>OX438897.1:16667514-22104792 GCA_949316265.1 Diarsia mendica
AAAGATAATGAGGACTCTATGTGTGAACCCTTTGTGTTTGAATGTGTATCCTGAGATAGTACAATATATTAAAACATTCTTAATGTGACGAACCATACGCCTAGCTTTACCTAAGAATGCTAAGGTTTGGTTGGTCCCTTATGGAGGATATTTTCACTTCTTGGGCAATCAGTTCCGTAACCAATAATGCTGTCAGGCAAATCTTTTCACCTTAGCTTTTCTCATAATAATCGTGCTGACACGACAGAATCGGAAGAAATAAGATAACTTTCGGAATATACGCTTTATTGACAGCAGTGTAGTAAAAGGATGGAGTTTTGGAACAACTTCATACGAAAAATAACAAGGTAAACTTGAAAAAAAAAACACAGAATCTGTACCTACATGACAATATATATTTCACCATTGAAACGGTGCGATCGAAACCACATTTACGAACGACAGCTCTTGAACGCCATTTTGACGCACTTATCGCGTTCGATTTCATTGTTGAAATTCGCTCCTAGTTGTTTCTAGTGTAAGAAGGATATTAAAATCACTTTTGGATGCCTTTCCAGCTCCTTACCTAGGCAAAGAATTTCCACACCGTACATTTTTAAAGGAAAATTCTCTTGCCAATTACCAAACAAAGTTGCCGTCTCCTGTCGTCCCTGTCTCAACTCGTGTCGTCCTCGTCGCGTACCGTGTAGTCGGACTTAGCAAGCAATTTGGCTGGAGTTAGCGCCATTAGGCCGCAGGTAGCATTCGTGACTATTAACGTAATGTGTGCCTTGTATCGTGTGTGTTCAACTATATACCCCACCTAGGGTTAGGTACAGGCATTTACTTTGCTATTACCGGGTCGAGGCACAAAAGTTTTGTGGTAATGAGACTGTTTACATAGCGGGGCGGTATGACATTTGGTCTGCCTCTTTATTAGCATTAACTAGCTGATGCGCGCGGCTTTGTGCGCGTGTAATATTATATACTAGAACCACTCTATCCATTGGTGAAAACAACATGAAAATCGGTACGGTAGTTTTTGTGTTCATCGCGAATACAGACTCACAACATCGCGACAAACAGACAGACGCGGCGGAGGACTTTGTTTTAAAATATGTAGTGATAACGAAAACTGAAAACGGGATATTTAGCATGTTTTTTTCGAGTTCCCGATTGATATTAACAGTAAACATGGTAAATATCGCGTTTTAGAGTGTATGATGATATAATAAAATGTTAGGGGGACCATGTCAATTCAAAAACTTATTTCTTTTGTCTGAATTTATAAGTGACCAATATTACAGTTTTTTTATTACGAAGTATAAATTGGTAATTAACAGTATTCAGTCGTAACGAGTAACGTAATACACGAAAAATATGGATTTTGAGGTAAAACCTGTACCTACTAGGGAATGACTGTTCCTAGATACTGTACCTACATCGACTTACCTACATTTACAGAAGAAAGAAGATATGACACAATGATGGAGCTTCTGTCTTCTAACCTTTGTGTTAGCACAAAGGTGGGATGATCTATGGATCTTCCTACCTATGTGATATACCATACCAAAGAAATCTGATACGGCAAAGGAATTTAATGATGTGTTGACCCATGACCTTTCTCAACAGGTACGTCTGTTTTGCCAACGAAAAACAGACATTCCTGTCTTATTAAATTATACGCCTTATAAAACAAAATAAAAGACCTTTATTTAAATTGGTTTTTCTTTTATTTTTCGCAGAAGTCTGGCAGGTTAAGAGCCAATGACTTCTATAGCAGGTAATAAATTCTAAAAAAGTTTATTAAGATTGACGCAACTTTAGCACTGCCAATGATTTAATTTTATTTGCTCTAAATAAATAATAATATAAGTGTGATTTCCTAATAAATGCGAACGCCTTGGGTTTTGCCAGGTTAAGTTTTTTATTCTGATTTTCTTAAGATATGAAGATACATAAATGCATTACAAATGGTTACAGTTTGCTTACTCTTATTTTTCCGTATAAAGTTTTGGGCGGGTCATACAAATTACAACGCTTTGTATGCCCTCAAGTGTAACGATAGATATTTGTCTAGTAGTTGTATTTTTATTTCTTATACTAACAAAAAAAAACCAAACATAATCCTTTACAGAACGTACTATAAGACTATAAGATCGTTATGTCAAAGTTGAACCCTAGAAAACATTTACGGCAGTCTACAATACAATACCTACTATTGATTTTAACTTCAAGAAGGTTTACATTTGGTTGACCTAATAATTATTGTCTATCTTCGAAATAGGTTAAGCGCTGTTTCTTAAAGGATAATGGGCATAATAGCGTGGTAGCTTACAGAGTGGCAGGGAGTCTTAACAGAATTGAATTTCCTATTTATTAGACTAAACCCAACCGTGAAGCAATTAGAAATGTCTCCCTAAAATCTCCATTTATTAACCGTCCAATTTGAAACAAACTCCTTTAACAAGAGACATTGCGCCAACTTTTCCTGAAAAGACGGGTAATCCAGATTCTTATTGAATAAGTGCTATCTTTTGTACTTTGGGTGGAAAATAAATTGGTGCGCAAAACCTTTTTATATTCTTCACAATTTACGTACTCTTCTGCAGTAATTTGAAGTGCTTTAGCCAAATTGGAAGTAGTATAAAGCTAGATAGATCGTGTGCCTGTTTTAATAACAATAAGTGACACTTAGGTGTCTTGAGTGCTACTAAGACAAACGAACAGGCGGTCAAATGCATGGTTGGAATTTGAAACCATTTTAAATTCAACCGCGTATGCTTACGATGCTCATCGAATCCTGAACGAAAGTCTAACCCTTTTTTTTTTTGGTGGTTGGAAAATCATCGAATAACCCCCCCGCTCTTGAGCAGAGCGAAGGGGAGTGTCAGACTTCTACTGACTAAAAACCAAACCCATGTTCCTTCTTCGCCCTTGTGCTGAGGCCGCGTTGATTTGTTTTGTCCTGTTGGGAAACCAATAAACACTTTTTCTTTCTTTCTTTCTTTGATGAATAGAAGACCAAAATGTTAGTGTGTTTGTGGTTCTTTCAGAAGACAGAGTAAAAAGATTACTTAATTTAGTGTTAATGGCTAGTGTTAATGGCTAATGCTAAACTAAATGTAATAAATATATAAAGTAAATAAATACTAACAAAATATAACAAATGAGCTTTAATTTAAGATATGATTAAGGTATGAGTAAGGTACCTTGTATTGGCTAAACGGGCAGTTATGGTATAATATGCGAGTTTCTAGATTCTCAATTCTCAATTCTTTATTGCGTACCATAATGTATACAGGATATTAGGGAAACAGTTTCATAAGTCACAATTATGGACCCTGTCGGGCACAGCACAGATAAAAGTAGTAGAGAGGAGGAAGAACGCTCGGCGTTTAATAATATACAAGTATCTATATAATTAGTAACATTGTAACCAATTACTTTAAAAATAAATATTAACTATAGTTTCTTAAATTTATTATTATTTTTATTTAATATGTACGTTATTTATTTATTATTAATTCTACTAATTATGTAAGTCATTAAGTTATTATGCGTAATTTAATTATTATTATTTATTATACAGTAACTTTAATTAATTATTATCCTACAGGGGTAAGTTATTTATTTTATATTTCTAATTTATCATTAAAGTATTCGCCTATACTATAGTAGCATTTGCTTTCAAGGAATATTTTTAATTTATTAATAAATATGTTATATTTATCTAAATTCTTAATTATTGCAGGTAACTTATTATAAATTTTTATGGACATGACATAGGTACTATCGGAGTGCATTTTTAGTCGCGATATTGGCAAGTTTAGCCTATTTTTGTGCCTTAGAGTTATTTTTGTTTGTATGTCCTCTCTTTTTGTGAAGTAATCTGGGTACTTACGTACAAATTTACAAACTTCCAATATATACAGACATGGTAGGGGCAAGATCTTTAATTCTTGAAAGTGGGGTTTACAGCTATCGGTGACTTCAATATTTACTAAAATCCTAATAAGTTTTTTTTGTAGGGTAAATAGCGTGGGCGCGTCAGTACTGTTGCCCCATAAGATGATACCATATTTTAGCCATGCGTGGGCGTAAGCGTAGTACGTTACTAATGATGTTTTAAGGTCTGTGGTTTTTTTGATCTCGCGGAGGGCGAATGAAAATTTTGAAATTTTTGCTCGTACTTTCCTAACGTGAGACTTCCAATTTATGTTTGTATCAATATCTAAGCCTAGTAGGGTGAATTTGTCAACTACATCTAATTTATTATTATTGAAGCTAAAGTTAATATCAATCGGGTTTTTTTGACGAGGGTGAAATGAAATTATTTTAGTTTTGTTGAAATTTATTTCTAGATTGTGTTCAGTCATCCAATTTATTGTAGAATCTAATAAAGAGTTTAATTTATCATTTAAATTGTTGTTATTTTCACATGAGGTAAGTATAGATATGTCATCCGCAAACAGGACACATGGCTCATTTATATAATTTGGAAGATCGTTTACATAAACTAGAAATAAGAAACACCCCATTACACTTCCTTGCGGGATTTGAGGCGGTGATTTGTTTGCTGTGGGATCTGATTAATTCTATTTCATTTGTATTGTTGTTGTAATGTTCGATTTCAACTACTTGTTCCCTGTTTTTCAAATAAGATACAAACCAGTCGTAACATTTGCCGCGGAGTCCTATTCTATATATTTTATTTAATAATATTTCAAATTGTACTTTATCATATGCCTTCGTCATATCAAGCAAAAGTCCTATCGCGTACTTTTTATCATTTATAATATTAAGGGCTTTTTGAATAAATTTGTAAACGGCCAAAGTAGTGGAGCGGTTTTTTCGGAAACCGTTTTGGCAGTCGTTAAATATATGATATTTTTCACAAAAAGCATAAACTCGATTACACATGGCTTTTTCGAATATTTTGGAAGCGGTCGGTAAGAGGGCAATAGGGCGGTAATTATTAGGGTCGGTTTTATTATTCTTCTTATGGATAGGTTTTATGAGGGCTTTTTTTAAAAGATTTGGAAAAGATCCTTCTTCAAATGATTGATTTAATAGTAAATAAAAAGGTAAAGTTAATTCATCTGCACATTGTTTTAATAAGTTAGGTGGGAGTTCGTCAACGCCGTGACTTTTTTTATTTTTTAAGTTTTTTATTAGTGAATTAACCTCGTAAGGATCAATTGGACTGAGGAAGATTGAGTTTTCTGTAGGGCATTCAACTGGAGATATTTTCGGTTTTCCGGTCGAGTTGTTCGTGGCCTCTCCTATGGAAGCGAAGAAGGTGTTAAATATGTTAGCTACCTCCTTGGGTTCAGAAGTCACGCTATTGTTTGTTTGAAGAGTTATGTTAGATTTCTCACTTGCTATTTTTTTATTCGTACGTTCATTTACTATGCTCCACATCGTCTTAACTTTATTATTAGAATTAGTCATTTTATTTTTGTAGTGTAGTTTTTTTGCTGTCGTTACTGTCTTCTTTAGAATTTTTTCGTAGTTTTTGTAATGTCGGGTTAGTATTGGATTGTCTGTTTTTGTTGTTAGTACTTTTAATAATCTTTTATTTTTGCAAGATTTTTTTATGCCAACGGTAAGCCAGTATTTTTTATATTTTGGTTTTAACTTTAATTTTTTTAACGGCATACACTGATTTAGAATGTTAATGAGGATGCCACTAAAAGCCTCATAATTACTGTTCATGTCTTTTTCAGTAGTTATGATATTTTTCCAATTTATTTCTTGTAATTTAGACTTAAATTTTAAAATATTTGTGTGATTGTAGAATCTTTTCTTTGTATACCAGGTGATTCTTTTTGTTTGGTTGGGGAGGGGTAGATGTAAAATGGCACTATTATGGTCTGAAAATCCTAGTTCTTCTACAGTTGTGTACATATCTTTGAATTTAAAATTCGTGAATATTAAATCTAAACATGTAGTTGTATTTGGCGTTACACGTGTTGGGCTTTTTATGTATTGGGTAAATTTATATTCCTGCATTAAATTTATGAATTGATTTGATTTAAGGCTATCTATTAGTATGTTAATGTTAAAGTCACCTCCTATAATTACATTTAGTTTAGAATATTTATTATTTATATATTTTAGAATTAGTTTAAGTTGCTGATAAAATACTTCTTCCTCTCTTCTATTCCAATACATAGTTATAATTAATAAGTTTTCTTTTGGTAATTCAGTAGCACATAACTCAAGTACATATTCTATAGATTTATCTGTTATATCAATTCTATGTATACAGTCTATATGTTCTTGAAGCAGAATACAGACACCGCCGCCTGTACGGGTACTGCGACAGTATGATGAGGCAAATTTATAGCCGCTAATCTTAATTAGTTCAAGTTTTTCTTCTGAGAGCCAGGTTTCCGAGATACATATTGCTTTGTACGTAGAATTTTGGTTGATGAAAGCTTCAAGTAAGTGGTGTTTATTATTAAGACTTTGGAAATTCTGATATAGTATTTTAAATGGTAGGTCTTTGTCTACGAAATGTATGATTAATTGATTCATTCGGCATATCCATCTGGTGGGATGTGTTAGTGATGTTCATCGTTCTCGTATCGTTTTCCTGGTAAGTTGAATCTCTATGTTGAGGTTTGATGTGGTGATATTTTTTATTTACAGATTTCCCATCTATGTATAGTTGGTTGTTTCTTATTATTGCGTGGTGTCCGTTTTGCCTAGCCTTAAACAATTGTTCTCTCATGTCAGCCCTTTCTTTGCGTGATTTCGCGTCTAGAAACTCTGAAATTCCTAGTCCAGTTCCCTGGAAACATTGGCTGCTGCTGACAATGTACCTGGTCATTCTTTTACTGAGCAATTCTATTACAAGCGGTCTATTTTTTGTGCCTTTTCTTCCTACTCGATACATGTTTTCTATGTAGCCTGATAAGTCTACGTTGACTATATCGTGGAACAGTTCTAACAGTCTGTTATATAGTTCACAGTCAGGTTCTTGATAATACTCTGTAAGGCCATAGAGTACTAGTTTGTGGTGGTGGTTTTCAGGTATGCTTGTTGCTTGAGATGTCCGAGTAGATAGATTACTTACTTCTCTTTTTAAATTTTCGTTTTCTAATTGTAATGTTCTTATTTTACTATCAATATTTTCTATTTCTTGCTTTCTTTGTTCGTTTTGTATAGTTAAGTTATTCATTTTGGAGTCAAAATCTATTTTCAATTCCGTAATGGCTCTGTTAATCTCTCTTTGTATTGTGTCCTGTAGTTCTTCAATGATAGATTTATTGTTCTCTTTCAGACGTAGTATAATAATATCGCTTATACTCTGCATGTTTAATTGACCCTGAGTGTTATTCTCATAAGTAAAAGAGTTTTTGATTTCAGTGTTTGCAATATCCTCTGACTGAAGAGTATCTCCTAACAAACTTAGGTCTTCAGAGCTAATGGTGTCATTATTGGAATGTATAGTCTTCTTTCTCATAGTAACGTTATTACTCGCTGTCGACGTGGTTGAGTCGTCGCATTCATGGTTTTTTTGGGATCGTACAGGGGTGTCAGCATTTCCTGTTTTTGGAATTTTACAGACGCATGTCTGGCACTTCCAGGAATGACTGAGTTCTAAAGTCATCGATTTCAGGTAGTACTCTTTAGTTACACCTGCACACTCTAAGTCATATCTACACTTGCAGAGCGAACAAATAAGGGTTTCCCTTATTGGCAACTTGAGTCGGCATCCTGCACATAGGGTAGCTGGCGCCATCTCTTGGAGAATTTTTTTCGTTAGACGTTTAGAAAAGCTACTGGAGGCGGCACCTAGTTTATTGTGTAGGTACTATATTATAGAAATCGACTTTTGGGTCTCTAGTTACGCCTTGTGACAATAGATGGTGGTAGTTTCTTCATAACTTTGGTGCTTCAGTTTCTATTAAGTTGGATAGATGGCGCTTGTCCACAGTAAGTCAATTTAGGGTGACTTGTAACATTATCTTATTTGGATGTTTTTGTTTTAAAATATTAGATTATGTACCTTTTCAATGGATGTTTTCCTTATGCTTTTCGAGGTAGTTCAGTATACATCCGTTTATTGAAGAGTATTGATCACTTTTATCATCATCACTTTTGAATGTTATGTAGTCGTTATTTTTCTTCAATCACTTTTTAATGTTTTTTAGTAGGTTATATTGAGTATTATGCACGTACTTCAATATCACTCAGTTTATGACACTAATGCTTTAATTTAAACACTGTTTCAACAATAAATAATCACTTTTTCTATTATTAAGAATTATTTGTACGGAGCTGAATTGTTTGTTTACGCACAGCAGCGCCCTCTCTCCTAGATAACAGTTAGATGTAAGTGCAAGTGGTAATAGATTACCTCCAGCACCGAGAACTGGTCTTGCTGCACTTGTGCATAACCAGTTACTGAAAGCAACGCGGAATCTAGTGTTCGGTTAGGAATTGTTGGATCTATCTACGTACTATGCCACTTTTCATAAAAAGATACGTTCACTCTACACTTGTCAGATTGAAAAAAGGTCTTTTTAACGAATGTTAGATTACATTCTACCAATTGTGTTGACAACATCCATGTTAGTCTACATAAAAATCTCAAATTCATTTATTTCCTGACGTATCTAAAAACATTATCTGCCAGGAAACCGCTCTAGAAGCATATTTTGCCCAACGGAAGATTTTATTGTAAATTCATCGCGTAATGGATAATTTATGGGAAGATAGTTTGGATGGAAACCTGTCAGATTGTTCCGATAGGATATCTTGACGGACGCATGGCTTGTTACTGAAGCCGATATTTAACGAACGACACCTCAACTCATATTTTACTAACACATAATATTCTACTTCTATTGAAAGCGAAATCGTCTGCCTTGCTGATTACATTCATCATTCTACCTCCTGCATGGTTGATGTTATCGCTTATTTATACATAACATTATATATACATACAAACTAAGCTGAGAGTAATTTCATGCATCGGTGCCCGTAAATAAACAATGCAATACCTTTGTGTGAGTAACGATTGTCGCTCTATATATAGGTATATAGATATATTATGTGGAACATTATTTTATGTACTACAAAAGGTAGGTAGTAAGGATGTCACAAGTATATACTTTGAAATAGGCAGGTATATGTAGCCCTAGTCGTGACTGCGTGGTTTGGAGGTAAAAATAAAAGGAAATGTAGCCTGCCAAGCTTTCAAGCTGCCTGAAGAATATTTTGTAAAATGTAGAAAGGTATTTTTTGTTTTTCTTTCTACTAATTCAGACAGCGATAAGCCACGTACAAATTCGGGGTGAAATTGAAATGTAATAAAATATATTGATACACGCAGCAACTTTTAAGTTATTTTTTTCTATGTTTTCTTCACCGTGTTCACGAATACAGAAAATCATACTATTAAGAAAAAGGTCTTATCTCATAGTAGAAATCATTATATCGCAAGAAAATCGCTTTTGAATTATGTGAAGTGTATATACCTAATTCTTTGCTCTTGACTGAGTACAACTCGTTGCACTACTGGCCCCGTATAATGCCTACATAAATAAACACTTTTCAGTTTGACGTCCTAATATTTTGCTCTTAACAGCAACAAAAAAAAATATTGTCAACCCTATGATGTAAGTATTGCAATTGTTCGCGAATCAATTCTGCGCACGAACCTTTACAATAGAATTTGTCGGCGTCGTTTGTAACACGCGTGTCACTAGGGTTGTCAGGTCAGTATTCGTCTAAACTATCCCGAGTTTTCATCCTGTGCCCAACAAAATCGTGAGATATGTAACCCTCTGAAATAGTTTTTAGCAAAGTACATAATTATAAGTACATATATTAATGATATATTAATTGCTCTTTTATTTTACTTCGGTATAGAACTGTGGATGGCCAGATAAAAAAAAATATCTTTCTACAAAAACGGAGCTCAGGGAAATATTTGAAATGGTCACAGATGCAGTTAATATTATATTGTAACTTTGTTCTATTTAAAGAATTTTATCGTGATTCATATTATCTTAAGATTCTGCTAGAGCGGTCATTCTTGACCCCCACATTTGTTGTCCATATGATCTGATAACCCTGCCTACGAGTCATTATTCGCGCTCAGACTTGCGCCTACGCATCCGAACTCCACTTACAACTATTTCCTCCATTTTATTGTTAAATTAAATTATTGAAGGATAAATCGAATTCTTGTGGTCATATTTTAGGGATAATAATGTCGGACCATAACATTTTGATGGTTCCACCCACTTAGGTGAGACTTGTACCTAAATTTATGAAAAACTAGCTTTTGCCCGCGACTTCGTTCGCGTGGAATAGTGACTTCCGGCAGATTTTTGGTTTATCTCGCGAAAAAAAAAAAAAAACTATCTTATGTCCTTTCTCAAGTTCCAAACTATGTCTGTACCAAATTTCACACAAATCGGTTCAGTAGTTTAGGCGTGAAGCAAAGACAGACAGACAGACAGAAAGACAGACAGACAGAGTTACTTTCGCATTTATAATATTAGTTAGGAAGTTAGGATAATGTACCTAAAATCACGCCTGTAATCCCCGAAGGGGTATGGCAGAGGTGTACCAAACAACACACCCAGTAGTCCTATGTAATATAGGTAGGGGGCGAGCCTATTGTCCTCAACCCTCCACAAATCCAGACACCGTGGTTGCTTCTGAGACATTTCTTTTGGATACACCCAATAACAATTTGCTTGATCCGAGAATCGACATGCTCAGCGTAGGCGATTGCGACTAATAAACCAACGTGGTAGTCAAAAACTTTTCGTGATAAAAAAAGCTATCTATACAGTGTATGCAATCTTATTTTGTCACTGCCACTCTACTTTGAAATACACCATTTGAAAACTGATATAACTTTAAAAGATATGCAAAAATGTTTTTAACATAAAAGTAGGTGAACGCCGAGATCTTTCCAGAGTTATTCTTTAACAATGTGTGACCTATTTTCCTTTGAAATAACCAAACTGCTTTTAGATTTTTCGCTTGCTTTTTGTGTCAGGGAAACGCTATTAAGTTTTATGTTTAAAAGCCTGTAGGTGTAGGTATAATCTTACTCGTTATAATAACATTAAGAACTTTGAAAAGCTTACATCGTTTCTCTATCAATTCTTTGAAAACTCTGTTGTTGTCATTCATGATCTGTTCCAATAAGTACACGCTAGTACTGCGCGACTGCTCGACCTCGCTACGATTCCCGGGTAGGCAAAATTAATGTTGTTGGATACTCGCCACAGTCGCCACCTATTACATGGGACAACATTACGGTGAAAAGTGAGTGAATATTATTAGGAACACCGCTGCCTAACCATTCGGGGATTGCAAGCGTGATGATATGTTTTTTTTCCCCCGATTCCCTGTTGTGTTCGTTTCACAATTTTTAAGACAGCCCATGAATAAATACCCGCCCATTAAATTCGTAGTACTATAAAAGTTCTACGTCGGCCTTGGTATAATATTCATGAAACAAGCTCTTATAATACCTATTCATATCTATTATTAGGTCTACAATTCTACACGCTCGTATTGCCACGCTAGACATCAAGGGACTGAATCAGCTGTTCGTTTGATTACGAAAATAAATATCAATGAAATTGAAACGTGTCAGTTTCAAACGTTTTCAGTTCGCAATTTTCTTAAGGAAGATATTACGTGACACGATTAGTATGAAACCCGAGGATTTTTGTGCTTAAAGGTAAAAATAAAAACAACTAATTAATTCTAAAAATAATTTCTGAAAGTACGCATGAAATTGGAAAACCAAAATTCTCGACAAATGAAAAACATGTCCAAAAATGTTCTCAAGTAGGTGAAATCATAATTTCGTATTGGGAAATAAATTTCTTTTACCATAAAACATCTTAAAAATCTACTTTTCCGTTGAATAGTTGGATATAAGTAATAATTTTTACAAACGCATGTGGTAATAAATACCCTTATATTTTGCGCATTTATTGGGTCAGACTTCTGAAAGATCACTTCATCTTTTACGGAGTAGCATGGAGCACAATAAAGTAGTCATGCTAGGTAAGACGTTTCCAAATAACTAACAAAGTCTAACTCAGAGCTCTCTGCCTACCCAACAAAGAACACCACTATTCAATGACATCAACACAATAAAAGTACCACAAACACGACACACGGAGTCGCGTGTCATCCTCTCTCCAAGGTCATACACTATCACGCATTCACACAACACAATCGTCGAGTACCATCCATTCATCAACTTTTTTCACAGAGTCACTGCACAACGGAACCATAATGTTCTGCTGTCGCGATTTTTAGGGTTCCGTACCCAAAGGGTAAAACCGAGACCCAATTACTAAGACTTTGCTGTCCGTCTGTGTGTCTGTCTGTCACCAGGCTGTATCTCAAGAACCGGGACAGCTAGACAGTGAAATTTTCACAAATTATGTATTTCTGTTGCCGTTTTAACAACACATACTAAAAACAAAAGGGCTCCCCCATACAACAAACGTGATTTTTTTGCCGTTTTGGAATCCTTCATGTCGAGTCCGACTCGCACTCGGCCAGTTTTTCTCTTTGGTAGCACAGAGGAGCTGCTCAAAGTTTTGGCACGACCGTGGTTTGGACCAAGTGTTTGGCAATGTCATTATTCAGGATTAGGTTGGTGATCTTTCGTTTGTTACTGGGAAAATATAGTACTTGTCGCGGTTTAAAGTAGTGGTTCAACACTATAGAACTTATAGGCAGCCATTTTGTTTTCGTGCCAAAAGACTTATGTAGGCATTTGGCGTGAAAACAAGAAGGTGGTGTATGTTGCGATTTTCATCACGTGCCGAATGTCAAAAATACTTGGTCGCCCGTATTCGGATTTTCAAAATACTATACCCATTTGATGCATTTATTTTACATAAAGTAAAACCATGAAACTGATCAAGATTTTTAAAAGACGGGCGGACGGTAGTCGACCCCTTTATTTAAGCAATCGTATTCGGGCAAACGACTACGTCTAATTGCGCCGTAAAAATCCAAGTTCAACTAAGTATACTACAGTACTTACATTATGTTTCTTTCTAACGGCAAAAAATACGTAAAAAAACACCAATAGAAAACACTCAGTTGTTTCGTAACCCCATTTTACCCTGAACAATAAAACGCTCTA
The DNA here is from genome assembly GCA_949316265.1 of Diarsia mendica. Taxonomy (NCBI): domain Eukaryota; kingdom Metazoa; phylum Arthropoda; class Insecta; order Lepidoptera; family Noctuidae; genus Diarsia; species Diarsia mendica. Next base: position 16,680,650 of record OX438897.1, read on the forward strand.
TAAAAGCAGCAGTAACGCGAACTATAGGGGTGTAATCTCTGCTAACGAGCATTAGATTCGCTCGATATGTAACGTTACGAACGTAAAGATTGCGCCACACTACCACACTCGGTTCATTCGGGTTCAGACTCGCGGTATCTTCGGCCTTGGCCCCCGCGCTGTAAACAATGGTGATTATGACATCGCTGGCGAAAGCACGCTATTGATACAGAATTACAGACAGAGCTGATACGGCTCGTGTACGGTTGTCGAGGTTAATCGTGTATTTACTGGAATTGCGGAGGATATAGGGGGAAGTAAGTGGGGCAAGGGCATAAACTGAAGACTGACTATGGCGGTGTTTTTGGGTTGGATAAAGGAGGTTTTGATGTTAATGGAACAACTGAATATCACGCTAGGGAGCTTAAAAAGTAATTCATTTGGTGGTGAAAGAAAATAAATTGTCATACCCATGTATATTATGTTGACCAGGTGCCCTACTATGACCACTATGACGTCTTAACACAGTCCTAACTTATTCTTAATCCAGTGTGGAAACGTGACAGAACTATACAGGGTGTCTAGCGCCATCTCTTTTCCACACTGGATTAAGAATAAGTTAGGACTGTTTTAAGACGTCATAGTAGGGCTCCTGGTACAGTGAAATCTACCTGCCTCATCACCATTTGCTTAGGCTTTTCCCAAGTATGTTGGGGTCGGCTTCCAGTCTAACCGGATGCAGCTGAATACCAGTATTTAACATGACATGTACCTATCTGCGTGTAAGGAGAAAATCAATCTCAGGATCCATGTTATTTTCTCTTACATTTTTAGAAAAACTGGGTCAATCCTTCATGTTCTGACTTTATTGCCTAGAATTCTAGATAGATCGAGCAATAATATGTTATTGAGTATGTCTTATAGGAAAACCAATCTAGTACCTGATATGTAGTCTAGATAATCCAATATCAAACTCAATATTGTTTACCGAAGACGCTGAAATAAATGCCGAGTACAGTCAGGATGTAGTACGCAACACTTTTTGTATAAAAGTGATTTTCTCCTACTGTATTGTTTGTAATCTCATGTCGTTATGGACATAGCATTTTCCAACTCATATTTTACGAAATAGATCTATTCTTAAAACAGAAACTGTTGTTTCACGAGAAAAATTGTTTTGTATTTTTCTGCGTGTGCCAGTGCTCTTGACTGTACTTCCATAGATTTCGTTATCAAGATGAAACTCGATATTCGATTCCATGTTCCAGTCATAAACAAAATAAACATCGATTCTAAATGTATGTATTAAATTCTTACTAGAAATACCTAGTAGCGGTAGCATCCTTAAGCAATAAAACAACTGAATGAACCAAACTCGATGCCAACTTGGCAAACACTACTATCGTGAACGTTCTCAGTATTTTGACCTATTACTTCGTAGATATTTACATAATAAATGTGTCATATTAATAATACATTTGATATAAAGCTTTAGGGACAGTCGTTTTATATTTATCTTTGCAAACTGTGTCGGGTTCCGAGTAACGGAGGTGTGTTCATCATGTGGGCTCATTTCACGTTTGATTTGCGTTCATTAGTTGAGCCAGATTCGCTCGTAGTCATATTATGTATTTAGATATGTTTAAATTGTTTGGAATTTAACCTTTTCTTGTAATAATTTCTGGAGGTATGACTTCCAAGAGACATTACTTTCAGGTTTTAGCATTTATACATAAAAAACTGCGTTTAGCAGATAGTTTAGAGGGATTTCTACCTTTACTGGGTCTGCGTGTTAGCGCCCACTCTGTCTTACGAAGGAGGAAGCCGGTGTCCCAGCAGTGGGAATATTATAGGGTCTTGATTATGCTTATAGATGTACGGTTCGTGCCTTTCTAAGAATACCAAGTCCATTAATTTTGCTACTGTATTGCATCGGCCTAATCACTTAACTTAGTTATACTATATAGTATATGCTTTAAATAGTGGCATATAATAATCTATTTGCGTCCTGAACTCACCGTTATTTTGAATAGGCAATATAGTTTACAACATTAAATTCCACAGTAAATTTGCGCCAAATATAACTTCGTCGTAATCTAAGTTATGCTAAAACACTAACTTAGGTCATAAATATGAATTATTTATTAAGACTAATGGCCTGTCCTGTCCCGTGTTATAAAGTTTATTTAAAAAGTTGCACATAAATCTATATAAATAACATTTGACTTGACTGCATTTAAATTGGCGATTTTAAGATAGATATATGAGTTCAAATAATTAGGAAGATATTTCAAGAAATATGATTGTGAGGAAGCTTTATAATATCACGGATCGGATAAGCAGAGGTTAGCTTTTGGATGGGGTTTCCCTCGTTCAAAGAGGGTGGCTCATATTTCGATGTTTATTCACTATCGAATTTCTTAGAGGTTGTCGTACTGTATACCTACATTTTCAATAGCGTACGTACTGAAATAAGGAACAAAAGTAATTTAAATTCAAAAACACAATTTCCCATACAACATTTTGTATGCGGGTCACATAAAAACGTAGAATGGTCTATTTCGATTTTACAAGCCAATTCAATTCAAGACAAAATCGGCGACTACAAAACAAAATAATAATAAACGACGAGTCTGAAAGTGATTTCAGTTGTACGAGACAAATAGGTGCGGCAAAGTATTGAAGGGGTTACAAATCAATGTTTTCCATGTTGAAAAAAAAAATTATTACCCTCCTATCTATTATAGTACCTCATTCAGATGGTTTCCGAGTTTCTTCCAACGTTTTTCTAGTACAGAAACGTCTCAAAGATTCGCCCTTAGAGAATAATAGATACAGCAATAACAGACAGAAATCATTGATTTACAACGAGTGTCTGCAGAAAAATACTGCTCGCTTCTCACGTATTTTGAATGAAAACTAAAGGTGAAGTGTGATTTCAAGTATGGGTAATACGTTTATTGTTTCAACGCCAACGTACGCGCATTTAAGTGCGACAAATAAAAACTTTATAAAAATAGTGGTAAAATTCACTTGTAAGGTTCATATTGCTGGTTCCTGCTGAAAATCTGACTCCGGACCCAGGTTGGTCGCAGCAAGGAAAACCTGCTAAGGTGTGTAAATTTGGTGTTGTTCCACAAACGTTGGGACCTGTTTGGCTTGTTGCTTGTACATTACAAGAGCTGATGCCTGATGAACGCTACTGAAAGTGCCAAACTCATCGTCAAATGCGCTAATTTAATTTCGATTGTCATTGACACGCTTAGAAGAAGATGAAATAATGTTCCTACGCAAAGTGAAGTATGCCTACCTAGGATTTTATGCAGTGAGCTTCCTTTTGGCCACAATTGCTCAAATTCTTGTTACATTTTACTTACTTTACTTATCTCAAAGTTCAGTGAACAGGCTAACATAAATACTGCAGATATAATTATATACACGGAGCATAAAACTCAATGTTTAGATATTTGTGCATCGCCGCGAACGCTTGCTGTAGACGCTGTAAAATAACACAACTGAAATATTTTATCGACGATGAGTAAACCTCTGAGAAAGTTATGGCTATTGGCTTGTCTCGTTGTAGGGCTTCGGGCAGATTTTATTTATTTATGTTTTATTACTGGTTATTAGAGGAAATATACTTTTTGTTCGACTAAAACCGCCTGATATTATAGCAGTAAAGTGTCAGATAATGACTTTATGAGTGATTAAATGAGAATTGAGAGAGAGCAGCGAGCTCAGTGGTGGCGGCCCCAACTTATGAGCAGTAAGTCATGGGTTATAACCCGGGCAGTCACATTACTTTGTGTAAATTATTTTATCACCACTGCTTTAACGGTAAAAGATTACATCGGAAAACGGCGTGTCCGAGAAACAATCATTCGAAGACATGTGACAGTCATGTGGGAAGTCGCACTGGGCCCTCTCCCTCTCATAGAAAGTAGTCATGTGTCCCAGCAGTCGTACATTATAGGCGGATCATGCTATGCTAAATGAGACTTCAATAAGCTTGAAGTTACTTTGTGCACAAAATGTTAAATATTTGCCTCCCTCAATGCATTTCGGTGTGCCCGTTTCAAAAATCAAATTAGAATTCTTTGAATATCTCGATTGCGTTCTCAAACGTCTTGTGAGATATTGTTTTTTTATTTTTTGTTTTATTTCTTTTGCTCGGTCGGCTGCCGTGCGACTGGCATCGTTCAGAAAAAGAGCTAAACAATCTCTACCAGTGATTATCGTAACTGACGTTTAGTTAATTCGTTCTTAACTGATCTTCTTGATTTATGTAAGTAGCTGTTTTTATTTGCATCTTAAATAGTTTCGAAATAACGATTGACCCTTGACTTGGGATATAAATTTTGCTGCTTAAGTATTTCCAATGCACATTTTATATCCTAGTCTGGCTGGACTTACCCTATCAAAATCATGACTTTTACTCATCTTATTCTGCCTTTTCCCAAACTTGTAAGGGTCGGCTTTTAGTCTAACCGGGCACAGCTGAATACCAGTATTTTACATGGAACGACAACCTATCAGTCTAACAACAGTCCTCACAATCCAATTAATATTGGTTAACCCTTGGTTGGCCTTGGTTGGGTGGTTGGCCCTTGGTAAGACTGGTTATCAACTTTTAGGCTACTGACCACCTGTTACGACTGTCAGAGGTCTACAAACTGACAACCGGGACTAACATATTATTTGAGCAAAAAGCTCTCGTTTACCAAGAATATCTTCGAATAAATCTTAACGAGAAAATAATGAGGGACACACGTTGCAACAGATGCTTTTAGCGGAACAGCGACAAACATACTTTTCCTTCGTAAGTTATTCATAATTAGTTCTCAGAAACTTATCCCAGTTTTCATCGTTGGAATTAATAAAAGACGTGTGAATCATTAAGCTGTTTTCGTCTGCAGAAGATGGTAATGGCAAATTAAATTCAGGTAGCCGAATCAGTATCGGGCCATTTTTGTCGGACAATGACGTCATAATGTTTATGGAGGATCAATTCAGTACCGTGTTAACGACTCACGGGTTTGTGGAACCACTTAGATCGAGTTAGAATGTCCCACGCATTCTGAGTCGATCTCGAAGTTACGACGACGGCGGTGAAAATCAGTTTTGTTTTTTAAATCCGCAGATCATTTTATTTTGTTTTTACAATCACACCGTCGAGGCGGAGGTCGTGGAAGGTTAAAATATTTAAAATTATCCGCTTGGTTTTAACATAGGCTTCGGGTATTCGGTGTAAATGCGAAGTGTGAGGGTCTACAGACTGGAAGCTAATGTACTCAAGCTTCTAGGCCTCATTACATACATCAATCCACGTCTGTTGTGCTCAGACATTCAAATAACGTGTTTTCCTAGGTTTGTTAGCGGAGAAGCGCGAACTCGGCCTGACCTCGAGGCTAATTTGACTTCGTATACGGGTAATGGAAAATCTCCGACTTGACGTTAACGATTTACCAACGCCCATAAGAGTCTCATTTTATTTGAATTGTTGCCGGTATGTTAATAAGGTTAGTGTCAGGGGATTAGCATTTTGTGGCTTTCTCTCCGATGTTATTTGTGTAGAACACTTTTACACTGATACGAAAACGAAAATATCTACATGACGGAATTTACTATCTAAATCACGCAATAGTCGGGTCGTTGCCCTCATTATCGCTTTGCACGATAACGTGGAACACGGAAAAAATCCATCCTCAGACTGATAATGAAGTTGGCCAGTGTTACGTGATCTATCGCGATTCCCGTCAGTCTTGAGAATGAGGTCGTTGAGGGGAAATGGTGTGTTAGTTTAGAGTTCTAGTTAAAATGGGTAATGAATGTGTTAATAACACGAATAGCTTGGGTAAACATAAGGCTGTCCTTGGTCGCGGATGGTCGCGGCCGGAGGGGAGCGCGCGGGCGGCGGGGTCGCGAGAGGTCGCAAACACTATTGTAAATATTTAAACTGGCAACCTGCAATTTTTTTCTACCTATACGATCTTTTTTAACAGTATGCTACAGTAACACTATTGTGCAAACTGGCATCAGCATGAAAATCAGAAGCGAGTGTTATTAGGTACAATTTAATGAATGAAAAGCGTTTTATGGTTGATTAGATATTTTTATGTATATGATGTATAATGTGTAACCGGCTCGTTGAGCTAGTGATCGTAAGCGCGACTGCTGAGCATGGGGCCCTGGTTTCCATTCCCGGGTCGGGCAAAGTGTTATTGGGCTTTTCCATCAGCCATTTCTCAGTAGCAGCCACTGAGTCTGGCTTTGTGCTAGGATGTTGGCAATGGGCTCGACCCCTATTACATGGGATTTAAACATAACTTGCGAAATGTGGGTGAAGGTACTATTGGGTAAACCTCTGCCTAACCCTTCGGGGATTACAGGCGTAATGTTATGTTATGTGTAGATATTTAAATACGATCTTTTATTATGGTTTTATTGAGTAAGTTTCCGTCATACATAAAAAAATTTGAAAGGAAAACTGATTTAATTTTTCCCGGTATTTTCCGATTCAACTTGACCGATAAGAATTTACGCGAGTTTTTTTATTAAACTGCTTGATAAGGCTTATCTAAGTTCTATATAATAAGTAGGTAATAGTAAATTTGTGTTTCACTAGAGCGATAGGAAATTCTTCGACGACGTCGTCATAATAAATTGTTTATCTTTAGGTTCTATTGTTATCAATTTCATTCCAGCAAGAAACTGATATAAATTCGTTATGTATGAGAAAAAACTTAATAAGAACGTGTCAAACTAATTTAAAACAACTCTATCTGTTTTAGTCTGATAGACGCCTAAAATTCTTGCATTCTTCCTATCGCGTTTTTGTGAAAACTGAGGGTGCATTTGAAAAGGTAGAGTGTTCAGGCTTAAGAGAGAACAGGGGCTGCGAATACATATTTTTTTTTTTTTTTTTTTTGGTGGGTGGAAAATCATCGAATAACCCCCCCCGCTCTTGGGCAGAGCGAAGGGGAGTGTCAGACTTCTACTGACTAAAAACCGAACCCATGTTCCTTCTTTGCCCTTGCGCCGAGGCCACGTAATCTAGTACAAAATACCGCGGCCCCGACGGGACATAATGTGTCCTCCTGTTATCTTTCTGAAAAATGCTTCTAGATCAGTTTTTTTTTTAAATCAGTGTCTACTGTAGAAACGTCCCTGTCATTTCAATTTCATCAACCGGGCCAAAATAACACTTTGACCGACCCGAGAATCGAATCCAGAACTTTATACTCAGCAGTCGCACTAGTCGCAAGCACGGCAAGCAAGGCTAAACCAACGAGGTTTGTGTTGTCAAGTGTTCATGAAAAAAAATAGGTATTAAAGTGCTATTTCACAATACTTTAAGGTAAGTACCTACATCACCGTATTGCTATAATGTATAATCAAATGCGTGATAAAAGTACTAGTTAGCATAAAATACTCATTTATACGTATTTGTTTATAAATACGGGTTCTCCCCCGGTTTATATTCAGAATTTCCCAGATCACCTTAAGAATAGTAAGCGCACACTGTTTCTAATTACCAGCATTGGTAATCCCTCACATCATGTCATTATTTTAATTAATTAAACATATGCATTTATTAGTAAGCTAATTAGTTTTGTGATTTCAAGGGATAGGAATGTCTATTACTGTATTAATTATGTAAAAACCATAAATTATACTTAACCCTGCCCATCATTTAAGTTGGTGCATGAAAAGGTTATGCAAATGAGGTTTCGTCAGTTTATTTTATTATGAGTTCATTTGATACCTACTTACAAGTCAAGGATTTCAACCTTAAATTAGAATTTTTATATAGGCAACACAAAGGGTCCCAAACAGCAGCAAACGGCAACACGCCAGAGGAGATGGCCATGGCGGGACAAACTTAACTCTTTTCACAAAGATTGGCGAATAACACCACAAGATAGGGATAAGTGTAAGAACTGGAAGCATGGAAGGCAGGCCTTTGCCATGCAGTCAGACATAAATGGCTGACAATAATAAACGAAATAATAAAAATACAGGCGAGAAAAGGCGTTTGTGTAGGCGCTAGTATCAAGATGAATGGTGACAGTACAATAAGCCCATCAAATCAAGACATTCCATTTTTCCAACGGAAATTATCATAGCTATTCCGAAAATACCATTTATCATCAATATCGTATCATCTTGACATCTTATTCGGCTATCCTAAAGTATAAAGAAAACTGGTCAAGTGCGAGTCGGACTCGCGCCTGAAGGATTCCGTACCATCGTAGTTGGGAGCCCGAATTCATATTTTTTATTATTTGTTGTTATAGCAGTAACAGAAATACGCATTCTGTGAAAATTTCAAGTGTCTACCTATTACGGATCCTGAGATAGCTCGATGTTAAGGCGAGGTTGCAGTACTTTGTTTTTATGTACGCACGACCTCACCCCCCGCCCTGCCGCGCGAGCGATATAATGCCTAAATTTTGACTGTTTTTTCTCTCTTGGAGAAAAATGATAAAGAAATTATACATTATGTGACCCGAGATAATACACATTTTTTACGACCTTTATTATGACATAAGATTTATTTTTCAAAGCCTAATATAACTCAAGTAAAACGATTGTTTAGCCATCATTTGGACATGTCTTTGCGATTTAATTGGATGCAGTGAAGTGTAAGTAATCGTGTATCGCATGCCCGACATATCATGATCGAAGAGTCAACTATGTAATAAATTTTTTTCAAAATTTAAATCCGTTCCATGTACGAGTAAAACGCTATTGTTGACGACGTTTATCGGGGTAACCTCGCCTTAAATAGATGGTCGGACGGACGGACAGCGGAGGCTTAGTAATAGCGTCCAGTAGGTAACACTTTTTTTTTGGAGGGTGGATATCAGCAAATGACTCCTCTCGCTCTAGGCAGAGCGGTAGGGAGTATCAGACTTCTACGGACTAAAAACCACCCATGTTCCTTATTAGCCCTTTGTGTCCGGGGCCGCGCTATCACTTTCGAACTACCCGCAGCTTGGTTACCACAAGATAAAGGAACCCTACAAGATGTCCTTCGACATAAATCGTAGTTTTTCTCTATCGTGTCATCCGATCAGTGACACGCAGGATACCTTCGTTACTCTGTCATTTGGCACGAAAATGGACAAGATACGAATATGTTACCCTTTCCCTAGATGAACTATGAAGATATGGAAATCGGAACATATTTTTTTCTTGTTACATTCAGTGGAATTGATACGTCTGATGTTTTCGCAAATGTTTTCAGGTTCAGTGTGATGAATTGATGCATCACTATCAATCTCACAATCCTAGACTTTTCCCAACCATGTCGGGGTCGGTTTCCAGAATAACCGGATGCAACTGAATACCAGTATTTTATATGGAGCGATTGCCTATCTGACATAGTTAGTACCGGGTAAAATAAGTAGTATAGGTACTCTTTGGTAAGACTGGTTGTCAAACTTTCAGGCCACTGACTGGTGATCGTCAAAGACCTACAAATGACCACCGGAGCCAAAGGCTAGACGTGCTTTCCGAGCCACGGAGGAAAAATCAAAATCAAAAGTCATTTATTCAAACTAGGCTGATAATCAGCACTTTTCGAACGTCAAAATTTACTTTACATCTCTCATATTCGGTAAGTAGGTCCTTATTACCCCCAAATGGGGCTTGTAGGTGACCAATTAGCGCCCTAGGGTATTAATGTCGCAAGAAAAGTCCTAGGGCGGTAAGTAATTAAAAAAAAACACTTCACTCTTTCAAAAAGTTCGCGTACATCTAACCATCATACTGGCAATAGACATCATGTATTCAGCCCAATGACAAAAGAGGTCGCTTCGCTATTCAGCCTTGTCTTCGTATGAGTATAACGCCTGTGTGGGGGAGGCTTAATAGTCATCAATTTTAAATATCGAACGGCGAAGCTCAATTTCGTTCTTGAAAAAAAAAATTAAAAAAAAAAGAGATGAAAAAGGCGGTAATAGAAAACTTTAATTTCAATATTGTTTGTTTTTGGATTTTTTTTATAATTACGTGCTAATTAGGAAAAAAACATGAGTTCTGCAAGTGTTGAAGATGTAAGATGCACTCCCGATTCAATGAAAATGGATGCTGAAGCAGCAATTTAACAATATTTTGCCTGAAAGTTCTAAAGAGAGATATTTGAAAACTTTATTCTTGTAATGCCGGTTTTTTTCTTCTTACCTCATAATCGAGATGTAAAGCAGAGTAGTTAGCTCGGGTGTAAGCATCAATTGCACCCTCGAACTATTGGCGCCCTCGCTGCGCTCGTGCGCCTAAATATCTCGGGCTGCAATTGATGCCTTACAGCCCTTGGCTACTAATCTACTATTACTATTTACATTTTTATAAGACAGTCCCCCAAAACGCCCACCCATCGACACTAAAGAAGAAGTGGCGGAACAAACTCCCTAGCACACATCTGTGTGTTAGGTTGGTTAGAAGAACCAACTCGGTATGTGATGGGTGGTCCATCCATGGACTAGCCTAAGCAAGCCTGCCTTACTTAACGATCGATCCGAGCAGCTGCTATCTTCCAGCCCTGCGTGATAAATTGACCCATCTACGAATAATTCTGTTGTAAATGGGTGGTATCAGAAATTTAGTACACCGTGTATAATCCTCTACTCTAACCCGGATTGAACTATTTGTGAACACAATCATATACCTAGTCTGTATCGCAATCCTGAGAACAGTGACGACAACTACTATCTAGGTCAACATTATACTGTTTAAGCTTTAACTAATGTATATAGTACAAGTTTGTAATTGAGTTCAGGGAATTAGGATCCTTGTTCTAAGAAACCTCGTGTGTACTGCGACAAGCAAATATCTTTTGTGATTACATTACTATAATAGCTTAGTTTGGCTCCAACATTGTGTAAAGAAAAACTGTAAGTATTATTTAATTAATGACAAAACATCAGATTTTGGGGCTGTGTCTAAGTTACGCACTACAAATTTTAATATGAATACTTTACGAGGAAAATTTCACGGCTGTATGCCCCGGATTGTGGGGCAGAGGTGTACCCACATTTTACCAGTTATGTTTAAGCCCCATGTAAAAGGGGGCGAGTGAGTGCATTGTCATCAATCGGGCAAAAATCCAGACTCAGTGGCTGCTACTGAAAAACTCCAGATACACCCAACAACACTTTGCGGCACACATTTGACATCCGGAATTTAAAAAAAAACTACATCGCAATCTACTAAGCATTGTGCTCACACAGAGCCATGAGTGAGTATTATTTTTCTAAATAAAAAAAAATATACATAAGAATTGAATTAACTGTTAAGGGGAGTTTTCCCCATAACAGTTAATTCAATAAGAGATATAATAAAACGAGCCACAGTTTTTTTAATTGGCCACAACATCAAACTTCTAATTTTATAACTAAGCCACGGGAAAATAATATAGCCTCTAATATACTAATTCGCCTTTTTTACAACGCCTTCTAAATATTCTATAGAAAGCGTCAAGTGAAGATCAACAATTATATTAACTGGTCCTTGTTATTTATACATAGGCACCTAATTTACTAACTCAGCCACGGAATTTATATCTCACCACCATTTTACATTTTACAGCTTCAACACAAGGCCCTCAAAAAAATATAATTAAAGCGACCAAAGTCAACATCATTTATTATAACTTAGCATCTAAAATAATACATCACATTCTTTTATCGTGAAAATAGCAACAGCAAGATTTGGCGCGAGCGCGCGAGACGACAGTGACCGGCCATTTGCACCAATCAGAGAGCGCCATTCGATTCATGTACTGACGAGTTAGTCACGTGTATTCAAAATGTCAACTTTAGATACACTTTAGATTATTACATTTACGTTAAAAATACCTACTAGTAACAGAAATGTTTTTACCATTGTCTAATTGACTAGACACAGTCAGATTGTATGACTCGTCATTGTAAACTGAGGGAAATAGGTTAGGTTAGGTTAAAACTGTGAACAAACGCGCGCGAGCCGAGCGAGCGAAGCGAGCGGTGCCGCGGCAGCGGCCGGCGAGCGCTACTTCCGAGTTGCTTGCAGAAATGTTTTCACAATTTATTGTCTAGTTTTCCGATAAAAATGAAGTTCTGAAGCGATTCTGTCGCTAACTTTTGTAGCACAACATGTAAATAAAATCGATCTTTAGGACATTCGATACTCTGAACTTCAATATTTATGTCATTAAATACTCTGAACTTCTATATTTAAGCCTTTCGATGACACTACAGGAGTTTATACGTACTATTAGTGGCTATAATATAAAATTTGATGACAATTTTAATTAAATTTTGATGCTCAGTTAATGTGGCATGAGTTATAATTTAAACGTACTGAGTTAATAAATTAGAAGCTAATAGAATATTTTTTTGATGCCATTTATTAGTATTTTAGAAGTTTACTGTTTGAATCCATGTTACAAATTTAGATGCTAAAAAATAATCACGATGCTGAGTTGTATTTAGAGTGGCTTTAAAAAAGATAACTTGTGGCTAAGATAGTATTATTTAGATGCTCGTTAATTGTGGCTGACTTAGTAATTTAGAAGGCAAGTTAGATTTTTAGATGCAAATAATGCTATTAAAAAGAAGCCGGTTTAATTAGCACCCATTCAATAACAGTAAAAGTGCACAACATCCCACTGCCCTAGCCTATCATCAATAGCTGAAGGTTGTTGGGAAACGCACCACACTACACACTATAGTTCTTTGTTATGCATGTAGGCCACTCATTCAATGGAGGATTACGGTTCTTCACTTAGTTCCCTGCTGTTACACAACTGCGGCGGTCACATTATGAAAACTGGGGCGAGAACTCTAGACCCGACATTGTTTGTTAAGAAATGACATGTATTTTAGTTTGTGAGCGCCAATTTATGCTCGTGGGCATTCATTGGTTGTGGGGAGTGACAATTAGTGTCGATCTTGGTTACGCTTCTGTTTAGCATGTTACGAGTTTTCTTGGAAGGTTGGGTTTTTATTAGCTGAAAACGGGATATTTATCACGGGTTTTTTTTATTTTGATCGATTTATCTGTTCATAAGCATTCAGCCGCAATAACTTCAGTTTATTCGTGACCATGTTGTTTGCAATTTTGATGTAGGATGACATGAAATAAAAAAAATATAGAGTATTACTTTCACTTGATAAACACAAAAGTGGTAATCAGATTTGATAAAATAAACTTTAAACTAACTATCATCAATACCAGTTAGACAAGAGAAATGTTCTACTGTTCGACTAGCGATTTTCCAACTACTTCGTATAAGACAAATAATATTGAAATTGCCGTAAGAAGGAAGCTTCTGTCTGTCTATCCTCTTGACCTTGCGTGACTCGAGTAGTTTTTATTCGATTTGAGTTTTGAGTGCATGTTTCCTCCTCGACCATTTAGAGTGTCTACATTTTAGAGTCTTTATACTCCTTCAAGGTCATTGCCGATAAGTTTTTTTTAAATTAATCAGTTGTTTACAAGCAAAATGACAATATAACGTATCTTTCATGACACGGGTAAAGCGTGTAAAGTAGTAACTAAATTGTTTCTCCTATCTTTATCCGTCTGCTAAATATTCAGACATTAGGTAGGTACAGACTGTGGTGCTGACTGTGGTGTTAACTGTATTTTTTTCCAGTCAACATTAAAGTTTGACACGTTCTAAGTAGTAGTTTTATGTGCTGGCTTATGTACTACCGAGTTCAGAAACGGTCGACCACTTTTCAACCTTATAATTTAGATCATAAAGGTGAAAAGTGGTAGATCGTAAGTGAACTAGGTAGTAAGTACCTAAGTTGATATTCCAGAGCTAATTTTCTTAGGTATCTAAATAGATTTTCCTTGTTCTTAGTTACATCATTTGAGTAATTGAGTTAGAACTTAGTGCATGTTTACGTACGCGCGGCGCGGCGTGCGGCGCGGCCGGCGACGCGTCGAGCGACGCGTCGAGCGAATTTTGTGTTCACGGACAGGCGATGCGTGCAGCGGCAGATATCATCGTTCGCGCAAACACAAACGTATGGCAATGTACGACGGTGTTCATAGAGACGCGGCGCGGCGGCCGCGGCGGCGGCCGCCGCGAATTTTCAAGGCCAAGTTCCGTCGCGGGCATCGCTTCATCCTAACTAATATTATAAATGCGAAAGTAACTCTGTCTGTCTGTCTTTGCTTCACGCCTAAACTACTGAACCGATTTGTGTGAAATTTGGTACAGACATAGATTGGAACTTGAGAAAGGACATAGGATAGTTTTTTTTTTTTTTTCGCGAGATAAACCAAAAATCTGCCGGAAGTCACTATTCCACGCGAACGAAGTCGCGGGCAAAAGCTAGTCGAGAATAAACCGCCGCGTGCATCGCCGCGTCCGTCGCCGCGGCCGCCGCCGCGTTCACCGCCGCGGCCGCCGCCTCAAATTCAAGCAATCGCGTATAAATTCGCTTCTCCGTGAACGCACTCATACACCGCCATACGTTTGAATTTAGTGCGGATCGCGTCGCCGGCCGCGCCGCGCGCCGCGCCGCGCGTACGTAAACATGCACTTAGCCAACTTATCGTGATAGACATAACCAAGAATGGTGTAATTGGTTTCCTCTCTTGGTAACGGATTGAAGAATCTTGTGCCTCAGCAGTACGGAACGTTACAGGCTGATATTTGACCAATTGGAAGCTCTACTTCAGCACTGTGGTTAAGTATTTAGGCTGGGTTTTTGTTGTGCAGTAATCAGCAATACAAAAAAATACTGAACATTCGATCATTGTAGTAATCACTTTCAACAACACTTTTTGAAAACTTATGTCAATTCTATAAAACATTCGTTAGCACCGATAGTACCTACATCACTTTGGAAAACAAAAAAAAAAGAAAAGAGCACTATAGAAAACAGAAAAGAAAACTGACCTATCTTTCCATTCGGGCTGTAAGGCCCATAGCTGCCCGATGACAACGGCGACGAGTACCCGTTCGGCTGCGGCTGCGCCGGCGGCCCTGGGGAGGGGGACCCCGCGCCCGCGCCCCCCGCCATCCAGTCGCGGACGTGGCCGTTGGCCTGGTGGCCGTTGTGGCTGACCCCTGGTTCGGCCTTGACCGCGCCTGGCAGCACGCCGCGGTAGGCCACTTCGTGCTTCAGGTCCATGCCGCTGCTACCGCATGCTGTTCCTCCGCCGCCGGCCCCGCCGCCCGCGCTCCACACTTCTGAGGACAAAGGAAAGATAATATTAGTTATGGTTACGTGGTGTTCACTAGAAATGCTGGTACGGGTTTAGAATAAGCCTACGGAATTATCAGTACCTAAAGAGAATCTTTAAGATATCCCCATATCTAGTCGCCGCCGGGGATATATCGAAAGACCAGGGCATGCGGAACCGGGTTTGGCATGTTCTAGTCGAGACGAGACCTTAAAGCTCAAGCTAGGTTTATTATCACACCTAAGGATTCGAGATAAAGATTATTATTTCTTTAAAGAATGCAGACTGCAAAGGAAAATACAATATGGAGTCATGTGAGTCCTTAACCTTTAAGATGAATAATGGTAGATTTGGACTTCTATTGTTGTACGATTCTGACTTACCAAGATAATATACAGGGTTACTGGTAACTCGACGTATTCTTTGTAGAACGTTATAGTAGCGTTGAGTAAGTTTTCAGTAAGTATTTTTTTTTCCAATAAAAAACGCAGATTAAATCATTTGATGCCAATTTAAAACTGATTTATGGCGTGTCGGTAGGCACTGAAATTTAAGTTTTTATAAAGGTGGATGCCGTAGTAGATCTTTTTAAAACGAACCCACAACTTTGACAGTATGTTATGCTGCGGTTTTTCTTGCGTGTAGTTTGTTGATGGTGGCATGGGAAGCTCTCGATCTTTACTCCCGTAATTATAGTAGGTACAAAATTTCATTTCCAGATCAATTAGCAAAATTCCTACAAGAACAAACAATACTTTTCATCTTATCTCTTACAACGGTAGTATTTCAAGAGTATACAATCGAATGACCGAACGAGTATAGTTCCCATGGCCGCTGTAATCTTTGATCTCATCACAGATAAACAGGCATCGGTTCGGCAACAAAGGGATTTGAACGTGAATAGAAAGTTCCGACGAACAGTAGACCTACGATTGTTTGTATAAGAGAGTACGCAGTTATGTTGGAGAAGATATTATTGCTGTCCTTTATTTTGAGATGGAAGAAGACAGAGACAAACATATAGCTGTCAAATTAGCTTGAATTAAAATGTGGCCTAATTCTTTGAAGCTCCCGAATATAACGAAGTCGGGTTGTACAGTCGCGAGCACCAATAAAGTGTGTTTAAATACTCTTAAAAGATGCTGAAAAGCACTTTTATCTACCCAAATATCATAAACCCTCTCTAATCCGTTCGAAAACCATAGGCAATGACCAGCATTACCAACCAGCAGAAATTAACAGAACTGTAATGAACTCATAACCTACTGAAAATAGTAGGTTATGAGTTTAAATTTGGAACAGGTGTCAAATTCAAGTGAGTGTGCTATTCTAGTATCTACATTAAAACAGATACCTATCGATACGAAACCCCAATTCAGTATGATTTTAATTATAAATCGCACGACATTTTGATCTCGAGTGACACAAGAATAGTGACTTTGTTCGTTTGCTTAGGATTAAAAAAAAATGACAGATATCCGAAACGCCGCCATTTCGAGCTGTCATTTATTCGTTAGCATTTTATTTCCAGTTATGAGTAGAAAATTTTTCTGATAAGTTCTTTATTTCTGTCGAAAATTTGTGATAGTGACTCAGAAATTAACATGAACACTCCGCCAGATATCGTAAATGCAGCGACGAATGCAACTAATAACCTGTTTATTTTTTATTGCATTACACTGGTAACAATGCTGGTCATTTCCCTATGGTTCCTGAACCCATCATAGAGTCCTTATGATATTCGGGTAGATAAATTAGTGTATGCAACTATACATAATTAGGCATTACAACACTCGTGTGATGCTATTAAGAAACTCGCCTTCGGCTCGTTTCTTAAACCCACACTTGTGTTGTAATGCCCTTCATTATGCACAGTCGCATAAACTACTATATTCTACTAGTTATTGTGATCTTTTTTTGGGTTATTTAGTTTGATGTACAAAATACTTGATTAACAGTAACGTGAAGGGCCCGTTAACGTCCTATATGGATCACTTTTGAGATTTCAAATGCGATTTTAAATACTGGAGGAGAAAATGACTTTTCATTACTCATACTCTGAAAGTAGGTCACAACATGCCTGCGGAGCGGGTTGAAAGTACTACTTTTCAGCCCTAGGGAGAATCGCTTTCTACCGACAGCTGTCAAATTATTTGATGTAATTTGTTTGGAGCAAGCCTATTGCCACCAACTGATGTGATTAGGTGCAAGCCTATTGCCGTCAACCAATGTAATTAGGAGCAAGCCTATTGCCATCAACCAATTTAATTAGGAGCAAGCCTATTACCATCAACTGATGTAATTAGGAGCAAGCCTATTGGCATCAACCAATCTAATTAGGAGCAAGCCTATTGCCATTCGCCGATTTAGGTAGGTAATTGGGATCAAGCCTATTGCCACCAACTGATGTAATTAGGTGCAAGCCTATTGCCATCAACAAATGTAATTAGGAGCAAGCCCATTGCTATCAACTGATGTAATTAGAAGCAAGCCTATTGCCACCAACTGATGTGATTAGGTGCAAGCCTATTGCCATCAACAAATGTGGAGAAGCCTATTGGCATCAACCAATCTAATTAGGAGCAAGCCTATTGCCATTCACCTATTTAGGTAGGTAATTGGTAGCAAGCCTATTGCCATCAACCAATTTTATTAGGAGCAAGCCTATTGCCATCAACTGATGTAATTGGGAGCAATCCTATTGCCATCAACCGATGTAATTAAGAGCAAGCCTATTGCCATCCACCGATTAGATTTAATCGATTTTAAGTGTTTCGCTTACGTTTCATACGTTTTCTTTCTTTCGATTTAGGTAATTGGGCGCAAGCCTATTCCCATCAACTTTCCTTGTATTCGTAATGAAAAGCACAGTGTTTACCTCGGGTTAAAGACTTATTTAGTCCCTCGAACTATTAGCGCCCTCGCTGCGCTCAGGCGCCAAACCCCGTCTCGGGAACTAAATAAGTTACTTTCACCCCTAATGTAACAATGTACTATTTCAAAGTAGCTATGAGATATTTACATGTTCGTTAACATGTAAGTATCTCGTAAGTATTATATAGATGTAGTAACTTTCATAATGATTAGTTTTAAGATTTTAAGTTACCTACCATCACCTTATTTACTCCTGCATTACAATATTCAAATAGCCTAACATCTCTTCAAATCATGATTCGGTAGACTCCAAGCATGTTTCAGGTATGACTAAATAATACGTAATGTCATTTAGATTAATTCACGGTTAGAAAAAGTTGTTATTGTCAAATAGAAGTTGAAATAATATCAACGAATTGTACGCATGACGACCTATCAAGCTGAACAAATCCAGTTTATGACGATCTCTCACTGTACGAGAAATCTATGCAAAAAGAGGTCATGTTATACTGGAAATGTATAGTTTGATGTGTCACCGTATACGTAATATTTGTGAACGTATAGAGGATAAAATGTTTGAATAAATATGTAGTCGATTAGTAGAAACCTCAAAGCATATCTTCCAGTTTTAGAAAAAATATTCATTTCAATAGTTAGCGAAAATTTCAAAGGGTAAGTGCTTGGCCAGACTGGCAGCGCGGCGCGGGGAGCGGCGCGGGTGCGGCAACGCGCGCGATTTGCCTGTCCGCACTGGACCGCGATTTCGTTCCGAGCGTTGTCGCGTTCAACTGTTCGTCCAGTGTTTGTCAAAATATAATATGGATGACGAAGACTTGTTTTTATTGGAAAATTCTTACTTTAAATGGCAAATGCTAAAAGTGAAAAATGGAGTTAATAAAATTAATTTAACCAGAGAAAATGAAGGAGAATTTTACACACTGTATGAAAGATTGCGAGAGCAACCTCAAAAGTTTTTTGAATATACAAGAATGTCAATGGATACGTTTGACTACTTATTACAAAATATAGAAAATTATATTATAAAAAAAATAACAACTTACGCCGAAGCAAAAAAAAAGCAAAAATTTTTTTGGTAAGAATTTTAAAATTCGGTTATTTTAATTAATTGGATACTTCTATAAATAATTATAAATAATTGGATTAATTTCTTAAGCTTTAACTTATAAAAGTTAAAGCTAAATAAATAAATCCAATTTATCTGGTTATCTGGCGCAGACTAAAGTTTGAGATACGCCGCTCCCGCGCGGTTTATCGCTTGCCGCCCCGCGCAGTCACTGCGGCCACTTGTATGAACGAGCTATGGCACGAGTTGCCCGCGCGCTCCCCGCGGAAAGTAGCCCGCGCCGCTTCCCGCGCCCGCGTGCCCACTACGGACACTCAAATGAAGTTCCATACGTTTAAGTTTGTCGCGCCGCGCCCGCCCCGCGCCCGCGTTTGCAGTCTGGCCAAGCACTAAAGCTTACTGGTATTACAGTATACTAATAGCTATAGTAACTGAATGGAACATGAAAGTTTAATAATAATCATAAAATAACTTCTATTCCAATCATTATTAACAACAAAAACAATATTAAACTATTCAAATGAGATTTAAGAATAACAATTCGTTAAAGCTACATTTACACTAGCGAAAACTAAATATTTACAAAGAAAGGGATTAGTTAAACTAACTAAATAAATGACAGGACGCTCAGGGGTTTTAGTACTCCTCCACATCGCTGTCATCCGTGACAACAAGACTGGCAGCATTGCCACGTTGAATGGCAAAGCTAATTCTTTGGCCAAAGAAACAGCCAGACTCTCTGGTCATTATTATTAAACTAATAATAAAGCTCTTAATTTGGAACCAATTTTACTCAATTTTTAATCATAATTTTTGAACAACATCAAATGCATTGACTGCAAAAAAAAACGTGAAAGAAAATTCAAATATTAATTAATCTCAGACATCTTAAGAAGCCCGACAGCTGAATGCTCCAGGCGACTTCTGCAATATAACATCTAATTGGATCCATGAAATAGTCTAAGAACTAATATTTTATGCTACAGAGATGAGTTGAGAGTAGTACTTTTTAGAAAGCTACGTAGGCCGAAGGGTACTCTCGCAGACCGCAGTGAATGATGTTAAAACTTATTAAATTAGTGATCCTAGGTAAATGAATAAGGTAAGAAATAAGGCTGCTAGTGATTTGACGACTACTTGAGAAGAAAGGAAATAAAAATGATAAGGATGACATTGGAGGGAATGAAATTTCCCCTCTAACTAACTAATAGTTACGAGGAAATTACATTTGTTCCAGAATTTTATGAACTAACGTGGATATTAAGAACTACTCTTCGAAATAATACTTGATTGTGAGAACCAACATAACTTTACTTGAGTATGAATGTAGATAGGTATAAGGCTAGGGGAAGACCAAAGAAACGATGGCTGGACTGTGTTAAGAATGATATGGCAAGAAAGAAGGTGTCCGCAAAATACATTAGCCGACATTTTCAGGTCATCTATAACTGAGGACACTCTCTTCATAAAGGTCCAAACCTTTTAGTCAGATTATTTCACAGTTAAGAAAGTTCAAAAACCAATTCATACCTATTACCTTCTTGACGAAAATAAGGTTGTATGAAATTCCCCTTTTACGAGTATATTTATAGAAAGTCTACTGACATAAATAAAGCATATAGTTACGATAAATTCAACTGAATCGTCCTACGACTACTTTAGGTTGGCACATATCCATAAATTAGATTATTTCTTTATCCATATTTAGAAAAAGGAATTCATATTCAACTGATCTGAAAATAGAATATTTTTCACTTTAGCAAATATCAGTTCAATTGTGATTTGTGTGCACGAGCGGAAATCTTTTTACACGCACGTGTAACATGTTGACTATTTTTTGCATATTATCGGATTTTGAAGAGGTGTCTAAAGTGATGACAAGTAGGTAATGGAGAAGAATGGAAGAAGAACACGTGCAGCTACGACCCCAAAAATAAGCAGAGAGACGATGATTTTTGGAATTGGGTTTTCGCAATCATAGACTATAGTCTACTGGCTATGGTTACTGTACAGGGGCCGTATTTTTGAATCAATAGAATTCCAAATCGTGTACGAAATCGCAGAATTCGTATGCGAATCCCTAAAATCGCTATTTTTGAATATTCATACCAGTGAATTTTGCAACGAGTGGTCCGACCCACTCGTTTCCGATATTCTACCAGTAGAAATGACGGAAATCCTTTGAGAACTTCCCACTTCTTAGTGTGGGTTTGCTGCTCAATAAATCGATTAGTTTAGTTTTTTGGGCTATAGAAAGGTGCCCTATTGATTTCCTATTCTTTTTAGGGGAAAAATATGTGAAAACTAAAACTAGAGAAAATATCACTAGTTAAAGTAGTAAAACTTCATTGTAAAGAAGCTTTCTGATAAGCGCATGATAACCCATTCCGTGTCATAACTACGGTTAGCTCTAATTACTGACTCTGGCCAACACTGCACTGGTCTCCTTGGTCAACGAGATTAAATTTCAGCAAACTAGATAGTAAATCTAGTTGGTGTGTCAGGCGATCGCGGTAATAAACCGCAGCGTCCCGGGATTACCCCGATCGCTCCGGGATGACGCCAATCCCGGGATGTTAACAATTGCTCGTGCATTGTGGAGATCGTAAAATAGATACATGGGTTTATGGTAGTTGTATTTTGGTAGTTATTTCGATTTAGTTTTCTTAGCTTGTTTTACTTCAGCGGCAAAGAAAGGGTTCATAACCCTTTCTCAGCGTATATTGTATGTACATAATTTATGTTCGCTGAAAGTGTCGAAACTGCGTGATCGATTTTGATAAATGATGTGTCAGTTGAACATCTATATGTGATGTGGGTGCGCTTCGTTTTAGACAGTTTTAGTATCCACGAGAAAAGTTTTTATTTGAGAGGAATAAGTACTATGTTTTTTTTTCAACATAATTTTTATATGTTACCTATTTAAGCGATTTATGACTAGTTTTCTTTGATGATCTTTTTGTGATGATAGAACTTATTGTGTTTTAGCATTTAAAATATGTAGGATTTTTTATTTTCTTCTATCATAGTCTGAAGAATAGTCTAATAATTTGTGA
Organism: Diarsia mendica; assembly: GCA_949316265.1. Lineage (NCBI taxonomy): Eukaryota > Metazoa > Arthropoda > Insecta > Lepidoptera > Noctuidae > Diarsia > Diarsia mendica. The sequence goes on from OX438897.1 coordinate 16,702,832, forward strand.
TACGATTTATTACTTAATTACGCGTCTAGTTTATGTATTTTAAAATTCGCAAAAACATAAAAATATCATCCAGATCATTTAATATCACACTTTTTTCCACATATTCTAAGATGTTTAGTCTATTATATAATTTGTTAGACGCTCTTCTAATTTACCGTTACTATTCATAACAAGACTGTTTTTCTGGTCATTGACCTCCACTTATTTCCCGTAGTTTAATTTTCTATGGAGAGCACCATAAATAATCTGATAGCCGTTTACTGTTAATCTGATAAGGAGCTTTTATTTGGATCGAATACAAATAAATGTCATGGCGTCATTTGATAATTAATTTTTTGAAGGTTTGTCCGTAGGTTTGTACTGTTTTGGTATTAAGAGTAAAGCTTAGGTTTCCTTTGATAACAGTGTAATATGGATTTCAAAATTGGCTACGGTGAATAGTTTTATAGTGCACTAGGTGTTGCCAGCGGCTTCGCCCGCTACAACTTGAAAATTATCCCACCGGAAGTTAAAATCGGGATAAAAACTATCCTATGTGTTAATCCAGGTTATAAACTATCTGTGTACCAAATTTTATCCAAATCTGTTAAGTAGTTTTTGCGTGAAAGAGTAACAAACATTCATACTTACAAACTTTCGCCTTTAAAATATTAGTGTGTTATTTTTGAGTCCCATGTAATAGAGGGCGAGCCTATTGCCATCAACCGAGCCCAAATCTAGACTACGAGGCTGCTATGCTAAATGAATGAAAGATGACTCACTAACACAGTCATGGTCGCCATTTCGAATGATCCTATTGAGGGTAGCCTTAATGGCATCAAATCCGGCCTATGTCCACCTACGGTTGTGGGTCAGAGAGTAATGTATTGTTCTGTTGGATCATCGTTTAATCCTATCGGTCCTCCACAAGATTATCTAAGTGCGACCTTTCTCGAGACTAATCGGCTCACCCGAATCCTGGATTAAGTATGAATGAATCTGTTGGGCCCTGTTTACGAAGCCATAATGTATGTTTATGTGTGTCGCTTAATTGGCCTGTTTGTGTGTGTGTGTGTGTGCATGATTGGTTTTAGTTTTTTAGTTTATTTATTAATAATTAATTATAAAAATTACATGTCAGTTTGAATAAAAAATAAGAGCAAATCATTATCCTATTCAACGAGCATCAAACACAAAATAATCATACATTAAAATATATATAATTATATAAAATAATAATAAAATTAACCATGTCATAATAATAGTTGAGAATACAAAAAGAAATAATATGATAAAAGAAACAAGTCAGTAATCATAAGTACTAAAACCATTCCTTTAGGTCATTATAATGCCTGGTCGGATAGCCAGTCTTTCAAATTGTCCAAATCTTCTTCCTTGTCATGTGGTTCTGGCCTAAACTGGTGTCTGAGTTTTTTGCCACCCATTGGCTTTACAGGTCGCATTTTAAATCCGAGATTTTTTTCGACGATGTTTTTCTTTGACCGAAGCAAGTAAAAATATACAAAGAATTCGAAAAATCCGTGATGCGTATTGCGTGGCTTCGAACTCTAGACCTATGACTTGGCATTCCGACGGTCACACCACTAAACTAGCACTGCTTTTATTGTCCATATTATTTTATGGGTTCCACAATAAACTTTGTAAGTTTAAACATTTTACGGCTAAACATAAAAAGTGAATATGCAAAACATACGATTTCTCTTGAACAGCGGGAGCTGTGATGAGTGAAGTATACGAGTAATTTTTAGTTTGCATGTTGCTATAAAATCATAGATCTATGTTTTACGAGGGTCCCATAAGGTGTCCCACTCGACATGATTGCCAGAATAGACATCATGTTTGTGTTTATAAGATATCTTACAGGTACCTATTTTATTTCAGGTCAAACGAAGGATTTCCTAAAAGCCTGTGCTGAAGTTTTAAATCTCCTAAATATATCCTAGAGATTACAGAGGTTTGTAACAGTTGTCCCTTGGAAAACACCAAATTATTGTCGGCAACTGGATAAAACCAGAATCCAACCATGACATAATACATCAGAAGAACGCTTCTTCGTATCAATCGAAATTAACTAACATTAATCAATCAATTACCTCACAAGAAAATGGCGGCAAAGAATAACATTGAATTAACAACAATATTGACAAGACAAAGTAATATTACGTTACTTGTTCCATCGCAGTTACTTTCTACGAATTACGAATCAATTATATCTGAAGCTATCCTATAACATAATTCAATAAATCTATTAATCCACCTCCTTTGTATTACAAGTCCCTAGTACCCAGAAAACACGTTTAAGAAAAGGAAAATTCATTACAAGTGAAAATAAAGCCTCCTTGATAAAATATATAGCTGAATCATGCGGTTTCTCTCTCCGTGATGACGTAGGCATAAGGGTAACCCACATCTCAGTAATTAAGGAATGTTTGTAAGCAATTAAGAGATAAGCGGTGATAAGTAAAGTCTTATTGTCCCTGGAAAATAGTTGAAAAAAAAATCTAATTAGTCCGTCAGATAGATTTCCAAAAAATAATTGGACACGTATTTTTTGAAGCACAAAAAAAGAAGACGATACAGTGCTTCGAAACACTTGTGGCGTCATATTGCAGTACATTTTTTACCGCAAAGTGACGTGATCTTTGACGCGTTTTATCTTCGTTAATTTTTATTAATTTGATAAAACAAAAAAAAACACGTATCCAATATTTTTCGATAATCTAACTGATGGACTAACATACTTTTTTAGTCAGGAAACATTCCTATTGTGAGTGGGCTGACTCATTGAGGATACAGGTCACATAGTGATGGGTGTTGTTTGTTGCATCAAGTTGCAAAATAATGGTTTTTTTTATTTGTACAAGACTTAATTAATTATATTTTTTTGTAAGCGTTATTATTATTTATTTTCGCCAAAATAGGCTTGCTCTTGACCGCGACCAGTCGACCACGTCTGATGGAAAGCGATGGATGAGGTCTATGCTCGTACCATCTTACGAGCATGCTCAGAAGATGCAATCAAAAATTTACCAAACAGGAAGAACGGTTTTGGCCTTGGGTCTAGATTGTCAAGATTCTTGATTGACTTGAAATATTCGTGGGTGAGCAGGAGTGTGATGAACTGTATCACCTCGCAACAAGGAATATTATAATATAGGAATAGATGGTAAACTTTCAGTTGTTGGAGGGGCACCAAAATATGAAAAAAATCTCATTAATTAAATGCAATGCAGGCAGTATATTATAAAAAAAAACTCCAAAATAACACGTACGAGAGCGCACCGTTTGGGTTGCAATGAGCAGCGCAGCAGCGGCGCGGGCGCGGTTGCACAACGCTTGCGCAGAGAAAGCGGCTGACGTCACGACCTCGACACGCTCACCTACTTGCGCGCGCGCCGCTCCGCCTGCACCAACCCACTTCTGCCGATACCGGCCCAATGTCGCCGGGCTTTCTCTCACCGAGCACCTCTTCACGCACACATAAACACCACGTAATACCCATGTTACTATACAACGCGTAACACCCCACCATGGGAAACGATACGCAAATGTATTCTAAACACGGGAAAATTAAAAGTGTTAACACTGACACCGATTCGGTACGCAGACGCATCTTTTTGCGCTCGTATTTCAGCAACAATGAAGCCAGTGAAAGTTGGTATTTTAAAATTTTAAAGTATAAATATCAGTGGGGTATCTAGAGGCTGACCTGATATACCACTTTCGCTTCAACAGAGCGAATGCAAGTGTGCCAGTTTAGGAGGCAGCTTCATTAATGAAGTGCAGACGTCAAGCACGTGCGAAATTACCGTTTTATTCAAGAATTGGTATTTACCTCAAGCTCATTTATTTTTCGCTCTCATTCTTTATCGATTTCTTCAATGATAAAAGTTTGTAAGCGATAAGATTTGAGAGGTAGAATGATTCATATTAATGCATTTGAGAGTAATAAAAGCAAGCACCAGCGGCGCCACTGAGATCATTAAATTAAATTGCATCCTGTGGCGGCACTCCCTAATTTTTCTCAAATCGCATCTTTCCATTATTGGACAATTGGCACCGACCGTGGTGTCGGCACGATGGCATCGCAGTCAGAGCTTTGTCTCACACTTGTAACATCAACGTTCTCGCGTCATCCTACCTTCAGACCCACGAAGGATTCACTTTTACGACGTGAGCAATAAAGTTTTATGACTCATTACGATAACGTTAGAATAAAATACGCGAAGAGCAATCGAAAGAATGTAAAGTGCTAGCTCGTTCCTCACTGGAATCGTTCGGTCTGTATTTTCCTTTCAGAAAATATTCATCGCGAGGAGTCGCTAGTCATCGCGATTACGATCGTCTGATTTATGCGCGGCACTATACAAGAGAGCTGGAGCTCAGAAAATATTCTGTGAAATAAATCCGGTGCGGTTCGGTGGTTCACGCGGAGAACGCGCGTATAAAGTATCTTCGGTGTGGTCAGCGCATATACTATCGCATAAAAGTATTATGGAGAGATCGGGGACGTGCCACGATGGCGTCCTCAGAACATTCCGGAACGCATGCAGCTCGCTTTCGATGGCACTGATGGAGTGTGGCAGCCGGCGTGGCGCGCACCGACTATTTGACTCATGCAGGTTGTCGCATTATACATGCAAAGCTTTGTGGCCCTCGTTCGCTGTTGAGCAGTAAAGAACTGTCGATGACGCGGAAATAGAATTTACGAGTGTTGCGACCCCACCAGCGCCGTGTGATATATTGAGCGAGGTCACTGGCTCGCTCGTGTAGTAGCTGTTGCGTCACTACTAGACTAATGGCCTTGTTATAATATATTTATGTAGGCATAGCATATTTCTAGGTGGAGGGTTCGATAACCGTGCCCTGAGGTGGGAATAAACCGTTTGTGTTGTTCGCCGTAATTAGAGAGTCTGTTCGGCGCAGCGGACGACTGTCGGGCTTCATGCATTATTGAGTTGAGCGCATGGTAGTGATGGTAGGCAGACACCGGGCTCAGGTGATTGCGAGCAAATTGTTATAGTTCCCACGGGACGTATAGCCGTGTTTGTGGGCCGTTTTACGTAATATTAATGAAATTTAAAACGAGTACCGAGCAATATTTACTGCGTAGGAACGCTAAAAATGTAAACGACATTTTACACAGTTTTTAAGAAGAATTCATGGCACGGTGGATAAAGTTCAGGTGAATTGGAAAAAATGTTCTTTCTGCGACGTATATTTTAATTAAACGGACACCAATTCTCCCACAGCCAGTCTCGTCGAGGAGAACTTTCATCACATAAAGAAGTTAAACGACATTCCCAACCAACCCACTTTATATTACGAATGCAGAACTCTTGTGCAATTGAACGAATCAAGAATCGGGACGTCTCTGTAACAAAACTGCATTCTCACTTTATTGTCTGCGAGAAATGAGAATTGCTTTTCAGCAATAGCTTGAGAAAACAAGAAACTGATTTCTAGCAATAAAAATCTTGAGCAATAACGTATCAAGTAACAATAAATATGTGAATCTGTTCGCCTTATGCAAGATATTTGAGTCTAGCGCCGTATCTGATATCCGCTTGGGAGTGCTTCAATAATGCGATTTCTAAACTTAGTCTGAATGTAAAGTCGTCGGATATTCCCGCCAGATGACAGTCCGTGTGTTTACTGCGTCTTATGCTGGGACACGAGACGATCGCAGCGGATGGGGAGAGATGAAAAGATTGCAGCATCCCGAGCGAGGGAATCACGTAGCTATTTTATCGGCGCATCGTACCGTCTCGATGGTCCGCCACTACTTTTACGAAAAGGATTCTCCACTACATGCTGAGATTTTAAATATAACATTTCAGAGTTAATACCTGACTGACAAGCTTTCACGGAATAGATTGAAGAGAATTTTCGTGTAAACAGAGTTATATAATTTGAAACCGTTTCGATGAAATACTAATCGAATTAGCTAACATAAATTCAAGTAACATTGCGGGATTACTTAAATTATATTAACATAGTTTGGAAATGAATCGGCCTCCCTTTCTATGTACTCGAACTTTACGCCAATGATTAATTAAATTACCCCAACCATTTTAGGACAAAAGACTTGTCCGGACTGACTAGTTGGTCTAGTGCTCCCAGGTCGTGCAAGGGCATAGCGTAATTGGGGTTTCCCATCAGGAATTTCTCAGTAGAAGCCACGGAGTCAGGATTTGTGCCCAGTTGAGGGCTATAGGCTAGCCCCTTATTACATGAAATTTAAAACCACTGAAAACCAGCGCTGTGCTGTGGGTCCCCATAGCACAGCACCATGCTGAGTGGTAACCTATTTGTCGCAGTTGTGTTCCATTTTTAATTTTATGTAAACTCAAACTTTTGTTTTTTTCTTTTTGTACCAATTTTTTTTTAATAATTGTTGTAAGTTGTGTTTACTACTTTTTTTATTGTATATTATTTCTGCGACAGTAAATACTTTTTCTTTCTTTTCTTTCTTTTATTTCTTTTCTTTTGTTTTCTTTCTTTTCTTTCTTTTCTTTCCTTTCTTTTCTTTCTTTCTTTCTTAAACATTACTGGGGAAATATGGGTGTACTATAAGGTACACCTCTGTCTAACTCTTCGGGGATTACAGGCGTGATGTTATGTTATGTTACACGTTCGGTACTGACAAAGACTTACAGATGTTCAATTGTGTCATAAGCTCCTTTTAAATCGAATGCATCATATGCCAAAGTCATCAGATTATTTCTTAGCAGACGTATTGCTCGATTTAGTTGCGTCAAATATTGCCCAACGAGACTCAATGGACACAATTCTTTTATCAGACCGTATCAACGAATATGGGCACAATTTATTATGAGGGGGACCAGTTTGATTATGTTTGACAGAGCTTCGTTAAGCATTTCGAAAGTGGCAGCTAGATAAACTAATAAGGAGCTTGTATGAAAGTTTATACTTACCTTTGTTCGATTACCATCCATTTTTTGCTGCAGAGGCGTATTTGAAGAGGACATAGATGGTAGGATTAATAGACGGTACTTACTGTTGGCATTGAACGTAGAATGTATTTCAGATTGAATGAAGCGAAGATTGAATGAACATTTACATAATATAACATCTCGCCTGTAAACCCCAAAGGGTTAAGCAGAGGTGTCTCTTATAGTACACCCACATTTAGCAAGTAATGTTTAAGTCGCATGTAATAGGGGCGAGCCTATTGTCATCAGATGAGCACAGATCCTGACTCAGTGGCTGATACTAAGAACTTCCTAATGGAAAAACCTAATTACAATTTGCCCAACCCAAGAATCAAACTCGGGACCATACGCGATTGCGAGCATTAGACCATTTCACAAAAAGGAAAAACGTTAATAATTTCCGAAAAATAAACGGTCTACTAGTTTAAATTCAACCTTGAAGTCATTCAATTCAATTAATCTGCTTCAATCCGGAAAGATAACAACAAATGTTCGCTTGTATCTCCTACAATTCCAAGATAGATTTATGTAAGACCCATCTTACCGTAGTATCGTCCGTCTTAATTTAGGAAACATCTCAGGCGACTAAAGAGGCTACGAACCTCTGCATTTTTTCCGAGATAAAAGGCTTCGAGTCTTCGACCCATTTCATTTTTACTTAGGGTAGACACTTGCCTTCATGAAATTCGCAGTTCCCACGACAACCGGAAAATAATAAGAACGAATGTAGAACAAAAAGGGGGAATTCGATATCAAGTATTACCTCCAATATTACTTATTCAAGAACGAATTGCTTTGTTTTCTTCTAACGAAATGTTAAAATCGTCGAGTGCGAGGAAGTGAGCGTCCATAAAGTTATTCCCTACATGCTTTGAATTGGAATCCTTTACATAAATTTTCGTACTGAGCATTTTATTTCTATCGTTAGCTTCAATACTCTATAATTTTGCCATACCCATGTTAATGGCTAGTTGTGTGTCGCCATACAATATACTTTTATTTTCTTTGTTCTCTAGTTACAGCGCGAAGATTAAAATCTGCATACCTTCGATGTTTGTATACTTTAAGATTATTGGTACTGATGCTGTACAAGATATACTTGTGGACAGTTCTGCTAATAAAGGAACGCTATTTTGAGCTTAAAAGGTGTATGTTAAGTATTCTTGGTGATAGGTTGTATTTCTTTGTAAATAAAGACTGTGTGGAGGCCGTTATGCATGCCCGCGAAAGGATAAATAAGTACGTAATATTTTTATTTTAATGTAGGAAATTGTTGATGTGTGGTGACTAGTGAGACATTGGGTTAAAGTTATTGTATCCTAAAAATGAAGTGCCGTCAAGATGGCGTATAAAGATACACATACAATAACATCTGAAAGAAAAATAAGAATCGAATATGTCGAAAAGATTTTCGTGTATCTCGCAACAGCAAAGTGTTACCAAAGACATTGTCACGTCCCCCTAAAATAGTTATTCTATTCCAAGGGAACTTTGTGAATTTCTAGAATATTCCACAGTACCATAATGGCGAAATGCATTGATAAAACCAAGGTTAATCAAAGTGCAAGGCTGAGGCAAGGGCAGAGGGACCTTGCGTCCTACGATATCGTACGGTTCGAGCTTTCATTTTGTTGTTTTCACACGCAAACTCGACAATTTACTGGTTTCTGTTGATTAAACAAGAATTTTCTAGAATAGCATACTATACTAGTAGTACCCTAGTAGTATCTATGGGCGCTAAACCATAATGTTGATTTTAAATTAGTTTATAATTTACGGGTAGTTATGATTTTATTTTGACTCGCTTATGTTCATTGAATTAATGAAGGTAGTCAGTTCTTGTATTTGACATGTTTAGATTTACTGAACTAAAGTTCGTATTTCCGTCTATTTTAAAAGTAATTGTAATTTCCGTTTGCTTCAATAATAAGGATTTATGTTGTCACACCTGTTTGATATTTGTAAAATATTGTTAAATCTGTTTATTTGAATAGTAGAAATTAGTTTGATATGACTGCTAGAATAATGGTTATTAAGTATTTGTTTTGATCTTTCCCGCCTTGTAAAGTGAAATATTGTGATATGAAGCCCGCCATTTCTGTGTATAAAAGACATTGTATTTCGAAAGAAAGGTAATTCTTGATTCACCGATCGTAAAATAAACACCCTAATCTGGAGTAAGTTATTTTCTTTAAACTTGTGCTGATACTTCCTGCTGTTACCTATTTACTGTGTAATTGTGTGTGTAATATATTGGTGTATGCCAATATATTGTGAGACTCTGACGATGACGGCGATCACGCGCCGATAGCAGCGGTGGGATCCAACTCGCCCCTTCTGAAGCCTTCTGGATCCCGGGTCCGCAAACCTGTGCCGACCGCCCAGCCAGACCCAAGGTTCTCCATGGAACAAGTGTTGAGTCTGGTCACGCTAACCACGAAGCAAACTACAACAAGCACTGTGACTACAGAGCTGTTCGATGTACCGGCGCCATCTCGGGATCGTGGCAATTGCTACCTATGGCCATTCGATTCCGATGTGCGTTCCTACAGCGTGAGGGACTGGTGCGCCAATGCCCATTAAACTGTTGGCATCACCGCATGAAGATTGAATGATAACAATACTGAAGGTGAAAAGAAGAGCAAAGACGTGGGTGGATACGCGGTTTTTGCAATCCATCACCACCTGGAAGCAAGCTAGACCTGATGTTGACGACATCAGCGGTTGCGCGACATCAGCGGTTGCGCGACTACACGCCGAAATAGGCGAGCAGCTACCCAGGCGAGCAGCTAAGCAGGCTACGCAACCACGGGATGGATGGGCGCTAACCATCAAGGGAATACAGCCTGAAGCCACGGATGACGAGGTAATTGATTCTGTTGTCACTGTATCAACCCTGATTGTGTGAACTTTGCCCAAACGTCTCAGTTCTTAAAACTTTTCGTGTTAACTTAGTAGTACCTTAAATTTTGAAGTAATCGACCGAAATCCAATAATACATACAAAAATCATGGATTTCAGAAACGCTTGATTCTATAAGTTGGTCATAGCCAATTTGTTTTAAATGCCAGTGTTCGCAACTGTAAGAAATATTCAATAATAACTTTTGAAGCGGGTACTTCTGCAAAACCTACCTCCTAGGTTTCGCCAGACTACCTTACCTTATAGCTAAAATTGTATGGAAAATATTGCTATCATTCGTACAAAACTTGTTTCCGTAACGAAAAATGTAGGTCAACCGATTAAAACTACGTAAATTGTAGTTATATGTAAATCGCGTTGCATGACAACAGTTAAAACTGAAAAGAATAAAAGCGTCCTGTCTATTCAAGACCGGCGCATATATTTTGTTTAGTGGTGATATACTGGTTAGAGGACTGTAAATACGGTTTTTTTTTATGGGAATAGGCGGCGTAAATGTCATGTGTTCCGAGAGTATCTCGACCATTTTGTGTTAGAAGATAACCAAACGCAGGTGTAATATTTTGATTCGATTTGATTTACTTACTGCTATTTTATTTGACTGCCTCGTTGACGCTGAGCATGAGGTATTGGGTTCGATTCCCGGTTCGGGCAAAGTGTTATTGGCTTTTTCTATCAGGAATTAATTGTCAGTAACAGCCACGGAGTCTGGATTTGTGTCCGGTTGATGGCAATAGGCTCGGTACTAATTGGGTACACCTCTGCCTACCCCTTCGGGGATTACAAGCGTGATGTTATATGTTGATTGACTTAATGGTAAAAAGCTGACTTATCCAGAAATATGACTATTGAAGTATTGATGTGTTCTTTAACCAAGACATTCACATATAAATTACGAGCAATAAACGGAGCTCGTGGCTTAATAATAATTATTGCCCCTCGGGTCGATCTGTAGGTTAAGTCGCGTTTGCCTAGGTTGGTCTGTGGATGGGTGACCACATAACGTGAAAATTATATTTTTCCTACTCGTCCGCTATTATTTTCTGATTCATTTCGTTGCGGGATAACAGACAATTAAATCGTTTCTCTGGGACTTCGTCGAGCTTCATTATCTCGGCGCTATTCTAGTGGCCGCCACTGTTGATTCTGGCTTACAGGAGTTAGTGGTTTGGGAAAAATGTGACGGGCTTGTCGCCCATTACATACCGAGTTTTCTACGTGTCTCGGAAAGCACGTTATGCTGCTGTTATACAGGTAGTCGGTGACCGAAAGTTCGACAACCATTACCAAAGGTTATCGTTTCCCAATATAAACTGGGTTGTGGGGGTCAGATAGTCAGTCGCTAAATGGAAAACACGGGTATTCAGCTGCGTCCAGTTTGTCAAAAGGCTGACCCCAACATAGTTGGAAAAGGCTAGGCGGATGATAAGAGGCAAGACGAAGAGAATCTTATTTAATACTTATTACTACTTGGTAACTAAGTCGGTTTGTCCAGTGTCGTATGTCCGCTTGTCAGCTAGAAAATTGGGATCAAATATTAATAATGTCCGCCCAAGTTTTTAAAATCTTGTTGTCTTTGACGAAGTCGGGAATAAAATTAAATACCGACCTTGATGATCTTACTATTAATTATTATTGAACAATTAAATTAAATTTCATAATTAATACTTTGTTTTTTTACCTCCGCTAAGGCCTCCGAGGTAAAAACTGGTCAGTTGAGTATTAGAACAAAGAATGGTAGACAGAATTGTTCAGTGTTATCACTACAGACTGTCACCGTTGGAACATTTCTTAAAAACGATCTTAAACAAAACTGTATATTCAGAGATAGTTTATTCCTGTGTTCCCATCTCGTGGTCATATTTTATGAGGTCCGACTATGCGTCGACTTAAATGTTAATGTCGAGAATTAAATCCAAACATTCTTGGGAATAACTTTTCATTACCATTAACTGCCTATTAGATTGGTAGATCAGGTCAGCAAAGCGTGTTACTTTGCCTGTCTAGATGTGACTACACTTTTAGGAATACCAATTTCGTGCTTTTGCTAACTTATGATTGCTAATTGTTTTCATTTTGTTGTTTTCATGATCAATGTTGGAGCTATTGATGTGATGCTGAAAGCTGTGACGTCTGCGGGTCGCCGGCTCGATTCAATAAGGGCTTTGACGGCGAGCTGACGATTCCGGTTGTTGAACTGAAAAGCTGCTAGGACAGCTTCGAAGCCATACCATGGATGAACTGAACAGCAGCACGAAATAGTTAATGTCGGTAAGGCCTTTAGAGGCTCTGTCTTAATATTTCCGTGTCTGAAAAGTTGTATTATTGGATACACCTCTGCCTAACCCTTCGGGTATTGCGGGCGTTATGTTATGTTCTGTTAAGTTTGATTTAACATCTTTGCAAGTTGAACTACTTTAATAAAGTATTTGGATAAAAATATTTGAATTACACTAATGAGATGATGAAATTGAATTTGTTACATATTCCAAATGTGAATATTTTATTGAAGCTTGGCTTCTAGTTTCTTGCCAATATTAATATTTTAGATATTTGGTCATTTTAATTCTCACAAATATGAGAATGAAAATTGAATGGATAAGTGTTTATGTAGTATGAAGCTTGACTCAGATTTAAGTTCATTTAATTTATACGAATTAAAGATCTGAATACTGTTAAATCATTATTAAAATTGAGGATGGACGAGCGATCATTTCGGTATAAATTAAGACTTGACAAAAACAAAGTTCAAATCAAATCATTTGAAAAGTGGAACTTTGTCCTAATGCATAAGGACAAAAGACATACAACTAAACTTGGTCCTAACCTAAACATGAAGGTCCTATCGAAGTTTTTGAAGTGTTACCTAATAATTGCTACAAAGTAAGCATGATAATTTGAATGACTGTTCCGAAAAGATTGCTTGTCATGATTTTTTGAGACTAGCAGCTCTGGCTCAAAAAGATCCATTTATGAATGACAATGATAATGAACCGACCGTATGGGCGGATGAATTAATCATAAAATGTTTGTATTAACTGGTCCACCTTTCCCACCTATTACGCTGGCTGGCCACCATGCGTATCCTTTTTCCTGGTCGATACGGCTAAATCCAAGGCGGGTGATGCCATAAGGTATGGCTAGATCCAAGGCGGGTAATACCGTGTTAGGGTGGCTATATCCCAGGCGGGTGATGCCATAAGTATGGCTAGATCCAAGGCGGGTGATGCCGTGTAAATGATTGTATGTTGTTTTTATTTTAAGTTAATGAAACAACTTGGTTAAAACTACCGAAAAAAATGTTGTTGTTATTTTTAGTTAATGAAACAACTTGGTTGAAATTATTGAAAAAATATTGTATTAGCTACTCCACCTTTCCCACCTATTGCGCTGACTGATCACCATGCGTATCCTTTTTCCTGGTCGATACGGCTAAATCCAAGGCGGGTGATGCCATTATGTATGGCTAGATCCAAGGCGGGTAATGCCGTGTTAGGGGGCTATATCCTAGGCGGGTGATGCCATTTGGTATGGCTAGATCCAATGCGGGTGATGCCATGTTAAGAGGCTATATCCTAGGCGGGTGATGCCATTTGGTATGGCTAGATCCAATGCGGGTGATGCCATGTTAAGAGGCTATAAAGTATGGCTAGATCCAAGGCGAGAGCTTGCCGCTTCAAAACACATTTTAACATAACCTTCATTTAGAAATTTTTTAACTAAAAAGGTAAAAATAAAAACTTTTAAGTTTGTTATTTTTTTTTAATAAAATTCAGCCAACAACTTCCGAAAGAAAGTTACTTTACACTTTTTTCTGATGGTTTTTGAAGGCGGTTATTTATTTTTTGAAAAGTTTTTGTAATTATGTAATTTGTATTTTGTATTTCAATTAAAAATAGCTAAAATACTGTATTTTGTATTTTATATTTTAAATACCTTACTTAAAGGTATTTTGTATTTAGTATTTTAATTACTTGCGATACTGTATTTTGTAATTTGTATTTCAATAAAGCACGTATTTTGCCCAGCCCTGGTTGTAAGGCTAAACCCTAGGTGGTTGATGCCGTTGATTTGTTAAAATATTTTTGCGCAGAGAGCGCGCTGAATCAGAATGGCCGTATGGGCGCTAAACCATAATGTTGATTTTAAATTAGTTTATAATTTACGGGTAGTTATGATTTTATTTTGACTCGCTTATGTTCATTGAATTAATGAAGGTAGTCAGTTCTTGTATTTGACATGTTTAGATTTACTGAACTAAAGTTCGTATTTCCGTCTATTTTAAAAGTAATTGTAATTTCCGTTTGCTTCAATAATAAGGATTTATGTTGTCACACCTGTTTGATATTTGTAAAATATTGTTAAATCTGTTTATTTGAATAGTAGAAATTAGTTTGATATGACTGCTAGAATAATGGTTATTAAGTATTTGTTTTGATCTTTCCCGCCTTGTAAAGTGAAATATTGTGATATGAAGCCCGCCATTTCTGTGTATAAAAGACATTGTATTTCGAAAGAAAGGTAATTCTTGATTCACCGATCGTAAAATAAACACCCTAATCTGGAGTAAGTTATTTTCTTTAAACTTGTGCTGATACTTCCTGCTGTTACCTATTTACTGTGTAATTGTGTGTGTAATATATTGGTGTATGCCAATATATTGTGAGACTCTGACGATGACGGCGATCACGCGCCGATATATCCTATTCTAGAAAATTCTTGCTTTCCTTTTTATAGTGTGCAATATTGAGATCTAAAAGCGAATAGAATAAGTTAAAATGGGTGTAGATGAAATTACATTAGGGACCCATTTTACTAAGAAAAAGACTGATCAACAAAATTTAATGAAGACTGGCGTCAAAGAATAATAAGAAAGAAGAATCTTAAGTGCTAAAGAACTCCCGAAAAGTGATACTTACATATCCATTACATCTACGTTCAACAAAAGCGTTCAAAGTTTTTTAACTCAGAACAAAGATATTATTTGATCGCCTTAATAAAACTTAATCGAGATAATTTCATAGAAGGAAGATAGTGGAAGACAGCGAAACATCAAAATTCTCCCTCAAGCGACAAAGTTAGAAGTTCTAACATAAAGTTCAAATTGTTCATTGTTCGTACGTTCAAGTTAGACTGTTTGCATAATAGTTTTACTCCTATTTCATGTTCAGCTGCATTCCCTACGAATATTATTGGAAACTCTTTAAATTTCGCTCAATAGAATATTTTTATGATGCTTAATTGCTTTCAGCTTTATTCGAGTTGTTTGCGAACGATATATTCGTTTCTATTCAAGTGTGTTCGTTTATTATTTATGGGTTCTTTAGTTCGGCAGTTTATTATGCGTAATGATAGGTATAGAGTATTGTGCTAAACGTGTTTTAGCGATTTAAGAAGTATAACACTAAGAAGGCGCTAAAAAACTAACTTGCCAGGCGAGTTATTTTGGCCTTGCCGATATGACAAACTGTGTCTATTTTTTTGCAGCTAACGCATGCCATATTCTTTATAGACAAAAAATATTACTAGTTATATTGTATATTTATGACAATAACGTCTTGTTTAAAGGCCGTCTTGTTCTCCTATAACCTATCTACCTACAGAGATCTTTATACAATTAGTTTTAAAGATTATTACCCAGGAGTATTGCTTTATAAGTAATAATACCATTCAGCAAACTTAATTTGAATAAAGGACCGGGCAGTGGGCAGAAAACACTTAAACAATTAGATGGTAATTATAAAAATATCTTTGCAATCCCTTCTATGGATATGACGATCATGAGTGTACGATAAGTCAACGACCGTCGACGATCGGTTTAAAATAATGACGATAAAAAGTCTCGTAAAATCGCGCGTTACTCATTTGTTTGAGATTTGTGGCAGATCGTAATTACATGGGACCTATCTGGGTGATGTCCTTTGTGCATCTTTTTATGGTTGTCATAAATAAACGCCCACTTCATCGCACACAGATTTATTGCGTAGAAATTTAATTAATAATTTGTAACGAGATATGACAGCTGTTGCTGCGACCCACACCCATTCGCGAGTTAAATTGTTATTTGTGAGACCGTACGTGGCACAAAATGTCTCTTTTTGTATCTAAGAGTGATTGTATAGAAGAGCTTAAAAATATGCAAGCCTGAAAAATGTTCTAGCTACTGTATTTATATTTTCTGCCCATCCATCAAGCTTAGACTCACTGATCAATAAAACACGAGGAGTGTTTTATGGATCAAAGAGTAGGTTATTCTTTTGCAACATTTTTCAACATCATAACTGTTTTCCTTTTAACGGAATAATAAAATAAAAGCCAACTTCATTTATTATAGTTTCTGGTTTCTAAGTTAGAAACAGAAATATATCGTTTTACATTTAAATAGATGAAGACACGTAAACTTAAATAAGTTTAGCGTGTTCCGGCGGTATTGCACTGAAATGCAGAACGCCACGATAATTCCTGTTTGTAAGCTGATCACATCCGAATGTGCAATTTGTCTAGATATCTAGTGCACTAGATAGGTGCTGCAGATAGCAATTTACTCCAGTGTATCTATTTATTGTTTTAGTATTGTCGTCTCAGACAAGACTAAATCTTGCTAAGAAGCATATCAAATTAAATATTGACTGTTTTATTGATTTCAGTTTCTTAGATGGTTCCTATACGTCCGTTTAACAATCCTAGTATAGAGGAAATACCTCCCAAATATCCTCTCGCTTTTTGATATCCAAAGCTGCCCATTTTTTAAGGGAAATAAGATCATTTTGCCTTCCAAAGTATCCTTTCTGCTTAATATTTTGTAGCACTAACTGGATTGTGGAGTTTAAGTAAGCTGTCGATCCATGTGAAGAAGAATGCAACTGAGCACCTGTTTAAACCCCCCTATGTTGGGTTCAGAAAATGCTGCATGCTGGGCAGACGATGATGAAGGGAAGGAATCCGCAGGTAGAATACCCCTCATCTTGACGAAAAACAAGGAACACTAGTTTTGGGTCCAAAATATTCCATGTACCATCTAGGGGATCGGACTGGGTCAAAATAATATGATTCCGTTTAGTCCGTAAGTTAGATTATCGAAAAATATTGAATACTTACGTGTTTTTTGTTTTATCAAATCAATAAAAAATGACGAAGATAAAACGCGTCAAAGATCTTGGAGTGGGGCTTGAAACGTCACTTGTGTCGTCAAAATGTACTATCATATTATGACGTCACACGAGTTTTCGAAGCACTGTATCGTCTTCATTTTAAGTTTACGTGAAAAAAGAAAAAATACGTGTCCAATAATTTTTGGAAATCTATCTGACGGACTAATTAGTTTTTTTTTGTCCGATCCCCTATTTTGAGCCTTCTACTAGGGATTTAATTTCCGTGTGTCTGAAAGTAGGCCGTGGAACATATCAGCTGCGAGTCGTCCCGTGTTGTTTGAGTCAACAAAGAGAATCGGGTTAATGGTGCTTGCAGGCATTGCCAATTTGTGTGTGTCTAGTTGCAAGTTTTGATTCCAGTTTGGTTTATTCGGAAGCAGGGTTTTGCATGACGTTTTGATTCACTTTTAAAGAACCGATAGCTTTTTAATAAAATCTTGATTCGATTAATCAAAATATAGAACTAACTTTTAGTCTTATAGAAATAAAACCGGTAATACAAAACAATTCACCGTGGCCTTACAAAAAATCAACGATTTTCACGAACCTGTTTGCAAACATGGAGCTACCAGCTTGATTTAATAAAAGAAAGTACGGAACATTCAACCATTAATCAGGAGACACAAAATAGAAATGTTACCAACATTAAAATTTATTGTACGGAACTGTAACATAACCATTACGAAAAAGTTATGGTATCTATCAGAAGTTACTTTATTGTCAATCTCGTCAAATAAAACTGCTAATAAACGTTTGTAATAACGTAATATTTACAGAAATAACAATTCTATTGACCCGATATCAATAGTTTGTAGGAAATCCTCATTCAAATGTTTCCTTATTACTAGAAATAAAAGTAACTTGTTCCAATTTGAATATTTGGTTTGTATTGGTCACTTGCGTAACGTTCCATTTTACGCTAGACCCATCAAGATTTCTTTGAATAAGTCGTTATCGTAAATTTTTGATTGTCGTTGTATTTGATTCTTGACTAGCAATTTTAACTCATTCGATGAATTAATGAATAAAGATGTTGAATGAATCTGTAGGCAGATTGTGAGATGTTATGTGAGATTGAGAAACAATTCGCTTCGAACTCTAACTCTAATGGTAAGTTCAAGTATTGTTAGTAGTATAGTAACTAATAATCTAAACCTACATAAAAATAATATCACGCGCGTGTAAACTCCGAAGGGTTAGGCAGAGTTGTACCTAGCAGTAAGTTTCGACTGTTTGTTTATCTGACAAGTAACATGTAATATGGGGCGAGCCTGATGCCACTCTTAACCTATTCCTAAGCAATTATAGACATATTAATGAATAGGTAGTTTTGAACACGGGAAACCCACAGGAAAACGTTTGTTAATCAAAGCTGTTTTATCACGGATATTAATAATCCTACCACATTATATACTTATTTCAGTGCTGTCGTTAGATAATTACAATGTTCGATTCCTGCAAAGACTATTTATATTTTAAGTGCAAGTGTTTGTAAGCGGAATCGATGATGTTATTGAATATTCAAAATGAGCCATCGAGTATTTGTATTCAATACGTTGAGTACAGGTAAATAACAGAGCGCGTGCAATCGTTTCATCCTTGAGGCTGCAAGAGGTCAACAGCCTTAAGGCCTTCATACTCCACAAATAATAACGTATTTGTAAAGGTGTTTTCTACAATAATTTACTACCAGAAAGTCTTTGTTGTTATGTTGTTAAATAGATTGCTAGCCATAATACCTTTTGTGGCACTCACGACAGTTTTGTGGGAAAACTAAAAGAAACAAAGTCAGTATTATAGTTTAGTGGAGCCTTGAAACGGAATACATGTTACGGATCAAATTGGCGCCCGCTACCGACGTGGTTAAACGGACCCTGCGAGGTCGGGATAGCACTAAAAAGAAAACAGAATAAAAGAACGTATCTCACGATACATAAACAAAGCTGAACGACCACCAGTATACATTTTGCAATCTTTGCTTTCAGAACCTTGAAAACTATCTCCGACATGGACAGAACATTACACCTTTGGGATACATTTCAGTGCAGTTGCAGCTGTTATTTCTAGTTCTCCAAATAGTCGTTATCACATCGCATCGGTTGTTTTAAAGGCTCTTAATGTGTCGAGAGGGATGGAGGGGGGTGGGGGAAGGACGCAGAGTCCTAGACGCAAAATAAGGCTGAGTGCGCGGCCGCCGAACGTTCTGTTGTGTCTGCCAGTCTGCTTGTATCGATCCGGCGCCCTCATTTCAGGCCGAGCCGGCTGCGCCCACAATAACGCAAATGTAGCAGCCGCTTCAGGAGCTATGTGTGCAGGCAGGCGATTGTAACAATGCACATTTTTGTGTTTGAGAGAACAAAAACTTTTTAGAACGTGGTTCAATTTCGGAACAAATTGCTTGCATGTTTCTACTAACAAACGGTGTGATGCGAATTGCAACGTGCTGTAATACCTTATTCAGAATGGTGCATAAATAATGTTGTTCTAGTGAAACTGGGTATTTTGCACTAGCTTGTAACTGGCGTATAGCTGTGGGGCGTCGACGTGTCGCTGTGAATATTGCTTATACTAGTGGCTTGTGTTTATATGTTGGTCTTAGGTTACTTTCATATCTTTCTTGTATTTTATTTTTAAAGCTTTCTTTGTGTCGACTGTGTTCTCCCACACCAGCGTGAAACTATCAATCTTGAGATTCCCAAGTACAGCCATCGTATTTGTCAAGATATAAAATATTGTACAAAGTCCGAGAGCAGCAAGTCCTTCAGGTTTTCGATTTCCTTCACAACTGTTCTCTACCTCGGAATGGTATCCAATTTCCTGTGGAACCGTATTTATACTTTCGCAATTTTCTAAGATATCTTTTTTTTTTTTTTCGTATCTATTTTATTGGTTGTTGTTCGTTCATCATTTTCTTTAGGAAGCTACAGTTTATTGTAACAGAAAATGAAACTTTGCAGACTATCATTGTTAAACGTTCCTTGCTGTTATTATTTGTTGTTCCTTAAGAGGGAAATATTTCACTAACGTCTCTATAGAGTACCTACTCCATACTTTTTGTACAACCAAAGGGAAAGATAAATCTCGTCACATGTCTAGTTTCGTCACAACATTGCTCAACTTAGGGCAATGTGAATGTAAAACCAACTAGAGGGTACTTCATCTGTATCACATCAAATTCACGATTAGCCGAGTGGTTACGTGACGAACCCATGCATAATATTATGAGCATTACTAATAACGACTTGGATTGCGATAGTCTTGTTTCATAAGCAAATTTTGCAATTCCGGTGACAAAATTGCGAAGTTTAGTTTAGGGCTCTGACACACGAGACTCAAGAAGCTTTTGAATATTTGAGTAACACGCAGCAGGCAATTACATTGGAGAAGAAAACAGCAATCGTAGTCATTGATGCAGTCATGGACGAGCCTAATACTCCTTAATGCTGGTACATTGACTCACAGTATTGCCAAGCAGATGGAATCCTCCATCTATATGGGAATGGCAAATCACAGCAAATAAAAAGTTCAATCATCGATTTATTCAGGTTCACGTCATATAATTTTTATTACTACCCATATCCCTGCATACTGATTAATGATGACGCAATAAACGAATTGTAATACAATCTCCTGTTGCAAGATATCATGATTCAGCTGTCTCCTTTGCTTACGTCAATGTGCAATTTAACTTCCTTGTCTTAATCGTGCGATTTCGATGTATTAAAAACATTCAAGATTCATTGAATGCGGCGTCGATGCAGTCGGGTGTCCTGCATTTTTGATGAAGCCGCCATTTTGCCTTCGTGGTCTACATCGTTAAGCCGATGAAAGTACGAAGTCGATCGATATTGAATCACGTGTGTTCATGCCCTAGTGTAACTGGAGTCCGGTTTAACTGGCTTATACTTAATACTGACGGCTAATATTATTGCTCATTCAATTTAGCAACTACGTCTTACTTTAGACGTGTTTTGTCAATGAAAGGATTATTGTGTTTGGCAGTTTGGCTTGCTAGTTGCCACATTATTTTGTTCTTCCGCCCGTATTCTCTATTGTTGCATAACTTTAGGTATTTCTTGGTGACGCTAATACTCCATTTTGAATTATTAATGTGTTTCGCGGTAGCACATGTGCTAATACTGCAAATTCTTTAGATTTTGTTGAATTGTCGATGGTAATTGCATCATGAGACGAAGCGTTCTTTGCAGGTACAGTTACAACGTTAGTAAACTTTTGCAAAACGGTATAAATTATGAAGTTATTTTCAGACAACCATGTTGCAATGTAATTCAATCATTTGAAAGCACCGGAAGCAATACAATCACACATAAATCTCGAGGCTTCCTTCCTTCTGCAGTTGATACATTATGTTTACCAGGCTACAAACTACAAGCTGTGTAACGGGTTCAATCTGTTGATTGGTACTCAGCACCACTATTTACATTACCCCTATAAATTCCAACCTCCTGTTTCGCAAAACAGAAACCATTTCCCTAATTGAATTTGTGTTGTTTTTGCTCTTGTGGAAAATTGGCTTTGTGCATTCATAGCGGGCGAGCGTGAGAAAGTGCATAACTTGTTTACATAACCAACAGAAATTTACACCGAGTTTCTTAAATAGAAAATGTGCTGGGATGTCTGCCATGATTGGTTGAGGTTCTGAGATGAATAGTGAGTGAAACATTACGGGCTTATCTGTTTACTAGACAGGGTATAATTTGGTATCTTTGGTACCTCACAAATAAGGTCTGCGATGTGAGATAATTGAAGTTTATGTTTGAGCGAGAAATTCAAAGTAACCGGTTGTTATGGTTTTATAACAGCTTGAGGTATTTAGCTGTAAGCTTTATTGCTTTTGATTTGGTGTTTGTTTTATAATCTTTATACAAGAGTCTAGCCTAGTTAATGAGTTGCTGTTGCTGTTGTTGTTGTTGGTGTTGATGTGTTTGTGTGTTGCTAAGTTTTTACATGTGAAATGCAATAAAGAATTGAGTATTGAGTATGAATGGCATTGTAGATGACCCAATCCTGGAGATACACACCACTTTGTGGAGGTTAATAATTCTCACTAGACAGGCGTGTCCAGTATTTGTTTTCGACACAGTTTCCGAACAGGCTTTTTAAAAGACAAGGAGTTGATGAACACGAAACAAAGTGAAAATATTAAAAAATGTCGTGCCAGCGACGCGAAAAAGAAGTCTGTTTCTTCTTCGCGTTGCTTCTTGGTATTTTCTTCTTAGAATCAACGAAAAACTGAGAAATGGTTCAACGTGACAAAGCTGTCACAATCCAGGTCAATAAACGTGCCAAAAGTAATACCAGTTTCGTAATAACCTTAGGCCATTTCTCCCAAATGACCTATAAAACCGTAGGCGTTCAAGCATCAGATACAATGTTTTTCCTTTGATTCCCAGATAGTCTTTGTCTATTATTTATGTCTGTGGTAGAATTACACAATTCTGTTTACACAAAGTGGCTAGTAAATTAATATATTATAACATTCTTGCTGAACGTAGGCGCTTACGACTTCGTTTGTGTTGCTGTACAAGTCACAATCACAACATTGTTGGGTTTTAGGACTTTCTAGACAAACCTGAACACCAATGATTTGAGGCGGAGAGAAATAAATGAGAAAACGTGGGGGTCACAAAGTTATATTCAAAAAGTGATTAAGATGTTGGTGGGACACTCCGAAATGTATGAGATTGCCATTCCCGAAAAGCGTACGCCAAATGCTAATCATGTTTTAAGTAGATGTTCATTTATATAAACGAGAGGCTATGACAGTGATTGCAACTTGTTCACGACCCACTTGAGCGTGGTTTTCAGTGCACCTTCGACAGAAAAGATCTAAAATCTATAAGTTTTATATCTTTTCAGAGTTACATTACGCAGGTCATCATAATTATCATCATTTCAGCCGAAAGACATCCACTGCTGGACATAGGCCTCCCCTAAGTGTCGCCACATCCCCGCAACCTTCGTCAGGTCATCGGTCCACCTAGTGGGAGGCCTTCCAACGCAACGTCATCCGGTCTCCCGCAGGTCAGTTGAAAAAAAAATCTGGGTCTTCTTTCTTAATGTTAAAGTATTCTGTGTGTTAATAATTGTTCTAAATTAAACTGGTTTAATTGACATTGTTTTAATTTAAACAACTCTCCTCTTAAATAAATCTTCATCTCAAACTCACAAATTCGTACTTTTGCAGCGACTTACATTACAATGTATTTTTATAGCAACGTTTTACAATCGCGACGCCCAGGGGTAAACAAAGGGCGTAGCTAGAGTTGCCAGTCTCCTTCACGAGGCGCGGGTCGTGCGGCGAACTTAGCAGGGCTGCCCCATTTAGGCTGGCATTTTTGTTGCATAATCGGTGGTGGAAAATTGAGGCTATTTATCTTGTCTATTGAAGGGGGATTGAGTGGTGTGATATATTGCTGAAATCATGTGGTATGCAAGCAGAATTATTATTAGAAGTGATTGAAAAAAGTGCTCATTTTAGTTTATAAATAAAAGAATTTGGGCTGATACCAAAATTTACCGTAGCAGGTAATGGAATTCGAATACAACCCATGTAGGATAACAAGTTACGACACATGCATAGTATGTTTAAAACACACACCGTTACTTGTATAAAATCCATTTGCATACACTTGCACAACAATATGCAATTAAACACACCATTGATGAAATCACACGGTCATAACTTTTCCCAAGGATGCACTCAGGCCAAGGATTTCATTGCGTGGCAGCCCTACTTCAGACTATTTACGTTGACGAGGCTGGGCGAGGTGACCTACCCGTGACCTTTGACCCGCAGCCTGTGACCTACATCGAGAGCCCAATCGATACGCACCCCGCTGTATCTGTTGCCTTCGATAAGGACGCGCTTCATTAAAACTTTTGATTGGTAGACGTCTGCCTGCTTAGTGATAAAACGGTAATGGATTTCGTTTTTACTTTTTCGTGTATTCTATTTTCGAGTAGTGAATGTCGAATGAGGTCGGGAGTCGGGAGCTGTAGGATTTTCATTGCGTTTCTTTCATGCGATTGTTGTGTGATGACGTAGGTACTAGATTGAGACTTCGAGAGATCGTAGAAGTGTGTAAGTAGTGACATAAAGCTGGCTCATTGCCTACGAGTATCATTAATATTCACGTTTCTTTCAGTACGATGTTACGAGCTGAATGAAAAGATACGTAACGTAAGAAGTCATTGCATTTTTCCCTTTATTTTGGTGTTTCAAAAGAATTCTACGTACATTTTTATACAAATGAATTTGCATTTTCGTTTGCCAAAGCTGTTAATATTATTGACACCATTTCTAAACTGGGTTTGTTCGAAACCACCATTAAGTCAAGATGGCAGCGAATCACGCAATCAAACTAAGATACAATATTTTTGAACAAAACTATTCACGTCAGCGTTTACTAAACCAAAGTTGAACTCAAAACGTACAAGATTGATGAAATTCACACAAGCTATGTTCACAATTTCAATTTATATCCAACCTTTGCTGAAATATTCCAATATAACGTGCAACGTCTCGTTTCCTGCAACAAATTCCCTTAGGTAAAATGGACCACCAACATTCTAAACTAAATATTTTTAGCAATAACTCATAAGTGGGCCGCTCCAGTGCTTCGCCGACGAAATGTTACACTCTTGCGCAATATATCACGATTTGTTTTGTATAAGAAACACTTGGGTAAGTACTTACTGCAGTGGTGTTTGTTGGTTTGTTTATTCCTTGTTTGGTAATTAATGTTGTTTTAACAAGGGTTACTATTTTGTAATGTATATGATTTGTTCTAATTTTAGGGTATCTACTGCTAGATATTGAAATGCTAGATATACCTAGTCTGCAAAGCTATCAGCATTGGTTATGCGGATGAGGATATACTCAACCATTTAACTTTTTTTAAATTATGCCTCCGTTTTATTTCATCGCTTTTTTTTTCGGTTCTATAGGTTCTTCTTTGTCTTTGTTCAACTAAAATCTTGTTTATAAGAGTATCTAATGGAGAAAAAAGATGAACTTACGATAGAAAATAAAAAAGTCGCCTAAAATCGCTACATGTGATTAAAGAATGACCCTTTACTGTCAGTTGAATTTCAATTCTCGCAGACCATACAATATTGCATAACAGCTTTCAATGGAACCAACACTCGACGTTTTATGAATGAGCATTCCACAGCGATTGATAATATTTTATATACTCTGAAACGACGCGACGGTAATATTGACAGTTAGGGCTCGACTAATTATCAAAAGTTCAAAACATTTGTTAAGGTTATTCTAGATTTATACTCGTTTTAACTCAAGTTTAATTGACAACTGAATTTATGGTTACATTTTATTGCACTGTATATTTATTACAACTCTACGAATTACAATCTAAAAGTGCGCTATATTTTTAGAAAATTAATATTTAATTTTAAATGATCTGCTTTCGATGGTATTTAATTGTTATTATTTGTTATAAATACCAAATAAACACAATTATCTTTATTTCCTACATTTCGCCAGTTTTGTTTTAATTTCCACGTAATAGAAGGGGGGTGGTCCAAATCCAGACTCCGCGGCTACTATTGAGTTAACCCTCCTTTTGGGCTTCGCCACAGTCGGGTAAAAATAAAACTCAATTCCACTTTGCCCGACCCGGGAATCGTACCCAGGACGCAGTCGCATTTGCTACCACTAAAGGTTTACGAAGCAGTCATATAATAATATGTTTGTTACAACATATTTACAAAAGCACTAAAACAGTTACAATTTACTAAAACGATAACGAAAAGGTGCACTTTTCATAGTAATAAAGATTTCATAAAGTGCGCTTTTTATTAAACACGCTGTATATAAAGCCATATCGCGTTACATTACTGCAGCGTTATTTAGTTATGCATCGCGATAACCCAATTTAATGTATGACCAAAGAATAAAAAGCTATTTCGAGAAAAACGTTTTCATAACTCCATACAAAATGAAGCAATTTAATTGAATGTTGAATAAAAAATGTCCTATTAATTAATAGGTACCTATTTATCGGGCAATTAATGTATTATTTTGCTGCTAAATGGAAATTAAATGATTACGTTCATAAAGAAATATCATTTCCAATCATACTGTATTGTAATTGAATCCTATTTGTAGAAAAACGACAGAAATAAAAAATCTGTGTTCAAGACTGCATCAGCATAATTATCTATTAATAACATATTGGGCACTTACATGGCCTACCGCCTATCTGACGTCCACAACCCAGTGCGTACTGAGTACTACGATACCTCTTGGTACGACTGGTTGTCAGACTTTTGGGTCATTAAACTACCAGTAACAACTGTCAAATCTACAATTGACAGCCTGCCCCCGTAGCATGGCGATTCTATCTATATTCTACCAAGAATAGACAAAGTTTTTTCCATACAATTTGACATGAAACCTCGCTACAATCTGTCATTTTGTCGATTCTTTTGTCGACAAAACCCGTTTCTTCGGTGGTCATGCTAAGCCGGCAGGACCAACCGTCGGTTAACGTGTTTTCCGAGGCATGAAGGAAACTCTGTCACTAATGGGTCAATCAAATGCTCAATAAAAGACGAAGTACAAGAAAATCGAAACCAACCATAACAAAACTAAATACCTTCACTATTATCAAGTAATAGTGCAACATTAACGTTCCTATCATCATCATAATGGCCGAGTAATCATGTCATTACAACTAATTTGCACTTACAATGATGTTCCCTTAATTTCCTTTGGATCGCGATCGCGCCTATAATTACGCTGTCTTTTCAAGCCATTAGAGGTTAATTCAGGGCAAGTTCTTCGATTTGTATACTTCGTCAATTGTGGCTGCAATGGTCGCTGATTAAATGACTTTAGTACGGAGACTAGATATTTAATAGGTCTTATATTTCGCTCTCATAGAGAGGGGGCCTGTGTTCCAGCAATGGGAACATATAGGCGGCTTATGCTTTGCTATATTTAGTGATTGTTATTTGGTTTTCCTATTAGGAATTTTCCAGTAGCAGCCACGGAGTCTGGATTTGAACCCAGTTCAGTACTTAAACATAACTGGTGAAATGTGAGTGTACTATTAGGTACACCTTGTTTCTATGATCTGTGCCTACCTAACCATTCTGGGATTATAAACGATTAGTGAAACTCTGGAGATGTGACAGGTATCAATATCAAAAACGGATAAACCAAAAACAATAACGGACCACGGCTAGTCCTTCTGTAGAATTTTGAAGGTGCATTTAATTTGCACCGAAGATATCATCGTAGATCTTTGACAATGATAACGGGCTGTCAGAGGCTTGAAAGTCTGACAATCAGTCTGAAGATTTTCATTGTGTATACCTGTAATGGTACTTACATCAGAACCCTAACCAGTATATTTTTATAATTCAGTGTGAAATGTATGTAAGTACCGTTGGTGTACCTGTTTTTAATAACTAAATAAACTAGTTAGTAGGTGGTCCCACCTAGAACAATTTATATTCAGAGTTTTACATTGGAAGCCGGCAATATTTGTCATTTCAGCATATATTTGGGAGAAACAATGACTGATACACCAACTTAAAAAAAACTAATACAGTTATATTACGTCATTTATATCCAAGAATTCATACTCCGTAGGTACTTTCCTTATAGCAAAGCTCGAATGTTCATATAGTTGTTTTTTTTTAAAGATAACATTCTTGAACCAAAACGGCGGGACTTTCTGCATGACTCAGCGGTACCACAGATTACTGAGAAGTCGTTTGGCGAGTTCCCATTCCCATTTTCCTTAATACATCTTTCTTGTACCGCACCATCCATGTTTTACGCTCACTTAGATTCAGATTCGCACAAAAAAAGCGTAATTAGCGAAAACTTAACGGAGTAATTTAGAACAGTGTTGAGAGGTGTAATTAAAATATTATTCGTAACATTATCTCAAAGTGCGTTAACGAGTTTTAACTAGGCTTGGAAAAACTATGATTCTAAAATCTAAGAGATAAGCTAAACTTAGATTATTCACATGTGGAACAAGTTGTGTTAAAATCAGTAACATTTTATGTACATCACATCTACAAACCCGCACTGGGCCCGCGTGGTGGATTATAGCCCATCCCTCTCCTAGAGAGGAGGCCTGAGTCCCTAAAGTGGGAACATTATAGGCTGATGATGATGATGATGACATCACATCAAGCCACAGTCTGTCAAATTTCTTTAATACATTATCACGTTTATCGCTTAAAATTTAACAGCGTCTGTATTTAGAACGGGTCTTATACCGATGAAACTGCAGAACGCCATAAAGAACATCTATCCCATCATCATTTTGACACTGACTCGCGGTCAACCCAAACTAAAAAAAGTAAAATCAAAACCAACGAACTTAAGGTGGATCCTCCAGGATAGCCGGCGAAATTAGATTTTTCTTACATCATACGTAGGTACAGCATCAACCTGAAAGTAAAACTTGAAGAATTCAACTTTTATTCACAACTAGCTTTTGCCAGCGGCTTCGCCCGCGTGATAAAAAACGACTTTCCATACAAACTTTCATCCCCTATTTAACTCCCTTAGGGGTTGAATTTCGAAAAATCCTTCCTTATTCCTTGTCTACATTATAAAGGGAACCTCTGTGCAAAATTTCAGCTTTCTAGGTCCAAGGGTTTGGGCTGGGCGTTGATGAGTCAGTCAGTCAGTCAGTCAGGACTTCTCTCTTTATTTATATAGATTAAAAGTTGTAATTAAAGGTCATTGGTATGATAGGTCATGTAAACAATTAAATTATCAGTTAATAAAAACAATAACAAGGTACTAAAGATCAATCGTAGTCGAGTCAATCAAGGAATGGAGTTCTTCTGATTGATCTTCTAAAAAAAGACCGGTTTATAGGATTTGAATTGATTAGTAGCTACAGTAGACACAATAACATAACACAACGGTTATATTGAGATAACCTGTTTAAGTATGATTTAGAAATCCAATTACACATTGAAATAACAATAATTTAGATTCTATTTTTCAGATGTATGAACATGGAGAAAGCAAAAGGTGTATAAGCATCGTAGCCGATAGTGTTCTGTTGTTTCTGCCTACCACCATGGGAAAAGGCGTATTTATGTTCGTGTGTATTTTATATATATTTTCGGACACAGTACTAAGTGTAAGGAAATAATACAAATTCTGAAATACACTCCTTTGCAAAAAAAACGGGCACCTTAGGAAATTTACGTTCTAAGGTCGATTTGAGTTAATTCATCATCATCATCATCATCATCATTTCAGCCGAAAGACGTCCACTGCTGGACATAGGCCTCCCCTAAGTGTCGCCACATTGACCGGTCCCGTGCGTCTCGCATCCAGCGGATCCCCGCAACCTTCACCAGGTCATCGGTCCACCTAGTGGGAGGCCTTCCAACGCAACGTCTTCCGGTTCGCGGTCGCCACTCCAGAACCTTCCGGCCCCATCGGCCATCCGTCCTGCGAGCAATGTGCCCTGCCCACTGCCACTTAAGCTTGGCAATTCTTCGGGCTATGTCGGTAACCTTGGTTCTCATGCGGATGTCCTCATTTCTGATTCGATCACGCAAGGAAACTCCGAGCATAGCCCTCTCCATTGCTCTTTGGGTGACCTTAAGCCTTCTGATGAGGCCCATTGTGAGCGACCACGTTTCAGTCCCATATGTAATCACTGGCAACACACACTGGTCATAGACTTTCGTCTTGAGACACTGGGGTAAGTTGGACGAGAAGATACTTCTCAACTTCCCAAACGCTGCCCAGCCGAGTCGGATTCGACGATTGACCTCTTTTTCAAAGTTGGACCTACCTAACTGGACTGTTTGTCCCAGGTAGACATACTCGTCTACAACTTCGAGTGTAGAGTCTCCGATCTTTATAGGAGTGGGTGTAACATGGGCATTCAACATGACCTTGGTTTTGTCCATGTTCATTTTAAGACCCACTCTTTCGGAAGCTCTACTGAGGTCATCGAGCATTGTACTGAGGTCCTCCATGGTCTCAGCCATGACCACTATATCGTCGGCAAATCGAAGGTGAGTGATGTACTCGCCATTGATGTTGATGCCTAGTCCTCTCCAGTCCAGAACCTTGAAAACATCCTCCAGTACAGCGGTAAACAGCTTCGGAGATATGACGTCTCCCTGTCTCACACCTCGCTGCAGAAGGATAGGTTTCGTGGTCTGGTCCTGAAGCCGGACTGACATGGTGGCGCTTTTGTATAAACACTTCAATACCTCGATGGGTAGTCAATTTGGCACCTACCCGAAATTTAATTGTTTGACGTAGTCTGTATACTTATAATCGTGTAAATTAATACGCGTGAAGTGAACTGTGGCAATTTAAAAAAAAATCTATGAATTCTTTAAAACCGATGTACACGGCCAAACAATAAGAAGTGGTCGGCAATAAAGACAAGAAGATTTTTTTACTTTGTTTAATTAAATAAAGTTACAAATGTAATAACCTAATAACGAGTGGTACCTCCTCTTGCCAAAATCACAGCTTGAATCCTTCTGGGCATGCTTTCCACGATGTTTTTAATGACGTTTTGAGGAATACGTTCCCACTCTTCTGCAATGACTCTTTTTAGCTCCCTGATGTTTTGTGGAGCATGTTGCACTGATCTTACCCGTCTCTTTAGAACATCCCAGACATGCTCAATTGGATTGAGGTCAGGACTTCGAGCTGGCCAATCTAAACGACGGATCCCAACTTCTTGCATGTACGCTTCCACGTCGCCAGAACGGTGCGGGCGAGCATTGTCGTCCATAAAAATGGAATCTTCCCCAAGTGCAGTCAATGCGGGTTGTGCATATGGAATTAGGACTTCCATTATGTACCGGTGTGCATTTAATGTTCCATTTTCTATGAGAACTAACTCCGTACGCCCCGTCGAATTATTTGCTGCCCAAAACATAACGGAGCCTCCGCCATAAGGAGTGATTTCTTCGAAACACACTTCCGCATAGCGTTCCCGTGGTCTTCGTAGCACTCGCCGGCGTCGGTCCTCTCCACACAAAGAGATTTTAGCTTCATCAGAAAACAATACTTTATTACAGTCCTCCAGAGTCCATGAAGCACAGTTTCGAGCAAACTGAAGTCGAGCAACACGGTGCTCACGGAGTAATTTAGGTCCCCGAGCCGGGCGGTAACTCCTGATATTGGCAGCCAAAAGCCTCCTCCTGACGGTCCACAAGCTAACTTCTACTCCTCTTACTTCTTCAAGGCTCTTCTTCAGGTCCACACTTGACGCCTTACGATTCCGCAAGGCCTGACTCACCAAAAAGCGGTCATCTCTTGGTTCTGTGCGTCGTTTTCTTCCCGAACCGGGTCTTCTTTTGACCGAACCGGTCTCTTGATACCGTTGCCAAGTCCTCTGGACAGTTGAACGACTCACATTTAGCCGCTGAGACACGTAAGTTTGCGAACAACCTTCTTCAAGTAGGGCTATAATTTTACCGGCCCTTATCGCTTTATCACTCATGTCAAAAAGTGGTATTTAATGTAAAAAGAAAGATAAAATTGTTTAATTTGCAGAAAATATCCAAAAAGTTTTAAAATTTTAGTAATCAGTAATAAAATCGTTTCAACAATTCGCGCCATTAGCAAAGCAATTTTACAATAATCTACAATAATCATTATTTTACTTTTGTTAATTTCAAAATTTTAATTTGGAACGTACAGAATCATGCCAGGATTCTTCAAATACATCCAAACAACTTGCCAATACATCGTCAAATTAATAAAACCTCTTACTTGTCCTTCTTCATTGAAGTAGAGAAAAAAATATGAAGTGCCCGTTTTTTTTTGCAAAAGAGTTTAATTAGAATATCAACCATAACAGTCTATCTATACCAATAACGACTGATCGATGATTTTGTATACTACTTATCTACTTAATACTGATTTTTTAATTGAAGGGGAATGCCAACAAACAGCTTGCGTAAACCCAACTTAAAGGATGTCGTCGAAAATATAATTTACAATAATTGGATGAGTTCATAAACCATTAGCCATTACTAGAACAAACACTAGTCAAGTCCTTAATAAATTACCGATTTCCATTAAAATGAAGACCACAGACAAAGGTAAATAAACACGCAGTATAGCAGGCCAATGTATGAAACTTTTAACGGCTATTTAAGAGCATTTTTGATTTTGAAAAAGGAACAAAAAAGGTTTTTTTAAAGTGCTATACAAACCTCTTTGCTAATAAAAAATCACGGTTGATTAAATGAGGTTTTATTCCGAATAAGGTTTTTTGAATTCCTAACAATGTTATCAGTATTATTTGGTGACACACATCGCAGTTTCCCGGCTGGGTCCGGGGCTGCGACCGGGTCACGCCCCCCACCCCGCTCCTCGCCCGGCCCGCATCTGCACTTGAACTGGTTGGCGTACTTTCAGTTTCTCTCGCCCGGGACTCGGGAGCCTGACCTACCCGAAGACGAACGGTAAGACGCAGCCGCGTAGGAATGGGTCGTACTAGAATGTATAGGGAGCTTGTTGGGTAAGATAAGAGTGTGAGAAACGCCATATTGATTGTGCATCTGTGCAGAATATGTGTGCTGAATAGATATATCCCAAATGGGGATAATGATCGATGGAAACTGGATATTTGAGGCTTTAGAAACTGCCGTAAAAGTAATTTTGACTACAATCGATTTCAGCGTGACAAAGGACAAAATTGGACGTACACATCTAAGAGACAGAGAAAAAACACATATGACTAAATCAAGATAGAAGAAAATATTACGAACAATACAATCAATAAGGGTCTATGATGTGAAGCGTCACAAAAGCCACTAATGAGGAAAGGTGACGCTAAAACGTGTTATATCCTGACATTATTACATGCCTCTATTGTTGGACATGCTAGGCCTTGGCCCCATGGAGCGTAAAGACATTTAGGATATCATAATGGCCTCAAATGGAGGCAGTATTGATGATGCGGACGATATGAGTCGCATATTTGGTTTGTTAGAGAACCCCGAATTTGAAATACTTTTCTCTGTCTGAAGAAACTATTGAGCAATCGGAAACCTGCAAACTAAAAGGTTTTTCGGATCGTTCAGCTCAACTTGAAAAAAAATTGTGACTCAACCCAGAAATAATGTGCCACATTTGCTCCCAAAACAACGAAAACACCTTTGTTTTGTCTAAGCCTAAAACTCGGGTTATATGTTTCTACAATAGAAGCTTTTTGTAAAACAATGACATGCTCTGTACTGTACGAAGAAAATGTTCTTACATTACTCATGAAAGAGTGACAAACAGTGTTCACCGAAAATATGCTTAAGAAAAACAATTCCTGAATGTAATACGGGCTATTTATAAACGTACAGAGATATGTGCCCCTCTAAGAACATGGAATAAATTTGTTCCACGCCAAAAAATGGCATATGTTTGAGAAAAAGTCGTCGAGACCTTTTGAAACTCACATATTTTACATAGACTACGTTCACGTTTTCTTATTTTCGTTTATTATGTCAAGAATGTAATATTGTCACAAATGAATTTGTAATTTACATTATCATTCCTTCATCCAACATCTTTTCAGCCATTTTCTTTGCAAAGAAAACATTAAATCATGAGCAAGAAGGTATGTAACTTCTTCAGCTTTTGTAAGCCCCCAAAGAATATTATATTCTACGAAAGGATTCAAGGCAAAACGACACATTATGTTTCGCGTTGTCCCAAATATAACCCTACCTTCATTATGTCACAGAAAAGAAAACAAAGTAGGTATTAGCTTACAAAGGCGACGACCTTACGGCATGTATCTTTATTCAAGTAACTGACAACGACTTACGCCTCCAATGGGCCCTTATGTAAGCGGTAAAGGCTAAAAGGGTTTTAAGAAAAACAAAGTAAAAACGCTTAATACTTCTCCATCATTTTTGTTTTATAATTTGACATGTTTTCAGAGTAAAGTGATGAGTAAATTAAATAACAAAAAGATATTTCACACTTGTCTAAATACTAGGTTTGACCTTGGGACAAAAATAGTCGACATTCTACATTTGAAATTGAAATGACGGGACAACGTCATCAATAATATAATAATCAATATAAAAGAGACGTTTTTGTTTTCAAAATGGAACACTCGTTTCGTACCGTCTCGTCATTATAATCAATCATTCCAATTTTGAATAGGTTGTAGTGTCAAAGTGACCTTTTTTTGTCCTATGCAATAACAGTAATATTGAAAGTGGTATTGAAAAACAAGATGGTGGTGTTAGGTTAGATTTTGGCCACGGGTCAATAGATCCATAAACGCTACTGGTGGCGCAAAATTTGTGGCTATATTCTGACCAGACACAATTTAGATTACCATCGACAGGAAGAAAATAGATTCTTGTACAGATGGCAGCACGTCAAATTATCCAAAACTGACAAATTTCCTATATCAACCTTAAAAACGCACAAGCGATAAAGTTGAAGATCTATTAAAGAAAGACAGATTGTAGTATCTCGATGTGTTACCCAAATGGCTAAAACGTGTGTGTGCACTTAGCCGGTCTTTTATAATGTTTCAGTGGTTTTTCTAATACGAACGCTCCCGCTCCTGCTTATGCATACATCTTAAGCTCCCCGCTTTCTTTAGGACCACAACCGAACATATTATTATCGCTTCGTCACGTTGTATACGAGGTCGAAGCAACTACAAATTTGTCAATGTATGACAGTACACGTGCGCGCTATAGATTTATTTATAACTAGTTTTTACCCCTGGCGCGGTTCGCGAGTGCTTTTTTGTACGGTATGAAAAAGCATGTTGTTTGGCTTTCTGTGGAGTATGAATGGGTAAAAAACGAAGAGCTTTTTAGATGTTCACATTTTTAAACCCGATCTAGAGTATTATTTTTCATATCTATTAAGACTGCTATGGGGTTTTTTGTTACCCAGTTACTGTTTACCTGCTCAATAAAATTGCCAGTATTCAACTACATCCGGTCAGACTGTTAGATGACCCCAAAATAATTGGGAAACGACTAGTCAGCTGATGAGACACTTTAAAAAACTGCTACCTACCGTTTTGCTCCCAAAACTTAAAAAATATCTGACAAAAAAGTTTTTATGCGTTATTTTTCAATACCAATGGTTTCTACCTAGATTCTATTGTTTGTTTCTCATAAAGATATTTTCGTCTACGCATAACATGTCATTGTGTCATTCTCCTGTCTCGGTACCTAATGAGAACAATATTGGCGCCACTCTGTGTATTGAGCTTAAGGGTATAGATTTCATTACTAAGCTCATGTGTCTGACAGATCATGGTCGTTGAGACTGATCGAGGCGGGTGTAGTGTAACCATTTCTTTATATTAGGAGGTTAATATAATAATATTGATTTATTTAGCCTTCATGTCTGACTATTATTGGAAAATGTTGGCGTAGCCTTCATAAAGATAGATTTACCCGTACAGGTCGTTTATTTGTTTTCTTGGCCTGAACTGTCCCACTATTGGTCAAAGGCCTCCCCTGAATTCTTCCACTTTTCTCGATGTTGTGCCTCTTCTCGCCAATTAACGACAAAGGCACCCGAGGCACCCCACGGACCGCCATATTCTCTTCGGTCTGCTGCAACCCCGTCTATCTGTCTCAGCCCACTCGGTCTCCAGTTTTAGACTGGTTTTAATCTAA
Source organism: Diarsia mendica (assembly GCA_949316265.1). NCBI lineage: Eukaryota > Metazoa > Arthropoda > Insecta > Lepidoptera > Noctuidae > Diarsia > Diarsia mendica. Next base: position 16,738,533 of record OX438897.1, read on the forward strand.
ATTATTATGTTGATATGAACGTGGACGAGGCAAAAGGAGTTTGTATGGTAGTTGAAGTTTTATAACTTTTATAGTTGCTGCCTTATCCCAGGACAAAAAAAACGTGAGTTTAGTACTGCGAGTTGATATTTCGTTTAAAAGCCACCACTCTAAATAATTGCGTTAATTTCCGTATATAAGGCATACATTTAAGTAATTACATAAATCATTTTCTCAAATTGTATAGGTATTGAATGTGTTTCCTTATTATTTAGCTCTTATTGCCTGTTTATAAAGACGACAATAATTTTAATGTAAGCAATCATGATGTATGAATGCTTTTATTACTTCACTTTCAGAGCAATAACTCCTCATCTTTTGTACTAATGATTACATTAATGAGAACTCGTATTGTGTAAGAAATATTCGTTGATTATGTTTTTTTTTTTTATTAAAAGCTAAGTATTCGGAAGGTAGGTTATTTGATTATGATGAGGGTTTTAGGGAACGTGTAATGAAAATTATAGGGAAAATAAAATAATAAAACATTTCTTGGCAAGAGCTTAGAGCGTGGATTTGCGTCCGCTTAACAACAGCAATGGCAATATTACATGGAATTCCATAAAGTGGAACGAGAGTGCTATTGCTATTCAACATTGCTCAAGTGCTCACCCCATTTGTTCGAAAGAGATACCGTGGCATCAGCACAAAGGGCTAAGAAGGAACATGGGTGGTTTTTAGTCAGTAGAAGTCTGACACTCCCTTCCGCTCTGCCCAAAGCGGGAGTTATTTGATGATTTCCCACCCCTAGAAAAAAAAAGTGCTAACCCCATCAGGGAATACGGCCGAGATATAGCTTCTTCTGCAAAGTTTGAACAAAGGCCGTCTAAATGAGAGTATGGTTGATTATTCACGAGTTTCAGTTATTGAAAAAGTATGGTGGTCTAGTTTTACTCAGGAGAGGAGAGCAACATGATCGAACTACAGACGGCTCTAATCAGTAGATTAGAGCCGTCTGTAGTTCTAATCTTGTTAGATTAGAACTACAGACGGCACATTCACATTGACATTGTTTGTACAGCTGCGATTTGTATAACTTCGTCTACGTATGTATTTTTTTGTATCTATAATCACTTAAAGAAAGACTGCAAGACAATGCAAAAAAAGATTAATGTGGCCATCTAGTTTTATTATTATTCAGGTGGAGATTCAATGATCACTCTGCCCTAGAGTGTAAATGTGGTCTTGCGACACAAACTATGGGGCACTTGATATCGTGTCCAGTCCGGTCCCGTTGCTTGCACATCTGATGGAGGCTACTGAAAGTGCCAAACTCGTCACCAAATTTTGGGCCGACTCAATTTAAATTGTCATCGACACGCTAAGAAGATTTTCGAAAAAAAAGTGCTAATCAAGTGGTAGGCTGGTTCACGGAGGCACGAGAAAGCGTACATGAGGAAAGGATTGGGAAAGATCTTTGCCCAGGCAGTCGAACAGTAACAGTTAAAAGTCGTCAAAATAGAAAAAAGTAATTTATTACTTGACATAAAAATCACAAAGCATAGCAAGATGCTTCCAATATTTTTTTCATAACACTTTTAATTTAGGCGTCCCTTAAAAACGTTATTTTGTTTCACAAACCTGTTTCTTAATTAAAAAGCTTTTAAGTGAATTCATTAGGCTGAAATTAAATCAGTGAGCTGGACCGGAATGACAAACAAAGGAGGACCCTAATTGTTTTTAACATATTATTTTAATTGCTTTTTCGCGCTGACGTCCGACCGATGCCATACATCTATCAAGGTATGCTTCGCGTAGTACACGGAGGCACTAAACTTGTGAAAATCGATGGCGAAGAATATAGAGAGAAGATCACAGAATACTTCGTTGGTCTAGGTCTAGTGGACACAAGCGCGATTGGTGAACACGAGGTCCTGTGTTCGATTCCCCGTTCGGCAAAGCAAGACTTTAAACACAACTGGCGAAATAAGGGTGTACTAATATGTACACCTCTGCTTCACTATTCGGGGATTGAAAAGCGTGATGTTAAGTTATATTTTGAACCTTACCTTCTAAGTCATGAAAAATGATGGGCAATTTTTTTTGTCACTTTTATAGTACGAGTACGTTAAACTCTGTTCGACAATATGATTAGATCTAACGTTCGCAATTAAGGTTTGGGATAAGGAAAATTATTTGCCGAAGCTTTTTCTTCTTTTAGCTTTATGACTTACGGTCTATGTCGGCAGCATAGTTTTAAAACCTAATTCTAAATCATTGCAACATAGCAAAGCAATACCAATGACTAACCCATTTCCTTTAGAACCTTATTTAAACGTATATGAATCACTAATCAATTCCCTATACACGCCTATAAATCAGTGTGTTAAGCAACACTTGGCGATACTTGGATGGGTGACCATCTATTGCACTGGGAGAACCACGTTAATCTGTTATTTGAGAAACCAATTCAGAATCCAGAAAGTGACTGCTAGTCTAGTCAAAGGGTCCTATCGTGTCAATCGCGGCGGTAAGTGAGATGCCTAGGTCCGGTAGTTCATGAGAAATATTGGTATTCAGCTACATACAGTTACGTACGGGAGGTTGACCCCAATATTATGTAGGTCGTCGAAAAAGACTAGCGAGACCAACAAAGTTCGAAAAGACTAGGCAAATGGATATCAGTGTGGAGGTATTCAGAGAGAAGGTAAGTATTGGAAAAATATGATCATGTTTAGAACTATAATAATATACCAACCCAAACATCAATATGTGGGCAATGTTGTTTTTGTATGGGACAGTTCATATTCTTTTTGCGTGTACGATCTTGGCCCCATGAAGAAAGATGGTATGTCTGTATATCATCCTTAGATATCACCACACTCTTCTAATAAATAGTGCAGAATTAATTAAGTCGTATTAAAACACGTCCCGGTCTCTCGTAACTTGAGACCTGACACAACATTCATAAAAGGATTAGCACATGTCCTAGTAAGAAACGATTCCGTTTTCGCAGGCAACTTGCTAATGTGTCATTGAGATAAGATCACAACATACAGCCTCTTGGATAAATCACATAGATTGCTGGAATTAATAGAAGCGCCTTTATTAGTCAACACTCTGATAAGACTGCTTTACTTGTTTTACACGTTTTTATTACAGAGAGATAGATTTTATCTTCGTTCGAACTTACTTGTGTTTAACGTGACAAACAGGCGGGGTGAGTGTGATAAATGCAAAGATAACGGCAATCATAATGGCAAAGATCCTAAAACCTTTTTTTTTTTTTGGTGGGTGGAAAATCATCAAATAACCCCCCCCCTCCGCTCTTGGGCAGAGCGAAGGGGAGTGTCAGACTTCTACTGACTAAAAACCAACCCATGTTCCTTCTTCACCCTTGTACCGAGGCCGCGTTATGCCTTTCGATAATCCACAGCCCCGACGGGCAGGATCCTGAAACCTTGAACCAAATGTTGTGATATCTGATTAGCCCGCGTTGGGTATGTTATGATCCTCAACCTCTATGACCTCCCAACGGTAGGAGAGATATCCCAGTGAACCCTCAATTCTGCAATAATGAAAAAAAAGCAACTAAAATAAATATTCCGCACCAGTCCACAACTCATTTGCACAACAATATAAAATCAGATAAAGTATAATAAATCAAAATTGTTACGTACAGTAGGCAGTTGAACAAACACGAAACAATAGAGGAAGTAGGCAAAATAGATTTGGGCTCATTCCGGAAATGGGTTGGTCGAAACAAAACGGCCATTTAGTATTTTCTTTGTGTTAGTTTCCAGGCGATTTCGTTTGCATACATTAATTTCGAGGCTTTTGTACAGTCGAACAAGCTAATAAGTATACAGCCAGTTATCTTGCATTTACTTTTAAGATTATACAGATACATTTAGAGACTCATGTCAAACGATACAGCGTTTGACATCAGTCACTTAATACGAAACACTTGATAAAACAAAATTGCAATCAATATTTTCAGTGTTATATAATTATAAAGATCTCTACCTGTATACTTATTAGCTTGTTCGACTGTACTACATCGCATTTGTTTTATGTTGTGTTCATGAAGTGTTATAATGAGTTTGTTATCTCAGAACGAATCCTTTTGTTCTAAAGTAGAAATGGGAACCATTTTACTATAAAGTCTCGTAAATCAAACCTTATTTTATTTCACCCGCGTTCTCGTAGCAGGGTCTACAAGGGTCTACGAATTTGCTACGCTGCGAGCGACGGCTACGGATATTTTTTGGCAATGATATTATATGATTTACATGCCTGTTTATATTTTGTCAGGATATTCTTTTTACTCTGGACACTTTTAACTTGCATATAATATAACCTTAACATGGAAGATGTGGTCAAGATTTTGGAACAATTTTGATTTAAAAGAGTGTCCACGGAGTTTCTTGCCCTTCTCTATAGAGATCTACGCTTTGGAATGGGCAAATAAAGTAGGTACTTTTACAAGTTAGTATGCCTTGTGACTGTGAGTGTAGCTTCGTTGTATTTTTTACATTCAAAAGTGCCTGTGAACTCACAGCATTTATTTCAATTAGCCTGGAGTAATTGAAATAAATGCTTGAGATGTTTGTTGTTAGAGTTTAAGATGTATTAATATGGTGTTATCTACTGGAAAAACATTGAGTTATTTTACCTATATTACAATACAATTGATCAATATTCCATGAAAGAAACATTTTCACCTAAATTTCTTAGTCAATCCTAAAGATGATCGCACGAACAGTTCTTCAATAAACTTTGAATATTTCATCTCAATCAAAATTCACTTTAGGTAGCTTATACTTTGACAGAATGAAACTGGAAATCGATGTTTAAACGAGCGATTGACGTCGCTATCTCGGAGCATCGATTAAAATACATAAATATCGATATTTATACAACTCGGTGGCCACCCAAGTTACATCAGTAAGTATTTTATATCTTGAAGTGCCATGTTGACTGTGGGTGTAGCGTAGGAGGTACACATGAGATCCAACCAAGCTATATAAAACCAGTAGAATCCGATCTCTCATTTGACAGGAAATCTATACAAAAGTGAGAGTATTTTATACTGGAAATGTATAGCTGTTATGTAGCTGTGTAAAGTCAGTGCCCAGTATTGCCTGACCCCCCTTCTCACACCACTTGCCCTTTTCTTCTTTTATAAGAGGGGTCAGGTTGTGCTGGGCACTGACTGTGCACACATAATGATTTGATTGAGCACACCTGGATACGCTCTCGAAGACAAACGCATCAGAAATTCAATGCCATATGTATTCGTATTAGTTAAAGAACGGGTAAAATGCATCATATAATTTGTTTTGAGGGTTTTTTATGTTTATTTTGTTACCGACATCCGGTTGTTTGATAAATTGTGCGCATATGTGAGTGTCATCTAAATAAATGTATGTCAAATGTTGCTTGTTATTGTGTGATTTATGTATTTTTTGGGTTTCAAGTTACGCTTGTAATCGCCGAAGGGTTAGGTTGTACCTAATAGAAGATCAAGTGTGAAAGGGGTGAGCCTATTGCCATCAGCCAGGCACAGATCCAGGAACTGTGGCTGCTACTGTAAAATTCCTGATAGTAAAAAACCCAATAACACTCTTCGCGATATGGGGGTCGAATCTAGGATGTCAATTGTCATGTTCATCAGTCAGGTTTTCGACCACTAATCAATGAGGCAGTCAATTTTTAGTTCCATTGTATAACACTTATTCATTGATATTAGATACAACGCTGTTATTAACACCTCTTTACAAATCTCACGAAACTCGACTAAACTTTACGAGTAATTACGTGTGACACACGCACAGACAGTCTAGACTTAACTGTCAACTTGTCAAGCTATGATTTTCCAGTAGATATCAGTCATATCGCCCACTTTCATTTAATAACACAGCAGCAACGTGTTTGTAAACGATAAACATGCTGTTAATGAGACCCGCTGCGCCTGCGCAAACCAGTTGCTGATTTCTCTGCCGATGTAAATATAGGGCTGGGTATAGCGCCTAGGAAAACATAGGTGTTAACAATTTGCGCCAGGTTATTTAGAAATCTGCTAAGGGTCGGTTAAAGTGGTATGGGAAAATTATGAACTGACTGCGGACGTCATCGGCCTAGCCTTTTCTTAAATTTATTGGGGTCGGTTGCCTTAGCGGATGCAGATGAATACCAGTATTTTACATGCAGCGGCTGCATATATATCTGACCTACATAACCTGCTGGTTAGTACTGGTTGCAGACCTGTAACTGCCAAAGATCTACAAATGACTGGGACCAACTGCTTAGCGTGGTTTCCGCGGTATAACGGACACTGACAGATATTTTGGTAAATCTGTTAGAAACCAGGTGCCCTACTATGACGTCTTAAAACAGTCCGAACTTATTCTTAATCCAGTGGAAACGTAACAGAACTATACAGGGTGTCTAGCGCCATCTCTTTTCCACTATGGATTACGTCGTCGACGTCATAGTAGGGCCCCAGATCCTGTTCGCTATGAAGTTTGTCTTCACGGTTTGTTTGAATCTGAACATTCCAAGAAGTTTCAAAAAGTTTCCAGTTACTTAAAAGAAAGTAGAGGTTTACTTTACCATTCATCATGTTATGCTATGTTAATTACTTAAGTGAGTTCAGTTCGACCTACTTGAAGCTACAATAATCTTGGAAAGTGATTAGTATGCAGACAAGTTGAGAGAGGTCATGGTACTACGTCATACGGCTATTAGATAATATGCACTAGTTATAGCTCACGATCGATCAGTGCTATGCAATGGTATTGACCATTGCACACCGATGCTTACGTTCGCGCAAGACAAAGGTAAATATGTATAAGGCCGTCTCATTATCGGTCTAACATACATACAGAAACTCACGCCTTTTTTCAGTGGGTGTATGCAGACACCAGAGAAGCCACCAGCTACGATCCTTATATACTCCATTTTCCTTGTCTACGTTCATACATCTGGTCATACACGCACGCTGGTCGCAATTACTACACACCTGACCATTCTGAAGTACTTCACCAATAAGGCCTAACCTTTTCCTATTTTTTTTTTGTGATCGACTTCCAGTCCTTCACATGGAGCGACTTCCTATCTGATCTCCGCAACCTAGTACTCAGGAAATACTGGTTTTCAAAACAACGAGCTTCTGACTATCTGACTACACTCTGATCAGGTCGGTCGGATTGGATCTTATGTATGTAGAAACAGTTACTTAACGTGCTTTTCGAGAACCAACACACTCTCGAACTGACATTGATCAAATATTTCTACACCAACTATCTTTGATAGCCCGCTTTAGAGAAGCGTGACAGCCCTATTCTGTGATCTTTAAGCTTCAAAATTGCGCATGCATTCCGGAGATAGACCGTCTGTGCAGAGGCAGTACAACGGCTACCCGGCTACCGACGCGCATTTTCCCTCTGATCTATGTCCATGCCCAAGCGCAGTCACTTCGGGAATGCATCGCGGGTTTCTACAATATATTAAGCAGATAACGCACCAATGTAGGGAGCGCGCTCAAACGTGACTGGTATACGCAAAAATAAAGAATTCCCTTATCTCGGCGTCTCGTTGTCGGAATCTACATAGAACACGGATTCGAAATTACTTTTGCTCATCCCTAGCTGTTTTACAAGAGGAATAAGTAGCTCTTTATTTCCAGAGGCACTTTTATTTGATGCAGGGTTAACACACACCTCAAGATGCAACCGTAAATATGAAATTCTGTTTTTAAATTCGTGTGAGGTTTTTAAAGTTCAATCGCATGATTAATTCATGATTGGGCTCTGTGGCGCCATGTAATCTCATAAAAAATTGATATTATGCTATGTAAAATGTCGTTATGTATCTGTTGACGAGATTTACCGATTTTCAAACTCATTGATTTTATGTTAATTGAGGTTAAGGTTAAGACATGAATGAAAAAGTGTCCGCAACAAAATAGATAGGTAGTCTACTTTTATTAAATGATTTAATATATTACGACACGGTTTTTTTTTAAAATCCAGTAATAACTGGATTGTTGTTATCAGATCGGTAGTCACTCCATATAAAATACTGGTATTCAGCTGCATCCGGTTTCCCTGGAAGCCGACTCCAACACAGTTGACGCAGATGATTACTGATTATTAAAACCAGCAACAATTTTTTTTCTGCCCATGTCTCTAGCTAATACCCAACAATAATCCTCATTTAAATTATCTAGGTACAAAATTCCGCAAAAAACCCAACAATTTCGGACGCATGCACATTAAAAACATACATACATATACATAAGTGTCGGAAGTATGTAGGCAGTCGCGTTGGCGAACGATAGCGTTATCTTAGTAGGTCAACAACCTATTGCCCAGCATTGGAATATCGTGCAATCACGACGACTTATCATCTTGTCTTCTAAGGAAACCCTTCGGTTATGAAACTGGGAATTTAAGTGGGTTATAAGTAAATTGTGGGGGTATTACCTGCTGATATTTCTGATAACAATTTTGCCCATTGCGGGGTATGGAAATGCTTGAAGATAGAGAATAGGTGGTTTTGGGTCAAGATGCTGAGTAGCTCTATTAACGCATAAATTGAGAATTTCTAGTGTGATTAGGGAATTTAGGGAACTGCTAGTCAGTTGTTAATTGTGAGGAAACCGTTCAAGCGAAAATTTGAAGACATGTGACATTCACCAATCTGCACTGGGCACGCGTGGTGCATTATGAGTATGCCCCTCTTCGTTACACTAAGTGGAGGCCTGATTCCCAACAGTGGAAACCATAAAGCTGACTATGTAATGTGAGCCTTAAGATCCTTTAAATTAAAGCTCTTATTCCAAATCCTTTTCATTGACCTTTAAGACCTGAAATACTAAAAGAAGAGGTAACTGATTTTGTCTGGTCAAACACCCTTATGTCGTAGTGATAAGGGCGTAAACAAAGTAGCAAGCCTCGTGTCTATGTGTCATTAATCGCTTAATGTTCAGCTTACTTTGTAAAGACAATTTTAGCGTGAAATGAGATAGTTACACTATCTTATGTAGCGATAGTTTACTATCTTTGTAGGTAAGTAGTTACACAGAGATATCTGTAACACTTTGTGAGTTCGATACCATTCGTGTTTGTATCGAGAAATATATCTGAAACCAATAAGCAACTTTATTCAGAATAAGTATTTATTAAATTTCCCGTATATACGTAGGTAATCATCAGCCTATAATGTTCCCACTGCAGGGACTCAGGCCTCCTCTCTAGGAGAGGGATGGGCTATAATTATGACAGATGTCACATGTCTTCGAATTTTTTGGTTCTAAGACATGCCGGTTTCCTCACGATGTCTTCCTTCACCGATTTGAGAGCAGCGGTGATGAAATAAATTACACAAAGTAATGCGCCTGCCTGGGTTCGAACCATGACCTACTGTTCGTAAGTCGGGGCCGACACCACTGGGCCACCGCTGCTCTCACGCTACGTAGGTAAAGTAGGTACTAAAGGGTTATATTCTAGTCCAGACAGACCTAATACTAATGAAATGTTTTGGGGTTTATGAAATCTGATAACACAAGTTGGCTTTTAAGCTTAAGTAAACTAAAACAGTTCTTAAGTGCTGCATAATGATTAAACTTTTTAATTGGAAATCTAATATAATAAATATATTATGTATATAAATCATTAATTTCCTCATCAGTCAATTGAAATAAGGAATAACGATATTATAATTATCTACAAAATATCGTATGAAACAGCAGCTTTTTAAGACTGTGTTCATTGTATATTATCTTACTTTTTCAATTACATCAAAGAAATGCTACATGTAATTAATTACAAGATAAAAACAAAGCATTGCGTGATACCCAACAGTTTGTACGACTGAGGTAGAATTGAAGATATAAAATATAACTTTTTAAACAAGTGCAAAACATTTCTACAATAGCATTACATGCTTAATCAGCGTATAATGTTCCCACAGCTGGGACACAGACCTCATCTCTACGAGAGGGAGTGGGTCTCGACTTTTCGTGTTATATCATCTCGTTGTCATGCCCTTATCGCACTTTATTTGGAGTCGCCGCAGCATGTTGTCTTCTCCCATACTTCTCTATTACTTGTCACCTCGCCAGACAACTCATTTCTAACCTTTTTTTTTTTTGGTGGGTGAAATATCATCGAATAACCCCCCCGCTCTTGGGCAGAGCGAAGGGGAGTGTCAGACTTCTACTGACTAAAAACCAAACCCATGTTCCTTCTTCGCCCTTGTGTCAGAGCCGCGTTATCCTTTCGATAATCCACAGCCCCGACGGGAACTCATTTCTAGCCTTAACATCCTTCATACAATCCATTCATCGTATCTTTTGGTATATATTTAATAAACAAATGATTTGAGAGTAAAACCACCTTCATTTGAATAAATATGAATATTTATTTGCGACTGGTTTTTTGTGCTTTATTTATGGGTTTTTGTTCTAAGTGATCTATTGGGTTTTCGACGTGTTTTATGTTTTCCTTGTTCTAATTTGAGCTTATCTTCTAAATTACCTATCTATTTTACAATTATAATAACACAAACTCAGAGATTTATTCAGATTTATAGTGCCTATCTGAGAAAACTTTTACACAGTCTAAAATAAACGTTATTAGACCTTTTGGCATTGAAAAATAACACCTACTTATGTTCCAGATTTCATTCATAATGTGAAATTCGTTCCGCTATTTAAGCCTAGCTAAGATAGCTGGTACTAAATGGAAGATCAGAATAGGACGTCATGAATGACGATTTTGTGTCATTTTGACGTTCAATTTAAAAAGTGTTGTCTCTCAGTCTAATTTGAATTAATTAATTTGACTCAGTCATAACCCTGTACCTTTTACTTCAACACGAAGAAGTTTTAGCATATCTAGATCCAGTCTCCCAATATCTATGCATCAAGAAATTGAAATAAACCTCAGACAGGTGTTCCGATGTGCAATCTTCGGTGGGAATATAATAAGAGCACGTAGCTCGGGGTGCTGCACGATTTGTTAGATTCATCGTTCCTTCATAAATTCGGTCGTGAAAGTGTTTTGACAGCAGCCATTTTGATTTAGAGCTGTGAAATATCAAACGTGCCGCCTGAAACCGTTTGTAGTGGTCAGATTGAATTAGTTTTATTGGCTGGTGTTGAAATATCTGCTTACTGGCCGTGACTAGATTTGATTTAGGAGCAATGGATGTCAAGTCAGCTCTTAGGTAGAAGTCGTGGACAACGGGTCTTTCGTTCCCGGTTCGCGGTTCGGACCGCGGTGTGAAACGCAGAAGAGCTCTTAGGAATGGGCTGTTTCGCACCACGGCGGTTCTTGGAGCGCCGAGTGGTGTGAATCGACCAATAGCTCTTAGGAATGGGGCGATTCGAACCACTATGTTTAGATAGGAGCTAATTTCAAAGTTTGTATGTACAGTCGAGTAGAAAAACTGACAAATGAAGAATGGTCGTAACATCACCCCTTGTAATCCCCGAAGGGTTAGGCAGAGACAGTAAGTACTCCCACATTTCGATTGTTATGTTTAAGTCCTAAATAATTCCTCGAGGGCGAGTCTACTGCTATGATACAGACACAAATTCAGACACTGTGGCTGCTACTGAGGAATTCCTGACGGAAAAACTCAATATTACTTTGCACGACCCGAGAATCGATTCAAGTACCTTATTAAATGCTGAACAATCGCGCTTGTGACTACTAGACCAAGGAGACGGAATAATGCGAATAAAATTTTCGTGCATGTCATACTTTAGTATTTAATTTCTAAGAAAAGCAGAGATCAAGTAACCCATATTCATTTATATGTTATACATACGTATGTATGTCAAAATAACACAAGTCTCATGGAAACGCCTACGCAAAATCAATTTGCTCAGTGAATTTAATTTTATCATTGTCGACTGAATAACCAATATTATCAGATGTAAATAACGGAAGAGTGGATTTCAGAGGCTCGCAATTTACGTGGGTGGGCATCAGAAGACAGAAATAGGTATTTATTTTTAATTAAAAAACCTACGTAATAAGACCTATGCTAATAGAATAACCTTTTTCATGACACAAATGACAGGTATAAAAAGTATATATGTAGACATTTAACATGGGGTTTAAACAATAAGAGGTCTAATTGCTAACAGCCAAAGATACAAAAGAAAATCGTAACCCAATAGGTACCTATTACCACTTAGTAATAAATCGGTAAATCAACTGTCATACGCCCGCTTTTCAGGTAACATTCGTATGTCAAAATATTTGGTCATTATTCAAAGGTTTTGTATGAAAATATTCCCAATGTTTTCCAATGACTGCTTCCTTGGTGTAGTGGTCACAAGCAAGACTGCTGTGTATGAGGTATTGGGTTCAATTCCCAGGCGATCCCAGGTCGGGTAAAGTGTTATTAGATTTTTCCATCACGAATTTCTCAGTAGCAGTCACGGAGACTGTATTTGTGCCTAGTTGATGGCAATAGGCTCGTTCCCTATTAAATGGGACTTAAGCATAACTGGCCAAAGTGGGTGTACTAATAGGTAAACCAGTGCCTAAGCCTTCGGGGATTGCAGGCGGGATGTTATGTTATATTTTCTGCTCTAAAACTGTTATAAATCTCTTTGCTAAAAGCTGTCTTTTCAAGAATTCAAACAGGCATATTGGCATAACTTAAATAAAAGCCAGACACGCTAGTTAAAACATGTCCGCCCACGCGCAACGATTTATAAATTAGCTAATTAATTTCGAGATTTACTTTATTTATTGCCGTGCAATTTTTCAAGACGCTAATACTCATTAATATTCGAAAGGTTTTAATAGAAGCTTTGAATTGCATGGGTCTTCAACGCTTTAAACAAGTTAGGTCCTTTGTGTCATTAGTTTATTCGTGAAAAAAAAAAAAAGATGTTTAAGCTCGATTGCACCAGTAATTAAATGCGTTTAGAGTAAAATGTAATTAAAACATCGTATAGTTTTGTCAATCGAGAAGTTGACAGACATACTGGGGTTTTTAAATACGTCCTAATCTAGTCCTATAAGCGATGGGTTTAAAAGCACCATGGCGCTTTATCAGTTCCAGCAGCTGTTAACAAACAATAGGACACGCGAGACACGATATTAAGTGCCCCATCGTTTGTGAAACAGCACCACATTTAGATTCCAGGGCAGATGCATTAATGAATCTCCACCTTAGCAGGTTTTCCTTGCCGCGACCAACTTGGGTCAAGCTTTGAAACCAAAAGTATAACATTTCCTTAAAAAAAACTCATTTTGCATAATACAGTCACCCTTTTCTAGTCCAAAGAACTTCCAACTTGCTCAAGCATTAATCAACTGACAATGCATTTTATAAAGCCGGTGTTTCTAGATCAGAGACAATGGAAAATATCGGCTTAGTCGGACAATTTGAATAAAGAATGAAGTGAATAGAATATCTCAGTGAAATGTCATTACAACGGCTTGTCATTTGACATGTCATATCAAGGGTAGGAAAGTATTCCTTTTGACTATATCTTTGATGTTAAAGAGGCCTTACCTACTGATATTATGGTATTGGCAACGTCGAACATGTATGTCACAACTTGATGATTCTCTAATTTTTCATATTTTATTCACTTTTTTGGTGTAACTCTGACTGTATGATACAGAAATGGATTTTGTCACTCATCAAATCCAGCAATGACGAATGACAAAATCATTGAAAGCATTGTGAATTTACTTTTCCGTTGCGTAAGTATGTCCTAAACGGAATGTCATTTTGTTTAGTTTTTTAAGTGCTGTCTACTGTCCTGGTTAAAATTAAAATGGAGTCAAATATAAATTGCATAATAATATTGTAACATAAGAACATACCTAATAACCATTCCATAAAGACGTTATTCACATTAAATAACCATCTGATCCTTCCATTATAAAATACCACATTCATATCATACAATAAGCCTTATCAATCATCAGTGCACCAATAATTGATATAAACACATTATTAAAATACACAAGAGCACTTTTCCGCGATGTGCCCTAGGTCAGTAATTGATATTTACGCGATTCATAATTACAATTTCGTAATAACTGACATCATTTTCTATAATTAAGGCTGTGTTAATGTAGGAGAAATAGGTTATAATGTTACACCCACACTTGAGTTACAGAGATAGAAAGAAAAGGTCTACTCTATAAATATAAAGAATGAAAATAGGCACGTATAAACATAAATACGGACATCTCAAAATGGCTGAAACAAAATAAATGGAAGTCGCGAGTGCGTTTGCACTCACTGTTCCTGAAGCGTACTTACATAGTACCTATATTAGTTTAAACGACGGACATATTGAAACCCGCAACCCGTAATGCTTACATTATACTGATAACAATATGAACAAAAAAAAAACACTGATAAATGACAGACAGAACCATTCCAAATATTTCGGAAAAGTCTAGTAACCCTTGCATTTATCACAGAAAATGAGCGCGAGTCAAGAACTTTTAGGTATAATCCATTGGCTAAAAAGAAACTTCTAATAAAATGAGATCTGACTCTGTGAGAATAAATTAAGGTTATACCTCACAAATTAAGGTTATAGTTTTTTTTACATATTTAGGATAAGAATCGAATACTGAATACCTCTCCTTCATATGTCCCTCGTTTAACTTAATACTTGTGTGTGTGCGTTTTAGGTCTTTGTGTGGAACTAGCCTTCTGTAACTATCTATTTTATGCTTTAATGCGACACTCACACATACAAACTTTAGTTACACACGTATTACTTGACTTGTAGTTGTGTTAGTATCTATGCAAGGGGTGAGTCAGGGTGCTATGTGTATTTATAGTAATTTCTGTAATTATCCACCTATGTAGTCGATGCGGTTGTCGCATTCGAGTTATTTTGGTAGCTGATATTGTAATTTCAATTCGTTAATTGATATTGAATATTAAAATGTGGTTATTTTGAGGAAATAATGGTTCGAATGTTATTTATATTCATTTTGTTTAATGAAAATCGTTTATATTCAGCAAATAAAAGCATGGTTATTGTAGCTTTACAATGGACAAACAGGATCATTGAAGCATAAAGCAGACTATTTTGTTCTAGACTAATCTAGGTTAGTGACTGTCGAAGAACTAGGCTGTTACTAACCTAGTAATAACACAGTGTTTTATGCCTCTATTCAAAGCCTTTATGGCCTCATAATATTAAGTAGATTCTTTCATAACTTCCGATACTAAAAACGACGAAAAATTGCTTTTAGGGAGTAACGTAGGTATACACGCCACATTTTAGCAAGATTCTTTGAACAATTTTCATGTTTTTGTTTACGTAGTGCTTAATTGGGCACTAACTATGCTCTGCACTCGTTTTTCAGATGAAGGCGGTAGTTCTGTTAATTGGTTATTTGTTTCAAGACTTCATCATCATCATTTCAGCCAAAAGACATCCACTGCTGGTCATAGGCCTCCCCAAGTGTCGTCACATTGACCGGACCCGTGAGTCTCGCATCCAGCGGATCATCGGGTCATCGGTCCACCTAGTGGCCAGTGTCCAAGCTTCAAGGCTTTCAAGGTTTAGTAAAGCCTTTTTAAAAGTCTACATTATAATAGATTATGTAAGTATTCGTGGTATCTTACCACTGGAGGCGTTTTCCGAGGCGAACAGCGGGGCGGCGTTGTAATCTGCAATAAATAACATTTCAAGGTTAGTGTTTAAAACTACATTCATGAATTATTTATATAGAAAAACACAAAGAGTACTATTTTGAGTCTAAGGCTGCGTTCACACCAAAATATACTTAGTTCGGACTGGTAAGCGTCAATTTCAAAATGCACGAAAAAGAGCGATAACCGCTGACTAACTACTTTTTGTGGCACATGACTGTGAGCGAGTGTTTTTTTACTGTGAACACTGCCTTATTTTCCAATATGTTGAGAGAGCTAAGCGCGAGTTTCTATTTTTATAAATGTAAAATGTTTTTTAACAACAATGGAAAACATAATGAACTCATATAAATTGAAGATAATTCAAAAGTAGATTTCGTGAGTAATACAAACTTGTACTAGCCCTATAGTAGTACCTATAAATTAAGTAGTGGCAAACTACCAATCTAACAACCAGTTTATTTTCAAATAACTACAAACAAAAAAATATGTTCTCGGGAATTGGTAATAGAGCCGCCTTACAAAGAGCTTGAAATTAAATGTCAGAAATGAAAGGTTTTTGATATTTCCTAACGTCATTACAAGACAGGTAGAGCTATTCGTTTTTGTTTGTTTGTTGTCAAGTGGAGAAGGAAAGTCATCAATCTAGGCCGTCCTACCTTTATAAACATGTAATCCTGAAAATATTGGATAATGTTTAAACCAGCTTCTAGTAAAAACACGCTTTTGAAACATAGGCCGTTAAGTATTTTATTTATAATTATTTTGTTTTTAGTAAACCACGCATTGTCATCCAAACTGTATGCAATCTCTCAGATGCATCGTTTGAGCCACACTGTATTTTTTTATTTTTTTCATAGAAAGAAAGAAAACAAATTTATTTAGCACATGCCACAAGTGCACACAACAAACAATAAAAAATAAAAAGGAAAAAAAATACAGATTTTTTTTGTACCTTTTTATTATTTTATATTAGCCTATTCGGTCCACTGCTGGGCAAAGGCCTCCCAATTTTTATCAAGTGTTAAATAATGTGTGTAGGATACTAGTATTCAGCTGCATACTCGTAATATGGTAAGACTGGTAGCCAACCCCAACAAGGTTGGAAAAAGGCTAGTTATAAAGTTCGAAGTAGAAGAAGGTTGCTAGGTACCTATATATTTACAAAACGTTATGTAACAGCCAAGGTTTTCCCGACTGTGGTATATCTATCTTTGAGATACTCATATAAGGTGTAAGGTGTTTTATATTCACAACAACAATACAGCATTCTTCACACGGTGAGTCGCATAATATGTTAATGTTTAGATAAACGGTTTTTCCTAGTGTACTGTGAAATTAACTCTTTTATTTAATGTTGTTTTAGCACGCGAAATTTTATTTTGTTGGTACTCGTGTACTTTTTACTATTTACGTACTTTTGCGTCTGTCCAGACTGGACTAACGTCCAGTAACATTTTTCATAACTATGTCTCAGTTTGTTCGTGAAATCCTTAAATATAGAGTTTCTTGTCCATTCTATAAGCGAAATTACCCTTTCTGCGTAGGAGTCTAAAGTTCAAAAGTGCATTTTGTGCATTTTAATGACTTAATTATAGTAAACAGTTTGACTTTGGTTAGGATTTTTTTCGTTCTTCAGTAGACAAACTGTATTGAATCTAAGCTTAGGCTTTTTGGTCCCAGAAAAGATACAACACGTGCCGATTCCTTTCGCATTCTTTTGGAATCCTCTTTTAAAATTAATAGTGATGTCATGCACATGCACAAATGCTATCTAGAAGTGCCACCGAAATAGTAGAGGACATGGGCAACGAATGCATTACAACACAGATGTAGTGAACAACAAGATAAGACACAAGGCAATGTCAGCAATGTCATGTAGGAGGAAACAGTCAGTGGGTGTCTGCAGACGCCTTTATGACCGGATAAGCACAGATTGAGGCGGCGGGACAGATAAAATTCTTATGAAGTTTTCATGTCAACCATGTCAGGTTTAATTTTACTGGGAATTTCGTATAATTGTTTACTTCAAGATCTGTCATTTAAATGAGGTTGATTAGCTGAAATTATAGGAATTTAAAATGAAGACATGTTTTTTTAGAGTATACTGTCTAACACATATAAATTCTAAGAAATAGTAATTGACTTTAGTCTAGCTGAGTTGACTGACCGACCATTTAATTGCTCGAATGTACTCCACCACCATAATTTCCTAGATACCCATTAATTATTCAACGGCAGCTTTAATTTCCAATCCAATTGCTTCAGAAACCACTTCGATCGATAGGAAACCCCAAACACAATTGAACGAAGAAGGAAGTTTCGACCGAAGGCCACGGGGTAAACGACACTCGTTCGAACGATTACACAACTACCGTCCATTTAACTTTGACCTCTATCCCCTAACAAAATGTAAACAAAACAGTATGCCCGCGGGGATTTTATTTAATGGTCGCGTTGGACACCATTCAATTAGGGTCTGTCGGTATGCAGTTTTTGTATTGTGTTGCGAAGGTCATTATGTATTATTATGGGAATTAAAAGCGATAAGAAGAAATGAGTTTGTGTTAGGTATTAATAACATGGTAATTTTAGGTTTGGTTTTAGTCTTTGTTTTGGCGGAAAATTCCAGTATTTAATTTGTTTGGTATAAGCGTTTAATTTTGAGGTAAATAATCGCTTTTTTTCTGCATTAGTCAAACCGATTACGTTCTGATTCGGTAACCACTAATTTAACGTTGATATTTTACTGATAATATTATATCAATCAGAAAGTTGACTTAAACAGGATGATAGAAATGATAGACCCGTTCATTTTATGACCCGATAACAACTCGAAAGTCATACAATTACTTGATTGAGATCGATTTCCAATCGAAGGGTAATCACTTAATTTGTTGCGGCTCTATTGCCAACAAATTGGATATAAAGAAAGCTTAAGTTATAAAAACCTTATTCCATTTTCTATTGAAAGGAACCGTCAAGACTTAGGATTGACAACAAAGCTTCATTCTTCATTTATAAACTGGCACCAGAGACAAAAAAAAAAGAAAATAGGTAGAACCTCCTTCACTTTCCCGAAGACAGTTCGACATTTGAATCATTAGTTTCTTGTGTGCCCTATGGTTCGTTCATTATGTTCAACCACCCCGAGGTCGATGACCACATAATTTGAATACATGCCAAGGTAGATACATTAACGATTGGTAATTGATTCGGTGACAGACAGGGAGACAGGCTAATATCGTTTCATCACACATCATGAATTTCGTGACGCATGTATTTTTCAGTGGTAAAATTTTATTCATATCATTTAGAAAGAGTTGTTTTTGTCTTTTCTGTTAGGGTGTATTATGAATAAGTTAAAGTTGTTAAGAATAATACTTTTACCAGTATTCTTACTCAATCTAGATTCAGTCGGTGTTTCAACCGCCTTCAACTAAAGTTTAACCAAACTCATAAGTTAATATTTTTCATTTAAGTAAATGTAAGTATCAGAGCAGAATTGTGATCTTTAATTACATGAAATACTTCAGTTATGTAAAACAAAATTAGTTCTTGTTAGAAACTCTTGGCACACTCCTGATATAATTAAAGGTACTTTTCCACCCAAATTAGCATTAAGGTGACATACATAACCGAATTTAAATAGTACCACGTCAAATGTCAGATTGTCAACCTTTGGATCGTAATTTTGGCAAGTGGCAGTGTGTCAGCGTTGAAAGGTGAGGTTTCCGTGTCAAAAGAGAATATTTAAATAATTCGAATACGTCACATTACTGATTAATGATGGCGGTTGTTAGAGCGAGACAGAAGAACGCCGGAATGTCTCCTTCAATTGTTTAATGATTACGAAATTATACAAGTTGACAGTAAAGGCTCTGTTAATCATCATACAACATAGCAATAGATAAGAAAACTGAAGTAGGTACTTATAACCGCACCTAAAAGCAACTTGACTTTATACAAAAACATCAAAGTCACACCCAAGCTATTATAAGAAAGTATAATAAGCAACGATATTGAAAGGAGACTCGGTATCGAAGTGACATACTGATCGAGTACCTACCTACTCAGTTATATGGCTACTTTATATTTGTGCTGTCTACATCAGCGGCATGCAAATGTATTATGTATGGCGCACACACCCACACACCGCCATAACACACTGCACACACACACAACATGTTTACCGAGACATTATTCTAATACAGGTTCTGCACGCACACATGTTTGTGAACATATGCGAGTGTCCGCGGCCTCTTTGCGTATAACTATAAGTTATTGTATCCTCAAAATGTAGTGTCAAGTGAGAATAGTGATATTGTTATCTGTTCTACTAATTTGTTAGTCATTGTAGAAAAGGCTAGAGTTGATGTTTTGGGTATTTCGTTTCCATAGCGGTAAACTATGTCGAGTTTTCTAAGGAATCCGATTTAATGTTATGGTGGGCGAGGCAATATAATGAACCTGTTATTTTCATTAGAGTGGTAACAATAAAATCCCGCAAAAGTCATCATATAATTATAGACAGGTCTATAAAAACAAAACTTTTGACAGTTTTATGCCGACTCTACGAACTTTCTGTTACTTATCACTGTTACGTCAGACAATCTTATTCTTTCATCTATTCTTTTGTAACTCCAAGAAAAATATCCTCAAAGTCGAGCAGGTTAAATAAAGATATTTTCACAAGGTGACTTCCCTTAGACACAGCCCGAACGTGGCAATTCAATAAATCTCAGTCTGCACCCAGCCAGGTACCTACCCAGACCGACTCGACGTTGGGGCACTAAACCAAGATATTTAAATGCACGAAAATAAAATTTTATAGCATCTAGAAACAAAGGTGGTTTTGCAAGGCATAAGTAAACCTATATGCAATTTTATGTGCCATAACTCGAATATTTTGTTTTAAGTTTCGACCAAAAGCTTCTATAAAGCTTTCAGCTTTTATCACGTGTAAAAAGCTGGATTCAATATCACGAATATCGGCGGAAATTCACGAGTATTCCCGACCTATGTCACTTAGAAACGATCAGTGTATGCCCGACTGACCGTACCCGCGTCGTGCACAAATACATGATGCACGCTGTACTTGTGCATGTATACAACTATACACGACGCACACGCACAGCACGCGCCCCTATGTATTCATTACGACTCCCCGTCCCCACTTTATGTAACAGGTTAGGGCTTGCGCGGACGAACCTAGGTTTTAAGTGATTGCGGAGTAATGGTGGGTTAGGCTTCACGTTTTTGTAAGGTATTAGTATAAAATATGTATAAGAAATAGTTGATAAGTAGAAGGTAGTTGTGTACACATTTTGATCATGTCACTTCAGTAATAAACGTCTTTTGGGTTAGCTGTTGTTTCCTTGCATATAATAAGTAATCAGCTGAATATCTCTCAGTGGCGACGAGAATACGGGATTTCACATTAATCGAGTGTTTTATAGTCGTATTAAGAACGTAAACATGTCAATCGGAAAAATTTCCGAGTTTAATGTGGAAGTGGACAATTGGCGGTTGTACGTGGAGCGGCTGGAACAATATTTTATCGTGAATAAAATAAGTGAAGAGTTAAAGGTGCCCACATTAGTGACAGTGATGGGAGCGAGAGGTTACGAACTTTTGGTGAATCTTTGCACACCAGAAAAACCAACCAGTAAAACATTTAAAAATTTAACGGACATAATGGAGAAACATCTTCAGCCACGCCCCAGTATTTTAGCGGAACGTTACAAGTTTCATCATAGGAAACAAAATACGGGGGAGAAAATACCTGATTACATAGCAGAACTGAAGAAAATGTCGAGGACGTGTGATTTTGGGCAGTGGCTGAACGAAGGTTTACGCGATCAGCTGGTATGTGGGTTAGCAAGTGAAACAATAAGACAGCGATTGTTTGCTGAAGAAAAGTTAGATTTTCATAAGGCATGCACTTTAGCTTTGAGTATGGAGTCGGCAGAAAAGGACGCAGCCTTGATGGAATCCAAAGGTGGAGGCGAAGTTACATCTGCAGATTGCCAGGCGATTGCGGGGATGCAGAGGAGAAGGGAGGCGGTGTTGCCACGGGGCCGAGGCAGCGGCAGCACGCGCTCCAATGTGATGGTTGGCGAGATGCGCAATGCGGCTACCCGTCGCGGCGCGGGCGCATCTGTCACCGTCGTCGCCAGCGGACCGGGCGGGGCCAAGCCGCGCCAGCAGTGCCGAGTATGTGGCGCTAATCACGACACGAAGTCGTGCAGGTTTGCACGCTATGTGTGTCGGGTGTGCAACCAGGCGGGCCATCTACGACGAGTGTGTCCGGTAGTCAACAATGCTGAACAGAACTTTATCGATGACACTACCGAGTTCAGTAGCGGTGGCAGTGATGAGGTAACAAATATGAATCAGTTATCCTTAGAAAATTATCCCCCAATTTTTATATCTCTAGTGATTGATAACAAATGTATAAAGATGGAATGTGACACCGGTAGTGCCGTATCTTGCATTAATTATGATGTTTACAAAAAGCATTTTGCTAATATGAAGTTAGAGAAATGTAACTTGCTATTGAGATATTATACTGGTGAAACTATTCGCCCATTGGGTGTCATAAAACCGGTTGTTAGATACAAAGATATAAGAAAAAACTTAAACTTGTTTGTAATTTTAAACGGGAAGACTATTTTGTTAGGTAGACAGTGGATAATTGAATTAGGTATAGATATACCCACAGCCAGTAGCAGCGGTTGTAATGTAAACAGTGTGTCTTGTCAAGATTTTAATTTAAGGGAATTTAGTTCCAGATATTGTGAGGTGTTCGAGGACGGCCTGGGTCGCTTCACGGATGGCAAGGTCACCATTCATTTGCGCGAGGGAGCGCGGCCGGTGTACATGCGTGCGCGACCGCTCGCCTACGCGCTTCGCGAGCATGTGGAGCAGGCGCTCGACCAGCTGGTGCGTGATGGCGTGCTCACTCCTGTCGACCGCTCCGACTGGGCTACGCCCATCGTGCCCGTTGTCAAGAAGGACGGTAACATTAGGATTTGTGCTGACTATAAATTAACTTTGAATAAAGTGTTAGACGTCGACCGTTACCCATTGCCAAGGGTTGAAGACTTACTGGCTCGCTTACATGGTGGACAGCGGTTCTCAAAAATTGATTTGTCTCAGGCCTACGCACAATTTGAACTAGACGGAAGTAGTGAATTCACGGTAATAAATACCCACAAGGGCTTATTTCGGTATAACCGACTCGTATATGGTCTTGCGTCCAGTCCAGGAATTTTTCAGAAGAAATTAGAGCAATTATTCGCTCACTTACCGTATGTTGGTGTATTTTTAGATGACATTGTTATTAGCGGGCGAGACACCCCTTCACATTTAGAAAACCTACGTAAAGTTTTCGATATATTAAAATCAAAAGGGTTAAAGGTTAAAAAAGAAAAATGCAGTTTCTTTGCCGAATCTATTACGTATTTAGGATATGTCATATCGAAGGAAGGCGTACACACTTGTCCTGATAAGGTCAAGGCCATAATGAAAACCCCCACACCTACAAACGTAAGCGAATTAAGGTCATTTCTAGGAATGGTAATGTATTATGCAAAGTTCATTAGGAACATAAGTTTTATTCTTGCACCACTTTATAATTTATTACGTGCAGGAATAAGTTTTGTATGGAACGAACAATGCCAAACCGCATTTAGCACCGTAAAGGGGTTGTTGTCCTCTAGTGAAGTATTGGCGCACTACTCCCCCGACCTGCCACTGATTCTGACAACGGATGCAAGCAGCGTGGGGGTGGGCGCGGTGATCTCACACGTCACGCCGGACGGCGAGCGGCCTATAGCTTATGCTTCGAGATCTCTTACGAAGGCTGAACGTGCCTATGCCCAAATAGAGCGAGAAGCTCTCGCTATAGTGTATGGTGTTAGGAAGTTTCACCAATATCTATATGGTAGGCGTTTTAAATTGAGAACAGACCATAAACCGCTGACATGCATATTTGGTAGCAAGGCTGGTATTCCCGTAATGGCCGCCAGTCGTATGCAGAGATGGGGAGTACTGCTCTCAGGATATAATTATGATATAGAGTATGTCTCATCCTCTAAAAATTGTGCAGATGCCTTGTCGCGGTTACCACAACAGCACAGTCAGGCTTATCCCGTAACTGAGGTAACATATCTAAACTTTGTCGAAGATTTTTTACCAGTTACACACAATGAAGTAAAGAAGGCGACTGCTACTGATACCATATTGAGTAGGGTCCTTTTATATACTCAAACAGGATGGCCACTGCAATGTACCGACGAAACATTAAAGCCGTATTTTACTAGGCGTAATGAAATATATTCGGAAGGGAATTGTCTAATGTGGGGTTATAGATTAATTATTCCCTTGTCATTGCGTTTTCAAATACTCAAACAGTTACATATTAGCCATATGGGTATAGTAAAAACCAAATCGTACGCTCGTAGCTACGTGTGGTGGCCCAAAATGGATGCTGATATTGAGAACTTGTGCCGAAGTTGCGACACCTGCGCGGCCGAGTTGCCGGCGCCACCACGCGCGTCGCCGCAGCCATGGCCGTACATTACACAGCCATGGTCACGGTTACATATTGACTTCTTAGGTCCTTTAAAGGGAATGAAATTTATAGTTATTTTAGACTCAACCTCAAAATGGTTAGAAGTGTTCAATATGGTACGCACCACGGGGGGAGCAGTAGTTAAAGTTTTAAGAACCTTGTTTGCTAGATTTGGGCTTCCCTTGGAAATAGTGTCAGACCAGGGTCCACCATTTACGAGTGCCGAGTTCAAAGATTTTCTAAGGGTCAATGGTATAAGACAAACGTTTTCCCCTGCATATCATCCGGCGTCGAACGGCGCAGCGGAAAATGCAGTGAAGACATGTAAGAATGCAATAAAGAAGGCTTTTACAGATGGATTAGATATCGACGCGGCATTACAAACGTTTTTACTAGCCTACAGGAATACCGTACATAGTACCACGGGAGAGTCACCAGCTCAAATTTTGCAAAAACGTCCATTACGATCACGGTTAGATTTGTTAAGAAGGGAGAGAGCCGTTGTTGATCGTGTGAGTGAGGTGCAGCGCCGTCAAGTTGAGTACGCTGGTGGTAGGATGCGCGAACTAGAGGCAGGTGAACCGATTTGGTTCAGGGATTACAGAGGCCAACAGAAATGGGAAAAAGGAACTGTAGGGCATAACGAGGGTTCACGCCGTATTTGTGTCAATGAAAGTAACGGTCGACAACACACTAGGCACATAGATCAAGTACGCCGCAGATCACGCATGTCCAGTGTTACCTGCCCGGACGACAACGCGGTGCGGGTTGTTAATGACAGGCAAGAGGGACAAGATAGCTTTAGCCCTACAATTGAACAAGGTTTGACTTGTGACGAGCAGGGCGAGATTGAGAAGGGAGGAGGTACGAACAGTAGTGAGCACGACGTGGTGGAGGAATCGGACGAGGTTTTTAGTACACCTCCACGATCCATCACACCAGCTGCACAGGCTATATCTGAGTCTAAGTCTTCGCCATCCGTGTCGCGCCCCACGAGAGTCCGCAAACCAGTTATAAGATTTCGGGTCGATTGATTTGTGTATTCTTAGTCCTTAGTCTATTGTATTATGTTCAATGTCAAAGTGTGCCTTAATTTAAGGGTGGAGGTGTAAGGTATTAGTATAAAATATGTATAAGAAATAGTTGATAAGTAGAAGGTAGTTGTGTACACATTTTGATCATGTCACTTCAGTAATAAACGTCTTTTGGGTTAGCTGTTGTTTCCTTGCATATAATAAGTAATCAGCTGAATATCTCTCAGTTTTTATGACAGACGCGTCTGAAAGTCGCAATTCGCATTTACACAAATTTTAATTAAGCTTATCAGTTAAAATGGAATGTTTGACGTTTGAAAATATGGTGATGTAGGTATAGCGAAATAAACTAAAGAACCAATAACGGAAAAACCATAAAACGAAAACAATTGCAAGTAAAACAGTTGGTATGCAAGAATTTATTTGTCTAGACCAGACAAATCCCCCTGAAGCCTGCCTCAGCAACCTATATAGCGCTTCGTCGAGCGTTGCTAACTCAATTTGAGGCATCGCCCTTGGGAGCTAGACAACCCTGGATGTAGGGGGGAAGGGGGGACGAGTCCTGACCACGCACAACTGCCAGCCGTTGCGTTCGCCGGCCTATATTTAGCGTTGCATTTCTCTGTGCATGTATGAGTATGTTTACTCAACGGCGAAACTACGTTTTTAGCTTTAGTACTTCAAAAGCATATGCGTGGTTCCTTCGATTTTGAAGCTGCGTTTCATTTGTGCTTTGTGCTGAATGGTGTTTTGTGGGGTTAACGGATTTTTGAGTGAACGTTGCAGTCTTCTTCTGTATCGTATGGTGCGTTGCCTATCCTGGTGTCAGAGTTATTATGGGCCCCTGATTTGGCTTTACATGCTGTCGACAAATATATCTCAGACATGCTGAATTCCTCACGATGTTTTCCTATACTAAAGCAAGGGATAATTAGAGGTTTGACGTTGCAGTCGCAGATCAAATACAGAACACACAGTTGAAAATATCGTCCTCTTCTTGATCGAGTCAAACATATAAAGTAGATACTGAATAACTAGATCTATAATTTCCACATTATTCTTGGTAAATGTAGGTATGTGTTATAAACTTTAAGGTACGGATATGACCTACTTACATGCCTTCCACATTTAGATTAATTTGCAAGTTAATAGGCAAGTGAACGTTTCCCAATGTTGCTATATTTCCCTCGAGACATTTTAATTTATATGGGAACTTTATTCATGAAGTTATTTGCATAATACCTACTATTATTTGCGGTAGTGTGAATTTAGAGAAATATTATTATTTGACAGTACAATTTATTTAAACAGGCATGCCACAAAAATGAAAACAATAAATGTGCAAGGTTGATGGCAATAGGCTCGCGCCCTATTACATGGGACTAAGACATAACTGGCGAAATATGGGTGTACTTTGAGGTACACCTCTGTCTTACTCTTTGATGATTACAGGCATGATATTATGTTACCTATGTTATGTAATGAAAAAGACAGCTTCACAAAATTGCTTTGATGACAAAAGATCGTCTAAAAAACATAATCTTTCAAAAGCACCACAACTAAATCAAAGTATTATAAACTATTATTTTAATGACACATAAGAAAGCACAAATTGCTACTTTCTTGTCGTCCGTAGGCGCCTGTAATAGCATGATAAATGCCAGTCGCAAGCATGTTATCAATTAAACGTATGAATATGAACGTCTCGGCCTGGCGACATGCTCCATTACCGATATGTGGTTCATATAAATAGCTTGTGTTACGAGAAATAGGTTTCTGGTAGACGTAATATGCACCTAATTAGGTTTCACTAGGCCATTGGAGTATACCCCGACGATGAAGTAGAAACCATGTATGAGGATATTTCTAAAGCCATGCATGGTTTCAGAACTTACTTCACCGTTGTCATGGGGGACTTCAACGCGAAACTGGGCAAACGAAGCGAGGATGAGCTGCAAGTGGGGCAATTTGGGATTGGACTTCGGAACCACCGGGGTCACCAACTGGCCAGTTTTATGGAGAAGGAGGGCCTCTTTATGATGAACTCCTTCTTCAAAAAACGTGAGCACAGGAAGTGGACCTGGCAGAGCCCCGATGGTGCGACTAAAAATGAGATTGACTTCATCATGTCTACCAACAAGCAAATGTTCAATGATGTCTCTGTGATCAATTCGGTAAAAACCGGAAGCGATCACCGCTTGGTAAGAGGCACATTGAACATCAATATAAAGCTAGAAAGGTCGCGACTGATGAAGTCTACGCTCCGTCCAGCACAGATCCAAATCCAAAACCCCGAGAGCTTTCAACTTGAACTTCAGAATCGCTTCGAATGTCTAGGAAGCTCAGTGGACGATTACAACGACGGGTTCGTGGAAACTGTCCATACGACTGGGTCTAAATATTTTAAGATACGTCGTACAAACAAGATCAAGAAACTCTCAGATCACACTCTCAGGCTCATGAAGGAGCGGCGTGAGATGATCCTGCAGTCTTCAGACGAAGCTCGGCAATACCGGCAGCTCAATAGACAGATCTCCAAATCCTTGAAGAGCGACCTCCGCCGCTTTAATACCGAGCGTATTAAAGACGCAATTGAAAGGAACAAAGGCTCCAAGGTATTTGCAAGAGATCTGGCTATTGGGCAAAGCCAGCTCACGAAACTGAAGACCGACGATGGCAGGATCGTCTCCGCCAAACCGGAAATTCTGAGGGAGATCGAGAGTTTTTATGGGCAGCTGTACACGTCAACTAATCAACCCGTCGAAAATCTAGCGAAAGACCCCAGAGCTAGATTGACCCGACACTATACCGAAGACATCCCGGATGTCAGCCTGTACGAGATTAGGATGGCTCTGAAACAGCTTAAAAACAACAAGGCGCCGGGTGATGACGGAATTACGGCCGAACTTCTGAAGGCGGGTGGAAAACCGGTCCTTAAGGCCCTACAGAAGCTGTTTGATTCCGTCATACTCGAGGGGAAAACGCCACAGGCTTGGTGCAGGGGTGTGGTGGTGCTCTTCTTCAAAAAGGGTGACAATGCCCGGTTGAAGAACTATAGGCCCATCTCACTTCTAAGCCATGTCTACAAGTTGTTTTCAAGAGTCATCACGAATCGTCTCGCACGCAGGTTTGACGATTTCCAACCTCCCGAACAAGCCGGATTCCGAAAAGGCTTCAGTACCGTAGACCACATACATACGCTGCGGCAGGTTATACAGAAGACCGAAGAGTATAACCTGCCTCTCTGTTTAGCGTTTGTGGACTACGAGAAAGCCTTCGATTCGATCGAGACTTGGGCTGTGCTGCAGTCTCTCCAACGGTGCCAAATCGACTACCGGTACATCGAGGTGTTGAAGTGTTTGTACAAAAACGCCACCATGTCAGTCCGACTTCAGGACCAGACCTCGGAACCTATCCTTCTGCAGCGCGGTGTGAGACAGGGAGACGTCATATCTCCGAAACTGTTCACCGCTGCATTGGAGGATATCTTCAAGGTTCTGGATTGGAGAGGACTTGGCATCAACGTCAACGGCGAGTACATCACTCACCTTCGGTTTGCCGACGATATAGTGGTCATGGCTGAGACCATGGAAGACCTCAGTGCAATGCTCGATGACCTCAGTAGAGCTTCCGAAAGAGTGGGTCTTAAAATGAACATGGACAAAACCAAGGTTATGTTAAATGTTCATGTAACACCCACTCCTATCAAGATCGGAGACTCTACGCTCGAAGTTGTGGACGATTATGTCTACCTGGGACAAACAGTCCAGTTGGGTAGATCTAACTTCGAGAAAGAGGTCAATCGTCGAATCCGACTCGGCTGGGCAGCGTTCGGGAAGTTGCGCGGTATCTTCTCGTCCAACTTACCCCAGTGTCTCAAGACGAAAGTCTATGACCAATGTGTGTTGCCAGTGATTACATACGGGACCGAAACGTGGTCGCTCACAATGGCCCTCATCAGAAAGCTCAAAGTCACCCAAAGGGCAATGGAGAGGGCTATGCTCGGAGTTTCCTTGCGTGATCGAATCAGAAATGAGGACATCCGCTTGAGAACCAAGGTTACCGACGTAGCCCGAAGAATCGCCAGACTTAAGTGGCAATGGGCAGGGCACATTGCTCGCAGAACGGATGGCCGATGGGGCCGAAAAGTTCTGGAATGGCGACCGCGAACCGGAAAACGTTGCGCTGGAAGGCCTCCCACTAGGTGGACCGATGACCTGGTCAAGGTTGCAGGAAACCGCTGGATGAGAGACGCACGGGACCGGTCAATGTGGCGACGCCTGGGGGAGGCCTATGTTCAGCAGTGGACGTCTTTTGGCTGAAATGATGAATGAGGCCATTGGAGGATATATAATATAATTATGTACAAAACATAGAGTTAAATGTATTGATAAATTGTGGTCAAATCAAAATCTATGGGGTAGTATGAAATATCAGGATAGTGTTCACACACTATCTTCTTGAAAAGTCAACGTCGTGTGTGATATTGATCATTTCAGTGTCTGTAAACCGATTGGTGATTGCCTTTTAATAATACCCAACCTCGACTGTATCGTTGGTTCAATTCAGCGACTGCTTAGCATGGTGAGGTTCTGGGTTTGATTACCGCCTCCCGGATCAGGCAAATTGTTACCTACCTCTGCACACTTTGGTGTCTGAGAAAATGTCAAAAACAAGCTCAATAGGGGATCGGATTGGGTCAAAATAATATGATTCTGTTTAGTCCGTAAGTTAGATTATCGAAAAATATTGAATACGTATTTTTTGTTTTATCAAATCAATAAAACATGACGAAGATAAAACGCGTCAAAGATCTTGGAGTGGGGCTTGAAACGTCACTTGTGTCGTCAAAATGTACTATCATATGACGTCACACGAGTTTTCGAAGTCGTGTATCGTCTTCATTTTAAGTTTACGTGAAAAAAGAAAAAATACGTGTCTAATAATTTTTGGAAATCTATCTGACGGACTAATTAGTTTTTTTTTGTCCGATCCCCTATTAGATGTTGCTTTTCTAACCAAAACCCACCTAAAAACTAAAACCTGGTTCTACATCTACATTATAATAAAACAAAGATAAATATCTACCCATAAATAAATGAACTAACTTGCCATGTTGTCACTGTATGTCGGCTTGTATGATTACAAGTTCTCCGTAATACAAAGAATATAAACGGTTGGTGATTTTCTGATTGCTAGGTTCAATTTTATAACGACGACGGTGCCACTGAGGGAGACATTGAACAGTGAACTAAAAGAGGATGTACGCCCATTTCCCCTCGAGGACACTTCTGACAGGACTGTGTTCTGTTTTACTAATAGCTTTGAGGCGTGTCTAAAGTCGTTCCGCGATTTTGCTTTAGAGCAATAACCGAAATCAGTAATTCGGTCTTCAATTAAGTGATTTCAATAATCTATGTTAGAGACATACATTTATGTCGTTTGTAGATCTTTGACAGTCGTAACCACTTAACGAGTCTAACCAAGGGGTCCGTCTTATCGTAATACCCAGCAACAATTGGGTCGTGGAGGTCAGATTGGTACCTAGTCGCTTTACGTAGAATAGGTACTGGTATTCAGCTGCATCCGGTTAGACTGGAAGTCGACCCCAATTTAGTTGGGAAAAGGCTGATGATGTTGTTAGAGACATAGATTAGCTAGAATATTATAAGGAGCTAGCAATCCTTCATCTATTCTAAAATCAGATCTTCAATTAAGTCTTAAATTATCACCTACAAATTCTTTTGCAGTGTGACTATGATCTAAGAGTATTTTAATCTATCTTTTATCTATCTATATATAAATAAAAAGAGAAGAGAAGTCCTGACTGACTCATCAACGCCCAGCCCAAACCCTTGGACCTAGAAAGCTGAAATTTTGCACAGAGGTTCCCTTTCTAATGTAGACAAGGAATAAGGAAGGATTTTTCGAAATTCAACCCCTAAGGGAGTTAAATAGGGGATGAAAGTTTGTATGGAAAGTCGTATTTCTCACGCGGGCGAAGCCGCTGGCAAAAGCTAGTATCAAATACTTTGTGAAAATCTTGGCTACGTACCTCGGCAATGCAATTAAATTGTCAGTCCAATTCTTGGCTAGTTGTTTATCTGGGCTATTCTATCATGTTATTTTTAAGTCTTTGTGTACACGATTTGGCCTCAATATTAGTGATTTAGTGTGGTTGTAAACGTCATAATAATCACGTACAGACGCCAAGCATATCAAGCCATCTGAAACTGTCAAATTACCCCAATTTATCTTGAACCAAATGCTTTAGCGATAGAGTTGAAAATCCATTTCAGAAATATGACAGATGATGTGCGGGCGTCTACCTAGTTATTTCATGGTCCACGAAAGAAATAACATGGGTTAGAAAAATACTCCTATTCTTTGTAACACACAAAGGCCTAATAACAGTTTACTTTATAACCAATAATTATAATTATATAAATACTGCATGGTAAACACACCACTAAAAGTCAAAGGCTATTAAAATAAAATAACAACATAGTCGACCTAGACCTCAGTCAGGCCGTTCAGTCCACGCCTTTATTTGAAAAGACCTGACGTTGTGTGACACAAAACATAAGTTGCAAAGGAAACACTAACCAACATGTTATTAGGCATTGTCGCGAAAGCCATAACAACCATGTTACTGTCACTACATTGAACTGTGAGAAAACAACGCCCATTTCCCTTGTGACTTGTATTAAAATTGCATAAAAGAACTTTATGAAGAAAATGTACTAACTAACTGACTAGTAATTTTAGTACGTATGGCAGAACTGGGCAGAACATGAAAAAAATATTGTTTTTAATGACGACTAGCTTTCGCCAGCGGCTTCGCCCGCGTGAAAATGACGATTTTCCATACAAACTTTCATCCCCTATTTAAGTTCCTTAGGGATTGAATTTCAAAAAATCCTTCCTTATTCCTTGTCTATATTATAAAGGGAACCTCTATGCAAAATTTCAGCTTTCTAGGTTCAAGGGTTTGGGCTGGGCGTTGATGAGTCAGTCAGTCAGTCAGTCAGGACTTCTCTTTTTATTTATTTAGATGAATAAAGTAAAGGATGATGAAGCTTTTATCCCGTTTGGAGTTTGTATGACGCAGGGTTATTTATTGCACCCACTTTCATCCTCTTCTTTTCAGATGTTTATGTTTAATTATTTTTTGTTTTTTGTCTTTTTGTTATATAATTCTGTATTTTCCTCGGGCCTAATGTACAAAACCCACATTTAGTTTTTTTATTTTATTTTGTAATTTAACCTAAATTATTTATTGTTGCCGTACTTGCCCTTTATTTTTCTGCGAGTGCTGTGCACTTCTGTAAGTGACGAACTCACTATGTTTAAAACTGTTAATGATGTAAGTATATGTATCCCCTTAGTGCGTAAGTCGTTGAAGTGCCATAAATAAATAAATAAATAAATGATATGGCAAGAACGAAGGTGACTGATGGGATGACGATGACCAATGAATTGGGATAAACGCAAGAGAATGATGAATCATGATGAATACAGATAATATGTAGCGCGAAAGAAAAGCAGTATCAGAAGAATCAAAGAGAGAATACAGAAATAAGAAGGGACTTTAGAAAAAACTCGACTAAATAGGATAAAGTCAAGATAAATGGAGAACGCCATGTAAGTTGAAAATTATGCAAAGATGATTAATTTAATCTCCAGACTTTTAATTTTAAACGGACCAAGTTAAATTAAGTCAAAGAATGTAGCAAGAAAACTTGGCAATTTCAGTTTTCTTCATTATAACTTAGACATTAATTAATGTCAGACTAAACAAGTTTTTAACATCTTCCAACTTTACAATTAAGATAAAAAGAAAAACCGTTTCCAAGAAAATAATATAGCCAATAGTACTAGTAAAAGCTCATTTGAAGATGCTCGCACGTGATTTGTTTAATGGAAAACCGATGAAATGGTCTAACACGATGTGCTTTGGTGTTAAGGTGCCCATGAACAATCTAAGGCTTCGTACATAAGGCACCATAGCATCCCACATGGTCGGTCATAATGTTGCCGGGTACAATAGGCCCGTGTTCGTCGGTTATGCGGCTATCTTTAATGGCCGCTCGTCACCTCTCTAGGTGTCATCGCACGTGTGGGTGTGACCGCAGCCCCCCTTTCCCCCCAGACCTTCGTTTCGCCCTCAGCCCTCAAGCCTCGAGAAGCCTATGCAACTTACTACCACATGAGACGCTTTCAACTTGATTTATTTCTATAGATAACATTGTACGAGATTCTAATTTGTAACTGTCAGCGGACCAGAGTGTTTGTTTGAAGACAAATTTTGTTAAGCCTGGTCATAAATTGTAATCTTAAAACTTTATTGTCTTATATTGCTTAGGGTACTCTATTTGCAGCTGGCTAGAGGATGATTAATTTAATAAAATTTCCAATTAGCTTGATAAACTTCGTCAGCTATGTTCAAAGTTATTAAGTTTTATTAAACGCAAAATCATTAAGACTGTCATATTTCATCGCGGCATCCTATCCCACAGGCGATAATAAATTACTGGTTATATTACAACAATTTATTAACTCCTCATACTTAATAAATAGAAAAACATGGACTATCAACACGCCTATCTATGTTCACGGTTCCGATAAAATAACACTAATTGCTTAATAACATCGAGATGTGGAGAGCACAGCGCGGTCTGTACGTGATCGGAACAATATCACGAGTGAAATCATATTTTCCAACAAGTTTCACTCAGGTCGAGCTTTCTGTGAAAGAGAAAACGAGCTCGGCGCAGCGGAAAATGAAGAAAAACTTCATGAAAAACGCTTTAAGGCAGGCGGCGTGACACCACGTCCTACACAATAACATAAATCGATAATAGGAAGCCCTCCGACTAGTTCAGCAGTGCGTGCGACCGACCTAATACACCCACAACGCGACCGCATGCAATGCGGGCTAAATATACAGGGACCCGCTGCGTTCCTGCGTTGCAGCGCGCCGAACGGAACTTATGTCGCAACGTCAACGTCCACAATTGCTTGTTCAGAGAAAATAACCGGTTTCACTAGTACGGCAGGCGATTCGCGACTCTGCGGCTTCGGCATGCGGTGGTGTTTGGTGTGGAGTGGGCGCGGAAGAAGGCCGTTTCGCAAGCCAGCCGCCGCGGTAATAACACAGCTAGGTGCATTCTCGCTGCAATTTCGCTCTCGGTCGGGCTGTGTGTTTGTGGCGCGCTGAAGATCAGGGCTAACGATCGGCGTGCGTGCTCCGTCTCGGTCGCACCCGCGCCTCGGCGAGCGTGTCTCGCAAAAGAAACGCTACAACTTTATCTGACAGCGACGCGACGCGACGCCCGAGAGGCTTTTGTGCGTTTTCCATGTTTATGTTTATAGGAGAGCACGTACAAGGGGTGCTTTGAACGCCAGTTGCTTGCTGTTGCGTGGTTATAAATTCTGCGACGGTCTTATTTTTATTTCAAAGCGTGTGTTTGTACCGAACGGTGATATGGCTGTGTAGTTTCCGAGCAATAATCTGGTAGACCATAAGATTTTATTATTAGTCTCGGTATTGGGTGTAGGTGTACTGATTGTGGGAAGATATGAAGTAAATTGAATGCCGTGTCTATTAGCACGTACCATAAAACCTTGGTTATAGCTAGATATATTCTTTTCGGCATAGGTGCTCAAAGCAGGTTGGTGAGACACTAAAGTAGTCCTCTTACTTTTTTACTGTAAAGAACTTCTCAAATATCTTCACCATTACGTCACACTATCATCAAACACAGTTATAAACTGACATAGAACTAAATCCAAAAACCGTACAACGGAATAGGCGTAAGCTAATTTAGCTTCATTCAAATTCGATAGCCAGAGATTATCATACGAAAATAGATACGTTTTCGTCAACGTGATGTGTTCTAGTCGTGTTTTGACGATTGTATAACAATAATACTGGAGCGATACAATCAAAAGTCTCAAGTTTCTTGATTAAAAGTGGCCTATCTATTTGTTTACTAAAGATTAGGAAAGTGTGTTAAGTGAAAGAAGTCAACAACGCCTTCGCGCCACAGACAAAGTATACTCTGTTCACTGAAGTGTGACACAAAATGTAAACATCAAGTCTTCATTTGTTATTGGGATGGGAGGTTAGACAATGTTCATTATTTTAAATGAGGTTATACTCCTAAGTAGAGATGTGCCGTTGCCGGCAATATTGCCCGAAGTGGGAATCTTGGTGGCAAAATTGCCGGGAATATTGCCGGGAATGGAAATATTCGGGGAATATTTCTTAATTATAAGTCGAATTACGCACGAAAACTATGTAATACACTTATAATTCGCATATAAAGGCCCTAATCTCGGCAACTTTGGCAATATTTCCAATGTTGCTGGCAATTTTGGTATTTTACCGGCAGTGGCAATATTCCCACCAGGCACATCACTATTCCTAAGTCTAAAATGTGTGCGGGAAAATAAGTTTATTAATAATTCTAACTACTGCAGTCGTAGTGCAAAATGTGTGTCAAAACTTTTGGCGTGTTCATGTCAGGCAGTCATGTTTAAGGTTTTGGTTAACATTTTGTTTTCTACTGCAGTAAGTGAGATAACGCAGTATTTATTTATTATTTTACCTAAAAACACCACTTTTGACAATTTTTTTAACCAACTACAAACAACATTGATGGTTTCTAGATTTACAGTACGTTCACAATTTTATAGTTTCTTCCAATGGTTGATCGTTACATTCGTTACTCAAATTCCAGTCTTGCTATTTAAATCTCCCTCACTTTAACGGAAAGGGATGTCATTCAAGGCCCATATATTTTGCTGCGACTTGTCCCTTAGGTTTTGTCGAGGAGAAAAACACCAGTCGTAATTACACGCATCTATTTTTATGAGTTTGTTGATGTGAAATAATGTTGTTGGAACTTGTACGCTTATTAGGTAGAAATGTTGTAAGCAATAAGAACGAAATTCCGATAAACGAGTTGAGAATGTTGGAATTGAAATTAAATTATCTGGTGATGGTTTGAAAACAATTGATACTGGAAATGATAAGTTTATTATGTAGTTGTTTCATGTAGGTATATTGACGAGATTGGAATAATTATGGTTATTGGTTACTTTATTGGAATTAGACTCTGAAAGCGACTATAACATTCAGCAGAAAATGCTTACAGGGTAAACAAGAATTTTTAGCTAAAATAATTGCTCATTATCTTTACTAATATTATAAAGAGGTTATAATAAATAATTTGTTTGTTTGTGTGTAATCTTCGGAACTAATGATCTAATTTTAGTTTTTTTTTTACTGATAGATACGTTATTCGTGCTTGCTAAGGGCTACAAAATATATATGTATCACGCATATTAGCCGAGTTATCACATTTTTTGCGGATGAAGTGGCGGGTAAAAAGCTAGTGTTAAAAATAAACCATAATTGATTGACGTCCCTTTCATTTATTTTAATTACAATTTCCAGTTAGTTGTACTCATCTAGTTGCATAAAATGGCGGTTTGCCAAGAACAGGGCTAAATCAGAAATCGTACTCACTAGAAGTAGACCACAAATGTTGATCTATGGAGTTATATAATATTCAGTAATTAATTAGTTTGAAGAATGTTGAAGAGGAACTGAAATCGATGCTGGTTTATATTTTTGCGAATTACCTACGATGTTTAAAAGTAAACTTATTAAGCTTTAACTCCTTGTCTAATGGCATACCTATATTTTGGATTAATATATAGTTGATTATCATTCTGAGAACTTCAATGGCATATATTTTGGATTAATATATATTTGATTATCATTCTGAGAACTTAACTGAGTAGTGAGTGAGTAACAAAATGAAGTTGTAGTTACTTTTTTGTGCGCATTGCGAGACTTTTCTACATTACCAGGTACACCGTGTCATGCATATCAATAGCAAGTCTCCACACTAGACGCGCATCCGGTACAAAGTCGCCGCGTCCGACCGCCATGCGTCACTCTTATCGCAAGAAAGCTTCAACAATATAAAATTTAAGGTTGAACGAATGAGATCTGACTTCGTCGAAATTCCGGAAGGACACCATTTGGCGGTACGTTACGGCACCGTGGCGTAACGGAACGAGTACTATATTTACTTTCGGGCACGTGTTCAGAAGTGAATGGGCGAAGACCTTGCCCTTGAACCCGGGGGGAACGCACGCCGCCGCCCGCGGCACGCACCGCCCGCCCAAACGAAACGACGACTGGCCGCGCCTCTGCCCATACCCCCCCCCCTGCAGCTCCCCGCATCGCACTCCCCGCCAAACTGATCAATAGCCTGCTTCCTATTTACATCGCTTCCTACCAACTTACATGAAAGAACTAATTTATCCAGCTGAAGGAATAATAGAACTGAAAAGAAACTTATTTATAAGGCACGGTTTAATTAGAGACTTCGAGGAATTGTTTAACGTTAACTCTTTTAATACTTATTTATAATTACGATGCTTTTGACTTTAACGAAGTAATATCCTCTAAGAAGCAGGAAACTTTTATGACAGCAACTATAAAGCAATTACAGTATTATTACATGCATTTACTAGACAATTACGTACCCGTCCGAATTGTATGTTTTTTATTGAATTCGCCTTAAGTTGCGGCTTCCCACGAGAATGATTACTTTTTGCATTTATTAGTGAGTATAAAAAATATAAAGTATTTCCGTTTCAGTATAGTTAGCTTGGTGCAAATATACTTGGTCACGCGAACACGATAAGGTGCAGAGCTGAGGTGTAATTATAATGGTCAACTTAGGGCCTTACCTAACACTGTACTGTAACGTTTACAAGTTGATAGTGACGTGGGTACTTTAAGTACTCTGAGTTATATGGCATTCTTGTAGTACAATGTTGCTGAATGGTGATGTGTGGTCTGGGCGAGGCACACTGACTACTTTGTATTAAGAATATGAATACAAGGCAAGGCTGTGTGGTTGATTTCGGACGTTCAGCATTTTACTGCACTGCACAGCAACCAATCAGTGTTTACAATGTTTCTTGAAAGGATTGTATGGAATGAATTTATGGCATCCTACTTCTGATATTTAATAAACTCGGGTTGGTTAAATATCAGACCTTGGTCTACATGACATAACATCACGCCTGTAATCCCCGAAGGGTTAGGCAGAGGTGCACCCATTACACATACACAACTAGTGAAATATGGGCATTTTGCCCGTTGTGTAAAGTCCTATGTAGGGGGCGAGCCTATTGGTATCGACCGGGCACAAATCCAGACTGCAGCAGTTACTGAGAAATTCCTGAAGGAAAAAACCCAATAAAACTGCCCGACCAGCGCATCAACCACAGAACCTGAATTCAGTAGTCAGTCGATGGTCTATTACAATAGACATCAGTTACTTTATACTCCACTAGCTGAAGCCCGCGGCTTCGTCCACGTGGATGTCGGTGAAATAAATACTAAAACCTTTCTCGAGAACCACTGTATCTATTGGTGCAGTTGTTTTTGAGTGTATCGCGAACAGACACACAGACGCGGCAGAGGACTTTGTTTTTATAATATGTAAGTAGTGATGGAACTGAAAGACCAAAGGGACCAATGCATACCCTCTCTTACCTCACCATATTCTTATCTTACCCTAAACATAATAAAAGACCCGCTCCATCCATTTACTTTAAAAACAGACTTTAAGTAGATAGTGTTAAGTTACAGTATTACATAAGTAAAGGTGATATGTTGAGCTGTGCGCGATCAATAGTTTACCGACTAGTCTATTCGGACCATTGCCAGGTACCTATATCAAGGTAGGGAAACGTTTTGAGTAATGTTAACGAAGTTATGTGTGTGTGTAGGAATGAGATGGCTTTATTTTTTCATGAGTATAAAGTTTTAGTGCGATTTTTTGACAATGAACGATGGATGTACCCACTGTTCGAAGATAAAGACAGGAGAATTATGATGATGCGTACTGTTTTTAGAACGCTCTTTAATACGTTATATTATTCTTTAATTTGTCAGGGATATTTTTGTGCATTCGATGTACTGTATTATAAATTCTTCTTTGCAGGCATAAAGAGCTTACAAGATTTTTCACTCACGAACTAATTTTCTAAAAGTGATGTGATAAATATTTTTTTGGAAAGAATTCATCAAATGCAATTCTAGTCCATTCATGATTATCTTCTTTCAGATGTAAACATGACTGAATGTATTTATTTTCTAGCCAACTGTTTTCCTAAAAATGTTTTAAAGTCAACTGTTTACCTACTTAAAAATGTTTTAATAAGAAATCTGCATTTAATTTGAACATGGATGCAGCTTACTGTCATAATATATATATATATTATATACATATAATAAAACAGTAAAAAAACTGTGTCTGTACATTGAATATATTAAAAAAAAAAAATTGAGGGGGGTTTAGAAACAGTAATAGAGCACGAATCGAAAAAAAAAAAGTCTGTCTGTTTGTCTGTGTGTCTGTTTGTCTGTGTGTCTGTTTGTCTGTTTGCCTGTTTGTTTGTACACGCTAATCTTCGGAACTACTCGACGGATTTGAATGGTTCTTTTTTTGTTGTATAGATATTAAGTCTGGCCAACATAAAGGCTATAATTTATCTTGGAAACTTGAATACCTGATGCAGAACCGCAACAGACCAGCTTAACTATAAGAGATACAAAAATGGTACCATAGCAAAAATTGTTCCACGTGATGAGCATTTTCTGCAAAAGAGAATAAATTCGAAGATCTGGAACACCTGATGTGGAACTCCAAGAGCCTAGCTACACTATAACATATATAGGAATGACGTCTTAGCAAGAATTGTTCAGCCTGATGAGCACTCTCTGTTGTCGTATAAAGTTTGAAGATCTGGAACAGCTGATGTGGAAGTCCAAGAGCCCAGCTACACTATAACATATATAGGAATGACGTCTTAGCAAGAGTTGTTCAGCCTGATAAGCACTCTCTGTTGTCGTATAAAATTTGAAGATCTGGAACAGCTGATGTGGAAATCAAAGCTATCACTAATTTCACTGTCACTCAATCAACGAGACAGTCACTCATCAAAATTTCCACGTGAACGAAGTCGCGGGCATCAGCTAGTAAATAATAATTATCATAATCCCTAACATGACTTAAAGGATTATAGAAGAACTGTCAAATAAATAGGATTGCGATCAAAAACGAATTACTTGATTACGATACTAACGATTGAAATGAATCATTTGAAATATCATATTCTAATATACTAGGAACAATTTATAGTTGTCACCACGATAATATTTACGACTTGGGAAGATAATAAGTAATATATCGGGTTTATATGGCTTCGATATATTCGTTCTGGACATATGAGTAAGTGTTCTGAAGCGAGAACATAAAATATTGATTGTATTGCAATCAACTATATTTTAACTATGGAATCTTTTACTCTAACAGACCGCCAACCTAATCTTTAAAGTACTTTTTTTTTTGACTAGGAAAAAAAACTCGATCTTACACGTGTGTAACACAATTAATATATATTTTTTTCATTAATCACCATAACACTTGAACCAGAACTAAACAGGACAATCATCAAGTGTTAACTACGAAGGCAATGAAAAAAATAATTACGAATCT
The DNA here is from genome assembly GCA_949316265.1 of Diarsia mendica. Lineage (NCBI taxonomy): Eukaryota > Metazoa > Arthropoda > Insecta > Lepidoptera > Noctuidae > Diarsia > Diarsia mendica. Next base: position 16,779,386 of record OX438897.1, read on the forward strand.
CAAGCTTGTCCCATTAATTATATTTATGGACACTTAATAACAATTTCAAATATTTATCTATGCTATAAAACGGATCCTTTGAATTAAAAAATTAAGTTTATTAAGCGACCGTATCTTGTCGCTTAATAATAAATTAGTCCGAACAAGATGTTAGAGTAAGAAACTGGTCTAACCTTGGCCAGTTTTCACATCTGCCACTTGTCGCTCCGCTGGACAAATAGGCCGGCCAAGCTTGACCATTGTCAATCACGTTGCGCCTGCGCAATCTTCTTGGCCATTGTTTCACGTTGGGAACTTACAATTTCATTGTTTGCCTATCAAGTGCTTGAATTCTGTTTCCGACTCAAAAGACCGGCCCCGTAATACGATTTTAGGCATCAAGTCTAGTTTTGCAATACAATTCTAAATGTCAAATGTGAAGAATATTAATAACATTACATAACATCACGCATGTAATTCCCGAATAGTTAGGCAGAGGTGTATTATACACCCATATGTCGCTAGTTATATTTAAGTCCCATGTCTATAGGGCGAGCCTAATGCCATCAACCGGGCACAAACCGCAGGCGGCTACAGAGAATGGGGAAGAAAACTGTCAAATAGTTCCACGTAGAGGGCGCTGTACATTGGCTACAAACAAACTGTCTAACTCCATAGAAATTGAACAATATCTTAATATTTTGTGACTTTCTTCAATATTATGGGTCGTTGTGTAGCGTTTGGATGCAAAGAAATAGGCGTTGTCAGATTTCCAAGAAATTTGCGCATGAAGAGAAAGTGGGAAAAGGCACTGAAACTAAAAAAAATCATACAAGTAATTTTTCGAGGTTACGAGGGAAACATTTCAACGAAACAGACTACGAGACCACTTCTAAGGCGACAGGTTAGTACGATACCTATTATTAATTCTGACTTTTTATTAATAATTTGAATGTGTGGGAGAAACAAGGGTCGAACGTTGACTTGGTTTCTCCCACTTCAAGTCAACGTTCGCTCATGGGGGGTTTAAGCCGCACTGATATATGCCAAGTATTAACATTACCCAATATTGTTTCAGGCTTTCCACTCCAACGCAAAATTTTGAAGAAATCTGCTGTGCCCTCTATATTTTGTTGGAATGAATCACAGAGTGTCACCTCAGCTCGAACTGAGCGATTGCAAGAGAGAAATGCAAGGCGTTGCTTATTATCAAGCCCTATAATATCAAACGAACCACTGACATCTACCAGCTTTGATCTTATTCCAGACATAAGAATTGGTTGGGTGGGGAAATGGGTTCTTTTCAAATAACTATACATTTTGTAACATTTTAACAAATGATGTATAACCTTAGTTTGTTTATTATTAGATCATTAAAAAGCAAAAAGTTAGTGAGTGAAGTTTATTTTACAACTTGTAGAACCATAATATTGCCCAGAAAACAGCTAAAAGTGGATAAAATGTTAAATCTATTGTACTTTTCGACAAGCTCCGCTTTCTTTACTTGTTGCGTTGCTCCTCGTTTTTTCAATTCCTCCTTCAACTGGGTGATACGCCAGGTAGCATACATTGTGCAGCGACAAATTGAGTTAAAAAACCCGCGCAAATACTTAAAAAATCGTCTACACAATGCAAACGTTTATATAAAGCAATTTGACATGTGTAGCCAAACACCAGCGCCATCTTGCGGCGAAGTTTCCAGGAAACAACCCCATTTCCTGATGGAAAAACCCATTCAAACCCAGGAACTAATGCTCAGCGGTCGTACTTGCGACTACTAGACCAATGTCGCGTTCTGCTAAATGTCAAATGTGAAGCTTATTATGAAAAACTTAGTCATAGTTATCTGTGCGATCATAAAAATGATGGATTTTACGTGTCGTTTAGACGGTGATAAGCATATTAACTGTTTTATAAATTCTTTTTAATTACATTATGTATTCAGTTTACTTATTTAGGTAAGCTAGGAAATTGGAAGATAACAAAGTTAGTTAAGTCCTAATTGAGCTTCAAAGACATTTAGCGGGACATAATTAAAACAACAACCCACATACAAAATGAATTAATTAACAACAATAAACTACAGTCAACACAATGCTAAGTTACTCTACTTCTTTATTAGTTTGAACGCTACATAATAAACGACCAGTAAAATGTTAATGGGACATTATTGTCACAATAGATACTAAAGGTCCTAGTGGCCAAATATGGTACAGATTATCACACTATGTCTAAAGATCATTGACTCATAATAATTATTATTCTACACGACGAAAGCCGTATAGTGAAACGTCTACCTACTTACCTAGCTAGGAGCAAAACGCCTACCTAAGAAAATGAACTAAACAATTGTGTATGGTAATTATATAAAGAGCTCTGAATCACGATCGGGTTCCCAATTCCTAAGCTCCATTTATGTTTATTTTTTATTTCGGTCAACGGCCGCGGGCGGCCCCATTGTGCCCGCTCCATTGACATCGATTTCTAGGGTTAGATTTAAAACGACCGAAATATACCACACGGACGCTTAGTGTTTGAAGTTTTGAACATTCGTAAAAAAAACTACATAATAGATGAGCCGTATAGAGCATAGACACATAGACCAAGCTTTTGTCGGTATTTTTAATCGGTCCCTCAAAAAACTCGCCGTATCGGCTATCGATTGACTAATCGGAAACGGTAGCGTAGAACCGTAAACTCCAATAAATGTTACGCTTTAAAAACCATTACTGTTTTAACACAAACGACTAAATTATTCTTCCGAGCGTGCAGATTTTAAAACCCACGCTCGCACTACTTGTTTTTCAAGGTTTTTTTTATTATGAATCGGGCCGCGGTGTACAATCAGATATCCCTGGCAGCCGATCAGTAAACAACTAAAAACTATACAGATATTTAATGAGAACTTTAACCTCACCCTGCAGCGGATTCAGTAAACGTTAAATATAATTTATATTTATTTAAATATACACACTATAATAACAACTTTGAGTATGTTGATCAAACGCGTGACGAAACAAAAAATGAATTTTAAACAAAATGTTTTGAATCTTTTCGTTAATTTCCTTATAAAAAAAATATGATATCCATTAAAAATGCTGAAGAATTAAATGAATAAAATAGCAGAGTAGACAGTATAGTCATTTTCATTCTCAAGGTTATATCATAGTGTCATTATGATAGCTTACTCGTGGATTATATACGCTCACCTACGTAATAACGAAAAAATGCTTTGTTGGCTTCCACTGAACGGTGTTAGTGAACCACGAAGTCTACCATTCAATGTAATCATAATATATGTGTTTTCGATATAAAGAATGTGATGTGAATGATCAAAAGAAATTGTAATAGAAAATTGTAAGATTGCAAACAATGGCAGGTCATCGAAATTCAGACTAACCATTCATATATTTATAGTTAGGTCACGGGGCAGTGTTTGGTCTAGGCGTTCGTTGGTACCGAGCGTGTGTTGACCGGGCGATTCACCTTGAGACCGCACCTCGCTTCTTATAACCCCACCACGGCGAAATACCACTGGCCGGTGTACACGTGTAGTAGTCTGTAGACGCCGTAAACTTGCCGCGTACCACGTTTGGTACAATGCTCAAGACCGGTCCGCGTGCTGTGGGTGAGCGAGTTGTGGAATGCACAGACGGACCGAGATTTGAAAGTGTGCTCCACCACGCCGCCCGCGACGCCTATCGGAACACTAATTATTTCCGATACTGATTCAATATTCTTTCAACACTAAAATTGCCCCCAATTTTCAATTCACAACACGATATTTAAATAGTGAAACTTATTATTAAAACTTCCAGAGCGTGAGCCTCCATTTTTTCCACTGCGCCCAACCAATTGTTTGGTAATCCAAAATTGCCTGTAATCACACGCTGTGATCTTCATTTTTATTATTACTGTTGGGTAATCAAATTATCATATTTTATACATAAACACACTGTAAGTCGCACGCGCAGCGAGCCAAGCAAAAAATTGGGTTTCGTTTGTGTTAGAAATATAATTATGATAATTTTTTGTCAACAACTTCTAGTCTTTGGTAAACACTGGGGTTTTTTGGACGACAGTGTGTCATGCATGCATGATACTAGTATCAATTCTTACGCAATATTAATGTAGCTTGTACCTAATGCGGAACAACAAAGATACTGAAACAAATCTGGCAAACTTTCAAATACTTTTAATCCGGGCTGTCCCAAATAACAGCAACAAAGCTTTATAATAAAATAAATGAAATGTTAACAATTTTCGCGTCGAATCAATCACAATTTCCACGTGGAATCGCATCGAATGGACAGATAGCCAAGTTTCCTCGTCGTTATCGAACTATGTTTACCTCCTAGATAGTTCCTACGCACGTCATGATTGTTTGCTGAGTACTACTTACCTAGTTACACCTACCTACTAGTCATCCTATTATAATTCTAACGCAGCACGTTGAACCTTTTACGTAAATGTGGAGTGACGCAACTGACATAATAAGTGTACCTTGTAAGATTGGTTAAATAATAAAATTAATGATACTGAAATAAATAAACACTAGTTGGATAAATACAGGTGCAGGCAAATAGATCTTAGTCATATTTGTTTGAGATGCAAAGTAGGTTGACTGATAGACAGCTTTGAAATTTGCCTTAAATACTCTTGTTTATTAATGTAGGAAGCATTCCAAGCGATGTAATGGAGAATAATCCAGTTGACTGTGAATGATTAACTGCAACAAGCGTCACTGAACACCAGACGATATCGGAACGAACAGCAATTAGCGTCCACATGTAAACAACCATGAATCTAAATTCGATAAATAAATTAAAAATTCGCTTCAAACGTCAGAAATGTTTTCCGACAAATGACGTAGAGCTCCGGAATTCCTAACATTCACCCCTCAATCATCCATTTGCTAGTGTTTCAGGGGAAACGCAGGAGGTCTAATAAAATTGGACACAGTTTTAGTAAAAATGTAGGCTCGCCCCAATTCTGTTTGACGGCGGCGTCAGTAGCGATGAACACTGAATAAATGATGACACTAAACGTGCCTCGTAAGTGTTAAAGGTTTACTTTAATAATACAGTTACTTTGTACCTAAATTATATAGGCTAATGATGCTAACTAAAACTTAAAGTCGTGAATAATCCACAAGGTGCACCTCTATAGGGTACTTGAATGATCTAAAGTGAAATTTGTGAACCAGTTTCCCATGAATTGTGTCCGTGTTTGTCTTTCTCACGAAAAGGGCTTTCCAGTGTTGCCTTTTTTGAATTTGTAGCCACAGTTACCAGAGCTATATATATCGTTAATTGCCACAATCATTCATAGAAAATTACCTCACAGAAATAACACCAAAGTACCTACCCTAAAAATGACCTCATCGCTTACTTAAGTTAAGGAACCAAATTCTTACTCAAAAGAAAAAAGACCCAATCAAGCTTCAAACTGTAAAAAAGTTACTATGTTTAATCCATCCTTACGGTTCGACAATGTCTTATGATTTCGACCATTAATATAAGTCGTACGTACGTCGACATGGTGGTGTCGACTTTGTCACTCACTCCTACGCCCACGGCATAGAGTTGAGGATCGACTGGCATATACCACCCACTCAGGTGTGGCGTGTAACTATTTGTTTTCATCGTGCCCACGACTCGGAAACCCCGATGTTTTAACGTGCCGCCCCAATTCAAGTACCAAAATAACCGGGCTCTGTCCCAGATTTGTCCCCTGTTCCCTACTACGGACGTGCGATACGCAATGCCCGATTGTTGCCCCGGCTTTGCTGGTCAAATGTCCCCCAGTGCATTACTTTTACAATCCGATTCAAACTTTCCATTCCGCTTGAGCAATCGATCAAAACGAATAGATATGATTAGAGGGGAGATAACTGTAAGTAAGTTATTAGGTTTTTATGTTTATAGATTTAAGTTATTGAGGTCAGTGAACTTGATAAAAAATCTGTTGATTTTTATTTGGAAATAAACATTTGTGAGTATCCAAAAAATCCGGCTCGAAGGACCAAAAAAAACCCAAAACAATAAATCTTAAAAATCGATTCGTGACATCGAGTTAGTGATCAAGTCGTGCTTGTATTCGGCGACATGCCTCGAATTCCCTTTTGTTTCCCGCGCGACACGTGTCGCCCGGCGCGTCCGTCTGAGGCCCGTTATCGTATAGCTCGCTATAAGTATGGGTGGTATAGTATCCGAATATTGGTGGCGTGCGGGGTGAACGACCTCTCAGGCACCTGCAATCGGCCGCTGTTGACACAAGCAACTGACGGCCGTGACGCTTTCAAGTGATAATGAGTGTCAGTGCAACGTACTTGAGATTTCAGTGTGCTAGGATAAACTCAACGATTATTGGCTCCTGCTCCTCAAATATTTGGTCTGATGTGTTTGTAAGACTTGCTTGCTGCTGTTCTTTGTGTTTAGTCTGGTTTTTAAATTCTGTACACATTTGTTGCTTATATCAACAAGGAAAAATTATGATTTCCTCCTTATGACGCAACAAAATCTCATATACCTACCAACATTTTTGAAACTTTACTCTACAAAAAAAAATCCTATTATCTTCTCTTTCATCTAAGGGGTCTTTGCTTTTACTCGTCGTTAATTCCTTTAATACCAATTAATGAATTTATATGCAAAATGGGGGACGGCGTATATTAGAGGACTTTTGCTCGGCTGGTGACAAAATAAAGGTCACAACTAATGTAGCGTTGCAATGAACTTTTACACAAGGTCAATCCGCTATTGCTTCGTTGTTTCATAGCAACGTTTGAGTACGCATTTTTTTCATTACAAAGTGGTACACGTAGATTTTTGGGACTATGAAATTAAATATAAAACTTTCAAAAAGCGTTAAGATTCTATAGAGAAAAACTGTGATCCCATGTCTGATTGCGGTCCTATAACAAAATTACATAAAATGTCCAGTTTGTTACGGCAAACAGTTGACTACAGACTGCAAAGTGCAAGTAAATTATGATTTTGTTCGCTTTGTCTCCTTTATCATAAGTATAATGACTATGCTATTTTTCAACACAAATCGGAGTACATTTCTAAATTTTGGTTAAACGAAATCGAATTTAAAGTCTTTCAAGAATTCAAAGAGCAGAAAATATCATGTTACTTTACAGACGTGTATGAATTCACAATTGAGAGTTTATTACGCGATCCACAGTTTTCCCGCGCGGGGAATGAGGGCGCGGCCTTGTCCTGCTTCTCAGATTGGCACATTTTTATCTACTCTTTGAACTATAGCCAACGTCGGCCAGACTTTCGATTTGATTGATAGAGTATAGTTAGAGACATAGTACCGAAAAAAATAATTTAATAAGTCTCTAATAATTTTTCAACTATTTAGGTCAGCTCTTTGTTTCAAATCGACTAACAGACTGTATGGTTTCGATATCATGGCAAAATTATATGTACTAAAGACGGCCTCATACAAAAGTACAAACAAATTTAACTCAAATGAAGAGGTTTTTGAACCTGATAAGAAAAACAAGGAATACGAAAACAGCTGTCAAGCTCACGAACTTCGGGGAAGAAACTGATGAAATGAAAACAGTCGTCAAAATAACAGCACAACAAATATTCCAAAGTAATTTAAATCACAAACAAACAACACAATACATAATTCCGAGTAAAATAACGTTATTGCAGGATTGTTTCAATTTCCAATTTGAAATCCAAGTTGGATTGTTGAAATTGTAAATTTTAATTGTAGATCCGATCAAGCGGCTGTGAATTCCTAAATCTGATTTATTTTGAAACCCCTTTCTTAGTTATACATACTTAGCTAAATTTATTAATGTTGTAGCCTTTGTTATCCACTATTGGAAATACGTTTTTTACTTTTTGGAATCCAGTTAGAATTTCAGTTTCTTCACCATTTCTGTTTCTCTATTATTATTGTTAACCAAGTATTTGATATCAGCAACAGTGCGTATCTTTTCTAGTATTTGAAGTCGAACTCTGTTCAGGAATACCATTGTTATTTGTGCAAGCGATCCGTTTATCCAATGAAAGCATTAGTATAATTCCATTGCAATGGACTTGGCTTTACTAATTCAATTTGCAAAGCTAAGACTTAGCTATTTACGTTGCAAGTTGTTGACCTAAGTTCAGCATTAGGTACTAAATCATCTATCCTAACTGAATTATGGAATTTCATTATTTATACCTAAACCTTATGTATTTGTGCCATATCTAAACAATTTACTTACATTGGAATATGTTCAGTTGTTATGTTATTGCGAAGTTCAATGAAATATTTGAAAGGTGCGTGTGTTCAGCGTGTTCCAAATACAATCTCTATATTTAGAATTATTTCATGCCCACGATTTGTAAATATTCCGAATCCGGATGGGAAAATTCAGTGAATTTAAGTCTGATTTATGAAATGAGACATGAACTCTATGAACTGATAAGAAACATTCTATATTATGCCAAACGTCACTAAGGTATGTGTATGCTTTTGAATCGTATAAGTACGGCTCTAACATTGTAATGATGAACTAAACTAGAATAACAACCAGTTAACGAAGAGAGAAAGCATCCTGTGGTGAATTAAAATATTTCTGTCATTGCAATGCTGAACACAGTAGCTCAACATTAACACGTGTATCCTGTGTCGTGAGGATCGCTATTGACTGTTTCAAGTACTAGAGTCTAATAAATGGGAATGCAATATACAATAACAACTAAATCACGATGAACTTAATGCAAAAATAATTGGCTACAATAAGCTTAATTGATACGAGGCATCGTTGCGTGAGAAAACAAATCAGCTGACCGGACCTGTCAGTCGGGCCCGACTGCAACCGACCCCTTACCCACTAACAACTTTCCAACTTGCATGCTATAAATATTCAACGTCGCTCTGCCAGCAGCTCTCACTGGCCAGACTACTTTATCCATCCGTCATAAGTTGCGATACCCACCTAGATACAATTTGGGCTCAATTTTGACGACCCGCTTTCACACTCAGCCAGAAATACAGTCGAGTCGGTGGTCCACGCACACACTGGCTTCTGTCTACTCATCCATCACTGCACATCCGCACGATACTGCGAGACTCACGATTTCACTGTCACAGCACGCAGCGGCCTGTGGCCAGCCGGAGTCACGGCACGCACCAGCACAGACGTTTCAATAGTACCGCGGTTACCGCTGCAGTGGAGTGGATGACTCAGCAGCAGCGCGCGAGGTGAAACCGCGGAGGACCGAAACTGCTTCGCGCGAGGTCGTCGCGACCTCCACGCTCGAGAGCGTGAGAGCCGGCAAAGCCTGAACGGTGGCAGGTGTGCTGCGCGAAGTGCAGCGTAATGCGGAGAGAGCTGTACGAGACGACGCGCGTGACTCGCCGCCGCCGACTGACGGGCGCGCCGCGACGAGCCTCGCTCACCACCACACGCGCACCCGCGCACACTCGCGCCGCGCCGACAGCCGACACCGCACGCCGACACAGAGCCGCGCTACACCGACACGCCGCGCCGCCTACCCACAGTACCCACCACACCAGATCCAAACATATTTTAAAGTTTCATACCCAATTTGACTTTAAAATCTTATCGGGCCCGTCCAAGATGCGAGCCAGTCTGTCAGCCTGAATATTAACCTGAACAAAAGCATTGCGGTGTCTCGCTGGACGCATAGGTTGCGCAGTGAATGGACAGCGCGTGTAGAAACACAGAGAGCGCATGCGCCACGCACACTCCCTTGAGGTGCCCCTGTACTTACTAAAAATTCGTACAAGTGTGACTGTAGTTTAGTGTGTCCGAAACGAGGCTGGGAAATTGAAAAATAAGCCTGTGAAACTTGGAGACATGTAAACTTAAATACGGAGCTGTGTATAGTATTTATAGACTAGATAAGATACGTTCTAGGAACACTGAGTTCAACTGACTTTATTGATAAAGTGTTTGAAATAGAGATCAATGGTCAATTAGTGAAATCAGCTCCGGTTCAGTGTGCGTTGTGCACTTACACAACACATATCACTGCATTATGCAGCCCGTGCAGTCACAGTAAGGTCATCGAAATGCTGTAGATGCGATGCTACAAATTGCGCAAATAGATGTTCCAATGAACTCGTTTAATAATAGCGGGCGTAGTGAGGGCGTCACTGAAGAGAAATACTAGTCGAGTAGTCGCTACTCGGCTCTATGTGAGACTGGCTCAAGGTTGCACTGCTCGTACACAGCCGTTGTCATGGAACACTACTCACAGAAATACTGACATAAGAATTCAATGATGAGACTATTCAACTTTGACCGCCATGTTTAAAAAAAAAACTAATAATCCTAACAATCTATTCCTTCATAAGAGTGTGTTTGTAAATTAATAACATAGAGCTAAAGAGTTTGTGGCAATTAAAAATGACATTGCTTAAATTAATGATACGACAAAAAGAGGAGCAGTCTCGTCAGTCGGGAGCCGTCACAGCACGTCAAATTTCAGCGAAAACAAATTTGTTCTCTTATTGGAGTCGGCTCGTGATTTTTTTTCGTACAAAATGAGAAGTATAAAATTTAACATGACAATACATACCCACCTAAATCAAAATAACGAATCGTTACAGGACTTGAAAAATTAGCACAGTTAAGAAAAACAATTTATCGTGGTAAATGCGAGTGGATAATTACCAAAGCGGCAAAGCGTGTCCAAAGAATATCAAAAGAAAATCAGTATTAAATTGATCAATTAATATAGTAGTATTCTGAGAATAGGTACCTAAACAGATTTTAAAAACTGACGTCGGTTGAAGAAAAAACTGAAGGATATTGTGAAATATACTTAATAGAAATATAGAAGCAGAGAGGTAATGGCGATCCGATAGAAACAAAGCTAAAAAGTAAAACCAATTAAACAAAACTAAAATACAACAACAAAACTTATCATTTTAAAAACCCCCTACTGAAATTCATTCAGAAAAAAACGTCCTGAACTATTCTTCAATAACAGATGAGCCCATTTATTCAGACAAAAAGACAATTAAAATAATTTGAAGTCGTGAAATCCTCCAAGTTGTCCGTAGTCAAAGAGCCACTTTTAAAGGCCAGACAAAGATGGGTCTGTTTGCGAGAGGTGGTCGCCCGGGATGCCAATCCTAACTTCCGCCGGCGCCCGATCATTGCCAGAAACACTTAGGGGGAAAAACTCGAGCATAAAACGGTACAAATTAGCTCGCAGAAGATGGTAGTCTCAGCCCAAAATATAAAGCAAGTTAAAAATCGACGAGACAAACATTTATTTACCATTTTAATCATACTGCAAGATAACAATAATAATATTTTTTATTAAAGGCTTTTTTCATGTGTCATAATAATGTTGCATTTATGGGATCCACAAACCAAAGCCATGACATGGCACTTTATTCATTGTTACATGTAAGAAAATAATAAATAACTTATAATAATAATAAATTGTATATACCACGGTAAAACTCCAACATTTATCATTCGTGTCGTCTTTTATCGATTGTTCATATTAACTTCACAATTTACAGACACTGCATCATCATTTTGCATAATTTTAGAAACAAGATACCTTCAATAAAGTGTTGCCAAAAACTTCGGTGACAAGTAAAATTTGTTGAAAACGGATATTTTTTTGTTCGAGTTAAAAATACAATCCAATACGGAGTAAAGTTGGAAATAATAAAAATTAACGCGCGTAAAAGTTTCAGTGACGGGGTGCGTGGGCGCAAGGCGTGAAATTCCAAGTTAGCTGATTAATTCTCCTCAGTGGCAACAGCGTATACTTTTTCTGACTTTAATAAGCGTGACATTGCAAATGGAAATGTATTATTATTATTATTGTAAGAATTGTTATGACACACTGACTCAAGTGGATTAGCTGGGGTATGAATGTCATTTCATTTCAAATTAAAACCGGTGAGGCTGTCAGACGGATGGGTAAGGTACGCGCAGAACAGAGAAGAGTGGTAGAAGGAAGGGGAAGCCAATAGTATACCCAACAGTGGATGATTCCGAGCTTAACTGATGATGATGAGACTGTCACTTAAATACCTTTGAAAGCCAAATCACCATGTAGCAGCATGACTTACATACTAATTATACTTTTCACAAACAAATCTAACTACCTAAACCTAGGAAGGACTGAAAATAATGAGGTACCGTAGAAATACCCATTGCAGACTGCAGTCAATTAATAAATAATAAGATTCTTGTAAAAGACAAACAAATGAATTTGGGTTATAAGTTCAGAATATTGTAGCCGAACGAATGATTACAAAACGTTTGATACTCGTTTATTATACGAAACATTTGTGTAGATTTAACACAAAGCACGCAATGGTACAACTTCAGGTCTGTTTGTTACCCGGTAAGAAGATCAGAAGCTAAAAAGCATAGCCGTCTGTGTGGTCTTCAGCCACAAACAACTTTTGATCACAAATGTGTACTTGCATGATGGTTTATAGAACTTTGTCCTTTGAAAGATCCAAAGCCGACGCTAACAAAAGCCTTCTGATTGGCTTGAACACATCATGGACCGGACAATGCGACATAAACGTTTGTATATTTCTGTCGGACGTCAAAGAAACATTTTCGCATTTCGTAGGAACGTAAACGACCTAACAAACAGTCGTAACTGTGTACAAACAAGCTATTTACACGTGCAACTTGAAAACCCGTAACCATAATAAGACGTTTTCACGCGATTGTTCGCGACGGACCCTCAATGGAGGAAGTCTGCAGTACCTTTGCGAGGATACCTTCGGACAATTGACCTCTGTTTCACAAAGGCACAGGCTCCACGCGATTAGGAATATTGAGATGCTGTGTCAACGACCTGCCGGAGGATGTCGAATAATTTGAACGTTTTCAAAAACGTGCTCATTAACCACCTTTTTGGGAATGACGCATAATGTTCGATATCAAACAGCCTTGTTATGGTGTGTTCAGCCGTAATAATTAAAAGGGGTTTGGCTAAAGTTGGCGTCGTTTTGAAGTTGCGCGGCCAGTAATGAAACTTGGATATTTTGAAAGAACAGATTAAAGCGATCCAAAAATATTATGGATGCATTTCTCTAAATCTAATCGGAACGGAGATATTTGGTTTTGAATTGCTCATTAAAATCGAAGAAGTTATTACAGTCTATTGCACTGTTTAAGGTTCCAGTCGTATTTTTTTTTTCAGAATTCAGACCACACGGTAGGCGCAGTGGCTCAAGCAGTTGACTGCTGCGCTACGTGTCGCGGGTTCGATTCCCACACAGGGCAAATATTTGTATGACTTGCAGATAGTTGTTTCGGGTCTGGGTATTTGTGTGTTTGAGTTTAAATGTTTGTGAATGCACCCACGATACAGCAGACTGAAGTTCCTAGTGCTGGCCAACGATGAAAAAATAATCAAAATAAATTAAATACGTACGTAGATTGCATGGCTCGATGTCTGTTATCTATGGGCTGATGCATTATAAAGACTTGGCATTGTGATCGTTTGTGTATTGTGACAGACCCAGCATACCTCTTTAGACTCTTATATGTTTAAGATTTGGATGTATAACACCATGGATGTAATTAACAGTGCATTTGTAGCCAGCGAAGTCTGAATCGTGTCGGCGGGACTCGTATTACACATTCATCTAGACGGACATTTACGTGTACATTCTCGTAGAAACTGCTACACAAGGGCTGGATGCAATATTGCTCTTGTATTATTTATTCCTTTTCCCAACTATGTTGGGGTCGGCTTCCAGTCTAACCGGAGGCAGCTGAATATCAGTATTTTACATGGAGCGACTGCCTATCTGACCTCCACGTCCCAGTTAATACTGGGTAATACGATCCTTTGGTAAGACTGGTTGTCAGACAGAGTCAGGTCACTGACAACCAGTAACGACTGCAAAATATCTATATATGGCAGCCGGGACCAACAGCTTAACGTGCTTTCCAAGGCACGGAGGAAACTCGGTATATAATCCACACCCACCCATCCACAGACCCACCTAGGCAAGCGTGGCCTAACCTAAAGATCGACCCAAGTAGCAGTTATTATTAAGCCAGCTCTAATATCAACCTTCTAAACACATAACTAAGATTTTTTACGCAGAACAGTAATTGAAGAAGACATTTTTATAATATTCAAACTCAAATATCTCAGTTTAGAAATGACTTAGGACAAAAATAATTTAACATGTATGTGTATTTGACACAGCACAACAAAATAACATGAAAATTAAAAGTGGCCGCTCAAAAAAAAATGACGCCACTAGCCCATACAAAGTTAGCCAAACCCCTTTGTGGCATCCGGTGGAACCCCTTCTCCAAGCCTTATTCGATTTGTGATCGTGCCGGTTTTAGTCACATTTTATTTATTTTAACGAGTAATAAAGTAACATTTATATATCTGGAGAGGGCCTTTATTTTAATTAACGTTGATATATTCTTAGGAAATAAATATAAACATGGCAGTAACATTGTCAAGAAAGACGCCAACCACCTTTACGCGAGGTCGTTATCAATTAAATAGTCAGAAGCAATTTGTCTCTGCAGTCACCGTCAAAGCAGACTAATAATTTAGTATAAAGGATGAATGACAGAAACGATACATAGTTTATACAAAATGCAGCTGGCTGGTTGCGAGGACGGCAGTTATTTTTTTCAAAAGCTTCGCAATTAACACCTGCAGAGGTCGGCTCTCTAATGAGTGGCACATCCCCGGCGCCTGCGCACCCACGCGCCTCCCACACTTGCACACCAATGTCAATTGTGCATGTAAATCAATGCGAACCATCAGAAAGCTCACTTCCATTGTATAATTACGAAAGAGTATGATTTATGTGTTGTTTTTTTAGCAGCTGTTGTTCAAAACCTTCGTTGTTCAGTATTTTTGTAAGTTTTGTTTGGCTTCACTTTCAAGGTAAGGTCGATGACTTTGTTTTTCGAACAGATGATGTATTGATAGAAAAGTTTGTTGAAGAAAAATACAATAACAATTTAAAAGTAATTGATATTGAATAGGTTATTAATAACACGTTATTAAGAACACGGAAAGGAAATAATTAAACGTAGCGTGAAAATGAGTGTATTGCTTCTTAGGTATTTTCGAGGTTCAATAGCGTAGTGGTACACCTAAACGTTTTGAAGTGTTTCCACAACAACGATTTCGAAGCATTGGAACTATCAAAGAGAATATTACGTACATTGTTAGGTGTCCTTTAACATCCCAACTGTGCATTGAGAACATGGGTCCTGACTTACGTGAATATGCTTTTATTATAGTCATTGTAGAAGTTGGTCTAGAGTTATTATGTGCTTTAGATATTTTAAGAGATAATATATTCTACTATCCTGGGCAAAAAAATATTTACAGTATTTACAATTATTTATTGGCCGGTCCCGTGCGTCTCGCGTCCAGCGGATTCCCGCAACGTTCACCAGGACGACACTTGGGGGAGCTACATCTAGCTGTGGACGTCTTTCGGCTGAAATGGTGATGATGATTTATATTGGAGGATGATGTCTCATCTACTCTTGGTAAATCAACAACCGTGGTATGTGCTGTTTCAGAACAACCATCTTACTGAGCAATAATCTTTTGAGAACACAATTTAATATGTTCTTCGATCTTTATAAAATATAAATTTTGAAATCGAACCACACTGTTCAAAGCATTGGCGGAATATCTGGCTTTTCTTCCGTAATGGTAATGACTGCCATCTTTGATTTATTATGGTAAATACTCAGTTCACGAAATCCTAGTACTATACAACCAGTGATCCTTTCTTCTTCTACGGTCTTCTCTTCTGCAAACTTCTTTTAACGCTGCTCCCACGTCATCGCCTTCTTCTTCTTAGTGTGTCGATGAAAATATTTAAACTGAGTCAGCCCTTTATCGCCTTTATTCAAAAGTAGTTTCAATTCGTGGGTGGTTTATCATCTAAAACAGTACAATAATAATTGTGATAGTTACAATAGCAGTTATAAATGCGTCGGTAGTCTCGCGTATCGGTTGCGGGCGCAAGTAGGATTTCCTTTTTAGACCACACTCGTCCATCATTGGGTCAGTATGCGAATACTAGCGATTGAAGAGCTGCCACACTTTCCTGCAACCGTGTGTATTTGAAAGTTTTCATTACTCATACTCTGAAAGTAGGTCAGAACATGCCTGCGGAGCGGGTTGAAAGTACTACTTTTCAGCCCTAGGGAGAATCGCTTTCTACTGACAGCTGTCAAATTATTTGTTGTAATTGGGAGAAAACCTATTGCCATCGACTGATGTAATTGGGGCCAAGCCTATTGCCATCAACCAATGTAATTAGGAGCAAGCCTATTGCCATCAACCGATGTAATTAGGAGCAAGCCTATTGCCATCCACCGATTAAGGTAATTGAGAGCAAGCCTATTGCCATCAACCAATCTAATTAGGAGCAAGCCTAACTGATGTGATTAGGTGCAAGCCTATTGTCACCAACAAATGTAATTAGGAGCAAGCCCATTGCCATCAACTGATGTAATTAGGAGCAAGCCTATTGCCACCAACTGATGTGATTAGGTGCAAGCCTATTGTCATCAACAAATGTAATTAGGAGCAAGCCCATTGCCATCAACTGATGTAATTGGGACCAAGCCTATTGCCATCAACCAATGTAATTAGGAGCAAGCCTATTACCATCAACTGATGTAATTGGGGGCAAGCATATTGGCATCAACCAATGTAGTTAGGGGCAAGCCTATTGGCATCAACCAATGTAGTTAGGAGCAAGCCTATTGCCATCCACCGGTTTAGGTAATTGGGAGCAAACCTATTGCTATCAACCAATTTAATTAGGAGCAAGCCTATTACCATCAACTGATGTAATTAGGGGCAAGCCTATTGGCATCAACCAATGTAGTTAGGGGCAAGCCTATTGGCATCAACCAATGTAGTTAGGAGCAAGCCTATTGCCATCCACCGGTTTAGGTAATTGGGAGCAAGCCTATTGCCATCAACTGATGTAATTGGGGGCAAGCCTATTGCCATCAAACAATTTAATTTGGAGTAAGCCCATTACCATCTACCGATGTAATTAGGATTGCCATCAACCAATCTAATTAGGAGCAAGCCTATTGCCATCAACCGATGTAATTAGAAGCAACCTATTGCCATCTACCGATTTGAGTAATTGGGAGCAAGCCTATTGTGTATCCGATTTTAAGTGTTTCTCTTATGTTTACTTTTTTAATTATTTTGTAATTTTACTTTGTCCTGTGTGTTCAAACCAATAAATACTTTTTTTTTCTTTCTTCATTATTTCGATTTAGGTAATTGGGCGCAAGCCTATTCCCATCAACTTTCCTTGTATTCGTAATGAAAAGCACAGTGTTCACCTCGGGTTAAAGACTTATTTAGTCCCTCGAACTATTTAGCGCCCTCGCTGCGCTCAGGCGCCAAACCCCGTCTCGGGGACTAAATAAGTTCCTTTCACCCCTAAGGTAACAATGTACTATTGCACAGTTGTAGGGAAGTTGGGTGTGCCAGACTGTGTAAATGTGTGACGTGAAGGTTGTGCTCTTGCGTTTTTTTACGTGTCCTATCTGTTTGTGTGTTGTGTACTTTTAAATCCATCGATTCGTTATTATCTGTATCTTATGTTTAGGATTTGGTTGATATGCTTTTTTTATAATCGTTCTCTGCCCTATTCATTTTAGATCAGTGCAGCATGTCTTCATCTTCCATGTTTCTCTATTTCTCCTCATCTCATAGCCTCCTTTCTTGCCATATCAACCATTACACAGTCCATCATCATTTCATTGGTCTTCCTCTACTCTTATTCCCTTCCACATTCATATTCAAAACTCTCATTCCTCCGCATCACGTGTCCATACCACGACAACCGATTCCCACCCAACTTTTCTGTCGCGGGCGCCACTTTTAGACTTCCTGTTATGTACTCATTTCTTATTTTAGCCATTCGCGTAATACATTTTTCTTATTCACGTTCAATAATTGTATTAACTGCAATAGTTTCACTGTTATTTATATAGGTATATTCGATAATACTAGCCTTTACTGTTTTCAGTATGAATCGAATTTTATTGTAACAGAGAGTTTACCCTAGAGATATCCACTAAATAGGTTTCAACATTCAAAGATTGACTCGGAGGAGATAAAGATACATCGATAAATTAAATAACTTACTGCCAAATAATTTAAAATCGAAACAACATGTCGAATTAAATAACCTTTTATTGTCACTTTTCATTGTTGTAGAGTCATTGGCTTAATGCAAAACTAATGTATTTGGCTGTGTTTACACTCATACCTTTGCCAAATGTCCTATATTTAGTATAGAAACAAGTTTAGCTTACTCGATTTTGTAATGTTGCTATTAATGTCTTCATCTATATCAATGTCGAGATACGCGTGCATTTAATTTTACAATGTCAAAATTGATCATATTATTAACTCTTTGCAAGAACTAGAGTTGTTGTTTATATGTTAAATAGGTTATCTATTATTAGGTGCATAATTCGTGGAAGTTTCATATAGGTAGTAGATATAAATTTAAAAACCATTAGCATGAACGTATCGTGATTCGTGACGACTTAGTTAGAGGCTTTTGTGCGAGATTTGCCAGAGCAAATCGGACAGAAGAAGAGTGGAACAATATGGGTGAGGCATTTGCCCAGCAGTGGGTAAATATAGGCTAATACAGCAAAAGTAGAATGTATATACCTAAGCAACAAACTTAATACTTAGTTAGATCTAAAGCTATGTGGGTGAAATTTAATTTCAGTAGAAAACTTACCTTAGTCTACTATGGTAAGTTTGTAGTTCTAGGTAATAAAATTATACACTATGCTAATTATGGCTTGTATTGTTCTACTACACAACACAATTGTAGTAAGTACATATTTACACGTTAATTAACAGTGCATGGTACTTTTCATTTCTAGTAATTCTAGGTAATAATATCTTAATAATATCCTACGTGTCGTAGTCCTACAATACAACACAATCGTAGTACACATTTACGCGTTTATAGTTGTTATTTAGTGTGAGCGGGTCGTCCACATAACGCGACCTAGAAAGGTGAACAAACGTCCGATATAGTTGAGTTCAACCCAAATTTTTGACCCGATTCGATGAAAAAAACACGCCGAGGCGGGCTAACGACCGCCTGACGTAACTCCGAATAGACAAATAAAACGAGACACGGAATGCAGCCAGTTTTTAAGCTTTCCTCTTGACGTAACGGGAATAAACCCGCTTGGGTTAAAGACATTCGAGAAACAACCATGACCCCTCCAAATTTTGATCCAGTTAGTTCTTCCCTTGTTATACAAATAAGTAGAATTGAAGTGGCTGTTTGTTATGTCAAAATTACAGCTTTTTACTGAATGCATATGAAAGTAAAGTACCTAAAAACCACATTTTAATTTTTTGTCGTCTGTTTTTTGTTTCGGCCAATAGGTCGCTAATCTTCGAAGTAGCTGAACCGATTTTGACGAGACTTTACAGGTAAACACCTGACGTTAAAAAATATATAAGGTCTAACATAGACCTATTTTATTTAAAAAAAATAATTAGGGTTCCGTACAAAAAATAAGAAAGTATTTTTTTTTATTAATAATCTCACGCGAACAAATTACGCGGGGCATTGCGAGTTATAAATACGTGTTTACTTCTCCGTTAGTAACAGATAACACGTCCTTCCAATGATTTGTTTATAATCTATCAATTAACTAGGTTACGTTACATAAATACATTGTTATCGAAATTGACATATGCCTAAATGGCGTGGCGTACTGCCAAAAAACCGAAATAAAGGTGACAACTGGCGTTTGTCGGGCCTGAAATACCCTATGTATTATAAATACAAGCCCAAGAATTTGTTGAAGCCTATTTAAATCAAGGGTACAAATTAATTACAATAAATTGAATGAGAATAATTCTGGATAAACATCTTCAGGGCTAAGTCGCCAAATTATAAAAAAAAAATGGTTGCTAAGTCACCAGAAGTACTTTTATAAATTCTAAGAAAGAAACAAAGATTGTACCAAAGCATGCAATGTATAAACTCTGATCAAGAAAACAGTATAAAATTAGTTTAATAAAACTCGTAGAACACAGTCATAGTTCTTAATTTCTTATTACCATCGACATGAATGAATGTCTGGCTTTCATTAAATATTTCTGCCGTCAAAACATTTTTGATATCAAAGTATTTAGGTTACCTTAATTAAATGAGCAGTGAACCTTTATTACATAAATAATTACGACGTAAATATTATTACTTTTGCCTATATAACAACAATTTTATTAAACAAAACAAGAATAAATTATGAAAAGAAATAATAATTTTCTTTGGTCTAATTGAAATTACTTGAACTGTGCCGGATCAAATAACCCATTTTCATATAATTGTAGGAAGAAACAAGGATAATGTCTACGTAAAATGCCAGGTGTAATTTCGAACTGCATTTGTTTTGCATTTTAATATCTTCAAAAGCAGTTATGCTTACTAATTACGAATAGTACGTACTTAAAGCGATTTCGATTGGTTGTTCAACGGATTATCATTAAAAAACCCATTGCGATTCGGAAGGTTAACTTCGATGGGGTATATAAATATACAATTATGGTTGCGTAAAAGCACCGAAACAGGTTGCACACCAACCATGGAGAATTCTATGGGATTATAAATAGGTTTAATGCCGGTCGAGGAGCAAAGATCACATAATACGGGTGCTTTCTCATTGTGGAAATAATTTTAAATGAGTGGCCTTTTACAGGACAAAAGAGAGAATCAACTTGTGTTTTAATAATTTGCAAACTTTTTAATTATAGGGGATTTATGAAAAGTTCCTATGCGAACATTTGTAAGCTCCCATTTTTAGCCAAAATGTTTCGCTGCGTTAGGAATATTGAAATTGAAAGTGAGTTTTACCGTGACAGCTAAGAAACAAAGAAGAAATCGTGATTGATCCAAATTAATATAAAAGATGGTGATAATGAATTCTTTGTCCAGAATTTCATCAATATAAAAAACTTATCTATATACAAAAAAAATACCGTCGATTAAAGTAATGCCAAAAATATCAACGACTGAAGACATACCGTAACTTTGCTTTGCTATCCCCGAAGATTGCTTTTAAGATTCTAAAGGTCAAACGCGAAGTATTTACTCTAAGTCCGAACTTCCAATACTATTCGTATTGAAAACGTGGAATTCAGCAAAAGGCTAAGACGTTAGGATGAGGCTCTTACATATCTCCATCGCCTTGGATTTAAGCTTCTCTAAATGATCGGTGACCTATTTCTGTCAGAAGCATGCATAGGTAATGAGATGTAGTGTGTGGTGTGGACTGTGGTGTTTACTGAGTGTCTGAGTTCACGATTTAGTTTTCAACATATTACATACATGTTTCCATACAACACATATGTGTTTTTGGATAATCAATTTTAAAACTCATTATTTAAGCTCACTTTTGCACTGCCGTTGTAAACAGTTTTATGGTTTTTTCAAATATTATAGTTCTAGAATTAGCTTTTTAGTATATTTTAATTTTTTTTTCATTGTAGATATTATCATAAACTAATAACCATCGAGAAATATGTAGGTTCAGATGAAGTTAAACTTCGTAAAATATCAAAACTTTCTTTATAATTTTCTTGTTATAGCTTCAAATCGAATCCCGTATAAGCTTAGGCAAATTATGAGCTTGTTTCCTAATAACTAGAAAACGGTAATATAATTATCTAAAAATAAAACAGGATATCCTACTTCCTTCCCAGTCTCAGTTTACAAATTAAGATCTAATACGAACATTCTTGGTATCATACACCCCCTACTTCCCCCTCTCGATCTCAATTAAAATCATGACATTATAAACCGTATAGACGCACAAACAAACTACTCATAGTGATTCCATTCATACGCATTGCCATACGGAAGTCAGTGGAACAGTGTAGGCGGCTTTCTTCTGACGTCACGAAATCTTAAGAATGAATGCAAGCCATCGTCGGCCTTAGTCATGTAGGTACAGGTAGGTACCTACTTCAGTATGTGAAGCATGTCCGTAGCGTATCAGAGTATTTTTGTTTCGTTTTTGTGACCTGTTTTATTTGGAATTTATGGATGCTAATCGCCAGATTTGACTTTAAAGGTACCATTCTGCTGCGGGTTGTTCGAAAGAGATACCGCGGCCTGGACACAAAGAGCTAAGAAGGAACATGGGTGGTTTTTAGTAATTAGAAGTCTGACATTCCTGAAGGAGCCCTTTGATGATTTCCCACCCTCCAAAAAAAAAGAAGGTACCTTCCTGAACTTATCTAAATGGTCCTTTACATGACTGAAACTATTGTAAGTTTATAAGTTTTTAACTGACACGGTCACTCATTAAACACTGAAAACAGAATATTTAACGAGTTTTTTATTTTGACTTTCCGATGTTTTGGCGCTGTTGCCAAAACCCACCCGTAATAACTTCAGTTTATCCGTGATCATGGTGACCAGAACAGTTAATAAACATAGTAAATATCTCGGTTACAGTGTTATTGATAGTTAAGTAAGTTTGTACTGTAGGACCGAAAGAAATGCCAATGAAAGTCATGAGGCGCCAGAATCACATTCGATTTAAAAAAAAAAAACGAAAACTAAGTATTCCGAGCTAAACTAGACGGTCCTTATAATTATAAACTATAGAAAATACATCAATTATGGAACTAAGTCTAGCCTCATAATATTA
This sequence comes from Diarsia mendica, assembly GCA_949316265.1. NCBI lineage: Eukaryota > Metazoa > Arthropoda > Insecta > Lepidoptera > Noctuidae > Diarsia > Diarsia mendica. Next base: position 16,802,082 of record OX438897.1, read on the forward strand.
TGGACAAAGAGAAAAGAATTCCTTCATTATGTGACGTTATTAATAAAATACTCGCACCAACATGATAGTGACAAGGGTCATATTGGAAATAAAATACGTGGAATATCCTAACGCTATAGAGACAAAAGAAAGAAGAATGGAATTATCTAAGAATAGTGTTTAAATTGTAGACAATGAGTCTAGCCCGCGATTCTATTGACAGTTTGGATCAGTTTCAAAGTATTTAGCTTTAAAGGTCGAAAGCAATTCTTTTGTGCTTAAATTAAGTACTGTTTTAGTACTTTAGTTATTTCGGAACTCAAAATGAAGTATTCAACTTTATCACTTTACCTAGAAAATGTTTTTTGTTCGAGCCTAAGTATGTACATAAAGTACAAGTTCCACATTATTTAGTTTTAGGATAACTTCCAAAATACGCCCATTAAAAGTTTAGTGACGTTACCAAAACAAAAGGGAGTTATAATGAGTTTCGCACTCGAGGACCGAAACTCTTTGCTCTAGAAAACTTTCACGATGTTTTATCATACTTCATAAAAACTCGAAAAAATCCGGAAACGAGGCAAAATCTTATTCAGCGAAATTAGTTGTGTTTGCTGTTTACTCAAAATTTTATATTAAGTGCTGTTTCTTCGCTACTACGTCTGTTAATTAGGAGTTTTAAGAGGATTGCAAAAGGCGGTTTTACAAATACGGTTGCAGCTCTTTCCCGGTCTTAAGCAAATAGTTCTTTGACGAAAATCTTGCTACTTATGGTATCGTTAGGCTTCTTATTAAAACCACTTTCATTCCTCTGCGGGGTGCAGAAGTCAGTATTATGAAATAAGATTTCTGAGCAGCAGAAATTCGAGATGAAAATAAATGAGAAGAACTCTAAATTGTTCTTGGAATTGTTAATTTACAAAATTACATGTTTAGGGGACCTATTGCTACTTAATAATAGATTCATCAAACACGAAATGTTTTCTTTTGCCGAAATTGGGGATAGTTCCTAGAACAGTTTAGCTCCGTTCTTTCGGCGATATTTACCTACCGTTAGGTAACATTATAGCTATTATTGTGTGAGTTGTGAGGGAGCTAGAAGTTTCGTTAAGTGACTTTGTTTGTTTCTAGGCGATAGGGTCTTTATAAGTGTTGTATAAGCCGTCTATATCTACGCACGTCACTAAATTACGGGCTACACAGAAGATAGTAAAACTTGACTTGAATTGGTAAGTACTTAAGCACATCATTGAGGTATATTAACGGGAATATCTGAAAGTCTGTGGTTATAAAAAAATTTGGTTATTAATTTAGCTGGAGGTGTCTGTCTGTCTGATGAGATGATTAGTGATAGAGAATTAGAGAATGAGAAGACATGCTGCATCGACCCCAAATGGATTGTGATAAGGGCAATAGAATGACGATGATAATTTAATAATTTCCATGAAATACTTGTAATTTTAAACCTATGAGAATCAAAGGGCCAATAACCAATTACAGTCACTTCAGACGTATTTTATTTTCGTACTAACAAAGCTTTATGAACGTAATTATAACACCAAGTTTCAAAAGGAGAAATAAAACAAAATAAAAAGGAGGAAATCTTATGAAACTCGAATAAAAAAACAAATTGTTGTTTTGTCGTCCGTAATTCTTTGATTGAGCTTCTTTACTTTCTTTATGGATATTGTTAGAAGCTTTGATCCGTTTTTCTCCGGGCAATGCCCTGTTAGACTACAGAAGTAATGAATGTTGTACGATTTTTCATAATAACTTGAAGTTTAAGGAAATTGTGGGTATTATTTAACGTTATTACAGAAAAGCTCATTGTGTGGTCCGGGCAGGTGTCATTCTTTGACAAGGTAGCGGAGCAACTGCTCTATCTTTTAAGATATTCGTACCATAGACGTTTGTATCTAGACGGGCGGTGGCGTGACGAGCTGGAGTCTTCTTTTCTTCTCTCTCTTTTCTCTTTGGATTGGGCCCAAACAGTCATAGACAGAGTTAAATGGAAAGAGGGACGGAGAACCTTTGCCCTACAGTAGAACACATCAAGTTCATCATAATTTCTAAGCAACATTCTAACGTTCCTTAATTCTCGGGCTCCGTCGGGGCTGCGGGTTGTTCGAAAGGGATACCGCGGCCTCAACACAAAGGGCACAGAAGGGACATGAGTGAATTTTAGTCAGTAGAAGTCTGACACTCCCTACCGTTCTGCCCAGAGCGGGAGGAGGAGTCATTTGATGATTTCACAACCAACAAATAAAGGCTATTTGTGGAGAGTCAGACGTCCTGAAAGATGTCGTAGGCAATTTTTTTTTATTCCGACTGGATTGCTTGCTCCATATCTTTCGGCTGTGAAATGAAATGTTATTTCTGTCTGTTACATCATGTAACATTTTAGCGCTTCGTTGGTTGTGAAGTATTGGAATTATGCTTGTTTTAATTGTAGCTAAGTGTTTGCGGAAAATTGATGAAATGGAACTGGAGATGGATTAATGAAGGATTAACAATGTGATGTAATATTGTTACTAAGGAGTAACATAACATCGCGCCTGTTATTCCTGAAGGATTAGGCATAGTATTATTATTATTAAAGTTAGCCCATACTGTCCCACTGCAGGGCAAAGGCCTCCCTCCATTCCTTCATGTGAGAGGAAGGCACAGGTGTATTTAATAAACTATGAAGCTTATGCCAAATCACATGATGGTGAAAACGAAGCGTGCTATTGCTGGATTATAACCCACTCTCTCTTTAAGATAGGAGGTCTATTATTCCAGCAGTGGGAATAATATAGGCTGATTATGCAGCAGTCACCTCCTTATAGCCATACTATACCTCTATATTGGATCAATAATAAGTTTAAGCCACTATTATAGGTTCATTCTGAGACTAGCAGAACACCTGTTTTGCTAGTCTCAGAATATGGAAGTAAAAAATCATGTTTAAAAGAGTAACTGGACTGAAATTATTAACATGCTGACATATCTCATGTGTCTCTGTACGGACATAAATTCCGTGTCAACAATAATAATAATAATAATAATAATCATTTTATTGCAGGCAACTAAGGCCCATAAGTAAAATACATACAATATAAGAATACAGAAATAACAAACTAATACATATTTAACATTACACTTTAATTAAAACTAACAATGCAGACTGATGTCGGCCTGGAAACCCGGATTCGGAAATCGGAGCCAAAGTTCCGAACTTTTACTTCAACTTTATCCATATGTTCTCGCTTATACTCTGGGCGTTTTTCAAAAAATTTGTCCACCCGTAAATGACGTGTCCCATGACTTTAGACTAATATTCTGTGAGCTACGTGTTTCATAACTTTTTTTTTCTGCTTAAATACGATACAATAACTTCAAAACTGTTTATTGATGTCGTCAAAACTACTTAAATCTACATATTTAAATTAATACAATCAATTTAAGAAATTAAAAAGGTGATTTTTGTACTGTCCCACCCTCGTTTCGTAAAGTTCAGAACGAAAAATATCAGTATTATCCTACCTTTATCTTCAATATAGTTTGTAATTTGGTAGGATAATGTGATCTAAATTCGATAAAATGCCTTATTTATTGGGTTTTATACCTCAAAATAGTATAAAATATTCATTTTAACTTGTCCATAAAAACCGTCATTGGTGGAAAGTTCCATCTACGCAACGTCGAATTTCGACTTAAAATGCAAAAAAATAATAAACTGAGTTTTGTTTTTGTCTTATGGCAGCATTTAAACGTGCAAACGGTCGTTATATTAGTTATTTGATAGCTGTGGCGTTTGCAAAGTGTAAGTGAGTGGTTGGGCGTCACGTTGTCTTGTTTCGTCGTTCCACTACGAACTTGATTATTTGAGCTAAGTAACGACATTTTTAGTTAGAAATTTTGACAATTAATTAAAAAAAGTGTTAACGAATCTGAATTGAAAGAAATATCAACTAAAATTACATCGAAACTATTGAATTTTACTGTTTGTTTCTGTGCTGGCGTCATCCGTCACGTCCTCTACGCAACGTATCGTATAAGCGGAACAACAAATGTGACGTAGTGGAATTCTTAAGCATGGTTTACATTGTTCCTTCTTTATTTTGAAGTTTTTGTCAAAGTGCTTATGTATGATGATTTTGGGGTCTAAATTAATATTTTGTCAAATAGATTTTATTAACTAGAAAATAAAAATGTAGTTTTTCATTCAAACTTACAATATAAAGGGTGTAACAGTACCCTTAACGAAGCTGAAAGTACTAGTTCTCCCAGTCATTACGATAATTTTTTGTTCTACACCATTCCCGGGAACCTTCTAGTTATGTAGATATTGAAAGGTTCCGAATTTTTCACATGTTTTTGTTTATTTTTCAGTTTTTAAGGTAATTACTCTACTTTAATTGCCTCACTATTCAAAGCATCCATTAGCACAATGTTTTAAGTGTACTACATGCAATAACACGTGATTTTTACTCCAAAAAAGTGGTTTCCTAGCAATATGTTTTGCGTAGGGTTGCTTATTTTGATGTACCTATCTAATGCTTGCACCCTGTACATTATAGATTCAAATTTACATAGTTAAGCTACTAAGCTTTAATTTCATTACATAGATATAATTTATGTAAGCCATGCCTTATAGTTCCTCAACGCGACGTAACGTAACGTGTCCTATTATTTTGGTGATATTTAGATTTAATTTCTTAATGCTGGGTACCAATATTGTCTCAATTAAATTTAAAATAAATATATACTTATATTAAGGGTTTTCTAAAATTAATTTGAATAGCATAATAAAACAAAATTCCAAAGTAATGTAAAGATTGTGCAATAAAACCTACCATAAAGTAACGTATAGGAATCGTTTACATAGAAAAAACCTTATTATATTTGAAAATTACTAATTATAAGCTTGTGATTAAGAAGACTGATTATGTTGAAAAATGTTTTGATAATAATTATAATGTTTTTGGAAGACCTTTATGTTTTAATAGTTATCCAAACTTCGTGATGTAATGGAACTTTTCAGCTGACCTATCCTATGAAAACATAAATTTCTCGTTAAGTATACGATACAATTTTTTTATTTTTTGTAAATATTAATTATGACGTCTAATAAACACATATTTATAATTAAATCATTTATTTTTTCGGTGGAAATCCACTACGCAACGGACACTTTTTTTGAAAAACGCCCCTCTACGTATGTAGATATTCACATAGGGGACGAATAAAACTCATTTGTACACTTACTTGGATATAAATATAATTGCGACTGTTTTTCTCTGAAGAGCTAGGCAGAGGTGTATATTCTTTCATACACATTTCGATAGTTAAGTCCCTAAGATAGTGAATATTTTTGTAAATTAATTTTGGTCCCGTATAATAGGGACCGAGTCTTTTGTCATAGATTAGACACACACTCAAATCCCACGCTTTTAGTGAGTAATCCTTAATGGAAATATACCCAAATACATTTTGCCCGTCTTGGAAATCGAAACCAGGACCTCAAGCAGTAGCGATTACAGTCGTTAGACTAGCGAATAAAACCTTCCTATTTTATGTTGTGGCAATCCTGTTTACCGATTCTTTACACGTTCCTAAGAATTAATGGTTCCATGAATCGTTCTTTCATACGCCAAAAGCAAAACAATTTCCTTATAATATTTCGGTTGCTGTCGCCGTAAAAGTTATTCGGAGAACTAATTCTAAATCGACTAATAAACCAAGCTATATTGAAAGTGCAAGCAGTAAGGAATTCATTCCTTCCACTTGCGAGTGGGCCACTGTGCGTGTAAATAACCTAACAGCGAAAAGGGCATATATGGCGAATCCAGTCCTTGCAATTGCGACTGTATCAAGTGAGAACTAAAGTGTAGTTTTGTTATTTTCTTAGGTGCAGTAAAGTCGTTGATTTTATGTGTTAAAGTAACTATTTATAGAAGGACGAGTAGCAAAACCTGTGCGGCAGGATAGTGGGCATAATGAGAGAAGCGGAGTTGGATCATTGCAACAAGTATCCAGTGTGAGTGATGCCCAAACTTGCCGTTGGTTTCACTCGTTCGATGAAAGTGAAGGATTATTTATTTCTAACTGGTAATGGTTTGTTGAGGGAACAAAGGGATCCTTTTGAAATATTTAGCTTTAGCGTGGAGGTAATGGTTTAGTTTACAATTTAAATCTAGAAATCTAGGTTTTACTCATGAATCAGTGTTGGGGTTGCTGGTTGATGATAAGAACCTTACGAGTGTAAGTTGTGGGTTCAGCTAAATTAATTTCGCTCTTCGGAATAGGTATGTGCTGTGTTATGTTTTTGCAAATAAATTCGCATTCTGTACAAATAGGTACCTACTCGGAGAGAAAATCACTATAATCTACATGCTTGTTAGTCGTAAAATTAACAAACGTTAGCATAACATATACCTACGTCTTAGTGACTAGTGTGAGTGAGTGAGTGCGTTAATTTTTAATGATAGAAGGAAACAAAGCAATTAGCCGCAAGATATTGACTAAGGCCCAGATTCAAAGACCACACTTTGACTTTACTTTGATGGAAAGATCTACTTTCACGCAAAAATATATTTCTTAGGCCCAGATTCACAGACCACACTTTGACTTTACTTTGATAGAAAGATCTACTTTCACGCAAAAATATATTTCTTAGTCCTGTCAAGCTGTTCTTTACTTTCCAAAAATCATACTTTACTTAGTAAAGTCAAAGTGTGGTCTGTGAATCTGGGCCTAAGTATCTAGTTTGCAGGTCACTCTCCATTCATACAACACTCTATGTTTTGCTAGTTTTTAAAGTTAAATAGTATGTCTTACCTGGAAAATAATCAATTTTTTACTTGTATTTTCATTCTAATAATCTACATGTTACATACGTATTCAGCCTGCTCAAAGATTCCAACCATTTTAATGGCAGTAATATGGTAGCCAAGCTCTTCTTCCATGAACCGGCGGCGGCCGTCCCTAATAGCGTAGCGCTATCCTATAAATAAATCCACGATAATTATGTCATACTGTACCTGTATAATCAATTCTAGGAAACGTAGCTGTGCCATGATATTTTAATAGTAATCAAGTAGTACAATAGACCTCCATTAAGTCAGTGTATTATTATTCCTATTGTTTTCGTTTTACGATCTATAATAGCATATTGGTTCAAGTTTCGCATCAATGGGACTGTTTGTTATTTCCTTTTTTTAATGATCTGCGTAGAAAGAAAGTACTGACTAACTTGATGAACTCCAGAAAGTGGCCCGAGAAATATCCCGATATTTCTCGGGCCACTTTCTGGAGCCCTGATACTCACGTCACAGCAGACCTCGTACAAGATGGTCATTAGCCCCGAATCGAAACAACTGGAAGTCACGGGGAGAGACCCTTGCCCAGCTGTGGGATGACGCAAGCCAACAGTATCGGTTACTATGAGTAGTTAATGACATAAATAGGTAACACACATCCAGTTTGTTTTGACATCGATCATTGATGTAGTTATCAGTCTTGTTCTATTACTGTGAACGTATCTAGTGCAAGCTCACTCCGATAACAACTCGAAAGGCGTTCTAAGAAATCAGCTTTCCCTTTAGACCTTATATTTGTATTGAACACAAGCTTGTACTTTATTGATAAAATAGATAGATTTTGAAGGAAAATGCTTTACTAATAAAATTCCCTTTCGCGTTAATCTAATAAACCGTTATAAATACGCTGTATATTCAGTAAATGAGGCACGGAATAATGTTTCAGGTAAAAATCTTTCAGCTTTGATAAAATACCTATTTCATAATTGTTCGAAGAACAAAACATAGCCAAAACTATGGGAGGTAAAATCAGTTCCAAAACTCTTTCATGAAAATATAAACAAATGGGTCAGAAAACGTACTTGGATCAGATGATTAGCGAAAAATCTACAGATACTGTCAAAATTCAAGCACGCAACAATACAAAATGAAATCGTTTTAAAAGTTGAAGTAACAATTAGAGAGTTCATGATCCACAGTTGACCATGGCCCTTTGAATGACCGCTATGAGCCATCGCCATGACAAGCGGTCAATAACTTTAAACTTTATAATGACTCTACTGTTAGACTGACTGGTGCCGTTGACTAACAAAACTAGACTAACTAAGACATGGAAATATTTGAGCCAATATTTTTGTACCCTATCACAATGTTGTCCTATTTAACCCAAAGGCTGACTAGTAGATCTTGTAGCATTAAGTCTGCCTTTGTACCACTATTTTATAGGCAGTTTAAATAAATAAATATGGCGACCTGTCAAAATCGGTTATCTGTCACGTGGCCTATCTGTGTGATGGCTAGTCTTCTATGACGTTACATTTTGACAGTTCTAATGCTCTGAAAATGTACAGACGCTAGCACATCAAGCTACCCGAAACTGCCTTTTGCCAATAAACCTTGAGTCTTAGCGATAAAGTTGAAAATCTATTAAAAACAAATACAGACTGTTAATACATTTTCTGAACTGCTCTTACTTACACAAAATCTAGGGAAAAGAACAAGGATGGCTTAATTTTACAAGTCCAGTCTCTAAAACACGCCAACGACTTATAATAGACATACAGTAAAACGCTGCATGACTATCATCTTGACATCACAATTCCTGAGTCGCTTGTTAAAATTATAAGTCACAAGATTAATAATAAAATCACCACTAATACTTAATCATTTATCTTGAAACTAACCTACTTCTGTAATGGCTCGTATACAAGTGCCAATAATTACTGACCTGACAATACGCCTATAAGTTACGTTTCATGGAATCTGTCTTGTATTAACATAAGTGGTATCGTCTCAAGGTGAGCACCGATGTCAATGACCGCTGTAGGGCCAATCTCCTCAGATTTTGTTTCAATCACTTCCTATTATAATGTCGAAAAAAACTTGCATGAATGAGTTTGGGTCTCGGAATGGATCGTTAAAAATTCGGTAGCTATAGGTTTTTTTTGCGGATCGGTCCTTCGTTCTCCCTTTCTGCATTTTTTGTCCCTTCTTGGAAGACTAATTTAATAAATTCTTTCATTAATTTTTATTATTGAATATTTTCTTTCACAATTGGCGAAAAAATGCAGTTATAGTTGCAGTTTAAGGCTCATTCAAACGCACATTTTTGCTGCAAACGTAAAAAGAAATCGTATAATATGTATTTAGTTTCCTTCATTATATATTTATTGATACCTACAAATGTTACAACTGCGGTGTTGGCGTAATTATTCACTTATTCAGCGCGAACGCACCGCGATGTGATTACGGCAGAGTTGCTAGATCAGGTTTCTAAATTTACCTACCTTTTTTTGAGTAATTATGTAAATATCGTAGCAGGTGGCGTTCTGCGTATTTTGCCTACCCCCATGAGAAAAGGGCGTGAGTTTTTGAATGTATGATTTTTTTTCCTCTCGAATCTATTGTTGAGCAATTTAAACAGAGAGTTGAATAAACGTGGAGATAGTTATATTAAATATGCAGTTTAATCACAAAATAGACGGGACACACGCCGTACCGTGCACCCACCCCACGTTTATCTCCCTACGTCGGCGTGAATCTCTTGATTTGCCAAGTTTTACACCCTGGTGGCTTGCGGATCTTCCCTAGAAACCATCCAAGGATGTCATTTCCCCAAGATAAATATGTTACCCCAAAAAAGGGGAAAAATCTCTCATCTACCAGCGTTGGCTCGCGGAGGTCGACCGCGCCCGCGCACTCCAATAGCCCACCGCACCATAAAAATTAGTTCGACTTCACGGTTTACGCTACGTTATCGTACACACGATGCTTTGTGTTCATGAATAAACATGATCTATTTTATTTAAAGTAGAATAGCATGTGATTTTGTACGCTATTTTTTGGACTAGATGTTTTATGGGGTCATGTTGTTTTAGTTCAAGTCACAATGAAAAGTCGTCTTCATGTCTCGAGAAACCATACAAAACTACTTTATTTGTGGACGACTTTTCATTGTGAATAATGAATCATGTACACTGGTAGTCACTGTATGATATAATGCACCGAAACATTCAAGCACAGCTAAGTTATGTTTAAAGCCTTAGTTTGATTAAAAACACATGATTCTTGTAAATAAGTGACCTCCGCACACTTTGAGGATGCTTACTGACCGCAACTTACCTTTAAAAGTCGTTTAACAGCAACATACCTAACTAACCTCATTCAAATTGACTAGACGTAAAAAATGGCGACCGACCGATGTCAGCCGACTGATACACCGATTGAGAACCGATCTTATCTTTACGTTCACAGATCTGCATTTCAATCACGCGTGATTGAAAACAAACCATTATTTCGCTAAACGATCACGTTTTAAAACTCCTCCACTTTTATATTATTGTAGAACTTGTTATTTGTCTTTAAAACAACATTAATATTAATTTTCTCAGTTCTTCGTATTAATAATGAATATGAAAATTAATGGTAAATAAGTCATTTGTCCATTGTTGTCATATTGCACTTGGTGTCAGATATCAACGAACTGTAGGACAACGGTTTAACAATAGCACTGAGGCTATAATAGTCGTTATTGATTTAGTCTTTAAATATCCACGGGGTAAAGGACACGAGAGGCCAAAAACTTTCTATATTCAGAATACAAAACATAGTTTGAAGTCAGAAGACATTATCGATGATATAATATGATTGATGGCATTGTTGATATAAGGTTGCCGGGGCGACGGGTCACGTTGCCACGCGGTTGTTCGACGGGTCGACTCGGACGTTCGACAATTGCAACATCCGACGCGCTGTCTGCGACACCAATTGCGACTGCCCACCAAATTGCTGCACCCAGAAATCGGCGGCGAGAAAACTGCAACTATGACCTCATCCCATTGTCAACAGTTACTGCATGTAGGAGTGACCGCTAAATAGATCTAACGTTACTGTATTATTGTAGTTTGTGGTACGACAATGCGTGACCGAACGCTATCAATTTCGCTGGCAATTAAGAAAAACATTTGGAGCGTTAGCAAGGCCGGCCGTTGACCCCGCGGACCCTACTATTAGCTGCCTGAATTATAAACGAATCTGGTAAACGTAAAATACACCAATAATGGTGGTTACGTGTTTGTATCGTGCGACATTGAGGCGTTACCTCATATTCGTATGTGGATGACCTCTTTATCGGTCATCTTGGACGTTACAAGCATTTATTATTTAAATTCAAAGTGTCTGTGACTAACAGCCTATAACGTACGTGCTTTGCGAAGTAATTCACAGACTAACTTTGATACTTAGTTGCCTAAATGTTTAGCTTGTAACCCGGAGTGAAAATACACTCTCCTGCCATAAAAAAAGTAATTTAACTTTATTTTCTAACTTTTATTTTGGTGAAAAATACAAGTTAACTACATAAGCTTGTGTATTACCTAATACGTGAATGTAACTTAGACCTAAATCTGTGTATATTAAAATCAGAGGAGAAATCAAGAACCATCATTCTCTTGCCCTTTTTTTTTTTTTTTTTTTTTGGTGGGTGGATAATCATCGAATGACCCCCCCCCCCCCGCTCTTGGGCAGAGCGAAGGGGAGTGTCAGACTTCTTATTTGGGGTCGGCACGGCATGTCTTCCATACTTCTCTATTACACGTCACCTCATCAGACAACTCTTTTCTTGCCATAATAGGGTATTTCACCAAAAAAATCTAATTAGTCCGCAAGATAGATTTTCAAAAAAAAAAATTTTTTCTTTTTTCACGTAAATAAAAGATGAAGACGATAAAATATGTGCTTCGAAAAGTCGTTTCAAGTCGTGTGACGTCACAAGGTTATTATTTTTTTTACCCACAAAGTGACGTAAAAAGCCCCCACTGATCTTTGTGTTGGCGCGCATACGCGCCCCGACCACGCATGAGCGGGACGCGGGAGGAGAGCGATAGCTCACCCGCGCGCACCCCGCGCCGCGCGCCGGCCGGCGCCTGCGCCGCTAGCCGCGCGCCGCCGCCAGTACGACCGCAGCAGCAATTGGGAGCGAATCGCTAATTATTTTTGTCGCGTCGCGGTCCGACATTGTACTCATTTCATTACTATATGCACAAACCAGTCATTCAGAGCGGAGTATTTATTATTTCTCTCCACACACTACCCAAGCTACCGGGACGAGATCACAGCCCCAACATTGGTCCTTCGAAGCCCTATTATTGAAGAGAATTGGAAAAAACAACGTGGAATCACAAGGCAGCCGCTAGCATCCCGTGGTTCGAGCGAGACTTCGAGTCAACCCGTCGTGTTTCAACGAGTCAAGTCCGTCTAGCGTGCCGAACTACCGACCGTGCCTCGTGGCATTGTCGCGAAACGAGCCCAGCCCGCCGTCGGCGTCGCCGTGCCAACGTGGTGACAGGACAAGACGTCGGAGTACCTACACGTGGATCAACGAGCAATATTTATAGCCAGGAGGGCATTATTCTTGTGAGTTCGTTCCAATTATCTTCTCAAAGCTAAAATCATAATGTGGCTATCGCATTAATTAGCCCATATTACCGTCAACAGTCATTATGTTGTTGATCATTGCGTTACCTACCTTTCAAGGTTATAATAATTAAAGTGGATATTTATCTCATTATTTATCCCCCAAAACCATCAACAGTCATTAATTTGTTGATCATTGCATTTCATAAACACAGTACCTATGGTTGCGCCTTTAATTCATTCAATCAGCGAGGGCTGGGAATGCATTCACTCCCTCCGTTCGCGAGTGAACCTAACCCGCGAACGAACGACATTCTTCCGTACACTGCCGCTGCGACAAGACGCTGTCGTCGCTGCGTCCGCGCCACCGCGCCGCCCGCCATTTTTTTCGTTCTCACGCGTTATTAAAACTGCAAAACCACCCTCGCTTGCTTGCTAGCAACCCTTCGCATCCATTTCTACCACTCGCAAAACCGGACGCTGGCTACCAAGCATTGTGCACGCTGCCTAAAGTCAAGCTTCCACGAAGAAATCCTCAAGTCCTCGTGGTGCCATCGCCAGGTGAGTGAACTGCTTTTCTTTAGCTCTCGTCTGGTTGGATTGTTTTTACGGCGCACCATATTTTCTCCCGCTCATACTATAACTCGCATATAATCCTCGCATTTTTACCCGCATCGCTTCACCATAATTTTGGTCCTTCGAGCCGGATTGAGCCAGTATATACCTTTAAAATATTCCCCATCTCGCTATTTAAGTATTCCCTACTATAATTACGCTTATAACTGTGCTTGTTCAAGTAAATTACGTTGTTCATTATACCATTTCAATATCACATTTTTTATAAATTATAACTCGAACAACGGGAGCTTGGGTGACGCAACAAAATGGCGTCGGAAGCAAAGTTGAAAATGATCGTTGCAAAAAAAGAAACTATTTTCGAGAAAATAAATAGCTTATTCAAGATTGCAAAGAAAATAATTCCTTCAAATATTGATACTAGAAGTAAACAAGAATTTCTAGCCGCTTCTTCGAATATCGAAAAGTTATATAATAATTTTAACGATCTTTGTGATCAACATAATACATTATTATTAGAGATAGACCCTGATTATAAAATAAGTTTTAGTAATTGGAGCTCGTTCGAAACATTATTTACAGAAATCCAATATAAACGTAATACCATATTAGAGTCTACCCGCGCTAATGTAGATATTCCCGCTGTGGAATCTTACGTTTGCCGCTTACCGCCATTGGAGTTATTAAGTTTCTCTGGTCAACCGGAAAGTTGGCCACTGTTTTACCAATGCTTCAAAACTAACGTTCATGATAATAAAAAACTAACTGATGATCAGCGTGTACAGTATTTGGTAGGTAAATTAAATGGCAGCGCAAAAAATATATTCGCGGGAATAATTCCCAATGCGTCTAACTATCTTACGATATGGAATTCTTTAGTGACAAAATACCAGGACAAGAGGTTACTTGGGTCTATGTACTTAAATAATATACTTGACATAAAACCTACCTCGGGTTCACCCGGTCAATTAAATGATTTTATTGAAAGAGTTCACTCATCTTGGTCCGCGTTAAGACTGTTAGACATTGGCGATTTATCCGATTTCTTGTTTACTCATCTCGTTTTAAAAAAGTTAGATTCTCAAGTATTACAAAGTTTCGAGTTATCCGCCCGCGAGAAAGATATACCCACAAGTGATGATTTAGTTACTTTCGTACGGCATCACATAAAGGTTCTTGAACGAACAACAGCTGTTCGTCAAACCACGTCACCGCAAAATAATCAGGGGACTAACTTACAAAATAGGTCGCGTTCTTCTGCAACGAAAACTTCGCATAGTTTTGCAGTAACAGAAAATGAAGTTAATAATAATGTACCCACTTGTAAGTTTTGTAAAAAATCTCAACATACTCATTTATACGAGTGTTCAGAATTCAAAAAATTAGATGTAAAAGATCGCTTTAAGTTCATAAAAGAGAATAAAATGTGCATCAATTGTTTTAGTAGTAAACATTCCACCCTTAATTGTGGTTCTACAAATACTTGTAAACACTGTAACAAAAAGCATCATTCATTGTTGCATTTTAATAATCGCGAGACAAGCTCGCAACAATCGCAACCTAGTGTATTGGAACCGTCGCCATTGCCGGGCGCTCGCGCACTGGACAGCAGCCCTCAGTCGGTGTGTATGCATAGCAGCCATGTCGCTCGCGCGTCGCCGGTCGTGACATCTTCGTGTGTCGGGTTGAATGAATGTACTAATTCTAAGAATTCGATCGCGTTGACGTCGCGTAATAATAGTATAGATTTATCTTGTGACCAGTTGAAAACGTCAGTTGTTTTACCAACGGCACAAGTTTATGTTCCGATAAATGGAAAACGCTTTGTTATAAGATGTTTAGTGGATAGTGGTTCACAAAACAACCTTATCACTCTCGCATGTTGTAGAAAATTAAAACTAAATATTCAACCGCTTGTTAACTCGTCTTTAAAATCAGTAGGTACGATTTCCACTCCCATTAAGGGTTACGTGTCTCTTACAATACAGTCGCGCGTAAGTGACGCTCAATACGAATTAACCATGTTAGTGATTGATCACATAGCTGATCCGTTGCCTGTTCGCGCGGTACAAAGGTCCGTGATGGATCATTTCATAGGTTTACCGCTCGCAGATGAATGTTGGGACGTACCTGGGAATATAGACGCTATTCTTGGTACGCAAATGTTCGCGTTTGTTTTGCTAGGGAAAAAGGTTATACCAGCATCTACCTCTCAATCAGCTGATTCTGCGATCACCGCTCGCTTCATACCTCATGCTTTAGAAACCACGCTTGGCTATATTGTCATGGGTGAGGTACCTTCTGTCAACCATGACAGTGTAGCCTGGTCCTTCGGCCCGTTAGTAGATAATTTAAATAATTTAATTTTAAAATTCTGGGAAATCGAGGAAGTACCTACTGTTAACAAAAAGGGTCCGGAATATCAAGAATGTGAAGATTTTTATAAATCGACCGTTTCGCGACATTCATGTGGGCGATATATTGTGTCGTTACCTTTTAAAGGTGAACCTAAGTCTTTAGGTAACTCCTTCATTCACGCTCAGCGTAGATTGTCCGCGCTAGAGCGAAAGTTTCATTCGCTTCCCGCTTTACGTCAAGCTTATAACGACGTAATAAATGATTATATAGATAAGGGTTATCTGTCGGAAATACCTCATTCTTTGTCCGCTATAAATGAAAGCTACTTCATCCCGCACCACGCAGTTGTAAGGCCTGAGAAGTCGACAACAAAAACCCGCATTGTTTTAGATGCAAGCGCTAAAACTGATAGCGGCAAGTCGCTCAACGACTTGTTGCATACAGGGCCTAATTTGCAGGCAGACTTATTTTCGCTTTTGCTAAACTTTAGATATTTTAAGGTAGCAATTACAGCTGATATACGTCAAATGTATCTTAGAATTTCATTGTCAGATAAAGATCGTAAATATCAAAAAATATTATATCGCTTTAATGATACCGAGAGTATTCGTATTTTCCAATTTAATTCTGTGGCTTTCGGCCTCCGCTCGAGTCCATTTTTGGCAATGCGTACCGTCCGTCAATTGGCGGAGGATTATCGCGAACGCTTTCCTCTCGCGGCAGATGTTGCCATGAGAGAACTGTACATGGATGATCTAACAACTTCTGTACATTCTGCCGAAGATGGTACTCGTTTAGCTGACGAGCTGCTCGCTTTATTCAAGTTCGGTGGATTTGATCTCGTCAAATGGGCGAGCAACTCATCGGAACTTCTCGCTCACTTGCCGGAGTCGTATCGTGCTGTGATCGAGTTCACAGATGATGATGACACACTGAAAGTTCTAGGTTTAAAATGGATACCTACTTCTGATGTGTTCTCGTTCACTACCGCCGCCGCGACTACGTGTAACACCAAACGTGCTATATTGTCAACTATTGCTCGCCTATTTGACGTGCTCGGGTTCGTCGCACCTGTCATTCTCTACGCAAAACTTCTTATACAAGATCTTTGGCTTTCTAAGGTGGGGTGGGATGAAGAGCCCCCGGAACTCATTACTAAATGTTTCGTTAAACTCAAATCAGAATTACCGTTATTAGTTAACTTACAAATACCTCGCCACTTAGGTGTCGCGGCCGACTGTGTTATAAATTTGCTTGGCTTTGGAGACGCTAGTATGAAGGCTTACGGCTGCGTCTTATACCTGCACGTAACGAACCCTAACGGTAATATATCCATTCATTTAGTATGCGCTAAGTCTAAGGTGGCTCCTCTAAAGACTGTTTCACTGGCAAGGCTTGAATTGTGTGCCTCGCTACTTCTGGCTAAACTTGTCAAACAAGTACATACGGTTTTTGATAATCGCTATCCTATAAAGGATATTTTCGCTTTCAGTGATTCTACGATCGCTCTGTCATGGATTCATTCATCTCCACACCGGTGGCAAGTATTTGTGGCCAACCGTGTGACTGAGATACAGGAAAATCTATCTCCTGACCGCTTTTTTCACATCAATGGGATAGAAAATCCCAGTGATTGTTTATCAAGAGGTTTATTACCCTCGCAACTCATTAATCATCCGCTTTGGTGGTATGGTCCACCTTGGGCTTGCCATCCAACCGCTGAATGGCCAATTGTACCATTCAAACCGTCTTCTGTTGAAGGTTCTATACCTGAAGCAAAGAGCTCTGTTACTCTAACAGTCATTCCTGATTTGGATTCTTCGATACTTCTGGAGCTAGCTCTCAGAGTCTCGTCTTGGAAAAAATTATTACGCATTCTGGTATATATCTTGCGCTTTCTGCGTAAGTTACCTCTCGCTCCGGTAATTCAAGTCTCTGACCTTGAAACCGCTGAACTCGTGATTCTTCGCGAATTGCAAAGCAAACATTTTGCTGATGAAATAAAAAATATTAAAAAGGGTAGATTACCTTCTCCTTCTTTAAGAAAGCTCGATCTGTTTGTTGATGACAACGGATTGCTCCGCGTAGGTGGTCGACTAATAAACGCACATATACCTTATGAAAGTCGGCATCCATTGTTGCTTCCTCGTCGACATCACTTAGTCGATCTACTAATAGATGATTGCCATCGATCCAATTGTCATACCGGTTCACATCTTCTTATGTCTTTATTAAGGCAGCGATATTGGATCATATCCGCTCGGAATATTATTCGACAACGCATACGCCAATGTAACTTCTGTTTTAAGGTTGCGCCCTCTCATCCTACACCCATGATGTCAAGTTTACCCCCTTCGCGGGTGCAAGAAGCTAAGGCCTTTACTCACACTGGCGTTGATTACGCTGGGCCTATAAACATTACTATGACGCGAAGGAGGGGCGTTAAAAGCCAAAAGGCATATATTTGTCTCTTCGTGTGTTTGACTACTAAAGCCATACACATTGAAATTGCCTCAGACTTGAGTTCGGAAACGTTTCTTGACGCTTTCAAGCGTTTCTTGTCTAGGCGAGGGCCAGTATCAGTTCTCTATTCCGATAACGGAACCAATTTCATTGGTGCAAAGCGTCAATTGGACGAGTTATATACTTTCCTTTCTTCTAAAGATACGTCTACCGCATTTCAAATTGAATTGAATAATCGTAAAATAACATGGCGTAATATCCCTGCTCGTGCACCCCACTGGGGAGGCATTTGGGAAAGCAACATAAAATGCATAAAAACTCATCTATATCGTTGCATTGGGCAACAATTACTGTGCTATGAGGAATTGTTGACAGTATTAACTCAAATTGAGAGTGTCTTAAACTCTCGCCCATTGTGTGCGCTGTCGGACCAGCCGCATACAATTATTACTCCTGCGCATTTTCTAAACACAACCCCTTTGCAGTCGTTGCCTGCCTATGAGGTTGACGCATCTGTAAGCCTTCATAACAGGAAAAAACTGTTAGACAGTTTAGTCCAAAGCTATTGGAAAAAATGGCATGTAGATTATTTGCATACACTTCAACTGAGGCAAAAATGGAATACTCCTGATGTACCTATTCAGCCGGGTTTACTTGTTCTCATCCACCAGGATGATTCACCGCCGCTTCGCTGGCCTACCGGAATTATTGAACAAGTATATCCGGGTAAAGATGGAATCGTGCGAGTCGCGTTAGTACGCACTACAGCAGGGATTTTCAAACGCCCCGTCGTTAAGTTGTGTCCCCTTCCTTCGCAATAATTTAAACTTAATTTACCAATTAGCACAGTTATAATTCGTTAATCTTAAGTATGTAATTTAGTAAATCTGTAATTTAATCCACACCCTTTCACCTTTTAAAACTT
This sequence comes from Diarsia mendica, assembly GCA_949316265.1. NCBI lineage: Eukaryota > Metazoa > Arthropoda > Insecta > Lepidoptera > Noctuidae > Diarsia > Diarsia mendica. Next base: position 16,820,820 of record OX438897.1, read on the forward strand.
AAACTTTAAGTCAATCCATTTGACCTCGCTCCGCTTTAATCTAAGATCCTCTCCTTATCCTTTCCGTTTGTTTCGAAAATCCTAAGGATTTCCAAAGGGGGGAGGATGGTTGCGCCTTTAATTCATTCAATCAGCGAGGGCTGGGAATGCATTCACTCCCTCCGTTCGCGAGTGAACCTAACCCGCGAACGAACGACATTCTTCCGTACACTGCCGCTGCGACAAGACGCTGTCGTCGCTGCGTCCGCGCCACCGCGCCGCCCGCCATTTTTTTCGTTCTCACGCGTTATTAAAACTGCAAAACCACCCTCGCTTGCTTGCTAGCAACCCTTCGCATCCATTTCTACCACTCGCAAAACCGGACGCTGGCTACCAAGCATTGTGCACGCTGCCTAAAGTCAAGCTTCCACGAAGAAATCCTCAAGTCCTCGTGGTGCCATCGCCAGGTGAGTGAACTGCTTTTCTTTAGCTCTCGTCTGGTTGGATTGTTTTTACGGCGCACCATATTTTCTCCCGCTCATACTATAACTCGCATATAATCCTCGCATTTTTACCCGCATCGCTTCACCAACCTACGTGACTGTTATTCTCAATATAGCATTCTCAGCATTAGAGACGTTATAGATTCATTAAAAACTGTGATTATCCCGTCCCTAGCTAGGAACTCGTTATAAATTAACATTATACCTACTTAACATTAGTTTTATCGCATTCCAACAGGACTTGCGCCGAGCAGAGCAACGACGCCACGTGTCGCGCGTTGCTTGCTGGTTTCGCCTGCACCGGGGCTACGCCCTGCTTTCAAGTCGGACAGTGGCTGCTTGCCTGTCCGAGCGTGCCTACCCGCTTCTTGCCTGTATCTGCACGCTTGCATTTAAGTATAACCTGCTGTCATTACACCTACCTACTTTGAGAGTTTCACGTTTTATTGTGTGCATACCTACGGCTTGGTGTTATCAATATCATTATAATTAACTGTTCGCAATGCCTAACTTAAAGGAATTAAGAAAGAAACGTGCTTCTTATAAAGCCAAACTTACACAGTTTGAGAAATATCTGTTAGTCATGTGCACATGTGACAAGCCTAGTAACGTTCAACTCAGTGAGCTTGGGGCCAGGTTGCAAAAGATTGAAGAGTGCTATGGCGAATATGATTCCATACAGATTCAAATCGAAAGTTTGCCGGACATTACAGATGCTGAGTGTCAAGATGAATATAGTGAACGCGAGCGCTTCGAGACACAGTACTTCGCGGCAGTCGGCAAGGCTCGAGAGGTGCTTGGCAGGCCGAGCTCTGTGGAAGCGGAGCACAACTTGGAGGATTCAGTAACAGGTTCTGTCCTCGCTGCAGGTGGGCCAAGCTTAAACTTAAAATTACCTACGATACATCTACCTACCTTTTCTGGGCAATATGAAAATTGGTTAGAATTTCATGACACTTATGTATCTCTAATTCATGCTAATGGCACAATACCTAAAATTAGTAAATTTCATTATTTACGGTCAGCATTAAAGGACAAGGCTGCGAGCGTTATTACCTCTTTAGATTTTTCTGAAAATAACTATGATACAGCATGGTCATTGTTATGTGAACGTTATCAAAATAACAACTTGCTTATTAACAATCACATTGATGCATTACTTGACTTTGAAAACATTACAAAGGAATCTTCCTCATCATTGAGGAGCCTCATAGATATTGTAAACAAAAACCTTAGGTCTTTAAAAATGTTAGAAGTCAACATTCAAAATTGGGATCTTATCATTATTCATGTTATGTGTAAAAAATTAGACAGTACAACTAACAGGACATGGAAAGAACATCTGAACATTCAAAAAATTAAAACACCCACTTTAGAATTATTTATCGAATTTGTTAAAAGGCGTGCTGAACTTTTAGAAACAATAGATTATACCAATAGGAACACTCGTAGGCACAGTGAACCTTCAAATGCTAAACCAAAAACATTCATTGCTAATCAAAAACATACAAAACGAACAACGGAACCATTCACATGTCCGCGGTGCAAGCAAAACCATCCTATCTATATGTGCCCTCAGTTCATGTCATTGTCTGTGATGGGTCGAATTGCAGAAGTTAAAAGGCTCAACCTGTGCAACAATTGCTTAAGACAGGGACATGGACCTCAGGATTGCAAATTTGGGCCATGCAGAGTATGTAGCAAACAACACAACACCACACTGCACACTGACGAACCTGCACTTCCACAGCAGTCCGATTCTACTGTGTCTGAAGACAAATGTGTTGTGTTAGCCTCACAGGAAGATTGCCACTCAAATATAGATCCAACAATTCAAACTGACGTTGTCTTGTCATCTACACATAATGGTTGCGTATTGCTGTCTACAGCACTCATAGACATTATTGATTGTAATGGTAGAAAACACACTGTCCGTGCCTTACTGGATAATGGCAGCACATCTAACTTTATAACAGAGAAGCTAAGTAACCAACTTAAATTGCCAGTTAAGTCTACTTCCATTTCAGTGGAAGGTTTAAGTCAATCATTTCATGTAACTAAACGTTCTAGTTTGACTATATCCTCACGCACCGAGTCATACATAAACTTCATTGATTGCTTTATTGTACCAGGGATAACTCAATTGCTGCCTATTGCTGTTTTGATATCTCACAGCTGAACATTCCAAAGAACTTAAAATTAGCTGACCCTAGTTTCAATATCCCTTCAGAAATAGACATATTGTTGAATGCTGAAATCTTTTGGAACATATTAGGTACAAAACGTATGTCTTTAGGCAGGAACAAACCAGTTCTCATTGATACAAGAGTGGGCTGGTTGGTATCAGGTGTGATGCATAAACAAGAAACTAAAGGTAATAAGCCCACTGCCTACTCAAACACAGCTCACTGCAATTATTTAAATGATGGCCACCTTCAACAACAATTAGATAGATTTTTCGAATTAGAATCCGTTTCATCACCCCGTACAACAACAAAGGAGGAAAATGAGTGTGAACAAAACTTTATAAAAACAACCACTCGTGAGAAAGATGGTCACTTTGTTGTAAAAATCCCTTTAAAACAGTCACCAGAAACATTAGGTGACTCATACGAACAAGCATTATCTAGGTTTCAGTCTTTGGAAAGAAAGTTCAAACGTGACTCATTGTACAAAGAAAAATACTCAAATTTCATTAAAGAGTATATTGACCTCGGTCATATGTCTTTAGCCAATCATAGTACCGATAAATGTTCATATTTCATGCCACATCACGGTGTAGTTAGAGACACTAGTTTAACTACTAAATTAAGAGTTGTATTCGATGCGTCAGCAAAGACTACATCACAGTTGTCATTTAATGACATACAGTATGTGGGACCTACAGTCCAAGATAGTTTAATAGATATATTAATTCGATTTAGGCAACACAAATATGTTGTTACATCTGATTGCGAAAAAATGTATCGTTGTGTACTGGTAGCACCAGAGCAACGATGCCTTCAACAAATTTTGTGGCGGTTTGACGCCACTCACAAAGTAGATACTTACAAGCTAAATACGGTAACCTATGGCACTGCAGCCGCTCCATACATGGCTACACGGTGTCTAGTGCAACTAGGTCAGGAGTGTTCTTCTCCTCTAATACGTGAAACAATATTACACGACTTCTATGTGGACGACTTTATATCAGGCCACAACTCAGAAACAGAATTGCTACACATATGTCAAGGAGTCATTAAGGAATTAAGGAAAGGTCAATTTCATTTAAGAAAATGGCGTTCAAATAACATGTCTCTATTAAACAGCATAAATAAAAGTGACATTGATGATCATTTGCTCAAATTAGTCAATGATGATCATGCAAAAACATTAGGTCTACGATGGTCTTGTATGGCTGACACTTTGAGCTTTGCAACAGTTAGCGACCCTTTATGGAATAAAATAAGCAAACGATCTGTGTTGTCAACAGTGGGACAGGTTTTTGATCCGTTAGGTCTTGTAAACCCTTGCATCTTAGAGGCCAAGGTAATGTTGCAAGAGTTGTGGGCTTCAAAAATTGCGTGGGACGATGCATTGCCACCTGAATTAGCAGAAAGATGGTTGAAATTTTTGAAGTCACTGTCACAATTAACTAACATTATTATACCGAGGCTCATTCTATGCGACCAAGCTGTACGCTATGAACTACATACCTTTAGTGATGCTTCCTTGCAAGCATATAGTGCTTGTGTTTATGTTCGGTCAGTCTCAAGGGATGGCAACGTTATGGTCCATCTTGTCATGGCTAAAAGCAGGGTAGCGCCTCTAAAGGGCATGACTGTACCAAGGTTAGAGCTTAGTGGAGCTTTAATAGCTGTTCGCTTAGCAACCAAGGTTAAAAATGCTCTCAGATTAAACATTGATACATGGACATTCTGGTGTGATTCCACAATTGTATTGGGTTGGATACAAACACCAAAGTCATCTTTAAAGGCATTTGTTTGCAATAGAATCAATGAAATAACTGATGCTACCAATTCAAAGGATTGGAATTACATTCCTACCAAAATAAATCCAGCAGATATAGGTTCTAGAGGTTGCAATGCCACCCAGCTGGAAGGCTCTAAACTGTGGTGGGCAGGACCACAATTTCTATCACAACCAAAACCACAATGGCCAACTCAAACCCATACCATACCCATCAACCTACCAGAAACTAAAGTACTGTGCAATCTTGTTCATGAAGAAACCAAATTTATTCATAAGTTTTCAAGCTTTAGTAAATTGCAACGTGTCACTGCTTACATATTACGTTTCATAAACAACTGTAGACATCCTCATAATAAATCTACAACATTTCTAACTATTTCTGAATTAAATTCAGCAACATTACTTTTATGTAAACTTATTCAACTAGATTTGTTTTCAGATGAATACTCTACATTAAAGAAAGGCCAGTCATTAAAAAGGTCACAGTTACTAAATCTTAACCCATTCATGTCACATGAAAATGTAATAAGAGTTGGAGGTAGATTATCAAATTCAAATTATACTTATGATGTTAAACATCCTATTCTTATTCATGCTTCTCATCATGTTACAATAATTTTATTCAGACATTATCATACATTATTAATGCATGCAGGACCTCAATTACTGCTTGCTACATTAAGACAAAGATTCTGGGCAATAGGTGGTCGCAGTCTTGCCAGAAAAATCACACATGAGTGTCATAAGTGTTGTAGATTCGCCGGCAAAACTATTCAACCAATCATGGCGGATCTGCCTAAAGAACGCGTTCATAGTGAGCATCCATTCAGTAACACAGCTGTCGATTATGCTGGGCCTATTCTAATTGCCAACAGAAAGGGTAGGGGTAGCCAACTTATGAAATCGTACATTTGTATATTTGTGTGCTTGGCAGTGAGGGCAGTTCATGTTGAACTAGTCACTGATCTAAGTACTGAAGCCTTTGTAGCTGCATTAAACAGATTTATCGCTCGCAGAGGTCGGCCTGTTAACATATACTCAGATAACGGTACTAACTTCGTAGGAGCCTACAATGAACTCTCGACCTTTCTAAGGTCAAGGTGTAATGACATTAGTTTAAGTGCAGCAGAGCAGGCAATCAATTTTAAATTCACTCCTGCCTATAGCCCACATTTCAACGGCTTAGCTGAAGGCGCAGTTAAGTCAGTAAAACTCCTTCTTAAAAGGATTCTATCCCTAGCCCATTTAACTTACGAAGAGTTAAACACAACATTAATCCAAATTGAAGGGATTTTAAATTCACGCCCTCTTACTGCATTATCCTCTGATCCCAACGATATGACTCCACTGACTCCCTCTCATTTTTTAATTGGACGAACGATCATGATGTTGCCTAGTCAGGTGGACACAGAAAAGAAGACTCAGATCAATACTTTGCCTCGATATAAAAGAGCACAAGCCTTGGCGGCTCATTTTTGGAACCGATATCAGACAGAATATCTTTCAGAATTACAGAAACGTGCAAAATGGCAGCGCCATGACCAGGAGCTGCTGCAGCTGGGAGACCTGGTTGTGGTCAAGGATGACCGCCTCCCACCAAACCATTGGCGACTCGGCCGCATCATGAAGCTGCACCCTGGCTCCGACGGCATCACACGCGTCGCTGACGTCAGGACGGCTTCGGGAGTACTTCGACGAGCCTACAATAGGCTCTGCCTGCTGCCCACTTCAGACCTTGGAACGAGTTCCAACGGGGGGAGCCTGTTGGCGCGCATACGCGCCCCGACCACGCATGAGCGGGACGCGGGAGGAGAGCGATAGCTCACCCGCGCGCACCCCGCGCCGCGCGCCGGCCGGCGCCTGCGCCGCTAGCCGCGCGCCGCCGCCAGTACGACCGCAGCAGCAATTGGGAGCGAATCGCTAATTATTTTTGTCGCGTCGCGGTCCGACATTGTACTCATTTCATTACTATATGCATAAACCAGTCATTCAGAGCGGAGTATTTATTATTTCTCTCCACACACTACCCAAGCTACCGGGACGAGATCACAGCCCCAACACTTTGACACGTTTTATTTCCGTCAATTTTTATTTATTTAAAAAAAAACAAATAACACGCATCCAATATTTTTCGATAATCTAGCAGACGGACTAATTAGATTTTTTTGGTGAAATACCCTAATATCATCTTATATAGAGTCCATCGATCGTTTCTTTGGTCTTCCTGTAGTCATAAAGGTACTCATCCACATTTATACTTAATTTCCGCACGAGGAGAAATCAAAAATAATCAAGTATTTGTTCAACAACAATTATAATGTTTCTTAAAGAAAAAGTAATCGGAAATTACGGAAAGGTTTATGTTTAGCCTTCTTTACAACTTTCAGTGTCGTTCGTGCTTTTATATGCCGTGAAACACATTTAACGTGTTACGAGGAACTTTCTGGAACATTAGGTTTTAACTGTATTGCCTAAGCCTATTTATTGCATCTAATAAACAAGACTGGTGGGCTAGAGGTTATGGGCCTACGTCTTTAGATGGGTTAAAAATACCCGGAAAAGTCAGTTTGTGTAGAGTATCTAACGCTGCAGCGTCACTTTTTCGGTCATCAATGTTTTTTCAAACACCTAAGTCCTAAAGCTGGGAGACGTCACTCATCGTCGTCATATGGAAACCAGTGTATCTAGCTAGACCAGAGATCGCGGAAAAAAAGGTTCTGTATTTTAACATGGACTTGCAACTGTCAAACCCAAAGAGTTTTGCTAATATCATGTCACTTTGCCCATCTCTTTGGACTATTACAGTGTTAGGACCAAGCGTGATGAACGATGCCTGTTTATCAGTAAAAATCATCACAATTTTTTCATTATCAAGACAATTTTGGACAATAACATGCTGATTATTATATTTAAAATCACATTCAACCAAGCAGATCTCCTCCAAAGTAATTAATAAATCAGTTCCACAATTTTAAAATCCTTCACAGCAATTACAGGAGCATTATTCATTAAGAGCTAAGACAAACCAACAAAATCTAAATTAATTAAAATGTAACCTTTTGATCTTGACACAACTGCGGTCCACCGGGTACAACGGAGGATCAAACACGGTAACTTGTATAATTGAATTCAAATCGATTCGTTTCCGAGAGGTTACTTGTTTGTCCAAGTACCGTCAAACAAAGATACAAGTATTTACTTTATACTTTTAGCACACAAATGTACAGAGGCGGACTTAAAGTCATAGGTAATCTGCCATAGGCATTATTTATCAGTCTTTAACTGCCGCACTCAGAGAGCTTTAATGATTACTTAGGCCATCACTAAGTAAAGGTTTTGACAGTTTTGTCAGACAAAACTGTATTCTAGAGGAACCCAATATCACCAAACGGCTATCCATAATATGTCTGGAGCGTGGTTCCAGCTTTAGGCATTGTCTGAAAAGGGTTATGATACTCGACCGAGTAGAAGATAAACACGAGCAAGCAGAGCATCGGTAAGATGGTCAGACGCAATCAAGAAGGCTGTTTGAGGCCTGTACCAAACAGTTCCCACTGCAGGAGAAGACCGCATTCCTGCAGTGATGGAACGAAGAAGTACATAGAACAATATTTTTGCCTGCTTAACTAAATCTTTGTTTGATTGTACCCAGAGTGAGGTGTTTGTTTCAGGCCTCCGGATATTTAAAAGACGGGATACGTTTCCATCTGAAATAAAACACTTTGTTTGTTTTTTTCCCTGCTTTTTTGTGTGTATTTTCCTTTGTTTTGGAGCTTTCCATTCAATTATAGTTGAAGGTTTCAATTGGTCCGTCGGGGCTGTGGATATCCGTCGGGGCTGTGGATATCGAAAGGTTACCGCGGCTCCAACACAAGGGCGAAGAAGAAGGAACATGGGTTTGGTTTTTAGTCAGTAGAAGTCTGACACTCCCCTTCGCTCTGCCCAAGAGCGGGGGGGGTTATTCGATGATTTTCCACCCACCAAAAAAAAAAAAAAAAAAAGGTTTCAATTGGTCTGCTTAACGAAAAATGTTGATGCTCATGTAATATCTAATTAAAACTACGTCCTAACGTCACACGAGTTTTCAAAGTACTGTATCGTCTTAATTTTTTGTTTACGTAAAAAAAGAAAAAATATGTGGTCAATATTTTTTGGAAATGTATCTGACGGATTAATTAGTTTTTTTTTGTCCGATCCCCTATTGTTTAGAACCCAACATTGAACCTTTGGTCTATTCATTGAAGACTTCACTCATGATTGGAAACGCGCTAAATATAGGGCGACCGTTAGAACAAGAGGCATTGTGTCACAAGATTCAGACCATACTGTCCAAAATAGCTAGGTCCTAAGTTGGACCATTTATCTTCTATTGTTACTCGTAGGTAAGTGCTAACAATAGTACTATGGCGTCCTAAGTGACGTGACATCTTCGTGTAGGTATAGTCAGAATGGTTTTTCTCATAGACCCTTATGTGGGTAGGTTAAAATACCCGGAAAAGTTAGAGTTGTTTAGAGTTTCTAACGCTGCAGCGTCACTCATCGTCGTCATATGGAAACCAGTGTGTCTAGCTAGACCAGAGATCGCGGAAAAAAAGGTTCTGTATTTTAACATGGACTTGCAACTGTCAAACCCAAAGAGTTTTGCTAATATCATGTCACTTTGCCCATCTCTTTGGACTATTACAGTGTTAGGACCAAGCGTGATGAACGATGCCTATTTATCAGTAAAAATCATCACTATTTTTTTTTTTTTTTTTTGTATTACTAGGCAAATGAATTCATCATTTCACCCCGGAACCACCTACTTTTGGGTATTCGCGTCCCCTTTATTCTACCACTTTTCCCTGTTCTGTGAGTCCGTCATTCATTTCCCTCGATCCTGACGATCTCTTCAATCCAACGTGTTTTTGGATGGCCCTGGTTTCTTAGGCCCAACTTTGACCACCATTCGGTCAGAAGCAGAACCTTACACCATCGGCCATCCAGCCATAGCCAGATGTCCTGACCAACTCTACTTTGCCTATTAGGTACATATTCATCATTTATGACCATTTCTTGTGTTATAGCCATTGCATTAAACCAAAAAATAATGAACTTATTGCAATTGGAATATAAACCCAATTAAAATTTGTCAATTGGTTAGTAGACAGTTAATTTAAACTTCTTCTTAGCGTGTCGATGACAATTTAAATTGAGTCGGCCCAAAATTTGGCGACGAGTTCGGCACTTTCAGTAGCCTCCATCAACTCCTGTGATGTGCAAGTAGCAGGACAGGCTGGACACGATATCAAGTGCTCCATAGTCTGTGGGGCAAGACCACATTTACACTCCAGGGCAGAGTCGTCTATGAATCTCCACCTGAACAGGTTTTCCTTGCTTCGGCCTACCTGTGTCCGGAGTCTGTTTAGAGACTTCCAGGTTAACCATGGCAACTCGTGTCCAGGTGGAAGATTTTCGGCAAGTGGCACAAATGGGTTGGGTAAGGCAACACTATCTCGCCACAACTTAAGTCTTTCCTTAGGGCGTTCGCCAGTGAGCGGGGGTACACACTTCATGAAGCTGTTGCGGCTTTTCAGCCTTTGCGGAACTATGATGTTACTGTGCAGAGGGTGTCTAGCGTCGGAGACCATTTTGGCTCTTTCACTAGAGCTCGCCACCGCTCTGCGAACTACTGGTGGCGCTATGCCTGCCAATGGATACAGCATCTGTACCGGGGTCGGCTTGAGGCAGCCAGTGATTATCCGGCACGTTTCATTCAGTGCTGTATCCACTAACTTTGCATGGGCTGATTGACTCCACACGGGGCATGCAAATTCACCCGCAGAGAAGGATAGTGCCAGTCCAGTAGTCCGCACAACGTCTGGCGAAGCACCCCACTTTGACAAAACTAGTCGCTGTAAAAGACTGTTGCGGGAGTGCACCTTCTGCTTGATATTATTGCAGTTCTTGCCGAATGTAAGCGACCTGTCCAGAGTAACACCGAGATATTTTGGGAAGTTGCTGTGCTCGATAGGTACCCCATCCCAAACAATGTTGAGTTTGCGGCTCGCCTCTCTATTGCGAAGATGGAATACGCAAGACTGCGTTTTGCTCGGATTAGGTTTTTTTCACTTATTATTCGGGAGTTTGATGGACACAATGAAATTAATCTGTTCGATATTCAATGATCTAATTTGAAGTCTTTATAAAAAACATTATTAAATGAAAAAAGCCTGCTTTATAATTTATTAATAGAGTACAGTATTGTGGTGAAAATAGGTGCGTGACAAAGGAATAATATATGATTGCAACTAGGTTCCCCTTTTATTACAGCTATCATTCGATTTTTCATATTTGACAAACTAATCGTACTTATGAGGTTGATTGTAATTTTCGTAATGAGTAGTTTACTCTAAGTGCTATGCTATATTTGTTTGGATTTCAGAGACATTTTTTATTTATTTATTTTTTTATTATAAATGGGCTTGCTCTTGACTTCAATCTTGCCCTAAGGGCAGAGATGATGTCGACGATGGAACGAGCTTACCCAGTAGAAGCCTGTTTACTCGCGACTTAAACAGATTAGGGTTATATGAACTCGGAAAAACCGACGCAGGCAGGGAATTCCACTCCTTGGCTGTGCGCATAATAAAGGACCCAGCAAAGCGCTTCGTTCGAATGTGTGGAATGTCGACTAGGTATCGGCTTAGTTTACTCTAAGTGCTATGCTATATTTGTTTGGATTTCAGAGACATAACATCAAGTCTATAATCCCTGAAGGGTAAAGCAGAGGTGAATCAAATAGTAGGTATTACATATTTCGCCTGTCATGTTGGAGACCCATGTAATAGGGGGCGAACCGTGTACAAACCACAGAAGAGATAAAAGAGGTTAGAAAGGAAATAGTTCCTGATTTGTATTAGAACGCGTGTCGCCGCTTGTCTCCCACTCTCTGTAACCACTACATGCAAGACGCTTATAAGTACGCGAATTATGCACACAAATAAACCACACTCACTTAGATCGCGAGCTTGCTACTGGTTGTCACACTAGCGCAAACATTGCGTTTGACGTACACTCACACTTGCGTATATTTCTCATACATGTTACGGTGACCAAAAGGTCGATAATGTATATCGATAAAATTACTTGAGTTTTGTTACTTTAAGTTTTGCAGTTTTTGCTTTAATTTCGGGACGGGACAGAAAGAAAGAAAATAAGAAAGCAAAAATATTTATTGGTCTCTCACACATAAAAAATTAAAGATAAAAAGTAAACATAAAAGATTTTTTTCAAATATTGAACATTAAGTACTTGAAATTCAATTTCAATTCAGATATTATTATTGTCTTGAAATAAAACTTATTTATTAAGTAGCAATAGCATGCGTTTGCTATCTTTCAAATTCGAATTTTTCAGAATAAAATGCAATCTCACACTAATATTTTTCTATAATAGCTTTATTCAGGTCTGTAACATATCTGGATCTGTTGGAAACCTAAAAATAAAATTTAAAATGTATGTTTCGATTTATAAATGGCTAACCTCAAAACAAATTTTAGATGAAAAACAATCAATAAACAATAATAAGGTATTGATAGTATGAGATAAACAAAAGTTATTTTAATCATAACATAATAATCATTTGAATGCATTCACACATACTAAAATAATATCGACATTATTTACAACTTGGTACAACACTATCGAAACGCAAAGAGTAGGCAGAATTTAAGCTTTGGCTCGTCGCACGCGACGTTCGCAGTGAACGAAATGCATTGCGCAATCGCCCACGTAGTACAAGATGGTACCCACGTATTGCAAGCAATGTACATAATTTCGTTTCTGCTTGCGATTGTATCATTTTTGTCTGCGAACTACATAATACTATTGTAATAATTACAAATATCACTTGTATTTTAAGGTTTTTAGACTTACCGATGAAGAGAAATCCCTTCTCGAGCCACACTGCACACCTGGCTTCTTTTCCGACACGTAATAATCGCGCAACACGGCATGATCCTTTTTTTTTCGCGGAGCTCCGTTCGCTGTCACAATATGAGCGCGATTGTTGGTCAGTAAATCAAATTTTGTCGACATATGATCGTCTGATCATATAGGCGGCGCGCGTGCCCCGCCCACATGGCCTTTCTAACCTCTTTTATCTCTTCTGTGGTACAAACCCAGACCCCGTGGCTGTCTACTGCGGATTTCCACATGGAAAACCCAATAACATTTTTCCCGACCCGTGAATCGAACCCAGTACCTTATGCTCAGCAGTCGCGTTTTGCAACCACTACACCAACGAGGCAGTCTACATTTACCATGTTTCGTTTTGAAGTGCTTAAAACACTTTGGGGAACTTGGTTTTAATGTAACGGAACAGAAATACACTCCACAATAATTCTTGTGAAATCTGAATGTTTTTCTTGACCTATTTATGCTAGCAAGATTTTATTTCTTTACTGAAAGTCACAAGTAAAAGGTTTCAACTTATTTCTTGGAAACTGACTTTACAGAGCTGTAAGAATTCTATTTTAGTATTTGAATAATAAAACCTTCTTTTAAATGGACTTTTTTCATGTTGTGATGTTAGGTTTTATTTCATCAATGCTCATACTTAGTATACTGACAGTATAAGACACCATGTTTATCAAATAAGGAAGAAGTATTTATATTGAACTAACATGGGATATCAATAAAATATAAATTTTATAAGTATTTTATAAATACCTACTTACATTTATAAAATTAAATAATCTATACTTATGTGTGCTTATGTTTTAGCGTGGCAATAAATAAAAGAAAAGCGCCAAATAAACTCCTCCTTATCGCTGTTAATTAAATAGAACAAATAAATAAAATAACAAATAAAAAAATTATAAATAAGTTTCCAAGTTTAATTTGTTGGGATTAGTAAAGTTTCTTGTTGAAATATAATTAAAAACTTCCGATAAATTTCTTTGAAAGTATTATATCTTTTGATCTGTATCGAATAATTAGGAACAAAAAAAGCATTTGAAACATTTTAGTAGATAATTCTGTTGTACCTACATATTTCTTTCTGAATTAAGTTTTTAATACTAAACTGTGTTTAATATTAAATTAGCGATAACTATCATACTGGGATCTTTTATATTTAAAGTTTATTACCGTGAAAACATTTAAGGTGCCATTAGAATATTCTTTATTGTAATTACAAAAGGTTGAGAGCATTCTACTAGAAACTTTGTATTAATTTAAGTACTACTTAAAAATAATAAACATCTATAAAAGGCGAAAAGAGCCATCAAAATTAATAATCACACAAATTAGAAAATAACAACAAAGAATAATATCTTTAACAAGATATTTGACGCAGAAGCCTACCTATTTTTTTTACTTTCTTTCTTCTCCTCAACTTGTACCATTAGTTTAACCAACCATTAATTTCATAGCTCTCAAGACATACCGTTTGTCTACCAGTTTCATTACCACACCATACTGTTTTAATTAACCCACAATCAATTGAAATCGTCACATCAACCACATGTGTAGCCAATAGAATTAACCATTCAAAATAAGCTAGGCATAGTCAAACCGGTTCCATCATCACTAGAATAATAATAACCTACGAACAGTCGCGTGCTTGAACAGCGTGACTGCAAAAAAACCACATGTCATGACCGTCGGCAACCATGATGAATTGCACATCAATATTCGAAGCACTATCCACGAGATTAACCGACGGGCTTAAAAGACGTGACACTTGTCACAATAACGTGACACAGACAGTCTTGTAACAATTAAAATGATATAAAACAAGACGACGGTATCTGACTTAAAATATAAAGTGACGTTTTCAGCAATCTCATGTTTAATTTGAACACGTATTGGTTGCAGTTTCGATGCTTTTGATGGATAATGTTGTCGTTTACTTTGTTTTTGTTACTCACAACTTACGCTCACAAAAGGTAATAAAGATTTGGTTTGGAAATTAGCTGCAAGACCAGGACAGTGCAAGAAATGGATGCGAGATCTCAGGTTCCAATACCTGACAGAGGTTCCCAACTTAACACAATATTTTTATGGAACCAACTCTGACATCTTTATTCATAGAAGTAGAGCAAATTTTAATGATGCATATCGTTTTCTAGGATTTCAGGAACTTTTTTTACAATTAGTAGAGGTTTAACATTAATATGGCCTACATTTATAGTTGTTCCGGGTCTGGCTGTTTGTGTATGCGAGTTAAATGTTAGTAAACACACTAACGAAACAGGAAAAATGTATTAGTGTGCGCCAACGTTTTATATAAAAACTAAATGTGGCACTCGGAGACTGCCGCGGTAAAGCTATTGCATAGCATTTTTTATCAACTAATGCAAATAATTAATTATTTAATTTAACAACCTCAGTTGACAACCTTGTTATTTTCCGTAACCATAGCAACCTGGTTGTGAATATTTTCATTACGGAATTTCTGGATTCGCTCTTCACGCTCAAGGCCCGCGATAGAAGCTATGCAATAGCTTAAAAATAAGAAAGAATTCACAGAGGCATCCATTTAAAATAATCATAAAGACACGTTTCCCTGCAAAGAGGAAAGGAGTTTCTCTATCGTATACTATTCCCCACATAGCCATTGTAATACTCAGAAGTTTAATAGTTTCCAAGCTGATTTTGGAGCAAGAAACTTTCACTATCCAGCTGCTTCACATTTCGCAGAGCTCGTAAAAGCAAACTGAGTTAAATTTACTTTATCTTATGCATTTTATAGAAAGCAAGATGACAATGAAACTTTTCATCTTCAGAAGAAAACGAAAGTAAAAATAAAAAAAATGTCTATGACTTCGTCTTCCTCGTTCCTATAATACTAATCGATTATGTATTTTGAAACGTGAACCGCTCAGTTTATACACTGCCTTATTTTAACAGTCTTGTTGATTTCATCTGACCAGACTTTTCTGAACTACGTTGAGGTGGGCTTCCAGTCTAACTAGATTTAGTTGAACACCAGTATTTTGAAGCGACTGCCTCACATAACCCCGTTGATACTGGGTAATATGATACCCTTTTTCTTTTGGAGGTCTCCCAGCCCCGACGGATACCCTTTGGTAAGCTTGGTAAAAGTCTTCTTGATCGCGGTCCAGAATCCTAAGCCTATACAGAAAGTATAATTGTGAGACTGAGTTTCATGATAATTGCACGCTTCTGTTACATTGTTGGTAGTCGCTTGATGATATTGAGTTCCTTCAGTATGGAATTCAATTTACGACTCTTAACATTGATTAGAATTACCCAACACTATCATTAAAACTGAAAACGCATATTGACCATGTTTAATTTATGTTTCGGTCCCGTTTTCAGTGTTTATATCACAAATCCCAATATAAGTTTTGGAATTTGTGAGCCGGGAGCCGGTGTAATTAACAAGAACAGTAAAATTGTAATCTCAACTTAGCGAGCCACACTTATAGCTTTTTAATATCTTTCAAAATATCTTGACGATATTTCAGATATTTTCATTACTAAAACGGTTAAGAAATCTTTAATGAGGTCATAACATAAAAATGCTGCCTTTGAAAGAACTTTAAAGTAATAGAGATTTCCAGGTTTCTTGTCTTTTAGGAACAGTGAGATAAGAAAAGCGAACCAAAGCAGTGTAAATATTACAAGTACACACGGCTACACATCAAGCTATACAAAACCAGTTAATCTTGGCCTCACTTTACTAGATCTTTTCGCACAGTGAACGACCAGATTATACTGGTTTTGTATAGCTTGATGTGTAGCCGTGTGTACCTATGTTAAAAGTGATTCCTCTAGATTCCACCAACCCTTACTTATCCACCATCCTGCACAGAGCTAGTGTCGTCACCCACTCCTTTCTACCGTGAGACACCAGGTGTTCCAGCAGTTGTTTGCTCTTGAATTATGAACGCCACAACACCACACCACGCTAACAATGTAGAATCCTGAAGGAATACTGTCGCCAACGGCAGACTGCATAAATTAATTGATGGTCACATTACACTTAGTACAAGAGAAGACTCACTATCCTTATTAAAATTCCAACTTTTTGAAGCGATATTCCGTTCTTCAAATAATTAGGTACTAAAATATTTTCTTTTTATCATTTTTTAATTCCTTTGAAGTTTTAAAATTTTCCTCTCCTTCACGTAACCGTAATTAAATCTTATCGCAGAACTAAGTAAAGCCGTGAAAGTTATTTGCGAAGTTTTCATTAAAGTAATATCTTTTAATTAATGTCTTATTTATTAGTAGTTACTACTTATTATTACTTTGAGAAATTATGACGCGATAGTGGGCCACACTGGCCCTGCATGGGATCTGAAAGTCATGGGGAGAGTGAGGCCTTTGCCCAGCTGTGTGACGACGCAGGCTAACAGTAACAGACTTTACAGAACCAATAATAGTCCTACGTTTATTTTACTTAGCTCATTTTTGAACTGGTGATTTATTATTCTATTTATTTATTACTCTAAAAGCTCTTAATGCCGAAATCACGTCTTTCTATATCGTTATCACAACCCAGATCCTGGAAAAAATATTTTGATTTAAAAGAGTGTCCATGGAGTTTTTCGGACATTCTTCTCCATAAATATCTACAGTTTGGAATGGGCAACTATAGTACTTTCACAAGTTATTATGACTGGGACTATAGCTTCATCCTTTTGTATTTGACATTCAAAACTGCGTAATGGTCTAAGGGCCTGTTTCACCAAATCACCAACTACGATTAAGGTCCCGATAACTTACTTGGCCGATAATCTCATACAAATCCTGCGTCATTTTTGAATTTATTCGGTAAGTAGCGGCTACTTGGACATCGTGAAATTGGCCCTAATTGAAATAAATGCTTTGAATTTGACGCAATTTTTATTATAATAATTTTTATTAACTTTGGTGTGAACCTGAAAATAAATGACGTGATCAAAAGTAGTAGATCATAATAAAAAGCGCTATGTTGCCATTATTATTGGGATTGCTTTAGGCTACAAATAGCCATAATGAGTTAGGGCCAATGCACAAATAATGGCAGGCCATTTAGATCATCGCCTACGACCACGATACGAAGTCATTTAC
This sequence comes from Diarsia mendica, assembly GCA_949316265.1. Taxonomy (NCBI): domain Eukaryota; kingdom Metazoa; phylum Arthropoda; class Insecta; order Lepidoptera; family Noctuidae; genus Diarsia; species Diarsia mendica. Next base: position 16,838,342 of record OX438897.1, read on the forward strand.
TTAAGCACTCAATTTACACGATCTACCCACTAAAGTACCTACACTGGGTTTTTTATGTAGTACGTGTTTAAGACTTTCATGACTGCTCAAAACGGCGCTTGAGAAAGAATTTCAAATTGATATCTCTTTTTTTTCCTACTCCGCTATTAATTTCGTTGCGGGATCCAAGATAGTTAATTTGTTTCTCTGGGACTTCGTCGAGCTTCATTGTCTCGGCGCTTTTCTGGTGGTCGCCACTGTTGATTCTGGCGTTCAGGAGTTACAGTGGTTTGGGAATAGTGTGGCGGGCTTGACCCATAAAAAAAGACGTTGTCATTTGATTCATTTCGCAAGTTATCTTTAAGTCTCGTGCAATAGGTACTGCCAAGAACCGGCCACTAATCTAGACTCCATAGCTCTACTGAGAAATTCCTGATGGAAAACCTTAATGGGTAGGTACACCTCTGCCTGACCCTTCGTGGATTACAGGGGTGACGTAGTATTATCTCGAAGAAAATAAAGTAAAATCCCTTATCTAACATTAGTTGGTTAAAAAACTGTCGACTTCTCAAACATAGTATCTTCAAAAAGATAGAAAAAACTCTTGAAAACATCTTCATAAAATATACTTTGCTTATTTGAAACCTAATAAATCAGGGAAAAGCTTTAAAAACTCAGTAGCAAAAAATGTAGACCGTAATAAATTCATAAAATAAATGTTAATTTCGCTTTTATTACCACAAAATATTTGACGCCATGTAAATATGACTTATGCATGAATAATGTGGAAGTTTGGTTCTTTATTACGTGTTAGCACAATATTTACTTAACAAGGGTGTGTGGGGAGTGTCTTTGTGTAACATAGATATAATATTACACGTACAGTAGGTGTCAGGTGGTAATACTTTGACCTTGAACTGGCCTAGCGAGGAACGACGGTTTCAATAGAATCGATCATTAAAAAAGGGGAAGTATCGACTACTTCCCCTTTTTTAATGATCGACAAGCACACTGAAAATATTGATTGCAATTTTTCACTGATGTCAAACGCTGTATCGTATGAAATCAGGATCTAAATCTAAAAAATAAATGCAAGTTAACCGGCTGTATACTTACTAGCTTGTTCCACTGTACCTGTGACTGTAGGCCGTTTTCTATTATTACTAGTACGAGTGGAACTTTTCAGTTAGAAATAATAATTTCCCTTGACCAAGCTTATAGACATTACTTAATTTAATATGGATGGTTACTGCCACAGCTGCTTGTACCATTAAATGCGTAAGATGTTTTCAAATGTAGATTTCAAAACTAAATAAAAATGTCATGAAAACCAACTTCAAGTTAATTTTGAGCTGAGTTACGTAACCCAGTGCTTGAATAATTTATCTACTAGTTTTCACACTCTCCTATTTGTAACTTGGTAAGTACAACAGTAGGTTTCCATTCATGATACTTAATAATCACGTATTAGTGTGTGGGTGTAGTACGTGTATTGCTTTGCAAAGATATAAGTATAGGTGCCCTTTCGGCTTACGTTTAAAAATAACTTCACTCTAATGCTTTAAACTTAAAGGATACTATCATCTGCCTAGCCTTGTCCCAACCATGTTGGGGTCGGCCTCCTTGCAGCTGAATATCAGTATTTTACATGAAGTGACTGACTCCACAACTCAGTTAGTAATGCCTCAAAGGACACCGTTGACAAATAATAGGTTGGTCTATTAATTTTGCTTCACGCCGTTGCTGTGTTGTCTAGGTAATAGCTCTTGCAATTAGCACCATGCAAACAGCTGTTCCAAATTGTCATTACACCCTCACATAATTATATGAAAAAGGTGACAGACTGACAGCTTAGTTACGGTTAAACAAATTAATAATAAAAAAAAGAAAACTGAGACAGTCATTTGTTTGAGTCTGAACATCATGTACATTCACGCAATGATAATTTATCACCTTCACGCAAACTGGTAATGAGAGGATATCGGTAAGTGCAGTAATAAATAAAATAACTCAAATAGCCCTTTATACTTTATTTCTGACCAAAAGAAATAAGTAATATGATAAAAGCCAACATCATTGAAGTAAGAAAAAATACGTCGAAGTTTTTGGCTGAATGAGCAGAAAGGAAAAATAAACAAATAATGTCCCAAATGTAATAACATTACTCTGTTTTTACCAAAACATGCGAAAAATACAACCCAAAATTCTGGCTGATGTTCAAAAAATGCATCTTTTAGAGATATTTGTCATTTTCTTGCGATCCTGTCATACCGTTTTGACAAATGAAGCTTGTTCAAAATATGCAGGTATCTGAACGTCATCCGTCTTCTCAACTATCATCAGATAAGTTTTACGATGTAACTCCTGGACTTCTATTTTGCTGTGTTTTGTGAGGTACGGAACCTTACCTGTGATGTGCAAAAAGAAAAACATTTATTACGAATTTTCTAGCTAGTTTCTCGTTGGTTTGCAAGTTGGAAGTCATACCTAACGATAACAACGTGATGTAGAACAAAAATACACTATTTTTACAGAATTTTAACTAGCAGTCAGTTTTCTGTAGTTTTTACCCTGTAATATGTTTTTATCTAACGAATTAAGTTCTAGAACTTATACCTACTAACTTGTTCTTTGTGAAGTTTTCAAAATGGGTTTTACTTTAGTTTATGTGTAGTCGAATTCGAAGCTATACATAGATATATTTAGAAAGTCACCGTAACATGTAGGTACCTACTTAATCAACAAACGAATACTTTTATAGTGTAACTTTAGTTACGCTAAAAACGATAATGAATCAAAGTTGAATGAATACGTTACAAATTAATTTATTTTTACAATTATAATTACGATTTGAATCACCATTGTTAGTGAGGTCAGTGAGTGCATTCAATTGCTTTGTCGATTCGATTACTTATCGATTTGATTAAATACATTGTTTTCAAGCTCTGGAACTTAGTGCCCAGTGTTAATTAGAAAACCACTTCGTAAAATCTGAGTGAAAACTAGCCTGCTATTTATACTGAAGTTCGGTGTTACATGTTTTTTTTCTTTAATTTTAACTTAAATTAAAGCAACGCCTAACAATATTTGTGACATTGTTTTCAGTAAAAAATAAAATAAAGCGGTAAAACAGACTTAACACAGAATACACGTCATATATCGCTAAACCAACAAAAATGAATAACTAGAAAAATATTTTTCTCGTTCAACATTGAACAAACAAGATTATTTCATTACAACAGCTTCCACATGAATTTTATTTAACAGTGCCATTAAATTTTGCTTAAAAAAGTTGTAAAAGGTTTTTTGAAAGGTTATTTTGCCTACCAGCCTAAACCAACTTTGTAGCAAATCACCCTGTTACTATACCAACAGTGAGTTACTAGTGTCAACAAAATTACTCGACAAGTGTCATCGAGGCATCGAATCGCGCGGCAGCCATCACTGACTCGTTTTCGGGAGGTCATTGTGCGCGAGGCATGACGTCACTTATGACCTTGACGCGTTCGCAGCCCGCCCGCTCGTCGCGCGTCTCGGTGCACGTGTTATATCTTTAATTATTTTTGTAATTTTAGCACTATGTTTTTGATTGTTCAAGTATGAAAAATTGGGATTTCCTTGATTCAGACCAAAATAACGTAACAACGTCGGCTGTCAGATGTCAAGTGACAATGACGTAGGGCGACGTTGAGTCAAGTATATTGTTGATTTAATAATCACCGAAAATATCTTAAAAACAAAGGTTCTAATTTCAAATAAACCTAATTTACATTATTCAAATGATATATTATATCCCGACGTATTTTATAGAAGTAGCTTTTATTGTAGCTTAAAAGACTTGGTTTCCGAACCACAAATACTATTGTGGTATTTGGAATAGTTAAGTCAAGTTGAATGTTTATTTATTATAGGTTTCCAATAAATTATATAGTTATTATTAAAAGATACTTATAATGTTTCCTACATTTTATCTTGCAATTTTAATAAATTAAATAGTTTCAATCAAATTCTCTGAACTATCGGTGGATATTCATATTTTATCTGATAGTCGTAAAGATTACAAATAAAAACATATTATATTGCTAAATTATCTTAAGACGTTTTAAAATAGTTTCACTACATAGGATTTGTTAATTATTTATGTTATTAGTTATTTAGCTATAATGAATAACCATTTGCCATTGGTTTATTAGGGCGGTAGTCGTTGATGTACTTTTTAATATTTGACGGTTATAAAAGTAGAAATACCGCCAATTCAGGTTGAGTTACGCTGCAACTGTTGAAGGGTAAAGACAGACCCAAAGTAGTATATAAATTGTGTATAGAAACGATTACGTTTACATATTGTGGCCTAGTTGTGAAGATACCAAATGTGTAAAAGCTGAAACCTATTTGTATTACTCTAAAGGATCTACAATGTTCATGTAAGTTAATTGATATTATGCTATGAATATTACAGATAACTATGTGTTAGAAATATGTACTATAATATGGTTCATATTGATTGTTGTTTATGTAAACTGATAAATTGCTGTAACTTGAGACAATCCAAGACAAGGTCAGGTTGTCTTTGCATAATACTTTAAAATATGTTCCCGTGGAGTTTCTTGTCCATTCTTCTCCACGTAGACTAGGGACCTAGCGAATGGAATCGAGTTTGATGTAGTTGACAAGGCCGAAAGAAATAAAATGAATAGTCTTGTCTTTTGTGCTTTTACTTCATAAAACCCCTGTTCCCTACACACATTTCTTTAGAGGTACTTTCGAACACAGTAAATAACTAGTAATCATCCTGACAAGTTTAATAATTGGTGGATATTAATACATATACATATAGATTTACATACACTTTCTAACATCAGAAGTGGGACAGTCTCTGGCTCTCTGATATAATTTCTAATGGTCTTCCTGTTTTATTTTCATGATCAATGCTGGAGCTGCTGCTGGTGTGATGATGAAAGCTGTGACGCCGATAGCTCACCGCCTCGACTTGGCTATGATGAGAACGTCGACAGCACGTACTCCGACAGCGAGATTGAGAAGCTGCTGGAACCACTTGGCAGCCAGGCCATGGCTTAAATCAAGCAGCAGTACGAATTCGCTAATGTCGGTAAAGGCCTTTAGAGGCTTTGTTTTATTTTAATTTATTTATTCTCTAATAACGCAGTGATAAAAGATCCTAGAAACTGTAAAAATAAAACTAGAATAATTTAGGAAATTGTTGATTCAAAGTTAAGCTTCTTTCTAAAAGTTTTTAATGTACTTACCAGACATCCAAAACTTGTGATGAAAATATTTATAAATTTTTCGTAATGCAAAGCATTACCCTGGCTTGGTTAGTACCCCCAAATTCATGCAGATTGTTAAGTTTTCACGAAACATCCAATAATACAATAAAAGATAAATAAGTATCTCATCTTCAATTCAATTATTGAGATTATGGGATTGGAGATATTCAAATATCTGACGTTATTTTTGAACCTCGTCTTGTAAATAGTATTAATGACGATGTCAATATTTGTTTCCTTGATAACTCTGGTTCTCGCAAAATAAATATTGTGAATATAATGTATAAACGTTACGTAGTATGAAGTTTGAAACCACAATAAAATTCTAATACGATCTAAATAGATAAGATTGAATCATTTAACGAGGGTAGAATTTTTTTTTCTCGAAACGTATTTATGGGTCAATCGGTCTAACTGAGTTAATCAATACAAAAGACTTGTTGATTCATACGAAAACATGTTTAAAAAAAAAACTAATACCATTATATTAGCTAATGTATTAAGAACTTTATTATTCTTCAATGCTCAGGGGTTTCCTCATCAAGAATAAACAATAATTCACTTGCTGATAATTTAAATTAAACAATAAAAAAAAAAAACGTGTTTATGAAAACGCAGAAATTAACGTACAACTAATTTGAGAATAAACGATTACAATAACAACACAAATGTCTAGTAGCTAATAACCAGCCAAGCAAACACTGACACAAACCAAAAGTGGGTTCCATTTTTTTTACTAGATGTGGCAATACATGGCAAAATACTAATTAAGTTGTATTACTAATTGAGTATTTTTATTATTTAATATTACCAATGTGATAATTATTCATTTATATGATTACCTATTTGTTTAAACTTGATTAGGTAGGTTAAACCCTTCGGGGATTACAAGGCGTGATATTAATCTAAAAATTTAAGATAATATGTTAAAATAATAATAATCTGTATTTATTATGGAATAGTACAAAATGGTAAACTAGATTCGCAATGATATTGTCAGATTGACCGAACGGTGACTGTTTGGTGTTGTAAATGAGATTTGTATGATTCAATGGTTAGAGTATACTATCTAATACGATCTGGGTACATTTTACAAAATGGAAGTCAAAGAAACAGTACACGATAAAGTCATAGATGAAAGGCAAAAAAAAAAAAAAAAAAAATTGCTATTCTAGTGTGGTGAATAAATAGATACCTAGATGAAAACATTGCTGTTGAGAATTCTATGTGGACAGAAATTTTGATGTGTTATTCAAAATGAAACAATAATTATTGTAAATTCTAAGGACAAGCTACGATTTAGGCCAGGTGAAATGGTCTATGAGAATGCTATTGTTGAAGACGCTATTTAAGTCTCTAAATTTTTTATAACAACTATTGCACCTGGTTAATCAAATGATTAAATGACTTATAACTTACGACTCATGACTCATGACTTACAAAAAAAAAAGGGGGTGGCTGTGCCTTATAAAAAAATGTGGCTGTGCCTTATAAAAAATAAAAAAGGTGGCTGTGCCTGTGCCTTATAAAAAAAAATGTGGCTGTGCCTTATAAAAAATAAAAAAGGTGGCTGTGCCTGTGGCTTATAAAAAAAGGTGACTGTGCCTGTGGCTGTGCCTTATAAAAAAAGGTGGCTGTGCCTGTGCCTTATAAAAAAAGGTGGCTGTGCCTGTCGCTGTGCCAATAATATACCATTTTAAAACCAAGTAATTTTATTGCCAGAAATGTACTTCAAGGACAAGGTACATAGCAAAATGACCATGTTATATCTTAATGAAAAATGTATAAAGATGTTCTGTGATTGATGAATTGTTTTATCAAAAAATGTACTTCGAGAACGAAGTACATATCAGAATGGCCGTGTTATATCTTTAATTATTTTTGTAATTTTAGCACTATGTTTTTGATTGTTCAAGTATGAAAAATTGGGATTTCCTTGATTCAGACCAAAATAACGTAACAACGTCGGCTGTCAGATGTCAAGTGACAATGACGTAGGGCGACGTTGAGTCAAGTATATTGTTGATTTAATAATCACCGAAAATATCTTAAAAACAAAGGTTCTAATTTCAAATAAACCTAATTTACATTATTCAAATGATATATTATATCCCGACGTATTTTATAGAAGTAGCTTTTATTGTAGCTTAAAAGACTTGGTTTCCGAACCACAAATACTATTGTGGTATTTGGAATAGTTAAGTCAAGTTGAATGTTTATTTATTATAGGTTTCCAATAAATTATATAGTTATTATTAAAAGATACTTATAATGTTTCCTACATTTTATCTTGCAATTTTAATAAATTAAATAGTTTCAATCAAATTCTCTGAACTATCGGTGGATATTCATATTTTATCTGATAGTCGTAAAGATTACAAATAAAAACATATTATATTGCTAAATTATCTTAAGACGTTTTAAAATAGTTTCACTACATAGGATTTGTTAATTATTTATGTTATTAGTTATTTAGCTATAATGAATAACCATTTGCCATTGGTTTATTAGGGCGGTAGTCGTTGATGTACTTTTTAATATTTGACGGTTATAAAAGTAGAAATACCGCCAATTCAGGTTGAGTTACGCTGCAACTGTTGAAGGGTAAAGACAGACCCAAAGTAGTATATAAATTGTGTATAGAAACGATTACGTTTACATATTGTGGCCTAGTTGTGAAGATACCAAATGTGTAAAAGCTGAAACCTATTTGTATTACTCTAAAGGATCTACAATGTTCATGTAAGTTAATTGATATTATGCTATGAATATTACAGATAACTATGTGGTATAAATATGTACTATAATATGGTTCATATTGATTGTTGTTTATGTAAACTGATAAATTGCTGTAACTTGAGACAATCCAAGACAAGGTCAGGTTGTCTTTGCATAATACTTTAAAATATGTTCCCGTGGAGTTTCTTGTCCATTCTTCTCCACGTAGACTAGGGACCTAGCGAATGGAATCGAGTTTGATGTAGTTGACAAGGCCGAAAGAAATAAAATGAATAGTCTTGTCTTTTGTGCTTTTACTTCATAAAACCCCTGTTCCCTACACACATTTCTTTAGAGGTACTTTCGAACACAGTAAATAACTAGTAATCATCCTGACAAGTTTAATAATTGGTGGATATTAATACATATACATATAGATTTACATACACTTTCTAACACACGCATGAAAAACGTCGCTGTCAAAACGCGAGTGTTAACTGTGTGCCCGCCGCTTTACTGACGGCCATTTTGTGTTTTGTTTTTTGTTTACTTTTTTTTGCCTTTGTTCAGCCTATCTTGTACCTAGTGATAAATGAGAGTTAGGTAGATTTATTAGGCACTATTTTAGATGGTTAATATAAAATGTTTTTAAGGAAGGTTCTGATGGATCATGGAGCTCTAGGAGTAGCTACCAAAAAGATTACGTTATTTTTGAGGCATGATCACATAAAAAAGGTGAATTTTTCCTGTGCTTGTTCTGTGAGATGGTCAAAAGATCACTTTTAAGTACCTATTTTATTAAATATTTTTATCCTTCCTCATTATAAACATACAGTATGTTTCTTGCTGTGTAATAGCTTGTATTTACGTAAGTTAGTTGTATGTAATTTCAAATAAATTCAGCTATTTCGTTTTGTCTCGTATAAAGGTAATTATGTTACAATCAAAACTACTTTTGACTGGTTTCAGTCAAAACCCAGCTATTTCGTTTTGACTGTAAGTCTGTAACATATAGGTACATGACATATGTGCATTATTACAATATTGGCAATTTGGCATACTAACTAAACACATGTCAGTAGCATTAATACACAGTCGTAGCAATACCGAATTTCCCATACCCGCGTGTTTTCCCAAGCGTTGTATAAAGGGGACTATGTCAACTTACTTCTTCAATTGACATTAACCCAACAGGATGACAAGCAGATAACTTATTGTTCTGTTTTTTACACTCCAATCATAATGGCCCCAAATTGGTATGGTTATGACGTATGTGTTGTCATCAATCATCATCATTCTTGCAAGCAGTAAACTTATATGGACAGATATAATTCGGGCAGTAGGTAGGTACATAAGTGGCCCAACAATAATGTATTTCTGTTTCACTTGTTGTTTATGTTTATCATACAAAAACGAACTATGCACTAGGTAACTGCCAACAAACGAGCCTACACCACTTTCCATCAGTGATTATCCTTGCCTAAAACACGACTGGGCCAGGTGTTATCAAGCTTGTCTCATAATCTGCCTATGTGATCACTGCTGAGGTTGAGGCCCAGATTCACAGACCACACTTTGACTTTACTTTGATGGAAAGATCTACTTTCACTCAAAAATATATTTCTTAGACCTGTCAAGCTGAGATACAGGCCTCCTTTTTGTGAAAGGGAGTGGGGCATCCACCAGTAGACTGGGATGGTAAATGTTACATGTATTCCATTTTTCGACGACTTCACCATTTCAAGAACATTTCAGTGCTACCAACCTCACTAACTTCATATTGCCACACGACACACTATTTTCGTAAACCTCATGTCAACAGCAGCAGAAAAAGTAATTATCTCTCTCGACAAATACTTTGGGCCTCAATCCTTCCATTCCATCATATCACGGGCCGTCACCGCCTCTAGTCCCGGGAGCATTGTGATTAATTAGCAATTAGTGTAGTAAAGGCCGGGTGAATCAACTGTCTGACATTACGCGCCCTTGCGCCGTCCTCCTGTAAGTTAAACTTAGGGCTGTGAGGAATCTAATCTGCAGTTTTGAAATTGAAAGTTTGATTTTAAAGTGGTTAGTTCGTTATGGTTGAGACTGTTTAACATTTTGATAATTGTAAGTAGTGTAGGTATAATTGTAGGTAGGTACGACAGAACATCAAGTTTCTACAAATCTGTCAATTTTACAGTTGTTTTGGATAATTTTACAGTTTCGGGTAGCCTGATGTACATTTTTTAACAGAAAGTCAAACACTGATATAGTGAGACCGAAGTCTTTGACAGAACTTGTCTAACCCTAAAAGTCAGAAAGTGGTATCCCGAGCTACCCAAATGGGATTTCTGTCCTACCTAACTGAGAAAATATTTTCAGCTGACTCTATAATATTTAGTTGAGACAACCCTAGCTAAAGCCAGCGCCGCACTGAGCGGTCAAACTGTGTTGTTCTTTATCTCTGTATTGATAAATTAAATGTCAAAACTACACGTTATTGAATCCGTACGCAGTTTTATACGATATTTTGGCCCGAAATGTTATATTGTAGCGTGTTTTTGTTCATTAAAGCGGACATTTCCGGCACTTAATGACCTTTAACTTTTCACAGACAAGTTAAAGACAAATGACTAATAACTTGTTGAGGTAGCAACCGGTAATTGCTGTAGACATAGATAAGTAGGTACCTACTATTTTTCAACACAGCGTAATTGAATACCAGGGTTTGAATTTAACAAGATAAGTTATCGGATAATAAATAATCGGTTAATTATCAATACTGATTCATAACTTGATCTTTTTTAGGGTTTTTTTTACTTATAAATTATGATTTCGTTTTCAAACAAAAAGACTCTTATCATTACAAATTTTGTATTGTTTTTATTTCAACACAAATGAACAAAAAACAGTGCGAATTTATAAAACAAAGTTTGTTCCCGTTTTATTTTTAACTAGCTGATGCCCGCGGCTTCACCCGCGTGGATGTCGTTCAAATTATATACTAAAACCTTCCTCTTGAATCACTCTATCTACTAAAAAAAACCGCATCAAAATCCGTTGCGTAGTTTTAAAGATTTAAGCATACAGACAAACAAACAAACAAACAGACGCGACTTTGTTTTATACTATGTATAAGGAAGTTGACAGGCGACAGCTAACGTGTTTGGATACGTGCGGAAGCGGCAAATCACGTTCAGATACTCGTGAAGTTAATAATTAATGTTTTACGATTTTTATTATTAACAAGATAATTATCACTTCAAACCCTGTCGTATAATACTATTAGACTTTCAGTAACATGTGACGCGACATCAATCATTTTTAAACAATCCGTCTAGGCTGTGACGTAGACTTGTATTACTTGTATTCTATAAGAAAAATATGCGTTATAACAAAAACTAGTAAACTAATTATTCTGAAGGCAAACAGCCCTCGTATTCAAAAACACTTCTATTCGATAAGTCGTATGTTTATCCTTTTTGACATAACGAAAGTGAGCGAGATAGACCCTATTAATTATGACTTTCCGAATCGAAATCGAATCGAAGAATTATTGTAAATACGGGGCCATAACTAAAAATCAGTCCGCATCGTCACTGTTTTCTTTACACTATAAGATAATACTTTAAAATTAAATGTAAGACTCACCGTTTATCAAGCCAAATCCGTCGGAAGCGTTTGTAGATATCGTCAGGATAACACTGTATCTGTGGACAAACAAACGGAACATAAATATTTAGAGATGCTTTCCAAGCAAAGCGGGCTGTTGTTACTGTTTCATTTACGCTGTACACACGGCTACACATCAAGCTATACATTTCCAGTATAAGCTGGTCTCGTATTGTATAGGATTTCCGTACAGTGCGAGATCAGCGTAAACTGGAAATGTATAGCTTGATGTGTAGCCGTGTGTACATTTGATTGTTATTATGTTGAAATGAAATGATAACACTTGTACTTTCATGCAAAATTACAAATACGTTGAAAGTAGTTTCACATAACATCATGCTTGTAATCTGGCGAAATGAGGGTGTACCTACTAAGAGGTACACCTCATATTAGGTACACCCTCATTTCGCCAGTTATGGTTAATTGCCATGTAATAGGGGGCGAGCCTATTGCTATCAACCGGTCACTGTTCATCTACATCTCTCTCTCAATCTCATCTGCTCATTGGTCATAATTGGTCACTCCGTGGCTGCTACTCCTGATTCCTGATGTAAAATCCCAATTACACTTTGCCAGACCTGGGAATCGAAGCCAGGACCTCATTCATATTAGTCGCGCTTGCGACCACAAGACCAACAAGGCTATCAAAAAAAGACGATAGTTTCGTTAGGTAATATCTAACCTATAAATGTCTGTAGGTAAACTTAAAAATAAACAACGTTTTTTTGGGTAGAAAGATTCAGTCGGATAAAAAGATTCTTATCACTAAACTTCAAGTTACCTATCTCTATCATGATAAGAGTCAAATTGAAACGCCTTACAGAGAGCAGACAAAGGAATCCTTTCTTCTCAATCATAACCGATTCTAAAGTTCCACCTTGAAATCCCGAAAAAAACTGCAATAAACAGCTTCAAAGTATGACATATCGGACGTTTACGAGATTTTTATTTACGACTCACGAACTTATAAACGAATATTTACTGAAGCGGGTTTTATGGCATAGGTGTCATAAAATAAATTGTAGTTTAAACCTAATCGACTGGGGACTTCATGTGTAAATAAATGGACGAACGTGGAAAGATAAAATTGCGAACTTATTGTTGACCTTCAACCTAGACAACCAACGGTGACTAATCGAGATGTCTGGAAGAAGAAGAAGAGAAATGATGGACATTACTACCTATTATCATCCACAGGAGCAGCGGTGGCCCAGTGGTGTCGGCCCCGACTTACGAACAGTAGGTCGTGGGTTCGAACCCAGGCAGGCGCATTACTTTGTGTAATTTATTTCATCACCGCTGCTCTCAAAACGGTGAAGGAAAACATCGTGAGGAAACGGAAATGTCTTAGAACCAAAAAAATCGAAGACATGTGACATCTGCCAATCCGCACTGGGCCCGCGTGGTGTAATAGCCCATCCCTCTCCTAGAGAGGAGGCCTGAGTCCCTGCAGTGGGAACATTATAGGCTGATGATGATGATGATCATCCACAGGCCGAGTTCACCAATCGCTGGTTATAAAGAAAGACCCTCTTTGCTTGTGCTATAGCCTCATCCGGGACATGATATAGGAATAATGTCGCCAACCCCAGGTCTACCCATGTTGCGGGCCGACTTCCCTAAGAAATCCTAATCAAGCTTGTCATTGCGCTGGATCTTATTTGGCTGGTACAGATCCGTTAGTTACAGACCTCAGATGCATGCCATAACATAGGCCCAAGGCACTCAGAAAATTATCATCAAAGTTGGTTATCTAGTTAAACCGTTAAAACATTCCAAGATGAAAAACAGCCTTCAGCGTCTTCTATTATTTTTATGGCACGTATTTTGGCAATCCAAAGTATTGCTATAACAGCTACTTAACTTCAGCGCCAATCAATTTCTAGTAGCAGTATTGCTACAAATATTCTAGTGATCTCTAGCGTCTAAGCGTCAGTTCCTATCAGATGAAGCTGCTAGAACGAGATTTCTAATGAATAGTTAATTTGACCAACACGGCTCTGTTTTTCAAAGAACCTTTGGCTTAAGTAGGATTATGTACAAAAGGATACCAAATACAAATCAATATTACTAATGAAATTAAGGCCAATCCACCATATTTATACGATAAGGCGAATTTATTACGAATCAAAGGGATTAAATTACAATTCATGATGGTTATAGATAATTCAAATCTCTTTGTAAGGATAATCTTAACTGCCACACTGAACAACACCCTTTCCGCCTTATTACAAAACGTAGTTAAACCTGGTTTAACTTAGACTTGGTTTATCTCGCATGACGTCTCACTTTAATAATATTCAAAAGAAAGTGACAGCATGCGAGATAAACCAGGTCTAAGTTAAACCAGGTTTAACTACCTTTTGTAATAAGGCGGCATGTGTATAATGTACCTAAGCTAGTTTCGATTCGCACTTATTAGTAATTATGGTACTAGTTTATCATAAATAAGTAAGTACAATATCTTGCACTAAATACATTTAATTAATACGTAATAAACTAATAACATTCCAGAGACGTGGGAGCGTAGCCACTGAGAATCAGAAAAGTCTATTTCTATTTATATAAACACAAGGGAGAATAATTATACGGAAACACCATAACATAACTTAGAGGACAAAAAATTTTCTACCATTAATCTATACATATAAAAGGCTTTGTCCTGAATGACTGACGGATCAACGCACAGCCTAAACCGCTGATTGTAGAGACCTGAAACTTGGAGGGAGCGCTCTTTGTATGACGTAGGCATCCGATAAGAAAGGATTTTTCGAAATTCTGCCCCTAAGGGGGTGAAAACGGGGGGCAAAGTTTGTATGGGACAAAGTGATTCCTTGGTCCAATCTACTTCAAATTTTGCATAAACCTTTTTTAACAGAATTGATGGACGACGTGTTTCGTATTTTATTGAAATTCATCCCCTAACGGGGTTAAAAAGGGGTAGAAACTTATTTTGGCGGTGATTTGCTTCGAAGTTGATATCAATACTCCTTAGTGATTTTGATTTAAATTACTTCTTTTTATTTTGACACAATGTCTAAAACTCAAATTCGAACTTATTCAAAAAAGGTTGAACTCACGTATAAACTTTTAATTGTAAAACTATTCTGTGTTTGATTTGTTGTGTATAATAAAAAAAATATAAGTATTCAAACATTTGAATACAATAATTTATATGTAACATATAATAATACCAGCCTATTACTGTCCCACTGCTGGGCAAAGGCCTCTTCTCATAATCTATAGGTAATAACAAAATTAATAACGTAAAAAAACAATTAAAAATCCTATTAAAACCATTTTCGACTTCTACGCAGACGAAGTCGCGGGCAAAAGCTAGTAAAATATATGAAGCTAAGTCTGTCCGGAACCTTGTCACACGTTAACGGCTGAACAGCTTTCTGTATTTGCCATGCACAGGCTATAAACTATCAAACGATCGACGAGTGCATCCTCATGTCTGCTGAATCCTGGGTTACGACGGGATTCGCCAGAGTATGGCCAGAACTTAAGCCAATACCTATCAGACACACATCGGTCTTGTAGATTGCAATAAAATAAATTGCCAAACTTATCTCCACTACCGAACGCCCGATGCTAACATTAAATACTCTCTTTAACATTGTATAGTATATAAATCGAGTGTAACAGCTTAATTTATTAAGACGTGAAATGCGTTAAATCAGCCAGATTGTAGCAATTACCCCTTATTAGTAATGTTAACAAGACGTACGCTGCCTGCAGAATAATTATTTGTTAAATAATGTAAGATAATTCTTTAGTTAGTGACATGTCGGAAATAAAAGCAAAATAATTGATTTGGTTTGTTTGTTGTCTCAACCACTTGTACACTTGCGGGAAAAGTCTACCGCAAACAGTAATAAGTGAACGAAAATGTAATAATTTTCTTATTTATATAATATAATAATTTTATTCAGGTTCACAAGAAAATTGTTACATGAGGAATTTACAAAGTATGCATAAATGTATCTAATAATTATTTACGTGCTCCTTTCGCCAGTGTCATCACCGTTTTGGAATATTGACAGCACTTGAACGCGATTGAGAAGTTCTGATACTGTTGTGTGTGTCGCACTGCAGGGCAAAGGTCTTCCTTCCCACTTTCCATATTTCCCTTTCTCCAGCTATTGGAACAAAATCCGTTAGGCAGAAGTCCAATTCGTCGCGTCAACTCCTTCAGAGTCTACCGCGCCGACTGTAGCTTCTTTTCCCCCAATAAGACCCGATTTATTGTAGTTACTGAAATTCATTCTTATTAAAAACCCACCAGTAACTGAACAAGTAACTGAACGTTCGCTTTCAGAAGCATAATTAGCTTGTAAACGTAATACTATATTCTGTCGCAAGGTGACATGTCGAAAACAAAAGTAAGCGAAGTGTCTTTCTTTATTATGTTAATTATGTTCGTGCCTTTCAATTTCAGTAGAGAATTAACGAGGTAAGTCGGTAACTCAGCCTACTTAGCAATGTTTAAGAATTCGGAGAAAGAATGGAATTTACAAGACAAGAGCAATGACTTCTTCGTTTTCTCTTTCGACATTTATTTCATGATGTAATTGTGGGGATGGTGAATTAATTGGACTTTTATTGTGGATGAAATTTATTTGTAAAAATGTAAGATCTCTCTTTGTCCTTCCATTCCAATTTAGATATCTCTTCTCTTTTCTCTTCTTTTAAAAAATGCGACATGATATGTTAATTATGAGCAAGGATTTTAAAAGAAATGTCAGTAGTAGACACCGATGGACAGTAACAGACTTGCGAGTGAGAATTATTTTTATAATTGGTTTTTCTGTTCCTGGTGGACAACGCGAATAATCTGTAGAAAAGGACTTTCCTTTCGATACAGTACAGCAGTACGTCTGTTACCAATGTCTACAGGGAACCTACTTCCACTAATGTAGGTACCCAAGGATCGGGTAGTGTCAGTTGTCACAGTTACGATGGCACGGTAGGTAGGTACATATTTAAGCTTTTCTAACGAAAAAAACCCTTTTGTACAGTATACTCCCACGAGTGAGCTTGCTTAAGTCAAGTAAAACTCAAAGTAAATTCAAAGCACTGCGAGCAAACACATTAGTGGATTGGAAAACTTTTTGAATTACGATTTATATCAAAGACATGTTTTAAACTGAAACTCTTAATGATAAAGTGTTGGTTCATTTGTTTCATCACTTTCTCGCAAAACTTTCTGAGGAGATTTATAATCTGTTGAACAATATTGTGGCGCACACCAAAACCATTTTAATTACAAAAGTTCTTAACTGAAAATGCATCTTTTTATACATTGTTAAAAGTTTCTTGGGTTTCTTAAATGTTTGTTATGAAAATAAATAAACCAAATACTTAATAAATGTTTTTGAAAATATGAAAAAGCAGCAAAGACTACGAATTATTACAAATAACTTATTAAAATTTCACTGTTCGTGCGGTGCGCCTTTGAAATTCCATTCCACACTCCTTGCGGGATAGCCCTTCGTTAGAGGTGTTCAAGAAGGGAATAAAGGGACATTTCCTGACATGAGCAATATGTAGGTATGTATGTATCTATAGGATTTTATAGGTATGTAAATATATATACTATTATGTATTACGTTTATGATATTGTATGTATGTAGTCAGGGCTGGGCAGTATTTGAATTACTTGTAATTAAAATACGTAATTGAAATACAAATACGTATTTTGTATTTGTATTTCAATTACTTCCTTGAAATGTAATTTGTAATTCGTATTTCAAATACCTGACGACGAAGTATTTTGTAATTAGTATTTCAAATACTTGAGGCTTCAAAATACATTTTAACAAAAATACATTTATAGGTACCTTCATTTAGCGATCGTGAGTGTGAGTGCGAGGCGAGAGTGCAATGATGGTAAAGCAGTTATTAGAGCTAGCAACACTGCACCTGTTTCTATGTGTTTTATACTGAACGATATGACTGTAGGTCAAAATTGGCCAACGAAACGCTAAAAAAATGTACGTTGAATTGTCAATGTCAACTTGTCAAGCTAAGATGGCAAGTCATAACGGTTTAGTTCTGCACGTGTAAAAAAATTTGGTTGTTGACAAGATTTTGGGTTAAATTTTTGAACAAAAAAGGTTAAAATAAAAACTTTTAAGTTGGTTATTTTGTTTTTAATTGGAGGAGCTCGTGGCTTAATAAGAACTGCCACTCAGGTCGATCTTTAGGTAAAGCTGTGCTTGCCTAGGTCGGTCTGTGGATGGGTGACCGCCCGACATACCGAGTTTCCTCCGTGCCTCGGAAAGCACGTTAAGCTGTTGGTCCCGGCTGCCATATATATAGATCTTTGGCAGTCGTTACAGGTACCTAGTCAGTGACCTGAAATTAATACTAGGTAATACGATACCCTTTGGTAAGACTTTACCAAAGGGTATCGTATTACCTAGTATTAACTGGGTTGTGGGGTCAGATAGGCAGTCGCTCCATGTAAAATACTGGTATTCAGCTGCATCCGGTTAATAGACTGGGAGCCGACCCCAACATATTTGGGAAAAGGCTAGGCAGATGATGATGATTTTGTTTTTAATTCATTTTTGCGACCGACTTCCGAAAGAAAGTTACTTTACACTTTTTTCTGATGATTTTTGAAGGCGGTTATTTTTTTTTGAAAAAGTATTTGTATTTTGTATTTCAATTAAAAATTGCTAAAATACTGTATTTTGTATTTTATATTTTAAATACCTTACTTAAATGTAATTTGTATTTTGTAATTTAATTACTTGCGATACTGTATTTTGTAATTTGTATTTCAATTAAAGCAGAGCATGTATTTTGCCCAGCCCTGTATGTAGTTTAGTTTATAAGTCTATTTAATTTAATGTTAATGCACATACATTAAGTGTTCCTCCTCTTTTGCAAATCTCGCTATCGAAATTAGGTTTGCTGTAAGAAAACCCAATTCTGGGTTAAGCTTCGCCTTTGTACATAAGCTTTATACCTAATTGTAATTTTTGTTTATATTTGTTATTTTATGTGTGCAATAAAGAATAAGAAAATAAAAAATAAAATAAATTGTGTTTTATTTCAGGCAAAAATACCCATATTGAGAGAATTATATTAGTCACACAAATCACAAAAAGCACAGAAATCATTAAAATCAATAAAACATCATTATAAAACTCATTCGATAAGTACATACACATTAAAAATCAATAAAATGTCAATAATAAATAAAAATCACATTAATCAATATTATATTATTATTAGGAATCAGAAGGGAAATACGTGAACAAAATAAACAATGTTTAATATCTTTTGAATTACACTTTTACAAAAATATCAAGACAAACATTTTAAACAATAATCAAATAGAAATGGCACTAGCAAATGGAATAATCAGTACACGATCAAAAACATAAACCAAAATTAGCGAAGCACACGATAATAGTCGGGTAGCAAGTCCTTTCCGAGCGCCGTCCAAGCAAAAAGTGACCGTTGCACCGCCGCTCGCCTCGTTTTATGAACTTCTGTCGGTTGCCGCACGTCGACCAGACGCTAACCGCACGGTTACTGGCTGATGTCGTGACTTTGAGCCAACACGGCCTCTCCTGACGCTCTGACGTCCTCGTCAGCTTCCAACAAGGCGGCTGAGTCTTCGCTGTCTCCTTGATAGCGTGTCTCACAACGCCAGTGGGGCGTGCTGGCACGGGGGAGTGCCACGCACAACTACGCCTGTAGGGCGCGCTGGCACCGTGGAGTGCCGCACACAACTGCGCCTGTGGGGCGCGCTGGCACTGTGGAGTGCCGCACACAACTGCGCCTGTGGGGCGCGCTGGCACTGTGGAGTGCCGCACACAACTGCGCCTGTAGTAGGGATGGGTCTTGAATTAATAAGCTGCTAAATTAACACTGCTAATTTTTTTTTTTGTGTCAACACCTGTTAAATAAGTTCTGATATAGCTGTTAAATCTAGCAGTCACAACTGACAGTGACAAGTTCCGTTTCTATTGAATTGGTTTCAACACGAGTTATTTAGCAACTAGCGAGCGGGTTGATTTAACTCACCGCTAAGTGCTAACTGCTGAATTCGGAAATATTACATTTAAAGAGAGTTAAATAAAGACTGATCTTCGTTACGAAGGTTTACGCGGGATAAGATAAAAAAGATTAGAAGAAAATTACAAATACAAAAATAACAGACATGAAAAAAAGAAATAAATTGATTCTCATTACAAATACGCCAACAGAAAAAGTTAACAGTCCTAAGCCTGTGAAAAATATGAAGGAAATGAGAATTAAGTATGTTAAAAATCTGTCTGTGACTAAATTTAACAGTTGCTAAAAATAACTGCTAATTTTATGTGTTAATTATTTTTAGCATTAGCATTTAGCAGTGTTATTATTTTTTAACGCTTAAGCCCATCTCTAGCCTGTAGGGCGCGCTAGCACCGTGGAGTGCCGCGCTTAACACGTCAGTAGCGCGCTGGCAGCCTGGAGCTACGCGCTTAACACGACAGTAGCGCGCTGGCAGCCTGGAGCTACGCGCTTAACACGACAGTAGCGCGCTGGCAGCCCGGAGCCACGCGCTGTACACGCCAGTAGGGCGCGCAGTCGGCCTGCAGCGACGCGCTCGGCCTGCAGCGAGGCGCTGGGCTTCAGCGAGGCGCTCGGCCTGCAGCGAGGCGCTCAGCAACGTCAGAAGGCGCGCAGTCGCCTTGCAGCGACGCGCTCAGCAACGCCAGAAGGGCGCGCAGTCGCCTTGCAGCGACGCGCTCAGCAACGCCAGAAGGCGCGCAGTCGCCTTGCAGCGACGCGCTCAGCAACGCCAGAAGGCGCGCTCGGCAACGCCAGTAGGGGGCGCAGTCGCCTTGCAGCGACGCGCTCAGTAACGCCAGTAAGGCGCGCTGGCACCCTGCAGTGACGTGCACGTTCACGGCGTCATTGTGGCAAAGCCCTGGCAACCACTGCTAAGGCCAAGCAGCGTTGCGTTGCGTCCATCCTTGTGTAATGGTTACTCTGCAAACAAAAACAAACAAGTTTACAACAGAATTTTGTTCCGCTCGATCAGTCCTGACCAAACTTTAGTTCCATTGGGTGGCACCAAATTCGACTCTCATTAATTAAATCAAATGTACTGGAAATTATCGAAAATACAACACTACTTTGACTCAACTACCTTGAGTCATATACCATAGTCGTTCACACCAACCTTAAAAATTCTATTGCAACAAAAACTGCTGAAATCATCGAGTAAAACCTTTAACACCAAGGCTCTCTAACCGAGTAGTACAACAAGAGAGTAATCTCATTCATTAAGGAACATTCAAGTCGAGAATCAAATTCAAAGAAACATTCACCAAACAAAACTTGTCAGACAAGAATACGAATAGGAACATAGGGATGTATAAGCACATTGTTAGCATATCACACAGACTTCTTCCACATCACTGTAGGCATAGGCTCCAAGTTTGCATACCCCTCAGATGTCGACTTCCACACACACTGTAGGCATAGGCTCCAAGTTTGCATACCCCTCAGATGTCGACTTCCACACACACTGTAGGCATAGGCTCCAAGTTTGCATACCCCTCAGATGTCGACTTCCACACACACTGTAGGCATAGGCTCCAAGTTTGCATACCCCTCAGATGTCGACTTCCACACACACTGTAGGCATAGGCTCCAAGTTTGCATACCCCTTAGATGTCGACTTCCACACACACTGTAGGCATAGGCTCCAAGTTTGCATACCCCTCAGATGTCGACTTCCACACACACTGTAGGCATAGGCTCCAAGTTTGCATACCCCTCAGATGTCGACTTCCACACACACTGTAGGCATAGGCTCCAAGTTTGCATACCCTTCAGATGTCGACTTCCACACACACTGTAGGCATAGGCTCCAAGTTTGCATACCCCTCAGTGGCTTTTGACATAGACACATTGTTAGCGTATCACACAGACTTTCACACACGCAGCTGAGGCCACGCGCTTGACCAAACCACACGTTCATAAGTAATGGTTACTATGCAAAGAGACAAATCTACGACAGAACCTGACCAAACATCCATTAGGTCCCACTCTCGTTGATAAAATCAAACGCGGCTAAACTGGAAATTATCGAAAATACAACAATCAACCACCCTGGGTCATGTACCTACCATTGTCGTTTAAATCAATCTTAAAAACATTATTGCGTCAAAAAAATGCCAGGTTCACAAAAATCATCGAGTAAAACCACAGATCACTAACTGACTAGTAAACAAGTCTATCTCCCGTGTGTATCACTATTTGACTTAACACTACGGTCTTTCCAGACCCTGACCTCAACCAGAGCTAAACGCACAACGCACAACATACAACAAACACACCCACTGTCTACTCGAGTTTCCTCAAAAACCTTCAATTTTAATCGGACTACGACTACACAATAATTACTGGCACTGTCTAACACAATACAGCCGATAGAATCTCTTGGCTTGCAACCACAACTTTACTTCATCAAAATCCTTATAAACATCAACTGATACGTAACTCATTGGCATCTTTCTTCGCCTATCATGTGTAATAAAAAGCAACTTCTATAATAAAGCAAAACTTATCAGACTTTACAGTGCACCTGTATACGGCCTACGTCTTCACACGAAAACAAGTCAACTGATCATATTGCGTAGGGGTTTGCATTTACGCAGACCATGATTATTCGAGTTTGATGTGCCAACAACTGCACTTTTTGGTTTCAAATATACGGAAAACAAGACTTTTGACTGTATTTTGTTTTGTTCATAATTGCGGCTTTTATTTGAGCATCAGATATCACAAATCACAACGTTGCCCCTCACCAGGAATTTCTCCTGTATCGTGGGTACCTTCACAAATATTTAAACTCACATACACAAGTACCCGACTTAAAAAAAAAACTATCTGTAGGTCATACAGGTACTTGTACTCGTAACGTCATTATAGCACAGTGACCATATCGACTTCACGCGGACACAATGACCGAAATTCGTGTTTAAAATGAGTCCACGTGCTGTTATTGGTCAACCAATCGTTAAGCGACGTATTAGCACCACCATGTAAATAACCACCAATGCGTCCGAGGCATTGCCAATCACCCCAGTGACCTTATAAACACACACATAACATCACGCCTGCAATCCCCGAAGGGTTAGGCAGAGGTACCCAGTATACCCACATTTCGCCGGTTATGTTAAGACATAAGCTTAACCATGTAATAGGGGTGAGCCCATTGTCACAAACAGGGCACAAATCCAGAAAATAACAGTTTGCCCGACCCGGGAATCGAACCCAGAACCTTCATGCTCATAGTCGCGCTTACGACTACTAAACCAACGAAATATTAAAATGGTTCGATCTTACTTGTATCAGGAACGAAAGTAAACCAATCCTGTCCGGAGCGTCGCCTCAACCGCGAGAGCGGTTACACAGGACTTCGCGTCCTCACGCGGCTCCTACGACGATCTCGTTCGCGCTTGGAACGGCGATCGGATCCCGAAACTTGCTATACGTGACCTTCCACTCCACTTATGGTGGCTACGAGATCGCTTAGAACGCAAGGCACTAGTTTTTGAACGCGAACAACTCGATCTATCCATTGCTAACTACTACCCGCTTTTATCTAAAATTAAAAGCCTGAAAACTAGTTTTTAACTTGTGGGCGAAAAGAATCTTTATCCCACTTCTGATATTAGGAATCAGAAGGGAAATACGTGAACAAAATAAACAATGTTTAATATCTTTTGAATTACACTTTTACAAAAATATCAAGACAAACATTTTAAACAATAATCAAATAGAAATGGCACTAGCAAATGGAATAATCAGTACACGATCAAAAACATAAACCAAAATTAGCGAAGCACACGATAATAGTCGGGTAGCAAGTCCTTTCCGAGCGCCGTCCAAGCAAAAAGTGACCGTTGCACCGCCGCTCGCCTCGTTTTATGAACTTCTGTCGGTTGCCGCACGTCGACCAGACGCTAACCGCACGGTTACTGGCTGATGTCGTGACTTTGAGCCAACATTATATATTATAATTAGTGAGTATTAATCACATATTAGCTGTAAAAGTAACAAGAGTTTCTTCGAAAATGCAAAGCTGAAGTACGGTAAACTGCATACCATTTTCTACCATAATTATTATGTTATTCATTTTTAATAATACTTAACAGCTAATAACGCTTTTAAGATTTCTTGGGTGATTTCATCCTTGAAGTTTTATTAAAAGTTAAGGCTTCAAGTGAAGGAAAATTATAAATTAAACCTAATAAATGTATTCTTTTATCAGTTAGCTGTATTATCGGTAAAATTAATATCGGTAATACATTAGCACACACTAAGATTTCTCTTGACACGAAGCAAGAAATTAATTTAAAGTTATGATGAAAATTAATAATAACATTAAAAATATGAATACCTTGTAGTAGAAGTATCGTTGAAGTTCTAACACCACCACCATGTAATTTTTTATTCTGTTTTGACATTTTGATGGCATCTGCTAGGGAAGATGTTTCAGCCAATCAGAAACAAGCAACATCTCTATCTAATATTTCAAGTGAACATTAATAAAAAAAATCACTCTCCTGTAAAATTGCTATTTTTGACTTACTTACGTAGTGTTAACAGAGCTTTTGCAGCATTAAAAAAATAAAACCGACTTCGACAAAAATAAAACACAAAAAAGTGAAAAATAAACTTAAGAAGAAAAATCAGCTTCTGAAGTCGGTGACTTTTGTTTGTTTGATTTCATGTTTTTGCCACCGACTTCAGAAGCTGATTTTTCTTCTTAAGTTTATTTTTCACTTTTTGTGTTTTATTTTTGTCGAAGTCGGTTTTATTTTTTGTAAAAAAGTTTTTATTTTTCACTTTTTAGTGGTTCACATATATGTGCTTACCCCTTCACAACGTACCGGCGTGATGTTATGTTATGAACTGGTGTAAACAATAGACAGACATGAGACTTCAGCAATCCCAGTCCATTTGCTATCATTTATTGAGGAGTTCCGTTGCCTATCTCCGAAGTTCTTCATCAGATCTTCACCAAATAGTTTTTATAACCTTTGTAGTGAGTACAGGCGTGATATTATGTTGTGTGATGGCGTAAACAATGCTTAGATATGCTATAGCAACAATCGCGGTTAATCTGCTGTTATTTATTGAAGAGTTCCCCCGATTTCTACAAGATCCCATCATCAGATATTGAAATGGTGACAATGGGACCACACGGGAAGCACCAGCTTTCAAATGAAAAAAGAATCATGAAAATCAGTTCACCCAGTGAGCTAACAAACATAAAAAAAAAATACAGTCGAATTGATAACCTCCTCCTTTTTAGGGTTCCGTACCTCAAAAGGAAAAAACGGAACCCTTATAGGATCACTTTGTTGTCCGTCTGTCCGTCCGTCCGTCCGTCTGTCAAGACCCTTTTTCTCAGGAACGCGTGGAGGTATGAAGCTGAAATTTATATCAATTACTCAGGTCTATTGTCCCTTGAAGCTGTGAAAAAATCAAACTTCTAAGCCAACGCAATCAAAAGATACAGCCGTTTATGCCGCAAATTTTCGACACTTGCAAGGGAATCAAAACCTACAGGGTGCTTCCCGTGAACTCAGAATCTTGAAATTTGGTACGAAGCAACGTCTTATAGCATAGATAAAGGAAAAATTACGAAAACCATAAATTTTTAGTTACATCACAAAATATATTTTTTTTACGGAACCCTCGGTGCGCGAGTCCGACTCGCACTTGGCCGGTTTTTTTTTGAAGTCGGTTAAAAAGGGCATAATGAATAGTTCAACAGTCAACTACTACAAACCGGATTGTTAGTACGAGTATTTTATATAGATGAAACGTTTAGTTTTACCTACATATGGATATAATATGCAAAAATATGGGGGCAAAAACGGTGCAGTCAAAAACGGTGAAGGAAAACATCGTGAGGAAGCCGGCATGTCTTAAAACCAAAACATTCGAAGACATGTGACATCTACCAACGCGCACAGGGCCCGCGTGGTGGATTATAGCCCATCCCTCTCCTAGAGAGGAGGTGTGAGTACCTGCAGTGGGAAAATGGTAGGCTGATGATGATGATGAGGGCAAAAATTGTCCCCATCATCATATCAATAAAACAAGATCATGTGCATACAGATAATTTTGTGCGATACAACCCGGGGTGGTCTGGGATTCATTTTCATTTCGTTTCCTTACGCAAATCAGTCGCTTAAGCACTAATGTAAAAATTGTTAATAATCATGAAAGTGAGTAATAATATTAAAATTATACTAAGCTCTGTGTAACCGCCGTTTAGTAATGCGAGTTCATAAAATAGGCGTAAAATCATTTTATAGCTTCTCTTTACAAGTTGGCAAGAAAAATCCTCTAAGCGACGGACTTCATCTTGGAAAATTATACCTAGGTACTTACTTAACTATTAACAAGTCGGTTACATCATAGGATTAGGAAACACGTGATTAGTACATGTTTACTGGTCATTGTTAAAGATTTTATGAGTCACATTCGTTTTACATTTGTGTGTGATTAACTGAGCGTAGCTTGTACCTACCTACTACTGCCAAAATGACCACCCAAAAATTTTGCACATTTTCCGTAGTAAATGTAATGATTTTGGATTGTAAACGCTGTTTAATTTTAAATCGGTTCAATGGTTCGAAGCAAACGTTTTGGATGTACCTAACGTGTATGTGAGACTCATTTTATTAACTTTAGCCAGTTAAGAAATAAGATTTTTAACTGACATGGTCACTAACATTATTATTTATATTATTGTTATCGGGATATTTACCATGTTTACCAATTGTGTCAAGTTAGTAAAAGTAAAAGTTTTTATTTGGAACATAAACAGAACAGCACAATTTACAAAGAAAACGATGATAGCTACAAAAGTTTATAACTGTGTCGCAGCTATCAACGCCCATTAAAACATGAGGACAATTATTGTTCCAGATTTAAACTATACAAAGTGAATACTAGAAAATTTAAAAAATTAAAAAAAATCCCGATGACTTCAGTTTCTCCGTGATCATGGTGCTTGTAACAGCGCCGAAATATCGGGAACTCGATTCAATTCGTTTCTCTATTATATTATGATAGAGTGATTCAAGAGGAAGGTTTATATGTAGTACATTCCACCCTTGCGAAGCGGGGGCGGGTCGCTAGTAAAAATACATAAAATATAAAAAGTTGCATGGGTAATTTTCATCTAGCGAAGAAAGCACAAAGGAAAGTGAAGCATGCATTAAAAATGTATGTGAAAAGTTAAGTAGGTATTTGGCTCACTTGCGAATTGTTAAGTTTTATTGTAGTTCTCGCTGTTAAAAATAGCGAACAAATGGGGTAGTGTAACTTATATTATAAGGTCATATTCAAATACTTTTATCTAATGCCTACCTTTAATTACAAATATAAATATAGATTAATTACCAACTTTTTATTATTATTTAAAGTCTGTTACACATAATAACAGACTAAATAATAATAAAAAGTAGGTATTGTCTCGTAAGAGCCCTGACCACCGATAGCTTGGGACCCTGTTATCGATTTTCGTGGGTTACTATTTTTTTATATAATTTTATTATCAAATAATTATATAAAGATAAAAATGGAAAAAAAACGCAGTCAAAATATGCATAATTTTATAAAAGCATAAAATTATAAATAGTAGTAAAACATTCGTACCCTTTCGTAATTAATAAAGATATTTTATATTTTACAACATAGGGCAATTATTAATTAAAAAAATTATAATAAAAAGTAAAAAAGATATTGCATCGACCGGGAATCGAACCCGGGCCGCCCGCGTGGCAGGCGAGCATTCTACCACTGAACCATTGATGCTTATGTTCTTATGTTCGAAAATGTGATTCGCAATCTTCGTGACTACTCGGTTATCTCCTCATGTGATAAATAAACAGGTTTTATTATAATAGTGATATAACAATGTGGTTTACAAGATGTAGCCCGCCGACTGACTGACTTCGTAATAGGGTCCCGTTGACAATAGGTTTACGTACCATCACGCCTTTAATACCCGAAGGGTTAGACAGTTGTACCTAATAGTTTCGGCAGATAAACTGCTATACAACTAAAAGAAAATAATTATCGTACCAAACAGGTTTTTTATCTTGCGCTCGTGCTATTTACTTAAAAAAGTATATAATCTAATATATAAAATTCTCGTGTCACAGTTTTCGATGCCAAACTCCTCCGAAACGGCTTGACCGATTTTGATGAAATTTTTTGTGCTTATCCGGTATCTATGAGAATCGGCCAACATCTATTTTTCATCTTTTTTTTTTTTCTGAAATTATTTATATGGCAAAACAACGTTTGCCGGGTCAGCTAGTAATATATATTGTCTTGGTCTACTTTACACACTCACGATATTTGTTGTTTCTTAGTTTGTTTTAATTCAGTGCTATTTTGTTTAATGTAATTTCTATTTTATTTTTATTTTATTGTTGGTACACATCTCGATTTCATATTCACGTACATATTCACCACCCACATTGACTCAACATGTAAAACTGTTTTACATCCGTAACCACTCTAATTTAGGTTCAGTTGAAAACCAGCGTCGGGCACTACTTGCACGGCATTTTGCTGAACTGGACGTCTTTGGCGCATCCGTGAGGCATACAGTGGCACGATTTGTTTAGTTTGAAGTCCTTTTTCTTTATATATATATATATTTTTTTTGTTTTACATTGTGTGTAAGTACCATGCGGCATGTGCCAATTTTTTATTTTTTTTTAAAACGTTGCCCCACACTAGGAAGTTCTCCTGTATCGTGGGCGCGTTTACAAACATTGAAAACCACATACACAAACACGCCCAGACCCGAAACAACTATCTGTAGGCCATACAGATACTTGTTCCGTGCGGGGATCGAACCCGCGACACCGAGCGCAGCAGTCCAATCGCTTAGCCACTGCGCCAACCGTGTCGAAAGAACCGTGAAGAAAGAAAATGCATTGCAATTCCTTTCTTTATATACTGCAGAAGTCCCATGTAATAAGGGACAAGCGTATTTCCGTCAACTGGGCACGAATTCAGACTTCGTGGTTGCTATTTACAAATTCCTGATGGGAAACCCCAATAATGTATTAGGTACTCAGTATTAATTTAGACTAAACATTATGTGGAAATTAATCCGCAAACGCGAATTATTTGTAATAGCTGAATTCCAATTGCGCGGGCTTTCCGATTAAACCTGTTATGTTACGTATTTACAAACGTTTGTTTTTAATTTAACGTTAAAATAAACGGTTTTCTGATCTTATCGCTCACAGTGAAATCAGACTAGGTTTCCAGATTATTTTGCGATTTCGTGGTTTATCATCACAGGCATTCGACCGTGACTGCGTTTAAAATTACGGTAGGTAAGTAGTACAGCGGCACTACAAAAATCAGTACCGACTACAGTAACAGTATAAAAAGTACTACGGCACCATCTATGATAATAATGAAGAACTAACATCGAAATCCTGAATTATTGTGCTAGTAAAGTTATCCACGACGACCACGACTAAGTATCCGTTTACACCGACCGCCTCGGAGAGGAGAGCAGTTTAGCGTAAGCATAATCGGTCTATAATTAACACTGCTGGAACTCCAGAACTCCTTTCTATAAGTGCGTATGGGCTATAATCTATACTTAATATTATAAAGAAGTAAAGTTTGTGTGTTTCTTAAATTGTATGGGGTAATCTCGGGATCTACTGAACCGATTTAAAAAATTCTTTCACCAATAGGTAGCCACATTATTGCTGAGTGTCATTGGCTAATTTTATCTCTGTATTATCCCACGGGAACGGGATCTACTCGGGTGAAACCGCGGGACGTCCGCTAGTCACAGATATTGATAGACCTAGACCTATGACGCCAGCCCAGCGCGGATTGGTATAATAATATGACTCACGTCTTCGAATCTTTGGTTCAAGGACATGCTGGCTTCCTCAAGATGTTTTCCTTCACCGTTTTAAGAGCAGTAACAATTGAGGAAAAATACATTTTATTTGAACGACTATAAGAAACGTCCGAAAATACCTACCTTCATTCAATTTCCTCAATAGCAACATAGGTACTTATTCATTAATACGCTTTCATGGCACGTTATTAAGAAAACATAAATACTTACCTACCTGCCTAAGTACTATTTGTGAAGTCATTGCTGAAACCGAAATAATGAAGTTAAACCTCTTAAAGAATTCGCTTTTACTTTCCTCCGTGAATAGAAAACCTGTACCGCCTTATTACAAAAGGTAGTTAAACCTGGTTTAACTTAGACTTGGTTTATCTCGCATGCTGTTACTTTCTTTTGAATATTATTGAAGTGAGACGTCATGCGAGATAAACCAAGTCTAAGTTAAACCAGGTTTAACTACCTTTTGTAATAAGGCGGGTAAAGTTCAAACAAGATTTTGTACAGAATAATCCTAGTAAGCTCGCGCGATTTTTTAACGCGCACTCAATTTTCAACGTATTGCGTAGCTCCGAGAGTTGTAAATCCTGCAGTGTGGTTTTTGGATGCGTTGAGTTGTGTTCTACTGGATTCGCAATTCTCGGTTCAATATAAAATCCAGTGATTGATACAAATTGCTGCGTTAATTAAAACTAAGCGCTCACTACCGACGACACCATGAAATTGGCCATGGCGAATAATAATCCCCAATCCGTGAGAGATCGCGCACTGCGAAAAGAAATCGTTTGTGATTACACGAACAAGATTGCGATTTTATTATGCGTTATAAAATTGCAACGATTTAATTTCGTAGTGCCAGCTTAGCCAAAAAAAATAGACCGTACGTAGACGTCCGGCTGATTCTGTACAAAAGCTTGTTTGAACTTTGAAGACGCGCGGCTAGAGTCCAATACTTTTATTTTGCTCCTAGCAAGATTTCGCTCTTGCATTCTTGCCTTTTTGCCTTGCATAGTGCCCGATACGGTTAGATGCCTTTTTACAAGTTTCTTATCAGATTGTTTTGCTGGTTTTTAAAAGATTTTTGCATCAATTATCCGGTTTGTTACTATGCCGTTTTTTTTATTGATTAAATGTGTGGCGGTGACTTTGACTTTTTTGTAGTAGGTTTTTTGTTATTGTGTTGATATTTCTTTGTATGTGTGTGTGTAAAATTTCTAATTAATTACGTCAGTTTCGTAATGCTTATACTTTGCTTAACGCCATGACTCTGCGTCTAATGGTTTTTTAGTTGTAGTGATAAAAATAAAGTGAGCTTTTCTTCGCAAAGTAGGCGATTCGATTAAGCAAATAGATCGACTGTCAAAGACCTACAAATGTGAGCTTGGACCAACTGCTTAACGTGCTTTCCTAGGCACGAAGGAAACTTGAATGTAATGAATGATCAGCCATCCAAAGACAAACCCTGGCAAGTGCTGTTTAACCTTGAAGATAGACCTGTACGGTTGTTATTATTTAGCCAAGAGCTCATAAGATTGTAGATCATTAATGACCGTTTTCTCGTCGGCCAAATGTACCAGCAAATAATAATAGAGCTTAGCCGAAAAACAATATACCTAGTCTTAATTTCCGAAACAGCACCTAGAATTTTTTACTCAGAGATAATCTCCGTTTTTGTACGGAAAGTTAATACCAGTAGCGGGATCGGCGGTTTTGCTTTAGGTAATTCGAACCTCACTTAAGTCTCCTAAAGGATACTTAAAAGTAAGATTGTTTTTAACTATAGTGACTAGGATGTAACATAGAATTGTAGCATAGCGAATGCTTTGCATACAATAATGTTTTCTCTGTTGAACTATTGTGTTGAGAGATTCTAGTACCGTGTTTGGTTTTAGATATAATTTAGTTTACATTTTCCATGCATTCCTATATATCATTCTTTACTCGACGTCTTAACTTTTCTCTACTGATTTAGAGTGAGTAGGTGTATAGGTAGTACATGTTAACACAAATTTTTAGGTCAGTGTTTACCATTCTTTTAGTAATTAATTAAATGACATTTGCCCAACAGTGGGACAAAATAAACCAAAAAATACTTTTTAAAATAAAAGTTATTTTAATATTATAGTAGGTAAACGTCATAATAAGCTCATAATAATGCCATTAGTTAACAATATTAAAAGACAGCAAAACAACAAACCAATCTTTTTCAGTAACTTTTTAATAAAAATACAAAATTAAATATAAATCATAATCTCAAATTTCCCCACAAATAAACAGTGTTGCAGTCGTTGCAGAACAACAGTTTATTAACCAGTACTCAGTGAATGTCAGACTAAAATCAAGAAACATCAAAGAGAAGCTTATGTATCGTGTTACGGTGTGACTAAATGAAACGCGCCGATCGCATCGACTCTTGCGCACATCCGGTGTTCGCCCTTACAGCGCCCTGGGCTGTCAAAAACAGAGAAACAAGTGAATATCGTGTAAAATACACGAAGATACGCAAGATTGTTAGTATCAGTAGATCTTGGGAAAATAACGTGATGTAAATGAACGGAGAAACATGCTTTTTGTTTGATGGTTTCCTTTTTATAATGTGTTTGTTACTTTTTTTTTCCTGACGTTTGAAGTCGTCTGAAAGATATCGTTATCGGCGATAAGTCTACCTGAAATCCTCAAAGTTCCTATTATTCAAGCTGCTACGCTGTTTTTGACACTAGAAAAGTGTAGCTTCACATAAATGTTTCAAACCTTTGGCCTAATGTTAGAAACATTTGTGTCAATTGGGTACTTATAAAAAGTTCTGCCAGTGAGACGCTGAATTGTGTTTTAAAGATACTTCCCGCAAATCATTTTCACGAATCATTTACATCTATTCGGTTTTCTACGGGTATCACATGTAAACGAACACAAGAGTCCCTTCACGAAACTGTCAACCAAGCATTTTGACAGTTTCGTGAAGGGACTCTTGTTCGTTTATACGACACGTATTTTTTTCCTTTTTTTACGTAAACAAACAACGAAGACGACACTGTGCTTTGAAAACTCGTGTGACGTCATATTGCATGTCATTTTTACCAGAAAGTGACTGTGTCGTCACTTTCTGATTAAACGCGTCTCAGATGCAGAAGAGTGCTTGTGAAAGCACGCTTCTGCATCTTTGACGCGTTTTATCTTCGTATTAATTTCATAAAATAAAAAACACATATCCAATATTTTTCGTTAATCTAGCTGACGGATTAAACACAAAATCATATATTTTTTAGTCTGGGCACGTTACTATTTTACAAAACTGGTAAAACAAATACGAGATCTATCTAAACATCCATGTACGCTGTATCCAGCATTACCTAACCCCTCATATAAAGAAGACGAGGGGAAGTGGTGTGAGAAGCGGGGTCAGGCAATGCTGGATACAGACTGTACTTCTTTAATTAAAAGCCAATCTACTTCCCTTATTAGAAGTAGGCAACAGTAAGTAAGTTTTGGGTTACATATATGTAAATCGGAAACAAAATAAGTACTTACATCAAAGTTTATATCCAACGCGTGGGGGTTTCTTTGACTTTGTTCAACTTTAACATAATACATAATATATGCAAACAAATACCATTGTTAAGTTTTCCTTTATGTAAATGTGTTGTGACGAATGTTCGTAAACATATTTTGAACAAATTGATCCCACATTACTTTAGGGATTTCTATGCCAATATGTGTTGGGTACCTATGTTAAGGGGAAATTGGGTTCGATACGAAGTTGGGTTACGTACGGTTGAAGAGTTTGACATAGGATTTATATTTTGGAATATAAAATAAACATTATTTTTTAAAACAATATACCTAACTTTAAATTTTAATTTCCATAGGAATAGACTGTCAAGTTATACTTAGTTAGTTCGATAGTTATAGTTAGTTTGAGCCCCATGAAAGCTAAAATCAATCGAATAGAAAATAGACTGCGCTACTGAGATTTTGATGTCCAGGAACACTTTATCCGTCCTGGGAATCAAATTCTCAAGCTCAGCAGAGTATAGTAGTAGATCTTGCGACCAACCTTTTTTCCTGTTTACCTCAAAAACTCACGTAGTGATTTAAAGAAACCATCATTACAATTCCCTGCACTATTTCTAAGCTCTACACAACCAAAGGGTTTTCCCTTTAGGAGCCTCACGCTCACACAATACGCATTAGATACATACTAATGTGCAGTACCATTGCTATATCATGTTGACGATCTAAATATAAACAA
The DNA here is from genome assembly GCA_949316265.1 of Diarsia mendica. Classification (NCBI taxonomy): domain Eukaryota; kingdom Metazoa; phylum Arthropoda; class Insecta; order Lepidoptera; family Noctuidae; genus Diarsia; species Diarsia mendica. The sequence goes on from OX438897.1 coordinate 16,872,180, forward strand.
GAACATACACACCGAGGCACGTATGGCCGTGATCTCTGCGCCCGCGCCGGTTTCCTCACGGTATAATGATGGTTGCAGTGGTATCGATGTAAGGTAATAGAAATGGTATCAGAGTTTAAGAGAATTTGTTTTCGAACTTTAACATTGTGGTACAGAATAAGTGGAGACCACGGATGGGACTGAGGATTGTGGGAACCGACTAGGTGGACAGACGATCTTATTACAGCGGCCAAAAGAAACTGAATAGTCATGACTCAAAACCGCCAAAAGCGTTGCGCGATGTTGTTATTGTTGCGAAAACATTATACATGAATAAATCCAATTCTTGTTTGTTTTATAAATCCGAACCATTTTGGATAAAATCTTGGGGTCGAGTTTCCGGGTAAGCTGCAGAGGATTTCTCCACAGAGATTCGAATTCGTTGATAGGCAAAAGTTTTTTTTTGCGGGAAAAAAATGCATAAAAAGTAATATAAAAGCCATACCTTCCGATATAAAGTTTGTGTACAAACTCAGTTTCAGCGCGTGTCGTGTCACACACTGGTACTGGGTTTCGTCATACAAGTGACATCCATTAAATTATGAAGCTCGCTATGGCCGGTCCAGAGGTTGCGTGTCGTAAGTTCGCGACCGCCACCGCACATCAATTATCGACGCTCAAACCATCATAGCGTGCCAACGTGCCAACACATCAGCTGCCCTCATATCCCACCACATTTTACATAAACCCCATATTAAATTCCATTTGATGTAACGTCACGAGACGTAGCTCTACACTACAACATGAATAAATTACTCGCACGCTGCACAATTTTCAGCTCGTATTAAACACATCAATCATACCCAGGTTTTTGCAGCACACTGCACAAAGGAGCAATCATAAAAATAAATTGAAGCTCGTTGTCTGAAACCAAAGTAAAAAGGATAGTTTGGGTAAAACACGGCTTTTATCAGTCCGAGACGGATGAATAGCCCGGAGCGATGCGGGGCTCCTTATCCTGTGCTATACTCCCTCCCCCCAGCCTCCCGGTGCAAGTGGATAGAGCGTGCTTAAGCCACGATAGCCGAAGGGTACTGCAAAGCAAGAACAAAGTTACACGGCCCTGACCCTGTAATAGTCTCCGGCCACGCCTGCCCTTAATTACGCGCAATTTGTAGCTCTAGTTTTCGTTTTTCGAACATTAAGCGTATTTTTTTGTCCAACAAATGACCGAAGCACCTTAGTGTGCCAGTTTGGTTATTTCAGCGAAATAAATGCGTGAATTTCTGCGAGGAATCGAATGGAACTCGTATAAATCGCCTCGAACTCGGCCATAAACTACGCGTTTATCTTAAAGCTGCGTTCCTTAGTAATTATATTGGGTATGGCACATAACTGGACGAGTTTTATATGTCAATACATTAACGGGAATTTAATTGGGCGAGTTGGATGTTGTTTGTTGGTGTAGTCCCCTATAAGCGGTTAGTACAAAATTTAAAGGGACTTTAGAACACGCTAACTGCCGTATGAATTATTGGATGTGAGCGCAAGTACCATACTGGAGGGCCTTCTTTAGAATTCTTGCAGTAAAGAACTTCAGTCTCTAATATTTAATCAAATTCAAAAGTCTCACATACTTATGTATGGATGTCATAAAAGTGTGCTTAGAACAGAACATAAGTCCAGTCCTTCGGGGTACAATCAAACGTAAGGACAATTCTATTGAGACGACTGTTATTATAGAAGATTCCCTCTAATTCCTTTATTTCTAAAAACACGAAAGGATTATGGAACAAGGGGTCGCAATCAATGTTGCGTGTCAATGGTCGGTACAATAGTCCATGAAGGTCAGAATTGACAACTATTTAGTGCGGTTCACAAGGGAAATCAGTGTGTATTCGCTTATCTCGCGTCATTAGCCAGCAGCCATGATGCTGGCCTGAGGACAAGGGCACAGGATTTGGGGAGCCCGTGGGGAATGAGCCAAACTGTATGGTAAATCGATTTATTATGATATTGGTGGAAAGTCAATGTATCCTGTACGAGACGCTTCGTCGGAAAACAACTTAATGGATTTTTAATTAGCCTCAAGTTAACATCTAAATTATAGGTTGCTGCGGCTGCATACATTGTTTATTTATTTGAACGGATATACGGTGTACTTAGTGCTTGATAGCATCTGATATATTTTTTACAAAACCGCAGCGTTTTTTCTCCGCCACCGTTCCAAGACCGCTTACTCTACATCTCCTTAGATTAAAGTGCACATTTAAATTGAATGGATACGTAAAATTTTCCCTTTTAAGGATTCAGCTGGAACAAAACACTCATCTATCCAATTCAATTACGAAAGAAAATACCCGTGATGGTGCAGCGAAAGTTCCACTTTCTTATTCAAATAACCCTTTGGCTGCGCGGGGAACAAAGCGGGCGATTCATTAAAATAATCCGTTGCAACTTGCACAGTAACCGGGGGTTATAATAATACGATATACACTGCGCGCTTGCGAATTACTAAATGGAGACGCGGTGGTGTTATCCAGCGAGCTATATGGTACTACTTAAATATGTGTATAGTTGATTGTAGGTAGGATATGACTGAAATTTTCAGTGAGCTGGCAAATTAGGAACATCTCTCCAGATGCAGACGACATAGACAATAGATTATGCATGTACAGTTTTGCCTATGGGCTATACGCTCGAACGTGTAGCAGAAAAGGTCAAGAGAAAAAAATAGAAGTTAGTTTTCAATGGGTATGACCGTTGTCTGTCACACAGTTTGACCCCTCTGTGAGGGACAGTAGGTCCTAATTCATCACGCGGGCCCATTGTGGGAGAATGATGGCCCCCGAATTTTGGTTTTAGAACCTCCATTCTAATTTTCCACAATTTTGACAGCACTGGACCTTATTAACTGATCTCTTTTGCCTACTGTACCAAGTTGCACAAAATTAGAATATAATTTGTGCAAGTGTTATGTAATTAACTAAGCTGTTTAATAAACATTAAGCAATGGCTGCTATGAGTGTTATCCGTTTGAAGTGTAATTACTTTATGTAACGTGTGTTGGGTACGACAGAGGAATCAAGTTAATTTTAAATTTCTTCTCTGATTAAGATTTTGTTATGTTGAATATTGATGGTTTCATTATGTTAACTCGTGTGCATGATGATGGGTGCTAGGTGGTTGTGGATAGGTATACTGTTTCCATTCTGAAAGATGTGAAAAAGATGATTTCTCCTTTGGGGGTAAGTAGAAACTACAGTTCGAATGACCACGATCCTTACATACTCTTTTTGCCTTGTCCACGTTTATACATTTGGACAAACACGCACGCTAGTTGCGAGTAGGGACTAGTACTAGTAGGTGCAGTAATTTAATTTTAATTTAATCAACTTTATCGAAGACCTTGTGATTTAAGGATTACAAAATGTTTCCACATACTAAGACGTCTGACAACATATTTATTTAGTTTGATTCTATTGACCTGGCCTGACCTCACTCCTGGGCAAAAATCTAACCCTCATGCCCTCCAATTTTCACGATGGTGCGCTTCTTCTCATGATTCAAAATATTACCATCCATACTACACTATCAATCATTGTCTTAAACTTTCAAACCTATAAAACCATATTTCCAACCAACCAATTACCCTTTCCTACATAAACCCTCCTTAACATGCTGCACCGATGACATCAACTCCCCGATCTTCCTTTATACGCTTTTATAGCAGTTTCTAGCGTCCTTCAGTAAGGACATCTAAAGCTTATGCTCTATCTTTGAAATTGAGATATCCACGCTTGGTTTCACTAAGTAAGTTTCATAATAAAGACTTTGTGCGCTAGGAGTCTAGGAGTCTGTCCACCGGGTAAGACATCCTACGGGCTTGGTCGTTATTTCAATGTATATTTTATATGGGAAGGTTAGTTTAATTTATCGTGTGATTTTATCTTTTCTAAGAGATTTCAGGATCGCAGTCAAGCGATCATGTTTTAAATTTTAAGTTCGTGAGCAAATTCAAAAGAAGCTGAGAAGTTTGACACAATGTTAATGTTAATCATTCCGAATTAGTGCAATACCACAGTTTTGTTTTTTAATTGTGCCGTATTTTAATATCTTTGATTTTTTATAATGAATAGTTTTCATGAAGCATTCTGTATTTAAGAAGGCGTGAACAAAGACTTGCAAGTTGAGAGAGACTTTAGCAACTTCCGGGTTAGTAGTCGATTCGCACGAAAATTATTCGCACTATCGTGCGAATCGTCCCCTTTCAATAAAAATATTTTTTTAGTAGGCGATTCGCACGGAAGTATTTAAATTGCGTGCGAATCGACCCCTTCAAGAATTAGTAGTATGCGATTCGCACACACCTATACTTTATCGAAAAGTTTCAAGAAAAAAGTACTATCACGTACAAAATGCTTTCTTTTAATACAGGACACAAATAAAACGATTTTTAAGGAAATCAAGTTTTTATATTTTACTTTGTATCTATCAGAAAGTGATTTTACATCATTCACAGTTTAAATAACTTATAACCATAATTATAACCAAGATTACAAATAAAATCACAGTTAGTAGGTACGATTTATAATCAAATATTTGGTTTTGCATTTTTACAAGTAAGTACTCTTTTTCCGTACACTTGCATTTACCTTAAATCATCACAAATTACTACTTATTAGAGTTTTTACCGAAATCAACTTTTTATGAACCCCTGAGTCTTGTTAAAAATAATGTTGTTTAAAAAAGGTAAGTCAAAATTAAATAATTAACGTTATAATGGTCTAAAAGCTAATTTTAAAAACAACGAAAAATATAACGAAACTATAAAAATAAATATATATATATATATATATTTTTTTTTATTTTTTTTTTATTTTTTTTTATTTTTTTATTTTTTTTTTTAATTTTTTTAATTTATATATATATATATATATTTATATTTTCATATTAAATACTGACAAAACTTTTCATCTTACCTCTTAACTAGTATTTTGTGCCTGACTGCGATGCGAATAGAGAATTATTGAATTTTAATATTAATATTCTAGAATATTGTACATGACTGTACTTAGATTTATTATTCGCACATTTTGTTAAGTGTGCGAATCGCATACTACTAATTCTTGAAGGGGTCGATTCGCACGCAATTTAAATACTTCCGTGCGAATCGCCTACTAAAAAAATATTTTTATTGAAAGGGGACGATTCGCACGATAGTGCGAATAATTTTCGTGCGAATCGACTACTAACCCCAACTTCCACAACAAGACTTAATTTTGTAAAATAAAATGTTTTCAGGTAGAACAAGCATGCCTTCCTTTTTTGAAGATACGTTTAAGCAACTTTCTTTTTTGTTGCAAACGATGCACCGTGCAGTCGTGCATCAGATTTGATCAGATGCACTCTCTTCAAAACTTTAAGATCTAGACTAAATAAAAACAAAGATAGAAACATACACAAGTATAGTTTATCTTTCGCGTCTACCCACGTAGTTAAACTAACTACACTTTCCTTGAAACTCGGTACCGAGTACCGAGTACCGACTCGATAGGTACCGTCGACAATAAAAGTGGACTTACAACTTAACACTATGCACTACTAAACAACAGGAAACACTAAAACAATAATAATGTATCGCTCACTCATACTGAAATTATCATGATTACTTATTTAGAAAAAAAATCTAACAATTTCTTTTTCACTTCTCATGCTCTGAAAGTGCTTATTTGTGCAGGATATAGGCTGCACAAAATCGAATTTTGTGCACAAGGGCATTAACGTATCTACTCATAAATGTATCTTTATTAAGGCAAAGAAAATGAGCCATACAGCCAAACACAATAAGAAGTTCATAGGTAGAATTTGTTATTTTATAATATTTACTTTAATTTATTTGCCTTATGTGTTTTTTAAGACTTAAAAATATATTAAAATTTAAATTCAAGTACGGTAAGTTATTTAATTAATTAATGAAAATTATTGTTACAAAATTAATTTAATAGTAGGCTGTATAGGTCTGCAAGCCTAATATCAATTTCGTAAGATAAAAAAAAAACAATTTCCTTCAGTATTTAAAACTGTACAAATTTTACTTTGAATTTTAATTAAAGAAATATGTTAACAACTGTTTTATTTCCTCGCATTCGAAGTGAAAAGCAGAGTTTATAACTCGTCCACAAAACCATTTTTATCCTCAACATTACTATCAGCCCTCGCCTTCGGGTCGGGCTGCTAAAAGTCTCGGATAAAAATGGTTCGTTTTGTGCACTTGTTGTAAAATTTACTATTAATGGTACTCAAATTGCTCGTAATTCTTGAAGTATTTTTAATGACTTAAAATTAATAACCATTGCAAAATTGCTTTTTTATTTGTACAAATTATTTTTTTTATTGATTTAGTACTTTACGTAAGTTATATCTTAAGCTAAGTATAAAGTATCATCATCAGCCTATAATGTTCCCACTGCAGGGACTCAGGCCTCCTCTCTAGGAGAGGGATGGGCTATAATCTACCACGCGGGCCCAGTGCGGATTGGTAGATGTCACATGTCTTCGAATTTTTTGGTTCTTAGACATGCCGGTTTCCTCACGATGTTTTCCTTGACCGTTTTGAGAGCAGTGGTGATGAAATAAATTACACAAAGTAATGCACCTGACGGGGTTCGAACCCACGACCTACTGTTAGTAAGTCGGGGCCGCCACCACTAGGCCACCACTGCTCTGCTCTCTAGTATAAAGTATGTAGGTACCTATATAAATTACTTTCTACAAACAACGTTTGCTCAGAACTGTACCACGCCCCAGAGTATTTACCTTGAAGCAAAGAACAAACAAGTAAGCAAATAAGTTGAAAGACAATGCACAACACTAGCGCTGAGATGTGGTACAACACTAACTAGATACATTTATGTGATTATGTGGCTGAGAACTTGCTGATACGAGAAGACTGAATGTGTACTTTCGGTGGTGGAATTCTGAAGGTAGTTTTGAATACAGCATTGAGATACTCTAGGCAAGGTTTACTCAAAATAACCGTTTTGAATATTAGATGTATTTCCTTGTGTCGGTGTTCATGTGACCCCAATCTATTTAAGTCGAGAGTTAATCAGGTTTCTTTTGCATTGGCTTGGTCCATCGTCGACCTCATACTCTCTTCTCAGGACAACAGTGAGATCAAGAGTAGGCCCATTTAATATAAAAAACTGGTTGTATGCCAACCCGCACTGGAACCTAAAATTGGCCACAGAGACAATGACATGACGTGCAAACATTACATGACGGAACTAGATAGTTAATAGCTAGCACGTCGTCACTGCAACAAGCAGCATGCTGATGCTTTATGGGGAGCTCACAACGCAGCGATGGTTTTCAGTGGCCTTTCGCCTGACTGAAATGAGTCAGTCCAGAGAAGGAGTCATGGCCTGTTTCTGAATAATATTTTTTGTGTTATCTGTTCATCTAGCTGATTCAAGGAACACTACACACTATAACGTTCCTCATCATCATCAGCCTACAATGTTTCCACTGCAGGGACTCAGGCCTCCTAATAGAGGGATGGGCTACACTCGCGAGCAAGCAAATCGACTCAAGCCTTGTAGGCGCACACATACATTGATAAAACTAAAAATATGAATGGAAATTATAAAAATGATATGTCATTCGAAAGCTTAAGATGTCAGCTTTAATTTGATATCTTTATCATTGAAATCCATCCATATTTTTTTTAAATAAATGGTGTCTGAACGCAAGAGTAGGAAAAACAGGAATTTAGGGAAAAGGGTATGGGTCTCGTATTTTACAAATTTGTTAAAAATAAAATTAATAAATTTAAATCAATACTTCGTATTGCCCCCTCTTGCCCTAATTACAGCCTGCAGTCTGTTTTTCATTGACCTTATCAATTTTTTGACATTTTCTTGAGGAATGCCGTCCCACTCCTCTAATAATGCTGTCTTTAGCTCGTCTACGGTTGAAGGGACTGGATTCCTGGCCCGAACTCTTCTTTTAAGCTCGTCCCATAAGTGCTCGATGGGATTCATGTCAGGACTGAGCGCAGGCCAGTCCATCGTGCGTAATTCGACCTCTTCCAGAAACTGTCGAGTGACTCGTGCCGTGTGGCAGCGGGCATTGTCGTGCATTAACACGAAGTCTGCACCGACAAACCCTGCGTAGGGCACAACATGATTTAGTAGAATGTCGGTGATGTACCGATCAGCTGTTAGCCCGCCTCCTCGGCCGCCCCCAGGCACGAAAACAAGTTCGGTTTTTCCCTCTAAAGAAATACCAGCCCACATCATGCAGGAACCGCCGCCATATGCCACTGTTTCAGCGAAACAACATTGGGCAAATCGTTCCCCCGGACGCCTGTAGACTCGGCCTCTCCTGTCACTGCCATGTAGACACATTCTGCACTCATCAGTAAACAGGACCGATCGCCATTGCGCAACGCTCCAATTGAGATGCTCTCGAGCAAATTGAAGGCGCGCTTGTCGGTGGCCTGCAGTCAATTTAGGGCCCGTCGCAGGTCTTTTTGTCGTCAAGCTGGCTTCCTTCAAGCGTCTTCTCACTGTCCACTCGCTGACAGATACTTGTCGTACACGTCTCAGTTCTTGCTGCACATCAACGCCCGTAAGGTGTCGATTGCGCAGAGAGGTTGAGACAATGAAGCGGTCGTCTCTCTCTGAAGTGCACCGGTGGCGGCTCGTTCTTGGTCTCCGATTGAAGGCACCAGTCTCTTGGAACCGTCTGTATACTCGGGATACAGAAGACTGGCTCAAGTGGAGCTGGGCAGCGACTGCTCGCTGACTTAACCCTTGTTGCAACAAGGCAACCACTTGAGCGGCTTCTTCTGGTGTGGTATCCATGGTTTAGCGAAAACAAGGAATGCAATTTACGGAGATGTGTACCGGTCAACTTGTAACAAGCGACTGATAAGGTAAACCGGATGTGGAGGGGTTTTATAGCGGGAGCAGGTAGCGCAAGTCGTGGATTCCTAATGAGGTAATTTACGCTGACGGCCAATTAAAATGCGTCAATAAATCAGCGCTTACTTTTTTTTTAAGGTATTGATGTTAATTGAAAGCATAATTCTTCAGCTTTCGAATGACATATCACTTTTATAATTACCATTTATCGTTTTAGGAAAATCAATGTATATGTGCGCCGTCAAGGCTTGAGTCGATTTGGTTGCTCGCGAGTGTATAATCCACCACGCGTGCCCAGTGCGGGTTGGTAGATGTCACATGTCTTCGAATTTTACAACTTTAACGTAAACATTTTTTCGGAGTTGACGCAGGAGTCGGAAAATGTTCAATATTCCTTTACAACCTCATTTTTTTTGTTGCACCCCTTTTTCTTTCCTCAAGGTGAAATCTATCCCTGTCGGGGCTGCGGATTGTAGGCAAGAGAAAGGTCGCAGGAGAAAGGGCTAAGAAGGAACATGGCTGGTTTTTAGTCAGTAGAAGTCTGACACTCGCTTTCGCTCTACCCAAGAGCGGGAGGGGTTATTTCATGATTTTCCACCCGCCAAAAAAAGGTGAAATCCATCACTAACCTACTTAGGATAGCAAAGGTCCTATGCAAAATTAGTTCAATACTTTGAAGTAAAACCTATAAATTAACTGAACAACAGCTATCATTTACTCTGAAAACCCCAGTTAATAAGAGTCTTGTGTTAAACGAAACCAGCCTCTAATTTTTGTTTATTCTGGCGCAAGATTAGAGCTTCCATTGCTTAAAATTAAGACAAAAATGACATCAGAACAGAAAATTACTATTATTAAAGCAATATCACTTTAATTTATAGTTATCAAAGGTCTTTTAAGTTCCTTTGTTTTCTGAAAATGTAATTATTTCGGTAATTAACTCTTTCTTGCGACATCAGACAACTTAGGATCAAATTATGTCCTGTTTTGAAGTCGAGAATTTCTGGTACACTTTTAGTCTCAATAAAATTTTCAAAAAAGTACTTAGGGAGCTTAATTCAGAAGCTTGAAACCATAATGCAACAAATTCTTGTTCACCACGGAGCTTACATAGTAACTCCTTAAGCTCTATCTATCCGACTCTGAAAGTAATAACTAGAAAACATTTAACTTTACTGGATTAGACAGCATTAACCTTCGTTTAAAACTGTTCAGTTTTACGTTCGATAAGCCGCAAGGGATCCTAGCTACTTTGACAGCTGCACTTCGGAATACTTCGGGTAACATCGGGACTCCGCCCACACGCCGAAGTTAGTCGATTATAATTAAGGAGTGCTAGGTTGAATGCAAATTCAGTGCAGTGATAGTTTCAAGATGGAAACTTTTGACTACCGAAGCGACGTGACTTCATTTCATATCGCGATTTATGGAATAGATTCATGAGAATTCTATTCTGTTAGAACTATAATTAACAGAAGTTATGAAAGTGAATCGTTGAATGGTATATTTCTGGTCATTTGAGGTGAAATTGAGTTTAAAAATGCCCGAAAGACCAATCTCCTTCACTACCAAATATCGCTGACATGTGGATGCTGTGAAGCAAAGTTGTGTGCGTTAAATTTAGTGGGCAAAGTTGTGTGGGCAAAATTTTCATGGTCACTCTACTTTCTCCTTCGATTAACCTCCTAGAACTGTAAAATTCTCGGGCCAGCAATTTTTTAGGCCTCCCTTGGCAACGATGCCTGTCTTCTACCATCTTACCAATATAATATAACTTTCAGCTTAGTATGTAAAAAAAAACAACTTCTTTTTTTTTTAGTCCATGTGTCCCACCACTAGGTAACGGTTTGCCATTTCTCCTTCTAAACATCTTTACCTTGTGTGATATCTGGCCATGTTCGAGCCGCAAACAAGATCAGATTGTCAGATCACTTTTGCCGTGGTCTACTACGACGGTGATTTCCTCCATCAGGCGTCCAGTGAGTGTTGCCCACCACTCGGGGTGCATTCGGGCTATAAATTCAACAAATTTATTTTTAACTAGCTGATGCCCGCGGTTTCACCCGCGTGGATGTCGTTCAAATTATATACTAAAACCTTCCTCTTGAATCACTCTATCTATTAAAAAAACCGCATCAAAATCCGTTGCGTAGTTTTAAAGATTTAAGCATACAGACAAACAAACAAATAAACAAACAAACAAACAGACACGACTTTGTTTTATACTATGGGATGTTTAGTTTACTCTACCCCTCTACTGGACAAAGCCCTCCATCTATGTCTTTCCAAGTTTTTTTACAATAGGGGATCGGACTGGGTCAAAATAATATGATTCTGTTTAGTCCGTAAGTTAGATTATCGAAAAATATTGAATACGTGTTTTTTGTTTTATCAAATCAATAAAAAATGACGAAGATAAACGCGTCAAAGATCTTGGAGTGGGGCTTGAAACGTCACTTGTGTCGTCAAAATGTAGGTACTATCATTTATGACGTCACACGAGTTTTCGAAGCACTGTATCGTCTTCATTTTAAGTTTACGTGAAAAAAGAAAAAATACGTGTCCAATAATTTTTGGAAATCTATCTGACGGACTAATTAGTTTTTTTTGTCCGATCCCCTATTGGCCCTCTAATCCGTTAAGAAAGAGTCCAGATCGTCACGTCCATCTTCAGACACCCTAAAAAATTACCTCATAATACAACAAAATTCTGCTATTTTTTACGACCACGTGTAGAGCCCTGGCCAGTTACTTAACACTAAAACCTATTTCTACTTTCTACAAAAAAACCAACTCCCTGTCCTCAATACGATTCCAACACATTGATTCCGACTACCTGATAATCCTCATAATACACCCACGGCATGTTGTGAGGTAGCCTATTTTTAGTCAGAGACCTTTTAAACCTTTATAGGCCATAATTAGAGGAAGGTTGATGACCCGTGGTATCCCATCTCAATAATAACCTGTTTTCCTCGCGATGGTTTACAATCCTCCTGGGATGTTCAATGTTCATATTACTGACTTAGATGCTGTGAATTTTCTGGGATAACTTGTTTTGTGTAATGTACGTGATTTCATATTTATGTAGATTGGTTTTGAGAATTTATCGGTCTTAGTTACTGGAAAAGGTATACAAATAGGTTAATACACGAATGTGTCGAGATTTGATCAAAAGTTTTCGGGAGCATATTTTCAACAAAAATCTGTTTAGAAATTACTTTCTATCTCTCTCTCTCTTTGAAAAAATATCATGATATGTTCGCTTAAACGAATATCAACTCTATGACAAAGTGATATTAAACTTGATTTCCTAAAACACATAATATAAATGTTTATAATCTACCTTCAGATTTTTGATTTTCTCCGCCTCGGGGCGACAGAGGCGAAGGGGCGGAGGTAGAGGTCGAGCGCTGGGCTCGGCGTGAAGAGTAGTTCGTATTGAGTCGCGCTGGGCGTCGAACGAATATTATAGTAGCCATAGAACACGCGTGCGCTTTCACCCGTTCTCCGATGGCTACTATAATATTCGTTCGACGCCCAGCGCGACTCAATACGAACTACTATTCACGCCGAGCCCAGCGCTCGACCTCTACCTCCGCCCCTTCGCCTCTGTCGCACCGAGGCGGAGAAAATCAAAAATCTGAAGGTAGATTATAAACAATCACCCCCCCCGGACCGACCCGTTGTCGGTCCGCTCAAACTCCCGGGAGTCGAGATAAAGTTGAAACTGCCCGTCTAAGGATCGAGTCCCTCACCTGGACGTCTGCGATCCTTGGAAACCCATCCTTGCCCGTAATCAGGTTAACAATGCGCCCCCGTCGCCAACACAACGGTGATAGGTTAGCATCCTTAACCAGAACGAGGTCTCCAACGCAGGGTGGGGTCGTCCTGTCCGTCCACTTAACGCGTTGCTGTAGAATATGCAAATACTCCAGCGACCATCGCTTCCAAAAATTTTGGCTCATTTGCCGTAACATCTGATACCGTGACAACCGGTACAACTTGACATCAGTATACGGATATTCCGGCAAGGCGTTAAGTGGTTGGCCAATCAAAAAATGACCTGGGGTCATGGCCTCAAGGTCATTTCGCGGCACCCAATTATACTAGTTAAGCAGTACGGTTAGCGACGCTGTGAATGTCGAACGGGTTATTGATAATATCATTGGTTTGCCTTGTCACGGGAGTGCTACTGGGAAAGCACCGAGGCTTTTGTGGTTAGACTAATACGGAGTGAGTGTGGTGGCTCGCGTTAACGGCGTGGCTTGCAGCGACGTGGAAGAATCGTCCGGAACTACCAGCAAACCATCGCAAGGTCATATACACTCATTATACACATACACAGTTACACAACTTGCGAGGGGTCAAGGAAGTGAGACCGGCTCGAAGAAATGAGGTAAGGGTAGCTTTAAGTTCAGAAATTGTAATATTGTTCGGAGGCGCGTATCGCGTCTATTTGATCCCGTTAGGACGGCAGCTGTTCTGAGACCTGTCTCCCATGGGCCCGAGATAAGGTTCGGCTGAGTCCTGGCGCGATCAAATTCTGGTAGCAGAGCGTGGTTATACCCACTTGTAAAAATTAGTAGGTACTTGGTACCAATTTACTTTGTAAAAATTGTGTTCATGTACAAATTCAACTTGTAGGTAGTAGTACATTGACCTACATACCAGTGTACGCCTCAAGTTGAGTTTGGCGTTATTAATAATAAGTACATGGAATGTGAATATTCGTTGATAAAATAATTTGTTATTTACGTTCGGTTACGCACAAATATAACCTCATCACAAATCGTGTTATGATTGTCAACATTTGAGACATAGAGGAATAACCTCTAGAGCACGTAGAGGAATAAGTTCAAGAGTTGGCATAGCGTCGTAGATTTATTCACTCAACGAATATATTATTATTGTTAGTTCCGGATACAATAATTGTTATTTTTTTTTGGTTATTGTTATTTATTATTGCATAATCGCGTATTGAAGTTGGTACTATGGCTCCGTCAGTAACGAAAACTATCGCAGCCAGAATCGAAGCTGAATTGAGATGGTTTTCATCGGTTGTTACGTTGGTAGGTCGCACCGATCGTGAAGATGCGTTATTGTCACGCGCTCGGCAAGTTGACGAACGATATGACGCCGTGTTAAAGTGTCACGCTGAGTATTTAGCATGTCTCGAATCGACGGATCTGTCGTCGGTGGACAAGGATGCTCAGGTGGTACGGGGCAATGTGGACCAGTGTGGGGAAATGTCCATGAGCATAATCCAGGCGGCGGCCGACATTGAGCGATCGCGCATGGGTGACGTCAGGGAATCATGTCGGCCAGCAGGCGTAGGAATTCAGGCGCCGTTGCCACCAGTACATGTACCCGAGTTTAGCGGCGAGTATGCCGATTGGCCGCGATTCCGCGATATTTTTAATAGTGTCGTGCATTCGCGTACAGATCTCTCGCCCGCGTACAAGATGGCTCAATTAATGGGTAGGCTTAACGGTGAGCCGCACGACATCTTGACCCACCTGGAGATTACGGACGCCAGTTATGAGACGGCATGGGGCCTATTAATCGACCGATATGATAATCGGCGATTAATAGTTGATGGCCTCATTGATAAGATTTTTGAAATCCCGAAGGTGTCTAACGTGTACGAAATAAGGTCGAAAATCCTTAATCCGGTCACGGTTGCGGTGAACACGTTAGATCGACTTAAGTTGTCGTTAGGGGACAATAAATATATCATCGTCAATAGGGTTTTACGGAAGTTGCCGATCGACGTGGTGGCGCGCTTTGAGCAGTCACATGGTGGCGAATCGACGGACCACCTCCCAAGTTACGATGACTTGAGGGTGTTTTTAGAAGGCGAGTGCCGGCGGGCGGATTGCCAAGGGGCATCCACGTCGCACCCTCCTCCGTCAACCCGACGTACGAGCGGGCCCAAGCCGGTTGAGCCCCGTCGGGGGGGGAAGAAATACCACGCCCTCCAATCGGAAGTGTGCGCCTTCTGTCGGAAGGAAGGGCACGGTCTCGCCGCATGCGCGGACTTTAAGGCGCAGCGGGTGCATAGACGAAGAGGGGTGGTCAAGCAGCGCTATTTGTGCTTCCGCTGCTTGGGGACTCACTTTGTACGTGAGTGCCACAGGACCACTAACTGTGGAACCTGCGGAGGAGCCCATCACGAGTTGCTATGCCTGGCGGAGAGTAGGGAGGTGCACGGAGCCTCGCCGGGAGGTCACCCCCCCTCTCCTAAGCCAGATTCGGGTGGTCGGTCACCCCCCCCTAGGGGGGGTGGGTCGGCCAGGAATCAGCGGTCGCCGCCCCCTCGGGGGGGTGGGCCAAGGGCTGATCCAGAGCACAACCCGATACCGTCGTCTTCCCCGCGGGGGGGGGATAGGCACCGAGACTCGGGCAGGGGCCCGGAGGTAGTACAGACGGGTTACGCGGCGTACTCGAATGCGTTGGGGGGCATGTTGCCACCCCCGAGTAGTCGCTTCTCCCCGCCTCTCGCAGAACGCCCTCGGCTGACGGCGCGCCCGCCACCGTTCGGAAGGATGCCAGTAGGCTACTTCCGACCGGCACGGATGTCACCGATGGGTCGGGAGGGTTACTACCCGGGTTGGGACCCGTATACTGGGACAGTATTTACTCCCCCTCCGGCAGGGGAGGAGGGAGGTGCCTCCTATTAGCAACTAGCAGCCTGTTCGTCAGTGGTGCCCACCCCGACAGTAACGGTATTATTACCGACGGCTAGGATTACTGTCAGGGGTACTGACGGACAGCCGGTGCACGTGCGAGCACTGTTAGATTCAGGGGCACAAGGTTGTATTGTGTCCAGCTGTTTAGTGAAAAAGCTGGGCCTTACATTAGAGCCATCACGGGATGGCGCCGTAGGTATAGGTGGCAATCGGGTGCCTCACCTCAGGGGTCAGACGACATTCCTGTTCGAGATGGGTGACACGGCATCGGTCACGCGGGTGAATGCCACGGCGATCGTTTTGGACGAAGTGGTTGGGGTCCTCCCTCAGACTCGGTTACCGTCTGCGGTAAAAGGGTTGACCAATGGATTGGAGTTAGCCGATCCCCACTTCGCGATCCCCGGACGGGTGGACGTCTTGCTTGGGTCTGACGTCCTCGGGAAGCTGCTCCGAAGCGGCAAACGGGAGCTGCAACCAAACGGGGTTGTGGCCATGCGTACCGCAGGTGGTTACGCGTTATTGGGCCCAGTACGGGAACCACAGCACTCAACGGATTATAGCTCCATATATTATGGCAGCGTGTTATCCGACGTCCTGCAACGGTTCTGGGCAACGGAAGAGCCACCCACCGCTCTTAGAAATAACCCACGTGATGAGGAGTGCGAAACATTCTATCGATTTAACACGGTGCGCCTCCCATCGGGTAGATTTATGACAAGGTTGCCATTTCTGTCAATTCGACCTCCGCTGGGGAGCTCATGGAGTCTGGCAGAAAAGCGGTTAGTGGCAATGGAAAGGCGCATGAAGCGGGACTCCAACTTCCGACAGAAGTATGTGGAGTTCATGCGCGAATACCTGACGTTGGGTCACATGTCGGTGTCCAGGGTTGACTATCGTCATGAGGAGCATTATGTGTTGCCTCATCATGCTGTTTTGAAGACACCTGACTCAAAGATTAGGGTCGTGTTCGACGGGAGCGCGGAGACGTCTAGCGGGGTGTCCCTGAATCAATGTCTCCATGCTGGTCCTAAGCTGACCAGAGACATTGCAGACATTCTCACGGACTTCAGGAGACACCAGGTTGTCTTCGTTACGGACGTACGGATGATGTTTCGTCAAACTGAGATTCATCCAGACGACCGTCGGTTCCAGCTGATATTGTGGCGAGAGAGCCCAGAAGAACCGATGGTCACGTACGAGCTCAACACAAACACGTACGGATTAAAGCCCAGCCCATATGTAGCCATGCGTACGCTACGAGAACTGGCTGATCAAGAACGGCTCCGCTTTCCCCGCGCGGCTGCTGTCATTGATAGGGACGTCTATGTAGACGACATTTGTACGGGCTCAGACAGTATTGAGCAGGCGCTCATCTTAAGGGATGAATTGGTGGCGCTCATGGCCTCCGGTGGCTATGAACTCAGGAAATGGCTGTCGAACTGCCCAGAGGTACTGGCAGGACTGCCAACTGAGTATCAACAAGACCCGCATTTGTTTGAGGATTCGGAGAATCTTCATGCGTTGGCCATTTTAGGGGTCCAGTATCGACCGAGTCAGGATGCCTTCACATACAGTTGTGAGGCCGAGTTGCTGTCGAAGACCTGGACCAAGCGATCGGTCCTTTCGACTATCGCACGAACGTTCGACCCAACCGGTTGGATCGCGCCGGTCACGTTCATGGGAAAGTGCTTCATTCAGAAGCTTTGGTTGGCTCAACTAGGTTGGGATGATCAGCTCACGGAGGAGCTGGCTCGGGAGTGGTCGGCATTCGTCACCACCTTACCACAGATCTCAGAGATTGAGATCCCGCGTAAACTGCTCCCGCAGGCAGGAGTCAAGGTCACCCTGCACGGGTTTTGTGATGCGTCGGAGAAGGGGTACGCGGCCGCAGTCTACCTGAGAACAGGTGAGACCGCTGGTAGGGGAACGGTACGCTTGGTACTGGCCAAGAGCAAGGTTGCACCTGTTCGGACTCGTTGGACGATTCCGAAGATGGAACTGGCAGGTGCAGCCCTTCTGACGCGGCTCTTGAACCATGTGGTGCGGAATTTGCGTGGTACGGTGGCTCTGAACGAGACGGTCTATGCATGGACTGACAGCCGAATCGTGTTATGCTGGTTGCAGACTTCGGTCCACACGCTCGAGGTATTTGTGGCCAACCGAGTCTCACAAATAAATAGCTCAGAGACTCCTCTGGTCTGGAGACATGTTCCAGGTGAGATTAATCCGGCTGACTGCGCTTCACGCGGCTGTCCGGCGCCTGCTTTGGTTGAACATTCTCTTTGGTGGGGGCCACAATGGCTGGAACAGCCACATGCGGAGTGGCCATTTAATGAGTGCGGTCGACATTCATTACCCCCAGACCAAGGCTTGAGGCTGAATGTGACTACAGTGGAACCCGCCACCGTAGACCACACCCTCTTGGAACGATATAGTTCGTTAGGGAAGTTACTTAGAGTAACGGGATGGGTAATGAGATTTTGTCAAAATTGTCGTTGTCCTGTCGCGCAGCGAAACATGTCGCCTATAATGGGACCTGAAGAACAGCGAAAGGCTCTCTCACTCTGGGTGAGAGTCGTTCAGAGGAATGAGTTCCAGGACGAAATTAGGGTCTTGAAGACTGGCGCAGGTCGATTGAAAAAAGGTCTTGTCCGCCTCAACCCGTTCATTGATGAGCATGGAATGCTCCGGGTGGGAGGACGATTACGGAATGCCGACTTGCCCTATGCAGCGCGACATCCTCTAATTCTCCCCAAGAAGGGAGCTTTGGTGGAGTTGTTGGTTAGGGACCGTCACACCAAGAATTCACACGCAGGCTGTAACACCCTTCTGGGCATTTTGCAGCGTGAATTTTGGATTTTATCGGCCCGCAGAATCATACGGAGCGTTGTGTTTCGTTGCTTGCCTTGTTACCGACTCAAGGCAGCCACAATGCAGCCACAAATGGGAGATCTCCCGGCCGATCGAGTCACGGAGGCTCGGCCATTTGCTGGCGTAGGGACAGATTTCGCGGGGCCTTTCATGGTCAAGACATCGCACCTTCGCAACGCGAAGTCGGTTAAGGCATATCTGTGTGTCTTCGTGTGTCTGGCGACCAAGGCCGTTCATTTGGAATTGGTGGCCGATCTCTCTACGGAGGCCTTTCTGGCGGCGTTAGATCGATTTGTTTCTAGACGGGGAGTACCGTCACTGATTCGGTCGGACTGTGGTACCAACTTCAAGGGCGCCGACCGGTGCTTAAAGGAAATTGTATTGTTTTTAAGTCAGAATGAGCGAGAGATTGGCACGGGCCTCGCCAGTCGGGGCATTTCGTGGTATTTTAGTCCACCTGGATGCCCCCACTGGGGTGGAATTTTCGAGGCAGTAGTCAAGTCTTCCAAGACTCACTTGTATCGGGTCATCGGCTCAACGATTCTCACCTTTGAGGAGTTGTCAACGGTGTTTTGCAGAATTGAGGCGGTCTTAAACTCGCGACCTTTGTGCCCGTTGAGCGCTGACCCGAATGACCTTGAGGCCATGACCCCAGGTCATTTTTTGATTGGCCAACCACTTAACGCCTTGCCGGAATATCCGTATACTGATGTCAAGTTGTACCGGTTGTCACGGTATCAGATGTTACGGCAAATGAGCCAAAATTTTTGGAAGCGATGGTCGCTGGAGTATTTGCATATTCTACAGCAACGCGTTAAGTGGACGGACAGGACGACCCCACCCTGCGTTGGAGACCTCGTTCTGGTTAAGGATGCTAACCTATCACCGTTGTGTTGGCGACGGGGGCGCATTGTTAACCTGATTACGGGCAAGGATGGGTTTCCAAGGATCGCAGACGTCCAGGTGAGGGACTCGATCCTTAGACGGGCAGTTTCAACTTTATCTCGACTCCCGGGAGTTTGAGCGGACCGACAACGGGTCGGTCCGGGGGGGGTGATTGTTTATAATCTACCTTCAGATTTTTGATTTTCTCCGCCTCGGGGCGACAGAGGCGAAGGGGCGGAGGTAGAGGTCGAGCGCTGGGCTCGGCGTGAAGAGTAGTTCGTATTGAGTCGCGCTGGGCGTCGAACGAATATTATAGTAGCCATAGAACGGGTGAAAGCGCACGCGCATTGATTAAATCGACTTGTGGAGTCATTTCGCGGCACCCAATTATACTAGTTAAGCAGTACGGTTAGCGACGCTGTGAATGTCGAACGGGTTATTGATAATATCATTGGTTTGCCTTGTCACGGGAGTGCTACTGGGAAAGCACCGAGGCTTTTGTGGTTAGACTAATACGGAGTGAGTGTGGTGGCTCGCGTTAACGGCGTGGCTTGCAGCGACGTGGAAGAATCGTCCGGAACTACCAGCAAACCATCGCAAGGTCATATACACTCATTATACACATACACAGTTACACAACTTGCGAGGGGTCAAGGAAGTGAGACCGGCTCGAAGAAATGAGGTAAGGGTAGCTTTAAGTTCAGAAATTGTAATATTGTTCGGAGGCGCGTATCGCGTCTATTTGATCCCGTTAGGACGGCAGCTGTTCTGAGACCTGTCTCCCATGGGCCCGAGATAAGGTTCGGCTGAGTCCTGGCGCGATCAATAAACATTGCCGTGCGTGCTAGTCTGTTAGCTGGTATATTTTTAGAAAAATGCGAGAAAAATAAGGATACAATTTAGAAAACGAAATTATAGAACTTACCCTTTATATTTTCCATCTCATCATGTATTACAAACACAGGCAGGTACATCATTATTCATACATCAAAACAAATTAACATTTACCTGAAAAAAAGCGACATAAATAAACAACAGCCTAACAACAGAATGCGTACAAAATAAAATGTGCACAAGATCATCGGGTCATCGCCCTCTAAGCATCATTTTAGTGTCGCCATGAGTCATTCAAATGCAGTTTTGAATTTATTCTTAGAAAATAAGAAATAGAACTGTGACTCACACGTCATTAGCCAAGGACTTGTGCGAACGTAATTCCGACGCGTGCCCGAGACGACACGTTATTTTCGACGCGAAATAGAGTCACTGACGAAATAGAAACGTCTTTCTAACAAAAAACGATGATGAAAACTCATAACATTCTTTAAAACATTCCGTTTATCCGATTGATTTTTTTCGCTCAAACGTAAACGATTAAAATTCCGTTCGCATGGAAACAAAATACAGTAGAGCGACAATAAATCTAACTCTGTCACAACCACAGACAAATAAAAAGATAAACCCCATTTTTATCCAAAAATACTTATAACCACAAAGCCGCAATTTTAAATGTCGAATACAGCATGGCTGAGCACTGAGCAGTGAACATTACGTAACAAATTATAACGGATATCCGAAATCGGCGTGTCCAACGAAGCGAAGTCAATGCGATCATCCGTGAATGTCAGGACGAAATTCGTGTTAGAATCGCCCGGGGACATCCGGACAAACACGTGATCTCTAGGACGTGAAATTTGAACGCTAGGGATGTACCGAATCTTTCCAAAATAATCGAGACATTAACAAAAACTGCCGAACTCAGAGTTTCGCATTTGGAAATAGGGCAAAAGGAAATGCCCATAATAGCAAGCGGGTTGGTGATCGCATATCGGAAATTGAGTCATTCCAATCGCCAGGGGTAACGCTGTAAATGACGTCAGCGCTGTTGCCCTATAGAGATTCGCGCTACTTTCTACTTCATCAGTTTTCATACTGGCAGAATGCAGGCAGAGCTGTTTTATACGTGACAAACGCCTTTTTTGAAAGCAAAAGCAGCGGGAAAGTACTTTAACTCTATCTCTAGTGAAGTTAGTAATAGTATGCAAGTGACCTATTAGAAGCTGATGAAATAATAGTAAATGTTACATAATAAATCATGTTGATATACCGCCGTGATCTCTAACCTGGGTATGTGACACACGTGGCTTAGATTCATATGTTTGCGGTATAACTTTCTCAACGATATCTACTAAGACTTCTACTATAATTATAGTCTGTTTGATCACAAGTTAGTTTATGTGTTAGTTAGTATGGTAGAAGGTATAATCTTGAGAATTTGCACGTCATCGTTTTAATCTTGAAAATTGCGATGAGCAGACCGTCGTTTACATCAGTCTCACTACAAGACTCTTGGAACCCAGCCCGGGTTGAAAGCGAAACTTTTAATGCCTCCCGTCCACCGTTCGCCTTTATAGAGTTAGAATCTGTCGAATACTTGCGACTATTACTACCACTGTAGTGACGTTAGGTAATAGGTATTTGTCTCGTTAAAAGAAAAACTATCTTGAAGATAGTTTATTGACAAGATCCAGTTGGAAAATCCAACATAACTATACCATTAAAAAATCATGCTATCTCTAATGGTCATGTTATATGTTAGTCCCTTTATGTATCGATCCCCGGTCGAGAAACTCACTACAGCATGGATGAAGAATCTTGTTAATAAACGGTAGATTAATTCCTTGCAGCAAAGTGGACTCGAGCTGAGGAAATACTCCAGGATAGAGGACAGTATCAGAATCTGTGGTAAACTCAGGTTGATAAAACTGTGTATTTTTGTAATGGTAATGACAATTTTCATAAACTTGTGTTTATTTCTCTCATGTGAAGTTAAAGTAATTTGGTATGTATAAGAGACGTCGTGTCATAGCGAAATTGAACACTGGAAAAGATTCGTCATAGATTGAGTGACTGATGATGGAAAGATCACACATTCTGGATCAGCTAAGGTGGCAACACAGAAAGAGGTGGAAAACCTGGGAGGACTCGAGAGAACCTTTCTTCAACTGTGGGCCAGTATGGGCTAGAAAAACCATAAAGTAAAATTCAACCACGGCCTACAAAGTTTGTGTAAGTATATAAGTCGTAATGAGTGTGGGCTTTTAGAAATTACGTTAGGACATAAGACCAGCCAGCCTTCTAAATGTCCCTGACCACCGCAAACCGGAACTCAATTACTAAGGAACACCGTCATCATAATGATTTTGACCTTTTTAACTGATTTCAGAAAGGAGGAGGTTTTCAATTCGTCCGAACCTTTTATTTTGTTACGTCTTCAGTGCTTGTGGCGACGTGGTCAAAATTTACCTTCATATTGGTTGATGAGGAGACAGAATCCAATTTGTTTTGACACTATTACAGGGCCCCGAGTCTGCTATTCAATAGTGTCAGAATGGCCGATCATTGATCTCATAATGGTTGATTTACGACAAGCCAAAAAGTACCTTAGGTCGACAGGCATAAGGTACTTTTTGGCTTGTCATCAATCAACCATAATGAGATCAATGATCGACCATTCTGACACTATTGAATAGCAGACTCGGGGCCCAGGTAGTAAGCACGACATCTACCAACAGAAATGATGAAATGATGATGATGACATGTAGTCAGTGGCCTGTTAGTTTAACAACCAGTCTTACCATGGGTTAATTGAAGTATCGTATTACCCAGCACTAATTGGTTTGTGCAGGTCAGATCACTCCGATCCCGACATAATTGAAATAAAATACATACACACGAATAGAAAACCTCCTCCTTTTTGGAAGTCGGTTAAAAGGCTATTCAGATGATGGTCCCTTTAGAAATAAACACAACCAGTAATCTATACTATCTATACTAATATTATAAAGCTGAAGAGTTTGTTTGTTTGTTTGTTTGTTTGTTTGTTTGTTTGTTTGTTTGAACGCGATAAACTCTGGAACTACTGGTTGGATTTGAAAAATTCTTTTTGTGTTGGATAGTTCATTTATCGAGGAAGGTTATAGGCTATATAACATCACGCTACTACCAATAGGAGCGGAGCATAAATGAGAAATGTTGCAAAAACGGGAAAAGGAAATTCCCTTCTGAGAGCTTCCGTTGCGTGCGCTGCGAAAACGGTTTAAGTTACGAGAATATCATGTATGAAGTAATTATTCGTCTTTAAAAGTTCTAAAAAAAAGTCCGCGACAGCATCTGTCTATCTTTTAAGATTGACCCACTGTAACCATTTTTTACTATTAAAATGTTAGGTTAAAAAGAATTATTTTTTGCGAAGCTTATTTAACCCATATGGTATTGTAGCGACCCTAGCGAAGCAAAATGCTGATTGGCACTTTTGATAGCCGCCGGGCCGGGAGCCCGCTCGCCTCGCCAGTCGCTCACATACCTTCGCCCTGCCACGTCATATTTCGGTGTATTAATGTTACATAACCATTTTGTGAACCCTTTTATTAAACTCATATCAAACTACAATTCAACCAGTGTTAATCAATTGAACTGAACCTTTCCCAATAACACGCACAACAAGTGGTGACCCCGAACGTTTATTAAAAAATAGTTTTCCCCGCGTCGTGAGCGGCTCAAGTGTGACGTGGCAGGAGCGCGTTATAACCGCGTGGGTGTTAAAGATTGTGCATAACCTCGAAACGTGAAGCAGCAACCACGATGATGCCAACACCGACACCAACAGCAGCCGGAGCGGTCACGGCTGCCCAGGCAGTTGCCACCGGAGTAGCAGCAGTATCGGTGCAGGCAAGGATACCAGATTTTTGGACAGATTTGCCGAGGTCATGGTTCTGCCAGTTCGAGGCTATAATGGCACCGCAGAAGCAGGGTGACGCGCAGCTATTCGAGGTAGCAATCGCCAGGTTGACCCAGGACACAGTGCGGCAAGTTACGGATATAATCGAAGCCCCGCCAGAGTCAGGCAAGTACGCAGCATTGAAAAAGCGTTTATTGGCGATTTATGAAGAAAGCGCGGAAAAGCAGTTCCAGAGGCTGATTGGAGAGATGGATCTGGGTACACAGAAACCACCACAGCTGTATAGGGCGATGGCGGCCCTAGCCAAGAATTGCAACATAACGGACGAGCCACTAAGAAGGTTGTGGTTAAATCGTTTACCCCCGGGCGTGCGGGCGGTCCTGGCAGTGACCGGAGACACGAAAATAGAGGACCTCGCCGAAAAAGCAGACAAGGTAATGGAAAACATAGGTACCGGAGAGGTCGCGTCAATAACACCGAGTACATCGGATTTGACATGCGACACGAAGACAGATTTAGTTAAGCATATCAGCGCGCTATCTATGGAAATGAGGGAGTTGCGCGGGGAGATAAATGACATCAGGAGACGAGACGGAAATCCGGGGCAAGGTCAGAGAGGGCGACGATGGCAGCAGGGGCGTTACAGGACCAGGAGCCAGTCGAGGCCGCGTCGCACACCAAGTTCCCCTGATTGGCTATGCAGACACCATTTTCGTTACCGGGAAAACGCACGAGCGTGTGAGTCACCGTGCAATTGGTCCAAGAAGCAGCAGGGTGCGGGAAACTAGAGGAGGTGCAGTCATCATCGGTGGGAGATTGTACCGCGGGAAACCACCGGCTCTGCGTGCGAGATTATAGAAGCGGAATAGTGTATTTAGTGGACACAGGTGCTAACGTGTCAGTGATACCAGTGGGTAAAGTGAGAGGCAACAAAGTTAAACGTGAGTGTTCGTATAAGCTGTTCGCGGCGAATAACACTGAGATAAAAACTTATGGTGTGATTGACATAGATCTTAATTTAGGATTAAGAAGGAGTTTCAGATGGCAATTTATTATTTGTGATGTAAAACAGCCCATATTAGGAGCCGATTTTTTAGAGGCACACCAGCTGATAGTAGACTTAAATAAAAAGCGATTGATTGACGGTTGTACTAAGATAAGTAGGGAGGCATCCGTCGTAATGTGTATTGAACCATCCGTTTCGAGCATTCAGTTAGATAACCCTTACAGGGAATTACTAGAGGAATTTCCGAGCATAACTAAACCGGTATCTTACAAAGAACCATCTAGTCACAATGTATACCACCACATAGAGACTACAGGCCCTCCAGTTTACACGCGCGCTAGACCATTGCCACCTCATAGGTATAAATTGGCACAGGAGGAATTTAGGGTAATGCAGGAGTTAGGTATTTGCAGGCCATCCAGCAGTCCTTGGGCGAGCGCTCTACACGTCGTACCGAAAAAGGACGGACAGATCAGACCCTGTGGTGACTATCGTGCACTCAACGCGATCACGAAGCCAGACAGGTATCCGATCCCAAGACTGCAGGACTTCACTTACGGGTTAGCAGGTAAGACCATTTTCGGAAAAATAGATATTAACCGGGCCTACCATAATATTTGTGTCGCACCACAGGACGTCGAAAAAACGGCAATCATTACTCCTTTCGGCCTTTTCGAGTTTCCGCGAATGTCGTTTGGTTTGCGCAACGCAGCACAAACATTCCAAAGATTCATGAATAATACAGTTTTGCAAAATATAGAATATCTCAAGGACGGCCAGGACAGTTCGTATCTATTCTGTTATATCGATGACCTCGTAATAGCCAGTACCAACAAACAGCTTTTCAAAAAACACCTAACACTAATTTTCAGCAGATTCGATCAGTACGGCATAACAATCAATTTAGCAAAATGCGAATTAGGGAAAACAGAAATAGAATTTTTAGGCTACAACGTAACTAGGGACGGGATAAAGCCACTAGACAATAAGGTCGAAGCAATACAGAATTATCCGCGGCCGGAAACAGTCGAGCAATTGCGACGATTTCTAGGAATGGTAAACTTTTATAGGTCGCATTTAGAACGGGCGGCCGAGAGCCAGGCGGAGTTAAACAAATATTTGCACGGGGCCAAGAAAAAGGATAAGTCTAAAATAGAGTGGAACGATACAGCGGCAGTCGCGTTTGAGAAGTGCAAGGCAAGCCTAAAAAACGCCATTACGCTAGCTCACCCGGAGGAGTCGGGCAGGCTAGCGCTAATGTGCGACGCATCAAACACCTGCGCAGGCGCGGTATTACAGCAAGAGATAAATGGTAAATGGAAACCTCTAGGATATTTTTCAAAGGGCCTATCAACGGCACAGCAAAAATACAGTACATACGACCGCGAGCTAACAGCAGTTTATTTGGCAATAGTTCATTTCAGGAACATGGTAGAAGGCCGCGAATTAACCATTTTTACCGACCATAGACCACTAACATACGCATTCACCAAAATAGGTACGGATCGAGAAACGCCAATGCGAGCACGGCAGTTATTGTACATCAGCGAATTCACGAGCGACATACAATACGTCACCGGTACCGAGAACGCGGTTGCTGACGCGCTATCACGGGTAGAGTCCATTGTATGCAACACGAGCATAGATTATGACGAAATCGCGCGGGCACAGGAAGCAGACGCTCAATTGTCACACATGTTAACAAATCCACGAGGCAACATTAAATTAGAAGAAATACAGTCACCGTTATGTAAAAGTAAGATATATTGCAATATTACAAAAAACCAAATAAGGCCATACATTCCGTTACAATTCAGAAAGACAGTCTATAGCGCAGTACATAACATTAGCCACCCAGGCGTTAGGACCACACGAAAAATGATAACCAGTCGTTATTTTTGGCCCGACATGAACAAAGACATCGCCAAATGGGCGAGATCGTGTATACAATGCCAAAAAGTAAAGATACACAGACACACAGTTTCAAAGTTAGGCACATTTCCGATAACAGAGCGATTTGAGCACATACACGTAGACATTATAGGGCCACTACCAACAACGGAGGAAGGCTACCGATATTGCGTCACCGTCGTAGATAGATTTACCCGTTGGCCGGAGGCATTTCCGGTCACAGACATAACCGCGGACACAGTAGCCAAGGCGATCTATGAAGGATGGATATGCAGATTTGGGTGTCCTAAAACCTTAACCAGCGATCAGGGTAGGCAGTTCGAGAGCGAGATTTTCACCAGTATGATGAATATGTTAGGCATAAAGAAAATTCGTACAACAGCATACCACCCACAGGGAAATGGTATGGTAGAGAGAATGCATCGCACCCTTAAGGCAGCAATAAAGGCAAGGCTGTTAGAAAATAGGTCATGGGTTCACGAATTACCTACGGTTTTGTTGGGACTTCGTGCAGCCTGCAAAAGCGATCAAAATGTAAGTTCAGCAGAATTAGTTTTAGGACACACGTTGCGATTACCGGGCGATTTTTATCACGAGGCAGAGAAATCGCAAGTAGGACATTTACCGACTTTTGTAAGCAAACTGAGAAATATAATAAATAACATGCGCCCGAAGTCACGAGCGGATGGCGGCTCACGGAAAATATTCGTCCATAAGGATTTAAACACTTGTACACACGTATTCATTAGAAATGACATGGTTAGGAAACCGTTAACACCATCGTATAGTGGTCCATACCTAGTCATTAGCAGAGGAGAGAAGACGTTTGACATACAAAGGGACGACCGTCAATCAACCGTGTCCATTGACAGATTAAAGCCGGCATATATGATTAATGAGGACACAATACCAGAAAGCGTAGGGAGTAATAACAACGCTGAAACGCCAAAACAGCAAGTTGAGCAAAACTCGCTACCGCCTATGAATAAAACCACGCGCTCAGGCCGAGTAAGAAAGAGACCCGTGCGATTTTTGCTCAACTAGCAAAAAGTAGCAATAATTAGCATTGTAAGACATTCATGCACAATTCACTAGTAATTACCAGCATCAATTCAAGTAAAGAGCATTCAAACAACAGACATGGGAAATACACAAAATAAGGAAAATATTTCCATAGCTCAAGCCCAGACAGTAACGGGCCAACAGTTAGAAAACAAACTGAATCATTTTGGGATAATACTCCTCATCATCGCGATAATAATGGGAATTCTGTTATGTTACGCAATAAAAAGAGGCTGCATGGGCCAACTGAGAGGTTGGTTAAGAAAGGAGGTGGTGACACTGACAGCGTCAACGTCCGGGAATATGGGTATTCCGGCAGCCACAGGAACCGCAGCAGGTTACGTGTAAACAGTGATCGAAAAGTGAATTGTGCAAGAATCATTAAGTTAAGAATTCAGTGTAATGCAAACCATGTAATTGTTCGTAGTAAAATAAGAACGGTCGTAATCGTGTGTGGCATCCGGTATAACGAACGTAATGTAATACCAGGCGTTAGACATTAAGACGTTAGATAAGTAAGTAGTGTGTAAGCATATTGCATTGTAGACTAGTGTATTGTATTGTATGTCCTGTTGACATTGTTTTGTAAACCAAATGTATTTTATGTTTAAAAATTATTCTTAGTAACTTATGAAAATTTTTTGGAAAAAGGGGGGGAGTGATGTAGCGACCCTAGCGAAGCAAAATGCTGATTGGCACTTTTGATAGCCGCCGGGCCGGGAGCCCGCTCGCCTCGCCAGTCGCTCACATACCTTCGCCCTGCCACGTCATATTTCGGTGTATTAATGTTACATAACCATTTTGTGAACCCTTTTATTAAACTCATATCAAACTACAATTCAACCAGTGTTAATCAATTGAACTGAACCTTTCCCAATAACACGCACAACAGTATTAATCTATATCTAAATAAATGTGTTCGTTAGAACGGAAATTTAATATAGAATATTTGTGCTCTTTACTCTATACAGTTTAAACAAATATCTTAGAAGATATCGGAAAAATAATTACGCGGGTTGCGTCGCAATGTAGGTACGGGGGATTCTGGCTGGCCTCCGGGAAATTCAAATTCAAAATATTTACTGCATCATAATGTACAGTACAGAGTGTTATAGTATATTTAACAGTAAGAGATAGATTTTTAAACTCACACTTTAATATAATCTAAGCTAATCTAAACCATCTAAACTATTGTAATAAAGAGGAAAGATAAGATTTTTTGTTTGTTACGATTTAGCTTAATTAATGTCGGATAGTCGATATATCGAGAAAGGTTATAGCTATATTTATGTGACGCAGACGAAGTTGCGCGGGTCAGCTAGTATGTAATAAGAATGTTAATTTCTTGCAAAAGGTAATTATTACAACTGTATCTGTATAGTATTTTGAAGTATGAACCCTTCATTACCAAAATCACCTCACGTGGCAAAAATAAATTGGAGTCACACTCCGTTTTGCTTACATAATTAAAGTGTGTAAAACAAGATGTTTGTAATTAAGATAACAGTGTAAAATAAAAGCGAAATTAAACGAAATTACTGTGTTTACAGATTGGAAAATTATGAAATACTTATTATGATAAGCGAAGACTCAGAGTTAAGAGGCAGAAAATTTTGAAATTGTACTTCGGCAGGTGTTTACGGACAAAGATTTTAGAGGCTTTATAGAGTGTACGAAAAGTAAAGGAAACGAACAAGAAGGGTATAGCTATTTGTCTGCTCATAACCACCTACCCGACGTAACATCTCGCCTGTAATCCCCGAAGGGTTGGGCAGAGATGTATGTAATACACAGTGGCACGATTTGTTTAGTTTTAAGTTCTTTTTTCTTTATGATTTTTTTTTGTATTTATTTTTTGCTTTACATTGTGTGTACTTGCGGCATGTGCCAAATAAATGCATTTTCTTTCTTTCTTTCTTCTAATAGACAAACTCTTCGCCAGTTATGTTTAACCATAATAAACAATCGCCAATAGGGATGTTTACTGACTAAAAACAATATGATTCTAATTAGTCCGTCTGTTAGATTATAGAAGAATATTGGATACGTATTTTTTGTTTTATCAAAACAATAAAAATTTACGAAGATAAAACGCGTCAAAGATTTGAGTGGGAGGTTGTGACGTCACTGCTCGCTAAGAAATGCCATACTAATGTATCAGAATATGACGTCACACGAGTTTTCAAAGCACTGTATCGTCTTCATTGTTTGTTTACGTGAAAAAAGAAAAAATATGTGTCCAATATTTTTTGGAAATCTATCTGACGGACTAATTAGATTTTTTTAGTTAACATCCCTATAGCCATCAAACGGGCACAAATCCACACGCCAGGGCCTGCTACTGAGAAATTCACACACACACACACACACACACACAGCAACACATCAAACTATACATTTTCGGAATATCGTGACCTCGCTTTGTATAGTTTTCCCGTACAATGAGAGATCCGCGTACACTGGATTTGTATAACTTGATTGGTGTCATCGGGGGCCTGTTCTCATACATTGGGTACAAATTCGGAAACTGGGCTGTTACTGAGAAACACAACATCAACTTTGTATACCCCAAGGGACAACCAGAAATGTTTGGTACAACCACGTTTCACCAAATCCGGACTACAAATCGTGAATGAATGTACTGCGACAACTAGTGTTATCAAAGGGTATCGCATTGCCTAGTACTAACTGGGTTATGTGTGGATGTAAAATAGGCAGACACTCCATGTAAAATACAAGTATCCAGTTGCATTCGGTTAGAATGGAAGCCGACCCCAACAAAGTTGTGAAAAAACAAAAAAAAAAAAGAGTATAATATTTTATTTTCTTTTGGGTGGCTTACAGCTAACAATACAAAAATGGATAGTGAGTTGTTCAACGACAAGCCATTTACAAGCCTCCACAGTTGGCAGTAAAATAATGTTGCAAAAACTATAACATAAGCATAATACACTCATAAATATAGAATTAAAAAAAGAACAATATTAACTATTAACTAAGCTTAATTTAAATAGCTAACCTTAGTATACTTATAAATAATAAAAACTAAGAATATAAAATTAGGCACCTGCTTAAGCAGGAAAGCAGGCGCGCACGCTACTGAGATTCATCAGCAGTGATGCGTCTTTTAGATATACAGTACTTATTGACGCCAAGCTACTTGCAAATAAATTGATTGAGGGATTTTCGTTCAATAATTTGGTTAAACGCTTTGATTGAGCGAAGCATGTAAGCGTTATAATATGAAGTTCCTTTTATGATTTATCCCTGTGACGTGCAGAAAAGCATTATAGGACCGTTTGACGCTAACTTATACACATTGAGGTAATTTTCTACAACATCTGCCAGACAGTCGTTTAATACACGAACGGTTTTCCAATACTTTGATGTCTTCATATCGTCGGCGAATTAACATTTTACGCAATTAACTTCAGAGTTACGAGCAAGCTTAACAAATTATTTTAATAGCTTTTTGTAATTGAAGATTTGCTGAGTAACTAAAGGATGAATCAGCTTCTTCCAGGTCCGTAAAATCCATAAGATTCGTCTTTTCGGAGGGAAGCGAAGGTGGATGCCTTGTATAGGTCTGGTAGTCGTAAATGCTACTGCTGAACAAAAGGTCCTTGTTGAAATTCCCAGGTTAGGAGGATTCCCAGTGTTTTTGAGTTTTATCCATTAGGAGTTTTTAAGTAGCAGTGCGAATTCAGTGTTTGTGACTAGTTGATGCCAAAAAATTTAGCCCCATACTTATTACATAGAACTGAAATATAACTGATGAATTTGACGGCACGGTTGGTGCAGTGGCTGAGCGATTGGACTGCTGAGCTGCGTAATCCCCACTGATGAATATTTGCGTGGCCTACGGACAGTTTTTTCAGGACTGGGTGTTTGGTTTGTGTATGTGAGTTTAAATGCACCGACGCACCCACGATACAGGAGAAATTCTTAGTGCCTACGTTTAAAAAAATAAAAAATATCGCGGTTATGTATGGTACGGCTCTGCGCCTCTGCCTAACCCTTCAAGGAGTAGCAGACGATCATAATATCGGATATAAAGACCTTTGACAGGTTATTTCTGGGGAAAATAAATTATTTCGAAATCCTACTTCTGAAATATCATTGTTCTGTATTTTCTCATGCTACCTAAAGGTCGCATAGTATTTCCAAAGATATCTATTTTCGCTGATGACCGCAACTCAGGTGTCATTTCAAGATGAACTTCCTATAAATCAGAATTTTGGTAATTTAGTAGGAATATCAGGAATAGATTCCAGGTGAACAAATAACTTTATCCTTTAGAAGTTTAGATCCAGGTAATAGGGAATATGCATAAAATTTGAAACGGCCTAAAATATTTTTTTCTCGAATACTTATTATCGTAATATTATAATGAAAAGGATTTTTTTTATTCACTTATTATTTAAAACCCCTAAAATAATATTCAAAAAGTGCAAAATAAGGGAGCGAAATTCAAACTTCCAAAACGCGCCACCATTGGTCGAACGAAATGTGACGTCATCTGACACGACATTGTATTCATCAGCGTCGAAACTCATACTGTTTTACAAGTTTTTGTGAAAAAAATAAATAATTTAAACCTGTATTCTTGTGCTGATTGTAGTGAAGTTTAGTTATGATTTGTAGTGAATCTAGGACGATGACTGAAGCTGGTTTTGTCAAAGCACAATCGGAAAATCTACCGAAAATAGATGCTTTCATTTCAGAAGTTAGTTTTTATAACTGAGTACTGAACTTTTCTTATAGGTTAGGTTAATTTTAAACCGAATTTTCTAATGTTCAATAACTAATGCAAAACTTACTTTTTACTAATTCACAATAAGCTGTATATAAATACAGTCATCATCATCTGCCTAGCCTTTTCCAAACTATATTGGGGTCGGCTTCCAGTCTAACCGGATGCAGCTGAATACCAGTATTTTACATGGAGCGACTGCCTATCTGACCCCCACTAATACGATACCCTTTGGTAAGACTAGATGTCAGAATTTCAGGTCACTGACTACCTGTAACGACTGCCAAAAATCCATACTTCCATACTAATATTATAAATGCGAAAGTAACTCTGTCTGTCTGTTACTCTTTCACGCCTAAACGGCTGAACGGATTTTGATGAAATTTGGTACAGACATAGTTTGGAACTTGAGAAAGGACAAAGGATAGTTTTTTTTTTTTCGCGAGATAAACCAAAAATCTGCCGGAAGTCACTATTCCACGCGAACGAAGTCGCGGGCAAAAGCTAGTCTATATATATGGCAGCCGGGACCAACAGCTTATAACGTGCTTTCCGAGGCACGGAGGAAACTCGGTATGTCGGGCGGTCACCCATCCACAGACCGACCTAGGCAAGCACAGCTTTACCTAAAGATCGACCCGAGTGGCAGTTCTTATTAAACCACGAGCTCCTTCATATATAAATACAGTACACTTACGTTAAAATGATCTTCACAACAATATAAACACGATTTAGGAGATATTATATTATCCCTTCTCAGAGATGGACAAAAAAAATGACCGCATGGGCAGGCCCACAAGGCAAAAGAAAGAGAGGCAGACCTGTAGCTAGCTGGGAAGATGAAATTAAAAAAACAGCCGGCCCCAACTGGATTCAAGTAGCCCAATCTAGAGAGGACTGGCTATCTTTGGAGGAGGCCTTTACCTGCAGAGGTGTTCCTGCAGACAACTAAAAATACTTTTGTACAAAAACTAAACTAACAATTAAATTTAAGAACTAAACCTAATTTACTAACACAAAATATTATAAATAAAACTAGAATTTAAGTTACCTACTGCTCTTGTTGTATGCTGGAAATAAAAGGCTTTTTTATTTTTATTTTTTATTTTATTTTATTTTATTATATTATCCCTTCTCATCACCTTACACCGCTATTTTCGTATTTTCGCATCACTTGAAATACGAAAAAACACTTTGTCGGGTGTTTTTCGAGTAGTATTTGTGCACTCCGGTACTATACAATACTTATAAGATAATTTTTTTGACTTCTTCCATGGTTTTAAAGTTATTAAAACTGTAAATATTACGAAGTAACTGAAAAGTCCACAGTAAACACTAAGGTAAACACCCACTGGACGTGTCATGTGACGTCACGCAAAGCGCGCGCAAAATGGCGGCGTTTGAACTGCTTACATTTTTTAAAAGTTTTAAATTTCATTTTTAAAAATATCTAGAGTATTTTGAAGCCAATTAATATTTTTTTCTACGTTATAAAATAGTAAACTATTAATTTAAGACAAAAAAGAAAAACATGAATATTCCCTATTCTATACCAAACAATGCCAAATCCTAAATTATCTTTAACCTCCTTGGAACAGAGCTGAAAATGTCAAAGCTATAAGCCATATTTACATTAACAAACCTTTTTGCGAGGTTATTAGTTTAATAACAAGAATAAATAATAAAAAACAGAGAAGGGTAATGTTAAAATAATAGTACTTAACCTTTTGAAGGATAAAATCATCATCTTTGTCTTACAAAAGGTTTTGTATCCTACTTTGTTGATATTACTATTGGGGTAGCGCATGTTCTTTAGATATCTTTAAATGGACCGATTGGTATACCTTAAAACTTGACTTTCAAACTTCTTCCGCCTTATTACAAAAGGTAGTTAAACCTGGTTTAACTTAGACTTGGTTTATCTCGCATGCTGTCACTTTCTTTTGAATATTATTGAAGTGAGACGTCATGCGAGATAAACCAAGTCTAAGTTAAACCAGGTTTAACTACGTTTTGTAATAAGGCGGCTTCTGTTCCGTTGTTCTAGTCGGTCCTAAGCGCGACTGCTGAGAGTGAGGTTCGGGATTCGATTCCGGGGTTGGACAAACGGTTATTGGGTTTTCTATCAGGAATATCTCAGTAGTAGAACCTCATGCACAGCAGAGCAGCCCATGCGACCACCAGACCAATGAGGCAGTCAATAGTCCTTTGTTCTTTAAAAAGCTTCATAAGTATTCCATTGTGGTTAATAAACGCAGTACATTAATTTCGGTGGTATCAGCTTCTGCATTGAACTTTATTAACGGGCAATTGAATAAAACAAACATTTAGTTCGCTTTAATTGCAGGTGGAGTGTTGAGCGCCTGCGTGCGACCTGGTCACGGGAACTAGGTCACCCCCCCAGGCTCGACGGAGCGCCCCCCACAGCCTCTGTGTGGCCTGATTTAGCATCGTTCCCGAACATCGTAGTAGGCTAACTGCATTTTTACTTACATAATGACGTGTCATAATGTCGCTCTGATATTATGTGGTCGATGTGATAACAAGTTTGGTAAGGATACGTACGTGTAAGGTTCTTTTTATACTAGTCACCATGAGACATTTTGAATTTTAATAACAACTAGACAGAGTACAAAATAAACCAGGATTTTATGTTGTAAGTTAAAACCCGCGCTGTTTCACCCGCATACGACCGACGCAAGTTGTTCTTGGCCTTCAAAATAAATCACCAAATAATACACGACTTTTGCAAATGGCATTAAATGACTCGTAATTCCATTGTCATTTACTACCGGAATACTATGTCTTTTCTCTGTGACAAAAATAAATGTCTATTGGACGAAATGAAGGGAAAAGAGAGCTGTTCCCACGCAACTTGTGAGGATCAAGGAGGGTTACTTAATGGCACTTGCAGACGGGAGAGGCAACAATTTGTCTCTGTTTGCGGTTAAATACGGTATATCTTCTATAGTCTATGGTTTACGTGTGTGTTGTTCTTGTTGGAGTAAACAAGCTTCCAATTGACGGCCATTAATGCGGGTAACACAATAGCCAACGGAGCTTTGACATATATTGGAAAATTACTAGCAAATTACGTTTTCTTTGCGTACACCATGTTTGATTTACCAATTACCTATTACTAAGTACGATGGGAATTTTAATATGCCATTTTTATATATCTGTTCCTTTTAATCTTACGCTACGCCTTGTATTAATCTGTCTGCTGTCAAACTCAAAGGTTTCGAAAACAATTCAGAATTATCTATTGCCAATATTGGTGAGAAGCACACTTATAGACTAGATTGAATAACGCCCAAGGGGCCCATTTATGTTTTTTCCTCGTCTTTTCTTTATATTTTTCAAAAACATATCAATGGTTTTTATATCTACTCATAATTTTTGAAACGTTAAGGTAATATTTGCGACCAACATAGTCCACTGTGTACAGTAGTCATTACTGTGTGTCTAACCTTCCACACACAACGTTTGGGAGCCAACAGTTCAAATCCTGGTTCACGGCCGTTCTTGACGTGACCCAAATGTCATCAAAACATCGCGTTCATTTTAAATAGAGTGTTTGTGTTGGATAAGAAAAGTTTGATAAGTTTTCGACACGACATGTTGGTTTGTTTTTCTATTTTTATTACGTAAATAGGTTACCGTGATCAGTAAAAACGTATATTTATAAAGGGCGTCTGAGGGTGGTTTTAAACTAAAGAAAACAATTACCAACTTTCGAAATAATTTCTTTGTTCTAGTGCGACAAAATATATCAAGAATTTTGAAGTAGGTCTGTATAATGTTGTTTAAGTACAACAGAGCGTTTGCTTCTCCGTAATTATTATAATTAATCAATTCATGTTCTAGACTTTTAGTAAGTAGTTTCCAGCCTTGCCTGATTAATTTCGACAATAATGTACCTTTGTTCGAACATATGAAAAAGCAGTAGACATTTGCAAGGTAACAAGATGGTTGTTCAATAATATTGATGCTCTTTTGTTATTTATCTAACGTTCACCCTCGTAGGTAGTCCTGCGAAATATTCTAGGGACGGTATTTTGATAGCAAATACCATATTTTCGCATCCTTCCGGGGCTCGTGCGGATTCCGGCTGGATGTCGAGCGATATCTTTTGTCTGACGCCTCCCATCCGCTCTCGTCTCGCGAGCGTAACGCCCCCGAACCGCCCCCGCTCCGCCTACCGTGTGACGCGGCCTTTATTGAGCTTCTTCAAAAAGAACTTGTTTTTCTAAGGTATCTTGTTATTAATAGTTTTACATTTACATACATTTCAGCTGACCTACTAAATATTAGACTGTTGTGCAAAAAATCCGCAGTCTTTGTTCTGTTCAACCAAGCATTATTTCTTATTTTTGGTTTTTACTTCGCCTAATTATCTAGTTTATCTCTGTCTTTCAATATGCTAGTATTTTTTGCTTCATTAGTATCATTATCATTTGTTTACTGGCTACCGTGGTCGTTTTATACTTATTTCTTAGAAGTTAGAGATGCCTGTTGAAGTCTGTGTATCTATTTCTGCTGTTCAGTTTTCTGCTAAAATTATCTGAAATCGAGTGCTGTCACTCAGTTTTTGTTCTTACTTTCAGAAATTAAGGTTTAGGTACATTTCGTTACACCATTTTAAATTGAAATTGAGGTCGCACGTGTTGCTGAAAAAGCCGCAATGGCACTATAAAAAATATAACATAACATTTCCTACGGAGCTACTGGTCCATGAACGCATTTATGAAGGGCGACCTTCCTATTTCACTGAAGCGCAAGCTGGTCGACATGTGTATCCTGCCTATCCTAACCTATGGCGCTCGGACTTGGTCTTTGACCAAAGCTCAGAAGTCCAAACTCAACGTTTGCCAAAGAGCGATGGAACGTAACGTAGCATTCTCAAGATTAGACTCTCCGATCGAATGCGCAACACCTTAATACGGTCTAACACAGGCATCGCCGATGTTGGCCTTAAATCTACCATGTTAAAATGGGACTGGGCGGGTCACGTTTCAAGGATGGGCGAAGATAGTAACACAGTGGGTGCCTGAAGACGGCCGACGTAACCGAGGCAGACCCAAAAAACGCTGGCGTGAGGATCTGGACTCATTCTCAACGGATTGGACGGAGAAGGCAAATTATAAAAAAAAACTTGGAAAGCCATGGAGGAGGCCTTTGCCCAGCAGTGGGACAGTGTAGGCTAAGGAAAAAAAAACATTTCCTAATTTTTTGGCTACTTTGGCCCATAGAGATATACATTACAGACTAACATTCATAATTTATGATGACAGTTTGTGGAGACCACAAACTATGACTATGTGGAGACCTGACACAGCCAGACCGAGTGGTAAATCCTGTAGAAGATGGTGGAACGAATTCTTAGACAAAATCAATTAAAAACCCTGTATCTAAACAATAGGAAGCATTGTGAGATGCCCCTTTGCAGCGGCGTATTTAAAATCAGTACAAAAACTAATTCTTAATGAAACGAACAGTGCCAACAGTAATGCTGTTAAACAAGCTGAATCGTCCATTAGTGCCGCAGTCCCGTGAGATTCAGTTTGTAGGTCATCTCAGTAATTGTAGGGTCGTTTAAGCTGTCGTTGATCGCTGTCAATCAGTCTGTAAGACTCGGCAATCCTACAAAATTTACGAAGCTTTTGAACGTGAACTTAATTGACGATTATTTTGCTTGTTGTGCATTATTTGGTCGGGTTTTTACATCCAATTGAAAAGTTTTAACCAATTATTGGCTTGGTGTTGATAGATGATGTCTCAAGCGATAATAGGGGTACGAAACTATAGCTTAGTCATAAAACACATTAGGATCGTGATACAAAACCTGTTCAAGTTAAAAATTATCACGTGTCTCATACGATTCTGCAGTTGTCGTTGTCCTGCACTTAACCCAATTTATTTCAGTAGTCTCAGAAATCATAGACTTTCTAAGTACATCATACTTGACTCTCCATCCATCAGTTATTGGTCTTCCTGTACTCTTACAGTCATGCTCAAAACAAACGCGAAATGCACTATCAAAATGTATGTGTTAACACTCAGTGGAACAGTAACTATAAACAAAGGATAGTCTGGATGAGAGACGGATGCTTGGCAAGTAAATAGCAGTGGCCGGATTTCGTTGTTAACTTACAGGAAAACTTCTGGCTTTGCCAAAAACTTTCCGTTCTCTTTTACGAGCCCCCTGAGAGCCTTTCCAACAGTAAGCACCAATTCTACTTCTTTTCGATTCACGAAGAAACAATGATATACCTTCACAACAGATATATCACACAAAGTTTCCGCTTAATTGCTTTTACTCAAACCTCTTTGGAAAACCGTAAAACTATAAAAAAGCTAGCATGTCATAAATTATTTCTAAATAAATGGTAGTCAACATTTTTATTCTCAAGTAGCGATTCTCGTTTACTCGATGTGGCGTGAAGAAACGTGAATCGAGAACGAAATCGTTGTAATGCGTTAAGTTGCAACCGGAATTCAAACTTCCCATGAAAATTGATGTAGAAAGTTTATAAATTTTATGCGTTAGCACGAATGTTGGTTTAACGCACTTGTGTATGTATGCACAATAGATTTTCTGTCAGAAAAGTATTCGTTCATGATACATAATAAACTTTATTACGAAGGAAATAACTACAATTTGGTTAGAATTCAGTGTTATAATAACACGATAATTAAATCCGTCGCCCGCGCATGCAGACCTCAATCATACTCATATCAGCGCTAGACTAGACTGACACGCTTCCCCCGTGCAGTTCGGCTGCACCCGAAATAGAGTTCGTGCGTCTCCGTCAGCGCTCGGGCTAGATCGTTTATCTTTTTCAATCCGCTGTAACACAAACAAAAAGGTCAGAAGCCGACGACCTAGTTTCCGAGCGGCGAATCCAAAGGTCACCCAGACATCGGCCCGGGAAGCGTAGATAACGGCTGGCAAGGCTGCGGTGCACGCAAATGCTCGCGAGTTATGCAATATGATTCAATTGTAGCTCTAGCTGAGCACGCGAACTAGTGTCTATAGTTGACTGCTCTAGTTGAATGATCTCCTGGTATTATAGGCCGAATTGTTGGATGAATATCTAGGTTTGGATTATAGAAGGATTTGTAGAGATTTTGTGCTCCATTTAATGTGGATACAGGTCATCTATTTTGTTTATGCCAGGCATTAGGTAAGCTGTTTTGATTGATCTGGGCGTGGGCTATGATAAATATGTATAGGTAAGCTGTACACAACTAGACATCTTTGTTCGCGTTTAACAACCATCGGAAACTTTGATAACATGAACGTGAATCGTGCATACTTCAATATTTGAATTTCTTGTGGATGGGAAATCATCAAATTACCCCTTCAGTTTTGCCCAGAGCGGGTGTGTCAGACTTCTGCTGACTAAAACCCACCGATGACTCCTATGTGATCCGGGGCCGCAGTATCTCAAGCCTTCAATCCTTGCCTAAAGAATGATATGAGTGGAGATTGGCTTTGCAACAGAGATGACCTCAAGAAGCTCTGTCAATGTCACTTAAAACAAAACAAAATCGACATATAGGTCGCTCCAAACTCTTTAATAAAATAATATCACTTCGTCAAGTGACAGGCTACCTTTAAAGTGATGCCCTCAATTGTAAACTTCACAATGGTTCCGCCATTTTGATTAAAATGACGTTTATTTAATAAGTTACGAGCGACAACGCTTTCACGATTGTCCGCAATAAAGTGA
This sequence comes from Diarsia mendica, assembly GCA_949316265.1. Classification (NCBI taxonomy): domain Eukaryota; kingdom Metazoa; phylum Arthropoda; class Insecta; order Lepidoptera; family Noctuidae; genus Diarsia; species Diarsia mendica. The sequence goes on from OX438897.1 coordinate 16,912,746, forward strand.
TTTATGTATTCCCAATCACAATGGAATATTGCCGAAATGGAATACTGATTCGTTTCGTAAATATTTGATGAGTGATGATGGCAATGGATATAACAATTTATATTGGGACTGATGTTTAACGAAATGGAACATCTCGTGCTGTGCAACGACATTATAAAAAAGTTTTTTATAACTTTACAAATAACATCATCATCATCAGCCTATAATGTCCCCACTGCAAAGACTCAGGCCTCCTCTCTAGGAGAGGGATGGGCTATAATCCACCACGCGGGCCCAGTGCGGATTGGTAGATGTCACATGTCTTCGAATTTTTTGGTTCTAAGACATGCCGGTTTCCTCACGATGTTTTCTTTCACCGTTTTGAGAGCAGTGGTGATGAAATAAATTACCTACACAAAGTAATGTGCCTGACTGGGATTCGAACCCACGACTCACTGTTCGTAAGTCGTTTCGTTTGTACAAATATACAAAAACAACAAACACCAACAAAAAAAAAATTGTACAAATAACAACAAATTAAAATATCTTATTTTAAAACTTATAAAAATATCTATGTATTTATTTATACAGGAATGGATGGGCAGACTACATTGTCACTATGGAGGGAATATCCTGCATGAGGCTGGCATAAGAGCGTAGAGCTTGGCACAATCAAAGAGAGGCTTATACTCAGCAGTGGGTGAAATCGGGATCTAGTTATTGATGACTAGCTTTTGACAGCGGCTTCGCCGGCGTGAAAATGACGATTTTCCATACAAACTTTCATCCCCTATTTAACTCCCTTAAGGGTTGAATTTCGAAAAATCCTTCCGTATTCCTTGTCTACATTACAAAGGGAACCTCTGTGCAAAATTTCAGCTTTCTAGGTCCAAGGGTTTGGGCTGGGCGTTGATGAGTCAGTCAGTCAGTCAGGACTTCTCTTTTTATTTATATAGATATTTATTTATACTGACAGCTCACGAATCTGTCTATCTCTACGATTTTGAAGTGCCCCTTCATATGAAAAATAATGGTAACATTATCTCACCATTGTCCAAATACACTACCTAATTTTCTTTAACAAGATACCTTTTCAGCTAATTCGTTAGCAAAGACCCTCTAACTTAATGAGGAAATAAGATTTCTTCAGACTGATAAAGCTCGAGGATGGAAATTGAGTATTTCCACAACCGAACCAAAGCGGACGATAGCAATAAGCCGGGAAAACGATAAGACAAAGAACATAAACGTTGGGAAGAAGAAGATTACGATGACACGCGAGTATATGGAGACACACGATGTATCCAATTTAAGACTCAGTAGTTCAAAGATCTTGTCTGAATGACATATTGACTTCATCAAGATTTGAATAAACCCCAAGCATTTGGGAGTAAAAAGGTAGGCTTTTGGTTTAGGTTTTAGACATTTAGAAATTTTCCATTATGCAATCATTCTTCCACCTCCAATCTTTGTGCAAAATTCAGTTCATATGACCTCTGAGTTGCCACCTATGCCAACCAAATTTGAAATACTACCAACACGAAGAAACGCGAAGAGTTTTTGTGTGACTGAGGTCAAACAGCCATCAGTTTAAAAAGTGTAAGTACGCGGACCACAGATCCTTGACAACACTTTCATCTAAGAATACCGATCAGTTGAAGTCAGCGAAATATGTGAAACCTTTTTGTTTATAAAACCATAAGGTGTGCTACCTTATTTCATGCAAATGAACAATCTTGAAGAACAGAAAATACACCTAGTCTGTGCTTTGTTTTCAAAATTAAACAAGAATGTGAAAATAAACACTAAACAAGACTGCAAGAAGGTCTTCATTGCCACCCAAACAAAATGAAAAGACACTAACTTGTACCAAGCAATTTGTTTACATATTTAATGTTAATACTAGTTGAGAAACTCCTTCATTTAAACTCAACGAAGTCCAGGCGACCTTAAATTGCTAATGTACATACGAAAGATGTCTTGGAAACTTGGTATCGCGAGACAGAATCTTCATACTAATTTAGCACGTGAATTAAGCTCTTACTTAAAACTAGTCGTTGCCCGCGACCTTCATTCGCGAGAAACTATAATAAAAAAATACTTTCCCTTTTTATTCTGATTAAGATACCAATTTCAAGAGTTTTAATGTTTTTTGTATGGAAACTACTCTAAATTAAAGTAGCCTTCTAACATTCTGCTATCTACCAGTAAAAGTCCTGCCAAAATTGGTCGTGCCGTTTCGGAGATTACCTAGACAAACACAGACACAGAAAAAAAAAATGTTTTGTTGAAAGTACTGTACTCGTACATATTTTATATGCATCCAGTAAACTGCTGTTATTTATTTATTAAACAAACAGACACTTTACATTTATTTATTTGTAGTTATAAATGTTGAGGGTGACCCCGTCTGGTATTTACCTACATGGATTTTATTATGTGGAGGGTGTCTCAATCTCAAGGCACTTAGTACCATGCAGGTGCGTCGATATTGGTTCGAGCTGTGAACGGTAATGGCAAAGTAATATGTAGGGTTATATTAATGAAAAGCGACGTGAGAAGGTATGTTCCTGTCCCGCAGATACATGCAGGAGATAGTATTTTGAGTATTTTGAAGGTGTTTTCTTTGTTTGCAGACTTAGAGGGTCTATGATTGATTTTGACAATTATAAAAATAATATTCAATCTAGGTTGGAAATTAGATTTAGAATAATATCATCACATAATTATGCTTCGAGCGAATTGTTCATCTTCCTATTTTTGTGTCAAATCAACGTCGGTATCTTTTACTTACTTTGAAATACACTCCTCCAAAAACTGGCACATACATTTTTTTTTTTGTATTTATTTAACGTTTACACAAAAGAATACATAACGTACTACAATTCGGTGCAACATGACGTAGGTAATGTATTTGACACTTGTGGTGTCATTTGAAACGTCGCTGGACACACATGGGCATTTATTACTACAGTTTTCGGCTCCATAACTACCTTACCCGCGACTCGGGTGTGAATTCCGCCACGATTGCAATAAAAAAAAATCTCGACTTATATCAAAATGTAGGTACAAATTCTTTTTTTTTTACTTGTTTTCTCTGTTCCACTCCTAGGCAAAGACCTTCCTTCACTCTTTCCACTTCCCACGAACCAAATAATTAATAAAAAATGACATTTTGTGACCCAATGATGACTATATCCAAAAATGATGAAAAAAAGCAAACTCATGTTTTTGGTAACCAATTAATTTAATTTTGTTTTATTTGGTTGAATCAATAATGTTATAAATATACTTTTATGTAAATGTCAGAATAATGAAATCTAATACAATTTGTCATGGACCTGTTTAGTAACAAGATATCGTGTTGAAGCCAATAAAGAATTGCTAAAAACAAAAACGATGATCCCAAACATTTTAATTAATGATTAATGTCCTTATGCGGCTAGGATAATAATAAATGTGGTATTTAACACAATCTTAAATCAGTAAATATTTAATAAAGCTTTTTGTTTATCATCACGATTATCTTTAGTTATAATCACCACGTTTTAGTTATACTTCATTTACTATAAGATTAGAATTTTAAGTTAACCGTTTTTTACAGTCCGTTCTACCGATTTTGACTTCTATAACGTAGGCATACCTAAGGATGGCATTAAAATCAAAAAGAATGTTACAATACCGACTGTTTATTGCAGCTGCATTTTGTCTTACTTTCAACGTAATAGAGTTCACAATCGGTTGAACGGACTGTAAAAACGGTTAACTTAAAATTCTAATCTTATAGTAAATGGAGTATAGAAATGAATGAATTGTTATGATTGAACTATGATACAAGAAGATTAGAAGACCCAACAAATACTGATAACAATTCCTGAGCATGTCGATAGCAATCCAAATTGAGTCGAACATGACCACGGGTGGAACTCCTCCAGCGCCTGAGTTCCTGCAGTGAGCTAAAAACAAATCACGCGGGATACAACACAAACATCATTTGTGAAACAGCACCAGATTTACAGTCGAGGGGCCTTTAATCACGTTAAATCTTTAGGCAACATTGATAGCCCCTTCCTCCTTTTAGTGGTTCGTCGTGAGATTTTAATAAGCTACCTCTCCGAACCTAACAAGTCTAAAGCACGATCCCCTAGGGCGGTGTTATTCATGAATCTGCACCACTGACTAATACTTGCCCAACCGTATCGTTACACAGCCCCTGAACCCCAAACAATTTCGACCATGCACCGTCAGTATACGCATCACGATTCACGACCCCTGCAAATGCGCACGTATGATCTGTCATCCGCCTGAGCTAACAAACCTTTGTTTCCCTGTCAGCCAGCCCCTTGTTCACCAACTATTGTTCCATGACAGCTTGATGAAGATCAGCTCCAAGTGTAGGCAGACAAGAATATTTAATTAGCTCAGAAACCTTCGCTTTTATACCTGAATCAATGTTTATTTTTATTAACGCTTTATTGTCTGAGTGCATTTGTAATCAGTTTTTTGCTGCATCTTAATCATTTTGTAAATATGTGATTTGTGTTGTTAATAAATTATAATATCATTATTGGTGTTTTGAACTTGGTGAATAATTCTTTTAAATATTAGTATGTACGTCGTTATCATTTAGGTATAGGACCGACTTCTGAAAATTCCTTTGTTTAATTCTTCCATACTTCTCTAGTGACAGTCAGCTCAGTTATGACCCCTTTCTACTCAAATCCTCTATCCTTCGTTTTTTTTGGTTTTTCAAATCTTTACTATGGGACGGCTTAAGTAATCATTAAATATCTCTTAGCACGGCAGTAAAAGTAAGTTCCTACATACACAACGACGACAATAGGGCACTTAAGCATCAAAATACTCCTCCACATCGCTGTCATCCGGGAACGTGACCAGAAGAATGGTAGCATTCCAGCGATGAATGGCAATGCTAAGTCTTTGACAAAATAAAGAGCAAGCCCTCTAGGAAGTGTCGACCAGTCGGTGAGAGATTTTGTATCATAGGCAATCTCCCATTTCATAATGCTAAGCTTTTTCAGTCTTGCATACGATATCTATTTTAATTATTTATCTAGACTCCACAAGAGAATAACCTCGTTTTGTCTTCGTAACCAGTTACAAGAGCGAATAAAACTGAGGTAACAATTACCAGATGCCTGTAATTCAATTAACACTACCATAGCAATTAGTTCAGTGAGCGGAAAGACAGTTTTTCTCGTTTCATTCAGATGAAAGATAGGTAACAAGGAACTAAAGTGGTTGGACTTAAGTCTGGCTCATCAAGCATTAGAATAACCCTCCTTTTGGTAGTCTCCAGTCGGGTAAAAAGGAAGTTAAAAAAAGGTGCTCTACAAAACTGAGCTTATTCAAAATCAAAAGTCATTTATTCAAACTAGGCTGATAATCAGCACTTTTCGAACGTCAAAAATTTACTTTACTTTACTATTTACATTTTTATTAGACAGTCCCCCAAAACGCCCACCCATCGACACTACCTAGTGTTTAGCTGGAAAGAAGAAGTGGCGGAACAATCTCCCCAGCACACATATCTATTTTAAACCAGATGGGTCATATTAACAGCCCGATACACATACACACACATTACAGAACAACATATTATAGAACTAGCTATCTAGACTTAGCATCACTCCTGTATTTCCTCGGAGGCAAGCAGGGGTGTTCCTTCCTACCCATAGAACACCCACACTTGGCAAGCTATATTTGAGTCCTATAGAATCAAATCCGGCTAACTGACGTTTTTGGTAAAAACAAACTGTGAATAAGGCAACATTCACAATTTTAAATACTTTCTAACGAATTTTAATGTCCTTAGCAGAGATGGCTATCTTTCATAGAAAATCCACTCAAAAGTAACAGATTAGTAACAAATCCGGCTTTCTGTCATAGTAAAAATAATTAAGTACAAACGTTTTTCTTTCATTGCCACCATTTTGTCAAAATGCAGATATCCGCTTTTGATTCTATAGGACTCATTTAAATCACATGCAAAACGATTCGAGACTATTTCCATCAATCGGACTCCCTTGATTCTTAATTTTTGGAATAAGTTATGAAAAACTAGTATTGTACACTGTAGTTTTGAAAATGCTTGATGGAGAACCCCTGCAATAACACTTTCCCAACCTAGGACCTAAACGCAGGACTAACCACCAAGAGATTATGGAATATACAATCGTCAAAGATTGTGACATTTTAAATTACATGTATATTTATGAATATACGAGCGTCAAGGGCCAATGGTGCCGACTTTATGGGCCAATCCTGTCACCACAGGGTGTAAATGAGATGTCCGTAATAAGTTCTCGTAACATTCATGTTTTTATTCGTTTCCCATCAAATTATATGTTGACATGACTATAAAATTTGAATGAGGACATAAAATATGAGCCTATATCTGGAACTGATAGGATTTTTAGTGCCCTATTTATAAACGATTCAAAAATTTCATTTAACATTTTTATAAATTGGTAAAGTTTTGTTTTGTTCCGCAAATTGGGCCTGCTCTTGACCTCGATCACGCCTAATGAAAAGCGATGTATGAGGCTTATGATGGAACAAGCGTGCCCACAAGATGCCTATTCACTCTTTTTTTTTTCTAGCCTGCTCCTCAAAGGCCTCCCTCCACTCCTTCCATTTCTCTCGAACGTATACGTTCACTCATACTTTGTCTTAAAGTGCTTCAACAAAAACTTTACTAGAATACAAAAGCAAATGAAATTTCATGTTTGCCTGTACCGACACCGACAGACCCTTAGCGCAGTCAATATGCTAATAATCTTTTTTCCGTTGAGTAAATCTACTAAATCGTGCCTCCACCGCTTAGATAATGAATATAGATAAAATGGATACGTGAGCAAGTCGCTAATTAATCACACTAGCTTCGAGCCGCCCTCAGCCATTTCCTTAATTAAAATACTAGTTGATGTTCACTAAGCACTAATTTGCTAATTTGTTTATGAGACATTAAAATCAAGTTACAATGTTTTCCGAGAACGCGTTAATTAGGGGGTATATAGTTATGTGTCATGTTCAATTTATCATCATCTACCTAATCTTTTCCAACTATTTTGGAGTCGGCTTTCAGTTTTACTGGATGCAGCTGAATACCAGTATTTTGCATGGAGTGGCCACCTGTCTGACCTCTACCTCCCAGTTAGTACTTGGTAATACAATTTCCTTCGGTAAGACTGGCTGACAGACTTCGAGACCTCTGACTACCTGTAACGACTGTCAAAGATCTATATATGGCAGCCGGGACCACCGACTTCCGAGGCACGGAGGAAATTCGGTGGTTTCCCATCCACGGACCAGCCACGCAAGGTTTACTTGAAGATTAATACGATACGAGTGGCTGTTATTATCTAGCCATTAGCTTAATTTACTAATTTGTTTATGAGACATAAAAATCAAGTTACAATGTTTTTGAGAACGCGTTAATTGGCGAATATATGATTATGCGTCATGTTCTATTTGAACATAGTATAATTAATATAATGTTAAGTACATAGTTTTAAGTACATGTCAGCGCAAGGGGGAAATTAAAAGCATTTAGTGAAGGCGTGAATATTAAAGTGATTAGTTTTAAAAAGCGCGAGGTCATATGTCATGAATGCTCCGTATATTATGTGCTCGTGATGTTGTCGGTCACGATTTAGGCTCGTGTCTGACTGAAAGAGGAGAGGCGGTAAGAAGTACGCAATAATGAGGTACTTATATTTAAAACATATAATACCGTGTATTATACAGGCTGGAAGGTATACAGCACAATCAGGGTCAGTACATATTTCTGAACCCTCCACATCATATAAAAGCTTTTCCAAGACCGTATAGATGTATGCAACACCTTTAAGGTCAAAATGTAAGGAAAACCCTTTAAAAAACGGATGCCTCATCACTGGCTCTGTTTTGATACTCATAAAAATAATAGTGTCACGGATGATTTAATTTGTATTTATAAACATATTTCGATTTTCATCTCAAATCCAACCTTTTTAGTTCGTTTTTAATATAATTTGATATTAAGATTGTATTCTGGACATTTAAATTTTTAATACTAGCATGATTAATTATTTGCATTCCTTAGTTGTATCTCTAAATTATGTATTATTTTAGAGCATGTGTACTTTATAATGTGTATGCTGTGGTTTCCTGTGTAATTGAGTGTGCTAATGCACACTCAGGACCAGGTCCTTATATTCTGGATTGTGTATGCGACAAATTGTAATGTATCTCGTTGATAATACAAAATAAAACAAACAAATAATAGTACATTGTTCACCGAGAGAAGAAAGTGACCGATTACCGTCGAGGGTGTCGTTTAAAGCCCGAAGCCGTAGGCAAGGGCTTTAAAACACCCGAGATCGGGAATCGCACTTTCTCTCGAGTGATACATAGTGCTTTATACTACACCTACGAAGAAAATAAAAAACTAAATTAAAATTCTAATTCAAATTCAAAATGGCGCCAATGGCGTCTGCAATTGTCACATGTTCTTTTTTCAAATTGTAATCTGAGCGGGAGAGAAAAGTGTATGAAAATCCATTCTCTCCCGCTCAGATGCGTTTTCTCCCCGCATATTTGTTCGATATGCAATGACGTACTTTCTACCGTAAATTTGATAAAGTATCAAGGTACTTTCCAAGCAGGTGTAGTATAAATCATATTGCTTACCTGTCTGTCACCGGGGTGTACCCGGCGCTCCTCTTGGCTGCCGTTATATTCTCCACTTTTCACTTGGCACTGAACCGCGGGTGAAATTTTAATAAACACTTATTGAATTGACTGATAACTTTATAAATACTATAACATTACTACTTATTGTAATTATTCGATACACCCGACTTTGAAACCGATGAATTTTTAGACCTGAAACAAAAAGAATATTATGTTTATAAAATATGATAAAAATAGTTCAGTCTATACACGATTCGATTCAATTTTGAAATGATAATATAGAAATACAATTTCAATCGAACCACACAATATAAGTAAAATAAAAATAACATTCAATGTCATGCGAGGTACTCTGCGGTGCCTTTTAATCAAGGCGAATGCATATAGTGTCTATTCCGATGCCGCCCCACGAAATTTATTGAAAGTGATGACAACCACGAAACAATGGGTTCGACCGCGAATTCATATCTGTTCGCCGACAATAGCCAATAAGTCTTTCAGAGACGAAACGGTCAACAGATCCAAACGAATAATTCGTACCCTTGCCCTTGAGTGCGAAATGCACGGTCATTATGAACTCCGAGCTCGGGTATCGAATGCGATCTCCACAGACTAGGTATCAGCTTCGCGAAAATAAACTTTAAAACCAACGAGATTTGGCTCGTAATTCGCTAACAAGGATGCTGTGGACCTGCATTTGGCCGTCAAGTGGATACCCGATGCAATGAGTTAGCTAGACTGTCTGAATGTCAAACCAATGATCGGCAGCGTCTGCTGCACCAACGCAATAAAAAAATAATTTATTTGCGTCTGAGTAAATAACATAATGGCGCGAACATTTGGACTGAATAGCTACGGCAACTGGAGTCTCGTCGTAACAGTCGCTTTGTTCCAAATCGGATCACTTGGGAAACAGCCAGAAAAAGAAAAGCGCTGAATTCCAATTCAATTGTTTGCTTCCTAAAGAACGAAACTGCGAATACGCTGGAAACCTACAAAAGAAAATGTATTGTTTCACAAAAATCTTAAAAGCGGTTCAAACAAAACGTAAGATCTAATAAAAAGTTGAGCTATAAATTGTGTGAATAACATCGTTCATGCTGTAAATAAATTACACAACTACAACCGTAGCGAACATCTCAACAAACAATTTAAATTATAGGCTGTACCGTGTCCGTTCCAAATTGGAGCGTAGACTTTAATGATGCTAAATATTTTATTGAACTCATTTGCATAGGTTTATCGTAAGCAATTTATATCTCGAACACCGCCTTGTAAACGTACAAAAAGTTCTAAAAACATGATGTTGACATTACTAAGGAAAGAACGGAGGGAACTAAGTGCTAGGTATCATCAATCACAAAAAACTTTAACTTTTGCGACATATCCGAATATGATCGATGTATACCCATCTACGAAGAGGAAGTTTCAGAAAAAGCTTTCCTTTTTATCCTCAGGATGTCGTAGTACTAAAAGTATTATGGGTGGTAAATCAATTACCTACCTCTACATTTACTGGCAGTACCATGCCGGATGAATTGAATTTCTAATCATGTATTTCCAAATAAAATCAATCAAATTAATGCCACTCATATTACATCAATAATTTCATTTCTACTTATGCACAATTTATTATGACGACCCATTATTAAATATTACCAATACGGAGCTGTAATTTAATGCTTAAACTTAATTATAGACCAGCAAAGCCTGAAAGAAAATATAAAAAATCGTATATACGCACCACCTCCTAATCACGCACTACGATACAATGAAATCTTCAAACGACACTTTTGGAGAACTTTTAGTAGTTTTTATATACAATGCTGTTTTAGGTTTAGAAGTTTAAGTAGCACCACATTCAGAAATTGCAATGGTGTTTGTATAGGTGTTTTTACTCGGAGTTTTGTATGATGGTGTGTGCGTCAAATGTTCTGAAGGTCGTCAATTGGGATCTGGCGAGGCATTGAACTATGAAATATAACCGGAAGACGGGGGCCGATGACTGATGAACGTTAATATGCGAATACTAGGGTTGCGACTGTCTACTGATAAGTTATTGCCTGCTTTACGACTGATAGCCAATTGACTATTCATAGCACAAAATATTGTTTGTATTCCTTCACAGCTTTCTTATTTATTTTTGCTACTGATAGTATATTTTCATTAATAGTATGAATGAGCAGGTAACCTTTTAAAATCGATAATGTTATATTCAAGTTCAATTACTTTATTGGGTCGATGACAAGGTTTTTACTTGGCAACAGTTAGTATCAGCCCTAAACTAAAGCAATTTAATTTGTGTCAAAGTTGAAAAGAATTTGAATAAGTAAGTCATGATGTCAGCGTTACACGTAGGTAATGTAGATAGTCAGTAACAAAATACAATTGAATGAATACCTGACGAATTTCGGTTTCCGCCTACTATAGAACGTCTCACCTTTATTTCTTCTTTCTTTGATTCGTGCAATCAAAGAAAAACGTGCAACGTCCGAATTATGCCCGTCGGCTTGTTCATGATCAATAAAACCGATTTCTATAATAACTCATCCGATTTTTTACAAAATTTAAACAGGAGCGGGTTCTCGAATTCGTGATGTCGGATCGAACAGAGACGTAACACTGATTTCTGACCGGATCGGGCAAAAACCCCGCTTTCCGAATATTTTGGGAACGTTGACCGCAAGATCTTTTATTTTTGTTTAGTGTGAATTTATGTATGCCACGAAAAAAATTGTAGCTTACCTACCTCTGCGTTTTCGCAGAAATATGTCAGACATAATGCGAAGTCCAAGGATTTCTAGCAGAAAGTGTTAAAAGCACATTTTTCCACAAAGACTACGGAATGGTAAGAATGTGTGCTCGGTTGTGAGTGTTGTGACCAGTTTGTAGGAAAATGACCTATGGAAAAACTTCTCCGTCTAGTGTGCGTAGACGCAGGTCTACACGAACGACTGCCTTTGTCGGTAACTTGGATAATTGGTTAGCAGAAACTGGCTTCTGTGTGCTTAATGATTTGATAGATAAAGTGCCTCGGATTCTGACGCCGGCTTTAATTCACATAGTAAACGAGCTTCTAAATATAACTTAATTGATATCAATTCTGAAAACACTGAAAGTTAATGTTCACATAATGTTACCTAGAGTCTCGTTATCTTCCAAGTTACGTTATGAATCTATTCAATATACACGCGCATGAAACATGTCTGACTCAAAGTTTAGGTATAGCCTGCAAGCGGTGCATTGCATTAGGTCAGTGAGTTAATTTTTTGGAGTTCGCGCTTCAGGCGAGTAGGTTGTACGAGTGCAACTATTTTTTTGGACAGGACGAATATAAGTCAAATCTACAATTACAAAGCAGAATCACGTTTTGGTTGTTGCTTCGCAGCCTCAGTTGACGCAAGCCCACATTGTTTTAAGTATCAATACACCCGAAAAGTAACCTTGGCGGCAAGTTAGAGGACGTCGTGTATGGTTTTTTGGCTTTGAAACTTTTTGTCGGATACATATTGTCTCACAATGTGGCTGAGTTTGAAAGGAATACATTAGTTGAGCGGTCGATGGCTCCAACCGTAGCGAGCCTCCTCTTGTTTAGGTAGTAGGTACCTACAAATTGGATACTGATACCCGCATTGCCTCAATACTAATGGGCTGGGGAACCAAGACAAAACCTCTACGGGCATAGGAACTTGTTCATGTGAACATCCGTGCGGTCAGTAAATTACATTTAGGCTCCATCTCATTGGTCGAATCTAATTTGCAAACGGACCGCCGTAATTGTGTGCAGATTAATGCGGAGATCTCGCCTCCTAAATCAAATAACAATGGAGAACAAGATAATTAGCGATAATTTAGTACAAAGATGAGGGCGATGTCTTTGTGAGTTGAATTATTGCTACAAAATGAAGAAAAACTAGCGCTTGGTTTTTTTAATCTCGTCTTAGACCGCTTTTTTAAATTATCTTACTACCTACTTTATAAAGTAATAGTACGTTTTAATCTTGTGGGCATTTTGGCCCATTTTTACATTTTTACTCTTTTCAAGGAACTGTCATGATTTTGTAGATTAGATGATCAAAGTTAAATAGTTTTATAAGTTCTACAATTTTATTTTATTTATTCTATCACTAACTTTTTCTTCTTTCTGTCATGCAAAAAGTTTCTGTCTAGCGTATGCCAAAATGAAATTCCTTCATTCAGGTTTTGTCACTTTCTCCTCTGACCTTGACGTGCATTGACCGCAGAATCCAATCAAGTTATACACTGGAGATTGATACCAACCTTAGGTGCCTTTATTGGAAGATATTCGTCACAGTAATTAATCTTAGCTTCCTAGAATTTATGGACTAAAGGATGTTTTGATGAAATTGTTGTGGGCAGTGATGATGAGGGAACTCGAAATTGGAATTAATATTGATAGCATTCGGGGTATTCTAGACCGTTTTAGATAAGTATTATGGAGAAGCAAGTCCAGTGTCTCCTAAGAAAGTTTCATATTAATTTTCTTTAAACTTCAATAACATATCATCACGCATGTAGGTAATCCCCAAAGGGTTTGGCAGAGGAGGAGACTTTATTCAGTAATGCTCAAGAACATCAATACAAACTTTTATTTAATCTTTATTTAGCCCCATAATGGGTGACTTTTAAAATAATCCTCTTGTTTTGCTTACTTTCTTTATACTGGAACTCTAGGTGCAGCGCATTCTTATAGACTGAGCGGATCTAGACTTTATTTCTACGACAAAGTTATCGCAGAATTCCCTTTTCGTTAAACAGTAACAGTTTCCTTTACATATTAGTCAATAATAAGTGATTGACTGGAAATACACACAAAAGCGGTTTGTAGGTGCCTACACTTACAAACCGCTTTTGTGTGTATTTCCATTCAATATGACTTCAAAATTTCCAACGAAATCGTACAAGAATTGAACTTGGTTTCAATAGCAGTACCTACCTAAAACGTGAACTACGACTTTGTGTTCTTTCCTTTGAAGGTCCACAATAATAATACCCAAAGCAATCTATACTTGTAATTCTTGTAAACTATGGATGGATTCCTATTATAGGTACCAGTTCGACGAAAATAACTATGGTTTCAGGGTTTCTATTTGCTTTGTTGGTTTAGTGGTTTTAGGCGCGACTGCTGAACATGAGGCCGTGAGTTCAATTTCTCTTGCAATTTCCTCCCAAGTGCGAAAGACTACCACCGGCGTGGTTCTGGTCAAGTAAAATCCCACATTTTCTTATCTCCAAACACCGGTAGCCTTTTAAAAAGTACACCCCGTGAAAAAAAAAGGTCAGGCAAAGTGTTAAGGGGTTTATTTCTGCCATAATTATGTGCCCCTACTTTTACGACTAAAGAGTATAATATATTTATTAAGACCCAACAACAACTGACAGGTAGTAGCAACACATAACATGCATCTGTTTCCGAGAACCTGAAGCAGAAATGGCAAGGGGGCTTACAAGCCTGCTCTCAACGAGAATTTCTCGCTAGACTGAGCCCAACCAGGGTTTACCATGAGCTATTCAAATGTAATCGTCAGTCGAAAGGGCTAGGAAGGAAATGGATCTAAGTCTTTGTCTGAGATTAATTCGCGTGAATCTTTTTGTCTGCATTTACATAATTTATGCGTTGGTTGGGTTTAATTCTAGCTTTTAAATAAATTGTTCTGTGCAGTATTTCGTTGTTACATGGCGTTCGTTTAACAAACGAAAGTTCAAGTTTGCTCTCACGAATCTTTAAAAGAAAATTATCTTTAAACTATAATAAAATTTCAAAATGTTTAGTGAAAAATGATTCAGATCTAATATGTTGTATTTTAAAATGATGGCTAACCTTTGCAATCATTTACGATCAGTCAAAATCTTTTTTTAACTATACTACCTATGTTGGTATTTTCTTACCAAAGTTTTATTTGTTGGTGTGCTCGAAAAAATAAATACATAGCATGACAACAACACGTAACAGTGGTTACTTATGTTATAAGAACCAATGTCAGTCCTCTCCGTAAATACAGTTAAAGTTTAATAAAGGAAAAAAGTTTTTCTGTATTTGGACATAATTTTGTGGAAGTTTTTGTACGCCCACTGAGGGGTCGAAACTTGTAGCCTCGAGGACATGTTCGGGGACCTTTCAGAAACCGAATAAATACAACATGGAGAAAGATTGATAGATGTTTATTTAAGTTATAGGTTGTTTGCTAGTTTATCTTTTTTAGCGATACAATAAAATGTAGTTATGTAAGGAGCTTAACAGTGTGACACCAAGGTATGATTTCATCATCATCATTATCATCAGCCTATAATGTTCCCACTGCAGGGACTCAGGCCTCCTCTCTAGGAGAGGGATGGGCTATAATCTACCACGCGGGCCCAGTGCGGATTGGTAGATGTCACATGTCTTCGAATTTTTTTAGTACTAATATATGCCGGTTTCCTCACGATGTTTTCCTCCACCGTTTTGAGAGCAGTGGTGATGAAATAAATTACACAAAGTAAGGTATGATTTATTTTTACGGAATTCATCGACAGCCTCGTTGGTCAATGATCGCAAATTGGTGAAGCGATGCGGGTAAAAATGCGAGGATTATATGCGAGTTATAGTATGAGCGGGAGAAAATATGGTGCGCCGTAAAAACAATCCAACCAGACGAGAGCTAAAGAAAAGCAGTTCACTCACCTGGCGATGGCACCACGAGGACTTGAGGATTTCTTCGTGGAAGCTTGACTTTAGGCAGCGTGCACAATGCTTGGTAGCCAGCGTCCGGTTTTGCGAGTGGTAGAAATGGATGCGAAGGGTTGCTAGCAAGCAAGCGAGGGTGGTTTTGCAGTTTTAATAACGCGTGAGAACGAAAAAATGGCGGGCGGCGCGGTGGCGCGGACGCAGCGACGACAGCGTCTTGTCGCAGCGGCAGTGTACGGAAGAATGTGACGTTCGTTCGCGGGTTAGGTTCACTCGCGAACGGAGGGAGTGAATGCATTCCCAGCCCTCGCTGATTGAATGAATTAAAGGCGCAACCATCCTCCCCCCTTTGGAAATCCTTAGGATTTTCGAAACAAACGGAAAGGATAAGGAGAGGATCTTAGATTAAAGCGGAGCGAGGTCAAATGGATTGACTTAAAGTTTAAGTTTTAAAAGGTGAAAGGGTGTGGATTAAATTACAGATTTACTAAATTACATACTTAAGATTAACGAATTATAACTGTGCTAATTGGTAAATTAAGTTTAAATTATTGCGAAGGAAGGGGACACAACTTAACGACGGGGCGTTTGAAAATCCCTGCTGTAGTGCGTACTAACGCGACTCGCACGATTCCATCTTTACCCGGATATACTTGTTCAATAATTCCGGTAGGCCAGCGAAGCGGCGGTGAATCATCCTGGTGGATGAGAACAAGTAAACCCGGCTGAATAGGTACATCAGGAGTATTCCATTTTTGCCTCAGTTGAAGTGTATGCAAATAATCTACATGCCATTTTTTCCAATAGCTTTGGACTAAACTGTCTAACAGTTTTTTCCTGTTATGAAGGCTTACAGATGCGTCAACCTCATAGGCAGGCAACGACTGCAAAGGGGTTGTGTTTAGAAAATGCGCAGGAGTAATAATTGTATGCGGCTGGTCCGACAGCGCACACAATGGGCGAGAGTTTAAGACACTCTCAATTTGAGTTAATACTGTCAACAATTCCTCATAGCACAGTAATTGTTGCCCAATGCAACGATATAGATGAGTTTTTATGCATTTTATGTTGCTTTCCCAAATGCCTCCCCAGTGGGGTGCACGAGCAGGGATATTACGCCATGTTATTTTACGATTATTCAATTCAGTTTGAAATGCGGTAGACGTATCTTTAGAAGAAAGGAAAGTATATAACTCGTCCAATTGACGCTTTGCACCAATGAAATTGGTTCCGTTATCGGAATAGAGAACTGATACTGGCCCTCGCCTAGACAAGAAACGCTTGAAAGCGTCAAGAAACGTTTCCGAACTCAAGTCTGAGGCAATTTCAATGTGTATGGCTTTAGTAGTCAAACACACGAAGAGACAAATATATGCCTTTTGGCTTTTAACGCCCCTCCTTCGCGTCATAGTAATGTTTATAGGCCCAGCGTAATCAACGCCAGTGTGAGTAAAGGCCTTAGCTTCTTGCACCCGCGAAGGGGGTAAACTTGACATCATGGGTGTAGGATGAGAGGGCGCAACCTTAAAACAGAAGTTACATTGGCGTATGCGTTGTCGAATAATATTCCGAGCGGATATGATCCAATATCGCTGCCTTAATAAAGACATAAGAAGATGTGAACCGGTATGACAATTGGATCGATGGCAATCATCTATTAGTAGATCGACTAAGTGATGTCGACGAGGAAGCAACAATGGATGCCGACTTTCATAAGGTATATGTGCGTTTATTAGTCGACCACCTACGCGGAGCAATCCGTTGTCATCAACAAACAGATCGAGCTTTCTTAAAGAAGGAGAAGGTAATCTACCCTTTTTAATATTTTTTATTTCATCAGCAAAATGTTTGCTTTGCAATTCGCGAAGAATCACGAGTTCAGCGGTTTCAAGGTCAGAGACTTGAATTACCGGAGCGAGAGGTAACTTACGCAGAAAGCGCAAGATATATACCAGAATGCGTAATAATTTTTTCCAAGACGAGACTCTGAGAGCTAGCTCCAGAAGTATCGAAGAATCCAAATCAGGAATGACTGTTAGAGTAACAGAGCTCTTTGCTTCAGGTATAGAACCTTCAACAGAAGACGGTTTGAATGGTACAATTGGCCATTCAGCGGTTGGATGGCAAGCCCAAGGTGGACCATACCACCAAAGCGGATGATTAATGAGTTGCGAGGGTAATAAACCTCTTGATAAACAATCACTGGGATTTTCTATCCCATTGATGTGAAAAAAGCGGTCAGGAGATAGATTTTCCTGTATCTCAGTCACACGGTTGGCCACAAATACTTGCCACCGGTGTGGAGATGAATGAATCCATGACAGAGCGATCGTAGAATCACTGAAAGCGAAAATATCCTTTATAGGATAGCGATTATCAAAAACCGTATGTACTTGTTTGACAAGTTTAGCCAGAAGTAGCGAGGCACACAATTCAAGCCTTGCCAGTGAAACAGTCTTTAGAGGAGCCACCTTAGACTTAGCGCATACTAAATGAATGGATATATTACCGTTAGGGTTCGTTACGTGCAGGTATAAGACGCAGCCGTAAGCCCTCATACTAGCGTCTCCAAAGCCAAGCAAATTTATAACACAGTCGGCCGCGACACCTAAGTGGCGAGGTATTTGTAAGTTAACTAATAACGGTAATTCTGATTTGAGTTTAACGAAACATTTAGTAATGAGTTCCGGGGGCTCTTCATCCCACCCCACCTTAGAAAGCCAAAGATCTTGTATAAGAAGTTTTGCGTAGAGAATGACAGGTGCGACGAACCCGAGCACGTCAAATAGGCGAGCAATAGTTGACAATATAGCACGTTTGGTGTTACACGTAGTCGCGGCGGCGGTAGTGAACGAGAACACATCAGAAGTAGGTATCCATTTTAAACCTAGAACCTTCAGTGTGTCATCATCATCTGTGAACTCGATCACAGCACGATACGACTCCGGCAAGTGAGCGAGAAGTTCCGATGAGTTGCTCGCCCATTTGACGAGATCAAATCCACCGAACTTGAATAAAGCGAGCAGCTCGTCAGCTAAACGAGTACCATCTTCGGCAGAATGTACAGAAGTTGTTAGATCATCCATGTACAGTTCTCTCATGGCAACATCTGCCGCGAGAGGAAAGCGTTCGCGATAATCCTCCGCCAATTGACGGACGGTACGCATTGCCAAAAATGGACTCGAGCGGAGGCCGAAAGCCACAGAATTAAATTGGAAAATACGAATACTCTCGGTATCATTAAAGCGATATAATATTTTTTGATATTTACGATCTTTATCTGACAATGAAATTCTAAGATACATTTGACGTATATCAGCTGTAATTGCTACCTTAAAATATCTAAAGTTTAGCAAAAGCGAAAATAAGTCTGCCTGCAAATTAGGCCCTGTATGCAACAAGTCGTTGAGCGACTTGCCGCTATCAGTTTTAGCGCTTGCATCTAAAACAATGCGGGTTTTTGTTGTCGACTTCTCAGGCCTTACAACTGCGTGGTGCGGGATGAAGTAGCCTTCATTTATAGCGGACAAAGAATGAGGTATTTCCGACAGATAACCCTTATCTATATAATCATTTATTACGTCGTTATAAGCTTGACGTAAAGCGGGAAGCGAATGAAACTTTCGCTCTAGCGCGGACAATCTACGCTGAGCGTGAATGAAGGAGTTACCTAAAGACTTAGGTTCACCTTTAAAAGGTAACGACACAATATATCGCCCACATGAATGTCGCGAAACGGTCGATTTATAAAAATCTTCACATTCTTGATATTCCGGACCCTTTTTGTTAACAGTAGGTACTTCCTCGATTTCCCAGAATTTTAAAATTAAATTATTTAAATTATCTACTAACGGGCCGAAGGACCAGGCTACACTGTCATGGTTGACAGAAGGTACCTCACCCATGACAATATAGCCAAGCGTGGTTTCTAAAGCATGAGGTATGAAGCGAGCGGTGATCGCAGAATCAGCTGATTGAGAGGTAGATGCTGGTATAACCTTTTTCCCTAGCAAAACAAACGCGAACATTTGCGTACCAAGAATAGCGTCTATATTCCCAGGTACGTCCCAACATTCATCTGCGAGCGGTAAACCTATGAAATGATCCATCACGGACCTTTGTACCGCGCGAACAGGCAACGGATCAGCTATGTGATCAATCACTAACATGGTTAATTCGTATTGAGCGTCACTTACGCGCGACTGTATTGTAAGAGACACGTAACCCTTAATGGGAGTGGAAATCGTACCTACTGATTTTAAAGACGAGTTAACAAGCGGTTGAATATTTAGTTTTAATTTTCTACAACATGCGAGAGTGATAAGGTTGTTTTGTGAACCACTATCCACTAAACATCTTATAACAAAGCGTTTTCCATTTATCGGAACATAAACTTGTGCCGTTGGTAAAACAACTGACGTTTTCAACTGGTCACAAGATAAATCTATACTATTATTACGCGACGTCAACGCGATCGAATTCTTAGAATTAGTACATTCATTCAACCCGACACACGAAGATGTCACGACCGGCGACGCGCGAGCGACATGGCTGCTATGCATACACACCGACTGAGGGCTGCTGTCCAGTGCGCGAGCGCCCGGCAATGGCGACGGTTCCAATACACTAGGTTGCGATTGTTGCGAGCTTGTCTCGCGATTATTAAAATGCAACAATGAATGATGCTTTTTGTTACAGTGTTTACAAGTATTTGTAGAACCACAATTAAGGGTGGAATGTTTACTACTAAAACAATTGATGCACATTTTATTCTCTTTTATGAACTTAAAGCGATCTTTTACATCTAATTTTTTGAATTCTGAACACTCGTATAAATGAGTATGTTGAGATTTTTTACAAAACTTACAAGTGGGTACATTATTATTAACTTCATTTTCTGTTACTGCAAAACTATGCGAAGTTTTCGTTGCAGAAGAACGCGACCTATTTTGTAAGTTAGTCCCCTGATTATTTTGCGGTGACGTGGTTTGACGAACAGCTGTTGTTCGTTCAAGAACCTTTATGTGATGCCGTACGAAAGTAACTAAATCATCACTTGTGGGTATATCTTTCTCGCGGGCGGATAACTCGAAACTTTGTAATACTTGAGAATCTAACTTTTTTAAAACGAGATGAGTAAACAAGAAATCGGATAAATCGCCAATGTCCAACAGTCTTAACGCGGACCAAGATGAGTGAACTCTTTCAATAAAATCATTTAATTGACCGGGTGAACCCGAGGTAGGTTTTATGTCAAGTATATTATTTAAGTACATAGACCCAAGTAACCTCTTGTCCTGGTATTTTGTCACTAAAGAATTCCATATCGTAAGATAGTTAGACGCATTGGGAATTATTCCCGCGAATATATTTTTTGCGCTGCCATTTAATTTACCTACCAAATACTGTACACGCTGATCATCAGTTAGTTTTTTATTATCATGAACGTTAGTTTTGAAGCATTGGTAAAACAGTGGCCAACTTTCCGGTTGACCAGAGAAACTTAATAACTCCAATGGCGGTAAGCGGCAAACGTAAGATTCCACAGCGGGAATATCTACATTAGCGCGGGTAGACTCTAATATGGTATTACGTTTATATTGGATTTCTGTAAATAATGTTTCGAACGAGCTCCAATTACTAAAACTTATTTTATAATCAGGGTCTATCTCTAATAATAATGTATTATGTTGATCACAAAGATCGTTAAAATTATTATATAACTTTTCGATATTCGAAGAAGCGGCTAGAAATTCTTGTTTACTTCTAGTATCAATATTTGAAGGAATTATTTTCTTTGCAATCTTGAATAAGCTATTTATTTTCTCGAAAATAGTTTCTTTTTTTGCAACGATCATTTTCAACTTTGCTTCCGACGCCATTTTGTTGCGTCACCCAAGCTCCCGTTGTTCGAGTTATAATTTATAAAAAATGTGATATTGAAATGGTATAATGAACAACGTAATTTACTTGAACAAGCACAGTTATAAGCGTAATTATAATAGGGAATACTTAAATAGCGAGATGGGGAATATTTTAAAGGTATATACTGGCTCAGTCCGACTCGAAATGGACCAAAATTATGGTGAAGCGATGCGGGTAAAAATGCGAGGATTATATGCGAGTTATAGTATGAGCGGGAGAAAATATGGTGCGCCGTAAAAACAATCCAACCAGACGAGAGCTAAAGAAAAGCAGTTCACTCACCTGGCGATGGCACCACGAGGACTTGAGGATTTCTTCGTGGAAGCTTGACTTTAGGCAGCGTGCACAATGCTTGGTAGCCAGCGTCCGGTTTTGCGAGTGGTAGAAATGGATGCGAAGGGTTGCTAGCAAGCAAGCGAGGGTGGTTTTGCAGTTTTAATAACGCGTGAGAACGAAAAAATGGCGGGCGGCGCGGTGGCGCGGACGCAGCGACGACAGCGTCTTGTCGCAGCGGCAGTGTACGGAAGAATGTGACGTTCGTTCGCGGGTTAGGTTCACTCGCGAACGGAGGGAGTGAATGCATTCCCAGCCCTCGCTGATTGAATGAATTAAAGGCGCAACCACAAATTAATGGTGAAACTGCTGATTCCCAGGTCGGGCAAAGTGTTTTTGTGTTTTGCCGTCTGGGATTTCTCATAATAATAATAAATAATAATAATAAATAAATCATTTATTGAGGACCAAACATTTTCAACATTTTATGCACCCACCAAACTGCGCAGCAGTTTGTCGGCGGGATTATAAGCAATCACGGAGTCTGAATCCGTGCCCTGATGATGGCAAAAGGCCCACCCCCTATGACGTGGAACTTAAAAACATAACTGGTGAAATATGGGTGTACTAATGAGGACATGTCTGCCTAACACTCAATGATTATAAGCATGTTGTCTGCATTAACGTTATTTTTATACCGCGCACATAGTGTCTCTGTACTGAGTAGGTACAACTCCTCTCCGCTGCTATTGTCTTCAACTTGGTTTAAACCGGACCGTAGACCCCATTGTCTCAAGACGAAAGTCTATGACCAGTGTGTGTTGCCAGTGATTACATACGGGACCGAAAGGTGGTCGCTCACAATGGGCCTGATCAGAAATCTCAAAGTCACCCAAATGCAATGGAGAGGGCTATGCTCGGAGTTTCCTTGCGTGATCGAATCAGAAATGAGGACATCCGCTTGAGAACCAAGGCTACCGACGTAGCCCGAAGAATCGACAGGCTTAAGTGGCAATGGGCAGGGCACATTGCTCGCAGAACGGATGGCCGATGGGGCCGAAAAGTTCTGGAATGGCGACCGCGAACCGGAAGACGTTGCGTTGGAAGGCCTCCCACTAGGTGGACCGATGACCTGGTCAAGGTTGCAGGAACCCGCTGGATGAGAGACGCACGGGACCGGTCTATGTGGCGACGCCTGGGGGAGGCCTATGTCCAGAAGTGGACGTCTTTTGGCTGAAATGATGATGATGATGATAGACCTCATTACAAATGGAGATTATTGTTATGAAGTTACTATAAGTAAGTATTGGCAGAATTTCAATACCTTTGATCCATCCAAGAGTTCTTATAAACTATTTTATAGCCGCTATAGTCATAAATTTACAAGGACTGACAACTTTAGAGTAAAATCCGGTTTTTTCAAATAATATAATATAAATATTTATATAGTTAATCATTTAATTCGTATAAAAGTGTACCTATCTCTTGACCTTAACAACAATGAAATTATAAATGGACGAGCTCTTTAGTTCGGCTATGGCGGCTATAACTATAAACACTGTGACAGTTGTCAAGGTAAACACGGTAATATTGAAAACAACAAAATTATCATATTTATTGTCAATATTTTACCTTAATATTAAATTGTGATGTTGTTGCTAAGGCGTTTATAATATGAACGTATAAGTCGACAACATATTAAGTCATACTTACGTTTTTATCGTATTACCCAGTGCTAACTGGGTTGTGGAGGTCAGATAGGCAGTGGTTCCATCTATCTATCTATCTATATAAATAAAAAGAAAAGTCCTGACTGACTGACTGACTCATCAACGCCCAGCCCAAACCCTTGGACCTAGAAAGCTGAAATTGTGCACAGAGGTTCCCTTTATAATGTACACAAGGAATAAGGAAGGATTTTTCGAAATTCAACCCCTAAGGGAGTTAAATAGGGGATGAAAGTTTGTATGGAAAGTCGTCATCTTCACGCGGGCGAAGCCGCTGGCAAAAGCTAGTCTAAAATAATTGCATTCGGCTGCATCCGATTAGATTGGAAGCCGGCTCTAACATTCTATGTCACTAATCCCAAAGACAAAAGTAGTAGAAATTATCAACAAGGGCTGGGCATTTTAGAAAACTGCCATAGTAAATTTTTCCTTAAAAGTTTTCATTCTCAGTTTAATTATCACAAATGAATTTTAATCTTGAATCATTCCTGTGATTCATTTATTTGGCCATTTAAATTCTTTGTATGCATTTTATTACTACCTAAGCTTAAACAGTCCGATACTCAGGTCAAGCTATAAACAAGATTTTAGTGTCTGTTTAATCTTCTGTACATGTACATTTTTGTGTATTTTAAAAGCTGTGAATCTGATATGCATTAGCGTGCAAGGTAAGATGGGCAATAAAGTTAGTTTTATTCCTTAAATTTTATGGCAGTGACCACTAGATCTAATGATAGGTACCTTTGACTTTATTCGACTTTGTTTTTGTTTAATCTTAAAGTATAAAGCACACATTTCAAACTTTTTAACTAATTAATCCTTTTTTTATGCCCTCCAAGGGTGGGAAATCATCAAATGACTCCTCCCGCTCTGGAGTGTCAGAACACTCCCTACCGCTCTGCCCTTTATCTGACTGAAAACCACCCATGTTCCTTCTTAGCCCTTTGTGTCGAGGCCGCGGTATCTCTTTCAAACAACCCGCAGCAATTAATGTAGTCCTCCCGACCGCTTTTGCGTCACAGATTCACTCTCTATTCCTTTACTCTCATAGTGCGATGAGTCGGCAATCCGACATCACCGGTGCGAGATCAGACCCAGGTCCTCCGGCTTAACGAACTTTCCGGGGCACGGGGTATATGTACGACCAACTTTACACTCCAGGCTCCACTCCACTACTAAGAAATTTTTATGAAACAACCCAATACCGCTTTTTTTTTTAATACCGCTTTTTGGCCGGGATTCGAACAAAGGACGGCTCAGCAGTCGCGCTTGCGACCTTGCGATGAGATCACCGGGGGGTTTTAATTAAAAGACCGTCATCAGAGACTGGTTAGACTGGAAGCCGACTTTAACACATAGGGTGTTAAAGTCGGCTTCCAGTCTAACCGAATGCAGCTGAAAAACCTGCATTTTACATGGAGAGACTGCCAGTCTAAACTCCACGATCTAGCTACTGAATAAAACGCAATGATAAAACGAAACTTTTTCATACTTTAAAATAAAATTGATCCGTTGCTTTCCAGTGGCAGTGGGCCGGCCATATTAGTCGCAGAACCGATGACCGTTGGAGAGACGTGTTCTTGAGTGGAGACCGCGAATCGGTAAGCGTAAGGTGGGAAGCCCGCAGGCTCGGTGGAGCGATGATCTTCGCAGAGTGGCTGCTAACAACTGGATGAGAGTTGCCGAAAATCGAGTTGAGTGGCGTAAGATTAAAGAGCAGTGATATCCAGCAGTGGATTGCAATAGGCTGATGATGATGATGTTGCTTTTCACATTATTATTATTATTATGAGCCCATGTTGTCCCACTGCAGGGCAAAGGTCTCCCTTCCCTCTTTCCACTTTTTGCGATCCAGTGCGATGGTAGACCAATCCTTTGAGAAAGAGTCCAGCTCATCCCGCCCTCTCCTTCTGGGCCTGCCGCATTGTCGTTTCCCGCCTTTTGGTATTCACTGAGTGGTATGTTTGCCCATTGCTCCTCCGACATGCGGCAGATGTGACCAGCCCAGTTCCATTTTAAACTCGCAGCTGTAACACCAACATCAGCTATTTGGGTTTTGGAGCGAATTATAGTGTTTCTGATGCGGTCCGTAAGTTTGACACCCAGTATACTTCGCTCTATAGCTCGTTGGCAGACCCCAAGTGCGGACTTCTGACGTTTTGATCGACCATGTTTGCGCTCCATAGGTGAGGGAGAGCTTTTCACATATTTGTTATAAATATTTCAAGCTTATAAAAAAAAATTAAGACTTATAGACCAGTCTATTGTTTTCCATTATCATATCTATATATTATTATTTAAAGAGAAAAACAAATTAATAGGAAAAAACAAGTTTCGTTGGATGATATTTTCCAACAGAAAATTAATGATTAGTTGAGCCTCGGCCCCTACCAACAAAATATAATCAATGTTTTATAACCGTTTATTAACAATTTCATAGGAATTACTCAATTAATTTCATGGTTAAACACAAATATGCGGATTGATTACTAAAAGGTTTTTATCATCAAATGGAAGAAAGCACATAGATACTGTTACATCAGTAATTATCAAATTTTCCACGATTTTCAGCAGCTCAATACCTACAGTAAGCTCTCGAAAATTCGAGATCGGGCTTAACAGATTTATCACACGAGAGGAATTATGTCGATAAAATATTTTCAATTTACGTTACCTTCAAATATTTTCGGAAACAACGGAACAAATTGATTTACATTCGCCATATTTCAGGCAGATATCGAATAAAGGCTACTGTATTTATTTCACTTCTTTGTGTTCTGTGTAATTAAAAAGGATATTTTACTGAAAGAACTATTAAGTTTGGGGTTCTGAGTACGATGCATAAACGCTTATCGTAAACGTAATGTGAATTGGAACAATTTTTTCATTCAAGTGCAGCTATCCTACAGCTTTAGTGGATTTTCTTATCCTAACCACCAATATAGTTTGAGGAGCTCGTGGCTTAATAATAACAGCAGCTCGAGGTCGATCTTTAGATTAAGCCGTGCTTGCGTAGGTCGGTCTGTGTATAGCTGAACACCCACTACATACAGAATTTCCTCCGTGCGTCAGAAAGCACTCTAAGCCTGTGGTCCCGCTTGTCATTTGTACACCTATGACCGTCCTTACAGGTAGTCAATGGGCTGAAAGTCTGACAATCAGTCATACCAAGGCGTTTCGTATTACCGAGTACTATCAGATATACCTACAGAACTGGTCAAATGGGCAGTCACTCTATGTAAAATACTGGTATTCAGTTGATTCCGGTAACGCGAAACCGACTTCAACATAGTTGGGAAAAGGCCAGGCAGATGATGATGATACAGCTATAGCATTTTGGATTTTTCTTGTCATAATTAAACTTAACCATCAA
This sequence comes from Diarsia mendica, assembly GCA_949316265.1. Taxonomy (NCBI): domain Eukaryota; kingdom Metazoa; phylum Arthropoda; class Insecta; order Lepidoptera; family Noctuidae; genus Diarsia; species Diarsia mendica. The sequence goes on from OX438897.1 coordinate 16,939,408, forward strand.
TATATGTGTATCATCAATAGGTTGATCACATCTTCAAACTCCGTTAGTATGTGAAACGAGCATTGCAATATTTCTTAAACTAGTTTCTTAATTACAAAAGAATGAGCCATACATTTGTGACTGTGACTGTGTGTGACTGGCCTGTTGGTCTAGTGGTTAGTGACCCTAACTGCTATGCCGGAGGTCGTGGGTTCGATTCCCACCCAGGACAAATGTTTGTGTGATGAGCACGATCATTTGTTCTGTGTCTGGGTGTAATTTATCTATAATATGTATGTATTTAGAAATATATAAGTATGTTTATCAGTTGTCTAGTACCCATAACACAAGCTCTGCTTAGCTTGGGACTAGATGGCGTTGTGTGATAGTTGTGGAATATTATTATTATTATTATTATTTGGGTCTCAGAGGTTTAAAGTTTTATTTTGGAGAGCTAAATCCTACTACTAGATGGAGCCGGTGTTTCGTACCTACCTGACGACTCTGAGAAGAAACAAACTCAGACATCACTGTCTCTTTTAAATAAATAAATAAAAATAAACAACATACCCCAGTCAATCTATGAAAGTTGAGATTTCTAAATTCTTAATTTTGCACGCAGAAGTTCCCGTTAACTTCATAAAGCACGTTTCCTTTATTTTTACACCCCACGTGACTGTTCACATAACTTTTTAGGTGCGAACAATTAAAAGTTAAATATAACTAAAACTTTGAAATTCATGGTGTAATAAGAATATATCTGAATGCTTTTATATATTTATATATTTTGGTGTAATTGTTGTATTTCTTCGAGTTCTTGGAGTCTTTTCCGTGGTTTTGCAGTTTTATGGATGTTTAACCCTATTCTTGGCACTGTATACAATTTGATACATTGAACTTTATGAAAATCTAGAGACGTTCCAAGACGTATTTTCAAAACATTTATTATTTTATATGGTAGAAAATATAATCCAAATTCTACAAAAAAATACTATTTTATCATTTAATCATCCAAAAATGCAGTAGAAAACAAAATAGTAAACCGACAAAAGGCGTCTTGGCGTGGCAAGATAAAAACACGCAAATTTTATTACATTTAGGTCAAATTATTTTCAAAAGCTGTTTAATTCCAATAGGTTACTATATTTGCTACTTAGAAACGCTACTTTCGAGTACCAAAATGGACTGAAATCGTATGTAATTTACAGTTCTTTCTTAGTGTATCAGATATGATACACTGCCAGATAGCCATACTTTTAGATAATGTTTCGCCTGTATCAAATATGTTACATTGCTTGATTTGTATGGTTTCAATTTATTATATAATTATTACAATATACAATATATTTTATATATATATTGTCAATATTATTGTTTATTTTTATTTTCTGCCACATGTGGTTCATCGTCTTAGTATGCAACAACAAAGAAGCGCTCGGTAACTTGGAAATTACCGAGTTTTTGTTCCGGAACCAAGAGCTAAATTGAATTTATTTGAAATTGAATGAACTACTGAGGTTGATTGCAGTATTGCTTATTGACAACGGACTCCGACACCAGTTCGCTGCCTCTATCATTGCCATGTTCATCAGGAAATCTTAATTTTTGATCAAATGACGTTAAACCAAGTAGTTGTTTCAATATCTTTGGTACTATACCCTCAGTCATTGTAATCAAACCCTTGTTTGCCATCAATTTTATTGCCCAATCAATTCGTATACAATATCTGTATAAAAGAAAAAGAAAAGAAGATGGCAGCTTCATTGTGCTGAGCCTAGGCCATTGTGTCCGGTGGTACCATCCTTGTTACTTCAAGTAAACTCACTGGGAACCTTTTTGTAAGTGGCTTCACGTGGCAACCTCCTTGCAACTACCTTTACCATGAGCCAGCAACTTGACACGTTATAACCAGGTGCTGTAACCATTGTTAGCACCTTCTCTCTCTGCGGCTACTCGTTCTAAAAGACTTAGAGTGGTCGCGATAAAGAGAAAAGTAATACCAGCTAAAAGATTACAACTTAACTGGCGTTGCTGTAAGTTTATAGGTTCTGGAGAAGTGCTATAACTCGTTTGACCCTTGTGAAGAGACGAGTGTCATTGAAAGCTGTTTTGCAGATGACTTTCTCATAGAACAACAAACAAATATCTATAGCACGGAAACAATTGGCAGCTCAATAAATACCACAGATGATGATTTTCTGAGGATTCTTTCATTTATGGGGTAAAGTAAAAAAAAACCAAAAGGGTATAAAGCCTACGCAGTATACCTTACGCAAAATACACGCTTTGGACGTGGTCACGAGCCTGTTTTGCCAATAATTAAGATTTTATAAGGTCCAAAGGGCGTTATTAGTATGATTTTTAATTTTTACCGACTAATACTAAAAGGTGGTTCTGTTTTCCAATTGTATGTATGGAAGTACAATAAAAATGTGTCATAAATTAAATGTTTTTTTCACGTTAGCGTGTATTTTTTTTTTTTTGTTTTGTTAAAATAACGCTGGAAGCCTGGCAGTGTAGCAAATATGATACATAGATTTTATAAGGTAGATTTCCAAGAGTCTGGCAATGTATCACATGTGATACATTCAATAAACCATAAAATAACATAAATAGATTTTTATTCTTATTTTTTCTCCTCTCTATGAATACCTAAGAATGCATTCTATGTAAAAAATTTCAATATTTCAAAAAAAAAAATCTCTGCCAAGTATAGGGTTAATAGCTAGCAGCTTGATTGTTCATTAGTGAAAAACAATTTAATAAAATTATTAGGTAGGCCCTGAAGCAGCTGCTAGTGAGGTACCTAACCTAGTACTTAAATTAAATAAATGGAACCTAAGTAATGGAAAGTCTCTGATTGGTAGGTAAGACTGGGCGGTTGAAACCTCTTTATTTTTAGTAATAATTGTTTTTATTTTACGAGATAATAACACCAGCCGGAAATCATTTGAAATTCATTCGTTTTTTTACGTGAGGCTACTATTAAAAAGGTCTTTGTGAATGCGATATTTTTTTTCAATTTAAATGTTCAATAAAGCTAGTTATTAACCAGCTTACGAAGACCAATATGGAGCAATGAGATCATAAATACATCGCTTCAGCAATTCATTACTTTAAGTAAAACAAGCGAATTGACGGTATTTGTTAAACGTGCCGTTAAACAAGGGCATTGCTCGAGGCTCGAGCTATGACGTGCCTCCCGGAATAGCTCACGAGCTGCATCGAGCTATGACGTCATTGGACAAGAGCTTTTATTACGCAAAACCATGGAATGGGTGCAGAAGGCTCATTGCGATAACTCACGTATACGCTGCATACAGCGTATACGTGAGTTATCGCAATGAGCCTTTGAGCTTGAGTCTTTGATTATGTTATTTCTATGGGAATAACATAATCAAAGACTGTTACCACCCTGCGGGTTGTTCGAAAGAGATTTCGCGGCCCCAGACACAAAGGGGAAATGGCCGGTTTTTAGTCAGTAGACTGCCACTGCGAGGATCGACCGGAGGACACGGTGGAGCACACTGTGGAGGCGTGCCCTGCTTGGGCAGAGCCCCGCCGTGTTCTCGTAGCGGCGATCGGCGGCGGCGACCTCTCGCGTCCGGCCCTGGTGCAAGCTATGGTCCGGGGCGAAGAGGAATGGGACGCCGTCGCCTCCTTCTGCGAAGCAGTGATGCTAGCGAAGGAGGTGGCGGAACGAGAGAGGGAGAGAACCTCACAACGTCCCAGCCGCCGCGGAAGGCGCTCCGGGCGCCGTGGGGCACGCGATGACCTCCGGCCACCGTAGACGCGGGCCTGTGGACGGTGAGTAACGGGCTAGCTCGCCGTCCGGCCGTCGTCATGACGGCAACAGACCGTGTCGGCGGCGCGTACGTGTTCCACGCGCGCCTCAAAGAGATGTCAGCAAGGAGGGGCCCGCAAGGGCCGACGCCCGTCGGGGCTGTGGCTTGTCGAAAGGATAACGCGGCTCCGACACAAGGGCGAAGAAGGAACATGGGTTTGGTTTTTAGTCAGTAGAAGTCTGACACTCCCCTTCGCTCTGCCCAAGAGCGGGGGGGGGGGGGGGTTATTCGATGATTTTCCACCCACCAAAAAAAAAAAAAGGGGTAGGTACTAATCTTTCCAGTGCCAAGAATATGGCAAACTCATAAAGCGAGCAGACTATTCAGTAACCCTAACATCAGGAGAAGTAGTAGGTTATATTATTATATAAGGGTAAGCCAAGCATTTAGACTTTTATTAAATCGGCTTACTCTTGACTTCAATCTTGTCCTAAGTTAAATATCATTTTAGTTTGGTATCAACCACTGCTGGGTATTGCTTTCCATTTCATCTACGACATTACGCGGTTCCACGCGTCCCACATCCAGTTGTTTCACGCGGCTTTGACAATACCGTAAGCCCAATGAGACTTTTTTTTTGATGATGGGAAATTTTCAATTGACTCCTTCCGCTCTGGGCATTGTCAGACTTCTACTGACTAAAATCCACCCATGTTCCTTCTTAGCCCTTTGTGTCGAGGCCGCGGTACCTCTTTCGACTTTCGAATAACCCGCAGCCAGCCCAATGGGCCTCAGGCTTTCTTGCCCACCACTCGGTCAAAGCTTTCCTCCTTAACCCTACGATGGTAACATAATTTAAATTAACATGCATGGTAACAGGGGTGTCACGTCACCCCATAATAATAAAATTGAAAAAAAACTATTGTTTAATGAAAAATTAAACTTTTTATTCTTGGTACAAACTAAAGGAACACTCTTTTTGAGATCAATGAGTAACTAAATGATATAAGATTTTAAAAAATAATGTTTTTGGAAATTTAAATACGATTGTGACAAATTTCCACACGATGTTCAGGGCACACAGGTTTTTACATTTTGAACAAAAAATCTTCACTTTTTTGTCATTCTTTCGAAGACACAACTCACATCGAGCTTGTTTTTTCAATTTGGCGGGGGGTTCACTTGCTGGAACTTTTTCAGGGACATTTAGAATGGCCCTTATATTTCCGGTTAGTTGTTGAGGTAAGTTTGACTCCAGACATCGTTTCATGTGCGGCTCGGCTACCTGCAATGCTATTTTTTTTCAAATATGTCCATTCTTACCTCTCAAGACACTCCCTCGAAGCTGTGTCAAAGGCACAGCATCATCGTCGCCGAGCTGGAAAGACTGTCATCACTTTCAGAATGCAGAGAGGTTATCTTCATTTTCAGAAGCTTCCTCCGCCTCTAATGGCTCTGTTTCACTCTCAGCATCCTCAGCAATATTATTTAAGTACCGCTCAAGCTCTTCATCATCACAAAACGCCATTATTAACGGAAAATAACAAAATAAAAAATCACACTAACAAAAAAAAATACCTACGTAAATAGTAACAGGGGTGACGCAACACCCCACACATACCTGCAAAACGAAATCGACGTGTTGCTGCTTCCACCGCGCAACGGGTATTGATGGCTCACGGTCAAACAAAAGAATACACAAAATGCTAGAGCAAGACAGCAAATAATTTTCGAAAAATCAGCGCGTGATTGTTCGCGTGGGGTGTTGGGGCACCCCTGTTACCATCGTAAGGTTAAACAATAAAACTTATGCGCCTATGAAATTCGACGGCACGGTTGGCGCAGTGGCTCAAGCAATGGACTGCTGCGCTGCGTGTCGCGGGTCGATCCCCGCACGGAACAAATATTTGTATGACCTACAGATAGTTGTTCCGGGTCTGGGTATTTGTGTATGTGAGTTTAAATGTTTGTGAACGCACCCACGATACAGGAGAAATTCCTAGTGTGGGGCAACGTTTTAAAAAAAAATACATGAGCAATGTGTGTTTAACGGCGAGTTAGCACATTTCAGTTTCATTTGAACTTTACTTGAAGGCGATAAGATTTTATTTCGAACAAAGTACAGTTACTTTGTTCGAAATAAAATCTTATCGCCATTCCATAAAAGTGTGTTTCTTCTGTATATTCTTATGTTGTGGTAAAATTGGCTCGCTAAGCGCCATCTCGGCAACGTGAATGAAAAAGCTCGTATTAAATGAATTATAAAAAGTGTGTTATTGATTTTATGGCTTACTTTACTTCAGAATGGCATCTGATTCAGGTTACATTTATAGAATATTGAAACATAATAATATTCCTTTTTAATAGGATAGTGTAAAGTTGTGTGATCGGTTCTCATGGTGGTGTTATCGTCTTTTGACTGATATTAGCAAGATGATGATGGCATCTAGCCGATTTCGGCCACAGATCTATCGGCGATGCCTTTTTAGGGTAGATGGGATGTATCGAGGTTGGGTATGCAGCTGCTCTTTCATGTGCTCTCAAGCGACTAGCATATCCGACCATTTCTAGATACTTTACAAACAAACTCTTATGTAACCAGTTTTACCTCAGCATACGTTCGTAAGCCCAACACGCTAAGCTCTACATTATGTACATAATAATTCCCTTTCATTCGAAAAGACCAAACTAAAATAATAATACTTACACGTTTAATAACAATATTAGACCGAACACATTGTGTCGATAGTACGCTCCAACAAAAACTACTTTCACAGACCAAATAGATTCTTTCAATAGACTCGTTCCTTTCATCGCCTTAACTAGATCGCAATCTTTTCATAGAGAGAACGACTCAGTAAATACTAGTAATAACGAAAGCAATTTGTGGTTCATTTCACACTGAAACCGGTTTATGAGAATAACTTAAAAATTCATATCGGAAATAAGGGGAAGTGCACTCATTTGGGCAAGTACAATGGTTGCATCGTAAACTTGGCCCATATTCTCACGGTGCGAAGGGCAGGCCACAAAAGAATTGTTGTGCGTAAACGACATCACTTTTATTGGCACACAAAAACTTGCGATCGTATGCACTGTGCACTACGTCCCTGTTCTTTGGTTTTTTATTGTAATCGTACGCAGAGGGGAGTGCGCGGAGAAAGTGGTATGCAGTTCCAGTTTTTTCGTTTTTGTTATTATTATGGTTTGTTTTGCTGCCTACGTTAGTCTAGTTTGGTATCGTTTTAGTGTTCTATAGCCGCGAGTATTAATATTAGCTTCTAATTAACTTTGAAAACAATCAGTGAACATTGTTACTAAGGTAAATAAAGTAACAACAAAAATCTATTTATAGACGATTCCATTCCATGAACAATATTGGTTAAAGTTAGATTCCAATAAGTCTTCCTTAATAGCATACATCCCACGCAAGTTCAGACACTGTAGATAAAATAATTGGATTTTACATAACTCTTCTAATAAATGTTAAAATACCACACGAATAATACGCATACATTACATTACCAAGTACAGTAATTAAGTACGGCTTAATGATGATAATGAATTAAACATAGCGAGGATTGAAACATTCTACCGTGCATATATTCATTTACACAACACTGGATTAACGCAAATTGGATAAACATTTGAGACATTAAAATTTCCCGCTGACGTTAACGAATCGAATCATACTCCCTTATACGATAGATACGCATACAGCAACTAGACATGGTAGCTTAGCGCTGCCGCTGTAGGCATGCAGTTATTGGCTAGTTTTCGTAACACGACCTATTACTATTAAACATCTTCCGACATGTTTTAATACTACATCAACCGCTTGCAGGTCCTAAACTGCCACCATATGCTCCACACTGTCTATACTGGTGCATTTGGCACAACGTAAACACTCAAACAATCAGCAGGCACAGTTACGCGAACGTCTAAAGATATGTACGTACGATGTTGCTGAAACGCCGCAGTAAAAATTTGAGTTTATTTTAGAGAGTGTCCTCATTCCTGAGCGCGTTGCCCAGCGAAAGTAACCACTCACATGAGCGCACACTACCTAGATAATACTTACCAGATACCCTGCCTCGGTCTCAGCACATAAACAAGCACAGGCTTACAATAACATCACTTGGTTCGTTCACACTTACCGTTCGTGAGCTTCGCGACGCCAGCCCGGTTTACAGCACCATCAGGAAATAAGTGTTTATAATGTAATAATAAACAATAACAGCGTAGCGGAGGCGATGGAGATCGCCTGTTATTGACGTAATCGTAACGCAGTTTTAGGTTAAGTTTTTGAGGATCGCGCGCGGTGTTCTGCGGCCAATGACGTGAGCGACGCGTCACGGCATACGCGTACGTTATCGAACAAGGTTTTGGATAATTTTGGAGGGTTTGTTTTGAGGAAGAAAGAAATATTTAGATGGTGTAAATGCAGTATTGTCGCGGGGCACGGAGCGTGCGCACTCGAGTCCGGGCGGGTACTGGCGGCGGCCGACAGGCGGCGCTGCGCTCGCCGCGTATTGATAAAAGCGCAAAGGGCGCGCGACGGCCTGGCGGCCTGGGCCGAGAGGATGCGATCGCGACACTGTACGGTGTGGCGGCAGCGCTTTCAGCGCGGACAACCTTGAACCCGCCACATCGAATATTAGATAATGTGGGATTAGATAAAATTATGCCGTAACAACACGCGAACGGAACGGAATGTGTACGTCCGCGGCGCTACGTCTCTGTTTACATTACAGTGCGTTCGCGTCTGACTGTTCACATCGAATGTAATGCGTTTGTTCTCGGCCAACACAGTGTATGGACGATGGAGATTAATGAACTTGGCATTTGTATATTATTGGCTATTCACGGAGTACAAAATGAAACACACGACTGCACGTTGCATCTAACTTGCGGCCGTTTTCAGAATAAGTTGCGCAGATAGCGCGCTTTTCTTAGTTTCCAAGTTATGACGCTTGTTCGTAATATACATAGAATATACAATCCTTTGACATACTATATGATAATTTTATGTACATTTTCGCAAGGATTTAGTGGGACTAGCTTGTTTATATTTATATCAGTAGATCGTGAGACGTCAATGACTTGCGTCTGAATATTCATAACCGTGGCGACCGTGAATGGTTAAAATGGAGAACCAAAAAAAGGAGCGTACAGTTCAAAGAAGACTATTTACGAAAACCGCAAATGACTTTGAAGCCGCCATATTCCAAGCAACTCAAGCGTCCAAATCAGAACTCGTAAGTAAATTCATCATACTTAAAGAAATTGCTGAAAATTTGTTCAAATTAGACATACAAATAAAACAAGCAATGGTAAACTTACAAGATTTCAATGAGGACGAGTTGGAACGCGAGTTAGGTGGCACATATGAATATAAAACAAGATGGCTACATTTAAGCACACTCTGGCACGACCAAGAAAAGCAAAATATAGTCATTCAAAAACAAGAAAGATCATTCAAGCTACCAAAACTGGAATTACAGTCCTTCGATGGACAACTCCGTAACTGGATCAGTTTTTGGAGTCAATACTCCAAAATACATGAGGATTCGTCATTGGATGATACAGAAAAATACCAATATTTGACGCAATGTGTAAAGGCTGATTCGGAACCAAGGAGATTAGTAGAAGGCTTTCCAGCGACAGCATATCAAAAATGTATCGAACAACTAAGAAGTAGATATGCACGTGAAGACTTACTGATACAAATTTATATTAGAGAACTGTTAAGTTTGGTGCTGTGTGAGAAAAAGGAAAATCTAACAAAATTGTATGACCAATTAACTGCACACCTTAGAGCACTAGAAACATTGAAGGTAACAACCGAGAACTATGCCGCTTTTCTTCTACCAATGGTAGAATCTGCCTTACCAAATGATGTTTTGAAAATATGGGAGAGGAATAGAGATCCCGGAAAGGATGTAGCTAATGAGCTGAATAATCTCCTAGAATTTATAAGAAAGGAAGTTGAAAGTGAGCAGAGATTGGAAATTTCAAAGAAGACCTTCAATAGTATAGAAACAGGAAAACCGATTACAGCAGAGTGTTTAGTCTCTAATGTTAAGAAAGAAAAAACTTGCAACACATGCATATGGTGCGATAAAGAGACACACGCAAGCATTGAATGTTATAAATTAAATAAACTCAGTTTAGAAGAAAGAAAAGAGAGACTAAAGGAAAAAAAGGCTTGCCCAATATGCCTAAGAAAAGGGCATCATCCGAAAACTTGCAGAGCCAATGTAAAATGCTTAATTTGTGGGAAGAGGCATTCAACAGTTTTATGCCCAGACAAATTTGAACACACAGAAGATAAAACTGCTCAAGCATCTACTGCTACTGCATCAATGGCATCTACTGCTCAAAAAGGGGAAACGTTGCTTCAGACAATAATCATAGAAGTGGAGTTTGGGGGAAAGAAACGGAAAATAAGAGCGCTTCTAGACTCCGGAGCACAACGTACATATGTAAAGAAGGAAATAGTTGAGAAAATGAATATACCACCTACAGGAAAAGAAGTCCTTGCTCATGTATTATTTGGCGGAGTCGAAACCAAGTCCAAAGAGTTCAATGTATACAATTTTAATGTGTGTTCATTAATTAATTCTTATAAATTAGAAGTATCAGCTATTTGTCAAAACAATATTTGTGGTAGCATACCTAAGTTGAATTCAAATGATGTACAACTAAATAATTTATTAAGTATCAACAACATTGCTTTGACAGACAAAAATGTAGATATCATTGAGATAGGACTTTTGATTGGTGCAGACTTTTTAGGGCATTTGTTAACAGGATCTGTAGTTCATCTGAAGGATGGACTGGTTGCAGTTAACACAAAGTTGGGCTGGACCTTACAAGGGAGACAGGTGTGTATAAATAATAACTATGTTAATGTTTTACATTGTGCTTGTGAATCTGATTTGACAGATTATTGGAAACTGGAGACACTGGGCATCCGCGATCCAGTAGAAGTCAAGTCAAAGGCAGAAACCGAGGCAGAGGTAATTATGTCCTTTGAAGAAAACATACAGGTGAACGCTGAGGGCAGATATGAAGTCCAATTACCCTGGAAGGTGGGTTGTGATCAGTTATTAAACAATTTTAATATTGCAAAGCAAAGATTAGAGTTCACTACTAAAAAATTGTTATTAAATAATAACTTTGATGCTTACCATAAAATAATACAAGAATGGCTGGAACAGGGTATAATTGAATCTGTCACTCAGCCCGAAATAAATTTCAATCAGTCACATTACTTACCTCACAGAGCAGTGATGAAGGATTCTAGCCTTACCACAAAAATACGACCAGTGTTTGACGCATCAGCACATGATAAAAAGGGTATATCCTTGAACAATTGTTTAGAGAAGGGTATGAATTTTTTAGGAAAGATACCTACCTTATTAGTAGCATTCAGGAAGGGTGCCATTGGTGTGTCAGCAGATATTGCAAAGGCGTTTCTGCAGATATCATTATCATCCAAAGATAGGAACTACTTGAGATTTTTATGGTGGAGTGATAGTTCAAGAACTGATATAGTTACCTTTAGACATTGCAGAGTGGTCTTCGGCCTAACATCGAGCCCATTCCTCCTGTCTGCCACGTTGCAACATCACCTACTGAGGGAAATGAAGGTTGACCAACAGGTGGAACAGCAGACCGAGCCAAGTCAACGAAGAGAAACAGCCAAACTACTGAGTAAGTCGTTCTACGTTGACAACTGCATCACAAGTTTGGACTCTGAAAACGAGGTAAATGACTTTATATTATTCAGTAAACAGATTATGCAAAATGCAAAGTTTGATCTGAGGCAGTGGGTAACCTCACCAATGAAACTCAATGAAGCAGGACAATCAGAAGTTTCAGTTCTAGGACTTATGTGGGATACTGACTCAGATGAACTTTTCTGTAGTACTAATTCTTTGCCTCCACTTGATCAAGCTAGTAAACAGATTACTAAAAGAGAAATTCTATCACTCTCTCAAAGAGTATTTGACCCTATTGGATTTACCTCACCTGCAATGTTGCCTCCTAAATTGATACTCAAAGAAGCATGGCAGCGTGACATTCCATGGGACGAGAACTTACCATCAGATTTAAGAGAAAGGTTTTTTGACTGGTATAAATGTATATCGTTTTTTAAACACTGCAGAATTCCAAGACGACTATCGACCAACTCTCTTAAAGAAAGTGAGATAAGTCTGCATCTCTTTTGCGATGCTAGTAAGGATGGTTATGGTGCCTGCATTTTACTAAGAGCAGAATATGCTGGTGAAGTAACAGTACAATTACTTATGGCGAAATCTAGAATAACACCACCTAAACAAATAACAATTCCAAGACTTGAATTATTAGCTGCTTTAGTAGGCTCCCGGCTTCTTGCACAAGTAAGATTACACCTTGAAATTACATTGTGTACAGAGTTTTGTTGGACTGATTCCAGTGTCGCCCTCTGCTGGATAAAGCGTGAACTACCCTGGAATACCTTTGTAGGAAATAGGGTTAGAGAAATACGCCAAAATACTCATGTAGAAAATTGGAGACACATTTCAGGAGAGAACAACTGGGCTGATCTGCTGTCACGAGGCTGTAATGCAAGAACACTGGTGGAATGCAGATGGGCAGCTGGACCTGCTTGGCTGAGGCTACCATCGGAGCAGTGGCCTAGATCAGAGTTCACCGTAGATGAAAAACAGGTTCACCTGGAAATGAAGAAAACAGTATGTAGTACAAATATTATTAACAAAGAAGAGAATGTACTATATAAACTAAAAGAATACTTTTCGAAATACTCAAAAATAGTTCGAACAATAGCATGGATACTAAGATTTAAATATAATACTCAAAATAAAATACATAAAAAAGGAGAGTTGTCTTATATAGAGTTTGAAAATGCGGAAAAAACTGTAATAAAAATTATACAAGATGAACAGTGTGACTTCATACAAAATAATACTAAAAATCTAATTAAAAATTTAGATAAAGACAATATTATTAGAATAAAAACTAAATTAATATTATTAGACTTACCTGACTGTATGAAAAGTCCGTACCTGCTTCCTGCTAAGCACCCTGTGGTGGAAATGATGGTAAGGCAAAGACATGTCCAACTGCAGCATGCAGGTGCGAACCAATTGATTACCGACTCGATCCGTGCCCGATTCTGGATAGTTGGAATACGCAGACTTGTAAAGTCAGTAATAACAAGATGTGTTACCTGCGCGAGATACAGAGTGAAGCCGACAAGGGCACCTACCGCACCGCTTCCGTTGGAACGCGTCACTTGCAACGCCCCCTTCCAAACGACGGGCGTCGATCTTGCTGGACCGCTGTTTCTAAGAAATGGAGACAAATGCTGGATTGTCCTCTACACCTGCGCCGTATATCGAGCAGTTCATTTAGAGCTGACTAAATCATTGTCTTCCGAAGCCTTTGTCATGACACTCCGCCGATTTATCGCCAGGCGAGGACGCATAGATATGCTATCTTCAGACCAAGGTACAAATTTTCATGGTACGAAGAATTTATTAAATATATTAGATTGGGACGAAATACAGAGACAATCTACTATACGAAGAATCACATGGAAGATGAACGCACCAACCGCCGCCTGGTGGGGTGGTTACTGGGAACGGCTCATCCGAATCATGAAAGACTTGCTAAAGAGATTACTAGGTAAAGCTTCTTTATCCTATGACGAATTACTAACAGTAATATGTGACTGCGAGGCTGTCATGAATGGACGCCCGCTCCCCGCCCGCGCACCTTCATTAATGACGACACAGCTGAGTATCTGGAACCTCTTACACCAATTCATTTCATTCAGCCAATACCCAACACTGATGTTACGGATTTAGACCAAATAGATTCACAGAATCTTAACATCAGGCTCAAATATTTACAAACTCTACGAAATCAGTTTCGTGAGAGATTTAAGTCTGATTACCTCGCCTTTTTAGTTCAAAGGGGAAATGAAAAGAAGGACAGCATTAAGGTAAGTGATATTATATTATTAGAAACTGAAGAAAAAAGAGTCAAATGGCCGCTGGGTGTGGTAGAAGAACTTTATGCAGGAAAGGATGGGATAGAAAGGACAGCGAAAGTAAGGACTGCTACGGGAGTAAAGATTCGTCCTGTACAAAGATTGTACAAGTTAGAATTGTCAGGTAACGATCATTCTTTAACTAAACTACATAAACCTTTGTCAGATCCGTCTGAGCATGACAAAGAACTTCCTCTTGCTGTGGCAGGTCCTCTTAATGAGGGAACTAATACACCATCAGTTAACGCAGATGGTCATGAACAGGTTTCTCGCAGGGGGAGGAAAGTTAAACTACCCAGTAAATTTGACATCTATCATCTATAAAAATACATTTCTCTTTAATCAAGTCTGACTAATGAGGGCTACCGCGTGTGAATTCGCCGCTAGAGGCGCTAGTGTAGCGTGAGGTCCAAAATGTCACTTGTCACTTTAATGGGTGGGCTGCGCGGTTTTATTTAGATCGTTTAAAAGTTTAATTTTGAGGTATTACAATTATGGCAAATACGAGTTACGGGTCAATGAATGTCAGTGCTTTAAAAGTGGCACTAAGAAAAAGAGGTGCAAATTGTGCAAATAGCGGACTGAAAGAACAGCTAATTCAGAGGTTTGTTTTGGTTTGTATAATGTTTACAAACAAAATATTTTGTCGAAATTAAGCTTCTTTACAGAGTTTACAGCTATGTTTTTCTTTTTTTAAAGACTTCAAGACTATGACAGAAATAATAACTTTAATTGAAACATAGAATATGAAATACTACATACTGATTTGTTGTATAATGTCGAGTTGCCTGCAGACAGTTTGTACAACAGTGTAACGGCAAAAAGTGTATCACCTGACTTGGATATAGTGAATATTACCGCGCAACACTGCGGCATACTCGTTAAATTATTTTAAATTGTAAGAAAACTTTGTTTTGACGCCAAAACAACTTATTATTATCTATCTAACTTTGACAGTTCTTTAGATCGAGACCTCACGCGCCAGTGGCGCCAACTGGTGAGCACAAAAACGGTAGCCCTCATTAAAATATGTGCACCATACACTTGTATTTTTTTAAATCTGAATTTACTTATGTCATCATGATAATGTCTGTCAAGGCTATGTAAAATAATTGTTAAACTATTAGATTGTTAAATAAATAGTTACTTGTTAGTTTTAAGCAAAATTTGTTACATTATAGTTATATAAAACTACAAAGCCACTCACTGACTCACTCACTGATTGACATGTCGTTTCTCGGAATGGGTGAGAGATGGGTTAGGGGTATGTTTTGCAAAAATGTTTAATCTGACCAATCGAGTAGAGGAAAATTATAGGGAAAGTTCAAATCCAAGATGGAGGGCGAGTCCATTTCCGGTTTCGGTGGGGGAAAGACTTGGATGAATTTTGACTCAGAGGTCCTATACAAAATGTAAAAGCATTTAAAAAAAAGTAAAAAAAAAAAAAAAAAAAAAGATGGCGGCCGCGCCAGGACGTTTTGAAATTGTCGACTTTTTTCACTCGACTTTGACGAATTGTTTTCTTCTACCAAATTCTAGAACCGCCAACAAAGAGTTTGCCAATTTGTTGGTAATTTGAATGGCAATCAGGAAAAATTATGACATTGTGAAAATCCTTGATGGAAGACGCTGCGGCGGCCATTTTGTAAAATGCTGGATTTTTCGATTTTTTTCAAATCCATTTTTCGGGTACTTGGCAACATCAGACGGGTTCAAGTTGTACCGAGCGGTTGTGTGTTTTGTTGACGAGTGTTGCCTGGTGCAAAAAAAATCCCCATTTTTAGGGTATTTTCCCAGATTTTCCCCAAAAACATGAAAAGTAGAAATAATGACATTTTAAATAGAGACTTTGACTAGCCGGCAACATTGGGGTCCCCCAAATGACATTTGACCATTTTGGTTTGTTTTAATTGGCCACCCCAAAAAATATTGAACTTTTTAATTTTTGGGACTTTTTGACTTTGGCGAATTAGTTTGTTCTACACAACTCAAAAGTTGGCAACACCAAGTACACCGTTTGGTGGCCTATATTCTTGACATTTAAGAAAAATTATGACTTTTCAGAAAAACAAGATGGCGGATGCTATGGCGGCCATCTTGTAAAAAGGCCGAAAAATACCAATTTTCGACACGATAAGTGGGACAGCTGGCATCCCCCGACCGGATTGTGTTGTATGGACCGGTTATGTGATTCGTCAATGAGTGTGGCCTGGTTTAAAAAAAATCCCCATTTTTAGAGAAATTTCCCAGATTTTCCCCGAAAACATGAAAAGTAGAAATAACGACATTTTGAATGGAAATTTTACATAAACACCGAGAATGGGGTCCTCCGAATGACATTTGACCATTTTCATCACTTTCAGCTGGCAACCCCGAGAGCCATTGGCACTTGAATTTTTAGGTCAGACCCGACTTTGGCGAATTAGTTTGTTTTACTAAACTCAAAAGTTGGCAACACCAAGTACACCAGTTGGTGGTCTATATCCCTGAGATTTCAGGAAAATTATGACTTTTTAGAAAAAAAAAATGGCGGACAGTGTGGCAGCCATCTTGTAAAAATTATGAAAAATCCTAATTTTCAACACGATAAGACAGACGGCATTCCCCGACCAGATTGTGTTGTATGAAGCGATTGTGTACTTTGTTGTGGAGTGTAACCTTACGCAAAAATTTTCCCCATTTTTAGGGTATTTTCCCAGATTTTTGCCAAAAACATGAATAGTGAAAATAACGACATTTTGAATGGAAATTTTACGTAAACACCAAGAATGGGTTGCCACAAATGACATTTGACCATTTTCATTCTTTTCAGCTGGCAACCCTCTCGGGGTCATTGGGGCTTGAATTTTCGGATCAGAACCGACTTTGGCGAATTCTTTTGTTCTACCAAACTTAAAACTTGGCAACACCAAGTACACCAGTCGGTAGCTTGTATCCTCGATATTTCAGAAAAATTAAGACTTTTCAGAAAAACAAGATGGCGGACAGGCCGGACAGTGTGGTGGCCATCTTGGAAAAATGATGAAAAATCCCGATTCTCGACACGATAAATGGGACAGCTGGCACCTTCTGACCGGATTGTGTTGTCCCGGTTAGGTGGTAGTAGGTAGGTGTAGGTAGGTAGTAGGTAGGTAGGTGTAGGTAGGTAGTAGGTAGGTGTAGGTAGGTAGTAAGGCGGATCTCGAAAGTTAAGAGACTTGGAACGATTTTTTTTTCAAGTTCATATAGAGGGGCATTGCGTTAGTCGAAATCATTTTTCGAAACCCCCTCCCCCCTCCCCCCCTTCACCCCCCCCTCTTCACCTCTTTTTTTACTACTGAAAAATTTTTTGATTCTTACCTAAAACCTAAAACTATTGAGGGGCGTTGAAATTTGTATACCCTGCCCTCCCCTCCCCAACCTCCCCTAAAATTAAAAGGGCTGTAACTTCATAACGGTTAGAGGTAGCCATTAGGTGTTTGAACAAATATTATAGTTGGCGTCGAAACCTGTCCGGTGGTGGTAAAGTGAAGGGGGGAGGTGGCGAGCGAAGCGAGCCGGCGACCTCCTTAGCGTAACGAAGGTTGAGTGGGTAAAGCGTAACTCAGGGGCGACGACAAGCAAACTTTAGGGTAATGTTTTTTTAGTGGTAGAGGAGGTAGTAGGTAGGTGGTAGGTAGAAAGGTAGGTGTAGGTAGGTAGGTGGTAGGTAGTAGGTAGGTGTAGGTAGGTAGTAGGTAGATAGGTGTAGGTAGGTGGTAGGTAGTAGGTTGGGTAGGTGTATATAGGTAGGTATATCAGATTCATTAAAACGGGCAATGCGTTAGTCGAAATCATTTTTCAAAGCGCCCCCTCTCCCCCCTTCACGCCCCGCGAGCTGCGCGCAGCTCGCGCAGCCACGCAAATACTATACTATATAAAGCTTAATTACCACTGACTGACTGACTGACTCACTGATTGACAGAATTGTTCTCCCAGATGGTGGATGGGGAGGTGGGTATATTTTGACAGATTCGTAAACAATGAACTCTCAATCCTATGGGAAAAGTCCGAAACCCCCCCTTTTCCCCCCCCTTCTCCCCCCTCCCTATCGTATCTCGGAAACAAAGAGACTTTATGTGTTTTTTTTTAGGGATTCGTATAGAGGAGGCTCGGTAAAGTAAAAATCATTTTTCAAAGTGGCCCCCCTTGCCCCCCTTCTCCCCCCCTTTAGGCGGATCTCGGAAATGAAGAGAATTTACAAGTTTTTTTTTAGGGATTCGTATAGAGGAGGCTTGGGGAAGGAAAAACCATTTTTAAAATTTGACCCCCTTGCCCCCCTCCACCCCCCCTTTCGGATCTCGGAAGTTAAGAGACTTGGAACATTTTTTTTTTCAGATTCATTGAGAGGGGCATAGAGTTAGTTGAAATCATTTTACATATATCCCCCCTCTCCCCCCTTTCACCCCCCCCCCACTCTTCACCCCTTTTTTTTAAACTCGTGTTCTGTTTTGTTTACGGATTCGTATAGAGAAGGCTCGGGGAAGTAAAATGGTGCTGCCGGTAAAGCGAAGGGGGGAGCGGGCGAGCGAAGCGAGCCCGCGACCCCCGTAGCGTAGGGATAATGTCATGATAGCTTTCCGGTGGTAGGTAGGTCCTGAGTGAAGCGAACCTGCGAGACCGAGTGGAGCGAAGGGGGGAGGTGGCGAGCGAAGCGAGCCGGCGACCTCCTTAGCGTAACGAAGGTTGAGTGGGTGAAGCGTAACTCAGGGGCGAAGGCGAAGGGTAATGTTTTTTAGTGGTAGTAGGAGGTAGGTAGTAGGTAGGTGAGAGGTAGGTAGTAGGTAGGTGTAGGTAGGTAGGTAGTAGGTAGGTGTAGGTAGGTAGGTGTAGGTAGGTGTAGGTAGGTGGTGGCATACGTGAGATTCATATAGAGGAGGCTCGGGGAAGTTAAATCCGTTTTTTAAATTTTAACCCCTTGCCCCCCTTCTCCCCCCCTTTAGGCGAATCTCGAAAGTTAAGAGACTTGGAACGAGTTTTTTTTCAGATTCATTTAGAGGGGCCTTTGTGTTAATCGAAATCATTTTTCGAGACTCCTCCCCTCACCCCCCTTCAACCCCCCCCCCCCCCATTTTCACCTTTTTTTTTTTTTTTTCTTACATAAAACTATTGAGGGGCGTTGAAATTTGTGTACCCTCCCCTCCCCAACCTCCCCTAAAATTAAAAGGGCTGCAACTTGATAACGGTTAGAGATAGCCATTAGGTGTTTGAACAAATATTATAGTAGGCGTCGAAACCTGTCCGGTGGTGGTTCAGCGGTAAAGCGAAGGGGGGAGCGGGCGAGCGAAGCGAGCCGGCGACCCCCGAAGCGTAGGGATAATGTCGTGATAGCTTTCCGGTGGTAGGTAGGTCCTGAGTGGAGCGAACTTGCGAGACCGAGTGGAGCGAAGGGGGGAGGTGGCGAGCGAAGCGAGCCGGCGACCTCCTTAGCGTAACGAAGGTTGAGTGGGTGAAGCGTAACTCAGGGGCGACGACAAGCAAACTTTAGGGTAATGTTTTTTGGTAGTAGGAGGTAGTAGGTAGGTAGTATGTAGGTAGGTGGTAGGTAGGTAGTAGGTAGGTGTAGGTAGGTAGGTAGTAGGTAGGTGTAGGTAGGTGGTGGCACATGTGAGATTCATATAGAGGAGGCTCGGGAAAGTAAAAACCATTTTTTTTAATTGACCCCTTTGCCCCCCTTTTCTCGCCCTTTAGGCGGATCTCGGAAGTTATGAGACTTGGAACATTTTTTTTTCAGATTCATTGAGAGGTGCAATGCGTCAGTCGAAATCATTTTTCTAAGCTGCCCCTCTCCCCCTCTTCACGCCTCGCGAGCTGCGCGCAGCTCGCGCACCCACGCAAATACTAGTTATAGTTATATAAAACTACAAAGCCACTGACTGACTGACTCATTGACATGTCGTTTCTCGGAATGGGTGAGAGATGGGTTAGGCGTATGTTTTGCAAAAATGTGCTATCTGACCAATCGAGTAGAGGAAAATTATAGGGAAAGTTCAAATCCAAGATGGAGGGCGAGTCCATTTCCGGTTTCGGTGGGGGAAAGACTTGGATGGATTTCGACTCAGAGGTCCGATACAAAATCTTAAACCATTTAAAAAAAAAGTAAAAAAAAAAAAAAAACAAGATGGCGGCCGCGCCAGGACGTTTTGAAATTGTCGACTTTTTTCACTCCACTTTGACGAATTGTTTTCTTCTACCAAATTCTAGAACCGCCAACAAAGAGTTTGCCAATTTGTTGGTAATTTCAATGGCAAATACGAAAAATTATGACATTGTAAAAATCCAAGATGGAGGACGCTGCGGCGGCCATTTTGTAAAAAGTTGGATTTTTCGATTTTTTTCAAATCCATTTTTCGGGTAGTTGGCAACATCGGACGGGTTCGAACTGTACCAAGCGGTTGTGTGTTTTGTTGACGAGTGTTGCCCGGTGCAAATTTTTTCCCCATTTTTAGGGTATTTTCCCAGATTTTCTCCGAAAACATGAAAAGTAGAAATAATGACATTTTAAATAGAGACTTTAACTAGCCGGCAACATTGGGGTCCCCCAAATGACATTTGACCATTTTGGTTCGTTTTAATTGGCAACCCCAAAAAATATTCAACTTTTTCATTTTTGGGACTTTTTGACTTTGGCGAATTAGTTTGTTCTACCAAACTCAAAAGTTGGCAACACCACGTACACCAATTGGTGGCCTATATCCCTGAGATTTCAGGAAAATTATGACTTTTCAGAAAAACAAGATGGCGGATGCTATGGCGGCCATCTTGTAAAAAGGCCGAAAAATACCAATTTTCCACACGATAATTGGGACAGCTGGCATCCCCCGACCGGATTGTGTTGTATGGACCGGTTATGTAATTCGTCGAGGAGTGTTGCATGGTGCAAAATTTTTCCCCATTTTTAGGGAAATTTTCCAGATTTTCCCCGAAAACATGAAAAGTAGAAATAACGACATTTTGAATAGAAATTTTACATAAACACCAAGAATGGGGTCCCCCGAATGACATTTGACCATTTTCATCACATTCAGCTGGCAACCCCGCGAGCCATTGGCGCTTGAATTTTTGGGTCAGACCCGACTTTGGCGAATTAGTTTGTTCTACTAAACTCAAAAGTTGGCAACACCAAGTACACCAGTTGGTGGCCTATGTCCCTGTGATTTTAGGAAAATTATGACTTTTCAGAAAAAAAAGATGGCGGACAGTGTGGCGGCCATCTTGTAAAATGATGAAAAATCCTAATTTTCGACACGATAAATGGGACAGCCGGCATCCCCCGACCGGATGGTGTTGTATGAAGCGATTGTGTACTTTGTTGTGTAGTGTTACCTGACGCAAAAATTTTCCCCATTTTTAGGGTATTTTCCCAGATTTTTTGCAAAAACATGAATATTGGAAATAACAACATTTCGAATGGAAATTTTACATAAACTCCAAGAACGGGGTGCCTCAAATGACATTTAACCATTTTCATTCTTTTCAGCTGGCAACCCCGAGAGTCATTGGGGCTTGAATTTTCGGATCAGAGCCGACTTTGGCGAATTCTTTTGTTCTACCAAACTTAAAACTTGGCAACACCAAGTACACCAGTCGGTAGCTTGTATCTTCGATATTTCAGAAAAATTATGACTTTTCAGAAATACAAGATGGCGGACAGTGTGGTGGCCATCTTGGAAAAATGATGAAAAATCCCAATTTTCGACACGATAAATGGGACAGCCGGCACCTTCTGACCGGATTGTGTTGTCCCGGTTGTGTATTACGTTAAGTAATGTTGCCTGTTGCAAAAAAAAAAAACATTTTTAGGGTGTTTTCCCAAATTTTGCCCAAAAACATGAAAGTAGAAGTAAAGACTTTTGGAATGACGACTTTGACTAGCTGGCAACATAGGGAGGTGGCGAGCAAAGCGAGCCGGCGACCTCCGTAGCATATTATAGTACGCGTCGAAACCTATCCTGTGGTGGTACCGGTAAAGCGAAGTGGTACCGTAGCGTAGGGATAAGGTCACGATAGCTTTTCCTCGGTGGTAGGCAGGTCTTGAGTGGAGCGAAGAGCGGAGGTGGCGAGCGTAGCGAGCCGGCGACCTGCGTAGCGTATTATAGTAGGCGTCGAAACCAATCCTGTTGTGGTACCGGTAAAGCGAAGTGGTACCGTAGCGTAGGGATAAGGTCACGATAGCTTTTCCTCGGTGGTAGACAGGTCTTGAGTGGAGCGAAGAGGGGAGAAGGCGAGCGAAGCGAAAAATATTTAAAAGATTTTACACAATTTACAAAACCTTGGACTGTAATGGATTTTCCAATTCATTTAAGGATTCCTAGGGATTCTCAAAATTTTACAAGGGTAACTAAAACTCCTCAAAAGCACGACAGAACCGCGAGCTGCGCGCAGCGAGCGCAGTCACGCAAATACTAGTTATACTATATAAAGCTAAACTACCACTGACTCACTCACTCACTGACAGAATTGTTCTCCCAGATGGTGGATGGGGAGGTGGGTATATTTTTACAGATTCGTAAACAACTAACTCTCAAACCTATGGGAAAAGTGCCAAACCCCCCCTTTTTGCCCCCCCTCCCCCCCCTCCCTATCGTATCTCGGAAACTAGGAGACCCGTATTTTTTTTTTATTACGGATTCGTATAGAGGAGGCTCGGTAAAGTAAAAATCATTTTTCAAAGTTGCCCCCCTTGCCCCCCTTTTCCCCCCCTTTAGGCGGATCTCGGAAATAAAGAGAATTTACGTGTTTTTTTTTAGGGATTCGTATAGAGGAGGCTTGGGGAAGGAAAAACCATTTTGAAAATTTGACCCCCTTGCCCCCCTCCACCCCCCCCCTTTCGGATCTCGGAAGTTAAGAGACTTGGAACGATTTTTTTTTCAGATTCATATAGAGGGGCATTGCGTTAGTCGAAATCATTTTTAGAAACTCCCCCCTCTCCCCCCCCTTCACCCCCCCCCCCCTCTTCACCCCTTTTTTTCTGTTTTGTTTACAGATTCGTATAGGATAGGAGGCTCGGGGAAGTAAAATGGTGGTACCGGTAAAGCGAAGGGGGGAGCGGGCGAGCGAAGCGAGCCGGCGACCCCCGTAGCGTAGGGATAATGTCATGATAGCTTTCCGGTGGTAGGTAGGTCCTGAGTGGAGCGAACCTGCGAGACCGAGTGGAGCGAAGGGGGGAGGTGGCGAGCGAAGCGAGCCGGCGACCCCCGTAGCGTAGGGATAATGTCATGATAGCTTTCCGGTGGTAGGTAGGTCCTGAGTGGAGCGAGTGAGTGGGTGAAGCGTTACTCAGGGGCGACGACAAGCAAACTTTAGGGTAATGTTTTTTTAGTGGTAGTAGGAGGTAGTAGGTAGGTAGTAGGTAGGTGTAGGTAGGTGTAGGTAGGTGTAGGTAGGTGTAGGTAGGTGTAGGTAGGTGTAGGTAGGTGTAGGTAGGTGTAGGTAGGTGTAGGTAGGTGTAGGTAGGTGTAGGTAGGTGTAGGTAGGTGTAGGTAGGTGTAGGTAGGTGTAGGTAGGTGTAGGTAGGTGTAGGTAGGTGTAGGTAGGTGTAGGTAGGTGTAGGTAGGTGTAGGTAGGTGTAGGTAGGTGTAGGTAGGTGTAGGTAGGTGTAGGTAGGTGTAGGTAGGTGTAGGTAGGCAGACCCGCGAGCTGCGCGCAGCGAGCGCAGCCACGCAAATACTAGTTATACTATATAAAGCTAAACTACCACTCACTGACTGACTGATCTATTGACAGAATTGTTCTCCCAGATGGTGGATGGGGAGGTGGGTATATTTTGACAGATTCGTAAACAAGTAACTCTGGTGAGTATGGGAAAAGTCCGAAACCCCCCCTTTTTGCCCCCCCTCCCCCCCCCTCCCTATCGTATCTCGGAAACTAAGAGACCGGTATTTTTTTTTTATTACGGATTCGTATAGAGGAGGCTCGGTAAAGTAAAAATCATTTTTCAAAGTTGCCCCCCTTGCCCCCCTTTTCCCCCCCTTTAGGCGGATCTCGGAAATAAAGAGAATTTACGTGTTTTTTTTTAGGGATTCGTATAGAGGAGGCTCGGGGAAGTAAAAACCGTTTTGAAAATTTGACCCCCTTGCCCCCCTCCACCCCCCCTTTCGGATCTCGGAAGTTAAGAGACTTGGAACGAATTTTTTTTCAGATTCATATAGAGGGGCATTGCGTTAGTCGAAATCATTTTAAGAAACTCCCCCCCTCTCCCCCCTTCACCCCCCCCCCGCCCCCCTCTTCACCCCTTTTTTTCTCTTTTGTTTACAGATTCGTATAGGATAGGAGGCTCGGGGAAGTAAAATGGTGGTACCGGTAAAGCGAAGGGGGGAGCGGGCGAGCGAAGCGAGCCGGCGACCCCCGTAGCGTAGGGATAAGGTCATGATAGCTTTCCGGTGGTAGGTAGGTCCTGAGTGGAGCGAACCTGCGAGACCGAGTGGAGCGAAGGGGGGAGGTGGCGAGCAAAGCGAGCCGGCGACCTCCTTAGCGTAACGAAGGTTGAGTGGGTGAAGCGTAACGAAGGTTGAGTAGGTAGGTGTAGGTAGGTGTAGGTAGGTGTAGGTAGGTGTAGGTAGGTGTAGGTAGGTGTAGGTAGGTGTAGGTAGGTGTAGGTAGGTGTAGGTAGGTGTAGGTAGGTAGTAGGTAGGTGTAGGTAGGTGTAGGTAGGTAGTAGGTAGGTGTATATAGGTAGGTATATCAGATTCATTGTAAGGGGCAATGCGTTAGTCGAAATCATTTTTCAAAGCGCCCCCTCTCCCCCTCTTCACGCCTCGCGAGCTGCGCGCAGCTCGCGCACCCACGCAAATACTAGTTATACTATATAAAGCTAAATTACCACTCACTGACTGATCTATTGACAGAATTGATCTCCCAGATGGTGGATGGGGAGGTGGGTATATTTTGACAGATTCGTAAACAACTAACTCTCAATCCTATGGGAAAAGTCCCAAACCCCCCCTTTTCCCCCCCCTTCTCCCCCCTCCCTATCGTATCTCGGAAACAAAGAGACTTGAAGTGTTTTTTTTTAGGGATTCGTATAGAGGAGGCTCGGTAAAGTAAAAATCATTTTTCAAAGTGGCCCCCCTTGCCCCCCTTCTCCCCCCCTTTAGGCGAATCTCGAAAGTTAAGAGACTTGGAACGATTTTTTTTTCAGATTCATTTAGAGGGGCCTTTGCGTTAATCGAAATCATTTTTCGAGACTCCCCCCCCCCTCACCCCCCCTTCAACCCCCCCCCCCTTTTCACCTTTTTTTTTTCTTTTTTCTTACATAAAACTATTGAGGGGCGTTTAAACCTGTCCGGTGGTGGTACAGCGGCAAAGCGAAGGGGGGAGCGGGCGAGCGAAGCGAGCCGGCGACCCCCGTAGCGTAGGGATAATGGCACGATAGCTTTCCGGTGGTAGGTAGGTCCTGAGTGGAGCGAAGGGGGGAGGTGGCGAGCGAAGCGAGCCGGCGACCTCCTTAGCGTAACGAAGGTTGAGTGGGTGAAGCGTAACTCAGGGGCGACGACAGGCAAACTTTAGGTTAGGTGTAGGTAGGTGTAGGTAGGTGTAGGTAGGTGTAGGTAGGTGTAGGTAGGTGTAGGTAGGTGTAGGTAGGTGTAGGTAGATGTAGGTAGGTGTAGGTAGGTGTAGGTAGGTGTAGGTAGGTGTAGGTAGGTGTAGGTAGGTGTAGGTAGGTGTAGGTAGGTGTAGGTAGGTGTAGGTAGGTGTAGGTAGGTGTAGGTAGGTGTAGGTAGGTGTAGGTAGGTGTAGGTAGGTGTAGGTAGGTGTAGGTAGGTGTAGGTAGGTGTAGGTAGGTGCAGGTAGGTGTAGGTAGGTGTTGGTAGGTGTAGGTAGGTGTAGGTAGGTAGTAGGTAGTTGTAGGTAGGCAGACCCGCGAGCTGCGCGCAGCGAGCGCAGCCACGCAAATACTAGTTATACTATATAAAGCTAAACTACCACTGACTCACTGACTGATCTATTGACAGAATTGTTCTCCCAGATGGTGGATGGGGAGGTGGGTATATTTTGACAGATTCGTAAACAATGAACTCTCAATCCTATGGGAAAAGTCCGAAACCCCCCCTTTTCCCCCCCCTTCTCCCCCTCCCTATCGTATCTCGGAAACAAAGAGACTTGAAGTGTTTTTTTTTAGGGATTCGTATAGAGGAGGCTCGGTAAAGTAAAAATCATTTTTCAAAGTGCCCCCCCTTGCCCCCCTTCTCCCCCCCTTTAGGCGGATCTCGGAAATAAAGAGAATTACGTGTTTTTTTTTTAGGGATTCGTATAGAGGAGGCTTGAGGAAGTAAAAACCATTTTGAAAATTTGACCCCCTTGCCCCCCTCCATCCCCCCCCCTTTCGGATCTCGGAAGTTAAGAGACTTGGAACGATTTTTTTTTCAGATTCATATAGAGGGGCATTGCGTTAGTCGAAATCATTTTTAGAAACTCCCCCCTCCCCCCCCCTTCACCCCCCCCCCCCTTTTCACCCCTTTTTTCTGTTTTGTTTACAGATTCGTATAGGATAGGAGGCTCGGGGAAGTAAAATGGTGGTACCGGTAAAGCGAAGGGGGGAGCGGGCGAGCGAAGCGAGCCGGCGACCCCCGTAGCGTAGGGATAATGTCATGATAGCTTTCCGGTGGTAGGTAGGTCCTGAGTGGAGCGAACCTGCGAGACCGAGTGGAGCGAAGGGGGGAGGTGGCGAGCGAAGCGAGCCGGCGACCTCCTTAGCGTAACGAAGGTTGAGTGGGTGAAGCGTAACGAAGGTTGAGTAGGTAGGTGTAGGTAGGTGTAGGTAGGTGTAGGTAGGTGTAGGTAGGTGTAGGTAGGTGTAGGTAGGTGTAGGTAGGTGTAGGTAGGTGTAGGTAGGTGTAGGTAGGTGTAGGTAGGTGTAGGTAGGTGTAGGTAGGTGTAGGTAGGTGTAGGTAGGTGTAGGTAGGTGTAGGTAGGTGTAGGTAGGTGTAGGTAGGTGTAGGTAGGTGTAGGTAGGTGTAGGTAGGTGTAGGTAGGTGTAGGTAGGTGTAGGTAGGTGTAGGTAGGTGTAGGTAGGTGTAGGTAGGTGTAGGTAGGTGTAGGTAGGTGTAGGTAGGTGTAGGTAGGTGTAGGTAGGTGTAGGTAGGTGTAGGTAGGTGTAGGTAGGTGTAGGTAGGTGTAGGTAGGTGTAGGTAGGTGTAGGTAGGTGTAGGTAGGTAGTAGGTAGTTGTAGGTAGGTAGTATTGGAACATTTTTTTTTTCAGATTCATTGAGAGGTGCAATGCGTTAGTCGAAATCACTTTTCAAAGCTCCCCCTCTCCCCCCCTTCACGCCTCGCGAGCTGCGCGCAGCTCGCGCACCCACGCAAATACTAGTTATACTATATAAAGCTTAATTACCACTCACTGACTGACTGATCTATTGACAGAATTGTTCTCCCAGATGGTGGATGGGGAGGTGGGTATATTTTGACAGATTTGAAAACAAGTAACTCTGGTGAGTATGGGAAAAGTCCGAAACCCCCCCTTTTTGCCCCCCCTCCCCCCCCTCCTTATCGTATCTCGGAAACTAGGAGACCCGTATTTTTTTTTTTTTACGGATTCGTATAGAGGAGGCTCGGTAAAGTAAAAATAATTTTTCAAAGTTGCCCCCCTTGCCCCCCTTCTCCCCCCCTTTAGGCGGATCTCGGAAATAAAGAGAATTTACGTGTGTTTTTTTTTTGGGATTCGTATAGAGGAGGCTTGGGGAAGTAAAAACCATTTTGAAAATTTGACCCCCTTGCCCCCCTCCACCCCCCCCCCCCCCTTTCGGATCTCGAAAGTTAAGAGACTTGGAACGATTTTTTTTTTCAGATTCATTTAGAGGGGCCTTTGCGTTAATCGAAATCATTTTTCGAGACTCCCCCCCTCACCCCCCCTTCAACCCCCCCCCCCCTTTTTTCAACTTTTTTTTTTCTTACATAAAACTATTGAGGGGCGTTGAAATTTGTATACCCTCCCCTCGTCTCCCCAACCTCCCCTAAAATTAAAAGGGCTGTAACTTCATAACGGTTAGAGATAGCCATTAGGTGTTTGAACAAATATTATAGTAGGCGTCGTTACCTGTCCGGTGGTGGTACAGCGGCAAAGCGAAGGGGGGAGCGGGCGAGCGAAGCGAGCCGGCGACCCCCGTAGCGTAGGGATAATGTCATAATAGCTTTCCGGTGGTAGTTAGGTCCTGAGTGGAGCGAACCTGCGAGACCGAGTGGAGCGAAGGGGGGAGGTGGCGAGCGAAGCGAGCCGGCGACCTCCTTAGCGTAACGAAGGTTGAGTGGGTGAAGCGTAACTCAGGGGCGACGACAAGCAAACTTTAGGGTAATGTTCTTTTAGTGGTAGTAGGAGGTAGTAGGTAGGTAGGTGGTAGGTAGTAGGTATGTGTAGGTAGGTGTAGGTAGGTGTAGGTAGCTGTAGGTAGGTGTAGGTAGGTAGGTGTAGGTAGGTAGTAGGTAGGTGTAGGTAGGTAGTAGGTAGGTGTAGGTAGGTGTAGGTAGGTGTAGGTAGGTGTAGGTAGGTGTAAGTAGGTGTAGGTAGGCAGACCCGCGAGCTGCGCGCAGCGAGCGCAGCCACGCAAATACTAGTTATACTATATAAAGCTAAACTACCACTCACTCACTGACTGACTCACTGACATCATTGTTCTCCCAGATGTTGGATGGGGAGGTGGGTATATTTTGACAGATTCGTAAACAAGTAACTCTGGTGAGTATGGGAAAAGTCCGAAACCCCCCCTTTTTGCCCCCCCTCCCCCCCCTCCCTATCGTATCTCGGAAACTAAGAGACCGGTATTTTTTTTTTATTACGGATTCGTATAGAGGAGGCTCGGTAAAGTAAAAATCATTTTTCAAAGTGCCCCCCCTTGCCCCCCTTCTCCCCCCCTTTAGGCGGATCTCGGAAATAAAGAGAATTACGTGTTTTTTTTTTAGGGATTCGTATAGAGGAGGCTTGAGGAAGTAAAAACCATTTTGAAAATTTGACCCCCTTGCCCCCCTCCATCCCCCCCCTTTCGGATCTCGGAAGTTAAGAGACTTGGAACATTTTTTTTTTCAGATTCATTGAGAGGGGCATTGCGTGTGTCGAAATCATTTTTAGAAACTCCCCCCCTCTCCCCCCCCTTCACCCCCCCCCCTCTTCACCCCTTTTTTTCTCTTTTGTTTACAGATTCGTATAGGATAGGAGGCTCGGGGAAGTAAAATGGTGGTACCGGTAAAGCGAAGGGGGGAGCGGGCGAGCGAAGCGAGCCGGCGACCCCCGTAGCGTAGGGATAATGTCATGATAGCTTTCCGGTGGTAGGTAGGTCCTGAGTGGAGCGAACCTGCGAGACCGAGTGGAGCGAAGGGGGGAGGTGGCGAGCGAAGCGAGCCGGCGACCCCCTTAGCGTAACGAAGGTTGAGTGGGTGAAGCGTAACGAAGGTTGAGTAGGTAGGTAGTAGGTAGGTGTAGGTAGGTGTAGGTAGGTGTAGGTAGGTGTAGGTAGGTGTAGGTAGGTGTAGGTAGGTGTAGGTAGGTGTAGGTAGGTGTAGGTAGGTGTAGGTAGGAGTAGGTAGGTGTAGGTAGGTAGTAGGTAGGTGTAGGTAGGTAGTAGGTAGGTGTAGGTAGGTAGTAGGCAGGTGTAGGTAAGCAGACCCGCGAGCTGCGCGCAGCGAGCGCAGCCACGCAAATACTAGTCTTTAATATGTAGATGAATATTGAAACAATTGTTACATAGATGTTACAAGGTATAGACCGTGTAAAGTTACTTAGAAAATTTAAATAGATATTTTGATGGTTTAGTTTCAGGAAAATTGTATCTTAATTTCATTGAGTGTGACATGTACGCCATCTAGTAATTGCTGTGTGAACTTAGTTTAGGGTTGCCATGTTAATTTTTTGCCTCAAAATTGGGTAATTATTTTGTTTTAATTAAGGTAGTAAAAAGGTTAATTTAGATTTATTAATCTTTCTTTGCGGTGGGAGGATGTTACGAAACGCACCTCACTATCGACGTTTCACGTTGTCTATGAATGACATTTAAGAATTAAATTGTCTGTGGTCAGCTTCAGAAAAAGTTACTGGTTTTATTTCGTGTGCTCCCAAACAAAGAAGTTAAGTCCGACACCCTTAGCCTGCACTCTCACACATAGGTACCTACAATATAATCTTTCATGGAGAACGTGACAAGAATTGATTATGATACCGACTGAATAAAACATCACTAGAGAATTTTGTTAAATTTTTAATCTCTGTTAGCAATGTAATTATAAAGTAATTTGCCTTTTATGAGGTTTAAGACAAAAGTTTGCATTACCTAAGTATGCGTTTTATTTAAATTTTGCTCTTAATTGTTTGCAGCCGCCCTTGATATTATTATGTTTGTAACATTTATTTCTACATATTTTAAGGGTATAACAACAGAAACCATTAGAAAATTACCTGCTTTGTTGGTCTAGTAGTAGCAAGCGACATTATACTGCTCAGCATAAGCTTCGTCGCTTTCCAAACCAGACAAAGTGTAAGTAGGTACCTAATCGGGTTTTTCACAACTTGTTCGGTATCAACCCGGAGTTCGAATTTGTAATACTCTTGCCCTCTTATATTTATGGAACTTAAGCATAACTAGCACACATTTTGCTAGGTGTTCTACCGAGTTTACTGATAGTTTTCACCCTTATGCCCTGAGTAATGAGTTTGAAAAGGGGTCGAACGTCTGTGAGCGCGGTGGTACCTACACGTTAGCTTTAACATTAAGGTACAGGTGTCATTTTATTTTTAAGGTTAAGGCTTGTTAGACTGGAAGCCGACCCGCTTGTGACAGAAAACCAGAGATGTCGACATAGCTCACAGAATGAGTAAACTGAAGTGGCAATGAGCATGCCATTAGCCTTAGAACCGATGACCGCTGGGGTAGACGGTGGTTCTTGAGTGGTGACCCGCGAATCGGCAAGCGTAAGGTGGGGCACCCTCAGGCTCGGTAGGGCGACGATCTTAGCAGGGTGGCTGGTAGCAAGAGTTGCCGAGAATCGAATTGAATAGCGTGCGATTGAAAAGGCCTTTGTTCTGGCTGATGATGATGGTAATGACATGGACCGTTCTTCGTTTATTTTCTGCCTGTGAATTAGACGTATGTTAATGTAACTCCCTATAATTCGTCCATTATCTCGACTTCAAACATTATAACTTGTAACAAAATCAGTTATAAATCGAGACACTTGTTGCCAGTCCCAGCAGTTACGGGCAATCCGCGCGCTTGCACCGCGTGACCAGAATCACTTATACTTTAGCACATCATTCGTTCCTCGTTACGTCAAAATGTATCTAATTGTCGTCGATAACTTGGGTTTTAACGTTGTTAGAATATTAAGCGTGGTACTTAGACTTGGTTGTTGGTACGAAGGCAGAAATCTTTATAATTCTAGTACACTGAAAATATTGATTGCAATTTTGTTCTAGCGTTTGTAACGTTACGTTTTTCTGGCTCCTACCAGCAAAACGTAACGTCGGCGTCGCTCCTCCTGACGGCGTCGCTCCTCCTGACGGCGTCGCTCCTCCTGACGGCGTCCTCCTCCTGACGGCGTCCTCCTCCTGACGGCCTCCTCCTCCTGGCGGTGTCATCCTCCTGACGGCCTCCTCCTCCTGGCGGTGTCATCCTCCTGACGGCCTCCTCCTCCTGGCGGTGTCATCCTCCTGACGGCCTCCTCCTCCGTTACTGAAGACCGAAGCCTGACGCCCCTCGGCCACTACTGCTGCTGAGAGGGCGGCCTCATCTACATATCATCCTTTATCTGTCATCCAGCAGCTTCCCTGACTCTCTTCTTTATCCTAGCTCCATAGGCCCATTAATAATAAATTCTTATAACTATTCCCTATCATTTCCTTTAACAGTGCTCCCCTCCTAGGTAGGTGAGTGGTGTGACCTTACGGTTTTCTGGCTTCCTACCAGCAAAACGTAACGTTACATACTCGTATAAATGTCAAATGCTGTATCGTTTGACATCAGTGTCTAATTAAATTATTGTATTGTAGAGTAGAATCTTAAAAGTAAATGCAAGTTAGCTGGCTGTGTACCCTTATTAGCTTGTTCGACAAGCTTTCAAAATTAAAAATAGTCTAGTCAATAGACGTAATAAATACATTTTGAATGTTGAGTCTCTCATGATGAACCATTCTTCGAAGGAATTTCCCATTTCTTTGTTCATCATGTATCTTACTGTGTGGTCAGTAACCTGGTGTCAGAGTTTTAATATGACTTGCCAAAAAGAAGATTTATTAAAAAAAAATCTTACCTCTATGGGATAGAGTAAGATGATATTAAAAAATCTCTTGAGCGACCAGCTACTGTTGCTCCATAGTCAAATCTATATAAATAAAAAGAGAAGTCCTGACTGACTGACTGACTCATCAACGCCCAGCCCAAACCCTTGGACCTAGAAAGCTGAAATTTTGCACAGAGGTTCCCTTTATAATGTAGACAAGGAAAAGGATTTTTCGAAATTCAACCCCTAAGGGATTTAAATAGGGGATGAAGTTTGTATGGAAAATCGACATTTTCACGCGGGCAAAGCCGCTGGCAAAAGCTAGTATTTTTATATTTTATCAGTAGTATACGCCGATATTTCGATTCAAGTCTGTAAAGTTACACCTGATAATTTAATTTAAACTTGTACCTAATGTTTAAGTAAATCGTAACCAAAATGTGTTTTGTTAGTCGGTACCGAACAAGTTTTGCCAAAGTCTCATTGAATTGTGATTGTATACACCCAGCTAGGTACATCAAACGAGTACTTAGAAAGACTTTCAGAACTTCTATTGGAAATCAATATCGGCTTAAATTCGTAGACTTAGGCAATGTAATATGAGTGAAGATATTATTCCAAAGACGGATTAATGGTCTCGTTTCTTCAAACAAACTTGTACCTCTAATGAAGTCCCAGAGAATTATATTACTTTTCATGTGTGAAGAAAATAATCAGTGGCGGAGGCCTGAATGAAATCTGTGAAGAAAGAAGAAAGATAATCAAATATAAGAGAGGTTGACTGGTAGAGCAACAAGTAACAACAACAACCTTGTGGCATTAAGTCCGCCTATGTACCACGTTTGTGCATGAAGTTTAAATAAATTATACTTCGTATCTCTCCCGAAGATGATTACAGTTTACATGCAGCAGTACGAGAGTTGATGCTGTCCTTATCACACTTTTTAGAGAATTTATTTTTAAATAAATTAAAAAATAGGATAAAAAGGTGTATTGACTATTTCCCCCACTGTAGTGCAAGCCGCCATTGCGCTGCAACGACAATCCTTGACTCATTACGTGATTTCGTGTTGTCCGACTCACACAAAACTTTGTTTCGTCCGGAAATAAGTAATTTCGTTACACGATGGAAAAAATAAAGCGATCTTGTCGGGACGATAGTGACAGTGTCGAAAATTTACTAACAAAAGTGAAAAAACGAAGAAGAATCTCCTCATCGTCATCGGAAAGTGAACCAGCGGTATCTCCTTCGCATTCTCTGTCGGAGGTTTTAACTATTTAGTGATCTAGAACCACAACGTAAGTAAATGGAGAAATACCCACAAATGTTGATTTAATTTCCCGCCTTTAAGATTGTTCTCAAAAAATAAATTCATTGTGTTATGCCGTTTATCGTGTGTGCATTGTATGTATTACCATTAAGGCGCGGTCCCACCGCGGCGCATGCTGTGCACGGGCACGCGGCGCATTTTAGCTGCGTGTATTAATTTGTTTGGCCACGTGGGTCTACGTTTCCACTGGAGTACACGAATATGACCCACGACTATGTATAGCGTGGCACAGCGCACGGAGAGGCTACGATATAACACAATAAGCGATTGTACATCGTTAGGCGAACTGTACATAGTCGTGGGTCATATTCGTGTACATCAGTGGAAACGTAGACCCACGTCGACCGCGTTGAGCTATGTAACCGCCTATTCGAGCAAGCCACGCATGTATCAATGACGTCAATTCATGCGTAGCCTCTCCGTGGGTTGCAGTGGACACAACCACATACATTTTCTTACAAAGCGAAGCTTACTACACGTGCGTAGCCTCTCCGTGCACAGCGGTGGGGCCGCGCCTTTATGTGTCTAACTACCTACCAATTTTAATATCCCGACGTATTTATATCGTGTGTGGATGCCTAATGCCAAGTAGCAAGTGCCTTATTATGATTTTATTCTTTGTGTTACGACGACGTCTATCGTGTGTGGATACTATGGCCGCCGAATGTGTTGATACCTGCACCCACCAACTTATATATCCCGACGTATATCGTGTGTGGATGCATGCCAAAGTTACAAATGCCATAAAATGATTTTATTCATTGTGATATCCCGACGTTTATCGTGTGTGGATACTATGGCCGCCGAATGTGTTGATACCGGCACCCACCAACTAATATATCCCGACGTATATCGTGTGTGGATACTATGGCTGCGCGAATGTGGTGATACCTGCACCCACCAACTTATATATCCCTACGTATATCGTGTGTGGATACTATGGCCGCCGAATGTGTTGATACCGGCACCCACCAACTTATATATCCCGACGTATATCGTGTGTGGATACTATGGCCGCCGAATGTGTTGATACCGGCACCCACCAACTTATATATCCCGACGTATATATCGTGTGTGGATACTATGGCTGCCGAA
This sequence comes from Diarsia mendica, assembly GCA_949316265.1. Lineage (NCBI taxonomy): Eukaryota > Metazoa > Arthropoda > Insecta > Lepidoptera > Noctuidae > Diarsia > Diarsia mendica. The sequence goes on from OX438897.1 coordinate 16,973,884, forward strand.
TGTGGTGATACCTGCACCCACCAACTTATATATCCCTACGTATATCGTGTGTGGATACATGCCAAAGTTACAAATACCATAAAATGATTTTATTCATTGTGATATCCCGACGTTTATCGTGTGTGGATACTATGGCCGCCGAATGTGTTGATACCGGCACCCACCAACTTAAATATCCCGACGTATATCGTGTGTGGATACTATGGCTGCCGAATGTGGTGATACCTGCACCCACCAACTTATATATCCCTACGTATATCGTGTGTGGATGCATGCCAAAGTTACAAATGCCATAAAATGATTTTATTCATTGTGATATCCCGACGTTTATCGTGTGTGGATACTACCTATGGCCGCCGAATGTGTTGATACCTGCACCCACCAACTTATATATCCCGACGCAAAGCGTGTGTGGATAAAGTTAAGTACCTACCTACCTACCTATTTATGGCGGGTGACTTATGATTATATTTTACTCCTTGGTAGTTGAGATCCCAAATAATGAGGCACCATAAGAAGGAAAATAAACGGTTGGTGAAAATCCTGATGAACTAGACCCGGATATTTTACAATTGTTGTTGGGCTCAGACCCTACACTAAATAAAGCATTTGGAGACAATTCAATCAGCAGCGCAATCTGTCGAGTACTACGTATCGTCTAAGCGGTCCTTTAAACGCATGGGGGGTGCCGCGTACGGGCACCAGCCGCAGAGTCGCGAGCCGCCTCCATCGCCGCGGGATCACCGCCGCCGCCGCACGGCGCACAGACGGCCACGCGTGCACGGGTGGCCCACCACGCAGCCTGACGCCGTTAATCACCTCGGCACAGGTAGACAACAATATTCCAATAGCTGGCTGGTTACAGCATTACTTTAATGAATACATACTCATTACAAAGGATAAAACTATCCTTTCTTGAATTAAAGGATATAAAATACCTTTTATTTGTGAACCACATCAGCCTGACATACCAAAAAGGTTATTCATGGTCACAGAAAATAACATAATTGATAATTGTAATTCTGAGCTATAATCAGGTTTTATTTCTCAATGACTAGCTGTTGCCAGCGGCTTCGCCACCTACAACTCAAAAATTATCCCACGGGAAGATAAAATCGGGATTAAAACTATCGTATGTGTTAACTCAGGTTATAAACTATCTGGTTACGCCAACACGGTGTTGGCGTGTAATAAATAAATATAATGCTTGACGTTGGACATTTGAACTGACTAGGACGCCAGGTTGGCTTTGCCGTGTTGAAAATGTCCAGCAATCGCTTCTTGGACTTAGCACCTGTCGCGGCTAAGGAAACTCAACCAGTATGAAGTTCCACTGGTCGCTGCGCATCTCGTGACTATGTTCATGTCATGAGAAAGGTAGAAAAAAAAAATAAAACCAAGATGGCGACTCCGTGAATATTCGCCTAGCGTGCGGTCCGTTGACAACTCTTCGGAAAAGAGCTTTCTCTGATCTTCTGTGTGCCGCGTCATCGCATCTCCAGCTAAATTATTGCTGAGATCTTCGCCATAAATAAAACCCGCGGGTCCATTGGCCCATCGCATCTGGACTAACATTTTCGAACTATAAACTTTGGTGTGTGTAGGGAACTTGAGTGCAGTTGAAGCAGTCCCTCTGGAGCTGATCGCAGACGTGGACAGCAAGGTAAGCCTTCCTGAGTGTCTATAGGTTTTTCTAACTGTTCACCGTCAGGCTATTGTAATTTCTGGAATATATTTCGACTCAGCGCCCCTCCATTTGAGGCAAACCGCAACGTATAGTTTTGACCAGTAATATCAAATCGAACGTCGAACTATACGAACCACTATCTGTGTACCAAATTTTATCGAAATGCATTCAGTAATTGTTTGCGTGAGGAAGTAACAAACACACTTGCAAACTTTCGCCTTTATAATATTAGTGTGATAGTGTGATGTATTTCACCTTCACCTTTATTTACAGTACCTAAGCTTAACGGGAAACATTTTCTTAATTTAAAAGGATTAACTAAATCCGTTCATGTTGACCACTTTAAAATGGAAGACTACCGCACAGTTATAAATCAAAAGTGTTTTATGGCAAATATAGACTTAAAAGACGCGTATATTTTTTGGTTACAGTTGCCCAAAGCGAGATTATTTAGGTACCTAAGTCTTACTTGGAACTTAAAAAGATTTACCTACTAATCAATTATTTGAGCTTAACGTTAAGCTTAACGTTTTACCGCTTGGACTCTGTACCGCACCCGTACCCTACAAAGTATTATAATATCTGTGCCTACGTATTCACTAAATTAACAAAAACCTGTACTGAATTATTTACGTTCACTGGGGTATTTATCAGTAAACTACCTATAATATGATTTTTTATGCATCGGTTAACCTGTCATAATAACGTCGAAGCGACAAAAGAATTATTATAAAGATTAGGATTTTTAATCAACACTGACAAAAGTAAAATTTACCCAAGTAAAAAGTGCCTGTTCTGTGCAAGCAACATGCCCAAAACATTACCGAAAAGGGAACCTGATAGACTTATAGGTCTGTTAACATCAGCATGTTCCGCCATTCAATACGGCTGGGTATACACAAAGGTTCTAGGAAGAGCAAAATCTCTGGCACTAAACTATTCTAATAATTACAATAAACATATTTGAGTTACTGGCAACTTTTTATGGTCTAAAAATCTTTACTTCACACAATGGTGTGAAGATACTCAGAACAAACAATACTATAGCAATTGCTAATATAGATCATACAGAATCGGAATAGCAGATTACGCATTGAATAAAGTAACACTTTCACACGGTATTCCACAGTTCGACTTATTTGAAAATAGCCAGAATCATAAATGTTACAGATGTACTTCCTGGAAATTGGATCCAAATTCCGAAATTATTGTTATTATTTATTGTTGTTAGAGGAGCTCGTGGCTTAATAAGAACTGCCACTCGAGTCGATCTTTAGGTAAAGCTGTGCTTGCCTAGGTCGGTCTGTGGATGGGTGACCGCCCGACATACCGAGTTTCCTCCGTGCCTCGGAAAGCACGTTAAGCTGTTGGTCCCGGCTGCCATAATATAGATCTTTGACAGTCGTTACAGGTAGTCAGTGACCTGAAATTCTGACATCCAGTCTTACCAAAGGGTATCGTATTACCTAGTATTAACTGGGTTGTGGAGGTCAGATAGGCAGTCGCTCCATGTAAAATACTGGTATTCAGCTGCATCCGGTTAGACTGGAAGCCGACCCCAATATATTTGGGAAAAGGCTAGGCAGATGATATTTATTGTTGATTAGTATATTTTTTATGCTTTTACTCCTTTTAGTCTTATCTCAAAAGTTTTCATAAAATTAAAAATGACAAGCAGAAGGGATTATAGTACTACCATATTGACCAATACAGCCTTGGCACCCAGTGCGGTTAAAATTACATAATTCGAAAGTACTTTATTTTAATCCTGACAAAAATCTAATGTTTTACTTTCAAGGGGGAGTATCCTCTCCACTCGGATCTTACTCTGATGGCAGGGAATTTATCCGGCAGTCACTATTAATGCGCGGAACCCAAAGCATCTCTCAATATATTGATGGCCTCTCTCTCCATAAACACGCTGAAGCAATATAATACTGCACTAAACTCATATAGTGGCTATATTGTAATGGTAAAGGTTTAGATTACTGTGATTCCCACACTATTCAATTAATAGAATTCTTGGCTTAGCTAGTTAATTCGGGTGTTACAGCACACTTAATAGTTCTGCAAAATCAATATTGTTAGGTCAGGAAATTTAAAAAGGTTTTTCAAAGAGGTCTATTGTTTAAACCAAAATTCCACACCTGGAATCACAATCTTGTATTAAGTTATTAAACCAATTAAGTACTTTCCTAATGATTCAATTACACTAAAAGATTTTATTAAAAACTGTAATTCTTTTAGCACTAGCATCTGCACAGAGAAATCAAACTTTAAGCCTAATAAAAATAAAAATATTACTTTTGATTCAGACAAAATTATAATTAAAATCGAAGTTTTAATATAAACCGGCCAGGTACCATTGATTCTGTTGCCATATATTAGAAAAAATCCTAACGTTTGCCCAGCTTTTTAACATTTAAACACTTTACAGATAAAACTGTTTGCTTACGTGTCATGTGTCAAGAAGATTCTTTATTTTGAAGTTATCAAACCACATAAGAAAGTGGGTTCTCAAACTTTTTCTCACTGGGTAAAACAAGTTCTAGAAAAAAAAAAAAAAAAAAAAAAAGTGGCATAGATGTAAAATTGTATGGGACACACAGTACAAGGCACGCATCTGCGTCTGCTCACAGAGCAGGTGTCAACCTGGAAGTTATTCGAAAGGCCGCAGGCTGGAGTGAATCTTCCCAATTCCCATGTATTCCAAAAATACTTTAATAAGAATGTACCTCCACATAACTAAACTGAATTTGTAGATGCACTCTTTAGATGATTATTTATTATTGTTGTACCTTAGTTTTATGATTATTACAAACAAATATAATTAGCATTACGTTTCAGTAATTAAAACGTATTAAATAGCATAATATTTTATCGATCGCTTTAATGTCAATTTTTTTTCGATGCTCTAAACATCTGCATGTAAACTGTAATCATCTTCGGGAGAGATACGAAGTATAATTAAGAATCAAACGAACTTACCTAGTGAAGTTTGATATCTAATTATACGAGTGTCTCGACCGAAGATGATTACACTCCCTCCCTCCCTGATAATCCCGAAACCTATCGAAAAAATCGAACTCTAAAAAATGAGTCAAGGATTGTCGTTGCAGCGCAATGGCGGCTTGCACTACAGTGGGGGAAATAGTCAATACACTACTTTTTATCCTATTTTTTAATTTATTTAAAAATAAATTCTCTAAAAAGTGTGATAAGGACAGCATCAACTCTCGTACTGCTGCATGTAAACTGTAATCATCTTCGGTCGAGACACTCGTATAATTAGATATCAAACTTCACTAGGTAAGTTCGTTTGATTCTTAATAAATAATCTGAAAGGAAAACACATCTAGATCATACTTCACTTCTGTAAGTCACTTGCACTGTTTTGTTCGCTCCTGGCGATGTGTTATTAAATGTGTGGTCAAAAATTAAGTTAATTCGTTGATCAGGTGGTCGCAAGCGAGATTGTTGAGCATGGGGTCCTGGGTTTGAGTTTCAGGTCGAGCAAAGTGTTATTAAGTTTTTTCCATTAGGAATTTCACAGTAGCAGCCACGGAGTATAGATTTATGTGAAACCGGTTGAAGACGATAAGCTAGCCTCCTATTTCATGAAACATAACATATCTGGCGAAATGAAGGTGTGGCTATGGCCTCTGCCTTAACCTTCAGGGAATATAGGCGTGATGTTATGTAGGTAATTAATTAGGAGGTAGGATTAAAATACATTCGTTTACATTATTGGTGGTAACCACAAGGTAAACATGACTAAAAAATAAAGAATGATACGATCAAATTGAAACCACGTTCAAAACATCAGTCAGATTTCAATTTGTTTGCCAAAAACGGACTAGATTGTTGCAGATTCTTGTGCCTCGTTTAGTAGCAATACATAAGTACTACGGCACATTCTGTCCATTGAATGGCCTGTTGGTCTAGTGGTTAGTGACCCTAACTGCTATGCCGGAGGTCGTGGGTTCGATTCCCACCCAGGACAAATGTTTGTGTGATGAGCACGATCATTTGTTCTGTGTCTGGGTGTAATTTATCTATAATATGTATGTATTTAGAAATATATAAGTATGTTTATCAGTTGTCTAGTACCCATAACACAAGCTCTGCTTAGCTTGGGACTAGATGGCGTTGTGTGATAGTTGTGGAATATTATTATTATTATTCTGGCAAGTAGTGGTGAACTTTACAGCGTTGGCATTATCAAAGTAGTCCCAGAATACTTGCGGAAGCGATGTACTTACCAAAAACACCAGTTGACTCACAATAAACACTTCGCTTGCACGTCATCCACTTCACCCGAAATAGCTTGAAAATTATCATTCTCGGTCTATTTTGCTCGGTTGCCATCCTACAGTTTTATTGCAGAATGCAACATCAGATACTGCAATTACTATATCATCTACAGTTATCTGAACTTAAATTAAAGATTATTGCTCTGTGTTACCTAAAATTTTCCTTTTCAGTAACTTACTTTTAGATCTTTGGCCTAAACAATACCAATGATCACATTACAAGGCAAACCTACATCGAGATAACTCATCAAATCCATTTATTTATTAATACTGAAAACGGGACATTTACCATGTTTACTTTTGTTTGGAGTTCCCGATATTTCGGCGCTCTGTTACAAGCACCATGGTCGCGGATAAACTAAAGTCATTGCAGGTGGAAGTTTATGAGCAGCCAAATCGGTCTACCCTCTTTCTAATACGATTTTTGCATTCGGTACCAGTACCTCAGTTAGGTACACGATTCTGTCCCGACACACAAAACTCACTCCGCCTTATTAATAAAAATGGTTAGTTTAACTTACGCTTGGTTTATCTCGCATGCCGTCACTTTCTTTTGAATATGTTTGAAGTGAGACGGCATGCGAGATAAACCAAGCGTAAGTTAAACCAGGTTTAACTATTTTTATTGATAAGGCGGACTGTGTCCACTCGCAAACATTTTTCGGTTTTTACACAGTTGAACCCAGTGGTTCAACTGTGTAAAGAGCCTAGAGCCTGGAAAAGCCTGGAAAGAGCCTGGAATCCAGTGATTCCAGGCTCTTGACAGTTGAAACCCATCCTCCCCGTTAAAGTTCTAATATTTGGTCATTTCAATTGCCTCTCTAACCAGACCAGGTACCTATAGTGACGTTCTGTCGAGATGACCTGAGGGTTATGCAAATCAATCCAGTGGTTTGATCCCGATTCTAGCAGATATTCAGCAACGACTGACTTTTGAGTGTCATTATTTTTTACCGCCCTAATATGTTCGGATATACGACAAGCTACCGTACGTTTCGTCTGACCGATATAGGACTTGCCGCAACTACAGTCTACTTTTTATACACCGGGTTTTTCCAGCGGAAAGTTGTCCTTCGGCGAACGCAGCATCTGGGACACTTTGCAGAAAGGAGTGAAGATGGTCTTTACGGCGTATTTCCGAAGAATATTCGCAACCTTATTTGTCACTCCCCTCACGTATGGCAAAAATTCTGGCTGCCTCTCAACCTCGCACTTCCGGTGCTTATGATTAGCTCTTCGTTCAGGTTGTGGGAACTTCCCTGTATATATTACAGTTCTCTGTACCTCCTGCACATGAGTTAACTCAACACGTGAATGTTCCTCGTCGCATAGATCATATGCACGGTTGATGAGTGAACTCACTACAGAGTTCAGCTGCCTGGGATGGTGATGAGAATCAGCGTGTAGATATCGATCCGCGTGAGTCGATTTCCTGTAGACTGACTGGTTTAGAAAACCGCCAGTACGGACCCCTATTTTCACGTCCAATAATGGTAGTGTCAATTGTCGTTGTTGTATTGTTGTTGTGTATTGTTGTGTGTGTGTTAGTGACCATGTCAGATTAAAAACTAAGATGTTGGGGTCGTGTTCCAGTCTCACCGGATTCAGCTGAATAACAGTATTTTGTATTGAGAGCAATGGTGGCCCAGTGGTGGCGGCCCCGACTTACGAACAGTTGGTCGTGGGTTCGAACCCAGGCAGGCGCATTACTTTGTGTAATTTATTTCATCACCATTGCTCTCAAAACGGTGAAGGAAAACATCGTGAGGAAACCGGCATATCTTAGAACCAAAAATTAGAAGATATGCGACATCTACCAATCCGCACTGGGCCCGCGTGGTGAATTAATAGCCCATCCCTCTCCTAGAGAGGAGGCCTGAGTCCCTGCAGTGGGAACAATATAAGCTGATGATGATGATGATGATGTATTGAGTGACTGCTTATTTAACCTACACAACTTAGTACTGAGCCATACGACACCGCTTGGTAAGACTGGCTGTCAGACTTTCAGGCTCTGACTAGCTATGTTATGTGAAACGGATATGCCATTATTATTCTTCCTATGTTAAACAAATGAATAAATGACTTAATTATGAGTAAGAGTATGACGAAGAATTGCTAAACTTAAGTGGCAGTGGGCAACTGGGCAGGATACATTGCTCGCAGAACGGATGTCCGATGGGGCCGAAAAGTTAAATAATAATATAATAATATTCCACAACTATCACACAACGCCATCTAGTCCCAAGCTAAGCAGAGCTTGTGTTATGGGTACTAGACAACTGATAAACATACTTATATATTTCTAAATACATACATATTATAGATAAATTACACCCAGACACAGAACAAATGATCGTGCTCATCACACAAACATTTGTCCTGGGTGGGAATCGAATCCACGACCTCCGGCATAGCAGTTAGGGTCACTAACCACTAGACCAACAGGCCAGTCGACCGGAGTGGCTACCGCGAACTGAAAGACGTTGCGTTGGAAGGTCTCCCACTAGGTGGACCGATGACCTGGTGAAGGTTGCGGGGGTCCGCTGGATGCGTGACGCACGAGACCGGTCAATGCAACACTTAGGGGAGGCCTATGTCAAGCAGTGGACGTCTTTTGGCTGAAATGATGATGAATGATGAAAAGTATGACTTGTTTATGACTTACAACTATCCGAAGTTTTTTCAGTACACAACCCTAATCGCTACTTTTAAAACAAATAGGTACCCTATGCTACATAATATACCTATGCCCTACCTAGTTATGTATAAGTACGGATGTCTAGTTGAAAGTGCGAGTACACAAGCTAACGAGTAGGTCCTGCTTATCGCGCCGAATCGCCTGGCTAGCCGGACATTTGCATCGGCTCACCAACCCTGTACCACGATATTTTTGTAAATGAAACGATAGTAGTTATATACGATATAGTTTTAGAATCAAGATACGGCCACGAGCACTAATTATGAACACTAGAGACTTAATAAAAACATCTAAAAGCAACTTGTTACGGGGAGAAGATTTAAGTACTTCATAATAGTCATCATTTGCCTAGCTTGAATATGTTGGGTTTGGCTTCTAGTCTAACTGGATGCAGCTGATTACCAATATTTTACACTAGCTTTTGCCAGCGACTTCGCCCGCGAAAAATGACGATTTTCCATACAAATTTTCATCCCCTATTTAACTCCCTTAGGGGTTGAATTGGAGAGAGGCAAAAGTAGTCTTCCTACCTAAACCAGGAAAAGAGGACTACACACAAGCCAAATCTTTCAGGCCCATCAGTCTAACATCTTTTCTTCTGAAAACACTGGAAAGACTGGTAGATCGACACTTACGGGATGGAGCTTTAAAAAGCAAACCACTGCATCCCCAACAACATGCGTACAGGAAAGGCAGATCAACAGAGTCGGCATTACACATGGTAGTGCACAAAATAGAAACGGCTATAACCAATAAAAACTCAACACTTGCTGCCTTCATAGACATCGAAGGAGCTTTTGATAAAACAATACACAACAGCATTAACCACGCCCTGCAAAAATTCAGTGTAAAACCAGTAATAAGAAACTGGATCACTGAACTGGTCAGCAAAAGGGCGGTTCAGATAGTGGGAAATACTACCACAAGAGCCAAGGTAGTAAGAGGTTGCCCCCAAGGAGGCGTTCTATCTCCACTTCTCTGGAACATAGTAGTGGACAGCCTCATAAAGAGACTGAATGACAGAGGATACACTACTATTGGTTATGCAGACGACCTGGCTATACTGATAAACGGGAATGCTGAAGATATGCTATGCAAAGTGATGCGCTCTGCTCTGCAGATAGTAGAGGAATGGTGTGAAGAACACGAACTTTCAGTAAACCCCAAGAAAACAGAACTTATCCTTTTTACCAACAAAAGGAAGTTACCAGAATTACAACTACCAAAGCTTTTCAACACAAGACTCTCCCTATCAACGCAAGTGAAATATCTGGGCATAATTCTTGATAACAAATTGAACTGGGCGAGTCACCTAGAGGCTAAAACAAAGAAGGCCTGTATAGCTTTTAATCAGTGTAGAAGACTGGTTGGTAAGAGATGGGGTCTTAACCCAAAGATCACACTCTGGCTATACACATCAGTTATCAGACCTTCTATTACCTACGGATCAGTTGTATGGTGGCCCAGAACTCAGCTGACCACGGTGAAAACGAAACTCCAGAGTCTGCAACGCTTAGCTAGTGTAGCAGCTACTGGATGCATGAGAACAACTCCATCAGCAGCGTTAGAGTATCTTTTAAATTTAAGACCTCTGGATCTGGTCATACAGGAGGAAGCTCAGGCAACCGCTTTAAGACTAAGATCAAACAGACTGTGGAAAGTAAATACAGAAACAACACACTCAAAAGTTTTGCATGGGATTCTGAAGGAAATACCACTCCTTGAGGCGCCCATGGATAAAGCTTCATGCCACCATGTGTTCGATAGAAGTTACGACATCCAACTCACTGCAGAAGCAGTAGATAGCTCTGGCATCAATGAAGTTAGGATATATACGGACGGCTCCAAGACCTCACACGGTACTGGAGCCGGCGTCTTCTCGAATGATCTAAACATTTCAATATCAAATACCCTAGATAAATTAAACACAATCTTCCAAGCCGAATGTATCGGTATCACCAGAGCGGCACAAGCAGTTGCAGCCAGAGACGTCAGTGATCTTAAAATAAAGATCATCTCAGACAGTGCATCGGTGCTTCAAGCCCTAAAAAACAACACAATTACCTCTGTCCTAATACTGGAATGCCACAATGCACTCCAATCCATTGCAACCACAAATAGTGTAACCCTGCAATGGATAAAAGGACATAGCAACTCGCTGGGTAATGACGCAGCAGATGAGCTGGCCAAGAGAGGCTCAAGCAATATAGTATTTGGACCGGAACCACTACTGCCCATACCTCAGGCCCAAATAAAAACATGGCTGCGTTCAAGAACCACAGAAAAACACCTCACCGAATGGAGAAACAGTGAAGGATGCAGGCAAACAAAAGATGCAGTTCCGGAGGCATCAATGAAGTTTAGTCGCAATCTCATCAAACTTAAAAGGGACAAACTCCGTAAAATCATAGGAATTTTAACGGGTCACTGTTCCCTAAACAAACATCTACATAACATAGGTGTAACAGACAGCCCACTGTGCAGAGGATGCATGGAAGCGGAAGAAACGCCACGGCACGTACTCCTAGAGTGCAGGAGCGTAGCAGATCACCGGGCACAAACTCTACGATCCCCATTAACTCTCCCGGAAGCCTGCAGCAGTCTGGCAAGGCTGCTGCAATTCTGGGACGACCTATGTTGGTTGGAGTAGGTATTTTTAAAACATCACGCACAATGGCCCAATCAAGAGGCTAAGTGCGGATAAAAGCCCCGTTAAACTAAACTAAACTAAACTAGGGGTTGAATTTCGAAAAATCCTTCCTTATTCCTTGTCTACATTATAAAGGGAACCTCTGTGCAAAATTTCAGCTTTCTAGGTCCAAGGGTTTGGGCTGGGCGTTGATGAGTCAGTCAGTCAGTCAGTCAGTCAGGACTTCTCTTTTTATTTATATATAATATATAGATATAATAATAATAAGATAGATAGATGGAGCGACTGCCTATCTGACCTCCACAGACCAAAAGCTGGGCAATAGGAACTTACTCCTTTTTTTGGCGGGTTGTAAATCATCAAAACTCCTCCCGTGTGTGGCCCTATGAAAAGTGAGGCAACATAAAATTACAAAAATACAAGTACATTCTCGTGACCGTACTCATAGCTTGTAGGCTATACAGAGTATCGTTCTAGATACCTATACCCACAGGCTAGACGGAATCACTTTCTACTGGTAACAAAAAAAGGAAAGTTAATTACAGAGTTATAGTAGGCAGCTTATATTGATCTTAGTTCTGGATGTTGTGATAGGTGAATTGATTTTGATAACTATGTATAGAATTTGATAACTATGTATTACGATTACCTGTTCCTGAATCACGATTTGGTGCTTGAAAAACGGATTAATTGATAAACAGTGGGGGCAAAGAGGTAGGTATAATCAACGAAGTTTATAGCCTTAATATCTCCATGCATTAATAGCAATCAGCACAGCTTCAATTCAGATGCAACACCCTGCAAAATAAATACATTTAAAACAACTTAATATCATGTTCGATACACAAAGGTCTACTTTCCATACTCGTTTGGTACAAAAAGAAGGAGGGTGTCAGATGGTTATCATTCAACACTTGTCGTGTGTTTAATATGAAACGTGTTGCTAGTTTTAACTGGTATTACTGGGAAAATTGTCTGATCAAAAAATATGAATACATAGTGACTGTCTCAAGGGTGCGGTACACATGAGTAGGCATGTCAGGTCGGATCACACCTGTAATCCACGAAGGGTTAGGCAAAGGTGTAATTAACCACACACACATTGGCATTGGGCACATTGTGCCCTCATAACAGACCTCATTGTGCCCTCATACTTGCAAAATTGCCGTTTGTAGAAAAACATTGCTGATATTATTCATTTCACACGAAATGCTGCAGTTTTCCTTACTATTTCACTATGCCCTAGTCATCCAAAAATAATCAGTCGTCTAATAAAAAGTCTGTAACGTGTAATTTTTGACAAAAACGCAAAATCGTGAAGATTTCGATAACTGTATTTGTTGTTACGCAGCTTTGTACACCCACATTTCACCAGTAATGTTTACGTCCCATGTATTACGCGGCGAGACAATCGCCATCAACCGGGCAACCCATAACGGGTAGTCACCCAACTAACCAACCTAACCCACCAACCACCAACCTAAGCAAGTGCGGCTTAACCTAAAGATCGACCCGAGTGGCAGTTATTATTAAGCCACGAGCTCCTTCTTTACATACTTACTTGTCTCTAATAAATAAAAAGATTACAATTACGGACTGCAATCAAGAACAAGATTGCTTTACATACACGCGTAAAACATTAAAGCCCTTTCTCATAAGATTTACGAAGGTGTTATCACAGCGATTGACTACCAGTTCATTACACGAGTTAACACACTCATACACACACTGAATCCTGTTTACAGTACTCATTAAAATTCCAACACGACTCACTAATGCCTTCGCACATTACTTAATCTCCGTTCTGCTGAACTTGACATTTGAAAATCGTTCGAGAATCTGAAGAACTGTGTAAATAAAGAAACGCATCTATAAAGGAGATAGTGCAGGACCATTACCATTTGTTGCACGTGTGGACTGCCCGTATATCCGACGATATGTATCTACTTCGCGGCACATGGCAAACGAAGTCGCAGTGGTACCGGCCAAGACGCACCGACGACCTTGAGATGTTGCACTTCTACACTCCCTACCCCTCTTTCCCCCCTCCCTCCTTGCCCCCCCCCTCCCCCCTCCTCCACCTCTCGTCTTCCCCCTCCTCCCCATTTAGCACCACGCTCACAGCGCTTTCCTAGGACTTACGATTGCCCTAACTTACGCTTAGCCTGCTATATTTACAAGTTTTGTAATGGCCATCTAGACCGTTGCTGGCTGGGTGCTCTTTAAATTCAAGATGGTGCTCGTACGTTTATTTAGATTTAGTTTACAATGTTTTCCAATAAATTCTAGTATGGTACATACTTGTTTGAATTTTACTGCTTTAATTCTCAATCAGAAACGTAATGACCACCTATTGAAAATGAATAAGTAATTGCGGTATGTCATCATCGATTTGGAGTCTTATAAAAATAAGTTAAGTATAATAATTTATCAAGATTTAAACAGCGCTGAATCATTATAATTTCATTCCTTAATTATCTTCTTAAGGTCGGAGTAAATAACCGTGATCAATAATTTGGGTATGGTCCACACAATGCCTTTGATATCGAACGGATATTATTCATCTTCGGACCCGACCGTGATTTAACAAGATTATCGAGTGGACACTCGCCGGAACGTTGCACTTACCTACGCGAATTTATCAAATTGATGAGGGTCGGGAGTCTGGGGCGATTCTGGGCTGACCAGCTCAGCGTAAGCGCGATAATTTTGAAAACATTAGCGAACAATGATTAATTATTACGAAAATGAAGGCAAGGATCAACGAGAACCCCTAATTTATCGCCTCCCAAACTTAGCAAGATCGAAATACTTTTTATTTTGACCGTTAGAAAACTGAAGTGGCCATCATTCATGACAACTTAAAATAAATTACAGCATGTGCTCTGGCGCGAGATAAGACGCTTACGGTTAGGAAAGGTCTCGGATTTTCAACATTTTGATGTGTTAATGCGGATTATGCTAAGTATGTTTAATACTTGTATACTTTGTTGCTATCAAGATGGAGCTAATCATACTTTACGATCACGGTTATACAATTAATACGGTATTGAAGAATTTCATCAGTGCCCAATAAGAAAACCAGCGGTCAATAACAGTTAAAAACTTGTCTGCCAAAATCTTTGGCTAACTTGAAAACATCAAGATAATTTATCCAAGGATACTATCGTTAAATCTCAAATCAGGTTTTCAAAATTAAAATGCTTTTAATAAAAATATGAGGTCTTATTCCTCGGTACCTCCCGTAGTCGCCGAGCCGCATGCCAGACAATTTGTCAGTCTGGCGGACTTGGCGGTTTGACCGACGAATAGTCTGCCCAATACTTTAGGCGTTGTGTTCGCCTTTTACGTTTTATTTTTGGATACGTTTTGACGACTAATGGCTGTTCGGGCCTCGCAGATAAACACAAGATGCGAAACCCGCAGTTTTTTAAGATTATACCATCCCATGATAAACATGACACGTCGTAAATATGTTTCAGGTCTAAACTGAAATTCTTTTTTGGCGTTTTTTGTTCGCAACTTAATAAGAATGCTCAGGTGGGTGGTGCTTCTATTCACCAAAGTTTCGCCGTGTGGTCTGTATAAAGCATCTAATTTATTACGACATGTTTTTATGACAAAATAACTAACGAACACATCAACGAACATAACGAACATAACGAACAGAACGAATATATTTATGAACGTCTACATCAACTACACTATTAACTTTGTAACTTTATTGATCCTACACTTATAATTGAATATTCGTCGTTCCCAAGAATGTCAGCGAGTAGGTATTAAATTAATTTAACACAATTTATTCGCCATTTAATGATATTTAAATGTGTCGAAATCCGTCGGAAACAATATTTTATAGCTATAATGATGGACACTTGGAGAGAAAGATGGAAGCAGTCCAAGGCAAACCATTTTGCGAGATTCGTCAAATATTCATGGAGCTGTCACATCCCCCGCTACGGGAACTTTAAAAGGGTCATTTGAGTAAGTTGTATGGTAAGGAAGGCTCAGGTTATGATGGTATGGTGGTGCTTGCAGGAATATGCATCGAGTACATCGTCGCTAATGGCCACTGATTGATATTTATGAGTTTGGATACATACGTATCGCATGACATGCAGCCAACTTCATGTTTCAATCAGCCAGGAATAACTTAACTACTTCAAAATTGTGATTAATTTTAATGTAAGTGAGAATTATTACGCTAATCTTTATTGATTATAGTCATGATCTTGTAACAGAATAATATGGTTGTAGGAGGTTTGTGTTGATGTCCTCATTTAAAATGTTCTTCTTGTGTGTCTACATGAAGACACCCTTCATAGCATAATATATTTTTAATTAATATGTCAACAATGTTTTACACACGATTATGTAGTGAGTTAGCTGTTACTAATGTCAACCACAAATGGCGCGTAGGTAATGGAAAAGTAAAGTTTACTGTCAAACAGTAACCTTACAGACAGATGACTGTGTTACAAGACTTGGGAGTTTGTTACGCCACTTCTTCTTACCAGCTAAAACACTAGGAAGTTTCAATGGATGGGGCGTTTTGGGGGCTTAAAATTATTAAAATTACCCTCCTTTTGGGCTTCGCCGCAGGTCGGGTAAAAAGTAAGCAATCAGAAATGTTCAGCCTAATTTGAATGAATTCGAGTTACCTACTGATTCATCGGATCGTTCAAACGCGCAATATCTACTCGAAGAGGATTGTTACCTTAACAACAAGGGCACTTATTTTAATTAAAATGATTCATCAAGAAAAATAACTCATTAGACACATTCAAACGACAGACGAATAAATAAGTAAAAAGGTTGGTATATAAGAACGTTTACGTACCTCAATAGAATACGAGTAACTTTTCATTCTATAGGTAAAATGTATGATTTGTAACTCAATTAATTTGTATCATATTTATTTATGAAATATGTATGTGATGAATCCTCAATTCCTTATTAATAAAATCGATGAAACTCAATATTTTGTCTTTAACTCTCATCAATATTTTCTTCACACTGTTCTCAATAACATTATTGACTTATTTAACTACGGATTCAATGTTTGAGATGCTAGCCTTATTCCATTTATGTATTCCATGAAAATTTTGTTTTCCTAAGCATTATCACTAGTCGGCGCATATGCCCAGCCATTCAAGTAGCTTCATTGCTAATCACACAGGCTTAGGTTTCACCAAGGTCGGGTCATTTTACAAGCACACATCCCCAAATATAATAACCCACATGGGACGAACTAAGAAAAAACGGCGCTGAAAAACCTCAGGCAAGACAAGGGTTCCCAGATCTATGACTAATACTTCTGGGAATAATTCGAGACATTTAAAAAAAGCGCCAGTATCGAAAGCAATTGTTTCTTGTCCGGAAAATTCCGCACGTATGACAAGACAACCCTAAATAAAAAAAAGAAAACTGAAATAGTTTCTTGGTGGAATTTTTTACAAAGCGAAATAAAGAGCAAAGCCACTTACTAGGCGTTAATAAGGTACTTAATCGTTAAATTTTACAGGGAAGAATAATTGATTCTAGTTGCTCAATTGCAAAAGCAACATCCCATGGAGAAGAATGAGCAAGGAACTCTTAAAGAAATTAATTATAAACTCCGCATCTACTGAACGACCGCAGTTACTGAACAAAAACAGTTAGGTGCTGAACAAAAATTCACACCTTATTCTCACCGCCCCTGTGGCCTAATGGATAAGGCATCGGCCTCCTAAGCCGGGGATTGTGGGTTCGAGTCCCACCAGGGGTACAAAACATTTTTATGCAATTTAGTGAAATAACCCTAGTAGCATTTTTTGTTGGCATTTAGTTGGGCCACATACCTCTGGTTAGTTGGCAAATGCATACAATTGGCGGGCAGTTTGCGGGTTGGGCCCAAAACTGATGGCCTACGTGGATTTGCCTACGAAGGCCCAACTTGCGATAGGGCCAACGTGCATTGCCCTACGGAGGCCCGAGGAAAACGTGTTATGGGTAGGCCCAACGACACATAATACATGTAGGCAAGCGGTTGTATGTTTGTTGGTTCTATAGCTGGTTTCATAGCGACGCGTCTCGCCAGCGCCGGCCGTACGCGTGTCGCTGAACATCAACTTTATCAGCTTCATAAAAAGTTTGGTTTTTGCGATGTTTTGAAAAACCAACCTTATTTTAAAGCGATAAGGTTCATGTGCAGCGACGTGCGTGCGGCCGGCGCTGGCAAGACGCGTCGCTCTGAAACCAGCCATAATAGGCCAACCCAGACGACGACATACAAAAGTCACCCACCAAACAGTCGTCTCTCTTTTGCACTTTGACGTGAGTACATGAGAGGACGTTGTGTCGTCTGCGTTGACCTATTATACTTTGTGTTAATTAACTGAAATTAAATGAAATACAAATTATGATAATTGAATATTTATTTATTGTTATATTATGTTATTGACAAAATGAAGACAAATTTTACACAATTTGGAGACGGTAGCTCTGCAGTAAAACGATACACACCGTACCTACTATGATACATTGATAGAGTACCTACCTACTTTTACAAAGTGACACTTTGCAGCTAAATTGTTGTCAAAGATTCGTTCAAGGATTCTTCTTGTGATAGGACCAGTTTTGTTCCCACCAATGTAGGTTATGTAGTTTATCTGCAACAAACACAACACAACCCATTATAGTAAAACAACAAATACATGCAATGCCAGTAAGGATAAATTATAGACAATTTTTTGTTAGGTTATGTGCGAATTAACTTGAGACCGGGCCGATGATTCAATTTCAATTTATGTTGAGCAAAATGATGCGTCGTAGTATTTTTTTTTATCTAGAGATTTGCACGAGATTTATTAAGAACAAAATAAGATAGTATTTCATAAATAATAGCATCTTAGTCCCAGGTCTCAAGGTAATTCGCACGGGTTCTAAGTAGATAAATACCTACTTATGAAAAACTTACCCGTTTCGTAAAATAAACGTTTTACAGGACATAATGTCCATGTTATCTTAGTTGGAGCCTCGTTACTGCTAAGGCATTTGTTGAATATTATTGCAGTTTTAGGTATATGGGCACATGCAATGCGTCTTCCGTGGCGTCATCCAGTTTTCACGCACCACATATAATATCATTGCACCACACCGAGTTCCCCACCGTAACCATCTTCATCGTCAAATTCCACAACTTTAAACATTTTTATCACTGCCTGTCAGGCTAATATTTTATAAATATAAATAAAACAAATACTCCGCAGCCGCAAGCGCACCCGGCACCGCACAAATGAAATAACAAACTGCAAAATGGCGGGCGGGCCGGGCGACGAGTGCCGCCGCCCGCCCCCCGCGCACCCCGATACCACCCCGTAGGAGCAGCAAATAACAGGGCCATTGAAGGGTATCTAAGTTGGACCGATGTTGTTATCATAACTTAAATCCCTACAAAAATCTCCCAACAGTAGGAATAGAAGCAGCAGGCCCGTCGTTAGTTGGCCCAATGTTGTTTTAATAACATAAATCCCTACAAAAATCACCCAACAGTAAGAATAGTAACGCAGGCCCGTCGTTGGCTCTTCGTAGGGCAATTATTGCATGTTTAAGATAATGGGCCTATTTTAAGTTTGGGTTGGCGGAATAACTAACCGTCTGCCAATACATTCCCAACTGTTGGCGTATGGAAGCCAACGGCAATTGCTACTAGGGAAAATGTTGTATTGATATTAATTTGTTTGATAAGAAAAACGAAATGCGTGTTTTGTTTACATCTTCTCTTATTTATCTACATTGAATGAGTTACATCGTTACTGACGTTTCCAAAGATAACTTGGCTATGATATTTGTTGCAGTGACTATAAATGTTTTTATTATTATTTTGCTAAAATATTTTTAGCAAATCAAGCATAAAAACTGATGAAATGATAACGCCTTATATAATGTTTTTACTACGGACCCGCACCTATTTTATATGATCCCACAGACCCTATAAAAAATTCATCCAAACGCAATGTTTCAATAGTGCTTCGTCATCCAGACCGTGCGTCAACGTTGAAAAGTGAGCTTTTGAGAGCAAGACGTATTACAGTGTTAGCATACTGTGCATACCATCATCATCTGCCTAGCCTTTCCCTTGCAAAGTGGGGGACGGCTTCCAGTCTTACCAGATGCAGCTGAATACCAGTATTTTAAATGGGGCGACTGCCTCTTAGCAAGACTGATTGTTAGAGTTTCAGAGCCACTGACTATCTGTATAGCTCCCGCAACGTAACTTGGCAAGGTTTCGAAATTCGAATTCAAAGTTCGCGCATCGTAGGTACACTTTGTGCCACAAAAAGTGGTCACTTTTATTGCTTGTCATTATTCTATGGTTATTGACATAATTTATTTTATTTAAATAATGAAGTTAAAGAAAGGAGAAGACTTTGTGACATTTATTAGGTGTTATAAATAAAAATATGCATTTAAAAGTAAAACAAAATTTAAAACAACAAAAACTTAATTTTAAACAAAAACTAAATTTAAAACAATAACAAAAACAACAAAAACTAAATTTAAAACAACTAACAAAAACTAAATTTAAAACAACGACAACTCAAATTCGTAACAAAAAGAAATACCTACTTAACAAAAACAATACAACTTTCGTGCACCGCAAGTGCAATCGGGAGCGAACGGAACGTATGCATTTGAATGCACCAATCACACGAGCGGATGACGCTACCTCTCAAAGCCCCTCTAGTAAGTCTCTTTTGCCAAGTTACGTTGCGGGAGCTTATAGCTCCCTGTAAAAGATCTACAAATGACAAAACCAACAGGTGGTTTTTAATAGATAGAGTGATTCAAGAGGAAGGTTTATATGTATAATAACATCCATTTGCACCCGTGCGAAGCCGGGGCGGGTCGCTAGTTTGTTGCGATGCGACGTCATACGACATTAAAGGGATACGTTTTTGAAGGCTTTTAATCTTCTTTCTTCTTCGTGTAGTTGGCATGAATTTTTTTTTTTCGCTAGCCCAGGACTTTGCTCTTTCTTCCACCACGTCTTCGTTGGCAGCGCAAAGGTCACCACTGCAGCATGTTTTTGGGCTATGAGGGCTGGATATCTAACTTGGTACCTACCTGGTACATGATCGCAATGTCGCACACGATTCGTCCAATAAATTCACCATTTATCACTGACGAGCGCGCGCGCAACCCGGTCGCACTCTCAAAGGATCCTTAATTGCAGTAGCTATACACACTAATTGCAATAGTGCAGGCCTGTGCAGGCAGTTATTAATCGACGTCTATTCCATAATAACGTATAGTTAATAAATCTGGGTATTTACGCAGCTGTACGCGGGTCGATATGCAAATTATTTTAATAACAGGTTTCTGTGGCAAGCTGAAAATTAATTTGAAGTATCTATCAGCAGTATTTTGTGTATTGGTTAATAATTCAAAATGCTGTTAGTCTTATTTGGACAGATTTCGTATTTACATTTTGTCATACTTAAAAACATTAAAAGCAGTACTAACATGCCGCCAGCAGGCCTATACTTATGCCTTTTGTCAGCATCATTGAAGGGCAACGGCCGACGCCCGTCGGGGCTGTGGGTTGATCGAAAGAGATACCGCGAACTCGACACAAAGGGCTAAGAAGGAACATGGGTGGTTTTTAGTCAGTAGAAGTCTGACATTCCCTACCACTCTGCCCAGAGTGGAAGGAGTCATTTTATGATTTACCACCATAAAAAACCAAATGCATATTGGCAACATTCTCAACGTCTTCAGATGCGTTTGTTCTACCGCTGCAGTCTGTCACAGCAATGATTTGCTGTCTGTGGCCTATAAGTGATTCCTGTCCTCAAAGCTCTACCATAGAAACCTGTCAACTCGATTGTGGAGGTCAGATAATAATAATAATAATATTCCACAACTATCACACAACGCCATCTAGACCAAAGCTAAGCAGAGCTTGTGTTATGGGTACTAGACAACTGATAAACATACTTATATATTTCTAAATACATACATATTATAGATAAATTACACCCAGACACAGAACAAATGATCGTGCTCATCACACAAACATTTGTCCTGGGTGGGAATCGAACCCACGACCTCCGGCATAGCAGTTAGGGTCACTAACCACTAGACCAACAGGCCAGATAGACAGTCGGATGGGAAAAGGCTAGGCAGATGATCTAAGATTTACATAGGGGATGACCAACTGCCATCCTTTATGATAGGTCAAGACATCTTCAAGTGTTCTTGTATAGACTGAGTCGTGTCAAGTATCTATACATACAAAAGAAATTCCAGCCTAGACTTAGATCTACGATAATTTAGTAATCGATAAAGTCCTACAGCCTTGTCACGACCCTAGTAGGGTAATCAAAATTAATTTCATTTCTTAAAGGAACTGTCAATTTCTATCGAAGACGGCGCCGCTTTGTATATCGAAATTAGATAATTATTAGTTAAATTGATTACTGATTATAAATTGATTTTAATAATAGGTAGGCTTGCTCCATTGACAAGAGCTCCCAAGTAACAATATATTATCGATTTTGTTGTACCCCCAGCCACCAAGCTAACTACAAAAAATACAGACCTACTCGTACATTCACATAATTTTAATGAATTTGAGATAGTTTTAATACACTTCTTTTTCACAGTCGTTGTGGTTTAGAAACTGGAAAGTCTGACAACTAGTCTTACAAATGGTTGGCGTATACTCAGGTTTGTGGATGTCAGATAGTTAGTTGCTCTAATATTCAGTGCATTTATTTTTACATTGTTTACACTTACTTTGTAATTTGTATATACTTTTGTTTATTACTGATTGTGTCTGTAGTAAATCTTAAAAACTGACACCTTGCTATTGTATCGAGTCTGGTTCTTCTAACCAACCTAACAGACAGATGTGTGCTGGGGAGTTTGTTCCGCCACTTCTTCTTTCCAGCTAAACACTAGGAAGTGCCGATGGGTGGGCGTTTTTGGGGGACTGTCTTATAAAAATGTAAATACAGTGAAACCTGGTTAAATGTGTCTCAGATATCCAAATCTGTCTCATTTCTCAGTATGAGTTCCAGTAAAGTTATAGAAGTTTCTCACTTATCCAAGTCCCAGTTAGCCAAATTTCACTGTAGTAAAGTAAAGTAATAGTACATTTTGATACAAGTGCGGAAAGTTTGTTATTGCATTCGAGGCAGATTGAACACCCGAGCCGTATGGCGAGGGTGTTCATGGGGTCGAGAAATGCAATAACAAATTCCCACGTGTATCAAACGACGTTTTTCAATACACTTTCGAAGAAATTAACTAAAAACGTTATGTGTTTTTGTCAACAAATTTGATGAGACTATGATTTAATTTACTTTTTTTCCGCGGTTTGATTTCGCCAGGTTGAAAAAGAAGCAAAGGTATAAAGCCGCCAAACAGCCTCACAGGAAAAATATAAAATTTAAATATTTAAGAACACAAAAAAATGCTTACTTGTTCATAAAAGTAAATAATTGTTTAAAATATTTACGTTTATTAGTAGTATTCTTTTTACAAACACAATTTAAATATTCAAAAAATATTTACGCTGTAAAGACGCAGATCAAAATGGCGAGATTAAAAAAAAAACACGCGAAAAAAGCGCGGGAATCGTTCGAACAAATAGGCGGCAATTTCTAAGCTAATTCTATTAATTAATTAAATAATCCTTAGAACTTTATAAATAATAGTTGTAAATAGCTTATTTATATCAGTGTCACTGTAATTATTGTAAATATGGGGAAAAGCGGGCGCAAAAGGAAAAAAAAAGAAGAGGAGGAAAGTTCCATCGTCGACGACTCGTCTACAGAGTCAGACTCGTCGTCGTCAATTGATGAAAAGCTGGACTACGTTCCATATAATGCACCGAACTACATAAGGAAGTATCCTGATAGCAGTATTGGTAATGTAGAATACATTGTATTCCTTTCACATGTTGAAGCTAACCAACCAATCACCGAAGGCACCCGAATGGGCATCTCGCGCGCAATCCGGAGGGATTGTATAAGCGGCGTCCAACACTTACGCACCATAAATAAATTTAAAGTCGGCATTGTCTTCGATAATGCCAACAATGCCAACATGTTCCTCCAGGGGAGTAAATTAACTGCAGAACATAAATTAAAAACCTCTATACCTGCCTCTGCCACGGAGACCACTGGGGTCCTAACTAGGGTCCCCATACAATTGTCTAACAAGAAAATTTATTCTCTTCTGGCCAGCACCAGGAACATCATACAAGTTCGAAGATTTATGCGACGGGTAAGAACCGGAGGTGCAGTGAAGTTGGAGCCGACGCAGACTGTGGCCGTAACGTTCTCAGCCACTCAGCTGCCCGACCATGTTTACCTGGATCACTGGCGCCACGAGGTCAATACATACGTCCCACCGGTAAAACAATGTTTAAAGTGCCTAAGGTATGGACACATTGCTAAATATTGTAAAAATACAGAAAAATGCTCCATCTGCACAGAAAATCACAATTTTAAAATGTGTACCATTGACTCAGCCAATGCAAAATGCTACAACTGTGGAGGCAATCATATTGCTATATCTTCTGTCTGCCCAGTTAAAAAACAAAAAATCACGGAATTGAAAAAAAAGGCCATGTCATATAAATACTCAGATATTGTAAACGAAAAATCTTTTCCATCTCTTTCTTCATCAGACAACTTTCAAAACATTCTAAATTCAGATAAATTCATGAACATGCTTGTTCAATCTGTCATACAGATCATTACTTTACACAAAAATAAAGAAAATGTTAGCTCTAGTAGCATCAAAAAAATAATAAATGAAACATTTAATAAAAATTCAAACAACATTTAATTATGGACATTAACATGATACAATGGAATGCACAAAGTATACTATGTAATAAACTCCTTTTACATAATTTTCTACTAGATAACAACATACATATAGCTATTTTATCTGAAACCTGGCTTAGGCCAGAACAACCATTTAAACTTAGAGGATACCAAATAGAGCGTAATGATACTGGTAATAAACATAATGGAGTAGCCATTCTCATTCACAATAATATTAAATATTCTAAACTTAATACTTTCTTTGATGACTCTTTACAAAATATTTGTGTTCAATTGCATGTTGCTGGTCATGTCATCAGCATTGTTAGTATGTATTGCCCAAGTCATACAGTTCCTAGATTTAATAAAAATAAATTGGATTCATTCATTAAAAGTATTCCTCATCCTTTAATACTAGCTGGTGATTTTAACGCACATCACATCTCCTGGGGATGTAACTCTACTGATGCACGTGGTAGAGACATTTTGGACGTCATTGATGAAAATGGTTTGGTATTACTTAATAATGGTCAGGTAACTACTGTGGGCTCCATGACCTGGCGTCCAAATGCTTTAGATCTCACTATTGTATCTCCAACATTAGCTCTTTCTTGTGAGTGGTCTGTTCATGATGATCCGCTTGGTAGCTATCATTTACCTGTAATCACAAAAATTATCTTTAATTGTAATAGTAACAACAATAATAACAGTGTTGGTAATGATTTACATTTATTCCCTAGTTATAAATTAGTCAACTGGGATAAATATTCTAATGAAGTTGACAGTGCACTTAATAATTACACAATAAATCCTCTGGATCCTCAAGCTAGCTACAATGAATTCTGTTATATACTACATTCTGCAATTGAAAAGTCCTTACCAATACATCAAAAACGTAACAGACCATTTTCAACATGCAATAGAAAGAAGTCTCGAGCTCACCTCCCATGGTGGAATCAAAAATGTAGATCAGCTGTTGAAGTGTCTAGGCAAGCATATTTACAATTTAAACGAGATCCTACTGAAGCTAATTTCCTTAATTTTAAAAGGTTACAGGCCTTAAAAAAAATTACCTTGAAGAAGGAAAGAGATCAAATTTTGGATGTCAAATTTTTGATCCGTGATTTTAAATTAGATTTAATAATAATTAAGTTAAAATAAGGTGTAATATTATGTGTAATCGTACTATAAATGCATATATCCTTAGCAAAAGTGTTTTCTTGCTATTGGAATCAAGTAAATAAAGTTTTTTTTTCGGAGACATACGGTTACCGGTAACCTTCAATCAACAGCTGACGTTCAAAGTTTCGAACTACGGATTTTACCACAAGGGGAGTATTATTCATTTTAATTTTATTATTAGCACATAAACATCACTTTTAACTCTGTAACACACTCATATTTATATAAAAAATATGCTGAATCAGTATCCTTTAATGGTTGATATTAGCTTTGTTTACAACTTGGGATCGTAAAAATCATAACCTGTGAAGATTAATTCCACAACTCTGTTAGTTTTTTCGATCTTTTCAATAACTAATTAAAATAGAACGTTCATAACCGTTAATTTGTTTTGTCGTAAGTTATTTTTTTTTATTTTATTCTCTCAACCTACCCACTCAACATAAACTAAATTTGATTCTAATTCAGTAAAAGCAATAAAATTACATTTCAAGCAGGATAATATCCATCTCTTTGAGTTATTAAAGCAGCCTACCTCATTTCGTTTAGTAACATAAACTTCTTTCCTATTTTTATTTGTTGTTTTTCCCTACATCTCTAAATTCTCTTTATTGGTCTATACTATTAGTTCTCACCGTTTCCTTATCTCCAATTTTCAGTAACCAATCCGGAAACCATGCCAGTTATGACGCGGAAGGCTACTGCCCTAGAAATGGAACAAAAATTAAGAACGGCCCTCCAAGAGCTTAAGGACTCAAAACTCCAATGTCAACAACTATTACAGGAAAGAGATGACAGTGAGGAGGAGGTCATTAACGTTAACACCAAAAACACGAGCTTAAAACGGGAGATGGTAGACCTTCATCAGGAATATTTGAATGTTGTTGATGAACGGGATCAACTGAGGGTGGTCACGGATGGGTTCAAAAACTGCAGCAACTTGTATGAGGAGGCTTTACGTAAAATTAGGGACCTTGAGGATGAATTAATCCATGCCAATGTTCAACTTTTAAATTTGAAAAAGGAAAAGGATCACACTCAGGCTTTAGAAACTGACCATTTGTACAATGAATTAGTTAATACAAATACCAATCCTAATTCCATTGTTACAATAGACCTTACAGAGGACACAATAATGAAACTTAAATGTCATAAAATGAGTAAAAATAAAATTAAGAAATATGCACGATTAAATAAAATCATTAAAAAATGTAATCAATATAAGAAAAAACAAAAACACTTTTCCAAAAATACTCAATTAAGGAAAGAACGTGTTTCTCTTCTTAATAAATTAAATAACTATCAAATTAAATTGGAAGATAGTATAAATATTTATGAAATAGACACTCAGCATTTGCAATCACAAATACAGGTTCTGACCAAGTCACTACAGTCTGTATCTAATAAGTATGAAATTTCAAAAACTCAAATTAAAGAACATATTCTTGCGACAAATCAATTGGTTGACAGAGTGGACTTACTGACTCTAAGCGACACTCAGTGTACTTGTCAGAGGTCATCCAGGCTTGATGCCCTCCAGCCTGAGGCAACGGAGAACCCGTCCCTGGCTATGAGTATGCAAGGCTGTATCATCAGTCAAGATATAATACCTAACTTACTACTTAATGATTCACAAGTGGCACAGCCTGAGGTAGGTAGTTTTGTATTTCCAAATAGTCATGATTTTGGTCAGTCAGTTATGTTTTCTGATAGTATAGGTAGAGGGCTAGGTAAATTAATAAGTAACAACATGACTTATTCTACTAAAAATGTTTGTATGCCAGGGTCAACATACAAACAGATTATGGCATCGGTAATAAAAACTGTTTGTGATCCAAGTACTACTATTACCATATTTGTTGGGAATAGTTCTAGGATTAATAAGAAAGAGATCACTGACTATGTATCAGAGTTGTTAAAGTTAAATTGCGGTAAAATAATATTATGTGCTTTTCCTTACTTTGAAAAATTAAGTGCAAGGTCAAACAATTATATACACATGCTTAATAAGCATGTCCATTTCTTAGTCAGTCACCATTGTGACAAACTTATGTTTTTAGACATCAATGTTTTAGTTGAAAATCTTAGGTCGACGCGGAATACAGTGTATCTGCCTCTCAGATTTAGACATCAAATAGCTAGGCTATTAAGTTTTACTATTGACACAGACTTATGTAATATGTCGAAGTCTTCTTTTATAATTAATACTGCAACTATTAGTACTAATTCTAGTGTACAGGAGGTGACCTTAGATAATTTATATAGCACTAGTGCTATAAATGTTTACAAACTTTTTACTGAGGAGGATTCATATGTCACCATGGATAATTCTCAATTAGGGTCTATTAGTAATAGGATCTTTTCATCTAGTGATTGCACAGGAGTCACAGGACTCACTCTGGATAATAATACTAATTTAAACTAGATAGTAAGACAACAGAAGATACTAGTACTATTAATGTTATACCAAACCATAACAATGTACCTTCTGGCTCTCAAACACCTAAATGTAAAAAAGGGGCTAAGCAGAATGACTTGCAATTATTTCATCAAAATATTCAAGGTTTCTCTTCAAAGCAACTTGAAATTGAATTGTTTTTAGAAAGAACAAAGTTTGAAATTGTTTGTTTCAGTGAGCATTGGTTAAGAGACTATGAGATGCTAATTAATTACGCAAATTACAGTGTGGGAAGTTGCTTTAACCGGAAATCTAAGATTCGTGGGGGTTCATTAATCTTAATTAAAAATTGTATTAAATTTAAAACTCGTAGTGATATTGTCAATCTATCGGTTGAATATAATATTGAACTGTCTTGTGTTGAGCTCGATAAGCATATAATAGTGTGCGTTTACAGACCCCCAAATTATCAAAACTACTCTATATTTGAGTCAGTAATGGAAGATGCTTTAGCAAAACTTGCTGCTAGTCATAAATCTCTAGTTATCTGTGGTGATTTTAATGTTAATATTTTAGACAAAAATTCGAATACCAGTAGATTCTTACATCTTTTTAAATCATTTAATCTGTTAAACGTGTTTTCAGAACCAACCCGAATTACTGCAAATTCTGCTACATGTATTGATAATGTTTTTTGTGGTTGTGAATACTTGGATAAATCCATTGTAAACTACCTACCTTCTGATCACAGCGGTCAATCCGTAGTTTTCGAGTCCTACACACCAGTACAAAAAATACAAACGACATCTAGACAAATAACACCCAGCAATTTAAATAAGTTTAATGATAATTTAATTATTAATTTAGGCATTCCAAGCCAAATTATTGACAATGTAAATCTGTTTTATGAGGAATTCTTTTCGGTGATTCACACCGAGTTCAGTAATACCATAAAAACGAAAACTAAATCTATTTGCCCTAAGTTTTTGTTCAGTGACTGGGCAACTAAGGGCATCAGGAAAAGTAGGGAGCGATTGTTTGAGCTGTACGGTCTTAAGCCTTACATTAACTCAGAAACTTTTAATAAATATGTTGCAACTTACTCTAAAATCTTCAAAAACGCTTGCAAAATAGCTAAAGCCTTATTCATTAGCAACAAGATTAAATCCGCCGATAATAAAATAAAGACGGTTTGGAAAATTATCAATAGTGAAACGAATAGAAATAAAAAATATAAAAATGATATCACTCTAGAGACTTCACGTGGCCTTTTAAGTTCTAAAAACGAAGTTGCTCAAGAATTTGTAGATTTCTTCACTAGTATCCCACTTAAAACTACTGAAAACTTAAATTCGTCACCCTTGCTTTCTTTTGAGTTGTTAAGAGCGAACGTTCCAGCCTGTCCGGTTGAGTTTCAATTTAAACATATAAACCCCATAGCAGTCATTAAAGCTTTTAAGGAAATCAAAGTCAAATTAACCGAAGATCTTTGGGGACTGTCGATTAAAGTTTGTCAAGCTATTATTGAGACTGTAGCTCCGTACTTAGCCTTAATATTTAATTTGTGTGTGGACCAGGGAGTCTTCCCGGACCTTATGAAATACAGCAAGGTAATACCACTTTTCAAATCCGGTGACAATAAAGACACCAATAACTATAGACCCGTATCCGTTTTGCCAGTTTTCAGCAAGGTGTTTGAAAAGGTGATGCTTAATCAAATGCTCATCCACTTTAACACCAATAAAATCTTACATGAGAAACAGTATGGTTTCACCAAAGGACGTTGTACGACTGACGCCGGTGTTACCTTATTAAAACATATATTTACTGCGTGGGAAGAGTCACAAGATGCCATAGGGATCTTCTGTGACCTCTCGAAAGCATTTGATTGCGTCAACCACGAAACCCTTCTCTTAAAGCTTGAACATTACGGTTTAGGGAAAATGGCGCTCAGTTTGATGAAATCGTATTTAAGCGATAGACATCAGCAAGTACAAATAAATGGTGTCAATTCGATGGGCTTAAAGGTAAGCATGGGTGTGCCACAAGGTTCGATTTTGGGTCCCTTTCTCTTTTTAGTCTACATTAATGATCTACCCCATTTATTTAAAAACCAACCTAAAATGGTATTGTTTGCCGACGATACTTCTTTAATATTTAAGGTAAACAGACGTGCCACAAATCTTGATGACGTAAATAACGCCTTACTGCAGGTTCATAATTGGTTCACCGTAAATAATTTAGTATTAAATGGGAAAAAAACGAAGTGCATAAGATTTGCCTTACCAAATGTGAAAAGTACTGATTGTGACATAGTATTGAATCAAGAGAAACTAGAATTTGTCGATGAAACTGTTTTCTTGGGGATAACGATTGACTCAAGGCTACAGTGGGGTCCGCATTTAACATCTCTTGCAGGACGGCTGAGTTCAGCAGCATATGCTGTTAGGAAAATCCGTCAATTTACTGACGTAGATACCGCGAGACTAGTCTATTTTAGCTATTTTCATAGTGTTATGTCGTACGGTATTTTACTATGGGGACGGGCTGCAGACATCGAGTCTATATTTATTCTGCAGAAAAGAGCCATTAGAGCCATATATGGTCTACGAAGGCGCGATTCTCTGAGAGAGCTGTTTAAGGAAATTAACATCATGACAGTACCTTGTCAATACATCTATGAAAACATCATGTACGTTAGGAAAAATCTGCATTTATTTAGCAAAAGAGGTGATAGACACCATTATAATACGAGAAATAGGGACCAACTAGTTCAGCCGGGTTTCAGGCTAGCTAAAGTAGACTCATCTTTCATGGGGTACTGCTTAAAATGTTACAATAAAATACCCCCTCACATTCTTCAACTGAATGAGACAAAATTTAAATCTTGTATAAAACGCACACTATGTAGGCAAGCTTACTATAAGTTGGGGGATTACATTGATGATAAAAATGCTTGGCTCAATGCTGGTCCTGCTCCACAACCATAGGGGTAAATAAATCGATTATCATGTGAAGTTATTAGGTATAGAAGCTGCAGAAGATTGTAAAAATATCTTTCCATTATATAGATTCAATATCTTTATATTATATAATTGCATAGCACATGTGTGAGTACTGTGTACTATAAAGCCACTTTTTACATTTAGTTATTTTTTAGTGACTTTGCCCTGGTGGCTGACAGAATGTCATGCTCACTCAAATGTCTCGCTGATGGTGGCGGGTGTGTCGGATCATTTAGTTCCCTTCAAAATGGTTGAGTTAGATGGTGCTGATCCATGCGTCATGTTCGTGAACGGGCGCTGTCAGTGGAGACTGGTCATCTCTTAGTTGCCATGGTATATTTTTAATTGTTTATTGTATCGTTTACTATAGAAGCTCTTAACTTGCACGTATTTTTTTGCATCGTTCTCACATATATGTAAAATCTCAACATTCAGGCTAGGTAAAGTAGACTCTTTTATATTTTTATTACATTGTTGATAAAAATGCTTGGCTTTTTGCTGGGCCTGCTCCACAACCGTAGGGGCAAATAAATCGATTATCATGTGAAGTTATTGTAGATGCTGCAGAAGATTGTAAAAATATCTTTGCATTGTATAGATTCAGTATCTTAATATTATATAATTGCATGACACATGTGTGAGTTCTATGTACTATAAAGGCACTTTTTACATTTAGTTATATTTTAGTGACGTTGACCTGGTGGCTGAGAGAATGTCATGCTCACTCAAATGTCTCGCTGATGGTGGCGGGTGTGTCGGATCATTTGGTTCCCTTCAAAATGGTTGAGTTAGATGGTGCTGATCCATGCGTCATGTTCGTGAACGGGCGCTGTCAGTGGAGACTGGTCATCTCTTAGCTGCCATGGTTTAGATATTTTTCTTTGATTTGTTTTTTTATATCTTTTTACTCTGGGCGCTCTTAACTTGCACGTCTTGCTACATAGTTCTCACATAATATACCATCTCAACATGAATGAAATAATGTACCAAGATTTTGTAAAAATATTCTGATTTGAAAAGAGTGTCCATGGAGTTTCTTGCCCGTTCTTCTTCATGAGATCTACGCTAGGGAACTGGCAACTACAGTACTTTCACAAGTTATTATGCCTTGTGATTGTGACTGTAGCTTAGGAGTGCAATGCGTCGTTTCGGGAGTTGCTGCGTTGGGCTGCGCGGCGCCGGATGTTACCGGCGGCGAGTGCTGTGGGTGCGGGGGCGTGCGGCGGCGCGTGCCGTGGCGGCGGGTGCGCGGGACTCCGGGTCGCGGGGTGGCGGTTGCGCGCTGGTGGCGTGCATTCGTTGTTCCGTGATTCGGGGTCTTGTGCATTCGTTGTTGCGGTGTGCGTCGCTGCGTGCTTTCGTGCTCGCAGGGTTCGTTGTTGCGGGCATTCGGTGGCGTGTGGTTCGGCGTGGTGGCTTTCGGAATGACGTATTGCACTCATAGTTTCGTTCTTCTTCCGTCCTTCTGACATTCAAAAGTGCCTGTAATGGCTTAATTGAAATAAAAGATTTGACTTTGACTTTGAGATGCTAGTTGGGCCCACCTGTGTGAGTCATTTAATCGAACCACTCCATTATCCATAATCTGGAATAATATGAAAAAATTTAATAAAACCTTCACTTATAGCAAATTTATGAGTAACAACAATAGTAATTGGATACATGAATTCTTAAATAAATATACACCAGACTATGTTGATAATCATATGACTGAACACTTTAATGGAGACAGCAACTCTAATTCCACAACCAGTTTTCTAATAGAACCCTTTTCTTATCAAGAACTCAAATCAGCAATATCCTCAAGAAAAGATACAGCTTATGGATTGGACGGTGTACCTTATACTTTTCTTAAAAAACTTAACTCCAAATCTCTTAATATTGTACTTCACATTTTTAATCTTCTTTGGCTAAATAACGAAATTCCTTCTCAATGGAAAACAGACTGCCTTATCCCAATACTTAAGCAAGATAAAGAGGAATTTAATCCTGATTCTTACCGTCCCATTGCTCTCACTTCTTGTATTGGCAAAGTCTTTGAGCAGCTCTTAAAACAAAGACTTGAATTTTACATTGAAAAGCATCATTTATTACCATCCAATCAATATGGCTTTCGCAGAGGCTATTCAGCCCGTGAAAGTATAAGCACTTTACATCTTGATCTTCAAAAAAGTATTCATAACAATGAGACAGCTGTTTGTGTATTTTTTGATATAGTTGGTGCTTTTAATAATGTTGATCATAACATTCTCACAGAGCAACTTAATCTTCTTGGCATACCTGGAAAAATGATTAATTGGATATTTAGCTTCTTACATGGCAGGGAAGTTTATGTTAAACATAACCGGAAGCTTATTGGGCCAAGATATTCCTATAAAGGAACCTGTCAGGGCAGTATTTTGAGTCCTTTGATATTTTTGCTTTACATTCACAGATTAAATTTTGTTTTAGATAATGTTGTAAACCTGCAATATGCTGATGATTTGACTATCTACTGTAGTGGAAACAATATAAAACATGTTGAATTAACTTTAAATAATGCATTGCAAAAACTTCAGCATTATTTTTCTTATTTAAATTTAGACATAAATGCAATTAAAAGCAAAGTCATGATATTTGGCAAGAATAAATCTTATAATATTAGAATTTGTTATGACAAAATCACAATACCAGTAGTTACAGAAGCGAAGTTTTTAGGTATCATTTTTACAAATAATTTATCCTGGAATAAATATGTCGATTATATAGTATGCAAAGCCCGTAGGGCTTCTAACATTTTAAAAGTCCTATGTAGAACTTATTGGGGTGCAGACCCTAAAGTCATGTTAATGCTCTATAAATCTTTGGTAAGGAGTCATTTTGAGTATGGTTTTCTTTGTTTTGCTTCCAATGGCAAGCTAATAGACAAATTAGAGAAAATCCAGAATAGTAATTTACGCCTTATAACCGGTGCTTTTAAAACAACTCCCATTGTTTCTATGCAGCTAGAATGCAATATTCCTCCTTTATTATACCGCTTTAGATTCCTAAAATCAAAATTTCTCCTCAAACTAGCTGCCATTAAATCACATCCTCTTCTTATTAAACTCAACCTTCTTAAAAACTTTCCCGATTGTTGCTTTATTCTTCAAGATTTTTCTGAAATAACACAATATAAAGAGTCAATGAACATCTTCTCCTCAAATGAATGGCCTTGTTACCAGGGAACATATAAAAGTAAATACCCACAGATGGATATTATAATTGATAAAGAATTGTCTGAAAAACATGAAGTTTACGACAAACTATCTCACTGGGCAGATTATAGACATGTCTACACAGATGGATCTAAAATATCTGGCAGTACATCCATAGCCTTATACGATTCTACTTTGAAAATAGGTGGAGGATCCAAAATCAACAAATATTCTAGCATATTCACAGCCGAAGCTACAGCCATTCTATCAGCACTTGAACACATTAATAAACATACAAAATCTGCAATAAAATGGGTTATTCTAAGTGATAGTTTAAGTGTACTTACTGCGCTAGAAAATCACTGCCTGAATACAAAGTCTAACTATTTGATTTATGAAATTAAAAGAGCATGGAAGTTGCTTCAAGACTCTGGCATCACTGTTATTTTCTTCTGGGTTCCAAGTCATAAAGGAGTGCAAGGAAACGAGAATGCAGATTTCTTGGCGAGGTCAATAAATTCCGTTACGAATACAACTGTCACTTATACTAGTGTTGCCCTACCGCACACAGATATTATTATCGAGCTAAGAAATAAGTATTGCGAAGATCTGAACCGACATTGGACCCATATAACAACAGTGGAACAAAAAGGACAATGGTATGCAGGTATAGAAGGTACGACAGCAAACAAGAAACCATGGTTCACGAAATCATCAACTTTTTTGAATCGAAGATTTTACACTACAATAAACCGCTTACGCCTGGGTCACTGCAGAGTTAACTCGCATCTATATCGGATGAAAATGATTAATACATCGGAATGTAATTACTGCCAAGGAGAAGAACAAACATTAGATCATATCATATTTGGATGCCCATCCTTTGGCATTGACCGCCTTGTGCTTATGGATGATCTATTACAAATCTATAAGGTTGCTGAACAAATCCCGCGCTCAGTTCAGCAACTCATGGGAAATGCACAAACATTTTTACCCATTTATAACTTCATTCGCAATACAGTTAAGGAAATTTAAAACGAGTACTTGACAAAGAATTGAACATATAAATTAAGGAATCGACTAAGAACTGGACTTAAGAAATACACAAGGATTCGACAAAGAATAATAAATTGAACATGAAAAACATGGAATCCATCGGACAAGAAAAACAAGGATAGAACAAAAAACGGATATAATGTATACAAGGATATAGGAATTTAAAAAGAAAAACATGAAGAATTTAAACCTAAGACTAGGCTATCTTGCCTTATATAATTAATAACTATGTAAAATAATAAAACAAAAGAACAGGCTGCATGGGCTAGATCCCTTTGCCTTCCCAAAAGGGAAAAGAAGATAATAATAAAAAAAACACGCC
This sequence comes from Diarsia mendica, assembly GCA_949316265.1. Taxonomy (NCBI): domain Eukaryota; kingdom Metazoa; phylum Arthropoda; class Insecta; order Lepidoptera; family Noctuidae; genus Diarsia; species Diarsia mendica. The sequence continues at coordinate 17,009,201 of OX438897.1, forward strand.
TGCTCTATAATAGTCAGTGGTGTTTTTTTTTTAATTTCATAAGTTTTAATCGAATTATCGCTGCTCTATGATTACAGCGTGCGGTAATAATATTACAGCACGCTGTATTCTTATTACCGCACGCGTGCGAAATATGATGCATGTCGAACCTAATCGTAGTGCAATAAGAGCTAGTTTTCGAGGAAGTGTATTGAAAAGTAAATTTTGACCTTCGAAAAGTGCTGATTATCAGCCTAGTTTGAATAAATGAATTTTGATTTTGATTTGGTTACACTGGAACCCGAACATAAAAAATGGGCTAAGTTGACTTGTTTCAATATTTCACATACTTAGCCATCAATCAACGAAGATAGACTGAAAATCTTTCGTTAAACTTCTTTTATTTTTGTTTGTCTTATGTTTTATTTACGCGTCAAACAAAAAAGACCTAAACCGAATGAAAACTCGCAGCAAAAAAAAGTATTTAAAAAGGCCTATCGATTGACCTGAATCCGTTCTCTTTGAGTGAGGGATGCACCGAAGCAAGCCCTCTTCATCGAGCACCCTCGAATATCGCTTGCATCTGTCTCATCACTTCGCCAGCCCTGGTGACGTCAGCGACGATAAACCCCGACTTGACACTTTTTAAAAGACGAAACTTTGATTTTTGTTTCATGAAATGTGTTTTTTAGACAATAAAGTACTTATAGAATACTGGAGAGCTGATTGATGAGAGATTATTGGAGATTCAGCTTTTGTATTTTCGTTATTTCTATAAACACACTTCACTAAATCATCATTGGAATTTGGAACCCAGCAACTATAACCCTCAACCAATGCTATTGCTGCGTTGCCGTCAGATGTGCGAGAGTGTCCAGTGAGGGATGAGCGTAAAACTAGCTACACTTATCTAGCTGAGAAGCTTTTAAAGTAATTGTTCTTATTTACGCAGTGATTTGGTGTTTTTCATATATTTGTACTACAAGTATTTTTTTTTTTTAGAACCTAATAGCTTTATTTTAAACATTGCCATAGAAACTTTCTAAAAACGTGGGAATAAATATTTTTTTTAAAAGGAAACTCAGATTCGAAATGCGCTGTAATCTTTCATTCAAAACGTAAACTCATTTATTTTTCATACGTTTTCGCTCTACCAGAAATCTTCCTATCTCCAAAATCTTCAAAAAGATGATTCAAAGCGCTTTTTTGTCCAAAAAAATCAAAAGCCCCGTGAATCAACCTCTAATTCATTTTATAACATTTAATATTTGAGCGTACGATCATTCATCGGACGTTTTCATGTTCTTTACGACTTTATATTAACGAAATCCCTTTCATCGTATTTTACGCACACTGCTACACTAGCAGGTAGGTGGAGTACAATATTATATGTATTTATAGTGCTTGGCCAGACTGGCAGCGCGGCGCGGGGAGCGGCGCGGGTGCGGCAACGCGCGCGATTTGCCTGTCCGCACTGGACCGCGATTTCGTTCCGAGCGTTGTCGCGTTCAACTGTTCGTCCAGTGTTTGTCAAAATATAATATGGGTGACGAAGACTTGTTTTTATTGGAAAATTCTTACTTTAAATGGCAAATGCTAAAAGTGAAAAATGGAGTTAATAAAATTAATTTAACCAGAGAAAATGAAGGAGAATTTTACACACTGTATGAAAGATTGCGAGAGCAACCTCAAAAGTTTTTTGAATATACAAGAATGTCAATGGATACGTTTGACTACATATTACAAAATATAGAAAATTATATTATAAAAAAAAATAACAACTTACGCCGAAGTAAAAAAAAAGCAAAATTTTTTTGGTAAGAATTTTAAAATTCGGTTATTTTAATTAATTGGATACTTCTATAAATAATTATAAATAATTGGATTAATTTCTTAAGCTTTAACTTATAAAAGTTAAAGCTAAATAAATAAATCCAATTTATCTGGTTATCTGGCGCAGACTAAAGTTTGAGATACGCCGCTCCCGCGCGGTTTATCGCTTGCCGCCCCGCGCAGTCACTGCGGCCACTTGTATGAACGAGCTATGGCACGAGTTGCCCGCGCGCTCCCCGCGGAAAGTAGCCCGCGCCGCTTCCCGCGCCCGCGTGCCCACTACGGACACTCAAATGAAGTTCTATACGTTTAAGTTTGTCGCGCCGCGCCCGCCCCGCGCCCGCGTTTGCAGTCTGGCCAAGCACATAGGGTGTATTATAATGTTTCTGTCTAAAGTTTAACGGCCGACCGCATGTACAAACGCGGTGCAGGTATATTGAGGCTCGTGTGCGTACACCAGGCCTGTGTGCGTACGCTGTCTGCGACCTTGGTGAGGGTCGTCTGAAGCCTGAAATTCTGACTGAATTACAGCGTGCGATGCGGCTGGCGCCCGGGCCGGGAGTGGGGGGCTAAAAGGAGATGGGCTGAGGTCGATATTTAAATTTTAATCACAGCACCATGAGAATCTTTTTTTTTTATTTGATTGAGTCCTCGTTTTGATTGTTTTGTTAGTGTTAAACATAACATCGCGGTTGTAATCCCCGAAGGGTTGGGTAGAGGGGTACCCATTAGTTCACCTACATTTCGCCAGTTATGTTTAGTCCTATGTAATAGGGGGCGAGCCTATTGTCATCAACCGGACACAAATGTATTAATTAAAATCTTGATTTTTGTACCTATTTATTGTTTGTATTCGAAGTTATTTGACGCTTAAATTAAATAAGAATAACATAAAATACAGGAGGAGCAGGAGCAGGAGCAGCGGTGGCCCAGTGGTGTTGGCCCCGACTTACGAACAGTAGGTCGTGGGTTCGAACCCAGGCAGGCGCATTACTTTGTGTAATTTATTTCATCACCGCTGCTCTCAAAACGGTGAAGGAAAACATCGTGAGGAAACCGGCATGTCTTAGAACCAAAAATTCGAAGACATGTGACATCTGCCAATCCGCACTGGGCCCGCGTGGTGGATTATAGCCCATCCCTCTCCTAGAGAGGAGGCCTGAGTCCCTGCAGTGGGAACATTATAGGCTGATGATGAACATAAAATAATAAAATTCAACAGTTAAATACTAATTTATTAGTAATACTAATTTAGTTAAATAATAATTGTAAATTGTCTTTTCTTATGTTTATGATCTGAGAATGCCGCATGCATACAAGTCGTGTCATAGTTATGTACATGGCACAGTCCTTAATAGATCTAATTCTCCAAGAATCTTGGTGGGGCATTGCCAGTTTTCCGCAACCACAATGCCATCTTGGCATGCGGTTCGGTAATTCGAACTCCAATTCCAATTTCAAATGAATAGTGAGGGATGAATGTTGTTACCCGTTTTCCTGAGTTAGGGTAGTAAGAGAGTTTAAATTACGGTTAAGAGAACAATATCTTACCTCAGACATGATAAAATATTCGTTTTTGAAAGGTTGCCTGGAACACAAGTGACCTGTAACAAAGCCAAACTCTGTTTACTCCACTATAATTTTCTGATTCATTTGGTTGTGGGATCCAATACAGTTGAATTATTGTATCTCTAGGACTCCGTCCAGCTTAATTGTCTCGGCGCTTTTCAGGTTATCATCACTGTTGATTTGCTTTTCAAAAGTGGTGTGAAAATAAATAGGTGACGGGCTTGTCCCAGTAAAAAAGTGTTTGTAACACAAACCAAAATAAAGTTTTCTAGTTCTATTTCTCGATATAAATACGCTTCCAATATGTAAACACAGGGAATCCTTTTAAATGCGTCCTTTGTAACGGAACACTCAATTTTCAATCACGAAACGAAGTTCTGTAAACAAATCCGAAACTCGCAATCAAACGGTTTCGATTAGCAACAAACAAGGAAAATGGAAACCTTCAAATACTATGAAGTCTTACAAAAATATTGATGTCCAGAAAACTTTGAAAAACAAGATCTTAAATACCAAAAAACACAGTATAAAATCAGCTAAATTCAATCAGTCATAAGGAATTCAGTCTTGAATCTTATTGTTAATGAACTGTCTTCAAAATGACTACGAGATAATTATTCTGCTCGCTATCGAGAGGGCCTAGATAAAAATGAAAATCTACTACATCAGCGATAGCCATGATGTAACTATCAAAGTATATGGGATTGCCGTAATTACATGTCAATCCTGTTGCTAATCATCTTAAAATCCATTACTTATCAATGTCACTTCCTGTGTGCAAACGCTTTTTGCCAAAAAATTGCTGAACATACAAAACACTTTAAAATTGACAGTACCTCGGGCTTATAGCTACTGTCCTCGTGTTTGACCGACCCATCATTGGATTTAGATTAAATTCATTGGCTTGTGGCCCCACCATATTGGATTTCAAGGCCTGGCCCAATGGCCATTAAAGAGATTAACAAGACTTTAATAGTAATCCCGTTATCTGAGCCTGTTCGCCGATTAAAGTATTAAATGTTAGGGCCAAACAGTCCTTGTTACCCTTCCGTGCACTTTCATAACTAAGTTTTGTTAACTGGTTAAGAAAAACCCTTTTTTATTATTGTTTTCACAACTGGTTTTTAAACAAGAATACGAAGTGTTCATTCATAACTGACAATCACAAATAGTTAAGAAACGAATAATTATGATTATGTTTTTATAACTAGCTACAGTCAGCAATAACATTTTTCCTTTAACCTTAAATCAAAATAAAAACAACAGAGTTAGAGTTTTTATCGAGAGTATTGCATGCGGAAAACGGATGAGGTTCTTATCTCAATAAATTATTATCTATTATTGATATGTAAACTGCAATGGCATGACATTGACATTGTCATTTTAGTATTATTTAGTTTTCTATTGCAATTGAGTGCAATTTATAATAAAATATATAGCAACCGAAAACTTAAGTGATAAACTATGTCGCTTTCTAAGCCCACCATGGAGTTCATAACGACAAAAAGGGATCGCGAGAAACTACTATACGACGGCCGTCAGTACCATAAAATTAAAACTTATGTGAACGAAAATGTTTTTTGGAAATGCTACAATAAAACCGGTTGTAAAGGTAATGTGACATTAAGCAATGAAAACCATATAGTTAAAGAGGGCGTGCACGATATTGATTGTTTACCTAATAGTGCAAAATATCTAGTTTTGAAGAAAATGAAAGATTTGAAAACTAAAATAGTAGCTAATGTCGATCCAATACAAAAACAGTTTGAAGAAGTAGTATGCGAACTGGAAGACGATGGCGTGCACTTAGTTGCTGACTTACCAAAATTTGACAATATTAAAAGTGGTCTATACAAAGCAAGAAATAAGGCATTAGGAGTTTCTAAGCTCCATTTTGAATCACCAACTGAAGTAGAAATACCAAAAAAATATAAAAACTTCCTCCTGGCTGACTATAACGACAATGACACAAACAACAGGATTTTAATATTTTCTTCTTCTGATATAAAAACGTATTTGGACAATTTCGAACATTTCTTTCTGGATGGAACTTTTAAGTCTTGCCCTGAACCTTTCACACAAATATATACCATTCATGGACTACATAAAATAACAAAAAAAATGGTACCTTTATTCTTTGGTTTCGTTCATAATAAAACTGAAAATACCTACAAACTTATATTTGAAATGATAAAGTCACAAATTCCTGAATGGAACCCCGTAAAATTGACACTGGATTACGAAATCTCAGCAATGAAAGCAATACGTAAAATTTTTCCGAATGCAGTAATGAAAGGATGTTATTATCATTTTTGTGCCAGCCTTTTTAAAAAGGCGAAACGATTAGGGATTAAATCTACAGTACAAAGACGACATATTGCGAGATGTGCTGGCTTAGCCCGATTGCCATTGAGATATGTAATGGCAGGTTACAAGTATACAATGACCAAATCCCCGAAAACTGAAGCAGTGATAAAGTTCAACAATTACCTAAACCGTTACTGGTTCAGCGAGGTAAATTTTATCAAGACTTGGTGCTGCTACGGCGAGGAAATTCGAACCACCAACAATCTAGAAGGCTGGCACGCAAGACTTAATAGAATGGTTGGACGCCAAAAAGCGTCGCTAGCAACAATTCTGAATGTTCTTATTAAAGAAACAAAAATTTCAATGTCGTTCAAAACAAACAAAAACACATCGAACAAAAATTACCAAGAGATTGACCAAGAAATTGCGGATACTATACATCTTTTAACAAATAAGTCTATCACTGTTGGACATTGTTTAGAAATAATTGCCCCATTTAAATATTAAGTAAAAGTTAATTTACCTAAATTACATTTTGTGTTTGATTTAAGGTTAAAGGAAAAATGTTATTGCTGACTGTAGCTAGTTATAAAAACATAATCATAATTATTCGTTTCTTAACTATTTGTGATTGTCAGTTATGAATGAACACTTCGTATTCTTGTTTAAAAACCAGTTGTGAAAACAATAATAAAAAAGGGTTTTTCTTAACCAGTTAACAAAACTTAGTTATGAAAGTGCACGGAAGGCTTGTTACTAAGGAGTGTAGAGCAGAAGGAAACTATGGATTTCTTTTTAGTTATATAGGCATGCAACTTTTCAATTTTTTTAATTTAGGTTTTTTTCACGACCTACGGGAACCTTTGTCAAAAATAGTTTGGGCACACTGACGACCACCTATATTATGTGTGTAATACACTAAGCAACTTTTAAAAGTGATTTTCTCCTAGTAAGTTGACAAACGTTTTTCGTTTTGATCTAAAACATATAGGTAGTACAACTAAAGATTCAAACTTATCTCTAAAGTAGAAATCGTTATTTCCCAAGATAATAGATTTATAGAGTCATATTTTCACTCATGACTGTACACCTCGATTTTAAAAGACAATTGTTCGATCAAGAAACCAATAACCTCAACTTAGTAATGTCTTCATATTGTCACATCAACTAATAACCGGACGCTTTCACTAACTCCATTACTGCAAAAACTTAGGACATACACTTAGGACCTACATCAAACCATTCTGTCTGTCTGTCACTTCAGCTTTTCAATACATTTATCACTGTAACAACATTGTGGCTTTCAATTTTCCACCTACCTAGTCCATTACCAACCCTAATACAATTTAAATAAAGTCCCAATTTAAATGCTGAAAGACTTCTACATCAAAATATTGGTCGACTACTAGAGTTAGGTTCAGTCGACCTCTGAGGACGGCCAACGAACGCCTATGACATTGGCCGGGACACGGGTAGGCCCCACACCCGCTGAAATATGCCTCTAACTTGCACTCCCTTAACGATCGCCCCCGGGGTGGGGGATGAATCCACAAAAATCGCCTCAGGCAGACGCATTGTATGCGTCGAGTAGGGGGGGAATCAGGGCCCATTTAGCAGTATTTTACGTCAGGGATAAACCTAAGTTACTATAGTACCTGTCTATGTCCCTAGATTACTCGCGTTGGTAACTTTTTTCTTTTACCAATATTTTACCCGATTTAACACACGCGATTAAATTATGCTAACATGATTATGATAAATGATATTATTATGAGTTTTTATTTTAAAAGGGAATGCTGCCTATTAATGTGAGATCGCTCAACCATGATAACACGATAGAATTTATATTTTGCACAAAAAACATCGTTGAAACTCATGAATCTATTTGAAATTGTGACCTTTACTTACAATATTTTAGTATTTTGTTGGTCAATCAACCACCAATCATTCATTCATACGTCAGAGAACGGAAGAAGAAAACGTGTTTTATTTTATTTAATTTTATTTATTCAGGGACAATAAACAGCTACAATTATAATATAGGTACAGTGTTGAAAGAGACAAAAAATAAATTAAAATATTAACAATATTGCAGCCCACTACATTATCCGCATATTAACAAATGAAAATATGATAATGAGTGTTGCGAAGATCCTAAGTAGACTAAGACAAGGGTGAAACGCGATAATGATGATTGTTCATCATACTAGGTTTTAATTTCATTGTAAAATCATTTAAACCACAATCAATTTCACATTTTATGTACAATCAGTGCTCAGCATTATCTGAACCCTCTTCTTACACCACTTGCACTCTTCTTCTTTAGGGTGAGGTACCTAATACTGTGTACGCTGTACCTCAATTTATGCTTTAACCTGGTTTGCAGTTTCCTTAAAACAGCTTCTACGAGTATACAACTCCCATTATGTGAATAGAAGCAAGGTAAATGGTACAGATATATGGTTAGGAAAATTCAGTTTTCGAAAAGAGACACAAAACCATTGCACAAAACAATATAATTTTAAACTCAATTGGCTGTATAAAATAATTTATTATTTATTACCTAATTAGTGCTTCTTCTGACCCCCAAGCAAACTGTAGGAAACTAATCATGAATCTAAAAACTATTTATTACTTAAATATTGCAAAAATCATAAGAACCGCCGCTCTGTGAAGTTAACTGCCAGCTTGTCTGTTCCAATACAATTTGGATCTAAAAGTTGAAACATTAACAGATTATCTGCTAAAAACAGCAGAGAATGATTACGATTACGATGCTATCATTCAAAAACATTAAAAAAAGCGTATAAACATTCGTTTAAGCGCCTCCTACCGGAACAATGAGGAACTAAATCAACTTTTTCGCTATGCCATCTACTGGCGACACCACAAACTTGTGTTGAGTTACGCGTCCGTCGCCGCCTTCAATAGTTTACGTATTGCCTTGTAGATGGCCTGCGTAACTATATTTAAAGCAAAAAGTCTTGGGCTTTTGAGGAACATTCTGATAGTCAAACGTTTGCAGGGTAAGTAGAGTAACTGCTATTTTAGTCCCTTTTAGCAATCTAAAAGGGACTAAAATACTCACAAAACAGGCCCCTATTTGCTTTTCTTCTCTGGCTCTTTGTCCCAATTTTCCCGAATCATTGTCCATCGTGTGAAACGGACCTATTACTTTGCTGAATAGAGCAGAGACTGATTCCTAGACTCCGCAGAACGAAAAAATACCAAAGTGAACTAGAGCGAAGAGAAGGACAAAATCTTCAATCCTTAGATCAGAAGTTGGTCTTTAATCATGGACATGGACATCGTCCCCAATTTCCTGAGGGAACCAAAGGATCCAACAAGAGTGTCTGCTTAGACGGGCAACCAAACGTAATAAACGAACTAGGAATTTAATAATAAATGGTCCAAACTTCGTTACTGTAGTACATTCGAAAACAGGACTAACAAACAACCAAATCATTTTAAGGTCATTAGTGATTGACCGTTATCCATCGCTAAATGGCTAGGTAGGTATGTATTTTAAGGATATACCTATAGTTTAGTCATCAGCTCGTCGCGTCAACTTTATTTGGAATTCCAAACAAAGAGCCGGATATACGACAAAAACGGTGCCTAAATCCAATCTAGGATGGTTACTTTTATAGTTTTGGCTTAGCAAAAAGACAAAACAACACCGAATTGTTTTGACCACTTCTTAATCAAGTTCTTAGAAAAGGACTTTAAATACCAAAGAATCTTTTTTTGACTTTTAGTCCTAAACATGATTAATGATCACAGAATCATCAACTGCCTAGGCTTTCCCAACATATGTTGGCGTCGTCTTCCAGTTTAACCTATGGAGCAAATGGTTTAACCGGATGCAGCTGAATGAAAGAATTTTACATGAAGCGACTGCCTAACTAACCTTCACTACCCAGTTAGTACCTACTAGGTATGTCCCCACAACTACGTAGATTTGGAAACATTTAAAATGCAATTACGTATATAAGCTAGATTCAAAATGGTAATTAATGCAATTACGTATATAAGCTAGATTCAAAATGGTAATTAATGCAATTACGTATATAAGCTAGATTCAAAATGGTAATTAAAGCAATGGGCGGGATAATTCTGACCTTAGAAACTGGCCTTAACCTTTTATTATCGGGGGCCCACACCCAGCACAATTGAACTGCTATTATATACCTTGCAAATACTCCAGTTACATGGGTAAACTCTAGCTATTACGAAGTAAACAATGTGAAACTATTTGAAAGAAAGAACGAAACTGCTGTACTTATAGTAATTTGGGACACACCACAAGCGCACCTGACATTAAACAAAAATATAAGTAAAGGACGAGATATCATCAACATTCTCCTGCCCATAAGACTCAATATAATTACTTATCTTCTTTTTCCATAGTCAAAGTCAAAGTCAAAGTCAAAGTCAAAGATTTATTTGCAAATAAATATGGTTACAGAGGTCTTACAGTAGTAGTAGGTACAAGTCGCTTAGCATACTCAATCATAACATAATGACATGCAAATTTTTTAATATAATTAAATTGATAGAAATGAATTGATTTGATATAATTGAATTGATAAAATTGAATTGATATAATCAAATTGATAAAATTGAATTCTAGAACATATTGATATATTTAATAATAATTAATTATTGATTAATATATTGATTTTTAGAATAGTTACAAATTATTTAAATTTAAACTCAAAGAACTCTTTTATGTCATAGAAAGCATTCTCAACTAACCATCTGTGTAAGGTCCTTCTGAAGCGAACCATTGGAAGTTCTTTAAATTGGTTAGGAATCTTGTTATATATCTTAATACACATAGGATAGCAGCTCCGCCCATATAATTCGGTTTTCGTTCCAGAAATAATTAATCTATTAGGGTATCTAGTTTTAAACTTACATTTATCTCCCAGCTTTTCAAACATCTCAGGGTGAGATTTGGTAAATTTACATATTTCTTCAATATAAATGCCTGTTAACGTAAGTATTCCAAGTTTCTTAAATAGTGGTTTACATGATGTAAGTGGGTCTACATTACAAATCGCACGTATACACCTCTTTTGTGCGACGAAAGCCCTTTCGAGATGCACCGAGTTTCCCCACACCAGTATACCATAACGCAATATAGAACCAACATATGCATGATAAGTCTGTAATGTGGCTTGTCTGCTTATTAGGTTAGATATACGCCACAGAACATAAGCAGACTTACTGAGCTTTTCACATATCGTATCAATATGACCAATCCAAGAACACCGCTCGTCTAGAACTATCCCAAGAAAAGTTATACTATCTGATTGTTGTATTGGTTTATCCTGATAAGTAATGTTTAAATCCATTTTTTTCCAGTTTTTGTTACAAAATTGTACATACTTGGTTTTATCTAAGTTAGGTTTAAGGTTATTCTTTTCCATCCAAGTTATTACTTTGCTTACGGTACTATTTATTTCCTCATTATAGTTGTCCTTAGTTTTAGGGATAATTACAGAAACATCGTCTGCAAAGAGTATGCAGGGATGATCAGTTGCTTCTGCCAGGTCATTGATATATATCAAAAAAGTGGGGGGCCTAAAATACTGCCCTGTGGAACGCCAGTGCAATTGTACCCTACTTTGGATTTAAAATTTAGTTCACCGTTTTCGTTTGGTTTATCTACAGTAATTTCTACAAACTGCGATCTGTCTGTAAGGTAACTTTTTAACCATGCATTTGCTTTTCCGCGTATTCCATATTTATCACATTTTTTTAGTAGCAGCTCATGTGACACGAAGTCAAAGGCTTTTGACATGTCAAAAAATAAAACAGTAGTCGGGATTTTCTGGTCAATATTTTTAGTAACTAGGTTAATTAAGTTAAATGCCGCAGTGGTTGTCGATTTCTTTTTTTGAAATCCATGTTGTTCATGTTTTAAGATTTGGAATTTATCGATAAAACTTATTAATCGCTTATGCATGACCTTTTCGTTTTCGCTAAAATAGGCAATAGAGCTATCGGTCTATAATTATCAACAAGTTTTTTATTACCTTTTTATGTATTGGTCTAATAACCGTCGTTTTTAATTTCTCAGGAAACTCTCCCGTGAATAATGATAAGTCTATTAGATGTACCAGTACCGGAGTAATAATAGGGCCTATAAATTTTATTATTTTTGTAGGTATTTGATCAAAGCCTGTTGAATTTGTATCCCTGAGTGATTTTATAACTTTTTGTATTTCGTCATCATTTGTGGGCATCAAAAACATACTAGAATTTATAGGATCAATGTCATAGGTATTAGTGTTAATGTCAAAATCGTTTTTCGTCAAATTTAAGTAATAGTCATTTATATAATTGGCAATGTCCGTGGGGTTTGTTAGTGGTCCGGTTTCAGTTTCTATCTCCTTAATGCTTGATTCTTGAATTTGATTATTATTGGAATTATATTTTATTAAGTCCCAGGATGCCTTACATTTATTTTTAGCTCTAGATATGTAATTTGTATTATGAATTTTCTGTGCTTTTTGTATACATTTTTTGAGTAATTTGTTATAGTTTAAGTATTTCACTTTACTGTCTTTGTCAGATGAGAGATAGTATTTAAAACGCAAGTTCCTTTTGGTTTTAGTAGATTTTTTAATACCTTTAGAAATCCATTTTGTATATTTCTTCACAAGGTTGATTTTGATCTCAAGTTTAGGGAAGCATAAATCAAAGAAAAGGGCAAGAGTTTCGTGAAAGTGATTAAACGCACTGTTAGCTTCCTGATTTGAAAAACATTCTGCCCATTTTAAACTTGATATGCAGTTGAAGAACTTTTCTTTATTTTCGGCGCTAAAATCACGCTTATAAATTGTTCGAAAACGTAGAGGTGGAACTTTGTTGTCTACTTGTACGGATATCATCTGAGCTGTTTCGTGGTCCGACAATCCCAGTGGTATAACTTCACATTTTGCATCCTTACAGTTACTTATTATTTGGTCCAGGCATGAATTTCTTCTTGTAGGTTCTTGTATGTGTAATATTAAGCCGAAATTATTTACAATCCTAATTAGTTCGTTTATGCATTTTTTATTCCTATCGTTTTTTTTGCTCAGAATGTCAATGTTAAAATCACCTACTATCACCAATAATTGTTTTTTTGATTTATTTCGAAGGCTACACAACATTACTTCTAAATTACGGAGGAAAACAAAGGGGTTTGAGATTGGGGTACGATATAAAGCTATTATAATGATGTTGTATTGTAAGAGTTCAATTCCACAACACTCAAACTCATTTTCAGATGCGTATTTTTTCAACTGTGTTAGTATTTTGTACTCAATGTGATTTAGGCAGAATATACAAACACCGCCTCGTTTTTTATTCTTTCTTGAGTACCAGTCTGCTAATTTATAGTCATTTAAGACAACACTGCTCTCCTCACCCGCTTTAATAAATGTCTCCGTTAAGCATACTGAATCAATAGTTAACCCCTCACTTAGTAGCGAGTCAATCGCAATTTCAAGAAGTTCTTTTTTACTTCTTAAGCCTGCAATATTTTGATGAAGAAAATTTAATGAATGGCAATAAATTTCATCAATGTAATTTACGTCTTCAACCTTACTTAACTTATTATCATTCAGGCTTTGTAATGGTTGATCACAGAGAGTTTTAGTTGTAGGTAAAGTATTACTAGTATCTACGAAAAAAGGTGTTACTTGGGTTGCTCCTATAGTTATATGATCTTGTTGGTTGGTAAGTCAGCCCTGTGTCTAGGTTTGTTGTGGACAAATCGATGCATTTCGACTGAGCAGTTTGGTTTTTGTCAAAGTTTAGATATTTATTTTTATAATCAATTGTGTCGATCAGAACATTCAGTTTGTGACAAGTATTGCTATGAGTACGCAAGAAGTAGCAATTTTCATTATTATTACAAATCAGTTCAAAATTATTGTTCAGTAGCTTCACATTTAGATATTTATTTTCTAACACACTCAACACAATAATTGGAGAGCTATTATATTTTTTTATAAACATATATAATTCATTTAACATAGTTGTAGGGTTGTAGTCATTTTCTCCTACACAAATAATAATTTTATCCCAAGGCTTACACTTCAACTCCGTGTTTAACAGTTGTTCAGAGATTGCATAGTATTTCATCATTCCTTCTGCGCAGTACCTTTCGTATGAGCTATTAGACCTCAAGTCAAGTAGGCGTGTAGTTAATCCCGTTATTTGCTGGGTTCCAAGGACATGTATTTTCCTCTTCGGATAATAACTTTTGCTTCTAAGATATGTATCAGTTGTAGTAGTTTTTTTCTTGTTATGTTGTATAGTGGTTCGGGTATATTCCGTGTTTATCTCTTTGAGTTTAGGTTTTTCTTGCATATTTAATGTAGCAGTACCAATGGTTAAGTTGGATTTTTGAGTCTCGTTATATAGCGTTTTGCTAGGTACCATAACGCCTTGTAATTCCCGAAAGGTGAGACAGAGATGTACCTAACAGTAGGTATCTACAGCCTGCTACACACGTTACGATAAATCGTTACGATTAGACGGTACAGTTCAAACGATATAAATCTACATGTGTGAATGAGAAAAACTGTTCAGTTTGTCTGATTTTAGCACTACGAAAACTGTGCTGTTTAAACTGTACCGTCCGATCGTTATGATTTATCGTAACGTGTATAGCAGGCATTAACTCACGGTTCGGACGTTGTGATTAAGTCCCGTAATAGGGGCCTATTGCCATAAACCGGACATACCAATTCAGACTCTATGGGTTGCTACTGAGAAATTCCTGATGAAAAAAATCAATAACACTTGGCCCGACCTGAGTATCGACCAAATGCTCAACAGTCACGCTTGGGATTACCAGACCAACCAAGCAGTTCTTAGTCCGAACTTCTCTTTCAATCGTCATGTCAACAGTCACCTCCTTTCTAACAATGTAATTTTTCACACAGTCTACGAGATATTGACTTATATTCCTCCACCATTTTAGAAACATATTATACTAGGTAGCTTTTGCTAGCGGCTTCGCCCACGTGAAAATGACGATTTTCCATTCAAATTTTCATCCCCTATTTAACTCCCTTAGGGGTTGAATTTCGAAAAATCCTTTCTTATTCTTTGTCTACATTCAGGGAACCTCTGTGCAAAATTTCAACTCTCTAGGTCCAAGGGTTTGGGCTGGGCGTGGATGAGTCAGTCAGTCAGGACTTCTCTTTTTATTTATTTAGAAGATTATATAGATATAAGATTAAATCCTACCTTACCCGGCCGACATACACCGATGGTATGCACCTCATGGTCTGCAGATTAAAGTATAGTGACGTAAGAGCGGAGAGGCGTTTCGCAAACAAGCGTCGCTACGCGGGCGCCGGCTCCACCTTATGCAACACTTTCTTTGGAACAGACCCGATTACCCCTGCGTCATGTTAGTAATGTTTTGTTTATTTAGGCCGTCTTTTATTAGCTGATGGTGGGCTAGAAAAACAAGTTTATAAAGGTTAACTAATATTACTTAATATAACGACGGTTATATCAGTGGGGTTAGCCAGAGGCGAAACTGTTGCCACCAACCGGGTACAAATCCTTACTCTGTGGTTGCTGTTCTTATGTGTAAACCCAACAACTCAAGATCAGCAATAGTCCTTGCGATCAATTCACCATCGAGGTAGCAGTTAGATGTCCTGAATATTCCATTTATCCATATTTATCTCCGTTGTTACCGTACCAATATGTAATTCCCACTAAACCAAGTGATACCTACTCAATGTATCAACCATATAGAGGTACATACTACAGATCCTAAGGATCCTGTTGTGATTGCGATATTTTTTGTTCTGGATTTTTTCTAGGACCTTATAGTAACATAGAGTAGGTTAAAGTTCCAACATTTTTTTTACAACTAGTTTTTAATGTTCTAACTTTAATTTGCATACCTTCATGACTCCTGTACTCCAATGTTCTGTCCTCGATATTCCTTGATACGATGAAAGAGTACATCTTGAGGAAGCCAGCATGTTTGAAAGATATATATCTCGAAGGCATGATAAACCAAGTCAAAGACCCATGGTCTAACCTGGTACCTACCTCAAAGTCCCGCTGGTTTTTTCACGGATTCCTCTAACCACCTTTTTTTTTTTTTGGTGGATGGAAAATCATCGAATAACCCCTCCCCCCCCCCCCGCTCTTGGGCAGAGCGAAGGGGAGTGTCAGACTTCTGCTGACTAAAAACCGAACCCATGTTTCTTCTTCGCCCTTGTGTCGGAGCCACGTTATCCTTTCGATAATCCACAGCCCCGACGGGATAATCCACAGCCCCGACGGGATCCACAGCCCCGACGGATTTCTCTAACCTGACCGGAAGAAAAAGCCCTTGTATTATTCAATGCATCTATTAACACAATTAATTCTGAATACACACTTCGTATTTTTTTTCACTTTTTTTTGTGGGTGGGAAATAATCAAATAACTCCTCCCAGTCCTCCCGCTCTGGGCAGAGCAGTATAGTGTCAGACTTCTACTGACTAAAAACCACCCATGTTCCTACTTAGCCGCGGTATCTCTTTCGAACAACCCGCAGCCCCGACGGGTCGTATTTAGCACTTAAACCTCAATAAAGTATGTCTCAGACCTCAGACATCAGTCCAGACATGTGCAACATCCAGGTTCAGACCCATTAAGGTCAGTTATTACAACTAACCTAAATGGGTCTCGTGTTGCCAATCTACTCCACCAATTTCATTGTATGAGTCACGTGTAAGTACCTACTTAATTCCTGAAAGTGATTATCCAGTTAGGACATCAAGATTAATGGCGGAAATTAGGACATCAGATAGAAGATTCTATCACGATGGTGTAGAGTCCAATCAGGATGATGACAGTAAGGACGTCCTGTTTCCAACGACTATGTTGTGTCTGGACCAAAATAAGCAAGATGAGCAACGAGGAACTGAAAATAGTGATGTCTCGTAATGTGCCTGTTTCGAGGATAAGGTCACGGGTTTAGTTGTTGGCAGTGGCAACTGAATTAGTCGTACTTTGTGAGTCCAAAATGTTCCAGAAAGAGTAGAAAAACTTTATGATTTCACCATGTGGTGTCTCTGTTTCAAGGATTAAGAGTTACACTATCCTTCAAGTAGTCAACAAAGTGTGAACGGATCCTTCACGAAGCCAGCAATCAATCATTCGGCACATATGAAACTTAGTAACTCTACGCAAAAAAAATTGTTGAAAAAAAACTTTTTTTATTTGGGTCAAAATTACGTTTTACAGTCGGACTCAATGTAACGCACTCATTGCTCGATGCATTGAATACTACAGCAGTCATGGACGTATTTAAAGGCAAGTTACATGTAATATTTAAACCATCGTAATCATCATCATCATTTCAGCCGAAAGACGGCCACTGCTGGACATAGTCCTCCCCTAAGTGTCGTCACATTGACTGGTCCCGTGCGACTCGCATCCAGTAAAAATTAATATCACTGTAATTTTTTTTTTTTTTTTTAAACGTTGCCCCACACAAGGAATTTCTCCTGTATCGTGGGTGCGTTCACAAACATTTAAACTCACATAGTAGTTCGCTCAAAGAATAATCCAAAAGCAGGTGTAGAGTGAATGAGCTGGAACCTAAGTAATTTCTTCAGAAATGTGTTCAGGATGCTCAGAGGGTAAACATACTAAAAGTCCCCGCCTCTAGGGGGGGAGCCGGAGTGGGGGGAGGGGGTTAAAGTTCCCACTTTAGAGTTTTTCGCTAATATCTTTAAAACGGTGCGTCGTAGAGAAAAAGTGTCTTCTACGTAATGAAAGCTAATAAAATTTACTACAACTTTTATCCCAGTCACTATTTCGAATTCCTAACTATTTTTGAAGTACACGTTCTGGAAAAGTGAAATTTTCGACAAAAATCGATTTATCAAACATTACCTCTTGGCTGCTACTGCAATCGTGTTTTTTCGGGATGAAAAATAGCCAGCATGTTAATCCAGGGCCTAATTTACCTATATATCAAATTTCATACAAATCTGTTCAGCCGTACAGCTATTGAAAAAAATTTCCTTTCTTAATTTTAATTTTATAACTTCATCCGTTTAGGTCGTGAAGGTCCTGACAAGGCTCCTTCTTCCAAAGCACCCTCATCTACAGTGGATGGTTCTTGCTGGAGAAACTCTTCACCATCTTCACCATTGTCTTCATCTTCACCATCGTTTTCGTCAAGAGACATGCTGTTGAGACATTTCCCTTGGCAGTGGAGGCATGCCGCAGAACATTGAGCATTGCTTTGCGACATCCACATTTGCCACAACCACAACTCTTAGCGCATGGGCAAAATATTGTTTTTAATAGGACTTCTGGTGCAAATCATCAGTGGACAATGGCACCAGGCTGCCTCCTACATGTTTCCATCACCACTCTTGGGGACTAGCTCATTCCCAAGCCACAGTTCCACTTGGTGGTAGGTGCGCCGTGAATGCTGTTTAGCTGCGTTCTCAGTTGGTGGGAGGGAGCTGAGGTCAGGCTTAATTTTTGCCAATGATCTCATGAACAATTGAAAACGATACTGGTTGAGGAAAGTCAGTCTTGTTGGCGCCCCATACCATTGAAGAAAGTACGTCTTCCCAGCCTCATCAACTTCATTGTGCGTGGAGGCGGGGTTATAAAAGATCGCTGCTGCTTCTTTGATGATATCAAACTTTAAGTACAATCTGTTTACCCCTTTTTTTTTTTTTTTGGTGGGTGGAAAATCATCGAATGACCCCCCCCGCGCTTGGGCAGAGCGAAGGGGAGTGTCAGACTTCTACTGACTAAAAACCGAACCCATGTTCCTTGTTTGCCCTTGCGCCGAGGCCACGTAATCTAGTACAAAATACCGCGGCCCCGACGGGATCTGTTTACCCCTGGAGTGATCAATACTCGATCCCCATATTTTCTTTCCAACTCAGCCTTGATGGTTCGCCAATGAGGTTTATTAGAACAAACCTCCCTGATACGATATTGAAGAGTAAGAGTTTCAACTTTATGTACTATTCTCCTTTTGCTATGTGGCGTTTTGGATTTTTCTTGTATATACATAATGCGCACACAAAAAACAATGACTCCTGAAATCGAAATGGGGAGCTGAAGACCTAAGCTGAGACGGCCCTGCTTCTTCTTGAGGTGTGGGTGCATTCCTTACAACTTTATTAATTGTTTTAGCTCGGGTGTATTTTTTACGACAGTTCTTGTGAATTAAAAGGAATTTCAAACCACGAAAAATTTAGTGCTATTCATCTTTCCGTTCTTGACTAGCTTTGATAAGGCCCAGTATTCCCTTTTCTTTCATCTCAATGACGTCCTTACTTTCTTTAACGACGTCCTCGTCACACACGGTCGTGTTCTGCGGCATGCCTCCACTGCCAAGGGAAATGTCTCAACAGCATGTCTCTTGACGAAGACGATGGTGAAGATGAAGACAATGGTGAAGATGGTGAAGAGTTTCTCCAGCAAAAACCATCCACTGTAGATGAGGGTGCTTTGGAAGAAGGAGCCTTGTCAGGACCTTCACGACCTAAACGGATGAAGTTATAAAATTAAAATTAAGAAAGGAATTTTTTTTCAATAGCTGTACGGCTGAACAGTTTTGTATGAAATTTGATATATAGGTAAATTAGGCCCTGGATTAACATGCTGGCTATTTTTGATCCCGAAAAAACACGATTGAAGTAGCAGGCAAGAGGTAATGTTTGATAAGTCGATTTTTTGTCGAAAATTTCACTTTTCCAGAACGTGTACTTCAAAAATAGTTAGGAATTCGTAATAGTGACTGGGATAAAAGTTGTAGTAAATTTTATTAGCTTTCATTACGTAGAAGACACTTTTTCTCAACAACGCACCGTTTTAAAGATATTAGCGAAAAACTCTAAAGTGGGAACTTTAACCCCCTCCCCCCACTCCGGCTCCCCCCCTAGAGGCGGGGACTTTTAGTATGTTTACCCTCTGAGCATCCTGAACACATTTCTGAAGAAATTGCTTAGGTTCCAGCTCATTCACTCTACACCTCCTTTGTTAAGTGGACTATAGACAAATACCCAGACCCGGAACAACTATCAGTAGGTCTTACAAATATAAAAGAAATAATAAAAAGAAGATATAATTGAAAGGTTCCCTTCCTAGGTATGGTCTAGCTAGAATGATCGCAATGACGGGCAGAACAAGTGCCTTTCAGTAGTTTCAGGTTCGTTTAATGAAATTTTACACCCATTATATATTGCATCGCATCGCTCCGAATCATACTATAAGGAACTATATCCACGACAAGAAGACGAGACCAAAAATCTAAATAGCACGTCGCAATATTCACCGTCTCAGGGTTCCAAATAGGTCAGCTACAATATTTCCAATTTCTACAATCCCTCGACATTGCCATTTGTAATGCAACCTCCTTACTACAAATCACCACTAAATGCCATAAGGAACTGATCATCAATGGCATGAATCTTCTAACAAACGCATAAAGCCCATTGCACACGTACAAGTCGTACACACGGCGACAAGTCAAGCTTCAATTTACCAGTATAGCATGGCCTCACTTTGCATGCATTTTCTGTACAATGAGAGATTTCGCCTATATTGGTTTTGAATAGCTTGAGTGGTCGACGTGGTCGTACAGTGACGGATTTGCTACCTATATGGATTGCAATAGGCAGAGAGGTATGACGTAACAGTATCGTTAGACCCGCCGTGTGTACATAATCTTATGAAGAAACGTAGCATTTATGTAATCGATAACAGATGAACTCTGTTCTCTATGTTTCATAGTTTAGTTTGCAGCTAATTGGTTGTATGTTTTCATTGCTGTGAACGGTAGTTCTTAATTTCATAATCATTTTTTTTATTACTACAGAAATAAAATCAAAATATATTGATTTCGAAAAAAAACTTGCAAAATTCCGTTATAACAGAGAAAAAAATAAACTTAATAATAATATCAGCATTCTCTTGCCCCTATCCTAAATCTTTTTCATCCGTACTTCTTAATTTCTCGTCATTTCATCTGACGCATCCTTTCTTGCATATCATCCTTTACACAGCCCATCCATCGTTTCTTTGGTCTTACTCGGAGAGTGTGCGCAAGAGCCTCCACAAGCTTATTCCACCATCTCCCTTCTCCTATCTAGAGACTAGGCGTACTGCAGGGTATCACCCATACTGATTGAACTGATTTCCAAGATACAGGTTTTTTACCTAGTTTGGAAGTCAGGCGTCCGTATAGTTTATTGCAGCCTTTTTTTTTTGTATAGAATCCCCGATGAAATTGAAATTGTATTAGGCTATAAAATTTTTTAATTGAGACCAATAAACAATTATTATTATTATTATTATTATTATACCTTGTAAGCGTTTTGCTAAGTCTTTCATTATTCGTACAGCCAAGGAGTGGAACACCCTGCCTGCGTCGGTTTTCCCGAGTTCATATAACCCCAATCTATTTAAGTCGCGAGTAAATAGGCTTCTTCTAGGTAAGCTCGTTCCATCGTCGACCTCGTCTCTGCCCTTAGGGCAAGATTGAGGTCAAGAGTAAGCCCATATAAAATAAAAAATAAAAAAATACTCTACGTCTAAACCACTCCACATTCATACTCAAAACTTTCCTCATGACATTTTCTTCAAATAAAATTAATAATAATAAAACAAAGACAAATCATTGATTCAATAAAATTGGAATTATATAACATTCCAAAGATCACCCAATAGGCCTTGAAGTAGGAATTTCGGTCATTAACTCTTAATGTGCGGATATTTTGGACAGGTGTGCCAAGATAACCGGTATGGTCACATTGGGCACTATGATCTATTATGGTACCTTCGGTCAGCTTGACCTCTGCCTTTGACAAAAAAATAATGGCCAAGAGCGAATTGGTTCCGTACAGTGGACAATGAAGGTTATCGAAAAGGAAAGAAGATTATATGTATTTATTAAAACTTTATGCACAAGTAAACACTGCACAAAGACGGACTAAATATATATTTGCAAAAAGCTAAATATATAAAGTTATACGAGTTAAACAAAAAAAACTACTACGAATCTGCCAACATCTTGATAGGTTAAAAAATAAAAACCTGTCCCTGCTGTATTCGTCTAGGTATAAAGCATAATATCAGACAGGTATTGTTTAGGTATATTGAAAATAAATAAACAGGACATGTCTACTTGGTAAAATTACTTGTAAAAAAAGAACATGGGAAGATCCATCAAAAACCACCGTATTAGAATTCCTGCCGCAGTCAGAGAGCTTTAATGATTACTTAGGCCACCACTTAGTAAAGTAAGGGTTTGACAGTTTTCTCATTCAAAAGTATGTGAAATCTTTACTAAGTGACGGCTTAAGTAATCATTAAATATCTCCGAGTCGGTCAGCTAGTCTGCATAAATAATGTCGAAAGATCTCTAAGGAAATTGATTGTGACCAGTTCTTTTTTTAATTTATTATCTTTTGGTGTCACAGTCCCCAGACAAGCAGGCTGTTCAAGTGTTCAGTGATGCCATAATAATACCAGTTTTAGTAAAAAAGATAAAAATGTAACTTATCTTTATGGTAAAGGTCTATAGTACATGATTAGTTACGAATACCAAGCGAAATATCTACATAGCAACCTATAGTTGAATGGGACTGGTTTTTTTAAATATACGATTAGTGACAGAATTCACGAAATCCGATTAGCAGTTCCGAAAATGTCATCCTACAACCAAGCCTAAGTGCATGTTTACGTACGCGCGGCGCGGCGTGCGGCGCGGCCGGCGACGCGTCGAGCGACGCGTCGAGCGAATTTTGTGTTCACGGACAGGCGATGCGTGCAGCGGCAGATATCATCGTTCGCGCAAACACAAACGTATGGCAATGTACGACGGTGTATATAGAGACGCGGCGCGGCGGCCGCGGCGGCGGCCGCCGCGAATTTTCAAGGCCAAGTTCCGTCGCGGGCATCGCTTCATCGAGAATAAACCGCCGCGTGCATCGCCGCGTCCGTCGCCGCGGCCGCCGCCGCGTTCGCCGCCGCGGCCGCCGCCTCAAATTCAAGCAATCGCGTATAAATTCGCTTCTCCGTGAACGCACTCATACACCGCCATACGTTTGAATTTAGTGCGGATCGCGTCGCCGGCCGCGCCGCGCGCCGCGCCGCGCGTACGTAAACATGCACTTATACAAACTTTACCTCTTTATTAAGTAGTATAGACAGAACTACGTCATCATAACCAGTAGCAATAGTTACGCATTTTAGCGGTCTTCTTTTCTTAATCTGAGCTGAGGTATTGGTGTTACAGTATCAGTATTACGTACTCTGAGAAGAAACAGTCAAATCTTCATCAACTCACATAAGAACTATGCAGATTAGTGTCTGAGATGATCTTTTAAATAAATAAAACCGTTTAAAAAAAAGAACTACGCAGATTTAAGCGGATCTTTCCTACTAACAAATGCTTGAACTCACTGGTCTTGTTGTGCTACACGTAGCACAACAAGACGAACAATATACATTGTTATGTTATATTTATATTGTATTACATCATCATCTCCATAAAAAGTAAAACACATTCCTGTCCTTCCCAATCCTTTCCTCATTCGTGACACATTCGAGCAGAAACTTTCACTTCCTCCCGATATCGGTTTCTGCATCGTTATTTAGAACTGCTTACTAAGGCTAATGCTCTAGGTATCACTGTTCTATCTTTGCCTGCTTGTCTGGCACATTTTGCATTGTCACCTTTCTCCTTGTTATGTATGAGGAGGAAGCTTGTGGGTTTTTAGGCTTTGCTTTTAGGTTTGCTAATACATTTGGCGTTTTATTCATTGTTATTAAGGAAATGGTCGTGAGTATGACTTTGATTGAATTGCTATAAGAGGAGCAGGAAGTGAAAATTATCATTTTCGTACTCCTTCACTATTTATTTTGGATTTATTACGTTTTTTACGGGATTCATGACAGTTTAATTGTTCCTCCGGAACTACGTCGAAATGCTGATTCTGGCATTTTAGGAGTTGCACTGGTTTGGGAATAGTGTGGTAGGTTTGTCTCAATATAAAACGGCATTTAGGTACTCAGATTCTTTTATATCTCAAATCTGCTAAACCACTCTTTTCACGTTATGTAATATGAGTTTACTTATATGCAGATTATGACACTACCGTCTTGTGATTATCATCACAATCATTGACAGATCAATTTGCTTTATTTTGTTGAAACTACATTATCTCATAGTTTATTATAATGTAACACTCAACTTGCGTCACTTGTGAATAGAATGGATTGCCAACTCTAGTTATAATGTAATTAGTATCAATATGATCCAAACGTTGACATCTTATTATCTTTAGATAAGTGGGTCTGTGTGATTGCGGAATTGATAGAGGGGATAAATTACCTGCTTATGTAAAATGCAGTTAAAAACGAATAATTTCACTGATATCTAATAATACATTGGACTTAGTTGTCAAACTGAAATCACCAACACGCGACGCATGACCCGGGCATAGAGCTATTAGAGGTCATAGAAACATGTTGGATCTTTCTTACAAAAGATGAATAGACGACTCTTTAAATAATTATGATACGGCCATAGTAAATACACGCATGTCTAGGAATATTTTAAATACTATATATTCCAATGCGAGTGTGTCGTCTTAACACAAGCTGCAACAGCCGTAAAGCGTCTGAAGATTCACAACCACGCAATCAGATTTGTAACTGATAGCCTGTCTGTGCTTAAAGCCCTAGAAAACAAACAAACTAACAGTAAATTAATATTTGAATGTCACCTCGCCCTGGAGAGTATATCGCTGTCCAACAGTATTACCCTCCAGTGGATTAAGGGGCACAGTGGATCCCTGGGAAATGACGCCGCAGACGAACTTGCTAAGAGAGGGTCCGAGATGACAGTGCTTGGCCCGTACCCACTCCTTCCCTTACCTTTCTCACAGTTCCGTACATGGGTTCGCCAGAGATCAACTGAAATCCATAACAGCAAATGGTCACGGTCTACAGACTGCAGACAGTCAAAAATGGCGATGCCAAGTCTACATCCGCGGCTAACAAAACGACTGCTTAGCCTAAGTAAAAATAACCTTAGAATAATAATAGGGACAATAACGGGCCATTGCCCCCTCAATAAACATCTTTTTACCATAGGCGCCACGGACAGCCCACTCTGCAGGGGCTGCTTTGATGCTGAAGAATCAGCCGCCCACGTCATCCTGGAATGCGAGGTCGTGGCTACTCAACGCAGACAAATCCTCGGAACGGTGAGGTCGCTCCGCGAAGCCTGTGAAGCTCCCAGGAAACTTCTGTGCTTCTGGGCGGAGCTAGGCTGGCTATCTTAGCCAGGACACCTACGCACAACTGACCGATCAAGAGTCTAAGTGCGGAAAACGGAGTCCCTACTCTACTCTACTCTACTATTTATGAATGTTTTCTTGGAAATATTATAATGTCATACTGTAAGACATTGACACACCGTAACTCAATGCACACGCCACCATAAAATTATAAGACCATTAATTACCAAAGTCGTTATAACAGATTATTTAATCAAAGCCGTTTAATTACTACAGCATCTTAAGTCGATCCATTCTTAACAGAATCAATAAAAATAAATAAGTAAAAGTTGAAAGCAAACAACCAATAAAAACGAGAGTGATTTAGAGAAAAAACAAAAATAAAAGTGATGTGGTCACGACGTTTTCGTCTAAGTAAAGTATAATAGTAGTACGTTTTACATAACTAAGGGACGGCCGAGAGCGGTCAGTGGGCCAGCGCGTACGCTGACGGAAATCTTGGTCGACGCGAATCTGTGTCACTGGGTGTGCGCATGCGCAGGTGGGGCGGGCGCCAGTGCGCCACAATGCCGTTAGATAATACTGTGACCTTTGCAATGTTTGACAACATTGTGATTTAAGGCACCTGTGCTGCACCCTTTGTGCGAATTTTTTGGCTGACTTAAGTTTGAATTCGTTTTGGGAATGGCAGTTTTTACCTTTTTCTGCACATTCTATCAAAATCTACATTTATGTTCGAGGATCACAACAAGGACTGGTACGTCACCAATTTATTAAAGACATTTGAAAAACTTCATTAGCAACAGAAACAGGTTTGCTAGTTGTAGGTACTCTTCAAACTCTTTCTCAAGAAGTGGGCTACGCCTAGAGGAGAGATTTATTTCGTTAGTCGTTTTTTGCATATTTAACGTAGAAGATTCATTATAGCATGATATTGATGAATTGACATGGTCTTTAGCTTAAGATTATGCAATGAAAGTCACATAATTCATTTTATTGCACGAGGAAGATCTTTTTTTCTATTAGATTTTGATACTATGTTGCTCATGGCCCTCTTTCTGGTTCTTCCGTATTATCATCATTGTCTTGCCTTAATCCTAATTTACTTGAAGTCGGCGTAGCATGTATTGTCTTCTCTTAAAGTCTTCATCTCAGCATTTGTAGCCATATCATCCTTCACACAGTCCATTGTTTCTTTCTGGTTCTACTTATTTGGTATAATTTAGCGGCACTAATTTAGCCTCCCTGTAAAGTAGAGAATTTATCCCTAAACTATAAGAATAAGAATAAATTTATTTAGTCATTGTTACAATAGTTTCTTAAATAACTAGCACTAATAATAAACGTAACAAGTTAAATTTTACAATTGTTACAAAACAGAGGTCCCCAAACTAGGCTGCGCCTGTATCTTGGGGGCCGGAGTTGCGTTAACTTAACATAACATTATTAAGGCTGAGTTGCACCAAAAAAGTCGTTAAAGTTAAAGTTTTTGTCAAATTTGACAGTACTATATGGGGTATCTAATAGAAAAATTATTACAAAATTTTTTTTGCAAACATTCAAACAAAGTAAGTACCTATTATATTTATTGCTTTGTCTACCTATAGCACGTACCTATTATTTTTTGGTTGAACAATTACATAAGATGAATATCCTTGCAATGCAATCGTATAGTCAGCCACCAAGCTACGTTTTTAGAGACTCGAAATCTTGGCAAGTAACATTCGTCGTTCCATGTGGAAAAACGATCGGCTCTAGGTAATCACACTTTTCTTTTCATCGCTTTCGTCATCAGAACTGGTTTCTGCGAGTATTTCTTGGAGCAGGGACATGATGTCTAAAGGTTATATTCAACGCGTTTGACAATAAAATTGACAGACAATTTAACATAAACTATAACACTAACCAGCGGAAAGTGAGTGGTTGCAGTTACCGTTAAAGTTATGACGTCATTTAACTATTTGTCAAATCGCGCAACTCATTGTTGGCATAACCGATACAAAACTGAAGTTTTGATGTTTGTTTGACGTGCCATTTGACACAAACTTTAACTTTAACTACTTTTTTGATGCAACTCAGCCTTATATTATTAAGTAAGTAGTTATCTTTAAACAAAAATAAAATAATATTATTATTACAAAATGAAAAAGTATTATAATGTGGTGTGCTAGTGCGTGTGTATGTGAGTGTGTATGTGTGTTTGTGTGTGTGTGTGTGTGTATATTTTTGGTGTAATTTAGTTAACTTAAAATTTGTTCCGTCTCTTCGTACGATAGTTTGGCAAACCATTTTATTAAAGTTTTCTTGCATGAAAAGTTGTTCAAATTTTTAATGTCGCAGCTTTTATTAATTTTATTGTAAATATGGATATGTGAGTAGAATGGGCATCGTCTGGCTAAAAGGCTATGAGCTTCCGGAGGAGGGATGTAGAGGACGCGTTTAGAGATAAGGTTTTCATAGTCAGGTCTATTTTTTAGGGTTTTATGAACAAGTAGAGTTGCTTTTAAAATAAATAATTGTCGCACTCTTAATACAGCAAACTCCTTATAAATAAGATCTGTTGGGTAGCGAAAAGGCTTCCTTAAAGTTACTTTTATAACGGCTCTTTGAGCTCTTTCTATCTCTATAATAGTGCTTTTCCCGGCTGCACCCCAAACAGAAATCCCGTATTGAAGTACTGACTGACACAAACCAAGGTAAATTGTACGTAGTATTTCAAAGGGTGTGCAGTTACGTAGCTTTTTCATTACATGTATCAACTTTCTAACGCGACCAGAGAGCAAGTGTAGATGAGATTTGAATGACATGTTTTCGTCTAGTGTGATGCCAAGGTATTTGATTGAGGCAGTGTGATCAATGACTAGGCAAGAACAGTGAGTAAGCGGTGATGTCTGGTAACTGCAGCATGTATGGTATTTAAGAAGAAGATTACGTGGAGGTCGAGAAGCTAATGTTTTGAAGAAGGTTATGAATTTAGTTTTTTTAATATTTAAAGTCAGGAGATTCGCATCAAGAGCGTTAGAAACCGTTAATAGACCGATCTCAGCTAGACGGTACACTTGTTCCCATGTTTTAGCGTGGAAAATAACGACAGTGTCGTCAGCATATGATATAATTTCTGCGCCGTTTAGTTGTGAGTTTAGAATATCATTCATGTAGAAGCTGAAGAGAGTTGGTCCGAGTGTGCTGCCCTGTGGAATTCCAAAGGAGATGGGAAGTACGTCACTTGAGTGTTCATCGACCTTCACTAGCTGTTTGCGATCAGACAGGTAACTCGTAAACCATTCAAGTGCAGCCCCTCGTATGCCCGAACATTCAAGTTTTCTAAGAAGAAGTTGAATTGATATTGTATCGAAGGTCTTTGCCAGATCTAAAAAAACTCCTAAAGTCTGTTCTCCTTTTTGGGTGAAAGTAGCCACTAAGTTAGTCAGTAATGAAGCAGCGTCTTCTGTTGACCTTCCTCGCCGGAATCCAAACTGCTTGTCGGATATCAATTTGTGTTTTTCGAAAAAGTTCACTAGCCTGTTGTTAACTAGTTTCTCCAGTACTTTGGACAGAATAGACAGAAGTGCGATTGGTCGATAATTTTCAGGTAAGTCTGTAGGGCCGCTTTTATGTATTGGTCTAACGGAAGCAACTTTCCAGCACTCCGGAAAGTTACCAGTTTCTAAGCTTAAATTAAAAATATGAGTGAGTGGTTTAAGGATTGCGTTCTTTATTTTTATAATAAAACTTGTAGTGATACCATCAAGTCCTGGTGCGCTGTCAATTTTAAGTTGGTGGATATATTTCGTTATTTCTGTTTCGTCTGTCGGGTGAAGAAAGAATGTGTGTGGGAAATTTTCACGAGGTTTGTATTTTTTGGCTAGGGATTCTTGAGTCTCAGAAATTCGTGATAGTATTAGATCAGATAGATTTTTTCCAATCGAGGTGAAGTAGGCATTACAATTGTTAAGTGAGTTAACTGGATCCGCCGAATTGGAGATTAGTTGGGATGAGTCATTTCTTTGACTATTTGGGCTATATATTGATTTGAGAGTGTGCCATAGTTTTTTTGGGTTCTTTTGGCTTTCTGTTATTAGCTGGCTATTGTGCTCTGTTTTTAATTTATGTAAAAGGTTATTACAGAAATTCCTGTACCTAGTGTTCATGCCAACCGCTGGCGCCACCTATCATCGGCGCGCCGAACTTGGTGATCGCTGAGCATTCACGCTGGCACAGGGGTTCATACATTCATCACCACCACCAGGCGGAGCCAGTGTCGCGCGGATCCCTTCCACGGATTGCAACATCGCTAACTCACCGCAGCTATAAAAACTTTTTGTTTGTATAGAATCAGTCCTTTTTACCTTCTCTCTTCCTTCAAGTCACATCCATCATCCTTTACAGACCCCCGCCATGGCCATGGCGGTCTAATCCATCCACGCAGTCTGTAACTTATGTAATTTCATACATATTTCAAAATATAATTGTGAAACCATCACGCTCGCATTATTTCAACGACGGACAGACCTGATCCCCAACATTTTGGTCCTACGAGACGGATCTACAAGAATACCAGCCGGAAGAAGACTCCACATACACGGTGCCGACCACGTTGCCGGCACGTTGCGGACTTTGACTCGGACTGGAGCCGGGCGCTGAAGACAATAGCTGGCTGTGAAGACGATCGACCGGGTGCAGCGATCATCACGATCGACCGAGTGCAGCGATCATCACAGCTGGTCCAGTGACCCAGCAATAACATCAAACCAGAGAAAAAGGCAAAGGCGTAAGATACGTAAACGGTCAGGTCTCTGTTCCGTCCCGTCAATCCCACCCGTCACATCCATTCAGTTAAAGATTTGTGTTAAAGCTGTGTTTCGTTTCAGTTCACGCGAGTGTGGCAGCCACGTGGACCAGGTGATATTTGCATGTGAGTAACCACACCACATCACACCACACCACATAACGCTCATCCATATTCCGTCAGAATGTCGGTCAAGGCAGTGGACGAAGTTCTTTCCGAATTAAAGAAACGTAGGGGTAACATTAAGGGTCGGTTAACCCAGTTTAAAAATTACGTGGAATCGTTCGCGGGAGCTCACTTAACAAGCTTACAAACAGCTGAGTTAACTTTACGTGTTCAAGCCGCGAGTGAATTATACGATAAATTCGACAACGTAGAAAATGAACTCGAACTACTCCTTCCGGAATCCGAAACAAACGCGAATCTACAATACATAGAAGCATTAGAAGATATTTATTTTACGGCAATAGCCAGTGCAAAGTGTTTAATTAAAAACGCGGAAATTACAAGTCGACTTCCAATTGCATCGGAACCACGTGTCAATATTAAATTACCAGACATAAAATTACTTGCCTTCGATGGAGCCTATGATCACTGGCTAGAATTTAAACATTCATACGTAACCATGATTCATAATCGTTCCGATCTAGACGAGATCCAAAAATTCCATTATTTGCGGTCAGCACTTAGTGGAAGCGCGTTACAAGTGATAGCAGCGTTGGAATTTAGCCCAGCCAACTACGTTCACGCATGGGAGTTATTGGAAAGCCGTTATCACAACGAGAGGTTGTTAATTAATAATCACGTAAAAGCGTTGCATAATATTCCATCACTAAAACAAGAATCGCCATCGCAAATAAGGAAATTAATTGATACTATTTTACGTAATCTGCGCGCTTTAAACTCACTAAATGAACCCACAGTTAATTGGGATACATTAATAATTTATTTAGTGGTCAGTAAGCTGGACTCGTCTACAGAACGCGAATGGGAAACCCACATCGGTGCCACGTGTCTAGGTTCACGAGAAAAAATAAAACTTAACGATTTAATAACGTTCCTCCGAGGTCGAGCGGACACGTTGGAAATGATCGGCACTAGCCACATAAAGGAAAAAACACATCATAGCGACTTTAAACACCAAAACGATAAACGAAATTCACAGCGCGTACATAGTTACGCGGCTACTAAGGCGACGCGTTATAGTAATTACCGTGGTGCTACAAATAAACAATGGGATTTACCCAAGTGTGTCCTGTGCAATAGGGAACATTCATTATACTCGTGTACAGCATTCCTTAATATGTCCGTGAGAGACAGAATTAAATTCATTAACGAAAATAAGATGTGTGCAAATTGCTTGAGAAACGGTCACGCGTTAGATCAATGCAAGTTCGGTTCGTGTAAACAGTGTTCAAACAAACATAACAGTTTGCTACACATGGACGAGGCGGGAAACAGCGCTTGTGTGCGTGCGTCGTCGAACGGAGGGAACGTACATCCACAATCACACAGTTTGGCGACATCAACAGTGCATTCACGCGACTCGGCCACTACTGTTGTGTGTGAAGCGAACACTACCGAATTCAAGTTAATAAGTACTGTTTTGCTCTCTACGGCGTTAATTGAAGTAGCTGATAATAATAACGTGTATCATACGGCCCGCGCGCTCTTAGATAACGGAAGCCAAAACTGCTTCATAACTGAGAAATTTGCAAAGAAAATAAATGCAATATATATACAGTCCACTATTCAAATATCGGGTGTGGGACAGTCAGTCTCGCAATCACAGCATTCATGTGACGTCACAATACGTTCAAAATTAAGCGATTTCAATACCAAGCTTCGCTGTTTAATCTTGCCATGCATAACATCCAGTTTGCCTACGATAAACATCGAAGCCGGTAATATATATATACCTGAGTTCTTACAATTAGCAGATCCGACGTTTAACGTAAGTTCAGAAATTGACTTGTTGATCGGCGCGGATAGATTTTGGGATCTTCTAGAAACAGACAAAATACGTCTAGCAAGTGGCCCATTCCTACAAAATTCAAAATTAGGATGGTTATTGTCCGGTCCTGTGCTCGCGAGGAGCCCAAAACCTGCTCACGTTCATTGCCACTTCAGTCAGGAAATCGATAAACAACTCCGGCTGTTTTGGGAACTCGAAAACATTCCTTCATCATCATGCGCACCCTTAACAGATGATGAACGCACCTGCGAAAACATATTCAATAACACTACAAAACGCGTTGAAAACGGTAGATTTTCGGTTCGTATACCGTTGAAAGAGGCACCAGATGCCCTAGGTGATTCTTACACGTCAGCAACGAAACGATTTTTAACCTTGGAGCGTAAACTCGATCGTTTACCAGAGCTTAAACATTTATATTCTAACTTCATGCGTGAATACAATGATTTAGGTCACATGTCCAAGTTGGAGACTTGTAGTCAACCAAATTATTATCTTCCACATCATGGTGTTGTCAAGGAATCTAGTTCAACAACAAAACTACGCGTTGTATTTGATGCTAGTGCCGTCACTAGCTCGAATAAATCATTAAACGATATTCAGTACCCGGGACCCGCGTTACAAAAAGATATTTTCACGATTTTGTTACGATTTAGACAATATAAATATGTAGCTTGTGCAGACGTGGAGAAAATGTTTCGTCAAGTTCTTCTCCAGCATGACCAAAGGTCACTACAATTAATATTGTGGCGGGATAATCCTTCAGATCCGTTAGATACATATCAACTAAATACAGTCACGTACGGAACTGCGTCAGCACCATATTTAAGTATGCGCTGTATTAGACAGTTAGCATTAGAGTGCGACGATGACGTCATCGCTCGCATCATCACGGAAGACATATTCGTGGACGATCTCATCACCGGTGATGATGATCTAAACAACTTGCTTCAAATATGTCAAAAAACATCAGACGTGCTCCAATCGGGGTGTTTTCCTTTGCGCAAGTGGACCTTTAACTCAGATGCATCTCACAACAAAGCCACAGAACGCTTCATAGGCGAACATGCGCAAACCAAAACACTCGGATTGGGTTGGCATAACACTAGTGACGAGTTACACTTCGTTACAAATATTGAGAACCAAGACAACAATTCACGTTTAACTAAGCGAATAATGTTATCAGTAATATCACAAATATACGACCCATTGGGTCTTCTTTCGCCGGCAGTCATGATTTCAAAAATGATTTTACAAAAATTATGGCTGAGTAAAATTGACTGGGATACTCCGGTCTCTCAGGAAATTGCTAACATTTGGAAACATTTTATTTTTACGTTAAGATTTCTAAACGATATTCGCATCCCTCGCCACGTAATAGGCGATCATAATCAATACACAGAGCTTCATATATTTACCGACGCGTCTCAAGACGCATACGGCGCGTGTACCTATATACGTACATTTAGCAATATCGGTGACGCAACCGTTCGACTATTGTGCGCTAAGGGCAAAGTCGCACCTTTAAAAACAATCAGCATCCCGCGCTTAGAGCTGAGCGCCGCGCTTCTGGGAGCCCAGCTATTTAATAAAATAATTAAATCTCTTAGATTGCAGTTCAGTAAAGTATACTTTTGGACGGATTCCACAATCGTTATGGGTTGGATTAAAATGTCACCACATTTATTGAAAACGTTCGTACAAAACCGAGTAACTGAAATAAATGAACTCACAGGTGACTCAGTGTGGTTACATGTGAGTAGTAAGGACAACCCAGCTGATCTATTGTCTAGAGGTTGCGGCCTAGATTTATTAAAAGATAACGGACTTTGGTGGCACGGTCCATCCTATTTACATAATCGTTCACATGACTTTGAGCAAACTTACCGCGATAATTCGGAAGAATATAACTTACCAGATTTAAAACAAAAACAAACCTGCTTACCCAATATTCAGCACGAAGACATACTTAAATTCGACAAGGACGCGTCATTCACAAAGCTCGTACGAATCGGTAGCTACGTACAAAGATTTATAGCAAACTCAAGAGCTAAGCAAACAGAACGACAAACCGGTTTCTTATCTGTAAACGAGTTGGACGCCGCGCTGAGAATGTTAATTAGGCTCGTTCAAAGGAATTCATTTCCAGATGTTTTGAATAACTTAACAGCTCAAATTCCTATCAAGCAACGTTGTAAACAATATAATCGGATTTCGGGTTTAAATGTTTTTATTGATGAACATAAAATAATTCGGGTTGGCGGTCGAATATGTAATTCATCCGACTTCACCTACGATAAAAAACATCCGATTTTATTATGCAGTAAGCATCCATTCACGATTTGTTTATTTAAGCACGAGCATGCACGATTATTACATGCCGGACCTCAACTTTTATTGGCTACCATGCGTGAATGTTGGTGGCCATTGAACGCTAGAAATCTTGCTAGAAAAATAGTACACGAATGTATAACGTGCACACGTAATCGAGGTAAGACACTAGCGCCCCTCATGGGCAACTTACCCCCCGAACGGTTGGAATCGGGCTACCCGTTTATGCGAACCGGTGTGGACTACGCGGGACCGGTTTTCATATTATCCAGAAAGGGCAGAGGTTCTAGACTAACTAAGGCATACATTTGTCTTTTTATTTGTTTCACGACTAGAGCCATGCATTTGGAACTCGTTACTAGTTTATCTACAAACGACTACATATTAGCACTAAAACGTTTCATTAGCCGGCGAGGTACGCCTCGCACTATCTTCTCCGACAACGGTAGAAACTTTGTGGGCGCGGAAAAGGAGTTTCCTTTATTTCTCCATAAGGAATCGGAGGCCATTATTGATTACGCTTCCACTAATAGCATTGAATTTCGATTTATTCCTCCTTATTCTCCACACTTTGGCGGACTATGGGAGGGCGGGGTGAAGTCATGCAAGTATCACCTGAGACGCATAGTAGGTAACGCGCGACTAACTTACGAGGAATTTTCCACAGCTTTGACACAAATCGAAGCTGTCTTAAATTCCCGTCCAATGTCACCTCTTTCCTCAGACCCTTCTGACCTTTCCCCCCTCACCCCCTCACACTTCCTCATTGGCCGACCGTTAACGTCGCCACCTTCAAGGAATTTTCCAGACCAGCCAACTTCGAGTCTGACACGCTACGAGCGCATCGAGCAACTGCGGCAGCACTTCTGGCGTCGCTGGTCTACAGAATACATCTCTGAGCTGCAACAGCGAACCAAGTGGAAGACCAAGCAGGAGGACATCACCTTGGACAGCCTTGTCCTCATCAAGGACGACCAGTTGCCACCATTGAGGTGGCGGCTCGGTCGCATTCTACGTGTCATTCCAGGCGGAGACGGCATAGCACGAGTGGCTGACATCAGGACAGCTGCTGGCACGATCAGGCGTGCCTTCTCCAAGATCTGCCCGCTGCCTCCACAACCTGTGAGCGGCGACGCCTGACTCCGTGCCGGGAACCATTTTGGAAGCAGCGCTTCCAAGGCCGGGGGCATGTTCATGCCAACCGCTGGCGCCACCTATCATCGGCGCGCCGAACTTGGTGATCGCTGAGCATTCACGCTGGCACAGGGGTTCATACATTCATCACCACCACCAGGCGGAGCCAGTGTCGCGCGGATCCCTTCCACGGATTGCAACATCGCTAACTCACCGCAGCTATAAAAACTTTTTGTTTGTATAGAATCAGTCCTTTTTACCTTCTCTCTTCCTTCAAGTCACATCCATCATCCTTTACAGACCCCCGCCATGGCCATGGCGGTCTAATCCATCCACGCAGTCTGTAACTTATGTAATTTCATACATATTTCAAAATATAATTGTGAAACCATCACGCTCGCATTATTTCAACGACGGACAGACCTGATCCCCAACACCTAGTATAAATCAGTCTTTTCATTTCATCGTCTGGGTCGCAATTTGAAGCTCTATGAAGACTGTCACGGTGCTTTATGCACCTCATAAGACCTGGAGTGATCCAGGGCTTAAGAATGAATTTATTTCTGCTTATTTTAACTTTATGCGTATGTTTGATCATAAGATTGGTGATAATAGTTGTAAATGTGTTTAAAGAAGAGTTGGTACAATTCGAATTGAGGATATCAGACCAATCGATGCTCATTAGCTCCTCCGCGATTGCGTCATCGTCAGTTCTATTTTTCCACCGGGATCTTATGTGAGATTTAATGTTATTATTTTTTAGAGAAATATTAGCCAAAACCATGTCGTGATCTGTTATCGAGCATTTGCAGATTATTCCTTCGGATTTGTAGTTTGATTTAATAAAGATATGATCAAGACATGTACGCCCCCTGGTTGGTTCAGTGATAGCAGGTAAAAGACCATGTGAGGCCATGAGGCTCAAGTATTCAGCATGATTTGAGATGGCAGTATTCATTATGTCGATGTTTAGGTTACTATGTTCTTTGAATAACAACTATTCCAACAAGACCTAGTCACATCACGTTCAGTTGACTCATTTACCTATCCGTGTCTATCTATCAATCAACCTTCGTCTCCTTTAAAGCCTTATTCCGATCACAAACAAATACATAGTGGAAAAGGTTTTACCTTCTCAAACTGCAATATTAAGTCGTTTATTTTCTTACCTTATTATGACCAACTGACGTTATGAACGAAGGTACTATCAAGTTTAAAATCTCTTCGCCAGTAACTGTCACTTTCAAAAAGCAATGATAAACATCATCAGTTATGCTACAAAAGTGCTCTGCTTATCACCTTCATTTAACTGGACTGTCGTCGTTTCACTTTCACTTCAAGAACGGAGGAACTGCTTCAAACTGTCAGCTGCAAACATGTCAAATCTGCCTACATCGTCCAAATAAACTGCATGTCAAAGGAAACTATGGACACTACTTATAATGCTGTTTAGATAGGCGGCCATTAATTCGTTCCGAAGAAGACCAAATCATACGCCCTTCCATAAAACCAATAACAAAGTTGGTTCTAGCGAGGAAGTCATGACAACATACCAAAAACTACGAAATATCCTTTTACGATGATTCTTAGAAGATCAGCAGCCAGAAATGGGATATAGCATCCGTTTTTGAATGATTTTCCTTGAACATGTTGAAACAGTCTTCGCAATGTCATTGAACGTAGGTTTTACTCTTGTATGACGTGTCTTGAAACAATTGACGTCATAAACAGAGCTCCTTATATGTACAGGGCTACATGTCTTGTGTAATCAGCAGATTGTCGTAGAACTATTGACGTACATACAGACAGTATTGGCTGGGAACTGGTTGATAAATGGATAAATATGATTCCTGTAATGTGAGTGACGCAAAATTAGGGGTAAAATAATTGAGAAAGTGCTGCAGTAAACCTGACAAGCCTATCGAACTAAAGAAAGTATCTATGGGTCAATGGGTATGGTCATGATCCAGTAACAACCTAATAAATCATAAGCTGCATGACCTTTTCTCAACTAAGTTTGTGGTCGGCATCTAGTCTAACAGATCAGATGCAGCTGTGTACTAGTCCACATGGAGTGAATGCCTATCTGACCATAACCCACAACCCAAGACAGTTAAATTGGGTCTCTGGGACTTCGTAGAGCTTCATAGACTTTGCACTTTTTGACTCTGGACGTCGCAACCATAATAATAATAATAATAATAATAATAATAGTCCTCCTGACCGTTTTTCGGCCACGGTGGCCAATCCGTTGAGATTAGCCATCTGCGCGGGAGATATTATAGTGCACAAGTGTGTGCGCAGGCACAAGTGCACTCTCTGTTCCCTTTTCTCTCATAGTCCAACCACAGAAGAGATAAAAGTTATCTCTTCTGTGGTCGCAACTGATGATGCGACGATGCAGTGGTTTGGGAATAGTGCGGCTTGTCTCCGTTGGTAAAACTGGTCATCAGACATTTTCGACCACTAAACTATAACGACAGTCATAGATCTACAAATGTCAGTCAGGATTACTAAAGTGCAACCCACTTAATTAACAGATATCCTTCCATGTTATTTATATATTTTATGATAACATTTCCTTTAAATTAACATGCACACGACGCGTTCACTTTTTCGCTCATTCATTTTATATAACAGTTCAAGGTAGGATTAAAAGTTAAAGTTCTAATAATTGTAATTCTCCTTGCATAGTCGTCGTCAAGTTTAAACTAAGCAAGCATGTTCTACGTGATGTACATGTTATAAAGTTGCTAGCACTGTATCCTTAATCATTTATGTTGTTCATTCTTCATTATAAGAACCAATGAAAATAAATGGATTCTAAAAAATAAAAAAGGCAATATTTAGAAAGATATTATACGAGTAGTTGTACTCTAAAAAAGAATGTTACCATTTGCGCCACTGTTGTATAGTTGTTTTATCAAAAATATACAGTGCCAGCCATAAGTTAAGCTAGATTTCTGGTTAACTCGGTTATCTTCTTTATCCATTCAAAGATTTAATCATTATGTTGGCGACTGGCTGGGATGCGACCTTCTTTTATATTTTGAATGATTGTTCCATTTTATATTATTTTTTCTCTTGTTGTCAAGTGTCAGGGTTCCATTGCCTTTGTACATAATTTGTTCGTATTAAATTAATTATAACGTACTAACAGTGTTTCTACCATCTCCAACCCATTCTAGATAATTACAGTCCACATTGCTCACCAACATTTTGGTCCATTCTCGCCGTAAAAACAAACCATATTTCAACATTTTCATTTTGACGTAAGTTTTTCATTTTTCATTTCGCTTAGTAAACATTCATTTCTTCATTCTTATTCATTAAACATGGTGGAAACACGTAGTCAAAGCAAGGCAAACACGGACACTACGGCCACGGAAGTCAATCGGACGCAACCCGAACGTCGCGAACGTTCACGGGGCGGCGACCGGCCGGCTTCGGCCACAGCAACGGAGGGTGCAATTAGCTCGTCCACACAGCCCGCGGGCACTGAACCTTGCGACCAGGCACAACCTAGCCTCGCAAATTGCCCAAGTGTACGATCTAATTCGGTTTTAGACGCAATTGCAAAAGCACCTTCACGCAGCGCACATAGTGTTCATAGTACACAATCGTGCAGTGAACGCACCCACACCTCGAGGTCTTCGGCGACCGTCCGCGCTCAGAAACTGGCCATCGAAGCTGACGCAATGCGGCGCCGGGTGGAGCGTGAGCGCGAGCTTGCGCGACAGCAGGCGGAGCGTGAGCGCGAGCAGGCGGAGCGTGAGCGCGAGCAGGCGGAGCGTGAACGCGAGCTTGCGCGACAGCAGGCGGAACGTGACCGCGAGCTTGCCCGCCTCGAAGCTGAGGTGGAAGAAACGGAACTACAAGCCAGACTAGCTGCTTTAGAAGCATCAGATAAGTCATCTAAATCCCATTGTTCACGTTTGTCTAATTGTCATTCCGCAAAACGCACCGCGACGTGGGTTCTCGAGCAGAACATGACCACGGTAAGTAACTCGAACATACCTGGTAAGGCACCGACTGTCACTTTGGGCAACCCCCAAGGACAATATTCGCAGCCGGCCGCTCCTACCAACACGGTATCGTTCTACGTACCGAATGTCAACCATGCAGCCCCGTCGTCAGTTACACGCGCCGACGGTAACAACTACCACAACGATGCAACACAATTAAATACGTCTGAACGTCCTATTTCAGACCCCGTAACTCAGCTTACGCAAGCTATAAACGCCCTTTCCAGCAAACCAAAGAGACAAGTTCTAAGTGGATGGCTCTCGTTACTAGGCATGTGTAAAGCGCGACGTAGCGTTTTTCGTGGCGTCGTAATATTGTGACCGTGATCGCACCGAAATAATCTAGGCCCACGTGCGTGAACGGCCTCTTGTGATGGTCGAGTCGCTCTTCCGGTAGATTGCCGATTTGAGGTCGAGCAGGTTGGCCCTTCCACCTTCTGCATTGGAGACAGGCTTTGGCGACGCTACGAATGCTATTTCTTGCTTTGAGTATCCAAAACTTCTGCCTGAGCTCATTAAGTACAAGTTCATTAAAACAATGTGCGGCGTGAATATGTTCGTGAAGGATGAGGAGTCGTGTGACATGATGGCGACCATCCAGAATTGCAGGTGATATGGCTCTCTCACTCACTCCTGGCGCATACTTTGTCCGTGAGTCCAGTCGCAGCAAGCCATCCTGGCCAAGAGTTGGCGCGAGTTTTGCTATTCGGCTGTTTTTGGGTACGGGCTGTGAAGATTCGACTGCTTTTAGCTCGTCGGGGAAGCTGTCTCTCTGAGCTCGTTGGAGTATCATCTTCTCAGCTGTTATAATGTCCGCCGCGTGAACTTGTGAAGGAGATGTGGTGCTGTCGATATATATTTTTGAATTTTGATCTATTGACCGAGATAGTTTAAGCCGGAATAATCGCGCACCCTGGAGAACACGGGCGGTAGCGCGCAAAAGGCGCAGCCAAGAGCTAAAACGCGTCGCGTCAGGTACTGGACTCGAGAACGGAACGTCGAGGAGCAACCCCACCAGCTCCGATTTCAACTCGAGGTCTGGTAGAGTCTCCTCGATGTCACCAACTCGTTCGGTCGGCCAAGCGTATGGTGGCTGTAACAGAAACGGAGGACCCGTAAACCATCGATGAGACTGTGTGAGGTTTAATTTTTTAGGTTTTGTGGCATCGTCGGCGACGTTGAGAGAGGTAGGGATCCACCTCCAGTTAGACGGGTTAGTGGTTTCCAATATCTCTCCCAACCTGTGCGCCACGAATGGTTTAAACGCCCGAGCATCACTCCGAATCCACTTAAGGACGGTGGTTGAGTCTGCCCAGAAAGTGATCTCGGAGGGCTTAATTCGATGTGCTTGCAAAATTGTTTGCGCGAAACGAGAGGCTATAAGCGCAGCTTGTAGCTCAATGCGTGGAATTGAGACCGGCCTTAAGGGCGAAACGCGTGCTTTACTGCCGATTAGAGTTGTCGACACGGAGTCGTCATCGTATCTGAAACGCCAATAGGCGGCACATGCATAAGCTTGTTCGTTGGTGAGCAGTGTGGACTGTAATTATTTAGGATGGGTTGGAGATGGTAGAAACACTGTTAGTACGTTATAATTAATATTTAATACGAACAAATTATGTACAAAAGCAATGGAAAACTGACACTTGACAACAAGGGAAAAAGTAATATAAAATGGAACAATCATTCAAAATATAAAAGAAGGTCGCATCCCAGCCAGTCGCCAACATACCGGACCCCCAGTGGAACACTAACAACAGGTGGCTACTGGCTGGGAAGCAGCCTCCATTAAAACGAGCTTACGGGCCGGTCGGCGCAGTATGCCGCCCTTAGTGCGGACGTCTGCCACGCGGACCGCTCCGTCTGGCCCTGGGTAGATCGACACTATTCTTCCTAACGGCCATAAGCCACGAGGAAGGGTAGGGTCGGCGATCAGCACCACGTCTCCCTCACTGAAACTAAATGTGTTGGGTACGGGCTGTGAAGATTCGACTGCTTTCAGCTCGTCGGGGAAGCTGTCTCTCTGAGCTCGTTGGAGTATCATCTTCTCAGCTATTATGATGTCCGCCGCGTGAACTTGTGAAGGAGATGTGGTGCTGTCAATGTATATATTTGAATTTTGATCAATTGGCCGAGACAGTTTAAGCCGGAATAATCGCGCACCCTGGAGAACACGGGCGGTAGCTCGCAAAAGGCGCAGCCAAGAGCTAAAACGCGTCGCGTCAGGTACTGGACTCGAGAACGGAACGTCGAGGAGCAACCCCACCAGCTCCGATTTCAACTCGAGGACGAACCGTGAAGACAGCCCTGAGAGCCTGCCTCGCCGAAAAAATATTAAAAGAAGACGTACTATCCACACTACTGCTTGAGGCAGAGGCCATAATAAATTCGAGACCTCTCACGTATGTGCCATCTTCAACCGACTCACCAGAAGCGATCACTCCTTTCCATTTCATCCTGGGTTCCTCTTCAGTCGTACCTTGGACCAGCACGCTCACAGACGCAGATTTAGACAGAAGGTGTGACTGGCGTCGAAGCTTACGTCTGGCAGATCAATTTTGGGCACGATGGCTGCGCGAGTACCTGCCCACGCTCCGAGCAAGGGGACCCTCCACCAACACATTTAGTTTCAGTGAGGGAGACGTGGTGCTGATCGCCGACCCTACCCTTCCTCGTGGCTTTTGGCCGTTAGGAAGAATAGTGTCGATCTACCCAGGGCCAGACGGAGCGGTCCGCGTGGCAGACGTCCGCACTAAGGGCGGCATACTGCGCCGACCGGCCCGTAAGCTCGTTTTAATGGAGGCTGCTTCCCAGCCAGTAGCCACCTGTTGTTAGTGTTCCACTGGGGGTCCGGTATGTTGGCGACTGGCTGGGATGCGACCTTCTTTTATATTTTGAATGATTGTTCCATTTTATATTATTTTTTCTCTTGTTGTCAAGTGTCAGGGTTCCATTGCCTTTGTACATAATTTGTTCGTATTAAATTAATTATAACGTACTAACAGTGTTTCTACCATCTCCAACCCATTCTAGATAATTACAGTCCACATTGCTCACCAACACATTATCTGCCTAGTTTTATTTCAACTATCGACCGAAATATCAGAGTTTTACATGAAGCGACTGCCTCCACTACAATCAAATAAAATACCCCTTTTTAAGACTGGTTGTCAGACTTTCGGACTTCTGACTACCTGTAACGATTGTTAAAAATGACAGCCGGGACCGACGCGCGACGGCTTGTCGAGGTTTTCGAAGCACGGAGGAAACATAGTAGGTACGTTTTGGCGGCTTAACCCAAAGACCGGAGCGGCTACTACTGTAGAAGCGCTTGGTAAAAAGATTTCAATAATCGCCAACATACCTAAT
The DNA here is from genome assembly GCA_949316265.1 of Diarsia mendica. Taxonomy (NCBI): domain Eukaryota; kingdom Metazoa; phylum Arthropoda; class Insecta; order Lepidoptera; family Noctuidae; genus Diarsia; species Diarsia mendica. Next base: position 17,051,816 of record OX438897.1, read on the forward strand.
TCATAGTATTCATTTGCATTTTTTAATTAAAAATACACGAATCTATTGCACTCATAGGTACTTAAGAAACTACTTATATGAAAAGTCATAGATTTGAAACTCGGAAGTAGTAAATCAAGATAATTGATAGTTTTAATTTTATAATTATAAAAAAAATACTAATATTAAAAAAAAAAAAACATAAGTAGCTCTGACAAACATTTTAATATATTTCGTGTGATTTTATTTATTTTCGGGCACACGACTAACGAATTGGATATCATAATACTAAAACTTATGATAATAAGTAAAAATAATAAAAGCGAAATCAAAAGAGACAGGTTCAAACTTCGCACTAAACGGTTCTGGTAGGCTGTACAAAATTAGTAGGTATGTCATGTAGTTGTAACCTTGCCCTAACGTGCAGTGAGTTATCGTGGAATGCGCACTAGTTAGCATGATCCTCGGTGCTAGTGTGAGAAGGGAACAACGGGTTGGTTTTTAGTCAGTTAAAGTCTGACAGAACCCTCCATGAGGATTTTCTACCCCAGAACAAAATACGGAAAGAGGCGCAACCAACATTTGTCTAGGTTTTTCGTTTTGGGTATTTTTTATGCCATAATTGGTGTTTCACTCTTGTTAAGTCTCTAGTATGAAATATTTAAACAGCACCAACTTAAATGTTGATTGGTTTTGGTTAAAACTCCAAAAGTAGCAATCCTTGTATGGTTGTTGTTAGATATTTCCGACTCCATAAAACTATGGAGATTAACCAGCTGGTCCAAATTTAAGCAAACACTGAACCTTGCGAATCGAACTCAACCGGACGCACTTCGTTTAAAACTCAATACTGGTCGTTTGGTTTTAGGATGACTGAATGCATATAAACAATTACACATAACATAAAATGTGGGACTCGTTTTGGTATTGCCCTAATAGAAACTGTTCGAAACCATAGCAACTCTCATCAAACTTTATCTCATTCGTGCGGATTTATAGGATTGAGGACATTTCCCTTTTCTGCTCCCACCTTTGTTACCACCAACAGATCATTGTAGACGAACTCTCATCAAAACTGCTTTTTTTGTTCCGGTGTAGAAAATCCTTATGTATGTCTTCCACCCTAAGTCTGTTAGATAACTGACTAAAAACCACCCCAGTATTACCTCCTGACACCTCCACCGGGGAGCATGGGACCTAGATCTTTCTACACCGCCTTCAAGAAATGATAATTATACATTCATACCCGAGGCCGCACAGCTAGGCAATTGATACGTTCTAATTAATAACTTTTGCTTGCGAAAGTCTTGATTTCCCTTAATGTAGGGTTATTGAGGTTAGTTAACAGCTTAGGTATATAGTAAAACCTGAATGGTATAACTACGTTTCTAATATTATAAACCCGACCAAGGAGCGTTTATAATACTAATAATATCTACCCTAGGCATATAAGGTAAGAAATAATCACCATTTCAGGGGAAATACGTCCACTGCTGGCACTTGGCTGCCGCCAAGGTGTAGTCACATTGACCACTTGCATAGAGCGGATCCTCGCAACCTTCACCAAGTCACTGGTCCACCTAGTGGGAGGTCTTCCAACGTTACGTCTTTCGGTTCACGGTGGTCAAGGAAAATTTAACCTAAGGCATTGAATTTTACTTCGAGACAATCATAATCGCCTCCAGAGATTGATTCAAGCTATTCCACCTAGAATCATCAGATTCTAGATGGAATAGCTTGAATCCGAAACCTTCTACAGCCAGCTTACCCGAGACAGTTTCATGAAGTAAATAGTCAAGACTTCACAATTTTTTTAACTTAGATTCAAGTTACGTTACCAGAAACTTTATTTCCTTCAATTATGATAAGCGTCCGCATACAAAACCTCAAATTAGAAAAATGCATGTGACGTCATTGCAAGACGTGAGTTTTCACTAAAGATTTTCGTTTACGTAAAGTAATTACAGTGCTACACGGCATTAATATTCATTAAAAATATCGTTAAATGTTAAATGAAAAGTTTGGTTGTTCGGTATTTTTGTGGTGATCATTAGTTTTGAGCACGCGCAAGTGTTGCGACACTGCAAGTCTGCGGGTCAAACGGTCGCCTTTCGGGTCGGTGTGGTCGTAAGCAGTGTACTAAGAGGAGAATACTTTACAAAAGATTTGAAGATTGATAAGGTAAGGTAAAATAAATTAAGATTTTAGAAACGGGCTTAAGGCAAAAGTTTTCAATGGAAAAACAGCGACCTTCTGATTCGACGTAGGGATACATACCTACCTACCTACTACTTCTTATAGAGATTTCTCATGATAAAAAACTAAAAATAAAGGTTTTTCGAAACTAATCAAGATTAATAATATATAATACGAACCCATAGCTGTACGAGTCAATAATATCAGGGGCTCTTGTCAAAAATAATAAAAACCCTTAACTTTTTTGCTTTTGAGCTTTTATATTCCGTTTGCTGTTCTTTCTTTTTGGGATTTCCAATAAAGACTGGCTGATTTATCATGTTTTTGAGACAATAGTCCCAAATAGTACTTACAAATGACTATCGGATCTTCGCACATAAGGCCCGTAATCCACCAAAGCGGAGAGGAGAGGAGACGAGAGGAGATGTGTTTGAATAAACCAATCCGATTTCGTTATTTCCACATCTCTTCTCCGCTTAGCTTTGGTGGAAATGGGTCAAGCGGAGAGGAGAGGAGATGTCACATTTTTCTATAGAATTTTGTGCAGCGAGCGAGCAAGCGGCGCGGCAGAGCGGAGAAGTGTCTAGTCGGGCGGCCGGGCTTCACCCCGCTGCCTTATCCGCGCGCCTCGCACGTTTTGTTTTGTTTTCGATCTCTCACAGCTCACATCTCTGCTACACACAGCTCACATCTCCTCTCCGCAACGCATCTCTTCTCCGCTTTGGTGGAAATAACCTGCCAGCTTCGCGGCACATCTCCTCTCGTCTCCTCTCCTCTCCGCTTTGGTGGATTACGGGCCTAAATGCCTACAAAAACCTCTCCGTGTCATTAAATGTAATGGATGGTCACCCATCTACGGATCGAACACGCCAACCTTCAATAATGACCGGTCTGACTGTATATTAAGCCTAAAACCCATAAAACTAAAGCTAAATCAAACTTCTTGACGTCCTGGTTCGGTTTCACCACGTTTTTCAGTTGAAGGAATTCCCGAGAAAGTCCCTGGAAACGCACTAATAAAACGATTAAAAAAAAAAGCGTTTACTTGTCTCGTTGTACTGTCTGTACCTATGTCTGTCGCGATTAAAAAAAAAAAAACTTTCATGAATGTATTAAAAGTATCTCCACGAAAACTCTTGATAGATGCTTGCCTCGTTAAAAATACATAAAATTGCACACGTTTATAGCAATTACAGCATTTCTAATTAACACAATAAAATCATTATTAATTTACGATTACATTTTCCTCTCAAAACGATACCTACCTACGTTTACGCGATTTTCCTCGTTTTGCGAAATAGGTAGGTACATATTAAGTAGGTATCTTGCGATATTTGTGTCGGCGCGGCGACCTTATCTACCTTTCTAGGCAACTTGGCTTCTATACTAGCCCAAGTAAGACTTCACTGAGGTATTTTTATAACTAACACAAATAGATGATCGTTACTTTTACGTACTATTTTTAGTTGCAATCGACAGAATAATTATTAAGTACCTCTTAATTAGGTAATTATAACGCAAATATAGTTGCAATGATAGGATGCGAGGATTTATTCAACCTATTTGTACAAAGCAAATAAGAGAATCGATAAAGCAACTCTTTGTCACACGTCCAATGACCATAATAATTATTTAAATTGTTTCCTTTATAAAATATAGCTTTTGCATGGTAGATATTAATATGAAGATGAAGATAGGGCATTGATCCAAGACAAATGTTTTTTTATGCCAATTAGCCAAAATTCACCGCCCATTCTCCGATTGCGTACCGTAACCTTCTTTAATTTTTCACTTATTTGACTTAGACACAAGACTTAAGTCAAATTACTTAAACACATTAAAATATGTAATAAGGCAAAGAACGCCAAATCGGAGAATGACCGACCAGGTTACCAAGGACTAAACAGCATTAAAAATTTCTAATTTCAATTTGGCAATGTCCACGTCAACTGTAAAACAAAACCGTAGATAATTTCACCAAAATATTTGAACATCAATATCACATGACAATATTTGAATACAACACAATACACCTTTGCAGAGTACAATCAGTGTGTAGTACATACAATGTTACTATGCCGTCAAATCAACTTGTTATCTTCGCCCTTTGTAACGGATGAATCAATAAAACTACATTTAATTAAACAGAATAAACTCGTGTGGCCTGTATAGCCAACAACTGGGGACTTGTCCTGGTTTTATATGAACAAACAAGTCTTATTTTGCCATCTGATTTGTAGAACTTTATGAAATTTTTACATAACAAAACCAAAACATGTAAGGAGTAAGAAGGATTTTTAAAGACGTATTTCTAGATTTGCTTTAAAACTTGTTGCCGTGTTTAGTAAGGAAACAATAAACCTGAAGGACTGGTATAATACAGGCTCTTCAACACTGAGAAGAAAGTGAAAAGTGTATAAGAGAAATAATACAAGATGAATGTGTAATGTTGTCTCGTTGCACTCCTCTGACAATAAACCTTATGAATATGGCCAACCTATAGACCAAGATATGCATATCGGCGCGTGATCGCCGTCGTCGTCATAGTCTCACAATATATTGGCATACACCAATATATTACACACACAATTACACAGTAAATAGGTAACAGCAGGAAGTATCAGCACAAGTTTAAAGAAAATAACTTACTCCAGATTAGGGTGTTTATTTCACGATCGGTGAATCAAGAATTACCTTTCTTTCGAAATACAATGTCTTTTATACACAGAAATGGCGGGCTTCATATCACAATATTTCGCTTTACAAGGCGGGAAAGATCAAAACAAATACTTAATAATCATTATTCTAGCAGTCATATCAAACTAATTTCTACTATTCAAATAAACAGATTTAACAATATTTTACAAATATCAAACAGGTGTGACAACATAAATCCTTATTATTGAAGCCAACGGAAATTACAATTACTTTCAAAATAGACGGAAATACGAACTTTAGTTCAGTAAATCTAAACATGTCAAATACAAGAACTGACTACCTTCATTAATTCAATGAATCTACGTAAGTCAAAATAAAATCATAACTACCCGTAAATTATAAACTAATTTAAAATCAACATTATGGTTTAGCGCCCATATGCACGTCCGATTTTTCGGATCCATGTGCGTATTGTACCTATTATCACTTACTTCGATGAAGGAAAACATCGTGGGGAAACCGCTATGCATGAGACTTGATGAGACATATTTCTCGACGGCCTGGAGAGCCAATTAAGAGGCCCATGGGCGTTATAAGAACCCAGAGTCCTGGTTCAGCTTCAGGTTTCAAAGTACTACTCTACTCCTAGTGAAGCATTGCATTCTTCAATTTCTTTGCCAAAGTATGATATAGGGTGCGAACAATGTAGGTCCGTCTTTGTAGAACCAATTGTTCTTTGTGTGACAGTGCTGTTGGTGTGGTTATCTTCCTTACATAGTATAAAACAAAGTCGCGTCTGTTTGTTTGTTTGTTTGTCTGTATGCTTAAATCTTTAAAACTACGCAACGGATTTTGATGCGGTTTTTTTTAGTAGATAGAGTGATTCAAGAGGAAGGTTTTAGTATATAATTTGAACGACATCCACGCGGGTGAAGCCGCGGGCATCAGCTAGTTATCTATATAAATAAAAAGAGAAGTCCTGACTGACTGACTGACTCATCAACGCCCAGCCCAAACCCTTGGACCTAGAAAGCTGAAACTTTGCACAGAGGTTTCCTTTATAGCGTAGACAAGGAATAAGGAAGGATTTTTCGAAATTCAACCGGTAAGAGAGTTAAATAGGGAGTGAAAGTTTGTTTGGAAAATCGACATTTTCACGCGGGCGAAGCCGCTGGCAAAAGGTACCTACTTATAAATAAATAGACATTCCATTAGTAATGAAAGTGTTCAAGTAACAACAAATCATTGATTTCTTCATGTCCTCGTTAACGTTGAATAAAGATGCACCGTCTTGTTTGTTGAGATGCAAAGTGAAAGTTAGAACATCGTCCTAAAGGGAAACCGTTAATGTCCACATACATAATGCAAACTCTGAAACTTTAATGTAGACTCTCGACTCAAAGGGCCGTATCCAAGAAAGGATTGTTCATTTCACCTGTTTCCATTACAGTGATAAATTATTATCGAAGAGTACCTGCGAAGAGGACTTTCACTAATTTCACTATCGCAGCGAGTTGCCTCAGGTTTCTCGAGAGGGCTCGGAACCTGTGGTGCAAATAACTTTTATGCAAAAAAAAAAACAACAGACTTCAGACACACCAAAAAGTGAAAAATAAAATTCAGAAGAAGAATCTGCTTCTGAAGTCGGTGACATTTGTTTGTTTGATTTGGTGTTTTTGCCTTTTTTCACAATTTATCACTTTTTGGTGTTTTTGAAGTCGGATGTTTTTTTTTTATTGCCAAAAAGTTTTTTAATTTTTAGTTGTAATATCATATAGAAATATTTACTATGAAACCTAACCCTTAACCTTCAAGATTCCCTTATTATTGCTTTCAACTCCTGACCATTGAGGAGTAGTACCTTCCATCATAAGCTCATCAACATGAAGTGATGACTGCTAGATGCGAATACTTGTATAGCGTCAGAAAAAAATTGAGGGTTGCCCTCGATTTCTCTGGGATTCCATCACCAGGTCCTGGTTTTCATGTCATGGTACCACCCTTGAAATATCTCCGTTCCAGTTCTAGCTCCGCTTAAGTTTGGCAATTCTTCGGGCTACGTCGGTAACCTAACCAAGTTTACCGACGTAGACAGACTCTTGTTATATTTTTCTACACCTATTCGATCGCGTTAACTTCAATTTGTACTGAAACTGAACTTTCGCAAACTCATCATATGGCTAGCCTTTCCCCAACTATGTTGGGGTCCGCTTCCAGTCTAAGTGGATGCAGCTGAACACTACTGTTTTACATGGAGTAACTGCATGGAGTAACTGAGACTAAAGAGGATCTTATTGAAATGACCATGTGTCTTTTCCAAAACATGGAGTGCAGCATTAAAAAATACGATATAAAAGACATTTATAGAGTACGCGGGAAATCAGCAGATAAACAGAACACGCCTATTGTCGTAGAAACGGGCTCCACGATCTTGAAGACTGAAATTCTGAAAATGGCAAAGACATTTAACTCAAAGCATAAATACAAATTATCGTGTAAACATATGGGTTTTAAAACTCAAGAAGATACACCAGTATTTATATCGGAACATCTGACCGCCAAAGGCTCCCGACTCCACTTCCTGGCACGTGAACTAACCAAGTCTGGAACCTACAAGTTTTGCTGGACAGCCTACGGCAAAGTCTACGCAAAGAAGGATGAAAATTCCCCATCAATAGTCATTAGAAGTGAAGACCAGGTACACAAACTTTTACTAGAAAAATGACTATTATCCTGTAGTTGTATAGATAAGTTTCATGTCACTGTTAAATTAGTATTATTATTGTTTATATTAGATGTTCTTGTTAACCAACATTTGGTTCAGTTTTGCCATGTCTATGATGACGTTTTGCCTGGTCCTTTAAGCTTTTTTATTATTGTTATTAATACACATATTCACTTAGTACACAACCGAATCACACTCATACATGCAAACACACAAACTCATTGCACATATACACAATATACACACCCATTCGTTTACTCAACCACCGGAACTTTAACAAAAAAACATATTCCTCACTCAAAACTCATATTACAATCATTATTACAGTAAGTACCTAGTATTCTAAAGTCTAATTATATTGAAATATACACTTCCTTGATACAACTATTCATCCTAGATTCGCTCTGTCGTAATGGATAATATTTTACAAACTGTGTCTGAGTTAGACAACATTGAAATTGCTCGTTCTATCACTTGCGATTATTCAGAACTCCACGATCACGTCATAATAAACAAAAATGACCTTACTATCATATCTCAAAACATAAGAAGTATACATCGTAACTTTGACGATTTTATTATCAATTTGTCTACACTTAATCTCGAACTAGACATCATTATCCTGACAGAATGTAGATTAAGTTCTAACAAACCAATTCCGCAAATAAACAATTACCACTCTTATATGACAACTCGACAACTTAATCAGAACGATGGGGTGGTTGTTTATGTAAAATGTTCTATAAAGCACAAAGTTGAGGAAATACGGCTCGACCAAGCTTCCTGTCTACGGCTGGATGTCTTGGGTTGTGATGTGTATTGTAATACCGCTCACCTTCAAATTCTAATATTGATGGATTCACTGACTCTCTTAGCACACAGCTTAACATGAAATCGTCACATAAAAACACTATTATAGCCGGAGATATAAACATCAACATCATCGCTAGAGAGACTGAATCATCCCAAGATCGCAAGAATAGAGTTGGTTATCTAAATACTCTATCTCATTTTGGTATACTGCCTGGACATACACTTGCCACCAGGGAACAAAACTGCCTTGACCACTTTATGTTAAATATAAACAAAACGAAATTCTCTGCCTCTATTGCTGTCCTATACTCAACTATCACTGACCATCACACCACATTCCTATCTCTAGCAAAATTAAAAAATACTTACGCGGCAAATAGAAATACGACTACACTAAATAACGAGCAAGCCCTGAAAGACCTAAAGGAGAAGAAATTATCTGATCTATTATTTTGTGATGACCCAGACTTATTAATTATTAGATTTATAAATACCTTAACTTCTATTATACATGACAACTCGATCACGAAAAAAATTCCGAATAGTAAACGAATCATCAAACCATGGATCACTATGGGTATACTGCGATGTATTAAGAGGAAATGCGAGTGCTGTCTCTTTCTACTATCGCTGTCTCTCTCCGTCCTCCTGCCCTCAAATTCGTGCGATAAGGACAACTGTAGAAAAAAGTTAGAATTCGAGGTTTGGCTCTCGCCTATTTCCTCCTCCAATATTGAACCAATTTAAAAGATATTTTAGACAATGAATAAGGAGGTTATATACTACGCCGCTATGTTTTTCTTTTTTCGTTAATAGTTGTCAAATTTGTACACTAGGACTCTGTTAACAGCAATCTAAACAAGCAATTTTGAGCATTTTTTGAGGGTTCTAGTGCTTATAAAAATAATTTATCACCAAAAAGGAAAACATAGGGGCATAGAAATAGTTAATATTTATTATTCTGTAAAAAACCATTGCTCTAGGGTCATTAACCAAAAAGAAAACAGGCGAGAGCGTTTGTATGGAGAAAAGACCACTCGCGTTTCCTCTTAAGAACCGAAATCGTCTACAAAAACAGAATCGCATTGACCCCTACAATGAAATACTAAAAATAACGTATACTAGATACAGGAATTACTGCAATCAGCTAATAAAAAAATTAAAAAGGAAATATGAACGAGACTTACTTGCAAAATCTGTAACTAATAATAAAATACTATGGAAAAACATAAAAAATATCACTTACTCTAATAAAATAAAAAGTCAAAACTTAGAATTGTTAAATATAAAACCCACCTCTCATGACTCGATAAATTATATTAATGATTACTTCGCTAACATTGGTAAACAACTAGCCTGTCAAATTCACCCAACTTTAAATAATGTCCATATCCCTGTTCTCCCAGATACATCTCCCCTAAACACTTTCGTACTAATCGACACTGACGAATCTGAAGTAAATGGTATATTAATGAATTTAAAATCTGACAGTGCCCCGGGTTGGGATAACATTTCAACAAAATTTTTAAAGTTTGTAGGAAAGGAAGTCGTTCCTGTAATAACCCACCTTACAAATCTGTGTCTCCAGCAAGGCGTCTTCCCAGCACCCCTAAAACAATCTATAATAACCCCAGTACACAAGGGGGGGGACAGAGACGATGTCAATAACTATAGACCTATCTCGGTCTTACCAGCCATATCAAAAGTTCTGGAAAAGATTATTAATTCTAGACTCACTAAATTCTTAAACAAATTCAATTTACTATCTCCTTCACAATTTGGCTTCAGACAGGCTGTAAGTACCGAAGATGCGGTAACTTCATTAACTTCCCATATTGTTGAGCATCTTGACAAGGGAAAAAAGTGCCTATCTATTTTCCTAGACCTCAAAAAAGCTTTTGACACCGTCTCTGTCCCTATCCTAGTGAACAAATTACAAAAAGCCGGAATTAGAGGTACTGCACTCGACCTGCTCAGGGATTACCTTTCTAACAGAAAACAAAAAGTCAAAATAGGACAGTACACTAGCGACAATGCAGATGTAACATACGGCGTACCACAGGGTAGTGTTTTGGGTCCTACCCTGTTTTTAATATACATCAATGATCTGTGCAATATAAAATTAACAAACGCCAGGGTATTTGCATACGCCGATGATACTGCTATTGTATTTGCTGGTGATTCTTGGCAAGATGTTAAACTGAGTGCAGAGGTAGGGATTGCCCATGTAGCTGAATGGCTGAAAAACAATCTACTAACATTAAACACCACCAAGACTAACTACATATGTTTTAGTGTTAGTAACCGGACACAGCCCAATGATGACCTAAATTTGAGGGTACACACATGCGGAGATCTAAACAGGATAAGCTGTAATTGTGCATGTCTAAATAGAGTCTCTAAGACGAAATACTTGGGCGTGATGGTTGACCAGTTTCTGTCCTGGTATCCTCACCTTGAGCAGGTGATTGCCAGGGTCAGAAAGCTTACTTGGATCTTCAAAACATTAAGACACGTGGCTCCTACTAAAATGTTTAGGAGTGATAAGCGACCTAGAAATCTCCTCAATGAGATCTATTTTGCTCTAGCACAGTCCGTCCTTCTATATTGTATCCCCATTTGGGGTGGCGCAGCTAAAACTAGATTTTTGGACGTGGAACGTGCACAACGAGCACTTATAAAGGTTATGTATTTTAAAAATAAAAGACACTACTAAAAACCTATATGAAATCAGCAATTTACTCTCAGTCAGAAAACTGTATGTAACCCAAACGGTTCTAAAAAAACATAAAACCCTCCCTTATCATATGAATAAAACAAACAAAAGGAGAAAGGACATCATTGCAGTAGTTCCCCCATGTAAAACCAAATTTAGTAGTAGACAATTTCACCATCTTTCAGCTCAAATATACAATAGGATTAATAAAAACATATATATACATAATAAAAATAATCACGACTGTAAAAAAGTTATAACAAACTGGACAAAGTCTCTTAGTTATGAGGATACGGAAGCTCTTCTGGTTTATCATGAGTAATACAACACACCATAATGATACAAATCTTACTCTACTTACACTACACTACTCTACAAATCACCACACCACACTACACTACACTACACCACACCACACTACACCACACTACACACCACACTACACTACACCACACCACACCACACCACACCACACTACACTACACCGCCGCACCACACTACACTACACCACACCGCACATCTCATCTAACCGCACTACATCTTACACACGCGCCACGTCTAACTATAAAGCACACCACGCTTCACGTGATACATGTTACATAATCAAGATGATAGATTATGAAATAGCAATTTTGCTGTGATATTTTTATGTAACAAATATTTCTAAGATATGGAGGAGCGGAGTCTCCTAACACAGGCATTGTTTGCCTAAAAGGAGGCTCCAAACACAAATCATTGTTTGAAGCATTTTGTTTAAATAAAAATATTTTTCATTTTTCATTTTTTTTTTCATTTAACTGCCTATCTGACCTCCGCAACCCGCAGTGCTGGGTAATACGATATGCCTTGGTAAAACTTGCTTAAAGTATCGCAAACTACGGAAAATTATTCGATTTCCATTATGGAAACTAACACTAGGGCCACTGATTTCAGACACTGATGGGAGATAATAGCTTTGTCTCAAAAAGATTGGACAATGCTCGTGCGGTGCCTCGAGTTTAGTAGATAGCCAGTAGGTATTGTAAAGGAGCATGCAGTGATCACGGCGCTTGCTTGGTTGGCACAATAACTTACAAAAAAATATTATAGTAACATAATTCACGCAAGTGAATGTAGGCAATTATTAGTACAATTTTAGTTGATTTCCTTGAGGTTTCAATGCCGTACCTTGACCATTCCGGTTGCAACTATAACGAAACGACAAAATAGTCTATTAAGAAAAAAACGTTGAAATGCACGGATATAGGAACGAAGTGTTATTAAACTAATGCCACTAATGTAACTGTGCCAGATGTTTCGGTACATATCTAAGTTATCTGTCAAAGTCTTCCGCCTTATGATTGAAGTGCAGTCGGCTTGGTCGGACCATACCTGAAAAAGAACACAATTAATTTTCTTGATTTCAAAAAACCGCCCGTTGTTCTAGTGGTCGCAAGTGGGACTGCTGACCGCGAGATCCTGGGTTCGCTTTCCGGGTGAAGCAAAGTGTTATTGGGCTTTTCCATTAGGAATTTCTGAGTAGTCAAGGAGTCTGGATTCGTGATGGCAATAGGCGGGGTGAGCTAATATTACATGGGGCATAAACTGCTGAAATTTGGATATACTAATTTTATAGGTAGGTACACCTCTGCCGAACCCTTTAGGGACTACAGGCATGATGTTTTGAAATTACAGTTTAGTTACATTGAAGCCCCTTAGTAGGTACTTATTACCAACGCAAATAGGAGTGTTTGTGGGCTAAGATAGCATGGTATCCTTACAAATAAGATACCACGATACTAGGTCAGAGCTGCCTTGTCGAATGCCTAATTCCTGGAACTAGAAGTACAGAACAATACCTGGTAGGCTTATCGAAATTCCGAGCATATAGTTAAAGCTTAGTGTCAGAAGCTAGCACTCTGTATTCAACGTTTTGTATCCACTTTTATTATGTGCACAGCTAAAGTGTGGAACTCTACCGGCTGTGTTTCTCCCACATTTAACCGGCTGCCTTCAAAGCAAGAGTCAACAGGCACCTCCTGGGCACGCTCGTTCCATCATAGACCTCCGCTTGATGTTTCCACGCTGGATGGAATAATCAAGCGTGATCGAGGTCAAGAGCAGGCCCATTTTGCAGTAGAATTTACCTTTGTAAATTAAATAACAAAGTCTATCGAAGCAAGAAATTGCGCGAATTATAACCGTCGTGTTCTTATATCATATAATTCTTTCGAAAAAGCGTTAAGCACCCTCTGTCACTGGAACCGAGTTCTGGTTCACCGAGTGAAATTAACACCAAGCCAAGGTGTCACGATTCTTTGGTTAGGACGTAACTTAAATCTACATGAAAAATGGTATCAGTATCTCGTGGGCATCACTTTGGACTCTATCAAAATACCATTCTGAGATAGGTCTTCTGGATTTGTACAGGCGGACCAATTTCCTTTGTTTTATTTTTAATTCAATATTTACTTTTGCATACATACATAAACTCACGCCCTTTTCCCATAGGGGGTAGGCAGAAACCACAGAACGCCACCTGCTACGATCCCTACGTACTCCTTTTGCCTCGTCCACATATAAGTATTAACTTTTATAATAATTATACTAGCAAATACCCCTGGCTTCGCCCGCGTGGATGTTGGTCAAATTATTTACTAAAACCTTCCTCAAGAACCTCCATTGGTGAAAACAGCATGAAAATCGTAGTAGTAGTTTTTGAGTTTATCGCGAACAGACAGTCAGACAGACGCTGCGGAGGACATCTTCTTCTTCTAATAAATAAAGAGAGAAGTCCTGACTGACTGACTGACTCATCAACGCCCAGCCCAAACCCTTGGACCTAGAAAGCTGAAATTTTGCACAGAGGTTCCCTTTATAATGTAGACAAGGAATAAGGAAGGATTTTTTGAAATTCAACCCCTAAGGGAGTTAAATAGGGGATGAAAGTTTGAATGGAAAATCGTCATATTCACGCGGGCGAAGCCGCTGGCAAAAGCTAGTTGTTTTATAATAAACTAGTGACCCACCCCGACTTCGCACGGATGCAAAAAGATACTAAAACTTCCTCTTTAATCACTATATCTATTAAACAAATCCGCATCAAAATCCGTTGCGTAGTTTTAAAGATCTAAGCATACATAGGGACAGACATCGGGAAGCGACTTTGTTTTATACTTTGTAGTAATTTAACCATTTTCTTTTGTTTTTCCAGTGCGAAGAAAATAAATACTTTTTCTGTCTTTCTAAAACATCCATATTACCGGACGTAAAACCCTAAACCCACCGCTATATTTAAATCCAACTTAAATCCTCATTACTCAATGAGATAAATTACAACGATTATCAAAATAACTGTGTTTTGCGGCGAGCGTGTACTTGTAAAATTATGCCTATTTGTTATGAAACGCACTCCGCTAATGACGCTGTTTATTGTGTAACATCTTAATGTCTTTCAGCTTCGAACCAGGGATGTTGAGAATATGAAATTTCGGATCTGGATGCGGATATGGATATAGGAATAATATTACACCCCTTTTGAATACGGATATGGATATTAATTTATTTCGGATTATCAGCTAGCTTCGGATAATATCGGTTATTAGAATCTTACAACAAAATCTGACAACTGAAAAGTGACGGCTCGGACGGGAAAAACAAACAGTGTTATCAACTTTCAAAAATATGTACTTATCCCTAAAACTAAAAACTCGCCAATTACTTGAAAGTAACCCTAAATTTTAATAACGTTTGATAAAAATAATAAGATTTCACTTTTATCCGAAAGTATCCGAAATTTTTATTTCGGTTTCGATTACGGTTATGGATATTATTTTTTTTATTTCGGATATTCCTACTTCGAACAATAAAGTAATAAAACGTTAGCCAAGCTAACATCTAGCTGCTGGATTTGTTGCCTAAGACTTCACAGATGTAGCTTATACCTTCTAAAGTGCTGTTAAGAATTACATGCTACTTATAAAGTTAGTTTGATGCATGTACTTTTATAATTTTGCAAGCTATTCATTTAATTTAACAGTTTATGTATTTGACACTTAATAGAAAAGAAGAATTTTACACAAACATAGATAAATAATAAAGGTGATGCAGCATAAATGTGTTTAAAGAAATCTCTTCTAGCAAACCTGCGAAAGAATATTCTAAAAGCTATCGGGTAAAAAGGAGATGCAGACATAGTGTGTGAAAAAACATACAGGGATTTTCGTAATCGACCCGTAAAATTTGACCGCGAGTGTACATTCGTCTCCATTCGCAACCAGAATACATGAACATCAAAATCTACCACAAACAGTCTATACCCGATACCATTCCTACTAATAGGAGTTAGGACACAACCTTCCTCTTTTTGAGAGATCGATCACGGGCCATCGATTTTTTATTTCATGCGATTCTTTCCTTTACGGTTTTGAGAGCGAATACCAGTGCGTTTTAACACTTTCAAACCTTGATAGGCTCATTTAAATCCATTAAACTTCTTTAATGACTGGTTTTTCGCCTCAGGCTAAAATCACAAAGTTTTATCACTAGGATGTGACGAAACCGACGCAGCGACGGTTATTTGCAAAATATCCGTTTCCAACAAGGGCATTTAGTGACTAGGTACAAATTACATACAATTTTTCAAAACGTTCATAGAACATTAAGTACAACGAAAATTATTATCAAGGAAACCTTACCACATCAAAAAAAAAACGTTGTTGAGTATTTTTAATCTACTTTTAAATATTCTAATGGCAACACTTTCAATCAACGCTATGATTGGTCAACATAATTGCAGTCTAAATACGAATTAATGTAATCTTTAATTAAATTCTATCGCGTAGAAATCATGTTAGTAAATAATTCGGTGCATAGTTGCGTGGTGTTGGGCAACCCTGCACAAGGGCATGCGTACTTAGGTACGTACTGTAGATAACGACCGCCATTTATCGCTTTAGTTCTAAAGTTTTGTGTACTTATGATTGTTAGATATACAAGCTTTGTGACTATTACAGTACTCGGGCATAAATATGACACATAGAGCTTCAGAAAGATACTGCCATATAGTTCATGAGTAATAATAAAATACAAATTGTGAGAGTAGTCATCATTTTGGTGGCATTATATTAAATGTTTTTGACTGCCTAGTTGGCCTAGTGTTCGTAATAGTGACTACTGAGCATGAGGCCCTGGGTCCGATTCCCAGTTCTGGAAAATTGTTATTGCACTCTTTAGAAGCAGCAACGTACTCTGCATTTGTGCCTAGCCCTTCGGGGATAAAAGGTGTAATGTGATGTTCTTATGTAAGTAGAGATACGTGTGAGCAGACGTGCCAGCTCAAATGTAATCTGCAATACAAAACTCTAAGCTTGCACGTCTAGAAGGGCCACCCTAAACTGCAACGGTGCATTTTACGCTCTCACGGTGATCACACGTTGCGGTTCAGGTTGCATAAATAGTTGCAATCAAAGACAATATTTGTGAAACGTTTCATAAATAACGCTCTATGGATCTCTTGGTGCACAGATGACGTTAGCAAGAACTGTAACTACATAGCATAATATCACACCGGAAATCCCGGAAGGGTTTATAGGCAGAGGTGTACCTAATAGTACACCCTAATTTCGCTAGTTATGTTTAAGTTCAATTTAATAGGGGGCGAGCCTATTGCCTATGTAATAACGAAGATGGCGGTGTCAGATCCAACTTTTAAGAGTTCTTTATAAAGGTCGTGTCCATAATGACTTATTCTTTTCTATCTTTGACCTCTTTTCTTACAACAATACGCACTTACATAGATAAATATGACCAACACGCACCGTACATAAATATTACATAAACTTAATGCAACTTATTAAATTCACATTTCAGGCTAAAACAAAGAATTACGTACGGGTAGTAAGTAGCACTGTGCAAGTGCGTAATAACAGTTATTATTTGTAATAATGTACTTGTAGATCATTCATATATCCGTATATCGCTGTAATTGTTGAATAATTAGCGATTATAAGACGAAGCTTGGCTAGCTTGTGGTTCTATTAGTACGTATTATACCTAGCGTTGGTGACAGCTGAAATAAGTGATCAATCAAAGTAATGAAAAGAAAAAAAATGTTTATTTTTTACTTTTCCGGCCCTTGTTTTTGAAAAAAAATCTTCGAAGGAAAATCATCGTTAGCTTAAGATAAGGATAACTATCTTCATTGAAGCCTTGACAAAAAGGCTTCGGGTAAACCCCCAGAGTGTTCCTACTTACAAGGTTTTGTTCATGCTTTCATCACGGACACTACAGTAGAAAGGTAGTAAATATTGGTTTGGAGGAGAACAAGTATCACGAAAATTGAATAAAAAATTATACCCGTACAAATAAAACCATCGATAAAATGTTTTTTTTTTCAATAATACACTTCCTCGAAAACTGGCTCGTATGCAGGTTCGTTTGTGACAAACTGGACCGAAAAACGGTACAGAGAGGAAAGTGGAAGGCTATGGGGGAGGCTTTTGCCCAGCTGTGGGACTATATAACTCTCTATGTCACTGCAGTTCTCAACTCACACACAGCTTCATCAGTTCCACCTTTTCTTTTGGATGGTGAGGAATCATAAAATGACTCCTCCCACTCTAGGCAGAGCTGTAGGGAGGTTCAGAATTCTACTGAATAAAAACCACCCATGTTCCTTCTTAGTTCTTTGTGTCCGGGGCCGCGGTATCTCTTTCTAGCAACCCGTAGCCCCGGCAGGCAAAGTTTGCCCCCTTATACGAAAATGTACTATTGAACAAAGTGGGTTTCAGAACCAAAACCTTCTATTGAAACTAAACAAATCTCCAACAAAAAGTTTAGCCAGCCCTATGAGTAGTGAATATAAAATTTCTCATTAGTAAGAACACGAGTATACTTATCTCTTAATTTCTTCACTCATTAGTGTGAAAGACTTCCAGGGACTATATTAACTGCTTACAACTACGTCATTCAGTTCCTTAGAAACTATAGATACCTGCTTTTAGGGTTTTTTTTCCTAATGGCAAATGCATACCTGCAAAGAAAATGCAAGCAAGAGAGAATACTTGGAAATATTAATGACATCTGCGTAGTCTTTCTGAACAATGTAGGCGTCGGTTTCCAGTCTAACCAGATGCAGCTGATCCAAGTAACACATTTTGCGACAAAAGGCTTGCATATAGAATATTTTTGGAAACTTTAGTAATAAAGTCCACCGTAATTAAGTTCTATAAAGGTGGTTAGAACCAATAAGCAACTTGTATGTTACCAAAGGGAGAAAAATTGCAACTTATTTATAGATGCAAAAGCGATGCATAAGAGTTCGAATTGTTACCCTGAGTGGCACTAGGAACTAGCGGTGCAAATGCGCGCCGTAAATGAATGATTGAACGATAAAGCGATACAGTTCATTCGTTGAGTGACAAATAAGATCACAAGTTCTTATTTTCGGTGGAGATAAACAACAAAGGGTCTCCGTCAGAATGGCTGGTTGCCTGTGGCTTTGGTCTATGAGAGTTGATTAGAAAATTGCTACATAATTGCTTATATTTGCTACATTTAATAAATAATTGCTACATACTATATATATTTGGAAATAACATATTTTTTTTGTACAGCCATCCTGACGTTTGGTTGGCTGGTCGCCTCCTAGTTTAAAGCCAAGCATGCAGAGTTTCCCGAAATGTATTGCGTCAATAATTGCTACATATTTGCTTCATTTATCTAATTTAGTTGTATCTTCAAACATGTTAAATAAAGGATGTAGCAATTATTTTAATTAAAAGTGCCTGATAAAACAATAAAGGCAAATACTTAGTTATGTTGAATCGGTTTACAACATAAATAAGTATTTGCCTTTATTGTTTTATCAGGCGCTTTTCCTTGGGATAATTAAAATAATTGCTACATACTATTTAACATATGTTTGAAGATACAACTAAATTAGATAAATGAAGCAAATATGAAGCAATTATTGACGCAATACATTTCGGGAAACTCTGCATGCTTGGCTTTAAACTAGGAGGCGACCAGCCAACCAAACGTCAGGATGGCTGTACAAAAAAAATATGTTATTTCTAAATATTTATAGTATGTAGCAAATATTTATTAAATGTAGCAAATATAAGCAATTATGTAGCAATTTTCTAATCAACTCTCATAGACCAAAGCCACAGGCAACCAGCCATTCTGACGGAGACAACAAAGGCTGTGTGTTGTGACAGCTTTTACTTGGATTGTAGCATCTATTTTGCGAGTATTCAAAACTTATGTGTTTAACGCTGGATAACCATCATGGAGCCCTTGCAAATGGTTTTTCATTGTGAAATCATGGTATATTTACTAAGTAAATTTTGATGCGCCTTCGATCTAATCAAGAATTAGCAAAAAATATGCGGTGATCAAATAAATAAGATAATACTTCATAAAAATTTGGTTGTTAAAAACCTAACATTATGGTTTCACAAAAAAGTATAATGTCAAACTACATCAGAAACAGTTATCAAAACTCATTTTATTGTATGTTAGTGTAATAAAATACCATTCAACAAGATACTTTTCAAGGACTCCATTTTTAAAAATGGCGATTTAAAATAGAACTTGCAGTTCATTTTTACACTCATTTGTTGCCATAATAGAGCTCCTAGGTCCAAAAATCCCTCATTAGTACCTAGTAGTGATTATTTTCACTTAACAGGTATCGTTGCCTTTGCGTTGAATTGGGGATCCTCAAGACGGGTACAAAACCCATTTAGGAAAGTAAATAAAGTAAAATTTACTTAAATTGTAAATGTTGGCTGGAATTCTCGACTTTTTAATTCGATGCCTGATTTCCTACTGATAGTTTGCAAATTTTCACTTTTCATTTATACAAGAGACATCCAGAAGGGTTACTCATAAAAATGAACTGATCATGCCTTGCCTACCAGTCTGTGATTAACACCCTGTATAACATAAGTAGATTAAAAAAAATTACAAAGTGAACTAGTGATTTCATAACTGTTTCATAAACTATTCAATTACCTAAAATGTAGGAAATTTACATAAATACAAATCATACTCTATTTAAATTTATTAATATGTACGGAACCTGCGATAGTGTTAGAACTGTAAGATCTTAAGTGGTTCTAAATGAGAGAAAATGGTTGCTTAAGGTTTTCAAGAACCATCTTTTAGAATCGATCTACGCGTTACAGTGGCATAATAGAGTATATTAGAGCTTACAAAGGCAATTACACTAGGTTCCAAATGAGCTGCAATAATAACTCTTGAGCCACTACAGGTGATAAGTAACTTATATATACTACTTATTTAGTACTAAAGGTGCCAAATAAGGAAAAATTACCACCTATTAAGGTACGGTTCTTAATGGGAGATTTTAAGATGTCTTAAGCTTCTTTGAGTTCTAAAATATTGAAAATTGAAACCTTTATGCGTCTATAACTAATAAATTCAGCCTAGTGCCACCATAAGTTATAAAGCAGAAACAAAAATCACTCAAAAGCAACTGTTAGTGATATTAGTTACTCATATGCAAATTCGAGCGCTGTTTGCATCTTTAAGTAATACCGTACACTCTTGCATCACTTAAATGCTACCTACAGTTGCAGAATAAGTTCCAAAATGCACTAACGTGCTACTTGGGGAGTAACAGTATTTAACATGGAGCGACTGCCTATCTGAGCTCCACAACCTATTTAGTAGTGGCTAATTACAATTTGGCTTGAGTACCCGTTGGGAATACTAGTTGGCAGACTTTCCAGCCACTGATTACTTGTAACTGTAACGACTGTGATAGGTCTACAAAGGACAACCGGAACCAACAGTTTAACGTGCTTTCCGAAACACGGGGGAAGTCGGAATGTAATGAGTTTTCACCCATCCATAGACAACCTGGGCAAGCGCGGTTTTACCTGAAGATTGACTCGAGTGACTGTTATTATTAAGCCACAAGCTCCTCAGTAGAAGGGGAGGTCATATTGAATCATTAATCTGTAAATGCCAATAATGGTCGCAATAAGACAAATCGGCAACTTTTCAAGCAGCTCAAGTAACTTAATAGTATAAGGATAAATCGGTTTTATCGCAAGATAAATAATGCAATAAGTAGCCGAAGGTGTTTGGTAATCCAACGAGCTAGCTGCGCGCTTAAGCGTGTGTTGCGAGCTTAAGTTATGTCATGGTACAGCTGATCGCAGTGGCTGTGTTGTCATAAAGTATGATGTTGTCGTATTCTTGATGGCGTTGGCGTTTAGTAAGCTGGATAATAGTGGTCCTAGTGCCTAGTGCAGTGAAGGTAATGTGGTGGAAAACTAGCCTTTAGGATCTCATCACAAACTTGAAGATTATTGTGAGCTATTTACATATTATGTTTTAGACAAGTTGTGGCTATTGTTTTCAAGAAGTTTCTTCTTTCTATAACGACTTTTCAGTGGTTTATGTCCAGTTTCATATATTTTTACGATAATGGAACCATGACTTGCGCATGGAGGGTTCCGTACCATCGGTGTGTGGAATTCTCAGCGTGTATCTGTGTTCCCAGGATCTCTATAACCCGACAACCTTCAAAGTAACTTTGAACAGGCATCTTCTGGGCATGCTCGTCCATCATAGGCCTCATCCATCAGGCGTGATCGAGGTCAAGAGCTTTTACTTGAATTAGGAAAAAAGTAGTAGCTCCCGTTATATTTTTTTATTTATCTTTATTATTTACAACTGTCTACCTTATATGGATCAAGATATACAGTCCGCTGATAGACAAACGAATGAACGGAAGAGCAGAGGCTTATAGTTATCCCATTGGTTAAATGGTTACCCTTCGAATATAGAACCCTAAAAATGTGACCCAGACACACATTAGAAAAAGTATCGAGTCTTTATAGACTAAAAGTTAAAACCTTCTTCTTAGGACTTACGAGGTTATAGAACCAGGGCATTCTCGAAGTAAGACAATACTGCGTGTCCTCATTTATATACTCGTAAATATTATTAGGTTCGTACATTGACCGCAAGTTAACAGTAACGACCTACATTTAACTTACAAATAATATTTGCTAAAACAATTATAAGATCAGCGAGAACTAAATTCATAGAATAAACACTACGGTTTTTTTTCTTCTATTGAATGGAAAATGTTGTTTGACCGCATTTCACAGTTAAGCCCTAATTTTGCACAGTTTGATTGATTGTCAGGTTTTAAATAAGTCTTTTAATTGTAGAGCTTTTTGCGAAGGAACCTAATAAGGACTTCCTATATTCCTTCCTATCGACATACCTGCCTACTTTTTCGGTTATAGACTTTGCTCTCCAGTTTAAGGGTGAAGTCAGTGTGATTTCAGGCATATACAGGTGAAAAAGACACCGACGCGAAAACGCTTTCCACGTATTCCGTACATCATTCTAGACCCCCGAAGGTTTTCTACAAAAGTACAAGTAACCTCTTTTCTAGCCATATCATACTTCACACAGTCCATCCATATTTTTTTGGTCTTTTACAGTCATCTAAATTCATGTAACTCAACATTTTCCTCATAAAAGTATAAAGTGCAACTTCTCGGCAAAATGTAGGGTACGATTGAGGGCAACTTCTCGGCAAAATGTAGGATACGATTGAGGGGGGGGGCTCAATCGTACCCTACATTTTGCCGAGAAGTTGCTAAAATATTACATAATAGCTTTTGCCAGCGGCTTTTTCAGGCATATACAGGTCAAAGAGACACCGACGCAAAAACGCTTTCCACGTATTCCGTACATCATTCTAAACCCCCGAAGGTTTTCTACAAAAGTACAAGTAACCTCCTTTCTAGCCATATCATACTTCACACAGTCCATCCATAATTTTTTTGGTCTTTTACAGCCATCTAACTTCATACTCAACATTTTCCTCATAAAAGTATAAAGTACAAGTTCTCGGCAAAATGTAGGGTACGATTGAGGGGAGGCTAGGGGAAGCTAAAATATATTAAAAATATCTGTACTACTTATTCGTGAATTGTTTTAGTATGTGAAACCATGAACAACATGTGTACATAGTCTCGCTTAGTTAGGAAGTGTTGAATAGAAGCATTCGACCGTTACTAAGTAAATGTTTCAAGAACGTTGTAAATAAGGTAGGTAAGTAGGTACATAAATAACCTGTATCGCAAATATGTAGTTCGTTAGAAACCCATACGTGTAAAAAAAGTTATAAGTATGTGTCTAATACTGCGTAGAGAGACAGTTTGAGCACGGCTTGCTATTTCAAGCATCCTCTGACCCATCGATTTTGGTAGTTCATCACCCAAAATCTTTCTTTTCTACTAACCGACTACTGGTATTGTATGAGAGGCGGCCCAAGGTCATTTTATACTGAAAATGTGTCGCCATCTGTGCCTACTTGCTTTAGTGCTTATTTCAAACTATACGTGGTTACGTCTATCGATTCACATTATAATTACCTACTGTATATAATACAAGATCTGTTTGTAAAGAATCAATAATTGAATTACCTTGTGCAAGTAGTAAATCAATTTTATACGGAATTGCCGAATTGCCGAATGAGTATCGCAACCTTAAAGAACTGTTGCGAATTGGTCAATGCTTTGACAATACATAGACATAGTACCATAGAACTGTACAAATATCTTTTGTTGCATGGCCAACAATTAATCAACTCAGCATCGCTGTCATTTCCTTTTTTCGGGAACAGCTTCCATACCACAGAACGCAAAACGGAACTTGCAAACATTTTAAGTCTGTTGGTAAGTCTGTCTGTCAAAACCCTTTCCTCAAGAACGCGTGTTAATTTCATGATGAAATAAATATCAAATTCTGTGTCTACGAAGCGAATTACTCTGTCGGATCTGCAAGGTGCAACTAATGCAAGGATGGATCGTATACAACAGTAGGTACATAAAAGGAAAGAAAGTAAAGAATTTGTTTTGCAATCCAACTTATCTTTTCTTAAGCACTTGAATATTTGAGTTTGTATATACGGAATCCTCATTCACAGACAAAACAAAGCATTTGGTGACATAACACCAGTTGAGGGATTATATAGTATCCGAGCGTTGAAAGAGTAAAGAATACAGATTTAATAATAATAATAATAATCTGTATTCTTTACTAAATTTATTTATTTTTATCGTCTATCGTAGCAATCAACACTTACCACAGATAAAAGATCACACATTTATAGATTTTCTTTACATTTTCCGCCCTACATTGCCATACCAACTCAATTTTCTTTCACGCTGATCACCGCCCTATTTCTATTTCAGTCCTTCCTGCAACTGCCACGTAATATTAATTTACATACGAGCCTATTTGTGTATGGATGAGTGTATGAAACACATTACCCCACGCTACGCCGTACGCCCGTCGAGGGGGGGCCGGGCAAATTGGTGATGTCCGCTCTTTCTAATCAAATTGGGCACATGTACTTACGGGCAAACTACGCGACTACGATGTGTACTTAAGGTCACAGTTGAAAGTAAACGTGTACTTATAAATGTGATATGCAGATACATGCTGTGTTTCGGAACTTGGCGCAATTAAATCTAAATTAGTATAATTCGTATTAAGCGGATTGAAATAGCTGTTATGATAATTTGGAGTGGTATTTAATTACATTTAATGTGTCAGAATATCCTTGATGTGACTGAGTTTTGATATTTTATTAAAAGTCATGGCTCAAAAGAAAAAAAATTAATAAAAATCAACGGTTTTTTTTAAGTCAGCTGTTTTCGACATTTTGTCAATTTTACTTTCGTGGGGAACAGCGTATCATTTTCATAATGTCGGGGAAATGGAAAGGGGAATGATGTCCTGAATATGTGGTGACCGTTTTCGCGGCGTCCCTTCGACCCTTTATACTTTATACTTTTATTTAACTGAACGTTATTAAATTAAATGCAACTAAACAAAGTACTTAAACAACAATACGACTGTCAGATCTAATATAGGGAAATACACAATAATGATACAAATACCAAAGCTTAGACCCTGTTCCCGATACCGTCGTGCTACACTTTTTTTTTTGTTTTGTAAAGACCATTCAAAAATGTATTAAAGTTTGTGAAGAAGTAAATAAAGGTAAAAATACCAATAAGTAGAAAAAACAGACACGCCTAACATGCACATAACTGCACATGAACATGCGTAAACTATAACAAAGGCGTTAAATAACAGAAAATATAACTATAGGAAGTAAAAAACAAATCATAACTAACTACAAGTAACTAACTACTACTTTACAAGGCGTTCATCAAGGTCATACATAATCGCATAGATGCCAAATTGGACTCGCACCAGCCACCGGAACAGGCCGGATTCCGTCCAAGTTTTTCTACCACAGACCACCTTCACACTCTGAATCAACTACTGGAAAAATATTCAGAATATCAAAAACCTCTGTACCTGGCTTTCGTAGACTACACAAAAGCTTTCGACAGCATAAAACACAATGTCATATTCTCAGCTCTACGAAGCCAAGGTATAGAGGAAACTTATATAGAACTGTTAAAGAATATTTACAATAATAGCACGGCTAACGTTAAATTAGATTCAATAGGCCCAAAATTTAAAATTTCTAAAGGAGTAAAACAGGGTGATCCGCTCTCTCCTAAACTATTCACCAGCACCCTCGAGGAAGTATTTAAAACCCTTGCTGACACATGGACAACGCAAGGCATTCCGATCGGTGATAAAATGCTATCAAACCTTCGTTTTGCAGACGATATTGTTCTTTTTGCTTCCGATGCAAATCGACTACAAAAAATGCTCCAAGACCTGAGCACTGCAAGCCTTGAGGTTGGACTGACGATGAATCAGTCAAAGACTAAAGTTATGACCAATGTCGCTAAACATAGGGTCGAGGTCGATGGGCAGAAAATACACTATGTCGACGAATATATATACCTGGGCCAGTTAGTTTCCTTCAGCAACAGACAAGACAAAGAGATCGACCGTCGCGTTGAAAATGCTTGGAGGAGCTACTGGTCCATGAAGTCGTTTATGAAGGGTGACCTTCCTATCTCACTGAAACGCAAGCTCGTCGACATGTGTATCCTGCCTATCCTAACCTATGGCGCACAGACTTGGTCTTTGACGGAAGCTCAGAAGTCCAAACTCAAGGTTTGCCAAAGAGCGATGGAGCGTAGCATTTTAAACATCAAAATCACCGATCGAATTCGTAACACCATAATACGCTCCAAGACAGGCATCGCCGATGTTGGCGATAAGTCTGCGAGGTTAAAGTGGGACTGGGCGGGTCACATTTCCAGGAGAGATCAGGACAGATGGACCAGAATCGTCACACACTGGGTGCCTGAAAACGGTCGTCGTCACCGAGGCAGACCCAAGAAACGTTGGCGTGACGATCTGGACTCGTTCGTGACTGATTGGCCAGAGAAGGCACAACACCGGGAGAGCTGGAAAGAAATGGGGGAGGCCTTTGCCCAGCAGTGGGACACAATAGGCTAATTAAAAAAAAAAAAAAAAAAAAAAAAAAAAAAACTAACTACACTGCCCAAGTAACACATTTTGTGACAAAAAGCTTGCATATAGAATATTTTTGGAAACTTTAGTAATAAAATCCACCGTGATTAAGTTCTATATAGGTGGTTAGAACCGATAAGCAACCTGTATGTTACCAAAGGGAGAAAAATTGCAACTTATTTATAGATGCAAAAGCGATGCATAAGAGTTCGAATTGTTACCCTGAGTGGCACTAGGAACTAACGGTGCAAATTGCGCGCCGTAAATGAATGATTGAACGATAAAGCGATACAGTTCATTCGTTGAGTGACAAATAAGATCCTAACAAGTTCTTATTTTCGGTGGAGATAAACAACAACGGCTTTGTGTTATGGCAGCTTTTATTTGTGATCTATTTTGCGAGTATTCAAAAATTATGTGTTTAACGCAGGATAACCATCATGAGCCCTTGCAAATGGTTTTTTATTGTGAAACCATGGTATATTTACTAAGTAAATTTTGATGCGCCTTCGATCTAATCAAGAATTAGCAAAAAATATGCGGTGATCAAATAAATAAGAAAATACTTCATAAAAATTTGGTTGTTAAAAACCTAACATTATGGTTTAACAAAAAGTATAATGTCAAACTACATCAGAAACAGTTATCAAAACTCAGTTTATTGTATGTTATTGTAATAAAATACCATTCAACAAGATACTTTTCAAGGACTCCATTTTTAAAAATGGCGATTTGAAATAGAACTTGCAGGTCATTTTTACACTCATTTGTTACCATAATAGAGCTCCTAGGTCCAAAAATCCCTTATTAGTACCTAGTAGTGATTATTTTCACTTAACAGGTCTCGTTGCCTTTGCGTTGAATTGGGGATCCTCAAGACGGGTACAAAACCCATTTAGGAAGGTAAATAAAGTAAAATTTAATTTAATTGTAAATGTTGGCTGGAATCCTCGACTTTTATTTCGATGCCTGATTTCCTACTGATAGTTTGCAAAATTTCATTTTTCATTTACACAAGAGACATTCAGAAGAGTAGCTGATCATGCCTTGCCTACCAATCTGTGATTTACACCGTGTATAACGTAAGTAGATTAAAAAAAATACAAAGTGAACTAGTGATTTCATAACTGTTTCATAAACTATTCAATTAAGTACCTAAAATGTAGGAAATTTACTTAAATACAAATCATACTCTATTTAAATTTATTAATATGTACGGAACCTGCGACAGTGTTAGAACTGTAAGATCTTAATTGGTTCTAAATGAGAGAAAATTGTTGCTTAAGGTTTTCAAGAACCATCTTTTGGAATCGATCTACGCGTTACAGTGGCATATTAGAGTATATTAGACCTTACAAAGGCAAATTACACTAGGTTCCAAATGAGCTGCAATAATAACTCTTGAGCCACTACAGGTGATAAGTAACTTATATATACTACTTATTTAGTACTAAAGGTGCCAAATAAGGAAAAATTACCACCTATTAAGGTACGGTTCTTAATGGGAGATTTTAAGATGTCTTAAGCTTCTTTGAGTTCTAAAAGATTGAAAATTGAAACCTATATGCGTCTATAACTAATAAATTCGGCCTAGTGCCACCATAAGTTATAAAGCAGGAACAAAAATCACTCAAAAGCAACTGTTAGTGATAAGAGTTACTCATATGCAAATTCGAGCGCTGTTTGCATCTATAAGTAATACCGTACACTCTTGCATCACTTAAATGCTACCTACAGTTGCAGAATAAGTTCCAAAATACACTAACGTGCTACTTGGGTGCATACCAATCTTATGTAACTGAAACACATAAAGTTGCACTCAATTTAAATCAAGGAATCGTATTTCGCTGATTAAAATGTTTCTTTATGACACAAGAACAAGCGGACCTGATCTGTGATTCTCATCATCATCATCATCTATTTCTGACTAGCCTTTTCCCAACTATGTTGGAGTCGGCTTCCAGTCTAACCGGATGCAACTGTATACCAGTACTATACATGGAGCGACTGCCTATCTGACTTCCATGTATACGGCGATACAGGAGAAATTCCTAGTGTGGGGAAACGTTTAAAAAAAAAAACTGTTAATATTACGATACCCTTTCGTAAGACTGATTGTCAGACTTTCAGGTCACTGACTACCTGTAACGACTGTCAAAGATCTATAGGTATATGACAGCCGGGACGAATAGCTTAACGAGTTTTCCGAGGCACGGAGGAAACTCGGTATGTAATAGGCGGTCACCCATCCACGGATTAACCTAGGCAAGCGCGGTTTTGCCTAATTATTGACCCAAGTGGCACGATCTGCAATCCTCATCATATTATATTAAAAATCAATTCAATTCAATTTCAATTCAATTTTTTATTCAGATAGCAATTCTCATTGTGTTTGAAATTATATATCTATAGGTACATAAAAAAATCATAACAAACATGGTCATTAAAATTATAAAAAACTAACACATTAAAATAAAAGACACATTAACAATATCACTAAATTTTGGAATGTAAGTATGTTCTTACATGCTAATCCCAAGAACTCCCCTACGAATTTCAATGAAACGTGAAGGTGTATGATAGACAGACGGTTGCTATAGTTTAGGACCCGATGTTAGATATCTACCTATCCCATCGGGGATTACAGGTGTGATATTTAACTTGTAAATAAGTAAGTTATTACCTACTTTCAACTACACGAGTATCCTTTACTAAAAATATTATGTTTCATTATTATACCTTTGGAAAATACTTATAAGTGGTAGGTGCAATGTAGAAATATGTAGTGTTTTTAGTCAACTTAGATATCTGTTCTAATAGCCATCATCATCATCATACACAGCTTGACTTTACCCCCTGGCATAAACATCTCCTTGCTTGTGATAAGCTCCACGTTCTTGTGCCAGCTTCATCGAGGATATTCCCGCGATGGCAACAATCAATAAGAACAATATGGGATTCTAATACGTTCAAAAAATCCCTCCATAACTTTTTAATTAAAAAACCATATTATTCTATCAATGAATATTTAGAAGAAAAAAAGTGAAAAATGTTTTTATTTTATTTACATTCTTTTACTTTTATTAGCTTTAGTTCGTAAGTTAGTTATTAGCCATAAAACACTTTTATTGTTCTTATTTATTTTAAGTAACTAGGTATATCCTTTAAAAAATGTTTAAACTACCTACATTAAATAATGTGTAGACATTATTTGTATGCCTTGCAAGGCAGCACATAGTGAACTATTATTATTTTGATAACACCTGATAACTCTTTTACCTATGTGTCACAAATAAAGATTTTTGAATTTGAATTTGAATTTGAATGTGGTCTGCCCATCTCGCCGACGGCAACGCACGGCCAACACTTTTCTTTCTAGTCCTTGGACGCCACTCATCACCGCGCCTTTCCTGTTGTTTGCCTGTTGTTGTCTGTTGTCCTGCCCAACGCCAGGGGAATTCCGATGTCGAGAGCAGCCAAGCGGATAAACACGCACTCTCAGAAATCTACTTCACTTTTATGAACACAATCAATAAAATATAAATGATCTGAGCGCCATACTTGGTTTCGCGACACATTTGGTTCGCCAATGACGGCAGCCAATCAATGTCAAACGATTTCACTTACTGATGGATTTAGATGAACAAAAACTTGTCACACCCCTTTAATTAACTGCACAAAAAATATCACGCCTGTAAAATTAAATAATCTCTGTAGAGTTAGGCAGAGGTGTACAAACTGATTTTGCCAGTTAAATAAAAGTGCAGGAGGGGGGGGGGGGGGGGGTGATCCTATTGCCATCAACCGCGCACAAATCTAGATTACAGAGACATTGTTGTGGCAAAGTGTTTTTTTTATTTTATTTTTTTATGTTAAATGTGCTTACTCATGACCTCAATCTTGCCCTAAGGGCAGAGATGATGTCGACGATGGAACGAGCTTACCCAGAAGAAGCCTTTTTACTCGTAGTGTGATTGGATTTCTCCATCAGGAATTGATCAGTAGCAGCCACGTACTATAGTGCCCGGTTGATGGCAATAGTCTCACCCCATAATACATGGGACTTAAACATAACTGGCGAAATGTGAATGAAGTAATGGGTACATCTCTGCCCAACTCTTCGGGGATTACAGGCGAGATGTTATATTATTATTCCCTTTATTCATTATATTAACAAATTTTATACATTTTTAAATAGTTCCTATAAAAACAATAATAAAAAACATTTAAAAATATAAAAAATAGTCGTCCACCGGTGACGGGAGCAGGGTCCAAGCTACCGGCGCGCGGCGGTCAGGGCTCTAGAGAAAGGAACCTCCTAACAATGCGAGCCGTGTCCAGGAGTACCGCTCTCTGTATCAAGCCCATGATCCAGCTGCCTAACGAGAGCCTCTTCAGGTGTTGGTCGAGGCTCTTGGCAATTAAGCCATTGGCTGTAATGACTATCGGCACAATGATCGCTGAGTCCACTCCCCACATGTCGACAACCATATTATTATTATGTTCTTAATGGAAGATTCCAAAATGAGTTTGCCCTGGATCCCAATACATCAATACATCATGTTGAACTGCAGCGGTCAGTTTATGAACGAGACCAAAGAAAAATGATAAGTGTAGTCAAAGCCCAGCGTTACCTGACCTCTCTTCTCACACCACTTACCCTCTTCTTCTTTACACCAGGGGTCAGGTAAAACTGGGCACTGACTGCACATAATTGACTAATCAGCTGACATTGGTGCCGGTACGAAACAGATGGCCGAAATGACGCAAGCGCATCGCGTTTTACGCGCGAATGCGAATCCGGGCCAGTGCATGTGTTGTACCGACGACGGACGAAACTTCATGCGTTCACTTCAAGTCTTACAACTTATTCAATGATGGAGTTGATAAGGAATATCGAGGCCAAAATACTACTTGGTTTCTTGAATTCAATATTTCAGGCTTATGTTATACCGACATTTTTTTATGTACTAAGTCGAGATGCTGATTATATCAGCCTTTTCACAATAAAAATTGCAGTACAAATACCTCATTTGTATGTTTAAGAGGGAACAGGGTGTGCAATGAAGGTATTTGATGAAACTATTGTCGCGCTATGTCGAGTGTGAGTAGAGTTCAATAGGGACAGCTACAGGCTCATACCGATTATGTATATCACAATAATTTATTGTGACAAGATCGATGTTTCGTTTACCTTTTTTATCCTCGAAAACTGAGCCAATTCTATTATTTTTAAACATAATTTTTTTACGAAAGAGTGTGTCTCTCGGTCTCTATATTTTTCTTCGATGTATTTTTTTTATTTGTCCTGGTAGTCCTATAATCACGGCCATAGAAATAGATCATTTTTAGCATTTTTGGAGGGTCACATACTTATTCTTTACAAAAAGTAGGTAGTTTTACTATAAGCAAAGAATATGTGAGCCTCCTTTGAAGAAGATTGGATTGAAGATTCTTTACAGATTTAAAAATAATAATTATGTAACTTTACTCCAGTAACCTCGATACATATTTTTAAGTCTCGTATTATATTTAGTCAAAACTTTCCTCATTTCTTCATCTTATTTTGATGCGAGTAGAATCCCTCGTGCTGTTGCGGAAACTATGTAATAGTTTTGTTGCCAAAGACTACATGGAAACGTAATACTCGTATTCAGCAATACTGAGCAAATGCTAAATGAATGTCACTGTTATTATTATTTCAACTATCGGCGCTTAGCCGAGCGTTCAAATTCCAACCGATTCAAGCTTTCCATTAGGTGTCTTGTCATTGCAACAACTAGTATTCGTGAAAACGAACATAATTCTTGTTTTGTTAGGCTACTTCTTAAAGTTGTTTTTTAGTCCGTAAAAAACTAGAGTGTTCCCTTTTGATATATAAACGGTCAGAATCGTAGTATCATCAAAAAGAAACCATAAAATAACTTGTTAGTAATACGGTGCCATTTTGCATGACTTGATTAATCAGAAACTAGATAATCACGAAGTAAATGACCGCTACTTGAGTCTTAGCACGCGACTGGTTTTAAGTAAAAATGTGGAACTTGCTTAGCCTCGATCGATCGTAAGAGGTCAGGCAATGTTGCGATTTTAAAGTTCACATATTTTGAGTTTTTAGCTTAAAGATAAATGGCTACTACATAATATAACATCACACCTGTAATCCCTGAAGGGTTAGGCAGAGATGTACTTAATAGTAAAGCCACATTTCGCCTGTTATGTATATGTCTCATGTAAAAAGGGGTGAGCCTATTGATCAACCATAATCGAGAAGTGTGGGTCGGCCGGCAGCGAGATGGGCAAATGAAATACTCAACACAAAAAGTTTACCAAGCAAAGGCGGCCATATTTTTTGCAAGTCAAAAAAAAAAAACGCCGGTCGGCGCGCAAACTTCCAATCGGCTTATCGGCGGCAAGCTTCGGGAACATTCGGTTATCTTCGGGCATAGTAGTTGCCATCGAAGGAAAAACCTGAAATAAGCATGGTACAGCAACGTGGAGATTGCCACCAGAAAATTGAAGTCAAAACCCAGCTGCTGAGCATGAGCTCCTAGTTTGGATTCCTAGATCGAGCAAAGTGTTATTGGGTTTTTCATCAGAAATTTCTCAGTAGCAGACAGGGAGTCTGGATTTGTTCCCAATGGCAAAAGGCTCAGGGGGTCTAAAATGGCCACTTTAGCAGATCATTATATGAATTGCGTTGAAAAGCGTAAAATAGAAGTTTCATAATAGTAACTGCGTCTGTGAAAATTTTACGAATTTTAACGCAATTCAATGTTGATATTGAAAGGGAGCGTAGGGCTCTGGCGGTCCGAGGTAACATGTTGGCCCGAAGATTCGCCCGGTGTAGCACGTTAGTGAAAATAACACTGTTTAAGGCATATTGCCAGTGCTTTTACACGGGGAATCTTTGGGTCAACTATACTAAAAGAACGCTGGATGACCTACGCGTACAATATAATAACATCTTTAGGATGCTGTTGGGACTACCGCGATGGTGCAGTGCTTCTGCTATGTTTGCGCAAAACCGAACTGACGGCTTCCACGCCGTCGTTCGCAAGAAAACCGCGTCGTTGTTGTCAAGGTTGCGGGCGAGTGGCAACAGAATCTTAAAAACTGTGGCGGAGAGTGTCGACTCTCCGATAATTAAAAGTTTTGTGAGAAGGACAATCACTGAACATTAGTTTGGGGATGTCCTTTTCACAGTACTTTAGTCTGTGTTCTCTGTTATATAATATTTCAATTACTAACACTAGATATAAGTTATTTTATTGTTTACTAACACTATGGATCACGTTGTCTGATAAATAAAGAATTATTATTATTATATTATTTTCCTATTATGATCTATTTTCCTAAATGGTTACAGACCCAGATTCCATCATGAAAGGTCCATTTTACGCTTTCTAACGCAATTCATATTGTGATCTGCTAAAGTGGCCATTTTAGATCCCCAGAACTTAACTGGCGACATGTGGTTTACTATTAGATAGGTAGTACATATCTTATCTCCCCTGCGTTAATAAGAGGTGTACCTATTACGTACACCTCTTATTAACAGTTTTACAGCCAGGTTTACAGACGTGATGTTATGTTATTCTTCTAAGAAAGTATTCTAGGTACATATATTGGCAGCCGTGTCTGCGTGAACGCACAAGACTTGCAATGGACACGGGTGTCATGCGCAACGGCGCGTGCGACGATCATTTCTCTACTCTAATTCCTATTCGTTTACTTATAAATAACATTCCATTTCTTCTTGCGTTAAAACATTCTTGTTAACGGTGTAAGTAGATTTACACAAGAAACTGTTTTATGTACTTGCGTTCAAATAACGATAATACGATTTTTTGTGATGGAAAGTTGTTGAAAAAACATCAAAAGGGAATTTGTGTTTTCTGTCTTCATTTTCTTCAGATTTGTGAACTTGGATAAAGTAAAAACAGCATGTACCTATGCGTTTTTTACTTTATCTCACTTTATTCCTAATATGGAGAGTAGGAATAAAGTGAAACATTTGATTAGGAACGACGTAGTCGACGACGACTTTTGACGATATTACTGTCACTTTTGAACGACCCTTGCTACGACCGTGGCAAGGGTCGTTCTGTAGTTTCCAGTTACAGTGCATGGGAAAAAAGGTTTTTATGTAATTATTTTCATCACCTTAACGGCGCGCGGCGCCTCGTTCCTCCAGCTCCTGCTGGATTGTCTCAATGAATTTTTCCATTAGGATTTATCATTTTAATTTTAGGTGTTACTTATATATGTTAACTTGGTTTACCTGTAATTTTTGCCAATTGGTTTTTGTCCTGTGGGAAACCAACAAATCATTTTTCTTTCTTTCTTCTTATTAATAGTCACTGAGTTTGTAATATTTGTGCCCGGTTGAAAGCAAAAGGTTCCCCCTGTTTAATGCGTCTTTAACATAACTGGCGAAATGTGGATGTAGATACGCTTAGGCTTAGGTACACCTCTGCCCAACCCTTCGAGGATTACAGCCGTAATGTTATATTTCTCCACCTTCTTCTATTTGAGTTCAACATGAATGGCTAGACCATAATCATTACAGTTGCTCAACTACAATTTCCTATCTTACAACAGAACGTAGAATTTCCCATACTTCCTTTGCCACTAAACATTAAACATGTCATTTACATAAAATATAGCAATATGGAAACACATAGAAATCCAACAGAGACATATGTCGCTTCCTCATGTGTCATCACCATCAGTATCACTTATATTTTCCAAGTACCTACCATAATAATAATGTTTAAACTCATTCGCACTATTCAAAGGTGTTCGCAGAAAGGTGGTCTAGTAAAATAATGGTAAGGGCAACGCACACGACTTCATATAATTAGCAAAGTGCCACTCGAACAGTACATGGGTTTAAAATGGTCACTTTAGCAGATCTTAGTATGAATTGCGTCAAAAAGCGTAAAATAAACAATTCATAATAATATCAGTAGTACTGCGTCTGTGGCCTTATAGGAAAATAGATCATAAAAGGAAAATAATAAAACTGCGTTTAATTTTCAAAAATGGTCACAGACGTAGTTCAAAAGTGAGCATCTGCTAAAGTGATCATTTTAGAACCCCAGAACTCTTTCTTTATGCATATTATCAAATACTTAATTCTAAACTCGACAAACATTTGCGTTTGATTTTGAAAGGCCCTGGCCCTGAAGGTACCCTGCGCCACTGCTGGTCAAAGGCCTCCCCTTTCTTCTTCTAGATCTCTCTGTTTTGCGCAATTCCTGGCCATGTTAGGCCCACGAATATGACCAGATCAAGAGGTTTAAGGTAAACAAATATTAATCTCGTACACAGTTCAAACGCGAATTTGTCGTGAAATAACGATTGCATGTTTGAGATATGATATTAATTGTGATAATATGGATTCCAAACATCATTACTTAACATAAAATGAAATCAATACAGTAGTCTACTGTATTGATTTCATTTTCGCTACGTAGCTATGAAAGCTACGTTTAGACTCAATTTTCGTCTACTGAGTAGACGAAAATTGGGTCTAAACGTAGCTTTTGTAGCTAAGTGCATACATGTTTGTGAGCACATGTTTGTAGCTAAGTGCATACTGACTGTACAATCAGTGCCCAGCATTACCCGCCCCTCTTCTCACACCACTTCCCCTCTTCTTCTCCATACGAACGAGAGGTCAGGTAATGCTAAGCATTGACTGTGCGATGAACATTACACTGACAACAGCTAAATGAACAAGTTTCATCGCTACGTAGCAGGATTTTCCTCGATCACTTTCACTGTTGGACGCTGTGCGTGCGCGCAGGTTGCAACAGAATCCGCTTTATCTTGGTTGAGCGCTTGATGGTCAGTGATGGGGGTAGAGGTTTGTAATATCCGTCTGTATGTAATCTTTGGTGTGTTTTGTGTTGAGGAAAATATGCAGTATGATTTTGACTAGATGTTTGGGTAAGATTGTGAGCTAAACAGTTCCGTGGTGATTGCAATAGCTTTTCTAACAAAACTGTTTAGTCCTTTGAAAGGTTTCCCAGCAGGTAATTAGTAAGGGTTCGTCAATAACGCAAAAGAGTTTATTAGTTAGGTACACTTAATATTTGTTAGCTTGAAAATTCCGTAGTCCCTTCATGTCGCAATAGTAGAGAATAATAAAATGGGGAAAACTGGTCCAATCCGTCTTAAGAGGTGATGATGGTTTCAGCTACCACCCACATCCAACAGCACCAGTTCCATATGCCAGGTGTATGTTTCTTTGCAGCAGAGGATCTTTTCCAAACGCTAGCTTCCACGAAGCTTTAGAAAAGTGTCCTATTATCCATTTTTTCGACCCGTTCTTTGTACTAAAGTTAGGATACTCTATACGCTACCGAGATTCAATGGTATCCTTTCAAAACTCAGCTATCAACCCCTCTCTTAATGCTATTCATCAGATTCACTTTAAGAGGCAAAATAGCCCGTTACTCATTCAACCTTCATTTGGTCATCTCTAAATAGATCTGCTAATTTGAAAAGGAACTAAAATTGCTCGTCATTCTTAAATGTGGTTCTCCTTACAAGATTAAGCAATTTAGACGTCCGATTCGAATAAAGATTACTAGTCCATTGATCTAGAAAATTCTATACGTTTCGCATGCGCAAGCGCAGTGCGAATGTCTAGAAACTTCGTCGCAATGTCGATGCAGCTTGTCTTTGGAGTGTTCGTGAGGAGTGAATGATATAAATGGCAACTAAATAGGTCTGGGGTTTATGAACGAAGCAAACTGTTCCATAAAAGGAATTTTGTAACGTACGTATTTATTTGAAAGTATGGTAAGAAAATTGTTAATTAATGAATACTTGTTGTTTCGTTCACCTCGAATACGTATTAAACAGGTCATTGAAAAGTAGTCCTTTTCTAAATTCTGATGTCTGGTAAATTACCTGCTATGTTGGAAATATTATGTTGTAAGGAAACGCACATGTTGCTTTGTTTCTTCTATAAATCGATATTGTTTGGATAATAGCTGTGCCCTCTAGTACATTTACATTCGAGTAGGTACCTATTTATCTAGATTTGTTTCCTGAGAAGCCAGCACTTTTGATCAAACCCTAAATATAAATATTTTAAATGCTATTTAGACATAAATAAATGATTCTCTATGTAGACAGCCATACCAGAATTAAAGGTATTCACATGTTTACAAACCATAATAACAACAATACCATGCAAAACTGTGGGTAAAATTCGTAAAATGGTCCCAGACATAATGTAATTATTATGAATTTACGAATTTAAACGCAATTAAAAATAAGATCATAAAATTAAATGTTTGATCAACACAATACGGTTAACAAGAAATTCACGTTTTATTTGTCTGAATAATTGGTATATAAACAATACCCACATGTTTAATCATGTAACAACTGTGCACACGTGCACTGTGTCAACTGAAAGTCGCCAGAACGGCGGGACAGTGAAGCCTGCACGAGAGGCTTGGTATGGTCATATTATGCTCAGCAAAATTACGAGATCAATAGGATTCCACAGTACCCTTTTTTTTGGGCGAGTGGAAAATCGTCAATTAACCCCCTCTCCCGCTCATGGGCAGAACGAAAGGGAGTGTCAGACTTCTACTGACTAAAAACCACCCATGTTCCGTCTTAGCCCTTTATGTCGAGGCCGTGGTATCTCTTGTGAACAACCCGCAGCCCCGACGGGTTCCACAGTAACCTTATCTAAATAACGTGTCTTTAACACAAGACATGGTCCAAGAGTAACTGTGAAAAGCATTATTTAAATGAGTTAAATTTATTTCTAAACAACAGTTGCATAAGGAGGCTTAGTCTTGTCAAAGGCAGACAATGTAGTTTAAGACTGCCATCATCATTAAACGTACACGAAGGGCCTTCTATAGAACGGTCAGAGGTGAAATTGCTGTAGGTAATGACTGCCTTGGTTTAGGGTCGTATTTTTTGTCGTTATAGACCTTGCACCGCCCTCGTGACAGAAACGACATAAATCTTTGTCTGTACTTTTGTTACTCCGTGAAAACTAATGAAGAAAGTGTCCAAAAATCGTTATGAACATCTGCAGTAAAACACCACAGATGCGCATTGTAGAGTACGTTTGAAGTTAGAAATTAGGCGTCCGTCAAAGAATGTAATTAATATGATTTTCTTTACATACTTCAATAATTCATCGGCATCGTCTAAACGCCTTTTGTCTATTACACTCAATTCACATACGACATGCATCGGCCTCTACTGTACCGAAAACCTTACTTCTAAAACCTTCTTCCAGCCAAAGCTGGAATGTGCCTGGAACACGGTAGTGTGGCAGCGGTGTTCTGGATTAAGGGGTACCTTAATCCAGAACACCACTGCCCTGCCCAAAAAACAAGACAATAAATATGTAATTAATTCCCCGGACGATCGAAGCGTCAAGCTTTATAAAGGATCGCAAATAACACCTATCTACTACTACTTATCGCATTTCACTTTGCAAACCAACAAGTGCTCAATGTTCATGCACTACGGACAACCAAACGCGGCTGAATGACCTTGATCGATCAAGGACAACGCGGCAACCACACTCACTCCAAGCAATCACTTTCACAACTCTTCATGCAATAATGGCGCCCGAAATAGGACGATCATTTCTCCATAATGACCAGCCAACCGCTGGTACACTAATGAATCAGGCTGGCTGGCCTATCGTTCGTACAATTTTCGTAATCCTATTACATAAATGTGCTCGCGGTTAGTGTGCTGACAAAATATACTGACATAACACCGTCCAATATGAGTCTCATAATAATTGCACAAATATTGGAGGAGTGGACAAAAATAACCTCACAATAGTTGACAACAGCTCTGGAATACGTTTTACATTAACAACCTTTGTTATAGAGGTTTGTGAGAACAATGATTAACAAACCAGGATAATCCTGGATTACCTCAAAATTTCTATTTATCATAACAATGGCATTAAAAAGTTACGAATACAAAAAGCAGTCAGGAAAAAAAAGGATTTATCTTATATTCACTGTAATGAAAGTACCAAAGGATCATCTCTCTAGTAAAGGGGCTCTACTCCAAAGTAACCTATTTATGACCACCACTCATCTGCCTAAGCAAAATGTACCTACAAATAAAGTTATATAATCAGACGTTGAACTGCAAACATCTGAAGGATACATACATTCTCAGAACGCAAACAGCGGGTCTCAAAATACCGTAATCTTTGTTTTATTATTTGCCGATTGAAAAATGATGCATGGCTGCAAGAATGATACTTAATTCGTGGTTATCGTTAACCTTTTTACAAGGGAGAATTTCAGGAAGCTCGATTTTGAT
Organism: Diarsia mendica; assembly: GCA_949316265.1. Taxonomy (NCBI): domain Eukaryota; kingdom Metazoa; phylum Arthropoda; class Insecta; order Lepidoptera; family Noctuidae; genus Diarsia; species Diarsia mendica. The sequence continues at coordinate 17,091,697 of OX438897.1, forward strand.
CGAGTACCTGATTATTTTTGCAGAAGCAATTTAGGCGCCCAAAACAACGTTTTTACGGTCTTCGTTATTGAAAATGGCGTTATAGAACTCAAATGGAGTTTGGCAGGACATTTAGTAAGACGCGGTGATGATGGAAAGATGAAGTAAAGCTTTGACCGAATGGCGCGGGCGTCCAAGGACTGGAAAAAGATATATGTGGGTTGTCACGCTGCGTGATGGGTATACGACTTTTTGCCATAGGGGGAAAACCCTGGCACAGAAACGAGATGGAAATGACTCAAAAAAAGAGTCCTAGGTATACCTAGCAGTGAATGAATTTAGTCTGGATGATGATGATAACACCATATCAGTAGAAGTCGCAGATTGAGCTGACAAAGGAGTCGGCATGAGAGTTGGCAACAAAAAGGTAATAAATACAAAATTAAAAGATAATAGTAATGTACTGCAATTATTGAGTAAAAAAGTGATACACCAACAATTTGGACTGCACTTAGAAATTACAGATACAAATTAAAGAAAATTGTGCAATCAATCAAAGAACAACTTAAACATAATATTATGTTAACAATATGTATGGTCCGGTGGTCCCTAGTTCTAAGACAATCGTCAGCGTTTTTTCACTGGTATCCGAAAATCGTTCGCGGTTGCAGTACCTTTGGTCATTGCTTAGCTTCACCAACCAGACATCGAAAGCTGCCCCGCAATACATCTTGTGTAAGTTATCGATAGATGTTACAACTCGTGTGTAGTTCAAATAACATCATAGATAACCAATTTAGCATATTGCTTAATTTATGTCTTTTTTCTCACGTTGATTAATATGTGGTTTTCAACTTAACGGTCTTGCATTCGTCGAAACGGTTAACCGTTTATCCATTCGGCATAATATTTGTATATCTGTAAATTATGATGAATTTTTGGCTTACTGGCCCAGAAAATTAAATTTTACTTAACTTACGATATGATAACATAACAGCATCTTACTCGGATCCTTCGAAGTCAATGTCATACCATTCATATCAATTAAAGCTTTTCTGAGGATCAAAAAACGCAATATAGATCTCTAGAAATCACCATCACCTATTATTCTGTTTGCATCTTCTTTTCTGCAAAAATAATAAAAATGACAATGAACGCTAAAATATAATGAATGGGCAAGAAACTCCTTTTAAGACGAGTCATAAGAGGTCCTAGATGACTGTAATAGTAAGCGCACGTAGGATGATATTTGTAATATAACAATGTGCGGTCGCCGCCCGGAAGCTGGTCATGAGAGGATAAGTAAATAATCGAGACTTCGATGATGCTACCAAGATTCCAACTTGCCATAGACCTCGTAAACTGATGCAACTGCATTCAAATATCCACGACTGCACAGATAAGTTTAACTACTTTAAAAAGTGAATAAGTACGTTTCTGTAGAGCGAGGAGTTTTATGCTAACTGAAAAAGGAAATCCAAATTTTGTTAGAATCAGTGTTCCGACAAAATAAAAGTAATTTTGTCCGCCATCTTATTCATTCAATGTCAGAAAGGTGCAAGTAAAAATTGATCTAATGATTGTGAAAAACTTTATCATTCTGACAGAAATATTCGACGCAATCTGCCTTACAACGAATTACCAAGGCATCATCGTTCTGCCCATATTAAAATGTATTTGATGTCGACGCAGCATGTCTTCTTCTTTCATATTTCTCTATTCCTCGTCGTCTTACCAGTCACCTTCTTCCTAGCCATATTATTATGATGGTATGGCTAGACATGATATGGAAGGACGCTTCACACAGTTCATCCATTACCACGGCAGGAGTAATCGGATTACCAATGGAAAACCATATGTTCTATTCTCACATAAATCGAATCCAGAGAAGATAGGCATTATTTTATAAAAGTTTTTAAAAATGATAGCTGACATTTCACTATAGACGGTTGGTAAATCTATACGTATACGGTATCGCAATATTCAACTTAGAATTTTATGAAATTCGTTAAATATTGCGATACTAGCGAACCCGGAGCCAATGACTGATGATGACCCGGAGTTAAGATAGATATGTGTTTCAATAACAACTCAAGTTGCGGCACAATAGTTCTGCTTATTGGGTCGCTAGACAAAAGAGAGAGATTTCTTGAAAAAAAACTCCAAGGAACTAATATTTCTTCGTAAGTTGGCCGTTCATAAATCAACACAATATTATTTAAAGAGTATACACATGTTATACTTATAAAGATGTATTTGTTATGGTATACTTATAAAGATGTATTTGTTGTGATTTTGTATGTAGGAGCTAATCTCCGGAACTGATGATCCAATTCTAAACTCACTGATAGAAAGATATTTTAGCTGATCATCTATCACAATTTTTGCGAATTAAGTCGCAGGCGAAATGTTCGTATTCAATAAATTTTATATTCAAGCTTGCAAGAATTGAACTTTCCTCAAGATTCCTTCATTTAGCAAGGCACGGTGTACTCGTTTCAAAGACTGCGTTCAAATTATTTTACTTTCATTAATATTATAAGCGAAATGTGCTCAAACCCTATGAAATTTAATAACAACGGGACATTGATACGCCCCAGTTGTCTGTAGATTATTTACATACATGTGTTACTTGACCATGTCACTGTGAAAATGGCCTAGTATATTTTATTAAAGCAAATACGACTGACATAATTATTATATATGAATATTTCGAAGTACATACTAACAACATTTAAAAGAATGATAACAACGTATTACAACGCTCTGCCTAAGCTACTGAGGGCAGAAGCAAATAGAAGTTTCTAGAAAGTGCCCTCTAAGAAAGATAATGAATAATAGTTTATATGGAAGTTCGTATGTGTTAGCCTAAGGAAAGGCTTGTTTAAAAAAGTCTTTGTTCACTTTAGTAACTAAATTTATTAATTATTAAGTGGTTTGTAATGGCAACCCTGAAACCAATTTTGGGTTGAGCAACATTCCTAGAGATTGTCTATGCTTACTCAATGTCTCGTCGTGGGTTGAAGCGCGTGGGCGCGAATAAGTTTTCCTCGTCATTATTGAAACCGTCATGATACTTCAAAATATTTAAACCTCAATTTCTCGTCGAATCGTGAGTGTGCTCTTGAATCGGTGCTCAAGCTTCCATGATACCTGGATTCAGCCGGACCAAAGGAAGGTAACTTGTACAGCGACTGGGTAAGTCTGGCGTCAGTACTGGGTAGCTGGAAGGGTTCCTTCGTGAAGGTCCTGGTTTTGAAGACATCGTCCAGGGAGCAATCAGGTGAGTGCCTATTCAAAGCACACCCTTTTATCGTGTTATAACATTTTGTCGATTTCTCGTTCGGGCATTATCGTTGCCGCCCCATTAATAATACAGTCCATTTAATTTCTCGCGCTAACTAATTCATTGGTCTTTCGAGCAGGATCTGTGTGAAAAGCATCCTTTTATCGAAGTAGTTATCGTATTTTCGTATTTTGTTAAATCATAATTAATTTTAATTACTTTCGAAGGTACACCTAAAATAATTATTGAGGTGCCATGACGGTGTTATTGAGATTTTTATCGTTGGGTTTTTTGTGTTGGTAGCTTTGGTTGCGTCGGCCGTAGACTACATTGCCTTTTCTGTATTTTATGTTGGCAGCCTTACAAGACTGTCAAAAGTGACAGATTGTAGCTGGCTGTCATTTGTCATTGTGAAAACTTTGTTTATATTATTTCTTGTGTTTTTTATTGTTTTCGTTATTGTTTACAACAATGCCGAGTGATAGTCAGAATAGTGATCATGATATGTCGGAAAAGGGCAATGCAGGTGCAGATGTCAACAGAATCGCGCGCGATTACGCTATGATGCGATTAGAGTTTATGGATAGCACTGATTTAGTAGGTTACATAGATCAGGATTTATACGACCTAGCAAACGATTTCCATAGTGCACAGCGAAAGCTTCTTTCATCGTTAAGTCCGTCGTTACGGAATACTGAATTGCAAGTTATGGCAACGTTTGAAAATAAATTAAGAGCAGTCAAAACTCGCGTTCGAGCGAAGTTATCGCAAGTTGACTTGAAGCCTTCTGCGACTGTAAGTACTGAACCAATGTCAGCTAAATTGCCTAAAATTAACATAAAACCCTTTGATGGCAAATTTGAAAATTGGATATCGTTTATACAGTTGTATGACTCACTCATTCATAAGCGTACAAATATATCAAATGTTGAAAAGTTACATTATTTGTTGTCAAGTGTCCAAGGGACAGCATATGATTTGATAAAGAATTTCCCTCTCACAGATGAGAGTTATCTTGACTCCTATAATATTTTATTGAAGCATTACAATAAGAAATGCCAAGTTGCAATGATGTATTATGACAAATTAATGTTTTGTGAGCCAGTTAAAACTAAATCTGGTCCTGAATTAGAACGGGTTTATCGAACATTTTCGGAGAACTTGTCAGTTCTGGAAAAGTATAACTTGCCGGACAAAAACTTTATGTTGTTCTATTTACTGTGGTCAAAGCTAGATAAGTCTACCCGAGAATTGTTTCAGCTGGAACATAATTCATCTGATATTCCAAAATATGAGGATCTTGGATCTTTCATTGAGAAACATTTCCAGGCATTGGAAATTGCCAATGTTAGAACTTTGACCAGTAGTAATTCTGTTACTTCCAAACCTGCAAGTCAAAATAATAATAAAACCAAATCAAAGGCGGTTCTTGTCGTATCAAACTCGACTTGTGCCTATTGTTCTGGCCAGCACAGTCTCACCACATGTGAAGGTTTTTTAAAATTGGATGCTCGTTCTCGTTTTAATGTTGTGAAAGAAAAGAAACTTTGTATTTTGTGTTTCTCGAGTAGTCACAGAGTGAAAAAATGTAGTGTAACTTCTCGTTGTAAAGAGTGCAACTACTCTCATAACACATTACTACATCTTAGTAAAGAGCCTGTGCCTCCCCCCGTGGTGACAGAAACTGATAATAAAAGTAATAACACAGTTTTAACTTCCATTGCTGGAGCTGAAAATTCTACTGTTTTATTTTCAACTGCTAAAGTTCTGATAAAGGATAACACTGGTCAATTCCAACCGATTAGGGCCTTATTGGATTGTGCCAGTGCATGCAATTTTATCTCAGAGCCTTGTGCAAAAAGACTAGGATTAAATATAACCTGCAGTCAGCAGTCAGTCAGTGGAATTGGTCACTCGGTTGCCTCACCTCTTGGATTGTTATCTTGTGAGGTCAAGACTCATAATACAAGTCAGATATCAAATTTCAAATTAGAAGCACTTGTTCTTCCTTCGATTTGTGCTGATCAACCATCTCAGCCTGTCGATTTCTCGGGTTGGTCTCACATAAATAAATTGGATCTTGCTGATCCTGGGTTTGCAAATCCAGGACCTATAGATATGCTGCTGAGTGCAGACGTTTTCGCTTCGTCGCTCTTGCCTGGTCTTAGGCGGGGTAAGCCTGGTCAACCAAGGGCATTGAACACCGTCTTTGGCTGGATTGTGATGGGTGGTTGTTGTGATGTTCGTGCGATCCCCACTCACAATAAAATTCCTCGTTCTCGCTGTCGTAGCAATGATTGCCTTATCGTGTCGCAATCTTTGTCAAATTTGTCGTTAGATAATTCCCTTAAAAAATTTTGGGAATTAGAAAATGTTAATTCTCCTGCCAATCATTTCTTGTCGAAGGAGGATCAACTATGCGAAGACTATTTTGTCAAAAGCTATTCTCGTGATAGTAAAGGTCGATTCGTAGTGCCCTTACCTTTCGTCGATCCTTCGAACAAGCCTACGTTTTCAAATTCTCGTGAGATTGCTCTCAAAAGATTACTCTCGTTAGAAAAGAAGTTAAACTGTAACCCTAATTTTCGAAAGGCTTATGCCTCTTTCATGGAAGATTATGAAACTAGTGGCCACATGGAAGAGGTAGAGCCTCCGACATGTAAAGATGGTAAATTTTATTACATGCCTCACCATGGTATTCTGCGGCCTGGGTCTGTGACCACTCCCCTTCGTGTTGTATTTGACGCTGGCGCCAGGGACGCACGTGGAGTATCGCTAAATGACACTTTGTTGTCTGGGCCAAAGCTGCAGACTAATATTTTTGATTTGTTAATTCGCTTTCGTTGGCATGAAGTTGTGTTCACTGGTGATGTAAAGCAGATGTATAGGAATATTTTAGAGCCCGACGAGGACATGGAGTACCAACGCATTTTGTGGCGCTCCACTCCTGAAGACCCTGTCCGTGATTACAGGCTTCGTACCGTCACGTATGGAGTGTCGTCGGCTCCATTCCAAGCTCTACGCACTATTGCCCAACTGGCCAAGGACTCGGCTGCTGATTATTCTCGTGGGTCTTCGGTGCTCAGCCGTGACATCTACGTTGATGACGTGGTTTCGGGCGCAGACTCTATCGAATCGGCTCTACTTGTGAGATCCGAACTTATAAAAATATTGTCGTCGGGTGGTTTCCATTTGAGGAAATGGACCTCCAATCATAAAGATTTCTTTGCTGATCTTGCTTCTTCAGAACTCTATTCGGAGAGTTTCAGATGCTTTGAGGACATCTCTGATGTTTCTCTCAAAATCTTGGGGCTTTTATGGATGCCACAGTCTGATAGCTTTCAGTTCCAGGTTACCGACAAGGGAGACCAAAGATGTACGAAACGAACGATCCTATCCTGTATAGCTCGTATATACGATCCTTTAGGATTCCTCGGCCCAGTTACGTTTCATGCTAAATATCTTATGCAGCTTCTTTGGACTTCTGGGGTCTCTTGGGACGATGATTTGCCGGAAGCTATTCAGTCTGAGTGGTCGCGCTTCAAATCTCAGCTGCCTTTATTGGCATCAGTTTCGATTCCTCGTCGCATGGTTCAGTCCTTCATCACAATGCAGCTCCACGGTTTCGGTGATGCTTCCGAGCGTGGTTACTGTGCTGTGGTGTATTGTCGTGTCGTTGACGCGGAAGGCTTCGTCTCTGTTCGTCTTTGTTGTGCAAAGTCTAGAGTTGCACCTCTTCGCAAGCTGTCTATTCCTAGACTAGAGCTCCAGGCTGCAGTGTTGCTGTCAGACTTGTTACAATCTGTAGTGGAGGCTCTCAAGCCATTTCACACTGTCACTGAACTCTTCGCCTGGTCTGACTCCAGCGTCACTCTGACTTGGATTAAGTCGTGTCCCTCCAAATGGAAGACTTTCGTGGCCAATAGGGTCAGCCACATCCAAGAAATTATCGCGCCTGATTGTTGGCGTCATGTGAGTACCTCTATCAATCCTGCTGACAGTGGTTCTCGTGGAATGCTTCCTGCGGATCTTGCTGCTAACGAAGTCTGGTGGAATGGTCCCTCGTTCCTTGCAGACCTCGAGGAAAACTGGCCGGAGTCGTCGCTATCGTTTGACAAAGAGGACACCTTGCAAGACGAACAAAGGATTTTCAGCCTTCTGACTGACATTGATGTCAATTGCGTTGACAAATTGATAAACAAATTCTCGTCGCTTTCAAAGCTTAAACACGTCTTATCGTACTGCTTCCGTTTTGTACAGAACTCGAAGAATTCTGTTCCTAAAAATAGACTTGTCGGACCTTTGCAAGCCTATGAAATTAATAGAGCTTTCCTGTTCTTAATAAAATATGTGCAGCAAGGTGCATTCTCACATGAGATTGAAAACCTTCAAAGGAGTTCCCCCAACTCGCTTCCAAAGGGCTTGCGCAAATTGTCGCCTTTTCTCGATGATGCGGGTCTTTTGAGGGTGGGCGGTCGCTTGGCCCATGCTGACGCAGAGTTCAACGTCAAGTATCCTCTGTTATTGCCGCGCAGTCACCGCCTAACCGTTCTCATTATCGATGAATATCATAAAAAATTCATGCATCCTGGCGCGCAAACATTGCAAAACTTGCTTGCGCAATCCTTTTGGATCTTGTCGCCGAAACGAGCTATTCGTTCTGTGATTTTGGGTTGCTTAAAATGTTTTCGTGTAAACCCTACACAAGCTTCAGCTCCTATGATGGGAAACCTGCCGTCATATAGAATAAACCAAATAAAGCCTTTCTCGGTTGTCGCTGTCGATTATGGTGGACCTTTTGATATTTCTCTGGGTCGTGGTCGTGGATTAAAAACCTATAAAGGTTATATCTGTGTCTTCGTATGTACCTCTACTAAGGCGATCCACATAGAAGTCGCTTCGGAACTGTCAACGGAGGCTTTCTTGGCTGCGTTGAAGCGGTTTATGGCACGCCGTGGTCGATGTAATCGCGTTGTCTGCGATCAAGGGCGAAACTTCGTTGGTGCCAGTAACTACCTTGACAAGCTCATGCAGAATGCTGCTGAGTCCCAAGAAATAGAGTTTTCGTTCAATCCTCCTGGAAGTCCTCATTTCAACGGACTTGCCGAAGCTGGTATTAAGTCGGTTAAAACGCACCTTTCTCGTGTTATTGGTACGCAGCGATTGACGTATGAAGAATTTTATACGGTCCTGACACAGGTAGAATCTATGTTGAACTCTCGTCCCCTCACCCCTCTTAGCTCAGACGCTAATGACCTGTCTGTCCTAACTCCAGGTCATTTTCTAACTCTGGAACCGTTGTCTATTGTTGCTGAAGAGAATTTCGTGGATCAGAACATAAGCGTCCTCCACCGTTGGAAGTTGATTCAAAGAATTCACCAAGATTTCTGGCGTAGGTGGCAAAATGAATACCTTCACACACTACAACAGAGAGCTAAGTGGAATAAGAATAACACAAACGTGACTGTAGGTATGTTGGTTCTGATCATAAATGAGCAAGTCGGTCCGTTGAAGTGGAGCATGGGTCGTATCACAGCCCTACATCCCGGTGCTGATGGGGTCTGTAGAGTGGTGACTGTGAGGACTGCTGCTGGTCAATTCAAAAGGCCAGTCGTAAAATTGTGTCCACTACCTATCCTTAGTTAAATAACCGTCTATCGATGAAATAACCTTTCGCTGTCGTTAGTATTTAAGATTAGTTTAAGTTCGTTGTTTAAATTTCATAAATACTTTGTATTTAGGTGAGCGGAATGTTCACTTTAGTAACTAAATTTATTAATTATTAAGTGGTTTGTAATGGCAACCCTGAAACCAATTTTGGGTTGAGCAACATTCCTAGAGATTGTCTATGCTTACTCAATGTCTCGTCGTGGGTTGAAGCGCGTGGGCGCGAATAAGTTTTCCTCGTCATTATTGAAACCGTCATGATACTTCAAAATATTTAAACCTCAATTTCTCGTCGAATCGTGAGTGTGCTCTTGAATCGGTGCTCAAGCTTCCATGATACCTGGATTCAGCCGGACCAAAGGAAGGTAACTTGTACAGCGACTGGGTAAGTCTGGCGTCAGTACTGGGTAGCTGGAAGGGTTCCTTCGTGAAGGTCCTGGTTTTGAAGACATCGTCCAGGGAGCAATCAGGTGAGTGCCTATTCAAAGCACACCCTTTTATCGTGTTATAACATTTTGTCGATTTCTCGTTCGGGCATTATCGTTGCCGCCCCATTAATAATACAGTCCATTTAATTTCTCGCGCTAACTAATTCAGTCTTGTAACATACAAATTACATAATAGGTAATTTCTTATTGCACCTGATCGATGAGTGGTAATTTTATAGTCAAAACAAATGTACATAACATGACTATTGTTATTCGTCGCAAATGGAAATAATGTGATGGGTATGAGGCACTCTACAATATTTATTATGAATTCTTTAGATTTTACTACAAATAAGTTGGTCCGGGGATAGGTGACCACCCGTTACATACCGTATTTCCTCCGTGCATCGGAAAGCACGTTAAGGCGGGGTTGCAGTAATTTTAAGATTTTTGAACCTATAAAAATCGAACTAAATACGAGTTTTTTAATAAATAAAAATCATTACATAAAAATTGAACATATACTCTCTAGTAAATCGTATAATAAAGATAGAAACGCGATATAGAATGATCGGCTCGATACTTTTTTTTATCAAACATGACTCTAAATCACAATTTCAAACGTGTACCTACTGCTAAGACATTTCATCATGAATTTAGATGAAAGTTAATATCAGTAGATAGAACTTTTTATTCTGAAGTAAATGGTGAAAACAGATTGTATAATTTCTTTATAGTTTTTCTCCAAGAAGCAAAAAACAGTCAAAATTTAGGCATTATATCGCTCGCGCGGCAGGGCGGGGGGCGAGGTCGTGCGTACATAAAAACAAAGTGCTGCAACCTCGCCTTAAGCTGTTGGTCCCGACCGCCATAGATGTTTGGCAGTCGTTACAGGTATTCAGTGGCCTGAAAGTCTAACAACCAGTCTTAAAAAAGGGTATCATATTACCCAGTAGTATCTGGGTTGTTGAGGTCAAATAGGTTTGCCCATCAGCAACCTCTGCCAAAAATAATAATAAAGAGCATTGTAAATAAAGCCGTGATGCAAAAGAATTGTAATGCAAGTACTTCATGAAATTCTATAAATCTTCTACAATAATCCTTCACAGTAACACCATTTTTCACAACTAAGCAAAGAAAGGTTAGACAATAAGCCAGCAAACAATAACTAAAAGATAACAAAGAAGTTTCTCTATCCTTTGTTGTTATCTTTTTACTGTGGAACCTGTGCGCTCTATTCTCTACTCTATTCTGTGTGAGAGCAAGTTTACGACCACGCGGACTCTACTCGGAATTAAGATAATAGCATAATGGAAGTCCAAACTGATGTGTTAAGAGCTGTATACATTTGTGTAATGAAGAATTTAAAAAAAAATGTACTGTGTAATTCAGTATTTAGAGAGAAATGCGACACTTTGTCAAGTAACAATGAAATTGCTTTCGATTTAGTCAAATTAAATGGTAGGGCAGCGACGTTTTTATGGTAGAATAAAGCCATAGATACCATAAAAATGTCGCTTCTTTAATATTCACCTAAAAGTGCGTACCCTTTAGTGACCCTTTTTATGACCGAAACTCAATTTCTTAGATTTTTGAGGTAAGTCCATATCGTGCGATATACATCATCACGCCTTTTACCAATTATAACCATTGATATAATAAACATTATTAGTGTGTATAACCACACCTTATTAAGGATTGGTTACACACGCAAACACGTACAGTCGAACAAGCTAATAAGTATACAGGGTAGAGATCTTTATAATTCTATAACATTGAAAATATTGATTCTAATTTTGTTTTATTAAGTGTTTCGCATTAAGCGACTGATATCAAACGCTGTATCGTTTGACATCAGTCTCTAAATGTATCTGTATAATCTTAAAAGTAAATACAAGCTAGCTGACTGTATACTTATTAGCTTGTTCGACTGTACATACTCCTTCTCTGACTCTCTGTCCCCGTAAAAATGGGAACAGGGAATCCATAAGTGAAAATAGATTTCTCTTTTTTCCTACGAAGATGAGAGACGTACCTATGCAGATTTTGATAAGTTTCATTATCCTGTAGTTTCAATAATAATTATGTTCTAATAGTGCTACCATTATTTTTATTAGTTCATCTATACAAAACGCTTCAAGCGGTCAGATGAAAAAAAAAACAAGTTTTTAATTTATGTATTTGACTTTGAGTTGAGCTTAGTAGTTTTGTAGTATCATCATATCGTCAATTCTATCTGATTGATTTCAAGATTCAAGCGATTATATAAGTAAGTACATCCTTACAATGTTTCAAAGGTTCAAAAGGTTTCAATTCAGTGTTATAAACTACTTGTGTGTTGTAAAGTTGCATTAGGTATAATCTTAAGTATTTTACTTGAATTTAACATTATGTCAGTAACATTTTGACTCTGAAACGATTACGTGATAATCTTAATATTATGTATTTATAACAATGTCTGTTTTTAACCTAAATGCATAAATATGTACTGTAGTAGAATAGTTTTTGCAAAAATATCATATGAATCCAATGAATGCAAAAGCATACAAATAAAACAAGTCTGAGTCTTTAAAAGAAACTGGTTGGTAGCGTATCAAATACTAATAACAATATTGTAGGAGTTTTGAAGCTGCCATGGTCACTAACATTGATATTTACCAAGTTTCTTTGAAACACACAAACAAGTATCTGTGATTATGGTGCTTACAAAAGCGCTGAAAAATCGTAAACACAAAATAAAGCAGTAAACATGGTAAATATCAAGTTATCAGTGGTAATGATGCTCGTGATATTAATAGGTCCTCCACTACTCCTTCCTCTCTTCTTAGATACTTTGACTGATAATCACGTATTGCACTCGTAGTTTCGTTCTTCTTCCGTCCTTCTGACATTCAAAAGTGCCTGTAATGGCTTAATTGAAATAAAATATTTGAGTTTGAGTTTGACTTACTGCCGGTACTCAGAGATATTCAATGATTACTTAAGCCGTTCCTTAGCAGTTAGCCACTTGTCATAGTACCTATCGATGATACATGGGTCGTGTCGTGAGAGTATCCGGACACCGCCGCCAACGAGGTGCTCTTCGTGTTCCGAACCATTTCAAATCCTCTAGTAGAAAAGTAGTAGTTTCTGGTCTGGGATCTTGGACACCCATCTTAACTTCCGACGTGGGTGTCGCGACCCTGTAGAGTGTAGACCAAATATTAAATAATAAGAAACAACGATTACAATAAACATTAGCGCATAGCTGCCTCAGTCAAGGCTGAAGATCCTTGTCATCAACAATTCCACCAAGTGGAAAGGTCAAACCTCATTTATTTTGTTTCTTAGTGCGTTTGACATGCGTTTGATGTCAGAGAGGAAGCATTAGTTTCATTGTGACTACCTTGAATTTTAAATTAGTACTTACTGCTGGAGTAGACATTTCAGTTCTGTTTTTGTACTTGGAGTCCCACACCGCATCGCGATCCCTTGGTTTCCCACCAAAGGATAGCGTTCCAAGGAGATAAAAATACTTGCCTCGATGGTCTAGTTGGTTCCCTATACATAATTGCTGTTCTGGCTCATAGCTCATTGGGCATACGGCCAGCTCAATCCCACTTCAACTTTACCATGTTATCTATTGATACCGTTTTGCCTAACGAATATTGTAAACGATCCGTGGCTTCATAATAATAGTATTTAGAATTGGCAATAATAATAAAACTAAATGTTAGTTGCTATTTTGACCTGTTAATCTTCATAACGGGTGTAACAGTCTACTACCATTTATTTACCAATAGTGACAGATTTAACCAATCCGTTAGATGCTTGTCAAAGTTCTGAACGTTCGATCTCCATACAAAGTTGCTGACACAGATAACAGCGTTTTTTACCTGTTTTTGTCCTAGAAAAATATTCGTTCTAAGAAGTCGCGATGAAATGAAGCGAGTGATCGAGCCTATACTAGTTTACCTTGTTTGCGAGCAAGTACGTTACGTACACCGTGGATCAGTGGACATTTGGAGCGATATGGGTCACATCGTAAGTAAACGAGACTCGTTGACACGTAATCGATGTTACGCAACTAGATTTTAAATTAAAGCTGCAATAAAACCGATTAGAATAGCTCCGTTTACGAAGACTACGTTTTTGAGTGCTGTGGCTCGTTTCCATTTTAATGTCCATTGAATTTGAACGGATTATTTCCTTTTTATTCAAGTCAAAGCATAGTTTATCTGGCCTCTCATTACCATAGCATAATAATCCCATAAAACTAAGGGCTACACTTGAAAGCCCGTATGACAACACTAGAGGAAACATCCCACAAAGGGTTAGTATCCAGTTTCCATTAGACGAGCTCTTGATCACGTTCCACATTTTCAAACATATCTTTATTAGACACAAAAGTTTTCGAACTTAATTCAGTAATATCCTTCGGTCGTTAAATGAAAAAAATGTCTATAGATTAGATTACTAAAGTGTACAAAGAACTTTTTGACGAAACTCGTGTTTTCGAGTCCCACAATCAGGACCACTTTAGTAAATCGTCACAATAATGGGTCAGGTAAAGTCGTAATGCATTTCGAAAGATTGAAGAGAATACGTAGAATTCCGTCGACAGTGATACGACAAAAAATTGTGTGACAAAGTTCATAGACTCCTCTCGTCTCATAAAGGATTAGGGCCCTCGCAGCGGGAAGCGGTAAGTGGAGGTGGTCCTTATCTGAGACTGTTTCAACAGCAGTCGACTGGTGGGGTACTCGCGCGCCACCACTTCGCGCTCCATCGCGACTCACGCAAGCCGCGCCCGCGCACACGACCGCTACTTTCAAACGAGCCATTCTCGATATTTAACTTTTAAAAATGTATTCGAATAAAGTGAGGTGAATCGATCAAAACTGTTCAGTGAATAATAAAGTGAAAAAAAACCTAGTGTTTTGGAACAAATTTTTGTGAAGGATTTATTTTTGTTAAGGAGCAACCCTCTACAAATCCAAGGTAATTTTCGTTGTTTTGTTATTTTAGTTGTTGTCCGTTCGTGTGTTGCGGCAACAGCAACGGTGTCGAGGCGACTTATTGCAATGTGCAGTTTCGTTTTGCGGCTACCTATTTACAACATACGTCGTCGGAATGTCCGGTTGTAGACATGGCAGACTTTCTCGCGGGTGTTTCGCGAACTGTTTAAGTATATCAAAACAAACATTTTATTGTAACAAATGGGTCGCTTTACTACCACTCAGGTGTAATTTACTACGATGGGCAAATAAAAGAAAATGTCTCTTTTTATGACCAAACCAGTATGGTAGCGCAATTACAGCGGTCGTAAGTGTAGGAAATCTAATTTAACAATACGAAGAAAATGTTATCAAACAGTGATTACTTTACGTAATGTTACATATCTAAGTGCGCCTAATTGAATACTTATCTAATAGCTTGATTTACTTTAATAATTGTCAATTTGTCACGGGTACTGACGCGCTTTCTTGTACAATACGAAGTTTTTTTAGCAAAAAATGTTATTTGGACTGTTGAATAAGTAGATTATGTCCCTTTGTTAAGAGTGTCAGCCACTATATGCTCAGGTTCACAAGTAGGGTGCGCAAATTCACCAATTTTGCGATAATGGGTTTAGGCTTCTTTTGTTTATGAAACTGTACGGTTATCGTGGTATTTATTACTCTGTAGCTGTAAGAACACTTAAATTTTGATATCTAAATATTATGTCTAATTGTTTCTCTCGAAGAGTTTTTGTCCAAGATTCATCATAAATTACAATTTTCATTAAAAAAATATTCATCAGTGCTACTCTTTCTAAAATTAATCATCTTGAGACAGTAACAGTTAATCTATGTCCCTAGTAGCATTTTTGTTGGCATTTGTTGGCATTTAGTTGGGCCACATACATTTTTGTTGGCATTTAGTTGGGCCACATACCTCTGTATGTGGCCCAACTAAATGCCAACAAAAAATGCTACTAGGGGTAGTTATGTGTGGGAAAATAGAAACTATATTGATAAAATAAATCGTCTCATTTTCTCATGTTTTCGATAATTTATGACTAGAGAAAGTGTCAGATAATCTCTAATGCACATCACTTCAAGCGAATCCTTCTACATGCAGTAGCTAGATGTTTCTCGAAAACTTAGAGAAAATACCTATAATATATTATCTTATTTCAAAATTCGTATTTTCGAAATTCGTGTGCAAACCAGTATCATTCAGTAATTATACCAAATCCTTATTATAACGTAATTCTATTTTCTTTTTTTTTCTAAAGTTTAATAAAAACTATTTCTGTTTTTAGAAAATCTTTCTTCCGCTCTGTTGATTTCAGCAAAAAAAGTTTGCAATTATATTTTTAAAGTTTCAAGTCATCGTGTCTTTTTCTTTTTCATCTTACAATCTCTATCGCTTCACTAGAGGCGTCCGTTAATCGGTATTCGAATAAAATACTAGAGATGATATTCTAATAATACGTAACACAGGTGGAAACTAGGTATGAAATCTGAGACCACGATGTGTAGTTCTATCTCATCAGTTAGATCATAGAGAAAGTAGGTGATGCTATGACCGTGTGAACTAATAGCAAAAAAAAAACAATTGAAGTCATAGATAGCGTTCTACTTTTAAATAGTTCTTTTTCTTCTTTCAAGTGATGTTTTCTTTATTAGCATACGTTGTGTTCGCGCCTATTTTTTATTTTACCTTGTAAGTTATTGTCGTAATTAAAATGTAAATAAATAATGCATGTTAGATGCTTTGTGATAAATTACTAATTTATACGAAAAAATAGGTGAAGTTCATCGGTATCAGAAAATTATACAAAAATATTATTTCCTGTTATTTTGAATTACAATGTTTTCCGTAATTTATTTACATTACGGAATTTAGTAACCTTATGGAAACAAGACATAAATTATGAATGTTAAACTTTCGTTTTGCGTAGAATATTTTTCTTCAGTAAAATATTTAGTAAGGTCGTGAAACATTTGTTGGTAAACAATATAATAACACATCGGGAAGTGACTTTTAAACATCTACAGTAGGAATAACTTTTTGTGTTTAAGTACCTAATGCAGGATGACCAAGGATGATCTAAAAAGTCTCAAAATAAATGTAGGTGTAATCACCATTTGGAGAAAAAAACTGATGCAGTTTTGTCCGATATGCAAGCATTGTAGGAACTTTCTGGGTGATTTACCACAGTAGTGAATTTTGCAATAACTACGTAATCGCTTTATAAATACTGTACTAATACCTACTGACTGTAGAACAATCAATGTTTTTTTTTGTCATAGAGACTGTTTATAATCTACCTTCAGATTTTTGATTTTCTCCGCCTCGGTGCGACAGGGGCGAAGGGGCGGAGGTAGAGGTCGAGCGCTGGGCTCGGCGTGAATAGTAGTACGTATTGAGACGCGCTGGGCGTCGAACGAGGCTTAATTACGGAACGGGTGAGAGCGCACGCGCATTGATTAAATCGACTAGGAGTCATTTCGCGGCACCCAGTATTATACTAGTTAAGCGGTACGGGTTGCCTTGTAACGATAGTGCTAACGGAGCACCAAGGCATTTGTATTTAGACTAATTCGGAGTGAGTGTAGTGGGCTAGCGTTAACGACGTGGTTGCTGCACCTGGCGACGTGGACGGAACGTCGTGGAGGGGTCCGGAACTACCAGCAAACCATCGCAAGGTCATATACACTCATTATACACATACACAGTTACACAACTTGCGAGGGGTCAAGGAAGTGAGACCGGCTCGAAGAAATCAGGTGAGTTCAAATTGGAATATTGTTCGGAGGCGCGTATCGCGTCTATTTGATCCCGTTAGGACGGCAGCTGTTCTGAGACCTGTCTCCCATGGGCCCGAGATAAGGTTCGGCTGAGTCCTGGCGCGATCAAAATCTGGTAGCAGAGCGTGGTTATACCCACTTGTAAAAATTAGTAGGTACTTGGTACCAATTTACTTTGTAAAAATTGTGTTCATGTACAAATTCAACTTGTAGGTAGTAGTACATTGACCTACATACCAGTGTACACCTCAAGTTGAGTTTGGAATTATTAATAATAAGTACATGGAATGTGAATATTCGTTGATAAAATAATTTGTTATTTACGTTCGGTTACGCACAAATATAACCTCATCACAAATCGTGTTATGATTGTCAACATTTGAGACATAGAGGAATAACCTCTAGAGCACGTAGAGGAATAAGTTCAAGAGTTGGCATAGCGTCGTAGATTTATTCACTCAACGAATATATTATTATTGTTAGTTCCGGATACAATAATTGTTATTTTTTTTGGTTATTGTTATTTATTATTGCATAATCGCGTATTGAAGTTGGTACTATGGCTCCGTCAGTAACGAAAACTATCGCAGCCAGAATCGAAGCTGAATTGAGATGGTTTTCATCGGTTGTTACGTTGGTAGGTCGCACCGATCGTGAAGATGCGTTATTGTCACGCGCTCGGCAAGTTGACGAACGATATGACGCCGTGTTAAAGTGTCACGCTGAGTATTTAGCATGTCTCGAATCGACGGATCTGTCGTCGGTGGACAAGGATGCTCAGGTGGTACGGGGCAATGTGGACCAGTGTGGGGAAATGTCCATGAGCATAATCCAGGCGGCGGCCGACATTGAGCGATCGCGCATGGGTGACGTCAGGGAATCATGTCGGCCAGCAGGCGTAGGAATTCAGGCGCCGTTGCCACCAGTACATGTACCCGAGTTTAGCGGCGAGTATGCCGATTGGCCGCGATTCCGCGATATTTTTAATAGTGTCGTGCATTCGCGTACGGATCTCTCGCCCGCCTACAAGATGGCTCAATTAATGGGTAGGCTTAACGGTGAGCCGCACGACATCTTGACCCACCTGGAGATTACGGACGCCAGTTATGAGACGGCATGGGGCCTATTAATCGACCGATATGATAATCGGCGATTAATAGTTGATGGCCTCATTGATAAGATTTTTGAAATCCCGAAGGTGTCTAACGTGTACGAAATAAGGTCGAAAATCCTTAATCCGGTCACGGTTGCGGTGAACACGTTAGATCGACTTAAGTTGTCGTTAGGGGACAATAAATATATCATCGTCAATAGGGTTTTACGGAAGTTGCCGATCGACGTGGTGGCGCGCTTTGAGCAGTCACATGGTGGCGAATCGACGGACCACCTCCCAAGTTACGTTGACTTGAGGGTGTTTTTAGAAGGCGAGTGCCGGCGGGCGGATTGCCAAGGGGCATCCACGTCGCACCCTCCTCCGTCAACCCGACGTACGAGCGGGCCCAAGCCGGTTGAGCCCCGTCGGGGGGGGAAGAAATACCACGCCCTCCAATCGGAAGTGTGCGCCTTCTGTCGGAAGGAAGGGCACGGTCTCGCCGCATGCGCGGACTTTAAGGCGCAGCGGGTGCATAGACGAAGAGGGGTGGTCAAGCAGCGATATTTGTGCTTCCGCTGCTTGGGGACTCACTTTGTACGTGAGTGCCACAGGACCACTAACTGTGGAACCTGCGGAGGAGCCCATCACGAGTTGCTATGCCTGGCGGAGAGTAGGGAGGTGCACGGAGCCTCGCCGGGAGGTCACCCCCCCTCTCCTAAGCCAGATTCGGGTGGTCGGTCACCCCCCCCTAGGGGGGGTGGGTCGGCCAGGAATCAGCGGTCGCCGCCCCCTCGGGGGGGTGGGCCAAGGGCTGATCCAGAGCACAACCCGATACCGTCGTCTTCCCCGCGGGGGGGGGATAGGCACCGAGACTCGGGCAGGGGCCCGGAGGTAGTACAGACGGGTTACGCGGCGTACTCGAATGCGTTGGGGGGCATGTTGCCACCCCCGAGTAGTCGCTTCTCCCCGCCTCTCGCAGAACGCCCTCGGCTGACGGCGCGCCCGCCACCGTTCGGAAGGATGCCAGTAGGCTACTTCCGACCGGCACGGATGTCACCGATGGGTCGGGAGGGTTACTACCCGGGTTGGGACCCGTATACTGGGACAGTATTTACTCCCCCTCCGGCAGGGGAGGAGGGAGGTGCCTCCTATTAGCAACTAGCAGCCTGTTCGTCAGTGGTGCCCACCCCGACAGTAACGGTATTATTACCGACGGCTAGGATTACTGTCAGGGGTACTGACGGACAGCCGGTGCACGTGCGAGCACTGTTAGATTCAGGGGCACAAGGTTGTATTGTGTCCAGCTGTTTAGTGAAAAAGCTGGGCCTTACATTAGAGCCATCACGGGATGGCGCCGTAGGTATAGGTGGCAATCGGGTGCCTCACCTCAGGGGTCAGACGACATTCCTGTTCGAGATGGGTGACACGGCATCGGTCACGCGGGTGAATGCCACGGCGATCGTTTTGGACGAAGTGGTTGGGGTCCTCCCTCAGACTCGGTTACCGTCTGCGGTAAAAGGGTTGACCAATGGATTGGAGTTAGCCGATCCCCACTTCGCGATCCCCGGACGGGTGGACGTCTTGCTTGGGTCTGACGTCCTCGGGAAGCTGCTCCGAAGCGGCAAACGGGAGCTGCAACCAAACGGGGTTGTGGCCATGCGTACCGCAGGTGGTTACGCGTTATTGGGCCCAGTACGGGAACCACAGCACTCAACGGATTATAGCTCCATATATTATGGCAGCGTGTTATCCGACGTCCTGCAACGGTTCTGGGCAACGGAAGAGCCACCCACCGCTCTTAGAAATAACCCACGTGATGAGGAGTGCGAAACATTCTATCGATTTAACACGGTGCGCCTCCCATCGGGTAGATTTATGACAAGGTTGCCATTTCTGTCAATTCGACCTCCGCTGGGGAGCTCATGGAGTCTGGCAGAAAAGCGGTTAGTGGCAATGGAAAGGCGCATGAAGCGGGACTCCAACTTCCGACAGAAGTATGTGGAGTTCATGCGCGAATACCTGACGTTGGGTCACATGTCGGTGTCCAGGGTTGACTATCGTCATGAGGAGCATTATGTGTTGCCTCATCATGCTGTTTTGAAGACACCTGACTCAAAGATTAGGGTCGTGTTCGACGGGAGCGCGGAGACGTCTAGCGGGGTGTCCCTGAATCAATGTCTCCATGCTGGTCCTAAGCTGACCAGAGACATTGCAGACATTCTCACGGACTTCAGGAGACACCAGGTTGTCTTCGTTACGGACGTACGGATGATGTTTCGTCAAACTGAGATTCATCCAGACGACCGTCGGTTCCAGCTGATATTGTGGCGAGAGAGCCCAGAAGAACCGATGGTCACGTACGAGCTCAACACAAACACGTACGGATTAAAGCCCAGCCCATATGTAGCCATGCGTACGCTTCGAGAACTGGCTGATCAAGAACGGCTCCGCTTTCCCCGCGCGGCTGCTGTCATTGATAGGGACGTCTATGTAGACGACATTTGTACGGGCTCAGACAGTATTGAGCAGGCGCTCATCTTAAGGGATGAATTGGTGGCGCTCATGGCCTCCGGTGGCTATGAACTCAGGAAATGGCTGTCGAACTGCCCAGAGGTACTGGCAGGACTGCCAACTGAGTATCAACAAGACCCGCATTTGTTTGAGGATTCGGAGAATCTTCATGCGTTGGCCATTTTAGGGGTCCAGTATCGACCGAGTCAGGATGCCTTCACATACAGTTGTGAGGCCGAGTTGCTGTCGAAGACCTGGACCAAGCGATCGGTCCTTTCGACTATCGCACGAACGTTCGACCCAACCGGTTGGATCGCGCCGGTCACGTTCATGGGAAAGTGCTTCATTCAGAAGCTTTGGTTGGCTCAACTAGGTTGGGATGATCAGCTCACGGAGGAGCTGGCTCGGGAGTGGTCGGCATTCGTCACCACCTTACCACAGATCTCAGAGATTGAGATCCCGCGTAAACTGCTCCCGCAGGCAGGAGTCAAGGTCACCCTGCACGGGTTTTGTGATGCGTCGGAGAAGGGGTACGCGGCCGCAGTCTACCTGAGAACAGGTGAGACCGCTGGTAGGGGAACGGTACGCTTGGTACTGGCCAAGAGCAAGGTCGCACCTGTTCGGACTCGTTGGACGATTCCGAAGATGGAACTGGCAGGTGCAGCCCTTCTGACGCGGCTCTTGAACCATGTGGTGCGGAATTTGCGTGGTACGGTGGCTCTGAACGAGACGGTCTATGCATGGACTGACAGCCGAATCGTGTTATGCTGGTTGCAGACTTCGGTCCACACGCTCGAGGTATTTGTGGCCAACCGAGTCTCACAAATAAATAGCTCAGAGACTCCTCTGGTCTGGAGACATGTTCCAGGTGAGATTAATCCGGCTGACTGCGCTTCACGCGGCTGTCCGGCGCCTGCTTTGGTTGAACATTCTCTTTGGTGGGGGCCACAATGGCTGGAACAGCCACATGCGGAGTGGCCATTTAATGAGTGCGGTCGACATTCATTACCCCCAGACCAAGGCTTGAGGCTGAATGTGACTACAGTGGAACCCGCCACCGTAGACCACACCCTCTTGGAACGATATAGTTCGTTAGGGAAGTTACTTAGAGTAACGGGATGGGTAATGAGATTTTGTCAAAATTGTCGTTGTCCTGTCGCGCAGCGAAACATGTCGCCTATAATGGGACCTGAAGAACAGCGAAAGGCTCTCTCACTCTGGGTGAGAGTCGTTCAGAGGAATGAGTTCCAGGACGAAATTAGGGTCTTGAAGACTGGCGCAGGTCGATTGAAAAAAGGTCTTGTCCGCCTCAACCCGTTCATTGATGAGCATGGAATGCTCCGGGTGGGAGGACGATTACGGAATGCCGACTTGCCCTATGCAGCGCGACATCCTCTAATTCTCCCCAAGAAGGGAGCTTTGGTGGAGTTGTTGGTTAGGGACCGTCACACCAAGAATTCACACGCAGGCTGTAACACCCTTCTGGGCATTTTGCAGCGTGAATTTTGGATTTTATCGGCCCGCAGAATCATACGGAGCGTTGTGTTTCGTTGCTTGCCTTGTTACCGACTCAAGGCAGCCACAATGCAGCCACAAATGGGAGATCTCCCGGCCGATCGAGTCACGGAGGCTCGGCCATTTGCTGGCGTAGGGACAGATTTCGCGGGGCCTTTCATGGTCAAGACATCGCACCTTCGCAACGCGAAGTCGGTTAAGGCATATCTGTGTGTCTTCGTGTGTCTGGCGACCAAGGCCGTTCATTTGGAATTGGTGGCCGATCTCTCTACGGAGGCCTTTCTGGCGGCGTTAGATCGATTTGTTTCTAGACGGGGAGTACCGTCACTGATTCGGTCGGACTGTGGTACCAACTTCAAGGGCGCCGACCGGTGCTTAAAGGAAATTGTATTGTTTTTAAGTCAGAATGAGCGAGAGATTGGCACGGGCCTCGCCAGTCGGGGCATTTCGTGGTATTTTAGTCCACCTGGATGCCCCCACTGGGGTGGAATTTTCGAGGCAGTAGTCAAGTCTTCCAAGACTCACTTGTATCGGGTCATCGGCTCAACGATTCTCACCTTTGAGGAGTTGTCAACGGTGTTTTGCAGAATTGAGGCGGTCTTAAACTCGCGACCTTTGTGCCCGTTGAGCGCTGACCCGAATGACCTTGAGGCCATGACCCCAGGTCATTTTTTGATTGGCCAACCACTTAACGCCTTGCCGGAATATCCGTATACTGATGTCAAGTTGTACCGGTTGTCACGGTATCAGATGTTACGGCAAATGAGCCAAAATTTTTGGAAGCGATGGTCGCTGGAGTATTTGCATATTCTACAGCAACGCGTTAAGTGGACGGACAGGACGACCCCACCCTGCGTTGGAGACCTCGTTCTGGTTAAGGATGCTAACCTATCACCGTTGTGTTGGCGACGGGGGCGCATTGTTAACCTGATTACGGGCAAGGATGGGTTTCCAAGGATCGCAGACGTCCAGGTGAGGGACTCGATCCTTAGACGGGCAGTTTCAACTTTATCTCGACTCCCGGGAGTTTGAGCGGACCGACAACGGGTCGGTCCGGGGGGGGTGATTGTTTATAATCTACCTTCAGATTTTTGATTTTCTCCGCCTCGGTGCGACAGGGGCGAAGGGGCGGAGGTAGAGGTCGAGCGCTGGGCTCGGCGTGAATAGTAGTACGTATTGAGACGCGCTGGGCGTCGAACGAGGCTTAATTACGGAACGGGTGAGAGCGCACGCGCATTGATTAAATCGACTAGGAGTCATTTCGCGGCACCCAGTATTATACTAGTTAAGCGGTACGGGTTGCCTTGTAACGATAGTGCTAACGGAGCACCAAGGCATTTGTATTTAGACTAATTCGGAGTGAGTGTAGTGGGCTAGCGTTAACGACGTGGTTGCTGCACCTGGCGACGTGGACGGAACGTCGTGGAGGGGTCCGGAACTACCAGCAAACCATCGCAAGGTCATATACACTCATTATACACATACACAGTTACACAACTTGCGAGGGGTCAAGGAAGTGAGACCGGCTCGAAGAAATCAGGTGAGTTCAAATTGGAATATTGTTCGGAGGCGCGTATCGCGTCTATTTGATCCCGTTAGGACGGCAGCTGTTCTGAGACCTGTCTCCCATGGGCCCGAGATAAGGTTCGGCTGAGTCCTGGCGCGATCAGAGACAATAAAAAACCACCTGTAGATCTATAACGATACAATAAAAGCTATAAATTGATTTGAGAATTTACACCAGGGGAATCCTTATCTATAACCAGAAAAAACCTTCCCTCAGATCATGTATTTTTAGCTGACTTGTACCTGCAGAACAAAGGGTTTTTTGTACTACTTTTAAGGGTAGCACGTGGTTACCTGCGATGTCCAATTTTGACATTATACTAAGGTTTTTTGCTTTTGCTATCTTTTTTTTTCTCAACAAAAAGGGGATGGTTCAAAGTCCAGAGAGTGCAAGAATAATTTCTTGTAGCAGAGAACTTGGGTAGACATTCTGAAGTATGTCTGTGCCTTGGAAAATATTTAATGCACTCTATCGTGATGGTAATTTGTAGATCTTTGATCTAGACATAGAGGTTGGAGATATAGAATGTTACCGATCCATATGATGGTCCTTTGAAATTCAGCTCATCCAACGACTAAAGAACGTTAGACTTGGAAAATGTTTATATTTCTGATTTTCAAAACTAACCCGGGAGAGTCTTGGATTTTAAACTAGCCCTGCATTCCAAGCCGAATGGTACTTTTTCATTAATTTAATCGTTTCATAAAACTACACTAATTAACATTAATTAATTACTAGGTCTTTTTATTTACACGAACATGTAACAATTATTACCTACTCGTTAGTAACAATGTTTCTAAGCTTTAATCACAATCATGTTATTTCCACGTGATATTGATTCGTGGATATTAAAATTACCTATTGATAGGCCATAAAGTTTTACAAAAATAAAACTTGCTTGATATGTTTTTTGTTGTTTTTTGTTGAGTCACGGCTTAGTTTAGTTTTTGCATATGATGAAAAATAAATCATCATCTGCCTAAATTCAAATTCAAATTATTTATTACTTTGCAAACATGGGTAATAGGTACATAGTTGTTCATTTATAATATAGATCTCCACATTTTACCGTCACATGCCTAACCTTTTTCCTTAACTATTCTGGGTTCGGCTTACACTGTTGTGTTTGGTAAGACTGGATGCATAACTTTCGGCTTCCGACTACTCGTAACGACTGTCGAAGATTTACAAATGACCGTCGGGACAACAGGAAACTCAATATGTAATGTTGGTCACCCATCCACAGACCAACCTCGGCAAGCACCCTTGAAAGTCCACCCGTGCAGCTGATAATATTAGCCACAAACTCTTCAAAATTAATCTATATAAATAAAAAGAGAAGTCCTGACTGACTCATCAACGCCCGCCCATACCCTTGGACCTAGAAAGCTGAAATTTTGTACAGAGGTTCCCTTTATAATGTAGACAAGGAATAAGGAAGGATTTTTCGAAATTCTATCCCTAAGGTAATTAAATAGGGGATGAAAGTTTGTATGGAAAATCGACATTTTTTTACGCTGGCAAAAGCTAGTCAAATATAAACATCTTTCGTTTAGACAAAAATTGTTCTTTCTATCCGTAAGATACTACTCATTAACCAAGATAGAAGTAGTATGGTAATGTTTCGTTGTTCCGTCTGACCGACTCATACTAACACAGCCAGACTTGATGAAGCATGAAATTCACCAAATAAAACATCTTTCGTGATGTGACGAAACGAATTTAACTCGGGCCGTAGTATCACAGTTGAGCCGAGACCTTATAGGGTAAACCGATAAAAACAGAATCACAGTTATGGAGGAGTAACGATTGGTGTATAAGGCTGTTGGTCCTCATCATCAGCCTACAACTGTCCACTGCTGGACATAGGCTTCCTCAATTGCACGCCACTCAACTCGATTCTGAGCTCTCATTTAGTTACTACTCGTATCAGCCACCCTCCGAAGATCGTCACTCCACCGAGCCTGATCGCGTCCCACCTTATGCTTGCCGATTCGTGGTCTCCACTAACGACCATGTCTACCGTTGCTAATATTGCTGGTGACCCTGCAATGCTTGACTTAATAGAACCAGCTTTCAAACAAACAAAACTGTAGCACAATAAGTTCATGCGTTTTCGAGTTATAATACCATGAACAGACTCACAGAGACCCTCTCTCCTAACCTCCTTTTCTGTTTACAAGTGTATAAGAGATTTCGGTACGCTTGTTCTAAATTTTAACATCGAAACACTTCACGTACCCGCCTCAAATATACCAACACTATTATGGTTCGTAATGTCCCATACAATTAAAGGAACAATACATCATGATCGGTGCCCCTGTCACGTCCTCTTGCTAAATTGTGATTGGTTAGTTAAGAACTAACACGCACACCTGATCGTTTCGAAAACTTTAACTTCACGAATCAAGGTTGGTGTTGTGAATTCGAGAGAGATCGCCTTCTGTTTGTGTTTAAACGTTTGTGGCATCTGTTGGCAGTGCGAAAAATCCTTTTTAATACAGTTGCTCAAAAAGTGGCGTATTGCAGGGACGTATTATAGAGTTCGGGATGTGGGCTATTACGTACTCGTGCTTTTTCTTTACCTTTCCCGAACTCGTGCGTTCTCTTTCCCAACTGTCAAAATAATGTCCATTAAAAAAAAACCAACCACGAAGTATTTACTAAATAAAATCATAGAAGTTTTTATGATTCATGCAAATATTTCTAAAGAAGCTACTAATTTGTTTCAATATCAGATTTAATTATTTGATTCAATGAGTTAAAGGTTTCATTCCATTTCATCTCATTAAATTTCATTTTTATTTCATATCAATAAAAAAAATCTACTGAAGGCTTGGCTGTATGGGTATAGTTTCCTTTGCCTACCCAGAATGGGTAAAGAAAACAAAAAAAATCTCTGCTTACATTCTTTTACGATATGCGCCATTTTCCTAAAATGTTCTTTGCGAGTTTAATTACGGTTTTATTATTTTATTAAATTGCTTCATTTTTTCGCAACTGTATTAAAAATAGTTGTTCAGTACACGTGCGGAACCGTCATTGCAACTTGTTCCGACTGTCAACCCTCGCCGTCGGCTGTGCCTCGGCTCGGCTAGACATTTGTCGGAACTCTTTGCAATGACAGGCTTTCCGCACTTATAATGAAATATACTATTTAGGGCAAACGAGGTAAAGAGCTGTTCTGTTTTACTCTGTGCGTAATGCACAGGACAAGGAGATTAAACGTAAATCTATAAACTTGTATTTTGTCTTTTAAACTTGCCACAGAGATTTTTTTGTACGCCCCTGAAATTATTTTTTTCTCGTTTTTTGACTGTTTCATCAATGGGATTTGTTATGGTCGCGAATCATTTTTTTTTTTATCAACATACAACTGACACTGACCTACAAATTGCAAAAAAAAACGCAAGAAAATAATAATTAGGTAGGTACGCGGGCTACCAATGAAAAGAGCTACTTAAATTGGTTTTGGAACTAACTAAAACTTGCAGACGAATAACTTACTAAAACTTAAAAAAAATCTAAAAACTTAACAAATTATTCGTGCTATCCATTTCAAAGTGGTGTAGAGTCCTAGGCAAATAACTTGACACAAAATGGCGTCGTTCTGCGCAGGTTCCCTGCTTGATTTGTATGGGACGTCTAAAAAACGACTACTTATATGCCGCGTGCCATACCTATTTAGTAAAAACTATAAAAAATAAAAAATCAAATCAGTCAATACTGGCTTAATTGCACTGGCGTTTAAATGACTCATTTCGAAGCATCTTTTGAAAGTAAATCCTGTATCAAAGAAAGCGATATTTTACGTAATCAATTGCGGGTAATAAAACTGGCTGAATTGATTTCTTAGATATTCTTATTTAAATTCTAGAAACTTATGCAATTTCTTAAGTTGAATCAACTTTAGAGTAGACTGTGGAAGGCGTAGGTGTCAGTCACTTTGGCCTGAACTAGCTTGTCTGCATTGCGGAATTAGTAATTATCAAATGCATTTTCTTTAATGGCATCTTGCATTTCAACCTAGGAGGCTGTCTTCTGCTTAACCGGACTATCCTGTGGGTGCCTTAAGTGTAAGGCCTCCAGCCAGGATAAGCATATTAGCCAAAGGATCTAAGTATTTAAGTTCTGCACACCAACGCCTACGTTCCATGTCATGTATCACATTCACAACCTTTTTCGATCGCATAAGAGTTCTATAAGCAAAAAAGTTGGCCATCATTGGACTTCGGTGCCACTTCTACCATCCTTTTCTGACTTGCCAGTTACCATCGGGTGGTAAACCAATGCTATTTAACCTTTTGTCTGTCAGTTACCTGTCACTTCTTTCACTTAGTAACCTTCCACTACAGACTGAACAAGACCGTTCTCCTTCGACTTGCGCTCTCTATATCCATTCTTCTTCGTAAATACTTCGCAAGAAATATCAAGTTATACAAATAAAGCAAGAATGAGTAACATTTTAAAAGACTTGTTTATTTGCAACATAGTGAGCGCTAAACTTGCTCAATAAGTAGCGAAATAAGATCACAATGTCTGCCTGTCACTATTTATTTAAAATAACGTTCGTGCGATAAGTCCGCTTCGTTTTGGAATAGAATAATAAAATTGGAGTTTTGGTCAAACTTGGTTGGAATAAAGACTTAAATTGTCAGATTTTCCTTTACATGTCAACAAACTATCGTGATTTTGTTTCCTTTAGATGCGTGTCCTCACTCTCCTCCATTTGAAAAGGTGTTCTATATTCGGTGAACGCACATCAAACAATTTTAATCTTTGTTACATTTTCTGAGATGACTTTTACAGGTACAAGTACAAGATGAGATCATCTCTATCTTTAAATACACACACATCTTTACCTAAACAATCTATACAAATTTTACTAAATGCATATGAACGTATGTACGGTACCTAATAGTATAAAAAAATCGTCTTTATGTTCGTACCGGTTAATTTCCAAAACGGCTAGACCAATACTGACGAGACTTGATCACTATCATCGTCCCTACTCACCTTGGTTCCGACCTAGTTCAGGAAGTTTATGTTTCAAAGTTTCCACGTGTGCGGTGTAACCAAAGGTAATCATAGCGTTTATAGCAATTCCGCAAAGATTGGTTGGTTTCGCAAACCAATCTTCGCCGAATTGCCATAAAATTTGTGAGAAGGCAATGAAATTGAATGCGAATTATATTTTCCTTTATGTTTAATATTATGGCATAGAAACTGGTTTTCAAAATGGTTTTCTGACTAAAGTTCACACAACGATTGACCCCATGATGTTTCGTTCTTGAAGACCATGTTGATTTCCGTAAGTTTTTACTTAAATATTTAATTGCTCTTGGTTTATATATCTTTATTCATCACGTGGCTGAAAATTATGCACAATAATCAGGCTTGTACGCTCGACGACCAATCAACCAATAAAATACTAGTTTATGCGGATCTCCCATTATACAAGAAACTTATGCAAAACTGCGAGGCCAAGTATACTGGAAATTAATATAGGTAATAATAATCATTTTATTATCAGGCAATCGAGGCACATAGATCAAATACAAAAAAAGTTTCCCTTATTATGTGGTACGGACCATCAAACTGAACCACTTTCTCTATGAAACCACCATCAATCATCATCATTATCATAAAAAAACATCAGTAAATGCTCGACACAAATTTTAATGCTGCTGAATATTTTTGAAAATCGAACTACGTAGAAACAAACGACGCGAGCAAAAACATATTCCACAGACATTCGCTGAATGTGTTTTAATTTTTATGAATGGTTTTTATTCTGCATTAGAAAATCGCTTTTCAATTTCGCAAGATATATTTTCCTAGCACCCTTTTACTTCGTACATAATAGCGCGATTCTTTTCCGTTTTGTTGACTTACAACAGTAACGAGTGTGCCGTACTAGTGGTACATTTAACAAACGTGCAACTTACACCGTTAGGTAATATCCCCGCTTTATATAACACTACCTATTGTTTAATGCAATTTAATGTCGGATTCTGCATTCGCATCCCAGACTGCATTGTTTTACAACTGTATATTTTGTTTTTTAAATCATTATGTAAGTTGTCTCTTTATTTTATGTAAAAAATGCAAGAATATTGCAAGAATATTTATATTAAATTATAACATTGACCCAGAAAGAAAACTATAATTATATTTTGTGAAAAATTAATGTAGCTAATAATTATTAAGCTATGGTATTCAATTATTCAGAATGCTGACGTCATCAAAGGCACGGATAGATAGACAGGTATTATTAAATATCGATAAAAATGTAAGTTCATGGCCAACCCTTCGGGTGACGAACTATGATTTACGACATCAACTTTGGAAGATGGTAATCAACATTTTTGTTTAATTTAAAATGACACGTATGACTAATAAACTTGAGTCCCTTATTCTAAGCATTATGTCCTCGACACAAAAGTTGTTAAATAAATCTACATGACAATCAATGACATAAAGGAGCTATTTAAGCATGAATACATTATAAATAATAATTCTGTTCTTTGTTTAAAATAGCAGATATTTTTAATAATCCAAAAACACCTTTTTCGCGCCTATAGCTAAGACCTTGTTTTTATTTTGCATTTTTTTATCGAATACGGAAATAAACCAAACTTTTTAATATGCCTATGTATCTTTATGATTGCTGTATTATTAACTATACTTACTAGTTAAATAATTATATATTTAAAGAATAATAATTGAACGTCTGTCTCTCTCATATTATTATGCTTAGTCTTTTGGCAACTATATTGGGGCCGGCTTCCAGTCTAACCGGATGCAGCTGATTACCAGTACCTATTTGGCATGGGGCAACTGTCATCTGTCTCTCTGTATCAACAATAGTAGATTATGCACCAAGGGGCTAAAGTTGTGTCTTATGTCACGGGCGACATATTGAATCTCGAGCGCAATGAAGGATTCGGGATTTAACTCCCGAGCGCAGGGAGGGAGTTAAGAGTTTAACTCACGAGCGAAGCGAGGGAGTTAATACAAGAATCCTGAATGCAGCGAGGGATTCAAGCTAGCCCAAGGCAAAGACACCTTTAGCCCAGAGGAGGATACTCTACTTTTTACACCTACTGTGAGAAAATAATAGCCATAAACAAACAGTAAGAATAACATATTAGAAATAATGAAATAGAAATAATTATAAGAAAGAAATGGTAGAATGGTTTTGGATGATTGGCTGTATGCATTTTGAATTTAGCACGTCATTGGAGACGCTCGTGAAATTATAGTATTTTTGATAAAATGTGATAAATCGACTGTAGTATAGATAGGTTTTATTATTTATTTATTTATTCATAAAATCCACAGCAATATTATCTTAGCGCAGTTTACTTAAAATAAATTAACTAATGTTACAGCCAATTACTATTAAGTACGGTATTACGGCGCGGTACGGTATTTGTTATTATTTAATGTTATTCCATTCCTTTTAAAAAATGGTTCGTAGTTATCTAATTATTCTTACAATATTATGTCTTCGAAAACATGGCAACGATATGAAGAAGCAGTCGTTATGATTTTGTAGGAAATCGAGAATATAATCCACGCGTAGTAAGGGTATCGAGAATTAGCTTTCCTCTTTCTGGCACCAAAGGGTGTTTGTTATAGTGCGCGCGGAACTAGTTGGCCGCGCCTTATGTGGCGACAGGGGTGAGGGGGCGGGTTGCCTACAGCTCGCAATGCACTGGAGACTATAATTAGACAGTGATGACCAATCTCGAGATATCGTGAACAATAATTGTTCAATTTATTGAAAAGAATACAAATCAAAAACATGCCTAAGGCGCGGCCAACTAGTTCCGCGCGCACTATTGTACTATACTGCCAATTTAGCTGAGCATGTGAGATTCCAAATTCAAATCACATTATTGACCAGCGGGTCATAATGAAATCCAGTACAACATTATTGACCGGCTGTTCCCCCGGCCACTAATGACTCACTTTAGGTTAAGGTTGCTTGACATATAATTTGACATTTTCGAGCAGGTGGTGTGAAAAATAATGAATCACACAATACGGCAGCTAGAACGGAATTTGATTAGTGGACACGTATTTTTCTTTTAAAATTATTCTTATTCTTTTGTTAAGATGCATTTTTCTTAGCCGTTATTGTTTCCCTTTTTGCTACATACAAATAAATAATAATATGCAATTATACATTATTCAGCCTCGCTTCACTTTTAATATTGAACAGAATTAATTAAGTACTTATTAATTATACATACCTACATGGTCATATTATATTTTTTATCTATTTTACCGATACATAATTTGGAGCACTTTGAATATTTCGACGATTTGATTTCCTTCTAATGTGTAGCCTTTTCGCATTTCCTGGTGGCCAACCATGACGTCTTAATCGAAGACTGCTTTAATCTTATTCCAGTGTGGAAAAGAGATGGCTCTAGACACCCTGTATAGCTCTGTCGCTTTCCTACACTGGAATATGATTAACATAATTCAGCTTTAAGACGTTATGGTAACCCCACTGGGCCGGCAATCCGCATTTATTTGAAAAGAGGCCAGCGTGTCGTGACGTTTTAATTAATGTAGCGTCGAAGGCAAACATGACATTACATTATACCATAGTATGATGTGTAAAGTACCCATTGATATTTCATTCATACGGAAGTTCGAAGTAGGAAGGAACCAATTATTTAATTCTTCATCAGTTTTCATATAAAATTTAAATCAGTTGCAAGCATTATTCGGTCTGTGCATTTTTAAGGCAAGGGTACCAGAGGCCTTTTGACGATCTAGTAGGTACGTACGATTCCACCCATTGATATTATAATCAATACGGAAGCTCCGGATAGGAAGTAATCAATTATTTAATTCTTCATAACTTTTCATATAAAATCTTAATCAGCTGTCATGTACGTCGTTTGTGCCTTTATTTTGAAGGATAACACCTTTCGGTTTTTTTGACGTCATAAAAAAAGATTCGAGATATAAAAGTTAAACGCAGTTTCCATGACATTTAGGTAACGTTAAAACACATTTTAAGAGAATGTCGAAGTTTTCACCACGTTTCCCTATAATTAATAACTTAAATAACTATCATCATTCACACCTGTCCATTGAACTTTAAAAACATTAAAATTTGCATGAGACATTGTACAGTTTTGGACACGTCTCTCAATTTCGATATCGCATTATTCAACGAATTTGAAATACCAACCGAAACACATTTTCAGTTCTCATCCGTCCAGTTTTTACTGAAATAATAACAGGCGATATTAAACATTATGTGCTGCAAAAATAACATGACCAATTTCACGCTTGCCCACTTTCCGATCGTCGTTGGATAAGCATGCGATGCAGAGATCCAAAACAATGACAGATCTCATTTAGATAGGCTGTACATAAAGGTATGTACAATCACTTTTTCCATAGACCATTCGCTGTACAATAACATCCTATTGAAATAAAACGACTGAATTTCAGGTAATTTTAAACGATATTGGGAGCAATGTTTAAAAAATAGCGGAGTTGTTCTGCATTCAATAATATAATTTACGTTTTCAGTTAAATATTTTACCGGTGTGTTACTGTTTTATTGTTATACAAATCGGTGTATTTAGTTATCTCATAACTTAATCTTGGTGATTATGTTATGGTAGTGAATGTTTTTCCGTTAACTTAAAAAGCCCTTTACAAATAATAAAGATAACAAAAACTTTGCTTTGTTTATACGTATGTAGTACGTTACGATTATTATGAAGTGGAATAAATCAGCAACCAGAAATAATATAATATAGGCTTGTTACAAGCGGTGTAGGCCTTGATAAAAAAAATAAAAAAACACTTTGGTTTACTGCCTGTCCAGAATCTTAGTAGCTACAAGGATGTTTGGCGCTTGACGTAACAGAAATGAGAATCAGAATTTTATTTATTTTTCGTATTTCATATCACTTAAAGACCTTATTTTACAGTTGCGAATTTCATTATGTCCGTAGAGTAGGAGCTTTTGTAACCTATCCTCTTTTAATACTAGTTATTACGAGTATATAATTCTAAGTGAGGATAACGATAAAGTTAATTACTTTATTGAGTGACGCTACAGTCAGAACCTATGCTGTCAGAAGGGGGATGCAACGGAAAGGTGCTGTTGGTTAACATTCTCGTGAATTTGTAGTGTTAGTAGACAAAATGGAGGCGTTTATTGGCAGCGCTTCAAAATACTATTGTACAGCTATAGCGCCCTCGATAAACATCAACCATGTTTCAAATTAAGAACACTTTTTATTACATAGTTCCATTTTTTGCTACCAGAAAAAATACTGGCCACTCGGTGGAAATTCTGGTTTTTCTTGATTCGAAGTTCAAAAAAATGTTATGTGCATTTTTTGCTGATGGTATCGATCATGTCGTCCATCATATTTTAGCACGTTTGAATAATTTAACCTAATTCATTAATCAATTATGCCTTCTACATCTACAGCATTCCGCAATTGGACATGATAGGCCTCTGTGGGTCAAAAACAAAATCAAAGCTTTTTTTTCAAGCAGGCCAGTTACAGGCTCTTTTGAATTGGCGAAACAAATACAACAATGAAATGTAAATACTGTCTCTGTAAAAACTGCTAAAGTATTGGAGTTACCCATTTCAAACAACCTTTTCTCTGCCTTACGTATCCAGTCTGTCCTAGCAGCTGTGTTTTTTATTTCGCCAAATTACCTTTTATTATGCCAAAATCTCAATAGATTAAAAACGTGTCTTATTAAAACTTTTAATTCGCCGTAAGTAAAAGTTCTTCCTACAGATACCTAATATACAATTTAATCAATTTATATTGGTTGTAGTGTTTGATAATTACTAATTTACAATTTTTATGATACAGTCAAGGTCTAATCAATAATCAGGGTTGTACTTACCAGATGGACGTAAAACCAGTTTACTATTACCTATATTATTATTTAAAAATAAAGTACGTTCAACGATATATTGCTCATTTATTATTTTATTACTCCACTTACAATGTATTTAAAAATATATAGTTTCTTTGATGATTAATATATAATATATTTATGTGTTATAAAAATGGTGGTTTAATAACTTATAAAAGTTATAAACCATAATTACTCGCATAATGGTCCGAAACCTGAAACCCCATAAAGAAGAAGAAACCATAATTATATGACCAATATGTATGTGTTATTTATTAGACATAAGTACTTATATTATACATTTATTAGCAAACATAAATAAATAGTAGTTGAATTCTAAAAAAACCTAACTTAAGCATTAAGGAAAATCAATGAAAATACAATGTTTTTTTAAGTAATTACTAAAACTGGTTAAACAAGCTTTTATTGGACCGTCAATAAATCGATGATCGACCAGCAAAATCGAGTATAATTGTAAATTAAATTATTAAAAAATTACGCGTTGTTAGACACTTTGATATCACCGATTATGAATATATATTTAAAATATTATGACTGAATACAGTTCAGTCACTATGGAAACAGACTCGAACTGAGAACTGTCTATACTCGATATACTATCAGGAGCATTCAGAATCAATTTGAAGTACATTGCAAGAGCAGTCAGTAAAAAAAACGAAATGTGCTAATGACGCGCAGTTGCACTAATAAACTTAAACATTGAAAATTGCAACGTTTTAATCTTTTTAAGATCCACAACCAAATATTCCCAGTAAACAATGACTAGCCGAACTACACGACGGAAGATTGATGACCTATTCTCCTAATTTACAACCTCTTTTAAAAACATTTATTCCAAAAACCAAACTTAAATCAATTTGGCATTCATACAATGTTTCGTTCGTATATTATGTAATCATTGGCAGCAAGTTTCAAATGCAAATCTTACTAAGACAAGTACAATTAAGTTGTCGGGCCTACACTAGGTAGGTAGGTAATATTTAGTTAAAGGTTTTATGGTATTAAAACCTATTTATACCCAAAGGCCGTACAGTGAACGGCATAGCATGTGTTCGGTTTCCTGAATTCGCGAATTAATTTGGCGTGTAAATTACTAAGTTATAAGGTAAAGATGATTCAGTGTTTAATTATCCTGTGTTTAAAAGATCCAGTGTAGTTACCTACCTACCTACCTACCTATGCTAGAATATTATTGTATCGTGAGCAATCGATTTGTGTTGAAATAATGAAGCATCGTGTTGAATAATGAGTACGATCAAATGGGTTGGCTTGCGATATCATCACATAGTTAAGATTTAGAAATCGTAACATTATGTGCTTAAAGTAAGTTTGTTTGTTACCATTTCACGCCTTAACCACTAAACCAATCATCCTGAAATTTTGCCAAAAGGTTGTCAGGTGTATATACAGAAAGGGGCATAGGACAACTTGTATACCGAAAAAAATTACAACCAAAACCAACAATATTTTTTTTATTACCCGACTACGGCAAAGCCAAAGGCGGGTTATGATTTTGACTGGCTATGTATGTATGTATGTGAGTATCTTCATCTGTTCCCTCATAGCTTCTAATCTACTTATCGGAACTCGACATATTATTTTGAGGTATCGTTAGAACCGTCTTAATTTTCCGCTGAACATAGGCTACGTGAAGTGTCACAAAAAGCGATTTGGCGCCCTCTAGCGGACAAAAAGTAAGGCTTAAAAAATAAAAATGGAGATTAATACGCCGTGTTTGGTATCATTTAAAAGGGCCTCACTTGTACATTTTCAAAATATTGCTCAAATTTAAAGTCACGCCCTCTAGCGGGCAAAAAGACAAGAGTTAAAAAATATATTTAACACTAAAATTATTTAAATAAAAAATAAACGTGTGGCACTCGGAGACTGCCGCGGTAAATCTATTGCATAGCATTTTTTATCAACTTATGCAATAATAGGTATAAATAATAAGGTATTAATAGTGTAATTACACACCAAAATAATTATTCATTCAAAAAATTTGAACAAAAATAACGATATTAAGAGTTTGATCTTCGAATTTCGCGCGATGTACATTATATAAATCAAAACTAACCTTCATAGACTAAGCTAGTAAGAAACTCTATGACAGAAAATTTAAAAGAAAAAATATTGACAGCCTGACGTAATTAGTGTCATAACATTGAAAAATATGAAAATGATTTATTTTATTTTAGATATTTTATAAGAAAACGAATCGTTTTAGATCGATTCGCAGAATAGTAATGCAAAAACCAATAAAACTTATGAAAGATGCGTACTAATAATAAAATGAATGTATATAGAGTACTCACTCCTCACTCATTTTCTTTCACTATTTTTTCGTGACTTTCTTCATTATTAAATGCACTTTGTTTATTCATATTTAAAACACTTTGTACACAAATTATACGAGTAAGAATATTTTAGAAGGAGAAAGCAAAGAGACAAACAATTATTTAATTTGACAACCTCAGTTGACAACCTTGTTATTTTCCGTAACCATAGCAACCTGGTTGAGTACTGAAACTGAATCCTGAATATTTTTGTTAGGAAATCTCTGGATTCGCTCTCCACGCTCAACTCAAAGCCCGAATCTATGCAATAGATTAAAAAGTAGAAAACTAAAACCCGACTACTACAAAAAAAAAAACGACGCTGAAAAAGTATGAAACAGCCGTAGTCACACGGTATTAAAGTGTTTAAGTTGGTACCTATAACGTGTGACTACTGCTTTTCTTTTTGTTCTATCCTGAAAATCTTGTTTCATACTTTTTCAGGGTCATTTTTGATAAGAGATGGCGCCACGTGTCTTTCGAATCGTGATTGAATAAGAAGTGTAGCAACTATAGTAGTTATTATTTATATAATAATTTCAAGCAGCGTAGATCGCGGGGCGTAGCTAGTCTGTTATATTGTAGAATGAAGTTACATTATTACACTATAGACGACTTGCAGTAACATCAACAACAAGATACAAGTGTTACCTAGTTGTAGCTCACCGAATATTTCATAATAAAATTGTATTGATACTTTTTAATTCAGAAACGTTATGTCTATTTGTATTATTATTTTCTTTGATTATTTTATTATTAACATTTTTAAGTGTTTCAACTAATAAAATTATTGACCGTAGTGTCTGAAATAAATTAATTGAAATTTATAATAATATGTAGATAATGATCACTTATACTTCATCTAATGTTTGTAGTCGGGAAAGCGAAGAACTAAAATAATTGTAGCAAGTTTGTCGTATCGATGCGTATTTTCTTGTCAAGTAGCGCCATCATTTGTTTGGTAAAATGTGCACGTTATGCGCCAGGTTTTCCTGTATTTTCTTGCATGTTTCAACCTTCACTCTCAGAGTAGGATCTAGGACTTTAGGTACCTACCTAGTTTAACAAATTAATCATCATGTCCATTATAAAATTAAAGATTTAGAAAATTGAGCGTAAAATATTAAAATAAGATCCTTTTAAACACACTTGCTCATAAAGTGGCTATAATTTCACCGCAATTAGGCACATAATGATACCTATAATCAAACTGTGACTTTTTCATTGCTATTATTCACTAGTGAGTCATAAGGTTTTTTTTTTAATTTTATTGGTTGAGTTGCTACGTCCATAAAAAAGTTTCGATACAAAAAAGATCGTGTTCACTAGTAAAAATAAACTAATGTAGGTAGAGTCCTAGGCAAATAACTTGAAACAAAATGGCGTCGTTCTGCGCAGGTTCCCTGCTTGATTTGTATGGGACGTCTAAAAAACGACTACTGCGCATATTCAACTTATTATATGTCGCGTGCCATACTTAGTGCTTGCTCATTTCATGGAAATTTGAATTTAAATAGATAATTTCAACTTGTACGTTTTTATCAAATGAAACTTTTACTCAAATAATATAACTTTTATTTTTTCTGTACCTAATAAAGAAATTTTTTTCCTCATTTTATATGTGGCTAAAACTCTATCGCGTTCATTCATTTAGTCTATGGTCGATCGCCATTGTTACAGTATTTTATGGTGGCGCCACTGGTCAAGAAAAAATGCATCGCTACGTCATACTTAGTACATTTATTTTAGTTCCGTGTTTTCCCGCATGCACAGATAAGTTGGTAGAACTGTAGATGCGCGCGCATAGGAAAACCGATTAATTTTTCCCGCTATTGTGAAAAAAATCAGAACTCATTATAACTGTTGAAGGTGACTTTTTAGTATTATTTTCTTCACAAGTGTGTTGAAAAACGTCGTATGATACACGTGTGTATTGATGATTACCGTCCTCGGCTTTCTTAAGACCCTCACCTGACGGCTCGGGTCTCAATGGCGCCTCAGCGGTAATCACCATCGTTACACACTTGTACCATAATGTACTATTATAATCAAATCACGTTAGATAAAGTCTATTATGTAGATAATTGGCGTTGGAAGGCCTCCCACTAGGTGGACCGATGACCTGGTGAAGGTTGCGGGGATCCGCTGGATGCGAGACGCACGGGACCGGTCAATGTGGCGACACTTAGGGGAGGCCTATGTCCAG
Source organism: Diarsia mendica (assembly GCA_949316265.1). NCBI lineage: Eukaryota > Metazoa > Arthropoda > Insecta > Lepidoptera > Noctuidae > Diarsia > Diarsia mendica. Next base: position 17,131,010 of record OX438897.1, read on the forward strand.
CAGTGGACGTCTTTTGGCTAAAATGATGATGATATTGTAGCCGACTGGGCAAAAGCAATTATTGAGTCTGTTATGATTTTGTATCGCATCAGATACTTTTGAACATTGACAAAAATTCACAAACATGCAAAGATAATAATATTTATTGAATTATGATTTGTATCACATCAGCTACTTTTGAACATTGTCATAAATTCACAAACATGCAAAGATAATAATATTTATTGAATTATGATTTGTATCACATCAGCTACTTTTGAACATTGACATGAATAAAGTTTATTGACTTTTGGAGTCAAAACTGATCACGAATATATGGCAGTTGTACTAGTAGTAAATGTTTGGTATAATTTACAATCACATACTTTTGAATCACTTCGACGCCACACGTTCTGACGCGAACTCCGTTCATTAGTATTGAATTTCTGATTTTGATCATCTACTTTTGCTGTTGACTGTACTTGTAACAAATGCCCAACATCCTTTTAAGTAAAACCTGTCCTCTCCTATAACTTGTTTGAACCAAGTTTAGTTAAATCACTAGATTAAACCTTCGAATTTTATAAACGGGTTTATTTATTCCGCAAACTCGACAAATGGTTACCACAGGTACACACTACACAGGTGGTTACATCTGGCTATGTGGCAACTTTTCGAGTTACGTGGATTAGAAAAACCATGTGAAAAGAAAGAAAAAAATTCACTCCCCTCTACCTCTGCTTTGCACCTTTTTTGCCTGACAGCAACCGACTCTTCTGTAGGAAGGTTTGACCATTTGACCCAGACTACGGAGTCTACGGGCACTACCATTCGTTCTACGGTGTGCGGATCTGATATCTTGTGAGCAAAAGGAACTCCTTGCCGTGCGGTTTCAGAGGGCAAAAAGCAAACATAACCGTGCTTTTCATAGTATGCAGGGATTGACGTCGTCGCTAATAAAGGTTTCATTGAGTTATTGTTATAGTTCTTAATTATAGGTACCTTGTTTTTAGCGTGTCGATGAAAGTTAATAATAATAATAATAATAACGACAAAACCAATAAAACAGCTTATCTGATAGACATAGCAATACCTAACTCACATAATATCCAAACCACAATTTCCGAAAAACTCAGTAAGTACGTAATATCTATCTAATACGTATCTTGCCATTGTAATTAAAACCCAATGGAATGTACAAACTGTTCATATAGTCCCCATTGTTCTCTCATCTACTGGTATTATACCAAAATCTCTCGCACAAAGATCACCTTGTTTCGAGCCTACTGCACATCTTTTTACACGAGTAGTCTGTGGGTGTCATATTTGCAGAAATCCTACAGCGCTCTCCGCGTACAATATAATAACGCGTTGAGGGCACTGCTGCGGCTGCCTCGCTTCTGCAGCGCATCGGGAATGTTTGCGAGCGTCGGCATTGACTGTTTTTATACAAGTATACGTAAGAGGGCGACCTCGATAGCGAGCAGAGTGCGGGGTAGTGGCAACAGTCTTCTTACCGTTGTTGCCAACAGGTTAGACGGACCTTTTATGCAGCATTGGCAGGCTTTACATGCACCTGTATACCGGGCGTGGGGCAGGTAATTTTTTAGATTCATTATCAGATTAATATTATTACTTTTTAATTATTCAATTTAAATTTTCATTTCATTTTTATATCTGATTGTGGACATGTCGTATTTACATTTTGAAAGTTTATATTTTGACATTTTACATTTTGACATTTTACTTTTGACATTTTAAATTTTGACATTTTGACACTTTACATTATTTTTATTTATTTTTTTGACTCATGAAGTCTATTTTTATTTCAATTGTAGCTTTAAAATGAATTTTATTTTATGAATTTAGATATTATTTTATGATTTAGCGTGCATTCTGAATAATTTATTTTATGATTATGCATTTTTGGTAATTCGTAGTATGTGTTGTATATTGGCCCTCAGTATTATGATTATTTTTACTAACACTATTCTTTAAGTTTACCTACTAACAAAAATATGGATCACTGTTGTCTAAATTGAATAAATAAATAAATAAAAATTTATTTTTTAATTAAAGCCTCAACACTCTACAAATGCCTACTAACACACTCTACATGCTACAAAAAGCCACCATTCTCAACACCTGTCGAATCACTCGAAAGTTTCTGACTTCTTCTACATTATCATCCACTTTCTCTATCTAAATTACACCTTACATCCTTGGTTTCGACCCGCGTGTAAGGTTTCTTATGCTCTCTTAAATGAGAAGAAACAAAAAGAACCAATAATAATAATAATATTCCACAACTATCACACAACGCCATCTAGTCCCAAGCTAAGCAGAGCTTGTGTTATGGGTACTAGACAACTGATAATCATACTTATATATTTCTAAATACATACATATTATAGATAAATTACACCCAGACACACAACAAATGATCGTGCTCATCACACAAACATTTGACAAGTTAAAATTGAGTCAGCCCAAAATGACGACGAGTTTGGCACTTTAGCCTCCTGTGTGTGCAAATAAAACAGGCAAGACACCATGACAAATGTCCTATAGTTTGTGGGGCAACACATTTAAATTATACCTAACCAGCTGATGCCCGCGACTTCGCCCGCCTGGATGTCGGTTATCGCGACCAAAAGTATTATATTTTAGCCAATGTAATCAAAAACGTGACAAGTTATATACTAAAACCTTCCTCGAGATCCACTCTATCCATTGGTGAAAACAACATGGAAATCGGTGCAGGAGTTTTTGTTGTTTATCGCGAACAGACACACGCGGCGGAGGACTTTGTTTCATAATGTAGTGATGTACCATCTCCCCTTCCTACTTCTAAGATCATTTTATCACAGTGCGATTAACTTCGCCCATTAGAAAGATGCATTGTGGTCACTGCTGCAAAAGTAAGCGATTAGCGACCAAGTCACAGTGTTGGAGTTACATCACAACATTGCACCGGCACTGTCGTACCGCGGCACCTTGCAACACCGCTTATTAGCCCTCCCGCCGGCGCTATCTTCCTGGACATGACTGCACGAACAGTACCTGGAGGTAAATGTGACACATTGAGGACGAAAAGAGACTGACGATGGACAAAGACAACGCTCCACAAAACCGTACTTTTTCTTTTTCTTATGCCATTTTTTCGGCCAAGCACCACTCTACCTGAAGAGAACTATTATTTGCCATTGCAGATGACATCGCAGTGCTAATTAGTCACACATACGCAGCACTGTCCACATCTTTTGTGACAGAAAAGTACCAGGAATGTCTATCAAAGAGGTGGCTAACTGTCTCATTGTTTTTGTTTAGAATGTGTACAAAAGTAAGTTTACAAAAAATCTTGACAAAGTTAATGGTGCTTGTGAAATATGTATGACGTTGCGATTTTAAAACTTATGGGAAAAAAAAGTATGCAGGTCAATGTCTCCTCAAAATTTTTATCTTATTTCGACCTGCTGCGATTTCAAAATTTACATTTTATGTTATGGGAAAAAAATAAGTTTGGGGCACAGGTCATAATGTTCTTAAGCTGAAACGATCTCCACTTCGATAAGTGAAATACATGTCAAACAATTTGACAATCAAGAAGTATTTAAAAAATCCGAAATATTGAACGGAAACTGAACACAGTTTAAAGTAGCGGCGAGTAACAAGCGGAAACGGTTGGTGGATCGAATGTGCTGTAACCAGAGTTATCGCAACAGTGGTTGCCGCAATCGACGGCACACATAACTGATGGCCGTAAGCTTGCAGTGGCTCATCGCTGCAATGAAAGGCATCTGCCTGATATTGCACATAAATATAATGATAAATAATATGGTTGGAAGAAATAAATTGGTATGCAAAAAAAAAATGAGTTTTAGAACGCGTCTTGCGAAACAATAAAGTGAACTGAACACAAGCATATCACACATTTAATGACAGAGTGATATGTTTTCAAAGTCGTAATCGTAACACATTCTACTACAGAAATTCTTCAAGAAAAATTGCACAATCATCAAGAAAACGACCGCGACCTAACAAAGAAAGGTATGAATGAATGACATACTTGAGCTAGGTTAACTTATATAACGTGCTTTTAACAATGGACACAAAATTCTCTAACTTCGGGTCACCTCGGCTTCGTGGAAATCGCGTGCGCCGGTCGTAGGTCAAACAGGATGACTTTCATTGCCGTGGGCGGAGAAATTACACTTCACATGGACAAAAGTTAACAATTGCTAATTGTGTAAACGGTGGGCTAAATTATGAACTAAGGAACGGTGAATACGAACCTAATTGGTGAATGCTTTGCACGCATGACTTAGTCGAAACCCGACATCTTTGTCCGGTATTTCGATCGTTGTGAACACGTGCATTTCTAGAACTTTGCAACTTTCTTAAAAAAAAATTGTGATAAAATCCAGTATCGTGAATACTTTCATACTGTGATTAATTTGTGTTGAGTAAATATTATTTTCCACGGCATATTGTTAATATATCGTGGATAGAAAGCGACTGCATGCATGCGATGATGCGCGCGCCCATCGGCACGCGACGCGGCGCAAGCGCATTGCTCTATTGCGATTAAGAATAATTGCCGTGAAACAAACAAAGCACAATCATCTTGTGTCAACAAGAAACTACCGAACATTACCCAGGACAATAGAGTTTCGAAACCAGAGTTGTTATTGACACGAATAATGAGATCTCATTTGGACATAGTAAACAGACCTAACCAAAATATTTGTCAACATTAATTATAAGGTGAAAGTCTCATACTGTACAATTAAAACCTGAGTTAATTAGAGCTCAGTGTTTATGAAAGTTAACAGAAAGTAAAACCATGTTAAAAACCGGTTAGCGTCTAAAGTGCGCTGTACACATTCAAGTTCATTCTAATAAAAACATTGCAACCTACTTTGATTCATATGTTTTCAAGACGAGGAAGAGCAATGAAGTAACTAAAAGGAAAACCGAAAACAAAATGATGTCCATATTTAGAAAAGGACACATGGAAATAGGGCTAGCGGAGCATAACAATCGTCTACAATTCATGTTAGGTGCGGAAGTCGATGGTGAATGAGGAAAGCCCATCGGTGCGGAGCCTCGAGGCAGCCTCGTGTGCTCCATTTGCCTCGACGGAGACACGACCCAGCCTTGGAGGCGGCCTCGTTCCATTGACTATCTAGAGACGTTAGAAATTTTGGTGCAGATATTGCTGGACAAAAAAGGTTGTGGAACAAGACACTTTGGTAACGAGAAAAGCACACAAGCACTTGATTGATACCTAAACCTCTTATAAAGACCACTTTATTCTGAAAAAAAGATCAGGTATAATATTTAGATGAAGCTGTAATGTCTGTAATATTCTCATCCAATGGTATTTCGCAATTTAATAAAGCGCACGATAATTGAATCATATACTTTTTTATTTATCCGTCCGACCACTTTGTCTAAAGCGTGAGATTTGGCAATAAAGCGAGTATTATTAGGTTTTAAAGTTATTACACGCTCTGGCCTTCGAACTATCACTATATCTAATGTATACTGCAAAACTTAACTGCCTGTAGATTACCTGTTAATGCCCTTGCGCATGCAACAATTTGTGACTTCTGTCAAAATCCTTTACGGCATCAAGGTCCAAGAAGAAGGCATAAATTTATGTTAAAAAATCCGTACCGTGCCGTGAAAACCCCTAGTGGAACCCTCATTCTTTTCTTGTTTTATCTTATATGTTGGTCATAGTAATACTCTCTTTATGAAAGTTTCAATTAATATCTATCTGTTACAGTTCTAAAGATACAGGTCTGTGACAGACGGATTGACGGAGAGTCGGGCAGCATTGTCTTAGTATTAGGGTCCCGTTGTGGACACTCTTTTAGTACGGAAACCTATAAATGATATTTAAAATAAAATGCACTCGCGGTTATGTATTTCTAGAATTTTAGGCTGGTCATCGTCATCATCATTGTCAACATGTCATTGTCTTCTTCTTCCCTACTTCTCTATTTCTCGTCATATACGAGTACATGACAGGTATAATTTTAAAAATAAAGTTCTGCTTAATTTTGCAGTGTAAGAATTGACGGATTCGACCAAACCCTCCCACTGCAAAATTATATAGTAATTAACCCAGTAATGAAGTACAGTTGGATCCATAAACAAGTCATAGTCGATTATTATTGTAGTCTGCAGTCTCGGTGATAATTTCAGATTATTGTAGTTAATATCATCGAGATTATCAATGACCTTTTCATCTTGTAATGCTGTTTTAACTGGCCGGCCAATTTAAGGTCCACTTACCTGCCGACGGAATCTTTTGCATACAGTATTCTGATTTATTAAAACTATTAAACAGTCTTTGTGGAACAATAGAATGAAACCAATAGAATATCAAATACGTTCACAATATTTTGATTTTATAAAGTGTCCATGGAGTTTCTTGCATATTCAGATTCTCCATAGAGATTTACGCTTTGAATGGGCAACTACAGTACTTTCTCAAGTTATTATGTCTTGCGACTGTGCCTTGTAGTTTCACTGTCTTTGTTTTTCTGACATTTAAAAGTGCCTGTAATGGTCCAATTGAAATTGAGTTCTAACAACGTCTTTTAGCAACTTCAACACCAATTTTTCATTAATATTTTTGTTACTGATTGTACTACGAACAAGGCAGTGCAAGTTGATTGCAAGAATATTTGCCAACAACAGCTTGTAACCGCGATATTTAATACTCTCACGTAACGGATGATCTTTAGACACATGCCAAATATTATGTAAAATATGTATATTTTGTATACAGTCATGTTTCTTACGTGCCTGTTCGTGACATAGTTATACGGCCACCGTAGACGCGGGCCTGTGGACGGTGAGTAACGGGCTAGCTCGCCGTCCGGCCGTCGTCATGACGGCAACAGACCGTGTCGGCGGCGCGTACGTGTTCCACGCGCGCCTCAAAGAGATGTCAGCAAGGAGGGGCCCGCAAGGGCCGACGCCCGTCGGGGCTGCGGATATCGAAAAGTTACCGCGGCTCCGACACAAGGGCGAGGAAGAGGGAACATGGGTTGGTTTTTAGTCAGTAGAAGTCTGACACTCCCCTTCGCTCTGCCCAAGAGCGGGGGGGGTTATTCGATGATTTTCCACCCACCAAAAAAAAAAAAAAAAAAAAAAAAGATATGACTAATGTATTGGTTTAACTAAGTTTTATTGAAGATTTACGATTATTGAGGGAAGTGAATGAGTTTTTGTTTTCATTAAAATATTATATTGAAAGAATAGCAGCGCAGTTCCCATTTTTTTACCGATCTCTTAATTAAAAACTACGGTTGGATGTCTTTCTCAATATTTCTTAACCAAGTGTTAGTAATCGTCGTGTCCGGAATTAGAAATGAACTTTATATGAAACTTTTCATTGAAAGAATTTGACTTTTAGCCATTCCCAAGGAAAAAGATTTATTTTCGGACATATTACAACAATTTGCATCATAATTTCTTTAAATATCTTATTATATTTATAATTTACAGTAGTTTTGATCATAGTTATTGGTCAAGGTGTTTTATGCGATGTTTTTTTTTTTCAATTATACTTATAATTGACTAATAAGCTTACTGTCGTGGCCTTTTGGACTAAACAGTTGTACAACTAATTTATTAATTTATGTAAAATTGTAAATACATAATTACATATTATGTATTACTGAAGCCTTCACAATCTCTCCATGTGTAAGTAGGTACTTAAATAAAATTATGATTGTGTTTACATGCATTAGTTGGCATTTTAACCCAAAACCCTCGTTTCTTGTTATTTTTAGTTTTGACATTTTATAAACTGATAAACGAGTAAATTTCCAAAAATATTTTAGAATTAAAATCTACACTTTGTAAGTTCATAATTAATAAATACACCGTGTGAACTAGTTTTAAATATTATTGTTTCTAGATAGATAACAGTAGTTCTTTTATCAAGAAACCGATATCGAGATTTGCGTTTATACCTGAATATTAACACATCTTAAAATAAAAATGACTATATGAACCAATTCAAAGTATTTTTATACGAAACTCTTCTTCCACAAAAATTGGGGTCTTACGGGACCGGAACCGCGAGATTCCACCTACAAATACAATAATTATTTATGAGTTATAGTTTCTGGACTGCGGTCTCGGTCCCGAAAGCCCCACGGCCCAAAAGAGGTTATTTTAGTTAACTCATATTGTCCCACTCCTGGGCAAAGGACTCCCCTCATTCCTTCCACTTCTCACGTTGGTGTGCTTCTTCTTGCCAATTGGCGTGGAAGTCATCCAAGACGTCCCGCCATCTCCTCTATCTGCCACGACCCCGTCTAGTTGTGCCAGGGCTCCAGTCTTCCCCTATTCGGGACAACAACAGCTGTGTAGATAAAAATTGTTTTATGATCATTAAAATTCTAACCAGTTAAGCACGCTAACAGGCGGCCCGCAGTTACGATTAGGACATTAGAAGCCTCGCCATTACCAACCACGTTCGTTTATATTGCGTGCGCATAATTAGAAACGCGTATTAAGAACATTAGATTAGCGAGAAAGAATTGGAGGAGGCCTATACCCTACGAGGGGTTCCTATAGTATAGATTTTAAGAAAACTAACATTAGAATTAACTGTCTTCTAAACTTCACTAACATAGATTTAAGTAAAAACATTGTAATGTTATAGGAAAATAAAAGGCTTTATTATTATTATTATTTATTATTATTAAGAACATTGACAACCCTAGCCATTCTTTAAGAACGAGGTAACATCGCAGATGGCACTATGACCCTAATCTTACATAATTTAGTTATTAAACCTGTTATTACATTATGATAAATTGATGTTGGAAAACTGATTAAGTGCGGTTCGGGTTTGGAGTTGCAATTTGTTTGGTAGTATGATATTATGTTTTGGGGTTGCGCTGCAATCGTATCAAGAGCGATGCCTGCAAGTGTTGAGAGAGTCCTCTCCAAACCAACACCAAAAAAACGACGACTTTTTAAGGTACCTATGATTTAAAAGAAAAAAGAGTAAATTACTAACGTGAGAAACACGGGACACGGGAGAAAACGCCGACCCTCTACAATCTTAGCAATCAAGCACCTGATGATAAGTGACTGTATATGAGTAATTGCAATACCATTGACACCGAAGTTGCCTTGTTATCAACATCAGAGTTTGAAAAACCAGCACCTAAACGTTCTTCTTTTCTAGACAAGCTCATTTACAAAGAGCGTTAGGTACTTCTAATTTGTTTGTCTTCGTAACGTTAATGTTTGTATTCAAATAATAAATACGATTGTAATATCTTACTAATTATGACATAATTTAGTATGTAGTTTGTTTACAATACAGTAACATTGTATAAGTGGCTACTGACTAACTTCATAATATATGAGTCAATAGTCAATATAATGTTTATTTACTCATACTAAGATTTGTATAACCTCAATACTTATCGTATGAATAAGGCGTTTAGCAATTAACAATAGTATTTAACTATGTACTAAGTGGCAAGGGGTTCTAAATTGTTTGTACGAAAAATTAACACCTAGTAGAAGCATTTAATCACACACTTAAGTTTAGTACACGCATGATTTTGTAATAGATACTACATGCAAAAAGGTTTAGTCATTTTCAACTACTATTTCCAAACATGCGCAAATAAAAATTCACTCATTTGTTATAATTTTATTGCTCTGAATCATACCTGGAAACCTTTAGTTACGGAGAAAATGGAGGTCAAAATTCCAACTTTTCACAACTTTTTTTTACAAGTACAAGTTTTGAATGTTATAACTTTACTCCATGGCCCCTGTACCATTCAATGCATCCATCGGCATAATGTTTCAGAGCGTATCCCAATAAAAAGGCAATTCCCAACAATAATTTTACATAGTTACTTTGTTTGATGTTTTGATTAGTTGACAGCTTCGTAAAGGGTCCGTTTATTTATTTACATTATTTTGCATAATCCTGAATTCGTGAACTATGACTATCATAGTATCATGTACTTAGACCAATAGACTTCTCATTAAAAGTCAACAACCTCGACAAATTAATCTTTAAATAGGCAAGGCCGCCTGCTTGTTTCCATATGAGTGCATTTGCACCTAAAATTAATCAATTCAGCCAATTAACTGTATTTCGCAATGATCTTTATAAATCTAATCAAAACTGGACGTCTAGAATTTTAGCTGTGAATAAGCGATCATTTACTTTAATGTCATGAAGTGAGGTCCAGTTTTGAATATTTTAAAACACGTGATACGACACGTGTTGGTGCAAAACTTCAAAATACTAGAGCGGCAATAAGAATGGTAGGTATCATTCGTTTCCCGTATCAATATGCTCGCGTTCTAAGTTTTTGAAATGAGAATTTGAATGTTTCTCGAGCGAGAGCGAAAGATGGATGAAAAACGATTGCATGTAGTGGAGATGAAAATGTAGAGATGGATGTATGGTGTGACAAGAATACCTATATAAAGTAAGGAAAGAGTATATATATTAAAGCAGTAAATTATGCCGTGGCAGGGGAGAATGAAAGAAGAAAGCGTGTTATGCAGACCCCAAGAAGAATGAGAATTGAGAACTGCATATCGTCTTTTTACATAGTACCATTTTAGTAGCCTTATACTGACGGAAAAAATCGTGTGGCTTATTCCTTGCATGATCCAACACTATTTCACAACTTTTGTTCAAAAATAACTGCACTTATAATTTACAACCATTTCGCAACTCCGTAAAAAAATAGGTACGTAAATTGCGAAAGTGTCGCCGTTACTTTTATAGTCTACGATTATTTCAACCTGTGTCAAGGTTTGATAGTCTGACAATGACTTCTACCTCGTAATTAATCAAACATTTTATGCTGAAAAAATGGTAATGGTGTTAAAATAACACACTGAAATCAAAAAACAATTTGAGCAAGGGTCAGGGTGAGAAAATGCGGAAAAGTGGGGTCATTTAGAGGTCAAGATGCGTTTTGAGTCTATTATATTCAATGTCGAAAAATTATAATATTACGGTATAATCACGCCAGTGTTTTTACTAACATTAGGTGATTTAGGTGTCACCTGACTCAGTTCATAAATAAAAACATACTGCATGTACCTACCTAAAAGAAAATGTGCATATAAAACACGAAACATAAATATGTACTACCTGAGTATAGAAAGCAAGCGGGAAAGTAATATCTCATGTTAACATGCAAATAAATTTACTTTATAAAGCAATTCGTTGAAAGAAAATGTTATAGACCAGAAATAGTAGTAAAATGTAATAGTAATAGTATGTACTTCGTTACACGTAGAAATAAGTACAAAATGCATAACCTAGTCATAAATTATACGTAACCGTAAAATTAGAAAATATGAATTGAGTAAAATTTAAATAACGTCAATCAGTTTTTCAAGTCTGAAGTCAATTTTAATCGATTATGATTGACTGAAAATTTGTTTTGTAACTACACGGACCGTAAAATTGGCGGGGACAGAGATTGTGTCTCGATATAGATAAGTAGGTGATAAAAATCGAATGAAAAGTAATTAAATTCGTTATTATTTTTTGTCTTGAAACGGAAAAAGTTGTTTTAATTTTAATACTAACTGATACCCGCTTCGCCCGCGTGGATGTCGGTGAAAATATATACTTAAACTTTACTCGAGAACCACACTATCCATTGGTGAAAACAGCATGAAAATCGGTGCCATACTTTTTTAACCGAGTTCTAAAAAAAGAAGGAGGTTCTCATTTCGTATGTTTATATTATATTTTTTTTATGTTTGTTCGGGCATAACTCCGTCACTTGCTAACCGATTTGAAAATTTCTTTTTTTGTTGAAAAGGGTACACTTCCCGAATGGTCCCATAATGTTTTTATCGAAATCGGACAAGTGGTTTTTGAAAAATCAACAAAACTAAAAAAAAACTACGTTGTCCACATTATGACCCATGAACATGTGAACCACTAAAAATTGAAAAATAAAAACTTTTTAACAAAAAATAAATCCGACTTCAAAAAAAAAACACAAAAAAGTCAAAAATAAATCAGTTTCTGAAGTCGGTGACAAAAAGATTTAATTTTGACTTTTTTGTGTTCTTTTTTTGAAGTCGGTTTTTTTTTTCTTGAATTTATCGAGAACTGACAGAGAGACGTGGCGGAGGGCTTTGTTTTATATTATGTGGTGATAGTGACTGTCGCTCCATGTGTAATACTTACCGGTATTCAGGAAACGGCTTGGCAGATGATGAAAACTGTCACCCATTAGAATGATTGACAGAAACTATTCATACAAACCCCAACGCAATTTTACGGCACGACTGGGTCGGTTGGCGCAGTGGCTGCGCGATTGACTACTGCATGGCCCACGTGTCGCGGTTTCGATTCCTTCAAGGAACAAGTACTTATTTGTATGGTCTGTAGGTAGTTGTATTGGGTATGGCTGTTTGTGTTTGTGAGTTAAAATGTTTGTAAATGCAACCGTTTTTACCCGACTACGGCGAAGCCAAAAGGAAGGGTAATGATTTTGCCAGTCTATGTATGTATGTGTGTTCCACTGTAGCGCCTAAACTACTGAACGGATTTTAATAAATTAGTCAGTGTTAATGTTCAGTCAATAGTTAATGTCAATAGATTCGTAAGAATAGCCCGGGTGACATAGGCTATAGGACATAGGCGTCATAAAAATAATTTATAAAATTTATAAATTATTTTTATGACGGAATTTAAATGTCAAAAACTTACCTCAAAAAATATTAAATTGAGATAATCATAGCAAGTTTGGTATCAAATGAAAGGTCTTGGCGAGCACATTACAAATATGTATTATATTATAGTTTAAGTACACACAAAAACAAAATTCAAATAAAAAAATTAAGTTCAAAAATCTAAAACCCGACTACTAACAAAATCGCGGTCTTAAAAGTAGAAAACAAGAAAATAATTATTGTCTGCTATTCTTCGTAGTCGCATGCCACTGATACCTGATGCTCCTTCATGGCGTTCTCATTGATACAGAAGTCAGCTGCTAATTGCCATTAGCAAGGCATTAGCAAGCATTAAAATAAATTTAAATTTCTCCTGTGTCTTGGGTAAACAAAAAGTGAGACTCAATATTAAAAAAAAAAGTGTTCCATATTATGAACCGCGCATTGTATCGAAAGGGTATAGAACTGTAGATTCTCCAGCTGCTCCAAATAGCTGCTACTAGGGTAAAAATCGTTACTAATGCCGCCGTTCTCCTATTTGTGTCATATTTTACAACACAAGTTAAGAATAATGTGGTTAGTAGAGGCATTGCTAAATAAAAACCTATATCAATGGTTAGAGGCCTTACTGAAATCATCATTCGAGTGCCGAAATAATCTTGTAACACTTTAAAAATATATCATCGCCAAATAGAACTATAGAAGGAAACTTAACACAGGACAATCGCCAACCGCTGCGCCCGCGCACGTTCCATTTGACACATGACGTAAACCACGCAGAGCCGTTGACCGGCTGCACTTTCTCAACACCGACGGCAATCTACTTCTATTAGTAGTTGCGAATATGTATTTAGTTCTTACTTAAACACCTTATTTATAGAAAGTGAATTATAGGTGAAAATAATTTTATGCTATTTAGTGTTGCTTCTGATGGTAAGGTTGCACTTATGTTTCTATTCAGTCACTTGTCCGTGTGACAATTTGCGGACCGGTTTCGGTCATTGGAATCGGATAAATACTTCAATCTTTTAGGTATTATCTATCGAAGTCCAGGGTATGGGGATGGATAAAGCCGCGTGTACAATTTATCCGCACAGGCTTTACCTACCGAAGTTTAGTCCAGGTCCAATAATTTTCTTTATAATTATTTACTTTCTGCGAGATTTTTTATGATCAAGTGTGACTCAAACCGTGTCCTTCCTTTAAGTGGACTCATTTTCACCGGTTAAAGTCACCTTAACTAAGACTACATAAGTCGAAACTCTGTCCAAGAATAAAATGTCTATCTAATTCCATCACAACTTCAATTATGCTTATCTAAAACGAACCTATTTGCTTAAAACACAAGACATTTTCCCGTACAAACAGATTACTCGTTCTAACAATACCATTCACAATCGCAATCTCATCTTCTCATCTCGCATATTCGACATAACCTTCTATGAAGCGCGACTCACCTTCCATTGTGCGAAAGAGTAACAAACTCTTACATAACTAATTACGTTAAAGATTATGCAAAATATCTTCATCTGTTGAACCTAAACTGTCCTTTACAGTATGACCAGTTTAAGTGTTCAGTTCAAGGTAGCGTTGCTTGTCAACAATGTTGCATCGACATGTCAAACTAGATGGGTTCCCTACGTAACTTCGAAACACTATTCCTTTCTTTCTTTTTTTAACCGTTGCCCCACACTATAAATTTCTCCTGTATCGTGGGTGCGTTCACAAACATTTAAACTCACATACACAAACACCCTATAATCGTAAACTATATACATCGAAGCCTTGATACTGCGACGCGAAAATTGTTTCACCGATAATTGCATTTTGCAGCCTTCATACTGCGACGTTATGTTTGGTCTACGCCTTTTTTGTTCGCTGTTTCTTTTCACCGACAACCTTACACCTTCACCAATGAAACAAAAGTCTATGAAAGGATGTTGGTTTGTTTGTTCTATGTACCGTTACTTCGAAAATATTTAGTCAACACATTTTTCTTTGAAATACCAGTACGTTCAAGATGTAATTAAATATTCCTAACGGATAATGCTATATAAACAACAGTACAGCTATTTAAATAAATGTCATAATGTCAATTAATGAACGTCCTCAAAACAAAAAAAAAAGGAATTGTTGTGTTGACTTAAATATTTTCGAAGTAATGCTACATTGAACAAAGAAGCGGTGAAAGAAAAGTCGATGAAAGATTGTCGGTGTAAAGAAACAGCGAACAAAAAAGGCGTAGACCAAACATAACGTCGCAGTATGAAGACTTCGAAGTGTTAGTTATCGGTGAAACAATTTGCTGAAAAGTATTTCGAAGTTACGTAGGGAACCCAACTAGATACATTTGAGTGGTTAAATAAGAAACGAGTACATAAGAGGAAGTCTGAAGGTGTCGCCGGTGACTGAAAAATTGTGTGGTAATCGGCTGGCTGAAAATATCGTATGGAAAGTTAAAGTAAAAAAAAGTAAGTAAGTAAGTAAAGTAAAAAAGTAAAGTATGAATGTGTTTGTGAGTAGAGGAAGACCAAACCAACTGTGTAAAGCATGATATGAAAAAAAAAGGATGTCTAATGAGATGATGAGTAATAGAGAAGTATGGAATAAGCCCCAAATGAATTGAGGTTGCGGGGATCCGCTGGATGCGAGACGCACGGGACCGGTCAATGTGGCGACACTTAGGGGAGGCCTATGTCCAGCAGTGGACGTCTTTTGGCTGAAATGATGATGATGATGATGAATTGGGATAAGGGCAGGGTAATGATGATGATGATGTCAAACTTGGTACATTTAGTTTAGTTCCGTGTTTTTCTGCTGCACAGATAAGTTGGTTGAAGTGTACTATCTTTTCCTAATGATCGCTTAGCATGAACTCATTAGTAAAGAATGCAGAACCTATTTATATGTAGGTATCCAATACGTCAACGAACCATACAAATGTTTTCTTGCCCGTTGCAGCGGTCAATTCGGAACCTACAATAATTTCAATACAAATATTTTATGCACCGAATTGGGCCAAAAAAGATCGTCTTCGAAACCCGATTAATTCTACCTTATTTGAATAAAAACGCAAATTAAAACCTGTTTCATAAATTGTTTAAAACACATATAAGGAAACTTTTTATCATTGAAGGTGTTAATTGACGTTGGATCTTTGACAGTCGTTACAGGTAGTTAGTAGCCTGAAACACCCAGTCACTAAGGGGTATTGTATTACCAAGTGCTGGTTGTGGTGGTCAGTTAGGTAGGCACTCCATGTAAAGTGCTGGTATTCAACAGAATTCGGAATTCGGTAAAACTGGAGGCATACTACAACATACTTGGGGTAAGGCTACATGGTTAATGACGCATCTTTTTAAAAGGTTTACTAAGCTCACATTTGAAAAGGTTATGCAAGCCATTTTCATTGGTCTCATCCAGATCTGCCTGTAGACGAATTCATTTTAATTACGGAAATCTATTTCAGAGTGATGAAGAGTGCCTAACTGCCTATTCCATTCTATTATATTCTCAAAACATGACTCAACCTAGTTTATGCACACTTTCCAATAGTTATACCTTTCTATGATATAAGGAAGTTCTCATAATGATCGATACGAAGAAATCCATTATAAACATTTCGCAAAACCATAATGTTGAAGATATTCTTCGTTATGTAGTTTGCATAATTATTTTAAAAGTTTTATTATAGCTTGTTAATCAATATAAGCTTATATAACTTTGGATATAGTTCTACTGGTCCAAAATAACAAGTGAGTGGTTTTAAAAAAAGAGTTTTAAAACTAGTTATCCTAAACATTGGTCAGTTTGCAAATGCCGATGGCGATGTTTACCGAAGTTCGTTTGAATGCATTATTAAAATTTCGCGTATAGTGAACTCATCTAACTTCGTGATAAAGGCATTTGTAGAAATATAAAAATAAAGTACTAACTAAGTATCAAATATCACCGAATTAGGCGAATCACAGAATTAGATGAGTTCACCCTAGATGTCTTTTGTGTGACGGATATAATTTTATACTTGTACAAATAGTGTACCTGGTAAAGTTGAAGGGACTTGCCAAGGAGTATCTATCTTCATGGAGTATCTGCCTCGTTGATCTAGTGGTCGCAAGCGGGACTGGTGAGATTGACGGCCCTGGTTCGATTCCCAGATCGGATGAAATGTGATTGAGTTTCTCCATCAAGAGTTTCTGAGTGGCAGCAGTCTCCTATTACATGGGGCTTAAAAAAATCCAGTGAAATGTGTCTGCCTGCCACTCTACCTCTAACCCTTCGTAGATTAGAGGCTTAACGTTATGATGTTTGCTAACCTCAATAAATATGAAGTCTTCCTTATGTGCTAAGGAACTCGAAAGCACGCCTTTAGCACGATCTACAACACGACCTTCAACAAGGATGAGACTCTATTTTCGATAGCTTATATATAAATGTAAAATTTTAAACATTTTTGCTTTTAAAAATGTTTAAAAATTTCGTCGTTAGCAATAATTCTCTGCCGCTAGCACTGACTTGTTACAATTAATCAAGTTATTACGTAATGTAAGACTGAAGTTGAACCTCAAGATCAACACAACAATAAACCTCCTAATATTATCTCACTCTAATCCATCTTGCCTCTTTACTGCCCTCTCCTGCTGTTTCGTCCTAAGTCGACGCACGTACCCCGCAGGGAAAGCCCCTTAGTTTATGGAATATTATGCCGTGGCTGCAGACCTTACACTCAATTCACTCACGGTCCTATTTAACAAGAGCCAGCCACATAGGGTGACCTGCGAGATGCCATGTCGAAAAAAAAACTGCTCTACCATGGTTTCTATTACAGTTTTTGCGTTTGACCGACTTGTCATAGTTCCGTCCATGATGAAGTGTTCGCAGAACTAAATCCTATTCATAATTAAAATTCGTTTTGGGAACGCAAATTAATGTTTTTTGAATCTCCATAAAAAATGATGGCACAGCCTGACACACATTCAGTCTCATCTATTAACGTTTTTTTTTGCATAATATGACCGAGTTATGAGCAACCAGTGTTTATAAAGTTTTACGCTATAGGTATAAATGAAGTGTATATAAGTGAAAGGTAGCTGTCGGTCGGTCAAGGAGGTCCGCACCGATGGTCTACATACATACTTATCAGATTTATGTTTTTTAATCGGGTACAGAATAATTATGACCATTTAGATTTGTAGTTGAGGAAAATTGTGAGGAAAACTTGGTCAAATTGTAATAGCAAATACCTGTTCGTAGGTTTTTCTCGGTGCTTTAAAGCGTATACAATGGGTGTAAATACCCTTAACGAAGGTGAAAGACACGTGCCCTCCCTGTCATCATCGCGATATTTTTTTGTTCTGCACCTTATCTTTGAACCTTCTAGTTACGGAGATATTGGAGGTCAAAGTTTAAGAAAAAAATGTTTGTTTAGTTTAATAAATTATGCTTCCATGACCTCTGTACTACTCAATGTATCCATCAGCACAATATTTTCAGTATGTTACATTGAGTGATACTGTAGAACGTATTTTTTTTACCAAAAAAAGACATTTCCTAGCAATAAGTTTTGTGTATAGTTACTTTCTTAGTTTGATGTACAGAATAAATTCTCGGTCGGCGGCTTTGTTAAGACGCAGTCAACGGGGGAACCGTAAAAACGACCTGTTTTTCGTCGCAGAGTTAGCCGTATTGCTACTTATTACAATTCCAAAAAAAATACAGTGTATAGTCAAATGTATAGGTAAAAGACTTATGCAAAAATATTTTCTAAAAGTAATCAAGAACCTCGAAAAAAAAAATCACAAAAAAATCACACGAAAAAACTTTTTCGTCTCGAAATGCTCAATATTTTTGAGTGACAACTGTTATTTATTTTTTTACTATCAGAAAGGAAATTTAACCAACTAAAGACATATGTAAAAATATTTTAACATTACAGCGTACTTTTTTTTTTAATAAATTAAATCTGCGAACTATCGTTCATTTTGGCAGTCACGAGCATCAAACGCATCGCCATTTTCAACCTTATTTGTTTAGGCGATGAGTTAAACGCGCGCTCAAGGTCGCGGGCAGCTAATGTCGCCTTAAGGGTCCGTACCCTGTATATGAAGCTGTTGTGGTCTTGACGTTGTGGCGCAGATCTTCTTCTTTTGTTTGTTTTGTCGTGAATCAGCTGTTTATTCAGGTGTCTTTTTTCCACGATGTTTGAAAACAAGTCTGTAGTATTTTATTAGGGGCTATAAAGCTACAAATAATGTTTTCCTAAAACAATACCAGTCGCAAGAAATAACAGGTTTATACTCATAAACAGGCTGTTTTTTGCATCCTCGTAAAGTTCAAGGTAATGCAAGGTAAGGCAACTAATGCTTTTCAAACAGAATAAATAATAAAATGAATTGGTATAAATAAACAGAAATCAGTAGGAAGTGTGAAGCACCTGTTTTTAAACGCGGCCCGTCTGATTCTCGCACTATACAAACAAATGCCAACGGTTATTCGGTAATTTCATAAGAGAAATAATTAATCGAGCCACAGTTTTTTTAATTGGCCACAGGATCAAACTTCTAATTTTATAACTAAGCCACGGGAAAATTATATAGCCTCTAATATACTAATTCGTCTTCTTTACAACGCCCACTAAATATTCTATAGAAAGCATCAAGTGACGATCAACATTTATATTAACTTGTCCTTGTTATTTATACATAGGCACCTAATTTACTAACTCAGCCACGGAATTTATATCTCACCACCATTTTACATTTTACAGCTTCAACACAAGGCCCTCAAAAAAATATAAATGAAGCGACCGTAGTCAACATCATTTATTATAACTTCGCATGTAAAATAATACATCACATTCTTATAACGTGAAAATAGCAACAGAAAGATTTGGCGCGAGCGCGCGAGACGACAGCGATCGGCCATTTTCACCAATCAGAGAGCGCCAACGTATATTATATATGAAATGTCAACTTTTGATACACTTTAGATTATTATATTTACGTTAAAAATACCTATTAGTTACAGAAATGTTTTTACCATTGTCTAATTGACTAGTCACGGGCAGACTGTATGATTCGTTATTGTAAACTGAGGAAAATAGGTTAGGTTAGGTTAAAACTGTGACCAAACGCGCGCGAGCCGAGCGAGCGAAGCGAGCGGTGCCGCGGCAGCGGCCGGCGAGCGCTACTTCCGAGTTGTTTATAGAAATGTTTTCACAATTTATTGTCTAGTTTTCCGATAAAATTAAGTTCTGAAGCGATTCTGTCGATAACTTTTGTAGCACAACATGTAAATAAAATCGATCTTTAGGACATTCGATTAAGTACTCTGAACTTCTATATTTAAGCCTTTCAATGACACGACAGGAGTTTATACATACTATTAGTGGCTATAATATAATATTTGATGACAATTTTAATTAAATTTTGATGCTCAGTTAATGTGGCATGAGTTATAATTTAAACGTACTGAGTTAATAAATTAGAAGCTAATTGAATATTTTTTTGATGCCACATATTAATATTTTAGAAGTTTACTGTTTGAATTCATGTTACAAATTTAGATGCTAAAAAATAATCACGATGCTGAGTTGTATTTAGAGTGGCTTTAAAAAAGATAACTTGTGGCTAAGATAGTATTATTTAGATGCTCGTTAATTGTGGCTGACTTAGTAATTTAGAAGGCAAGTTAGATTTTTAGATGCAAATAATGCTAATAAAAAGAAGCCGGTTTAATTAGCACCCATTTCATAATCCTTAAACCACGGCGCGGGGGTTAAATTAAAGCTAAATTAGTTTAAAAAAATTAACTAAGTATTAAAAAACTTGACCAAGTAGGTGCCTTAATTTGAATTGTTTTTTTTATTAATGTCTTTTAGGACCATCTGAATGTTGACTAGGTGCAGAACTTATTTAAAATACATTAAATCTTGTGTATATTTAAGGTAATCAAGACAAGAACTATCTAAGAAATATCTAGAAGAAATTCATCGTATAAAACCACTTGTTTATCTTATCTTAATACTCGTAAACAATGCAGCACAAGGTTAATTCCTGACTGAGTAGTAATTAAACTCACATCTTCCTATAAACCAAGTAATAATTTTGCAAGTAATAATTATTAGAAGTTACTAGAAGAATAGGGTAGTCGACAAAAAAAAACTAATTAGTCCGTCAGATAGATTTCCAAAAAATATTGAACACGTATTTTTTCTTTTTTCACGTAAACAAAAAATGAAGACGATACAGTGCTTCGAAAAGTCGTGAAACGTCACAGCTTGGTCCAATTTTACCTAACTATGACGTCAAACGCCCCCTCTCCATGGTCTTTGACAAGCTTTATTTTCGTAAATTTTTATTAATTTGATAAAACAAAAAACACGTATCCAATATTTTTCAATAATCTGACTGACGGACTAAACAGAATCATATTTTTTTTAGTCGGTCGACTACCCTATTGACGTAGAATTCTAATGCATAATAATATATGTACTGAATTGTGTTCCTGTTTGTCGAGTATACAAGTTCTCTTGTACAAGTTGAAAAAAAGGAGTTCCCTTCAATAGTGCCAATGGATGGTTCACAACACGACTTCTAACTTGAACCGTAAGGCTTCAAGCAGGTTTTAGGTGGATATACCTAAAGCTCTTTCTAGCCGAATCTAAATAATAAATGTGACATCATTATATTCCTCCCCTTGTTCCATTCTCCTCTGTCAACCGGCACGCTACAGTTTCTATACTTACTGCTTTTCATTTATATCATTCCACTCACCTACTCCTTCCATCGTTTCTTCGGTCTTCCTCTCCCTCTACATTCATCAACATTATATTCATCCTTCCTCAATACATGTCAATAAGTGTTGTCTGTCTCATAAAACAATTTATTGCCCACGGATTAATAAGATTTCTTTGAGTCAAAATACAACCTTACCACGATAACCCGGTACTAACAGTTTAGTTAGTAAATTCAATAGTAGCTATTAGTTCTTAACGCCTATTATATTAATCGAAACTAAGGTAAGGCCAGCGGATAAGGCCGTGTCTAATTACCTAACTACCTTTACATTTATTTAGATTCAACGATCTAGATTCTGAAAAAAAAAGATAAAACTAGCGTAATAGGTGTCTACTTCTAATAGGTTTGCCTATTACTCCATGATACTTATGCAACATCGTCAAAAGACATCACAGTTTAAAAATAGCGTGTGTTTATTATGACAGTGCATGGGATTCCAATTCTATACGAGGAAAAAAATACTACGAATAAAATCAGCTTCTACGCTATTCTAGTCTTTGCAAATATATTGTTATGACGATCACAATATTTCTTTTCAAGTCCATCTTCTTCATGTAACTGATATAGGAGCGCATAGGTCACTTTCGCATAGGGCAGGATATGAGGTGAAATATAGTTTGTGATACAGCTACACATCTGAAGTCCAGCCCATTAACCATAATCATCTGTATTTAATCTAACGACGACAATTAAATACAATACAGTGCAATGCACTCTATCTTCTTTCGACATTCGTCCTCGTCACAAACTGCCTTGCTTATTACCAGTATGATACTAACTTATAAATAAACGAGCTAAAACTAGCAACCACAAAGCCATCAGTTAAAATGACAGCTACAACAATGATAATAAAAGATTATCATTAAGAGACACTAGATGATTTATTAAGATGGTCAAAGAACTGCGTGTTGTCACTGATCCTAGATTAATCGAACCTAATTTGCTCACATAATAGGTACATGATATTTTACTGACTGATGATTTTATTAAGCTGCTTAGACAAAAACGCCATTGTTTACTAAAGAATCTGAATCAACATACATAATTAGAAAAACCTGTAGAGCAAACAAGTTTAAAAATCTAAAACCCGACTACGAATAAAATATTGGTTTTTGCTCTTCAAGACCTTTCATTTGATACCAAACATGTTATGATTATCTCATTTTAATATTTTTGAGGTAAGTTTTTGACATTTAAATTCCGTCTTAAAAAGAATTTATAAAATTTATATAGCCTATGTCACCCGGGCTATTCTTACGAATCTATTGACACCTCATTTATTAAAATCCGTTCAGTATTTTAGGCGCTACGGTGGAACATACATACATACATACATACCTACATACATACATACATACATAGACTGCCAAAATCATTACCCTTCCTTTTGGCTTCGCCGTAGTCGGGTAATAAACTAAAATCAAAGAGAACCGCCAACCAAGTTTGCTTAACTTCGGGATTACATTAACAAGCAAAAGCATAAGCATAATTAATCAGCCTATAATGATGCCTCTGCTGGGACACAGGCCTCCACCACGGGGGTCGGTGTGGTAGATGCAGCAGGTACGGTAGATGGGCAGGATCCGGCCGGCAGTTGGTAGATGTCACATTATATTGACAAGCAACAGAAAAAAATAGTCTGGAGATTTGTATGATAGATATCTACCCCACATATATCATCATTCTATTGCCCTTGTTCCCATTTCATTTGGGGTTGGCGCAACATGTCTTCTTCTTCCATGTATACTCTGGCTTATTCCACTTTTCCCCCCTGAGAAAATCCCCCTCAGGGGGGAAAACTGGACTCGGATGTAAAACATGTCCAGAAAGTCCCCTTGGCATTTTGAGTTATTCCACAAATCCCTCCTGAGAGAATACTTTGGGGTCTTAGGGGGGAAAAATGGAATAACTCAAAATGCCAAGGGGACTTTCTGGACATGTTTTACATCTGAGTCCAATTTTCCCCCCTGAGGGGGATTTTCTCAGGGGGGATTTGTGGAATAAGCCCTTCTCTATTACTCGTCATCTCATGAAGTCATGTGACACCTCCTTTCTTGTCATATCATAGCTTTACACAGTCCATCTATAGTTTTTTGGGTCTTCCCCTAATCTTATTTCATACAGTACCTAAGTACATATTGGAAGATACTAAAAGTAGTTGATTTAAAATTGCTCGGTTTGTAAAACCATAGATGAACTGATAGCAGTGACATCAACACTGGAATGTACAATTTCCCGCCCCATCTGATAAAACCAATTTCATAGTTGAAAACACTGCTAGCTAAAACAAATTATGATTTGGGGTCTAATCTGTATGTTCATCAACATTGTACAGTCAATACTTTCGTATTTCACTTTTAGAACGTTCTAGAAACCTTATTCATGAATACTAGTACAAAATTACTGCGTCGTTGGTTTAGTGGTTCCAAATGCAACTGCTGACTATGAGGTCCTGCGTGTGATTCCCGGGTCGAGCAAAGTGATATTGGGAATTTCCGTCAGGAACTCCTCAGTAGCAGCAACGGAGCCTGGATTTGTGCCCGGTTGTTGACAATAGGCTCGGACCTAATTACATGGGGCTTAAACTTAAGGGGCGAATGGTGGATGTACTGTTAGCTATACTTCTGCCTATCCCTTCGGAGACTATAGGCGTGATTTTATGTTTGTGTTAATTACAAAATTATCGGACTGCCTAAGTTGGTCCATCTTGTGGTCATAAACACTACTGGGTATTTTAAGGGCCTTCACCGTAACTATCAAAATGTGGGTGAACTATATAATTATGGTCTAAGGTACACCTCTGCTGGGCTGCGGGTTGTTAGAAAGAGATACCGCGGCCTCAACACAAAGGAAGGAACATGGGTGGTTTTTAGTCGAGAGCGGGAGTCATTGGATGATTTCCAACCCCAAAAAAAAAATGTAAGTACTTACACCGCTGCCCAACCCTTCGGAAAACAGGTGTGTTCATCACCTTGTGTGGGTTATCATCGACCTCAAATGGCCCGGATCCTATTTATATGAACTAGTAATATTAAAAGCCAAATTATCGGTTGTTGCAATGATTACGAGTCAATGTCGCAACAAGTCTGGCAAAGAAAGTCAGCGGCCGTGATGAGGCGACCTCCACAGAACGGATTATTCACGGTTTTTGTTGAAAACATTACTTATTTTTGTTTCTACCACAGTTTAGATAACTGTACCTACATTAAAAGGTTGTTACGATTGCATATATTTTATTGTTTTAATTTCAACAAAAAAATAAACAAAAAGGGGTCAAGGGCGAGCCGAACTCGCGCTTGAAGGGTCTTCCATGCCGTCACAGTAGGTAAAAAAATATACTGTTCTATTACGAATCATGAGATACAGCCAGTTGTCAGACACTCAGACGGACTGCGGAGGGTCGTTGGCTACGCTTCGGGTACGGACCCCTAAAAAGTCTTTATATTTCGTGCCATAAACTTCCAGACATTGTCAATCTCCAAGTCTAAACCTGCCTATTATGAGAAAGAAGGTTAAGCAAAGAATACCTACTGCCGCCCCATCCTCGCTCATGGCACAATCACCTTTTACAAATAGCGTTACTTGAAGCCACACGGTACGACCCATGTGGAAAACTGGAAACCATAACCACGATTGGGTCAAAGAGGCTGTCAACAGTTTTCTTACGGTTTAAAACTGAGCATATCTTTAAAACCCTGCTTTGTTGTAAACCACACTGTAATGAACCTCCGTGCCTCAACCGCAAGTAATCATGGTTATTGCTCGTCCTTTAAGCCGTCAATCATGATACTTATGTTTTTCAGACTGCTTTGGAACCGGTAATCTGTGGTTAAAGGACGTGTTGGAAAAAAAAATAAAAGTCATATCATTAATTGCAATATTGATGAGCTCAACCGCATTCGTGGTCGCATATTAACACATGCACAAATCTTAAAAATGTTTATGTTTGTTGTACCTAGGTACTTACTTACTGCATAAATTTTCTTATACAAAAAGCTGTTATCGCTCGCATCACATTTCCTGTTTGAATGTAATATAGATTTTTTTTGCAAGCAGGAAAGCCTATCCATACTTCCATACTATCCATACTAATATTATAAATGCGAAAGTAACTCTGTCTGTCTGTTACTCTTTCACGCCTAAAACGGATTTTGATGAAATTTGGAACAGACATAGTTTGGAACTTGAGAAAGGACATATTAGGATAGTTTTTTTTTTTATTTTGTACTTATTCTGGTTTCATGTTTTCGTTTCTTTTTGTATGCAGTCCAGCTTGGTATAAAAGTCGGGTTCGTTTTATTATATTATTTAAACTGAACGTTGAACTTCATGATAATACTTATTTAATTTCCATGTTGTGTGTTCCAAGTTTTAATTAAATGGCTTTTGATAGAAACGTCAGGTTACCGGGCAATATTCGGTTAGCTAAACTAAGCTAAATCAAGGATGATTTGTAAGGAGGAATGGGACGCCGTCGCCTCCTTCTGCGAAGCAGTGATGCTAGCGAAGGAGGTGGCGGAACGAGAGAGGGAGAGAACCTCTAGACGTCCCAGCCGCCGCGGAAGGCGCTCCGGGCGTCGGGGGTCACGCGATGACCTCCGGCCACCGTATAAGACGCGGGCCTGTGGACGGTGAGTAACGGGCTAGCTCGCCGTCCGGCCGTCGTCATGACGGCAACAGACCGTGTCGGCGGCGCGTACGTGTTCCACGCGCGCCTCAAAGAGATGTCAGCAAGGAGGGGCCCGCAAGGGCCGACGCCCGTCGGGGCTGCGGATATCGAAAAGTTACCGCGGCTCCGACACAAGGGCGAGGAAGAGGGAACATGGGTTGGTTTTTAGTCAGTAGAAGTCTGACACTCCCCTTCGCTCTGCCCAAGAGCGGGGGGGGTTATTCGATGATTTTCCACCCACCAAAAAAAAAAAAAAAAAAAAAAAAAAGGATGATTTGTAAATGAGAACTAGGTCTATTCTTGGAATGGTTTGCGATTCGAAATATCTGTGTATTTATCATACGTACATGCATTTGCGGTTTGCCTACAATCGATGATGCAAGGTGTCCATCATAAATAAATACATTAATAAATGCCCTCGGTGCACCTATTTAGAATAAGTAATTAGTCATTTATATTGCATAATTAGTCGTATTGGCCGTGTTAATGCGACACACACTAACATGTCTTAAGTCCTCATTAGACAATACATATTATTATGATCTAAGTAATATAGAAAAAAATGAAATGTCGGAAAGTTATTAAATAATGAGCCCTGCCTGCATAGCTCATGGCTCACGGTTCATTATTTAATAACTTTCCGACACAATGCATTATAATTTACTTAGTTCAGTTCTAAACTTAAGTAAAATGTAATCAATCAACGGGATTTTCTATGAATGCAATTAACACAATTTAAATATGACATATTAAAAATCTATTGAAAACTAGCTATGTAGTTAGCTATTGAGGTCGTTTTACCACATAAGGTTGGGCGTTAAAACAAGCTGCCATTAGAGCAATTACTATGAATCGGTTAAACGTTCAAATATCTTGTAATTGGGTATGAATAAATTAAGACTTGATAACTCTCGAGTTACTTAGTTTAACTCCGTAGATTATGGTTTGCTCTACTCGTAGGTAAGCGTTATAATTCGCTGAACCTGAAGACGTCTTAAAGTTTGTCGTTTGCACACGATCCGGGACCTAAACATAAACTATTAAATCATCATCATTTCTAAAAGAAAAATCAACAAACAAGTCGCTGTGCTAATAAATCTCAGATATTTAATTGTTTTTGTTTATAATTTGGAGGTGAGATATCTGGCAATTTAAACATACCTAGGTATGTTTCCAAATCCGCCAATGATGTTGATATTCTTGACTGCAATGCAAAAGAATCAACAATAAGGTTTTTTTTGGGTTTAGGTCTTTACTATTGCTAACTATAACCATGTATACCTACTACAATCTGTCTGTTTTGAGTAAATAAATTTATTATTATTATTATTATTATCTACATACGTTATCGACCGCAAACCCATTCAAAGAAATGGAAATCAATATTTATGGAAGCAGTTACAATTTCTATAGAATGTTATATTATTCATCGATGACTTACCTTCCTTGCAATCACACTGAGGTACCTACATTAAACATAGGTGTTTCATTGGCTCCATAAGTTAAATTTTGAAAAAGAAAAAATATAATGTCTAAGTTCATATTCCGTGTCTATAACTAACTCCATAATTTCTTTGTTACAGATGGGTTGCAGACTAACAATCGTGGACGATGTCCTCAACAGATCCTTCTACAAACTCGGTCTGGTCGTTGGCAGACAACCAGGCTACTTCATCATCATCCCCATTCTTCTCTCACTGCTCATGATCACAGGATACCAAAGAATCCATTATGAAATGGACCCAGAATACCTGTTCTCCCCCGTCAGTGGACAAGGCAAATATGAGAGGAGGATTGTAGAAGAAAATTTCAAAGTCAACTATTCACATAGGTTTAATGTTGGCAGGATAACGCGGGCAGGTTGGTTAAACACATATTTGGTTAACTTAATCCTTTGCTTTGTTTTTTTTTGTTGGTTTACCACAGGAACGTGACGATGAGCCTATGAGAAACCGGTCACATTACTCATTTTGGTTGGCACGCCTTTAGCCTTTACCCATTGTGGTGTGAGTTTTTTTGCTTTAGCAATTATTTAACGAGACGTTGAACTCTTAATCCTTACATAGTATAAAACAAAGTCGCTATTTTTTTCTGTTTGTTTGTCTGTATGCTTAAATCTTTAAAACTACGCAACGGATTTTGATGCGGTTTTTTTTAATAGATAGAGTGATTCAAGAGGAAGGTTTAAGTACATAATTTGAACGACATCCACGCGGGTGAAGCCGAGGGCATCAGCTAGTCCAGCATAAAACATTAACACTGTGATCACTAACTTCCAAAATCTGCGTAGTGACTGCGGTCAACATCCTTATTCAAAGAGACATTTTTACATTTGGATTTTTCAACAAATCTAATGTGACTCTAACCAATTTCTCTATCTCCAGGGCGCTTCGGCAGAGTAATCATCGTAGCGAAGGACAATAACACGAACATGCTGCGAACAGAAGTGTGGAAGGAGTTGCGACAGTTAGACGAGCTGGTGCAGAACATGACGGTCACCATGCCGAACGGAGACACCTTCACGTATCAGGACGACTGCGCGCGGTGGGAAGGACAGTGCTTTACCAACGACATTCTCAATTTGGACAAGATTATTGGCGAGGTAAGAGAAACTTATAATTTTTACGTGGGTAAGCATTCGTTAACTAGTGGTCGAAAGCTCTAGATAAGAGGAGCATGAGGGTTGATTCGTTCGGACAAAGTGTTATGGGGTTTTTGATCAGGAATTCCTTAGCCACGTAGTCCAGATACGCGCCCGGATGATGGCAATAGGCTCACCCCTATTACATGGGACTTAAACGGCGAAATATGCGTAAACTATTTTTTAGTACACCTACTCTTTTAGGGACAACAGGCGTGCCGTTATGTTACTTTGAAATTCTCATATCTATAAAATACTCATTTTAAAATATTGACATTTAAAACGCTTCGATCAATCTATAAAATTCCAGGTTCGTGATAACAGCTGTTAAATGTAAACTTTATTGTTCATAAGCTCGTGTTATGCTCATGCATTTTAAAACAAAGTAGCAGGACATCTAACTTAACTTCTAGTCCAAACTCTCAATACCTAAGTAAAATAGTATGCACGCCATACCATAACAAACTGCTAACTGCGTAGTGTGGATCTAAACAATCCTCTTGATCATTGAGCTTGTTACTCGCGTCCCCCTGATAGAATTATTCTAGAAAATAATTATTCTATCACTGCATTTGCACTGGGCTTGATTAAGATTTGTTAGTCACATGTTACTCATGCCTGCGTCCTCTGACCGACCCGTGCCGTGATTGTTCTGTACTGAGCACGTGGACTTCTAATTTTGAAGACTAGGCTGCGTAATTTTGTGGGGAAAAGTGTACGGGCATAGTCCAGGTCAGTATGTTCCGTAGATCAGTTTTGAGGTCAGATTATCGTGGAATTCGCGACAAGCTGGTTGTCCCTCATTAATCAACCATGTTTAACTTTAATGCAATTTCAAACTATTTTAACCATATTAAATTATATCTAAAACAATGACAAATTATATCAAAAGGGAAAAAAAATGGATTTAGGAAAATGGAAAACAATGACAAATTATATCTCAAGGAATATCAAGGAGATATCAAGGAGAATATCTAAATTCCCTTAAGATATAATTTGTCATTGTTTTCCATTTTCCTAAATCCATTTTTCTCAAGCTGTTTGTCAATAAAAACAACCTATTATGCTTTATGTGGCATTGTCTCAAAACCAATATAATAACAAATAGAAGTACTTAAACAAAATAGTGTGGTCAGTGTACCTTCCAATAATTGAACGAGACACGTGCAAAATTAAATGTGTTCAGTAAAACTGAAACCGGCGCAAAGGTCCTTTAAACATACATTACATTTAGCTTTCCATTTCTTTGGTCTTGGACTTTCTCTTTGGGGACGTTTCTTGAAAACAGGTGCGCACACTTACACTTGGTAGGTACCTAGACTGACGTGTAAATGTAGGATATACGTAGGATGACTTTTAAGTTTTGTCGTTTGAAGAAAAAAACACAACTAGAACCCTATAGAACTTTTTATTGTTTTTCAAAGTATTCACCACGTAGCTTAATACACTTTTCCATTCGCTCAAACCAGTTATTATAACATTTATTCCAGTCTAAAGTAGGGGTGTTCAAAATGGCTGACTTGAAAGCGTCGACTGCTTCTTCACCGGACTGGAACCTTTGACCACGAAGACTTTTCTTAATTTTAGGAAATGTAAAAAAATCGTTAGGGCTTAGGTCAGGACTGTATGGAGGATGATCAAGAATTTCTACTTTTTCCTGCTTCAAATAGTCAATCGTTTGCCGAGCGCTGTGTGAGCTTGCGTTGTCGTGGTGCAGGATGATGCGTCGCTTTGAGTTAGATTTTCGAAGTTCGGCGATGACTTGTGGTAAACAAACTGTGGTATACCACTCTGCGTTAACCGTTCTACGATCTTCAAGTGTAATAGTCGCAACATGGCCGGTTTTTCCAACGAACGTAGCCACCATCTTCTTTGAAGTGCTTCGAGAACGAACAACTTTAATCGGCTTTGGCTCGTCTTGAAAGACCCAGATTGTAGATTGTTGTTTGGATTCAGGATCATAGGCATAGATCCAAGATTCGTCACCACTGATGATGTCGTAGACGTGATTTGACTCTCCTCGGTTGAACCTTTGCAGAGTTTTCTTACACCATCTGACGCGAGCCGCCTTGTGATCGTCGGAAAGCAGATGCGGTATCCAACGGCAAACTAGCTTTCTCACACCAAGCACTTCATGCAAAATTTTCTGAATGGTTGTCCCTGAGATGCCTATTAGAGCCTCTATCTCTCGATATATCACATGACGATCTTCGAGAATTAGTTTTCTCACAGCAATGATGTTATCTTCAGTGAAGGCGGATTTTGGGCGTCCTTCGCGAGATTTGTCACTAACACTAGTATGTCCACGCTGGAATTCTAAAAACCAGCGTTCGACAGTCCGCAGACATGGGGCTTCATCATTAAACACAGATGTTAGCTCTTCAAAACACTGAAGCCGTGTCAGGCCTCTTTTAAAGTTATAGAAAATTATTGCACGAACATTTTCCTTAGAAAGATTCATTATCGTACGTAACCTGACAGATTCCAATCGACGCTGTGACTAAACAATAGCATTAATCCTAATACTTTCAACTGTTTTGAGATTCAAAATTCAAACACATTCGAATATAGAACAGTTCCAAATTCAAAATTGCCGGGGAATATGGAAACGACAGAACTTAAAAGGCATGCCTAGTATAGATAGGTACATTTATATTTTGTGGTAATGACACTATGTAAGAAGAATAACCAATGACTGGAGGAGATTCTGGGGTTTGAAAGAGATCATGAAAGATAAGAATCTCCGTATGAATGTAAAAAGCAAACTATTTAACACCTGCATCCTACCAGTTCTCATGTGACTTTATCACAATACACGAATAGTAAACTTGCAACCTGCCAATACGCAATGGAAAGGAGCATGATGAATGTTAAGAAGTCAGACCGACTGAGAAACCGTGTGATAAGAAGCAAAACAAAGGTTACAGACATTACATGCAAAATTAGAAGGCTTAAATGGCAATGGGCAGGGCACAATGATAAGAGGAAAAGACAAATGGAGCAAATTGTGACACGTTTTTATCCTAGAGAAGGTAAAAGGAAAAGAGGTAGACCAGAAAAAAGATGGGACGATGACATAAGAATAGTGGCAGGCGTTAGGTACTATGGCGGTCTTATGCGCCTGATCACCACTAAGCTCATTTTTGCTTGCACTCAAGAAATAGAATCTTTTGACTCTTAGCTTTCAATATTGTATAAAGCTCAAGTCCGGTCCGGCATGGAGTACCTACTGCTGTCACCTTTGGGATGGCTCAGCCAAATACCAACTTGCCACACTCGACTCAGTAGAGCGTAGAGCCAGGAGGCTAATTGGTGACGCTAAGCTGGTTGCCAAACTACATAGCCTGGCCCACCGCCGCAAAGTTGCATGTCTGTCGGTCTTCTACAGACTGTACTTCGGAGAGTGTGAAAGCTCCACGAGCTTATTCCACCATCGCCCTTCTTCCATCGAGAGACTAGACGTACTGCGGGTTATCACCCATACCTTATCGATGTTCCACACATTCGTACGAAGCGTTTTGCTAAGTCTTTCATTATTCGTACAGCCAAGGAGTGGAACACCCTGCCTGCGTCGGTATTCCCGAGTTCATATAACCCCAATCTATTTAAGTCGCGAGTAAATAGGCTTCTTCTGGGTAAACTCGTTCCATCGTCGACCTCATCTCTGCCCTTAGGGCAAGATTGAGGTCAAGAGTAAGCCCATATAAGATAAAAAAAAAGAAAAAAAAGCGTAACAGCTTCCACTGTTTTTATTTACCCAACAATACAATACAATGCTATCAATGGCGAAACATGTCAATGACATTGCCAACATCAGGAAATTCGCGTCAATACCATGGGTTTTTGACACCTGCTTTACATTCAATTCATACTGAATTATCATATTGAGTCAAGGTAAGGCAAGTCCCCGTCGGTCGGGGCTGCGGGTTGTTCGAAAGAGATACCGCGGCCCCGATACAAAGGGCTAAGAAGGAACATGGGTGGTTTTAAGTCAGTAGAAGTCTGACACTCTCCCTATCGCTCTGCGCAGAGCAGGAGGAAACATTTGATTTGATGATTTCGCACCCTCCAAAAAATAAAAACGAAGGTAAGGCAATTAAGTCAGAGTTCGTCAAATGATTCATTAGGTAGGTACACACGGCTACACATCAAGCTATACATTTCCAGTATAAGCTGGTCTCGCATTGTATAGGATTTCCGTACAGTGCGAGATCAGCGTAAACCGGAAATGTATAGCTTGATGTGTAGCCGTGTGTACATCATCACCATTCTCTTGCTCTTAGCCCAAATTACTCGTCATCTCATCAGATACCCCTCCTATATTCCCATATATTTGTACAGTGCATCCAGTTGATCCAGTGATCAATGATCCACTACAATTAAACATTAAAGTTTCTTAAACAATAGTCTATTATAGATCATACAAAAGTACCGATCGCTTTTAACCGCAGACCGCACACTGAGCTGTAACTATTTTCATTACGGAAAATGGAAATTTTATTTTATTTGTGGATGTTATACCTCCACGCTGACTCAGCGAATCATGGAAAAAGGCAAGAATATGCAGATAACTTTTTATATAATATTTTAGTGTTTTATCGCAGATACCACTATATAGAGAGAAATTGAAATGTATGTCTAGGTAGTCCTAAATGTTTTGCCTTTTAACGAACACACGCCCACCAAATTCTATTTCATGAACAAATCTATGAAGCAGCTAGAAGCGAAGCTTGGAGCTTAATATGCACAGATTCTGAATCAAAATCTGTCATGCAATAGTACATTATGATATAAGTGCGGTAAGTTGAAAATTACAGCCGAGGCGATATTGCTAGCCCGAGCCGTAGGCAAGAACAGAAGTAGCAGAGGCTGTAATTATCAAAGCGCACGTATGTCATACGACGTTTTATAACACACTAGCTGACCCACGCAACTTCGTCTGCGTCAAATAAAAATAGCTTATAACCTTTCTCGGTAAATCGACTATCCAACATAAATTAAGCTAAATCGTAAGTAAAATGCTGTAACATTGCCTTTTTAGCTCAACATTGCCTAAATTCAAAAAAGTTAAATTATTGCCGCTGCGAAATGTTTTTTATGTCTATGGTATTACTAAAAGCAAGTCGGCAATCTGTATGGCAACATTCGATCATACGTCACTCCAAATTTTAGTTAACAAACTGTCAGTGTCAGTTTCATTGTCAATAGGGATACTCGCTCTCAGAAAAAAATCATTTTGCAACAACTTTGCCTAGCAAGGTAAAAAAAAAAAATAAAAAAAAAAATCTTGTGCCATTCAAGATTCAGTGAAGTCTGACGTGGAAAAGAACTTTATGGCAATATGGGTGTCAAATCCGTTATCCAAAATACCTATTCATTTAAAAAAAATAAAAAAAAATAAATTATGATAGGCAATGTTGTTGTTTTTACATCAACTTTGCCTACGTTTTCAAAGCCATTTTTTGGTGCTTTATAGATGTTTTTTTTACTATTAGCAAATGTATTCCTATAGCATAAAGTCCAATATTGGACAGTAAATGAAAAAACATACGACTTTCTTAACGATTAAGGATTTATCGAAGAAAAACGTCAAAATCCGTGCAAAGTTGCAGCATTTTACTAACAAAAATCTTTTATTTCCTCTTTATAATATTAGTTTAGATGGTTTAGATTAGCTTAGATTATCTTAAAGTGAGAATTACTATATTTCTCTTACTGTTAAATATACAATAACACCCTGTCCTTGTAAACATTATGATGCAGTAAATATTTTGAATTTGAATTTCCCGTAGGCCAGCCACAATCCCCCGTACCTACATTGCGACGCGCGAATTATTTTGCCGCGCGGGTATTTTTACATTGCGATATCTTCTAAGATATTTGTTTAAACTGTATAGAGTAAAGGGCATAAATATTCTATATTAAATTTCCGATCTAACAAACACATTTATTTAGATATAGATTAATACCATATGGGTTAAATAAGCTTCGCAAAAAATAATTCTTTTTAACCTAACATTTTAATAGTAAAAAAGGGTTACAGTGAGTCAATCTTAAAAGATAGACATATGCTGTCGCGGACTTTTTTTTAGAACTTTTAAAGAGGAAAAATTCTTTCATACATGATATTTGCGTAACTTAAACCGTTTTCGCAGCGCACGCAGCGGAAACTCTCAAAAAGGAAAAACCT
Organism: Diarsia mendica; assembly: GCA_949316265.1. Classification (NCBI taxonomy): domain Eukaryota; kingdom Metazoa; phylum Arthropoda; class Insecta; order Lepidoptera; family Noctuidae; genus Diarsia; species Diarsia mendica. The sequence goes on from OX438897.1 coordinate 17,166,007, forward strand.
TTTCCCGTTCTTGTAACATTTTTCATTTATGCTCCGCTCCTATTAGCCGTAGCGTGATGTTTTATAGCCTAAAGCCTTCCTCGATAAATGGACTATCCAACACAAAAAGAATTTTTCAATTCCAATTAGTAGTTCCTGAGTTTACCGCGTTCAAACAAACAAACAAACAATCAAACAAACAAACTCTTCAGCTTTATAATATTAGTATAGATTTGCGAGGAAATAAATAAAACTCGGACTTTCTTAAACGAATAAATCTTTTATTTGTTCACAAATTAGCGATGCGCGGGCATCAGTGCTTTTTTTTTTAAGGCAACGGTACAAAAACAGCCAGTATTACTAATAAAGTAAATTAATATTTTTTTGTTTCTGTTACAGATGTAATTTACTGTCAAAATGAATTAAATTAAAGAATTAAATGTTTATTTTTTATATTTTATCTCCCAAAGTTAATTTTATTCATAAAATATTGACCACTTTTCTGACATAAAAACTTTTTGATTTGCTTTCTTTGCTTTTTTTTTCTTAAGATTTAAAAAAGTACCGTTGGTTTTAGACGGAGCATGATAAACCGTACGTACCACAGAACATAAAGAACAGGGTACGTACCTACCTTATTAGAAAGAAACTCGTGCGTTTTACTTTACGATTACGCACAAGTACGTAATGACATACATTACGATATTGAAATTGGTGAAATAAGAGGCCCTTTACGAGCAAATGTGTTATAAAATCTGTTTTCGTGGTACCTACAAAATGATTTTGCGTGCACATGACTGTCAAGAGCATAATAATAATTATTCATAGCGCAACTGACTCCCACCTACTTACTTCCATCACCACCACCATAATGTCCTCTTCAGGCCATAAAGAGAACAATGACAAAATAGCGCTGTACGCAATTTTGTTACGGTATAGCTTTCAGTTACCGCAATATTAGGCAAATACACGCTTTAAGATTACACACGTACTCGTTTGTACCTTTGAGGCAATCTTTCTATTGTTATTAAAATTACCTACAATAAAAGCCAAACACATCGTAAAGTACCCGGTTACGAAGGCATAACAATATTAACAATGTGTCATCCGTCATTTATATTCCAAGCATCCTTCTCGAGAGATCTTGTCCCCACAAGGATTCGTCATGTCTCTCGCTGTAGTTAATGGAAATTCTTTGTACGTGTGATTAGACGAATGTCACGCCTTCACAAAACATGGCTGCCCTTTGAGGAACTGGAAGAACCTTTACCTTTGCATTGAATGGTACTTCTAGCTTCAATTACCTTCGCAGAGAATCATTCTACATCCTAACGCTTTTCCGGCGCACAGACAAGGTCGATAAAGTAAAGGAACTAAGTACGTACTCATGATCATCATACCAAGACCAAGCGCACGAAAAGCACATTGTATTTGACTAGTTTTATATTAGCTGTATTGTGTAACACTGATAGACTTCCGCGGGCATTAAGCAGGCCTTAATGAGCCTATAGATATCTTCCATTATAGGTATCGATAGCACGATTTCTATTTTAGCAGTTAAACACCTAGTAGGACCCATATTGTCAATGTCAAGACTCATGAATCAGTGCTTTAGTAATGGTCATTGCCAAGCCACAGCGTACGGTACAACCTCCTAGCAAAAGAACTGCGCAATTTTAATAAAATAATGCACCTGATTATAAGCCTTGCTGTTTTTGTCTTACAGGTAGAGCGCGGCGAGTTGAACCTGACGTTTCCCATAATGTTCAATCCTGTAACATGGGAGGCACATGCGTTCCCGGTGTACTTCGGAGGCTCTAAAGTAGTGGATGACATCATAGTGTCCGTGCCAGCTGTCCAGCTAGTCTGGTTTGTGACCACCGACACTAAATTACAATTGGCAGAAAGGTGAGTACAAATGTTATTTTTTAAGTATCACTTAATTTTCTGAAAACAAGAACGGGCTACTTAATCGCTGTTAACAGTAAGAATGCAGATCGTGCGTAGATCAGTATTATCTTACACGTAATAGAGGATATCCTTTAAAATAACTGTAAAATAGGTACCTACTACAACAGCCATGCATGCAATACAAGGAAGACATGATTGAAGCGGTGATTAAGTTTTGGAAGGAAACAATGAGCGTTTCTATAGTTTACTTATTAGTACTTATTACTCCCATTCAGCTTCATTTAACTTTTTATGACTTGTTTTGAATTTCAATAGCATTACACTTTGTGTAAACACACGACATTAAAACTTAGATAATAGATTTCGATCTTGACACCGTTGAAGAAATCGTTTCGAATACTTAAACACTGCGTAATATCGGACAAGAATACGAATGGAAAGGCAGATAGTTTTTAACAAATTGTGGGTCAATATTTCGAAAGGTCTGTTCCTGGTAAGGTTTGGAAGAAATACCTACATATTTAGAGAACGGACTGAATGCTTTACATCATTAACTAGTATGATAACGCAAACGTTCTTATTAGTAACGTATTTAGACAAGTTCTTCTTTGTAAATTACAGAGGTGCGGCCTGGGAAGACGCTTTTCTGGACACAGTCGGCATAGCAGAAGACACCGGCCGCTTCAAACACATATCCATAGCTCGATTCGCCTCCCGTACCCTCGACCACGAACTTGAGAAGAACACGAGGACCGTCATACCATTCTTCAGCTTCACTTTTGTTCTCATGGGGATATTCTCTATAGTTACCTGTATGATGGGCGACTGGGTTCGCTCGAAACCATGGTTGGGTTTGCTGGGAAACATTTCGGCTGTGATGGCCACTGCAGCAGCGTTTGGATGTGCCATATACTTAGGCATTTCCTTCATTGGTATTAATTTAGCAGCACCCTTCTTAATGATTGGTAAGTTTCTATAATTAACTATAATACCTACCTTCATCTATACCTCTAAGATACTCGTACCTCCTCTCCAATGAAATTCGTTCTTCTGGAGTCAAATAAAATCTAGTCTCGTAGGTGTTTAGTCACTCTTTTTTATTACAAGTGTGTGGTTTATTTCCGTCACGTTTTTCTACCTTTTGTTAACTTACACCACATTGTAACACCTATTGTTTCGACCACATTATTATAACCAGGTGTTTTTAAAAACGACTCATAAGTTTATATTGCAATATTCCAGGTATTGGAATCGACGATACGTTCGTGATGTTAGCGGCGTGGAGACGAGCATCACCGAAGCTCCCGGTGCCAGAGCGGATGGCTATCATGTTGTCAGAAGCAGCGGTGTCTATCACGATCACCTCCGTTACGGATATGCTTTCGTTCTTCATCGGTATCTTCTCTCCATTCCCGTCGGTGCAAATATTCTGCATGTACTCTGGTAAGTTCGATGAACTTGGGTTTCATACAAAACAATTCACAATAAACTGTCAGCCCTTTGGGCAGAATAATAAGTTCACAGTCACACCCTGTATCGAGGAAGATATTAAGTGCGTATGATGTAATACCTGTTCTAAAGTTTATAGGTGGTTATATTAGATATCTACCAAGTCTCTGGACGGGAGGATTCGTGATCAATAAATTATGGCACTGAGTCTGAGAGCATACCTATCTAGAACAACAATAGGAATTTGGGGGGGGGGGGGGGTATGAGGAACAGGGTGTGAAGTTCCTCATCCCCCATAGAAAAGGGAGGATCCTCCGACCGGACGGGTGTTGTGTCCGGCGGGCTAACTGCCCGACAGTTGTAAGTCGGGAACTCCTATAAAGGCTTAAGTCGCGGATAATGTTGATAGCGCGATGTAGGAACTTCTGTCGATCGTTTGTTAGTACGCAGGTGTTGCGATAGATGTCGCTAGTCGCCACAGGAACTTTATTTTACTCTTCACATTACAGGTCTCGCTGTGTGCTTCACTTTCGTGTGGCATCTGACATTCTTCGCCGGATGTGTAGCTGTATCGGGCTACCGCGAGAAACAAAATCGACATACGATAACTATGATGAAAGTGCTGCCAGAATCGAGGGCCAGGAAAGGTGAGATTTACAAATTGATTATCTTTATTATGTCATTGTATCTGCTGGTAAGAGCTGGACATATAAAACATATAGGTAGGTAAACTGTTCACCCCTTCTGATTTCTACTATCAATTTTTTAATTCTAGCCTAAAGTATGATCAATTACATAGCTGACATTTTACTTTCAATTTCAGAAGAAAAATCATGGTTGTACAGAATGTTTTGCAGTGGAGGTATAAACCCAGCAGATCCTGACAACCCAATAGACAACAAGGAACACGTCATCATGGCCTTCTTCCGCACAACTATGGCAGATTTCCTAAACAACGGCTATGTTAAAACCATGGTCATCGTAATTTTCATCGCTTACCTGGCAGGAGCAGGGTATGGAGTGACCAATCTCAAAGAAGGGTTAGAAAGAAGGAAACTCCCCAAAATAGATTCATACTCTGTAGAGTTCTTCGATCGTGAAGACCTTTATTACAGAGAATTCCCATACAGAATTCAGGTAAGAATTTAAGAGAAGATTTTTGTCATAAGAGATCAATTTCGACTCAACATGCACACATCACACCGGTTACAAGTCGAATACTAAATTCAAATTCAACTTCATATTTTGTACTGGTATATAGTGACACAGTGAAGCGCGTGGAAACGAGAGCATAATTTTAGTGCTTTCCAGAATCTGCAGGTTTTTATTTTATTTTCGTAGAGTGCACGTGCTCCTCTAACCAAGATTATTTTTTCGTGTGCAAACATGTTCTATCAAACAAAAAACTATCTACTAATTATTAAAATTATTGGTATCTTCCTTTCCAGGTGGTTATAAGTGGCGAATACAATTATTCTGATCCAAAAGTGCAAGATCAAGTGGAAGCTTTGACCCAGAGCTTGGAGAATACAACGTACATATCCAACACGCTGTACACGGAGTCTTGGCTTCGAACCTTCGTTGACTACGTATCGAGAAACAACGACTACTTGAACGTAACCATCGATAATGAGGACGAATTCATTCAGAATCTTAAAGAGGTTAGTACCGACAATTTGGATTAAATTGGACAATTTGAATGATTTGATTAGTGGCGTCCCACGCTCGTTAATCTGGTCAGTGATTACAAGGATTTGTTTGTTCCAATCGGCATCAGTATTTTTCCAGACTTTTAATGTAGAATATTCTAGGAGATTAAATTTTTAATAATATTTTCTTTTTACTTTTTCAGTTGTGGCTATTCCCAGCAAACCCATTCTCTCTAGACGTGAAATTTAACGAGGAAGGAAATCGAATTGTTGCTTCGAGATTCCTAGTTCAAGCAGTGAACATCAGCGGAACAAACCATGAGAAAGAAATGGTCAGAGCATTGAGAAACGTCGTTGCTCAATCTTCTCTGAACGCCTCAGTATTTCATCCCTATTTCGTATTTTTTGATCAGGTATGTTTGTAAACCTTTAAATTGTAAGCATTTAAATAAGTGGATTTAAAGAATAACATACTTATTTTACTTATTTTTGTTACAGTTCGAACTTGTGAGGCCAACTTCTCTTCAGAATTTATGCTACGGTGCTCTTATGATGATGATCACGTCTTTTGTATTCATCCCTAACATCCTCTGCTCTTTGTGGGTGGCGTTTAGTATAATATCCATTGAAATCGGGGTTGTTGGCTACATGGCACTTTGGGACATCAACCTTGATTCCATATCCATGATAAACTTGATTATGTGCATCGGCTTCTCTGTTGATTTCACCGCACATATCTGTTATGCTTACATGGCATCGAAAGCCAAACACCCTGACGAAAAAGTCAGCGAGTGTCTCTACTCTCTTGGATTGCCCATAGTTCAGGGATCATTTAGTACTATTCTCGGTGTAATAGCCTTGCTCCTAGCTGACAGTTACATATTCTCTGTGTTCTTCAAAATGGTTTTCATGGTCATTTTCTTCGGCGCAATGCATGGGCTCTTCCTACTTCCAGTCCTTTTGTCGCTATTCGGACCTGGTTCGTGTACTAGAAGGAAAAGTGATATCAAAATGGAAAAATTAGAAAAACCTTTTCCCAATGCCTACTGTATGCCGCACCCACAGCTAGTTTTAAATGACCAAATCTATAACGGCAAGAATTTAAATCCGAATGGAATTTATAAGATTTATGGTGATGACAAAGATCTTGGAATAGGCACATCAGGCGAGGACACAAGTGAAAGCAGTTCCAACCAGTCGCAACGCCGACAAATAGGTGACGATGAGAATGCCCAGAAGAAATACGAGATCGGGTGGAAGCGATCTAGTTACTGCCAGAACTCTGCAAGTCAGTTTCAGCCATCCGGTGAATTAGATCTTTATGGCCACGATCTGGATCGTAATTGGCAACGACAGCGCTATGAGGATAATCGTCGCGTTTTTGACAATTACCGGAAACCTCCGGCAGTGTCAAGGACGCGCGATGATGACTGGGTCTCATCGACGCGGAAAACGAGCGACGCAGGGCCGCGGCGTGAGGGCACGTACCGGGTGATGCGAGCCCACTCTCAGCACAACATCCACAGGTCGCGTGCTCCTCGACGTTCCAACTCACATCACAACTTAGAACATTTAGACTACGTCGCAGAAATGCGTTTTCCCTGACAGTGACCGCCTAACCCCTCTAAAATAATATTTAAAATAAATCGAGTGCTCAATTCATGGACCAAAGTATAAAGCTACCTTCGTAAAAAACGAAATCTGTAGTCTAATTTCCTAGAAAGTGAAGAACACTGAGTTGATATATGAACGCTTTTTCTTGAAGGTGTCAAGTGTTTTTCGGGAGTGATATAAACTGTTTTTCATGAACGTTTAGTTAGAAATATAAATGGAGCTTTGTCTAAAAGCCTTATGCCAAAATCAAAATAAGTAGTATAATACAACAGTCGAACCTTCTCACAGCTGTTCACTTTCCTCGTTTATTTCAACATGTACAGGATGTTCACAAAGACAATATCTATATTATATCACAGTAGCTCTATCCTCTTAGATACCATCAAATATAATTAAGTGAGTTGACAGCTGTGTGGAGGTTGTAGATAAATTGCTATAATGTTATCTTCTCTTATAATTATTTTCATATAAATAATAAAAAAGCTCAGTTGTACACCAAAGTACGATCGGTTCAATAACGATATTATCTATAAGTAAGTTATTGATTCGGGAGACAAAACATAATATGTAATTATAATAATGTTAGTAAATGTAACTAGTAGGTTACGAAGTATTTCGAGATTTTGGTACAAGGCTGAATAAGGAGAGGTTATAATTTGTTAATCGCTAATTGCCTAGTATAATATTATATCATGTGAAAGGCCGCCGAAAAGAATTTGTGTGGATACGTTTTGATAAACATTAAATTGTAATTAAAGAATAAAACCAAATATGTTGCAATTCAATCTAAGGCACCTCCCTATTTTGAGTATCGATAAAATGAATACATAACGGATAGAGATGTCTCTAATGAAAATAAGGTAATCCGATGTTTAGTTGCCATAGCGACCAAGAAGTTATCGATATTTACAAATGAGGGAGTGGCCTAAAATATACTAAAGCGCTGTAAGTATATCTACGCATGTATTAGTTTAATAAATGCAAATATTTAAAGGAGCGAGTGAAACATTCATCTTTTTACGAAATAATTTATTACAACTTAACTAGTTCCTACAAGTTAACAAAACTACCGATTCAGTCAGTACAGTTGCTTTCGACAATTATATTTTGGCAATCGTTGGGTCGAAATAATATAAGATGATTTAGTGTGATATACATTGGGATGGGTGATTATTAGAGATGTGTAAATAAGTGAGTACCTAAGACGGAGGTGCAATGGAAACTTTTTGTTTCGGAAACTGTTCGGATATTTGGAATAGTATCTAAATATTCACATTTTGTTGACTAATTTTAAAAAAATAGATATTTATCAATTTATAAAATCTTTACAGTAATTATTAAAATTTTGTACTTCGAATTTGGTACTAATACTCCAACGAGTCCACGACTACGATGAGATTTTATTGCTTGCATTGCTTGCATTGATTAATTCTAAAATATTCAGTCACATTCTTACAAACAACACTATGTAGAATACGAAACGAATAGTTTCCGATAATAAGTTTTTATTGTACTAATTATGAAAAAAATTAAGTCTTCATGTTTATAAAAGTATAAAGCTTTAACCATTATCTCCCTTTATGGGTTGCTGTAAATATTAGTTGTGATATTATATCTCGATGCCATGTTCCATCCCTGTCTTATTATATGTTTATGCTATTCTACAACTAATATTTTACTGTGTGTCTTACAAATAACTATGTTCTGTCTGTGAAGACATGTTCCGTCATTGCATTTGTGGTGATAACAGCAAGTGGCTCTGGTGTTTGTTCCGTGTGTTATGTAAGAATTTAATGTTTGTGATCCCTAGCGGTCACTCATCATGACTGAATAATGTAAATATTACCTGTTTTACATTAAATAAAAATTAGTTTTAAAAACTCCGGTTTTTTATTTAATTTCTTATATTTCAGATATTTCTATCATAATTAGGTACCTATGTGGCTTAACTACATACTAAAACATAACTTGCATTCAATTAACAATATGCAGCTTTCTTAACACATACATTCATACAAAAGTATCATACAGGCATAACATCGCTAAATTTTGCTACGGGATGTAAACAATAATAAAAATGAATGTTTTAACATTACGAGATATTAAATGAAGGTACATCACGTATTTCAATGAATAAACAATTAAACAATATGATATGAAAATACGTGATCTTAGTAACAATACAACTATAGTTGCTGCCAGTTATGATGTCAATAGCGGTCCACCTACATTTATTAAAGATCTCAACTTTGAAATTCAAAAATAAGCCGGTTCGTCTTGAATCGTCATTTATCGTCAAAAAAAATTCTAATAAAAACGATACATGGTTCATTTGTTTTGGTTCGTACGACGAGATATAAGGGAGAGGGCAATGACCGCTATTGACATCATAAATGGCATCAGCTATAGATATGACCCACTGTTGTATGCAGTCTTATACTTTCAATCATTCCACGAATTGATGCAATCTAACAGTTAAACGAGTCGGCAAACTCGCAGTTTACCACTTACAGTGTGCCATATCTAGTCATAACGTAATATATTTACAACTATACAAAACTGTAAAGTAAATATCTAAGGTAATGCAGGCTTATCATACACAGATTTCAGCAGATCACTACAAAACAGAATCAAATCTTTTGGATTAAACCTGGCACACATGTAGTCTTGAATAAATGATAATTCCTTATTACTATTGCTACCGTTCTGTTCGGTGGTGTTATTCGATTGGTCCTCTAACACTTTGTTCAGAAGATCCTTAGCGCCAGACGGAGTGATCTTCTTCATTAAAACATCTGTTATAGCACTGAATGGCAGTTTGTCAGTAATCTTCTGGATAGAAGAGTCTTCTAATTGTATGCTAACTTGCTCCACGAAGTCTGGTCTCTGGAAAAATAAATATAAATATGAATACTTCGTCAAAATACTCATTTTTATTTTAGAAGACCTGAGTGCACTTGATACTGGTTTTAATTACCACCATCAAAATAAACAAGACTGCACTGTATTAGCTTCCAAAAATACAAACAAATAATTTCATGCATACATAAACTCACGCCGTTTCTCATGAGGGTTGGCAGAAACCGCTTGTATAGCACCATTCACTTTATTTTCCGTTTTAACTCTCCTTTCCACATCTGCATCAATATTTCTATCTTTTGTAAACAGACTGCCCAAATATACAAACTCATTCACTTGCTCCACACTCATAACATTTATTTCCACAAATCACACACCGATACATCCTTTTCTCTTTCAAATACCAAAACCTTTGTTTTGTTCACATTTACATTCGTTCCTTTTCTCTTAAATGCTTCATTCATTACAGTTACCATATCTTGCAAGGCAAGAAAGATGCAAGAAGAACTTAATAATCTACATGGCAGGCAACTCATTAATCCTCAATCCACATTCATCTTTCTTTCAACTGTGTCAAACAACTATCTATGTATAGTTTGAACAGCAAAGGAGACGCTACACCACCCTGTCTTATAACTTCTTAAGTTGCCAAATTAGTCAGTGTATGCCCCATTTATCCTAACATAAGCACTAGAATCCTTGCATAAGATTGACTTGCTTGTACCATGCGCCTGCCTACACCATACTTGAAATCGACCACAGCTGTTGCCTCCACCACTAGTAACTTCAATACCCACATTTTAGAAAGTTTGCACTAAAATTTTTAATAGTAATTCTGAAATTAACCTAATTTACACTACCATTACATAACATAAATTGAAAACAAGATTCAAATAGACTTTATGTGGAATTTGAATGGACTTGACATAACTATACATTCATTTTCATTTCAGGTATTTTAAGACAGTTTAGAACTTTAGATCAAAATGCTTACCTCTGCTAAACATGATTTAATAATATCTGCAGTAGATTTACTGCCCGATTCGTCAGTCTGCACAATTGTATGCGCGGTTGGAGTAGTCTCAGTCTGTACACACGTTACACTAGTCGGCGTAGCTACTGTTTGTGCTTCCGTCTCGACGCACACATTACTATTTGTTTGCGCTTCTCCATCAACGTAAGTCTTCACCTCAGGCATAGGCTCATCAAATAAAGCCTCGTCAATGTTCTCCATTGCATCTGAAGGCGTCTTCTCCTCCCTTTTGGAAACATAATCAGTTAACACTTTCTTTGCAACTTTGACTTTAGGCGCTTTAATGCATAACCTGTTAACTTCAACTTCCGTGAGCCTTGCCAAATCACCAACAGTTGTCACTTTTCCTACTAATTCTTGTACAAGCAATGACTTCATTGTGTATGACGATAATCCACTGGCAATGGTGTCTATGTGGTCCTGACAATTTACTAAATCTGGGCATATAGGATCCGTGTCATTTAGCTCGCTTGCTCTGACAATTTCAACAACAGGAGTTTCGTCTAGAGAGAATTGTTGAGTATCATCAGGAGTACTAATCACGGTAGTGTCTGAGAAACTTTCTACAGCTCTATTTAACACAGTGTCTAATTTGAATGCATGGTCCAATCTTTTAGGTGATTTTAAAATTGTGTGTTGGCGCAGTAATTGTCTTTCAAGGCGTTTATGAGTCGAATTTTGCGGAGATCGTACACCACCCGATTCAATGTACTTCTGAACTGACACCGTCGTTGACACTGGAGGGTCATGGAAACTCACTCGCTTTCTCTGAAAAAAGAAAAGTCACATTTTGACAAAAGCATCCTATTTTTCAATAATGTTCTTGTTTCTGTCAACAACAATACTTACTTTACTCGCAGGAGATATTGTAGCGTCGTCAGAAATCTCTACAAGTTTCCTCTTCAGAATGGGACCTGAGGGGCTGCTGTCGACCGCAGGAAGTGATCGCCTGAACTTAAGGAAAGTCTCACTGTCTTCACTTTCACTGGAAGGTTCAATATTTTCACTAACAGAGTTGTACAAGATTCGTAAGTTCCTTCTAGCTGGTGTACTTGTCGAGCTAGTCTTTTTAATCTCTTCTGTTTCGGTCTTTTCTTGGTTTATTATGGCTTGGACTTTATCAGGGACGCAGCACAGTCCTAACATTTGTGCTGCTCGACCTCCTGCTCGCACTTGAGGTCTGTTCTTCTTGAGTGACAGAGAAGAGCTAGGACTAGTGTTAGTCACGGTGATTTCGACTCTAGGTGGTGACTGATCCCTTTTATCAGGAGAGACCTTGTCCTCAGTAAAAACTTCAGGAGAGCCACACTTTTCAAACGGCTCCCCATTACTGTGCACAGGCGACGATAACGTTATCACCACAAAATCGTTACTAGTCTCGGGTGACGGTGATTTTTTGTTTCTGTCTGGACTCATATTTTTAATTGGTGAAATCTCTAAAGTGTTGTTTAAGAAGTCTTGTTTTCGTTTAGCTTCGTCTCCGAATGACGACGGCGAGGAAGCTCCACTCTCTTTTTCCAACTCTACAACTGCGGAATCTGATAAAGTTATTGTTACATCTTCTGGAGGATTATCTGATTTTTCGCTGATAGATTTATTTTTAGTCGGAGATTTGTTCTTTTTGTTACCTGGAATTTCATTGGTTTCAACAACAGTCAAACTTGTATCCGTATTCTTATGAACGACAAAAGTTTCCATGAAGTTGTTAAGATCGGTTGGTTGAGTGTCAGCTTCAGCAATTTCTTGTGTTTCTGGTCCTACTACAGTTTCATCACTGCTTATAGTCAGGGGTTCTGGCAAATCGTCATTTGATAAAATAACCACTTCTGACAGATCTTTATCTTCAATTGGTTCAGTATCTAAGTTCTCAGTGAGATCTGCTGGACTTGATCGTTCTGAAGCAGTTTTGTTCAACGGTAATTCACTATCATCTTTACCCTCTTGATTGGCTTTTGCCGATTCTGATATGACCATAACACAGTCTAATATGCTCTGAGATTCATTAACTTTGCCTGTAATTAAGTCAATTTTTTCCAAAGATACGAGCGGAACCTTTTTATTGCCCTTCTTTGTTGATTTAACTGATATAGTTGTGATAGTGGAGTCCTGTGAGCTCTCAATCACATCGTCCGAGTACGGCATCTCTTCTGTGAACGAAGTCTGATCTTTCATTTCAGTATCATGTCCTTGGCTATCATCAACTGCCAGTGAGGAGTTTGAACTAGAGCTATCACTGTCTCTATTCTTCTCTTTTGTTTTCTTGTCATTCTTGGATCCAGATACACATTTGGCTAGCTTCTCAACTAAACTTTTTCTTCGGCCTGTGCCGGCGGATTCCAAAGCTTTTCTGGTCAATCGTTTTTGTGACTGCATATTTAAATAAGGGTGCCCCTCTACCATGTCTATTGCTAATTCAGTTTCAATCCTCGATTTTCTTAAACTTTTTTTAGTGGTTGACTTTTGTTCTTCAGTTCCTTTATTCTTTGTTTCTTGTTGTGGCGTTGATGGCTCTTTTGCATCCTTATTGTTAAGACTTGTTTGTATTTCGCTTGATTTGTCACCAATTTTGTCATTGACGCTTTCTTCCTTTTTAGCAGAACTCATTTCCTTGTTATCACAAGAGCGATCGTCATGGATGTCATTAGACGTTTCCGTAATCATCATCGATTTTTTTGCCTTAATGCTATTAATCTTATCCTTGTTATCAATAGGGCAGTTATCATGGACGTCATTAACCTTTTCTTTTTTCTTTTTTTTTGTCTTTACGTTGTTACATGTTTCACCCTGCGTATTTTTAGGATCCTCAATTTTGTTGTCTTGAACTATTTCGATCTCCTTTTCAGTAGAACTTTCGACACTCTGTTTTGTAGAACTTTGTACCTCCTTATCCATGGGACTTTCTATTTTCTTTTCAGTAGTACTTTCGAAACTCTTTTTTGTAGAACTTTGTGCTTTCTCGTCCATGGGACTTTCTATTTTCTTTTCAGTAGAACTTAAGACACTCTTTATTGTAGAACTAAGTGCTTTCTTAGCCATGGGACTTTCCAATTTCTTTTCAGTAGAACTTACGACACTCTTTTTTGTAGAACTTTGTGCTTTCTCATCCATGGGACTTTCTATTTTCTTTTCAGTAGAACTTACGACACTCTTTATTGTAGAACTAAGTGCTTTCTTAGCCATGGGACTTTCTATTTTCCTTTCAGTAGAACTTGCGACACTCTTTTTTGTAGAACTAAGTGCTTTCTTAGCCATCGGACTTTCTATTTTCTTTTCAGTAGATCTTACGCCACTCTTTTTTGTAGAACTTTGTGCCTTCTTATCCATGGGACTGTCTATTTTCTTCCCAGTAAAACGTAACTTCTTTTCAGTAGAACTTTCGACCACCGTTTTAGTAGGACTATTTTCAGTAGAACTTTCGACCACCTTTTTAGTAGGACTATTTTCAGTAGAACTTTCGACCACCATTTTAGTAGGACTATTTTCAGTAGAACTTTCGATCATCTTTGCAGGACTATTTTCAGTAGAACTTTCGACCACCTTTTTACGATCACGTTCATTTGAAATTTCGACTCTTTCTTCATTTATTTTTTCAACTTTCTTTTCCTTTGTACCGTCAACATTCTCCTCATTTAAATAGTCAATTTTCATATTATCCTCAGGTTTGACAATTTCCAAAGAGGCTTCTAAATCCATTTTAGTAGGTAGGGCTTCTTCCATTTCTATTATATTTTTTATTTGACTTTCTTCTTTCTGTGAATCATTTATCTGAATAACTAAATTGACATTAGAACTGTTCTCATTTTCAGGTACTTGTACTTTTACTTTAGTTACTTCTTCACCAGTAACACTATCACTAGGTGGAGAAGTAGCATCTTCTGAAGATTTACTTGCAGAAGGGTTGGATTGTTTTGACTCACATTTTAGGCCTTGTAAAGTTTGCCGCCTCTTTTTAGCACCCAAAAGTAACTGCAGCTCATCGAACTTTTTTGGCTTTCTTTTAACTCGTGAGGGCCTATCTGCTGAAATCATTGGAGGTGCAGAATTTACGATATTAGCAGTCTCATCATTTTTAGACTGTGTTGGAGTTTTTATAATACTTTCAGTCTTATTCAAATCTTCAGAAACACTTTTATTTTCTTTGTGAACTTCTGAATGTTCAATCAAATTTCTTACATTGCGAAATACGCGATCTTTCAAAGCCATACGAGGTGATTTTGAATTTTTAGGAGTAACAGCCTCATTTTTTTTTACTTTTTTATCGACTGATAATATTTCTTTAGCATCAGAAGGATTATCTTTCTTTACATTTTCGGCGAAGAAATTTTCTAATATTTTAGGCACAACCTCATGGCTTGGTAAGTTTGAAAGCATTACCGAAGGAGTTTCGGTGCTGCCTGACTTACTACAAGATTTGCTTTCTGATTTGCTGCTATTAGATGTGTCCTGTGAGTCAGTCTTCCATGACACAAGTTTGAATTCATCTTGAGATTGTGATAAATCTTGATACAAAGCAGGAATATCTTCTCTCTTTCTTTGTAGTTTTTCTTTTTGGTTTTCTGTCAATTTTCTAGGATTGAATTTCCAGTTTGATTTTACTACAACATACTCTTCTCCGTTTTCTACGACAGTATTCACGATACTTGCTTCCTTTTTTATCTTAGTCCTTTTTGGAACTTCTTTTGTTTTCGGTGTTGTGAATTTAATATTATCGGAACTTTGATTCTTATCTTTAGCAATTGTTCCATTTTCCACATCATCTATAATTGCTTGCAGTTTTTTGAAAGTTTCATCTGTTTCAACAACTTTTGACTTTAATGTTTTCATAACAGAAAGAACAGATTGTTTAGTTGCAGATTGTTGAGAGAGAAATGCTGAACAATCTATAATTTCGTCAATAATAACCGGAATAAATCTTTGATATGATTCAGCTTGTACTAATGAATCTAATGAGTTCAACAAAATATTAATGAAGGACAATATGAGGGATGCCTGCAACAAAAGTGAAGAGGTTGTTTAACATGTACTAGTAATAAAAATATATAAAAAAACTATACTTTAGTTCAATACTAACATCAGTTATCTGTCTGCATGCTAATGTCATCACTTTAATCATTTTCATCATACAGAATAATGTATACCGAGCAGCAGTTTCATTAACGTTTGTTAATATAATACCGACAATAGCAACCATTCTGTCGACCAGTAGAGGAAATAGTGGTTCGTAGTTTTGGTAAGTATCAATACGACTAGTTACGACGTGTAGCAATTCCAATTCTTTATTAATTGCTGAACCTGCAATAAGATAAATTGCAATTTTATTCATATACTTTTTATTTTTTAATATTATTCAGGGGTTTTTTTTTAGCAACATCATATTACTAAAGAATCATCAAACACCCGTCAAAGTAACTAGCCAAACCCAAGTTGCCTCATTGAATAAAATACTGTACAACACCTTTTAATATTCTAATTAGACTTAATATTAGAAAAGGTCTTGATGTTGTTAACTGAGCCAAAAGTATTGCATTTCTGAAGTATATTTTAAAAATGAAAATATACAATATAGATTTATTTAAAAAAAAAAAAAATATGTAAGTTATTTAAAAATGTAATGCAATAGTTTTGTTTCATAGAAGTTATTTCTGTCTCACTGATTTTACAATGAGCAGTAGATTGAAGCTACAGTCACCAAGATTACAGCGAGTGGGTCTTGGGCAGAGTCAGGGCTGAGTTAGCTGTTGACAGGACTTTATGGATGCCTTTTCTAATCATTTGTTGCTCATAAATATAAATGTATCCAGATTCTAAATGTAGGGGCCACCTGTCGAAAATTTTCGTAAATTTATCAACCCAGAAACCCCGCTTTGGCGTATTCGAATATTGTATAGAATATGTATTGTGTGTGTGTGTGTGCGCATTGTATATGTTGTGATTATTGTAGTTATGTTGATTCACAATAATCTCACTAAATCGCGTAATTTCGACAGGTGTACATCTACTTACAATATTATAAAAATACAGGTTTTATTGTACTTACAAGTCTGTCCAGCCATTTTGTTTTTCAACCAGCAGAGTAAAACACATAGTTTAAAGTATGTCGTGGAATGATTGATTGCCGGCGCAGTTAAGTGGAATGTCGATATAGTCCTATCAAGGATCTCAAAATGTTTCAGTTTAGGATATAATGTGTCATATAGTGTATACCATGTCATGGCAGAACTCTTAAGCTGAAAATAATATAGAAAGTTAAGGTATTTCCTGTGCATAGCAATTCATCTGTGTGTAAACTTAACACATAGATACATAAACACTAGCCTTTTTCTAAAAACTTTTCCGTAAAAACACAACGTCACCTGCTACGATCCTTATACAGTATGTTAGGTTAAACGAGAGACTCTCGTCCCAAATATGTAAAAAACCCGCACACTCTCCAAATCTCACTTCATTAGACTTTTCTTTTTCGCCATTGCCTAACAAAATGTATGACGTGGGAGAGTGTAATGCAATCCTGATTTGTCCTTTATCGGAACATGCTCGGATTTTATATTTGTGTTTTAAAATAGTGATTTTTTAGTTTAAGACTTAGGGCGTATGCACGTAGAACGCTTATTACAAAGACACACAAAGAATAGAGACAGCCTGCACCGACTACCTGCGCGGACCGGTTCCGATTAGCGCTAGCCAATCGGCGCTGGTAGCCCGCGTTCTACGTGTGTACGCCCTTAATGTTGATCTTACAGGGCGTCGCTCAGCTTTAAATTTTAACATTTAATTTGACCAACAAAACTCATTGTGTAACAATGTACTTATTAACTATGTTAGTAAGACACTTACAAAGACTAAAACAAAACCAAAATCCAAAACAGATTGTGACATCATTGCTGCAAGGTGACAGGCCCAGCCGAAACCTTGCAGCAGTGAGTGGTTCACAAACGCACAATGAAGCCAGTTCATAATGCTTTCTAAATATACGTACGAACGCTCAGCGATGACAGTAGACTAGCCCAAGCAGAAGCAGTAATGCTAAGCTACAACCTGCAGATACTCGGTCTAAGCGAAGTGAGGAGAAATGGTTTTGGTGAACTGAGAACGTCCGGGGGCTTGACTTTGCTTTATTCTGGTAAAGAAAGTGAGGAAGATGTGCACGAGTATGGCGTGGGGCTCCTCCTTTCTAAAGCCGCTAAGAATAGCCTCTTGGACTGGAAACCGATCTCAGACCGGATCATGTATGCTCGGCTCAATTCAAGAGTCCGGAAGATCTCCATTGTTCAGTGCTACGCCCCAACCAATGCATCACCTGAGGATACCAAGGACGACTTCTACGATGCCCTCAACGCCACCCTTAGGAGCATAAAGAAACAAGATATCATCATCGTCATGGGGGACCTGAATGCAAAGGTTGGAAGTGTGAACACTAACCGCGAGCGACATATGGGTACACAGGGACTTGGAGTGTGCAACGAGAATGGGGAAAGATTTATTGAGTTCTGTCAGAACCACGACCTTACCATCGGAGGATCATTATTCATTCATGGTGACCACCACAAATACACATGGAACTCACCCGATGGAGTCACTAAGAACCAAATTGACCACCTTGCCATTAGTTCCAAATTAGCTTGGGTGTCAGAAGTCATATCAGTCTGTATTAAGAACAATTCTCAACCGAAACTTTAAGTAATATTATATTATATTAATAGTGACATTGTGAATTGTAAACTGGAAATAAAGATTATTATTATTATTATTATTATTAAATGGCGTTCCTCACTGCTCGATGTTCGCAACCGTAGGGGCGCCGATATTGATAGCGACCACCATCTGGTGGTTGCTGAAGTCCGGCTTAAAGTTGCTGTAGCCCGTGCGGCTGGAGGACCCGGCAAGATTGGAAGAAGGTTCGACGTCAACAAACTGCAGGACCCAGATACGCGTAGAGTGTTTCAACTCGAGTTACGCAATCGTTTCTCTGTACTCGATGCTGCTGCGGACTCATTAGACGAGGAGTGGAATCGCATTAAAGTGGCCTATACAGAGACCAGCTCCGCCGTTTTAGGGCACAAATCTACTCACTCTCGGGAGGACTGGATGTCACAATGCACATGGAACCTGATCGAAGACAGAAGAAAGCTGCATCTGAGACTGCTTGAAACCCATAACGAAGCCATACGAGCCGACCTTAAAACTCAATACCGTCAGAAACGGAAGGAAATTTATCGCAGTACCCGCAAAGATAGGAGACAGTGGGCTGATGGTATTGCTGATCGTGCTCAACAAGCTGCTAACACCGGCAACTTGAAGGAGCTGTACAAGGCTACTAAAACCTTGGCAGGAAACAGCAGGTCAAAGAAGAAGCCGCTGAAGTCCAAAGATGGTCAGCTCATTGTGACATCAGAAGGGCAGCTGCTACGCTGGCGTCAACACTTTGAAGAGGTCTTCCGTTTGTCAGCTACATCACCACCCGAGGCGCTGCAAGTTAGTTCCCCAACATCCCGGCTCCTTAACATCAACACGGAACCACCGACAGCCAGTGAAGTTGCGGAGGCAGTCCGCTCTTTGAAGACAGGCAAAGCACCAGGACTCGACCTTGTAACGGCGGAAATGCTACAAGCTGACTTATCCTCTGCCGTTGACGTTCTGACGCCTCTTATCGAGAAGATCTGGACCGCAGAAGAGCTGCCGGAGGATTGGAACAAAGGTCTGATCATAACTGTTCCTAAAAAAGGTGATCTTAGCCAGTGCGATAACTGGAGAGGTATTACGTTGCTCTCGATTCCCTCGAAGGCTTTCTGCAAGATCATCCTGGATAGACTGTCGAAGGCCGTGGATCCTCTTCTACGCAGGGAACAGGCTGGTTTCCGCTCGAACCGCTCATGCACCGACCAGATCAACACTCTCCGTATCATTCTGGAACAGGCATCAGAATGACAGAGGGAGATTTATCTAACCTTTGTCGATTTCGAAAAAGCCTTTGACACGCTGAAGTGGTCTAGCATCTGGTCCCGCTTACTAGAAATTGGAGTGCCGCCGAAAATCGTCCGTCTGCTGGAGTGTATTTACAAGAAATACTCTTGCAAGGTAACTCATGACGGCCTCATCTCGGATGACGTAGCAGTACACGCGGGTGTCCGCCAAGGCTGCCTCCTGTCGCCGCTTCTCTTCTTAGTCGTTCTTGACGGAATTATGCTTCGCATCTCTGAAAACAGGCGCCGGGGCATAGAGTGGGGATTATCCAACGTCTTAGAAGACTTGGACTACGCCGATGACCTATGCCTGCTGAGTCATACCCACGCCGACATGCAAGCAAAGTTGAACGATCTACGTCAGGAAGCGGCAGAAGCGGGCCTTAAAATAAACATCCGGAAGACCCAGGAGATGAGAACTGGTGTGAAGAATAACTCACCGTTGCTGATAGGCACAGAGGCAGTGGCACGCGTCCACAAATTTACGTACCTCGGGAGCGTCGTGGCAGAGACTGGAGGCAGTGAAGAGGACATCACTTCACGGATCGCCAAAGCCCGAGCTACTTTCGCGCAGCTGAGACCTGTTTGGCAGTCGCGGAAACTGACCCGAAGGATCAAACTTAAGATATTCGGGTCCAATGTAAAATCCGTGCTGCTTTATGGGTGCGAGACGTGGAAGGTAACAAAGGTCATCTCACGTCAAATTCAAGTCTTCATTAACCGCTGTCTTCGTCGCATTCTTGGTATTTACTGGCCCGAGATCATCTCCAACCTAGAACTCTTGGAGAAATGCCACGAGAGCCCGATCGACCTCCAGATCAAGCGGCGCAAGTGGAGATGGATTGGCCACACGCTCCGAAGGGACCCCGAACACATACCCAAACAAGCTTTGGACTGGAATCCCCAAGGAAAGAGAAAGCGTGGCCGTCCTCGTCAAACCTGGCGTCGCACCGTGTTGGCAGAAGCGGCGAACATCGGAATGACGTGGAGTGAGATGAAACGTGAAGCTCAAGACCGATCGCGATGGAGGACATCTATCGACGCCCTCTGCCCCATCTAGGGGACATAGGACATTAAGTCAAGTAAGTCAAAGATTATTGACCCCAGAAAAAAACTACTTATTTGCTTTTTTATGTCATTACTGCTCTGAAATTTCGCTAGCTTATTAGTATTGATGCTGATAATAAAATATACTTACATTTGTAAATGAATTTACTATTTGCAACGGCCACACGACGGTGTCAATCAATATTTTATCACAAGTGACGTGTTCTAAGCCAAATTCTAGCATTGACTCCGCAAGTGCAGTCCAAAGAATCAAACCCATATCAGTTACAGGCAAGTTCTGTAAAACGAAGCCCGTAGCAAAAATGGGTGCAGAGTATACATGATCAAACAGGAAGTCTGTTACTGCTGTCAACTTTGTTACCATATCTTCGAAGCTGCAACTGCAATGCAATACATTGATTGAATTATAAACATAAGGTAAGGGTCATCCCCGTCGGGGCTGGGGGTTGTACGAAAAAGATACTGTGGCCTCGGCACAAGGGCTAAGAAGGAACATGGGTGGTTTTTAAGTTTTTAATCAGTAGAAGTCTGCCACTCCCTAGATAAAAAGGTAAGGAACATTGTTTTACCATGGATTCAGTATATGATGAACACTGGTTGATCTAGAGTCGTGGACTGAAATCATAGTTATTGATTCAACATGTCACTTGCTTACAGTGTATTATAAAAAATAACATTTGTATGAGGGGTAGCCCAGTCAGATGAGTCAAAAGACAGTCACAAACTTTCATCCAACACTGCAAATTCTTACATGAAATATAGGCGCAATATTTTTTCTTTATTTATATGAACTCTTGTCCTAAGGGCAGAGATAAGGTTGATGATGGAACAAGCTAACCCAGAACTTACTGTGACTGTACCTTGTGACTTAAAATCACAAACTAAACCAATAAAAGTACCTTTGATAAGCAAGATGAAATTTGGGGTCCATTAAAACTAGTATAATTGTGCATACAGGACGATTCTCATCATTAACTTTAGTCTTAAGGAGTTGCTTGAGTCTTAAGTCTTCATCAAATAGTGATAAAACCAATGCATTGAGTATTAACTCGGACAGTTTTGCACTAGATTCACAATGCTGAAACAATCATATTTTATTAGTTAAATATGAAATTATAATGAAAACTTACAAGGTAGTTTAGGGAAAAAAAATATGAATTACCTTCACTAGTTCTGATATTATGGATAACATTTCAGTAAAAAGATCTTTTCTTATGTTATTTTCAGGTAGTTCCCCAATAGTCATAAGATATGATTTCCACAAGCATGTCATCTGTTGTTGTGTCAAACCACTGTCACTTTTAGTTGACATCATGATAGCCGAAGTTAGAGAGAAAACCCAATGGTTCCAGTTATCCACTAAATTCTTAGTGTTGATCAATTTTCCACCAGTCAATTTAGGTAAGTCAGTGCAACCCTCACAATTGACATGGCCAACTATGTCCACAAGCGCTTGTATACATTGTCTTTTTACTGCTGTCGAAATTTGTCCAGCAATTAAAGAGGATTTCTCTGAGGAATTATTGTGCTTACCAAAGCAGAAATTCAAGAAACAAACCAAAATCATGTCAATGAATTTATCTACCTTGTTTTGGAATTTTTCTATTAAATGCCACCAACACTTAAACTTAGCTAATGCTGTTTCTTCTGCTTTGGCATTGTTAGACCTCAGTGGGATAAGCAATAGCTTGAGTCTTTTGTTTATGTTACTTTCATTTGTTTCAGTGGAGAAATTGTCAATGAGTACATTCCAACATTCAAATGCTCTACACCGGCTAATCACATCTTCTTTGAATGCTGTCTCGACCACAGGCAACATGGAATTTATAGGAGTTCCTATGGTACCCAGACATAGGGTCACTTGGTGCTTTAGAAGTCTTATGAATACTATCCATACCCTGTGCCAAATATCACTCCTTTGTTCCAAAAGAGTCTTCATCGTAGCCGGGTAGCTAGAAATTAAACACTTATTAGAATTGAGTGGATAGTACATAAATGATAACTTTATTAAAATAAATGCATGATGTGATCAACTGTTTCTGAAATGATTACAAAACATACTGCTCACTTACTTAATTGTACTACAAATGCGCTCGAGTACACTTTGCCAATGTTCATTGTCAGAGTAGTCAATTTCAACAAGTCCATCAGTCAAAATTTCAAGTGTTTCTACCATAACAATGTTTTGACTGATTTCCACAACCATACAAGAAGGAATAATCTTTGAAAACCAAATTGCTAATCCTTTTTCTATAAATAGTCTCTTTTTTTCCTGAGGTAGTATTTTTAATAATCTGTGCAACACCGTACATGCCTGAAACAAAGAAAATCACAAAAGGAAATGAGTGAAAATGTTGAAAATATCCTTCTCTAGGCTAAAGGTCACACATCTGCCTTATAAAGATTTATTTAATGATTTACAAGTAAAAAAGTGATGGACAGATGAACATAGTTACTTTCAAATATTTATATTAGTATGGAAGTATGTATAGTAGTGGAATCCAGTTATGTTATTACAGTATAGAATGATGTTGACTCTTCAATCACACAATACTGTATCAATTTATGCAACAAAGAGCTATGCTTCCACCATTAACTGTGCAAACTGCTTGTCTATGGAATTCACTGTGTTTGCCAATGATTATAATTTAGATCTCTTTAAAGTTTAAGTGAATTGGTTTCTTATAAGGCAAACATGCTCCACTCTTCACATTAGACACACTCACTCATTACATTACACATAGAGAGTATAGAGAGTGGCAGCCAACACAAGCAAAACAATATATTGCACCAAATCAGTGTAACTGAAATGGTTTGATGTCGTGGGCATGGCAAAATTAGCCTAGTTCCCACTGCTGGGACACAGGCCTCCTCTCTCGGGTCTCTTCAAGAGAGAATGGGCTATTTATAATCCACTATGCGGGCCCAGTGCGAGTTGATAGAATTCACATGTCTTCGAATTGTTGATTTTGTGTGCAATAAAAAAAACCTTAGGTATAGAAAAGTGCAAATACCTGATGAAAACAATATTGCCTATTAATGTGCAACACTCAACTTATCAATGAGTCATAACTTCTATCGTACATGTTCTTACAAGTTTCAAGTTTTACAAGTAGTAAATAAGCATTATACCTGCACCCTCATTTTGATGGGTATCTTTAAATGGCAGTACAGGTTGAAGATCTCCATGATTTCCTGATGCAGGTCCGAAACTGCTATGAGTATGTCAGTAGGGTATGATAACAGTGTGTCAAAGCATAACTGCTTCAGTGACTCCACCTTGCTCAGTAAAGCAGTTGTTTTGATTGTATTTATGACTACCAGAGCAGAAGGCACCAAGTCTGGAGCAGGGTCATATCTGCCATTCTGAAAAGTTGGTACACATAACCATGACATTATGAACTTATTGTAGGAACATAACAGTTTATTATTAAGTATAATAATGTAGTAGGGATGTGAATTACCTGTACTCTGGACACAATAACAGAAATAATGTTCATGATATTGGCTGTATACCTCATATCCTCTCTCATGTCGTGTACACATACTGCTAGTAACCTCTCAGTTACTGATAAGCTTAGCTCCTCATCCTTCTCCAAGGCAGTAAGGATTTTGGTGTAAGATTGGGATCTACATAAATTGTTCGTTAATGAATACTGTTCCAAATTATCCAATGCTGCTTTCACACCTCTACCAGTGCTAATTTCGTCCGGCATTTCTGAAATAACAATACAATGAGGGTTCCACGGAAATAACCGTTGAAAATACATATCAGTAGGAAACAAAGAGCTAGAGTTTATCTATACACGCAAATGGCATCGGTGTCAGCAAAGTTTGATATACATTTACAGAGTTATACAAAAAAGATATCGGCGTAGATACTTAAGAAACAGAACCAAGCCAATGTACTCTCTGCTATTTCGTCTAACTTTGTACCCGAAACCAAAATATTCTATTGAAATATCAAAAACATGTTAACTGACTTACTTGGTTATGTATATTTTACATTAAAAAGTTCGAAAACTGCACGATAACTAGATAAAGAACATTTCAAAAACGAAATAAACCCACTTTTTATTTTTGACTGTTTGACGTTTAACGCATTTCTTGGCGCGATTCGCGAAGTACGACAGGTAAACTATTGCCATAAAAAAAATGACCATAGACCACACTGAAACTAAATAAATCCACAAAGTACTCCTCCAACCAGCCCGCGAAATTCAAATTTCCGGTTCCGGAATGGCTTTGACCTTGTAAAAAGTCATTTTTAAACCTATATGAGCTCGGAGGGTTGTATTAATGGTTTTGATGATTATAATTCTGTAACTACATACGTCTTACAGCCGCGTTTCAAATGTTCATCAACATACAACCTATTACTGGCCTGCAAATTGTAAAAAACTTAAGAAAATTTGAATTTCGCGGGCTACCCTGGAACATCAACCATAAAGTGCTTTCAAACGGTCATATTTCTACTGCAAAACAGTTGCGGGCAACATGGTACCTACTATATTTAAACATGGCTGGGCCAAATATCCACAGATTTTTAGTATAGTCAATGCATTTTTATGTTGCCTTGCCTGCCTTTGTAGGTTGCAGGACCATTAAGAATCAGTTAAATTTGGAGGAGCTCGTGGTTTAATAATACCTGCCACTCGGGTTGATCTATAAATAAAGCTACCCATCACATACAGATAACTAGTTTCTTCCCTGCCTCGGAAAGAATGTTAAAGCCGTTGGCTCCAGGTTCCGGTTACCATATAGATTTTTGGCAGTCGACCAGTCGTTACAGATAGTCAGTAGCCTGAAAATCTGACAACCAGCCTTACCAGTGGGTCCTAACTGGGTTGAGGAGGTCAGATAAGCAGTCACTAAATGTATATTAGTATTCAGCTCACAGCTGCATCTAGTAAGACTGCAAGCCGACCACAATGTATTAATTTGGGAAAATGCTAGGCCAATGATAATGTTTACCGGGCCTTCCACAAAAAGTTGCACATTTGTTCGACGATGCCCTGACCCTTGGTTTAAGCCAACTGCCACATTGAAGTAGCCGGTAGCCCAGAAGTGGCCGCTGTAGACCGTACGAAACTTTTGTTCTCATTTTATTACATTCGCAAAATATTATATTCGCAAAATATTATATTCTTGAATTATTATATTCTCAAAATATTAGAAATCAAACACAGTGAAAAATAAAAACGAAACTTGTGTTCCTTAGTAACTGAACATCGCCCGGATCAACTGCACAATACTTCCCGGGCATTATTCATTATGCGAAATTCAAATGTTCTTACGTTTTTTTTTAGCGATTTGCAGGCCAGTGCTAGGTTGTGTTTTTTTTTTTTTTTTTTTTAATTAGCCTATTCTGTCCCACTGCTGGGCAAAGGCCTCCCCCATTTATTTCCAGCTCTCCCGGTGTTGTGCCTTCTCTGGCCAATCAGTCACGAACGAGTCCAGATCGTCACGCCAACGTTTCTTGGGTCTGCCTCGGTGACGACGACCATCTTCAGGCACCCAGTGTGTGACGATTCTGGTCCATCTGTCCTGATCTCTCCTGGTAATGTGACCCGCCCAGTCCCACTTTAACCTCGCAGACTTATCGCCAACATCGGCGATGCCTGTCTTGGAGCGTATTATGGTGTTACGAATTCGATCGGTGATTTTGATGTTTAGAATGCTACGTTCCATCGCTCTTTGGCAAACCTTGAGTTTGGACTTCTGAGCTTCCGTCAAAGACCAAGTCTGTGCGCCATAGGTTAGGATAGGCAGGATACACATGTCGACGAGCTTGCGTTTCAGTGAGATAGGAAGGTCACCCTTCATAAACGACTTCATGGACCAGTAGCTCCTCCAAGCATTTTCAACGCGACGGTCGATGTCTTTGTCTTGTCTGTTGCTGAAGGAAACTAACTGGCCCAGGTATATATGTATATTCGTCGACATAGTGTATTTCCTGCCCATCGACCTCGACCCTATGTTTAACGACATTGGTCATAACTTTAGTCTTTGACTGATTCATCGTCAGTCCAACCTCAAGGCTTGCAGTGCTCAGGTCTTGGAGCATTTTTTGTAGTCGATTTGCATCGGAGGCAAAAAGAACAATATCGTCTGCAAAAATAAGGTTTGATAGCATTTTATCACCGATCGGAATGCCTTGCGTTGTCCATGTGTCAGCAAGGGTTTTAAATACTTTCTCAAGGGTGCTGGTGAATAGTTTAGGAGAGAGCGGGTCACCCTGTTTTACTCCTTTGGAAATTTTAAATTTTGGGCCTATTGAATCTAGTCTAACGTTAGCCGTGCTATTATTGTAGATATTCTTTAACAGTTCTATATAAGTTTCCTCTATACCTTGGCTTCGCAGAGCTGAGAATATGACATTGTGTTTTATGCTGTCGAAAGCTTTTGTGTAGTCTACGAAAGCCAGGTACAGAGGTTTTTGATATTCTGAATATTTTTCCAGTAGTTGGATTCAGAGTGTGAAGGTGGTCTGTTGTAGAGAAACTTGGACGGAATCCGGCCTGTTCTGGTGGTTGGTGCGAGTCTAATTTGGCATCTATGCGATTATGTATGACCTTGATGAATGCCTTGTAAATATGAGAGACTAAACTAATGGGCCTGTAGTTATTGATGTTGCACTTATCGCCTTTTTTATGAAGAAGTACGATATTTGAGTGGCACATTTGGGATGGGAGTTTACCTGTCTGTAAAATTGAGTTGAATCAATTGGTTAGATGGGTTAGCAGTGTGGCAGATCCTAATTTTAGGGCTTCGGTGGTAACGCCATCTTCGCCAGGGCTCTTGTCATAGTGCATTGTCTTCAGCACTCTGTCCACTTCGTATCCCGTTATGGGAGGGATTTCTTCTGGGCAACTGTATCTATTTTCTGATTCCAATTGAGCTGAATCATCTGATTAAAGAGAGCTGTAAAATTCTGTGCAAATATCTATGAATTTTTGTCTGTTATGATGTTTGATTCCTTGTGTGTCCTTTAAGCTATTGATCCATGGTTTGTTTCGAGAGATTCCCTGTTTTGCTACTCTTAGCGAACGGTGTTTTTCTAGTGCTACTCTGACTAAATGGGTATTTACATTTCTGAGCTCGGTTTTAACAGCTTTTTTCACCTGTTTATCTGTTCTGATCCTATACTAAACTTGTTTCTCTGCTCAATTAGGCAACGTGTATTTGTTGAAAGCTTTGTGTTCTTCTTCCCATTCGTTTTAATGCCACTACTGCTTTTCTTTATTCCTCCAATTATTCTGTCATATTGTTCTTCTATATCTGGTACATCTGTGTCTAAACTTTTGAAGTGTTTCGATAGTTCTAAATTGTAGGATTCAAAATTATTTATAAGAGTTTCTTTATCAAGCCTTTTAATAGGTGCTTTAAAGGTTCTTTACACGGTGAATTTTAAAAATTTTGAGCTTTGCCCGTAACGGTCTGTGATCTGAACTATATTTAATTTTATTAATGACACTTACGTCTTGTATAGTCTGTTTTTCGGAAGTAAGAATATAATCTACTAGCTGACCCACGCAACTTCGTCTGCGTCACTTAAATATAGCTATAACTTTTCTCGATATATCGACTATCCGACATTAATTATGCTAAATCGTAACAAACAAAAAATCTTATCTTTCCTCTTAATACAATAGTTTAGATGGTTTAGATTAGCTTAGATTATATTAAAGTGTGAATTACTATAAAATCTATCTCTTACTGTTAAATATACTATAACACTCTGTACTTGTAAACATTATGATGCAGTAAATATTTTGAATTTGAATTTCCCGGAGGCCAGCCAGAACCCCCCGTACCTACATTGCGACGCAACCCGCGAAATTATTTTTCCGCGCGGGTATTTTTACATTGCGATATCTTCTAAGATATTTGTTTAAACTGTATAGAGTAAAGAGCACAAATATTCTATATTAAATTTCCGTTCTAACGAACACATTTATTTAGATATAGATTAATACCATATGGGTTAAATAAGCTTCGCAAAAAATAATTATTTTTAACCTAACATTTTAATAGTAAAAAATGGTTACAGTGAGTCAATCTTAAAAGATAGACAGATGCTGTCGTGGACTTTTTTTTAGAACTTTTAAAGACGAATAATTACTTTATACATGATATTCTCGTAACTTAAACCGTTTTCGCAGCGCACGCAACGGAAGCTCTCAGCAAGGAATTTTCTTTTCCCGTTTTTGCAACATTTCTCATTTATACTCCGCTCCTATTGGTAGTAGCGTGATGTTATATAGAATAGAATAGAAATAGAATAGAAAAACATTTATTCGAAACAGACACAACACAACAGCAACAATTACAAAGGTAAAAAAAAAAGGTACATAGAACGGAAAAACATGGACAAGGTTGCGCTGAGCGTGCCCATACCGAAAAGGTTACCAACTCAGCATATGCTGGGCGTCAGACACCCAACGCTGGTTTTCAGTTGGCACCCGCAGTGACACACGGACGATGGCAACAAGTACAAATAAATAAGGTAGTTAGTGATAAAATAATAATAATATAAATGTGAAATAGGTAACGACATAATTATGATGTAAATAAGTAATAATAATAAAGGATAAATAGAATAGTGTGAGTTTGAAAACTCACACAAAAAATAATATTTGTTTATGAAGTGAGCCTAAAATAAATAAATAAGTTTAGTGCAAGTGTAACACGGTTTATGGCGACACAGACGTAGCCGGAGTCCGGACCACCACATTTTACGAGCCTACCTACCCACTAATTACCTAGAATTAGGAACATAACTCTAAGGTGAGTGGCTGATACTAAATTACTATTACTAATTAATAAAACTACATTGAAGAATAGAAATGCATAATTATTTAAAATTGGAGTTTGGATTCGATTTAGAAAATTAGATTAAAAATTTAACATACTTGTGCAAGCTAATAAAATATTCTTACTTAAATTATATTTTATGGAATTATATAAATGATTCGTCAACATTAATATCATTAAATTGTATTTGCGAATTGAGGATAAATTTCTTAAGTGTAATCCTAAATGTGTTAATATTGTTTAGGTCCCTAATCGGTGGGGGAATATTATTCCAACATTTGGAGGCTGCGTACCGAAAACTTCCTCGAAAGGCCGCAGTTCGATGATGTGGGGTAGCCAGCTGCTGGGCACAACGTCTAGCTTTGTGTTGCCTGTGACTATTTAACCACGTAAGCTTCGAGTACAGTTAAGACGGAGATTCATACTTAATGACGCCGAAGAGAAGACAGGCCAGATGCAACTTCCGACGCGATTTCATTTTTAAAATGTTGTGTTTGTTCAGAAATGGTGTAACGTGGTTCCTTGGTGGTACATTAAAACAAAACCGCGCGCAAGCGTTCTGAACCCTTTGGACCAGTCTTGCAGTACGTGCCAGAAGTCGAGGACCAACAACGGTATCGGCATAATTTAACTTGGCAAGAACCAGACTTTCAACGAGCTGAACACGTAGTTCTTCACTTAAATACGGGCGCATTTGGTATAAAACTTTTAAACGGTAAAAACAATTTTTTACACAGCTTGCAACGTGAGCCTCAAAATGTAATCCTTGGTCCATAACCAGACCCAGATTTCTCGCCTCATACACACGCTCGATAAACTGGCCCATCACAGTTACGTTTGCATGATCACTGTTTATTTTATCTAGTTGACCCTTGGAACCAAAAAGCATAAATTTTGTCTTAACCGGGTTAAGTAGCAGGGAGTTTTGTTTCGACCAGTCAACAATCCCTGCCAAATCCTCGTTCACTAGTTTTACTGCAGCCTCATAATCTTCAGGCTTAAAAGAAAGGTATAATTGTATATCGTCAGCATAGATATGAAATTTACAGTTTTTCAAAACATTTACAACATCGGCACTATAGAGAGTAAACAACGGAGGGCCGAGAATTGATCCCTGTGGAACACCCTTAACCACTGGAGTTATATTAGAGCGAATACTACATCCATTGGCATCACGAATCTCAACAAGTTGTTTACGATTGCTCAAATAACTGGCGAACCATGCAATTGTAAGCGCGTCAAAACCATAATATGCCATCTTTGAAAGCAAAAGAGATAAATTAATTGCATCAAAGGCGCGGGAAAAGTCCAGTAAAACTAACAAAGTACAACATCCCTCATCCTGAGCTGTTAGTATATTGTCTGTAACATCCAGCAGAGCTGTTGCGGTACTACGACCCCTCCTAAAACCTGATTGCGCTTCTGGAAGGATATTATTTTGCTCAAGGTATGTAGTTAGCTGGGCATTCACTACTTTTTCCAGTACTTTTGACAATAATGGTAAAATACTAATAGGCCTTAAGTCTTTAAGGGTACTCGGGTTCGTGACTTTAGGAATAGGACGCACTACGGCAATTTTCCAAAGATCAGGAAAGGTTGAAGTAGAAATAGAAGTATTAATAATGGAAGTAAGAATATCTAAGGTATGAGGGAGAGTTAAAAGAAACATGTCAAGCGTAATATGGTCAAAACCCTCTGCATTAGATTTTAATTTAGACAAAACCTTGATAATATCAGATTGGTCTACAGTCTTAATAGAAAAAACCCCGTCATTAAATCTATGAGATCCGTAATAAGCCAGACATGATACTGGTGCCACATTGTCCCCTGGTACATTTAAAAAGTGTGAATTAATCTTATCTGGGTCTTTAAAATGAGAGGGTAGCTCAGCCACACTTTTAAAGGGTAGTAAAGTAGATTTTAGATTTTTCCATAGAATTTTGGGATGATGTATTTTGCTGTTAATGTTAAATTTAAAATAAGCTACTCTTTCATAATAAATTGACTTGTTAACTAGGGTTTTAAGCTCCTTGTAATACAATATTTTACTGTCGGAAACTGTGTTTTTACTTCGCACTTGTGCTTGATTTCGCAGACACATCATATGCTTGATGTTATCCGTTATCCAAGGATACGACCTCTCTTTCATAACCTGAGTCTTACGAGGAGCATACTCATCGAAAAGTTCAGAGACACAAGAGTTGAGATTAGCTACCATAGTGTTTACCTCACCTGACTCAGCTGCCGCTAACCAATCCACTGAGCATAAGTCCTCCTTGAAGTTCTCCATCGGTATATGTTTGAGATTTCTACGAGTTATAATAATTGGTGGTATTTTTTCCTTTTTAAAATAAAAAACAGCAGTAATAAAAGCATGCGCGCCAAGCGCACTTATCCAGTTTACTTCAACGTTTTGAGCCTTCGCATCAGTGCATACTAGGTCTATAAGAGTCTCGCTTGTGGAAGTAAAATGAGTAGCAGATGGCACCAGTTGACTGAGATCGAGACTTTGTAGAAAAATATTTAATTTTACTGTTTTAGAGTCCGTTTGTTGCAAACAATTTATATTAAAATCACCTAGGAGAACGGTGTGCTTACAAGATGCTAAGGAATTTATTGAACAGGTTAGAGCGTCCAAAAATAAATCGACGTCCATCCATGGTGGCCTGTACGCGGTTCCGATAGCTATCCTTATACTATTTGTTGTCAGGACAAGCCACATTTGTTCAACCGCCTGATGAAGAGGGTCAACTGGGTGCGAATGGGTACGCACCTTTATCCCGCGCTTGATATAAAATCCAACGCCACCGCCCCGGCCGCCGCGCACACTTACCGCCCGCGGAACGTGTCGCAGCCGATACCCCGCTACGACAGGGGCGCGTCCCTCTTCATTCGTCCTAAGCCAGGTCTCATTTATTGCCATAATACTGACATCATGATGTTCCAATGCGGCGACAAACTCATCATGGTGAGTGCCAAGTGAGCCAGGATTAAGAAATCCAAATTTGAGATACTTTGCAGTCATTACAGTTTTACAGTGTCAATAAAAAAACAAATTAAATTCAAAGACTTGTCATAAACAAAAAATAATAACGTCAAAATAGGCATACGTTCCAAAAAAGTGGCTGTAAATACTATAAATATTATGTTAATTCGTATTTTAATTGTATTTTGTAAAAGTATATATAAGAAATAAAAATAAAATGTTAAAGTCGCTTGTAATAAATAAACAGTCTTAGTTATGTGTAGGTATAATAAAAACTTGTTATGAAGGACGATAAGTAACATCAAACCTGTGCCACTACCGAAAATGCCAACCAAAACAACACACCCCTTATTTATGTCACGCTGCAGCCAAATACACACAGAACAAATAAACAAAAACACAACAAAACGGACGACAACAGGCCAAACAATAATAGTGTAAGTTAAAAAGAACTTGTAATCTAAAATACAAACCAATCAAACCGAAACATTGGCAAAAATTCGAGCTAAATCTATATCGGAACGAATGCGGTTTGAAGGTACTCCATCTTCCTTCTTCACATATAGCCTATAACCTTCCTCGATAAATGAACTATCCAACACAAAAAGAATTTTTCAAATCCAACCAGTAGTTCCAGAGTTTATCGCGTTCAAACAAACAAACAAACAAACAAACAAACAAACAAACTCTTCAGCTTTATAATATTATTATAGATTTTATTTTTGACTAAATTATTGGGTGATATCCAGGTCCACCGGCGCTGGTGTTTTTTACTAAATAGACTATTGGCAACAACAACACTTTGTCCAAATGCAAATTGTAATAACCTTGCACCACGTTCGTTGCGTATTCCTGAGCCGTGCTAGGTTGTATGTTAATAAAAATATGATTCGCGGCTGTAAGACGTATGCAGTTACAGAATTATAATCATCAAAATCATCGGGACACTCGGTCGTATAAACTAATGAAATAAATCAAAAGAACATTCCACCAGAGCGATTGTGAACATTTTGGCATTCCTCCTCTGATAGGTTGCTTTGATCCTTTCCACCTTTATCTGTCCATTCTCGCCCTTATCCATCGATGCTGGCTGAATTTATAAGCCGGAGATGGAATTGATACCAAGTAGGTACCTACTTTGATCCTTTTTTTTTTTTTTTTTTTTTTTTTTTTTTTTTTTTTTTTTTTTTGATCCTTAGTGATGAGTTTGTTTCATTTTTAATTTCACTTTACCTTCTTCGTTCGCCTTCACTTACATTTACTTGATAAGATGAATAAATCACTTGACACACACTTGACTGGCCTGTTGGTCTAGTGGTTAGTGACCCTAACTGCTATGCCGGAGGTCGTGGGTTCGATTCCCACCCAGGACAAATGTTTGTGTGATGAGCACGATCATTTGTTCTGTGTCTGGGTGTAATTTATCTATAATATGTATGTATTTAGAAATATATAAGTATGTTTATCAGTTGTCCAGTACCCATAACACAAGCTCTGCTTAGCTTGGGACTAGATGGCGTTGTGTGATAGTTGTGGAATATTATTATTATTATTATTAATAACTTTCAAGTTCAACCATTGTTCAAATTAGTTTGTTTCTATTACATAGGCCGCCCACAAGGTGCCTACTTACTACCTACCTAAATGAATTAATGCCTCATCGTTCGTCACCCACCGCTTATAATACCGATGCGGACTCGTCATTACAAAATGACCCTGGTGTTATGGTGAATTTATTTATCCTGTGCTCTTATAGTAGTAACTACTAACTAGTTAACTACCCACATAAGTTTTAAATCTCGATATTTTTCGTAGTCCTTAAAAAAGCATCAGCACCATCAAGCAATATTCGACCTTATTTTTAAAGCCAATGGTAAACAAATTACTTAATATTTATCCGCTAGTTATCAGCCTTTAACCAGATTATCATTTTGAAATAGGTAAATACCTACTACTACGTTTAAAACTGCTTTCAAAGTTTGCGTGTGAACCTCAGTTCGTTTACATTTCTAATATCTATTGCATCTTCTCTAGCGCTCGTTGCGGTGGCTTGCACACGCCTCGCCATTTGAAGACAAGTGCCGCGGCGTGCGCCCGCGCATATAGTGCCTCGTAACTCTCCCGCCGATTGCATCGTTCGTTTATCGAATGTCCACGCGGTCCGTGCTGAGCATAACAAACAGTGTCTCAAAGCAAAGCATATAAATGACACACAAGACCATATCTGGCCGGTACGCTCGAACGTGTGGTGATAGTTATGTGTCCAAATGACTGGTGCTTCAGTGCGCAAAACATCCTAGAATCGTTGTGAGGGGCTCACAACAGACAGTGTTTGTGTTCTCCACGTTGTAAGCAATGCCAGGACACGCAGGAAGCCCCTATTGGGCTGCTGTAGACTTCGACAGCGAAGGAGAAGAAGCCCAAACGCCGCCAAGTAATCACCGAGTGTACCTCGACCCTTGGGATAACGAGGCTTACGGGATGATGCAAGCTGAGACCGCGGAATCCAGTCAGGGAGACAACTTTAATTCATTTGCCGGCGAGCCAGTCAGTGCTAGTTTTTACTACGTGCCTACAAAAAACTATGATTCTGGAGAAGAGCCGCCGCTGCCACCGCCAAGGTGGAAGAGATCTCAACCTGAAGAAATCATAGCTCCAGAGTATGCAATGTACGGTCGCAAAGCATCTCGCACAATCATTCCAGACTTTCCTCCTGATGCAGCAATATACGGCGAGAGACCAATAAGTGAGTAATCGTGATTATCAACAACCTGTTTTCAATAATATTGCCATTAGTAACTGGTTAAGAAACACATTTAATGTGGGTAGACGTTAATTAGTTTTAACGATCGCATGGATTATAAAATGAGGATTTAATTGATTTTTCAATATAAATATTTGAACTTAAGTAATTTCACTTTCGGTAGTATTTTAATAAGATAATGAGCTTGTTAGGTACAATGGCAATAACTGAAATGATTTTCGTAAAAATATAAAATACCTAGCTAGGAATCTAGCCGAGTAGCTGTCACTAAGTTCAGCTTACCAAGATAAATGTTTTGTTTACCTACTGCCCAGGAACTTGGTGATTGTAACCTACTTAAGCATACAGCATAATATTGATTTATTGGCACTTAATAGACCCTGATATAATCAGCGAAAAAAGTTCAAAATCGATTTCTTAAACGTTAGCATATACCTAACTCTAGATTTGTACTTGGCGAAATGTGGGTGCTTAATGGTTATGTAATGGTAATGGCTGCCTAACCTTTCGGGTATTACAGGCGTGATGTTATGTTATGTTTATAAATCATCACATTGAGAGCACTAAGTTTTTAAACAAACAAGGCATTGGTGCCGATTCTCTTGTACACCGAACTAACCTAAACTAAAACTAAAATTTCTTATTTTTAGTTAGTTGGTTTTGGTAAGTTATTCTGAAAACAAGATTCTCTAAATTTAAATATAGTTTTGACACACCTAAAATCGAGTTTGACATTCGTTAAGTTGAGTAGAGCATAGACCAAGATTGCAGTAGACCATAGACAAAAGCTGAATGAAAGTGAACGAAATGATCTGAATTGCAAAAAAAAACCTGAGGTAAATCAAATATTTATTTAAAATTGTATACCAGTAATCATTAATGAAGTACAGTCTGTCTGTATAGTCAAGAAATTAATGTTTGAGGAACTAAGATTATTAAATAATCTTAGTTCCTCAAACATTAATTTCTTGACTTTTGAATAATCCATGGTATAATAATATAAATTTTATATTATTATACCATGGATTATTCAAAAGTAGGGTAACACTAAATCATAGTACATCAAATGTCATCGGCTGTCTGTCATCAACTTGTTATTATTTTATCTTGCTAACTTTTGCATTTTTAAATGTTTTTCAAATCTACGTCGACAAAACTTCGAAGAAACGTGTTAAATATGAGGAAAACAAATAGGAGTGGAGCTCGGGAAATTATTTCAAAGTATATCAGCGATGTGACTTGCGATGTTTGTTAGAACACAAAGCTGGACAAATTTTATCAAATTTGGATATTTATACTCGAACAGCAGCTATGACAGGTATGTAATCGTGTTATTGTTTGTTTTTTATCTACCAGAAGTCACAAATTTACTAAATATACGATTTTATGACTAAAATAAGCATTGTTTACATTGCGCATTTATAGGTTAGATTGCAAATTTATGTAGCTAACTTTTGATACTTTTGGGTAATCAAATTTACCGGTGATTTTAAATATGAATAAGTTTTAACATGTTTGAAATAAAAATAGTGCTATCTATTTTCCATTAGATACTACATCTTTTTTTAAATCTTTCTTTCAGGAAAATCTGAGATTACAGTGAGGCGTATTGTAGATGAAGGCAAACACAGATCAGGCCGTCCTAAGAAAGAAATGGATGACTTCAACATAAATAAGTGCAATTCGACAAAAAATTCAATTCTTTTACTCGGTACCAACTTTATGGAAAGTTCAGGTAGTCACTAAAAAAGATCTGGATTTTGAAAAACAACAGACAAGACAAGACGACAAGAGACAACGACAGACACAGACGAGACAAGTGTCAAAATAACAGAAAGGCTCTATCGAACAACATATTGCAGCAAAACGGGCAAGCGAAAATGGGCATACAGTGGTACAAAAGTTAAAACATAACATTAATAAAAAATATGTACGAACATTTTTCTTTTATTTACTCATTTTTATTTCAATGAAGGTCGGAAGGAAAACATCGTGAGGAAATCTGGACTATAATTATTATAATATACCTAATAAGTCTGAAATCGCCAACCCGTCTTGAGCATGCGTGGTGATCAGTGCTCGTGCCTTCTCTGTAGAGAAGAGGCAAATATTTGGCATATTTTGTTGATTATTGTATTTTGTTAATTATTTTTTTATACAAAACATGAACTGAATATGCGGTTTCAATTTGTGATAGAAACCTAATCGCCACTCTTATTTGTTTAGGTTAAGGATAGGTTAATTAATAAATAAGGTGATAAGAAAATTAAAATTTTAATATTAAAGAAATAAAATGTTTAATTTAATTAAAATTATTGACAAGTAATTGCCGAATTTCCCTTGCTTCAGCAAGGAAGTCTGCGCCAGGATCCTCTACAATAGCATCCTGCTCCTCCACAATAGCATTCTGCTTGTTATCCTCGTTGATATCTTCTTCGTCTGCAAAGATACACTTATTTAGATTTCAGAAGAATTAAGTTGTCTTGTAAGTTGTTGTCAAGTAAGTTGTCTTGCCCAACAGCTGTTTGATAACTGCCTTGAGCAAACAGATTTAGTGCAGCTAGAATCTGCAAATGAGTTCTATTATCATACAGGTAGGTAGGTAGAAATTTTTCATTCTAAAAATGCATGTTGCGCCACTGCTTGTTGCATAGCTCGGTCAGTGGGTCGTTCAATTGTTTGTAAAGAAATTTTAGTGGAGGGGCGTGCGGTTTTTGACTGAAAGATCTCAATTATGTAATGACTAGGTTTAGATCACCCATAAATATAATAAAAGTGAGATACCACTCGACTAAACTATAAATTCTTAAAAACTTGTTTATGCAAGTGAATTACTGCACAAAACTGTTCTAACCTTTCGGTGTTTGGGGATAAATCCTTCATCTAACCGAGGATTCCTTAGCATATCCACCAAATAAAGTGCTCCCGCTCTAGGGAGTCTAAAGAGTTTTTTAAATTTCTCCTCTGCCATTTGGAATTGGTTGGATTGGTCTCGCAATCTTTCCAAATGAATTCTTTCTTGAAAGTGTCTATTAGATAATACTCAGAGCCTGGAAGTGGCTATGATTATGAGAAGTGCATTTATCCACTTCTTTTCCAACTAATAATGTAGCAAGTACGATGTTCAGTGCAAATCCTTTGTAAGTTTTCACGAATGCATTTTGTATTGTATCTTAATAAAATAACACTAAACTTACCTTTCTGCCGCATCGCCAACAGCTGCAATCACCTAAGCTTCCATAATTAACTCAAAGTCATCCAAACTTTCGAAAAATAATAGAGAAATATGCTTTGTAAATTTTAGTTTATGTCAACTAATTTTATTCCACACCTTTTTATTCGCGATTATAAATGGTCTGATTTAGTTTGACAATCATAATTTTAGGTGAAAAACGTCAATTTCAGAATAGCAAAATTGCCATTTTCACTAAATTGAATAACTTAGTGCTGTCAGATTAAAATTTAATTAAGTTATGTCACTTTAGTCAATTTCAGAATGGAAAACGTCGTTTGACAGGATTAAACTAAATTTTAATGATTTTTAGTCTAGTTTAGAGAAATTTGTGACAAGAGAATCGGCACCATTGGCAATGAAATATTATGTTTTATTTCACAAATCAATCTTCTGAAACCATAGTTCCAGCCTATAATATTGTTGTTAGCTGTAACTAACTGCTGTGGTCTGTGCCTAATTTTGCATTACCTATTGTT
The DNA here is from genome assembly GCA_949316265.1 of Diarsia mendica. Classification (NCBI taxonomy): domain Eukaryota; kingdom Metazoa; phylum Arthropoda; class Insecta; order Lepidoptera; family Noctuidae; genus Diarsia; species Diarsia mendica. The sequence goes on from OX438897.1 coordinate 17,204,807, forward strand.
TCAATTCGTTATAATAAAAGTTGAATGATATATATTATGGTATGGTTGACATAATAGGTACATATTCCATTTATGGATGCGAAAGGATTCAAGTACGTTACGCTATTTCTCTATTAGGTACGCGGTGACTAGAACATTACTGTTTTTGATCACCAATAACCAACCACCAAGATACGTTCGATAAAAAAAATACTTGCTTATACGATTATAATACTACAAACTTAGTCCAGAAATTATTTTGTACTTACAACTTTTTGTCTTTTTTGTACAAAAACTGTTTCCGTCCAAGTTCAAAATGATTTTCCTAGAAAGTCCTTATAAAGTTCTACTTTACAGATTTTTTCATATTTTCTAAACTTATGGTTCAAAAGTTAGAGGTGACTTAGAGGTGAGGCTAGAGCTGAAATTTGGTACCAATATGTGTATCAATCACGCCGACAAACTTAAAGGATGGCCGGCAAAAATTGGAAAAAAATGTTTTATTAGGGTAGCTCCCCTATATATATATATATATATATTTTTATTATAAATGGGCTTGCTCTTGACTTCAATCTTGCCCTAAGGGCATATATGATGTCGACGATGGAACGAGCTTACCGAGTAGAAGCCTGTTTACTCGCGACTTAAACAGATTATAAAGTGGGAAGTGATTTTTTGAAAATGTCAATAATTTCGGAAATAATCGCTCCAAAAGTAAAAAACAATGTGCCCCCCCCTCCCCCCCTAAAAAAAACAAAAAATAAATAAATATTATAAATATTTTATGAAAAAAATTTGAAAAGTAGAACTTTGTAGGTATGGACTTTCTAGAAAAATCATTTTGAACTTGGATGGAAACAGTTTTTGTACAAAAAAGACAAAAAGTTGTAAATACAAAATAATTTCTGGACTAAGTTTGTAGTATAATCGTCTAAGCAAGCATTTTTTTTAACTTCGTTTACATATTTTATTATCCTGAACGTATCTTTTTTCAAACAAAAAAAGAATTATTACTACGGAACCCTACACTGAGCGTGGCCCGACACGCTCTTGGCCGGTTTTCATAACTGAAAATTCTATTCTGTTCGACGAAGGAAAACTCATTAGGAGCAACATATTAACGAAAACCTGTAAATTCAAAATTCATACACATCCAATCTATCTCAGTAAGAAAATAAAAGGGAAATAGAATAGAGGCCGCTTATATTCATGACCGTTTCTCAACTGACGTGGATAGATACTCCCAAGTTTAGGAAACCAGTGGAGAATGTGGTTTGGCTCAGTATGAAGATCGTCACTTTAGGTTGCTAAAGTGAGGATGTCATGCAAGTGTGATGAAGTTGAAATTATACAACCTAGACAAGGCCGCAAATTTCCGCCGAATGCGGGGTAGGAATTTGAATTTTTGCCCGGCGATAGGTAGGTACGCGGGCATCATTTTGGGACAGAAGCTGCTCATATGTATACAAACATGACGCTACGGTAATCAGACACCCAAGTCTTTGAATTGACAACAAGTCTGACATGCATGATATTTCCTAGATGTGACCAAAAGGTTACAATACAATTGAACCGATAATTTGTTTCAGGAAATGTCAGGAATAGCTAGTACACCCAAATAAAATTATTGTAAAACAGGCACTTAGGATATACACAAGGTAGATTCAGGCAGGCAAGGTGGATTTATTGTAAGTATATCTACCTACCGTGTCTGTAATCAGTAAAAGTTATCGTGTAACGTTTTCTAACTTCATAATCTTCACGCATATTTTGAAATCTAGATCGATATCGTTCTGCGTGCAAAAATACATGTTAAGTAACTATGTAGTGTGGTTAGGTGCAACGTTACCATGTTAATCGACACATTCCAAAACCTTATCGTTCGTTAAGGATGACTTTGTTGCAGACAAAATTAAATTCCTCATCATCAACATAATTAACAGCCTCGGTACCTACCATCCATTTAAATCAATGGACATAGTGATTTTGAGCCTCTAATCTCGAAGCTCGAACCATCAACATGATTGTATCTCACTGGTGGTCACCAACCTCTCTAGTAGCACACTATCTATCGTTCTAGTCCTACTGTCCCCTTTAACAAAGTATTTGGTAACGTTTCACAAACAATCACCATCTAATTTATTGCCTAACAGTTACGTGATACCTAGGTACTTACTACAAATATCTAAGTATATGTTTTGAGGGATGTCGGTCGGCCCTTTGGCTCTTTTTTAAACGTCTACGGCAAAGTCAAAGGAAGGTTATGATTTTAAACGGATACCTATGTTTAGATTCTGTAAAAAAAAACTTGGCCCCAAACTATACATTTCTTCTGTTGGGTGCGTTTACATTTCAACTCACGTAGTAGGTACCTTTAAAAACAGCCAGACCCGGTACAAGTATCTGTAAAATTTACCAGATTGGAACACGCGGTTCTTATCACAGCAGCGGTTGGCCCAGCGCATGAGCGATTGACTCAGCTACTGCACCAACCGTGACGTACTTAAATAAATAATGTGTGTGGTATAATAAACATAAAATACCAACCGCATGCGAAAGTTGATTCATCGATGATATTGAAATAATTTATCTAGCGCTCTTCACATTCCAGGGGATCGCAGAAGGTCTATGTTCGTAGAAGAGCCGACGTACGTGCCTCACCCAATGTTGTACGAGCCGCTATACGGAGGCGTGATACCGCCAGGGTACATGCCGCCACCCCCTCCCAGGAGTCGCATGTCGCTCACACATCCTCCGGAATATGTCATGGCAGGTCTTGGATATCCCAACATACCCAACAGTAGAAGACACTCAAGGTAAGACATTTTTGAAGTTTGTAAGAGAATATGTGCAATTCTGAAAGCTTAGGAAAGCTATCAAAAATGCACTTCTTCTGTTATAGTCTGAATGGTGCATAAGCTTGTGTTTGGTGCAAATTCTCCAAGAGTGCACAAGTTCCGGACCTCACACATGCATGAACCATAAAAACCATAGATACTACCTACCACAGATTCAAATGGGGTGCATAATATCTAGTTGCATTGCATGCTCACGCTCAAGGTAGCTGATTACTTCATTAATTCGAATGTAATTATGCTCTCCGCTCTCGAAAGTGCAACAAAAAGCTAATAGCTAAAAAACGTGGACACATGTTGTATTCAATGAGAACTTAGACACTGGAGTATTTACAAAACCTTTATCAAAGCGAAGTTACACGATCCTGGCATTTACTCAAGTTCGAGCGAATATCAGATATTATTCTGATCAAAGAAACTAACTAACTTAGAATTTAGATTTGAATGCGACTATCCGGTTATTGGCCCTGCAGCCTGCTTATGAGCAAACTTAGTACTCGCTATCTTGAAGTTTAACTTTAAAAGATGCTACTGAAGACTACAATAAGATACAGTAATTCTTAGTTACTGACCTATCCAATTAAAAAGATGCAGCAGTACATGCTCAATAAGCTTGCGTTACACTCGTCGATCAGCGGGATTACGAAGTGTAAAAATATTGTAAACAGGCAAAGAGCTAAGAGTTACGCGTTGTGGTCACGACATCGCGTCACTCCAGCCGCCAGCCATCGCGACAAAACACGAAGAAGTTTTCACACTAATGAGATAAATAATAGACATGCACGGGTAACATCTACAGATTTCTACACTTGTTGTAGAGCTGTAATTACTAAGCAACGGTGGTGTGTGTAATCATAGCAAATGCCAGCAAATGCTCACACTCTGCTGATAGTGAAACTGGCTAATAGCACCCAGTCAGTGGCGAGATAGTAAAATATTACTACATTATCTACGCCCCGACCGGCATCAAATTAGAGAGCACAATATTTTATTATTACTATATTCTAAAATAATACACACTGACTAAGTACATTAATTAGTACCAATAGCCTTGCATGAAGTATTTTGTTAAAGTGCAATGTTTATTGAAAAATTATAATGGCGAGTCGTGTTTGCCACTTGCCATTTCAAATTGCATATCTGTGAATGGGAAGTTCGCGTTCCCAGCACTTAGGCGTGACTTTAGCTTCCACGGAAAGTTCAACGGCAAAAACGACCATCGTTAGTAAAGGCAGTGTGAGGCGAGCCATTCTGTATTATAATAACAAGCATTGTACATCCGTCGTGTGAACGTGCACCAGTTTTTTGTTTCCTACAAATGAAAGTTGCACTTGTGAGAATGTAGCTCGGCTCACGTATGTGTATGTAGGGAAACTTGTTCCTAACATTGACCTTAGCGGGCGCTATATTTATTATTTACGTAATTAAATTACTCATGGTCTTGCACCCACGACATTTTACATAACAATAAGGAACCGCTAGCCTCGCATGATTGTAGTCAGCAGTAACGACTTGACTATCAATTTGAAACGATGGCGGTTTACCACCTTGGTGGTTATGCTAATGTGTGTATAGTTGTGAAATACAAACCAGTAGGTTTAGGTGGAAAAGGCATATTTTATTTGTTTCTAAAAGATCCATCTGCTTATTCTTTATTTTGGCAGTCGATGCAGTTTCACTTTCCATTCCTGTGTTTGCCAAATATTTCGTAGGCACTGAGCCACTAGCTGATATCAACGATGTTGTATGTATGCGCTAGGTGTGCGTTTCCTTATTCGCCTCAGCAATAATTACAATTAGATACCTTTACTTCTAACAATTACGACACGACGTCTGATAGGCAGTGACTACTAAATAATGTTGCACCAACGGGTAAAACCGGCAAAGAGTCTGTCAAACAACATACTTTACCTTTTAAACAACAGGCTTCAGAGCAATTATTCGGGTAACACACCACTTTCTAGTCACGGATTACGTGAACGCAGTTTTGTGAGGTAAATTTAGCGGATAGCTAGAAAGTCAGTCATGCCACTCATGATGGGCGTCTTCATAGGTACCAACCGTCATAACGTGAAATAGTGCGAAGTGACGGCGATGCTAGGAAATAGTCCGATTGTTATCTAATCCGCCTCCGATCGTGTATTAACACGGGTGGGAGATTGCGTGCCGTACGTTGATGCTGATTTTAACATTAATCCGCGACAGCAATCAGACTGATGTTATCTATTATGAATAGAACGTAATCATATCACACTACTACCGCAATATGGTGAAAACATTGAAAAGCTAATTGATGGAGGTCACTAGACATTTCGTCTTCCATGTTCCTTCCTAAGGTCCCAGACTCCTCTATGTATTTTTTTTTAGGTGTGGTACGTGGTGACCATATTTTCTTAGCTTTGTGTGCTTTTTCAAGATTTACACTTCTTCCTGTCATGTTCATTGGTTTGTTTACAGGATGACCGATGCCTACGAGCAATTTGCGTACGAGAGTCTGTCACCAGAATACGAAGACTGGGCGCGACCTTTTCCGAAGACCGCTCCGGATAACTTCCATTTATCCAGATACGGACACCTCCAGATTGACTACTCCTGCAGTTGGAACTCCCTGGACAGGCTTATTCGTAGCCAGCACCGAGGGTAGGGAAATGGTAACTAAACAAATCTGCAGACTGAGAACTGGAGCCTGAATGCAGACAACCGAATCGCATCGACAACTGTGTGCATCATGCATGCAAGCCTCAGTGTGTGCAAACATAATTAGTGGTATTTTAAAGTAATTTGTATGTTTCGGTCGCGGCAGAATCGTGCGCATTTTTGTGACTAACTAAAAATGTAAGTAGAATAGTTACGATGAAATGAAACTCGTGCGCTCGCTGTCAGACGGATGGAACGGATCGAAAGTTGGTTCCGGATTCTCTAAAAACTCCGAACGCATCCCTGCGCAAGCACATCATACTTTAGAACGAACATTTACGAATGCAATCGTATAATAAAATCCCGTTATGCGTAATTTAATGTGTATCTTCCGCACTTCTGCCAATCGTATGCGAGTGCTTTGTCCCTTTAAGTTATTTTAACTGCCAATTTAGTCAGTTGGTAAATGACAATTACTCAATCTTACATAACTTTTATGGTTTAGGAATGTAACTTCCGCAATTTTTCGCTCTGTTAATAATCAAGAATATCAAGATCAATTTTAATCTATGTAGGTACTAAACTTATAGTGTGGAGAGGCGGCTTGCTTACGGTTTTAGACAAAATGCGGTATAAGTAAGGTGCTAAATGTAATTATTGTCGACTTATCGTACTTCTAATCTTCAGAAACTAAGTGCTAGCCAAAGATATTAAAATATATGCTTATGTTTATTTCATTAAAGTTTTAACTACTATTGTTGTGCTTTAGGTTAACTATGAGGCTGAAACCAATAAAACACTATCCTAGGTGTACAATTTTGTACATAGGTACTTTATAACTGAAATTATGTTCTTATTTTGTAATATTTTAAGAAAAACTGGAATTATAAATGATACCAAAATTATATGCTTTCATTTTAAATCATGTTAGAAATTCCCAACTTTTTCCTATTTACATGAGCGAATAGGAAAGTCTTAAGAAAATTCCTGTTATTACGCGCTTATCGCCTCATTATAGAGCTAATATCTCGCTTTCTTACGGCACGAGCTGTCGTTTATTTATGTTATATTGACTGCAATTTCTGTTTATTATCCTATGGTGTGGTTAACTTTCAACATTTTCATTAGATCGAGAGCCTAGACTAGATAAGCTTGTGCCGAGGCTCTGTAACTAAGCGGTCTTTTACGTTTTCCCTAATTTAAATAATGGTATATGTTAAACGGATACTTGATACCACAAATAGCATGTCCAAACAGTTTAGATGGCACACTAATATTTCGTGTCTACTTGTAATTACAGGGTATAAATTATTTCTAACCAAATAAAGTGGCTAATAAAGCAATTCACGCTTCAGGGGAAGTAGGTAGGATTTAAACGACGATATGTGGGTCATATCGTGATGTAACTTATGAATATTTACCCACTGTGTAGTCATGTAGTTATTTTTCATAATCGCATTCTTATTCGGTGTAACAGGGTATCAGATAAAGCAACAGCTAAATTAGAAAGAGCCACCGTTACTAACATACTTAATTGCTTTTTCGTTACGAATAGTTATTGTGGCGAGACTATATGATTATAATTACTGGTCATTTCGCAGTTATGTAATGGTTATATTATGTTTAATTTTGAAAGGTTTATTAATATTTTTCGGAGGAATTCTATTGATATAGAAAGAATAGATGAATCATTCGGGTATACGTAACATCTACCTACCTACCTACACCTACTTTTTCGATAGTAAGTATTCCACAAGCTACTGCATTAATCATGAAACGTATACAGAATTAAGGGCCATAATACTCAAGGTACCTACATAAGTACCTCCTTTAGTGTTTTCGGCATTCTTAAAAAATGTCTTGGTGATCATAGAATCACTGAGCACTGTTGGCGTCTAGCGTTGAAATATTTATACATAGCATGATAGCATCGCGCGTATTATTCCCATTTACGAATCTTATGGAGAGGTGTATAGGTTCGATCTACACTTATTTCGAGTATTTTCGAGTACCTGGGTAGATAGAGGTACCACAACTTACATTTTGCTTATGTTTGATTCCCCTGTGTTTACGAGCATGTTCCATTGGAGGATTTGGAGGCGAGTCAATGGCCATCAATCCAGACTGCAGACTGGCTGTTTAAAAATTCTAAATGGAAAAAGGTTTGTAGATCAATAGATAAAAGCACAAAAAAAACCCAATAATAAGAGACGAAACGTGCAGTTTATTAAAATAAATTAAGAATTACAAAAAAATAATATCTCTTCAACTTTCCTTTGAAAAGTTAAAAGTCTTGAAAGTCCTTATCGTTGTAAAGTTTCCTTTTCTTTGTTATAGTGAACAGACTTTTTTTCTCAGAACTTTTCGGTTTAGCGGTTCTATCGTTCTTATCGTAATAAATAACTTGCAGACTATTTGTGGTCTGCGGGGCCTTATTTTGGGATGGTAACAAAGGATATTTACTTGTCACATCTTGTGCTGGGTCCGTGTCTATGGTATGATAGTCTGCGTAAGGTTCTCTATTGGCTGAATAAGGTCTTTCAACGTGATTTTCAAACTGAGAAGGGTAACTGCTCTGCAGGTATTGCTTGAACTGACTCTGTTTTAGTTTCTCCTCCAATTCCTCGAGTCGCTACAAATTGTAAAGCGTTGTTTATGTAAGTAAAAGCGTTTCTTATTCTTATGTTATTGCTAACATTATCTACGATGATGTTATGTTTAAACGCAGTTTTAATGGTCAATGACTGGGGAATGGGGATACAGATATTGTGTAGGTAATTATATCGCTACGAGCTAAAACTACGGATTGTTGCGTTGAGGTAAGTTGTAATAAATGTCTGTGTTATTTAAGTGTAGGGGAACGCCGGAAGCTAGTGCCGTCTCCTCTCACTTTAGACGATCCATTAATTCAGAGAAATGAGTGGGGCGGTTTATAGTGTTTCCGTACTGCTTGAAAAATGGCATGCAAATTAATGGCTGTGTATGCAATATGCATAATGAACATCATCACATCATATAGGTAGGGACTTACATGATAATGAATGATGTACTTACTTACCAAGAACGACATTCTGTTTACCTCATGTTTACCTACACAGAAATTACAGCTAACAGACTGACTGTCAAAACTCATGGGATTTGACGGACTGCACATAATTATCGTGAATTAGTCTGTTTTGTGCCTTGATTAGCGCCAATCTCCAGATTTCCAAAAAATATTGGATAAGTAGGTGTTTTTTCTTTTTTCACGTAAACAATAAATGAAGACGATACAGTGCTTCCAAAGGTCGCGCAACGTCACAGTTTGGTACCTTTTTCACCAGAAAGTGACGTCATCAGCCCCCACTCACGATCTTTGACACGTTTTATTTTCGTCAATTTGTATTAATTTGATAAAAAAAACACGTAGGTAAGTATTCAATATTTTTCGATAAAATAACTGATGGACTAAACAGAATCATATTTTTTTCAGTCAGTCAACTACCCTATCCTCTGTGCTAAGGAATAACATGGAGGCTAACTATACCGGCTGCTGTGGAGCACAAATCATAATATAGGTAGCTAAAGTCTACTTGCGTTCTTATTTCTGCGTGTATAACTGTTGCAAAGAGTGGCAGTAGATCGGTGCTATATTTCAACCGAACTAACAACCGAACTACTGCCAGTCTGCCACTAGACCTACCAAATAGCTTATTCGACTGATAGGTACCTACAGAATATTATAATTATACACAAAAAGATATCTATTAATCTTAATCATCTAAATTCTAAAGACTTCTCATCTAGAATTCTAGACCCTGCATAAGACAGAGATACTATTTAGTTAAAGTGCTATACAAACCCGTCTATAAGCATCAATGTTCAGATCAGTGCGAGCCGTCTCCCGCGCCAACTCTTCCTGTAATTGCGTCGCACGCGCAGCTTCGCGTTGTACTTTCTCCTCATATTCCAGGACTACCACATTGATCTGGAATATTGGGTACAGTGCCTTCTCTAAGTGTGTTTGAGGGAGACTAAGCAAAGCATGGATCAAAAGAGCACCTGCCATCTAATCTCTACACCACCCTTGGTTGACTGGTAGAGAATGCCTTTGTACCTTTTTTTTGTGTGCGAGAAGTTTAAATAAATAAATAATAAAAGACGCAGAGCGGTCTTATAATCTGCCCATGTGGGCTGTGAGTGTGACGTGTATTGGTATTCAGATTTCTACGGGAGCTTTGTAAGATTTTCTGATATATATAAGGTCCCATTAAAATAGGTGGACAAATTTTAACACAGCGTTCAGTACGTCTAACCAAACATATCCAAGTAAAAAAACACTGATTAAAGTGATTTTTTCGTACGTAAAATATTGGGTAACTAACACTTTTAGTGTATTTTTGCTAGCTGTTTTATTTTCTTGTAGGCATCTGATGCGTTTCTCTAATTTTCTTTTTTTACCATTGTCCTTATTTTGGTGGTCTGAATGATTTCTAAAATTTTGTCCACCTATTTTAATGGGACCTTATATACGCCATAGCAAAAAACTGCAACAAAATGCAGAAGTGTATAAATGAGACAGTCAGATTAGGTACTTCAGAATAGCCCGTACCCTGATCACTATACTAATGGCATAATTGGTAAGTGCAAGTATAAATAATGATATTTAGCTGCTTAAATCCGGTAAGACCAGTAGGTACAATACCTAGTCCACCTCAACATACTTGAGAACCCCTAGAGTCCTAGACAGGTGATGATGGAGTAACTTTAAGAATGGTACCTTCTCCCTATGCTCGTCTTCATTTTCTCTCATCTTAGCCCGGAGCTCTTCAATGACACACGTGAACTGCGCCACCTGGGCGTCGCATTCGTGTTGCATCTGTTGAACTAAGAAGATTCCCATACGACACTACTCGTCCGCGCGGTCGGGCGGAGGCGACGCATAGGATGGACAGTGGTACGCGCGGAGAGACGGTGGGCGCCACTCGTCCGCGCGGACTACGCGGTATACGTATCGTATGTTATTATATGCATCAACGGATTTCATACAAGCAAATGCAACGTGACATTCACTTCACAGTCAGATCACGTGAACAAGCGAAGTCGTGTGATAAACTGATAGATAGATGCATCGGGCTAGTTAGTCCGGTCAATATAGACATTTGAAATAACAATAATTCCCACAGAGCCAAATTTTGGTGGAGAGCTGGGGTACACCATTACAAACAAATCCTTAAAAATCCCCGTCGATCCTATGTGTGCTTCAAAAGTTATTCAGGGTCAAAGGTCAAAATTTGAGGATTTTTGAATTTTTCTCGAAAACGGTAAGTTTGATCAAAAAAACCCTCAATCCAAAGTTGTAGATCATAAAATTCTCTACAAAAATGTGCTTCATTATTTTTTTCTAAGAGTTACTATTCCTGAGATATCGCGATTCTAAGAGTCACCTTATCCTTTATATTATAAAAGCGAAAGGTAACTCACTCCTCACAAAATCTCGAAAACCGCTGGACGTATAAGTATGATTTTTGGCAAGGAGGTAGTTTATAGTTAGTAGACGTCCGCTAAGAACGGATTTTGCGATAGGGCCGGATTAGGGTGGGCTAAGGGCCCACGCAAGTTTGTATGAATCCGAACTTGCAGAAGCTCATAGAACACCCTAATCCGGGCCTGTCAGAAAATTTATTCATAGCAGACGTCTACTGACTATAAACTACGTTTCTGCCAAAAATCAAGATTGTAGCACAAATAATGAAGGACTTTCATACAAACTTGCGAGGGCCCTAAGATCACCCTAATACGGCCCTGTCGCAAAATCCGTTCTTAGCGGACGTTTACTAACTATAAACTATACCTCCTTTCCAAAAATCATCTTTATACGTCGAGCGGTTTTCGAGATCTCGTGAGAAGTGTTACCTTTCGCTTTTATATAAAGAACTAGCGACCCGCCCCGGCTTCGCACGGGTGCAAATGGATGTTATTATACATATAAACCTTCCTCTTGAATCACTCTATCTATTTAAAAAAACCGCATCAAAATCCGTTACGTAGTTTTAAAGATTTAGGCATACAAAGGGACATGGGAACAGAGAAAGCGACTTTATTTTATACTAGTAGTGATGATGAAGTGATAGTGATAATGTGACTGTTAGAATCGCGATATCTCAGGAATGGTAACTCTTAAAAAAAAAAATGAAGCACATTTTTGTAGAGAATTTTATGATCTACAACTTTGGGTTGAGGGTTTTTTTGATCAAACTTACCGTTTTCGAGAAAAAATCAAAAATCCTCAAATTTTGACCTTTGACCCCGAATAACTTTTGAAGCACACATAGGATCGACGGGGATTTTTAAGGCTTTGTTTGTAATGGTATACCCCAGCTCTCCACCAAAATTTGGCTCTGTGGGAATTATTGTTATTTGACCACTACTTTTATGTCTAAATTGACCGGACTAAGTGTCCGCAACTCCACGCCCGGAGCGTGTGTTTTGCGTACGGGTGATAAACTGATCTAAACCTTCTAAATATTCGATTATGAAATATTAATACTGATGGTTACGAGTACAATCTACCTCAGAGTTATTTAAACGATCTTCAGTGATGATTGTACAGACGGCACTTGAAAGTTACCCGAAACCGACTAATTTTTCCAATCGACTTTAAACCTAATACTTTACCGATAAAGTTGAAAATTTATTAAGGAAATCGACATCCGCCGGAAGCCACACCCGAGACCTAAGACCGAACAAAGTGATCATACTGATTTAACCTTAGATTATCCGTGGGTATACTATGGCTGTACTATCAATGATACCAACTTTCCCTTTTACTATCAGCTTTCAGTTCTTCAATCTGTTTTTCAAAAGCACTTTGCAATTTCATCACATTTTCATTCTGTTTTTGGAGAGTATTTTCTTTGTCCTGTAAGGTAAACGCAGTTTGGTCTTACTGAACTTAATTATTTTAAACCACAGTCCTATCGTTGCTGACAAAATCCCAGTGATTTGTGAGTGGCCAATAAGGTTGTTAAACTACTAATTGTATTCATCTTGATTACGTGTTATCAGACTCGTCCCTTTGAGTCAGGCGATTTCAGGGTGGAAACTTTAACTGGATATAAAATTAAATACTTATTACCTTTTCAATATCCGCAATATTTGTGTCCTTTAAAGATAACTGTTCCTTCAACTTCTTTACATCCCGCTTCAGATAAACCAGTTGTGACACAGTTTCCTGAAGGTTCCCTATCATCTCCCGCGACGTCAACAAATGGTAACGATGCGACTTCTCCATTTCACGAACTTCTTTCAATTCCACTTCCAACTTCGAATTAGCTACACGTAATTTTTTGCATTCCTCATTTTCGTTTGTAAAGTCCTATGTTATACAAATTAGTTGGTAGGTAAGTACAAGGTTGTATATAATTATAGCCAATATGATAATTTGTGTAAAAGTGTAGGTAGTAATAATTTCGTAGATGCTCACAATTTTGCACTTTGATAAACTGTTCAGTATGTTAAGGAGACGACCATCAAGGACAGCTTTTTCTTCTTCTTCTTGCTTACTATCCATTCCATTAAATATTTTAAATACGGTTTGTTATTATTATAAAGCCAAATGTAACATCTATTTGTTGTAGGTAGGTATTAGTTTTAAAAGCCCGCTTCCCCGCCTACTTTGTTTGTTTTAATTGGTTGTTGAAACTTGGGCAAAGGCACTACGCTTGACAAGGTCCTTGTGGTCCTTGTGTAATGAGTGAAAATTAATGTAAGTACTAAAAACCAAAAAACTAGGTACCAATCTAACAAAATCATACAAACGTTTTTTAATAGTTATGTATTACTTTATGGATTATTATTTAATATTCTTATTTTTTATCTAGTTAACATTAACAGGCTGATGGCTTAAAAAAAAAAACCCCCATTGAGCCATTAGAATATGGAAAACAAAATGTTTTTTTTTACATGACATTTTTAAGTTAATACAAACCAGATATTATTTTTGTATGCCTTTTGTTATAAAAGGCCTATTATTTAAATAGTATTTTTAAAATAACCTACGTTTTTATATAGATACGGATTACTTATTATTTTTTAGTATTCTTATTTTTTATCTAGATATCTTATATCAGGCTGGGCTTAAAAAAACCATCAGCCATTTAGACCAAAGAAAAAAAAAATGGTTTTTATAGCGGAAGACGTTTCTGAACGCACCCATTTCCCTGGCCGTAAGAGGGCCAATAGAGGACAGCCGCCTCAAAGATACTCACCAACGCGTTAGCATGTTTGCTCCCGCGCCTCGCGCCGACCAATCACAGAACTGTCGCATGTCGTCGCGCCGCTACTCGGCCGCTGATTGGCCTTCGTAGCTTTATAGTTGTAATGTGTAATTTCCTGAGTTTAATTATAAAAGTTTAAGCCGTGAACAAGACTTTATTTGAAGAACTGACCCACCCCGACTATATCTTGGCGCCCAACGTGTGTTTTTGTAAAGTAAAACAAGGGGTCGGAGTTTTTGTTGTGCGGATAAAACTTTTCGTTCGTTGCACGTTCGTTCAAGTCGAAAAACTTTGGTGTTACGGTGAAAAACGACCGACAAGTGCATAAAACTGTGTATAGAACAATAAACAGTGACTTTGCCTGTGTTTTGTGTCTACGTGTGGATTATTGCTGGTTGGTACAACCACGAGCCGTGTATTGTCGCTTTTTCCGAAAAGTAGGTATTTATCGGTTTGCAAAATGCCGCGAAGACGCAAGTCGCCCGCCGACGCCGACGACTCGATTCATGAGGAATCAGAACTAGAACAGTCAAGCAACATAACGATGCCACAAGACGTCCTTGCCAAGCTGATAACATCGATTCAACAATCGCAAGCAGAATTTTGTCAACAACTTTTACGCGAAGTACGTTCGTCGACGCCGTTAATCGCGTCGGTAGATGCAAGTACATCCGCCGCCAACGCCAACGCCGCCGCGGCTATCGTGAAGTCCACAGCCAACTTCTCGAAATGTTCATCTAAGTTTAGCGGCAATCCAGAAGAATCCGTAGATAACTTTATAGATGCCATAGAGGTTTACAAGTCATGCCTAAACATAAGTGACGAGAATGCTCTTTTAGGTATGTCCATGCTGCTCACTTCATCGGCAGGTACATGGTGGCAGGGTATCAAGGGCTCAACGAAGACATGGGATGAAGCTTTATCTAGATTACGGAGTGCGTATGGCGAGCGCCGCCCGCCGTTTCGTATTTACGTCGAGTTATTCTCCCTCGTACAAGGTACCGAAAACACGGATTTGTTTATAGCAAAAGTTCGTGCCTTGTTTGCAAAACTCCCACAAGAAGACTTGTGTGAACGCGTCGAGTTGGATATGACATATGGATTGTTAGATCGTCGCATCAGGAAGCGAATCGACAGAGCTACGGTTTCGACATTCGACGAGTTGCTGATGAAGGCACGCGCCGTAGAAGACTCATTAAAAGAGTCACAGAACGATCGTCAAGGTCGTAAGCCGTCGTCTCATATCGAAGATGGATCACGCGCCGCCGCCGAGCCTGCGCACATTCGTACCGATACGTCGAGTCGCGCTTCCCGGTCATCCGCTGCCGTCGTCGCCGCTAGTCGCACAGGCGACTCAACGACGGGAAAGGCAGTTAATACAAAGTCGTTCTGTGTTTACTGCAAACGTAGCGGTCACGTAAAGGAAACATGTGAAAAATTAGTGAAAAGAAGTGACGAAAATAACCCAAAAAGTGAGCATAAAAAAGACATTAAGTGTTACGGTTGTGGTGCCGCGAATATCACAAAGTCTAAGTGCCCGAAGTGTAATCCCAGTGATGGTAAGAACAGTGAACATTCAGCGTTCTGTTCTGTTGCTTCTGCACGTGAGTCTCGTGCACCAACCGATTGCTCCCTGTCGCATCGTGCGCCTAGCGTACATGGCGACATATGCCCCAAGGTCAACGCGCCGCCACCGCTACAAGCGCCTACCCCGCCGCCGCGAGGTAGCGCGATGGTTGCCGGTGCCGCACGCGCGCCCGCGCCTTCCAGCATCGAGCAACACGTGTCATCGCTCCAAGTTCGAGGTAACCCCGCGGCCGTAAAAGTCGCAGGGGGTTCTGGTGTCACTAAGTTTAGTTCTCACAATAATGTTCCAAATCGTAATGTAAATATTTTAGCTATGGATACCGACTCTATTGTTCCTTATAGTCACGGCAAATGTTTACATAAACTTTGCTTAGAGTGTAATAGTTACAGCCTCAACGATAATTTTTGTTTATTTATGTCGTCGTCGTCTTGTGCTGATAGCAATGTTAGCGTGAAGTCTGAGACTTGTAATAATAATTTTATGAATCGCTTTTGTGTTGACAATCCTTATTGTTCTTTAAATAGAGAAAATTGTATTTGTTTTTGTACTAAAACGGTATGTGTTTGTTGTACTTCTTGCGACCAGGGGGAGTTCGCATCAAACGGTAATTGTAACGTTAGATCCTTTTTACGGCCCGTGCTAAAGATTAGTATTTTAGGTGAGAATGGTACCGCGTTACTAGATTCGGCAGCTAAAAGCTGTGTGGCTGGTCATACGCTATACGCTCTCCTAAAGGCTAAAGGTCATCCTATGTCCTCTGGCGTGGAAAATGTAAAACTTGCAGATGGTGTACTTAGGTTAATGAATGTACTTACTACCGAAGTGAATGTGACTCTTGAAGGTAGAACCAGGCTCGTTAGTTTTTTAATTTTTCCGGATGCAGACAATAATGAATCCCTTTTAGTTATAGATTTTTTGATAAATTTTGGTATCAGTGTTGATTTTAGTAGTTCTAAGTGGCACTTTGCTGACAGTGCTGATCAGTTTGATCTCTCATTTGAGAAAGCCGCACACCAGGTAAGTGTGCCTATTAGTAGTTTGCTTAGGGACGAGGAAGCTTCAAAGCTTAGCAACGAGCAGCGTGAGGTTCTGGCCCAGTTCCTTTCTGAAAATAAGGACGTGTTTGAGTTACGGGGCGAACCAACTGCTTTTGCGGAGCACGTCATTGATACTGGTGACCACGCTCCAGTTGCAGTCCCTCCATATCGGCTTACTCCAAAAAAAAAAGAGATCATGCGGTCAGAAATCGAGAAGATGTTGGCTGATGGTATTATAGAGGAGTGCGAATCGGCATGGGGATCGCCTGCATTGTTAGTGCCTAAAAAGAACGGTCAAGTTCGGTTTTGCGTAGATTATAGAAAGGTTAACGCCATAACTAAAACCGATGTGTACCCGATGCCGCTTATAGACGAGCTGGTGCAGTCTACTAAGCGAAATTGCATCATGAGTACGTTAGATATGCGTAGTGGGTTTTGGAATGTTTCGGTCAGGGAATGCGATCGAGATAAAACGGCCTTTTTGACGCCTTTTGGGACGTATCGTTTTAAAAGGATGCCGTTTGGGCTCAAGAACGCGCCGTCAACATTCCAACGACTCATCGACAGGTTGCGCTCTGGCGCCTCACTTCAAAATGTGACCCTGTTGTGCTATCAGGATGATCTGCTCGTAATATCGGAAGGATTTGATCAGCATGTCGCTGATCTACGTGCAGTGTTTGAAAGGTTGCGTATGTTCAATCTTCGCGCCAATCGCGAAAAGTGTGTTTTCGCGCGTGAAGAAGTGAAATACTTGGGTCATGTCATTACTCAGGATGGAGTTTCACCTGATCATGACAAGGTTCGCGCAGTGGCGGACATGAAGGCACCAAGTACTGTACGCCACCTCAGAACGTTTCTACAGACGTGTTCGTGGTTCAGAAAGTTCATTTTGAACTTTTCAGAAGTCGCTGAACCCTTAACTCGTCTTTTGAAGAAAAATCAGGCTTGGGTATGGGGCGCTGAGCAAAATCAGGCGTTTCAGGAGCTAAAAAAGCGTTTAACGTCTGCGCCCATACTCGTCCAAGCTGATTACAGTAAACCGTTTATCTTGCGTACGGACGCAAGTAGTTACGCTCTTGGTGCAGTGTTGCTGCAAGGTGAGGGGAAAGACGAAAGGCCGGTTGAATACGCGAGCCGTCTTTTAAACCCCGCCGAGCGTAATTATTCTACTACAGAGAGGGAAGCTCTCGCAGTTGTTTGGTCCGTTGAGCGGTTCAGAGGTTATTTGGAAGGTCAACAAATTATTGTAGGTAGTGACCACCAACCTCTCAAATGGTTGTTGAGCTTGAAGTCGCCATCAGGTAGACTAGTTCGGTGGGCACTTAAGTTACAAGAGTTCAATATTCAATATGAATACACTCCAGGTAAAATCAATGTTGTGGCCGACACACTGAGTCGTCCTACTTGCGAAGAAAGTAGCCAAGATCAGTGTGGTATTTGTTCGGTAGTGGTTGACTTACCCACGAGAAGTCCTGCCGATTTGCGACCTGCTCAGTTAGACGACCCGGAACTAGAAAAGATAATGACTGGTCTTGAAAGTAATGACGCAGTTGAAGAAAAACGCTGGTCTGAGCGCGGTTACTTTATGCAGCAAGGAGTCCTATATCGTTATAACCCTGACGTCGACGTTGAGGAGGCTCAGCTCGTTCTTCCGGAGAGCTTACGTCTGGACGTTTTGAGGGACTGTCACGATACTCCTATTGCTGGGCATCAAGGTATTGATAGGACCTTACATAAGCTTTCACAGCGATTTTACTTCCCTGGAATGAGACGGTTTGTCACAGACTTTGTTAAGTCTTGTGCGACATGCCAGCGGTACAAGTCGTCAAACTTGAAGCCTTCAGGCCTTTTACAGACCCCAGTATTAAATCAAAGGGGAGAGGTCTTGGCAATTGACTTGTTTGGCCCGCTCCCTCCTGGAGAGAAGGGGGAGAAGTACATTTTATTGGTTGAGGACACAGCTACTCGGTGGGTCGAGCTTTTTGCTCTGGTCGACGCCACCTCGGAGGTCTGTGCTCGGACACTAATCGAGGAATATTTCCTTAGGTACGGCCTTCCGCGTCGTGTTATATCGGATAATGGGGTACAGTTTGTCTCTGCTGTAATGCAACAATGTATGTACATTTTAGGAATTGAACAGGATTTGTTACCTATATATCATCCGGAGGCAAACCCGGCCGAACGGAAAAACCGAGACCTAAAGGTGCAGCTGGCTCAGTTGGTCGACACCGAGCATTCTTCATGGCCTGACCACTTACCGTCAGTTCGTTTCGCCATGAACTCTGCCTTGTGTCAGACAACAGGTGTTTCACCAGCTTTTCTCACCTTAGCTAGAAATCTTCGGTCACCAGTTGAGGTTCGTTATGATATTAGGGCCGTCCTGAAAAAGGATAACTTTGTTCCCCAAATAACGCCCTACCTAAAGAAGTTTTTAGACTCTTTAGTTTTGATTAGGGATAAGGTAGAAAAAGAACAGGATAGACGTAAAGATTACGCCGATAAGAGTCGAAAACCCTTAGATTTTGATGTCGGTGATCAAGTATTGGTAAAGTCGCACGTATTGAGTAACGCTGCAAAAGGATTGTCGGCTAAGTTTGTTCCAAAAAGGGATGGGCCCTATGAGGTTGTTAAGATAGCCAGTCCCACGACTTACCTGGTTTCTAAAATTAACTCTCCTGACGAGGTTTTAGGCAGGTTCCATGCGTCCCAACTTACGCCGTTTGTCAATAGGGATGATACGCCGCCGCTTCCTATTATGCCAAAGCGTAATCGAGGCCGGCCTCGTCATGTCAAGCCTGTTTCTGCCGATCTTGAGCGGGTTCCTGAGCGAGGACGCCTTCACGAACCCGAGGGGGAGTGTATAGCGGAAGACGTTTCTGAACGCACCCATTTCCCTGGCCGTAAGAGGGCCAATAGAGGACAGCCGCCTCAAAGATACTCACCAACGCGTTAGCATGTTTGCTCCCGCGCCTCGCGCCGACCAATCACAGAACTGTCGCATGTCGTCGCGCCGCTACTCGGCCGCTGATTGGCCTTCGTAGCTTTATAGTTTTAAGTTCTTATGATTAAGTTGCTTTGAATGTTATAATGTTGGTAGTTAGTAAGAGAGAGACTTTTGAGATGGCAGAGTTTTAACTGGTGTAATGTGTAATTTCCTGAGTTTAATTATAAAAGTTTAAGCCGTGAACAAGACTTTATTTGAAGAACTGACCCACCCCGACTATATTTTATTTTTTTATTATGACATCTAAATGTTAATACAAACCAGTTATCATTATTGTATGCCTTTTGTTTTAGAAGGCCTATTATTTAAATAGTATTTTTAAAATAACCTACACAAATAAGGTGAGTACTGTGTAAAATTCATTTTCGTCTTGACTTCGCACGTTTTTATTTTCTTTGTTTTCGTCTTTGGTATAAGTATTGCCATAGTACTAATGTGCTCTTTGTATTGTACTCTTTGGTATATTGTCAATGTCAACTGTCATAGGGTGCGTTCCGAATTACGCTGTAATCGATTTGAGCGTCCATAAACCCGTACCGAATTACTGTGAGCGCGCTAACGATGTCCCTTGAATCGTCATAGATGACGTCATGACATGTGTCATCTTGCGATTACACCGACCATGCCCCAAATAAATATCACCGTGAGCGCTGTCAAAATCAAAGTAAAAATGACAAGATGTCTGATGCGTGTGTGAGTGTGTTTGTGTGTTCACAGCTGAGGTTCACTGGCTGGAGTCGCACAAATACATTCAATTAGTTCTTTGAAATCTCTTTGGAGTCTCATAACCATGAGTATTCAAGTAAATTTAAAAGACGAGCCTAACGGGCGACGAATTTCTCTCATGCAGGTTATGTTTTTGTTGTCACGTGACGAGTGAGCACTGTAAACGCGATATCGAGCGTTCCGAATTGATGATTAGCTGTCATAATCGTGATATCTAATTCGGAACGCAAAATATCGACGTGAGCGCTGTGAGCGATTATTTTGTAATACGGAACGCGGCCATAGTGGAGCGAGTAAATCACTGTCAAACTGTCAAAGACTTGTCATTAAAATGTGATACGGAATGGTGTTTCTACTGTTTCAGTGTAGGTTATAAATTTTATAATATTACTCCAGTGTTTCACTATAAAAAGAAGATTTTGATAGTGAGATATAAATAATATAAATTCATCATAAGTCATTTTAACATTGTGGTTCTAATACCAATTCAGAAGATGGCTGCGGCATACGGAATACATTTGGGAAACTATTCGGCATCGTTAGCTTCATATTGTAATGGTGCACCGTTAATTATTGCCAATGATGCTGGAGACAGAACGACTCCTGCTATTGTAGCCCTTAATGGCACAGAATGGGAGATAGGATTGCCAGCGAAATCTGGACAGCCGTCGTCCAAATCGATCATAAAGCACAATAAACGACTCATGAACAGTGACTTCAACGCAGATGATCTCGCGTACGTTGAAGCATCGTCATCTTGTCGCATACAGAACGATGAGAAGTTGGTATATGAGTTTGAAACAAGTGAAACTACTGTCTATTCCAACCCTGACAAAATTGCTACTAAAATCTATGCTAAATTGTTCACTATTGCCAGCCATGCTATGAATAACGAAGGAGATTTGAAGTTAGTACTGGCTGCACCATTGCATTGGTCTACTTCAAGTACAGAGAGGCTTGTGAAGTGTGCTGAACTGGCTGGCTTTGATGTTCTACAAGTTATTAGTGAACCTGCAGCAGCACTCCTGGCCTACAACATCGAAGAAACAGCAGAGGATGTCAATGTCTTGGTTTATAGGCTAGGAGGGTCCTCATGTGACGTCTCTGTAGTAAAAGTATCTGGTGGATTTATGACAGTTGAGAAGAACATCTACCGGTCAGATTTGGGAGGCCAGTGTCTCACTAAAGACCTGGCTGATTATATTGCACAAGAGTTCAGACAAAAATGGAAATTAGACCCTCAAGAAAGCAGAAGAGCCATGGGAAAGCTACTAGTTCATGCTGACAATTGCAAACATGTCCTTTCAACACTGAACTCAGCTCATGTATTTATCGAATCACTATTAGATGGTGTTGACTGGAGCCAGAATGTGTCACGAGCAAGATTTGAAAATCAGATATCATCAAAGATAAATGCCTACATGGAGCCTGCCCAACAAGTCATTGAAAGCTTTGGTGGACCTATTCACAAAATAGTTATTTGTGGTGGAAGTATGAAGATACCAAAACTTCAGTCTGCAATTGCAAATCTGCTACCCGAAGCTGAAGTACTTTCTGGAATAAGTCCAGATGAAGTGATTTCTGTTGGATGTGCCCGGGAAGCAGGCTTACTATTGGATATTCCAGAGTTTTCTCTGAGTGATTTGAACACAGAAGTAGAATTTTTAGGGAAAGATATCTATCTCAAGTACTTAGATCAAACAGTTCAACTTTTCAAAGAAGGAACTGCACCTTATGCTCAGAATGTTCAAAGTATTGATGCAGGAGGTGATATTACAAACATCAGCTTTTCTTTGCATGAAAACCCTGAAAGTGAAGAGTTTGCAACTGAAACTTTCAATGTGGAAAGTTTGAATAAACCATTTACATTAAAAGCAACATTACAACAATCAAATGTCTTGTTACAAGTAGAATAATACTTTTTGTTTGTGGAAAAATAAAGCTATTTCAAGCATTTTTGTGTTGCTATTTTTATTTACAGCCTCATCTGCCTAGCCTTTTTCGGTGTCATCTTCCAGTCAAACTTTTATTTACTGTAAGGAATGATACTAAATTATAGGTTCCCAGCCCTCTAGGTATGTGCAGGCATGCGTTGCACAGATGTGGCTCTGGACAGTTTTTTCTAACAGGAAATGGGGGCTCCTCATGTGGAATGTGACCATGGGGGTGGTTTTTATAGTGACATATAATCCCACATTCCCCGGTCTTATGGCTGAAGAACGGTCATCTTTAGAAGGTTTCACATCGAAAACAGAAAAAAAGTCCAAAAAGAAAGGTTTTGTCACAATTATCTTATTTTATCCCCCTATTTGGAAGCTATGGTAACTTTTGTTCACAGAATGCAGTGCATTGTTCTTAGCATAAACCAGAGTTCGAATCCAGATACGCATAACATTTTGTGTTGTTTTTTATTTTGAAGGACAACATCGTAACTAACCTAAAACCAGAACCAGAGGCGTCTTTACCTATAGTGCAGGGTGTGCGGCGCACACGGGCGCCGGGTCTAAGGGGGCGCCGAGCGCGCTCTAGTGCGACACCTCCAAACAGTAGCGGCGTTAGGGTAGGGCGCGGTTGGGCGACGGGCCGACGGCCCAGGGGCCGTATTTTTGAATCAATAGAATTCAAATCGTGTACGAAATCGCAGAATTCGTATGCGAATCCGTACGAAATCGCAGAATTCGTATGCGAATCCGTACGAAATCGCAGAATTCGTATGCGAATCCGTACGAAATCGCTATTTTTGAATATTCATACCCGTGAATTTTGCAACGAGTGGTCCGACCCACTCGTTTCTGATATTCTACCAGTAGAAAATGACGTGATGAATTCTGCGATTTCGTACACGATTTGGAATTCTATTGATTCAAAAATCAGGGGCCAGGGCGCCAGAGATACAGGGGCGCCAGGAGATTCCATTAAAATATTATCGAATTCGTTCGATCGGTTTTTCAAAAATCAAATGTGGGAAAACCACATGAATTGGTATCAATGTAAAATAAATGCATAGAAAATATTTGTGTAAGAATGATATGTTTTATTACAACTAAAACTGGCAAAGGCGTTTTTACATATAGTGCAGGGTGTGCATATAATAGTACCCGGGCGCAGAGTCCATGTGGGCGCCGATCAGCGCTCGCTACGGAGCGCCCAAGGAGAAAAATCGAAGACATGTGACATCTACTTAACCAACCCCCTCTGGCCTGTTATTTTATTTATTCCATGGCCCCCGGCGGCGCGTTTCAGGGGGCGGCACAGAGCGGAGTCAAGCGGCAGCGTCAGGTCATGGTTATGTCATCAGACAATTAATTAAAATTCCGGTCTGCCGCCCCGCAAATCTAGGAAATCTATATACCTATTACTATATTTCTTCTAACCCGCCACCCACTAGTTCCCTTGTCAGTTTGTTAGTATTGGTTAAATCTTGCAACTGAACTTCAAACCAGTTCCCCTCATCCGATTGAGCTGAAAGGTTGCTCACAGTTCATAACTTTGGTTCTGGTGACACTACATTGATTGAAAAGATTGTTTTTTAAATTATTATTTTATTTAAATCTGTACCTATTCACGGTAAAAAGAAAATCTAACCCATCTCATAATTGGAATGCTCAAATTTTTTAGCTCGCTTCGCTCGCTCTTGCCGCCGAGTTTTTATTATTGCCCCATTTTTCAATGCGTTCGTAGTAAAAGTAAGTTAAATATAATTTTATTGAATGATAAAAATAACCTTTCCGAGGCGGGGTCTAAAATTTTCGAGCTCGCTTCGCTCGCTCTTGCTTTTTTCTTAAAGAGTCCATTTCTATCTATATGTGTGAATTTCTCATTTATTTGATGTACCAAAATTGTTTGAGCTCGCCCACTGATTTTGTAAATTTTCGGAATGGCAAACCTTAATACGCTCATCATTCTCCTGCCCTTATTCCAATTTATTTGGGGTCGGCGCAGCATGTCTTCTTCCTCCATACTTCCCTATTTCTCGTCATCTCAGCAGTACCTCCTTTCTAGCGATATCATCCTTCACACAGTCCATCCATCGTTTCTTTGGTCTTCCTCTACTCATAAAGCCATCTACATTCATACTCAACATTTTCCTCACAACATTTCCTTCATTCCTTCGCATCATAATAATATGTCCATACCACGACAATCGATTACCAATCAACCTTAACACACTATTAGCTATAATGGCTATCGAATATGACGTAGGTACATAGAAGTTAATTAGAACCAATGAAATTGAATTTAAAAAAAGATTTGACTTTGAAAAATAAACACAAAGTGTTACATTTCAAATATTTAAAAAAATGTAAATTGTCTTTATGCTACTTTTCTTGGCTAATGATGAAAATAGAGGGGGCGCTAGGATAATGTTTGCACACGGGCGCTACATGGGCTAGAGACGTCTCTGACCAGAACTTCCTCAAACTTTCTTGGTTCAAGGAAGTGTCTGTTTCAGTTTTCGACATGTGCTTTTTTTCAACCCACCACTGTATATTAATACGGTCCACGTCTTATTACTAGGCTTAGGCTAGTCTAGTATTTCTCTAGTTGTGGGAACGAAACAGGCTGATATGCTAGTATCCATACTATGTAAAAAAAAAAGATTTGTCAAGTGTCATTCGACTGTCAACTCAAAACTAATATTTAAATATTTTTAGTTACGTACTTACGTTCACGTTTACACTTTCACGGAGTGAAATCAATTTTTTCAATAAACACTATATTTTTGGATATAAATTATGAATGGATTAATTACAGCATTTTGCTTAGCTCTAATATACGTTATAGCATCAGTGGGGTCTATTAAAACAAATATAATTCGGCATCATTTAGGTTCACGCACACCTTACAGGTTTTTAGCAAATAAGAATGATTCGAGAATAAAGTTTCCCGGTAAGTCAATATTAATTAATTAAATATATTGTTTACATAAGTACTAGTAGTATTAAGTAGGTATTAGACTTGTTTTTGAAATGGATACTTACATTTTTCAATTCCTTAATTTTAACTGTACTATGGTCCACTTTTCAAACGAGTTTCTATAAACATTAACAGTTATGTGTATTTGATGAAGCGAACTATGAAACTGCGTTGTTTGGGGCTGTTAGAAATTTTTTCATTCAAAGTTTATTGAGTTTTACTAAGAATATTATAATTTATGTTTCAGATTGCAAAGATACAAAGATATGGATGGTGACTCGTCATGGCACTAGATTACCTAGTGGTAAAAATATAGCTGATGTTGATCATCTTGTCCAGTTGAAATATCAAGTGTTACTGCAACATAAGCAAGGCAATGGTTTGTAATAATAATCTGGATACAATTATGAAGTGCTGCATTATTTAACAAATCATTAGGGTTCTTGCTTAAATACTTAAACAAGTTTTAAGTTCTTTATGTGCGTGTGCAGAAAGTATGAGAGTATTATTAACCTACACAGATTCATAGAAATCTTTAATACCAACTTGTCCATACTGGAAACCTGTAACTTTATGGACCCTAAGTCAACACACAATGGCCCAATCAAGAGGCTAAGTGCGGATAAAAGCCCTGTACTACATCTAAACTGGACCCTAAGTTATGTGCTATAAAAAAGTATAAATATAATGGCATTTATTCTTAACGAAAATGGCGAATGTCATGACTCGCACAGCAAACATAGTATTTATTTATGACTGATTATGTAGTGACTCGAAATGGTGAAGGAAAACATAGTGAGGAAACCAGCAAGTTTAAAACCAAAAATTTAAAGACGTGTGACATCTACCAACCCGCACTGGGCCCTTGTGGTGGATGCATCTCTCTCCTCAAGAGATGATGATGATGTATATCAGTCTCAGTGAGGGTTACAGAATTATGTACTGAATATGTGTTGAGCATTGTCCCTTTTGCCCTGTATATAAACATAATATTAATAATTTAAAATTCAATACTTTCAGGTCAATTAACAAATGAGCAATTAGACAATCTAGAAAACTGGAAACCAGATCTTAATGCTGATCAAGATAGTTGGCTGACATTAGAAGGTCAAGATGAAATGATATTACTGGCTGAGCGGATGCAGAAAAGATTTCCCAATGCTATCAAACAGAAATATAGCAATAAGACATATTTAGTAAGTACGCTTCCTCCTCGTTGTCTTTAAAAAAATGTATTAAGTACATAAAACAACCTTTATGTTTCCCGAAGTGTTAGATTAGATTAGAATAGATCCATCGGGCTAGTGTCCGCAACTCCACGCCCGGAGCGTGTGTTTTGCGTGCGGGTGGGAATCTTACTCGATCCACCGAAGCTCCCCGAGAAAAGCCAGCAACACCTTGATGTTACCGGCAATCTCGCGGAGAGTACCTGGGTTACCGAAGTACTTGGCCCTGTATGGGGCAACCCCTGGACAGTGCAGGAGCACGTGGGCTGCTGTTTCTTCTTCCTCCATGCAGGCTCGACACAGAGGACTATCCGTGACACCTATAACAAAGAGGTGCTTGTTAAATGTACCGTGTCCAGTGATGGCGGCCGTCACTGTGCGTAGCTGCAGCTTAGTCAGCCGGAGCGCTTGTTTGGTGAGGCGGGCGTCGATGGCGGGAAGCGCCTCCTTGGCCTGCCTGCACTCGCCGTGGTCAAGCCATAGCTTGGCGTGAAGTTCTCTGGTACGTTTCCTTACCAGCGTACGAAGATAACCGAAAGGGAGCGGCACGATGGGTTCTGGTCCCACCGCCGCCATGCTTGAGCCTCTTCGAGCGAGCTCGTCCGCTGCATCGTTGCCTCGGGAGTCGCTATGTCCTTTAATCCATTGAATGGTTATATTGTTGAGGTTACCTACCCGGTTCAGGCGTTGGTGGCACTCGTATATTAGCCCGGAATTGACCGTGTGGCTCCTTAATGCCAGCAGCACCGCCATGCTGTCAGAGAGTATACGGATGGATTGATCCTTTACCTCCCGAGCCAAGATGGCTGATGCCGCCAGGGAGATGCCCATGCATTCTGCCTGAAAGACAGTGTTGTGGGCACCCAAAGGTACGGCTATGTGGATATTGAGATCCTCCGAGAAGACTCCGGCTCCAGTGCCAGTACCTGTTTTGGATCCATCCGTGAAGATCCGCAATTCTGCGGGGCTAAGTCCCTCGCAGCGGTGGTCCTCATGGAGTTGGATTTTGTACTTCTTGTCGAATACGTACTGTTTGGGTACTCGATCATTAACAGCTTTCACCAGGGGAAATTCGCTTTGGAGTCCCTCTAGTGCCGCAGTATGCTGCGTGTGCTTCTTACCCCAGAGTTGTAGCGTGTTAAGGCGCACCGCCGTCATCGTTGCTTCCTGCTGAATGAACAGGTGGAGCGGCGGAAGCCCCAGTATGGCTTCGAGGGCTGCAGTCGGAGTTGTCCTCATGCAGCCTGTGATCGCCATGCAGGCGAGCCTTTGCATACGTTGCAGCTTGTTTATGGCTGTTATTAATTTGGTGCGGGTCCACCAGACCACTGCCCCGTAGGTGATCATGGGTCGGATTACCGCACTGTAAAGCCACAGTATAATTTTGGGGGATAGGCCCCACTTCTTACCTATCATCCTCCTGCATTGCCAAAAGGTGATGCAGGCCCTGTTAAGCTTGTTGTCAAGATGACTGCTCCAATTTAACTTACTGTCCAGGATAACTCCCAGGTATTTGACCTCGTTGGTTACCTGGAGCTCTGTATCGAATAGCTTAGGTAGGCGATGAGGGCCTAGCGTTCGTTTTTGGGTAAACATGACTAGTTCGGTTTTCGTGGGGTTCACTGAGAGATCGAACTCAGCACACCAACGTTCAACTATGCGAAGCGCCTGCTGAGCAAGGTTTCAGATTGTCCCTGTCACCTTCCCCGAGATGAGGATGGCGAGATCGTCAGCGTACCCAATAGTATAAAAGTGATTAGCATTGAGCTTCGTGATGAGGTCGTTGATCACCAGATTCCAGAGGAGAGGCGATAGCACTCCTCCCTGGGGACAGCCCTTGGCTATCACTGCCATCTGCTGCTCCACTCCAAGGCGGACTACTCTTTTGCTAAGCATATTAGTAATCCAGTCTATCAGTACCTGTTCCACACCATGACGGGAGAGGGCGGCGCTGATGCTGGAGAAGTTTGTTTTATCGAAGGCTCCTTCGATATCTATAAAAGTACCTAGGCAGGTGCCCTTCTGATGTATCGCTTCTTCTATCCGGCTGACTACCAGATGAAGAGCGGATTCAGTGGACTTACCCGCGCTGTATGCATGTTGGTTTGCGTGAAGAGGTGTTGCTTTTAAGACGCCGTCCCTCAGCTCTCTCTCGCATATCTTCTCCATAGTTTTCAGGAGAAAGGAGGTCAGGCTGATCGGCCGGTGGGATTTGGCGTTAGTATAGTCACTCTTACCTGGCTTAGGGATAAAGATGACTTTCACTTCCCTCCATCCTTTCGGGACATACCGAAAGGCCAGGCACGCCCGCAAAATAGGCACCAGTTTTTCCGCGACGGGGAGCCCGCCCCACTGAAGTAGTGCAGGAAACACCCCGTCCGGACCAGACGCCTTGAAAGGATGGAAGCACCCGATCGCCCACTGGACTTTCTCCAGCGTGATCATCATGTGAGCGTATTTCCAGTCGTTACCTGTTGGAGTTTGGTTTACCTCAGTCCAGTCAATTGTGGGTGTGAAAACGCAACCTGGGAAGTGAGCTTCAATAAGGACGCGCATCGCCTCTTCTGGAGTAGTGGTAAGCGTGTTGTCAGGTTTACGGAGCACAACCGGTCCGGCAGAATTCTGCTGTGCCAGTATTTTCCTTACCCTGTTTGCTTGTTGGCAGGATTCTATTTTCCCGCAGAATTTCCTCCAGCCGCCAGAGCTTCTGCGTCGGATGCATTTATTGTAGCTGGATTTGGCCGCCCTATAGACGTCCCAATCCTCGTCAGCACTGGTGTTCATGGCTCTGTTAAGGGCTGCCCTTACCTTCCTGCGCTTGCGTTCCAGATCCGGTCCCCACCATGGTTGCTTGCCTGGGGTTGTGGGCGGGGTGGTTTCTGGGCAGGATGCATGGTAGCTATCTACCAGTGATTTCGTTAGGTAGCTTACTTGCTCTTCGATCTGGCCCGTGTTGTCAGGGGTCTTCCAGTGCTTTGTTGGCGCAAGCTTGGTTGCAAGGATGCGAGTATAGGCTGCTCGATCTGTATTGCGTGGGTTGCGGCGTGGCAGTGGAGGTGTCACACAGACCGGGATGTCGAAGCGGATCCACCTGTGATCCGAGCAGGAGGCCTCTTTCGAGACCTGCCACCCGGTTGTGATGGCCGCTGCGCCCTCCGATGCCAGAGTTAGATCTATGATCGTTTGACTGCGTCTGGTGACGAATGTTGGTTCGGAACCTGTATTTAGAAGGGTTAGGTTTGTCGTAAACAAATAGTCAACTAAGGCCTTACCTCTTGCGTTCTGCGTGTTCATGCCCCACAGAGGGTGATGAGCGTTTGCGTCGGCCCCTATGACCACCTCGAGCCGAGTGCACTCACAGTGCCTTACGAGGCGGGCGAGGTCATGCGGGGGTGGCTCCTCAGCCTCAGGCATGTATGCCGAGACGAAAGCCACCTCTACTTCCGTGTCCCCGCGCCGTAATAGCAGCCTAGCTGCAGAGATATCCCTGCAACAGAAATCCGTAAGTGGCTGTGCTTTTACGAGTATGTTACGCGTTGTGTAGATACACGATCTCGGATTATCGTGTTCTGAGCTAAATAGAAGCTTACCCCCAAGATTGGAGAGTCCTTGTATTTTTCCCGCCCTGATCCACGGCTCCTGGATCAGGACTATGGCCGTGTGTTGAACCTCCAGCCACTTCCGAAGCTGAGCCGTTGCGGTCTGACTGTGGTGGAGGTTTGCCTGCAGGACTTTACAGGTTAGAGAAGGGGATGCCATTGCTGGTCGATCCGTCCTCGTCACCCTCGAGCCGCAGCCCAGCAAACAGAAAGCCGGGGTCGAAGCCGCCCTCCTCCAGGTCAGAAGCCGATGACAGTATATCGTCATCGAGCTCCCCACCCGACGTAAGGACGGTTTCCACACCGACGACTGCTGGGGCCTCTGGCTCTGCTCCCGCAGGCACGTCCGTAGGCCGTTCCGTGGAACTCGTGGAGGGAGTTGACTCCTCCACCCGTTTTACCCCCGATGTGGTAGCTTCTGCCGGTAATTCCTGAGGGACATTGACGAACTTGCCACTCGGTGTCTGGAACATCACATAGACCCTCCCGGCACAGAATGACAGTCGTCGTTCGGCCTCCATCAGAGTCGGGATATGGTCCTCAGGGATCCCGACCACCACGAAGCAAGCGTTTTCCTGCCTCTTGACTTGCAGCAGTGCCCAGCTCTTAATGTCTATCCATCGATTCTGATGAGATAGAAGTCGCCCGATGTTGAGTGGGTCCGTGAATACCCCCCGGTCGTCAGGGATCAGTATGCCGCAACGTACGCGGCGCTTGATGTCTGCCTGCCTCTTGATCACAAGCGACGTGCCAGCAAGGGGAGGCATCTCGGCTATGAGTTTTTTCAGCCAGCTTAAGGTGACTTCGCTGTCACACCACAGCTTGAGCACCCCATCCACGAACGCCGGCTTCGCGTTGAAGACCGGTACTGGCAAGTCCAGCGCGTCAGGGGAGCAGGCCTCGGCGAGCATCTTCCTCTGAAGAGCCTCGAGGATCTCGCCCGCCACCTCCTTGCTGATCTGCCCCGTCTGGTCGCACGTGACTGCGACGTCGAGGTCCGATCCTGCAGCTTGGGCGTAGCTACGGTTAGCAACCCGCTTGGACTTATCAAGCCGCGGCCGCTTCCGCTCCCCTCGAGGTGATGAGGTCTCGTTGAGAGCCCGCTTGGCCGCGGCCTGATCATTCCGAGCAGGTCGCTGTGTAGCCGCCGTGGTTGGTCCTTCTGCCGAGCCTTCTTCTTCTACCGTGCCAGCTGGTGGTCGACTGGGGCCTGGTCGGCTGTTGTCGACTCCGGCCTGCGACCGCTTGCCTGCGGAAAAGAAGTTGACATTGCCACTGGTCGGTTGCCCCTGACCTGCAGCATTAGCCAGCATTACTTGCCGGGAGTTACCCTTACCTTTTGCCGCTAGCCGCTGCTTCTTGTTCGGCCGGTTCCTTCTTAAGGCACCACTTGTCCCGGGGACCGGAGCAGCTTGAACTGCGGGGTCCGCACGTTGACGTCGTGATGCCAGAGCGTTACCCCCCTTCCTACCGTTGTTCCTGCCCTTCTGCACCTGCCAGTTTTGCACAAGCACGTCGTTGGAGATGCAGAGCTCCACCGACTGACCAGTGACGGACAGCGGGGGAGGGGCTACTTGAGGAGTTAAGGGTGGGGGAGGATGTGGTAGCAAAGCCCGCCCACCGGCATTAACCGTCGCGGGGGACTGTGCAGAAGGATCGGAACTGGTCCCAGGCAGCGCCGATGTCCTTCCCTTGTCGTGGGACTTCTTGGTCTTGGCAGCGGTATTCGCCACTGCCGGACCGGTGCCCGCACTGGAGCTCGCTGTGTTGGCAGCAGAGCTCCCGGGGGCCGAAGAGGTGCTTGGAGCACCCCTCTTCGGAGTTTTGGCTTTCGCCTTCGCTCCGGTGTGTGTTTGTGCAGTGTGAGTTTTTGTGTTAGTGGCTATTGTATGTGTGTGAGTGGATGATGTTTCTGTGTGTGGTTTTGTTGCGTCTGTGTTGAGTGTGTGCGTGTTAGTGGTGTCAAGTTTTTTGTTTTCCATTGTGTTACCTTAATTGCAGTTCATCTCTTTGGCTTCCCACCCTCCTTGGAGCCCGCACCTGGGAACGTCTCGCTACAAACTAGCTCGAACGTTAAGACTACCATCGAGATATAGGAGTGTGAGGCTGGTTCACAGTGCGACATCGGGTGCTTGATCGGGTTGGCATAGGGGACTGACTAATCCCTTCTGAACTGATCAACCCTCACTTACACCGTCAGCATGACCTTCACCACCGCTTTGGCCATCCGGAGACAGCCTCCGCGGACCTCCCACTCCTCGCCGTGTCCCTCTGACGGGACACTATGGCCATTTCCCCACCCCCGGCTATTGGGTAGGGCCACCGTTTCGCTTGAAATCCGGACCAAAGAGGGCGTGTTGCCTTGCGGACACATTACCACCAGCGCCACTCGGCTCAACCCCCCAGGACTCCTTCATCCCCGCTTACGGCGCTCAACTGCGCAGGTCCTAGCGCAGGTGACTGATTGTACCTACTCGATACCAGCTGAATTTTAGTGGCACCGAGCCCACCACCATCCAGTCACAGATGGTCGCAGTAGGTAGGGTAGAAAGCGCCTGGTGGTTTTTGTTACGTCTATTTCGTAGGGAATTAGACCAAAAACAGGGTGGCAACCACGTGAAGGTGAACACACCAGGCCTGCCTTGAGGATCTACACGACTGTGGCGCTCTCCCTCAAGACCCCGCCACCTTGCCGCCTCTGAAGGAGGCAGTAAGGTAGACTTGCAACTATGCTACCAAGCCATGTGTAAGCAAAGCGTGTCGTTGTGCAACCGTAAAAGCATACATGCAAGCCAACCCCTCCCGAAGTGTTAGGCAGAGGTGTTCCTGTGAATTGGGAGCGAGAATAAGCGAAAATATTCCCATCAACCGAAAAAAAAATGGTTCTCATTGACAAAAATTCAGTTAACAAAATTGTTTTTTTTTTTTGAATAAACAATTGGCATTTGGTCTATGGTCTCAACTAACCTTCTTTTTTAAAACTTATTCCAGTTCCGCTACACAGCAACGCAAAGGGCTCAGCAAAGTGCAAGGTACTTCACCAATGGCTTGTTTGAGAAAAAGGAGTCACAAGACATCATATTTGCACCAGCCACAAAAGTCGACCCAGTATTACGAGTAATTTAACATATTTACTAAATAACATTAATTATATAATTAGACAAATTTAATTTCAACCGAATTCTCAAATTACCTCTCTGTCGCTATAAAATGTGGGTTATTATTGTATGTCGTATTAGAGACCAAGGGCCGCGAATGCAGTTTTAAGATGATGGTAATGCAACGACAATGCACAAAACAAAATGTACGGCGGTAACTTAATAATGCCGTAGATTTTAATAATTGATCTGAACAATATGCCCTATGCGCTTTTGCATCGTATCATAACAGACTGTCATAGG
The DNA here is from genome assembly GCA_949316265.1 of Diarsia mendica. Taxonomy (NCBI): domain Eukaryota; kingdom Metazoa; phylum Arthropoda; class Insecta; order Lepidoptera; family Noctuidae; genus Diarsia; species Diarsia mendica. The sequence goes on from OX438897.1 coordinate 17,238,034, forward strand.
ACCGGGACTTGGTCGGTTTTTTTATCGTCACTAAAGACCGCTTACATCTGCATGGAATACTCGTATTGCAGCCGGGAGAATTAAAGTGCCATATTGAAATCGTCTCCCCAATAGACGAGGACGTAGACAGGATCTCGCAAAAGTATGAGGGAACTCCCCGAACAAAATATAACTAACTCGCCCTGGGGCTGCAGTCTCTACACTAATACCGACTCTACGAATGTCGCTAAGTCGTAAAATCGTAAACTTTCTCTAATATGATTTTCAGCTTTATTCAACAACAAATCTATTAAAGAAAGTTTACGATTTTACGACTTAGCGATAATCGTAGCGTCGTTATTAGTGTAGAGACTGCAGCCCCAGGGCGTTGAGAGCTCGAAAGTTACTTGTGCGTGATGACGCGGCAAATAACAATAATTAAAGTAGGTACATTGTGCGTTGGTTGGGTAATTCTCGAGGGGCATTTGTTCCAAGTATCTGGGAACAAGTCATTTCCGCGGACAAAAAATCCTCGTCTGCGCAATCCTTTACAAGTACATCCGCGGTTTTAAAGTGACAGGTACTCTTTTGAAAATTCGGCTGTTGACTCTTAGCTTCCCTCTTCACTTAGTTGCAATTTTTCAGTTTTACAAACACTGTGACAGATGGCTAAGTCAGGTAAAGAAAAATCCTGCAACTTACAAGGAGACACACCTGTTTAGTCGTAGCCATGAAATGAATAAGACGCTGGAGTCTATTTCCCATAGATTGGGCCTCAATACAGTGCTGAATTTTGGTTTGTAAGACTTGAATGCCTCGCTGTATCGCTGAATCTTGCTTTGCTTTGCTCGATTGTCACAAACCTATGCTTGCTTAGTTTTCACTGTTCCTATTTTAACTTTGATCCTTAACTAGTTGAACAGCACATAGAGTTGCGTAACAGATTGGCCATCACGCGTTTTGTTCAAGCGACTGCGAGTGCGCATTGATGATTGCAAATGATTTAAAATTGTAAAAGTTCTTAGAGCATGCCTCGAGGCACCTTGACACAACATGACGCGTACCTTATTCACGCAGACTAAACACGTGAAACACGCGTATTGTTTGACGCAATTGACATCCGCTCACGTTGAAACCGGGTGTTTAAGTCTTTTATAATGTTGCTAATTCGATGAGTATCACTTTGATCTTCTCGCTAATATAATTATCTTCCAACCAAGCACCCTTGGAAGCATGGCTTTTGTCTCTACTCTATTCAAATCGATGCGTTGAGGTTTAGCGAGTAGGTAACTTAATTTATTTTCTGATTAGCGCTGCACCTATGATGATCCAATGCGTAGTAGGCGCAATCAAAAAACATCTAAGCTCAGAACAATTTCCACACATGCATTACTTTGTAATCTAATGCTAAACAATCGGAAGTGCCACACGAATAGACAGACTGACAGACGAACAAGAGAGTGATCTTACAAGGGTTCCTTTTTTACTTTTTGAGGTAACCCTAAAAATCGTGAGAGTCATCGCCCTTATATGCCGGTTAGAGTATACGTTGACGCGCTGCTCTGCCCAGCTAGTACATAACTTTATTAAGTACTTAATTAATCCTTGCATTTATTATGTACGCAGTATTTTCATGCTTAAATTATTATCAACAGTAATATTTTAAACAAAGGTGTTTATGTACTAAAGCTACATTTTAATTAACAGGAACGGTGAATTTGGTGTATAAGTTCTGTGGATTTGAAACTGCGTGGGATAAACATCACATATCGCCCTGGTGTTACGCGTTTGATGAAGACAGCATTAAGGTAACTACTGACCTCGTTCGTAGCGATGCGAGTCGCAAGAGCAGTCTCCGACTAGTTTATTTTTAGCGCGTATAAGCTCGTATGAGCCACATTTTGTTTTTCAAAAAACGAAATGCGTGCACACGCGCTCATTTCGGCGTGTTACCGAAGGGTGAAACGAGGCACCTCGTTTGTACGAGCTTATAAACGCGTCAACACTCGTAGGATTGATGAGAGGTACACGCTTCCAACACGATCTCATGCGCGCCGATAATACGCTAATATGAAACCGCCAAAAGACATTCGAAATTAAAAATAGGTACTAGGTATACCTAGACCGTCACTCGCAGTTCTTCCGAACCGCCATAAAGTTTGAACAGAACTATACATTTTAATTTAATTTTATTATTCCCTTTATTTATTATTACACAAATTATGTACATTACATTACACTACATTACATATTTCTAAAAAATAAATAAAAAAAAAACATTTAAAAATAACAAAAAATTACAATAATAATTTTATTTATTGTTACAGATGTTTGAGTATTATCACGATCTAAAAGCGTATTGGCTCGATGGCTATGCTCACGAAATAACGTACCGCCAAGCTTGCTTGTCAATGAAAAACATGTTTGAACATTTTAGGTAAGTAATTATTTATTTATTTTATTCCCTTATTCTGTGCATATCAGATTACGAGGTTTATAGAAAGGCTGTTGGGGAACAACAAGGCTCTCTATAAGGTCCAGGTTTTTGGGTTTAGCCCAACTATGCCGTGCTATAAAAAAAGGATAGTGCTTTAAAATCGTCGTTGTGCCGTATATTGGTAGCGGTATGATCTACTGTATTTGTTATAGAATAAGTACAGATGTCTCAAAGTAGTTATTATTTTCATTGTTTATGGGAGAGTCATACTAAGTTTTTAACACGACCTTATTTCCACCTGTAGTATAGGTAGATATTAACCTACCTGAAGTGCCAGTCTCACACAAATTAAGCTCATTGTGGACTATGTTAAAATAACACTCTTTTTTTTGGGCAGTCGTGTAATGAGCAATAATTACATAATTTGTGTAAAGAAAATAAACGTTTATATTATTTTATTGTATATACACAGTTTTTATTCTTTTTGTGCAGTAAAGAACGCGGCTATCGATCGATCTTCTTATTCAGTCACTCTGGCACTGTTCTGAAGATCCTCACGTATCTGAATCTATATCAACCACCGCGGCCGCTTAAAGGCGACCAAATTCTGAAGGACAGGAAGTGGAGACTGTCTGAAATAGACTGCTTTGCGGCTAATTTGGCGTTTGTGCTATACAAGTAAGTATTTGTTAATATTATGAACTTTACCACCAAGCAATACATACAGCTGAATTTCAAAGATCTAACAGAAATAACACAATACACCATATAACAGCTTTTCACAATGTGTGAAAAGCTTAATAAAATCGATAAAAAAATGAAGTAGCTACACGCTTTAGAAGTTTTTGGTGGGGGCACTTTCTATCCTTGTCGCGCGAAACGGCCATTTGTACTACGTAACTATGGCGGTATGAAATAAGACGTCACATTTCTGTGGTGCTGTCTTTGTCTAGCACGTCATTTACAATCTGTTAAAACTCAGGTATTTTTTGATCGATTTTATTACTCTTTTCGCACATCGTGTTATTTCTGTTAGTGCTTTGAAATAACATAACATTTTCGTATTATAACAGTAGTCAAATAGCGAATTATGTTAAACTTACTTCAATGTGGGAAAGAGACAAAGTTATGCGTCTTCTACAGGGCGGAAGAGACACCGACGTTAATACGGTTACTATTACATATGAGTACATCATTCTGTGCATGTAGCTGAGATGAGAATGTTGAGATGTATAATAATAATAATAATAATAATATTCCACAACTATCACACAACGCCATCTCGTCCCAAGCTAAGCAGAGCTTGTGTTATGGGTACTAGACAACTGATAAACATACTTATATATTTCTAAATACATACATATTATAGATAAATTACACCCAGACACAGAACAAATGATCGTGCTCATCACACAAACATTTGTCCTGGGTGGGAATCGAACCCACGACCTCCGGCATAGCAGTTAGGGTCACTAACCACTAGACCAACAGGCCAGTCACAGTCAGTATGTGTGGAGTGACAAAAAATGGAGAAAGTAAGTTATAAATATTGATGGATGGAGAGGGAGAGGAAGGCCAAATATGGATGGGTTGTGTGAATAATAATGAAATGAAAGGAGTAAATGCCACTGTGACGTCTAACAGGAAAGAATTGAAGAAGAAAACGTGTTGTGCCGACCCCAAATAGAAAGGGATAAGGGCAGGAAGATGATGAGTACATCATTCTGAAGTGGCCCACAAGCAAATTTATCGTCGGTAGGTAATTTAAATAATAATAATAAACATTTTATTTCAGGCCTCTAAGGCCTATAGGTAAAATACACAAATAACATAAAACAATAACAACAAACTATGTATTTATTACATATGAAAAAAAAAAACAGAAAGGCAGGTGTGGCCTACAAAACTGCAATACCTACACGGTCAAAATGTATGGCGCAGCAGATTACCGACGCGACGCAAATAAGACCAGACCATTCTAGCGAGCCACAGGTACAGCTAGTACCATTAAAAGTAACAAATGAGATCAAACCATTATGGCTGTAAACGTAGCACTTAATCCAGATTTCTTAGCGTGCCGCTGAAATTCAGATTAATTGGCACTTTAGCGTTCTAATGTAGGCAACAAGTCATCGCTAACTATTATTATAAAACTATAACTAACTATTGTGTCGCGTCTATCTGTTCGCGATAATCTTAAAAACTACTGCACCGATTTTCATGCTGTTTTCATTAATGGATAGAGTGGTTCTCGACCCATGTTAGTATAAAGGCGCGGCCCCACCGCGGTGCACGGAGAGGCTACGCACGTGTAGTATGCTTCGCTTTGTAAGAAAATGTATGAGGTTGTGTCCACTGCAACCCACGGAGAGGCTACGCATGAATTGACGTCATTGATACATGCGTGGCTTGCTTGAATAGGTGGTTACATAGCTCAACGCTGTCGACGTGGGTCTACGTTTCCACTGAAGTACACGAATATGACCCACGACTATGCACAGCTCGCTTATCGATGTACAATCGCTTATTGTGTTATATCGTAGCCTCTCCGTGCGCTGTGCCACGCTATACATAGTCGTTGGTCATATACGTGTATTCCAGTGGAAACGTTGACCCACGTTGCCAAACAAATTAATACACGCAGCTAAAATGCGCCGCGTGCCCGTGCACAGCATGCGCCGCGGTGGGCCCGCGCCTTAAAATTTGACCAACATCCACGCGGGTGAAGCTGCGGACATCAGCTAGTCATAATATAGATCTCGAACAAAATACGAACGTGGTTTTATTGTTGAATGTTTAAAACTGTTGCGAAGAATCTGTTATGAAGAAATAGGTTAACATTTTGTTTTAGTGTTTCGTTGTAATTTGGAGAAACAGAACACTGACGTAATTAGTTTGTTTGGCATAAAAATGTAATAAATAAGAGCAACTTTCCTCCTTTGCCATTGAAAAGGCGTGGCTGTGGTGTTTACGTGCGATACTTCGCTGTTTGGCTTAAGATCTTTGACTGGCATTGATGATTTCAAGCTGGTACCTACCATACTACATTTTAACTGTTTCTATGGTGTTATTATAGTGATCTGCATAAACTTAGGAGGTTTGGGTAATAAATTATACAAAGTCATCCGAGCCCAGTCCCAGTTGGTTTGTTGTTGTGTCGAACTTCATTGTCTCGCCGGCGCTTTCCGGTGATTCTGGGTTTCAGGAGGTACAGTGATTTGGGAATGGTGTGGCGGGCTTGTCCTAATACAAAGTCATACCTCTCTGAACATGACAGGTATCCAGAGAGCACACGTACGACGAACCACAGATTAACAAATATTTTTTGATGGAAGTGTTCCATCTTTAAAAATTGTGATACAGCGAGTAGTGCAGAGTACAGACTAAGAATATATATATATATTATAGAATATCTTCACATTGCTTCCAATTTATTACAATTATTAATTAATCCAACTTTTTTGTCCCCAGATGCAAGGACGGCGACCATGTTTTAACTCTTCACCAAGAAAAAATAATAAAGCTTCCGATGTGCGAACAGGAACTGTGTCCACTGAAGCATTTGAAGGAATATTTCCACGACAGCATTCACAACTGCGACTATAGTGATATGTGTAGCCTTGACTCCAATCCTAATAGTACTGATAGTAAAGGAGGGAAAAAACGCATATGAATTGTTAAATTCGCCTTAAAATTCGGACTTTTGACTGATTATGAAGCCAGTCTTCAATTTGTCCGTACCAGTTTGACCGAATTTTAAGGGCTCTTGTTGACGACCAGTTTGACAAGCTTGTACACATAATCGGTTTTAGCCCAAAAAATACGAGATTTTGTTTTCAGTATTCATCGATTGCCATATTCAACACCGACAACGATACAAATTAAACCAGGGCTAGCGCCGACGATGGGAACAACCCTTCATTTTACTTCATACTCAACAGCTGTCGATCTGGTTGCTCCTGGCCCGGGTAGAAATAGACGGTCGTGAACAAGAGCTTCAAACAACATTTTAAAATATACATGTGCCTATTTTGCTTTTGCGCTTAGGCCACCTAAACTGTAGTTCTGGGCTGCTTAAGATGCTTTACTGCGCTTATGAGCTAAACTGTTAAAAATATAACACTCAATAAAGTACTTATACAAGTACATTGTGCCATATTGCACAATTTTGAATTATGATATTTATAATTCCCAGTACATTCCAAGTGTACATATTTATGACGTCACTGTCCAGTGGATATTATTTAAGTACCAGTGTTAATTTATTAATTTTTAAATTATGACTTATGATTAAAACTTCAGTATTTTTATATAAAACACACAATTAACGATAGAAAAACGCAAAGACTTAGACATTGCGACATACAGTCGCAAAGTTCCTTGAATGAAAAAAAAGCTTATGAACTTGTTATACTTACGTAAATGAATTGCTTGAAGTTGTTGTAGGTATTCAATCGGTAGTTTTACACTGTTATATAATAGTATGTCGAAATGTACAAATGACATTGTTGAATTGATCATAATAAACGCTACACACGCTTTAAGTATACCTACTTGTGTTTTTATTTAGTGACTTTGGTGTTGACCTAGCCAAACGTTTGTCTAATATTAAAAATCATGCCAAAATGCATCATGAATTCATGGCAGATTAACAATGATTTTAAATACCGAAACCACTTCACCTAAAGACAAATTAAGCCGGGTCGTTGGCGATATCGAAAACAATAATGAAGATTGTGAGAAAAGATGTCTGATAGTTGGTGTCGTTCGTTACCCGACGTTGCCTGACTTCTGAAAGTTGTCATAGAATAGAATCTATACTAATATTATAAAGCTGAAGAGTTTGTTTGTTTGTTTGTTTGTTTGAACGCGATAAACTCTGGAACTACTGGTTGGATTTGAAAAATTCTTTTTGTGTTGGATAGTTCATTTATCGAGGAAGGTTATAGGCTATATAACATCACGCTACTACCAATAGGAGCGGAGCATAAATGAGAAATGTTGCAAAAACGGGAAAAGAAAATTCCTTTCTGAGAGCTTCCGTTGCGTGCGCTGCGAAAACGGTTTAAGTTACGAGAATATCATGTATGAAGTAATTATTCGTCTTTAAAAGTTCTAAAAAAAAGTCCGCGACAGCATCTGTCTATCTTTTAAGATTGACTCACTGTAACCATTTTTTACTATTAAAATGTTAGGTTAAAAAGAATTATTTTTTGCGAAGCTTATTCAACCCATATGGTATTAATCTATATCTAAATAAAGGTGTTCGTTAGAACGGAAATTTAATGTAGAATATTTGTGCTCTTTACTCTATACAGTTTAAACAAATATCTTAGAAGATATCGCAATGTAAAAATACCCGCGCGGAAAAATAATTACGCGGGTTGCGTCGCAATTTAGGTACGGGGGATTCTGGCTGGCCTCCGGGAAATTCAAATTCAAAATATTTACTGCATCATAATGTTTACAAGTACAGAGTGTTATAGTATATTTAACAGTAAGAGATAGATTTTATAGTAATTCACACTTTAATATAATCTAAGCTAATCTAAACCATCTAAACTATTGTAATAAAGAGGAAAGATAAGATTTTTTGTTTGTTACGATTTAGCTTAATTAATGTCGGATAGTCGATATATCGAGAAAGGTTATGGCTATATTTATGTGACGCAGACGAAGTTGCGCGGGTCAGCTAGTATAGAATATTCGTTTATTTGCTTAAACAGGGACACTATGCGCGACATCCTACAATAATATTATAAACGCGAAAGTTTGTAAGTACACACATCAACACGGTCTAGGGATATTTCATACTCAATTATATAACTCGAAAAGTACTGGCCGCATTGGAATCTTTAATACACCGATTTGTTTGTAATTTATCTCAGACTAATTCCAAATTCAAATTTTTGAAAATTCTTTTGTTTCGGTGGCATAAAAATGTCTTGATGTATAGGAGAGGGAATTTTCATTTGTGCGAAATTTAAAAAACAATACGAATTACGTTTAGTTACAGTTTTTTTTCATTTTTAAACGAAAGGTAAAGTTAAAATTGTGGTATTGTAGCCATGCAACGCCGACATTTGACGAGGGCGGAGATGTTACGAGCTCTGAGAATGCTGGAATCTGGATCTGTTCAGCGTAATGTTGCTGAGGCCATAGGGACCCATCAAAATGTAATTTCAAGATTGTGGACACGCTATCGTCCCACAGGTGAAGTACCGGAGAGGCACCGGGGGTCAAGTCGCATCACTACCCCCAGACAAGACCGATTTTTGCAAATTACTGCGCGAGCTCAACCAAATGCAACGGCGACTCAATTGGTCCAAAGGCTGCGAGTGGAACACCAAGTGCTTGTGAGTAACCAAACTGTAAGAAGGCGACTGCATGAAAGCAATCTACGCTCTCGTAGACCACTCTGGGTCCCACCTTTACGGAGAGGCAATCGTGGACGACGATTAGAATGGGTTCGGAACCACGTGGACTGGGGCCGTGCAATGAGCAATGGTCCAATGTGCTGTTCACGGATGAATCCAGGTTCGGCTTCCATCCAAATTCACGAAGGACGCGTGTTTGGCGAGTTCCTGGATGATGGAGCCGTCTCCAGAACCCTCAGGAAGTTCACCCATACCAAGGAGGAACAATTATGGTTTGGGCAGGAATTCGTCTTGGAGGACGGACGGATCTCGTTTGGGTGCGGGGCAATATGACGGTAGAACGATACGTCCAACAGGTGCTGGGGCCCGTAATCTTGCCCCACAGAACACAAATGGGGCAAGATTTCCTGCTCATGCACGACAATGCCCGGGCACACACGGCGAGAACGGTAGCAGCTTGGTTACATACACATAATGTTAGGGCCTTAGACTGGCCTGCTCAATCGCCAGATCTAAATCCCATTGAGCATGCGTGGGATATGCTGCAAAGAAGAGCTCTGAAGGAAGTTCCTGAAAATTTGGCTACAGAAGATCAACTTTTTGCGCACCTCAGAAGGACATGGGACAATATTCCGCAGCAAGACATTGACAACCTTGTTCTGAGCATGCCGAATCGTTGCCGATGTGTTATGAACATCATGGGCGCTTTCTCAGACTACTAACTTCAAGTTTATAAACACAAATTAAATGATTTTTGTATTTTTTTCAGTTTTTACTCACAAATTAAAAGTTAATTCATATACGGTTTCCGTCTATGCTTCATTTTTTTTCCATAAAATCCTGAAATTTTAATCAGTACCTTAACCATTATTAAAAAATGGTAGAATATTAAATAACGTATATTTTAAATATATACATGTCATATAAATAATTAACACATTGATAGTTATTCGCTTTTTTAAAAATATCCCTAGACCGTGTTGATGTGTGTATAATATAATATATATGAATGCATGGATGGATGGATGTTAGTTACTCTTTCACGCAAAAACTACTACACGGATTTGGATAAAATTTGGTACACAGATAGTGTATAACCTGGATTAAAACATAGGATAGTTTTTATCCCGATTTTATCTTCCCATGGGATAATTTTCGAGTTGTAGAGGGCGAAGCCGCTGGCAACACCTAGTTAAATATACGAGAGACTTCGCCTTAACAGCCGCTCGGATCAATCTTCAGTTTAAGCCGCATTTGCCTAGGTTGCTCCGTGGATGGGTGACCACCCATTACATACCGAGTTTCCTCCGTACCTCGGAAAACATGGTATGCCGTTGGTCCCGGCTGCTATCCTTCCTTACATACATAGTATAAAACAAAGTCGCTTTTTTTGTCTGTTTGTCTGTATGCTTAAATCTTTAAAACTACGCAACGGATTTTGATGCGGTTTTTTTTAATAGATAGAGTGATTCAAGAGGAAGGTTTTAGTATATAATTTAAACGACATCCACGCGGGTGAAGCCTATATATGTGCAAGGCTTTAGTTACAAGTAGTCAGCGACCCGAAAGTCCGATAACCAGTCTTACCTTTTTTTTTGGGTGGAAAATCATCAAATAACCCCCCCCCCCCCGCCTTTCGATAATCCGCAGCCCCGACGGGCGTCTTACCTTCTTTTTCTAGGTGACAATTTAAATTGAGTCGGGCCAATATTTGGATTGGCTCCATGTAAAATTCATTCAGCTGCATCCGGATAGACTTACAGCTGACCCCATACATAGTTGGGAAAAGGCCAGGCAGATAATGACTTCATGTGATATTTGATAAGAGGATAAACAGAAACTCGTAAGGGTGCACAGAAACCCAGGTGCTCTTTGAGGTAATACTTGAAAGATTAGAGGAGAAGTCACACGCACCTGCTACCTACCTGCAGATGCACGTATTTTCTCCTTGTTTTGATGACTTTTTTCACTGTATTTTCTCCTTCAGATAGGCAGTCTGCTAGCTGGTTACCGTACCTAACTGTAGTTTGAAGGAGGCACCTAATAATAGGTCTTGTCTAAGTTAACAAAAAGGCATATCTTATGCAACATAGCATAGTATGTCTATAAAGTTCCCACTGTTGGGACACAGGCTTCCCCTCTATGAGAGGAATAGGCTATAATCCGCCACGCTGTATCGCGGGTTGGTAGATTATCAATGATTACCTACATAATTGAGCAGTCGTATCGCCTACCTACATGCTTCTAACAAACTAGTTTATACCCTTTTCCTACTTCACTTGATCACTTGTGAAGTTGTGTAGGATGTTCAATAGCGGGTAGCTACCGGTTGGTAACTGTTCGAGGGTAATTTAATTACGCAGAACGTTCGAGGAACTTAGGTAGGCAACAGGATGAAACTCGAAAATCGACATTGTAAAAGAGTAGGTATAAGATCTGTTGGAATTTTGTAACCAACATGTACCTAGATTTAGATAGAATGAGCATAGAACAAAATATAATACCTAGAAGCGAAACTCACCATGCGAATTACAGTGTTAGAGCGATGAGAAACATTCAACGATCGTCGGTTTTGGACCTCACGGTATGCGCTACGCCGTAGTAGTGTGTTACGTGTAAATGCATAGCGATCAGTAACGCCACCGAGTTGTCATCGGCTTATAGCATAATCACTTAATTACTCTTTAATATTCCCACGGCTGGGACACAGGCCCCCCTATACCTATGATAGGGCACCACGAGGGTCCAGTGCGAGTTAGTAGAAGTCACATGTCTCCAGATTATAAGCACCTAATTGGTGCTTGGTCACTACGGTTTCCACACGATGTTTTCTTTTACTATTTTAAGAGCAATGGTGACGAGTTAAATTACACAAAGCAAAACTTCGAAACCATGACCTACAACTAGTAGGTAAGACTGTGTCTCAGGTACCTACTACTTACTGGGCCACCATTCCACTCTTTCTCATTCAAGAAAATCGCCTGAGAATCGTCAATCCGCGATGGTCTAGTTTTTGTATTAGCAGGGTGGAGGTCGGTAGGCGAACAAATCAAGAGAAAAATGGAAACACGATTTTCACTTGTAGGTTCATCTATGATTATCTTATTCTGTGACACTTACAGGAGACGAAGTGATAACGGCTCAGTAACCCGACGCCGAACTTCAATCAAACTTATGGCGCTGTTGTTGAAAGCTTTGATGGACTCCCTTATTCTCGAGTTTATTACTTCGAATTTCACTCCGTCTTGATCGTGATCGCAGCACGGATCATTGGTTTTGCGACAATTGGTTTCAAAATAGAAGCTAGAGGTGTGGGCGGACAGTTTCAGGATTGCTTTTAAATTGTATGTTGATTGAATGCTATATGTAGGCGTTTTCTATTCGATAGGTACCTACTGCAGCGACAATATTTCACTAACTTTTCCCACACTGATCCAGCTGTAAATATCCTAATTGGTTTTTCGGAGATTAATCTTACTTTCTCAAACACCCGAAGCACCTCTATTTATTACCCACGACGGAACGGAGCAGGTAGGTATATGCGTTTAGGGTGCGAGATGTTTATGTGTGGGTTTTTTAATTATAATTGGAACTCATGCCGTGTGATTGATTTTTCTGTTTCTTTGACTCTATGAAAACGTTAATTAAGTAGGCAGCTACATAGGGTAGGATTTTAGCGTAGCAAAGTTCGAATGTACGAGAATATAAACTGCTAAAAGCGCGGTAAAGTGAAATTTTACTACGTGACCCATGAGAGGGGAGAATGCGAATCTCAGCGTCCGAACAGGCTGTATGTTAACGACGTCTTTACCCGCTATAAAGAACATCGTTGGTGCAACAAGAAAAGCAACAATGTACATAGAAGACGTGATAAAAGCTCTTGAAAGGCTTTAGTACCCACTTTCCTGTAAATATATCGTTTCCAGACAAATTATCAGCATAAAACATACGTTAATGTCAAAATTTCACTGAAAGTTTTGCGATCTATCGCTGAAACGCTGAAAACGGCTCTTAATTCATGCAAGCTATTATGGAACAAAATATACCATCCTTTTTACAAAATAATATAACATGTTCTCCTGGGAAATGTTACCGCTTTTAGCGAAGGACAGCTGCTGTCATGACGCTAAAGTTGGAGAGAAATAAAATATCTCTCAATGGGTGTATGTGTATCTACAGTTCTGCGTTAATTATGAAACAAAATATTGTGGTGGTACATCAAAGAGTAGGTGAAGAATAATAAAATAGTTTCTAAAACATTCTGTAGTGGCGTAGCGTGCGTAGACTCGTAGCCCCCCTTTAGAAGGTGGTTCGATGCCTTGGTGGAGGTGGCGGAAAATCTGGTAGTTGCCTTGCCGAAACACTAGAAAACCGGTTGTGGTGAAGACTAGGGCGACCTTCTTTTCATTATGTAGTGGGCATCTTCCAGTTAAATAATATGGATGTTTTCTATTTTAAAATCGATTCCTTTTCAAGAGCCTTATGACAAATCGGAAAAGTTAGTTGTTAGAGGTACACCTACTCTTAATAATTATTATAACAGCTTTGCCCAATGTTGCAGGCAGTGGCTTCGTTTGAAAATTACAAACTGAAACAAACAAAACATTGGCCGTTTTTTCCGTCAGCGTAGCACAGTTCAATACAGGCACAAAGAGGAAGCCTTATTCGACACGCTTTGTGCTTTCAGCAGGCGAAAATATTTTTTGTTTTGTTCCGGTACTGTCGAACGATACAATTTATTACTAGCACATTTTATTTTACTGGTATAATTAAATCTTTCGCCTTTGTAACGAGCTCGCCGACTCATCTCGTTAATGACGAAATTCTTGGTAATCATTGCGAAAACAAACCGATGCGATTTGTGTACGTAACAGTTAATGAAGCGAGATATCTTTGAGATGCATCTTGTTGAGTGACTTGGATTAATGTGTTTGTTCGTTCTTACTGAGCATGTATTTTATTTTTGTCACTGAACTGAAATAACGTTCGCTGGCGAGTAGGTACCGTATGTTTTATTGATAATGGAACCCGTAGAAACTGAATAAAATTCAAATTGATGAATTAATAAGTCACCAAGGTTAAGGCAGCAATGCCTATCTGTCGAGGGTGAGCCTGAGATCTATCTTATCAAAAATACCACTTGTAGAGCCTCTATTAAAGCTTTCTAAAAACATTATTACACACTTTAATGATAAATAACTGAAACGTATACGTACGTATGTTTCCATGGATGGGTATGAATCTACGTTTCAGATGTGTTCCATATTTTGTGTCAAAAATGTTTGGTAGGACCAAATTGTGCTGGGAAAATCCTAATGGGTAGCTTAGGGACCCAGCAGGATTATATGTTTGCATATTTATGTGCGTGCCAAACATTTTTTTCAGTCGAGGTTTACATGTTTTTATTTGTACACAATGATAAATCCACTGTTATGTAGGTATGCCTCCCATTCATCGTTTCGTTATTGAAAAGGCCGCGCTACGTAAATAAATAGGTATATAGCTACAGCTAGGTATGTTTTATACCTATTATCTGCCAGACTCCGTAGATTTATGTTCTTGAATACCACAGAGGACAGATATCTACTTTGTATAGCTCTAAATCTCGTTTTGATGGTTCGTTACAATAACAACAATGCTGAAACTTTATTCGGGTCATGAACGTAGGTATTTAAATGTTCTGTTCGTGAACAATGCGTTTCGTTTTATGGCTCATTAAAATGAATACCGAGTGTACCTACCTACGCAATTGAGTAGTGACGTTGATTATTATTTAAGGATTCTTGGGATGGGTAAAGTTTTGTAACATAGGTAAGTAGGTAGGTACCTACTTAATAATCTTGGGAACCACTGTTGGGATTTCGAAAATTTACTAACGGGAAGCTACATTATCCCTGAGTCTCTTAAATAGGCTACATTTAAAATGTTCCTGTGGGTTAATTTCTGTACATAGCGGGAGTGAAGCCACGAGCATAAGCTAGAAGTGGTTGACAAGAAAACGATATGTTATCCATGTAATAAATAGATTTCAATAAAATATACTTATTGGTAACTTTTGGGTTCAACATTCGTAGACGATCAGTAGGCTGGTATTATCTACCTACTCATCTATGAATATTGTAAAAATATATTGTAAAATATTTTTCCAATATTTTTGGAAATCTCGAAATACATTATCTGTTGCGTTTATTTTTATGAATTAATGTTTTGTCTGTTATAGTAATAAACTAGTTACACACAGGTTACAGGTGGGCGGATTTTACTGATGTAGGTAGAGTTCAATAGGCAAAGATAAAGATTCCGCTTGTATTTGTGAGTTTTTAAAACTCTACTTTTGTAACTCCACTGTTAAAATGACGATACGTCGATACCCAACATGCCTGTTGAGTTTCGATAATGCTCTAACTAAAGTATCATCAAGCAAATTAAGCTAACTTTAAAAAAAAAACTAAGTACCTACCTACCTACTAGGTACTTAAGCAAGAAATCATAACTAATTCTTTCTTCTTCTTTTCTTTTCTTTTTTTAAAAACGTTGCCCCCAGCCCCACACTAGGAATTTCTCCTGTATCGTGGGTGCGTTTACAAACATTGAAACTCACATACTTACACAAATACCCACACCCGGAACAACTAAATGTGAATCCGCAACCGTTCTCCAACGACCGATGTAGGCCATACAAATATTTGTTCCGTGCGGGGATCGAACCCGCGACACGCAGCGCAGTAGTCCAATCGCTCAGCCACTGCGCCAACCGTACCGTGCCAAATTTAGATAAAACAACTCTTTATGGTAGGTATTACAATGAATTACAAAGTTGCTAAAGCGCTAAATACTAGTAGGTACGTAGACAAACAAAAACAAGGGCATGTTTTTTTTTAAATCAAGTGTGTCTAGTCTACACCTATAGACAACAACCGATCCTAAAAATAGCGATTATCATAGGACATAATTAGGCATGCCTATAATTAACGTGTGTCTCGCCTTGATAATAATGACCTTAACTCGTATGACGCAGGTGGTTATGTGGTAAAGTCTCTTATTTGGATTGCAATATAAAAAAAAGTTCCCCAGCCTAGGAATTTCTCTTGTATCGTTTCCAACATTTAGACTCACATACACACCCCGGAACCAGACCCGGAGCAACTATAATAATAATAATATTCCACAACTATCACACAACGCCATCTAGTCCCAAGCTAAGCAGAGCTTGTGTTATGGGTACTAGACAACTGATAAACATACTTATATATTTCTAAATACATACATACATATTATAGATAAATTACACCCAGACACAGAACAAATGATCGTGCTCATCACACAAACATTTGTCCTGGGTGGGAATCGAACCCACGACCTCCGGCATAGCAGTTAGGGTCACTAACCACTAGACCAACAGGCCAGTCATACAAATATTTGTTATGGCTACTACTATCAGTAGGTCATACAAATATTTGTTATGGGACCCGCGCCACGCAGCGCAGCAGCCAATCACTCAACCACTTCGCCAACCGTGCCGAAATTGATTTATCCTCACTAATTAATGTGACAGAACTTCACCTACACAATATTGTTCCCGGAATGCTATTAATTCGAAACTAACACGATTCGCGACAGAATATTACATAGGTACCTATCTGAGCGCGAATTGTTTCAATTCAGGCACTAATTACATGGATATTAGTATGCAAACGTTAATTGGGGTCTAGCGGCAACCAAATTCAGTTGCACAGCGTCGCTATCTTATGTGTGTCAAGCTAAATTAGATAGAGGTAGGTAGGTATATACCTGTAATTTGTAAACATATATGCAAAGACTAATGAAGAACTCCCTTACTTTAAATAATACCAAGTATAATACATAACATATGATTTAAAAGAGGAGTGAGGAAGACAGAAACGCTGGATGGACTTTGTAAAGGCATGTGGCAATGTGATATGGCAAGAAAGGAGGTGTCTAATGAGATGACGAGAAATAGAGAAAGATGGAAGATAGAGACATGGTGCGCCAAGATCAAATAAATTGGCATACTAAATGGGCAAGAGAATGATGACGTGATAAAGAAGAGATTTTGTAGAATAAACGAATGAAACAATTTGAAAATCGTGATAATGCAATGGCTCCTGTTGTTATTATGGTTTTTTGTGGAACAATCTTTTTACTCTGATTTTCAATTTTTTTTATTTAGTTTAATAATATTCTCACCTAACTTAAGTAACCCATTCCGTATACTAATAATACGTATTGGGTTTACAACCAAAACCAACGGAAAATATTAGGTACCCACCAGCAAAAATCAATTCGATCCTTTTGCAACGAAAATAGAAAAGATTTGGCAATATTGCAAATCCAGTTTCACATTTTCCTGAACTCATGTCCATGAGTTCTCGTAACGATTCTAAGTAAAATGCGGCTGAAATAACCGCAACGAAAGCGCCGGCTATTTGGGCGGACACACGCTGCGTCGCTGCGAATGCCGCGATCCTAAAATTACTATGTAGTATGAATGGCGGTCGTTCGGCGAGGTTCAGACAATAGTGTGTGCAGTTGGCACGCACGCGACGCAGTTATGGTGCCACGCTGTTGGCAGCATCCCCGGCTGCACGGGCACTGTGCCATGGACCCACAGTTCAACGGCATCGCACTAGCCCAGTTACTTTTGCAGGAACGATCGGTAATTGATTAAACTTCCGAGAGTTCCGAGACAAGATTTATTACGCATACTTACCTATTTATCTCTTGGTATGGTATGTGCATTTTAAATTGGATGTGTTAGTCATGGATATGCCGAACGCTCTATTTTAAATAGTTACCCTACATACCTAATTTTAATGTTATGTGTATCAGTTAGATTTTTTGAGATGAACTCTTCTTTAAAGACAATCTAAAATAAGACTTGCATTTCGAGAAAACAGGCTAACTGGGATCGTAGTATAGGAGAACAAAGGAATGTTGGTACTTCGACAAGAATATCTTCTGTCCCATCCCTGTGGCGTATGGCCTATGTCCGCCCACTCCCTAAAATTTCAAATCCCTCCCTACCCTGTCACTTTCGACCCATTTCCATTCTCCCATTCCTGTCTAAAGTACTTGAGGCCTGCGTACATAAGCAGTTTACGGGGTTTGTTCACCGGAACAACCTTGTTAGCTCTTTTCAGTCTGGATTCAGGCCTGGGCACAGTACAGCCTCCGCTCTCCTTAAAGTGACTGGCGACGTTAGAGAAGCGATGGAGGATACCAAGGTTACTGTTTTGGTATTAATTGATTTCTCCAATGCCTTTAACGCCGTCAGCCATGAGATTCTCCTTTCTATCCTCTCTCATCTTATGGTTTCGTCCGAGGCTCTGGAATGGTTCTCTTCTTATCTTCGGGGACGTCAGCAGTCGGTTCGTGTTGATGAGAACTCGTCGAGTTGGCGCGAGCTGGATGCTGGTGTTCCACAGGGTGGCATTCTTTCTCCATTGTTATTTTCCATCTTCATTAATTTTATAACTCACTGTCTTCAGTGTTCGTATCATCTCTATGCTGATGATCTTCAATTGTACACAGCTGCGCGGGTTGAAGATTTACCGGACGCTATAGCAGATGTAAACCGAGACTTAGAAGCTATCAGGAAGTGGTCTGACAGTTTTGGGGTGTCAGTAAACCCCTCAAAGTGTCAGGCTATTGTAATTGGGAGCTCGCGCATGATGGGTAGGGTGACGCTTAGCTCTCTTCCCTCCCTTATTTTCAATGGTACCGTCATACCTATTACCCCTACTGTGAAAGATCTCGGTTTGCATCTTGACTCGACTCTTAGCTGGCAACGTCAGGTCTCTAGTGTTAGTCAAAGAGTCAACGGTACTCTGCGATCCCTGTATCGTCTGAGAAACTTTTTGCCTGCTAAGACGAAAACTATGCTTGTGCAGACTTTGATATTCCCTATAATCGACTATGGTGACGTGTGCTACTTTGACTTGAATGCGGTTTTGCTCGATAAGCTTGACAGACTGCTCAACAATTGTATCCGGTTCATATTCAACCTCAGGAAATACGATCATGTGTCGAGCTATAGATCTGAGCTTAAATGGATGTCCATTCGCCAAAGGAGAAGTTTGCGCGCTTTGACCACGCTTTTCTCCCTTCTCAACTCTCCCAATCCTCCTTCTTATCTTGAGTCTCACTT
Source organism: Diarsia mendica (assembly GCA_949316265.1). Lineage (NCBI taxonomy): Eukaryota > Metazoa > Arthropoda > Insecta > Lepidoptera > Noctuidae > Diarsia > Diarsia mendica. The sequence continues at coordinate 17,256,995 of OX438897.1, forward strand.
TCAATATCTATGTTCTACACACGCGAAGAATCTGCGTTCTTCTAACAATCTACTCCTACTCTGTCCTTCTCATACTTCTGACTTTGTTCATTCGTCCTTTCATATTCAGTCTATTCTTCTTTGGAATGCGCTTCCTCTTGATATCAGGACGGCCACAAGTCGGTATGCATTTAAGCGGAAATTGCAGAGTTATTTTCGAAATAAATAGTGTAGAGTTATTTCAACATCTCTCTATTTTGATTTTGTATATATATATATATTTATATATATAGGATAGGTATATATTTATGCATGTGTATTATATGTTTATAATCTATTTATGTAACTATTTGTATATTATATTTATAAATCATTAGGTATGATATTTTTGAATATTATTTTTTTTAACATTGTTCCTATCAAAAAGAGCACCTGCCATCTAATCTCTACACCACCCTTGGTTGACTGGTAGAGAATGCCTAAGGCATTAAGTCCGCCTTTGTACCTTTTTTTGTGTGCGAGAAGTTTAAATAAATAAATAAATAAATCTCAAAATAACAATGTTAAATTTTACAGAGGGGTGTTAAAATTCGCAGACAAGATGCCAGACGTGTGCAATGCCTAAAATGTATATAAAGCCCGTTAAAGATTGCCTAAAACCCATAAAGAAGAAGAAGAAGATTGCACCTTTTTGCGCGCATGCCTCATTGAGAATTCATAATCCAATAAGACAGGTGGTGTAACCTATGCAGTAACATAGATTTGTCGTGTGTGGAGTGCCAAGATCGAGTTATATTGCGACGACTGACAAGGACTGCTTATTTAGTTATTTACGATGGGTAAACTTGATACTCTAGTTAGAACATTGAAATGTTGAGTAGGCTGGTAACCATTTTATCTATGTAGCCTGCAATGTCCCACTACTGGCCAACGGTTTATTTGCTGATGTAGAGAGAGCGTCGCCGAAAGATGTCCACTGCTAGACATAGGCCTCCCCCAAGTGACACCACATTGACCGGTCCCATGCGTCCTGCGAAAACCTTCACCAGGTAATCATTACAGAGAGACAATTTTAGGCTGCAAATAAAATAGGTTTCATATGCAAATCTCGAAAAAGACTTTAACGTAACGTGTCACGGTAACTATGGAATCACTTACCTACCTTCGAGTGATAAAAATAAATCCTACTAATGGAGTTATAAAGTTTCTTGCTACATTTAAGTACTTTATTTACTTTAAAACAACCATTTTCTTAGTAAAGGGAAAAATAAAGAAATATTTGTAATGGAGAGGTTTTCCTTTCGATTAAATTGCCGCCGCGCCGCCCCGTATTGAAAGTGCCGCCCACAAGTTAAATGATAGCTATTATTTACTAAGGAAAGCTTAGAATTAGTTTTTAAATTACTGTGTTTGTGGAAGTTATCTTCAAGTTTAGGTACCATTCTAGGAAAATGTAATTAATTATTAATATTGGATCGGCTCCAAGTTATAGAATTTTGAATGGTTTCGGTTAAATGCAAGTTATTTTTCTGAGATACATAGTAGTTAGGTACCTATTCGCTACAGATAGATGAATAGAACATACTTTTATTAAAATGAGTTTTTGCTATAAGTACCGTTTATATATTTATGACTTTTATATGGGTTCGTTTATGTTTCAGAGCATTTGGCACTTTTCGGCTGAAGCTGAAAATCAGCTTCAGTTTCACACTCTGTGATGCCATCTAGTACCTATTATGCTGAGCTGAGGGCCTTTTGACATTATGTATTAGTTTTGTTTATTTATTGATTTTGTATAATTTTTAAGGTATTTTTTATGTCAAATAAACTCAATTTTCTTACTTTCTTTCATATGTATTATATAATATAGGTAATACATGTTTTACACTAACAAGCTGTTGTTTTGAAATTACAAACAGACACTCCAATTTTATTTATTTGTAAAGATGTATGATTCGTTTGCAATCGCATGTCAATAAAATTGAGGTTAAGGTTATTGAAGACGTAAGCATAAGATACGTAACATGTTTCGAAAAACCTTAGCATAATTCATGTCTCAAATACACATTTATCTAGCAGTAAGCAGTCTACCGTACTCCACTATTCTTGAAATGGAATCGATTTTAATACTAATACAATTGGACCGAAATACCTACTAAATAAAGCAGTGCTGCTGAATTTCAATAATTTACAGAAAGCGAGGCACTAAGCGAATTTTCCAACGAAATACTACATATTGAAATCTGAATAGGCATTTTGGGCTTCTGCCCGTGACGACTCTGATACGTATTCGTTTGATAACCAGTGCCAGTGTACTGTGGCCTCTGTAGAGGGACTGTGTAGGTACTGCATGACTGGTTAAACTAGGGACTCATACAAATAAGAACTTCGTATCAGTAATTTTTAACGTATGGTTCAGCGACAATTTTTAATTAATTTAATAATATAATCAAAAATAAAAGTAGGTACTTAACTCCTAATAACATTAGCTATCTGCCAGTAAAAGTCCTGTCAAAATCAGACCAGAGTTTCGGAGATTAGTCGGAACAAACAGCCAGGTAAGGCAGCCTTTTGGGAAATTTTATTCTATAATTAATCAATCCATTTGTTTTACAATAAGTACCGTATATGTTTCCAAAATCGAAAACACAACACTCACCTTCAATGCCTATGTCCCTAAGCTCCGTCGTTTATCCAGTCACCCTGTATTTTGAGTGCGCATTACTCACTGATGGCTCACCGAGGAATATTCGAGACGGGTAGGTACCACACGAGCACACGTGTCTGCGATTTGTTGGTGACTCAACACTTAATGGCCTGCAGGCACAATTTGTACACCAGGGTAGTAAACGAGACACCTGCTCTATCTGTTTTTGGATGACCATTCTTTATGACATCGAAAAAGTTAGTTAGAAAATTTTCAAGACGGTTTTCTTGAAAACTTTTACTGAGACGAACGCTGTTCTAGACTTTAATAGAGCTCGTATTTAGTTAGCAGTAGGTAATTAATAGATGCTGGTCCAAAAACTTGAACTGGTTTTTTTACTGTTATCCTTAATTCAACAATTCTCTTGTGTAGAGATCAGAATGTTGGGACACCAAAAGGATGAATAAAAGGCAATTGCACGTGGCTGCGATGATAATGCTAAGGGAGATGTGTGGTGAAACTCGAATGAAAATTTTGAACCAGCATCAGCTAATTAGTGCTCACTAAAGAGGACCTTTACAAAGTCTAAAACAGTACTCCCATCTCCTCTACGTTTTCCTTCTTTGTATTTGTGTCCGTCACAGCAATGACACAAATCCTAATTGGAATTCTACTGAACTAGGTAAATCTAAATCGTATTTATTATTTGATTTCAAAGTCAGTGACTACATCGTAAAACTAAATCAAATAAAACTGGAATTTAACTTTGAAAGAAACAAAACTGTTACCTCTGAAGACCTTTTTGTACTGATGAATGAAACTTTTTGGAAGTCTAGTTAGTTAAATGTCTGGATGATATAAAAAAACTGGCCAAGTGCGAGTCAGACTCGCGCACGAAGGGTTCCGTACCATTATCTATAAAAAGGAAGCCCAACTTTTGTTGCCAAGTCAATATTTGTTGTTAAAGCAGCAACAGAAATACATCATCTGAGAAAATTTCAACTGTCTAACTATCACGGTTCATGAGATACAGCCTGGTGACAGACGGACAAACAGACAGACGGACGGACATTGGAGTCTTAGTTACGTTTTATCTTTTGGGTACGGAACCCCAAAAATCTACTGACCTACATTCTCCCAGTATGGAAGACAAAAGTGGTTTTGTACTACATTGTATATTACAAAGGAAATAAATACCCTTTGACTCTTTTCTACGTTAATGTAGACTATGTAGAGTATGTTATTATCTTCCAGACTCTAGATTACCTCTTGTTGGGGTGGTTTCCTATCTTTTTAATATAGACTTGTTAACATACTTACTCAGAGCTTATGAAAATATCTTATTGACATTTCTTTTGTATTACAAAGGTCACCTAGATATAGAATGATACATTATGAAGCTACATTTACGGGTAGACAGAAGCCTGAAAGTTTGGCAACCCAGTAACTGAGGTCTTGAGGTCAGATAAGCAGTTGTTTCATGTGGCGTACTGGTCTTCTGACCCATCTGGTCAGACTGTGAAACTGGTCTCGACTTAATTGGGAAAAGGTTAGGTGAATGATAACTTTGAGCTTGTTCCAAGTGCAGGGACCTGAGCAAGTGAGCAAAGAGGATTTTCAGGGGGGATTTGTGAAATAAGCTACTTTTTGGTGTGAAATATTTTAACACGAAAAGAAAAAGAAAAAACGTTCGAGTTTCCTTGATTAGCTGCGATTTGAGGGCCAATACTAATGGCGAGCACATTTAAAACGATTTGTAAATCTGTAACGACATTCAGTAGCTTCTTCTTCTTCAACCTCTCAGCCTCTCTCATCCTTTTATTTAAATCGTCTCTTCTAATCTCTCTACTTTTGGCAGATTTGACTTTTTGGTAGCTTAAGTTAATTCATTTTCGACTTTTCCATCGTAGCTAACGCTGACAGAATCACTTAGTTTGGACTCTCGGGATGTATAACCCATCTACAAAGTGGTCTATTGCATCATAATGAACGATAGGAGACCTAATTAGTATTTCCGAAGCTCCACTCTATTTAATTAAGTATTTGGGCCTTCGTTCGTCGTAACTAAGCGTTCTTATGACATAATTATTATTAATTAAGGTGTTCAGGTAACCTCTTTCTTCGGAGTCTATTTCTTTCGAGGCGACCTAAAAGATAAAGGACAATAAAAGGTCAGTCAACTGGTTAGCTACTTACTTGCTCAAATGATTCCTTAAAGCTAATTAGTAACACGGGCTTCGGGTGTCACCGCATTTTCGGCTTTCTCGAGATTTTAGGTGACCTTGTTTCTCGGAAGTGATTTTGCCAATACCTAATTGGCATTAATCGAAGTGGTCTCTGAGCAAACCCACACGTGTTGGTTGTTCGTGAGCTGTTATTAACACAATTATGATATAGTTTATAGAGCATGAAGTTATCATGTCAATAAGTAAAACTTCTAGCTGAAACTCGAGGGTCGGGTCGAGTTTAAGTTTCAACGTCAGGTTGGCCTGACATTATCACTTTTGTCTTCAGTACTGACTCTGTTTTGAATATAGAATCAACGTAGCGTTTCGTACTTTCTTAATGCAATGGAATGGCTCCTTAGGTTGGATTATACATCTACTGAGGAATTACTTTCCCATCCTAAATAATTCCCTCTGCAACCCTCCTACTCTTCAAGTATTGTTTGATTCCCACTGGTTTCCTCCCCTACTTCCAACTGTTTTATTTGTTATTCCTTGTTTTACCATTGTTTTTATTAATTTTTAATTTTTTGTCATTGTTTCATGTTTAATGCATTCCCTTCACTTTTAAATTGCGTGATTTAAATGAGTTCTTCATATGATTATAACCAGACTGTGCTAATTACCGTGTGGTGGGACCCTGGTGATCTGCTATACAGGTTTTCCTAGTGCGGACACCAGTCTCTCACAAACTTTTCTGTGTTATGTAATTTTAAGCTCTATGTATGCATAATAAGTTAAGATATGTTTGTGAAGAGAAAATAAATTAAATTTGAATTTGAATGCTGTTTCACACACCATGGTGTGTTCACATAACTTTATTTTTTCACAGGTTTATTAGTGGGTAGGTACGTATCTACTTATTCCTTTATAACTGAAACAGTTAAAAGTTCATCGTTCCTATGCCCAGTGGTAAGTAATGGAAATCTTCGGAGCGTTTGTTTAACGGCTCGTCGCTGCTTCACATCATTGAGTTTAACGACGCGCTCCGACATTTCATTACAGCATTACGCGTACGTTATGTCAACTTTGCTGTTAGATTTAATTATAATCACAAACAAAGCTTCGTGATTTTGTTTTGTAACTAGCTGTGCCACGCGACCTTCGTTTGCCTGAAAATATTATTTGATTTGTCTAATTGAATTGGATTTGGTTTTGCACGAAACTCTTATCTTTTTTCTACCCGGATCTAATCGGATGCAGCTGATTACCAGTATTTTACATAGAGTGACTGCCTAGCTGACCTCTACAACCAAGTTAGTAAGACTGGTTGCCAGACTTTCAGGTCACTGACTACCTGTAACGACTGCCAAAGATCAATATAATGGCAACTGGAACCAACAGCTTAATTATTTATTTATTTAAACTTCATGAACAATAGTGATACTTATGCGGACTTAATGCCACAAGGCATTCTCTACCAGTCAACCTTAGGGTCAAATAAGACGGCACTGTGGTAGAGTAGGTACAAAAAAATAAAAATAAGGAGAAAACTATTTCGCTTTTCGCTTATCGTGCTTTCCGAAGCACGGAGGAAACTCGGTATGTAATAAGCGGTCACCCATCCACGGACCATTCTAGGCAAGCACTGCTTAACCTAAAGATCGACAAAAGTGACACTTTTATTATTAACGCACTACAAGTACTCCCACATTATTGGTGTTGTTCTCTTAAAAGTATGGCTGTTATTCATGCTCTCACTACCTAAGAGAAATAGGCTTGTGTAACAGTGTTCATTAATATTTCCATGCATTTATAATTTGACGGTAGATGGAAATACTCTACTCAGTTTGTTAACGTCATCAAGTATAAGTACCCTATGTCACCCTTTTCTTTAGAATGCCTCTTGTCGCATAATGAGAAAACTTGATAAAAAAAACCCTTTCTTGTGAAAGTAAGAAAAATGAGACCTTACTGCTGTATTATTTATCATTATATGGACTGCCTCGTTGGTTTAGCAGTCACAAGTGTGACTGTTGAACATGAGGTCCTGGGGTCGAATCCCGAGCCGGAAAAATTTGTTTGGGGTTTTTCCATCAGTAGCAGCCACAGAGTCTGGATTTGTGCCCGGTTGACGGCAAAAGGTTCCCCTCCTATTACTTAGGACTGGATTATAATGGGATAATGTACTCCTCTGACTAACCCTGTGGAGTTTACAGGTGTGATGTTTATGTAAATTTATGTTATCATTATTTCCAAGACTAGATTCTTTCAATTCTTTGTCGTAAAAGGGGCCATCCCTATATGGTTAATGAAATCACGTCACTCACCTGCCAGGTGAAATGGAACTAACAAGAAGCAGTTACAGTCAATTATACAGTTAGTTATGTTTAGCTGTCATTTACCTACACCTGTTTACAAGTCCCTGTTACAAGTACATTACAGATATTAATAGTCGATACATCAAAGGCATTCCCTTGGCATAATAATTAATCAACTGAGTGCTTCCCGCGGATCGATGCTAACAGTTAACACCGCTAAGAACATTTTTACGGTTATTCGAGCCACTGAGTGATTTAATCTCACAGCACATATTGAAAACAATCTTGCGAATTCTTAGTTTTTAGCAAAATTCTTTTATAGTCAGCATGTGGTTAGCACAACCATAAAATTGAGATCTGGTAAGCTTCAGCTGCTGATATTTACGTGTTCGTGATTAATAGCATCATTGTTTCGGTGTCTGGTATATAAGGAACTATAGTTAGTATAACAGTGATAGACTACTTGTAGGGATTTACCTACTTGTTTTTTTACGAGCGGAGCAAGCAAAGCGTGGAATGATTATGCAGTGGCGTTAATCCCGTCTGCAGTGTAGTCGTGCCCGCGGGTCGGTAATACGCGCACACGCACTCCGCGATCCCGGTATATCGTACTGTCGTAGTACGCTGCGACCTCTCTACGGTTTTATAGTCTGTGTTTATGAGTGACAGGTGTGTTCCGCCATTAATTTTCTAGTTGCCTATGACATTTCCCGCGCATTTTTGACAGTAGGCGGTAAAATTTTCGTGGGTTTTTTTTCTAATAAGTTGGTGTTTTGTGTTCTAGAACCGAGCAAACAATGAATCTGAAGATCAATAATGACATCAAAGGTTCGATTACGACGGAGAAATCATCGGAGTCATTAGTGAAGGTAACGCACATGATATCTTTGAGTGAAAAACTAACTTGATATTTTAACCAAAGTCTTTAATGGTAAGTATGTATGTGGTACCTATGTAGCTGTGATCTATGTAAAGTAGAAGTTTTGACTTCGACATAGTTGTTTTCGTAAAGTTAAACTAAGCACTTGCTTTTGTACCGAGAGGTATACCGCAACTAAGTTTTACATACTTGGTACTTGTAACTAAGTAGGTACCATTGTTGACATTGCTTGGAGGTCGTTCACACTATAAAAGAAGATGTGCACAAACTTGAAAGAGCTTAGCGAATATTAATGGTTTCGCTCTAATGCTTATTTTATTTTGTGTGTGTTCTTATATCATTAACATTAACATTGTTACAGAAAACTCATTAAATCGAAATAAATGTTAATAATTTAAACTTGCTGTAACAAAATCACTAAATTTAGCTAAATAGTGTATTTACTGATATCTGTGTTTGCTAAATCTACACCTGCAAACATAAAAATGCTTAAATAAATCGTGTCACTATAAGAGAAGTTTTCGCGAGGACGGTTTGTTGTTATGTTACGATAAAATTATAATGAGACAGTTTTTCCTATACGGATACCTACAAATTAATACGACTTAAGTTTTGACGAAACCATTCGGTATAAGAAGAGAAAATGGAGAGTAGGTCTCCGTCTCTCATCTACGTTTGAATATCATATCCATAATTATTTTCCTTTCCCAAATGGGAAAGAAAAAAGTCAAGAGCAAGCCCATTTATAATTAAAAAAAAAGGAGAGCAGCACTGGCCCTGTGGTGGAGGCCCCGACTTTCAAGCAGTAAGTCGTGGGCTGCAACACCGGCAGGCGCATTACTTTGTGAAATCGACTTCATAACCCCTAAGTACTCTTAAAACGATGAAGAAAAACATTGTGAGGAAACCAACCCGCACTTGTCCCGCATGGTGGATCCATTCCATCTCATTGAGGGAGGTCAGTACCGTGTCTCTGATGTGCGTACCCAATAAACTGATTGTGCGTAAGCTAAGTGAGACAGAATTTGCAAACCCTGTGATTATCATCGAAACATGAAAAATGTTATGAATTTGACTTAGGTTCCGAATAAACACTTTTTCATTTTTTTTTTTTTTTTTTTTAGGTTGGAATTTTCTCTTAAATTTCCAGTAGGTCTTATAATTTTACAATTTTGAACATTTATTATCTTGTTTCTCCGTAGTATATCATTTCAGTGCCTCCAGTTTCATCGTAATAATACAATATAATCTTGAATGAAAGCCTGAGTGTTTCTGGGAAGCATGTCTTGGTGTTCAAAAAAATTTTATAAAGATAGTAACAGTTGAATAATTTTACTTTCAACAAAATTCAATTTAAAGATGTTTTATCGTTATCTCACTGAAAGAGTTTATTTTTAATGACCTCGTAGGCCATAGTTTACTACATTCATAAACTTTACACGTTTTTATGACAACTAATTATAAATATGAATCACGTTCATCATTTTGATTGTCCTAGGATTAATCACACGCATGGTCAAAGATTTCCCGAATGGTTTCTGACTTTTTACGTGTAAACTTATCGAAAGCTTCGGAGCCGAAATTAGTCCGAAATCCCGAGGCGCCCTTTTCAGTAAACTCGTTCGCAATCATGAACTTTTCTTGTTAAAAGTCGTTCGAAATTGTGTATGAGTTTCGACAGAAGAAACCATGTTGCTGATAGATAATATTTCAATTTACGAAACATTGTTTGTTTTGGAAAGAGAGCCTGCGTCAGCGTTGCATACGTATTGAAACAAATTGCTCAATCGGAACATGATATAAGCATTTACCCGCCTACCACGCGCCATAATTTCTATGCAAATCAATAAACAAAGACAGATCAAGAAAAATGAACGAAGCAACAAATCCTTTCCGATAATAATACTCACTGTCTCTATTTCTCCACACGAGTGAGTCAAAAGCGAATCCGAGGTAACATAAACATGGCGAGAGAAAAATGAGGGTTTGCGGGGAACCCAGAAAAACGGCAACGGCGGGATAGAGTTAATAATATAGGGGGTGAGTTTCCCGAGACCGACACTATACTTTCGGAGCCCGGGGGAGTCTGCTAAGCCGTCTGTCCACGTCCCCGTCAGCTGTGGCCACGGGGATACTTTCTAAACCAGACAACACTGAATAATATTCTTTGTGGCCACAAGACTTATGACGGATGCTTCATATTAAAACAAAAAGTTTGTGGAGATATCGCAATAGTTTAAATAACTGTTATTTCGGCTTCCCTTAGTTAAATGTTCGTTTTTAGAAGTACTCAAGTTGTTTTTACGAATATTGTGTGTAAAATCTGAGACTAACACTAATGGACCATTTAAAAAATATACAGGAGGACAAAAGAAGACAAAGAATAAACCTGAATATATCGCCTTGCTCTTCTTTTGCAGGATGAGCAGAACGCCAAGCGGTCTCAACGAGAGGTACGTTAGTACTACATGCTAACATACACAGTGCTAACTATATTAAAAACACAATTGTAGTACCTCATGCCAATAACAATTTAATTGAAAAACCGTAGCCTCACAAAAAAGGTTACGTTTCAAAGATAGTAGTAACATTGCTTGAGACTTACTGAACATAACTTGAAAACTCACTCTTAATATAGCTTAGAAACATTTAAGAAACATGTATCACACTTCTTGTCCTAACTAGGTATAAAAGAACCCTCCATGACAAAGAGATTTCACATTCTCACAACTGCACACAAGATAATCGACAACCGATTCCGGGACGTAAGTTGTAATTTTCGACAGGGGAACAGAGCTAATTGTTTTAAATGTGTTTTAGAATCATAACTGAAAAGAAAATGCCGTGATCAAACGTAGTCGAATAGGAGGCAACAAAGTTTAGTTATATACTGATTGATGGATCATAACCATAATAATACATACTACTCTTTGTATTCATACATACGATCTTATGCTACTGATGTCAAGTCTTTCAAATGCATCGACTGAATGATAAACGCGATATGACATGATTTTCAGTTCAAAATATTAAAACCTTCGGTCCTAGTATCGATGTTGGTAACTGTTACCTGGAGACATTGTTCACATAAAAAAGTTTGCCCCCTCATTAAATCCTTTGGGGGTTGAGTTTCAAAATCACTTTTCTTAGTGACCCACTACTTAAGAAACTTGCTTTAGTGAAGTCATGTTTGTTTCTTCAGTAGTTTACGCTGTGTCTTATCGTACTAGCTGATGGCCGCGGCTTCGCCCGCGTGGATGTCGGTCAAATATACTAAAACCTTCATCGAGAACCACTCTATCCATTGGTGAAAAGAGCATGAAAATCGATACAGTAGATTTTGAGTTTATCGCGAACGAGACTGCTTTATAATATGCTAGTGATTATTTCTGTTATATCTACAATTGACTGCCTGGACAGTCAAACCTGCGTGGTGCTTTCTTCTTTAGTATAGCCTCAGACATTTAGGAACATGGTTCTCAAGATGATGATGATGAATGTCTGTCTGAAGTCTATAGACTTTAAGGGAGTCAAAGTTTCGATAGCCAGTAGAAAACACCTTACGTGTTAAAATGTTACTTTTGACCAATTTACAAAATTAATATATTTATAAAATAAATGCACATAGAAGTTTTAGCTCTGCTTTGCGGCTATCTGTCATAATCAGTTACCACAACAACAACAAACTCTTAGTTACTTAACTATTATTATGTAAACAGAAATTGTTATGGACAGTTGGAAACATCTCGGGAGAAGCGGTTACACGAGTGAGATAATTCTTGTACTTATTTGATTATTTATTTATTAGTCACAGATACATAACTTGAGCTCTATACGTCAATATTTATATTAGGTGAAGGGTCAACAGTAGTTGAAATGTCCTCTCACTCACATAATGTGAAATACTTGGAAATTACAGTATTATTAGTTGTTTTCCATGCTTTTGGAATGGGTATACAGACTGATTCACTAATTTACTTCATGCAAAGAAAATCGCTGGCAACATCTTTAAGTAACGAATAAACCCAAAAAATGCGAGCGCTAAATGTATAAAACAAAAAACCATTTAGCACCAAATGTGGCTCAAACGGGCCTGATATCTTTCTATCCCGATGTAATAAGCCAAACATTTGTTGTTTGATGTTGCAATAACCGCCTCGTGTCTCAATCTGCGCCTGATTGAATCAGGGTTCCCGATTGATAGCTGATGCGGTTCACACACGGGACCCGAAGGTGCCCTGGGATGGCCGCAATCTAATCACAACCCTAATATTGTTACAGAATATATCGGCTCGTGTTTGGTCGACTAAAAATAGATGACATTTCTACACTTTGTTATGTTGATGTGTTTGAGGCGGTTTTTGATTCATTGGTACCTACTTGTTGGTGATAGTAATCTAAAGTTTGTGTGTTTGTTAAATTGTAAGGGGTAATCTCGGGATCTACTTAACCGATTTTAAAAATTATTTCACCAATAGAAAGCCACATTATTGATGAGTATCATAGGCTACTTTTTATCCCTGTATTCCCACGGGAACGGGATCTACGCGGGTGAAACCGCGGGACGTCCGCTAGTAATCTATATAAATAAAAAGAGAAGTCCTGACTGACTGACTCATCAACGCCCAGCCCAAACCCTTTTTTTTTTTTTTTTGGTGGGTGGAAAATCATCGAATGACCCCCCCGCTCTTGGGCAGAGCGAAGGGGAGTGTCAGACTTCTACTGACTAAAAACCGAACCCATGTTCCTTCTTTGCCCTTGCGCCGAGGCCACGTAATCTAGTACAAAATACCGCGCTTGGGCCTAGAAAGCTAAAATATTGCACAGAGGTTCCCTTTATAATGTAGACAAGGAATAAGGAAGGATTTTTCGAAATTCAACCCCTAAGGGAGTTGTTAAAGGGATGAAAGTTTATATGGAAAATCGTCATATTGACGCGGGCGAAACCGCTGGCAAAAGCTAGTTGTAATATAAAACGAAGGCAATTATCCAATTACACTGGTGTTTATGTAAGTGTGAAAATTAGGTGCTTATCGATTTACTTTTGTTTTTACTAGTTACCGCTGAAGATGACTACCAACTTAGGTCGAATTCAACCAAACTAGAGTAAGTTTTTACTCGAAAGTAAGCTACTGCTTTGTATGACAATTCTTATTCTCGAATAAACAATTGCATAGTAAATGGTAGTTTACTCTCGAGTAAAAACTTACTCTAGTTTGGTTGAATTCGACCTTATTAGTCAGATAATAACATATCCGCGATGGCTTAGGCAGAGGTTTATAGTAGATTATTGCATCGAGCACAAAGTAATTTATTATTGCACCGAGTGCCTGATTTAGAGCCTGAGCGTTAGCGAGGGCTCTAATCTAACAGGCACGAGGGCAATATAAATTACTTAAGGCGAGGTGCATAATCTACTTTTCTTTCAACTATTACATAAAGGAATAGTAGATAAAAGAAACTCATATCAAACAGTTAAAAGATTTTCTATACTTAACACTGTCGTCTTCATTTAGAATGTTTTCCGGAGTTAATGTGTCGCTAAATGATTCCATTTTAATTCGAAGCCGAAGCACTCAAAATCAGATAGTATCACACTTTATCGTTTCCAAAAATATTGTCAAGCAAAATTAACAAAGTTCCCCAAAAGTTCCCGCCAAATTACTTTTTTAAATTTCTTTCATTTTATAGTAACTAGTTAGCAACAATCATTTTTTAAATTTGGAACAAGTAGTAGGATAGAAACGAATAATACTTATGTAAAAAAAAAGTATTGATATCGGCTGGCTGAATAGAGCTAATCCATTGAGATTGGCATCGGTGCGATTAAAAAAAATAAACTGTGCAATAATGAAATTTCATACATTTTTATTGCTCTAGAGCACTAAAGACTCGCTTTGTGCTGAGTTTTTAGTGTGATTATGATGAAATTAAAGCATAGTTGGAAGAAAATAATATTATATCCACTTTTCGCCAGTTATGTTTATAATAGAGGGTGTGCCTATTGCCATCAACTGGGTACAGATTCAGATTACGTGACTGCTACTGGAAAGTTCCCGATGGAAAATCCCATTGCAATAACACTTGACTATGACCACCAACGTAGTTTGTTATGTTAAATATTATTTATTTTGCCAACGAAAGTTTACATTCTAAAACAAACTTTATACAAACAAAACATAGTTTTACAGCTTTTAAAAATGATTAACAACGCTCATGTTTAAGACAGGTATGTACTTTACATTTCCTCAATTTCAGTATCTATTATCGGCGTTGACTAATCATAAATCCATCAAGAAATCACTCTTGTTGACGTCTCGGGACATTTTCGTTTGATCAAGAAAAACGAGAAACATTTTCCTCTAATTTAAAAGCAATTTTCAAACTGTGAAGTCAAAAGGGATAGAGTAAAAACATCCGGTAGCACTTAGCTCCAATAAATAGGTATCACAATTTCGTATTTTTATTCTGTCCTTGCTTTAAAATACTTTTCAATTTGTCTTGTTCGTGTTGTAAAAGAATCACTCGTGCACGTATTTAAACGAGCGAGATGTTTCAAAATTGCTGAGAGGAAACGTAAAGTTTGCTTCTCTGATACATCATTATGTTCTTGTCTTTGTAGATAATATACCCAATTTGTCAACGTTAGACGTTTTTGAATCTAGTTATTTCTCTGTTAGAAACAGCAAGGTAGCTCTTTCTAGAGCAAAGAACAATAAAATTAGGGGTACCATGAGAACGAGTGTAATGGAATTAGCTCTACTTTTAGAAAATCCATGTCAGTATTATGTTAAATTTAATTATTTTTTCCTTTCTGTAGTTTGTAAGTGGAGACCTGTATCCTTGATCTGTTTGTTTTAGCTGTAATAGTCTTCCATGTTAACTAAATAAATATAACATAACATCACGCCTGTAATAAAGGTTAAGCAGAGGTCAACATCTACACCCATATTTCGCCAGTTATATTTAAATTCCATGACAATAGACCACGATAGTCCATGTCCTGGTTCATATCAATACGGAGCGAGATCAACGGATACAAATTCACTCTCCGTGGTTGCTACTAAAATTTTAGAAACATGTTTTATCCTCAGGGATTTTCCGAAGATGTTGACTCACCGGCTTATGTTGCATTACAATAGATAGTCACTACGAATGCATGTACTTTTTTACGGGCGAGAAGCCGGGCCGATCAGCTTTCAGTTCCTATAAAAAGCCTGAATCTAGTTTTTGTACAGGTAAAACTAAATATTTTTTCATAACCAGCTGCACCAGAGTAAATCTTTGCTAGGTGACAAAAATGTCCGATGTCGCCATCGTACGAAATCGCAGAAATACGTGTCTCGAAATATTTCGCTGCGAGTTGTCAGACACGTCCAACGAGATTTTACACTGTTGGTGCCATATTGCAAGCGACACCGCTGCAGCGGGGGCGAGAAATTATTTTGTTGCACATTGTGGAGACGAGGGGCTATGAGGACGTGTTCCATCTGTTTATTTTGTGTTTTTTCTCACTGGATGAGAAAACGAAAAACATTTTGGGCTTATCTAGGTCAGTCTGTGTAGTGGCTCAGTCTGTGTTTTGGAGCTAATTAAATCTAATTTCTATCAGAATATGGAATATACCCTAATTCTTATTAGGTAGAACTTAAGGCTTATTAGGTAGGCTTTAATCTAAAGTCGTAATATAAAGGATTTTAAAGAAAACTCATATTCACATGTTTGATAAACGATGGTCCCTACTCCCTACGTATGTGCAAAGCGACATGTCTAAACACATGGTTTTCAGGAGAGCGTTATAAAGATTCAAACGATTCTAAAATTAATTTTATGAAGTAATGTTTTAGTTATAAGAATGTTATTTTATAAATAAGTAGACGGTTTTGAGTGGTTTTTCATAGATGAATTTAAAACAAAAAGTGTTACGCGCTTCAAATGCTCTCCTGTAAACAATGGCTTAAGAGATGTCACTTCAAGTAGGTAGGGACTGTCGATTAATGTGTCTATTTTTATAGAAATAACGCAAAGAATACTATTCAATACTTAACCATCAAAGCGCACAATTAGCCCGCTCTAATCTTTCCTTTCCTTTTCCTTTTCTATGACCAGTCTTCAAGTTTTACCATCGGTGTCTATTTTATAGCAGCTGTACCACTCAAATCCCACAATATCTTACAGGAGGAGCGCCGACGCACTGGCCGGTACATGGCCATTTTGGTGGGCATATCTCTCTTCATCCTGGCGCTGTACCACGCGTGGGTGCGCCGCATCCCCATCGTGGCCAGCCTCGTGGTGCCAGCCCTCATCATGTTCGTGTATGTCGCCTGGATAATGTACACCGCCTCACGGGAGAAGAACAGGGTAATTATTTAAAGTATAGCAGCTAATTAACTAGTGTTAGTGGTAAGTTGGCCTGGTCATCTGATATGGAGTTCCGTTGGGATTTAGACAGTGGTAAAGATGATATTATAATCTACTACCTGTATTTAGCGCGGTCTATGACTAAGTTCAAATGTAGCCTTAATAGGAGGTACATCATTCACAAAGATTTTTGAATTTTGTAAGCAGGTACATTAGGCTATTCCAATCTGTCAAAATTTAATAGATTTTCAACTTTACCGCTAAAGTATTAGGTTCACGGTTGATTGGGAAAATTTGACAGTTTCGGGCAGGCTGGCGCCTGTACCTACTTGTGATAAGCAAGGTCAAAAATAAGATATTTTTGTCTAATATATAATAAGGCAGCCTGTTTAGATACCTAAGGCAGGTTGTTACGCCGGTTTACCTTCACTAAATTAAAGATGAATAACAAAAATAAATCCTGAAATGTTTAAAAAACTGTCAGTGTTGAAACATGTTAATAATGGAATCCACCATGAAATTGAAAATGGATCTGCAAACGTGAAAAACAATGTTTCGCAAAGACCTTTAATGCTCTCGCGGCTTCTGTAAACATTGTATGCTCGTGGAAACAAAATTCATGCATCGAAAGTATACAAACAATAGTGTATTAAGTTTTCTTAATTACGACTTTATTTTCATCAATGGAGGTTTTAAAATGATCATTCTGAGTCATTTATTTGTATTATAATAATAAATAATAATAATATTCCACAACTATCACACAACGCCATCTAGTCCCAAGCTAAGCAGAGCTTGTGTTATGGGTACTAGACAACTGATAAACATACTTATATATTTCTAAATACATACATATTATAGATAAATTACACCCAGACACAGAACAAATGATCGTGCTCATCACACAAACATTTGTCCTGGGTGGGAATCGAACCCACGACCTCCGGCATAGCAGTTAGGGCCTCACTAACCACCACCATTATGTGGGTAAAGATTTAAAGATTCCCTGACAAACAATGCTGTGTCTACTACACAAATAAAAGATTTATCAGTGATGAATATTTCAACGATATTTCCTACTAAAATAATTTTCAATTTGGAATTGGAAATGGTAATTATTATTGGAGTCGGGTTTTCGGTCAGTTCCGGATGCGGCTGCATCTGATTTTTTATACAAAGTAACCGGGATGGGGATCGGATAGTACCGCAACCCAATTAGAGTTTGTAAACCCGATATCCTAAGGCTAGACCGGTTGTCAGAATTTCAGATTTCTGACTAGCTGAATTATCCACTATTACTCTGACTACAAACCAGTTGTTTACACAGTTAATTTGGTTTTAGGTGATTTTGTCGAAATGATCTACATAATATGTAGTTGCAAGCGCATTTATCTATATTGGTCTGCATTGTCACGATTTATTCAAATGTTTTGTTGAAACATTTTCGAAAAATGTCTTGTTCTTATTAAAGTAAAAGGTATTTATACACCTAAGGTGGAAACGCCAGTGTAACTTGCGAAAAACTTACGTTTTTTGTAGTTTGCTGGTGATATACGGCCGTATCACTGGCACCGGTACACATGTATTTACAGCATTCTTCTTCTTAACGTGTCGATGGTATAATCTAAATTGTGTCGGCCCAGAATTGGGGTACTAGTTTGGCGCTTTCGGTAGCGTCCATAAGTTCCTGTAGTGAACAACCAGCAGGAAACGCGGGGCACGATATCAAGTGCCCCATCGTTTTAGGAACAGCACCACATTTCCACTCCAGTGCAGAGTCATTAATTATGTATCTCCACCTCAGCAGGTTTTCTTTGCTGCGACCTTAGCATTATAAAATATTATATCATCATCAATATCAATTTCATGAAATGGTAGTTTGTTTTGATTGATTAGTTCCTCGTTGTATTATAAATGGGTTTCCCAACTGTTTGGGAATCTCTTGATGAAACTTATAGAAGGCAATTTATTCAAATTTAAACGATACAGTACATATTTCCTCTAGACATTTTCCTTCACCGTAAGTCAGCCAAACTAGCTTGAGTGTGTTAAATCTTTTTAATTATTTTTGTAATTTTTAGCACTGTTTTTAATTGTTCAAGTATATAAAATTGAGATTTCCTTGATTCAGACCAAAATAACGTAGCAACGTGTAATCATCCTGACACTCAAAGTTTATTAATTGGTGGATATTAATACATATACATATAGATTTACATACACTTTCTAACAAGTGCATTGAAGGATTCCCCAGTTCTATAAACCGGAGTTGTTTACAAAACTTGGAAGGATAGCCACCCGCGGGTCAGTCGGTACATTACTCAACATGTTTGCAAACAGACGTGACACCACATATCTCCTGCGAACCCGAACATTTATTCAAACGACAACTTTTGTACGACGAATTATTTATGTTATTATGATTCATCATTTCTCGAGTCCTCGTTGTTGCCTGTTACGACGAAGTTTTGATGTCTTTTTTGTAAAGGAACTCGTCATAAACTTCGGAGTACCGGATACGGAATTGTGTTTATGAGTGTTGCAGTATCTGTTTTTTGGAAAGCTAATTTTGCTGGGTACAGTGTTTTTATTTGGAACAAGACCGTTTTTTAGGGCCGAACCTTCAAAAGGTAAAAAAAGGAACCCTTATAAGATCACTGTCTCGTCCGTCTGTCCGTGTGTCGCTACCGATATTTGAACTTTTACAGACTCACATCTCAAATTTTAGTACAACTTTTCAGGCAGATAGGTTATAAATTCGCATCGCACGTAACTAGGACTAGCTTTTGACAAATACTTCATCATTATTGTCTTGCCCTCCCAATTTATTTGGGGCGGTTGCTGATCAGTCAGACCACATGAATGGCTAGTCAAGTAAAAATTAGAACTCATGACGTCATTCACAAATCTACAGAAAAAACAACATCAAAGTACTAGAGGGCAAGGTAACGGCATGGTCGGCAGTAAACGTTGTCTGAATTACCACGAACGTGCGTTTACGATAACGCAAACATCTGCGTTTGCGTTAGCCCCCGACTGAAGCTGCTTTAATTGACAGCGTGTTTACAAAATGGGGTGCGAACGATCAAAATGTGAACCAGCCAAAGTCAAGAACGTGCGGGTAATTCGCTTCATAGGCAAATAAATTACTTAATTATCACTGAATTAGACGTATTGCCTATTAACGATACTGGATTTCAGTTTATTCTGAGCTGAATTTAGATCTATAGGTTTTCTTTTCGGAAAAGTCTTAAATCGTAAGTGATTGATTCTTACAACTTTTACATCAGTGTTTGTTGCAAACCTACCAACAGCGAGTGGGTAATTTCAAGGTTTAAAAAGAATCTAGAATTTTCTTACTCATGCGTGACAGCGTCATGTTAAGACTATCGCAAATATCCCTGAAATTGGGTTAATACTAAAATAAGTTAGCTATAACCGGAATCAATAACTTAACGAAACAGATGAAACAAATCTAATTCATGTAGGTATAACATAATTATGTGTGGTCCTGAGTTTGGTCGGTTGCCTCCTTATACGATCCAATCGAGTGTACGTTATGAAGAAGGTTTATGTTCCGTGTTTTGTCTACTGTGCAGCGATAAACTCCTTGGTGCAACGGGAAATATACACGTGGGAATAGCAATTTCATTCCAGGTTTTATGAACCTTATAAACTCCTAATATAAGTTTATATATCCCGGTTTCTTTTAGCGTCATGTCATGAACACAAACCTTTGCGTTGTGTTGACTCCTCAACCATGAATATTAAAGCGGGACCTATTATTAGCTTATAAAAATCAGAGCTCAAATCTATAAACCACTGCAGCCCTTGCCGACAGCCTAATTTGCATAATTTTGAGCGATATTCGTAGGTATAGGTTGTGCTGTTCGAAAGTAGCTGACTTACTGTAGACGCAAACGTAACAAAGGCATCGAATTTATTGCAGACCCTTTTGGCAGACACTAATCAGCCCAAAAATTTGGAAAATCTGTTGATCATATTAGAACTACCAACATCGTTCGGAGGAATCCAACCCGAACTCAGCTCAGACTGCCAATTTCGTCAAACATATGACGAAATCAAATGTCTGTGAGAAACAACATCATTCTCGAATGGTCTGAAGGCTTTGAAAGCCCTGTGTTTAGTCTGCATCTATAAATAACAATGCGGGTATCATCGTAACTTGTAGCTAATTCCATACATTCCGACGTTTGTAAGGCGTTTATATCCTTTGCACATACTTGAATCAGAGAAAAATATTTAGAAAACTGTACAGTAATTAACATACTTTTTATAGAACTGCTGAAAACTTTCTGGTTCTTTAAATAAATTGTGATGTGCTGTTTATCTCAAACATCGTAATTCACATAAGCACGTGTACCGTACTTGACTTATGTAACGTGTCTAACATGTACGAAATCATCTTTCTAAATTAACGAAAGATTGTTTATAGAATAACATGCGGTGTTAAAGAACTGCAAAATATTGTTCGTACCGATGGATGGTGTTCGTCAAATTCCTCAAGGTTCACAATTATAATTATTTCGTACATCGCCACTCAATATCCGCTCCGCCAACGTTTTGACAGCGATAGTAAAGTTTCGCAGACTCCATTGATGAGTTGAAAGGCGCAAAGTTTATTTACCAACTCAATGTGTTGTTTATGAAACTTACATTTTAATTATAATAACTCAGCAAGGTTAAGTCAACAAAGTCAAGAGCGCCGTTAAATTGGGTTGCTTTTCAAAATTAAATGCCAATAAATTTTGATTCAAACATTTACTGACTTGGGTACAGAAATGAAGAATGGATAAGCATAAATAAAAAAATACTTTGTTTCGCACAAATCTGCTTCTACAGAAAATAAATAGATCTTTGCCATAAATAATGTTTCTGTACGTTATACGCAATAAGCTTACGTATTTATAAATCGTATCAATATTTTTAGCGTAAGTAAACATTTAAGTACAAAAGAATGTTACTTGTTTGTAAGTTCATTTAGGTATGTATGTATGGTAAAATGCGGCTGAATCGATCTATTCCTCATGGAAATACATTCATAGACCTTTATACATTCGCGGCGGCAAGCGGCGCAAACTCTTGAACTTCTTGGAAAGTCTATCACACGAGTACACAAGCAAACTACATTGACACAGAAATCTTATAGCGTTGTTTTTCTCTAGACATCACTTTGCAATTCAAATAGTCGAGCTTGCTATCAAATTGTGACCGGTCACTTGATTGGGGTCCGAGGTTAACTCCACAAGCACTACAAGTTTCTCTGTCACTATTCAAATATCCAAGGAAACACCCACGTGATTACGTGAATCATTTAAGCCAAACACGTAACCGTTTATCTAATAAAATATTACTTTACCAAGATTTATTCGGACATAAAGACGAGGTACGTATGGTTAAAGAAAGTGCCTACAATCAGTTCCAATATAAGAAATTCGTCAATAAATCACTGGGCTAAACGAACTTTATTATAAACGTGAGGGGAACGTCAAGTAACTCCCCGAGTAGGTCGTAACTAGTAAGTCCCGGATCATATGTTGGCTTTGGGCCAGAATGTATAGTGACCGCAACTAATCGTTTCCGCTCATTTGTAACCGGGGACCGTACTGCTCTCAGTTAATGATTGTTGAATATCTTTTTGAAACTTTATGCTGTGCTTTATGCTCATGTGGAAATGTGGAAAGCTGCAGTGGTGGTAGTAAAATATTTTTTGAACATTGCGTTTTGCGGTTGTGTGAAAATTTTATAATATCTTCTACAATCTTTTGAGGGTTTAACAGAGTTGTACCTGTAGTGCACCCACATATATTCCATGTCCGTAATAGGGGACGAGGACAACCGTGAGGATCATTCATGTATTTGTCATTTTAAAAACTTAGCTCCCTTTCTTATTTTGTTGTGGTTGGCTCCTATTCTGATAAAATGCAAATTTCGTGAAAAAGTTTTAAAATTCTGAAAACTAGAGAGTTCCAACGTCAAGTTTTTACCGCAAACACCAAAACTTCGGGATAAAACAGCACCCCAGACAATATGACCCGATTTTTCTTCTCTCTTAAGATTTCTTCTATTTAATGCAAAGCAGTGCTACGAGTATAGCTAGGACGAACGGCAGATTTTATTGATTCTTTTAGAAATATTAAAGGACATCTGTCGTTCGCAGTATCAGTGGTTTACTGAAGCTGCGATTATGTAAAGATCGTTTAGGTATCATGAATGGCGGCGTATCGAGGACTCGTTGGAAATATTCATTTTATTTTTCATTGATGTTAACGAGAGCTATCTTTTTACGCATATTTGCTCGAGTTTCAGGTAATGTGCAAATATTTTCGGACCCAATGATTTTTAATGATATCACATTTTTGTTGAGTCCAAATCAGAGGAGGGAGCATTTTAAATTAATTATTCGTTATAAGATACAGCATACACAAGGTCATAGTTATATGCATATTGAAGACTGTTATTATGCTGGTAGACGTCTAACAATATTTATACTTTTTATAAAGCCATAGAAGTGTCAAAAAATGAAGCCTATAAACAGTAAATACCTGGTTTGGCTCATGGATTAAAATCGGCAAGACATTGATACAACTGTCCCAGAATATTTTTGTTGCCCTTGAAAACATCCAGATTATCAACTTTTTACGCAGTTAGAGAGGATTATTCTACTACACCGGAAACCACATAAATCTAATTATACCCTAATTATGAACGTTTAAGCAAATAATGACCACTTGGCCAGTGAACCGTAATCAATAAATAATGAACGCGAGGTTTAGCTTCATTAGTTGCGTATTTCGGTAGATTCGAGTAAATCTCGCAAATAGCACAATACTCGTGAGATTTGTTTCACATTACGGCTTTACGACTCCTTTGTGGCTTCCGACATGCGAACACGTCATGTTAATATAGGGTGAAATTTATGTTTGTTGTCAACTCAATATTACTGGTATTTACAAACATTGAATTGTTTTTTTTTATTTGATGTTCACTTACTGTGTTTCCAGATGGCTGTTAGTAGGATTTTATATATTATGGCATCATAAAGTTTTCACTCTTTACATATTATACAGTCAAGAGCACCAGTATACATAAAGCAACTTTTAAAAGTGATTTTCTGTAACGTGTTGATACTTGAACTTTTCATGTTTTCACGAACGGCAACCCTGGTTTGGCAAAATTGGTCTTAATCACAAGAAAATTGCGTTTGAAATTTGCTAAATGTTAACGTATTTTTGCTCGTTACTGTATATATTGTTGTTTGACCGCGAGCTTCCACGTGCGCGCGATAGATGGCGTTGTACGATTTGTGTAGAATCCTGAATCGCGGTGTTAAGATTCTCCGCCGAGACTATATAAGGTTTTGAGAATTAAATTTTTTTTGGTACTTGCTTTGAACAGATTTGTTTTATTTGAACAATATCCCTCGGCAGTTGACGAGTGCCGATCATTTTGGTCCTACCGAGTCGGATCGCGAAAGTGAATCGCGAATCGAAAAGTGAAGTGACCGGTTGTGGTGACGTATGGTGTGGCATAGAAACCCTGGTGGATCGCCTTGAAGTGCCTGTAAAATCCCCGGAGTGTGGTGATCAGCGGGCAGCGGCAGCGGTGTACAGCAGCAGCGCAGCAACGAGGTTTGCGGCCGTCTCCACCAGAGGGCGCCACCAGCATCGAGTCATCGGTGACAGCAGGCCGTTGAGGCCTAGTGCGACGTGCAGCGACGACATCGAGAGTGACGTCACAAACAGTGACGACACACTCGCAGCGGTATCAGCAGTGACATCAGCGTGACGACGTGTTTGGAGAGGTTTGGCAGACAAAACTGTGAGTTAACCAGTGCTATTATTTTGTAGACTTAAATATTTCCAAGTGAATTTTGAAGATCAACGTAGTGCAATTTCAAGTGTTAGAGACTTTAAGATTTAGTAGTAATTTTTGACTTCGAATAATATTTGTGGTGTTGCGACGGGAATTCTATGCCCGATTTGTAAACTTCTTCTAAACACTTATAATTTTTTTGGGATTTTGTGCAGTAACTTGTAATTTTCGTCGGTTGCATTGAATTGAGTTTAGTAATTACATAACTTTGTAGTTTTGTTGTACACAATGGAATCCTTAAGTAAATTGCAATTAAACAACCAAGCAATAATTGAAAAAGGTAGTATTAACTTCAAAAAATCACCTAAGGATCGTCTTACACAATCTTACATTGAGACACGATTAGAAGCATTAGAAACACAATGGAAACAATTTGTTGAAACTCATAGACGAATAATAGAAAAAGCAACCGACGAGGATTTCAAGAGAAATGTTTATTTTACAACCGACATTTATGATTCAACTGAAGAATTGTACATGACATACAAGTCGGAACTAAAAGAGCACTTGCAGACTAGTTCGTGCAATAGTGCTAACACCAGTGGTGTAAAACACTCCAATCAAAATAACTCCAATGTAAAACTGCCACAAATTAGTTTGCCTACATTCTCGGGAAATTACTCTGAATGGGTTACGTTCCGTGATTTATTTAAGTCGCTTATTCATAAAAACGAGGCACTGGATGACGTTCAAAAACTACATTACTTGAAAAGTCATCTCTCGGGCGAAGCAGAACAGTTGCTTCGACATATTCCCGTAACCGCGTCTAATTACGATGAGTGTTGGTCGATTCTAAACAAACGATTTGATAACAAAAGGTTTTTGGTAAACTGTATGCTCAAGCGGCTTATACATCAATCACCGATTACTAAGGAATCGTCGACCAACGTTAAGGTGCTGTTAGACACGACTGTAGATTGTTTGCATGGGTTACGTAGTTTAGGAATCGATGTCAGTTCTTGGGATCCTTTTGTTGTATATTTAGGCTCGGAAAAGTTGGATACCGAGTCTCGTAAATTGTGGGAACTAAGAATTAGTCCTAATGATGACTTAGCTACGCTCGATGAGTTTAAAAGTTTTATGGAATCTAGGTTTAGAGCATTGGAGTATTTAGATCCTAAAGCCAATAAACAGAGTAATACTCGTGACAATAATGGCAAATCTTTTCATGTCGCTTCTCAAACTTGTATAGTATGTTCTGGAGATCATAAATTATGTCACTGTAAAACATTTGCGAAGAAAACTTGTGACGAACGTCGTGAGTTTGCACGAGTCAGTAAGCTTTGTTACAATTGTCTAGGAACAAACCATTCCGTCTATTCTTGTCGTCAGAGCACCAAATGTCACCTTTGTAAGAAAAAGCACCATACTCTACTTCACCCAAAGTCAACTGCCAATGCTGCTGAAATTGTTGTTAGTTCAGCAGAAACGAAGGTGGTGGCTGCTAATGCAGCAACCTCTTCCAGTCAAAGTGAGACTAAACCCATTTGTTGTTTTGCGGATGTTCACAACCACGGTCTGTTAGCCACAGCCCTGGTCAACGTTGAGTCCAGAACTGGGACTGCTTTTGTTTTAAGAGCTCTAATGGATCAGGGCTCTCAAGTCTCTTTCATAACAGAGGCTGCAGTACAGTTGCTCGGATTGAGGAAAACACCTGCAAACACCGACATATTTCGATTAGGCGATGACGAGGGAAAGTCAATGCCCTCTAAGTGGATAGTTCATTTAAAACTACAGTCACGTCTAGATCCTACTTTTGTTTTGTATGTCGATGCTTATGTATTAAACAAACTTACATCTCATCTTCCTGAGAAGAAGATCGTACAGATTTCGGCTTCATTTTCGTCCTTACAATTAGCTGACCCGACCTTTGACACACCCGGTAAGATTGATTTACTGTTGAGTACGCGGGTAGTCGGTGCAGTTCTAATGGACGGTTTAGTCAAGGGTCCGCGGGGATCACCAGTCGCACAGAAAACTAAATTAGGCTGGATCTTGTCTGGTGAGATCCCATCGTCGGCAATCTCTAGATCAGTATGTTATCATACTGTAGTACAGTCAGCGGATGTCAATGACCTTTTGCGTAAGTTTTGGGAGTTAGAGTCAGAACCCTCAGTTCGTAGTGTTATCTTGACTGAAGAAGAACAAGAATGTGAGGAGTTCTACGCTAAGACCACCAAACGCGACGCGACCGGGAGGTATGTTGTAAAACTACCATTCAAAACCGATTCGCCCAGTTGCACGTTTGGGGGGTCAGAGGTCATTGCCCGTAGGCGCTTTATCAATCTAGAGAACAGATTACTGAAGGACCCGGAACTTAGAACACAGTATAGTGCGGTCGTTAATGAATACATTCAACTGGGACATGCTGAAATTGTTCCTCAAATAGAATTAGGTAAGGATGCGTGCTACCTACCACACCACGCCGTAGTGCGTGAGGATAAAAGCACCACTAAGGTTAGGGTCGTCTTCGACGCATCATGTTCAGGCCATAATGGAGCGTCATTAAATAAGGAATTAATGGTTGGCCCAACCCTACAACCTGATTTGCGTCAAACCATTATGCGTTGGCGCTGTCACCCCATAAGTTTAGTTGCAGACATTATTAAAATGTACCGTCAGGTCAAGGTTGCAGATGAAGATGCTGATTATCAGCGCATTTTGTGGCGTGACAACCCAGATGCTGAATGGAAACACATTCGGTTGTTGCGTGTTACTTTTGGAACATCCTCTGCTCCTTACCTGGCCGTCCGATCTTTGCAGCAACTAGCTCGGGACGAGGGAAAAGATTTTCCTCTCGTAGCAGAACGAGTCCTTACGTCCTTTTATGTAGACGACCTGTTGACGGGTTGTCAATCGGTCGATGAAGGTGAACAAATTTATCACCAATTGAAAGAATTACTAGGTCGGGGAGGGTTCGAACTTCAGAAGTGGTCCAGCAGCAATTCGGATTTATTATCCAAAATAACCGAGGAGGTTGTTAGGCAGGACAATTTAGAACTTAAAATAGATACACTTACGAAGATTTTAGGGTTAAGTTATGATAGACAGTTAGATGAATTTAGATATACTGTCCAACTTCCTCCGCCCGAAACCCCTATAACCAAGCGTAAGGTGATATCTGATATTGCTCGTTTGTTTGATCCTCTCGGCTGGCTTGCGCCGGTAATAATAACAGCCAAGGTGTTCATTCAACGTCTGTGGTTAGCAGGATGCGAATGGGACGATGAACTTCCAGATCACCTGGTAAAGGAATGGCTTAGTTATAGAAACAACCTTAATTCCCTTAGAGAGTTCTGTCTGCCACGATGGATTCACACGAGTCAACTTGACGTCTTACTAGAGTTACACGGATTCTCTGATGCCTCTAATGTTGCTTACGCAGCCGTTGTTTATGTTCGGTGTATTGATGCCAACGGTCACGTTCATGTCAGTCTAGTTGCAGCTAAGACCAAGGTGGCCCCTGTCAAACAGGTATCCATACCTCGTTTGGAGTTATGTGGCGCTGTGTTGCTTTCAAAACTTCTGCGTGAAGTTTCCGACACCTTGAGTATCTGTAAGGAAAACATACATGCGTGGACTGACTCGACAGTGGTGCTCGCATGGTTGAGCAGCCACCCGAGCCGCTGGAAGACCTTCGTGGCGAACAGAGTGTCTGAAATACTTACCGTAACGGAGAATAGTCAGTGGTCGCACGTCCAGTCCGGTGATAATCCCGCAGACAGCGCGTCGCGCGGCGTTAATCCCTCTGAGTGCGCTGACCTAGAGTTGTGGACACAGGGACCTAGTTGGCTGAAAAATAAAGAAATTAATTATAATAGAAGGGAAATTAAGGAAACTAATCTAGAGGAAAAGAAATCGTTAGTAGCATGCAATACAGTAGTAAAAGAAATAATTGAGGATTCTATAATTTCAAAATATTCATCTCTTAGAAAATTAACCAGAGTAATCGCCTATTGTAAAAGGTTCTTAAAATTTAAAAACAAAAATTATACTACAAAGTTCGATAATTTTCTAACACATTCTGAAATTCATGGAGCATTACTTACCTGCATTAAATTATGTCAAGGGGAGCATTTCGCATCGGAGATTGATAGGTTAATATTGAAGGAAGAAATAAGTAAAAAGGGGGTACTTACCTCGCTTAACCCTTACCTGGATCAGGAACAAATTTTGAGAGTCGGCGGTAGGTTACACAAGGCCAACCTTCAAGAAGACTCAAAGCATCCTATCATTCTTCCTCGTAAGTCACATTTAACCAACCTCCTGATAGCTGACGCTCATGAGAGGACGTTGCATGGCGGGCCTCAGTTAGTTCTTAATTATTTGCGATCAAAATATTGGATAATTCACGCAAAGGGCGTAGTTAGGCATTTTGTACGTAAATGTGTCACTTGCATCCGTCATTCAGGTCGGTCGACACATCCTTTAATGGGGTCATTACCCTCTGCTAGGGTCAATGCTAGCCGACCTTTCTTTAGAAGTGGCGTGGACTATGCAGGTCCTATTAGTGTCCGGCCTAGCAAGGGTCGCGGGTATCACTCCACCAAAGGCTATATTTGTTTATTTGTATGTATGTCCACTCGGGCCATACATTTAGAAGTGGTCAGCGATATGACATCGCAAGCCTTTTTAGCTGCCTTCAAGCGCTTTACAGCGAGAAGAGGCCATTGTGGTGAGATGTGGAGTGATAACGGCACTACCTTTGTCGG
The DNA here is from genome assembly GCA_949316265.1 of Diarsia mendica. Lineage (NCBI taxonomy): Eukaryota > Metazoa > Arthropoda > Insecta > Lepidoptera > Noctuidae > Diarsia > Diarsia mendica. Next base: position 17,285,956 of record OX438897.1, read on the forward strand.
AGCTAACAAGGAGTTGAAGGTATTGTTCAACCACGAAAGGTCAGGCATAGCACCTGATATTGCCGATTGGTTGGCAACCAATGGTACAACTTGGAGCTTTATTCCACCCCACACCCCGAACTTTGGGGGGCTTTGGGAAGCTGGAGTGAAGTCGACCAAACACCATCTTAAAAGAGTGGTTGGTACGAGCACACTCACCTTTGAGGAATTGACGACAGTGCTTGCTCAAATAGAAGCCTGTCTGAACTCCAGGCCAATTTCTACCATCACCACTAACCCAGAAGATCCAAACCCATTGACACCGGGACATTTTTTGGTAGGCGAGCCGTTGCTTCTCGTGCCCGAAATTAATTTTGAAAATTCAAATATAAGCACCTTGAGAAGATGGCAGTTGACTCAACGCATGGTTCAGGACTTCTGGCGCAGGTGGTCGCGTGAATATCTGGTTCAGTTCCACCAAAGGAACAAATGGGCACATCAAACCGTAGAACCAAACTTGGGTGACGTTGGTTATGGAAGATGATCTTCCACCTGCAAGATGGCTCTACGGACTTATTACTGAAAAGCATACTGGCTCGGACAAAATCACAAGAGTGGTTTCTTTGCGTTGTAAAGGTTCTACGATTAAAAGACCTGTATCAAAGTTGATTGTGCTTCCTGTTAATCCATAAGTGTTAGTTTAAGATGTTAATTTTAAGTTTCGATTAAGATGTTCTCATGATTTTGTTGTTATTGTTGTTATTTACATACAGTCCATTAGCTTTTTCACGTCCCACCGAATATTGTGTATTGCTTCATGGTGGGCGGTCTTTTATTTTTGTTATGTCTTAAGTTTTTTAACACTATGTTCTGGACATTCTGTCCATGGTGGGCGGGATGTTTGACCGCGAGCTTCCACGTGCGCGCGATAGATGGCGTTGTACGATTTGTGTAGAATCCTGAATCGCGGTGTTAAGATTCTCCGCCGAGACTATATAAGGTTTTGAGAATTAAATTTTTTTTGGTACTTGCTTTGAACAGATTTGTTTTATTTAGACAATATCCCTCGGCAGTTGACGAGTGCCGAACATTGTACATAAATGTATGTTTTTTACAAACCTACATAAATATACCTATGTATAAGTACGTGTATGTTGTTCACGTCTCAAACGAACTTGTGCGATGTTTGTTTGCTCTCAGTTCGACAATAGAATTGGTTCGTGAGCAATTACCGCCACAATGTTACTCCTTGTGCTCTAAATATAAGCCGTAATTAATTTTCATTACAATTTATACAACGTTCTGGTTGGTATTTAAAATTATTTTACAGTTGCGTATACTCAATCTATATAGAGCTATTTTAAGCTTTACTGATGGATTTAATTTTACACGTTCAAGAGGTTTTGTTCACTGAAGTTTAAATATTATTCTGATTCTGTAAACATCCGCAAAGATACATATTTATTTTCGGTACACCGACGCCCGGCTCCGATATAATTTCATACTTCCCTTTCTCCTTTAAAATGATTAATAACATTATTCTAAATGGCAGGAAAGGTGATCAAAGATGAAATTACTGTGAAAAACACCCTTAACCTTTCATCGGCTAAGTCTATTATTTAAGGGATCAATGTCAGTAGTGTTCTTTTACAGAGTAATTACTCTCTGAACTCCGTAACAAGACCGATCTCGAAAATGGCTGCTTAATAGTACCTAATCTAAGTCGTTTGTATTTCCAGTTTCGCCTCTTTGACGTGGAGATGGGGCAAGCAGAGCTGGAGGAAGCCGAAGGCGATGTTGCCATAACAGAGCTGACGCAAAACAACGTCGAGATCTCTGTTTTGTCTGGCAAGGAACCTTCCACTTCGAGCCCCACAGACTGGACTGAAATATCCACAGCTCTCATGAAAGGAGACAAGAATAATGAAGTAGGACACAACCGTCTACCTATAATATTAGTGAACGACAAACCTCCAGAAGATTTAGACCAGAAATGGTTGAACATTGTCGAGTTGACAAACAATGATAAACTCAAAGTTTTTCATACTAAAAGAAGGTATAAACGGAAATTCTGTAGAAGTAGAAGGCATGCTGCGTTTAAAAGATCTTACTCTATTGGCTGATGAAAGTTGTTGGTTTTAGTTTCTGGTCTATCTCGTAGTTAAGTTCTGTGATTATATGAAATAGAATCTTTTAAGAAAGCGAATGAACTGCCTAATCTTATAATATAACTTATAGTATAATAAATCCATTGACGTAAACAAACTGCTTTCGTCTATTAAAGTTAAAGACCCAACATGCCTCTTTCCAGCTGTGTTCACTACTACTGCGTAAATATTTGATCAATAGACGTTTCTTTACATTGCGAGAATATCTTCCAATTATTATATTTCTCAGCAATAACCGAAGGATTTTCGGAAGCCTGATCTGTTGTCGGAGATTTGAACTTACTTATAAGAAAATGACAACAGAATAAAATTGAATGGGCCACACGAAACCAGGGTGTATCAGGGAATGGGTTTTTATTACTGTTATGTCACATAAATTTGATGCTTTTGTGAGTTGTAATAGTATTATTAGGAATCAGAAGTGAAATACGTGAACAAAATAAACAATGTTTAATATCTTTTGAATTACACTTTTACAAAAATATCAAGACAAACGCTTTAAACAATAATCAAATAGAAATAGCACTAGCAAATGGAATAATCAGTACACGAGCAAAAACATAAACCAAAATTAGCGAAGCACACGATAATAGTCGGGTAGCAAGTCCTTTCCGAGCGCCGTCCAAGCAAAAAGTGACCGCTGCACCGCTGCTCGCCTCGTTTTATGAATTTCTGTCCGTTGCCGCACGTCGACCGGATGCAAACCGCACGGCTACTGGCTGATGGCGTGACTTTGAGCCAACACGGCCTCTCCTGACGCTCTGACGTCCTCGTCAGCTTCCAACAAGGCGGCTGAGTCTTCGCTGTCTCCTTGATAGCGTGTCTCACAACGCCAGTGGGGCGTGCTGGCACGGGGGAGTGCCACGCACAACTGCGCCTGTGGGGCGCGCTGGCACCGTGGAGTGCCGCACACAACTGCGCCTGTGGGGCGCGCTGGCACTGTGGAGTGCCGCACACAACTGCGCCTGTGGGGCGCGCTGGCACTGTGGAGTGCCGCACACAACTGCGCCTGTGGGGCGCGCTGGCACTGTGGAGTGCCGCACACAACTGCGCCTGTGGGGCGCGCTGGCACTGTGGAGTGCCGCACACAACTGCGCCTGTGGGGCGCGCTGGCACTGTGGAGTGCCGCACACAACTGCGCCTGTGGGGCGCGCTGGCACTGTGGAGTGCCGCACACAACTGCGCCTGTAGTAGGGATGGGTCTTAAATTAATAAGCTGCTAAATTAACAAAGCTAATTTTTTTTTTTTAGTGTCAACACCTGTTAAATAAGTTCTGATATAGCTGTTAAATCTAGCAGTCACAACTGACAGTGACAAGTTCCGTTTCTATTGAATTGGTTTCAACACGAGTTATTTAGCAACTAGCGAGCGGGTTGATTTAACTCACCGCTAAGTGCTAACTGCTGAATTCGGAAATATTACATTTAAAGAGAGTTAAATAAAGACTGATCTTCGTTACGAAGGTTTACGCGGGATAAGATAAAAAGGATTAGAAGAAAATTACAAATACAAAAATAACAGACATGAAAAAAGGAAATCGTTGTAAATAAATTGATTCTCATTACAAATACGCCAACAGAAAAAGTTAACAGTCCTAAGCCTGTGAAAAATATGAAGGAAATGAGAATTAATTATGTTAAAAATCTGTCTGTGACTAAATTTAACAGTTGCTAAAAATAACTGCTAATTTTAAGTGTTAATTATTTTTAGCATTAGCATTTAGCAGTGTTATTATTTTTTAACGCTTAAGCCCATCTCTAGCCTGTAGGGCGCGCTAGCACCGTGGAGTGCCGCACACAACTGCGCCTGTAGGGCGCGCTGGCACCGTGGAGTGACGCGCTTAACACGTCAGTAGCGCGCTGGCAGCCTGGAGCTACGCGCTTAACACGACAGTAGCGCGCTGGCAGCCCGGAGCCACGCGCTGTACACGCCAGTAGGGCGCGCAGTCGGCCTGCAGCGACGCGCTCGGCCTGCAGCGAGGCGCTGGGCTTCAGCGAGGCGCTCGGCCTGCAGCGAGGCGCTCAGCAACGTCAGAAGGCGCGCAGTCGCCTTGCAGCGACGCGCTCAGCAACGCCAGAAGGGCGCGCAGTCGCCTTGCAGCGACGCGCTCAGCAACGTCAGAAGGCGCGCAGTCGCCTTGCAGCGACGCGCTCAGCAACGCCAGAAGGGCGCGCAGTCGCCTTGCAGCGACGCGCTCAGCAACGCCAGAAGGCGCGCTGGCACCCTGCAGTGACGTGCACGTTCACGGCGTCATTGTGGCAAAGCCCTGGCAACCACTGCTAAGGCCAAGCAGCGTTGCGTTGCGTCCATCCTTGTGTAATGGTTACTCTGCAAACAAAAACAAACAAGTTTACAACAGAATTTTGTTCCGCTCGATCAGTCCTGACCAAACTTTAGTTCCATTGGGTGGCACCAAATTCGACTCTCATTAATTAAATCAAATGTACTGGAAATTATCGAAAATACAACACTACTTTGACTCAACTACCTTGAGTCATATACCATAGTCCTTCACACCAACCTTAAAAATTCTATTGCAACAAAAACTGCTGAAATCATCGAGTAAAACCTTTAACACCAAGGCTCTCTAACCGAGTAGTACAACAAAAGAGTAATCTCATTCATTAAGGAACATTCAAGTCGAGAATCAAATTCAAAGAAACATTCACCAAACAAAACTTGTCAGACAAGAATACCAATAGGAACATAGGGATGTATAAGCACATTGTTAGCATATCACACAGACTTCTTCCACATCACTGTAGGCATAGGCTCCAAGTTTGCATACCCCTCAGATGTCGACTTCCACACACACTGTAGGCATAGGCTCCAAGTTTGCATACCCCTCAGATGTCGACTTCCACACACACTGTAGGCATAGGCTCCAAGTTTGCATACCCCTCAGATGTCGACTTCCACACACACTGTAGGCATAGGCTCCAAGTTTGCATACCCCTCAGATGTCGACTTCCACACACACTGTAGGCATAGGCTCCAAGTTTGCATACCCCTCAGATGTCGACTTCCACACACACTGTAGGCATAGGCTCCAAGTTTGCATACCCCTCAGTGGCTGTTGACATAGACACATTGTTAGCGTATCACACAGACTTTCACACACGCAGCTGAGGCCACGCGCTTGACCAAACCACACGTTCATAAGTAATGGTTACTATGCAAAGAGACAAATCTACGACAGAACCTGACCAAACATCCATTAGGTCCCACTCTCGTTGATAAAATCAAACGCGGCTAAACTGGAAATTATCGAAAATACAACAATCAACCACCCTGGGTCATGTACCTACCATTGTCGTTTAAATCAATCTTAAAAACATTATTGCGTCAAAAAAATGCCAGGTTCACAAAAATCATCGAGTAAAACCACAGATCACTAACTGACTAGTAAACAAGTCTATCTCCCGTGTGTATCACTATTTGACTTAACACTACGGTCTTTCCAGACCCTGACCTCAACCAGAGTTAAACGCACAACATACAACAAACACACCCACTGTCTACTCGAGTTTCCTCAAAAACCTTCAATTTTAATCGGACTACGACTACACAATAATTACTGGTACTGTCTAACACAATACAGCCGATAGAATCTCTTGGCTTGCAACCACAACTTTACTTCATCAAAATCCTTATAAACAACAACTGATACGTAACTCATTGGCATCTTTCTTAGCCTATCATGTGTAATAAAAAGCAACTTCTATAATAAAGCAAAACTTATCAGACTTCACAGTGCACCTGTATACGGCCTACGTCTTCACACGAAAACAATTCAACTGATCATATTGCGTAGGGGTTTGCATTTACGCAGACCATGATTATTCGAGTTTGATGTGCCAACAACTGCACTTTTAGGTTTCAAATATACGGAAAACGACTTTTGACTGTATTTTGTTTTGTTCATAATTGCGGCTTTTATTTGAGCATCAGATATCACAAATCACAACGTTGCCCCTCACAAGGAATTTCTCCTGTATCGTGGGTACCTTCACAAATATTTAAACTAACATACACAAGTACCCGACTTTAAAAAAAACTATCTGTAGGTCATACAGATACTTGTATTCATAACGTCATTAAAGAACAGTGACCATATCGACTTCACGCGGACACAATGACCGAAATTCGTGTTTAAAATGAGTCCACGTGCTGTTATTGGTCAGTCAACCAATCGTTAAGCGACGTATTAGCACCACCATGTAAATAACCACCAATGCGTCCGAGGCATTGCCAATCACCCCAGTGACCTTATAAACACACACATAACATCACGCCTGCAATCCCCGAAGGGTTAGGCAGAGGTACCCAGTATACCCACATTTCGCCAGTTATGTTAAGACATAAGCTTAACCATGTAATAGGGGTGAGCCCATTGTCACCAACAGGGCACAAATCCAGAAAATAACACTTTGCCCGACCCGGGAATCGAACCCAGAACCTTCATGCTCATAGTCGCGCTAACGACTACTAAACCAACGAAATATTAAAATGGTTCGATCTTACTTGTATCAGGAACGAAAGTAAACCAATCCTGTCCGGAGCGTCGCCTCAACCGCGAGAGCGGTTACACAGGACTTCGCGTCCTCACGCGGCTCCTACGACGACGATCTCGTTCGCGCTTGGAACGGCGATCGGATCCCGAAACTTGCTATACGTGACCTTCCACTCCACTTATGGTGGCTACGAGATCGCTTAGAACGCAAGGCACTAGTTTTTGAACGCGAACAACTCGATCTATCCATTGCTAACTACTACCCGCTTTTATCTAAAATTAAAAGCCTGAAAACTAGTTTTTAACTTGTGGGCGAAAAGAATCCACTATCCCACTTCTGATATTAGGAATCAGAAGTGAAATACGTGAACAAAATAAACAATGTTTAATATCTTTTGAATTACACTTTTACAAAAATATCAAGACAAACGCTTTAAACAATAATCAAATAGAAATAGCACTAGCAAATGGAATAATCAGTACACGAGCAAAAACATAAACCAAAATTAGCGAAGCACACGATAATAGTCGGGTAGCAAGTCCTTTCCGAGCGCCGTCCAAGCAAAAAGTGACCGCTGCACCGCTGCTCGCCTCGTTTTATGAATTTCTGTCCGTTGCCGCACGTCGACCGGATGCAAACCGCACGGCTACTGGCTGATGGCGTGACTTTGAGCCAACAGTATTTTATAACCAAAATCCCAGTTTTTTATCGGTCGCAAATATAAATCTACCAACTAATTACGAAATAATTTAGGTGATTTCTGTAATTTATTTACTAGAGTGTGTACACATTCCTACTTTGTGTTGTTATTAAAATGGATTTACCTAAATATTATGTAAATTAATAAATTGTAATAAAAATATGAGTTTGTTTTCTAATCTCGTCAATATGTTTCTCCCTATAGGTAACTCAACTGACAACAAAACATTGTTAGAAGCAAAGCCTAGCCTCGACAAATAAAGTTACTGAACGGACAATTTTCTTATTTTTAAAAAGAGATTGAGGACTTTTGTCCTATTTGAATACAGAGAGCGAGAATAAATGATCTTCTTTTTGTCTGTTCTCCCTGACATGTAACTGGAATATAATTTTACAGTAAAAAGTATGCATTAGGGAGAAGCATACGACTCATTTGTCACTGAGATTCTCGCTATTCAGAGAGTTTCTTCTCTGCAGCACCTTCCTCATTTAGGTATAATTTGTTCACTTACCCAAGTTTACAAGTTTTTATTTGCTTTTCTTGTGAAACATCCATGGAATGTTTTTGAATGAATAGGTTTTCCTTATCTGTTGAAGTTAGCATAACTCATTTGATGGCATCCACACCACACAGATTCAATGCTAGTCAGAGACCATATTTTTATAATGATTGACCTGGTTTCGTAGTTAATGTCAGCGAATGACATTCTAATAAATATTATATAAACAGTACATGAACGTGTATGAAAGATCTCCTATGGGAATAAGGCGTGAGTCAATGTACACATATCATTGTAATACAATGAGGGTAGATAGGTCAGACGGTGGTTATTTGAATACGTCAAAAATCGGGATATTATTCCAATAAGCACCGAAGTAAAAGAGTTTTGTTTGTATTCTATTCCAGTAGCAAATGAAATGCATACGAGAGAATATGGTCAGTGCGGAGGCTATTAAAACATATCTGTAAGGTTTTTGTGTATTTGTGTTTTGATATACGGAGAGATAAAGTCAATCAACGCATAGCATCACGCCCGCTGAAGAGCTAAATATGGATGAAGATAAACTTCTGCTATAAAGGCAGAGGCAGAGGTTTACCTTCTCATCCATATTCTGCCAGTTAAATTTAGAGTCCATATAAAAGGAGTCGAGTCAATAACTCTCAATGAGGTACACATCCTGGTTTCCTTCTACTGCTGAATATTTTCTGATTCAATGAACACAGCAGCGTAAAAAACAGGGGCACGTAGAACCTTCAACGTGTCTATTTCAAGCTACCCAAATAGTTGTTCTTAGAGCTCCGTAACAAGGATTGTAGTAGGCAATCCTTTATCGAATAGTTTCATTGGCTTTGCCCTTGGTTAGATTACAATCAATTTGCCGGAGTAGCACGGCGTGTACCGCAGAGAGGCGTGGTCGTCAGAGCGCGCCAATTAAGCCCGCTGTACGTCGCAGCCTCGCAAGCCCCACGGGACTCGCCGCGCTTTGAACCCGTTAACCCACCCAGTAAATATACAACCAGCGCATTGTATCTTACAGAGCATAATGACAGGTAATAGCTTCCCGTTAAGAGGCCACTCCACGTGTTTTTATGACCCCCTGCGCCAACCATTACGAAGGACATTTAATTTTGTTCCAATCGTAAACAAGTGCATAATAAATCAATTGGGCCTCTTACCTTTGAACTTTGCCTTTTATCGGCGATTCCGGTGATTGAGGTAAATTTAATAATCCTCGTTTTGTTGTTGTTTTGATTATATTCCTGAAATAAATATATGTGGGCATAGACTAGCTAGACGACTATTTAATTTCTTATTGAAAATGTCAACGGATTTGCAAATACTAAAACATGATCAAACGTAACGAGTAAACTGATAGGTCTGCCATCATAGGTACTGACTTTTTAAAAAGAATCACTTTTCAAAACTACTGGCATCACAATCAGTAACGAGCAAAAAGCAAAGCGAAGACACGAGGAGCGCTCGTGATTTGGCCAATCAGGGGCGCGAGGCGTGGGTGCTGGATCTATTTGATTCGAAAATATCAAGAAACCACAGATATTTTGTTACTTATTTGAATTCCGAACATACTCCGACGGGATTTCTCGAGTGATCGTGATCGTTCGCTTAGATTCCCGCGGCTGTTCTACGAATATCAATGTTTTTTTTTATATATTGATTCGGGACCTAACCCAGGTAAATTGAAAGCCGCTTTGTAAAAATAGCACGTTGCACGTAGTGTCGTGTCTATTTTCGAAGAACAGGAACCGCGTTTTCTTTTGAAATACCAATCAGGCGGTGAATGAAATGTTTGGTAAGATTTTTTTTTATAAATTCCTTTTCACGTGTGTGTCGTAAGTTATTCAATTCATTTCACCCACGGGTATCTAGTTAAATCCTAATTGAATTAACTTCTTATCTGATTTGTATAAAACGTACAATTCATTAACTCCTACCTAATAATATATTTCAGCGTTTAGCCCTGTCTTTTTAGCTCTGATTTTAGCCTTCAAATGCTTTCAAATGTTTTTGTAGGTTCCACAAGTTTCACCTAAAGAAAAGGTAAGTTGAACTGATTAATATTAGAAGCTCTAGTCACAGTAAAGATTATACAAAGCCGCTCTCCATTATACATTCACCTCGCAAAACGGTTGGTAAATATCTTCAGGTGGTCGAATTTTCATGAAATTGTTTCCAATGACACTGGCCCGAAAGTCTGATAACCATTCTTACTATACGGGATATCATATTACCCAGTGCAAATTGGGTTGTGGAGGTTAGATAGGCAGTCACTTCGTGAAAAAAGAAAAAATAAGGGTCCAATACTTTGTGATCTGACCGCTGACGGACTAATTAGTTTTTTTTTGTCAACTACCATACTCGTATAACAATATACTGGGGCTGGCCACTGTGATAACTTTGTATTTCACCGAGTAAAAACGTTGAAACATTAAATTACCATCTTGCGTACGCTTCTTCATAATACTCAATACTAAAAACATTACATAACATCACAGCTGTAATCCCCGAAGGGTTAGGCAGACGTGTGTGACTAAGAGTACATCCACATTTCGCTAAAGTTTGTTAAAGTTATGTTAAAGACGCATGTAATAGGGGGCGAGCCTAATGCCATCCGAGCACAAATCCTGAGCCATAATGTCTGAAGGAAAAACCTAGTAAAACTTGGTTCGACCCGGGAATGGAACCCAGGACCACATGCTCCCCAGTCACGATTGCGACCATCAACGAAGCACTAACGAGGTATAGCACTCGGCACGTAAGTTGAAACAAAATGGCGGTCGTTCGCGAAGCTACAATCATGAAAATAAGTCGACTGAGACCCGATAATGTATTTTACAGATTATAATACATCCCGTAAGTTGAATTATGATCTTTAATGCTCAGTTGCACATTTTCGTTCGAATCTATTTTTACCTATGCGGACGACCGCCATTTTGTTTCAACTTACGTGCCGAGTGCTATAACAAGGTATTTAAAACAAAAGGTATATATTACAGTTAAAGCATACCGTTTTAAAGATAAAATAATTCGGATATCACACTGCTGCAATGCAAACAAATGCTTGTATAAATATTACACTCTCACGATTAAATGAGATTTTATTTATGAACGTTTCTTCATAATTATAATTAAAATGTCTCGTTGGAATATCCCATTTTAAAATAATATTTATTATTTTACGTTCAGCACTGACCCGCTATATGAAATGAACGTGATTTTCTCGCCACAAAATGGAATGCATTACGCACAACGAATGATTTATTTTTATAAGGCTTTAAAAATAGTTGGTTCCGAGTTTAAAATATTGCGCGAAGAATATATTAAATAAATGAAAATTATATTTGTACGAGGTTTTATAATAATGAATAACAAAAGGTCCACGTACTGGAAGAATTAATAAAGTGGTCACGATTACCTACGAAACCCAGAAAAAACTCTGAAAAGTATCAATATGCTTATGCACATTTCAGGTATTGTAGGTTATCATCATCATCATCTGCTTCCATATTTCCCGGGTCGGTCGGCTTCCAGTCTAAGCGGATGCAGCTAAGTACTAGTATTTTACATAGGCCAACTGCCTATCTGACCTCTGAGTACTGGGTAAAATACGAGACCCCTTGGTAATACTGGCTGTCATCACTTTCGGGTCTAATTTCGGTTATTTAAGGTCATGAAGCCTGCGATCTGGAAGATACTTACTCAGCTACATCAACATGATGATACCGTGGAGTACGTGCGCCAGAAGACCAAGCACTTGGCGAGAGTGCAATTGCTCGAGTCGTGCCGCAAACGTGTGAATACTAACGTGTTATCAGCCTCTCGTCTTTTTATTTTTGGAGAGTGGCAAATCAAGAAAATGACAACTCCCGGTATGGGCGGAGCGGAAGGGAGTGTCAGACTTCTACTGACTAAAAACCACCTATGTTCCACCTCGTCTTCGAAATGGACTTTTCGCTGCAGGGAATGTTGTGCCACCGCTTCAGAAAGTGCCACATGAACGCACACTGACATAGTGCACAAGTGTAGTATTAGTAACATATAGTTTAAGGGACTATTTACTGACACAAATTGTAATTTAACATATTTAGGTTAGTCTGTCAGGTATAGCTATGGGCCAAAGTTGCCTGAATATAAATTAATGTTGTTGTTGTTATTATAAGTATTTCTCTGAACGAGCTGTTTTACAAACAGCTCTTCTTCTAGGTATTTACGTAGGTACTAATCCACCCATTAGACTTGGCAAGTACTTAAGTAAACAGCATTTAAAAGACAATAGAAAACTAAAGATTTTCTAATGAATTTCTTAATTAGCTATTCAGTATTTCACGCGCTAGTTGGTAACCGAAAACTTCAAATCCTGGAAAACAGCACTTAAGTTTAATTCTTAGAAACTTGGTTTACTTGTGAAAGATAAACACTTTCCTATATAATATAACGAATGATTTTCCATAATTAAAAGGTACTTCTAGAAGGTTCTAACAGCTATATTTACCCAGTTTGTTCTACGTAGACCCGTGAAGCGATCATGCGAATTATGCGAAGTCTGGCAAGGTGTTAGCCGCCGCTGAATATTCATCAAACTCTCAAATGCGTAAGCCGTAATTAACCTACGTAGATAACACACACCCTCTTACAAACTAAGAACTTCCACGACACTAATATAAAGTGGATTTATAGGATTCTCCGTATATCATCATTTGTATTCGTGATCCGAGGAAGTGGATATAATTATAATTAAAACGTTTATTTTTAAGGAAACCCTGTTAGAAGTTCACTTGAGGTAAGTAACTAATTGTAAAAAAACTGTCATGACATAATAATAACATTACGTCTGGGTTCCCAAAGGGAGAGGCAGAGGTGTTCCCATGGTGTTACTATGACAGTCATGACATTGTAGAATTAGAATTTATTTATTTGTTTGTTTTTTTTTATTTGTATGTGTTTGTTTGTTAAGTAAATAAGACAGTCAAGTATCTAAAAAACGACACACGCTACTTTTAAATTAAAAATGAAATCCAAGCACGAAGACGGATCTGCGAGCATAAACTCCGTAACATCGTTCCGACTATCTAGAACACTAGCTCCGGAGACTCCGGACACGTTCGACATTTCCGACGGCCTACGAGTTGTGAAAAGAGAACCGAAGACGCCTAAGTAATTATTACTTTCAAAGGGTCCGTAGCTAACAGCTACAAGTGCGTCATTAGTGAATTCTCAACGAAGGGCCTCTTCTCACAAACCGTTTGTCACTGTCGCTTGCTACGAGAAATGCTACGGCGTAGCTCGTAGCTTGAAGGCGTCAAATTATATTCCATTTCAGTTTAATGTTTATAGGTAATTCAGTTATTCGGCACCCAATTAGGACAGACTTCTAATTAGCACCGGCTAGTCTAAATGGGTAATTTAGTTATGAAGTTGTGAAAAACTGACTGATTGATATGTTGAGTATGAGGTCCTGGGTGCGATTCCAGTGCTGAGCAAATTGTTTTAGGGCTTTTCCTTCAGGAATCCCTCAGCTGATATCATTATTATTTTCCCATTTTGCAAAGTTAAAACGCAAATTTATCGTGAACGACTGCAACTTTGAAATAGGATACGTAACGTGACATGAAAATGAAAAATTTATAGTGGTGGTCGTGACCTCTGCCTAACCCTCAAGGAATTATAGGTATGTTATTATATTTATGTTAAGTTTAAAAAAATAATAACCTTTTTTTTTTGGTGGGTGGAAAATCATCGAATAACCCCCCCCGCTCTTGGGCAGAGCGAAGGAGAGTGTCAGACTTCTACTGACTAAAAACCAAACCCATGTTCCTTCTTCGCCCTTGTGTCGGAGCCGCGTTAACCTTTCGACAAACCACAGCCCCGACGGGACAAACCACAGTAACCTCAGTATTAAAACGTATTTCAGTTGGTTGCAGCAAAGCAAATATGAGTAAATTTTTTTTGCTAGACGTTTAATTAAAGACTTCATTCACTATATAATACGTCTGAACTCAAAATTTTATGTTACAATTTACAAGATTGCACTGAATATAAGTAATTAAGAAGCGGGGCGAAAACTCAGTAGTAAAGTTAGTTTTCAGTTGGCTGCTGAACTGGATAGGTGCAGCTGTGTCGCTCAAATATACAGTATGTCAGTATACACGAGGGACATATTGAAACCAACAATAGGGCGTGCTTACATGATACTAATAAATACACACATCAAAAGTGTCTAGGGATCAACATATATTTTTGCAATAACTTTTCTCCTGATTGATATTAATTAAAATTTTCTTTAAGGATTCATCAAATAAAGTGTTTTCGTTTGTCACAGTAACGATAAACCAAGTCACCTTTGCATTAATAAAGAAATTTGCCATTTTCCTAATAAAGGGATGTTTGACATTTGAACCACTAACATTAAAGTTCGAAAAAAAGACTGAAATAACAGTTTTCTTTAAAATTTTATTGGGTAACTTAAACAATTCATAATCCGTGTTTCTACCGCGAACACTAACAACACAAGAACATCGGTTTGGCATACTCAAAATGAGTTCATCCAAATCACGCTGCGGAATGGCCGCCCATGTTCGTTGCAACAACACAAAAAGGTCTTCTTGCGACTGGATACCCTCCATATTCGGCAGAGCTCTTCTCTGTAGCATATCCCATGCATGCTCAATCGAGTTCAAGCACCACACGGAGACAAGACCGATACATTCAAATCTTAACTCGAAGAGCTCCAACAATAACCGCCATGATGTTAGCCGTGAGGCTTCATCACTCTTCAGGGAACTTAATTAGCGACCAAACAGTCAGAAACCGCTTGCATGAAGTGAACCTTAATTCCCGAAGACCGCTACGGGTACCACCTATAGCAATGCACAATCGTAGGATTCGATATCAATGGGCTCTTGAACACAGAAATTGGGCAGAAGAACAATGGCGTTTCGTGTGCTTTTCTGATGAGTCTCGTTTTGGTATGAGACCGGATACAAGACGTATACGACACTGGAGAACCCCTGGACGCCAACAGCGATTAAAATCCTGCCAGGAAGTCCATCCTTATAGTGGTGGAACCATCATGGTATGGGCGGGTATTTGGATCGGCGGAAGAACTGAGTTGATTTGGATCAGAGGCAACCTCAACGCTCAAATTTATGCTGAGACGATTGTATCAGACGTCATCGTTCCTCTACAAGTGCAAATCGGTCCCTTATTTCAGTTAATGCATGATAATGCACGACCGCATACCGCAAGAGTTGTAAGACAGACTCTCGCCGCAGCTAACATCAATGTCCTGCCCTGGCCTGCTCAGTCGCCAGACTTGAACCCGATTAAGCATGCATGGGATATGCTACAGAGAAGAGCTCTGCCGAATATGGAGGGTATCCAGTCGCAAGAAGACCTTTTTTTGTTGTTGCAACGAACATGGGCGGCCATTCCACAGCGTGATTTGGATGAACTCATTTTGAGTATGCCAAACCGATGTTCTTGTGTTGTTAGTGTTCGCGGTAGAAACACGGATTATTAATTGTTTAAGTTACCCAATAAAATTTTAAAGAAAACTGTTATTTCAGTCTTTTTTTCGAACTTTAATGTTAGTGGTTCAAATGTCAAAAATCCCTATAATAGGAAAATGGCAAATTTCTTTATTAATGCAAAGGTGACTTGGTTTATCGTTACTGTGACAAACGAAAACACTTTATTTGATGAATCCTTAAAGAAAATTTTAATTAATATCAATCAGGAGAAAAGTTATTGCAAAAATATATGTTGATCCCTAGACACTTTTGATGTGTGTATATGAACAATAAAAAACTATATTAAATAACAGACACATTAAAATAGGTGGACAAAATTTCAGAAATCATTCAGACCACCAAATTATGGACGATGGTAAAAAAAATAATAAGAAAAACGCATTGAAGTACCTACTCATAGAGGATGAGTTTGTTCTAGAGTGCCGGCAATTTATTATTTTTAGTTTAAAAAAAACAGGTTTTTAAATGTTTTGTTTGTTGAGATATGTTTGATTAGACCTACTGAACGCTGGGTTAAAATTTGTCCACCTATTTTAATGGGACCTTATACACGTAGCTTATATTGCGCATGACTGGCCTGTTGGTCTAGTGGTTAGTGAACCTAACTGCTATGCCGGAGGTCGTGGGTTCGATTCCCACCCAGGACAAATGTTTGTGTGATGAGCACGATCATTTGTTCTGTGTCTGGGTGTAATTTATTTATCTATAATATGTATGTATTTAGAAATATATAAGTATGTTTATCAGTTGTCTAGTACCCATAACACAAGCTCTGCTTATCTTGGGACTAGACTTGGCGTTGTGTGATAGTTGTGGAATATTATTATTATTATTATTATAACATGTGCGCAGGTCAATGATTTTTACGTATAATCCATTTTCCCTTCATACTTTAAAACTGGTGTAGGACAATGGCAATAAAGAAACGTCTAATAAAGTGAGATCTGGAGAGCGTGCGGCGGCCATGGCACAATTGCCTACGTCACAAATTAAGGTTATCGTTTTTTTACATTATATGGGACGAGAATCAAATACTGAATACCCTCCTTCAATATGTACCTCGTTTAACGTAACACACTGTATATTACAACCTTGTCGGTGCACGCAAAGAGCGCATCAGATTACTGACTGACATGTTCATTAAGCCCTCCGCTCGTTTCTATAGAACTCATTACAGAGCACCCTCTATAACGGAACAGAGAGGAAAATCCCCATCTGAATATTTGGGTCACTAGTTATACGTCTTTGTAAGTATATTATGTCGGCGAAAAAGATTGACTTACTCATTTTTGCAAATCCCTTCTTAGCGCCGAATTGTGTGTAGGAAGTAGCAGATGTTTATTGTTTTCCGACTACGGAGAAGCTCAGTTATGTATTATACATGTAAATTTATCAGTAAGTATGTAAGTCTATTTCTTTATTTCCACGTGCTTTGGTGCTAAGAGTCCAGTACAGCGATCAGAAACTGCGAAGAGAGACAACTCGGCTTGGTGCATGGGAGGATCCATCCTTTACATCCGATCGAATGCACTCTTTTCCTGATCTGTTCAAGTCCAGTGCTTAGTTTAGTTTATTATCAAAATTACATGTCAAGTTTTGAGTAAAAAATAAAAACACATCATTATCCATCACAACGAGCATCAACCACAAAATAAACATACATTTTTTTTTAAACATGAAATATATGTCATTTGGAATGTAATAGGACACACACAATATTCATTTTATCGTTATCTCAGTTAACAATAAAATAAATATTATAGTAATGCTTGCCATTTTCACTGAAAGTTATAATATTATAAAAGTTATATAAAAGTTATTATCAAAGTTATAATATTTTTATTAAATCTGTTATCTGTTTACTTTTTTATCCCTAATGGAACCGATATGGAATTAGATCTACATATATAAACCTTTATCGCGCGACAGTGCGTGAAATAAGCTCTAAATTCAATCTGGCTGAAAACAAATCATCCACCGATGTATCAAAATAGACGCTCAAATATGAGTTATAGTAGAAACTTGAGAAAATCCGGGAGCTCTGGTAACACACTTTATTATAAAAATATTTATTATTCAAGCAATCAAATTGCAGGGCTAAGCGAATTTATAAATCGCTCCAAAGGTTCGCCCTCTTAATCTGTTTGACTACGCATAGAAAATCGCCGTTCAGCGACTTAATGATACTTATACATATTTGAGACCCTCGGGACTTTAATTTGCGGTACTTTGACGAGCAAAGGAGCGTGCCCTACTTGTAGATGTACTCAAACGGGGATTATATTTCAATTACGCATATTCGTATTATCGTATTAATTCGATCAGTTAAGATGATGTTATTTGCTGATACGAAGTTTACCTACGTACGCTATAAACCGAAATTCATTACTAGAATGGAGGTACATATTGGCTGACTGTTAATGAAGTCATCAAATACAGCAAAACGTGCTAAAACAACGATGCCGCAGAATGATAAACATGTTGAGAAACTCTCAAATTACTCGACGTTAATGAATTCAAAATCTTAAACGAGACATCAGAATTCTACTATCATGTAATTAAATCGTCGGATATTACAGTATTTAGTTGAAAGGGATTGAAATCTTAACACTTTCAAGCACTAAAATAATAGAAATGTCAATGACACTTTATCAATGAATGTTACCATTGTTCTAGAAGTGTAGATGTTTCATTTTACTTTTGAATTCATGATAAATATTTTCTACTGAATCAGGTGTGAATGTGTGAACTTGTAAAAAGGATACCTATTCTTGGCATTGGCATTATCTAACTAAGTAATAAAATATTTCTATACATGACCGCAAGAGTTAGTTTTTAATTGCACGGTGAAACCTATTGAATTGATGCCTTCTATTTTGTATTCCATACTAGGTTCAGACTCGCACAGATCAGAGACGAATGGTACAAACAAGAGGCTTATAAGTACTTAACAGAAGGTAGAACAAGGCTGCCTATGGTGATGATGATGATGATCATGGATACATTTCAATATAAAACGAAATTGGCTCAAAAGCTTCAACAAATTATACTACGAAAAGCAGCTATTTCTCATTTCGAATGGCGTAGTTTTGATTAGAGTGTCTCGAATAAGATTCCCAAGTAATATTATTTTATTAAACAGCGGAGGGACACCGAGATTAACTTATTAGGGAGGCGGAGTGGCGTCGCGGCGATATCTTCAGAGTTCCGACCAACCTGTTTGCGCGGGTCTGCGGCCAACGGAATGGTGCGAAGTAATTGTGTTGTTTCAATCTGTGTTTCTGCGTATTTATAGACCTAGTAAATGTGTACTACACAAACGGTCCAGCTACGATAATGATGTTCCGTTTTTAAATAGGTACGTTTGGTTTAAAATCACCGTAAGCTTCATATGAAATTTAATACTAATTGTGGTAATTAGAGTCGGCAGCAAAAAAGTAGACACACACACATAGGTCAAACAGAATACGCGTGAGACATCGAGATACTACAAATTAGTTTCAAAGTCTTTGTCCATCATAAAAACAACAACTAACGAGTCAGCATTAATGTTGCCATTAAGATAAACGTTATTAATTGCCACACGCCGACGGCCATTCGTAAATGTCTAGCAATTCCTACGTCATTTCACAAAAACGCTGACGTGAAATATTTGCTGGGACGTTTGTGAAATTCACATAGTAATCTGTTCAGCTGTATGCGCGACAGCCAGTTACAGGATGATGAATACTTGCGTGTTGAGTACGTCGGCGAACGAAGCGGTTTATCTCTTTTAACGAAGATTTTAAGCAAGCTACAGTCACCCTTATTGTATCCGCAGTATGGTTGATTCTGGAGTGCCTGTGTAGGTTGTGATATACCAGTGAAAAGTTGACGTATGTAGACATTAGCCTCCGCGTGTAAACTGGCTCTATACCGCTAATGTATGATGTACCCACACGCTCGTGTTAGCACCTTCGTCAAACTAACAATACATCATCCAACGAAACAGGTTTCTCTTCTCACGTAATTATATTCATAGAAATGTTATTCTTAAAATAAAATCTGTTTTAGCTCCAAATATTTTGGTGCCTTCTCATGTAATCGAATTAGGCAATTTGGAATTGCCAAAGACTTCTTGGAAATTAATAAAGCAATCTAGATTTTCAAATAAACTTATTAGTAGTCGTAGATTAAATTAGCTTGTTTCTAATGTAATAAGATTTAGCTTTGAGTTAAGATTGATTTTGTTACCTATTTCAATTTGACAGATGAGAGCTGGGTCTACCTTTTTTAGTAGAATTTTTTATTTCCGAATTTTGTTTCGCATAGCAGTGGATGCCAGACACTTCATTTCGCAGAAAATCATTTGGCGTACACTCATTTACCATAAATTCAAAACGCATCATTTTGTAAGTCAGAATCATCTTTGAGCATAAACTTCATTTCCAGAACCATCATTTCGCAGAAAATATAATCAGAATCGTCTTTTGGCATGCATTTCATTTCATAAATACGTGTAACATGCAGCAGGCATGACTTCTGTCACGGCTCCGGCGCTGCGGTTCTCCGGCGGTCCCACGCAAGCTTATCGTCGCAGATGGTTTTAACACACACCGCCGCAGCTTCGGCTTGCTGGCCGGCTCCCCGGCCTTAGCCGCGGTGGCGCGCTTTTAAGCCACCTGCTCCTCAACTTGCCAGGCCGCCTCGCCCCTCCGCGCCTACGCGGGCTTAGATTACACTCCCGGGGTAGGGCAAAAGAGACTACGTGGAGTCGGTTTTGCAGCGATTCGTTTCTGTCACTAACTTTTGTAGCAAAAGCTATTGACTTTTAATTTTAAATTAGTTCAAAAATATTGTAATAGAATTGGCATTAGGTATGCCTTATAAAAATCTACCAAATAAAATTCTGCCATCTTAAAAGTATGCCATAGAAAATTCGGAAATTTAAACATTCTGCGAAACGATAATTATTCTATTAAATACTTAATTGTTTTGCCATAAACACATTCGTTCAAAGAAGAATATGCCAAGTGTGTTATGCCAAATAAATTTCGGAGCATCAAGTTTCTGCCAGATAGATGGTACCCATGAGAGCTATCGTGTGTTTACTATACTACTCTAAGCATTCAATAAGTTAGATTTGTTATTACGACATGAATTCGTGCATAAGCTGTTGTACAAAATACGCATTGTTCTGCTTGACCACTTCGTGAATTATTAAGCTAAACATGAATGTAATAGAACCTATAATTAAACTAATAACAAGAAGCTTTAGAAATACGTGGAGCTTTTAACATGTTTTGCGTAGCTCTTAATATGATCATATTTTATAATAAATTCTGAGCCATGTTTAAATACAAGTTAACAGTTATGACCGTTTTTTTATTTACACATTAATTACATTTCAATCTGAACCGTTTACTCATTTAACACACTGTTTTCAAGGTTTCACAAGCATCCAAAATTCATTTATTATTGTATTGACTAAATAGAAATTCACATAAAAACCGTTATGACGGCCGAAAAGTAATTTAAATATTCAATTTAAACGAAAGCCCCGTGTTCAAATTGCTACCGGTCTGAAGGAAATCAAGGCGGGATTACTTTTTTATATACTTAGATTTTTTCGCAGCAACTGGAGTAGAAATGTTGAGTGCTTATACGCGTTATCTGAGGGCAAAAGGTTCTATTGTTCACAAAGGATTGTAAGAGATACTCGTGCGGTTAAGTTGGCGAGTTAATTTGGTAATGTGGGGAGTAAATCCTAGGGCGTAGCATGAAAGTCGTAGTGCGTAGCTCGTAGCTTGTAGCCCGTAGTTCGTAGCTCGTAGCCCGTAGGCTCTGTGTAGGTACTCCCAATTTACTAGGCACTACTACTTTTCAGTTGTAAATTAATCATTAATATCTACCGCTCTAGTTTCTTATTCTCAAAGCTCTTCACTAGTCAAATAAATTACTGTCCAACTTCAGGCAAAACTTCTCTTTTTCGTACAACCTCTTTTGTGTTTTGTAACCAAATGGCAAAAAACGGAACCCTGTTCCTATAAGGATTCCGGCAGATCAAGAAAAATGTATAGAGGTTTCTAAAATACTTCTCTTTTTTCGTGGAGGAAATTATGAAAAAAAAAATTGTAGCACGCCATGAAAATTGGTTTGAATAAGATTTGATAAAATAGTTTTTTAGATACGGGCCTTTTTGTGAAACTGCATCAGTGCCTGTTTCCTGTTAAAATTTTATGAAACATGAAATGTAGTCTTGCTGTTAAGTGTAAATTGACACATGAATGAGCTTTAAAAATATTATTAGTAAATTGTTTGGTGCTATACTTAAACGCGAGAACGTCTCGCACTTGGCTAGTAAATAGTCTGGTACGGAACCTTTTCAATGCGAGGCCGTCTCGCCCTTGACCGGTTTTTTTAAAGTCGTTTAGTTTCGTGCAGTCTGCAGCCATCTTCACGTGGGTCTAGCCCAATATCTTACAACATCTGGGTGTTCTATACCACTCCCTACCTAATAAACGTACTAGTAACAATTGGGTAACATACGAGTAAGTAACGTCTAAACAACGAAGCTCATAGTTAATCTTGAGCGATTTAACGCTATTACTAAATTATGCCTCAACTTGTTAACTATTCGCTTGCATTAATAATACCGCAGTTTAAAGTTTCTAATTGGCATCTTAATTACATAATCTGTCTTGACTCCGCAACTTTGGGCAAGTTGATCCTTGAATTACCGCGTCCGGTCGGTGACCTTTAGAGCTCAGACTTGTACGCCATAATACTGTAATTTATTTAGTTATTTAAAAGATTTCAAAAATATTTTAATTTTGTCTTAACATTCATTAGTCTTAAATGAGAACAAAAGGGATTCATTAGCAGCATGTTTTCATTGAAATAAATAGAATACAGTTTTATTATATTTGTAAAAAGTAATAAATGAAATATCACTAATTTATTTTTAGGTAGAGAGCATCAGCCATTGTTTATTTATAATACTCTTATCATCCTCGCTGACTCAAAGCTCCTTTAAAAGCAAAGCCCTTCATTATTTTCGCCACATAATAATATGTTTATTGCCTAGCTGGTCTAGAGGACGCAAGCACGACTGTTGAGCGTGAAGGTCCTAGGTACGATTCCAGTGGCGGTTAAAGTGTTATTAGTGTTTTCTCCAGGAAAGGGGTTTGAACTTTTTTGTATGGGAGCTGGCGTAACGACCCACCGCCATTTTGTTTTTTTTTCGAAATCGCAGCCCACCATGAAAGTGGTATTATGGATAGAGGACATTTAGACGAACAAAAAATGACATGAAACATGGTACCCCAAAGTGTCACGTTATCGAGATAATTATTTGAAGGTAAAGATCGGCATATGATTACAATGACCACATCAAAAAAATACCTTTTACGTGTCTGTATCTTATCTTATCTTATCTTATTCTTGTGGGTAGCACGTCCAAGGTACCATTATATTCTGAAAGAATCTACTTCTAATGGGTGATTCATTCGGAGTTACTTTTTCCAAAACTAAAAAAAATATGAATAAAACAAATTTATCGGGTAATCTTTATTATAATACAAAAGAACCATTCCTTACATTTACTTTTTAAAGATTATTTCTTTCAAATGTTGTCCGTAACTGCGATTAAGGTGGTCCATTCTGGAGTTCCAGTTTTCGATGACCCGACCGAGCATTTCCAGTATTTGGCGAATAACGCGAGTAATGTTGGCTTCCAGTTGATCAATCGTACGCGGCTTATCCATATAAACTTTGGACTTTACATAACCCCACAGAAAAAAGTCTAAGGGTGTGATATCACATGGGTGTGATAAACTTTTCGATGATAAAGCGAATAGTGCGTTCGGTAGGGCGATATGTTGCTCTAAGTGCACGAAACACATTCCTCGTAGAACGCTGTTTTTCGTAATAAAGTTGAATAATTTGTAGGCGTTGTGCCGTGGCTTAGTCTTTCCATGATGTAATGTCAAGCTATAGTGAATGAAAATATTAGGTTAGGTTATCATGACTGACGCTTTATCTGTCAAAAAATGCATAGACAAAAAAGTAACTCCAAATGAATCACCCGTTACTTGCAAACTTTGTCCATTCAGTGACTTGCACCATAAATATAAGATATTATACCACTGCGTTTCATTGCGATGCGAAGCGATTTTCTCGTGTGTATAATAATAATCAACCTGCGGGACTATTATTTGGATACAATTTAACGCCTCTAAACGTATAATAAGACTATTTTTAATGGTTGTTGCTAAACTCAATTGTCGATCTTTACCTTCAAATATCTCGGTAACGTGACACTTTGGGTACCATGTTACTAGGCATTTTTTGTTTTGTCTATTTGTCCTCTATCCATAAATACCACTTTCATTGTGGGCTGCGATTTCGAAAAAAAAAACAAAATGGCGGCCAGGTTGATATGCCACATCGGTTCTATCCCCTTACTTGGTAAAACGAACTGGCGAAATGTAGATGTTACTGCTAAACCCACCAGAGATAATAGGTGTGATGTTATGTTGTGTTCTTTTAAATAAATCAAGCTGTGAGTTTTCGTCTTTCTGTTGTATTCAAATAGCCTTCCTATCAATGCAACAATAATTCTATGTTTACGATGTAGGGGCGGAAATGTTATTGCATCGTGACGTGACTGGATTGTGAAAACCGCTCGTCATTATGTCTGATATTTATAGCATTTTGGCTTCACGTTAGTTGAAATGTTGTGATGTTTCCATACTCGAAAGTTTCTTCCCTACATTTCCTCATTCCTCCACATCACACATCCATACCACGATTACAGACTATACCATTTTCAGTCACGCATGATACTTTCAGACTTCCCGTCATGGCAGTGTCCTCCTTTTTTAGGGTTCCGTAGTCAACTAGGAATTCTTATAGTTTCGCCATGTCTGTCTGTCCGTCCGTCCGTCCGTCCGTCCTCGCTTAATCTCTGTAACTAGAAAGCTGAAATTTGGTACCAATAATATGTGTATCAATGACGCCGACAAAGTGGTAGAATAAAAATTGGAAAAAAATGTTTTATTAGGTAATGTAGTGTAGTGGGAAGTGATTTTTTTTAAGTTTCTTTCAACCCTAACGTGTGATATATTGTTTGGAAAGGTATTTAAAAATGAATAGAAAGAAAGAAAGAAAGAAAGAAAAATGATTTATTGGTTTCCCACAGGACAAAAAACAAATTGACAAAAAATTACAGGTAAACCAAGTAAACATATAGGTAAGTAACACTTAAAATTAGGACATACATTCATTAAATTTAAATTGTAGCCAATTTAAATTAATCCCGTGCGAAGCCAAAGGGCCACCATCTCAGCATGGTGCTGTAACATTTATGACAAATGTCACAGCGCTGGTATTCTGATGGGGCCCAAAGGTGACGCCACGTTCACAGAAAAAATAATAAAAGATTAAAGTAGGTAACCAAAACCTAAGTAAAATAAATATCTTAGTAACAAAAACAATAAATAAGTCATAGTAAATACAACTGTCGAACTAATATTACAACAATATTTGTCTATGCCAAGGGTGTAAATGGCAACACTGAATAAATGAACGAAAAAAGAACGATATGACGCCGTAGGCGCACGGTGTCTATGGATCACAAATGTCAGCGAAGAAAAAAGCGATTAAGCAAAACAATACATTGTACTATAACTAATAACTAATGGTGTGTAGTGTATATGTAATAATACGTAGATACTGAGTTGTATAACAAGATTAATTAAGAGGTGGTGACGAAAATATCATTTAAAAGTTCGTGAGACATAAAGGGACAAAAAGTGACAACAAAAACAGTTATGAGTAATCAATAATGCTCACGGCAAAACAAACGCTATGCATTTTACCCGGAATTGCGTATTGACCGTCAGTCGCCAGCATTATTAGACGCTCCGGTCACTTGCAGAATGCGTGCAGAACAAGGGTGAGTTTAAACAGAGGTATTTTTCTGTTGTTGGATTAAGTATCTTTTGAATGCCACTCTAAATGTACCAACTGTTTTAATAGCACGAAAAGGTGGCGGGAGGTCATTCCAGCAGCGACTGGCGGCGAATTTAAAACTACCACGAAAAGCAGCAGTTCGATGGGAGGAAGCCAACATCAGGTATGAGGATGCTCTAGTTTTTATTTGGTTCACATCCCGTGACCAAGTCAACTTCTTATAGAGATACTCTGGTTTTTTTGTGAGAATTGTGCCAAAAAGTAGGGTAGCCAGGTGAAGCGTCCTCCGCGCTGACATTCTCATCAAATTACCCTTATTCAGAAATGGGGTGATATGAGTTCTAGGCGGCACGTTATAACAGAACCTTGCACAAGCATTCTGTACTCGCTGGATTAGCTTCTGACTTCTACCGAGAATGCATGCCCCATACACAGCGTCAGCGTAGTTCAGTCTGGATAACACCAGAGATTCACAGAGCATGACTCGCATATCCACACTTATGTAGGGACGGATACGATACAAGAGCTTAAGTCGGTAGAAGCAGTTGCGCACAGCTTCCAAAATATGGGTTTCAAATTTGAGCTGCCCATCAAAAACTACTCCGAGATTACGAGCCTCCAGAACCCTCTCTATACCACAACCATCAATCCTAATGTCCAGATGGCAGGCAAGCATTTTGTTCAGGAAGTCTCTGGACCCCATCACAATATACTTAGACTTAGTAGGATTCAGAACTAGGGAGTTTCTACGGGACCATTCAGATATTCTCTCCAGATCATCATTAATACCTTTGACCATTTCCGCAGTATCCTGGGTGCAAAACGAGAGGTACATCTGCAGATCGTCAGCGTACAGATGGAACCTGGTGTTAATCAGACATTTGGTGATATCGGCACTGTACAAGATGAAGAGGAGTGGGCCCAAGATTGACCCCTGCGGCACGCCCCTACCTACGTGTTCCCGACTAGAAGACATGATATCTCCATTGTCACTTGACACCTGAACGAGCTGTGAACGATCAGTGAGGTAACTCTCAAACCATTGAACTGTTTCAGCATTACAGCCATAATGAGTCAACTTGGCAAGAAGAAGTGAAGTATTAATTGAATCAAAAGCACGAGAAAAATCCAGTAGTACAAGGAGGGTTCCCATGCCTCGATCTCTGGCTTCAAGAATGTTCCCAACTACATCCAATAGAGCAGTTGTTGTGCTGTGGCCCCTACGAAATCCAGATTGTGCGGGTGGTAAAATACCATGGTGCTCAAGATAAGACCTAAGCTGGTTGCATACCACTTTTTCCAAAATCTTAGATAGACAAGGGAGCAGGCTAATTGGGCGGAGATCCCTCGCGCTAGTAGGGTTAGTCACTTTAGGAATTGGTCTAACAATTGCTATTTTCCACAGGTCAGGGAAGGAGGAGGTCTCTATTGATCTGTTGACGATAGCTGTAATGACTGCGAGCGTACGAGGAAGCGTCAGCATCAGCATCTCCAGAGAGATCCGATCAGAGCCCTGAGCGTTGGATTTAAGACCACGTAATATCTGCAGCACAGCTTCCTCCTGAACAGACTCCAGCTGGAAAATACTGTCATTATGCCGATGATGTTCAAAATATGCTAAATCTGAAGTATCAACCTCCCCACTGCCGGGTACATTCAAAAAGTGCTTATTAATAATATCAGGGTTGTTACAGAAGTGTGGCAGACCATGCTCTGATTGTTTTGTGGAGGCAATAGTTGACTTTAAGTGACTCCATAACTTCTTTGGCTGTTTGATATTATTATTGATATAAGTTTTAAAATATACTGACTTCTCAGTCTCAATTGCCGTTCTTACGATGTGTTTTAAATCTGTATAAGCCTTCCTATTGCTATCCGATTTTATAGTTTTAGACTTTCGATGGGCCCTGTCACGCAACTTCATCATTTCCTTAACAGTGTAGGTTATCCAGGGGAGCGACCTCTCTTTGATTAAGACCCTTTTGATAGGTGCATGCAAATCAAACAGCGCCAGAACGTACTTATTGAACAATTCCACCATTGAGTTCACATCTTGTAGGCTTTGGATGTGTTCCCAGTCAATTTTATTTAGGTCGTCATTAAAAAACTCAGGGAGGATGTCCTTAAGCGGTCTATAGGTAATCCAATGCGGGATAGGCTTCTCTATTCTAAAATTTAATTCAATGCTTATAATTGCGTGCTGTCCAAGTTCCGGAATGTGAGAAACTGAGTACCCACACACACGGGCGTCAGTGCACGCAATATCAATCAGAGTTTCACTATGATCTGTGAAATGGGTTGGCTCATTAATAATCTGTCTAAGCTTGCAACAATGTAAAAAATTATTTAGAAGCTTGGTTTTGTTGTCAGCAGGGTTCAAAGCATTTATATTGAAGTCGCCCACCAAGAGAACCTTGTCTGCGCTGGCAAAAGAGGACAAAGAATCAGTGATGGCATCCAGAAAAACATTAACATCGAGCCAAGGTGGTCTGTATGCAGTGCCAATAATGACCGATTGCGAGTTGATGTTCAGTCTGAGCCACATTTGCTCGACCTGCGACGCAGGCGGGTGAGGAACGGTGCGCGCGCGCACTCCGCGGCGCAGGTAGAAACCCACGCCGCCGCCCCGCCCGCCGCGCACGCCGGCCGGGCGCGGGACATGCCGCAGTCGGTAGCCCGGGACTGTCGGCGCACGGCCTTCCTCGCCCTGCCTGAGCCAAGTTTCATTTATCGCCATGATATCCACCTCGACATTCTCCATAGCCACAAGAAATTCGTCATGGCGAGAGCCCAGCGACCCAGCGTTAAACAAACCAACTTTTAGATTTTTGGTCTTCGTCATTTGTGATTCGAGTTAAAAATATATAATATAGAATAGATAGTGTACAATGTTAAATGAAACAAAAATTTTAAACTGTGGCATGTAAATAATAGGTTTAAAAAATATGAGGGAAGTTGTGCGATGAGTATAAAGTATAGATAATGATGTGTAGTGTTAAAAAACGGGCAAATATACAGCTTACTAAGGTGCGCCATAAGACAAACACCTGCCAAAACAAAACAAAGCTTAAGATAAGAAAACAAAGTAACTAATATTACTTTAGTGCGGCCAACACTCACTCCTAAAACATAAGTTGCACACCTGCTCCTCCAATAGTTAAACAAGACATTTATAATAGTAGCTTTGTGTGAGATTACTTGTGTTCGGTCTACATAACACAACACTAAAACATAAAACAGAATATTCAAAAATCCTATAAGAGCAAAACAACATAAAATGAAACAGTAAAGGAAGTGAAAAGCTAATATTGACAGGGCAAATGGGTACACGTAACAAGTTTAGCAAAATCGTATAGCTGTACAAACCGACCATTATACAAAAACCCTACAGATATCATCCTCACATCTAATACGTTCGGCTTTGTGACCATCTTCTCTGCGAGCCAGTATTCTCCCCTCTCTTGTCCACACATACTTAAACTTACTTTGGCTTCCTGCCTGACGGGCGCGATAAAATAACTGGCGGTTCGCTGGTGTTAGCCGCTCGTTTATGTAAACTAGGCGCGGCGGCCCAGTGACTTCGAGATCACCTGTATTTAAACCGCGTCGGACTCGAGCGGCGCGCAGTAGCGTGTCGCGCGTGGCAGTGTTGCCGTTTTAGCCACTTTGTGGCTAGATCTAGCGAATTTTCAACGGTTTTAGCCAAATGGAAAACCATTTTAGCCACCAAAATAAATCTAGCCACTTCTGGCTGATTTTTGTTTGACTGTGTGCATTAACACTTAATTCGATAATTATGATTAGAAACCAATTAAAAACATTAAAAAAGCTTGCCACAATTATGTTTTGCCACCTGAAGTTTTAAACAAAGTCACAAAAACGGTCAAATCGGTAAAACAAACTGAAATACCATCCACATCATCATCCATTGACGAAGAGATTACTGAATCTCCAGATGAGATTGTAGACTTTGACATTTTAAACTAAATAATTGACAATAGGTTTCACTAGCTGTACATTTTATTTTAATCAGCTTTTAATAAAAATTGTTTTATTTAACCCATTTATCCCCCATGCCTAAATTGTAATACTTATCAATAGTAATTGGATAGCAGTAACCGGCCAAAAGTACTTTAGCCACTTCTAGCGGAATTTTGAAAGAGATTTTTTTGCAAAACTGGCCACTTTTTTCTTACATGTGGCCACAAACTAGATTGTCCTAACGGCAACACTGGCGCGTGGCGCGCCTAGCAAAGCGCACGGATATACACCGCGGTCGCTCAGCAGCAATGGAGCCGTCCGAAGTCTCAACCCGATTACGGCGCGTGGAACCGACTCGCTCAACATGGACTACGTCCCTCTCATCAATGTTGACGCCAAGCTTAGTGGCAAGAACCTTAACGAGGTGCAGGGCGCTCTCATCCTTGCTCTCCGGGATACCGGTCACCTCAATATCGTTGAGCAAAAGCTCCTGGTCGCGCTCGTTCAGCTGACACTTCAGTTCAGCGATGGTGTTTTCCAACGGATCCCTATCCGGCTGAACCGCTTGCTGCAACTTGTGTTCGAGGGCGCCTACTCGCACCTCCAGGTTATCCATCCGCTCGTCCGATGTCCTCAGGGAATCCTTCAGTTGAGCCATCTCTGCGCGCAACTCTTGGAATTCCATATGCATTAGGCGAAACTCGGCACGCAACTCCTCCTTAAACAACCGAAGCTCGTCTGCTAAGTCGGGAGAGAAATTAACGGTAGCATCCAAGGCCGTGCTGTTCAATGGACAGTCCATGTCCATGAGCTCCTCGGGGCTGCCGTGCTCCTTTGCCTGGGCAGGGTCTGATCCAGCTCGAACAGGTGTCTCCGTCCTGTTATCCCTAGGCCGATTTTTCAGGCAATCAGGGCAGCGCCAAGTTGGTGCAACAATACCCGTGCCTGGCAAGCATACGCAGATGCGATGATAAAATACATTGCACTGTCGACACTTAGCGGCCTCTATCGGCGATAAAAATTTGGCGCAAGCACCACACTTCGCCGCTGGCATTGTGAGCTTCGTTCGAAACGCAAGTGACAACTTGACTATTGATCGAGCTCAGTCGTTCCGCACTATGACAATAGATGGCGCTGTTTTATATTATGTAAATGATGGCTTGATGGGAGTCTTATGGTTTAATAACACCATAGAACGGCACTTGGGGTAGGCAGAATTGCGGCACACTAGCGGGCGTCACTTCACAGCTAGTTTTGAATGTATTCACTGTATTGTTTTTTATATTTTTAATGTCTAGGGTAGATTTTTTTCACTTGTGTACTGGTAATATGTTTACACAGAATTACTATTTATTCACTGCACTTGCGCACTTTATAACGTTTTGTGTCGTGTATTGTCGTATGATTAAACTTTCTATCACGTTATTGTTTCTATTAAATTAGTTTCCCTATTTTAATCACTACAAGTAACAGTAAGGTGAACTGAGCGGCTTGACGTACGTGACGTCACTCCGCAATAGGGGTTCACTACAATCATTTTTTGATAATTTCGGAAATAATCGCTCCAAAAGTAAAAAACAATGTGTCCCCCCCCTCTAACTTTTAACCATAAGTTTAGAAAATATGAATAAAATCTGAAAAGTAGAATTTTTTAAGTACTTTCTAGGTAAATCATTTTGAAAGTGAAAAAAAAAAATAAAAAAAAAATCTAATGGATACCCACCTTTAAACTCATAAGTGGGAACACTTATTGTGACGGACGGGAAACTACGGAACCCTACACTGAGCGTGGCCCGACACGCTCTTGGCCGGTTTTTTTTTAGAAAGAACCGTTCACACAGCATGACTGTGAGAATGTGATAAGTGCATGGTTCTTTCAACCAGTAAATAAATGTATCGTCAGCTAGTGACTATTACGTTTGCTACTGAATAAGTTGTTCAGTACTGTTTTCTCTACTTAACCTAAGTCGTGAACTCACTCTTACGTTCCGAGTGTCGGTTAAGTGAGTTCACTTGCTTACGTGAACTGTGGGCACTTAGCTTTAACTTAGATCCCGCTGAGTAACACTTACAGTACTCTTATATACGCCTAAGAAAACGGACTGTCGACCCTTACAATAATTGTTATTTATTTTGATGTTACTTATGTGTTTAAGCAGAAGTTATACACACAGACATACATTCGTTCCTCACATAACATATAGTTAGCCAGAGGTCTACCTAATGGTACATCCACATTTCGCCATGTAATAGGGGGCGAGCCTATTGCCATCAATCGGGCACAAATCCAGACTCCGTTGCTGCTACTGAGAAATTACTGATGGCAAAATCAAATAACACTTTGCCCGACCCGGGAATTGGACCCTGTACAGTTCAGCAGTCGCACACATTTATTTAAACAAATATCAATTTCTGTTATTTTAAGTATTATATTATCCAAAAAATATAGGTATAAGTTTTGCTAAACCAGCTCCCACGTGTAATTGAAAAGTGTCTGTCAAGTGAGAACAATAAACAGTTTTATTGTAACAAAATCAACAAAAACACAATTTCTTAAAATAAAAACACGATTATGGCACTGGAAAAGGCTACAGGAAAATCGTTATAAATATGACTTTTGCGTAGTAACTTTGTTGACTTTTCACACACGAATTACAACAAAAAGCAATCATTTTTGTAGTGTAAAATTAAATCTGATGGATAAATTATATCAAAGTATCACAAAAAAAAACATTAGATACTGTCTCCAATAATACATAACCCTTTTACAACATATAAAGATACAATAGGGTAGTTGACAAAATAATCTAATTGACAAAAAAACACGTATCCAATATTTTTCGAAAATCTAACTGACGGACTAAACAGAATCATATTTTTTTAGTCAGTCTACTACCCTATTATGTTGCTGAGTGCGTGGGTAGACAACAGGCCTATCAAAATCATTACATCACTAAATTCGTTTGTATGGACGCCCCGAACAAGGACGAAAGCTATGAAAGGATACCGTGACGAAAGTGTGTCGTCAAATTGGATGGGATTAATTCATCGATGGTCGATGGAAGCTGTATGTTCCCATTACAGTCAAAGACAATCATTACAGACCGCATCTTTCCGCCTTAAATGCGAGCCTTCTCGGAAACCATTAAATTGCACGGTTATAAAATATATGTATATACATAATTATGTATCATCAACTTGGCAAACGGATGACCGCTCGTATGCCATTGACTATGTCAGCGACTGTTTTTAACCTATGTGAGCTTGTAATTCGTAAATCATCAATCGAAACACGATATAGTACCAACGTAAAAGCCTTCCGCATGATACCATTTGCTAACAGCCATTGCCAGCCAAGTTTTCATCATCATTTCAGCTGAAAGACGTCCACTGCAAGAAATATGCTTCCCTCTAGAGTCGTCACATTGACCGGTCCCGTGCGTTCCGCATTCCGGCAATCCCCGAAACCATACTTATGTGTTTAATTAAGCTTGTTATCTATTGAATTTTTTTTTTGATGCATCTTCAAGAAAACATTAACATGCTTCAGGGTTCGTTTCAATACCTACGATTTAGTTCCCGTTAAACTTACCTGGCAGATAAATTCATACGAATTCTATTCTATGAGTATTACATTCATTCTATTCGGTAAGTAATAGCTATTCGGACGTCGCCGTCGCAAAATTAGGTCCTTAATACATATTTTAACTCAATACTATGTGGGTAACTGTTTTACCTCCTTTTTTGCATCTAATAGTAAACAAGGTGAGTGTATAATGCATTTTCCCTTCACCCTATGAAGTCACACTCCCTTAGACTGGCCATTAACAAATGGTCCGTTCGAGCTCTATTTATCGCTCGACACACATTGTGGACGACGGCGTACCCTGTCGTGCTACTTTACACAAACATTACATTACTCTTGTTAGACTACCGATCTCAATGTGGGTCGGTGTATTGGAAAAAAAGTTGGTTGATGTGATTATCTTCTGCTGTTTCTTGACCCTGTACTCTTTGTATCTTTCCTAATTGAATGATATAAGTACCTAAGCTTTGTTATGTTTCGATTTTAAAATTCAGTGTATTTGGAATTTTCGATTATTGTGTTATTTATTTGAGACAAAACATAAATAACATCATGCCTGTAATCCCCGAAGGGTTAGACCTAATAGTACACCCACATTTCCCCATGTAATAGGGGCGAGACAATTTCCTACAGGTTGTAGGCACAAATTAATTAATTAGTTAAAAAAAAAAAAAAAACAGACTCCGTGGCTACTACTTAGAAATTCCTGATGGTATAACCCCATTAACAATCATTAATTTTCTAATCCTACTTTGGAACATGGTTTTTCATATTAGCCTTCCTGTTATGAAGTATCCAAATGACCGAGTTAACGATGGCAAAAAGTTCAATAAAACACAAAAGTTTTCCATAAATAATTCAGTTAAAGTTTTTAATAAATCGATATTCAAGAGATTTGTCTGCTGAATATCTGACCTAGTTCAACTAATCTCTATCTTCGAAAACATTTAAAGCAGCAATTTTCTTTCAAAGAAGCCGTAGGTGGTTTTGTTTCAAGGATTTCATTGTACTCCCAGTGAATACTAAACGTCCCCCGGATTTAAGTTAAAATTGCTGTTTTAGGCAAATAAAACAACTTTGCATTCAATTGTGTTTGAACTTTAAATCGACGAATTTAATTACCACTTTAAGTTCTTTAGAATAAAGTGCAGTGGGGTCGCATGAAAAAGTCATTTGGTTTAATAAATCTTTTGATCGGTTTCCGAAGACTTCGCGTTCGATCTCCGGGGCGCGTCGGTCTCGCCGCGTGAAACCTTTGGAAAGTATTTTATTATATCCTAATATAAAATCCCTACTTGAAGGGGAAAGTCGCCTACAGTAGGAGATAAGCATCTCTCAATGGATATGATTACAAGCCTCACATAGCTGATGTTCTAGATAACCAATATAATAAATGTTTTGTGATTGTTTTTTAGGAGCTCAGTGGATCCCGGCCTCATTAAACATTGTCATTCAATGTTTGTCGCAATTTATATATTTCTATAATAAATGCACGGTTTAGTTGGGTGAACATAATAATATGCTTGTAATTCAATCACACCGGAACGGCTTAACGGATCTGAATGAAATTTGAAACAGCTATAGATTGTAGTCTGCACATGAAAATTTCAACGCGAACGAAATCACGTGCAGCATTTAGTTATAATACAAGTTATTTTGGTGAACACAACTATTTCAAATACAAAATTCGGTAAAAAAAACAGGTGCTGGGCCCTGAACATAGCACCTGCTTTTTATGAGTAGGCAATAAGCAGCAATAGTATTGCTGATAACACCGAATATTATAAACCCCAGACCATAAATATAAAATATATGGCATAAACGATGTGGCTAGCACAAACAACCAAAAAACTGACTCACACATCCAATCTGAAAATTCAATGCTTTTACCTCCTCTATACTGAAAACATAATCAATACATTTCGTTCAGACTCCACGCCTCATCTGTAAAGATTTATGCAGCTCTGGTTTTGCGCCAGCGCCATTTCTTCCCATGCATATAAACAGAAGAAAATTGTTTATTTCCTCTCTCGTCGGCTTTCGGAAGCTTTCGGAGGCTTTCGGGTTCATAATGCGCCGTCAGCTTCACTCGGGACGTTTGTATTCGTCTACTGTTTATCTTATGCATTAGTTACCGTAAGATAGCATTTATTTGAAGGCCCTATTGTTTTTGAAATTGAAGGTAAATCACCGTCAATATTTTATTTGAATTTAGTATTTGTGTTGCAAATACTGATGGATGGATTGTGTGAGGAATGAAATGAAAGAAATAGGAGTAAATATGTAATAGCGTGACAGTTGACAGAGGAGAATGGAAGAAAAAAACGTATTGCGGCGACCCCAATTCAAGCTCTGCTTAGCTTGGGACTAGATGGCGTTGTGTGATAGTTGTGGAATATTATTATTATTATTATTATATTATATTATTAAACTAACATGGGATAAAGGGAGGAAGATGATGATGAGTATTTGTATTACAATGTTTACTTTATGCCATGTATTCCGGTAAACTGCTGGATAAAATTTCCTTAAAAAACTTATTTCCGCTATCCATGTTATTTGATCACTAGTTTCATATCATGAAAGGAAATTCCCAATTTCGCCGGATAGAGGGTAATACCTAGAGGCCATCCAGGGCATTTGTTCTATATCAGTAATTGTATTTCCTTACTACACAATATTACAACGAACTGACAACTAGGACAACTAGGAGCTGGTACACCAATCTCTCTCTTTCGAAAAATACTGGATAAAGTCAAATGGATAACAAGAAATGAATGTCTTATTAAGTTCGCACATTGTTAGATTTGAAGGGTAAAGGTTATTATTTACTGCCAAAAAACGTTAAGGTATATCTAGGTAGAAGGATTATACTCATAGATATATGTGTCTACTTTACATTTTATTCTCTTTCTGTTCTTACACACTACTGTCTAAATTAGTTTTTAATTTTTTTCTTTCGCCGGCCTTCAGGCCGCTCTTGTAAAAAACCTTTTTTTGTGTAGGTACATAAAATAAAATAAATATCAAAAATAACCTTTAATTGCCGCTTCTCATGGCGGTCACAATAGGCCGGAAAACCTACGCGTAGACGAAAACACACTTCCTCGACACACAAAAGAGACCTATCTGGTACTCGTATAAACTACCCACCTATATGTAAATTAAAGCAATGTTCGATATGCGCATATAGTGGAGCTGATCACACGGGTGTCGTGCGGGTGTGGCGTCGACTTGACGGCTGTCGGGGCTGTCGGGTGTCTCCGCCACTCGCAATTGAGCAACCAGCGCAGACAACTTGCGTAATTGACTTGTCCCGCCGGCCACCTTGCTTCGTTACTCAGAAACTCGTGCTAATCCCACGTTCGGAATTCCCAGTAATACCTGCGGATTAAATACATTGCTGCTAAGATACTTGGGTTACTTCGAAGTTCACGTTTATTAATTACCGTTGTTAAAGCGTTCAACTTTCGTTTCTTGTTTTAATCGTCGGGAAACCCGAGCTTTGAAACGTAAAGTGGTTATTATGGGGTGGCTTTTGTTCAATATGAAAACATTTGGCAAATTCTGGTAATAATTTACACATAAAATTGAAATGTATGTTTTTAATATCTAAATAACAGCTATTTGCGGAATGCATGATAATATAGGAATATATACGTATATATTCATATAGGTATATGAAAAACAACAGCTAGTAATAAAATAAAAATAAGTATGTTTTGAAAGAACATGTAAAAGAAATCACAGCGTCATCTCATTTTCAAATCGCAAGAAAATATAGGTAGAGCATAACTTGAAACGTAAGTTTGCTCCAAAGTATTCACTTGCAAAATAAATTCACCACTTTGGTGGTGTGACAGTTTTGGTAATTAATCATTGGCAATTAATCATTGTAGAGAGAACTTCACGAATAAGTAATTAGTGAGTAGGTTGAAGTGGAGAGGCAATTAAATTTATATTTCTCACAAATATTTCTCACTGTCCAAATTATTTATGTAATACAGGGTGTTTGGAAGACGAACCGACACAATTTTGAGTAACTGTCACGGTATTTGCGTTTTTTTTTTCTATTTTGCAGAATTGCACTTACATGTGTCACGTCTTAGGCTTATTTGCTTAAAAGGAAGCTCAAATCCATAGAAATACTTATGAAAACAACTGCTCCAATCAATATATAATTAATTGTTAAGGGCTAACTTGTCAACATAGTCTTTCACATTTTTTTGTCATCAAAAGTATTTCTGTCAAACCTTAATAATGCAATAATTTATGTTGTTTTCAGAAATATTTTTTTTTACTCTAAGAAATATTAAATTATATATTTTTTATATAAAAAAGGAGGTTTCTCATGAGATGACGAGAAACAGAGAAGTACGGAAGAAGAAGACTTGCTGCGCCGACCCCAAATGAATTGGGATAATGGCAAGAGATTGATGATGATGTTACTTTCAGAAGCTATTATCTTTCCTGAGCAATCAAATGATTCACTCCCAATTCCTCAAAATTATTTACAATACAAATGTTGAGAATTATGATATTTAAATGCGATATTAATATAAAATAAAACCACATATAAGCATTCCAAGAAATGTAAACATTTTCGGATGAAATCAATTAACTGAGGAAACTGTTATGAAACAATTTATATAAAGACGAATGCAAGCTGGATTAATTAATTTAGTCAATCAAAGAAACATTTTATTAATGTCGATTAATCATGTCGACTGCTGCAGTGGAAGTCTAAGATACTGGCGTAAGAATAATCGCACAGCTGTTAGTACGAAGACGAACTTCATTGTGGAATAAAAATAAATTAATCAGTTGTGTGTAGATGGAATACGTTTGGAACTGAGTTATTCCGTTCGGATCCCTAAAAACTGATACCCAGGGGATCAGTTTTATTATAAATTATTTTCTATTCCGGTCTGATCCCCCGTAAAAGATTATAATTTGATCGGATACCCTGACACATTTTTAGGACAGTCAACAACAAAATATTTTTACAGGTTCTATTAGATTACGTTCATAATATAAAAGGGAAAGGGGGGCGCTCTTGGTCTCGGCCAACCATTCATTCTTTGTAGCGTTATTCGGCGAAACGTGCTTTCGCTGAATGATGTTACGGCGAATCGATGTTTCGTAATACCGATCTTCGGCGAACCATGCTTTCTGTATACAATTAGATCGCTCTGGTGTAATTCTGTTTACCGTACGGGACTCGGCGCTCGGAATGACAGCTCCAAGTCAAATTTTAGCCCCCGCTTCCTAAACCTAGATAGACGAATGCGAGATAATGGATAGATTCCGATTAGTGCGACTACAGGATGAAATAGACCATATATAAAAAACCGGCCAAGTGCGAGTCGGACTCGCGCACCGAGGGTTCCGTAAAAAAAATATATTTTGTGATGTAACTAAAAATTTATGGTTTTCGTAATTTTTCCTTTATCTATGCTATAAGACGTTGCTTCGTACCAAATTTCAAGATTCTGAGTTCACGGGAAGCACCCTGTAGGTTTTGATTCCCTTGCAAGTGTCGAAAATTTGCGGCATAAACGGCTGTATCTTTTGATTGCGTTGGCTTAGAAGTTTGATTTTTTCACAGCTTCAAGGGACAGTAGAGAGAGGGAGGGAGGGAGGGAGGGAGGGAGGGGGAGAGTAATTGATATAAATTTCAGCTTCATACCTCCACGCGTTCCTGAGAAAAAGGGTCTTGACAGACGGACGGACGGACGGACAGACGGACAACAAAGTGATCCTATAAGGGTTCCGTTTTTTCCTTTTGAGGTACGGAACCCTAATAATGTGAATAAGTACAGTAGGTACCAAGGTAACTTTGAAATTAACATAGCATCATCATCGCCATCTTCCTGCCCTTCAACATCACACCTTGTAAATCTGGAAGGCAGAGGTGTACCTAACAAGTACACACCCCCGTCCCATGTAATAGGCGGCTAGCCTATTGCCATAATTCGGGCACAAATCCAGACTCTGTGGCTGTTATTGAGAAATTCGTGTTTGTATTTGCGAATTTAGATAATAGCGCGAGAAAGAATTACACATGACATACGAGTAGTGTGACTCAAGCGGTCAAGATCACACGATTTTACATCCGCCAGGATGTTAGATTACTTTGTTATCCTCACTCACACTGAATACTATTTACGTACCTACATTATCAGGAAAAAAAGAAGACAGTAGTATTATTTAATTCTATTATTTATCTCACAATGAATTTATCAGTCAGCTATTCGCTCAATTCCACAGTTAGGTTTCAGAAATTCAAAACGTAAAGAATTCTATAATATCTTTTTGGACAGTAGTGCTTTTATTGTGAAGTCATGGTTAAAGATGTATCATTCTTATAATACAACTTTTATGTGATGGTAATTATAAATGAATTCGGTTTAAATTAGAGTGTTTCCACTGGAACGTGATTTTATTACAACGGTCGATATTTAACAAAGAGGTTATTCCCCGGATCTGAACAGTCATCACGGATAAGGACGGACCGCTGCCTAATTGCGAAGGACCTTTGTGAGGTGAACAACATAAAACTACATGATTCAAAGAGACCTTGAATTGGTAAGGTGGCGGAAGCGATGGTGCGAGTTTCAAAAATGACGGCTTGAGAAACGCAGCAATCAATGTCAGCATATTTTAAAAAATGGTTTAAATATAATATGCTGGGCGCTTACTATGGTCGGTACCATTTATCATTTCTGGAAAGACCAATACTGCTCCAAATCCTAGAGAAGAATCAGACGCACGATTAGAATAAATAACGAAATCAAGGAATTTTATTGGTTAGTACAAAAATAAACATAATCACTATCTAAAGAGTTAATTCTTTGTACCTAAAGTTGCACAATGTTTCACCATCTTCTGTTTTACTTTTTGCAACTTTTAATGTAGGAAAGTCCTCGACAGGAATTTAATTATAGAAGTACAGTATCAATAAGGACTGTTTTTGAATGACCTAATGTTATCAGTATTGTTGGGGTTAGGCATGCCGGATATATGGTTTGTCATCATCATTTCATCATTTAAATTGTATTTTGATTGTAGTTTTCAGTTCGTTTTTATTATAGTTGATTGTTTGTTCGTGACGCTCGTTCCTTCACCAGAAAATGTTTATTAAATCAGTGTATTATATCATAATTACAGTAGTGTCGTTGGTCGAAGTTCGTTCTGAATTATGTAATACACAGGAATTGTAAGTATTTCTTTAAAATCATTCATTCAATTCATCTTATTAGTTTACGGTGCTCCCTTGCAACATTGGCCGACAATGTAGCAGTTCATATTTACTGGCTTCTGAACCGCGCCTTGCGTCTTTAGTTTATATATATTATTTACTCGACCCGGCTTCGCACGGAAGCATTTATTCTACCCATAAACTTTCCTCTTGAATCACTCTATCTATTAAAAAAACCCGCATCAAAATCCGATCCAAACGGTTAGTAACAAAGAACTTATAAACTATGATAATAGTCACACATAAAAAATAAAATAAAATTAACTGTGCAATACAATTTGTTAGTAGTACAATAACTTATAACTATTGTTAGTAAAACAAGCTTATGCTAGTAACATAGTGTTGTGAAAACATAATACAACTAACTTTGCTCGATAGAAAAAAATCACGAAGATACCTCTAAAAATTTCTTTTAACGAGTAAAAACCATACTAGGGTGAATTTCAACAAGAGATTTTTATGTGTCATTTCGGTGGATTTTTTTAATTTCAATGCTATCTACATATTTTTAATGACAAATAAAACTTTAGCCTATTTTATAACATTGTGCGTGAGTGGACATCAAATATCATCAAAAGTTACATATATATTTAAGGATGAATTTTTAAGAGTCCACTGAAATGAAAAGTGTCTATCGAAATGATAAAAATTACCACCGAAATGATATACTGTGCATATTAATCTAACACGAGTTATAACAGCCACCGAAATGAAATTATTTTTGTCCTCATATCACTGAAATGATAAACTTACTTTTTTGGCGGGAAACCGCAAGACGTTGGGACCGGTGCGTTCGCGCCGAGAGCTTGAGCCGGACTGATCCGAAGTGAGGAAAGGTGAGGGGGGCGTAACAACGCAATGTTGACATGGCTATTCTACTAAAACTTACTATCCTCTGAAATGATAACTTTTTTCCAGACAAAAGTTAACTGCCTGTCAAATCCATGAGAAAGAAGATAAACAAACAAAAATAGTTTTATTTGATCGAATGTACTCGTATTATAATTTAATGATTACAAAATCGATTTAAATCCATATTACGAATGTATTTGCAGGGGAAGGTATTTTATGAGCGAAATTGGGTTCAGGACAGGCCACTGTGATGATAGAATAACACTTTGTAATTTTTTTTTTCGTATATTAATGGGTAGAAATCAATTATTTTTTTTGTCAAGGTAGAGAAGTACTTACGCTGTTGAGAAAAAATATATAAAATTAAAAATTAGCACATTGCACTACCGTTCTCAGGTTTGCCGTGTATTTTTTTTGCTTGGGCAATTCACCCACTAATACATGTCATCGTTCTGATTTTTTTG
This sequence comes from Diarsia mendica, assembly GCA_949316265.1. Lineage (NCBI taxonomy): Eukaryota > Metazoa > Arthropoda > Insecta > Lepidoptera > Noctuidae > Diarsia > Diarsia mendica. The sequence goes on from OX438897.1 coordinate 17,327,465, forward strand.
CATCGTACATACTAAAATTATAGTGTTTTACTTTTTTAGTAAAATTAAGTTTTTTTGTAAATCGCAAAATACCACTAATTTCGTACTATTCGGCCGCAGCGAAAGACGTAACAACCGCTTTGTAGTGCAAGCTGATTAGAACTTTATTCTAACAGTATTTCAAACGAAGTTTGAACCACCACAAATAGAGTTACTAGACTAATTTGAGGTAGTATAGGCTCTTTTTTTTCTTCTTTAAGCTTTCGAAAATTCCTATTAATACTATAAACGGGATATTTACCATGTTTTCTTATTGTTAAAAAAAACCCGCATCAAAATCCGTTGCGTAGTTTTAAAGATCTAAAGTATACATAGGGACAGAAACCGGGAAGCGACTTTGTTTTATACTAAGTATGTAGTGATGATGTTCTTTCTTTCTTTTTCGTGTGGTTAGTGTTTTACCTGGTGTCAGACAGAGATTTTATACCGCCCATGGAACTGTGACTTGGCTTTACATGCCGTCGAAAAATATCTCTTAGGCATGCTTGTATCCTCACGATGTTTTTCTTTCACCGGAGCAAGTGATAATTTACACAATACGTACATGAATCCAAAAAATGGTTTCAAATTCGAATTCGGGAGCTATGACTTGTCAGTCCGACGATCGTAGCAGTATACTATCACTGCTTTTTAAAGTCTATAGGTAAATAAGGCGCTGACGATGCTAAATACAGAATTTATTTCAGTAAGGACTAAAGTATTTTTTTATCTCTGGACAAGACAAAAGATTTGGGATAGACCCTTACATGGGTTAGCTATCGCCGTCGAATTTCATTTTACTGTAAAGAATATTTAAAAAACTTAGGTAGGTAGTTAGGTACAGTAGGTATGCTAACCCTGTGTTAGACTATATGTCGGTGTCGATATATTATGCCTAACAGTCTAACACAGGGAACACTAACTTTCCAACTACATTATAGACTTGTGTAGATCACGGCTATTGGAGTAGGGTCCCCATCTTTTTGGTCTTTATAGACGACGACTTCTAATAAATTATGTCCTAGATTGTCACGAAGTAAAATTAGGAATCAAAATCTGCCGATAAACTGTCCTGCAGTTTGGCAAAAGATTTGTATTATACCCACCTACGTAACTTTGTTGAAATAAATAAATAATAAAAAAACCGGCCAAGTGCGAGTCGGACTCGCGCACCGAGGGTTCCGTAAAAAAAATATATTATGTGATGTAACTAAAAATTTATGGTTTTCGTAATTATTCCTTTATCTATGCTATAAGACGTTGCTTCGTACCAAATTTCAAGATTCTGAGTTCACGGGAAGTACCCTGTAGGTTTTGATTCCCTTGCGAGTGTCGAAAATTTGCGGCATAAACGGGAGTATCTTGATGTAACTAAAAATTTATGGTTTTCGTAATTATTCCTTTATCTATGCTATAAGACGTTGCTTCGTACCAAATTTCAAGATTCTGAGTTCACGGGAAGTACCCTGTAGGTTTTGATTCCCTTGCGAGTGTCGAAAATTTGCGGCATAAACGGGAGTATCTTTTGATCGCGTTGACATAAAAGTTTGATTTTTTCACAGCTCCAAGAGACCATAGACTTGAGTATTTGATATGAATTTCAGCTTGATACCTCCACGCGTTCCTGAGAAAAAAGGTCTTGACAGACAGACAGACAGACAGACAGACGGACAACAAAGTGATCCTATAAGGGTTCCGTTTTTTCCTTTTGAGGTACGGAACCCTAAAAAAAAACCGGCCAAGTGCGAGTCGGACTCGCGCACCGAGGGTTCCGTAAAAAAAATATATTATGTGATGTAACTAAAAATTTATGGTTTTCGTAATTATTCCTTTATCTATGCTATAAGACGTTGCTTCGTACCAAATTTCAAGATTCTGAGTTCACGGGAAGTACCCTGTAGGTTTTGATTCCCTTGCGAGTGTCGAAAATTTGCGGCATAAACGGGAGTATCTTGATGTAACTAAAAATGTATGGTTTTCGTAATTATTCCTTTATCTATGCTATAAGACGTTGCTTCGTACCAAATTTCAAGATTCTGAGTTCACGGGAAGTACCCTGTAGGTTTTGATTCCCTTGCGAGTGTCGAAAATTTGCGGCATAAACGGGAGTATCTTTTGATCGCGTTGACTTAGAAGTTTGATTTTTTCACAGCTCCAAGAGACCATAGACTTGAGTATTTGATATGAATTTCAGCTTGATACCTCCACGCGTTCCTGAGAAAAAAGGTCTTGACAGACAGACAGACAGACAGACAGACAGACAGACGGACAACAAAGTGATCCTATAAGGGTTCCGTTTTTTCCTTTTGAGGTACGGAACCCTAAAAAGAGGTTTCCTGATTGCCACTAACCTAAAACTTACTTAATGTGGTATTGAAATGTGCTTCCAGCATCTAGTTAATAGGACTGCTTAATATTTTTTCAGAGTCACCAAAAAAGCTTGGGTAACTTATACACACTTCTCGCGTTGGGGTTGGATTGCTAAAAAGTTGGTAACGGTATGTAGCCCATTGTCAAACATTTTTAAGCATAAGATTTTATCGCTGAGAGCTTTGTTGGTTGATTCATCATAAGAATACTCAAAGCTGTAATATATCTAGATTTATAACGTGAGGTAATATTATATTTAGGCTGAGGCTACATTAGGCCGCGACGCGACCTGCGACACATGAGCGATTAAATGAATGCTCACTTATATGCCTACACCGTACATCAATTCAATTCAGTTCAAAAAAATTCGCTCTTCCAGTCGCATCGCAAATCGCTGCCTACTGTAGCCTCAGCCTTTTTCTTAATCATACAACTTCTAAAAGAAGCTGCCTGTGGTTCTACACTTTATTTAATAGTTTGCAAAGAAAACAAGTGTTCAACAGTACATCTGTTTTCAGAAAAGTGAACTGAAGGTAATCCAGAAGTGCTGCGATGGATATACAGAGACCCACTTCGATAGGTAATAATGTTACTGATAATTTTTATTTGTCAATTATCAGCGGAACCAATACTTACCTACACAACTAAATATATAATGACTGCCGTTGGTCTAGTGTTTACAAACGCGACTGCGGTGCATGAAGTCCTGGGTTTGGTTCCCCGATCGGGCAAAGTGTTATTGGGGTTTTCCAACAGGATTTCCTCAGTAGGAGTCACGGTGTCTGGATTTGTGGCTAGTTGATGGCAATAGGCCCGCCGTCTATTACATGGGCGTAAATATAACTATAGAGCAGCGGTGGCCCAGTGGTGTCGGCCCCGACTTACGAATAGAGGCCTGAGTCCCTGCAGTGGGAACAATATAGGCTGATGATGATGGCAATAGGCTCGCAGTCTATTACATATGGGACGTAAATATAACTGGTGAAATGTGGGTGTACAAATGGGCACATCTCTGCCAAACCCTTTGGGGATTACAGGCGTGATGTTATGGTATAGGTTATGTTTTAAATAATGATAGAAGACATGTATTGTGTTGCGCATTAAACAATAATGCAATATTCGTTACGATATTGTGTATATTGTCCATGTTAAAGCTTTCGAAAATTCCCTTCAGTAACCCATTTTATTTTTAAAGTTCCTCTCCGTCACATATTCCTGTCATAAAAGTTATACAAGTAACCAGTAAAAAAAATAAGATTATTAGTAAATTAATTATACTTTTGTAATCTTATTTTCAGCAGGCTGGTTTGTAAACCAATATGTAAATCAAATTGTGAGAATGGCTACTGTGAAAAACCTGAAGTGTGTGCGTGTAATTCTGGGTACATCAGACGATCTAATACCTGCGTACCAGCCTTGGATTGCTTGCATGACACTTGTGGAGTTGTTCCGAAAACGTGTCCGTCTAGATTCAACCTTATGAACGGTGTATGTCAGCCTATGTGTAGAAATCCGTGTGGCAATGGGACATGTGTGTACCCAGACCACTGCAATTGCTTTCCTGGGTTCCAAATTAACTACTTTAGATCATTTGGGTATGAGAATGGGCCCATCTGTGAACCAATCTGCAAGGACTGTAGTGGCATTAACTGCATTGGTTGCAGAAAGAACCACAAGGTTACGAGAAGCAACCAAGATACATACAGTTATTATGAGTACGAGTATGACACTGAAGATATAAGTACGACACCAGAAGATTCACTAGTAACGAATACAACACATAACAACTTTAAGTATTACACTGAAGATACAACGACTACGACACAGAATCCACTCGAAATGAATACAACACATAATAATTTAGATACAACGACAACGACAAAGGATCCAATCGTAACGACAACCACACATTATAATTATAAGTACCCCACAGCAGATACAACAACATCAATAACTACGACGCCATATTTTGTGAGCAGTTCAGCTGAAACAGTTATTGATAATAATGTGAATAATAATGTCACTTCGGCAGATATGAGACAAAAGTCATGGTAAGTAAAGTAGGTATGTACTATTTTGTGTGTTGATCATGAGAAACTTAAAGGTAAATTCATTGATTGACTTTGGTTTGCATTATGCGAAAAATGAAAAAAATATATTGTTCTTGTATTTAAATCTGACAATTATAATGTTTATTGTGTTGGTTCTTAAATCAGTAGCAGATCTGTCAGCATTATTCACACGGTTTAATGACGCTTCCTATAATACAAGTGTAATTATTTATTTATGGACCTTCACATTTCTCATTCTCCTGCCCTTATTTTTTTAGTATCGGGGCAGCTTATATCATCTTCTTCCATAGTTCTCTATTCTCTCTCTCGCACTTACGCGTTTAGTCTCGCTTGCACCGCGTTTCGATGCGGACGCGCCTGCATATTAATATTCAATAAATCGCTTAGCGCGGCACAAGCCGTCGCTCGTAATTGTTTCGCTATGAGTGAACAACTTGTGGTGAACGAGCTGCTGGCGTTTCTGCAGCAGAAACTGGACGTGATGGACGAGGTGTCCGCTGTTCAGATCTGCGCAACAAACTTCAGCGAGGAAGACATAGCTGCCGCCAAGCTGTAGCTGTATACTGCGCTGAATAAGCGCGAGCAAATGGTGTTCCGCCGCCGTGACGGGACCAAGAGAAGCCTGCAAGTCCGCTATTATCACGCTGCTTAAGGAGACCGACCCAGACGACGTGCCGACGTTCGTGGTGAAGGAGCTAAACAAGCTTCCTCCCGTGACCTTCGACCATGTCGATGTTACGAGCCTACTCAAGGATATTGTCTCCCTGAAGGCCAGTCTTGCGGATGTGCTAGCAAAACTGGATGCATCCCAGGTCATAGTTACCGATTTGCGAAAGGAAGTTGGTGAATTGCGCAACAGTGTGGCCGAATCTAGGTCAGCAGTCAATGTGCCTAACGTCGACACATGCCTCGGAGCCGGCCTCGATAAATCGTCGTAGAATTCTGCGTCAGCAGTTTCAACGCCGGCCGGCGCATAAGTCGATTGCTGAGCTTGCTGAAAATTTACGCCCGCGCGCCCCGCATCGCCGCGGCGGCTCCTACGCCCTGCGCGGTCCGAACCCAACGAAAGGATTACGCCAGCGTCACCGCTAGCCTTAGTGACGCTTACAGTAAAAAGCCTGTGCCTGAAAAGGCACCGTCTAAGACTGATAATGATGGAGGATTCGTGACGGTACAGCGAAGGAAGCGCCGTTCGCGAATATCCAAGAACCTCTGCGGCAAGGCTCTTGTGAGCCCTGAAGTGAGCCTGCGTGCCGCCAAACCGAATACACCGGTGTCCATTTCCCGCTTGCATTACACCACTGAAGCGGAAAACATCGTGGAGTACGTGCGCCAAAAGATAAGGTACACACCGAGGGTGCATTTACTGGAGTCGCGCCGTAATGTTAACTTCAAGGCGTTCGTGGTGCGAGTACCGAATTGTTATCTGCCCAGGTGATGAAGGAAGACTTTTGGCCTCAGGACGTGGTGTTCCGTCGCTTCCGCGGACAAATTCCACTGGACAGCCTGCACAAGTGATGTGGTTACAAGTGCTACTAACATAGTCTTAAGTCTTATTTATTAACAATAGTTTTGTATTTAATTTATATGTGTTAGTTTATAAGGTATATTCTATGGGCCATTGTAGCCTGCAAAAAAAAAAAAAAAGATTATTATTATTATATTACTCATCAGACACCCCGTTACTACCCATGGCATCCTTCACACAGTCGTCCATCCAGCGTTTCTTCGGACTTCCTGAACTCTTAGCCATCCACAACCACTGTCAAAACATTCCTACTTAACTACATTTTCCTAATTATCTCCTTGCCACCCTCAAAGCCATTTTGAGCTAGTTAATATTGAAATTAATAATAATTATTAAAAAAAAATTTTTTTTGGACACAAAATGATCCAGTGAGTGTTAGTAACATATTAAATAACTTATTATCTAGTGTTAATACCAATTGACCTCTGCACAAGAAAAATAATGATTGGAGAGCTCTCCGCTACAGTTCTCAGGATGCTGTTGCGACTATCTCTCACTCTCCTGAGTAGCGAGGCACTTTTTTTACGAATGATCGCGTGAAATCCGTCGGTACGAGCTTGCGCAAACATCCCCGACGCACTGCAGTAGTAAATTAAGTAACATTTTTCTATATTTTTTCAGGATGCAACAACATGAAAATTATATTTGGATACCAATATTATTAATATTATCTACTGCACTCATATTGCTACTTGTTCGGCAAGGGGCACCTATGGCCATCATCAATTTCTACAAAGGAGTTAAAAATAGGAGGAGTTATGATGTCCAAGGTATGTTTTTTTACCAATAGATACATAGCATAACGCAGAGGTGTACCTATTATTACAGCCACATTCCGTTAGAGGCCCATGTAATGGGGCGAACCTATTTCTATCAATCGGCCACAAACCCGGTTACCCTGGCTGCTACTCAGAAATTCCTGTTAGGAAACCAATACCTACCTAACTATTTTTTCAATATGTGAATTGCAGGTGCTTTTGCAGAACTCACGTTCTGCAAAGGCACCTGCGATCGCCGTACCAACATAGTAATACACTAAAGTTTTTATATATAAAGAGCTAAGTGGGTGCAAGCGTGATTGGAGAGTAAGGAAACCTGGACACGTAAGTGCATTTACAAAAAAAAACAGCTGTCCGATACGAAACTTCCACAGCTGTGGTTTCATAGATAAAGTTGTTCAGTTAATACTAGTCTGAATCACTTCCTGAAATATTACTATTTTGTAGTACACTGTGTGATCACGATATTCCAAGTCAAACATGAATCGTATAAGATTGACATGAGCTAACGAAAAACGTATTATGTCAAACATGTTGAATGCCTTTGTAGATAAACAAAACGCTTTAAAAGCAAATGACACTTGTTCATAAATCGGGTAATGTAATTTTGGGTTTTTGCTCAAGGTTTTTCTAATGGTTCCGGTGACTGGAAAAGCAATGACGCTAGCGTATCTATACTCCATTTACTATGAGATTGGAATTATAAGTTGACCGTTTTTACAGTCCGTTCAACCGATTTTGACTTCTATACCGTAGGCATAAGGATGGCATTAAAAGCAAAAAGAATGTTACAATACCGACTATTTACTGCAGCTGCATTTTGTCTTGCTGTCAACGTAATTGAGTTCACAATCGGTTGAACGGACTGTAAAAACGGTTAACTTAAAATTCTAATCTTATACTAAATGGAGTATAGTTAAACATCGTCATTGATTGAAAATCTAAGTTTAAACACAACATAACATCACGCCTGTAATCCCCAGAGGTGTTCCCTTAGTACATCCACATTTTGCCATTCACATCACGTAATAGGGGGGCGAGCCTATTGCCATCAACCGGGCACAAATCCAGACTCCGTGGCTGCTTCTGAGAAATTTCTGATGGAAAAACCCAAGAGGCAAAATGCTCTTGGGTTTTTTCCACCAGGATTTTTTCCAACCTAAGAATCGGACCCAGGAAATTTTAGAATAGTTTGACCTGAGTGCTTACTCTCGAATATAATTCCGATAGATCGACATTGGAATTGTCAGTCAAACGTCAGCAATTGGCTGGACTCACTGAGTCTAGCCAATCCCTGACGTTTAACTCAACCAACTGACGTTTGACCAATGTCGATCTATCGGAATTATATTCCAGAGTAAGCACCCTGATAGGTCGGGGAATTTACTATGGGCAGGTAATCTACAATGAGTCTTTTTCATTATTTCTTCAGACCCTGGCACTTAAGAGCCTTTGCTACCTCAAATTAGTGTAGTAACTCTATTTGTGCCTTGTGGTGGTTCAAACTTCGTTTCAAATACTGTTAGAATAAAGTTCTAATCAGCTTGCACTAAAAGCGGTTGTTACGTCTTTCGCTGCGGCCGAATAGTGCAAAATTAGTGGTATTTTGCGATTTACAATAAAACTTTTGATTGGACTAAAAAAGTAAAACATTACGATTTTAGTATGTTGCTTGTAGAATTATTTGGCAAAAAATTCATAACGATGACATGTATTTTAGTATGGTTTTTACTCGTTAAAAGAAATTTTTAGAGGTATCTTCGTGATTTTTTTCTATCGAGCAAAGTTAGTTGTATTGTGTTTTCACAACACTATGTCACTATTATATCCTGAAGAATATCACATATTTTTCTGATTTTGTTTACTGCAGTGAATCATATACTTTTCCGCATTATAAAACTTGCGTTTTACGTCTGTTATATAGCCGCTTAATATATGATGTGTTTTTTTTTCAGGTGCTTTCCAGAAACAAAATACACCAGATGCGTTTGAACGTTCGCGCCTAGAGATCATCATACCTGATGAGAGGGAAACGCACAGTTAACTAACTATATTGTTGCTTGTTTCGATATAAAAGGTGTAAACGGACCGTTCACGAAGCCGAGAACCAAACATTCGGTTCATCAAACTAAGTAACCGGACGCGAAAAATGTTTCAAGGAAACAATGTTTTTTTGGGGGGAAAATTCACGTATGTATGAAAGTGCGTTACAATGAGGTAAAACATTGTGCAGATATTTTCGCATTGATTAGTAATCAGGTCATGGAGGAATTACAAATAAAGTAAGATCCTCGCATCATCTGCCTAGTCTTTTCCCAACTATGTTGGGGTCGACACTCGACTTCTAGTCTAACCGGATGCAGCTGAATACCAGTATTTTACATGGAGCTGCTGCCTATCAAAAAATTTAAGATATTTAAAAAAACATTTGTAAAAGTGTCCTCCAATATCTCCGTAACGCGGGAGAAAAACAGGCTCATGTCTTCGTCAAGGGTCTGATTTCACCCTTTATTAAATAATTATTTTTTGTAATAAATGTCATTGCATTGCAGAAGCTTGGCTTTTTCTATATTTTACTCAACAAAGCTAGGGAACTTTAAACCGATTCAGTTGCCACGCAATCTCAGTAGAAAGGTTTTCCATGTCTTATTGCATATAATTACGGTAATGCTCTCTCTTCTGTTTGTCTCGATCGAATCGGAAAAGGTACGTTGAGAGTGGTTAGGTGCCTAATGATATTATTTTGATAATTTTGACTGTAGTTCGTAGCAGGGATGTTGCGGATGCCGATTTTTTGACATCCGCGGATGCGGATGCGGATGCGGAGTTTTGGAGGCTCACATCCGCGGATGCGGATGCGGATGCGAATGTTTAAGATATTATATAAATGAAGTAAAAAAAAAATGAAGTAAAATAAAAATGAAGTACCTAGGTATATGAATGAAGAATTAAAACATTCTTTAGATTAGATACTTTGTATCGGTGGTGACATTGATAATTAACTATACTCCATTTACTATAAGATTAGAATTTTAAGTTAACCGTTTTTACAGTCCGTTCAACTGATTGTGAACTCTATTACGTTGACAGCAAGACAAAATGCAGCTGCAGTAAACAGTCAGTATTGTAACAATCTTTTTGCTTTTAATGCCAGCCTTATGCCTACGGTATAGCAGTCAAAATCGGTTAACGGACTATAAAAACGGTTAACTTAAAATTCTAATCTTATAGTAAATGGAGTTTAGACGCTGAAAAATAAAGAATTTAAACTTTAAATAATAATAAACTTTACCTACAATAAAACGTAGGTATTACCGGTGTAACATAATGGAATTGACCTGACGATTGAAATAAGCTGAGCTAGGACTAAAGTAGTCTTAGATTAGTGTAACTAATATAAAGTTTTCCCATAAGTAAACAATTATTTACACACAATGATTACAATCACAACTCACGACAACACTCGAAATATCAATCTATACGATAAGTAATCAAACAGCGCAAACAAACACGTAATGATTTATTTACAAGAAACAAAAGATGCACCACAATAAACGCGTCGGATCTTGTCACCAATTTCTTCGCACCCATTGGTCATTGTCATTTGTCACAAGGGAAACGGCACGCGCCATTCGCCGGCCGGCCTCGCCCAATTATTTCTTTCTTGACGCAACTTGTATGACATTCGCATCCGCATGAATATCCGCATTGATTATTGCGGATGCGGATGCGGATGCGGATGTTCAAATCTATGCGGAAGCTCCGCATTTGCGGATGCGGATTCGAATATTCGCAACATCCCTGGTTCGTAGCTATAGTCACGAGCAATTATATGTATATGTCACAGTCAAAACTGTTAATCAGTCAAAAATACTTTTGACCGGTTAAATCTATTAAAGTTTTTCTCAGTAGGTACTACAAGTCTACTCAATTGGTAACAATATTACGGACATAACTTTAAAACTTATTCCGCCTTATTACAAAAGGTAGTTAAACCTGGTTTAACTTAGACCTGGTTTATCTCGCATGCTGTCACTTTCTTTAGAACATTATTGAAGTGAGACGTCATGCGAGATAAACCAAGTCTAAGTTAAACCAGGTTTACCTTCCAACCCGAGACAAAACCTGCCTAGACCATATAAATATAAAAACCGAATGTAGTTCGAAAATTGTAATAATAAAATCATCTGTCACTGATCACTTTCCTGTATGTCTAACACTGGAATCACGTGTTACCCGTAAAGTTTTAAATAAAATTCAAGAAAGGATAAACTATGTTAAAGTAACAGACCAAATAAGACACCACCTTTCAAATAGTACTATACTCTACACAATAAATAACGTTAATTCTGCTGTCCAAATTCTTGTAGACATAGTAAACAACGCAATCAAAGCAAACAAAACAACCACCGAAGTTCCTCATCGTAAAAGAGTATTTAAGCCGTGGATTACTCCAGGATTACTCCGATGTATAAGGCACAGGGACAAACTACATATAGACCACAAAAAGCACCCTAATAATAATATACTAAAAACTACCTACTTAAGATACCGCAACCATTGTAACAACATTCTAAACAAAGTTAAAGACACACACGAAAAATCAGAATTAAGGAAACATACAAAAAATCCAAAAGAAACCTGGAAACTAGTCAAAGAAATAGCAAACATAAATTCAACACGTGAACCTAACTTAGACTTGCTCAAACTAGGAAATACCCCGGAGGAAGCAGTAAACAGTGTAAACAACTATTTTGTCAAAGTAGGTGAAACCCTAGCAAGCAAGATAAACGCACCTAACGACATCCCAACAAACAATAAAGACCCACAAGTGTGTAACTCATTAGTTTTGCTTGAAACAGATGAGCAGGAAGTTGAGCAAATAATTTTAAACCTGAGAGAAGACTGCGCTAGAGGTTGGGACAATATACCTGTCAAGATAATTAAACTGGCTAGAGATGTTCTGGTCCCCGCTCTTGTTCATATTGCCAACTTAAGCTTTACCACGGGAATATTCCCCACTCTGTTTAAACTCTCTGTAGTCCATCCTATCTACAAGTCTGGTGACAGGGCCGGTGTCAGCAACTACAGGCCAATCTCTGTGCTCCCAATACTTTCAAAAATATTAGAAAAACTCATTAATAGCAGACTAGTAAATTACCTAAACAAAATTAAATTAATTTCTCCTAACCAATACGGCTTTGTATCAGGGAAATCTACAGAGGACGCGATAATAAAACTAACAGAACATATTGCAGGTAAACTAGATAACAAAAATAAATGCATAGGGGTCTTTCTAGACCTAGCGAAAGCTTTTGACACCGTCTCTGTCCCCAGGCTGGTGGAGAAGATGGAGAAAATAGGTATTCGAGGAACCCCCCTTAAACTTCTCACGGACTATGTTACTAATAGAACTCAGATAGTAAAGATAGACAAGCACATAAGTGATAGTGCAAATATAGATTTTGGTGTACCACAGGGGAGTGTGCTCGGTCCAAGTTTATTTCTCATCTATATAAATGAGATATGTAATTTAAATCTACAAAATGGACAAATAATAACGTATGCAGACGACACGGCTATCCTTTTTCATGGAAACACATGGACAGAGGTTGCTGCTCTTGCTAACGCTGGGATGAGAACAGTTCTCGGATACCTTAACTTAAACTTACTTACCCTTAACGTAGAAAAAACAAAATACCTCATGTTCTCAATAAAGAAGACGCCACCGTCTGTTAAAGAATTGGTTGAAGTTCGAGCACACACCTGTAATCCTAATAATATCAGCGACTGCAATTGTCCCCCTATTGAAAAAGCAAACTGCATAAAATATCTCGGAATACAAGTGGATGACCAGTTAAACTTCCACCACCACGTAAAAACACTAAGCTCTAGGGTTAGAACGCTAATAACAGTTTTTAAGAAGTTACGCAGGGTGTGCGACCAGAGACTGTTAAAAACAATCTATCTATCCCTTTGCCAGTCAGTACTGGAATACTGTATCTCTGTCTGGGGGAGTACACACAAAACTCATCTATTAAACCTAGAAAGAGCCCAGCGTGCAGTTCTCAAAGTAATTCACAAAAAAAACTTCCAGTATCCGACTGAGCAGCTATATAAGGATTGTACGGTTTTAACGGTTCGACAACTTTATATCAGGAGAGTTCTGCTTTTAAGCCACAAAGGCTCAACGTACGATCCGGAAAGGATAAGAAGCAAACGAAGAAAAGACCTGGTTTTTGACCTGAAACCGTGTAAAACAGACTTCTTCAGGAGACAACCATGCTACATGGGCCCATACCTTTATAATAAAATAAGTAAACATACACAGTTGCATAACTTACCGCTAAAGAAACTAAAACTTACCATAGATAACTTCCTTCTCACTCAAAATTATGGAGATACCGAAAATTTATTAAAAAGTATAAAATAAAATAAAATAAAAACCGCTTAGTGCCCATTCATAAACGTAAACACACACGCACACACACATACACACACACGCACACACTTACACACACACACACACGCTCACTCACACAATATGTTTTCACACACACGAACGATAGTTTATACAAAGTAATGATATTGAATACTATAGCTACTTATATTTGCACCGCACCACACTTGTAATGGCAGCTCGATCATGGTGGTGACGGAAGTAACTGGTGCTTATAGCACAGGAGTCCTCCTAGTTTAAGCCCAGTTGCACTTGTCTTGTATCTTGCCACTAAATTAAGTCTAATTAAGGTTCAATAATTGTAATAGGTTTAAGTCTTGAACAAATAAATATTGTTTATTGTTTATATTGTTATTGTTTTACTACGTTTTGTAATAAGGCGGATTGAGCTTTTTTGGGACACTTTGGAAAACTTCGTGCTCGTAATAGCTGACATAATATTTAAATATTGACAACGCGTTTTACCATAATAAGTGTTTTGACTGGTACCAGTCAAAAGTAGTTTTTACTGTAACATAATAATATACACTTGTTAAACTTAAAACGCGAGTTTTTGTTTAAATAACGATTGAAACTGCGAAATGAGCAAATTTAAGCAAATATGGGTTAGAAAATATTGGTTGGTAGTATATAATAATAATAATATAATTACATTTAAATGAAATCAAAACAGTAGGTGAAAATGACTTCTAAACGTTGCTAAGTGTGTAAGGACACCTATTGATGCTACTGACTGTACAGTATAAGTCTATTATTATGTTAACGGCAGTTTCGGTTATTCGGTATTCCATAGAATACCTTAGCAATTCCGTATTCTGTAGAATGCCTAAGAAGTTCAGGCATAGGATGAAATAAAATGTATTCAAAACGTAAGTAAAGTAGTTATCGTTCAGTCGGCATTTCGTTAAATACGACGTAAAAGCGGGAGTGACATCGGCCAGCCATCTTTTGATGTAACCAACTTGGATACCCATTTTATTTTCGATACTTTCTTTTTAATCCTCACCTGATCTCCTCTAGGCCTTCTACACGATGCCTAGGAATTGTGTACTCGTACGTATGTACCTACAGTCAAACAAGATAATAAGTATACAGCCAGCTAATTTGCATTTACTTTTAAAATTATACACATACACACACAGGTAGAGACTGATGTGAAATGGTACAGCGTTTGACAACAGTCGCTTAATGCGAAGCGCTTTATAAAACAAAATTGCAGTCAGTATTTTCATTTGTACTAGAATTATAAAAATCTCTACCTGTATTCTTATTAACTTGTTCGACTGTACGTACGTAGCTGGGACGGATAAATATCGCTAATTTATTTAATAATTTGCCTAGGTGAGCTCGGCTTTGTTTCTGTTTGTATTTATTTATAAAAATTACCTCTGTATATAGGTACTCAAAAATATGTTTTCTATAGAATTAAATGAATCATTATGAAATGTATATACTATAATTTTCAACCAACCAAATCTGTATCCTTAAATTCTGCATATTCTGAATTTGGGTCAACTGCAGCCCTATAGCGCTCCCCTTAGCCACATAAATAATATCTCCTATTTATCAAACGTCGGCAATAAGGAAGGCCCTGACGTTATCAGAACGTTCCGAATCTTTTCCTAAAAGAACGCGTGATAGATGAGAATCGTACCGTTTGCTCTCGGGTAATTTACTTTATCTTCAAATAGTATTGGCACACAGGCTATTTATTATAAAATGTTGACTTTCTTTTATCAATATGGTTTGGTACTAGATCGGTTTTTTTAAAGTGCATTCTTATTTCAACTAATAGAGAAGTGAGTAATAGAAGAGTATACTGTAATGACCTCAAATAAATTGAGGTAAGTGCAGGAGAATAATGCTGATGAGTTTTTTTAAATTTTGATAGTACTAGCTGGCAATATAGTTAGTTGTGCTGCGTGGGAGACGAGACGAAATCATCGGAAACTCGAACTTGGGAACTTAAATAGATTTCCTTGTAAGTCTGCGGATACTGCAGCTTAAAAGTAATTCTGTAATAAGAAAGTTTTGAAGGCAGGATGGAGTAGGGGTTAGAGGGTTAACATTTAGATCCCACTAGCTATTGCCAGCGGCTTCACCCGCTACAACTCGAAAATTATCCCACCGGAACATAAAATCGGGATAAAAACTATCCTATAATAATATGGATAATCCAGGTTATAAACATATGTGTACCAAATTTTATCCAAATCAGTTCAGTAGTTTTTGTGTGAAGAAGTAACAAACATACACACTCACAAACTTTCGCCTGTAGAATATTTATAGTGTGACTAGCTTTTGCCCGCGACTTCGTTCGCGTGGAATAGTGACTTCCGGCAGATTTTTGGTTTATCTCGCGAAAAAAAAAAAAAAAAAAACTATCCTATGTCCTTTCTCAAGTTCCAAACTATGTCTGTACCAAATTTCATCAAAATCCGTTCAGCCGTTTAGGCGTGAAAGAGTAACAGACAGACAGACAGACAGAGTTACTTTCGCATTTATAATATTAGTATGGATTACAGGTAAACACAACATTGACAACAAAGACGCCAGATTACCGCTAGTTGCTAACTTAAGTCTAGGTGTACAATCGATTATGAAAAGAAAATGGAATAAATAATAATAAATTTTGTTACAAAGAAAATGAAATTAAAGTGAAAATGAATATACCACACACTATACAATTCCAATCATACCTATCATGTTAAATCATGTATCTACGTTCAACAAAATAACCTATCATTAACCCTTCAACGAACGGACAGCAGACACAACAGCAAAATCTATTGTCATCTCCCCCTGGGGTTGATCTGATCGTTGATGAATTAAGTAAAACTACTATCCAGCATATCAAGACCCCTGCGTTCTAGGAAGCTGCACTTATAAGAGGTGCCAAGCTGTTTCTCGTGATTTACTGAACCGTATTTTTCCCTTAACCCTGTATAGAAATCGAATCATAGAAAGCCATCTTCTGGATATCAAAATAAAGAAAATCACAATCATTATCACTATCACAATCAGCATCATTATCACAATCACCATCACTGTCACAATCACTATCACAATCACTATCACTATAACAATCACAATCACTATCACAATCACAATAACCATCACTGTCATAATCACAATTACTATAACAATAACAATCACTATCACTATCACAATCACTATCCCTATACCAATCACTATCACTATCTTAATCACAATCACTATCACTACCACAACCACTATCAAAATCACCATCATCGTTATCACAATCATTATCATCGTAATCACAATCATCATCATTATAATCACAATCATCATCATTGTTATCACAACAAATCAACAATAACCCTGTATAGAATAGATAATACATATAGTTGAATTCGCAGTCTTCTGGATCTCAAAATAAATGTCATATTCGTAATCAGCACTCCTGATATTCTCGGAATCGACACCCATATTGATTTTTAGACATTTCAACCCCATCGCACCTCAACTTACAGGGGATGATGGTATTTCAGGTCCGCCACATTAAATCTTAAAATCGTTGTTTTTGTGATACACCCGATACACCATACAAACAATAACCATGTTGATTTTCAGACTTTGTCAGTGCATTTCCCCCTTTAGGGGTTGAATTCTGAAAAAACCTGAAACACAAATGTTAACTAATTTATCGATAGGAGTACTCCTGTGAAGTTTCAAATAAAATAGTCTAACTAATCTTATTTCCCCATGTAAACTTTGGACCCCCGTTTCAACCTCTAAGGGGGTGAATTTTGAAAAATCCTTGCTTGGTGCACCCCTATACCTATGTGCCAAATTTGGAATGTCTAGACTCAGCGGTTTGGGCTGTGCATTGATTTTTCGAATTTATCACCCCATTTCCCCTTCTTAGGGGTTGAATTCTGAAAAAACCTGAAACCCATTTCTACTCATTTATCGATAGGAGTACTCCTGTAAAATTTCGAATAAAACCGTCTATCTTATTTCTCCATACAAACTTTGGACCCCCGTTTCAACCCCTAAGGGGGTGAATTTTGAAAAATCCTTGCTTGGTGCACCCCTAAACCTATGTGCCAAATTTGGAATGTCTAGACTCAGCGGTTTGGGCTGTGCATTAATTTTTAGAATTTATCACCCCATTTGCCCTTCTTAGGGGTTGAATTCTGAAAAAAACTGAAACCCGTTTCTACTCATTTATCAATAGGAACACTTCTGTGAAGTTTCGAATAAAACAGTCTAACTAATCTTGTTTCCCCATACAAACTTTGGAGCCCCGTTTCACCCCCTTAGGGGATGAATTTTGAAAAATCATTTCTTAGTGCACCCTTAGACCTCATAAGGAACCTACTTGCCGGAGTCTGTAGACGCAGCGGTTTGGGCTGTGCGTTGATGGTCAGTGAGTGAGTCAGTCAGTCAGTCAGTCACTTTCTTCTTTTATATATATAGATGTACAGTAATTAAAATTATGTACCAATCTAAGGTACAACTAACATTAGGCGCTAATATAAGAGATAGAATAGATATATAAAAGAGCTAAACAGATCCTAAGGTCATCAATAAGTGCTATCACATGGGAGTTATAGCGAGCTATAACTTTACTATACCCCTGGAATGGGCACAAATTCTTATGGTTTTAGGTTCCGCTATGGCGATGTAGTGGAGTTACAAAATGACATTAAGAGATATAGTAGAGCAATTGTGGAGGTACAGTAGCGCTAACTGAGACATAAAACGCTGTAAGAGTGGTATGTTAGTGGCTAGTGACTCCTCAAGCGGTATGGTAGAGCTACATGCTGCTTACTGACACTTTGAGCGCTATTTAGGGAGCAAATGTATGAATATAAACTCCGTAAGGGGTATACTAGATCTATGATGTATCATACTTACTATTTGAGCGGTTAGAGGGTGGCAATAAGGTAAATTGTAACACCTTGAGCTGCAGTATAGATCTACAATAGGAAATTTTAGCGTCTAAGGATATAATTTTTTACTTTTTTTCATAGCCGGCTATTATAAGCGGTATGATGTTTCTATAATGTTGATCTCTTAACAAAAAAACAAACATTGTGCGTTTACAAAAATAAATGGCGGAGTTGAGTGCTAAAATTTTAACTCATTGTTAGTGGAAACTGAAGGGGAATTTTCATTGCGAATGTAAGTAAACTGTGAATATATGTATATATTATTGGCAAATAATTGATGGGCCCACTCTTTGTTGTGTATTCAACAAAAATTTTTTTTTTGCTTCACATCGAGCAAAACATTTTTGTACTAAATATGTAACAAAACTTTGCCTATTGACTTAAAAGTGTCATGACCCTGGTATTGGCAAACAATCAATTATTTACCAATAATATATACACATATTCACAGTTTACTTACCTTCGCAATGAAAATTCCGCTTCAGTTTCCACTAACAATGAGTTAAAATTTTAGCACTCAACTTCGCCATTTATTTTTATTACTCAACTAGCTTTTCCCGGCATGCGTTGCAATGCTCTTTTTCCTACCCTACCTACCCTACCTAACCTACCCTACCTACCTACTACCTATTGCCTTTTTTTTTTTTTTTTTTTTTTTTAAGTATCCTATGTCCTTCTCCTGGTTCTTAGCTACCTCCCTACCAATTTTCATCTAAATCCGTCCAGCCGTTCTTGAGTTATAAATGGTGTAACTAACACGACTTTCTTTTATATATATAGATGAGTAATAACAGCGGTCCTCTTCGGAAATATCAAAACTTGCAGTTGCGATATCACTTCCATTAGGTACATACGGAACCCTCATCTTCAAGCAAGACTATGTTGGGACGCCATTTTATGCTTACCAATTAGGGGGAGGTACTAAAGTGGTAACAAACCCAATAATTCAGCCTTAAATAATATGGAGGCCATACTTGACACTATAAGTTCTATTAATAGGGTGAAATATCTCTACTATTCAGCCCTAAACTATACAAGGGAGTTTTGTACCCCTTTAGGGGTTTGATGTTGTAAAAGATTTAATGAACACCATTCTAGAGCTAGTAGCGTTAATTGCTCTTTTTGTGCAACTCTCAGCGCTCCGAAAGAGTTTGTGGTAGCTTGCTTAGAACTTTAGAAACTAATAGTGACTGTTAATTTCTTATATGGATCTGATAGTCGTAAGATTCGCTCAAAGCTATAACTCAGCAGCTTTGGTCTGTATTGTAGAGATAATAATCGCTGCTCTACTCGTTTAACCTCCATACATTGCTCTTATAAACCTGCTTTGTCACTATAAGCGTTATTTTTTATTACTAACACTCTTTTGTCGTCACAAACTATAATTGCAGCTACAACACTACCTTCATAACACTTTAGGTTCTAAAGTAAGCTCTATTTGCAGCCATAATGTTTGTTATGGTAGTACTACGTTATCTAATACCTAAGGCTTCCGAGAACTGTCGGGAATGTCCGTTCACACGTGTTGCGCGGAATGCTCTCCATTATCTGTGCATAATTACCTAGACGTAACATGATTGAAATACGTAAATAGTTGCACATTGTGGCATTGTATATTCTGTCTATATCTCTATATACAACCGTAGTTTCTATATTGTTTACCATAAACATTATACTCATCATCATCATCATCGTACGTATGTACCTACAGATAATATGATTCATCATTTCAGCCAAAAGACGTGGCCCATAGGCCCATAAACATTATACTCATCATTCCGAAAACCTATACTTTTACTACCTCGTTGGCCTAGTGTTCGCAAGTACGCCTGCTGCTGAGCGTGTGGTCCTGGGTTCAATTCCCGGTTTGGGCAAATTGTTATGGGGTTTCCCATTAGAAACATCCGGGCCAAATCGATAGGGTACATGGACTTAAACATAACTGGTAAAATGTGGGTATATAGTGAACTCATCTGACTTCGTCATAAAAGCATTTGTAGAAATATAAAAATAAAGTACTAACTAAGTATCAAATATCACCGAATTAGGCGAATCACAGAATTAGATGAGTTCACCCTACCCTTGTAAGGTACGCCTCTGCGTGCCTGTTATGTTATACTTGAACAAAAAATCTGTTACTCCCTCTATTTCGAAATTCGCATAAACACGTATTTAAATCGTCGTTTTTCGTGTCTAAAGGTAGAAGAAGGAACCATATGACTAGAACTTCATTACCGATGAAAATTTTCTATATGCAGGGGTACATCAATAACATCGGTATTTTAAAAAAGAATTTGCTGTTCCATACAATTTCCATACTTTTGTAGGTAAAACTAAATAAATATGTTTTATAAATATTATATTTATTTAAAAAAATATGGATAAAAATTCCGTGTCTTCCACCCTGACCACTGAAAAGCCTTTAACGTAACCTAATTCAAATTCATTCAAATTCATTTATTTATTGTTTGTTACAGGTAAACATAAGGTCTTACAAATAGTTTTGTGTGTATCACTGTAACATACCCATGGGGTGTACAGTATTTATACATATTATTATACAGTATGTCAACATTATTGGTTAAATTAAAATTTATATTACATTACACATTCAGTCATACTAATCCGCATTAGCATCGGTTGTTTCCTAGAACGCTCAATAAAAGTCCTCGCCTCATGACTAATGAGAGCTTGTCCCGTGTGGGTGGTCACCACACAACACTGAAACTGAATAATTACATCAATTATACATTACTGAACTTCGACACAATACAATACAGCTCAATCAGGATTTGTGTAATTAGATAATATAGAGTAAGATCCCAGAGCAATCAGACATAACTTATTTTCACACGGATGAAACCTGAAGTTTTCAGTAGCGTCTCGTGTGCCTTGAATACCTACGCGCTTTGTAGAACTTGCCGAGTGACACCTGGGCAGGTACCAGGTGAGAAAGGCGACTAAAAATAAGAATTATTTAACTTAAATTCACATGGCTGATTTTTATATAAATGTCATGTAGAATATTATTTTAAAGTAATATCATAAGTGTCAGACACTTTTGATGGACCAGAGCTTTTGTCAGACGCTTTTAAGCTTGGTTTTTGGAGCGCCTGACCAATATAGCATGGCAATATCCCGATCAATTAGCTTTAAGTATTAAATCATTAGGAGTTTAGTATTATTTAAAGCGTCTGTTAAGCAATACGGCCGACGGAAAGTGTCTGGGAGTAGAAAATATACGTAAAAAACAGCGTGAAGTATTTTCTCCAATTTTTTTACGTATATTTTAGGAATTATCCTTAAAAATAAGTCGCAAATACTCCCATCCGTGTGAAAATAAGTTATGTCTGATTGCTCTAGGATCTTGGACTAATACTATTGACAACCATCGGAGTGTGTCAAGCATACTATTATCTGTGCTATTATGAAGCATTTATGGGAGTGGTAATGAATACTTTATTATTAATAGCCAAACAAGGGATCAAAGGATGTATGTCAATCCGCACTATAACTACATGAATTACTAAGCCGTGCTAGAAACCACTTAATCGTTGGAGACGCTTTGGTTTAATGACACAGTAACAGTGGAACACTCGATGTAGGGCACATTCAATTACACTTCACAGATGCTTAGAGCCTCTATACACAATAGGTGAATGAACGTCAGAGGGTACCGCTCGATCCCTTACAAACATACGATACAACCTGAAGAGAAAGGACTGATGTTTGCACTCGTTCACTATGCCGAGGGTGAAGGAACGACAATAAGAAGTCAAGTATTTCCCAAAAGGTCACATCAAATTGAAACGTTACAATCTCATTAGATTTCGATTGAAAATGTTTCGGCAATAATACTAATGACAATGGTTAATGTAATGACAAACAAACAAATGACTCAGAGGCAGGCGTATTAATAGCCATTGTAATTTTAGAGTTTTAGTTTATATTATTTATTTAGTGTAGGTAATCATCATCATCATCATCATCATTTCAGCCAAAAGACGTCCACTGCTGAACATAGGCCTCCCCCAGGCGTCGCCACATTGACCGGTCCCGTGCGTCTCTCATCCAGCGGGTTCCTGCAACCTTGACCAGGTCATCGTTCCACCTAGTGGGAGGCCTTCCAACGCAACGTCTTCCGGTTCGCGGTCGCCATTCGAGAACTTTTCGGGCCCATCGGCCATCCGTTCTGCGAGCAATGTGCCCTGCCCATTGCCACTTAAGTCTGGCGATTCTTCGGGCTACGTCGGTAACCTTGGTTCTCATGCGGATGTCCTCATTTCTGATTCGATCACGCAAGGAAACTCCGAGCATAGCCCTCTCCATTGCCCTTTGGGTGACTTTGAGCTTTCTGATAAGGCCCATTGTGAGCCACCACGTTTCGGTCCCGTATGTAATCACTGGCAACACACACTGGTCATAGACTTTCGTCTTGAGACACTGGGGTAATATTGTGATTTAAATTTTTATTTTATATTTATGTTTTATGCTTGATTGAAATTTTATAATTGTACTTTTTTATTTCAAATATGTGTACCTAAATGAGATTATGATCCTACATGGATTGAAATAAATGAATTTGAATTGAATTGAATACTAAAACACTTCATATTTCATTCGAAGTTCTGCCAAGTCACGTTTAAGCAATTTCAGAGATTTGTGCATTATCTTTAGAGGCAATAACCAATAGCTTCAAGTATCCTCTTCCAGTTATTGAATTTTATAATACTCGTTTAATATCTATTCTTCCACTCGAATGTCAGAATAGAATCACTACATAACCAGGAATTATTGTCAGTAACACCCAAGGCGCAAAAAGGAGAAAAATGCTTCACATTTTTAATATCCCTCTATATACGACCATCGTAAAAATGTTTTACGGGTCTATAGGTGTATTGTTAGCTATTTTAAGGGAAAAATCCTGAGGTTTGTGTAGCCCCAGCCGAGGTCCCTTTTGTCTCGCTCGTAATGAATGTGGGCCACCCCGCGTATATTCAGAATAGGGACATATTTATCTTTGCGATTTGTCTTTTAAACGATGTCATTCCACTTGTGGTTCTGATCCGATAAGATCGGGTAGGAGAATAGTTTTAGTACAGGGTTTAGTTCATTTCTAATATTCGTATAGGTGAGGTCGGGCAAAGTGTTATTTCCATCAGGAATGCCTAAATAGCAGCAACGGAGTCTAGATTTGAGCCCCGTTGATGGCAATAGACTCACCCCCTATTACATGGGTCTTAAACATAACTGGAGAAATATGGGTTTACTAATTGGTGCACTCTATGTAACCTTTCGAGGCTTACAGGCGTGATGTTATGATAAGTAATCCTCAGTGCTGAAGCGCGGCTACGCCTACGCGGAGAAGGCTGCATGTGTTCATTAAGAGGAAATGCGAGTGCTGTCTCTTTCCACTATCGCTGTCTCTCTCCGTCCTCCTGCCCTCAAATTCGTGCGAAAAGGACAACTGTAGAAAAAAGTTAGAATTCGAGGTTTGGCTCTCGCCTATTTCCTCCTCCAATATTGAACCAATTTAAAAGATATTTTAGACAATAAATAAGGAGGTTATATACTACGCCGCTATGTTTTTCTTTTTTCGTTAATAGTTGTCAAATTTGTACACTAGGACTCTGTTAACAGCGATCTAAACAAGCAATTTTGAGCATTTTTTTAAGGGTTCTAGTGCTTATAAAAATAATTTATCACCAAAAAGGAAAACATAGGGACATAGAAATCGTTAATATTTATTATTCTGTAAAAAACCATTGCTCTAGGGTCATGAACCAAAAAGAAAACAGGCGAGAGCGTTTGTATGGAGAAAAGACCACTCGCGTTTCCTCTTAACGAACGACTGTGCGTGGGAAATTTACAATGAAAGAAAATATATTCAAAGAAACTGCAGTAAGTAATAAAAGTAAGAAGTGAATAGTTCTCTTTGTTGTAGTCGGGAAAGAGGATCGTTGAAGCACATAGTACTATATGTAGTAGAACTACTAGAGCTCACTGTCTTTTGCCCGAGTGTGTGAGGAATTAAAGTTGCTGTACGCTTAACTCTTCCTTTGTAACGGTAGTAAACAAACTATGTAGTACTTTGTTCATCAGCAAGTCGGGTACTAGTGTAACGTAGGAAAGAACTTTGTTATCCGTATAACGTGTGCAAATAACTGTCAAGGCTTCAAAGAGAGGTATTACAAATAAACAATGTTTTGTTCAATAGTAATGTTGGAATTCTACGGCGACCTAAGAATCTTAAAACCTAAATAAAGGTGCCACTACGCACAGGTCCACAGCTTTTTTTATGTGGTTGCCTCGTGTATATCCCGGACATTATGGCGATCTAGCCCATCACCCACCGTCCACAGGCCTGTGGTCCACTGCGATCGTGGTTTTTTTTTTTTTTTTGTGGGGTGGAAAATCATCGAATAACCCCCCCCCCCCCCCCGCTCTTGGGCAGAGCGAAGGGGAGTGTTAGACTTCTACTGACTAAAAACCAAACCCATGTTCCTTCTTCGTGGGCTACTCTTACTCACGAAACAAATGCTGGCAATCAAATTAACCGTGTCTAAACTCTCCGTGCACATCCTGCGTATGTACGATGGCCAATCAAGCTTTACTATCCAGTAACGCTGATCTCGCATTGTTCTGGAAGCTCATACAAAGCGAGGTTAGGTTATACTGGCTATGTAAAGCTTTATGTGTCACCGTGTGTCCCAGTACTCCCAGTGGACGGTCGGCTTTTGTTGATGTTGAAATGTGGAGGCAGAGACACCACCGTTATCAACTCATACACACAAATTGTTGTTGTGAACATAACATAACACGTGAGTTTGTAACACTTTGCAAAAGTTAGTTTTCGGTCTTGACAGCTCGCTTACTTGTACAATTAAGGTACTTTTTGGCTTGTCGTCAATCAACCATTATGAGATCAATGATCGACCATTCTGACACTATTGAATAGCAGACTCGGGGCCCTGGTAACTTTGCTTACATTATTCAGAAAGAAGACAAAAGTTTTATTAAAATTATCAGCTAAAAGTATCTAAAAAAGAAAAAGCTCTTTACTTGTACTTGTTTGGTACATTTAGGGACCTGTAAGTTTTTGTATTTTAGAACCAGTTTCATTTTTTTCATCTAAATTGTGATCACAAACTTATTGTTATATGAATATATTATTTATTTGGCACTAGAGACCACGTGCCAGAGCACATAGTGTAGGAGCTCGTAGGTGAATAATAACAGCCGGTCGAGTCGATCTGCTGGTTAAGCCATGCTTGCCTAGTTTGTTACATACATTAAAGAAGCCGATTCCATTATAGTTGGGAAATGGCAAATGATGACTATAGAGCACCTGCGGTGAAAACGTGAACGTAACTGTTCATTGCAGGCGTTCCAGCCCGTCCCCGTGGCAAAAAACGTCAGTTCATGAATGTAAATAAGAACGTTTTGAGAAATTAGAATTCATAGGTAATTCCTTTCAATAATTAAAAGCCAAACTTTACTACAGCTCACTTCGAAGCCGATTCACATTTTAGAACTTGCCACTCAATTAGTGGGCGAGCTGTTTTGATTCTAAACTACTCAACTTTACTCAAGTGATCTTCAGACTTAAAGGCTAACTACTCTAAAATTAAATTCTGCATTCGGACAAGAAAATAAACAAAACAGCATCTTTAAATTGAAGAAGTAATGAACACTGGAGGGATTATTAAGTTACCTTGTGATTGTTTGACTAACTTGTAGGTTTAGTTGTCCCAAGCGGCAGCTGATACTGGGAACAGGACTCTGCATGTATGCGCAATCCAGAAAACTATAATTGGGGTTTTCTGAGAAGACACTCTCGGTGGAACGTGGGAGAGTACATAATATATTAACATAACATCATGTCTGTATTCCCCGAAGGGTTAAGCAAAGGTGCATCTAATAGTACATCCACGTTTCACCATGAGTTATGTTCAAGTCCCATGTTATAGGGGTCTAACCTATTGCCATCGGATACAAATTCAGACTCTGTGTCTGCTACTGAGATATTCCTGATGGATAAACCAAATAAGTAACACTTTGCCAGGCACGGGAATCGTACCCAGGATATCATGCCCAGCCGTCGCACCTGCGACCATTAGACCAAAGAGATTATCTTTGTTTATCCCTTCCAGGAATGCAAACGACATAATTATGTGATGCTATGTAATCGGTTCGAAAGATTTGAAAGATTCGTTTGACGCTGTCGAATTCTACAAACTTACGTGGAAAATAATTTTCTGAACCTTTGTCGATTTTATTTAATTTTTCACCATTTGAAATCTATATAAATAAAGAGAGAAGTCCTGACTGACTGACTGACTCATCAACGCCCAGCCCAAACCCTTGGACCTAGAAAGCTGAAATTTTGCACAGAGGTTCCCTTTAAAATGTAGACAAGGAATAAGGAAGGATTTTTCGAAATTCAACCCCTCATCATCAGCCCATAATGTCCTCCTCTCTAAGAGAGGGATGGGCTATAATCCACCACGCGGGCCCAGTGCGGATTGGCAGATGTCACATGTCTTCGAATTTTTTGGTTCTAAGACATGCCGGTTTCCTCACGATGTTTTCCTTCACCGTTTTGAGAGACTTAAATAGGGGACCCCTACTTAAATAGGGGATGAAAATTTGTATACAAATTAAGTAGTATACAATACTAGCAGACGTCACGCCAGTCGAAAGACACATGGCGCAGTGGCGCCGTCTATTGTCCTAAGAATTGTTATTTTCCTCGGAAATTGTACCTCCGTACATTTTTTTAAATACCGTATTTTATTTTATATACCTACTTATTGGCCCACCGATGTAAGAGAGACCTCCGTACGTAGTACTTTTCTGCACACCTGAAAACGTAGATGCTAAATGTTGGATGATCGGTTAGTAGTTTAGGCTTAAAAAGGTAACAAAGTAAACTTACTTTCACATGAATAATATTAGTTAGGAATTAGGATTAACAAGAAAAAATACTTCGTTCCGACCATGTCCGTAAAAGATAGAGTATTACTCCTTTCTTCATATATTTTAACATGATTATGTTCGTGAACGTATTAAAATTGTTTCCGCTCGAGTAGCCTTCCTATATTATTTCCAGGAAACTATACTTGTTCTACCTACGCAAGTATTCATATCGAGGTCAATATTAATATTAAAGCTTTAGGAATTATATTCAAAATAAAATTGTGTACCTACTTTTTTTCGTTTCGCCAGTAATTTTGCTATTATCCATGTCTGGTGATTAAATTGATGATCACGATGATGAGTGTTTAGTATTCGCTGCGAAAGGTATCGTTTTTCAATATAATGTTATTCTCATTCTTTATTGCTCACAAAATTAAAGGATATAAACACAAATTGCACTAAACAGCTTATGAACAACGGCGAGCTTAACCCTGTTTTCTTACAACAAAGCTTACTCATAGATGCACTTCGTGTCTCAGAAGCATGTTTCTCTATATAGCACTCTTTTTGATATAATCAATTGTGATACAGAAGTATTAATTCGAAAATTAGAACTGGCTATAAATCTAAAGTCTTAGCACTTGTTAACTTTAAATGTTGTTGTCATTTCAATGGATCTTTTAATATATATATAATAATAACTCTGGACGTGTGGCATCAGCGTTAGTTGGTAAGATTT
The DNA here is from genome assembly GCA_949316265.1 of Diarsia mendica. NCBI lineage: Eukaryota > Metazoa > Arthropoda > Insecta > Lepidoptera > Noctuidae > Diarsia > Diarsia mendica. The sequence goes on from OX438897.1 coordinate 17,355,269, forward strand.
CATGTTCAAGGCAGTCTACAAGATCAATACTGAATTAAGACATACCCCGTACATGTGTACCTACGTTAGACAGTTAGACTAATCTCCAAGTCCTCATCCCTATTGTTCTATCATCAACTGTGCGCTTTACGACCGTGCACCCGACAGAAGCGAGAGTGTGTAATTCCTACCCAACAACAACATGATCAATATCAACAAATGTAACAACATAGCAAAATACACTTACCAATAAAAAAAACGGAATAAACTCCAGTTATAAAATTTTAATTAACAATAAAAACGGAATGAACATGATAAAGCCTGGCGATGTTAAAAGCAATATTGTTCGACAAATGGATCACAAAGCGTACATTTGGAGAAAATAAAATTTATCGTTCAATAATTTCGTACATTTGTGACCCAGCGGCGATTACGGGTGGTTGGGACAAGACTAGACCCACCCCGTCCGCAGTTCCCGAGCATTCAATTACGACGACGATCAACTGTTTGCGTGAAGTTTCTTTTGTTATAGAAGTCTGATACTATGTAAGAACTTGTTGTAGAGCTGGAGTCTGTTGATCATTGCGATAAGGTTCACTTTCTTATTTTTACTGGAAATTTACAGAAAAAGATAAAAAAGACACTATTAGGGTTCCGTACCTCAAACGGGAAACCGAAAAAAATACAGAAATTAGTTCAACACTTATAGATTACAGAAAAACCTATAAAGCTAGCTGGTGCTAAAATAACATGGAAAATCTCTCAATATAGACTACAATATGGTACGGAACCCTTCATGTGCAATTCCGACTTGCATCACTTGACCAGTGTTTTTATATAAGTTTTTAAACTGACATGGTCACTAATATTACAACAGTCGCGAAATATCGGGAAGGTCTTAAAGGAGTTGTAAAAACAGTACGTGGACAGGTCCTTCCTGGAGCTCCTTATTGTTTCAAAGTTCAATTGTTTTTATTTGTACCTCCATCTTTATTAGTGTACCAAGAACAGAATACTATAAATCTTGTCTTATTCTCTTTGTTTACAAATATCTAGGAACTAGTGCTTATAATTTACAGTTCAGTAATCTTCGTATAATAGTACATTATGGTACAAGTGTGTAACGTTGGTGATTACCGCAGAGGCGCCATTGAGACCCGAGCCGTCAGGTGAGGGTCTTAAGAAAGCCGAGGACGGTAATCATCAATACACACGTGTATCATACGACGTTTTTCAACACACTTGTGAAGAAAATAATACTAAAAAGTCATCTTCAACAGTTAAAACAAGTTCTGTTTTTTTTTCACAATAGCGGGAAAAATTTATGCGCGCGCATCTACAGTTCTACCAACTTCAACAGTTAAAACAAGTTCTGTTTTTTTTTTTACAATAGTGGGAAAAATTAATGCGCGCGCATCTACAGTTCTACCAAGTTATCTATGCAGGCGGGAAAACACGGAACTAAAATAAATGTACTAAGTTTGACGTAGCGATGCATTTTTTCTTGACCAGTGGCGCCACTACTGTAACAATGACGATCGGCCATAGACTAAAAGAATGTGGTTTCTTTATTTTTGACTTTTCGCGGATAGAGTTTTAGCCACGGACAAAATGGGGATTTTTTTTTCTTTATTACAGAGAAAACAAAAGTTATATTATTTGAGTAACAGATTCATTTATTAAAAACGTATTAGTTGAAATTATCTAATTAAATTCAAAGATGCATGAAATGGGGAAGCACTAGGTACATTAATTTATTTTTACTATTGAACACGATCTTTTTTGTATCGAAACTTTTTTAAGAACATAGCAACTCAACCAATAAAATTTAAAAAAAAAAACCTATAACTCACTAGTGAATAATAGCAATGAAAAAGTCACAGTTTGATTATAGGTGTCATTACGTGCCTAATTGCGGTGAAATTATAGCCACTTTATGAGCAAGTGTGTTGAAAAATATTAATTGCATTTTACGCAATAGTTACAGGCAGTAATTAATTCTTGTTGCTGCAGTCTGATAATTCTTGGAATTCGCTGTTTCAATTATTATTTTGATGTGAATTTATTTTTAAATCATATAATACTTACCTCTACATAAGCTCAATATCTCGACATTAATGGTGAGTAAAATTGGTACTTTTCGTGAATGTGTTAAAAGCATGATCGGTATAAGAAAGCTGGTACCTAGCACATGCAATCTAGGCATCTTTTGGTGACACATAGGTTGCGATTAGATAAATGGATATAGATAAAACGATATGAGGAAATGAGAAAAACAAATGGGATGTGCGATAACAACTAGAAGATAAAAATGTACTTTATGAAAGTAGAAATGTGCACTGCTGAAAAAGGTTTGTGAAGCATGCATTTTTCTCCTGTAATCCTCTAAAAACTACCGTTCCAGTGGTCGTAACACTTAAAAACCTACATAGCAATCACTTTGTCAGGCTTTACTATACAAAACTTTCAGCATACATCATGCCTTTCACAAAGTTTTCCTCTTGTACCAATTTTATTTATAGCAACTCATATCGCGCTTACTCATACGGGGAGCATAAATCTCTTAGGGCATTTCCCCTTTCGGGTGTGATTTAACAGCACATCGGTATGTGGTTTTGGAACGCATCTCACTCTCGTTTCCTTATTTTGCTTGTTTGAGAACTTATTCTGATTAAACTCGGATTCCTAACGCGGCGTCTCGAACACGCGTTCCCTAAATTCTTTTACGATTGAAATACGAATATCTGTGACATTACTTATTTTAGTATCTACACCTAGATACCCAGTATTGGATCATACAGAATATAGCCTTAGAATAGTGTGACCTGTTTAGCTAACCTACTTACTGATAAAGGTGAACGGTAGTGTTACACAATTATGGGTACGCGAATAAAAAACTTCGCATAGAATTTCGATTTACTCCGACAAGATCAAATGAAAATTATTTGTATTTTTTTGCGTAGGTATGTATACTTTAAACGCGACTCCAATGAATACCAAAGTTTCTTAATTACAAAAGCTGTAATGAGTTTTGGGAAAGTAATAAAAAAATATAAAACGATATTACTTTTGCTAGAAGAAAGAAATAAAAGCTGGAATCACGATGATACCGGGATGGCGTTTTTTGTTATTTATTAGGGGTTCGTACATGAGACCACTTTGTCTTTCTTATTTACATTTGTTTTCCTTACTGCATATACATAAAGGGATGACCAGTATGTCATCCTTTTGTTATCTACTAGAACGTCGCCCGTGATGCAATCCACGGAGGTGTGACGAGATCTTCTTTGTATTGTACCCCCCTCCTTAGAATCTCGATATGTATGTAACAGATACTTCATACTGAGCTTACTGTCACATTGTAAGCTTCAAATAGAAACATGTCCTCAGAATAACTTCACAGGTTGCTTTGAAACATTTCTATGTTGCTATTCCATATTTATACTGTAAGAAAATAGAGTTGCGGTTGGAAAAGTTTTAACAATTGTTTAATGTTTTTATGACAAGACTTGCTGAAATAAATATAATAATGAGCCAGGAAAACCTGCCTAACTTATAAAACTAATTAGGTACATAAATATTATTCCTCTAAACTTTAACACACAGCTGTTCAAAATACTTCTAGCCATAATTAACAAACTTAAATAATGATTACATAATGTTGTTTAATAGCGACGGATCCTAAGTTCGGCACTTCGGTAGTAAGGAGAGACGTTACGAGCAGCAAGCTAAACAAAACTTTATTTAAAGCTTCGTTTATCTATGCAGGTTGCTAGGAAATCAATAACCTCGCATGCTTTTCTTAGAATTTTCACATGATCATATCATAACTCAACTCCAGCGTCGCAGCCATCGGCTGTTCAATGAATTCAGAAATAAAATTAAAGGTAAACATGGAGGGAAATAAATCACTCTCTATTTGACTTTCAATGGCTGTCAGGGGGTCTAAAACGGCCACTTTCGCAGATCATAATATGAATTGCGTTAAAAGCGTAAAATGGACCTTTTATTGCGTCTATGACAATTTAAGAAAATAGATCATAATAGGAAAATAATACGAGTTGCGTTAAAATTCGTAAAATGGTCACAGACGCACTTACTAGTAGAAAAGGTTTATTTTACACTTTTAAAGCAATTCGTATTATGATCTCCTAAAGCGGCCATTTTAGACGCCCAGAACTGTCAACAATTTCAACCACACGCGTATATTTTGCGCACAAATGAACTGCCGTGGAAGCAGGCCTAGTTACATAAAATTGTGTGTTGTTATATCATAGGTTTATCTGTTCCGTGGCTGTGATCACGAAGGGTTAGTTCTTCACTTGTTGAGCGCTATTTTTCGCGCCGGCCTGAACAGGGCGTCTCCCTCCTGCCCTCCTCCTCTCAGTCTCCGCAGGGGCCTAATTTGCAATTCCCGGGCCTCCGGCGCCTCACCCCTGCGTCTTCATACGACCACTTGCGGAAGACACCCTAATTCACTTGTTTCATCAAGTCCTGTTTGACAACACCTTCACATAAGCGAGCGTTTTAATTGTTTGTTTAGGCTCACGTTGGACTTTGATTTAGTGAAACATTATTTAATTACTCGTCTACATTATGTTGTTTGACCTTTATATTGTGACGGATCACACTACTTGAAATAACATCTAAAATGACTGTGGTTTAGTTGTCGTAGAAACGTGACCTTATCATTCGAATATCTTCGCATTTATTTAAGCGGGTGGAATGAAAATTCTTAAATGTTAAGTCCCACGCCTTCAAGTTGTATAGTCCTCATTAAGATCAAATACAGGGACAGGTCCGGATTGACTTTCGAGGGATGAAACATCATTATTTTAAGTACTCATCTAAATAAAACAGATGAAAGTTGTTGTCTTGTAGTAATACATATTTTATTTGTAAACGTAACAAAGAAATAATGGCAAGTGTTATCTGACACGCGTTGTATTTTGTGAAGTTTAAGAGAAGGTATCTGGTCAATGTATGAAGATATCGATTGTTGATTTGGTAAAGGGTAGGTTTCTAGAGGGAGGGATAACGAGAAATGCGCGGGTCTTGATAATACTAAGGCCTATATCAACTCTAATTTCAGGAGTCCCAGTGCTCCCACAGGTCGTTTTGACCACCCTCAAAATATCAATTGGATTCACAGACATAGGTATTGATTTTGTGTTCATCTCGACTTTAACATTTTGAGCACAATATTATACCTAATAATATGATCATGAAACAAAGCAGTTGTAATAAATAATATTTAGTGCCCACAGAACCCTAAAAGTGAAATAAGAAATTGTTCATAAGCGTGAAAACGGTAGGCTCTTAACGAAAATATATCTTTCATTTTTCTCATTTTTTCGACACAGGGATTTTAACATATTACGAAACCGGCGACACATGAAATTACTCGTGATGAAATACAAAACATATCTTACCAGATTACTTCTTGGTACTCATTCTATAATTATTTGAAAACATAAGCTTGATATGTAATAAATCAATTATTGATATAAAGCCGTCAGAATCTGCCGCCGACACGGCAATTTGCGAAGGTACGATTTGATAGCATTCCTTATATTACTTCGTAAGTATTTTCATCACGCGCACACACTCATAGAAGATTTATTTCTTTTCTATTATGGTGGCGGTGCGTTTGGAACTTTGCAATAAAAATCCCATCTGCTGATGACAATAAGAGGCGAGGTTTCTGTGTAATATATTCGGTAACACGTTTCATGTCGATGTTCCTTCACTCAGTCACAATATCTCTGAGAGAAAGTTTGGGAAAACACGCGGAACACTTTACCCACTTAGTGTGGGGGTAGGCGGGCGCAGCAACAGGCGCGCCTTTACGTAGATACAGCCTCTACAGGTATTGTCTTAGCTACTTACGTTTTTCTTCGTGACAATGCGAAGAATCGGTCCAAGTCTTTTGTAAAAGTATGGCAATGCCAATATAAGGAGGAAAGTAAGACAGTAGCTCAATTAAACCGGGTATATTGCAAGCTTTTAATTTTTTTTTTGCGAACAGAATTTATTAAATAAAGCCAGTTAACCCTTTATCGCAGTATCACGCGACGCTCCGATGTTTCGTTTATTGCATATTGATTGGCTGAATGCTATCGTTTCGGCGCGATCGATACGCTTTATTGCAATTCATTACAATTTTGATTCGATGTTTATCCAAATAGCTAACATAAATATTTATTGGATGACGATATATTTGTTTTGTGCATTGAAAAATACAAGTTAGAATAAGTTTAATAAAAAGACCGCGCTGTCTTAAAGGTGCACAATAGTTTAATGACAGTTGCATTTTTTTTTCGTATGTTAATCACGTTTGGTTTGGTTTTTCAGCTAAATAAATAGGTGAGTGGGATATATTTTCAATAGATTGGTTCCGAAATACGTGTGGGGCCGTGTGCTGGCGTGCGGCAGCCGGGCAGGCGGGCAGCGCCACTCGTCCTGCGACCGTCCCGAGCCGCGCACGTGCCGCGCCTAGCCCCGCGCCCCCACACGCACTCACAGTGCACTCTCAACTACCCGAACTGTAACCTAGTATGTGCTAAGTGAATTTACGACTGACAAAATGAAGGGTCGTCACCAGTTCAGGCGCAGATTCAGTCTGCAACCATCGTTTATGAAAGAGGATCATGAGGAGGAGAGGAGACCGCACAGGTGATCATATACTTTAATTATTATTATAATTAAATATAATAAATACATAATTACAACTACGTAAGATTTAATTCTTCACCAAAAATATTCGTAGCCTTGGATAAGTTCGTAGTGGTGTCTACGAAGACGGGCGCGTCTCGTAGCGCCTCGTAGCTGTTTTGTTTGGGTTTGCTACGCAAACTCACAAAACATTATTATAATATTACGCCGCTAATTAGGAGCAAAAGGTCATGTTATTCAGCGAGATGAGCACACAAGCTTTTATTATGAAACGTTTGATAAAAGTTAATGTACCTATTCTGTAACAGAGCATTTGTTAAAGCTCTTGTCACAATTTGTTTAAGATAATCTAATGTACTTGTTCGCCCACTTTGTATCGCTGATAAAATATTAAAATAAGCCCCGTGTTTGCGCGACACATTAATAACTTTCTTATCGTTTATCGCAAAATGCGTTACGTTCATACGACAAGCCTCACTTTCAGGGAACTCGTTATCTTAGAAAAGGGAAGGCAATTTTCTGCAATTTACCTTCGGCTCGACTTCATCTCTACAATGAATATTCCGATAAGATCGCGGGCGGTACAGGATGTGTTTTTTTTTGTCACACAATTTCTTGAAAAGTTTTTTATTACAATATTTTCAGGAGAATGTTTTTATTTTAAGTATGTAGATATAGCTTCTTTTAAAACTGTTCTCAATTCGTTTCAATACCTACTGTACAACGATACACTTATTCAAATATTTGACCATAGTTATTTGCAATGTTTATCTGTGACGACAATTAACAGATGCAAGCCAATATGATAGTCAACGTCAATTTATCAAATTCAGAATTCATAGGTCCCGAGTTCGAACATAAGGCACCTCTGACTTTTCGGTTTCCTGCGCGTATTAGATACAGTGAAACCTGGTAAGTGAGACCTCAAGGGACCTGAAAATTTGTCTCACTTATAGTCTAGGTATTCCACTTACTCAGTGTCTCAGATATCCAAATCTGTCTCATGGGACCTCAGCATGAGTTCCACTTATTGAGATTTCTCACTTATCCAGGTCCCACTTAACCAAGTTTCACTGTAGTTATTACTTGCTTCGGTGAACGGAAAGATAGAGATAAGAGATATTTCTTCTACAGCCAAGTCAGAAGCCCATGTGCGGCATAAAAACTCGACACCAAGATAACTCGGCACCACTCGAAAAAGAAAGAGAATAAATTTAGAGCTTCAACATCTGCCTAGCCTTTTCCCAACTATATTGGGGTCGGCTTCCAGTCTAACCGGATGCAGCTGAATACCAGTATTTTACATGGAGCGACTGCCTATCTGACCCCCACAACCCAGTTAATACTAGGTAATACTGGTAATTGGTAAGGCTGGGTGTCAGAATTTCACGTCACTGACTACCTGTAACGACTGCCAAAGATCTTTTTATATGGCAGCCGGGACCAACAGCTTAACGTGCTTTCCGAGGCACGGAGGAAACTCGGTATGTCGGGCGGTCACCCATCCACAGACCGACCTAGGCAAGCACAGCTTTACCTAAAATCGACCCGAGTGGCAGTTCTTATTAAGCTACGAGCTCCTTAATAAATAAATATAGAGCTTGTGGTTAAATAATAACAGCCGCTAGGGTCGATGTTTAGGTTAAGCCGTGCTTGCCAAGGTTGGTCCAAAAAAGGTGATTATGTACCGAAATTCATCCGTGACTCGGAAAGCATATTATTTAGCTCTTAGACCCGGTTGTCATTATTTTGTAACTCTTTGACAATATTTACAAGTAGTTGTCCGAAAGTCTGACACGTAGTTACGCAGGTCAGAGAGGCAGCTACCCCATGTAAAATACTGGTATTCAGCTGCATCCTATTTTACTGACTTGGGCATAGTTAGGAAAAAGCTATGTAGATAATGATAAGTAATAAGGTTTTGGAGATTTTTGGTAATAATGTGGCTTTCACCTTATCGCAAAGAGGCAGATGCATGTTAAATATTGGAAACGGAAATAATAAAAACTGTATCTAGTTAGTTTTGTTTCACTCCTTCTTAACCGAATTCCAAAAAGGAGAAGGTTCTTTTTGATATCAAAACTTTTATTCGATTATTTTTTGTAGTTGATAGACGGGCACAATTAAATGGTAGGTACTTACATAATTCTTCTTTTCTTTTTTAAAACGTTGCCTCACACTAGGAATTTCTCCTGTATCGTGGGTGCGTTCACAAACATTTAAACTCACATACACAAATACCCAGACCCGGAACAACTATCTGTAGGTCTTACAAATATTTGTTCCGTGCGGGGATCGACACGCAGCGCAGCAGTCCATTGCTTGAGCCACTGCGCCACACGTGGCGTCAAAGTCTATATGCTACATGCATGGAAAAATAACAATGCAACATAAAAAAAAACTTCCGAAGAATGACATAACTTTTCAGATTGGCACACTGCAAAGTAAACCAGCAACATTAAAAATAAAATAAGAATTAAGTATTAATCTAAAACACAGTCGGGTAAAAAATCATTTATAAATTCAAGATGCTGCATAGTTAATCCTCTTGCATTACGTTTCTGCGAGATCTCAATTTAGCTTCAACGAGACTTCTTTCATAAAACCTATCTCAGAAAAAAATAAAACGTCTAACGGAAAAGCTTTACAGACAGAATATCTTTTCAACTTTCGAATCTAACCGATAAGAAGAAAATCTTTATTCTCGATTCTAGAATATCTAAAACCAGTTTTATTTCGCCTGATTTGAATATATTTTCCAATAAATCCTTGCGGTGCGCATTCTGCATCAGCATCGGCTTAACAAGTCCATTTTATCGCATTCCGAGACAGCCTAGCGAGATTTGTATCAATTTGATCAGCAACCTCAGGAGTATTGCTTTTTCTTAGCAAAAATTTGCCTCTGTGACTTTATTTGATAAAGTTTATAGCTGGTCTATTTGTTTTGAAAAGGGGCACAATATATAGCTATTTATACGTTCAGTTTATTTTTATGAAGGGTATACGAAGCCGTTTGACCTGGCTCGAACCTTTCGCATACAATACATGATGCGTCAGCGCTTTATACATGGAAACTATCCGTTTTATGCGTGAATAAAACGCGCCGTCAACCACGTATTCCCTTTACTATGCGGGTAGTTTGACAGTAACCCATTGAACCGAAATTATAACATTTTCGTATCTCATGCTGTCCAATATGGTGGGTAAGATTGCTTTGCATTTCATCGTCGTAAACGTACTATAGTGTGGTTAATACCTAACTTGGTGTACCTATGACTTTTAATGCCGCCCATAGACTTGGCTTAAACATACTTAAATATTATGTTTGTTTGAAAATAATATGTTTACATAACGTCGCCATCGTGAACATAAACAAAATGTCCACACTATATTGTTTACCGAATGTCACTCCATATCAGGCACGCCGTATGCCCATTTTCCTTATCGCGCATAAAGTGCTGTATTTATTACTTTCCTCTTTTTCCCTTTTTGAGTAAAGTTTCGAGTCCTACTTACATAATGTGTTAGGGTGCCTCTCAAATGCCGTAACAACTATCGGATTTAAAAACACGATACTTGCGAAAGGGGTTTCTCGGCTATCGCCTGCCATAAAATAGCCATTTATAAAAATAAGTAATTGAAGCATGTTCTCGGTTATTACCTGGGAGGTGTGGCGGAGCAATGGACGCCATAAATTATGAATATTATAGCTATTACTCGCCAGACGTATTTAAATCTCACAGGGTCGGTAAACCTGTTAAAGAGTGGAACTGTTTCATATTTTCTATTGACGCTTATTTCGGTTGTCAAAAGCTGATGTAGGCAAGTTATTTAATCTGATTTTTGTAACGACTACCGGTGTTCTTGTTTATTCCCTGTAGGTTTATTTCTTTTCAGGCGTAGTAACATCAATGAAATCAGATTCGGTGATGACTTGTTTACAGAATATAATTACGTTAATTTTAATACGTATTAAACAGCAGATTAAAGTGAATCTATAGGTATACCTACAAGGTTTAAAACTAAGTTCGCTTTACGTTTCTATCTACTCGGATTTGCTTCGTTATAAAAGCAAATTAATAAACAGTTTCGATCATCATATTAATTTCGTCATGATTGTGAAATCTCGATGTTTCGTCATTGCGCCCGTGCAAGGGGGGGGCAGCGTGTTTATAATTAGGTACATATTTTCATTAAAACTTAATTACTACATTTTTATACAAATTGTTGGCAAATAAGTACTTGAAGTATGTTTACGTACAAGTTTGTATGCATGCAATAAACTATTAGAAGGTACATCACAGTTATAAATCCTAGCTATATCTAACTAGGTGATTTACTTTTATCGCCAGCCCGGGGTATTTCTATTTCTGATCAAAGTCAACCCTACTTTGATTTATAACTAAAAATATCAAAGCTTTTTTTGTTAGGTCGGAAGGAAAGCAACCGAACGCTCTAGGCTTTATCAACTTACACTATCTTCAACGGGAGATAACATTGATAACAATACACAATGGTAGATACATAGATGTAGGCGCCTATATACTGTGCCCACTCATAAAGGTACTTTGTTTAATAAGATTTCTGCTTGTCCTTCAAACATTAATTAGAAGACTTCGCCTTAGCTTCGACGAAATAAGGAGTTATTTATAAAAACAACAGCAAAGGCTGACCTTTTGTGATCATAGTAAATGAGTACATAATGTTTCGGGAAGATTCACAAATTCTTCTTAATAATTCAGAGAGTTGCTCGAAAAACATAATAAACGTAGCTGTGTCATCAGCTATTCCTAGTGACACATGAATTAATGATGTCATGTTTGGGAATTTCTAAACTAACCAGTAATATATATTATTTTAAAAGTTATTCTTACAAAAACTGGAGAGAATATTCTGTGAAAACCATCTAAAAAGAAAAGAAGTGTCGTGAACTTGTGCGGAATTTTGCGAGGTTATCCCCTAAGGCCGTGGTGTATTATGATAACGTTACTGCAATATACTACACCGCACATTGTCATTTCATGCATAAATTCAATGATAAACCAGTTTAGAAGGTCTTTTGCGTGATGCTAAAAGATGGTTTAGATATTATTTTAGAATTTGTCTCAATTTCTGCTACTACGTATGTTTTCACATTAAAAAAATATTTAGAATTTCGGTGCAGCTTTTCAGTGATGTTTTGATCTATAAAATCTATGTTTCCACCACTGACAGTTCTCCAAAATATGTTTTCTTACTACATTAGAATCAGTTATGCCTGACTCCTGAGTCAAAAACGTTCCCCTTACACTATAATATAAGTTTCTCCTCATGCACATGGAACAATAATTTGATATAAGTACGCCCTTCATAAAAGAATAAGTTTTATGGATCATTATTCCGCAACATTACATGGTCTGGCTTTTTATTTTCAAATAAGTACACAATCTAAGTTACTTTTTTGAATTAAATTGCTATTCGAGACAACATAATGGAGCATAGACAAACAATTATAATGGAGTATATATTCGTAGATGACGTCGACGTGATGACGTTTCGTTTCTTTATTTGAAAGGATGTGTTCGAACTTCCGACCATGAGTAAGTGTTTGGTTGATGAGGTATAATGAAGAAAGCTAGACTAAAATGTACATAGTCCTTGGTCCAAAATAAAGGTTTTTCCAAGGAGTCTGGATTTGTGCCTGATTAATAGCAATTGGCTCACCTTCTATGGGACATATGAACACACTTAACACATAGTAGAGCGGTAGGGAGTGTCAGACTTCTACTGACTAAAAGCTACCCATGTTCCTTCTTAGCCCGTTGTGTCGAGCCCGCGGTATCTCTTTCAAACAACCCGCAGCCCCGACGGGGGACCCCTTGACTTGTACAGTCGAACAAGCTAATAAGTATACAGCCAGCTAACTTGTATTTACTTTAAAGATTATACAGATACATTTAGCATACAGCGGTTTAAGATACAGCGTTTGACATCAGTCGCTTAATGCGAAACACTTGATAAAATAAAATTACAATCAATATTTTCAGTGTTACAGAATTATAAAGATACCCTGTATACTTATTAGCTTGTTCGACTGTACTATAATAACTGGTGAAATGTCGGTGTACTAATTAGTAAACCTCTGACTAACCCTTCGGTGATTACAGGCGTGATGTTATTTTATGTAAAATGTGTGAACTTCTGGAAAGACTACTTGCGTGGAATATTTGTTTAAAATAGTGACCATAATTTTATTTATCGTGTATTAACAAAAGGATTATTAAAAAACTTAAAAGTTGAGGTCTGTCGAGTTGCAATAATTCCACTAGCTTTTCCCAGAATATGTATCTGCATCGCTCTCGGATTCAATATAGACTGTATTTATAGCAGATTAAGCCAGCTTATTTGATCAGCGAACATTATTTAGTTAGTCATGTGCTTTAATTAACTTCTGTGTTTGTTGAATGACTAAAATACTCCCTAATACTAGTTTACATAAATGCGTTTATTTTACTGCTGTTTGATGAGCTCCAAACTAATTTGCATTGTACAGTCTTGATCTTATAAATTGGCAAAACACAATGTATTTAATTAACCTCCAACTTGAACTGAAGCTATTGTTTACTACATACAAGACTACAAGTAGAACCTTACAACATACCTCCTCTATTACTACTATAGAAGGTAGCACCTAGTTCACTGACGATCAACCACTTTCTATCTTTATGCCCTCAGTTTTAAGGTTTAAAGTTGTAGTAGGTAGGTACATATCCAATTTATAAATATCATTAATTTGTGCTGCCAATTTTGTCCCCTTTGAAAAGCGAGAGCTGCGGATGATTGCATGAAATCGTTTTAAATTGACACATTGTTCAGGATTTTACATTTAGTTCGACGTATCTGTCGGATGATCGTAACCCTTAGTTACACCAATTTGGCACCAGGGGGCGCTTTCAAGTCCATAAGTCAGACGTAAAACAAAATTGTACAAAAAGAGAGGTTTGTAAAAGTAGAGGGAAAAATGTTTTCTGCGTACTTTGACTTCGAGTGCCTTTGAAAAGGCTTTTTTTCGAAAAGTCACCGGAATGCTAAAGGGAAAACGTTTCACGAAGGTGGAGGGAAATCATTTTGTCTATTTTTTTTGTTCATGCTTATAAATCAGTGAGCTGCGGATCTGAGTTAATAATAATGCCTAATTGTCGTTTCTCTAGGCTTTAGCATTACTTGTTTAATACATTGACTTTACATATTATTTCTTTATTGTGAAGGTTCGTCTAAAGGAAAACGTATTACTTCAACTTACTTCAGTGGAAATAGGAATAGGACTAATCTTGACTGTTGCCGTCCTAACTTCCCTTTGAGCAGTCGGAACTATACCTAGCTATATCTATACAATTCTTACCCAACACGTCTCTATTGAAAGGTCACAATATCGCCGAAAGGACCCATCCCATTCTTATTACGAATGCACAGCAACGTTCTTCAAATAATGTATATTATATATACTTTAAGAAAGAAAGATGTAGGTACTTGATAAAAGTTAACTTCCACCATCAATATTAATTAAAGTTCAGCAAAATTTAACTTAAAAGTCGATGTTAATTGATAATAACGATTAATTTTCCCCGTGACGTTGATGGCTCATCGAAGTCGCAAGCGACTTCAAGCAGTTCTCCGCCTTCACAAGTTTCTGATAACAGGATCATAATACTTAATTAAACAACGTTTCCCACTTACCAAGAAAATCTAATTTTCAAGGAAATAATAGGTACCATCCGTTCTGCTAGTTTTTTTACATGGAAAAGGTTTCTGTACGGTGTTTGTGGGATTCCACTAAAAATAAAGACACGACTCTAATCACTGTACCATAAAGAAAAGATATTCGACTGGCCTGTTGGTCTAGTGGTTAGTGACCCTAACTGCTATGCCGGAGGTCGTGGGTTCGATTCCCACCCAGGACAAATGTTTGTGAGATGAGCACGATCATTTGTTCTGTGTCTGGGTGTAATATTTATCTATAATATGTATGTATTTAGAAATATATGTATAAGTATGTTTATCAGTTGTCTAGTACCCATAACACAAGCTCTGCTTAGCTTGGGACTAGATGGCGTTGTGTGATAGTTGTGGAATATTAAAAATTATTATTATTATTAAATATCTAACTAAATTATTTATATTCACAACACAAAATTTCGACTTTATGTCGTTTCAAAATCCCTAGATAAAGCGAACTCGGTCAGTGTTTTAGTCTAGCATTCCAAAGCATGGGTTTGTGAAGGATAGGTCTTGTGTTAGTAACCTCCTTATTTTTACAACTCAGCTATTTGAAGGTATGGACAATAAACAACAAATTGATGTCGTATACACGGATTTTCAAAAGGCATTTGATAAGGTTGATCACGAGCTCTTACTTCAAAAAATAGCTTACAATGGCATAAGGGGGGACCTACTTCGGTGGTTTATATCCTATGTTACTGGAAGGACACAGAAAGTGGTGATCAACGGCTATGAATCCAGCTCCATTAATGTTACTTCAGGAGTCCCTCAAGGCTCAATTTTAGGTCCACTACTATTCATCCTTTTCATTAATGACATTAAAAACTGTTTCCACACTTCTAAGTTTCTTCTTTACGCCGACGATTTAAAGATTTACAAAAATGTTTCCAGTATTTCTGATTGCATTGATTTCCAGAATGACCTTGACCGCTTTTTAAATTATTGTATTACTAATAAACTTCACCTTAATTTTTCCAAATGCCATACCATCACCTTTACTAAAAAGATAATTGTCACCAAATTCAGGTACTGCTTTGGTACTAGCTCTATTGACAGTGTTTCCTGTCTTCGTGATCTGGGTGTTTTGTTGGATTCGAAACTACATCTTGATGCTCACGTGGATAATATTGTTAATAGAGCTTACCAGCTGTATGGCTTCGTGATGAGAGCAACCAGGGAATTCCGCCGTCCCTCTACTTACTTATATTTATACAAGAGTATAATCCGGCCTCAATTGGAATACGCCGTTGCCATTTGGAATCCATTTTATAATAAATATAAAGAAATCGTAGAGATGGTGCAACGAAAATATCTACGTGCTATGCACTTTAGATGTTTTCGTAAAAGAGTATCCTATGAATCCTTAATGCATAAATATAACCTGATTACCCTACAATCTAGACGCACTCTTCTTGAGATGATGACTCTCTATAGTATTTGTCGTAATCAGTTTGACTGTGTCGAACTTGTGAACAATTTGTGTTATCTGGTCCCTCGTACTGTGCACGGTCGTGAAACTCGCTCGAATTGTTTATTCGCAACAAATTTCTGTCGTACCAACTCTGGTGCTCGCTCACCACTGCACCGACTTGTTGACACTTATAATAAACAGTTCTGTTCAATCGACATAATGCTTCTTGCCAGGAATGTATTCAAAAAAGAAATTACAACTAGTTTAAGAGATGGACCTTGAACCTAAATTGTTATATTTTAGATTCAGATATAAACTCAATGTTCTTTTTCTTGCTATACATTAAAATATGTAATTTAGTTTTAATTTAGTTATAATCAACAGCTAGCTATTTTTTATTTTAATCTGTGAATAACGCCGTGAGTAGTATATTTGTTACTTTTATTCTGTACTGCAATGTGTGTGATTGTTATTATACTGCTGTTTGTTATTCCTAATAAATAAAATAAAAAAAAAAAAAAAAAAGCAAATCTCCAGGATAATATTAGCTCGGAGTGAACGAAATGAATGAAATGAACGATCTGTGAACCAAATAAATGTTGGGCCTCTGAGTCTGAGGAGACGTGACAGGAAAGCTCATTACTGTACTGTCTGAGGTATTTCAAACTAGTGTTGGTAGAATACTATACAACTGTGTATTTACAGGCACTACTTGTAGCCTGCGACTTAGTTGGCATACAAACTTCAACCCCACTTTGTACCCACTTTTACTTAGTGTTTCTTGAACCTTTAAGGAATAGGTATGTTTTCAAAAGTTTATAAGAGTCTGTGGTTGGGATGCTGGCGTAGTGGAAACGCTCACGCAAATGTTTTAATTTGTAGAAATAGAAAAACTATGGACAGGCATCCTTTCCACAAAAACGACACAGTTTTATTAATTTGATTTTTTTTACTTCTTTCAAATAAGAGCGTAAAAACTTTTTCATAATAAAATTCAAAATCAGGTTTCGCACTTGACAACAAGATTAAAGAGCCCCATTTCTCCCCGAGGGCGTCATGAAAGGTGATTAAGTCGCTTATCTGATGGATGGATGGTCGTGATAACAAACCTGTGCTCAGATAAAAATCTTTTCGCCAAAACTGCTGTTATTTCTTGGACTTTGTTCGTAGACCGAACTCGTTATAACTTGGTGTTGACGCGTACTCTAATGTTAATAGAAAGTAATGCAGACCACTGGAAATAAAGGAATTGAAAGGATGATTGTATTGTAGAAAATAATAAGATATTAAGTTGCTACTTACTTGCCAGTGTTAAGCTACTTTTTAAAATCATAGAGTTATTTCTACGCTACCTATAACAGCTGCTCCAGTCGATGTTTAGGTTAAGCCGGGGTTGGTCCGTGGTCTTACCAAAAGGTATCCTTGTACTAACTGGATTGTGGAGGTCAGATAGGCAGTCGCTCCATGTAAAATATTGGTATTCAGCTGCATCCGGTTAGACAACCTATACGAGCTCGTACGGAGGTAATAATATTTTGTTAGTCAGGTTGATTACCCAGAGTGCGCACTAAACGACAAGAATATTCCTGAACCACAGTTAATTTAATACTACGGACGAATTAATAACCAAGTCTTTATTGAAAACCACTCGAGCAATTTCAAAAGGTTATCTAATTTAATTCAATGTAAAATTTACGCAGCTCCTGAATTTCAAGTTCTCTGTAAATCGCAATAAACCGAACGTATCGATCGGGTCACATCGTATAAACTGCCAAATTTCTTGGTAGCTTCGTTGTGGTTTCTAGAAATCGGCCAGGAGTGAACCGTAATAATCCAACTACCTATAACGGATACATCCATCACGGTACGATGTGAAACTAGATCTAAGCGAACTGACCTATGTCAGACTGGATTCCTAGTATTTAGGTAAATAAAATATAGGTTCTTTACTTTTACGCGACGTGTTGGCGGTTACTTAACATTATGGTTTTGATCTTTATTGTCTTCGTAAAAATAGTTTGATATTTCGTAAAGGTTAAAGGTAGAAAATCAAATGTTGAAAAAGTGTACTGAAATATTTATCCAGTGATTTTATCGAAAATCTTCGTCAAAAATAGTGCTTACTGTGGATAACCATTATAAGCTACTGCCTGTATCTAAAAAGATTCTCATAAAAAGTCTATTTATTTAATTCAATTTTAGAGAGAAATAAAATATCAAATGTAAATTCCCCATGGATGTTTTATATTTCTAAAAGATTCTCATGAAAAGTCTATTTATTTTATTGGGCTAAATCTGGAATTCAATTTTAGAGACATTTAAAAATATATGAAATGTAAAACCCCCGTGGATCTTTTATATTATATATTTCCAGCTGAATAAATATCTGGTATGTTTTGTGCTTTAAAAAACTACAGGATGGCTGGATGTAAACCTGATGCCTATTTCAATTCAGTTGATTACATACCTTAGTTAGACTAGCCTAATAAAATACTGCTACGTCAATAATTTAAATTAAATTTTCCTTTTGACGAAAATTCTTGGTTGATCCAATATTAGATATTTATATAACATTTTCAAAATGCAGAATAACCTGCGATAATAAAATCACGCGAATAACTTAATCACTAGATTGTGATTTCATTATGAAGCTGTGTCAACGTCAGCCCGAGTTTGGAAATATTTGATTGCTCTGTAAAATAGAATTATTTCTTGTCAGAACAGATTTTCCTCTCTTTTGTTTAAGAGTAGGTACGAGTGATGATGGTTAAAAACCCTCAGAATGCTGTAATTTTTTTGACACATAGGTACATATCTAAACTCACGCTGTTTCCCCATGGGGGTAGGCAGAAACCACAGTACACCACCTGCTACGATCCTTACATACTTTGCCTCGACAGCATTCATACATCTGGTCATACACGCACACCGGTTACGGTACACCAACAAGGTCAGTATATGTCTTTAAAGGGCGTCCCCTCCCGGCGTTGCCACATTTTTCCTAAAACCTTTACGCCCACATCAGTGTATTTTATCGCTTACCCGCACTAATAAACCTTAATGAACCGTTAATTAATGATCTTACGTAAACTTAAATACGGGCTAATGTCAACATTGTGTTACTTCACTGGCTACCTTGAAGTTCCTGTCTTTTCTTCTTTAACGATGAACTGACCTGTAATGCTCCAAAAATGGTTCATTAATTATCTTTTCTTTACGAAGTAGGGACAATGTTTTGTTACAACTTTAATGCAAGCTTATAATACGAAAACGTACAAGGGTATTGACCGCATACAATTTTACAGCAACTCTTTGAGATAAAGTTTACAAACTGGCACAAGTTCAAAAGTTGAATACAATTTATTTTATGTTTGGATGGCTCTCGTACTTCCTAGCCAAGAGTAGCATTCACAACCGTTTTATAATTTCGGCCTTTAAGCTTTGATCATATTTTCATGTACAAAAACTTTTGGGGTGAGTGCTTTTGTTTGAAATATTATATTATTTGTTGAAATAACAATGAGCTCCATTTGTTTTAGTCAAATGTTTCTCCAACAATTAGTACGGGACTGATGTGAGAGTAAAAACAAAAGAATTGCCTTCGTCGGTCGTATTCGCACAGTTAGAGATAACATTGGTATCAGGGTAAAGCGGCGCCGACGCCGGGTATACGGGACCCTTTCCTTTTATGTGGATAATCATCAGATATTGTAATCGTTGGGTGCTGGTTACGAGCTCAAACACGTGCTTTATCCGGTTTTAATGGGAATGTATCACGAGATAAGAGTATTTGTTTTTTTATACCTCATTGTGCATTTACTTTTCAGCCGTTTATCCCAGGAATACCAACATTACCTACAGAAATAACATCATTGAAGGTGGAATAAAGCTCAAATAAATAAAAGTTGATTGCTAACAATGGAACATCGTATACAATACACTTTCAACCGTAATGAAGTGTCAATCTTTTAAGTTTATATAATCACAAAGAAGCTAAAGCATAATGATCTGAATTCATCTGAATGTTTAAATAATGAAACGTTGGATTAAAACTGACAGGTTGTTGGTTCACTGAAAAAAAAGAATGATTGATTTTACTAAATTCCGCGTAAATTTTATCAAATCCGCGGGTTAATATAGGTCCTACACACGAAATTGTTGATTTTACCAAATAGAACTGGTTGATTATGTAACCCTTATGTTTAGTAAATTTACACATTTCATTTTGTTTATTCAACTAAAAAGTTCTGTATATTTCACATCGATTATTTTCGATATTTTACGATGAGATTTAGTAAATGTCACATAACGTGTTATGTAAATTATGTGAAATTAATTTTGCTACATTTACTCATTTCATTTTGTATATTCAACTAAAAAGTCCTGTATATTTCACTTCGATTATTTTCGATATTTTACGATGAGATTTAGTAAATGTCACTTAACGTGTTATGTAAAATATGTGAAATTAATTTTGCTACATTTACTCATTTCATTTTGTATATTCAACTAAAAAGTCCTGTATATTTCACTTCGATTATTTTCGATCTTTTACGATGAGATTTAATAAATGTCACTAAACGTGTTAAGTAAAATGTGTGAAATTAATGTTGCAACATTTACTAATTTCATTTTGTATATTCAACTAAAAAGTCCCGTATATTTCACGTCGATTACTTTTGATCTTTTACGATGAGATTTAATAAGTACCACTAAACGTGTTATGTAAACAATGTGAAATTGATTTCGCTACGTTTACTAATTTCATTTTGTATATTTAACTAATCCAGTCCTGTATATTTCACGATGAGATTTAATGAATGTCACTAAATGTGTTATGTATAGTATATGAAATTAATTTTGCTACATTTACTCATTTAATTTAGTATATTCAGCTAATCGAGTCCTGCATATTTCACGTATATTATTTTCGTCCATTTAACGATGTTGATTTAATATGTTTAACTAAAAGTGTTTGGTAAAACATGTGAAATTAATTTCATACAATTTACCAGATATCTTCTTGTTGGTTTAGTATATTTTACTTAAAATATGCAAAACTAATTTTGTGATATTTACTCGTATGATTTCGTATATTACATTAAATAAGTTTTGCATATTTTACGTAAGGTATTGAAATAAAATATGTAAAATTAGTATTGTAACATTTACTCATACCATTTCGTACATTTTACGAGAGCACATTTCGTATACTTTACTTCACTTTTAGTAGTAAAATATACAAAATGCGCTCTCCTAAAATGTACGAACAGGATGTAGGTATATTCTATTAAACATGTTTCGCCATTATGCATGAAAGCTGTAAATTATTGGTTGACTGAAAATCTCTCGTAGCGTAATACCTATACTGGGTGACTAGTGCGCATAACTTATAAGGATGTTCAGACCATCGAACTAATGGTCCGACTGAACGAACATCCTCAAAAATTATGCGCACTAATAAAGTCACCGTGTATACGTTGTCGCCAGAGACTTGTAGTCAGCTGCCTAATTTACAAATCAGTAAACTACCCATAAAAAGTAAACGAAAACAAAATCACCCGCCAGTGAGCGGTATCATACAGTACAAAATAAAAGAACATGTTTAGCAAAATTTACCAAAAAGTACTCCAATTATAACTGTTAAAAATACACATTTAAATGTTAAACAAATTAAATCTGAATTTTATGATAAAATGTTACAATAATTTTGTTCGGGTTATAACTAAAATAGTTAAAGAAAACAAAATATTAAATGAATAAAATTGAGTATATTATTATAATTGTTATCAAATTACTTTTACAATAAAACTTATACAATTCACTTACAGGCGAGGTAATAACTGAAATATCACATAAAATAATCAACTAGTGTGTCACAAAACATGTGGCACACAATAATCATAAAAGGCTTTCAGGTTCAAAATGAACACTTCCCATAGTGTACACCGGTTTCAAAAGGTAGGTACCTACAACTCCCGAAAAAACACTTTTCCCAAAATGTACCTTTTTCAAAATGTACACTCTTAGAACAGATAGGAATAACTGACTGAACAGATTTTAAAGTACCAGGATCACATAAATATGGAGGTTAACTTATTTTTATTTACTTATTGTTCTAAGAATGTACATTTTGGGTAAGATACATTTAGGGAAATGTACATTCCGGGAAAGGTGCATTTTAAGAAATGTACTTTTTTAGAAGTTTTCTTTTGAAACCGGTGTAAATTATGGGAAGTGTACATTTTGACCCTGGAGGAAAAAAGGAATCAATTTAAACAGATGTTTCATTGTTTACAGTGCTTTCAATAAGAGCCCATATTTGCAACAAGTCATACTGAATTGGGTATTTGACTTGAGAATGGATTCTACATTTTAAGGTTTAAAAGAGCAAAGGTATAGCAAAATAAACCTCTACGCGAAATTTTGGCTCAATTTGACAAATTTTACTATGATTTCTAAGATTTCAAATTTGGTAAAAAAAAAAATCTAATCGCAAAATAGTGTTGATTATTAGAATCCATACGTAATTACAAATAATGTTGTTATTGATTTTTTAAATGTTTACACATCAAACAAATCATCACTAAGCAAAAACATCACTTTCTTTTGCGGCCGCGCGGTATGAAATGTGAAGTCACATTTCACAATTTGCTTCCCTTTCTGCTCTATTATACCTTAAAAGTATCCATTCTCAAGTCAGATATCCAATTGTGTGATATTGTTACTGATTGAGAAAAAAATTAGCAACGCGTAACAAACAGTATTACTGGATGCGAATTTTTATTCTCGTCTAGTAACGTGTTAGTAAATGATTCATATTTATCTCTTGGAGCAGTTACCTAACACCGTTACTTAAAGAATATTTTTTCACGTTCAGATGACGAAGGAGAAGAATAAGTATGAACCATTTACTAACACGTGTTACTAGATGAGAATAAAAATTCGCATCGAGTCACACTGTTACTCGTTGCGAATTTTTTTCACAACCAGTCAGTGTGACACGATTCAGTGCGACTCGTTGCGAATAAAGGAAAAGAACAGCATTTACAATACAACATAACAAGGCTGTCATAGAAACCAGAGAGAGCAAAAGGAAAACGTACACAGACCATAATAATATCTGTCAACATCAATAGATTATAATTTTAATTAAAATTTGCTGTAGCCCAAAATAAGTTTTTTTCTTAATGTACATAATTATTTATATTTAAATGAACTTAAAACTAAGGTTGGGGTAACCTCTTACAAAAGGCCCGTCGTAAAGGATGTCCAGAAGGGATCATCTTCAATCATGTGACTCTAAGGGTAGTTAGATATGCTGACCCATTCTGCAATAAAAAGAAAGAATTATCCGCCCACAATGTCCAGCATACCAACGCCATACAAAACCTTAATATTATATGTACATATTTATATTTAAATGTACTTAAAACTAAGGTTGCGGTAACCTCTTACAAAAGGCTCGTCTTAAAGGATGTCCAGAAGGGATCATCTTCAATCATGTGACTCTAAGGGTAGTTTGATATGCTGACCCATTCTGCAATAAAAAGAAAGAATTATCCGCCCACAATGTCCAACATACCAACGCCATGCAAAACCTTAATATTATATTACTTAACATTATTGCTATGTTTACATCTAACGCAGTCACAATTCAGCTTTATACTATCAAAATATACTAAATAATTCTTACAGTCAAATCCTACTTATCATATTAACCACGCTCTGCAACTATGTTGGAAATGTCACGGGGTAGTATGATAATACTAATTACTCCACACTCCACCTCAAATTTATAATTTTAATTAAAATTTGCTTTAACCCAAAACTCGGTTCGATAATCTCTCTAGTTACATGTACTTAATTCTACAGTATGTATCTCCATTACACATTATATGCGAATAAGTTGGAGCTATGATAAGGTCCTCAGGTTTTAAAACTTTCCATGCGTCAACCTCGACTAAGTTGAGATCAAACGCTTGTAGGTGTTCATTAAATCCGTTACAGTTAATTTCTTTACACAGAAAATAAATATCTGTTCCTGAAGCCGATACAAAAATAAATTTTATTTCAAAAAACTGGTACCTGTCTTCGTTGGAAATAATTAAAATAGCATGTTGCATATATTTGATCCCATTGAAAGAAACCCAGTTAAATGTACCAGTTAATTCTACATCTCGAGGAATTAAAATATTTTTAATGTCATTAATATTAGAGGGAATAAAGTTTACCCGTGAACTTAGTTTTATTCTAGCTTCATCTCTTTTTACAGTATAAAGTCTATGAGCAAATGACAGTTGTTCCTTAATTAACAAAGTTAAGGCTAAATTTTTTCTGGAGGTTATTATTGAAGCAGTGTTTTTTAATTGTTTATGTTTGGCTTCAAACCTCATGCACCAAATTAATCGTAAGGGACCAACTTGTTTAATA
Organism: Diarsia mendica; assembly: GCA_949316265.1. Lineage (NCBI taxonomy): Eukaryota > Metazoa > Arthropoda > Insecta > Lepidoptera > Noctuidae > Diarsia > Diarsia mendica. The sequence continues at coordinate 17,379,525 of OX438897.1, forward strand.
ATATCAGGGTAATGAACCATAAAATGGTGTTTAGGTTTTAAGGTGTCACGAAATAGCTTTACGTAACCCTCATGGTGTTCGGTGATTAAAGATTCAAGTAAAGCAATTGTACTGTAATCAAAATTCCTGCTAAAAAGTATGTCAATTATCTTAAGCAATGTAAGAAAAAATAACCATACTTTATCATCTTCTGGGATTAAATCTCCTACTAATAGAGAGAAAATGTGTACAAACAACATCATTTCAGAAGCTGACATATTAAATTTGTTCTTTAATAAATGCTCCCGTTTTACTTTTGTACATTTGTCATTTAACTCATTTCCTTTATAGTCAAATAGTCGTAGCCGGTCATTAAGAGTATCTAAATTAAAAAGTTTTATGGTTTCCGTATAATACAAAATAATATGAGCAAGGTCATAATGACAAACACCTTCAAATATGTCATGCATTATATCAACACATAAATTGTCCACCACGTGATAAGTATTAATGTTGTTAAATATACAAGATTCATTAATACCTGTCACTGATACATCATTAGTTTCAACATCACAGGAATAATTTTCTCGATTTCTTAGAAGGTTGTCATCTTGTTTACATTGTTTTTTCATTATAGTTTTATCGGCTTTACAAATTCGACAGTAATAGTTACTTGAAAATGATTTTGTGAATCCTAGTACAGTATTAAGGCCCAAATTATCACCGATGACCATTGCAAGTATAAAATATACCCTGAAGTTACCTTCCGATGTTACTATATCAATGCCATTTTCCTCTAAACACTTCATTTCTTCAATAAGGTCGTGAAAAGTAGCCGCGTTTCCGTAAGTTTTACTATACGACGACTTATGCAACATAGCAACAAATATATTTTCTAAAAGTGATAAGTATTCACTTCCCATAGTTGGAAATTGGAAATATGTGGCAGAAATAGAATGAACCCCAGCATGACTTCCCAATGGATTGTTACATTCAAAATCGTCATTGTACAAAAAGTACGGTACGCATATGTACCCTTCTTTTCCAGATATTTTATGTTTCCAAACCTTGCCTTGAGTATAATTTGATATTGAATTAGGTTCAGCACCGTTATATGTTTTTAAAACAGAAATAAAACCGGGTAATTCGAAAATTTTCTTAAACATTAATTTTAAAGGTACTCTAGCTCCATACTCGGAATTTGGTCTTATTGAAGAATTGGCAGTATTTGAAAATGTACCTTCAGCAATAACAAACTTTTTAGGAGGTATATAAATGCCAAGTTCAGAAAAATGATTCATTACTTGATACTCTGTGGATAAATTTTCAAAAGGTTCCGATATTGTTTTAATTATTTTTTTTAATTTTTCGACATTTGTTTCTGAAGCACTAGGTAAAAGATCAGTTAACATATAAGGGCTCGTACACATAGCGATCCGTTTTACAGGTCCGTTATTTGATGGCGTATGGAGTTGCATGAGCGAGTTCACACACAAAACAGTATTCCGGATTCAGTAATCATGTCGCTCCGGTCCAATTCTGATCCGTTAAAACGGATCCAGTAAAAACGGACCTATATGTGTACGCGCCCTTACTAATAACATCAGTTATATGCTCTGAAATATTATTAATTATTTCGTTGGCACATTTTCGATTAATGTTAGGATTACTGTATAAAGACAAAGCGAAAGTGGCTGTTGAGTTATTAAAAATTTCATCTTTCTGGGGAACATGGTTACTTTCAGGTTCAAAAACAAAAGGGTGTTCATCATTATCACTATTACAGTCCAAGTTGAAAATTATTTGTTGGCTACTTGATATACTCGGTTCTTGAATAATATTGTTGTTTCTACAGTTTGATAGGCATATTTCGGAAGGTAGATTCAGATTATGAGCATTGGTCAGATGACGACGAAACGAACGTATATTTGAAAATATTCTGGTACAATTAAACTGTCTACAGCAATAAGTGGAGTTAGGTCGCAAATCATGGCTAAATTTCAAGTGTAAGAAAAATGATTTATAGTCGTTTAACACAGCCGAACACATAAAACAAATAAACATGTTTAAATAAACTATAGGTTCGATGGAAACAAATTAGACTTTTTTTATCACCTAGTACCTACAAAATAAACTGTTTGGCACAAAGGTTTTAAGACAGATCCGCCATAAAACAAGCTACACTTGAAATTTTTTTATCAGATTTGCAATCAATTCCGTAAAAATATTTTTGTATAAAGGTCCACACGTTAACACACTCTGTCGGGTACTCTAAATTGAAAACATGGAAAATTTTAAAGCATACATCAACTGCTTTTAGTAGGGTGTCGATCTTATAAATGACTGATTCATAATGGACATAGTAATCGGTTATTTCTTCTATCGATGACCCTACCACGACTATCAGTGGTTGGCAAGTAAGTCCTTTGGCCAAGTGCTCATCCTGACGCAGCTTGATCTTTGTTACTATTTCGCTCTGATTCTGTAATAGAACAAATACAAGGTTGAACAAATACAAACATACAAGATGTTCTAGGTCATAAATAATCTACCACACTGAACCCATTGCCTGTAAACTAAATCACAAGTCTTCATTGGGTTGAGTTCTTAATACTTGCTGATTTCCTCACGATGTCTTCCTTCACCAAAGAGCAAGTCATAATAAGAAAAAAACGAATCGGCTACCACAGGTTAATACTTTGTATTATTTATTTTTGAATTTATTGCGCACTTTATTTACCTACCGCGACATGTAAAATGAAAGCCTTTTCTGATTCAGCAATGCTTGGTTTATAATATTTTTTCTTATTTTCTTCAGCTTTAACTGGAATTTTAATGGTGGGTGGCATCTTCGAACTCATCAGTTTTAGGTAAACATAATCTCTCACATCTGCAAGGAGATAAAAATTATTACAAAGCTAAGCCTGTAAAAATGAGGACTGTCTATTATCTTTATTTAACATAATGAAAATAAATTAGCATCTACTGACCTGGTGTGGTACTATCGTCGTTCAAAGTTTTCAGATTATCCACGCAACTTTTTATTTTACTGTAAATTGGCAATGCTTTTTCCATGAATATTGGCCACTTTTTGAACAATTCTAGGTCATGGTTTGGGTACATGAAATCAAAATCTAATTCAACCTAAAAAAATAAAATTGAATGATTACCTACGCATAATTTTTTGTCCTAAACATAAAACCTATACTGTTAAATGGCATAAATATCAATTGGCATAATATTTATTATTAAAAATTCTAAAAGCATAATCAAAAGGCCGAATTTTGTCAAGCATAAATTAATATTGAATGGCATATTTGCAAAAAACTTAAATATTTAAATAATATATTAAATAATAAATTATCAATAATAATATTATTAATAATAAATTATACGCACAAGTTTGTAGCCCAAGCTTGCTTTGATTGAAGGCCACTCATTAAATAAGTCCTGGATGGTTTTATCTTTTCCAGATAAATCTTCTTTTCGCAATGTCCTTGTTAGTTTCCACTTCTCCACAACATCTACCCAAGGCTCTTTATTAAATTTCAACCATAGCTTCATATTATTAAGATCTTCAAGTGATACATTTTGGGACTCTTAAACAAATAACATTCTATGTCCATTGAAATTGAACTCTTAAAACTGTGAATGTGAGACGTTAATATAAGAACTCACAAAGCAGATTGTTTAGTTGAGTTCCACCGTGGTCGCCCGCCAACCGATCGCAGAGCGCGCGGGCGCAACCCGCCGGTCCGAGCGATTCTACTGGTTGCCCGTTCGGAGCGGCATTTAGGCACATCACGTCCACTTCGCATTTGATCTTCTTGGTCCAGTTCAACGTCCATTTCGCATTTGGTCCATTTCGCAGATTGTCATTTCCCATTTGATAATATTTCACATAAATATGGGAAAAGGTAAATGTTTTTTTATTTTTTTCATATTCTACAAATGTCAGACTTTTATTTTTACTGCGACGTACTAAGAAGAAAAGCAAAAAATTTATTTTAATATAAAGTGATTGAAAATATAGAAGCTAGCCTTTTCTGCGAAATGGACCAACTGCGAAAGAGACGTGTTTTCGGAAAGTGGACCAAATGCAAAGTGGACTTAATGCGACTAAATGATTTTTCATACAAGCAAAATGATTTTCAAACCCGATAGTGCAAAGTTGAAATGTTGAATAATATACCTTCATGAGTTTCAGTTATGGTAATGGTGGATGTTTCGTGTTTCTTTATGAGTCCTGATTTTCTTAAAATCCTTCTTTGGTTATGGTACCGGTCTACCAATTTCCCTCTTGCTGGAATATATGATTTCCCATATTTTCTACTAGGAACATAATATGCATCCTGAAAAATTGATTGTAATGTAGTAAATTCCAATTAGATTTTTTTTCAGACATTACCCATTACTTGATATTGCCATCGACCAAAATTGCTGAGGTAGCAGAGCAATTTTAATAGGGTAGTTTTCAAAGAAGAACAGGCAAAAAAAACCCAGACCCGACAGAAAAGTGACATATCTCAGTTTTTTTGTTATTGTTTATATAATCATATTATATAGTTTTTATATTCGAAATCAATGGCTAAAACTAAAATATTGCCTTATGTTTTTGTTCAGGATTTACACTAAAAAAGTACAAAATGCCTACGTATCTACACAATTCGTAAATATATGTAACTAAATGACGTAGAAAAGTAAGTCGTTATGGGATGTATTAAAAAAAAAGAATAATGTTCGTATAGGAAGTTATTTGTGTGTATGTATAAAAACGGTCACGTACTGTATGCATACCTACTACGGCTCAGCTGGTTTCAATTAGTGGAATAATCCGATCTGAATCATCGAATATGACGATTTTAATTAATCCTAAGTTGAGGGCGAATCCAGAAGGGCATGCTCTGACCCCAGTACCAGAGGCAAAAAGGAACGAACGGGGTGGAATTTTTTAGTCAGTAAGAGTCTGACACGCCCTCTCGCTCCACCCAAGGGCGAGAGATGTCATTAGATGATTTTAAACCACCTTAAAAAAAAAAATCCTAAGTTGAATGTTGTACTCGGAGTTCAAAAATTATATAATACAGCTGTATCTCCAGGTCTCCTGGATACATCCCATAACTATTTATCGTCATTTAGTTACATACATTACGAATTTTGTAGATAAGTAGGCATTTTGTATTTTTTTAGTGTAAACCCTGAACAAAAACATAAGGCAATATTTTGGTGTTAGCCATTGATTTCGAATATAAAAACTATATAATATGATTATATAAATAATAACAAAAAAACTGAGATATGTCACTTTTCTGTCGGGTCTGGGTTTTTTTTATATGGGACGTGACCGTTCTTCTTTTTGGAAACCACTTTTATTTAAAGATTGGGAACCAATTAATAAAATAAACGGTTTGTAAAAATTTGGAAAATACCCTATTGCCAGTGTAAGCGCTCCTTACAACAATCTGGTTATTGATCTGGAACACTGAAGGAAAAACCGAAACATTTAAAAACATTATTTTAAATAACGTTTCCGAGCCCTGGCGACGAGTTGCAAATGGGAAGAGTGCGCAGAATCCGAGAAAAGTCAAGACTATACATGATATGCTATCTATACTATAAAACTACTGTTACTATATTACCATAACTCTACTATAGTAGTACCAATATACTATTATCTAATCTACCATACCAAAATATTTTTGCAATAAAAATATAACCTTCGACTCGAATGGGAAAAATTTAACAATTTGACTGGACATGTCCTCATAATTTTTTGCATCCATCGAACCCTTCCTTTTTATGAAGTATTCTATAATACATTTTGATAAATTGTTTCTTATAGTTGTATCATCAATCTTCTTGTTCATATACTGAAGGCATATTTGTCCAATACTAGTGGTCTTCAGAATTTCTTTTAAATTAAAAGACTAATGGGAGAAAAAAAATAGGACTTATACACAGAAATGGTAAAAATAGTCAGTGTAATTACAAAAAAAAATTAAACAATGCTGTAATTTTTTTGACAATATTGTTTTAAAGAGACATCACATTTAAACAGGCGTCTAAGTTAAAGTGTTTAAAAATCTTTTGTAATAACACTAATTAAAAAAAAAAATCAATAAAACTATCAATTGGAAAAATGTAGATATGAAATCAAAGTTAACTCCACTACAGACATGGAATCAAATTCGACTCACTGGGAAATAAAAATCACAATATATCATGGAACCATGTAGCCAGAACATGGTTCCATCATCAGACCCGAAACATCATCACAAAACACTCGATAAAACCAATCTAACGGGCCCTAACACAGTGAGTTTCCGGCTACCAGGGTTCAGATCCTGTGGCCACCTTCCGACTCCATTCATCATCAGACCCTGAACATCACTTTACTTCATCACAAAGTGCTCTTCAAAACCATTCTAAAGAGCCCAAACACAGTGAGTTTCTGGCTCCATCCATCATCAAATTCTGAACATCACTCATCACAAAGCTCTATTCAAAACCAATCTAACGAGTCTAAACCGCTGGGTTTCCGGCTATTATGGTACAGATCCTGTGACCACATTGATTTTTTAATTAAAAAATAAAGAATTAGTGAATTTCATGAGTTTTTTGTTGATTGACCTTAGTTCTTCCATATTTCCTGACATTCTTAATCCTATGACCAAACTAACTTACAAAATTGGTAGAAAAGAAATAGGTAACGAAAAAAAAACAAACACAAAAAGGCAATAACATTGACTCACTCCTGGAAAACTGGCCATAGCCATACAGCAGGGAAATTCTTCTAGCATTATGGTCATTTGTAGCAGGAACAACATAGGGCGGGCTTTTTAATAGATAACTTATTTAATTTTGTAGTAGGTATTTATGGTATCGGTTATTAACAAGGCAATTTCAAAATAAAGTGTAAAAAACTAACCTCTTCGTTCGAAGTAGCACAAGAACAGCCACTCACCGCAGAACTATAATCGCTGCCCACATGCCCCATAGAATCCTTATCTGATTCTATTGATTCTGTGTCTAAAGAACATGTTTTCTGTAAAAATTAAGATAAGATAAGACTTTAAGCATAATATAAGTTCATTTGTACCTATGTTATTATTTTATTAATGTGAAAAACAATTTCAAGTTGACTCCAGCTAGATCAGTGCTCATACTATTAAGAGCATTTGATCTGAGATACATTAGTAACATTTCTACCAAAACTAAAAATCTTTAAAATAATAATCTTTACTAATATTATTAAGCTGAAGAGTTTGATTGCTTCTATGTTTGAACGCGCTAATCTCAGGAACTACTGGTTCGAATTGAAAAATTATTTTTGTGTTGGATAGTCCATTATTTGAGGAAGGCTTTAGGCTATATATCATCACGCTACATACAACCGCGGGACATTTTCAAATTAATGCGGGTGAAACCGCAGCAAAAAGCTAGTAATATATAATTATGTAGTTTATTTACTTCTTTTCTCTTATAGTACAAAAACAAAATAATATGAACAAATCAATGAGGTTTAAAACAAGCAAAGCCTGTGCTTGAGATTACCGAGCCTAAAGGCTCCTTTGCTACATTCTGGAAAGTAGGTACAATAATAGGTATATACTTCAAAATACTCACCAGGGATTTATTTTCATTTTTAAATTGAGCTAATCCAGCCTTGAATTTAATTCTATCCTTTATTCTTGATTTTGGAATCAGCTCATTTATATCAGAATCAGAAATATTTTCTATGCAAAATACATCCAAGTCATGTTCTAAAAAAAGAAGGAAACAATAATTTGGTAATTTCCCAGTTTGACATCAGCAAATTTTGTATTTGGTGGCAGGGCAGGGCCCTGTTTAATAAACGTTACAATCCTACAATTTTGTAAAATGTTGTTGAATAGTACTAGCTACAAGTACTGTTTATTAAACACAACAAATAGTGAGAATTTTGCACATAAAAATTCGCAATTCACCTTTGGATCAGTACCTCCGGAGTTACCCACCGCTATTAACAGATATTCGCTAACTAGGGTGTCATATTAAAGGCTCAAGGTCAAGGACTATTTAACGAGCTATGTTTGGAGTTATTGCGCGTTCATTTCAGAATTATGGAGATCTACAGTACAGGTTTAGGCCCGAGTCACACCGGAATGGCAGCGGCCGGCAGCGACGCGGCGACCACTTTCAGTGTGAAATAATTTTAAACTTTAACTACATACCTACTTACTTAGAAGACCAGTATCGCTTGAAAAGCTTGAAAAGGTAGCGCGGCCGCCCGCGGCCTCGCATCGCCGTTTGCAGCCGCGCGCCTCTTGGCGTTTCCACCCGCGGCTGCCAGCGGCGACGCGAGGCCGCTCGCGGGGCCGCGCGCTCCTAACTAGTCATGAAGATACCAGGCGCGCGGGGTCTGGAGGAAGCGCGAAGCCGCCAGCGTCGCCGCTGGCGGCCGCTGCCATTCCAGTGTGACTCGGGCCTTACCAACTTAGAATAGCAAACAAGCTTGCAGTGGCAAGGCAAGGCACATAGGAGAACTGGCAGCCGCCGGCGCCGTTGGATGGCGACCATGTAGGTACTTTACGACAAGACTGACCTGACGAAGGTACCTATTCTATCATTCTAAGTTGATAATAAGTAGGAACTTAGAACTTACCTTGAAATACAGCTTGTGTTTCTTTCGAGACTCCCCAGGAATCGAGAAGTGCTATGGCGAAGTTCGAGTCTAATGTAAATCCTAACGTATTTTCTGACGTCGAGTCCATTTTCACTCACTATGAACATTGATTGAACGACTATTACTCTAGCGTACTTAACTGAATGATTTAATAAATATATCGTAAAATAAATCGTTGCGACTTTTAAAGTGCAAAATAAAATCGCAAACGACAATAATTCCTGCGCGCACTACGATTTATTATCGATCCGATATCGTCAAAGAACCCAAGTCGACTGACCGCTGCGCTTGCGATTTTTTCCGCATTGCGCGAAGCCAGTAGAGCTTCATAGGCTATAGGGTACAAAACGGAGAGATGTTAATCTGGCAACTCTAAGTCGTATCGAGTCGAGAACGGAACGCGAATAGTTGGAAGAATAGGTATGACGTCACGTCAAATGACATTAAAGTTTAGTAAAATCTCAAAGATGTTTCGTAAAATCAACATTTTAATTAGTAACATGTAGGTAGGTATATTGGTATGGTATAGATCAAAACAAAGAGTAAAATCGTTACTTTTTTAATATTTAATCTTACCTACTAGGTATATTATAATTATGCGAAAGTTTGTGAAGATGTTTAGATGTTTGTGACTCAATCACACATAAACGGCTTAACGGATTGTGATGAAATTTCGCACACATATAGAATATGATCTGGATTAACAGGATAGGTACTTTTTATCTCGGAAAAATTAATGGTTCCCGTGGGAACCACAACAAAATCCTAATAGTGAAGAGATTTAGTTGAAATTTGGTATAGGGATATCTTTCATACCGAATTAACGTTTTAGGTAAATCCAGGAATTTATGTGCAAATAACTAACCCCACGCGTACGAAGTCGCGGACGCCCGCTAGTAATATAATAAATGCGAAAGTCCGTTTGTTTGTACGCCTTAATTCACATCTTATCTACCTACTAAACCGATCATGATTCATAACTTTATAAGTATTTAGATCAATTTTCGTGTCTCTTCTTTTTTACCCGATTACGGCGAAGCAAAAAACGAAAATATATATGATTTTGACCGGTATGTATGTATGTATGTGTTCCCTTATAACTTCTAAGCTACTTGTAATAATTTGACAATAATAGTCTTCTAGTTAAAGGATACTAGCGGCCGCCCGCGACTTCGTACGCGTGGGGTTAGTTATTTGCATATATTCCAGGATTTACAACCCCAAAAGTATGTTCATTATTATTATTATGTTCCCTCATAACTTCTTAACTACTTATGATAATTTTATAAATGAAGTATCGTTAGAAGCGTCTGGTTTTAGGATATGTGAAGACACATTTAACTGAAAGGGGATTGTCCAATAATGGCTTGGCGTGAACAGAAGTCTTAGAAAAATCCAATTGTATCAAAAAATATCCTTTTATAAAACATGAATATTTGTGATTTTTAGTTGTATCTATTCGAACTGATAAAAATAATAATTTAATAAAAAACTTTTTCAAAAAAAAATTAAACCGACTTCTAAAAAAACACAAAAAAGTATAAAATAACTTTTCTTTCGGAAGTCGGTGACTTTTCTTCTTATTTCCTTTGCTTTATTGTCACCGACTTCCGAAAGAAAAGTTATTTTATACTTTTTTGTGTTTTTTTAGAAGTCGGTTTAATTTTTTTTTGAAAAAGTTTTTTATTTTACCCTTTTTAGTGAGTACAGTCGTGATATTATGTTGTGTAATGGCGTAAAAAAGCATAGATATGCGATAGCAGCAATCCCGGTTAATCTGCTGTTATTATTTGAAGAGTTCCTTCGATTTCTCCAAGATCCCATCATCAGACATTGACATGGTGATAATGGGACCACAAGGGAAGCACCAGCTTTCGAATAAAAAACGAATCATCAAAATCGGTTTACCCAGTCGAAAGTTATGAGGTAACAAACATAAAAGTTAATTACATCATCCACATAGCAGTAATCAAAAAAATGCTCACAAAATAAAAAGTACTGAACCAAATTGGATGAAATTTTTATGGGACCAATTGGAAGGTGTACTCTTTCAATCAAAAGAAGAATTTTCAAAATCGGTCCAGGCGTCTTTGAGAAATCGGGGAACATACATAAAAAAAAAAAAAGATTACGACGAGTTGAGAACCTCCTCCTTTTTTTGAAGTCGGTTAAAAAGTATTTTAACAACTTAATATAATTTTTCCGGTTGCCATAAATCTCTTCTATTAGTAAGTTGCAATTTATTATACTTTTAATCGATTTACATCAATCAAAGTATTTAATGAAAGCACTAACATCACCAATTACATTATACAGAAAATCAGTGCCTATATTAAAGTAAGTATGTACATAATTATAATATTACATTATTTGTACCATAATATAATAATTACTGCATCAATTTCGAATGTAATCGATTTATTAGTATAGATCGATTTTCATGGCAACACTGATTAATATGTCATTTTGACAAATGTTTATCGTGTTGCGTCTTGAGTTTGTTGTGAATATCTTAATTTGTTTTTATCTCGACTCATGCTTATTATAATGGACACCGATAACTCTACTTACAACGACCTAGCATTCCTACCGGTACTGATCGAAGCCCAAATGTTGACCTCGGAACAAACACGGCCGAATCCACGCATCCCATAATTGGATATAATACCAATGGAAGGAACGTCTGACGCTTCGGATTGAGATGCATTAATTGTGGTACCGACGTTATTCAAAGGAGAAGGCATACCCTCCACCTTGCAGAGGTTATGTCGGTAATACGACAGTGGATCGCGCCCCAACCGGTAAGTGTTCAATTCGCCATTTGCTATTACTTTATTTACTAACACATGAGCGATAACTTGTGTCCGTTCCATTGGTAAGTGTATGGATGCACCTTGAATGTCTGTGAAGAATTTCGCCTGCAGTTGGCTTTTATAAGGTGAATATAAGTTTTTTTTCTTTGCTCACAGGTGACTGATAGCACTGTTGTATGCCATTCTTGCTGGACCCGAGCCTTAAATGCTTCAACAGTTACTACTGACGAACCTAGTACTAGTGGTGGTCACCATCGTCGTGTCTGTGTCAGCTGTGGTTATTCTTTGTTGAGAACAAGATCTCACAGGCTACGTACTGACACAGAACGAGAGGCACGTATACGGAATACAATAATGGAGACAATTATGCCACAACAAGTAAGTATCCTTTTATCTTCTTTTATATTCTATTCTATTAGCTTTTTATATGATTAAGAAGCCAACCTGCATAACCAGTTTTTGATTAAATATAAAAACAATATAGGTGACATACATACCATGCACGGTTCTACAAAACCCAGTGCAATGAGCCTGTTAGTGTTCAGTCATCGGTTAGAATTGTTACAGAGTCGAATTTTCACTTTCGCAACATTGTCTATTTTACTTTGAATCTTTTATCTTATGTAGCCAAATGCATTCTTACTTTAAAGATTATATATTAAGCTAAAAATATGTTAAATAAAAATAAACTATTATTCCAGTTGCACGGATCAGATGAAATCTGCCACCCCTGCTGGCAGCGAAGTGACAGACTGTCAACTGGAACTCTTGAGCTACCTCGCCAAGGGTCGACGGACAGTGGGTTGCTGTGCCCATGTCATGACCATTATTTGGTTTATGAGTTGGGCAAGGTATCAAGAGAACCTTAATCCACATGCCCAGTTTTTAGATAATGTTTTATTAACATACGAATCAGAATAATAAAAATATGTTTAAAAATAAAAGATTATATTATTTCTAAACTTCCCTAGAAACATCCTTTAAAAAACAGCTAAGTATTAGATCTAACTGCATACAAATCTTTATTGTTTTTTTAATTTCGTAGTTTCTGTACTCAAATTTCAGTTGACCTTAAAGAGTATTTTGATCACAGTATGAAATAGGATCATTTGGCAATAAATAATATTTAGGGTTGATTTATTGTTTTTCTGTTCAAAATGTATGGGAAAAGTTTTTGGCGATTGCTGTCATTTCTAGTACATACCTTAAATGGTCCCATAGTCTTTAGATCCCCACATGAAATAGGACCGATTGCCATTTTTTTTGTACATTACATTTTTTTTTTTTTTGCTGACTGTTACCTTTTTCCGAAATCTGTGAAAGCAGTTCAGAATCTCTTAAAAAGTTATGGATGGTCTCATAGGAACAATTTCCTGTAACTATACTTAACGGTTAAGGTTATAGTATGAATGAATTATGTTATCAAAGCAAAGGACCATTAGATTGAATTTCCTTTAAAGCGCTATTTTTAAAAGTTATGTAAACATTTAGTATTAAATCTAGATCTCCCAAAAGTACCATTAAAAACTACTGTACGATATAGACAAGTATTGTAGGCATTTCAAGGGCAGAGCTCCATAATTTGGGCATTATTTAAGGCGACATCACCTGCCCGCGACCTTGAGCGCGCGCTTAACTCATCGCCTAAACAAATAAGGTTGAAAATGGCGACGCGTTTGATGCTCGTGACTGCCAAAATGAACGATAGTTCGCAGATTTAATTTATTAAAAAAAAAAATACGCCGTAATGTTAAAATATTTTTACATATGTCTTTAGTTGGTTAAATTTCCTTTCTGATAGTAAAAAAATAAATAACAGTTGTCACTCAAAATATTGAGCATTTCGAGACGAAAAAGTTTTTTCGTGTGATTTTTTTGTGATTTTGTGATTTTTTTTTTTCGAGGTTCTTGATTACTTTTAGAAAATATTTTTGCATAAGTCTTTTACCTATACATTTGACTATACACTGTATTTTTTTTGGAATTGTAATAAGTAGCAATACGGCTAACTCTGCGACGAAAAACAGGTCGTTTTTACGGTTCCCCCGTTGACTGCGTCTTAAGTAAGAATGTTTGTAGCTACAGTCCAGAAACAAAAAAATCAAAGCAAGCGCCTAGTCAATATTCAATAGCAATGTCACGTAGAAACGCTTTATGAAAAAAACATCAGTGAAAAGTTACGATTTACAATGAAAATATAACTTTTGAACCAGCGCATTATATAACATTCAATCTAGATATTTTAGAAGTACCTTTAAAGAGCTATTAAAAGACATACATCTCCATTCTGGGCACCACTGGGGCAGGAATGGGCATGGTTCATTATCTCATTAAATGCTGTTGTATTCTGTATATTTGTAGTATTTGCCGAATACAACTTTGATTTGTACAAATGAGTGTATATGCACACACTTATATTCGGCAAATACGAAAACATATTGCATTTAATGACATAATTTTGCTTTCATAACATAGTTCATAGTGAACAAATTGCCGTTAGTTGTCGGAACACGCTAAAATTATATATAATATAGAAGCTAAAACCCATGGAAACCCGTTATGTGCCTAGAATAGCGAGTCATGTCACGGGCTAATGTTTAACCTTAAACAAAAGTTCTTTGTAAATTTTATTGACAAGCTTGTGTAAAATGTACACACTTATTTATTTCTAATCTCATAATTTGTTTCAAGTAAAATCAATCTTCCACTTTTTTAGTTTTTACGAACAACTTTAGTATTTGTAGATTAGCAAGCGTCACCTGTCGGGAAGAACTGACTTCGAAACTCGTTCTGTTGTTTAAATAAAAGTTCTTTGTTGATTTTATTTACAAGCTTGCGTAAAATTATCATATTGCTAATGTCAATTATATGAAATGTATAATCTCATAATTTGTGTCAAGTAAAATCAATTTCTTAATTTGTTAGATTTTACGAACAACTCTAGTAGAGTAGCAAGCCACACCTATCGGATATCTGGAGAACCGTGTTGCTAGATTCGTACTGTTGTTTAAACAAAAGTTCTTTGTTAATTTTATTGACAAGCTTGTGTAAAATGTACATATTTGTAATGTCAATTATATTAAATATACCTCATAATTTGTGTCAAGTAAAATAAATTTTCCACTTTGTTAGGTTATACGAACAACTTTAGTAGATTATCGAGCGTCACCTGTTGGACATTTGGAAAACTGTTTTGCTAAACTCGCACTGTTGTTTAAACAAAAGTTCTTTTTTGAATTTATTTACAAGCTTGCGTAAAATTAACATATTGCTAATGGTGCCGATTCTCTTGTACACCGAACTAACCTAAACTAAAACTAAAATTTCTTATTTTTAGTTAGTTGGTTTTGGTAAGTTATTCTGAAAACAAGATTCTCTAAATTTAAATATAGTTTTGACACACCTAAAATCGAGTTTGACATTCGTTAAGTTGAGTAGAGCATAGACCAAGATTGCAGTAGACCATAGACAAAAGCTGAATGAAAGTGAACGAAATGATCTGAATTGCAAAAAAAAACCAGAGGTAAATCAAATAGTACATCAAATGTCATCGGCTGTCTGTCATCAACTTGTTATTATTTTATCTTGATACCTTTTGCATTTTTAAATGTTTTTCAAATCTACGTCGACAAAACTTCGAAGAAACGTGTTAAATATGAGGAAAACAAATAGGAGTGGAGCTCGGGAAATTATTTCAAAGTATATCAGCAATGTGACTTGCGATGTTTGTTAGAACACCAAGCTGGACAAATTTTATCAAATTTGGATATTTATACTCGAACAGCAGCTATGACAGGTATGTAATCGTGTTATTGTTTGTTTTTTATCTACCAGAAGTCACAAATTTACTAAATATACGATTTTGTGACTAAAATAAGCATTGTTTACATTGCGCATTTATAGGTTAGATTGCAAATGTAAGTAGCTTAGTTTTGATACTTTTGGGTAATCAAATTTACCGATGATTTTAAATATGAATAAGTTTTAACATGTTTGAAATAAAAATAGTGCTATGTATACTACATCTTTTTTTAAATCTTTCTTTCAGGAAAATCTGAGAGTACAGTGAGGCGTATTGTAGACGAAGGCAAACACAGATCAGGCCGTCCTAAGAAAGAAATGGATGACTTCAACATAAATAAGTGCAATTCGACAAAAAATTCAATTCTTTTATAAAACGGGCAAGAGAAAATGGGCATACAGTGGTACAAAAGTTAAAACATAACATTAATAAAAAATATGTACGAACATTTTTCTTTTATTTACTCATTTTTATTTCAATGAAGGTCGGAAGGAAAACATCGTGAGGAAATCTGGACTATAATTATTATAATATACCTAATAAGTCTGAAATCGCCAACCCGTCTTGAGCATGCATGGTGATCAGTGCTCGTGCCTTCTCTGTAGAGAAGAGGCAAATATTTGGCATATTTTGTTGATTATTGTATTTTGTTAATTATTTTTTTATACAAAACATGAACTGAATATGCGGTTTCAATTTGTGATAGAAACCTAATCGCCACTCTTAGATAGGTTAATTAATAAATAAGGTGATAAGAAAATTAAAATTTTAATAATAAAGAAATAAAATGTTTAATTTAATTAAAATTATTGACAAGTATTTGCCGAATTTCCCTTGCTTCAGCAAGGAAGTCTGCGCCAGGATCCTCTACAATAGCATCCTGATCCTCCACTGCATTCTGCTCGTTATCCTCGTTGCCATCGATATCTTCTTCGTCTGCAAAGATACACTTATTTAGATTTCAGAAGAATTAAGTTGTCTTGTAAGTTGTTGTCAAGTAAGTTGTCTTGCCCAACAGCTGTTTGATAACTGCCTTGACCAAACAGATTTAGTGCAGCTAGAATCTGCAAATGAGTTCTATTATCATACAGGTAGGTAGGTAGAAATTTTTCATTCTAAAAATGCATGTTGCGCCACTGCTTTTCGGTCAGTGGGTCGTTCAAATGTTTGTAAAGAAATTTTAGTGGAGGGGCGTGCGGTTTTCGACTGAAAGATCTCAATTATGTAATGACTAGGTTTAGATCACCCATAAATATAATAAAAGTGAGATACCACTCGACTAAACTATAAATTCTTAAAAACTTGTATATGCAAGTGAATTACTGCACAAAACTGTTGGTTGCGCCTTTAATTCATTCAATCAGCGAGGGCTGGGAATGCATTCACTCCCTCCGTTCGCGAGTGAACCTAACCCGCGAACGAACGACATTCTTCCGTACACTGCCGCTGCGACAAGACGCTGTCGTCGCTGCGTCCGCGCCACCGCGCCGCACGCCATTTTTTTCGTTCTCACGCGTTATTAAAACTGCAAAACCACCCTCGCTTGCTTGCTAGCAACCCTTCGCATCCATTTCTACCAATCGCAAAACCGGACGCTGGCTACCAAGCATTGTGCACGCTGCCTAAAGTCAAGCTTCCACGAAGAAATCCTCAAGTCCTCGTGGTGCCATCGCCAGGTGAGTGAACTGTTTTTCTTTAGCTCTCGTCTGGTTGGATTGTTTTTACGGCGCACCATATTTTCTCCCGCTCATACTATAACTCGCATATAATCCTCGTATTTTTACCCGCATCGCATCACCATAATTTTGGTCCATTTCGAGTCGGACTGAGCCAGTATATACCTTTAAAATATTCCCCATCTCGCTATTTAAGTATTCCCTACTATAATTACGCTTATAACTGTGCTTGTTCAAGTAGATTACGTTGTTCATTATACCATTTCAATATCACATTTTTTATAAATTATAACTCGAACAACGGGAGCTTGGGTGACGCAACAAAATGGCGTCGGAAGCAAAGTTGAAAATGATCGTTGCAAAAAAAGAAACTATTTTCGAGAAAATAAATAGCTTATTCAAGATTGCAAAGAAAATAATTCCTTCAAATATTGATACTAGAAGTAAACAAGAATTTCTAGCCGCTTCTTCGAATATCGAAAAGTTATATAATAATTTTAACGATCTTTGTGATCAACATAATACATTATTATTAGAGATAGACCCTGATTATAAAATAAGTTTTAGTAATTGGAGCTCGTTCGAAACATTATTTACAGAAATCCAATATAAACGTAATACCATATTAGAGTCTACCCGCGCTAATGTAGATATTCCCGCTGTGGAATCTTACGTTTGCCGCTTACCGCCATTGGAGTTATTAAGTTTCTCTGGTCAACCGGAAAGTTGGCCACTGTTTTACCAATGCTTCAAAACTAACGTTCATGATAATAAAAAACTAACTGATGATCAGCGTGTACAGTATTTGATAGGTAAATTAAATGGCAGCGCAAAAAATATATTCGCGGGAATAATTCCCAATGCGTCTAACTATCTTACGATATGGAATTCTTTAGTGACAAAATACCAGGACAAGAGGTTACTTGGGTCTATGTACTTAAATAATGTACTTGACATAAAACCTACCTCGGGTTCACCCGGTCAATTAAATGATTTTATTGAAAGAGTTCACTCATCTTGGTCCGCGTTAAGACTGTTAGACATTGGCGATTTATCCGATTTCTTGTTTACTCATCTCGTTTTAAAAAAGTTAGATTCTCAAGTATTACAAAGTTTCGAGTTATCCGCCCGCGAGAAAGATATACCCACAAGTGATGATTTAGTTACTTTCGTACGGCATCACATAAAGGTTCTTGAACGAACAACAGCTGTTCGTCAAACCACGTCACCGCAAAATAATCAGGGGACTAACTTACAAAATAGGTCGCGTTCTTCTGCAACGAAAACTTCGCATAGTTTTGCAGTAACAGAAAATGAAGTTAATAATAATGTACCCACTTGTAAGTTTTGTAAAAAATCTCAACATACTCATTTATACGAGTGTTCAGAATTCAAAAAATTAGATGTAAAAGATCGCTTTAAGTTCATAAAAGAGAATAAAATGTGCATCAATTGTTTTAGTAGTAAACATTCCACCCTTAATTGTGGTTCTACAAATACTTGTAAACACTGTAACAAAAAGCATCATTCATTGTTGCATTTTAATAATCGCGAGACAAGCTCGCAACAATCGCAACCTAGTGTATTGGAACCGTCGCCATTGCCGGGCGCTCGCGCACTGGACAGCAGCCCTCAGTCGGTGTGTATGCATAGCAGCCATGTCGCTCGCGCGTCGCCGGTCGTGACATCTTCGTGTGTCGGGTTGAATGAATGTACTAATTCTAAGAATTCGATCGCGTTGACGTCGCGTAATAATAGTATAGATTTATCTTGTGACCAGTTGAAAACGTCAGTTGTTTTACCAACGGCACAAGTTTATGTTCCGATAAATGGAAAACGCTTTGTTATAAGATGTTTAGTGGATAGTGGTTCACAAAACAACCTTATCACTCTCGCATGTTGTAGAAAATTAAAACTAAATATTCAACCGCTTGTTAACTCGTCTTTAAAATCAGTAGGTACGATTTCCACTCCCATTAAGGGTTACGTGTCTCTTACAATACAGTCGCGCGTAAGTGACGCTCAATACGAATTAACCATGTTAGTGATTGATCACATAGCTGATCCGTTGCCTGTTCGCGCGGTACAAAGGTCCGTGATGGATCATTTCATAGGTTTACCGCTCGCAGATGAATGTTGGGACGTACCTGGGAATATAGACGCTATTCTTGGTACGCAAATGTTCGCGTTTGTTTTGCTAGGGAAAAAGGTTATACCAGCATCTACCTCTCAATCAGCTGATTCTGCGATCACCGCTCGCTTCATACCTCATGCTTTAGAAACCACGCTTGGCTATATTGTCATGGGTGAGGTACCTTCTGTCAACCATGACAGTGTAGCCTGGTCCTTCGGCCCGTTAGTAGATAATTTAAATAATTTAATTTTAAAATTCTGGGAAATCGAGGAAGTACCTACTGTTAACAAAAAGGGTCCGGAATATCAAGAATGTGAAGATTTTTATAAATCGACCGTTTCGCGACATTCATGTGGGCGATATATTGTGTCGTTACCTTTTAAAGGTGAACCTAAGTCTTTAGGTAACTCCTTCATTCACGCTCAGCGTAGATTGTCCGCGCTAGAGCGAAAGTTTCATTCGCTTCCCGCTTTACGTCAAGCTTATAACGACGTAATAAATGATTATATAGATAAGGGTTATCTGTCGGAAATACCTTATTCTTTGTCCGCTATAAATGAAGGCTACTTCATCCCGCACCACGCAGTTGTAAGGCCTGAGAAGTCGACAACAAAAACCCGCATTGTTTTAGATGCAAGCGCTAAAACTGATAGCGGCAAGTCGCTCAACGACTTGTTGCATACAGGGCCTAATTTGCAGGCAGACTTATTTTCGCTTTTGCTAAACTTTAGATATTTTAAGGTAGCAATTACAGCTGATATACGTCAAATGTATCTTAGAATTTCATTGTCAGATAAAGATCGTAAATATCAAAAAATATTATATCGCTTTAATGATACCGAGAGTATTCGTATTTTCCAATTTAATTCTGTGGCTTTCGGCCTCCGCTCGAGTCCATTTTTGGCAATGCGTACCGTCCGTCAATTGGCGGAGGATTATCGCGAACGCTTTCCTCTCGCGGCAGATGTTGCCATGAGAGAACTGTACATGGATGATCTAACAACTTCTGTACATTCTGCCGAAGATGGTACTCGTTTAGCTGACGAGCTGCTCGCTTTATTCAAGTTCGGTGGATTTGATCTCGTCAAATGGGCGAGCAACTCATCGGAACTTCTCGCTCACTTGCCGGAGTCGTATCGTGCTGTGATCGAGTTCACAGATGATGATGACACACTGAAGGTTCTAGGTTTAAAATGGATACCTACTTCTGATGTGTTCTCGTTCACTACCGCCGCCGCGACTACGTGTAACACCAAACGTGCTATATTGTCAACTATTGCTCGCCTATTTGACGTGCTCGGGTTCGTCGCACCTGTCATTCTCTACGCAAAACTTCTTATACAAGATCTTTGGCTTTCTAAGGTGGGGTGGGATGAAGAGCCCCCGGAACTCATTACTAAATGTTTCGTTAAACTCAAATCAGAATTACCGTTATTAGTTAACTTACAAATACCTCGCCACTTAGGTGTCGCGGCCGGCTGTGTTATAAATTTGCTTGGCTTTGGAGACGCTAGTATGAAGGCTTACGGCTGCGTCTTATACCTGCACGTAACGAACCCTAACGGTAATATATCCATTCATTTAGTATGCGCTAAGTCTAAGGTGGCTCCTCTAAAGACTGTTTCACTGGCAAGGCTTGAATTGTGTGCCTCGCTACTTCTGGCTAAACTTGTCAAACAAGTACATACGGTTTTTGATAATCGCTATCCTATAAAGGATATTTTCGCTTTCAGTGATTCTACGATCGCTCTGTCATGGATTCATTCATCTCCACACCGGTGGCAAGTATTTGTGGCCAACCGTGTGACTGAGATACAGGAAAATCTATCTCCTGACCGCTTTTTTTACATCAATGGGATAGAAAATCCCAGTGATTGTTTATCAAGAGGTTTATTACCCTCGCAACTCATTAATCATCCGCTTTGGTGGTATGGTCCACCTTGGGCTTGCCATCCAACCGCTGAATGGCCAATTGTACCATTCAAACCGTCTTCTGTTGAAGGTTCTATACCTGAAGCAAAGAGCTCTGTTACTCTAACAGTCATTCCTGATTTGGATTCTTCGATACTTCTGGAGCTAGCTCTCAGAGTCTCGTCTTGGAAAAAATTATTACGCATTCTGGTATATATCTTGCGCTTTCTGCGTAAGTTACCTCTCGCTCCGGTAATTCAAGTCTCTGACCTTGAAACCGCTGAACTCGTGATTCTTCGCGAATTGCAAAGCAAACATTTTGCTGATGAAATAAAAAATATTAAAAAGGGTAGATTACCTTCTCCTTCTTTAAGAAAGCTCGATCTGTTTGTTGATGACAACGGATTGCTCCGCGTAGGTGGTCGACTAATAAACGCACATATACCTTATGAAAGTCGGCATCCATTGTTGCTTCCTCGTCGACATCACTTAGTCGATCTACTAATAGATGATTGCCATCGATCCAATTGTCATACCGGTTCACATCTTCTTATGTCTTTATTAAGGCAGCGATATTGGATCATATCCGCTCGGAATATTATTCGACAACGCATACGCCAATGTAACTTCTGTTTTAAGGTTGCGCCCTCTCATCCTACACCCATGATGTCAAGTTTACCCCCTTCGCGGGTGCAAGAAGCTAAGGCCTTTACTCACACTGGCGTTGATTACGCTGGGCCTATAAACATTACTATGACGCGAAGGAGGGGCGTTAAAAGCCAAAAGGCATATATTTGTCTCTTCGTGTGTTTGACTACTAAAGCCATACACATTGAAATTGCCTCAGACTTGAGTTCGGAAACGTTTCTTGACGCTTTCAAGCGTTTCTTGTCTAGGCGAGGGCCAGTATCAGTTCTCTATTCCGATAACGGAACCAATTTCATTGGTGCAAAGCGTCAATTGGACGAGTTATATACTTTCCTTTCTTCTAAAGATACGTCTACCGCATTTCAAACTGAATTGAATAATCGTAAAATAACATGGCGTAATATCCCTGCTCGTGCACCCCACTGGGGAGGCATTTGGGAAAGCAACATAAAATGCATAAAAACTCATCTATATCGTTGCATTGGGCAACAATTACTGTGCTATGAGGAATTGTTGACAGTATTAACTCAAATTGAGAGTGTCTTAAACTCTCGCCCATTGTGTGCGCTGTCGGACCAGCCGCATACAATTATTACTCCTGCGCATTTTCTAAACACAACCCCTTTGCAGTCGTTGCCTGCCTATGAGGTTGACGCATCTGTAAGCCTTCATAACAGGAAAAAACTGTTAGACAGTTTAGTCCAAAGCTATTGGAAAAAATGGCATGTAGATTATTTGCATACACTTCAACTGAGGCAAAAATGGAATACTCCTGATGTACCTATTCAGCCGGGTTTACTTGTTCTCATCCACCAGGATGATTCACCGCCGCTTCGCTGGCCTACCGGAATTATTGAACAAGTATATCCGGGTAAAGATGGAATCGTGCGAGTCGCGTTAGTACGCACTACAGCAGGGATTTTCAAACGCCCCGTCGTTAAGTTGTGTCCCCTTCCTTCGCAATAATTTAAACTTAATTTACCAATTAGCACAGTTATAATTCGTTAATCTTAAGTATGTAATTTAGTAAATCTGTAATTTAATCCACACCCTTTCACCTTTTAAAACTTAAACTTTAAGTCAATCCATTTGACCTCGCTCCGCTTTAATCTAAGATCCTCTCCTTATCCTTTCCGTTTGTTTCGAAAATCCTAAGGATTTCCAAAGGGGGGAGGATGGTTGCGCCTTTAATTCATTCAATCAGCGAGGGCTGGGAATGCATTCACTCCCTCCGTTCGCGAGTGAACCTAACCCGCGAACGAACGACATTCTTCCGTACACTGCCGCTGCGACAAGACGCTGTCGTCGCTGCGTCCGCGCCACCGCGCCGCACGCCATTTTTCGTTCTAACGCGTTATTAAAACTGCAAAACCACCCTCGCTTGCTTGCTAGCAACCCTTCGCATCCATTTCTACCAATCGCAAAACCGGACGCTGGCTACCAAGCATTGTGCACGCTGCCTAAAGTCAAGCTTCCACGAAGAAATCCTCAAGTCCTCGTGGTGCCATCGCCAGGTGAGTGAACTGTTTTTCTTTAGCTCTCGTCTGGTTGGATTGTTTTTACGGCGCACCATATTTTCTCCCGCTCATACTATAACTCGCATATAATCCTCGTATTTTTACCCGCATCGCATCACCAACTGTTCTAACCTTTCGGTGTTTGGGGATAAAACCTTCATCTAACCGAGGATTCCTTAGCATATCCACCAAATAAAGGGCTCCCGCTCTAGGGAGTCTAAAGAGTTTTTTAAATTTCTCCTCTGCCATTTGGAATTGGTTGGATTGGTCTCGCAATCTTTCCAAATGAATTCTTTCTTGAAAGTGTCTATTAGATAATACTCAGAGCCTGGAAGTGGCTATGATTATGAGAAGTGCATTTATCCACTTCTTTTCCAACTAATAATGTAGCAAGTACATTAGATGTTCAGTACAAATCCTTTGTAAGTTTTCACGAATGCATTTTGTATTGTATCATAATAAAATAACACTAAACTTACCTTTCTGCCGCATCGCCAACAGCGGCAATCACATAAGCTTCCATAATTAACTCAAAGTCATCCAAACTTTCGAAAAATAATAGAGAAATATGCTTTGTAAATTTTAGTTTATGTCAACTAATTTTATTCCACACCTTTTTATTCGCGATTAAAAATGGTCTGATTTAGTTTGACAATCATAATTTTAGGTGAAAAACGTCAATTTCAGAATAGCAAAATTGCCATTTTCACTAAATTGAATAACTTAGTGCTGTCAGACTATAATTTAGTTAAGCTATGTCACTTTAGTCAATTTCAGAATGGATAACGTCGTTTGACAGGATTAAACTAAATTTTAATGATTTTTAGTCTAGTTTAGAGAAATTTGTGACAAGAGAATCGGCACCAATGTCTATTATATGAAATGTATCTCATAATTTGTGTCAAGTAAAATCAATCTCCTAATTTGTTAGATTTTACGAACAACTTTAGTAGAGTAGCAAGCGACACCTATCGGATATCTGGAGAACTGTTTTGCTAAACTCGTACTGTCGTTTAAACAAAAGTTCTTTGTTGATTTTATTTACAAGCTTGCGTAAAATTAACATATTTCTAATGTCAACTATATTAAATGTATCTCATAATTTGTGTCAAGTAAAATCAATCTTCCAATTTGTTAGTTTTTACGAACAACTTTAGTAGATTAGCAAGCGTCACCTATCGGACATTTGGAAAACTGTTTTGCTAAACTCGCGCTGTTGTTTAAACAAAAGTTCTTTGTTGACTTTATTTACAAGCTTGCGTAAAAGTAACATATTTCTAATGTCAACTATATTAAATGTATCTCATAATTTGTGTCAAGTAAAATCAATCTTCCAATTTGTTAGTTTTTACGAACAACTTTAGTAGAGTAGCAAGCGACACCTATCGGATATCTGGAGAACTGTGTTGCGAAACTCGTACTGTTGTTTAAACAAAACTTCTTTGTTGATTTTATTGACAAGCTTGTGTAAAATGTACATATTTCTAGTGTTAATTATATTAAACGTATCTCATGATTTGTGTCAAGTAAAATCAACTTTCTTATTTGTTAGTGTTACGAACAAATTTAGTAGTGTCACCTGTTGGAAATTTAGAGAACTCTTACGAAAGTATTTTACAAACTATCTTTAGTGTATTCAAATATTTGTTCGATAAATTTTACTATACTTAAAATAGTTTTAGTCAATCTGTTTTGTTATGTAAAATCAACAAAGTGGATTTTGTTAAATTCACTCTTGTTATAGTAAAATTAACTATGAAAAGGGTTGACTATGGCAGTTCATTACTCAACCTACGCTACTTTAGTACATTCAACAATTCTTTTTTTTCAGTGTTGTCTTCTTACGTTATTTTCTTCAAAATTGTCCCTAATGACTCTAACAAATTGTTCTACAGATTATCGCGATCTCATTTTTTCTACTTTATCTAAATCCTGAAGTTACTAAGATTATAAAATAGGTATTGCAATATTAACGTATTATTTGTTACCTCATATTTAAATAAAGCATGTAAAAGGAATGAAGGAAATGTTGTGAGGAAAATGTTGAGTATGAGTGTAGATGGCTATAAAAGGAGAGGAAGGCCAAAGAAACGATGGATGGACTGTGTGAAGGATAATATGGCTAGAAAGGAGGTGACTGCTGAGATGACGAGAAATAGGGAAGTATGGAAGAAGAAGACATGTTGCGCCGACCACAAATAAATTGGGATTAGGGCAGGAGAATGATGATGATTTAAATAGAGCATGTAGTTGAGCGCCAATTTTTGTTTCAATTCTTTAATCTAAAATAGTTTCTGAAACATAACTGGTGAAATGAGAGTGTACTACTGGGTCCGCACCTCTGCAGGATTACAGGCGTGATGTTTGTTTGGTAGTGCCGTAAAGTGGCATTTAATCATAAGGCACACAGTGTGTAAGCAACACTAGATTAAAATGTTTGAATAAACTACAGTTAAATAGCATTAATAATGTCAAACATGTTAGGAATTTGCTTTCTAAATTATTTTCTCACAGCACACAGTCCCACAATTAGTTCGTCGCTTGTTTGTCTTTATTTAAGTTTATTATCAAGTCGTAACTTAATGCCGGGGTGCGGTAACCTGCTCGCGAAAACCGCATAGTTTGGATTTGTGTGGAGGAGAAGTAATTCAGTGTCGGAATTCATAATTTGATGTAGCACGTGTTAGGAATCACGCCCCTTTGTTTAGCTAATATCCTTTGAGAGATTTGGACCGGTTAAACTTTAATCTTTCAAAGGAACTTAAGTTAGTTATTTAAACGATTAGCAAGGTATGACTTTCATTAAAATTTGAATTACTAGTGCCACTAGGAACTTAGTTATTTCGGGTTAGGAGGAAACTGGCCTCTGGTCCGCGGCCCAGATTACACGGAGTGGGAACAGTAGTGGAAAACTCGGCCGAATGCGTGGGCCAGAATACCATGGGAAAAAATTATCGTAGTTAAATCGACCCATTGGGATTTAATTTAATTAAATTGAAAAAAGGTGCGTAATAAGACGTACTTGTATCAAAATATGTATTGAAAACATTTTTTTTTGGAGACGAAAAATTAAGGATAGGTAGTAAAGTCCCACAAACTACCAGGAGATCAGAAGTAGGAAGGAGGTATTGGAATCTTAAAATCAAATCTAAATTATTCCTTTCTTTTGTTACAGATAGGAAACTAGGATAGTAAAGTCCCACAAACTACCACTAGGCCAAAACGGTGAATAATTAGTGTCACCATCGCTTATTTTATGTGTATGGTATTAGAAAGGAATAAGTAATAATTTAGATTTGATTTAAAGATTCCAATACCTCCTTCCTACTTCTGTTTTCCTGGTAGTTTGTAGGACTTTGATACTTACGTTTTATTTCGCACCTTTTTTCAATTTAATGAAATTAAATCCAAACGGATCGATTTGACTACGATAATTTTTTACCATGGTATTCTGGCCCACGCATTCGGCCGAGTTTTCCACTACTGTTCCCACTCCGTGTAATCTGGGCCGCGGACGAGAGGCCAGTTTCCCCCTAACCCGATATTTCATGATTTTACATCTCTCATATTCGGTAAGTAGGTCCTTATTACCCCCAAATGGGGCTTGAAGGTGACCAATTAGCGCTCCAGGGCATTAATGTCGCAAGAAAAGCCCTAGGGCGGTAAGTAATTAAAAAACAAAACACTTCACTCTTTCAAAAAGTTCGCGTACATCTAACCATCATAGTACTGGCAATAGACATCATGCATTCAGCCCAATGACCAAAGAGGTCGCTTCGCTATTCAGCCTTGTCTTCGTATGAGTATACCGCCTGTGTGGGGGAGGCTTAATAGTCATCAATTTTAAATATCGAACGGCGAAGCTCAATATCGTTCTTGAAAAAAAAAAAAATTAAAAAGAGATGAAAAAGGCGGTAATAGAAAACTTTACTTTCAATATTGTTTGTTTTTGGATTTTTTTTATTAGGAAAAAAACATGAGTTCTGCAAGTGATGAAGATATAAGCTGCACTCCCGATTCAATGAAAATGGAAGCTGAAGCAGCAATTAACAATATTTTGCCTGAAAGTTCTAAAGAGAGATATTTGAAAACTTTATTCTTGTAATGCCGGTTTTTTTCTTCTTACCTCATAATCGAGATGTAAAGCAGAGTAGTTAGCTCGGGTGTAAGCATCAATTGCACCCTCGAACTATTGGCGCCCTCTCGCTGCGCTCGTGCGCCTAAATATCTCGGGCTGCAATTGATGCCTTACAGCCCTTGGCTACTAATCTACTATTAACTGAATACTAATGACCTTATCATACACAACGCATTGTAAAACGTATTAATCTCGCTCCTGTAACACGGACCGTGTGTACCACCTAGCACACGAGTCAGGGACTTCACACAATTTTTTCACCACTTTCTTGTGTACACTTTAGTAATCAATATCAAAGTCTATAAAAGATTATTGAAATTGATTACTAATTACTATTATTTCCTAAGGAGAATGAGTAATACGACCACCATTTCGCCAGTTAAAACAAAACAGTAAATATTTTAAGCAGTTGTTTAAAAAAATACATCGTGTTATATAGTGCAAAATGATCGGTCACAAAATCAAACATAAAAAAAAATATATACCGATCGAATTGAGAACCTCCTCCTTTTTGGGAAGTCGGTTAAAAAATTAAGCCCAACCGAACTGTTATATTAATCGCTAACAATAATGTTCAAAAATAGACAACACAAAATCCGCACGTTGAACGGGTAATCCTATAAAAGTGATAACATTTCCCATCGCGTTGATCGTGTCCGATTCTTTTCGATACGAGAATAATCTCCGAATCATTTTCATTCGAATTGAAAATACAGGAGCTATGTTTTTTCGTAATCGATTCGTTTATGTTATATTAGATCTGATTTGTGGCTTTCGATTTGAGATTTATTATCCGTCTTCAAAGAAAGGTTTAGGAAGATTTGGTGGTTGTAAATCTGCCAAGAAATTATTGCTATTTTAAAAGTTATAATATTAGCCTATTACTGCTTTTTTTTTTTGGTGGGTGGAAAATCATCGAATGACCCCCCCCCCGCTCTTGGGCAGAGCGAAGGGGAGTGTCAGACTTCTACTGACTAAAAACCGAACCCATGTTCCTTCTTTGCCCTTGCGCCGAGGCCACGTCATCTAGTACAAAAATCCGCGGCCCCGACGGGTGCCTATTACTGCTCTTGTCGGGGCTGCGGGTTATTTGATAGAGATACCGCGGCCCCGGACACAAAGGGCAAAGAATGAACATGAGTGGTTTTTATTCGGTAGAAGTCACTCCCTGCCGCTCCGCCCAGAGAGCGGGAGGAATCATTTGAAAAAAAGAAAGAAAGAAAGAAAAAATGTTTATTTGACGTCAGTACAATTATTTGATGATTTCCAACACTCCAAAAAAACGCCTATTACTGCTGGGCTTTTCTCATATAGAGAAGGCACGAGAATTGATCACCACGATTGCTCAAGACGGGTTTGGCGATTTCAGACCTCTATTAATTATAAGTCCAGGTTTTCTCATGATGGTTTTCTTCATTAATGTCTGTGATGCCCAAGATAAACTTAGAAAGTATACCTATATGAACTGAAAAAGTCACACTACCACTTGATACTTGCCTGGATTGGTCTCGCATGGAAGGCGAGGCCTCAAACCTTTGTTCATCACAACTCTGATATTTTACAAAAAAAAGCCTTTTTTTTTATTTTTTTTTTATTATAAATGTGCTTGCTCTTGACTTCAATCTTGCCCTAAGGGCATAGATGATGTCGACGATGGAACGACTTACCCAGTAGAAGCCTGTTTACTCGCGACTTAAACAGATTAGGGTTATATGAACTCGGAAAAACCGACGCAGGCAGGGAATACAACAAAACAATGATCAGTTATAAAATTTTAGCATACTTTCCTAACTATAGTAAAGTAAAAAGGCTTTAAAAATGTTATCTGCACTTTACCGTACTTATTCACTACTTTATACTCTATTTAATAATAAACCAACATGTTTTCTGACATTTAAAACATAGGTAACTCGTAAACTTGTAAAAACACTGCGGTGCCGCCAGTATTTTAGTGGAACTCGTCACAAAATTTTGCCGAAATAAAAAAAAAGGCCTTCCACCGGCGCCCTTTACTTTTAGTGAAAAAATTACTAAGATATACATTTAGTATTCTTAGTTGTATTTTCAGAGTCGGTAACAAGAATTCTTGAATAAGAAAAATAAGTCTATAAAAGAACCTGCAATATTGTTTGAGACGAAACCATTGTTAAACTGAAAACACCTTTTCTACTTATTTATACAAAGCTTAAAGTACAAAACTTTGGGGTTTTCCTTCAAAGGGCACTGGTCGTCATGATAAAATAAATCTATTTAAATAAAAAGAGAACTCCTGACTGACTGACTGACTCATCAACGCCCAGCCCAAACCCTTGGACCTAGAAAGCAGAAATTTTGCACAGAGATTTCCTTTATAATGTAGACAAGGAATAAGGAAGGATTTTTCGAAATTCAACCCCTAAGGGATTTAAATAGGGGATGAAAGTTTGTATGGAAAATCGACATTTTCACGCGGGCGAAGCCGCTGGCAAAAGCTAGTGTTAAATAATACCGGCCACAAAACTTTCCTCTGCGACATTTGCTCAGTGTCACAATGAACCAATAAAATTAATATGATGCCACCCGCTGTTGAATAAAGCGTTCCGATCGTAAAGTGCCAATAAGCACGTCCACGACACTAATACCGTACTCTCCATGAAATAAAGCAGCTCATCTACGATCGTGTCTCAAGCATTTTATTTATTTTATAGCTTTACGCCTGGTCAACGACTTCAGGCGATACGGTTTACGCCGCATGAGTAGTTGAGTACTGTTGCGTCGCAACTTGAGGCCAATTGCTTTCATGTGTTTTCGCCGCAATCGCTTGTAGCTCTCGACCTATACACTTAAGAGATACTCGTGTCGTGTGTGACTTGAAAGCGGGGAGACTTGTGAGCGAAACTGCTAGCGATACTTAAATACACACGGTGACACATCAAGGTTTAATGTAACGTATAACCCGACGTTGCTTCGTATTGAACTTCCTGTACAATGAGAGATCAGCTTTTACAAGATTTGCATACCTTGATTGGTCGTCGTTCGTACGGAAATACAGGGTGTAAAGAAACCCTTTACGAAGCCGTCAACCGAGCATTATGTACATCAAACTAAGTTAAAAAAAATTGCTGGGAAACCATTTTTTTAACCGACTTCTAAAAAAAGAAGGAGGTTCTCAATTCAGATGTTTGTTTTTTTTTATGTTTGTTCGGGCATAACTCCGTCGCTTGATAACCGATTTGAAAATTTATTTTTTTGTTGGGTATACTTCCCAAATGGTCCCATATTTTTTTTATCGAAATTGGACAAGCAGTTTTTGAAAAATCAACAAAACTCAAAAAAAGCTACATTGTCCACATTATGATCCATGAACATGTGAACTTACATGTGAACCACTAAAAACTGAAAAATAAATTTTTTTTTGTGAAAAATCATCGGTAAAACACATATCCTGAAAAACTAGTAAAAAAACTGTAATAAGTTTAACCCCCAATATCTCCGTAACTTATAGGTCTAGGTATGGTCTAGAACAAAAAAATGATCGCAGTGACGGGGAGAACAAGCCTTTCGGCTTTTTTGTCACCAAAAACAAAATATTTGTATTAAATTTAATACTTGTTATTATTAGTGACTGGATGGATGGTACAGTTCAACACGAGTAAAAATTCCCTTGTATTATGAAACTCGTTAAATGTGAACTGAAACTACAGTTTTAAAACGTGTCACAAGCAAAACTCGAGCGCTCAAAATTGTTGGTAAACTTGGAATATTGAATTTTTTACTGACTGAATTGGTGTTTGCCTGTGAGAAACTAGTACCTACTCGTAATAAGTGCAAAGGTCAAACAGAATTCAGCCCACACAAAATGAAACCTAAAGACTTGCAGGTACTACAATTTTTCAATAAAACAAAGGGCTAAGAAGGAATATGGGTGGTTTTTAGTCAGTAGAAGTCTGACACTCCCGTCCGGTCGGCCCAGAGCGGGAAGAGTCATTTGATGATTTCCAACCGAACAATGTCCAAAAAGAAAAAGGTATACCTACCCTAAATCGGACCTGCATTACACCAGTTATGTTTAAGTCTCATGTAATATGGGCGAGTCTATTGCCAGCAAACTGAACACATATCCACCGGGCTGATACTCAGAAATTTCATAAGAAAGAACTTTTTGTACTGGGCTAGAATTAAAATATAATCGTGTGTGGGTGTCTCTTTTTGCCAAGTGTGCAATATCAAGATTTTACCCTTACCACTGCATACCGGGACTAAAAATAATCAACAGAAACACCGCTCCTTTTAATTTCGAAATCATCACACGAATTGCCATAAATGGTCCATCTAGTTTCTGTTTGCTCTTTACAACCTTTGAAGCCAGGATAAGTGATCTTTGAGAGCTCAACAAGCCAACGATTGCGTGATCTTCTCCCATTTATTTCTAGACGTGGACCACTATTTGTGTGGGGTATTTAGACGCTTTAGCCAAGTAATCGCCACATAAAGCCATTTTAGTTAGCCGATTAAGCGCCGACTAGGTAACAATTCGAACCACCTAAAGTTACACAAGTAATAATAAAAATTAACACAAGTAATTTTTAATAAAAATTACTTGTATTTTGTTTTTGAAACGAATAATTTAAATTGCCAAAATACCTAACTCTACTTATTTTATTTTCCACTTCTGCGAATTCGTTCTATGATCAGTAAGTATAGGTACTTCTGATCAAAGCTTTTATTTTTACCCGACTACGGCGAAGCCAAAAGGAAGGGTAATGATTTTGGCAGTCTATGTATGTATGTATGTTCCACCGTAGCGCCTAAACTACTGAACGGATTTTAATAAATTAGGTGTCAATAGATTCGTAAGAATAGCCCGGGTGACATAGGTTATATAAATTTTATAAATTCTTTTTATGACGGAATTTAAATGTCAAAAATTTACCTCAAAAAATATTAAATTGAGATAATCATAGCAAGTTTGGTATCAAATGAAAGGTCTTGGCGAGCACATTACAAATATGTATTATATTATAGATTAAGTACACAAAAATAAAATTCAAATAAAAAAATTAAGTTCAAAAATCTAAATCCCGACTACTAACAAAATTGCGGTCTTAAAAGTAGAAAACAAGAAAATAATTCTTGTCTGATATTCTTCGTAGTCGCATGCCACCTTGCTAATGGCAATTAGCAGCAGCAGCTGACTTTTGTATCAATGAGAACGCCATTACGGAGCATGAGGTATCAGTGGCATGCGACTACGAAGAATATCTATCAGACAAGAATTATTTTCTTGTTTTCTACTTTTAAGACCGCAATTTTGTTAGTAGTCGGGATTTAGATTTTTGAACTTAATTTTTTTTGTTTCTCTGTAACTTCAATTTTTATTGTTAACCTTATAGAAATAAAGGTTATAAAATAAAACTTTATACTACTCCCACTTCCAATATAAACATAAAAGCATACAGTACTTACATTCAATTTTTTTTATGTACATTTAGTACCCAGTATTACATGACCCCTCTTCTCATACTACTTGTCCTCTTCTTCTTAGTTCGAGGGGTCAGGTACGCTGGGTATAGACTGTACCTGCTCTCTAGTATTTCAGTGCGTAGGTGTTTCTCGAAAGCTCGGCTTACTAGAACTTGATGCTGCGGTCTTCATAGGCTGAATACTGAACATGATATAGCAAGATAACCTTTTAGCGTCAAGTGACAGGCTTGAAATCTCTAGATAGTACTGTAAGCTTTTATAGCTTACAACCAACCTTGAATTAGGCAGGCTACTCAAGTGCTTATAGCTGCATTCAGCTTATCAAAGGAATTTCAATTAAAAGTAATTTTGGGGCAGTCGTGTTTATAAAAAAGATATTGTTGTCATGTCACCGGATGTCAGTTGAGTTTGATTCATAAAAGTGTGGACCATATTCTAAAATATACAGCTAAAGGTGGAACCAGCTCGTAGACAAACTTTAGTACTTGTGTTTAATATTAGGGAGTATTCTATTTATTTAAGACTCATAAACAAATAAACTTATAACTTAAGTATAATTATAAAAGTACAGACAATCAACATTAATTAACTTTCTTATAATTTAGTACCAAAATTAATTAAAAGTAAGCACTGCATAAGCATCCGCCTGGTCGCTTGCTGAAAAAAGGGGCGAGTCTGCCGCCATTTTCAGTAGCTTCACTTGGTGTCGCCAACACTAGGTGGAAGTACTGTAAGACAACAATTCCTAACTTCTTGTACTTGTTTTGGTGTTTCTTTGTTTTGACACCTGGAAGTTGTGTGAGAGTATTCGCCAGTATGTATTCAGGTTTCGGGGCGTTCTTTTGCTGTTCAATTTCTATCATTCTGATCCTGAAACATATTACGACGATTGCAAACCATCAAACCGATGTTTTATTTTCCTCGAGAAATATGTGTGTTGTTAATAATTCGATCAAGAATCAGCTGTTCTATATAACGCCGTGTAGAAATTGCAGTTTGTATGGAAAAGTAGTTCTGTTTTTTTTTTAATTAACGACGAAGAATTTATAATTATGTGGGTTCAGCCTTCCAACTTGCAAAACTAATTGTCTGAGTAAGCTCTGTTAAAACACTAATACTGTAACAAATTGATAGTAGTGTCCTTTCAGTTGGAAATTATTATGAAACAAACTATGAAAGTGAACGAGCATTTACTACCCTACCCCTGTTGAAATACCAAAGTAACTACGTAGTAACAGGTATTTTGTGAACGAAATTATCGAGACCAATTTAGTGATCGAAGGGAAAACGGAAGTGCTCCAAATTGGTATTCGATACCTAGCGATGTTTTTAGAGAACGCGACGGCACGTCAAGCTATAGGTACGGTTCCAGTATAACATGACATCTCGCTTTGTACATATTTTTCGTACAATGAGAGATTCGAAATTCAAAAACTGAAAAAAAAACAAAAACTGGTTTTGATTAGCTTGATTGGTCGTTGTGCGTACCTAATTAAGTATACCTAACAGAAATAACAGTACAAGATCAATAATCATTATAAAAAAAAAATAGCCAGAAAAACAGGCAGATAATACCCGTCTGGCTTAAATAAGCATATCCACTTTGGTTGTTTTGGTATTTTGTATTTTTTTTATTTTTTTCATATCGATCTCAGCGTCTGTAAGTGACCGAACCTATTTCATTTTAAAAGGTTATGTACTTTTGCTCCTTTGTTCTGTCAATTTCTTTTGAAAACAAATACTGGGCCTTTTTCTTTACCAATTGCTTTTGTGAGCTTTCATCAGCAATCTTTACCTATTTTTATGGTTTAGTTGCTAAAAAAACGGACACCGACGCGTGCGTCCTGAAAATACTGAAAAGCTGGGTTTGTAGAACGTAAAAAGAACTTTCAACGATAATTGGTTTGAAGTTTAGTTTTCTTTATACAGGACTTTTTCGTGAAACGGCAGCAGTTAAGTTTTTTATTAAAATACTACGAAAATCAAATTTTGTTCTGATCGAGTCTAGATATATTGTTATTATATTGTTTGGTAGTACAAAACCTTTGTGTGCGAATAAGGCTCTCATTTGGCCGGTTATTTTAACATTTTATTATTTAAATGTTGCAGCCACTATAACGAAATCAAGATTTTTAATCAAAACCTAATTTAGTTAAGCATATTCGGCGCCGCCGTGTGATTCGACGTTGTAACTTTCGTAATGACGTGACGTATTGTACTCAAAAAATATAATCGTCTTCATTTCATTCAAAGTCCTTGAGGTTTTAATATCGAGAATTTTATTTGTTTTGTAGAATATCCCACTCACCGTGCAACGATGCCGTGGGAGTAACATCTGCATTTCAGCCGTAATTTAATTTCCATTTCAAACGTGGATGTGTTTCAATTATGTAGGGATTAAGTAATTCGAAATAGAGGCTGTTCAAAAGAGATACCGCGGTCTCAACACAAAGGGCTAAGAAGGAACATGGGTGGTTTTTAGTCAGTAGAAGTCTGACACCCAGAGCGGAAGGAGCCATTTGATGATTTCAAATGCGCCAAAAAAAAATGTATGTAGTACTTATATTCCGCGGCACATTTATTCAGAATACTTCAATGACGCTTATAAGAACTACGAGCATTCCAGGAATGAAAAAATCTAGTATAC
Organism: Diarsia mendica; assembly: GCA_949316265.1. Taxonomy (NCBI): domain Eukaryota; kingdom Metazoa; phylum Arthropoda; class Insecta; order Lepidoptera; family Noctuidae; genus Diarsia; species Diarsia mendica. Next base: position 17,414,918 of record OX438897.1, read on the forward strand.
ACCAACAGGATTTATTCATAACATAACACGACTCTTGTGTACCTAGCAGGCTTTGGATTTTTTCCGAGTAATTTTGTATTTGTTTGATTGTCAGGATTTATTCCGTTAGGCTCGTACATCATGTGGGCAGAAAATGGGTTTCGTGCAATGAAATACACTATGTGCGATACACTGTTTTTTTATATTAAACTACTAAATTATTTGAAATTACAATTTAACACAATAACACAGGGCACATTTCTGGGACGTGCAATCTCAACTCCGCTGCGATCAGACAATGAATGTCGTCTTGCTGGAGTTCAAAACATCACGACTGTAGAAGAAAGCTGTAGATGGGTAGACTTGTAACTAGGTCAGTGTTGTCACCACTAGCGCGCTTGCGATTCATTTTAAGTCCCAAGCAATTACTGAAACCGACATGTTTTTAATTACTAAACCCAAAACTGTTAAATATGGCCCTTTAGATAAGCTGCCATTTCGACAGGCCTGACTACCCAATATCTTTACCCATTAATTAGGATAGGATAAACTTTATCCTAACAAATTGCAGGCGAAATAATAGCAAGCAATCAGCTTAAGGAATTATGAATAGGGGCGATTAGGGCGGTTATATTTTAGTGAAAGGGTAAGGATATTGACCTCACAGAACATGTAAAGGAAATTAAGTCTTAAGTATAGTATAATAGTAATGAGTTTGCAGAATAGGTCATTCGGTCACCTTTTTCATTATATTTGCGAGTTTTATTTTGTATGTTCAAATATTGCGTTATTTCATATTGAATGCGAAAGGGGTAAACGTGGGTGTTGAATATGAATGCGACATATTCAAATATACCGCAATGGTACTGCCTACCCTTACGGGGAATTCTGTGCGATGCTGCTTTCATTTAAATTCAAAATGTTATTCAATTCCAGCTGATTAATAGTCCTACGCAATCGGACAAGTTAATGTAAAAAGTTAATTTTTTTCTCACAGTAGTAGGTAGTGTTTATATAGTGAACGAGCCATTGCGTAGTATAGTCGTCCGCTTAGTTATTTATACAGCGCTTTAGTGAGACTTATAGTAACTAACTGAAACTTACTAACTGAAACTTAAGTAATCATTGAAGGGTGTGTTTATTTACAATTTCCACATAAATCGCATTTTCCATTGTTTTTATTTGTTGTGTGTGTTGTGCTTGTTAAATTATTTGAGGATCAAATACTTTTAAATTTTTAAATTTTCATTGTTAGGAACATTGAAAATTAAAAAGTCTTACTAAAATTACATTATTACCTGCAACTTGCGTACTACGCTACATTATTTAAAATATTTAGTCGACATAGTATCTTTAACAGTAATATATATTATATATATTATAGTAATATAATATATAAACGTCGTAGATTGTACAGTAAACTACTTCTAATATATCGTAATATTTTCTGTAACGTATATTGCACAATTGTTTGATTTTCCTGAATAAATAAATTTTAATGTGTATCTCAGAAAGACAAGTTTATTAGTACCTACATCGTTTTTCAATGTAAACTTTACTCAAAGTTACTAACAACCAACTATATTTACGTGTGCAGTCCTCACTACTATGTATAGTGTATACGCATTTATTGTACACACATAATCAGATTCCACCATCACAATACTGTAGAGCTAAAAGTTAAGGGAAACCACGCTATCATGGCTATCCTAGTTTCTACTTTACCTCGATACTTTGCAGAAACACAATTTAAATTCCAAATGAAGTTTGCTGTGTGCCTCTGGTCTATTTTAAAAGTTATTCTGATAATAAAGTTACTACATGTGTTTTAAACGTCGCGGTTGTAAGCCAATTTGTGGGGTGGGAAGTTAGGTTAGGTTACTATACTCAGCGACTGAGGTGCCCTTTTGTTAATTGGTAAAGATAGGTAGGGCAAAAGTAGTACTAATTTTTTCCCCTTTTGTAATATTATGTAATCTCTAATGATCCTTATGTGAAACCTTGTAATTCTATGAGTACAAGATGATAAAATCAAAGCATTTATTTATTTCAAGTAGGCCAGTTACAGGCACTTTTGAATTGTTGAAACAAAAATAAACAGAAACTGCAGTTCTAGTCACAAGGTAATGGTATAATAACTGTTAAAGTATTTTAGTTTCCAATTCCAAAGCAAAGATCTCTATAAAGAACTCCATGGACACTTTTTTAAATCAGTTTTTCAAAACCTTTTTTTGTACAAATTGAGACAAAGCATTATATGAGAACGATGTAAAAGAAAATTAAAATAAAATAAATAGATAAATAAATTAAACAAGAAAATAAAAAAGCACATCAGGAAAATAATCACCCAACATAGTTGCCACCACCTTAAAAAGGGTTAAAACTTTACTAACTGCTATTAGTCGATTCTCAATAAGAAATCCTACTAAAGTTCAGTTAGTTCGACCGATCATATCATTGTTCCGTTTAGACGAAGCTCGAAGGTGCGAACACAATGGCGCAATCAACACGAGCGGAAACATTCTGATAATAATGAACGATTTAACTGGCCTCACCGGAGCTGGCAAAGGAAATAACTGCTCAACGTAGTTTGTAACAACGTCAAACTCGATCACAATGGGGGAAATAGTTTCAATACGGATAATATTTAATGAGCGAAATAAGAGAGAAATACGAATAACGAACGGGTTATATAATTTTATGCGGATATAAGAAGGTAGTTTTACCGACCTGCCATTTGTACATTTTAAATTGTGATCGTTATATTTAATTCCGCGTTCCAGAAAGTTTGGTAATTAGATTTACCAAGAGCAATCGAGTTACTCTGGTATCAGCTGCATCCTTTGTTACATTGGAAGTCGATTCTAAAATAACACCTCGCCTGTTAATCCTAATAGTTATGTTTAAAGTCCCATGTTACAGGGGTGACTCTATTGAAAACTTAAATGCGATTTGCCTTGACTCTATCATGCTGGTAATGTGTGTTTAATTCGACGCACCGGAGGCACTTGCTGACTGGATAACTTTTACCACACTATGTTTTGTTCTTCATCAAGCATGCATGGCTTCTGTTCCAGCTTGCTCTTAATTTACTAAAACAATGTTAATAACTTATATTGTTAATAACAAAAAACTATAGGTTTTTTATGGCAATTTGTAAATAGTTGTAATGTAACAAGAACATTTCAGTTTCTAATTATTTTTTTTGGATTATGTTCCCAGTAAGGCGGAGACTAAAGCCAAGGAAATAGGTCATTGCGTCGCAGATTACGTGTTAGAAGCCACAATGTATCTACAGCGGTCTAACAACAGCGGTATAACGCTCGAGCTCGTTGCGGGCTCCGAGCAAATTGTTTACATACCTGACTGTCGCCCACTACAGTTTCCAAGTACCGATAATAACTGGTCGTTATAATAGCTTGTCAATAAATAACATTCAAACAGCACGTAGTACACGCCATTATTGATCGATTTGTTTCCCGATAAGCTGATGACACATCTAATTTTTATTAATGATAGCAACACGTTGACACTGATATTCCAGATATCAAAATTTAGATAAAAAATTCATGACAGAATTTTTCCGTTCAGAACATATTGTACAGCACTCTACTAATTACTAATGTTTACCCGATCTGTTTGTCAATTAGCTGTGCCATATGCGGCCAAGTTCCGTTGATAAGGGGTCTAGTGCCCTTGCTGGTTATCTAACACCACCTACATGAATGTATTAGTTACACAATATGTCATTCGCAAGGTTATATTGAAGAACTCCGATACATCGTAATCCTCAAGTTTGATTTGCATGATTATCGCTCTGTTTGCAAAATACGTCCCACACCGCCGTCGTAAAATATATTGCCCGATTTATTTCAACAGTTAAATTAGGTCTAAATTCAGTGATCTGTTTTCATGTAGGGAATAACATTTACTTGTGTTATTCATGATAATAGCACCCGTTTAAACCGAACTGAAATTGGATTTATATCCAATCTCATATTACCATAACATTGATATTCGCGGTAGTAAATAGCTTTTTATTTTCAGGACCGACCGGACGGAGGACACGGTGTCAAGCAGTGGCAACCTTGCGACCAACAACGCGGTGCGACACAAAATAGTAGTATTAGGAGCTGCGAAAGTCGGCAAGTCGTCGCTCATAACACAATTTCTATACAACACATTCTCAACAAAGTACAAGCGAACCATAGAGGAAATGCATCACGGGGACTTCAACGTGTCCGGAGTGAGACTCACGCTGGATATACTAGACACATCGGGGGCTTACGAGTTCCCCGCGATGAGGACACTGTCCATGCAGTCTGCCGACGCCTTCATACTGGTATACGACATCACTGATGCCAACAGCTTCACTGAAGTGAGGCTTCTCAGAGATCAGATCCACGAAACCAAAGATAGCACAGCCGTCCCTATTGTCGTGGTCGGCAATAAGTCGGACCTTGCGGAAACTGGCGCGAGACAGGTAAGCAATTCTTTTATACTTTTATAAAGGTGAATCATAAAAAAACTAGAAATGATGTTTTACCACACGTGATATTTCACTTTTTTTTTTTGAACATTTTCTAGTACGTACGACTGAATGTTTGCTTCGTGTTCTTTATTTTGGTGTTAAATATTTGCCTCTCATGTTTGTTGACTGTGGACTGAGCTACACAGTTTAGTGTGATGAAGGTTGGATAACAAAGTGACGGGTGAAGCGGATCAAGCGGGTGTCACGTTTCACACCACCCTGAGGTATATGCTCACAAATTCTAAGAAATCCAAGGATGAAAACAGTAGAAAATTCGGTTATATGTGTTCTAAGTAAACAACATTCTTTATTTGACAAGTGTAGAACAAATAAAGATTTTGTTCGATAAAAGCTTGCCTTTTTCAGTATTTGTTACAAAATGAATGCATAAATCGACTAGCCTGCAATATAGGACCTTATATATAATTGAAAACGGTGTGTCACAAGCGAGAGCAAATAAAATAGGATTACTGTCACAAATCTCTTAAACCGATCTGGAGCATTTGACTGCGCATTTACTATGAAGTCGTTTCCAACGTGTTGTGAGGAAAATTGAATTTCCGCGATGTCACATGTTGCAATATGTGGAGCAAAAGGTCGCAGGAAACTTAACAACCAACACGGCCACGTTGACGCTCCGACAGTACCCGGATATGACCAAATCGACTGCAATGCTCTCACAAGGGAATGAAATCATTCCCCATTTCTTTGCGCATTTCCCTTTATATATTACTATGGGAAAAAAGTTCTTTTTCCTGTCGTTATTGATGCACTTTCTTGTTTTCCTCAATTACGGAGTTCAATAGCAGCTATGAAAATGAAACGGCATCTGTATTAATCTGATTTATGACGTTACAAGAACAGTGATGTGTCTGTAATGTTTGTGCTTTCGCAAAATAACGTCAACATAAGATTTGTAGTTTATTTACACAGTACGGCAAACCATTACTGATTATTTTGAACAATATGATAGTTGGGAACAATTGCAAAGTGCCGGAACCAGAATATTAGGTAACAAACAATGCTTTGTTTGTTTATATGTTACCAACAAAGGATTTATAACGTTTGCAAAGTGATTAAGCTAATATGAATCATGTAGTTTAATACTTATAGCAGCTGTGAAATGGAATTTATAGTGTGAAAAATATTGTTCCACTTGTTTCAAAAATAAAACAATAAATTACTCGAAACCATTCGGCGTTTAATTGAGAATTGTCCATATAGGTATTTGTTTAATCTATCCATGTACTTATATTATGAAAAAGTGATGGAAGAAAGTACTTTGTGAGACCTACTGATCTCATGATGAGAAATCTCCGAAAAATCTCCCTCTTTCATTTTTTCGAAAATAAAGTGGAAAAACAATGTCACGTTCCGAATCCTTATATATTAACAGAAATTAAAATTGATTAAGAACTTTCCTTGATCATAATAATAAAAAGAAAACGAACAAATGCGAGAGATTTTTCGTATAATAAAAGTAAGATTAAATAAGTTATGTTCGGTGAAAAACTACGTAATTAAAACAAGAAATATATTTATTATGCTGATAAAGCACAATAGGCGGTTTTGTCGCTCTACTTTTGCATAATAAATGAACAATTATTATGCAATACAAAAACCATACTTTAAGTCATAATGATTTACTTCACAGCAGTGGTATAAATTCCTGAAGTCGAAACAGTAATTGAAGCTACACAGAAGTTACTCAGGCTAATAGGTATTTTATTGAGTTAGTACTCGAAGGACGAAATACGAAATAGTTGAATCGTGTCGACTATCAGATATCCTCGTGTTCTAAGGAACAAAGCGAAGTTCTGCCTGTCTATACACATATTGGTCTAAACAGACTAAAACACTTAACAAAAGAATTTCACTTTTAGCTTTTGTGTTTGAGCTCTCCTCTTGCTGTAATACAACGCCAATTAAAAAATTAAACATCGAGTGCGATTCCCTACAAGCTCCAGGAAAATCTTTACTGTATTTTCTTTTTGAAATGAAATACCTGATCATTGTTGTCTTTGTTTTCTTGATAACATTTTATATCGTAGGCAAACATTTTTTCTTTTGAAGTAAAACTGCACGTGTAAAATATATTTGCAATTTTGTATACTGTAAAAGTGTAAAGGTATAACAAACAATGATACACGTATATTACAGTGTTGCCATACCCGAAATAGAAGGTTCTGTTTCAGTTGGAGCCCACTGTCTGTCTAACACAAAAGAGTTATACCCAGTGTGTTAAACAAAGTTAATTTAATTTGTTAACTGTACTGGAGCACTTATTGTCAGGCAGGTAGGAGTGCTGACACAATAGCTACAACTTTTCTCGCTAGTATTGTAATTGTAACTTTGTTGGTAACAACATGATGTTCTGTGAAACTGACTTAATTTGATACATTATTTACAGACAGACAAAACAGACTGCCTGAAAGTTTAAAGTCTATTATGTACGTGTGCCTACTGTGTTAACATATTACCAGTAACAAACGTTGGCAATTTAGTTAAATCGGCTTAGTTTTCAGATAGTCCACAGCGTTTTCAGAGAAACAACTGCACAATTCGAACAGATTCGACACTTCATCGAAAACCCATACAATGTGACATAATCGGCTTAATATCGTATCAGCGAAGTTCCAAACTGTACACGTAGCTAAGTAGATCTCAGTGCTATCGCTTTGGCGGCAGCATGTATATTTCATAAGCCGCATGACGAAGTTAGCTGGTCGTCCGGGAACACGTCTCGTGTTCGTGGTGCGATAGCTGTTTCGGAACACTGCGCACAATAGCCCCGGGCGACGCTCCGGGCGTCCGTCGCGTCGGCTCTCAATATCCGCACCGCCGCGCACTCTGCACTACCATAACCTTGTTTTTATTGAAGAAAGAACCGACGCTATAATGGAGTTTCGTTGCCGACGTCTGATTTTTTTATTGGAGATTATTGCAATAACTCTTCGCTTTGTTTCGTTTTTTCTGGTTGTGGCAAAACTTTAATAGTAGGTCGTGACTTTTTTGCTGAGTTATAAACATTTTTTTTTTAAACAGAAATATTTGATGAAGCCGGGTGAAAGTCATAAGTAAGATATTCTAATTCTCATTTCATTATTAATACTACTTACGAGTTTCAAGAGTTGGGTTTCTCTCGCGTAGTTTCGGGACACATATTTGGAGAATACTTTAAACTTAACTCATAAAACAAAACTTAGCGTAATAAATCTGTACAAAACTCATTTGGGTTAACTAAAACAGAAGTCGATTTCCCGACAAAGATATGCTAATGGTTGATGACTTTATTCGGAAAACTTTGATGAGCGAAAATACCTTTAAGAGGTTTTCACGAATGTTTTACGAAAAACACGCAAGCAATACTTACTTCACAAATAAGTAATGTTGTCTTATTTTGATTACATTTCAAATGAATGGACCTATATTTCATTTCGGATCCGACCTTTCCTTTTAATTTAAATTAATATTACTTCAAACAAGAAAGTGGACGACATTTTCGCTAATGTTAGCAATTTCTGAGAATCTATCTGAAACTGAAATTGTAGGCAAAAGAGCCGGGAAATGTTGACGAAGCGGTACGGCGTCTTCGATATTTGCTTCATAGGTAAAATGGCTTCTGAAAGATTCATGATTAATAGCCAAAGGTCGGAATAGGATAAGAATTATTAGCCTAAACTTGCAGGAAGTTAGTATCATGTGTTTAGTCATCATCATCTACAGCTACACTTCACCCACTGCTGGATATAGGCGTCTCTTAGCTTGTGCCAAGTTCCACGTTCTTGTGCCAACCTCATTCAGGATTTTCCCGCAATGGCAACAATCAACAATTGAAACAATAGGTACCTCCCTCAAATTCAATAGCTATATTTTGTTACTTAAAAATAATAGGGGATTTCAAATACATGTCACTTCCTTTAAGCTTACATTTTCTTATCTCTGTTAACAACACACGATTAATATACATAGATACTTTTTTTTTGTGTAGTATCGAAGACTGATATCAAAATAGATATGTAAGGAAAAATATTACATTTCCTACAGGACACAAAGTTTCCCATAATAACTTACACGTGTTCACTCTTACCTCGCTCCCCTCTCCCAGGCGCAGATATCAGCACAGTTATCCTTAAGTTCAATGCAAAGTGAACTATTTCTATTATAACTTTGATTTCTTTCACAGGTCGAGTTTCACACAACTGAGTCCGTGGTGACGGTGGACTGGGAGAACGGTTTTGTGGAAGCTTCGGCAAAGGAGAATATCAACGTGTCACAGATATTTAAGGAGCTGTTGGTTCAGGCGAAGGTGAAGTATAACCTGTCACCTGCGCTGAGGCGGCGGCGGCGGCAGTCCATGCCCACGGGGCCCCAGGGCCCGCCGGGCTCTAGCCCCACGCCCCCTGCGCACGCGCCGCACGTGCCCTCACCCGCGCAGCTCGCGCACCTTCAGCAGATCCGCGAGCGACACAGCAATAAACGCAACTCCTGCGTCATCTCTTAGGTCGACATGCGCACGCGGTGACGCTAGTTAAGGACCTCGGGTAACTTTCGAATTTTCTATACGTACCGATAAAACTATTTATATAAAACTCTATTTAAAGTGGACTTTGTATTAATGTTCATGAAAATTCGCTATCATCGCTATTCTCCTCAGCCAGTCTCCTAAATATTTCACAGTGATACAGTAATGTATGAATTTCAAAGTTTTCATGACGATTTGTTTCGTATAATAAAACTATCGCTTTTTGATGTGTTGAAATTACAAATGTTTTATAATATTGGTGTTAGTTTATTGAATAAAAACCTAGACAGAGTTTCAAGTTAAGGTAATTTTGGACGTTTACGATCATATTACCCCAGTGTCGTTTGTCATGTGAGTTCACAAGCAGACGTCATCTGTCTGGTCACCGCCCAGTTCATGGTTCCACTAATTTACGATGATGTTAGGCAATAAAACGTTTCATACGTTATAATGTACTTAGATCCATTAAGATTTGTCCATTCCTTCGTGATGTTTCTACTTTATATGTGTATAACTAGATAAGTAGTGGAAATAACGCCAACATACAAAATAAACCTTTAGAGTTAAGGGTCTAGTGTATTACAGAGTGACAATGTAGGGAAAAGTGATAACGTAGAAGTGACGGGTATTTGTGACTGGTTTATACTCTAGGATTACAATAAAGTTATTCTAACATATAGGTAAGATAAGTACGAGTTGTGTGAGGAAAGAGCCACAAACGACTGAGTGTTCCACAATACCTATATCAAAACAAACAAAAGATAGTAAGTGCTGGTATTGGATCTGACTTCGATAATATTTGTGAGAGGTATGTACATTGTACAAGCCGTAAGGGAAGAGTGATCTCGTTACACAAATTAATTCGGAAAGAATAATGACCTAACCAGGGCGTGTAACCTCCCCGAATGTGGTCGGCTATTCGATTACTTGATAATATAATGATAAGAATCGTCTATGTCAACCTAATACATTCCGTTTGCCAAAACAGTATTAATGAATTTGTGGATCTTATATCAATATTGTGTGTAATTGATAAAAACTTTCATCCAAAGTGTTTTAGAGTAACGTGACTTGTAAGATGTAATTGCGTAAATACTATACTATTTTCTGACTTCAACTGAGCGTTGTATTGTAGGAATAACTTTTATCATAACTTTAACATTTAAGACGAAAGTTTCTCTCTCGACAGTTATTGTGTTACTCTGAATGTAATATGTAACGAACATTTTATGTCATTTTGAACTCCGGGGATAAAATATTCGGATACGAAATTGTAAAATAGTAGGTGTTTTATTTAGAATCGAATTGAACCTATGTTATTTTGTAATAAATACGAAAATAAATCAAGCAATGTAATTACGATTCACAAAAATAACATAAATAAGCATTGAAATCTGAACCAAATAAATGTACTGTTTTGTTTTACTTGTTTTTTTTTTTTAAACTAGTATTTATCTTTATGGCAGTTAATCGACATCATTTTGGACAACTAACTAGGATTGCTTTGGAATTGCAGTACACAAATGTGTACTAAGAATGGGATAAGTGCTGACTAAAAGTGAGTTATACTGAAATAATGCATGAAATTAAATTCAATAACGTTTAAGGTTAAATAACGTTTGGTAAATAAACAAACATTTGCCAGTATAAGCTGCAACCCTAATCACACCGCAATCCTCCCTGGGTAGTAAGTAATTAATTATTTAGGCGACACTTAATTTTGTTACTGTAATCATTTGGAACCTTAAATGTGGGATTTTCCTTCGGGTTTTAATTTTTTCCTTTATTTGCACGTTTGAGGTGACGAAGATGAATATTACGTTTAGTTTCTCACTGTAATAACTTACAATAACTGAAACTTAAATCTTTCCAATTATATGGATGTGCCTTTTTTTAAATATATTAGTCTTCTTAGTTAGTATAGAAATTGTAGATTTTGTTGAATGTATCAAATATGTTTATGACATTTATTATATTCCAAATTCCGCTTAAAAATAGGTATGTTCGCTTCCTTCTATTGCGTTTCAAATACATATTATTATGTAGTTTTAATGTTAGTTTATTATAACAAAGAGAAGATAGATGTACATTAATACATATTATAATTATTATTAAATTTAAATAATATTGGATAACATTTCAAAAAGTATGTGGTCTATCAATGTTTGTACTTTTAGCGGCGTTCTGCGCATATTTACTTATGAAAATAATAATACATAACAAAATATTATTATCTAAGAGATTTTTTATGATCCTTTGTATAAATATTATAAAACTGTTCGTGTAACTTAGCACAGAAGGATTTGACATGTGTAGTGTGTGTATAAATGTTTATTTTCCACTCAATTTAATGGTCACGTACTTATCTGTAGTAGGTAAATTAATTTATGATATGTTTTAAATAAAGGTATTTACTTCAACATTTGTGCCGATGTAATGAAATTGTCTCTGAATAAAAATAACTTCTGAAACGTTGTGAGTTTGTTCTCATAAACAGTTATTTCTTACTTTAATGGAGAATGTCGTGAAAAATCTCAAAAAGGTTATTTCCACAGTACCTACTATAGGGAGAAAGCTTAACTTTATAATTTAGTTTGTTAAAGACAAAGTAAGACGATCGTGTCCAGAGTGCGTAACTAGAATTCTTTTTAAGAAAAATACATAATACTATTAATGGGCTTTTATTTTTGAAGCGTTCATTCCAAACTCTTATTTTATAAAGTTAAGTACTCCTAAGAGTCGAAAGACAAGCGTGGGATGAGAATTCTAGCTTCCAAACTTTGAAAAACAATAGTGGCAATGGTGAACATATGGGGAAGCTCTTATTTATGCAACCTTATCCGACGATGATGCTAAAACTTAAAGAACGTTGCTTAAAACAGTGTCGAGCGTTGCACAAGTCAGCGACGCGCGTGCTGCGTGCGTGCGGCGCGGCGCGGCGGCGACACGCAGCGACCACCTCGCGGCACTTGTTGCGCAGCCCGCGCGATCGATACCCCCCTCAACCGCCGCGCCCACCTGCCACCTTAAACCCCCTCTCCCCCACCCCCAGACAGACACTTTCCATTCAGCGCCGAAACCATCCTCACACCCTTTGTCACCAACCAATTGAACCAAGAGAAAAATCTCAACCACATTTCTATTTCTAAATTCATTCGTTTAATTTTTATATAACAAGTTGTTATGAAGGAATTCAGATGTTTTATAGTGTTTGTTAGTCGTCTCCGCTAGAAGGTAATTTCGTTGAGCCTCACCTTCGTTCACATAATAAACAAAAGGCAGGAATTATTGAATCCGTTGGGAAACTTCGGATCCCTTATTACAACAACACTCAACAGGTGCTGATTTACTACTCTTAAACATAGCAAATTAGCAACATTTTAGTCGATCACCTAAGCATATTTTATATGACACGTAACCGTTTACTAGATGGTGCCAAAGATCTTATCTTTTATATATTTATATATAACATATATCTCAATATATGTCGGTGTAACTCTGGATTATGTATAGTGTAGTTCACATAATAACTAATCGCCTCATTATGAAACTCCGCACGAACTGCGGTTTGCGAGCAATATCCGAACACATGTGCTACAGGCGATTAACGTAGCAAATCCGTAGCAAGACGTAGCGGCGTAGCAGCGTAGGCCGCGTAGCAGCGTAGGCCGCGTAGACCCGCGAACAATGCCTCCCACATTTCGAGTCAGTAAACCCCAACCGTTCGATACAAACGCTGTTATCTAGTTCCACAGTAACAACAAAAGAGTGTTATCTAATTTAAATATTGCACCAGCACATAAATCTGACATTTCACAATATTGTTGAGTATAACGCCCGCTGAGACTCTTTTCATAAGCTTGCCTGCATAATAGACAACGCGCTTTGTGGCGCACGACAATGCTGTACTGCGCTCAGCTAGCTTTCACCAAGTCTTCAGGTAATTTATCTTTGCCAAGAATACTCTTCTATTGTGACAGGTTTAATAACTTGGTTGATTGATTCAGTAAAGCCGCCACCTTCACGCAGCGCTTCCAATCTTCAGAGCGCTTCTGTTAAGTCGAGTATTTCAATTGAAACTGTTAATTGTGTAAAGCTTATTCAAATGCCGAAACAACATTCGCTCAAAATTTCCTTTACGTCTTATATTTAATAAAAGGTTTCGAAAAGGTCGTAAAGATTGTTTACTGCAAATATTTCGGTAGGTAATACAAATCAAAGAAAATTAACGAACAGTCCCAAAAAGTAATAAATATTAACAGTTCTTTAGACGTACCTCAATGTTTTGTATTGGGGAATACAAGGTTCAATATTGAACGGCAACTGTGGTTTTTATTTACTAGGTTTTTTAATTAAATGACCCTTGACAGCGGGTTCCGCGGAAAGTTTTCACTTAAGGAAACCATAACACTAAAACGAAGTAAACAGAGCTGTCTTACAGTTAATGTTGCCATGAATTCTAATGTTATGGCGTTTATACCTTTTATTTAATAAAATACGTGTAAGAAATATTTTATGAGACAGACTAATCCTTCACACGAAATTGAAGTTCAGTTTTACCTGAAGGCAGTTTTACCTTCACACCTTGAATACTAATCCAAAATTAATTCCTCCAAGAAATACAGCTTCTAGAACCTATAAAATTTAAGACAAAGCGAAACTAATAAGGATACGAAAATATTATGTTATAATATTCAATCTAGAACAAACTCGATAGAAATTACATAATAATGCTAAACAAGTTGTTTGTTAGCGTTTTATTAAAGGTTTACGTTAAGGCGCGTCCCCCAGCAAAACGTAGCTCTAGCCGTTTTTTATGCAGTTTTCTGGAGCTTATAACTCTTAAAAAAAAGATATATCAACCAACAAAAAATACATTAAATTTCTACATACTCTTACCTTCAAAATGGTACGTTTTGTTTTTTTCTTTTTTAAGTAAAATATTTAATTAATCCCCTCACAACAAAACCACAGAAATGAGAAATAATTATTGAAAACATGCTACTTCTCCAAAACTTACAATTGTTTTTATTTTGTTTTTACACTAATGGATAAGCAATTTCATAATGAACATTATGGTACGATTTTTTTTTTCAAAAACTCAAAATTTGATTTTATAAAGATTTTTATGCAAAATTCTGAGCGTATTCGCAACCGTATCTATTGACATTCAGTATGCCGCCAGGCCTCGAAGGGGGAACCCGTGTCGCTCGTCACCGCGCCGCGTCGGCTCATGCGCTCGCTCGCTTACGTCACATTATCAACAGATCTAAGAAGTAATTTCAAGTAATAGATATGGCATTCAATGAAATATTTTTTTATGAAATATTTATTGGTGCGTCCAAATACTTTTGGTCATTATGAATTCAGTTATTATACTCACGTCGATAAATAGGTAGGTACTTTCAACTTTTACTGTGATACAAAATAATATTGGCACGATTACGAAAATGAGCTCAAAATTAAAATCCAAGATGGCGGCTAGGAAAATTTTAGGTTTTTCCGTCATGGGTGTCGTTTTCATGGTTTTTGGGGTCGCTGATTACGAAAATGAGGTCAAAATGAAAATCCAAGATGGCGGTAAAGATTTTTTAGGTTTTTCCGTCATGGGTGTCGTTTTCATGGTTTTTGGGGTCGCTGATTACGAAAATGAGATCAAAATGAAAATCCAAGATGGCGCCGACGAAAATTTTTGGATTGTCCGTCATGGGTGTCGTTTTCATGGTTTTTGGGGCCGCTGATTACGAAAATGAGGTCAAAATGAAAATCCAAGATGGCGCCGACGAAAATTTTTGGATTTTCCGTCATGGGTGTCGTTTTCATGGTTTTTGGGGTCGCTGATTACGAAAATGAGGTCAAAATGAAAATCCAAGATGGCGCTGACGAAGATTTTTGGTTTTTCGGTCATGGGTGTCGTTTTCATGGTTTTTGGGGTCGCTGATTACGAAAATGAGGTCAAAATGAAAATCCAAGATGGCGCCGACGACAATTTTTGGTTTTTTCGTCATGGGTGTCGTTTTCATGGTTTTTAGGGTCGCTGATTACGAAAAGAGGTCAAAATGAAAACCCTAGGTGGCGGTCAGGAAAATGTTTGGTTTTTCTTTCACGGGTGTCGTTTTCATGGTTTTTGAGGTCAAAATGAAAATCCAAGATGGCGGCCAGGTAAATTTTTGATTTTTCCGTTATGGCTGTCGTTTTATATATATATATATATAGTCGAAAAACCAAAATTTTCGTCGGCGCCATCTTAGATTTTGATTTTGAGCTTATTTTCGTAATCAGCGACCCCAAAAACTATGAAAACGACACCCATGACGAAAAAACCAAAAATTTTCGTCGGCGCCATCTTTGATTTTTATTTTGACCTCATTTTCGTAATCAGCGACCCCAAAAACCATGGAAACGACACCCATGACGAAAAAACCAAAAATTTTCGTCGGCGTCATCTTGGATTTTCATTTTGACCTCATTTTCGTAATCACCGACCCCAAAAACCATGAAAACGACACCCATGACGGAATATCCAAAAACCGTCGGCGCCATCTTGGATTTTCATTTTGACCTCATTTTCGTATTCAGCGACCCCTAAAACCATGAAAACGACACCCATGACGGAAAAACCAAAAATTTTCATGGCCGCCATCTTGGATTTTCATTTTGACCTCATTTTCGTAATCAGCGACCCCGAAAACCATGAAAGCACCCATGACGAAAAAACCAAAAATTTTCGTCGGCGCCATCTTGGATTTTAATTTTGAGCTCATTTTCGTAATCGTAATATTTGTATCACTGTAAAAGTTGAAAGTACCTACCTATTTATCGACGTGAGTATAGTAACTGAATTCATAATAACATTTCATAAAAAAATATTTCTTTGAATGCCATATCTATTACTTCTTAGATCTGTGAATTTTACTTGTATTCGTATGAAGTTCGCCAGGTGGCGCAAGTAATAGTTTACGAAGTATTGTAGAGGTGGGGTGCGGCAAAGAGGGAGCAAATGCTCAAGGTTATTTGCTCAGGGTACCACCTTAAAGTAATCCCTAGTTGATACCCTCTACTTGATTAGCCTTATGGTATCATAAGCTGAAAAACAATAGTAAGATTTTTTACCTAGATTTTTATACCATTGTGAATGAATACAATGTCCAGTTACTTGCATGGTATCCTTATCCTAATCTTGTTAAAGTCGTACACTTATAATCCTTTCAACATTTCGCAATATTAATGTGGCTTTTATCCTGTAGCTGCCTGACACACACACACAGAAAACATAATTATCTATGTTCTGTGCGTAGCCCCGTAGCTCAATGTTACTCCAGCCGAGTCCAGCCCTGTAGCTCTTTGCTAGGTAGCAATTTATTTTTCCCCGTAGCAGTTTCGTTATTCAAAAACATTTTAAAAGTTGAAGAGTACAAATTACTCAAAGAGATCATCAACACATTTTTTTGTTATAATTAATGGCCTCCTTACCCGGTCCGTTGAAACCGGTCGTTTAGTTCACCCTCAAAGGATTGTCTTCTTAACAATAACGGCCACTAATCCTTATTATTCTTTCCCTTTCAATTAATTTTAAATGCTAAATAAAAGCAATAAAGGGCAATTTTTTAGCTAAATGAAATATTTTAGGCACGTTTTCGAGTCTTCGAGACATTTAATTATTATTTAAATCTGCCTTAAAAAATTGTTTAAAGCTAACTTATCAATACAACGAGTAGTTTCTACAACTCTTTAAATTAGTAAGTACATACACTGACCTATTTCTAACGTACTAAATATACGTAGGAAATATTTTATATCAGTGTGTATTATGGGCTCGTTCATATTTAAGTAAAAGGGCAGCTTTCATTACAGGTGGTGTTAGTCATCCAAGATGTTTACGGTTGGCTGTATGTCATAATTTAACTGGGAACCCTCATAAATGTCTAAACAGGCGTGTGGTTTATGATCAGACACTACAGGTAGATCGTATTGGTGGTGTCGTCATAATAAGACTATACTAGGAGATAACAGGAGATGTCATTACAGAAATAATTAATTATCTATTGTATACCTGTTAAACTTAAATGTATTACTTCCAGATTACAATTGGTTTTCATTTTATTCGCCGCTTAAAATTTTCCACTGTTTCACAAAGCCATTCTTCAGTGTTGTTGTCGACTGATCGTTCAACTTCTCACCGGCTGCCACTGACATAAAAACCACCACTTACACACCCCCTCCTCCCCCCCCCCCCACCACTTCTCTGTCCACTTGTAACCTCCCAGATATTAAATTCTGATAGCAAGCATTTCCTGTTCACCTCACCTCAAAAGACGCTACTTTGCAAAAATGGAATTTGCAAAGTAGGTGAATTAATCTTACTTTCAAATCTTTGAGGTAACTTCTAAAGTTTTTAGCACAATCACGAGAATGTCAACGTAGGCCAGCAGACGCTATGAAATGTGAAGTTCTAAAAAAAACGATATTCTGTAGTTTATTCTCGTACTCTATCCGAAGACACAAAGTAAGTACGTTCATCCCGTTCTAAATCTAAACAAATAGTTATTGCGAAACCTGAAAACCCTAATCCAGGACGAAAATATATCACCTGTGTTACTCTCCATGCTTTCATGTGTGTTTTCCTAGTTCAGAAGTCCATCTGATTGGACATTTACGCCCCGAAAAACTTCAAAACTCGAGCTCTTGTCTTCTGATTGGTTGAAATAGTTTTCCGCCCAACGAGAGAGTAATACAGAGATCAAACGAGTATTAGGTCCATTTATTCTTAGCCTTTGCTCTCTGGGGTAGAAATGGAACGTAGAACGTCAAAGCGTTTGCGTTCACGCATGATGTGTCGTTCGGAAGACTGTGAAATGTTAGGGTTGTTCGTGCATCCTTTTTTTTTTTGGTGGGTGGAAAATCATCGAATAACCCCCCCCCGCTCTTGGGCAGAGCGAAGGGGAGTGTCAGACTTCTACTGACTAAAAACCAAACCCATGTTCCTTCTTCGCCCTTGTGTCGGAGCCGCGTTAACCTTTCGACAAACCACAGCCCCGTGGTTTGTATGGGTAGGTTGGTGTGACTTGAGACGCTGCGCTGGAATGAAATAAGTTAAAGTTCGCAATGACATACTAATTAGAAAAAAAAAAAAATTGATCTTAATAACGGATGTCACACTATGGCTGAGTGGAAGCGCCGTGTTCTCTTCTTTTTACTATCATACGAAGGTGAATCAGAGAATAAGTTTTTGAATTAAAGTTTACAGAATACGAGTAGCACGACGGACTGTAAAAAGTCGGTTTATAATAATTATACCGTGTATATAATTGAGGTAGCTATTATTATACTGTAATAATTAAAAGCACCTATTTTTGTACGTTGTAATTAATGGAAACATTTTTAGGTCACGAGCATTATAAACTTGAAGCTA
This sequence comes from Diarsia mendica, assembly GCA_949316265.1. NCBI lineage: Eukaryota > Metazoa > Arthropoda > Insecta > Lepidoptera > Noctuidae > Diarsia > Diarsia mendica. Next base: position 17,433,365 of record OX438897.1, read on the forward strand.
AATTATAGCAACAGTGAAGCTAACTAAATGTTACTTAAATTACATATTACACACAGCCTTTTCTTTTGATGTGTGAAATCAGCAAATGACTCCTCCCGCCGCCGCCGTCAGACTTCTACCGACTAAAAACCACCCATGTTCCTTCTTAGCTCTTTTTACCGAGGCCGCGGTATCTCTTTCGAACAACCCGCAGCCCCGACGGGCGTCGGCGTCGGCCCTTGCGGGCCATTGCTGCTTCCATGTTGCTGACATTTTATTGATGCGCGCGTGGATCACGAACGCGCCGTAGACACGGCCTGTCGTAGTCATAAGACGGACGGACGGTGAGCTTACATTACACAGAGCCTCGAATGATAATAATTTGTCACTGTTGTATAATAACTGATTATTGAGAGAAAACATTATACAATAGATGAACAGAGTCTTTCGAGAGTAAGTTTCAGCAGGAATAGAAAGGGTAATCTGGCTAAATTATGTGGATAGCTTTTCCATTTTCCATGCAGAATGATGATTCTTTTCAATGGGTAATTATAACAAAACTGCAAACACAAATACCTCTGATATGTCTATGAATTCATATTTTAGAGATTCATAAATCCATTCTACTATTATTATAATTTCAGCCCGTTTACGATTCAGAGGTGCAGAGGTATCCCATATCTCCCATGTCCAGTAAAGAAAATATGTGTATTAATCACACAGATCTAAACTTGTTGACCAAATACCGACCTCACCACCTTTCAGCCAAAATAGAAGCAAAGCCGTTACTTATTAAACAACTAAGTTACAATGAGATAAGCATCGAAACATTATAGCGTTGCAATTATTTTCCTTATCCAACCAATCGCGTGTGGCATGCGAATAGGGTGTTAGGAGCCTGCCCAGCCCTCTTGACGCCGGTACTATGCGTCATGGTAATGGGAGATTAGTTGTAACACATGTGCCTGTGAAAATTTATTGACCTTTTGCCTGTAAAGGTCGTCAGGAACAGCCAGTACCATCATGAGCGAGGTAGAGATGGGTTACGATGAAATGCTCTTTCTAGAATCCTTTCTTCGACTTCGATAAGCTTACAAACTTCGACAGGGCTGTTAGATGCTCCGGATAGATCTGAAAGAGTGTAGGAGGGAAGAGGTCTAGATTTATGTCCCTATGGAAATTGCTTCTTTTTCTACAGCTATGGTTATAATTGGTTTTTCTTACTTCTACTTACCACAAAATTAGCCGTAAGACCCTCATAGCAGTTTCACCCTCATAGCAGCTTTTATCCATGATGAATAAAATAGGTAAAGGCATCGCTGTTCAATAATATGCATTGAAAAATGTTAAATCCAACGGATGCCAAAAAGATATTTCAAGCGTAACGTAAGTTTTCCTAAATCACAGGATAAGCTGAAATATAGAATACTTTTGAAATACTTTAGTGTACTTTGTTGTACACCAAATAAAGTAACACAAGTATTTTACAAGATTGCTAGTTCAAAAAATACCAAAATTAGTACTTACTGCGAAATGTATCGATACAAAAATTGACAGTTTCAGCAATTCTTAAAGCAGCTGTAACTGTTCAGGGACCTGCTGAATATTATAGAAGGTACCAGTTATTTTGGGATTAGACTGAAATTTAAAAATAGTCTTGTCAAAGGCAATAGATTCCCGTTCGAACACCGAACAACCGACACTACTCATATTGTCGTCGATGAAATGTAGGATTGTGGGTGTCACGCCCACCACACTCTACTACCAACGCTTCTGGGATATATGCGACGTGTATTTATATATTACGTAGTATAAACGGGAAGAGGCTATAATAAGTTTAGCAACGACACCCATGAATCGTGTTAATCGTATTCCGAAACTATTTCACGGTTGAGCGCTTCGAAAGGGTGAATTTAACTACAAACGTTGATACTGATTTGCAACGATAAAACGTAATTGGTGATTCACCTGCAACAAAGGTATTAAACATATTATTACAAATATTCTTCTCTTTTTTTGGAGGGTGAAAAATCATCAAATGACCCCTCCCGCTCTGGGCGAACTGGTAGGCAGTGTCAGACTTCTACTCACTAAAAACCACCCATGTTCCTTCTTAGCCCTTTATGCCCGAGGCCGCGGTATCTCTTCCGAACAATTCGCAGCCCCGACAGGAAATATTCTACTCTTACTTTTACTTTACTTACTTAAGTTAAAAAGAGAATAAAACTCCACCAAACTAGGTGAACTCTTTACTATGTAATCGCCACAACCTGCACTCTCGAGTAGTAGAAACAGGACCATATGAAAGATATTACTTAGATCATATGACGAGTCATCGCAACAGACCACAAACAAGAAACGGCGAGTCGCTTGGCGCAAATTGTTTCGTGAGTATTCGGGACCACGGCCTTAAGCAGGACACTATCTGCTCGTACCAGCTATATACGTACCCACTAAAACTAAATTAAGGCGAATAGGCTTAGCTAGAGGTACCTTCATGATCTATTAAGAATCCTATAATCTTCATGGACTATTAATAACCTAGAGCTATAAATTACGAAGGGATAACACTAACACGCAACGATTCTTTCCATAATAGTTATATTCTTTTTAGTTATATAACGGGGAGGGTGACCTTTACCATGAACAAGGTCGGTAGATGATATACGAGTACCTATATACTATGTACCTTTTCACAAATATGTTGTAGTAAGTTTAACCTTTGATCAGAAGTGAATTTATCTATATCTTCTAGAACGCGTTCTAACTAGATTTCCTCACACTCTTTTGACTTGACTTTGAAAAAACTATTTCCACTCCGAATATGATACGTTGGTCTAGTATAGCATTGGGCTTTTCCATCAGAAATTTATCTGTAGTAGCCTCCTATTTAATGAGACTTTAACATACCTGGTGAAATGTTGGTGTAATAATGGGTACATCTCTGCCTCACCCTTCGGGGATTACAGGCGTGATGTTACATTATGTTATATGACAACAACAAAAAAACGATCGGAAATTCTCGACAAGACAACAAAGACTATCGAATAACGACTGATATTCCTATGAAAATGATTCATATTATTATAGGCTTTATACACATAGATATAGGTAACACTAACAGTGACAACACCGAATGTACAATGCCCTCTCACTTGTTGAGCGCCTGATAGGCCGCAATCGATAATCACTCCTGTCGCACGGGACGATTGCGGCTAGCCATATTAATTCACGTTTGCAGAATTTCCAATTTAATTAATTATTCCTGTGTAGCTTAAGTTAGCTTAAATAAATTGCTTTGTACCTACATAGGTGTTAGAGGTTATTCCCACGAACAGCTGTTTGGAAAATAACTGACTGAGTTGACGGAAAAAGTTTCTTTCAAAAACACAAGGTAATTATTCTCTGAGTTATTAGATTAAACAGTGCAGTCTGTTCGTCCAACTGAATAAGGCCATGTGTTGTCACTTTCAAATAGTAATCGATAGCAATAAACACCTCACCCACGGGCTTTAATATTAAAATTGACAATGCGACAAGACGGACAGTCATGAAAACTGCAAAGAGACTAAAAACAGTCAGAAAATCGTTAAACTGAAACGTTCTGAGAAAAAATATTGCTAAACAGAAAGTCGACAACGACCTAAAAAATCACTGAAACAAGAACTGCAATCTAAATTAGTAGCAATCTGGAAAGTTTAAAAGCTATTCAAGTAGTTCTTCAGAAAAAACTGTTGCTGGAACACGAAGAGGTTTTAATCTACACAAGTATTCAGGCTGAAAATCGGGTAGGCTTTCTTTCTACACCTTTTTGCTGATCGAATTTGTTTTTGGAACAGAAAAAAAGTATCATAACGAGCCTCCTTCAATCACTTTGAACTCGAGGACCTTTTAAAATAATTGATCATTTAGACTTCCCCTATAATGAACAGGTTAGCATACACTGATCGAATTCCTATTCACTTAACAATCTCATTACTTTAAGTAATCGATAACTATGTTTGTCTGCTCGTAATATTTAAGAGTCACTTCGACTAGAACAACAAATGAATCGATATGAGTAACACGTTATCATCAGTATGTAGTTAGTATGTAGGTAGATTTCCTGTTGCCGCGAGTATTTCCCGCAAGTCGTTATCGGCTGTTAAGCTGACACGGGAAGTAAACTTGGCAGAATTGCTTCAACTTGCTCTAATATACGTTTGAACTTTGACTACTGTTCAACATCAGCTCGAGAACGATACAGAACTTTGTATGTACCTGTTTTTAAAATATAAGTTAATACTTCTTATTGTAACAATTTATTTACTTTTTCAGACAACCCAGGCGTGTATTCAATCATGCCATATTAAAAAAAAAGTAATTGGTAGAAACACAGGTTACAAGAAGCTTTACAAAAGTAGTAAATTAAGAAATATATTCTTACATAAAACATATTTATGCCAAGATGTTTGTGTATATTAAGGTCGGTACTCTACTTCGCAATATTAGCAGAGGGCCACGACTTTTGTAAAATCTATTCTTATAATGTAAGCTTGTTTTAAAACGACTTCATTTAGGAAAATGAGATGTTTTCTTTGTGGAAAAAATAATATCCAGTGATAAACCTGTTTACAAAGTGAGTAATACATGTCGGATTTAATCATTGGTACTTACAGACTGAATGAATCGCAAGCGCACCTGTGCCGGTGGTGACATCGCGCCACCTAGTAACAACTCTATCCTTACCAGTCAGTCAGTCGTGAAGTTTTTGAGCTCTCAACGATACTATACGATATTCAGTGTCTGATTGATCACAGCGGAGTTGAGACGTCCCGGTCTCCCGGAACTGTATCCGATTCATTGTGATGTGATTTCATGTAATTTATTTGTTTAATAAAAACAGTAAGTATATTGAGTGTGCCGTCATTACGAAAAACCCATCTTCTCCCCACAAAAAGCTTGAGCCTAACGGAATAAATACTGATTAACCGACATACAAAGCATTATGTCTACCAATTGACAATGTATCAATACTAGTGTTCTTTCTATTTTCTAATAGCCTAGTTGAATCTCGAGTTGCACCTGCTCTGGGTCACATTATAATATCTATCCACTCAAATTAGGTTAACATCTCCGGGATCTAATTATACTGAAAGGCGAAACCCGATAATACGGCGTAGGAAAACTAGGCGAAAATAATTGGATTAAATTCGCGTGACCGCTTTGGAATAATTAAACGACAACACCTAACCATAACGTCTTGTTGACCCCTGCAGCAATGTGTGGCTTGATTATATAGGCTTCTAGTACCACAAATAGGCAGCAAAAAGGCTTAGCTGTCCGAGCCTTTGTAAACATTGTTTTATAGACTGGCAACAATGTAGTGTTCAAATTTTTTAACTGCCTGTGAGTGTGTATTTACGTATAGTAAGTATACGGTACTCTTCATGTATACACTAATGTTTATATTGAGCAATAAAGGTTTTCTTATTAAATACAACATCACGCCTATAAAATTACACGATATGATTATATTTGTGATTCAAATTATTGTTTGAAAGTTTGTAAAGCTTTTATTGTAGATACCTATCGGTAACCGAAACTTGAATGAGAATTTTCAAAGAGACGTTCGCGACGTCCACCTGTAAGCTCCGAGAGATTCATTGTCTTCTGTTTCTTTTTAAGTTGCTTTTCAATTGGAAATATTGTGAGCCGATCTGTTCACAATCTAAGCGTTATTCAATTAAAATTTTATTATTAATTAATTCAGTTTCTATACATATGGACAGTCACGATACACTTCATCAAGTTCAAACGAGATTATTTATTGAAATAACGCTTGCAACTTTGAGATATATGTTACTTTGCTAACATGAAAATGAAATCAATACAGTGAGTAGGTGAAAATTGCTTCTAAACGTTTCTAAGTATACCTGTACTTATTATTATATAGAGATTGTTTGACCTAAATGCATCCCAGAAAACTAGAAAGCACTCTAATCCAACATTTCACATTATCAAATTAAAGTTTCATGAGCGAAAACCATTGTATTTCAGGCGTCAAATTACCTTCCTAAAGTAAGCTAAGCTTTGTGTGAACATTATCACCGCAGATAAATACCTACCTCATTTGATTTATAAACACAAATTTCTGAGAATTTCCTTATTAAAGTACTCGCTGAGAGTTACAGTCAACCGTTATTCGCACCTAAAACAATATTTATCTTTAAAATCTAAAAATCCTTCGTCGAAACTTTTGTAAGTAAATTCAGTTTTGCCTTCCTTGCAAAGCGCGGTGGGATTCAGGTTTTGAAAGAAGACAATTTGCCCACGTGTTCGGTACATTGTTGTAAAGTTGTGTGCATGCGAAATCTCTTTACTGCTTTGTGTACCTGGTGTTCCAGGTACACAAAGCGTCCAATTTACAGCCGTTTATAGCAGTGAAATCGTAGTGGTTATTTTGTAAATTCATGTGCGTGTTGTATTATTATCACTTTCTTAGGTAAAGGAAACTATCGTGATTAAACCAGCACGTCTGACGGATGTTTCTCGACGGCAGAGCATGTGTCTTGGCTATACAGGGGTGGTGTAAATACTCTGACATCAGGTTTGGCACTAACACACGATAAAGAGTATTCACATATCGTGCATGCAAATTGTACTAGTTATCCACATATGAATCACAGTCATGTCTCATTCACGGCGTAAACAATTAGAGCAAAAACAAAACAGGCGGTCTCTGCCGGTTTTGTTTTTGCTCTAATTGTTAACATTAATTTTGTGAAGTTATAAAACAACATCAACAGGACAGTAAAACATAAAATTCGAATTACACTGCTTCTGACATTTTATTAAAACATTTACTCCTCCCACGTGTACCTCACTAATTAGTACCAGTTAAAAACGTTTATAATAACAAACGGGTAGGTGCCGCTCCAACCCTGAAATATGAATAATTAGTTGCGATTTTATACCGTAATCCGCTTACATCAGGCCGGACATCTCATGAGCCTTTTTCGTCCAACCTTGTTGAGTTGAGTGGATCGATTTTAGCTCTAAATGACCGTCAATCGAACGGTATTAAATAAATACTGGGAGCGACCAAAAAGGGTTGATATAATGAAAACGTGTCAAGTATTCGGTCATCCATTACCTCCGTATGTAAACATTTTTCACGAGGATGATTTATTGCGGTGGAGGCTGCAGCGTCGTGTCGCGTCGGTTAAGTCACAGCTCATTAGTCAAAGTGTTATGATGTAATATTCTCACACACATTTACCGTCAGTCAGCTGACAACACACTGTAGCCTCACTCGCCAGCCCTCACCACTGACACTCGATTAATCTAGTGTTTTTTAATAATGCTAACGAGAAACCATGTTACGTCGATAAACTCTACCTAGCTACTATGGCTGATCCACCTTTTTTAATTTAATTTAAAACGATACCTACTATAGCGTGTTCTGTGTACCTACACCATATTTAGATTATAATGGTATAAGGTACGCGAACCAAACAAAACTAAAAGGTTTTATCGAGATAACAAGACCGTCTATTACAGACTCCGGTAATGAGAACATAATATTGTTATTATTATACATACCTATAATGGCGCCCCAATTCACATCGTTTCTATGAAAATGTTACAATATACAGATAATGATTTAACCATATTCCAGACAAACATCGTTATAATCCATTTTCCTCGGCTAAAACATAGTGCTGGGGGAGTCGAGGCACAGATAAAACATTGCTGCAAAACTTTTAATTTCCGGAACAATACGGGAACAAACCTACTTGCGCTACCAGTAGGTTATCGCAAAAAACACACACAGACTCTCTGAAACAGGCTAGCAAAAAGTCCATCAGAGCACAAAGCTTGCTAACTCGCATGTTTGGCAGAAACGTTCTGATGAGAGCGCCAACGGAAATTCTTTTCGACACGCCAAAAGGATTCACGCAAAAAGAGTTCGTCTACTATTTTGTATTCGGCCATTGATGTTCTACTATTTCTGATTTGTTTGTCAATGAGAGCGAAATAATTAAGCAGTGAATACCGACTGTTTAAAAGTTTGTTCTGGTTATAAACTTTTGTTTTCACAGAGTGTCCAGCAGGTACATCGTAGAAGTTTGTGTCAGCGGTGATCATAAAGAAAATGTGAAATATTCAACTTCAGTACATTTATGTTTCATCGTCTGACAACATTTGGACACTTTGTATCTTTTAATTACGAGTGATTACCATTGTTTACGCCTTTGTTTTTATCTACTCGTTAGATTTTATGTTCCATGAAATGCCAGCGTGGGCGGTGGAAATTAAGACATTCGCATATATTATGATACTGAATTTAAAGCGAATATTATAAAGTAAATTACTCTTTTCATACAAATAAATGAAAGATTTTATTACGCTAGTATTTTATGTCAAGTTGTCATATTCATCACTTATTTAATTTATAACATGTGGAGTATTACTTGTTTGAAGTAGAAAAAATGTCGTAAACCTACATTCTCTTTATGCTGGCATAAAAGGCTATATTATTATAGGGTTGCTGCGCTTGAAGTACTAGACTATAACGGGACATAAAATATACGCCATTAATTTAACGATGCTCATTGAAAATTTAAAGAAAATTTCACAGACGGTTACTAGATCGTATTTTCACAGCCGGGTTGGTCTCATCTATATTTACAAAGAAGTTCCGTTTATTAAAAGAGACGAGTGGGTACGATACCTTCGAAATTCCCCTGGAATTGTATCTACCTTTACTGATTGATTGATTGACTGAATGGCAGATTTCGGGCGGACAGCCTCAGTCACTAAAAATAGAATCTCGTTTAACAAACCTCGGCTTTACCACGTTTAGAGACTAATATGTTGTCTTAACCTAACACTAATACCAATATGAATAGATTGTTATCTTATGGCGGAAGCTAAACTAAAACAGGCCGTCACTATTATTGTAACCTCCTTATTAGTTTCCGTGGACGGCAGAACAGCTGCACCAATTACTTCGTTTTCTTCCAGATTAACGTCAAGTACTTAAACGTTAAGAAAAAAAGGTTTTTCAAGAAAATAATTCTGGAAATTTCGCTCAAAAGGCTAATCCTAATTAAAGGCCCCGTTTTAATCGTTTGAGGTTCAAGTCGGGGGCTCTGATCCGTGTTATTATTTTAAACGGGATTTTATTACTCAATCATGCTATGGGCAGTGAAAATCTTTTGTTCCTTTAAAACGGAAAAGTGTGTTTTTTTATTCACATAATAACAATCCAAACGGAGTATAAAATAATCCTATCCTCTATATTAAATAATCCCTCAAATGTTTTTATTGGCTGCTCTTATTTTCTGATAACCGATTTCCCACCAGCTAACACGAGATTCGAAGCCATATTTACTGATCTGTTTTCTGACAAGCCTTTAAAAAGAGGGTAAAAGACGAACAGCGCCCCATCAATATTGGTAGGATATCGTTCCGCTGCGGTGTCAGCGCAATTTAACAGGAAACGATTACCGCACCCAAGAGAAAATATGTTATGTGCCAGTAGAAACAGAAACGATACTAAAGAGAAGAAATGGCATGGAATGGAATTTAATCTTCTACTGCATTGCCGACCTCCTGCCTACTTCTATTCTCCTGGTAGTTTGTGCCGTAGTTGTACCCTAAACTGTGTGATAGAACGAATGAGAAACTTGAGTCCTGCTGGTTTTACGATTTTGTAACATCCTTTATCGTAGAACTAGTGGGAACGAAAAAATCCATTGACTTTTCGTTCCCATTAGTTCTACGATTTCGTACCACCGTGAATCGTAGAACTAGTGGGAAAAATATTTAAAAAAAGTTCCCACTAGTTCTATCGTAGAACTGTGCAGTAGAACTAGTGGGAATGATCCTAAAATAACTTTGAAGAAATATAATTCATTGGCTAGAAGGAGGTGCGCTTTGATATTATAATACTGTGTTACTTTAGCGAGATGAATAGTGTTGGACACTATCTTGTCATGATAAGTATAGCTGTCATGGAGGTTTGTGGTTCTAAATAGGCTTTGTGTTTGAATACATATATAAGATAGGCTTGTCTCTACAAAGAGGTTCGATATCTCTTAAACTGTGTCGTAGCGTTGACATTGCTGGCCGAAAACACGAGAAAAAAAACGGAGCCTTAAGCGTGATTTAGACGATACAATTTTCTTGTACATTCAAGTGCAATTATTGAATGCAATAAATTAAGTGCGTTAATTGCCCTTCAAGAATTGTACGCAACTGTTTACACGTGGATACAAGTAAAAAAATTGAACGCAATCATTGAATGCAAGTCTTGACAAAAAATAGTTGCAATTGTCTTCTGTTTAGACCAATACAATAATGTTTAGGAGATTATTGCTTTCAAGTTTTGACTTGTCTAAATAGAGAGTTGTATGTGCGTGTACCATTTCGTGGCGGGTTGCTTCAAGTATTGCACGTATTTGCGTTGTCAAATTTTTATTCAAGTGTTGGAAGGTTTTGTAAAGAGTCTGTTTAAAAAATATGAGTCAAAAAGTGTTAAAATTTGGTTCTACTGACTTAATAAAGTTTATTGAGATTTATCGCAGTCATGAGTGTTTGTGGGACACTGAAAATGTGAACTACAAGAATCGTGATGCACGTAGTTCTGCACTTGTAGCATTTGCACAAGAATTTGGAGTTGACGGTTTGGGACCTAAGGAAATTACAAACAAAATAAAAAACTTAAGAACGCAGTATCATGCGGAAAGAAAAAAGATAAAAGATTCAATGAGCACTGGTTCCGGTACTGCTGATATTTACAAGTCCAAACTCTCTTGGTATAATTTAATGGATTCTTTTTTAAGGAAAACTTCTGAACACAGAGAAACAACATCAAATATGGTAAGTATGTATTTATGTAAATTTTCTAAAGTACAGTCAAGTGCATAATATTATAAATGTGAAACTTTTTTTTCATTAAAAAATGGCACTGTCTTGCCAAGGTACAGCACCATCATTGTTAAAGTAATGACAATAATTATCACGGATTCTTATAGCTTCCCTTGTACTATTCCTGTTGTTCTGTGATGTTATACTTTCAAAAGCTCCGCCTGAAGCATTTTGTCTCCAAGTACCAAGACGAAGACCACTTCTTTGACATTCTTCGTCTATAAAACCTGGTGGGGTGTAAGACGCAGGTGAAGTTTTCCTAAGCCAGTTGTGTAAAGCACATGATGTTTTCACTATGACATCTACCTTGTCTATACTTGTAGTGATTGGCTTTTCGAAAATTCGAAATCGGGATGTTAAAACTCCGAAAGCATTTTCAACGATTCTCCTACATCTACACAATCTGTAGTTATAGATTTTTTGTTCTCTACTTAAATCGTTACGGCGAGGATATGGTTTCATCAAATAAGGTTTTAAAGGAAACGCTTCATCTCCGACAAGTACTGCATTACTTGGCAAATTTATGGTATTCTCTTCTATAGCCTTCTTTAAAGTACAATTATTAAATATTCCACCATCAGAGTTTCTACCTTTTGCTCCCACGTCAATGTATGTGAAACAATAGTCGTGATCAACACAAGCTAGTAACACAATACTAAATGTACTTTTATAATTAAAAAAGTCTGATCCTGTGCCAGGGGGACATTTTACGTTTATATGCTTTCCATCAATGGCACCAACGCAGTTGGGAAAATTCCATCTTATAAAAAATCCCCTTATTATTTGATTCCATTCCTCTTCAGATCTTGGCACCTGTAAAATAATGAAATAAATGTATATTTTCAGAATGATACGTCCCTGGCATCACAAGAAATAGTTTTTGAATATTTTGAAAATGAAAATACGGAAAATATTGAAAATGTTACAAATTCAAATATACAAGTCGTCGATGATGTGCTTCCGTTTCCAATGCCTAAAAAAACAACTAAAAAAGCAGGTTACATAGATTCGGCCTTAAATAAACTGGACAATATTGAAAAAAGAGCAAGACTTGAAAAAAAAGACGATGATTTGGACAATTTCGGAAAATATGTTGCGTCTTCATTGCGAATTTTGAATACCGAAAATAGCATACATGCTCAGGACGAAATACAAGCAATATTATCAAAATATAAACTGCAAGATCTTAGAGAAAAAGAACGACAAAACTCTACTCCAATGCCAGAATCCCCGTATTCGAAACAAGGCAGCGAAGACACGTGGTTGAACATGTAATTTTTTTCTATTTTAATTATATATCTGATTTCGTAGTTTATATTTTGATAATAAATAAATATTGTTTATTTTTCGTTCTAAGCATAAATAGTAATTAACAATTTCTAATTATTTTGCTGAAAATATATGATTCTATTAAAAAAACTGTTTTATTTCGAACTCACCTTTATAAAATCTTCTAATACAGAGTAAATAGCTTCAAGAACTTAATAATAATAATATTCCACAACTATCACACAACGCCATCTAGTCCCAAGCTAAGCAGAGCTTGTGTTATGGGTACTAGACAACTGATAAACATACTTATATATTTCTAAATACATACATATTATAGATAAATTACACCCAGACACAGAACAAATGATCGTGCTCATCACACAAACATTTGTCCTGGGTGGGAATCGAACCCACGACCTCCGGCATAGCAGTTAGGGTCACTAACCACTAGACCAACAGGCCAGTCAAAAACAGTCAAACTTCTACCAAGAATGTACTTATAGTACACCTAGGTACTCTAAATAATTGTGACAGTGTACCAAACGAATCTCCAGTTGCCAAATATTTTAATGCTATTTCTAGTTTTGTTCGAGCAGGAATAGCATTACGCATTGTTGTATTTTGCCTTTGTATAGAAGAACCAATTTTATCTAATAAATAATAAAACTGGGTTCTGTTGACACGAAACATATTCTTAAAGTCATCTTCATTTTCTATTTGTAATTCTACACAAAGATTGTTAGACGCTCCAAGAACTCCTCTTCTTGCTATCCATTTTTTGATCCAACACCTCTTTTTACGACGATTTCTCAATATTTCTTGTCTCAGAAGAGCAGCAACGATTAACACACCTTCACTTACTGCACTCATGTTGGCAAATGAAGAGAAAACTAATTGAATGCAAGAATCGCCTAAGAAATTTTTGTATGTGCTGTTTACACCAAGAAAATTTTGGCATGCAAAACTTGCGCAAAAGATCAAAATGTTACGTACTGTTTAGACCATGCAGGTAATTTATTGCTTCAATTTTATTGTATGCAACAGGCAAGAAACTTGCATCATGTAAATGGCGCTTAATTCTCTAAAAAAATAAAACTTTAGTGGCATCTATGACTACGTCGAACCAGTGTTTCTGTTTTTAAATATGTAAACAGTTTACATACCTATCAATTAGTGGACTTCTGTAGAAGTTATTTCAAGCTTTTATTTTCAACTGAATGATGAAGCCAACAAACGAGCTTTAAACTGTTATTTTTATTGCGTTTTCAACTTTCGTTTGCAGCTCTTCTCTTGCTTCATGCGATACATGTCACTAGTGCAAGCGGAGTTGATAACTACGTCTAAAAATAAAGTTTTATGACATAGGTACCTAAATTACGGACTTCGATACTAACAAAATAATTTGAAAATACTCGAATAACGTGGACTGGGCAGAGGTGTTGGTACGATATGTTTTATGAAATGTATTGAAAAATTAAGATGACAGCGTTTGTTTTAATTTTGGTAAAATATCCAGAAAGTTAACGAAAAAAAGAAATGTAACAGCATTTTAAGCTCTAAGTACGTACTTACACCTAGCTGTCATTGCTGCTTATAGCGACTAGAGACAGTTTGACACAAATGCCATTTAAGAACCAAGTTACTGTGCCCAACTGTAATTTTTAACCGACTTCAAAAAAAGGAGGAGGTTATCAATTCGACTGTATTTTTTTTTTTATGTTTGTTAGCTCATAACTTGCGACTGGGTGAACTGATTTTCATGATTCTTTTTTCATTTGAAAGCTGGTGCTTCCCGTGTGGTCCCATTGTCACCTTTTCAATATCTGATGATGGGATCTTGTAGAAATCGGGGGAACTCTTCAATAAATAACAGCAGATTAACCGCGATTGTTGCTATAGCATATCTAAGCATTGTTTACGCCATCACATAACATAATATCACGCCTGTACTCACTACAAAGGTGATGAAGAACTTCGGAGATAGGCAACGGAACTCCTCAATTAATGATAGCAAATGGACTGGGATTGCTGAAATCTCATGACTGTCTATTGTTTACACCAGTTCATAACATAACATCACGCCGGTACGTTGTGAAGGGGTAAGCACATGTGAACCACTAAAAAGTGAAAAATAAAAACTTTTTTACAAAAAATAAAACCGACTTCGACAAAAATAAAACACAAAAAAGTGAAAAAAAAAAAAAAAAATTGTTACATTATCCGTTCATGTGATGTAGATGTTATCCAACCGTGTTGGTATTCTGACGTTGAACACCTTATTAAATATTTAATCCATTGAACTTTGTTTTCCTTAGTGATAAGCAGAAGAAGGTGTTGTAATGTTATCGTAATATAATTCAATAGGTATTAGACTTTTGAAAAAACGTTGCTATTTTGTTTAATTGTCGAAAATAATATTGCTGACAATATACAGTCTTCATTGACTAGAAAAAGTAACGTTTTGAAAATCTGCAATTGTTTAGAGGGCTGAGGAATGTTTGCGGGCATTGTTCTGTGGGCCTGATGGTTTTAGGGCGATACAATAAGAGAACAGTGTGATTAAAGTTGATTTTAATGTAAAGAGAGCACGGATACATTTATCTAGTTAGACGGCCATTGCCAGAGAGAAATCATTAGAAACGTCAAACTCAAATGACACATTACATAGACAATACTGTCTTCGTTTACAAACGAATGATGAAAATATTAGTTATTAGCGGACGTCCCGCGGTTTCACCCGCGTAGATCCCGTTCCCGTGGGAATACAGGGATAAAAAGTAGCCTATGACACTCAGCAATAATGTGGCTTTCTATTGGTGAAAGAATTTTTAAAATCGGTTCAGTAGATCCCGAGATTACCCTTTACAATTTAACAAATATACAAACACACAAACTTTACCTCTTTATAATATTAGTATAAATAGATTGATGAAGACTTACAATAAACAAAATGTCTAAAAGAGGTTCAATATTATCTTGAGATGTGTGGCAGAGCTGACAATGCTGGCCGAATTACACGTAAAAATAAAATGAAAGCTAGTTTACTAATAAAAAATAAATTGAAAAACATATATAACTCTAATGGCATCTCACAATTGTTTTGACGTCGTTAGGCCAGTATAATTTTTTATTAAATTAAAAAGTATACAAAATTATTTATTTAGGGTACTTAACTTTCGAAACTGATCCGATTTTTTTTTACATATGCCTTTATCCCTGAGTGTCATAGACTACTTATATTTAAAAGGTTCCCGTGGGGTAATTTCGGAGCATACCTCAAGCAAAATCGTTAGCTAGAGCTGGTATTCTGTTACTCATAAAAAAATCATACTCATTGCTCATGATTGAATCTTGTTCCAGACGACCACTTAAAATTCAAGTTACGCTATCACGCAAATCGATGTTATTTACCTGCCTACAGAATATTGAATTAAATATTACTCATTTGGTCATATCAGGGTCAGGTTCGTACCTACATACAATTTAAATAGTATTGTAACATAAGACATCCAATAACATGTATACGGACAGACAGCCACAAAAGGTCTCGATATAATATGTAGGTACAAATCATAACCGATACACAGTTGTACAGTCCATACCCAGTATTACCTGACCCCTCTTATCACCACAAACTTGCCCTCTACTTCTTTATACGACGGCTCAAGTAATGCTGGGTACTGACTGTACCTTAAACACAGTTAAGGGTATATATTATAACACGATAAATTCTGTTCAGCGACCCTTTTGTTCGCAAGATATATATTCATTATTCGCAATAAGTTTTTTTGATTCGCAATACAATGATCTCGGCTACTGGTATTCTTATCTCGCTGATTTAACTACTTTTTTCAACCCTTCTGACGAAATTCACCAGAATTGATGAGCTATCTGTAATAACAATTATATTTTTGTATGCCTTTTAGTTTTGCATAGAAACAATATAGGTTTGTTTTTATCGTGTGTTAAAACGGAGACATAAGTATATCAACTGGTGTTTAAAGCAAAAAATGTAAGGAATTTTGTGACAAAATGCCTTCATAATTTTTATAACATCATGGAGAGAACGCAGAAAAGCGTTGGAATTTGGTTAATATAACGTTAAAGTAGAAAGTCAAAATCCGATCCGTACGTCAACGGCACTCGTTTAAAATTTTAGCGATTTTCATTTTTACCCACGACGGAACGGAGACGGTATATGCGTTTGGGGTGAGAGGTTGTTTGTGTGTTTGTTTGTTTGTTTGTGTGTTTGTGCAAATACATGTTGCCATTTTTCTCCAAAACTACTAGTCCGATTTTGATGCAGTTTTCAGTTATGGGTTCGGGTTTGATTGGTGCATGTTCTTAGATAGGTGTTACGGTGACAACTCACCAGGGGGCGCTGCAGCAAACATTTTTTGTGCAAATCAAAGTTGCCATTTTTCTCCAAAACTACAAGTCCGATTTTGATTTTGTTTTCAGTTATGGGTTTAGGTTTGATTGGTGCATGTTCTTAGATAAAAAAAGTTTAAAAAAAGTTTAAAATAAAAAGCAAAATTAAAAATTTTGAAAAAACCCACGACTGTTAAAAATTAATTGAGAAAAGGATAAAATAACATAAAACACCCACCTTAAAAAAAACCCAAGAATGTCCGTCGGGAGCTGAACATTGCTAAACTAGTTCATTTAATGGCAGCCCCCGACGGACATTCTTGGGTTTTTTTTAAGGTGGGTGTTTTATGTTATTTTATCCTTTTCTCAATTAATTTTTAACAGTCGTGGGTTTTTTCAAAATTTTTAATTTTGCTTTTTATTGAAGAAATATATTATATTATTCTATGATATCTAAGGCATTTAGATATCATGTCGCCTTACAGCGCAACCGCTTGCGCACAAAATCAAGTGACTTTCTAGTTGCGACAGCTACTACACAGAAAAAAAATGGCGTGGATGAAACTTATGCTGTAAGTATAAATTGTGTTTTTGTCTACTTACACTGCATTGTTACTAACACTATGGGCGTAGCCAGAAATAAACGCAATTATTATTATGAGTGGTGACCCGACGCGATTGTGACGCGTCTATCGGTACATGCAGAGCAAATAAGTAACACGCGTGTGTCGCATTTCGTAAGTCGCATCCACTGAGGTCTAGAACGGGGTGTCAGTGTTGACGCCGCGCGGTTGGGACGTCTATCACAGAAATGTTTCAGTCAGCCAAGCTACCTACCTACTGTCATTACATTTTACCTAACTTGAGCAACTTAAGTCTTCCTTGATCAGTTAATCAACTAAGTTCACGTTCCCTGCCATCGTTCCGTGTGCATTGTTCTCTATGCGACGATTCTGTCGGGAATCTCAACGACCACCGGACGTTGCATGAACAAGACTTGTTTTATATGACCTTCATAACTCTATCACGATCAACCCGATCGAACGATCGATCGATCTTTACACGAGCAACTCAATAAACCGAAACCATACACAAAAACCTTTATTTGACAATCATCACAAACAACGTTAAACGGCTTCGTTATTCATTTTCCCTGGTGGAATTCTAAAATACCGCCAACGTTACAATAAAGCCCAATGAAAAGTTTTATAATAAATATAGTCGTAGTTTTGACGAACGATACATACGTGAACAATGCTCGCTAACGATGAAGCGCACTCGGGTTGGGTCCGGTGGGCCCAGTAAGCCCGGTGGACCCGTGGACGGCGGGACGGTGGGTTTCGAAGCACGCCTCGCCGCGCCACCTATTCCATGATTCTCACTCGTCATCCGCTTTTATTTACCTCTGTTTTAGATTTTGTGGTATATTATTGTGACATTAGTTTTGTGGTATATTAATTTAAGGTTTCACGGTTTATAGCTAGATTTACACAGGCACTTACGGTTTGTCTACTGTGATTATCAGTTTATGAGCTCCCGATATTTTTTCGCTGTAAGTTGCAAGCGCCATGATCGCCGTGACACTTTATATGTTTGTGGCATCGTTTGCAGTAGACCGATGTTGATTTTGTACGATAACCTACTTGATTAAATACAGCAGATAGAGGTTTCTTCGGACCTATGGATAAAATTAGCTTAAGTTTGGTCATTGATCACACGGCAGATAATAGTGTTATTACAAGAAATAATGGCGTCTACATAATAGAATATTTTAATTTCACATCGTTTACGTCGTATGTTAACAGTATAGAATATTTTATTTTAACAAGATATGATTCCAATGCGACATTTGTACATGGATATACTTTTTTACTTTTGTTATGCTTTTCAGAACTTGAAGCATCATCACATCACCCCAACCTATTGTGGCATTTTAATGATATCATTAAAACAAAAGTAGGCGGTGTCTTTATAAGGCTGGATGTGGGCAGATGAGGGATCACCGAATATTGTGCGCAACTGCGTGAGACCCTGGTTTAACACTTGAAAAAATCTGATAATATAGAACATCAAAGGCAAAAGGGGCTGCGTGAAACAAAACAAAGAGCTTTTCATATATTATTTTCAATACTTTTCCATTTTAATCTGTAGATACAAGTAGGTATGACCTTTAGAGAGAAAATCTCTGTTGAATATTTTCATGTGGGGTAAGTACCTATCTTATTATTTACGTATGAATGTTTAGAATTTTTTGCTTTTTACTATGCGTTCTCTGGCCTGAAAAAAACAGTAATCAAATTAATGAGCGATATACCGCGCGGCGTGGTGTCCAGTGAGCCAGCCTGGCCGTCCATGATGCAATTAAAAAGTAAAACGTCAAAGAACACGCTAATAAAATTGCGCCAAATGTTCAGTCTTTTTTGTTAGCTTTTGAAATTATTATGATTGTCTTGCTTGTTGAATGTCTGTGTTGGACTTGGAAAAATAAAGCTGAATTGAATTATGTGTCGTGAAATTATTTTAATTTATGTTGGAGCGATTGTATAGGTATCAAATTTTTTACTTTATTTTGTACTAGCTTTTGCCCGCGACTTCGTTCGCGTGGAATAGTGACTTCCGGCAGATTTTTGGTTTATCTCGCGAAAAAAAAAAAAAAAAAAACTATCCTATGTCCTTTCTCAAGTTCCAAACTATGTCTGTACCAAATTTCATTAAAATCCGTTCAGCCGTTTAGGCGTGAAAGAGTAACAGACAGACAGACAGAGTTACTTTCGCATTTATAATATTATAGTATGGATTAAATGTGGAACTATAACCCACGTAGCCCAATAGTGATAATCTATTTCAATTTTATAAAGTTAAGCACAATATTTTGTTTCATTATCGGTCGACTAACTTATTTTTCGTAGAATTCTGATATCCTAGACAAAATATTCGTAGAAATTCATACCATTGTGAGCGAAAGAAATCGACGTATCTGCGTTTACTAATGAGCACACTACCCTTCATATAATATCGCGAGACTTCGAAATAGGCCGGGAAAGCGTGGAAAAGGGAAAGAAAATTAATGATACGAGTACCTGGCTTCTATCCTCATCTCTAAAATATTTTTCAACACACTTGCTCATAAAGTGGCTAAAATTTCACCGCAATTAGGCACATAATGACACCTATAATCAAACTGTGAATTTTTCATTACTATTATTCACTAGTGAGTTATAGGTTTTTTTTTTAAATTTAATTGGTTGAGTTGCTATGTTCTTAAAAAAGTTTCGATACAAAAAAAGATCGTGTTCAATACTAAAAATTAATTAATGTACCTAGTGCTTGCTCATTTCATGAAACTTTTTATTTAAATAGATAATTTAAACTTAGTACGTTTTTAATAAATAAAACTTTCACTCAAATATAATTTTTGTTTTCTCTGTGATAAATAAAAATTTGAATTCCCCATTTTGTACGTGGCTCCAAACACTATCCACGACAAGAAAAAAAAAAAAACCTCTTTTAGTCTATGGCTGATCGCTTATAAAAAAAAACATAATATTTTCCCGCTACTGCGAAAAAAATACACAACTCGTTTTCACTGTTATTATTGTTATTTTATTAGTTAAAATGTCTAGTTTTGAAGAAAATGATTCATGTTGTACACCGCCCGATGTAAGATTTGAAGCCCTTAGCGTTATGGAAAATTTGCTACCCGAAAACTCCAAAGAGAAATATCTACTTATTAGCGTACCAAAATTTCAAGCAGTGGCAAAACACCAAGAAATCGCAGCAGTCATTTTCTGAAAATGTGTTCTTGGCGTACTTTAAAGAATTATCTTCTAAGTACAAACCTAGCTCTTTGTGGTGTATATACTCAATGTTAAAAAGTACAGTCCGAACGAAGAATGGAGTGGACTTAAAAACATACTCTAATTTGTCAGCTTATCTAAAAAGATTGTCAGATGGATTTAGAAGCAAGAAATCAAAGGTTTTACCGTCTAACGATGTTGAAAAATTTATAAAAGATGCCCCAGATAACCAATATCTGGTTACTAAGGTTAGTTGAACTAATTTTAAATATCTATCTACGTATGTGACTTCAGCTTCAGCGTGTTGTGTGTTAAACTTAATAATTACTTTTTTCTTTTTTTCAGGTTGCTTTAATATTTGGTGTAACTGGTGCATGTAGGATACAAGAATTAACAAATATAACTGTAAAAGACTGTGTTTCTCTAAATAAACTTTTTATCTACTGATTATAATGTTTTTTCTTGTATTATTAAGCTATTGCATAGCTTCTATCGCGGGCCTTGAGCGTGGAAAGCGAATCCAGAAATTCCGTAATGAAAATATTTCAACCAGGTTGCTATGGTTACGGAAAATAACAAGGTTGTCAACTGAGGTTGTCAAATTAAATAATTGATAAAAATGCTATGCAATAGCTTTACCGCGGCAGTCTCCGAGTGCCACACGTTTTTTTTTATTCGCAAGTGTGTTGAAAAACGTCGTATGATACACGTGTGTATTGATGATTACCGTCCTCGGCTTTCTTAAGACCCTCACCTGACGGCTCGGGTCTCAATGCCGCCTCAGCGGTAATCACCAACGTTACACACTTATACCATAATGTACTATTATATCTATAACAGGAACCAGAACTTTGCCATCATTAACATTCTCTATCTTTTGGTTTTTGATTATGAGTTTCTAATGTGTATGTGTTACTTAATTTATATTGATTATTTTAATACTACATTTGTGTTTTATGACATTCTAATTTTAATATCATGTATGGACTGTGTCTGAAGTAAATAAATTATATATATATGTTACGGCTAATACCCGAAGTGCGGCTACACCTAGTTTTAGCCGGTTAGAACTAGGTGTAGCCACTTACTCTTGGTTAAACCTAGTACGAGCCGATGGTTTTCGGGTAAAACTAGGTCTATCCTCGTATATGTACTCCATGACGCGCGCTCGCTTCGTTCGCGTATATATATAACACTAATGTCTTCTGTCCCCGAAGTGCCGGGCCTCTGCCGGCCTCCTTCGTCGGCCTACGGCCCGGTGCCCATGCCGCCCATAAAGTCATACTGCCGCAAGACGGTCGTGATATCGGATAGACCTAGTTTTATCCAACAGGGAATGGCCGAACCTAGTCGTAGCCGGCATGATGAAGGATAGACCTAGTTTTACCCGAAAACAATCGGCTCGTACTACACTGAAAAAATTTTACTTTAGCAAAGTACCTTTTTGGCTCGGTTACAATCATATTGGTAAATTTTAACTAAGACTTGCCTAAAAATCTACAAGTAAACTTGACAAAGAGTAGACTTGTGAATATTGTTAAATATTCTTGGCTAATAACCAATAAGCATGTTGTTGTTACTAAACGAGTATTTCACTCGGTTGTTTTTTCCAAACATCTATAGTTAATAATAGATAAGTACAACTCTTTTGATTGTAATCGAGTAATTTATTCGGTTGTTTTTTACAAACATCTATAGTTAATAATAGATAAGTAGAACTCTTTTGATTGTAATCGAGTAATTATTCGGTTGATTTTTACAAACCAACATATTTATCAATACATAAGATTAACCGATTCATTGCCACCTTCATTTTCGTGAACATTTCAGCCAGGCCCCATTCATTGGTCGGTGGATCACCATTTGAGTCATCGGCCTCCCTGAAGGATGACTCAACTGATGAGTCATTGGCTCCTTGTAATGATTTAATGCTTTTCGGTCTCCGTCTGAATGGCTGGTTGCCTGTGACTTTGGTTTAAGAGAGTTGATTAGAAAATTGCTATACAATTGCTTATATTTGCTACATTTGTACAGTCTGTATTTCCTGATAGCTATAACCTAGGGGTCTTTAAGTCAAGAGTGAATAGGTTACTTCTAGGTAAGCGTGCTCCATCGTCGACCGCATCATCACTTTCCATCAGGTGAGATAGTGGTCAAACGCGAACATCAATAATAAAAAATAAAAAAAAGACTATAATGCGATTCGTCATCATTCGAGCCAGTCTGACAACCAGAAACGTGTTACTGTGTTCTCCTATTCGAATTTGTGGATATTAAAAGTGAATATGGCGTTTCAAGGTAGTATTTTTGATTTTAATGAAATATTGCAGAGGTAGTAAACATTTTAGTAACCTTACCTACATGTATTCAATCATTATTTATTATTGTAATATTATTTGTAGATAATCAGGAATGTAGCCAGGCAATGTTTACTGATTTCCATGATCAACAAAATGAAGATAAGAAAAATCAAGGTTTTCCAAGCTGTAGTCAATCGATTTTACAAAAAAGTATACCAAAGAAGCGTCCATTCACTGAATCTCGTAATAGTTGCAATGTAGTTTCTAACAAGAGTTCAGATACTAGCATTGAAGAAATTTTGGACTCTGATGAAGACGAAGATATTAAAAGAAAAAATAGTATATTATGCAACTAATGAATAAAGGACGGATTTAAAGCGAGGGCCGTAGATGAGTCCCGAGCAAGTGAAGGATTCTAATGATTGAATCACGAACGCAGCGAGTGATTCAACTGTTAGAATCCTGAACGACGCGAGTGATTCATGGCCCTCGATATAAATTCGTACTTTATTCAAGAGTTGCATACTATACTTTATACCATGACTACGAGAAAAGACATAATTCACTATAGTACGCGCGGAACTAGTTGGCCGCGCCTTACGTGGCGACAGGGGTGAGGGGGCGGGTTGCCTACAGCTCGCAATGCACAGGAGACTATAATTAAACAGTGATGACCAATCTCGAGATATCGTGAACAATAATTGTTCAATTTATTGAAAAGAATACTTACTTAAATAAAAAACAAAAACATGCCTAAGGCGCGGCCAACTAGTTCCGCGCGCACTATAAACTAATTCTAATTCACAATTTTTTTTCTCTAAAGGCAGCAAAGAACACAAAACAGTTTTTAATCTAATGCCAAACTCCTTGTCGCAAATATCGACCAATCAAATCTCGAGAATTTATTTGCACCAAAGAGAATTGATAGAATTTCGAATCTTAGCGCAAGGATATTGTGTAAGCATTGAAATAGAGATCGGATATATTTTTGCGTTCCAAATTCAAACACCAAAATAGTGAATAAAAACAAAACAGTGATTAAAAGACCTTTTTATTCACTGTTTTGCGAGAATAAAATAAGCTTTTTAGAGTAGGTATGGTATAAAAATAGTTTTTACCATTGCCACTCGAAAAAGGGCATTTTATTCATCGATAACAGTGAATAAAACGCTCTTTTAGTCACTGAGTGAATAAAGACATTTTGAATTAGGAACAAACACGAATTACGTATAGTGCGCGCGGATCTAGTTGGCCGCGCCTAAGGTGGCGACAGGGGTGAGGGAGGGGGCGGGTTGCCTACAGCTTGCAATGCATAGGAGACTATAATTAGACAGTGATGACCAATCTCGAGATATCGTGAACAATAATTGTTCAATTTATTGAAATAAAAAAACAAAAACATGCCGAAGGCGCGGCCAACTAGTTCCGCGCGTACTATACAAAAAAATCGCTGCTGCTGAAAGTACGTACTGGGTGGCTGAATGGAGCTATTCCATTCAATTTTTTTTTTAAATATCCCGCCAATTTAGTTACGTTCTTTTCTGTCTTTTATTGTGGTTGTTTTGTGTTATTGGAAAATCTATTAACATATAAGTAATTATAATAAAATGAGTTCTTCCGATGACGAAAATGAGAGACTGACTCCGGAATCATTTCGTTCTAAAGCAGCAGTATATTATAGTAGATGATTTGTTGCCGCCAAAATCTCGGGAGTTGTACCTGAAAACATACAATTTGTCCTGCGACTGGAAAACCATGAATGGCGCCAATTCCTTCTCTGAGTGCATATTTCTTAACTATTTCAATGAATTAACCAAGACTAAGAAGCCGTCGACACTTTGGACCATATATTCTATTATAAAAGCCACAGTGAGAATCAAACACAACATTGATATTTCAAAATACTCAAAGTTAGTGACATACTTAAAACGTCTATCCGTGGGCAATAAGCCAAAGAAATCTAGAGTGCTTAGCTCCGAAAATAAATACCATGCTCCTATTTATTTTCTCACAGTCAATGGTAAAAAGTAGAGTACACAACACGTGAATAAAAAATTTATCTCGGTAGGTACTTGTATCCCTCGCTCCGTTCAGGATTCTAGAGTATAGAATCCCTCGCTACGCTCGTGATTCTACTCTAGAATCCTTCGCTGCTCTCGGGATCCAACTTCATACCTCGAATTAAATTCCCTTTTTATTCACTTGTTGTATAATCTACTATTTCATATGAATGAAAATAAAATGAATAATGAGGTCTCTATAGAAAAAAAAACAGAACATGTTTGCTGTGCAGCAAAAAAATATTTTAATGCATTATTCTTTAAGGATTTGGCAGCAGAATTGAATACACAAGATGAGTTGCCTCCAATTTATGCTCAGTTTGAGCATGATTTAGGCATAATGCTTGCTTTTAGGTTGAGAAATGTACCAGCAGACAAACGTTTAGAGTGTTATGAAAAACTAATTAATACTGTTAGACAATATGAAGGGAAAGAATAAAGAAAGATATTACTTAAACAAGACAATATAAAGAAAGATATTAAAAATGAAAAAAAAAAAGATTACGACGAATTGAGAACCTCTTCCTTTTTTCGAAGTCGGTTAAAAATAATAACTCGAAACTAATACGTATTTTTAACAATACACTTAAAAACTACCTACTGCTTGGTTGCTTCTTGCAAACTACCTCTGTTAACGGCAATCGGTTCGTGTCATTTAATTTTAACCGTGTAGCTAACTCTGTTAAAAATAATCGAATCGTTTGGCTAGCATCAATCAATCCCATCATTCGTTTAGTCTCGGTCGCTAGTTCGCTCGTTCATTTGCCCGTCGATTCTCTTGTAGTAAGCACGCGTGCATGCGCTCCTCGTTCGTGGCTCCGCTGTGAATATTGGGTGTGTGTGACAAGTTTGGACAAGTGACACGTTGTTTGGACAATATTATGGACGAAGAAGTTCAAAATTTATTAACTGCTTGGAAGCTCGAATCCTACATTGAAGTGTTTAAAGGTCAGTTTCATTTTATTGTTTTTTTTCTTGTGATAGGTAGGTGAATAGTAGGGCTTGCATGTCGTGCAATGTGGTGAGGCTCGCGGGAAGCCGCTGGATGCGGGCTGCACAGGATTAGTCAGGTTGAAGATCCTTGGGGGAGGCCTATGTACAAGGCAAGGTAACCACTTGGTAACAAACAGGTGGTCTCAGGTGGTGTGGTTGCACAGAGTACTTACTTTAATATGTGGTTGCGTCTAAAATGGCCGCCTTATTACATGTTTTGCAATAAATATTCAGTCTCCTGGTTAAATTTTAATTTATTTAGAAGAGTAGGTATCTTTGTAACTTTACTTTTTTCATTACAGAAAATGAGATAACAGGTTTATCTCTGCCCCTATTAGGGGAGGCAGAAATAAAAGATTTGATTCCCAAACTAGGGCCAAGATCAATTTTTTCTTCATCCATTGTCATCCACAAACAACGTGTCACACCCAGTATTCACTAACGGAGCCACGCACGAGGAGCGCAGAGCAAGGCCGTATTAAGTGCTCTCCTGACGGTCAGGACTGACGTCGGTCTGCCGTAGCTATCCGCCATAGAAACCATGCGTGCATTCAGATTCATGAAAATTGAATTTTTTGTTGTATTTTTAATTTAATGGAAAAAATAAACACATTTCATTACACATACGTTTGTACTTTAATTTCCTAAGAACCCCTAAAACCCCTTTTTCTTTTACAGTAATGTTACTCGGTAACTACTGCCGGTTTACAACAATTTTCTGGGCAACTAATAAAATTGTTCAAGGTGTGGTTACGGTTAATTAATATTTATTATTAATAAGAATTGTTTTTTGCAGTGTTACTCTGTATTCGAAATCAATTTAATTCGGTGCATAAAGACAATTAAATTTGTATTATCAATAAAAATACTTAGGTCAGTACTTCCAAAGTTTTTATATTTTAAAGTGTATCTACTTTCGAATATAAAAACTTTGGAAGTATTGACCTAAGTATTTTTTATTGATAATACAAATTTAACTGTCTTTATGCACCGAATTAAATTGATTACGAATACAGAGTAACATTGCAATAGCCACCGAGTAAACCGGTTGTAGTAAACCAATAAATGGTTAAGAAAACCGAGTAACACTGCTCTAACTACCGAGTAGGCTGGCTGTGGCTACAGCTTAAATTGGTTAAGAAAACCGAGTAACACTGCTCTAACTACCGAGTAGGCTGGCTGTGGCTACAGCTTAAATTGGTTAAGAAAACCGAGTAACACTGCTCTAACTACCGAGTAGGCTGGCTGTGGCTACAGCTTAAATTGGTTAAGAAAACCGAGTAACACTGCTCTAACTACCGAGTAGGCTGGCTGTGGATACAGCATAAATTGGTTAAGAATACCGAGTAACACTGCTCTAACTATCTAGTAGGCTGGCTGCAGATACTGGATATAGTGGTTACGTATACTGAGTAACACTGCTCTAACTACCGAGTAGGCTGGTTGCTGTTACTAGATAAATTGGTTAAGTATACTGAGTAACACTGCTCTAACTACCGAGTAGGCTGGCTGTAGATACTGGATAAATTGGTTAAGAATACCGAGTAACACTGATGTTATGTACCGAGTGAGCCGGCTGTAGTTAAGTTAGTAAAACTGGCTAAATGCAGCCAACTTAACTCGGTCGTTACTAACGTAAGATACTGTGTTATTTCTAACCAAGTATTTTTAACCAATTTTAACGGTTAATATTTAACAAGTAATGTCAGCAAAGTTGACGTATTTGTTTTTAGCAACAAACTTTGCAGGTGCTATATTGACAAACATGCTGGGTTATTTTTAACAGTATTTTATTTATTTTTAACCCTTACGTTTTTTGAGTGTAGGTTTAACCAAGAGTAAGTGGCTACACGTAGTTCTAACCGGCTAAAACTAGGTGCAGCCGCACTTCGGGTATTAGCCGTAACATATATATTAACGCCACTCGCTTTAGCTCTGTGGTTCTTCTCGGCTGAGGAAACCTGAAAATTAATGAGTTTTTTTTTCGTTTCAGTCTAGTAATAACAGTTTCATTGGTCTAGTGGTCGTATATGCAGTAATGTGCACCCTTATTTATTACTCGGTGACATTTGGGTGTGCCTACTATAAGTATACCTGTACATAACCCTGCGGGCATATACAGGCGTTATAATAGGTCTTTACCTATGAAATTGCCGTTTTGTTTGAAAAAATTTAAACGAATTTTTTTCATGTATTTTTTATTTGTATTAATCGAAGTAATCACCCATGCAATCAATGCATCTTTGCCAACGCAGTGGCAGTTTATTGATGCCCTTCTTAAAGAAATCAGCTGGTCGGGAGGCAACACATTCTTCAAAGGCATTTTGTACTGCCTCTCGGGTATTGAATTTTTTTCCCGCCAAGAAGTTATCCAAATTCTGGAAAAAGTAGTAGTCTGTAGGCGCAAGGTCTGGTGAGTAGGGCGGATGACGGAGAGCTTCCAACCCCAGTTCTTGCAACTTGGAGACCGTCTGCTGTGCAGTATGAGGTCGCGCGTTGTCGTGCAGGAGCAGCGGAGACGAGCGATTGACCAATGCTGGTTGGAGATGTGCCAGCTTCTCCATCATTGTGTTCAGTTCTTCACAGTACACATCTGCAGTAATGCTCACCCCGTTTGGTAAGAAGCTGTGATGAATCACACCGGCGCTAGACCACCAAACAGTGACCATCACTTATCTAGGGGTAAGTTTTCGTTTAGGGCATTGTTTAGGTGCTGAACCAGGATCCAACCAACTTGCTGAGCGCTTACGGTTATCGTACAGGATCCATTTTTCATCGCAGGTAACAATGCGGTTCAAAATTCCTTCATTTGTGTGTCTGTTGAGCAGTGCAAGGCACGTCTCGACGCGTACTTCGCGCTGGCGATCATTGAGTTCGTGGGGCACCCATTTGTCAAGCTTTTTTACCTTGCCAATTTGGCGCAAATAGACCAATATTGTTTTGACGCTAACGTCGATAGCTGCTGCTAATTCAGCCGTAGATTGTTTATCATCAGTTTCTTTAACAAAAATTATTTTGATTTGAAATGGCCAGTACTTACTGCAGAACGGCAATTTCATAGGTAAAGACCTAATATTAATGCTATCCTGTTATTTTTGCACACGACCACCGCTGTTCTTCAATACTGCGAAGTAACTCCTTATAACTTTGTCTGGGCATTAAGATCCTTGTACAAAAAACAAAAACAAACTTGTAGGTCAGGCTGGATCGCATAATAGGCAGGTCATGAGATATACAAGGTGTAAACTAACCCTTCACGAATCCTTCAAGCAAGCATTATGTAAACTAAGTAGCCCTATGCAAATTAATTTTGCTGTGGCAAAATAATTTTAGGGTGATAAATCACCTTTTACGGTAAAACTCAATATTCACACACTCAAATCTTTATGCTGATAGGTGCTTTGAACAGTAAACGGGCCATGGAGGTAATTAACGTAAAGTCATAACCTTAAATCAGTTTTTTTTTAAGGTTTACTGGTAGGTATGGTCCAGAACCAAAAAATGGTAGAACATAAGTGCCTTTCAGTTCCGTTAAGGGTATTTTTACAACCTTTTTTTTTGGGGTGGGAAACCACCCATGTTCCTTCTTAGCCTTTGTGCCGAGGCCGCGGTATCTCTTTCGAAAAACCCGTAGCCCCGACACATATATTACATGAACCCTTTATGGACTTTATTTTCCATACAGCAATGAATAGATTCAAGTAGGTAGGTGATCCCTAAAACTTGGGCCAAAACATTTCCCATTTTCCCAACTGATCGATGCTAACAGGTACTTTATACCTACTTCATAATTTATATTAAGGAGAACACGTTACCCAATTAATAGCTCTACAGGTGGCTTTGTTGTTGGGACTTCATTATTTCTACATACAGATTGAAGTTGTGGAGAGGTTTACGATTTTGTTTGCGATAGGGTAAAACAAATTGCATTATATGAATGGTAAAAGGTATTTTATGATATAATAATACGAAAACAATGCAGTACTTTGACTTACTAAAATTATAAATGCGAAAGAAACTCTGTTCATTACCTTTTCATAGCTAAACAGCTGATCGGATCGTAATGAATTTGGACCGGAGATAGATATCTCCTGAGGATGGACTATCTTTTTCCTCACACATACACTATCAAAGAATCCACGGGAACGAAGTTACCGGCAACAGCTAGTTTTTCGAAACAAATGACTGGCGCTTTTATCTGAAAAAATAGAACATTTACCAAAATGCACGAATAGCTATGTGTATAGCTCCCGACACGTAACTTGGCAAGGTTTTGAAATTCGAATTCAAAGTTCGCGCATCGTACACTTTGTGCCACAAAAAGTGGTCACTTTTATTGCTTGTCATTATTCTATGGTTATTGACATAGTTTATTTTTAATACTTAATGAAGTTAAAGAAAGGTGAAGACTTTGTGACATTTATTAGGTTTTATAAATAAAAATTTAAAAGTAAAACAAA
Organism: Diarsia mendica; assembly: GCA_949316265.1. Taxonomy (NCBI): domain Eukaryota; kingdom Metazoa; phylum Arthropoda; class Insecta; order Lepidoptera; family Noctuidae; genus Diarsia; species Diarsia mendica. The sequence continues at coordinate 17,463,514 of OX438897.1, forward strand.
ATTTAAAACAACAAAAACTAAATTTAAAACACAACGACAACTCAAATTCGTAACAAAAAGAAATAATAAAAACAACAAAACTTTCGTGCACCGCAAGTGTAATCGGGAGCGAAGGGAACGTATGCATTTGAATGCACCAATCCCATGCGCGGATGACGCTACCTCATACCCCGCGCCCTGCTTGACCGCCAAAGAGACCTAAAAATGACTTCTGCGCAACTAACGACTCTTGCCAAGTTACGTGTCGGGGACTATATAATATCAACGAGCTTCAGCAATTACTTAATTGAAAAAGTTCTCAACTTTTCCGTCACAATTACTTTGCCCATTGAATTTTGGACATTATCATGTTTCAAAGTGATCGCATTTTTGCTGTTGCCATCGTTATTATGTAAAGTTAGGGACGGTAGATGATGGTCAAGACATCGATCGTTCATGCTTGGCGGGTCGCTTATGCAAGGAGAAACAAATATTTGGTCAACGACAACAGAATTACCCGAGGGACCAAGTTGTAACAACAGCACGAAGTATACATATTTCTAAAGATATCGAGAAATATTTTGATATATTTTCACTCAAGTAGAGCGGACGTGTGTATTGTAAGCGATTTTATTTATTACATGACGTAAAAAGTATTCGAGTGATCTGTGACCTAGAAACCGAGTCGGATTTTTGTGCTAAGTTTGTGATTTACTTTGGTGAATATCAAGTAGTTATGACAATTATCTAAGGACTACCTATAAAATTATGTCAAATACTGAAAACAGCTCTCGGAGTATTCCACCGCCTAGCAGCCCTACGACCAAACCTCAAACACCCTACCATGCGGCAGAGGGAGGATTAGGAGTTGTGGAAACCAGCGAGATTAGTGGCTGGTTGACCTCCATAAATAGATGCCTGGATGAACTATGTCTCATTGCCCAGGAAGGAAAAATGAACGCTGATCAAAAGCTGAAGATCAATTCTCTTTCGCGCAAGGTAGGACATGGCGTGTCACAAATGGCAGTTTACTACCAGGACTTGAGAATCAAGGTCATAGAATTTCAAAATTCTGCTCAGGTGCTAAAAGAAAAACGGGACCTCACGAATTGCCTTGAAAATTTCCAGCAAACAATTCAAACTACCATTCAAGAAAACTGTATCAAAACATCTACGGCAGAAAAAGTTACATTTGCTGATATGGTTAAAACCAACAAGGATAATTACTTGCGCCCAAATACCCTCAGCTCTATTGCAATTTATCCAACAGATAAATTAAAATCTAGTGACGACACTAAATCTCTAGTCCAAAAAATAATAAACCCGGAACAAATGAAATTGCACGTGAGAGGATTACACAAAACCAAAAACGGTGGCGTTATAATCAGCACGGAGACAAAAGACGACATTGAAAAACTTAGGCAATCATCACAGCTAAGTAGTTCCGGCCTGAAAATGGAAGAGCCCCATAAGAAAAGGCCAAGAATTGCTGTCATAGGAGTACCAACCGTTTTAAGTGATCAAGAAGTCTTCGATTGCATATATGAGCAGAACTTAGCCGACAAGTTGCCTAATTTACCTCGTGACTCTTTTATGGCTTCTATAAAATTAAGTCACAAATCGGGTAAAAAGGAAGGACCGACGTGTAACTTCATTCTTGAAGTTACTGCCAGCATAAGAAAGGTCCTTATAAATCAAAACCGAGTGTACATTAATTGGACATCGTGCCAAGTGAGGGACTTTACACTTGTGACCAGGTGCTTTAAATGTCAACAATATGGACATGCTGCTAAGACTTGTCGGGAGGCTACCTTTACGTGTGGACATTGTGGAGAACAAGGGCATCAGATAAAAGAGTGCAATAAAATTGCCGAACTGCCATACTGTGCAACATGCTTGCGTTTTAAAAAACCGAGCCACCACAAAACAGGCAGCTCAGAATGCCCCGCTAAGAAAATAGCTGAGGCAAGATATGTATATTCTATCGATTATAATGACGCGTAAGAGCGCCGACTATATTCTTTTAATAAATTCTTTTTAGTCATTTGTATTATAGTTTACCTACCAAATAATTGTCGTTTAAAATAATTTTAGTTTTTAGTATTGATAATTTGTAGTAAAAATGATGATAAGGTTCATTTTATATTTTAATGTTACTGCATTTAGCAATATGTTGTACCTACAGTGATCTGTAGACAAACAACAAACGTGACCTAGATTTTTGTGTTATGCAATAATGGAACATCGTCGTCTAATTACTTACCTATGTATTTTATTTATTGATAAGTTATTTACTAAGTATTTCTTTAAGGAATCTTAGATATTATTACGTATAAGCACTTGAGTGAGTTACCTGAGATACAGGTTTATTCCTAGTTCAGGTAGAATCCAATAAACTGTATATATACCTATAGTTGTTAAGGCCATATTGTAAATATTTTTGTATACCTATCACTTTTTTTTCAATAAACAATTTCAATTTCAAAAAATTTTTTAATATAGATGTTTTATTTTCAGTGCCATATTCCGTGTTCATTTTACATATATATCAAGGAAAAAAACTGCTCTTATAACTTAGGTAATTATGAAATCTCTTTGCTCTTTACTAAGGGCGTCTTAATAAATATTTAAGACGTGGAATTAACTAAGGCTCTTGTGATGTTTAAAACACTTTAATGACAAAGTGCTTTATTATGAAGCATTTTCACACTCATCAGGGGTTATGATTGAGTAAGACGTAACATTTTAGTCTCAGATAAAAGTTTTTACGTTCTTCTAGGAATCACTATAGCAATCGGCTTTGGTTTATTAGGTACTTTGGTTGCTTCTCTTAATTTCTAGCTGGTATCTTAATGACCAGTGTGCACTAAACCTGGCCTCCTGAATCTCGAAACCTCTTCATCAAAGCAAATTATCAGCAACCACAGAACAGTTCTATCAAACTACATAATTATATATCTTCAACAGTTAATAATAATAATACTTTATTGATACAAATCCTTACAATATATGCTTAACTAGTGACCCGCCCCGGCTTCGCACGGGTACAAAAAAGGTATTAAAACCTTCCTCTTGAATCACTCTATCTATTAAAAAAAACCGCATCAAAATCCGTTGCGTAGTTTTAAAGATTTAAGCATACAGACAAACAAACAAATAAACAAACAAACAAACAAACAAACAGACGCGACTTTGTTTTATACTATGTAAGGATATTTAACAAGGTTCACAATAGTTAAGGCGTACAAAAGCTGAAACCCTTTTTTTTTTTTTGGTGGGTGGAAAATCATCGAATAACCCCCCCCGCTCTTGGGCAGAGCGAAGGGGAGTGTCAGACTTCTACTGACTAAAAACCGAACCCATGTTCCTTCTTTGCCCTTGCGCCGAGGCCACGTAATCTAGTACATAATACCGCGGCCCCGACGGGCGTCGGCCCTTGCGGGCCCCTCCTTGCTGACATCTCTTTGAGGCGCGCGTGGAACACGAACGCGCCGCCGACACGGTCTGTTGCCGTCATGACGACGGCCGGATGGCGAGCTAGCCCATTACTCACCGTCCACAGGCCCGCGTCTACGGTGGCCGGAAGCCATCACGTGGCCCCCGACGCCCGGAGCGCCTTCCGCGCCTTCCGCGGCGGCTGGGACGTTGAGAGGATCGCTCCCTCTCTCGTTCCGCCACCTCCTTCGCTAGCATCACTGCTTCGCAGAAGGAGGCGACGGCGTCCCATTCCTCCTCGCCCCGGACCATGGCTTGCACCAGGGCCGGACGCGAGAGGTCACCGCCGCCGATCGCCGCTACGAGAACACGGCGGGGCTCCGCCCAAGCAGGGCACACCTCCACAGTGTGCTCCACCGTGTCCTCCGGTCGATCCTCGCAGTGGAAGCATCCGGGCGTTTCCTCCCGCCTGATTCGGTGCAGGTACCTTCCGAAACATCCGTGTCCGGTGAGGACCTGCGTCAGACGGAAGGTGAGGGCGCCGTGGCTCCTCTCTAGCCACTCCTCAAAGAGGGGACTTACCGCCACTATCGTGGCGTGCCCTGCACGGGGTTGCGACAGTCGCTGTCTCCATGCCGCCATGAGATCGCACCGGAGGTCTGTCCGCCGCGCAGCAATGTGCCGCGGCAGCAGAGTGACCCCCCGGTGTAGCGCCTCCGCGCGCCACTCGTGTAGGCGCGCGAGGACTATCGCCTCCAGACCAGATCCCACGGCGGCAATCCGGCAAGGAGATTCGCCGCCTCGCGGGAGATCGTGCGGTACCCGCGGACTAGCCTTACGGCCATGACCTTTTGGGGCGCGTTCAGGTAGTGGACGGCCCGCTTCCTCACGGCACGTGCCCACACCGGGGCCCCGTAAAGGGCCATGGACCGCACGATTCCCGCATACAGCCTACGGCAGGAGGCGTTTGGCCCCCCCAGATTGGGCAAGAGCCACCTAAAGGCAGCCGCAGCCCGCTCCAGTCTGGGAGCCAAACGTCGGAAGTGCTCCACGAAGTTCCACCGGCTGTCAAGGACGAGTCCGAGGTACTTTATAGTACACTCGACGCCGATGGGAACCCCTCCCACCGTTAGCTGGGATCCCGACGGTGACACATTCCCACGCCCATGGAAGCACATGGCCTCGGACTTGTGAAGTGCCACCTCGAGACCCAGCTGCCGGATCCTCTCAACGACTATCGCAACCCCGCGTGTCATATTCGCGGCCGCCGCCTCGTGCGATTCCCCCCGTGCCAGCACCAGCGTATCGTCCGCGTAGCAGACGACGCTGACGCCGTCAGGGAGGTCGGCACGCAGCACCCAGTCGTAACCGATGTTCCACAGGGGCGGCCCCAGAACCGAACCCTGTGGAACACCGCACGACATCTCTCGCCGGTTCCATTCTCCGTTTTGACCAGGGTAGATTACCGTCCTGTCGGACAGGTAGTCCCCGACTACACGACGAAGGTAGGCCGGCACCCGGTGATACCGGAGTGCCTCCCTGATGCAGCTCCAGGGCATGGTGTTGAAGGCGTTGGCGATGTCGAGAGACACCGCCAAGACCACACCGCCCCGAGAGACCGCATCCCCCGTCGTGAGGGCTCTCACGCGCATGATGGCGTCCACCGTCGAGCGCCTCTTGCGGAAGCCGAACTGCTGATCCGCAAGATCCGGACCCATTCCCTCAAGGTGCTCGGCGAGGCGGTTTGCAATTACTCTTTCAAAGAGCTTGCCCACCTCGTCGAGCAGCACAATGGGCCGGTATGCAGACGGCGAGTCCGCAGGGCGCCCCGGCTTCTGGATGAGGACCAGCTTCCCCGTCTTCCAACGAAGCGGGAACTGGCCTCTTTCCATGCACGCGCTAAAGAGCCTCTCCAGTCGGGGCCCAAGAGCCTCTTGGTCTAAGGCCAGGGCCCAGGCTTTGCCAGGCAAGCCATCGGGCCCCGGGGCGGTATTTTTGGCTTTAAGCCTCCGTACCGCCACTCTCAGGTCTACCCCAGTCACCTCCGGAATGTCGTCATCGGTTCCTGAACCGTCCGCTTCCGGCACCGCTGGTGGCGGAGCCATTGGCGGGGGACGATGCTCCCCTCGCGAAGGGAACAGAGCACTCACTACGTCCTCCACGAGCTCGGGCCGGAGACTCTGCGTCAGCGGGGGGCCCCGGGTGCGGAGTTGATTCCGCACCATCTTATAAGGGCGCCCCCACGGGTCTCTGTTGAGAGTCTCCAGCATCTCCTCGCGGGCCTGATCCTTGGCCCGCAGACGAGCCTCGGAGAGGACTTTCTTCGCCGCTCTGTACCCTTCATAAAGCTCCGCCTGCGATGCCTGGCGTACCGGCGCCGCGCCGCCACACACTGCTGCCGCAGGTGCGACAGCTCTTGCGACCACCAGTACACGTGACGCCGGGCGCTTCCTGGCCGGACTCGGGGCATTGCCGTGTCACAGACCTCGGTCATAGCCTCCTGGAACCAGCCTGCCTCGGTGTTAACGTCGGCGGGCCTGACCGGTGATGACACCCAGGCCTGCACGATCGCGGCTTCCAGGAGGAGCTCCCGATCCAGCTTCTTCAGCGCCCAACGCGGACCACTTGGGGTCTGTGGGACCGGCGCGCTCGAGGACTGGGCAGAGACCTCAAACCGGATATATCGGTGGTCGGAATAGGTCTCCTCCCCCTCCATAACACGCCAGTCGACGACGCGTTGTGACAGAGCGGGGCTGGCGAACGAAATGTCCACCACCGACTCGCCCCGCATCCGCACACACGTGGCCACAGAACCCCGGTTCAGGATGTCCAGGCCTGTTTCCAGAGCCCAGCACTCGACCATCCCACCCCGCACATCCGTGTAGCGGGAACCCCAGGCCAAGCTCTTGGCGTTGAAGTCCCCGAGTACAAGTACGGGGAGGGAATAGCCTCCGATGACGACACTTAACTCCCTGAGGGAGTTTTGGAACTCGGCGAGAGTTCGGCTCGGAGAGAAGTAGACTCCCACTACTACGATCTCCCCGAACCGTGCTGCTACGCACCCCTGACCCTTCCTGACCATCTCAAGGGCCGGGGTGCCGGCGGCGGCCGACGCAATGATGGCCACCGTGCCGCTTAGGTCCTCCACCCAGTCTGGCCTGGGCGGGACAAAATACGGCTCGGAGACCACGGCGATGTTGATCGACCACTGCGCCATGCTCTGGAGCAACAGGTCCTGAGCGCAGGCGCAGTGGTTGATATTCGCCTGGAGGAAGCTTAGTGGGGCCATTAATGACACTCCATTTCAGCCCCCTCCGGGACCTCCTTTGGCACCACCGCAGTGGGAGTTGCGGTGGTGGCGGTTTCCGCAGCGGCATCGGCGGCTGCGTTCTTGACGACGACGGTGGGGTTGGTGGCGGAGGGCCTTCCCTTCCCCTTGGCTTTGGCGAGTGGAGCGCAGGCCTTGCTCCCTGCCCGGTGCTCGGCCGGCTTCCCAGCCGCCGCACATGCACTGCAGTGAGGCGTGGCCAGGCAAGCCGCGGCCTTGTGACCGGGCTGACCGCAGCGGAAACATAATTCGCTGCGGTCCACCTCCGAGGTGCATCGGCAGCCTACGTGGTGCCCCACATGGCACCGGAAGCACCTCAAAGGTTTGGGCTCCAGAAGCTTCACCTGCGCCCTGGACCAGCCCACCTTGAGGGTGCGGCCCTCCGCAATTTTCGTCGCCGCCGTCACAGGGCAGCTAACCGTTACGGTCTGCATACCCTCGCGATCCGAGCGTAGGGTGCCCGCCTTGATTTGATCGGCAGAGCACCCCCCGACAGCAGTGACGGCGGCTACCACCTCCTCCTCGGAGACCGAGTCGTCCAGGCCCAGGATGCGCAGGCTTGCGCACTTCACTGGCCTGGACACTCGAACCTCGTCCGCATTTAGGGACGCTCTGAGCTTTTCGGCTAGAGCGTCTGCGGTCGAGGCCCTCGATTCCCTCGATTCCCCGGGAACCTCTATCTTCCGAGCACCTGTAGCGGTGGGTCGGATTGTGAGGCCCCCGAGGATCCCAAACTCTTCGAGCGCCAACGTCAACTTGGCTTGGCGGAGCGTCTCGCTGTACGTCGCGCCCCTCTTTACCGCGTCCGGCTGTAGCGTAATGACTACAACCGCGGTCTTCGGGGCACGAAGCTTCGCCGCGGCGCTCCGCTTCTTCTGCCGGCGCTTCCGCTCAGCCCGCCTGGCCTTTTGGGTCGCCTTTCGCTCCCTCTCTCTTTCACCGGCCACCTCCCAACCTGACTCGCCCTCGGGAGGCTCAGGGGGCGGAGGAGGTGTGGGTGCCTCACCCTTCTTCTGGGCAAGCGCCTTGCCCTTTTTCTGGGCAGTGGCCTTGCTCTTTGGAGGGGCAGGCTCCTTGCCCTTCGGAGGGGCAGGCGGCTTGCCCTTCTCCTGGGCGGCCTTACCCTTCTCCTGCCCAGGCACCTTACCCTTCGGAGGGGGGGTTCCAGCCTTGCCCTTCTGAGGGGCACTCGTCTTAGGCGGTGGCGCTGGGGCCGGCTTCCCACCTGGCTGAGCCCCGCCTTCAGGCTGGCTGGGTGGCCCTGCCTTAGGGTTACCGGCTGCCGCGTCCGCATATGTCTTTGCCCCCAGGGAGGGGCGCAGAACAATGCCCTCCAAGAGGGAGTGCCTTCTTTCGAGGTCAGCCAGCCGAACCAGGTACAGGTCCCGGTCCTCGGCAGCTGGGGGCTGGCATTGCCCTCGCTCGCACCCCTTCTGAGGCACCTTCTTTGGGCCGGCGACTCGAAGCTCGGCCAACTCCGCTCGGAGCCTCTTATTCTCCGTTTGGAGATCAGACACGGCAGTCGCCAAGCGGGTGAGCTCGGTCTGCCGCTGCCGCTCGTCCGTCGGAGGCAGAGGGCCACAGCGGATCGCCTCCGCTGCCGCCAAGATGGAGGCCGCGGCCGCGTTCATGGCCCTGGTTTTTGACGAGTGTAGCCTCTTCAGGGCCACGTCGCGGATCGCGGCCTCCACCACCACCGCAAACTCGGCCATGCGCTCCTTAATGGAGACGCCACCAGCCACCAGCTCCGGCTCACTGTCAGAAGACACCGAGACCACTCTCCGATCAGTTTGATCGGTTTGGAGCCCGTCCTCGGTGTGTTCCACGGCTCGCCTGTCAGCCACCTGGGAAGCGGCCACCCCTCCCTTACTTTCGCCCTTACCCCGCCTGCTCTTAGGGATTTTTCGGGCCGAGCCCAGCTTTTCGCCGGACGATGACCCCCGGCCATCCTTCGATCTGGCCCGCTTGCGAAAACGCTCTGCGTTCTCCGTAGCGGACCTCGCTCCCTCGTGCTCAGAACTCGCCGAGCTGCTAGACGCTGAGTCGGACCCCGACCCCGCATCTTTCCGCCGCTCCGGCGAGCTCCTCTGCCAGAGCTTGGACCGAGTCTTCTCACCTCGCTTTTCTGACCCCTTGTCAGAAGAAGAACCGATCACATCCTTCTCGGATCGGGATCGGGAGCCTTCTCGGCTCTTGTTGCCCTTATCCTCTGAGCCTTCGCGCCCAGATCCTTCGCGCACAGTGCTCGCCGAGCTCGCCGAGCTGCAAGACACAGAGTCTGAGTCCGACCCCGCATCTCTCCGCAGCTCAGGCGATCTCAGCTTGGCAGGAGCCTTTACGCCGCGCCTTCCACTCTCTCTACTTTTACCGGCCACCGGACTTCTTGACCGGGACCGGGAGCCTCCTCGGCTCATGTTGCCACTGGCAAATGGATCCAAACTTTCGTTGCCCCCCCCAGAATACGAGGGGCTTGACGCCTCCAAAGGAGACGTGGCGGATTCTCCAACTGCGTTGCAGCTGGTACCGCCCTGGGGTAGTTCTCTTTCGATCGTTTGTTTCATTTTTTTTTTATGTTCCTTTTAAAGGGTATGGTCCCTCTTTCTCCCAACCTCTCTCCCTCCGCCTACTCACTGCTCTCACAGTCACGTCTGATGAGCAGACGCGAACCAGAGAGCAGCAAGTAGGTTTCCTCCTGCGACAAGCACACCGCCCGAGGACCCGAACACTGTTCACGTCTCCGGGCGGTGCGCCTCCCGCGTGTCCCTCTTTGTCTGGTCTCTCGCCTTGGACCTTTCCGGCATGAGTATATCTACCGGCAGAGCCCCAAGGGTCATTGAGACACGCAAGCCCCACCACGACGGCAACGTGGGAACACTCCGGTGGGGAAAAAAAGCTGAAACCCTGACTCCTAAACTAGGGAAACCTGTCACCTGTGACTTAAGAGTCAGTGTTCTACTGCCACTTGGACACAATATACCTTATGGAGCTTAATATATCTGACAAAACGGTGTTAAAGCCATAGGAAGAGAATGCACAACTTCAGGTAACAAGAGAAACAACATCTCATCTCTTTGGCTCCGTTCATTCAGGTCATTGCTACCAAAACGGTTAAGAGAGCCCGACGTTTTATAATGTTATTGTTCAAACTCAATTTGGGAACAAATTAGTTTTTCCCAGACTAACCCGATTCATCTGCAGCGGGTCGGAATCAACCAGTTTAACCTAAACCAATCTAATTATACGGAGATAACAATCTAGGGTCAAATGATACACCCATTTCCAAATATTAAACAAAACCGAAAGTGTGGTGATTCTCGCGGGTTTTATTGTCATATTGGTTTTGATCTGAATTATTTTTCAGTCTAGTGCTCTGTATGTTTTGAGAGCAGGTTCTTTACTTGAGCAAAATGTTCAATGGAGTTACCGTCACAGTGAATCTGAATAAGACTGATGTCGGAATTCGGAATAGCTAATCTTTGCACGCTAGCTCGTGCAGAGAAAAGAGACGAAGCCATCCATCCAGCCTTCGGAGAAGCCATCCATCATACTATGTGATTATTATTTCCTTTGCAACTCGTTCACACGATACATCACAGGTCCGCTGCTGAATGACGCGCATCTCGATGTTATCTACAATCTGACTTGTATTGATTATTGATTACTTTAGTAGTTTTGCTATTTACTTTTTAAGAACTCAGTTCAATAACCTGCGTTGTTTAAAACGCTTACATATTTTACATATTTTTGCTAGAAGAAGAAATAAACTTAGATTTTTTTACCTGGTTCAATTTCTCATTATTCGAGATTGTTTATAGCAAAAACGAAAAATTTCACTTCGATATCCTTTAGTCAGTCAGAAAAAAAGATAAAAATACTTGTTAACACCCTGTAGTTACAATAAAGAAACTTTGGTGTGATTAATTAATATTTTTATATTTGAATACATATTTTTCACCACATATTTTCCGCTTGCCTGAATATGTTTCCTTAGGCACATATTCCCTTACAAAATAACAACAGGCCAGCGTATATGGTGCAGGGCGGTGCCAAGATCCGTTCGTTCACAGTCGAACGGACAGGGCGGGCGGCGCTCCATCGCCCTGTTGTACGTGGAACTGAGCCGAGCCATCAAAGCCTCCCGATTCTATTGACCTTTACGTGCTTCCGTTTGAGTCGTAAAGAAATTGAGAAAGATTGAACTTGATCTCAATTATTTTTGTTCGTATATTTACATGATTCCATGTGTTCCTTGTTTACTGTTAGTTATTATTTGGCGAAGGATCATCTTAATCTTCATTTGCAAAAGAATACCTCCTACCTTACCTTACAAACCAAATTAACACTAGTACTTATTCTCTATGAAGCTATATGATTAGATTCGTAATTATGAACTCAGTACACAGTCTACACAGACTAAGTACTCAGTATCGTGATCCTATATTGTATGCATAAAAAAATCCGATAGACCGTATTCTATCCACCAATGTCTCGCATAGAGAAAATTGATAATAATGAAACATTATTCGTATCCAAAGAAAGAAATCGTCCTATATCATATTTGGCAACAAAACCGATTTTGTAAGCGACCTAATTCGCGAGCAATTCTTGGCAAAACCAAAATGTTTGTTTTTATTAAGTTGTCATTTATCGAGGTTCGGGATGACACACCCACCGGGCCACCGTACAAAACGGTCACGTCACCAATTTCCTTTTCCCGAGTATTTTGCCTAACTTTTTACATTTCTTAGAACGAGATGGAAATTGGCCGCTTGGGGAGGGACTTTGACTCCAATCAGTTACCGACTTTTATTTAAGAATGAAAGGTAAATTGTTCACGATATAGCGCCGTACAACAGCAAAATATTTGTAGCCAATTCATTCGTAATACTTTAATAAGCTGCTTCCTTTTCTTTCACGTTTCATTGAGGATTCTCGGAAGGTTCGAAGGTTTCAGTTTGAAAGCCGCGGCCGTCACCATGTACTTATTATACAGTGTGTTTGGATAATGGTTGCGGACATTTAAAGGGCTTATTATTTAATATATTAATGTCGATCGACCATACGCCTAACCCAACACCCTTGTAATAAGGTTATTTGCGTCTCTAGATAGGTCTCTTACTGCGGTACTCAGAAATATTTAATGATTACTTATTCCGGCACTTAGTCAAGGTTTTGACAGTTTTTTGTATGACAAAACTGTCAAAACCTTTACTAAGTGCCAGCCTAAGTAATCATTAAAGCACTCTGAGTGCGATTCAAACATTAGCGTTTTATTAATAAACCAGCTGATCTATCAGCTGAGTAAAAAACAAGATGGCTGCTGAAGTCGGGTTAGGAGTATTTATAAACATGTATTTGTCCCTTAAAATGAGTATAAAATATGCTCTTAAAGTATCGGTAACCATTAACCAAATAAGACGTATAAAACAGGAACTCTTCGAAATGTAAAGACGTTAATCTGTCAAGTTTCCGTTACATATGACCGCGCAGTTTCTTCTTGACGTAATGACTTTTGAGAGCTCTTTAATTAATATTACTTACGAGTTGATAAATGATCTCAACAAAGTTAATTATGATAACGTAGCATAAAGGAACAAGTTCAGTATCGATCAACATATTAGAAAACTTTTCTAAGCGCGTGTATAAAGGATAAGTTTTAGGAGCCGTTTTCAATTAGGTATTACCGATTATTTCAGTTGCATTGTGTTTTACTATACTTCGGCAAAGCAAGATCTGCATTGGCGGCGTTTTGGTTTATAAATTCATATTTGCCTTATTATTATTTTATATTACACTACTGTCACAAATAATGAATATGTAAATCGGTCAGTAATAAATAATAATCATACATAGGCAGAAGCTTATTACGTAAGTATTTAACATAAACCTTTTTTTTTTTTTTTTGGTGGGTGGAAAATCATCGAATAACCCCCCCCCCCCCCCCCCCCGCTCTTGGGCAGAGCGAAGGGGAGTGTCAGACTTCTACTGACTAAAAACCAAACCCATGTTCCTTCTTCGCCCTTGTGTCGGAGCCGCATTAACCTTTCGATAATCCACAGCCCCAACAGGATTAACATAAGCCTAAGTCAGACAAAAACTTATTGAATACCTACTTCCAAAAGAGGCCCCTAGCCAGACCTGGGATTAGTCATGCATTGCAGCAAAATATACAGGTACCTGAAAAACTAGAAAAGAAAGTGGACGTATAGTCGACTTTGTAACAAGAACTTCATTTCTATCTCACTAAAGTTGAAACTGTTATTGTTTAATTAATGCATTGAAGGAGGACCTTCGGTTCACACATGCGTTTTAATACCAATGTGCAAAAACCACAATATATTCTGGGTAAACTAGCAAACAAACGTTTTATAACATAATCTGCAGTAGGAATGCGTCTGTTCCAGCTTACCTATCGGTTCGCCACCGACCAAAGCCGCAGCATTGATTACTGCTAACCTCTACAATATACACGGAATACTGAATGCAGAATTGGGCTAGGTTAGTTTGGAAAAGGCATTACTCAACATAGGTATATGCATATCGTTGCTGGCCGTAAAGTATTTCTTTTTCGTGTGGTTAGTGCAACGACTGTATGGTCGTTGGGTTTCTGCCTATCCTGGTTTCAGTTTTTATGCCGCCCATGTGCGTCTGTTTTGACTTTACACGCCGTCCAGAATATCTCTCAGACATAATGGTTTATTTCACCAAAGCAAATGATAATTATACAATACGCATAGGAATTCAAAAAATCAGAGGTGCGTGTCTTGTGTTCGAACTTCTGCCCAGGACTTGGCAGTCCGACGGCCACACCACAAGGCTATCACTGCTTCACTCTGTATCTATAGTAAACCCGAAACTTGTTCTACTTTATCACTTTAGCAATGAATGTCCCTTGCATGTCAAAAAAAGACTACACAAAACAGTTTAAACACTCCAGTAAAATTTCGCCAAAAAATATTGTTGAATTACCTAGATACTAAAATTACGAGGTTGACTCTATAGGAAAATACAAATAGTCCCCCAAAAGTGTTTGTGTAGGTTATTCTGAGCAAAGAATAGCTTCTCCCGAAAGCGTCGTAAAAGGCAACCAAAGGTTTATATCAACAGGTTGGTCATTGGCCACCTTACGATCATGATTCAGTTGGAACCGCAAACGGTACGAAAAAGGGACGATATATATATTGACATTGGGAAGGTCAGTTCCTATCTTATTATAATGGTATCTATCTTATCTCGTCGGTATTCCACCAAAATGTTATTGTTACTTACAATATAATAGATAGTCCATGCCGAAGTTTATTTTTTATTTAAACTTTTCGCAGACAAAAAAAGGTACAAAGACGGACTTAATGCCTTAGGCATTCTCTACCAGTCAACCAAGGGTGGTGTATAGAGATTAGATGGCAGGATGGTAGGGTTTGTGAACCTAACCCCAACGGAACTCTTACTAGAGGTGTGCGAGATCGATCCATTGAAAGTGAACATCTTTAGTTTATCTAACAAACCAGAACTTTCAAGTGCTGCTAATATTAGATAGTAAACATTTCTAAGCTGCCTTTGTATAAAATGTTCATATTCTTAAAGAGTTTCCAAAGTTTGAGGAGGCGTTAGTGGCGTTTCTTGAAGATTCCGCGCTTGGACTAGGCATTAAAAGTTGTAGCCAATCCTGCCAATCAAACGAGGAGAGATTAGCTGAACCACAGGGGGTAATTCTTTTAAGAAGTTACTGATGTCTCTACAAAGCGTGGGCTTGTTTTTATTGAAAAGTTGAATGCCTTCAAAATATAATTTGCATGAGGAGCAAATATTGAGTGTATTCCGATAGGAGTGGGATGTGGTTTATTAGAATTACGTCGAGTTTCCTTTGTGTTTCTGTTTCAATGATTCCTATCTAGTAAAGTGACTTACAGTACCTCCCACGATGAGTAAATAAATACTTCAATGTAACATCGAGTTAATTCCAAGATTTGAACGAGGGGCTTACAAGTCTACTAAATCACGGAGTGACTTCACGATTCACTGCCCTGCTACAAGAAATCTAGATATCGATATTCGATACCAGAACTTACTCAATTCTGGTTCCGAATGTGAAAATGTAGAGGCACGGCGCGGCGGCGTACAAAGGCGTGCAAGCTTATGGAAAGTCAATCAGTATTTGTGGGCAGAATGGACGTAAGGGGTCGGCTCGATGTGACAGTGGCTTTCAGCGGCGAGCTACCGACCGGCCGGGTGGGTAAATATTTGTTCGCCAGTGTAAATTTACGCCAGCCACTCGCAACGCAGCAAATTGAACAGCAAATTCGGCCGGACACGGAAATTATACGTAGTGATCAACAAATATTTTGATGCGACTTTACAGTTCAGTTGACTTTCAATATAATTAATTTAATGGTAATTGAAAATTTGTTTACAGTTTTCAGTTTGGGTTACAGTTTATTTACTTTCCTACACTTTATTGGAGCAGAGGTTCCATTTAGAAACCTAATGCCAATATACATAGAATGTAAAGGACAGCCCTCCGCTTTGAATCATACTCCACTGGTATTTTTTTCGGAAAAAATGTCTTTAGTTTACTATTCCTTTATTTTAATGTAAGATTACATTCTCTGTACGAAGCACTTCTTTTATGTAAATAATACGACTAAAATAAATAAAACCAACAATGGATGTTGAAATACTCTAGCGAACGACACTGACGTGTGAAATCAGCTGTTTACTTCGTGCACAGCTTCAGAGTTCATCGAAGTAAGTAGTCGTGGCGCTTTCCGTTCGCTGCGTGTGTTATATCTTTTTAATTATTTTTGTAATTTTAGCACTGTCTTTAATTGTTCAAGTAAATAAAATTGAGATTTCCTTGATTCAGACCAAAATAACGTAGCAACGTCGGCTGTCAGATGTCAAGTGACAATGACGTAGGGCGACGTTGAGTCAAGTATATTGTTGATTTAATAATCACCGAAAATATCTTAAAAACAAAGGTTCTAATTTCAAATAAACCTAATTTACATTATTCAAATGATATATTATATCCCGACGTATTTTATAGAAGTAGCTTTTATTGTAGCTTAAAAGACTTGGTTTCCGAACCACAAATACTGTTGTGGTATTTGGAATAGTTAAGTCAAGTTAAATGTTTATTTATTATAAATTGCCAATAAATGATATAGCTATTATTAAACGATACTTATAATGTTTTCTAGATTTTATCTTCCAATTTTAATAAATTAAATAGTTTCAATAAATTCTCTGAACTATCTATTGATGTTCATATTTTATCCGAATAAATGTAAAGATTACAAATAAATACTTACTAAATTGCTAAATTACCTAATGGAGTTTTAAAATAGTTTCACTACATAGGATTTGCTAATTATTATTTATGTTATTAGTTATTTAGCTGTAACGTATAACCATTTGCCATTGGTGTATTATGGCGGTAGTCGTTGATGTACTTTTTAATATTTGACGGTTATAAAAGTAGAAGTACCGCCAATTCAGGTTGAGTTACGCTGCAACTGTTGAAGGGTAAAGACAGACCCAAAGTAGTATATAAATTGTGTATAGAGAGGATTAAGTTTACATATTGTGGCCTAGTTGTGAAGATACCAAATGTGTAAAAGCTGAAACCTATTTGTATTACTATAAAGGATCTACAATGTTCATGTAAGTTAATTGATATTATGCTATGAATATTACTGATGACTATGATGTGTTAGAAATATGTACTATAATATATATATAATATAATAATATAATATAATAATATAATATAATATGGTTCATATTGATTGTTGTTTATGTAAACTGATAAATTGCTGTAATTTGAGACAGTCCAAGACAATGTCAAGTTGTCTTTGCTTATTACTTTAAAATATGTTCCCGTGGAGTTTCTTGTCCATTCTTCTCCACGAAGACTAGGAACCTAGCGAATGGAATCGAGTTTGATGTAGTTGACAAGACCAAAAGAAATAAAATGAATAGTCTTGTCTTTTGTGCTTTTACTTCATAAAACCCCTGTTCCCAACACACATTTCTTTAGAGGTACTTTCGAACACAGTAAATAACTAGTAATCATCCTGACAAGTTTAATAATTGGTGGATATTAATACATATACATATAGATTTACATACACTTTCTAACACGTGCGTTTTGCTATGGTAACCATACATTGCGTATGAGAAAATAAAACAAATTCCGGTAAACATTCTGAAATAATTTCTTGTACCGGTCAGCTTAGTGCCTTAGTATGATAAACTGTAATCGTCATCAATCTGCTGAGCTGCTGATATTATTATATGACATACATATTTTATGTTAATGTTTGCTATGTTTTTTTCCATCTTAATTCAATACAATAAGGACGCATTTACGATTGATAAGTCAAATCATTACTTTTTTAAACAAAAGTATGTTTATTAAATACAATAAGTTTCTCAATAAATGTACCGAAGCAAAAATTTTTCACTTCGGTACATTTATTGAGAAACTGGACATATCTAAAATTATATTTATAGTTAAGAATTGTACCTTGCACATCTACCTACAATAAGTAGCCAAAAACATTTTAAAAATACAAAGCATTGTATTTAATAAACATACTTTTGTTTAAAAAAGTAATGATTTGACTTATCAATCGTAAATGCGTCCCTAAAAGAAATCTAACAGCTCAAACTTACTACATATTAATCCGAAATAATAATACTTACCTTCAAAATTAAAGCATCTATCTTGGTTTGTTAAGATACTCTGAACCTGTATACAGAATAAACTGCATGCCTCAACAATTTGTAAGTGTTAATTTATTTAGAATTATGCTAATGACTTGAACAAAGTTATCGTTTGTTTACGCCTGAAGCAGGGAAACATCCCCGAAAGATATTCAAATTGTTCTGATACCTAGCGTCCCTCTTGTGGGCTAAACACGAAACCGAACGCCATTCCGTTCGCATCGAGTCTACAGTCGGAAAACCTCACTGAAGTTCGTATGTAGTTTAGTCCGCCATCGTCTTGAATGTTTACGGAAAATTATGGTAGATGGCGCTGTGCGTCACAAGTTTTTGTGAAAACTGAGTGTAATTTTAGCGATGAAAATAAATTTGACCAAGTGTCTTTTGAAGTAGCTTTTAATTTAAAAATGGAATTTCTAAACTGTATTTGATGACTCTGAAGAGCTGGCCATATACTGGTCGATATAATTTACCTGACATTGGTGAAGCACCTCCCGCGAAAGAGACTCGAAAAACTTCACTAGACTTTAAGTTTGGCGCTCTTCCAAAAATAAACAACAGCACCAGTTGTGTGTGTAATAGTAATTGTAATAGAGATATACCCATGCAAACGGCAAACGTAAACGGTGCTAGGGGCAGCAACAAATAACTGGTGAATCGAAAGAGCCTTGGTCGCAGTCACGCAGCACAACCTGCGTAACTCATTAACGAAACGTCCTTGAGCTCCTTTTTTGGCGAAAATCACACGCAGACCTGGGGGTCTAAAATGGCCACTTTTGCAGATCATAATGTGAATTGCGTTTAAAAGCGTAAAATGGACCTTTCATAATAAAAACTGCGTCTGTGACTATTTTACGAATGTTAACGCAATTCATATTATTTTCCTATTACCTATGATGTATTTTACTAAATTGTTACAGACGCAAATTATAATGAAAGGTCCATTTTACGCTTTTTAACGCAATTCATATTATGATCTGCCAAAGTGGCCGTTTTAGACCCCCTGTACTGCGGAAGTTTCATCAGCAATGTGTCAAAGCTTAAAAGTTTGTTCAACGTATAAATGTCACACCATACAAAAATAACAATAAAAACTAAAATTTGCACAAACCTACAGATTTAGAGAATGAGTTCGTTTTTATGAGGCTTTATGTCATAGCCCGGTATCTATTAATGATTTTAATTGCAATATTTCACGCCAAACCTTAGTCATATTGAATGCCTTGGGAGTAATGTAGCCGTGACCTACCCATCAGCTGTGTAAACTAATGGATAATATAAAAATAGCGCAGTATTTTCCAGCGAAACTTTCTATACCACCGAACATTTTACATGTTAATATAGTCTTTCTAATTTTAGAAAACCAGTTGTAGATTTCGCAATATTTGCATATTATGATTTATTGTTTTGTCTGTTGCTCGCTATATTTGGACTTCATTCAACCGACTGTTCTATGTATTTTTTGGGGGGCTTTTCCTTATATTTTGGACATCTGCTAGTGGAAAAGAGGTGACCAGCACTGAGCACATAAACTCTTGCCGGGGCTGCGGGTTGTTCGAAAGAGATACCACGGCCACGGACACAAAGAGCTAAGAAGGAATATGGGTGGTTTTTAGTCAGTAGAAGTCTGACACTCCCATCCGTTCTCCCATCCATTTGATGATTTCCAAACCCTCCAAAAATAAATGCACGTAAACCCCTTCTGACGCTTCAATAAGAAAATATTTATAAGAAGAGATGATTGCCAGGTTGACGGTACAAGTGATGATATGATTCTGTGATTTGTAACATCCCAAATTACGAACAAACAGAATCGTAGACTGATAAAAATGATAAGCAGTAGCAATCATTAATGACCAGACTTATCAAGAATCAAATTGTCTCGTTTTACAATCGCTTATTCAAGAAATGCTTAATGTGTTAATTATCATTAGTGGTTTCAATGATTGTATAATGTGATATTGATAAAAAAAAGATTGTAGACTTGGTTTGGTACATGGAAGATAGTTTTCTTATTAATCTCAACCTCCAGGTTTAATAAAAAACCAACCAAGTGCAAGTCAGACTCGCACATAAAGGGTATCATTACATACCATCGTAATATTTTTTTCATTACTCATTTTCGGCTAGTAGTTCTGAAGTTGCCGGAGGAGCGGTTTGAAAGTAATACTTTTTAGCCCTAGGGAGAATCGTTTTCAACTGACAGCTGTTTTTTTTTAGACTAGTGTAATTGGGAGCAAACCTATTGCTATCAGCCGATGTAATTGTAAGCAAGCCTATTTCCATCAACCAATGTAATTTTGAGCAATCCTACTGCTATCCACCGATGTAATTGGGGGCAAGCCTATTTATCATCATTTCAGCCAAAAGACGTCCACTGCTGGACATAAGCCTATTGCCATCATCTAAAATTTATCCATAGTCTACACATACAAAGGAACCGCCTCTCACCACGCGATATATCTTCAAAAAACAAAATAGGCGGGAAAGCGGCAATTCGATTTTCTTTAGCTAATTGATGTTTTTATTTTTACATTTCTCGTATTCCTAATAAAAAGCACAGTGTTTACCTCGGGTTAAAGACTTATTTAGTACCTCGATATATTAGCGCCCCCGCCTATCACACCGAAGGTAACAATGTAGGTACTATTCATTTATTATTTTTAATTCGATTTTAGCAGAGCCTACACAAATTCACATTCTGTGAAAATTTCGATTGCGGATCATGAGATACACTCCGCTGATAGACAGACGGGCGGACAACGGTGGCTAACTAATAGGGTCCCGTCTGTAAAAGAAGTCGCTCATTCAAGGGTGAGTACAATAATTGTAAAGACGGCGTGTCAGGGCGTGAGTGTAGCGTGATCGCAGTCATCGGTCGTGTCGCTACTCCCCTTTACCCTTTACCGTACAATGCTTTAAGTGTACTTACTCTTTAATGCTCCTTTATACAATATTCATTGCTCTAGCAAAAATATAACGACGTATCACGGGAGATGGGAGGCCCAGATTATGAACGGTTTCCTTTTTATGAAGGTGCTTCAAGGTTAAAGGATATCAGCAAAACTTTCAGCGATATTGTTTGTCTCTTGGATCGCCTAAGCGTTGCATTTCATGTATTCCTTAATCTACACAATATCATTCTTCGAACGAACTGCATTGCTCGGCAGCTCTTTTTCATTTTTTTTATTTTCTTCTTTCTTTATTGTGTGGATAGCGCGTAACCATCAGGTGTGTGGTTTTCACGAAGGGTCTCTGACTTGTTTTACATGCCGTCGAGAAATATCTCCGGTATGTTGTTTCATTCTTTCGTTCTCATTTTTTTTATTGTAAACTTAACATAGATTTATTTAGCTCTCATACAATTAATTTTTAGCTTGAAGATGCACGTGCATGGTACCTACTTAATCTATTACGTACAATTTACGAATTTAAGCGAAAGGTTTGGTGAAGCTTTAAATAGTACATACACACATCATCTAAAATTAAACAAAATCAATAAGCTGTGATGTAAGGCTACTGCACGGCTACTGTCAGCGAGATGTCAGTGAGGCCACTACCATAGAATTTTAAAGTTCAATTTGGTGAATCAATGCGGGCACGACCGGCTAGGCTAGTGATACACGAAAGGTCTGCCTTTATTTACTTACGGAGAAATGTGACATGGCCGACGAAAATATAAATTCGTTGATGCATTTGGTTTGCGGACGGAAAATTATTAAATCCTATGAGACTTTCATATCTGTGTAATTCTAATTAGGCTACTAATTTAGAGAAGGTATGAATGGGATTCGTTTGTTTTCTACGTCTTCATTGCAAGGGACAAAACATATTAAGGTATTTTACATCTCTCATATTCGGTAAGTAGGTCCTTATTACCCCCAAATGAGGCTTGTAGGTGACCAATTAGCGCTTTAGGGTATTAATGTCGCAAGAAAAGCCCTAGGGCGGTAAGTAATTAAAAAAAAACACTTCACTCTTTCAAAAAGTTCGCGTACATCTAACCATCATACTGGCAATAGACATCATGCATTCAGCCCAATGACAAAAGAGGTCGCTTCGCTATTCAGCCTTGTCTTCGTATGAGTATATATAACGCCTGTGTGGGGGAGGCTTAATAGTCATCAATTTTAAATATCGAACGGCGAAGCTCAATTTCGTTCTTGAAAAAAAAAAATAAAAAAGAGATGAAAAAGGCGGTAATAGAAAACTTTACTTTCAATACCTATTGTTTGTTTTTGAATTTTTTTTATAATTACGTGCTAATTAGGAAAAAAACATGAGTTCTGCAAGTGATGAAGATATAAGCTGCACTCCCGATTCAATGAAAATGGAAGCTGAAGCAGCAATTAACAATATTTTGCCTGAAAGTTCTAAAGAGAGATATTTGAAAACTTTATTCTTGTAATGCCGGTTTTTTTCTTCTTACCTCATAATCGAGATGTAAAGCAGAGTAGTTAGCTCGGGTGTAAGCATCAATTGCACCCTCGAACTATTGGCGCCCTCGCTGCGCTCGTGCGCCTAAATATCTCGGGCTGCAATTGATGCCTTACAGCCCTTGGCTACTAATCTACTATTTTTAAGAGAATCATGTTAGGGTCCTTTTTATTTCTGTAAATTAATAACTGCTTGTTAACTGTTACTTTAACCGGTGGACGGTCTCTTGACTACAATTATTTTATTATAAAATGAGCCTACTCTAAACTTCAATCTTGTTCTGACGACGAGATGAGATCGCCAATGGACCGAGCTAACCCAAAAGAAGCCTATTAACTTGCGACTTAATTAGATGGGGGATATATGTACTTATGAACACCGACGTATAATAGGCAGGGAATTCCAAACAGTGCTTACCATTCCCATTTTCCACATACACACAAGTTATTCATCAGGTAATTTATGGGCAACATAGACTCAAGTTAGAAAATTCTAATGTAATTTGAGTAAACACGCGAATTGGTACAAATACCAAGCTTTTTCAAGGACGACAAGTGAAGGGGTTCGCGAGTTACGTCATAGAGGTATGATTAACAATACACAATACACATTGCTTTCCGGAAACGTGTATGGAAATTGTTGCCTGATTTTTTCCGCTTTTCTGCTATGCCATATTATGACCGTGATTATGATAGCGGTCTACATGCGATTTGTAGGAAGGAACACTCTTTACGAAACGTAGAAGGTTAGTGCCGGTTCTAATTACATAGAACTTCTGGTGAAATGTGGTTCTATCATTGGTACACCTCTGCCTAACCCTTCGGGGATTACAGGAGTGATATCATGGTTCTTATTATGGAAGACAGTGTTGCTCTAAGCAATACATTTTTGCGCTAAGCTCTACATATAGACCTGCTCGATGGCAGAGAAGAACATCGATGCAAGGAGAGCGGGTATCTAAGTAGAAA
Source organism: Diarsia mendica (assembly GCA_949316265.1). Classification (NCBI taxonomy): domain Eukaryota; kingdom Metazoa; phylum Arthropoda; class Insecta; order Lepidoptera; family Noctuidae; genus Diarsia; species Diarsia mendica. The sequence goes on from OX438897.1 coordinate 17,486,389, forward strand.
ACCTATCCGTAGGTAGGAGACAGAGGCAAAAATATAACTAGGTATTTCGCATATACCTCAGATAACATTTTTTTTTGCGTCATGCCCGCCTCATTATTCTCAAACCACTGTAACTCCCGTTAGCCAGAATCAATAGTGGCCTAGTGGCGACAGATTTCAGGTATATAAATTAATAGTGCCCAGATGACTCTTCTACACCGTTATGAGTGACTTCAACTAACTATCCCTCTAACTTCTTAGCTAATGCCAAACAACCAGCTAATCAAAGGACTCCGACAACTACTTCTTAAAACAAAGGACTGCATCGTATTGACACACCGTGACCCAGTTCTCTATGCGTGAAGACCGTGTCCTCTCTCCATGAAAATAACGTCACTACGAACTTTATGGTCATGCAACATCGACTAACAAGTAGATACGTCTGCTTCGAAGATCGTATCGTGGTACCATATTGATTTTCAGTTTGTACGAAAAGATAAGTAGATAGTGCTCTTGACTTCTTATTAAAGGGACGTCATTATATATTTTTTCGGTATTTGGATGGCGGGTCAAAAGGATTTTAACTGATACTTTGTAACTCCACTTAGTTTTAGTCTATGAATGGCCATTGATGGGAAGTAATGGGGCTCTGGGCATTTAGCTTTTTAAACCTGCTTCTACTAAGTCATTTTAAACAGCCTAATAGTTGACGATACCCACTAGGGTAAGCGGACGAAGAAGCACCGATGCTTTGTCCCGAGCAACATTGATCAGCATCTTTCAAAAGGCATAATTATAGAGACCCCCAAGAAAATATCTAAAATACAGCGTTCTTTGTGTCGAAACCTTTTGAGTTTTGAAGTAATGCTGAAATATCTCTCGGTATTTGAATACCTCGAAATTGACGCAAAGGATCCTCTTATAATTATTCTTATTTTCAAACACCGTTTGGTTTTTGTGGTGTAGCCGGTAAAAAAGACATTGATACATAGATAAAGCCGCAACGCTCTATTTATTATTGCCAAAATTATTTGAAAGCTAGCAGCATTTATTAACAATTAAATAACTATTCTCAGTCAGTAGTAACATAGTTCCCTACGACTTGATAGTATCAAAGGCAAAGTATTTGTTTTGAATCCTAAGTATTGTAAAGTTTTGCAATTCACTGCAGACACTGCAGTTCAGTCACGCGATTTGAACAGACTTGGTTGGTCCCAGTCTTACGTGTTGTTGCAACTACGAATCGCGTACACGTAGATCATTATTAGCAAATTTAAGACTGTACCTACTGTTATTAAATTTGTCGAAGTAATCTTTTTGAATATTCTAGTCGTAAGGCGGTCTTTCATGATACTAAATGATATGAAAGCGAAAGGAGGAAATGATGCAAGAATGATCAAATGAATGGAAGAAGAAAATGTATTTGGCCGAACCTAAGTAGAATGTGACAAGGGTAGGATTATGATGATGATTATGAAAGGGGTCTCTGTCATGGGAATCTCTACGTATGAAAGTTTCCATAGTTTTATTTCTCTTTACATTTTGTGAGGACAAACATATTTTGTTGCTGATCTGACGAGTAGTAGTTCATAGTCTTTATCAGTAGTTTACAATTTAGTTTTGCATGTGTAGGTTTGCGAGCCGGGAGTTCTGAATAACTCTACTGCAAGGGTTACACAGTAAAAGTTTATCAATACGGATCGATCGGCCATTCTTCAAACAATCCGTTGCTCGATTTTTTTGCAATTTTTTTAGTACACGGGGTTGCGTCAAGTTTGAAGTTGACAGCTGTCATATCGTTGTAAAGACAACTTCGTTACTAATTCGTATTTTAAACGATGTTTAATAAAACAAATGATTACGTTAAATTGACAAATGTTTTGACAAGAAGGAGCTTTCTTTCTATACTGATATACATTATAAATGTTTGTTTTTCAGTCCGTGACACATAGCAAGGGCGTTTCTGAAATAGTAACAAGCTGACAAAAATAGTTCCAGTAAATTATATTTAACTGACATTTAAAGCTGTTCAATGCATTCCAATGTGAAGTCAAATCCTTGTGTCGACCGCAGACTCAAGGTTTGGGTAATCCATACGTCATATAAAAAAAAAAACTTAATCAGCTCACGTGAATTTTATTATCTTTTCATTTTCATACACGTATTTTTGTCCCGCATCTCATAACTGTCAAGTTTAAACCGTCGTAAATAACTAAAACAGGAATATAATAAACAAAAAACCTTCTGCCCTCATATCCTTATAGATAGGTACAATTACAAAAAACAAATAAATTACCGAGTTATTGTTTCGTTCATAATTCTTAATCTAATTAACACACAGAATTTTACAAAGGCTTTACAAGAAAAATCACTATTTGTCTAGGCTTTTCCAACTATGTAGGGGTCGGTTTTTCAGTCTAACTCTCACAAACATACACAGTACTCTCTTCAGTTTAGTTTGGTTAGGTTAGAAGCGGAGCGATATGAAGCGACTGCCAATCTGACCTGGAAAATGGTTTGATTTAGAATTTACAAAATTCTCTGCAACACCTTGCTTCAAACAAAATATCTGATAATCAGTACAGCACAATCGACTGACGCACAATTAAAACCCCAGTTGAGTTAAAAAAGGGTATTCAAAGCTGAAGGTGTTAATTGTCGTACATGTATCCGGTTCACACCGGTTAGCGGTGCGTCGCAGTGCTCTCGCGCATTGCCCGGGCAAGACGTGCGACGGCGGGCGGCGCGCGCGCTGCTTCGATCTGGCACACACTCGCATGCCGATTTATTTTGATCACCCGCTACTAACACCCAAATAATTAAATTTTTTGAATACCAGACAACGTTACGCAATTTCAATTGACACTGTCTAACGTCCTTGCAGCAGAAGGTGAGACTAAACGCTGCACAAAAACAACAAATCATGTTTAAATAAGTAATTCTATTTCATTAAACTTTATGGGAGCATAACTTAGGCAAAACACAGTACTTATAGTACCCGTAGAAAAGTAAAAGAAGGAAAAAGAATTATAACTATATTTGCATTTTGCCATAAACACGATAGGGTAAATAACTTGAACAAAGGGCGTGCAATTATGCGATGTCGCTAACCTCGACTGAAAAACAATGCGATGTAGGGTATTAATAAATTCAACATTGACAAAGACCGCCAAAACACCTGGACGGCCGCCAGACGAGAAAAAAACCGGCCTACGCGCCGAGCCACGCGGCCACGTCGCGAGACAATGCCCGTGACGCGACAGCCGTCGACGCGACCGCCTGATGTTCCGAATAACTAGCGGAACTGAATATGTGAAATCCAATTACCGGTTCAGCGAAATGATTCGAATACTTTGACGGCTACATTGTCCATTAGACACAATTACATAGTCTATTGAATTCCTCGAGTTTGTAACATCTCATCAAGCATCTCATCAAGCTATTATTGCAATTCACCAATGCATGAGGAGTTTTTAAATGCCCAGTCACAATGATGGTGATTTGACATTTCTGCAATGTCTTCTGCTTCTTCTGCTCAATAGTTTACTTCGATCAATTCACTTCTGAGCATAGGATTGAGTCTTCCGATTTGTCTGCTTAAGTGTGCCACATCATCACAAATAGCTGTAACTTCTTTTTTCGCTCATGGGCAGCGGTTTCTTGCCTTGTTACTCCGCAGCACTGGTTCTTCCACTTTCTTTTTTGCAATAAACAGATAGGTAAGCCTGGGTAAACGGTAAATGTTCGTCATTTGTCGTCACCTAATGGTTGTAGGTACCTACTTAAAACATCATGTCTTAATGCCTGGACATCCTCTGTACCTCTATGACGACAATGAAGTGAGGCGGGAAAACTATGCTCTATAGCGAGCATTGCGCCTTATCCTCCCTGTGCTCAGTCGATAGCGATACCGGAAATTCATCATCGTCGTTATAGGAAAATGAGGGATATATTTGTATTTCAAACTAAACATATTATACAAATCAAATACTTCTTTACAAAGCTGACGTGTTGGAAGACCAAGTTTGACGGCCTCTGATATTGTTTTTTTTTATTAGAAACCAACTCTTTACCTCTGACACAGCTGATGCTGGTCAATGTTCCCACAAGCAGAAGGACACTAATCTATTTAGTAAATAAGGCTTCTTTTGGGTTCGCTCGTTCGGATTTCGACCCCATCTCTGTCTGCAAGAGAAGGCCCATGTCGTATAAAAAATGGTGGATTACTAATCTAACTAACCGAATTATCTAACAACCTCAAAACGTACGGGCACTGTTTATGGGCGCGAGTTAAGCAGAAAGTTAATTATTTCTTCGATTTCGTTGACACGGTAGACCATGACCTGGGTTTAAAAACGGACGATGTTTTTGTTATCCCGGCTTGTAAGTCCCTGAGGGCGTATTTTGGTCACAGCCATGACCAGCAGTGACAGATAATGTTGAAGCAGTACCACAAACAAACGGCTCCGTCGTCTTCGCGAGCCGTAAACAAGCCAGTCATAACTTTACGAGCGCCGTCATTTGGCACGCTAATCTATTTATTGTTAACAATACTTATATAGGCTGCTTATCAGCCAACCGTGAATAAATGACTACCTTCTTAATGGTTATAATATTAATGGAGTGGGAACGAGAGGGTAAGTGGATGTATGGTGACTATTTACGGCTTACAAATCATAGGGTAAAGTAATGAACTGTGGTTAATTCTGAGTATGTTAAACAGATTACCGTTTCTAGGAAATACCTATCTATTAAAGAGTAACGGCGAATACTACATTTACACCAATAAAAATAAACGTTTTATTTCTTACATTGAATTTATGTTACAACTTTGTCCAGTATCCTTTCTTATCATTATATTGGTTCTTTTTTCAAGAAACAGTTAAAAATCGATTTTGATAAAATACTACACTTAGAGATGACAGTCAGTGGGTTCCCACAATCAACTATGTAATTAAAAATCAATATTTAACTTCTAAAAATATTGTTATCAACATATTAAAAGTCAATTAAAACCTATTTAGATATTTTTTATCTACAAACCAAAATCCAAGAATAACGTTATTGCAATCATGAGACCACGATATCATATTACTGTTATAATGATCACATTGGGGTTTTTCAGTGACTAATAAAAACTTACTTTTAATTACTTCGTAAGTATAGGAATAATGAAAACTGTCCTTTTTTCAGAAAAAATGAAGCTATACAACATCTGTATTCATTCATGTCTTACATACGGCTGCCACACCTGACCATATTTAATAAACGAAAAAAATAATACAAACTGTAAGTACCTATATCAAAGAGGAATGGAGATGAGCATGATGAATGTAAAACTGCAAGACAAATGGAAAGTTACGAAAATAAAGAACATCACTTAAGAGCATAGACGGGCTGCGTATAATATACGTATATATAACTATTGCCGTCGCGCTGCGCTCTAGCAACCGGGCGGTATCAATATGTGAGTGCGATAGAGACAACTGCAGCTCAGAACGATTTTACCTATAAAAAACCTTGACCGATCGACATTTCGTATTCTCCTGTTTTCTCCTCGAAACCTAAGCCAATTAAATTATATTTGGTATCAAAATTTAAAGGAAGAATAGATCTATGCCCCTATTACTTGTTTTTATTTTAAAAACTTTTCAATTTTCTTTGGTAGTCATCTGATTACGTAGGTAAAAACGGGGTATTTTTTTAGGTTTTTGGTAAGTCATATATATTTTTGTAATAATTTTTTTGAAAAAAAAAAAATGACAGGGGCATGCCTTCAATAGACCTAGATTTTTATAAATAAAAACGATTACTCTAGAGGCATTATCCAGGAAGAGAATAGGGGAATACATTTGTATGGAAAAATGCAGCCCGTCTATGCTCTTAAGTTGCAGACTTTAGTTATACTAAAATCAAAAACAATAAAATAGAAATGGACAGGGCCCCTACTATGACGTCTTAAAACATTCCTAACTTACTCCTAATCCATTGTGGAAACGTGACAGAACTATACAGGGTGTCTAGCGCCATCTCTTTTCCACACTGGATTAAGAATAAGTTAGGAATGTTTTAAGACGTCATAGTAGGGCCCCAGGTCATATGATAAGAGCAATGACGGAAAAATGGACCATAATATACGTCACAGAATACAGGTGAAAAGGGACGATGCGATCTGTCAAAAGGTTAGTAAAGAATTAGAAAAGCCAGGTACCTTAATCGAAGGTAAAGAGACGAGGCGTATGTCACAAGACAGCCTGACCTGGTAGCTAATTTAATGGTAATTAAGGGTTAACAATTATCCTGCCGGGGCTGGGGGTTGTTCGAAAGAGATACCATGGCCCTGTACACAAAGGGCTAAGGAGGAACAGGGGTGGTCTTTAGTCGTTAGGAACTTAGGACAAGGAGCCACCCAACGCTCACCGTCCGCAGGCCACGCCTACGGTGGCCGAGAATCGCCCAGCGACTCCCGAAACCCGGGGTGTCTTCTTCTGTTGCGGTGGCAGGGGCGTGAAGTTTCCCCTATCTCATGCGTTCGGTCTCCTTCTTCGCTAGCATTCCTGCTTCGCATAAGGAGGTAACCGGTTAATAATAATGCCATAAGGACAAAAGTAAATAAAGTGATTGAACTCTTCTGGATGTAACTGTAATAATGTAATATTCTGACACTAAAAAAAATTAAGGTGCGTAACTTATACCTACGTATAGATACTCAAAAGAACACAGGACTTAGGTGCCCAGACTTGTTACAGTCCAACCTTCAATAATGTATTACAAATTCCTTACATCAAAACCTGCATAAAGACCACCTGCTCTCAAAATCATCATCTGCTTCATCTGTATTTGTTGCCTTTTCTCAACTATGTTGGGGTCATCTTACAGTCGTACCGGATGCAGCTGAATCAGGTATTTTACATGGAGCGACTACCTATCTGACGATACGATGTACGAAACCGTTGGTAAGACTGGTTGGGGCTGCCAAGATAAAAAAGTAAAGATCGAATCCACAAATGCCACCTAAATCCAACGGCTTAATGTGATTTCCGAGGCATGGGTCAGTGCCTGGTCTGATCCACGGGTCTACCTAGGCAAGCACTAAGTAAACTTAAAGATTGACCCGTACAATTGTTAATATTTAGCCACGACCTCCTCAAGACCATAATAATATACGCTCTTATAATCGCTAATTCGCTAATCCCTAAAGGTCGTGCACACAGCACAAAACTGTCTGCAAGTACATTCGGCCGTAACTTCCGAACTGACATACACACAGGTGTAGTAAGTGGATCACACCGGAAAGTAGCGAACAGCGTTATCTAACAGCTAACAGCTAGGACGAAGGGAATCCGATCAAGTGCAAGTTTACACGCCTACTCGTGACACGCTCTACTGCCACTTGGATAGCTACTGACAGTTTGCATTGTTTCACAACTTATGCGTTGATAACATCGTAACATCACGCCTGTAATTTCCGAAGGGTTAGGCAGAGTTGTACCCATTAGTACACACATTTGACCAACATATACGTTGCAAATATTTCTTTTTTGCAAGATAGGAGAAACAACAACCCAATAGAGGAACAGGGAAATGAGGGCCAGATGTAAAATACTGGTATTGAGCCCCATCCGGCTTAGAATGGAAGCCGACCGCTTGTTGTGAAATGACTGGACAGATGATGATAAAGATAAAAGAAAAAAACATCGTACTAATCGCCTGTTCTTATCAAACCGAGCTGCCCATGAACTTAACCATTGTCACTAATGCCTTTCAGGCCTGTATTGTAGGCAGTAGATAGTTCTTTTAAGTTAGATTTGACATTGTTATTTGGAAGGAATCTATAGGTTTGGGTTGGTTGGGTTTTTGGGTTGGGTTTGGGTTTTGGTTTGGTCTATAGGTTTGTTATAGGTTTTGGGTTTTAGGTTTCTCTCGATAACGAGAGTCTATAGATTCCTTGTCTAGTCTAGGCATTCCTTGCCTAGTTTGAAGTTCTAAAGTCTCAATCAACTAAATCTAATTTTACCCATATATTTAACAGTTTTGTTTCTTTCGTTCTATACTTTTTTTTATTTAGATAGTGCCTTATGATACAAACAAGTTTCCTTTTCATCATCACTAATTTATCGCATGAATACAACACACTTCTTGTATAATGCCATCTCTCGTCTGTGCCAATGCAGTGATGCGGGCTGATTGCATCCAGATCTTACTCAGTTGCCCAATTCTACGAACAATTTGCTATTGAGGAGTAATATCTACTTCGATCAATAATTGATCGAAGAATATCTATCATCCATTAAGCAGGCTAGTATAATAGTAACACACGTGTAGAGTAGAGGAGAAATTTCATTAAGGACTAAAAGAAAACTGGAATTAGATATGCTACACCTGGTCCGTTGCCATTCATTATCCTCTGCTTTTGATAACGTGGGTAACGTCTGTTCATTCATTTCCAGTTGAGTAAAATACGGATACGAGTATTGTACGGATACTATACGTTATATACGTATTACCCAGTATTATCTAGTTTTATTAATAAACGAACACTCCCATACATTTCCAGTGCAGTTCCGAATCCAACATAGGGGGATTATCACGAATAAATAATACAGAGCAGGATTGTGCAGATCCCGCGTTGGAGCAGTTCCAAACATGTCAGATAGTGTAAGGGCTCTACGTGATTATGTATTTATTATACGATGCTAATATACTGGTGTTTTACATTTAGATGAATGATGTAATTGCAACACGAGATCTGCAACAAAAGTGTCGAAGTGAAGATGAAGAAACGAATAGGTATGTCTTTGTCTGGACGTCCATTGAAAGATTTCTAAATATAGTTTAAAGAGCTGTAATGTCTTGCAATGAAAAATTTCAACAAACAACATTGCGTTTTGCAGATTAGTTATTAACGTGGTATAAGCCAAGCGGCTCGATAAAGCTCGATGGTTCTGAATGGCAATCGAATCAATTTGCCGTCGGTACGCGGCGGCGTCTTCTTACGATTCACTCTATTTGTGTACCGCGGCTGACGTTCGATCAAATTAAATAAACCCTCAATGTTGCACGCAAACCACGACCTGATGAGCACGGCCACTACCTTCCCTAATTTACTGGTTGTAGTCCAATGTTCCTTATGAAAACGCTCTCATATAAATATCGTAACAACAAACAAAATGTATTCGTACTATAGCTGAAGCTTACAGTACGTTTATTTTCTTCAGCAATTGTGGTAGCTAATCTTTAGATTTTTATATGAACACCCAAAGTATTTATTTGTTAGTAATATTTTAACAGTAATATTTTGGCGTAAAAACCGTTATTTATGCTCACAAATATTACTAATAAATAGATAGAGTAGCATTCATGTGCGGATATACGGGCGGTACAGAACATTAAGAACAGGATTTGGTGCAGCCGTGAGATTGAAAATATATTTTGAAAAATGTAACAATGATAGACTCATAGTATTGCTTGCGGTTATAATATATGCCCTTGAAAATTAATATCTTGTTAGCAGTTTATTCGCTTTTGTTAGAGTCACTCCGAGTAGATTTGCGAAAGTCAAATGTTGTCTAACGATTGGGCACGGCAGGCTCTGTCACGCGAGCTCGACACGCCGACTAGCCGCGTACACTCGTACAGCACTGAACATCGGCTTTATCAACATTATATACTTTGTTGTAATTACTCGTGTAAGTTGATGTGTAAAATTAGTTATCACAAGTCAAGCACGTGGGTCAGCCACGTCACGGCCGACGTGTCCGGTCAGTGCTCAAATATGAATTAACTAGTTAATGGTTGTTGCATTTCGTCGCAGACGCCGATCGTTCGTCTCGTAGTCGGTTGCGTAGCAATAGTTTTTCTCGCGTCGCGCGTCAGTCGCGTCACAGGGTGAGATCGCGCGGAAGCGAAGGTTGCGCCCGTGACCGCGCCCGCCCGCCGCCGCCGCGGTATCGGCCATCCGCCGCAGTCGCGTAGTATCGCGCCGCGCTCGCTGATCCCCGCAGCTCGACCCCGCTCGCGAGTAGCCCGCTCCCGCTGGAGCAGCAGGACCGTGACTGTGCAGTGATGTGTGACCATGTGTGACCGGCAAGTGAGTGCTGTGCGAGTATGCGCGCGAGGTGACGCTCGGCCCCGGCAGCGACCGTAGCCCGCCATGTGGATACTGCTGGCGCCGCTGCTGGCGGTGGTGGCGCTCGCCGGAGGAGCTGCCTTCACACCCGACCGGGATCTGCTAGAGTGCGCGAGGTTCGTCTATGACGAATGTTAACAATGTCTCTGATCAGACCACTCAACACATACCACAAAAATAAACAAAGCTACGAAAAAATGTTATTATCAATCGTGATCGTTTTGCTGGGACCCAGAAATGAGCTACAAAAATAATTTTATTGGGCACGCAATTTATGACGTCTGCCCATTGTTACCGCGACACTACATAACTATTACAGAAACATTTTAATTAATTCACAAATAACTAATTAAATTATGTAAGCGATTTAAAAAGTTTGTTTAAGAATTTCCCTCTAATATGAAAATGTGCATGTTTGTATAGAAAGCAGAACCTTACTTCGTCTGATTAGAAGATTATTCATAAACTAAACACTAAACTAAGTGTGCACAATTGAAGTATACTAGAATAAAGAAACTACCTCAACAAATAACCAGAATTAATTCTCTGACTAGTTTATATTAAAGAATCACTCACCTTATTTATCTAGTCTAGACTACATTTTTGTGAGTTTAAAATAAAACAAAGAGAAACACGATAAGAATCTACGACAAATTGAGATCAAGAACATTGCAATCCCTGGTTTTCTTCGAAACAAATAATGATGTGATTAACCAGACATATGGCGGTGATGAGTCGTAAATTGGCGGCATCCAAGTGCAGCTAATTGCAAATGTCTACCAGGTTCGTCTCTGCCTCTCCTCCATATAAAACAAGAATCAGTGTTCCCATATAAATATAAATATCGGGATTATATAGGTTGTGTAAATCTGGCAAGCGCGCGAGACGCGGGACGCGTGCGCGCGCGCCGGTGTCACCGCCACGGCCGCGTCGCTTGGCAAGGCTAGCTGGCCGCTAGGTAAACACCATCACATCTCACTAATACCACAGGTGGAAAGATCCGATTCCCCGTAACATGCCATTAACTGTCAATACTAGAGATTCGATTTTGTCAAACAGCCAAATCGTTTAAGAAACCTTGGGTTTAAACTGTCTCGTAATATTTTCTAATGAGTTCGACTTTTAAAGCAATTATTTGTCAATCTAGCCTGTGTCATCCCAATGTTGGACAATAGCTGCGCTATCACTTGACCACTCAATGCAGTCCCCTGCTGTTGTAGAGCAGTCCTTACGGTAAATAGTATTCAATCTCTTCTCTTTATCTTTGCCTTGGTCGGCTACGATGTCGCCCAGCATACAATAGGTTCCATCAGTGATTCTCTCTGCTCTTAGGGCCCCACGGGGCTACAGCCTATATGTCACAGTAGAATCCCATACCACAAAGTTTAGCAGATAGCCGATTAACACCAGAACAATCAAACAAAGACGCAATAAAAGAAATACGATTTATCGTAACTACTTAAACCTAGTTAAACATCTCATTGTCAGACAGATACAGGCGGAAATAAACAATAAAACTTCTAAAAGCAAAGAGACTATGAATGTTGGGTAAAAATAAAATTAATTGTAAGTAGGTACAGGTCACTAGTCTATTTAGTTACTTTCGTCATAAAACAAACAATACTTTGTTTTGTTTATTTACATTTACATGAATCTTTTTATCACAGACCTACATAAATTATAATATTTCTGTGAAGTGTTACTATTTTTAACAATGTCAATATTATTTCCACTGATATACGTTCACACAAAAGGTATATAATTAAGAAATGAATGGTAAATATGGAAATAGAGAGCAACAAATCTTTCCGCCTTTGTTTCTCTAAACAACGAATCATTGTCTGAATATTATTTAAGTTCAAATTTTGAATGATCTAGTTAAATATTCATCATCATCTAGACTAGCCTAGACTTTTCCCAACTATGTTGGGATTGGCTAGGGGGCGTCCATAAATTACGTGAGGTGTTTAAGGGGGGGAGGGGGTCGAGTCAAATCTCACAAAAAAAAATTTCTGATTGAAACAAAAAAAATTACCTATACTATTTTGGTCCATTTAATCCAGATTGTACATGCTTAAGATTTAATCGTAGCCACTAGTCTTCACTAGTCGTAAATAAAAGCACGACGAAATTTTTTTTTCTCTTTTTATAGTAACAATCCAACGCGTTTACGTAAGAACATTATAAATTTTGAAAAATCTCACGGTTGGGGGATGGGGGAGGGGGTTGAATTAAATATCACGACATCTCACCAGGGGGGGAGAGAGGGACAGAAAACTAAAAAAAACACCTCACGTAATTTATGGACGCCCCCCTACTTTTTTTTTTTCTAGCCTACTCTTTCCCACTTCTGGGCAAAGGCCTCCCTCCACTCCTTCCATTTCTCTCGAACCCGTGTGTCCTCCTTCCAGTTCTGGCGGAATCTGTCTAACTCGTCCCGCCATCTCCTTCGTGGCCTACCGCGACCCCGCCTCACTGTGTCAGGGCACCAGTTTCCGGCTATTTTGGCCCACAGTTTGTCCGGCATGCGGCAGACATGTCCTGCCCAGTCCCACTTGAGTTGGGCAGCCTTTTGAGCCACGTCAGCTATATTTGTTTTGGAGCGCAATATTGTGTTTCGAACACGATCCGTTAATTTAACACCTAATATACTGCGCTCCATTGCTCTTTGGCAAACCCTGAGTTTGGACTTCTGGATGTTAGTCAAAGACCAAGTCTGTGCACTATAGGTTAGGACGGGAAGAATACACATGTCCATGAGTTTGCGTTTCAGTGCCATAGGCAACTCACCTTTAAATAGTTCCTTCATGGACCAGTAGCTCTTCCAGGCGTTTTCCGTTCGTCTTGCGATTTCTTTGTCTTGTCTCGCCTGGAAAGAGACTACTTGGCCCAAGTAAAGGTATTCATGGACATGTTGTATTGTCTCCCCGTCTACTTTTATTGGTTTTGGTGTTTCATTACACATGATTTTGGTCTTCGACATATTCATCTTCAGTCCAACCTCAAGGCTTGCATCGCTTAGATCTTGAAGCAATAGCTGAAGTTCTGTAGCTGAGGATGCAAAGAGAACAATGTCATCGGCGAAACGCAGATTTGACAATCTAGTTTCGCCGAGAACAATGCCTCTTCCCGTCCAATCGGCTGCCAGCTTCCTGAAGATTTCTTCAAGGGTACTGGTGAACAATTTAGGAGACAGCGGGTCGCCCTGTTTAACACCTTTTTCTATTCTAAATTTTGGACCTGTGGTTTGTAATTTGATTGCGGCTGTACTATTTTTGTATATATTGCGTAGTAGATGAATGTAGGTGGGATCAATGTTTTGATTTCTTAAAGCGTTGAAAATGGATGTGTGTGAAATACTGTCGAAGGCTTTGGAGTAGTCAACAAAGGCTAGGTGAAGTGGGAGTTTATATTCTTGGTGTTTTTCTATTAATTGGTTAACTGTATGCAGATGGTCTGTAGTAGAAAGGCCAGGCCGGAAGCCTGCTTGTTCAGGAGGTTGGTGTTTTTCTAATTCGCCGGATATACGATTTTCTATTATTTTTATGAAAGTTTTATAGATGTGTGATATGAGACTAATGGGCCTGTAATTGTTAATGTCTGATTTATCACCCTTTTTGTGGAGTAAAATTATGTTTGAGTGACAAAAATCTTTAGGGAAAGTACCGGACTGTAAAATATTGTTAAAGAGTGTGGTGAGATATGGGAGGAGGATAGGTTCGCCTATTTTTAAAGACTCTGTGCTGATGCCATCTTCGCCACATGACCTATTATTTTTCATTCTGGTGAGTGCTACATGGACTTCGTATCCAGTTATGGGTGGAATACTATCAGGACAGTAATATTCGGGTACTGAGGATGGTTGAGTGTCGTCGGAGTAAAGTGATTTATAAAATTTTGTGCAGATATCTAATATTTTTGATCTATTCATTTGTTTCTCACCGTTGTCGTCTTTTAAATATGTGATCCAGGACTTATGATTTGAAATACCTTGTTTAGCTATTTTCAGGGAGCAATTATGTTCTAGAGCATCTTGGACCAGTCTATTGTTATAATTTCTAATATCCTTTCTAATGCTACGTTTTACTGCTTTATCTTTGAGTCTGTACTGCAAATCTCTATTTGTACACAAATTCTGTCTCTCTTCTATTAATGTTACAGTTTCATTGGATAGTTTTTTGTTGTTACGTTTTATTTGTGTCACTGTTCTGCTGGCTTTAGTCAAACTTTGTATTATTGCGTCGTATTGTTGTTGGACATCTTTTTCTTTGGTATCTAAATCAAATATATCAAAACTATTTCTAAGCTCTAGTTTGAACTCTTTACTCCCTAGTATAAGTGACTGTTTATTTAATTTTCTTATTTGGTTTTTCATATATTTTTGCCTGTTAATTTTGGAGTCAAGTTTAATTGTTGCGCGTACAGGTCTGTGATCAGAACTAAATTTAATTTGATTGATGATTTGAATGTTTTTAATTATTTGTTTATTGGAGGTGAGAATAAAGTCAATTTCATTTTTAGTTTGATTGTTAGGGGATATCCAGGTCCATCTTCTATGTGGTTTTTTGTAGTAGAAGCTGTTACCTACACATAAGTTTTGTCCAAAGGCAAATTGGAGAAGGCGTGTTCCACGTTCATTACGGGCTCCGAGGCCGTGTGGACCCAAGATTGTCGAGTTGTCTAGATCTTGCCTTTGGCCAATTTTTGCGTTAAAGTCACCCAAAACTATGTTCCAAGTGCTTCGATGTTCGTCACAGGCTTTATTGAGTAAATCGTAGAACTCTTCTGCTTCGTCATCTGGATGAGATGACGTAGGAGCGTAAACTTGGACTATAGATAGTGTTTGAGTGTTCGAAATTTGAAATTTTAGGACTGCAATCCGGTCGGAGTAAGATATAAATTCCGAAATGTTGTTTTTCCACTTTTTTGCAACTAAAAATCCTACTCCGTATAGCCCTCCACTCTGCCCGTTATAATAGAAAATGGTGTTCTCTCGCTCTATTGTATCTTCACCAGTCCTTCTCACTTCTGATAAGCCAACAATATCCCAGTTAACCTCAGTCAGGGCGTTTTCGAGTTCAATTAAACGATCTTCAGATTTCAGAGTGCGAATGTTGTAAGTAATGACGTTAAGTAATTTATCAGTATCCGGTTTTTGATTTGCCGTGGTCGTTGAACGGGGGATCGATCTCGCCCGGGGATTCTTAGCACCCCTGACTCCAGGGCGAGGCTGCCCACCGTCATCAGCAGCAACACCACTGGAGCCGCCGGGCACTTGGGGCCTTTTGTTCTTCTTCGTCTTCATATTTGTGAAGGGGATTAGACATTTAACCCATCACGCTTGTCTAATGCGGGTTGATGGGTGAACAGTGAACCTGCTTACTCGGCTCATGGGTGCTACGGCTATATTAAGCCCCCCTACTAGTCTAAGAAAATGGTCAAGTGTAAGTTGTGTATGATTTTACAGGGAACTTCTTTCTATTGACCGATTGTAATGATATTCTTGTTGACCTAGACTAGCTTAAATCATAGGTAAAAAGTTGCTTATAAATGAAGAATAGTCGGAATAAAGACCAAGTTCGCTACAATCGATACATAAAATGGTTCAGAAGTCAGGTTCCCATTACGAATATAGACGTTTTCCTGATACACCTAGAAACCTAAATAAGACGGAAACAATCATTCAATATCTAGAACAAGCTTCGACATGGACGTTCGATCGACTCACTTACAACTGCACCTTCTTTTACCATAGGTCTAGTATTAAAACTTTCGTATTGTATCGAACCCACTTTAAATTGGACCGTGAACCATTGCGTGTAGGGGAAACGTCCAGCGTGCTAGATGGTCTCAGACGATGTTGTATTAGTAAACATTTACGAGCTATTAATAACCAATATGTTTACTAAGGTAGTATACAACTTACTAGACCTACAGCACAAAAATAACATTCATTTAGAACAGCCCAAACAAAATTCCAAGTGTGAAGAAGTATTAGAAGCAAGGTACTAATTATTTAAAAGTCTGAACGTGCCAAAAATTATTTCACCCACACCCATCTGTCAAGTGAAAGATAATCCGAATTTATAAAACAATAGAAGACTTTTGAAACATTTTATATTGTTACCAAACCGGCTTCACCTCTGAGCTAAAAACTACCAGTCGAAATAAAATTCCAATCAAAACGTCAAAGTAACGGAAGGCCCCTGTAAATTCATCTTGGCCATAATCAAGGAACCTCGGTGTCCAATGTATCTGAGAAATGGCGTTACATTTCACCGGAGTAAACAGCATCATATACATCAAAGGTAATCCAGATAGCCAACCTTGTCGAAGAAGACACTAATGACCTATTGACAACAATAGCTATTGGAGAGTGGCGCGCCAAAATTAAACCCGTTTATCACAGCTATTTGCGTCACTAATAACCCAAATATAACCCAAGTGTTCGGTTGCTGTAACTGTGACAACAGAAATAAACCCTTGCTCTGAATACCTCTTTGCAGCGGCTAGCATTGCGTCTGTCGAGCGTCGGCCACTGTACGAGTGTACCTACGCACTCGCTCGACTCACTCGCACTCTACTATAATTCAAATTCAAATCGTTTATTGCAATCCATAATGTACATTTTTACAGGTGGTATAAAATAATTTTAGACACAATTATGGACCCTGTCGGGCACAGCAATTTTCTATACTTATAAAATAAATATAATGCATCGCGAATTCGCGAAACTCTAAAGTAAAATCTTTCAGCAAACAATACTATACTATAACACCGATCTGCACTTTACGTGCTTGGTAAAACGTGAATATTTCGTGTAAATAGTGCTGAAAACGAATCGGTTTCCATTCAACGACCTTTATTTAAGAATTATAACATAGGTAGCAGTTTTATTTGTTCTATTATGAAGAGCAGATTTTATAATACACTCGACATTTTCTTTTTAAAATCACATGATGTGTGATCGTAAAACATAATACCGGACGTGACACGATGTAATGATAAACAATTTATTGTGTCATGAGAGTGTACATTTCGTGCTGTATTTAATTAGGTGTGTCAGAGATGTAGTATTTCACGACATAATTATTAATGACAGAATAAACGTATACGTTGAGCTTTCTACAGTGTACAGTGTTTGAAAACACAAGGTTTTAATAAACTAACAAATCTAAGGTTTTAGCATACTTTCATGCAGAGAAATACTGTAAGTGGCAATGAATCTGTTATGCCCGTAGTGCGATTGCTGTAAAGACCGTAGTCCTTCACATTCGCCTCGCGTCAAACTTTCCGATGCCTCTTCCGGCGCCAAAGGCCAAAGTAAACATATTTAATCGGTGCCGCATCAGTTTGTAAACTTGGGAAAATGTATTTATTTTTACCTACCTACTCAATTATTTTAAGGCAGTTTTCAACTTTTCGCACAGTATCGTTGCTGTTATGACACTCTAGCTAGGATAATGAAGGTGTATCATTTTTGAAATCAGATCAGTAGTTCCAAACAATACATACCTACCTGCAAACTTTACCTCTTTTCAAATAATATTTTGATAAAAGGTATATTTGAGCAACGACTGGCATAAAATTCGTCTATTCATTATAAAAGTGGTGAAAATTATTATTTATTCAATTTAAAGCTCTATATTTTTATTTGACGGTAGTCTTACCAAAAAGTGCCATATTACCCAACTAACTGGGTTGTGGAGGTTAGATAGGCACTTGCTCCATGTCGAATACTGGTATTCAGCTGCATCCTGTTAGAATGGAAGCCGACCCCAACATAGTTGACTTTCACTGCCACTGCATAGAAAAACAAATTAGCTAGATAGCAGTTCACCGAGAAAAGTCAATATTCAGATTATTTTCCAGTTGGTGGCAATGCGAGACTGCTGATCACGAGGTCCTGGGTCCGATTCTCGGGTCGACCAAAGTATTATTGGGTTTTTCTATCAGAAATATCTCAGTAGAAGTCAGGAGGTCTGGTTTTTTTTTTAAGTCTGGGTTTGTGCTCGGGTGATGTCAACCGGGAAAGTCGTATAAGTTACATGGAGCCAGGGAGTACGGATTTGTAATAGGCTCGCCCTATTACATGGGAAATAACTGGCGAAATGTGGGTGTACTGTTAGGTACACCTCTGCCTAACGCTTCGAGGATTACATGTGTGATATTAAGTATGTTATGTTGAAATAGAACCTTTCAGCTTCAAAAGTTTAAGGTTAACATCGGTTCTCCGAGCGATATGTACCTAATAGCTACCTATATAACGTCAGAGACTATGTTTGACGGCACGATTGGTGTAGTTGCTGAGTGATTGCCCGCAGCGCTACTAAAAGCGAACCACGTTTGTTTTGTCTTAGGTAATGATCCTGACTTTAGGTTATGCATTGGCACTACAGAGTTTCCTTCCTTTTATTACTTCTTATCTTTAGAGTACTTTATGTGATAATATTATACCTATTGATTGTTTTGATTGATATTTCCTGTAACTCTAATACTTTCTTTTTTCCTGGTAAAGCTAATACTTTTTACGCTGTTAACCATTGTTGATAGGTGATAAGGTTGATGCGTTTATCAAAACAACGAGCAGTTAAAAGGAAAATCAACACTTCGTTTTCTCATAGATGAATTACTGAGATACAACCACACTTGATGTTTTATTAGCATCAAGTTCGAAAATCACAATCTCAATTTAAGGCGCTAACAGCACCGAAACTAGCGCCAGACGCATTTATTTCTTTTACTCTAAAATCACATCAAATTTAAAAAATCCAAATCACTATGACGCTAATAAATAACCTGTTTTTTTTAAATCACTTTTCATGATTCTAGACTTGATAAATTAGGAGAATTACTGTTTAAGGCACTTTTATCTTTAATCAGTGA
The DNA here is from genome assembly GCA_949316265.1 of Diarsia mendica. Classification (NCBI taxonomy): domain Eukaryota; kingdom Metazoa; phylum Arthropoda; class Insecta; order Lepidoptera; family Noctuidae; genus Diarsia; species Diarsia mendica. The sequence continues at coordinate 17,505,383 of OX438897.1, forward strand.
TTCTCTTAATTTACGAAACGAAATTGGCTTCACTAAGTAATAATGATTAAAATCACTAATACAACCGTCTCAGTTCTCAACAGTGACTATTTGAAGAAAAAGGCATTCTTGAGACTTTATTGCTCAGTAAATAGACATTTGCCAGTGCCGCAAATCCCGTTTTATTTAACACTAGCGGACGTCCCGCGGTTTCACCCGCGTAGATCCCGTTCCTGTTGGAATACAGGGATAAAAAGTAGCCTATGACACTCAGCAATAATGTGGCTTTCTATTGGTGAAAGAATTTTTAAAATCGGTTCAGTAGATCCCGAGATTACCCCTTACAATTTAACAAATAATAATAATAATAATAATAGCCTTTATTTAACAATCTTATAAAACACGTTGTTCTTATATACTAAAGTAAAATATTTAACCTAGACACTGGTTTCACAAAGACTGTCTTGCTAACTCAGCATAGGCCTCCCCTAAAGCCTGCCATAAAGTGCGGTCGTGTGTCTTCCTTCTCCATGTGACACCTGCTATTCGTTTTATATCGTCTTCCCATCTCCGACGCTGTCTTCCTCTCCTTCGTCTGTGTTCTCTTGGACACCATTCGGTCACCTCCTTAGCCCACTTGTCTTTCACGCTCCTCATCATATTTAACAAATATACAAACACAAAAACTTTACCTCTTTATAATATTAGTATAGATAGTATAGATATAGATAGTATAGATACGACTTGACACTGACCGGAAAATTGCAAAAAACGTAAGAAAATTCGAATTACGCGGGCTACCTTGTCGCCTTCACCTTAACTAATTTCTTCGTTCTGTTTCAATTCTACGTATTCTTACGTTATTAGTCCATTGCATAATTTACAATTCATTCATAATTTCTATTATTCAAGAAACCTCTACCCTTTTCAAATAAATGAAAAGTGTAAGGAACAGGTTGTTGTAGCTTTTGTCACTGAAAATTTCCAGAGTTACAAACGGTGCATTCAGTTAATGCAAACAGGGCCCAAATTCATCATCATCATCATCAGCCATTTGACGTCCACTGCTGGACAAAGGCCTCCCCCATAGAACGCCATAAAGATCGGCAGCCTGCCGTTTGCATCCACCGGTTGCCCGCGACCCTCACGATGTCGTCGGTCCACCTGGTGGGAGGCCTGCCAACGCTGCGTCTTCCGGTTCGTGGTCGCCACTCGAGAACCTTTCTTCCCCATCGGTTGTCCGTTCTTCGAGCGATGTGGCCTGCCCATTGCCACTTCAACTTGCATATTCTGCGAGCTATGTCGGTGACCCTGGTTCTTCGGCGAATTTCCTCATTCCGGATTCTGTCGCACAAAGAAACTCCGAGCATAGCCCTCTCCATGGCTCGTTGCGTGACTCTGAGCTTTTCTAAGAGGCCAGCAGTTAAGGACCATGTTTCTGTGCCATAAGTCATCACTGGCAACACACACTGGTTATACACCCTCGTTTTGAGACACTGCGGAATTTTCGATGAAAAGATGTCGCGTAGTTTCCCGAACGCTGCCCATCCGAGTTGGATTCTTCGGGCGACCTCTTTGTCGAAGTTCGATCTACCCAGTTTAACAGTTTGTCCCAGGTAAACATAACTATCAACAACTTCGAGAGTATCGCTCCCAACAATTACCGGTACGGGTGGAACACGGTCATTAAACATGACTTTCGTCTTGTCCATGTTCATCTTAAGACCCACCTGTTGAGAAACGTTACTGAGGTCTCTGAGCATTGTGTTTATATCCTCCAGCGATTCAGCCATGATGACTATATCATCGGCAAAACGAAGGTGAGTGATATATTCGCCGTTGATGTTGATGCCGAATCCATCCCATTCCAAGAGTTTGAAAACATCCTCCAATGCGTTCGTGAACAGTTTCGGAGAAATAACGTCTCCCTGTCTCACGCCTCTTTGCAATTGGATTGGTTTCGTGCTCTCGTCCTGTAATCGGATCGACATAGTGGCGTTTCTACACATACACTTCAGCACTTCGATATACCTATAGTCGATACGGCACCGCTGAAGAGACTGTAACACCGCCCAGGTTTCGATCGAATCGAAGGCTTTTTCATAGTCCACAAACGCTAGACATAATGGCCGATTATACTCCTCAGTCTTCTGTATAATCTGGCGGAGCGTATGGATGTGGTCCATGGTGCTGAAGCCTTTTCGGAAACCGGCTTGTTCGGGAGGCTGGAAGTCATCAAACCTGCGTTCGAGACGGTTCGTAATGACCCTCGAGAACAGCTTGTACACATGGCTCAGGAGTGAGATGGGTCTATAATTCTTCAATAGGGTGTTATCACCTTTTTTGAAGAAGAGCACCACCACACTCCTGTGCCATGCTTCTGGCGTAATACCTTCGAGTATGACGGAGTCAAACAGCTTCTGGAGGATTAAGAGTACTGGTTTTCCACCCGCTCGCAGAAGTTCTGTCGTGATTCCATCATCCCCCGGCGCCTTGTTGTTCTTAAGCTGTTGGAGGGCCATTCTAATCTCATACAAGCTGACGTCTGGGATATCCTCAGTGTAGTGTCGGGTCAGTTTCGCTCTGGTGTCCTGAGCTGAACTGACAACGGGCTGTCGGGTCGAGGTGTATAACTGTCCATAAAACCTCTCTAGCTCTTCCAGGATCTCTGGCTTCGATGAGATGATACTGCCGTCCTCGATCTTCAGTTTTGTCATTTGGCTTTGCCCAATAGACGCATTCTTCGCGAACACTTTGGAGCCCTGATTTCGCTCAATTGTGGTCTTAATACATTGAGTATTATAGGACCGCAAGTCGTGTCGCATGGACTTTGAGATGCGCCTATTGAGTTTGCCATATTCCGACATATCTACCGAAGATTGCAGTCTCATCTCAGACCGGTCTTCCATCAACTGGATTGTGTTTGCCGAGAGCTTTTGAGGCTTTTTCCGGCGTGGGATATTGAAGAACTTATACCCCACTGCATGGACAGTTTCCACCAACCCGTTGTTTAGCTCGTCCACTGTTTCGCATTCGGTTAGGCATTGGAAGCGATTATGCAGTTCGAGTTGAAAGCTTTCGGGATTTAGGATCTGGGCAGGATTTGGACGGAGCGTGGACTTCACCAGACGTGACCTCTCAAGCTTAACATCGATATTCAATGTGCCCCTGACAATACGGTGATCGCTACCGGTTTTCACCCTGCCGATCACGGAGACATCATTGAATGTTTGCTTCTTGGTCGTCATGATGAAGTCGATCTCATTTTTGATGGAACCATCAGGGCTTATCCAGGTCCACTTTTTAGTCGGGCGCTTCTGGAAAAAAGAGTTCATCGAATAGAGTCCCTCCTTTTCCATGAAGTCAACCAGCCTCTGGCCCCTCTGGTTCCGCTGTCCATAACCATATTTCCCCACTCTCAACTCATCGCCATTCCGTGTGCCCACCTTTGCATTGAAGTCCCCCATCACAACTGTAAAGTACGACTTGGAGGTATGCATGGCTTTCGATATATCCTCATACATAGCCTCCACTTCATCGTCAGGGTATGTCGAGGTCGGCGCATATACCTGTATGACCTTCAGCGAATACCGATCGGTGATTCTGAGTATAAGGTATGCTACCCTGCTCGACACACTATCGACCTTTACTACGTTGTTAACGAGGGGCTTACGGACGAGAAACCCAACACCACCCTGGGATTTTCGGTCTCCTTCCCGGAAGAAGAACATGTTGCCGGAATCCAGGATTATCGTGTCCTGACCCTCTCGTCTTATTTCACTCAATCCCAGTATGTCCCATCGCAACTTGCTCAATTCCTCCTCCAGCTCGACAATCTTTTCGTTGGTCCGCAATGTTCGTATGTTGTGTGTTGCCAGGGCCAAAGTCCGTTGGGGGTGGTAGCGGGGTATCTGCCGGGGATTCTTAGCACCCCCTGCTCCACCGTTACCTGACCCGCTACCGAGGTCAGGAATAGTGGAGCCGCCGGGGACTGGGGGCCGTGTGCTTAATCTGTCTGACATTTTAAGGGGGGAGTTGCCATAATCCCCACGCTTGGCAGGCGTCTTGGGGATCGCAGTGAAGTTGTTAAGTACACAGAAGCCGCTGCTGCCCGACTTCCGGATTTTTCCCTTAGTCGCCTTCTACGACACCCTCGGGATGAAATGGGTGGGTGCTATTCTTGCCCGGACACCCCACGGGGGCCCAAATTCGATTAACATGAAATGAAAGAAAATTGATTAATTATCAACCGTGAGAAACTGACTAATGAATAAACAAAAACTTTTTGCAAAAAAAAACAACCGACTTCAAAAACACCAAAAAGTGAAAAATAAACTTCAGAAGAAAAATCAGCTTCGAAGTCGGTGACATTTCTTTGTTTTATTTGTTTTTTTTTGCCACCGACTTCAGAAGCTGATTTTTCTTCTGAAGTTTATTTTTCACTTTTTGGTGTTTTTGAAGTCGGTTGTTTTTTTTTGCAAAAAGTTTTTTATTTTTTCATTTTTAGTTGTAATATCTTATAGAAATACTTACTATGACACCTAACCCTTAACCTTCAAGATTCCCTGATTATTGCTTTCAACTCCTAACCATTGAGGAGTAGTACCTTCCATCATAAGCTCATCAACATGAAGTGATGACTGCTAGATGCGAATACTTGTATAGCGTCAGAAAAAGCACGAAACACGTAATATGCATGCGTATGAAATTTGAGGGTTGCCCTGGATTTCTCTGGGATTCCATCATCAGGTCCTGGTTTCCATATCATGGTGGCCCTTGAAGTATCTCCGTTCCAATAAAAAAAGAATCATCAAAATTGGTTCATAAACGACGAAGTTATTCGCGATACACAAAATCAGGTAACATACCTACTTACATAAAAAAATGTGTATTGTACACATCTGCATACCCCCCCCCCCCCCCCCCAGAGCATAGAGCATACAGGCGTGATGTTACGTCATGATAATGTATATTCAATAAACAACCAAGCGATTCCAGCAATTACGACAGATTTGCCGTCTATTTTTGAAGAGTTCCATTGTATATCTCCGAAGATCAGCACCAGATCTTCACCAAATTAAAATGGGACCACCTCAGGAGTATACTCTTTCAAATAAAAAAAGAATTTTGAGAATCGATCCACAAATGGGGCAGAAATCAGGCAACATACATAAATATATATATATATATATGCATACACACGAACATAATAACCTCCTCCTTTTTTGAAGTCGGTTAAAAAATATAATATCACGCTTGTAATATCCCTGAATAGTTATCCCCGAGGTGTACTATATCGTTCACTAACATTGAATTTGCCAATTTTATAAAAGTCTCATAAAATAAGGGGCGAACCTATTACCTCCAATCGGGCACCATTCCAGTCTATGAGCTATTACTAAGAAATACAACTATTACTAATGAATATTAATGAACAAAAATCGAAATGACCGAAAAATACGACCTGTTTAAAATTCACGAAATTAATTAGAACATGTGTGTAGTCCGTCAACCCCGTGTCAAATATGAGCAACAGTGTTGATATTTTTCCATCACGCGATAGGCTAGGATATATGGGGCGTGCTCGGCAGACGACCTGGACGAGAGCCAGCGTCGCGGCCGTCGCGACGTCTTCGTCCGACCGACACTTACAACACGCAATTATCAAACGAATTCGTTCACTGCTGATGTTCACCAGATTCCTTTAAATTCTTGTTTCCGTCCGAGCACAGCTATAGAACCTGATACTTCATATAATTATTGCATCTTATATTACTCGTTTGCAGACTTTAAACCGAGAGAGCAACATTTGAGACATTCAAATCCCGGGAAATATTTTGGCTTATGTAGCTGACTTTCTACTGCATATGATCCGTCTTCATTAAAATATGAGGTTATTCGAGTACTTCGTTAAACTTGAATAACCTCATATTGTAATGAAGACAAATACGTTTTTAAATAACTTCGATGTCTCTGTGAGACATCGTGTCTTAAAAGGTTTCAGATGTTTGAAGAGATATTATTATATCTAAATGCGCATGTTGATATGTCTAATGATATTTTGCTGAATTGCGTGCTGCTATTATTTCTTCCGCCAATAACCCTAACTTACGGGCTTAGCCATAAAATACACTGTCATCATGAATGTTATAAGAACTTCCGTATTGATTTTGCAATTAAAGAATTAAGGTACTAGTACGTAAGGTATAATTTCCCTTTGAACTTGCGAAACGTAATATGATATGTAACATGTATGTGAAGACAATGATGGGAAATCTGACTGTAGCTATTACCTACGTAATATATGTGTTTAAGAAACATCATCTTAGCCAAGATTAAATGTCAATCACCGGTATAAATTAGCCGTTTCATGAAAAACACTCACTTTGCTAGCTCTATCTCTTCAAGCTTTTTTTTCTCGTAACCCGATCATAGTTCATTAATTCTATAAAGATTTGACTCCTTAAATTCTGTATAGTGCTCGACATCTTATTGTCATTGATATTCTCCCTGGATCGTCATCTGCAAAATTATATTTATTCATATTTTGGTGGGAATATCTATGGTTATCAGTACTGGCCGTTATTCATACTAAACTGATAGATAATTAGGTACAGAAAATAAGGTTACATGACACATGCATCATAAACAACGAACAAATCATAGACAATCATGAGCAGAGAACAAAAATAGAACAATTTATTAGTGAACATCTCTATAAATAGCTTCTAGCGCCATAATGAGATTCATCTTCAGTACTGAAACAAACTGAATCATTATAATTGAAACGATTGAAACAAATTGTAATTCAGCTGGGTAGGTGGGTACGTGATTGTGTTTTGTTTTTTTGTAACACTCGTTCGTATCAAAGGAAATAACGAGGTTGATGCTCTTTTAAAATTCTTTTGCTGCTATAAATCTGAGCTATAAGCACTTTCAAGATATTTGCGCGAATAATTCAAGAAACAATAGAAACATGTGCGTATTTTATGGACCGAAAGTATATTTTTAACATCAGAGGTGACGGGATTATATTAGGTCTTTACCTATGAAATTGCCGTTCTGCAGTACTGGCCATTTCAAATCAAAATATTTTTTGTTAAAGAAGCTGATGATACACTATCTACGGCTGAATTAGCAGCAGCTTTCGACGTTAGCGTCAAAACAATATTGGTCCATTTGCGTCAAATTGGCAAGGTAAAAAAGCTTGACAAATGGGTGCCCCAATGATCGCCAGCGCGAAGTACGCGTCGAGACGCGCCTTGCACCGCTCAACAGACACACAAATGAAGGAATTTTGAACCGCATTGTTACCTGCGATGAAAAATGGATTCTGTACGATAACCGTAAGCGCTCAGCAAGTTGGTTGGATCCTGGTTCAGCACCTAAACAATGCCCTAAACGAAAACTTACCCCTAGAAAAGTGATGGTCACTGTTTGATGGTCTAGCGCCGGTGTGATTCATCACAGCTTCTTACCAAACGGGGTGAGCATTACTGCAGATGTGTACTGTGAAGAACTGAACACAATGATGGAGAAGCTGGCACATCTCCAACCAGCATTGGTCAATCGCTCGTCTCCGCTGCTCCTGCACGACAACGCGCGACCTCATACTGCACAGCAGACGGTCTCAAAGTTGCAAGAACTGGGGTTGGAAGCTCTCCGTCATCCGCCCTACTCACCAGACCTTGCGCCTACAGACTACTATTTTTTCCAGAATTTGGATAACTTCTTGGCGGGAAAAAAATTCAATACCCGAGAGGCAGTACAAAATGCCTTTGAAGAATTTGTTGCCTCCCGACCAGCTGATTTCTTTAAGAAGGGCATCAATAAACTGCCACTTCGTTGGCAAAGATGCATTGATTACATACAATTAATTACATTACTTCGATTAATACAATTAAATTAATATAAACTTTTATAGGGGAAAAAAAAAATTAGATTGAGAATCTATTAAATAAATTTGACATCGATTAGAATTAATACAAATAAAAAATACATGAAAAAAATTCGTTTAAATTTTTTCAATCAAAACGGCAATTTCACAGGTAAAGACCTATTAATGATCTGATAGTATTCAAAGTCATTTTTCTTTATTTCACAGTTTGTTTACAAGTAGGCAATAAAGTGAAAGAATGTATTAAAATACTTGTTACTTTGAAGAACTCAACCTTAAGGGATGTGTCCAAGTCCAACGTTTCTCTATATTTGTCTAACACATTTAGCAGCAGCGAGATCGCTAATGCCCCAAACATTATGGCAATAAACATTTGAAGGCACTAACTGTTTGCTTACTAATCTTTAGATTTACTTCAAAGAACAGCCAATCATCTGTGGGTTTCGCAAAAGGGAACTAAATGATTGTGTCATGGCAATGAGCCGAACCAAAAGCTCTGTGGATCTTACTTTTAAAGATTCTTAAATTTTCAGTGGGTACTCGTAAGTTGACAATAACACGTCATATTATTGTAGTAAGTCGAATCTAGTTTGACTGGAATTTGATCATTCTTAAGCAAGACCAGGCTGATAAAAACTGTGATCGCAAATAGATATGGGTTCATAGACAGGAAGATTGATAAGTAGGTAGATATGTGTATTTCTTGAAATAGGTCCCAGATCTAAATTACAACAATTTTGTCTTGAAACTTTGAAAGAACTTGGAGTTCCTTGTTTTGGAGGAATCGAATTTTAAACTTTTTTGGATTTTTTCTACCTCTCCACCATAAATTGCTGATTGCGTGAAACCTAAGCCGTTGAGGATATCAAACTGACCGCTGGGGTACGTGTATCTAATATAGAAATCTCCCACGCTAATAATAATACTCATTTGGAAGAGAATCAAGAGGAGCTACTCCTAAGATAGTAAAATTATAATAAAACTAGATGTTGCCAGCGGCTTCGCGAGCTACAACTTGAAAATTATCCCACGGGAAGATAAAATCGGGATAAAAATCTATCCTATGTGGTAATTCAGGTTATAAACTATCTGTGTACCAAATTTTATCCAAATCCGTTCAGTAGTTTTTGCGTGAAAGAGTAACAAACATCCTTACTGTATACTCACAAACTCTCGCATTTATAATATCAGTCTGTAAAAACCCCACAACAAACAATGTACATGCCAATAGGCCGTGCAATGTAACCTTAATCTATTTAAAAACCAATGTGAAATCATAGACGTCATCTCATAATGACGCAGGTATCATAATATTGGAACAGTCGTTGATAGAGCAAGATAAATGATATAATTGATATTGGCGAGCCCTGCCATCCGTATTGAACTTCCACCTGACAAGCCCTTATATCCGAGACAGTTGACAGCATCAAAGCACGTGGCATTTTGCTCATTTCTTCGTCACAGATTCAAAGCAATTACAGACACATTGTGAGACTTTCAGACGCGTAGGACACAAGCAAATGTATTGGCAAAGCTCGTTGCATAGTCGGCTAATTTGGGCAATCGCTATCACTTTCCGTTTGGCCCGTTTTACTTTGGTCAAGGAACGGTGCAAGGTGGCGAGTAGCGTCTACAAGGAATGCGGCAAGAGGTACAAACGTGCAAACCTAGAGAGTGATTGTTGACTCTCTGTCTCTACTATCTGATCGGTTTACCCTACTGTCCTAGCTAACTACTTTGCTAAATAAATCGGGCCTGAGAGCAGTACTGGACGTGTGGTCCCATAGGTATATACGGGCTGAGCAAGTGTCGTAGGTCATGGTGTAGATTTTTTTTTGCATAGATTTATTGAAAAGATATCTGACTTTTGGCTAAGACAATTCACTAAAACTTAGATGAGGTTTTTTTATTAATGATTTTTCCAATCATCATAGGTAAAAGCATTGTACATACCTACGTGGAGTAATATTTCAATAATTTTAGGTACTTTTATAATAAATAACCTTACCTCAAACTTAAATAAGCTCGTTTTCAATCATTATTAAAAAATCTAACACGTACCTACTAACTTTGATACATACTAGGTAAGTACTACTACCTACTAACAAGACTCTCGCGTGACAAATACAAGCCAAAGTATTATTGTTGAACACAAAAGAGTTGCACCGATGACCTAGAACGATAAAAATAAAAATATTATTTTAATTCGTCTTACTTTGTTCCGGGTTAAGTTTTAAACATGCGATTTTCATAAGTCACAGTAGGTACCTAAATTACTTTCAGCCTAGTTGGTAACTAATGCACACAAGGTTAATTTAAAGCCCGTGCAGTTTCATTACAGTTTTTTCAAGGAAACTCATTATGAAAAATGTCATAAAAATATGTCGTTAGAATACTAATGACCGTCATGCAAGTATTAAATTAAAATAAAAGGATATTATTTACTTAAAACTGGCATTCAAGCATGGAACTGTTTTATTTTCTTGCTATATGTTTAAATCTCGTAGTTTTAGGGTTTTAGACCAGTTTACTTACTAGATTACGATCACTCATCAATCATTTCAGCCACTTGAAAGGCACGGTGAATAATAATAATTACGTAACATTTCCGAAGGCCCCCAAAATAAAACCACAGTTCCATATTTATACTGTGACGAAACGTCCTTGAAAGTATGCAAAACAACAGTTATTTTGGACTTCCGTATTTCAGATTTTTTTCTAATTCGAAAAAAAGAAAGACTTCTATGAAATCATCATCTGCCAAGCCTTTTCTCGACTATGTTGGGGTCAACTTCTAGTTTAACCGGATGCAGCTGAATACCAGTATTTTACATGAGGCGACTGTCTACCGCCCGCCGGGGCCGCGGATTTTAGAACTAGATGATGTGGCCTCGGCGCAAGGGCAAAGAAGGAACATGGGTTCGGTTTTTAGTCAGTAGAAGTCTGACACTCCCCTTCGCTCTGCCCAAGAGCGGGGGGGTCATTTGATGATTTTCCACACACCAAAAAAAAAAAAAAGAAGGCGACTGTCTATCTGATCTCCACAACCCAGTTGGTACTGGATCAGACTGGATGTTACTATACTTTATACTTTATATTAGGTACCTATGTAATTGGAGATTCTATAACCGGCATTTTCAGATTTAATTATCCTGTGGATTGGCGCGTAATTCGAAATTCAAGTAAATTTTATTCGAAAGACGTGTTAATTTAATTTCAAATTCAGTCAGTTGTTTTTTGATAGTTTTTTGTTTTTGTGACATTGTGGTAGTTTTTGGCGCCATGGATAAACTGCAAATTCGTACAATTTTCGAATATGAGTTCATACGTGGAAACAACACGAAACATTAACGACGTGTACGGGCTTAACACTGCTTGCATAAACACGGTCCATTACTGGTTCAATCGTTTTCAATCTGAAAATTTTGAGTCGAAGAACGAGCCTCGCGGTTGGCCGGTAACCATTGTCGGCAACGACGAATTGAAGGCGATAGTGGAAGCGGATCCAACTCAATCTAAGGCTGAGCTTACTGCAGGCCTTGGAGTTAGTGTCAAAACAACATTGAGGCACTTGCGTCAAATTGGAGAGATAAAAAAGCTAGATAAGTGCGTGCCACGCGAACTAAGCGACCAACAGCGAGATTTACGCGTCGAAGCATGCATATTGCATAGCACTTTTGAATCGGCAAAGAAACGATGAAATTCTTAATCAAATTGTTACCTGCGATGAAAAGTGGATCCTGTACGACAACCGTAAGCGTTAAATTCGTCTCAGTGGGTGGACCCGGGCACATCACCGAAGGAAGGAAGATGATGGTGACTGTCTGGTGGACCAGTGCCGGACTTGTACACCACAGCTTCTTACCGAATGGCACAACAGTGACGGCAGATGTCTATTGCCAAGAATTGCAAACAATGATGGAGAAGCTCGCAATTCAACAACCAAGACTAGTCAATCGTTCTTCCCCATTGCTTCTCCACGACAACGCGCGAGCTCACACTTCACGAACGACCATCGCAAAGCGACAAGAGTTAGGTAGAGCTGGAAGCTCTGCGTTACCCACCGTACTCACCGGACCTTGCCCCAACATATTTCTACTTTTTTCAAAATTTAGACATTTTTTTAAGTGGTAAAAAATTCGACACCCGAGAGGCTGTACAAAACGCTTTCGCTGACTTCATCGCCTCCCGTCCGGCAGACTTCTACAGTAACGGGATAAACAAACTGCCATCAAAATGGCAAAATTGTATAGATCATTTGGGCCAGTACTTTAATTACTTAGCTGAAATAAAAAAAAATACCAAAATTTTTATATTTTAAAATTCTTATACAAATCTCCAATTTCATAGGTAAAGACCTAATATTACTAATATACTTTATGTTTTTATACTTACTCTTGGTAAGGCTGGTTGTTTTACTATCAGACCACGGCCTACCTGTAACAACTGTAAAAGATCTACAAATGCGGGACCAACGGCTTCACCAAAGACTTCTCAGAAATAACAAACAAAAAATTAAAATATTACGAATTGAAACTATTAATAAATACAATGGAATCTCATTAATCATAATTGTTTATAAACAAATCTACGTATTACATATTAAACTTAATATATTACGTTAAATACAAACACTAAATTATACATGGCGCCCGCGAGCGTACTACGTGCCTCCTATATCGGTCTTTATTAGGTCAAATATTCTGCGCCCACTGACGCTATAAACGCCATCTGCTGCCAACAAATATTTATTTTTCTTTTCCCACAAAACCCCTATGATATCACACAAGGCTATTTCTTTAATAAACCCGCTTGTTTATCTAGTTGTGAAAGGCGCAGTTACATAGTGTGAGGTGGTAGGGTCAATGGTCTGAAAAACTTTCTTGGGTATTTTTCATTGGTGATTTGATTGTAGTAACACCGAAATCCGCCGTCGGACGAAAGTCTACGATGTCGGGGACCGGGCGGTGCGCCTCAAGTGGACCTGGGCAGGACATCTTGCTAGACGCGGAGATGGCCGATGGAGCAAGGCATTGACTGAGTGGTGGCCAAGGTTAGGCCATAGAAACCAGGGCCGTCCTAAAGCTCGTTGGGTTGACGACATCGTTAAGGTTGCGGGAAACACCTGGATGAGAGACGCACAGGATCGGGACGCGTGGCGGAAAAAAGGGGAGGCCTATACCCAGCAGTGGGTGATTCCGGGCTGATATGATGATGATAATGATGATTTGTATTCTAATTGATACTCCAAGGCCTCCATTGCGTACACGTGATTTTTCAGGTCATCTTCAGAGGAGGGACGATCATGATGTCCACAGGTACACTGTTTGATTCGTGAAATACCTACATTTGCATCATTCGAATATTATGTCTCCTCTTCAACATCGTTTAGAACCCTGCATTTTCTAGATAGGTACCTGCGCGATCGTTTTTGGTTTACCCGGCCTTCCAGTGCTCTATGTGGGCATCATCTTCTGCATAAATCACAACCCAGAAGATGCCTCGATTTGACTCCAATGATCGCTTGGAATGTGGTCGTCATATTAATGTTATCAAGAAAACTTTTGTAGGTACTTGACTCTACAAATCACCAAACTTGATAACGGGTTATGTTGACCAATTTAAAAATATATAAATTCGAGTTCAGGCGTGTTTGTAGCCTTAGTGGGATCAGTTGACTAGAGAGCCTGGGAACTCGGTTTTGAACTATACGAACTTTAAGGTTTCTCTAATTCATCATGTACCGTTTTTAAATTGTACATGTAATGTAAACGATAGATAGGTAGGCATGTGCCCGAAATTGTTTAACTTATGAATAAAATTAGCCGAATAGACCGCCTGATTCTCATTATTTGCATAACTTAGTACCTATAATAAAATGTATTTTATTAAACACCCAGCGTTCTTCCTCATCTCTCCTACTTTTGGTCTATACTGTGCCCGACGGGGTCCATAATTGAGACTAAAGTACTAAACTGTATACCTACCAACTGTATATACATACATTATGGTACGCAATAAGAATTGAGAAAGAGAGAACATTCCAAAGTCTGCCTCCGACCTCAACTGATCTGTCAGACCCTGCCCAAGTTTAGAACATAAAACACAATACCAACCAACCCTTTAATCGCCAACACTTGTTATTTGTGAATTGCATCGTCCACAAATAGGCTTAGCTTACCACCTGTATTGATCATAATCCATTCATACAGCGTAACCGCTTACCTTCGTCCATAATTGTATTACTGCTCTGTAATGTTCACGTTCGCGATGGGCTGTAATGTACCTAATGAATTAACATTGCACAACTACTTTGGTTATTAGAGGTAGAGTAAGCGTAGGCACTAGATACTTCCCTGTATTAAGGGTCCCCAGAATAAACAGACACCCATCTGTTGTAGTAATTGTAACAATTTTCTCTCTCATCAGCATATATACCTAGCTCTGGATAGGATGGTAGTGTTAAACATGACTAGCACCAATCGTATGCTACTAACAGCCGGTTTCTGAATTGAGTATTTGAAGTTGAAAACGTCTCAATCTATACTTAAGTACTACTTAAACATTTTTCCGTTTCTGAATTGAGTTTTTTTAAACTCTAATCAAGATTTGAGTAATCTGTCATCATTTACTCAAATTTGACAGAAAGCATGCTCAATTCATGCTTAAGACCAGCACTTGCGTTTCTGAACTAAGAAAAACGTGTTTGACTATACTCAAAGCATTATCAACGACAAGTTAAGTAGTTGAACGTTGACACACCAATTTCGGCTACTCAAACTGTACTCAACATAATTTTCTAGTGGTTTTGTAAGTGATTTTGATCGAAATGAGTGACGATGATACTTCCTTGTCGTCTCTGGAGATGCATCAACGCAGACAACCGCGCCTAAGAAGAATAGCAAGACATCGGCCTTTTTTTTTTTTGGTGGGTGGAAAATCATCGAATGACCCCCCCCCCCCGCTCTTGGGCAGAGCGAAGGGGAGTGTCAGACTTCTACTGACTAAAAACCGAACCCATGTTCCTTCTTTGCCCTTGCGCCGAGGTCACGTAATCTAGTACAAAAATCCGCGGCCCGGTTTCGGTTCGGTTCTGCTTCACGATGGGGTCGGTTAGGTTTATTTTCAACAAAATAAAGCCTAAACTGACCTGTCGTATTCAACGGCGAGACTGCATTTCTCCCATGTTGCAGTTCTTAATAGCTCTCAGATTTTACGCGACTGGTAGCTTTCAAGCTGTTGTGGGGGACACTGTGAATGTGAGCAAGGTCAGCCGCGTGATAGAGAGGGTGACTAGTGCGATAGCGTTTTAGATTGAGATGACAATATGTTTGTAGGTATGCCCAATGCACAGGAGAGACCATCAGTAGCGGCACGATTTTTTGACATTGCTGGATTAGTAGGTATTATTAGGTACAATGGGAAGTTTTAATAAAAATATTATCAATTCAATTCAATTCAATAATTTTATTTCAGGCTACAATGGCCCAGAGATATTATATACCTTAAAAACTAACATAAATAAAGTAAATACAATTTTTTGTTAACAAAAATACTTAAGACTATGTTAGTAGCACTTCACTTTTTAACACATCACTTGTGCTGGCTGTCCAGTGGAATTTGTCCGCGGAAGCGACGGAACACCACGTCCTGAGGCCAAAAGTCTTCCTTCATCACCTGGGGCAGATAACAATTCGGTACTCGCACCACAAACGCCTTGAAGTTGACATTGCGGCGCGACTCCAGTAAATGCACCCTCGGCGTGTACCTTATCTTTTGGCGCACGTACTCCACGATGTTGCTGATGATTATCAGAATTCCAATAAAACTTGTTGTCTATTTACTAACAGTCTGACAAAATCACAATGACATTCACAGATTCACGATTCGTTTCGATTCACGATTCGGTTCAAAGACGTCAAATATGAAATTGCTAAAATGTGCATAATGCAACTTTAATAAAATAAATTTGTTGATATTAACGCTGTTATTTAAAATTAGTTTACTTTTTAAGTCTGTTTTAAATTTATAAGAATAAAATGATTTAATATTATGAGTTTTGGAAAAATACCGGTTTTTTAATGTGAATTGGAACGTGTTAGCTTTGATCAAGAATACCTAAGTAAATGATCAGTTGAATAAGGTTTGACGAAAATCGATTTTAACTTGTGAAACGCAAAAAACTTAAGCACATACTTATGTATTTGAGAATAATCAGTTGAGATTTGCTACTTTTCTCAAATCAGAAACCGGCTGTAAATGTACTAAAATTTCGAGACCAACCTTGTCAAAGGCCTGTTTGAAATCTAATGACACGCGTACCATCTGATAATGATTTTAAAAAGATTATTGTAAATCTTGCCGCTTTGGTCATCTCACTTAAAAATGCACGTTTACCTTTCAAAGTAAATGATACTTACTAAAATGTTCTTACATTTTGCAAGGGAGAATTTTAGGACTTATATTGATGGTGTATGAAAAAGAAATAAAAGGCAATTATCGTCGCAAGATATGAACAGGATATTTGTCTAATTATATAAAAATTAATTACTCCTGAACGTGTCTCGGGCACAGTACAGAGTCAGACGCGTCACAGTGTCAATTACAAGAGATTAAATCCATTATTGGGATTAAATTGTTGCCTTTACATAGGTATATTGGAGTATTAACACATGAAAATTATTTCTTGTTTCCACTCACATCTTATTTCTTTTTAGGGTTCCGTAGTCAACTAGGAACCCTTATAGTTTCGCCATGTCTGTCTGTCCGTCTGTCCGTCCTCGCTTAATCTCTGTGACCGTTAGCACTAGAAAGCTGAAATTTGGTAAAAATATGTGTATCAATCACGCCGACAAAGTGGTAAAATAAAAATTGGATAAAAATGTTTTATTAGGGTAGCCGCCGTAGCCGGTAACCCGGTATATGTAAAGTGGGAAGTGATTTTTTTTTTAATTTCAACCCTAACGTGTGATATATTGTTGGAAAGGTATTTGAAAATGAATAGATGTTTATTAAAATCATTTTTTGATAATGTCAATAATTTCAGAAATAATCGCTCCAAAAGTAAAAAACAATATGTGTGTGTGTGTGTGTCCCCTCTAACTTTTGAACCTTGTTTAGAAAATGTGAAAAAAATCTGAAAAGTAGAACTTTATAAGGACTTTCTAGGAAAATCATTTTGAACTTGGATGGAAACAGTTTTTGAACAAAAAAGACAAAATGTTTTACAAAATAATTTAAAGCAAAAATAATATACAAAAATAATAATATATAAAAATAATAATATATGCAAGCATTTTTTTTTAACTTCGTTTACATATTTTATTATCCTGAACGTATCTTTTTTCAAACAAAAAAAGAATTATCATTACGGAACCCTACACTGAGCGTGGCCCGACACGCTCTTGGCCGGTTTTTATACTATTTAATTTACTATAAAATCACATCAAATTTGAAAATCCAAAACACTATCATGCTATAGTTTTCACGATTCTAGGGTTCTAGGGTTAGATAGAGGATCTTCTTCTTCTTTTCGGATCGATTCTACTTCATACGGTTTGGGCCCAGTAGGTAGCCACGCTTATTGCAGCGGCAGAGGCGCTGTTCAGGTCGTCAAGGGTGCATGTATGAGGACATGTAGGACACTCCAGCAGGTGGGGCATTGTTTGGTCCGGAGCGCCGCACTCGCACTCGGTGTTGGAGGAACCAATAATACCCCACTTTGCGAGATTATGTTTGCAGCGGCGGATAGAGGATTGCAGTTCATGATGAACGTGAAATTCTAAATCTGTACCTATTAAGAGGATGACAACAGCTAATGAGCTCTGACGTTTCAGTATTTTTGGTCACGCCCATCACAATTTTTCCGATACCCTAGCGCCATACTACCAAGTAAGAAACAAATAGTCCAGGATCCGCGGTCCATTTTTGCACTTGATTACTATCAAGCTAATTTTCCGTTAGCAGCTTCATTTTGATGAGACGGCGAGACGCCCAACAATTTCCTGCACGAAAACTCTCGAATTCTCACTTGTGGTAGGTAATAGGGGTAGCAGGGATAAAATATGTTGGTTTGCTAGCTGGGTTTTTTTTTGTTAAATCTGATGATAATTATTCTAAATTATTTGAAAAAATATTTGTCCTACAAAATGTATGGTTTGATCAAAGAGTCCCCTTTCTTCCTTCCAATATGTTTCGATAACGAAGTCGTTAAAAATGATTACTAACTGGGTTTTGGGGATTGGATATTTTCTATTAAACCCACTCTTTACAAGTTACCTACAAGATTCTAAAAATTATAATAAGTGTTAGGCTCTTACTCCACGCATCATCAATACTCCTGTACATCATAAACAAGAGGCTAATACACTTTCTGGAGCCACAAATTCAAAAGGCAAAGGCACGCGGGAACAAATCCTGAACGTTCGCCAAATTATAGAGAAGAGCCGGGAATTTAACAGCCCTGTATTGATAATAATATGTTTCATAGATTACACCAAAGCATTTGATTGCGTGGAGTGGGGCAAGTTGTGGGAGGTTCTAAAGGACATGGGAACGCCTCAACATCTTATTGACCTAGTCCGATGCCTCTACCTACATCAACAACCGCTCTTTCGTCAAAATAGACACCGACTGTTCAAATGCGTTAGGCAGGGATGCATCCTCTCACCTCTGCTCTTCAATGTGTATGAAGAGTTTATCATTCACAAGACTCTTGAGGGCTGGGACAAGGGGTTTACTGTTGGTGGAAAGTGGATTTCCAATCTGAGGTACGCTGACGACACTGTTCTCCTTGCTACAACATTTGGCAACGTGAAAGAGATACTGCACAGATTGGAAGTGGAAAGTGGCAAATTAGGGTTTGCAATAAATAGGCAGAAAACCAAGCTTATGGTGATAGATCGTGCGGGAAAGCTATCGGGCGCCTTAACATCTAAGGCATCTATACTGTGGACATCTTCGATTATCTGGGCTCCAATATAAGTAATGAAGGTAGCTGCGTCCCAGAAATAAAACGGCGGATAGCAATGGCTAAAGATGCTATATCACGCCCCCAGAACATTTGGGAAAAACGTGGTATAAGTTTTAAAACGAAGACCCGTTTGGTCAGAGCACTAGTTTTCCTGATTTACCTCCATAGAGTTGAGACATGGACAATCCAAACAAGAGTAAGACAGAGGCACGCATTCGAAATGTGGTGTTTTAGGCGGATTCTCCGAATTCCATGGACGGCCAAACGCACAAATATGTCTATCCTTTACCAACTCAATATCAAGACTCGATTGTCAACAGTTTGCCTACAGCGTATTTTGTCTTATTTTGGCCACATAATGCAAAGAGGAGATAGCAGCCTTGAAAAGCTGGTCATTGTTGGCAATACCGAAGGCAAGCGACCGCGAGGCCGGTCGCCATTTTACCAATTTGGAAGTGTCTGTCTTCCAAACGATTGGCTTTGAGAAAAAATTGTTTGTGGAACCTCAATGTCATTTTTAAAGACCTGTCTAATGTCTATAGACACCCCACACGTAGGTATAGGTTTGATGAAAAAATATTTTTTTAGTTTCAGTTCCATGTATGGGGAAACCCCCTAAACCCTTTTTTTATTTTTGTATAAAAATCGTAAAGCGGTTCACAGAATACATCTACCTACCGAGTTTCAACTGTGTAGTCTCAATAGTTTCCGAATAAAGTGGCTGTGACATACGGGTGGACAGACGGACAAACAGACATGACGAATCTATACCTAAGGGTTCCGATTGCCATTCGGCTACGGACCCCTAAAAAACAGCTGGTTTGTAATAATTTTTTATGAGCTCGTTATCAATACATGTTGGATTTAGATTTAGATAATGATCATCAGATTTAACAAAAAAATTAAGTTCAAAAATCTAAAACCCGACTACTAACAAAATCGCGGTCTTAAAAGTAGAAAACAAGAAAATAATTCGTGTCTGATATTCTTCGTAGTCGCATGCCACTGATACCTGATGATCCTTCATGGCGTTCTCATTGATACAGAAGTCTGCTGCTAATTGCCATTAGCAAGGTGGCATGCGACTACGAAGAATATCAGACACGAATTATTTTCTTGTTTTCTACTTTTAAGACCGCGATTTTGTTAGTAGTCGGGTTTTAGATTTTTGAACTTAATTTTTTTATTTGAGTTTCATTTTTGTGTGTACTTAAACTATAATATAATACACTAGCACTTTGCCCACGGCTTCGCCCGCGTGGATGTCGGTTCAACTACAAAAGTGACGATTTTCCATACAAACTTTCATCCCCTTTTTCACCCCCTTAAAGGTTAAATTTCCAAAAACCCCTTCTTAGTGCTCCCCTACATTAAAATAGGAAGCCTCGTGCAAAATTTCACATTCCTAAACACAAGTAATAAGATTTTCCATACAAACCTTCATCCCCCTTTTCACCCCCTTAAAGGTTAAATTTCCAAAAACCCCTTCTTAGTGCTCCCCTACATTATAATAGGAAGCCTCGTGCAAAATTTCACATTCCTAAACACAAGTAATAAGATTTTTCATACAAACTTTCATCCCCCTTTTCACCCCCTTAAAGGTTAAATTTCCAAAAACCCCTTCTTAGTGCTCCCCTACATTATAATAGGAAGCCGTGTGCAAAATTTCACATTCCTAAACACAAGTAATAAGATTTTCCATACAAACTTTCATCCCCCTTTTCACCCCCTTAAAGGTTAAATTTCCAAAAACCCCTTCTTAGTGCTCCCCTACATTATAATAGAAAGCCGTGTGCAAAATTTCACATTCCTAAACACAAGTAATAAGATTTTCCATACAAACTTTCATCCCCCTTTTCACCCCCTTAAAGGTTAAATTTCCAAAAACCCCTTCTTAGTGCTCCCCTACATTATAATAGGAAGCCGTGTGCAAAATTTCACATTCCTAGCCTCAGTAGTTTCGGCTGTACGTTGATATGTCACCCAGTCAGTTATCCTTTTATATATATAGATATTTGTAATGTGCTCGCCAAGACCTTTCATTTGATACCAAATTTGCTATGGTTATCTCAATTTAATATTTTTTTAGGTAAGTTTTTGACATTTAAATTCCGTCATAAAAAGAATTTATAAAATTTATATAGCCTATGTCACCCGGGCTATTCTTACGAATCTATTCACACCTAATTTATTAAAATCCGTTCAGTAGTTTAGGCGCTACGGTGGAACATACATACATACATAGACTGCCAAAATCATTACCCTTCCTTTTGGCTTCGCCGTAGTCGGGTAAAAAAAAATTGTTAGTAATAGATTTTTGAAAATCATCAAATCAACATATTTTATCCCTGCTGCCCCTATTACCTACCACAATCGAGAGTTTTCGTATAGGAAAATGTTGGCGTCTCATCAAAATGCCAGCTACTCACGGAAAATTAGCTTGATAGTAATCAAGTGCAAAAATGTACCGTGGATCCTGGACTAACATTGTGACGCGGTCAATAACAATTTATAGATGAACGGATAGCTGTCAAGTGGGGCGCAAAGTGACATACGTCCATCTAGCAGTTCTAGCACCGCGCCTGAGCGCTCACTGTCGGATCAGCATACGTAAGAAAGAGAGCGCGATGACGCAACGCTCGAACTTCTTACAAACCATCTAATGATTAATTACATAAAAATAATTGATTAAATAATCAAAAATTAAAAACAACCAAATTTTGTATTTAAATATGATACGTTATTGTTATAAATTTTACCAACGTACGTTGATTAGTAATACAGATATTTTGTTGGAAGATCATTTTAAGAGGTTAGTTTACCATTTTTTGTATCGAGAAAACTTTTCAAAAACGTGTTTTGGTTACAACGAAATTATCAGAAATATGTTCAAGATTAACATATATTTTTTTCGCCGTGTCAAACTGTATAGATTTGGCTAAAAAATTGTTCAATACAAGCCTATTTGGCTCTTGTCAGCGTCCTAACAAAGACCCCAAAATTCATTTTTTCATGATACAGATTACAGTCCCAATCGACCTTAATTAATGGACCTTTAAGCCGAATCATTCAAATAGGCTTAGGTAGGTGGAACTTATAATAAAACTATGTTACTATGAGTAGCATCCTACGCGTAATTGTGCTGTGCCGACAATACCTATGCTGTAGTACCAGAACTGTACCTACTGACCGAGGTCTAAAATGGCCACTTTCGCAGATCATAATATAATTTGCGTTAAAAGCGTAAAATGGACCTTTTATTGCGTCTGTGACAATTTAAGAAAATAGATCATAATAGGAAAATAATACGAGTTGCGTTAACATTCGTAAAATGGTCACAGACGCACTTAGTATTATAAAAGGTTTATTTTACACTTTTAAAGCAATTCGTATTATGATCTCCTAAAGCGGCCATTTTAGACGCCCTGGACTACAGCAATGAGTATTATGTGGTTTATGCGGAAAATAGTTACTATCGTCTATCTATAGCTTCCTACTGAAATAATAGGTAAGTAATAAAGCCGCTTTTTAACCGACTTCGAAAAAGGAGGAGGTTATTATGTTCGTGTGTACGCGATACGTTATAGGTATATGTACTTATATGAATTTCATAGACACGTATTACCCAAGGGCGGATCCAGCTTTGGTGCCAGGGGGGGGTCACATAGTTGTTATCAAATCACAAAAATTTATAATTTAATTTTTATAAGTAATCATAGATACATATTAAAAGTAGGTATTTTTTTAATGTTTATAGTTCTAGGTACTTAAACATACCTATATTTAAATAACAAAAACAATTTTTGTTTTACGTCTTCTCCCGAAACGCATCACTTTATCTACTTCAATGGGTACGTTTTATTGGACGTGGAGAAGTGCCAGTCCGGTTTGACGTTCTTAAGCCATTGAAGCTCTTCGCCACGATTCTTCGATGTGCTATGAGCCTTATACAGGGGAACATAGCGTTGAACAATTTTCCCTGGATGGACGATTTAGAAATAGAAATGAGAATCGAAGTCGAGTGCTTCAAGCGAGACGAACGGAGAAAAAGCAAAAGAAAGGCGCGAGCGGAGCGAGCGCGAATTTTTTTTTGTATTTTGGGGGTTAGCAAAGATATTGTCATTGGGAGGGAACTTGAACGTGCCCTTTATTTATGTCGGCTACTGAGTTTTTCGTCTCTAAAAAGTGTACCATTCTGACCTAATCTTGTAAAGGATAATAAATCTATTAACACTACGATACGTAAATATTTACATAATTATAATACGTAAAATATGTTAGTAGGTACTTAGTTTTTCATTGCCATTCACATCACAGCCAGAGCAGGTTGTGATTTGTACATCTTTAGAAGTCGTTGAGTTGTCACACGTAGTCAGTTGTCCGAAAGTCTGATAACCAGTCTTAGTAAGGGATATCTCATCGTACCCGGTACTAACTGGGTTGTGCAGTGTGCAGGTCAAAAAAGCAAAGAATCTAACAATAGTATCAACCTCGGTTCAGACGTTTATAAGTTATGGTGGAATAAAGAAACTGATAAATAAACATACATGAACCTTAAAAACACTCTTTTTGGGTAGTTAAAAAGATAATTAAAACATTGTTTAACAATTTTAATTAGTGGTCCACCTAGGTACTGGACTCGGCCCAGGGGGGGGTCATGACCCCCCTGACCCCCCCCCCTGGATCCGCGCTTGGTATTACCTACGTGTTTCGTGCTTTTTCTGACGCTATTGAACCGTTAAAAATATTTGTATAGGATATATATAAAGGTACTTATTACAACTAAAAATGAAAAAATAAAAAAACTTTTTTGCAAAAAAAAACAACCGACTTCAAAAACACCAAAAAGAGAAAAATCAGCTTCTGAAGTCGGTGGCAAAACCATGAAGTCAAACAAACAAAAATCACCGACTTCAGAAGCAGATTTTTCTTCTTAAGTTTATTTTTCTCTTTTTGGTGTTTTTCGAGTCTCTCAGTCGTACCGCTGAGATCTCCTAAATTAAGTACACATTGTACGTAATGGTTTTTGATGTGATTTACACCAATATTATTTAGATCATGTATTCCAGAAGATTATGAGTAGGTACAGTTATTACAGTAGGTACATCACATTATGAGTAGGTAGGATCATATATATAATTACCTATTACGTGTGACGTACAAAACAGACTAACAGAACAGTTAAACTCGCTCTTTTAGTAGTAAGGTTTCAATTCCTCAATTATAGTGAAGTTATATTTATTCAGTACTTAATTTACCTATGGCTGAACTTGGGAAATGAGCGAGAGGATTATCTTTAACTCACACGAACTTTTATGGTTTCATACTTACCAAAAGGAAGGATTACATACGTAACGCTTAAAAAATTACGATATTTACATAAATGTCTCTCTCTGTCTCAATCAGTCAATTTAATCTAACCCATTCAACTCCTGGATAAAGGCCTCGTCTAATTATCGAAATGCCAATTTAACACCTATTTCTATGATTCGCATGCTGAAGTGCCGATTGTCCTAGCCTTGGATATCCCATGAGTTGGCTAGGTTGCTCACTGACATTTTCAGCTCCTTTACACTAGCTATGTCGTAGTCGTAGGTAGCTATGTCGGTGATTCGTATTATTTAACAAAACAACTATAACTAGGTACTAGACCAGAGGTCCTGTAGCGTCATCATCAGGATGGTATGCTAGTTTGATGATTTCAAATTCATGATTTTCTAGTCTATTGTGCTTATTGTTAAGAATTTACGCATTAATTCAATAGTTATTTTGTTCCTTGCCAGCAGTTTCATAAGCTAGTTAGCCCGTCCTCACTGTGACATAATTTGCTATAAGTAGGTAGAGGCAGGTAGGTACCTACTACCTACATGTTCCGCGATTTGTGACGGCACGTGTAACTTTTTTAAATTAAATGTTAGTCTGGGAAGAAGCGTTAGCGTGTTTGGAAAGCTCTTTAGTGTCTACGTTTTTTTTTTTAAATTAGGGATAGGTATCTCTTGTTTTGATGAACCTAGGTATCTAATTTATCTTAACTTTTTTTCAGCCAGATCCTGTACATGGACCAGCATGTTTACGAAATTCCAAAAAGCTACAACAGAAACATTCCACCCGGTAAGTTATACCTACTTATTTTACTAAATTATATATTTAAGGAAATTCCCATAGTTTTCTGACAAATTCATATGATATGGTAAGCACCTACCTACCTACGTATACCCGGAATTCAGAGTAGGTAATTGACCTACTACTCAATAACATACCATTGATTATTTTGATGTTGCATAAGAGTGGATTTGTGTAGAGGTAGGTACAAATGGCCTATAATTACCGATGTAGCTACTTACCTACAACCAGGAATTACCTAAGTAGGGACCTACTGTTTTTCTAACAACAACTAAGGCTTCTTTAAAAGTCGTTTTAAAAATGAAACCAGATATTTT
Organism: Diarsia mendica; assembly: GCA_949316265.1. NCBI lineage: Eukaryota > Metazoa > Arthropoda > Insecta > Lepidoptera > Noctuidae > Diarsia > Diarsia mendica. Next base: position 17,530,671 of record OX438897.1, read on the forward strand.
TGGACTAAGTAAATGGTGATCTATTTTTAAAAACACTTAAATTAGATTTTCGATAGGTTTTATTTTATAAAGTCACGCGTAAATATCAGCCTACTCGGCTATCCACTTAGCACCGGACATTATTCAGCACAACCGCGCTGTTGCCGGCACTGCCCGCAAAACCAATCATTAGTCGAGCCGTAGGTGAATGTCGTACCTCACTCAACGAACGCTGCTAATTATAATTATAATCCACCTCCTTACGAAGCAACATAAAAAACCTTATTGCTAAAAATACTTAGTAAACATTAAAATACAACACTGGCCATACATTTTCAAATTCACTGGATTCCATATATAGGTACTCTTTGGTATTTTAAAGTATTTTATTTACTTACTCTTTGTTTTATTAGAGCCCTCGCACCTAACTTATTTTGACGAATAATTCACCGAATCAAAATAATTATCATATTTTATTTTATAAGCGACGAGACATTTCTGTGTCTAAAACAAAAGTAGTAAAACTGAAATCCAGTAATCCTAATGGTTCTGCATCACGAACCTTCATGGACGTTCGTTTACCTATAGATACTTGCAATATCTAGGTGTATCGAACCTCGACGACTTACTGAATCTATTCAGAAATCAGAATAACATTTTGTACAGTCGACAGCAGGCCGGTCAAATATCCAGTATAAGCTGGTCTCGTTTTCTATTGAAACTTCATACTATGGTAGGCCAACTCTAGGTCAAAGTGGTAACAGGGGCGTGCTTTTATCTGTACTTATGTTAATGTTAATAAAAGTCGCATCAATAAAAGCAACAGAATCTAGAACAACTTTATTTTCATTTTCAGTTTTTCTCGTGGGGCAATTTTACCTATCTTACTTAGTAATTTTCATTATTTCGTTCAAAGAGTTCCGTAATACAGTATTGAACATCACTGTCACGCTGTTTTACATAATTATGTGTGTTATCAAGGCATGTCGTGCCCTGCGGTGTACCTACACCTAGTTTTGGGGTAACACTACGCGACCTATGAAATTGTTACCAAGTACTAGCCTATACCTAATCAATATAGCTGAAGAATTAGATGAACCTACGTAGGCTTCATCTTCATCAAAATAAAAACATAATGCAACTCAACGACCATACATGCAACTGCTACCTAACCTAGGTAATCAAAGTTTGTGGTTGCTAAGGGTCTTCGAATAATTTCGAGGACTATGTTTGTTTGGCCGTTTGTTTGGACTATGTTTGTTTGTTTGTTTGGCTGTAATATCGCGGTTTTCGGCCGTGATATCTCCGCTGTCGACCGTCATAAAACCATTGATTAGGCGCTATTATTTCCCAACAATGTGTCATTATTTCAACGAACGCAATGTATAAGTTTTCCATTGTTTTTCCAGACAAAAACACGACGGTATACGTAGGGGTGAATGTCAACCGGGTATCAGGAGTTGATGAGAATAAAGAGGTAAGTAAAAGATCTGTTCCTTCTATCAATAATTAGTAGCATACCGAATGGCTAAGTATGTGTTCTTGTAATCATTTCGCTTTCATTAGCACCTTTTTCATTTGGATTAGTTTGTGCAATGATCATTTATTTACTTATGTATAAACCGCTCCAATAGTCCGCATGGTCTCCGCAGGAGATAACGCTGGACGTTTTCCTGCAAGTGTCGTGGGCAGACAGTCGACTGCACGTGCCGCCCAACATGCCCTTCATCGACCTGCCGTGGGAGTTCCGCGCGCTAATCTGGACGCCAGACCTGTACATCTGGCAGCTCCAGACCATGAGGATACTCTCCGTCCTTCAAGAAATGGCGTCGCTGAGGCTCTACTCAAACCGCACCGTCTCAGTCAGTATTGGGTTCGTCCATCACTTTATTTTATTATTTTACTATCTTATTACCTACACATGATTTACACTGCTCTTTATTGCTCTTTATTAAATCTTGAAACATAAACACACGTCAAATTAATGTCCAAACATCATCATAATAAAACTCTCGCCTTCAGAGTTTTAGTTTTATCTAACGTAGTATATTTTTAAACTGTATTTAAATACAGCTCGTATTTAACGCATGGTCGACAATAAGTCGTAAATTGCAGTGTTGATAAATGACGTCTATTTTGATATAAACATGATGAAGCCAAAATGCAACACATGTTCATGCATGCGTATGCGCATGCGCATAGCTGATTAGCTGCATACAGATAATGTTATAGTGTACCTACCTGTGATGTAGCTTATATTTGAAATTCAGCCGTTTCTGACGGGTTCCCTACTTGTGTTCGAAAGTTGATGGTTCGATTTTTATTATATCGAACACGGTGTGTCGATAATTCAGTTGTACGATGTTTTATTCCATCGATGCTTTATTGGTGCGATGTAACGTTAGTGCGAAAAATCCTACAGCGATTGCTCATTAGTTCGGTAATTTATTAGTTCGATAATATGTCGGTTCGAAACGCCTACTGCTGCCCGTGATATTTAGTTAATTAATTAGTAATCTTTTATTCTTACTAAATAATAATTAATTAACTATTAATAATTAATAAATAAATAATAATAATTAATTATTATTATTAATAATTATAATAAATATAATAATTAAATAATAATAATATTATTATTAATAATAATAATTAATTAACTATTAATAATTAATAAATAAATAATAATAATTAATTATTATTATTAATAATTATAATAAATATAATAATTAAATAATAATATTATTATTATTAATAATAATAATTAATTAACTATTAATAATTAATAAATAAATAATAATAATTAATTATTATCTATATAAATAAAGAGAGAAGTCCTGACTGACTGACTGACTGACTGACTGACTGACTGACTCATCAACGCCCAGCCCAAACCCTTGGACATAGAAAGCTGAAATTTTGCACAGAGGTTCCCTTTATAATGTAGACAAGGAATAAGGAAGGATTTTTCGAAATTCAACCCCTAAGGTAGTTAAATAGGGGATGAAAGTTTGTATGGAAAATCCTCATCACGCGGGCGAAGCCGCTGGCAAAAGCTAGTTATTAATAATTATAATAAATATAATAATTAATAATAATATTATTAATAATAATATTATTATTAATAATAATAATTAATAATTATAAATTAATTATAATAATAATAATTAATAATTATAAATTAATTATAATAATAATAATTAATAATTATAAATTAATAATTATAAATTAATTATAATAATAATAATTAATTATTATTATTTAATTAATTATGAATATATATATATATATATATATAATATATGCCTATGTTTAGCAGTGGACGTCTTTTGGCTGAAATGATATATATAATAATAATTAATTATTATTTATTTATTAATTATTAATAGTTAATTAATTATTATTTAGTAAGAATAAAAGATTACTAATTAATTAACTAAATATCACGGGCAGCAGTAGGCGTTTCGAACCGACATACTATCGAACTAATAAATTACCGAACTAATGAGCAATCGCTGTAGGGTTTTTCGAAACAGGATTTTTCGCACTAACGTTACATCGCACCAATAAAGCATCGATGGAATAAAACATCGTACAACTGAATTATCGACACACCGTGTTCGATATAATAAAAATCGAACCATCAACTTTCGAACACAAGTAGGGAACCCGTTTCTGACTGGTAGACCCCAAAAAAACAGGAAGAAGGCTGGACCATATGCTTAACCCATACATATACTCTACAAACTGCCTTTATCGAATAGGGGAACGCTATTAACGTCTAATGTGTATGTAATTGGCGAGTTGACTAGTCATTAACTATGATTATAATTTACTTTTACAGAGCGACAATAACAATCAAGTGCGAGATGGACTTCGTTCTGTACCCTTTGGACGTGCAGAACTGCGCCATCGACTTCAGCAGTTGTAAGTACCCCACTCTATATACCAAGTTGCGAAGAACATGGTTCCGTTTTGTTCGACCAGCCAGATTCCTTCAGTCTTCGTAGGGCGATCCCCACGAAGACTAAAGAATCTGGCTGGTTTTGGCCTAAATATTTCAAATACTTTCTAAATAATATCTGCAAATGTATCGTCACGTGAGCTATTCAGGTCATTTACATCAAAATAATTAACCTACTCGTAAAGTCTTTCAGAAACCCAGTGCGAGAAGTTTCGCAGTCGTAAAAAGTGTTTTCATTTCTTATTACCAGACAAAATTACATGTTTTGTCTACATGCCAGTTGTTTGACTTTGATTTCTTAAATGTTTTTATAGATTTTGTTGAGATGCTACCTTCTGAAATCGTTAACGATTGCATATTACAGTTTACGATGATAGGTTGGCATTGTTTCATTTGAGAACTATTTTTTTTTTCAGATAAATACACGACGCAGGACGTGCGTTTCGAGTGGCGAGAGGTGGCGCCCTGGCTGGGCATCGGACCTGTGGGCAGCGAGCAACGCAGCCAGTTCCGACTGCCCAAATATGTGGTCACCTTCGTCACGGACAAAAGTAATCATATTCGCAATTTTGGTGAAGGTAAATGTATATTTATTGCTTTGCGCTTGTGTTTGCGCCTCGTAACTAACTATGTACCTATTAACGCTAACGCGCTGTTGCTATACGCTGGCATGCCGCCCGCACTGCTTGGCGCGGATGATCACAATGGATCGTTATTGAGCAACGTTTTAAATACAGAAAAGTATCTCAAAAACTTTAAATTGGTTATTACATCCGTGCCTCGCAACATCTTCCTTTCTGTGACCGTCTGTGACGCACGATTTGTATGTTGTGCTTGTTTAGTGGATGTCAAATGTTCTTGATGTAATCAAATTGACTACCTATTTAAAAAAATCCGTAATTACTACCTAGTTATTTTCAATAATTGATGACAATTGATATCAGATCAGAGCCACCTGAATAGCGATGCATTCCAAGTTGTATTACACAAGCTCAGGGCTACGGGCTGTCGAGGCCATGTGCTGGCCCTGAGGGCTAAGCTTCGGTAAGTGTATAGAAGTAAAAAACACTGTGTGTTCGTATTGTAAGTAGATAGTAATAGTTAGTTAGATGTTGATTTTTAGGTAGGTACACTATAGCGCTGACCACTAAACACGTAGGTTACCAAGTATTAGGAGGGTTAAATGTTCATTATGTTTGGCTTCGTCAGGAGAGCATTCAGCGGCGCGGCTGCAGATCAAACTGTCGCGGGAGCTGCGGAGCTACCTGCTGGAGAGCTACCTGCCGTCGTCGCTGTTCGTCATCATCTCGTGGGGCAGCTTCTGCGTGATCCCGGAGATCGTGCCGGGCCGCATGGTGCTGCTCGTCACCACGCTGCTCTCACTCGTCACCATGTTCGACACAGTCAGGTTAGCACTAACAAGCATGTTCTATAAAATGATGTCATTTTTTTAAAGTAACTGAATTCTTATTTATAGTACCTACATCTTTACTAAACATATTTTTTTCTTCGGAAAAGCTGTGGAGTTTTCTATCAAAACGTAGATGAATACCTGCTCAGGTATATTTGACGCAGAGGAGAAGAGTATTTATAGATCCCTGAAAACATCCTACTAAAGTAAAAAATTTAGGGTCGTGTTACATTCCAGCACAAACTCGCCAGACGCGCTTGAGCTCAAGTGCATCGAGGTGTGGTTGATTTCGTGCACCATCTTCGTGTTTCTGGCGCTGATGGAGTACTTCGTGGTGCTGTTCGGCATCAGATACGACAAGAGTTGGAGTCGGCGGCGAGCAGACCTGCGACGCGCCGCGTCGGCCGCGCAACTCGCGCCGCCACCGTTACATATCAACCACTCGCAGGTCAGTCCCAGCAGCTAACGACGTAGAATCATTCCACCACAATACGAACCACTTGATAACTAACAACCTACTACAACACAAACTAATAATACAAAAGTATTGAAACAACACGGCACTAAAGGGCGCGGGTTTGGCTCCACAGAGGCTGAGTACGCCGGTGACGGGTACGCCGCAAGGCGGCATGTTCTCGCCCACACTGAGCGTCGAGGAGGACGGCTTCAAACAACAGATGGAACACCAAACCATTCAGAGGGTAATTACAACTACGCCTGAACTCGCTCCTAACATAGAATATCTACCGTAACTTTCCAGTATACCAGTGTAGCATTACACTGCATGTGAAATACTTAACATACCACGTATTATTTAGGTGCATTAATTTTTAAACTTAGGCCACCAATTTCTAGTCTCTCTCGGGAAGGAATTGGAGACAAAATAAGGTTGGATGTGAAACAAGATCAGTCAGCAAGGTAAAATATGAATTTATAGCAAAAACACTGCACAGTGTGGCTATCGTAAAACCCTGCAATGACACAATTATGTACTTACAACTATCTAGTTTAGACAGTATTTTCCTTGCAAATCTGATGTTTGGTTAAATGATAGCAGGCAAGCATAGTGCATGCCAGTGAAACAAACAACATTATTTTTAAGTATTGGTGGTTATCTATTGGTGGTGGTATGATTTGTAGAGTACTTAGATATAAAATCACCGTAGTAATCGGTAGTTAAAAGTACTCGGCTAACTTGAGCTAGTAAGAAAAAACTGTACGTAGGTAAAGGTATTAGAAACAGCAAAATTAACTCGCACTGCTTAAAATCACTGTGTTATTACAACGGTAGGCGTAGGATCCTTGATGTCGGAGTACTTTAGAAATGGCTACGGAACTATAGTCGGTGTGTAGATCGTGTTTATAAATTTGGAGAATGTTTAAGAAGATTAAGTAGAAAGAATACTGTGAGAATTATTTGTTTGTTATTTTTAGGATTCGCCAATACTGGAGTCCATGCCGTCAGGGAACGGGGGGCCGACCAGCTTTCTGACGCGGCTGCGGCAGACGGTGGACCGCGGCGTCATGTTCTGCGGCGCACAACACGGCGCGCTCGACAAGTTCGCGCTCATGATATTCCCCATGTGCTTCTGTCTCTTCACCGTGATATACTGGACCACATACCTCAGTGAGGCACACCGAGCCTCGCGACTCAAGTGAACGTTAAGTGAACTACCTTTAGCACCATAATATCACCAAGTTTGTGATCATAGTGCCTATGCAGACGATGAGACGTTGTTGTACATATTAGACGAATTACTAGTCGAATTATAATAATATAAACGTGTGACCCTGTATTTGTAAGTTAAATACCTACCTTCTAATTAATGAACAATGTTGAACATTTTTAGCGCGACGGACGTTATAATATTTTTAAGGGTTTCTTCGTACGGGAATACGCACTGTTTAAGGTTCCAACGAAGTTTTCTTTAAGAGAATACGTTTGTTAATATAGTGTTTTAAGTCAAGTTAGAGCTGTAAATGTGCCTTGTAAGAATACGGTTTCAATATAAAGATTGAGTACTGTGAAGCTAGTAAATTCTAAAATTAGTAGATATCTTAGGAATGCTCAGAATAAAGAAATCATTTCGAGAGATTAAAAAACGAATAGCATGAAATGGAAACAATAATATTGTTAAGTACGTAAGCGGGCAGCATGGGGACCACAGTTGAGCTCAATAGTACAAAAACTATTCTAAGAAAATTGCCTTTTCTGACTCGGGTGCCTTTTGCCTTGTGTTTTTCCAACGAATTTTATCGAAGATGATTTTCTCTATCTACTTATACTTGGGATAAATTAACAAGCCTTTATGCAACGAATATCTTAGGTACAGCTATCATGTACAAAATATTTGTAATGGAGTGTTTCTACATTGCTTATCTATCGCGTCTTCTTTGTCTATATCTTTAATAGTCTGTTTATATTTACCTTTATTGTTTTTGTTACGAATCATAGCCTTAAATTTGTGATCCTTGTTATTTATTTTTCTGAAAGCCATTTTCCGTATCAATTTGATATCAAATAGATCATGTTTGATATTAATCCCAAACTCGTTAATGGCATTTAGACAAATGCCTACCAGAAGGTATACATTGTAATATTATTATAGTGTTATGTAAGTCTAGGAAGTAAATACTTAATAAATAAGGCCTGATAATACCGATATCATAGAGATTGTAGTGCTCATTTAGTTTTATTAACTTATTATAAAATTTAGGTTGTAGGTGTCATCCTAAGATAATTTTATACCTTACATTTAGAATATTAATTTTATGGAACAATCGATAAATTGTTTTAGCGAAAATATATAAATTATTATGGACTTTTATAATTGTGGCGAAATTAAAATTGTTTCTGAAATCAAGCTTATAAGGTATTAGCAAACTCTTTTAAATTGAAACCTATATCATGGGGGTTCCATCTTTGGGAGTTCGCCATTTTGGATTTAAAATGATGTCACTTAGCTAACCATTCATTGTAATCCAAACTAAACGTAAGTATATGCACAATTTCAGCTCAATCAGAGATAACTGATTAAAATTACGTTGAAAGATTTGGCTTAAACAAACATAATTACTTAGATACAAACATTAGGTACTCGTACAGTAAAAAATCTCTTTTTACATGTGTTTATTAACATAAACGCTGTTACATTGAACTGTATGGCAAGCTCAACCACCATTTTAAGGGTTGATAAAAATTAATTGGTTTTGAAAACGTTCTTGCGAGTCGTGCCCTGATGACTTCGCTTGACTGTGGTTTTTTTTAAATCAAATATACCACAGTCACATAAAATGTGAGATGCGGGTCATTAGTACGGTTATCAGTAAACGCAATTAATTCGTAGAACTTACTGATTACGAACAGAACTGAGGTGCAATCGAAATTCAAGTTATTAAGTGTGACCAACATAAATGCAACCAATTTTTATCATTGACAATTAATTAAGGTAAGGACGGACGGTCAGCAACGACGAACGTTGTTAAGTACCAACTTTTAATATATTTGCACAAAACTGTTCAATTCACTGATTATGAGCATATCATGTAAGAGCTGTATCTTTTAAATTTGCATTGTGCGTAATTACAGAAATTACGGTTAAAAATCAAATATTGTTGCTGTCTGTAGTTACCTACCTACCGAACTTATAGAAACGATTTTGTCCCATCTAGTCATGTGCGGTTATGATCTTAGATAATAATTAAAATTGCGTAAATCATTAACTCATTTATAAGTTCACATTTTGCTCATTAAGAGGCCATTAAAACGTAGCACAAATCAGTTTTATGCACAAAATGCTTGATCAAATCATTTTGGTCACAATCCTGTTCTGCTATCATTATAAGTCATAGTTTAAGAACAAAGCATTGTGTGATAAATCAATAAGATGTAAGCATTATGTTGTCTGTTTGTCTTTTTACCGCCACAGATTTACGCATATCCCAAATGTTACTAGCCAACCCCAATTGACCATCTGGGTTGCCACTATGCCATGCAGTGTTTAGTCCCTAATAACTAGACCATCTTGCGTGCCTGTTAGTTAGATCTATCCCGTGAATAAAATGAATTTGATCGATAAAACTATTATAATCTTTGGCAGTCTAACAAGCCGTAGCTATTAATTGTGCGTAGCGTGGCGGAAAAAGGATGAACAGCAAAACAAGTTCAATGTCATAGTATTAACTTCCATCATCAAATGAACAAAATTTGTGCCTTTTCAGTCATTTACTTGCCTAATTAAGACAATCATATTGTTACGCTTGTGATTTATATCTGTTATCTAAAAAAACTGTGGAAAGGCAGTATTAAAAACCTTACAAATCTTAGGCAATAATTAAGTGAATAAAGAAAATAATGAAATAAAAGACATTATTTTAAATCATTTCCTAGTTGTTTTATTTGTAACGAGTTTGATACTTTATAACTTTGTACATAAATGACACTATCTTCATACATATTCTACATAATAATTAACAATAAATTATTCATACCCAAAGTATGCTGCTTCTTTGAATGCCCTGAGCATGTCATCTGAGTTCCTTCTTATTCTTCGTCCTATTGGCTCAAGATCGTCGTAACATTTTGGAAATACCTTCTCAATAATTTCTATAGCCTCTTTCATGTCTATTTGTCTGACAGCAAGGACTGAATATAATGCTTTGGTTTTCACACAATCCTGAAAAAATAAATTCTACAGATTACAGCACTTACTAGGTAAGTAGAATATAAAAAATGTACACTGCTAAACTGCATTCACGATATTGTTTATGAACATATAAATGAGTATGTGTTTCTGGAAAAACTATTTTAAAACCCTCACATAAAGTTGAGTTTGTGCTGACACTTCAAACAGTTGTATGTCTTTTCCAATACTCATAATATCTAGTTTCTGCTATCATTTTAAATGACATTATACATAGAGTTGATATTTCTTTAGCTGGAAATGACATCAAATGGAAACAAGGAGTCAAATACTTCACAGTTGTGCTAAATTACCTGATGAGCCTTTGCAATTTTGCCCCAAGAAGCATCACCCTGGGACCATGCGCTAGCAAAAGAGCAATGTGTGAGGTTAGCTGCTCTTATTTCGGTGCATGCCAGATGTTCCATGTTCTTGAAGTCCAGATGATTCCGGCAGTAGTCAAACATATGTATCATCTCGTGAGCTAGGACTCCTTGTACCATTCCTTGACGGGTTGATACATTTTGGCACACTACTATCTGTAAAATTCCATAATTAGGTTATTTTTATGCAAAATAGAAGGGTATGAGAAAATGATGCCCTGAAATCAGACAAGGGAGGATGGAAGAAGAACACCTAGTGCACTAACCCCAAGTGTAATTGCAAAAGGGCGGGATGATTATGACGGTGTAAAATCAAAATCAAAATTCATTTATTCAAACTAGGCTGATAATCAGCACTTTTCGAAGGTCAAAATTTACTTTACTTTACTACAGTTAAACTTGGCCATACTGTTTTAAGATTTCTTATCAAGAGTCTTATGTACTCCAAGGAAATGATCTTACAAATCAATCTCTCTCTTCTACAATCAGTCCCTCTTTACTGAGGATGGTCACACGACCCCTTGAAACAGACAATCTGCTGCCATCTACTCTGGTCCAAAGTTGCCATCAACATCTGCTGATATTTAATAATAATAATATAATATAATAATATTCCACAACTATCACACAACGCCATCTTGTCCCAAGCTAAGCAGAGCTTGTGTTATGGGTAATGGGTACTAGACAACTGATAAACATACTTATATATTTCTAAATACATACATATTATAGATAAATTACACCCAGACACAGAACAAATGATCGTGCTCATCACACAAACATTTGTCCTGGGTGGGAATCGAACCCACGACCTCCGGCATAGCAGTTAGGGTCACTAACCACTAGACCAACAGGCCAGTCAAAAGTCAGATATTTGCTTGAGGATGTAGCTTTTTTACACACAAGATTGTTTTTTTTAATAACTCAATATACAAAGTTAAATTAAATAAACTTCTGAAATTATGCAGATGTGATGGATATCAATATCTGCATAATTTCATTTTAACAAACATCAAATCAATCTTTTTTGTTGTTTTAATTGTTTTTATCCTATTATTAACAATGAAAATACTGCAAAAAATGTTACCTGATTCAGTTCTGGATCATAGCCACCACTAACGGAGTAGTCACATACTTCACAAGAGATATGTCGCCGAATATCAATGGGACTGAAACAAATAAATGAAACAGGTTAAAAATAATATAAGTACTTAGATTTAAAAAAATATAAATTAATATTAATCAAGCACTTACCAACCAGAACTTCTAAGAGCTGCCATCATAACCTTGACAATAGAACCTAGAAATAAACAGAAAATTATTGAAACATAAAATAGTTTTCATGCTGGGTAATTCCAACCAAAAAGTATGGACAGTGCTTACTATTTTTAACGCATTCAACGACATGTTGCTCGCACTTGAACTTGTCAATATTCTCCTTTCCTTCTTTACCAATCAGAATATTACTCAACTTAGCAGAAAAAGTACCGCGTCTTTCAGGGTACAAGTCGTAACCCCAAGCCTCTTCTTTCTTTGGACCGGAGCCATTTTGGTTTTTATTAGTATCATCTGATGAAGTAGTAGCTTCTGATGCCGGGACTTTATTCTCTACAGACATTTCTGTAAGATAACCAGCTGAATATTGTACCAAGTTAGGTTATATCTTTCTCTGAGTGAAAAGATTAATGAAAACGTGTTCTGTCTGAACTATAAAAGCGCAGATATGTTTGACCAAATGTACAGATAACTACTAAAACTTGAAATGATGTCTAAATATATAAATAAATAGTGGAATTGCACATTATTTTTTTGAAATTCGTAATGTTATTGTATAATTTGACATAATCGTGACCGCAGACATTGAAAATGACAGTGACAGAATAAGTTTTTCCGACTGATACACTTTTAGGTACTAAAGCATGGTATTTTGAGCGGCACTCCCGTTTATAACTTTATCCGTAAAAGTTCATTTTCGCTAGCTAGTTTTCTTAATAAAAATTATTTGTGGAAGTCAAAGACCACAGAAAACAAAACACTAACTTGTATAGAAAGTGTCTAAGGTGAATCCTCCAACCAGCCCGCGAAATTCAAATTTTCTTAAGTTTTTTGCAATTTGCAGGCAAGTGATAGGTTGTATGTTGATGAACATTTGATTCGCTGCTGTAAGACATAATATGTAGTTACAGAATTATAATCATCAAAATCATTAATACAACTCTCCGAGCTAGGTTCCGGAATGAATTTCAAAGGTCAAAGTCAAAGGTCAAAGTCAATAGCTTATCGCTAAAAATGCGATGCATAGTTGGCGCATTTTTGTCGGTACGCTATTGGTCCGTGACGTCAGTCTACGTCACGTTCATTCTCAAACTGCCATCGCGCACAAAAGTTTTACGAAATGGTTTTAGATAAAAATTGAGAAAAATTATTTAAGACGTATTGTTTTATGAAGAGAGAGGCCGATAATAACATTATTGACAATTTAAAACGCTTCATGAAACTATAGTGAGAAGAATTGTGTTTTTAATTGAAAAAATTTACAACGGATTTTTGCGTTGACGGCGTCAACTATAGCTACCCTCATTATTTTTCATGTTCGTATTCGTGCAGTCGATCTTATCTTACATTATGGTGACAATTTAAAAGTATTGAAACCATAGGATGAATAATATTGTAAAACAGTTGTACTTATTACGATTTTGCAAGAGCAATTAAAGTAAGCTCTGAATAGTCGACTGTCGCACCACTATTATGTACTTTCCTAAAACATGGATGTACAATGTTAGTTCATTTTTAAAACAGCGTCCAAAACGACCCCACTGCCACTGGCTGACAGCTACTACAAGGTTGTGCAGTTTGGGTAAACAAGTTAGATTTTTCTAAAAATACAAAAATAAACCAGTTTTATTTTAACAATGCTTTTATTTTTAAGAAACATTTATTTATACTCTCATCCCACTCAATAAACACACTCTTTGATAGTTCTATTTTTTCAAATGCCAGTTTCATTTCACCTGAAATAACAAATAATTATATGATTACATAGGTAGATATTTTACTACACCCGTTTTACAACAACCAATATTTTGATGTTCAGCTTACATCAACCATACTCACCTAATTTTCTCAAAAAACTGTTAAATGTTTTTTCATTTCTAATAACACTTGCAATATAAACTTCTAGATCCTTATTCCTAGCAAAGAGAGTTTGTATAACACTGGACAGGGGCTGTATATTTGAAGGGTCGTAAACTATGTCAGCTCCAATCACTATGTCTGGTACAATGCTATCAGGCAAATCTTCAATTGTGTTCCAGTCCAGCATCTTTACACCTTGAAAGATAAAACAAATAATGTTAATTAAATTGGTAAAATTATAATTGTTTTAGCTAATAAGTAGGATCAGAAATGCTATCAAAATACATACCTAGGGCTTTCTCCTGATCTTTGGACTTGAACAAAGTAATGTCATTGTCAGTCTCTTGATTGAAATGAGGAAAATTAATGTTAATATTTTCATTTAGAATCTCCAATACATCATGATGACAATCAGTTAGCACCAAAGATTTGATATCACAAAGTTTTCTAACAGTTATACCAGTGAATCCTACACCGGAGCCCAATTCCAAGACATTCTTATTTGAAAATATCCTTTGATTGCACAGGGCCCAGTCTGATAACATCAATGCAGCCTAAAACCAACATAATATAATAATATTTATTGTAATTTATAAACAGACAATTTTTAATTATTATTAATTTTCAAAGTTTAAAGCACAGTTTAATGTTACTCATGATTTTACATAGGTAATTAGGTACTTCAAAGAGAGGTAATGGAAGAGGAAGACATGCTGCGCCAACCCCAAATGATTTGGGGTAAGGGCAAAAGAATGATAAGTTGGGTACTTCAAAGAAATCTAATTATTACCTACTGAAAGCAACAAACCTATTAGTTTAAAATACCTCCCAAGTCTTCAACCCTGTTGTACCATTGACCACCAAGTTCCTGGTTTCTTTTATTGTAACAATATTATTTGTATCATTCCCTATCATATAATGTCGATAGCTAAACCCATCTTGATTCAAGGAATCCATACTCTTGCACAACTGTGAGTAGAAATCATCATGGACCTCTTGATTTGGTTCCAAAGACTGAATTATTTTCTTTAAAAATAAGCTGGTAAATTTACCACTTGTTGGGTATTCTTGAATCAGTTTACTATTAACAGTAGCATCCAAGAAAGTTTGCTGCCAATCCCAATCCATATGTTCGATGTCTTCAGGCTGAAACAAATAACATAGTGTGACACCTCATCAATTTATAAATAAGTAAAAGCATGATGAAAGTGTTGAGACCCATGCTTGTAAAATCTCTGGTTTCACTGCTAGGGGGTTATGCAAGTGAGCGTGTTAAAACTGTTGTTTGGCACCGCACCACATGCTTACGTATAGATACGTAAGCAAAGAAAGAAAGAAAGATCTTTCCTTACCATTAGACAAAAGTTAAGATTTCCTTTATAGAAATATTGGATAAGCTTTCTTCGTAATGAAACATTTCGTTCAATCTCAGTAGACATACCTACTTGCTTATTGTTTTACAAACCAAATAAACACAATCAGACAACACAATCATAAATAAAAATAAAATTAATGTTCGTCAAGTAATGTCTTCAAAGCTTAGCTCAAGCTTAACAGAGCCGGCCAAGTACGAGTCGGACTCGTGGCCGTGCACAAAAAGTTCCGTACCATTATTCCTATAAGTAATTAACTTTAAACATTCCGTATTATAATCGAGCAAAAAAAGGAAAAAAACACGTTTGTTGTATGACTTCATAATTATTATGAACCCTCTTCAAAAAATTATTTTATTCGGTTGTTAGTTGTCCTTAGCGGCAATACGGAAATACATCAGCTGTGAAAATTTCATCTGTGTAGCTATCATGGTTCATGAGATACAGCCTGGTTGCAGACGGACAGATAGACAGACAGACAGATAGACAGACAGACGAACACGACGTACAATGGAGTCTTAAAAATTGGGTGTAGTTTCTACCCTTTTTGTACGGAACCCTAAAAATCACCAAATGGAAGCTGTGGTGTGTCAGTGTCAAAGTGTCAGGTGCCGTGAGTGTCAATGTCGTTACGTACGCGAGCCCTAAGCAGCGTCCCCACTATGAGCCACGCGGATCGGCCTCGAAAGATTTTTGAGTTTTTGAACGCCATATTTGACACTATTTTGTACTAAACAGCAGTTAAGTAAAAAAAAAAATTACAGTTTTTGTCGTCTATAGACGTCGGTGACGTATTGGACACGTTTTCATTTGTCGTCTATTACCGTCTCTAGATACTTGGCGGTCAAAGGGTAAAAGCCGCGCCGTTCACCTTGTGTAGACCGGAAGTTACGAAGAACGATCTTTATAAAAATACTCGATCATAACAACAAATCAATAAAAAAATTTTTGCTCGTTCGTCCAATCAATCAATCAGTCAATTTTGTAGTCATTCACTAGACTATTCGGGGCTGCGGGTTGTTTGAAAGAAATACCACGGCCTCGGACACAAATGGCAAAGAAATGAGTGGTTTTTAGTTAGTAGAAGTCTGACACTCCCTACCGCTCTGCCCAGAGCAGGAGGAGTCATTTGATGAATAGGGGATCGGACTGACTCAAAAAATAAAACTCGAAAAATATTGAATACGTGTTTTTTGTTTTATCAAATCAATAAACATTGACGAAGATTCAGCACGTCAAAGATCATGGAGTGGGGCTTGAAATGTCACTTGAAGGTACAAAATGTACTAACATAACAGGGCCTTCTCGGCCCCCACTACACTACGCTTAACAAGCTGTGTAGAGCTTATCCAAGACGTAAACTCGAGCTCGCCGCGTGGCTCGTGGTGAAACGTCCCTGTTAAAGCAGCGCGGTTGAGTTCAGTCAGTTCAGTCTCCATTGAGTTAGGAATATCTCAGCCTCGCGGAGTCACGTGGCCCTAACTATAACAATACCGGGTGGTATTGTTACCCTAACGATTAGTCGATTTTGAATGGTAAAACAGCTGTGTAGCAAATTTAGTGCAAGTGAATGGCAACTCTAAATGAAACTGACAGTGTCAGTGTCAACATTCAAAATATCGTCTTGTGTTACGTCTATTTAATTAATTTATTTTTTTAAATATTTATTTTTCTGGCTTTCTGCACCGTCTATAGTTCTAACTTCTAAGTACTGAACAGTCTCCTGTGGCAAGTTACACTGTGTTGTGTGTGCATGCGTATTAATTTATCTTTTTACGGTATACAATACAGCTAATAAACATGGAAACTGCTGCTGCACCAAAACTAAGAAAACGGAAAGCTGTAGAATATATTGAAAGTGATAATGATATTGATAGTGATGATCTTTCTCCTAAGAAAAAAGCCAAGACTGTAGCGAAACCTACTAAAGCTAAAACAGGGACAAGTTCAAAAAGTGTCAAGAAAGCAGAAACTAGCAAAAAAGTTCCCAAAAGTAAAGAAACTAAGGTTGCAAAGAGCAAAGTAGGCAAGGCTCCAGCAGAAAATGATGAAAATATTGACCTGTTTGATAACCATGAACATATACCAAATGTTTGGAATGAGGCTGAAATGCTGGCGCAGGTGGAGAGAATTCCTTTACAATTAGCTCAAAATTTAATAGGACTTCTCACAGAAGGTTGCACCCTGCCATTTATTGCCAGATACAGAAAAACTGCTGTGGATAATCTGATGCCAGATCGGTAATTATAATAACACACACAACAAGTGTGGTTGTTTTCTATTAAAACATTCATAAAATGTACAAAGAATGGTGCCTCTTTGGTTTATTAATAGGATACAATATCCTACCAAAAAAATGTTGTATTGCAATAATGCTTGAATCTCATTCTGAACTGATTTATAGTGATACTAGCTTTTGCCCGCGACTTTGTTCGCATGGAATAATGACTTCCGCCAGATTTTTGGTTTATCTCGCGAAAAAAAAAAAAAAACTATCCTATGTCCTTTCTCAAGTTCCAAACTATGTCTGTACCAAATTTCATCAAAATCCGTTCAGCCGTTTAGGCGTGAAAGAGTAACAGACAGACAGACAGACAGAGTTACTTTCGCATTTATAACATTAGTATGGAAGTATGGATTTATGTTAGCTGATCAGTGCTAAATGTGAAATTAGAGTTAGTAGAAGAATAAGGGCAAAGAAACCATGATCTTAATTTTGGAGGAGAATAAAACTATTATGTTTTTGAAAAAGCTTAGCTGTATCCAGTAATGAAATCTGTAATCTTTACTAAAACAGCAGTATTGAAAAGAAGGAAAAAATATTTATTAGTCACATCTCTTCGCTTCCCCTCTTATTCTTTATATTAGGGTTCAGGTAATACTGGGCACAGACTGTACATTCGCGATATTTGACAATGTTATCTACGTGGAATTGGACTATCAATGCCGATATACATGACATACATACAAAATCACAATAAAAAAAGACAGCAGACATACAGCAACAAATAAAATAAAAAGTTAACAGCTTGCATATAGTGACAGCGACAAGCCAGCTAAAACTGAGCATGATGCTGTGCTATGGGAAGCCGGCGGAAGTCCACAACACAGTGCTAGTTTACTGCTGTTTTATTGTTCTCCAAAATTTTGATCATGTTTCTTTAGACCAGTTTACTCTACAACCTTTAATTTCAGACTGAGCTTTGATGAACTAACATAAAAATCATTTTGTATATACTGATAAAAGTAAGCCAGACTGAGTTTTGGGCTTTTTTGGCATGCAAAAAAAGATTTGCTATGTTATTTTACTTGAGGAATATATTTACTACTCGGTCACATTAACTTGACGCTTGGCGTTGTTGCAATAATGTCAAAAACAATTTATCAACAACAGAAAACTAGCCAAATTATCGACGCGCACATTCCAGAGATGCGTCAAGTTAGTGTGACCGTGTAGTAGTAAGATTACCAATTATGATTAGATTAGTTTTGTTAAAGGCACGAAAAATTAAGAAGGTACTATTAAAAATCAGTACATTATTTACTTTATATCAGTTGAATGATTTTTTAGCCTCCAGGAATTGCATGAGAGTTATGAAAACATAACTCAGTTAAAGAAGAAAGTGAAGTCTGTTCTCGAGACTTTAAAGAAGTCTAAAAAATTAACACCGGATATTGAGAAGGGTATACTAAATGCCCGTAACTTGTCTGAAGTGGATTTGATAGTAAGTTTTTCCTATTTGTTTTGTTCAACCCTTCTGTTAGCTTTGCTTGCTGTTGCAAAATCACAGTTTGCAGCTGTATTAAATTATCAGTTACCTTCAAATAAATAGACAAGATCTGTCTTTCCAACAGTATTTACCTACATATAGTTTTTCTGTTTTAGTATGCACCACTAAAATCACATTCACTATCCCTTGCTGAAAGGGCTCGCAACCTTGGTTTGGAGCCCCATGCAGTAAGAGCATTAAATGGAGAATATATTAACTTAAACATGCTTTGTAGTAATAACGATGAATTGGCGACAGTTGACAAAGTAGAATCTCACATTACTCATATAGTAGCAGATATAATGTACAAGGATACAAGAGTATTGGAACAAATGAGAACCCTGTAAGTTTGTTTAGATCTATCTGGAATATCACATGGCATGACCTATCACTTTGGGGTCAATTCTTTTAATAAAGACAATATTTTTTCAGTAAAGAAGAAACTAGGTTTACAATACAGAGTAGTAGAACAAAGAGTTCAACTAAAGAAAAGGCGGATGATAAGAAGAAAGTGGATACCAAATCAGACCCTGAGACTTACAAATTGTATTTTGACTGGAAGTGCCCCAGTCACTTTGTGAAACCTCATCAAACTTTGGCACTGAATAGAGGGGAAGATGAAAAAATACTTTCAGTCAAAGTAGTTATTCCTGACTGGTTTTATAATAAACTTGAAAGGTTGGTTCAAAAGAGTGATTGTTAACTATTGTTTTTTTTTTGTACTTTATGATTTTGCACATATAATTATTTCTTATGGTCATGTAACAGAACACCTAATGCTTTTTTTAAGGTTTTGTCTATCCTTGTGGAAGAATGATTTCTGGGTTCGCAAAGGTTTGGGCGATGCTTACAACCGCCTCATTAAGCCTTGGCTATCGAGACACGTACGGTCCGATCTTACAGCCACAGCACAAAAGGAAGCAGTGAAAACATTCACCACAAATCTAGAGAAGTACCTCTTAACAGAACCTATCAAAAATAGAACCATTTTGGGCTTAGATCCAGGATTTAGAGCTGGCTGCAAGGTAAAATTAGTTCTACTATAATTCTGAATAACTCCTGCCCAAATTAGTTATTATAAAATTTTGTTTATTTCAGGTTGGCATAATAAATTCTAATGGGGAGAAACTGGACGCATGTACTATATACCCAGATTTGAGGCAGCATAAAGCGTTTGATCCAGCTGCCAAACAGCTTATAGATTTAATTAAAAATCACTGGTACACAATTATCTATTCAAAATCTTATATTTATTGCTTTTTCGCTTCATAATGAATGATACTTACAAATACTTATATGTTTACAGTGTGGAATTAATTGGTTTAGGAAATGGTACAGCTTGTCGTGAAACGGAGTTGTGGCTGAAAAGTAATAATATTTGTGAAAATGTTCCTATTATTATTGTTCCTGAACAAGGCGCTTCTATTTACTCCATAAGCAAAGAAGCACAAAAGGTATGTGATTATTTGTTTAAGGTAAAAAAGTACAGTTCTTTTGCTCTTCAATTTCCATGAAAGTCTTAAGAAAACGCAACCACCGAATCATCGTAAAATGTATTAAAATGATTATTTTTTAAATTAAACAAATCCCAGGAACACCCAAATATGGACCCAAACTTGATATCAGCATTATCAATCGCAAGAAGAGTACTGGATCCTTTGGGAGAGCTTATAAAAGTGAGTATCTACCCTTCAAAATATCATAATGTTTTAAATGTAGCATAAGTTAAATGTGCTTCTACTAATGTAATGGACTTTTTATTTTAGGTGGATCCCAAAAATCTAGGCGTTGGCATGTATCAGCATGATATCCCGCCAAAAATGCTCGACACAGCGTTAGATTCTGGTGTCGAGAAAGTCGTAAGTTTAGTTGGTGTGGATATAAATACTGCATCTCAAGCAATGTTAAGGTATGAGCAATTCTTGTTGTTGCACAATCTTATTGTTTGTCGAAAACGGATAGTAAATCTTGCTTCCCTGTATATTTTCAGGCGTATATCAGGCCTGAATGAAGGAAGAGCTAAAAAAATAATAGAATACCGTCAAGAAAACAGTGGTTTTGAATCAAGGGCCGAAATCCTGAAAGTTCCAGGAATTGGAAAAATTACATTCCAACAATGCGCCGGGTTTTTGACTGTTTTGGGAAGTTCTGAACCGTTGGATACCACTATTATCCACCCTGAGAGTTATAAAATTGCTAAATCGTAAGTTTCCTTTCATCCATTGAATGAAGAATTAAGACGATGGAATGCTGGCGATTCTGAATAATTATCTCAACTTAGGACCATAATTATAGAAAAACCCGACAACAACTAGGTACTGTTGGGCAGTAGCCCACAAGACACAACACTAGTCTAGTAGGAGGATCCTCCCTTTTCTATGGAGTATTGAGGAACTTTACTCCCTGATTTTCATACACCTTTAATGCATATTTTGTTTTTTTTTCTAAAAGAATGTCATTATAGCAGTTCCTATATCCAGTGCAATGTGCTTTCAGGTTTGCAAAAAAGATAAGCGTCAATTTAAAAGACATCACGAAACCGCATTTCCCTCAATTAGTTGAAAGTAAAATAGTAACGATAGATATAAGCCAAACTAGTGAAGAATTGAAGACAGATATCGGTACCTTGGAGCTCATAATAAACGCATTTAAACAAAAGAAGTATGAAGACAATGTGATTTCATTTTGTAAACCTGTTTATTCTCTGGCCGTGCAAAACATCGATCAACTTAAGGACGGCACTACGTTAACAGGTAAATACAAATTCGAAGCACAGATACGCAAGGTTACGTAAATGCATATTCAATATTGTATACAAAAAAATCTCAATTTGCACATTTATCATTAGGTAGTACAGTCGACGTCATTCTGTTGCTATTCCACTTTTGGCAGAATGTCTCAGTAAATTGAAACATCACCTTACTAGTCTCAAAATCGATCCTACATCCCGTCGGGGCTGCGACATAAAGGGCCAAGAAGGAACATGGTTGGTTTTTAGTCAGTAGAAGTCTGACACTCCCTTTCGCTCTGCCCAAGAGCGGGAGGGGTTATTTGATGATTTTTCACCCGCCCAAAAAAAAAAAATGGTCGACCTACATTCAGATGAGTCTAAACAGATGTTTAGTTAGCACTTTTCTGTCTGCGAGGGTAGAGAACGACCAAATAAACGATGAATAGTGTGTGAAGGATAACATGGCTAGAAAGGAGATGACTGCTTAGAGGACGAGTTATAGAAAAGTGTGGAAGAGGAAGATATGCTACCTTTACCTCAAATAAATTGAGGAAAAGGCAGGAGAATGGTGATGTAGTAGCACTTTTCCATTTTTCAAATTGTATTGTTTTTTGCAACTAAAAGTTTTATAACGTTACATGCATGTGAACTAAGATCTCAAGAATAAAATAAAATTAACATTTTAGGAGTTGTTCGCAACGTTGTACCCTTTGGCTGTTTCGTCGACTGCGGTGTGGGAGACAACGGCCTGATCCACCGAAGCAAGTTGGGAGCCAACCAAACGCCAAAGTTGGGCGATAGAGTCGCTGTCACAGTGATCGGAGAGCCTAAACCGAAGAAAATACAATTAAGATTGGACAAAATCCTAGACTGATACTAATAGGTAACTTTTTTGTGATATTCATTTATGTGAACTTTGATTATTGTTGATTATATTAAATATTGAGTGAATAAAATAATCATAATTCACAAGTTAACGTTTTATTAATTAAGATGCAAACAAACACAACTATTCAGCCTCCAGCATGGAACTCTGTTTAGGATTCAGGCTGTAAGTGTGGAAGACTGCTTTATTGACGATAGCGTCGCATATCCCGGAGGTCACCCTGAAATCGTAGAAAAGTAAAGATCACAGGTTAAAAGTATTAGGTAGTGGTTTTCGCCGCCATCGAAGTAGTTCAAAGGCCATGTCTATTCAATTTATTTGGAACAATTGAATACACTAATACAAAGATATTAGAAACGTTCAATAGAGTTGGTAATTCCAGAGCTTAGTAAATGGTTCTTTTTTTGAGGCGGAGAATAATTTTGAATTAAGACACGGAAAAAATAGTTGAGTTTTTCTTAAATAAGTTTAAATGAAGTAGACTTTTATTTTTTATAGCCTGAGCTAAGTAAATAATATGTTCGCCTCAGCCGCGGAGGCCTGCAAATCATATTCAAACATAACCGACGAAAGAAATCAATTTGTAGATATTAAACACATTTTTCTGGGTTTTAATTCAATTTGAAGTTCTCCGGCTCTAACAAAAACACCAGTTATCTCTAAAATATACATAGTAAATTCATGTCTTGCGTACCTTTGACTTAGTTTTGTTTTTTTCTTACGATCCAACACTTTCATAACTTGTTGTAATACTGGGATTTCCTCCTTCGAGTAATAATCTATTTGGTTTCGAAACATTTTACTGTGCATTGCGTCCCTAAAATTACGTTGTTAGAATTTTGTAGACATAACTACGCATCAGAGAGTAGACGGAAACCTGAATAATATTTCACATCATACCATAAAATTCCGTCTATAATCCTTAGAATATCATGCAAAGTCATGCTGTTCCCACCCGTAGGCCGCTCAAGTATGAAGTCTGTCAAGTCCGCAGATAATAAATCATATGATGGAGGCTGAAAATAATTGTGTTATTTCATTTGGAGGCCTGTTTCTTTTTACTGATATTGTATTCGCATAGGAAGTTACCTACCTGTTCCCACATTTGTCTCAGAAGCATTCTCGGGTATCCGTCGCGCTGGCCTTTAGAAGATATTGACACTGTCATAGCCAAATACATTGGCTGTGGTTTTTCCAAGTCTAGCACATACGGCGGCGAATCGTTAATTTCCTGTAAAACTCGACACGATTATTCTGGTCTTTTTAATCTAAGTACTAGTCACAATCACTTACTTACTGGGTGGAACATTCCTTCTTCTTCGGTTATAATAAACTCCTCATTGCATTTCTCAATTTTGTTTCGTCTTAAAAGTTCATTTTGTTGGTAAGCTTTACGATTTGTCAAATCCAAAATTTCGCACGCCACTGTCGTCCTATTGATTTTTTAAATTGGTACTCTTTATTCCTTTACAAATAGTTATAGACACAAGACAATAAGTACACAAATCTTACGTGAATGTGGCAGGCTCTTGAAGCGTGTAGACAGTCATCGTTATCCATTCTGCGCTTTTTGGCTGAATCACACCCCAACAAGGAGTCATCACAACGTTTAGAATATTAGCTATTCTTTCTCTAGAATTTTGGTTAACACATCACTGATAAGCTTTGTTCACTAAGTATTATGTAGGTAGGTACTTACCTACTTCATTTTTAAGGATCAGTTGCATGAAACATCCGGCTGTAATCTTAGGTTGAGGTCTATAGAACTTTGATAACTCAAGCGGAATAGGGGAAAAGTAGGCCACTGTAAACATAACTTGGCAAAATAGGAAATAAAAAATAAAAGAGAATGTGGCACTCGGAGACTGCCGCGGTAAAGCTATTGCATAGCATTTTTTATCAATTATTTAATTTGACAACCTCAGTTGACTTGACAACCTTGTTATTTTCCGTAACCATAGCAACCTGCCTGAAAATTTTCGTTACGGAATTTCTGGATTCGCTCTCCACGCTCAAGGCCCGCGATAGAAGCTATGCAATAGCTTAAAATTCTTCCGAAACACGGTGTCAATGCGGTGCAGGGTGCTCCCGAAATGCCCCACTTGCTGGAGTGTCTCAAGTGGCCCAACACCTTCACTTTAAAGGACCTAAATCCACGCCACAGACGCCGCAATTAACGTGCCCAAGATATTAAAACAAGTCGTACCATACACACGAAAGTAGAAGATCAAAGAAAATAATGCCATTCTTACGGTAGCCAGATGAACCTCATAATGTGGTCAGTGTCGTTGGAAATGCTTATCACGTCTCTGGACAAGGAATGGGTTGGCATGATCGGTATCGTCAAGTGTTCTGTTGACAAGTATACCTGAAGAAAATATTTCTGTTAGTTGCCTTTTCCCAATGAAAATTATTGTTGGACATCATTGATCTACATGATTCCTACAGTTTTGCTTACCGTTCGTACAAACACTTTCTTGCCTGGTTGGGGTCATCCAATAAATTGATTTAAAAGATAGCTTCTCAATAATTAATTAGAATATTTATGTAGGAATAGTAGATAAATCAAACTAATATTTGTTACCACTTCTGTCCTGTGAGCCTCTCTGATGACCCTTTCAACATAATATGGAATATCCAGCCTTGTCTCTACACAGTTTGGTAGACCTCCTTGTCCTTTCACTAAGATCTTGACGCTTTCATAACCAAATGAACACAGGAATACCACCTGGGTAGTATAAAAATAGTTTCTTAGGTAGTTAGGTAGGAAAATTCTGCATTTGTGTTCTAGCCGTTTGAACATTGGGTTATTGACGTGTGATCCCAACATTTTATCAGCATGTATCGCTGTTGTTTTAACTGGTTCTTATCAACTACAGTCGTAACCGGTAAACAGGAGGAGCTCAAGCACATACCACGTTATGAGAAATCAACAAACAATACTTGTTCTAATAGTCTTATATTTTTGGTATTGAGCTGCATCTGGTAGACTAGAAGCCGCTAGCCAGATGATGACTTGTTCTAGTCCGTATATCTGTCAACAGTTTACCTACTACAGGTCTTAATCTAAGCGTGGGCTACTTTGATAACAGTACTATTGGCTATTTTACCTCGTAATCGACCATTTCCATAGGCATGAACGCAAACGGTATGGCTAGCTTTCCGAGAGGTGGCACCTCTGCAAAAAAGAGTAAACAGCGGATCACGGAATTCGGGGAGACAGCGTTTCCGCGAAGCAAACGCCAAGTTGTAAACACATCTGTTGGGTTGTATAGCCAAACGATCTGAAATACAAGTTAATTTATCATTTTTCTTGGTCGGCTTCTTACCCGACTGCGGCAAAATAAGGGTTATTCAAAATCGGAACAGAGGCATGGTAGGTCCTACCGTCGGAACTGCGGGTTGTTCGAAAGAGATACCGCTGCCTCAACACAAAGGGCTAAGAAGGAACATGGGTGGTTTTTAGTCAGTAGAAATCCGACACTCCCTAACGCTCTGCCCCGAGCAGGAGGAGGCATTTGATGATTTTCAACCCTCCAAAAAAAAAGCATTGTAGGTATATTTATCAAAATGTTTGTTCTGGTTTTCTTTTCAAGGGAGAAAACAGGGGAATGTGTTTGTATGTGCTAAGCGCTGCTAGCATTACAAGTAGTTTTGAAAAGGCTGAGGACCCCCGTTGATGATGGCACAAAATTCCTCTTCCGTGCCATGTCGCTCGCATATCGCTCAACTTAATTCATCCATTATTTCGTTCTTATTTCTGGGAGAGCAGCTGTATTCGTCTGCAAAATTAACTCACCCGTATGACTGGATCCAAATTATTGATAGGCACTCTACCACAGTCTAGAATAGTCAGATATTCAGGTTCCATGGGACGACGCAATGGCGTCAGTAAGCCCTTAGTGTTCAAAAAAGCATAAATATGCACGTAAATGTTTATAGTTCTTTGGTTTGGCATCGTCATTGTATAGCAAAGTGTATTTACTCCTTTGCAAGAGTAGTTGAACTTCAGAAACAGGAGGTTCGGATATTCTGGCTGTGAAGAAATCATTTTGAATGAATAATTTTGTTACTACTACATCGGTAGACGTATCATGTTGAAAACTAATAAGTACAGAGCGCAGATAAGAAGTCATCATAATCTTCCTGCCCTTATCCGATGTTATTTGGGTCAACGCAACACGATTTTTTCTTCTTTCTTTTTCCTCACAGTCCTCACACACTCCATCCCTCTTCTCTTTGGTCTTCCTCTCCATCCATCTACATTTATATTCATCGCTTTTTCAGCGCAGATAATAAGTAAGAAAAGAAAACGTGAATTACCGAAACGATTCCGCTAAGAGGATACAGTTCCACCAGCGATCTGTGAACACAATTGTGCCTCATTTCGTACAAGGAGGTTCCAACTTTGACCTCTATCATTTCACATTCGCATATCTTCTCTCTGCGAAGATGCCATGGGACTGGCGCCTGGTACACACAGCCCATTACAAATACCAGCTCGACATAGTCGTTCCGTATACACAAATCAGGAGCAAAAATGTTAACACTTAGCGGGTTATTTGGTCTACAAGCCGCGAAAGCTTCGTTTAGCCTGGAAACATAATTGATTAGATATCGGGTGGAATGAGACCGGTGTAATTAGGTCGCTAGTGTAAATTGCTACATACTCCTCCACGTTGACGATATTCCAAACGCAGTGATTGCTTAATATAACGGGGCATCTCGTTGATAGTGTTCGTTTTACCTGAAAAAATATGATAGGCTTTTGATTTTACGGATTTTTTTACTTAGGTACCATTATATTTATGACATAAGCATACCTAATGATAATTATATTTTATGTAAATTCATACGAGCGATCTTCATTTCTAGCTTAAATAATCTCCCATTGGATTACCTCTAGTCTTCATTACCTCGTATTACTAATCTGTGGTATTACCTCGTTCCATGCGCTCATTACAAGCAGTTTGGGCCCCACAACCAGCACCTGTATATTGCTTCGGACCTTCATTTTTATATCGGCTAATTTAGCTAACAAAATGTTAATTTTGCCTGGTCAGGTGAATCAATTTAAAAAAAAATTAGACCTATCCAACCGTACCGTACCGTAGACGTATCCATACTAGTTAGGTTTGGGCGGATAGTTTTCGTAAAAATAGATTGTCTTGAGTGACGCACCTTGATAGTAGGGTAAATCCCGTCGTACCAGATAATACAAATCCTCCTATCTTTCGGCTGAATCTCTTCAACTTCACCGTTCTCCGTGCGGAATAGGACGGTGTACTTGATTGACAACTGTCGTGAGCCTGCCCCATCTGGCGTCACCGTCATTCGAACTTCACAGTGATTTGATGGCTTTAGACAGTTCTGGGTGTGAATAAAGTAGAAAAGTATTTAGTCAATATCTGTTCCGTGTAGGTGAAAGTTCTTTATGTATTAATGGTATTAAGAAGTCAAGAACTGGAACTTACCACAGAAGAATCAATTTCAAGTCTGTCACCGCTAAAATCATCTCCCATGCCATCGATTAGGTGGTATAATTTAGATGTGAAGAAACAAGAACCATTGTTATACAAAGTCAATGAAACCGTTTTGGTTTCTCCAACAACTATGTCATGGAGATTATTTGCTTTTGGCAAAATCTGTAAAATTGTATTTAAGTAATAATGCAAGAAAACATATTTCAGGTTTTCGACCCACAAAAGATATAATTTAAATAAGTATTAACCCGCAAATCAGGCAGTTCAGAAAATCCTGAAATAGCAATGTATACCTCCGATGGTTCTCCAACGGGCCTGAAAAAAAAATTGCAATTTGACTAACTCGGTTAATTTCAAAAATAAGAAAATTAATTGAATTAATATAACCAGCCAAATTGTCATATTGAAAAGCACTTTGCACCTGCCATCAATCAAGCAAACACATGATAAAGTAATGGTCGTTTCATAGACTTTATCATGCAATTTGGGGAAGAACCACCAGTGATAGTAAATCATCTCTTTAGGAGGCAGCACTATAGATCCACATTCATCTGCACCCAACCAACCAACACTGCATAAAACTCGTATACTGAAAATAAAATAAAATTGGCTTAGCGAGACTTTATATCATTGTCATTTGCGCAATATCACTAATTTATTTTTCAAAGCTTGGTAAACTTCCCGGGCGCGTAAATACAAACGTGGCTGCAACATAGACTTTAGCTATTCTGTATCGCAACTGCGTCCGTATGAATAAAGTTTTACATTTGAAAATTCGGCTCCGAAAGACATTGTTTTTACAAAAATTACTTCAATATAGATGATAAGTACTTTCTTAACCAAAGTTTGGTGGGTAATCATGACCCCTCCCGCTCTGGGCGTAGCGGAGACTTCTCAAACTAAAGCACACCCAAGTTCCCTCTTATCCCTTTGTGTTCCAGGGAGCTGATAAGAACCAAAGTGCAAGGTTAATGTCAATATCTTGTAATAAGGCGTACCTAGTCGACGTAGTCCCGCTGCGTAGCTCTTATTTCGGTTTGTAGGGTTTAAAATAACCGAGCTAAATAGGATCTGTATTTATGACATATACTAAGGAATATCGACGTACTGTATTTCCATCCTCGTCAGGTTGTGAAGATATGAGGTGCAGTAGTTGGTGCATCCAGTGATGGTGGGCGGGAACTCGAGCATAGCATGCGTGCGCGGGTGGTAACCGTGAGACATCACCTCGATTTGACTCAATTCCGCGTTACCCGTAAAGCTGATACGGGTCTGTTGAAAGTAGAAAAGGTCCTACCTTCTAGTAACTATATTTTTTGAAAACCATAGTCAAGCGTATATTATTCAAAAGAAACAAAAAGTACAATTAAGGATGAAAAAAATAGGTAAATAATATGAAATTAACTAACTTTTTGCCCTTTGTTTATCATGAGATCCCAAGCTTCACAGTAATCTCCGCAACACTTTGGTTCTAAAGCCACTGATATTATCTGCCATCCTCGACCCGGAACAATTCCACAAATAGGCATTACAACGAAATTCCTGCAATGGAAAAATGTATTAGTCCCAAATGTGACCCGCGCAGAAAAAGGGGGGTGATTGGAAATGAACACGCTTATCAACATGCGTCATCTGTTTTTGCCTAAAGCACCTTACACCTTACCTTTTCTGTGGATTTAGCAATTATGCACCCTGTCTTCGAATTTTTGGGGCAAGGACATGCCGGTTTCCGGTGGTGATGAAATAAATGACACAAAGAATTTTATTGCACTTGCATGGGTTTGAATTTGAACTCATGACCCACTATCACTGACACAAAACCAACTGTGTTTACGCCCGGATCCGTCTTACCAACAACACTATAAGCACGATGGATTTGTTCCAAAAGAATAATATTTAATTTACCAGCCACAAATAACGGGATTACAGGGCTTGGGGTGGCAGGGATTGTGGACTTGTGGCTTGTGGTAATCGATTGTCGTGGTATGGGTTGGGCAATGGGCATGTGATGCGGCGTAATGAGGCAAATGTCGTGAGGAAGGTTTTGGGAATGAATGAGGATGGGTATAAGAGTAGAGGAAGACCAAAGAAACAATGGATGGACTGTGTTAAGAATGATATGGCAAGAAAGGAGGTGTCTCATGAGATGACGAGAATCAGAGAATACTTGGAAGAAAAAGACATGCTGTGCCCATTGGCTGTGCCCCGACTCCAAATGAATTGGTATAAGGGCAAGAGAATGATGAATGATGATGAAATTGCGGGATGACTTGGACCTGTACTTAGTTCACATTAACCCTGGATTGGAAGGACTGTAAGGCATGGGGAGAGGTTTTTGGCCAGTAGCGGGATGACGCAGGCTAACATAAGACTAAGTTATCAATAAAAATCTTACGTGCTGTATGGTGGATTAAACTTGAAATGCATAGGAACTTCAAACTTGTTTGACAGCATGAAATTAGCGAACGTCGTTCTAGTCGGTACTGTTGGTGGTAGAATTACCTAAACACAAAAAATAAGTACATATCTTGTCATGATGTTAAATTCTAGAAGGGAATTCTAAAGTCTGTATATTTTTGTTGTTCATGCAAAAGCGTACAAAGAGCGTCTCCAACATCACATAAATCCACGGCCAGTGCTCACTAAATCGCCTAAAGTGACGCAAAGTCTAAGCAAGCCACCAAATACAAGTCAATCCTAGTGTAGTACCTAGTGGAATCCTATTGACTTTGAATGACTCTCAGTCTGGCAACACATCTGCTGATAACAAATTGGTACAGAAGTCCAAATACCTACTTACAAAAAATTCTGCGCAATAACCCACCATCCTAGTCATTTACAATTTTACACAATATACTAAGCCTCATCTAGTAAGTAGGTAAGAAATAACAATCACCTCAGTGGGACAGTCCCATTCAGTGACCCAGTCAGTGCAAGGCAGCCACGTGTTCCCTGTACAAGGTATTCGGAACACTGTGTGCTTCCACTTTAGCTCTTGGGTTTCGTTGTTGATGTATTTGTATTGATAGTCCCCGCACATCAGGTAGCCGTACACTGCATTGTCGATTTTGGGCCTAGTAACATTTCACCAGGCAATCAGTATAATTATACATTTTTAGGAGTCGAAACATGAAAAATGCACTTTTGTTAGGGAAGTAGGTATTAGGTCTTACCTGAATCTTACAGTAAATAGTCTTGACTCATTAGGTGGTATAATAGAAGCGATAGGGTCCACCAAAAATATATTGTCTGGATCTGAAAATACTTTCTTTCTTAACGGAATCACAGATGGCTAAGGTTTGCTACTGCAGTACGTACTTATATAAGTTTTTAATTTACCGGCACTGTGATTGAATCAGACTTTACATGCCATGTTCACCTATGTCGAGCCAACTACGATTAAGTAGATCTATGATCCCGTCGGGGCTGTGGATATCGAAAGGTTACCGCGGCTCCGACACAAGGGCGAAGAAGAAGGAACATGGGTTGGTTTTTAGTCAGTAGAAGTCTGACACTCCCCTTCGCTCTGCCCAAGAGCGGGGGGGGGTTATTCGATGATTTTCCACCCACCAAAAAAAAAAAAAAGTAGATCTATGATAATGTAGATGTAGGCATAATATACCAACGTTCGTTGAGTACCAAACAGTAGTTGACGCTACATCCATCGAGAGCAGGCGTTTATCATGCAAGCCGGTTTGCGTTGCTCGCGACAAATATAAGTGCAGTGTGGTGTGCCATCGGTGTTTTGATATGTCCTAAGAGTGCATTACGGTGCTCGATTTGGACTCAAACTCAGCTAAGTGAACGCTAAAGGCCTTAATACTTTCATGAAAAGAAATCGAGTGTAAGCAGACCTGGCATCCATTGAATGTAGCCCTCTTGTTCTTCATGATTAGTAACACAAAGAGTTTGTGATATATTCCTTGTGACATCAGCAACACTTCCCATGCCGAAGTCGAGGTTTCTCTCAAACACAGAAGCTGACGGTACACAGCTTAAACGGTTAAGACTATTCTCCATTAAATGAACATAACGAGGCTTTTGCTTCCAATTCTTCTCAAAGGCGTGCTCTTGAATACAAAATAATGGATTTCCCGGCAATACAACCGTAGCAAACACGCTTAAGAATAAGGGTTCCTGGAATTACGCGTTAACTGCATTGACAATACAGTATAATAGGCGCCAATTGGACTCGCACAATGGCCGAGGAAATTGCACCGTTTTATTCTACGAGTCACTTGTAGCATAGAAATGACGCCGTCGATTCAACCTACGTTACAGATTAAATTGCAATATTTTGAGCAAATTTCATATAGGTAACTAGAAGCAAAGTGCAGGCAAAGCTACTACTAGGAACTCTATTCTAACGAAAATCACCTGATTGAGGACCAAACAGACTAATTCCGCTGTATATATTCCAAGAGCAATCCCTGTGAACGTGACTGTAGAGGCAATATTTTCGCATGCCCTGATGAGCCCGCAGTAACCAGTCGAAATCTAAAAGCAGTTTTTAATCCCATAACCCAAATAAATGGAGCAATACCGAAACACGAACACGCCTGGGTTCCAGTTTCGGAATTCGGGGTACCTATATTATGTTATACTAGCTTCCGCGGTCCGCCCGTGACTTCGTCCGGGTATTTTTAAGCTATTGCATAGCTTCTATCGCGGGCCTTGAGCGTGGAGAGCGAATCCAGAAATTCCGTAACGAAAATTTTCAACCAGGTTGCTATGGTTACGGAAAATAACAAGGTTGTCAACTGACTGTGGTTGTCAAATTAAATAATTGATAAAATATGCTATGCAATAGCTTTACCGCGGCAGTCTCCGAGTGCCACATTTTTTTTCTTATTTGTTTTAACCTACTTAGCTATTAACTTAATGCTAGTGCAAACAATAGTTTGACAAAGTTATATCGCAATCAAATAAAAGTTTTATCTGAGTTGACGGGGCCAAAGTACCTAGCGGCCAACTATGAGCCGAAACCAAATTTGCAGCCGAAATGAGATTTTATGAACAAAACCGAACTTACTAGGTACTTACATAATCGAAAAATTATCAATTTAGTAAAGGTCTTACTTGGAAGCAGCCCTGACCACCGGTTGGCATGTACCACTGGTATGTCGTGTCCACTGACGATTTGTTCACCATGTTGATCACTGCTTTTCTTTGCTCTGATATATTTTTGCATACTCGAAACAATATCTTTCTTGTATCTATTGATACTTTTGGACCTAAAATGGAAAAGTTACTACGAAGTCTGAATATAGAAACAAAGGATCTCAAGGATGCCCTTACGTTAAGAACCTTATTTTAAAACTAGCTGTTTCCAGCGATTTTGTTGCTCATTTGATTAAAAAAAATTAAACAGAATAAAAAGTAAGTAACATGTGTCCTTCTCCAGGTGGCCACACTCTACCTACATACATTACATCAAATAAAACTCACCATAGCATTTCCCTGTAACAGTGACCCTATATGCATCGCCGCCAGTGTTGTCTACAAGAAAATACTCAGTGAAGGATTGCCCCACAATGTTGGGCTTGAACACAACTCGAATGCGAGCGCTGTCTCCTGAATTCACAGCACCCGACATGACGGTTACTTTGAACACGCGGTCCACGCTGTTCAGGACATAAATGTTCGACACCCTGAATGTTATACATTTCTGAAATGTAATAGATAAGTACCAATCATTTACTCGGTAACTCGGTACCTACTTATAACAAAAAAAAGTATATTGTTGTATGTAGGTATTCCGGCTAATCGGGCTGGCCCGATTGGTCTGTTGTAAGTAGATAATTAATAAGATCAATGAAGGCCTAATCTTGTCTTTCCTAAGGACGCATTCCCGATTGATAAGTCAAATCATTACTTTTTTAAACAAAAGTATGTTTATTAAATACAATGCTTTGTATTTTTAAAATGTTTTTGCTGCTTATTGTAGATAGATGTGCAAGGTACAATTCTTAACTATAAATATAATTTTAGATATGTCCAGTTTCTCAATAAATGTACCGAAGTGAATTGGTTGCAAGGTACCTACCTACTTATTAAATTAAAATAATTTATGTACCTTTAAAATTATTATTCTCTACTATTCTATTCTAATAAATATATAGGTTAATAGCACACTTAAAGTACCTACATAAGCAACCACATTAAATTCACATACCTCGGTAGTATTTTCAATTGAAATATATTTTTCGACAATAGTGTTTACGGGTATACATCCAAAATCTACTACTTTGAGTTCTGAAACGTCTTCATCTGGTATATTCTCAAAATTTGGGCAGCATGGCATTGCTATATTCGACATTTCAAATTATAGTTTGTTGAGTAAAAGATAAAACAACCTTGCTTTCACTTCATTTCTCAAGAAAAACAATGTGACAAGTCTTGTTTTCTTTGTGTTTTAAATATTGCCGCCATGGACTTAATAGTTGCCGTTATTCCATAGACCTTTTTTTTCCCTTCACCCTACTCGGGCAGGTTTTCCATAGACCATAAATATATAGTGTGCTCAGCATGTAAGTCCTTGGCATATTCATATTTACAATAGGGTGAAAAACTGTTTTTCTAGCCCATCAGATGTCGCATTACTTATTTTGTTGACGATTTCTACATTAACAAAAATATCGATGCCGACTACTTTAAGTGTGCGCGTCCCCAATAAGAGCCGCGCGGCTTTCCGGGCTTTCCGGCTTGGCTCGACCCCACGATGCTTTTTATTTGCAACATTTTGTGGTGAACCTTTTTACAACATTATTTATTCTTCTATGATCATAGATCAGATATGTCATAATCAAACTGTCTTAGGAATGAATTGTCAATTTTCAACAATATGTAACGTTTTGCAAATTAAAACCTAAAGTATAGGTTTTGTCTGTTATTTCAATTTAATTTGCAAACAAAACGATTAAGATCCCATGGACAAATATCTACGACCGGAGCGGTTCGATGGCGACCCGTCCCTCAGCACGGCGGCCGCGGAATGGGCACACTGGAAGAAAACTTTCGTCAACTTCCTTGCGGTGCAGGACTCGACTACTACAACTGATAAGGTCAAGCTTACTATATTAATTAATCACGTGTCTCCGAACGTGTATACTCATATAAGTGAATGTGAAACATACGAACAGGCATTGAACCTCTTAGACAAACTTTATGTAAAACCA
The DNA here is from genome assembly GCA_949316265.1 of Diarsia mendica. Lineage (NCBI taxonomy): Eukaryota > Metazoa > Arthropoda > Insecta > Lepidoptera > Noctuidae > Diarsia > Diarsia mendica. The sequence goes on from OX438897.1 coordinate 17,565,646, forward strand.
ACTAACATCCTGTATGCACGCCACGCTCTCGCCACACGGAAACAAAGTAGCCATGAGACTATCGACACATACATCCAAGCCTTGAAGCAGCTGTCCAAAGATTGTAACTTCACGGCTGTCGATAGTAAGACCAACCGGGATGACAACATTCGCGACGCTTTCATAGCTGGCATCACCTCGACAAAAATAAGAGAGAGACTCCTCGAAAACCTTTGCTTAACTCTGGACGAAGCACATAACCAGGCGCGTTCCTTGGAGATGGCTGAAGTTAATACACTACATTATAACAACATAACTATATATGAACGCGGCTATAGAAAACATCTCTGATAACACTAATGTACGGAATACTCCTATATGCCAAGTGGAAATGCAAGTACCTCTGCAGCCACGCCGGCGTTCCAGAATTACTCGAACCGCAAATGTTTCTTCTGTGGAGGACGCGTGCATCCGCGCAAGACATGCCCCGCCTTCAATGTGACATGTCAACTTTGTAATAAGAAAGGGCATCTCGCAAAAGTCTGTCGCAGTAAGAACCTAACTAGCGCTGCCGCGTCTGACCAGGAAAATGTCACCGCCTGCATCATTGCTGCATCACCGTCGTCCTTACAAAAAGCAATTGTCCCTGCATATATTAAAGGCATTAGAGCTGAAGCACTGTTAGACACAGGCCGCCTTATTACAAAAGGTAGTTAAACCTGGTTTAACTTAGACCTGGTTTATCTCGCATGCTGTCACTTTCTTTTGAATATTATTGAAGTGAGACGTCATGCGAGATAAACCAAGTCTAAGTTAAACCAGGTTTAACTACGTTTTGTAATAAGGCGGAGGTAGTTCTAAAAGTTTCATTAATTTCGAATTTTCTAAACTGGTTTCTCTGAAGATAAAACCAAGCCAGCAGACAATATCTATGGCCTCTCTTAATCATATATCATCAGTCAAAGGAGAAACTTGCCTCACGCTTACCTTGGGTAAACACACATATGAGAACGTTCAACTGCTTGTGATCGATAATTTATGTTCAGATATGATTATAGGACATCTTCCCTTCTCAAGTTTCTAGCTTCCAGAGAACTATAGATTGGCTTATTCGAACGGAAAAATTGAAAGGCACATTCGCATATCTTGATGATATCACAATTTGCGGCAAAACACCAGAAGAGCACGACTATAATCTGCAAAATTTTATTGCAGCAGCTAAGAAGTACAGTTTAACCCTGAATGAAGCAAAATCCATATTTAAACAAACTTCTATTAACATACTTGGTTACACGATCGCCAATAATATCATCAAACCCGACAATGATAGATTAGAACCTCTTCTAAACTTACCTCCACCTCAAGACTTGCCCAGCTTGCGAAGAGCCCTGGGTATGTTCGCTCATTACTCTAAGTGGATACCAAACTTCTCCGAAAAGGTACATGAACTATCAAAGACCAAGACATTTCCGCTGAGTGACAATATCATTAAAGATTTTCAAGAACTTAAGAACGCCATAATCAAGTCTTGTGTTCACGCCATTGACAATAATATGCCATTTACAGTAGAAACTGATGCTTCGGAACACTCAATTGCGGCAACTCTTTCGCAGGCGGGCAGGCCTGTAGCATTCTATTCGAGAACACTTAATCGAAGTGAACAGAATCATTCTGCTATTGAAAAAGAAGCTTATGCAATCGTAGAGTCCTTGAAGAAGTGGCGGCATTTTCTAATAGGGAAATCATTTCTGCTCGTCACTGACCAGCGATCCGTCTCTTTCATGTTTAATGCTAAGCACAATAGTAAAATTAAAAACGAGAAAATACAGCGCTGGCGATTGGAACTATCTCCATACAAATACGACATCGTATACAGGCCTGGCACACAGAACCATGTAGCAGACGCCCTCTCCCGTGTTTGCGCCATCGTCGAGACACCTGCAAAGTTACGATCACTTCATGAAGCCCTTTGTCACCCGGGTGTAACCAGAATGGCACATTGGGTGCGTTCCAAAAACTTAGCATATTCGATTGAAGAGATAAAGAGTATGACGAAAGACTGTCGCATCTGTTCTGAGGTTAAGGTTGATGTTCACGGTAGGGCGCGAAAATTCAAATTTTCTTACGTTTTTATCGATTTGCAGGCCAGTGCTAGGTTTTATGTTAGTTAAAATATGATTCGCGGGTGTAAGACGTATGCAGTTACAGAATTATAATCATCAAATTCATCATTACAACCCTCCAAGTTCATGTAACTCCCAAGAATGATTATTTCATCAAAAGGTCATTCTTGAGAGTTACATGAACTTGGAGGGTTGTAATGATGATTTTGATGATTATAATTCTGTAACTGCATACGTCTTACACCCGCGAATCATATTTTCACTAACATACAACCTAGCACTGGCCTGCAAATCGATAAAAACGTAAGAAAATTTGAATTTTCGCGCCCTACCGTGAACATTAACCTTAAGCCTAGATTCATTAGAGCTGATCCTCAAAATAAACTTATTAAAGCGATAGCGCCTTTCGAACGACTGAGCATGGATTTTAAGGGACCAGTACCATCTAAGTCGAATAACAGATTCATTTTAACAGTAATCGATGAGTACTCCCGCTTTCCGTTCGCCTTTCCGTGCTCTGATATAAGCGCAAAGACTGTAATCAAGCATTTAGACAGCATTTTTATCATGTTCGGCATGCCGGCCTACGTGCACTCGGACCGCGGGACATCATTTTTATCGGCTGATGTAAAAGATTTTCTACACTCCAGGCAAATAGCGACGAGTCGTACAACGCCATACAACCCTCAAGGCAATGGCCAAGTTGAAAGGCTCAATTCTACGCTCTGGAAAAGTGTACAGTTAGCTTTGAAAACTAAGAACCTGCCAATAGAGAGCTGGGAAGATGTCCTACCGCAAGCATTGCACTCCATACGCTCGCTTCTTTGTACTAGTACAAATTGTACGCCGCATGAAAGAATGTTCCGCCACTCTCGGAGATCGACGAATGGAGATTCTATTCCCACATGGCTATCTGGCTCAAACAGAGTACTTATGCGACGCTTTGACCGGAAAACAAAATATCAACCACTAGCCGAGGAGGTGGAGGTACTGGAGACAAACCCCACTTATTCGTTCGTTCGAACAATGGATGGTCGCGAAACTACTGTATCTAACCGCCATTTAGCACCTTTGGGAGGCAATCGAGAAGATATTCCCACAATTAACGAATTTGTGGACGCCGAACCCCAAAGATCGCAGTCACCATCACCATCTTGTTCACCACCAACTTCGCCTTCTTCACCGACATCTTACTCAACACCGGTCTCGCTGCCAGCTACTCCTTCGTCACCGCTACCATCGGAGGATTTGCAAGTGGGACCGGAACCAGAACAAATGAGCTCGGACGGGATCGAGCTCCCAGTTTCGGAGCCACTCCGGAGGTCGGCCAGATCACGGAATCCACCGAAGTTTTTGCGCGATTACATCTGGCCGGGGTGAATGTGGTGAACCTTTTTACAACATTATTTATTCTTCTATGATCATAGATCAGATATGTCATAATCAAACTGTCTGAATGAATTGTCAATTTTCAACAATATGTAACATAGATATAGAATTCCGTAGATTGGTAATGTCAACAATCAAACGAGACCAAAAACCATTGATCTAAGTCTGTGTATCTATATTTTATTTTGTTTGTTACAATAAGTACCTACATATAATCTATTTTTCTAAGACTATGCATTTGTAAGACGCTATCTTAGCTGTCGATATCAACAAAAATTAGGCCATCGCATCACTAAAAAGTGAGGTAATAACTCCTTCGTATTTCTCTATTTGTTATTTCTCAAATACGTCGGTTTTAGGCATGCTAATTCATCTAGATCGTAAATAAAATAATGTTCTCATAATATTTTGCTTAAAGCCGGCTTATTATGTGCATTGTTATTGCAGAAATAACGATGTAAACAACTTGTAAACTTACTGGTGAAACGAGTAATCCTGGGGATTTTTCTTTTTGGAAGATTCACATCCTGGTACTGCACAAGAAACCATCGTATTATGGTAATTCAATCACGGGTTATCACTGTAGTTCACTTAAATAATTGCCGAAACGCTCGCGTAAACAGTTACCGGGGCCGGTATGGGCCGGTAGCAAATACGTGTTTTGGCCCTGTTAACAGCGTCACTTTCTCTCTCTTTCTAACACAGCGAAGTTCCGCTAAAGCGGGAGCTCTCATTCACTCTCAAGCCCAATCTACGTTTTGCAAATTAAAACCTAAAGTATAGGTTTTGTCTTTTATTTCAGCCCTGTTAGGCCGTGCGGCTCAAACCTCGCTCACACCCACACTCATGAAGCTCGGTCGCATGGACGCGCGTTCGGCTCTAATGGGGATGCGCCTTTAGGTGTCATCCATCTGGATCGAGTACTCTTTATTACATTTTTAGTCGATTATTTGGAGAGTGTTGCAACCAAACAAAATATTAAAGCAATCATAACGGGTCTACTACTCTATTTTTAAGAACAAAAGAGTAACTGTCATTTACGGGTAAATAGTGTCTCACTCAATCGAGTCTGAAATCTCATTTTATTATTAGTTTTCTTCGCAAATGTGAATATAACAAACTTAAAATTAAGCTTTTAACGCAATGCCAGCTTTCTCTCCTGTTGTAACAAAATAAATTGAATTGCAGTCATCAAATGTATCTGGATCTGTCATAAAAACTTGTAACCATAATAATTCTGGTTTGTGTAGTACCAGACTAATAGACTACTGGCCCGTGTTGAAAAAATTATGGGTCATGTGAACCACCAGGTGACCTATCTAGAACGATATAGGAGCATAAAATAATAAGATTCAGCACTATGCCGTCACTTGTAAGCTGTCCAACCGAGTGCAGGTGAGAATTCAAAAGTACAGGTAGACTCGGTACATTTTGGTCATATATTTTTGTACGGCATTCTTACCATCGATAGATCCATGAAAAATAATAAGAAAACGCGTAGTGCCGTAAAAAAATGTTGCGCCACAAAGTCAGAATTTTTATTTAATTTTCCGACAATTTCGAGGGTAAATTTGGTCATTTGATTTTGTACGGCATTAGTTTCATACTATTTCAATACTGCTTCTAATCCATTATTCCGCAACGCCGTACAAAAATCATGCGACAAGGGGAAATAATCGAGGGTTGTAACCCCCTCTCTTTCCGCTGGTCCAGGGGGTGATTTGAAAAAGTACGGCTTCGGTTCCAAAACATTATCTAGCACTCAAAAGTACTATTAAAAATAATGCCGTCAAAAAATTATTGTTCATTTTAAATGTATATCAATAATTATCTTAATTTCATCGTATCCTTGATTTTTAAAGCTGTAAAGTCATTTAATCCTGTACGGGAACTTTTTTTTTAACATGATATTGTAAATTACAATTGTTACATAGTGCTGCCGTTCAAAATAAACTGTTCAAAAAAAAGTTATAGAGAAATACAAAAACTGAAATTTTGCAAATTATTGCAAAAGTTTAAATACCATAGATTAATGAAATAAAGCAGTTTTCTAAATTTTATCCCTTGTTTTAAATAGTATTAACATAAATAAATTAGGAAAAAATGATGCCGTACATTTTAATGCAGACCATTATCTTTTAGGCTGATGAAAATGACGCTACCATTTTAAGGTTGCACAAGCCAGTCATTCTTCCATACAAACGTAGTATGGTGATTACTCCTGATATTATCAATCTGATACAGTACGGCATTAACATATTTTTGAAGAGAACAATTGATAATATGAAAAAATCACTATAACGTCTAACTGAACTGAAACGGTGTGTATATTGGGTCTACCTTTTTTAGCAGATTTTTTTATACCCGAATTTTGTTTTGCTTATCAGTGGATGGCAGAAACTTCATTTCGCAAAAAATCATTTGGCATACACTCATTTACCATAAATTCAAAACGCATAATTTTGTAAGTCAGAATCATCTTTGAGCATAAACTTCATTTACAGAACCATCATTTCGCCGAAAATTCATAATCAGAATCGTCTTTTGGCACGCATTTCATTTCATACATACGTATATCATGCAATAAATAGGTAATAATAATAATTATTATTAATTATTATTATCAGCTCACCCCGGCTAAAATTTCTAGCTGAGAACATTAAATGTATGTCAAAAATAATAATAATAATTATTATTAATAATAATAATGACGTCACTCATACATGCAACGCATGTACTCCATGACGCGCGCTCGCTTCGCTCGCATATTAAATAACACTAATATCTTCTGTCCCCGAAGTGCCGGGCCTCCGCCGCTCCTTCGTCGGCCTACGGCCCAGTGCCCATGCCGCCCATAAAGGATACTTTCGCGAGACGGTCGTTATACCTTACAAAAATCTACCAAATAAAATTCTGCCATCTTAAAAGTATGCCATTGAAAATTCGGCTATTTAAACATTATGTCAGAATTTCAGGTCACTGACTACCTGTAACGACTGCCAAAGATCTTTATATATGGCAGCCGGGACCAACAGCTTAACGTGCTTTCCGAGGCACGTAGGAAACTCGGTATTTCGGGCGGTCACCCATCCACAGACCGACCTAGGCAAGCACAGCTTTACCTAAAGATCGACCCGAGTGGCAGTTCTTATTAAGCCACGAGCTCCTCTGAAACATAAATATGTTTTTGTCAAAATCAAAGTCTTACGTACAGATTAAAGATGTAAAGATTTATTTATTTACCTATGACGTCATCATCTTCTTCGCCTGATTCCTCATCCGGTTCCGTTATGTCAGAGACTTTTTGGGGGCATTCCTCGCCGTGGAACCAGTCAAAATCGTACCGACCGTCATTGAGAATCCATCCATAGCTTATTGGTAACAAGGTCGACGGTATTTGTTTGTAGGCATTACACCAAATCTGTGCTATGTAGGTACTTCTCTTCATATGTTGTTTTAACTCCCGGAAACAAGGGGGAAACGACGTTGCTTCCAATTTCATAGTTGTCTTTTTGAAAGCTTCATTTCTGCTTTTCGGCGTATAAATCCTTTCGAATAATTATGATACTTATGACTTGTAGGAAATTCCATTTTACAGCTCCCACATATGATTTACTTTCAAAACAATTACTGATCTACCTAGGGAGTGAAATGAGCTACACGACTAAGAGAAGTCTTAAAATAATTAACAAGGAACAGTTGACGTCAACTGTTCCTTGTTAATTATTTTAAGACTTACAGACTTATAGTTGCCTCAACCGAAAATGTGCGAGTACTTCTCAAAAATATGTTGTATTTTGGAATTATCAGTGACAACATGTCTATATTTTGGTATAAATCGATAGTATACAAACCCATATTTAACATAGTTTCTAACTAGGAACCTAGAATCACGAAAAGAGTATGAAAATTAGTACAAATAAACTATCTAAATGCCGTATAAAAAAATATCGTGATGAATTTCACCTTACATTTCGTTATATATATGGATTTTTTCATTTTCAGTTTTTTTCCCCTTTGGACCAACGAAAATGTACGGCATATGAAAAAATATTATCTATGCATAAAATACTTTCAAAATAAATTAATTTTATGTTGTGTCAAATCACCCCCTGGACCAGCGGAAAGAGAGGGGGTTACAACCCTCGATTATTTCCCCTTGTCGCATGATTTTTGTACGGCGTTGCGGAATAATGGATTAGAAGCAGTATTTAAATAGTATGAAACTGATGCCGTACAAAATCAAATGACCAAATTTACCCTCGAAATTGTCGGAAAATAAAATAAAAATTCCGACTTTGTGGCGCAACATTTTTTTACGGCACTACGCGTTTTCTTATTATTTTTCATGGATCTATCGATGGTAAGAATGCCGTACAAAAATATATGACCAAAATGTACCGAGTCTACCTGTACTTTTGAATTCTCACCTGCACTCGGTTGGACAGCTTACAAGTGACGGCATAGTGCTGAATCTTATTATTTTATGCTCCTATATCGTTCTAGATAGGTCACCTGGTGGTTCACATGACCCATAATTTTTTCAACACGGGCCAGTAGTCTATAACAGCCATTCGGACACATCCTTCTGATCAACTACTTCCTGCTCGAGATGCGTTTATTTTGCGTTAACCCAGAGTATAGTGAAGAATAATCTAAAATGGAATCAGGAACTGATTGGCTCTGTGATATTCTGCAGAATGTACAACTGGAACAATTCTATTTACCAATTAGAGATCAGTTGCAGGTAAACAATTATTTATAATACAGTAATTGTATAAGCACATCTATCTTACTTAAAATGTACTCTACATTTTAAGTTATGTCAATAATACTATGTTAAGTTGTGTAAAAACATTTAAAATAACATTTACCTATAACAACAAACAAAATATCTCATTATTTATGTTTTAGATAACAAGACTAGCACATTTTGACTATGTACATGCTGAAGACCTTGAAAAGCTTGGGATCAGTAAGCCTGGGGTGCGCAGGTTATTTGATGCTGTGAGGAAGAAAAAGTTACAGTTATGGAACAGAAAGTTTTGGAACAAATTGTTCGGTTCATCATCAAGCTCAGTTTCTAAGGAGAAAACTGACTTAGCAGTGAGGACACCACAGTCAGAATCTAGAACAACTTGTATTATACTGGAAAAGGATATCATGTGAGTATAAGCCTAATAATCTCCAGCTAAAGATTATTAGTCAGATTCACTGACTAATAATCTTTAAGAAAAACCCACTGTGTGGTTATTTCCCATGCTATGCTTTATTCTTTATCTATCATATAACTCTAAAACCTCAAGGAAATTACCTCACATTGTATTGCCAATCCCATTTAAGTTAAAATGTTAAGTTTACCTTTTTCCTGATCTGTTAAGGTGGTCATGATTAAATCTAAAAATTACGATATATAAAATTACTTATTTTGGTTTTACCTTAACTTGAAATTAACCTTGTAGAGCTATAAGTTAATTAAATGGACACTCCGATATCTAGTTTACAACTGTTTATTGGAGACAGAGTGGCTATATTACAATGCAATGGTTTACAAAAGTAAAATCATCTTCCCAGCAATAAAACTAGTAGTGGTGGAATAGGACATTATGTCTGATAAACATATTTATTTTCAGATTACACAGTGAGTTAGGCAATGGGTCATTTGGAGTGGTCAAACGCGGAGAATGGCGGGTGTCTGAACACCCGTCCCAAACAGTTCCTGTAGCAGTTAAGGTGTTAAAGGCAGATGCATTCTCACAACCAGGCATCTACGATGACTTCAGAAGAGAAGTGGAAGCCATGCACAGTCTGAAACACCCCAACCTTATCAAACTACATGGTGTTGTGTTTCATCCACTGATGATGGTTTGCGAACTGGCAGCTATGGGGGCTTTACTCGATTATATTGTGGGACAAAATGGCAAAGTGTCTCTCAGTTATATTTACAAGTGGTCGGAGCAAGTAGCTTCAGGCATGGCTCATTTGGAAAAGCATCGGTTCTTGCACAGAGATTTAGCATGCAGGAATATATTACTGTCTACTTTAGAGTTGGTAAGTGAATCATTCAATTCTCTCTAGAACTTAAGTTGAAAGAGGTGACTACATAAGAATTTTCCATGGGATGGGCAAAGGCCTATCCTATAATACTACATAAAACTGTTATCTCAAATATTATTTGAGTTACAAAATGATTCAGTAATGTTTGTTTTTAAACTATTCACTGTTGTGAAATGTGTGGGTTGGATGGCTATCATAGTTGAGAAGCTGTTATCACATTGGCAAACATTGTTAGTCAACATTAAATTGAAAATTTTATAGATTTACCTAAATGCATAGTTATGAATCTTCTTGCACATTCCTTTTTATTGGAAACTAGCTTTTTCCCGCGGCTTCGCTCGCGTGGATGGCCGAAAATATCCCAACAAAATTTCATACAACCCTTGGGGGTTGAATTTCGAAAAATCCTTCCATATTCATTGTCTAAATTATAAAGGGAGCCTCTGTGCAAAATTTCAGCTTTCTTGGTCCAAGGGTCTTTTATTTATATAGATTAGTCGTAGCAGGTGGCATTCTGTGGTTTCTGCCTACCCCCATGGGAAAAGAACGTGAGATTATGTATGCATGTATTTTTATTCTTGAAAGGGATTCAATTCAATTCAATTTATTTGTCCAAAACACGTGTAGGTTTACAATCAGTTGGAGTGATTACATAAAAAAAAATTGTTTCAACATGTTTTGCCTATAGAGGCGTACAAATACAATAATACAATCGTCACACAAAAATTTGTTAAAAAGTTACTTGAAATTAAATAATAAGAAATAAATTGGTATTAAAAACAATGAAAGTTAAATACACAAAAATAACAATAAAAATTATGAAAAATAAAATTAAAAAAAAACAAAAGAAATTCATTCATAAAAAATAGTAGAAATAATCAAAATTAAATTAATATAATAGTCAAAATCATATCAATATACCTAGAAGTCAAAATCAAAATAAAGTAGTCAAAAATCATATTATTATAACAGTCAAAATCAAATTTATATAATAGTCAAAATCAAATTAATATAATATACTAATCAAAACTAATTAAAAATAATCAAAATACATATTAAAAAAGGTCTAAATTGCATCATTCAAATAGTCGGCAACATTATAGTAGCATTTATTTACTAAAAATTTCTTCATGCTTTGCTTAAATCTATTAATATTTAAATCTTTGTATGCCTTTGGTACCTTGTTGTATAGTTTTGGAGCCATGCAGAATACACTCTTGCCCATGAGAGCTGTTTTAGAACTATGTAAACGAAGTCTCCGATTATCACGTTGACTTCTTTCGGAACCTTCTGAAGACTTCGGAAACAGTTGAGGATTATTTTTGACGAATAAAACCGTTTCCAGTATATACAAGGAAGGAAGTGAGAGAATTTGATGCTCAATAAAATATGGTTTGCAACTGTCTGTAATTTTAAGACCAAACATAGCTCTTAAACATCGTTTTTGCATTTTAAATATAGCCTCTTTATGTGTAGAGTTTCCCCAGAAAATAATGCCGTATCTAAGGATCGATGCAACAAGTCCATGGTAGGCAGTAAGTAATGTATCCGTATTTACGGTTGGGGCGAGTTTAAACAATGCGTAGGAACAACTACTAATTCTCTTACAAGTTTCTTCAATGTGATCCTTCCAATCAAGTTTTTTATCAATGGTTAGTCCAAGGAATTTGGCATTATCAACTTTGGATATGGTGTGATTTTTATAACTTTGACTAAAATGTAAGATTTGTGTTTTACTTAAATTAATTTTTAGATTATTATTGTCTAACCAGTCAATTATAGAAGCTAAAGCATTATTAATGTCAAGTTCATAGGTGTCAGTTTTCTTACATGCTATTGTGACTGTGCTATCGTCTGCAAAGAGAGTCATAGGATGCTCAATAGATTTCGGAAAGTCATTTATATATATGATAAATAATAATGGTCCCAGAACGCTTCCTTGCGGTACACCGAATTTCACTATACGTTCTTGAGACAGATACGTGTTCGCTTTTTTGAAACGATCTATTCTTGAAATTGCTGTGATTTGTCTTCTATTAGACATATAGGATTCAATTAATTTAAGTACATTGCCTCGAACCCCATATGAGTCAAGTTTCTTAATTAAAATAGTGTGGTCAACGTAGTCGAATGCTTGTGTCATATCGCATAGCAAAGCGCAAGTGGGAGTTCTTTTATCCATTCGTAACATTACATTGTGTAGAAAATCATAGACCGCCATATTGATAGTCTTATTTTGTCTGAAACCTTTTTGCTCACTACAAAGAATATTATTTTGTTCCATATATTTATACAATTGCTTGTTAATGTATTTTTCAAAAATCTTCGACATAATTGGTATCAGCGCTATTGGTCTATAATTTTCGATTAGGTCTTTTTTTCCCTTCTTAAATAATGGTTTTACTATTGATGTTTTCATACCATCAGGAAAGGTACCCGCACTGATACATAGATTCATAATGTGACTTAAGTGGCTGCATATTATATCACCGACAGCTTTAATTATTTTAGTAGAGACACCGTCATAACCTACGCTGTTAGTATTTTTAAGTTGTTGTATGATGTTCAAGATATCACTCGGTAGACTTGGTGCCATGAACATTGATTTTTGTCTGTTCAAAATGCCTGCTGTGACGTTTTTTCCCGATTCTTGTATAGGAACAACTCTGTCAATGAAATAATTATTAACCAATGCTTTGGCTCTCCTGATCAATACGGAATGATACAAGCTTTAAATTATCAAAATTTATTAAGGATAGCTGCATATTGTTTAAATCTCATTTTCCTTTATGCCAGGTGAAAATAGGAGACTTCGGTTTGATGCGCGCGCTGCCGGATGCTGACGATTGCTATGTGATGAGCGAGGGGCGGCGCGTGCCCTTCCCGTGGTGTGCGCCCGAGTCGCTGCGCAGTCGCCAGTTCTCGCACGCCTCGGATGTCTGGATGTTCGCCGTCGCACTCTGGGAGATGTACACCTTCGGGGAGGAACCTTGGATAGGTAAAACCTATAAATGTACATTACTGCATCTGAATAATACGGAAAAAATAGCAAATGGAACAAGGACATGAAGATAATGCTGTACTAGGTACATGTCTGTTTTCGAATATGCCGAAAAACTAATACAATAAATACAAATTACACTGTAGTAAAGAGGCACCTGTTTTCTACAGTGTAATCTGTTTAGGGCAATCAACTCAGAAAAACGAACAACAACGAAAAATTGTAGCTACTTATTGCTGTTGTTTTATGCATATCACATGTGTCAAGAGTGATAGGTGAATGAAAAGAGGAGTCACCTTTCGATCTTTGAATTAAAATTGACATGCAAATAATAATTAACGACACCATTGTTCTTATCACCAATAAAAAAAACAATCACAGTTGTAACTGGCGGAAATATGGTATTACTCATTTATTTACTACCAATAAAATAGATGTGTTGTTCATACATATTGTACTTGACCTCCTTCAGGCTTAAACGGTTCAGAGATACTGCGGCTAATAATGCGTGAAGGTCAGAGGCTGTCGGCGCCGAACGCATGTCCTCCCGACGTGTACATGCTGATGATGCAATGTTGGGACCTCAACCCCAAGGAAAGACCCACGTTCGCCGGCATACAGCGCTACATTGAGACCAATAAGTTTGAAACTGCGATCGCTGCACTTAGGTAAGCAAATGTTGGAGTTCTATGTGACCTTGTGGTTAGAAATCAGTTGTATTGCCGAATCGGGGGTAGTTAGCGTGCTTGCCGACTGTAAAGTCTTGGCTTAGATGCCTGGGTTGGGTAAAGTGTCAGTTTTTTTTAGTGTATCACTTTCTGAAATGCAATGGTGCAACGTTGTATACCTCCTTCCTCCAGTTACTATTGTTTCTATTTTATTTTTTATAACACAGATGTTCTTATCAAGAAAGAAAAGTCATGTAGAATTCTCATGAAAAAATGCCATATCCAAGTAATTAAGATTGGAACAATAATTCTTAGTAATAGTCTTCAGGAAGTCATTGTTATAGGTTCTCACGTAAACAGATGTCATGTTAAATAATAACTTAATAACAAACTATGACTTTCCCGACAGTTACCGACGACCGAGTAAGATGACCATCGACGCGGGCGACCCTATCATATTGATAGACAGGCGACCCGAGCTGCACTGGTGGAAGGGACAGAACCAACGCACTTTGGAAGTTGGACTCTTTCCAAGGTAAATTAAGTCAAGTTTGCCTAGCAATACATTTAGACAGACATCCTCCTGAACGTTTTCAATCTTAGCAGAGATTAGCCTACGGCTCGGAAGATATTATAGTAGGCACGCAAGTGTGTTCGCAGGCACAGGTGCACTCTCTGTTCCATTACTGTCATAGTCTGATCGGACGGCAATCCAAGACGACTGGAGAGAGATCAGACCCAGGACCAAAGATTTAACGTGCTTTCCGAGGCACGGGGATATGATACCGTCAACATCCAAACAATGGGCTACTACAGAGAATGGGGTTAGAACCGATGTGGCATATCAACCTGTCCGCCATTTAGATTTTTTTCGAAATCGCGGCCCACGATGAAAGTGGTATGTATGGATAGAGGACATATAGACGAACAAAAAATGTCTAGTAACACGGTACCCAAAGTGTCACGTTACCGAGATATTTCAACGAAAATATCGACAAATGAGACACCACTTTCATCGTGGACCGCGATTTCGTAAAAAAAAACAAAATGGCGGTGGGTCGATATGCCAGCTCCCATACAAAAAGTTCAAACCCCTTTATATCACTAAATAATATTATAGTCAATGGAGAGACTACTAGCGACCAGCATAGCTAACAAAATTCATCAGCAAAAATATATACCAATTATTTTGTACCAATTCTGATATTATTGCATTCTGATACAATCAAGTATTTATTCGTTAAATTAATGTTAATTTTCTTTTTTAGCACCTTGGTCACTACTGGATTAAAAAGTAGTAAGAATAATCAGGCAGTGAAGAAATCTCAGACATTATCACCAGTACAAAGAGGTATGTGTTTTTGTTTTTAAGATTGCCTATTGATGTTCAATGTAAACAATGCTTTTGTCATGAAGCGACTTAGCGGTCGTCGAATAAAATATTATCTAAGTACACCATACAAAAACATTAATAAAAGGAAAAGTACGAAATACGATGCAAAATACATAGTTCGTATTTATAAGCGAAACAATTTATACTATGAATTTTTAAATAACAAGCTAAAACGTACAACATATTTCAGCATTTATTACGATAAAAATGTAAAGTAGAATTCTTATACTTTTTGTTCTAAATTAACATAATTAAATGTAAATTAAAATACTTTTAAGTCTTCATTAGCCATATTGATAAACACGTTCACTTTTATGATACGTGCACGTAATTGTGGCGTTCCTCCACTTTTACTTTTACTGAGGAAAGTAAAACTATTGCACAGTTGCTCTACGAAACATACCGCTCGATATAATTGCGTATTGTTCGGCAACACCCAGCGGTAATTATAATCATCGCGTTAGATTGCAATGTGAAATAATGACATGTTTTAATTTTTCATTGTTTAATATTTAACGAGAAAATTGGTTTGTAGACATTTGTAGTTCTGATATGCCTTGTTGAGCAATCTGGAATCAATAGCAAACCTGGTATAATTATAAATTAGTCCATTCTAAAAGCATTTTGTCGTCAGCACACCCTTCCCGCGTTGCATACCTTAGGCCTGTAGTGTAGGTGTAATTAATGACGTCTAAAGGGAGTGGACATGAAGCTATGGTTTCTTTGAAGCCCTGCAACACAAACACTTGACTCAGTTTAGCTTGAGTAAATAAATCGATATCTCGTGAATCAAGTCCAATACAACCTTGGCATTGAGTTGTCCAAGTATCAATACAAATATGCATCCAGATAGAAGCATATTTTTCCGTCTTGGTTCCATACATCCATACTAATATTATTAGTGCGAAAGTAGGTAGGTAATTCTGTAGGTCAATCTGTCGGTTACCGTTTTACACCTTACCGGCTGAACGGATTTTGGGTGAAATATGGCCCACGAATTGACCAGGACCTGGACTTGTATTGATAGGAGGACATATTATTTTTATGTAGAATACAATACAAACTTTTTGTAGGTAGATAGTATCGGCGGCATATTTCCGATATCCACGCGGTAAAACTAGAAGGATATAAATAAACCACAGATACCATAGATAGGGTTATTACAAATAAATTATTCATACATCTCGCATTGCTCTAGGACTCGTATAATGCACATTGTAGGAGCATATCAATAAAGGCTGCGACGTAATATTGTCGTGTAAGACGCACTTAGCATTGAAAATCGCTAATCTATGACTAAATGAATGTTTTATCACCTGTGAGTAATATGTAAGTCTGTATGTTTAACACAAACATGTCGCACCTGAATATATTCTATAGATTTGCATTTGAACATTGATTGTTAAAAATGTGGTGTAGGTATGTTTGTTTAGTACATGTATATCTTGAGTCAAGTCTACAGCAAATACACGGAATTTTAGTATTTTGACAGCGATTTCGGCGCACCTACCGCGACCTACCAAGTACCAATGCCCTTAACATGACATAAATTACATAAGGCCCCCCGGCCGATCGCACACCGGTATCAACACAAATTCTCACTGAAATGTGAGCTTTGTGTTCATAGACATACAATTAAATTCGTGGTGTATCGGCAATGAAACGTAAGTTTTGGTATTTCACTGAAATGTAAACAGCTTATTTTGTTGCCTCTGTTGGGACACATCTTCCGTGATTTTCCTTTACAGACACAGGCCTTCTGCCCGTGCGAGAGAGTGGGTCACACGCACGCCACCACCACGAGGCCCCAGTGGGGTTTACTGAAATACTACTGTAAATTCCAAGATATAAACTATAAAGCTTTATTTCAATGGCTTAATTTTGAATCGAGATACTATTTATTATATGTGACACAATACATGTCCGAGTCGCGGGCAAACGGTGGATGCAAGCGGCTGGTTGCTGTTCGATAAGGCTTTCTATGGGGGAAGCCTTTGTTCAACAATGGACGTCTTTGGGCTGATGATGATGATAATAATATGAATACATAAACAAAAACTTAAATTCCTTAATCTTGTCCACGTTTCCAGCCCAATCAGCGTCCACCACCCCAGTCCCCACTAACGGCGTGTCAGACGACGCGAGCGTGGTGCTACGCAAGCGCCGCACCATCGAGTCCACCCAGCCGCCCACCACGCGCGGCGGTAACACCGGTAGCAAGCACTTCAACTACAACAAACTCACCAACGATCGAGTGGCTACACTCGCACAGGAACGGGCTAGAAGCACCCGGGAGGCACATTCGAAGAGTTTGAATCAAGGTATCTATTTTTTTTGACCAGCCGGTTTTGACCCACTGCTGGGCAAAGGCCTCCCCCATTTCTTTTCATCTCTCCCGATGTTTTGCCTTCTCTGGCCAATCAGTAAGGAATGAGTCCAAATCGTCACGCCAGCCTTTCTAGGGACTGCCTCGGCGACGACGACCGTCTTCAGGCACCTTTATGAATCGGAAATTATTTGTTGTATAGAATTTTCTGGATAGTCTTTAGTTAGTAATAGTAGAACTGGGTTCAATTTCCTGATCGGGCAAAGTTTGATAGGTTTCTGCGTTAGAGAATTTTCAGAAGCAGAGGCTGGAAGGCTGGAGGAAGTTCTACATTCCCACTGCTTGGGGACAGGGCTCTTTTCTTTCAAAGTGATGGGACCGCAATAGAGCTCGGCCCCAAAAGCCCTGGTTAATCGCAATTTCCGCTTAATTAATTTTGTATCGAACTTTGACATATTTGGTGAAATATGAGCATACTATCACTTTCGCTACTTTATTTCCATAGTAAATAATAATCATAAATTCATAATATTTACAAGTATAATTAAGTATTGTATAATGTAGACAGTTAGCAAAATTTATGTACAGTACGTCTGATATGACGTCACTCGGCGCTAACCATAAGGTCAACATGGCAGTATATTGTGATACGTGACCACGCTAAAGGTAATCGCTACAGATCACGAAGTCGCTCGGGGCGTATCTCTCGAGTTACTCGCATTATGTCAGTCTGGCTGAACGATTCGCGAGTAGATATCCGCTAAATACTTGTTTATGGTGGGCGTAAATGACTGATTAGGTAATCTGTGACTGTCATTGTGAATTTTATAGTTAGTGTTGTGGTTCAATATCTTATTGTAATGTACAGAAGGAAAATCAAATTCTGATGTAAAACGACTAATTTAGAAATCGTAGAATATTAAAAACTGATGTAAAGAGTGAAAAAGGAATTTCGTAAAAAGGCTACTGTCCAGTTTTTGCTCCGAAAAAGTGTTACTTTAGGTGGACAAGACCACTAGAATAACATGACATCAGGCCTGTCACATAAGGTGGTAGGTCACCCCACGTTTCTTCAAATCATTACATGCATTCTTGCTGGGTATAGTTGCAAGGTAGGGCCAGAGAAACCAGGGCCTACAAAAGCGCATTGGATGGACGATATTGTCAGGAGCGCGGGAAGCGAATGGATGAGGGACGCACAGAACAGAAAGGAATGGCAGAAAAAAGGGGAGGCCTATCCCCAACAGTGGGTGATTCCGGGCTGAAATGATGATGATGATACTTGCTGGGCACAGCAATAAAAAAAAATGCAGTTAGCATTTGTTACAGGTTGAGAAAAGTACCACAATATAAATGTAAATTCGTTATAAAAAAGTTAGTATGTAATTAAAATTAAGTATAAGTTTAATAACCCACATATTTGTTACTGCTGTAATTATTGTGCTATGGAAGAGCGGGGTCTCCTAACACAAGCAAAAATTGCTTAAAAGGATTCCCCAAACACAACTACCCATTTTTGTAACAAATTTCGTGAATAAAACATTTTTGTATTTGTATTTGTTATTATTTCTTGTTTTCAGTAAAAGAAGATATATTAATTGATTTGGATCTTCCTCCTGCCACGAGATTGAGTACGCCTGTCAAGAAATCTTCACCGAACGGTTCGAATGTTGTGTCTATACTCGATGAGCCAATAGATGTACCGGAACTTGGTGAGTTATCGCCATTCATCCAACTAGTAAATAGATTCTTAATTTGTTTATCTTTCTCTCACCTAGTCTTCTACAACTTTTTAAGTCCTAAATATTAGTCTAAATAGTTTGTGTTTTGCTGTATCGTTAAAATTGTTAACATGTTATCACTACACATTATAAAACAAACTCCTCCGCCGCGTCTGTCTGTCTGTTTGCGATAAACTCAAAAACTGCTGCACCGATTTTCATGCTGTTTTCACCAATGGATAGAGTGGTTCAAGAGGAAGGTTTTATTTAGTATATAATTTGACGCGGGTGAAGCTGCGGGCATCAGCTAGTATTTTCATATAAATAACATGTTTTTTTTTCGTTTTACAGGGCTTGACAGCGACTGGGGCGAGCAGAGTATAGAGAGTTTACCCGGACTATCTGCAAGTTACAGTATACAAAATTACAGCAATCTCTACGG
Organism: Diarsia mendica; assembly: GCA_949316265.1. NCBI lineage: Eukaryota > Metazoa > Arthropoda > Insecta > Lepidoptera > Noctuidae > Diarsia > Diarsia mendica. The sequence goes on from OX438897.1 coordinate 17,584,745, forward strand.
TGCCAAGTCGTTAGACAATCTATCGAGTCCCGTCCACAGGAGCACCGCGCAGCTCACACAGCCCGACCCCTTCGACACCTCGCAGTTCTGGCCCAGCTCCACTGCAACTAGATCTAATTACGAAATACCTATACACGAAACTAATATAAGCCAACAAACACCAGAATCTCACAGATACGCTAGTAACAACCACTCAGCGTCCACTAGTGCGGACGTATCTTTTATTTATAATAACGCGCCGTCGACCAGCTCTGCTGCAAACGTTAATAATATTTACGGTAATCTACCGTCGACCTACGCCATGAATAATGCTCTCTCTTTAGAAAGAAATGTGGTACCGAGTGTATCAGCATCGCTAGCAGACATGTCGCTGGACGACAGAATTTCAGAATCTCTAAATCTAAGATCTAAAAGTAATAACAGTGACTATCCGTATGGTGAGCCCGTGTACAATGCACCCTCGACTTCAGCTGCAGTCCTGAATAACGGAATAGGAGATCAAAAGTACAGTAACGACATCCCTCTATACAAGAACTACGACATCACTCCAGCTCAACAGCAGTTTATATTAGAAACGAAAGACTACTACACGAAACTATCGACGCCTTCAAAGGCTAACACGAGCAATGATTACCAGAAAAACATATACGTGCCCAAGTACGAAGAGGAAGCAGAAAAGTTACAGAACTTCAGCGATTGTGTGGAGAATTCCAAGAATTACTCTGCGTTCAAGTATCAGAACGTTGATTATGCCAATTATGGATTTTACGGCGGAAGTATCGCGTCGACGTCCCGCGGCGAGGCGCTGTATGACGAGGTGCACGACACGGCCAGTAACTGGTACAGTGAGATCGGAGAGCCGTCGGTACGCAGCGAGTACGCGACGCAGCCTGTCTACTCCAACGCTAATCTATACGACGAAGTTTACGAAGAATCGGTCCCGCGACCGCATCGCCCCGCGCCGCCCTGTCCTAAACCTAAATAATAATAGTACTTATAGTTTAATTGTAGTCCTCCACAAATCAGTTTAGAAAATTGTTGCAAGTAGACCTATGTTAAGTTAAGTTACCATCCAATGATATTATCTTTGTGCCTTTTTAATTCATAAAACAAAATTTCGACTGATTTACAGGTTGACATTTCATAAGATGCGTTTGGAGTTGTGCTAGTTTCGAGAGGTGCAAATGTTTTCGTAGCTATTGTTCACAATGTACGATGATAAATGCACAAACATCGAAGTAGTTTTTCTTGTAAATAATATCATAGTCTTCTGAAATGTCAATTTATATAAGACTGACAGCATTTCGAAATCAATCCCAATTTTATCGTGAAACGATCCTTCCTATCATTTGATTGTAGTTTTTTTTTGTTTGTCCGTAAACCAAGATCCATTTATCAGTGATCTATGTCTCTTTCACCCACAAATTTTATGTACTCAAAGTTCTAGATTACGGACCCCAGTATGCAGCTCGATAAATAGATATAAATAAATAATACTGTAACTATATGTACTCTGTTCATGTAACTCGAATGTTAATATATCTGTAAATATATATTCTAAGTAATCTCAAAGCGATTTATACTGCGGAGTGTTATTTTTGTATCTACGGTTCTATTTTGATACTGCAGATGTGTATATTGTATGACGGACGCTAACAGAAAGATTTGTATCTATGTTATTATTCTTTAAAATTAGCTTAAAGTGGATTATAAACAATGTTGATTATTTCACTGTGCAAAGAAAATATCTCGATGTCAGTAGATTTTTATGAAAGTGCTGGAACATGTAGTTAATTCTATAGAAAGCGAATAGTTTTTTTTCGCAAGCATCATAGGTTTTCTAAGGCGATATTGGCAGCATGCATAATCGTCCTCTCGAAGTAAAGATAGTTTTAATATTCTAATATTTGAATGAGCCAGAAGCGTTTACAATTTTTACAATGTTTACATGTATTTACTCATCTTAACTCATTTTATTAGGTTTAACATTTACCCTGTTCATGGAAGCTTGTTTAATTTAATCTGTTGTCCAATCTCAGGCAGCTTTGTGAACCAATCAAACCAGGCCCTATACAGAAGTGTTACTATACATAATATATAAGTTATTATGATTCCGTTTCGGAAAGCTTTACTGAATGTATAACGTCATCCCTTTTCGCAAATATTTCCACCATGCTGATTTGATTATAATTGAGATGACACAACTGGATAAATTAAATAAGCTTTTATGAACGGGTTTTTAGTGTGCTATTTATTTAGTTAGGTGATAGTCGGACAACATCACACGGTGCCTCACCAATAAGTACCTGCTAGTTTAGTTAGTTGGACAAACGCTAAGATACTACGTCACCGGCACGTTTTTAAGTCATTTTTTGTAATTATTTATTTCGTCTTATTTGTAGTGAATTAAGCTTGCCTCGTATTGCCGGATCGGGGGACATTACTTTCCTAGATATGTCTTTTTGAGCCATTATTGTGCTTCAATGCAGCTATGAGATACTGTTCATAACACAACGAAAATAAGTGGTGATTTTTGAAGGACACCAGTGTTCAAGATCTTAATGTCTTCAAACGATACTTTATGATAGAAATCTCATATTAAATATGAAATACTATGTAATCTATGCAAGAAAAGAAAAATGTATGCCTGAGGTGCACGCTATCGTCATCTTGCATTTGGAGTCGTAAAATGACGTCAAATAATTTAGGTAATTATTGTTCAGCAAGATGTACCGCTATGCTGGTACCGTACTTTATGTAGGTACTTTATATGCGTCTGTTACTGACATTATTCAAGTTCAGTGTCGCGTAGATCCGGTATAATTATTCGATGTTGATATAAATGTAGATTTAAGCAAAAAACCTAAGGCAAGTTTTACCTAAAGTATTTTTTCTATTCCACGTTTTTATTGGCGTTTAACACTATGTACACGTTGGAAGAAAACTGAGTCTATTGTATTTATTATAAGAAAACTAACGTTTTTAACTTGAATAAGACACTTTAGACACACACAGGGACAGTCGAGATTAATTCGTATTTAGTTTACTCAAAAAGAGTCTCACTCATGTCTCATTTGAGTCTTAAATTGAACGCCGCGTTCCATTTATGCATATAATATATATTATTTGCTCTGAGAGTATGTGTAAGGGTCCGTTTCCACCAAGCGCTAATCTTCACGCATTTTTTGATACCCCTGAGTAAATGATCACTATCAGTATTGGGGAGACTTATGTTTGCATCGAATTACTTGGTGGTAACGGCTAACCTAACCGGACGTTGATATCTCTGCGAAGCAGTTACGCTGCTTATGGGTAAGACAAACTGCCACATCACATCAACGGCATCCTTTATCTTGTTTTAAAACTATGTGAACAGCAGCCTTGTGTATTATATCAGATTATAATCCGTCGGAGTGTGGAACCTGTATAAATGTATAGTATTGTACAGACTTTGTAAATATGCTTCAGCATCTAAGTTTACTTGGATGACACCTCGATGACACTAATAAAAGATCTTGTTGGCATCCTAAATATACATTGGCTTTTATTTCGTAACAACCTGTTTTTCACCTATTTTTGATTGCTGTGTCGTGGTTGCTGCAACTTTTCAACAATTGTCTAGAATCAGCTTCAATTCCCCGTCTCTGGAGGAAATCTAAGGTCATCGCAATTCCTAAGCCAGGTAAAGCAGCAGACGATCCCAGAAACTTTCGCCCTATCTCTCTACTATGTCACACATATAAACTCTTCGAGAGACTGCTGCTGAACCGTCTTACGGGCGTCATTGACCCGAAATTCCCCGAGCAAGCTGGTTTCAGACCTATCAAGTCTTGCAGTAACCAAACTCTTAAAGTTGTTCAACATATCGAGGATGGTTTCGAGAGAGGAATGGTCACTGGTGCTGTATTCGTGGACTTATCAGCTGCCTACGATACAGTTAACCTCAAACGGCTGTTGTGGAAGGTGGAAACCTTGATCAATGATCACAATTTCATCCGTATACTTCGAGAACTTCTCCACAACCGCCGATTTCAAGTCCACCTTCTCTCTGAAAAAAGTCGTTGGAGAGCACAAAAAAACGGTCTACCTCAAGGTAGTGTCCTGGCACCGCTCCTATTCAACATTTATACCAACGATCAGCCATCCAGCCCATACACCTCTCGCTTTCTTTATGCAGATGACCTTGCCCTTACCTCCCAAGCCACCACCTTTGAAGAGGCTGAGGTGTCTTTGTCAGATGCTCTTAGTGACTTAACCACGTACTACCTCGCTAACTCACTAAAGCCGAATCCGAGTAAAACGCAGTCTTGCGTATTCCATCTTCGCAATAGAGAGGTGAGCCGCAAACTCAACATCGTTTGGGGTGGGATATCCATCGAGCATAGCAACTGCCCAAAATATCTCGGTGTTACTCTAGACAGGTCGCTTACATTCAGCAAGAACTGCAAAAATATCAAGCAGAAGGTGCACTCCCGCAACAATCTTCTACAGCGACTGGTCTCGTCAAACTGGGGTGCTTCGCCTGACGTTATGCGGACTACTGGGCTGGCGCTATCTTTCTCTGCCGGTGAATTTGCGTGCCCCGTGTGGAGTCGGTCAGCCCATGCAAAGGTGGTGGATACAGCTCTTAATGAAACGTGCCGGATTATCACTAATTGCCTTAAACCGACCCCGGTACAGATGCTGTATCCACTAGCAGGCATAGCGCCACCAGTAGTTCGTAGAGCGGTGGCAAGTTCTGATGAAAGAGCCAAAATGGTTTCCGACGTTAGACACCCTTTACACAATAACATCCTCGTTCCGCAAAGGCTAAAAAGCCGTAACAGTTTTTTGAAGTGTGTGCCCCCACTCTCTGGCGAACGGTCTAAGGAAAGACTCAAGCTGTGGCGCGAAAGTGTTTTCCTACCCAACCCATTTGTGCCACTTGCCGAACATCTCCCACCTGGACACGAGTTGCCATGGCTGACCTGGAAGTCCTTAAATAGACTCCGGACACAGGTCGGCCGAAGCAAGGAAAACCTGTTCAAGTGGAAATTCATAGATGACTCTGCCCTGGACTGCAAATGTGGTGTTACCCCACAGACGATGATACACTTGACATCGTGTCCTGCCTGTCCAGCTTCTTGCACATCACAGGAGCTAATGATTGGAACTGAAAATGCCAAACTCGTCGCCAAATTTTGGGCTAACTCAATTTAAATTGTCTTCGACACGCTATGAAGAAGACCTATTTTTGACATCACTCACATACACATCATAAATATGCTACAGAATTAGTATTAATTTTTGTTGTTGCTAATAGCATATTTAATGGATTTTTTTTTTATTTTATGGATTTTTAATTTATGTGTGTGTTTTGATGATGTTTTTAATGATTTCTGTGCTATTTGTATTTTTCTCTCATTATGGATATTTTGCCTGAAATAAAACACATTTTTTTTTTTTTTTTTTAAACTCCATTCCTAAAATTGCTCAAATGAATTTCGGAACAAAATCTCAACACCTCGTTCCGTCGTGTCGTACTAATTAAGACACACCCTCTTTTACGTGACACGTATCTAATTTACAAAGCATCCCTCTGTAAATTTTATCACACGTTTTAAAGGTCACAATAATTATCTTGGCAATAAAAACAGGACTTAGCCACTTGTTGAATGCGCAGTCGTATTGTCAACATTGCGGGAGATTTACCCGCCTACCCCCTACCTATTTTTAGCTTCGTAATAATTGAACCCGCTAGTAGGTAGATGGCATGCCTGAACAGAATGCAGGAAAATTGTGGTCATTATATTTTACAACAATTCAAAGGACGGGGATGGCGAGTTTAATTTCTACTCTTACTATAGTCGAGTCTGCGGGAAGCTACAGCTTAGGTAAGTTTTCTTTTAAAATAAAAGCTAGATCCTTGGAAACCTGTTTCTCTGTTCTGCCTACTCTCCAAAGTCTACAGCTTTTACCGTTAATTCGACATTATTCGTGTCTTGTTACACGCCTAAATTACTTCTTCTGGGAACTCGCAAAATGCGTAATTTGAAATTATGAAACTCATTGCGCAATTATGAAAAAACCTGCCAAGTGCGAGTCGGCCTCGCACAGCGAGGGTACTTGTAAGTTGTAGGTATTTTGTTATTGAATTTCCGGTTCCATATTTCCGGTTTTCAGATGACAAAATTGAATACGGTATGCTAAGGTGGTTTGATCATGTGGAAAGGATGAGTCAAAGGCTTTCTGTAGTTTCTGCCTACCCCCATGGAAAAGGGCGTGAGTTTATAATGTACCTACAGATAGCGCGCGAGTTGAATGCAGAGCTTAGGAATGCGGTAGGCTGTGACAGCAATACCGCATTACACTAGTGTGAATAGCACAGCACTACACTGCTCCCGCTCTTTACCTCAGACCCCGACTGCATTCAACTCGCGCGCTATCTGTATGTAAGCTTGCTCCTCACCAAAGGGGTTTGAAGTTTTGAACGTTTTTGTATGGAAGCTGGCATATCGACCCACCGCCACACAGTGGGTCGAAACGATGATTTTAGTGACTTAGGGATCAACTTTGATTTTTTACTTTTTTTTTTATGCAGATCGATAGAACTCATTAACCTCAATAATAACTGTTCTGATGCTTTTTTTCCTAAACTTGCTCCTTTAGGTGGAAAAATACATTTTGTTATTTTTTTGTATGGAGCGGACCAAATTAAATTAAATTCCTGCTAAGTGTCGAGAGATCCCGCTTTGAAACTATATTTTTCTTAAAGCTTGCCCAGTCTACTATCATTTGATGCCATGAACATTCGCCTAAAGTTGCAACTCTGCCAAATAAATGGATCGAAGAAAAATGAAAAAATACCCTGAATAAAAAGCTTCATTTTTTTTTTTGGATGTTCTTTTAAGTTATAATTGACATGGAATAGTAAGTCAAAGCACTTAATAATTCACATAATTACTTAAAGACTAAGTACGTACTAAGTACATATTATTAAAAAATGTGGATCTGTTCATTTTTATTTTTTTATTTAATGAACTTATAAAAACTATTAAATTTAGATTTAATACTGAATAGTGTATAAAGATACATGATAACGAAAGCGATTTGTTGATTTGATCAACGCGTCTTCGTTTTTGCCTGGAGCCCAATTCTTCGAAAGGTTTTCGAGGTGTAAATGTAGATGTTGATGCTTCTGGAGTAGATGGTGGCAGATTTTCAACATCTTCAATATCACAAATCTCGAGCCTTTCCTGTTCATTGTTCACAGTTTCAGGTACTACTCCTTCGGGCCAGTTTATCGCACTTTCTAAACAATCACCATTTCTTCTTAAAAACTGTGCTAACGTGCGACTACTTCGTTCCCATCTTGCACTTATATTTGAACAAAATCGCGTATAGAATTTTTGGAGCTTATCACTGTTCTCTTGCGTCACGTTTATTTTATGTTGTAGGTATTCGAAGAGTTTTTTTCTATCTGACAGCGACATAAGCTGCTCTCTTAAAATCATAAATAAATCTAAATTGTTAACTAAATTTTCCATTATAACGAAAAGGGACGATCACAAATTCACAATCACTAGATGATAATAGTAGTACGAATAAACGAACACTAGTAAATATTATAATAAATATGGTCATTTTATACTTCCAGTGACAATCAAATGTTTACTAATTTTTCTACTACCCTCATTAACAAATTACCCTCATTAACATTAAACTAATGACTAAAAGTGAAAAACATTGTTTTTTATACAGTAAAAAGTTAAGCTAATTACAGTCATTAAACACAAATAGAAATTTATAGATTAATGATGTCCACATTAAGTAATACGTAATTAGTAAATTTGAGCTATAATCGAACCTTAATATATTTTCATTAGCAGTTAAGTAATTATGTTAATTATTAAGTGCTTTGACTTACTATTCCATATCAATTATAACTTAAAAGAACATCACAAGATTATTGGTAGATTGTAAGTTTCTTGATTTTTTTTATAACTTTGCATTTCATGAATGAAAGTAAATAGTATATTTATTGTTGTATATAGTTAGTTTTAAGTTTTCTTAAATTTGTATTTGCATGTATCTTTATACACTATTCAGTATTAAATCTAAATTTAATAGTTTTTATAAGTTCATTAAATAAAAAAATAGAAATGAACAGATCCACATTTTTAAATAATATGTACTTAGTACGTACTTAGTCTTTAAGTAATTATGTGAATTATTAAGTGCTTTGACTTACTATTCCATGTCAATTATAACTTAAAAGAACATCCGAAAATAAAAAATGAAGCTTTTTATTCAGGGTATTTTTTCATTTTTTTTCGATCCATTTATTTGGCAGAGTTGCAACTTTAGGCGAATGTTCATGGCATCAAATGATAGTAGACTGGGCAAGCTTTAAGAAAAATATAGTTTCAAAGCGGGATCTCTCGACACTTAGCAGGAATTTAATTTAATTTGGTCCGCTCCATACAAAAAAATAACAAAATGTATTTTTCCACCTAAAGGAGCAAGTTTAGGAAAAAAAGCATCAGAACAGTTATTATTGAGGTTAATTAGCTCTATCGATCTGCATAAAAAAAAAAGTAAAAAATCAAAGTTGATCCCTAAGTCACTAAAATCATCGTTTCGACCCACTGTCCATTTTGTTTTTTTTTTTGTAATCACGGCCCACGATGAAATAGGTATGTATGGGTATATAGGGGACACCTAGACGAACCAAATATTTTATGTAACATGGTACCCCAAAGTGTCACGTTATCGAGATATTTGAAGGTAAAGATCGACATGAATTGATATGCTAGTCTTGACTAGCATCAAAATCATCTTCAAGCCTATATAAGCGTAACTGATTATGCTCTGGTATATATGTCTGGTAGGTACCTACGTACGTCTACCTCCCGTGTCTGATTGCTTCACCGAAAAATAATATAAGATTTTATATACATTCCACCTCACGATTCGCAATAAATCTACAGACTGATGTAGGTAGGCGGCTAAAGTAGATTGCCTGTATAGGTACATATTTGATGTGGGTCTATAAGAACCTACCCATACCGAAATCAGAGATGCAGACGATATTGCAAATCTCCAACATCTCTACAGCTACAGACCGTAGGAAGTTGAAATTACTGTTTGAGGGAAACTTGAGTTTTCGACTTCAACTTCTTGTCGTGTTTTAGTAGAGTTTTTTTTTATATATTTTGTTCTAGTAATCAGTAGGTTATATATTATCTGCTACAGAGTAAGAGAGACTGTGGCTATAGTACGTAATTGCTTTATTTTTTTATAGAAACAGAAAGTGCCTACTGAGGCACTTTCTGTTTCTATAAAAAAATAAAAAATAAAAATAAAAATAATAAAAATTGAGGGTGTTTCCACTGGGAAACACCCTCAATTTTTGATGAGTTCCGATATCGAGCGGACGTAAACAAAACTGTCTAATCAGCGAAACTGGCGAAATTAAATAAACTGACGACTGAAGAACAGCGATGGCCCAGTGGCGGCGGCCTCGACTTACAAACAGTAAGTAAGTCGTGGGTTCGAACCCAGGCAGGCGCATTGCTTTGTGTAATTTGTCATCACCTCTGCTTTCAAAACAGTGAAGAAAAACATCGTGATGAAACCGGCAGGTCTTAGAACCAAAAAAAAATCGAAGACGTGACATCTACCCATCCGCACCGGACACGCCTGGTGGATTATATATTTATAGCCCTTATCTCTCATAGAGAGGAGGCCTGAGTCCCAGCAGTGGGAACATTATAGGCTGATGATGAAATAAACTGACGAGTGAGTGAGGGAAACTGGCCATGCAGTGATACTTAGACGGACGCCCATCACAACTACTTAAATGTCGTTGCTTGCCAACGCTTTAGACGTGATAATGTGTAGAGTCTACTTGCCACTTAGCAATAATATTCCACTGAGAGCAATTTCATTAACTTTTGCTCCAAGCTCAAGTTGTCTAATGTCTTAGCAGATAATAAATTATCTGTGTGGTCTGCGTCTGACGAACCCATGGCCATGTGGAAGTGTGTCGGCGAATTATGTATGCATGTCACAGCGTTCAAACTGCTCTGTATATCTGTGTTATCTGCTCTACATAACTTAGTGAAGACCAAGTTCGTCTGTTTGTTATACGATCTAGGTACATAGCTGTCTACTCATCTACTTGTGTACCTAGAATGCTAATGCAGATCTAGATACCTACAGTACACATCAAGAATTTGAAACAAATATTTATAGCTCCAGAGTTGGTAGTTTGGTACTCTCCAACGTTTACTAGTTTCTAAAACTTCCAAGGAATTAAGATGTAAGATGCAGACAATTTTGTACTATAACTTGTTAGATGAATAGATCAGATACATTAGAATAAGCACATAAGCCTATAACTAGCCTAATATGTTGTCTCTAATTAAGTAGGTATTCACCTAAAATTGAACATGACTAATTACCTTCATAACAGGTAACCGAAGTCCTACGAGTAGCGACAAGTAAATGGCACATAAATTAATGATGTCTATTGTAATGGTAGCCTAGGAGTTAGAGCTACATTGGCGCGGCCCGAAGCCGTGTTATCGTAACTACGTCATTTGCATGCTGGGTGGTGCCGATAACTTAGCGTGGGCGATGCCGCCTCCTCACATGCTCGTATTTACTCAAACGTGATATTCCGATTGAAATATACGTATTCTAACTGCTAAGCTAGCTAGGCTCTGAGCTAGAACTAGACTGAAACGATATATCATTACGTAATAGCTTAGTGGAGACAACCGAAAACTAGCTTTTTCATAAAAGCTTTATCGATAAAGTCTTAATTGTAGTTGGAGTGAAGTGGCTCAAGTGTTCAGGTCGGAGAGTCCAGTACTAATATCGCGTTATCTAATGATGATTGGTGTGTAACAGCGAGTCGGTGCGTCGTTATGTAGGCGGCGAAGTGGCCGTACGTGAATGGACGGGCGCAGGATCGATAGAGCGGAGTGCGCAGGCTCCTCGCGGCACACAGCTGGCGGCTTCGCACCGCCGACGCTCGCTCCAACCATTTCTCAGTGTCCACAGTGAGGGGGCTAAGTGTATCAGCTGTATCTCGAACATGTTCCAGTGTTATCGGCGGCTCTAAACGGTGCGTAGAACAATTCTTATACCTAGTCTAATACTCGTAACCCGCCCTTTTAGTTCACCTAGATGTTTTCAGTTGTCGTCGCCATATAACGGGAAACCTGTTACACGCGTTCACATAACAATTCATTAAGACTGTGAGTGTTTGTTTATAAACTAAAGGCTTAGGTGAGTCCTAGAATGTGTTCTCAAATTCCTATTATTCGTGTCCATGTTTAATTTTAGCCACCGCAATCGATAAGCTGTCATTGGAACCGAAGCAGCGCCTTGCTGCACTGTCAGTCATCCCTTAATTAATGAAATATGCTTGTTTTGCGGAAATATTCGATGCAAAGCTATCTAATAACGATAATTACAGTTGATGTTCAATAAATTTTGTCATAAAAATGGTATCAAGATACAATTCGCGTGGGAGGCAAAGGGCATGAGTGCCTACGTCAGTGGATCCGACATAACAAACTATAGAACGTTGTATCTACGATCTGCGCAATTTTAGCTTTTATTCCCATGCGGTTGGGGCTGATATCAAACAAATTACATTTCTAAAACCCAAACTTATTCGTGGTAAACATAGAAGATGTTACTATATAGTCGCGTAGGTAGTAAAAAGGAGCCATTAGCATTTAGAATTCTTCACATCAATAGTTAATGCTACCTTAGTCCAATACTAGGTAGGTAGTTTTCCAAATCAAAGGCCATTTGTCATATTTATTTATTGAAATGGAAATGTAGTTGGGAAAGCTTATTTTTGTATGTTGTGTAATTTACGAAAATTAACATGCTTTTGAGGAAAAAGATGCCTTCTTTCCTCAAAAGCTGCATGTTAATTTTCGTAAATTTACTCCAATTAGATAAAGTGGGGCCATAAAACCTTGTTTATTATCTTACTTCATTAATTAAGTGTTGTTTTTAATGGGACCCTTCAGCAATGAACTTTTAAAATGCAAAAAATTACGAGTTCTATCACCTGAAATGCAATCATAACCAATCAAATCAAGGAAAATGGAAATTCTAACCCTAGGCACAAAACATTGAAAACGTTGGAAAATGTAAAAAGGTGAATGCGACAAGGTAGCCCGCGAATTAAGTTCGTATAGCCACTCAAGAGATTTATACTATCTGAGACGGTTGTATTGGTGATTTTAATTATTATTACTCAGTAAAGTCACATTTGTTGCGGTCGCGAATCCTTTTTTATTTAACACCTGACACTGATAGGCAAACTGCAAAAAAACGTAAGAAAGTTCGAATTTCGCGGGCTACTTTGTCGCATTCACCTTAAGACTTCTTTAAAAAAACTACTTGTTAAGTACGTTATATGTAGTTTGTTGATGGAAAGCATATTGTGCCTTCCATTTAAATGCGGGCAAAATTAACTAAAAACATTACCTTAGATATCTAATTGGTGATATCATCAATACAATCAATGTAAACATAGGTACCTACCTACAATAAAGGCAATAGCATCCGTTTTGGTTTATGAGGGCAACGCTCTACGTTGCCCTCATAAACCAAAACGGATGCTTATACGGGAAAAACGTCTTTAAATCTTGATTATTTTTCGCTCACATTTTCTCCACCAACCTCCACACATTGCCACACATATGTATACCTATTGACCTTAAGAATAAGCCTGCAATCATATTAATTTTCTAATCCGTGCCTGCAACTCTTGATATCGATTTGAAACTTCTTGATAATTTATACCTATGAGCGTTTTCAGCGACATTAAGCGATGAATCCGTGACTTGCGAGAACTCGTGTAGTCGTGTCGATAGTAATAATGTTAGGGAGAGGGACATTTAAATATTTTATTAGTTGTTATAGGTACCGAATAACGTTGATCCCGTTTAAAGAAAAGGTCAGTTTTATGGAGTCCATATAATGTTATGTATATGTTTTGTTCGTGTCGTGTTCATGGTCGGTCACAATGAGCTTCATCAGAAAGCTCAAATTCACCCAAAGGGCAATGGAGAGTGCTATGCTCGGAGTCTCCTTGTGGGATCACATCAGAAATGAAGACATCCGCAAGAAAACCAAGGTTACAGTCATAGCCCGAAGAAGTGCCAAACTTAAGTAGCAGTGGGCAGAGCACATTGCTCGCAGAACGAATGGCCGAAAAGTTCTGGAGTGGCGACCGCGAACCGGAAGACGTTGCGTTAGAAAGCCTCCCACTTGGTGGACCGATGCTCTGGTAAAGGTTGCGGGGGCCCGCTGTATGCGAGACGCATGGGACAGGTCAATGTGGACACCTGGGGGAGGCCTGTGTCCAGCAGTGACGTCTTTTGGCTGATATGATGATGTTAAATTGATTAATTAATTAATTTGTTAAATTTCGGAGATTTATTCTTAGCCTTCTCATAATTCTATGGTTTTTTCATTTATATATTAACGTACCTACTACTTTCCCTATTAATATACTTTGCTTTGGTTTGCTATTCATTTGATATCATTGGGAACTCGACTCTTTATATTTTACTATCTATTTTTGATTGAGAAACGTAAGTTACCCATTATAGAAAGGTTATAGAAACAAACACATAACCTTTCTTTTGGGCTTCGCCGCAGTCGGGTAAAAAATAGGTTCTCTAGTTTCGTTAAGTATGGGCCAATCTAAACTTTCATGAACGTTATCTTTCTGAAACCTGATGATAATTACGTCAGGTATTGTGCTGCGAATTATCGAAAGAGATGACGTGGCCCCGGCACAAGGGCAAAGAAGGAACATGGGTTGGTTTCTAGTCAGTAGAAGTCTGACACTCCCCTTCGCGGGGGGGGGGGGGGGTCCACCCACCTAAATAGCTAGCTATAATAATAATTGTGGTAGATCATTAAAGGTAAACAGAATCCTAAGATTAACTTGAACTTGATATAATGTATCATGAACTTTTCAAATGAAAATCAAAGTCACACGAATGCTTTAATTACCTCCTACGTACCTGTTTTTTCTTTTGTTTACCGTTTTATACAATTTTCATTTCATGTTAATGTAACAATACTTTGTTTTGTTGTGTGTGAGACTTATATAAATACTTTTTCTTTCTTTCTTGAACACGTATTTGCTACGTACATGCATACAATAATTTACACAAGTAGGGGCACTAAGGCACTTGCAAACACACACACAGCACAGTTTTCAGGAGTCCGGTGGTCCGGGGCGTGTAGCATACACACAAACAACCAGTCAGCTCCCACACATATAGGTACAGTTGGCCCACAGTGACCTTTCCACTTACAATTGAACTCAACTCTTTCAATCCAATCAACCAGAATTGTTCGTACTATGTTTGCCTATGGGCTGGACTTTCATTTGGCTCTTACTGCAGTTTTTAGTAGTTACGTATTTACGTAACCAGCCAGCAAAGCAGTCTGCTTAAATATTGGTGATGTTTTATCGTTTTCCAGAGCACGTTCTTTTCTTTTGATCAGTGTATTTTTCTATTCTGTAGTGTTTCGTTAGGTATTTGCCTGCCTATTCTTATTAGTACTTATTACTTTCCTTACTTAAACAATAATCAAACATGGTAAATATCCCGTTTATGATAATTATCACAGAACAGAAAATTAATAGTACTTTCCTTACTTGCCTATATGCCTTTATATAGAGAAAATTCCAGTTTCTAGTTACACATCGGGCATGAAAATTTTAACATGATTGCCCTACTTTCTCTACTGAGAGCAAGAAATATCTGATTTTCATCCGACAATTTATTCGCCTAGAAATCAACCGTGGAAAAGGGACGGCAGGAAGCTCGAAGCCATTTTTCCAATAACTAACTCAATAACTGGGCCACTATTGATGTAATCAAGTCATAATGCAATATCCCTTTTAGGAGAAGCAAATACATGTGTCTATAAATAAATAGAAGTCGTAAGGGTGGATGCTAGCACTCAGTGTATATTGCATTTGGCATTTTCCGATAGTCCACGTCCGAAGCAATATAAGGTGGTGCTGCGAATTGAATTCTCTGTTTACTTTAGCACGGTTCAACTTTGACTTTATAGTTAACTCTTTGAAAACGAATGCAATTGAAGTTGTAGATTTGTGGTAGGTAGGTATATAGATGCTCGATAAGATAAACATTGATTCCTTGATACCCCTTATTTATTATGGAAGAAGGTATTTGTTTATCGACATTCTAGGTAATGTTCACCTATATCAAGAGCAAAAAGTATAGATGTAATTTTCCTAGTTCAGTTCCAAGAGTTTTACTCCATTTACGGCTTCCTCAAGTTTCAGGCTATTTCAGAGAAATTATACGCCCCTACCTAAGGCCCCTACCCCCTCCCTACGATGGTGCTACGGTATAATAACATTTAACAACGTTTTCTCCTGGTTTTCGTTACAAAAAAGGTTTTTGTAATAATGCTATCTACAGAAACTGTTAACTTCTCGTAGAGAGATTTTTTGTGGATGAAATCAAAGAAATGAAGAATTTGTACACCAGATATAATAAAATAAAAATCAAATAGAAAACACATGAGCGCAGCCGTCAGGCGATCACATTAGCGAATACAATAGTCAATCTCAATTCAAATTCCTACGACAGTAGCATAGAATAGAGAACTATGAATCAAACAGTGACTGCACAAAGAAGGTCAACATTCCACAGAAACTAAATTGGGAATAAGTTAAACCTCAAACTTTGCAAATGTTGTGGGTGTATAATTGTTATACCGTTACTTATAGGTACCTAATTCCAATTAACATGAATTTTCACTCCAATGCTACATAACTAACTATATTTCGATACAACACAGTATAACATAGAAGAACTTAGTTCCTTTACACGAATAAACTTGATGATAAAATAGAAACTATTCTAAAGCTTTACCTTTACACCTACACGGTTTCTGCCGGGCTAGATACATAGGTACGTATATAGCCTGTGCTTCCAGTGGGGGATATTAAATTAGTTACCTGCAGGGATGCCTGTCACCTGCACAGCTCGGCAACCACCCCCACCCCTCCTACGCTCACATTGCAGTGCTCACTGAATGCCACTACAATTATTTACAATTAACTCAAACAATGCCTCATTCAATTAATTGTTTTACAGGCGATGGCCGTAAATTTATTACTGGTAACATTGGTGAGTGTGAATATTTTTAGAAGCCTGTAAAAAGTAATTAAATAAATTCAGTCACAATACTCCAGTTGAACTGATTTCTTTCTATGTTTGTTAGGTGTTTTCACGAATCTTATCACGCTGTTAAAAAAAACAACTGTTCTGTAAAATATTTCATTAAAAATCTGGGTTGGTTACTTTATTTCGTGGCAAATGAAATGGACTGAGAATAAAATAACCATTGGGGTAGCTACCACCCTGAAAATATGCAAATGTTTATGTTTTTACTGCTGCTGTAAAACAAACCTTATATTTGAATATTTCGCAGCAAGTCATATTTTATAGCTTTACCGCTGTGATGTGTCTTGTGACTTGGGGCAGCAGTCGGTAGCAATTGCGGCCCACGCCCCGAGCCAGCTCACGCCCACAGACACAGTAACCGACGTCATAACTCAATACTGAATCGAGGAAATACATCCAACTTGTAGCAATGTAAACACGCCTCGGTTATAAATCGGAAGCCAGGAATATATTACCACTCTCAAAGGAAAATCGAGATATTCCGCCGACTGTTTAAAAATATGTAGGTATGTTTGGTTGGAATCTGATTAGATAACTTGGTTGGTTACAAATGCTCGTTTTATTCATGGAAAAATCAAGATCAAAGAATCTTCATTAAAAAGCGTGTTTCTGAGATTCATATAACCAGTATAATTTTCACGATGTAGGCTACGCAGTAGAAACTTATGCAATAAATTGTTCGAATACTGGTGCAGTTTCAGCACATTGTTGATTCTCAGATACGATAGAATCTTATTGCATAGTATAGATAGGATCTTCTGCTTTATAGATTTCTTGAAATGTTATCTAGCCTCGCCCATATTTCTGAGTAATGAAGGTGCTACGCCAAAGTGAAAACCTCGTAGCACAGTGCTACGAATTTCTTATTGGACTTATGTATTTGTTTATCGAACGGTTGTTCTTTCAATGTTTATAAACTTTGTGTTTTGTTTATTACTTGGTTTTCTAATTGTTTACATAAAGCGAGTTAAAGGCCCTCAGATATCTATAGGTCATGATAGTGGGTGATAAGAAACGAATGCCTACACAATAAGTAATACCATAGTATCAATTGCGACATTTCAGTGTCTGGTCATCCCATGATCATTTGGTGTAAGTTTGATACCAAACCTAGTGGAGGATTTTTGTTCATTATTCTCAAATTCATAATTTGCCGCTCCAAACAATCAAGAGGAGAGGTCATGCAGTGACTTTCCTTCTTTAATTTTTTTAAATTTCACTAAAATTTTACCTTTTTCCACGAAACCTTATCCAATCATTAAAATTAAAACTCTCCGCTAACAACATAATGTGTTTGAGAACTTTTAGAGAAAATCCGACTAATTTAGAGTTTCGGCCGTGAATAAGTAATTTGGTATTAATTCTATAAACATACCTCAGAGTGGCCCTCGGTGTTAGAACGTTAATATAAAGACGCCCACAGGCCTATGTCCCGTCCCCTTCAGAATTAATTCGTCGGTCTGAGGTGAGGGATGTAGGTCGTGTAGCTACAAACAAAGACAGATGGCTCGAAGGCTTTATCTATCACTCTGATTGTGGATTTAACCGCATATTTGGTCTTTGAGTTGAAAGAAAATTGTGTTTGTGTTGTTTTTATAAAGACTGTGGAGTCAGGGGTGATGTGATAAGGCAAACCAAGACCCTTTTCTATTTCATATCAGTTATAAAAACTGTATTATAATTTACAGATAACTTTTGCTTTTGATTTGAAACGGAGTCGATTATTATAATATAATAATAATATAATATTCCACAACTATCACACAACGCCATCTAGTCCCAAGCTAAGCAGAGCTTGTGTTATGGGTACTAGACAACTGATAAACATACTGTTACGACGGTCATCTAGAATCTTCGAGAAACCGCGCTAATAACTGTGTAGTACCTAGAAAATACGAGCTCATTCTTTTAGGTACCTATTTCCGTAGTAGGTATAGAACTTACATTGTATTCAAGGTCAGGCGCCGGGAGTCGCCCGCAGTTGTCATTGTACTTTCGACCGTATGCCGACGACGTAAAGTAACTTCTTCCTTGTCGGTTCTTTTATCTTTAAATTTATTTTTTGTTAATGTTTTTTTGTGGATGCTTTCTTGAATAATTGTGAATTATCTCGAATATCTTTTGTTTGCGTGGGTATAAAAGGACCGATTGAGGACGAAGTCAGTCAGTTCACTTTTAAGCGAGACAACGAAAACTTCGAAGAGAATCTAGTGCGATTAAAGTGTTCAGTAGTGTATTGCGATTGTGAATAAGTGTATTGCGAGTAATAAAGTTAATTCGTGTGTTTAATTGGTAGTGATTTTATTTATCCCATACCCAGCTCGTAACAATTTGGTGTCAGAAGCGGGGATAAATAATGCCGATTCTACCGAAGGACGACACGGATAGTATCCGTACGAGGAGTCAGCGGCAGCAAGGTATGGACCAAAGGCGATTTGGAGACTCTCCGACACAGACAAAGGGCGGTGTCCAGCCTACGTCAGAGCCAGTTGCTGGCTCAGCTGGCGTTTCTCCAGTATCAGCAGTGCCAGACATGTCTGCCGTAATGGCGCTGCTGCAGGAACAGGGGCGCCAGTTAAAGGAGCAGTTGCAGCGGGATAAGGAGGAGCAGGCTCGACGTCAAGAGGACCAGGCTCGCCAGTTGCAGGAGCAGTTGCAACGGGACAAGGAGGAACAGACTCGACGTCAAGAGGATCAGGCTCGTCGGTTGGAAGAAAAGTTGCAACGCGATCAAGAGGAGCAGGTCCGGCGCCAAGAGGAACAGATGCTCCTGATAAAGGATCTTCACGCATCAGTTGGAAAAGAGCTGAGCGTGATGAAGGAGCAGGTACAGCAGCACGACAACCGTATCGCAAAGGCCGAAATTCAGATCGCCGATGTGAAGAAGGCCTTAAGTGAAATTAAGGTTGGAGACGGGTCTGTAACTTCAGTGATTGCTGCCCCTTCGGTGCGTGGGTTTAAAGTGCCTCCATTCGACGGAACATCTTCGTGGTCGGCCTATAAAATCCAATTCGAGGCCGTTATGAAAGCGAATGGGTGGACCAAAGGGCAAGCCATGACCGCGCTCACTTTGGGTCTCCGAGACCAGGCTCTTACCATTCTTGAGGCACTCGGGAAGGATGTGACCTACGAACAGCTGCTGGAGGCATTAGAGTCCAGATACGGCGACGCGCACCTGGAGCACGTTTTTCGTGCTAAACTAAGGGATCGCGTTCAACGTAGTGCCGAGAACTTACAGCAGTGGGCACTGGAAGTTGAAACGATGGTTCGGAAAGCATACCGGTCTGCCCCTGCACTGATCGATGGAAATTTGGTACAGGCGTTCGTCGACGGAATACGCGACTTGGAAGTGAGAGCCGCTGTGAGACTCGGACATCATAAGACGCTGAAGAACGCCTTAGCACATGCTCTGGAAGTAGAAGCAGTGAGACAAGACCATCGAACACACTACGTCAGAGAAGTTGTGGCATCACCTACAGACGACCGTCCGCTAGGGTACAGTCCCAGCTGCTACACCGGTAAAGAAAGGGATCATTTCCGCTCAAGCTGTCCAAAGCAAGTTGTGGTAACACCTGTACATCAGCGTCCGCGAAAGTACAGCCCTAGGTGCTACGCTTGTGGAGAAAGTGGCCACCTACGGTCAAATTGTAAAAAGCGACGCACATCGAGGGAAGACCGATCACAGCGGGAAAAGGCGACTGATATGACTGCCCAGCAACAGTGGAGAACTCGCGGTAACAATGATGAACTTTCAAGACCTTGGCGTGAAGACTGTATGCAGAGTTCCAGACAAGAAACTAAGGAAGTTGTGTCTGTGAGGAGGCTAAGAACAGATCTCAGCGACGAATGGAAGGAAACCATACAGCAGGCTCAGCAAAGTGACTCGGATATCAAACCGATCTTCGAGTGGATCAAAGCTGGTGGTCCGAAGCCCAAGTGGAGTGATGTGGCTGCGATGAGTTCCATCACGAAGAGTTATTGGGCACAATGGAACAGTTTGGAGATCCAGGATGGAGTCTTGTGCCGTAAATGGGAAAACGCTCGAGGGGACAACTGTCATCTACAAATGGTTGTCCCTAAAGCTAAGGTCCCGTATGTTTTACGGCTCTACCATGATGGATGCTCAGGAGGACATATGGGGGTAAAAAGGACTCTACTGAAAATCAGAGAGCGCTTTTACTGGATCCACTGTCGAGATGATGTAGAAGACTGGTGTCGCAAGTGTACCAGCTGTGCGGCTGTGAAGGGACCCCACACACGAAGCAGAGGTGCACTGAAAGTGTACAACGTTGGAGCTCCCTGGGAGCGGATAGCACTGGACGTTGCGGGACCATTTCCAGAAAGTGACAGCGGAAACAAGTACTTCATGGTTGTCATGGACTACTTTACCAAGTGGCCAGAAGTCTTCGCCATTCCTAACCAAGAAGCAACAACAGTCGCGGATAAATTGGTTCAGGAAGTCTTCTGTCGTTTTGGAGTACCCTTAGAAATTCACAGCGATCAAGGAAGGAATTTTGAATCGCAAGTTTTTCAGGAGACTTGTCGATTAATGGGTACACACAAAACCAGGACCACCTCTTACCACCCACAATCTGATGGAATGGTGGAACGATTCAACCAGACATTGGAGAGATATCTGGCTAAAGTCGTGGAAAGCAGGCAAAGGGATTGGGACAAGCACATACAGCCGTTTCTTCTGTCCTATCGGAGTGCAGTTCACGAAAGTACGACTGTAACTCCAGCCTTCGCGAACTTTGGAAGGGAATTACGGTTGCCTGCAGATTTAATTACTGGAACTCCCCCTGATGTCCCACGCAGTGTAACGGATTACGCGAATGACCTGCGTAACAAGTTAAATGATGTATATGAGCATATCAGGCAATCCGGGCAACAGATGTCTGAGAAGATGAAGACTCGTTATGACCGGAAGGCAAACAGTCGTGGTTTCGACGAAAATTCGCTGGTGTGGTTGCATAACCCAGTGCGGAGCAAGGGAAAGTCTCCGAAATTGCAAGCAAAATGGGATGGACCATACAGAGTTGTGACCAGGATCAACGATGTCACCTACCGAATACAGAAGGGTCCGCGAGGTGCGCCTAAGGTTGTACATGTGGACCGACTGGCGCGATATTACGGGACTAATGATGCTCGGGACGAGCATGTCTAAGGAGGGGGCAGTGTTACGACGGTCATCTAGAATCTTCGAGAAACCGCGCTAATAACTGTGTAGTACCTAGAAAATACGAGCTCATTCTTTTAGGTACCTATTTCCGTAGTAGGTATAGAACTTACATTGTATTCAAGGTCAGGCGCCGGGAGTCGCCCGCAGTTGTCATTGTACTTTCGACCGTATGCCGACGACGTAAAGTAACTTCTTCCTTGTCGGTTCTTTTATCTTTAAATTTATTTTTTGTTAATGTTTTTTTGTGGATGCTTTCTTGAATAATTGTGAATTATCTCGAATATCTTTTGTTTGCGTGGGTATAAAAGGACCGATTGAGGACGAAGTCAGTCAGTTCACTTTTAAGCGAGACAACGAAAACTTCGAAGAGAATCTAGTGCGATTAAAGTGTTCAGTAGTGTATTGCGATTGTGAATAAGTGTATTGCGAGTAATAAAGTTAATTCGTGTGTTTAATTGGTAGTGATTTTATTTATCCCATACCCAGCTCGTAACAATACTTATATATTTCTAAATACATACATATTATAGATAAATTACACCCAGACACAGAACAAATGATCGTGCTCATCACACAAACATTTGTCCTGGGTGGGAATCGAACCCACGACCTCCGGCATAGCAGTTAGGGTCACTAACCACTAGACCAACAGGCCAGTCAAATTAAAGTTAAGCGTAAGTTTCTATTAGTACTGCGTTAAGGTGTATGGGCGTTAAAAAAAGGTTTATTATGGTTATTTTATCAAAAATATTATTATAATTAAGTTAATATCATATACCAAACAACTTGTTAAAGCAATATTGCAACTGCAAAGTCGCAACAGCCTGCTATTGACGTCGCCGTAGTGCCTAACATACGTGTCAGTTTACAACATAGGACTATGTAGAACTATCACATTGTATACCTCCTCTGAGCTGCTACCGATCGAAGTTTCTGCTCCTAACAATACCTACGTCGACATATTGCGCCGCTACACTTTGCTGTTAGTTTTCCACTCCAGTTACTTTCTTTGTAGATACACGAGATTTTATCTGCAACGATTTCGATATCGTATGGCAAGAAAAAAGGTTTCTGATGAGATGATGAGATAGGTTGGAAAAAGAAGACATGCTGCGCCAACCCCAAATGAATCTAAAGAAACTAAGAAACATATAGTCCGGGTGCCACGGTACATTTTTGCATTTGATTAAAAAAAATATCTACCACAATCGAGAGTTTTCGTTCAGGCAATGTTGGGCGTCTCATCAAAATGAAGCTACTCACGAAAAACTAGCTTGATAGTAATCAAATGCAAAAATGTACCGTGGCACCCGGACTAATAATATTAATAAGTAGTCGATATCAAACTGAAGCCTTTATTCCAGAACTACAACCCAAGCAACATGCTCACGTGAATAATGACGTGAATTTTAAGGCATCGAAAGACGTCGCATCACGTCATTATAGACGTAAATTTTGACGTGAGGATGTCACAAATTAGTGCGTCATTAATGACGTGATCAGTTTACGTGATTTCGACGTCAATTATAACGTCTAACCATGTCGTCGCATTCGTCGTGATAATCACGTCATATATGGCTAAATTAGAGTGGTACCGAGGCCGGGCCGACCCCGACGGGAGTGGAGCGAGCCCCGCCCGAACATCCCGTCAGCTTACAAAAATCAGATTAATAATACTGGTCCCTAGAAAGGAGGTGACTGATGAGATGACGAGAAATAGGGAAGTATGGAAGAAGAAGACATGTTGCGCCGACCCCAAATAAATTGGGATAAGGGCAGGAGAATGATCCAGTGAGGGATCTTTCAGATATTAAGCTAAAAAGAACAGATACCACACTTTGATCTTAGGCAAAAGGCCGAGAAGCGATAACACATCTAAGTAAAGCAGGGGTAGTCATTCGCTCGCGGAGAATCTTAACACCGCGATTCAGAAACGTGACGTCAGCGTACAGCGCCATCTATCGAGCAGTGGTGCTACTAGATATCAAGTGGGTGGGCTCCGAATCACGTTACTTGATGACGTCTTAAAAAGCAAACGACGACATATAGCTCCGAATCACGTTACTTGATGACGTCTTAAAAAGCAAACGACGACATAAAGCTCCGAATCACGTCATTTTATTACGTCATATATGACGAAGGACGTCGTTGTTTCAAAGATGACGTTAGTTTATCGTCATTTATCACGTGAGCATGTTGCTTGGGAAGCAGTTACGGTCTAAATTACTTTGTACGTTTTAGCCACGTCATCATGTCTTAGCGTTCATTTTGGACAGGAGTCAGACCATTACTTACAACTACGACACAAAGAGAATTTTACCCTAATCGCTTTACGTTGTTTGTCAGGCGAATGGAAGGGTCAGGTTTTAACTTTAGTCGTTACTTTGATACCGTTGTGTGCCACAATAGTTTCTGCGTAATGATGTTTGTGTAGGTAAATTAGGCCTGTAGTAAAATGTTCAAGGTACGCTAAAGTGACTCTACATTATACCCATCCTAAGTTAGTACCAGACAATGTCCTTTTAGCATGGGCGATCGTCCATTTGATCGTCTGCAGTTAGAAGTCTAAATGTAGCGACCAAACATGCCACACCACCACACCACATACTTAAAAACGCCAAACGCAGAGATTGGGTCGCTTTTCGGAAGCTAAAAGTAGCGTGTGTGCTGTGGCCGTAAATAATTCACGCCAATTTATCTCTTTCAGAAACGTTTTGTAAAGCTGTTTTAGTAGCTTTCTTACTTCCTCAGATGTAGTAGAACACAACGACACGATTATCACAATTCTAAAATATTTTTTAAATCGGACACTTTTTCGAATAGTGAAAACTCCGCTCCGTTTTGGGATTTGGCACATTGGTGAAATATCACAAAACAATACACACTTTAGTTATAAACATAAATTCACCTATTTTTCTCATGAGTGAAAGAAGAAACTTCAAAACACCATTGCGACACCGGCTACGGCCCTTATTTAGGGCATGCGCAAACCGGTTTCGAGGGTATGGGAACTAAGACCTAAAAACCTAAAATTTAAGAGTTATAGATTTAACGTCGTGTCGGTGAAACATTTGCAGCTGGAAAGTGCTGTCGTCAAAAGTGACGCATATGAAAGACTCTGTTGGTGAAATGTCCGTAGATGAAAGACTCTGCTGGGGAAACGGAAATAAATGAATCATCCTGTCGACGAACATTCCAATGGCAAATTGGTCTTAGAAGAACGGTTACGCAATCACCGAAGCCGGGTCCGCATAATTACTACTTATTTTCATAATCCTTTTGTTTCTTCGATTTGACTACTTACATCAGTAATATTTTTGCTTCGTCGTCGTTTTAATGATCATAGTATTACAGGCACAAAAAAATAATGTAGGTTCTTAAATGATACTTTTCTTGTTCACAGATGTAATGTGCCGCCTGTCCATACGACAGGCTTTTTGGGCGCTGGCGCTGCTCAGCACGCTGGCGCCCTCGCATGCCGATGGAAACATAGGTAAGTCTACTACAACTTAGCATAACCACCACTGGCCTATAATTTTCCTCCAGCTCGGACACAGGGCTCCATTTTATGAGAAGGTGTGGAGTGTGGACCGTAATCCACCACACGGGTCCAGTGCTCTTTAAGGGAGTAAAAGTACCTTATAGCAAACGAAGGGTGCATGTTCTGCCCTGCTTGGGCAGAGCCCCGCCGTGTTCTCGTAGCGGCGATCGGCGGCGGCGACCTCTCGCGTCCGGCCCTGGTGCAAGTCATGGTCCAGGGCGAAGAGGAATGGGACGCCGTCGCCTCCTTCTGCGAAGCAGTGATGCTAGCGAAGGAGATGGCGGAACGAGAGAGGGAGAGAACCTCTCAACGTCCCAGCTGCCGCGGAAGGCGCTCCGGGCGTCGGGGGCCACGTGATGACTTCCGGCCACCGTAGACGCGGGCCTGTGGACGGTGAGTAACGGGTTAGCTCGCCGTCCGGCCGTCGGCGTCGTCATGACGGCAACAGACCGTGTCGGCGGCGCGTTCTTGTTCCACGCGCGCCTCAAAGAGATGTCAGCAACATGGAAGGGGCGACGCCCGTCGGGGCTGTGGATTATCGAAATGATAACGCGACTCCGACACAAGGGCGAAGAAGGAAAATGGGTTTGGTTTTTAGTCAGTAGAAGTCTGACACTCCCCTTCGCTCTGCCCAAGAGTGGGGGGGGGTTATTCGATGATTTTCCACCCACCAAAAAAAAAAAGGGCGCATGTTCTCCCCGCCACTTCGATATTTTTTTGTTCTAGACCATACCTGGGAACCCCCTAGTTACGGAGATATTGGGGGTCAAAGTTCCACATTTTTCACAGTTTTTGTAAATCTAGTTTTCCAGGTTATAACTTAAATTACTTCCATGACCTGTTTACTATTCAAAGTATCCACTACTTAGCACAATGTTTTACTATGGGTTTTACCGCTTATTGAAATTTAAAAAAAAAAATCTTTTCCCAGCAAAAAATTTTGCGTAGCTTACTTAGTTTGATGTACAAAATGCTTGGTTGACGGCTGTGTGGTGGGTTAATTTACACCCTTTAAAGAAAACTCTTAATAGAACAGATTTTTTAACGCCATTTTTTTTTTATATGTTTATTTTTTTTGACAGATGGTTTGAATTATATTATTTTTTACTCTGTGGACATAGCGATTTTAGAAATAGATAGGTACCCAATTATTTATTTTGATGATGCTACTTACGTTTTTGATAATACCTACCGATCGTGCTTCTTCTTGTGTTGTATCTCAAATACTTAGTCGTGAACACGTCATGGTTTCAACAATTTCGCGATACAGGACACTAGTTTCATAAACGGGAGTAAAATACAGTCATGTTTCTCTAAATGGATGGATATAGAACGCTAAGTAGGTGCTACCTACACATAAATAGCACCACATAAATCCCGACTCCATTACATTCTATATATTACCTGATCATTGTAAAATACCTACGGCATTTTACTTTTGATTAAATCTTCTATATCTATATATAAATAAAGAGAGAAGTCCTGACTGACTGACTGACTGACTCATCAACGCCCAGCCCAAACCCTTGGACCTAGAAAGCTGAAATTTTGTACAGAGGTTCCCTTTATAATGTAGACAAGGAATAAGGAAGGATTTTTCGAAATTCAACCCCTAAGGGAGTTAAATAGGGAATTAAAGTTTGTATGGAAAATCGTCATTTTCACGCGGGCGAAGCCGCTGGCAAAAGCTAGTCTTCCATATACAAAATCTTACATTTAAAGAATACGTAACGTGTCCGCTACCAACACCTTTGAACAGAGCTTATTTTAAGCTCAAGTTAACCTTTCAAAGCAGACGTGCGGATCACTTGGAACGGTTCCCAAGCAACATGCTCACGTGAATAATGACGTGAATTTTAAGGCATCGAAAGACGTCGCATCACGTCATTATAGACGTAAATTTTGACGTGAGGATGTCACAAATTAGTGCGTCATTAATGACGTGATCAGTTTACGTGATTTCGACGTCAATTATAACGTCTAACCATGTCGTCGCATTCGTCGTGATAATCACGTCATAAATGGCTAAATTAGAGTGGTACCGAGGCCGGGCCGACCCCGACGGGAGTGGAGCGAGCCCCGCCCGAACATCCCGTCAGCTTACAAAAATCAGATTAATAATACTGGTCCCTAGAAAGGAGGTGACTGATGAGATGACGAGAAATAGGGAAGTATGGAAGAAGAAGGCATGTTGCGCCGACCCCAAATAAATTGGGATAAGGGCAGGAGAATGATCCAGTGAGGGATCTTTCAGATATTAAGCTAAAAAGAACAGATACTACACTTTGATCTTAGGCAAAAGGCCGAGAAGCGATAACACATCTAAGTAAAGCAGGGGTAGTCATTCGCTCGCGGAGAATCTTAACACCGCGATTCAGAAACGTGACGTCAGCGTACAGCACCATCTATCGAGCAGTGGCGCTACTAGATATCAAGTGGGTGGGCTCCGAATCACGTTACTTGATGACGTCTTAAAAAGCAAACGACGACATATAGCTCCGAATCACGTTACTTGATGACGTCTTAAAAAGCAAACGACGACATATAGCTCCGAATCACGTTACTTGATGACGTCTTAAAAAGCAAACGACGACATAAAGCTCCGAATCACGTCATCTTATTACGTCATATATGACGAAGGACGTCATTGTTTGAAAGATGACGTCAGTTTATCGTCATTTATCACGTGAGCATGTTGCTTGGGTTGTATCTTACATTTTCTTACGAACACAACACTTTGTAGTCTTCTTATTCCTAAGACTCGTATTGATCTTCATTGTTGTCCCCTTTCAATTCTGCAGATGATTCAGATGTAAACGGAATAGATTTGAGTAAATACTGTTTACTTATGCACAAGGGTTCAATGCTTAAAGGACAACGTTCTCGAATGTGTCCTTAGTACTTCACAGCTAATGTCCTAATCCGAGCCGCTAACGGGGAAGCGACAGGATTGCCCGCCAAACTAAATCATTAATTAGTACTTTTAATTTCACGTCCTACCTTAGCGCATAAGCATCCTTCATATGAATTCTTTCTATGTAATCAGGCTATTATGTTTCCGCTGCTGCGACACAGTTCCCTCTATATGAGAGGAACTGGGCCGTAATCCATAACGAAAAAACTTAGTAAAAAAATTGGAAATAAAAATGAATTGAGGTAATGTGAATCTAGTGCAGTGACACAACTCAAAAAAAATTCAAAATTCAAAGCATTTATTTCAAGTAGGCCGTTACAGGCACTTTTGAATAGTCGAATTAAACTAACTGCGGCACTCAGAGATATCCAACGATTACTCAAGCCGCCACCCAGCAAAGGCTTGACATACTTTTGTATGACAAAACTGCCAAAAACCTTTACCAAGCGACGTCCCAAGCAACCACTGAAGCTCTCCGAGTGCGACAGTAAACTACTGAAGCTAAATAAACTAAGCTACAGTCCCAGTCATTAAGGCATAATAACTCGTGATTGTACTGTAGTTGCCCATTCCAAAGCGTTGGTCTCATGAGAAGAATGGCAAGAAACTTCATGGACACTCTTTTAAAATCGTTTGGGTTTACAATATGTTCAAGGTACAACTTATGTTTTACTCAACTTATACATATTTACCTACTTAATTGGCCGCCAGGAACTTAATTTTAAATAACATGATGCGCTCCTAATATGATTAAAGATTAATTTAGAAGTAATCAAATTTTATAATTATATTGTTTCATTGTCCAGGTTGCTTATTCAGCGCATCATTATGCGTGGAGGGGGTGGAATGGTGCTACGACGGTAAGTCAACTTGATGGATACAATAATTAAAGATACAATGTTTGAATTCCTATTTCACGAATCCTGATTTATCTTCTCTTTAATAAATCAATACTAGTTTTTTTCTTGGAGTATCATATTCGATTCCCTTCTTATTTAATCCAAAAAGTATTAATTATCTTCCATAGATTTCGCCTTCGGTAAATGTATACCGGTGTACGAGAAGGAAGTGGAGGAAGGCTCACTTTATCAGTAAGTTAACTTTGATAGTCATACAACGCATTCAGATTACGCTTTTATATTTAGATTCTTCTGGAATTTATCTTTTGTGCACGACCAGCGTCGCGAGTCGCAAGTCGCCTCTCTCGCGCGCGTGACCGTAAACGAGGCTTTAGACGATTGAGTGAATACTTTTCAGTAGTGTTTCTAGGAAAGCTATTAAATCCTTAAATCCGCTTCTCTGTCCAGGTATGACATGAGCTCGGAGCAGCTGCAGTGGTTCGAAGGCGAGCTCCAACGGCTGGCTACGCGCGGCTACCGCTGGGAGCATGCGTACACGCAGTGTGTACTGCAAGCCATGCTGTATACGCTGCGCCAGGACCTGTTAGTTATTTAATATTTATTTTAGGACAGCTTACAGACTTATACAAATGCAAAAAACAAAAACATATAACTAAATTGCTAATTATATAAAATGTTATACATAGTTGTAGCACACTTTACATCACAAGTATCTTAGGCTACTTATTTACGTTACGTGGGAACGCATGAAACATAGACTCCTCCGTTTTAATCGTTCCTATGTGAAGCAGCCCATAATCCTCACTCATTGACCAGAAAAAGCACAACAAGTAAAGTACTACCTATTTTTTGATAAAAATCCCTCTTGAAACGTGAAGGGCATACGGCTGATAAGTACGGGAAATTCATTAGTATTAGAACATATTCAGCATGCATTAGTATTCATCATATCGTCCTTTATAGACCCATTCACCCATCTCACTCACATTCGTTCTGAATATGTTCTGAACTTTATAATTTAATCTTTTGTTTCTAACTTATTTAACGATACGCGAAGTGCGAACGATTGTTCCGTGATCAAACATTATCGATTTAATTTTTCCAGTGACCCAGCTACTGTTAATACCAAAATATGTGACCACTTTGCTGACCCTAAATTAAGTACCGACACCGAAGAAAACCCCGATGAAAATGCCGAAGAAGTAAGTTGCACTTCACTACATCACTATCACTACATAGTATAAAACAAAGTCGCTTTCTCTGTCCCTATGTCCCTTTGTATGCTTAAATCTTTAAAATACGCAACGGATTTTGATGCGGTTTTTTTTAATAGGTAGAGTGATTCAAGAGGAAGGTTTTATGTATAATATAAATCAGTATTGCACCCGTGCGAAGCCGGGGCGGGTCGCTAGTTATAAATAAATACTTACGGATCAATGATCATAACAAAATGTCTTGATTAATAATACCATTCTTAATCGTGTTAAAATACAGGTTGATCCCGATGAGACAGCGTATGTACGCTTTATGCCTAACTCACCAATCTCAGACTCGAACTTTGCAAATGAGGTGTATAACCCTCCTTTGACACCCGATGACGACCCAACCCCCTACATACCCAAAGGTAAAATCATAGTAAAGTTTTTTTAGAAATATTTTCTTTGAATAAGTAATGAAATAACGAAAACTTTTTATTGTTCGTTAAAGATGACGAATCCACGGATGGCGAAACACCGAGTGACAAAATACGCGATTTAATGTTAATGGGTGGAAGCGAGGAATCCCCCATTATTCTACCATTTTCAGGATTCAGAGAACGAATTTTAGCTGAAAAAGAGCGAAGGCCAAACAACAACGCAATCCCTGTCCCTAGAGTTTTGATCGATAAACAGAAAAAATCGGTATCTGACATTCTTGGTGAAAATGAACCCAACATGGCATATGCTGACGAAGAACGTGTGGGAGCTCACTTCCGTAAGTACAAAACTAAAGCTCCACCATTCACTGCGGAATATATCACGAGCAATAGGTTCTCTCCTTTGGACGAAGAAATTCGTTCAAATGCTTGGAAGAATTATAAACAGAGTTTTGCTGAGAAACACTTTCCTTTTGAATACGAGAATCCGGGTGAAATACCTGAACCAAGAGTCTACATAGATGAAGACGGAATTGATGAGTTTCCCATTGACGCTGGCAGTGGGGAACTGGACCCTTATCACGTCAAAGGTAATACTGATATCTGTATGAAATATTGCTTTGTTGTAAAATGATTTATTTATGCTGTTATTTACTCTACAGATAATTCGCCTGCACTAGACGCTAAACAATCGAAACAAATGGAGGAATACTTCATGAATTACTGGCGAGATGTCATTGATTCTAAGCAAAAACCTCAAGGTGCACTTTACGCTGAAGGAGGGCCGCTCAGGGCAGACGAGTTGCAAGGTGAGTCACATGTATCGCGTCACTTGACACCATAGAGTATCCTCAGTGTAAAGACGGCAATTTGTGTTGCTTTCTGCTTCGTTTGCATTGTAGGTACAACAGCAACATTATCTCACTCATTCTGTTGAAGTTTTGCCGTAGGTACTAACATTTTAAGTTAATTTCTCTTGTTTGTACTTCTCAGTTAACCAATATGTTATTTTAGTTCTTGGCTATTTTTTCACATAGGCCCCTTGATATCAAGAACTTCGACCCGTATCAGAGACTCGTACCAGACCGAGGGTGTTACATATACCAACGATGTTTCAGGTGAAAGTCCCAAATTTTACCCCGAGGATATTCAAGATTTGCTTAATAACGAATGGGGCTTTAAGCGTAGGGAAAGAGACGATGTTAAAAAGCCTGGGCCACGCCTGGACGCAAAAACATTAAAGATTTTGTACCACAATAAATCAGTGACAGGTTAGTGTCACAGCGGCCTGAGATAACTGTTTTAGATACCTATCGATGTTCCCTCGAATAGAGTCAGGCAACAGGCTAGAGCTGCATCTCAATTAAAGTATATTTTTTTATTATTCGCACTTCCACGTCTTGTATAGAACACCGCACTAAGTGTTTCCCTCAGCACATTTTAGTTTATTGTGAGACACGAAGTATGGGCTGTGTTAGTCCTCTATGCAACGTGTTGCCTATATGTGTATTGAATGACCTCTAAATGTGTTTTTTTTTTATGGCGTTATCTTTGTTTTCATCGATGTGTTGATTTTGGGCTATGTTCTTTGAGCCCACCCTCTTTGTCTTTTATGTTGTCATGATGTCAGCTTCAATGTTTATACTCGTATATATTGTTTTATCACCTGTGCATACATTAGCTACCTCCGTGATACCTGTTCAGTTTTATGCGCTTCATTTTCTATACAAGAAAAATGTTTTCCTGATCATTCGTTTGAGTGTTCGTAAACCTATTTTGTCTCTTGAACTCAATTTGCTATTTATTCCTTTGCAATTTATATTGTATTGACTCAGACTGTTCTTCATTAAATGAAAAAAAAATTGCATGCTTCGAGTTCTATATCGGTGTTGTATAAAGTCGTTTGTTGTTGTATCGCCGTATTTACAGCAACGGTCTGCTTTTATGTTTTAGCACAAGGTGTGCAACCCGTAGAAAAAGAAGAAAAGCCTGGGGACCATGATCACAATGATTATGATTACGATCCATCTTATGCATACGTCTTGTTCAAAAACAGGTAAGAATGTTCACATTGTTAAGTGTAAAACATAAATAATTGTAAAGGTACTTTCACATTGATGTTATAATCGGTTTGCCTCAGGTTCCTAACTGACTGGGAGAAAGGCATCTCATTTATTTCAAGACTAGAAGAAATGCTTGGTTTAGAGAAAAACACTTTTACAAACCCCCGGTAACTTTAATAAAGTCTACTTTAAAATCTATAGTTTTTACTTTTTCATCTATTTTATATTATATACCTATAATTGCATGTTCAGGTTTAATATTCGAACAATAACAAATTTTTGTTTCAGAGTTGATCCAAGTGAAGTTACATTCAAAGTTGAGAAGAATAACAAAGGATATGACGCTATGGCCGTAGCGCGTCACGTTGGTAAGATATTCTAAGATGGTAGTATAGAGTTTTTCTACTTCCTTTACCCGTAACTATAAACAACATTTTATATTAATCAAAATCATTTCAGATGAAATTAAAGAAGATTTGCGTCGCGAGACTGGAGCACAAGTAGCGTCTACTGGCATCGGCGATAGAGTAAGCCAAGCAATATTTAGGCTCAAATTAGCTCCTCACCCTACCCTATTTCATGGTTTATCTGTGATTACAGAGCAAGCGCCCAGTGAGCCACCACTTAGACGCACCAGAGCAAATTCTTGGTCTGGACCTGCCAGTTCTGTCGGCGCTCATCGGGAGTTTGATGGTCCTGGTGGTCGGAGCTGTGGTTTTTGCTGTTTTGTTGAGACGAGACATGAGTAATAAGAGAAAGATGAATGGTCTATCCTCAGCAGCTGAGATCGACGCTGAAGCTACTAGGGACTATCAGGTAAGATGATGAATAATTTAATTACGTCCTTAAACTTATAGTTATTTGTACTTACCTATATTTTGGCCTAACAAACCAGCCTATCGATATCCAGGAGTTGTGCCGAGCGCGCATGTCGGGCAAGTGGACGGGCCAGCAGCCAGCCGCTGCTCCCACGCACTCCACCGAGCCACCGCAGCGTATCACCTCGCTCTCCAAGGAACCCGCTGAGGGCAACTCTCCCTCCACACGATCCAGTACTTCGTCATGGTAAGAATTTTTTGGGTAGTACATTGTTAGCACGGCGTTATTTATAAACATTTGTGAATTTTCTGTGGAGATTGTATTGAAAAATCAACATAAAAATCAACTACATAAGGCCAGTAACATAAAAATCAACTACATAAGGCCAGTAACCACGCCCCAAAATAACCATGAACCATGCAGTTATAATCTCACTTCGTGAATCTCAGGTAGTTTTTTTTTGGTGAAAATTTTTCAAACTAGTAAAACTACTAATAAAATACGTTCAATTTATTTCAGGAGTGAAGAACCAGCTCTTACTAACATGGACATCTCTACCGGACACATTGTTTTGGTAAGCAAGTTTTAATACCTAAGTGTAGGGTGGCTTTGGTAGTAAATGGGGCCCACTAGGGCCAGTGCCTGCCAAGGAGAGATAAAAGTTGCCTTGGCCCTGCAACACAAAAAGCAAGGAATACCGAAAAAATTAAGGAGTGGTGTAGGTCTAAAACCAATCACGATTTAGTCAGCTGCATGTTAAAATACCCTCTGTGTAAGTTCACTTATTTTTCGCTGATATTGTTTAGAGGAAGAAGAATAAATTACAATAAATTTCTTCAATAGGCTTACATGGAAGACCACCTCCGCAACAAGGACCGTTTGGAGCAAGAATGGCGTGCCCTGTGCGCCTACGAGGCGGAGCCCTGCGCCACGACCGCAGCCCTGAAGCAGGACAACACCGGCAAGAATCGCTACGCTGACGTACTGCCCTACGACCACTCGAGGGTTACTCTGAACACGCTCTCCAATCATCTCGGATCTGACTACATCAATGCTTCGACTATCGTAAGTCTAAACTGTTAATTGTAGTTGTTGTAAAGTTATAAAACAAAACATTGTTACAAGTACGGCCTCAGAGAAACTATCCTCGGTGGGGAAAAAAACATTACTTTAAAACTGATGGTCATACATTATATCGAGTTGCAATTTTGTTCAAAAAATCAATCTCACAATTTTTCTCGCAATTTTGGTAAAAAAAAAGGAATCTCACAATTTGTTTCAGTACTAGACTTTGGAAGTTGTTGGATTTGTACCCGGTTGATGGCAATAGGTTCGCCTTCTTTTACAAAGGTGCTGTCTACCTCTGCAAATCTGCAAAACCTATGCAAAGGAAATAGACTTAATGTTATGTTATTCTTTGTTACGCAGACGGATCATGACCCCCGCAACCCCGCGTACATCGCCGCCGCCGGCCCCATGGCGCACACGGCGCCCGACTTCTGGCAGATGGTGTGGGAGCAAGGCAGCGTCGTCATGGTCATGCTCACGCGCCTCACTGAGAACGGACAACAGCTGTGCCACCGCTACTGGCCTGAAGAGGGATCTGAACTTTACCATATCTATGAGGTACGTATTAGAACCTAGAAAAGTTGATTACATAGATCAACTACCGAGTACCTACTTCTTATTATATATAGTAAGTATAGTCCGTGAGAAACCATCGTAGCTAGCTAAAATAGCAACATAACAAGGACAGGGCCCAGAAAGCAAAGACCATGTAAGTCATCATGGAAATGACTGATACTTCTCGTTCAAAGAACTGAACTATTCAAAAAATTTCAAAGAGAGCAAAAAGAAAATATTCTTCACTGAATTTTTCAGGTGCATCTAGTAAGCGAGCATATATGGTGCGATGACTACCTGGTACGAAGCTTTTACCTGAAGAACCAACGCACCGGCGAGACCCGAACTGTCACCCAGTTCCACTTCCTCTCCTGGCCTGAGAACGGCGTACCATCATCGACCAAGGCTTTACTGGAGTTCAGGAGGTGAGGCTTATACAATTTTCAATTAAGAGGTAACAAATGTTATAAAATTATTTTATAACATTTGATAAATGAGATATTTTTTTGTTAAAGAGGAGTAAAATATAGAGTAGAATATCAGGCCGGTTTCACAAGAAAAAAATAGTAAACGCCATATAAATTTAAAAAAAAAAACACTTTTTTTTTTAAGATAAAAAGTGTTTAAAACCTTCTTACTGAAAATATAATTAAATAAATTATTAATTAGTCGGTATGCATAATATAATAGGTATGTTTATGATTCTATTTAGTCCGTCTGTTAGATTCTAATTATCGAAAAATATTAGATAGGTACGAGTTTTTTGTTTTATTTAATTAATAAAAAATGGCGAAAATAAATCGTGTCAAAGATCATGAGTGGGGAATTGTGACGTCCAGTAAAAACAGAACCCAACAGTGTCTTAATTTTTTGTTTACGTGAAAAAAGAAAAAATGTGTTCAATATTTTTTGGTAATCTATCTGACGGACTATTTAGTTATTTTTTTTATAAACTACCCTATTTTGGGGGGTAATGAGGAACAGGGTGTAAAGCTCCTCATCCCCCATAGAAAAGGGAGGATCCTCCGACCGGACGGGTGTTGTGTCCGGCGGGCTAACTGCCCGACAGTTGTAAGTCGGGAACTCCTATATAGGCTTATGTCGCGGATAATGTTGATAGCGCGATGTAGGAACTTCTGTCGATGGTTTGTTAGTACGCAGGTGTTGCGATAGATGTCGCTAGTCGCCACATCACTCCCCTCCGAGACCGGAGGTCGAAAGCAGGTTAAGTCTTGGCGCTTGTCAGCCAGTGGAAGGTTCCAGTGAGTCGGAACCGGATGCCGCATAGTTCACGGTGAGTCGGAACTGTCTGCGGTGATGCCCCAGTGAGTCGGGGTGATGCTGCATATTAGCTCCAGTGAGTCGGAGAGCTGCAGTGCTTGCCGTGATGCCCCAGTGAGTCGGGGTGATGCTGCGTATGCTCCAGTGAGTCGGAGTGTGCAGTGCTGCGTAGTGGCTTGCTGCTGCGTCGACCAGGAGAGAAGGGCGTCTCTGCTTGCTGACCGGCCGAAGTGCAGTGTGCTGTGCCAAAGTCGCTGATGAGGCTGGGGGTGATGTCCAGGAATGCGCTTCCGCTGCATGCTGGTGGACAGGATACCCCATGAAGCCGTGGCTGCTGGCTGACGGTATGACTCGCTGCTCGAAGGCGAAGGGGAAGTGGTGACGACGTCTGAAGTAGTTGCACGAAGGCTGCGCTGACGTTCATGCTCGGGGTCACCAGTTTGGGGGGGTAGAGGAACAGGGTGTAAAGCTCCTCATCCCCCATTGAAAAGAGAGGATCTTCCGACCGGACGGGTGTTGTGTCCGGCGGGCTAACTGCCCGACAGTTGTAAGTCGGGAACTCCTATATAGGCTTATGTCGCGGATAATGTTGATAGCGCGATGTAGGAACTTCTGTCGATGGTTTGTTAGTACGCAGGTGTTGCGATAGATGTCGCTAGTCGCCACACTATTATGTACAATATATAGGTACATATTTGTTAAACGTATTGCCTTTCAAATCAATTCATTATTTGTTTTCAGGAAAGTGAACAAGTCGTACCGAGGAAGATCATGCCCCATTGTGGTCCACTGCAGGTAAAATCTTTTCCATTAATACTTTAAGTGAACCTTAAACTTATTCAACCTTGCACCACAGAAATATTTGTGTAACTCATTGATACATCTGATTACGTACCTACCTAATCAGAAAACTTATGATTACGTGGGTAATTAATATTTAATCATGATCTTGTTTCCAATCTGAACTATCAAACCATTTGCATATCGAGTCGTTACGTAGTGTGACACAAACAGAATTTGTATCATGATAAGCATTGATATAAATGATAAGATTATTTTCTGAAAGCAGTATCTAAGATAACATGAGATTAAATATTTGATTGACCGATTAGTCAGTAAATATCACATACAAGAATATAATTTCAATTGATCCGTAAGTCTGAATATTTCTAAGGTATCCTTTTTAGAGTCCTAGAGCATACCTTAGAAATATTCAGACTTTTTTCTAAAGTTTAGACAATGCAGTTTGACTGCTTAACACACACTGCTATTTGCAATTACTTAAAAATAAACTCTATCATCGTCCTCCTCTTAATTTGCTATTATTTTTTTTCGTATAGATAAATCAAACTAAGAGGTGGCTTTGGATTCTACAATGCCATACCCCATATTGAGCGATATCAGTATTAGTAGGTACCAGTTAATAAATTTAACATAATCATACCCTTGTCCATATTCCAGTGACGGAGCCGGACGCTCGGGCACCTACTGCCTCATCGACATGGTTCTGAATCGCATGGCTAAGGGCGCCAAGGAGATCGACATCGCAGCCACCCTGGAGCACATCCGAGACCAACGCACCCGCACCGTCGCCACTAAACAGCAGTTCGAGTTCGTGCTAATGGCTGTCGCTGAGGAGGTAGGCGTTTGATACGATTGACCATCATTAATATAATTCTTTGAATAACAATCGTGGAGTTACAAGATATTTTTAACACGTTTAGGCACATTGCTGATCATCACAGATTAATATTTAAGTGTAGTATTTGTTGGTGCTGAGTATCCATTTATTAAGTAAAATAAAAAGAAGCGTACTCCAAGGTTCGATATTTGGCCCAATCCATAACGAGAAACTTTTCCAAAATTCAAAGGGAACCGATAGTACCTGCAATAATATCACATTAATATTATTGTCTGAATACTCAAATGCTCCCTTTTATTTGAAGTTTCCTCGTTTTACTTATTGTTACTGATTAAATTTGTAATCCAAAGGTCCACGCAATTCTGAAAGCTTTGCCGGCACACCTACAACAACTGCAAGAGAAAAAAGACAAAGATAAGGAAAAAGAAAAGGAAAAAGATGGCAGTGACAAGGAAAAGGAGAAGCCTAACTAAATGCGCACCCGACAGGAACACGTTACGTTACATTATTTAACATATATTAAGTATTCTATCATTGTGGAATTGATGTATTTCTATCAACTCCGAGTTGAGAATTTTGCTACGTAAAGCGAAATTTTGAGCTAAGTAACATTCATGTCATTACTGTTCAAGTAGGTAATTTTTTTTTATCTGTAACATTCGGTTGTTAACTTAAACCCCAACAAGGCATCTGCAGGACTGGATTATTTATAACTCACAATTGGAAATTCTGAACTTTGAATTGTCTTAACTTGATGATGATTACTGAAGATACCGATAGAAATGCTGGAAAAAGTTCATCTACAGCAAGGATTAAACTGACTGTGTCTAATGAGGTGTGCCGCTATCTATGGCATTTATTTTTCTAAAGCTTTTAATATTTTCATAAGGTAACTTCAGATGAGCCTATTTATATTCTATTTAGGAATTAAAGAACACAAACTATGAGGTTGCTTTGTTGTAGCAGTTGTGTTAGCTTTTTATTGGAGTGTTGGAGACATGGTCAATTGTTAGAATATCAATTCTAGTGAGTTTCGTCTGGGTTGCGTACATTTTAGTTTATTTATTTCTACTATAACTATTTAATTACGATAAATTAATGAAATAGCTGATCTAAATGAATAGTGATCTAATGTAAGCTACAAATTATCTTGTTGATCTGCGTTTATTAGTTTTAACTTCGTTTTATGTTATTGTCATGCATATAATGCGTATCCTGTGAAATTGATCTAGTCAGTTACAATGTTACTTAAGCCAGTTTATAGTGGGTTTCTATTTAGTAAATGTTTATTTAACTTGTACTTACTTAATAAGTTATTTTAACAATGGTCAGATGCCAATAAAAACGATTAATTGTGCAGCGTTTCTTTAAATAATTTTATTGAAATAGGTACATAGTTATTTATCCAATATTGTTAACACTTGTACGAGTAGTGGCACTGACCATAGTTAAAATTTCATGTTTATCATATTTAATTGCTTTCTGTTTAGTCATCGTGTCTAAAAGTTTTAAGTCGTAATGTAAGTACATTGTTATATGTATAGGTCTACATTTTGCAACTTATATACCTAGTCTTATAACAACAAAGATAAGCGATCGTCTTTTCCAATCATATCCTGAATCAACGGAATACCTGAGAAAAATAATCAGATTTAAAAAATCAAAATAAAATACATATTTACAGTTTGTAGCAGAAACCATAGATACATAAGTACTAATACGTGTTATGTACGAGATTTATATAAGATATATTTATTGCATACTATGTGGAAAATGTAAAAAAAAATAAAAACCTACCCACGAAATTATGGATGTAGTACTAGACTTAAGAGAAAATATATTTAACCGTATTTCTGTATGAAATTATATGTAGTTTTTATGTGAATGATTGAATAATGGATTTTGATTAAATTGTTTTAGGGAATAAGATATAAGTATCCTAATTTCCCAAATACAAGTTCCCATGTCTTCTTAAAAAGGGTGGCGATATACCTGTATCCTCCAAAGAGGTGAAACTGATCATCCAACGAAATAGTCAGTCCACTGATGTATGGCTTTTTTTTTAATCGTGATTGTGTTTCTTTGGGTAAGTTGTATAATATGACGGGTAGCTTCATACCTTGAGAAGGATACAGGTAACCAAATCGGTACTCGGCATATCCGCTGACTATATCTACTTACACTTACGAATAAAGCAGCCGGCCTTTAAGCAGATTCCAAACCATAGCAGTCAACGTGAGCAACCCAAATTTTATACTATGGGCTTGAGACTTGAGGTTTACTGCGACGCACATTTGTCTTAGTTAGAGAGAGGCTTTTACCCACGAGTAGCTAAGACACCAGTCACCACTAACAGTAATTTTAAAACGATCGTATGGGTAATTGACACCTGAAACAATTGTAAATCGTATTCTGGCACCAGTCGATTCAAAAACTTTCCAAATGGTGTACGATACTATATAAGTACCTACGTGACGTGTGTAGCATGGTTTGAAAATGCTCGGTAGGAGTACCTATGTTTGCAAGTAATTGACCAAGAACAACCCTTAAGTATCTGAAACGTGGCTACCTATCTAATATTTTACGGCTAATAGAATCGATTGACCCATTAATAACGCCCTTAATCGATATTAAGTGACCTGCTGTCGTGATTCTCAGTTCGACGTTACGTGCACGTACACTTGTAACAATCTAAACAAATGGTTTTATCAGTCCTGTCTAGTAGCGTTTGAATAAACATTATCATTTTAAGGAAACCTTCACTTTCATAATCTGGTTGATGTTAGGTATGCTAAGATAAAGTAAGGAGAATCATTATTTATTTTCCCCATAAGTATACCCGACTGTTTATTGTATATACCTAGACCTCTTTTGTGGCAGGGGCAGGGTTCTGCCCGACCGTGCCCGTAGGGGCTGCGGATTAGGTATCGAAAGAGATGACGTGGCCTCGGGCGAAGAAGGAACATGGGTTGGTTTTTAGTCAGTAGAAGTCTGACACTCCCCTTCGCTCTGCCCAAGAGCGGGGGGGGGGGGGGGGGATTATTTGATAATTTTCGACACACCAAAAAAAAAACAAGGGGCAGGGTTCTGATTGTGCCCTGTCGATGGCGAATTCATGTTCCACGCTCGCCTCATAGATTCTGATGTCAGCACAATGGAAAGGGTCCGGTCCGGGCTGACACCTGCTGGAGCAGCGGGACTGTTCAAATGAGATATGGTATCTCTTTGGCCCCGAAACACATAGCAAAGGGCTAAGGATGAACATCAGTGGTTTTTAACCGACTTCCAAAAAGGAGGAGGTTCTCAATTCGAAGAGAGAAGAGGTGTTTGTTATCGGGTATCTCCGTCATTAATCAACCGATTTTCAAAATTATTTTTGTGTTTGAAAGGTGGTCCGGGTCCCATTCCTATTGTCACCAAGTCAGGACCTGATGATGGGAACCCGGGGAAAGCCAGGGCAACTCTCAAATATGGACACTCAACTTATTTTTCACTTTTTTGTGATTTTGTTTTTTTTTTCACTTTTTTGTGTTTTTGAATTCGGTTTTTTTGCAAACAAGTTTTTAACAGAGGTAGGTACCTACCTAGTTTGACACTCATTCATTTCATGATTTCCCGCCCAACAAAAAAAGGGCCTCGATTGTATCGATTTGGTGTTGGACAGTGGAAACAACATTCCCGCTCCTCTTCTTCCCTTGCGTCTCTGTGACAGTTACTTACTACTCGGCTTGACGCTATAGACGCTTGACACTAGACGCAGAGATGCGTCAAGGTAATAATAATAATTTAATAATAATTATTTATTTATTTGTCAGAAAACAATGATCCTTAGTGGTTAGTAACAATTGAAACTTATATACTATGTTAGTAGCACAAAAATCACAAAATAAATATTACAAAATTATATAGGCATTTGAAAATTAAAATTGGATTCACGATTTAAAATAAAAAGTCTGTACGTGAACCATACAGCAGTGGTTCACGTTCAATGTGACCGCGCTATAATTACCTAATCATCTTCCTGTCTTCCGCCACAATATAAATATGGACTTCCGCTGCCTTTACAAATACCTACCAGGGGGTCTAAAATGACCACTTTAGCGGATGTGATCAGTTTACGAATTTTATATTATGATCTATTTTCCTAAATAATCACAGACGCAGCTGTACTATTATGAAAAGTCAATTTTACGCTTTTCTTTATAACGCAATTCATAATATGATGATAATGATCTGCTAAAGTGGCCATTTTAGACTCCGGTCGGCCTAACTTCGACCCCGCCCTTCTAACCTAACCTGTCCGTATCGAGGTGCCCCAAGTCACGAGCTCGCTTCGCTCGCTCTTGCATCCAAGTTTTCCTAGTAGCGGGTTCGCAGGGTATGTTGGGGTCTCAGTTCGCTCGCTACCTAACCGCATTGCATAATACAGCAACAATTATGGGTATTTGTGTATGTGAGTTTATGTTTGTAAACGCACCCACGATACAGGAGAAATTCCTAGTGTGGGCAACGTTTAAAAAAAAAAAAAAATCACACTCGTTATATAAAAAAAAAAAACAAAAAAAAATGAAAACAAAAAAACTGTGACGACAATAATAAAAAGCTTTTTTTAGGGTTCCGTAGTCAACAGGAACCCTTACCGCCTTATTACAAAAGGTAGATAAACCCGGTTTAACTTAGACTTGGTTTATCTCGCATGCTGTCACTTTCTTTCGCCGTTTTCTCGTGGTCCTACTATTTTGTCCTACTAGTAGGTCCACGAGGGAGACCAGTTTCTGTTCGTCCTACTTATTGAAGTGAGACATCATGCGAAATAAACCAAGTCTAAGTTAAACCAGGTTCATCTACCTTTTGTAATAAGGCGGTTATAGTTTCGCCATGTCCGTCTGTCCGTCCGTACGTCCGTCCGTCCTCGCTTAATCTCTGTGACCGTTGGCACTGGAAAGCTGCCAATATGTGTATCAATTACGCCGACAAAGTGACAAAATAAAAATTGGAAAAAAATGTTTTATTAGGGTAGCCCCCTAAGTGGGAAGTGATTTTTTTTTATTTCAAACCTAACGTGTGATATAATGATATATTGTTAAGATAGATTGGTTAGATTATTGTGATGAGGTATTTAAAAATGAATAGGGGTTTACTAAAATCATTTTTTGATAATGTCAATAATTTTATTTCGGAAATAATAGCTCCAAAAGTAAAAAAACAATGTGTGTGTCCCCCCTCTAACTTTTGAACCATAAGTTTAGAAAATATGAAAAAAATCTGAAAAGTACCTAGAACTTTTGAACTTTCCAGGAAAATTATTTTGAAAGTGAAAAAAATAAATAAAATATATATAAAAAAAATAAAAAAAACTTATTGGATACCCACCTTTAAACTCATAAGTGGGAACACTTATTGTGACGGACGGGAAACTACGGAACCCTACACTGAGCGTGGCCCGACACGCTCTTGGCCGGTTTTTTTAAATTTCTAAATATTTTCTTGTTTTATAAATGACAACTCCTGTTTTAACCCTTAATCAAATATTGGGAAATTATTTCCCACTTCGTCCGGCTTAGCAAATTCGTTTTTTTTTGTTTAAATGACAACACTTAACAGTGCCAACGACAGAGAAAAATATTCTTGGATATATTTTTTACTGATTATTGACAACATTTGTCAAAAAGTTGATAACCTGACGTCGTATGTCAAAGCCAAACTCACAATTTGTGATTTTTCCGCAAAAATACTTGCTGAGTTACGAATTTTAGAAAGTTTTTAAAAAAAAAAATCTGTTATGTGAATACACGTTATAATAAACTAAACTAGACTTATTTTCCGAACGTTTAGCTGAAAAAGAACCGTGAAAACAATTAGATTTCTTGGAGAATTTTCATCTTGAATAAGTGGGAAATAATTTCCCATTATTCGGTACAGGTTACGTTTTTTTCAAGAATTTTAGTACTGTTTTTATAGTTCCTTTTTTATTTATATTATTTTATATCCCTAGCAACTTTGAAAAATGAATGCCAAAAAGAAGCCAAAAGTACCCACGTATCAAGAAGAATCTCGAAGAAGCTGTCGATAACTTGACTGATTTGAATTTTGTATTTGTATTTTTCTCGTTAAACCAATTTCATGTTAGAATTTTTCAATTTTATATTTCCTATTCATAAAATATAAAGCAAAGCAGATGAGGAGCTAGTATAAAAACAGTACTAAAATTCTTGAAAAACTCGTAACCTGTACCGAATAATGGGAAAATAAATTATCCGCCATTTTGTAGCGGCGGCCATCTTGAATTTATAATGATAATGAATAAACATAATTGTATTGTCACCAAAATCCAATGTGTATACAAAATTTCAGATTAATCGGTTGACTGGAAGTGGGTGAAATTTGAATTACTAAATTTGATCCAAGAATAAATAATAAAACAAACTGGGTGAGCTAAATAAAACCGTTTAAAAAAAAAGGTTTCACATATTTCGCCTACTGCATTCTGGCATTGTTCTATATTCTTGCCCCGAATATTTTTTTTCTAGAAGTTTTTGATGTGAAACAGCCTGGGCCTTTAACAATGAGTGGAAAAGGACCGTTTCTATAATTAAATAACACTTATTTCCAAAAATGTCCCATATGGCCATACCTACTTACACAAAATTTAATTAGGTACTTATGGGTCTGTTTATTCATATCTTCGGTGAGACAGACACCTTAGCTAAGTGTCATTGACAATACTACCTACAAGATTAGATAGCTTGGGATTTCTCCGTTGATGTGAAAAATTACATCATCACAACTTTATCATTTATAATGGTACAGCTAAATGATAAAAAAGTGATGATGAAATAGTTGGCAACTCTATTATTCATTTGATTGTCAAGTTGACATTTGAAAGTTGGCTTTGGCTTGCAGTGTTACCAACTTAGTGGATTTTCCACTAAATCTGGTGGTTTTGACTTACCTTTTAGCGGACAAATATCGGTTTTAGTGGCTAGTGGATTTTCTACCAAAGAGTCGTATAGTCCGAGATTAACGATGATGATACGGACGGAAACGACTCATCCGAAGATAACTTAATAATATAATTTGATTGACATATTTTAAAAAATAGGTTTTATTAAGTATTTTGTTCTTC
The DNA here is from genome assembly GCA_949316265.1 of Diarsia mendica. Taxonomy (NCBI): domain Eukaryota; kingdom Metazoa; phylum Arthropoda; class Insecta; order Lepidoptera; family Noctuidae; genus Diarsia; species Diarsia mendica. Next base: position 17,629,691 of record OX438897.1, read on the forward strand.
CACAAAAGCCATGAATTAATAGAGAGTTGAAGTTGAAGTATTTTATTACATTATAATTATGTAAGTTTCATGTTAAATGCTTTAATAAACGTTTCAAAAAAATATTATTTCCTTTAGCAAAGACCAAAAATCTGCCAGAAATAAAGTTAGTGGAAAGCGATTTTTTTAGTGGATTTCTGGTGGTTTTAGAGGTCGATTCTGGTGGGGAGCTTGAAACTTCGATGGCAACACTGTTGGCTTGACACTTCACTTCACCTAGTGACAGTGGGCTAGATGCAGGGTGTTTTGTACATGTTTTCGTAATTAATAAACTTTTTATTTAGTATTAATAAGTTTCCACCTGTATTTGTTGTAGCAATTCGTAATTATTACGTATCATCACACCTTTGGTAATCTCAGTAAATTAATAAGAAGCTCAAGATGATTAACGGCCGTGCTCTACATTTCGTATTCAAAGTCGCCGACAGGACCCTGACGGCGAAATTCTACAGAGAGATCTTGGGAATGAAGGTAAGATATTAGAAGAACATAAAATAAAAAAAGAATTATGAAAGAAACAAAATATTTCACTTCGTTTCTTAAAAATCATGAAGCGTTACTAAATACTTGCTGCATGATTAGAACTGTGACCAAGGTCAAAGAGGTCTACTACACTATAATTACATGTTCTAACTACCTCGCTCTCCGGCAATTTTAAGACTCATTATTTGTAAATGCTGTAAACTAAAACTTAGCTAATTACTGAATAAAATCACAGATATTGTTTCAGTTTCTACTGTCTGTAAATCTAAACCTACTTTTTATACTATTTGACTAAGTACCTGTTTTCTTACACCATCTCTTTAATTTAGAGGACAAAAGTTGCTGATAATTCTGACAAATCATGACCATTATTTTAATTTAAACAAATCTAAACTACGCACTACTAAAGCAAACGTTTAAAAAAAAATAAAACAATAATTTAAACTAAATGAACTATTTTACTATTGTAAACTCGTCTGAACAATTTTATTCACAGGGAGAGGAAGCTTTTAATCTGTGTATGTGTGTGTGGTGTTATAATAAATAGTAATAGCTGTACCATCAATGATCCATAAATATTCTATTCTATTGATCAAAGAGAATTTCATAGAAGGTAATCTCTAGGTTTTTACACAGCAAAATATGTACATAAAGCAACAATTTTTATTTATTTTGTTTTATGTTTTGTTTATCCATACAATTTTACATTCTTAATAATGTACAACATAATTTAAGTATGGTCCCTCCGCCCCTAAGACAACCCCTTGACGGTCAGTTTATTTAATTTGCCAGTTTCGTTTAGTACAATTTATTTCATCATTGCTGAAATTAGTTAGTAATAATATTAATTCCTTGTTAGCTAATTATCAAACCATGTTTCAGTTCAATTAACAAATTAGAAAATGCCATAATGTGCCAGACAAAATGATAAAATATGAACTTTTATTAGCACCAGGACATTCTAGTGACACATTGGAAAGTCTATAAGTAATAATATTTGTCTCATTAGGTGGGGAGTCATTAGTAAATAACGTTTAATTAAATTCACATGTTTCGCCCATTCACAGTTCTATTTTGAGTATGGGGTTTTCTGATAGATGTAGGTTTTGTAAAAAAGTGAAACTATTTATATAATAAAAACTAGCTGACCCGGCAAACATTGTTTTGCCATTTTTTTTTTTTTTTTTAAATAGATGTTGGCCGATTCTCATAGATACCGGATACGCACAAAAAATTTCATCAAAATCGGTCAAGCCGTTTCGGAGGAGTTTGGCATCGAAAACTGTGACACGAGAATTTTATATATTAGATGATAAAGTAGTTGAGACGTTAAGACTTGTTAAATACAAATGTAAATATAACAAATCATCATGCCTGTAATTGCCAAAGGGTTTATAGGGCTGTAATCACCATAGATAAGAGTTAAGTCAACAGAAAAATAATTATTGTTGGAAAACAATTTTCTTTTGGGGTGAAAAACAAAGTTTTTCCAGTAGGACTCCATATTACGCACTCAAAGCATTGTGCTGATAGATGACATAAATTGTATTGGATTTCAAAATGTACTGTTTTTTTAGTTTATTAAACATAAGCTAAAATTAAAAAAACATTTAATAAAAAAATATTTTTTTACAGGTCCTGCGACATGAGGAGTTTAGTGAGGGATGTGAAGCTGCCTGCAATGGGTGAGTTATTTAGAGATAAAGTTCAACAACAACAAACAATCTATATTATATTAATATGTAAAAATAAGAAGAGAAATCCTGATTGACTGCCTGACTAACTAAAAATCAAAAAAAAAAAAAACAAAATTCATTTATTCAAACTAGGCTGATAATCAGCACTTTTCGAAGGTCAAAATTTACTTTACTTTACTTTACTTTACTACAGTGAAATTTGGCTAACTGGGACATGGATAAGTGAGAAATCTCTATAACTGGAACTCATACTGGGGTCCCATGAAACAAATTGAATATCTGAGACACATTTAACCAGGTTTCACTGTATTTACATTTTTTATAAGACAGTCCCCCAAAAACGCCCACCCATCGGCACTTCCTAGTGTTTAGCTGGAAAGAAGAAGTGGCGGAACAAACTCCCCAGCACACATCTGTCTGTTTGGTTGGTTAGAAGAACCAGACTCGATACAATAGCAAGGTGTCAGTTAAATTTAAGATTTACTACAGACACAATCAGTAATAAACAAAAGTATATACAAATTACAAAGTAAGTGTAAACAATGTAAAAATAAAATAATAAATACATAACATAACAGTAAACTAATTTTGGAGAAAGAACACAAATAACAAACATTGTCTTGTGTTCAACTCAGCGACCAACTATTCTTATCATCTAAGTAGTCGTTAATAGAATAGTAAGCTTTTAAACAAAGATTAGATTTAACTTTGGCTTTAAACTCATTAAATGGCAAGTCTAGAAAAGAAGATGGCAGTTTATTATAAAATGTAATCCCGAGCCCTACGAATGAATTGTGAACTTTGTGAAGCCGGTGAAAAGGAGCACGTAGTTTATGCTTATTTCTAGTGTTAAAGTTGTGGATATCACTGTTTTTAGTGTACAGATGGATATTTTGTCTAATATATAAAATGTTGGCAAAGATGTACTGAGAAGCAACCGTGAGAATACCAATCTCCTTAAAAAAATCTCTAAGGGAAACTCGGGCACCCATCTGATAAATTGCACGAACCGCTCGCTTCTGCAGAACAAATATATTTTGAATATCAGCAGCTTTGCCCCACAGCAGAATACCGTAGGACATAACGCTGTGAAAGTAACTAAAGTAGACTAACCGTGCTGTATCAACGTCAGTGAATTGTCTTACTTTTCTGACGGCGTATGCGGCTGAACTTAGCCTTCCCGCTAGGCTTGATATGTGTGAACCCCATTGTAATTTTGAATCTACTGTTATGCCCAGAAATACAGCAGAGTCGGCAGTTTCCAGCTCCTGATTGGCGAGGATAATATTGGGACCTAGATTTCTAACATTGGGTAAAGCGAACTTAATTATTTTAGTTTTCTTGGCACTATGAACAAGGTTGTTTGTTGTGAACCAATCCGTGACCATTGATAGCGCGCTGTTTACGTCGTCAAAATCGTGTCTATTCCTATCTACTTTAAAGATAAGAGAGGTATCATCTGCAAATAGTACGACGTCACAAAAACCCTTTAAATAATATGGCAGATCATTAATATAAACCAAGAATAAAAACGGACCCAGTATTGAACCTTGAGGTACACCTAGCCGAACCGGTAGCCCGGAAGATTTCGCGCCATTTACGTCTACACATTGGAATCTATTTTGTAAATACGAATCTATCACATTTAGGGCCTCATTTTGAACACCGTAATGACGCAGTTTCCGTAAAAGCGTGTCGTGATGTACGCAATCAAAAGCTTTAGAAAGATCGCAGAAAACACCGATTGCATTTTGCGCTTTCTCCCATGCGTTAAATATGTGTTTTAGCAAAGCAACACCTGCATCCGTAGTCGAACGACCCTTTGTAAAGCCATATTGATCATTATGAAGGAGTTTATTTAAATTAAAATGTACTAACAACTGTTTGAGAATTAATTTTTCAAAAATTTTGCTAAAAGCAGGTAAAATAGAAATTGGTCTAAAGTTCCCAATATCATTTTTACTGCCTGATTTAAATAGAGGGATGACTTTACTGCTCTTCATAAGGTCAGGGAAAGTACCCAAATCAACGCATTTATTGAAAGTAACAGCAAGACAGGGGGCTACGATGTCGATAATGTTACTTAAAAGTTTAATAGAAATGCCCCAGTAATCACCTGTGTTTTTAGACTTAAGTGAATTAAAAACGTTAACTACATCACGAGGTGTTACATGTTCGAAACTAAATACGTTACCACATTTAGACACGCTGCTATGCAAAAGATCTTCGGCTTTAGACGGCGACGAACTCAGGGAACGAGTCGTCGCTATAGGTATGCTGGCAAAATACTCATTAAAAGCCTCGGCTACGTCGGCTGCTTTATTAACTAATTTGTTACCCACCATGATCTCAAGGTGATTATCTTGTTTAACAGATTTACCTGTTTCATTGTTAATGATTTTCCAAGTGGCTTTAACTTTATTATTAGAATTTTTAATGGTTTCGCTTAAGAATTTAGATTTTGCAATAATACAAATCTTTTTAAATAATTTGGAATAATTCTTAACATACTCTAGAAAAGTTGTATCAAACCTGTGTTGTTTAAGACCATACAACTCGTATAATCGGGCTCGACTTTTGTAAATACCTGGTGTAGCCCATTGGTTGAAGCCAACAGAAGGTCCCTTAATGTTAATAGTTTTAGACTTAAAAATAGATTGGTATTCATTTTGCACAACATCAAAAAGGGCTTTATAAATTTCATTAGGAGTCTCGTGCTCAACTATTGACGGTGTTACTTTAAGTGCTACATTATTTTTAAATTTATTGCAGCGACTAGCTGTATGAGGCCTGCATTCTATTTTGCGCGGCTTTTTTTTTAATGGCATAGGAAAGCTAGCTATTAAACCACAGTGATCAGACGATAAGTCACTTAACACTAATTTGTCCTCGGCAACACAATCACTAAACATATTATCAAGGCAAGTTGATGAAGAAGCCGTGATCCTTGTTGGTTCAAAAAACAGGTTAACTAAATTGAATGATCTAAACAGATTGAGAAATCTGATACTTAATGGAGTAACATCTAAAATATTAACATTAACTCATCAACACTCAGCCGAACCCTTGGACCTAGAAAGCTGAAATTTTACACAGGTTCCCTTTATAATGTAGACAAGAAATAAAAATAGGTAAAAAAACTTTTTAAGTTAAACGGTTTTATGTTAAACATACATTGCAATGTTTAAGATAAATGTACTAAAAACCAAAAAATAATAAAATAGATACAGTCGTGGGAAAAAACCGTGGGGCACGTCAATTGTAATTTCTGCAGCACGACAGTTCCGAATTGACGTGCCCCACGGTTTTTTCCCACGACTGTATCTATTTTATTATTTTTTGGTTTTTAGTACATTTATCTTAAACATTGCAATGTATGTTTAACATAAAACCGTTTAACTTAAAAAGTTTTTTTACCTATTTTTATTTTCTAGTTTTTAGCCGCCATCTTGGATTTTAATTTTATATAGTATATTGTATTCTGCTTGTTGAGCCCTTTCATTTGATACCCATATTGATGGGATTAATAAAACATAAATTATCCGCCATGTTGTAGCGGCGGCCATCTTGAATTTATAATGATAATGAATAAACATAATTGTATTGTCACCAAAATACAAAGTGTATACAAAATTTCAGATTAATCGGTTGACAGGAAGAGGGTGAAATTTGAATTACTAAATTTGATCCAAGAATAAAACAAACGGGGTGAGCTAAATAAAACCGTTTAAAAAAAGGAAGGACTTTTCGAAATTCAACCTCTAAGAGAGTTTAATAGGGGATGATAGTTTGTATGGAAAATCGTCATTTTAATGCGGGCTAAGCCGCCGTCAAAAGCTAGTTGAGTTATAAAGGGCCCAGCCAGTAGGACTGGATAAAATTATGGATTTTTTTTTCAGGCCATATGCAAACAGATGGAGCAAGACCATGGTTGGTTACGGACCAGAAGACTCACACTTTGTAGTGGAGCTCACATACAATTACGGTATCACAGAGTACGAGACAGGCAATGACTTCATCGGTCTCACAGTCCAGTCCAGCGAGAGCCTCAAGAGGGCCGCTGCTAACAATTGGCCCGTAAAGGAACAAAATGGAGTGAAATATGTTGAAGCTCCCGGAGGTTACAAGTTCTTCATTGTTGACAAACCACAGCCTGTTGACAGAGGTGAGTTCTAATTATTGAGATGGTAAAGGAAATATTTGAATAATTTCAGTTTATTCATGTGACAAAATATTCTGCTGGTTCAGCAAAACATTCTCAAATAATGTTATTCCTACATTGTGGTAATGATTGATAGTAGATAAAAGTATTATTAAAATAATGTAACTATTAGCTTTCTTCTTGTAGACCTAGAATACCATCATTATACAAACTAGAGTTTTGGTAACTAACACATATTAGTCATAAATAGTTGTCAGTTCGGGGTAATTTGCCATATCATCGTGATGGTGATATTCTAATCGATGCAATTAACCCAGAAACAGTTTGCGTTTCGGTAATCGTCGTGTTTCTGAATAAACACGAACGCGTCACACAGACTGCCGTTGTCTGACGGTGCGGTGTAATCAGAGGCGTATTATCCCTAAGGCAAACTAGGCACGTGCCTAGGGGAGCGCGGTTGCAAAGGGGCGCCGCACGTGGAAATTTTTAAACGAAGGAAAATGATGAAATGTGAATGACCCCTCCCCCGCCATTCTAGATGGACTTCTCCGGACAAAACCCACCCATGTTCCTTCTTATTAACCCTTTGTGATCTGGGGCCGCGGTCTCATTCGAACAGTCTCGCAGTCGCCCAAGCGGAGCAGACGGTGGGATCCGTCGTGTCCTCCAGCCGATTCTCGCAATAAAAACAGCCGAGCGTTTCCTCCCGCCCGGTTCGGTGCAGTACTAGTGACCTCCCGAAATAACTGTGTCCGTCTGTCTGCGTCAGGCGGTAGGTGAGGGCGCCGCGCCGTGACACCTCTCTAGCCACTCCTCAAAAATGGAGATTTATCGCCACTATCGTGGCGTTCCCTGCCGCTCTTCATGTCACCATGAGACGGCAGCGGAGTTTCATGCAGGCGCGCAATAACTATCGCCTGCAGATATCATGGGGAGTTCTGCACTTCGCGGGAGATCTGCGGAACCTCTGGACTAGCCTTACGGCTACCACCTTTTGGGGCACGTTTAAATAGTGAGTGGCTCGCCGCCTCAAAGAACTCGACCTCACCGGGGCCCCGTAAAAGGCCATGGATCTCACGATCCCCGCGAAGAACCTCCGGAGGTTCTTCGCGGGGATCGTGAGATCCATGGCCTTGACAGATGTCGTTTGAACCGTCCGAACCGTGAGGGTTGGGTAAGAGCCGCTTGAAGGCAGCCCCGGCCAGTTCCAGTTTGGGAGCCAAACGTCGGAAATACTCCACGAAGTACCACCGGCTGTCCAGGACGAGACCTTGGTACTTCTACGCCGATGGGAACCGCGACTACCGTAAGTTGGGATCCACGCACGCCTCATAGATAGAGATGTCAGCAACATTGCAGGGGCTCGCAAGGGCCGAAGCCTGCCGGGGCTGCGGGTTGTTCGAAAGAGATACCGCGGCCCCGAACACAAAGGGCTAGAAGTCCAAGAAGGGACATGGGTGGTTTTTAGTCAGTAGAAGTCTGACACTCCCTTCCGCTACACCCAGGGCAGGAGGGGTTATTTGATGATTTCCTACCGTCCAAAAAAAAGGGGCGCTGATGAGGTAGCTTCTCGTTCAGCACGGAGGACGCCCGTTGGGGCCGCGGATTTTAGTACGAGATGACGTGGCCTCGCCTCGGCACAAGGGCAAAGAAGGAACATGGGTTCGGTTTTTAGTCAGTAGAAGTCTGACACTCCCCTTCGCTCTGCCCAAGAGCGGGGGTGTCATTTGATGATTTTCCACCCACCAAAAAAAATAAAAATAAGGTATCTTCTCGTCCAACTTACTCAAGACGAAAGTCTATGACCAGCGTGTGTTGCCACTTGCCAGTGATTACATACGGGACCGAAACATGGTCGCTAACAATGGGCCTCATCAGAAAGCTCAAAGTCACCCAAAGGGCAATGGAGAGGGCTATGCTCGGAGTTTCCTTGCGTGATCGAATCAGAAATGAAGACATCCGCATGAGAACCAAGGTTACCGACGTAGCCCGAAGAATCGCCAGACTTAAGTGGCAATGGGCAGGGCACATTGCTCGCAGAACGGAACGGAAAACCGGAAGACGTTGCGTTGGAAGGCCTCCCACTAGGTGGACCGACGACCTGGTCAAGGGGACCCGCTGGATGAGAGACGCACGGGACCGGTCAATGTGGCGACACCTGGGGGAGGCCTATGTCCAGCAGTGGACGTTTCCTCTGGCGTGTAATACGTTTCGTACTGCTGCGTTTTGTAGCAGTACATAACCATTATACCATTTCCGTCGCACCTCGTCATCCAAAAGTTCAGAAAAGTTATTTGCTTTTTTCTAACCATGCATGGTTAGAAATTACTTTCCTATTTTGTATTACCATGGTAATACAAAATAGGAAAGTAATTTCATGGACTTGTATAAGATCTCATCATGTCATGTTCTAAAGATAGACGATGTTTGCAGAAGCGCATATTTTTCCTGGGAGATCTACAATTCTACACTACACCTGCAAGTCCATACTTACATGTTTGGACATGTTATAGCTAGTCTTGTTTACTATACAGTAAAAGAGCGATCGTCATCAATGATAATTATTGTGAATTGATAAGATATCTACTGAAACATTGAAACATCACTGTCTGAGATGTTTTTGTCATGTGATGATATGATTGTTTCATGGATAAACTAGGCGTCAACAGTAGCTAGGCGTCGAGTGCGAATCATGTGATGGCCGCATGTGATTCCTCAAGAGATGGCTTGACTTTGATGTCAAATATAATGTACCAACAATCTCTGTACGCAATCTACCTACTTTATTAGGTTACAGCATAGAGAGATTTAATCCTGCCTAAACATTAAAACTGGTTTCTTTTTTACCCGACTGCGGCTAAGCCCAAAATGAGGGTTATTTTCATCTTTGTTACAGTCTTGAAACACCGTAAGCAACTAATAGTAACATACGGTAATCTATACTATCTATACTAATAATATTATAAAGAAGTAAAGTTTGTGTGTTTGTATATTTGTTAAATTGTAAGGGGTAATCTCGGGATCTACTGAACCGATTTTAAAAATTCTTTGACCAATAGAAAGCCACATTATTGCTGAGTGTCATAGGCTACTTTTTATCCCTGTATTCCCACGGGGACGGGATCTACGCGGGTGAAACCGCGGGACGTCCGCTAGTCATAACTAAAAAGCGTGCTTGGTAGAAGTCAACGTAACAAAGCAATGCTGCCATACCAGACCATGCTACCATATTTGATACAAATGTTATTTAGTTGAGTTACCTAAAACCTCAGACCAAGAAAATTGGTCTGAGCCTAAAACAAGATCAAAATCTATTTTACTAGGTGCTTATTCTCGCAGTAGTGAAAAGGCAATAGATATGTCTTTCGGTTGTCTGTAAATTTTCCAGGCAGGAAAATTGGCATTTAGTTGTTATGTTCTTGGATTTAAAACGGAATTGCACCGTTAAATTTATCCTCATACGGTCTATTTACCACAACATTTACGTCTATCGCGTCCTAGACATTTTTCGGTTCAGCCCTAATGGCCTTGGTGAATGGAATAATAATATGTCTACAACTACCTACTATTAACTATTGTTATATGTCGATATAAGAGAGAACAATGCCAATATTAATTGTATAAATTATCATCCACAGATCCAGTGGTGAAGGTGTCCCTCGCCAGTTCAAACTTGGAGAAATCCATCGCCTATTGGAACGGTTTACTCAGCCTGAAGATCTTTGAGAAGACCACTAAGACAGTCACCGTTGGCTTCGGCGATCAACAAGCAAAATTGGAGTTAGTTGACATTGGTAAGTACATTGTATAAAACATGTTTTATTTTTGTAAATATCATATTTCAAAGCTACGTGTTTTCTGAGAATAAACAGCGAAACGAAACATGATTGGCAATACCTATTTAAGAATCACTCATAAGCGTGAAGTGTATTGTAACCTATGATTGCATTGTGTTTACATGTGACTGATAAAAACTGCTTAAACAATTACAATTCATTCTCAATTTTGTTTAATTGTCTATGAATTAGCAAGTTACATTAGTGGTTGGAGTCCTTCGAGCAGTAGGTAGTTTTCCATGCACATTGCGTCATCCGTACATGTTAAGTTGTATGTTATGCAGGAGTCAGTCATACAGACGAGTTTAAATAATTATGTTACACTTAGTCATACATAACTACGAATGTATGTGACATAGTCACATGGAGGTACATGCGTGATTTTCTAACCACTAACGTAATAATAATCAAACATGGATGGAGAATCAAAAATCAAACATGGTAAATATCCCGATGATATTAATTGTAGAACCTAATAATAATCTGACATTGTAATAATGCAGACCGAACATATTTTATCACGAACTTGCCATGCGTTCCTTTGTTAGATTGACGCTATCTTCAGGTGTTTTATCAGACGTAACGTAGACAACACTACTAGATGTCAACAGAAAGTGGGTACTCTCTAAATCTACTTGAGATGCACCTATTATCACGGTCACGTAGCGTGTCTGCCATCTGATACCTGGATTTACATGTCCACACATCTGACAAAGGAAAAGATTAGAAATCGACGTACAATTTGGTACTTTTGCACGTGGCGCTTACACATGTACAGATTGATAAAATCTTACAAGTGGAAGGTAATTGATATTCAAGTATTTGCCTAGGAAGATCTGTTATCAATGTTGACTAATTCTGACGACTTTGTAAAACGTGGTATCGCAGACATACAAACAAATTGACATACCTTTTATTTATAGAGGCTTAGTCGCATAGGAAAGCTACTCCGTTTAGAAATCCTATGTAAAAAATAATTGAAAATAATGCTTTAGTTTTATTTGTTTTGATTCTATATCAGGTTTAAATAGAAACATGCGAATGTGTTTGCCAGTTCGTTCTAAACTCGTTATTTGAATGCGTCCATAGCAGTCCACACTTTCCAGATTTAAGCCTTTAACCATAATTTCAAATATCTGAAAAACAAATCTCAAAACTGGTCAACCTCTTTTGGGTATGTAGTGGAGTGCCGTAAGACTTATACCTCGGAATCCAGGACCGGTCAATGAATTTTCATAAAAACTTTTGGAATGCATTGCTAAATGCTCAAACAAGAAAGTTAAAAGAAAAAATTTGCGCGCTCGTCATTTTTTTTTTTTTAGTACCACAATGTACTGAAAAACTAGCTTGTGCCATCGGCTTAACCCGCTACAACTCGAAAATTATCCCACGTAAAGATAAAATCGGGATAAAAACTATCCTATGTGTTAATCCAGGTTATGAACTATCTGTACACCAAATTTTATCCAAATCCGTTCAGTAGTTTTTGCGTGTAAGAGTAACAAACATACACCCTCACAAACTTTCGCCTCTATAATATTACTAGCTGTTGCCAGCGGCTTCATCCGCTACAACTCGAAAATTATCCCACGTGAAGATAAAATCGAGATAAAAACGATCCTATGTGTTATCACAAAGTGTCAGCTAACTGCATACCAAATTTTATTAAAATCGCTCCAGCCGTTTAGACGTGAAGAAGTAACAAACATACACACTCACACACAAAAAATTTTCGCATTTTTAAAAAAAAAATTTTTTTGGATGTAACTCGTTATTTTTTGCGAAATATTAATAAATTAACATTAAAGTTACTATACAAATATTATTTATTAGCTTCAAACATTTTTTTCTCTTGTCCCTCTCATCACATCACACAATTTTAGTTTTTTGGGTTGGTGGAAAGTGATCAAATAACCCCTCCTGCTCTTGAGCAGATCGAAAGGGAGTGTCAGACTTTAACTGACAAAAAACCACCCATGTTCCTTCTTAGCCTTTTATGTCGAGGCCGCGGTATCTTTGTGTCCAACTTGCAGCCCTGGCGGGCCCCTCCCATGTTGCTGACATCTCTTTGAGGCGCGCGTGTAACACGAACGCGCCGTCGACACGGCCTGATGTCGTCGTCATAAGACGGACAGACGGCGGGCTAGCCCATTACTCACCGTCCACAGGCCCGCATCTACGGTGGCTGGAAGCCGTCACGTGGCCCCCAAAGGCCGGAGCGTCTCCCACGACGGCTAGGTCGAAATGTTCTCTCCCTCACACATTCCGCCACCTCCTTCGCTATTAGCATCACTGCTTCGCAGAAGGAGGCGACGGCGTCCCATTACTCCTTGCCTCAGACCATGGCTTGCACCAGGGCGCGACACGGCGGGGCTCCGCCCGAGCGGGGCAGACCTCCACAGTGTGCTCCACCGTGTCCTGGGGCCGATCCTCACAATGGCGACATCCGGTCGTTTCCTCCCGCCTGATTTGGTGCACGTACCTCCTGAAGCAACGTGTCCGGTGAGGACTGCGTCCTTTCCAGCAACTCCTTAAAGAGGGTACTTACCGCCACTGTCGTGGCGCGCCCTGATCACATCACACTTCACACTAATATTATAAAGTACTAATATTTGTGAGGGTGTATGTTTGTTACTCTTTCACACAAAAACTAATGAACGGATTTGGATAAAATTTGGTGTACAGATAGTTCATAACCTGGATTAACACATAGGATAGTTTTTATCCCGATTTTATCTTTTCGTGGGATAATTTTCGAGTTGTAGCGGGTTAAGCCGCTGGCACAAGCTAGTTTTTCAGTATATTGTGGTACTAAAAAAAAAAAAAATGACGAGCGCGTAAATTTTTTTTTTAACTTTTTTATTTGGGCTTTTAGCAATACAGTCCAATAGTTTTTATGAAGATTCATTGACCGGTCCTGGATTCCGAGATTTTACAATATTTACGTCTTACGGCACTCCACTAATGGCGTCATTTGGCAAGTTTTTATAGCCTTCAACTCTTGGGCAACCTGCTAAAAAAAAGTATACTGCTTTGAATAAAATATTTGCAGATCCTTAAGAGCATAGACGGGCTGCGCGGAAATGTATGGAAACCTTGACCGATCGACGTTTCGTATTCTCCTTTTTTCTCCTCGAAACCTAAGCCAATTAAATTATATTTGGTATCAAAATTTAAAGGAAGAATAGATCTATGCCCCTATTACTTGTTTTTATTTTAAAAACTTTTCAATTTTCTTTGGTAGTAGTAAGTAGTAGTAAGTAATCAGATGACTACCAAAGAAAATTAAAACCAAAACCAAATAAAAACAAGTAATAGGGGCATAGATCTATTCTTCCTTTAAATTTTGATACCAAATATAATTTAATTGGCTTAGGTTTCGAGGAGAAAAAAGGAGAATACGAAACGTCGATCGGTCAAGGTTTCCATACATTCCCGCGCAGCCCGTCTATGCTCTTAACATTTATGCTACTCCTTCTCTATTATTTTTTTCTAATTAATAATTGCGGGATCCAAGACAGTTAAATTGTTTCTCTGGGACTTCGTCGAGCTTCGTTGTCTCGGCACTTTTTGGTGGTGGCCACTGTTGATGCAAGCTACTAAGAGTTACAGTGGTTTGGGAATAGTGTCCCAATTTTAAAAAAAAAGGTACTTAACCTAAAAAGTTGCTTAAGTTTTCAAATAGTAATGTTCAATGTAATGCTATTACAGGTGAGCCAGTGAACCGCGCGAAGGCATACGGTCGCATCGCGTTTTCGTGCCCCTTCGAGGAGCAGCCCATCATCGACCGGAAGATCCAGGCGGCGAAGGGCGCCATCCTGACCCCGCTCATCTCTTTGGACACGCCAGGCAAGGCCACTGTCAGAGTTATCATCCTAGCTGACCCCGATGGTCATGAGATCTGCTTCGTGGACGACGAGAGCTTCCGACAATTGTCCCAGGTCGACCCGGCCAGCGACGCAGACCTCGACAAGTTCATCAAATCAGACAAGTCGCGAGCGTAAAACTAACATCCATTTCTTAGCTATCGGGCAAGGGTACTCGCATACTTTTTATATTACTTTCTCTAGTACTTAAGGTATTCCCGCTTAGCGTCACAATTATTTTGATTCTATGTATACTATGTATGCAAACACTCATTCTCATTGTAGAAGTGTTCATAAATATTTTAATGTACAAATTATATCGGCTCATACAATGTAAGACTGTATTATCTTCTGTCCAAATTATTTATTACATTGTTTTTTTTTCATAAGTGTAAGTATTAACTTTAATTTTTCCGAGACTTTATGATTGTCAATTGCCATTTCATTGTTGTGATAACTTTGTCTTAAAATAACCCTCTTCAGAGTAGTTGAGCATTCCATGTTGATTTTTGAAGTGGCAGTATTTAAGTATTATTTTGAAGTTTGTTTAATCATTGTTGTAAAGTGATATGTTTATTGTATATTGTGCATGTTCATTATCTATTGTTGCGCTTAAGTACACAGCAATATGTTAACTCAGTAATAAGAATATATAATTTGAATTTTATGTTTTTGTTATGGTTTACATTATCTAAAACCTAGAGTTTACGAGAGTTGAGAAGGACAAGTCATGTAATAATTCAGTAGTTTATCGGTTGCCACATCTGCGTCTTTTAATTTGTAAATCGGGGTAAAATCCAATTGTGACATTGATTTGTCAAGGCCGTCATAATCGATTTTCGTTATGAGGGAGTTTGTGACTGTTCGTAAACCTTTATTGTGAATGCAAAGTAAGGAAGAGGCGTGATCAGTTACTGTGGAGCTTAAGACAAAGGTGTGGGTGGGGGAAATAGTTTTGAGGAACGTGTGATCCAAACAATTGCCATCCCTGGTCGGTAGCGTGTGGGCAGGGAGATAACCGTGAAAGGCAAGGCAATTTAGGTATTCGTGTGAGCGCATGTCAGATGTGGTAGGTTTAATGTCCACGTTCAGGTCACCTGTTAGGACTACCGATTTAAATCTACGCAGTGAAGGAAGGATGTCGTTAAGAGCCGTGAGAAAGCTGTTTATATTGTCTATTGACGGTGATCGATAAATACAGATTATAGCCAATTCAAAGTTAATTTTTATAATTAGACCAGACGCGGATCGGTGAAAATCTGGCTCTTCACATGTAACAGACAGGTCAGACTTCGAATACACCACCACACCATCACTTTGATTTATATGTTTGGTTGTCATGAACGTGGAGTAATTATTAAGAATTGGGATAATGGTATTGCTAGAGCATGGCAACCAACATTCAGTCAGAACAACCAGATCGCAATCGAAGGAAATTCGGTGCAGAAGCGTTTGCAAGTTTAAAAAGTTACGGTTTACAGAGCGAATGTTTTGTGTCAGGATTTTAATGAAGTTATTAGGACATTTCACGATGGAGAGTGTTTCCTCGGGTGTGCATGTATAGGTAGTAGATACAGATAGTTCGTCGATACTGTCAATTAGATCATTTATGATAGTAGTCATTTTTCCAGTAAAGTAACGGTAATTTGAGGGTTACGAGAAGGGGTGGGATTTGTTTTAAGAACATATGGAAAGCTTTTTTGGGGTGGTAATACGTTTAAAAACACGTCTTTGATGATATTGTAGTGTCTAGGTAAGGAACGACAGGGATGAACGCAAGCATAAGTAAGGAGTAAATATAGGAGTGTATATAGTAATACAATGTAGTTAAAATATGTATGTGTTGAGTGTGTGGTGTATGTTGAGAGTATGTTGTGTTGATAGTGGAAGTTGTGTGTGGGAGTTTTGTTTGCATATAGTATTTTAACATAGTAATTCGAAAAAATCCTAAAAGTTATCAAATAATACGTAAGATATGACAGTATATACCTAATTGCAAGCAGTCATGCTTTGGTGATTTCCGCCAGCTGCTTCAGTTGTTCTTCGCTTCTTATCACGATAGTCTGGCTATCAGGATCCTTTTTGAGCATAATTCTTCCGTTTGACGTCCAACAATAGTTGTACTGGTGTTGTTTAGCGTGGTTTCGGGTAAGATAAAATAACCTTTTAGAATTGGCTGTTAAAAGCTCGGTTATATAGATGGGCGTTTCCGGTGCAGATTTTAAGTTCAGCCCCCCTATTGCGTATCTTTTTAACGTCAGTGGCTATCAGAAATGTCCATAGATTAACTGTAAATTGGTTATGGTTTGGTACATTTTTTTCTTAAAAACTCACCATTTGACAGTTATTTGACAGACATTATAAGTTATCCACTGTCAATAAAAGATACACAATAGCAATGCTGATGGGTTGATTTTATCTTGTTTGCTGGATTGCGTTTATTGTAGTCTTTGACAGCAGAGAGAAAATTCGTTTTCGTCAGTGTATTACAGAATTCAACTGCCAAACTCGATGTTAAGTTTTCCTTTTTTGAAGGTAGCCTTACAATATCACGGATTCCAGCGGATTCTATTTCATGGCTTAAATGTCTTGATAGGTGCGATATAGTTTCATATAGCATGGTTTTGGTCTCATTTTGCCGTTTGGGAACATTGCGTAATTCTACAGAGGTTTTGATGAGATTACGATCGAGAACTTCCAACTTGTCTTCTAGCGTAGATAACTGGATAACCATTGAGCCACGTTGATTTTCTAGTCCTGTAATTTTATTTTCCAGTGACTGTAATTGATCGGAGACCGCTGTCATTGCCTTTTCGAGATCCGTATTTGTGACCTTAATTTCAGTGTAATGATTTTTTATTTCCTTAATATGGCCTTCCAATTTGTCCAAACGGTAGCTCTGTGTACAAATCATTTCATTGATCATCTTCTTGATTTCATTTTTGAACTTATCCAGCTCACCACTAGTGACATCGTCCGAAACGCACCTGCGCTTGGCTCTCTGGGTGAGGCTCCCCTCTGAGTCTTTATCTGCATGCAGCTTACGGATATCCGACTCCGAACGCGACGAGTATTTACTCGGAGAAGTGTTGGGTGGTGTATTAAACATGTTACCTTAACTTGTTAATTTGTATAATTCGACTAAAAATCAAAGCAAAGTAATCGAAGATAAGTTACTCGCTAATCGCTATCGCTCATAAGTTGGGCAGCCGACAAGGATGACGCACACGCACGCACACCGTGTACGCGCAGCGGGCTCCACCTTCTATCTCTGTCTTGACTGTTGCCGGCCCGTTTGCTCCAGCACTCTGCGTGCGTATCGCGTTCTCTTCAGTGTTTATGCGCGCCTAGTACTTTGGCAAAATATATTTCTCATTTAATTTCAAAATAACCATTAGTTTTTAATAAAATATAAAAATACTTGTACGAAATACACGTCTAAACGCTTTCGCGATCCGAGGGGAAGGCAAATTACTCTTAGATACAGTTTAAACAAATATCTTAGAAGATATCGCAATGTAAAAATAACCACACAGCAAAATAATTCGCTCCGCCACGGTAATATTATTATCATATTCAAATTCAAAATATTTACTCCATCATAATGTTTACAAGTACAGGGTGTTATCGTATATTTAACAGTAAGAGATACCTATAGTACTTCTCACTTTAATATAAATCTCAGCTAATCTAAACCATCTAAACTAATTTTATTATTATTGGAAAGACAAGGTTTTTTGTTTGTTACGATTTAGCTTAATTTATGTTGGATAGTCGATTTATCGAGAAAGGTTGTAAGCTATATTTATGTGACGCAGACGAAGTTGCATGGGTCAGCTAGTATAAACATAAATTACAAAGCTTATGTACAAAGGCGAGCTTAATCCAGAATTGGGTTTTCTTACAGCAAACTTAATCTCGAAAGTGAGATTTGCAATAGAGGATACACTTAATGTAACTATGTGCATTAACATTAAATTAAGGTACTTAAATTAAATAGACTTATAAACTAAACTACATACATACAATAAAATATACATATAGTATATATTATACATACCTATAAAATCCTATATACATACATACATATATATGACTCATGTCAGGAAATGTTCTTTTATACCCTTCTTGAACACCTCTAACGAACCTCTCCTTTCATGGATGTACACCGGTAATTCCGTTATTTATACTGGACTGGATACTTTTTCATTTAGTAGATTCAGCCTGCAGCAGGTTATTTTTAGTTAAAGATAGTGTTTATTTGAAAATCGGTTTTCTCTCTGCAAAAAAGTTTTGTGTTTTATTTACTGATACGGAATTATCAAGCTAAGCTAACATTCAAGCCATCGCACACGTTCTTAATGATAGAGCTACGACCAGGTCGAAGTAGATTCGCGTGTTACGAGCTACTTAGTGATAAACGTCTAGATATAAATCGCGAAGTGAATCGCGGTGAGCCGTTAGCGCCAAATTCGTTAGAACCGTATCGACTTAGTCGACTATCGATCAAATAGCTCGGGAGTTGCGAAACGGCGGGATCGCGTGACACTGCGCCTCGCCTATGAAGAGAAGCCTCGCCAGAGAAGCCAGGAAGTCTTGCCTATCGTCATTCCGATAACAATCGATGAGCATTTGATTTGTTTAAAGCCTTGCTACACGGTCACATTAACTTGACGCATCTCCGAATGCGAGGCCCCACCCGCTTTCCTCCTGCATTCCTTTAGGTCGCCCGGCAAGTGTCAGTACAACAGTACAAGCACAGAATAAATATGGTACAAGTTGGCATCTCTGGTACCGATACGCGCGCCTATGAGCCTGGTTTCGATTCTTAGGCCGGGCAAAGTGTTATTGGGTTTTTCATCAGGAAATTCTCAGTAGCAGCCGAGGCTGGGTCTGGATTTGTGTCCGGTTGATGGAAATAGCCTCGACCCCTATTACATGGGTCATAAACATAATGGGAAATGCAAAATGTGAGTGTACTAATAGACTAATGGGTCCAACTGTGCCTAACCCTTCGGGGATTACAGGCGTGATGTTATGTCAGGATATTAATATTAAAGTATAACTTTTCAAAGATAATAGAATACCGCACTTATCGGAAGTGTAGGTACTACTCATCTACAAAAGAAAATATAGTAGCAACCTAAGTACTTAACAATTCCATGGCATTGTATCACTCGTAAAGTAGTGTTTACCGCCGTAATTGCTAACATGTCAGTCTGTGCGTCCACAATACTGTCAGCTCCGTAATTTATGGCGTCGCTGCGAAATGGCAAAGCGTTGTAAATTGTACGACTATTAGGAGTAATCACAAGACATATTACTGCAGTAAACTAAGTTCAGCTTTATGAATGACGGTATTTCTACAAAAAAAAAAATTACCTGTATGATCAATTTTGCTCCTTCTTTGTCTAGGAATATCATAACATCACGAATGTAATTCACGAAGGGATAAGCTGAGATATATCTGAAGTACCTAAACACACAGCTAGCCAGTTATGATTGTGTACGTCTCCATGTAGGTGAGCTAGCCTATTTAGGTACCTACCATCAAATACACAATCAACTCTGACTGTGAGTTTGAATGTTTGTGAACGCACCCACGATACAGGAGAAATTCCTAGTGTAGGCCAATGTTTAAAAAAAAAAAAAAAAGACTATATACGGGCTGCTATTGAGAAACTACCTACATACCATACATCATAAACTCACGAAGTTTCAGGTGCGTGGTATGGTATAGCTTTTATTTTTCCCATGCAAGTATTAAAAACCTACAGAACGCCATCAGCTACGTTATTTACGTTTGAGATACTTAAATACAATCCTAAGAAACGTTTGAGATACTTGTTTACTAAGAAATTCTTCATGGAAAAATTCAAGAAACGTTTACGTAACTGAAATCGAACAGAAGACTTCATGTTCAACAGTTTAGCGCCTCTAAAACAACGAGGCAACGCAGCCATGACACTATTGACGATAGTATCAGGTAGAGCCAATAAAGTAGTACTTACCTAATAGAACAAAGACTGTAGGTACATAAAGCTGTGCACGTTAGTCAAAATTGTGATGTAGACTTCCCTTTAAACGATATCTGAAAAAGCCAGGAAAAATCATGGTCTACTCTCTGTTTTATAACGAAATACAATTGCATTTTTTTCTACCGTACGCGCGAGTCAGTCGTTTTTTGTACCTATTTCAATAAGTAGAAAGATTGATTGACACCTATTTCTTGCAAGACTGACGTATTTATTGAAAGTGCATTCCTAGCGTTTAAATTCTGTGTTGTGTGTTCCTAAGTTTTTACTTGTGGAATGCAATAAAGTATTGAGTATTGTGATACCGAATGTGCTGAACTACATAATATGTTCATTGTGTCATGTCGTCTGCCCATTGCCGGAACCGAATGACGCCACAAAAGATGAATAAAAATGTACCCTGAGTTAGATTGTCGTATAAACAGAAAACTTCTGGTAGGTACAGTCACGAGCAATAATATGTATACACTTTGCAAAGTTCAAACCCGGATTTCACGTAAAATTACGATTGTAATTTTGAGATACGAGGGCGGGTCAATAAGTCCGTGACTTTTTGAATCAAACACAGGTTTTCGGATACGTTCTATTTTTATTTTTCAACATACTCTCCTTTGAGCTCTATACACTTTGTCCAACGTTTCTCCAAATTTTTTATCCCTTCCAAAAAATAAGATTTGTCGAAGTCATCAAAATGGCTATTTGTTTGTGAGATGATTTCATCATTGGAGTCAAATCCCATTCCACAAAGCCATTTCTTCAAGTTTGGGAACAGGAAATCTTCAGTCGGGGCTAAATCCGGAGAATAGGGCGGATGAGGGAGCAATTCGTAGCACAATTCATGAATTTTTGACATGGAAACTGCACATGTGTGCACCCTTGCATTGTCCTGGTGGAAAAGAACCGCGGCACCCATCTTGCGGAAAGCTTTTTCATACCCAAGTAATCATTTAAAATTGTAACCACTGAGCCATGCGAGATGCTTATGGCTTCCACAATCTCTCTCACTTTCAATCTGCGATCGGCCAACACCAAATCGTGATTTTTTTTTTATTGTTTCGGGTATAGAGACTTCAACTGGGTGTCAAGAACGTTCGGCATCTTCCGTGCTTGTACGGCCGCAACAAAGTTCTGTGAACCACTTCTTTACCAATGAAATTGGTGGTGCAGAGTCCCCATAGTGTTTATCAAGCCTTAGCTTTGGTTTGAGTGATGGTTTTTTTCCTCAAAAAATAATGCTCAATGAGCACACGAAATTCACTTTTTTCCATTTTCTTCTCAAAGTACGCGGCAGTCTGCTATCAATGGCTGTCAAAGACAAACTTATAGACGCTGCTTGTTCAAATTTTGACAGAAGCTAGAATATTATTTTCATTACGTAACTGAAAATGAAATCAATACAGTAGGCGAAAACTACTTCTAAACATTATTAAGTGCCCTCCGGCCGTGATGGCAACTGAGTTTGGCAACCAGTTGCTTAAAAATATTGGATATTCTTTTTACTCAAGCAGTTGCCAAAGACGAATGTCGATTCTTGATACGCACCTATAATATTTTACCTTTGCAGTTTCGCAACCAGTTGCCGAAGGAGTAAAAACTTTCTTGTTACTCAACCAAATCTGCTAAGAATTCAAACTTTTTTCAGACTTAAGAATTCAAACTTTTTTCAGATGTTCAGAATAAATTTTCTTTTGTTACTGACGTAGTTGACATCTATCATTTTATTTGCCTCTTGAGGTTATCGATTAATTGCAATATATGTGTAATACACATTAGATTACTGTATTTACTGCACGAGTATGTGTACGATTTAAGACCAGTATAATAGTCTGTTCCGGAGACATCAACATGTCTACTTTAAATGTATACCCAAATACATCTAACATTGAATTCATTAGTTCAAGAAGAGGAGGTGTTTCTGCGTTGTACGATGGTAGGCGTTACAGCCGTAAAAAAATATATGTAAATAAAAACTCATTTTGGAAATGTAGCCTTACAAAAGGATGCAGAGGTAATATTACTTTTAATACTCGTAATGAGATAATAATGCAAAGAGCACACGAAACCGATTGCAGACGTAATTTTGCGAAAACCACATTTTTGAAAAAATTGGATGATCTCAAGAGAGTGAGTAGTTGCAATTTTGAATCAATCCCCAAACAATACGACAATATGGTTCGTGATTTAAAAAACGATGGATATAATTTCGTCGGCGATATACCAAAGTTCAGCAGTGTGAAAAGTGACCTTTACAATGGGCGAAACAAAGTAGTTGGTACCACAAAAATGCGTTTCTCAAATGCTACGGACGTTGAAATACCCATGAAGTACCAACATTTTTATCTTTGTGAATATGAAGATGGAGATTTTAGAATCATTGTATTTTGTATTCGTGATGTGACAACAAAAATGAGTAATTTCAATCATTTCTTTGCTGATGGCACTTTCAGAAGTTGCCCAAAAGCCTTTAAACAGTTGTATACCATTCATGGCTATGATGAAATTAACAATATCATAACTCCATTATTTTTCGCACTTCTTCCCGATAAAAGAAATAACCCATATAAAATTTTGTTCAGTATAATTAAATCTCAAATTCCTACCTGGAGTCCAAAAAAAATTACATTGGATTTCGAAATTGCAGCAATTAATGCATTTAAAGACATATTTCCTGGTATACTTTTTAAGGGATGTTACTATCACTTCAACCATGCGTTATGGAAAAAGGCGAAGGCCTTACAAATAAAAACTAGAGTAAAAAAAAGGCATGTGGCGAGATGTATTGGAATTGCACGGTTACCAAAAAAATACTTAAGAGAAGGATATGATTATGTAATGGCAAAAAGACCTGTTGGTGAGGAAATCAATATGTTTAATAAATATTTCCAAAAGCAGTGGGTTAATAAAGATTTTTTTGCTGAATCTTGTTGTTGTGAAACTGAAAAATTTAGAACTAATAACAATATAGAGGGATGGCATAGAAAGATCAACAGTTTTATTGGTAAGAAAAATCCAACGTTGGCACATCTACTCGATGTTTTAGAATCTGAAGCGACATACTATGATTTGAAAAAAATTACACCTTAAAAAAAGAAGGAGTACGAGGAGATCGATGAGGAAATTGGGTTAGCGATAAAAACTTTAAATGAAAACAAAATTAGTGTCGGACACTGTCTCGAAATTATCAGTCCATTTGTTATCCCATTCTAAAGACATATTAACTACCTACTAAATTAGAAGTGTACTTATAATTTCAATTTTGTTGCAAATGGGGAACCTAGTTGTTAATTTTCAGTAACTTTAAGCTGTAGTTAGGTAATTACATGGAATAAAGGCATATACACCTATATTATGTTGTTTTCACGATATTATTATTTGAAACATAATGTACCTACCCTTGTTCCCTTTCGATGACGCAACTCTTAAGAAATTTAATCAAACAAATTCAATAGAAACCAAATTTTATATGCATCTGATTGAAAACATCCTAATTTAATATAATACAGACCTTAGTCCTTATTTTGATTTCCACAACTGGGGGTCTACTCGCTAATTTGCCGACTAATTTTCGGGCCGTACTAAAGTCGGCCCGAACTAAGATAGAAATTGACTCAGAATTGATAGAATGACTAGTCGATTTGACAGCTTGCCCTACTCCCGATGAGTTTTAGCCCGTCCGAAAATTTGAATTTGACACTTGTTTACGCGGATTTTTATGTCATTTTAAACGATAACAACATAGTTATCGTGCAGGCCCCGAAAGTAAAAAAAAAAAAAAAAAAAAAGATTTTAAAGAATTTTTTTTTTAGAAAATCAATAATTTGGCTGCTTTTTGAATGCTCGAAGGAGCTCTAAAAGTACATTCGCCGGTTGTTTTCACGCTAAAACTTTCGGTTGTCGAGTATTCACCATTTTGAGTTTAAAGGAACTATAGGCTCATAAGGGAATTATTTGAAGACTAGTGGACGTCCCGCGGTTTCACCCGCGTAGTTCCCGTTGTCTTAGGAATACATGGATAAAAAGCCTATGTTACTCAGGGTGAATGTAGCTTTCTAATGGTGAAAGAATTTTTGCAATCGACGCAGTAGTTTTTTGAGTTTATTCATTACAAACATACACACAAACAAGGAAGGAAGGTTCAAGGTTCCTGCGAGAAACTATTACCTTTTTTTTGCCTCAACAAAAGCAACGAAATGGTGTTGATTCAAGAATGAAGGTAGGTAATGGTTTGGTTTGGCGCTGGGACTGGCAGAAGATTCTGATATAACTAAAACAAAGATTTCTACTATAAAAGCATAATTTAATGTTGAACAGTTGTTTCTTTTATTTTGCACCAAAATTACTTATTTTCAAGCATTGAATGCCCTAAACAATACACAAAATAATCTTCAAGTACAATAATAAACTAATACATCAAACAAATTAACACCATTAACTATGTTTGGCGGGCTTCGAGTCAAGGTGCCATGTAGCTTTTCGCGAAAACACTAATACACAATATCCTACGACCAAAACTCCTTCATATGGGTCTCAAGATGATGTGTCCTGCACCATAAAAGACTTGAAATGAATCTTGTTGCTCCTTAAATACTCCAAAACCTCTGGCATCATGATGTGATGTGATATGTATAGCGGGACGCAGCAACATGTTGTCCATACAAATTAAGCCTTCCTCATCAGCCTGTCCTTGGCTTGTTACCGGTGGCAACGTGCTTTTAACTAGCTTGGGGGGCTCCTAGTTACTCCGTGTTTGTTTGTTTTTGTTTCCGCTGATGTTTATTGTTAGTAGGTACTGTTACATCCCTAGAATGCACCCTTTAGTGCTTAATAAGCCCTTCGTCATCATAACGGTTAAGACCTAGTGCATTGGTCAGGGACTAGAGCTCAGTTCGGGTTGAGACTCCTACCGGATAGGTCGCATGTCAAAGTATTGACCAAGTTTCCCTTTCAATTGTAATTTTAATTAATATAATCATTTAACGTTTTAAATTCGTTTTTTTTAAAAAGGGATTATTAATAGTGTCCGACCGAAACAGGATTTTCAGCCGAAACCGAAACCGTAACCGAACCTTCGGCCTTGGTCCTAGTTTCGGCCGAAACCGAAACCGAAACCGAAACTTATTTAAATTTTTATAGAATGTTAAATTTATATTTTTACGCATATATAGACAGTTATCACGTATTAAAAACAACAATTAAAGTACCTACCTACTTTAATTGTTGCATTTTTTTACACGTCAATGTAGTGTTGCAAAAAAAAAACTCAAAACTCAAATTCTTTATATCAATTAAGCCATTACAGGCACTTTTGAATGTCAGAAGAACATTTCACAAAAAAAAAAAACGAAACTACGAGTGCAATACGTCATTCCGAAAGCCACCACGCCGAACCACACGCCACCGAATGCCCGCAACAACGAACACTGCAAGCACGAAAGCACGCAGCGACGCAATCCGCAACAACGAATGCTCGATGCAATTTACATTATTAATTTAAAAGTAATAATGTAAATGTTGTTAATCAACATATTTCTCAAACTTTAAAAATAATATAAGCAAAAATTTTTAACATTACTATATTTGTTTGTAATTTAAATCTAAGCCCCTCACGTACTAAAGGGAAAAATTGCGACATGACTAATAGTATTCAAGGTTATTCACGGTAAAAGTTAAATCACCGGCGATAGTTGTGTATCGAAACTACATGGCGGTTCGAATACGGGTACAAAATGTAATCCATCAACAATTACAAACAAATGTTTGAATCAAAAATCATAGGTATCTTCACACATCTTTTAAGTGTTATATTAATTTCTACATAAATTCATATTGTATAAATTCTAGGGAATAACTCAACAGAACCAAGTAAAATATCTAATGAATTCTTTTCTATACACACCTACTTACAACCTATTTATTTTCCACTGTAGCACAAGACCCTAATATCTATAATTCCATAAAAAACATCATCATTAATCATAAGTAAAAACAAATACCTAATTTTTGCGCGAGAATAATCACATAACCTCAAATCATCACGATCGCGCCGGCTAGCGAACTCAACTGGCACTCGAAGTTAGCTGAATGCTACACGACAATTCACGTATTCCTTGTTTCGGCGAGGCCGAAAGGTTCGGCCAATTATTGGCCGAAACCGAAACTATGGCCGAAACCACATTTTTTGGCCGAAACTAGCCGAAACCGAAACCGAAACCGAACCTTCGGTCGGTCCTTAATTATTAAGTCGTGTCCTAACATTGGTGGCAGCGGTAAAGGGATATAGTATCCTGTGGAACGCCCCGTGAAGTATATCCAGTGAAAGTGTCTCTGTGCCAAGTGTATCTTGTGTGCTCCAAATCCTACGACCCGAACTCACCACGACCTTGACGACCTATCTGCGGCCTAAGAGAGGCCAACCTTGGCTGAAATAGGCCATATCCAGTAGCCTTCGAAAGGCTAACTCCAGCTCGAGAGGCCAAATCCAGGGCCTTTTCGAGGTTCATCCAAGTCGTCACCTGTCTACTGTGCAGCGGTACTGGGCAGAGCGCTGCAGGCGCATTCTACGGACCTGCTCGTATCCAGCACCGACCAGGATCAGACGTCCTCCGTGTCTCCGCAACATGAAGTGTTTCTGTGTTCTGTGAGTCAGTTCAGTGATTTTAATTTTAATTCTATTTATAGATTTCCCATAGTTAAAAATAGTAAGCTACTTTATAGTCCTGTTACTTTGTATTTTGTAGATAACATTGTGTCCAGACCGTAGTCTAAACATCCTTCGCCCACGTATTCGGTAACTCAGTACTCAGAATACTGATAAGCCGTCAAGAACCAGTTGGCTAAAGTTTTATATCGCGACCTCATAATAGTTATTCTAGCTACTTGTATTTTATTTCAGAGCCAAAATGAGCAAATCCGATTCTAAAAAAGACCTCAAAGAGGTGAGAGATGAGGAAATACCCCTAAACGTTATTTTAAAATTTATCAAGCCATTTGACGGCTCTCGAGATAAACTAAATGCTTTTATTGTAAACTGCGATAACGCAATATCTTTGTCTTCTTCATCACAAGAAGATATTATTCTTAAATTTATTATCAGCCAACTAGATGGCAAAGCGCAAAGCGCGTGCTCCATTAAAGACTTTGACAATTGGTCATCTCTCAAAGAATTCCTTAAAAACCAATTCGGTGAGAGAAAACATTATGCCCATTTACTCACCGAGCTCCAAGAATGTCATCAAACTAACCAGGAGACGGTTAGCCAATTTCATCTGCGAGTCGAAACTTGCCTGTCCAAACTACTTACAGAAGTGACTATTTCCAATACAAAGAAAAGTGAACTTGTTGGAAGAGTGGCTGCGATGGAGGATCTAGCCCTTCATACATTTAATATAGGGTTACACCCTCGCATAGCTAACATTGTAAGATGTAGAGATCCAAAAAACCTGAACGAAGCCGTCAACTATGCGATCTCTGAAGAAAAAATTCAACAACACACATTCCGACAGAATGTTAGTTTTAGGAAAGAAAATAATAGACCTCCACCTAAGCCACTTCTACCTAATAATAACAATCAACCTTCTTCCTCTAGGGATTCGTCAGTGTGCAGATACTGTAAGAAGGAGGGTCATACCTTAGCCGAATGTAAATTGCGCGAATTTAATAATAAAAAATACAACAATAAATTCAATTACCCCGCGCAACAACATTCTTCTAAGCCCAAAGATCCTCATGTAAACTTTGTGAATAATGAAGAAGACTCCATTACAAATATTCTAGAATCTGATCAGAACACTTTAAATTACTAAACGTCTCGACAGGGTGTCGCACGAGACGGACTTTAAAAGACGATGCCGCTAATCCTATATCTAGGTAATCACCATCAATCCTCTAGAGCTATACGACAGGGTAACCAGCCCCAAACTGGCAGCTCTCAAAATGTCACGCGACAGGGTAACCAGCCCCAAACAGAAGACATTTCCAATTCTAATCATCATCTATCCTCTAGAGCTATACGACAGGGTAACCAGCCCCAAACTGGCAGCTCTCATAATGTCACGCGACAGGGTAACCAGCCCCAAACAGAAGACATCTCCAATCCTCTTCAATCCATGTGCATCGCTGAAAAAGAAAACAGTGATGATTACAAAGTGTATGAAGTAAATACTAACTTAAAAACATACTTACCTTATGTCGTCGCCCAGTCGTCTGTCAGCGAGAAACCACTTACCCTTCTGATAGACACTGGAGCATCCTTGTGTATCATAAAGAAATCATGTCTTACCAAACCTCCTGAAACAAGAGTTGATGTTGTCAGAATAAAAGGTATAGACTCAAAAGACCCGATTACGAGTCACGGTAACCTTACTTTAGACCTAAGTCTATCCCCTGGATACATAGTATCACACAAATTTCATATATTTGATAACCTAGGCTTTCCTTATGATGGTATTATAGGTAATGACCTATTCGTTAAAAATGGCTGCCGAATAAATTACGATTCTGGTATGCTGGAAATCGCACACCATCATATAAAATTATCATTCAATCATCCATCTTACACTATTGAACCACGAACCGAAACCATCATAGAATGTTTAGTTCAAAACCCAGAAGTTAAAGAGGGTATAATTTTGGACCAACATATTTGTGACAAATTGCTAGTTGCTAACTCAATAGTGAAAGTAAAAAGTAATAATCGAATAAATGTATCTATCCTTAATGTATCTGAAAACCCTATTTCAATAGATCCTAACCTATCTTTGACCTTAATACCTATGACTAAAAATGAAATATGCCTATCTCAACCTAACGCCAATTGTTATGAGAGAACAAACGAGGTCCTTAAACAGTTACGAACTTCCCATTTAAACTCAGAAGAATCTGAAGTCCTTTATGACATCTGCAGTCAATATGCAGATATATTCCACCTTCCCGACGACGAACTTACTTCAACCAGTGCGATCAAGCACGAGATCAAAACAAGTTCCTCGCAACCTATAAATGTAAAATCTTATAGATTTCCAGAGGTTCATAAAGATGAGGTCAGAACCCAGATCAGTAAGATGCTGGAACAAAATATCATTAAACCATCTACCTCTCCATGGTCATCCCCCATTTGGATAGTGCCCAAAAAGGTGGATGCATCAGGAAAAAGAAAATGGCGTATAGTGATTGACTATCGGAAGCTCAATGACATAACTATTGGAGAGAGCTATCCAATTCCCCAAATTAATGAAATCCTAGACCAGCTTGGTAATAGCAAATACTTTACAACTCTCGATTTAGCGTCAGGTTTCCATCAGATAGAAATTTCAGATGAAGATGTCCCTAAAACTGCTTTCAGTGTACCCGAATTAGAATGCCATTTGGCCTCAAAAATGCCCCTGCAACCTTTCAGAGACTTATGAACACAGTCCTTTCAGGGCTGCAAGGTATACACTGCTATGTGTACCTAGATGATATTGTTATATATTCCTACGACCTTACATCCCATGTCCAGAAATTATCCTACACATTTGACAGACTGAGGAAATTCAACCTCAAACTGCAACCAGACAAGTGTGAGTTTCTCCGCAAAGAAGTTACTTATCTTGGCCATACTATTAGTGAAGCAGGCTTAAAACCTAACCCCGAGAAAATAAAAGCTGTAAGCGAATTCCCTGTCCCAAAATGCGCAAAAGACGTAAAATCATTCTTAGGGTTGGTGTCCTATTATCGTCGCTTCCTGCACGATTTTTCTAAGCTAGCGAAACCTCTTACATCCTTGTTAAAAAAGGATATACCGTTTGACTGGACTAATAGTCAACAACTTGCTTTTGAAACGTTAAAAAATAATTTAACTTCAGCACCCGTCTTAATATACCCCGATTTTACTAAACCTTTCATCTTGACGTGTGATGCGTCGAATTACGCTATTTCAGCAATACTTTCTCAAGGCGAGGTAGGGAAAGACCGCCCTATCGCGTTTGCCTCACGCACATTAAATAAAGCTGAAACTAATTACAGCGTAACTGAAAAAGAATGTCTGGCAATTATTTTTGGAACAAAAACATTTCGCCCATATCTTTATGGTCACAAATTTAAAATTTTAACTGATCATAGACCACTTAGGTGGCTATTCAATGAGGGCTAACGCGTGTGAATTCGCCGCTAGAGGCGCTAGTGTAGCGTGAGGTCCAAGATGTCACTTGTCACTTTAATGGGTGGGCTGCGCGGTTTTATTTATATCGTTTAAGTTTAATTTTGAGGTATTACAATATGGCAAATACGAGTTACGGGTCAATGAATGTCAGTGCTTTAAAAGTGGCACTAAGAAAAAGAGGTGCAAAGTTAAGCGGACTGAAAGAACAGCTAATTCAGAGGTTTGTTTTGGTTTGTTTACTGTTTACAAACAAAATATTTTGTCGAAATTAAGCTTCTTTACCGAGTTTACAGCTATGTTTTTCTTTTTTTACAGACTTCAAGACTATGACAGTAATAATAACTTTAATGGAAACATAGAATAAGAAATACTACATACTGATTTGTTGTTTACTGTTGAGTGGCCTGCAGACAGTTTGTACAACAGTGTAACGGCAAAAAGTGTATCACCTGACTTGGATATAGTGAATATTACCGCGCAACACTGCGGCATACTCGTTAAATTATTTTAAATTGTAAGAAAACTTTGTTTTGACGCCAAAACAACTTATTACTATTATCCAACTTTGACAGTTCTCTATATCGGGACCTCACGCGCCAGTGGCGCCAACTGGTGAGCACAAAAACGGTAGCCCTCATTGTAAAGAACCAGGCTCCAAACTAGTAAGATGGAGATTAAAACTTGAGGAATTCGACTATGAAATCGAATATAAAAAGGGTAAGATCAACAGCAACGCTGATGCTCTTTCCCGCTACCCTGTAAAATCCATTAGCTTACCAAACACTGCTCACGTACTTACCGACAAAGTACCACCAGTGAATATTCCACCTCTACCTCCACAGCCGGAAATTCTTCCCGCTGATCCTGAAAGTCCCGGAATACCTGAAATTCCCGACTTACCTGACTTTTTAGACTTACCTGAAAACGTTGAGTTACCCGATGACCTCGAACTCCCTGAAGATTTTGACATCCCAACTCCACCTGAAGTCCAAAATGACGACGACACTTACACTAAATGCCTGAAAGAAATAAACAACAAATTAAATCAATTTGATACTAAAATTCATGAACATAGTGAAAACTTATTAAAAACAAAAATAAAAACTATTATTATACCGACTTCCATCGACCTCGACGAGTCAAATCACTATATTTCGGAAGTCATCGATAATCTTCCGGAACCAAAAGATATCCTGAAAGAAGAAAGAACATTACATTCCTTTCTCTCTTTCGAAAATAATAATGTTAAATTTTACTTACTTTTCGTAAAAGTTTATCATTTTGATCAGTGTAACTATGAAGATATTTTTAAGAGCCTTAAAAATCTAAAACTTGAATTAATTAATAGAAACACAACCGAATTCGCTACGACGGACTTCCGTAATCCATTCGACTCGCATAGTTTTATGAAAATTCATAATATAATTACATACCTTTTTCACTCTACTTCAATCGTAACTCATATTTTCAAAAATACCATTATTTACCCTTCTCCAACGGAAATTACTAAAATCCTAAAAGAGAACCACGATATTCCCATATCAGGTCATTTGGGCTCAAATAGAATGTTAAGTAGAATCCAGGAGAAATATTATTGGCGCAATATGCGCAGAGATGTCGAAAACTATGTCCGAAAGTGTGATCAATGCCAAACCAATAAAGCATTGCGTAGAACCAATCGAGCTCCCATGCAGATCACAACTACATCTACGCAACCCTTTGAACGCGTGTCACTTGACATTGTCGGACCGTTGCCCGAATCAGGCACGGCCAAGCTCAGGTTCATTTTAACAATTCAGGATGACCTCACGAAATTCTCTGCTGGCTATCCTATCCGAAGTGCTACAGCAGAAGAAACCGCTGAGTGTTTAATCCATTTCATATCCCAATTTGGTATCCCTAAGACTATTCTCACAGATCAAGGAACCAATTTCACAGCTGATCTGTTTAAACAAACTTGTAACTTTTTGAAAATCAAACAGTTATGGTCCAGCCCCTATCATCCACAAACTCAAGGTGCTTTGGAAAGAAGTCATGCGACTCTAAAAGAATATTTAAAATCTTTCGTCGATGACAACCAAAATGACTGGCCGAGATATGTTTACACGGCAATGTTAACCTATAACACCACAATCCATTGCACCACAAATTATACACCATACGAAATATTATTCGGTTGCAAACCATTTATACCCACTTCTATTTATGATACAGCACTAGAACCTACATACCCTAGTTATGTCCGTATACTCCAACAAAGAATGAAACTCTCCAGAGAGAAAGCTGTAGAAAACATTCTTAAATCTAAAATTACATCAAAAGACTATTACGATAGAAAAACCAGACCTATGAAATATAAAACAGGCGATATGGTGTATATCAAACACCACCCGCGGCAAAATAAAGCCCTGTTGCCTATCTGGAAAGGCCCATATAAAGTGATAAAAATTAATGGCAACAATACGTTGACCCTTCTCGTTAATCGCCGCCACGTTAAGTATCACTATGACGAATTAAAGTTGGCGGAAACAACTAACATTTAGTTTATAACCTAGTATCTTTAAACCTAGTTTTAACTTAATTATAAAAAAAAATATAGCATTAGTTAAATATTTTGTCCTATGTATATATTTCAGAATATCTACATTCCTGTCCCTTGCAACATCTGATATCGTCGAACAAGTTTCTGAAAGCCCTGGCATATACTTCGACCCGATAGGAATCATGAAACAGACCAGGGATAATATTCATTTGCTTGTACCCATAGATATTGCATATATAAAACCCCACATGGACTACATAAATAATGTTTTAAAAAGTTCCACACTTTTGTGTCAAGAAAATACAGTACTTAAGGAATCCGAATGCACAAATATACTACAGCCTCTGGCCTTGCGACTTATTGATATTCAAAAAGACTACAGTACCTTATCTCATTTAACATCTGGGCGTGAAAAGAGATCCGCTTGGTTAGCAGGAGTTGGCTCTCTTTTCAAACAAGTCATTGGCACAATGGATGAAGACGATGCTATAAGATATAATAACGCTATTCAAACCCTAAATAGTAATAATATTAAGATTGCGTCTATTTTGAAGGATAACATAATTGTAACGAGCACGGCTCTTTCCCGTTATAACGAAACTCTTAAAACTCTAAACACAAACGAAATCCGTTTGAATGGCGCTATTATTAATCTATCTAGCACTTTTAGTAACCTGTCTATTATTTCTGATAAGCTATATATTAAATCAAAAATGAACGATGTCTATACTGAACTGTCATCTTGCCTACTGACCTTGTCATTTAGATTAGACGACCTTGTAAATGCAATGCTATTCGCTAAAACTAATACTCTACATCCGTCAGTTATGACACCTAAACAGTTGTATAATGAGCTAGTAGATAATGTTAGAAAATTACCTAATTATAAAAAATTGCCTTTAGACTTAGATTTAGATAATATTCATGCTTTAATCAATATATTAAAATTGTCTTGTTATTTTGCAAACAATAAGTTAATCTTTGTAATTAAAGTTCCTCTTGTACACTCTTTTGAGTTAGATCTGTTTAAGGCTATTTCGGTACCCATACCGCACAACATAGATAAGCCAAACTCCGCTATGATTGTAGCATCTTGTAATTATATTGGCATTAGTAAAGATAAACTAACATATACCTGTATAAGTAACTTAAAATCATGTGTTGAACCCGTAAATAGAGTTTATATTTGTGATGATGTTAACACACTCTCAATTCCAGAAACACCAACCTGTGAAACCGACATACTAACAAAAATTGTTACGAAAATACCTAAATACTGTCAAACTAAATTAATGTATGGTCAGATAGATATTTGGCAAGAATTGCAAGGTAACAGATGGATATTTGTCCAATCTGAACCGACTAAACTTTCTATCCAGTGTAAATCTGATTTAATAGAGTTGAAAATATTAGGTACTGGTATACTTAATATTGCACCTAATTGTACTGCTTATTGTAGAAACAAACAACTGTTTGGTAGAAACAATATTGTCATAAATGTTAAAAATATAGTTTCCGATTTTAATTTAATTAATGAAGCCTGTTGTAATCTAGAAAAGTTTAATATATCAAAACCCAATTTGTTATTTTCTAAATTGTCAAATATAGACTTAGACAAACTACCTAACGTTATCAATAATCAAATATTGTCAGATGTTGATAAAATTATAAATAATCCTAGCCCTAACTTAATTGAATATAGTTCTCATTATCCACTTTTAACTTACCTTGTAATCATTTTAATTTTAATCTTTATTAGTTATAAACTTTGTAAGAAGTTTGGGAAATATTTTGACTGCAAAAGAAAGCCGGACTCACAGAATGATAACAACTTAGATAACGATCCGGAACCTGAAACAATTCCTCTTCCAAGGTTAAGAATTAACTCGTAACTTTCCATGAAAACCGTAAAGTTCCTCTTAAACGGGGGGTTGTTACATCCCTAGAATGCACCCTTTAGTGCTTAATAAGCCCTTCGTCATCATAACGGTTAAGACCTAGTGCATTGGTCAGGGACTAGAGCTCAGTTCGGGTTGAGACTCCTACCGGATAGGTCGCATGTCAAAGTATTGACCAAGTTTCCCTTTCAATTGTAATTTTAATTAATATAATCATATAACGTTTTAAATTCGTTTTTTTTAAAAAGGGATTATTAAGTCGTGTCCTAACAGTACCAACTCGTTGTTTTCACTTATAAAATCGAGGAGTGCCTCTATTTGAGCGCGTGAGGGCCTACAAAAGCGTTTGAGGCAATTTTACAATTTATTACGAAAAGTTTCCGGGTCGTACCTCGTATTAATAATGCAAATTGTTTATTATTTATTGTAAATAAAAAACTGTCATTTTGACATTTCCATTGACAAATCGGTATCCTTCAATCAAATACAAAGAAGGCAGAGGTTACAGCTTTAACCCGGACAAATATATTTAAATTATGTCTAAAAAGACATTAGAATAAATATTTTGTGCAAATGCAGTCTTTTTCTAACAATACCAATGATATTTTTAATTTAAATGCTTGAAAACCACGAAGTAAGAAAACCGGGAATCAACCGAAAGAATAAAGCAAGCTTGTCTATGACTCCGTTCGAAAGTCATTGGTCCGTGATCACTAGAGAGTAGGGTTTACACACATTTACGGCGTAGAGTAAAAACCCCGTTTATACGGCCGTATTTACGGATTTGGTGCTTAGCGAGTAGACCCCCTGATGTTAGTTACGAACTGAGAGTGGTAATTCTTCTTAAGTAACCACACCTTTTGAGAAAATCTTAGTTGGCAACTAGGTGCCTAACAAGAATCGACATTCGTCTTTGGCAACTGGTTGAGTAAAAAGAATATCCAATATTTTTAAGCAACTGGTTGCCAAACTCAGTTGCCATCACGGCCGGAGGGCCATATTGGTGCTGCTGACTGAACATACATGTGACAAGCAGCGTTGCAGACCATTGCAGACGTTGCAGTGTCAGTGATTTGAATAAACTCACGAAACTCCAGATAATAATGTCTAGGAGCAGAAACATCCTGAAAGTAATTTATGCTGACTGCTACCCTACAAGCTACCGAAACACATCAAATTTCGCGCCAATATTTCTTCACGCAAATTGCTGACGTGGCTCAAAAGGCTGCCCAACTTAAATGTCTGTTGCATGCCGAATGAGCTGTAGGCCCATAAAGCTCAGGATAACAATCCTGCCTGAGCTTTAACACACAGGGCCTGAAGCAGTAACACAATGTCTTTCTTGAACCATGACTGTTGTAAGGAATGGAGGGAGGCCTTTGCCCAGCAGTGGGACAATATGGGCTAGCTTCACTATCACTACATAGTATAAAACAAAGTCGCTTTCTCTGTCCCTATGTCCCTTTGTATGCTTAAATCTTTAAAACTACGCAACGGATTTTGATGCTGTTTTTTTAATAGATAGAGTGATTCAAGAGGAAGGTTTTAATATATTTTTTCCATCCGTGCGAAGCCGGGGCGGGTCACTAGTTTAATATATAATTCATTCTAACGCGTAAAACTCAGTGTAGGTCCATATGTATTACACCCAAATAGTCACAGTCAATAGAAGTGAGCTTAATTAAAATGACCAGGTCCATTTCAAAGGTCCTGGCAAACCAGGCAGACCAGGTAAGAATGGCACACACCGTAGGAACACTCAGCAGTGAGTGGAACAAGGCTCTGTATACTATAAGTGGTTGTTGCTAAACTTAAGTTTCAGGTCAGGATTAACTATTTATTACTTCATAGTTTATTGTAGGTTGCCCTAAATGTGTCCTGGTGCCCTACTATGACGTCTTAAAACAGTCCTAACTTATTCTTAATCCAGTGTGGAAAAGAGATGGCGCTAGACACCCTGTATAGTTCTGTCACGTTTTCACACTGGATTAAGAATAAGTTAGGATTGTTTTAAGACGTCATAGTAGGGCCCCTGGTTTGTTAAATTAACACAAATTTTTCGACTGAGTTTTCTCAATAAGTATGTATCGTTTTAAGTTTTGTCTATAAACGTGGAGTATATAGCTGTGCCAAACTCAATCTTCAATGATCAATCTGAAGGTTAAGTTACGTTTTTCAGGAGACTCTACATAGGATATAATGTACTTATGCAGTGAAAAATACCTAAGTATTAGGTACCAATACTTATTTAGGGTTAGGACCGCCTAATCCATGAATCCTAGATGGTTAAATTTTCAAGACTGAATATGAATAACAAGACACATAGATCTCCTACTGAAATGGCCAATGATAACATTTCCGTATGACCGGACGTTATCCGCTTCCGATCTCAAAATCTGTGCGTTTATCGTGCTGGTTCCAATTATTATCCGCGGCTCGGGCGATATCACGTCGATAATAGATCCACGACCTGTCATAAATTTCATTGCAATCGAGGATCCGGCTGATCAATTTGGCTCGCTGGGCGGGCGGGGGCGGCGCTGGGACGCGTGCGCGGGCCCGGGAGCGGCGGGCGCGACCCGGCGGCGGCAGTGCGCGAGTCGTCGCCGCCTGCCGCGCCGCCGCCATGGCCGCGCCGCGCCGCGACCGCTGACCGCGACCGACCGCGCCCGACGCCCCGCACACCGCGCCACGCCGCCGCTCCGCACAGTACACAGGCCGGCTGTCCTCGCCCGTAGTGCTGGGCCGCGCTCGTCACAGGATTCGGCGCCGGGCTCGGGCGCCGCGCGCGCCTCGCCTCGCGCCCCGCGCGCCACCCGCTCCCGCCTGGTATATGACGATACGTAGGTAACGTTGCCGACTACGAAAACAGTTGTCATAAAATCCTTGCGGACTGTACTGTACCTCAGGACGCAGTTTCGGTTCCTGAGGGTATCTGGACTCTGGCAGTCGTTTCTACCTCGAAGTGCACCCGTAACCAACGGTCGTGTGTTGCGCAGCTAACTGCTCCGATGTACTATCGGTTAGTTTTATTTTTTCTTATCTTAGTTATAATGTAGAGCATTGCTAGATGTTCAAATATCATAAGCACAAATATTTTCCGAGTTGCTAGTTAAGTTTTCAAGTTAGTGCTTAAGTAGCGGACCTTAGATGGGTGTTACATAATGGAATATCGGTCGATCTCGTGGAGCGAGCGCGCCACTACGTTACGGCACAAGAAACTGTTACGGAACGCTGATTTTCTTCACACTGATTGCTGCCACTGTTTACACTCGCTGTTCTTGTAATATTCGGTTAGGTTTCCATGTTCTGTACATAAATGAAACTAGCTTTGTCCCCGCTACGTCAATCGGAGCTTTAGTCTGGCAATAGAGGTTCAGGATCAAGTAGGTAGTAGTAATTATCGATTAACCTTAGAATGTTAAGATGTTAGTCTTAGTGAATAGAGATACAGCTGCTTGTTATTCCCAAGGCAGTCGAAGAGATGCACACAATGGAGACACACAGAGGTCGAGTTAGCGGTAATCAGTGTTAATTGAGTGGTAACTCGTCGCCCGGGGCCGGGTGTAGAGATGTGCGAAAGTGTCCATGGGAAGAGACGTCCCTCTCGTGCGGCGCGTCTCGCTGTGCGGGATCGTTGGCACGCCTCCCCGATGCGAGGTACCCACCACCACTTACTACCTATCTACTGTGTGTGCTATTGTTCCTTTCTTCTCTGTATCATCAACTACACTCATACTGCTTAAGTGTTCGCTGTCTGATGTATGGATGCAAGAGTACAAGCGAGGTTTTAGTTCTTATTGTCGAGCACTGAATGTTCACTGTGTATATTATATTCGGCGTCCACTTCTAAAGGTTCAGTATTTTGAGGTGAAAGCAATCAATGGACGGCAGGTGGCTCCGTCCAGGCTTACTCATTTGTATATTATTATATGTGTGCATTTAATGTGCTTTGTGCAATGTCAAGGATGTACATATTTATTGTTAGTTTACTATATTATATAGACACGGCTGAAGACTGATTATTATTTAGCAATTAATGAGAATTTGGCATGCTACGTGTTAGGTAGATACTTGTTAACATTTGACTGAATTCAAAACTTATAAGTTTGGTTGTTTTGAATGGAATGTATGAATGAATATTTTAAATGAACGAAATCGATTCAAAACTTACCCAACCGAAAAATCTCAAGAATCTCAGTGTATGAACAGTTGCGCATTTAACTGTTTTCAGACTTATTTCTCAAACATTGAGTGTAATATACATTGGCAGTTAAAAGAAAGTGTTTATTAGGATTATTTACGGTTTCCCAGCTACGCGCCTGATTTACCCACACGTAAACATTGCGTGAATAAACATCAGTTCAATGTTGGCCCCGTAACCACCGGCCAGTGGCCACTCGTACTAACGCGGCTATTTTGCAAATAACTGATAAATATTATCCGGTTAGTAACATGCTCTTTTTACGACTCTCACTTGAGATTTCCGGTGATCAGCCACCAGAAACGTTTTTACTTCACGCCGTTTGATTTTATGGGATTTTTTTACAAGTCTATGAATATTAAGCAGAGCAAAATTATATTCTTAATTTATATTCTAGCAGAAAATGCTTTAAATCATTATCATCACAGCTTAGGCTTTCCTGAATCATGTTTTGGTCCAGTGAATTACATAAGTATAGTAAGCTTTTTTTCTCACTCGAACGACTCAAACTAATCCTTAGTTTGAGTCGTTCGAGTCAGTTCCCGAGATTGTGATAAAATTCAAATTGTTGAGTTGAGCGTTGTCTATCATCATCTACAGTCCAACTTCACCCACTGCGATGTATCCTCTATTTGGTTGTACTAAGCTCCAAGGTCCTGTGTCAAGGTCGTCTGCCATAACTTCACTCCACTCCACCTGCCATCATCGCGCCTTGCTAGATGTCCTATTCCTATGCAACTTAACTTGAGTTTCAAAACGCAATCCAAATCCACTATCGAAGAGTTTCGTACGTCTTCGGATTTCAATGTTTGGAACTCGGTCTACATGTTTCATCCCGAGTATGGATGGAGCGCTCCATGGCACACTGTGCACCTGTGAGTCTGTACACAGCCTCCTTTGTAAGTGTCTACGTGGCACCGTTAAGTCATTGTGAGTATAAGATCACACTGAATACAGTGGCGGTAGGTACTTACCTACTTCCAGCAGAAATTTTCATTTATTTTAGAATGTGATCTATTTGCTGAATGCGTCCCACCCTAGCCGTATTCCTACTCTTTTATTGATCACCGTTTGTTTATGTTCTTTGCCAAATGCAAGAATATGGCCAACATAGGCGTACTGTTCAACCATCTCCAACCCAGCTCATATCTAACTTGTGACTGATAATGAGAAATTCAAGACCGAAAAACCCACTACGTACCTAATACTTTTCCCGAACTTGTAATTGCGCCCAAAACCTCAGCAGTAACTTAGTGCTTTGCAATCACAAGCTCAATGAGACAGTTTCATTTTAAAGGGCATCCGTAATGGACATAATTAAACAGTAAATAGTAGGACGTTTTTGAAAAAAAAAATAAGTTTATCAAATTAATATGTCTCCAGTCAAACCTGCGCGGCTGCGTCAAAAACCGCTCCTGGTCTTAAGCTGAAAATTAAATTCCTTAATATTGCCAAGCACCTCACCCACCCTGTGCTGGGTGCCAAGACTTAATAACGAAGAAAGTGTAAGCTAAGGCAAACTAATTTTTTTTTTAATAATCTTTATTCATGACCATAGATACAAGTCTTTCAGTCGAATACATAAATAAATAACTAGACACAACACGGCAAACTAATAAAAAACTAGTGTTGCCATACGTCCAGAATGCGAGGGAAATTCTAAAACGTCCGGAATTTACAAAGAAGAAAACTTAAACAGTCAGCGATGAAATTAAAATACCTATTATCTGTTAAAATTAAAACACCGTATCAATTCAATTCAAATTAATTTATTTCAATCCATTTAGGATCATAATATCATTGAAATAAAAATTACAATTATAAAATTTCAACCAAGCAAAAACAAAAATATAAAATAAAAAAACATATCATATGTATCATTTGTAAATGGTATAATATGTGTAAATAGCGTTAATCAATTTATCTATGCTTATAAAATACATACCTTTGTCGTTGGTCCTGTTGACTAACAACCCAGCTAACTCCTGAAATTCATATGCGTGTCATGCATGATGTGACCATTACATACTAACTCACCAACTAAATAATAAGGCAAACGTAAAATAAAAGCTCATAAAAATTCTACAGCACAATTCAAAAGCAAGAAAAGTCCGGAATGTTTTTCATACGTTCAGAATTTTCTCAGGAAAACTCACTCGTAGATCTGGAAACCAATAATTTTGCTACTGGTGTGGAACATGGTCACAGAGACGGTTCTAAGGGGTCACAGGGTCACGGGAGTGATGACCAGAACTTCAGAATAAAAAAAAGTAAAAAACTAAAACCCGACTACGACAAAAAAAACGACGCTGAAAAAGTATGTAACAAGATTTTCAGGATAGAACAAATAGCCGCCGCCGCCGCCGCCGTAGTCACACGGTATTAAATTAAAGTGTTTAGGTTGGTACCTATATCGTGTTGTCGTAGTCGAGTTTTAGTTTTTTTGTTTTATTTTTACAATTTAGTGTCAAATATTTTTTTTTTACTCTTGACTTTTTGTCCGCTAGAGGGCGTGATTTTAAATTTGAGCAATATTTTGGAAATGTACAAGTGATGCCCTTTCAAATGATACCAAACAATTCTTATTTTTTAACCCATATAGTCCAAGATCCAAGAGCAATCAGACATAACTTATTTTCACACGGATGAAACCTGAAGTTTTCAGTAGCGTCTCGTGTGCCTTGAATACCTACGCGCTTTGTGAAACTTGCCGAGTGACACCTGGGCAGGTACCAGGTGAGAAAGGTGACTAAAAATAAGAACTATTTAACTTAAATTCACATGGCTGATTTTTTTATATGTCATGTAGAATATTATTTTAAAGTAATATCATATAGTGTCAGACACTTTTGATTGACCAGAGTTTTTGTCAGACGCTTTTAAGCTTGGTTTTTGAAGCGCCTGACCGATATAGCATGGCAATATCCCGATCAATTAGCTTTAAGTATTAAATCATTAGGAGTTTAGTATTATTTAAAGCGTCTGTTAAGCAATACGGCCGACGGAAAGTGTCTGGGAGTATTTGCGACTTATTTTTAAGGATAATTCCTAAAATATACGTAAAAAACAGCTTGGAGAAAATACTTCACGTATTTTCTCTAAGCTGTTTTTTTACGTATATTTTCTACTCCCAGACACTTTCCGTCGGCCGTATTGCTTTACAGACGCTTTAAATAATACTAAACTCCATATGATTTAATACTTAAAGCTAATTGATCGGGATATTGCCATGCTATATCGGTCAGGCGCTTCAAAATCCAAGCTTAAAAGCGTCTGACAAAAACTCTGGTCCATCAAAAGTGTCTGACACTATATGATATTACTTTAAAATAATATTCTACATGACATATAAAAAAACCAGCCATGTGAATTTAAGTTAAATAGTTCTTATTTTTAGTCACCTTTCTCACCTGGTACCTGCCCACTCGGCAAGTTCCACAAAGCGCGTAATAGGTATTCAAGGCACACGAGATGCTACTGAAAACTTCAGGTTTCATCCGTGTGAAAATAAGTTATGTCTGATTGCTCTGGGATCTTACTCTATTACTTTTTATCCGCTAGAGGGCGCCAAATCGTGTTTTGTGACACGTCACGTAGCTTAAGTTCAGCGGAAAATTAAGACGGTTCTAACGATATCTCATATGTCGAGTTCCGATAAGTATCGTGTGGTTTTTAATTTGAGAGAGTAAATTGACACTTGGAAAT
The DNA here is from genome assembly GCA_949316265.1 of Diarsia mendica. Lineage (NCBI taxonomy): Eukaryota > Metazoa > Arthropoda > Insecta > Lepidoptera > Noctuidae > Diarsia > Diarsia mendica. Next base: position 17,672,296 of record OX438897.1, read on the forward strand.
GTCAAACTTCCATATATTTACAACAACATTCGGAAGTTTGACATTTCCAAGTGTCAATTTACTCTCTCAAATTAAAAACCACACCTTAGATTAGGAGCTAGTAGGGAACAGATGAAGATACTCACATAAGTCACATACATACATCATCATCATCATCATAAGCCTATAATGTTCCCACTGCAGGGACTCAGGCCTCCTCTCTAGGAGAGGGATGGGCTATAATCCACCACGCGGGCCCAGTGCGGATTGGTAGATGTCGCATATCTTCGAATTTTTGGTTCTAAGACATGCCGGTTTCCTCACGATGTTTTCCTTCACCGTTTTGAGAGCAGTGGTGATGAAATAAATTACACAAAGTAATGCGCCTGCCTGGGTTCGAACCCACGACCAACTGTTCGTAAGTCGGGGCCGCCACCACTGGGCCACCACTGCTCCTACATGGCCACCACTGCACATACATACAAACATACATAATATACATACATACATACATAGCCAGTCAAAATCATAACCCTCCTTTGGCTTTGCCGTAGTCGGGTAAAAATAGCTATTTTTCGGAAATAAAAATTCCGAAAAATAGCTATTTTTTAAATTATTATCATTCTGCACAAGAGAACATTCCACGGCAGAATGCAAAATATTTTAAGCTTGCTTCGCTCGCTAATTGCATTTTGCCCCTCTAAGAGTTCTCTAAAAGTTGACGGAGTTACTTTTATTGTCATCTCTGTATGAATGCACAAAAAGAACCCATGTGGGTCGGAGGCAGGATGCTTAAATCATGGAGCTCCTTCTTTCGTTCTTGCGGTATGTTAGTACCTTTTTTTTGGGTGACTTGGGAAATCATCTAATAACCCCTTCCGCTAGGGGAAGGGAGTGTCAGACTTCTACTGACTAAAAACCACCTATGTTCCTTCTTAGCCCTTTGTGTCGAGGCCGCGGTTTCTCTTTCGAACAACCCGCAGTCTCGACGGGTGTCGGCATCACTGCTTCGCAGAAGGAGGCGATGGCGACCCATTCCCTCTCGCCCCGGACCATGACTTTAGTACCTAGAGCGGATTCAGGGGGCGGTCAGGGGCAGGGGTGTCAAAACCACCCCGCCCCGGGCTGGGTCTAGACTATCCGTGATCATTTTTCTGACCCTTATTGATTAAAAAAAAATACTTGGCTTGATGGCAAACGACTAAATGAATGTAATCCTGTTTCTGTATGAATGCACCAAAAGAACCTAACCTATCCGAGGGCCGGCTCGCTTCGCTCGCTATTGCGATATCTTCGTTGTGAAACCTTCTCACCCCTCATCCCGAAATCGAAGCGATCAACGTATCCGCGGCGGAATGCTAAAAATTTTTCGCTCGCTAATAGCTAAAAGTTGGTAGAGTGCCTCCTTTTCTCCATCATGTATGAATGAACGAAAATAATTTAATTTTGGAAAAAAAAGTCGGGAAAAATGTGAAAAAAAAATCGACCACGCTTCGCTCCCTCTTCCCCCTCCTTTCTTAGTCGACAAAATTACTCCTTGCATGAATCGACACACATAATGTACCCTCCCCCCCAGGTAATAAATCTGTCGGTGCTCATGCACGTTTTGCATAAGTTTTCGTTTTTGATAAGTTGTGCCCCTGTCCCTGGAAAATGAATGAAGAATATTAATATGCTTATCAAAGAAGCTGAAATACAGTCATAGTGAATCCAAAATTTAGTTTGTGCAGCAAGTTTTGCTAATCATTAATTGAAGTCACATATTCAAATGAGGTTCGCTATTGCTGCTATTTTTACTGCTGTTTATTGTTCCTTTATAGACACTTATTATATAGGGTCATAGCGTCATAGCGTCATAGCCTCTTAGCCTCATAGGTTTCTCGCTCCTTAAATGTGAGAGCTAGACTGACGCAAATCGGCCAGCTCCGTATATGGGGGGCTTTTATTTAATGTGCAGCATTACTGCCGAACCATATCCGTATGAAGAACGTGATTGTGAAACTCCATTCCATAGATATAGAGTCAGTTTATAAAACATGTACTTATACCTATTAGCATTTGCAAATTCTGGGTAGACATACTTGGCCCACTCTGTCCAAAGTTTCCAAGATACAGTAAGTATGCAAAAAAAATTGCAGTAGTAGAATTTTTCAAACAGAAATTTATTCAACATTTTTCTCCTTCTTCGTGTCGGTGAATTAAATTTGTATTGTCCTGAAACTTCGCCACTTCGGCCGCTTCATCGGTCGAAGCGCAGAGGTCGCTTAGGCTACATATTTTGGCGCTCAGCTCAGTCGGCAGAATAGGCTAGCATATTTTTATTTATATTTTGTTGCTTTGCATAAAACTTTTTTACAAAAAATAAAATCGACTTCGACAAAAATAAAACACAAAAAAGTGAAAAATAAAAATCAGCTTCTGAAGTCGGTGACTTTTGTTTGTTTGATTTCTTGTTTTTGCCACCGACTTCAGAAGCTGATTTTTATTTTTCACTTTTTTGTGTTTTATTTTTGTCGAAGTCGGTTTTATTTTTTGTAAAAAAGTTATTATTTTTCACTTTTTAGTGGTTCACATGTGCTTACCCCTTCACAACGTACCGGCGTGATGTTATGTTATGAACTGGTGTAAACAATAGACAGACATGAGATTTCAGCAATCCCGGTCCATTTGCTATCATTTATTGAGGAGTTCCGTTGTCTATCTCCGAAGTTCTTCATCAGAATATGTTCACCAAATAGTTTTTATAACCTTTGTAGTACAGGCGTGATATTATGTTGTGTGATGGAGTAAACAATGCTTAGATATGCTATAGCAACAATCGCGGTTAATCTGCTGTTATTTATTGAAGAGTTCCCCTGATTTCTACAAGATCCTATCATCAGATATTGAAATGGTGACAATGGGACCACACGGGAAGCACCAGCTTTCAAATGAAAAAAGAATCATGAAAATCATAGTTCACCCAGTCGCAAGTTATGAGCTAACAAACATAAAAAAAAATAAAAAAAATACAGTCGAATTGATAACCTCCTCCTTTTTTTGAAGTCGGTTAAAAATTAGAGATATCCTTGAAATATCGATAAAGTTGTTTTAATTATTAACAATCACATACCTTATTACTACTAAGTGCTAATCCTCAAAACGGGTTTATTAAATAGAAGTTAATATGCTTATTTCCAGTTAGTACTTATCACAGACTAGCTTTAGTTAGGTAGGTACGCTAGGAATAAATAATAAACAAGGCCATGATTTCCAACGCAACGTAAACGTCATAATGAAAACTGTGTGAAAATCTACGCTGTATATAATTCATACGGGGAGGGAGCCTCTCGCGAGCGACGTCGGCACTTATCTCAGTTATCTAAAGGTGCTTAAGCCTCCCAAAATTCCCCTGTGACTCTAAAATTTACGACTTGAAGAGAGATTTAACGGACGCAGCGTTATCTGTTTTATCAGAAGATATTGTGAGTCAGTCGGCGTCTGTCGGTTGCTAAACAATAGCGAGTTGTCGAACGCGAGTGGAGGCGCACCGAGCTACCGAGCCGTCAGAGATCTATATTTATGTCAATCGTTTAACTCGATCGCGTATAAACAGCAGTGCACATGTTTACAACATGGCCGAGGTGCGAGGCTTGCGGGCACGTGTGTTTAGATGCGATCAATGAGCTCTATCACGGTGACGCACGATGAGCCACATATTTATGATCTCAATTGTTGGATGAGGTTAGTGATATTTTTTTGTATATAATTCAATGAATGGGTTTATTTGTAAATAATACACATTCAAATATGATTAGCTTAGCAACATAGTCAATATTTTGTATAAAAAGTGTTACATAAACTTAACCGACTACTAAAGCACTTCTAAGAACTGAAATAGCTAATAGAACTAAAACTATTTATTGGAAACTGCAGCAATTAAACTCCCAAACTGTAACAATAAACCGCTAGTTGTATACTATAAAACATGGCAATATAACTTTTCAGAGAAACAATCAAATGAGTTTAGACGAGTTCGTGAATTCACCGGCATGGCTTTTCAAGGTACACACACTTTGTTTATATTTGCTTCATAATCCGTGAGTATCTTTGTAAGAAAGTAAGGAAGCATCAAGCTACTTAATTAATACAAATCCTAATTCATGAAGCAATCAACATTGATGGTTCAGATCCTGTCTGAGTCAGTCTAGACCTGAAGTTGGTCAAGATAGGAGAGGAGATCAGATAAGTCAGATACAGGGTGTCAACGAACCCTTCATGACCGTCGACAACCAAACATTATGTACATCAAACTAAGTACCTACTCCTTGACTCTTAAATCATTGTGCTAGTGAATGCTTTGAATAGTAAACGTAATATGAAGATAATTTAAGTAAACTTACTACCTGAAAAACTACATAGTACCTACCTACTTATTGAAAAAATCTGCTGTGAAAAATTGGGAACTTTGATCCCCAATATCTCTCCCAGTACCTAGGGCGTTTTCAAGTATGGTCCAGAAAAAAAAAGATCAGTGACTGGGAAAACAAGTGCCTTGGTTTCGTTAAGGATGCTTTTTAACCGACTTCTAAAAAGAGAAGGAGGTTCTCAATTCGGATGTTTATATACTTATATATATTTTTTTTTTTATGTTTGTTCGGGCATAACTCCGTCACTTGCTTGCTAACCGATTTGAAAAATTCTTTTTTTGTTGGAAAGGGTATACTTCCGAAATGGTTTCATATTTTTTTTTATCGAAATCGGACCAAAATTTTGAAAAATCAACAAAACTCAAAAAAAAACTATATTGTCCACATTATGACCCATGAACATGTGCACCACTAAAAAGTGAAAAATAAAAACTTTTTAACAAAAAATAAAACCGACTTCAAAAAAAATAACACAAAAAAGTGAAAAAAAACTTTAGAAGAAAAATCAGTTTCTGAAGTCGGTGACTTTTGTCAAAACAAACAAACAAAAATTCACTTTTTTGTGTTTTTTTTTTTGAAGTCGGTTTCAAATCCCATGTACGCTACCTAGAATTATTTGCAGACCAAACCACATTATTCGACAGGAATTCCCATGAGGAAAATCTTGTATCAGTAGCGCCAAAAACAAGGAAACTCCTTCAAATGCCAACGTAACCGCACACATCAACCTGTCAGCCGTCGAACAATATTTCAAGCGTTGACTCATTAGTTTTATATCTGGCCACTAATGAGGTTGGATACAATTAGAGCACTTGAAGCACGCAAACATGACTCTATGTCCGTTAGCTAAGTTTAGCCGGTGTCGTAAACACGCACTTGGCCATGGTTTATAATTTTTCCGCGTGTATGTACTAGGTACAAATCTAATTTGGTCACATACCGACATGCTCACATGCCCGACATGAGTAGGTATGTGCCCACTGTTAAATAAACACTGGTTTAATTATAGGAGTGAGGTACGAGCGGTGAAGGAATGCACAAAAATAAGAGTAGAGGAAACAGTGGGACATTATGTGAGGACCATTTGGTCATGCGCAACTATTTTGTGCCTGAGCTTAATTGCCATTTACTCTTAAATGCCTTTGTATTGTAATACACATTTCTATAATCAGTATTTGATAGGCAGTTATCTGTTAATTATTGTTGCCTGCTGCTTTACCTGCAACCTAGAACGTGTTGGAAAAACCCCAATGCCTAATCCTATTTAGACATAGTTTGATAATAGTCTCGAAACTTTCTTGTCCACAATGTTTGCGATGTATGTTAATCACCGCCATCACTATATGCACAGTAGTTAGTTAGTAACACAGATATACAATTAATGCTGAAATGTATTAAGCTGACCCCGATGATAATACATGAACACTCTTCAGACTGGCTCTACATTTATTTCCAAGTAAGATTTATGATAGCATTCAAGCTGCAGATTGCCGTCTATTAAGTAAGGAAAATATAACATGCGAGTACACCCAAGGTTCCGATAAATTGCTTGTAATTCCTCTAGTATCATCATGATTAGCATGAGTGTAGTGTAGTTACACGGCTATACATCTGTAGCTATGTAGCTATGGTTATAGTGCCTCGCCTAACGAGCGCACGTACATAATTAAATGCAAGTGATCGATGCATTTATACATTTTAACGGCCTGATCTCATCAATCGAACGGTCGGGCTGCGGCGGACAGTGCCGTGCCGCTCGGAGAAAGCTAGTTTCATTTGGCTATGAGTTGTGTAGTTGGTCCTCCTGGTTGAGTGATGCTTGTCAGTGGCTGTGTCTAACGAGTAGTGGTGCCGGCGTGTGTTGCCCAGGTGTCGGGGGCGCAGCGCGGGCGCGAGCGGCATGCGGCCCCGACGGCAGACGCCCATGGAGGTCGGCTAGCGGCGCGCGCGCACCCCCCGCGCCCGCACCCTCCGCTCCGCCCCACCGACGCCATGGAACTCGCTGACGTGCCGAGACACCGACCCCTCGCCTTCGATAAGGTTAGTATACCACTTTACATGACGTTTATACATACATTATACATATATTTCAATATTATTCCCTCACTTAATATTTCATTCGCCAAATAACTTCACACTTACATTCTTTTAACGACACGCCTGTCCACGATACCACGATATACGAAAGCGATACCGGTTCAACATACATAACGGTAGTTATTATGTATTCGGTGAGTAACAACCGTTGTTACATTATGCAGCGTGGAGGAGGCAGGCAGTAGGCCGAGGGTACTGTCGGCAGCGCTCGGTTGTTTTTAGCGTAATGCTCGACAGGCGCCGGGCGCCGAGCCTACTGCTGCTGTCTGAAAATCGATAGGGCTTGCTTCCGACGAAGCTGCTCATGGCTTGGCGCAGGGCGCTCGCTACACGATACTGTTTATAAGATAACAGTCGGTAGCCCTGACAGAAGAGATACCTATACGTGTAAATAATACGAGTAATTAAGCCGTTCAATGGTTCTGATAAGTATAGTTATTCAAAGCAGGTAAGCAATCTCGCGATGGATTGCTGCTATTTTGAACTCTATTATGAATTATCTACTAAAATTCAGTTAGATCAACAAGGCAGAAGCATCAAAGTGCGAACGTGCAATATTTACAAACAATGATGCTTTAAGCACTCTCGGCAATATTCAGACAGATGATCGGTTTATATCCTCTCGTAACGGAGCGTGCTTATGACATCGCGGAAACTTCAGCTGAAATGTTCTATAAATACTTACCTATATCAGTACCGAGGACCGAAATTGCGTTATTGACTACAAATATTTATTTATCAACCTGCAGAATAAACAGAAAATATTTCCTTATGCTCTAATTAACAAAAATGTGCTCATTTGTAACAACAATGGTAATTATTCGTGCTAATGACTTTGATTTACAAGCTAACTACGTGTACCTATATAGACGATTGTAATAGACCCCACACGCGCCATTACTCTTTGTCACGGCGTCGGGACGCCCCTAACAATAGAGGGTTAAATAATAAACAACGGGTTGTTTCCAAGAATCTTATTATTCGACGCTAGTATGGTTTCGACGAAGTGTTAAAGGCTTAGACTCTATCCAACCCCCCCTTACTAAATACGTGGGGTGACCTGATTTAAGGGATTCTAAGCGTTTTATAATTGCTATTTAAAAAACTAAAATACTGCAAAGTATACTACTCAAAGTTTCCATTTTAAATATCACGTGGAAGGACTTCAAATTAAAATAACGTGGCGTCATTGGTCCCGTTTCCCATACAAAACACGTTGGGGCTAAAACGTTTTATTTTCCTATTTTGTAAGTCCCTTCTTGGTGACCCTTTTTGGTGAGCGTTCGTTTTTATTAGGGATTTGTTCTGGCGGGTGAAAATATTTTATTAATTGAACAAGACTCAGCGAAAATGCAAAAGGTTCGGGCCGCCCGCCCTCATCCCGCCCGCCTACGCATTGAGCGCGCCGCCCTAACCCTTAATGCATTAGCGTATTTCTGCTCTATTTTTATGTCGCTCGCTTGTTTCTGAATTGATATAAATAATAAAGAGAATGCAAAAACTCTTAGTTGAAGTTACTTAGTTAGAGTCGAAGTCGACAAATTCGATCTGCAATCGTGCAATGCAAACAACAATTTCCCCTATAATTTGATCTCCAGTTCGGGCAATGCTAGATATAAAAAATTCTATCAGTAACCAGGTTTTTTTGAGTCTCCCACTTACTAGCTAAGCAAATCTTTTATACCTATAACACGTAACTCCCAAACAATCTGTGGGTGTAATGAATCGTACGTAAAACCGTGGCGAAGGTGCCCGAGGTGGCGACGAAGACGCTCGGGCTTGCGAGATGTGACCCCCCCTCCATCTCCTCCTCACCCCACCACGTTCGCTTCGCTCCTCCTCGGCGCCGGGGAATCGATCGCGCCCGTGACGTCACCCACTTAGCCTTCCAGCTTCCATCTTCGAGGACGAACGGACAAATCAACGTCCACCCCGCACACAGTACTCCATAACAAATATTTTGTCAACTGATTGCCTGTGTCGGTGTGTCCTTCGCCGAGATGATTCCTATCAAACAAACACCATATTCATTTCTGGAAATAGAGGTTCAAAATCGTCTCCGATCTTGTCGAGATTCGGTTTTATTAATTATTTTTAACTATGATTTGATGTCGCAATTGAGACACCTATGCATGACATCACATGGGTACATAAGATGACATGAACATGATGACACGACCGCGGCCCGATGCTTACCTAAGAACCCTGAGCAGTCAAATGTACAATTCGCTTACTCGGCGTTTTACTTAGTGCGTCACCGAGCGATGAGTATCTATGTAGTTTTTATTATGGCATATTAAAGTGAATTTGATAGGAAATAAATTGTATAACTGCTTCTGTATCTTATTTACGCAAGTTTAAGACTTTAAGGCTGCCTGTCAACTATAGCGGAGCGGAGAAACAGGGAAATATTGACCAACAGCCAACAAGATTGCATAAAATCTGCCCTCTTTTCCAGTGTGCAATCCTATTGGTTAATATTTCTCCGTTTCTCCGCTCCGCAGCCTCGTTTCGCTTCAGTAGACAGGCAGAAACTAACCAACCAACTATATTAGTATGTTTTTATTTTATTTAATTACTGTGGAAGACTTAAAGCTAATAACAAAAGAGAATGAAAATAGTAAGTAAAACGGACAGCTATAACAGCGGACAGTCTGCATTTATTCAAAACAGGCTGGTAAAGAAAATGCGAACAAACCAGCACTGGCCACAAAAAAAAGAGGACAACAACAAAACCTTGACTAGAAACACAGTATCTAATATAGGCACTAGAACTAACATCTACTCTACTATATGCTACATTGGAGCATACCCCACAAGTAAAGAAAATCGTGAACGGAGGAGAAAGGGGATGTTCTTAAATTATATCTCCGGATATAGCACCTTGATTTGGGTGCCCGCTCTTCTGCGTGTACTTATATGAAATCCGATTGCTTTATCATGTTCAAAGCATTCATGGATTAGACATAGATAGAACGATAGAACTGTATACATTTTCGCGTTTAAAGCGCAGTTTCCTGCCGTATCTCTTCCATCGTGCAGAAATTACGTGGAAATAAAATCAATCTCAGGCAATAAGCGCTCTCGATCACATTAAATGGAGTGGAGCGTGGCTGCATTGGCTTTGTCCCCAACGGAGGCGGCCCCTCGAGAGAGTCAAGAGCTCTCGGCTCCTCTCGGGCGGCATTCACCGCAGGGTCAGCCTCTTGCGACGTGGACAGCCCTCGACGCCCCGGCAGCGCCCCTACAGACCAGCTCGAGTGCACGTTGACCTAAAAGGACGCGAACGACGCGCGACGTCATCAACGAGCGATGCTTTAAATCTTGCTACAGATTTAGCTTTGTTGCATGCATAATCAATTTTATAAGCCTCTATTATACCTTAGCTTACCCTTATATCTATTCAGTGGGTTTGTATGCTCATCTATAGTAGAAACGTTTTCAGTCCGTGCTAATAAGACAAATATTAGGTACGTTTATTATCACAGTAGTGCTAAAAGGATTCAATCTGTCTGCACTGTTAGGCTAGACTTATAGACACTATTCATGAAGATGAAAGTAGGATTATTTGTTTTCGTAAATTACCTTTAGGTGGCAGACAGATATCAATGTGGGACAAAATTTGAACCCCGAACTTCAACAGTCGCGCTCGTAACCAGACTAAGGCTGCCTGTCCACTGAAGCGGAGCGAGGCTGCGGAGCGTAGAAACGGAGAAATATTAACCAATAGCACTACATAAAATCTTCGCTCCGGTCCCAGTATGCAATCCTATTGGTTAATATTTGTGCGTTTCTCCGCTCCGCAGCCTCACTCCGCTTCAGTGGACAGGCAGCCTAAAGAGGCAGTCGAGTAATCAACCTATATTTTAGTGTCAAATTAACAGGACCTACGTTACTGTAATATCAGAAGGTTTAAAAAAATGGTAGTAAAATTCTAAAATTCACTGACAGACAAACAACGCGTACACCGCTGGCTCTAGAAACATGATATTTTGTAGAAGAGTTCCTTTCCTTATGTAACGAAACCATCGCCTCTTTACCTTGGAATTTTCTACTTAGTCTACCTACTAGTATTAAAAGTTCGTATGAAAATTCTTCATTTCTCGAACCCAACGGCCCAACAAAATAAACTTTTAAACAAAGAAAGCAACAGTGACTCATAACTCGATGCATTTCTGATGAAAGTGGACTCTAAAAGTTGTGGTTATGAATAAATAATAATATTAGTACCTAGGTATTCAATGTAATCGAGGCTCAGATTTCACCTTGATCGTCTTTCACAAACTCATTCATAATGCACATCATCCTTACTTCTTTACTATTACATTTTACTGTATTTAATCCATACTTAATATTATAAATGCGAAAGTAACACTGTCTCTCTGTCACGCTTTCACGCCAAAACTACTGAACCGATTTAAATGAAGTTTGGGACACAGATAGTCTAGAGCCTGGGAAAGGACATAGACTTTTATGCGAAAAGAGGGTTGTAAGGGGAAAAACCGACAAAGGGGGGGATGAACCGACATCGGTCGCGATAACCGACATCCACGCGGACGAAGCCGCAAGCATCAGCTTGTTACCTAGGTATATTCCACAATAAACAGTTGAATCACCATTACGATGAGTGAATGAATGAAAGAGTGTCTAACTCTTTCAAAACGATTGCTATTGCATAAAGTCCCAAACTAACCATTAAAAAACCAATGAATGATAATAAAAAAGAAATTGAATAAACGGCTCCCTATGTGTCTTCTATAAAAAAAAAAACTGGCCAATAGTGCAAGTCGGACTTGCACTTGCGAGAAAAAAAAAAGGTTATTCCTAACCTGACCCGATGTATCGTTCCTATACTTTTTTTAACATCTCCAAAAAAAAAGTTTTCAATACCTCCTTCCTAGTTCTATTCTCCTGATAGTTTGTGTGACTTTACTACCGATCCTTTTTTCCCGGGAAACCTACCATTTCGCAATTCGGGTTAGGTTAGGAACGATACATCGGGTCAGGTTAGGAATAGGGTTAGGTTAGGAATAAAATTCATTCTTTTTTTCGAGTTCCTAACCTAACCCACTACCGGGTTAGAATTTCGGGTCAGGTTATGAATGATTAGGAAAATTGAACCGAACCGATTCAATTATTATTTTTATAATATTTTAAGAAAGAGTATGTCTACATATTTCTGTTCATTTTTCGAGGAGTATTTAAGGGAACTACGTAACGTCGTCGATCTCGCAATTTTTTGAGCTTTTTGTCCCTATCGCTACGGTCGGTGCGGTGGTATATAAGCTTGATGCTGCGCGACGACAATACTCTCTTCAAATATGGTACATAATTATTTGAAGAGAGATCAATTGGTCTATTTTTTGGCTATGTTCGCATTCGCCTAAAATGTAACAATCCAAGATTAATTTTTTTACAGAAAAATAATTGTTACAAATTAACGTGTACAAGTTGCACACAATAATGCTCGGTTCTACTCAATCACTGATGTAATGTTCGAATCTATTACATTAACTACAGGCTAATGCACCGGTGCGAAAGTGGCATTACAGTTTGTTTTTACAACTATATATCACGATAGTCTAACTTATGTACTGTAAACCTTTCAATTACAGATGGAAATGTTGATCAAAGAAATGCAAAGTACTGAAACGGGGATACCAGTCAGAAGTCAAAAACTCTTTCTCACTTTTATTCCGTCTGCCTTTATGGGTAAGATATATTTTGAAATATTACGAAATGCATGACATTTCTTTTGTTCATCAATCCATTAATTCATTAATTAATATCCGAATGAAGTAGCTTTTTTATATTGTCAATTTTATAAATTGACGACACGGTTGGCGCAGTGGCTCAGCGATTGGACTGCTGCGCTCGGTGTCGCGGGTTCGATCCCCGCACGGAACAAGTATCTGTATGGCCTACAGATAGTTGTTTCGGGTCTGGGCGTGTTTGTGTATGTGGTTTTCAATGTTTGTAAACGCACCCACGATACAGGAGAAATTCCTAGTGTGTTGCAACGTTTAAAAAAAAAAAAAAAAAATTGTTACTTGATGGCTTTTTACCATTCTATTAAATTATTGGCCCCTGTTCTTTACTGTACTGTAGGGCAAAGACCTCTCTTCAAATAATTCCTAAATAAGAGTATTTAGTCCTCGCCCCATTGCCGCATACACAGCTGCCCTACAATATTATGGCGTGGAGATAAATTCGAATAGATACACGATTGACCTCCTGATTAACCTCTCAAAACGACGGACAGTTTCTCAAGTTGGGGACCATCGCATCGTCCAGGTCAAATGGTCGTAATAAACCATAATAAATTGATTGACATAAAAACATAGGTATACTTATAGATTCATTCTGAGGTAGGTACGGTAAAACTAATGATATTCATATTTTTGCATTACAGGTTATGATGTTGTCGAATGGTTAATGGATCGGTTTGATTTTGAAGATGGCACCAACGGTGAGTGTGTTTGTAACATCATCGGTCCATGGTCCATGATGCCGTGGGTTCGTCGGCGTTCCATGATTGTAGACGCTATCAGTAACGAACGAAAACACACAATGTTAGACTCATGTATGTAAACAATAAAATACAAGCATGTTATATGTACTGCTGACGATATTTGTTTACTTACATAGCCTTGTCTTGCTTGAGGGCCGCTCCCCCGTTTGTTGGTGGGCTGTCGACGGAACAGTGTCGGTTAAAAATCTTACCAAATGTAGAATTGTAGAAGTATTATTGTAGCTACCTTTGTAGGAGCTTGACTCCTGTTAGAACAGGATAAAGCTCATTGTACTCGTATAGTTGAATTTTGGTAAGCCTTTCGTATCGACTAAACTGACACAACAAGGAGCGTTCTCTATATCATGCTTTAATCATGCAGCTATCGCGCCTTTGATGTGCACCAATGCCCATTACATGTACTTAGATAAGATTTTAAGTTACTGAACGTTCTCCTATTTACAGTTGAAGCAATAAACTTAGCGAATCAACTCTGCCAATACGGTTACTACTTTCCTGTCAACGATTTGAAAAACCTTATCTTAAAGGACGATTCTTCTCTGTATAGATTTCAAGTGAGTATATTGTGAAAGTTATAGAATTAGAGATAAGTAAGTAGATATTTACCTGAATAACCGGGGATAACAAAAATAGAAGAAATCACACCCCTCACTTAGATGCTAAAACGTAAGTGGCAACTACGCGGTATGCACTATTTATTAGCCTGAAAACTTGCATAGTCTTATTTAATACCTTGAACTTTAAAATCTACAGGGTCATAACTATAAGCAAGAAACCATTGCACCGTTAACTGAATGTTCAACGAGGTAACTAACAGACTTATCAAATGTACTCTTTTGGGCAGTTCAAAACCCTATGCCATTAGAATTAATATTTGCAAAAAAAAATGTGAGTTCGGTTGCACCGTCTTGTTGAAACCACATGTTCACCAATACCTTCTCACCCAATTCCGGCAAATATTCGCAAGTGACAGTAGTGACCGGATTGCCGATGGCGTTCTCAAATACGGCCCAATCGGACGGCACGGTTGGCGCAGTGGCTAAGCGATTGGACTGCTGCGCTGCGTGTCGCGGGTTCGATCCCCGCACGGAACATATATTTGTATGGCCTGCAGATAGTTGTTTCGGGTCTGGGTATTTGTGTATGTGACTTTCTATGTTTGTGAACGCACCCACGATACAGGAGAAATTCCTAGTGTGGGGCAACGTTTAAAAAAAAAATTACTCCTCCTGAACGCCGCACCACAGTGGCTTTATGTGGATGTAATAATAACTCGTGCATCACACGCGGATTTCCAGATGATTTTCAACACAAAATCTCTATCGTTTAATGCGATATTACGGGCATAAAAATTACTTATGTGTATCAACACTGGCGGCAGCCACTTGATGAAAATCATATTTTCCTCTTAACAGAAAAATATTTAATAGGTTACAACAAATATTTCCATCACTCAAAAACATTTTTTTATTTAGCAATAAAGTAATTCAAAAACAAAATTGATGAAGACTTTAGCGCCACCTTGTACCTATAGGTAGTTTTAGTTTGTACTTAATACCTCTCCTCTACATGTAGTGTTAATGTTTGGCAGAGTCCGTATTATTGGCCATGGCAAGCGCCTCGAGTGGCCGGCAGCTCGAGTGCGCCCACCCTCGGCCCGGACAACGTGGAGTACGCCATCTATCTGGTGAAGCGGACACTACGCAACAAGCAGCGACATGGCCTCGAGGAGTACGAGCAGGAAGCCCTCGCCAACCTCAAGAAGAACCTCGCTGCCAAATGGGATTTCATCAATATGCAGGCGGAAGAACAGGTACTTTCTGATACTTTTTTCTGAAACTTTATTATTTCCAACCAGTAGGTAAAGGAAAGGAATGAAAGGTTCTTAAGAATCCAGTTGATCGCTACGGGCGATGATTTCCGCATGTCCACCAAATGCTCGGCTAAATGTCTTCTTCTAAGAAGGTTTGAAGATGGTGAGTTGGAACACGCACCACGAATAACGTAAAGTTGGTGTTGTGTGACGCGATTCCAATCTTTTAACCCTCCGAGTCCAGTTGGTTTTTCAACAATCTTTCTCAATCTTCGTGAAATGTACAGTTGCGTCGAAGGCACAGCAGGGCAAAAACACATGAAACCACTCCAGTGGAAAATACGGGACGGATGTCGTGTGTTCGAGCCCCTGCAGTGGTTCTTAAATTACATGCAAAATTAATTAGCCTTAGATTACATCTCGTAACTGTCAATGCTCAATTTTCTCACCATTCCGCTCAGGTTCGTTTAGCAAAGGAGAGGAAGAAAGTTGACAAGATAGTGAGCGACAGTCAGGAGCGCGCGTACTGGCGCGTGGCGCGGCCTCCGCCCGGCGTGGTGAGCGCGCTGGAGCCCTGCCCCGTGCCCGTGCGCGCGCGCCACCATCGTGTCAAAAAGCGCTCTGTCTACCAGGTCACACGGGAGGTATGCACCCATCGAATTCAAGTAGTATTCTTAATTTCTTTGCTATAATTCCACTCTACCAACTTTTTAGAATCCGCTGTAACGTAGACTTTACACATTTTCTTGTAGCATCCTCCACCTTTAGTATTTAGATGTGACTAAAATTCTTCTTATTAACTTTCTACTTCTAGATTGAGCATCTAAAAGCGAGTCTGGACCGTACGAGAGTGAAGACTTCAATTGCCCTTGAGGCCTTCATCGCCTACTCGGAGACCTTCACTCCCTACGATCCCTGGCTCACCCAGCCGCAGCCCTCCAACCCTTGGGTCTCCGAGGACACCCTATTCTGGCAACTTAACCAGCCTCTGTGAGTTTAGTACTACGCCTGTACAAAGTAGACACTACCTTACATGCCTGAATTCTTTGCATTTCAGTATTTTAAATTTGAACAAATACGAAACTATCTTCCAAGAGACTTTAGAACTCCAAACGTAGTACCAACTTCTAAAATCTAAATCATTTTAACGAGTTTTGATTGATGACAGCTCTGTAGCACCTCCATATAACTTCGTATTTTGTGGTTAGTGTGGAGATACCGGGTGAGCGGCGGGTGCAACGCTGGGCTGTGTCCATCGACGAGCTCTTGTCGGACCCCACGGGGCTGCAGGAGTTCACCAGTTTCCTGCGCAAGGAGTACTCGCACGAGAACATCAGGTTCTGGCTCGCCGTCATGGACCTGCGACGCAGCAGCACCAAGCAGATACCCAAGAAGCTTGATGATATATATCAGTATGTTTCTTTTTAACCAAGTTCTAAAAAAGGAGGGAAAAATGCTGATCAAATACATAATAGGTACACATAATATGTATTTGACCAGCATTTTTTTATGTGTTTGCTTGAGTAATAGAGAAGTATGGAAAAAGGGACCCCAAATTGGAAAAAGGGCAGGATAATGATAATGACACCGATTACTCCGTGATTACTGATCCGATTTATGTGATTCTTTTTGTTATTACGTAGAGAAACCCACGTGTTTAGTACTATCAATTCCATACTATTCTTAAATAGGTACCTATCCAAGTAGAAACCGTTATTCCATGACAAAATCACTTTCCAATTTTGTGAAGTGCATTTCATTGCTCGTTGTCGCCATTTCATCTGTAACAATAGTTTTCACAGATTGGTGTCTTCGGCTGATGTCCATTGCAAAGACCAACTTTGATACGATTCTGGCATAAAAACTGCCGACTACATATATTATAGCTAGCGATAACCACATATCAGAAAATAATAATAATCATAATTCAGAAAATAATGTTAGTTCGTCTATGATAACAACGAAATAATGATTGGTTGCTAGATTGCTGCTATAATATAGAGAGGTTTATTGCATTTCTTCGAATCCCCGGAGTTGCGTTCCGTCACTTGAGCAGTATCGTTTATTTCGTGTTACGTTTATCAGAGAGTTCCTGAAGCCGGGCGCGCCGTGCGAGATCAACATCGACGGCGCGACGGCCGAGCGCGTGCAGGAGGGACTGCGCAGCGGCTCCCGGTACGCGCTGGACCACGCCGCAGAGCACGTCTACGGACTGCTGCTCAAGAAGGACTGCTACCCGAGGTTCATCCGGTCAGACCACTTCCAGCGGCTGCTCACTGAGGGCAAGAACGTGCACCAGAAGAAGGCTAAGTTAGTTGGGCTTGTTACAGACGAGGTTCAAAAGTGAGCACCAGTACTTGTAGTTCAATATTTTATTTAAAGATGTGCCGTCCACCCTTTCTACCCCACAGCATGCATGTTTTGAATTACATATAATTTTATTTTCTCACAAAATCATTACACTCGAGTCAAATAACCATCCCTCATGTTTCTTGGACCGATTTTACGGAACAGGGTACTTAATTACAACTCTTTCTGCTTAGATTCTTCAACTTTGGTGGTCAAGTGAAGAAGAAGCCGGGTACGTCGAGCGGTGCGGCGCTGACCCGGCGGCGCGGCTCCGACCGCTCGCTGTCGGGCTCGGCGCACGAGCTGGCTGTGTGCGCCGCGCAGCCGCCGCGCGCGCCCGACCAGCCCAGCCACAGCCACTCGCAGTCCAACCTCTGCGATCTTACCACCTTCAGGTAATTCAAGTTAACCTAAATTGCCGATCAAAATCGAATGTTAAAACCTCGATACTTAAGCCATTTGAGTTTTTAAGCTATTGCATAGCTTCTATCGCGGGGCTTGAGCGTGGAGAGCGAATCCAGAAATTCCGTAACGAAAATATACCAGGTTGCTATGGTTACGGAAAATAACAAGGTTGTCAACTGAGGTTGTCAAATTAAATAATTGATAAAAAATGCTATGCAATCAATAGCTTTACCGCGGCAGTCTCCGAGTGCCACACGTTTTTTTTTTTACAAAATCTATCTATCTTCTATCTATCTATAAAGAGAAGTCCTGACTGACTGACTCATCAACGCCCAGCCCATACCCTTGGACCTAGAAAGCTGAAATTTTGCACAGAGCTTCCCTGTATAATGTAGACAAGGAATAAGGAAGGATTTTTTGAAATTCAGCCAAAGGAGATTCAGCTAAGGGAGTTAAATGGGGGCTGAAAGTTTGTATGGAAAATCGTCATTTTCCGCGGGCGAAGCCGCTGGCAAAAGCTAGTACCTAACCGAATAAAAATTCTATCATTACAGAGATCCTCTCGACGACGACACTGCTGACGTAGTACCGTGGGAGTGTTCGTCCCGCGAGGTGGTGTACGGTGGCACTACCCGGCGGAGACAGGACTCGACCGCGGACTCGGGCAGCTCGTCGTCCGACGTGAGCACCGCAGTGACGAGCGAGCGCACGCGCCGCCTGCCGCAGCAGAGCACGCTGGACGGTGGGCTGCGTGGCGCGCCCCCGCCGCTGCGGCGCCTGTCCGCCGTGGAGCCGCGCCACCTGGCGCCGCTGTCCTCCCCGCCGCACTCGCCGCGCCCGCCGCGCCCCGCGCCGCCGCCCATGCCGCGCGCCATCGTGCCGCCGCCGCACCCCACGCCCACCATCAGCGTCAGTTCGGCGCCCGACGATGAGTCCACTTACTCGCCGGGCGGTACTGGCTCGCCGGAGGACACTACGCGCTCCCTCGCGCACTCGGACGAGCCCTCCTCTGTATTCGCGTCGGCGGACGCGACGCCTACGGAGCCAATGCGGCCCGTGTGCAAGATCGTTGAGGAACGATCTGCTTCCTTCGCGGAAGGGCTCGACCCGAAGCCGCCCGACCTTGGTTGTGATAGCTCTCGCGAGGAGGCACCGCATGAAACCGTCAGAATTCGGTCCATGCTGGAGTCTATCGTCGGCGCGCCCTCGGTGGAGTCCTACGACGAGTCGTCCGCTTCGGGTGCCGTGTCTGACTCGAGAGATTCCGACAGAACGAAATCGTCCGAAGACGACGTCGTGTCGGTGCAACGTGTGCTGTCCCGAGAATCGTCAACGATAAAAGAACCCAGTCCGGCCTCAAGTAGAGATACGAGTAGCAAAATCGTCGATCTTCCGGAAAATACGTCGGACAGTGAGGACGCCGCGACGAGCTCTATCCGCGAGGCGGAACTGCAGAGCGCTCGGGGGCCGGAGCGAGCCGAGCTCGAGGCGCCGGAGCCGTGCGGCTCGCTGGCGGCGCCGTGCGGCTCGCTGGCGGCGCCGTGCGTGGTCGTGCGCTTGCCGGTCGCGCCGCTCGCCGTGTGCGAGGACATCGGGGTCGACGACGACAACGTAGACAAAGTGCCTTCGGCGCCACTGCAAAGGGTCTCGGGAGATTCCAGGGCGGCGTCCGACGCGGACGCGACGAAACATATTGCTCATAAAGACGAACTGACGTCAGTCTCTGAAACAAATATTGTTAAGCGTGATAATAAAAGCGGCATCGTTGAGCGTAAGCAGCGGAACGACATATGTCCATGGGAGGACGAGTAAGTACTCGCGAGTTTAGTTAGTGCATCGTAGGCGGCGGTAGTTTGTGTATGGATGTTGTTTCTTTCATGAGATGAGTTCCAAGCAAGCCATGTGTATACCTCCGGTAACTGGTGGAGCATTAGATAGACCATTATTATGTGTTGTGTTTTCTCCAATTTGATGAGACGTGATGTAGGTGTGTGTCACGAGAGTGTCGCATCTAGACATGCTTCAGCATGACGTAGACTTCTGCATGACAATTTCCGCTAAATTATAAAACTTTTGTTTAAATGGTGAAATTATTACCAAATCACGCACAACTTTATTAGAGTTACGTTACTGTTATGTAACTATAATTTTATTCGCTTTATGTTTGTTATTTTTTGTTTACTTTGAACTTTATTTGTATATAGTGACAAGTATGTAGATATAAAAATTAAATTAAATATTTTTTATATCCACTATCATTTTAGTTTGTATTATTTTCTTACTAATTGGCACGCAAACACATTTTATCGCCATTTTTGTAATGCTGCTGTAGTAGTTGATATTTTAGTTTATCATAACTAGCTAACCATCCCTGATTTTTATTTATTCATCACATACTTTCAAAGACTTTTACTTACGATATTCAAAATAATAAAGAGAAAGATTTTTAAATCACAAGGTGTAACATATTAAATCATGATCAAATGAGCTAAATGAGCTAAATGACGACTGAAGTAACTAGTGTTAATTTTTACAAAATTCATGACCAAAGAAAACCATTTAGTCATGCTCTATGTTATACAGGGTTACTGGTATCTCGACGTAGGTACTTCTTACAAGACGTCATAGTAGGGTTAAAATGCAACAAAAGTCACCAAAAGTTCGTACGAAATTCAGTAGTTTTAGAGTTAGTGTTACAAGTCCAAAAAAAATTTAAACTTTCACAAACTTTTTTTTTGTAAACTTTGCCATTACCTACTTCATAAAAGAAATTGTGTAACGCTAAAATAACCCAAAAATAATAATGGGTTAATTATAGCCCATCCCTCTGCAGTGGGAACAAAAAAAATACTTCGCAAGATGTACAAATTATCCTTATTTTATCAGCTGTCTAAAAAAGTATAAAACTTAATACATGGACGAAAATGGTTTTTGATTTAATAGAGGAAGATGTTTTAATATGGCATTCCTGTTAAAATAAATCTAACTAACTCAAGGTTACTGAATGTCGGGAGAAAATTTAGTGGCTTCAGCCGAGTTCAGCCACAAAATTTTCCCCCTACTATGGCGTCCTGCAAGGAATAGGTACGTCGAGTTACCAGTAACCCTGTTTGTGGCGTGACTCTTTACGATAAGTCAAATTCGGACAATATCTACCTATTTGCATATCCTGGATCCTTATGCTCTATGACAAAGACCAAATGAATAACGTGTATCTATCATCTAAATGTATAATTAGTAAAAGAACATTGGAAAATACTACGTTACAAGTAAATGTAAAGATTCAATTATTGTGAAGCGTTTGGTGGCTCGATTTGGTCCTATGTGCGTAAGGTAAGATCACTTAAAATGACAAAATCGAGTCAGTCTGGAAGCATAAACAAAGTATGACCTTACTTCACTTAAAAAACCAAAATTAATGTTGTGTTGTTTAATCCTGACTGGTTAAACGCATCATACACTCTCAAAACATTTAAAATCATGCTTATCTAGTTCAGACACAAGCCGTATGGTATCCTTCCACTCCTACACCGAGTATTAAGTCCTAGTCTGTGGTAGCTAGTGACCCGTCTGGTAGGCGAACTGTGTTAACGTTATGATTTTTCTTTTTCAGGAATTCCTGCGAAAGTGATGCTCCATTTGTTAAAACTTACGCAACGCTCGGTTACTTATAATTTTTGTAGGCGAATATCAACAATACCTATTTTACCAAGTCAGGGTTATAGAATGAAATAATATTTAATTTTTTAACTTAGACTCTATGTTTTAATTATCACAGACAGAGTTAGGTCATTATTATGTAATTATATGAATATTTTAAAGTAAATGATCGTTAATTATTAGTAAAACAAAATGGGTTTTATTTGTCATCACAACTTGAAAATGTCTGAACATCTCGCACTAAAAATAACTAAAACGTGCGTATTTATTGAAGTAAACAACATTGGTTCAGATAGGAATAATACCGATTGTATCGGTTGTTAATACTATTTAGGTAATTTTGTTGATACTTCGCTGCAGCCTCCATCAACGCTGACCTTCCAAGTTCGCCGTGACGTCCTCCACGGGACCTCTGCCGCGACTATGGACCGCTCATCTTCACGATATATTAGATCGACAACGACTTTTGCAACACAGACAATATTATCATCCGCCTTCATTTAGCTGCACAAAATGGTAGAAATTAATAAAATTAGGAAATTAAATCGTCTTTTAGAATAACCGGTAGAACCTTTAGTTTTGTATGAAAAGCACCTACAAGAAACAAAATAAATTCACAATGGTCATACTGCGCCTGATGTGTGAAGCGCCTGTAGAAAGATTATGCAATTGTGCCTATCCGGTGGTTATAGCATAACAACCTGTAAAAGTATAATGTAGGTACTTACTATAGTTGGCCACTCCCAAGTGTAGAGCTCTATGAAGAATAATGGGCAAGAAACACCATGGACACTCTTTTAAATCAAAATATTTTTACAAAATCTTGGTACATCACTATGTTGAGATTATAAGAATATACCTATGTGAGAACGATGTAGGAAGATGTGCAAATTAAGAGCTTCCAGAGTCCACAATAATAATGTGGCCAACATTTAAGATAAAATCTAGACTGTTCCCCTGGTAATTTTAGTGGCCATTTTAAATTATTTCCCGCCTTCTTGGTAGTTTAAAACGTTACTTTATCTAAATGCAACTTATGGAATAATTTTTTTATAGCCATTTCAAATTCTAAATCACTCTAATAGTACAGTCATTTGGTAGTTTTACCTGGAGAGTTTTCCGGGAGTTTTGAAAATTGGCAGATTTGTAAAAAAAAAAAATTGAAATTCGAAAACATTTTCAAAAACTGTTATTAGACGCCATTTTTAAAACTCCTGGAAATCTTTCCAGGTAACGCTTATTTTTCGAACCAAATGAGTGGACTATAATGCAATTTATGATGACGCTCTGCAAATACCTCGTAGAACATCTGCAAGGAAATAACCGGAATACCACACGTCGTGCGTCAGAAGAAGTAACGTGATTCAATGCACTGCCAATCAATGTCATGGAAGAAAATTCATCTGCCCGAACTGGTGCCTCAAATACTTTTAGGAGAGAGTGCTGTAAAATAAACCTATGAAAATATATGGACTTTTTTAACTTTGCTCCACTCCACACTAGGAATTTCTCCTGTATCGTTGGGGCCTTTAAACTCACATAGTCAGACCTGGAAGAACCCCGTCAGGCGCATTACTTTGTGTAATTTATTTCATCACCACTGCTCTCAAAACGGTGAAGGAAAACATCGTGAGGAAACCGGCATGTCAAAATATTCAAAGACATGTGACATCTCCAATCCGCACTGGGCCCGCGTGGTAGATTATAGCCCGTCCTTCTCTTAGAGAGGAGGCCTGAGTCCCTGCAGTGGGAACATTATAGGCGGATGATGATGATGATGATGACACGCAGCGCTGCAGCCAATCGTTCAGTCACTGCGCCAACCATGTACTAAGGCGTAATACGCAGTTCTCAAACTTGTCATAAACTTTACCTATGTACCTACCCAGTACATAAGATAACAAGCTAGTACCTAGGTACAGAATATTATACTGAAATATTCGCGGTATCCTCACATGTGTGTATTTTTTAACGAATAGGCCTAAGCTTGCTAATCTGAACCATAAATTATGTAATAAGCCTATCGTTGATAAATATTTCTGATAAAGATGTTAAATAACAAATTATATCCAGTCACAAAAAATAAGTCATTAGTATGAAGTCGCAGCCTACTAACCGACTAATGGATTTAAGATAACCCAATTATAGTAAACGAGGAAATCCGTCTATTACGAAAAAATCTACGTCTTTGAACTTTAAGAAGTAGTTGACTGCACTATTGAAACTCCGTACTATGCTAGGCCGGCTCAAGGTCAAAGTTTACCAAACCTTTTTTTTTTGGAGTGTGTCATCAAATGACTCCTCCCGCTCTGGGCAGAGCGGTAGGGAGTGTCAGACTTCTACTGAACAAAAACCACCCGTCAAAAAAAAAAAGAGCCGTAAGAGGTAAATATTACAAGTATTACGCATCAATAGTTTATGCGAAAAGTCAATATAATCTGATTGTTAGGTAGATACTTCATGGAATTTCATTAGACTCACTTATGAAGTGGTTTTGTTATCTAAACCCTGAACTATTTCGTCAGCGTTTATCTAGTTCCGATATCTAACTAGGAATTGAAGTTATTGAGGAAGGTAGGGTCAGTGTGTAAAGTGACTTTCAGCTTCGTTAAGGATCTTTTTACACCGTTTATTTACCTAACATCAGCCCATAATGATCCCACTGCAGGGACTCAGGCCTCCTCTCTAGGAGAGGGGATGGGTTATAATCCACCACGCGGGCCCAGTGCGGATTGGTAGATGTCACATATCTTCGAATTTTTGGTTCTAAGACATGCCGGTTTCCTTACAATGTTTTCCTTCACCGTTTTGAGAGCAGCGGTGATGAAATAAATTACACAAAGTAATGCCTGGGTTCGAACCCACGACCACCGTTACCGTTCGTAAGTCGGGCCGACACCACTGGGCCACCACTCTTTATCCCAACCTACTACTTATGGCGAAAACATACTTACAATTTTTTACAACTTGTTTAGATTGTTGAAAACTTAAGAAATTTTAATAGAGGAATCCTTCGGTTCTATTTCTTAGACCCCTTAGGTCTTTCACCAGCTAAGGTCAAGCGTGTGTATGCTGTGCTGATCACTGCTGATCTTTGTAGCGATTTTTTTCCCATTTATGTGTAGGGTCTAGGGTGGCCACAGATATAGGTCTATCTATGTCTGTGAGGTTGGCAATAATTTTGCCCTCTATTACATTAAACTTAAACATAACTGGCGAAATGCGTGTGTACTATTAGGTTCAACTCTACTTAACCCTTTAGATAGTACAGGCGTGAAAGTATGTGTGTATGTGTAGGTAGCAGTATGCAGGTAGATACAAGTATTTTATATCATTAAATGGCTGACGCGATGTCAACTCTGTCTGCTACACGGTTATTGATCGAAGGCTACACGTGCTTTTTTTTTATCCAATAAGCCGACTGTTCTGATACGACAAATTATGTACTTCCCCAATTATTGAGATAAGCTTCGAAAGTCAAGCTGTAATAAGATGGATCACGGTTCTAAATCTTCATGCAAACATCAACAAACCGTACCTTTGATTAGACTTTAAAATAACTTAGCAGGAAGACCTACACAAATAAATGAAAATTGTTTTGCAATATACCTGGTGTATATGTCGCAGAGCGTGACGCGCGCTCGCTTCGCTCGCATATTATATAACACTAATATCTTCTGTCCCCAAAGTGCCGGGCGTCCGCCGGCCTCCTTCGTCGGCCTACGGCCCGGTGCCCATGCCGCCCATAAAGGATACTGGGATTTGTTCAATTCACTAAATTTGTTTAGGGAAATGATAAAACCGTGTTGTTATTTTATCTTCCTCCGTGGTTTGATCAAATCCCTTAGGGAATTGACCAATTCCCTAGTTTCATCATATCACTGCGACATATAAATATCAAAACCTATATATACCTAGAATTAATTAAGTACGTACTAAATACCTGCAATCATTAGTATGCCATTATGGCACCAGAAACCGGGTTTATTTCTAGGTCACACTACATAATTATGAACTGAAAATAAAAAAAATATCGTTTACTCATTTAAACATTTAATTGTCTTCAAACATCACAACTCACAACACAACTCTGAATGGTTCAGGTAAAAAATATAAATACATCATCCGATTCGTCCTCATTAATACTGCTATGACATAATTTACGTTGTTATCCTAAAAAGGTGTATAATTATTCGTAGTACTTAAAACTAAAGGGCCGTTTACACGCTACGAGTCTTAGCTGCGTAAACTGACTCGACGACACTATAACGTGCACAAACGTGGATAAACGGGTCCCTAGAACACTTAACACTAGATTTTTCGTACAAAAACTCGATGATTAGTTGAAAACTTCGCGGCAGACCCCATCAGCGCCCATCTTGTAGCCAGGGGGACAGTTATTGGGGACTACGATCATGTTCCTCATGCCAATTCCAGTGACTTCCTTGGGCGTCTCCTCCACGGTGTTGCTGTCTCCGCCAGAGGTCTTGTCCTTGGCCTCTGCTGCTGCCAAGGCGTTCGCCTTCGCCTCCTCGACCTCGTCAGGGAATACGATGCGGTTGGAATCGGCCATTCTGTAATTTAAAAAAAAATATGTTATATTAGTAAAGTATTTGATATATCAGAAGCTAGGAAAAGTTTAGGAAAAAGTCAGACTCATAACAATACAATTTTTTTTAGGAAAGTTTAGACACTAACTATAACATTTCAGAATCAGTTCAAAAACACAAAATAAAATGAGAGTGTATGCGATAGGATAAGTTGACGAAGATTAGACGAATTTATCTACTAATTTAATTAGTAATTATGATAAGTTATAACGTTAATGCAATTGAAATGTAATAAGTCAACGGTTGATAATGCACTGGACGTATTTATCTACAATATGCCTAAGCGTAGTCTACCCAATATAATTATGCTAAATGAAAACTAACGAAACAAAGGCAGACACGATTCCATAGAAATTGTCGGCATTTTGATTGTTAAAAGTTGCTACAGTTATGTTTTTAGGCGGATACCAGAGCGATCCCTGATTAGCAAAAAAACGAGTCGTCACGACCTCCAGGCATGCTCAGGTCAGGCCGGCCTTGAAGGAGATCGAGAGCACTGAACTATATTATACTTCTTACTACAATCAGCAGGAATCGCAAAAAAATCGTTTGGATGGATTCGAAGGTAAGCATTGTGATTATGGCACTTTAATTGATCTGTACCTAGGTACCTACAAAAACCATAACGTGTCGATACCATGGTAATAAAAGGTTAGATAAACACCATACATAGGTAACAACGATACACGGTAAACACAAGACTCAAGATGCTATTGAAATTTGCTTATTAAATGTAAATTATTGTCAATAGTGGTTTATGGACAAACCGAGTATTTAATGCATAGGTCTTCCGAAAGCTCTATGTCAGCCTTGGAATAAAATTCCTAGACCTACCTGCAAATGTAGCTTGAAAGTACTATTCAAAATAAAAAAAACCCTATAGTATCCTGATTGTAAAAATGAATATACCAAAATAGGGAAAATTATGTACTCACATTGTTTAACTAGAGTAGGTAGGAAAATTCTGAGGTTAATTCACACACACGCTCGCGTCTAGATGCAAGACGGGACTGATGCGGGCAGTCGGCTGGTAAGCGGTTTTATACAAACTATTCCACACGACTTTATCAGACGCGCACACTGAATAACGCGACACACGCCATGATTCAATGATTATAGGTTCCCCTCGAAAATACGTAGTCTCCCCCGAAGTGATCTGCTATCAATATTTTTCCAACAACTGTCGATGACGGCATCTTATCAATCGTATCTTTATACTTCAAAACACACCTGAATAAATTATTGTGCATATTGGTTTCCTTGACTAATCCGGTAATGGCTGTAAACTTTTAGTTTGATATAGGTTGATAATGCGATGAGCAGGAGTATGAAGATGATACAGGTTGATAATCCGACGTTTTTATTAATAACTGACTGTGGTAAACTATTGGGTTCTCTTACAATGTCATAACATTCAGAAAATGTGACTAACGAAGGATTTCAAACTTTCTACACCATCTATCATTCACTCTAGGGCCACTCTTGCTAATCAACAGACGACGATCAAACAATGGTTTGTATATTACAATCGAATACGCAGCAATCTACATTTCTAAAGTTTACAATGTATTTATTTTGTCATCTCGTCGACTCCATCGCTGTTTATCGTTATCGGACTTCGATCAGGGTTTCGACCGGGTCTTCGACCAGGGTTCTGCTCTTTACGTCCGGCACGGAAGACTTACTTGAGTTTTTGGGAGAGTCATTGTGTAACAGCATATAACTTTGTTTAAAAGCTGTTCATCCTGCAAATCTGTTAAGCTATTTATATTTTGACCAAACAATATTGCGGTCGACCGTAACCAGTGGTAGCTAGCTGTAAACAATAGTTTTTTTTTTTAATTTTGCCTGTACAATTATGCAATTGACCAAAAAAACCTTTCAAAAAATTGATTTGGTCAACTGAGCCCACAGGTCCATTAGCGCGCGGGTCTAGTTGACCAAAGACTCAGAGTCTTAAAAGCGCCACTATTCTACAGCATTGAATTCAAACATTACGTAATTCGTAAAAAGTTGGTAGAAATGTAGAACTCATCACTAAATAAACTTGATGATTAATGATGATTGATGAAGAGAACATGGAACTTAAAACGGGCGAAATGTGAGTGAGGACTATACGAACTAGTACTCCACCAGCTCTGCCTAAATTTCAAACTATAACTGGGACAGACCTTTGAAAGGAAATATTTACTCACGTTATTTTCCATATTTTACTTGATGTGGACTACCAGTTTGCTCCACATTGTATACGAATTATTGTGATAACCTTATAATTTAATCAAATGAAGCCATTAGCCAACTCAGCTATAAGAACTTTTTATTTTTTTTAAACGTTGCCCCACACTAGGAATTTCTCCTGTATCGTGGGTGCGTTCACAAACATTTAAACTCACATACACAAATACCCAGACCCGGAACAACTATCTGTAGGTCATACAAATATTTGATCCGTGCGGGGATCGAACCCGCGACACGCAACGCAGCAGTTCAATGCTTGAGCCACTGCGCCAACCGTGCCGTCTTTAAATGAGCGTTCGTTAAAATGTACTGTTACTGTAATGGTTAGCTTATTAATAAGTATAAATTACCGTATCCACATAAAAGACTATCCGTAGGCACATAAAGACGTCTATGCAAGTGAGCGGAAAAAAGGTTTCGGGAAACATGTTATTACTGTGTGTTTTATGAACATGATAATATTCGCAGTTGTCTCAAAAAGTTTTCTCGGAACCCGAGTACTGAAGTTACCGACTGGCTTATCCTGTCAACTCTACATTCTACATGTAAATCTAATAATTAATTTAATTCAGAATTGAATTAAATAAGGGAATAAGAAATTACCAACCACAACTTGACAACTGCACCTTATAATTATTATAATGATTATCGTGACTGTCGACTTTATATCCGTTGTTAGATCACAAGTTATGATCGTGAAAAATTGAACCTAGCTAAGAAATCAGAAAAAAATTATGCATAGTGTATAAACTGTATAATCGATCTTACACAAATTAAATGGTTTTGTTCAACAGTTAGTGTCTAACTATAAAAGTTTTATCTAGAAAGTCTGATAAAGAAAGCTACTGTAGAGAGTGACTGGGCTATGCTACCTCAATGAATGCCCCGAACAGGTTAATTGTAGTTCGAGAGTAACTAGCTTGCCCGTAAATTAATGAAAATGTGTAACCTACTGACCACTAGAACTATGAACAACTGTATTTTTAGAACACTATATAGCTGTTGCCTGTGCTATTCGCGTGTGTGCTGTGGAATTTTTATGTGGATGTGTGAGAAAAGAAAAAATAAATAAAAAAGTGGTACATGTGGTCTTCCTGAGTATAATATAACTCTGTGTCTTTCATTCAGATCAGTAGCTCTACCATGAGTTTACACAGCAAAAACTCGCTAGCGTCTCCGTAAATTAGTTGTATGAAATATTGTACAGCGCCCCTAGCGGTCACAGAAAGAATTAAAATTCATACCATGAGCACTATAGATTACGATAGGTTAAACACCTAGCGTAATCTATTCGATAGTCACTAACGTTCTTCAGCTGTCACCGTACAAAACGGTACCATGAGTCACTAATTTCACTGAACCTATTGAGTAAGACGCTTACTTTAGTAGTTACGTAGCTCACTAGCCTTTTGGCGTGTGAAACATATGTTTACCTACATTAAAATTATATACGTTTTTGAGTCTAATATAGTCAAAATAATGTCTGCAAGTGGTTATTTAGCATGGAATATGTCAGTGGTCGCTAAATTTGAAGACCAACGACTTGAATAACATGAATTTCAAGCCAAAATGTTAGATACCAATTGGAAAATATAATTTTGAGGAAAGTTCAAACTTACCTTTCTATAAACTCTACCAACAATTGGAACTGTATGACACTGGTCCTCATTGTATTAAATAATCTGTTTGAATCTATAGTAAACTTTTAAACTACACAACGCAGCTCTCACAAGCACGCAACACTCAAGGTCAACTATCAAAATTACAAATTGAATACACGACAGTGACATATTAAAAGGAATAAAAATTCAAAAACCACTTATCACTATGTGTAGTCTACTATCTGTCAACTTTTCAATTTCGTCGTTTTATTTGTGTAGATACCGTTCTCTCTTCTTATTAGTGGGAAAGAAAGAAACAAAACATGAATAGAGTGAAGTTAGCTAG
The DNA here is from genome assembly GCA_949316265.1 of Diarsia mendica. Classification (NCBI taxonomy): domain Eukaryota; kingdom Metazoa; phylum Arthropoda; class Insecta; order Lepidoptera; family Noctuidae; genus Diarsia; species Diarsia mendica. The sequence continues at coordinate 17,702,335 of OX438897.1, forward strand.
ACGACACAATCTATCGAGCTTACCTTAGCGCCTGCGTAAGACTCCGTAAATCTCATGGTGCAAACATAATCGTAATCTATTTGATCCACGTTAGCACGCTAGCGAGTACAACGCTAGTGATTAAGTTTTCGATGACAACTCATGGTAGAGCTACTGTTTAACTGTTCGAACGTGACGTAACAAACATTCATGCACCCAAAGATAACCTACGTCGCAGAGGCGCCTGAGCTAGAAACATATTGCTGTCGTTTTTTATCCGACGCGTGTATTTGTTTGTCCTTCTCAGCCAACTCAGTCGTCGGTTAGCCCCTTCACGGGATGGCTGTTTCCATGCTGTAAGTACTACAGTTTTGTTTATAAGATGAGTCTGTGCGCTCGCGAGGCGTATGGTTATCTTTTGTGAAACTTTTAAGAATGAATTAATATTGTAGTTTTAGTGATGTAAAGCGTTTTTGTAAATAGTTTTTGTTTGTTTATAGGAACAATTTATTACGTATATATCGTGGCACATAGGAGAACGTTGGTAGAAAATGAAATATGCGCTTTACTAGGTGAAGAAGAAGAAAACACTCTGATGAACTTCTGCAAATTGACAGTGAATTGGAAAATCACCAGAGCGAATGGAAGATGTCCAAAGTGCCTTCGAAAACTAGTTTGTCGACAGCCAAAATGTAGAGCAACTGGAAAATAAACAAAACGAAGAGAATTTGTTCGTCCTGAAAATTTCAGCGCCTTCTGACCTGCACTAAGTGCAAAAAAAAAATGACGTTTTCCATGACTATCTTTGAAATTTATTTTTTTGATGAGAGATATTTTTTTATACTTATTATACAGGCTGTAACGGAAGGGGGGTATCAACCCTGAAGGAGGTGAATGTGCTCATGAAACTCAACAACTTTCCCCAAAGAACATAGGTTGAAATAAAAAAAATTTGGCCCTCCCTTACAAAACTGACTGACCAGCTGATTGATTTACTATGGGAGGGCCAAATTTTTTTTTCATATTTCGACCTATGTTCTTTGGGGAAAGTTGTTGAGTTTCATGAGCACATTCACCTCCTTCAGGGTTGATACCCCCCTTCCGTTACACCCTGTATTGTAGTCAAATAGCTTGTGAAAAAAAACTTAATTGTTATAAGATGATTAGAAGTGTTTTTGCTCCTGAAGCATAAGGCTGTTTATTTTCGTTACTTTTTTGTAGAGGTCTACTCATTTAGTTATAAATTATTTTAATAAACAAATAAGATAAAAATGTATTTAATTTTTATAGTTTATAATATAACTTTTAACACAAAATCATAAATTATAAATATTTTTAATTAAATCAATTAAAAAAACGTATTATAAAAAGGTGCGCCTCTGAAGCGTATGGTTATCTTTAACGTAAGCCGTGGTATGGTTATCTTTCTAGGGTTAATAAAGCAAAAAAATATACCAATCGAATGGAGAACCTCCCCCTTTTTGGGAAGTCGGTTAAAAATCGAGAGACGATTTTCTGCTATTCATGTAAGTATAAGTTAGTTTCGGTAGATCAGTTTCCAAATACATAGAGCAGCTGGCTCGCTGTGATCACTATAGCGCTCTGTCTGCTGACTACACATGGGGTCCCGGATCCTAGGTTCGATCTCCAAATCGGGCGAAGAGTTAACCGGATTATTTTAAATATTATTAATCTCCGCAGCAACCAGGAGTCTGGATCTAATTTTGATTGGTCTCTTGCCATCACTTTTACATGGGACTTAAACATCTAGCGTTGGTCGGTGAGGTGTGTGGGATAGGGATATTAGCGTGATACACATGTTTTATTAACAATCAGTGACATGCTACACATGGCATTACCTATGGGGCCCAAAATTAATCTATTTTTAACCGACTTCTAAAAAAAGAAGGAGGTTCTCAATTCGGATGTTATTATTATTATTATTTTTTTATATATTTGTTCGGGCATAACTCCGTCACTTGCTAACCGATTTGAAAAATTATTTTTTTGTAGGAAAGGGGGGGGTGAAAAATAAAAACTTTTTAACAAAAAATAAAACCGACTTAAAAAAGAAAACACAAAAAAGTTTTTTTTTTTTTTTTTTTTGTTTATTATATTACAATCTAGCCCAATAAGGCTAATAAGCAATTTTAATCTAACTTAATTTGCTAAAAGTAAAAGTATATCTAAGAGCACGTCCATTGCGTTTACTTAGCGTCTATTAAGGTGAAGTCACTTTGTTCTTGTGTCCATATAAATAGCTAGGTACTACATATATTACACTCGCGGTAAAGTCACAGATATTATTATGTTACACTATATTACACTACACTAACTCAAAAGGTTTAGTCCTTTTGAGCCTTCTTACTATGTCCGTGTTATCGAGGAGCTGGATGGCCTCAACATTAACATGATGATGAAGTCGATGTTCATGAGCTTCTGCATATTTTTGGATTATGCTGTTTACGAACTCTATATTCAGGTCCCGATGGATGTCGTCAATTCGTATATACCAAGGCGCGTTCACGATGTTCTTGAGTACTTTATTCTGGAATTTTTGTATAATTTCTACATTGCTTTCTTTGGCACAACCCCATAGTTGTATACCATAGGTCCATACTGGCATAAGGACTGATCTGTAGATCAGGATTTTGTTAGAAACTGACAACGCGGAATGCTTTCCTAGTAACCAGTTCATGCTTCTGTAACGAATTTCTAATTCTTCTCGTTTCTTTTTGACATGGGCTTTCCAGCGAAGCTTTGCGTCTAAGGTCATACCAAGATATTTGGCAGTGTTTTCGTACGGTACACTTTTGTTGTTTATGTATACTGGGTTGTGTTCCGATTTCTTGTTAGTGAAGTCAATGTGAACGGATTTTGTTTCATTCAACTTTATCTTCCACTTTTTGGTCCAATCATAGAATTGATTTATTGCTGTTTGTACTTTTACCACAGCTTCCTTGTGAGTAGATCCTGTGGACATTATTGCGGTATCATCAGCAAAAGTAGCGATAGTTGCATTTTCTAGTTCTGGTATATCACATGTGTACAATAGGTACAGGACCGGGCCTAGAACACTTCCTTGTGGTACACCAGCTTTTATTTCTTTTAGTTCAGAATAGGCGTTTTCTTGCCTTACTCTAAAGACTCTACCAGTTATATATGATTCTAATATATCTGCGAATTGTTTTGGCAACATAGTTCTTAGTTTATAAATCAATCCTTTGTGCCAAACTTTGTCAAAAGCCTGGGCTACATCTAAAAATACAGTAGTACATACTTTCCTATCTTCAAGGGCTTTTTCAATTACTGTTGTAATTCTATGCACCTGATCTATCGTTGAATGTTTTTCTCTGAATCCAAATTGATATTCTGGTATTATGTTGCTATTTTCTATAATTGGTTTTAGTCGTTTTAGAAGTAGTTTTTCGAAAAGCTTTGACATCACTGGCAGCAAGGAGATAGGCCTGTATGATGATGCATCTTGAGGTGGTTTCCCTGATTTGGGGATCATGATCACTTCTGCAACCTTCCATAGGTCTGGAACATGCTTTAGTCTAAAAGAAGCATTGAGTATCTTAGTAAGTTTCACCAAGGCTTTTCTTGGTAGATTCTTTAGGATTTCCCCTGTGATAAGGTCATAACCGGGGGATTTTTTTGGGCTGATATGATCTCTGATTTCTTTAAATACTTCTTTTGGTGTTACAAGTTTTATCTCTTGGTCTACTTGTAGTAGTTGTTCCCAGTGGAGATCTTGGTTAGCGCTCTCGGTTTGTGTAAAAGTGTCCTCCAAGTGTTGGGCGAACCTTGATGCTTTTTGCTCATTACTTATTGCCCATTGTCCATTTAGCTCTTTTATTGGCGGTATGTGAGCAATAGGTCGTTTTTGGTTCCTTGTGGCTTTCCAAAGTGAATAATCAGTCGATCGATCATTAGTCAGTTGAAGAAGATGCCTATTTAAATTGTCGTCCCGAAAGTTCTTGATTGCCTTATTAATTTGTTTACTTATTCTATTTAACAGTGTCTTATCTTGGGGAAACCTGTTTCGCTGCCACTTTTTTCTCAATGTTCTTTTTTCTCTGATCAGATCTGTTATTTATTTTGGATAAGTATTAACCTTCACAGTTCTTCTTTTCTCGGGTGTATTAGCCCATGCAGTTTGTTGGACATCTACAATAAATTTGCTTAGTTCTAAATCAAGTCGGTGCTTATCATTTATGAATATATTTAAGTCTATTTTATTTTCTAAGTCTATTTTAAAGGATTCCCAGTCTGTGAACTTGTTGACGAGAAACGGATTGCTTTCTCTCTGTTTGACATATTCACTAGTGTATAAAATTATTGGTGAGTGATCAGAGTTCATATTAAATCCTTCTTCGGCACTTATAAAGTCAGAGGATATTCCTTTATAAATAAAAAAGTCAATTAAGTCTGGAATTTTTCTTGAGTCTGTTGGCCAATATGTCGGTTTTCCAGTTGATAGAACCTCTGATTTGGTTTCTTGTATGGCACTTAGTAGCTCTCTGCCTTTTGTAGTAGTTAGTCTGGAGCCCCAATAGGTATTCTTGGCATTGAAGTCTCCACCTAATATAAATCTGTTTCCAAGTAGCGCTAAGAGTGTCTTGTATTGCTCTTTTTTTAGTGCGTGTTTTGGGGGTTTGTATATAGCTGCTATAGTAACGGAGTCGTATCTTTTCATTTTAATAGTTACACCGATCACTTGCATTTCCTGATCTTCACATTTGGTCTGTTCATAATGATGTATGTTTTCTCTTATTATGACGGCGCTGCCTCCTCTCGCGGAGTTATCAGGATGCAGGGCATGATATATCTTATAGCCTTGAAATTTAACAAATGATTGACGTGTAAAGTGTGTTTCGGAAATTAAGCATATATCTATGTTTTCTGTATCTAGGACTACTTGTAACTCATGTTGGTGTTGCAGCAGTCCATTAGCATTCCAAGCCATGATCTTGAGGTTATTAATCATTTTCGCAGATGAATTGGAGCTTTTTTGGCACTCATTTCTAGTTTTTTAAGCCGTTCATCAAATGTTGACATTAGACTTAAGATTTGGTCGAGTTTTGACTCCGAACTTGTCTCCATATTATTTTTGACTACTTGAGAGTACGAGGACGGCTTGGGTGGTTGGTGGGTCATTCCCATCTTTACATTAGCTTCTTTGGTTGTTGATGGTTCGGTATGCTTCTTTGGTTGGGATACAGTTTGCTTCTTAGTGTATTTACTTTTTAATACTTGCATCTCCTTTGCTACTATACACCCTCTATAGTTAGCTGGATGTGGCTCACCACAATGGACACATTTTGGCTTATCTTGAGCCGGTTTCACGCAGTCTCTTGTGAGGTGTTTGCCCGTGCACTTGACGCACCTTGGTTCTTTCGAACAGTACTTTTGGGTGTGTCCATAGGCTTGGCATCTTTTGCACTGAGGAACTAGCTTAGATGCTCTAAGTGGGTGGATTTCAACTTTGCACCCTAGAATATTAGTGATTTCATAAACTTTGTTTATATCTTCATCTTTTTCAAATGTCAACATAAACATGTTGAGTGGTTCTTTTTTCCTCCAACTCAATTTGCTTACGGCATTTTCAATTTTGTAGCCCTTGTTTTTCAGGTACTCTACAATTCTTTCTGGCTGGCATGTATGATGAAGCTTTTTGGCCATCACTCTTATCGGTCTGGTTTGTTTGTTTTCATACGTATGCCAGAGTAAATTGTTTGAAGTTAGAAGCTTCGTAATCTCTCTATAGGCATCTTCATTTGTTGCATTTATTTTTATGGTGAACGTGTCGCCCTGAGTACTGGCTATTGAGTCATAGAATGACTGGTAATCTTTAACACCCTGCACATTTATTGGGGGTGGCTTTGGCGTTTTTTTGGGATTTATGCTCCCTTGTTCAATATTAGCATTATTTTGGGAGGGGGGAGTCAGCGTACGGTTCAACTTACGTTTTTTTCTTTTATTTTCTATCCTAATCCACTCCGTTTCTCTAGCTAGTTCCTCCTCATCCGTCTCATATTCGATTGGTTTGGGTGAACTTTCTTTGTTGGCCTTTTCAGTGGCCTTATTTTCCTCTTGATCAGATTGGTGTTTCAAAATTTCCCGTAGCTTTTCCATTTCGGTTTTAAGCTCTATTACTTGACATTGTAATTCTTCTCGCTTTGCCTTTTCTTCGCTGTAATACTTAAACAGCTCATGTTCCAAATTGGTAGTTAATTTTATTGTTTGCGTTTTCGAAGCCATGTCGGTGAAAGATGTCTTCGCCTTAACAAATGTTGTGATGATTAAACATGTTTCGCACAAACAGTATCTGGGTCATCGCGACCACTCCGAGCGAACTGATGACGCACGGATCGGCCACACTGTTGTGATGCGTATGCACTTTGCTAACTAGAGCACGCGATCGCGAGAGGCACGTCCGTCCTCTAGTAAGACCGAGCTGACTGTGGTCGGTGGCAAAAAAATTAAATCAAAAAACTAACAAAAGTCACCGACTACAGAAATTGAATTTTCAAGTTTATTTTTCACTTTTTTGCGTTTTTTTATTGAAGTCGGTTTTATTTTTGAAATTGAAATCGACCTCGTTTGTTTCACACCTGATTATTATTATATTATCTTACGAGTTAGTATCATCATCTGCCTAGCTTTTGCCCAAATATGGTAGGTTCGGCGTCCAGCCGTATCCGCTAAGGATACAACTCCGTATATAAAGTATGATATGTAATATATTTATACAGCAGACGACAAAGTGAAGTGACAAACTATTGGAATTTCGATAAGGAATCAATACATTCCTTGAATTACAATGTTTACAACTAACTTGTTTGTACAATGATAAATACTGAATTTTGCGACTTATTATTGCCTATGGGTGTGGTTACTCATATACAACGGTTTTCAAATCTATCGTAACATCCGGTGTTTTTAGTACAAAATGGAATATAATATAGGTGACCTACGTGGTTATATGACGCAGTTGAGAAATCGTTTTTTATTATGCTATCTATTGTCGCCATTGCAGAATGTATTAACAAAAAAACATTTATTTAAAACTAGTGACCCGCCCCGGCTTCGCTCTGGTGAAAAAAGGTATTAAAACCTTCCTCTTGAATCACTCTGTCTAATAAAAAAACTCGTGTCAAAATCCGTTACGAGTTATAACATTTTAAGCATACATAGGAACAGACAGCGGGAAGTGATTTTGTAGTGAGTAGTGATGATGATGATTACAAGGAACATTTTGCAAGAGAGTGAAACAAACCGGCTAATTCTAAAACACGCATATATATAGGTAGAGGTTCCGTAGTCAGGTGGAATAATAAAACACTTTGCAAGTCCAACTTAGCTGTGATAGTTTACTTTTATTGGTTTATTTACCCTACTGTCATATGGATACAAGACTCTAACACAAATTTGGCAAACGGCTCTTTGAATCGAAAAATTGTTTTAACACACATCCGTATAATGTTTTTGAACAACGTATATATACAACACACCCCCACACCAAAGTACAAGTCGTTCAAACAAAGTTTAAAATTATTAAAATTATTTTTATTATTTATTTACTTTATCTGGGCTAGAAGACGTTGCTTCGTACAAAATTTCAAGATTCTGAGTTCACGGGAAGTACCCTGTCGAAAATTTGTGGAACTTGGCGGCATAAACGGCTGTATCTTTTAATTGTGTTGGCTTCGAAGTTTGATTTTTTCACAGTTTTAAGGGACAGTAAATCTGAAATTTCAGCTTGATGCCCAGAAAAAGGGTCTTGACAGACAGTCTGGGAGGGACCACAAAGTAATCCTATAACGATTCCGTTTTTTCCTTTCGAGTTACGGAACCTTAAAAAGGGTAATATTTTATCACTTTGTGATATTATACATAGCAGCGAGTTCAAGAAATCAAGGGATACAAATTTGAAATGAAGTCGAGCCACATTTTCTTATCTTGAACGCGCACTAGTATTTTGCAAAAATGTGTACAATCAAAGACCGATATTTTATTATTTGAGTTATCATTAAATATTTTGAACTGTAATATCGATAACAAGGTTCTTTTACTTATTTATAAAGCAGTCTAGGTATTAATTTTGCAAATGCAACGATTAACCCATCGCCTTAACTAAATCCTCATAAAGATAAAATATTGATAAAAAGAAATCTCGTAATTCAGTGAAATATTTTATTATCATTACGCGGATTTTCCCTCAGGAAGGAAGAACACAAACATGTGAGTATTTACAAGTAGGTAGGTTAAAGATCCTAACAACGATAATTACTTGCAAAGGGTTCAGTTTCTAGAATAATTAGATATTTATTAAGTTCGAAATATGCCAAAATATGTTGAGTTGATTACTAAAGAATATGATTTCAATTTTCACAAATAACCCTCCTTTTGGGCTTCCCCGCAGTCGGGTAAAAAAAGAAAGATGCAATGAATTATTTATTCTTATAATTATTCTTAAAATGTTAATTTTTCAAAGGTATCATTTATTGTCGTCGTATCTTCAAAATTAATTTTGCATTATTACCAAACTTCTCGGCACACTCCATCGGAGGCCATTTTCTGGCCTTCTGGGCAGTTCGGTGGGACCGTTATAACATTCCTCAATTTTCCTAGTGGTAATATTGCGGAAGAGTTGCCAGATGGCGCACTGCTAGGAAGCTCTGTACTCGAACTTGGTTGGGGCAGCGAGTTCACACAACTCTGGAAAAGTACAATATTATAATTTCATTAATATAATTTGGGTTTAACATTGTCTAATAAGGTCGAATGAAAAGACTTAAACAGTATCGGGTTAGTGGTATGGTCTCCAAAAAATGAATGGTTGAAATTGGACTACTCTGTAAAAAGTATTCGTGACGAGTTTGATGTTCCAGGGTAGCCCGCGAAATTCAAAATCATTAATACAACCCTCCGGGTTGTTTGTTTGATGATTTTAATTCTGTAACTACATATGTCTTACAGCCGCGAATCAAATGTTCATCAACATACAACCTATCACTTGCCTGCAAATTGCAAAAAACTTAAGAAAATTTGAATTTCGCGGGCTGGTTGGAGGGTTCACCTTAAGAATGTCATCGTACACTTTTCTGCGTATTGTGTTTTTTAATTCAAGACGTATCAAAACAACACGCTGTTGATCATATCGGCTGGAACTGTTACAGCGCTAAACTGCATGGTGCACATGGATGACAAGTTCATTTGGTATTACTTCTAGCAAAACAAGACTTCTGAAACGATATGATGAACACAAAGACATTCAAATCATGGATCATACACCTAATTATAATTAATTTATAGTCCGTCAGATTTTCCAAAAAATATTGGACACGTATTTATACATTTTTCACGTAAACAATATTGAAGACGATACTTAATATGCTTCGAAAAGTCGCGCGACGTCACAGTTTGGTACATTTTTACCCGAAAGTGACGTCACCAGCCCCCGACTCACGATCTTTGCCACGTTGATTTTCGTCAATTTTTATTAATTTGGCAGAACAAAAAAGTAGTTAAAAAACTAAAAAATCCGACTGAAAAAACTGAAAAGCAAAAAACAAGCACATTTTAAATTAAACAAAACTTGGAAGCAGGCGGGGTCCATTCTATTTTCATTTTTCTTTTCTTAATTTAATATTCAGATGAACCCCGCCTGCTTCCAAGTTTTGTTTAATTTAAAATGTGCTTGTTTTTTGCTTTTCAGTTTTTTCAGTCGGGTTTTTTAGTTTTTTAACTACTTTTTTTATTTCTTACTTTTTAGTTTTTTGTGTTTGATCTTTCGTTGGTCGCGTAAAATTCTTCGCAGATGATTTAACTTTTGTGCTTGTTTATAGGATATCTCACTTTGAATTTCTTTTAAACATATAAGTGTTATATATTTTTGTAATCTCCTTTTAAAACCCTTTATTTGATACCCTACTCGATGGTATAGGAAAAAAAAAATTTTTTGAACTCCGCGATTTGGCCCCCAAAATCCGAAATTTTTCTTTGTTTTTTAATTTTAATGTAGCCTATAACTCTCGCGCCATCAAGGCGAATCTAACGACGTATATGTCATTCAAATCGGTTCATCCGTTTATGAGTTATGAGGGAACAAAGAAACGGACATACATACACGTCAAACACATAACCCTCCTTTTGGGCTTCGCCGCAGTCGGGTAAAAAACACGTATCCAATATTTTTCGATAATGTAAACAGAATCATATTCTTTTAGTCAGTCAACTACCTTAATTTCAAATAGATAATAAAAACGTAAACTTAAAAACATTATTATCTACAACATGTTCCTGTATTACTGGTTTAGCGTAGTTGAAATGCTAAGGAGTGTTAGTAAGTAGAAATATCAGCTAAACTTACACCAACAATCAATACGATGAAAGTGACACAGACGGACTTGTGATCTACCATCTTGGTTGATTTTTTTTAATACTTTGGATAATGTGTTTCACGTTTGCTTCGTTGCAGATAAATGATTAAGAAGTCAAATGCAAGAAATTCTGCACTTAAATATAACTCACCAGAGTAAGTACTCATTGTTATAGATAATGATAGAACTTCAAAAAACAATTATTTTACATAGGTAGATAAATACATCAGTATTATTGCCAATATAATTGCAATAAATTGCAGTTTTCCTTGTCCATCTACAAAGTGTGAAATTACCTAATATGATAAGAAACCACTTGTGTACAATGCATCATAATTACGTTATACATAGTGCGTTAGGTATATGTAGTCATAAATAATAAGAAAAGTATGGATACGAATAATTTAAGTCATAAAACATAGAAATATTAAAACTGTCTTTACTCTGCATATAAACGTTAATGATATAGGTACCTGATACGCTGGTTTCATCATCAAACAATAAGCAAAAATTAGAAAATATAAATAAATATTTTATAAATCCCTTATTAGTAACTTAATTAATTAAAAGTAGATAAATAAATGGTAGTCAGTTCCGTCAGGCTCATCAGAACGTAACTAAAACAGAGCATTTTCCCCAGTATAGTTAAGCCTTGCAGAAGAAGATTCAGGCCAGCAAGAAGCATATTCAAACAATAATGTATCACTATCAAGCCAAAACTATTCAGGAGCCTGCTCTCTCAGATTTGACTCCACAGTCGAGTGATTTCAGTGAGTAAGCTATTTGTTACTATTGATTTCTTTTGAGTTTTAATTGTAAAACCAGGTAAATAAGGAAGGAAAATAAAAAGATTTTTGCTCGTAGGTGATTCGTAACATAGTCGCACGTAGGGATCTAAACGTAGGACGCGTAATCTAAATTGGAATTGACGACTATTACGTAAAACATGCAACATATTTACAGTATGAATCATTGAGTGAACCAATATGAAAAATCTGAAACTATTATTTAGAGGTAATGAATATTTCTCTCGGAAATGTTAGTTACTTTAAACTTTACCTCCAATAGGTTCCGATATTAAAAAATGTATTATTAGAATTAGACTAATATGACTTATTTAACTATTGACCTCATGAATGTAAGACGTTTATGGAGTCACTAGCTGTTGCCAGCGGCTTCGCCCGCTACAACTCGAAAATTATCCTACGGAAAGATATAATCGGGATAAAAACTATTTTATGTGTTAATCCAGGTTATAAACTATCTGTGTACTAAATTTTATCCAAATCTATTCAGTACTTTTTGCGTGAAAGAGTAACAAACATCCATCCATCTATCCATCCATACATACATACTTACAAACTTTCGCGTTTATAATATTATCATAAATTGTTCATGGTTTAATCAGAAAAACTTCATAAACTTGAATGCTTTATTTCTAATATTTCATTGACAAAGTAATGTTAGGGCTTAGGAACACTTTGTTTGTTAAGAGACCTGTTGATATGAGGAATATATCAAATAAAGTACGAAGTAAATCTTTAACTTGAATAAAATTGTAGACTGCAAAATATTGGAGTCAAACCATTGATATAATAAAACCAATTATATATCAATGAGTCAAACTGTTAAATTAGAACACAATGTTAATTACTTGATGAATAAATAAATAAATAAACAGTTTTGACACTTAATTTTTTTATATAAAGAATAATGGAAGGAGTGGAGGGAGGCGTTTGCCCAGGAGTGGGGAAAGAGCAGGCTAGAAAAAAAAGTAAGTTGGTTTGGCAATGAAAGTGTTAATCAAAATTGTTGAATAAATTATGTCATTTAATTTCGTATGGTAGGCTCAGGAAGAGACGGCATAAAATTGATTCATGATAAAAAATTGTGTGGTATAAGTACTTACTACAACTAAAAAGAGTTAGATAAATAACTTTTGGCAAAAAAAAGTTTTTCTATTTATTTTTACGGACCAAGTAAATGCATTTAAAAATAATTTATCCATACGATAACATAAATGCAAGAATTGAAAGGATCTAAGCTCTCCCAAACACTCCTTATGGGTGAACAATCAAGTACATTATACATTTATAAGATTATAATTTACCACTTTAATGGGGGTCCATATTGGCTCACCTAAAGTTCTTTACCCGAAATTGTTCTTCCTAACGATTTGTAATCCGAATGATCACTCTTCCTAAAATTTTACATCCTATATGAAAAAAATACTTAGAAAAATTTCGCGACCAATTTCGAGGTAGCGCTCGCCGGCCGCTGCCGCGGCACCGCTTGCTTCGCTCGCTCGGCTCGCGCGTAGTTGGTCACAGTTCTAACCTAACCTATGGATATCTTTGCATAGTATATAAGGTCCCATTAAAATAGGTGGACATATTTTAACACAGCGTTTAGTAAGCCTAACTAAAGACATATAAACAAAAAAAAAACACTATATAAAGTGATTTTATTTTGATTTAAAATAATAAATTGCCGGCACTCTAGAACAAACTCATCCTATAAAAGTAAGTATTTTAATGTCTTTTTCTTATATATTTTTTTACTATTGTCCTTATTTTAGCGGTCTGAATGATTTCTAAAATTTTGTCCACCTATTTTAATGGGACTTTATTTAATACTGATTATTATGAATAAAAAGTAATATAAACAAAAAAGATATGACTTTGAATAATAGTGTAAAAGATGGTTATGTTGAGAAAATATAGGAAAACAAATAATAGTGTATTAGATGTTTATTGAACCGCTCGCTTCGCTCGCTCGGCTCGCGCGTAGTTGGTCACATTTCTAACCTAACCTATGGATATCTTTGCATAGTATATATGGTCCCATTAAAATAGGTGGACAAATTTTAACACAGCGTTTAGTAAGCCTAACTAAAGACATATAAACAAAAAAAAACACTATATAAAGTGATTTTATTTTGATTTAAAATAATAAATTGCCGGCACTCTAGAACAAACTCATCCTATAAAAGTAGGTATTTTAATGTCTTTTTCTTAAATTTATTTTTACTATTGTCCTTATTTTAGCGGTCTGAATGATTTCTAAAATTTTGTCCACCTATTTTAATGTAACTTTATTTAATACTGATTATTATGATTAAAAAGTAATATAAACAAAAAAGATATGACTTTGAATAATAGTGTAAAAGATGGTTATGTTGAGAAAATATAGGAAAACAAATAATAGTGTATTAGATGTTTATTGCTACTGACATTATGAAGTTGAATGCTTCGGAATTAAAACATTAGAGACAGAGTAGTTAGAAATTGCGATTGTTAGGATGAAAAATGTTAGGAAGAACATTTTCGGATTTCCAATTATCGGAGTTGAAATTTTAGGTGAAATTTTAGGTGAAAAAGTTGAAATGAGGACGAGCATAAATGATGCTCGTCCTCATTTCAACTTTTTATCCCTTGATTCCTTGAACTCGTTAACTAGCAATTATATGACCATTAAAGGGGTGCGCCAAAGTTCACCTAAAATTTCAACTTATCTTGCAAAAATGTTATTTGACTAAAATAATAATCAAAGAGCTATAAATTTAATTATTCGAGTAAACATATTTTAAACTGTAATAATGATAACAAGGTTCTTTTACTTTCTAAAAAGCTGTCTGCTGCGATTAAACTATTGCCTTAACTAAATCCTAATAAAGACAAAAATATTGATAAAAGAAATCGTAATTCAGTGAAATATTTTACTATCATTACGCGGATTTTCCCCTAAGAGAAAGAACACAAACATGATATGTGTATTTGCAGGTAGGTTAATATATCCTATCAACAATATTATTTGCAGTGGGCTAATACCGATTCTAGTGTAATTAAATAGGTTTGAAATGGTAATGTAAGTTTGAATGTTCCTAAAAAAGAAAGATAAAATATTTATTATTAAAACGTCAGTTTTTCAAGTCATAGTCAAACAGTATAGTCAAGCAAGTAGTATATATGGCACTTTCAGTAGAAAGTGCCATCCTCGTCGCCAAATTTTGGATTGACTCAGATCACTACCAGTCACTATCACTATCATACCAACGTTCTCGGCACACTATTAAATCGTTTCCCATTGTCTGGTTCTCTGGGCAGTTGTATGGGGCAATGATAACTTGCAGAATTCTTCGTGACGATAATGTTGCGGAAGAGTTACCAGATGGCGCACTGCTAAGAAGCTCTGTACTCGAACTTGGTTGCAGCAGCGAGTTCATACAGCTCTGGAAATGTACCATTTTAAGTTCATTAATTAAATTGACTGTAAAACTGCATAGTAAGGTCGGCTCAAAAGACATCGTAAATAGTTTTGGATGAGTGGTATGGTCTCATCATCTGCCTAGCCTTTTCCCAAATATGTTGGTGTTGGCTTCCAGTATAACCGGATGCTACTGAATACCAGTATTTTACATGGAGCGACTGCCTATCTGACCTCCACAACCCAGTTAATACTGGGTAATGCGATACCCTTTGGTAAAACTGGTTGTCAGATTTTCAGGTCACTGACTACCTGTAACAACTGCCAAAGATCTATATATGGCAGCCGGGACCAACTGCTTAACGTGCGTTCCGAGGCACGGAGGAAACTTTGTATGTAATGAACAGTGCTTAACCCAAAGACTATGGCTTAACCTAAAGATAGACCCGAGGGGAAGTTTTTTTTTTTTTTTAAAACGTTGCCCCACACTAGGAATTTCTCCTGTATTGGCACGGCCGAAGCCACATGAACATCATCTTTCTAAAATGTCGTAAACTTGTAAAGCCTACAGCTTAGCTGTGATAGTTTTTTTTCGGTACTACTACCATGAGGGGGAAAAGTGGAATAATTCAAAATGATAAGGGTGATTTTCGGAATGGTTTCACATTAGAGTTCAGTTTTCTGTGTGAAACTAATATCTGCCAGGTGAATTGAGGACACTACTTTAGTATCTAATGTTCACTTCCCCCCGAGGTATTCTCTGGGGGGGGGGGGGGGGGGGGGGGATAAAATGCAAGGGTCTATCTCCACCGATCCCGGGATCCAATTTGACGTAACACGGATCCCGGCGATTTGTCTCCACGGATCCCGGGATCCGTGGACACAATTTTTTTTTTTTTGTAGGAACGGACGTCAAATCGGATCCCGGGATCGGTGGAGACAGACCCAAATGCAAAGGGGTCTTTCTGGACCTTTTTTACATCCAAGTTCAGTTTTCCCCCCTGAGGGGAATTTCTCAGGGGGGAAAAGTGGATTAAGCCAATTTTTTCACACGCCCAAACACAACCCGTCTATTAGGTTTAGGTAACCACACTTGAGTGTGGGAAGTAACAAAAATAACTTTAAAGCTTAATATTTCACAAACAAAAAGTTTTTGAGCAAACTCGCAATATTTTTTAAGACAACAATTCAACGACAAACCACAACACATTTTTACAAAAAAAAACAACCTACTTCAAATCAGCTTCTGAAGTCAGTGACATTTGTTTCTTTGATTTGGTTATTTTCCCACTGACTTCAGAAGCAAAGAAGACGGATCACAATCCATACAAAATTACCCCACGTCCTATAACAACGTGACATATCTCAAAAAAAAGATAAAAATGTATAAAAAAATATGGCATACTTCCTAAGTTCATTTTTTTACACCTTCATATGAAAAAGTTGCAATGAAAATAGTTCAGGCGCTGTTGTGAAAAATTCGTACGTAATGAGTATTAATATACCGATTTTAAAAATTCTTTTTTTGTTTGAAAAGGTAGTCCCACGGCCATAAAGTCAGGTCTCCGGTCTCCAGGATCCTGAAGAAATGAAAGTCAAATCTCAAAAATAAGCTCATTTTTAACCGATTTCCAAAAAAAGGAGGAGGTTATCAATTCATAACTTGCGACTGGATGAACCGATTTTCATGATTCTTCTTTTATTTGAAAGCTGGTGCTTCCCGTGTGGTCCCATTGTCACCATTTTAATATCTGATGATGGGATCTTGTAGAAATCCGGGGAACTCTTCAATAAATAACAGCAGATTAACCGCGATTGTTGCTATAGCATATCTAAGCATTGTTTACGCCATCACCCAACATAATATCACGCCTGTACTCACTACAACAAAGGTTATAAAAACTATTTAGTGAAGATCTGATGAAGAACTTCGGAGATAGGCAACGGGATTCCTCAATAAATGATAGCAAATGGACTGGGATTGCTGAAATCTCATGTCTGTCTATTGTTTACACCATAACATAACATAACATCACGCCGGTACGTTGTGAAGGGGTAAGCACATGTGAACCACTAAAAAGTGAAAAATAAAAACTATTTTACAAAAAATAAAACCGACTTCGACAAAAATAAAACACAAAAAAGTGAAAAATAAAATACGAAGAAAAATCAGCTTCTGAAGTCGGTGGCAAAAACATGAAATCAAAAAACAAAAGTCACCGACTTCAGAAGCTGATTTTTCTTCTTATTTTATTTTTCACTTTTTGTACTTCACATTATTAGTTTTTCACTGTCTTGTTGTTTCTTTTGACTTATTGCATTATGATGAGACAGAAACGTCAGTGGTAACGCGAGGGAGTGATCGACAGAGGTTGTTTCACTAACATTAACACAAATGAGAGAGACGAATAACGATAGCAACGCGACGGGGCAAGCGAAGCTAAGGAAATGCAAGTGAATAATGTAATAATTTTTACAGGTACCGTTTGACGGAACGAGATCAATAATGTACCTAATTCTGGTTGGCGTTTGATTAACCATCGTATAGCCCGACAAGCGGGTGAAGCAGCTCCTGCTCATAACATAGAAGCGCACAATCATTGTGTTTCATGCCAGCATCCAATACTACGAGGATTTGACGGGCTATGTATGTATGTATGTATGTTTGTATGTATGTGTGTGAGTATCTTCATCTGTTCCCTCGTAGCTCCTAATCTACTTATCGGAACTCGACATATGCGGTATCGTTAGAACCGTCTTAATTTTCCGCTGAACATAGGCTACGTGACGTGTCACAAAACACGAGTTGGCGCCCTCTAGCGGACAAAAAGTAAGGCTTAAAAAATAAAAATGGAGATAAATACGCCGTGTTTGGTATCATTTGAAAGAGCCTCACTTGTACATTTCCAAAATATTGCCCAAATTTAAAATCACGCCCTCTAGCAGACAAAAACTCATAAGTAAAAAAAAATATTTAAAACCAAAATTGTTTAAATAAAAAAAAGTTAAAAACTAAAACCCGACTACGACAAAAGAACGAAGCTGAAAAAGTATGAAACAAGATTTTCATTTATAGGTACCAACCTAAACACTTTAATACCGTGTGACTACGGCTTTTCTTTTTGTTCTATTCTGAAAATCTTGTTTCATACTTTATCAGCTTCGTTCTTTTGTCGTAGTCGGGTTTTTGTTTTTAACTTTTTGTTGTGCTGTGATACGTAAACATATATTGTCAATTATTTTTGCCCTAAGTGATTTCAAAGCAGAGATATTTGCATTTGAAGTTGTTAAAAATGTCGTCAAAATATCTGTATGTATCTGGCAATGTGATGTTAGTATTCTGTGTCTTAATAATAATAATAAATTGTTTATTTATCCCAATTATGCACACAGACACAGTTTAAAAAGAAAATGACAGAAATACAATGAACATAATAATATAGCTTTGAGCATAAACTGTTTCCGCCTTATTACAAAACGTAGTTAAACCTGGTTTAACTTAGACTTGGTTTATCTCGCATGACGTCTCACTTCAATAATATTCAAAAGAAAGTGACAGCATGCGAGATAAACCAGGTCTAAGTTAAACCAGGTTTATCTACCTTTTGTAATAAGGCGGTTTGAGTTTACAATAATAGTCTATGTTTACAATAATAATGAACCCTGCCTCTTAAACTAGGAGACCTGTATTTTAAGAGACAGTGATCGGCCAAAATTTGTATTTAATAAAAATGAGCTTTATAAGAGTGAAGGTGTGTCGATCCACCATTTAAATTTATTTATATTAATATTAGTTTTAATCTATATGGGTTTGGGTGTATGTGTGTGTGTGTGGGTGCGGGTGTGTATGTGTGTGTGTGTGTGTGTGTATGTGTGTGTATGTGTGGTGTTTTTTTATTTTATTAAAGAGATGTTAGATGTCAAGCGATGTTTGTTAGTAACAACTCTGTTTTCATATAATCCTGCAGTAAGAGCCAGTCTGAAGTTTTTGATTTGACATTAAATTTATTTAGGTCAATTATGTGAATTATGTCTAGTTCTTTTTGAACTTTTTTGAAAAGTTAATGGCTTAAAAGGACATAGTATTGCCGTCTTGCAAATGAGGTCTTGTGCTGTACGCCTGGAGGTACATATGTGTGTGTCTTGGTTAATAATAAAGAATAATAAAGAAAAAGAATAAGAATCTTTTATTTGGAAACATAGCTTTTATTAACACATTGTGCGAGATGTTACAATATGCTTATTCTTTCCTTTATTTAACTTTAAACATATAAATTATATTTTTAAATATTCCTATACAAAGTAATATAAAAAACACATTTAAAAAATAGTAGCCCACCGGTATCGGGAACAGGGTCCAAGCTACCTACCGGTAGTCAGGGCTCCAAAGAAACCTCCTAACAATACGAGCCGTGTCCAGGCCCTCTACTATGACGTCTTAAAACAGTCCTAACTTAATATTATTCCAGTGTGGAAGCGTGACAGAACTATACAGGGTGTCTAGCGCCATCTCTCCTCCACAATGGATTAGGAATAAGTTAGGACTGTTTTAAGACGTCATAGTAGGGCCCCTGGAGTACCGCTCTCTGTATCAAGCCCTTGATCCAGCCGCCCAATGAGTGCCTCCTCAGATGTTGGTCGAGGCTCTTGGCAATTAAGCCGTTGGCTGAAACGACTATCGGCACAATGATTGCTGAGTTCACACCCCACATGTCGACAACCTCGCGAGCCAAGTCAAGATATTTAATTTGCTTATCTTTCTCAGCTTTCACGAGGTTCTCGTCATGCGGGACCTTTATGTCAACAATCATTGCGCGCCTCTCTGATCGATCCACCACCACTATATCAGGTTTATTGGCTACAATAGTCCTGTCAGTGATGATGGATTGATCCCAGTACAATGTGATACTGCCATTTTCGAGAACTGGGTCGGGCACATATCTGTACTACGGCACTACCGATTCCACAAGGCTGTATTTCAGAGCAAGTTGCTGATGGATAATCCTGGCTACAAGGTTGTGTCTATGCAAGTACTCTCCGTTAGCCAGACGAGAACACCCAGAGAGATAATGTGACGGATTGATTCGCCCGGACGGTGGCATGCCCGACATGTCAACCGTGCCGTCCTTCACAATAAATCTCCGGTAGTTATTTGTCATTATAACTTCATCCATAATTGCACAGACAAAACCTTCGGTTTCTCCGAAGAGTTCCCCGGATCGTAGCCTGCAGGCTACGGACGGAAAGTCTATGTCGGGCCCGTGTAGGGCCCGGAAAAAGCGTCCGTGAAGCTCCTTACTCTGACATACCTCCATCGTTAGTGTCAAGCACTACAGGCAGGTCTCTTTAGCTAAGGAGAGCGGGGTAAGGCCCTTGTCCACCGCGACAACATCTCGATGCATCCCCACGTCGGCTTCCAGGAAGTATTCATATTTATTTTATTTACTTATTCTTTCTAAAACACATTTTTTTTATTTTTTATTTAAGATGGGTCAGCTCTTGACCTCGAGGCTTGCCTGAGCAAGGATGAGGTCTACGATGGAGCGAGCCTTCTCAGTAGCACTGGCTCTCCCGCGCACCAACGGAACACAGCGAACTGTTTGGCGTCGGACTTCGGCGGGAGGGTGGTAACTATAGCCAGGCGGACCTTTGCAGGCCCTTCCACCAGTGTTGGGATCATTCAGCCGTAACCGCTAACAAAAGTCAGCGATTCCGTTGCCCGGGGTAGACCACTAGGAGGTAGATCCCACCAACCCCCAACCCCCCACCCCCACCAACATTATTATACCTACTCTATTAATAAATAAATAAAATAACCATAAACCAATAACCACCGGTAGCTTGGATTGAACCCTGATCCCGGTATCGGACCCGAGCCTGATATCGGTGGACCACTAAGTATTTTTTAAATATTTATTTATATCTTTATAAGAAAATTAAATATTTGAAAATGTATAGGTATAATGGTGGTATAATGTGTAGAAAAAAATAATAAACGACATAATAAAATAAAATTCATTTTTTTCAGGCTTCCTCATATTTAAATTACACGTTATTTACATTTGAAAAAAAAAAACAATAGTAAAAATAAAAAAATAAAATACATGATAAATAAAAACAAAATGGACGAAGAGATTTTTAAATCTTTTCGTTCTCAATATCATGTCGAATAACGGTATCTAAAAATTGAGCCGGCGGAGTCAAATTACTTTGATATCTGCCCCATCCCATGTACCATATAATGGACATTACATGCGAACAGCAGCCTAAGGTCCGTTTCCCAATAGGGGATCGGACTGGGTCAAAATAATATGATTCTGTGTAGTCCGTTAGTTAGTTAGTTAAATTATCGAAAAATATTGAATACGTGTTTTTTGTTTTATCAAATCAATAAAAAATTACGAAGATAAAACGCGTCAAAGATCTTGGAGTGGGGCTTGAAACGTCACTTGTGTCGTCCAAATGTCTATAATATGACGTCACACGAGTTTTCGAAGCACTGTATCGTCTTCATTTTAAGTTTACGTGAAAAAAGAAAAAATACGTGTCCAATAATTTTTGGAAATCTATCTGACGGACTAATTAGTTTTTTTTTTGTCCGATCCCCTATTATACATGAGCGAATAGTGGCCCAATCGTCTGTTGACTGTTAAACTAAGTATAATACATAATTATATGATCTTCGACGAGTCCCACCAACACGATTTAAACTTCGTCAGCAACTATGCTATATGCATTGTTTATTATATCGATAGCGCCATAGCGGTATATAATTATATACAAGCAAATCGTATCGTTGGGTCAGTCACAAAACACAAACGATCACGATGTCCAAGGAAAAACCAAGTCGCATGCATCGGCTCATAGATGACAGACATCGAGCCATGCATTTACGTCATTATATTTGAATTATTTTATTTAGAATTCTCAAAAAAATACGGCAGGTAACAAAAACAGTGCAATAGAGTATAATAACTTCTTCGATTTTAATGAGCAATTCAAAACCAAAATATATCTCCGTTCCGATTAGATTTAGAGAAATGGATCCATAATATTTTTTGATCGCTTTATTCTGTTCTTTCAAAATATCCAAGTTTCATTACTTGCCGCGCAACTTCAAAACGACGCTAACTTTACCCAAACCCCTTTGGTACCAATATGTGTATCAATCACGCTGACAAAGTGGTAAAATAAAAATTGGAAAAAAATGTTTTATTATGGTAAAAAAAATCACTTCCCACTTTACATACTTATAGGGGTATATGTAAAGTGGGAAGTGATTTTTTTTTTAATTTCAATCCTAACGTGTGATATATTGTTGGAAAGGTATTTAAAAATGAATAGGGGTTTACTAAAGTCATTTTTTGATAATGTCAATAATTTCGGAAATAATCGCTCCAAAAGTAAAAAACAATGTGTGTGTGTCCCCTCTAACTTTTGAACCATAAGTTTAGAAAATATGAAAAAAATCTGAAAAGTAGAACTTTATAAGGACTTTCTAGGAAAATCATTTTGAACTTGGATGGAAACAACAGATGGAAACAGCAGTTAACCAACATAATTTGGTCCCTGAATCGTATGAGCGCGTATACAATCCAGAGGTCAAGTTTCATTGGACCTTAGAAGAAATTGTATAAATTATAGCATACCGTTTTGGTACGGAACCCTTCATGTGCGAGTCTGACTCGCTCTTGGCCAGTTTTTTTCTACTGCCGCTCATTGAGGTATCGTATAATGTACTACCTGCCGCGTTAGTTTTGTGAGCGAGGGCAAACAGAGACCGTATCGCGACTTAATCTATACAAACGCGCAACAGTATCGCTAAGTACTGCATCACTTCCAAAAGTCGCCCTTGGCGAGTGGCCTAAAACGTCGTCGTATGAAAAATGAAAAATGAAAATGAAAAATGCTTTATTCGTTTGAACAATAGTAAACCATAACAACTAGGGGTAGGAGCCTCCTTTTAAGCATATAAGCCTGTGTTAGGAGACTCCGAAATATATATATATACTCCGTATACTTTTCTTAGTCTTAAAATGGTTACAATATGTTATAGGAAAAGATAAATTCACGAATTTTGTAGCTGCCTCAGATCAAATAACAGCGTAGCTGCTATTTGATTTTCGGCTGGAACTGTTACAGTGCTAACTGCTTGGTACACTTGGATTAATTACTCATGGTGACACTTCACGTTGTCATGACAATGAAAAACAATGTATGGAATCATTTCAAGCTTGACAAGACTTCATATACGACATGAACATCAACTGTCTAAAATTTTAAAGACGTCTTGGGATTTTTTAATAAACATAAAAACATTATTATCTACAACATGGTTCATGTTCCTGTATTACTGGTTTAGCGTAGTTGAAATGCTAAGGAGTGTTAGTTTGGAAAAAGTAAGTAAAAAATATCAGATTAATACATTGAGGTATAATGTACTACGTACTAAATACTTACACCAACAATCAATACGATGAAAGTGACACAAACGGACTTGTGATCTGAGTGATCTACCATCTTGGTTGATTTTTTTTGTACTTTGAATGAAGTATTTCACGTGTGCTTTGCTGCAGATAAATGATTCAGAAGTCGTGTCAAATGCTAGAAATACTGCACTTAAATATAACTCTCCAAAGTAAGTACTTATTAAAATTATAGAACTTCAAAAAAACAATTATTTTACCTAACATATACCGTTATAATTGCAGTTTTCCATGCCCACCTACAAGGTGTGTAATTGGCTATTATGATAAGTATCCACTCGTATATAAAGAATACAGCACATACATACTGCGAGTCATACTGAATACGGAAAGTCTATAATATAAGTCATCTTTTCCCTGCCCTTATCCCAATTTATTTGGGGTAAGCCCGACATATGCCTTCTCTTTTCTTGATTAAAAACATAATTAAAGATACTAAAAATAAATACCGTACTGTACTAGTACCCTAAGTAACTTAGTTGATTGATAGCTATATCATGATAAGATGCTGAAACTTGACACCTAAGTTCATGAAATTGATATGGTTTACTGCTTTGTTTAATCCTCTATTGTAAACCAATGTTGAACTACGACGATCTTCTCTTAGAGCAGCCATAATATAGGTACTTTAATAAAATAGTATCTAGGTCCCTGCTCATCACTAAAAAAGTGTTTTCGCCAGCATTGTTCCACCCTGCAAAAGAAGATTCAGGCCAGCAAGAAGCATATTTGAACAATACTGTATCACTATCAAACCAAAACTATTCAGGAGCAGTTCTCTCTCAGATTTGACTCCACAGTCGAGTGATTTCAGTGAGTAAGCTATTTGTTAGTTTTGATTTCTTTTGAGTTTTAATTGTAAAACCAGGTAAATAAGGAAGGACAATAATAGTATACCTACATAGGTAGGTATTTATTTCGCAACTAAGTTGCACGTAGGAATATTAACGACGACGCGCAAATAATTGCCGATAAAAACAGGCTGAATGAATGGAATTGGAAATTTTTAACTTAGAGGTAGAGAAACCTTCCCTAAAATCTATAATTATAATTATTTTAAAAACACTAGCTTGTACGCGCATCTTCGTCCGAGTGGAATATAGCCTAAAGCCTTCCTCGATAAATGGACTATCCAACACAAAAATACTTTTTTCATTTTATATTTTGCATTGTGTGATGAGAAAAACTTAACAATCTTCAATGTTTTATTTCTAATATTTCATGGACAGTTTTGTGTTAGAAACACTTGGTACTAGAAATGCATATAACAAACGTATAACAAAAGGTACGAAGAATATGTTTAACCTGAAAAGTACGCCACTAAATGTTGGAGATAAACTGTAGCACAGTTTACGAAATGGTGAGAGTTCTTTACCTTGCCTCCGTTATTCCTAAGGAATTTGTCCTACGGTACCTTTACCCTTCCTGGTTTAATATCCCTTGTTAATTTTTTTAAAAAATCACTGATTCCAGCATTAGACTACTTCAAGAATAGGGTAATACAAGAGAAGAAACGCAAAGAATCATATATCAATAGCTCTGGCGACGCCGACACAAAACACCGGAGAAAACATACGGAACCATTAATGTCGTGGAACTTTAAAGGAAAGTAAGTTAATTATCATGCTAGCTGAAAAACATACCAAAAGTTCAATACTAATGATGAAAGTATCTTCAAGTACGTTAATCCATTTACCATTCAAAATCATCACCAGAAAGCCGAAGAAGAAATCCGTCATGACACCTGAATCTTATGCGAGCAACTATGCTGTAGAGTACCTTAGCAATTTTCAGAAAGACAGTGACCTGAACCCTTCATCTTGCGCAGACAATTCTAGGTAATCATATTTTTTTTAAATCCTGTTACACTACATTTATAGAACTAACGAATCTTAAAAGTTTCCGATCGAGTGAGTTTTACCTATGGTGAATTATCTAACAAATTCTCTTCTTCATTTATTTTCCAGTATTGACAGCACAGATCAATTAGGCCATCAGAAAGGAGCTGCTTTTCCTTTTAAGTCTACCCCTAGCGGAAACTTGAAAGTTCAGTCGAATCAAGTAAATTACTCGTTATCTTCATGATGTTGAAACGTTTTATGGTTATTTAATTTTTGTATCGATTGCATAGGTCGTGTTCCAATCATCCACTGTTGGTGTACTATTAGCAGATCCAACCCAAGCTAAAGTAAAGGTGAAGTTTGAAGGAAAAGCTGCAGGAGAACCAGATGACGAAACTTCACAAAACGATGTAAGAACGCTTGGCCTTAAATTAAAGCAAATAATTTTAATAATTTTCAAAACCTTTTTCCTTTTTTTTATTAAGGACCCTGATTCCGAACCACAAATACAATTTAACCCAATTAAACCTAGAGAAACAAACAACGCAAATGTTGTAGTAAAAAATCCTATATACGTTGAACGGATGGGTAAACAAAAACCGCCGGATGTTAGAGAAGATCAGGGCAAGGACTTGGGCAGTCTCGGGTACGCAGTGGCAGAGCCCATAGACTGGATGCGAGTGCAGCTTCCTAAGAAACAAGATCTATTTCAAGAGTTTTATCGCAGAATTCTTAATTATATGTAAGGCTCAACTCATTTCAATGTAGTAAAAAAAAAGACAGCGGAACAAACTTATGAAGTTTGAACCAGACAAAGGATTTATTCTTCAGTTTTTGTTATCGGTATAAATTGCCAATGTCATGTCTACTACGTAATAGACAGAAGTACAGTATATTAGTGCATACAATATTCTTTACTGCGATTGTGTACATATTTAATCAGATAAAGCTACTCATGATGTACTATGGCGGTCTTATACGCCTGATCACCAATAAGCTTATTTTTGCTTGCACTCAAAGAAATAGAATCGCTCGCTAGCTCGTGGCAGCGCCTCGGCACGATTTAGGCGAATTTTTTTTTAAATGATCAGGCGGAACTGTCTTCGATCGTACTTTATCTAATGCTTTACTGATTATTTAGCACTTACGTAGATACCGCAACCCGTGCCAATGCCCATTCCTGTTTGTTTCAATAAAAAATATGTTTTCCAGATATACTTACATACATAAAGTCACGCCTTTTTCCCTATTTCCAGAAATACTGACACCATAATACATATCGGTGATGAGGAGTTTCACTGCCACTACATAATTTTGCAAGTTTACTCTGCTTTCTTTGATATGAACCCACACAGAGAAATTGAGCTGCCTATTGTAAGGAAAATATTATTATAATTAAATAATTCTTCAAAATTCCTCTATAACATATTGTTCAAATTAAAGATTATTATGAACTTACAGTCCAACGTAACGCCGGAAGCTTTTCAGACCATCTACGAATGGATGATATTTAATGGTAACGAGAGTAACAAACTGCTAAAAAGAGAAAATATCTTATGTTTATTTTATGCTGCGCAGTATCTTGCTATTAAAGGTATTATTATCTAATTGTAACTTCAGTTGTTAATAACAGAATACAGACAACTGCATCATCATAAAAAATTCTTCAACAGATTTAGAAGACCAATGTTGGTCTTTCATTGTTAATGAGAACCTTTTTACTGAAGATACAGCATTCGCATTATTCAGAGAAGCAAGGAAAAAGGAAATGACGCCTGTGATGGATTTAATGGTGAATAAGTTTGTATCGAAAGCATTTTACAAGTAGAAAACGATTGAATCAATGTAATCTAATACTTTATTATTTCTAGGTCCCTCGTGTTATGAAATTTTTCCTACCTTTAGTTGCATCGAAAGACTTCATTGATTTGGAAATAGATGAGCTAATAATATTTCTGAAATCAAACTACATCTCTGTAACAAGGTCTGCTATTATCCTCTGTATGTTGATACATTACTTTTACTAGCTAGTTTATATCACCGTTGTCATTGTTCACATATTCGATAGTAGCAAAGGGCAAAGTAAGTAATGTTATCTTTAAAAAAAACCGTCAATCTTAGTTCTTAAATTAACATTTAATCTATTTATATTTATTCTTGTGAACTACGTAAATGCATTTAAATGTAATCGATCCATACGATAAAATAAATGCAAGAATTGAAAGGATCGTGATGCAGTTGTGTTATAAATTGATAACAAAATAATATTAATGACGTACATACCACTTGTGTGGGCGTCGGTAGTTTTCCGATTTGCTATCATTATGAATTACCCACTGTCACGGCACATATTTGATATCCGCTTCCTAACATCTATGAGCATGCTCTGATATATTATGATCACTGGCCAGACGTCCACGACCCGGATTTGCGTGTGATGAGCTACAAGGCCGTTTCCGTGCATTTTTAAGATTCTGCTCGATCCTGCTGAGTGTTCAAGTGCGATTAGTTTATCTAAGTACCTTTTTGATCAAAGGTATTTTATTTGGCCATCATCTGGCCAGCGTTTTTAGATTCGGTTCTCAGACCTCAGTCCAACCGGACGCAATAAATACACGGAGCGCATGCCTATCATTCTGTCATAGGTATTTTGTTAATCGATATAAAGACTATACTATTACTTCAATCTTCAAGAAACGTTTCTTTTTAGGTTCATTATGTCAAGCTTAGATGAGAATCTAAAAGGCATCTAACGTGATAAACTGCACGTCCGCACGTTTTTGCCTCAAGATTGAGATGTTCTTGATTCATACTGCTCACGATTCAATCATGTTTTACTGGGACTAAAATTTACCCATGATAGATACCCAGATGCTACTTTTTCGCGAGAAGCAAAATCAGCAATTTAATAAGACACTGGTTTAAACACTTCTGACCATACTGGGTGAATCTAAAACCGGTCTAGCATTGAGAATATTGCACTACAGCCATTTCATTTTCTTTTAATTTTTCCATCTTGATCAATTAGTGTGTTCCGTACTTGAAAAGCTAAAATAGGAATCCTTATAGTTTCAACACCTAATTAAACCGAATTAATTATCACCTTGGTTGCTCATAAATCTGTTTTTTAAATGGTCTTCTCTTATCCCATGTTGAAGCAAGCTTTACAATCATAAAGTAGAATAAAATAAAAATTAACCTCAGTCAAGGTTGTTAGTGAATTAGTAATGCTAACTACCTGATTTGCGCAACTATGTGTACTTAACTACCGCTACGCTGGATTTTACACACTCTAAAAAATGAGCTGATATCAGCTTTCAAAATCATAAAATCAAACCTGTTTTGATTTCGGTTTAGGAAGTTTGTTTTAGTCGTTGCAGTCAACCTTCAAAGAATTACCTACTAGTAATGTCAATCCAGTCACCGGTCTCTTTAATCCAGTATACTACGGTGAAAGTGATCCGGCTTTGTGAGCCTACTTTTACTTGTATTCAAGTCTCTTTGATCGATCTACCTACCTTAGAATATTAATATAGCATCTACATAAGCATCTAGATAGTTTTCTAACACTGCAAGCAAAATAAATTACAGATATGCTATATTTTGAGCAATGTTTGTTGCTTAAAGTTCATTGAGTATAATTAACCTTGACTTTGTTTCACCAATTCTTCTCTCCAGCTGAAACTCTAACTCTCTCAGCGGCGAAGTGCAGGCGTTTGGCATTTTGACGTTGCTCATTTGATTCTCATCCTAATTTGAATGAAAAACGTTTTATTTTGATTCATCTTCCCCAGCGAGATAGAGGTCCTAATGGCTGGCGTGCGCTGGTTGTACGGCGACTGGTCATCTCGCCGCCGGTTCGCGGTGGACGTAATGCGCTGCGTCCGCTTCGGCCTAATCTCGCCGTGGCAACTCGTTGACATCAAGAGGAACCCCGACAATGCTGAGATACTCGAGATCGTCAACGAATCTGAAGTACAGCAGATGGTTGATGATGGACTCGCGTGAGTTGACTCTCATACTAAATGCAAATCATAACCAATGTGGTTGTTTGTAGGTTCATCTATCGGATACTACCTCTACCTAACCTTTTGCAGAAAAACTGACCTGATGTTATGTTTTACCAATAACTTGTGTGTGGCCCTTAGAAAAAGTATTTTTATTTTTGGTTGTAACGTCGAAAAAGTTTGTAACATTCAACACACAGTCCAACCATCGTTTCTTTGATCTTCCTCTACTCTTACAGCTATCCACATGCAAACCTTTCCTCATGAAATTTTCCTCATTCCTCTTCATCACTCCTCCATCACATGCCCATGGTGCCCATACCTACCGATACAACCGATTATCACTCAACGTTTTAGTTACTAGCGCCTTTTCAGATTCCCTCTTACGTTCTCATCTCTTATTTTATCCATTCTCGTAACACCGCACATCCCCCTTAGTATTCTCATCTCAGCCACCAATTGCCTTTTATCCAACGGCCCAACATTCTGATCCATACAAGACAGAAGGCAGAGTATATGAAACACATATCTATATAATTAGTGCTTTTCAAAAGCTTGTGTGTTCTTGGTTGGATCATCTTTGAAAAATGAAGCTTGACTGGTACGATGAACAAACAAACCACAATTTGTTGAAAATAGTTTCTAAATTCTTTACAATAGGTAATGCGTTAAAACTACACTTGAACATAAAATTAGCAGTAAATAAATACAAGTGAATTCCACGAAAAATGTGAGATCAATATTTAGTATTTGTTTACGTTGACGTTATAGGTGATTCCCGGTAGGATATGTTATATTGAATTTGTATCCTTTTAACTTAATGCCTATGTCTGTCAACTTACTTATTTCTAATATCAGATTAGTTTTGCTATGGCATTTCATCAGACAATCATCAGTCAAGAATCAATCACCAATAAGCGCGAAATATGAATACAAATGTAAGATTAGCCCGAGCAGAAGGGAAATAAATAATAAGCTTCTATTTGAACAGACAATCATGTTTAAATTCAAAGGGGTCAGACTGAGCACACATCAAAATAAGTACAGAATAAATAGCTACAGCACATCAAACACATCAAACTAAGTAGTTACAGAATAAATAGCTACAGCATAACATTACAAGTTTATTATAAAATTCACAGTACTAAGGCTGCCTGTCCACCGGAGCGGAGCGAGGCAGCGGAGCGGAGAAACGGAGAAATATTAACCAATAGGACTGCACAAAATCTCCGCTCCGGTCCCAGTGTGCAATCCTGTTGGTTAATATTTCTCCGTTTCTCCGCTCCGCTGCCTCGCTCCGCTCCGGTGGACAGGCAGCCTTACACAGGTATTTTAGAGCTCCTCTCACTTTCGAAGTTCAGACAAGAATGTCCCGCTAAAATGGCGCCTTAGATCTTTTATAACCGTCTGTACTACAGACTGCAATAGTTAACTGAGGAGGTTCTTTTCAAAACTTGACTATTCCACTTTTGACAAAAAGTGATTTTTATTTTTTTTTGGGTTCGTAACATTGAAATCTACACGATGCAAAAACAAGGGCTTAGCTAAACGCGATAGATCCACTGGAAAAAAATAAACAAAACACACGATTTGGTCAAAAGTAGTTAATTCCACTTCGAAATGGCACTAACCACTTCCAATATTCATTTTTGGAACAAAATATGATTAATCCTGAAGTTAATTTACTATTTTAATCTAAATTGCAACAAAACATGTTTTGTCCATTCATCCGTCCATTATTCAGTTAGAACTTTATGCTCTTTACTCTTTCGTTATGAAGCTGAAATTATCGTTTTTGAACGATTGCACAACACATAGAAGACTGTGGCGTTTGTTTGACACAAAAGTCACGTCATGATTGTCATTGATTGACAGATTGATTTGACAGGCCTGTTGGTCTAGTGGTTAGTGACCCTAACTGCTATGCTGGAGGTCGTGGGTTCGATTCCCACCCAGGACAAATGTTTGTGTGATGAGCACGATCATTTGTTCTGTGTCTGGGTGTAATTTATCTATAATATGTATGTATTTAGAAATATATAAGTATGTTTATCAGTTGTCTAGTACCCATAACACAAGCTCTGCTTAGCTTGGGACTAGATGGCGTTGTGTGATAGTTGTGGAATATTATTATTATTATTTATTATTATTGATTCCTCTAGAGCTTGCAACAAAACTTGATTATTCCAGCACAGCCGCGTCAGAACTAGATTATTCCATTTTAAATTGTCGATTTATTCAGTATATATTAATCCTAAACTTTTGAAACCTGTACCACACAATGAGTATTATGCTTGTTTATAATATTCAAAAAAAATAAAAAACGATTTACATTGCTGCATATCTAAAATACGTTTTTCTTAAATTCTGAAAAAAATTGAAAAGTGGAATAGTCAAGTTTTGAAAAGAACCTCCTCAACTGTCATTCCAATAACCGTTGGCGCCATTTTAGCATTTCAACTCAATAACTTATTTATACAAAACAATTCTCTAATTTATAAAAAATACTGTAAATATCTTAAAACTATTTATAAATGTATTTAAATAGCTAACACAAATGCATTGTAACATCACTAGATAAATAGAGCTACGTACTGCAACAGTGTTCTGGGTGCGCAGCTAGAGCACTTTATAGACTAGCTATGGTAAGATTTAGTTTAATATTGTATTATTTGTTTACATTTGTGAAGCCCACCAGGGTGGGATAATCGCAAGTGCGAAAAAGCCCTTTTTAAAAAAAAGAAAAATAGCGCAAACTCATCGACATGTGCATTCTGCCCATCCTAACCTACGGTGCTCAAACTTGGTCCCTGACCGAGTCACAAAAGTCCAAACTCAAGGTTTGCCAAAGGGCGATGGAACGAAGCGTATTGGGTATAAAGCTCAGCGATAGAATCCGCAATACCACAATACGCATTCGATTCGTCTTCAATCTTCGCAAGTACGGCCGAACCTCTTATTGTTTACCACCATGTACTGTACCCATATTTGCAAAATAAAATTTACTTACTTACTTACTTACTTACTTACTTACGATCATGTATCTGTACAGCGATCGATACTAAAATGGTTACCTATCCGAGAGCGCAGAGCGTTGAGGGCTTTGACAACCCTGTTTTCCCTTCTTCACAAGCCCACTTCCCCTTCTTATCTGACTTCCCTTTGTCAATATTTGTGCACTGCTCACAGCAAGACTCTTCGCTCCGCTAATAATCGTCTTCTACGTTGTCCTTCTCATCGCTCTGGTTTTATAAAATCTTCTTTCTTTGTCCAGGCGGTCTTCCTCTGGAATGAACTCCCTCAGGAAATCAGGACGGTTAACAGTCAGTTCACATTCAAAATGAAAGCTCGCGAGCACATTCGCAAAAAGTTGGCAGCTTCGTCTCAGAACTAAGTTGTTAAAGTTTTCTTGTGTATCTTTCAAAGTTTATATATTTTATGTATATATCTATGTATGTATTTATTCTATAAGTTAGGTATATATATATATATTTTATTTCTTTTCTAATTTTTGTTTCTGTTT
Organism: Diarsia mendica; assembly: GCA_949316265.1. Lineage (NCBI taxonomy): Eukaryota > Metazoa > Arthropoda > Insecta > Lepidoptera > Noctuidae > Diarsia > Diarsia mendica. The sequence continues at coordinate 17,734,765 of OX438897.1, forward strand.
TGCACCTACTTTAAAATGTCTCTGCATCACCCTAAGGTAGACTGGTAGAAAATGCCCAAGGCATTAAGTCCGCCTTTGTACGGTTTTATTACTTGTGCATAAAGTTTTAATAAATAAATAATAAATAAATAATACGCTCAAAAACCGGAATCGCTGATGTGGGAAAAAAGACTGCTGGCTTGAAGTGGGATTGGGCGGGCCATGTCTGTAGGATGGATCAAGACCGATGGGCGAAAGTCGTCACGCAGTGGATGCCAGAAGACGGGCGTCGTCGCCGAGGGAGGCCTAGAAAACGCTGGCGTGACGACCTAGAAGCGTTTTTGCCCAATTGGACGGAGAAAACCGCACAGAGGGATGAGTGGAAGGCTATGGGGGAGGCTTTTGCCCAGCAGTGGGACAATATAGGCTAAAAAAAAAAAAAAAAAAAAAAAAAGTAACCACGACAAGGTTATTGGAAAATTATATTGAATCACTCTTCATAACATACAATGCGTTCAGTGCTAATTAATCAAGATAATTATTTTATTTCATTAAACCCTGTACCAACCCCAGTTCAGATATAGCACAAAAACATTTTTTCTAAATAACTGTAGAAACCGCATCAAAATCCGTTGCGAAGTTTAGAAAATAACATGGTCACACAAACAGACAAGAAAGTGTCTTTAATTTACATTACACTTTTTTGATTTACAGTTACGTAATAATAAAATATTGGTATGGCAACAATTCTAAGAACTATTACCACTGGATCGATGTGCTCGGACTATCGGAGCCCGCCGAGAGAAACTGGATCGGCGAGGAAAAGGTACGACACCATTACTTGTACAAAATGAAACAATGGGAATGGGAAAGGCACACGATTAGGTACATTCTATTAATTGGTAAATTACCTGAGTAAGGGTATCATCCGTGAAGTGGTATACGTACTTATAACAAAGGAGGATAATAAACAACAAAAGTAGTGCACTGATTTTCTACGAGTATCATCGTACAAACGAAACAAAAATAGCACATGATGCAATTTAAACCAAATGATGCATACATTTGTTTTATAGTTTATATTTTCGTGTGTTTTTTTTCCTTATGTTAACTTTTTCATATTATTGTTTTATGCATTTTTTTTTTTGTTTTGTGCCGTACGAGACTAATAAATACTTTTTCTTTCATTCTAAAATCTTATTCACGTCGTAGAATCATGTAACGTACAAGGACTTCCTAAATTATTTGGAGCAGTTCTTGGTCCCCAAAGACCAGATGTACCAACAGATGGCCATGATGCAACCACCGAGAAGGAACGACGACAACATACCAGGTACACAAGCTATGATAATTTTGTGTGTCCTCATGGTCTACTTTAGGCTTGATGGACCTCATACTCAAAGCATTTAAATAGACACGTAACATGCATTATTGTTTTAAGTGAAAAATTACGTAAAGAATCTAACGATACCACATACCTCAAAATCGGTTCATGCGTTAAGAAATTATGGTGGAATAAAGAAACTCACAAACAAATATACTATATGTATGAAAACTAAACGCATATATCATTCTTTATCTTTGGGCAGTCATATACTTTTAGTCCAACCAAGAATGGACAGTAGTTGCCCATTTCAAAATCGACTTCAATGTTTACGAGAGCAGTGCCCATTCTCCCATTGTGTTTATGCTGAACTTACTCTTCAGCATTTAAAATGTACGTCGACACTGTCGTTGTTTGAACGGTTACAAGTGAGTCTGTGAACGTAGAGTCCTAGGTTCAATTCCCAAGGTGGGCAAAGTGAAGAGAAGTTCTAGAAGCAGTAGACCCACCCTATATCACCCGGTGAAATATGCGTCTATCACACTGACACTTCTACCCGCCCGCCGTTAACGCAAGCCTGATTATCATAATTTGCCAAACTTCATCTGATTGCCACTAGGAAGTTGCCTGGTAAATACTTTACGGTATTTCTACCAAACGTAAATTGCTAAGATAAAAATAAATTCAAAATGCGAAATAGAATTCACAGAAATAGCGGAATGAAATAAAATACGAGTTTCAATACACGTGTCTGCATCCGTTCTGGATAGTTAATGGCCTAAACACCCGGAAACACTTGAAAAAATAAATCGAAGAATATCAGACTTTGAAAATGAATCTATTATTAAACTCACTTTCTGTTTCACACCGCCTACGTTTTGTGAACCAGCAAATAAACAATAAAAGTAAATATTTATTCTAATTATTTATATATCATTAGGCAGTTTGCGAGGCATGGACAACGAGAAAATGGAAATGAGGAGACCTAAAATGGAATTTCCACTACCAGCCACACTAAAAGGACTTACCGGTGACAAGGATAAATCTCTCCCGACGATGAGCGAATTCTTCGAGCATCGGAGAAGGGTCTGCAGTTATTTATCTTTTTAGTATTGGCAATTAGAGTAGATTTATTATTTACTGACGGAATCTATTGCAGACTCAAGAAGGCCACCAATCGGTGTCTCCAACGGCCAGATCGCCAACGTCACTGGACCAGGATACATCTATACCCACAGTGGCAGATCCCAGAATGAGGGCTCCTGAACTTGCTTGTCAACATCAAAAGCAATTTGAGGTATCTTTTGATGTAAAATCATGACAGTCCTTCAGACCAACTTTCGGCCATGGGAGCCAATCTCTGATGAACCTAGCCATCGACGCACCAGATATTAAAGTGCACATTAGTCTGTTCGTAGACGGGAGTCATAGTAAACGTCTATTTTCTTCCCTTACTGTGACACCTCTTTTGTCTCGAGGTCCCAAGCACGACTTGGTGATCGACAATGGGTTATTGAGTTTTTCCAATTGGAGTTTCTCAGTAGCTAGAGTTCGTGGTGTTGTAGACATTTTGGTCCTGCGCCTGATTTTCGGCTTGATTGTCGTTCTTTTAATGATGATACAAAGATAGTACTATACCTTTTTAAGAACGTGATATTTTTTTTTTTACATACGGTTTTAGGAGCAAAAGAAAAAACTAGAGCAGCAGAAGCAACAGTTGGTGCAAGCTCAACAACAGCGTCGCAAACAGATTCAACAGATTCATGTGTGCACCATTCAGCAAGATCATGTAACCTTTTTTTTTATTAATTTCACCTTTTTTTTCTATACAATTCTATTGTCAATTTACTTGAATAACTCTCAATGAAATCGCCTCCGATGGAAAGCAATTAGCTTTAAACAAAACTTAAAAGTAATCGGATTATTACGATTGACAATCGAATTGTGTCTGGTGTGGAATGGTCTGGAATCAAAAAATATATCAAAGAATTGAAAGAGATCGTAACTCAAAATTAATTCACAGAGCCCATACAAATTGTTGTTCATTCACGTTAAAGAAATACACACAAAGCTGCAATCAGACATGACAATGTAAAGCAGAGCAGTTCTTTTTAATAGGCGTGACGATTTGTGACTAACTCTCTGAATATCGTTTGCAAACAGCCTTCATCGAAAACCGAACATGATATGTACAACCCTCCCGAGAAGGATTCTGCAGAAGACCTGAACACAACTAACAGTGAGTCCAGCAGTGAGACGGTGGACACCACCCTGGCCGACAAAGTATGTAAAGTAGAAATTACGAATACGTATTTGCAGCCTAAAAAATACTACGTACTAATCTTTCTCATCCGTAATATAACAAAATTTCGTATTGAAAATCAAGATCACATACATGATCACATACATGATGTGGTTTTCCATGTGTATACCAGGTCCTGCCAGCTGCACTATTTCCTTAATTCTGCTCATAAAATATGGCATTCTAATTTTAGTTTCATTGTTCCACAAAATCTGTTTCTTGTCCAAAAATCCTAAATACTGAGTTTATGCATACAAATATATTTTAGATGTTTGGCATAATTGTTTACAAAAACAGTTTAACTTCTGACACCTAGGTAATGGATTTCTGCACTTCCGCAGGATCAATACGTAATGAGACGATCAGAGAAAAGGCATAGCGTAGCAGCCTCCTACCTCGCCGCTGCCACTGCAGCTTTAGGAGCTAGAAGGCAGGTTTTCTTCTGTTTTCATTTAAAACCTGATTAGATTTATAAACAGGGAAATTGAGACCCGCCCAAGTAGTCTCAACTGCGAAGCATAATATGCAATGTCATGTTATGCAGGGTTGAGTATAATTTGCAATTTTATTGTTTCGAGGTTTCGGTCATATGGCCGTCAATCTTAGTCCTTTGATAGCCGTTACGACCAATCAGGGGTTCAGAATTCAATTATCCAGTTTTTCCAGGGGCAGGTACTTAACTCCCAACAGCTGGGGCCGTATTTTTGAATCAATAGAATTCCAAATCGTGTACGAAATCGCAGAATTCATCACGTCATTTCCGTCATTTCTACTGGTAGAATATCGGAAACGAGTAGGTCGGACCACTCGTTGCAAAATTCACGGGTATGAATATTCAAAAATAGCGATTTCGTACGGATTCGCATACGAATTCTGCGATTTCGTACACGATTTGGAATTCTATTCATTCAAAAATACGGCCCCTGGGCTGTGGTGGTCATGGTTCAAAACAAACTTGTCAAAATTAAATTATGGTTAGACTGGAACCAGACCCGAACCCAAGACTAAGCTGATGATTATTATTAAAGTTGTTCATCCCACAGCCCGTCGACGTGTCCTCGTACGCAACCTGCGACAAACATGTCGCGGTCAGAAGCAACGCCGCGGAACAACGCGCCCCTGTCTCAGAACAACATCGGCAGCCCGCAGATATCACTCTTCAACCAGTCCAAGGAGTCCCTTGCCAAGATAACAATGTGAGGGTATTTTGTATAATAGTCTGCTTTTACAGAACAGGTTGTATGTGGTGAGGGGTTCAAGCCAAAAACTGCGTTATACGCATCTAAATACTGAGAGACTGTTTTACTAGTCAGTGAATCTAGTTTTTTTTTTTTAAATATAATAAAAAAACTCTCTCTAATCTTGACCTCCATCTTATTTTGAAGACAGTGATGAATTCGATGATGGAACGAATTAACCCAGATGAAGCCTATGAACTCACGACTTAAATAATAATCAATTAACTCAGCTTTCCACAGTCCACCGCTGCACAGCTTGCGTGTCACCTATGCCATAGCTCTCACGCAAGCTGCGCGACAATGCATGTTCTTCTACTTTCCGTGCATTTTGTGTCCCAGCCACCTTTTCCAGATAAAAGATCTTAATCGATTAACATAATTATAAACTCCCTAAACAACGGTACCTATCATACTCGTATAACTGCCCTTTGATCACCCACTCTCTGCACGTAACTATGGCTTTAAATACGCCATTCCAGAGGCTGATCATGACTAGTAAAGTTTTTATTTTATCAAGTCTACAGTTCTACACCACATTTACTGCCATTATTATTTTAGTTTATTAAATCTAAATAAACGAATTGCTATACTTTCTATTTCAGGAACAAGTTGTCTACATCAATTCTGGGCCCTTCAAACAAAAACTATATCGCTGAGGGGTCCTTGTTCAACTGGGATAGGGAGACCGTCCTAGTTTTTGGTGGAATTGATCTTCTCACTCCTTATGGACTGGCTGGAAATACTGGAAAATATATTTATAGGTAGGATATTTTTCAATACAGCTTTCAACCAGCTCCATCATCATTATCTTGCCCTTGTCCCTGTTCATTTGGGGTCGATGCAGAGTATCTTCTTCTTCCAAACTTCTCTGTTTCTCGTCATCTCATGAGACACCTCCATTCCAGTTCTTTTAGTTCTAAGGACATGTATTCAACTTAGATAATGATGCTATCATGCTACAAAAATAACTACAGCAGAAGTTGAAATATTACGTATCTCTTATACTTCTACATTATTATTATCAATCATCTAATTTGGTCTAAACTTAAACTATAACCCAGGAAGAAAATATGTTCCTTTGACACACAAAGTGTGTCATTTTACGATTAATTTATAATTGTTTCAACGTGGTTTCAGATTCGACCCAGTGACCAACGTCTGGGACTACGTGGGTGACTTGCCGGAGCCGCGACATCATCACTCAGTCGTCTTCTTGAGGGGCCGGGTGTATCTTGCAGGTAAGGAAGATTTTTTTATGAATATCATTTCGAGATACTATAGGCTCGTGCTTAATGATTCCTGATCCTCGTTATGAATTTACTGAACGGGGCAGGTCAAAACAATTGAAGACTACCCATCAACACAGATCATTTCGTAGTCTACAAATGTGTTCACAAACACATGCACTATCTCTTTTGAACTCATCACTTTCAACCTCCATGCACCCTTTAATCAAATGCTTCATAATGTAACTGTAAGGCGGTGCGGATCCCCGAGATGACGACATCCGAGGCAAGTCGGCGGTGGCATCAACTGTGTGGAGCTACGAGCCCGTGTCTCGCTCCTGGTACAGCGAGAGCGGTCTCATGACGCCCCGGAAGAACTTCGGACTTGTCGTGCACCGGATGGCCATGTACGCCATCGGTGGACTTGATAAGAAGGGCAGGTATGTCATTATTGTGGGTGAAGATCCAGATGCGACGCCTAGAAACAACTCAGTTGATCACAAATGATAAAAGTTCATTTTCATTATCATCATATTATGTTTAGTTTAATACATTAAAACTATGTTAACTAAGCTTCGCTTTGTAAGAAATAGTGCTTGAAAAGAGACATCTGTACTATAAATGTCTAGTTCCTCTTTCAGGGTTCTGCGTACAGTGGAAAAATTCGATCCTAAAACGGGTTCATGGAGTGAGGTGCGTTCGATGAGCGTGTGTCGAATGGCCGTGGCTTGTGCGAAGTACCGCGAGTACATCTGGGTGGCGGGCGGCATGACCGGCGAGAAGAAGAGGCCAGTCTGCAAGATCGTTGAGTGCTACAATTCTAGGACCAATGAGTAAGCTATGCGTATTTATTTGTAGCATCGATTAAATTTTTCCTTAAATACGATTCTCTTTGAAACCAAGTGTTCGATGTTTTCACCGAACACCTTAGCTTGCACTCTCGGCGTGACGCGTTCACCTAATTTCATTACTTAGTATTTTATATGTAGATATTTAAGTGGCTATGAGGAAGGCTTTTGCCCAGCCCAGGAAAAAAAAAGCTAATTTATAAATTGCTTTTTTACACACACACACACACAAATGATATAGATAGGAAAACAATCAGGATTTCTTAAATACTTGGATTTAACATTAATCCAAGATGAACAGCTTATTGTATTCCTATACCTAATAATATTACTGAATGCAGGTGGACAGAAATACACAGTCTGCGGTTTCCCAGATGTTTTGCCAAGATGTTTGCAATGAACGATAAATTGTACATCGTCGGCGGAGCTGGCAAGGTTTCGGATAAGGTAAGATCAAATCTAGGAGGACGTTTAATTCCATTGACTTTTATAAAATATAACTATACGTTCTGTTGTGCACGGTGAAAAGAGCCTGATAGAGAGAGGTGAGTTAGATGCTTCTTGAAAGTGGCAAAAAATAACGTTTTGGCACCAAATGACTTGCATCGTCTTACACTCAGTGTAGACTATAGTCAATTCAATTCAATCTTACCGATTAATTGATTCTAAACTACCCCAGTATAGTTTTGTCAATTTCAAATCTAGTGGGTCTAGCAAGATTCATTGTATCAGTTTGCACCCTGCATAACATTACATTAACATTTTAGGAAAAGACAGTAACCAGTGTGGGTGCGATAGATGTGTGGGACTGGAAGCTACGCAAGTGGAAGCAAGAGACGGAGATGTCCATGCCCAGACATGGACACGCACTGGCGTATCTCGGCACACAGCTTATCATAATCGGTACGTAACATCTTTCTAATGCTAAACGGTGCATCATGGAACTGGTTGAAACTACAACAAGTAATACGTGTTGGGTCCGCGAATGGGGCGAAAACCAACGAATGAAATGAAAGAAATAATAATTTAAACCCTGCGCAATAGGCCGTGAACTGGGTTAAATAAAAGACAAACTGATTTGTGACCTGCTAGTTAGTCTTAATCAACAGTCCCCGCTGGAGATAGGCCTCTTCAATCCTTTTATTTTTTGGGCGCTGAAAAATGCTTAACGCATACCACACCATCCGGAGAGACGGCGCGGTTATGTGAGGCTTGCACCCACTAAAAACACCACCGTGAACCTACTGTCGCCTTGTTGGACCTGGACGAGCCGTATAACACAGTATTTATATTACACCTAAATTGTATTAAGTCTAACCGCATACCTATTTTAAACAAAGCTAAACCCGTATCAAAAAAGATCTCTATTCATCACAAACAATAATTTTTTGGCCAGGTTTTACTGTAATGATGATTGATGGATGGCGTCATTACCAAGTCATTAGCGATAATGGACTCATTACAATCAGCAAAACATAACGATCAATAGTGGCAATAGGTACTCAAGAAAATTGGTTGCTTTTTGTTGATATACAAACATATAGATTAGAAACATATCGAAATTATGCAACGTCATCATTCAGCGAAAAAAACTAACTAAACATTGCTACTTTCCTCATTTGTGTCATAGTTAGGTACCTAATATTTTTGCAGTTAAGAATCATAGACAAGACAATTTCTCAGTAAAGAATAGCGCGTTCAACTAGGTCGGACATGACAGAACTGCTATAGAAAATTGATGACTAGGCGGTAGAGGCGTGTCAGCACACTAATAAGTTGTTGAAAGTAAACCACATTTTTTCCTTGTCTAGATAAATAAGTAGATAAGTTAATGTTTTACGTATGTGCCAAATTACCTTTTGCTGTGCATTTTTGTGCATATTATTTTATCGGTCTATTTATTTTCAATGCATGCCCAGTTTTATGTAAACTACATAAATATGTGTCTTTAAATTGTTTTATCACGTTCAATAAAGTTACAACTTTACTAGAAAGAGGGAACCCAATATTTTTATCTCTTGACTAGAAACCCGGTTTCTACTAAGCAGGTCCTACTTTATCTTAGCTACCCGCAATGATAAAAATTTCAACCCATTGATATTTTGTAATTGATTACTTGAATGGAGAGGACGCACGGCGCACCTATCCATTCTATATTTTAGAGATGGTTACAATATCAACCAGCGTAAAGTTTGCAGTGAATGACATTCTATCATCACCCGCGATCTTCTTGTGAATAATTCAAGATAAAACAGTCTCGTGATCTAGTTTTAACTTTATTTCACAAAGGGCAAAACTAGCCAGGGCGAATTTAGAAGCATATTCATAGAACACTAACTTAATGCATCAACCATTAGTCAGTAAAACAATTAGTTTCTAATACAGGAATCGCGTACAAGTCATTTTTAAAACCAGGAAAGTGACACAGCCCATTCATAGAAATGACGAAACATTTCAAATTAATATTTACCCACTAGTTAATATTTACCAACGGATATTCCTATGTGTATTTGTGTATAATAATATGTAAGAAGAGTACGTTACTTAAATAAACTTTGACGTCCAAAAACCGCAAAAACGGCAAACATGTTACTCTCACTGGAACAGCACATGGGGACTCGGGGAGTCACCCTATAAGGAGAAACGTATGCGGTATTAACCTAAGCTATTGATATTCTAAGTCAGTTAAGTCACACTAAATATATAGTCGACTTTCCTGTTAAAAAGAGGTTTGGGAATTACACAAAAAAAAGCATTCTAAGTAAGAACGGGCAGGCATCCTGAAAGCACGCTCGTCTCGGTCTCGCTTTCTAAAATGAGATAACTATACCTCCTCCATCGCTTTCCATATCCTAGCTTGATAATTTTTCATTAAACGAAAATATTTCAATATGAGAAACGTGGATTCAACATTCACAATGAAAGCAACATTTTTTTAACTACCTCGTCGATCTAGCCATTCAGCCAGCCCTCTTCTCCTTGTTTAGATGACCTCACCACCAAGTTGTTTTAGAACTATTTTCACTCGACTACGGCGAAGCCCAAAAGGAGGGTTATGTGTTTTGTCAAATAACGTTTACAGTATCTATGGGATCCTGTCTTGGCAAACTAATAACTCCTCCTTATTTTTATGCATCTCATGCGTATGTATGTATTCAGGTGGAGTGACAACAATCTACATGCGAGCGTTGAACAACGTCGAGTCGTACTGTTGCGAGCGCGGCGCGTGGATACGCGGCGTGGCCGCGTTACCGTCGCCGTTGTCGGGTCACGGCGCAGTCACGCTGCCGCCCGCCTCACTCATGTGAACACACCAGCACGTTTCGGTGAGCTCTCCTATATATTGAACAACGTCGAGTCGATCTCTTGCGAGCGCGACGCATGGTTACGCGGCGTGGCCACGGTTCCGTCCCCTCTGTCGGGTCACGTCGCCGTCACGCTACCACCCACGTCGCTGATGTGACCACACTAGCATATTCGGTGACTTCTCCTACATATTAAACAACGAAGAGTCGTTCTATCGCAAGCGCAGTGCGTGGATACGCGGCGTGGCCACGCTCCCGTCGCCGTTGTCGGGTCACGGCACCATCTCGCTTCCCCCCGCCTCGCTCATGTGACCACACCAGCACATTTCGGTGAGCTCTCCTATATTTTGAACAACGAGGAGTCGTTGTGTTGCGAGCACAGCGTGTGGTACCGCGGCTTGGCCACTCTGCCGTCCCCGCTGTCAGGTCATAGGTACACGCCACCTCGCTCATGTGACCATACCGGCATTTACCAGCACATTTCGGTAAGTGCTCCTAATCTTGTCTAAATTAGTAGCATCTTTTTATCTTCTGGTAGGCATTTGGCCAAAAGTATCTGGTATCCAGATTGCTTTACTACACTTTACTTTTTTAACATTTTGTTACAATTTCTTGTAGCAGTCTTGTCTGTGTCAAAAATAATCAATTATTTTTAGTTAATTCATATTGCTAAAGTGTGATTGGAATGGGCACGATTACGAGCATTACATGCTATTACGAGTACCATGGAGAATTTCAGGAAGTTTTCTTTGAACCCTGATAGAAGTACTTTAGTTTTGCTGGTGTAAAAAGATAATCTATGATACTTTTTTGGTCCCAGGTGGACACCATCGTCGGCAGAGCTACCTCCAGCTCGACCAGATCAAAATTGAACAGTTTGTAACGTGAACAATGTCTGCCATGAATTATGTAGGATACTTTAAGTGAACTGTAACTGTAGATTGTAGTAGTTTCTGAGCATGTTAAAATTGACAGTATTTGTGAAGTATAGTAGTGTGAGTGAGTCTTGTAAATGATAGCTGAAATAAATTTTTGTATTAGTTAAATTATTAATTAAAAGTTTGTTCAATCGTTTTGTGATATCATTAAATATTTGGTTCTTAACAATAATTGCTTTCTTTTGCTATCTCACATTTACAAGTAAGACCCATTTAATCAAACGAAAACCCAGATTGAATATCATATAATATAAGCTTTATTTATGAAAATATAATCTCTTAATCTATCTTATATACTCTAAAATTAGATCAATTTTAATGTCAAGTTATCGTTAATATCACACGGTTCAACTCAACGAATTGTTCGCTCATAGACAAGTTCGATTGTTTGGCCACATTGTATCACAGTGTAACTCCATACAGCCGATCATCTGCATCGCGATGGACATCGTAGGTTGCTCGGAGAGGCGAACGGGGCTGATACGCTTGCCTTCTTCTCTACCCCAGCTGCCCTACTCCAGTCAGTCAAGGCTATCAAAAGCGATGAAACTCCTTTACTCCATACAGGTTACGCTGTGGTCGTCAGTTATCTTAGGGCTACTCCCAGACCTCGCGGCACACGCCGAGCAGGTCACGCTCGAAACCCTCGGCACAAGGAGGGTACCTCATGAAGAACAGCACGTTGTTGACCGGCACGAAGCGACTCGGCTTTATGTGGCGAATGACTTCCTGAAACGAGAAAACTTTCATGAGTATTTGTGAAAATAAACTGCTGACAGAGGGGACGGATCTTGAGAAATTGAGAATGACATTTGATCGAAGGATTATGGAAGAAGATAACCGAACTTATCGCAAGTTTAGGTACTTACAGTCGCCATATTTATATGGGTAGGGGATTTATATGAATAAATAAACGATAACAGCCAATCATTGCTGTATGATGATAGGTATGGATATATCTCGAGGTTATGACAATAGAAAACATGTTGACCAAGATAAAATAATAAAAAAACATCGACGCGTATGGAAAAAATAATGTAAGGTTATCGTTCAAGGAATTGATTGAAGGTAACCGACAAGATATTTATATTCTCAATGATAGTAAAGCACAAGGTATTCACTGTTGTGTTATCAAAAACATCAAAAGATAATAATACAACTACTCGCACTACAAGATACTAAAAAATTATTATATTTTTATACTCGGAGAGAATCAAAATGAAGTTAATTAACATCTTTGACCCTTCCTGTTGTTAATGTTTAGTATTTACAGATCCTATACAATATTTGCTGCATACTGTGATCACCAATCTTCCAACCGACACTGCCAAAGTGCTGACTGCTGACGAAGTTCATGGGCTGTCCAAACAATCTATTGGTTCTAGCATGTGTGAAAATGCTGAGTATGACTGGAGATAGCTGTAAGAGTAGGTAGAGATAGAGCTGTTTGAAGGATGATATGGCTAGAAAGGCGGTTACTGCTGAGATGACGAGTAATAAAGTATGTATATAAGAAGAAGACATGTTACGCTGACCTTAAATAAATTGGGATAAGCGCAGGAGAATGATTTTATAGGCATAACATCTATATGATTTAAGGCTCCTGAAACTGTGTCATGGGAATCCGCAGGGCTTCCACCCGGTAAACGATTTATTTGCCGTATCATCACCAAATCGTAATTTTATTGATTTTATTCATTGACTTTTGGGGCCGCCATGGAGGATTGAATAAACCATTCGTCTCCTCCTCTGTATTCACCCATGGGATAGATATAAAATAAACTTGTACTCACAATTGGCATGCCATCGTAGTCAGTAGAAATCAGCTCACTGTCGTTAGCTTTGTCTTCGTCCGTATGAACCATATTCCTCGGGTGTATATGTTTGGCGTAGCCAACAGCAATTATAGCAGACAAAACAACTAATAATACAAACTTCGCCATTGTTTTTTTTATTTTGGATTTAGGACGTGTGTTTGCTATGAAACGTTGTGAATTTGTTTGGTGCTCGCTATACTTTTGCTGCCTTTTAAACGTTGTATTGTTATCTTTGGGCTCGTCGTTTTACGTCACGGATGCGCAAGAGTCAAGCTGGCTGGCGTGATATTTGTTTGGACTCGACGTAAGAGTAAACAGTCGCTCCCCCTGTTCAGTTCTGCGGTATACGTCACTGCAAGCTTCCCAAGTTACAGTTATTCTTTGGATTACGCAAGTGTTCCGATCAGGGCGAGGATAATTCCAATTTTAAATACGGAATACGTGCAGTTTCGCATGTTCAGAAATCTATATATATAAAAGATAGTCGTGTTAGTTACTCCATTTATAACTTTTTTATATATGTTCAAATATATTAGGTAGGGTAGTAGGTAGGTAGGTAGGGTAGTAGGTAGGGTAGTAGGTAGGGTAGTAGGTAGGGTAGTAGGTAGGGTAGCAGGTAGGGTAGCAGGTAGGGTAGTAGATAGGTAGGTAGGATAAAACGCATTGCAGCGCATGCGCGGGTTCAGCTAGTTCTGAATATATTTTGGTAGCGCAGAGAGAAATACTATGGAAATGACGTAACCTTTAGTTCACTTGCATTAGCCCATCGTGGCATCGTATTTACTTGGATTTCCCCCATATTAAATGTATGATGTACTCCTTCTTCAAAGAAGAGCTTAACAATTTAGAGCTTAATCATTTTGAAGCATGTGCATGTTTGCAAGGATGTTGCTAGAACCAGTTTAAAAATTAATACCCTGACCTTTCATTTTACTATAGTTTAATAAAACATCAATTTACCGCACATAGAATCAAATGGAGTACTTAACCTCGTTAGATATAGCCACCACCAAGCAAGGGCTTGTTTACACAGTCATTAACATTATCATAACATAAGAAATTTACCTGCTTTCGAGCTTGAAGCTAATACGGCTTTATTGTTTTATGTAAGTATAGGTAAGGCACTATAAAGTTATGCCCTACATAATTATATACTTATGCACATAATCATTATAAGTGGATGATAGCAGCGTAGGCGATTGCTAATAATAATCACTGTATAGTATAGTATACGAAATCTGTAAAAACTTGACTGTGGACAGAAAAGGGCCAATTCTAATCACAAGGTAATCAGGGAATTGTATCAATGACATCCTATTCTTGCCCGTCTATTTCCAATCTTATGTATTTATTTATTTTACTGTTTAGGTACAATTGTACACACAGTAGATATCACAGGAAAATATAGAATACTAGCTTTTGCCCGCGACTTCGCTCGCGTGGAATAGTGACTTCCGGCAGATTTTTGGTTTATCTCGCGAAAAAAAAAAAACTATCCTATGTCGTTTCTCAAGTTCCCAACTATGTCTGTACCAAACTTCATCAAAATCCGTTCAGCCGTTTAGGCGTGAAAGAGTAACAGACAGACAGACAGACAGAGTTACTTTCGCATTTATAATATTAGTATGGAATATGGATATTTTGAATTGTGATTAAGTTTTGAGTTAAGAGACTGCTCTACATGTGGATTATAATTTAATACCATTTTCCTAGAATGCATTGATAATTATGAATAATGATAATTATACACATTGTTTCTGATCGTACGTACTCGTACTATGTATAGTTACTTTGTACTGCAACACGTGTTTTTAATCAAATAAATATTGCGCATTATGAAATGATGATCGTTATCTAATAATATGGATTCGTTGAAGGAAATTATACACTCGAAACACTAGAAATGTTCGAGGAAGGAACTGTTTATTTTTGTGTTTTTCTAAGAATTTTAGTCACGCCATTATTGTGTTACTAACCTCGTGTAAAGTAAATAAAGGAAAAAGGTTTCGTTCTTATAATGTAGTTGTGGTAATTCAAATGAATGAATGACTTGACGAATTCGGATGCAGATTTGAGATTTTTTCGTCCATTATTTGACTATGATACTGAGTTTTGTGAATGATTGATCTATTCAGATATTTATGTTATTTATTGATCAGATAAATCTTCCATTCAAGAATAAGAATTCAGATAGATATGTGGTTCGAGCAGATGACGCGATAACTGTTTATCTTTGATCGATGCATTCCAATTTTTAGTTTTCTTTATTTACCTGTCTCTTGTATCTTTATTTGTTCTTCAGTCGCATATTATTTTTACAAAACTTGTGTTCCAAGCGTTAGCTTTAACATTAAGTATTTCCCTTGGTTACCTTCAGGCTATTTTGTTGTGTTTATGAACCTATGCCTATTTTTGTTTCTTTTTAAGGCAATGGTAAAATTTTAATATAAAAAATGTAAAAGTAAGTTTAATCAAGACGCCTTAACGGCTGAAAGAATTTCAATGAAATGGCATTCGGATAGACCGTAGGTTAGTTAATACACAGAACACAGGTAATTTTTTCGCAAAGGCTTTTTTCTAAAACATAGTCTTTGTTTTATAATATTATATTGAACGTTAAGTGACGTTAGGGCACGAAGTAATCCTGCCAGTGTATCTCGTTGGCGTTGACCTCGAGATCGGGAGCCATGCACTGCAGGTTCGAGCCCATCAACTCGCCGGGGGGACAGTTCTGTGCATCTGGAGACATCGTATAGATCATTATCAGCCTAAAATGTTCTCACTGCTGGGACACAGGCTCCTCTCGATGAGAGCCCAGTGTGGGTGATATAGATACGTAAAGACTGTATACATCGCGAAAAGTAAAATCCATCGTTCCATACATTTTGACGAGTTTTGCGAACACACTTAATTGTAGCGAAAAGCTGTTTTTTTTTTAGATTCCGGGTTGATCCCATAGTCTTCTTATCGTGTGGGCAGTTAGGTCTAACGAACCCTAGTGTCAAACTACAAACAACTTTACAAAGTATGCTTCCCGTGGGAATCGAACCCACGACCACCGCGTCACAAGGCTAATGCCTAAACAATTCGACCACGGACGGAGGCAGGTCCCATAGTAATACGGGCCTGTGGACGGTGAGTAATGGGCTAGCTTACGGTCCGTCCGTCTTATGACGACGACAGGCCGTGTCCACGGCGCGTTCCGAGTATTCCACGCGCGCCTCAAAGAGATGTCAGCAACATGGAAGGGGCCCGCAAGGGCCGACGCCCGTCGGGGCTGCGGGTTGTTCGAAAGAGATACCGCGGCTTCGGCACAAAGGGCTAAGAAGGAACATGGGTGGTTTTTAGTAGTACCGCTCTGCCCGAAGCGGGAGGAGGCATTCGTTTCTTTTTTTTTAAATAAAACTATTACTAGTTTTATTTTTACCGATGGGCTAGTTGCTTCTGAGAATTTCCTAATGGAACATCTCAATTGATAATACATACTTTACTCTACCTGAGTATTTAACCCATAAAAATGAGTCAATAATGTGAAAGACGTGAAAAAAACTAAGGAAGTATGTACTTGTACAAGTTGTTGATCAATTAGAAAACATGAAAATCTTAATGGGAATCGAACATGGTCCGCATCGATAGCCATACGTGCTTACCCAACCACTATGCCATAGAAGCATTTGAAAGTGTAGGCAGGTGTCATATTATTATGTTGTATAGTCATCATTAAAAGTTCAACAACCGTTGCACATGCGCACTCAGTTGAAAGTACTTACTATAAAAATTAGTGATGACTGTTAAGTATTTGACTTTTTAAACAAAAGATAATTATTATCCAATTTGCTAGCAATTTGACGGCAAGGTTGGCGCAGTGGCTGAGGGAGTGGACTGCTACGCTGCGTGTCGCGGGTTCGATCCCCGCACGGAAAAAGAAATTGTATGGCCTATGCATGGAGCTATGGTATGATATGGTTTCGGGTCTGGGTGTTTGGTTTGTGTATGTGAGTTTAATTAAATGTTTGAAAACGCATCCACGATACAGGAGTAATTCCGAGAGTGCAACATTGAAAAAAAAGAATTCTATTCGTTGATTGACTCTAGCTATAAATTCTTCCTTGCTAGTGACCCTAGGCTAAGGCTAAATTTAAACTAAATTAAAAAGACGTACTTTGGCTAAGCATCAATATTAATGTATATAGATATCTTCCTATGAGTGTGATAGACACCCTGTCTATCACAACAGACCACATTAGAATATGACAGGAAGTTCAAGAGTTTTGTTTATTTGTTAGAACAAAAGAAACCGCTTATCTATTGATATGGAAATATCGTAAAACTTATAACTAGAGATTTACTATTCGATAGCGACATGCACTTTAGACTGTAAACTACTTGTAAATTGAATATTGAGGATAGAAATATTTTGGTATCTTGCAGAAAGGTACTCGATTGGTCTGTATTTATAATATCATTGAACAATATCAGGCAGTACAAATACAATGAAACAATCATTTGACATTCAATCATATTATTACTGGGTACAACCACTTTGAAATGTTAACACAAATACACAATGTATGGTATGTAGGTAACTAAATGTTATAAACTAAAAAAAAAAATTGTTTGTCAATACATTTACATAGTAACTTGTCTAAACGCATTACTATTGAACTGTCCCATGTCTTCTCTGTAAGCTGCTCCCGACGGCACTGGCGGGGACTGTTCAGCGTATGATCCCGTCAGTGCTCCACGAATCACATTTGGAGAACAGCGGAGAAGAAGTGGTATAGCACAGTTGTTGGCGTTGCTCGTCGGGAAGACCGCCATCATCTCACCAGCTCTCTTCGCCACCACCGGCTTCGATACCTGGTAGGATGGTGACCTATCAGCAGCACGCACAAAAGGCACAGGCATCGTCGGCAGTAAGTTGTTCAGCATCGCATCATGAGCCAAATCTTCCAAATAATTCCTTCTCGAACGAGTGATCCTCAAGTTAGGAGGCATCACTTCTGAGTTCTCGGGATTTAACACGTCGATGTCGTAGTCGGCACGGGACTCCAGAGACGGCATTGTTTCATGAATGTGTGTTGCGTAAACTGGCGGTAAAGTGTGAACTGAAGGCACGGGATTTAAAGCTGCAGACATACTTGTGTGTACGAACGGATACAAATCGGCCTCTTGTGAACCTGCAATCCCTTGATCTATTTCGTCGGTATCTGGATCCGTCTCATAAGATTTTCGTAAACTGTACTTTCCGTTCCATAATATCGGCAGCACCACGTTCTCGGGCATCGAGCTGTATTCGAGGGGCAATGCAGCTTGAATACCATGTTCAAAATAGGAACTCTGTTGTATGGGGTCCAACGCAGCGGAGCCATCCGATGATAAAGTGGGTAGTCTGATGAAATCGTTACCCTCGCGGTAGACACTTGCGTCTTCGTTTGAATCGCTATTGCTTGTTAAAGGTCTCAGGAACATTGATTCAGGAGCTGGTAGTGGGATTAGGTTTCGTGTTGCTCTAACCAGTTCATTGTAATCAACACTGTCATAGTTCGAGAAAAATGGATTCTGGTAAGTTAACGGAACAGTCTGAATGAAGCCGAAGCTCACGCAAATTATAACACACGCACTTAACATCGTAACTGGTCACTGAATAATGTTCTTTGACAAAACGTATTCAATATTTGTGTCGAAATACTTCAGCGCGATGAACTGAGAATGTCGCAAAAATAAATCAGCGATATTTCAAGTTATTGACACTTGAATGTACAGTTTCATGTTACATTGACTACCTAATTATTTAATTGTCGTGTTGTAATAATTAATGTTGTCGTATATACTAAACATGCCTATATTTTAGACCGGATTATGCACTGCCCACTGATTACCCAAATATCATTCAGCAACGACTGACTGCCCTGTTGGTCTAATGTTCACAAGCGCAACTGCTGAGCATAAGGTTCAGGGTTCGACTCCCAGGTCTGGCAAAGTTTTTTTGAGTTTCCATCAGGAATTTCTTAGTAGCAGCCACGGAGTCTGGAGTTATGCCTGGTTGATGACAATTGGCTCAACCCCTAATAAATGGGATTCAAAGATAACTGGTGAAATGTAGGTGTACTATTAGGTACACCTTTGCCTAACCCTTCGGGGATAACAGGCGTGATGTTTGTTTGTATGTAGGTATGTATTCAGTGACGGTAAAATGCCGAACGGAATTTGCTGATGTGTTTTGTCCTACTTACTCGTACAAATACAGCCAAAACTAATATGGAAAACATCTAATATCTTCACGCTAACTGTACGAGTACCTATATAAGGTAGGTAGGGAGTTATGGGTATTAATTATACAAGAAAATTGAAGAAAATGCTTTATTCTTTTTGTGATGTTCTTTAAACATAAGTACAAAATTTGTAATAAATAATTAAATAAGAGTTAATGGTCCATTATTCATGTTTGCCGTTATTTTGAAGTCTAAGTTACATTTTGTTCTCGAGGGTCATTGTACTCTTCTGTTTCACAATTGTAGGTGACCGCAGAATGTTAGTGGTTCTCATGTCGTTCGTCTTCTTGATGTCACGCTTGTTGTGGAAGCCGAAGTCCTCCTCCGTTCTGTAGGAAGGGGAGCTGTATGAAGAGGGGCCGGCAGAGTGGGCCTTAGCCAAACTACCCGACACCACGGACGGCGAGCAACTCAGCAGCAAGGGGATACCACAGCCCCCAATGTTTGCGTTGGGGAACACGCCAACAGCTCCGGCTGAACCGGCGGAGCTTGACAAGCCTGATCCATAAGCCACTCTAGCGGATTCCTGAGACGGCTGCCAACGGAACATGTGATCAGATCCGAAACCTTCCATCGCGTCCCTCATGTTAGGGTGAAAGTTGGAATGCATACCCATACCATTCATCTCGTGCAGGTGTGAGTTTGTCATCGAATTGTGATGATATCTCGACGGGTGGTGGGCGTGAGCTGGGATGTGGCTCGCCATCTCAAAGTCATGGGAGACACCCATTTTGCTCGGGATGTGGCTATGTTCAGCCAAGTGGGAGTTTCTCAAATGATCCATGGTATGCTCGTTGACGAAACCAAGTCCATGTGCTTGTCCGTGAGTCGTACGGAAATCTTTGCCAAATTCTTCAGCAGCTTTCATTGAAGATAGATGATCCAAATGTCTGTTTTCATGAGCCCAGTGTGCGTTGTGCATGTGCTGCAGATGATGCAAATGTTCTTCAGCTGCTTTCATCTCTGGTACAGTCTCCATAGAAGACAACTCTTCTTGCTGCATCATTTGCTGCTTCTGGTGGTCCAGGATGGAGGTGTGGTCCACAGATTTTGCCAACATAACATTCTCATTGTTGTCGCCTAAACTGTGGAAATGGGTGTGTTCTAGCTGCTCGGCAGGCTTAGGGATGCTGTCAAGTTGCTTAATTTCAACGGCTTCTTTCGGTTTCATATCCAAGTTTGCAACAAGATGTTCCTTCTGCTCCGATTTTAAAGTTTCAGCAGCTTTCGCGAGTTCCACTAAGTGTTCTGTGTGCAAATTTTCTTTTTCTATATTATCTAAATCCGCTGACTTCGCAAGAAAATCAATCATATCATCATCAGCACTTTTCTCCTGTTCCAATTGATGTCCAATTTTATCTTCAATAGCCATCTGTTCTACATTTCTTTCATGCACGGTGAAAGCGTCAGAACTCAATGGTTTTATTATGGTGTTTGTTGTAATAGGAGTCACAGGACCTGTTTCTGAAGTTTTGAACGCAGTATCCTTTTCAATATCCAAGTTCTGTTCTGTTCCTTCTTCAACTACTTTCGGGGCTGGTACCTGCATTATGTGATGCTCAGATGGGCCTGTTAACATATCCATGTCAAGAGCAGCACTTTCCTCTTGTTGGTGATGATCGACAATATTTTCTTTGTTTTCGGAGTGTACAATCTGTTCTTCTAATTTGACATCAGCACTTTTTTCGTTTTCATGAATTTTGTGGTTCTCGCTTGTCAAAGGTTCTTGGTTTTTGATGTTGTCTAAATGAATTTCAATCATTTCAGATGGAGCAGTCTTCATGTCATCTTCAGTATTTTGTTCAACTGCAGCTTGAAGTTTACTCAAGTGTTCATTTGTTTCCTCGTTCGAGAAAATTTCTGTGGCGGCTTTTTTTTCTTGATGATGTGTTTCCAAAGCTACATCCTGTGCAAGCCGTAGATTTTTGCCTTCGGATAATGCGCTATGTGAATGAATATTTTCTTCAGTTTTTTTATCAGCTACTGTGGATGCTGCCTCTGATTGATCCAAATGTAACGTACTTTCTTGGTTGCTGGCAGCTTTGAAACTATCCTCGATATTTTTCGCAATCTCAACATTTTTCTGGATATTTTCCATAGCTTCTTTCCACTGGGCCATTCTTTCTTCCTCAGTTTTTGCAATAGTGACGTGAACATCATGCAAGTCCTCTGAATTCCTTGTTGTCGTAGCGTGTAAACTCATCGATTCTAAAGTACCAAAATTATCATGGATATGTTTCAGAGCTTGTCTGGCGACTTCAATATCTTCATGTAGCTCAATGTCAGATTGCGATTCATGTGCACTTTTCATATCAGTTTTCAATTCCATTTTCTTAAGATCCTTTTGCAAATTTTCTACAGCTTCCTTCGCCATCTTAATGCTGTGTTTCACATCATCTTCGGTAGTATGAATGTCAGAGCCTTCATGGACAGAACCTGTCACCGAAGTCCTGAGTTTATCTTCATTGCACAATTTGACCTTGACCTGTCGGCCGCATGTTTCGCTGGAGTCGGAGTGGGCTTTTTCCTCTTCTGAATCACGATACACTTGGTAGCCATATTTTTTCTTCACAATCAGTGGCTTTTTCAAATGGAAACTTCTTGCCTCTGGCATTGAAACTCCAGTGTCGATGAGAACCTCACTGTTTGAGACTCCATGATTTGAGATGGAACTGGTGCTCTGCATCTCCAATGGTGACGTCCTTTCGCTCTTCAGAGTGTCCGGTATACTTGATTGTGTTTGAAGGTGCAAATCTTGATTAAGATCCGTGTTCTCCAAGCCATCCCCGGGTAAAGCGGGGGCGGCAATGGCCAGAGCTACCAGAGCAGATACCAGTACAAGTGACTTCATTGTATCTGTTGCCACGATTGATGCTGGGATCAAAGTGTATGGTTAATTTATACTAAATTATCGCCAAGAGATTTGTTCGGTCGATCGTTAAAGAAAACAAAACGTGCTTGTAGTTAATTGCTCACAAATGCTGAGCCGACGCCTTCCGGTTCGAGACATTGACGCTAAGAACACGAATTATTTTCTGTAAAATCTGATTAAGATATTATATCAGTCCCCTAACCTCGTCTATATTAAGGATTTATGATTATATAATGGTAAAATGGTATGGTGAAAAGATGTCTACATTGGTTTAATTGCAAGTTCACATATTCCAAAAGTTATTGTGACACAAAAGTGATAATTTTGATAATAGTTATTTTAAAAAGGTCTAGCAAATGACCCACTATTGCAAAATGCATAAAAAAGAACTCGTATAATTTAGGGTTTTATACAAAGTAAGTGGTGTACAACTCTGTCCATGAATCTTAATAACAACCATAATAATAATAACTTATTTCTACAACTTCAGTAAACATTACAACAATGAGGTCTCAACCCTTGAACTAGGACAACCTGTATGACAAGGGTTGAACCATGCAACCTAAGTGCAGTGGTGTACCAGTAAAGACGGCTGTGACTTCGATTTGAGGGCTGTAGGTTCAAACCCAGAGCACAGGTAGATACTTAAATTTGTCAACTGCTCTCAAAACATCTCCACATTCGACCTGGACCCTGGTGGGTTCCTTTTCACAATCATGATGAAGCCTGGTCAAATAAGCTGACTTATTAAGGGAATTTCTATTTTTTTGGTCAGCAAAGTTAATTAGATATAGGTACAAGTTGATGAAATGTATCATCAACTTGTATATCTAATTAATTAATAGTTCTAACATAACATCACGCCTGTAATCGCCGAAGGGTTTAGGCAGAAGTCTATCTAATAGTACACCCACCAAGTCCCATGGAACAAAAAGTGTAATGGGGCGAGCATATAGCCATTAACCAGGCACATATCCAGGCTACTGAGAAATTCCTGAAGGTTTTTTTCCCATCCTAATAACACTTTGCTCGACCCAGGAATCAAATCCAATACTCATGCTCAGTCGTCGTAGCGCTTGCGACCTCTAGACCAACGAAGCAGTCGCCAGATACATCTATCACCTTATTACTGTCATATCATATCTAAAATCTAAAATAAAATAAAATAAAACGCGAAAGTTTGCAAGTATGTGGATGGATGGATGTTTGTTACTCTTTCACGTAAAAACTACTGAACGAATTTGGATAAAATTTGGTACACAGATATTTTATAACCTGAATTAACACTTACGATAGTTTTTATCTTCCCGTGGGATAATTTTCGAGTTGTAACGGGCGAAGCCGTTTGCAACAGCTAGTTATTAATAAAACGTAGTTCTCAAATAAAAAAATAGTAATCTTGGATAAAAACTATGTTCTCAAAATAGTAGGTTTATCTCATAAATAATAGCTTCGTTCTTAGAATGGTATATCTGTCGCCAAATAAATCAATAATCGTCCCTGTGATAGTCCCAGATTACGACTTGTTTTTGTTTGTTATTTTATCATCAATACAGTACTTACATTTAATTTCATGTCCTTATCAAAATAATAACATTCGTTACCATTTTACTGGTTCCAGTTTCTAAATTGAATAAAAATTGTCCCCAAAGGTACCTCGTTCGATTTTTAGCATTAGATATTGTTTTATTCTGTGTTTAATTTATTATTCTACCAGAAATTAATATTTTGATATCTATCTATCTATCTTATATATATATAAATAAAGAGAGAAGTCCTGACTGACTGACTGACTGACTGATTGACTGACTGACTCATCAACGCCTAGCCCAAACCCTTGGACCTAGAAAGCTGAAATTTTGCACAGAGGTTCCCTTTATAATTTAAACAAGGAATAAGGAAGGATTTTTCGAAATTCAACCCCTAAGGGAGTTAAATAGGGGATGAAAGTTTGTATGGAAAATCGTCATTTTTACGCGGGCGAAGCCGCTGGCAAAAGCTAGTCTTTAATAAAAAAAATAAGTAAACACAGCACTCAAAAAGTAGTAGTACTAATACTTAGTAGTTTTAAATAATATCTGATTCATGTGAAAATCCCAGAACACAGCAGACCACTTGTAACGCCTACAGTAGAAATTAGGTGTTTTTTGGTCTAATATATTATTATGATTAGTAAAGAAAGTATATATTCCCCATTAAAGTAAGCAGAAGTGTTTGTACAGAATAGTCGACCTCGTAATTGCTTTTATAACTTCTGATAAAAAATTCCCAGTAATTCAAGAGAATCAGCTGTCAGGTACAGAGGAAAACTATTGGAAGCCTTTGCCTTTTTTTTGGATTGTGGGAAAACATCAAATAACTCCTCCCGCTCGCTGGGAAGAGCGGTAGGGAGTATCTGACTTCTACTGCATAAAAACTACCCATGTTCTTTCTAAGCCCTTCGTGTCGAGGCCGCGGTATCTCTTTCGAACAATCCGCAGCCCCGACGGGAGAAGCCTTTGCCTAATACTAGAATCGAAGAATACCAAAACTAGGAGAAAGTCTCACTGGCGTTGGAACTCCACCACACCACATCGTCCGTAGAGTAGTTTAACTTACCTGCTCTGTAGCTCTGTGGTATTTACATTTCCTTAAGAACAGATATGTTTAACTATAGCTGATGCCCGCGACTTCACCCACGTGAATGTCGGTTAAATCGCGACCAAAAGCAGCCTATGTCCTTTCTCAGACTACTATCTGTGCAGGAAATTTCATTTAAATTAGTTTAGTAGTTATGGCGTGAAAGCGCTACAGACAGACAGAGTTACTTTTGCATTTATAAGTAACTAGCTGTTGCCAGGGCTTCGCCCGCTAGAACTCGGAAATTATCCCACGACTATGTGGTAATCTAGGGTGTCAGCTAACTCCATATCAAATTTTATTAAAATCACTCCAGCCGTTTAGACGTGAAGGAGTAACAAACATACGCACTCACAAACTTTCGTTTTTGTAATATTAGTGTGATGTGATATTAGTAAGGATTTTGACGTAAATTACCCTCGTAAATATAGGCTATGAAATTCGGTGATAGTGTAGCTTCGCATTGGTAATATAATTTTCGGAATCGGATAAGTATAACCTAACTATCCTAGTTCTTAAGATTACCCGCTACAGCCAAACATACACACTTTACTTTTCCTCTTTTAATGATGGGTAGTAGGTAGGTAGGAATAAGAGCATTGCAACGCATGCCGCCGGGTACAGCTAGTGATATTATAAAACATCATAACGAAACCGGTATGCTCCAGAAATATATATAAAAACGAACACATGTGACATCCTGCAATGCCTGAAAATCTTGCCAACTTGCAATGTGCTCGCTTGACGAATTATGAACGACTTCCTCGCACAGATATAAAACAGAAGGAGGCTTGCCTTTGTCCTAACTGTGGGAATGTTCTAGGCTAGACTCCTTGAAAAAACCAAACCCTGTACTTAGTAAAATGAAGATAGCACATGTTAGCTGCGGTTTGTTCGAAAGAGATACCGCGGCCTCGACACAAAGGGCTAAAAAGGAACATCAGTGGTTTTAAGTCAGTATAGTCATTAGATGATTTCCCAAACTCCAAAAAAAAAAGACCACTTTTGAAACACGATGCAAAACCATTGTTTTACAATGGCTTTGCATCGTGTTTTGCCATGTGCGCATTGTACAGTCTTTGACGTCAGCAAAGTACTACAACAATGCAAATCGAGAAAATTCCTGTCATTCTTAAATCCTATCTGTATAACTGATAACAGAGATAATCTACTTATCAAGTCATCAATTTTAGAGCCAAACATGTCTTTTCGAGTAGATTAGATGATTTGCATGATTCCGTTGTCAGCATTCTTCAGTAAAATTACGAGTGTTACGACAAACAATTTCTGTACACGTACGACACAGTTTGACGTGATGTTTGGTGGACTTACTATTGCCCGCGACTTTACCCCTGTAATATTACGTTTACTTCTTCAGTAACACTTTATTAAGCCATGATCAATTTGTGGTTAGGTTAAAGTTGCCAAGGACGTATGGCACAGAAGGACCAGGACCACCTTGTACAGTCGAACAAGCTATACAGCCAGCTAACATATATTTACTTTTATGATTAAGTATACACATACATTTTAGAGACTGATGTCAAACGGTACAGAGTTTGACATCAGTCGCTTAATGCGAAACACGAAAAACAAAGTTGCAATCAATATTTTCAGTGTTCTAGAATTATAAAGAACTCTACCAGTATACTTATTAGCTTGTTCGACTGTACTATCCACACTGCTTTACACTGTGGCATAGAGTGAGCACAGCCTATTCAGGATTCACACTGCTGAGTATATGCTATGCCATGAACGTTCCATCTACATTGTTAACAGGTGGAATAGAACTAGCAATGTAGCTACCTATTCGTCTAAATTATATGACCCACGGGTTTCTTTATCCCAAATGGAGTGTGTGAAACTGCGATTAGCTACTGACACATTTTTAACCAACAAAATTGATATTTCAAGCATTGTCATAATTTACTACAAAACATAAAAACATGCTGTTTCAGCTTGTCATGAAACATTTTAATAAAAGGATTGCTGGATCATAAACAAGTTTTTTGATTGATTTTTCTTTATGTTGTTATTACAAGAAATTGTTAACAAACACACCTTTTTATATGTAGTAATATTATTTTGCTAACATTGCGTTGTGTGCCGTCTCTACGTAATGTAATGACGAGTTTGCAGTTTTATTTCGATTCGTGCATTACTTACTTGTAATTTTGTAATAATTAACAAATTATTACGTCATACATTAAGGAATGCACTGTTGTTTCCGTGTTGTGTTGAAAGAAAATAATTATATGCACATAACATCACGCTCGTAATTCCCGTAGGGTTAGGCAGAGGTGTACATTTTGTCATTCAAGTTTAAGTCCCGATTAATAGAGAGTGATTCTATCGCCGTGGCCTGACATAAATCCCGAGTTTACTTTGTTACCGAAAAATTATGTATGAAAACTTAATAAAACTTTGCCCGGTCTGGTAATTAAAACGTCGCGCACTACTCTAAGGAGGCAATAAAATGGGGTTGGTTACAAAGATACCGCGGCCTCGACATAAAGGGCTAAGAAGGAATGGTTTTTAGTCAGTAGAAGCCTGACACTCCCTTTCGCTCTGTCCAAGAGCGGGAGGGGTAATTTTATGATTATCCACACACACCAAAAAAAAAGGAAAAATGTGACAATCAAATAATTATATCTTGAGAATTTTAGATAAATGATACCTTTGCAACATACATGTCAAGTTTCTACCTACATCATATAATTATATCGGTTTGTTCCCGGTCAGTAACACCATGTTCTTGAGTACGTAGTAGGAAATTGGCAAGGTCAAGTAGGAGATGAGAAACAACTGTAGTAAATTCTCACAAACTACCAGGAGGCCAGAAACACGAACGAAGTAGGAAACTCATAATCAAATCCATATACATTTCTAATAGCATGCAGCGTGCAACCCTTTTACCCTGCTTTTACCGTGTTACCCTTTATCCTTCATATGATTCCTCACACAATCCATCCATCTTTTCTTTGGCCTCCCTCCCCGCCTCCATCCATCAACATTAACATCCATCAGTTTTTTAGTCACATGCCACCAAGACAGACGACTTCCTTTCAATTTATCTATAACAAGCGTCACTTTCAAACTTCCCCTAAAATACTCATTCCTTACTTTATCCATTCTTGTCACTCCACACATCCATCTCAACATTCCCATCTACTACTACTTCACTACAGCAAATAATTTAAAAAAAAAAACAACAAAAAAAATATAATTTGTAATTAGATGGGATGTGCGTTGTTAATCCTAATCTCTAATCATAAATGATAACAGAATTATAATTTGAATTCATGCCAGTATGCCACCTGGATTATAAATAGGTATGTTTTTATTTTTTATCTATATAAGGTCCCATTAAAATAGGTGGACAAATTTTAACACAGCGTTCAGTAGGTCTAACCAAACATATCTAAACAAAAAACTGGCCAAGTGCGAGTCGGACTCGCACATGAAGGGTTCCGTACCTAATTAAAATTAAAATTCATTTATTTCAGGTTTCCCCATATTCAATTTACACGATTTAAGTCCATAAAACAATTAAAATTTGAAAATAAAAATGAAATAAAATAAACAATAGTGAAAATAAAAATTAAATAATAATAAATACAATGTCCACAAATCTGAAATACAATGTCAATTTATATAATTAAATTAAAGTCAATGTCACATAAAAATAATCAAACCTAAACGGTATGCTATAATTTATACATTTCTTCTACGGCCAATGAAACTTGACCTCTGGATTGTATAGGCGCTCATACGATTCAGGGACCAAATTATATTGGTTAACCGCTGTTTCCATCTGTTGTTTCCATTCAACTTCAAAATGATTTTCCTAGAAAGTCCTTATAAAGTTCTACTTTTCAGATTTTTTTCATATTTTCTAAACTTATGGTTCAAAAGTTAGAGGGGGGGGGGACACATTGTTTTTTACTTTTGGAGCGATTATTTCCGAAATTATTGACATTATCAAAAAATGATTTTAGTAAACCCTTATTCATTTTTAAATACCTTTCCAACAATATATCACACGTTAGACTTGAAATTAAAAAAAAAAACACTTCCCACTTTACATATAGGGGGGCTACCTTAATAAAACATTTTTTTCCAATTTTTATTTTACCACTTTGTCGGCGTGATTGATACACATATTGGTATCAAATTTCAGCTTTCTAGTGCTAACGGTCACAGAGATTAAGCGAGGACGGACAGACGGACAGACGGACAGACGGCCAGACGGACAGACAGACATGGCGAAACTATAAGGGTTCCTAGTTGACTACGGAACCCTAAAAAATAACATTAAATAAACTGTTTTTTTCATGGCTTAAAATAATAAATTGCCCGCACTCTAGAACAAACTCATCCTCAATGAGTAGGTACCTACTTAAATGCTTTTTTCTTATTATTTTTTTTACCATCGTCCTTATTTTGGTGGTCCGAATGATTTCAGAAATGTTGTCCACCTATTTTAATGGGACCTTATATAATTCGTTCTGTGCTATTACCAAATAAATGTGCCAAGTCCATTCTTCTTCTTTCTTTTTATTTTGCTAGACTAACTTCGTCACTTCCTGGACTGCGTCGGTCTCGGTAGCATATGTATGTATCTTCAAGTACTTGTTTTGGGGCGCATACAGCAAAATAGGATACCCATACACTATTTTTCACCAAGTGTGAACCAAGCATCTTCCTGTGGGGTTTAAAGTTTCGTAGTCTGCCATGAAACGTCTCCGAACCCAAGACGGAATATTCCTTTAACCTCATTAAGTGGATTGGCACAGAACGGCAGTAGAATGTTCATCATTCATTACCTTCGACTAAATCAAGTCACCTCAATTTAGAAAGAGAGAAAAGAAATGTGGGAGTACTACTAGGTACACCCCTGCCTAACTCTTTGGGGTTACCGCCGTGATGTTAAGTGTCTGATGAGATGACGAATAATAGACAAGTATGGAGGAATCCGCGGATTTTAGTACTAGATGACGTGGCCTCGGCACAAGGGCAAAGAAGGAACATGGGTTCGGTTTTTAGTCAGTAGAAGTCTGACACTCCCCTTCGCTCTGCCCAAGAGCGGGGGGGGGGGTCATTTGATGATTTTACACACAACAACAAAAAAAAAGTATGGAGGATAAGACACGCTGCGCCGATCCCATTTTGGGGTGAGTGCAAGAAAATTATATCTCGTAGCTCTCGTAGACTCGTAGCCCGTAGCTGTACTACGATGCTACGAGTGTCTACGAACGTCTACGATCTATGATAACTTAACCAAAATTTTAAATGTGCTGCGTGTGTTGATAATATTTGAAGATAAAATTAATAACCATTAATTATATTGTGTAGGTATTTTTGTAAACATCAGAAATCAACACTCAGTTTCATTATTTGTCATCATTATCGTATTCAGCCTATAATGTTCCCACTGCTGGGACGTAAGCCTCCTCACTGTGAGAGGGAAGTGGCTGTAATCCACTACGCGGGCTCAGTGCATGTTAGTGGTATTATTTTCCTCACTATGTTTTTCTTCACCGTTTTTTACAGCAGTGATGAAAATAAATTAGGTAGGTACACAAAGTAATGCGCCTTCCTGGCTTCGAGCCCACGACTTACTATTTATAGATTATTTAAAGAAGCAAAAATTGTTTTTTCTTCCAACTATGCTTTAATTTCACACAAAAAACTGAGTACAAAGCAAGTCTTTAAAGCTCTAGAGCAATAAAAATGTATGAAATTTCATTATTGCACAGTTTATTTTTTAACAAAAGGTGCCAATCTCAATGGATTAGCTCTATTCAGCCAGCCAATATCAATACTTTATCCTACTTGTTCCAAATTTAAAAAATGATTGCTGCTAACTCTGATTTCAAAATGAAAGAAATTTAAAATAGTGATTTGGCGGGAACTTTGTTAATTTTGCTTGCTTACGGCACGGTTGGCGCAGTGGCTGAGCGATTGGAATGCTGCGCTGCGTGTCGCGGGTTCGATCCCCGCACGGAACAAATATTTGTATGGCCTACATCTAGTTGTTCCGGGTCTGGGTATTTGTGTATGTGAGTTTCAATGTTTGTAAACGCACCCACGATACAGGAGAAATTCCTAGTGTGGGGCAACGTTTTTTAAAAAAGAGAGAGAAAGAGAGAGAATATTTTTGCGTCATTTAACCCTCGTGCCTGTTAGATTAGAGCCCTCGCTAACGCTCGGGCTCTAAATCAGGCACTCGGTGCAATAATAAATTACTTTGTGCTCGATGCAATAATCTACTATTTTTTTACATTCTTCTGGCATCTGACGTCATAACAGTCATAAGTTAATCTTATTCCAGTGTGGAAACGTGACAGAGCTATACAGGGTGTCTAGCGCCATCTCTTTTCCACACTGGATAAAGAATAAGTTAGGACTTTTAAAACGTGATAGTTGGGTATCCCTGAAAAGGAATTAAAACTTGGATATAGAACGAATAGCTTTGAAAGACGGTTTTTATTATTCATAAATATTTCATATGGTTTATTTTTTCATTACACATGTACAGTCACGGACTATAAATGATGAGCCACTTGCCACCATTCGTATTTTAGCCGTGTAATGCAAATCGGGTTTAATCGGTTATATTCGTACACAGAACAAGTGACATACTGCCAAATTGGAAATCTTGAAAGTGGCTTATCAATTATAGTCCGTGACTGTACCTAAATTATTTTAAATAATTACGATTATATTTTTGATTAAATGTAAGACTATTCGTAAACCGGTACTCGAACTAAATTGGGGACAGGATAATCCCTGGAAATAACATGACGATAACCTTGATGCGGCTCTGGGTAGTCTTGCGATACCTTGTGATGACTGACAGCATGTGTCGTATCCAACCAAATACTATTCCTCTTAATTCTCGAATTACTTTGATTTTCACACGCTGCGTTGAACTCATGAGCCATTTCGAAATCTTCTTTTAGGCCAGTGTCAGAAAGTGGCACTTCGCAACTTGAACTAAGCAGTTCTTGAAACAGGCTTGTAGATTGGTGTTCATTGAGTGAAACATCTTGGTTATCCACAGAAGTCCTCGTGGTCAGCTCCATATGCGGCAAATCGAAGGTGTTTACAACCCTTAAGTCTTTTTTGACTTGACTATTGTAAGTCCTCGGTACATCCTTTGATGGAGATACCAAAAGTTCTTCAAAAGTCCACGGTGGCTCTTCATCCAGAATATTAATGCCTTCTTGTTTTAGATAATTAATATCTGTAGTGTTGTGTGTTGCAGTTTCTTTTGTGACTTCTATCGGTGCCGTGATAACAGAACCGATTGCAACAATTAGTACGGACGTAATCTTCATTTTGATTTAATTTAGGGACTTAACGAGATAATTAATTGTGAACACTGATAACGCGCTTATTTATAGATACGTATTTAGATAGGGAACGCCGTTCATAGCTGCATTTTATACTTATACAGACGTGTCTATCTGTAATAAACTAATGAGTCATTTATCTAGTCTTGTATATTAAATAAGGCACATAAGGCTTTGAATGATACAGAGTGTGCCTGGACAAGTTACAATTGCTTTCAAAGTTTTTCGTATTTCTGCTACTATATACTTTCAACATGATTTACGACATGGGTGGCTCAGTGGGTGAGCGATTATTGACTGCTGCGTTGCATGTCGTGGGTTTGATCCCTGCACGGAAAACAATATTTGTATGGCCTACAGATAGTTGTTCCGGGTCTGGCTGTTTGTGTATGTAAGAATTAATGGTCTGGCTGTTTGTGTATGTGAGAAATTCCTAAAAATGTATGATTGATTTTCGATAGCTTATGTCGGTACCTACAATCAGTGTTTTTGCTGATATAACGCCACTCTATGTAGGAAAAGATACAGTTTTCAGGTTCTGCTAGGCCGACTTTGTTAAATGTGTTACTACTTTATGATGGAATATCAGATTTTATATGCTTCATTCTTTTCACACGTCTTGCACTAATGCTGTTTAGTCGGTAAAATAAAACATAATGAGAAAACAGACAATGGCTCAATTCCTCTCACAGAGAGAAGATTTGAACAATACCTGTGATTTCAATAAATAGAGACTGATTGTGTGTATTATATAATGGGGTTATTATTTTGTAAACTATGTTTCTTAGACCAAATTAAAAATGGGAGATCAATATATCTGTTACGGGGGTAACAGATATATTGATCCAACATGTGTATATGTAATGGTACTGTGTGTGTTTAAAGAAAATGTGTATTACTTGGAGTGGCATGCAATTATGTTACTAAAATAAGCTAAAACAAAATATTGAGGTATTTTTAACTTTTTATTGAAACAACGTTATATTAGTTTACAACTAGCTTAATCTAAAACACTATGCAATTCACTATTGGTGCGCGGCGTGACTGGGTTCATGGCTGCTGTGCTCGTGCGTGAGCAGTTCCTCGCGCTGGTCGTGTTGCTCGTGCTGCACCGGTTCATCCACCAGCCGGTACGAGTCGGCCGCGGCCGCAGTGGCAACAGCGGCGTATGCAGGCGCCACGTGAGTCTGGGGCTCCACTATGTGTCCTGACACTATCGAGGGCGAGCAGCTGAACAACAGCGGCACGCTGCAGCCTCCCACATTAGCGTTGGGGAACACACCGAGCGCAGTCCCCGACGTGGCCTGCGACAGCACCCGCCCGCCACCAGCCGACAGAGCGGGAGACAGGCCTGCGATACCAGCGGCGCCATATCCTCCTAGTCGAGCCATCGGTGCATGCCCCTGCATGAACTGGTCCATGTCGGAGAAACCCAATAACTCAGACTCTTGCTGTTCGTCTACGTTGCGGTAGTGCGGTGCGGCGTATCCGTATTGCGGTACAGCTGCATATCCTTGGTAAGGTGGTGCGGAGAAGGCGGCTACTGGCACGGAGCTGATGGGGACCTGCACGGCGCCGGCGGACGCGCATGGTGACACGTACTGCGGGGCGTAGGGCGCCCGGCGCTCTCGCAGGAACTCCTCTAGCTGTTGCTTGTTCACGTACCTCTGCTGCTCCCCTTCAGGGTATGCAGGGGCTCCTGCGACCGACAGGGCGACGACGGCGAATACACCAGAGAATAATATCGACTTCATGGCTACTGTGTGCTGTGCCGTGACTACCGAGACACTAATATTTATACATACATTGCCAGTGACTTTTTGATCAAATATTACTACTTAGGTTGCAAATACACAAGTGTACTAAACAAGTACTTGACCGAGATTTTTTTGCAAACTCAGATTCTTGATCTCGCCAAAGTACAACTAATTAGGCCAGTCTATTATAAAATGACGTACCAGATAACTACAAACAAATACAGCGAATTTCTTTGCATCAATGAATGCGTAAATGCGTAGAACCCCACGCATACAGGAAGATACATTACAACCAAACATTCAAAAAACACCACACGAATGCATTTTCTTACTTGGCAAACTTTTTTTGTTGGTAACGCATTACTCTCAGCCAGCACTTTTCCTGCGGTTTCGTTTGCAACCTTCTCCATTCCATATCTAGTAGTGCAAATTGGTTTTTACAAACACTTTTACAAGTCACTTTTTTTAAGCTAGATGGGGCCGATTTTTCGAACCTGACTACTTCGAGAAGAAACATCCGAAACAAACTCAGAGGTCATAGTCTCTTTTAAGGTCCAGACATAATCTTGTCATACCTACACATGAACACTATGCAGATTAGTGTCTGAGATTGCCTTTTGATGATATAATGGTATTTCAATATTCCCAAACCGAAAGAACCGAAGATCTTATAGTTTACATCTCTTCCGAAGGGGTACTACGAGGAAACCTTAACGGTGTCCGTTATTAAATCAGTACCTATAGGCGAACTAGGAGCTAGTTCGCCATGGAGTATTGCTGTCACCTTTGGGATGACGCTGTAGAGCGCAGAGCCAGGAGGCAATTTTTTTTAACCTTTCCCCATACTACGAATTTTTCCTGTATCGCGGGTGCGTTCACAAACATTTAAACTCACATACACAAATACCTAGACCCGAAATAACTATAATATGTAGGCCATACAATATTTGTTCCGTGCGGGGATCGACTCCGCGACACGCAGCGCAGCAGTCCAATCGCTCAGTCACTGCGCCAACCGTGCCGCCAATTGGTGAAGATAAGCTGGTTGCCAAGCTACAGTCTTCTACAGACTGTACTTCGGAAAGTGTGCGCAGGAGCTCCACGGGCTGATTCCACCATCTCTCTTCTTCGTATTGCAGGATAATCACCTATACCTTGTCGATGTTCCATACATTCGAACGAAGCGCTTTTCTAAATCTTTTGCGCACAGCCAATGAGTGGAACTCCCTGCGAGCGTCGGTTTTCCCGATTTCATATGACCCCAATCTAAAGTCGCGAGTAAATAGGCTTCTTCTGGGTAGCTCGTTCGTTAGGGCAAGATTGAGGTCATGACTAAGGCCACTTCAAATTAAAAAAATAAAAAACAGGCGAAATGTGGGTGGGTCTAGCCCACTAACTACTACTAAAAATGGGTACGCCTCTGCGTATAGATAGGCAGAGGCGTACCATTGCCTGTAATAACAGGCGTGATGTTACTTCGTGTTTAAGAAATGGTTGGATTAAAACTGTCGCACCATCGCTGCATCGACACGAAAAAAAGGTTTAAGCGAATTGAGAGTCCAACACAAACATATATATATATATATACAATTATTTGTACGGTATAAGTACCTATGTTTTAATCATAAAGTGACTGATCATTGACTGCTGTATTGCAGAGATAGACTCCTACGTAGATAGAATCAATATGTTGTATGTAACGAACCCAAAAATTGATGTGTTTTGTAACAAATATTTGTTAAAACAGATACACACAACAGTTTCCTGAGGCGAACACAGACAACTAGCGTATAGTATAATGGATTCATCCACATTTCAAACTTTACCATAGTCGTTCTGTCCATACCGTCAGAGTTTTCAAGCGTAATTAAGCATGCATTATTTACTTTCCACGGAAAAGTATAATTAGGTAGTTCCAAGGTGCAAATTCCGTATTGCATTGTAGCATTTCATAATAATCACGTACGGTGGTCGCGGAATCAAATACGCTAGCGTCAACAAAACACGTACAGTCGAACAAGCTAATAAGTATACAGCCAGCTAACTTGCATTTACTTTTAAGATTATACAGATACATTTAGAGACTGATGTGAAATGATACAGCGCGCGAAATGCTTTATTAAACAAAATTGCAATAAATATTTTCAGTGTACGTAGACTAGAATTACTTATAAAGATCTCTATCTACGTACTTATTAGCTTGTTCGACTGTACCTACGTTTTAAGTCAAACAAATTATTGAGTTTTCATGCTCGCCCTACATTTTAAGTATGCCATGTAATTATAATATTATTATATCGTCACGCTTCCAATTAAAATTCTTGGTAAACATGTTTTGAAAGTTCCAGTTCCGTAACTTTGGAATTTATGTTGTAAAATAATACTTTTCAACAGCTACACCTAAACAGCTTTACCTATCTATCTATCTATATAAATAAAAAGAGAAGTCCTGACTGACTGAATGACTCATCAACGCCCAGCCCAAACCCTTTGACCAAGAAAGCTGAAATTTTGCACAGAGGTTCCCTTTATAATGTAGACAAGGAACAAGGATTTTTCGAAATTCAACCCTTAAGGTTGAACAAGCCAGTCATTCTTCCATACAAACTTACGAAAGTGATTACTCCTCTGTTTGACGGTGTAGGTTCAAAATTAAAAATTGTATCAACTGGTCTTATCATTATCTAGGTCTGTATGGAAGCAGAATTGGAAAAAAAATATTGATTTGGAAGTTATGAACGTCAAAACTTTCATATTTTAGCACTAATTTTAACTCATCTTTGGGCGTAAATAAGTAACGTATATAGTATGAAAAAGAAAAAAGTGAAACCATACGGACATAGATTAGTTATTAAAAAATTTAAATAATTTGATTTTGAACAGATACATTCAATAGATTTTTCATGAAACCAAATATACCAAAGGTCTGCATAGAAACAATCGCGCGCCCGTTTTAGTTGTGTCTCTTTCGCTCTATGCATTTCGCTCGTGATGTCGGGTGAAATAGCATGCATTTTAGCCCCGCCCACCAACTAGTTCGTGCCGTTGGCTTGTTTACCCTTAAGGTAGTTAAATTGGGGATGAAAGTGTGTATGGAAAATCGTCATTTTCACGAGGGCGAAGCCGCTGGCAAAAGCTAGTAACTGATACATATCTGATCTACCTTAGCTTGATTGTCTCGTTGGTCTAGTGGCCGCTAGTGCGACTGCTGTGCAAGTGCATAAAGTCCTAGATTCGATTTAGGTCGATCAAAGTTAAGAGTTACAGAATTTTTTCATCAGGAATTTCTCAGTAGCACTCACTAAGGGCTATGTGTCTATTCGTATTAGTTGATGTGATGGCGTGACACCGTTGGTATAAGTATCTAGGTCCTAGGTCGTTGGCAGGATATGTTTGACTAGCTTTTGCCAGCGGCTTCGCCCGCGTGAAAATGTCGATTTTCCAAACAAACTTTCATCCCCTATTTAAATCCTTTAGGGGTTGAATTTCGAAAAATCCTTCCTTATTCCTTGTCTGCGTTATAAAGGGAACCTCTGTGCAAAATTTCAGCTTTCTAGGTCTAAGGGTTTGGGCTGGGCGTTGATGAGTCAGTCAGTCAGTCAGGACTTCTCTTTTTATTTATATAGTCTACGTTATAAAGGGAACCTCTATGCAAAATTTCAGCTTTCTAGGTCCAAGGGTTTGGGCTGGGCGTTGATGAGTCAGTCAGTCAGTCAGGACTTCTCTTTTTATTTATATAGATGACCCATGCCAAATCATGGGCCATGGCGTAGCTGCGTAGGTAAAGTACCAGAGATAGAAAGTTCAAAGTATTGTTTTACCTGGACAATCCTGCACGCGGACGCAATTTTTGGTGTACTCATCCCTGATGTAACCCGCTGAACACTGGCATCCAACACGACAGTCCCATGTGTCTGGGCACATATCTATAATCAAATCATTGCTCTATTCTTAGGTTCTCGTGACTTTATAATAACTGCGACTTGGGTCGATCATTAGGTTAAGCCGCGCTTGCTTAGGTTGGTCAGTCGATGGGCGACCACTCGTTACATAACGAGTTTCCTTAGGCTGAGTTGCACCAAAAAAGTCGTTAAAGTTAAAGTTTTTGTCAAATTTGACAGTACTATATGGGGTATCTAATAGAAAAATTATTACAATTTTTTTTTTGCAAACATTCAAACAAAGTAAGTACCTATTATATTTATTGCTTTGTCTACCTATAGCACGTAGGTACCTATTATTTTTTGGTTGAACAATTACATAAGATGAATATCCTTGCAATGCAATCGTATAGTCAGCCACCAAGCTACGTTTTTAGAGACTCGAAATCTTGGCAAGAAACATTCGTCGTTCCATGTGGAAAAACGATCGGCTCTAGGTAATCACACTTTTCTTTTCATCGCTTTCGTCATCAGAACTGGTTTCTGCGAGTATTTCTTGGAGCAGGGACATGATGTCTAAAGGTTATATTCAACGCGTTTGACAATAAAATTGACAGACAATTTAACATAAACTATAACACTAACCAGCGGAAAGTGAGTGGTTGCAGTTAACGTTAAAGTTATGACGTCATTTAACTATTTGTCAAATCGCGCAACTCATTGTTGGCATAACCGATACAAAACTGAAGTTTTGATGTTTGTTTGACGTGCCATTTGACACAAACTTTAACTTTAACTACTTTTTTGATGCAACTCAGCTCGGAGAGCACGATAAACTGTTGGTTCCGGTTGCCATATTATATCTTTGGCAGTCGTTACAGGTAGTCAGTGACCTGAAAGTCTGACAACCAGTCTTACCACAGCGTATGGTTTTACCTAGTATTAACTGGGTTGTGAAGATCAGATAGGTAGTCGCTCCGTGTAAAATACTG
The DNA here is from genome assembly GCA_949316265.1 of Diarsia mendica. NCBI lineage: Eukaryota > Metazoa > Arthropoda > Insecta > Lepidoptera > Noctuidae > Diarsia > Diarsia mendica. Next base: position 17,773,496 of record OX438897.1, read on the forward strand.
GTACTCAGCTGCATCCGGTTAGACTGGAAGCCGACCCCATGAGATTGTGTGAGACTGTGAGTGAACAATTTTTCTAGGTGAATAGGCATTCTATGGAAGCCGACCCCATGAGATTGTGTGAGACTGTGAGTGAACAATTTTTCTAGGTGAATAGGCATTCTATTAAAAATTACTTATACCCCTCTTGGGCAGAGCGGTAGGTAGTGTCAGACTTCTACTGACTAAAAACTACCCATATTCCTTGTTAGCCCTTGTGCCGAGGCCGCGGTATCTCTTTCGAACAACCCGCAATTCCGACGGGATTACACAAACCCTGGGTTCGAATTCACGAAGGTTTTTTATAGTTTCTTGATGCATATGCTATGTATGCAATACATACATACCTGTAGCTAACATCCGTAAGTTTACACACGTAGGAGGACACCTCCACCCACACAAGGAGAACTCTTCATTTTCATGCAAACACGTAGAAGTCTTGAATAACACCACAGTTCTTGTACAAAATACTAACAAAGCACATACCACCAACATGGGCGCAGCTATCAACATACAAGTAACGAGTTATCGCTAGATTATTATTGATTTATGTGCATGAAATAATAAAAAACTGAAGTGGTTATTTGTCAGATGACGTCCGACCAATCCCGTAAAGGATAACGGCACCGTGACAAACAGTTTCTTATTCCACGAAAAATGACTTTTGGTTTTACCCACAAAATGCGCGGGGATTTAAATGAGTTATCCTCCTCTTTATTCGTGGCTTTAGATAACAAATACATAAGTATATTTTTTTACTAGCCTTTATGGTGTCGCACTGCTGGGCAAAGGAGAAAGGGTCTCCTTCCATGCCTTCCTATGCGTTATCTGATACAAATATTAATCTAATATTGTTTTTATGTGCCCTAGTGATTGCTCTTCTACGCAACAATATTATAACCTCCTAAAATCACGCCTGTAATCTTTGCAGATAACAGAGGTAGCCGTAAGAATAATTCAGTTTTACCAGTTATGTCTAAGTCCCTTGTGGCGAACCTATTGCCTATGTCTATCAAACGAACTCAAAAAAATAACGAATTAAAATTTGCCCAACCAGGGAATCGAACCCAAATGAAAGTTTGTATGAAAATTCGTCGAAATCCACGCAGGCAAAGCCGCGGCCAAAAGCTAGTTCATTAATAAATATATCAGATCACTGTTTATTTCCCTATCAAAAAGAAGCGTGAAGTTATAAATATCATGCGTTAATTGCAATGTTGCTTATTATAGCATTATTAGTTCTGTTTAACCTTGCACGTATGGTCGGGAAAATATGTGTGGACGTGACAATAAAAAAATAACTAAAGATGTCCATTTTACAAGGTATGATTTGTCATCATTGTTTGTAACGAAGGGTTTCTCAACCGCTTTGTTCACCTACATTTTACAAACAAACAATTTATTGTACCGAACTAAGTACAGACGCCAGCATTCAAGCTATTACAATCTCTGTCTGTCTGTTTCAACTTTATAGCTAAGGCGTTAGGTTATAGGTAGATTGGGAAAAAATTACAGTATCGGATAGATTGATGTGGCTGTCGTCTCCATGAGTTTTTACCCGACTACGGCAAAGCCAAAGGAGGGTTATGATTTTTATCAATTAATTTGGGCTATAAGGTATTAGGTGCCTGGTTATGTATTTCCGCACCTTTGTTAACATAATTCATCAGGATGGGAAGGTATAATTCATAAAAATGTAGTCGAGACATTTTTATTGAAATTGCTTAGGATATAACTACATGAGGTATCATGCTCAGCAGAAGTGTTACGGGCTAACCAATATAAATTGTTGACGTGACTCTTCTTCTTTCTCATCTATCTATCTATTTAAATACAAAGAGAAGTCTTGACTGACTGAGAAGCTAGTATTAGATATATCGGTACTTAATATCTAGAAAATGAACCTGAAAATATTATTATCTGTATCAAAACAATGAAAAGTAGTAACCCATCTGGTATCTGCCAATAGATAAATGCATGTACGGTCTATCATTGTTAAAGTTTTATCTATGAATATTAACCAAAGAAAAGATAGAGCGTTTTCATACAGACAGCCTTTATCACCATGATCAATGAGATAACCAAATTCTTCGAAGAAGAAAACTGTACGTGCTATTCCTATGAGAAATGGACACGATCTTCATTGCAGCATGATTAATATTTCCACCATCGTCTGCCATTATTTTCAATTAGTATAAAATGAATCTCTCCATCATAAGCTCCATCAGTTATTAACGTAAAGCGTCAGACTCATACATTACCTACTTGTGTTAGAATAAAGTTCAACAATGCACGTGAAAAGTGCTGCTGTCGTTGCTGCATTAGTCGTTACCTGTGTGAGTGGTTATCCAAACATATGGCATAACAACCAACTCACTCCAGTCCATGGTCTCTACGTAAAGCCTTCGACTGATGGAACCACTGGAGATCTATTCGTCGCAGCCACGGAAGAAAACGGAGTGAAGTCGCAGTGGGCGGTTGATAAGCCAATCAACTTCTTGCCGGTCGCTGCTACTGCTCAGCCACAAACCACTGGGATTCCAGTAGCCTATGCCTCAGCATACCCAACAACACACGACGAAAGTGCAACTCAAAAACGTGCCGTGCTCCCAAGTGCACCCGTTCAGTACGCCTACGCTATGCCTGTGCCAACTGCCACTCAAGCTGAAGGTAGTCAGGTCGCTACGTACCCTTACGCCTACACAATCCCTTCAAGCCCGACCGAAACTCCTAAGTGTGAACATCAAGCTAGTGCTGCACAATATCCCTACCAGTATCCCTTTCATATGTTTTACCCACAAATGACGTCTGCTTACACCAACGCAATGAGCATACTCAAGGATGCAGGACTTAGTGAGGAATCCGCCAGTACAGTAATGTCCCAGGCAGCACCATCATGGTCTCCTGCTTCCTACGCCTATCCCATGTATGTGATGGTAGACCCCAATGCGTGGAACCAGAACCAAGCTACAACTACTGCCACTCCTCCATCACCATCAACAAGCACACAATCGGAAGAGAACACTCAAGCTTAGAGAGTTGAATTTTAGACTAAAACTGTAAATTATCGCTATTTATTTTTATGTAATAAAATTTGAAGTAGGTAATATGTGTTTTTTATTTAATATCCAGATTATTGTTAAAATGCGGCATGAGGCAATGGGCCTGCTGCGGGTTGTTCGCAAGAGATACCGCGGCCTCGACATAAAGGGCTAAGAAGGAACATGGGTGGTTTTTAGCGGGAGGGGTTATTTGATGATTTCCAAACCCCCTAAAAAAAAGTTATTTAAATCAGTAATTGTATTTTACATCTCTCATATTCGGTAAGTAGGTCCTTATTACCCCCAAATGGGGCTTGTAGGTGACCAATTAGCGCTCTAGGGTATTAATGTAGCAAGAAAAGCCTTAGGGCGGTAAGTAATTAAAAAAAAACACTTCACTCTTTCAAAAAGTTCGCGTACATCTAACCATCATACTGGCAATAGACATCATGCATTCAGCCCAATGACAAAAGAGGTCGCTTCGCTATTCAGCCTTGTCTTCGTATGAGTATAACGCCTCCCCCACACAGGAACGGTTTCTGCCTGTGTGGGACTTAATAGTCATCAATTTTAAATATCGAACGGCGAAGCTCAATTTCGTTCTTGAAAAAAATAAATAAAAAAAGAGATGAAAAAGGCGGTAATAGAAAACTTTTACTTTAAATATATATTTTTGGGTTTTTTTTTTATTTACGTGCTAATTAGGAAACAAACATGAGTTCTGCAAGTGATGAAGATATAAGCTGCACTCCCGATTCAACGAAAATGGAAGCTGAAGCAGCAATTAACAATATTTTGCCTGAAAGTTCTAAAGAGAGATATTTGAAATTTTTATTCTTGTAATGCCGGTTTTTTTCTTCTTACCTCATAATCGAGATGTAAAGCAGAGTAGTTAGCTCGGGTGTAAGCATCAATTGCACCCTCGAACTATTGGCGCCCTCGCTGCGCTCGTGCGCCTAAATATCTCGGGCTGAAATTGATGCCTTACTTACAGCCCTTGGCTACTAATCTACTAATAAAGCCCCTAAACTGATTGAGAACCGACCAATTTTTCGGGACTTAGCCCGTTCATTGAAGCCATGACCAGCGAGATACTTGTTATTCACTTACTAATAACTCTACTGTAAACTGTTACTAAGTTTAGTTTATCGAGTAAAAAATGTTCATCACTTCGCCGCCCCATCCATCCACCAGGGTCATAATGTCATCTGGCTATATAATAATTACTGGCCTGCTACGGCTGCTACCTGTACAAAGCCGAGGTGGTGTACTTGTTTAAAAATATTCTGAAATATAATTCTTGGTTTAATTTTTAATAGAAATAATTTCTTAAGATGAAAGTGCAAGGGTACTAACGAATCTATCGCATAGGTATTTATAATAATAAGTATCTAAAATACCGTATTCCATAACGAAGCCGAAAGGGATTTTTTTAATTATTTGTTTTACGATTACACAAACAATGCATATTATTCAATGCATCCATCAGCACAATGCTTTGAGTACGTTACATGGAGTTCTACTGTAAAACTCATCTCTGTCCTCAGGTTAAGAGAAGGCCCAAATCCTTACATAGTATAAAACAAAGTCGCGTCTGTTTGTTTGTTTGTTTGTTTGTTTATTTGTTTGTTTGTCTGTATGCTTAAATCTTTAAAACTACGCAACGGATTTTGATGCGGTTTTTTTTAATAGATAGAGTGATTCAAGAGGAAGGTTTTAATACCTTTTTTGCACCCGTGCGAAGCCGGGGCGGGTCACTAGTAATACATATAAAAAAGTGAAGATACGCCACATAAAATAAGTTTCTCAGCAATAATTTTTGTGTAGTTAGGTACTTTGTTTTATGTACAGAATGCTTGGTTTGTAAAGGGTTCATTTACACCTTATAAATTAACCTAGATGGCTGTATCAATGATGATTTTAATTAATATGATTCTGGAATCATACTTTCACCAACGTAGGTACAACCTGACACTGATCTGCTGATTGCAAACGTAAGATAATAATTTGAATTTCGAGGGAAGTCCTGGCGCTCTCACCTTAAAAAAACGATTTTATTTTAACAAATAGTAGCTCCTTTGGGGAAACATCGAAGTAATTTCGATTTTTCTAATTTTACAGGAGAGTGATATCCATACTTCCATACTAATATTATAAATACGAAAGTAACTCTGTCTGTCTGTTTGTCTGTCTGTTACTCTTTCACGCCTAAACGGCTGAACGGATTTTGATGAAATTTGGTACAGACATAGTTTGGAACTTGAGAAAGGACATAGGATAGTTTTTTTTTTTTTTTTTCGCGAGATAAACCAAAAATCTGCCGGAAGTCACTATTCCACGCGAACGAAGTCGCGGGCAAAAGCTAGTATTAGATAGATCTTTATGCAACAACGACGCTAGCGCCACCTACTGATAAATATACTGAAATTGATTGACGCCTTTGTTTCTCATAATTATACACTTTCTAAGTGTTTTGTCACTTAACTAACTAACTTTAACTAACTTTTGGGAAAAATTACATTTACGTAGATGTTTCTCCAAATGAGCGATACATAAAACAAATCAGACTACACCACCTCATTGTTCCATGCGGTATCCGCATCATAAATATATGGTTTATTGGTTTTGTATTGCTGGTAACTCTGTCTAGAAATGTCAAATTGACAACCGAAGCAACATGCTTTTGAAACTACGACGATGAATAAATATTAAAATACACGTCGTAAATAATCAAAAAGCGAGTAAGGTGGTGTTTTTGATTTAAGTTAAGAACCAATTAAATAAGCCAAAATGGTTTCCAAGAAGAAGAAGAAGGTATGTAAACATATTTCACGATTTTACAACACGTGTTTTTATTATTGGGTATAACCAACAAAATTTTGGTTTTTCGCAGTACTCATCTGGAGAAGGAGCACAGTTTATGACCAGGAAAGCTGCCCTTAAGAAACTACAGTTGTCTCTCAAAGATTTCAGACGTATTTGCATATTGAAAGGTATTTACCCACGAGAACCCCGCAATCGTAAGAGGGCTCAGAAGGGCGTAGGCGGTATCAAAACATTGTATCACACAAAGGACATAAAGTTCTTATTACACGAACCCATAATATGGAAACTCAGAGATTTAAAAGTAAGTACTACTATGCCAAATACTTTTTTTTTGGCACAACTATTAGCCATTATGAACTTGACATAATATAATCATGTTTTTCTTTCAGGTGTACCAACAAAAGATTCGTCGGGCAAGGGCAATGAGGGAGTACAGGAACATGAAGAAGTTCTTACGAGACTATCCAGATATAAACATAGATCACATTGTCAAGGAAAGATATCCTACGTTTGTAGATGCATTACGAGACCTGGATGATTGCCTCACATTATGTTTCTTATTCAGCACTTTCCCGTCCCTAAAGAAAGTCCCTAGAGACCAATCAATGCTTTGCAGGAGACTAACAGTTGAATTCATGCACGCAGTAATAGCTGCAAAAGCACTCCGGAAAGTATTTGTGTCCGTCAAAGGCTACTACTATCAAGTTGAACTTGAAGGACAGACCATCACATGGATTGTGCCACACCACTTCTCATTCCAGGTTAATATTATTGATAACTTATTCAATTTTATCTTTTTTCTCTCCCAAATATTTGTTAACACAACTATTTCTTTTCTGCAGCCTCAAAACAAGGATGAAGTTGATTTCAAAATTATGTCTACATTTGTTGAGTTCTACACAATGATGCTTGGCTTTGTCAATTTCAAACTATACCACTCTCTCAACATAGTCTATCCACCTAAACTGACCGCAGCATTCACAGCTGACGACAAAGAGCTTATAGATGAGCATGCTTATGTGGCTGAAAGGATAGCAGCCATGAACTTGTCTTTAGCCAGGGTAACAGGTTCCAATGAAGGCGAAGAGTTACCTGAAATTGACATCTTTAACACAGAGGATGAGGATCCACAAAAGTTAGAAGAAGCCAAGCTCGAAGCAGAAAAGGTCAAGAAACTGAAGACAATGTTCAAAGGCCTCAAATTCTTCATCAACAGGGAGGTCCCCAGAGAACCATTGGTTTTCATCATCCGTTGCTTTGGTGGTGAAGTCTCCTGGGACAAAGATCACTTTGTTGGAGCCACATTTGATGAGTCCGATGAGAGTATTGCGTACCACATTGTTGACAGGCCCACCATGGACAAGCAATATCTTTCCCGTTACTATGTGCAACCTCAATGGGTGTTTGATAGTGTCAATGCAAGGGCTCTGCTGCCTATCAACAAATATTTAATGGGAGCTGTCCTGCCACCCCATCTTTCACCATTTGTTGATAAAACTAAAGATCAAGTTTATATTCCTCCTGAAGAGAAGGCTCTCAATGATCCTAACTTTAAACCTCTGGGTAAGTTTTCAATATTTTGATCAGCGAAATGTGTGTACATTATGGGTATATCTACCACTGTCCAACCTAGTAAACATTTAAAAAAATATTTTATTTCTCCTCAACAGATGATGACCAATCAGGCACAGACATTGAAGAGGCCAGTGATGAGGATGAGGAGGAAGCAGATTCTGAGGAGGATGGTGATGCAGAAGCAGCTCTGGCCAAACAGTACCAACAGGAGGTAGAGGAAGATTCTGACTCTGGTGATGATGAAGATGGTGTGGACCCAGAGAAAAAGAAACTGGCTAAAGAGAAGGTAAAACGCAATTTTCATTAGATTATATGAGTGTGAATAAGAATTAATTTGAAAGTCGTCTTTTTAGCGTACATGTTTTGTCTGAAAATAGGTTGTTGAACTTTTCTATTTTATTATTGACTTTTGATGTCTTTATTTCAGAAAAAAGCAATGGCTGTAACTGCTGGTGTGCCCCATAAAGAGCATCCCTACCAGAAAGAGATAGAAGACAAACAAGCCTTTAGGCTGAGGGAGAAGCTTGTCCGCAAGAAGCACAGGAACCTTTACAAGAGCATGAAGGCTGGGCAGGAGAAGCGCAAGAAGGAAATATGGTTGCTAAGGAAGAAGAGGCGTCTTCATGACGAGAAAGCCGTCGAAGACAAGAAAGCAGAAAAACGTAAACAAAGAGAGCAAGCAATGGAAGCTTCTGTTTAAATCATAAATAAAAACTTTACGTCAAAATAACTTTTATTTTTATTTCTGTATTGTGCTAATTCATTTACAGTATAATATTTACATCACAATATAAAAAAGTTGAAGAAATTTCCTTCAAATAACAATGAAACAAGACAATCATAATAATAATATAGTCATTTAGAAGCAACAAAATTACTTTGGTACTATTAGATATGGCTACTAATCACGCTAAGTTCTATATATTTAAGTACCAACTCAGATATAGAAGTACCAGACATTGAATAAAAATAATTCTAGTTCTCTTTAACGTAAATAAACTTTTTTTCTATGTAATTATGCTACACTGCGCTAATTTGAGCAGATCAATGTTAATTTTGGTCAATTTTAACCACAGGAATAAAATGTCCATTGACACTTAATATATTCATAAATTAAAGTCCATTCATATAGTGGCTTCATAATCGTGATAGATAAAACAATACTCATTAGCAACAGAGTTAATTCTAATCTTGAGTCAATAACTAAATCAAACTTTTTCATTACTAGACAACTGAGGGAATGATCTAAGCCAGGAAATAGGTATTTACCTGAATAGTGGATACTAGGTGTAATATGAATGGACCAGAAAAATAAATTAATATCTTAGTTAGAATCACTGTCGGTGTCGCCTTCAGCGTCGCTGTCTTCAAGCTCAGGCATCGGGAAGCGCAACACCGCAGCAATTCCTGTCAGCTGGTCTAATTCTGAGGAAGATCATAGAGAAAATTACAATCAAATTGTGTTACACATAATTTCTTACTTTAAAAGAAATGTTGCTCCACACAAGGAATCTCTCCTGTTTCGTGGGTGTGTTTACAAACATTTAAACTCACATCATCATCAGCCTATAATGATCCCACTGTAGGGACGCGTGGTGGATTTTATAGCCCATCCCTCTCCTAAATCCACCACGCGGGCCCAATGCGGGTTGGTAGATGTGTTTTCCTTCACCGTTTTGAGAGCAGCGGTGATGAAGTAAATCATACAAAGTAATGCGCCTGCCTGGATTCGAACCCACCACTGCTAACTCACATACACAACCCATACCCGGAACATCTATCTGTAGGCCAAACAAATTTTTGTTACGTGCGGGAATCGAACCCGCGACACGCAGCGCAGCAGTCAATCGCTCAACCACTGCGTCAACCGTGTCGTCAACGGCACAAATTCACGAGTTACAAATAGTTAAGTTATTTGATTCATACATATAATTATTATGATTGAAACTTACGTTCCCCAGAGACGTGCATGCTAGAGAAAATCCTCACGTCACCGCCATTATCCCGAACTGAATCAACAATGGCGACATAGTCTTTCCGTTGTTGTATATCTTGACACCTGAATAAAATAGATGTAGGGTTAAAACGGTCCCGTCGGGGCTGCGGGTTGTTCACATGAGAAACCGCGGCCTCGATATAAAGGGCTAACAAGGAACATGGGTGGTTTTTAGTCAGTAGAACTCTGACACTCCCTTTCGCTCTGCCCAAGAGCGGGAGGGGTTATTTGACGATTTTCCGCTGCTAAGAACTGGATCGATAACGTTATTGAAGATAACGGAAATCAACAAAATACGAACCACGCGGGTTTGGTGCGTGTGTCGAGTTGGCCGAGTAACATAGCGATTCTATCTCTATTCTACTAAGAATAGACAAAGCTCCTTCAGTACAATTTGACACTAAATCTTTCTACAATAAGTCATTTTGTCGATCAAGAATCGTCGACAAAACGCATTTCTACAGTGATTTTGGTATGCATGCATATTTTGTCTATTAGTGTACATTTTAGTTGAGAAGATGGTCATTTAATTTTTAAGTACAAATGTTAGCAAGACCACTGAATAAATTAACTGGTCCAAGTGCACAGTCTGTTTTAATAAACAAATTACCTAAACAATTTATCAGAAATCATAAGAATCTCGATAGCTTGAGCCTCGTTCGCACACTCGATGTGTTTCTTGCCATAGAAAGCTTTAGCAGGTTCCAGTTGCAGCATCGTGTAGAAACTCTCCAGCAGCTTCACCTCACTGGCAGCTTTCGTGTCTGAGATTTTAGCCATTACTGCTGGCTCCTGCAATACCTCTGTAATCAGAAAAAAGACACAGTCATCTCTATACTACATGTATAAACATACATTAATCCGCATCAGATTTCCTCTGTTCAGGTACAAAATACTTGTCAGACAAAACCAAATGTCATTAGCATGTTGCGGGACAGCGGGACGCACTGCACTAGCAGTCGATTTTTCGATCACACCACAGGGACCGCCGTAAAAGTTTACACTCTTTTAAACTGAGGTACTGTCATTACAGTGAATTTTCGCATAGAGCAATAAGGAAAACCGGAAAACCGTTTTTACCGTCGTATCACACACACATCACATCTGTACATCTGTTTCTCATAGTTATAGAAGCATTTTGAATGCACAAAATCAATAATTGAAAATATAGGCAATTTTACTGTCTTACTGCATCATTTATAAAAGTCAGTACAGTCACGCAACATGTTAATAGAAACAGTATTTTATTTAATGTCAATAATTCGCTGAAGGTGGCATGTTGGGCAGGTTTTCATTTGTCGGAGTCGGATACAGATCTGACTGTGTGACACAGAAGAAATTACTTCCAACACAAAACTTATGTGACTATTTTGCTCTGGTTGTTATTACATCACTCTTGCGTGAAAGGATATTCTTCTGGAATCCTTACATACTCCTTTTGCTAGTCCACAATCATGCATCTGGTCATATATGCCAGCTCAAAAATATCTTATTGAAAGGTAAAATGAGACCTGGCACATTATTATGTGTCAGCACAAGCCTAAAGAAGAATTTTTAGCTGATGAAACATAATATTACACAATAATGTGACATAATTTATCTTTTGAAATTGCTTCTACATTGTTGCAATAATATGAAATAATTATATTATGATTCAATGCTACTATGAAACTAGCTGTGCCCTTTGAGATGATAGTCTGCCTTAAATAATTTTAAAAATATTACTTCGATATTTGAATCAGCTTTTGTTAACCCTAGAAAGTATTTTTAATATTTATTCACAGAGCCTACTACATATGCACATACAATGGTCCACTTTTAAAGACTAAGTGCGGAAACCAAATCTCTAACATAGAATATTACTCTTTGTGACATCAGCTATAGGCTAACAAAAACCGTGTCAAAATCAGCTCAGCTGTTTCGGAGATCAGCCAGAACAAACAGCCAGCCTGACACACACTCAAAAACTTAATGCTTTTTTTGTTATAAGTACAGTTCATATGCTTTTAGTAAAAAGCTGGGAAATTTCTGAGAATAGGTAGATAAACCAAAAATTACAATACAAACCTTTTAAAGAATGTTTAAATCCTGATGAAGCTTTGACCAACAGGAACTTGCTTTTATTATCAATAAGCAGTTTGTTATCAGTTTTAACAGCTTGTTGCATCATGTACTCAAAGAACTGGTCTTTCACAAATCCAGGTGAGGCAATAATCACACACTTGACAATGCTGAAGTCTACATGTCTCAGGATACTTTGCATAACAGCTTCATAGAATTTGTTTAAACCCTGTAACAGATAATAGTGACACAATATAAGTTTATAAACTGACATGGTCACTGACACTAATATTTATACTTTAAACGAGATATTGACTTTTTGTTTCAAGTTCCCGGATAAACTAAAGTCATTGCGGGTAAAATTTAACAAGGTAAATATCCCGTTCTCAGTATTATTAGTAATAGTGACACATTCAACTATAGAAAACATTTTATTATGAGCCTGATGGGCAGGGTAAAGTCTTCTCTCTTCGCATTTATCTCTGTCTGTGGCTGTTTGCGCCAAATCCTGTTTGCACTTCATAGATAAGGGTGGGAAGCAAGCACAAGTCCATCCGTTTCCGTTTAAGGGAAAGTGAATGCCATACCATGGAGAATATAATATTTGTATAACCTGTTCTTCAAACCAAAGCTGGTAGAGGTCTTAACAGTTTAACTAGAACTAGCCAGAACATGGTTTCTTTCCAACAGCCTGCTTGCACTATATACTTTCTTTTTTAGTTCAGATAATCCAACAACACAACACAAGGCCAAATTTAAAAAAAAATTGCTGTAACACAAGCAAAAACATACCTTTTCATGTTGTTGCACAAATCCTTTTCGCTTCCTAGGAATTGTGATATCAATCTTAGATCTCACTAGTGTCATAGAGGGTGTGATCAGACAGACATGTGCCAAGCCTTCTTGCATCACAACTGCACCTACATCAGCATTGGCAGCTGGGTCACAAGCCTGCTCCACCCTCTCTAAAGCCACGGAATCCCACAATGGCTTTTGTAGAAGGAACTTTCTATTTAGTTCTAAATCTAATGTGTGATAGGCACCCATCTGAAAAAGATATAGTACATTTTGGTACAGAGGAGTTCAATTAAATCATCACCTGCCTAGCATTTTTCCAACAATGCTGGGTTTGGCTCAAATAGTTGGCTTAGACCACATTTAGTAATTTAAAAAAAACTCAAAGGTTTACTACACACATTTCAACTTACTACTTTATGTATGTAGTAAATTTTTTGCAATCTCATCAAACTTAAAAGGGACAAGATCCCTAAAGTCATAGGAATTTTAACGAGTCACTGTTCCTTAAACAAACATCTACATAACATAGGTGTAACAGATAGCCCACTGTGCAGAGGATGCATGGAGGCAGAAGAAACGCCACGGCACATACTCCTAGAGTGTAGGAGCGTGGCAGATCACCAGGCACAAACTCTACGATCCCCATCAACTCTCCCGGAAGCCTGCAGCAGTCTGGGAAGGCTGCTACAATTCTGGGATGACCTATGTTCGTTGGAGTATGTATTATATAAACATCACGCACAATGGCCCAATCAAAAGGCTAAGTGCGGATAAAAGCCCAGTTAAACTAAACTGTATGTAGTAAATTACAAAAACATGCAATATTTACCTTTACATACTGATTCTCCACAATATTGCGACCTTTCAGCCTTAGTACACATGCTTGTGTATCGAAATCAATAGTTTCCACAGTGATAGTGAGTGTGGTTCTCACTCGGCTGCTGGTAGACGAGCCTGTTGAAGACTCAGTCTGAACTTTGCGTACTGTGGACGCTGTCACCGCATCAGCAACTGCGACGAGATTGAATGCATGCCACATGTCCTCGGGCTCCTCCGGGATGAGGCCGATGCTCCTTAAAAATTAAAGGCAGATGAAGAAAATTAACACATATTCACTGTTATTCAAGTCTTTGGAATTCAGCAATGTTTCGTTTGCAACTTACCCGCAGCCATCTTTTTCGATACTTTTGTGAATGAGCTTCATCTTCCTTGTATTAATGTAGATTAATTCACATTATTTATTCACAGACATATTATTGAAAGCATTATCGAAAGTCTAATGTTTCTTTTGAGTGCATCGATCGGTTCAAATATGTACGGAGCAAACAAATGGTTTTCGGAACACTTTGACTTTGATGACATTTCTTTTCTTGTCAAAACTCAAAAGTCAAAACGTGAATGTTATACAAAGTTTTTTATGAAATTTGGAGTAGTAGTCTTTCTAGCCTTCTCATAGCCTTCTCTAACGAGGGTACAATATAATTATTAGGACCAATGCCAATACGTTTTATTTTAGAAATTTTAATGTTTTATGAATTCTCAAGGTATGCCTTGAGAATTCATAAAACATTAAAATTTCTTTCAATTTTTCAATATTTACAAACTACAATTTACAGAACTAAAATAATGATAAAATATATACAAGTAGCAAAAAGAGAAGAATTACAGGGCGTCAAAAAATTAAATATTAAATAAAATATTAAATAAATAAATTAAATAAAATATTTTTCAATTCAATTATAACAAAGAATATGGATAATAATTATGATCACGAATAATAATAATTGTTTCAGTGACGATAAGCATCATGTAAGCATCACGCACTTAGCGTTTTGTACGACTGTCACACGTAATTGAACTCGAAGTTTCTAATAAACGCTTATTAAACGGAATGAAATCTGACCGAAATCCATGGCTATGTCCCTGACGGAACACGAATGCAAGTGGCACGCACCACGCACACAGAGTACTATAATTTATAAAGGAAGCTCCTAGAGTGGCTAGAATGTAAGCATCACGCACTTAGCGTTTTGTACGACTGTCACACGTAATTGAACTCGAAGTTTCTAATAAACGCTTATTAAACGGAATGAAATCTGACCGAAATCCATGGCTATGTCCCTGACGGAACACGAATGCAAGTGGCACGCACCACGCACACAGAGTACTATAATTTATAAAGGAAGCTCCTAGAGTGGCTAGAGTATATGCACAGAGTACTTTTATATATAGGTATAGAGGCTTTACTCAACGGGTTCAGAAGGAAAGCGATTGGTGGCGCCATCTGTAACTATAAACATACAACTTTCCTGATATGTATATACGTAGATCTATACGTCTACCATCGACTGCTTTCAGGCAGGTTTTTATTTTAAGTTTAGGTTATCTATTTTTATTATCCCGTAATTTACTCATAGACTAACGTATATGAATAAATTAAGGGATTACTTATGGCTACAGAAAATAAAACCCATATTAATATAATCTTTAGTTATTTATTTTGCCTTAGTTAAGTACAATAGTCGTGGTAGTAGGTGCATGTATTAGAAAATCTAACTATATTAGGATATTTATAGTTAGATTTTCTTATACCTAAGGTATTTGATATTATTTTACTATTGCATTGTTCCTATTGTCAATTTTTTCTCTTATAGCATCTTTTAAAATACTTTTTTGCTTTGCACTGCATTACATCCTCGTCACTGTCAATATCCTTTTTGCCAGATAATATTTTATTAATATTTTTACAATATGTAAACATAAAAAATCTACATACTAAATTGATTAAAAATTCTATTAATTTATCTTTGTGATCACAGCACGTTAAAAAATTGAAATCTAGAAATAAAAGAATTATTGTTTTTGTGTATTCCTTGAGGGCTTTATGATTTAAATTATTACTTATTATTGTATTTATAATATCTTGCATGTTAGAAACACATTTTAAAAAATCTGGGCTCGGGCTGGAAAGCCAACGACGATTGGCAAATTCTCTTCTTTTAATAAAATCATTTTCAATTTCGCTACAGAGATTACCCTTACAAATTTCGCAGGACCTAAATATTTTATTTTTCGTTTTTTTTATAAAATATCCCGAAACATACTGTAGGGGCCCCATTATTTGGGGCTGGCTTTTATCCTCCAAAGGCGTAAGGGTAATCTCATTTACAATATCTAAAAAGATATCACCAGTCGTCGCCGTTTCCCTATTCTTTGTAACAATGAGGGCATGTAGTGCATTGCATTGGTCTTCTTCACAATTTGCTCCAGGGGCATGGACACTGGACAGGCTATTGATCAATAAGGTTGTTAACGCTGATTCAAATCTTTCTGGCGTTGGATTTGTGTTACGGCACCCATGACTTCTTATGGCCCCAAAGAAATTTTCAATTGGGTCTTGGTTTAGGTGCCGCATCCATATAGAAGTAATATTGTGGTCATTATCTAATATTTTAACTAATGTTTGTATGCCTTCTAGTGTCCATATCCAATTATTGATAGTAGGTACACATGCAATTTTATTTTTTTCTGTTATAAATTTCATGGACTTTAAAACTTTTATTGATTCTGCCCAAAACTCATGGTGTTTTGAATTTGGTGTTACGGGGCCTAGGAGAGGTTTTGCAAATCGGTTTTTTGTAAAGCTGCCATTGACAGAATCAAAAAGATTGTCAAAAAAGAGCAGGACATCTGCAGTCTCCTTGCATTCTGCTGGGAGGATTCCGTTATCTGTAAAACAATAATAACTCAATATTAGATTATGTTTAAGATTTTAGTGCTATGTGCACACTTTATGTGTATAAAATTATACATGTACCTATGCTTTGGAATACATGCTTGCATAGACGGTGTACCAATATACATTTTAAATTATTGATTAACTGAAGCCAGGTGATTTTAATAATTATTCATATAATAAAAATATAAAATAAATATCGCTGAACATTACACACAGCGCCTTCTAGTACCACACTAAATAACGAGGCTTGTGTCGTGGACACATAGTTGATTTACTACATAGATACTTTTTGTTTGTAAATACATACTTATTATACATATAAACATCCATGACTCGGAAACAAATGTCCATGCTCATCACACAAACATTTGCTCATACCGGGATTCGAACTCGGGACCCTAAGAACGTAAGGCGGCCTCACTACAGTTATCTGATTCTTATCACAAAAACATCACATATTGATCTTACCTGCAAGGTATCCCATAGTAGAAGACACAGTTCTACTGAACACTTGGCTGGCAAATTTCACTTTCATTTTCGTTTTCGTCGGATCAACATGACTATCTGACAACTTAGGCACTAATCGGATTCCTTTATAAGCGGGATTTTCTTCATGTAATTGTTTAATGTGATCCCACTTAGCAGTCTTTTCTTTATTATCGGTTGTATACCTTAAATTCTTCTCTAAAAGATTATTTCGTATACCTTTTAACAAATGTGGGGGATCATATAGTGGAACAATTTTCTTATCATTAATTATTATTAATTTCATATCTTCTCTGACTTCCTGTCCACTTCTCAGCATATGTCCCCTGGTTTCATTTATGAGAAGATTTAAGGCATGTCTATTATTAGTGCCTTGGTCACATACTGTAGCCACTACATTGAAGCCAGTTTCTTGCAGATTTTGTATAATTGTTTTAATTTGCACAGCCAGCTCTGGGCCTTTAGTGGCTGCCTGTGAAAATGTATAAGCAACAGGTTGTTTATATTTCCTTACGAGACCCCTGATCATAAAAACCTGTGCATGGTCTGCAAATTCTGGTTTTGTCTCGCGTCCATTGTTGACAAAACCTATCACCGAATCTTTCCTTTCGTTATAAGTAATATTAGCTTTTAGCGACATTTCATCAAACATTAATATGCAGAGTTTGTCTGCTGGCTTCATTTTATTTGCTCTTGCTTTAAGTTGAGCAAATACATTAGAGTTAATACCAGGCTTTATATTGGCCTGGTTCAAAAATGTTGTTAGTATTTGCTGAGAAGGCAAAACTAACATTCTTCGCAGAAAGCGATAGCCTTTGGGGCTTTGTTTCAGCATTGCCAAAGCTAAAATTTTTTCTTCAGTAGAAAATCTTCTACCTTTTAGTTTCTTTTTATGTTCTCTGAATTGTAACATGGTTAAAACTTTAGCAGCGCTTGGCAAATTGTTAACAGTATCTATAAAGTTGCTACTCTTCATAAAATTTTTGGCTGATTTTAGTTGCAATGATTGCTTCTGCGCTCTGTTCCGGCATTTTGACAATTTAATTCGTATTTTTACCAACTTTTGGTATAAATTATGCTCCTTTTTTGTCATTTTTATATGATTTACTACTTTTGTAGTAGTGTTTGGACCTGCAAATAAAATCAAGCTATTAGAAAACCAACTAAGTTAGGCATTACTATTATTATAATAAAACTATTGTTTAAATATTATTGTGTATGAAGTACTTTCCAACAATGTATATTATTTGATCATAAATAATGCCATGTACCTGTACATGATCAAATATGATTAATAATAATGATAAAACTTTTGTTATGGGCCAAAACCTATGAGAAATAGGGAAAAGTTGTCTAGGTGTTGTCCCCTCGATTCTCACAAGAACAAAAACTGCATTTTCAGATATGTGATTAGAAAAAAAAACTTGTAGATATAATAATTATGAGTGTATTAATACAACTTCTTTGAAATTTTCTTACTATAATCTTACATCATACTAACTGTACCCGCGACGCGCTTTGACGTGGTGTTGCGGACACCAGCCCGTTATACAATACAATACAACTGTACCCGCGGTTTCACCCGAGCTCAGTTCCTAAGAGTCATAGCGTGAATCCTAAAGATAGAGTACATGATCATACTCTTTCTTCAGGTTTCTTAACTACATAGTATAAAAAAAAGTCGCTTTCTCTGTCCCTATGTCCCTTTGTATGCTTAAATCTTTAAAACTACGCAACGGATTTTGATGCGGGTTTTTTTAATAGATAGAGTGATTCAAGAGGAAGGTTTTAATACCTTTTTTGCACCCGTGCGAAGCCGTGGCGGGTCACTAGTTTTTTTCAATAAAATTTAAATAAAGGACACTCACCACATTTATCCTGTAGTGTGCATTTTTGTATTCCAAGATTCTCAACAGTTGCATCTAGTTGAACAGTGGCTGGAAAATACAAAAGATATAATAAAGTTTATTTGTTAAAAGTGTTATAGGCGAGCTTTTGGCTAAATAATAACTGCCACTCGGGTTGATCTTTAGGTTAAGCCATGCTTGCCTAAGTTGGTCTTTGGATGGTTTACCCAGGTCTAACTGGGTTGTGGAGGTCAGATAGGCAGTCGCTCCATGTAAAATACTGGTATTCAGCTGCATCCGGTTAGACTGGAAGCCGACCACAACATAGTTGGAAAAGGCCAGGCAGATGATGATGTACACAAGATAGAGTACATGATCATACTATTTTTTCAGGTTTCTTCTTTTCTATAAAATTTAAATAAAGGACACTCACCATATTTATCCTGTAGTGTGCATTTTTGTTTTCCAAGATTCTCAACAGTTGCATCTAGTTGAACAGTGGCTGGAATACAAAAGATGTAATTAAGTTTATTTGTTAAAAAAGGTACAGTAGGTAAAAAAGAAACAGCGGGTATAACAATATTGTTAAGCAGCAAAAATCATAATAATGTTGAAATTTGCAAACTGGTTCTATGGAAAGAAAAATGCCAAAATTATATAAACCAACCGTGTGATGGTTTTTCATTTTCTTTTAATGGTTTTTGGGATTCTGGTAGAGATAGTGGTCCTGAAACAAGAATAATAGAACCATTTATAAAAGTGAATTTGTGTTGCTGTTGCATACTTAGCAGTAAATATGACTAAAAAAGATAAATGCCCATTTGCGGGAAGACCATAACTTTGAAGTTATTACTTCACACAAAGGTGACATGTATGACAACAAAATTTGCGCCAAATGCCGCTTAAATCGGCTCAGACTATCATGCTCTTATTAAAATAAAACAGTGAAAAAATAAGAAATGCAACCTGAGGCCTTACAAATACATAATTATTACTTAGCACATGCTTTGGCTGATCATTATTCCAGATATTGTGGCACAACTCTCAAACTACAAACGCAAGATAAACACTGGAATATATTAGGAGGCCTGCAGAGGATGTGTAGTTCATACAAACGTAATACCAAAATAATTTGTAAACTAAACTTATTCTTAAGGTAGTGTCTTTATTCCGATTGGAATACAGAATATCTGGGTTCCCAAATATATATTTTGAATGGACACTGATTTAAACAAGAGTTATGAGAAAAATAAGTTTAATGTAGAAATTTTAAATTCCTCATATTATCTACTTATTATACCATTGTCCTTTCAAAAATACACACTAGGTACCTTAAGAATTGTTTGATTTACAAATTATTTTGGTAAGTATTACGTTTGTTGAACTACGCATCCTCCGCAGGCCCCTTAAGTTAAAACACATGCCGCTAAGTAACATTAATGAATCTGTCTTTTTTTGAAGATGTTTTGGTGAACTAACCTTTTGATGTAGATGGTAAATTTTCAACTTCCCTGAATGGTTTTCTATCAGTGTTGATAAATTTTGATAAGGATAATGGTCCTGCAACAATAAAGGTAAGGCAACTTTAATAAGATTAATACAAGCATCCAAACTGTGGTAAAACTAACTAATAACACATTGAATTCCTTCAAGAACAGACTGGACTGATTTTTGCTGTCAAAATTAGTTTGGACCAATGGACAGGCTTGGCTGTGACAATGTATACTTACACATAAAATAAATTAATATACATACTATTTAATGTATATTCTACATTACACTTTTAAATTATGTTGGGCCTGATAAATCAACGTAGTACAGATACACCTACCTGGCATAAGTAATGTTGGTACGGCTATGTTAGAAATTCTGTTGTTACGGCAACAATATTTCTCTTCGAAATGAGCATGACATACTCGACGCAGTTTATAAATATTTTCATTACTCAGACTCAAAATATCTCCACCAATAGCATGAACCCATGTTCGGAAACGAGCAATGTCCTTTTCAGGGTTTGGAAACCAATGAAGAACTCTCTGAGAATCTGTAAAAAAAAGGAGTTTAGTTATTGTAAGAACCATTTCTCAATAAACAATTTTATGTTAATAACGTACTACATTATGTTTCTGTACAACAGTTTACGTAAACAGTCAATATTCGTTACCACCGGAGACCAAAACAGAACTTAATACATCTATAACTGGTATTGATTTGGTGTCCGGTGTGTAACCGTCTGGTTATTTCCTTACCTTCGATTTCCACACACTGAGGTACACAACAACGTTTACTAGACATGGTAAAGTCCTAAAAGAGTCTCTGTCTCGAACAATACTAGTACTTGACACTCAACGCTAATCGGAGGAGCAGGGCTCGACTCAAATTAACGGAGACGCACTAGGTAGATGAAAACACTCCCTCGACGTAAACCCAAGGAGCAGAGGCTCAACTTGATGAATTACGGAGATTCGGAGAAGCACTGGCACAGCACTGGTTATTAATTGTTGAATTTATCAACAAAAACGACCGGCAGGCAGCAGTAATGACAGACGGAATGCCATTGATTGTATGACAGCTTCATTGCTGCAAGTAAAAACTACAAAATAACTACTACGACACGAATGTAGTAAATCAGGTTTTAGAGTATCACATACATTAAAATGTATGCAAGTGATAATGATTTATTTGCTAAAAACATATTTTATGTTTTTATTTAATATATTATGCGTATTTTGAATTTTCATGAAAAGTTTGGTAGTTTATTTAATTCAAAAATAATTAAATAAACTACTAAAATCAACTTTTATTTTTTTAATGGTAACATTTAGCATTTATTTGATGGAGCTTAATGATACAAAAATAAAATGGTCACGTCGACACCAAAGCTGTAGTATATTTCAACCAATTTTTAATTTAGTCGGTTAGCGTCAGCAAGCGCCATCTGTATCTTCAAACCAGCAATATATGACATTATAATACGAATAAATTAAAAAGGCATTATGAGGACGACCTGTTAATAGATTACGGTACTCTTTCAATTTGGCAACATTATTTTCTCCTTGTTGCATGGTAAAATGTTCTAAGATTGTACAGCCTGAGTATATGTGTTCTGTGAAAGGAAGGCACGCATGATGACCCTGTTATCGGGCTGTAGTATATTTCAACCAATTTTTAATTTAGTCGGTTAGCGTCAGCAAGCGCCATCTGTATCTTCAAACCAGCAATATATGACATTATAATACGAATAAATTAAAAAGGCATTATGAGGACGACCTGTTAATAGATTACGGTACTCTTTCAATTTGGCAACATTATTTTCTCCTTGTTGCATGGTAAAATGTTCTAAGATTGTACAGCCTGAGTATATGTGTTCTGTGAAAGGAAGGCACGCATGATGACCCTGTTATCGGGATGGATTAGATGGATACACATTTTTATTATGATTTTTATTGCATGTTCTCCGTTCCGCGTCAAAGAGAAAACTAGAGTACAAAAGTTGGAAACTAAACGTAAACTACGCCAAGATCTCTGCACATCAAACAATCTAAAAAATTAATAAACTAAACGCAACTTTGAAGTTTTGAACGAAGGGGAGGACGGATGAGTTTATTGTATTGCATTTTGCATTGGTTTAATTTGTTTTCTGTTAGCCGACAGCTTGTTCAATTTCTATGTGCTTTTTACAAACAGTGTATAGTTAAAATATTGGTGTTTGAAATATGATATTCGTCCATTAGATGTAATTAGATAATGTGTGTGTAGTGGCAGTGATAACGTCAACGGTCAAGCTCAGCTGGTCCCGTCCGACGAGCGGTAAAAATCTCGCGAGTTTTTCTTTACCTTACACAGGTAGCATTTTTCGTGCTCCATTTCTTCAAGGTATGCCGTTATATATTTTTCTAGATAACACGCTTGCTTAGAAACACTAAACGTAAAGAATATAAAATTAAATAACACTTAGAACATAGTGTTTAATTATTTTCATTAATAGTGTTATTTATTTATACACGTGTTAATTTGGTCCACGGTGCTTTGTAATAACGATAGGGGTTCATACACACGGCCGCGAAATTTTGTTTATCTTTATTTACAACGACGCACTGGCCGTGATCCAGATTACGTGTCGTCTTATTGCGCGGGAACTCGCGATATTTTTAGTATATTAGTCGCACGACGATTTAGAATGCGTCGTGTAACTAACATTACTATAAAAAAAAACTTTTTCAGTAAAAAAATAATGACTCTGAAGTGTCAGATAAGTGTTCTAAGTGATTAAAAAAATGAGTGAGATCCAAGAGACCCTGCCGCCGGACACGGCAACTGCTTCCCCTGCACCACCGTCATCCACGTCTTCAGAAAATGCATCACTTGCCAGCACAGCAACCCCCCCTGTCACCAAGCCAGCTGACTCCACAAGACCAACTTCTTTGCCCAAACCATCCGGCTTGAAGCCTCCCTCCAAGATTGGCCGGCTCTGCTCCAACTCTGCGCCCAAACCTGCCGTGCCCATCTCTCCCAGAACTGGTGAGTGTTAATATTATCAATCCATAATACAGATAAACCTTTCTCTTATTAATACTACTGTAATCTTTTCTCACCTAATGATGTCATTCTTACAAAACAAAGTGATAATTAATTATCCTGAAGACATGTAAGCACACTGTTATGCTTTATTAACAAACTGCAATTGACAAGATTCCTAGTTGTGGTATATAATATTTTAAATGGTAATTGCCTGTTTGCCTTAAATTATTATTTTCTGTATTTAAGCAAAATTCAATGTTTCATAAATCATTAATTTAAGGCAGAGTTATAAAGTAATGGTTTGATGAGGTATTAATTAAAATTTGGCTCTAGGTATTTATCGGACTGACTATCCTATTACTTCAATAACAGTCAGTAGAGACACAAGGCCACTGGGGAATGGCTAATTAAATGCCAATGTGTTCACATCCTGTTTGAACTTCATATTTGAGCTGGCTTGACAATAATTTCAATTTTTATATAATCATCTGGAGAATGGTGGTTTGAAAAAATATAGAGTATTGATGAAGTGGTTAGAATGCTCATGTATTTGCTATTCATGTTGCAATGTGCTTGCCCCAGTTACTGCAGGCGCGATATCACGATAATATGCTGCAGTGCGAAGTGCGCGTTTGTACATTATAATGAGCTATTTAACACTGGCCTTTGTGGAAGACCTACCATGTATCTGGAAATCTCATAGAAGGAGAGCGAATCTTATTCGCATCTTGTTTTTTGGTATACCTACCTAACTTTTGGCGACGTTTTTCTTGCGGCCGAGAGGTACACAGCCAAACAAAAACGGCGACGTTTTTCCTTACAATTTTTACCTTTTTGGAAAGACTAAGTTCAAACTCGAAACTGCTGTCCACCATTTACGTCAGTCGTGATTCGTTTCACTAGGTACAAAAAACTTTCGTGGTTTCCAAAAGCGGCGTTTCCCATTTATACGAGAAAGCCTGACATGGTTTTTCAATTTGTTTACAATGATATCATTCTATCCTAAAGATACGGAAAGTCGTATCTCTTCGTATCCTTATCCATTGATTATAGTATTATGCTCACGTAGGTACACACGGCTACACATCAAGCTATACAAAACCAGTATAATCTGATCGTTCATTGTGCGAAAAGATCTAGTAAAGTGAGGCCAAGATTAACTGTTTTTGTATAGCTTGATGTGTAGCCGTGTGTACATGACTGCTATTGCATCAGATGAATAGTAAAATAAAAGTACCTAATGTACGAATAAGATAAGGAAAGTTCAGGCACATTGTTCACTCGAATAATAAGTGTTGCGTTAGGTCATCAGCGCTTATAATATCGATGAGATGCAAAGTGACCTCAGCTCTCTCAGTATCAACGGATAATCGCGAAGAGACATCAAAAATATACGACCTTGAGCAAAATGAACCGAAACCAGTTTTCTAAATAGTTGTTTACCGTCCGTAGCGCGCATCGCTTTATCGATTAACGACTCAAATTAATATAAATCGACTCATCATCATCAATCAATTCCAAATTAAATTGTTGAAATATTTGTTTAAAAAATTAAAAATAGAAGTTGATAATATAAAATACCTGCTGTGGTTGAAAGTGAAAATTTTGTTAGTTAGGTATGTAGGTAGTTTAGTATTTTTTCTCATGCTATGATATAGTTCATATTATTATAGGTACTCTTTGATATAGTTGGTCGGCGTGAGTTTCACCGGCGCGCGATTCTATGTCGGATGCTCGATTGGCGTCGGCTCGCGTCGTCGTGACTGAGCGCCACCAATCGTCGTTGTCCGATTCGTAGCAGTAATCACCGTTTTCACTTCAAGATGCATGAGTAAGCTTTTAAAAAAACGTACTTATGAGCAGATACCTTTACCTTGCTTTTTCCGGTTCAAAACCTTCTAATACTACAAGCGTCTTAGGTCTTTGGACCATTTCTTTTCTATGCTAGTGAAAAATATAATGACTAATGTGAGTTTCCTCTAACAATTGGATAAAAACGTCCTTGCCTATCTATAAAAACTTCTGTTTCATTTAAATTGAGCAATTCGATACCTATCCTACACTAATGACAAGGCAAAAGGTTAATGAACAAAATGCACTTTAATGGTTCTGAATTGAAGGTAATCAATTGGAACTTGGAACGTAGGTTAGGTAAGCAAAAATGTGAATGACGCAGTTTTCAATGCTATCAGGCTTTAGTTCCGGCTACAACGACAAGACAACACAGAATTACAATTACCAATCACCTATCTGCAATCCATTTATTAGGTAAATTAATCAAGCGAGATGTTCGAGAATACCTCACACAACCTAATAAATTACTGCCTATAAACTTTTGTCCAGCTGCTCTGAAAGGTAGGCTGAGGCATGAGGCTGCATTAGAAAAATAAATCAATTCCACGCGTTAATTTAATCCTAATAATAACAATCAGCGAGGCGGTAACTACACCATGTTCTCGCCAAAACCAAGCAACCAAGTAAAAGTAAAAAAATACTTTTAATTCTTTGTTATCAGATAGATATCACATTTCAACAGTAACCGTGAGTCCATGACACACTTTAACAACTAACTGCTTGGCCGTTAGTCATGTGTCAGTCTCCTCTCATAAAAAAAAACATGATCCAGTTTTTAAAAGTTAACGTCCAATGTTTATTGTTTTTACGATGCCGCCGACACCACAACTCCAACTAGACAGTGGTAAAAAATCATTCCTGTTAAAGCATTACCGGTTCTTAATACGACCTTCACAGATTACTGTTAAATATACTTACTGCTGTACCTACAAGGACCGTTACTTAAAGTGCTGCTAGAAGGTAGCTGTCAACCACAATTTTATTACTGTCTTACACCTACTAGGCAGTGTTAACACGAATTGTTATTGTTCTTAATGAATGGTTGAAAGCTGACATAAAACCAATTTTACTGGAATTACTATATTTTTTGATGAGCAATACGTTACAACTCAGAATACAGAAAGAACCAGAAGCCGCGTTC
Source organism: Diarsia mendica (assembly GCA_949316265.1). Classification (NCBI taxonomy): domain Eukaryota; kingdom Metazoa; phylum Arthropoda; class Insecta; order Lepidoptera; family Noctuidae; genus Diarsia; species Diarsia mendica. The sequence continues at coordinate 17,799,417 of OX438897.1, forward strand.
AACTGTCATTGCAAGCCGCACGCTGAATCCAAATACAAAACAAGCGTCCCCCGCCCGCCTCACTTCCCACCCGCGTAATGTGGCAAGCTCAGACAATATTTGCCCGTTTTTGGGGTAACCGTTGAGTGTATTGGAGATATGATAGTATTAAATCAAAATTGTCCTATTCTAAGTAATAATATGTACTTGAAAATCTTAAGAAATAGAGAAGATCTAAATAAAAAACGGTTTAGATAATTTCATTTTAACATAATTTAATACATGTGTGTGAGAGAAGAAGGGGGGGAGGGGGCTTCCTCTCTCACACACACCACAAATGTAAAGTTACGAAATCATAATAGACTAACATAGCACCTATTATAAATGTTATGCAATTCTAACAATACCATATACTTAAATAGATATGGGCAATAACCTTTCTTATGTAAAGTCGGTTAAAATACTTTTTTAAAGAAGGTATTATTATACTACACCAAATAAAAGCCCTCAGTAGGTAATATTAAAAAGTAGGGAAAATCAAAACTAGTATATTGGCAACACTAACAAAATGGATGCATTATTATCTATGACAATTACAAACTGAACAATTTATTCAATAATAAAATAAGGTGATTAGTGAATGCGCTACTTAAATGTGAAATGTGATCCCATCCTGTTTATTTTTAAGCCCCGCTGCATTTTTACAGGTGGGAACGACACAAGACGGCATAATTTAATTTAATTGGACACCGGTAAAACACATTGCGCGCTACGACGTTCAAAGAGTAACTGAGCGGCTGCGTGTCAAACTACTCTGTTTAGGAGTAGTTTTTGTCGCTTCAGTAATAGGCGCGCTTACGGCTTCTGGTTCTTTCTGTATTCTGAGCGTTACAATTACAACTACCAACAGGCCGCATTAACATATTTGGCAAATTGGCGATAACCAAAGAGTACACAATAATTAAATACTGAGTAATTTCCTTTTTATCAGTGTTTGCGTCAAGGATGGTTTCATCAACAGGACGGTGAACGAATGCTATAGCATCGTCGCCTCGCCATCGTGGCAGAGAATAGCGTTTCCATGTTCTGTTTGTTTGGGTCTTACAATTCATCTTCCATTGTCCGTGTAGTTCACTTTCACCGGGGCGTGACGTGCGCTTGCGCCGCGCTACCACTCTTCATCTGATGCTTTGTTACCGTATTCCAAAACGAAAGACGCTTTTACAAAACTTGTCATATTTTGAAAGAGACGGGAGTTATAGATGATTTCGGCATCCAAAATCAATTTACGAACCAAAATCAAATCGAAATGACCTGCATCATGCATGATGAATTTTTAGCCAACACAAGCTCAGACAGCTCCATATTACAAAATGACTCTATGTAAACTTTCAGCAGTAATTTATTCATCGTGTCTAGTTTTAAAGATGTATGAATACTTAAATAAATCACGCGAAGGTTAAAAGCAATGTTAAAGGTAAAATTTGCTTAGTCCCAAGAGGTTACTTTCAAACCTCCGGCCCGTTACCTGCGTGACCTTATTTGTCACCCGCAGTTACCGTAACGACTTAGATTTACGAGTATACCTGCCAATTTGCTATTTTAATTGCCTATTAAGATTTGAAATTCCACTTACCAGACACATTAAATTAAATGTAAGGAAATGATGCTAATTATGATAATGGTGTCCTAACTCATGGGGGAATGTACTGGAGATTAAAAGAAAACGATACAGTTCTGAAACCTCCCAGATTGGGGTTGAGGTATCCAGAAGGCAGTTAACCCAGATGTTACTGAAACATTTTTTTGCCTCCGATAACCATGATTTTTGGATATGTTTCTATATATGACTCATTATAACTAGGAAAAATAATGAAAAAAATTCAACTTATCTGGAAAAGCCAGAAAAATGTGGCCTTTTAAAAGGCCCGTCGTAATATGGGGGTCGTATACATGTAAGGAGGTCTAGTAATGAAACAAAATATTATAGAATCAATTTAGATGGTAAAAAAATACAAAATTACGGTTATATTATAACAATAGAAATACATACACACAAACATGCAAATGCCATCGTTACTGATTGTAACGAGACTGTGATATACCATAAAACAGTTCTTGGGGTGTAAATGAGTTTTACACTTTTGACAAATAAAAAAGCTTTTTGATTTGCAAACTTTGCATCTTAGTTGAGGCGCACTATATTGAACTAAGTGATCAACCCCATCATATCGAGATGATTCTCGATGAGCCCTAGGTGTAGGACAGGGTCCTCTCTTATCGCTCTTTTTGTAGGTTTCGAGCAAACCAAAGTAAGGTGATCATATTTGCCCACTTTATTCTTCTGTCCTGCAAAGATATTTGTGTAACGTTCCAGTAAAGCAATAGTACTGTCGATGATCATTCGTAATTGAAATAGTATAAAGGTGGCTGTAAGTTTATTAGACCATGTTCGTTATCCATTGGATATACTTATTTGGAGTGTGACGATTTCTTCATCTATATGTTTAGTTTCGCGGTACGGTCGGCTGAACAAACCCAGAAATAGTTAACGCGCCTGGAGTAGAAGAAACAGAAACGTCACTATCTTCACCGATCGTGTCAATTGTGCGTCTTCTCTTACGTAAGCTCGACAAAGGCACGTCATCTTTCTCGTCAGAACTCTGAGAGAACGTTACTTCAGCGGCTCAGCAGGAGCTCTTAGCAGAGAGCCTGCAAGAAAATAATATACATATTGTTATAACACGACAAAAAAACACGTAACACACCTACTTGTGGGTTCACTGATATGTAAATTAAATTAATTCATAATTACTTTACCTACCTGGAAGATTTTGTAATATTACGAACACGAACTCTTCATCAACTGAGTCTTCGTCAGTAACATCGGCATTGGCATTCTCAGGTGGAAAAATGGTTATCTGGTTCGGCAACAAAGTGTCTTCGTCATCTTGCTCTAACTCATCAACAAATTAGATGAGATTGAGCCCTTTTACTAATCTCGTGCTGAAATAAAAATTATCATATAATAAACCCCTATATTACGACGGGACTTTTAAAAGGCCATCAATTTCAAACGTAAAAAAAGAACATTTACTTTGCGTTTCGAACCAAACAAATGAAGTTATATTTTGATGAAATAACTAACATATAAATATCAAAGCGAATTCCATCAGATTCTGCATATAAATATCATATACGCTTACCTTTGTGCAGCCATTGTAAAAAAAAAACTCCAAGATCTTCAAAAACACTTTATATACATGAAAATGTGTGTCCAGTTGGGAACGAAACTGCATCAAATAAAAGGTTGACAGGTACTAAGTAAGTTAGCAATATGAATATGTATGTCAAGTAATTGAAAAATAATGAAAAATGCAGGTAGATTTAATTGTTTTTTTGGGCCTTTTAAAAGTCCCGTCGCAGTATCTGGGTTAAGTATGCAAAACTGCGTGTAATTTTTCCTGCATCGTGCTAGCTATAGAGCACACTGCAATGCAGTCGCTTCTTAGTATTCAGCGCCAGTCCTAATAGTTAATAGGGCTAACCGTTGCAATTGCAATAGTCCTAACGATGAGCTATCTTCCAATCATTACTTATGCACTATCGCAGCCTTTTGGTCGTTAACTCCATGAATGGCCTCAACAAGTGATAATATATTTGATGAGTGCCTTTGTGCCGTTTGAAGTCCTCCCACTACTACTACTACGGAAAGTAGAACTCATTGTGGAAGTAATGATGCCATCATAACGCGTGTGAATGGGCCTCTTCGAATACACAAACAATGTCACTTCTAGAGTTGCGTCTTTGTTCAGAGTTAAAATTGTTTGTTGTTAGTTTATCACTTGAAACTTTATAATAAATAAATAAAATAAAATAGCCTTTATTGCTGTTATCTTACTTACAATATTAATACATAGATGCTTATTTTCTAAAACTAAATTGATTTAATCCTAATTCTAACTTGTACTTGAAGCATCGGCACTGTATGTTTGAATGGAACAGCTTGTCTGCCGACAAAGGCTTCCTCTAAAGATTTCTACGCATGTCTGTCTCTTGCTAAACGGGTCCACACCGGACCTGCTATTCTCTTGAGATCGTCTTCCCATCTTTTAATATGTCTTCCTCTATTTCTTTTACTTCCTCTTGGGTACCATTCGTAAGACTTCGTAGAATTTATCTATTTTTAATATATCTTCTGTGTTATTTGATTCAGTGGGCGAATACGCTTGAATTAATTAATTAATTCCAATTCTTGCAGTTTTTCTGTCGTTCTCAGTGATCAACAGTTTATAGTTGCTATATATATTTTGTAATTTTTCTTTTTTCTGTTGTTTTTAATCTTTAGAGGGTCGTGGTCTTTTTGAAACTTTAACGACTCGTAAATATATCTAAAAGAAGTGTTAGCATAATTTTATATGCTCAGTTAGGGTAAGTACTATCTAATCTTGACAGCGCTTCAAAATAAACTCCCATTGACTTTAGAGATAGCATCGGAACAGCAACCTTTTTGGTAAAGTTAATGTGGCTACGGTAGCAGTTCTTCAGTAATGCTTTCTAAAGTCAGGCTATTGTTCAAGGCGTCGCATCAATCAATTGCCATGACTGACAGTTCGGTGCCAGAGCCACCATTTACATTTACGTCACCGTGTTGCTAACGCAAAATGCGTGATGGTTTTTTAACCGACTTCTAAAAAAGAAGGAGGTTCTCAATTCGGATGTTTGTTTGTTTTTTTTATGTTTGTTTGGACATAACTCCGTCTCTTGCTAACCGATTTAAAAAATTCGTTTTTTGTTGGAAAGGGTATACTTTTCAAATGGTCCCATATTTTTTTTATCGAAATCGGACAAGCGGTTTTTGAAAAATCAACAAAACTAAAAAAAAAAACTACATTGTCCACATTATGACCCATGAACATGTGAACTTACATGATTGTGAATCACTAAAAAGTGAAAAATAAAAACTTTTTAACAAAAAATAAAACCGACTTCAAAAAATAACACAAATAAAGTGAAAAATAAACTTTAGAAGAAAAATCAGTTTCTGAAGTCGGTGGCAAAAAAATGAAATCAAAGAAACAAAAGTCACCGACTTCAGAAACTGATTTTTCTTCTAAAGTTTATTTTTCACTTTTTTGTGTTATTTTTTGAAGTCGGTTTCATTTTTTGTTAAAAAGTTTTTATCTTTGTAAAACTTTGTCTTTGTCATCACAAGTTATGAATTTTTCAGCTGAAATATGTATTTTTGTTTCAAGACACGAACATTTCAAGAGACAATAATAAAAACCCATGCCAATGCTGTCGGTCTAAGTATTTCACCATCCAGCAATAGACGGCGCTTATTATCCGTTACGATTATTAGCATCCGTACGGATGTCGTAATCAAGTTCCATAAGACGATGCCGCTTTGATCGTAACCGAGTTATACTTATATGCCATCATGCTCCTTAAAACTTTATTTATTTACATTCCTCGGAAACTGGCACGCATATACAATCGAAATTCAAGATCGTTAGTTAGTTTATAAATAATTAAATTATCTATTGAATGGTCTTCGGTTGCGGTGCGTGCTTGCAATCAAAACAATATTATTGAATCTGCAAGTGGTCTGCCTTGAGAGTAAACATTCTAGGATTGGAACGTTTAGTCTGACATTTCCACAAAATGTCAGCTTGCACTTAGGGCAAGTATATGATAACGAGTTGATATTGCCAAAAATGCCAACCAATAAAATGATATGCAATATAAAACGTCCTACGTCAATGATGGACAAAACAGATGCTTACAGAAGATTAGTTAGATTACAAAACACAATCATTTTGCAGTCATGACTTCACGAGCAGACATTTATTGTGACCAACCAAAATTTCATAGCATGAGGAGAAAATTAATTATATTCCCTCATTTCTGTTTCATAAATGTAGTGTTTGTACATCACCAACTCTTGAAAACGCTTAGAAGTTTGAAATAACTTTTGCCAGAATCTGAGTCTATTCCACTCTGAATGGAACGAAATGAAAAGCTAGATTAATTAATTTAAATACTGATTTTATCCTGATCTGATCCACCAGTTCAACTAAGAATTTTCTCGTATTGTCGTCATAACACATAATTCTGCGAACAATGTAATTAAATACAGCAATTATAACTTAATTGCGAAAATAGAATAATAAGCAATTTAATGATAATGAGCTGGTTTTGTTTCATTACAATTGAGATGAAGCTGATTTTGCACCGAAATAACAATGCTCTGTTGACAGTGACATAATTTGTTGCGATTGCCCAATGTTTTATGAGAACAACTGAATATAATAAACATTGCATATCGAACTCTACCGGGAAATATTACGGTGTTCGGTTTTTAACGTTGCAACAACTTCGCGTCATCGACGCAAATCAATTAACTGGAAGCAAATTATTTCTTTAGCAATCATTTTTTACAATAATTATGCTATAATTTAATAACAAGATTACATACCTACATGACAGTTATCAAACCAAATCCTGCGATTGTTTAACACTTACTTAGATAATTAAATATTCTCGTTCAAAGTACGTAGCATAGAAAATTGTGACATTAGTTGATCTTAGCTATTTCAAGGTCGCTGTCGCATTATTCATGTCCGCTAGTGATATCATACTCCGTCCTATAAAACATTCAATGTACAATTGAGTACATCCACTTGCTCAGATTAGTCGGCAAATGTTAGAAAGTAAATTATTGCGGCTAACCGTGAAGAATTGGAAATGTTTGGCTTTGAAATCTCTATTTTATTCATACTTTTGTAACTCTAATTGTATATCCGTCGCTAGTTTCCTATGGTACCTCTCTAGCTAATAAAATTGTCTGGTGAATGATATCATACGTGTAAACGTTTCTCAATTCTTTGCAATAGACACCGGTCGTTATTTAACTGGTGTAAGGTAATTCTGCGTACGAGTTGGCAACATCCTGGTGTTTCACTAGGCAGCGGGTGTTGCCCGCAGGTGATCCGATATTCCTGTAACTCGAGTATGTTGAAAGTTTGAAACCATTACTGGAAAGTGTTCCGGTCTGGCGGTTGTCGTCAGCGACGCGCAGGCGCAGGTGTGGAAAATCGTCACAACAATAACTCTATTCAGATTCTACGTGTGTTTATGCGCATAATTTCATTGTTTTTGTCGTCAGCGGCGGCTGTATGGAAGTTTTATGAGAATATGAGATAGATTCTAGAATATCCAGTTGCGTATCAGTGTCTTGAAAAACAAAGGATTGGGTAGTGAAATCGGTCTTGATAATATTAAAACATGTTTTGGTCATAAGCGCTAGGCCACAGACATGACGTTATTGGTGACCCAAAAACCAGAATAGTGATTTCACCATTAATTCGTTTTTGTTAAAATCAGATCTAAAATCTAACAGTGACTTTATGAAGATTCGGGGAAATCTTGAAATAGCGCCGACATGCACTTTCACCCGTAGGTACCACAAAATTGTAACTAAAGTGCCAAGCCACATAGAGGCCTAGATCCCTAGCAACTACCCAACATTTTTTATTAATTATATCGTTTCCGCCTGTTATGCATGTCAATTGCCTAGTCCTGAAGATCGATTACCAACAGGTAATACCCATTCGCCAGTAAATCCGGAATTTCCACAGCGCCTATCTATATGGATTTAAAATTCAAGTCACATTCAGGTGGCGTCACACTCACACCGTTCACCGCTATAATGATTCGATTTAATTTACTAATAAGGAAATTGATTTTTTTAATATGGTCTATCAAAAACAACAAAACAGTGCTATTTTGCGACTTCAATATATTTTTTATTTACCTAAGGTTTTTGTACGTGAGTTGGAACAGGATATCGACGGAGGTTATACTCCAGTGCACTACGTGCCAAAACAAATTTACTGTAAACAGTCCCACGGTAATGCGATACCCTAATTTCCATTAGCTCCTGGGACTATAAAATGTGCAGTTAATGGTAGAATTGCTATGACATTCAACAAGTCTCTGACATGTGAAATTTCCGCAGACCCCTCAGTCACACTGAACGAAAAGAGCGTCTAATCGTTACATTGATTGATCCTTTGAAATTCTGACTCTTCTGTAGAAAAAATAAATGAATTTTGTTACTTTGTTTTCCGTTATTGCCGTAGATCTTATCAGAAGCTCGGAATTTGGATTTTTGCTCAGTTGATGGGCATCCCTATTACGTGGGACTCAAATACTACTTTCGTTAAAGTTCGTATTAGGTATGTCGTTTTCGACCAAACTCGAAAGTTTTAATGCGGTACGTGATGTTTACCGCCTCCTCTGGTAGCGCGGCGACGTTTTCGCAGTTTGTTATGCCAACGCACTTTTCAACAACGGGTTATAAATTAATCCTCACAGGGCAAGCAACACGAGAGCTACGTGCCTTCCGCTGTAAACTCGCTCCATTACTCCATAACTTCTATGAGCCATAGCTCGCGGATTGTTTGGATTCCAATCTATCGGTCAAAGCCCCTATTTTATGTCAATAATTAACCACACAATATTGACTGTCTTACTTCACTAACATAATAGTTTGGTGCTTTACTCGATATTTTGCACGGAACTGCACATTCTGTATTAAAATATTCGTTTAGTTCGTGCAGATAGTTTTTATCGTGTTTTCTGTTTTTGTCAGGCCTCGTGCGTTCATTAGCAAGTTAATATTAAACACATTATGTTGTAACCACTTAGTTCGTTGAACGTCTAGGAAATGTCTGATGAAGACAATTTGGACAGTAAAATTTGCCTTGGGATTATTGGTTTTGCATGATTAAAAAAACAATCCGACGTGTTTAAATGCATTATCACGTATCACATAAACGTGGCTATAAACTTCTTATTGCCTGTAGTTAATGGAGTCTTAAAAACTGATCGATCATCTTTTGGCATGCCAAAGTGTGTCGAGGGGTCTCCCCAAGTTAGCTAATTCAAGTCCCCGCGTGACTCAAGGGGCAAATATCTCGGGCTCCTAAACCCTGATTCAGCGCTGTCTTGCGTCAGTTCGTGCCTCCGGGACGTCGGATAAAATCACCGACTTCCTTTCAGAAATATCAATTTTGTTTTTGTGCTAAATTGATCGTCCTGCGGCTAAACCCGCGCGGGTCATTCACATTTCAGATATTGCCAACGATTTGTTAGCAGTTTTTAAATTGCTTGTGGACACAATGTATCTGTGAGATAAAAGTTATCCAGTCAAGAGTTTGCGTAACGTAATAGAATTTATCACAATAACAGAAGTATTGAATGCGTAGATACACATGATTGGAATTCTCAGCCAAACTATGGTGAAAGGAAGCCTAAACTTTATTGTGTACTGTACTGTTGCATAAGCTTGCTGACCGTTCTAAAACATGACTGTTCCATAATTCTTATTTTATGGCGTTCCTTCTGCCTTGTTATAGTATACTTTCTGTCTGTGAATTATTTTAATGTTAGGTTATACGTAGGCTAATGCAGTGAAAGGAAGTTATGTTAACAAAATTGTAACGATCAATTGTCTCTTCGAGCAGGTGTCTCGCAAGGCAACCACAAAAGACAAAAACGTTTCCAAGAGGATGTGTTGACGTGTGTGAATCAGTCGACCTCCGGTCGCTCGCTTTCTTTGACCTATTAGAAATCGTGGCTCGTTCAGCCTTCATGTTCCTTACTGTCACGATGGCCGTTTAGTTATATGAATGCCGCATCTTAAATCCTCTTTGGTTTCAAAGTGGCTGCCTGAGTTTATCTTTTAGAGGATAATGTAACAAAGCGATCAAGTAAATTGTTGTATAAATAGAGCATTCCCCTGTTCTAGTGCGTGTGCGTGGCCGATGAGTAAGAATTCGCAGCACGCACGTCTTATCGTACCTTAGTGATACGTGCGTTATCTTATCACTATTTATAGAAAAGACAAATAATTTCATTGTGCCTTTTATTACATTGCCATGGCGCAGATAACTTGCATTCTAAAACGGTGTTGGAAATCCATCATTTTGTCCTGAAAGATTTAACTCTCTATGGAAATGGTTATCACTATTTTGTTAATTAAACATAACCACAGTCTCCGCACGAAACGTTATCCTTTAATTTACTTAGGTACCTACTTATTCACTTTTTTTTTTCTCTAAAATTACAAAAGGATTTTTGTCATCTTCTCCGCACACTATAGGTACTTACTTGCTGTTAGATATTTGGGGTGATGTCATATGTTATTGGTCTGTTTCACAAGAATGTTTAATCGTCTATATTTCTAAATCTCGGTCCACAACTCATCATCAACCTTCCTTGTCTTATAGGGGTAAGAAGAATAGGGTGTAAAGTTGTTCATCGCCGATACAAAGGGGAGGGTCCTCCGACCAAACGGGTTTTGGGTCTGGCAGGTTACTGCCCATCAGTTGTGGTCTTGTGGTTGGGTTACCTATCCTATAAATGGGCATTTCTCCACTAACTGGAAAATCGTCCATACAAGACTGTCCTAAGCAAACCGTGACAGGGGACTGTTTTTCTCTACTTTTGTACAGAAAAACAGGCCCCTTATAATCAAAAATACTTGTTTTTAACAAGGATTATGTTTGTTAAAGTAATTAGTCTTTATTTTTCTTTGTAATTCGTAAAATATATATTTTTTTCATTTTAAAAAATGACAGGGGACTGTTCACCAGAGGACTGTTTTTTTTACATGAATACTTAATAAAACAAAATCATTTAAACATATCAGATTAACCAAACAGATGTGGCTACATCCTAGATAATCAATTCTTTTTAACAAATTCTCATAATTTTAACTCTTAAAATAGTATAAAATAAGCTAGCCAGGGGACTGTTTACGTAACAGTCAAGACGTGTAGTTCACCTACAGACGCTGTCGTAGCACTAAAAAAAAATGGCAGTTTATCGCTTTGCTCCACAACCGCACAAAATTCACATCGAATACTTTCTGTATCACGATCTAAATGCATCACGCTAAAACAAAATTTCACTTCAGCGTGGTGTTCAAATTTTAACAGGGGACTGTTTCAATAATTTGAGGACAGCATTCGCACATAGATATTTTGATTTAATTTCAATTTTTAAAATATAATTGCTATGTATTAGATGCTTACTGTTATGTGTAATGTATTTGGATATTTTGTATTCAGTTATCAACAGCAAAAAAATAAATATTTGTTACTAGATTTGTAATTCTGGAAAAGGGACGCACCAGGGGACTGTTTTTTGAGGTGTTTGAGGTTCATTTTCTCAAATATTACATTATTAAATTGCTGAATACGCAGTTGCATTCCAAGAATACGTAATACTATGTCGTTATTGATACAATTAACTGAGAAATATTACGTTTCACAACGTAAAATTAGCTTGGGACAGTGATTTTCCAGTTAGTGGAGAAATGCCCAAATATAGTCTTTAAAGTCACGAATAACTTAAATAGCGTGATTCAGAATTTTGATGTAGTTCCTCCTTTGTGGCATAGATGGCGCTGTAGTACTTTTAAGTTTTAATACTATATTGCTGTCGTACATTTGTGCTGCCGATATGGTCCCATATCTGTCCACAACTAACCGAGTAAAATCCGACATTAGGCAAAAGCATGGTATCCCAAATTCCTAATTTTATGATTCTCCAAAATCTTCGAGCATGAATTCCTCCTTCTGAATTGAATGAGTAAACCTCTCACTACTAAAATTGAGAATCGAACTGTGAAGACAGAGACTAAATATCCATTAAAGAAGAGCCGTCTCTTGGTCGCAAGCGCGACTGCTGAGCATGGGGTCCTGGGTTCGATTCCCAGGTCTAGCAAAAAAATCTCATTAGTAGCCCGGAGTTCGGTAGTTGACGGTATGATAGCCTGTGCCTCGGAAAGCACGTTCAGCCATTAGTCCTGGGGCCGTATTTTTGAATCAATAGAATTCCAAATCGTGTACGAAATCGCAGAATTCATCACGTCATTTCCGTCATTTCTACTGGTAGAATATCGGAAACGAGTGGGTCGGACCACTCGTTGCAAAATTTACGGGTATGAATATTCAAAAATAGCGATTTCGTACGGATTCGCATACGAATTCTGCGATTTCGTACACGATTTGGAATTCTATTGATTCAAAAATGTGGCCCCTGAGCCTGATCTATTTTCGATCGTCTCGGCTTGCCATCCCGTCGGACTATAAGAGTGAAGGAACAGAGAGTTTCGCACACACTATTGTGGAGTTGTGGACTATTATATCTCACTCGCCGATGGCTAATATTCGCTGAGTGGCCACCTTGACCGAATCGGTCAGGAACACTATTATTAAAAAAATATCGGTGCTGCAGGAAAACCAGGCAGCGAACAATGTCTATCTCGAGTTAAAAATACGTTCCGAACGAAAAATTAATTTTGAGGAAAACCATAAAAGTATTTAAATAGGTACCTATACCTACTTTAAGCGTAGATTGGTTTTTTATGCATGCCCTTTAATAGATCTGCCTTTGTGAAAAAAACGACTCCGAACTCTCGACTCCCAACAAAAATCTAAAAAAAGAACTTTACTTTCGAAAAACGATGACAAAAAATTCCACTAAACCAATAAAGTTACACGTCTACCTTTTTTAGAAGTCGGTAAAAACTAAGGGATTAGTTTAGGGAATTTGAGGACGCTGCGGCAAAATTAATTGCTAGCTGAAACTGATCCTAACACAATGAGGCGAAGGCCAGTTTCAGTCGCTTACACAGTAATCACATTTTATAAGCATTTCGCTCATCGCGACACGACTAATATGTTCTCTTTAAAAATAGTCACATAAAAACGAGACCCCAATTCATTGAACCCCTAAATAACTCAATCCCAAGTAACAAGAAATCTTCCCTTATCACTATCAAAATTTCTAAATCGTGTGTTATTTGACTTGGAATTGTTCAGGATAGCGTTCTTGAAAGTCTCGGTGGCTTGGAAAACCAAAATAAAAGCGTTCTCAGGAGTGTGTTATGCTTCATGAGCAAAACTTTTCATAACGACATTCCGCGAAGCTAAGCCTCCAACCGAGGGGAGTCCTCCCAGTCCCAGGCCTAATATTTCTGTGTTATCATTTCTTTTCATAAGTACTCTCCCTACCTGTACAGAACAGTACTTAGCAGCCACAATTACCCGGAATAGCAGAAGTAACGTCGTGTTGTGAATTTCGTATTTAACGCGTCCGCCCGCGCTTGCCTGGGGGTGGCGGGTGCGCGCCGGGAAAACAAAAACAAAGTAACGTAGAGATAGGTATGGGCGAGGGCGGCGGCGGCGGCGGCGGCGCGGTGTAGGCCGACACCGGCCGCCAGTGCACGCTCGACGACCGACCCCGACGCGTGTGAACACTACGGCCGCGCATCTGCAACGCGCAGGATCGCCGAACTCGCTTCGTATCCCAGAACTCCACCTAGGACATCCAGAAGTATTGAAGATTTTTTCCCAAAGAGCATTAAGGAACCAAGATGCCCGTTGAAACCAAAATTAGCTTTTCCGGTGAGTCTAGATTCTTCAGTAACGTTACCTTTAATATCTAGGCGAACATAGGCCAAAAGTTCAGCACAACTTACATAATAAACCCATAACACCAGTTTGAGGGCATTGATAGCTTAATTAAATATTCATGAATTTAAACATTGGCTATTTAATTTTATATCGAATTTTTATTGTTTATTAAATCTACAAGCGAAAATAAGATAACAAATTAAATCTATGATATCATCCATTAATTAAGCACCTGAATCATTTAACTTCACTTAAATCCATTCACAACTTGTAAGAGTTAGACAGTATGCAATTTCAACTTAAAATCTTTTATGCAAATATCTTGACGATTCGATGTGCGCATTAATTGCATGCATTTTCAAATTCATTGTACACTCGTAAGTTGTTATGTTAGAATCGTGTACCACAGGCACGCTAATAGGAAAGTGCTAAGTGGTAGATACTATAAATATTATCTGCAAACATTCTAATATGCACAGTCCTTAAATAGAATTAGTATTCGGGTATAAAATGTCCAAGCTCACCATTGCCGGTTAAATGTTTTGTAAATTATAATGGTAATTGTAATGATGACCAATAACAGCAGTCGCTCAAAACTGATGATCCTCGAGACTTAGCTACGCAAAAAATAATAATGGCATGCGTTTACAGAAGTTTAATTAACTAAAACTGTTTATCAAGCAAGACCCAATTACAGATTTATTCGGATCGAAAAGGACATCGTTCGGTCAAAATAATCATAATGATAATATTTGTTTGAGTGATGCTCCAATCTCGCATATATTGAAGACCTTGTATACAAAACATTATCGAACTTGTGGTTACGGACTTACGGTGTCGTCTAGACGTGGATTTTAGAATCCAAACAAGTGAAGAGACTCTACAACTCTAGAACGTATTGCAGTCAAAACAATGTGGTTTTCATATTTAGATTTAAACAGGCTCGTGCTTCGTGACTTTAGCATGATCTCATTGATATATTGTCACGTCTCTGTTATTCTAACTACTGCTCTCACGTACTAGTGGCATATTACGCAGTGGCGTGCAGTGGTCTCCCACGGTGGGTAGGCCACGAAATATTGACAGCAAAAAAAAATTGTCACATTTATAAAAATAAATAAGCCTGTAAAAGTTATAGGTACCTAAATACAATTCAAAAACTCACCACATTATTCAAGGGTGCAACTCATGATTTTCTAACGATGCAAACAGAAGAAAGATTCGGCCACCTTAAATATCTCATCCAAGTGAGTGGGTGATAGGTAGTTACAAAAGTACAAAACACGTCACTTGCAAGATAATATCCGAAGTGGCTTTCACACATCTACCTTTAGATACAATTTGCACCTTATCATTACATTACTTATACGATAATATCATAATTGAGAAAACTTATTACCTTTATCATCTAGCAAACACACATTAACAGCACAAACTTCACTTGGTTATTATTTGTGGGAATAAACAAATAATACACAACAAAGCTAATATTTACCTACACTACTGTTAATAATGTTATCTAATACTGACAATATCTGTACGTTTTCGGTTTCAAAACAAATCGCGCTATAAAACAACAATGAAACAATAAATAATAATGGCTTCCTCGCATAAAATATTATTTCTAATTTGCCGATAGAAAAATACTACCAAATAAAATTGCATAATTTTCATATCGAGTTTGTTCACAACAGCGGTCAACAAAATTTTGCAGGATTATACGAAAACGATCAATGAAATGTGTTGGCAGTGCTGCACTCTATCTGTGGACGGAAGAGCGAAGACCGCTAAGCGCGAAATTCAAATTTCTTAATTTCCTTACATTTTTGCAATTTGCAGGCCCGTGCTAGGTTGTATGTTGATTATTAAAATATGATTCGCGGCTGTAAGACGTATGTAGTCAGTATTCAAGCTAGCACTGGCCTGCAAATTGCAAAAAACGTAAAAAAAAAAAACAAATTTGAACTTCGCGCCGAGTTTGTGGGTTCAAGATGGCCGCCCAATCGTGGCCTTGTATTGTTGCAGCCAATCACAGGCCGCCTCCTCTCAGTGGAGCTGACATGCATGTGTGCGGTTCATATACACGAAAATATGCACCGATCATTCTCCGATGTGACGCTGTGTGCGTAAAATTATGAATGGGTTTTAGGCTAGTCGAATGCTAGCCTAAGCAAGCCTGTAACGAAAAGATTCGTACGCGAAAAATTGCTCTAAGTATTTTAACAGGAGTTTGAACTTTTTTATTATTATTTTGTACATGGTGTTATTTTATTACATGGTTAATTAGTTATAAGAAATGCTCAGTTGGTAAGGTAGGCTAAGCCTAAGAGCCTTAATAGAGCGCACGCCACTGCATATTAGGGTCTAAATTTATATTTCGAGAAACCACTTTAATAATAGTGTTAATACTGACATTTGCATGCTCATTATTACTGAATATGGCCATCCTTTAAGTTTTATGTATTGTTTTGTTGTCAACTTTCTAGATTTCTCTAACATCCTTGTTTAAATGGTGCTAATAATTTATATAATTTCCTTTGTCTGGCGCAAACTTCTATCTATATGATTTTACTGTTGGTGGGTTGACTTCATTTTATATTCAATATTTTAGATAACTTACCTTGAATACTGAACGAAAGCACACTGAAGAGACGATGAATTCGTCTACCAAAAAAAATCACATTTGGAACAACACACAATATTTTATTCATGAATGAGGAGAAGATTTACCTCCAGAGAATGACAACATGAAATAATAAGCTTTAAGTAGCAGTCTAGAATTTTCAGAGGCTCATTTGCCTAATAAGCATCCTTAGCTCCTGTTGTATGATACAGCGTAGTTAGGACAACTGCGTAATGGTTAAAACATTTTTGGGCATAAACTGTGTGGTTTAAAGGCGTGTCCGCTTGCCTCCCTCACCCTGCCGCCCTTGTACTTGTCCTTGCAACCCCCCAGTCGAGCTGTGAAACACTGCCTAGTAAACTTCTTAACAATTTACATTTTTAACTCGACAGGATGACAGCTTCGTTTCTTGCTCGAATTTATTCCCTCGATTTATTCAAGCAAATTAGTTATTGTGTTTTCACTTTGTACACGGACCGTATTTGTTGCTCTTGAATAAAAACTGGTTCTAATGTCTGTTACCTTTTATTCAATTCAATGTTGGTGGTCGGCATTAATTTCCTAAGCGTGCGTTTATTGTTAGAAGTTTACCGTGACCGCTGGTCCGATGCACTTATACTTGTTAGTCACTTAATGATTTTACTATTGCAGTGTCGCACGCACTTAACCTTGTTTGGCTAACTAGTTGACATGCCACATCGCAAACCATACTTGCATCCTGGCCTCGCCGTAGCCACATACAAATCATATCAGCGAAATCGCTGTGCACTGAAAGCAATGGGTCGACATCGACAGCAACATAATATAGTCCTATTATGAGTTTATTTATACTACTGATGAAACTATTTGTTTCAAAACAGGAAAAAGGATATGCTAATATAACGTAATGCGTTACGCGTTCATTTAACAAAATACTTCTCATCCCACTAAAAAAAATATCAGTTGTCATGCTCTCCTTTGTTAGTTAAATTTAAAGCCAAAACTTGCAAAATGGTGTATATTCTATTCATGGCGTTACGCATATCTATTTACTTTAGAACCTTGTTTATAGTTGCGTAATCATTTTGTTTCTTTACCATTTTCTATTCCGTAGCGTGACACACGTGATGTACCTCGTTTAATAATACAAGCTACACTACCCTACCATTCAGCATTCAGTCAATGTGGCTATTAGCCATTAAAACATAACCTATAAAAATGTTTCCAAGTATACAAGGTCATCCTCACCTTAACGGACTAAAACACTAAAGGTACGATATATGTAATAATCAATGTTAATTAGTTCAAAGTATTTGTTATTCCACAGCAATACCAGCAACAGTTTATCAGTCATGTTCTACCATTAATAAGAATGATTTATCGTACAGCCATCGCAATGAATACATCATTACACTTTCTGTAGTTGTCTTGTAATAATAGTAGATTGTATCATAAGGGAGCAAAATAATATTTTTACGGCGAGGGCGCTTTTTTGAATCCAGAGCGAAGTGAGGGATTCAAAGTACGTCGCCCGAGCCCAAAATATATTTTGCACCCAAGTGATACACTCGACTTTTCATCACCCTCTATGAGAAAATAAAAGGCGCCTCATATTTTGTTGTAATATTATTATTTAATAAAAATAGAGTGACGACACGTTTAAATCCATCAGACATATTAATTACGAATATGTGTCCAGTTTTACGTCCTTATTAAGACAACACGTTACTAAACAACCTTCTACTCCATAATAAGAAATTGTCGTATACCTTTAAATATTTCTCCCGGGATTTCGTAGGGATTAAGTTTTTAGTTTTGTATGACGTTATTAGCTTCTATTTTTATTGTTTCAGGAGTTAATGCACTATCACTTTCAGAACTCGACGTAGAGCTCATTTTTTTTGCACAAAATACAAAAAGTCCGTACCGAATATTAGAACAGGGAAGTAAATCGCGCGCTTTTGTTTTTTTTTAAATTTAGTTACCGCGTCTCCTCGCACCGTACAGCCAACACAATACAATTTGTGTTCGATTTCAATGAACGATTCATGTTCTAAATTCAAATCTCATTACTGCCCGCTAAAAAGTCTAATGGAGAAAAGAGCTACTTTGCTCGCACTTATAGAGGAACAAAACGACACTTTTCGAATTGAAGGGATGAAAATGTTATTCTCTTCATAGTTGTTGATCTTTCCAAGAATCTTCCTCATTTCGCGAATCCCCATTTCGGTGCGCAGGTCACGTTCCATATGTTTGCGGCGATAACATGTCTCTGTCATGTTGTCAGCATTAAGGTAAACGAAGTACCTGGCTGCCCTGTCAACTTCCTGTCTCTTATCCTTATCGGAGATGTGCTCTTCGAGTCAGAATTGCTCAATTACACAGCTAGCATTGTTGTCGGTCAACCGTGGCGAAACTACGAAGCAGGTGTGATCTGCACTTTGCGTGATTTCCTTGCATAACTAATAGACGTATCATCATCTTGCATCCACGCTCTTGAACATTCGAGGCTGCAGTATTTTCCTCATTAAGCCTTCAATATAAAATCCTTTAATGTATTGTTTTTGTCGTGGCTATAAATCAACCTGTACAGGTGCTGCCTTGAACCACGGATTCAATTTCGCGTCGATAGCGATTCTTCTCGAGCGTATCAGACCGAGCCAAACATGTCTCGGTAATCAATCGTCACTTGGCGGCTTGTCTTACATGATATTTTTATTATGAAATTGAGATGTATGCTTAATCACAAACGGAGGTATCCCGCCCCCGCCATGCCGCAAATAATGAATAATAGCCGGCCCTCGTTGTATCATCGTTTAGGATAACACGTAATTACGTGATCCTGGACCATGTCCTCCATCTAAATCTATGTTGCTAGAGACGCGGCAGGATATCCCGTTTTTACTATGTCATCGCTACCATGAGTTTAAGGACGGATAGGTCTTATTGTTTGTGACGGGATGCATCTCACGTGGCTATCTCTTGTGTGGTTCCTGAATCTTGTGGTACATCTTTTGACGTAGGTAATTGAATGTTCATTATTTTAAATTACCTCTGTCGACGCGGTCGTCAATCACTTGACCAGTTTTTTTGTTGTCAGCGGCGCCACTTGATATGATTAAGAAACATTACTTAGTCAGCCGATTTTTATTACTGTTGTGTGAGTTGTTACGAAATTTCCTCGGACTTCGATGTTTATTGGTAAAGTTAGCACGAAACTGTTACAATCTGTGGTCACAATTTGCCGGATATTGAATTAATCATGTAGTTTTAATAGTACTTGGAATAATTAATAGTACTTTTAGGCACGTTTTATAAAACTTGCGAAGGTTCGCTTTGGAAGTTACGTTCAGTTAACTCACTCATAAATAAACGTAATCACGCGACGAGAAATTGTTGAAAGGCGTTAAATTTAATGAATCGTATGCCTCACTGTAGTCTAAACAACACTGCAAAATATGTTTTTGCGCAGCACAAATGCACAATACATAAGGTTACGATCATACGGTTTGTTAATGATGTATGTTCGCTGGTTGACATCGTTTTAGAGAACACTTGTAGTTAACAGCACTAGTTGTTACTACTCCACAATATATACTCAATTGATCATAATTATAAAACAATTAGTGGCAATAACCAACCAAAAAGTTCAAGTTTTTAAATACCCGTTAGATCTGGAGATCGGCCAAATATGGCTCTATATTTCTAGATAATGCTTTACAGTATAGCACTTTTATAGAGTAGGTCGAAGACGTTCGGCTTATTTATAGCTAGAGATATCGGCGCCTGCCTGTCTAGACCATCCCGGTTACTTGGGGGATATCCTCTTAGCGAGGGCTCAGAGGATATCCCCCAAGTTCGTGCAAATGCATTTCTCTATTGGGAATAGGATGAAAGGATAAATCTCTGCTGTCTAGCCTGTAATTCATATTTTAGTAAACCTTTAGCTTTCCAATTGGGTTAGCTTTCTCGTCTTAACGAGTCATAAGTTTTGCTTAACAGCCGATAACCTAATAGCAACGAACTGGAGCACTTTATCTACGCAGATTTATTACTCTTTCGTCTCTATCCCCATGAGTCATGGCGCATGGGCCGATTTTCTTATCTAGGGATTGTTTAGATGACAGCGAGCTTGGGAAATCGACGTCGCACGTGATTAGAATTTAATAGATCAAGTTTATGCTAACAATGTCGAAAAACTATGGCGAGGATGAAAGAACGCGTTGAGATAAAGGGATTAGTCGCACAAAATTTCAAATCGGACAGTTGCTACACTACAAAAGCTAGGGCTAAAATTACATTTTATAATTAAGCTTAACAGTCCACGGGTGTTTTAGCCCCTATAATACACTACTGACTAGTGAAGGACAAACTTAACGGTCCAACTATCGTGAATATGAATCGTAACCCATTCAACTATCTGTTGTGTCTATTTGTAGCACAAAAATAATAAACATTTAGTTGTTGAAGCGTTACGTGCCGTAACATTAATGAGAATATTAGCAATACATGACGCGTTGCAACTTGCAAGACTGAAAAAAAATATGTTGTAAATACTTCAAGGTTTCATTAGCGATAAATTACTTCATGACAAGTTTAAATACGATGTTTATCACCATTCAAATGCGAAACATTAACGCCTATCTGCTGTTAGTACTTCATAGACATTTCTCTGATTTTAAAGAAGCAGAGGCGTCGTGTTAAATATTCTATCAATCGTTTAACACACAAGTTCACCTTAGCACGAATTAACAGCCATGTTAGGAACGACAATACGCCTCCGTAAGTTATTGTCAATATTGGACGAAGAATGAAATTCATATCGACCGTATCGGAGCGTGCATTGTACATAGTTCCTTCCTCGTTTATTCTGTTCACCAGTTCTTTATTATTATCTCATCATCATCATCATTTCAGCCAAAAGACGTCCACTGCTGAACATAGGCCTCCCCCAGGCGTCGCCACATTGACCGGTCCCGTGCGTCTCTCATCCAGCGGTTTCCTGCAACCTTGACCAGGTCATCGGTCCACCTAGTGGGAGGCCTTCCAGCGCAACGTCTTCCGGTTCGCGGTCGCCATTCCAGAACTTTTCGGCCCCATCGGCCATCCGTTCTGCGAGCAATGTGCCCTGCCCATTGCCACTTAAGTCTGGCGATTCTTCGGGCTACGTCGGTAACCTTGGTTCTCAAGCGGATGTCCTCATTTCTGATTCGATCACGCAAGGAAACTCCGAGCATAGCCCTCTCCATTGCCCTTTGGGTGACTTTGAGCTTTCTGATGAGGCCCATTGTGAGCGACCACGTTTCGGTCCCGTATGTAATCACTGGCAACACACATTGGTCATAGACTTTCGTCTTGAGACACTGGGGTAAGTTGGACGAGAAGATACCGCGCAACTTCCCGAACGCTGCCCAGCCGAGTCGGATTCGACGATTGACCTCTTTCTCGAAGTTAGATCTACCCAACTGGACCGTTTGTCCCAGGTAGACATAATCGTCCACAACTTCGAGCGTAGAGTCTCCGATCTTGATAGGAGTGGGTGTTACATGAACATTCAACATAACCTTGGTTTTGTCCATGTTCATTTTAAGACCCACTCTTTCGGAAGCTCTACTGAGGTCATCGAGCATTGCACTGAGGTCTTCCATGGTCTCAGCCATGACCACTATATCGTCGGCAAACCGAAGGTGAGTGATGTACTCGCCGTTGACGTTGATGCCAAGTCCTCTCCAATCCAGAACCTTGAAGATATCCTCCAATGCAGCGGTGAACAGTTTCGGAGATATGACGTCTCCCTGTCTCACACCGCGCTGCAGAAGGATAGGTTCCGAGGTCTGGTCCTGAAGTCGGACTGACATGGTGGCGTTTTTGTACAAACACTTCAACACCTCGATGTACCGGTAGTCGATTTGGCACCGTTGGAGAGACTGCAGCACAGCCCAAGTCTCGATCGAATCGAAGGCTTTCTCGTAGTCCACAAACGCTAAACAGAGAGGCAGGTTGTACTCTTCGGTCTTCTGTATAACCTGCCGCAGCGTATGTATGTGGTCTACGGTACTGAAGCCTTTTCGGAATCCGGCTTGTTCGGGAGGTTGGAAATCGTCAAACCTGCGTGCGAGACGATTCGTGATGACTCTTGAAAACAACTTGTAGACATGGCTTAGAAGTGAGATGGGCCTATAGTTCTTCAACCGGGCATTGTCACCCTTTTTGAAGAAGAGCACCACCACACCCCTGCACCAAGCCTGTGGCGTTTTCCCCTCGAGTATGACGGAATCAAACAGCTTCTGTAGGGCCTTAAGGACCGGTTTTCCACCCGCCTTCAGAAGTTCGGCCGTAATTCCGTCATCACCCGGCGCCTTGTTGTTTTTAAGCTGTTTCAGAGCCATCCTAATCTCGTACAGGCTGACATCCGGGATGTCTTCGGTATAGTGTCGGGTCAATCTAGCTCTGGGGTCTTTCGCTAGATTTTCGACGGGTTTGTTAGTTGACGTGTACAGCTGCCCATAAAAACTCTCGATCTCCCTCAGAATTTCCGGTTTGGCGGAGACGATCCTGCCATCGTCGGTCTTCAGTTTCGTGAGCTGGCTTTGCCCAATAGCCAGATCTCTTGCAAATACCTTGGAGCCTTTGTTCCTTTCAATTGCGTCTTTAATACGCTCGGTATTAAAGCGGCGGAGGTCGCTCTTCAAGGATTTGGAGATCTGTCTATTGAGCTGCCGGTATTGCCGAGCTTCGTCTGAAGACTGCAGAATCATCTCACGCCGCTCCTTCATGAGCCTGAGAGTGTGATCTGAGAGTTTCTTGATCTTGTTTGTACGACGTATCTTAAAATATTTAGACCCAGTCGTATGGACAGTATTATCTACTTAATAATATTTTATGATCAGCTTTGTTTGTTCTATCTAATGTGTGGTTTTCATCATTGGTGATATCTTAGATATTAAACTTACTTACGTCTTGTTTCTTAAGAACTTCATTTGAATCTCTTAAAAAATCCTTCAAATGATGGATTGAGTATGTCAGAAATAATTCAATAGAACAGAACGAATAAAAATAATGAAGGCTTGATTCATTATTTTTGTCATTGAAACTATCGATCAGAACTTTTTATTGTAGTGTCAGACATTCGTCAATAACCACATTTCATGTGTATAGTTTTGGTATGGTGATTTTTGTAATCTATTACCTATTCATAGCTAGTGTAGGCGACTAGATTCATGTAGACACGACAGTGTAAATTGGTCTATTGACAAAGCACTTACGTCAGCAGTATTTGAGACGCACTCAAGTTCAAGGTACAAAGCGTTTGAGAATTCCAATTTGCTCTCTCTTGAGAGGTTCCTCTCTACGGATTCCAGCTTTGAATACTTATCAGAAAATTTGATCTTATCGATAAATTCACCATATTGTTGATTCTCTATTTGGCACGTAACTTATGCGACTTTGTGTATACAGGTGGCAGCCGAGGTTTCAATTCCATGTATCCATACTTTGAGCATGTAGTAACACCGCTGATTCACCTTGTTTACCTGCAGTACACATAGGTATGTGCTAACGACTCTTTAGCCATGGCTAAAGGGTTTGCCCCAGAATCTTTTCCGACAAGATATGTTTATGTACATAAAGTTGATGTCATCATCATTCCATCCGCGTGGTTTAATAATTGACACGCGGGCGACTGTTTTGCATAGCTACCAAAATAGTGTTAATTAACACTTGTATGTTAACAGAAAGCATTAAGTTATGATAATTTGATAATAAAGCCAGTTATAGTATCGCGTGATATCCAAACCTGAATATCAGCAACTTAATGGATAGGTTTTCCAGCGTACTGCGTAGTAAGCACAGATAATTTCAGTAATTTCCACGCCCTGCAAGCTTAGCGTTATTTGATGCATTTATCATGGGCCGAGATAAGCATCGGTATATCTGCAGCCGTGAGAACTTCGTGAATCGTGACTAGGCCCACACCTAACTGTTTCGCTTCTAGTAATGCCTATGCTAGTTGCATTACAGATATCAAGCGTAATAATGCTATTAACCGATTGTAATGGTATCCGCATTTCAACACAAATTATGTAGTACCTTATCCTACATTCCTTTCTGAAAATCGGACTGCTCATCATATTTTTTATGTCTTTATAACATTAGGTTGCTTGGCAACGTTTACGAACGTGTTTCGAATTCTGGTAACATTTGAAATTCAAATCTTTTGTCAAATTCAGCTATGATGCCATCATCCCCGTTAGTTATTGTATTTGTGAATTCCTAAATTGATGCTTAGGTCGCCGGTCGTGACTTCTGTCATTGACAACCAGTTCTCAGACCGCGTTTGTTTCCTTATTTTCATTCTTTTGGCAACAACTTGTTTAAGGTAAACGACTTGTTATCTATCTATCTATATATAAATAAAAAGAGAAGTCCTGACTGACTGACTGACTCATCAACGCCCAGCCCAAACCCTTGGACCTAGAAAGCTGAAATTTTGCACAGAGGTTCCCTTTTAAATAATGTAGACAAGGAATAAGGAAGGATTTTTCGAAATTCAACCCCTAAGGTAGTTAAATAGGGGATGAAAGTTTGTATGGAAAATCGTCATTTTCACGCGGGCGAAGCCGCTGGCAAAAGCTAGTTATTATAACAAATCACTATGTTAGATCTGAAACAAAATCGTTTTGGAAAGTACAGCTAATTCCCGAACAAAATTTCGAAGAAGCTTTCGTATCAAACACAACTTATTATAATTTCGAAACAAAGCTTTGATATTTTCCATCTCGTATCTAGAGCAACAATGATCTGGTGAAACTACATAAGTATTAAGCCGATTCTTGAGTACAACTTTCTACGTATTTATAAGTTTTCGTATGGAGCGAAAGGCTCGATCTTTACTCCCAGATTGGTATTCCTTGCACTCCACTTACTGCTTCTTTCGGATTAATTATCATCATTTGGCGTGTGTGACGATCCACAATTAGCATGCCAGGTGTGGTGTTGTGCGGCTCATTAAGCTCCATTATCGTAGCGGGAGCGAACGTGTCCTGATTGCAGATCGAATTTCATTCCATATGTGCTCCTATAATAGGAGTCCAATAGGACGGCGGTCTCGATCAATCTTTAATACTACATTATTCATTGTAATGGGACTAATTATTTGTAATGGCAATGTTGATCTATTAAATAGATAACTCCTATAAACGAGCTATGTTCCGTTTAAGTTAATCAACCGTGACAGTTGCGTTCTATGTAAACACTAGATTTACATTCAATTTACTCTACATCTATCTGATAACTGACCTATAGCCGCAGATATCGCGAATACCTAAGTGATCATTGATGGCATCGGCATCTCCATCATTGCCAATTACCAACATTAAAACAATGGTTCATAAATCGTGAAAGAGTTTCGGGTGGTAATAATAAACATCAGAGCGGTAGAGCGGTGAGTGACATAACTTATCTGTTATTTTGGTCAGATGGTAGAGTGGAGTCCCCTTTTAATTCGTGAAATACTGCTTTTGGGTTAAAATACGCCTTAAAAGGTATGATCAGTCTTTATTGTCATTTGCCAGTGAATACAAATTGGCGTATCGTGTCTTTCTGTTTACGTGGCCCGTTGTTATTATAAGGTAGGACCAACATTGTCCCCATACCTGTTGGTGACTCATGTATTCGCCATCATTTTTTCCCATAATGCCTTGCAGCCAATAAATATTTCAGTTATGATAATTTTCCACTATTAATTGCTTAAAATATTCGATGATTCATTGGTGTTTATTGACATCGCTATAGATACGATCTTGTTGCCATTTCTCATCGTTGCGAACTGCGATTATACGTCATAGCGAGGATCGCGGCAGCAGTCTGTCGCCAACTCGGTCGCACTGAGTATTTTCGTTTCAAAGTTTAGTGAACCATCTCTAATTTAGTTCTCAAATAACAATAATTGTGATAATAATAATCATTTTGACTTAAGTATAGATACCTGAAAGAAAAGCTATTCATTTGCAATAAGAGAAAGGTAGGAAATGAAATACAGAGTCATATCCGATAATCACGCAACAAGTGGTTATTATGCCATGCGTGAGATATAGGCATGAGTAAATTCATTATTTTATCAATGAACTAGCTGACCCGCGCAACTTCGTCTGCGTCACATAAATATAGCTATAACCTTTCTCGATATATCGACTATCCGACATTAATTAAGCTAAATCGTAACAAACAAAAAATCTTATCTTTTCTCTTCATTACAATAGTTTAGATGGCTTAGATTAGCTTAGATTATATTAAAGTGTGAATTACTATAAAATCTATATCTTACTGTTAAATATGTTAACACTCTGTACTTGTAAACATTATGATGCAGTAAATATTTTGAATTTGAATTTCCCGGAGGCCAGCCAGAATCCCCCGTACCTACATTGCGACGCAACCCGCGTAATTATTTTTCCGCGCGGGTATTTTTACATTGCGATATCTTCTAAGATATTTGTTTAAACTGTCTATAGTAAAGAGCACAAATATTCTATATTAAATGTCCGTTCTAACGAACACATTTATTTAGATATAGATTAATACCATATGGGTTAAATAAGCTTCGCAAAAAATAATTCTTTTTAACCTAACATTTTAATAATAAAAAATGGTTACAGTGAGTCAATCTTAAAAGATAGACAGATGCTGTCGCGGACTTTTTTTTAGAACTTTTAAAGACGAATAATTACTTCATACATGATATTCTCGTAACTTAAACCGTTTTCGCAGCGCACGCAACGGAAGCTCTCAGAAAGGAATTTTCTTTTCCCGTTTTTGCAACATTTCTCATTTATGCTCCGCTCCTATTGGTAGTAGCGTGATGTTATATAGCCTATAACCTTCCTCGATAAATGAACTATCCAACACAAAAAGAATTTTTCAAATCCAACCAGTAGTTCCAGAGTTTATCGCGTTCAAACAAACAAACAAACAAACAAACAAACAAACAAACAAACTCTTCAGCTTTATAATATTAGTATAGATTGGCATCGGTTACTCCGAAATACGTTGTAAAAGTTGGTACGATTTCGAGACTATACGGCAGATCGCTATTCACGTGTATATTTATCTTAATTATCGTGAAATCTTTTAACGAAGCCAGATTCACATGTCCTATTAACTAAACTAAGTAATTGCCATCGAGAATTGCATCTGTCCTGCAACAGTCGTTGCTTCGTTGCATCAATTGCGCGGCCAACTCTTATGTTGACCGCAAAATTGTCCTTAAGAGGAAATGCGAGTGCTGTCTCTTTCTACTATCGCTGTCTCTCTCCGTCCTCCTGCCCTCAAATTCGTGCGATAAGGACAACTATAGAAAAAAGTTAGAATTCGAGGTTTGGCTCTCGCCTATTTCCTCCTCCAATATTGAACCAATTTAAAAGATATTTTAGACAATGAATAAGGAGGTTATATACTACGCCGCTATGTTTTTCTTTTTTCGTTAATAGTTGTCAAATTTGTACACTAGGACTCTGTTAACAGCGATCTAAACAAGCAATTTTGAGCATTTTTTGAGGGTTCTAGTGCTTATAAAAATAATTTATCACCAAAAAGGAAAACATAGGGGCATAGAAATAGTTAATATTTATTATTCTGTAAAAAACCATTGCTCTAGGGTCATTAACCAAAAAGAAAACAGGCGAGAGCGTTTGTATGGAGAAAAGACCACTCGCGTTTCCTCTTAATTGACGAATTAGTGTCTATTCGGCAGGAAAGTGTGATACCTACACACAGAGCCCGATTAATTGGAACACTTGATGCTAACTACATTTTAATTTGCGGCCCGAACTGAGGAGTGAACTAAAAACATGTAATAAAATTAAATGGTTATTCAAGTGTTTGTAATTTAGGCTAGGGATTCACACAGTATTACTGTACGCACGAGTCACGACGACCGATCAAGCTGTACAAAACCAGTTTATGCGGACATCTCATTGTATGGGCAATCTGTACAAAGCAAGGACATTTTATATGGGAAAAGAATAGCTTGATGTGTCACCCTGTGTACCATCAGCTTTTGTTAAAACTAAATGATAACTGTGTCGGAAGTACCTATTTGTTTTTATTCGAAATTAATATCGTTTATATATGATAAAAAATATCGCTATCAGCCAGCCTGTTATCGGCGGTATGATGAAAATAGACTTACTCACTGATTAACTCCTAGATATAAACTCTTGGTTTCACACGCCAGTGACTTATCATGTTGTTATTGTAGCCGTGTACCTATGAAATACCTTGAATTCTGTTTACCTAGTCACCATACATAAAACATACATTCGGTACAAAACCTACAAGGAATTAAATAAATATTTAATTTCTAATCTGCTTGTTTTTATCGCGCACACCGGCACGAGTACATCAACTTGAACTTGACCACAAAAACCAATGTCGTACCGAAAAAGTTTTTCTTCGCGTTTATTGCCTTTTGCCGCTTGCCGAGTAATCCGTGGCATGCTTGCTAATAAAATGGACAAATAATGATGTTTGCATAAAGGCGTTACATCATAATTATTTGTGAACCGAAGTATTCGCAGCACGAATGTTAATATTGATGGTACATAGGTACCTATTATTGAAATTTTCCACTGCTTCACAGTATACTCAAATCACGATCAAATTGTCTGTGGTTTCATTAACGTTTCAACACTTTCAACAAGACTAATCAAACTACATCGTCGAATTCAAAATAGGTAGGTACCACGTCGTCGAAGTCAAAAAGCTCTGATCCAACATTTCCAATCCTTTCATATTATGAAAAATATATTTTCGCGACCCTTTTTCAATACTTAATTGAATTGAAATTTTAGGTAAAATTGTTTCTTTAGTATCTCAGACAGTGCTACACTATGGGTGCTCGAAAAATGGCCGATATGTTCTGAAATCACAAGAACTAAATAACTCCCGCAGTTCAAAGATCGCATTAGTGCTGCAAAGACCGGTTGCTCGAAGCGCCGCGGCCGTGCTAACCCGTTTCCCGTACCGACTCCATAACTTGCGTGGAATAATAAACACTATAATGTCAACAATTATTCAACATGTACGTAACCTCTTCTATACCTCAGATTTGTAGAAATACCGTAAAGGCTGTTAGAAATGGAACCCCCCGAAGGGTTAGCTAATCAATCTGTCATATACTTCCCCTTCAATGACGGCAAGAATGTGGTAAAAAAAGGTAATGATGTAATAGGGATAAGTCTGCAGACGACAAGATTTACGCATTAATGCACAATGTGAGTAAACGAGAAAACTCATTGGAGCCAGAATCGTTATTATCAGTATACTTGTCCATAGGCAACACGGTGCTTTAAATTCATAATAGGGTGACATAACAGCTGTTATTACATGATAACTCAAGTAGTAGATATGATTCACAGAAGGGGAATATTCAGATCTAGATGAGGTCGCCCCCGCTATGAAGTATGGTCGCAGAACACGAACATTAGCGTGGGATCAAACTTTGTCACATAAATAACACCTGCTCTGATACTATTGTATAAATAATATGGCTGTTTTTAAAAACGCTATCGAAAGGTTATCGCTGGCTGTTTATTGCATGAACATTAATTTTGTCTTTTATATCCAACTGTTTCTTACCTACCTACTTCAATACAGTTCGTCCTTGCCACTTGAATCACAAGCTCTTTGTCAAACTATGGAATGTATTCAATAATAATGACAAATGTACCTCTTTACATGACAAAAGAAGTCCGTCATTTGTCCGACAAACACGAAAAAAATCCTTCTTGTTACGTTAATGCCTCTAATTAAATTAATGTGACCACGAAATATGGACTAATGGTTAAAAACAATGTTTCCGCATCAACACCGATGATATGGAAACGACACGATATTTTTTAACAATTACTTACGAGTATTTTTGAAATATTGTGTTATCTCGATGACCACGTTGTATGAGTCGTCAAGCCACAAAAGTGGTTAAACGATGTCCTTCCGAAGGTCATGGATGATAAATCATTTGTTTTTATTGTTATTGTACACGTCTTACAAGTTAACGACGCAATAAACCGTATTGCCATCAAGAAAAACAAGCAAAATCTATAAGTTACATACACTTAGGTAGGCTGAAACGGTTCGCTGTAATAATGGGAAAACTTGCAACTGCGAATATAATCGAAGGAACCCCTCGTCGCAGCCTATTAAAGAGTTCATAATTTATGAGTGTCTGCAGTGCACTGTGCTCTAGCTTTAATTTGTCCCAGACAAGTTTCATTTGAATTCATTATGACACGATGATTTATTTATTATAGCGATACGTTTGGTTAGAAAATTAGAGTCATTAGATGATGTGATCGCATGTATAATACGAGCAATCAAATGCAATATACTCCTACGCGGAAAAGCTTCGGGGTCTACGGAAGGTGCGTGATGATTGCACACTGCATATTTTAATTATAGCAGTGGTTTGATTGATCACTGTTATTGATTATATCGTAATCGGTTGCAAATTGCTGCAAATTATAGTTCACACGACATTTTATTTATTTTGCTGAAGTTCTATAATGGTAGCCTTTTATTGCCTATTGTGTTTAGGCCCATTGCTTAAAGTATACCTACGGCATAATTTCTATTGAGAAAGGTTCACTTTCTAAACGTGCTTTACTAAGTTCCTCGTGTAGTGTTAAGAGATGAGCTATTTGTCACACCACTTAGTTATGATGTAAAGCCCACGCGCACACACAAGGCCGCTCCGCTGCGCAATTGCCTGTGATGATTAATCAGGCTTCGGACGATCAGTGCCGGACATACACTACTACCAGTCGGCCGGCTCCGCACGTGTCAGCGTGTCTTAGTAAAGAACAAGTTAAGTGTCGTGACACCATCGGCATCGATCCAACGTTATATCGGAAACCATTACTCTTGGCAAACTCTACCGAAATCTACTTCTGTCTTATTAAAATATCTAACAACTGGATGACATGCAATATTTCAATACTATTAGATGAATAGCACTAATTGAGCATAACAAATCGAAATAGTAATCAATAATTTTCTTGAATAAACAATGTTGAAGTTATAACATTATCATCACCCACCACAGTTTGTGGGCCTACTCAAATGTGTGGATACCAGTTGTGCCTTGTGTTTATAGTGTACAGTGGGTGTTTCACACGCTCCTAAGTTATATGGATTTATCAAACTCTGCCTTAATGTCGCGAACCATCTCTATATCATTATAAACATCAAAATACCATCGTTTTCTTGTGATCATGTCGAGTGCAATGTACATACTCATGTAAACTAATTCTACCATCTGTCTCAAGATAATTCTATATCATCTCTGTATTTTTTGTCGGCATGTTTTTATTTTTTGCTTTATGTGTCTTTGTTTTTTGTTGTCATAGACGGCAGTTCCACGGACACGCTAAGGAAGCTCAGTGACGACTCTTCGAGAAAACATTTATCAGGTGAGCTCCAGCATGTCCAAGGTTGCAACGATTATGAAAAATGTCATATTTATGGTTGCATGAGAGCACAATAAGCGTGCATGGTCCATGCTTCTCGTGTATGAACTTCAAGCACGCACAATACACGATATCATCACGTCCCATTATCGTTCTATCTGTACATAGTTTTAATTTCACTTATTCATAAATCACTCTTCTGTCTCAACAAAATGGTTCAGATTTAATTGAAGCTGAGGAGGACGAAGTCTCTAGCAGTCTGCCGGAGAGACCCCGATCATCACACCGCAAGGCATCTAGTAAGTTGGTCACTACTAATAATAACCGTAGAGGTGGAGGCATGCTCTGTAAATAATGTTAATAGGTAGTAACATGGTGATGGTTCTTAGCGCTAGGAGACGGCATTACCACAAAAGCTGATGTAAGGAGCTGTAACTACAAGTAATTTGGTTTGACACAACATAACCATTAGGAAATCTAATTTCGTAACAGCAAAACATTTGAATGATGACTAGCCTAAGTTAACTCACATACGACCAAAACAGAAATCAGGTACAATGCATGACAAAGAGAAGTAAAATATTAATACCGAGGGTAGAATGGAATGATGATAGCTAATATTGATTAAACACTAATGAATTAATGAGACTAGCGCCGTATGCGATGCATCCGTAGCACGTCGGGACTAGGGTTAATCAGCTATTAACAATGTCGGTTTCCGCGTTTGAAATGCTTCGCGTTTCAATCGCATTGCATCGATTGCGTGTCAACAAGTAGAGGCGCTCGCCTACGATCAATAATTAGTGACATTGTTTTACAATCGATTCATAATTCTTATCTTTTGTTTCGCTTTTTTACTATAACGAATTTAGTCTCACAATTTGCAGACAAAGAAACAGCAATTAATGACTTATTGAGGATAAGCTAACTAATAACACTGGTAATTTAGAAATAGAAACAACTTGACATTTTGCAATTGATTACTTATATAATTAAGTTGTACTGTTGTAGTCCGTGAGTATCATTGTTATTATTGCAACAAAAAAAATATCTTTATGAATTGATACATCCCAGTTTATTCAGACGTAAAATTTCAGACACTACCTAACTACAGAAACGGAGCTCTTTAAAATTACATAATTACTAGTAAACAATATGCAGGAACATAACAAGAGCAATAAACCGTATCTTGCTTGTGTACTCAGATGCATGTACCTAATTCAATTATGAGGTAATACGTAGATGTCAAAAATTCTCATAACGAGCGGAACTGTTACGAAACGTAGCGAGACGTGTGAAGTAGGAACAGTAGGTGCACTTGTCTATTAGTTAGAGGCTAATGTGTATGTGTGTGTCGCTTGTGTGTATCGCAGCCAGCAGCACGTTCAGTGTCACCTCCATGGACGCGCTGTGGGAGAAGCACCCGCGCCGCCTCAGCGAGGCTGGCCTGCGGAGGTCGTCAGGTAACTAGCACGGTATCTCTTGCTTGCCAACATTGCTCTACGACAATACGTGACATTCCCATGCCTATCTGTTCATTAATCTACGTTACATTTCGTACACAACTCACGATTGTCGTGGAACTAATTTTGGCTCCGTATCTTAAGTCACTTAGATAATACATAGCAATCAACCCATGCACCATAGACCGCACCCATCACATGCTCTATAGATGTACGAATATTTAGATTTGTTGTGCTTGCAATGGTGTTTGCGCAGTTTTAGGATGGTTGAAAGCATGAGCTTTTTGTTCTTGGATTCTATTGCAGCGCGTAGTGGATCTCTCCGAAGTCAACTGCAGTTTGTTCAGCGTTTCAAACGAAACGAAAGTCCGCAATGTTGATGTAAGATATGCAAACGAGTTAGCGAGTCACCCCGGTGGCCATGCACTTGCATACAACGGTACATGTTCAGTTCATATGCCCGATTTGTGTGTTTGGAATAGTGACGAGGGCCATGCATATTCAAAAGGCTATATTTCAATCCTCGTTAGACATCAACTTTCATCTACTCTATTTTCTTTAGAAATCACAAAGGATTATGTGATTCCCGAAATATTTACTATATTTAACAAACTCTTTGAGGTTTTCAGGTAACATAAAGTTATTGCTAAATTTTAATGTATTGATGTATTATTTCAGATCATAGTGTTATATTAACAGAGGATACTGACAGCTTCATTATTGGCGAACGAGTTTGGGTGGGTGGCACAAAACCCGGCCAGATCGCATATATTGGCGAGACACAGTTCGCTCCCGGCGATTGGGCTGGCATCGTGCTTGACGAACCTATTGGTATGATAACCATTATATTGGAAACTTTTCTTAAATGCTCTGATTTATCCTTGTCCTAACTTGTATGTTTTTTTAACAGGTAAAAACGACGGCTCTGTTGCTGGGCACCGATATTTCCAGTGCCCAGAAAAGCGTGGCGTTTTCTCTCGACTTACTCGCTTGACCCGCGTGCCTTTTATCACACATGCTCCTCACGATGCATCTCCGATCTCGGACGCGGGCAGCGTCTTCGAACGCCCGCCATCTGGCACCAGGCAAAGACGCGCACTCTCACCAAACGGCAGCATTCGTAGCATCGTTAGCAGCAAGATGAGTGAGTAATACTTAGCAACCCCATACGGCTCCTATAACGCACTAACTGCGAAAATTCGAATTAATCCATGTTTTCTCCCATAGATGCATCAATATCGACCACGACCAACGGAGATGTCCGTGTGGGAGACCGCGTCATCGTATCTAGTAGCCGCGGTAGTAAAGCCGGTACATTGCGTTATGTTGGTGTTACCGATTTTGCCACTGGTGTCTGGGCGGGTGTAGAACTCGACGATCCACTCGGAAAAAATGATGGCTCAGTAGATGGAAAGAGGTATAGTTTCTAAACCGTTAGGATAGTAAAATGTGCTCAAGTACCTGGGTTTCTTATCTATTTCATACCGATTTCGATTCCTTTCAGGTATTTTGAATGTTCACCTCGCTTCGGATTGTTCGCGCCCGTCTCGAAAGTGTCACGGTCTCCATCAAACCGCAAGCCAGGCGCGTGCGCCATCCACAGCAATGGACGTGCAACTCCTCTGCGGCGCTCCAACTCGCGGGAATCGCTGACGTCACTGGGCACGTCTATCGCGTCTTCCCGCGTGGGGGTGAGGCTCGGGGTGACGTCGCTGGGCGCTCAGGTAGGCTAGCCCCGCGCGCGTTCGGCTGAACCTCGCCTGCCGCGATCCCCGCCGCTGCCGGCCCGCACACGCCCGCACCGAAGCGCGCCCAGCCTGCTCGACAAGACACTGCTCGTCAAGCACGTCGAACACGACCGCTGCGCCATCATCGCTCTGCCGAAACCGCGGGTCTATTACGATATAGTATTTCAGTCGAACGATAAGAGTAAGGAGTTAACCCCTCGACGTTGGGCGAGCGAGACGCTGCCAAAGTCTTGGCGGTGCTCAGAGAGCGTGCTGAGCTTCGACAGTCGGTCGGATCGGTCACGGCGCAGCGATTCGAGCGGCAGCAGCGCCAGCGGCTCGGTGGCGCGGAGTGCGCGGGGCGGGGGCGGCGAGGTGGTGCGGTGGGGGGGTCGGCCGGCCGCCGTGACTCGGGCCAGCCGCGGGGTCGCCTCAGCTACAAGTACCGACATATTCGTGGAGATGCCGCCGCCGCGCACTCACTTTTCAGGCTTCGGGAAAAGTTACCATTTCTCTTGCGTGTCTCCCTTTCAGTTCACGTACCCCTATGTGGTGTACATCTGAATTAAATGCTACAGATAATACGATTTCATTGACACAGTATCGAGTCTTGGCTTGTTAATTTTGATTGATCGTTTGATAGCTTCTTTTAGTTGTGATTTTTTGGTGTTGGGCGAGAAAACTACAAATATACCAAGATCCAATGCACACTATGCGAAGAGTTTAGGTGACCCTACTGCTAGTCGCGTGACAGGTTATACGCAAGTTAATTGTATAAATTGCACTGTTATGCAGCGAGCAGTAATCAGCGTCACGCAGGGGACTAGCTTGTCTCTATGTTCAATTTCAAGTACAATCTGTACAAATTATATGATACTGCTAACCTTCAGCCTTGTACAACAATTTACTTGAACAAGACTCAGGCTAACGAGATGACATGCAAAAGTGATGGTATCTATTCATCTAGAAATTGCTTATTTTTGCATGACAATTGGTTTCAGTTTATTTATGGTCTGTAGCTGGCACTCCTTGGTTTGGCCCTTGTGTTAATTTTATTTTTAATCTGTTTTATTTTTATTTTGTTTTCGATTCACTAATTATTACTTAAACTTACAAACTTAAGTTCTTTAGAATTTTATTTGATTATATTTGTTTCTATTTTTATCTTAAAATAGTAGTGAATCGAAAACACGTTTGGACGTAGTAATTCATCTCATAAAATCTCATTTTGCTTTTAGTATGCCCTTAATTAGTTCCATATAGTTTTCAAAAGACTGCAATAATAGTCATATCGTACTGTCTAAAAACATGTTTTCGGACTGTGATATTATTTTTAAGACTCCTTTTGGGACTGTACTGTACGACAAAACTATGTGTTGTGTGGATTAACAATTGTTTTGCATTATTGTTATCATTAACCAATTTTGTGATAGATGCCTTTTATAAAAAGGCATGGAGTTCGTCAAGGGTTTAAATGCTGGACGCTCCATTGAAAGACTTACGTATCCAAAGAATTCGTATATTAAGTGCATCTTATGAATTCCACTTAGCCTAGTAGTTCGGTACATTCAAGTGCTTACTTAGTATAAACTTTTCTATTATATCTACTTATTCAAGAATTTTGAATATAAACACGATTCCTACGCATTACTCGAAATATTATTAAGCCCCCTATTTACATATTTTATACATTAGCACCTCATAAGTAGATTTCGTACATCTCTATTTTCATTACTTCATTAGTTTTAGTTTTTAGAGCTTTTTATAATTTGCAAACACGACAGTTGGTGTGTCTCACAGTCACACCATCTGTCGTGTTGTGTTATTTCACTCTATGGTGTATCAGAGAAACCAGCGGAATGGCATTAAGTGCCATTGAAGCTCATCAAGGTTTCAGCTGTACTGATAGATGTGATTCATACTGGTATGGTCAAGTGGGACAAATGCGGTGTTGCAATTTCGCATTCAATGAACAAATTCATAGCTATTTGGGAAGGCTCCGCTGATTGTTCAAATTGACCTATCATTGAAGTCCTCATCTATGAGTACAGCGTCATACACCATGCAGTGAGTTGAGTGCGTTAACGCGTGTTGTTTTCCCTCATGTTTGTTGCGTTTTGGCACTGTCACTAACGGCACGGCGGCACGGCAGCGTGTCGGTGGTCCGCGAGCTTCCTCCACACCGGTATCCGCGAAGAACGCGTTGCAGGTACAGTACCCCACCATCGCCGCGCGGTAGGCTGGCTACACGCGCGCTTTACGTGTGCTAAACGTCAGAACTTAAACTAAACTAGTAAGGACCAAAGCCTACAGCCATCCTTACTAGTGTTCTGAAGTTCAGTACATGTGCAGCGTCAGTGTGTTCCAACTGCGCCGGCGGCGACACGGGGCTTCCTTTGTTTTGAACGTTCAAAATATTGAGCAGCTTAATTTTAAGATTGTTTCTTTCATACTAATGAAAACGACAACGAATGTACGTAATAGTAATTTATTTGTGTTTTTGATGTTGATTTGTATACTTACAAACTAAACTTTTAACAATTCATGATGTTAGTGTCCCAAGCCGTCCTGTTGCCCAACAGGGTCAATGTAGTAATTCTTAAGAGACAATATTTGTCAATTATAGCGCACTTCTAAGTACAAAACACACTTATTTTAATGATGATCATGTTCCGACAATACACCTGCAAATAGCTTGCAATACACTTATTGTAATATTAGATAGCTATGTCAGAATTTCAGTCCTTTTCATAATAGCAAAGCTGTGATACTTTATTGGATTGTTTTTATTAAATATTGATTTGAGAGAATAATCATGAAGATATTGAGTTACATTTATGTTTTAGATGCATTTTATTATTGTTTACATTTATCTTAGTTTTTAATACTGACCAGTGCCTGTAAGTAATGAAAATATTCATATTATAAAGACTCATTTGAACACAAGCATTCCATTGCTGCTAAGATAGGTTTTCACTTTTAATAATAATATATTGTTGTTATAACTAGTAATTAAAATCCCTACTATTAGAGTAACAAATATTTAGAATAGTTTCTTAATATAAAATCTTGTAAAACGTAATTTTGTGAGAACGAAATAGTGAATAATAAATAAACTTTAGTTTTAATAAACTGTACTACTTTCACTGTGTATTATTATCCTTACCTTCATTATCCCTGGTTTTATGGTGATAATAAATAATTAAGATTTACCTAACTGTTGTTTTATTGCATCAATAACGCTGTACAATAGCTTGTGGAGGCATGTGCGAATTGCCGGTTGGTTTGTGAGAAATATGAAACAACTTGTAAGTGTAACACTTTCGCCGTGTTTTGACGGCTTTGCTTATAGTCCCCCCGGACTACTATGCCCTTGACTGAGTAATTGTGGTAAAGTAATTTGATATTCACAGGCGATACGCGGTTTTTATGGCGCTCGACATAACTGAATCGTGTTGCGGGCCCAACACTCGTAAATTCCGTTTGATGGCTTATTTATTTTTATTTTGTGTTATTTATTATTGCTCGCCTTCAATCATAAAAGTGAAATCAAAGGCCGGTTATTGTTCTTTAAATCATTATGAATTATTAAAACTGAGTCGTTGTATTGCTTGCCTAATGAAAAACTTTCAGTTCAAGCCATAAATCTTTATTATCCCATTCTTAGAACTTAATTCAGTACGTGACTCTATCCTAGAAATTCGCCGTAGAGTCGCCTATCTCGATGATAAAATTATCATTAAAATTCCATCATGAATATAATTTTCTTAGAATACTTTTACAAGCACCGTTGTTATCTTGTGATAGTATACGCCTATATGGTAAATAAAATGTTTAATCTAGGATCTTTGTCTATTGCTATAATAAAAGCGGTGGTATTAAAAGAAAATGTCGCAAAGTTCCTAGTTCATATAATATTGTTATTCTTCTTATAAGCCTATTCATGTTTTCCCTCCTTCCACTTTATATAAACTATGAATGATTATGGAAAATTCGAGAAAAAGCTTCTTTAACTTTTTGTTTTCGTCAAATCTCGAGGAAGTCAACGCCCACATAATCTTTTAATGGCGTTGTCTTGAGGCCGATTATATCAAGTTGTTTCATATTAGCTGGCAAGACCATACGATGTGCATGAATGGAGGTGTGGTTATTAGAATATCTTTGTATGTAAATATGGGTGCCGGTGCGGGTATTCTCTATGCAAATTGGTATTCTTGTTTGGTATTTTATCTGATTATTGACGTTGTTCTACAAGGCTGGGGCTGGGGGTGTAGATCCGTTATGATATAGCGGTCTAGGTGGGTACTTGTCTGTTTTCAGTTTAATTAGACAAAACTTATAAGTTCGTTTTTCACGTAGCCGTAACAGGTAGTCAGTGGCCTGAAAATCTTACAACCAGTTTTATTAAAGGGTATATATTACCAGGTACTTACTGGGTTGTGGAGGTCAGCAGGTAGCCTAAGTACTAGGTAGGCAGTCGCTCCGTGTAAAAGACATCTTCGGCTGCAGCCGAACATAGTTGGAAATGTCTAGGTAGATTTTGATGTTTTTTATGTGTAGCTAGGCACATCTTCCGTATGACACAATTTTTCTTCACCTATATTAATAGTTACCTAATTCGTCTTATTAATTAGGCATCTTCGATCCTAACTACATCACGTAGTAATTCTCGAATGCATAACTGTTCCAAGACTGCCTCTATTGGGAGACTACCAAACGAGCTAACCAATTTGAAAGCTCTTCTCACAAGTTAAATGTCCAAATTATCCCTTTAGTCATGCATAAATCTCTCCCATGACACGAGTTCGTTGACCCAAGCAAAATCACCTCCAATAGAAATAAGAAAATACAGTAATTCCGAATATCATCCATCTTCGATAGTTTTTCGGAACTCTCCAATTCCTTATTCCGGATCCAGATCAAAGAGTATTCGAAGTGCCAAGAATTTAATATTAAAACCTTTTGAACCCGATTATTTGTGTAGGCAGCTGCTATATTATGTAGTACGCAATTTTCCATTATTCCATAGGCACTCCTAGATGACGGACGAGACCACATTAATATTACATGCGTAGAGGCTCCTCGTACTAGATCCTAACATAACAAATCTCTCTCCCGGGACTACGCGAGCGAATATTAAGGTCATCTGTTACTTCCAACTAATTTCATAATTTGTTGCGAGTACACAAATAGAATTCTCGATATTACAGCTGAGTGCTACCTATAAATATTTCTGGGACGGCTATAATGTCATAGCTAATTACACACCCAACTTAAATTCTTGCACCAGTGTCCTTAATGGGTATCAACGGTATGCATATTCATTTCGTTGAATCAACATTCAACATAGGAATGCTAAATTAACGAAACGCATACCTTAGCCACCCTGTTCCCGCATATATGCCATCCATAAATGGACTTAGTATCTGCTCAAGTGAACAGCTCGTATGCGGAAATTCCGAAGTCGTTTCCAGACGCTCCCAGCCGTTGGAACATTTCCGCAATCGATAACTCTATTTTCTCTCATGCGGGTGCCGGGTGGTCTCAACATTCAGTGCTCGAGCGCGCAATATATCTACTGAGCCACTCATGTGCTAGATCTATGTAGGTACTTATCCTGCTTCCTAATTATTACTTCCTTATTATTGCGGATGACTTGAGAAATACCATTTAATACCATCTTTTCCCCCAAAATTATGCAAATGGCACAACTACAACAACTACTTAAGTAGCCGAAAAAACCCACGCGAAGAAATATCGTTTATACCAATATAGCAAATGATAGGCTCGTAAATTACAGTTATTATTAATACTTATTAGACAAGGAGTGGACATGACATGACTGCATCATGCTGCCTACGTGGAGTTAGGTCATGCCAGATAGCTCGTCACCGTCACCCACAGCCTCTGGAGAATACCTAACACCTCGCAGACCTTGGGAAGGGACTGACGCAATTCTTTAGTATTCTAGAATAAATGGGATTTGTCACTGTGTGCGTGTACAAAAATAGGCTTTGCCCGCCCACGATACAAAGTTAATCTAAGTTAGGCGAGGGGTGGACTTTCTCGGAAAGAATAAAGATGACAGCTAGATTTAATGTTGCGGAGTTTTGCTCTTCTGGTTTATAATATGAAAGAGGATATAGTTTATCGCTCTTCGCAGCCAGACGGTGTTTGTTCAGAGATACAATGGGGAAGGATTAGATGCCTCCCTGCACAAGCATTACCCCCCCGCTTTATTATAACTTAGGTAGACAGACTACACAGACTGTATGCCATTTCAAAAGCAAATAATGGTAGATCAATGCAGCGCAATTTGCACATTATTTTTGCAAGTTTTTCTTCATAAAAAGACAATAACAAGTCATGTATTGAAATGGTAATTAAACGTGACGTGACAAGGCTCAAGGCTACACTATGTTTTGTTCGCATAGAAATAAACTTCACTTTAGCTACATATACTGTGCCACAGACTAAAGAATACAGCGGTATAATGATTACAAACACAGAAAGCTGTGGTTATAAAGCTGAGATAATATGCGGCTATATGAAAATGAATCACAAATAAGTGCAAATTGTTGTTGTTCTTATTAGTACGATTACTTATCGTCTTATCACATAAAGATAGCCACCTACTTAAGAGTATACATGTACCTATGTATGACATTATCAAGTTATTTATTTATAGATTTGGGTTTGGTCTACTACGCTAGCGTAATTAATTATGCTTTCGATAATCAGCTGTGGCTAAGTGTAGGCACAGATAACGTAGGGCTGTAATTTATTAATGACGCGTCGTATTGATCCATAACTATGTACAAGCCTGGGCCCGGGCCTGCAGTCTCTACACTAATAACAGCGCTACGAATGTCGTAAATGTCTCTACGTCGTATCGATATCAAATTTCTTTAATAGATTTTCAACCTTATTTCAACAGCATAAGATTGAAAACCTATTAAAGAAAGTTTTCGATTTTTCGACCTAACGACGTTCGTAGCGCTGTTATTAGTGTAGAGACTGCAGGCCCAGGCCCTGGATATTTTATTAGATGACTATAGTAGAAGCAGTAAGCTTAGTTACTTCTTGCATTAGGTACTGTATGAAACAGTTTTACTTACCTACTGTGGTTTATGTAGACTAGTTATTTATTGGCACATTAGACAGCTACAGAATCGTACCTAGGTTTTGCGTGACTTTGTAATATGGGGTGTATAACTCGTAAAGTCGAACAACAGTAATAACTTAGGTTCTGAGACGAATTTTCGATTTAAACTACACAATAAATTTTGGCTAAAAGCCAAGGAGACGTTGGTTCTGTAGTCTGTACTTATATACCTACCTATGTTAAAATATTTGCCCCTGGGGTAATTGTAGAACCGTGGACTCACGAAAATTCTTGAAGCTCTCATTTCAAAAAAAATTACAAAAGGAATAAAATATTACGAGATTTTGATTCAGAATCGAAATTGAAATGAGACGGTCCTTTAACTGTGAACGGAGGTAGGTACTACAATCTGGAGCGGAAAATTAGATATTGCACCCCGAAGGCATTGTTACGTTAGGGAAATAGGGACGGTCCCTTGTTCCTCCCGACAAAGTTATAACAATGTAGGTATACGTAGTAGGTACATAGGCTGGTATTTCGCAACAATGTTATTGATTTGGCTAGCTAGACTAGAACAGATGCTGCTTTGACGTAAAAGTACAATACAACTACACAATACACTAATAACTACACAATAGTAAATATTTGTAAAAGCACGATGGGATTGACATCGTCACAATTGTGTACAAAAATCCCTTAAAAAAAGAAGATTAAAAAAAAAAAAAAGCTAGGTACACATCAATTCTGAATTTTGTTGTAATTTTTAATCCTATACAACGTATTGTGTGGTTTTTAATTTGAGAGAGTAAATTGACACTTGGAAATGTCAAACTACATAGTATAACATCACGCCTGCCATCCCTGAAGAGTAAGATAGAGATATTCTTGTTTCAAATAATATTTTCACACCATTTGTGCTTTAGAAAATAAATCAATAGGTTTCTACGACCTAAACAGCATAGACTACTATACGTAGGTAATAAGGTATTGCGTGCAGGTAATAGTGTGAATAATTAAAAAGAAAACAGCTTCGATAAAGTGAAATGCGCGTTTAAAATGATATTCTGGCTTTTCCTTTCTACCCTTCGCCATTATAGGGTGTTTATTTATGCATGTATCTAATGGCAGTCCGGTGTGGATTTTCAGCAGCTTGCTTGCCGTAGGTATACAAATTGCGGATTATTGTTTTATTTAAGTAAAATAAATGCGCACATAAGTTTGCTTTGCATTTCAGTGTTTAGTCAGAAGGGAAGGGAAGAACTGAATCTTCCAAAATTTAACAAATTACTATACCAATTTGATTTTGTAAATATTTAGTAAGTACATACCTCGCAGTTTTAAACGCATAGCTAGCTATCGTAGGAAAGAGACATTTTGAGAAAGGGTCATTTCGGGATAATTCCCTGATTTTGAGAAATGGAATATTAGAAACCAAGAAACATTTTGGGAAAGAAATAGGTACTCCAGCTTGAACGATTTAGGTAAGTAGGTGTAAGGCAATTAAGCAGACCGTAAAGAGGTAAGTTGAAACTGATATCTACTAAAATAAAATATGGCTTATTCAGCAAGCATGCGGTAAAGCCTGAAATATCTGTTTTCCTGTAACACTGCTGGTCGAGTTGAGTATCAAACTGCCAGATTAATACTCAACTCGACCAGACATTGTCCTCAATACTTCCCAATCGGGAGAGTAATGCGAGGGTAGTTTGCCAGTTAGACATAAGCTTAGTCAGCATAAAATTGGTGTAAGTACCTACCTATTTTGGTAAAGCTCTGAAAATCGCTGTATCGTACAACGGGGACAAATCAAGACCACTTAGACCAGACATATCGTTTCCACTTTTCCAGTATAACTGGCTCCGCTTTGTATGGATTTCCCGTAAATGAGAGATCCGCATAAAATAGTATTATAGATTAATTTGTGTAGCTTGATTGGTCACCGTGCGTACGGCACTATTTTGTGGTACGGCGTCGGCGTACCCGCGTACCTAACCACTATAATTGTGTTTATTTTCAGTTGAATGGTTATTATGATTGCTACTAATAAATATTATTCTCCAGAGGAATGATAGCGCCCGCAGACCTGTCACCGCCAGAATCGCGCCATGATGCAGAAAACCGCTGTTTGTTATTTTATAAGTTCGCAGAATATTATATTGTTTGTAAAGAATATTTGTCAACAACTTAATAATAGGTGATGAATGTATTTTGCGGTCTAAGTGTGTATTAAACTATTAAGAAGACCTTGATTAGGTTATTATAACTGTAACTTAGAGCTCTACTCTTACCTACCTAATTGGTGTATTGTGGAACATGATCTTAATTGATGATTAATAATTTATTATTATTGTGAAATATTGCACATTATTCTATTCTAGAAAATTAAAGCTTGTAGGGACAGCAAAGTACCTAATAAATGTGTCTTACAACAGGAGCTTCTTCGGGAGAAGCAGCAGCATTTAGAGCGTCTCATGCGAGAGAGAGAGTTGGAACGAGCGGAGATGGCCAAGATATCTCTGCAGGCTGACCGCGCCGAGAGTGCCCTCTCGCAACTCAAGAAGGAGGCTACACAGGTATAGCATTAGCTCTTCAGATCACCATCATCTGCAAACCCTGAGAGCCATACCCAACATAGCTAGAAAAGCTAGCTTTCTATGTTAGGTCTTATTGCAGCTGAATATTCATACCTATTTGAAAGACTGGTTGAAAGATGTTCAGACTTCTGACTATCCGT
Source organism: Diarsia mendica (assembly GCA_949316265.1). Lineage (NCBI taxonomy): Eukaryota > Metazoa > Arthropoda > Insecta > Lepidoptera > Noctuidae > Diarsia > Diarsia mendica. Next base: position 17,843,981 of record OX438897.1, read on the forward strand.
AACAACGGCTGTACAAAGGTCTTAAATTCTAAGGGAGAGATCCCTCTCTCGTTCCTTTAGAATTGCCAACAAATAAACAAGCTTTTCAAGACACGGAGGAGTCGGGAAGTTAGGGCGGTCAGTCGATCACCCATTCACGCAATTTGCATTCACGGACTGATCTGGGCAAGCGTTCCTTAAACCTTTAAGATCGACCCGTGCGACTGTTGCGTCGCGCGTCGTAGTTAGATATAACTACGACTTCCTCTAATATATCCTTAGTTTAATGCTCTTTTTATAGATTGTGCTAAGTTTTAGTTATCTACTGATCGTTCAAAGGCATGACTGCCAATAGATGGATTGGGGTTAAGGACTTTGACCCGTATTTTAAAACGATACTTGAGCATTTCATTTATTAAAGCAGATAAGAAAAGCTCTCAGAAATATTATGAAACAAAAATAGTAACGAAATTAGAATACAGTGTGTCTTTGATACAACTCTGAGATCAGTCGCTGACGTAAATAAGCGCTAGCAATTTCGTCATAATTGCGATTAATTATTTCTATATTTATTGATTATTTATATAAAAGTCACAACAAATTAAATGATTGTATAAAAAACAACTCAATTAATCATCTAATAACTTGAAACAAAAATTCATATCTCCAACAAAAAATATCATTTGAAACATCTTTCAAGTCAAACAACGGTTGGGTTTTTACGCAGATCAATAAACTCACGAAAATCGCACTTATGATTTTATTGCAGTCATAACTTGAGGAAAAGTAGGGAAGAGGCACTTCAAATATTTCCTTCCCTTCCAACAAGCCTCTTTGAGCTGACTTTGTATAAAAGATCGAGTGGGGAGCATTATTACCCTCTCTTTGAGAACGTTACACTTTCCTTTCATGATATCTAGACTGGCATCTATTCAAGCGGTTTATATACGGACCCTTGATAGTATGAAAGCGAGACCCTACTTTTGGAACCTTTCAAACCTAACTTAACCTTATTGAAAACTTGATAAGTATCTTTTATCAAGTTTTCAATAAGGTTTTAAGTAAAGTTTTATGTACAGCGTGCATAAAAATGGGTAGTTCGTTTTTTTCGTATTGAAGTTAGCTATATTAAATAAACCTTAGTAATCTTTTTTGAAATCTAGATTTTACTATTTTTGTTTCAGGCTACTTCTGAGAACAGTAAGCTAAAGGCGGAGATAGACAAGATCAACAAACTCTTGGAGGATGAGAAACAAAAGGTTGAAGACCTCATGTTCAGAACAGAAGAGGAGAATATTAATAGAGAAGATTATAATGTGAGTTTGAACATTCTAGTCATCATCAGCCTATAATGTTCCCACTGCAGGGACTGTGGCCTCCTCTCTAGGAGAGGGATGGGCTGTAATCTACCACGCGGGCCCAGTACGGATTGGTAGATGTCACATGTCTTCGAATTTTTTGGTTCTAAGACATGCCGGTTTCCTCACGATGTTTTCCTTCACCGTTTTGAGAGCAGCGGTGATGAAATAAATTACACAAAGTAAAGCGCCTGCCTGGGTTCGAACCCACGACCTACTGTTCGCAAGTCGGGGCCGACACCACGGGCTGGGAACATTCTAGTAAATTGGAATAATTTATTTAGAATTTGGTTAAATTGGTTTATTTTTTATTGTTTTATTTTTTTGTTTTGTTACAGAAATTTAAAGAAGCGATGGAGGTAAGTTCGAGACGAGTAATTTTACAATATGAATCATAAATGAGCTTTTATTAGAAAACAACAGCTACTGTAGTCAAATTTGCCATAAAATGTAGTGTAAGGGATTAGATGACGTGGCCTCGGCGCAAGGGCAAAGAAGGAACATGGGTTCATGGGTTCGGTTTTTAGTCAGTAGAAGTCTGACACTCCCCTTCGCTCTGCCCAAGAGCGGGGGGGGGTCATTCGATGATTTTCCACCCACCAAAAAAAAAAAAAAAAAGGTATGCTGGTGAAGCACCAAAAAATATATATATAAGTAAATCATTTTGACCATAATGAAATGATAATCATTGACCATTTGAAAATTTCAAGATAGGTCTAGAATCAACAACCTGTATAAATTCCCTCTGAGCAAATTGCTTCCAGCAATCGGTTGAATTTTTTGTTTCATCTCATTTTTCATATATCCAGCAAGAGAAAGCAGTTCGCGAGCATCGTATCCGTGACCTGGAGGCAGAGTTAGACCTGACGTCGGCACGAGCTGAGGCCACCGCCACCGCACTGCGTATGACGGAGGACCAGCGAGCTGCCGACACTGTGGCAGCCGCTGAACAACATCGGGAAGAACTCGCAGCTGCGCAAAGTGAGTACTTCTATCATTATTTGCCTAGCTTGACAATATTTTAGGATCGACTCACCGGATCTCCTGTCTCATCGGATGCAGTTTCATATCAGTATTTTATAGGGAGGACGTTTTAGGATAAGTATCAAATGATGTCTGAAAAAGGTCTTATATCTTGGATAAAACGTACAAGACTTGCTACTCGAGAATTCAACATTTGTTTGCATGAAGACTATTTATTTATTTGAATCTATTTTCCTAAAAAAACCGAACCATCTGACATAAATATTCTTATCTCATTTCAGTGTTGTCGTCGGAGCTGCAGAAACTATTAGATGAAGCTTACGCTCTCCTTAAAGAAAAAGAAAGCGAAAAAGATTCATTAGGCAAGAGCATGTCAGAGGAGCTAACTCGACTAAAGACTGATTCTGAAAGGGCACTAAACGAAGCAAAAACAAAAATGGCGATCGCGCAGACTGAATACGAAACACAAGTTTCAGTATTAACTGCGAAACTGCAACTAGCTGAATCGAAGTTAGAAACTGAAAAGCAGAATTTAGAAAGATTAAATAAGGAAAACAGCCAAATTATTATAGACCTTAACACTAAGTTAACACAGCTGCAAGCTACCGTAGATGATAAAACGTTAGAATTAAATAAAGGTAAACAGCATATTTTTTTCTGCCTACCCGCATGCGAAAAAGGTGTTTGTTTGTGTATAAATTTAATCTGTAACATTTATTTATTTTGCAGTTGTTGGCGTGAGTAAAGAACATGAAGTTAACCTTAACAAAGAAATCACAAAACTGAAAATGGAACTTAGTGCTAAAATATTAGACTTAGAGCAACTAGAGGACTCGAAGAGGAAACAAGAAACAATATTCAAGTCGTTACAGGATGAGTTGGGTCGCGTTCAAGATGAATACAATAGCAAAGTCAATGAATATGAAACTTTGTTGAGTGAGGTCTCGCAACAACATGAAAAGAACAAAACAGAAATGTTAGGATTACAACAGAGTTTGAATGCGAAGACCAAGGAGTATGAAAAGCTACTCGCTGAACTTAGTACATCGACAAATTCTTCCGAGAAACTTGTCAGTGAATACAAACAAACTATTCACGAAAGAGATAAGGAAATAATAAAGCTTAAAGACGACTTTGAGGAAACAACTGCTAATTTCAATATCAAGCACAGCAAAATTGCCGAAGAACATAAGAAAGAAATTGATGATCGTAACACTAAAATTGAACAGCTATTGAAAGAGATCGAAAGTCACAAAGTAACCTTAGACCAAAGCAAAGTAGAATTCGAAGCTCTGAATACTCAATTCATAATAAACGTGGATGAATTGAAACTTCTTAAAGAAGAGAACGAAAAACTGAAACAGTCCATCAACGAGTTAACACAAAGTAACAATGATCTTAAAGCAAAGATGGCAGCTATGGAACTGGAAGTCGGTGAATACAAGCGACAGTTTGAAAGCGCTAATGAAAAATGTGCCGAGCTACAAAAGGCTAAAGATAAAATCGAGTCGGAATACATGAACCTCACAGGTCAAACGACTGATTCTAATGAGCAATTCAATAAGTTATCACAGCATCTGAAGGAAACTGAAAAAGAATTGCAAGACTTAAAGGACAAAAACAGAGAAATAGTGAACAGTCATGCACGAGCAGAACAAGAATTAAAACAAAAGTTGTTCAAGATTCAAGAAGACTTCTACGTCGAACGCGGTCAGTTGGTTGTATCGGTGAATGAAAACGTAGAAAAACTTAAGGAAGCAGATAATAAATTAAAAGAATTAGAAACAAAAAGTGCCGAAATTAATAACCGTTTGAGAAATCTTCAAACTGATAATGATAAGCTTCTTGATGAAAACTCAATATTAAAGAACGAAATAGAAACGTTTAAAGTAAAAGAGCTCGAACAGAATAGTGAACATCAATCTATTTGTAAGAAACTAGAAATAGAAATTGATAGGTATAAAGAAGAAGTATCTATTTTAAAAGCAGACGGAGCAACATCAGAAGTTAAGCTTATGGAAAAAGTAGATCAACTGACTGAGGCGCAAAATGACTTGAATAACAAACTCGAAGAAGCAAGAAAACATGAAGATAGTTTACAAAAAATATTAGATGATATGACTGCCCAATTAAATAATCAAAAATCTCAATTCGAAAAAGAAATATCTCAACTACAAAATAATTTAACAACTTCTTGCGAAGAAGCCCATAAGCTGAAGGCGGAAGAAGCGCGTCTAAAGGAAGCATTGGAAGAAAAACAAAACAGTGTCAAAGATCTCACTCTGAAGTTAGAAATGCTTGAAGTAGATTTCAAGTCCAACTTAGAAATTGTTACAGAAAAAGATCGCCAAATAGCCCAGGTTAATGAAGAATTAACTAAAGCTACAGAAATTAAAAAACAATTAGAAGAGAAATTAAACGGAGTTGCCTTAGAAACCTCGACACTGAAACAACAATATGAAAGCCTTATAGCAAATTCATCGGCGGAGGAATCTGTACTAAAGGAGCAGCTAGGCCAGCTAGACGTCTTGAAAAAAGAAATGTCTGTTTTGGTTCAGGAGAAGACTTCGCTAGAGTCAAACTACAATGAAACATTAACGGAATTAACAAACCTTAAGAAAAACCATGAGGATGCCGTCAACAGACTCAACGAAAACTTAACAAATAACAACGACCTGAAGAAATCTTTAGAAGAAAAGGAGAGTCTACTGAAATCTCAAATTGAAAAATATGAGACTGACTCGCAAATACTATCTAAGCTAGAAGCAGATGTCGCTCAGTTAAAACAAGAAGTTTCCAGCAAAGATGTTATAATTCAAGAGAAAGAATCACAGCTAACGAAGATGAATGATGCTTTACAATTAGGTTCTAACGAAACACAGCAACTAGTCGCTCAACTTCAAACCGAAAATTCTAAATTAAATGAAACATATAAAGCTGAAGTAGAATCTCTCAATACTACCACAAAAACGTTGCAGTCTCAAATAACGGAGAAAGACAAAGAACTCGAGGAACTCAGGCAGACTATGGAAAAACTGACAGAATTACAAATACTCGTAGATAAGTCTGAACAGGACATCAAACAGCTGACGAACATCAACGAAGCTCAAAAAGTAAACTATGAAGACCTGAACAGACAGTTACAAACTCAATTTGACGAATATAAGAAGGAAAGCAAGCGCGCAAGGCATGACTACAAAAAATCATTAGTGGACTATGACAAAGAATTAAAAGAATCTAAAAACAATGTGACGGCAGAAATAGAAAAACAAAACCAATTACAACAAAAACTAACAGAAGCTGAAAATAAAATAGTAGAATTGACTCAGAGATTGGAATTAGTGGTTGTTCAGCAGAGTGGTGACGTAGAGAAAGATAAGCAGCTAGAGAAGTTGACGGTAGAACTGCAGCTAGCCAAACAGTCTTCGTCAGAAACTGTAGCCAAGAGTGAGACTTTAGTTAAGAACCTTAAAGCTGATATTGAAAATAAAGTTAAAGACTTGAGACTGAAAGAAGACATGATTGGCAAATTACATGAAGAAGTTAAGGTAAGAGAAAATTAAAACCAATAAAAAATCCTGTAAGAAAGTAATTTAAAATATATTTACATATTTGGTTTTTTCTTTTCAGACCCATAAAGCTAAGGTCGAAATAGCGGAGCGCGAAAAACTTCTTCTGCAAAAGCAGTTGGCTGAAAAGGGCCAAGACATTCGAGATAAAAATGACAACAGTGCTATGGGTGTCTTAGGACAAGGCGATTCTGCATCTGAAAAGTAAGTTAACAATCCAACCATAAAGTAAGTAACATCACCCTTGTATTCCAAAAGGCTAACCACAACATCTTATATTTCGATAATTACGTTCTTTTTAACTGTTATGTTGGTGTAGTTCGGGTTCCACAGGTTCAAATCCAGGTCGGACAAAATGTTATTGAGTTTTTCCATCAGGAAATTCAAAGCAGTAACCCGGTGTAAATACCAGAAAAGACTCTCAAATCATAAAAATGAGCTTGCCCTCAAACTCAGTGGAGATCAAGGCCTAAATCATAAAAGATTGAAGAGACACAGTGTCCCAACCTTAAGGGACAGATTCACCAAGATGGATTGAGACACCCACCAGAAAAGTGTCTCGCCAGGCTGAAACGCCTTAACAGATGCACTAGTATCAGACAGAAAAGTGGCTTATTGTTGTGTCCAACAGATTGCCACGAAGCAGAATAGAGAAAACATAAAAAAAAAAGTAACCCGGTGTCTGGATTTGTGCCAGATGGACATTATTGATGAATTAAAGATATAGACTATATTTCTACTTCATTAAAGTACAGCTGATAATTTCGATAACATTTTCTCAGGGTAACGGACGACAAAGAGATGATTGACGGCCAAGTGAGCTTCCTCAACTCAGTCATAGTGGACATGCAGCGCAAGAACGAGCAGCTAATGGCGAGAGTGCAGGCACTCGAGGGTGGCTCGGTACCTACTGAGCCACCGCTTTTGTAAGTATATATTAAAGTTCGTTTAATAAGACCCCATGTTCTATTTTTTCTTCTATTACTCGTCATCTCAGCAGTCAACTGCTTTGGTCTTCCCCTACTCTTAAAGCCACCACCCACATTCATACTCAAATCTCTTCACATTCCTCCGCATCACATACCATGACAACAAATTACTACACAACTTTTCAGTCACCAGTTTCATTTTCAGACTTCCTCGTTACTTACACCAAGCATTCCAAACTCATTCATTCATACCTTTTGTGGCCTATTCAGATCCATACAAGACACCAAATTTTGAAGGTATTGCAGAAAAACTAAGATATTCCCTCTGCTACAGTAACGGTCGCAAGGCCCGTGCGGTGGCCCCGCGGTTGTTCTGCGACATCTGCGACGTGTTCGACGCGCACGACACAGAGGACTGTCCGCGCCAGGCTGGCGAGCCCGACGCGCCGCCGCCGCCATTGCCGGCCAACAGGCGTGGGGCGCCGGCGCCGCGACCTTACTGCGATATTTGTGAAGGTTACTATGAATTACTTGTTCAATTGATCAGCTTGATTGGAAGTCCCAAATTAATTATGTAATAAATTTTTCACATGGACGAGGTAGACCTCTGTCTAACCTCTTGAGGATTACAGGCGTGACGTTATGTTAGAAAAATAGCGGCGCCCTTGCTCTCCTATGATCTGAATAGATAATTTAGAAACCTCTGAAAATATCACATTAGATGGAGACTATTATTATGTTACTAATCTTATTGTTTTTTTTATTTGCAGTGTTTGGCCACGCAACAGAAAACTGTGATGAAGAGGAAACTTTCTAATTTGCCTATTTATTGACGGATTAGTTTTAATGTTACCGTTATTGTTGTTACATGTTTTAGTTGGTTATTATTTATTATTTTTTACCATAGGCATGGTATTACTGTTTTATAGTTAAATATCTTAGGAAATGTTTGTAAATAAGTACCCTTGATCTTTTGTATTACTAAGAGAATCATTGCATGTTATATTTTTCTTAATTAGGTGAATGGTAATCAACTTTTTCGTATGCATTATCTGGTCATAATGCATATTGAGAATTAATGATCTTTTATGGCACAAATTGGTCTTTCATCACAATCATGATTCTACAATAACTATATTGCAACCTATTTTAATTTATATTTAAAATAATTAGATGAACACCAAAATATAACAGTTTTATAACAATAAATTAAATTGAATTATGTTCTTTGTTTCATTTAAACTACATCCATAACAACTCTCACAACACAACATTGCACTCAGCGAACCTCACTAGTCCAGCAGTGGCAACACCAAGTCCCACATCATATCTGTATTATTGTACTTATTAACGCCACCTCTAACTATACTAACATACTCCTTTTGTCTCACCCACATTCATACATGTGGTCATACGCACACCTCAGTTGTGAGTACTATACTTGCAGCAGTAATGTTATACATTTTCTTAGAAATAAATCTACATGACAGAAACTAATTCACCACATACACATCTCATTGTGAAATAATATTCTCTAATAGATGCTGCTAAGTGGTTTAGTACTATGTTCAAAGTGGCCACTATATTGGATTCATAAAAGAAAGATATAAAACAATTGACATCATTTTGCAATAATTTTATTAATAAAATATTACTTATCCATATTCTTAATCTAAAGCATTCATAGTAAATTATTACTTAGTCTAATCCTTCCTTCTTCTCTTTTATGGCTTCCTGAAATAAAAAAAGAAAGTTCATTTCATTAATTCAAATTATTAAAATAAAACTTGGCATACATAATTCTTTAAAAAGACAATGAAGTATTTTTTTTGTCTAGTTGTAACTGCAGCAGACTGAATACACAAAGGGGAGGAGAGATTGCTTTGGTGCAGCTGCGACATACTTATATCCAAAGGTGGGCTGCAATCATCATCAGCCTATAATGTTCCCACTCAGGCCTCCTCTCTAGGCTCTCCCATCCCTCTGGATGGGCTATAATCCACCACGAGGACCCAGTGCGGGTTGGTAGATGTCACATGACTCACATGTCTTCAAACTTTTTGGTTCTAAGACATGCCCATTCCCTCACAATGTTTTCCTTCACCGTGTGAAAAGTAATGCGCCTGACTGGGTTCGAACCCATGACTCACTATTCGCAAGTTGGCCACCACTGCTCTCAGGACTGGACTGGAATAGGCTAAGTTACTTAATTATTAAATTAATATAAACAGTGTAATATTCTTCTTTCTTCTTTATGGGTTTTAGGTTTCCGCACTTAATCCTTAAAGTGGACCATTGTGCGTGTAATATTTTATTTACCTTAAATCTTTCTTCAAAGAGAGATAGTTCAGAGGTTAGATCAGTGATAGCATTCATAAAAGCCTCTTGAGGTGTGTAATCAGAAGTTGTCTGAATCCGCAGCACAAACTTGTGCTCTAGGGGATGAGGCACCTTGTAACCAGCGAATAGCACTTTCGGATCCTTTAACAGCTGGCTGCAAAATGTTCATTCACACACATATAGCAAGAATCACAGTAGGAACTGAAAATTTCAAACAAAATAAATATTTACATTATAGAAAAGCAGGGCCAATACATACTGTCTTATCATGTTTCCGAGTGTATGATCTTCCTTATTTACTGTAAAAATTGCTGCGTTGGTCACCTTAGTATCTTCTTCTTTCTGTACCCTAAAATTAAAAAAAAAGTGTTACTCCTTCATGTAAACAAGTATTTGGGAAGCTACAGTTTGGCGTGGGGTATCAATACTCACTTTTTCTCTCCATCATATAAAAGGAATGATTCGAATGTTGGTGGTGCGTTCATTTTAATTAATTAGATATCCTTACTTTTGTTTAAAATTCTCATAAAATAAGTTTTATCACGAAGCGTCGTGGAATTGTTAGATTACTTCATTGACATGATGAAAAATTGACAACTAAAACTGACTCAGACTGACAGAAGCCATAGAGCATCCTGGATGTAAACTTGCGTAGTGCGAAGTACTGCTCGGCCAAGAATCGTCTGACGGATAACTTCTCTAGTGGTGAAGTGTTATTGGTTATAACGGTTAAAAAAATATCATCTCATAGTGGAGACGCGGCTTTAGACTAAACGAGCTTTCGAATGTTTCCATGTAAAAAGTTTCAAAATATATTTCTCTCTCTATATTTAATATTTTTGCAAAACTGCTTTACAAATTGAGAAGGTTAAGGGTGCTCCATTTAACTTCCGAGATAGGTATGATTAAGGGTTGCGCCACTAAAACTTTCTACCTCACGCGTCAGCATTGACTATGCACTCGGCAGCACACTGTTTCTCGCTCTAGCAAATGACGGTTCCGAGCGGCAGAAATAGAAAGGAGCATGGAAAAATGTGATAACGTGCTGATTTAAGAGGTTAAACCCTTAACTCTGCGCTCCCTGGATTACGTGCTCAGTGATATTAGTGGAGAGCAGTTGGGCCAATGGAAAAAACCGCGACTTACGAATTGTAGGTCGTGGGTTCGAACCCAGACAGGCACTTCGTGTATTAATTAATTCATTACTACTGAACGAACGGAACAGAAACGGTGAGGGAAAACCAGCTTATGCTAGCGTAAAAAATCGAATACACCCATGTATCAATACCCACCGAGTCAGTGGCGGATTATGGCCCACTCTATGCGTTTCTGCGTCTCAACAGAAAGAGAAAATTATAATGCTGATGATAATATAATCGACCTGATTATGACCTTGGGTAGTCATCCACTTATTGGGCTTGTGGGATGTCGAGCTACGAAAAGTTTTTTTCATGGTTTCCTTATGATAGCGTACAATTTTTGTCATTCAACAGTGGGTTTTGTCTCGTTGCAGTAGGTACGAAAACCAACTTAGGTACTTGGTTTTCTTGGTGCAGGCATAACCGCTTCCCGTCGGGGCTGTGGATTATCGAAAGGATAACGCGGCTCCGACACAAGGGCGAAGAAGGAACATGGGTTTGGTTTTTAGTCAGTAGAAGTCTGACACTCCCCTTCGCTCTGCCCAAGAGCCGGGGGTTATTCGATGATTTTCCACCCAACAAAAAAAAAAAGTCAAAACCGCTATACGGTTGGCTGGACCTCATTGTCCCATTGCAATTGAGCTATGACTGTGTTATTAATATTGAGCACAGATATTTAAAAACGAACTGGTGAGGATGTAAGTTGGTTACCTTGCGGAAGGTTTTGGCAAGATGAAATATAAAATTATAATATTATCATCTACCTAGCCTTTACCCAACTATGTTGAGGTCGGCTTCCAGTCTAACCGAATGCATCTGAATACCAGTATTTTACATGGAGCGCCATCTGACCTCCACAATCCAGTTAGTACTACGGTAATACCTACGATACCCTTTAGTAAGACTGGTTGTCAAACTTTCAGGTCACTGTCTACCTGCAACGACTGCCAAAGATCTAATACCTATATGGCAGCCGGGACTAAAAGCTTATCGTGCTTTCCGAGGCACGGAGGAAACTCGGTATGTAACGGGTGTTCACCCATCCTTATCGTGCTTTCCGAGGCACGGAGGAAACTCGGTATGTAACGGGTGTTCACCCATCCACAGACCAACCTAGGCAAGTGCGGCTTAACCTAAAGATCGGCCCGAGTGGCAGTCATTATTAAGCCACGAGCTCCGTATCTTAAATTATAAGATACTAGATGGGCCTTGTTGCGTTGCAAGTTGCATTTCGCCTTTTTCTACCTACCCTACTTTCCGGGTGAAAAACTTTACGACCTATTCACACTGAATATACAAAAACTCAAGCGGTCAAGATGTTTCCGAGGAGTTTGAAACTAACACTGTGACACTAGAATTTTATATATAAAGAAGATAGATTTATCTATCTAGGTATATAAATAAAAAGAGAAGTCCTGACTGGCTGACTGACTCATCAACGCCCAGCCCAAACCCTTGGACCTAGAAAGCTGAAATTTTGCACAGAGGTTCCCTTTATAATGTAGACAAGGAATAAGGAAGGATTTTTCGAAATTCAACCCCTAAGGGACTTAAATAGGGGATGAAAGTTTGTATAGAAAATCGTCATTTTCACGCGGGTGAAGCCGCTGGCAAAAGCTAGTCATTAAATAAAACAAAATATACAGCAGAAAACACCGTTTATTTTATAATTATGAGAGAATTTCAGATTGATAACCTACATACAGAATACAATATGACTATAAAACCAATCTAACTTGAATTTTACATTTTTATCCAGAACCTCACTGTTAATATTCGTAATACAAGATTTTATAATTTATTGTGACAACAATGGTTTTAGGTATTCAGTGTTCCTTTACAAGAAGATTACGAGACAACTTTTTCATAGGGAATTCAACTTTAATATAAATTCTGAAATACTTATATAGGTACAAGAAACATCCGTAAAACGGTACTAAACTATTTTAACATTTTTGTCTAAACTAAATTATGAAAAGTAACATGATTTAAAATAAATTATAAACTCTAATACAATATTATAATAATGTTTCACATCATTCAACGCCAAGCAACATCAAAGAGTCAGAAAGAATAAAGCACAATATTGTGGAAATTTGATAATTAAGTACGAACATTTACCTACAAATTGAAGTCTAGCGACCCTACTGATAAACAATATAATTTGTAGAATATTAGTTCGAGTGAGTACCCCTTCAGAGAGGATGACGTTGTTCCGCGTCACGACATGGGGCACCTCTAGCACTGTAGTCCCTCTACCGGCAGATAGCTAAACACAATACTGGCGCTAAGAACATGGCAGCTCTTCCTCCTTGTGCGTTGTGCTACAAGTGAAGACCGTGTTATTGCTTGCACGATTTATGCGGGTTATGATATTCTCGCTTAAACATTGAGTACTATACGATGACTGTGAAAATACTTAACAATTACTTTAGCTGAAAAGATATTCAAGTGATGAACTTGTTACCTACTAGGCGTGGCTAGGACTTGCCGGTAGATACTTTGCTTCACGAGGTACCCTATCATTTATTTGAATATCTAACGATTTTCAGGAAGAATATTCACATGACACAGACAATATATAAATCTGTCATTAAATCATTATCATTAGTAACTATTAAGGAAAAAGGTTGAAGACATGAGGCGATAGAAAATTGTTTTTCAAAGTTTGCATTCAACACTGGGATCTTAAAATTACATTTCAAAATGTTCGTTGTTTCTCACAATTATTCTTACCAAGCATTACTTTGATCAGTGAAGTGATTAATTATTTTAATATATAAAACAGAGCTACGGGTTTTAATGAAGATTCAATATTAATCTATTGTTTAAATGCCGGTTAATTGATAAACTGTGATACAATTACATATACATTCAAGATTGAAGAATACAAGTGAAGAATACAAAACATCATTCATTTAAAATAACATAAATACTTGAATAAGCTTAATAAACAGCACTGCAATCATTTTTGGATTACGTTTAACACTTACTAGCTATCGTCTGTTATGTAATAAAATGCTATGAGAATTGACACATAAGTATATAAACTATACTAATTGTGTACGTACATATACAAAATTAGCAATCCAATCAACAATATGCATACTATTGATTATGAAAATATCTATGCTTTACGATAACATTGAGTTTTGTTAGATCGTACAGTCGACGCGCCAACAGAGGGCGCAGCGGGCCCGACCCGCCGGGCGGGGCGTGGCGCGGCGGCGCGTACTTGAACACGAGAACGTCACTTATATTTACACTAGTAACAGAACGATACAACTGCGATATTACCATTGATATTATTAGAATAATAGAGATTATTAAAAGCTGACTAGAAGTTCGGTTATACCTACTCTAAAACGATTTATTTTATACAAATTAGGATTGGATGCGAAGTGTTCCACAGGTCGCGCGGCTTGTGCGAAACGCTTCGCGGTCCGAGCGCGCTCCGCGACTCGAGACTTGTGCGATGCTCCGGAGTGCGGGCTGCGGCACGCACCGAAACTACCATTAACGTTAGATTGGTGTCAGCTCAGGTACTCGGCCTCGCTTCGAGACCTATTTATATAATACTTAGACTAGATATACGATGAGATAGATGCAACTAGCGGGTGTCAGCGCGATGTCGGGGCAGGAGGCGCCGGGCGGCGCGACTAGCGCGGAAGACAAGCGACACAATTGACTGGCGAGTGGAGAAACGCGGCTGACCTCCATGACTTTATAATGAAGCTACTCAGAGAAAAGGTATCACCTAATTTCTCTACTGTTACGAAGGCAACTAGATGAAATCCTACTCTTAAGGATAAAAATCTAATTATGCTATAAATGTTAAAATTAACATTGCTTCAAGTTCTTAAATATTGAACTGCAGACGAGCGCGGGCTTGCGCGGGGCGGGGCGGGGCACTCGCGGGACTTAGTACCGTTATCCACTCGCGCTCGCTCCACCTCTCGGTATAACAATAATATGCCATAATATCATACGACTACATATTAATCCTTCTTCGCGACAATCGCATAATTATAACGTTATTTTCTTACAGGAAAATGCTAATACATGTGCTTTAATTTTCGAGTGACTCTACAATTTATTATTACAAACGGAAAATACTGCTCAATAACTATTCTTATATTGCTGAAGACTCTGTACTTCAAATTTATTAAAAAAGTTACCCTAGCTAAATCGGCTACATTATGTTTTACTGTACAACGAAGAGCGTCTTAAAAGGTATCAAATTAAACTTTATATTCACTCAACTATAAATTTGATCGAAAAGCGCCAAAATTTTCAATGAGTCGTTTATACTATGTATTATTTGAAAAGTTCAAAGTACTCTTACTGTTTATTAAAAGTTACATTCACAATAACAATTCATTATTATTATAAAGTTAACTAAACAACAACTGCATCTACTATCACACATTCGAAAGTTTTAAACAATTTTACAATTGTAATCGAACTTTATTATTGCTACGGCGACGGCACGCCGGCGCGATATGCTGCGTGCGCGTGGGTGCGTGACGTCACGCGCGTGCAGGTGACGTCACACGCGTGCAGGTGACGTCACACGCGTGCAGGTGTCGTCACACGCGTGTAGGTGACGTCGCACGCGTGCAGGTGACGCCACGCGCGTGACGTCAGCGCGGCACGCCGGGCACGGCCCGGAAGCTAGTCAACTAATGGTGAGGTAGAACCTAACGATATCGCAGCTCCCCGCACACCCGCCTACCGATGTCTCCCCGACGCTAACGTCTCCTCGCGACATTGCCACACTCGCCGAGGGTGCACGGGCGTTACACTCCACCATTCCCTCTTACCTATCAACGAGGTTGAACTATTCAAGATAAAACAGAAATTAGTTTACATGAAAGAGAGCTCTGTCAAATCTTTGTAAGTATCACTTTACTTAAAAATACAAACTATACTCACATTATGGCGTGTAAGCAACCATATTGTGGAGATTACAAAAACAAAATTGTAAGTGATTAATCGACCTTTGACGAGCCGATATTTAGATACAATAAAATGTATAGAGTAAGGAATATTATAGTGGAAACCGAGATTTACAAGACTCTAAATACTGTTATGCGTGTAGATACTAGTTATATAATGTACGTTTAACTAACATAATTTATGTATATTCATTGATTATTGCACACTAAATCATTATTTAGTTTATTTTTCATAAATAAATATTGGTTTTTATGTGATCGGTAGGAAAACCGATTTTAGAGCCAGCGGTTATGGTGTGGTAACGGCCAGTATATTGTTACTAACGACGATAATATCAAACATTAATTTGTTCCTATGACATATCTCAGATGATAAGTTTAATTGAATATAGTTTTAATCTAACAGACGAACTTCTAACAACAAATAAGAGGTGTTGATACGTGTTGATGATTCGGTCTGTTGCAGAATGTTGTTTGTTGCCAGGCGGGGTGCAGGCACCGAAATATGCGCGCAGATTTTTCTTTGCATGACGGTCCTGGAAATATTAAATCATACACGTTATTCTAAAGTAATGCATACCTCTATTAGACATCCAGTCTCATATATGTAAAACAGTGAGTGACATCTGCGGAGTGGGGTTGAAAGACGAAATAGTTTCATCCATTGAGAAGTCCTCCCCTGGCTCATGGGGCTGTCACACACTGTTATAACTTAGTTTATTACAAAAAATACCTAAAATTTTGCTACAAATATTGTGGATTTAAATATGAATGGCCTGTTCGTGTCTGTGGGTACTTGATACTTCTAATGTATATCGCTATTATCTTACAGGTGGTATAAACGACCTAAAACATGTTCATAATCTGGAGGTCTTTGAAATCGTAATTACCGGATCATATAAATTACATTTTATTATGCTTACTTAAGATGTTCACATTCCTGATATGATCATCTAAGTATTAAGTTTGATATACAGAATGGATTCCACTAATGGGTGCGGATGGCCAATTGCGGAAGTATGGCAAATAACAAAAAAATGTCAAAGAACTCTGCACCCAGACTATGATGAAAAGATTTCATTAAAATAGGGACCATCCTCTTTTAACTATTTTTCGCTATTCTTCATAGTTTTGGATTTGGACATCCACAACCACTTAAAAATCCACCCTGTTTAATATATAAAGCAAAAGAAGCAACGACAATGTATGAATTTTGAAAGGGACCTTTAGATTACAATGTGTAGGTATAGAATTAATAAAATGTAATGTATGTGTGTATGGTATTCGAATTTGCATTGTATGACACCTAAGTAAATAAATTGAAATGAAGTGAAGTGAATCAACCTAACGACAGAATAGATAAAATATCTGAATGAAAAACCTAGGTAGGAGTAAAAACATGAAACAATACAAGGTGCCAAAATATAAAGAAGTGCTTGGATTATAAAATAGAATAAAAAGTAGATTAAATACTTATTTAAAATAAAATTAAAATAAGCGTCAGGCAACTTCAGGATATACATTTTATTTTTTGATATACTTAAGTTGGAAAAATAGTGGTGTCATATTTCTAAGTTTTGAAATAAGTTGGTAGGTAGTGTAGTGAAATTGTTTCCTAATTGTAGCTTTCTATAAGGCGTTGTTATATCCTGAACTAGTAGCAAATACTCAACTTACAGCAAATTTCAACGCTCAATATTCCGTGTAGCAAAATATAATAAATTAATATTCTATAATATAAGAGTTCCTATACAAATATTATTATGCAACTGACTCATGCAAATTTCAAACCCCAATTACAATAACATACTTTTTGAATTTGTCTCGAATAAGATGGTGGATCGATTCGATCGGCGTCTAGTTAATAAAGCATGGCTTTATCGAATGATAAATCTACTCAAGTCTCGTCAAAGTCTAACTAGGGATGCGGTCTATAAAGCCCAGTTAAATGTTGCGCTTCAAACCTGCCCCCGTTCACCCGTTTAGAAGAATGTGTTATACACGTAGCCAGTCGCAATGAGGCCGAGCACGAGCAGACACAGCATTATCATTATCTTCTTCTGCACAGTGGACAAACACAACACACATTAGTGGCTAGCGGTGACAGCGAGCGACGAGACTGCCCACTACGTGTCGACACAGCACACAGTCCCGGCCGCTCGCAGCGCACTTACAAGTTACCTTTGAGCATTTGGCGATCGATGTACGAGTGGCCGCTCAAATCACATAGCTGGACACGTAGCCCACGACGACGATACCCAGTATGAGCAGGCACACTAGGATCATGATCTTCTTCTGTAGCGGCGAGTGTCGACCATGCAACAGTACGCTTTATACGTGGCTCGCGACTCCGGCCCGGCCATCACTCGGGCCAGGCACTTCGAACTCTTACACATATTATTACCATGATTATAACTAGGAATACTGCGATTATGTAGTCAATAGTCATAGGCTTCGTTTCGATACAGTCGGTGGGTGCGTCATTTGCCTTGCACAAAAATAAAATCAGGTCAAAATAAAAAAAATAAATCGAAATAATAAATATAAATGTAATTTTCGAAATTATAAACATATTTACAACATGAGTAGTTTTACGATTATAGAATTAATAAACAACTTTGTAACACGCCCTTAGCATGGGCGTTCATCTACTACTTACGATAATTTTAAGAAATAAAACATAACTTCTATTAAGGTCTCAACATAATTAAGTAATTAATCATCAATAATAATGAAAATGGCATTAAATTATATTTCACAGTCTTTTGATTAAATAAATAAGTTTGCAAGCTAAGTCGACATGAAGTGTAACGGTAAAGTTGAACTAAGACATTAATTTTACTTTTTAACTAAGTTGCAATGAAAATTACAATTTAATCACAGTTATCGTGTTGTGCTATTCATTAACCTTTTGGACCTTAAGTCGACAGACTTAAGGTACTTTTTTGCTTGTTCGGCTTGTCGTCTTTAAGTGACTGTGGCGCTCAAAAGGTTAATATAACATACTAAAGTATTTTAGTGCCACAAAGTATTATGTGTGCGCTATCTGTTAAGTTTGTGAAAATATCATCAAAATGCTATTATTAAATGCAATAAGTGTAACAAGTAAAATGATAATCAGGTGCCATATTCATTGTCTAACCACTGGAAAGAACATTCCAGTCAAACCCAACACAAAACAATATATTTGATTGTAACAATCCAATGAGAGCGTCCTGCATCACACACTGAACACAACAATGAACAGATCAGCTAAATAAACACTTCTAAAGTATTTCTTTAGCAACAAATTATCAATTATACACCAACTTTAGTGATAGGCCGACAGTAATATTAAGCCTCAATGAAAACTACGATGTACAAAGTATGAGAACTTAAACTAGGTAAAATACTGGTCACGATATCTTTGACTGATTGTCGACGAATGTCCTTCGTCCTTTATTCCTGTTCTTGTACCATTATAAATATTATCAAAACTTTTTTTATTTGTGCATATATATATGTATTGTGTTCGATGATATAAAGTTTGAAATACTACCTATAAGATAAACTGCGAGCAAATGGCTGACAATAAATAGAGAAAAGGCTAATATTATATTTATCAACGATCGGCATTAAATAAACTTTAATAAGTAGTTAACAAACCGCGTAAAGCTATTAAATATATTATTTAGTAATATAAATGTTGTTATTTCAGTGTAACTAATAGTAAATACCTAAGGGCAGGAAGATTAAGAGAAACATCTTTGTATTTCAATAAAAGTGCCCTGTACATTAATTGTGATGTATGACTAACAAATTTAAGAGTTGAGTCGTATATTATACACAGCAATTAATATTAAATATGTTTATATGATATAAGACAGCCTGGTAATACCAGTAAAGCTAATATTAAATAACTTACAATTCTAAAGCACAATCAATCTTATTGCACTTTACACATAAATATTGTCTTCGAACTTCTACCATGACGGTAAAACAATTATTTATATTTTCCTGTTAGGTTACCAAATATACAACGTTGCTAAAGTATTCAACAAAAAGGCTGCGTTATAAAATCTTCCTATTGAAAAAGCATCTTACAGGTGGCGCTGTATACGATTGTCCCTGATGATTTCCCATTTTATGATTGAAATGTCACTTTCTATGCATAACAGTTACAGTACGCTCAAATTATCTTGGCAGCTCCGAACTTCGTGCAGGTCATTTTGTTACAACGAATGTATTAAAGTGTTATGATATTTACTTTATTTGTATTTCTCACTGTTTAAATTAGATATTTTCTGATCGTTTAAGTATTGGTTTATCTGGCAATAACAGTTTTATTCCCAAGTTTACATGCGTAAAATTTCGCAAAGCCTATGTTCAGAGCTGCCAAGATAATTTGAGCGTACTGTAAATAGGTAAATAGGTACTCACTTTCACTTACTTTTGTCTTTGTCTATTTCCTGCTTTCCTTAAAAAATTATGAAAAAGTAGTTTGTAATATGTAATATCATAACACAGCCTTTTTAAAAAATCTTAAAGCACAATGCACTTGCTACATCCATGCATGTCTTTTGACATTAACAACAAAAATGTTTGCCGTATTAAAATAATCAAGCAATTACATTCAGAATTATATCGTGTAAAATGTAGCTACATTCTACATTTAATTCAATGGTATACAGACGAATATCAATGTTGGGTGTTTGTGGTCACAAACCAACTGAATTCATTCACTTAGTCCATGGAGGGCCGACGGTGATGACGCCACAAGCCGGTGATCTTCGCACGAAGTTTAACTCAGCACGATCGCGAGCACTATTATTAATATAACCAGCGTAACACACAGGCATATTATGATGAAGATTTTTTTCTGCAATGATAAAGGAAAAACAAAAAGAAAATAAAAATGCTGCTGTGAAAATATTTAAGCATAATCGACAACTATGGTTAATGTAATTGGATCAAATAGATTTTTTTTCTATAGAGAAGAATACACGCCGTCGTAACTCAAAACGATGCAACTTCTTAAGGTTCTGTGTTGTCAGTTACGACGGCAGAATTATTCTTCCTTGCAGTTCTACCTGGTTTAACTAGTGCAAGGCTACAAACAGCCACAAATAATATTAGTCGATCATACTTTAAGGGAATGAGGGTTGTCATTCTAAGTAATTTAATATTGTTTCTAACATGCCATTAAATAGAATTACTATGTTTTTAACTGAAAAAGTATGAAACATTGCTGATGACAATATCTTTGCCAAAGCAGTCAACTCAACGCCGGATACA
The DNA here is from genome assembly GCA_949316265.1 of Diarsia mendica. Taxonomy (NCBI): domain Eukaryota; kingdom Metazoa; phylum Arthropoda; class Insecta; order Lepidoptera; family Noctuidae; genus Diarsia; species Diarsia mendica. The sequence goes on from OX438897.1 coordinate 17,864,511, forward strand.
TGCTTCAACTAGGTTTGCTGACAAAAAAAAATCTTCTTACCATTTAGAATTTGAAAGAAAACGCTAGCCGAGGTATGACGCACAACTTATAATCAACAACCAAGATCATAGTAATTTCACCATGATTATGATAACTATTATAAGCAGCGTAACGGACAGGCATGTAATGATGAAGATCTTTTTCTGTAATGAGGAAAGACAAAACAAAAATATACAATACGCCATCACCAATACATCCAAGGCCGGATACTGGACAATTCTAAACTTGAAAATACCAAAAAGAACTGGCTGAATATATCGACTGGGGGTTGATACCATGAAGGTCTTAAATATCCTTGGGTCAGACAAAGAAGCCTGTATACGACCTTGTTCACAACACCTGCAGTCCATTCAAATAAAGCTGCGAACTAGATTTATGCAATGCAAGCTTCCTTCGTTCCGTTATATAACATTTCATGCGGCCTAAATGCATGTTAATATCGTTGTTTTTACACAAAGAACGTACACGACACTTTATGAGTTCATGTCAACAAGTTGTAAAGCTCTAGGCGATATAAATGATGGATTTGCCTATGCATACGTAACTTTAAATTTCAATTTATAAAGGAACGAAAGAAACTGGTGTTTCAACGGAATATGCTGTTACATTTCAGCATATTCTGTTGTTATCTTGTAAATGAGTTACACTGAAAGCTATTTTTAATGATAGTATTTATAATGTCTAGTTTTTAAGTCAAGTACAGGCCGTATACCGTGCAAAGATTCATACGAACAATTCTGAGTGCTATTATGTCATGATATGCATACTCGAATATATTTACATTGTTCACAAAAGCCAAGGCAAAAACTTTCTGACATTTTCACCAGTTTTGTCTGTTTAAAATGGAATGGTCATTTAAGACTTTTGGATTAGAGTGGTTTTAATATTTTTACAAGGTTTTCGTATAGTTTGCGTTAGGTACTGGCTGTGTGCCCCTCAAAACTCAGGATATCATCTCATAAATAAGATGAAACTTATTGTTGATTGTCTTTCGCTCATGCAACATGCTTTTTGATAGGATACAATGTTAGCGGAATTTCTCGTGCATTATTTCTGCTACGTTTAATTTGAAGATGGAAATGAAAATTATGTTGTAAAAAGAAGTATTCTGTGGTTGACAGTCGATAGAACGTTATAGATGTGTTGAAGATCGTTGTTGATTTGAGGATAGCCTCTGTTAGGTAGCGCCTCACCCCAAAGAGCCGTACAGCGGTAGAAACATTGTATGGTTTCGTAGTTTAGTAACAGGCGCCGGCTGAGCCGTGGTTTAGTTGGTAGGTGGTGCATTACCTTCCGCGCCTTGGTCGCGTACTCGCCGGCCTTGCGGATCTCGACGCGGCCGTAGTCGACGTAGTCGGTGGCTTGCGTCACATGGTACTCGATGCGATCTATCAGCTCGCCCTGCTGAGCTAAGGGGACGGCGCAGGGAGCGCGGGGAGCGCAGGGAGCGCGGGGAGCGCGGGGAGGGGAGGGACGCAACGTGCCGCGGCTGACACCCACGGACGATTGGTTCATACGATTGAGAGAAATCCCCAGAGTCAATATCGTGTTACAGGAGCCGACCAAAGCGCTGCAGTGAAACGTTAATAGATAGTTAGACAGTATTATTATTATTAATGTAAAACCCGTTGATTAGCCACAGTATAAATCCGTATAGACGAAGTTAAATGTTCTAAACTAGAAGCACAAACAGACACATGTGTTACATTGTTTATGACATTCAGTGTTAACCTAGTTAATGCACGGTATGTTATATTGTAAGTTTATGACAGATATTATTTATGATACACCAAACAGTTGTTACATAATAACATGTTTTAGAAATTAGTTATATTAAATGTGTGATGAGTATGACAGTTATTATATAACAAAGACCACCATATACAAAAGGCAAATTACGCACACACCAATGAAGTCATAGATTAGTGATACATAGAGTCAAGTACAAGGTTAGGTTAAGAAGCCCACCTCAACCGTATGTTAGTCGAGCCGTATGAACACAACAGTCAAAGCATAATAGTGTACACACAAGAATGGAAGGAATGAAGACACAAACACAAGTGTGAACCAATCACCGTATCATCAATAACAAAATGCAGGGTTCAACGAATCAAATCATGACAACGAAACAAAACAGGGCGATGTGGGAACAGGGACGAGGGTGGACAACGGACAGGGAGAAACAAAACAAAAATAGATTAGTAAGAATGAATCTTCATTGAAATGATCACTCACCCGCCGAGCTTTGCTCTGATATTTTAGGGCCTTCTTAGTGTCTTGTGTGGCAGTTTGGACATAGTCCACAGCGTGCTCTACATGATACTCAATGCGGTCGATCATCTCTCCCTGTATCCATACGAACAACTTTATTATGTTTTCTACTGGGATACTACTAACTACTCGCTACAAAACATGTTCGCCTTCGGGTGAGTTTCAAGACTCAAAGAGGCGATTTAATATATCTACTTAGTACATTTTTAGAGCAGCTTTTCAACCCAAAAAAAATGCTTTTGCGACAAACGAAATCCATCGAAGGATTCCACATGACAAACATACCGACATCACCATTCATCAAAGAACATGCGTCAAATGCATACAGCAGGAATCGTGTCAACCGCTCATACGCCACAGACATTAATCCTTTGCGTCGAAAATTGGGGCAGAAAGCTAGTTAAGTAAGTAAGGCATGGTATAAGTGTGACCTGGCTCTCGACAAGCATCGCCATGTCCATGAACATGTCGTGCAGCTCGCGGATGGACGTCTCCAACTTGATGATGTCAGCGTGCCGCGCCTCGATGTCGGCAAGCGTCTGCTTCGCCTGCTGGGTCTCCATTATTATCTGAAACATGTTGGATATAACATTGAGAATACGGTTCTTGTATTGTGACGTAATTATTACACTTTTTCTTAGCGTGTCGATGACAATTTAAATTGAGTCCGCAAAAAATTGGGCGAGGAGTTTTGCACTTTCAGTAGCGTCCATCAACTCCTGTGATGTAAAAGCTACAGTCCTGTTGCTTTTACATCTGGGCAGAAATCTTAGGTTAGTCCGACCCAAAGTAGGACAAAGTCATTCCTTTTTTTCAGGCCAATTCATTTTAAGAAAATCCAACCAGTTTCCTGTCATTTGGGATTCACTGACTGTTGGTTGTTATTCTGATAATTAAATCACATTATTAAAAGAATACTGTATGTTATCATATTTTTCAGATTGGGATCTAGTAACGATGATTATCTTAAGATTGCCATCATGAAATCATGACTATTATATCGCCGGTTAAAGATTATAATATTATAAAATTATGACTTTAACTTTGTAGATGTTATTGTCATAACTTCAAAAGACAACCATTGCTATTTCCGTGGCAGAAAAGTTTAGTTCGTGCATCAAAATAAAAGATTTCTGTATGAGAATTCTTTGTTGTCTGGATACAAATAAACCTAAATTCTGAACGGTCCCCCATCGAGACAGGAAAATCCTATCATACCTAATGCTATAAATATCAATACTAATATAAATGATCCCGCATAGCTAAACACTGTCTAACGTTTTTCAGTCAAAACATTTTACTGCATTGCACGCTATCGATTGTATAATTACAGTGTTCGGAGGACACCGCTAATAACTATTCAGTTACGGCGAAATGTTAGCAAGTATTAGCAACACGAGTGTATAAAATATTGGAGCGCATTAATTAAATATGTATTTCAATTCCTTGAAATAATATAACTGAACGTCCATGAACCCAGTAGACAATTTAAGGAAATATCGAGTACTGTTAGTTTTATTTATTGATCGTGAATTATAAATAGATTCTCATAAACATGGTCGTACATTAAATGACGTAACAATAGTGCCAGTAACGCCCCTTCAATACTGAGGATGACTGTGACCGTAAGTTATTGAACTACGCGGCAATATCCGCAACAGAAGTACTTGAAGAAATGGATTGCTTTCGTATTCATATACCATGATACGGCAATATGTTACATAAATTGTAAACTGTTACCTGAATTGACTTGGAACATACATGTACCTATAAGTAGCATTTTAGTTCAAAAGCCAACTTGCGTGTGTTTCCAGATAGGTACTGGGATTTGCTTCTACGGTAATCCTGTTCCGCGTAATTGCTAGGCTCAGATGTCGAGCAAGCTTTCGTAATACAATCCTAGGAGATGTTTCTGTGTAAGCTTTTAGTACTCGGAATCGTAGAGCACAAAGTGGTAATGGGCTAACATGTTTAGATAATGTGCATGATAATGTCACACCTGCCTAGTTATGCTCTTGTTAAGCCAATAAACATTCTGTGTGTGTCGTACAGGCTTGGCAACGCTGAACGCGGCGTATCTCCCGCAGGCAATTTGTCAAGTTTTGATTTAGTGCTGCAACTTGGCACCAGTTACAATGGTAATCCTTAAGGGGTTAGTAGGTTCGAAAGTTTGGAACGTGGAGCCCAAGTTATACTTCGCAGAAAATATGAAACATCGGGAAAACGAAGCACAGTTTTCGTGTTTTTTGACACCCAGAAAAGTTTTTCATGTTGCTTGTTTATTATAGCCGTTCGCTCGCTTTTTATTTGCGAATTTTATAGTTATAGCTCTTAGACGAAACACAACAGCTCTTGAGTGCCATTTCTGGGAATTCGCCCACCTACTGTTTCGTAGAAAACCCCTGTTGTAAGTCCACCGCGGCACGTCTTTTAAAGAGACAATTCCACAGGGATCTTAGCCTGCGGGAGTGGCATTGAAATCTGATAAAAATTATAGATAATATGTGTACTGACCCCCTGTGTGAACACTGCCGAGTTGCCTTGCTCCAGCATCTCCTCGAGTTCATCATCGGTGGTGGCGCGGCCGGTGATCTCCAGCTGCCGCTGTATCCTGCTCTTGCAGCGGTCCCGGTAGTCCGTCTGCGTGCGGTTGTACTCCGTCATCACCTCCACGAACTTGCGCGACAACGTCGAGTGTTGCGTCTTTCTTATCCTCAAATCCGCTGACGATTTATTCGAGTGCTCTTCCTGCTCGATGTTCTGCTCTATGTCTGTGAATAAGTTGAGCCAGTATATAAGTGCAGGTCTCCAGCAGCTAGCGTCGCAAATAAAATATAAGACAAGGTAAAGCACTAACGCTAAGTTGTAGGTAGCTCACTTACGTTTTAACTTTCCTCTGACTTTGTTGGCAGTTTTCTTAACGTCAGCCATGAGATCTTCCAGTTCATGCTTTGTTTCTGTAAAATAAAATAGGCTTTGTTCAGAAAATGTCGGTGGAAACACAAACATTGCAGTTTAAATCATCGAGTAGTTCATGCATAATACAACTCGCTCTGTCAGCAATAATAACATAATTCTGAGTGCGACTGCGAATTGTGTCGGGTGGGCGGCGCTCTAATTGCCTGCCCACGAATTCGATTAGAATTCGCCAAAACGATCGATAGTTTTGTAGAATTTATTAAGCCCAAATAAATGTTGCCAGTTATGTTGCCAAAAATAGAAGTAAGAAAATAGTGAATCCCGTTGAATTACTAAGAAGGCCAGAAAACATGTCATAATAATAAATACTAATAGTGTTTATGTCACTCCATCATAATAATAATTTGATGAAACAAGAAGCAATAAAAGCTTACATCTTGTTCATTATAATTATCTCAAAGCAATTATTTTGTGGCTTCGTTCCGTCCGTCCGTCTTATTTCAATTTGTCCCTCTACCTCTACGTAGTCCCAAGAGTCAAGCAAATAAAGGTGTACTAAAAATAAACAATCAATACGGACCACGACCGAGAATCTTGTACGAGCAGTTATTTGGATATCAATCAAAGTCGTTGTTCTTACGTGACATTTCTACGTGAGCACGTCTGTTCAAGAGGTTAATCGGCTTAATAACAAGCCGGCTTTCTCATCTAATAGCTGCTTAGAAGAGGGGAGCAATACAATTAGCAGTATAGTTGATGGGATAAGTGAACGATCTGCACCGTATTGGGTCATTACGAGATAACGACAACGGGATGTTTTCAACAACGACTGTCTGCTAAAATCTTTGACTTTGAAATACGCTTCTTTTGTTCATTTTAAAGGCTCTCATTTGCTTCACCAATTAGTTAAACGTTTGAAAATATATCGTTCCAATTTAAATATTTCCAAGCGCTTATTTGAAACCTTTCCTCGACCCATATATCATGTACGAATCATGAAATCCCTCTCGGTATCGGGGACGATATCCTCAGGCATCACCATAACGACTTTTCCTGTGTATCGTGTCCCGGAAATTGCACATCCTGAGCGGATGAGTGAATGAATATTTACCGAAACATTGACTAATCGATAGCTGAAAAAACAAAAGTTGTATGCGTTGATAAAATAGCACGTTTGCACGTGTTGATCGGGCAATTCCCTTGGGCTGAAGATTTAGCGCAACGCGTTCCCAATTTGCATAACTTATTTGGTGTGCATATTCGAAAACGCGCGAACAAATTTGTGCATAGCCTGAATATTCAGTAAGCTTTAAGTAGAGTTTTGAATTTCATAGGGATAACTGAATAAACATGGACGCAATATACAAATTGTCGCGTGTAGAGGCACTTTCCCGACAATGTTGTTTTAGAGCGGAATCCCTTGCGGGGTATTATCACCTGCCGGTGCCTTTGCCTAGCATTACGTTCAAAAAGTTAACGCTCGAGCTCGAATCCCTTTCAAGCTCGAAATCCGGGTCCTTTTGGCGGCATTTGGACACTTAAGTGAATATTAAAGTTCGCGTGCACAGTCGTACTATTTTTAGAGAACATCGTGTTATACTTGAGTTTGGTTCGACTTAAAGAGCTTTCACCAATAGAACGAAATATTTGTTTAAAATACTGAGTAACATTTCTGAGTGCAATCATTGTAATGGAAGAGGAAAAAAGATATTTCGAGAAAAATGTAAATTAGAAACAGCTACTGAGAAACTAAGATGACGTCGATCCTGAAACCTAAATTGCTGCCGTTTTACAACAATATTTATGCTAAAATAAATGGGGTCAGTACATATTGTACACACGGCTACACATCAAGCTATACATTTCCAGTATAAGCTGGTCTAGCATTGTATAGGATTTCCGTACAGTGCGAGATCAGTGTAAACTGGAAATGTACAGCTTGATGTGTAGCCGTGTGTACCTACCTAGTTATCTAACTTAGAAAGTGTTCACCGCTAGAAACGAAAACAGTTTTATGCAGAGCACAAAAATATCTCAAAAATTCCTTTTCATTGAAGAAAGAATTCCATTGAAATAATTTACCTGGCCCGTCCCGTGTAGACAACGCAAAAAATACTTCCAAAAGAAAATCCAATTTTTCCAATCTTCGATTCATTTTGAAGTTGATCCTTTCTATTCTATTTCTATCCCTACCTTTTAGGAAATATTTAATAGATTCTCTCTATCAAAATGTCTAGGCAAGTTTATACGACGTTAACATAATAGAAGGCAACCGAATTGTTATTTTAATCTATTTTCACCAGACAGTAGACTTGTGTGTGAGTGAGATATCTAATTAATTAATATATTTGTGCGTTACTACATGCTTAGTAATTACAATCGCTCTGGGAATCACACACTAAAAGAAACACTAAACAGAACTGCCTCCTGCGTATCATCATGGGACATTCGTAAATGTCGTTTGAATGAATTGTTACTGCTGTAATTGCAGGCTGTAACATGTAATTACTATTATATAAATAAGTGTATAATGTAGACCCGGTAATAATAGCTTCAAAGTGTGTAATTATTTAAACCAGATTGCGTTATTGTAAGTCAGCTCCTTCAGAGTTCATGAACGTGTTAGGTATGTCGTAATTAAAAGTGTCGGCAAATGTAAAGGATCGTTAACGCGATAGAGCACGGCAGGCGACGCTCGACATGTATCACCTGCAGCTAACCGTGCCTCGTTCACACCAGATCGATTTCATTCACTGAGCACACAGCTCATTCATAGCCACACCATCAATCGTGACTTGTTTACCTCTTCCATTCGCCATCAACTTTCATACAAAGTCTTTGTTATTTCCCGTAATGTATGTTACGAAGCAACTTTTACCAGTATATTTATTGCGGCATTAGCATATTTACTTTTGTTATGAATATGATATTGCACAAATATTTTAATATTTCCAAATGGATGTAGATAAAAGGGCGCCCAGCCTCACACAGGCTGCCGCCAGTGCTCGCATGATGCGAAATAAATGGAGCAACATACGCTCCCGTGGGAATCTCGGAAATGTTCAGACAAGGCATTCTTAGAGATTTTTGTGACGCTACATGTTGACTTTATATAATGCTACTTTTTACATGTAAACAAAACGCGTTTATAAAACGGCAAGTGTAGTAAAACGTCAACCTCATACAAAGTTAAATAAACGATTAACGCGTGAATAACTTTGGAGTGAAACGGTCTCATAACTAAGTTTCAAAGGTACAAATTGGACTGTTTTATTACAATAAACGTATATACTGTTATCGTGAGCTTGTTCGATATTAACGACAGCAACGATGGCTTATTCGGGGCTATTTAGGTCGGGTCAACGGCTAATCGCGGCTATTCGTGACGATCCTGCTGAGGGTCCCGTGTTGTCGAGTGGGCTTCTACAAAGGCGCCGTGTTATAACACCTAAAATAATATTACCGCGAAAGAATTCTGTTCCTTTGAAACGAAATACACCTTAACCCTTGCGAAAATATAAATCTAAAAAGGAAAATATGAGCTTTATTAAAATTTCCCGACTATAAACCTTTTGCGCTTAGTTAGAATAGAAAGAACACGGTGGATTTTTTTATAATTAAAGCTGTAAAATATGACGGGTAGGAAAAGGTTTAGTATTTGAAGTCGAGCCAACGTCACCGGAATAAACTCGAACTAATCTCGCGACAAAATCAACAATGCTATCGCTAATAATTCATTTGGCTACCAAAAATAGCACGAACACATTTCAGAATTAAAACTATGTAGTTTAGCTATTTACTAGAATATAAAATGAAACAATTCCAACGAAGGTTTGATAAAAAACTAATTTGTAATTTTGTACGCGACACGCGCGCGCGCGCGCGTATATGCTAACGATAGCATTGAAAACTCAACAGGAAACAGGATAAAAATATAAGCGTGGATAATAAACGTTTATTCGATATTTGTTTATCCTGTAGGTGTTATGTATACGAAATGACGTCGACATTATCACACAAAGAAATGTCAGCACTCCTGAATAAGACAGCATCACTTAATCTAAGTATTCCCATGAAAAGCAGACAGATAGACCGCCCCCACGTCTGCGTAAATGCCACCAACTTCGCCCTTTCAATTAGTGTGTGGGTATTCGCTGCGAGCTAACTTGATGAGACCTACCCACGTCCTGCTCGCAGCAATACCGATAACCATAGCGAACTCCATGGAAAACATATTTATCTTTGTACAATAAACTTTCAGAAGTCGTGGGTTTTTCACACACTCAATCATTGGGTTTCATTTAATGAGTGGGAGGATTTAATCTAAGTACTCATATGGTTTGAGTGGAAAAATGTGTTTGATATTGACATTTGAAGAGTAAAAACCTTATTAGGTGTAACCTTTTGGTGCGTGACATGTTAAGAATACTTAGCATTGTATAAAATCCATCTAAACAACATAAACGCACATATACTCACGCACTTCTAGAAGCGCTCACAATGGGCCGGCTTGGCAACCCGTCATGACTTAATGAGACATAATAAGACCCTAAAGAGCTGTCATTAGGACCACTTATTACTTCATTTATTCCAGCTAGGTATTCTCAGGCACAACAACCAGTACATTACTTCTTAAAGTTTAATGGAAGGTTTAATTTCGGCAGGATCCTACTTTGTACGTCCACTAATAAGGTTAAACTGTGCTCCCTAATTGGGTTACCAAACAACGATTATGGCAATTTAATAACCCATCGGCCGTCCGTAGTAACGACTTCGACGAAGGAGCTCGTCCAGAAAAGCACTACAACACTAAACTTATACTATTATGTATTCTGTGCCACAAGTAAACCAATTTTAGCCGCCAGACACTTTCTTTGTTTCTATTTCCAGAGTGTGTTCATGTTAAGCAAAACTCGATCTATAAGACACATTTCAGCTGTTTCTTTGGGATGGATAACATTTGCCTCTAGTACTGCAGATGTTCATAAGTAGCGGTGACCATTGAAAATGAGGTTATAGGCTTGTGATCAACGGACTTCATCGAAGTGATCAAACTTACTTTCATCTGATTGCGGTGCTGATAGGATGGCACTGTGCTTCTTCTTGACTTCTTCCACGTTCGCCTGAATCTTGTCTATCATCTCTCGTATCTCTTCAACCTGAACAGAAAAGAAATACCTATTAATAATATCTAATATATAAAATTCTCGTGTCACAGTTTTCGATGCCAAACTCCTCCGAAACGGCTTGACCGATTTTGATGAAATTTTTTGTGCTTATCCGGTATCTATGAGAATCGGCCAACATCTATTTTTCATCTTTTTTTTTTTTTCTGAAATTATTTATATGGCAAAACAACGTTTGCCGGGTCAGCTAGTATATTAGTATATTTATGATTTCCATTAAAAGATACTGGCATTAAGCGAAATTGGCCATTCCCGTTTATAAGAGACGAAATTTCCTTTATTTATTAACATACAAACTTAATTATTCTTCTCCCTGCTAACCATACATAACGAGTTCTGGAGCAGCATGAATTTATTAATACGATTACTTCAAGTGTTTCGTTTTATTCTTTTAAAGCTATATTGTAAACAGAAATATTTGTTTATTTGTAGTTCCCATGAATGTTTATGATAAGATTTCATATCAAGCTGATAAATGATAACCTATCTGACTGATATAAAGCTTTCTCTATCTGACAGCGGTGAGTAAGACCACACAAAAGAAACCTAAAGTACAAATATTTAAATCACACTGCATTTAAAATTCATAAACTATGGCTGGAGTTCAAAACGGAAATGTATAAATGTCCGGAAAAATCACACAAGACAGAAGAATGAAGAGGAAAAATGCGCTCACAAAATTTCATTTATAATTTTCGCACCTTTTATAAAGCGTCTTTTGTCTCAGCTCATTAATTCTTTAGCGTCGCCTGACTAGCCATCTTTTAGCACAAAGTTAATTACTCATCAAGTAGGAGCGATGGGCTATTTTTTCCGAAGCAGTGCAGTTCGCCGTTTATCTCTGTATCAGGGTAAAGAACGTCTCGAAGTCTAGCCGGGCCGGCGCGGCTTTGGTACTGCTGGCAGCCAGCCAGCTGATACACCCTGACCTAACCTTCTATGGCTACTATTCTGGCGAGATATGTTTTCTATATTACAAAACTTAGACTAGAACTTGAAGTTATGCTAAAAGAACAGGCACAGGACTTTGCGTGTCGACATTATCCTGATATTACTATCCTAGGAATAAGTTCGTGAGTTTCTTCAACAGAGGTGATAATTTGTGCAAATACTTCAGGACATTGAAATTACTTGTGCCAATAAAAATCAATCAAACAATCAGATAAATAAGTGTTAGATAGGCAATAATATTCAATTAAGGCTGCGGTCAAGGTTTGTTGAAAGTTTTATTTGTCCACTGTGTTTATTTTTTTGTACGACAGGAAAACTCCACCATTATTAAGAAAAATATTTTTGTTGGCAGACGGGAAATATACAAACCCTACGTAATTAGCTGACCTACATTACTTCGCGCCTCTTTCCGTTGTCATTAATTAAGAGTAAAAGGTGAAGGCAATGAAAAAGAATAATACAATGTTGTTAAGTTGGTCCCAAAGCTCTCAAGCTTTGCACAATCAACAAAATTAAGTAACAAAAGAAAACAAGGTTTAAACAAAGTCTAGGCGGGTGTTAACTAATTGGTTGAGATAGCTTTTCGGGGCCATGTTTAGCGTTAAATTTGCCTTAGGGAGATTACTGGCTTCAGTCCAACCGCAGAACAAACGGTCCCGTTAAGTTTAAAAGAAAATTATTTTCCACTAAGTACCAACTTACTAAAAGTATTTAGGTGAACAGGACTAGTCATCGTGTTAACATTTTATCAAGATTCAATCAGTAAACACAATAGGCAGTACTGAATCACCGGAACAACCTGATAACTGATTCAAAAGAATACATAATTAAACGAAACCTGAACGAAGGGAAAATCGTTCGGTTCGAGTGTTTCAAAAGTGTCTTGCCGCATGCCATGTTCAGCTTGCAGTTCTAGAAATAAACTCAGCGGGAATTCTTCTGTTACCGAGTTCTGAAACTCTGGTACGGAAGCTGTAGTGTACTGCGACAAAAACTTCAATAGGAAGATATTGAAGTTTTTCCCGGAAGGCACTGAGCGTTGAAAACCAAACACATGACCTATTTTTTTTAAGATAATATAAAACTAAAATAAGTATGTGTTCAACCAAATTGTATCGGTCATTGAATCGGACATGTTGATAAGTCAAAGTACGGTTCAGGGTCGGGAATGCGGTTGAGTCGATAGGAGGACGTCCGTGCCCGGGTCGTGCGACACTTCACATCATGACTCACCAATTAATCAGATTAGCCCGATAACCGATATCGTCCGGCGGCCAGCCGATAGCAAACTTAACGATTAGTCTACGAGCCCATTGTGATGTTTAATAAACGTTACTCGGATTCTAACTATAACCGTCTAGACTTGTAGCTAGGGACCCATTAAATCTGGCGTCACTATAAATTGATACTATCTTATATTGTTTTCATGAAAACGAGGAACATTCATGACATGAAAATTCTATTACGAAGACGTGCCATAAGTGTTCCACAAGAAACGTCGACCGAAAATAACAAACAGGACTATAACTATTCAGTCAGGATTTGAATACATGTTCAATCTCATTACTATAATCCGTTTCGTTATTACGACTTCACTTTCTACTTTCGATTCGATCGGCAGAGTAAAAAGGTCGCTGCCGCCACCGAAGTAAAAACGTGATCCATTAATTCTGGGGGAGTCGCAAACTCGCAACTGTTAGAACTTCGTATGTAAGCTGAAATGGAGTTTCAAATGGGGCCACAGCGTAGGCTCCAACTAGCTTTGGTATTAATATGAGGCATGTTACTCATTACACTGCTTGTGTACGTCATTTAGCAAACTACCAACTGTTTTAGTCGTAATTACACGAAGTTTATGTTGGAAGCTAGCATGTTACATCAATTTTAAGCTCTAGAATTACAAGTATCAGTTTAGTAGCTTTCAGATCCTTTGGATTTTATTCGATTTGAAAAATGTGCCAATCCTCAAATTGGGTTAAAGTTAAAGCGAGTCCAATACCATGACAATACCAAATGCAAAGTTCCGCTTCACAGTACATTACGCTCCTTTCTCAACATAATCAATGAATTTTATCGAAGCTATTGCTGAAGGAACGCAATGGAACGTGAACGGAAACTCGGTGCTTTGTGTTTTCAACATAAAAATCTTTGTTTGATGTTTTGGTTAAACGAAATTTCGTGTCACGGTCAGGCAGCGTTTCTTTATCAATTGACCTTATCAAAACTTGTAATTGTTTTATATATAAGCAGCTTATTGCGATTGCTGATATTATTATGTTTATTCAATAATATATTGCAGCTGTGCCAAGATAAACACGTCATGTATGAATTAATACTAGACCACGGACAGCCTATAAGAAAGGTTTGTGTGATAATGACGTAATCACGTTAAGTGCACACCCCCACAGTTCTGTGGTGGCCAGCATCATGCCACATGCCACCACGCCACGACGCGACAAGTAAGCACATCTCTCAGCCACACATAATAACATGTAAATGAATCGCACGATTATGATGAATACCAAGCACAGCCTGAATATTTATGACACACTTGTGTGTTGTGTTGTGAATTAAATGAAAACGCGTGAAGAATTCACGTCACGAATGAAAACTGGCGACGACTCGTATTTTTTTTATTGTATTCTGTATCAGAGAGAAAAGTTAAGGACGGGAAGGAAAATTAGATATCTCCCTGGGGCAGTGTACCGCCTCATTGAGAGACGTCGCCCCGGTTTAGAATATAGCATTAGCATTTTTATATCATTCTCAAAGCATTTAGCTACTGTGAGCACTGAGAATTTTATCATTCCCATTGATCTTATGGTTTCATATTTATAGCAAACCCTGGTTTACGAAAGCTAAGTTAACTCCATGTTATGATATTCCTTGCGGTCTATTGAGTAAATCGAAGTTGAAATGAATACCGATAAAATGGGTGGTTCATATATGTTTATGTATATGTTTTTTTTTTTTTTTTTTTTTTTTTATATGGTATTTTTCTTATTTATTTTTTGCAATGCTGTCCTATTTGACCCGAAGGTTGGTATGATATAGAATGCCCTGTGCCATTAAATACGCCTATGTTCCACTTGTGTTCGTAGAAATCTTTTTTTATATTCTTCTGTGTAGGTAGAGGGTACTAATTATTTTCCAGTACGACTTTATTTTCCAACAATGCCTGAGCCTCCAACATAATGTATAAGAATTCCACAACAGGTCTCGTTCCCACCATTTAATATAAGTAGTCGTACGATACTATCGATTGCAGTAATCGTTCACCCCTTTGTTACGCTTAAATGTGGGAGTTTGCGGGAAATTATAAGACTTAAAGTGCTTAGTGATTACCAATTAGCTGCAGGCATGAGGCATGAGCATGACCTATTAAGAATTTAAGGGCGCGTTCACGACCACGGGCACTGGGGTTTGCGTCAAGAGAGACGCATCGCTGGTTTCCTGTGAAAACTCCAGCAAGTAGCACCGTTGTGGCGCGTCTTGGTGTAACTTCTTCTATTTGTTTTCACCGCAGTCAGTGCCGCAAGACCCGGGTCGTTTGAGCTTGTAGGTCGTAGCCAAGAAGAGAAAAGCTCTATTATTATAGTAGCACTAATTACCATTGTTGTCTACCGCGTTGGTCTAGTGAGAGCATGAGGTCTTGGACTCGATTTCCAGTTAGTTTCTCAATTCGGGAAAAGTGTCATTAAGTTTTTCCATTAGGAAATTCTCGGTAGCAGCCACGGAGGCTAGACTTATGTCCGGTTTATGACAATAGGCTCGCGCCCTAGTGGCGAAATGTCGGTGAACTATTAGGTACAACTCTGCCTCTGCCACCCTTCGGGGATTGTAAGCGTGATGACGTTATGTTATGTGTTATGGAGATCAACTTTATTTTGATAATATAGTGAAATCGAGATAAACCTGTTTTCTATTTATTAAGTGCTATTGTTTTTTGTTCCGACATAATCTTAATAGAAGTCATTGTTGTTACTGATTAATATAGTGTTCAAGATGTGACCCTGTATTGTATTTAAATGAATGTACACAAGTCTTTATCGCGTAAAAATACATCCCTGTATAATACATAACATATTGTTTTCCGTAATAGGTAAAGATTTTTTATTCATCTTAAACGTAATGTTTTTCTTTTATATCCAAAATATACCCGTATGAATAATAAAAGATTCACTAACTTACAGAATGAATAAAGATACGTTTAAGTGGATCTTTTTCAAGTCGTTTTGTTTTTCAAGTTACGAATTAATAAAAAAACTTGAACATCTAACGAGGAAAATGAGGTCAAAACTAATAAATTGCTATGTGAACCAAACTTAAAACATTTTAATGTATTCATAGGTAGGTACTATTAAATTCATATTTCATTGTCATCATATTTTATTCATATAATTTCAAGGAGCTTGCCCTCAATAGTTCTTAAAATAAAACTATAAACTGTATAGTAAAAAATCAATCAAACACAAATCATTGAATATTGTATTAATGGCGTTTGTGATACCGGTTTATAAGTTTCTGAAACGCGAAAATATCAATAAAAAGTACGATCATTTATAAAAATGTTCAGGGTTGTTAGGCCAAAAGTCTCATCGTATAACTTATCGAATGAATGGGGTGAAAATTTCGTTGTATTCTATTCAGCTTATCGCAATTTGATGGGCATTGACCTCTCGTAAAGGGAGTTAATGCCCATAGTGAGCACACTGGGCACGCTGGGCAAGCGGGGTTAGCGACCAATATACGACCCAGTATTATTTTTGCATAAATATACATAATGTAGACACACAGCCGCCCGCAGATTTATAATGCTTTGGATATTTTTATTTATAAACGTAGCTGGGAAGCGGGTCATGTTTGCGGCTACCGGATTAACTAGGATTACGTAACCGACGTCAGAACAGTCACAGTTCAGCCAAGCTACACGAATTAACCCCCACCACCACCAACCCTTACGAAATACTTCAGAGAAACGAGAAAGTTTTTTCTACGTAGCGACTAGCGACGCAATAACAAGACAAAGCTCTGCTTCCGAAAAGTAACCAACTTTTATGAGTGTACTGTAAGTAGGTCCTAACTTCGTTGTAACTTTCATAAGTTTCGCCACTCATAAATTCTGTGAGATAACTAAAGCAGATTTCTTGTTAAATAAGTATACTTAGCTATAATAAGTTGAATTAGAATTAGAATTTTATTTAATATGCGTAGTCATCATGTTCAGAAAAGATGAATGAATTGTGTGAGATAACGACTTGAGAGAAAAACGAGTAAACGATAGCGCTAAGATTGACGGGGGGGGGGGGGGGGGGGGGGAATGAAAGAAAAAACGTGTTGCGCCGACCCCAAGTAACACGGGACAAGGGCAGGAGGTTCGTAGCGCTACTAAGGCATATTTTATAAAGGAATTCAACAAAAACATAACATATTTGAATAAGCCATTTGAGGTAGTTACATGTTTGATTAACATGGTTTATATTTACAAGATAATACGCTCAGTGTTGGGCGTAGTTAACTACAATTTTGTAATCTGGTTACTAACTACGATTAAAAGTAGCTAACTACATGTAGTTAAGTTACATGTAATCATAACTACATGTAGTTAACTACTTTTAATCAAACTACATTAAGTAGTTGTTAGTTTGATTGCTGCAATCGAGTAGTTATAACTACTGATTATTTAAGTTTTACGCATTTATATTTTGCAATGAAATTAACTTGTAATGAGTAGTAGGTAATTTAAATATGTTTTAGAATAAGGCTGCATAAAAAAAACAGTTTATTGCACATACCTATGTTTATTTGTATGAATAATCAAATGCAAGGATTAAAGTCGTAGATATTATGTGAATTTTTCACTGCAACACTCGAAAAATACTGAAAAAAAACAAATTGAAACTTTCGGCATTTTCAACGCTACATCATTTTAAATGTAGTTATAAAAAGTAATCAAGTAATCGTGATTGCAACTACAATTTGTAGTTAGTAGTTAAAATTTCTAACTACATTTTTCGATTACTTTATGTAGTTAGTAGTTATGATTGCTAACTACTTTTTGTAGTCGTAGTTAGTAATCAGTAGTTAGATTACATTTTGCCCAACACTGAATACGCTACGGGGATGATAGTTATTAACACTCGTAAAACATTGTTTCAGAAATAAACACATTTATCATGTAACGTACTGTAGTGAATTATGTGAGGTGTTACGTTACTTTACATTACAATACATATACGAGGGTTCGTAGCGCTACGAGTACGGCTACGAGGGATACGCTACGCCAAATGCTCGGAAAAATCGGCCAGAAATGACTGGTTTATAATGTCTCTAACATTGCTTGGAAATAAACAAGGTAAAACGTAAGCCTACTTAAATAAAACTAATCTATTTAAATTAACAAAATGGTATTACCCTACTTTTTTTGCACTCAATGCTGTCCTATTTGACCTAAAGGTTGACTGGTAGAGAACGTCTTGCGGTATTAAGTCCGTTTATTATCACTCTTGTACACGAAGTACAAATAAATAAAACAGATTTTGAAGTATCTAAGTCAAATAAAGCTGATTGTCTAAATCCAAACGCGCGTAGTAATTGGGTGCGTAGCGCTACGGCTACGAGGGCTACGGCTACGCGAAATTCTCGGAAAAGTCAACCGGAAATGAGCGACTAATAATGCCTATAATATTGTTTTGGAAATAAATGCGTCATTACAGAACATCCAATTTTATTATTGTGTGTGTTTATAACAATGTCTCGGATGTTTTATATTGATTGTTAGGATATGTGTGACGTCACGTACCCTTGTTCCTACTCGAATGTCTGAAACCTGTCCTTACAGGCGCCACTTACTGAGAGCTTTACGTGCTCCCCGAAGGCCCAAATAGATCAGGTGTCTTCAATAGTACGACTGATCCTCCGACTCACTAAGCTCTTTACACCTAAAAACTTCTTACCTACAAAAAGACAGATAAGCGTAATTAACGTTTGTTTTAATTAGCTTTTAATGACTTTTAAACGAAATTGTTCACTTTTAATGAATGTTATTTACCTGAGGTAGGTCGCATTACATTATAATTTAACTAATAGAGTGTTATAACCGCTTTTCCATTTATCTCGAGAGCATACACAGAATCCCAACCACAAAATGGAGGCCTGCGTAAATGTAGATTGTTTTGTGGCCTTTTGTGGTGTGCATACTGCAATAATATCATGAATTTTGAGTTTACCGTTTGTTATATGTATTTATCTATATGACCTCCCCATTATTCTCCCTTCCGCAGTTCAAACCAACCACATTTTAAAAACAATAATACACTTCTTTTAGAAGTAAATTATTGTTTTTCCTTACGGAAGATAAAAAAAAATGTCGTCATGCGGGAATCCGGCTCGAACTGCTCGACACATTAATCACAAAAAGCTGAGTGTGGGCCACTGCACCAGTTGGCTCGCTTGCGTATTATGTCATTGATATAGCGTGACAGAATACTACGGACTTTTATTGTGTCTGTACGAGTGGAAGAGAAATGCTGATACAAGCGATAATTCACTAGGGGATGTCGTGAATTCGTAAATTGCCCTGAATTCCTGATGATAAAGTATTAGGGTAAAGGGTTCTTATACAGATCCTTATACTTTGTGCAGCTGACTATAGATAATAAAAGTATACATTGTATCATAACATGACGCATGTAATTTACGAAGGGTGTTCCTATTGTAAAGTGTACCCACATTTCGCTAGATAAATTGCCTCCAATCTAACAGTGACGAACCTATTGCCATCAACCGAGCACAAATCTAGATTAATTTAGTAATTACATAATTGTGCTGGGTAACCATGTGAACTCTAACCTCGGTACGTTTAACGACAATCTGGATCGATGCAGTCATACTGGTGAGTTCATGACTCACGTCACGACTAAGTCACTCACTTTTTTTTTGTTGGGGAAAAATACAGTGACTAATCTATTCACGGAGGATTAATCAATATCAATGATTAATAGACTGTCCTGTGGCTACGTTCATAAAAATAATAAGAGGGACGATTCGAAACAATTAACAATGCAAAGCACCAGTCCTCTTCAATGAAAATGTTTACAATTATCTCGTTTGGAAAAAATATACAAGAACGAACCACTACATTACCTCGAAAAATGTGTAAATAACACATTCTTTTACATAAAACAAGTTGAATCCTACTTATAAATCGATAAAAATTGGATTTCGCATTCACCGTCCAATAGGTCCAATTAAACACTTGACTGAGCATTAGGCAACCGTGAAAGTACGCCTTTTGCATGTACCCCCGTATTTCAGGACTCCCTACGATAAACACCGTACGAAAATCGTTAAGGGCAAGTAAATTGTACGAAAGCTTACTTTGAAATGGGTTCAAGTAATTAACATAGCGAATTGATAACGTAAATAGGTTTAGAACATAGTAGAGACATAAAACCGATAATGTCGTTGTTAGGTACCATAAAGTAAGTTTATTGACGTTTTACAGTACACTTACATGCTGTAGGCCATGCAATAGACACGCGAATGCATTTATCTCGCACGCCATAGGTTTAATTTCACACTGATAGTGCAGTACCTATTTTTATTAACTTGAGTTCAAAAAGTTGACTTGCCCGTTATTCAGTGGCTGTGTAGGCGCTTCCTCACCGGAGCATTCACCTGTAACGGAACCATCCAAGATTCGATTTCGAGCATTACGTTACATATAGACGTGCCCTGTGAGAAAGCATACGACGAAGCTCCGGGGAAGAAGCACCTTTACAGGTATGCACTAGGACATGCGAAATCGAGTTTCGGGTCTATAGTAAAACCGGTTTCTCCCGGGTTTTACTATAGGACCGGAAACCGGGTTTCGCGTACCCTATTACGCACTGAAATGCACGGATCTCCAATCTCACTGATCCGAAGCTCGAATCTGAACTGTTACATGGCGAATGATGCTGGTAAATGAACACCTTTTGAGTAATCCTGGAAACGCCTCTCGTTTTTAAGCTATCTTTATTTTTCAAGCATTATTTCTGGTTTTTAATTTAATATAAACTTGCTAAAAATGTTATACACTCATTTTCGTACTAACTTTAAAACCTTTTTCATTTAAATTTACATTCTGTTAAACTCGACGGCTAATTACGAAAACTACAGCGCGGGCTTTAATATGGTTTTTGCTACTTATGTTTTTCCGCTGGGGTTTTTGCATATAAAGCTAGTAAATAAATATTCGTTAGCTAGCTTAATCCTGGTACAAAGACACCTTGCGAAACACAAATTGTGAGAATATACCGGCTGTCTGACTGACATTGTTCTTCTCAGAAGAACGAAATAGCCCAGATGAGGGTAAACATAATTAAATACCTATGGCGACACGCAATACCGTCATACACACGAGTAAAACAAATAGAACAACACTTACATGCACTACGCGAAAACAATAGGGAGGAACACGCTGGAACTTTTGTACAACTATGCTGATTGGAAAACTCGGCCAGACAGAATAGCCGCGTGTCAGTCGCGCACGCTAAATGGAATTGCTGTTCTTTCTATGAAAGCATCAAAGGTATGATGTAACGTTATATCTCTCGCTATTCAAGAAAAGAATTCTTATCACAGCAGAATATTTAATCCACTCCACTAGCGCCAAATCCAGCGATAAATCTCGCAAAGAAAAAGGAACGTTTTTCTTTCTAGACTTTATAACATATTGGCATTCCCTTCGACGTCAAAGAGAATATTTGCGTTATGTGGAGGTTAAAGAAATTCCTAAAAGGCAATGTAAGCAGCAGATGCTGAGGAAATGAGTCATACTATCACGAGTTCATTATGCGCTGATTACCAGAGCGTTAGAAGCGACAAAACTGACGCGTCCGTAATGAAGTCACGTATGATTCATATTCCTTGAGATTAAGACGTAACATCTCTACTACATAACAACAAGCGTTTTATGCCTCGTTGTGATATTGTTCGATATTGAATTGCGAAAAAAATCATAATATCGTTCGCTTCCTATGACATCATGATGTCAATGGCCAATAACCTAGAAACTGGTTTTATAAACTGTTTTTTATATATGCACGTGTATTATGCAGAGGCATGTAGCTTATGTAATGTAATAACCGGAATACTAAAATCATCTTTTCTTTAATAATAAAGACTGCTTTGACTTGAATTTAACCTAACTAAAGCCCAGGGCCCCGAGTCTGCTATTCAATAGTGTCAGAATGGTCGATCATTGATCTCATAATGGTTGATTTACGACAAGCCAAAAAGTACCTTAAGTCGACAGGCATAAGGTACTTTTTGGCTTGTCATCAATCAACCATTATGAGATCAATGATCGACCATTCTGACACTATTGAATAGCAGACTCGGGGCCCAGATTCACAGACCACACTTTGACTTTACTAAGTAAAGTATGATTTTTGGAAAGTAAAGAACAGCTTGACAGGACTAAGAAATATATTTTTGCGTGAAAGTAGATCTTTCTATCAAAGTAAAGTCAAAGTGTGGTCTGTGAATCTGGGCCTAAGAAATATATTTTTGCGTGAAAGTAGATCTTTCCATCAAAGTAAAGTCAAAGTGTGGTCTTTGAATCTGGGCCTAAGAATAGTCTTCAGTTTGAATAATTTAATAAAAATGGCTGAGTAACCGAGTTAACTGAGGAATTTGAACTACAGCAGTAATTAACAAAAGCCTTCAGAGAATATAATGTTGGTACAAGGTGTACAAACCAGCCAGTTAGAGAGCAGCAGCTCGGGGTTGATTAAAGTGTATATAAGTGGATTACGCGGTACGCCCTGATTGTGTAGAAACAAAGGATTTCTTACCTCACTGAAGAATTCATCCATAAAGCCTCCTTCGACGGCGACGTTGACGTCGTCGGGCCCGACGTCGTCATCGTCGCTTTGCGCCTGAAAGAACAAAACACAAATATTAGCACATATATTTAACTATTCATTACCACTTCGTCCGCAAAAAAATGTGATATGGCTATGTGAAATAATTCGTGAAAATGCTTTCGAAACGAAAATCGAATACATCAATTTTCAAAGATATTCTCAACAACATCCAAGAAATAATTTCAGAACTTCAGGAGTATACGAAAAGATAAAAAAATACAATTGAATGTATGTCGTGTCGTATCTTTCACACACGACATCCAGTGCTCAGGTACTGGGTAATTAAATATGTACGAAGTCGCGGGCGGGCTCGTAATATAATGAATTGTCATTATATTAAGACGTTAGTTAATTATAATTACAGTTTAGCAGTTGTGGAGTTAGAAGAAGTAATGAATGGCTCGTGTCGTGGACGGCCGGCACTCCATTTATCCACGTTGCACTTGTAACTCAAGCTGACGTGAGGAGTGGTGCAACATGTTTTACATGTTACACTTCTCAGGACTTTTAACACTTCGCGTTCTTTAGCTTCAGATTTTCATTTTGTATAACGGTAGACTACATGAGTATTGTTGTATACCTTTTATTGACTGTTTGTAGTCGAAATAGTAAAAAGAGCCGTATTATTTATTGATACATAATTATTTAATGACTACTTATGTATAGTGAAATCAAATAACGTGAAGTGATAAATGATAATAGAGTATGATTAATAAGGTTTTTCCTTCATAATGCTCTGACACTAGTGATTATCCTTATTCATGATCGATTCGATGGTGACATTCACACGTGCTCATAATTATTCAGTACAGTTACGCTAACTAGAACAGGACTGTCGCCTTTCCTATAAATACTAAATGAGATGGATCAACTCGACTCCACAAAAGACATTTACGTATTATACGTCGCTAATGAAATTGTGTATGAAACGCTGAAATACAAAACCAAAGGAATAATAGATGAACGAGGGGGCAGAACGTGGTTGTTTTAGCAAGTCGTGACGTAAGCAGGGGTCGACATCGGACGTACACGAAAAGCAAAATAGAATCCACTTAGTTGAGGCGAGCTAGCCATCATTCAATTTATACCGACAGTCCGTGGATTCACAAAGGCCTACCGATGCGAGCTCGGACTTCACGGGAGCGATGCAACTGTGAAGGCCAATATCACTCACATCCAATTATTATCTTTGAACCTAATAACAAGTCAATTAACAGACTCGAGGATTGCTTTATCAATCGATGTAATCACGTGTAGAACAGCCAACAACGTGTGATTAAAACCGGCTGAACCTTTGTTTGGTTATCTTTTGACCAAAATTTTTTTTTCCATTTTATGAAAACAAAGCGTGAATGGTAGCTCGTTGGCGGTCAGAGTCAGGGGTCGTGCCGTGTTGTAACGCTGTCGATATAGGTCACTGTGACACTCTAACACGTACCAAACCGTGTCGACGTACAAACATTAATTTAGACGAGCTTAACGACAATGGCTTCCATTAAGACTCCTAATTATCTGTTTTCACGACAAAGATTCCAAGAATTAGAAATCATAGCTGAAAATTTTATGAAATAAGTAGTTGTGTGATGTGAAGCTAATGTTTAGATTATGTAGAATGTACTTCGTATAAGCTTATATTCAGACAATGTGCTAGAAACATATTCAGACAATTTCAAAATAAAAGCGAGATTATGTTTAAACAGAGAAAAGGGAAATGAGATTTTGAGATTTATAGGTTGGACTAGAAACCTTTTCTCGGCAGTGGGTGCCATCACAACAATTACATGACGTCAATATGAAATTTCTCCCACTCGTGCAAACATTGCTGCTAATAATAGTTGCAAAATGTCAGGTCTTAACATTTGACCTCTTATCACAGAATGTATTTATAAATAGTTTGACCTATGACATCGGCACGGGGTAGGGTGACAACACGTGCACGACGTAACTCAGCGTAATAATTTCCACCTCGGCTCGTCTCCACGCCTACAAACAGCCTGTGTACCCCTGTTCATACGCGTACGAGCATAAAAAAGGATTTGTATTTACGATACAAAACGTAATTGTACACATTTGTAGCGCTCGTTATTCGTGCAGTTATCCTGATTTAATAGCGCAGGAAACGGCCAATTGTTTACAATGATTATGAACCCTCCCGACACGGAGCCGGGAGTACGCTGACAAATCAGATTTACAACTGTTCTCATCATTATATTATCACCATTATTTGATTATACCGACAAACAAAATGATTAATAAATTAATAAGTAAGAGTGTGTGCTTGGCCAGACTGCAAACGCGGGCGCGGGGCGGGCGCGGCGCGACAAACTTAAACGTATGGAACTTCATTTGAGTGTCCGCAGTGGGCACGCGGGCGCGGGAAGCGGCGCGGGCTACTTTCCGCGGGGAGCGCGCGGGCAACTCGTGCCATAGCTCGTTCATACAAGTGGCCGCAGTGACTGCGCGGGGCGGCAAGCGATAAACCGCGCGGGAGCGGCGTATCTCAAACTTTAGTCTGCGCCAGATAACCAGATAAATTGGATTTATTTATTTAGCTTTAACTTTTATAAGTTAAAGCTTAAGAAATTAATCCAATTATTTATAATTATTTATAGAAGTATCCAATTAATTAAAATAACCGAATTTTAAAATTCTTACCAAAAAAATTTTTGCTTTTTTTTTGCTTCGGCGTAAGTTGTTATTTTTTTTTATAATATAATTTTCTATATTTTGTAAAATGTAGTCAAACGTATCCATTGACATTCTTGTATATTCAAAAAACTTTTGAGGTTGCTCTCGCAATCTTTCATACAGTGTGTAAAATTCTCCTTCATTTTCTCTGGTTAAATTAATTTTATTAACTCTATTTTTCACTTTTAGCATTTGCCATTTAAAGTAAGAATTTTCCAATAAAAACAAGTCTTCGTCATCCATATTATATTTTGACAAACACTGGACGAACAGTTGAACGCGACAACGCTCGGTACGAAATCGCGGTCCAGTGCGGACAGGCAAATCGCGCGCGTTGCCGCACCCGCGCCGCTCCCCGCGCCGCGCTGCCAGTCTGGCCAAGCACTGTGAGATGACGTTACGTTACAACAATAATATTATTCGAAGATATCTGTGTTATTTACATTTTATCTACATGACAACTTGTTGTAACTTTGTGAATCATTATCATACTCTTGTTCTTACGATAAGATACATAACTCAAGGTTTGCCGATTCTTATTATATTCTCTCGGATAGGAACAACCTTTATTATCATAAGCAAATTCATAACAAGTATTTTAAAATCTCTTTTCAGAGACGCTTTCAATTAATGTAAGATTTTGTCCGCGTTTCGGTAGAGTAATCATGATTAAAGACGGCTTCGGTTTCATTGAAGAAACGTAAAGAGAATATTGTAGAATTTCTCGATATTAGATGGAACAGAAGTAGAGAGAGCTGATTTACAATTAACTGAAGGTTCTACGAGTATACCAGTGGCGTAGTAATGGGCCTACTACACGCACGCACTTCCCCACAGTTTTGCCTGCGGGATTACACGGTGCACACAGTACATCGCGCGTGTGGTTTGTAATGGTAATACAGTTTTACCAACCATACGCGCGATGTACTGTGAAGTGTGAACGAAAACTGTGGGGAAGTGCGTGCGTGTAGTAGGCCCATAACAGTATTACAGTAAGGAGGCAGGGAGTTAATTTCGAGCCGACCGACGCCGACGCGGTCATGGTCGCCACCGGCTCAGACAAAGGGCTCCGGATGACCGTCTTAGGATACGTATATAAGTAAGTAGCTATGAACCGCTTAGTGTTGAACGAACAGTGTTTTTAGGGTTCTGTACCTCAAAAGGAAAAAACGGAACCCTTGTAGCATCACTCGTGTGTCTATCTGTCCGTCTGTCACAGCACAGCCAATTTGGTCCGAATCTAATGGACCGACTAAGATGAAATTTGGTACACATAATATGTATTTCTATGACCCAAACACGGACGTATAACGTAAATAAATGAATTTTGAATATAGGGGGTTACTTTTGGGGAGCTTAACAGTTTTATTTTTGCAATCTTTACCGTGTGATATATCAAATGAAAGGGCTTATTCTGAGGATCTCAAATGTATTTGAGATCCTCACAATAAGCCCAAAATCTCAATTTGTATTTTTTTAATAATTTTAAGATTAACACATCAAAAGTATATATTAAGAAAATAGATGAAAATTGACCATTCCGCCCCCCCTTATCTCCGAAACTACTGAGCCTAAAATTTTGAAAAAAAAAATACAGAAATTAGTTCAACACTTACATTACAGATTACAGGAAAACCTATACGAAGTCTATGGTGCTAAAATAACATGGAAAATCTCTCACTATCTACTACAATGGTACGAAACCCTTCATGTGCAAGTCCGACTGGCACTTGACCAGTTTTTTTTTATATTTCTACCATATTTACATGGTACACATACCGTTAGTACACACGGCTACACATCAAGCTATACAAAACCAGTATAATCTGATCGTTCATTGTGCGAAAAGATCTAGTAAAGTGAGGCCAAGATTAACTGGTTTTGTATAGCTTGATGTGTAGCCGTGTGTACCATGTTGATGATATTACCATGGTGTGTACAGTTAAAACATTCTTTCAAGGTATTTGTCAAGTATAATTACTTGACATTCCTTGAGAACGCGACAACATTATCTGCCTTGCCTTTTCCCAAATAATAGGTATGTAGGGGTCGGCTTCCAGTCCAACCAGATGCTGTTGAATACTAGTATTTTACATGGAGCGACTTCCTATTCGACCTCCACAACCCGTTTAGCTGGGTAATACTTACGATACCCCTTGGTAAAACTTATTGTCAGACTTTTTGGGCCACTACTACCTGTAACGACTGTCAAATATCTACAAGTGACAGTTGAGAATGAGATTGAAGGCGCCGCGGTGCGAAACAGCCCATTCTTCTGCGTTTCACACCGCGGTTCGAACCGCTCGTGGTCCGAAACGACGAAAGACCCGGCTTAACGTATTCTCCGAGGCACTTAAGAAACTAAGTATCTTATGTCACCCATCCACAGGCCAACCTAGGCAACCACGGCTTAACCTAATAGATCGACCCAAGCGGTTGTTCTTATTTAGCAAAGAGCTCCTCGAACGCAACTAACAAGCTCCGACAAATAACTCCTTCAAAATTTCCATTTTTCCTAAAGCTGCACAAGAGAATTCATGTACCGCAGAACGTGCTTGAAATTTCAAATATCTATTAAAAATAATGTGCAGCAGTTCGCCAGAACATTACAAAGAAAACCACAATTCCGAATGTTCTGTTAAATGGCCGCACACGGCTTGTACTATTTTCGTGGCATGGAGTGTGAGGCGGCGAATAGGGAGTCGCGTCACGTATTTCAATCGAACCAGATCTGATAACGTCCGCTGTATTGGCTTCCTAGCATAGGTCGGTCTGGCGCCGGTTTTATTTTTTGTAGCCTGAATATTATTTTTTCATTCACGCTAACTTTTCCTGTTGCTTTCATTAAATAAAAAATATTTTGCTCTTCTGGGCGAGGTTTTACGTCTGACGTTCGGTGGTATCGAATTTTTCGGGACACGATACTTTAGCATTTTATTTGTTAACATAAATAACTTATTTTGTTATAAAGATTTTACACAGCATTTTGAAAGATATTGAGCTCTACAGTAAAATGAATAATAATATTGCCGCAAAATGCCTCTTGAATATTATATACTACTAGCGGACGTCCTGCGGTTTCACCCGCGTAGATCCCGTTCCCGTGGGAATACAGGGATAAAAAGTAGCCTATGACACTCAGCAATAATGTGGCTTTCTATTGGTGAAAGAATTTTTAAAATCGGTTCAGTAGATCCCGAGATAACCCCTTACAATTTAACAAATACCTATATACAAACACACAAACTTTACTTCTTTATAATATTATTATAGTATAATAGTATATATAGTATAGAAGTATAGATTTAACTATTACAAAAATATTCGACAACTTCGATGATTTTCTATAAAAGTTTATTTACTTTTTTACTTGTTCAATTCTATAAAAAACATTTCTGTAGAAGTTTTCTGGGTTTCAAAGTATCAGTAAATTCGATTTCGAACTTTCGTAACCAACTTATTATCAATTTAAGTATATAGATTTGTTTGAATAAGTGTCAGTAGGTACTCGCCAACTTATTTTTGTACTTATAAAAGACAGTCCTATTTTAACTAAGTTAAACTGAGAAAAATATCGTAGGAGCACTAAAAACGTGCAAAAGCACTACTAACTAGGTACGGATTTGAAAGCTGCGTTCATATAAATACATTTGGTTAAACACGTTTGGTTAAAATATTTAAAAGTTTAATCAGTTAATTGTGGCTGTTCTCGTTCAAAATTTAACAAAGTTTAATTAAACAGCGTCAAGCGGCGTTCGTTCGAAAATCCGGGTATAGCAGGAACCCAAAACGTATTTCAATTTAATTGCAGGGGCAACAACGCGGCGATTTTCGTTAACCCTGTACAACCGTGTGTTGGATTAAACCGTCCTAATTGCTTATAACTGGTTCGTCGACGTTTTCGGAATACAGATTGATATGATTTTCAAGTGATACCTAACGTTGAGCTGACTTACGCAATCCCGGCCTTCAACCCCTCAGACTAAAGTACCCTGCCGTCTCGCTCGTGTAGACTACACCTCAAGGATAATACCATTTTTCTGAAAATTATATTAGCTACGGTGGTTTTAACGCAAGTTTTTTTTCTATTGCATTAAAACTAATAAGTAAAACAAATTCCTTGAATATAAATTAAAGAGAAGACCAACTTCGTTAATTGAAAAAACTTAGAAAATTACAAGAAAATAAACTGCACAGTTAGCTCACACCGGAATACATATTTGAATAACCGAATAATGGTGGGTGGAAAATCGAATACCCCCCCCCCCCCCCCCCCCCCCGGTCTTGGGCGTGTCAGACTTCTACTGACTAAAAACCAAACCCATGTTCCTTCTTCGCCCTTGTGTCGGTGCCGCGTTATCCTTTCGATAATCCACAGCCCCGACGGGATATTTGAATAACCTTCAACAAAATTGTTTCAGCAATATGAAAAGCAATGCGCCGCAGATTTTCATTGTCATTTATAATTGTGAAATTTACACTGTTGAAATGTATTTTCTCGTGTTACTTTAGTTTATTACTGGAGCGCGTAAAACCCCAGCGTATGTAACAAGATAAAAACAATCCCTGGCAGGCAGTACAAGTCGTCAAGGGGATTATTTAGATCTGGGTCAATTCGAGACAGCATCCCTAAATCTCGGCACATAATTACGGGCGCGGAACGCGTGGCGTGGCATCTAGATCGCTCGTCACCACTTACAACTTTTTGACCCGGCCTATTTGTGCCCCCTTCACAATCTCGACGATGCAATTAATTTTTAGTTACATTGTGCACAGTTATGAAGGACTATCACGCAACAAGTATGATTGGAGGACTCCCAGCATCACAGTCAGTTTCTATTAGTCGTGCAAAAACTGAAATCTTTTAAATTCTGTTTTGCCTAATTTTAAGACCACACATTTTACCTGCATACTTTTACTTACATATATTTACTTATCTAGAAAGATAAAGATAATGTTATCTAAAATGTAATGTACCTACTTGACACATTTGAGGTATACTCTGCTAACTTTCTCTTTAAAGCAAAACGTCGTAATAACGCCTGCAGTAAAAACATATAAACTCTTGGGAGCTGCTCACCATTTAGCAAGTCTGTCTAAAGATTATTACCGAGAAGGATGTAACTCCAGCGGTCCGGTTGGGTAGGCTTGCCCTGAGGCAACTGAGAATTGCGGTATTAACAAGTTTTTCCACTTGAAACAGTCTCTGAACATGGAGCGGCATCCCCAACCACTCTGTTCTACAGTCGGATGTCGGACACACTTATATCTTCTTTGAACACTAATTTTGCTCCACTTGACATAGTTTTATTGACTTGATTCATGCATTTTTTTGTTTCAATTCTTATTGTTGTCGGCACAAAATTGGGTCGATCTGTTTGTGCTCGTTCTTTGAAACGCCATTGTAAGATAAGATGTCATTGATCAATTTAGACAAAAAAAGACCATCATCAGATATTCTTCTGAAACACTTCCCAATTCCGATAGGACTGACCCTGTCGGATATCCGACAGGGTCAGTGATCCACATTTCATATCAAGTAATGATCCGGAACAGTGTTGCCGAAACAGCTAAATTTCGTACAAGATGACCGAGACGGTTCAATGAGCTATAACATTTTATATTGCCCCATACTGCGGACTATAAAGCCGCTTTATAAGAGAAATGTCATCTAAGTGCAGATTTTAGCTCCGCACATCCATCTACCTGGTTCTGACATGAAGTTCAACATTCAATGATTACCTTGGCATTATTACTTCGCTAACTGTTAAACATTTGTCTTCGTTTCGAGAGGAAAGCAATTTTAGAATCGGAAACTTATCCCATTACCGTTTTGATTCTTTCCCTTGATGACTTCCTAATACTAATCACTGTTTTCAAGGAAGCTTCAAACACCTGTAGCAATTTATTACTGTTTTAATAAGATGGTATAAAATTAGCATCAATTTACTTTAATGCCTGAAGGGTTAATTTATATACAATTATAAGCAGTAAATATAAAAACGTGTCGTTTTATTTAAAGACTGATCTGTAATTCAGATTCGTGTTCGTGCGATCAGCCAAAAAAGTATCCTGGCTTAATTGAAATCGTGTTTACACAGTCCGCTTCAAACATCAATTAAAATGTTATTCGTGTTTATTGGCGGGATTGAGTGGTGTGACCTATATTATACAAGGTCACAAATCAAAAGCCGCGGTTTTACGTGGCCCACGACTTTACAGGCGGTTGGTCATAAAGCCCGACGAGGGGTGCCCTTGTACCCCACCGCTGATGCCGCTTATTTACGACCTCTACGCCAGTACGCCATATCTGGGATTATTCCCAAAGCTATTCTTCTGTGAATAAATATTTAAAGACAAAAATATGTCAAACTTGTTTTCCTCTTCGCGATATCAGATTTGATCATAAAACTAATGCTGGTTATATTATTACGTCATTATTCTGAGCAACTAGTTACTTATTAGATTATTTGATACTACGGCTGCAACGGATGTAAGATTTATATAATAAGCGAAATATATTTTAATTTAGCTTGTATGAGAATTTTGTACAATAATACTGATGTGCCTTCGTTGTAAGAAAGCGGCACAACAAAAACTGCTGTTCCAGCACAAGCCGGTGCAATAAAAGCTTCATTGCAATGACGAACAAGCGGGCCGTCGCGTCGTCGCCCAATAAAAATGCTGAGCTGAAATGCAAGCAAGCGTGTGAGCGACAACAATAGGAACCACGACGTGCATTGACGGCAGCGGGAGAAGGCGAGGAGCGTTGCGGACTTGCGGCAGACCTTACGTAACCACCCCCGTGCGCCCCCGCCGCACCCGGCCCTGACACTAAGTTCCGAGAGAGCTCGTCACTTGGTCGCATGTGTTTCCTTTGCAACTGGTATCGAAATCTATATGCACAAACATGGTGCTGTCCAAAATGTTAAATCTCAGTATAAAATTCGCCTATTTTCAGCAAACTTGATATTCATTCTTCTGTTGTGCTTTTTCAGGGCTGACTTTTTCGGCTTCTCATTCTAAGCGAACGAGAAGCCGGTTTATTCGGTTTGTCTTCGTGAGATGGAAGATGTTTCATATTTTTCATAGATAATGTTGTTATATTATACCTTTCAAAGAAAGTCAAGTCTTTCAGCAGGTAAAAATATTAGAGGGTTGATAAAGCGCTCTGCATATTACGACAGATTGTGATACGGGTTAGCCCCAAGAGATATCTGCTCAATAAAGATGAGAGAACAGACAGAGAAAAGAAAACTGAATAATGTAAATGGTCGTCAGGATATCACGTAACTCAATTGGAAACAGTATCCGAGTTGCGTATCACTAGCGACAAATGAGCCGGGAAGGGCTCTCGGTCGTCGAGTCGCACGTCTTATGTATCCTCAAAAGTTACTCGACCCACATATTGAACAGCCTTTGTTGGAAAACGCTGCGTCACTGACCGAATCTAACAACACCAACTATCTGAAACATGTCTGAATTGTTTACCACAACATTAACTAATGAACTTCTCTTTTGGAAGTTGTAATTTATTTTAACTTCCTCTTTTAGAAATAGGTGGGTCAAATTGATTGTTTCATTTAGCTGTCTCAGGGTTTTTTATTCGGGTTCAAATAACAGAGAATCTTAAAGAATTTCGTATCCCACTATGACCTCATATTTTTATTCATCTTGCAGTTTTTGCCAGTTCCAGTTTTCTCTAGTAAGGATGTCGTCTTCGTTAGTTTCTCTAAAATGCCGCTGTTTAGACGCATTACTTTCCACCGTAAATGTGTTTACTTGAGGTTTTCCACTGGGGTAGCAATCTTCGTATTTTAGAAAAGTTTTACTTCAATTAGGTACATAGTTTGAACTTTAGCGACGCCAACACAAAAAAAAAATCGTTTAAGAAAGTTTAAAGAGGTAGTACCTACCTACTAGATTCAGACAGTTTTATCTTGATCAAAACGAATCAAGCCCCTTGTAACAGCCACCAATGGATTAAGTACTACCTATATTCTTTCGGGAAGTCTGTGGACTGTGGTGTTTCAAGTAAAATTTTAGTCTAATTTTGCCAAAAAAAAACAGAACTCTTATAGGATCATTTTGTTGTTCGTCTGTCTGTCTGTCAAGACCCTTTTTCTCAGGAATGTGTAGAGGTATCAAGCTGAAATTTATATCAAATACTCAGGTCTACAGTCCCTTAAAGCTTTGAAATAATCAAACTTCTAAGCAAACTCAATCAAAAGATACAGCCGCATACATGCCGCAAATTTACGACACTCGCAAGGGAATCAAAACCTACAGGTTACTTCCCGTGAACTCAGAATCTTGAAATATGGTGAGAAGCAACGTCTTATAGCATAGACAAGCTAAAAATAGCGAAAACCGTACATTTTTAGTTACATCATAATAAAAATATTTTTACTAATTTTATACTTTGTTTAAGTATGGAAGCCTCTGAGCGCGAGTGCTACTCGCACTTAGCCGGTTTTTTTTTTCTAAAATTGTATTACCGCATCACCCAGGTATCCAGACATTTTTGAAGAACACTAAATACATCGAGAACCAAGGTCACAATTTACTATTCTGAACCAGTTTTTTTTTTTCAAAGTAAACGCGAGATATTAGTCACGGGCTCAGCCGCGAGATAATTTGTACGATAACAGTGAAACAGGCGGGCCTTGTTTCAGAATTCAACCCATGTAACAATGTCACGATCCCCCAACATCCCTCGGGCGGGGTCGCACTGTTTACACTAAATTACCAGAGAAATTCCATCACACAGCTTATCGCGATGTGCCGAACTGTTCCGGACTGAGCACATGTTGTAGTAACTGTTACAACTTACAAGGGTCATAAACTCGTGTGTCAAAATATTAATTACTCGTGTTTTACGTCAATGTTCGCTGAGAGCTGAGATGAAAAACACGTTTTATTGAAGTCAAAACTGTAATTCCTTCCTAGCAACAATGAGTTCTGCAGTGATCTAAAATCAGAAAATATAAGGAGCGTCGGTCTAGCTCTATCAGATCTATGTAAGTAGCAAACCATTTCTGCAAAACACAATAACTTTGTTGAAGCATTACTATTAATACTGTAAACGGGATATTTACCATGTTTTGATACCAAAA
This sequence comes from Diarsia mendica, assembly GCA_949316265.1. Taxonomy (NCBI): domain Eukaryota; kingdom Metazoa; phylum Arthropoda; class Insecta; order Lepidoptera; family Noctuidae; genus Diarsia; species Diarsia mendica. Next base: position 17,898,595 of record OX438897.1, read on the forward strand.
CAAAACAAAACATGGTAAATATCCCGTTTACAGTATTAATAGTAATGTCAGTGACCATGTCAGTTTAAAAACTTATTTTGTTGAAGCAGTTTAGTGAAAGAGACTGGGCTTTTCTCTATAGATGCTCTTCTAGGCATATTTTCTTATCGTACACAATATGTACTTTGTAGATCATGGGTAAGTAGATGTTTTAACTGGTGCTTTTATTTAAAAAATATGGGGGTTTAGCACCGTATAATAATATGGTTTTTACTTGGCATAGAATTGGCAACTCTCATTGTGATTGTTAACGGGAATTAAATGATAAGGAGATTTCACCAAATTCTCAATGGCAAGACAATGAGTAGAAGCATCCCCTTTTCGGGTTTGCCAAGCGTGATAATGGCCTATCTCATTATGACTGTCAGCAGTGGAAATGTTAGGGCCCATAAAGATTTCTGGTGAGAAATCATTTTAATGTTTTATTAGCCATTCGATTTTATTTAATATCTAAGTCCGAAATGTTAAGGAATAGGATAGGTATCATATTCGTGTGTCAGTGTGCCCCATAACCACATGTTCAATTCCAATTAAAAAGTCCAGGCAGGACGTTTTGCTCGAATCGTTTATCGGTATGCACCGTTTGAGTTATGTTTCGACTGCGGAACGAGCTGTTCCAAAACCGGAGCACAGGAAATGCATAACGTAGCGCCAGACGTATTATAGGCACTCGCAGCCGCACGCTAGTTTGGTTTCCGATGTATCGAGACAGTTGTGATATCGCAAATTCAATTTACGGAACACTGCATTGAGGATGTTCGGCATACGATAATGTTTCTTTATCTTCACCGAGACTATGAATTGATACAAAGAACTGCCCTTGTACAACATTTTAGTAGTGATTCAACAGAACCAAGATAATCAGAAATCAATATAACTGGCCAATAAAACCTGTTTCTGATAGGAAATCGAAGTTAACAAATTATTCAAAAACCCAACGACGACGGCGATGGTCTCTCGGTATCAATAAATCTGAATAGGATAATTTGGCATAAAGTCCCAGCGACCCCAAACAGCTCGCCGAGTGGAGGCTTTATTTGGAAAGTCGCCAGGAACATTAACACAAATAATATGTCGTAGACTAGGGTCTGGCGGAGCACGGATTCTATGGTGTAACTACGCAGAGCAACATCGAGTGTGCATCGATTGCAAAAACCGCTACAACAGTAAAATCAAATTGAATATCAAAATTTTCGATCACGGAATACCTATAACGACCGGAGCGAGCAGCCGACAGAACAGCAGTTTTATCTATGGGTTTATCGGATTTTTTTTCAATTTTTTCAAGGAAATTAGTCGACATTTCGTCGAAGAATACTAAATTACTAATACAAAATTTTTGGAAGCGCATTATGTTTCGTTGAAAAGGTATTACAGTCAAGTATGTCGAGAAGATTGCTATTCAAAAGAAGAGTCATTCATTCAGACACCATAATATAATGAGACTGCTGCTAAAAATAGACGCGACACATAACGTGAATCAGCTGTTGCAAACTTGCAAGTGCATGTGACGTGAACGCCACGACTTCATCAATAGACCGATAGTCTGACATACATTTCTCAGCTTTCATATTATTATATCTTTAGTAAAGTTATTTTTCAAATGTTTTCTTCTTGTGTTCTGTTCTTCTGTTCCCTGTTCCACTGTAACTTACGTTCTGAAGATGTGCAAAGATTTTTAATGTTCTTAACGCTGTGATGGCAGTTTTTATTGAGTCAGAAAAGAAAGCCAACTTAGTGTTATCACTAGCGATCTTCAGTTTCTGTAACGCAATATATTGTCCTTTGTGAAACAGCACAACATTTGCACCCCAGGGCGGAGTCGTCTGTGAATCACGAACTGAGCGGGTTTCCTTTGTTTCGACCAACCTGTTGTGGAACGAACGAAGTATATTTGAGGACCTCCAGGTAAGATAAGGAACTTAACTCATGTCCAGTCCAGGTGGGGAGAGTTTCAGCAGTTTGTACGAATGGACACGTAAGAACTATCTTTCCAGTTTTACTTCATTTTGTCTTTCTTGAGTCCGTTCAGCAGCGAGTGGAAGGACTCACTTGGCTAGTTGTTAATTACATATTTAGAAATAAAACTGAATGTACGTTAAGCGTTCTAAATGAGGTGGACACAGGAAAAAATGGCTGTGTATTGTTCTAAAAGAGGTTCGGGTAAATTAGATGCTTAAGAAAAACAATTATGCAAACAACCATCTAATTGGATTACGAGTTGCTTAGGCCTCATAGCCTTGAGCAGTCTACAAGATTTCGAATAGGCACACATTTCTTTCTCAAGGACTGATTTCAGCGTGAACAAGGTAATTGGTAATTAGAACGTTTGCAACTGTGTTATGTGTACGGTCAGTGATGCGAATGCCATGCCATGATTGATGATGCAAATCTGACGCTTGTAGTGTTGGTATGAGTCAAGTTTAGTGAAGGTCGCGTGCCGGATGCCGCCCTCGTCAGCTGATAACAGCGCCAGTTAACATATTCAACTGCTCAGTGACATAAACTACGGGCCACGAATTTGGATAACACTTTTGTTTATCAAACTAATATTTGTAATGACTGCGAGGTCTGGCAGTTAACCAACTTAGTGGAGGTTCAACCTTTTTAGTGCACGCAATGTGGACGTCACGACACTTAATACACAAGCAATACACGACGGCTTATTGCAAGAAAATGCCCCATTAGCCCACTACTTGGAAATCCATCTTCTTTGTGTTCCATTTAAAGTTTTCAGAATTCGATCGAAGAACCTTGTTGTTGAAGTTTTTTTTGCTATTATAACTACCCATATTACATGTTATCCTAAAACCTTCAGTAAAATATAAATGTAGTTAACAGCCGTATCAGTACGGAATATAAATAAAGTTTGATAAAACGATGACGCCACTTTTGTAGCAGCACCATTGTGAATACATTTGAATATCGAATGCTCGTGTGAATATTTTTCTAAAACGGGAGGCGTCGTCTTTACCTGGTAGAAAGGTTTCGCTTGTCGACTTTATCGAAGTGCATTGGCCGTACTTATAGGCAAGAGCTTTGTAATACGTTCTTTTTATTGACAGCAGAACAAAATTTTGTTTGCTATTTCCTATATTTACGGCTCTCTTCTACCGTCAGCTAGCTCTTCGAACTTGGAGCAAAAGTTGGATCGATAGGAATCGCAATTTAATGGTTCTTAGTTGATGATTATCAGAATATTGTTCTGTTTGCGTACTTTTGACTATTTCTTATAAGATTTCCTGCGGGGCGAGCACGGGCGTACCCAAGACGTTGGTGACAAGACGTTATAAATTATGTCATGTCTTAGAATTTGTCTTAAATGCTAGCACGGGTACCACATGTGATATAATTTAAGACGCGACTTGTCTTTCTTGTTGCTGACTTCATAGTGTGACCTAGTATATTAAAAAAATAAAAATGTCTATGACCATCTGAATAGGCGACCAAATAAAAAAGTACGTGTATAAGAGCACAGTTCATACAGTTAAACAACTTTTTAATTTTCTTGGGTACTAATTCATTTTTGACTTAGCACGTACGCGCAGTGTTGCCAACTTAGTGGATTTTCCACTAAATCTGGTGGTTTTGACTTACCTTTTAGCGGACAAATATCGGTTTTAGTGGCTAGTGGATTTTTCTAGTGGAATTATTTGGTACCAAACAGTCGTATCAGTCCGAGATTAACGATGATGATACGGACGGAAACGACTCATCTGAAGATAACTTAATAATATAATTTGATTGACCTCTTTTAAAAAATAGGTTTTATTAAGTATTTTGTTCTTCCACAAAAGCCATGAATTAATAGAGAGTTGAAGTTGAAGTATTTTGTTACATTATATTATGTAATTTTCATGTTATTGCTTTAATAAACGTTTCAAAAAAATATTATTTCCTTTAGTAAAGACCAAAAATCTGCCAGAAATAAAGTTAGTGGAAAATTTAGCGATTTTTTAAGAAGGTGCGATTTTTTTAGTGGATTTCTGGTGGTTTTAGAGGTCGATTCTGGTGGGGAGCTTGAAACTTCGATGGCAACACTGCGTACGCGGCACGTCTTTCATTTTCTTTTTTTATTTATTATTTGATAACTTGCTACTAACTAAAAGTTCTGTTTTTCCTTTAAAAGTTTGATGTGATTTGTTTTGAAATATATTGTGAAATTTTTGAAGTGAAATAACTCGAACGGATTAGAGGAGTCCCAAATGTTTCTTCGGAATATTTTCCTACTTTGGACCTCTTGCCTTCGGGCAAGAACATAATTATAATAATTTACTGCCATTTGATGCAGTAGTAAGCAGAAAAATATACTTATATTTTTAATTTACTTTTATCACCACCTCCGAACGAACGTGATATAAACGAGCATATTCATCTGTCAAAATGTGACATTTGTTACAAAATGGGTGCGCCCATAATAGCAAATAAGACATAGGAGTCCCAACTAGACGTCAAGAAGTTGTATCACATATCAAGAAATTATCTTACGCCGCCGTGCTAGCATTTAAGACAAAACGGTTTTATCGCCCAAACTGTGATAAAATGTGTGACTCATGCCATGTCACTGTAGGCCGTGCTCGCCGGGCTGGTGCAGATTAAGGGCAGAGAGGTAAACTTAACAGGATAGGTACCTACCTATTAGGAAAAGCCCCGGCAGTTCGACATTGGGTTCGGCTGGGTAGATTACAGGTAATCTTCTGTATTATTTACGTGCAACTGATTAGATCGGTATTCTGGCACGCCATCGCCACGCGACTAAACAATTATGAAGGAAACTTGGTCTACAGATGGAGACCTGGATTATAATAGCATAGGATATTCCTTATACATTTTTTTCAGAAAGAAAACAGTATACCTACTGCATCATTTTCGTAATTTATAAGAAGTATGGACGAAGACAGCTGTGCCCACCCCAAATGAATTGGGATAAGGGCAGGAGATAATGATGATAGATTTTCGCAATATAGATTGAAGATTTAATTCGCGATATTTTCGACTCATGACCGGTCTACCCTGCTGGTCCCTGGACCCTTACATTTGGTGTTGCTGTAGTTGGGTAAAAAACCAATCCAGCTACACTGGAAAATCAATTTTTTTGGCATAATATAAGAGGTGGTTTTCATCTCCTAAGTATCACTAAAGAAACCAGAATCTAATTAGACTACTTATAAGAATTATCTGTGAACATGTTGGCTAAGTAAATGTTTCTTTATGGAAATACTTTAGAATTAGGTAATTAATTTATGTTAATTACAAAAAGATGATGTAATTTACAGATGAGTGTGTCTCATCAAATAATTGTGGGTTTTTCATAATGCCATGTACCTACCTACTAACATTTTAATACCAGATTGATAAGCTTGTGAATTGTTCTATTAAAGTATTCCATTATTAAGCTTGCCAAACAAAACAACAGCAGCAGTAAAGCAAACATTTGTATCAGATACTATTGAAAAATGTTGGTTTGTAGATCAGTAGGTTAAGGATAAACCATGTTAATTGATGATCCAACAAAGTAACCTTTTAACACAATGTACTCGCACATCTCAATAATAATTAGGATTATGATCCACGGGGTATTTAATGAAGTTCTATTACATTGATGAGAAAAGTAGGTTTTCCGTGTACTTTTTTGTAAGAAAAAGTGTTTATCAGTACCTAGAATTTTACCCGTGGAAAGCAGTATAATAGGTCTCTATCTATTTACACAGAAATTATTGTAGCTTCAGCAGATTTAGGATAGTAGAACCTTGCAAACTGGAAGATTTAATAAAAGTTCCTGCTTAAATTTTTTGGTCCGGTAATTTAATTTTCAGTGTCTTTCATCTAATACCAATAAGAAGTACTACCTACACATTTAATCAATTAAAATAGAGCTGCCTACAAGGGGCAGTAAGTGTCCTAGTAAAATTATTTGTCAAGTCGAGTGGGCAGATAGCCTTTCCAATGAGGTTATCCAATTACGAAGATGCTTGCTAAATTATTGATCAAAATGCAATGGAAAATGCAGTTAAAGTAGGTAGTTAGTAAAACTGCGGAACGCAACAAATTGTCTCGCTTCAATGACAGCTATCATTCAGCGGTGTCAAGTCCGGGGTGGGGCGACGAGATTAAAGAACACCATTGGAAGTAGGACCCTGGAAAGTGATTCCCTGGGTCTGTGAGAACCAAGACCAAGGTCTTCATCGTACTTGACTGATATGACACACGATTTCAATGCTGTTTCTTTATGAATTCGAGGTCATCACGAAAGCCTTTGGTTAAAGTAGCGCTGAGAAACTAAGGAAAACCAACTTACCGCTTGGAGCGCCGCTAACCTATCCTTCGTCATCCTTTACAAAGAATCACACACCAAGTAAACGTTTTATCTCGTTACACAATCCCATTCACAGATATTTTTCTAACAAACGTCACTAAACTAAAGGACACGAACACTACGTTCACTTCACTCAAAAAATCGATACACACGAAACGAACAAAACTTCACTACCTGTCTCATGTACTGTGTGAACTGAAATTTTGCAAAGTTGTAGATGGCGTAACTGTTCGATAAAGTATGTGACGTCAACAGAAATGTCGATAAAGCAGTGATGGCGCTAATTTTCAGTTGATTGTATTTTATTTTGTTGGATTTTAAGATCATAGTCAATATAATATTATTTCACTCTAAAAAATATTGTATTAGTTAAATTAAAATTAAAATATAATTAAAACCCTTTGAACTCTATAAAAATACAACTTTAAAACTAATAAAAGTATCTCAACTGACTGTTGGAGTCATTGCGCCTGTCGTTGTCAAAGAAATCTTCCGCTTAGTCAAGTGACGCCATTGTGAGCCGTAACGACTTTTAGCTGCAACGAGTTTAATCTCAATTTTCTTAAACAATCTTGGTAATAAGTGCATAGATTTTGTGTAATTTGATTCTATAATTCGTACGCTTGTAATTTTACATTATATTTATGTTGTCAGTCGTGTAGTTTTAGTGTAATTGGTGTTAATGTTCGGTACTATTGAGCTAAATTCCTGTGAGCCTAGTTGAGCGCCATTCGGTGAAAAGTTATAGGAAATTTAAAGTTGTCAGTTTCCTAAGGCCAGTGAGTTTGTTAAATTGCTGGATAAATGTTAGCTTTCAATTCATCCTGACATACCAAAACAGTTCGCGGAATATTAGGGAGTCCAATTATTTGCGCCAAACGTTCATACTTTAACGTCATGAAGCCTTTGTCAGTTTTTTCCTAATCTTGAACTTTTCTGTTATTTTTCAGAATTAGAAGTATAAAAACAATAACAATGGCAGATGATATGCCCACATTCAAATGCGTGCTGGTCGGTGATGGTGGAACTGGCAAAACTACATTTGTCAAGCGACACTTGACTGGAGAATTCGAGAAAAAATACGTTGCTACACTTGGCGTCGAAGTGCATCCCTTGGTTTTCCACACAAACCGTGGTCCCATCAGATTTAACGTATGGGATACAGCTGGTCAAGAGAAATTTGGAGGATTAAGAGATGGTTACTATATCCAAGGTCAATGTGCCATCATCATGTTCGACGTAACCTCTCGTGTCACATACAAAAATGTGCCGAACTGGCATCGAGATTTAGTGCGTGTTTGTGAAGGCATTCCTATTGTTTTGTGTGGCAACAAAGTAGACATCAAGGACAGGAAAGTCAAAGCAAAAACAATTGTTTTCCATAGAAAAAAGAACTTACAGGTGAGACTACATTGCAACTTACTTCCATATTTCAAAGTATTCATAAATACAACTGAATAATGCTACTGTGCAGTTAATAAACATCTATCTAAACCCAAATTTTTGTTTTTCAGTACTATGACATCTCAGCCAAGTCTAACTACAACTTTGAGAAGCCTTTCCTGTGGTTAGCTAGGAAATTGATTGGTGATGGTAACCTCGAGTTTGTCGCCATGCCTGCTCTCCTGCCCCCAGAAGTTACAATGGACCCGCAATGGCAGAACCAAATCGAAAAGGATCTCAAAGAAGCCCAAGACACTGCGCTGCCCGAGGAGGATGAAGACTTGTAAATATAGCAACAACTAAAACTAAATTTCAGTGCAACTGCATTGACTGTGCAAAGTGTACACAATGTTTTTAAATTTCATTCCATAAGTTCAAGTGATCAAAGAAGTTGGTATAAAATTCGACACAACTTATTAAATGTTCATTATTTCTGTATTCGCTTTAATAAAATCGATGTTAAAAGGAATTTTAGAAACTTTTTTTTTTATTGTAAAAGCTTTTGAATTAAAACATCTTATTACAGATGTTAGCAATAGCTGGACTTTGTATTAGAATAACATCTGTATTAAATGAGGCATCTTCTCCAAAGAGCTGAACCCACTATTTATTATGCTAGGACAAACTCTGTAAACCTACACATGTGTTAGCCAGCATATTGTGTAATGTAAATTCCTGATGGTACATACATTTACTTTAATAATTAATGCATTACTGTTAATCAGTGGCATGTACATAACCAGTGAGTATTGAATTTTGATTTGTATGTATGACTGACAATATTACACTGTAAAATTGTGGTGATAATTTTTGAAATAAAGTTGAAAAAAGACCTTTTGTATTTTAATTAACTTGGACAAATCAAACAACACAGCTAGTCTTCTAAAGAAGACTAGCTGTGTTGTTTGATTTGTTGGGAATAATGTTATTTGCCATCTTGTAAGTGAGCAATTTTCTCTAACAAAAAATGTTGGGCAATGATGTGATGATGAATTGATGACTCATCCTGTGTAATAAAAAAACATTTATATTTATCAATGAGTTAACATCATCTGGGCGTAGAGATTATCATTGTCGCGTTTATTCAGCAGGACATTGCAGACTACATTCCTCCTCAACCTGTTGAATAAGTAGAGGTTTTGTTATATTTTTTGGAAAACTCAGCTAGGTACACATAATAATATTGCATAAATGCTGATTTCTCGATAATTATTGAGCTTTGTTTTTCAGTGGAACAGGCTCTACATAATACGCATGTAATCCCCGAAGAGTTCGGCATAATTACTACTCCTACATTTCGCCAGTTTATGTTTTTAAGTCCTGCCACTGTCGTAGCGGGCGACCACTAAAGCAACTAGCTAGGCAGCATCATATTATCAGCTATCTCCCAGTAAAAGTCCCTTCAAAATCGGTCTAGCCATTTGTGAGATCTTTTTTCCAACTTGAACCATGCACCCTTTTCATTCAGCAGACAGACAATAACCCTCCTTTTAGGCTTCGCCGCAGTCGGGTAATTTGTTTTGTATATCTTAGGCATTCACTAAAAAAGGTGTTTTTTGATATTACAGACATTTGTCATCTTCCTACCCTTCTAAATCTACCATTGTATCCGTATAGTTCTACTGTTCAGTTCAACTAGTAGGACTAAACGGAGAAAAAAATCCATTTAGTTCTACTATCTGCTGTATGAATTTTAATTGAACTAAACGGACAAAAAAGTTCTTTTAGTACTACTAATTTCCGGAATTATGTCAAACTGGTTGGACCACGGGGATAGGATGATCGTGTAAAACAAACATACATGCAACGCATGTTGTACTCCATGACGCGCGCTCGCTTCGCTCGCATATTACATAACACTATTGTCTTCTGTCCCCGAAGTGCAGGGCCTCCGCCGGCCTCCTTCGTCGGCCTACGGCCCGGTGCCCATGCCGCCCATAAAGGATACTGTCGCGAGACGGTCGTATTATAATTTTGGTTAAAAGAGGAGGTAGTAATTGCATTGCACTTCAGCATTAATAGATAACCTTTTCCTGTTTATTACCAGTAGTTGTTCCATAGATCATACATTCAATTCCCAGAAGTACAACTAGTTGGACCAAGGAAAGAACAACTCACTGTAATTGAACCATTGGTAAAGATATTTCCCCATAGAACAACCAGTTGAACCATGGGTAAATTTACTTCTCCGTAGTACAACCCATTGTATCCGTATAGTTCTAATACAATGGAAATTAGTAGTACTAAAAGAACTTTTTTGTCCGTTTAGTTCAATTAAAATTCATACAGCAGATAGTAGAACTAAATGGATTTTTTTCTCCGTTTAGTCCTACTAGTTGAACTGAACAGTAGAACTATACGGATACAAGTAAATCTACTTGGTGTCTTCTTCCAGTGTCCCCTCTTTGATGTCATTTATGTAGATAAACTTGCTCCAGTTGAGTGATGTCAGTGCCACAATAACGAAACATGACATGTTTTCACATGAGCCATACAGAATTTGCATTGCAACATTTGTGTCAAAATAAAAGAAGATATTTTAGATTTTTGGTTTATTGAACTTTACATTGATAAATGCATACAATAATATTTTGAACTACAGTCCTAAGCTTAACATTTTAAATCGTAACAGAATTTACTTCTTGGAGGAAGCCTTTTCTCGGGCCTTCTTGCCCTCCAAAAGCTTGAGCCTGTCTTCCTCAGACAAATTGTTGTTGATTTTGGTAATCACGCCAGTACCGAGGGTCAGATCTCCCAAACGCAAAGTAAATCTTTGACCAGTTTCACACACCATGGGCTTCAGAAGGCGCAAGCGCAACCTGAAACAAGCAAATAATTTTGTTAGAAACGAAATTCAAGAAAAAACTTATATTTTGACTCCTCATCTTAAAATTTTATTAGTAAGAAAAAGTGCTTGGCCAAGCCCGCCACACTATTCCCAAACCACTGTAACTCCTGTTAGCCAGAATCAACAGTGGCGACCACAAGAGAAGCGCCTAAACAATGAAGCTCGACGTAGTCCCAGAGAACTGTCTTGGATCCAAAATAAAAAAGTGCTTATTCAAGTTTTCTGAAATACTTACGAAGCATCTTCCCCAGGCATCACCATCTCTTTTTCAGGAATAACAACTTGTGAGGCACAGTCCCACGTCATGGAAAACATTTGCAATTGAATGAAAGATGTGAATGGTTTCGCCCGACCACCCTCTTCTTTGCTCAGGATGTAGACAGCTGCTTCAACATTGTCATGAGCTTTAACTGTGCCAGGCTTAGCCATAACCATGCCACGCCTGATCTGTTCACGCTTTACTGAACGTACAAGGGCTCCCAGCTGATCACCAGCCTGTGCCTCATCTAAAGTCTTGTGGAACATCTCAACACCTGTGACTGTGGTCTTCATAACTTTACCGTGTCCAACAATTTCACATTCAGTACCCTTCTTTAGAACACCTGTAATAGATAATGGTTAACTTAAATATAATACAACATTTTTTTGAATAAAATGCCATATTGAATTGTCTCATATTTAAATTGTTACAAACCTCTGTGCAAACGTCCTGTGACAACAGTACCACGTCCAGGAATGGAGTGGACAGACTCAACTGGCAAGAGGAATGGCTTGTCTAATTCACGAATAGGTGTTGGGATGAATGCATCTACTTCTTTCAAGAGCTGTGAAATAGCTTCTGCACCAATCTCAGGACTTTTGCCCTCCAATGCACACAATGCTGATCCTGTTAAAATAAAAAATAAACATGGGTAAATACTTAAAACAATATGGAATATAGAAACTGGAAGTCATGGGGAGAGGCCTTTGCCTGGCATTGGGATGATACAGGCTAACAGAATCGGACTGATACTGTTAGCATCTGTCATCAACCACAAAATCTGCAGAATCTTTTTAGGTACAAGAGAGGTAGGGCCAAATTCCAAAAGTAACCACAGACCTCAACTTAGTATTCTGTCATTTCAGTTGCAGTTGCTTTTAGAAGTTAAATAATAATTAAGAGCTTTAATTACCTTTAATCACAGGTATTTTATCACCATCATATCCCATCTCAGACATAAGCTCTCTTATTTCCATTTCTACAAGTTCCACCATCTCCTGGTCAGCAGCATCCACTTTGTTGATAAACACAACAACATGTTGGATTCCTATCTGTTTAGCAAGCAGCAAATGCTCTCGTGTCTGTGGCATAACACCGTCTGTTGCGGCTACGACAAGTATAGCTCCATCCATCTGTGCTGTTCCTGTGATCATGTTCTGGAACACAAGTTTGAAATATTTTAGTAAATTAACACTTCATCATCTGGCTATTCCTTTTCCAACTATGGATCGGCTTAAAGTCTAACTGGATGCAGCTGCCTATCTGACCTCCACAGTCGACAACCCAGTTATTACTGGGTATTTCGATACCCTTTGGTAAGTAAATGAACACTTATTTTTCATAATAATTTAAGTGATTCAAGAAATTTTTGCATAAATATCAAGTTACAAGGTTATAAGGCCTGGTAAAGTGATACCTATTCCAATAATTTATTTTATAGATATGTGATAGTATTAGTATTACCTTGATGTAATCCGCATGTCCTGGACAGTCTGTGTGGCCATAATGCCTAGATTCAGTTTGGTACTCAACATGGGCAACGTTGATTGTAATACCACGAGCTTTCTCTTCTGGTGCGTTGTCAATATCTGCATAACCTTTCTTCTGTGCGAGGTTCACATCTGATAATACTGAATGGGAGAAAAAAAAAGGAATTAATTTAACCTTACTAAACTCAGCTAGAAACTTGAAGACATAGGTTTATAAATAACTTTTAAAAACAGATCTTTGAAAGTTATTGCAGAATAACTATTGAAAAAATTTGATTATTTGTTTAGAGATTGCTTTAAATTACTGCACAATTTAATGATTACTATACCAGCAGATTAGCAGCATGTCTGCTTTTCTATCATAATGTAATTTCCTGTTAAGTATTTTGTGAGTACATAAATAAATGATTATTGTTAACACAATGTAAGAATGGTAGCAATCAATCATATTCATATTTTGCCTAAGTTTATCAAGAATTCAAGATCACCAAGAGGAACTGCCAAATTATTTTTTGCAGTCTTATGCATAAACTAATTTAATTAAGGTCATAAAACTGTAGAACTTGGCACAAATCAATACCTTTAGTGATGGCTGCTGTAAGTGTGGTCTTTCCATGGTCAACATGTCCAATAGTACCAACATTACAATGGGGTTTTGTTCGCTCAAATACTTGTTTCTCTGCATAGTTCCTCCTGAGGATAATACTCAATGGTGTCAAGCCAGGCAATCCGGTGCTCCTTACGTGTGAGCAATTGTTCTGTTTCAGCAGTAACTTTACAGCTAAAATACATGAAATTATTATTATTAATGTGACTGCACTTTTGTTGCAGATAATCAATAACTTAACCTCAAAATTTTGGCAAGTTTATTTTTGCAGGGATGTGCTACCACAATAGTTAAGATAAATGCACAATTAGAAATGATTAATGAACTAAATGTATTATATCGCCGTCGAACTATATTCTAGAATAACCATGCAACTGATGCAACCTAGTTTTACATAATGATCTGATAACCGAGTGTGGATTTTTTACAATGATTTACTGTAGAAGAAAATAAAGAATGCAGTCTAAAACATTGAATACTGAAGATAAAAACGAATAAAAGAACGATGTAGGCATTTGTTTAATGCCAATAAAGTGAGCACTATATTCTACGGCTTTCCGTACCTGGGTTAACCAAACTTTTGGCGAATGATATGCTAGCCATTTTAGGAAATTAGTTTTCTACAGCAGACGCTGCAGATGAATGAGAGAAACAATTCACTCAATTTGTAATTATTAGTTTTCCAATACGAATTTTATTCGTAATCGCACGCCGTCGCCGATTTCCTAATTTTCTTCGGAGTTGACGTGACGGATGGCCAAGTTTTCGCCCTTTTCTACAATTGATATTTTGTCTATCTACAAACTAGTGCCGTACCGTACCGTAGCCAAGTCGGCCAAGTTATATTAGCAACAAAGATTTGTACTAGTTCCATGCAAGCTATGGAACTATAATGTACGAACCGAGTAAGGCAGTTTAGTTTACTTTGTTTATTTAATTTATTTTGTGCCAAACCTCTCACAAAACCGTGTAGGAAATGCGTAGACAGAGAATAGGTATAGACAAGGCATCAGCGTATTCAGTAAGAGACAGCGATAGTTATTATCCGATTAATGACAAATGACATGAACTGACAAAGAGAACCACCTAACCTGTATTGCTACACACTTTGGTCGGGTAATTTAAACAAACAAGTCAAGATAATATTATCGTCGTACTAGATGAAATTATCAATTATCTTTACTTGTTATTGACAGAAAATAGTTGTACGTACAATAATCATTTGATTTACTTGATGTAATAGATGGAAAATGCCACTTACCGATGAAAGGTTATGTTTGGTTGATTTCGTTCACTACGGCTTTTACAGCCATATATACAGCAATTCACCATCACTACACACTTAATATTACTTTCTGGAATATCACTAAGTTGCAAATTACACAAAATAAGCGTATAACAATTTTTATCTAAGAAAATATTCTGACAACACAAATATTGCTTGCCATCAGGCTAGTGATGGCAAACAACAAAAAACCGATACGCAAAAAGAGATGAAAAAACGATGCTATGTCCTGTTCACACATACACATTTTGCCATAGTGTTGTCTCACTTTCGTAATTCTTATTATTTTAATAGCTTGTCTATACCATTCTCTGTCTACGAGGAAATGGAAGGAATAAGCCATAGAATGGCAAAGCCAGGCTTACCCCTGCCAGGCCGTTCGATGTATCCAACTCGTTACTCGTCCCACAGGCGTCATGGTAGTTAGACCTTTCAACTTACATAAGTAATCTCTCTACAATTTTCTGACAGACACGAACAGACCAATTTATGAGTTGCTTTTGATACGTTTATAGGGATAATGATTATCGGGGTGAAAAGTTCTTCATCCCCATAGAAAAGGATAGATCCCCCGAGCAGACGATCGTTGTGTGGTTGGCCATCTCGTAGAACTATTCTGTGAGTGCCTTGAATAAATGGCCTTCAGCCGGGGTACTGCCCGACATCGACGGTTGTCTGGTTTTTTAGTCTTATATAATTTTATAGTACGATTCTGTTTGACATTAATTCTTCCTTTTTGGCATAGATAGATGCCACTGATTGCCATTGAAGTCATCGCGCTGGGCGGAGTGGTAGGGAGTGTCATACTCATACTTCTACTGGCTAAAAACCACTCATGTTCCTTCTTAGCCCTTTATGTTGAGGACGCGGTATCTCTTGCGAACAACCCTCAACCGTATCCAATCCAAGCAGCCTCAAGTTTAAAACCGATTGAAGTACTTTTTTAACTCCCGCGACTAAAAAGCGGTGCTCTAAGTTTTAAGACGCAGTTAACGGGGGAACCGTAAAAACGACCTGTTTTTCGTCGCAGAGTTAGCCGTATTGCTACTTATTACAATTCCAAAAAAATACAAAGTATAGTCAAATGTATAGGTAAAAGACTTATGCAAAAATATTTTCTAAAAGTAATCAAGAACCTCGAAAAAAAAAATCACAAAATCACAAAAAAATCACACGAAAAAAATTTTTCGTCTCGAAATGCTCAATATTTTGAGTGACAACTGTTATTTTTTTTTTTACTATCAGAAAGGAAATTTAACCAACTAAAGACATTGTAAAAATATTTTAACATTACAGCGTATTTTTTTTTTAATAAATTAAATCTGCGAACTATCGTTCATTTTGGCAGTCACGAGCATCAAACGCATCGCCATTTTCAACCTTATTTGTTTAGGCGATGAGTTAAACGCGCGCTCAAGGTCGCGAAGAGTTTTAAATGCGTACACGTCCCGCCACGTAATAAAAAGAACGCTGAGCGCAGGGATACTGTTGCGCCCGTTAGATAGTCGTGTTCTGAAGTACTAGGCTACTGTGACCGTGTTAAGTGTAATAAATTGTTGTAGAATCCTAATACAAACACTAGCTCCTTAATACTTTGGAATAAGCTGAAATTTGAAAAAAATAGTCATGTTGACTTAACTGTCAGCGTTCTTTTTACATGGCGCGACCTGTATCTGAATGTTTGTTTGCGGCATCACCACAGCTCCTGCGTTACGTACTTATCTGCTACCCAATTATTTTGTGGCATGTGGCTTAAAATGAGACACACAAAGAGCCTAAATCAACGTTTTAATAGTAAGTGCTACAGTGGTGCTGTACTTAAGTATACTATAATTAAAAATCAAAGTCACTACTTGGTGAATCTATCCTGATACTCAAGTCTTTAGTCGACGGTTGAGTTGCGTCCTCTGGCACGTAAGTTGCAGAAGTGTCTGAAAAACATACAAATATTATAAGCAGGCTTAGAGCTTGTTTGAACCGTCACAATTTGCGACCATCAGATCACTATCACCAAAGGAATTTTCTATTGGACGCCATACATTGGAACCTAACTGAACATGTCTCACTAACTGCCGCACTCAGAGAGCTTTAATGATTACTTAGGCCATCACTTAGTAAAGGTTTTGACAGTTTTGTCATACTCATGCTCATTCTAAAAAAAGTTACATTGCATTTCCCGAAACTGTTCTATAACTAAAAAATAGATGTTTACCATTATCGATCGATTCTGCTTCCGTACTTCCTACTTGAACCGCCATGGAATTAGACGGTTTATCAACGGATTCCTCGGTGTTTACATTTTGCGGCTCGCTGTTATTCGGTGCAACGTTATTATTTTCAGCGGGTTCATTACAATCATTAATGCTATTGAGGTTCTTCACAATGTGACTTTTATTTCTCTTAGCTCTTTTCGGAGTTCCCAGTATTATAACATTGTTAAATTGTTTACTTGTTTCCTCATTAGCAATATTCGCGTTAGTATCTTCTTCGGATTCGGAGCTTTCAAGTGGAAAATCTACATTAAACTTCCTTTTAAACTGCCTTTGATATTTCTCTATATCGCTTTTCTTAATTTTCTTAGGACTTTGAATAGGTCCTTTATGTTTAGCTACAAAGCTGAATTGCGACAAACGAATTTCAAGTGGCAGCTTTTCGGCTTCATTTGCCTGCGCCATAGCTGCTTTAAGGCGAATGGTGTACTTTTTGTTTTTCAGCAAGCGTTTTAACATATCTTTATTAGAAGAAAATGGTAGTAACTGGTCTGGAGCAATCCACGCTCGAGTAACTTCCATAGTATCAAAAAATACAACATTATAATGAGTCTGAAAAATGTAATAGTTTCAGATTATAATCCTATATTTTATATCTTAAAAAAAATTGAGCCAGTCATCAAATCATTCTATCTTGTGGTGTCACTGTTGGACATAGTCCTCACCCATCGCACACCGTTCATAAGCCGAGGATGTTGATACTCCACCCAACGAAGTTCTTCGCTTTATTTTAAACATCCTAACAACCTAATCATGTTATTCGTGAGAAATTTCAAAAATAGATAGAAAAATAAGTTTACAGGTATATCAGAGAAGCCATCGAGCCAGTAGTACTGCTCCGTGTCAGGACAGTCATCGACCATTGCAGGCCACCACGGCCAGCCAGCTAGACGGGCCCATACTAGCGACCCTGTCGCATACTCGCTATGAATTAAGTCTTCTTCGACATGAAGACGCAGAGGAGCTTCGGGCACAGAGCAACTGGCGAACTCTTTGTCTGGAAAAGAAGAGACAGCCTTGACTTTTCTTGTACCTACATTTCTGCAATTACAAAATAGAAGTTACATTGCCAACGAGAGTCCATTATAATCACTAACTATCTACTAACCTGGATTCATCCAGCAGTACCACTTTTTGGGCAGCTCATGCCTGTCAAGGACAGCATGCAGGTAGCGCCAGCGGTCACAGTCATCACATTGCGCCCACAGACCGGCTGTGCGACGCTTCTGCAGCCAGAGCAGTTTCTGACTGTGAGAGATCTCAGTGGGCGGCTGACTGAGCACGTCCTTGTATGAGCTGCAAAATTTACGAACATTCTTCATGTTTTGCTACTTAACTTTTAAGCTAGTCAGAATCATAAATCCAGTAGAAAAATAAAAAAAGTCAGAATTTTGTATTTCGGACACGATTGATGATACCTAAGTAAATGGTTGTTGTTATGCATTTAATGTAGGTAGGTGTTGAAAATATTTTACCTGCTCCTCTGCGAAGATGTGAAGTCAACGTTTTCAGCAAAAGTTAATTTCTTCGGATTTTGCCCGTTGGATGGCAATTTAGATTCAGACTGTAAAAAAAATCATGTTTAATTTTTTACACAATTTTATTGTAGTGCTAACAATTTGTTCAGTGACGGTATTCAGAAAATATTTTGTTTATGTAAAATCATGACGGGTGTTTTATAAACACATTTACGATGCATTTACGTAACTACTATTTTACCTGAAGTACTAAAGTTTGGTTTTAAAAACATTAGGTAGGTACAATAAAAACAATTCTTACAGTAGGTTGGCGTGCTTCTTCTTCAGGCTCAGAAGCCTTTTCTTTCGGTAAATCAGCACTTTTCATGGTGCGCGTCAAAAAATTTCGACAATGAAAATAAAAACACGGTCGTCAATCTGAATGCTCAATTATTTGGTTTTCCCGCCAAATTTGCGCTATTAAATTTTTGTAAAATGATATTAATTGGATACGTGTCTTTTTCGTAATTTGTTTTTTTGATTTCCAAATTTTATAATAATTAAAATTTTTGTTATAAGAAATTTAATTTAATTTCCCAAATACTATATTTACAAAAGGGAATAGTTTTATATATTTAGAATTTGGTTTATTTATTTGAGGAATTAAGATGATATTTTCTTTTAGAATATTCCGTTATTAGAAAAATAAAAATATTGAGTCATGTCAATTACTTTATTTTTATTAAAAATCATTTGTTTATCGATTATTAAACTAAGAAAAATAAAAACTTTTAAAAAAGCACATTGAGATAAGTTTGTTTCTAATTTTATTGTATTATTGTAAGACTCTGTTAATTATAGCTTTTAGCGGAAGTGCGCATCCGCAAAATCGGCTGGCTGCCGGTCGGTCGCCATATTTGTGGCGAGCTAAAAAGGATTTCGTTCTCCAAAGTTTTCGTCGTTATCGACGAAAGGGAGTAGATATACTCCCTTTTTTGTGGTCAAAGTTACGTATTTGTCAATTTACCGCGTGGTAAAGGTTATTTATATCAGAAGATATATTTTTCTTTGTTTTGTATTATAAACATGGCTTTCTAAAATGTCGGCCTTGCACGTAATATCGTTATCTCCTTGCGGAGTCTCCCGCTCAGCTATTTGTGTGGATGTTGGAGGAATCCAGAATGGACAAGAAATCTTTGAATCGATCTTCTCAACCACAGTCGAGGGCATCAGCCATCGACTGTAAGAAAAATACTGGTGAGTGTTAAGTACTAATGAAGTGATGAGTCTCTTCATCATGTTCAATTTTATTGTATTTATCTTATCTGCTTTATAGGTGATCTTCTGCTATATAGGTGATCTTTGCAGTGTGTGGGTGTTGTTAGTGACATGACGCTTATTTTGTTTTTAATAGCACGTGATCCATTTCGTAATGCTAAAAAAAAAGCCTTTAAAAAAATAAATAAGCTACAGCTGGATCTAGCGGTAGTGAATAGGCGATAGGTATTTGTTGATAGTCACAAGTCATTGTCATATAAATTTTTGTATTTGTGTAATTCTCTGTCAACAAAGATTTTTACACATTGCACATTGCATTTTTAATAATTTATATAAATATAATTTCTTATTCTTTGTTTTTAGATTTGACACAGAGGCCTTGGCCTCGTAATAATAAGAAACGTGAAGGACCTGGAAGTGCTCCCAAAAATGAACCTGGAAGAAAGAATGTGCCAGCACAGCGTGGCAGGGGACAGGTTGATAGGAGACCCCGTGCTCGTGGTCCCACCAGTTACTCTCTGGGTGGAACGACGAGCCCCAGGTAGGCACATGCACATCATTAATGTAATTTATCTATAATATGTATGTATTTAGAAATATATAAGTACCTATGTTTATCAGTTGTCTAGTACCCATAACACAAGCTCTGCTTAGCTTGGGACTATGGCGTTGTGTGATAGTTGTGGAATATTATATTAATAAACTTGATTACATTCCCTGCTACAACTAAATTTCATCACAATAGAGATAATATTTACATTAGAATTTTGGCAGTTGTTAAGACATGTACCTAAGTTGCTGAATCTTCATGTTTGAAAATAAAAGCAATGATTGAAGAATACCTTGTTATGCTTTATTAACTACATAGTCCATTAGTTTTATTAACCATTTTAGTAAATTATCGTTATGGTGCAAGAAGAGCCGCTGCATTGAGAAAAGTGGAAGGGACAGAGGGAGGCCTTTGCCCTGGTGTGGGAAAGTTCAAACTAATAAAAAAAAAAAAGACCATTCTAATGGATTTAAACATTCACAGGTTAGATGAGGCCGATGAGCCAGAAATAGGCTCTGTATTTGTGCCTGGAAGCAAGAAGCGAAACATGAACCATTTGCTGAACTTTATGTATCCCGCTCGTGGGGTAATGGAGCAAAGAGGTCCCCAGATGCGGCGTCCAGGTCCACAGTACCGTGGTCCAGGCCGGCATGGACATGATCTCTATCTAAGGGCTTAGTAAGTTCACATACACTTTACTAATGACCCTATTGAAAACAGATTTAAATGTTACAAGCAGTTCATTACCACAAGTAGTTACTTCATGAAATAAGTAAGTTTAATTATTTAAAGTGGCTTTTATTTTAGGTTATCTAACCTTAAGATAATTTAATTGCGCAATAATGTGCAATTTTGGTCAACTATGAGATGTTGGCATCATGAACGCAATTTTTAAGTGCCAAGATTATATGGAAATTGCTATGAATTGCACAATTTTAGTTTCCTGTGTAAGCTAACCACTGATTAATAAATCATCTTTAGTTATTTTACTGACAACAAAGTAATCGTAATGGGCGACTTTAACGCAAAAATAGGACATCCAAAGAAGGAAGAAAAGATTATCATGGGCAACTACGGCTACGGAGAACGCAACGAACGAGGAGAAGAATTAATTGACTATGCACTGGAATACAACCTATCTATAATAAATACTTTCTTCAAGAAAAGGCCAAACAGAAAATGGACGTGGATATCACCAGATCAGAAAACAAGGAATGAAATAGACTTTATAATGACCAATAATCCTAAAATGATTACAAATTACGAAGTACTGAGCAATGTGATGTTCCCTTCTGACCATAGATTACTGAGAGCAACCTTCGTCTTGAATCACCCTATAAAAAGCAGAAAAAACTTTACTTCACTGCCGAGAACTATCAAGTCCGAAGAAGAGGCTCAAAACTACCTCAGATGCTTGACAAGGAAATTAGAAAGTATATCAGAAGAATCAAATGTTCAGGAATATTACAACAAAATAGAGGAATCAATACAAAACAGCATAAAACAAAGAACCGAGTCGCAACACAAAAAAACTAACAAAATCTTCAGTGAAAATACAATACGACTAATCAAAGAACGTACCGAACTAATGTTTACAAAGAAAAAAGACCCTGGAATGAAAAAGAAGCTTAGCAACCTGTTTAAAGAAACAAGGAATTCTATTAAAAAAGACTACAGCAAACATAGACATGAAATAATAACAAGAAATTTAAGAAAATATAGAAGCACCAAAAGAGCCATAAAGGAACTAAGTCTAAGCAAATCATGGATACAAAAACTAGAAATCAACAAAGAAGAAACAAAGTCAAGAAAAAACGTAATAGACCACGCAACCAAATTTTACAAGGAATTATATAGTAAAAATGACAACAATATAGTAGAAGCAATAGACGAGACGTTTAACACAAGCTCAACAGCGAAGCCAATTGAAGAAAGAGAAGTATTTGAACATATAAGACAGCTAAAAGCCGAAAAAAGCCCTGGCCCAGACGGTTTGTCTAATGAAACCCTCAAATTAGGTGCACCAATTCTACTTCACCACCTAACTCACTTATTCAATATGATACTAGACTCAGAAACTGTACCAGAACAATGGTGTACATCAGACATCATACTGCTCTATAAAAAAGGCAATCCTATGGACATCGGAAACTACAGACCAATTAGTCTACTGGCGAGCATCTACAAACTCTTTTCTTCAATACTATTAAATAGAATAGCTAAAACAATAGATGAATCACAACCGAAAGAGCAGGCTGGATTCAGGGCAGGTTTCAGCACAACCGACCACATTCAAACATTGGACCAAATTATGGAAAAATATAAAGAATTCAACAGGAACCTATATGTCGCCTTCATCGACTACAGCAAGGCATTTGATAGCATCAGCCACAGCGCAATATGGAACGCCCTATCACAACTAAATGTTGAACAAAAATACATCAACATCATAAAAAACATATACGCAAAAAGTACGAGTCGAGTAAAACTGGAAACAAAAGGCGACGAAATAAAAATCGAGAGAGGGGTCCGACAGGGCGATCCCCTATCACCCAAAATCTTTATTGCTGTCCTAGAATGCATATTCCGAAATCTTAACTGGGAAAGAAAGGGCATAAGCCTAGAAGGCTGTAATCTCAATCACTTACGTTTTGCGGATGACATAGTCCTAGTGGCCGAAACTGCCAAAGAACTTGAGGAGCTTATACGACAATTAAACAATGAAAGCACAAAGGTTGGCCTACATATGAACGCCTCAAAAACAAAAGTCATGACCAACAGCCACCAAGTACCAATCATGATAGCAGGAAAAAATATAGACTATGTCAACCAATACATATACTTGGGAAAGCAAATGTCTTTTTCAAAGTTGAACAATGAAGAAGAGGTAGAGAGACGAGTGGGCTTAACATGGAGAAGATTCTGGTCACTGAAAGAAATCCTGAAAGGAAACTACAACATAAACCTAAAAAAGATAGTTCTTGATACGTGCCTTCTGCCCAGCTTGCTCTATGGCTGTCAAACGTGGACCCTCACAGACAAAATAAAAAGGAAAATAAGAACCACCCAAAGAGCCATGGAAAGAAGCATTCTTAAAATAAAAAAAGTACAAAAAATAAGAAGTGAAACCATAAGAGAGCAGACTAAAGTTCAAGATGCACTTACCAAGGCCCTTAAACTAAAATGGAAATGGGCTGGACATGTGGCACGCTACAATGATAAAAGATGGACACTAATAGCAACCAGGTGGAGAGGTCCCACAGGGAAAAGAAATGTGGGAAGACCGTTTAAGAGATGGAAGGACGGCATAGTTGAAACAGCAGGGAAAGACTGGCTGCTCAAGGCAAAGGACAGAGGAAAATGGGACAAGCTGGAGGAGGCCTTCACCCTAAGAGGGGTCCAACTTAAAGATTAACTTGACTAACATTACTAACAACTAGCCTATAAAAAACCACTAACAATCTTACTAACGACATTTGAATTGTAAAATAAGTTAACTAGTTGGAATAAACGGCTTTATTATTATTATTATTATTATTAGTTATTTTATAATTGTTGTTTATTTTAATAAAATGCAGTCAATTACAGTTATTCTACTTTCTTACAGTTGCCAATTTGTGGTGAAGGAAGATGGAGATTATAGGCCAAACCTGTTGGACCCTGATATCCCAATCAAGTGGGAGCATATTGAAGAAGTTGTAAGTACATAATTATAGTAGCAATTTGCATATTATAAGTCTTGTCTTTGACTGCTGTATCCACTTCGTAATTATTTATTTGAGCAGCTAATGAACTACTATATATACACATGACAATGCATAAAATAATCACCCTATTTTTTTCTAATGTCTTACTGAATAGTCTACTGATTATGAATGTATTTTTTTCTGCATGTATTATATGACAATAACCTTGCTCTTCAGGTGGTTAGAGGCACAGGTCGCTCAGAGTGCCCCATATGCCTGGGCGACCCGGCGGCAGGTCGCGTCGACCTGTGCGGGCACGTGTACTGCTGGGCGTGCGTCCTGCACTACACCGCGACCCATGAGAAGCAGCCGCCGCCGTGCCCCGTCTGCACTACACCACTCCACGTCAAAGACATGAAGCCAACTAGGATTGTACAGTGGGGATCCCCAGCTGAAGAGGTCAGGGAAAGTTCTATCTTAAAACAAGCTATTGCCTGCGACATAGACCCCGTGAAATTATTATAAAAATGTTAATTCCCTGTGTGCATCATATTTTGTGAACAATTTACAATTTTATGAACCCACATACTTTCGAAATCGATTCAGGTGTCTGAATCTGAATGACACAACAAAGATAATGCTGTTTGTTCAGTTGTATTTACAACTGAACAAACAGCATTAACTTTCAGTTTCAGTAATTCAAGGAGACATATTTTATGTCATTTCAGGTAACAATGCGACTTGTCCGTCGTCTGCGCGGTTCCACGACGGTGGAAGTGGCACCGCCGCGCGGTCAGGTGATAGAGGCACAGCCTTCCATCTTGCATCTTGACAATATCAACGATGCGCCGTATTGCAAGATGTTTTCTGCCACTAAGCAACAGGTAACATCTCTTACCATTTGTTTTGATCAATCCTAGCAGAAATCCAGGGTTTTGACTAATTCCATGTACTTTTAAACAATTACAGGTCCATGAAATTTTGATAAGGGAGAGAGATGAAATAGAAAAGCAGATATTAGCAGAGATTGATACAACTGAAATAGTTTACTTGGAACAAGCTCTAGAAATGCTCAAGTTTAAGGAGGAAAACATTAATGCTAGGTTTGACAAACCAAAGGTTATTGAAAAGGACGAAATTGAAGATGCAATTCCTACTGTGTATGAGAAACAGGAAGTGAACCAAAATAAACTAGACTGGTTTGACGTAAATGACGAAGGAGCTGCGCGCGTTGACGTAGTACCCAAGTTTAATGACGAAGACATAGTTGATAATGCAGGTGCTGATCCTTCTGCAAATGAGAATCAAGAAGAAAATCAAAATAAACCCGATTTGATTGATGGACGCGACGAAAGAGGAGCAGCTTGTGTTGATATTATTCAGAATAATATAGGGCAACTAAATCTGAAGGAGGTTGATCATAATAATATGGGGGAACTCAATCTTAATGATGTTGATTCCAATTTAAATCCCAATGCACCAGCCTTTGAATTTGGCGACATGCCGCCAGAAGAATTTCCATTGATTGAATGTGTACCTCAAGAAGTTAAACAAATTGAGGATAATGCTGTGACGGAAATAGACAAACTCAATCAAGCAAAATACTTTTATTTCTATCAAGCTGAAGATGGCCAGCAAGTGTTCCTAAACAGTTTGAACGTGCGCATTCTGAATGCATCATGGGGTGCACTAGCAGCTGCTCCCCAAGTTATACACGGTCGCGTACTACACCGTGAAACTTTCTCGCTCAGTGAACAAGTAAGGCAACTATTGCTCAATAACAATTATGACTTTTTTACTATTAAAAATATAAAAGGTTAACTAAATTAATTTTGTTTACAGACCAGAAAACACATGCCATGTACGGCGCATTTGCCTCTCTTCTGTGCGTATGATGTTGTTGAGCTGGAGTTACAGCCACCATTTGTCACTCCTTCAGCATTGCAAAGGTTTATAGGTAATTATTTTGAAATTGAACTTCATAAATGGGGTTGAGCAAAGTTTTAAAGAATCATTTCCATATGTGCCTAGTTGATGCTAGAAGGCTCGTCCCCTATTATGTGGGACTATAACAAAGTTGGCAAAATGTGGGTGCATTTCTTTTTTTTGGTTTTTTACTTTTTATTTATTCATTCTTTCTCGATTTCAGGTGAATTGGACCGTCGAGCTCAGATGCGCGCGCGTCAGGAACGTGACGAGAGACGCCGTGAACGCGCCCACCGCCGTGAAATGGAGGGTCCTCCAAAGCCAGACTTCTTCTCTGAAGTAGTATTCCCTCC
The DNA here is from genome assembly GCA_949316265.1 of Diarsia mendica. Lineage (NCBI taxonomy): Eukaryota > Metazoa > Arthropoda > Insecta > Lepidoptera > Noctuidae > Diarsia > Diarsia mendica. The sequence goes on from OX438897.1 coordinate 17,924,402, forward strand.
GGCTGCACCTTTGTTTTCTAGCCCGCCAGTAGACCCTGGGCCGTTGAGCTCGTACGTAAACTCCAGCCCTTCCACCAGCGTCGGATCTCCACCCCCAGGTCCTTCTTTTGCCAAGGTAACATTTTAATTCAAACACTGTTGCGTGAAAAGAAATGTATTATGTAAAAATAAAATAATGATGTGCGTATTTATAACATTATTGAATAGATGGCGAGCACCAGCGGCACGTGGCGCGTGCGCAAGGTAACGGAGACGCCGGCCGCGCCACGAGACGACGACGAGGCGTCGGCGCCGCGCTCGCTGGTACTCAGTGACGCGATAGAAGCCGCTCTGCACGCCGCCTCCTCCTCGCTTTCTGGCAAGAAAAATAAGAAATCTAAGCAAAAGATTCTCTTTACCATGGGGATGCAGCGCACCACTTAATTTGCAATGTGATTTTATTATAGTTACTACCTTGTTAATTAATTTAATTTTGTTACCGTCTTGAGTCATATTTGGCATGCAAAAACAAGAGAAATAGAAAATGTATGATGTAGGTACTATATTTTGTTTATTCTAAATCATTGACGAATTTTTCGAGTCATACATTGATGGCAAAAATTGACGTGCGGACTGTTCATTTTAACATTTATTATGGATACATTATGATCGGTTTCAGACTTCAGGCATATTGAGACTCTTTTTTGTTACCCACACCGTTGTACGGTGGTTCACAAACGAAAAACCCCTATTTCTACAAACCAGTAGGCTCATCAGTTAATGCCAGTCTGTAACTGTTCTATAGAAATATGATTACTCTTATAATTTGGGAAAAAAAAATATTATAAAGCATTCAAATGATTATGCAATGTTATTTTTTACTAGCAGCTTTGTTCTCCATGTAATGGCAAGATATAAAGTGTCCATCATTGTATCAACAAGATTTTTGGTGAAATAAAATTAAACATTAACTTCGCATTTTTAATTTCTGACCAAACTTAAGGCGGGGTTGCAGTAATTTTAAGATTTTTGAACCTATAAAAATCGAACTAAATACGAGTTTTTTAATAAATAAAAATCATTACTTAAAAATTGAACATACTCTAGTAAATCGTAAAGATAGAAACGCGATTTAGAATGATCGGCTCGATACTTTTTTTTATCAAACATGACTCTAAATCACAATTTCAAACGTGTACTGCTAAGACATTTCATCATGAATTTATATGAAAGATACATCAGTAGATAGAACTTTTTATTCTGAAGTAAATGGTGAAAACAGATTGTATAATTTCTTTATAGTTTTTCTCCAAGAAGCAAAAAACAGTCAAAATTTAGGCATTATATCGCTCGCGCGGCAGGGCGGGGGGCGAGGTCGTGCGTACATAAAAACAAAGTACTGCAACCTCGCCTTAAGGGGGAAGCTCACACCCTGCCCGCGAAATTCAAATTTTCTTACGTTTTTTGCAATTTGCAGGCCAGTGCTTGGTTGCATGTTAATGAACATTTGATTCGCGACTGTAAGACGTATTTAGTTACAGAATTATAATCATCAAAATCACCAACACAACCCTCCAAGTTCATATAGATCGAGAAACTATTTTTTCAAGGTCAAAGTTATTCCTCGATCTATATGAACTTGGAGGGTTGTATTGATGATTTTGATGATTATAATTCTGTAACTAAATACGTCTTACAGTCGCGAATCAAATGTTCATCAACATACAACCAAGCACTGGCCTGCAAATTGCAAAAAACGTAAGAAAATTTGAATTTCGCGGGCAGTATGTGAGCATTCGCCTTAAGGAATGGATAGTACCAGTGGTGTAGCGTGGACTTTTTGCATCGTTGGCCGCCCCCTATATTTTTATTATAAGTTTTTTTTAATTATTTGAAAAAGTTAATTCCTTTTTTTTTTGTTTTTCAAAAGTCAATTCTTTCTGCTTTTAGTCAAGTTGCCGTGTTAGTATGTTTGTATGTATCGATCAAATCTTTTAACCGCATTTCAAACAAGTTCCCCCGAACCGATAGAATAGTATAGTAATAGGCCACCAACAAAAATCAAACTTATCGATCGTTACATACTGTTAGGTTAAACTAGAAGTAAACTAATATTATAAGGCAACGCAGATTTTTAAAAGTAACCGGGGGTCAGGAATTCAGGATAACTTTGTAAAAATAAAGTGAGGCACTACTGATTCGGTGCAGAACCATAATTATTGTAAAGTAACTAAGCACTGTATCAATAATGTTCCCAAACAAAAAAACGCAAGAACCCAATATTTGCGTCGCTATTATAATTTATTTTTTATCCATTGGCCGGCTCAGAAAGAGGCAGTGTGCACAAGGGTGCATTCATTTATTACGCTCATTCACGCACGTTCGATGGCACCCACAAAGCGTAGTACTACAAGTACAAATAGCGCTCTGAAAACGCACCCTGAGTGTCAAATCCAGCTGAAGCCCGAAATTCCATAGTTTACTGACAATGACATTGACAGATCTGACACTTCCAAATGTCATTGTCTCACATTATTGCACGTTGAATGAATCCAATCAAAGAATTTATTCGTATTGTTGTGAAGTGTATATTTACTATTGTAAATGGGATCTGTTTAACTTACTTTTACTTTTGCAATAAACAAAACATTTGGCCTTCCAATATTATGACGTCTAAAAGAAATGATTACATCTTTGAGCCGTTTAAGGTTACTGAAGTTATATGTCGGGGTGTCGAAAGTCCCAGACCTCGTAGCGGCCACAGGATAACTTGTGATGATGCCAATATCTATTGTTTTGGTGGTTATAATCCGGCGTTACCCTTGACCAATGTTCCAAGAGATAATCCGACGTGGACGCCGGCACGGCCCCTGTTCAAAGAACTTTGGAGTTTTTCGATAGCTAGTCGGAAATGGAAGCAACACAAAGTAATCGAAAATATGCCGGATGAATTAGCGTCGAACGCTATGTGCATGAATGGCAGATACCTAATGGTATGATTTTTAACAATATTTACATTTTAAAAGGGCAATTTTAGACAGATTATGTTAAAAGTTACGTTTCGTTTTGTTTTAGATATTCGGAGGAACAGGTGCGCCCTTTGGAAACAAATGTAGCAACGACGTAATTGTGTGGCGAACATGCAATGAGGATGCCAGACTGCAAATCCTAGAAGTGACTGGAACCAGACCTCCTGGACAGTATGGTCAAGCTATATTGTGCCATGATGGGTGTTTTTATACAGTTGGTGGTACCAATGGTTTTGCGTATAACTGTGATATTTATAGGTATTTATTATGTTATCTTAACAGTGGAATAAATTGCTGAAAATATAGTTTTCAAATAAAATTATAATCTTTGGTTTATTCTACAGGTTAGATCTTCGAACACTAGTTTGGGATCCACTGTTTGTAGGTACAGGGCAAGAAGGTGAGCCATTGGGCAGATACAGACATGAAATTGCCCGTGTTGGCAATAAATTATACATCATTGGAGGAGGAACAGGAGAATGGGCATTTGAACTAATGGAGATACCTATGTTTGATTTTGAAAATAACACTTGGACAATTTTAGCTCCAAAAGCTGATGATAGTGGAAAAGACACTATTACACCTCTGCCAAGAAAGTGCCATAGTGCAGTACAGATTGATACCCCGGTCGGGCCCCAGGTGTTTGTGGCAGGTGGTTCAGATGGAACTTCAGTGTTTGAAGATATTTGGAAGTTAAACATCTCTGATTTACAATGGACTCGGATGATGAAGACAGTGTTACCACATCCACTATATTTTCATTCTTCTGCAGTCACATCATCTGGATGTATGTATGTTTTTGGTGGTATTGAACCAAAGGAAGATTCTACAAGTAGAAATAATATACTGTATAAGGTGTGGTTATGTCTTCCAAAATTGAGTGAAATATGCTGGGAAGCATTGCTGCATTTTCATCCTAACTTAGATCAAGTTGACCCAGGAACATTATTAAATACTGGAATTCCAAGTCACTTTGTACAGCGGTTACACATGCAGTGAAGATGTTTGAAGTTTTTGCTGTAAGCAATGTGTTCTATTTATGTATTTGTCCATTCATGAATATGTTTGTGCAGCTGACCCTTATTGACTAAAATATAACTTAATCATTTGTAATATAATTTTAAAACTTTGTTTCATTTTCCTGAAGGATCATAAAAATACTGACTTCCCTCATTGATACCATATCCATACCTAGGCATCACGCCATGATATCATCATCCCTATCTTCATATGAGTCGAAGTTTCTTAAAAAAAATCTGATGCTGTCTGGGAATTTAACGCCGGAAAAATCCAGGCGTCAGATACCAAACCCTATGGCACAGTCATCCGACACGGCCGCTGAGAAATCAGGCGCAGGACCGTCGGCTTACCTCTTACCTAACGTGCCCTATGTCTGAGGCACTACACCACACTTGCTAACTGGATGACTGCCCAACCTGGGAATCGTTTTTTCAGAAGGCTTTTTTGGATTGGTTGGAAAATCCTCATGGATGTCCTCCGCCCGGTAGCGAGCGGAGGGGTCTGTCAGACTCGACTGACTAAAAACCACCCCGGAGTTCCCTTCTCACACTTGTACTGCGGCTCCTCTCATGCGGCACACTCTGCCAGCGTATGCTGCGCCGTGTCCTCCCGACAATGGACGCAGTGATGACACCGAGCGTCCGACTCCCTATTTATATGACACAGTTACTTCCCGAAGCAACCGAGAATACCTGCGTCGCCCAGAACGACAGGGAGCAGTGCCTCCTCTCGAGCACTGGTTGGATCGCCCCGATGGTAGCGAGGCGGGTAGGGCGTAAAAGCCTGTCCCGCCACTCCGCCACCAGGACCTCGTGGAACTGGGACCGACGCAGATCGATCTCTCGCTATATCGGCCCAATGCCCCGTGTCCGCACCTCCCCGCGCTATTGGTACAATGATGCGAGGACTCTTGCCTCTAGGTCCCACGGTGGCGACCAGTGCACAAGCCGTCTCGTGGGAGATTGTGCGATGCCCCCTGATAGACCTGCCAGCTATCGCTCTCTGCGGTTTCCGCAGCATCGGGATGCTGCCTGCCGCCAGATCAGAGGCCCACACTGGGGCCCCGTAGGTACAGGGCCATGGATCGCAAAACTCCAAGGTACAATCTTTTACAGACGGTGCTCGGGCCCACCAGATTGGGAAGCAGCGTTGCAAGCGCCCGCCGCGCTCATCAATTTGGGCACCAACCGCTGGAAGTGGGGGGTGAAGTCCCAACGGCTGTCGAGCACCAACCCCAGATATTTCATGGTGGACTCGACAGCTATTTGGGTCCCCCCGACCACAATATGTGATCCCGGCGGCGGTACCCGCTGGAGACCGTGAAAGACCACGGCCTCCGACTTGTTGAGGGCCACCTCCAGGCCCAGGCGCCATATGCGGCCTACAACCTGTGAGACCGCACCTGTCGCCAGCAACGCTGCCTCTCTGTGAGCTCCCCCTTACCGTGGCCAGCGTGTCGTCCGCGTAACATGCAAGGGTCACTCCCGCCTGGAGCTCACCTCTCAGCACCCAGTCGTACCCGATGTTCCACAAGGGAGGTCCCAGAACTGATCCCTGTGGAACACCGCACGATATGTCGCGCCGCGGCGCCGGCCTCCACCGTCGCGTCCACCATACGTAGGTGACACACCTTTGCAGCGGAGGTACGGGGGCACCTTGTGGTAGCTCAGTGCCTCCCGAATACAGCTCCAGGGTAGGTGTTGAGGGCGTTGGAGATGTCCAAAGACACCGCCAGCATCACCCCGCCCCGGGACACTGTTTCCTCCGCAAGGACTCTTACCCGCATTATGGCGTCTACACTCAAGCGCCCTTCTCGAAAGCCGAATTGGCTATCCTGCAGATTCGGCATTTCTTGTAATTTCCCGGTCAGTGTCAAGTCTTGCCGTCTCAGTTCATAAAAGTCTCTTGAGTGACTATTTGATGAAAACGGCATTCTTGAGACCTCTATGACTGAGCTTCTCCATACAAATGTATTCCCCTATTTTTTTTCATTAAATCCGGGGAGATTACAACGCTACGATACAGCGCGATATACGCTAGAAAAATAGCTCCCCGACTAGACAATAAATAAAGCTATAAAAATAAAATTGTGTCAAAAATAATCGAATTTGTTTTTCGAGGAGATAAAAGGGGAATACCACAGAAGAGATAAAAGAGGTTAGAAAGGCCATGTGGGCGGGGCACGCGCGCCGCTTATATGATCAGACGATCATATGTCGACAAAATTTGATTTACTGACCAACAATCGCGCTCATATTGTGACAGCGAACGGAGCTCCGCGAAAAAAAAAGAATTAAGCCGTGTTGCGCGATTATTACGTGTCGGAAAAGAAGCCAGGTGTGCAGTGTGGCTCGAGAAGGGATTTCTCTTCATCGGTGTTTCCGAATTAATTATAACTTCAAGTGTTGTAGTATCCAAACGTATTTATTGTACTTGGAGGTTTGTGATTATCTGTGGTAGTCGGCAGCAGTGATGGCTAGAGATATTAAGACAAACAAATTACTTGTACTTAAAATATTAATAAACCAGTTTGAACACTCATAATAAGTGGTTTTCATACATGGTGTCAGAAGATGGCGGAAGAGTCATTACAGAAGCTCTTCGAGCAGCAAGCCCACCTCTTAGTTGCAATGCAAAAGCAAATGGGTTTGATGCAACAACAACTTCAACATGCCGCCATGCCGTCATACGGGTCATCCGATGTTAGGAGCAGTGTCAGCGTCCCGTGGCCTCAACCCCTGCAAGTGGAGTCTGGAGATCCATTCGAAAACTTTCAGTGCTTCCGTACAAGCTGGGAGAATTACTGCCTCGCTACAGGCATGAACAAATGGGCTTCAGACAAAGAAGAAATCAAGGCCGGGATTCTTCTTAACGTGATCGGCAATGCCGCTATGAGAAAGTATTTAGATTTCAACCTATTGGATAGCGATAAAAAAAATGAGAATACTATTTTTAAGAAGATGGAATCAGAAATTATTAAGAAGGCCAATGTCATTTACTCTCGATATGTTTTCAATATAAGGAGTCAATTGGCTGAGGAGTCTTTTGATGATTACCTTTTAATACTCCGAAAATTAATCAAACCTTGCAATTATCCAGAATCTATAATCGATGAATTGTTACGAGACAGAGTTGTAGTTGGCATTAGAGACAAAGATGTTATGAAGGAACTACTTCGTCAAGAAAGTCTAACAATAGATTCAGCCATAAATGTATGCAGATCTGCAGAAAGAGCATCGATGCATGTTGCAAGTGTGCAAAAGGAAGATCAGGTTAATAAGATCACGGTTAAAAACTCTAATTCAAAGGAACCTGTTAGGAAATTATGCAAGTTTTGTGCGCAGACACATATATTTGATAAAAAGCTCTGTCCAGCTTGGGGCAAGAGATGTGAAGAATGTGGTGGAAGGAATCATTTCAAGAAAGTGTGTAAAAAGAAACCGAGGTCAGTAAGAAAAATTGATGTGGAAAATGACTCGGATAGTGACAACGTCATAATATCAGAGATACGCACAAACTCCAGTGGCCACAAGGAAGCGCCCTTGTTCTTTAAAACTGAGGATAAAAAATGGAATGAGCTTTACTGCACACTGGACACAGGAGCACAAGTATGTGTCATGGGAGGCGATTTCTATAAAAAGATCACTGGTAAGAATGACTTCAGTTTGTTGACCCCTGCATATCAGAAGTTGAAATGTTTCAATGGATCTGACATACCAAATTTAGGGACTGCCCTTTTCGAATGCAGAACCAAAACCAGTCAAGACAAAGTTTTCAAAATAAAATTCCATATTGTGGACATCGATCATGAACCACTCTTGTCAGAAAAAGCATGTGTAGTATTGGGTTTCATAAAGTATTGTGATAAAGTCACGGTTTCAAACCAGCTTGACCGCACAGAAGCATTGAATATCATGAAAAAATACAGTGACGTGTTTGAGGGATATGGGAGCTTGCCAGGAGAGGTTACTCTAGAAATAGATGAAGCAGTTCCAGCACGTATACAGCCGGCGCGTCGCATTCCAGTATGTCTAAGAGAGAAGCTACGTGAGGAACTTGACACTTTGGAACGGGATGGAATTGTTGCCAAAGAGATACAGCACACAGAATGGGTAAATAATATTTTGATAGTCAGCCGTGATCATAAATTTAGAATATGTCTAGATCCCATTCCCTTGAACAAAGCCCTTAAAAGACCAAATTTTCAGTTCACTACGCTCGATGAAATGTTACCTGAGCTAAGTAAAGCCAAAGTATTTAGTACCGTAGATGCAAAGAAAGGGTTCTGGCAATGTCGCCTTTCTGAAAAGAGCAGTAGGCTTACTACATTTTGGACACCTTTTGGTCGTTACAGATGGCTGCGTCTCCCGTTCGGGCTGAGTTCCTCTCCAGAGATTTTTCAACAAAGACTCACCAGTCTCATTAAGGACTTAAAAGGAATAGAAGTCATAGCTGATGACATTTTAGTATATGGTGTTGGTGATACTATGGAAGAGGCTGTTACAGATCATAATATTAAATTTGAGAAACTTCTTCTAAGGCTCAGAGAAGTTAATTGTAAGTTGAATAAAGATAAAGTTAATCTGCTACAAACTTCAGCAAAGTTTTATGGCCATATCCTAACCAATGAAGGTTTAAAAGTAGATCAATCGAAAGTTGAGGCTATAAAAAATATGCCCACTCCAACTTGTGGCAAAGAAGTGCTTAGATTTTTAGGCATGATTGGGTATCTGAGTAAATTTATTGATAATCTTAGTGTCAAAGCAGCCAATCTTAGACTACTAACAAGAAAAGATGTAGAATTTATCTGGACCAAGAGAGTTGAAGAAGAGTTTCAGCATTTAAAAGATGTCATAAGCTATCTACCAACACTGAAGTATTTTGATGTCAACAAAGAAGTAGTTATTGAATGTGATGCAAGTGAATTTGGTCTGGGAGCAGCCCTTTATCAGGACAATAATGTCATAAGTTTTGCATCAAGATGTTTGTCTGCAACAGAAAAGAAATATGCCCAGATTGAAAAAGAAATGCTTGCTGTAGTATTTGCATGTAAAAGATTTAATCAGTATATTGCTGGAAGTTGCAAGACTATTGTCAAAACTGATCACAGACCACTCATCAACATTGTGAATAAACCACTTGTAGAGGCACCTAAAAGATTGCAAATGATGTTATTGACAATTCAAAAGTATAACGTTCAGCTAGATTTCATACAGGGTAAAAGTAACAATGTGGCAGACACTTTATCAAGAGCTCCTGTCACTGAGGGGGCAGAAAATTATGATTTGGAAAGCAAACTATCAGAGAAGAAAGTTTACAAGCTAATAAGCAAAGTTTCTTCAGTGAGGTATTTAAAAATTTCAGATAAACTTATTGAAAGAATAAAAAAAGCCACAAATGAAGACACAAACTTACAAAAATTAATTATGTATATCATAAAAGGATTTCCCAGGTACATATCAGACTTACCTCAAGATCTTAGAGTATTTCACAAATTCAGTCATGAATTATCCACATCAGAAGGATTAGTATGCAGAAATAATCAGGTACTGATCCCAGAAGTTTTAAGGAGTGAGATGCTACAAAAAGTACATGTTAGTCACAACGGGTTTGCTAGCACATTACGACTGGCTAGAGAAAATATGTTTTGGCCCGGTATGTCTATGGATCTAAAAAGCTACTTGGAAAAATGTTTATTTTGTGCAGTTCATGCTCCATCACAGCAAAGTTTGCCACTTATCAGTCATGAAGTTCCTAAATATCCTTTTCAGTATATCTCAATGGATGTTTTCTCAGTGGGAGATTTAAAATTTCTTGTTACAGTAGATCATTACTCAGACTATTTTGAGTTGGATCGCCTCTCGACCCTTACAGCAAGTGAACTAATCCTGATTTGTAAGAAGAATTTTGCTAGACATGGAATACCTCAGAAAGTCTGTACTGACAATGCTACTAATTTTGTAAATGAGCATTTCAAGTCATTTTCAGATAAGTGGAACTTTGAGCATGTTACTTCATCTCCTCACCATCCAGCTTCAAATGGGAAAGCTGAGGCAGGTGTCAAAATAGCTAAGAAATTAGTTATACAGAGCCTAGAAACTAAACAGGATCTATGGTTATGTTTACTTCATCAACGCAATATTCCAATTCAGATGGATTATACAAGTCCTGTCCAGAAATTGTACTCTAGGCGTACTAGGACTGGGTTACCTTGCCTATTGAATCATCTCAAGCCGGCCATCGTTCCTAATGTATCGGTGAAAATCAAAGAAAGGAAGGAGAAGGTTAAGGAACGTTTTGATAGAGGTACTGCGGAGAAGGCCTTATTGTCTGTTGGCCAGAACGTGATGGTCCAGCTACAGCCTGAGATAAGTAATAAATGGACTTATGGTAAGGTCACTAAATCCATAAATGATAGGTCATTTGTCGTCAAGGTTGGAGATAAATTATATAGAAGAAATAGAGTTCACATCAGGCCTTTCACTGGGATGTCTTCAGATGCTGAACATAGGCTGGAGGTGACTGCAAAGTTTACAGGCTCGGCTGCGCCTCCGTTGGAGTATCCTCAACCTTGCTATAATGAGTCAGCAGGTTTCACAATTGAACAATCCACAGAGTCGGCATCAAATGCAGCATCAGAACCAGCAAGAGGTATCAACTATGAAGACGTGCGAAGCTCTGTAGAGTCTAATCAAGGTCCACGACGTGGCGAGCGCGTAAGGGCAACGCCCCGCTATTTGAGGGACTATGTAGCTTGATTGAAAAGGGGATGTTTCCGAATTAATTATAACTTCAAGTGTTGTAGTATCCAAACGTATTTATTGTACTTGGAGGTTTGTGATTATCTGTGGTAGTCGGCAGCAGTGATGGCTAGAGATATTAAGACAAACAAATTACTTGTACTTAAAATATTAATAAACCAGTTTGAACACTCATAATAAGTGGTTTTCATACAATCGGTAAGTCTAAAAACCTTAAAATACAAGTGATATTTGTAATTATTACAATAGTATTATGTAGTTCGCAGACAAAAATGATACAATCGCAAGCAGAAACGAAATTATGTACATTGCTTGCAATACGTGGGTACCATCTTGTACTACGTGGGCGATTGCGCAATGCATTTCGTTCACTGCGAACGTCGCGTGCGACGAGCCAAAGCTTAAATTCTGCCTACTCTTTGCGTTTCGATAGTGTTGTACCAAGTTGTCAATAATGTCGATATTTAGTATGTGTGAATGCATTCAAATGATTATTATGTTATGATTTTAAAATAACTTTTGTTTATCCCATACTATCAATACCTTATTATTGTTTATTGATTCTTTTTCATCTAAAATTTGTTTTGAGGTTAGCCATTTATAAATCGAAACATACATTTTAAATTTTATTTTTAGGTTTCCAACAGATCCAGATATGTTACAGACCTGACTAAAGCTATTATAGAAAAATATTAGTGTGAGATTGCATTTTATTCTGAAAAATTCGAATTTGAAAGATAGCAAGCGCATGCTATTGTTACTTAATAAATACGTTTTATTTCAAGACAATAATAAAATCTGAATTGAAATTGAATTTCAAGTACCTACTTAAGATCAATATTTGAAAAAAATCTTTTCTGTTTACTTTTTATCTTTAATTTTTTATGTGTGAGAGACCAATAAATATTTTTGCTTTCTTATTTTCTTTCTTTCTGTCCCGTCCCGAAATTAAAGCAAAAACTGCAAAACTTAAAGTAACAAAACTCAAGTAATTTTATCGATATACATTATCGACCTTTTGGTCACCGTAACATGTATGAGAAATATACGCAAGTGTGAGTGTACGTCAAACGCAATGTTTGCGCTAGTGTGACAACCAGTAGCAAGCTCGCGATCTAAGTGAGTGCGGTTTATTTGTGTGCATAATTCGCGTACTTATTAGCGTCTTGCATGTAGTGGATATAGAGAGTGGGAGACAAGCGGCGACACGCGTTCTAATACAAATCAGGAACTATTTCCTTTCTAACCTCTTTTATCTCTTCTGTGGGGAATACGAACCGTCGATCTCGTCAAATTTTTGTGATAAAATCGGTCTGAGGTCTGAGCTGCAAATATCCTTATTTCACTTTACGGGGGCAGGCCGAAAGCGCGACGGCATTAGTTTTTTTTACCCGACTACGGCAAAGCCAAAGGAGGGTATGTATGTATGTATGTATGTATGTATGTGAGTACCTTCATCTGTTTCCTCATAGCTCCGAATCTACTTATCGGAACTCGACATAGAGGTATCAGGAGGTATCGTTAGAACCGTCTTAATTGTCTGCTGAACATAGGCTACGTGACGTGCTACAAAACTCGATATGGCGCCCTCTAGCGGACCAAAAGTAAGTGTTCAAAAATAAAAATGGAGATAAATACGCTGTGTTTGGTATCATTTGAAAGGGCCTCACTTGTACATTTCCAAAATATTACTCAAATTTAAAATGACGCCCTCTAGCGGACAAAAAAGTAATGTGTAAAAAAATTGAACACCAAAATTGTTTAAATAAAAAAAGTAGGTAATAAACTAAAGCCCGACTACGACAAAAATAACGACGCTGAAAAAGTAAAAAATCCTGATTGAAAACCAACCACACTACAATCTGCACTTACCCGACCCGAGAATCGAAGTCAAGACTTCATGTCTAGCAGTCGCGCTTGCGACCACACGACCAACGAGACAGTCAAAATCAGTGAATCTTGGTGAGGGTGCTATGGGGCCGAAAACTCTAGTGACAATATTAAATGCCAACTGAAGAGGGAACAGGGCCTGCGAGGAATTTGAAAAATAAATATTTGAAAAAAAGTAATGAACTAAAACCCGACTACGACAAAAATAACGACGCTGAAAAAGTTTGAAACAAGATTTTCAGGATAGAACAAAAAGAAAAGCCGTAGTCACACGTTCTGTTCCCTCTTCAGTTGGCATTTAATATTGTCACTAGAGTTTTCGGCCCCATAGCACCCTCACCAAGATTCACTGATTTTGACTGTCTCGTTGGTCGTGTAGTCGCAAGCGCGACTGCTAGACTTGAGGTCTTCACTTCGATTGTCGGGTCGGGTAAAGTGATTGTAGTGTCATGTGGTTGGTTTTCAATCAGGATTTTTTCAGTAGCGAGAGAGTCTGGATTTGTGGCAACCCGGTTGATGGCAACCTATTATTATTATTATTATTTTTTATAAAAACGTTGCCCCACACTAGGAATTTCTCCTGTATCGTGGGTGCGTTCACAAACATTTAAACTCACATACACAAATACCCAGACCCGGAACAACTATCTGTACTCTGTAGGTCTTACACATATTTGTTCCGTGCGGGGATCGAACCCGGACCCGGAACAACTATCTGTACTCTGTAGGTCTTACACATATTTGTTCCGTGCGGGGATCGAACCCGCGACACGCAGCGCGGCAGTCCATTGCCTGAGCCACTGCGCCAACCGTGTCGTCAAAATTATGTAGTTTTCACACTCTTCATGTCCACATCTACCTAATCCGTCTGGACTCGGGGATAACAGGCGTTATGATGATTGGGACCTCCTTTCTACATTGGGCCAGCCCAAGGTCTAAAAATTGCCACCGCAGTTGTGCACAGTCGTGCCGTCAGTTAGTCAGTTGTTGTGTACCTAATGCGTACATGTAAGCTATAATAAATGCAGTCAGCTAATCGCGGCGCTGATCTGGCGGCTCTTACGAAACAATAGACAATCAATACTGTGTTATATTAGTCGATGCGTGGTTATTAATATTGAGAGCTACTTATAAAATCACCACGACCACCAGTCCACCATGATACTAATAAAAAAAAATACCTGTGGCACTCGGAGACTGCCGCGGTAAAGCTATTGCATAGCATTTTTTTATCAACTTATGCAATTATAATTATTTGTAACCTTCATAGACTAAGCTAGTAAGTAAACTCTATGACAGAAAATTTAAAAGAAAAAGTATTGACAGCCTGTTGACAGCTTACGTAAGTGTCATAATATTGAAAAATATGAAAATCATATGAAAATTATTTATTTTATTTTAGATATTTTATAAGAAAACGAATCGTTTTAGACCGATTCGCAGAATAGTAATGCAAAAACCAATAAAACGTATGATAGATGCGTAATAATAATATAAAATGAATATAGAGTCCTCAGTAGAGTCATTTTCTTTCACTAAATTTTTTTCGTGACTTTCTTCATTATTAAATGCACTTGGTTTATTCATATTTAAAACACTTAGTACACAAATTATACGAGTAAGAATATTTTAGAAGGAGAAAGCAGAGAGACAAAACAGAAAACTTTACACCTTTACACGTTATAAATTATTTAATTTTACAACCTTGTCATTTTCCGTAACCTAGCAACCTAGGCTTAGGTTATTTTCGTTACGGAATTTCTGGATTCGGTCTCCACGCTCAAGGCCCGCGATAGAAGCTATGCAATAGCCTTAAAAATGGTATTATGCGATGAAGTGTCAAAATTACCGAATCCTCTTTTCGTACTGGATCCGATTCTACTACATTAATGAAACCAACGAAATATTTGCAAATGACAGCTTGGAGGGGCAGACTCTGGCGCTGCCTCCTTCATAATCATCTTGCTTACCTTTCTTAAAGAAGCTATCGGCCAACTAAAAGTCACGATTTGGCATCGGTTCATTATGTGCGACTATGCCTTTTTATATATATGTCGCATCCAGGTACATAGGACGCTCGTCAGGAAGTACTAAATGACATAGATAGTGTCAAACAGTTGTGGGCACAGAAAGGGATACGGGTAAATGAGAGAAATAACTCCTTTAAATTGTACACAGCTATTGTACAGTCAATTACTAACACTACTGTATACACTGAACTTAAAAGGAAACACAGTGCAGTTCCTAGATAGTATGTGTCGCGACCATGCCCGAACGATCACTGGCTGGCGATCCATGGGACTGAGGTCCGTATCCGACACCTACATCCAGACTCCGCACAACGCCAAACAAAGGCGCTTGTGTTTAAATTTAAGTGCATACTCATCAAAGATCCGACACGGCCATCCTGCATGACACACGTCCTCGTGTGTAAACCTGCAATACCAGAGATTCCCATCGCAGGACACCGTTCGGTCATTCTGACTTAACCAAGTTGAACTCTTAAACTTCTCTTGTAACATAATTATCAGTCTTGCTAGATTATCTCATTGTTATGAGACGTCAACCTCAAAATCACATCATTTGTTTACAAGTCTTTTTCGTTCAAACATTATAAACATTACGACTTAGAATAGTCAGCCCAACAAAGTGCAAGTACCCTTTAACTAGAACCAATAAAACTCAAATTATCTCAATTTCTCAGAAATCAGTCTCTAAAATCGAATTCAAGGAAAGGTGGTTGCTCTTACAGCCATATTTGTGGCTTTTGATAGTTATCCCTGTAACCATCACGACCATTGTCATTCGAGTGACCAGGTCCCTTAACCATCCCTGTGGCTACCTCAGTAGTTATCCCAATGATCTCTACCAACCATAGTCATTATACTGACAAGGCTTCGTAACCATCCTTGCGGGGGCTACGCGGTAGACCTCACAGTGACCACTACCGACCAAGTCATCCCAGTGACCAGGCCTCGTAACCATCCCTGTGGCTACACAGTAGTCATCCCAGTGACCACTACCGACCATAGTCATCCCAGTGACCAGGCCTCGTAACCATCCCTGTGGCTACACAGTAGTCATCCCAGTGACCACTACTGACCATAGTCATCCCAGTGACCAGGCCCCGTAATCATCCCAGTGATTACAATCGTATAGTCATCCTTATGACCATACACACTCACCATTACTAGATTAAATTGAAACATTATCAAAACATTTGACTCAGTTTTACGTTAATGGTACTTGACTTTCCAGCGTTCTTTTAACTCTATTCTGAACGCACCAATAAGACGTTTAGATTTAACCGTAGATCTTTTAGCTCATAACATCACACTTAGAACCTCGCTAACATAAAATGTAACAATGATTTAACTTCGGTTTTATTTTCGTACACGTCCCGGTTCTTCTATGCAATCGACCTTGTCCTCACCTCCCAAGCCACCAGCTTTAGGTTGAGGAGATTGAGGTCCGCTTGTTAATAATGTTCTTAGTGAATAAGCCACATATTTCATTGCTAATTCACTCTAACCCAGCCATAGCAAACATAATCTTGCATTATTCCCCTTCGAAACAAGAGGCTGGACCCAGACTTAACATTGTCTGGGGTGGAGTATCTATTCCGCACAGTTACTCTCAAAGTATCTTTAATTTTCTCTGGACAGATCACTGACTGTCAGTAACTGTAATAATAAAATAGTAAAAACAGTACTGCATAAACATCAAGCAGAAGATGCGAACTTGCTTGTTTCATAGGGCGAGTATCTTTCGGCGACTAATCTCCTCAAAGTTGTGTGCTCCGCCGCATGTCTTGCAAACTACTGGTTGCTCTAAACCGGCCTCGGTACAGATGATGTACCCACTGGCAGGAATGGCGCCACCAGTAGCTCACAATACAGTGGCAAGCTCTCGCGAAAGAGCCGAAATGTTTTCAGTCACACGACACCCTTTACACTTAAACACCCTTGTATCGCAAAGGCACAAAACAGTTTTCTGAGGAATGTCATTCACCCCACTCACTGGGTGAATAGTCTAAAGATTAAAGTTGCGGAAAGGTAGCTAACTAGCTCCTTGCCTAACCCATTCGTTTCACCGTCTGCTAATCTACCACCTGGAAGCCTTTAAATAGACTCCGGCCCCAGGCTGGTCGCAGCAAGGAAAACCTGAATAATTACTCTGCCATGGAGTTTAATTAAGTTGCTGTTCCATAAATGTGGCACTTAATATTGTATCCTGCATGTCCTATTGTTTGTCCACAACAGGGACCGATGCACACTACCAAAAGCGCCAAATTAGTACCTAGCTCAGTTCCAGGCCAACACAATTCAGACCGCTATCGACACGCTAAGAAGAAGATTTCATTTGATTATTGCTTTTCATTATTTATCAAAACAAAATCACCAATTGAAAACCAACTAAGCCATCTTAGCTGGTAACTTCTAACAATCCTGTTGTTATCATACAGAGCTTATTTTGTGCGCTATTTTTCTATAGTGACTCACAGTTTCTATTTTAGTGTCTACCACACTAATGTCAACAACACAGCCTTGCATTGATGCCACTTAAGTATCACCACTTCATCAATCAAAACATTGTTAGTTCGTTACCGATTCACTAGTGTGAACTAATCCAAGATCATTTTATTTGGTAAACCGAATACATTTCTTTTCGTTTCTTTTTAAGCGTTGCCCCACACCAGGAGTCTCTCCTGTATCGTGGGTGCGTCCACAAACATTCAAACCCAGACACTCAAACACCCAGTTCCAGAACAACTATCTGTAGGCCATACAAATATTTGCTCTCTGCGGGGATCGAACCCGCGACACGCAGCACAGCACTCAATCGCTCAACCACTGCGCCAACCGTGCCTCCGGAAATTGATGACTAGTGAGTACGTTGATAAAAATGTTTAGGTCTAAACCTTGCTCTATCGATGCCGACAGCAACTCGGCGTCTTCGATGTAAACAATGACGAAGTCAAGTGCGATTCAGCATATAAAGCACTAACAATGGCTCTCTTAAATTCGGTGATCGCGTTACACAGTCCCGAATTGTTATGATTCGGCACTCATGTTGCTTATCCTGTGTTAGGAAAGCTAAGAGTAATCGGTCTCTACATTACAGACTTTAATGAAACCGCTTCAATAATCAAGCTTTGTAAAGCTTTGTTAAGATTGAGATTCAAGTTCTCAATTTAGTCTTAAGAAACAATGAACATTGGTTGTTTTCATGACCAATCATTATATTGTATCACACTATGACATTAATGACTTTACATTAGTGATATTATGCTCACAATTAAATCTGTTCTGTGAATTTTACAAGTCACAATAAAGCTTTCTGCCCAAAGCACTAAACTAAACTATGTTTCATGATTTCATCAGTCAACACTTCACATCTGAGTAGTATTTTAGTTGGATGGATGGATAGGATTTGCCGTGATATAGTATGAAGACTAAATCACAATCTTATTAGAGCGATACACGGTTTGCTCTTCGGAGCTCAACTCGTTACATCCATCCTGTAGGTACACCAGTAGTTACGCCATAATTATTATGCTACTGCTAGTTTTCAAGCTCCAAACAGTTGGATACTCGTTGCTCTACTGTAACGGACTGTAACCGTTGTTAACCTTATCTCATGTTTAGCTAGCATTACGTTTGAATTCATTGAATTTAACCGAGGAGGAGTTCATGATTAAACAATCACAGCCACACGGGTGGAACCTCAAGCTATGTTATCCGCCTAGATCGGTCCATAGATGTGCGACCATCCATCACCCAGCAATCCTTCTCCGCGGTAAGAAAAACACGTCAAGCCGCCAGTCGCGTCGCGACTGGCTCCAGCAGACCCCCGACAGCCGTCACTGGCAGTCAGTGGCAGTCAGTGGCTTGACAGTCTGACAACCCATTCCCCAAAGGGGTACCACATCACCCAGCACCAAGTGGGCTACAGTGGCCAGACAAGCTGCCGCCACAGGCACAACACCGGCTCTCAGCCGCACCGGCCGCACCGACCGGATACCAACCCCACACAGTTGGGATCAGGCTACGCAAATGACGACTTTCAAGTTTATTAGTATCCTCTGATTTTTCATATCCGAAACACTTTAATTTCAATCATTCGGCAAACATCGACACCTACTCTCTACGTCTCGCACTGACGTCGTATCTCCATTGGTACGTTTTTCGCTTTCATCGGAAAAGCAAGTAAAACTAAACTTAACGGTCACAATGCCCAAAGGGGCACACAGAGGTGTTTAGCACACCCATCTTTTACTAAAACCATCAATACAGCGTTCCGCTACCTTAAGAACCTTCGAGATTCTTAATTTTAGTTCAAGTATGTTTCTGTTTACATTTACAACTCGGTAGTCGTGGTTAAAATATCTTTCAGTTGGGATACTTGAACCAAACATAAACCGTGTAAACACAAATTAATCATTTTAGCACATCAATCACAAATTCAAATTCACATTCCGACTCGGAAATCGATCCCAGAACCCCACACTCCGCAGCCGCCCCTGCGACCACGAGCTCAACTGATAGATCGCAGTTGTACATTAGTTTCAACATTCGTTGCAGTAAGTTGCATTATCACATCACGCCTGCAACAGCAAGGGTCAGGCAGAGATGCACCCAACAGTACACAATCCAACCTGGGAATCGATCCCAGGATCGTCAAACAGTCGCGCTCGCGACCGCGATAACCCAACGGGCTAATAAGATCACAATAAAACATGATCACAACAACCAAGTGAAGTAGCAAGAGGTCTTTTCAAAACAACTCTCTTCACTCGCTTACAAAATGGTAATGACTCACCGGATATAACACCTTTACTCGTTCTCACTCAAACACTCTGTTTCACGTCTCTGACAGACAGGTATCATGACGGTGGATAGTCACCTCGTGCTATCAAGACCATCATCATCACAGAACTGTGCATCGTGCACATCTGTCTAAGGGAATCGAACCCAACGAATCAAAACAACAGTTCGGCCAGTTGTTTCGTGCGCGAATAGCTATCAAAGCAACTATGTTGCAGCTCTGTTTATCGAACAGTTCATGCAATTGTCTATACACACAGTTTTCACTTTCAGGAGATTTCTCAACCCGCTCGTATCCCACTTCTGATGTCGCATCCAGGTACATAGGACGCTCGTCAGGAAGTACTAAATGACATAGATAGTGTCAAACAGTTGTGGGCACAGAAAGGGATACGGGTAAATGAGAGAAATAACTCCTTTAAATTGTACACAGCTATTGTACAGTCAATTACTAACACTACTGTATACTCTGAACTTAAAAGGAAACACAGTGCAGTTCCTAGATAGTATGTGTCGCGACCATGCCCGAACGATCACTGGCTGGCGATCCATGGGACTGAGGTCCGTATCCGACACCTACATCCAGACTCCGCACAACGCCAAACAAAGGCGCTTGTGTTTAAATTTAAGTGCATACTCATCAAAGATCCGACATATATGTATATGTGTTGAATGTTGACCTTCTTTGTGCAGTCACTGTTTGATTCATAGTTCTCTATTCTATGCTACTGTCGTAGGTATTTGAATTGAGAGTGACTTTTGTATTCGCCAATGTGATCGCCTGACAGCTGCGCTCATGTATTTTCTATTTGATATTTATTTTAATATATCTGGTGTACAAACTCTTCAATTCTTTGATTGCATCCACGAACAATCTCTCTACGAGAAGTTAACAAGGGTTATGGGCCCAGAGTGCGCAAAGAAGAAAAATTGTACTGAGATACAGTGAGCGGACAAGAGATGGCAACCATGTCTGCAGAAGGCGGAAGCGTGAGTGGGCTTTCTATTGAGCGTTTGAGGGGGCGAGAGAATTACCTCCTCTGGAAGTTTAATGTAAGAAACCTACTTATTCATGACGACCTTTGGTGTTCTATCGACGGGTATTCGGAGGACGATAAGTCGGCTCCAGAGCTGAAACGGCGTAAGGATGAAAAGGCGTTGGCTAAGATCTGCCTGTCACTGGACGCTTCGTGCGTGTCTCACGTGATGACTGCGAAGACGAGTAAGGATGCCTGGCTGAGCCTGGAGAAGGCGTTCGACGATAAGGGCATAGGCAGGAGATTAAAACTGTTGCGGATGCTGTGCTCGGTAAAGTTGGACGACTTTGGTGGCGATATGGACAAATATGTTGGCGAATGTTTGTCGCTTTCGCAACAGTTGGCGGCTGTAAATAAACCGATTGACGATGAGTTCTTGGCGGCGATTATTCTTGAGGGATTACCTCCTAAGTTTGATCCAATGATCATGGCCTTGGAGAGTAGTGTGAGCGACCTGACCAGTGACTTCGTGAAGGCTAAATTGCTTCAGGATACGAAGTGGTCTGACAATTGCAAAGGTGGAGATTGCCAGATTGCTGATAAGTCGGAGAATAAGTCTGGTAAGAGACGCAAAGACAAGAAGCCGAGGTGTTGGAACTGTGGAAAGTCTGGTCACGTAAAGAAGGAGTGTATCCAGAAAGGGGCGGCAATGGTCACGACTCGGTTCTTGGCTGACACGTGGTACGTAGACTCGGGTGCGTCGAGTCACATGACGGGACAGCGAGACTGGATACATGATTTTTCTACAAGCAGTGTAGAGGTAAACGTGGCGAGCGGACAGACTTTAAAATGCGTCGGTATCGGTAATGTGTGTTTTTAAAACTCGGAGATTATGATTTGACTCTTAAAGAAGTGATGTACGTTCCGGGACTGAGTGTAAATTTACTTTCTGTAAATAGTTTAGCGGTTAAAGGGCTTAGAGTGGAATTTATTCAGTCTACTTGTAAGATTTTTAGAAATAAATCTTGTATAGCTAGTGTTAGGTCTGTTGGCGGGGTATACAAACTGCATAATAACGCGATTGCTTTAAGTAGTGTAAATAAAGAGGTTTCAAAGGAGTCTTGGCACCATAGATTGGGTCATTTAAGTTATGACAGCTTGAAGTCACTGTCACACGTTATTGATTTTCAGAATACAGAAATTGCTAATAATTGCGATGTTTGCATTCTTGGAAAACAAATAAGGTTTCCGTTCAAGAAATCTGGGCGTGATGTAGCGACTAAGCGGTTGGATCTGGTGCACACGGACTTGTGTTCGATTCCTGTTGCGTCCCACTCAGGTAAGCGGTACATTTTAACATTTCTAGATGATCACTTGCGGAAAGTATTCTTGTACTTCTTGAAGAATAAGAGCGAAGTAGCTAGCGTCACCAAAGACTTTATTAGGCTCGTGGAAAATCAATGTGAATCCAAGGTAAAGGCTATACGCAGTGATAACGGTACGGAATACGTAAACAAAGAGCTGAGCGCATTCTTCAGACAGAAGGGTATTGTGCATCAGGTCACTGTTCCGTATTCGCCCCAAATGAATGGTGCGGCGGAGCGATTGAACAGAACTCTTTTGGAACGGGTACGTTGTATGTTGTATCATGCGGGTTTGGATCACAAACTGTGGGCTGAGGCGGCTAACACTGCGGGGTACCTTATTAATCGGTCTCCGTCTAGTAGATTAGGCGGGAAGACGCCCGAAGAGGTTTGGTCGGGTAGTAGGGTAAAGTATGACCACTTACGTGTTTTCGGTTGCGAGGCCTATGTACATATTGATGACGTTAAGCGGAATAAGTTACAACCTAAGAGTAAGAGGTATATTTTTGTCGGTTATGAAGACAATGGCAGATCTTACAGGTTGTATGACTCTGAGACACATGCTATAAAGAGAAGCCGTGATGTATTATTTAATGAAAGTGTGTTCCCAGCCAAAGTGCTAGGAACTGGACACGGATCAGCCACTATAGAATTCTTTCTTTCAGGGGAAATAGTTGACGATTCCACTGGAGAGGGGAAGTCAAGCGTACCTGAGAGTAAGGTGGCTGGTGATGCAGCTCGGGAGCCTGTCACTGAAGAGTCGGTAACAGTGAATGTTGAGCCGATTGTGTCAGCGAGCGGTGATGATGGCGGCGACAACACTTTGGTTTTTGAAGATAGCGTTGAGGAGGTGGTGGAACCTCCGGAACCGAGGTACAATTTTAGATCTAGACAATCTAAGGGTTTGTACGCACATGATACGATCCCAGCTGAACCGCACACTGTTAAGGAACCTCTGGGTTCTGGCCAGAGCGACTTGTGGCGGCAAGCTATGCAGGAAGAGATTGACTCGTTCAATCAACATGAAGCTTGGGAGTTGGTGGATCGGCCTATGGGCAAAAATGTGGTTCGGAATAAATGGATCTTCAAAATTAAGTGTGACGCCGAGGGGAAGATAGCCCGGTATAAAGCTAGCTCTTAAGCTTTGTCAGGCGCGGTATGTTGAGCGCTTGCTTGACAGTTTCGGTATGTCAGAATGCAAACCAGTTAAGACTCCTTTGGACCCAAATGTTAAGTTTACTGATACGAGTGTGTTAGGCGAGGGTACTCTTCTATATAGGGAATTGATAGGTTCTCTGTATCTAAGTATATTTACACGGCCGGACATTACGTATGCAGTTTCGTACTTAAGCCAGTTTAATACGTGTCATACTATGGAACACTGGAGGGCTGCGAAACGTGTATTGAGGTATCTTATGGGGACTCAAAACGTTAGCCTTGTGTTTGTGTAGTAGGTCGGGTCATGATAAGGTTGAGGGGTTTGTAGACGCGGACTGGGGCGGTGACATACGTGACCGAAAATCATTTTCGGGGTTTGTTTTCAAGTATGGGGGTAACACCATCTCCTGGGAATGTAGAAAACAAACATGTGTTAGTTTATCAAGTACTGAGGCTGAGTACATTGCTCTTAGCGAGGCTGCTAAGGAGGCAAGTTGTCTTAGGGACTTGGTGACTGAATTGACTGGTAGTTCTGGGTTGATAATAGATATGTTCAATGACAATCAGTCTGCTCAGAAACTTGGTGTCAATCCAGTGTTTCATAGGAGGACGAAGCACATAGACATCAGGTACCACTATGTTAGGGAGGCTGTGAATAATCATGTAATTAAGTTGAATTATTTGTCTACTCAGGAAATGGTGGCTGATGTACTAACTAAGTCTTTGTGTGCTCCTAAACATAAGTTCTGTGTTGTGAACTTGGGCTTAGGTTTCTAGGCCAGTTGAGCCAGCGGTGATGTCTGAGTTCAAACAGCGATTGAGGGGAAGTGTTGAATGTTGACCTTCTTTGTGCAGTCACTGTTTGATTCATAGTTCTCTATTCTATGCTACTGTCGTAGGTATTTGAATTGAGAGTGACTTTTGTATTCGCCAATGTGATCGCCTGACAGCTGCGCTCATGTATTTTCTATTTGATATTTATTTTAATATATCTGGTGTACAAACTCTTCAATTCTTTGATTGCATCCACGAACAATCTCTCTACGAGAAGTTAACAATATGTCCTACCTAGGAACACGTTAGTACCTACAGTTTGTAGGTAACTAACGTGTTCTGACTCATGCGCAGACCGACAGAAGATCCTAATGCTAACGAAACTTTTCCGGCTCGGCTACGTGGTTGAAGATCTTATAGTCACGACACCGAGACTCAAGTAGTCGGAACCTGCTAATTAACACTAGGGTGTGCTGTACCTAATTTTTCAGAAAAAGATTCTGAGCTGTAACGATGGTTCAGAGTTCATTAAATGAAATGAGCTACAACTCAGAGCACGATGTCGCTCGAGCATCGTGAACCTGACTCCCATTTCAAGGGCAGGTGGTGGAGGTCGCGAGTCGCAACAAGTGCTAGGCGCGTCGGCGTAGGGCGTCGGGATGCCGTCCGTCGTCGCCGCGGTTTCGCGCCAAATCGCGCCCGCAGTGATGGGAAGTGCGCCTCACGAGCGAGACACGCTCGGCTCGCGCGCCTCGTCCGCGTACGCTCGTGATTCGAATGCGGACAACTGTTCATACTTTCCAACTCCACAGTTAACACTTTACTCCTAGAAAATTTACACGTCGCTTCACGTCTGCTCACTTGGACACCAATATGATTATTTTTTGTTCAAAACCAAAGGGAACAGCAGCAATCATGCTGCTTCCGGATGCGTTCCCGAAAAGTGTAAAACTTCTCCACACTCCGACAATTATTGTGCGCTCAGTTTTAATCGGAAGTGGTAGTAAACGTAATACTCGAAGTGGACACTTGTAAACGATGACGGAGACTACTACTGAGGATATGGTGCCGGAGGTATCGACGGTGGCGTCAGCACCTCACCGGACACCTACTCCTGAACTTCATGCGACGTATACCACCTTTGAAATCTTGGTGGCATTGGTGGCGGTCGTGGGGAACGCTATGGTGATCTATGTGTTCCACCGTGAACGTAGACTGCGACGACGCACTAACTATTACATTGTGTCTTTGGCTGTGGCAGACTTTTTGGTTGGTCTTCTCGGGATACCGTTCGCGATCCTGGCGTCAGTGGGCCAGCCCCGGAACCTGCACGCGTGTTTGTTCACGGTGTCGTTGTTAGTGATGCTGTGCACTATTAGTATCTTTTGTTTGGTGGGCGTTTCTGTGGACCGTTACTGGGCAATCCTGCATCCAATGTGCTACTCGAGGAATGTGCGCACAAGAACAGCTATTAGTGAGTATACCTCAAAGTTATCTATTTATTCGACGTTTAACCCTTCGTATGCCGAAACGTAGATCTACGCGAGACACAATCACTTTTTAATTGTGTCCATATACGCGGCATACGAAAGGTTAAAGCAAAAAACGTACCTTACACGCTCTGTCCATATGTGACAGTTTATTACATTGGTTAGGTATCTTAAAATTGCCTCCTTGTTACGGTGGTCACATCATACCTACCTAATTGGATTTTTTATTGCTACTTGACGATCATCGGTTTAGCACAATGCCATTCAATCCACACCAGAGCATAGGACGTACCTAATACTTGTTTAATGTGCTATCAATTTATATATCTTACAAATTTGTCTTCAAAGAACTTTCCGACCGTTAGCAGTGACAAAAGGCGGAAGAGGAACGATAAATTGCCAACGATTCCTCACGTTTTCGATAGTTTTCAGTTTTACATAAAGATACCTGATCCGAAGATCTGAAGGTAACGAATTTCATGAATGAACATTTATTTATATTGCAGCACATTTAATGTTATTTACGCAACGCCAGCAGCGATGGTTTCTGTTCAAGTTTAACTAAGACTGTTTACATTATCGAAGTGATTAATGAACGAGCGTAGCTGTAAATTTAAATAAAATAACAAGGGAGTTCATGGTAAAATTATGAATGAGCTAAGATAGTAGATAGACAATTACGTAGATATATGAATCTTTATGACGAAGGAACAATCATGCTTGCTAACTGTGCAAATCCGCCTGAGAAAGTGGAATCCCACTCATGAAGAAAGGGTGTAAAAAGACCCTTATCAAAGACGAGAGACACGTATTCTTCCCGTGATTACGATATTTTTTTAGCTATCCAATCCAACATACCTCACATTTTTATTTCCACATATTTTTTAAAACACGAGTTTTAATTGGGATAACTTTTTTATATCCATGCATTCATTAGCCCAATTTCACGGATTCCTACCGTAAAACGTGATTTTTAAACGTGACACCAAAAAAGTAGTCCTCTCTTATCAAAAACAAAATTGCACAATGTTGTAACTTAATTTGATATACAACATTAGTTTTTGTTTTTGCGAAACCTGAAACACGTGTCTAGTACTTATAGGTAAAGAATCCATGTACAAAATTTCAAAACTGTATCTTGAAAAATCACAAAGTTATAGGTCTGTTAAGTTACGTGGTTGTCCGTTCAAAAATATGCTTACCAAGTCACCGCGGGGCGCGGCGCGGCGGCGGCGGCGGGCGCGGGCCGTCCGCGCTACCACAGTCGCTAGGTGTCCAACTCGTATCCTTTTTTTTAAATAATTTTGGGACAAAATATAACATGGTATAAAAATTATTGGAATCGATTCAGTTACTGATTCTGAACAAACTATATTCAGGTTTCGCATATACTAAAAATAATGTTGTATAGAATGCTAGGCTTCATGAGGGGTCCCTAATTCCCTATACACCCAGTATATATTTTTATACTAACATGAACAAAAGTTTTTATTAAATGTGTGTAACTTTGGTTGACCTAAGGACGTCTGTTACTGAACTGATCCCCCATCAGAAACAGACGAACGTAGGATTATTTGGACCCACAACAACGTACACCTACATCAAAGGATGTTGCCATAAAAAAATATTTAAAACAAAAATATAACCAACAAGTCAACAACTTTTTTAGGTCACTGAAAATCATTTTTCACGAAACAAACAAAACAACATTGTTTTTTTACGTTAAACGTAATACGCATTGACCCAAAAGAACATAAGAAAAGAGAAGAAAAGGCTTCACATAGCGATCTTATAAAACAAGATTTTGTTGGTATTCGTGTCGTTCAATGAATTTAGGTGAACAAATGTAAGGTTTCCCTTCTTTGGTTTAGATTTGATTAGATTGATAACCTATAAAAAAGTACTTATAGGACTTATACGAACCTATTTGAAGAGCATAGCCATAGCCCTCTTCTTGTTATTTGTTCACTCTTGACAGAGTGATCGTATAAGTGGTCATGGGGGGTTGCCCACAACACAATTGCGGTTGTTGCCTCCGCGATCCTTTAGAATAGAAAACCTTTTTTTGTAGATGGGAAATCATCAAATTATCCGTCCCACTCTGGGCGAAGCGGAAGGGAGTGTCAGACTTCAACTGACTAAAACTCACCAGTGTTCCTTCTTAGCCTTTTGTGTTCTGGAGCCGCGGTATGTCTTTAGAACAGTCCAGCTGCCCCAGCTGGCAGAATAGAATACCTAGGAAAGTATGAATACTAAATACCTTCTCGCCGAACCGTGCTGCTTAGTCTGTCTCAACTAAATTATTATACCACCTCACAACCTTAATCAGCATATTACCTTCCCACTGCTGGATTAGGCCTTCTCCATGAGTGAGGTAGTGGGCAATGAGCCATAAAGCTGGCCCAGTGTGACTGGTGCATGTCAGGACTGGAGGTCTGGCTCTTGTGATATAGGAAGTCCAAGCACAAGTGCAACTTTGTTTTTATTTCAATTAGATTTTCTACCTTTTTCACATATTATATTAAAATGCAGCTCTACCTACTATTATCTATTATCCAAACTAATAAACTCGATACGTCACGTAACAGGTGTGGCGCTTCACTCACTACGTAATTGAGATATTGTTTTCACACCACCTGCTCGAAAATGTCAAATTATATGTCAAGCAACCTATAACTTAAAGTGAGTCATTAGTGGCCGGGGGAACAGCCGGTCAATAATGTTGTACTGGATTTCATTATGACCCGCTGGTCAATAATGTCATTTGAATTTGGAATCTCACATGCTCAGCTAAATAATAATTGGCAGTATAGTACTATAGTGCGCGCGGAACTAGTTGGCCGCGCCTTAGGCATGTTTTTGTTTTTTATTTGTATTCTTTTCAATAAATTGAACAATTATTGTTCACGATATCTCGAGATTGGTCATCACTGTCTAATTATAGTTTCCTGTGCATTGTAAAGTTACATACTCTTTGGTGCATTGCGAGCTGTAGGCAACCCGCCCCCTCACCCCTGTCGCCACCTAAGGCGCGGCCAACTAGTTCCGCGCGCACTATAACAAACACCCTTTGGTGCCAGAAAGAGGAAAGCTATTCTCGATACCCTTACTACGCGTGGATGATATTCTCGATTTCCTACAAAATCATAACGACTGCTTCTTCATATCGTTGCCATGTTTTCGAAGACATAATATTGTAAGAATAATTAGATAACTACGAACCATTTTTTAAAAGGAATATAGAATATAATAATTATATAACATTAAAACTGGCATTAATAATAACAAATACCGTACCGCGCCGTAATACCGTAATAATAGTAATTGGCTGTAACATTAGTTAATTTATTTTAAGTAAACTAAGCTAAGATAATATTGCTGTGGATTTTGTGAATAAATAAATAAATAATAAAACCTATCTATACTACAGTCGATTTATCACATTTTATCAAAAATACTATAATTTCACGAGCGTCTCCAATGACGTTCTAAATTCAAAATGCATACAGCCAATCATCCAAAACCATTCTACCATTTCTTTCTTATAATTATTTCTATTTCATTATTTCTAATAATTATGTTATTCTTACTGTTTGTTTATTTAATAAATACTTTGTTTTTCGTACTACATATGGCTATTATTTTCTCACAGTAGGTGTAAAAAGTAGAGTATCCTCCTCTGGGCTAAAGGTGTCTTTGCCTTGGGCTAGCTTGAATCCCTCGCTGCATTCAGGATTCTTGTATTAACTCCCTCGCTTCGCTCGTGAGTTAAACTCTTAACTCCCTCCCTGCGCTCGGGAGTTAAATCCCGAATCCTTCATTGCGCTCGAGATTCAATATGACGCCCGTGACATAAGACACAACTTTAGCCCCTTGGTGCATAATCTACTATTATGTACTAATAAACGCTTCTAAAACATCATGAAAAAATAACTAATACTAAAATTATACCTATATAAAAATAAAATAAAATATTAGGTCCTTAAATATGAAATTGGCGTTTTATGAGGAAAAAGAACATAAAAAACGAAATGAAATATTTACCTAATACCTATGTACATCAAAGTAAACATAGTGATCATTATAATTTTCAGTTTCCCAAAACACATCTTTGTTATCAATATTGTTGTAGATAATCACTAATGTTTCGATCATATTTGAAAGCGCATGATGGGTACAAGCCAAGGACTTTTTTATCTATTAATTCCTCCATTCTAAACATGGCTTATCATTCAAACAAATGACTGTAATGGCTAGTAATAATCAATTAATTTGCACCTATCATTAATACCCTAGCCTTCGTCGACTTGTGGTCAGTGTCAGGTTATATTTGAACAAGTGCGTTGATCAGTCGTTCTTTGCGGTTACTCTTTTGCTTCTCTTTTCCTCATTTTCCAATCACTGAAAGAGCATCATTAAAAGCAAATACTTAATTTGGTGTCAAAGCCAATATTTCGTTAATTAAAGTTACCGAAAGGCGGTCATCAGGGGATAGATTATAAATCTGTCGAGTCGGGATGAAATCTTTGCCTTGAATGTTTAATCGTGAAATAAATCCTAATTTTTAACCGACTTCTTTAATTTTTTTTTTTTGGAAACATGTGTGTTGTTACCTTGTTACCGAATAAAGGGAAAAATGACTGAACCTTCTGGTAAATGGGTACTATTTAGTGAATCATTGATAAATGAAAAAAATAATGAATGATGTAGGTTCTAGTGAGGAGTGAAACCAAAGAAATATAAAAAACAGGTGGGACTACAGAACAGAAAGAAGGGGCGAGACCTTCATCTATTTCGTAAGTTTATCCCGTATTGCATTTTAAGCCAAAAGGCAAAGCAACATAGGGTGCAAGTAAGGTTGCTAACTTATGAGAGTGGAAACAAGAGTTTATGAGTACGCTGACATGAAAAAGAGTACATTAGAATTACTGATTAAGGCCACTTTTATCTCTCTTTATTTATCAAGTCTAGAATCATGAAAAGCGTTTTTAAAAATACTACAGGTTATTTACTAGCATGATAGTGTTTTGGATTTGTCGATGTGATTGTAGAGTAAAAGAAATAAGATGTGGGTGGCGCTAGTTTCGGTGCTGTTAGCGCCTTAAATACTCTTTCTTTATGGTTGACTTCAGGACATGATTCTTACCTAAAACCGGCAGGGTTGTTTTTCATCTGTTATAGAAAATAACACACATAGAAAATAATAATATGGATTTATAGACATAGGTGTTCATGCCATTTTATAAAACAATGCCAATTGCCAATCCGGAATGGATTAGTTAATGCGGCTGCCACACTATGCTCCTCGCGCTGCTCATCGCTATGCTCCTCGCGCTGCCGCTATTTGCCGCAATGAATGTTGCTCGCTCTGCCCACACTGCTCTACTCGCGCAATTAATCGCGACGCTCCTCACTTGTTATTTGCCTTTGGTGGACGATGAAACTGTGGCAGTATGCGCGCTATGCATTTTTAACCGACTTCGAAAAAGGAGGAGGTTATATGTTCGTGTGTACCTATGTATATTTTTTTTATGTATGTTACCTGATTTCTCCCCCATTTGTGGACCGATTCTGAAAATTCTTTTTTTATTTGAAAGAGTATACTCCTGAGGTGGTCCCATTTTAATTTGGTGAAGACCTGGTGCTGATCTTCGGAGATATACAATGGAACTCTTCAAAAATAGACGGCAAATCTGTCGTAATTGCTGGAATCGCTTGGATGTTTATTGAATATACATTATCATGACGTAAAATCACGCCTGTATACTCTGAGGGGGTATGCAGATGTGTATAATACACATTTTTTTAGTTATTTTAAATGAATTACATAGACACGTATGACGTGTTTCGTGCTTTTTTCTGACGCTATTCAAGTATTCGCATCTAGCAGTCATCACTTGTCTTCATGCTCTTAAGCCCGTTGAGGAGTAGTACCACTCCTCAACGGTTAAGAGTTGAAAGCAAAAATAGTTGAATCTTGAAGGTTAAGGGTTAGGTTTCTTGGTTGTATGTTAAATGCATAGTAAATATTTGTATAGGATATATATATATATATATATATATATATATATATAGGTACTTATTACAACTAAAAATGAAAAAATAAAAAAAACTTTTTTGCAAAAAAACAACCGACTTCAAAAACACCAAAAAGAGAAAAATAAACTTAAGAAGAAAAATCAGCTTCTAAAGTTGGTGACTTTTGTTTGTTTGACTTCATGTTTTTGCCACCGACTTCAGAAGCTGATTTTTCTTCTTAAGTTTATTTTTCTCTTTTTGGTGTTTTTGAAGTCGGTTGTTTTTTTTTTAGTATAGTTAATTAGATCAATGTCATACAAAGAAATATACATCGTCGTCATCGTCCTCGCCAACGGAGATGGTGGATCACATGTATTCATCGCGCGATCATCGCGGAGCGGTGGGCAGGACGAGGAGCATGGCGTGCGGCATGACGAGTAACGTTGCCACACTATGTCCCTGCCTCCTTTCCTCGCTACTTCCCATGCCACTAGTCGAGTGTGTGGCGGCCGCATAATGAACAAATATATTCTTCTATAGAAAACAACAGCCATAAATTTAACAGCAGCAATCCAGACTTTTGAAAGTGCTCATATGAAGTTCTGAAGAAATAGTCAAATTTTTATTTGCTACGAAAGTGGTTTTCGCGCAAACAAGATGTTTGTTCAAAATATTCAATGCTCCGACGTAGTTCATAAAGAACGGTCTATGTCAAAATGTTGTGAATGATTGAACTTTGAAACATTAGATAATAACTTATTGTTCCATGCTCCTGTTTATAATAGGTTATTATATCCAGCCTTTAAAAACTTCTCCTCTCGCTTGACCACTGAACATAGTATCTTCTGAATAAGTTACTTTAGACCTAGCCTTACATTTTAAAACCCATGGAAAGTACCGGCTACATTTAATTCTCAAGAGTGTAATCGTGATAAATGTAGTCCTGAAGTAAATGTTCTTCTTTCTTTATCTGGTGGTAAGTGCCTAACCTTGTATCACGATTTTTATGGCGTCAATAGGCCTCTGACTTGGCTTTACATGCGAATATGTTGAGAAATATCTCACAAGTAAATGGTAGCTTTTAGAGTACATGTAGCTTAATAGCATTTAGAATAATTGTTTCAGTAACTAACGCACACATATCATAACGCTTTGAATTGTCGTCACACCACTCGTTAATTTTCATGGGCTCTTAAACCGGTTCAGTGGTTTCGAAGAACGCACCAAACCATGGGTGCCATAATCCTTCTTCTTGACCTTGTAACTCTAGTTTTATACAAATTATAAACCAGCATTCAGTTCTGATCTTTATTAGGCAGTGCAAGAGTAAATGCATTTTTTATTTGTCAGTGGATTTTTCGCTCTTTTAATTTTTCATGTTTGTCTGTTTGACGTTTTTAGGAGTTAACTATATATAATTCTTTATTAAGATTTGGAGCAATTAGCTGCAAATCTTATCCTATTTGCTAAGCGTCATCTGCATCGACGTTGTTCCTTTATATATGTACTTACCTAAGTAAACTTTCTCGTTCTCAAGCCAAATCATATTTTAGAAACCATAACTTGACAGCGGCTCATTTATTTTACACCAAAATATTATTATTCTGAGGAAGTATTTGCTGTTGGGCGCCACAACTCCCGGGACAGAAGATCGATGGGAAACCATCAATGGATTGTTTGTCTCGTTTATAGTACCTACCATAAATTAGTGGTGTGACAAAATTTTATTGAGTTCACTTTTTTAAGAGATTTATGCAAACATTCTCATCCCGATGAGGAAAATGGTGGCAGTATTTGACAAAGTTATGATTGATTTGCACAATAAATTATCTAATCAGTTTTTATTGCGCAGGATATTTTTGTCCTTGCTTAGGGTAATCCCTGGTTTCTGAAAATATTTAATTGGTTCATTGGTCAAATCTCTCCGTGTAATTGATTTTTTGTAGTCAACTAATCTAGGACAGTCAACATATAATTTGATAGAATGATTAATTTGATGACTTGATTGGGCTTTCATAAAATAAAACAAGGGACAGTTAATTAGATAGAGGAAAAGAAACCCTTCTTTTCGACTCGTCTAATTAAAGACAAAAAAAAGCCCAAGGGACACAATAAATCGCCTTTATTATTAAAAAATAATAATAGTCATCATCTCTAGCAACATGACCTTGAACAGAATTTTCCTCCCCTTAATGACTTTCAGCGATGAATCTTCTAAGCAACCCGATATTCTGATAGGGCTGTGGCTAATAACGATGTAATCTAACCAAGTGACGTTCGTCCCACACAACACGACATTTTGAAGCAACCTGACCTCAACCCTGAACGTAACCGGCCGATGTGAACTTGATCAGTTATACAGAAGGTTTCTTTAGTAATAATTTTCCTAATTGAAATTGTAGACGATATAACTATTATTTCGCTTTAGTACGTTGGTTTACTCCATTAATTGATAGTTTTGGAAAATAAAGATTTCTACGGTAATGGATGAAAGTAGTAGGGCATTGCATAGTGGTAATGATCCTGAATTATCTACGAATTGTGGCCGTGCTAGACATTATTTTGTGGGACTAGTCTTATCGTTACTATTACTACGGTCCATCAACCCAGACTAGGTCCACTTGGTAGATTACAGCACACAGAGTCGCGACAGAACGCCTATTTCGTAATCTGCCTTAGCGTTTTCCTAACTATGTATTCCTCGACTGCTAGTCTAACCGGATGTAGCTGAATACCAGTACTTTTCATGGAGCGACTACTTCCAAACCAGCTTAGCACTGAGACGACTACCCAGGATAAGACTGTTTCGTAGAATTTCGGGCCACTGACTACCTGTAACGACTGTCAAAGTTCTACAATTGAAAACCGGGATCAACTGCTTAAAGTGATTTTCATTTTCAATTTGTAATGGGTAATAAAAAAATAAATGGATACCAATCCATGGACCAACATAGGCATGCGCGGTTTAACCTGAAGATCGACTCGAACGGCTGTTATTATTTACTCACGAAAGAGAGAGGAGGCCAATGAATAGGCTGATTTTAATATGGAAGAATAGCTGTTATGAATCTACCTAGAAGAGGTAGATTTACTCAGACCGAAGTACTATCAACGGATATGAAAGCATAGATATCCTTTCGATAACGCTTTCGTTTTACTCTTACGTGAAATAACTCATTGTTTATAAATTCTTGTTACACACAAGATAAACGGAGATACAGAAATAATACAAAGAGTGGTCGTATATTTCGGTAACGTTATTTGCGGTCATTCCTTTAATCGTTCTGGAGTGGAAGCTAAATAAACACTGGCATATATTACACCTGTCGTTTTGGGAATATTTATGCTTTACAGGTGTAATGTGCATGTGAGTTATGCGCTGAAAGTTTTGTAATATTTCGGCAGAAAGTGTAACGTTAAATCGGTTTCGGAAGGCAAAGTTTTAAAGAAGAAGAAGGTTTTGTTATATTTCGAAAGTGACGAATAGAACTTAGGTTAATAATTAGGTATACAATTAAATACACCGGACAACGTGAATAAAATCGTAATCTACTTGCAAGAGTCAACTGGATACGAAATCATGTAAGTATTTTTTGTTTTTATTTCTAATCTAAAAGGAAAAGATAATGACAGATCGTAAAAAATATTCATCATTTTAAACTATGTCCTGGGTTCACATTTTTTCATGATCACATGCTATCATAAATCTATGTATTTGGGTGTGACCAATAAGATGTTGGTCAAAATTAGACGTGTAGTGTACAGAGTAGCTCTAGCGATGCTCGTATCTCAGAAATGATCTCAATTCTCAATGTCTCGGCGACAATGCTCAGGAAATCGTTCATCGTGATATCTAGCAGGAAGAGCGCGCTTTGTAGGAGGCGCGCATTGTCCGCCGATCTCTGTGGCCAGTGCCGTGCGTGGTCGCAGCTACACACGACACACGACTACTTGACCCACTCATGACATAATCCGCGATTGTTTTATAACACTATAATGACTTTATTCCGAGTCCGACACACATTAATCTTCCTTCATTTTACTAGCACGATATCATTTGAATTACAATCGTTGTAAGTACCTACGTATGGACATTTGTCCATGTACGAGTATTTGACGTCTGCAACCTTTAATATTTGACATTATGTGCACGGACTTTCACCCCAGTATTATGCCAAAGGGCCGGCAGACTGGCGCCAGCCAGTCTACATGGCAGCCGAGCGACCACATCTCCCGAGCTGCGGCAGTCGCGCGTCGGGACCCGCCCTTACCGCTGTACCATGGATATTATACACGGGATATTTGTTTACGTCTTAGTTATCAATGTTTGTGTAGTTGCAAGAGGTGGGCACGGAGGACATGGAGGATCGCACGGAGGGTCACATGGAGGATCGCACGGAGGGTCACATGGAGGATCGCACGGGCACTCGTCTTATGGATCACACGGTCATCACGTGACCGCGAACCACCATTATTACTCGTACCACCCACCCCAGCACGTCCTCTTCACGTGCCGCACCTGTTCCTCCACGGAGCTGTATCCTGTGTACCGGCCCATGCCGCCGACCTACGTGTACACGTACAAAGACTCCGGCAGCCGGTACAGCGACATACTCACCGGACTCTCTCTGTACAACTTAGGACGATCCTCAGGCATGGGCTGGTCCCACGCGCATCAGTACTACTCCCGTCCAGAGGAACGTTGTTCTCTACAAATCATCGAACGGTCGCACTTCGAAGAGACGGAGTTTCCATGTTTTATGATATCTTCATTTATAGAGTCTACGACGTCGGATAATTCTCGTCCGGTGGATATAGCATCGTCAAGTCTTAATGTGAAGCCATTTTTAAAGGATACGGGGCCAGCTTTACAAGTGACAGATGAGCAAGTGTGCGTGTTATGGCATAATTTAACGATGCATAAAGAGCGCAACCAAGTTCCATGCGCGTTGTTGAAGGAGTACGCAGCCAGTATCCGTCAGTCCCATGGAGTGCCCACGTACATATGGATGCCCACTCTGTTAGGAACTATCATAGCTATTTACTTGGGCTGTGCGTGTTGTTGTAAGAAAAAGGAAAAAGAGCCTGTCAAGGAAGAAGCTCCACTCAATGAGCTACGTGTTCCAGGATACTGTTCTAATTATTGATGTGATATTTTAAATTAGTGGTGTTTTTCTATTTCAGCTGCTTCGTTTTAGAAATGCTGCACCTTATCTGTACTGAATATTATAAGCCGTGTATGTTATTTTAAAAGTTTATTACTATTTACACTATATACGGGATATTTACCATGTTTTCTTATTGTTTCGAGTTCCCGATATTTCGGCGCTGTTACAAGCACCATGATCACGGATAAACTGAAGTCATTGCGGGTGGATGTTTATGAGCAGACAAAACGGAATAAGAAAACATAGTAAATATCCCGTTTATAGTGTTAATAGTAATGTCAGTGACCATGTCAGTTTAAAAACTTAAAAGTTTATGTCATGCATGCTTGATTGTATTCTAAATGTCCGTTGTACCTAGGTTTGTAGGACTATATATATATAAATGTTGTGTAGATATGTACTCATTCCCAGTATATACCAAGGTAGTCTGCAGACTTCATATCGCTTATGGTAATGATGTAATTTAGTCATAGTGTAAACAAATATTTTGGTGTTGTTCGATCTCCTTTGCTACGTAAAATTTAGGTAAAGCTCATTAATTTTAAATTCGTCATTAAATAACCCTGCCAAGTGCCTGTCTTATGATTAGTTTTAAAGCGTTGTGTTGTGGTTTTAAAATTAAATATAAAATACTTAAAAAAATTGGTTACTCTACTAATTTTTCTTCTTGACCTTTTCTTATAATTTCTTAGCGTCTTTGTCTGATCAGTAATCCAGCATCCAACTGATTTTATTATCAAACTAGTTCACAAATGTTGACTTTGTATACCCTGCATTAAGCTAAAGTGTTAGCAAAAATATTCTATCACGTCACATTTCACTATCACTTCCAAACATTGGTAGGCACCACTCACCAGCACACCATTGTGAACAGCCAGTAGGCAAAAGGAGTATGAGTAGCATACAGGTGGCGTTCTGTGGTTTCTGCCTAACCCCATGGGAAAAGGGTGTGAGTTTATGTATGTATCTACATTTATTCAGAATTTCTGGATTTCCTGCTGCAAATCAATCTAAAACCCAAGTGTTTTGTGAAAGTTTTAGAAACGTTTTACTGCATTGGTCTGTGGTCATTATTATTATATTACTGTTGGTTGACCCATTATATCATAAGAAAACGTTATCCACAAAACTAAAAAAGTATACAATTTGCCATTGTTGTTTTTTTTACCAAGATATTATCATTTTTATGTTAACAAATATTTACAAAATCAGACGGACAAATACATTAACCACTTTCAGCTGGGGTATAACACATGATGTGATCAAAATCGTGTAAACTAGTGTTATGCGTATGCGATAATGTCAAAATGTATGACATTGGGATTATGGGGTGTTACCACAGGTGTTACGCAGTAGGCGTGTCTAGACGGTGGCGGTGTGGTTTTAAGGAATCGCACTGTCTAGCTAGACACGCCTTTGTTTGAAAAAATAATGATGGCGCTCAAACTAAGTAGTAGCAAGTAGTTGTGCTCGTAAAACACGACTGAATGTGCTGAAAATTTGTTTTTGGGATCAAGTTTATCGTAATCGGAACAAATGTAGGTACAGTTTGAGAATGGAATTTTTTTTTTTTCTTGTGCTTAGTATATATAGTCAACTATGAGTTAAGCTCCGTGACTACATTTTTGGTGGTACATAAAACAGTGTATAAAGATCACTTGGCACTGACAGTCAAATCGCTACTATATAAATCATCGTTATCTGAACAAAATTATGAATTTAGTATAATTTTACCCATTCACTTGAGAAACTCCTATACATTGTTCTCAAACTCTTATAAACGTATTTATGACCATTTCACACCTGAACGATTTCACAGTTTTATATTTATCAATTTAGTACGACATTTCAAATCGGAGCCGTGCGTCGAATCGACGTACACTTCAAACAGAATTAACGGCAAAATTCTATGGTAATTTAGAGTACATAAAGTAGTGTTTGATTTGATAGCCGATAACTGAAACACCGGAAGGTTGTAAATCTGCCTTGAAATGTGTTCCTGCTGAGTGTTGACGCAAATCATTTTGTGCGTAGTATACAGGTATACTATAATGTTACCGACGAAAACCAAATACCCAATTATTGACACTAGTTCCTAGGAAAAGGATAACTTGTAAAATGACTGTTATTGTGGTTAATCACTACTAGCTTATAGCCGTGAGCCTCACCCGCGAGGAGTTCGGTGATCTTCCCACAAGATAAAAAGTATCCTATGTGTTATTCCAGGTTATAAACATCTGTGCGTGCCGGTTATAAATATTATTAAAATCCGGTAGTTTTTGCGTGAAAGAGTAACAAAAAACCAGACAAATGTTCGCATTTGAAAGGAGATGTTTCAAAATGTCTGGAGCCCCGGCTAGGTCTTGGTACACCATTCTTAAAAATGGGGAAACACAATTAAACAGTTTTCAATCATCAAATAACTTTTAATTGGCTTTGTTTTGGTGTAAAGCACAAGAATGTAGGTACACTTTAAATTGTAACCAGGCCCGGACTGGCCATAGCTCATAGGGCAAATCGAGCAAACGCCCGATGGGGCGATGCTTATCTCATTATTATTGTGTTAATTTTTTCGCAAATGGTACGAAAAGTAGAGTATTTTCTTCGGTGATAAAGCTGTCTTAGTCTTGGGTGAACTTAAATCCCTCGCTACACTCAGGACTCGTCTTAAATCCCTCGCTTCGCTCGTGATATAAGTTTTTAACACCCTCGCTACGCTCGGGAATAAACCTTGAGTCCTTCATTACGCTCGCGATTTAAATCGTCATCCGCGACAGAAGACACTGCTTTATCCCCTTGGTCAATAATCTACAATGATTTCACTATGCTGTGTAGGTATACATTATTATGGGAGCAATCATGTCCGCTGACCGAGGCAGGACGGCGCGTCTGTCAGTGTCTCCGTCGACAGCTATTCACTATTCCAGGATATTGATTTACTTTGATCGGGATGTATGGCTAGAATTCTGTGATAAGCTGTGTCTATTACAAGCTCTAACAAGAATATTTGGTACACCTATACCTACATATTTACTGATGTTAAATACAACAATGAACAAAGTTGGTCTTATTGTCTGTCTGTGTCAGCGCGTCTTTCTTCTTAATTACGTAATGTGTTTTCGTTTAATGGGTTTTCACCCATATCATTAAGAAAATCTATTCCGCGAAAGCTTCTAAGTATAATTGGTAAAGTTATAATTTTATAAACACACAAGAACCACAAGAATTTTCCGGAACAAAATCTATGAATTTATTGTTTGATGTAGCACAATAATTTTGATCTGGTAATAAGGATAATAAAATCAACCTCCCCTGATTGCAAATGAAAAGTAAAACGTTCTTGGATCCAGTCCAACAGAACTCCCACATCATTTTACCCCTAACCTAGCGTAGAGTAAAAAATATTGCTCCGTTTGTTACCCGATTCTAAAATATGTCTGTTAGATGTAATTTATTTTTTGATAGCACGTGGGCGTGGCTCAATTAACTGCATGCATACCAAAACAAACAAAGTCGTATTTTAAAACATGCCAGAGTAAAATAGTGCGTGATCTACGATTATACATAAACACGACGTAATTTTTAAAGGTCATAGGTCAGGACCAGGTCTGATATTAATTATATGGCGAGTAAAAAAACAATTTTTCTTTCAGTCTGAAAACTTTTTTTTGTTTTGATAAACATTAAAATAATTATTGACCATGATAACTGTGAGCTGTATGAATATACCTAAACATAAGATTATAATATTCTCACACAGAATTTCAGCCTGTGATTGAAAGTGGGCCGATATCCACCCGTGGACCTGGCGCGACCCGAAAACTCAAAGAAATAAGACACCTACCAAAGGTGTCTCATTTCTTTTAACTTTCGGTACTAAGACACACAGCTAGGTTCCCTCACGATGTATTCCTTTACCATTTTGAAAACTACGCTAAAAGAAGACTGGCTACCTGGTTTTGAACCCAAGACCATCGTCATCATCATGAGTCACAGCCGTTACCACTAAGCCATCACCAGTAAACGTTCATGAAACATAACACAAATCGTATTTCAGCGGAAAAAATTAAAAGCTGCGATTTATTTTTTTTTCATTTTCAGAGAGACACATGTTGGTATCCAATGAACGAGGTTCATGTTGCATAAAAATAACAAGTAACACGAGATACGACGCTTTAGCAAGCGTTACTGATCCCTCGATGAAAATGTTTCACTACATGTTGTAACAGCGTCGACTGTATTTTCGGAAAAAACTAAACTTGATTTCGAAAATACATTAGTTGATAAAAACGTCTCTTCAAGACTATTATTGATCGAAGTCTTCAAGAGAAGTTTTGTTCTCCACAACATAACTTCACGCTCACGCCGGTAATCTTCTAAAGCTTTGGTAGAGAAGTAACTACGAGTATAGAACCTCACATTAACATTTCATACGTTCCTTTAATTTTATTAAGAATGAATATTGCAACAACACCGTGCTATGTTTAGCTTTACAAAGTAGAGTCACTATCTAATTGTGTCCTAAGGATGATTTAAGACTGGAGTGTGCATATTAAATTGAAATAATTATTGCATAAGTACTCTACTCATATCCCAAAATAAATATGACGAACTACGTTGGTGAATCAATTGATGCTTTCTCTTAAACATTACGTAGTGTAAATAACGCATCGATGAAAAACTGCCGCTTCCTCGATACATTACGAGCTTTGTTTTGCTATATTTCTTCCCAGAAAAGATGTTTATTTCAACTATGTAAATTCAATTATTTCGTGGAATATGAAAAATAGAACTTTAAGAAAAATATTCTTGTTTATTACATTTAAAAGTGATTTATAGGAATTCCAAAAATTCAAAGAACTAAAAATTCGCAGACATGTGACATCTACCACCAGCACTGGGCCCGCGTAGTGGATAGCCGATCCCCTCTCATAGAGAGGAGACCTAAATCGCAGTAGTGGGAACATTATAGGCTGATTATGCTATAAATGCTATCATCATTCTCTTCATGCTGATATGGAGGGAAGTGGAAATTATGTTTTTTTCCTACTCCTCCGCTATTCTTTTCTGATTAATTTAGTTGCGGGATCCAAGACAGTTAAATCGTTTCTCTGGGACTTCGTCGAGCTTCATTGTCTCGGCGTTTTTTTTTGTGGTCGCCACTGTTGATTCTGGCTAACAGGAGTTACAGTGGTTTGGGAATAGTGTGGCGGGCTTGTCCCAAAAAAAAAAACACACAGTCCATTCATCGTTTTGTTTCCTTTCATGCTTATGTTCTAAAGGGATTCAAAAATAAGGAAACCCTATGGTCGTCCTTATCTTTCCTTTAAATATTTTTTCACACCACCTGCTCGAAAATGTCAAATTATATGTCAAGCAACCTTAACCTAAAGTGAGTCATTAGTGGCCGGCGGAACAGCCGGTCAATAATGTTGTACTGGATTTCATTATGACCCGCTGGTCAATAATGTGATTTGAATTTGGAATCTCACATGCTCAGCTAAATTGGCAGTATAGTACCTACTATAGTGCGCGCGGAACTAGTTGGCCGCGCCTTAGGCATGTTTTTGTTTTTTATTTGTAT
Source organism: Diarsia mendica (assembly GCA_949316265.1). NCBI lineage: Eukaryota > Metazoa > Arthropoda > Insecta > Lepidoptera > Noctuidae > Diarsia > Diarsia mendica. The sequence goes on from OX438897.1 coordinate 17,966,441, forward strand.
TCTTTTCAATAAATTGAACAATTATTATTGTTCACGATATCTCGAGATTGGTCATCACTGTATAATTATAGTCTCCTGTGCATTGCGAGCTGTAGGCAACCCGCCCCCTCACCCCTGTCGCCACATAAGGCGCGGCCAACTAGTTCCGCGCGCACTATAACAAACACCCTTTGGTGCCAGAAAGAGGAAAGCTATTCTCGATACCCTTACTACGCGTGGATGATATTCTCGATTTCCTACAAAATCTTAACGACTGCTTCTTCGTTGCCATGTTTTCGAAGACATAATAATTTGTAAGAATAATTAGATAACTACGAACCATTTTTTAAAAGGAATGGAATAACATTAAAACTGGCATTAATAATAACAAATACCGTACCGCGCCGTAATACCGTAATAGTAATTGGCTGTAACATTAGTTAATTTATTTTAAGTAAACTGCGCTAAGATAATATTGCTGTGGAATTTGTGAATAAATAAATAAATAATAAAACCTATTTAAGTACACTACAGTCGATTTATCACATTTTATCAAAAATACTATAATTTCACGAGCGTCTCCAATGACGTTCTAAATTCAAAATGCATACAGCCAATCATCCAAAACCATTCTACCATTTCTTTCTTATAATTATTTCTATTTCATTATTTCTACATGTTATTCTTACCTACTGTTTGTTTATTTAATAAATACTTTGTTTTTCGTACTACCTATGGCTATTATTTTCTCACAGTAGGTGTAAAAAGTAGAGTATCCTCCTCTGGGCTAAAGGTGTCTTTGCCTTGGGCTAGCTTGAATCCCTCGCTGCATTCAGGATTCTTGTATTAACTCCCTCGCTTCGCTCGTGAGTTAAACTCTTAACTCCCTCCCTGCGGTCGGGAGTTAAATCCCGAATCCTTCATTGCGCTCGAGATTCAATATGACGCCCGTGACATAAGACACAACTTTAGCCCCTTGGTGCATAATCTACTATTAAAGTAGGTAGGTAGGTACGACTTTGAAACACTTCTGTATTTCAAGTGGTCATAAAGTCACATTAAATTGTTGACAAGACTGACCCACTGAGTGAATCACATTCTAAATTAATAAAGTAGGTGACATTGAAGACGCTCCTTTAAGGAAAGTGTGCTTCGAACGCACATTTCATATCACTAAGGAAAATATACAGATTATTTTTGCCCCGAGCAATGAAATGTGTTAAAACAAATTCAAAAGCGACTTTCTTCTGAAATACTAAAACGGTATGCTACTTTGAGTTAAGAACTACATCGTAATAGTGCTTCCAAAATACTATAGTTCGTGAAAACGTCTTTCAATATAGTAAGCAGGAAATAACTTTGAATGTTATTCAGGGTGTTTTTTTTTGTACAACATACGTTTAATTTTTTTTCTTATTTTTTCCATGATCTGGCCCCTAAAATTATCGAGGGTGTCAATGACAATAATAAATATGATTTACGATTTCTGTCCTTGGTACCAAACTTATTGGACTGTTATCATCAATTCAGTAAAATCTAAACCAAGAAAACGTCGTAAGCGATAAATATTTTTTTTTACGGATGAAACAGAAGAAATAAATAAATATCTGAACACACCAATTTGTATTACACATATAAACATTTTCGACCTTTTTGTTATGACATAACATTCCTTTGCGCGTAAGCAAAATCAATGCCACGGACAAAATAGATTAGTTTTACAATAGCTGTGCATATTGAATAACGATCCATTATATTGCACTGTTGCACTGTGCAACGAATTTAAAATTCATAAGGTAGGTATACTATTTTAATGAAGGTAAGTATTTCATATCAAACGTCTCTTAGAGAATTTGATAATTATTTTCATTCGCCAACAGATTTTGTTTGTCTTTCATTGTTTCTACCAAACATGAACCCTTGTTTCACGCTCGACTTAACTAAACTTGAATCGTTTCATAGTCTGACAGAATTGGATCTTCCTGGTTTGTATCGGAAAACCCGTGTAAAATCCAAATATAAATAAATAATGGGAATGTTTGCGTCATTAGGGTGCATACGTTCTAAATTTTGAGTAAAAAATGTGTAGGAAGTAATTACGTGGAAACAATAAATTAACGAGAACCAAAAATAAAGAGCCTGTGATAATAATTCTCCATAGCACATCTTATTTGCAGCATACGAACTTCAATAAAAAGTTTAAAAATTAGGAAAAATAATAATTGTGAAGACTTTAAAAATTAAATGTCGTATACTTCTTGGAAAAACTATCAAGAAAAGTTTAACTATAACCTAATCAGCACAGCAAAAAAAAAGGCTGGCTGATTTCGTTGGAAAACAAATATCAAAGCCATATTTTCACGAAAAAGAAACTGTCATCTTGACAGCGCCTAGCTAGCCAGTTACATTACCTAGGTGTGACCTAGGTACTAATTCTTTTATAGTTATTTATGATACTAGTGCGGTAAGTTGGTTTTTACAAACGAGTAGACGAATGTAAGCCCGAGACGAAGTCGAGGGGTTACCATAGTCACGAGTTTGTAAAAACCAATTTCTGCACGTGTATCATACAACGTTTTTCAACACATTTGCGAGAAAACAGTACAATTATGTAATGAAACAAACTTTTTCAAGACTATTTTTACGTACGTAAAAAAAACTAACGTACCTTAGTTCCTAAATATTTTTCATCTGGCGCGTCTTTAAGAAATTTTTCTACGTTAGCTGCAGTGAATACTTTTGATTTCTTGCTATATTCAATGTTAAAAACCACTCTAAAAACCACATTGAGGACGGTTATACTTCATACGTAATTCATTGAAGTAGGTAAGCCATCAAAACATTTTCAGAGAATGATTGAGTATTTCTTCGAGTCTTCCATGCTATAAAATTATTGTAGGTGCGCCTCATTTAAAATATCAGGTGAAGTAGATTCCATACTAATATCGGATTCGCTTGAACTCATTATTTTGTTTTTAAATATCAGTCGGAAAGTCGCAACAATCTTTGACGTTTTAATATTAAAATGCCGCGCATTTGCAAATGGCGCCACATGCACGTGGTGAAAATTAGAACTACAACTTTCATCTCATTTACTCTTTAGTATTAAAGTGAGACAAACAAGGAGGTTCGTTCAGTCAGCTTATTTATTCTAGTAATGTGAAACTCCTTGGTGGAATTCTTGTATACTTTACATGGAAATTAAAAAAAAAAAAACCGTAAAGAATACGAACGGTGCTATACAACGGGGTATGGACCGTGCGGTAAAATAGGTACTTAGGTGAGAGTACCTATGTATTTTTCAATACACTTCCTCGAAAACTAGCTCTTATTGCACTACGATTAGGTTCGACATGCATCATATTTCGCACGCGTGCGGTAATAAGAATACAGCGTGCTGTAATATTATTACCGCACGCTGTAATCATAGAGCAGCGATAATTCGATTAAAACTTATGAAATTAAAAAAAAAACACCACTGACTATTATAGAGCAGGCGTGTTTTTTTTTTAATCTCGCCATTTTGATCTGCGTCTTTACAGCGTAAATATTTTTTGAATATTTAAATTGTGTTTGTAAAAAGAATACTACTAATAAACGTAAATATTTTAAACAATTATTTACTTTTATGAACAAGTAAGCATTTTTTTGTGTTCTTAATTAAAAAATATTTAAATTTTATATTTTTCCTGTGAGGCTGTTTGGCGGCTTTATACCTTTGCTTCTTTTTCAACCTGGCGAAATCAAACCGCGGAAAAAAAGTAAATTAAATCATAGTCTTATCAAATTTGTTGACAAAAACACATAACGTTTTTAGTTAATTTCTTCGAAAGTGTATTGAAAAACGTCGTTTGATACACGTGGGAATTTGTTATTGCATTTCTCGACCCCATGAACACCCTCGCCATACGGCTCGGGTGTTCAATCTGCCTCGAATGCAATAACAAACTTTCCGCACTTGTATCAAAATGTACTATTACCGCACGGTACTTAGGTGAGAGTACATATTTTTCAATACACTTCCTCGAAAACTAGCTCTTATTGCACTACGATTAGGTTCGACATGCATCATATTTCGCACGCGTGCGGTAATAAGAATACAGCGTGCTGTAATATTATTACCGCACGCTGTAATCATAGAGCAGCGATAATTCGATTAAAACTTATGAAATTAAAAAAAAAACACCACTGACTATTATAGAGCAGGCGTGTTTTTTTTTTAATCTCGCCATTTTGATCTGCGTCTTTACAGCGTAAATATTTTTAGAATATTTAAATTGTGTTTGTAAAAAGAATAAGTACTACTAATAAACGTAAATATTTTAAACAATTATTTACTTTTATGAACAAGTAAGCATTTTTTTGTGTTCTTAATTAAAAAATATTTAAATTTTATATTTTTCCTGTGAGGCTGTTTGGCGGCTTTATACCTTTGCTTCTTTTTCAACCTGGCGAAATCAAACCGCGGAAAAAAAGTAAATTAAATCATAGTCTCATCAAATTTGTTGACAAAAACACATAACGTTTTTAGTTAATTTCTTCGAAAGTGTATTGAAAAACGTCGTTTGATACACGTGGGAATTTGTTATTGCATTTCTCGACCCCATGAACACCCTCGCCATACGGCTCGGGTGTTCAATCTGCCTCGAATGCAATAACAAACTTTCCGCACTTGTATCAAAATGTACTATTACCGCACGGTCCGTTGTATAGTGCGTAATTTTTAACTTTCGATCAATGTATACAGGCTCCGTAAATGCATTTTTCGAGCAAATGTGTTGAAAAAAAAATAGCATTCATGTATAAATCTTTTTGTTCAATGAAAATACTGGACAGTTTACTGGCTGTTCATCTACGAACATGTCGTGTTTTCATGAGTCGGCTCACACCACAGACACGTGAAACGTGTAAACGATAAATCGACGTAGGTTCGTCGACGTAGAGTGCTCAACACAACACCTAGCAGTGATTAATATGGCGTGCCGGCTATGACGTCACGTATCGCTGTAATATGTACTAACCCATGTTGTTTGACGGACACTAATAATTACCCATTATCGTCGTATCGGCTAAAACCACTGTAATCCTGGGGCGAATTGATAAAGCCTTTTATTTTAATATAGAATCAAATAGTCATTTGTTTTATGATAATTAGGGATATGACGCTTTTTAGGGTTCCGTAGTCAACTAGTTCTCGAGGGTCATTACGAACCGTCTCGAACGCAGGTTTGATGACTTCCAGCCTCCCGAACAAGCCGGTTTCCGAAAAGGCTTCAGCACCATGGACCACATCCATACACTCCGCCAGATTATACAGAAGACTGAGGAGTATAATCGGCCATTATGTCTAGCGTTTGTGGACTATGAAAAAGCCTTCGGTTCGATCGAAACCTGGGCGGTGTTACAGTCTCTTCAGCGGTGCCGTATCGACTATAGGTAGGTATATCGAAGTGCTGAAGTGTATAATATGTAGAAACGCCACTATGTCGATCCGATTACAGGACGAGAGCACGAAACCAATCCAATTGCAAAGAGGCGTGAGACAGGAAGACGTTATTTCTCCGAAACTGTTCACGAACGCATTGGAGGATGTTTTCAAACTCTTGGACTGGGACGGATTCGGCATCAACATCAACGTCGAATATATCACTCACCTTCGTTTTGCCGATGATATAGTCATCATGGCTGAATCGCTGGAGGATATGAACACAATGCTCAGAGACCTCAGTAACGTTTCTCAACAGGTGGGTCTTAAGATGAACATGGACAAGACGAAAGTTATGTTTATAATGATTACCCCTTACTTTCAAACTTATATTTTTTAAGCAGTAAATACAAATCAAGTAGAATATAACGTCTTACCCGGCGGTACGTATACTACGGCTAGTATAGGAACATACATTCTCAGCCTATAAAAAGGAAGCGTACCCGAGTTTATATTCCTAGCCCCGTTACTGGAGTTTATTTCATGGTAGCTAAAGAAGCCAGCGGTCTCCACAACTGACAGATATAACTAAATAGTCCTCGTGTTTCTTAATTAGCATCTTCTTATTAGCGTAAATCTGTCACAAGATGTTTCTCCGTTCGCGTTGCGCTTGACTTACTATAGTGAAATTTATAGGTAGGTAATGGAACGGGAAATAGACCCTTCCACATTTTGTAAATTGAAAAAATCTTTATATTATATATTTTTACCCGACTACGGCGAAGCCAAAAGGAAGGGTAATGATTTTGGCAGTCTATGTATGTATGTATGTATGTATGTTCCACCGTAGCGCCTAAACTACTGAACGGATTTTAATAAATTAGGTGTCAATAGATTCGTAAGAATAGCCCGGGTGACATAGGATATATAAATTTTATAAATTATTTTTATGACGGAATTTAAATGTCAAAAACTTACCTCAAAAAATATTAAATTGAGATAATCATAGCAAGTTTGGTATCAAATGAAAGGTCTTGGCAAGCACATTACAAATATGTATAACTAGCTTTTGCCAGCGACTTCGCCCGCGTGAAAATGACGATGTTCCATACAAACTTTCATTCCCTATCTAACTCCCTTAGGGGTTGAATTTCGACAAATCCATCCTTATTCCTTGTCTACATTATAAAGGGAACCTGTGTGCAAAATTTCAGCTTTCGAGGTCCAAGGGTTTGGGCTGGGCGTTGATGAGTCAGTCAGTCAGTCAGTCAGGACTTCTCTTTTTATTTATATAGATATTATAGTTTAAGTACACACAAAAATAAAAAAATTAAGTTCAAAAATCTAAAACCCGACTACTAACAAAATCGCGGTCTTAAAAGTAGAAAACAAGAAAGTAATTCTTGTCTGATATTCTTCGTAGTCGCATGCCACCTTGCTAATGGCAATTAGCAGCTGACTTCTGTATCAATGAGAACGCCATGAAGGAGCATCAGGTATCAGTGGCATGCGACTACGAAGAATATCAGACAAGAATTACTTTCTTGTTTTCTACTTTTAAGACCGCGATTTTGTTAGTAGTCGGGTTTTAGATTTTTGAACTTAATTTTTTTTTACAAATCTGTATGACGACTTAACTATCGATTTTGGGTATTAATTTAACCGTCTATTTTAGAATACTTAGTTTGTTAATATGACTTTCTTGTTTTTTCTGTTAGCTTCCGGTCTTTGGAAATTGTTTTTTTCCAAGAATAATAATTTAATCAAACATCAATTGAATTTGTTTGTTTTCTTCTTAAAGTTTTAAGAAAACAATATAACTTAAGAATGTTTATAATAAAGAGTTCGAAATGAAACACATCAAAAACAAACACATTTAGAAAATATCAAATAATTATATAAGCGTAAATCATACAATTTCCATTACAATGGGTATCTGAATCTGAAGTGTATGAATCCCATAAAGTGGAAGCATGCAGTTCACTGAATAACTAAACGGTATTGGAATCGAGCCAAGTGCATAAATGTTTTTTCCAAGAATCGTGATGCATTCCGGTTTGTCTCGTAACTCGTATGTACCCCCTAATTTAATGTAGGTATAGTACAGTCAATGATTTTATTTATGAAATGTTATATTAGTATCTCTGCTCTGTATACTCAACATAACTGGCGAAATGTTGGTGTATTATTTATAAGGAACACCTCTGCCTAACCTTTTATATTGTTACAAGGCACAATTACATTTAAATAATAACAAATTGTATAAAGTTAGTATTGATGAGTTTATTGTATATTCATAGGGTCTCAGATGTATAAACGGAGACGAAGCAAAATAATAGCAGGCGGGTGTTCCATAATTTCCGTCTGTCATACATTAGAAAAAGGTTGAACGATAAAGTGTAGGTATTGTTTGGTGCAATGCCAAATACAGACATTAACGTCAAGATTATCCCAAAAAAAAGTAAACATATAACACTGAGTGAATGATGACTAATATGCTGTCAGTGCCAAAGATAGCGAAAAAAATATAAATGGCTGCGATAAGCTCAAGCGATAGCAAGCCCTACCACTCTCTTCAATGTAGAGTTTTTACATCAAAAGCTGTCTTTCACACACAATGTTCCTGTTACTTTATATTATATAATAAACATTATATAATATAAAATATTATATTATTATATAATAAACTTTATATTAAAATATATAATGTACGTGTCGACTCGAAAACTTCCTCAATTTTTTGCAGTTATGAATTAAACTGATTCCGCCCTGATTTTTCTGAGTGAAAAATGAGACGATGAGAATATTCTTACTTGGGGTTTCGTCATAAATGATATTGATACCTGTATTTAGTCAACAAAACGTGCCCATGGCAATGCAAGCTAGGATTTTGTATTCTGCATCGTCTCGGTGGCTAATGGGAGAAAATGAGTTACTATTTTTTTTAGTGCCCATTTTAGTCTGCATAGTTCTTTTGATGCGAGGGTTTATTGGCAAATTGCGCCACCGTTTTGTTTTTTCAAACGATTTCCATAGACAATTTTAGAAATGTTTACCAAAAGCGCGCTAATTTCAATGTCATTCAAGCGCCAAAAGAGCCGTACACATCAACAAACTTATCTGTATCTGCCGGGGCGAGAAAACACAGAACTAACATAGGTAACATAAATGTACCAAGTGTGATATATCGATGTATTTTATTCAGACAAGCAGTCCCCATTTTGAGTTGCACACTTAGTGGTCATACCAAAAGTACTCTGTGGGTCATACTATACACCACTACATCACATGCCAAGCCGATATGACAACGCGATTTTATTATGCGCTACATAACATATTTATTAGGTAAGCCATTACAATTCGAGGTGTGTTCTTTCGAACGGCCACAAACTTTATAGCCACCGTAATAAAATATTACTGCAGACAAGCAAAGCCTTATTAAATAGGTGTTGATTAATTAATTTAGTTTGTCAACAACAAAGTGAAACGTTTAATTTTATTATTCGTTTGAAAACACCGGATCTTACGATTTTATTGAAATAAGTTAAATTATTGTAATTTAAGCGTCAAAAGATTTATCCTTTGATGCTTGAATTTAATTAACAGCAGAAATACTTAATTGTGTTGTTTTCTATATTTATGTCGTCAACAGGGGTTTCAATGTGTATAAAATACAAAAACATTTCACTGAATTAATCAATGCTTTCCGCAGTCGTCGTCGGCCAGAAAAAGGTTGATCCTATATTGTGTCTTATCATCTTGTTTTCCGCAAGTGCGATTGAGGCGTGAAATACGCGTATATCTAAAGAAGTTCGAATATACAGTACCAGCAACTTTATGTGCATGAACAACAGATGGGTTTAAAAAAAAAAGTTAGTTTTTAACATAAATTGGTAACAGTCGGTTAGCTATGACACTTACAAGAATTACCCACGATATAATGCAGGTTATGAACAAACTGTGTGCCTTTCAGTCATGGTTCAGTCGTTCTAATTCAGTCGTAAACAAGTTTCATTAAAATCTGTTCTGTAGTTTTTTGCGTGAGAGTGAAAATAAAACATTAGTGACAACAACACAAAAAATGTTTAAGTATGATTATTAAAATGAATAGGTACGATTCTCGGGAAATACCTATTGGTACGATTCCTAGGTCGGGTAAGTTGTTGGGATTTTTCATTTGGAGTTTTTCAGAAAAAGTAATAGCCTGGATTCGGGCTCGGTTGATGGCAAAAGGCTCGCCCCTATTACATGGGGCTTAAACAGAGTTAGTGAAATGTTGGTACGCTACAGGCCGCGTAATCCTATGGGGATTACACTTTACCAAAGTTGTGTTCGTCATAATTTTCCTTAAATTTTGATAATGCCGCCTATAGAAGTTCCTATGTATAATATTTGAATGGGCGATTAATTTAACAACTTTGAACAGGCGCCATCTACACCGCGGCGACGTTGACAAACCTTTGGAAGATAGTTTATAGCTCTTGTTTTATTAGGCCAAACAAACATTGAGGCTCGCTATTTAATTGGTCTATGCATCGTAAAGATGAATGTTTTATACGCATCGCGAATCTCAAATAATGGTATCTTGGGGAAAAGACACAAAATATTTCGGAAAACATAATATAGGTTCAACATTCTGGGTACCACAATCTGACTTGAGGAAAGGTCACAAAATAATGGGTTTTTTACTCACAACACGGTAATAAATGAGTGCTTACTAATTAATATATTTATTTCTTCTTCATACGTAATTTTTATTTCACATTCCATCATTTTATTATTTTATATTTCACCTTCGGTGTCTCATTTCAAAGAGTATGTTCAGTTTTAGTTTACACGAGTTATGTGAAGTGTCGACTTTCTTATCCCGCTCCCTCTCCCTGGAGTCCTGACCGGAATGTTCTGTAAATGACCTCTCAACTTTTCATCGTTAACTGCGCAATAGTTCGTTGCTGAGCGGTTACTATCTTGGTGAAAAAAAAGTCATAGAAGACACATAACATCACACCTGGTGCTGTATTTCCCGAGAGGTTAGGTAGAGGTGTACACGCATTTCGAACGTTATGTTTCATCATCATCATCAGCCTATATTGTTCCCACTGCAGGGACTCAGGCCTCCTCTCTAGGAGAGGGATGGGCTATAATCCACCACGCGGGCCCAGATTGGTAGATGTCACATGTCTTCGAATTTTTTGGTTATAAGACATGCCGGTATCCTCACGATGTTTTCCTTCACCGTTTTGAGAGCAGTGGTGATGAAATAAATTACACAAAGTAATGCGCCTGACGGGGTTCGAACCCACGACTCACTGTTCGTAAGGTTGGTTGGTCTGTTGGTAACGTTATGTTTGAATGCCATGTAATAGGGGGCAAGTCTATTGCCATCAACCGGGCCCAGATCAAGGCTACGTGGTTAGGTTCTGATGAAAATTTCCTGATGGGAAAACCCAATAACACTTTGCCCGACTCGGGAATCAAACCCAGGCCTTCATGCTTCTATCGACCACTAGACTAACGAAGCAGTTAAAAAGTCATAGTCATAGATATCAAGTCATCAAAGCATAATAATTATGCTATCTGTCACAAACTATACCTTGGTTTTTCGTAATTTTATATGGCTTTTTATGCCTATATTCTGTTTGTACTGCTGAGAGTCATCCCTCATCTCAGTGAGGGGATTTTAGTGAAAGGATTCATGTGGGTCCCAGTGCAGATTGGGTTACAATGTCGTAATATATTTGACTGGCCTGTTGGTCTAGTGGTTAGTGACCCTAACTGCTATGCCGGAGGTCGTGGGTTCGATTCCCACCCAGGACAAATGTTTGTGTGATGAGCACGATCATTTGTTCTGTGTCTGGGTGTAATTTATCTATAATATGTATGTATTTAGAAATATATAAGTATGTTTATCAGTTGTCTAGTACCCATAACACAAGCTCTGCTTAGCTTGGGACTAGATGGCGTTGTGTGATAGTTGTGGAATATTATTATTATTATATTTGAATGTGGCAGTATCAATGAAAATAACATTTTCATTGCAAGTAATATGGTATACAACAAGAATGTTAGCAATTTGACGTAGACTTAATTATCATATCGGTTGTCACGGCAAGCCACGCGAATTTTAATCACTTAGTGGTAGTCTACAGTAATTGTTATGGTGTACCTACAACTCTATACTTAAGGTTTGTTATTTGATTAGAAGCAATTCTCGCCGCAATTTCATACTAAGGTCAAGTTCTACTATATTACTGAAAACCTACATAATGGTCATTGTCAAAAAAATCAAATCTGTATATTTTCGTGGTTAAACAAAATATACAATAGTACAATAGGTATATAAAATAGTACCAATTTGAATATTTTTCAAATTCGAGGTCTAGTTTAATTAATATTTAATTTTAAAGTTTTAGAGCTGATGACGTCATCGAACACAGACTTGAGTGTTTTTCATTACATTCAAGTAAAGGTTAACCTTTTCAGAAATATGAATATTGAGAATTGTTGTCCTTATTATACCTAAACTACTTACTACTTATGGTGAACGCCTTCGTGCTGATGTAGTCGTAATGACTTATGGCGTGTTAAAGTAATAGTGGCCTCTATAATAATATGTATATCGGCTAAAAACAAACAGAATTAGAAAGAGTTTGATAGTAGCTAATAAAATAGGTCCCAACCCTTGTCTGTTCGAGTATATTACGAATTCCACCAGTCTACAGAATATACGTTGTTTGTTTACTTTCTCCGCAATTCGTGGAATATATACTCAATATATAGGTAGGACTGGTTTTAGGAGTATACCCACTCTATACAACGTATTTATAAAAGCGTTTGATGAAAAGCTATTCTTGTAATTGGCGTTTCCGTGGTTTCATTGAATAGACCGACGAAAAAATATTAGATAATAATTGAGGAAAATATTTATGATACGAAAAAATGGACAAGGAAGTCCTTAGATAAAAATATAATATTGTTTTGTGAAATAACCACATTTATTTTAGTATGTTCAACAGTAAAAAAATAAAACAGTAACTAAACTACAAAATTAAAGGAAATAAAAATATGATCCTTAACGCTGTTAGCTAGAAATGTACCCAAGAGGCTGGAGGCGTTTGGCAGTTTGCCACGTTGTATGGGATATAATAGTAATAGTAGATTAAAATCACCCGAATGATTAATGGTGTTAAGCCAGTTATAGGCAAGGCACTAATTACATTGTAGGGGAACAGTAATTTCATTAAACGCTACGTGGGTAGTATGTTTATTAAACCCATGTTTCTCCTTCGGATGTTTTGTTAATTTGGGCAGGTTCAATTAACCATCTCTTGAAAGTTTTATTATTGTCACTTTTATACTTGGCTTTTTTATTATTGCGTTGATTAAGAGTGGTAACAAAATAGTAGTAAAGCTGAAAGCACGTAGCACCATAAAAATCTTGCTACGAACAATATTTTTTTCGTAGCACTGCTGCTACGCGCCGCTACGCAGACTTTTTTAGGGTACCTTGGTTTACATAAACATATACAAATAACATAATATTACGCTTTACTATCCCCAAAGGGTTAGGCAGAGGTGTACTATGAAGTACACTCACATTTCGCAACTTACGTTTAAGTTTCATGTAATAAGGGGCGAGCCTGTTGCCATTATTCGGGTACAAATTTATAATCCGTGGTTGCTACTGAGAAATGCTAGTGACAACTAAATTAACGAAGCAGTCTTGGTTTATGTTATTAAATAAGTTTATTATCGGGCAAGTCATTGTTATTCCCTATAAACATGAGTTTATATTTTCGTTATCATCCTAAATCAGTGTGAGAGTAAACAGACATACTCAGACGTGGTAACATTGTGGTAAAACCAAATGCGTCATTTCATGAGCCTTTGTAGCGTGAAAACAGTTGATTATATTCATTCAAATATACCTTTCCTATGTAAGGTCATATAATATGAAGCTTTCGCCTCAGGCTTTACACACTATTTCACGGTAAACACACATGATCTTCCTAAAATTAGATGGTTTCTGCCACAGCTGTCTCTAATATAAGGTGATGTTTAGTTTGAATATATTATTAAAGGAACACCAACTGTCAATCCTTTGATAGTGAATGTATAAGTATACGTTGGAAGGCTATGGTCGTGGCCTTTGCCCAGCAGTGGCATAATACAGGCTATAGAAAACATAACTGTACAGTGAGGGTCCTTGTGCGCATGGCTAAATCCCATAATAATCCCGTCTTACTTTTTTTCAATACTTTTCATAAAAAAATTCGCAAATGATTACTGAATCTGGAAAGGTGGCTCAGAGCATTATCAGTCAGGGCGAATATGATGATTCGCAGGTTCTCTCGATGTACTGCCGCAGTTAAAATAGTACTTTTTAAGGCACATAGCACATCGCTGTTCTCAGGAGGAGCCCTGTGGTTCACATATACCCAAAAGGCTTATAATGATCTGCGTATCTAATATAAAAAGCGTTCAGGATATTATTGCGACTGCCACGCTTCTGTACTGCCTCGGAAATGTTTGCCAACGCACGCATTGACAGCTTTGATGCACTAATTTACTAACATGGGTTAAGTTATATTGTTACTAACACAGTGGACCTCTTTGTAGTCAGATAAATAAATGATTTTTCAAATTACTATTATATACTATTAATTTTAGAATTACTTTGTCAAGTTAACGTCATATTATTATGATCACCAAAAGAGTAGCTTCATAGATCCCACAATTTTAACTTATTTTCTTTTTTGTTCTCCCCTGTGAGTACTACGAGTATGTAGATCTGCAAAACATGGACTTATCTGAAGAAATACATAAATGCGACTATAATATGTTTTACTTAGATACTTAGGTGAATAATGACACAAAAGTTAACTGTTAGGAAGTAAATGAAAGTCGAATTTTACTAAAACGTCAACTGAGACAAGATAAGTTCATGTTTTGCAGATTCCTCAGTACAGATACTTATGAACTGAGGGCCCTAGATATACCGCCATAAATCTGTAATGTCATGATCTACAGATTTGGGAATTTCTTAAAATATTTAAGAAATTCTAAGCTATTTTCTTAAATAAACATGATGAACCCAGAGATAGTACTTACTGAGATTTAGGCTATGCCACTTTATGCATGCGTCTGGATGGAGGGCCCAAGTTATTTAATCATAACAGTTTTAATTCACGTTTAAGAAATGTAAGGCCCTTTGCGTTGAGTTTAACTTATTTTTAACTAATTTCCCTATAAATATTATTTTGATTCGTAAGGGTTCAAAAAATGGGCCCTTGATCCAGATGCACATGATCTTCTGTACTAAAAATCCGCGAATCAGTTGGTCAGAAAGGATTTACAGTAAAACTTTTATAGCGGTGCGTGCTGCATAGATCCTCGTAACAGTTTGGTAGGACAACGCTATCTTAGTTAAAGTCTGGACAGACAGATATTTGTTAAGTTTTCACAGTTTATAAATACCTACAATAATACTGTAACTTACGGGCTATCTTCCGTGATTATTCTTTATTATGAGCTCCCTAGTCATCCAGCGATCAAGGCGCTTGCAGCAGCGTCAAAATATCTGGAGCTCATAAAAAGGAATAATCACGTAAGTTGCATTTATTAGTGTAGACAGATATTAATTGCACTTACTATAAACTAATTACTTTATCAATTGTAGTTTGTGGAGTAGGTAACTCACATGTAAATCGAAAATAGTAGAAAAGAAAACAGTTTTAGGGGAAGGCAAAGGTGAGGTAGGTAATGTAGGTGGTACGACTTTATTACGGTTGTATAAAGGTTCGATCAAACCAGACAGATTGCGGATCGGTAGCACACCGGATACTGACGTCTGACAGATATATCAATACGTTATTTGGTAGAATCGAGTTTCCACAGTCCGCCCACAATCTGTCCAGTACCCGAATCTTTGCAGGGAAATCCGGCTCTAAATTCAATTTCTGACTGAAACTTCCTGAAAAGCTAAAGCTAACATAGCTAGCTAAAGGTTACATAGGCTATACCTGTTGTTCATTAAATTATATCATCAAAAATTATGCTAAAAGTTTCCTTGGATGCCGGAACGAAGTAATGACCCAGTTCGTAAGAATGCCATTGGAGGTAATGGCGAAAACAATGGGAAACGTGACCGCGGTCCAATGCCAAGCGCGAAATGTTAATTAATTTCCGTCTGAAGTAACTTTTAATTGAAACTGATGTCGGGAAACTTGCTATTAGTTGCTTATGTTTTATTACTATTAGGTACTTAAAACTTGGTAGACGATTACGTCGATGACTTGTTTACCTACTTTTTTTTTGTACCTATTTACTTACCTATATTTTTCAAGAAAGATTTTAGGCTTATTGTATGTCTTCGGGGTTTACAGGCGTGATGTTGGTCTGTTAACTCTGTTTAGGCATTATATACTACTCGGTCACATTAACTTGACGCTTGGCGTTGTCACAATAATGTCAAAAACAATACAACAACAACAGAAAACTATCCAAATTATCGACGCGCGCATTCCAGAGACGCGTCAAGTTAATGTAACCGTGTAGTATATATATATTGTTAGCTGCGCGGCGTCTCAAACCTACACCCCTGCGTCTCCGAACTATACCCCTCCAGAAAGCCCGGAACATGTGATCAAGCCTATATAAGCCAACGTGTAGCGTGCCCAGGGGCTCATTCTGCTCATTCCCGAATCCGGCGCGCGCGCACTTTTAATTCTTCCCTTTGATTCTGTTATTTTGTTGTTCTGTTCACTTCATTAGTTTTGTAACGTAAACTCATTACTTTTGCGATGTATTAGATTACTTTGTGTTTTAATAGACAACTTTTGTGTTCTAAAGTGATTTCATTTCAATTCCTAAAAATATATACATAATATGTGTGATGACAAGCAGTAAGTACCTCGTACCTTGTGAATTGTAGCTGTCAATACTTGCATAAAGCACCATTAAAAGTCCCCAATTACGGCATGTTTACCTTTATTAAGCTGTTAAGTTTGTTACTATGCTAAGGTACATAGTTAGTGTATGTACAGTACCGATACACGAAGACATTCTTAAATGTGATTTTCTACTGTGTTGATTAAAGTTTTACGTTTTTTGGGACTCATACTATTACAAAAAAAAAAATACTTAGGTCTTATCTCAAATCTAACCGTTATTTCCCAAGAAAATGGCTCTTGTGTGAGTACATCTTTTTGCTCTTGATTGTACCTACATAAATATTTCTCTTATTACTATCAATAAATAGAACTAAACCTAGGATTAATAGCGTGCAAACTTTTGATAGAATAATTTTATTATTCTATTGTACAATTCTTATGAATGTATTCAAAAGTAGCTTACATTTCGTTATTTTATTACCGATGTCTTACAGAAAATATTCTCAGTTTAAGATTTTAGTGTTTTCTACACACACGTGTTGTTTGTAACATATTTAAATAGCGTGCGAGCTAGTATTACAGTAAGAATGAAGTTGACGCAGAAAATGATTAAGGTTTAACAACAAAAGAAGAAAAATAAGCTCGTAAAAAAAAAACTTATTGCGATCGTAGCACAATGACTGCAAATCACCGCTGTGATAAATGAAAATTATGTATATTTGTCAAAAAACTTTATATGTAACAAGTATACTGTTGGAATAATCCGCAAGGGATCTTCAACTTTTGCAGAAATTGCAAAAGAACATTCTGTATGCAAATCTTTACCATCCCACCACCAGTGTATATCACTGGTTATCTCACTTCTTCTGTTGTGGCCGCTTAGTATCTGGCATAATATATCTTTAGAACGTAGTCGTTGACGGACAGTAGGACAACTTGAATACCAGACATGGCCTAAATAGGTAGCTGTAGCTTTAGAATAAAAAAGTAATAATAATATGAATCACTAATCCCGTCGACGACGTGTCGAAAAAAGGTAAGGTAGCAGAAAAGTATTCCTAAGTTATTGTAACTTTAACAGACTGTTTTGGGGCACACTAGGAAGACTATCTTAACTTTCCTACCTCGATGACCCTGTGTTAACTTGGGGGGACTTTAATGGCTTTTTTTCTTATCTTTTGTCCAACTTCAGTGAAAACCTAAGCAATTTTTCTGTAATTTAAATTTAAAGCGAGTAGTTTAACATGTTTGTTTTGTAAAAGTATTTCGCAGTAATTTGGTGGTAGTCAGATTATTTTTGTAATTTTAGTATGTAAATGGAAAAGTGAACGTACATACGTTAACATTGAGAGTATCCTGGGAGCTACGTCTGCCAACAAACTCCTATGTAGTTTGGCAGAAGTAAAATGTAATGAATTTGACATAAGTTCCAAATAAACATATTTTTTTTTCGTGGTACTGGACTGAACGGAACTTTAACAGGTAACCTGTTAATGTTCTATTAACTTCGGAATACTTTCCAGGTAAAAATACATAACTGCTGAACTATACGATAAAATTCGTAAAAGGTTCACCGAGTACATTACAATAATTAACATCGTCGTATCGTCAGAGGCTGATTTCCGAATTTTACCGTGATCCATATCCCAGAAGGTTATAATAATTAGGTATATTGTAACTTTGCAAGCTGAAAACAGTAAGCGTGTCCTACCATGTGAATATATGTTTTTTTCCAAGAAAAAAAAGTTTGGCGATACCTATTTAGTTCAAGCTTTAACTGCTTTTTTAGTCACATCATTATGATATCAATTTACTTAAGTAAATGGAACTTTGTTCCCTCGTCATACGCTACGCAGTTGCCTAATCATTAGTGTGAAAACGTTAAAGGAGAAACAAGTAAATGCACTCTAGAATGCATTTACTTGGCGTTGTCGCGACGCGTTACTTTATAAAAATAACAAAGATCGTAAACACAAACTAATGAAGCTCTAGAGAATAAATAGTGGCAAATAAAATCTTAAGAAAAATAAGGCTCCCAACCCTCGCAGTCTTGGCAACCACTGTACTTTCCCAGTTATTATGTCTTGTGACTAGGACTGTAGCTTCTTTTTTAGGGTTCCGTAGTCAACTAGGAACCCTTATAGTTTCGCCATGTCTGTCTGTCCGTCCGTCTGTCCGTCCGTCCTCGCTTAATCTCTGTGACCGTTAGCACTAGAAAGCTGAAATTTGGTACCAATATGTGTATCAATCACGCCGACAAAGTAGTAAAATAAAAATTGGAAAAAAATGTTTTATTAGGATATATAGGGGGGCTCCCCTATAATATGTAAAGTGGGAAGAGATTTTTTTTTATATTTCAAACCTAACGTGTGATATATTGTTGGAAAGGTATTTAAAAATGAATAGGGGTTTACTAAAATCATTTTTTGATAATGTCAATAATTTCGGAAATAATCGCTCCAAAAGGAAAAAACAATGTGTCCCCCCCCTCTAACTTTTAAACCATAAGTTTAGAAACCATGAAAAAAATCTGAAAAGTAGAACTTTATAAGGACTTTCTAGGAAAATCATTTTGAACTTGGATGGAAACAGCAATTAACCAATATAATTTGGTCCCTGAATCGTATGAGCGCCTATACAATCCAGAGGTCAAGTTTCATTGGCCCGTAGAAGAAATTGTATAAATTATAGCATACTTATACAATTTCTTCTACTTTGTTTTGGTACGGAACCCTTCATGTGCGAGTCCGACTCGCACTTGGCCAGTTTTTATTGTTATATTTGTTTCTGTTTCTACAATTCAAAAGTCCCTGTCACTGGCCTACTTGAAATAAATGCTTTGTTTTTGTTTATTTTCCCAAATTGATTACTTATTTTAATATTGAGTACAATTAACTACTAATGCAGGTTCTGCGGGTATCGTTGCAATTTAATTTTGGTATGATGATGGTCACTATCAAATGACTGAGTAGCCAGAGAAGGCAAAACACCGAGAGAGTTGGAAAAGAATGTGGGAGGACTTTGCCCAGCATTAGCACAGAATAGGCTATGTAAAACAACATAGAGCATTCAGGAAACTCTGATCTCAAAGTTATAATTGTTATGTTCCGAGAAAATCGCTATTTAACTTTGCTAAATATGTTGAACTCGCGACTGAACACCCTACATAACTATGAAAGTTACTATGTTTTGAGGCTTCTGTCTAGACGGAGTAAATTAAAATGTAGGTGCTGTAACAGTTAGTTTTTTTAACCTCTAATTCTACTTACTATTCTTATTTGCTATTTTAGGTCATGTTCAATACTGTCAATCCTAGAAGTTAGTCTTCACACGTTTCAAATTCCTTTCGAGTGATACACAGACGTGAATGTGAAATGAATCGTTTGTTATCGAGTGTCGATTTGTTTTCTAAATTATATGAACATGTTCATGCAAAACGCGTCTCTTAACCGTTAATATTTGTTTAAGTGGAACATTTGCGTGTTTTTATTTAGCTTTTACGTCTTTTTTTGCCGTAACCATTTTGGCAAAATAAAAGTAACATTTTGGAACACGTGCCCGCGAAGAATTTCGAATGACTCGTAGATACTCTTGTCACGTTTTCTTCGGAGTAAATAAAGGCAGTTTGGGGCTTACGTAATGAGTGTATGACTAATTTTATTACTTTCACTGTTGAAGAAATAACATAACTGGTGAAATGTAGGTGTACTATTCGGTACACCGCTCGCTACCTAGCCCTTCGTTATAACAGGCGCGATGTTATGTTTTATAAATAAATATTTGGCGGGTATGCTAAAGATATCGTCTATTCTTGTATGGTGTATTTTGCAAACTTTGTACAGCAACATAAGATTATCGATGGGCTCTTAGCAGATAAATAAGTAATAAGGATGTCCCAATCCGGGTTCCTTAACCAAGGATTGCCGTGTGCATTCTATACGTTGTTCCCAGACAGAGTTGCTCCCTCACTTATGATAGTATGGAAAGCTAACTTATTATCATGCGCGAATAACGTATCAACCTGTATTTTTTATTATAATTATTTCAATGGTACCAACCATACACACGCTAAGAATGTGATTCTCGATGTTTACGTTTGACCACGTCATATCCTGTCTAAATAAGATGAGAGTTGTTTATTTCGCTCATGTAGTTCTAAAATCAAAACTCCACGCTTTCATATTACATTCCTCTATCAAAGAACATACTGATATAAATAATTAATCAATCAAAATCAGAGTATTTGTGGTTGAATCATAGACAAACGGAATGTTTGACGTCGCGATGATTGATGCTAGCGTCCGACGCGTTCTGACGAAGTAAACACGACGAGCCTGGCTATATTAAGCATGTTTTCTTTCATCTCCAAAGTTAGTAACTAAGTTAGTCTTGGGTTATGTTGATGTTGGATGTTTACGTGAGAATTGAATATCCAATTGGGGTTTATTATTAGTCTCTACTACCTGATTGCGCCATTTCAATATTACTTACTACTTATGTTTGTCCCGCGATCGAGTCGTATTCTTTGTGAACTAAACAAAGCTGACAAAGAGTCAGCAAGCCAATTTGTTCAACAGAAGTTAACAATTTCATTTCATTTCAATATTCACACTATTCACAGATAGTGTTTGGTTCTCCTTATTAAGTTTCCATTGTATTTGAATATTCGGCAAGAACCTTACAAACTTACAAAGTACATGTTTTCAGAAAGATATTAGAGACTTTATATGTCAACCTGAAAAATATAAATCGAATTGAAACTTTTGTCTAGTCGAGTCCTTGGTTTCGTATCTGTGGCTGCCATATAAGGTTTATCAGAAAAGTTGTGAAAGTGCTAGTATCGAAGTTTGGAGCACATGTTGCAAGCCGCGCCGGTTTTATTGCTTGTATTGGCGGAACTGTACGGATATTAAACATTTTTCCGATTCTTTTTATGCAGTTTTTGTTTAATTCTTGTAATTTAAACTATAACGACGAGGGAACTATGGTAAGGAAACATATTGCAACGCACGTCTTCCAAAAAAATCGAAGACATGTGTAATCTATCCAGCCCGCATTGGGCCCACGTGGTGGTTTATGTATAGCCCGCTCCTTGTCGTAGAGAGGAGACTGTGCTTACGCTTTTACAAACGTTACTGCTTAATTAGTAGAGATAAAAAATGCAATTTAACACAGAATTGCAAAAGGGTGTTAGAGAAAATGTAGAATGCTTACATAACTCGCGGTAATGTTGTGTGTGCCTTTCAGCTTACAGCATTCAGAAGGTTAAACCTTTTAAACACAAAGTTCAACAGAGTTCAGCGGACTTCGCTTTTAATTTTACATTTCAACTATGTCACACAGCATTTGCTGTGTGACATAGTTGAAATTTACAGAACAAATAAGAGATGTAAGTCGCAGTACAAATTCCTTCAATCCGTCTTACCGTCAACTCTTCGCGAAAAATATGTCCCCGCAATGACGAAGGACAAAGGATCGACGAAAATGATAAATTATGTTTTTGTAAGAAGAAACTCGCTGCGTAACATATTTTTCGTGAGTGACATAAAAGTGACTATTAGTTTATGTAAGCTCTGTAATCTTTTTGTAATTTTTGGTGGCCATTCAAGTGTTCTGTAGATAAGAACCGGTGACAGCCACATGATGTATTGTGTGTAAGGGGAGTGTGACACTTATAATCCGTCTGTTTTCCCGGTAAGAAAAGGCCGCAACACTATTCCTAAACCACTGCAACTCTTGAAAGCAAACTGAATCATAAATGGCGCCCACCAAACAAGCGCCGAGGCGACGAAGCTCGATGAAGTCACAAAGAAATAATTTCACTGTCTTGGATCTTGCGAAGAAATTAATCAGAAAGGAATAGAGGAGCAGTAGGAAAAACATAAGTTCCACTTTCCCGGTAAGACTAAAACTTTATGAACTCGTAAACAAGGCACGTTGGCATGGCAGTTTAAGATTACACGTTACGTTCTAGTCTGAACATCATCACAGCCCAGACTACCTTACTTCATCAGCTATGCTATCCTATAGTGACATTAGTTCTGAAAAAATTAAATACTGCTCAAGTCTAGTTTTTAACCGACTTCTAAAAAAAGAAGGAGGTTCTCAATTCGGATGTTTATATATATATATTTTTTTTTTATGTTTGTTCGGGCATAACTCCGTCACTTGCTAACCGATTTGAAAAATTCTTTTTTTGTTGGAAAGGGTATACTTCCCAAATGGTCCCATAGTTTTTTTTATCGAAATCGGACAAGCGGTTTTTGAAAAATCAACAAAACTAAAAAAAAAAAACTACATTGTCCACATTATGACCTATGAACATGTGAACCACTAAAAATTGAAAAACTTTTTAACAAAAAATAAAACCGACTTAAAAAAAAACACATAAAAGTCAAAAATAAATCAGTTTCTTTCTGAAGTCGGTGGCAAAAAAATGAAATCAAACAAACAAAAGTCACCGACTTCAGAAACTGATTTATTTTTGACTTTTTTGTGTTTTTTTTTTAAGTCGGTTTTATTTTTTGTTAAAAAGTTTTTGAAGGTAATAATTTTGCACCGGTATTAAACCTAACTTCATCACTGTCTGCTTTAACTGTAGAAATAACAAGAGCCACGCACTTCAATCCAATTCATCAAAGTGTTGTACAAATCGAACTACCCTCTTAAATGAGAAGCGCGCTTGGTTACGAGGCTGTAACCACACTGTAACTACATATTCAGATTCCTTTGAGTGATACCCAACACTGGTATTGGTCGATACCGATACCAATTTAATTTGCGGTATACAGGTACTCGTACGTTTGCTCCGATCAATTAGGCTAGACCCCTTGCTGTTCCCCTGTTACCCTTTGGGGTCAATGAACCAATAATCGCGCCACTATGACGTACTGAGGTTCGGTGAAGCCTTTTGCACTTTCTCGTTATTGCTTCTGATTGTTTGGTTGAAGGTTGAGTTCAAATGGCTGACCGTATTTGTTTAGGAACACGAATAACTGACGTGAAATTTTGTAAGGTTTAGCTTATTTAGATTAAATATAGTAGATGTTTTTGGTAGTTTATGAATAAGAGGCTGTATTTTCAGGCCACGCGGGGCTCTGTTTGATTTGAACATTAACTAGATTTCGATCTGTCAGAAGGTTAACAAAGGGTATTCGCTAAAGGCTAACCTATGCGTGGGTTTAACCACTTAAAATAACACACTAGGTGAAATATTACTGACATATAAAACTAGAGCACATCCAAGGAAAACTCTCCATTTTGATACGAATGCTGTCCTCGTTCTTCACCCGCTGTACTCCTAAAGCACTTTAGAGAAGGGTAGTCGTCCGTCGTGGATCCAATGATTAATGACATCATGCCATCCTATTAGGTATCTTTTTTAATAGCCAATGGGGAAATCAATCACTATACCTACAGGTTTCAGGAAAACTCGACGCCTATTCCTAATTGTTTTACAAAAAAGAGAGTTCAGTCTGTTAGGTTAGATTTTTCACAAGTTCTTACGATTCTTTAAAATTCTAAACTTCAACATTCTAGGACACTGAACTGCTATAGCAGTAATAAAAATTAAACTTTATCAGTATCTTGTTAAGTGTCCGTGAAGGGCTACACAACCTTCGTAGCATCCGTCCGCTACGTAAATTCGTAGCAAACTAGTACGATAAAATTCGTAGCGACGATGTCATAGTAACTTTTGTAGCTTGGCCAACCTTAGTGTATTTATAACCCTCCTTTTAGGTTTCGTGTAGTCGGTTAAAAACGTTAATTTTTAAAGCAAATTTTTGTAAACTATCGTAGCCTTTCACTATTTGTTCCAAGGTTCTGGTTCACAGTGGTCTGTTGATGTAGTATTCGTAGCTGTTACATTCTACAAAATATATTGCAAATTTTCATTGGAGTTGCGGTCGAGTGCAACAGAAAGCAATCTCGAATCCATTAGTCAGTGAATTTGTTATTTTTTGTTGGCAGTGTAAAGCCGATTAGTCTGTTTTGTCCTTAGTTTAGACACGGTATATTTATACTGTGGTTTAGAATAGGTCAAGCATATTTTGGTTATGTAACGTGTAATATGCTTGAGAACCAAGGTTACCGACGTAGCCCGAAGAATCGCCAGACTTAAGTGGCAATGGGCAGGGCACATTGCTCGCAGAACGGATGGCCGATGGGGCCGAAAAGTTCTGGAATGGCGACCGCGAACCGGAAGACGTTGCGCTGGAAGGCCTCCCACTAGGTGGACCGATGACCTGGTCAAGGTTGCAGGAAACCGCTGGATGGGAGACGCACGGGACCGGTCAATGTGGCGACGCCTGGGGGAGGCCTATGTTCAGCAGTGGACGTCTTTTGGCTGAAATGATGATGATGATGATGAACGTGTAATGTTGTTGTTGTCGTTGGTAATGATGGATTTATTAGTAGCGACTATTTGTCTGTCGTAGCGATGTTTCCAAAGTGTATGTGTGGTAAGGCGACAGGGACTTGTACACTAATATTATAAAGATTTGTATTTTTGTATGTTCCTAACGAATAAACTCAAAATTACTGACCCGGATTATAAAATTTATTCACCATTAGAATGCTAGATTAACCCTCAGTAACAAAGGCTATATTTATTACAAGTTTGAAGAATAAATGGAGTTTTGTCCTTTCTTCTCCATAAAGAGATCTATTACGCTTGGGAATAGGCAACTAAAGTACTTTCACAAGTTATTATGCCTTATGACTGTGACTGTAGCTTCGTTTTATGTAATGTTTTTCACACATTCAAAAGTGCTTGTAATGGCTTAATTGAAATAAATGCTTTGAGTTTGAAAATACCCTTCCGTACCAAGCCGGAACGGGCTGCCAGTATTTTATGAAAAATACTACTGTATTGTGTGAAACAGGCTTAGCGTCTCACACGTGTTCAATTAATGTTATGAATATGTATGAACTATTCATATCAGTTGATGTTATTATCATATCACAAGGCGCCATAATTATCACGTACAGCTATACCTAACTAAGTAAATAAGGAGAATGGTCACTACGTATCCATTTTGGACACAAGTGAAATGGTCACTTTGACTTCACTTTGAGCGCAAATCGTTGAAATGGGCATAATTGTTGCCTGAAGGCATACTCATTTAGGTGATTGGCACGTTTCCACAATATGCGTTTAGATAGTGCGTGCTTAGGACACTGTAGGATATAATGACGAATATAGCTTAGATTTGAACTTAAGTTCAGTTCTTAGACAAGTTCAACGAAGTTCTTAACGGGTTTAAAGGTTAACGAATCCGCTTACACTTTTATAAGTTATCAGATTTCTTAAAGGTAACTTTAGGACTTAGCGTTTAATATCGTACGTCGCAGCTCAATGAAAATATCGACTCGAGCAAGTTAAAGCTCGCGGATTTAAGATGTAAATAATAAAGTTAAATTATAGTAGGTAAACCGAATTGCTTTTAGGTATTTATCGTAATGTTGAATAGTAAAATTTTGATAGAGAACATGAGACCGCTACTGCTACAACGTAATTTTCAATACACTTCCTCGAAAACTAGCTCTTATTGCACTACGATTAGGTTCGATAGGTATGCAACATATTTCGCACGCGTGCGGTAATAAAATTACTGCACGCGTGCGGTAATTCGATTAAAACTTAAGAAATTAAAAAAAAAACACCACTGACTATTAGAGAGCAGGCGTGTTTTTTTTTAATCTCGTCATTTTGATCTGCGTCTTTACAGCGTAAATATTTTTTGAATATTTAAATTGTGTTTGCTCGCCATACGGCTCGGGTGTTCAATCTGCCTCGAATGCAATAACAAACTTTCCGCACTTGTATCAAAATGTACTATAAACAATTATTTACTTTTATGAACAAGTAAACATTTTTTTTGTGTTCTTAATTAAAAAATATTTGAATTTTATATTTTTCAATACACTTCCTCGAAAACTAGCTCTTATTGCACTACGATTAGGTTCGACATGCATCATATTTCGCACGCGTGCGGTAATAAGAATACAGCGTGCTGTAATATTATTACCGCACGCTGTAATCATAGAGCAGCGATAATTCGATTAAAACTTATGAAATTAATAACCCTTCTTTGCTTTGCGCAGTCGGGTAAAAAAAAAACACCACTGACTATTATAGAGCAAGCGTGTTTTTTTTTTAATCTCGCCATTTTGATCTGCGTCTTTACAGCGTAAATATTTTTTGAATATTTAAATTGTGTTTGTAAAAAGAATACTACTAATAAACGTAAATATTTTAAACAATTATTTACTTTTATGAACAAGTAAGCATTTTTTTGTGTTCTTAATTAAAAAATATTTAAATTTTATATTTTTCCTGTGAGGCTGTTTGGCGGCTTTATACCTTTGCTTCTTTTTCAACCTGGCGAAATCAAACCGCGGAAAAAAAGTAAATTAAATCATAGTCTCATCAAATTTGTTGACAAAAACACATAACGTTTTTAGTTAATTTCTTCGAAAGTGTATTGAAAAACGTCGTTTGATACACGTGGGAATTTGTTATTGCATTTCTCGACCCCATGAACACCCTCGCCATACGGCTCGGGTGTTCAATCTGCCTCGAATGCAATAACAAACTTTCCGCACTTGTATCAAAATGTACTATTTCCTGTGAGGCTGTTTGGCGGCTTTATACCTTTGCTTTTTTTCAACCTGACGAAATCAAACCGCGGAAAAAAAGTTCTTTGAAAGTGTATTGAAAAACGTCGTTTGATACACGTGGGAATTTGTTATTGCATTTCTCGACCCCATGAACACCCTCGCCGTACGGCTCGGGTGTTCAATCTGCCTCGAATGCAATAACAAACTTTCCGCACTTGTATCAAAATGTACTATTTTAATACAGTTGCTCAAAAAGTGGCGTATTGCAGGGACGTATAGCGTTCGGGATGTGGACTATTACGTACTCGTGCTTTTTCTTTACCATTTCCGAACTCGTGCGTTCTCTTTCCCAACTGTCAAAATGTCCATTAAAAAAAAAACCAACCACGAAGTTTTTACTAAAAAAAATCATAGAAGTTTTTATGATTCATGCAAATATTTCTAAAGAAGCTACTAATTTGTTTCAATATCCGATTTAATTATTTGATTCAATGAGTTAATAGTACATTGTTCACCGAGAGAAGAAAGTGACCGATTACCGTCGAGGGTGTCGTTTAAAGCCCGAAGCCGTAGGCAAGGGCTTTAAAACACCCGAGATCGGGAATCGCACTTTCTCTCGAGTGATACATAGTGCTTTATACTACACCTACGAGGAAAATAAAAAACTAAATTTAAATTCTAATTCAAATTGAAAATTTGCACCAATGGCGTCTGCAATTTTCACATGTTCTTTTTTACCCACGACGGAACGGAGACGGTATATGCGTTTGGGGTGAGAGGTTGTTTGTTTGTGTGTTTGTGCAAATACATGTTGCCATTTTTCTCCAAAACTACAAGTACGATTTTGATGCAGTTTTCAGTTATGGGTTCGGGTTTGATTGGTGCATGTTCTTAGATAGGTGTTACGGTGACAACTCACCAGGGGGCGCTGCAGCAAAGATTTTTTGTGCAAATCAAAGTTGCCATTATTCTCCAAAACTACAAGTCCGATTTTGATTCAGTTTTCAGTTATGGGTTAAAGTTTGATTGGTGCATGTTCTTAGATAAAAAAATAAAAATAAAAGTAAAAAGTTTAAAATAAAAAGCAAAATAAAAAATTTGGAAAAAACCCACGACAGTTAAAAATTAATTAAAAAAAGGATAAAATAACATAAAACACCCACCTTAAAAAAACCCAAGAATGTCCGTCGGGAGCTGAACATTGCAAAACTAGTTCATTTAATTTCAGCCCCCGACGGACATTCTTGGGTTTTTTTAAGGTGGGTGTTTTATGTTATTTTATCCTTTTTTTAATTAATTTTTAACTGTCGTGGGTTTTTTCAAAATTTTTAATTTTGCTTTTTATTCAAATTGTAATCTGAGCGGGAGAGAAAAGTGTATGAAAATCCATTCTCTCCCGCTCAGATGCGTTTTCTCCCCGCATATTTGTTCGATATGCAATGACGTACTTTCTACCGTAAAT
The DNA here is from genome assembly GCA_949316265.1 of Diarsia mendica. Classification (NCBI taxonomy): domain Eukaryota; kingdom Metazoa; phylum Arthropoda; class Insecta; order Lepidoptera; family Noctuidae; genus Diarsia; species Diarsia mendica. The sequence continues at coordinate 17,994,822 of OX438897.1, forward strand.
TTGATAAAGTATCAAGGTACTTTCTAAGCAGGTGTAGTATAAAGGTTTTATTCCATTTCATCTCATTAAATTTCATTTTCATTTCATATCAATAAAAAAAATCTACTGAAGACTTGGCTGTATGGGCATAGTTCCCTTTGCCTACCCAGAATGGGTGAAGAAAACAAAAAAAAATCTCTGCTTATATTCTTTTACGGTTGGCGCCATTTTCCAAAAATGTTCTTTGCGAGTTTAATTTCGGTTTTATTATTTTATTAAATTGCTTCATTTTTTCGCAACTGTATTAAAAATAGTTGTTCAGTACACGTGCGGAACTGTCATTGCAACTTGTTCCGACTGTCAACCGGGCTACCCAGGCGCTTCCTGATAAGGTAGCCCACGAAACTCATACAATCCAAGGTTTTTTTTTATATATATATATGCAAAGTTTTATATTGTGTCCCACTGCTGGGCTGCCTTTGCCCAGCAGTGGGAAACAATATAGGCCAGCAAAAAAAAATACTAACCCATCCTTCACTTGATTGAAATTAAAAGAGATGTGGGACGAGTTGACCACTAACAATTTTTAAAAGGGGCAACTCGTCCCTGGTCCGAGTTTCATAGTGGAACGAATCACCCCTAACGCGTTGTGCTACACTTATCAGAGCAAATATAAGAATTAGTTTGATGTTTACTTCACCTCTTCACCTCACAGTCAGGCTCACACACAGATGCACGAACTTGTTTTAAATAAAACCAATCAACGTTCACGAGATCAAACGTGTCTGAGCTCTCGCATGTATACGTCATGCAAAATGGCCAGCAGAATATATCTGTTGTGCCTTTTAGTTTCGGGAATAACTGTGAGTTATATAGAATGTCGTGGTGGCAGCAGAGGTGGCAGCAGAGGCAGCAGCAGAAGCAGCAGTAGCAGAGGCAGCAGTAGCCACTCTCGGGGAGGCTCAAGTTGGAGTAAACCAAGTTCATCGTCTTCAAGCTGGGGTTCACACAGTTACCCCTCGTCGTCATCAGGATCGTCATCTGGATCTAGTTACCCATCGTCATCAACAGGATTGTCAGGATCTGGAACAGGCTATAAACCCTCGTCATCTTCAGGATCGTCATCTGGATCTAGTTACCCATCGTCATCAACAGGATTGTCAGGATCTGGAACAGGCTATAAACCCTCGTCATCTTCAGGATCGTCATGGGGCTCTGGATCTAGTTACCCATCATCATCAACAGGATGGTCAGGATCTGGAACAGGCTATAAACCGTCGTCATCTTCAGGATCATCATGGGGCTCTGGATCTGGAAGTAAATACCCGTATGGTACGAACAGTGGTACCAATACAGTCCATCATACGACACATTATTACGACAGTTCGGTACCTTACGCTGTGCCAATGTACTACAGCACATCGCAGTATCTATACGTCTATGAGTACAGGAACTCCAACAGTCGGTATGGAGATTTGCTAACAGGCTTGTCTCTGTACAATCTCGGTCGGTCTCATAGTCACTATAATGACCACTACTACTATGACGACTACTACAGGCGCAGGTACGACAACCCGAGCTCTTCATCATACAGGGAGCCAACATACAAAGCTCAAGACCAAGCCAACTGCATATTGAAAGTGACAGAAAATGGGCGTGTAGACGTGTTAAAAATTCCGTGTGAAATCGTTTCGACTTTCACCCAAGATAGTAAAACGGTGGTTTCTTCACAACAAACTCAAGTGAATAAAACAGTGTGTAAAACGACTACTACAACGATAAACAATACAGTGTCCTCAGTGCCGGCAGCGCCTGTGGTACCAGTGCTGACTGTGTTGCCAGCCGTGGCACTTAATAGTTCTTCCACTAACACTACAGCGCCACCGTCTAACAGCACCGTGCCAGTTACTTCAGGCGATGTTATATCAGCAAACGGTACATTGACCAGTACAAACGTTACGATGCCAATTAACGCGTTGAATGCTGATGGTACTGTGGCTTCTCCTTTGAACTCAACTGTGTCAACTGTGACTCCTACTACACCAGCGAATAGTTCATCAGCTCACGTTACAAAGACTGTGACAACAGTTAATGCAACTTCGGTCAACATCACGACGTGTACCACAGACTCCTCACTTGTAGATCCTTTGTCAGTGAAAGGCCCGCCAGTCAACTCGAAAGACCTGAAATGCGTCGTAGAGATTCAAACGAAAGACGCTTTCTTGAGTAACGTTATTGATTGTAGCACTCTAATGGCGTATGCGAAAATGCCTGAACCAAAGAATGGAATACTGTCACTAAGAGAGAAGCTGAAGTCATGGTTGGCTAATCCGCCTTGGTGGATGTCCTTATTTATAGCTGTGTAATTTAAGTTCAAAACGTATGTTGTTATTGCATAATTATACCTCTATTTGTTACGCAAGAAACTAGATACTTTGTTTTACAGTAACTGTGTCGAGAATGTTGTTATTAATCTCAGCGCGTAATACAGTGTTATAAATGACATACTTCTGTGTCCAAACTTGTAACTTTGATGTTGTACTTTTAAAGATATTTTTTGTTTTGTGTCTGCAAATGAATAATTTAGTTAGATAGAAAAGTTCTCTATGATGTGTCATTTACTGCATTTACGTAGATACCTCTCACATTACTTTTTAAGAAAACTTTCTTTATGTTAATAAAGATGTCCATAAAATAATGTTTGCCTTTCACTTCAATGTCTTTGTTACGATTATTTCAAAACTCTCGTTACCTCTCAAGTTAATTACATAATAATAATATGTATGACTACAGTACTATGATTTCGCTAATAGGTATAATCCTAAGGTTGCCTGGAAGAGATCGCGGAAAGCGATAAGGCCGCCCATTGTATGTTTTGTAGTGTATATTATGTTTTCTTTTGTTATGTATTTTTGTGGTGTACAATAAAGTATATATAAATATAAATATATATATAATTACAAGGATTACAAGGAAAAGTCATACATTTATTAATAAATGCCTAGAACAGTTTATAACCATTGAATACTTCACATTTCTCACTCATTACTCAGTTATTTTAAATTTTTTGGTTTCAATTAATTTGAGTCAGGGTTGGAAAAAAAACAGTTTTTTTTTACATTTTATAAAACAAACACATAACACATAAGTTGAAAATGTTTTAAACAGTTGTTTTTTTTGTTTTTTTTTTCCTAAGTTAGTTATCATCCATTTTTAATTGATTAAGCCGATAATTCACTTTTATACTATTTTAAAAACTGAATGACCAAAATCAATACATGCGGTATGTTTCGACGTTCATTTTAGTAGGGAAATCACCTAAACTTCTCTTAAAATAAGGGGAATACCCAAAATATAATCACATTCACGAATTACGGAAGTTCTGGGAATTCCCCGGGGACTTTACCGATGGAGTGTATAAATAGAGCGGACTTTCTTTCTGATTTTTCATTTTACAATAACACAAAAACATTTGGATTTATTCATTCCGATGTACGAAACAAACTTGGTAACGAGAAAGCTGCAAAACTTGTCACAGTTTTTAAATACCTTAGGTGTTTGACACATAATAAAAAACGATGTTTTATTTGAAACTGTTTTAAACACTGTTTAAAACACATGTTTTAAACAACTGGTTTTAAACATGCCAACCCTGATTTGAGTGTACTACGCATCAAGTTAATTAAAATGATGCGTAGAACACTCGTTAGTTAAAAGCGTGTAACGTTTAAAACTGATAAAAATGTTTTGTAAATTCACATTGATATCCCTTGACTTTTTATATAGTAAAGAATGTAAACAGCAGATAGTAACACTTTAAATGTTATTAATATTTGTTTTTTTTGTAGTATCGAATACCTTTTTTAATTTAAATGACCGTTCTCACTGACACCAGACGAACCGCCTAAATAAAATTCAATATTTCAATAGTCAAATTTCCACAATCAATTTTATACCTAAGACTATAGTGATACCTAAAGTTGGAAATTTATTAAATAAATTAGACAGATTGTAGTACTACGATATAGATTGTAGTCATTTAAACCACTGTCTTTGATTGTAGTAGTGTGTACTGGCGTCTGTAAATTACGGTGTTAAATGGGGAAATAAAAAGATCCTAAATGAATCACATTGGTATTTACGTTTACCACCACTTAACACCTAACACTGGGCATTTCTAGGCACTAAAAGGGGCATTCACACTATTTCTACATTCTTAAGCATAGATATGTCACAGTCAAAACTTTAAATCAGTCAAAACTACTTTTGACTGGTCAAAACTATTATAACAAATTATTAGGTGGTTCTTGTTTTATTTCTCTACTAAATTATAATAACCTAAATGTCATTAGTAAACTTATTAGGTTTGTTAGTTGTTTTTTTTTTGCCCCTTTGGATAACCTTGTACGATAGCTAACACTTATTTCATTAGAATAAACGCGTTTAAACGCAATAAGGGTTTTGACTGACACCAGTCAAAAGTAGGTAGTTTTGACTGATGAAGAGTTTTGCCAGTAACAGATACACAGTTGTAACCTTGGAGCAATACAAAAATATTTACGGCATCTGTCATTCGCCTTAGCGTGCTAGATAACACACAGTTCAATTGGATGTGAGTGGCCGATGTCCGAAATGTCCTTGAACAGAAGAGAACGAAGTACTTGTCGTAGAGAGGAGCCTGTGCTTACCTTTGTTTACAGGTAAGTCTCCGTACCGTTAGACTACGTACACCAGCCCTGTGCTTACGATTTTACAAATGTTACTGCTAATTAGTACGGATAAAAGTGCAATTTCACACAGAAATGCAAAAGGGTGTTAGAGAACATGTAGAATGCTTACATAACTCACGGTAATGTTGTGTGTGCCTTTCAGCTTACAGCATTCAGAAGGTTAAACCTTTTAAACACAAAGTTCAACAGAGTTCAGCGGACTTCGCTTTTAATTTTACATTTCAACTATGTCACACAGCATTTGCTGTGTGACATAGTTGAAATTTACAGAACAAATAAGAGATGTAAGTCGCAGTACAAATTCCTTCAATCCGTCTTACCGTCAACTCTTCGCGAAAAATATGTCCCCGCAATGACGAAGGACAAAGGATCGACGAAAATGATAAATTATGTTTTTGTAAGAAGAAACTCGCTGCGTAACATATTTTTCGTGAGTGATATAAAAGTGACTATTAGTTTATTTAAGCTCTGTAATGTTTTTGTAATTTTTGGTGGCCATTCAAGTGTTTTGTGATTTTTTTGTTCCCTCTCCTAGAGAGGAGGCCTGAGTCCCTGCAGTGGGAACATTATAGGCTGATGATAATGATGATTATTCAAGTGTTCTGTAGATAAGAACCCGAGAACCGGTAACAGCCACATGATGTATTGTGTGTAAGGGGAGTATGAAACTTAATCCGTCTGTTTTCCTGGTAAGAAAAGGCCGCAACACTATTCCTAAACCACTGCAACTCTTGAAAGCCAACTGAATCATAAATGGCGCCCACCAAACAAGCGCCGAGGCGACGAAGCTCGATAAAGTCACAAAGAAATAATTTCACTGTCTTAAAAGGAATAGAGGAGCAGTAGGAAAAACATAAGTTCCACTTTCCCGGTAAGACTAAAACTTTCTGAACTCCTAAACAAGGCACGCTGGCATGGCAGTTTAAGATTAGACGTTAATTACGTTCTAGTCAGAACATTACTATCACAGCCCAGACTACCTTACTTCATCAGCTATGCTATCCTAAAGTGACATTAGTTCTGAAAAAATTAAATACTGCTCAAATCTAGTTTTGAAGGTAATAATTTTGCACCGGTATTAAACCTAACTTCATCACTGTCTGCTTTAACTGTAGAAATAACAAGAGCCACGCACTTCAATCCAATTCATCAAAGTGTTGTACAAATCGAACTACCCTCTTAAATGAGAAGCGCGCTTGGTTACGAGGCTGTAACCACACTGTAACTACATATTCAGATTCCTTTGAGTGATACCCAACACTGGTATTGGTCGATACCGATACCAATTTAATTTGCGGTATACAGGTACTCGTACGTTTGCTCCGATCAATTAGGCTAGACCCCTTGCTGTTCCCCTGTTACCCTTTGGGGTCAACGAACCAATAATCGCGCCACTATGACGTACTGAGGTTCGGTGAAGCCTTTTGCACTTTCTCGTTATTGCTTCTGATTGTTTGGTTGAAGGTTGAGTTCAAATGGCTGACCGTATTTGTTTAGGAACACGAATAACTGACGTGAAATTTTGTAAGGTTAAGCTTATTTAGATTAAATATAGTAGATTTGGAATTGGATCATGTTTTTGGTAGTTTATGAATAAGAGGCTGTATTTTCAGGCCACGCGGGGCTCTGTTTGATTTGAACATTAACTAGATTTCGATCTGTCAGAAGGTTAACAAAGGGTATTCGCTAAAGGCTAACCTATGCGTGGGTTTAACCACTTAAAATAACACACTAGGTGAAATATTACTGACATATAAAACTAGAGCACATCCAAGGAAAACTCTCCATTTTGATACGAATGCTGTCCTCGTTCTTCACCCGCTGTACTCCTAAAGCACTTTAGAGAAGGGTAGTCGTCCGTTGTGGATCCAATGATAAATGACATCATGCCATCCTATTAGGTATCTTTTTTAATAGCCAATGGGGAAATCAATCACTATACCTACAGGTTTCAGGAAAACTCGACGCCTATTCCTAAATATTTTACAAAAAAGAGAGTTCAGTCTGTTAGGTTAGATTTTTCACAAGTTCTTACTATTCTTTAAAATTCTAAACTTCAACATTCTAGGACACTGAACTGCTATAGCAGTAAAAAAAATAAAACTTTATCAGTATCTTGTTAAGTGTCCGTGAAGGGCTACACAACCTTCGTAGCATCCGTCCGCTACGTAAATTCGTAGCAAACTAGTACGATAAAATTCGTAGCGACCATGTCATAGTAACTTTTGTAGCTTGGCCAACCTTAGTGTATTTATAACCCTCCTTTTAGGTTTCATGTAGTAGGTTAAAAACGTTAATTTTTAAAGCAAATTGTGAACTATCGTAGCCTTTCGCTATTTGTTCCAACGTTCTGGTTCACAGTGGTCTGTTGATGTAGTATTCGTAGCTGTTACATTCTACAAAATATATTGCAACATTTTCATTGGGGTTGCGGTCGAGTGCAACAGAAAGCAATCTCGAATCCATTAGTCAGTGAATTTGTTATTTTTTGTTGGCAGTGTAAAGTCGATTAGTCTGTTTTGTCCTTAGTTTAGAATAGGTCAAGCATATTTTGGTTATGTAACGTGTAATTTTGCTGTTGTGGTTGGTAATGATGGATTTATTAGTAGCGACTATTTGTCTTTTGTAGCGATGTTTCCAAAGTGTATGTATGGTAAGGCGACAGGCACATGTACACTAATGTTGTAAAGATTTGAATTTTTGTATGTTTCTGACTAATAAACTCAAAAATTACTGACCCGGATTATAAAAGTTATTCACCATTAGAATGCTACATTAACCCTCAGTAACAAAGGCTATATAAATTTATTACAAGTTTGATGAATAAATGGAGTTTTGTCCTTTCTTCTCCTTAAAGAGATCTACGCTTGGGAATGGGCAACTAAAGTACTTTCACAAGTTATTATGCCTTTTTTTTTTCTTTTTTTTTTTTGGTGGGTGGAAAATCATCGAATGACACCCCCGCTCTTGGGCAGAGCGAAGGGGAGTGTCAGACTTCTACTGACTAAAAACCGAACCCATGTTCCTTCTTCACCCATGTGTCGAAGCCGCGTTATCCTTTCGACAAGCCACAGCCCCGACGGGCGTCGGCCCTTGCGGGCCCCTCCTTGCTGACATCTCTTTGAGGCGCGCGTGGAACACGTACGCGCCGCCGACACGGTCTGTTGCCGTCATGACGACGGCCGGACGGACGGCGAGCTAGCCCGTTACTCACCGTCCACAGGCCCGCGTCTACGGTGGCCGGAGGTCATCGCGTGCCCCCCGGCACCCGGAGCGCCTTCCGCGGCGGCTGGGACGTTGAGAGGTTCTCTCCCTCTCTCGTTCCGCCACCTCCTTCGCTAGCATCACTGCTTCGCAGAAGGAGGCGACGGCGTCCCATTCCTCCTCGCCCCGGACCAGGGCCGGACGCGAGAGGTCGCCGCCGCCGATCGCCGCTACGAGAACACGGCGGGGTTCCACCCAAGCAGGGCACACCTCCACAGTGTGCTCCACCGTGTCCTCCGGTCGATCCTCGCAGTGGAAGCATCCGGGCGTTTCCTCCCGCCTGATTCGGTGCAGGTACCTCCCGAAACATCCGTGTCCGGTAAGGACCTGCGTCAGACGGAAGGTGAGGGCGCCGTGGCTCCTCTCTAGCCACTCCTCAAAGAGGGGACTTACCGCCACTATCGTGGCGTGCCCTGAAGTTATTATGCCTTATGACTGTGACTGTAGCTTCGTTTTATGTTATGATTTTCTGACATTGAAAAGTGCCTGTAATGGTTTATTTGAAATAAATGCTTTGAGTTTGAAAATACCCTTCAGTACCAAGCCGGAACGGGCTGCTAGTTTTTTTATGAAAAATACTACTGTATTGTGTGAAACAGGCTTAGCGTCTCACACGTGTTCAATTAATGTTTTGAATATGTATATTATAGTATGAACTATTCATATCAGTTGATGTTATTATCATATCATAAGGCGCCATAATTATCACGTACTGCTATAGCTATAACTAAGTAAACAAGGACAATGGTCACAACTTATCCATTTTGGACACAAGTGAAATGGTCACTTTGACATCACTTTGAGCGCAAATCGTTGAAATGGGCATAATTGTTGCCTGAAGGCATACTCATTTAGGTGATTGGCACGTTTCCACAATATGCGTTTAGATAGTGCGTGCTTTTATGACACTGTAGGATATAATGACAAATATAGCTTAGATTTTGAACTTAAGTTCAGTTCTTAGACAAGTTCAACGAAGTTCTTAACGGGTTTAAAGGTTAACGCCTCTGCTCACACTTTTATAAGTTATCAGATTTCATATAGGTAACTTTAGGACTTAGCGTTTAATATCGTACGTCGCAGCTCAAAGAAAATATCGACTCGAGGAAGTTAAAGCTCGCGGATTTAAGATGTAAATAATAAAGTTAAATTATAGTAGGTAAACCGAATTGCTTTTAGGTATTTATCGTAATGTTGAATAGTAAGTAACATTTTGATAGAGAACATGAGACTGCTAATGCTACAACATAATTATTTTATACCTGTTGTCACTCAGACCAACTGACACCTGAAGGAAATTCAAAATAATATGATCAATGATAGCAATTTCAGCGCTGAAAATCTAACAAAAATATTACGCATTCATTAAGTCTCCTAGCGTTAGTAAAAACAGCCATTAGGGTCTCATGTAAAATCCATATATAAAATAGATGTTACGTGTATGTTTATTACTTGGCTACACCGTACAGGCTCAACGGATTTAACAAAATTCAGTCCAGGGCCGCTACCACCACCTTTAACAAAACAATCCTATTGCAGGAACGTTTTGATTCAGGCTTAAAACAATAACACTTTGTTTGGTACCATGACCTCTACAAAACAATACTGTTTTACTCTTGCTTAGTGCGGGGAAAGAACGAACGATCTGTAAGATTTGTCTATTCCCTGCTTTAACATGAAAAAAGCAACTAGCAATACGTAAACTGTATAGCGCTGTCTCTTTCTCAAAAATCCGGTCCGAATCGTATTCCGAAATGATAGTCATGAAACAAAATATAACTTTATTGAAAATAGAAATATTATATTTACCATACAATTTTTCATTTTTATAGGTAGTTTTAAGAAAATACATAATTAAAATCGTAACATTTATAAAATCTTTGAGGATTTTCCTTGACAAAGTAAGAAAATGTTTCGAAGGAGGTTATGCCCTTCATTGTAACATAATAAGATTCGGACCAGTGTTTTTTTATAACTGGCTGGGGTCATTATCGTTATAAATTAAAGTGGCATCCATGTCAATGCATTACGTCATTATACTTGTCAGTGAGTGGTTGTCAACAAAATTCAATAAAATTACATCTTATGTTTAATTAATAATTCTAAATTAAATTATGGTATTTACTTTTCTTGTGTGCTGTGATTGTGAATATGAACCGTTTTCGATATTCATATATTTATGATGGACTTATGAAATATGTACCAAAATGCTGGTTCTTAAAAGGATGCGATAGGTACCTACTCATCTTATCCTTATTTTGAAGCTGGCTTGAAATAAAAATCTTAACGTGAACGTGGACATGCCAATGTTTATTTTCCCTTGAGAGATGAAGAGCAACCAATGGATAGACCAAACAAAACGTCGCAGTATGAAGGCTTCGGTGAATAGTGTTCGGAGAAACAATTTTCGAAGAATAGTGTTTCGAAGAAACGTAGGGGACCCATGGAAAGAATATCATTAAAACTGCATCCATGCATCTTAAAAACCACTACCTATCACTATGGACCATGGAGCTGGTTAAAATAATTCCAGGAAATTCGAATATGGACTGATCTACGAGTTGTTAATCGATATTTTAAACTGTATAATAAAGAATTCTGACTATTTATAAACCATTATTAACTTTGATCGTTTTATTTAAGTAGGTACCCAAGTACTTTAGGTCTGATAAACTGCGTGTAAGAAGTCGTGGATGATTTCAGGGTGACTTATGTTCAAACGATGTAAGAGCGTTCGGTTAAACACGCTTGTGCGTTCCCGCGAGTTTGTAAAACTAGATTGATTCTCAGTAGCAATGTTTGGAAGGCACTCTATGCTTCGGAAGGCACGTATAAGGCTGCTTTTCATTAAGCACACATCCATAGTACGCATCCTTCCATATAGAAAACATCTTAGTTGAATCCCTTTCCACCAGTGCTAAGCTAAGTATGTGCACCAATGAATATGATTGGCGGTTATATAACGCATTCATAGCAACGTAGCATAGCGCATCTCTGGTGTGGAAAAGCACCCTAAGCCGGTGGTGCCTGTCGCCAAATTGCTGTCGTCAAACCATGTTTAGAAACTCTGACACTAGGGTGTGTGGGGTCGTTAGACCTTAAGACCGTCATTTTCAAGCATACAAACAATAACACAGTTATTATAATGGTAATTAATTGATTCTCCAGCAATATAAGTTATAGGTAGGTAATCTATAGCAACAGTACATTTTACAAATCGATGTTTATGATGTAAATACAAACGACAACAACATCCACTTTTTCTCAGGCATCTTTGGCAGCCTTACATACCTTATTAAGTCATGTAAAGGTGACTAACATAAATATGACAAAATACAATTTGTATTAGTAAAGAGAGCCTTAAAACTATGTTTGTAACACTTCAGTTAAGCACTAAGTCTTTGTGCTGCACGTAGGTACATATGGCACTTGCCCATGAAAACGACGGAACACCACTTCCTGCGGCCTAAATGTCCTCTTCCAACACGATTATGCAGATCCATAACATGTTGGTACTACACATGTTGGTGTTACACCACGAACGCCCCAAAGTTGACGTAGCTGTGCGACTCCAGCAACTCCACACTGTCGCCACGTACTTGGTCTTCTGGCGCACGTACTCCACGATGTCCTCCGGCGTACTGGTGTAGTGTATGCGGGAAATGTACACCGGAGTGTTTGGGTTCGCGGCACGAATATGCACGTTGGGCTCCGATGGAGTCATGTCACAGTGGTTCTTGTTGGTACATTGACGGTGCTTCCTCCTAACACCGTCACAAAATCATCATCAGCCTAGTCATAGTCTCTCTAGCTCTTCCTCCTTTTCGGAATGCGAGAAATACAAGATCGGTCGATGTGGCGATGCTTGGAAGATGCCTACGTCCTGCAGCAGACAATTTCTTGTTGAAAATGATAAAGATGATGCACTGAAACCACTGAAAACATAGTCCAATCGAATACTTTACGACACCATAACACACCTGCCTGTAACATCCGAAGGATTGGGGAGAGGTGTTTAATACACCCCTTGCACGTATATAAATGTGTTTTTATTACCAAGTATATCACGGCAGTACATTTATTTTGTATAATTTATAAAACAATAATATATTCGTCGCCCCAGATCAACTTATTTAGAATGTCAAACATTCCTGCTATTTGACATAAAAACAATCCTGCTCGCTGTCAAAAGGCACGTCGTGGTACCAATTGAATGAACTATTTGAGGTGACGTCATCAAAACGATATCAAAACTGATATTTTTAGCAGTCCTGCATTAGGATTGTTTTAAGGACGTGATGGTACGAAAATGCAAAGTAAGACTTAAACAGGACTGTTTTAAGACGTTGTAGTAGCGCCCCAGAGGTAGAATATGTTCGGGATTAACACATAGTGTAACATCGTGTAAACCGTGCTCGGTTTACACGATGTTACACTATGTGATTAACTGCTGTTAATCATGTAGAACACGCGAGGTCGCGGAGATACCGCCTTTATTCACTGTATTTTTCACAATTATTTTACAGACTGTGTAGGAAGTCCTCTTATTTAATACAGCTTTCAGGAAACACTATATTTATGTTACTCACTCCTGCAGGCACTATTGCTGAACACGAAGTTTTAGGTTTGAAAAACCCCCAGTGTTATTGTGTTTTTCAATAAGTAATCTCTTAGTTGCAGAGTTTGAGCTCGATTGGTAAGCGGAAAGCTATTGCTTTATACATGAGACTTACAACTTTGCGGCGTGGGTGTTACTAAATGGTATAACCCTGCTTACACTTTATAGGGATTACAGGCGTGTAAATCGTAGTATATGCTTCTAATACTCAGTAATAGGACCAAAGTGTCCTATTATACTACTACTACACTACTTCATAATGTCAAAACACATTATCGATAACCTGGGGCGCTACTACAACGTCTTAAAACAGTCCTGTTTAAGTCTTACTTTGCATTTTCGTACCATCACGTCCTTAAAACAATCTTAATGCAGGACTGCTAAAAATATCAGTTTTGATATCGTTTTGATGACGTCACCTCAAATAGTTCATTCAATTGGTACCACGACGTGCCTTTTGACAGCGAGCAGGATTGTTTTTATGTCAAATAGCAGGAATGTTTGACATTCTAAATAAGTTGATCTGGGGCGACGAATATATTATTGTTTTATAAATTATACAAAAGAAATGTACTGCCGTGATGTAATTGGTAATAAAAAAACATTTATATACGTGCAAGGGGTGTATTAAGCACCTCTGCCCAATCCTTCGGATGTTACAGGCATAATGTTATGGTGTCGTAAAGTATTCGATTGGACTATGTTTTCAGTGGTTTCAGTGCATCATCTTTATCATTTTCAACAAGAAATTGTCTGCTGCAGGACGTAGGCATCTTCCAAGCATCGCCACATCGACCGATCTTGTATTTCTTGCATTCCGAAAAGGAGGAAGAGCTAGAGAGACTATGACTAGGCTGATGATGATTTTGTGACGGTGTACCAACAAGAACCACTGTGACATGACTCCATCGGAGCCCAACGTGCATATTCGTGCCGCGAACCCAAACACTCCGGTGTTCATTTCCCGCCTACACTACATCAGTACGGCGGAGGACATCGTGGAGTACGTGCGCCAGAAGACCAAGTACTTGGCGAGAGTGTGGAGTTGCTGGAGTCGCGCAGCTACGTCAACTTTGGGGCGTTCGTGGTGAAAGTACCAACATGTTATGGATCTGCATAATCGTGTTGGGAGAGGACATTAGGCCGCAGGGAGTGGTGTTCCGTCGTTTTCATGGGCAAGTGCCATATGCATATACCTACGTGCAGCACAAAGACTTAGTGCTTAACTGAAGTGTTACAAACATAGTTTTAAGGCTCTCTTTACTAATACAAATTGTATTTTGTCATATTTATGTTAGTCAGCTTTACATGACATACTAAGGTATGTAAGGCTGCCAAAGATGCCTGAGAAAAAGTGGATGTTGTTGTCGTTTGTATTTACATCATAAACATCGATTTGTAAAATGTACTGTTGATCCTACCTATAACTTGTATTGCTGGAGAATCAATAAACTACCATTATAATAATGTGTTATTGTTTGTATGCTTGAAAATGACGGTATTAAGGTCTAACGACCCCCACACACCCTAGTGTCAGAGTTTCTAAACATGGTTTGACGACAGCAATTTGGCGACAGGGACCACCGGCTTAGGGTGCTTTTCCACCAGAGATGCGCTATGCTACGTTGCTATGGATTCGTTATATATCCGCCAATCATATTCATTGGTGCACATAGCTTAGCACTGGTGGAAACGGATTCAACTAAGATGTTTTCTATATGGAAGGATGCGTACTAATACGGATGTGTGCTTGATGAAAAGCAGCCTTATACGTGCCTTCCGAAGCATAGAGTGCCTTCCAAGCATTGCTACTGAGAATCAATCTAGTTTTACAAACGGGAACGCACGAGCGTGTTTAACCGAACGCTCTTACATCGTTTGAACATAGTCACCCTGAAATCATCCACAACTTCTTACACGCAGTTTAGCAGACCTAAAAAGTACTTGGGTACCTACTTAAATAAAACGATCAAAGTTAATGGTTTATAGTCAGAATTCTTTATTATACAGTTTAAAATATCGATTAACAACTCGTAGATCAGTCCATATTCGAATTTCCTGGAATTATTTTAACCAGCTCCATGGTCCATAGTGATAGGTAGTGGTTTTTAAGATGCATGGATGCAGTTTTAATGATATTCTTTCCATTGGTTGCTCTTCATCTCTCAAGGGAAAATAAACATTGGCATGTCCACGACGTTCACGTTAAGGTTTTTATTTCAAGCCAGCTGAGCAAGCCAGCTTCAAAATATTATGAACCATCATTTTGGTACATATTTCATAAGTCCATCATAAATATATGAATATCGAAAACGGTTCATATTCACAATCACAGCACACAAGAAAAGTAAATACCATAATTTAATTTAGAATTAAATAAACCTATGATGTAATTTTATTGAATTTTGTTGACAACCACTCACTGACAAGTATAATGACGTAATGCATTGACATGGATGCCACTTTTAATTTAAAACGATAATGATACCAGCCAGTTATAAAAAACCACTGGTCCGAATCTTATTATGTTACAATGAAGGGCTTAACCTCCTTCGAAACATTTTCTTACTTTGTCAAGGAAAATACTCAAAGATTTTATAAATGTTACGATTTTAATTATGTATTTTCTTAAAACTACCTATAAAAATGAAAAATTGTATGGTAAATAATATTTCTATTTTCATTTAAGTTATATTTTGTTTCATGACTATCATTTCGAAATACGATTCGGACCGGATTTTTGAGAAAGAGACAGTGCTATACAGTTTACGTATTGCTAGTTGCTTCTTTCATGTTAAAGCAGGGAATAGACAAATCTTACAGATCGTTCGTTCTTTCCCCGCACTAAGCAAGAGTAAAACAGTATTGTTTTGTAGAGGTCATGGTACCAAACAAAGTGTTATTGTTTTAAGCCTGAATCAAAACGTTCCTGCAATAGGATTGTTTTGTTAGAGGTGGTAGTAGCGGCCCAAATGATAATATTATTATCTGTCAATACTGACCAAACAGTTTCATGCACTAAGCACTAATCCAGCCGATAATTTCAGTATGAACGCCACACGCCACAGGCACAGATAATATAATACTCGCGTACCACAGGATAACAAATAGTCGTCACGTTTAGAGCTCAAGGTCACGGTAGGTTAACCCTTTCATTTCCGCCTCAGTTTGGTGGACTGGCAATGAATAACTAGGCTGTGGCAGTTGCTGTTATCTTTGCGAACAGTTATTGCGTGTTTGTGTTTCTTTAGGCCAGAGTGGTGTTCGACCTTATCGTTTTAGGGAAGTAGGTATCTAAAAGGAGTGTTTTTTAATCTGTTGATGTTTACGCGTTTATGACAAAGTGAATAGTTAGTCTAACTGTCTTTTTTATCTTTACATGCCAGGATATTGATAGGTGTACCGTCGTCGCCTCGGTTAGAACAAATTATACTTTTATCCTGATATTTTTTATATTTTTATTTCTGACCACAAAACAATCGTAGAAATACCATTTGGAACCCAGAACTCAGTCTTTCACGTTCTGATTTCTTAGGAGACAATGCTTAAATACAGTAAGCTTTGAATTTCAGAATCATAACTTAATCTAAGACGCGTAAGTATAAGGTTGCATGTTTTTCTGAATTTTTCGTCCTTCTTTTCATTACTTCTATTATCACTTTATGATTGTTATTGCGTGTTAATTTAGATGACAAAGTCGACACCTAATATTCTTTTTAGAACTTTATCTTGGCCGCGATTTTTATGTTTGTCGTGACCTTTTCACCCACGCAGGGTCTCAAGAGGTCAAACAAATCTCAATGTTTACGGCGACATTCACTGATTGGCTACTTCTCTTAACTTTATCTTAAGTCCTACGTAAACTAGTGATTTGTATAGCTCCTTTGGGTCATAGAACTTTAAAAAAAGGGAAATTGATCACGTAGACTCAAAATGATTGTTGAGACGTAGTAATCTTGAGTTTATTCGTGCGTACTTTTGTGATTTCATTTTATTAATGGTTCAACAAATAGTGTTGACGTGGAATGGGACCTTTCAACCTAAAGGGAGGTCTTCGAAGGTCATTTATTTTTGATAGGTATAGAGCATTCAAGGACGACTATAAAAATAAAAACAAGTGCGTAGTATGATGACACATTCATCGTATCAAAAGCATATTCTTTCAGTAAATTCGGTCTGTGACAGACTGGATTTCTTATTTCGTACGATTGTATCTGTTTGCGTATGAGCTATAAAGTAAAGTTTTTGTTTTTTACTACGATGTAGAATTACATGTAGCATGATGTACAAACCTCATTGGTTTAGTAATGCTATTCTGCTTAAACTAATGTAATAAAAATCTTTGTAAATGGTAATAAATTAAAAAAAAAATAAGTTCATAATTTTTGAGCTATGTATACAGTCCAAGTCAAAAAATAGCTTGAACATAATAATGGCGGGCTCTAAATTGGTAATATAAAAAAAAAAAACTTCGAAATGCTTATTTAAAACTCGTAATCGCGTAACATATGAAACTGAAAAAGTTAAGTAAAAGTACCTAATGAACTCATCTGGGAAATATGTGAAAATGATTGCATTTCTTAGTAGCGTGGTAAATGCTTAAATCCTGAAAACAAACATTCTCTGAAGTGTTTCTGTCGGCGATACATTGAGTATTCGGGCGGAAGAAAACATTCCATCCGCTAAAACATTTCAACAGTATTCCCCTTTAATTTTCGGTTCGGAAAGGAAACTGTGTTCGTAAACAAAGTTTAATATTTCCGATTGAACTCGTAATAGTAGATTATGCACCAAGGGGCTAAAGTTGTGTCTTATGTCACGGGCGTCATATTGAATCTCGAGCGCAATGAAGGATTCGGGATTTAACTCCCGACCGCAGGGAGGGAGTTAAGAGTTTCAGTCAAGAATCCTGAATGCAGCGAGGGATTCAAGCTAGCCCAAGGCAAAGACACCTTTAGCCCAGAGGAGGATACTCTACTTTTTACACCTACACTGAGAAAAAAATCCTGAGACAAAGCTGCAGTTTTACATTGCGGGCAAATTCTTGCGAAAGTGACAAAATAATTTTGTGATTACAGCAAAATAACCTTTGCTGCCACAGCAACTTTTTTTTTGTGAAACGCAAATATTGTGAACCCCGCAGTAAAATATTGTGGCGTTATCAATTTTTGGGCCCTTAGATATAATCGCAAAGTGGTATTTAGCGGGGTTCACATGGTTAAAGTTTGTGTAGTTCGCAATGTGCGCTGCACATTGACTTTAGACGTTGTGGCGTTAGCAATTATTGGGCCCTTTGATAAATTCGCAAAGTGGTAATTTGCGGGGTTTACATGGTTAGAGTTTGTGCAGTTCGCAATGTGAGCTGCGCATTGACTTTAGACGTTGTGGCGTTAGCAATTATTGGGCCCTTTGATAAATTCGCAAAGTGGTAATTTGCGGGGTTTACATGGTTAGAGTTTGTGCAGTTCGCAATGTGAGCTGCGCATTGACTTTAGATATTGCGGCGTTAGCAATTATTGGGGCCTTTGATATATTCGCAAAGTGTTAATATGCGTTGTTCACATGGTTAGAGTTTGTGCAGTTCGCAATGTGAGCTGCGCATTGACTTTAGATATTGCGGCGTTAGCAATTATTGGGGCCTTTGATATATTCGCAAAGTGTTAATATGCGGGGTTCACATGGTTAAAGTTTGTGTAGTTCGCAATGTAAGCCGTACATTGATGTTATAAGTTGTGGCGTTATCAATTTTCAGGCCCGTTGTTAAAATCACATGTTGGGAATCTGTGGGGTTTACCAAGTTAAAGTTTGTGTGGTTTGCAATATAAGCTGTGCATTAATGTTATATGCTGTGGCGTTAGCAATTTTCGGGCCCTTTGATAAAATCGTATAAGTTGGTAATCTGTGGGTGGGGTTCACATAATTGAAGTTTGTGTAGTATGCAATTTAAGTTGCACTTGTTTTATATGCTTTGGCCAATGATATTATATAATCATCACATTACACAATACCAAAGATCCCCTTTGATAAAATCGCAATATCTATTAAAAGGCGTTCACAAAGTTAAAGTTTGTGTCGTTCGCAATTTAACTAAGCAGCACATTGATTTTTTATGTTGTGGCATTGAATTTTTTTTTTATAAAATTGCAAATTTGTACTCTGTGGGGTTAACAATTCTAAGGGCACGAGTTCACAATGTGCATAATTCTCTAACAATGTTCAAATTGCTATAAACACAATTCAAACTTAGCGAGGGTATCCTAACATAGATAAAAATACAAATCAACTATAGTGAAAATCACAAAGTTCATTCTCGACAATGTTTGAATTTGGTAAAGTTGTTAAAATCGATCGGTATCTAGTTTAGTCTTCGGTCGGCAGTGGCGGGCAACACTACTCGTAATAGCGTATAGTCTATAGAGAATATATCTCCGCGGCGCGTGCGTTATGTTGGTACGGTACACCTGATTTTAATTATCTAATTCTAGTTCTTCTAGCCGTTCGGATTTTCGGAATTTAGGAAGGAAGAAGGAAGTACACCGCACGGACACACAGAGACATATATACGTACATAGTCTGTGCAGAAATAGGTTTTATGACCGTCGGCGCTTCTGCGAGTGCGTCGATAATCGTCGTGAAAAGTAAAACTGTAAAAAAAATGCGTGTGGTGAAAAAGTGATGAAATTAATAATATTAATATCATGGCGGACCCATTGTTCGACTTTTTGTTAGGCAGTAATCTTTTGCATTTGCTGCCTACGTCTTTAATTATAACTTAATGTTTGATTAAAAATTGGTGACATTTTGATAACTGCTTTTTATTATGTAGATAGTCATTCCCGTTTCTAAGACGTTGCACATGATTAATACACCGGGCTTCAGATTTTAGCACTCTAGAAGCTCTGTGCATTGCTGGCATGTGCAATGCTAAATAATTCTACTATTGCTAATCTATACACTATGCTTTATTAGCAACCTTCACGTTGTGGTTCCAACAAAGGCGTGATCTAACATTGTGATGATCGCCATTTTACCATTGCTATTTCCGCAGTACCATTGCAGAAATAGCAATGCTACCATTTATGTTCCCACAGTACAATGTTGCTACTCCAGCAATATTGTACTGCGGGAGCAGCAATGGTAACATTGCTATACCTGCAATATGGTACTGCGGAAATAGCAATGGTAAAATGGCGATCATCACAATGTTAGATCACGCCTTTGTTGGAACCACAACGTGAAGGTTGCTAATAAAGCATAGTGTACATAGCTAGAACCACAAGGTTGACAGATAACATTGCGTTAATCGCAACTGCAGGCCTGTTTTTACATCACAACTTTGTTGAAACCACAACTTGAAGGTTGCTAATAAAGCAAAGTGTACATAGCTGGAACCACAATGTTGAAAGATAACATTGCGTTAATCGCAACTGCAGGCCAGTTTTTACATCACAACTTTGTTGAAACCACAACGTGAAGGTTGCTAATAAAGCATAGTGTACATAGCTAGAACCACAAGGTTGACAGATAACATTGCGTTAATCGCAACTGCAGGCCAGTTTTTACATCACAACTTTGTTGAAACCACAACGTGAAGGTTGCTAATAAAGCATAGTGTACATAGCTAGAACCACAAGGTTGACAGATAACATTGCGTTAATCGCAACTGCAGGCCTGTTTTTACATCACAACTTTGTTGAAACCACAACTTGAAGGTTGCTAATAAAGCAAAGTGTACATAGCTGGAACCACAATGTTGAAAGATAACATTGCGTTAATCGCAACTGCAGGCCAGTTTTTACATCACAACTTTGTTGAAACCACAACTTGAAGGTTGCTAACAAAGCAAAGTGTACATAGCTGGAACCACAATGTTGAAGATTAACATTGCGTTAATCGCAACTGTAAGATTGCAACTATAGCAAACTGTACGTTGCTAGATTATATAAGTTTAACACTGTGATATCTCCACGTTTAAAGTTGCGAAATAGGAGCCAACAGAGTAAGTTTGTGAAAACGAGCGTTTGTGAAATTCGCTATGTGATAATCCACAAAGTACACATTTCCACTTTGTCACATTCGCAATAGTTTTTCGCAATAAAAAAGTTGCTGCGGCAACAAACTTACTCTGTTGGCTCCTATTTCGCAAACTTTTATTGTTAATTTAACAATAATTTTTTCTCAGTGTACTGTGAGAAAATAATATAATAGCCATAGGTAGTACGAAAAGCAAAGAAAAATAAACAAACAGTAAGAATAACATATTAGAAATAATGAAATAGAAATAATTTTAAGAAAGAAATGGTAGAATGGTTTTGGATGATTGGCTGTATGCATTTTGAAATTATAGTATTTTTGATAAAATGTGATAAATCGACTGTAGTATACTTAGATAGGTTTTATTATTTATTTATTTATTCACAAATTCCACAGCAATATTATCTTAGCGCAGTTTACTTAAAATAAATTAACTAATGTTACAGCCAATTACTATTACGGTATTACGGCGCGGTACGGTATTTGTTATTATTAATGCCAGTTTTAATGTTATTCCATTCCTTTTAAAAAATGGTTCGTAGTTATCTAATTATTCTTACAAATTATTATGTCTTCGAAAACATGGCAACGATATGAAGAAGCAGTCGTTATGATTTTGTAGGAAATCGAGAATATCATCCACGCGTAGTAAGGGTATCGAGAATAGCTTTCCTCTTTCTGGCACCAAAGGGTGTTTGTTATAGTGCGCGCGGAACTAGTTGGCCGCGCCTTAGGTAGCGACAGGGGTGAGGGGGCGGGTTGCCTACAGCTCGCAATGCACAGGAGACTATAATTATACAGTGATGACCAATCTCGAGATATCGTGAACAATAATAATTGTTCAATTTATTGAAAAGAATACAAATAAAAAAACAAAAACATGCCTAAGGCGCGGCCAACTAGTTCCGCGCGCACTATAGTAGGTACTTTAATGCCAATTTAGCTGAGCATGTGAGATTCCAAATTCAAATCACATTATTGACCAGCGGGTCATAATGAAATCCAGTACAACATTATTGACCGGCTGTTCCCCCGGCCACTAATGACTCACTTTATGTTAAGGTTGCTTGACATATAATTTGACATTTTCGAGCAGGTGGTGTGAAAAACTATTTGTATTTAGCATACGGTGTACGACAGGCACATCAACCACATGGCATGGCACGTGGTTGACAAGGCTATCTCGTCGCCTTGGACTGACGTTGACTGACGTGAAGTTTAATCAGTTGGTGGGTTGGCTTCGGCCACCAGAGGGTTAGGTACAGTCACGAGCGCTCATAAACAAAAAGCAACTTTTAACCTGTCAAGCATTGCCTACAATCTACCCCGTCCTCGTCAAAGCTCCATTCTCTTGTACAGTCGAACAAGCTAATAAGTATACAGCGATCTAACTTGTATTTACTTTTAAGATTACTCTCAAGCTTCGTTCTCGATATTAGCATAAACACATGTAGTTTCACCTACAGACTCGCCATTTCGCATTGAATTTAGGAGAAGAAAAAAAAAAAATCTAATGTAAGGTAGATTCAAAACTTTGTTCCTGACAATGACACCTAGCCAGCTCATTCACGTATCAGTGCTTCGCTGTTTCGCATCATTTCTTTGTTTATAAAGTAATTCAAGTGCGTTTTTATAATTTAGTTATAGAATGCCGAAAAGAAAGACTGATTAACGCGATAATGAGTAATTTGACAAAAAAACATATAAAATTAGAACGTGAAATAAAACGTGCGACGTAATCGCTATGATAGTGCATCGTCGCGTCGTCGGATGGTGATTGTTCTACGCCCTATAGCCTGCAGGGTGAGTCATTGACCTACTTATTTGGTGTTTATACATATTTCAATTGGTTACTTTTAGCACCGCCTGGCTTCTCACAAAGAAAATAAAATAAAACCGTTACGTACAATTGAAACGTTGTGGTTTTAAATTGATAACGGTTTATAAGTATAATTATAATACGGAAAATCGGATTGTCCTTTGGGGGCCTTCCACTTCCAAAATTAAGTACTTGCTGCTCGGATCTACCTGTGGGGTTTTTCCATAGCATGTACACCTTACGTTATAGGAAGCCGCTTAGAGGGATTGCGTGTTTCTCACAAGGAGTCTCACTTCCCGCCAAATTAAGTTTATTTTTTTAGTATTAAGCCGCTTATAGGGATTGCGTGTTTCTCACAAGGAGTCTCACTTCCCGCCAAATTAAGTTTATTTCTTCGTATTACGCCGCTTATTGGGATTGCGTGTTTCTCACAAGGAGTCTCACTTCCTGCCAAATTAAGTTTATTTCTTCGTATTACGCTGCGTATTGGGATTGCGTGTTTCTCACAAGGAGTCTCACTTCCCGCCAAATTAAGTTTATTTCTTCGTATTACGCTGCGTATTGGGATTGCGTGTTTCTCACAAGGAGTCTCACTTCCCGCCAAATTAAGTTTATTTCTTCGTATTACGCTGCGTATTGGGATTGCGTGTTTCTCACAAGGAGTCTCACTTCCCGCCAAATTAAGTTTATTTCTTCGTATTACGCTGCGTATTGGGATTGCGTGTTTCTCACAAGGAGTCTCACTTCCCGCCAAATTAAGTTTATTTCTTCGTATTACGCTGCGTATTGGGATTGCGTGTTTCTCACAAGGAGTCTCACTTCCCGCCAAATTAAGTTTATTTCTTCGTATTACGCTGCGTATTGGGATTGCGTGTTTCTCACAAGGAGTCTCACTTCCCGCCAAATTAAGTTTATTTCTTCGTATTACGCTGCGTATTGGGATTGCGTGTTTCTCACAAGGAGTCTCACTTCCCGCCAAATTAAGTTTATTTCTTCGTATTACGCTGCGTATTGGGATTGCGTGTTTCTCACAAGGAGTCTCACTTCCCGCCAAATTAAGTTTATTTCTTCGTATTACGCTGCATTGGAATTGCGTGTTTCTCACAAGGAGTCTCACTTCCAGCCAAATTAAGTTTACTATAGGAAAATACTTATTTTGCATGCAGAGCGCGAACCAATCCCAATCAATGATGATTGTGCTACATAATTATCACGGCGATACAGATCCACAACCTGGATACTCGTACTGGCAACCAGCTTCAGTGGAACTTAGTGATGAGGAGAAGGTCCCGGTCCCGGTCATCACACAATCGCCTACCGCCGACAACATCACTGTACAAGTAAACGTACTGCCGCCGAGCTCCACTACTGCCGCGCTGCCACCCGCGCAACAACTTACCGCGCCTACTGCCTCCAGCGGGGGCTAGTGAACCCCACGTTTATAAAAGCGCCAACCCTCAATCCGTAAATTTGAGTATCTTTAATGGAAACCCAAGCTTGACCCAGACATGGGTATTGAAGGTAAACAGACACTTACATCATGTGTCTTGTCCTCCATCAGCGAGGTCATTACTGCGCTGCTTTCATCAGGTCATAAAACCCCTGAGTTTCTCAAGCTGTTGATGGATACTGCTGAAATTCCCAGTGATATACAGTATGCGAGCTCGATCTCACGACATTCGTTCAAAAATAGACGAAATGCTCTTTGGTGTAGCTTAGCACAAACATTAAGATCAGCAAAAACGAATTTATAATCGGGAGCTGATATAAGGTCGCCTAAAATGCAGTCCATGGTAAATAGACCGACTAAAGCAGTCAACCGGCCTTTAAACTACCGAACCATGCGGCGCGTCGCTGACAGTTCCTACCACCGCCGCCGGGGGCGCGAGATATGCGCGGGCGGCGCCATCAACTCATAATCTGAGGCAGCAGACGAGGACGACGCAAAACAACGCTTCTAGGACATTGTCACGTCAGCCGCAAGCAGGACACCGACGTTAGAGCCGGTATGCCCCGCGGGTCGTCTTTCGTTTTTCTATGAACAGTGGTGTTTATTTTTTTATTTAAAAAAAAAAAAAAAAACGTTGCCCCACATCACTGAAAAAAAAGAATTGTTGAATGTACTAAAGTAGCGTAGGTTGAGTAATGAACTGCCATAGTCAACCCTTTTCATAGTTAATTTTACTATAACAAGAGTGAATTTAACAAAATCCACTTTGTTGATTTTACATAACAAAACAGATTGACTAAAACTATTTTAAGTATAGTAAAATTTACTGTTACTGTTAGCCTGTGTCATCCCACTGCAGGGCAAAGGCCTCCCCCCATGATTTCCAAATTTTGCGATCCAGGGCCAATGTGGACCACTGGTCGTTTGTTCTATCAAGCTCGTCCCGCCATCTCCTTCGAGGTCTACCACGTCGCCTTTTGGCTGTGTCAGGGTTCCAGAACGTGGTTGTTTTGGCCCACAGCTCGTTGGGCATACGGCAGACATGGCCAGCCCAGTCCCACTTCAGCTTAGCGGCTTTTTGAGCAACGTCAGTGATTTGTGTTTTGGAGCGCAGTGTGGTGTTGCGTATACGGTCTATTAGTTTAACGCTTAGGATACTACGCTCCATTGCACGTTGGCAAACCTTGAGCTTGGACTTTTGAATGTTTGTCAAAGACCAAGTCTGAGATCCATATGTCAAAATGGGAAGAATGCACATGTCCATGATTTTTCTCTTGAGTGACAGTGGAAGATCTCCCTTCATAAGCTCTTTCATGGACCAGTAGCTCTTCCAGGCATTTTCGGTTCGTCTTGCGACTTCCTTGTCTTGTCTTGCCTGGAAAGAGACTAACTGGCCCAAGTAGATGTATTCATGGACATATTGCAATTCTTCACCATTTACTCGGATCTTGTGTTGGGTGGTGTTTGAAATCAGTTTGGTCTTCGACATATTAATTAATTATAGTAAAATTTATCGAACAAATATTTGAATACACTAAAGATAGTTTGTAAAATACTTTCGTAAGAGTTCTCTAAATTTCCAACAGGTGACACTACTAAATTTGTTCGTAACACTAACAAATAAGAAAGTTGATTTTACTTGACACAAATCATGCTGAGATACGTTTAATATAATTAACACTAGAAATATGTACATTTTACACAAGCTTGTCAATAAAATCAACAAAGAAGTTTTGTTTAAACAACAGTACGAGTTTCGCAACACAGTTCTCCAGATATCCGATAGGTGTCGCTTGCTACTCTACTAAAGTTGTTCGTAAAAACTAACAAATTGGAAGATTGATTTTACTTGACACAAATTATGAGATACATTTAATATAGTTGACATTAGAAATATGTTACTTTTACGCAAGCTTGTAAATAAAGTCAACAAAGAACTTTTGTTTAAACAACAGCGCGAGTTTAGCAAAACAGTTTTCCAAATGTCCGATAGGTGACGCTTGCTAATCTACTAAAGTTGTTCGTAAAAACTAACAAATTGGAAGATTGATTTTACTTGACACAAATTATGAGATACATTTAATATAGTTGACATTAGAAATATGTTAATTTTACGCAAGCTTGTAAATAAAATCAACAAAGAACTTTTGTTTAAACGACAGTACGAGTTTAGCAAAACAGTTCTCCAGATATCCGATAGGTGTCGCTTGCTACTCTACTAAAGTTGTTCGTAAAATCTAACAAATTAGGAGATTGATTTTACTTGACACAAATTATGAGATACATTTCATATAATAGACATTAGCAATATGTTAATTTTACGCAAGCTTGTAAATAAATTCAAAAAAGAACTTTTGTTTAAACAACAGTGCGAGTTTAGCAAAACAGTTTTCCAAATGTCCAACAGGTGACGCTCGATAATCTACTAAAGTTGTTCGTATAACCTAACAAAGTGGAAAATTTATTTTACTTGACACAAATTATGAGGTATATTTAATATAATTGACATTACAAATATGTACATTTTACACAAGCTTGTCAATAAAATTAACAAAGAACTTTTGTTTAAACAACAGTACGAATCTAGCAACACGGTTCTCCAGATATCCGATAGGTGTGGCTTGCTACTCTACTAGAGTTGTTCGTAAAATCTAACAAATTAAGAAATTGATTTTACTTGACACAAATTATGAGATTATACATTTCATATAATTGACATTAGCAATATGATAATTTTACGCAAGCTTGTAAATAAAATCAACAAAGAACTTTTATTTAAACAACAGAACGAGTTTCGAAGTCAGTTCTTCCCGACAGGTGACGCTTGCTAATCTACAAATACTAAAGTTGTTCGTAAAAACTAAAAAAGTGGAAGATTGATTTTACTTGAAACAAATTATGAGATTAGAAATAAATAAGTGTGTACATTTTACACAAGCTTGTCAATAAAATTTACAAAGAACTTTTGTTTAAGGTTAAACATTAGCCCGTGACATGACTCGCTATTCTAGGCACATAACGGGTTTCCATGGGTTTTAGCTTCTATATTATATATAATTTTAGCGTGTTCCGACAACTAACGGCAATTTGTTCACTATGAACTATGTTATGAAAGCAAAATTATGTCATTAAATGCAATATGTTTTCGTATTTGCCGAATATAAGTGTGTGCATATACACTCATTTGTACAAATCAAAGTTGTATTCGGCAAATACTACAAATATACAGAATACAACAGCATTTAATGAGATAATGAACCATGCCCATTCCTGCCCCAGTGGTGCCCAGAATGGAGATGTATGTCTTTTAATAGCTCTTTAAAGGTACTTCTAAAATATCTAGATTGAATGTTATATAATGCGCTGGTTCAAAAGTTATATTTTCATTGTAAATCGTAACTTTTCACTGATGTTTTTTTCATAAAGCGTTTCTACGTGACATTGCTATTGAATATTGACTAGGCGCTTGCTTTGATTTTTTTGTTTCTGGACTGTAGCTACAAACATTCTTACTTAAATAATGCCCAAATTATGGAGCTCTGCCCTTGAAATGCCTACAATACTTGTCTATATCGTACAGTAGTTTTTAATGGTACTTTTGGGAGATCTAGATTTAATACTAAATGTTTACATAACTTTTAAAAATAGCGCTTTAAAGGAAATTCAATCTAATGGTCCTTTGCTTTGATAACATAATTCATTCATACTATAACCTTAACCGTTAAGTATAGTTACAGGAAATTGTTCCTATGAGACCATCCATAACTTTTTAAGAGATTCTGAACTGCTTTCACAGATTTCGGAAAAAGGTAACAGTCAGCAAAAAAAAAAAAAATGTAATGTACAAAAAAAATGGCAATCGGTCCTATTTCATGTGGGGATCTAAAGACTATGGGACCATTTAAGGTATGTACTAGAAATGACAGCAATCGCCAAAAACTTTTCCCATACATTTTGAACAGAAAAACAATAAATCAACCCTAAATATTATTTATTGCCAAATGATCCTATTTCATACTGTGATCAAAATACTCTTTAAGGTCAACTGAAATTTGAGTACAGAAACTACGAAATTAAAAAAACAATAAAGATTTGTATGCAGTTAGATCTAATACTTAGCTGTTTTTTAAAGGATGTTTCTAGGGAAGTTTAGAAATAATATAATCTTTTATTTTTAAACATATTTTTATTATTCTGATTCGTATGTTAATAAAACATTATCTAAAAACTGGGCATGTGGATTAAGGTTCTCTTGATACCTTGCCCAACTCATAAACCAAATAATGGTCATGACATGGGCACAGCAACCCACTGTCCGTCGACCCTTGGCGAGGTAGCTCAAGAGTTCCAGTTGACAGTCTGTCACTTCGCTGCCAGCAGGGGTGGCAGATTTCATCTGATCCGTGCAACTGGAATAATAGTTTATTTTTATTTAACATATTTTTAGCTTAATATATAATCTTTAAAGTAAGAATGCATTTGGCTACATAAGATAAAAGATTCAAAGTAAAATAAACAATGTTGCGAAAGTGAAAATTCGACTCTGTAACAATTCTAACCGATGACTGAACACTAACAGGCTCATTGCACTGGGTTTTGTAGAACCGTGCATGGTATGTATGTCACCTATATTGTTTTTATATTTAATCAAAAACTGGTTATGCAGGTTGGCTTCTTAATCATATAAAAAGCTAATAGAATAGAATATAAAAGAAGATAAAAGGATACTTACTTGTTGTGGCATAATTGTCTCCATTATTGTATTCCGTATACGTGCCTCTCGTTCTGTGTCAGTACGTAGCCTGTGAGATCTTGTTCTCAACAAAGAACAACCACAGCTGACACAGACACGACGATGGTGACCACCACTAGTACTAGGTTCGTCAGTAGTAACTGTTGAAGCATTTAAGGCTCGGGTCCAGCAAGAATGGCATACAACAGTGCTATCAGTCACCTGTGAGCAAAGAAAAAAAACTTATATTCACCTTATAAAAGCCAACTGCAGGCGAAATTCTTCACAGACATTCAAGGTGCATCCATACACTTACCAATGGAACGGACACAAGTTATCGCTCATGTGTTAGTAAATAAAGTAATAGCAAATGGCGAATTGAACACTTACCGGTTGGGGCGCGATCCACTGTCGTATTACCGACATAACCTCTGCAAGGTGGAGGGTATGCCTTCTCCTTTGAATAACGTCGGTACCACAATTAATGCATCTCAATCCGAAGCGTCAGACGTTCCTTCCATTGGTATTATATCCAATTATGGGATGCGTGGATTCGGCCGTGTTTGTTCCGAGGTCAACATTTGGGCTTCGATCAGTACCGGTAGGAATGCTAGGTCGTTGTAAGTAGAGTTATCGGTGTCCATTATAATAAGCATGAGTCGAGATAAAAACAAATTAAGATATTCACAACAAACTCAAGACGCAACACGATAAACATTTGTCAAAATGACATATTAATCAGTGTTGCCATGAAAATCGATCTATACTAATAAATCGATTACATTCGAAATTGATGCAGTAATTATTATATTATGGTACAAATAATGTAATATTATAATTATGTACATACTTACTTTAATATAGGCACTGATTTTCTGTATAATGTAATTGGTGATGTTAGTGCTTTCATTAAATACTTTGATTGATGTAAATCGATTAAAAGTATAATAAATTGCAACTTACTAATAGAAGAGATTTATGGCAACCGGAAAAATTATATTAAGTTGTTAAAATACTTTTTAACCGACTTCAAAAAAAGGAGGAGGTTCTCAACTCGTCGTAATCTTTTTTTTTTTTTTATGTATGTTCCCCGATTTCTCAAAGACGCCTGGACCGATTTTGAAAATTCTTCTTTTGATTGAAAGAGTACACCTTCCAATTGGTCCCATAAAAATTTCATCCAATTTGGTTCAGTACTTTTTATTTTGTGAGCATTTTTTTGATTACTGCTATGTGGATGATGTAATTAACTTTTATGTTTGTTACCTCATAACTTTCGACTGGGTAAACCGATTTTGATGATTCGTTTTTTATTCGAAAGCTGGTGCTTCCCTTGTGGTCCCATTATCACCATGTCAATGTCTGATGATGGGATCTTGGAGAAATCGAAGGAACTCTTCAAATAATAACAGCAGATTAACCGGGATTGCTGCTATCGCATATCTATGCTTTTTTACGCCATTACACAACATAATATCACGACTGTACTCACTAAAAAGGGTAAAATAAAAAACTTTTTCAAAAAAAAATTAAACCGACTTCTAAAAAAACACAAAAAAGTATAAAATAACTTTTCTTTCGGAAGTCGGTGACAATAAAGCAAAGGAAATAAGAAGAAAAGTCACCGACTTCCGAAAGAAAAGTTATTTTATACTTTTTTGTGTTTTTTTAGAAGTCGGTTTAATTTTTTTTTGAAAAAGTTTTTTATTAAATTATTATTTTTATCAGTTCGAATAGATACAACTAAAAATCACAAATATTCATGTTTTATAAAAGGATATTTTTTGATACAATTGGATTTTTCTAAGACTTCTGTTCACGCCAAGCCATTATTGGACAATCCCCTTTCAGTTAAATGTGTCTTCACATATCCTAAAACCAGACGCTTCTAACGATACTTCATTTATAAAATTATCATAAGTAGTTAAGAAGTTATGAGGGAACATAATAATAATAATGAACATACTTTTGGGGTTGTAAATCCTGGAATATATGCAAATAACTAACCCCACGCGTACGAAGTCGCGGGCGGCCGCTAGTATCCTTTAACTAGAAGACTATTATTGTCAAATTATTACAAGTAGCTTAGAAGTTATAAGGGAACACATACATACATACATACCGGTCAAAATCATATATATTTTCGTTTTTTGCTTCGCCGTAATCGGGTAAAAAAGAAGAGACACGAAAATTGATCTAAATACTTATAAAGTTATGAATCATGATCGGTTTAGTAGGTAGATAAGATGTGAATTAAGGCGTACAAACAAACGGACTTTCGCATTTATTATATTACTAGCGGGCGTCCGCGACTTCGTACGCGTGGGGTTAGTTATTTGCACATAAATTCCTGGATTTACCTAAAACGTTAATTCGGTATGAAAGATATCCCTATACCAAATTTCAACTAAATCTCTTCACTATTAGGATTTTGTTGTGGTTCCCACGGGAACCATTAATTTTTCCGAGATAAAAAGTACCTATCCTGTTAATCCAGATCATATTCTATATGTGTGCGAAATTTCATCACAATCCGTTAAGCCGTTTATGTGTGATTGAGTCACAAACATCTAAACATCTTCACAAACTTTCGCATAATTATAATATACCTAGTAGGTAAGATTAAATATTAAAAAAGTAACGATTTTACTCTTTGTTTTGATCTATACCATACCAATATACCTACCTACATGTTACTAATTAAAATGTTGATTTTACGAAACATCTTTGAGATTTTACTAAACTTTAATGTCATTTGACGTGACGTCATACCTATTCTTCCAACTATTCGCGTTCCGTTCTCGACTCGATACGACTTAGAGTTGCCAGATTAACATCTCTCCGTTTTGTACCCTATAGCCTATGAAGCTCTACTGGCTTCGCGCAATGCGGAAAAAATCGCAAGCGCAGCGGTCAGTCGACTTGGGTTCTTTGACGATATCGGATCGATAATAAATCGTAGTGCGCGCAGGAATTATTGTCGTTTGCGATTTTATTTTGCACTTTAAAAGTCGCAACGATTTATTTTACGATATATTTATTAAATCATTCTATTATTTAGGGCGGGATGTTTCCACAATGAATGAACACTGGTTAGGTTATCGTTAATACGTATATTGTTCAGAAACACACACTTTACATTAAACTAGACACATTTTTACAGTATTGGCGGGAACGCAGGAGCGTTGCGATGCACCCCCGCTCGCGACAAGGTTTTGGCGGCCACTGGTTGGATCGCGCGCCCACGCGCCGCGGTTCCACAACGGTTGGTACAAAAAGCGCGCGAATTCAAATTGTTGCCATTTCGCAACGTAAAAATCATAGACAAAATGATATCTTAAAACTAATACAATTAAAATACTAAAGACTACAATATAATATAATTAGTTGCCTACATTCCACCCCCTTGTTCCTGAACAAACTCGTCAGTAGGCAACACAATGACCTTTACAACTGGTCTCTTCATGAAACCCCTACAGGTTTTTACAGTTACTACTCTAATGTGACCATCGCGGCCTGGGTGGACCGCGCTAATCACGCCTTTAGGCCACACATTACGAGGCTGATTTTCGTCCAGAATCAGCACCATGTCTCCCACTCTAACGGGTGGCACTCCATGTTGCCACTTTTGACGCTTTTGAAGCGTAGGGACATACTCTTTTAGCCACCGACGCCAAAACATGTCTGCCAGAGTTTGAGCTTTTACCCAAGCTTTCCTACTTGTTAAATCCGACGCTTCAAAAAAACCCAACGTAGATGCACCGGTAGCTGTACCTATCAATAAATGATTTGGGGTCAACGCTATGGGCCCATCGGGGTCCGTACTCACGAAGGTTATTGGCCTACTGTTAAGAGTCATCTCTACCTCAGCCATCAAAGTGGTTAGTAATTCCTCTTTAGGCGCTCGTGCCGACAAAGTCACTTTAAGTGCAGCTTTTATTGAGCGAATGAGACGCTCCCAACATCCACCCATGTGCGGCGCTGCTGGAGGGTTAAACTGCCAAGAAATGCCCTTGGTAGCGACGAAATCGTGAATTTTGTTCTCCATTACCTGAACAGCGGCTTTCATCTCTGCGTCAGCACCTACAAAGTTGGTGCCTCTATCACTAAACATAACAGTCGGCTGCCCACGGCGAGCTATCAAACGCCGAATTGCCATTATGGCGGAGTCAGCTGATAGTGAAGATGCGAGCTCAATATGAACACCGCGAGTGACTAAGCAAGTGAAAATAACGCCCCATCTTTTTTCACGACGTCTTCCTATCGAAACTTCCATGGGACCAAAATAATCAACGCCACAATGTACAAAGGCTCTACGTGTATTAACAAGTCTAGCGGCAGGTAAGTCTCCCATCTTGGGCATGGAAGGGCGAGCATGACGGACTAAACATGACTGACATTTGGATACGGCTGATTTGACTGTACGTCGCAATCTAGTAATCCAATATTTTTCCCTAATACTGTTGATGACAGTTTCAGTATTGGCATGGTGAGCGCGCTTGTGATATTCGAGGGCAATGAGCCGCGCGGTGTAACTATGACCATCTAAAATAATTGGATACTTTTCATCAAACATTAATTCCGACGCAGCACTCAGACGTCCTCTGACGCGAAGCAATCCATCACCTTCATATAAAAAGGGATCTAAATCTCGAATTTTACTTTCCGCAGGTAATGAACTTGTTGTTTTCAATCGTTCCAATTCCTTGGAAAAAGTCTCAAGCTGTGATTGTTTTAATAAAATATTCTCAGCTTCACGAATATTACTCGCTGTTAACTTCTCAACCTGGTTCTTGCGACACAGACCTACAAAGGCAAGAACACGAGCTGTGGATCTAACAGCACGTGTCCAACTAGAGAACCTATCAACATTAAATAGCGGTACATACTGTTTGACAAAATGAACCTTCTCAAGACACTCCAAATCGATATTATTACCTACGTCCTCAAACTCGTTGACCGGCCACTGGTCTTTGTCCTGGTACAAAAAAGAGGGACCTGTAAACCACAGCTTACAATTCGTGGGCCAGTGCAACTTAGTGGCTTCATCAGCGGGGTTTTCTGCAGATGGAACCCACCGCCACTCACTTGGGCTGGATTTCCGGTCAATTTCCGCCAACCGATGTGAGACAAACTTTTGGTAATCGCGAGGATCCGAATGCACCCATTTCAAGACAGTTTTCGAATCGGACCACAAGTACTTTCGTGTTATTGTTAAGCCTTGCTCTTTAATAACGACGCAAGCTAACCTACACGCCAGCACAGCTGCCTGAAGTTCAAGGCGCGGCACGGATATAACCTTCAACGGGGCGACGCGAGCTTTACCAACAACAAGTGAGACGGTAGGTACACCAAACTCATCCCTACCAACCAAATAAGCGACCGCAGCATACGCCGACTCGCTTGCGTCACCAAAAACGTGTAATTCGACAGTTGTGGGGTCAAGCTTGTACCAACGTGGCACACGCATACTACTCAGCTGTTTTATATCTATCAGCCACTTTTGCCATTCATTGAACTCGGCCTCCATCAGCTGATTGTCCCAACCTATACCAGATTTCCATACTTTCTGTAACAAGATCTTAGACTTTATCGTATAAGGATAAAGTAAGCCTAAGGGATCAAAGATACTCATAATAAACCTCAAAAACTGTCGTTTGGTAGGAATAACTCTACCTTCAACTACGTCAGGCGACACTTTTTTGAACGTTATGTCGAACGCTAACTCGTCTGTTTCCGGCACCCATATCATACCTAAAGTCCGTTCACCATTATATGGAGACTTGTCAAAATTTACCGTACTAGGCACGACAGCTGGTAACTCTTTTCGAAGTTCAGGTGAATTGGTCACCCACCCCCTGATAGAGAAACCACCAGCGGAGTGTATCATGGAAACATCTTTGATCAGCTGACGCGCGCTATCTATTGTGTTTACACTGTCCAAATAATCATCCATATAATGGTTTTCATGGATCGCCTTGACCGCCTCAGGATATGAATCTCGGAACTCGTTAGCATTTTTATTCAATACATAAATGGCTGAGGCAGGTGACGACTTAGCCCCAAAAATCATTGAATCCATTACATAAGTATCAGGGTCGCGTTCTATGTCTCGGCCTCTCCATAAAAAGAGCTGCGCGCCCTGATCTTCTTTCCTAATCCTGACACGTAAAAACATATCAGCTATATCAGCTGTGTAGGCTATTCGACCACTTCGGAACTTAAATAATACACCTAATAATGAATTTAATAAGTCCGGCCCAGTAAGCAAATAATCATTCAAACACACACCTTTGTATTTAGCCGCGGCATCGTACACTAATCTAAGTTTATTTGGCTTATTGGGGTTAACGACCCCAAAGTGCGGTAGATGCCATACCGGGTTAACGCTCAACGGACTATCCAATAACCTAGCATACTTTAGTGTTATTAAGCGCTCGATTTGACGCGAATACGCTTCAGCATAATCGGGGTTCTTAGACATCTTACTCTCTATGCCGCGTAATCGTTTGAAAGCGTAATCGTAGTTGTCAGGTAAGTGTACAGTGTCACGTGACCAA
The DNA here is from genome assembly GCA_949316265.1 of Diarsia mendica. Taxonomy (NCBI): domain Eukaryota; kingdom Metazoa; phylum Arthropoda; class Insecta; order Lepidoptera; family Noctuidae; genus Diarsia; species Diarsia mendica. The sequence goes on from OX438897.1 coordinate 18,030,008, forward strand.
AGCAACCCTACCTCCCAGCCTCCGTCGACACGGCGGCTAGTGCTATCTAGGATTTTACATGCTCGTTCAGTCTCGACATTTTTGCGTGACACTTCCGTGATACCGATGGACTCGAGCATAAATTGTTGTTTCACCAGGTCATTTAAATCATCTAAACCATCGAAGGTTAGATTTACTGACTCGCTACCAGACTTATCATCGATACCTACAGATACAGGTCCGTGAATAACCCACCCTAACTTTGTGAGGGACGCTACGGGTTGCCCGGATTTTCCCTGTCGTATTTCCTCATTTACGATTAACTTCCAGTTATCTTGGCCGATTAAAACCATCGGTTTCGCGCACGACATCTGACACAAATCTAAGTCTCGCAAATGTTTATTTTTACTAAAAACTCTGGCAGGCACAGATTGGGTAGGCAAGTCCAAATTCTCAATCGTTCGTAACACGATATCATGACATACGCCGTTGGGCCCACGGATTAGCGCAGTCCCCTTACAGGAGTTGTTATCCGTCATAACAAGACCGCGCGCACTGACAATTCTTAACGGGGATGATGGTCCACTGAAATTACACACACTGGAATCTACTAACGACACTGTGGCCCCATCATCTAGCAAAGCATACAGACTATGTTCAACATTATTAACAATAATCGTAACAGGCATAATTTTTAATAAAGTTTTAGTGGTTCGACACCGCTCACCGATACTCGTCACAGACTCAGCGCTCACAGACGGCGGCGGCGGCGGCTGTACACAGGCCGCCTGAGCCGCGGCCGGCGCGGGCGCGCCGCTGCCGGCGGCGGCGCCCTGGGCGCTCGGCTTCTCGTAGTGTAGGAGTGTGTGATGCGGCGCACGACACTTATCACATCGTTTTGCGCGACAACGAAAACGAGAATGGCTTTGCACTAAACATCTAAAACAAAGTTTGTTGTCTTTTACAAAGTTCCACTTTTCCGACTCACTTTTCGTAATGAATTTATCGCACTCGGGTAATTGATGAACCGCACTACGACACAACGCGCACTCACTTAACGCCGACGTACTCGGCGACGATGCTTCCTCGCTGGTGAGGTGTACTCGGCAGGCAGGCTCCCGGGCCTCCCGGTTTTGACGCGTAGACTCAGCGCGCTTGGCGCGAGACGACGGCGGCGGCGCGGCGACAGCTGGGTTGGAAGTTGCGTGGGTCCGGTTACGATGGTTATGCTCGGTGTTCATGCTCAACGGTAGGTAATAAGCCGATGCCCGTGATAAATGACTCAGAAACTCGAGTACTATGCTTATATTTGGCGATAAGCGAAGATCGTCCTTGCTGTCGGTGTGCCTTTTCATTACAAACTCGCCGTACTGCGATCGTTGCACATGGGTTAGTTTACCAAGGATCTCGTGGGTTAATTGCGGGTTATTTATGTAACCCTCCGCTCTTATATTTTTCAAAATGTACAAACAATTACGCACGACGCAAGTCATATTTCGCAGTTCGACGCCACTTTCGGACACACGGGGCAGACATCTTATTTTGTTCAGAGCCGTTTCAAGAAGCAAGTTTGGGTGGCCGAACTCTTCCTCCAAAGCATTTATGACCTCTGTTGGGTCGGACCCGGTGCGCAACAGATCTTCAACGGCACACTTTGCCGCGCCACGCAGTGATGCTTGCAGTCGTAGGTTGTTCTCGGACATGCTATACGTGGCCGCGGTAGCTTCGTAGGTACGTCGATATGCCAGCCAGTCTGCTGGGCCGCCATCAAACACGGGGAGATCGTAATTTTGTCGTGGTCGCTTCGACATGTTCGATATAATAACGTTGGCTAGATGCATGATGTCAGAAGCCGCGACGGTGCCGGCGGCCGGGGGCAGAGCGCTCGGCGCATGCTTCGCGTCGGTCGGGGAGGACGCCGCCGTTGGCGCGAACGGCTCGCGTCCGTCGTTCTGCGCATGCGCGACGCCGCGCGCGCGCTCGCGTTCTCGAGTTAGGCCTTCGGTCGGGTTCGGACACGTGCCGGCCGGCGCGTGAGGCACCGGCGGCTTTTCCACGTGTTCGAATGGGGCTTGCGCTTGCCACTCATCCATGTTCTCAGGACCACTGTAAAAACTCATCGCACGATTTTCTTCCTCTTCGTCTTCAATCTCCGCGATTTCTACAGCTAGTTTCTTCTTTATGAGCTGTTCCTTCAGCTTGGCGATTTCTTCTGCGGCCTTGTACTCGGCACGGAGGCGAAGCGTTTCGCTGCTGAGGCGGCTTGATCGCGACCCGATCGACGACGTGGCAACAACTTCACTACGCGGAGCCGTAGTGACACACGTGGAATCCGCACCGGGTTGCTGCTCAGCCCCAGCATGGGCTCTGCTCCGTGTAACGACACCAGGAACGTTGTCATTCATTGTGATCCAGGCTCGGAGGACCAATATTATTTAGGGCGGGATGTTTCCACAATGAATGAACACTGGTTAGGTTATCGTTAATACGTATATTGTTCAGAAACACACACTTTACATTAAACTAGACACATTTTTACAGTATTGGCGGGAACGCAGGAGCGTTGCGATGCACCCCCGCTCGCGACAAGGTTTTGGCGGCCACTGGTTGGATCGCGCGCCCACGCGCCGCGGTTCCACAACGGTTGGTACAAAAAGCGCGCGAATTCAAATTGTTGCCATTTCGCAACGTAAAAATCATAGACAAAATGATATCTTAAAACTAATACAATTAAAATACTAAAGACTACAATATAATATAATTAGTTGCCTACACATTCAGTTAAGTACGCTAGAGTAATAGTCGTTCAATCAATGTTCATAGTGAGTGAAAATGGACTCGACGTCAGAAAATACGTTAGGATTTACATTAGACTCGAACTTCGCCATAGCACTTCTCGATTCCTGGGGAGTCTCGAAAGAAACACAAGCTGTATTTCAAGGTAAGTTCTAAGTTCCTACTTATTATCAACTTAGAATGATAGAATAGGTACCTTCGTCAGGTCAGTCTTGTCGTAAAGTACCTACATGGTCGCCATCCAACGGCGCCGGCGGCTGCCAGTTCTCCTATGTGCCTTGCCTTGCCACTGCAAGCTTGTTTGCTATTCTAAGTTGGTAAGGCCCGAGTCACACTGGAATGGCAGCGGCCGCCAGCGGCGACGCTGGCGGCTTCGCGCTTCCTCCAGACCCCGCGCGCCTGGTATCTTCATGACTAGTTAGGAGCGCGCGGCCCCGCGAGCGGCCTCGCGTCGCCGCTGGCAGCCGCGGGTGGAAACGCCAAGAGGCGCGCGGCTGCAAACGGCGATGCGAGGCCGCGGGCGGCCGCGCTACCTTTTCAAGCTTTTCAAGCGATACTGGTCTTCTAAGTAAGTAGGTATGTAGTTAAAGTTTAAAATTATTTCACACTGAAAGTGGTCGCCGCGTCGCTGCCGGCCGCTGCCATTCCGGTGTGACTCGGGCCTAAACCTGTACTGTAGATCTCCATAATTCTGAAATGAACGCGCAATAACTCCAAACATAGCTCGTTAAATAGTCCTTGACCTTGAGCCTTTAATATGACACCCTAGTTAGCGAATATCTGTTAATAGCGGTGGGTAACTCCGGAGGTACTGATCCAAAGGTGAATTGCGAATTTTTATGTGCAAAATTCTCACTATTTGTTGTGTTTAATAAACAGTACTTGTAGCTAGTACTATTCAACAACATTTTACAAAATTGTAGGATTGTAACGTTTATTAAACAGGGCCCTGCCCTGCCACCAAATACAAAATTTGCTGATGTCAAACTGGGAAATTACCAAATTATTGTTTCCTTCTTTTTTTAGAACATGACTTGGATGTATTTTGCATAGAAAATATTTCTGATTCTGATATAAATGAGCTGATTCCAAAATCAAGAATAAAGGATAGAATTAAATTCAAGGCTGGATTAGCTCAATTTAAAAATGAAAATAAATCCCTGGTGAGTATTTTGAAGTATATACCTATTATTGTACCTACTTTCCAGAATGTAGCAAAGGAGCCTTTAGGCTCGGTAATCTCAAGCACAGGCTTTGCTTGTTTTAAACCTCATTGATTTGTTCATATTATTTTGTTTTTGTACTATAAGAGAAAAGAAGTAAATAAACTACATAATTATATATTACTAGCTTTTTGCTGCGGTTTCACCCGCATTAATTTGAAAATGTCCCGCGGTTGTATGTAGCGTGATGATATATAGCCTAAAGCCTTCCTCAAATAATGGACTATCCAACACAAAAATAATTTTTCAATTCGAACCAGTAGTTCCTGAGATTAGCGCGTTCAAACATAGAAGCAATCAAACTCTTCAGCTTAATAATATTAGTAAAGATTATTATTTTAAAGATTTTTAGTTTTGGTAGAAATGTTACTAATGTATCTCAGATCAAATGCTCTTAATAGTATGAGCACTGATCTAGCTGGAGTCAACTTGAAATTGTTTTTCACATTAATAAAATAATAACATAGGTACAAATGAACTTATATTATGCTTAAAGTCTTATCTTATCTTAATTTTTACAGAAAACATGTTCTTTAGACACAGAATCAATAGAATCAGATAAGGATTCTATGGGGCATGTGGGCAGCGATTATAGTTCTGCGGTGAGTGGCTGTTCTTGTGCTACTTCGAACGAAGAGGTTAGTTTTTTACACTTTATTTTGAAATTGCCTTGTTAATAACCGATACCATAAATACCTACTACAAAATTAAATAAGTTATCTATTAAAAAGCCCGCCCTATGTTGTTCCTGCTACAAATGACCATAATGCTAGAAGAATTTCCCTGCTGTATGGCTATGGCCAGTTTTCCAGGAGTGAGTCAATGTTATTGCCTTTTTGTGTTTGTTTTTTTTTCGTTACCTATTTCTTTTCTACCAATTTTGTAAGTTAGTTTGGTCATAGGATTAAGAATGTCAGGAAATATGGAAGAACTAAGGTCAATCAACAAAAAACTCATGAAATTCACTAATTCTTTATTTTTTAATTAAAAAATCAATGTGGTCACAGGATCTGTACCATAATAGCCGGAAACCCAGCGGTTTAGACTCGTTAGATTGGTTTTGAATAGAGCTTTGTGATGAGTGATGTTCAGAATTTGATGATGGATGGAGCCAGAAACTCACTGTGTTTGGGCTCTTTAGAATGGTTTTGAAGAGCACTTTGTGATGAAGTAAAGTGATGTTCAGGGTCTGATGATGAATGGAGTCGGAAGGTGGCCACAGGATCTGAACCCTGGTAGCCGGAAACTCACTGTGTTAGGGCCCGTTAGATTGGTTTTATCGAGTGTTTTGTGATGATGTTTCGGGTCTGATGATGGAACCATGTTCTGGCTACATGGTTCCATGATATATTGTGATTTTTATTTCCCAGTGAGTCGAATTTGATTCCATGTCTGTAGTGGAGTTAACTTTGATTTCATATCTACATTTTTCCAATTGATAGTTTTATTGATTTTTTTTTTTAATTAGTGTTATTACAAAAGATTTTTAAACACTTTAACTTAGACGCCTGTTTAAATGTGATGTCTCTTTAAAACAATATTGTCAAAAAAATTACAGCATTGTTTAATTTTTTTTTGTAATTACACTGACTATTTTTACCATTTCTGTGTATAAGTCCTATTTTTTTTCTCCCATTAGTCTTTTAATTTAAAAGAAATTCTGAAGACCACTAGTATTGGACAAATATGCCTTCAGTATATGAACAAGAAGATTGATGATACAACTATAAGAAACAATTTATCAAAATGTATTATAGAATACTTCATAAAAAGGAAGGGTTCGATGGATGCAAAAAATTATGAGGACATGTCCAGTCAAATTGTTAAATTTTTCCCATTCGAGTCGAAGGTTATATTTTTATTGCAAAAATATTTTGGTATGGTAGATTAGATAATAGTATATTGGTACTACTATAGTAGAGTTATGGTAATATAGTAACAGTAGTTTTATAGTATAGATAGCATATCATGTATAGTCTTGACTTTTCTCGGATTCTGCGCACTCTTCCCATTTGCAACTCGTCGCCAGGGCTCGGAAACGTTATTTAAAATAATGTTTTTAAATGTTTCGGTTTTTCCTTCAGTGTTCCAGATCAATAACCAGATTGTTGTAAGGAGCGCTTACACTGGCAATAGGGTATTTTCCAAATTTTTACAAACCGTTTATTTTATTAATTGGTTCCCAATCTTTAAATAAAAGTGGTTTCCAAAAAGAAGAACGGTCACGTCCCATATAAAAAAAACCCAGACCCGACAGAAAAGTGACATATCTCAGTTTTTTTGTTATTATTTATATAATCATATTATATAGTTTTTATATTCGAAATCAATGGCTAACACCAAAATATTGCCTTATGTTTTTGTTCAGGGTTTACACTAAAAAAATACAAAATGCCTACTTATCTACAAAATTCGTAATGTATGTAACTAAATGACGATAAATAGTTATGGGATGTATCCAGGAGACCTGGAGATACAGCTGTATTATATAATTTTTGAACTCCGAGTACAACATTCAACTTAGGATTTTTTTTTTTAAGGTGGTTTAAAATCATCTAATGACATCTCTCGCCCTTGGGTGGAGCGAGAGGGCGTGTCAGACTCTTACTGACTAAAAAATTCCACCCCGTTCGTTCCTTTTTGCCTCTGGTACTGGGGTCAGAGCATGCCCTTCTGGATTCGCCCTCAACTTAGGATTAATTAAAATCGTCATATTCGATGATTCAGATCGGATTATTCCACTAATTGAAACCAGCTGAGCCGTAGTAGGTATGCATACAGTACGTGACCGTTTTTATACATACACACAAATAACTTCCTATACGAACATTATTCTTTTTTTTTAATACATCCCATAACGACTTACTTTTCTACGTCATTTAGTTACATATATTTACGAATTGTGTAGATACGTAGGCATTTTGTACTTTTTTAGTGTAAATCCTGAACAAAAACATAAGGCAATATTTTAGTTTTAGCCATTGATTTCGAATATAAAAACTATATAATATGATTATATAAACAATAACAAAAAAACTGAGATATGTCACTTTTCTGTCGGGTCTGGGTTTTTTTTGCCTGTTCTTCTTTGAAAACTACCCTATTAAAATTGCTCTGCTACCTCAGCAATTTTGGTCGATGGCAATATCAAGTAATGGGTAATGTCTGAAAAAAAATCTAATTGGAATTTACTACATTACAATCAATTTTTCAGGATGCATATTATGTTCCTAGTAGAAAATATGGGAAATCATATATTCCAGCAAGAGGGAAATTGGTAGACCGGTACCATAACCAAAGAAGGATTTTAAGAAAATCAGGACTCATAAAGAAACACGAAACATCCACCATTACCATAACTGAAACTCATGAAGGTATATTATTCAACATTTCAACTTTGCACTATCGGGTTTGAAAATCATTTTGCTTGTATGAAAAATCATTTAGTCGCATTAAGTCCACTTTGCATTTGGTCCACTTTCCGAAAACACGTCTCTTTCGCAGTTGGTCCATTTCGCAGAAAAGGCTAGCTTCTATATTTTCAATCACTTTATATTAAAATAAATTTTTTGCTTTTCTTCTTAGTACGTCGCAGTAAAAATAAAAGTCTGACATTTGTAGAATATGAAAAAAATAAAAAAACATTTACCTTTTCCCATATTTATGTGAAATATTATCAAATGGGAAATGACAATCTGCGAAATGGACCAAATGCGAAATGGACGTTGAACTGGACCAAGAAGATCAAATGCGAAGTGGACGTGATGTGCCTAAATGCCGCTCCGAACGGGCAACCAGTAGAATCGCTCGGACCGGCGGGTTGCGCCCGCGCGCTCTGCGATCGGTTGGCGGGCGACCACGGTGGAACTCAACTAAACAATCTGCTTTGTGAGTTCTTATATTAACGTCTCACATTCACAGTTTTAAGAGTTCAATTTCAATGGACATAGAATGTTATTTGTTTAAGAGTCCCAAAATGTATCACTTGAAGATCTTAATAATATGAAGCTATGGTTGAAATTTAATAAAGAGCCTTGGGTAGATGTTGTGGAGAAGTGGAAACTAACAAGGACATTGCGAAAAGAAGATTTATCTGGAAAAGATAAAACCATCCAGGACTTATTTAATGAGTGGCCTTCAATCAAAGCAAGCTTGGGCTACAAACTTGTGCGTATAATTTATTATTAATAATATTATTATTGATAATTTATTATTTAATATATTATTTAAATATTTAAGTTTTTTGCAAATATGCCATTCAATATTAATTTATGCTTGACAAAATTCGGCCTTTTGATTATGCTTTTAGAATTTTTAATAATAAATATTATGCCAATTGATATTTATGCCATTTAACAGTATAGGTTTTATGTTTAGGACAAAAAATTATGCGTAGGTAATCATTCAATTTTATTTTTTTAGGTTGAATTAGATTTTGATTTCATGTACCCAAACCATGACCTAGAATTGTTCAAAAAGTGGCCAATATTCATGGAAAAAGCATTGCCAATTTACAGTAAAATAAAAAGTTGCGTGGATAATCTGAAAACTTTGAACGACGATAGTACCACACCAGGTCAGTAGATGCTAATTTATTTTCATTATGTTAAATAAAGATAATAGACAGTCCTCATTTTTACAGGCTTAGCTTTGTAATAATTTTTATCTCCTTGCAGATGTGAGAGATTATGTTTACCTAAAACTGATGAGTTCGAAGATGCCACCCACCATTAAAATTCCAGTTAAAGCTGAAGAAAATAAGAAAAAATATTATAAACCAAGCATTGCTGAATCAGAAAAGGCTTTCATTTTACATGTCGCGGTAGGTAAATAAAGTGCGCAATAAATTCAAAAATAAATAATACAAAGTATTAACCTGTGGTAGCCGATTCGTTTTTTTCTTATTATGACTTGCTCTTTGGTGAAGGAAGACATCGTGAGGAAATCAGCAAGTATTAAGAACTCAACCCAATGAAGACTTGTGATTTAGTTTACAGGCAATGGGTTCAGTGTGGTAGATTATTTATGACCTAGAACATCTTGTATGTTTGTATTTGTTCAACCTTGTATTTGTTCTATTACAGAATCAGAGCGAAATAGTAACAAAGATCAAGCTGCGTCAGGATGAGCACTTGGCCAAAGGACTTACTTGCCAACCACTGATAGTCGTGGTAGGGTCATCGATAGAAGAAATAACCGATTACTATGTCCATTATGAATCAGTCATTTATAAGATCGACACCCTACTAAAAGCAGTTGATGTATGCTTTAAAATTTTCCATGTTTTCAATTTAGAGTACCCGACAGAGTGTGTTAACGTGTGGACCTTTATACAAAAATATTTTTACGGAATTGATTGCAAATCTGATAAAAAAATTTCAAGTGTAGCTTGTTTTATGGCGGATCTGTCTTAAAACCTTTGTGCCAAACAGTTTATTTTGTAGGTACTAGGTGATAAAAAAAGTCTAATTTGTTTCCATCGAACCTATAGTTTATTTAAACATGTTTATTTGTTTTATGTGTTCGGCTGTGTTAAACGACTATAAATCATTTTTCTTACACTTGAAATTTAGCCATGATTTGCGACCTAACTCCACTTATTGCTGTAGACAGTTTAATTGTACCAGAATATTTTCAAATATACGTTCGTTTCGTCGTCATCTGACCAATGCTCATAATCTGAATCTACCTTCCGAAATATGCCTATCAAACTGTAGAAACAACAATATTATTCAAGAACCGAGTATATCAAGTAGCCAACAAATAATTTTCAACTTGGACTGTAATAGTGATAATGATGAACACCCTTTTGTTTTTGAACCTGAAAGTAACCATGTTCCCCAGAAAGATGAAATTTTTAATAACTCAACAGCCACTTTCGCTTTGTCTTTATACAGTAATCCTAACATTAATCGAAAATGTGCCAACGAAATAATTAATAATATTTCAGAGCATATAACTGATGTTATTAGTAATATGTTAACTGATCTTTTACCTAGTGCTTCAGAAACAAATGTCGAAAAATTAAAAAAAATAATTAAAACAATATCGGAACCTTTTGAAAATTTATCCACAGAGTATCAAGTAATGAATCATTTTTCTGAACTTGGCATTTATATACCTCCTAAAAAGTTTGTTATTGCTGAAGGTACATTTTCAAATACTGCCAATTCTTCAATAAGACCAAATTCCGAGTATGGAGCTAGAGTACCTTTAAAATTAATGTTTAAGAAAATTTTCGAATTACCCGGTTTTATTTCTGTTTTAAAAACATATAACGGTGCTGAACCTAATTCAATATCAAATTATACTCAAGGCAAGGTTTGGAAACATAAAATATCTGGAAAAGAAGGGTACATATGCGTACCGTACTTTTTGTACAATGACGATTTTGAATGTAACAATCCATTGGGAAGTCATGCTGGGGTTCATTCTATTTCTGCCACATATTTCCAATTTCCAACTATGGGAAGTGAATACTTATCACTTTTAGAAAATATATTTGTTGCTATGTTGCATAAGTCGTCGTATAGTAAAACTTACGGAAACGCGGCTACTTTTCACGACCTTATTGAAGAAATGAAGTGTTTAGAGGAAAATGGCATTGATATAGTAACATCGGAAGGTAACTTCAGGGTATATTTTATACTTGCAATGGTCATCGGTGATAATTTGGGCCTTAATACTGTACTAGGATTCACAAAATCATTTTCAAGTAACTATTACTGTCGAATTTGTAAAGCCGATAAAACTATAATGAAAAAACAATGTAAACAAGATGACAACCTTCTAAGAAATCGAGAAAATTATTCCTGTGATGTTGAAACTAATGATGTATCAGTGACAGGTATTAATGAATCTTGTATATTTAACAACATTAATACTTATCACGTGGTGGACAATTTATGTGTTGATATAATGCATGACATATTTGAAGGTGTTTGTCATTATGACCTTGCTCATATTATTTTGTATTATACGGAAACCATAAAACTTTTTAATTTAGATACTCTTAATGACCGGCTACGACTATTTGACTATAAAGGAAATGAGTTAAATGACAAATGTACAAAAGTAAAACGGGAGCATTTATTAAAGAACAAATTTAATATGTCAGCTTCTGAAATGATGTTGTTTGTACACATTTTCTCTCTATTAGTAGGAGATTTAATCCCAGAAGATGATAAAGTATGGTTATTTTTTCTTACATTGCTTAAGATAATTGACATACTTTTTAGCAGGAATTTTGATTACAGTACAATTGCTTTACTTGAATCTTTAATCACCGAACACCATGAGGGTTACGTAAAGCTATTTCGTGACACCTTAAAACCTAAACACCATTTTATGGTTCATTACCCTGATATTATTAAACAAGTTGGTCCCTTACGATTAATTTGGTGCATGAGGTTTGAAGCCAAACATAAACAATTAAAAAACACTGCTTCAATAATAACCTCCAGAAAAAATTTAGCCTTAACTTTGTTAATTAAGGAACAACTGTCATTTGCTCATAGACTTTATACTGTAAAAAGAGATGAAGCTAGAATAAAACTAAGTTCACGGGTAAACTTTATTCCCTCTAATATTAATGACATTAAAAATATTTTAATTCCTCGAGATGTAGAATTAACTGGTACATTTAACTGGGTTTCTTTCAATGGGATCAAATATATGCAACATGCTATTTTAATTATTTCCAACGAAGACAGGTACCAGTTTTTTGAAATAAAATTTATTTTTGTATCGGCTTCAGGAACAGATATTTATTTTCTGTGTAAAGAAATTAACTGTAACGGATTTAATGAACACCTACAAGCGTTTGATCTCAACTTAGTCGAGGTTGACGCATGGAAAGTTTTAAAACCTGAGGACCTTATCATAGCTCCAACTTATTCGCATATAATGTGTAATGGAGATACATACTGTAGAATTAAGTACATGTAACTAGAGAGATTATCGAACCGAGTTTTGGGTTAAAGCAAATTTTAATTAAAATTATAAATTTGAGGTGGAGTGTGGAGTAATTAGTATTATCATACTACCCCGTGACATTTCCAACATAGTTGCAGAGCGTGGTTAATATGATAAGTAGGATTTGACTGTAAGAATTATTTAGTATATTTTGATAGTATAAAGCTGAATTGTGACTGCGTTAGATGTAAACATAGCAATAATGTTAAGTAATATAATATTAAGGTTTTGCATGGCGTTGGTATGTTGGACATTGTGGGCGGATAATTCTTTCTTTTTATTGCAGAATGGGTCAGCATATCAAACTACCCTTAGAGTCACATGATTGAAGATGATCCCTTCTGGACATCCTTTAAGACGAGCCTTTTGTAAGAGGTTACCGCAACCTTAGTTTTAAGTACATTTAAATATAAATATGTACATATAATATTAAGGTTTTGTATGGCGTTGGTATGCTGGACATTGTGGGCGGATAATTCTTTCTTTTTATTGCAGAATGGGTCAGCATATCTAACTACCCTTAGAGTCACATGATTGAAGATGATCCCTTCTGGACATCCTTTACGACGGGCCTTTTGTAAGAGGTTACCCCAACCTTAGTTTTAAGTTCATTTAAATATAAATAATTATGTACATTAAGAAAAAAACTTATTTTGGGCTACAGCAAATTTTAATTAAAATTATAATCTATTGATGTTGACAGATATTATTATGGTCTGTGTACGTTTTCCTTTTGCTCTCTCTGGTTTCTATGACAGCCTTGTTATGTTGTATTGTAAATGCTGTTCTTTTCCTTTATTCGCAACGAGTCGCACTGAATCGTGTCACACTGACTGGTTGTGAAAAAAATTCGCAACGAGTAACAGTGTGACTCGATGCGAATTTTTATTCTCATCTAGTAACACGTGTTAGTAAATGGTTCATACTTATTCTTCTCCTTCGTCATCTGAACGTGAAAAAATATTCTTTAAGTAACGGTGTTAGGTAACTGCTCCAAGAGATAAATATGAATCATTTACTAACACGTTACTAGACGAGAATAAAAATTCGCATCCAGTAATACTGTTTGTTACGCGTTGCTAATTTTTTTCTCAATCAGTAACAATATCACACAATTGGATATCTGACTTGAGAATGGATACTTTTAAGGTATAATAGAGCAGAAAGGGAAGCAAATTGTGAAATGTGACTTCACATTTCATACCGCGCGGCCGCAAAAGAAAGTGATGTTTTTGCTTAGTGATGATTTGTTTGATGTGTAAACATTTAAAAAATCAATAACAACATTATTTGTAATTACGTATGGATTCTAATAATCAACACTATTTTGCGATTAGATTTTTTTTTTTACCAAATTTGAAATCTTAGAAATCATAGTAAAATTTGTCAAATTGAGCCAAAATTTCGCGTAGAGGTTTATTTTGCTATACCTTTGCTCTTTTAAACCTTAAAATGTAGAATCCATTCTCAAGTCAAATACCCAATTCAGTATGACTTGTTGCAAATATGGGCTCTTATTGAAAGCACTGTAAACAATGAAACATCTGTTTAAATTGATTCCTTTTTTCCTCCAGGGTCAAAATGTACACTTCCCATAATTTACACCGGTTTCAAAAGAAAACTTCTAAAAAAGTACATTTCTTAAAATGCACCTTTCCCGGAATGTACATTTCCCTAAATGTATCTTACCCAAAATGTACATTCTTAGAACAATAAGTAAATAAAAATAAGTTAACCTCCATATTTATGTGATCCTGGTACTTTAAAATCTGTTCAGTCAGTTATTCCTATCTGTTCTAAGAGTGTACATTTTGAAAAAGGTACATTTTGGGAAAAGTGTTTTTTCGGGAGTTGTAGGTACCTACCTTTTGAAACCGGTGTACACTATGGGAAGTGTTCATTTTGAACCTGAAAGCCTTTTATGATTATTGTGTGCCACATGTTTTGTGACACACTAGTTGATTATTTTATGTGATATTTCAGTTATTACCTCGCCTGTAAGTGAATTGTATAAGTTTTATTGTAAAAGTAATTTGATAACAATTATAATAATATACTCAATTTTATTCATTTAATATTTTGTTTTCTTTAACTATTTTAGTTATAACCCGAACAAAATTATTGTAACATTTTATCATAAAATTCAGATTTAATTTGTTTAACATTTAAATGTGTATTTTTAACAGTTATAATTGGAGTACTTTTTGGTAAATTTTGCTAAACATGTTCTTTTATTTTGTACTGTATGATACCGCTCACTGGCGGGTGATTTTGTTTTCGTTTACTTTTTATGGGTAGTTTACTGATTTGTAAATTAGGCAGCTGACTACAAGTCTCTGGCGACAACGTATACACGGTGACTTTATTAGTGCGCATAATTTTTGAGGATGTTCGTTCAGTCGGACCATTAGTTCGATGGTCTGAACATCCTTATAAGTTATGCGCACTAGTCACCCAGTATAGGTATTACGCTACGAGAGATTTTCAGTCAACCAATAATTTACAGCTTTCATGCATAATGGCGAAACATGTTTAATAGAATATACCTACATCCTGTTCGTACATTTTAGGAGAGCGCATTTTGTATATTTTACTACTAAAAGTGAAGTAAAGTATACGAAATGTGCTCTCGTAAAATGTACGAAATGGTATGAGTAAATGTTACAATACTAATTTTACATATTTTATTTCAATACCTTACGTAAAATATGCAAAACTTATTTAATGTAATATACGAAATCATACGAGTAAATATCACAAAATTAGTTTTGCATATTTTAAGTAAAATATACTAAACCAACAAGAAGATATCTGGTAAATTGTATGAAATTAATTTCACATGTTTTACCAAACACTTTTAGTTAAACATATTAAATCAACATCGTTAAATGGACGAAAATAATATACGTGAAATATGCAGGACTCGATTAGCTGAATATACTAAATTAAATGAGTAAATGTAGCAAAATTAATTTCATATACTATACATAACACATTTAGTGACATTCATTAAATCTCATCGTGAAATATACAGGACTGGATTAGTTAAATATACAAAATGAAATTAGTAAACGTAGCGAAATCAATTTCACATTGTTTACATAACACGTTTAGTGGTACTTATTAAATCTCATCGTAAAAGATCAAAAGTAATCGACGTGAAATATACGGGACTTTTTAGTTGAATATACAAAATGAAATTAGTAAATGTTGCAACATTAATTTCACACATTTTACTTAACACGTTTAGTGACATTTATTAAATCTCATCGTAAAAGATCGAAAATAATCGAAGTGAAATATACAGGACTTTTTAGTTGAATATACAAAATGAAATGAGTAAATGTAGCAAAATTAATTTCACATATTTTACATAACACGTTAAGTGACATTTACTAAATCTCATCGTAAAATATCGAAAATAATCGAAGTGAAATATACAGGACTTTTTAGTTGAATATACAAAATGAAATGAGTAAATGTAGCAAAATTAATTTCACATAATTTACATAACACGTTATGTGACATTTACTAAATCTCATCGTAAAATATCGAAAATAATCGATGTGAAATATACAGAACTTTTTAGTTGAATAAACAAAATGAAATGTGTAAATTTACTAAACATAAGGGTTACATAATCAACCAGTTCTATTTGGTAAAATCAACAATTTCGTGTGTAGGACCTATATTAACCCGCGGATTTGATAAAATTTACGCGGAATTTAGTAAAATCAATCATTCTTTTTTTTCAGTGTAGGAATTTTTCCTGTATCGTGGGTGCGTTCACAAACACAGAAAGTCACATACACAAATACCCAGACCCGGAACAACTATCTGCAGGCCATACAAATATTTGTTCCGTGCGGGGATCGAACCCGCGACACGCAGCGCAGCAGTCCAATCGCTTAGCCACTGCGCCAACCGTGCCGTCAAAATCCGAATATTGACTAGTAATCTTCATATATTGACTAGTAATCTTCATATATTGACTAGTAATCTTCTTATACGATCTTGGATCACTGGCTATAAAATTGTTTTCTGACCCGCAGTTATACAAACAACTGTTCCATCAGAGTCTATTTAATTTTATTCACAATCCGAATACTAGGACTTTGTAGCATCAATGTATGATGTTATTAGTACTGGGGCAGTGTCTTTATGTCAACCATGCGCGGGTCAATACATATCCAGGATATTTCTTGTCCCTCAGGCGAACAACATTTCATATTTAATAAATAATAATAATTGATTTAAAAGATGCTTATTTTTTTAAAATAAGCATTCATCCCAACTCAAAGAAATATAAAATTTACGTTTTCAATTCATTGGCAATCTGTACGAGTTTAACGTGTTACCGTTGGCCCGTTGGGTTTATTAACCACTGCTGTGTATATTTTTACGAAAATACTTAAACCAGTGGCCAAATTACTGATCACTTTGGGATATTTGTTTACATTTTATTAGGATAATTTGTTTTTGGTTGGTCAATCGTATACCGACCTGTTTGCAAGATGTGAATGACACTAAAAAATTATTAGAATCGTTAAAGAGTTTAGGACTCATCATCAACACTGAAAAAAGTTCTGTTGTACCAACTAATTGTCGCAACTTCCTGAAATATTATAGAGTCAAATAGGTCGATTTGAAGTAAAACTGCCATATGATAATCGAAAAGTTTATAAGCTTCCCAATTGAGTTTTCTCCCATCTTTGACTGGTGGCTTAATGCGATAAAGGAATCAGTATGTGAGATTAAGGTCGACACACATTCCTTGGAGATATTTAGAGATGCCTCAACAACGGAGGGGGGGGGGGGGGTGTCGCCTGTGGTGACGAGACTGCCAGTGGACCTTGAAGTGGAGTCAACATGAGCAAAATTCCCTTCATGTTAGTTATTTGGAAATACTTGCAGCTTTTCTTGGGCTTAAAGTTTCTGCTCAGGAATTATTGTATTCGACAATACTACGGCAATCTCGTACATACAACGGGTGGCATAGCAATTTCCCCATTTGACCGATATTACGAAACAATTGTGGCAATGGTGCAAAGCGCGTAAAATTATGGTTCATGCCGATTATATAGTACGTTCTTCTGATCGGATAATTCCGGACGTTGAAGAAGATTATACACCCCGACATAAAGTGGGAATTTTCTCAAACTGCTTTTAATAAAAAATAACGCAACACTTCACTGTCCCTTGCATTGACTTGTTCGCGAGCAGAATAAATCATAAGTGCGATACCTAACCTATGTTTCTTGATAATGTTACCGTCTTTTTACAAGACTCCTCGCATCAAAACCTCTATGTTTAAGATCAGAAGGTAATTTAATTATTTTTCATTATAACGAAGGTGGAATTTACCGGCAAATTACACTGGTTGTCGGGAGGTTGTCCGGGCATTTCTTCTCAGAAGAGCAATTCCACAAACGTCCTTACATAGTATAAAACAAAGTCGCGTCTGTTTGTTTGTTTGTTTGTTTGTTTATTTGTTTGTTTGTCTGTATGCTTAAATCTTTAAAACTACGCAACGGATTTTGATGCGGTTTTTTTTAATAGATAGAGTGATTCAAGAGGAAGGTTTTAATACCTTTTTTGTACCCGTGCGAAGCCGGGGCGGGTCACTAGTATATAATAATAGTCATAGTGCTAGCATCTTTGTCAGATAGCACTGTCAAGCAGTATGATACTTTCCATGAGGTTTGCGTACAGTCACGACAACAACGTATTTCCTTATAACGCTTCGACATCGAATATTCTTTGTTTTTACGCAATTGTTTAATACCGGAGCTCGGTATGGTACCCTATCCCTAAATAGCTCGTGATCCGCTTTATCATTGATAATTGGACCCGATAAAGTAAACAACGAATTTATACATAGATTCTTCAAGGGAATCTTTCGATTGCGGCCCACAGTTCCTGAATACAATTTAACGTGGAACACTGATCTAGTTTTAAATAATTTGGTGGAATTATATCCCAACGAAAATGTAACTCTAGAAAAACTTTGCAAAAAGTTAGTGACCCTTCTAGCCCATAGAATGTAGGACTAATCAGATACGTTGATCATCAATCATTGTATATATTTTCAAAACCACACCGAGCAGTAACGTCGCAGACTTTGAGCAAATGGGTAAACACCGTGTTATAAACCATTGGCTTTGATATTTCACTGGTTACTGCACTTAACACCAGGTACGCAGCTACTTCTAAAGCTTCTATATGCTTTAGAAGCGGTTGCGTGCCTAGCCTGCGCTAGCTGCGTGCGTGGTTAGCCTAGACGTTATACGTAAAACTGCCAGGTGGATGGATTATATTAATAGAATAACATCAGTTGTTATGTCTGTTCCAATTGATTTTGTCACAAGCGTGTTAAATGGATAAAGATAGATATTTTATTATGCTATTGTTATCAATGAAAAGCTATTCAATTACGTGATTGACTTATATAGTTAAGAAATAAAATGAATATTTATTTGTTCCATTATTCAAACTTCTTCAAGCCTACATACAATATGTAATTGATTATATTTCACAAACGAATACTATCTCTCAACATCTACATGTGTTTATGCTAATATCGAGAACGAAGCTTGAGAGTAATTGATGATTAAACGAACTTACCTGTACGTGAAGTTCAATCATAATTACTCGAAGAGCTTCGTTCGAAGATATTATTAGCATCCCTCCCTCCCAGTCATGCTAAATCCCTATAGTTGTGAAATATAAAAACAGCTCAGCAATACTCCTAACTAAATGAGCTGGCTAGGTGTCATTGTCAGGAACAAAGTTTTGAATCTACCTTACATTAGATTTTTTTTTTTTCTTCTCCTAAATTCAATGCGAAATGGCGAGTCTGTAGGTGAAACTACATGTGTTTATGCTAATATCTTCGAACGAAGCTCTTCGAGTAATTATGATTGAACTTCACGTACAGGTAAGTTCGTTTAATCATCAATTATACAGATACATTTAGAGACTGATGTCAAACGATACAGTGTTTGACATCAGTCGATTAATGCGAAACACTTGATAAAACATTATTACAATCAATATTTTCAGTGTTATAGAACTATAAAGATCTCTACCCTGTATACTTATTAGCTGGTTCGACTGTACTATTGCCGGTTTTAAGTCATTTTTGGGTTAAAAGTAATTGTCCCCCACTTATTAATTCAAGTTGTTACGATTTTTTTATTGAGAAGGCGTTGTAAACGAAATCGATAATCAACGAGAAAATCAGCCATAAGTATCTGAAAATCGGTTTTAATCAGTTAAGTTTGTAAAATATTAATGCAGGTTACTGTACCTACATTAATTCCAAATAGAGAGTACAAATTACTGTTTACCAGCACGGTGAAATTACTTAGAATGTTTGAAATAGTTGCGGAGTTTTGGAGCGGAATTGCCCGGAGTTATTTTGTGGTGGGAACTAGGAAGTGTGTGTGTGTGTGGAAGTGTGTGTGTGTGGGTAGCTCGTGGCTTAATAAGAACTGCCACTCGGTTCGATCTTTAGTTAAAGCTGTGCTTGTGTAGGTCGGTCTGTGGATGGGTGACCGCCCGACATACTGAGTTTCCTCCGTGCCTCGGAAAGCACGTTAAGCTGTTGGTCCCGGCTGCCATATATATAGATCTTTGGCAGTCGTTACAGGTAGTCAGTGACCTGAAATGACTAGTGATGACTACCTGTAACGCTGTAACGAAAGGAACTTGCACACTTCCTAATAGTTCATCATCATCTGCCTAGCCTTTTCCCAACTACATATATTGGGGTAGGTAATACGATACCCTTTGGTAAGCCAAAGGGTATCGTATTACCTAGTATTAACTGGGTTGTGGGGGTCAGATAGGCAGTCGCTCCATGTAAAATACTGGTATTCAGCTGCATCCGGTTAGACTGGAAGCCGACCCCAATATATGTAGTTGGGAAAAGGCTAGGCAGATGATGATGAACTATTAGGAAGTGTGCAAGTTCCTTTCGTAATATCGTGTTCAGTAAGTAGTTCAGTTATCCGCCTATTTGGACCTTCCCATTATCACTTGGCCAGTAACAATAATTATGAAACTAACTAATTAATCACTACATCAGCTGACATTTAAACTGTTTTCAACTCAAGACAATGCTTCTTTTTAGTTCAACATTTTTTTTATATCAAGCGGTAGATTATCACAATTCATAAGGTCATTTATTAATTTGTTTAACATAGGTACAATAATAATGGTATCGTGCGTATACGACATTGCTTGCCTAAACTATAGTTTTTAGTGACGCTAGTAAACGACTAATGCTTTTTTAATGACGACTAGTTAGAGACTAGCGTTTTACTTCACTTCAATTTCGGTAGTGGTCATTAATCTTACGCAATGGGTTTATAAATTAGGTAGATTAGTACTTCTATTTTTATAAAACTATTTTTAAATCAAGTGAGCTGACTGGATCATAAGGCTGCACGTACATGGTGGAGCACAGCGTGGAGGTCACCTCCGCTTGGGCGGAGCCTCGCCGTGTCCTCGTAGCGGCGATTGGCGGCGGCTGCTTCTCGCGTCCGGTTAAATCCATATGTCGGCGGAGCAAGAGGGAATCTTCCTTCTGCGAAGTAGTCATGCTAGCGAAGGTGGTGGGACGTGAGACGTAGAGAACCTCTCGTTCCAGTCGCCGCGGAAGACACTCCGGGCTTTGGGGGCGCGGGCCTTTGAACGGTGTGTAATGAGCTGGCTCACCGTCCGTCTGCTTTATGACGTACAGGCCGTGACGTAACAGGCCGTGTCGACGGTGAGGCACGTGTCGCGTTCGTGTTCCACGCGCGCCTCAAAGAGATGTCAGGAACACAAAGGGCTAAGAAGGAACCTGGGTGGTTTTTAGTCAGTAAAAGTCTGACACTCCCTTCCGTTCCGCCCAGAGCGAGAGAAAGGCAAAAAAAGGCTATACGTACATGATCAAACTGCACGTAGGGATCCCATCTGACACGAAATGATTAGTCTGTTGCTGTTCAAAGGGCTTAGTAAAAGTGGAGCTACTTACGAGTAGATCCACGATAGCACTAAAGTTAGCGCCACTTAGCGTGACGATCATGACTGTGTACGGAACGATTGTGATTCCCAGTTTTATCGCGAGATGGCAAAGATGGTGCTTATTTAATTGTAGTACAAATTAAAGTTGAATAAGATGCAGATTATTAATTTACAACACGACAATAGCAATGCTACATTATTCGCTCAAAGGCCACAGTATCAACGATTCGCTTCTACTAGATGCGTCGTAGAAGATCGATCTTTATTAGCCAATTACAGCCACATAATGCAGCATTACCAGAATTTACTTCAGACCAAGGGATCTACCACGGTCGTATGCTTGGGAGTTTACTGTACAATAGTGTGCACGCCATAGTGTGCACACGCCGATAATATCCGAACGAGCGACGCGGCGCATCTCTACCGGGCAACACTGCGCGCCGCGAGACAGAGACAATATCCGTATCCGGAAGACTATAAGCGCAAGCGTCGTTCCGCGAGTGATCATTAGAAAATAATAACCAAAACATTGTAAATACAAGTTTTTATAATAAACAGTTATTTAAAGAAGAGGATTTTATTGTAGTCCCCTTCATGTGGCGACCGTGAACAATCGAAAAATCGAAGATTTGCAGCTGCAGCGAGAAATATCCATATTGCTGTCGTCCGTCGGCGTCGGTCGGAAGAAAATTTCAATGCTGACGAAGATGGCGACGGCGGGCGTGTCTCAACAGCTCTAAAAAGGAAGTAAGCCCGTTCCTTGTTCTGTCCTTATCCCTATTTTCCCAGCTTTTGGTTGCGTGTAAATGCCGTGCTAATTTGAGGGTGTAGGGGAGGCGCCTAGCTGCGTGTTTTAAGGATTGGCTAGCCTATGGCTAAACGCATGCCATCCATATTCCACTCTTTGTGTGAGCACGC
The DNA here is from genome assembly GCA_949316265.1 of Diarsia mendica. Classification (NCBI taxonomy): domain Eukaryota; kingdom Metazoa; phylum Arthropoda; class Insecta; order Lepidoptera; family Noctuidae; genus Diarsia; species Diarsia mendica. Next base: position 18,051,910 of record OX438897.1, read on the forward strand.
GGCTTGAAAACACTTCATCATAAACATCGTGCTTTACTGATTGGCTATAGCCAAACGCATGCCATTTTCCACTTTTGTGTGAGCACGCGGCACGAAAATACATAATAAAATAAACAACAGTTCATCGTTTTTGGTTCCTAGGTAAATTGAGATTACATATTTATTAGTTGTAAACAGTTATTTGCCGAACATTCCAGAAGTTCCTGCGTCGGTACGCGGCGGACTTAGCGTGCTGTCCACGTGCTCGGCAGCGAGGCCGGCAGCGGCGCCCTACGGGTGCTGTCGTCCGGTTGGCGGGCTCGGTGGCAGCTGCGGGGTTTGAGCTGGTTTGACTCCTGGATGCCTTGGTTAGATTGAACATTTTAATTTACTTTACCTTTCTCATTGTTGGAAGTTAGTGAAGCATAGTGTTAAATTCGTAAAAATCGTGAAACAAAACAAAATGTCGGACAGTGAACAAGCTAACGATAGTTCAAATTCCATTTTAAATAAATTAATTCGTAAACGTGCTGGTTTAAGGGGGCGCGTAACGTATTTTAAAAACTATGTTGCTAAGTTTCAAATAGACAAGTTGGATAGCTTAACTAGTTTAGATATAAGAGAATTATCGGTAAGGTTATCACAATTACAAGAATTAGTTCCAAAATTCGATGAGGTTCAATCTGAAATTGAAGAACTTTCTGTAAATGCAGAGAAGGAATATTCAGAAAGAAATATCACTGAAAGTGAATTTAGCTCCCAAATTGCGTTAGCGCAGGAAGTAATAGATTTATTTTCAACTAAAAACAACAATTTGGTAAATAATGATTCAGTAAAATCCAGTTGTGGAGTAAATGCTTCCATAAAATTGCCTACTATTAATTTACCAAGTTTTGATGGGAACTTTTCAAAATGGTTGGAGTTTCGAGACATGTTCCAGTCTCTTATAGATGACAATGACTCTATACCAATAATAAATAAATATCACTATTTAAGAAATTCCTTAGTAGGTAGCGCTAAGATTGCTATTAGTTCGACAAATTTTGCGGCTAAAGATTACAAGAATGCATGGCAAGCTTTATGTAAGAGATATGATAATCCAAATATTCTTATTAACTATCACTTAAATGCAATAGTAAATATTTCTCCTATTCAAAAGGAATCCTTCACTGCGTTAAGGGATATAAGTGATGTCATTTTTAAAAATTTGAGTGCGCTAAATACTTTAGAGATTCCTACAAATGGTTGGGATCCATTAATAATACATTTGGTGGCCGCAAAGTTAGATACTAGGACTAGGAATAAGTGGGAAGATTATAAATGTAGTTTGTTATCCCGTCCTACACTTGAGGAATTTCAGGATTTTTTAATACAAAGAGCTAACGTTCTGCAAACAGCTCACCCTAGTAATGGTAATAATGATGGTAAAATCTCTTCTAGGGATAATCATAATAAAGAAGGTAAAAATCTGAAGTCATTTGCTGCCGTTACAAATAATACTCATAATAAGGCATGTGTTGTGTGTGATAAAAACCACTACATACATCAGTGTTTTAAATTTAAAGGGATGAAATTAAATGATAGGCATTCCTTGGTGAATAAACAAAAACTGTGTGTCAACTGTCTTCGTAGTGGTCACACACATGCAGAATGCACTTTGAAAGGTTTGTGTAAGAAATGTGCAGAAAAACACAATACTTTGTTACACAAAGGCAGTACGGTTATAAATGTAGCTACTGAAAATATGGAGCCTTCAGCTGCTAGCGTCCCTGTTAGTTTATCTGCTGTCTCGCCAGGGCAAGTCTTATTGTGTACTGCACAGGTTGAAGTAGTTAATACGGAAACAAACTGTACTTACTTAGCTCGGGCATTGCTAGATACGGGAAGTCAGTCTTCATTTATAACTGGCAACCTAAAAGATAAGTTAGGACTACTGACTGAGAAGCTGAATGTCTTTAATGTAACAGGCATTAACAATGTAGCATGTGAAATTACTGAACGGTGTAAAATTAAATTAAATTCAAGAATAGGTATGTTTAGTGCACATGTCAGCTGTTTTATTCTTCCAAAGATTACTGGTAGTTTACCTAGTGTTCAAGTCAATGTAGAAAGGTTAGGTTTACCAGATAATATTCAGTTAGCAGATCCTTTGTTTTATAAACCATCTGAAATTGATATTTTGTTGGGTGCAGATCATTTCTTTAATATTATATTACCAAATAAAATAAGTTTAGGCACCAACAGACCTGTCTTACAAGAGAGCATGCTGGGTTGGATAGTTGCTGGCCCCACAGGTCAGAGTCATCAAAATAATAACACACATTGTAACTTTGTTCAAAAAAGTTTAAGTATTCAGCAAGATTTAAATGATTCTTTAATTAAATTCTGGGAGGTTGAAGATGTACCTTCAGAAGCATTTAGTTATTCTGCAGATGAACAGTTTTGTGAATCACATTTTAAGAAAAATACTTGTCGCTCACCGGATGGTAGATTTTCAGTTATGATGCCGTTGATGGAAGTTCCTGAGCAGGCTCTTGGCAATTCCTTTCCATTAGCAATTAAGCGTTTTCTTAATTTAGAAAGCAAATTAAATAAAAATCCTAAATTAAAGGAACAATATGCAAATTTTATAAATGAATATGCTAAATTAGGACACTTGGTTGAAATTGATAGGCCAGAGTTTGGATGTTTTTTACCGCACCATTGTGTTATACGCGAACAACATGAAACCACAAAACTTCGGGTGGTTTTTGACGCTTCTGCCAAAACAAGATCAGGCAAATCACTCAATGACATCCAGGCAGTTGGTCCCGTAATGCAAAATGATTTGTTTTCAATACTTATCCAGTTTAGATTACATAAATGTGTACTAACAGCTGATGTTGAAAAGATGTACCGTCAAATCGATTTAAATGAATTGCAGCGGCATCTACAACTAATATTGTGGAGAGACAAATCATCGGAACCTTTTAAAATTCTTCAACTCAAAACCTTAACATATGGTATGGCATCTGCCCCATTTTTGAGTACCAGGTGTCTGTTTGAGCTAGGTATCCAATGTAGTGACAAGGCTATTGCTGAGGTAATTAAAAATAATTTTTATATGGATGACTTAATAACTGGTGCCTCTTCTGAGGACGAATTAAAACACATATATTTAGGTGTAACACAAGCTTTGAATGCGGCTTGTTTTCCATTAAGGAAATTTAGAACAAATTGTCCTAAAATAATCAAGGATAATAATAATTCAGAATATAATAATTGCCTTACTTTTCATGATGAAGCCACTGTGTTAGGTTTGAAATGGACACCTTTGTCAGACAATTTACATTTTCCTAGTGACATTGAAATCCCTAATAAGGCTACAAAAAGAATAATCATTTCCACTACATGTAAGCTCTTTGATCCTTTGGGACTGGTTAGTTGTTGTATAATCAAGGCTAAAATATTATTACAAAATTTATGGGCTCTCAAATTGGATTGGGATGACCCAGTGCCAGAAGAATATGTTAAAAAATGGTTTAGTTTTATAAAGAAATTACATTTGTTGTCTGACATGACCTTACCACGCTATGTTTTAAGTGAAAATTTAGATGTTCAATCTGTGGATATGCACTGCTTTGTTGATGCATCACAACAAGCTTATGGAGCTTGTGTATATATGTGCTCTAATAATAAGATAGATAATACAGTTACGGTTAGGTTACTATGTGCTAAAACAAGAGTAGCACCAATTAAAACACTTACTATTCCACGATTAGAATTATGTGCTGCCTTAACAGGAACTGAGTTGTGTGCTAAAGTATTAAAGTCAGTGCCATATAATGTTAGAAAAATATACATGTGGACTGACTCCATGGTGGTACTTGGATGGTTAAAAACACAAAATAAAACCTTACAAGCATTTGTGCGTAACCGTGTTAATAAAATAAATGAACTTACAAAAGAATTTAAATGGAACCATGTTCCAACAAAATCTAACCCTGCAGACTTAGCTTCCAGGGGTATTGATCCACAGCATGTGCAGGCAGCATCATTGTGGTGGGAGGGACCTTCATTCCTAAAGGAAGATAAATCTAAATGGCCTACCCAGCCACAGCTTAGCCTTAATAATTTACCCGAAACAAAGGTACTTATTTCAGTTGATGAAACAGATAACATAAAAACATTTATCCAATTCAATAAATATTCTAGTTTTACAAAAATTAAAAGATGTTTTGCGTATGTGCTACGTTTTGTAAATAATTGCAAAAAGAATAGTGTTAAATTGTTAGGACCTTTGCAAATTGAGGAACTTGATCGCTCATTAACATTATTATTAAAATTTAGTCAGATAGAGTCATTTGCAAAAGAGATTAAAATAATAAAAGATGGTAAAGCTTTACACCATAAAAGCAAATTGTTACCTTTAAATCCATTTTGTGATAATAATGACATAATAAGAGTAGGAGGTAGAATTAATAAGGCTGATTGTAAATACGATAAGAAACATCCAATTCTATTAGATGCTAAGCAACATTTAACTAGATTAATAATACACAGTGAACATTTTAGATTATTTCACGCAGGTCCCCAGTTACTTTTATCTTCTGTTCGTGAGAGGTTTTGGCCACTGGGTGGAAGAAACTTGGCCCGTAATATTGTTAAGACTTGTGTGGTTTGTATTCGATTTCGAGGTAAGCCGATACAGCCTTTAATGGGGGACTTGCCTAGTGTAAGAGTTAATCCAGATTTTCCATTCAGTACATGTGGGATCGACTTTGCGGGACCATTTATGATATCCTCTAAGAAAGGTCGAGGTAGCAGAGTCACTAAAGCCTATCTCTGCGTTTTTGTATGCCTAGCCACGAAGGCTATACATCTGGAAGTAGTCAGTGATTTAACCACTGAAGCTTTTATTTCATGTTTACGTAGGTTTGTTTCACGTCGCGGCAAGCCTTACGCTATTTATTGCGACAATGGGAAAAACTTCGTGGGGGCCAACAATGAGTTAGGTAAAGTTATAAAGGCCAGCCGTCAATCAGTCTCAGATTTCGCGTCAAATGAGGAAATTAAATTCATGTTTTGTCCAGCCTACTCACCACACTTCGGTGGAATATGGGAGGCCGGTGTTAAATCCGCTAAACATCATTTGAAACGCGTTGCTGGTAGTGCCTCCCTTACATTCGAAGAGTTGGCCACGCTTTTTGCGCAAATAGAAGCTATCCTTAACTCCCGCCCCATTTCCCCTCTCTCATCTGATCCTACAGACACTAATCCCTTGACTCCTGGGCACTTCCTTATAGGCCGCCCGTTGATGTCTGTGCCGTCGTTACCAGCTAACAGCATTAGACCCAATAGATACCAGCGCATCGAGCAGATCCGGCAGCAATTTTGGTCACGATGGCACCGGGAGTTCATGGCAGAGCTGCAGAGCAGATCTAAATGGAGAAGAGGGCAGCCAGCACTTCAAGTCGGTGACATGGTCGTGCTGCGAGAAGACAACCTCATGCCTCTCGACTGGCGAATGGGGCGCGTAATCAAGACATACCCAGGAAGTGATGGGATTGTTCGGGTTGCGGACGTCCAGATCAACAAGGGCGTGATAAAACGGGCAGTCCACAAAATGTGCCTATTGCCCACGACACCATAACTTGAAATTGCTTCAACGCCGCGGAGTATGTGCACGCCATAGTGTGCACACGCCGATAATATCCGAACGAGCGACGCGGCGCATCTCTACCGGGCAACACTGCGCGCCGCGAGACAGAGACAATATCCGTATCCGGAAGACTATAAGCGCAAGCGTCGTTCCGCGAGTGATCATTAGAAAATAATAACCAAAACATTGTAAATACAAGTTTTTATAATAAACAGTTATTTAAAGAAGAGGATTTTATTGTAGTCCCCTTCAAATAGTAAGAACAATCAGAAAAGGCAATGTTTGTGTTCAACGGGGTGACAAGCAATCTGCGCCTGTTTGTACACTGTTCTGCACACGTCACCCCCGCACTGAGACAGACAGACGGAAATAAATATAGATTATGTTTTCTTTGGTCTAGCTGGGTGTTGTGCTTGGCGAGGACGTGTTCTCGGGAGAGGATTTATGTGATTTGAAGTCTGTTTATGGGATTTTCGACGGTATTTAAAAGACCAGAATGTTTAAAAGGCAAATATCGCTTTGAAAGCTTCTGCCACTTTTTTAGACCCCCAAGGATAGAATTTTTCTATAACAATAAAGCCAACTGCCAGTGGTTAACATTAGGCCTGGATCGTAAGAACCGGAAGGCATGGTGTTTTTATGCCGATCAGCGGGATGAAATAGGCTACCGGTACCAGTAGATATCATAGAGAATGACTAGTCAGCGTTGTCAGTTCTTCTATTCGACCTAAGGCCTCGCTATGGTTTTACTAGTTTTTTTTTGTCGTAAGCCGTCGTGCGGTCTTTTCAAACACAGAGGACCTAACTATAGGTTCGTGCAAAAATATTGGTGTTATTCTATAATCTCGTTCGACATTTTGATCAACGTTGTCCTGAACAAAGCTGTAACATCCAACAATTTGCAGTGCCCTTACAGGGTGCATGTTAATACTGTGCCATGAAATTTTAATGCATGCCTACTAACCAGTATTGTACATGTTAGCAAATAAATAAATAAATAAATAAATAAACATACAAATTGATGTAATACATTTTACAGCGGACAATAAAACAGATTAACATCACCGACATGGCCGTGGCCTTCTTCCTAGTATTTAATCCATTAATTCATCAAATTTGAGTACCTACACGTAATAATATATCATGGGAGCGTGCATTTTTATTTGGTTAGAATATCCATCTTGTCATGCTGTCTGAAAGTAATTATGTATTGAATTATTCGTTTGAAATATGGATTAGTGTTTATTTTGTCTGTAATAATTGAGATATATTATTGATGAGGTAGGTACTACGTACTTTGTTTCACCATATAAGAAATAGCAATGAAAATCACCTTCGCGTAATATGGTTAGGTAAATGCACGTCGGAAAGATATGGCATAATTTTTATCTTTGACAAAACTTTCACATTCAAAGAGTTAACGCAAATCTCTACCGGACTGAAACACGAATAAAGGTCATAGCTCACTTATAAGAATTCGGCTGCGGTTAAGCATCAACTCACCAAGTTTTTGGTAGCTATTCTCAATGCCATGCCGCGCCGTACGGTCCTAAGATATGGTAGTGTAGAGTTTCTGAGAAAACTCTATCGAGCATTCCTCTAGTTGTGTGGTGACCTTAAAAAGCTGCTATTCAAAATGTACCTCTGACTTTGCTTATTACACTTGCTAACAAGAAAAGTTTATACAGATGCATTGAATGGAAAGTCTGTAGCAATTAAAAACTTTGAGGTCATAAATAGCTTTATTCAAGTCGTAATTCTTCTTTTTCGTTGTTCAGGTTTTATCAATTTAATAATATCTGTTAGTTACGTAGTGAATGCATAATTAACTGCCTTGATTTTTTCCAGCTATCTTTTTTCTTTTTCGTGTGCTTACTGCCTAACCTGCTATGTTGCGATCAGATGCCTTGGGCATTTTCTACTAGTCTACCTCAGGCCGCTCGCCCCCGGCGACTTTACTTACTTACTTTTTTTTTTTAATACATTGCCCCACACTAGGAATTTCTCCTGTATCATGAGTGCGTTCACTCACAGACACAAATACCCAGACCCGAAACAATTATCTGTAGGCCATACAAATATTTGTTCCGTGCGGGAACGAACCCGAGACACATAGCGCAGCAGTCAACTGCTTGAGTCACTGCACCAACAGTGCCGTCCTTTTTGTAGCGATGCTGTCGCGCGTTCGTAGCGATACAGATGCGATACGGTCGCTAGTTACTTAGTTTGATGCACAGAATGCTTGTTGTCGACTTCGTGAAGGGTCTGTTTACACCTTGTATATATATTATTGTCAGGACAGGACCTCATTAAGGCGCGTCCCCCAGCAAAACGTAGCTCTAGCCGTTTTTTATGCAGTTTTCTGGAGCTTATAACTCTTAAAAAAAAAGATATATCAACCAACAAAAAATACATTAAATTTCTACATACTCTTACCTTCAAAATGGTACGTTTTGATTTTTTCTTTTTTAAGTAAAATATTTAATTAATCCCCTCACAACGAAACCACAGAAATGAGAAATAATTATTGAAAACATGCTACTTCTCCAAAACTAACAATTGTTTTTATTTTGTTTTTACACTAATGGATAAGCAATTTCATAATGAACATTATGGTACGATTTTTTTTTTCAAAAACCCAAAATTTGATTTTATAAAGATTTTTATGCAAAATTCTGAGCGTATTCGCAACCGTATCTATTGACATTCAGTATGCCGCCAGGCCTCGAAGGGGGAACCCGTGTCGCTCGTCACCGCGCCGCGTCGGCTCATGCGCTCGCTCGCTTACGTCACATTATCAACAGATCTAAGAAGTAATTTCAAGTAATAGATAAGGCATTCAATGAAATATTTTTTTATCAAATATTTATTGGTGCGTCCAAATACTTTTGGTCATTATGAATTCAGACTCACGTCGATAAATAGGTAGGTACTTTCAACTTTTACTGTGATACAAAATAATATTGGCACGATTACGAAAATGAGCTCAAAATTAAAATCCAAGATGGCGGCTAGGAAAATTTTAGGTTTTTCCGTCATGGGTGTCGTTTTCATGGTTTTTGGGGTCGCTGATTACGAAAATGAGGTCAAAATGAAAATCCAAGATGGCACCGACGAAAAATTTTGGTTTTTCCGTCATGGGTGTCGTTTTCATGGTTTTTATGGTCGCTGATTACGAAAATGAGGTCAAAATGAAAATCCAAGATGGCGCCGACGAAAATTTTTGATTTTTCCGTCATGGGTGTCGTTTTCATGGTTTTTGGGGTCGCTGATTACGAAAATGAGGTCAAAATGAAAATCCAAGATGGCGCCGACGAAAATTTTTGGTTTTTCCGTCATGGGTGTCGTTTTCATGGTTTTTAGGGTCGCTGATTACGAAAATGAGGTCAAAATGAAAATCCAAGATGGCGCCGACGAAAATTTTTGGTTTTTCCGTCATGGGTGTCGTTTTCATGGTTTTTAGGGTCGCTGATTACGAAAATGAGGTCAAAATGAAAATCCAAGATGGCGCCGACGAAGATTTTTGGTTTTTCCGTCATGGGTGTCGTTTTCATGGTTTTTAGGGTCGCTGATTACGAAAATGAGGTCAAAATGAAAATCCAAGATGGCGCTGACGAAGATTTTTGGTTTTTCCGTCATGGGTGTCGTTTTCATGGTTTTTATGGTCGCTGATTACGAAAATGAGGTCAAAATGAAAATCCAAGATGGCGGCTAGGAAAATTTTAGATTTTTCCGTCATGGGTGTCGTTTTCATGGTTTTTGGGGTCGCTGATTACGAAAATATGGTCAAAATGAAAATCCTAGGTGGCGGTCAGGAAAATGTTTGGTTTTTCTTTCACGGGTGTCGTTTTCATGGTTTTAGAGGTCAAAATGAAAATCCAAGATGGCGGCCAGGTAAATTTTTGATTTTTCCGTTATGGCTGTCGTTTTATATATATATATATATATATATAGTCGAAAAACCAAAATTTTCGTCGGCGCCATCTTGGATTTTGAGCTTATTTTCGTAATCAGCGACCCTAAAAACCATGAAAACGACACCCATGACGGAAAAATCAAAAATTTTCGTCGGCGCCATCTTGGATTTTCATTTTGACCTCATTTTCGTAATCAGCGACCCCAAAAACCATGAAAACGACACCCATGACGGAAAAATCAAAAATTTTCGTCGGCGCCATCTTGGATTTTCATTTTGACCTCATTTTCGTAATCAGCGACCCTAAAAACCATGAAAACGACACCCATGAGGGACAATCTAAAAATTTTCGTCGGCGCCATCTTGGATTTTCATTTTGATCTCATTTTCGTAATCACCGACCCCAAAAACCATGAAAACGACACCCATGACGGAAAACCTAAAATTTTCGTCGGGGCCATCTTGGATTTTCATTTTGATCTCATTTTCGTAATCAGCGACCTCAAAAACCATGAAAACGACACCCATGACGGAAAAACCAAAAATTTTCCTGGCCACCATCTTGGATTTTCATTTTGACCTCATTTTCGTAATCAGCGACCCCGAAAACCATGAAAACGACACCCATGACGAAAAAACCAAAAATTTTCGTCGGCGCCATCTTGGATTTTAATTTTGAGCTCATTTTCGTAATCGTAATATTTGTATCACTGTAAAAGTTGAAAGTACCTATTTATCGACGTGAGTATAGTAACTGAATTCATAATAACATTTCATAAAAAAATATTTCTTTGAATGCCATATCTATTTTTTCTTAGATCTGTGAATTTTACTTGTATTCGTATGAAGTTCGCCAGGTGGCGCAAGTAATAGTTTACGAAGTATTGTAGAGGTGGGGTGCGGCAAAGAGGGAGCAAATGCTCAAGGTTATTTGCTCAGGGTACCACCTTAAAGGGTAGCGGTGACAGCCAGCCACATGTCGTATATAGACATAGAGGCGTTTCGGTTTATCCCTTTCAGATAATGAATTCCTTTTACGACATCCTGTGTGTGGGAGTACGCTTTATTTTTGCGCGAAATTACGTGGTAATTGTTCATATAAAGTTCGTGAATGCTAGTGAAATTAAATGAAACCTTATGCTTTTGCAGCGGTGTCTGCGAGAATGCGATTATGGTTTAGGTAAATGCCGTCAAGCAAATTACGTACTTCTAGTTTCTGTGGCCTAGGTCTATTAATGCGGCCTTATCGTGAGTAATGTGCTGGGTTTTATTATGATAGGATCGGCAAAATGTGTCACTACTGAAAATCATTGGAAACTTTAATGAACGAACGATTATTATTTTGTACACTACAACAGTGTTGTCATATTCAACCCAACGGTTGGAGAATGCCTTGTGTCATTAAGTCCGTCTATGTGTTGTAGTTTTTTTTTTTTCTTTTTAAAAAACGTTGCCCCACACTAGGAATTTCTCCTGTATCGTGGGTGCGTTTACAAACATTGAAACTCACATACACAAATACCCAGACCCGGAACAACTAAATGTAGGCCATACAAATATTTGTTCCGTGCGGGGATCGAACCTGCGACACGCAGCGCAGCAGTCCAATCGCTCAGCCACTGCGCCAACCGTGCCGTCTATGAATAAAAATGAATAAACTTCATCTACAACACGGTATGTGTTGTAGATGAAGCCCCAACTACACCTCACCTCTTCCATGTTGATTTATGCTTAATAATGTTAATAGACATATTTTACACAGACCACACAGTAGCATAAGATTGCCGGGCACCAATGTCCTCGCCAACGTTGATTAATTGCGCGCCGTCTGCAACCGCCAGCGAACACGTACTTAGTGGTGACAGTGATGGCTCCCCGATGCACTGCTAACAGGAGTAATTACGAGAATTGTGCTTAGCAATCAGTAGTGTGTTTAGTGTGTTAAACAATAGAATGGGTACATCGAAAATGTATGAAATCGCTACTGAGACGTTTCCTAGTACTTTAATAATGTGGCCTAACTTTCATTAGCTGCCCCGACTTACGAACAGTAAGTCGTGGGTTCGAACCCAGGCGTATTACTTTGTGTAATTTATTTCATCACCGCTGCTCTCAAAACAGTGAAGGAAAATATCGTGAGGAAACCGAAAAACTTCGAAGACATGTGACATCTACCACACAGTACTGGGCCCGTGTGGTAGATTTTATAGTTCATCCCTTTCCTAGAGGAGAGGAGGCCTGAGTCCTTGGGAAAGTGGGATTATTGACTGCTGATGATGAGCTTTCATTTTACTATTTTTCTCTCTGTAGGGCTCCGTAATAATGACTTGAAATAATGACTCCAAAGTTATCAAAAGTTAATTATTCCATGTTGACGTCAACAGGGTTCCTGGCAGAAAACAGTTTCTTCGTTAAAAAATATTTGCATTGGAAGTCTTCAAAACAGTTATCCGTCAAAACAAAGAATGATTGATGATCACTGATTAACTCTAGATTAAAGCTGGTTCAATAATTGAATGAAAGCCTCATTCAATTACATTTACACTTTTCAATAAAAATAAACCATTTTTTTGTTATTATGAACATACAGATACATTTTGTAAAACAGTTATTTCTTGCCGTTATCCGTTTCATGAATAGAAAGAAAAACCTTAACATCTGTCAGTTTGAACGCTTTTCATTCAATCAACGTCACTTGTTCAGCTTATCATTGAGCTTGTCACCCCATAGGTAGGTGGGTAGGGAGGTGGTGTAACATAAACGTGTTTAATTACTGTAATATTTTATTTTCTACATGGATTATAACCCTATCAAGAGGTGTACCCTATAAAGGAGGGAGGATACATTGATATTGTGGTCGACATCGCCCTTTGTACTTATTCGTGAGATTGTTTTTCTTTGTTATTCTTTGGTGAGGTACGAAAAATAGGTGCCATAATATTACGGTCGTAATAATAGAAGAGTTTTAAACAGAGTACACCACCATTTTGCCCTTTAGGTTAGTTGGAAGGTACCCTTTTTAGACTGCGGCAGTTTTGACCCACTAATTCCGGAATCATTTGTTAACCTGAGAAAAACTGAATAGCAACAAGTATACTAGCTAATTGCTCTTGAATTCTTAAAGTCAATCTAATATACGTACTTCATTGTATTTACGAACAAAAATACTATTATGTACATAATATAAAGAATGAGTAGGTACTGTGTCTTTCAACAGGGTATATTAATATAAAACAGGGTTACAGACAGGGTAAAAGGGTGGAAGGGACTTACGGCTTATTCAGTAGGTACATCATTACGAACATGGAAATTGCGTGTTTTAAAAACTGGCCAAGTGCGAGTCGGACTCGTACATGAAGGGTTCCGTACCATCGTAGTAGGAAAGCCCCTTTTAATTTGTATTATTTGTTAGTATACACTTAACAGGTAACAGTTACCCATACGGATACCAATTCGTGATAAATTTGTTTTTCATAGTGTTTGTATTCATACATATAATTATATATAAGTTAAAAGCTACTTTTAAGCTACAGTTGAAAAACTGCATTAGTTTACATATTTACTTATGCAGTTCCGCAGCTTACAATATTTATAATAGCCCGCAGCATTTGCTTCTTCCTGCCCCCGTAGCATGGCGATTCTATCTCTATTCCATATAATTTAACATGAGACCTTGACACAATCTGTCATTTTGTCGATTCTTCTGTCGACAAAACCCGTTTCTTCGGTGGTCATGCTAAACCGGCTGCTCATGCGGTTTTCTATCGGGCTCAGTAATAATATTATCTTACAGTTATCATACATAAGACATTGAAATAAGCCTGCTTTTTAAGTCCACTTATGTCGGACAACACTCACAAACACAAGCGATAAAGTTATTTCGGGCAGAGGTCAAGCGACGATTTTGGCAAAGGTTACAGGGGGGTTAAATAGTTGATAACTTGGAACTAATTTATGTTCAAAACAAGATATAAGAACATGTTTTGTTTTTTATTTTTAATTAAACGAAACATAACATTTGCTTCTTTGTACCGAAGAAAACTACGTACTTACTCGATTTTTGCGCGAGGAAAACGAGCCAGATGTCTACGCTACGGGCTTAACTTTGCTTTTAACTTCAGCTGCTTTTTCAGGGAAGAAAAAGTGCCGTAATCGCGCAAAGGCATAGACGATAAACGTTTCATGGAATGCGTGTAAACCAACCACTGTATGTATGGACCCTAAGTGTTGGGGGGTATATCTGCGTAACCGCAAACATTAGTATCTATTTACAAAATATACTTATGATTATACTAATGTAATATACTATGGAGTATACTAATGATTCGCACTAATGAGAACCAATTACCCTTATCTGCAAATAAACCCGAGAAAACAAGACCATTGTAGACTATAAGTATTAATAATACTTATTTTCGACCGAAAATGTAATAAGGTCACAAAACAAGGATGATAATATAATTAATACGTGCCTGAGTAGAGCGCAACCCTATTATTTTGTTTGGGTCATGTCATTAGCAGATATTGTTATGTTATGTTATAATGTTTTATAGGACAAAGGATACGTGATAAGTCGTAATGAGTTAGAAATTCGTTCTAACTCATTACGACCCTTTAATGGGGAGTCGATCGATAGTTATAACTAATTTATGCATTCTGATGTTTTGTTTCCCAATTGGTATTTGTTTTAATAATTCACACCGTGGATAGAATGATGAACCACTTGAAGACATCAGAAGCACAAGCATTCGGCTTTCATAAATTGTATATTGTGTATATCTGTAAATGGTTAAATACTAGTGATCTGTAAAACAAATCGTCGAGCAATCCCGAAACTTGGGTGGAATAATAAATATTGATTACATAACATAACACTTTGTATTCTTCGGATCAACCACATTTCGCCAGTTAGGTACTTATATTTTTAATGCTGAGTTGTACCAATTAAGTAGTTAAAGTTAAGGTTTGTGTCAGAGTTAAAGGGGTTGTAAGTCAAATGAGGCGTGATTTACCCCAATTCGATGCGGGTAACATGTTCAAATATGGCAATAATAAACAAAATCGTAAAAACTCGTTTCTAGTGGTGTCAATAGTAGACACTTCATTTAATTTATATCAGTTCGGCGTCTGTTAAATAAAACGAAATTTTTCGGATTCAGGTGAGCTATATTTATGAGAAAATAAAAACATGAACAACAATTTTTTTGCAAACATTAAAACAAAGTAAGTACCTATTATATTTATTGCTTTGTCTATAGCACGTATTATTTTTTGGTTGAACAATTACCTACGATGAATATCCTTGATCGTAAAGTCAGCTACCAAGCTACGTTTTTAGAGACTCGAAATCTTGGCAAGAAACATTCGTCGTTCCATGTGGAAAAACGATCGGCTCTAGGTAATCACACTTTTCTTTTCATCGCTTTCGTCATCAGAACTGGTTTCTGCGAGTATTTCTTGGAGCAGGGACATGATGTCTAAAGGTTATATTCAACGCGTTTGACAATTGACAGACAATTTAACACAAACTATAACACTAACCAGGTTGCAGTTACGGTTAAAGTTATGACGTCATTTAACTATTTGTCAAATGGCGCAACTCATTGTTGGCCTAACCGATACTATAACTGAAGTTTCGATGTTTGTTTGATGTGTCATTTGACACAAACTTTAACTTTAACTACTTCTTTGGTACAACTCAGCCTAAGTCCTACGTAATAGGGGGCGAGCCTATTGCCATCATCCGGGTACAATTCCAGATTGGGTGACTGCTGCTGAGAAATTCCCTTTGCCCGACCCGCGCATCGAACCCTGGACCTCGTGCACAGCGGTCATGCTTCAGAACACTACACCAACCAGGAAGTACAATAGTAGTAGGTAATAATTCATCAACAAAACTCATAGCCTAACTTATAACATTACAACACCCCGAGAAAGCCCGAATCTAAGTATACGTATACAACACGATAACATCCGTAAACATGTTTCACTTTGTTGTCAAGAAACTCCAAGAAATATGTCATTCATCAACTACGACAACTACTTATTATTTATCGTTCGGGATTTTCAGTGCGTTTTAAGGTTATCTGTATCACCGAGGCGAGGGTACGAAGTATTTTAATATCTGTGCCGAGGGTGAGAATGAACCGAAGATTACCTCATTAACGTAACGACCCTGGGTTTTATCAAGTAGCGTCGGATGTTTTATCGAGAAGCGTCAGGGCGTTGTATAACTACTTACTGATTCAATGTTTTCTCAATGATAGGGATTTAACAAAGACTACTCGCACATTGTATGCATATTACCATGTCTTAGGTATTCTCCACGTGCAGATTATGGGTAAAAAAAAACTCAGGTTATTATTACATAAGTGAACTGATTGGACTATAATAATTCTGAAACATCGACCTGCCAGTGTTTCTGAGTGCTGTCAAGTCCTGGTCACAGGGCCCTGTCGCCATATTACTTGACTGTCATGGATATTGAACGATGTATAGGTATGTAATGTATGTACATTATATGAAGGTACGTATAAATCATAATTATACGTACCTACATATAATGTGTAAAAAGTACGACACTATTAGTTATCAGTCCAGCCACAGTATAAATATTTGTGGTCCAGCTTATCGAAAAGGGAATGGTCGATTTAATTTTAATACTGATACTGTTTGACTGTATCATTAGACTGCTGGATAAAAAAAATATTTCTATCTAAGACTACTGTGGGCGTCTGTGGGCCACTGCGGACCATTAGTCGCTACTGTTGCTAGTCTAATTTTAACTTGTACCTATTTAATTTTCAAGGTTTTTTTCCAGACGCTGTAAGATTGTCTGAGATTATCTACTTATTTAGCCAAATCAGGCCGTTACCATAAAAGTCATCGTCGGTATCCCGTACAAAGGCGATCCTTGCCAGTAGGTACCTCTAGTACTTGATAAAAGGGACATTGTGTGCGATGGAGCGGCGAAGGTTGGACATCTAATATCACAATAGTCTGTTACGAGCGAAGGGCTGGCTATTACTCTGTGAGCGGTGTCTGTCACATATTTTCCAAGAATTTAATAGTTCGTAATTTTCGTACCTATAATATGATGAATTATGAAACTCGATATAAAAACAAAATACTTATTACCGCTTATTCGATTATAAGACAGTTTTTGCTACAGTCTACAGAATTATTTCAGAGACGCCATCATGCATTAATGAATAGAATTGAATACTTACTACTTATTTAATTAGGAGCTGGATATACGCCACTGACATTTCACCCTCTCGCAACAGATTTATTGGGCGCCAGAGGGATAGTAGCTACGCGATTTGCGAGTAGCGATTACATAAAAAAAACCGTAAAGAATTAAGAAAGCAATTGGCAAAAATAAGCTGAAGGTCCCCTCGGCATGATTTTATATAATATACTAGCGACCCGCCCTCTCTCCTCTAAACCTTCCTCTTGAATCACTCCTATCTATTAAAAAAAACCGCATCAAAATCCGTTGCGTAGTTTTAAAGATTTAAGCATACAAAGGGACATAGGGACAGAGAAAGTGACTTTATTTTATACCTACTATGTAGTGATGAAAAGATCCTATGATTTATAGTTTATGAGAAAAATGGTAGTAAGTTACAACAACAGAGGCTACTTTGCATATTTATTTATAATGTTTAAATTGAATTTTTATTTTTTTGAAGCGAAGAGGTCATGCTTTAGATTGTGTAGATTAATATATAACTTTTGAAAAAGATCCGGTGATGGTTGCGGAATAAAAAGGTTCTAATGTATCCTAAAAAAGGCCAATTCACGTATGTCCACGTCTTAAAAACAACTATTGGTCTTCTTCAATTCAGAGCGTAGGTATAGGTAGGTACAAAGAGTGTTTCCTCAAGATGTAAGCGGCGCTGCCGAGTTCGCGAGAAATACGTACTGATATTGAGGAAAATGTATTAACATTCTTAAATATGCGGAAACCGGTCAACCGGTCAAGGTCTGGGTATTTGTTAATGTGAGTTTGAATGTATCCCGCGATACAGGATACATTCCTAGTGTGAGGTAAAAAAAAAAACTCGTTTTACAAAATTTTACCCCACCCAGGGTTCGAACCGCTTGGCAGTTTAGGCCAAGGAAGCAGGCAAATTCTATGCATCTTGATATATTTATATGACGCATAATAATAAGCACCATCTTGACTCGACGATATAGTAATCATAAATATAAATGTAGCCTGAGTTGTTATGATGGAACCTTTTAAACACAAAATAGATTTCAACATCTTATTGAGAAACCGCCAATTTGGCGCCAGACTAGCTTCAAATTGAATACTTTACAGGACTGGTAAAGTGCAAGACTTGTGTTCAAACTCTGCATCATCAATTCATCATGCAGCCTATGTCGGTTCCCACTGTTGGGCCAGGTCTTTTGTGTTTACTATAACTTTGTCTAGCTTTGCCTTTGATTCTGAAGGAATGTCTGACTTACACTAATACGATACTATACATAATAGGGAATAGTCAATATGTAATCGCTTTCCTCCACGTGAAATTATTATTTAAATGACTGTACTTGAATCTGATTTTGTTAACAATTTCAAGGGTTTTAATTTTTTAGCACAGAATCGTAACCCTTTTTTTTTGGGGGGTGGGAAATTATTAAATGACTCGAGGTAGGGAGTGTCAGACTTCTACTGACAAAAAACCACCCATATTCCTTCTTAGCCCTTTGGGCCGAGGCCACGGTATCTCTTTCGAACAACCCGCAGCCGGAATCGTAACCCTAAAGTACTCTTTACGCCTTGTAGTTCCAGCTATCTGCCAGTAAAAGTTCCGTCAAAACCACTCCCTCCGTTATTTTAAGATTTTTGAACCTATAAAAATCGAACTAAATACGAGTTTTTTAATAAATAAAAATCATTACATAAAAATTGAACATACTCTCTAGTAAATCGTAAAGATAGAAACGCGATTTAGAATGATCGGCTCGATACTTTTTTTTATCAAACATGACTCTAAATCACAATTTCAAACGTGTACACACGGCTACACATCAAGCTATACAAAACCAGTATAATCTGATCGTTCATTGTGCGAAAAGATCTAGTAAAGTGAGGCCAAGATTAACTGGTTTTGTATAGCTTGATGTGTAGCCGTGTGTACTGCTAAGACATTTCATCATGAATTTATATGAAAGTTATATCAGTAGATAGAACTTTTTATTCTGAAGTAAATGGTGAAAACAGATTGTATATTTTTTTATAGTTTTTCTCCAAGAAGCAAAAAACAGTCAAAATTTAGGCATTATATCGCTCGCGCGGCAGGGCGGGGGGCGAGGTCGTGCGTACATAAAAACAAAGTACTGCAACCTCGCCTTAACCGAAACAAACAGACAGACCGACGAAAAAGAATGTTGGTACTTACTTACCAAGTCGTTCCTAAGCGTTTAATAAAAAGTAGTTATTTTGAAATTACAAACAGACACTTTCAATTCTATTATTAAATAAAATTGAAGTGTCTGTTTATAGAAGTGTCGGTGGTAAATGTCAATTCAATACATCATTAACTTGACCATCATCGTTATAGATGATTGAATGTTACTTCGTCTATGCATTCGTGTCCTTTCTTATATTATTCAATAGAATGCAAAACAATCGCATAAGACCAATACTTGTGAAGGTAGTTTCCTCCGTCCAATTGTTTTTCATTGCTCACGGTTACTCCATTTACCTTCAATGCCGTTCGTTTCATGCTTAGTTTCAAGTAATTAAAGATGAATCGTAATACTAGTAACTCGCAATAGTAGGTTAGTTAAACCAAGCAGAGGTTATTAAGAGCGTAGACGGGCTGCATTTTTCCATACAAATGTATTCCCCTATTCTCTTCCTGGATAATGCCTCTAGAGTAATCGTTTTTATTTATAAAAATCCAGGTCTATTGAAGGCATGCCCCTGTCATTTTTTTTTTCAAAAAATTTATTACAAAAATAAATATGACTTACCAAAAACCTAAAAAAATACCCCGTTTTTACCTACGTAATCAGATGACTACCAAAGAAAATTGAAAAGTTTTTAAAATAAAAACAAGTAATAGGGGCATAGATCTATTCTTCCTTTAAATTTTGATACCAAATATAATTTGATTGGCTTAGGTTTCGAGGAGAAAACAGGAGAATACGAAACGTCGATCGGTCAAGGTTTTTTATAGGTAAAATCGTTCTGAGCTGCAGTTGTCTCTATCGCACTCACATATTGATACCGCCCGGTTGCTAGAGCGCAGCGCGACGGCAATAGTTATATATACGTATATTATACGCAGCCCGTCTATGCTCTTAACGTTCCCTATTCGTTCCTAGAAATAACATGGTTAACATCACGCCTGTAATCCCCAAAGGGTTAGGCAGAGGTGTACATTTAACTGCCTCGTTGGTCTAGTGGTCGCAAGCGCGACTGCTGAGCGTGAGGTCTCGGGTTCGATTCCCGGGTCGGACAAAAAGTGCTATTGGGTTTTTCATAAGAAATTTCCCAGTAGTAGCCCGTAGTTTGGAAGTTGGCGGTATAATAAACCGCTGGTCCTGCGCCTGATCTCTCTCCGGTCGTGTCGGATTGCACATTGCACTTGTGCCTGCGCACACACTTGTGCCCTATAATATCTCCCGCGCAGATGGCTAATCTCCGCTGAGATTGGCCGCCGTGGCTGAAAAACGGTCAGGAGGACTAAATACCCATTTGTACACCCACATTTCGTCAATTTCGTTGTAACAGGGTGCGAGCCTATTGCCAACAACTGGACACTAATTCATACTCATTACTTTATTGCATTTCACATGTAAAAACTTAGGTGGTAAAAATTAAAATTAGATCACGTGAACCCTGTCGGGCACAGCAAACACAAGTGAGTTAGGAGAGAGGAAGCATTTGTTGATTATAATTATGTAAAATATAGGTAGGCTCCGTGGCTACTACTGAGATATTCCTAATGGTAAAACCAAATAGCACTTAGGACCTTTTTTTTTGGTGGGTGGAAAATCATCAAATGACCCCTGCTTTTGGGCAGAGCAAAGGGGAGTGTCAGACTTCTACTGACTAAAAACCGAACCCATGTTCCTTCTTTGCCCTTGTGCCGAGGCCACGTCATCTCGTTCTATAATCCGCGGCCCCGACGGGAGAACCTAGGACCTCACGCATAGAAGTCGCGTTTGCGAACACTACACCCATGAGGCAGTCTTCCTCGGCGATAATGATTACTTCTTAAGAAACAAATTAAAAATCAAATTGAATATTGACTAACCGAAGTCATCATTTTTTTTTTCTATCATTGGTGGCCAAGGTTACAGGCTTAAGGTTAAGCTAACATCGATATCACATGGAAAGAGGAACACCACCTTTTTTTTTTGGTGTGTGGAAAATCATCAAATAACCCCCCCCCCCCCCCGCTCTTGGGCAGAGCGGAACGAAGTGTCAGACATCTACTGACTGAAAACCAACCCATGTTCCTTCTTCGCCCTTGGGTCGTTCAAAAGCGCGTGGGTTGACGATATCGTCAAAGCGGGAAACACTTGAATGAGGGTGATAGGAACTGAGAAATATTGCAGAAGAAACGAACAACCTATACCTAATGATATCGACTTCGGAAGACCTAGTCATTTTCCTGCCCTTGTTTGTCCTATGTTATTTGTGGGAACTTGGAATTGCCGTATGTACTTAGTATATTAACTATAGGCCCGTAATTTCAAATTATGAAAAGTCGCTTTCAAACCCAAGCACTGTGTCGTTATTACTTTAATTAAAAATACCATAAAGAAACACTTTATGTTCTTTTAAAATGACTACTTAAGTATGTAATCACGTGTAAAGACTATCTGTTAATATTATTTACATAATAAAATAAGAAAAACTCGTGACTGCAAGTAATTAAACCTGTTATTTCTGCAATGTTAATATCGTCGTTAATTTTAATGAATGAGATGACTTTATTTATTAGATGCTGTATATGCATTATACACGGAGTTTATGTTGCAAAGCAAAGGGAAGTGACGAGCAATCTGATTTTAACAATATGTATAAAACCTAGATGATTGACCAACAAAAAAGGTGATTTGGAAAAAAGATCTTCGAAAGTTGCGACACCGTTTCACCAATCTTGTGGGAAATTAGTATTTGAATAGATCATGAATTAGTACAACATTTCAGAATGCAGCGATGCCATGAAAACCATATAAAAATGAAAAGGTCCTTTTTAACAACAGGTACCAACTTACACATAAAAACTGGTTATAATGTGGACGTTAGATTCTCATGGTATTTTATTTTTCAAAACAATAGTGCAGCTGTTTTAATACAAACATGGAGCAGTCACGGTTCGTTGGGCCGCTGTGTCGCAGTCTATAGAACCAGCTAGTTAAACAGGCAAAAAGTATGAATAATGAGCTAATTTACTATAATTATTTTACATTTAAGTATACTGCACTGTCGCCAAACAAGACAAAGTTGATTGTCATATTATTGCAAAAACCAAAGATGTTACTGACTTTTTAGTTTGATATCCAGTCTTACGAATTACAAGATTGTGAGTCAGATAGACAGTCGCTTCAAGGAAAATATTGTATCTTGTTATATTGGGACCAACCTTATCAAAGTCTATAATCAGATGATGATGATATCAAATATAATACTCATTCAGTCTTCAATTAAGATACAAACAAGCAACATCTAATTGGTAATTTCACTTTGGCAGTGTTGTGACTGGCTCTACTATTTTGATTTTGATGTTGACCATTCTGAAAGATATTGCCAATAGTCTTGTCACGGATTGGTTTTAGGACAACCACGTGTATATTATAATACCTCCTGCATAAATTAATGAATAAGGAAAATCTTCGATCGTCTATAAGGAAATTGTGGTTTTATATCCAAAACGTCTTGCTTAAAAAACTTGTATTATTTTTACAAAGTGAATCCCATTCATCTTGAGTGTCTAATAATACTAACTTTACTGTACCTAACTTCATGCTATAATACACTATTAAGAATTTTCTTTACAATTTTTATGGTCGATTGTCTTTCAAATGATGACTAACCGCCATACCTACTGATCTTAAGGTACCCAGAGCGTTGATTATCGTCTTTCGTTACTTCATGGAAAAAAGTACCCATACAAAACGATGCATTTCGACACATGTTTTGAATGTATCATGGGCAAGAGAATACTCAATGTTTGTCATGTCCATGTACATTCGCTAAATACATTTTCATTCATTTCTGTACAACTATGCATAAGTTTAGTATAAGTATAAAAGAATTTCAACAGTTTAATTGTTAACATTCCGACCTTCACGAACCAGATAACACGGTCTTATTGTGCCAATTCAGAAACGAGTAATTACCATTTCACTAAAGAGAAAATGTTACACTTTCGGAAAACATAATTTAATATCTACAACCTAGTTAAAACATAATAAATATCACGTAAAAATAAGTTACTCCGATCGTTGTAAGCACTACACAAATAAATATAACAGGAAAATACTTGCTAGTAAAAGTCTTAGATTTTGTTCTCGGGAAAACACAGCACTTCCACTCATACGCACATTGACAAAATATAGAATCCGTTCGCACTCCACTTGGTAGTTGGTAATTGCTTCTCTGCTGTACATGACGACCCTACAGTCCGCGTTCTTAGTGACGTACAGCCGCATGCGGGTCGTGGGGTCCAGCACAGTCGTCACGCGCCAGTCTTTGATCCCGTGCTGGGAGCTCTCCGGAGGCAGGATATCCTCATCGCGACTTCTGGGCTTCTCGCTCCACAGGCTCACGCTCAAGTCGACGCCGTCCTCTGTCATCTTTTTCGTGTTGTAGTCGTGGATATAGTTGCTGAGGAATGAATGAGCAATCTCACAATATATAGCCACAGTCTCCACTAACTCGACGTCTTCTATCCTGAGCCAGCATTGTTCCGCGCGGTCGTTCCGGTTCGGCAAATCGAAAGGGATGGGAAACATGTAGGGTTTCACATCTTTCGCGGTTACCTCGGAGCACAACACGAGTGCTTGCAACAGAGAGACGCCGATGACTTCGAGTAACATTTTAAATGTGTTGCTGTGGCGACGTCATGATTGCAACTAAACGACGGTCGTGACGGCTCGGTGTCGCTACAAAGCGTTGCAGAATGGCTAGCTGCCTTCATAAACGTGATTACAGGTTAAAAAAACGATTATTAGATTGCAATTTACAACTCATTGTTGTGGGAACGAAATCCACGTGATTGAATGGTTGCCATTAGTTAAAACAATTCAACATACCTATAAGTATATAATTTTTCTACTCATACATATCCGTATAAGTATGTTGTTTCTACAGTTAATATTATATGTGGAGGCTTTGTTCGTTTACGACAAATTCCAGTGCATAAAAGGAACGTTGACGGGAACGATTGTCACTTTATGGTTGGTTGGCATTGCACTGTATAATGCAGTATAATGGCATACCTGTGCACTTGTAATAGTACATTGTTACCTTAGGGGTAAAAGGAACTTATTTAGTCCCGAGTCGGGGTTTGGCGCCTGAGCGCAGCGAGGGCGCTAATAGTTCGAGGGACTACATAAGTCTTTAACCCGAGGTAAATACTGTGCTTTTCATTACGAATACAAGGAAAGTTGATGCGAATTAGGCTTGCCCCCAATTACCTAAATCGGTGAATAGACTTTGCTCCTAATTACATCGGTTGATAACAATAGGCTTGCTCCTAATTAGATTAGTTGATGGCAATAGGCTTGCTCCTTATTACATCGGTTGGGGGCAGTAGGCTTTCCCCCAATTACATCAGTTGATGGCAATAGGCTTGCTCCTAATTACATTTGTTGATGGTAATAGGCTTGCTCCTTATTACATTGTTTGATGGCAATAGGCTTCGTCCCAATTACATCAGTTGATGGCAATAGGCTTGCTCCTAATTACATTTGCTGATGGTAATAGGCTTGCTCCTAATCACATCGGTTGGTGGCAAATGTGGCAATAGGCTTGCTCCTAATTACATTGGTTGACGGCAATAGGTTTGCTCCCATTATTACAACAAATAATTTGACAGCTGTCAGTAGAAAGCGATTCTCCCTAGGGCTGAAAAGTAGTACTTTCAACCCGCTCCGCAGGCATGTTCTGACCTACTTTCAGAGTATGAGTAATAAAAAATAATACATGTTTCCAGACAACTTAGGTAATATTTTATGGGAACTTCAAAACCAAACACGTCACAGACAAATTGATTGCTGGCAAATTAAGTGAGGCCCATATTCGTCAGGATCAGGAGACGATTAAGGACTCTATTTGACGATAGACATCGTCTAACCTTATGGCTCATAATGACGTTTTCGCTACGCCATTTTAGTGAGTGCTGCAATGTTTCTGCGTTGCAAGTGGTTTGAGTGAAGCAGGATGGTGTAATTAGTTTCAGTTTTATGCGGCAATGGACCAACAGTTACAACGCGGGGCCAGCAAGGGGTCGTGAGTTTAAGGTGAAAGCGCCAGGGTAGCGCGGGAAATTGAAACTTTCTTATTTTTTTTTGCAATTTACGGGGTCACTGTCGCGTTAAATGTTGATTAAAATATGATTCGCGACGTAACATGGGCTGGTGTCCGCAACTCCACGTCAAAAGTGCGTATTTTGTGTACGGAAATACAGCCTTATAAGTTGTCAGTCATTTAACCAAATTCAATTACTATTTCATAAAAAAAGTTCAACATATTAAGGCCGGGTTGCAGTAATTTTAAGATTTTTGAACCTATAAAAATCGAACTAAATACGAGTTTTTTAATAAATAAAAATCATTACATAAAAATTGAACATACTCTCTAGTAAATCGTAAAGATAGAAACGCGATTTAGAATGATCGGCTCGATACTTTTTTTTATCAAACATGACTCTAAATCACAATTTCAAACGTGTACTGCTAAGACATTTCATCATGAATTTATATAAAAGTTATATCAATAGATAGAACTTTTTATTTTGAAGTAAATGTTGAAAACATATTGTATATTTTCTTTATAGTTTTTCTCCAAGAAGCAAAAAACAGTCAACATTTAGGCATTATATCGCTCGCGCGGCAGGGCGGGGGGCGAGGTCGTGCGTACATAAAAACAAAGTACTGCAACCTCGCCTTAAAGACTAGATTTGAATTTGGCGAGTTACCTACCCTGGCACTTCCACTTTAAATCCCAATTGCTGCATTATTGAAACGAATCAGTAAATATTTCTGACAGTGCTGCTATACGTTTTCCTGAAATAATCGAATAAACAGGAAACAATGGAAAAAAAACGCTTTTGGCTTTGATTCTTATCCTTCTTTTCTGGTTTATGTTAATGTTCGAAAAGAAATAAGGAAAGAGTTTCAAGGATAACATTTTATAAGTGGCTTTAGTCTATATATATTATTTAAAGTTTTTAAGTCTATTTTGATATTACGCCGGCTGGTGTCACCGCCGGTGACTTGTTTTCTTGACCTTTTGTGACCCTGATTTTAGACTGGTTATATCATAGTGGCACATTTTTCCAATTGGTGTTGCGGTCGCTAAAGCGACTGCTGAGTTTCAGTTCCTGAGATAGATTCGCGTAGGCTAGAAAAGTGTTATTAGGAATTTCTTATTCCAGAGTTAGGAAGTTGCTGGTGTAACATCTCCTTGCTTTGGAAAGTTCACGGTGTGTAGCATCTATCCCCTTTGTTCTGATAATTATCTGTTCAAGTCATAGTTCTAAGACAGTCGAATGGTTTCTGGCAGAATTTTATTTTGCAAATATTTGTGTATTAATTGTTGTGAAATATCAAAGCTCAGCGATATTTTAACATTCGGCATGTAAATACCTATATGCCTACATTATTTATGAAAGAATGTACTTAATTTTCATATTTAAGGCCAGACCAATTTATAAAGTATCATTACCATTACAATTATCATTCAATAGAAAAATTATCTTTATCTACCCAGAACATTTATACAGGCCTAAAAATCCACGTTCTTACTTTGGGTAATTTTTTCTTTCGATGTTGGTTTCTACTTTCTACCTAGTGCAAACGAATTGCGTCATTGGTAAGTTCCAATTTGCATAATTATCTATAACCAAACTATAAGTGAAAATAGTACCAAGAAGGCTGGCAGCATTGCCAGCTTCTGGTCACGAGACGAGTCGGCCAACCACCTGGCGACTTATAAGTTTTTGGGGGGTAGAGGAACAGGGTGTAAAGTTCCTCATCCCCCGTTGAAAAGGGAGGATCCTCCGACCGGACGGGTGTTGTGTCCGGCGGGCTAACTGCCCTTTTTAACGGGGGATGAGGAACTTTACACCCTGTTCCTCTACCCCCCAAACTGGTGACCCCGACGTGATGCTGCATATTAGCTCCAGTGAGTCGGAGTGATGCAGTGCTGCGTTGTGGCTGGCTGCTGCGTCGACCAGGAGAGAAGTGCGTCTCTTGCTTGTTTGGGGGTATGAGGAACAAGTTGGATCTTGTGTTAATTGAAAAGTTTTATTCTAGTTATAGCCCGTTAAAATAAAAAGTTATATTTAGGCTCCCAGAAACTTGGATTTACCTTTAAACTGACTCCCCTAGATATCTATAAATAAATAAATTGCGTTCTCTAACAAATGTACGCTAAGCCCAAAAATATAACATTGTATGGAATGTTAGATTTTATAAAAAACTAGCTGATGCCCGCGGCTTCGCCCGCGTGGATACTGTAAAAACAATCCTTGATGCGGATTATATATCATTCTAATATTTCAGCTCGATCGGTGCAGAACTTTTTGAGGTTTTGAAGCGTACACAAACCAACATAACATTTTTATATATATAGATTTACTTTATGTGGAAAAATATTTATCGGAAACATAAAAGAAGAACAGTGACACATCATCAATACATTTGTGCGTAAATGGGAAAACAATTAAGTTGTTATGACGACAAATATAGCACCTAGGTATCATTAGTAATTAATATGACGCCACAAAGTTCAGATATTCAGGAAAATATATCTTAAAATTCGCATTAATTAGTATGCGGTTATTATTCTACTAATTACTGTAAATAACAGGATCAATGTCTACAATTTATTTTCAACAGGACTATCAATTAAAAATAACCATACATGGGTACCTAATTCTTAAAGTTGCCATTATTAAAGAGGATTTTATTAATCGGGCAGATATATGGGGAGATACGAGCGATATTTTATTTACTAAAAATTAAATCAACGGGTGACAATGATAGATGATTCACTAAAATTAAATAAATTGAACAGCTTAAAGTTAGAACACATGGTTTGTTTCAACATAATTTTGAATTCCCTCGTTGGTCTAGTGGTCACATGCGCGACTGCTGAGCATGAGGTCTTGGGTTTAAATCCCGGGTCGGGCAAAGTCAGACAGGGTTTTTCCAGCAGGAATTTCTCCGTAGCAGCTGCGGCGGCAGCAGCGGGGTCGTGGTTTGTGTCCAGTTGATGGCAATAGGCTGGACCTCTATTAACCCCCCCTGCATTAATCCTTCGGGGATTACATGCGTGATGTTTATGTTTTGTAAAAGTATGAAACAAATAATTTAAATTGGTTATTTAAGATGTCTGCAAGCGAATTGAACAAGCTTAATTAGCATTTTAATTAACTGCATAGCCTTTACCAAATGGAACCGTTGTTCCATAAGCGGTCTGAATTACATTCAGCCATTCAATCAAACTGCTAGCCAAACCAAAGACAAAAAACATTTAATTACTAGATAACTTTAACAAAAAACTTTGTTTCTTCTACCTTTTATAAAACTTATCCATGTCTCTTAAACTTTTTTCAAAAGGAAGTTATCTTTTGACCAAAGTTTTATCACAATTAATAACCCGAGGGCACCCCGGTCAAATGGGCCGTTTTTTATACCTACTAAATTGGTTTGCATGTGGTCGCACGCAACTCGTCTAATGTGAAGCGATATTGCGGCCTAGGGTGGAGCACGCATGCCTAGCCAACAAATGAAATTCAGGACCAATCCTGAATTTCATTTGTATCGTTGACAGTCGTTACAATGACATAATAGTCAGTGGCCTGACAGTCTAACAACGAGACATACCAAGGGGTATCGCGTTACCCAGTCAATGCAGTATTGTGAGGTCACAAAGGTAGTCGCTCCATCTATCTATCTATCTATATAAATAAAAAGAGAAGTCCTGACTGACTGACTCATCAATGCCCAGCCCAAATCCTTGGACCTAGAAAGCTGAAATTTTGCACAGAGGTTCCCTTTATAAAGTAGACAAGGAATTAGGAAGGATTTTTTGAAATTCAACCCCTAAGGTAGTTAAATAGGGGATGAAAGTTTGTATGGAGAATTGTCATTTTCACGCGGGCGAAGCCGCTGGCAAAAGCTAGAGTAAAATACTGATACTCAGTTACATCCGGTTATATTGGAAGCTGACGATGACATACCGAGTTTGAGAAAGGAGGATGATGACCCCGGTCAAATGGGTTAGAATCTTGTGCGTCGGTGGTCACAATAGAAGGGCACCCTGACCAATTGGGTTAGGTAAGGTTTGAAATGTAAACAAACAAGCATGAGCCGGGTGACAGGCGAGTACTACTGCCAAGGTGTTGGCATCACCATTGTATTTTCCAGACACATTGTCATTCGGCCACTTAGTATTTTTTACTTATTTGAATTTATTTTCGCTCATTTGCTAAATGTTCATTCAAATTGTGACGTAGTGGTGAACTGCATGGCTGCATGGTTCTTGTGGCCCGTGACCTTTATCGGTATTTACGTCACGACCTTGTTTTTTAGCATAATAATTCCACCGACAATTTTACAAAATAAGTTGACCAACAGCGCATTCAAATGCTAAAATAACCATCCGGAACTGTATGCTCTGCAATAACACCATTTTTCTTACACAAGTATTTTTTGATATGGCTAGTTATTTTTGTACTTAATAACTTTTTGGTGTTACTTATCATTTCCAAAACAACGTTGTTGTTCTTTGCTTTTTAGTGGTTGAGAAAGACCTTAATTTGTTTATTTTACCTAATAATCGCACGTGTTTCTAACATATTGCGCAAGCTAGGGTTGGAGGTCCTTAGTAAGACTAACTTATGCTACAATTTGTATCCCATCTGCTGAGGCAAAGGTCTCTTCTCTGTTGGTATAAGTGTGCCACAAGCCAAAGTCCACCACGTGGGCCCAGTGCGAGTTGGTAAAACCACATACAAATAAAAATATTACTCATTGCGTATGAGTTCTGGGTACGATTGTGCTTCTCAGTTGTTTTTACAACTTCCATTTAACAACAGGAATTGATTAGGGAGCCTCTTATCACATACCAAGCTACCTGGCTCACTTGTTGTTGTGTACGTCAATCTGTCTGCGCATGAGTCACACTGACGTCTGAGACCAGTTTCGTGGAAGCAGGTAAGTTTCTTACGAAACTTTGGTGCATCGTGAAAAAACAGCGCTGTGTGGGGTAAAACCCGAATTTGAACATTGACTACTCTCATGAACTAAAATGATACTTATCCTATTCTCCGTATTGAAATATTTGGAAGCACTTTTTGACAACAAAACATTGATTATGAACTTCCCATTACGTACATTCATTGTGTACAAAAATAAATATTAAACCGGTCCCAACGAATTCTGCTTAATTGCCTGTTGTGCTACACTTATCAGAGCAAATGTAAGAATTAGTTTGATGTTTACTTCACCTCTAGCCTTCTCTTATCTGTTGTCTGCGAGAGTAAAAGAGACGACAATTGTGGTTCCCTGAATAGGCGTTTACGTCAGACACGCACACACACAGATACACGAACTTGTTTTAAATAAAACCAATCAACGCTCACGAGATCAAACGTGTCTGAGCTCTCGCATGTATACGTCATGCAAAATGGCCAGCAGAATATATCTGTTGTGCCTTTTAGTTTCGTTAATAACTGTGAGTTATATAGAATGTCGTGGTGGCAGCAGAGGCAGCAGTAGCAGAGGCAGCAGTAGCAGAGGCAGCAGCAGCCACTCTTGGGGAGGCTCAAGTTGGAGTAAACCAAGTTCGTCGTCTTCAAGTTGGAGTAAACCAAGTTCGTCGTCTTCAAGTTGGAGTAAGCCAAGTTCATCATCTTCAAGCTGGGGTTCACACAGTTACCCCTCGTCGTCATCAGGACTTTCTGGGTCTGGATATAAACCATCGTCGTCATCAGGATCGTCATGGGGTTCTGGATCTAGTTACCCCTCGTCGTCATCAGGACTTTCTGGGTCTGGATATAAACCCTCGTCGTCATCAGGATCGTCATGGGGTTCTGGATCTAGTTACCCATCGTCATCAACAGGATTGTCAGGATCTGGAACAGGCTATAAACCCTCGTCATCTTCAGGATCGTCATGGGGCTCTGGATCTAGTTACCCATCGTCATCAACAGGATTGTCAGGATCTGGAACAGGCTATAAACCCTCGTCATCTTCAGGATCGTCATGGGGCTCTGGATCTAGTTACCCATCGTCATCAACAGGATTGTCAGGATCTGGAACAGGCTATAAACCCTCGTCATCTTCAGGATCGTCATGGGGCTCTGGATCTAGTTACCCATCGTCATCAACAGGATTGTCAGGATCTGGAACAGGCTATAAACCCACGTCATCTTCAGGATCATCATGGGGCTCTGGATCTGGAAGTAAATACCCGACATCATCGTCTGGATCTGGCTCAGGAACCCATACTTATCCATCTGGAAGCGGAATGTCGGGATCTCATTCAAACAACAACTATTACAAGCCGACTAACACGTATGGTACGAACAGTGGTACCAATACAGTCCATCATACGACACATTATTACCACAGTTCGGTACCTTACGCTGTGCCAACGTACTACAGCACACCGCAGTATCTATACGTCAATGAGTACAGGACCTCCAACAGTCGGTATGGAGATTTGCTAACAGGCTTGTCTCTGTACAATCTCGGTCGGTCTCATAGTCACTATAATGACCACTACTACTATGACGACTACTACAGGCGCAGGTATGACAACCCGAGCTCTTCATCATACAGGGAGCCAACATACAAAGCTCAAGACCAAGCCAACTGCATATTGAAAGTGACAGAAAATGGGCGTGTAGACGTGTTAAAAATTCCGTGTGAAATCGTTTCGACTTTCACCCAAGATAGTAAAAAGGTGGCTTCTTCACAACAAACTCAAGTGAATAAAACAGTGTGTAAAACGACTACTACAACGATAAACAATACAGTGTCCTCAGTGCCGGAAGTGCCTGTGGCCCCAGTGCTGACTGTGTTGCCAGCCGTGGCACTTAATAGTTCTTCCACTAACACTACAGCGCCACCGTCTTATAACAGCACCGTGCCAGTTACTTCAGGTGTTGTTATATCAGCAAACGGTACATTGACCAGTACAAACGTTATGATGCCAATTAACGCGTTGAATGCTGACGGTACTGTGGCTTCTCCTTTGAACTCAACTGTGTCAACTGTGACTCCTACTACACCAGCGAATAGTTCATCAGCTCACGTTACAAAGACTGTGACAACAGTTAATGCAACTTCGGTCAACATCACGACGTGTACCACAGACTCCTCACTTGTAGATCCTTTGTCAGTGAAAGGCCCGCCAGTCAACTCGAAAGACCTGAAATGCGTCGTAGAGATTCAAACGAAAGACGCTTTCTTGAGTAACGTTATTGATTGTAGCACTCTAATGGCCTATGCGAAAATGCCTGAACCAAAGAAAAACACTGGAATATTGCCACCAAGAGAGAAGCTGAAGTCATGGTTGGCTAATCCGCCTTGGTGGATGTCCTTATTTATAGCTGTGTAATTTAAGTCCAAAACGTATGTTGTTATTGCATAATTATACCTCTATTTGTTACGCAAGAAACTAGATACTTTGTTTTACAGTAACTGTGTCGATAATGTTGTTATTAATCTCAGCGCGTAATACAGTGTTATACATGACATACTTCTGTGTGCAAACCTGTAACTTTGATGTTGTACTTTTAAAGATGTTTTTTGTCTGCAAATGAATAATTTAGTTAGATAGATAAGTTCTCTATGATGTGCCATTTACTGCATTTACGTAGATACCTCTCACATTACTTTTTAAGAAAACTTTCTTTATGTTAATAAAGATGACCATAAAATAATGTTTGCCTTTCACTTCAATGTCTTTGTTACGATTATTTCAAAACTCTCATTACCTCTCAAGTTAATTACATAATAATAATATGTATGACTACAGTACTTATGATTTCGCTAATAGGTATAATTACAAGGATTACAAGGAAACATCATACATTTATTAATAAATGCCTAGAACAGTTTATAACCATTGAATACTTCACATTTCTCACTCATTACTCAGTTATTAATTGGTTTCAATTAATTTGAGTGTACTACGCATCAAGTTAATTAAAATGGTGCGTAGAACACTCGTTCTAATTATAAGCGCGTAACTTTTAAAACTGATAAAAATGTTTTGTAAATTCACATTGATATCCCTTGACTTTTTATATAGTAAAGAATGTAAACAGCAGATAGTAACACTTTAAATGTTATTAATATTTGTTTTATTTTGTAGTATCGAATACCTTTTTTAATTTAAATGACCGTTCTCACTGACACCAGACGAACCGCCTAAATAAAATTCAATATTTCAATAGTCAAATTTTCACAATCAACCTTATACCTAAGACTATAGTGATAAAGTTGAAAAACTATTAAATAAATTAGACAGATTGTAGTACTACGATATAGATTGTAGTCGTAATATAGAGTATTAAACCACTGTCTTTGATTGTAGTAGTGTGTACTGGCGTCTGTAAATTACGGTGTTAAATGGGGAAAAAAGATCCTAAATGAATGAATCACATTAGTATTTATGTTTGCCACCACTTAACACCTAACAGTGGGTATTTCTAGGCACTAAAAGGGGCATTCACACTAGGTATTTCTACATTCTTAAGCTTAAATATTGTGTATATGTCACAGTCAAAACTGTAAATCAGTCAAAACTACTTTTGTCCGGTCAAAACTATTAGGTATAACAAATTAGGTATTAGGTGGTTTCTGTTTTATTTCTCTACTAAATTATAATAACCTAAATGTCGTTATTAAACTTATTAGGTTTGTTAGGTTTTTTTTTTGACAAAGGGTCAAAAAAAAAAACCTAACAAACCTAATAAGTTTACTTTTTTAAATATCCTTGTAGGTACGATAGCTAACACTTTTTTCATTAGAATAAACGCGTTTAAACGCAATAAGGGTTTTGACTAAAACCGTATACCGTATCTGTTACAGGCAAAACTCTTAATCAGTCAAAACTACTTTTGACTGATTAAGAGTTTTGCCTGTAACAGATACACAGTTGTAACCTTGGAACAATACGAAATATTTACGGTTTTCTGTCATTCGCCTTAGCGTGCTAGATTACACAGTTCAATTGGATGTGAGTGGCCGATGTCTGAAATGTCCTTGAACAGAAGAATGTTTTTGTATATTTTGTTACCACGTGTGTCTGGGTTATTTAGGTAATACTGTCACATGCGCTTGCGTGGTCGGTCGCGGGATGAAGGCTAAATAGCGCCCTGCACACGTACAGTACGGACCGCGGGAAACACCACGCGCCGTTCCATCCCTCGCTCCGAACTGTACGTGTAGATGTGCGGATCTAACAGTCCGATCTGGCACCTCGACGCGAGTCCTTTCTCACAGTTTTACGCGCGCATCACGTATAAACGTAAATTACAAAAATGGCGGTTTGGAGCGTCGAACCTATCACAGAGTTCATTCTTACTACTGTGTAAAAAACTTTTAAAAGCTATAACGTTCCACGCGCCAGTCCAAACCGCAGTCCAAACTCTTGAAAATCAATTTACACGCACAGTTCGGAACGTTTGTCTAGTTATGTAAGTTTCGTCGGCAATCCAAACCGTGAATGCATTTTCAATCGTAATTAGCACAACAGTTTGATCCGCAGTCCAAACCGTTACGTACAGATCTAACTGCTGTTTGGAACGCAGTCCAAGATGCGCGGTCCGAACTGTACGTGTGCGGGGCGCTAATGCTGAAAAAACAGGACGCGTTAGTATTATTATGTCTGCGAATTGTTAACAGCCGGCCCGTTAGCAATACACTTAGGTAGGTACATACATAAACTCACAACCGGTGTAAACTGGACACTTCTTTCTGTTTCGAAGGGAAAATCAGAGAAGCCGTTATTATGCGATAAAATAAATTAATAAGAACTCGAGGAATGCGAAAACCGCTTTATTTATAAATATTTTTAAGAATGCTTTTATTGCTTTTGTGTTTGTACAAAAGCGCCTGCGCCTAACTGTTTTGTTCTGCTATCCTTACACTCACGTGATATTTTTATCGAAGTAGGTACCTACCTAGGTATTTTTATTTTACGTACCTAAATCTTTGTCACCTACTTCGTTTATTGGGCATGTAATGTAGGCAGTTACGTAGGTAGGACATATTATAATGAAAGTAAATAACTTGAAATGCTTGAGATTTTTAAACGAGATACCATGTTTCTTGGCTAAATATTTAAAATTCTTTGTGACCAGTAGGCGAGACAAAAGTGGAGTGTGTTAAGCGTGCTGTATCTAATCTCCGCGAACTATCTGCACTACACATGTTAACTATGTTATGATCTCGATCTCATAAAGATTAAATGTAGCCCATATTAATCAACTACCCTTTTTATAGATTTCTAGATAACATACAGAAAATATAAAATTATGGAGCCTAACAAAATAAGTTGAGCAACCAAACTTTCACCAAGCGATCACTCATAATAATCCGACAGGCGCCTTTCTTACAACCTTCGCATTCGACCATTTTTTCCTTCTAAAATGGACTATTTCGATCTATTGAGGAGATTTACTCCTATCTCAAGCCTTTCTGTTCCATTACAAAAAAAAAAAAAAAAAAAAAAAAAATTACCCCGGTCTGTTAATTTATCAATATCTTTTATCCGTGCTGACTTAACAAAATAAGGTTTTTACGCAGTTTGTACGAAACCCGAACGTGGAAAATTTTTGGTTAGTTATTGACATTGACCTTAGCCTTTGCTGTTTGGTTTTATAAACCTTTGCCTTTTTACATCTATTAAATGGTGTCCCTAGCCATTACTGTCATTATTAAAGCGCGTATAACGTTTCAATTGGGATGGATTTTTGGTATGTTGGATTATTTTAGGATTTGCTACCCTGAGAGCCTAAGCACTAAGCACACGCCGCTTGTTTAGGTATGTGTCAAAAGGCAGAGCACACGATTGCGATTTTTTAGCTAGTTACTGCAAGGTATTATAACTTATAAACAAAAATTGCATAATAAAAATATTTACCGGAACATGTATTCAGTCGTTGATTAAAACCCTCAATATCAATGTTGGATGAAATGTAGCCCATATTAATCAACTATCCTTTTTATAGATTTCTAGATAACATACAGAAAATATAAAAATAAGGAGCCTAACAAAATAAGTTGAGCAACCAAACTTTCACCAAGCGATCACTCATAATAATCCGACAGGCGCCTTTCTTACAACCTTCGCATTCGACCATTTTTTCCTTCTAAAATGGACTATTTCGATCTATTGAAGAGATTTACTCCTATCTCAAGCCTTTCTGTTCCATTACCCCGGTCTGTTAATTTATCAATATCTTTTATCCGTGCTGACTTAACAAAATAAGGTTTTTACGCAGTTTGTACGAAACCCGAACGTGGCAAATTTTTGGTTAGTTATTGACATTGACCTTAGCCTTTGCTGTTTGGTTTTATAAACCTTTGCCTTTTTACATCTATTAAATGGTGTCCCTAGCCATTACTGTCATTATTAAAGCGCGTATAACGTTTCAATTGGGATGGATGTTTGGTATGTTGGATTATTTTAGGATTTGCTACCCTGAGAGCCTAAGCACTAAGCACACGCCGCTTGTTTAGGTATGTGTCAAAAGGCAGAGCACACGATTGCCTTTTTTTAGCTAGTTACACTGCAAGGTATTATAACTTATAAACAAAAATTATAATAATAAAAATGTTTACCGGAACATGTATTCAGTCGTTGATTAAAACCCTCAATATCAATGTTGGATGATCTATCTAAATACTTGAAGTATTTTTATTCACTCGTTTACGACGCTAGTTGACGCTACATACCATATATTCGGGGCTAGTTTTTTAGATTCGTAGGGTATGTGTCAACCCTATATTCAGAATCGCGAAGCGCCCGCGCCTCTCCGGCACCGGGTAGCAAACTAGCAACGCTACGATGCCGCACGATTGCCCCGAAATCATGCGCAGGCGCCGCTAGGCACCGTGCACACAGCACAGGCTCATAAACTTAAAACTAACGTTGTTTTTATCAACACTGTAAAAAAAAAACAACGTCTAGGTAGGTATATTCGTCCTATTAGCTTTTTCTACTTAGAATTGATCAGTCATTGGCATTTGATACGTTCAACACACATACAAAAAAAGCAAATTAATAAGAGAACTAAAATTTGAAATATGAGTAGACAAAAACATATCTAACATCTCGATCACGGTGTACCTACACGATGAGGAAAATAGATCGTGCTGATCAGAATTATGATCGTGATCGTAGCTCTAAGTACCCATCTGTTATATCAAAATTAAAACATTCGTTTATAGACATCTATCTACATCAATTGCTAAGCAGAAACTATAGTAATACGGCGCATATTCACTGATTTTTTCAAATCACTAAGCAATCGTAGGTAGTTTTTCAAATCACTAAGCAATCGTAGGTAGATTAGTACAGATTTCGCGGATCAAGCTAATTCAGAAACTTGACACCAAAGGAGGTTAATGTTCAACAATGACTCTTACTGCCGTGGCTCATGCTGAAAAATGAATGATGGATATGTCACGGCTAATACCCGAAGTGCGGCTGCACCTAGAGCTGCACCTGCCGCGAGACGATATCACGACCGTCTCGCGGCAGTATGACTTTATGGGCGGCATGGGCACCGGGCCGTAGGCCGACGAAGGAGGCCGGCGGAGGCCTGGCACTTCGGGGACAGAAGACATTAGTGTTATATATATACGCGAGCAAAGCGAGCGCGCGTCATGGAGTACATATAATATGCGAGGATAGACCTAGTTTTACCCGAAAACCATCGGCTCGTACTAGGTTTAACCAAGAGTAAGTGGCTACACCTAGTTCTAACCGGCTAATGATATCGGATATACCTAGTTTTATCCAACAGGGAATGGCCGAACCTAGATGTAGCCGGCATGATGAAGGATAGACCTAGTTTTACCCGAAAACAATCGGCTCGTACTAGGTTTAACCAAGAGTAAGTGGCTACACCTAGTTCTAACCGGCTAAAACTAGGTGCAGCCGCACTTCGGGTATGTTCTGTTACGGCTAACAGATATACCACAATAACACTTTATAAACAGAACTTTTCTCATTGCAGGTATAATCTCGGTGTGCTGGGTGTCGGGCGCCGGCGTGGGGCTGCTGCCGCTGTTCGGCTGGCACTCCGGCACCAACATGCCCGGCTGCTACTTCGTCGAGGTCATGGACTACAACTACCTGCTGTTCCTGTACTTCGCCACCATCGTGACTCCCAGCGTGCTGCTGGCTGCCTTCTACGCGCATATCTACCGAGTTGTTGTTAAACAGGTAATAAAACTTTATTAAAATAGTATTTATTTAAACAAGGTTTCTGTATGTGTGTGAGTTTGAATGTTTGTAAATGCGACGATACAGGAGAAATTCCTAGGGTCGGGCAAAGTTTTTCTAAAAAAAAATAAAGAATTTTACATAACATATTACATAATTATTTCTATTTAATTTAATTGACTCTGGTGTACCTAACTGAAGAGTTTTACTTTTCAGTATAGTGGTTGTGTCGTCCATTTAGTACCCGCTGTTATTATTTTGTCATCCCATCTATGACACAGTCTCCCTTCCTTTCGTTTGTATTGTCTTGGACAATCCTTTGTTACGTTCTTAACCCATGTGTTCTATTTTATTGTTTTTTGTGTATGTGTTTGTGCCCTAGCGTGGGGGCAACGTTTATAATAGGCGTTTGTAATAAAAACAAAACTGAATACTCATTTATTCTTTATATTTCCAGCTCAGCGAGGTGATGACAGTGGACGGCTGCCGGGGCCGCATCCCCGGCGGTGGCACCATGCTACGAGTGCTGGGAGCTGCTCAGAAACGAGAAGTCAAGGCCACTCAGAATCTCGCCATCATAGTATTCTTCTTCATCATCTGCTGGATCCCACTTTATACAGTGAATGCGATCAAAGCCTTTATGCCTGACCTGGACATTCCAAATCCTCTCACATATGTCTGCATCATTGTCTCCCACTTAAACTCTGCCATCAATCCTTTCTTGTACGCATATCACTTGAAAGATTTTAGAGCGGCGTTGAAGGGTCTCCTCTGCTCCATCGCAGGCAGAGGAGTGACAATACAAGCGCCGTATAGACCTCCTATACCTGTGAGAAGACAAGCGTTAGAACGGTGCAACGCTCTAAGAGAGAGACCAAAAGTTTACGTGAACTCCCCGGTGTGGTTACGACAGAAGCAAGAGGAGATAAGCACGACGGAGGAGTGCAGAGCAGTGGCAGTAGCAACATCGGTGGTGCCCGACGTGGAGCCATTCATAAACAGAGTTGCTGACGGATCTAGTGGCTGTCACACCCCTGAGGGCAGAGACAGCGAGGCTGGACCGTACCTCATAGAAACTAGCGAGGACAGATGTCAGAGTCCATACAGAAGGGTTGAGGAATTGATTCGGCGTGTGCGGAGTGTAAGTGCCGATCACAGCTGACAGGAGCCTTGCCGGGGCTTTCCGGCATACAGCGTCACGTGAGGAAACTATAAAACAAACAAACATTCCTAAAAACAGAAGATTTGTTGAATGTAAATATTTAAAGTCGCTTGTAGTAAATTTAGCTAAGCATTATAAAGTCACGGTGTCTCGAAATACCATCATGTTGTTATTGATTAGATTTGGTTTGAAGACGATGTTGAATGGAACGGATTTTTTTATGTTAAAGTTATTACTATTTAAGTAAATGTGCTGAATGTACCTATTTTGCTTGTATGATTGTTATAAGTTGTTGCTTCTATGATCTATGAAAATATAAATTTATAACTGACTGTACGATTATTTCGATCTAGCGTAGTATATGTAGAGTATGTAGGAACCGAGTAGGAAGGTGAATTAGTTCTTGAGAAAATCCTAAGAATCTGGCAAAAGGAAACAATATTGATCCCATAATCAATATTGTTTCCTTTTTTCTTCCTATTCCTTCTTCCTATTGTTTTCAAAAGGAAATAATATTGATCCCATAATCAATATTGTTTCCTTTTTTTCTTCCTATTCCTTCTTCCTATTGTTTTCAAAAGGAAACAATATTGATCCCATAATCAATATTGTTTCCTTTTTTCTTCCTATTCCTTCCTATTCCTTCTTCCTATTGTTTTCAAAAGGAAACAATATTGATCCCATAATCAATATTGTTTCCTTTTTTTCTTCCTATTCCTTCCTATTCCTTCTTCCTATTGTTTTCAAAAGGAGGCCTGGGTCCCTACAGTGGGAACATTATAGGCTGATGATGATGACTCCAGCATTACAAACAAAACGGTATTTGATGTGACACTGGCTGACATCCAATTATTATGTTTTGTGAAGTCGAACAGGTAAATACATTCTTACAAAATAGTTATACATAGTTAGCTAATCTATATAAATAAAATAAAAAGAGAAGTCCTGACTGACTGACTGACTGACTCATCAACGCCCAGCCCAAACCCTTGGACCTAGAAAGCTGAAATTTTGCACAGAGGTTACATTTATAAGGTAAACAAGGAGTAAGGAAGGATTTTTCGAAATTCAACCCCTAAGGGAGTTAAATAGGGGATGAAAGTTGGTATGGAAAGTCGTTTTTTTTTCACGCGGGCGAAGCCGCTGGCAAAAGCTAGTCTTAAAAAATATTCTAGAAAGAATATAATTAGATACCTATACAGTTACTCTGCTGTGTAACTGTACCGGCTAATGAGTTTTGTTAACAATATAACTAAATTACATTAGGTAACTTCATAATGAATTTGTTTAATGAGGCGGGTATTCAAAACTTAAAAGAAGCTACCAAGCTAGCAAGAGAATATAAAATTACTAGCTGACCCGGCAAACGTTGTTTTGCCATAATTATAAATAATTTCCTAGGGGGATGAAAAATAGATGTTGGCCGATTCTCATAGATACCGGATAAGCACAAAAAATTTCATCAAAATCAGTCAAGCCGTTTCGGAGGAGTATGGCAACGAAAACTGTGACACGAGAATTTTATATATTAGATAGTCATACTGATATGACAAATTAGTATTACCACGAGGAAACAGAGGAAAGAACTCTCTGCCCTCTGCAGCGAACGCCGCGAATGGCTCACTATCTATTTCCCACTCAAGCCGCTAGATGTCACTGTAAGTCTATGACCCACTGCCTGTTGTTGGTAAACACAGGGGGAATCCGTAGTAAACAGATCATGAGCAACCACATCTTTTTGTTGCAACAAGGGGAGAGTGAGTAGGACAGCAATATTATTACGAATCTATCCCACGGTAACTGCCAATGATGACAATGGATTTCGAAATGACGAATACCAACGTAGGGTCTACGTCACTGTAGCTTGGTGAGTCCCTTCAAAGAAATTGGCTCGTTGGACACCTGCGTCGTCTGTTTACCTGGCCACAACGGTGGTTTTTGTAATGTTGACTCATTCAACTTATTTATTTTTCCCACAATTTGGGGAAAGATCTCAAGTTGCTAAAATGGTATAAGGTTAATAATTGCAATTTTAGTCAGATTTAACCTTACAACGGTGGCTACACGGTTGATCGATCTTGTTTGTTTTGTTTTACCTCGCTATTGGGTTTATGCATCCGATTACAAAGACTGACGTTTGTGCGTTTTGAAAACGATTTAGGGCGCTTTCAATTTATGCGTTTCATGACGGCCTGCTGAGGTGCCGAAGCGGTGCGTTAGTTGTACAGCGTACGGACGATCCTTTTTTTTCACACAAAACGCGCGGTGCGGCAACAGTGCGGCGCCGGTACCGCGAACGTTCGACAACAGAACAGCGCTACGAATGTCGTTAAGTCGAAAAATCTAAAACTTTCTTTAATCGATTTTCAACCTTATGCTGTTGAAATAAAGCTGAAAATCTATTAAAGAAATTTGACATCGATACGACGTAGAGACATTCGTAGCGCTGTTATTAGTGTAGAGACTGCAGGCCCTGGACGGCAACGTCGCAAGCACCACGTGTTCATTTCGGTCTCTTTGATGATTTTCAATAAGAGCACTAACAGTAATGTTTCTTCTGCCGAGTCCATGGTTTGACTGATTTCATATCACTGGGATAAAAACGCACGGCAGTAAAATACGCTTTCAATTCAATTTAGGCGTTCGGTGCCGGACTGCTACCGTACTGCAGCGGTCCGACAGCAAGATATAACCTGCGGCACGGTAAGCGTGCCGCAACGGTCCGACACGAAACGCATAAATTGAAAGCGAAAACCTTGATTTTATAGCTCTTGCCATAAAAGACGGGTTGTAACTTTTTTAAAAATTAATTGGTAATCTTTCAATACAAAAGAGACGGGAATACAACCTGCTTTGCTCCAATGAAGACTTGGAAAATGTATCATCTGTTATAAGTATTCTTTACTACTCTTTGGTATCATCCAACTGACAAAATCGTAATCAAAAGGCGGAGAAATTATTTTTAGTTTAAAAGATGTAAAATGTTAAATTCTAAAGTGTGTTTACATTTCTTTAAAAAATTAAATGAATTGTATTGTTGTGTCATCGTCGAACGAAGAAAACTTTTGTTCCGTGCGCACGAATTGTTGGTTGATGGTTGATAGACTGCTACTTGTTGTAGATAATGTTATTGTGATTTTTAAAAATGTTTAACAGCAAGTTTGTATTGTTGCACGCTGTTCTGCTAGCTGCGCTTTTAGACCCAATATTGGGACGGAGAGGTCGCGGACACAGTTATCCTAAGTGGGGCGGGCTGTCTGGCCATGGTCCCGGTAATCCACCAACTGTGTATCACGGGGGTAAGGCTTCGGG
Source organism: Diarsia mendica (assembly GCA_949316265.1). Lineage (NCBI taxonomy): Eukaryota > Metazoa > Arthropoda > Insecta > Lepidoptera > Noctuidae > Diarsia > Diarsia mendica. The sequence continues at coordinate 18,094,595 of OX438897.1, forward strand.
CGAGAGTCATAATTATCCGGCATCAGGCGGTCTTTCTGGTGGTAACAGACCTCCACAAACGATTCCCCCTCCCGTCCACCACGGAGCACCGGTGCACTATCCAGCGTATCAAGGCCAACCTCCAACTGACATTGATAAACACTCAAGTAATAAATACGGCCCAATGTTAGCCGGTCTGGCGTTACTCAACCTTGGAGCTCTTGGCGCTGCCGCCTATGCAAGCAGCGGGCACGGAAAACTGCATTACAAACCACAAAAGAACGAAACATGCAAATTTGCAATAAGAAAAGAAAACGGAGACTATGACGAGACGAAAATTGATTGTGAGATTATAAGCAGTTTCATTTTAAAAGATCAAGGGATATTACAAGCAAACAAGTCAACAACGTCGACAACACCAACAACAACTGACGGAATGTTAGTGCCATATGTTGAAACGACCATGTCGACTACGTTGACCACGTCGACCACGTCAAACACGTCGACCACGTCAACCACGTCGACCACGTCGACCACTCGCGTTTCGAACGGATTGAGTGGAGGGACAAACTGCTTCGTGATTCATACCTCTCCATCACACAAAATGGAGAAGCATGTGCCATGTGATTTATTACTAATATACGCAAAACGCTTAGAAAGTAAGAAACTCAATGCTCCGAATGGACACGTGTTAACAATAGTGTCTGACTTGAATACGAAGATTTTTTATTTTTATTTAATTTTTTTTCTGGTATATAAAACTATGATTTGGTATTTTTGATTAGGTATGGATGATTTTGATTGTTCTTACTGTTCGATTAATTTCATTATTTTTTGTTGTTTATGAGTGTTGCTCAAATAAAACTGAACTTATTCATTATCATTTTATTTAATACCTATAGAAACATTTAATTTTAAAGTGAAACAGTAAAACAAACAACTCTAACAGATTAATTCTCATTTAATTACATTTATAAATGCTTTTTACTTGCGTATTTTGAAAACTTGAGGTAAATATTCGAGCGTTAGTGAACAGTCGTGTGAATGCACCGTTAGCGAAAAGACGACAACGTTATACAATCGGCCAATCGCAATAGGTTTAAATTTTTATCTTTGTTCCTAATGTCAATATTTTGTATTTTAGACTTTATTAGGAAGGACGTTAAAGAGGACTGTTGACTCAACGGTCCTCTATAAGACCGAACAGGGGCTTCGATTCTCCATCTAATGTATTCCCCTTTTTTTCTGAAAAATGCATTAAAAGTTTTAGAGCATTCATTTTGACGTGATAATAACGTCATGAAAACCGAAGAACACCGGCTGAAAAATCACATTTCAGGTTAAATTCAATGTAGCACTCTTTAAACATTGTGCTAGATAGTGAATGCTTTGAATAGTAAACGGGTCATGGAGGTAATTTAAGTAAAGTTATACCTGAAAAAAAAGTTCCGGTCGTTGTATTGTAAACATCACTGTGCCTGACGCTCCAAATAAATATTGTAAACTAATAGAAAAAGCTACAGTTTCACAAGAAAGTTACATTAATATTGAACATCTGAGTGAGGAGAAGTGTTTGTGATTAAAAGCCGTCGCATATCTGTGATGTATACAAATAAACGTAGCAAGCAGCGCGAACGGTAACGTCATGGAACAGTCCTGAACTAGCCCTTGAGGCAAGCAGACGGTCCCTTCGAGTTGCACACTACTTACTGATATATTGAGAGGTTTTAATCTAAACCCCAAAGCCCACAAGTGATTCTAGTGAACACAACATTGGCGACGAGTAAAAAGCGCAGTAAGTAAAATTGTAACTCAAATTATATACCTGCTTACGGAAATTGGTCAACAACAATAAATTATAGTTTATTGTGTTAAAAAAAAAAAAAAAAAAAAACATGCGTATTGGTCGAATAGTATTTGATACACCTCTGCCTATTCCTTCACGGATAACTGGTGTGATGGTGTAGCAAAATAATAATAAAAAAACACTATTAACGTTTATACTTTCTTGTATGTTTAATATAATAACTTATAATTACAATTTATTTGTTATTGAATATTATTTGTTTGTCTATGCAAGATCTACGTCGACTACATGCTGATATGCTGCACAAACCGATGTAGATTCTGCGTAACATTTTGACGTGTAAAGGTGTTTGTGAAACAAAATACAAACTAAACATCATTCACCCATTTAACAACCCACTAATTTATAACTTGAAACAAGATCGTGTGTGTGTGACAAATACAGTGTACATATTGCATTTCTTTCTTATTTTGTCAATAAATTTACTGCCCTGACCTACGTATTGTTGACCAAATCCGTTCGCAAAAACACGTGCTCTATTGAAAAAAATTTCAATAAAAATGTTCACTATTGAATGAAAATTCAATAAAAAAAATGTTCACTATTGAATGAAAATTCAATAAAAAAAAATGTTCACTATTGAATGAAAATTCAATAAAAATAATGTTCACTATTGAATGAAAGTTCAATAAAAAAAAAAATGTTCACTATTGAATGAAAATTCAATAAAAAAATGTTCACTATTGAATGAAAATTCAATAAAAATACTGTTCACTATTGAATGAAAATTCAATAAAAAAAAATGTTCACTATTGAATGAAAATTCAATAAAAAATTATGTTCACTATTGAATGAAAATTCAATAAAAATACTGTTCACTATTGAATGAAAATTCAATAAAAAAATGTTCACTATTGAATGAAAATTCAATAAAAAAATGTTCACTATTGAAAGAAATTTCAATAAAAATATTGTTCACTATTGAAAGAAATTTCAATAAAAATATTGTTCACTATTGAATGATAAATTCAATAAAAAAAAGTTCACTATTGAAAGAAATTTCAATAAAAATATTGTTCACTATTGGAAGAAATTTCAATAAAAAGTTCCGTACGAGAAAATTACTCGTAAATAACAGTTTTAAACAAGTGCCCCTTCGACAACCCCGAAGTAAAGTAGATAAATATTATCTGCTGTTAAAACTGAAATTCGTTAAGGCTAATGATTTTAACAAAATCTAGAATGCATTTTGCACTGGCTATCGTCACATAATCGTCACCTAAAATAATAAATCACCTCTATGTCAAGTGCCCGTAGCTTAGTAACAAGTATAAGGGTACATACACTTGAAGAGTATAATATGGGTCTGTTACTTTTATGATTTGTCGAATAAAGTTTCTTTATCGTAAGTGCTAAATGAAGTCACAAAGCTCTTTAGCCGGATACGATACATTTAAAACTAAATAAACAAAGTTGTTACGTGATTCCTTTATTAAAGAGACGGGACTAGTTTATTTAAACACTAAACAACAAATCACTGTGTTAAAGTTTTAGAAAAAAAAAAAAAAAAAAATTTGTCGAATCGATCTTGAAATTTTATTACTGATATATATGAGGTTCTCGACTTACAGATCGATCAACATGTCACAATTACAAATCCCTGCAATAGAACCATTACATTGTGAAGAACCAAACTCAATAGGTTCCCGTTGTGTAAAATGGAAACGTGCTTTAGAAATATATTTTTATAGCAACAAATAACAGGGATCAAAATAATAAACGTGCAATTTTACTACATGCCGGAGGCATGGCTTTTCAAGTCATATATTTTAATTTACCTGAAGCTCATTCGATTGATCCAAACGCGACTGACATTTATGGTATCGCGGTTATAAAGTTGGAAGAGTGTTTTTTCCCGAAACAAAGTTATATATTTGAAAGACACATTTTCCGATTAATGAAACAAGAATCGGAAGGAAAATTTGAAACCTTCCTGATTCGATTGAGGTGTCAAAGCTCAAATTTGTAGCTTTCTAAAGAAGATGAAAATCTTATCGATTAAATAACAGTATCGAGATAAAAAAAAAACAATTTAATGTTTTGTGATTCAGCAATAGTTGAAAATATCATATCAGAAGCAAATTGTTTAGAAGCCGTAGAACGGCAAATGAACAATTTCCACGATAGCCAAAGTAAAAATGCCACAAGTTCACGCCTTAACAAAATTGACACAAAAAGTACAAAATGTACTTACATTTAAAAAAGAGGTTGAAATCACAAAGGTGATAAAAGTTCCCCTGCAGTCAATGTGGCAGCAGAAATCACAAAGGTGATAATAGTCTCCCTGCAGTCAATGTGGCAGCAGAAATCAAATCACAAAGGTAATAACAGTTTCTGCCCTGCAATTAATGCAATTTGCAGGAAATGTGGATTCAAAGGCCATTACCTAAAACACTGCTAATATTTGGCAAAACAACAAATACAACCAAATAACAACAGGCACATTAAGAAAACCAAACTGGAAAACACCAAAAAAGAGCCCACCTCTGTAGAGGAACAAACATTAAAATGCTCATTGATTCCGGTAGTACCTCCAATGTTATAAGTGATAAAACTTAGTAACACATGAAAAAATTCAAAGTCCAGCAAACGTCCCCGAAAAAAAAAACATTCATGGGTTACGGTGCTAAACACCCACTTAAAGTGTTGGGTTGTTTTGATGCACGGATAAAAGCTGGTTCAACAAAAAATATATGTCATTGAAAATGGGTCAATGAATCTTTTAGCTAAAGAAACTGCCATCTCGCTAAATATGTAAAAAAAAAAAAAAAAAAAATTTAACCAACAATCCCAATGACAAACCATTTCCCAAATTCAAAGATATTCTATTAGAGATTACAATAGATAAAACAATTCCACATGTGTGTCAGTCTTATCGACGAGTTCCAATTCCTCTGGAAACAAAGATAATTAAAACATTCTATTAGACGAACTGGTTACAATGGATATGATTGAATCAATAAATAAACCATCCATTTGGTTTTCACCAATGGTACCGATTTAAAAGCCTGATGATATTCGTATTTGTTTATATATGCGCGCAGCCTATAAAGCCATCATGGTCAATGGAACAACTGATTCCTAAATTTGGTAAAGCAATACTTTACCCATAAATCGATATAAAGAAACGATTTTCATCACGTTGAGAAAAAACGTAGTGAAATCACGACGTTTATTACAAGCAAAGGGCAATACAAACGGCAGTACTAAAAGAAAACAATGTTAACAATGTAAAAATAAATGTGTTTTCAATTCAAAAACAATACAATTTTTGGGCCACGAGCTTTCGCCGTCAAGTATTAAACCACTTAATAACTACATCAAAGCAATTGAGACATTTGGAGCACCGGAAACCATCGAAGAAATTCTAAGTTTTTTAGGATTAATAAATTTTGTCGTAAAATGATTCCCAATTTTAAAGAACAAAATAATGATTGCATTTGACGTACTAATTAAAAAAAAAAAAACTAAAATTCCTACTCTTGGTTACTACGACCCAATAGATCGTACCCAAGTTATTGCGGTTGCAAGCCCTGTTGGGTTAGGGATCATACATTCAGAAGTTGAGAAACAATATTTCTAGACCGAAAAAAAAGCATTCGTTTTGGTTTGGGCAATAGAACTAAATCCACATGTATTTAAATAAAAATAAAAACTATTTTAAAGACATCTATAGGCCGGGTAAAATAAACATAGCCGACCCTTTATCGGCTTTATAATCCCGTCTGTGCACAAGTGCCAACAGAAAAAAAAGTCCACTTGAAAACGAATATTATATTAACCAACTTGTTCAATATGCGCGACCCGTAGCATTATCGCTTATTTTAAAACGAGTATATAAGCATCAAATAATAATGATAATGAATTAAAAATAATTAGAGACGCTTTAATGAATAATGTTTGGGATAGTTCAATAAAAAACAACATGAACTTTGGTTGCATAAAAAAATTGTATAGGATGTATTTTAGTCAGAGGGCCAATATCCGCCAGTACTGATGAAAAGATTTAAACTTCCTTCAAAAGTCTAGGTAGATACTGCTGTTGATTTTTAGGTTTACTACCAAGTGGAATTATATCTTCGTGATTATAGTCGATATAAAGAAATCAAATTTTTTAAATCTATCTCTACACAAGAAACAAAAAAAAAAAAAAAAAAGAACTTCTAACGAACCGGAAATCGTGCTAATTTAACATCAGTTAATGGTAGACAATTCACTAGTTAAGAGTTTCAATTATTCTGTCTATATATAACAAGGGATTACGTTATTCGATACAATCCCTTACTGCCCCTCAGCAAAACGGCGAAGTCGAGAGACTAAATGGAGATATCCTTAAACGGCTTAGAATCAGCCAATGCGAAAAATCTGACTGGAAAGATGTTTTTGTCAAAATATTTAATGATGTAACGGCACACCCACCACAGGAAAATATCCATCCAAGCTATTCTTTGGACGAAAGTTCAGATAAATTACTTTTTTTAACAGACCTCGAAAATAACTACAGTACGATTCAGAGGTCAGAGACAAGAAAGAAAAAAAAGAAGGAGAAAAACAAATAGAAGACAGGAAAAGGCGAGCTACAGCTTAACACTAAGAAATTGGTGAAAAGGTTTACGTTGCAAGGAATGATGAAACTGGTCAAGAGTACATGAGGAATATTATAGTACATCTGAAAATAGAAGGCGAGTGAAAAGCATAAATCACGACTTGGATAAAGAAGGATGAACAAGATCAGCACAATGCTGTACTATTATAGATCCATAGGACCTTATTAATGTGCGAGTCTAAATCTAATTATACTTTAGTAGTAGACATTTTTATTAAAAATAAAATATCTAAATGCTAGCCATTATGAATACACGTTGACTAAATATGTATTAAAGATTGTTATGGTATTAACAAATATATATGTATATTATCGTGTAAATTTTAAATATTGTCATTGTACGTAAAACTGTCTAAATGCTAGCAATTAAGAATGATTGTTGTCTTTATATTAGAGATTGTTATTGTATTAAAATCATAGATTACAATATATAATAACGTGTGTGTTTTAAATATTGTCATCATACTTAAAACCTAATAGACACGTAAATACTATGTCCTATAATCAAATATTATTATGGGACTCGAAAATGGTTGATCTCTAAATTCTAAACATTATGATTGTATAGTATTTAAAATAATGAATGTCTAAATTCTGAATATACTAGTTGTATTTAAAATCTAATTTAATTATAAAAAGGAAGAGATGTGATGTATACAAATAAACGTAGCAAGCAGCGCGAACGGTAACGTCATAGAACAGTCCTGAACTAGCCCTTGAGGCAAGCAGACGGTCCCTTCGAGTTGCACACTACTTACTGATATATTGAGAGGTTTTAATCTAAACCCCAAAGCCCACAAGTGATTCTAGTGAACACAACAATATCCACGAAATTTGACGAGGATTTAGAAGGAATAAACCGAAGGAATTTTAAGGTTAGAAATTATCACATATCACTAGCTGTCATTCATTGAGATTACCTGTCAAGTGTCAACGGTCACGTCAAAAACTGACAGCGTCATTCAAGTGTTGCCAGCAAAATAATTAACTTCCCCCATATACTAAAATACGTTCCGTTACACATAATAATGGAAGGTCAATTCCAAATTTTATTTGACAAAATGAAACTGGAAATGCAAAACCAAACATTAGAATTAACTAATACGTTAATGGAAAAAATGGAAGAAAAATTAAAACCTATACTGGAAGAAAATAAAACAATGAAAAATAAAATAGAATACTTGGAACAAAAGTTAGAATATTTGGAGAGAGACAGGAAAACCAACAATATAATAATACATGGGTTAAAGGAGGACGAGAAATCTATACGGGAGTTACTTGATAACGTGAAAAAACATATCTTGCATGATTTGAACTTTACCTTAGAAGATCGAGATGTAAATAAAATTTATCGTATCGGAAAATCAAATAAGGACAATAAACCAAGGCCCACAGTCCTTTCATTGGTTAGTGGATGGAGGAAAAGTGAAATTATGAAAAACAAAAAGAAATTTAATGAATTATATATAACGGAAGACTACTCAAAAGAAACATTAGAGAAGAGAAAAGCACTACAACCTAAGCTAATGGAAGAGAGGAAAAAAGGAAATTTCGCCTACATTAAGTATGATAAACTCGTGGTCAAGGAAAACTCAAACAGTAATGATAAAAGGAAGAGAGAAACATCAACCTCTCCACAAGGAAACGTCCAACCCAAAAAACAACTATTGTTAACCCCATCATCAAACAGCAGAAAAAATGCATTTGATATGATGAGAATTCGGTCTAACTCCTTTTCAACCAGCCCAACAACAACAAAACAATAGCAATTAAACACCAGCGATCGGAAACTCAAAACAAATAAGAAACAAAGTAGCAAAGAAACGAAACCTCCTCCCCCAAGCCGACTGGTCCTCGTGGGGGAAAAAGACCACGACCCTCTAAAGACGCACAAAGATACATCGGATTTATACATAGCCACTTTTAACGCTAGGTCACTAAGAACCACAGAAAAACGGCTTGAACTTGAATTAGCCTTAGCAGACATAAAGTGGGATATAATAGGTATCAGCGAAATGAGAAGATATGGAGAAGGGATACAGGATTACGGAAACTATATTTTATATTATAAAGGTGAAACTCATGGACAATATGGAGTGGGATTTTTAATTAAAAAGAACTTAGCACAAAGAGTAGAAGAAATAAAAGGAATATCAGAGAGAATAACAATATTGAACATAACATTGCCTTTAAATAAAGAAGAAAAGTGGTCAATCATCCAGGTATACTCTCCAACTGAATCAAATAAGAAAGAAGATGTAACCAATATTGAAAAATTCTACGAAGATCTGAAATTTACCATGCAAAGTTGCAACAAAAATGTTATAGTAATGGGTGACTTCAACGCACAAATAGGAGTACGCAACAATAGTGGAGAAGAATATACGGTGGGACAATATGGACAGGGAAAAAGGAGCAAAAATGGAACCAGACTAGTCTCTTTTGCTCTAGAAAACAAACTTAAGATCTTGAATAGTTTTTATAAGAAAAAGAAAACTAAGAAGTGGACATGGACCTCCCCAAATGGACTCCATAAAAATGAAATTGATTTTATTATGTCTAATAACGCCAAAATCATCAAAGACGTATCCGTCATACACCATCTGAATTTCAACTCGGACCATAAAATGGTTCGTGCAAAACTAACAGGAACAAAAGTAAAGACCAAAAGGCAATTTCATACAAAAATTTCAGCCATTGTATGTACTGGTAATACCACTGAACTTTTGAACAATCTACAGGAACTAACGAATAAAAAAACAAAAGAACCACTGTTGATTCAGGAACAATACGAGAAAATTATAAGCATATTGAAAACAGAAACGAAGAAAACAAACGCAGAGAGTAAAAGAGTAATCTCAGATGAGACATACCAGTTATTACAAGAAAGGAAGGAATTATTACAAGAGAAAGAAAAGAAAGTCAACCGTCCCAAAATATCAGAACTCAGCAAAAAGATCAACCAAAGCATCAGGAAAGACAAGAAAAATAAAAGGCATTCCACATTAAAGAAATATATAGAAAGAACCGGCGGGATAAAAAAAGCAATAAAGGAATTGAACAGTAAAAAAGATTGGATGCTAAAAGTAAAGAACATAGATAATAATTATACAAACAAAAGAATAGAAATACTAAAGGTAGCTACAGACTATTATCGAAAGCTTTACCAAAGCAAATCCCAAAAAGAAACAACAAGTGAAATAAATATAGAAGATTCCGAGCCAATACCTAAAATATTAAATGAAGAAACAATTAGAGCAATCAATACGCAAAAGACAGACAAAACACCAGGTGCTGACCAAGTCACAAATGAACTGTTAAAATGTACTGCACCAGTCATTGGTCCTATATTAACAGATATCTTCAACAAAATAATAGAGACTGAAATTATCCCCGAAGACTGGACTAAGTCAACAATAATACTTTTGCATAAAAAAGGAGATAAGGGCGATATAGGTAATTACAGACCTATAAGTTTGATGTCCAACGTCTATAAAGTCTTTTCAAAAATAATTCTGGCACGAATCACTTCTACACTCGATGAAAACCAACCAAGAGAGCAGGCAGGTTTCCGCAGTAAATATTCAACAATAGACCATATACATGTTCTAAGGCAGATTTTACAAAAATATAAAGAGTACAATAAAGAATACTATTTGGGATTTGTTGATTATAATAAAGCCTTTGACTCCTTGGAACATGAGTATATCTGGGAAGCACTACGTATACAGGGAATACATGGAAAATACATACGTATACTCCGGAATGTATACTCCAGAAGCACAGCCCAAATCAGGCTTGAAACTACGGGTGAAGAATTTCCAATAGAGAGAGGCGTCCGGCAAGGAGACCCAATTTCTCCTAAGTTGTTTTCGGCGGCTCTAGAGATTATATTCAGGAATCTGCAATGGGATCACGAAGGCCTGAACATAAACGGTGAAAAACTAAACCACTTACGATTTGCAGACGACCTGATCTTATTCGCAGAATGTCCAGTAAAACTACAGAAAATGTTACAACAACTGTCAGATCAAAGCGCTGAAGCTGGACTTACAATGAACACGGCAAAGACAAAAATTATGACTAACTCTTCACAGACGCATACCATCATAGTGAATTCAGAGAAGATAGAATATGTCGAAGAATACGTATACCTGGGACAACTCATAGCCGCCGAGGGCACTATGCATAAGGAAATTGAAAGACGGATAGCCAATACATGGAAGAGGTATTGGTCTCTCAACGAAGTCATGAAAAACAAGGACATGCCTATCAAACAGAAAAGAAAAGTGTTTAATATGTGTATTTTACCATGCTTAACTTATGGTTGCCAGACATGGGCATTGACAGATAACCTAATGAACAAAATAAAAGTATGTCAAAACGGAATGGAGAGAAGCGTAATGGGCGTCAAAAGGAAAGATAGAATAAGATTAGATAAAATTAAAAATACAACTAAATTTAAGGATGCAAAGAAAACGTGCAAAACTTTAAAATGGAGGTGGACTGGACATATGCTTAGAGAGACGAATGTCAAATGGACAAAAACCATAACAGAGTGGTATCCCAGGAATGGAAAAAGACATAAAGGGCGTCAAACAAAAAGATGGGAAGATGACCTCAAAAAGGTAGCGGGTCCAGAGTGGACGAGAATAGCGAGAGACAGGCTGAAATGGAAAACTTTAGAGGAGGCCTATGTCGAAAGACAAGCTGCGAATTGAAACCGATCGTGTAATAAGATGTGTATTGTAAAAATTGTAAAACAGCAATAAAGGCTTATTTTATTTATTTATTTTATTTTATACCTGAAAAATAAGTATTCAAAAGAAAATTTGGAACTTTGACTCCCAATATTATCTCCGTAACTACGGTTAGTTAGTAGCTTTTGTTCTAGCTAGAACAAAATAAAATTATCGCAGTGGCGCGGAGAACAAATGCCTTTCGGCTTCGTTACGGGTAGTTTTACACCCTTTATAATAATGCAATTCATCTCTCTTAACTCTTTTGGTCTGTTTTCTGGACAATTTTTCTTTTATTTAAAAGTGCATTTTTACTTGGTTTTTGGAGCTTTACCGTACCAAAAACCGCGAATAACTTGCTGATTTTGGTAAATTTTATTTTATTGTATTCTTTTCTTTGCAGGTCTCTTTATTAAATTATCTATTGACATAACAATTTTAGTACGTAAGAAAAAGGTACAGAATAATAGTAGGTAAAAATTGCCTTTGAACGGTTTTTCAGGCCCTTGTTTAATTTTATTTTGGACTTTTAATGAAAGTAGTTCTGGTTACAAAGAGGGGCGAACCAGTAGGACAATAATACATAATATATATTAACATTTTTTTCTAAACTCAACGAATACATAAAAAAATCCGTAGGTATATTACCTAATTCATGCGAATCGTAATCAAACTGCACAGATTTTTTTTTTATTATCAGTTTATTGGGCTTTAAGGGAGATTATATCTAAAAGGTGGCAACATTTTAGAATACAAATAAAATGAATTGTATTCGTGTCGTCCTAAAAGTATCGAAGCGCAAAAGGCCGCGCGCCCGCGCCTCACTTCAGTTCAGTGCGCACGAGTGTACAGTGCGGACGTGTTGTGCAGTTACTGTGACTTTCAAAATGTTTAACCTCAAGCGAGTGTTGTTATACGCTTTTCTACTAGCTGTGCTATTAGAACCAATATCCGGACGAAAGGGTTTTAGTGGCGGACACAGTTATCCTAAATCGGGTGGCTTGTCGGGAGGAGGTCACCGCACGGGTGGGCTGTCTGGTGGGGGCAGCCACGGATATCCCTCGTCCGGAGGTCACTCCGGCGGTAGTCACGGATATCCGTCAAATGGTGGCTTATCTGGAAGTGGCTCTTCGGGAGGTGCTCATACATATCCATCATCTGGAGGAAAACCGGCCTATCCGCCATCTGGCCAAAATCATGGTTATCCGTCGTCGGGAGGAAGTCATGGCTACCCGTCTTCTGGCGGCGGTTTATCTGGTAACAGTCACGGATACCCACAAAACAAACCTGCTGTACATCACACAACGAATATCCACAACTATCACTACGCTCCTCCGCAGCAGATCTCGTACTCTCCCGTCCGCGGCGGAGCACCGGTGAGCTACCCGGTGTACCATGGTACTCCTCCGACTTACGTTTACCAATACAAAAACTCAGACAGTAAATACGGCACATTGTTAGCCGGTCTGGCGTTACTTAACCTCGGAACTCTCGGCGTCGCCGCTTACGCAGCCAGCGGCAGCCACGGACAAAAGAGTTACACACCACAACCGGGCGAAGTTTGCAAATTTGCGATAAAAAAAGACAACGGTGACTATGAGGAGACAAAAATTGATTGCCAAATTATAAGCAGTTTTATTTTACAAGATCAAGCGCAACAGTCACACGCTACAGGCAGCAATACAACTACGTCAGTGGTTACCGTGACCAACACGACAGTCATGAACATGACTAACATGATGCCAGACCATCCGGCGACACCTGGACCCGTGACGCCGGCGATAGGCAATGTTCTGTACGCAATGCTACCTAACGGAACCTTAGTGCCTGTTAATGCGACGGGAGTACCTGGTGTTCCCGTGGTACCCGGAAATACGTTAAACGTAACTCAAAATGTAACAGGCGCGCAGGCACAAAACGGTGTGGTGACTTCTTCTGTAGTGACAACCACTACGACAAACACAACTCTTGTGAATGCCTTGGACGTGAAAGGAAAACCGGTGGACGTGACACCAGGGATGACCTGCTTCGTGATTCGTACCAGTTCAATACACAACATGAGGAAGACTGTGCCATGTGGTCTATTACAGACATACGCGGATAAGTCGATTCAACGTAAAAACTCGGCAGCTCGCAATGGACCTATGTTTACCATAGTGGCTGCTATTATAGCTTTTTGTATAGCGTTTTAAGTTAGAACTTAGTGTATAAAACACAACATTGTTATTTGTTATGATTTGCAAATCTACAAGCAGCTGAGTTGTGTACGACTTGTGTGGAAAGAACTTTATATTGCATTTTCTGGTGTTTTATGAGGAGTTTTAATGGCAGTACATGATTACATACACATAGCTTACATACACATTTACAAAGACCCAGAACAGATCTGCTAGTTTAGTGTTATGTGTGACCGGTACCTTTATGGCAGTCTTATTGTTCGCTGAACGTTTGTGCCAGAAATTGCTCAATTTGGTACTTATTGGTCAGCGTCACATTTGCAAACTTTTCTTGTGCCACTCTTAAAAATGTGATGATATATTTGAATTCATGATTGATGTATTTGAATATGAAGAAAGTTACTTATTTGACTAGAAATTACGAATGTCTGATAATGAATGTCTGATTTATGAATGTCATGTTGAGATATTTGTTTGTACTCTTGTTATCAAGATTCATGTCTTAAGGGGGAAGCTCACACCCTGCCCGCGAAATTCAAATTTTCTTACGTTTTTTGCAATTTGCAGGCCAGTGCTTGGTTGCATGTTGATGAACATTTGATTCGCGACTGTAAGACGTATTTAGTTACAGAATTATAATCATCAAAATCACCAACACAACCCTCCAAGTTCATATAGATCGAGAAACTATTTTTTCAAGGTCAAAGTTATTCCTCGATCTATATGAACTTGGAGGGTTGTATTGATGATTTTGATGATTATAATTCTGTAACTAAATACGTCTTACAGTCGCGAATCAAATGTTCATCAACATACAACCAAGCACTGGCCTGCAAATTGCAAAAAACGTAAGAAAATTTGAATTTCGCGGGCAGTATGTGAGCATTCGCCTTAACTAGGGGTGATATTGTCAATTATATCTTTTTAAGGAAGTTTTCGTAATCCTTCCTACCAAGGTATTTACTTAATGCTGCTGAACATGCGGCCTTTCCATTTAACATTATTGAACTCGTGTACATTCTGGTTTAACTCACTTAAGTACTGTTAATTACTATCAACATTATTTTATTTTTAGAGATAATCTACCCAATGACCATAAATGCCAAAACTATTAAAACTAATCCATAAACAATTCTCGAAGTGATATCTGTAAGAAACATTAATTGTGATATTTATGTTTATAATTAAAAATAATTTAAATATAATACCTAGTTGTTTTGTTCCAAAGCTCTGTTTTCCTACCTACTCTAATATAGGGTTTACCTTACGTAGGTACCTACCTACTCAGATAACAAACGCGTCTTGTTATTTCCAGAAAAAGAGCCACATACCCTGCTTTAATATGAATCAACTAAGGAAAATACCTTCTTTTAGGCATTGGCTGACATGCAATATGGAATGTTAAATCTGACCGAACTTATTAAATCCAATATTATGAACTTTATTCAATAGGTACTTAGGTCCACAGTCACGGACGGTTATCGTTCCAAGCTCGAAGTGGTATTTTCTAACAGAATAATTTAATTAGTATTCGTTCGAACATAACCCGTTTGACTTCATTACTCGGAATCAACTATTCAATGAATGTCGCTATAAAATAGTATACGTTGTAATCTTGACAAGAGCGACTTAATATTAATTATAAATTTATCTTATTTGTAAAGGACGGGTCGAAATCTATCCTCATGCTTTTTTATCTTTAGACTGACTTTTATGGTGGCTTATCAATTCAAAGTTCAGATCATGTTGTAGAAAAAATAGAACAGAGTAAAAAATACGAGTTGAAAAAATTTTTGAAGTAGCTCAGTGGTGCCGACCTAAGGACATAAGGTCTCCTAAATAACAAGCAACTTATCTCGATTCCCAGCAGCTCTCATCCAGTTACTACCAGCCACCCTGCGAAGATCATCACTTCATCGAGCCTGAGGGCGTCCCACCTTACGCTTATTCGAGGTCTTCACTCAAGAACACATATACCCCACTGGTCATCGGTCGGTTCTAAGGCTAATATGGCCGGCCCATTGCCACTTCAGCTTACTTATTCAACAATTTTGGTTCTCTGTCGGACTACCCCCTACATACAAATAAACGTTACCCATTTATATTATTGGTAGTCAACAAGTGCTTTTTGGTATAATTCTTTTCTCCGAATCCGAATAATATGAACAAGGTGTTGATTTGGGATTCACATCACTTAATACATATTTGTTGCATGTACACCTTGTGAGTTTGTGACACATCCAAATGTCACTTGATATCAGCTTTTACTTTATGATATGACTAGATAATTATATAGTTTTTACCACGTTTTTTACCTACTGTTTTATTTTAACAAATGTGCCAATAATAGCTACTAAAAAGGAAGACGTTAATTTTCAATATGCTGCGCTCTTTCAGTAGCCGGCTATAGTCGTCAACACATCAACCTTCTACAAAAAACATCGCTGAAGCATTAGGTTGAAGGTTGATTGGGAAACCGGGGCTGCAGGTTGTTCAAAAGAGATACCGCGGCCTCGACACAAAGGGCTAAGAAGGAATATGGGTGGGTTTTATTCAGTAGAAGTCTGACATCTCCTGAGCGGGAGGTGTCATTTTTGATGATTTCCCACCCTCCAAAAAAAAAGGTTGATTGGGAAAATTGACAGTTTCGGATAGCTGGATGAACTGGGCTGTACCTACCATACAAGATTTTATTGGTGAAAAAAAAAACCACAACAATAATAATTATCACGCAAGTATTTCCCCGCATGGTAGGCAGAGGTCTGCCACCCTGCCGGAGTTGCGAAAGTTCGAAAGAGTTATCGCGTCGCTGGAACGCATAGGGCATATGTCATAGGAAGTCAGTAAGGGTCTGGCACTCTTGTTCCACCCAGAGCGGGATGAGCCATTTGATGATTCCGGCACAGGTCTGCCATGCTGTAGTACACTAAAATTTCGCCCCTTATGTTTAAGTACCATGGAGTAGAAAGTAAAAACGTGAAGGGGTTGATAAGACCACCCCAGAAGTGGAACACACGACCTCATTATGGTCAACAACACTAAGACCAACGAGACAGCAAAAAATG
Source organism: Diarsia mendica (assembly GCA_949316265.1). Classification (NCBI taxonomy): domain Eukaryota; kingdom Metazoa; phylum Arthropoda; class Insecta; order Lepidoptera; family Noctuidae; genus Diarsia; species Diarsia mendica. The sequence goes on from OX438897.1 coordinate 18,111,028, forward strand.
GTAATCATACGTTTGTGAATGTGAATGATCTACTGCAAAATGCCATTTACCTGTGAACGTACTTGCAACACCATTGTTCTGCCGGAAATCAGACTGTGTAGGTGGTATTCCAATCATTTCTCACAATTGAAACTAAAAACGTACCTACGTTTGTGATCAGATGTACATCTGGGGGTCTAACTAAAATGTCCACTTTAGCAGATCATAATATTAATTGCTTGAAAGTGAAAATTCGTAAAATGGACCATTCTTAGTAGTAACTGCGTCTGTGACCATTTCACGAATTTTAACGCAATTCATGTTATGATCCTATTATGATCTGCCAAAGTGGCCATTTTAGACCCCCTGGTCTGTTCTATAAACATTATTGAGGAGCTCGTGGCTTAATAAGAACTGCCACTAAGGCCGATCTTTAGGTAAAGCTGTGCTTGCCTAGGTCGGCCTGTGGATGGGTGGCCGCCCGACATACCGAGTTTCCTCCGTGCCTCGGAAAGCACGTTAAGCTGTTGGTCCCGGCTGCCATATATATAGATCTTTGGCAATCGTTACAGGTAGTCAGTGACCTGAAATTTTGACATCCAGTCTTACCAAAGGGTATTGTATTACCTAGTATTAACTGGGTTGTGGAGGTCAGATAGGCAGTCGCTCCATGTAAAATACTGGTATTCAGCTGCATCCGGTTAGACTGGAAGCCGACCCCAATATATAAGGTCCCATTAAAATAGGTGGACAAAATTTTAGTAATCATTCAGACCACCAAAATAAGGACAATGGTAAAAAAACAAAATAATAAAAACGCATTAGATACTTACAAAAAAATAAAACAGCTAGCGAAAATACATTAAAAGTGTTGGTTACCCAACATTTTATGTCAAAAAAAATCACTTTAATCGTGTTTTTTTTTTACTTCGATATGTTTGGTTAGACGTACTGAACGCTGTGTTAAAATATGTCCACCTATTTTAATGGGACCTTATAGTTGGGAAAAGGCTAGGCAGATGATGGTCTGTTCTATAAACGTGGAAGAGGCAATAAGAGTATGTGAGCATCGAGCACGAGATGTTCTGTTTTCTATCTACTCCCATGGAAAAGATGTGTGTTTAAGTATGTATGAATGAAAATAAAAAAGAGGTAAACATAAATCTGAAACGGAAATCTGCGGCCACTTTAATCTCTATTTAGTGGACTATTAAGATTAAGCTGGATAAGATAACAGATAACACGACGTAAACATGTAAATCACCATTGATTTGAATTTCGGATAGGTGTTATTTACACACATACGTGAACTCATCTAATTCTGTGATTCGCCTAATTCGGTGATATTTGATAGGTACTTAGTACTTTATTTTTATATTATTTTCTACAAATGCCTTTATCACGAAGTTAGATGAGTTCACTATACATCCACAACACTTATAACCTCTGCATGGTATCAGTATTTCCTCAGTCGGTTCTACCTCTCACGGTCGACTCTGACTTTCCTGGCCTACTCTATCCCTTTTTTAGAAGTCGGTTAAGACATCCAATACACCACACTATGAGAGACAACGAGACAACCTTATATAATAAGTGGAAAATCATCAAATCTCTCCTCCTACTCTGGGTGGAGAGGAAGGGAGTGTCGATTACACTTCTACTGACTTAAAACCACCCCTGTTCCTTCTTAGCTCTTTGTGTCGAGGCCGCGGTATCTCTTTCGAAAAACCCGCAGCCCCGACGGGAACCACGAGCACCTCACAATACCATATTATATTCATTAAAATTTTACATTTCAAGCCCTTTGTGTCGAGGCCGTGGTATTTCTTACGAATAACCCGCAGCCCCGGTGGTTTCCTATCCTTACGTAGAGGCTACCATCATTACGAAGGTACTCTTTTCGCATAGTCCACGTTCAAACTTTTTTTTGGTATTTTACAGAGCCGATAGACCAGGCTTGTAAGGAATGGGCGACTCAAGCTACCACTTAGGACTCGCGGAGGGCCTATTACTCATTCAAATGACCATTCCTTGGCCACTATTAAATTTGGATTTTCCCTGCCAACGAAGAAGTGGGGAAGGAAATAAAGATGTAGAAAAGTTAGTTGAGTATCCGTGGTTACCGCCGTACGTATCCCACATGAATTGAATAAAACAAAGAGAAATAATTAATCGAGCCGCAGTTTTTTTAATTGGCCACAGGATCAAACTTCTAATTTTATAACTAAGCCACGGGAAAATTATATAGCCTCTAATATACTAATTCGTCTTCTTTCTTTCTTTCTAAATATTCTATAGAAAGCATCAAGTGACGATCAACATTTATATTAACTTGTCCTTGTTATTTATACATAGGCACCTAATTTACTAACTCAGCCACGGAATTTATATCTCACCACCATTTTACATTTTACAGCTTCAACACAAGGCCCTCAAAAAAATATAAATGAAGCGACCGTAGTCAACATCATTTATTATAACTTCGCATGTAAAATAATACATCACATTCTTTTATCGTGAAAATAGCAACAGAAAGATTTGGCGCGAGACGACAGCGACCGGCCATTTGCACCAATCAGAGAGCGCCAACGTATATTATATATGAAATGTCAACTTTTGATACACTTTAGATTATTATATTTACGTTAAGAATACCTATTAGTCAAAGAAATGTTTTAACCATTGTCTAATTGACTAGTCACAGGCAGATTGTATGATTCGTTATTGTAAACTGAGGGAAATAGGTTAGGTTAGGTTAAAACTGTGACCAAACGCGCGCGAGCCGAGCGAGCGAAGCGAGCGGTGCCGCGGCAGCGGCCGGCGAGCGCTACTTCCGAGTTGCTTGCAGAAATGTTTTCACAATTTATTGTCTAGTTTTCCGATAAAAATGAAGTTCTGAAGCGATTCTGTCGATAACTTTTGTAGCACAACATGTAAATAAAATCGATCTTTAGGACATTCGATACTCTGAACTTCAGTAATTAGGTCATTAAGTACTCTGAACTTCTATATTTAAGCCTTTCAATGACAAGACAGGAGTTTATACATACTATTAGTGGCTATAATATAATATTTGATGACAATTTTAATTAAATTTTGATGCTCAGTTAATGTGGCATGAGTTATAATTTAAACGTACTGAGTTAATAAATTAGAAGCTAATTGAATATTTTTTTGATGCCATATTTTAATATTTTAGAAGTTTACTGTTTGAATCCATGTTACAAATTTAGATGCTAAAAAATAATCACGATGCTGAGTTGTATTTAGAGTGGCTTTAAAAAAGATAACTTGTGGCTAAGATAGTATTATTTAGATGCTCGTTAATTGTGGCTGACTTAGTAATTTAGAAGGCAAGTTAGATTTTTAGATGCAAATAATACTATTAAAAAGAAGCCGGTTTAATTAGCACCCTAAAACAAATGACATTGAATTCAAACTTTTTCAGATGAAATGCAAGGACGTGAAGAGGAATTAGGGTCTGCGAGGAATTTGAAATAAAGGTAGGGGAGACCGGGGCAAGACGAAGCTCGGGGCAGGACGGGAAATGTGCTTGTATGCGTGACTCGTGAACACAACAGACCCCTACACAGCGCCTTTCGCGCGATGCTTAGTTGCGTCACACGGGTCCGAGCGGCGCGTGCGTGTCACTGCGTGTTTTGGTTGCGCGGCGCGAAAAAACTGTGTTTTGAAGTATTTTTATGAAGTTTATGTGTTTTGTATCGATGAGCATCAAGGTAAGTATCAATGCTATTGTGACATTTTTTCAGATACTTAATGTAATAATAGTGTTAAACTAACGAATGTAGCTTGCTTTTTCGCAGAATAATTTTGCAGGTTAAAACTGTTGTTACTTTTGCAAAATGTGTCTGTTGGGGTAAAACGGTCGGGGCAAAATGGGATAGCCCCATAAGCATGTGTAGGTACAAAAATGTTTTATACCTACCTATTTAATAACAAGTTTATTTTTTATTTGCAGTTAAAATGGCATGGAACTATAAACGTAAAACAGATCGTGGAAAAACATGGTAGCTGCTTGTCATCTACCGAAAGAGGACAACTAGTTACGGCTGAAATCTGTTTTAACGCTGCTGGAACTTCTATACCACCAATGGTGATCTACGCCCGAAAATGGATGAAGAATTAATTGCTAGATGATGCACCACCGGGATTTTGGGGGACCTTTAATGATAATGGGTGGATAACTTCACAAATATTCTTTATTAAGTTGTGTACTCATTATGCCCCATAGCGTTTCCCATTTTGCCCCGGTCATGGGGCAAGACGGGATATTCGGCATGTGTCATTTATTTCCTATTTGCCAAAAAAATATGTGCTTTAGCGCTATAAAAGATTATAATTGTGTTGGTTAAAAGTGTAAGTGTTTTTATCTACCCAAATATCATAAACCCTCTTTAATGCGTTCAAAAACCATAGGCAATGACCAGCATTACCAACCAGCAGAAATTAACAGAACTGTAATGAGCTCATAACCTACTGAAAACAGTAGGTTATGAGTTTTAAATTTGGAACAGGTGTCAAATTCAAGTGAGTGTGCTTAGTGCGCGCGGAACTAGTTGGCCGCGCCTTAGGCATGTTTTTGTTTTTTATTTGTATTCTTTTAAACGCCGCCATTTCGAGCTGTCATTTGTTCGTTAGCTTTTTATTCCCTTTCATTGAGTAGACAAATTTTCTGTTAATTCTTTATTTCTGTCGAAAATGAGTGATAGTGACTCAGAAATTAACATGAACACTCCGCCAGATATCGTAAATGCAGCGACGAATGCAACTAATAACCTGTTTATTTTTTATTGCATTACACTGGTAACAATGCTGGTCATTTCCCTATGGTTCCTGAACCCATCATAGAGCCCTTATGATATTCGGGTAGATAAATTAGTGTATGCAACTATACATAATTAGGCATTACAACACTCGTGTGATGCTATTAAGAAACTCGCCTTCGGCTCGTTTCTTAAACCCACACTTGTGTTGTAATGCCCTTCATTATGCACAGTCGCATAAACTACTATTTTTGTTGTAAGAGATTTTTAATAAACAGTTTAATTTTAATATAATGACGTTTTTTCTCTTAGGTATCCCATCTTGCCCCGGTCTCCCCTACTTATTTGAAGGAAAAAGGTCTACGGTCTAGGTTCCTATCACTCTCTTTTAGGTTAAAAACTTTGCCAATGTGTCTGGCAGTCCTCTAATCATGGCCGTAAAATGGGTTATTTTGTCATTTTTTGCGTGGCATGCTTACTTCAATATCTTAATAGTTCCTGAAAAAGGAAATGACAGGGATGGGTCTACCGCAGACCGCTACCTGCAGACCGTGATATTCTGAAAAAAAAGATTGGTCTAAAAAGCATTTTTCTGAAAAAAGAGAGGAATTTACGCAGCCCCTGTTCCATCTTAGAGAGGATCGTTGAGTAAACAGTTCTCTTTAACATCCTTCTATTAAAAGTCTAAAGCCGCCTTTTCACTATGGGATGTAATATTCCTTCAAATGACCTCTAAATATCGCTCGCATACATTTTGTACGTGACCGTTCACACTGTGCTATAATAATATATCTTACAGTTAGACCGGGAGATGGTGACACAAAATATTACGTCATTTGCTTTCAGTATGGCTTTTCTTCAGGGGTCTAATTACGCAATGACAAAAACGAAAATGACGGTAGAAAAAAAATAGGTACCTTCTCCTTTGTAAATCCGCCGATACCAGCGCTATAACCATCATTTTCGTTTTTGTCATTGCTGAAGAGCCACCATACTGGTACAAATGACCTAATATTTTGTGTCACCATCTCCCGGTCTAAGTGAGATGTAATATATATTACATCCCATAGTCAAAAGCCGGCTTTAAACACAAAATATTGATATTTGATACAAAGATAAAAAACCTATCGAGATTGGCCGATTGTATAACGTCGCCGCGTCGTCTTCTAGCTTACGGTGCATTCACACGACTATTCACGTAACGCTCGAATATTGACCTCAAGATTTCTAAATACACAAGAAAAAAAAAAGCATCTATAAATGTAATTGAATGAGAATTACTCCCGTTGACTTGTTTGTTTTACTGTTTCTATGGGTATTAAATAAATAAATAAAATGATAATGACGATGAATAAGTTCAGTTTTATTTCAGCGACACTCTTAAACAACATAAAATAATAAATTGAATCGAATACCTAGTAAAAACAGTCAAAATCAATATTTTTAATTCTGTGTTTGGTATAAATAAGATTACTTAGCAATATAGTTTAAAAAAAAATAAAAAATATTGTATGCTAACAAGACCTGGGTGGTGTAAGTTAGTTAGCCTCAATTTGGGTTATGTAATTATGTAAGATGTTACATTCATAATATTCGCGCTTAATAGTGTCGGTAAATAAATCGGTTGAGCTACTTGTGTGTTTATAATTTATGTATTCACTACTGTACTTTTTTTATAAATATGTCATGTACCTACAATATATAGGGGATCGGACTGACTCAAAAAAATAGAATTCTGTTTAGTCCGTCAGTTAGATTATAGAAAAATATTGGATACGTGTTTTTTGTTTTATCAAATCAATAAAAATTGACGAAGATAAAGTGCGTCAAAGATCATGGAGTGGGGCTTGAAACGTCACTTGAAGGTACAAAATGTACTATCATATGACGTCACACGAGTTTTCGAAACACTGTATCGTCTTAATTTTTTGTTTACGTGAAAAAAGAAAAGATATGACGTGGTCAATATTTTTTGGAAATCTATCTGACGGACTAATTAGATTTTTTTGTCCGATCCCCTCAAATCACCTGATATGCAGCTATGATGCGGCCGAGGGTGGAACAAGCTTACCAAAAAGAAACCAATTCACTCAAACTTCGAATAGATTCAGATTTTAATTAAGGCTTTAATAATCAGGGAAAAGAGAAGCGTCATTTGTAGCAAACGTGAAAATCTGAGACTATTATTATTTCCACTGATGACCTCAGCGTCAAATATGCAAGACGATTGCACCATGCAGTGCATAATATTTGTCTTACCTATCTGACGGATGTTACACGAAACTTCAGAGACGGAAAAAGTTGAGTAATATTACGACGAATAGTTCATTAAGTACGTAGAAGAAGCTGATGCGTCATACGTAACTAAAACAGGCAAACCAAGTCCAATATCCAGTGGGTATTTTCTCACAACTCGTTGTGGCAATACTTGCGCAATGAGTGTCACTATCACTGTTAGCTGAGGGGAAAGTTTTTTGCACTGTGACGTAGGGGACAGTCACATTGGCGACTATTATGTTGAATCATTCATTGACCTGTGGAGTTTCCGCAGCGACACAGCGAGGCGCCTGCGCACGTTATAAATTGAGACAATTACTTCCAGGCTCTTCCAGGTAACGATTTTGGGGGAGTCGGCTGTATGTGTCACTAAGGTAGGGATTAGAAAAAGGATCATGCACTTGTTGGTGACTTGTCACTTGTACTGTTCCCACTTATAAATAATGATTACTGACTGATTCATCATGATCCTATAATGTTCCCACTGCTGGGACTCAGGCTTCTTCTCTAGGAGGACTGACTGATTAATAGTAATAAAGCATATCGCATTTATATTATACTGGGAATACTATGACCACCTACGTCGCTGCTTTGAAACGACTCCCGAAGCCAGTGTAAACTATCAAAGTAAATAGAGACCAGAAAGTTGTCACTACAATAAGATAATACATCAAACAAACGACTGACTCGTACTCAGCTAGCTCAGAGGGTGAGTCACCAGAATATTGTGAAATGTACCAATGTCGTGTATAAACAGCTGTAAACAGATGTTATATTGTTCTGCTTTGGGCCAGAGATAAGCTGTTGGTTAAATATATATTTTATTGATGATTAATTGGATCGGAATTTTATCATGAAATTGGCTCCGAACCTTAATTTAATTAACATCAATCAATGGATGAGTGGGTGGTCGCCATTCCGACCTAACGTAGGTCTTGGTTTCATGATATTGTTGGAACCTTGCCTTGCATGTACGGAAGTTCGAGTTGAATATTACATTACATTAATTACTTAATTACAATTAACCTCAAGCGGCGTAAATATAGTAACCTTTGTGGAAACTATATTTTCGAGCCGTTTGGGGTTGAAACTTTAGGGCCGTGGGGTCCTAGTGCACACAGCCTTTTTAAGGATATTTCAAAACGCCTTGTTGACGCTTCCTCCGACCCAAGGGCTGGCTTTTTCTTTGGCCAGAGGATAAGTGTTGCCATACAACGCGGCAACGCTGCCAGTCTCTTGGGTACTTTACCTGCTGACAGCGTTGGGGAGGAGTTTTTCGATGCCCTTTTATAGTTAGTTTGTTTTTAGGTTAGTTTAGTTTATATAAATTTAGTATAGTCTTACATTTATAAATACCTATAAGAAAATAAATTACATGCTACATAATATATGTATATTTCATATTAGTTACTTAAGTTGTCCAATTTTTTTTTTTTTTTTTTTTATAAAAACGTTTTCCCACACTACGAATTTCTCCTGTATCGTGGGTGCGTTCACAAACATTTAAAGTCACATACACAAATATCCAGACCCGGAACAACTATCTGTAGGTCATACAAATATTTGTTCCGTGCGGGGATCGAACCCGCGACACGCAGTGCAGCAGTCCATTGCTTGAGCCACTGCGCCAACCGTGCCGTTAATATTACGTAGTAAACTTAATTGAACTCTCAAAACGGTGAAGACAAACATCGTGAGGAAACCGGCATGTCTTAGAACCAAAAATTCGAAAACATAATTATGACATCTACTAATCCGTACTGGGCCCGCGTGGTAGATTATAGCCCATTCCCTCTCAAAGAGAGGAGGCCTGTGCCCCAGCAGTGGGAACATTAATAGGCTGTTGATGATTGATGAAACTTAATTGATACAGTACTATGCTATGCGTATTTTAAATAAAGACTTTTTAAATACTATTAGCTAGATTTAATTAAATTAAAACATTCAGTTGTCCCAGAAGAAAGATCCTCCTGAAACAACTTAGTACCTAATAAATTATTACTAATATTTTCCCCTAAATCCACTTACATCTTCCTTAACCTAAGCTCATCACTTCCTCATCTGTCTCGACTCCTGCTAAAGACATCTGTCACAACCATTGGTCACACTCACAACTCTACTTCAAAACCAAAGAAGAAGTCATTGAATCAAAACTGCATTCAAAACATTGTGATGGAACTTGCTAGAGCATGACTAACCTAGAAGGGAAAAAAATCCCGACATGACATCCATCAACCTGCACTGGGTCCGCGTAGTGAATTATGGCCCACGCCCTCTGGCAGAGACGAGGTGCGAGACCAGCTGTGGGAAGGCTGTGGGCTAATTTAAACCGTGTGTGACAAAAGATTGTACCCAAGTTTTAGAATTATCATTTCTATGAACCGTCGTGTCTTTTTTTGGTTACAAACGTGGTGTTTTAGCTCTTCATTGTTTTTAATACACTTCATTTTATTCTTTTGTTTGTTCTGTTATTAAAACTTACCATATTTTAACTCTCATGCATAATGTTACGTGGGAATTTCAATGCAAAGTTAAATAATATTGTTTATTTTTTGTGGCCTCTTCTGTTTTTGCCTCACAAATGATGCAAACGGTTTGGTTTATGAAATCTTACCGTACAAATAATATCCAATGGCCGAGTTATTGGTCAAGCATTTATTTTTAGATTCTTCCAACTATCGTTCAATTTATTCTAGTATTCGGCTATTCGCAACCACGTACAAATTTTTACTTTTGTGTGTTTTGTCATTGTTCTTGGGAAATGACGCTGCCACGTTTTTCATCACGGCTTTCATCAAAATGTACCAGTATAAGACCAGTATGACCCGTAGTATTATTAAATAACAGATTCAACACCCTTAGTATATGTTTTTTTTTAAATATCCTTGTCAAAACAATTGTAACTAGTCGTTTAAATAAAGTACACTTATATCTCAGTCTATTTTCAGCTTTTATGCTTTAAAGCTCTGATCATACTCAGGCGAATCCCGCGCGGGACGCGGCTTCAATATTACGAAGACACACTATTATTGATGCGGGCGAAGTTTCGCTCGCATCCCGCGTGGAATTTGTTTCAGTTTAGACAGCGCTCAACGGTATTTTTTAACTGTCAATTTACTTCAATGAATAGGTCTGACTCATTCGCGTCAAACGATTTGGTTCACTGCCATATTTTGATGACGCATTGGGATCATTGGGAAACAGACTGGTTATAATCAACTGGACTGATAAAACCAATTTTTCTTTCTGTAAATTATTTTAACATGAAAATAAAGAACAGGTCTGGTGGCCAAATGAAAACAGTCAGGATGATCATTGAGGCATCGTTTCCTGGCGAAGTTTCCAGGATGGGTGACCATCCATAACACCTCCGCGTCTGGGAAAGCACATTAATCTGGCTATTATTCGCAGATCTTCGACGGTCGTTACAGGTCAGACGCCTGAATGTCTGAGAATCAATCTTGCCAAGATAAGACGTTATCGTATTATGCAGCAACTAGGTTATGGAGGTGAAATGGACATTTGCTCTCCAGTTTGCTCTATATTGGTATATTCCGCTGCATACGGTTAATCTGGAATCGGACTAAAACGTATAACGTTGATCAATTGATTCCGGATAGTTTAAAATATGTTTGTTCCCAGATATAATGATGATAAATAGTGTACTTAACAATAACCATTTAATAAACACTTTACCACCATCGATGACCACCGATCTGAGAAATAATCGTATTATTCTCTTTACAATACGTTTTCTTCCTATGATAATGGAATATAGTTCATTCATGCTGATGAATGAACCTAGACTAATGCCTTCACTATTGAATAATAATTAAACATAGCATAACCATAGTGAATGTTATAAACAGGTTTTGTGTTGTTTCTTTCAATGCAATAGGAGATCGGACAAAAAAAAACTAATTAGTCCGTCAGATAGATTTCCAAAAATTATTGGACACGTATTTTTTTTTTTGACGTAAACTCAAAATGAAGACGATACAATGCTTCGAAAACTCGTGTGACGTCATATGATAGTACATTTTGACGACACAAGTGAAGTTTCAAGCCCCACTCCAAGATCTTTGCCGCGTTTTATCTTCGTCATTTTTTATTGATTTGATAAAACAAAAAACACGTATTCAATATTTTTCGATAATCTAGCTTACGGACTAAACAGAATCATATTATTTTGACCCAGTCCGATCCCCTATTGAATTTCCAAGAAGATTATAATCAAATAAAATTTTAATAGGACTACAAATATGTGAGATTGTGTATAAATGTATTTCTAAGATGTGCTAATTTAAGAACGTTTAGTTAAGCTTGGCATGTAACTGTTTTCCCCCTTACAAATAAAATAAAATACAACATTACAATGACGACAATTATATAGAACATTAATTTTAAGGCGTCAACGTAACGTTGTCATCCGGGAACGCTCTCAGAAGACTGGAACCATAAGTTTTAACTTTTGTTAAGATTGATATTATGCTGTATCAGCCAGGGACGTAGAATTGATCCCAACCCCCGTATGTGTTTTTTTTTAGAAACGTTGCCCCGCACTAGATTTCTCTTGTATCATGGGTGGCGTGAGTGCGTTCACAAACATTTAACCCTTAACCACCTGACATACGTCTCTCAGACGCAAGGAAATTAAAATCGTTAATATTTTGGCGCTCAAAACACGTATCAACTTGCACGTCCCTATACCTTCCCGCCGCGTCCCTCAGTGCCGCCCAAGCACACGTCGTGGTCAGAGGTGCGCGCGTTTGTCACTGGTAAGTAAAAAATGCTCGTGTTCCGTCTGTGAGACGTATGGTAGGAGGTTGCGTGACTTTTTTGAAATTTTGATTTATTGTTTTTATTCTATTTCAGTTGAAAATGGCTTCTAGTGATAGTGTTATTGAGCGTTGGTTAGAACAAGATCAAAATACATACACGTCAAACACATAACCCTACTTTTGGGCTTCGCCGCAGTCGGGTAAAAAAAGAAACGAAAAAAGAAAAAAAAAAAAAAAAAAAAAAACGAACCCTAAAAAGAAACCGCAGGACACAATACATGTGTTTTCAGTGTAAAAAGCCGATTTGTATCGAATGCTCCCAAAAAATATGTATTCACTGTCGGGAAAATCTATAAGATTGATGCTTTGCAATTTTGCAAAAGATATGATTATAATGAAAAAGTTTTGATTTTATATTACTTACTGATTATTATATTTTTATAAACAGAAAGAAATAAGTCCCTATGTCTTGTGATTATTTTTGTAGATCTCGTTTTTTGAATAAGAATTTTTTTACATTAGAATTAAGAGTTGTTCCAAACAAATTAAGATTTTAAGAAAATATGTTAATTTTTATGTGCCTTGTTTGCTTTAATAAAGACCTTGATATGTATTTTAATTGATTTTAATTAAAAAACAAACCTTTCACGCTTAGGTTTTACATACGAAAGTCTTTGTACTCGCCCGTCTGTGAGACGTATGGTAGGTGGTTGTGTAACAAGATTAGGTGGTAGGTGGTAGAGGGTTAAACTCACATACACAAATACCATATGTACAGACGCTAGCATATCAAACTGCTACAATCTGGCAAATTGGCCCTTTAGCCTCGTACAGGACTGAATTAATTTATTATGTTTTAAGGCTTATTGTCAATTGTGTTTTCTGTGTTATTGTTTTTTATGAAATTGTGTTGTCCTGTGTGAGACTAATAAATACATTTTCTTTCTTTCTTTCAAATTTCTTTAATAGATTTTCAACTGTATCACTAAAGCATTAGTTTCAAGGTTGATTGGGAAAATTTGGCAGTTTCGGGTAGCTTGATGTGCTGGCGTCTGTACTTGGCAATAGAATTGTAATAAATTTAGTAATAACGTCATCTGTAACTTATCTGAGGCCTACGCAGTAAACAATCTAGGCACATGATCGTGTGTTGCCCGTAATGCCCGTACATGTTTATAGATATATAATCTATATAAATAAAAAGAGAAGTCCTGACTGACTGACTGACTGACTCATCAACGCCCAGCCCAAACCCTTGGACCTAGAAAGCTGAAATTTTGCACAGAGGTTCTCTTTATTATGTAGACAAGGAATAAGGAAGGATTTTTTGAAATTCAACCCCTAAGGGAGTTAAATAGGGGATGAAAGTTTGTGTGGAAAATCGTCATTTTCACGCGGGCGAAGCCGCTGGCAAAAGCTAGTTATGTAATAAATAGGTAGGTACACTAATTTTGCTTACTCCTTCAGAGGAAAATAAATAGTTATATGTTGTTTATACAAACAACATCATTTACCTTTTTTTCCAACTTTGTTCAGGTCGGCTTCCAGTCTATAACCGGATGCAACTGAATACCAGGGCCCCGAGTCTGCTATTCAATAGTGTCAGAATGGTCGATCATTGATCTCATAATGGTTGATAGATGACAAGCTAAAAAGTACCTTATGGCTGTCGACTTAAGGTACTTTTTGGCTTGTCGTAAATCAACCATTATGAGATCAATGATCGACCATTCTGACACTATTGAATAGCAGACTCGGGGCCCAATATTATACATTGAGTGACTGCCTCTACAACCCAGTTACTACTGGGTAATATTTATGATACCCTTTTTTTTTTTGGTGGGTGGAAAATCATCAAATGACCCCCCCCCCCCGCTCTTGGGCAGAGCGAAGGGGAGTGTCAGACTTCTACTGACTAAAAACCGAACCCATGTTCCCTCTTTGCCCTTGCGCCGAGGCCACGTCATCTAGTACAAAAAACCGCGGCCCCGACGGGCATTTATGATACCCTTTTTTTTTTGGTGGGTGGAAAATCATCGAATAACCCGAGTGTCAGACTTCTACTGACTAAAAACTAAAATTTATGATACCCTTGGGTGAGACTCGTTCTCAGACTTTTAGGCCTGTCACGACTGCCAAATTTCTATATTTATGGCAGCCAAGATCAAAGGGTTAACATGCTTTCCGAGACATGGAGGAAACTCACTATGGGATTGTGTAAACAAACATGCTGAATTCAAACAAATATTCAACATACGTAAAGTACTACTATTTGTATCTGTTCCACTTCAGTTATCTATAAACCATTGACGGATCGCCTGGGAACGTTCAACCATGAATCAAGATATAAGTGTTTTGTAAGACTCCATACAAACACCAATTGATACGATAGCAGTTAAAGTAAATAGTACACGCGTACTATTTACTTTAACTGCTATCGTATCAATTTCACTGGAGTCTTATCGCTGTTCACCTAAAAATGTTTGCTGATAAGTTTCGTAAATATTTACCTTTCGCTTGTGTCGCGTATGACTAACATATTGATAAGAATGAGAAAGTTTTTACGATCACATCTTGTTCCAGGTATCATGCTATAAACACCAGCATATACAGCTACCACAGTTAGTCTCTTCAGTAGGACTTTATCGCTATGTATTAGGTTGGTTCAAGGTTGATTTGGAACATTTGACGCTGGCGTCTGTACAAAATATAGGTCCTGTTAATTATTAACAGGTCATTGATCATTGGTCACTGCTAGAGATATGAGTGTTCTAGAAGAAAACCAAAGTATGTGCATTAATATAGAAGATTGTTTTGAGCAGCAAATGTCTATCCTATCCAGTTGATATAATATAATTATTATCAGAGTAGTGACCCGCCTCTGCTTCGTATGGAGCGCCAGTTACCGGGTCCAAAACTACGCTATCTTTGCCTGCCTAAGCCACGGCCTCGACAAACTACAACTACTGTAATTATACGTGAAGAGAGCAAAACCTGCATAGTAACCTGTGATACATTAGTTATTTATAAGGAAAACTGATCGAACATGCAATTAATACATCAAGGTAAACCCGATTTCATTTTTATAAATAGCAAAAACGCCATTCGATACAAACATTCACTAAATTAATTTTGCAGAAAACTTTATTTCTTTTTTATTGCGATCACCAAAACAAGATTGGTTTTAAGAGGCCAACAGGAGTAAAATGCGAGTTTTATAATGCGTAAAAGTATATGATTCACTGCAGTAAATAAAACCAGAAAAATATATGATATTCTTCAGGATATATGCTAGAATCATAGTGTTGTGAAAACATAATACAACTAACTTTACTCGATACAAAAAAACACGAAAATACCTCTAAAAATTTCTTTTAACGAGTAATAACCATACTAAAATACATGTCATCGTTCTAATTTTTTTGCCAAATAATTCTACAAGCAACTTACTAAAATCATAGTGTTTTACTTTTTTAGTCCAATCAATAGTTTTTTTGTAAATCGCAAAATACCACTAATTTCGCACTATCGGCCGCGGCGAAAGACGTAACAACCGCTTTGTAGTGCAAGCTGATTAGAACTTAATTCTAACAGAATTTCAAACGAAGTTTGAACCACCACAAATAGAGTTGCTAATTTGAGGTAGTATAGGCTCTTAATGTTACAGACGTCATTAAAACCCGCATTCCACATAACATAACATCACGCTTGTAATACACGACGAGTTAGGCAAAGGTGTACCTAGGAGTATTATATAGGTATAGCCACATTTCACCAGATATGTTTAAGTCCTATGTAATACGGAGCAAGCCTATTTCTTGCATTATATGTGAGTAAATCCCTGTTATAATTATGTTTATTAGAACTAATGAATGACGTTCTTGTGTAAGCTTGTGATAGTGGGTAATAGCTGGTGAGGCGCTGGTACGTTGGTGCCGGGGAAGATTCAATAAAAATACGAGAATAAAATTATTGTACATCTGTATTGAACCAGTGTCGCAGATGGAAGGGAATAGAATAGTGTTGCCACTATTTACATGAGGATTTACATTTAATGTTGGTGTTGCAAGATAATAATTAAAATCTCCAACAGTTCTCCAGCACATAGGTTGCACATAGGCTGCTAATTATTATCAGTCAAGTTGACGGGGCCCATCCATTTTTTTTAATCGTCCTTTTTGTAATGTATCAGACTGATTAATCCACTCAAAAAAATGACGGCCCGAGCGATCAAGATTCAGGGAAAAATTTACTTTCACATTCTTGTTGCAAAAAAGTTGCTGGCTGTTCGAGTTTTAATCGAACGCTCAGTGAAAACGCATAATTGCATCGAATGCAAGTATGCGCGTTCGCTCGTTTAGATCTCATTAGAGACACCTCGTACTCAACCATTACCATTTACCATTACTTTTACCAGTTTTGTTGTCTTATTTATAAGTGTTTTAGTGATTTAATATAATTATAGCTATTTCACATACAATGCGAGACTTTAACTTCTACCATAAACCATATACTACCAATACGGAAAAGGAGTGTTGGGTCACCAAAGCGCCCACACTAGTTTTTACACTGGCAATCGTCTATTTGCATCGACTTTCAACAGAATTGGAATTCGTGTTTGGGATTTTATGTCAGTAATTGTAGAAAAGTCAAAATATATTATCGATATTTATATGTAATCTAAAAACCACAACGCAATACGTGGTTCTATTTAAAGGTAGGTGTAGTAGGTATGATATATGAATATATGATATTCAAACAAAAATGGAGAGTTTTTGTTTGTGTTCGGGTGTTTCTCAGGATTAACCACTTAAAACTAGCCATTGTTAAATCTACAGTTGTTATAAGTACTTAGCGTTAATCGGAAAGCAAATAATATAATGCTTTAGATTTAAGTAGCCTTTGTCCAAGAAGATAGATTATGTTTATCTCTAAACGGTGACTAAAACAAGTAACTGTACAGTCTATTCTATAGTCAACAACAGTATAAATGTGAGTGACCTCTCTACATGACCCTCTCCCCCCCCCCCTCCGACCCTTGCTTGAACTATCCCACGATGCTGCACCAGTACTTTTAAATCAGCCCCTATATAATGATCTTACTTAGATCCAGGATACCAAAGAGACAGGCCCTTTGGAGCCCTCTCCAGTGTCGCCCTAAGCCGAAACTCGTACCACACGCGGGTGCCAGCTGTCACTCAGTTTATAAATTGCCCCTGGCTGGAGGCCTTACACTTAAGGCACCCCCAGGATAGTTCGATCAAGCAGTAGCCAACCTCATAGGTAGATATAGCAAGTCAAAAAAATATACATCAAAACAGTATAAAGGGGCAAAAATGGCTAGTATCTAATTTATGCCATACTTTTGGTGGCTAAACCATACACACCATCTTAAATCATAATACATATATGGGGAAGACTTCAGAAAATGAGCACCGCAGTAAACGAATTTAGTCCAAATTCATTTAGCTTTGTGTTTAGTTTCGTGACACCAAAATAAATACCATTTGACGCTGTTGATGCCAGCTCTACGCTAGCATTTATTTATAGTTCATTCATGGATTGAATGGCCCAGTGAAACCATTCATTTATCATGGCCGCGGGTATCTGTTAAGTATATTTAGTGTAGTGTTTTATTGTTTAATCCTGTGTTCAATTACAACGGCCTCGCTATTGTATCCATGACTCGATTCATGTAAACTCCAATTGAACTAGTAAACCCTGTTTGTACTATAATCAAGCTATTGTACTGATCTCTAACTCGGGGTCTGTACACTTCCTAGAATTTTATCCGATCTTTATCTGTGGCAAAAAAGTCAATGAAACGAACTAAGTCACCGACTTAATATACTTAAAACATTTCTTCACAAGATTTTTCGCATTTTCCTATGTAAAGCCATCTTTCGACAATCAACAGATCTGCCTACTTGTACGTTATTTTAGAGACATATACGGTTGAAATATGGTTTATACGTTTTGTTACGTCTTTCGCCGCGGCCGATAGTGCGAAATTAGGGATTATTCCCAATAGTCCCCCTCTAGCCCTGTCCTCCGGGGTGACAGATGGGAATTGTCTTCCCAGTTGTCACCGGGGTGACAATTTGTGCCGACTGTTCCCTTGGAAAACTGACTAGAGGGGACAAATGGGAAGTCTTTTTCTCAGTTGTCACCGGGGGGTGACATTTGCTACGATTCCAAAAAATGTTAACTATTAAGTAAGTAAATAAAAATTTCAAAAAAGTTATATAGAATCAAATAAAAAAAATCAAAAATTATGAGTTTCCTTTAATATGTACAATCACAGGTTATTATAATTATATGTATATTAACTTTAATTAATACTAATCGTATAATCATAGATAATCACTAAGGGTAAAGTTACACGTGCTTAATAGATGCATGCTTATTTGAAATCTTGCTCATTGATTTTGTGCTTTGCGCCGCAGATGTCATGACACAAAATAGAACGTCTGTCGAATTAATTTGTACTTGCTTATTTCAAGAGTGCTTAGAGAGAGATGGAGGAATGAGATCGATGGACGTTCTATTTTGTGTCATGCTACCAGCGGCGCAAGGCACAAAATCAATGACAAAGTTTACAAACAAACATGCTACTAAATTAGCACGTGTAACTTTAACCGAACAATGATATTTTTTACTAATTAATTAATTATGTACTATACCATAGACATAAACTTAATGTCTAAGTATTTCCAAAAAATGCCCAACAGACATATTGCCATGCAGATATTCCATCTACATTTTTTGGATGAATTCGTCCTTGAGTACATATTTCTTCTGCCTTTCTTTAAAAATAAAATTGTTTTTTCATCGTGTGTCGGAAACACAATCTTGACGATATATTGATGATATTAATGAATAATATGTGAATGACATCAATGTATCATGTAGGTATCATGAAATCAATGTATCATGTAGGTAATTATCATGAAATCAATGGATAATTTAATTTGTTTAAGACGATGACAATAGCTATTGACTTCTGATGTTTCAGTATTTTTGGACACGCCCACAATTTTTCCGATACCCTAGCGCCATACTACCAAGTAAGAAACAAATAGTCCAGGATCCGCGGTCCATTTTTGCACTTGATTACTATCAAGCTAATTTTGATGAGACGGCGAGACGCCCAACAATTTCCTGCACGAAACTCTCGAATTCTCGATTGTGGTAAGTAATAGGGGTAGCAGGGATAAAATATGTTGGTTTGATGATTCTCAAAAGTGTTAAGTACAAACACTTTTGAGAATCATCAGCTGGGTGTTTTTTGTTAAATCTGATGATAATTATCTTAATTATTTGAAAAAATATTTGTCCTACAAAATGTATGGTTTGATCAAAGAGTCCCCTTCCTTCGTTCCAATATGTATCGATAACGAAGTCATTAAAAATGATTACTTACTAACTGGGTTTTGGGGATTGGATATTTTCTATTAAACCCACTCTTTACAAGTTGCCTACAAGATTCTAAAAATTATATTAAGTGTTTGGCACTTACTCCACGCACCATCAATACTCCTGTACATCATAAACAACAGGCTAATACACTTTCTGGAGCCACAAATTCCAGAAGAGCAAGCAGGTTTTGTTAAAGGCAAAGACACGCGGGAACAAATCCTGAACGTTCGCCAAATTATAGAGAAAAGCCGGGAATTTAACAGCCCTGTATTGATATGTTTCATAGATTATACCAAAGCATTTGATTGCGTGGAGTGGGGCAAGCTGTGGAGGGTTCTTAAAGACATGGGAACGCCTCAACATCTTATTGACATAGTCCGATGCCTCTACCTACACATCAACAACCGCTCTTTCGTCAAAATAGACACCGACTGTTCAAATGCGTTAGGCAGGGATGCATCCTCTCACCTCTGCTCTTCAATATGTATGAAGAGTAATATCATTCAAGACTCTTTAGGGCTGGGACAAGGGGTTTACTGTTGGTGGAAAGTGGATTTCCAATCTGAGGTACACTGATGACACCGTTCTCCTTGCTACAATATTTGGCAACATGAAAGAGATACGGCACAGATTGGAAGTGGAAAGTGGCAAAGTAGGGTTTGCAATAAATAGGCAGAAAACCAAGCTTATGGTGGTAGATCGTGCGGGAAAGCTATCGGGCGCCTATAACATCTAAGGCATCTATACTGTGGACAGCTTCGATTAACTGGGCTCCAATATAAGTAATGAAGGTAGCTGCGTCACAGAAATAAAACGGCGGATAGCCATGGCTAAAGATGCTATATTACGCCCCCGGAACATCTGGGAAAAACGTGGTATAAGTTTTAAAACGAAGGCCCGTTTGGTCAGAGCACTAGTTTTCCTGATTTTCCTCCATAGAGTTAATAATAATAATATTTATTTATTTTCAGGCTACTTTGGCCCATAGATAAATACCTTACAGACTAACATAATTACATACGATATAATTGACAGCTTGTGTTAGTAAACAAAACCTTAAAACTATATTAGTATCACTACACTTGCACTACGTCACTGTGCGATCATGTGGCACTTGCCCGCGGAAGCGTCGAAACACCACCCCCTGCGGCCAAAAGTCCTCTTCCAAGACGAGGTGCAGGTAGCATGTCGGTACTCGCACCACAAACGCCTTAGTTGACGTTGCGGCGCGACTCGAGCAGCTGCACTCTCGCCACGTACTTGATCTTCTGGCGCACGTACTCCACGATGTCCTCCGTCGTAGTGGTGTAATGTAGACGGGAGAGGTACAAAGGAGTGTTCGGCTTTGCGGCACGAATATGCACATTGGGCTCCGATGGAGCCGTGCCGCAGCGGTTCTTGATGGTTCGCTGACGGCGCTTCCTCCTCAACACCGTCACGAAACCATCATCAGCCTGGATCGGTTCCTTTTCAGGCACAGGCTTCTCGGAAGGAGCATTTTTCCCCACAAGTTAAGACATGAACAATCCAAACAAGAGTAAGACAGAGGATAGACGCATTCGAAATGTGGTGTTTTAGGCGGATTCTCCGAATTCCATGGACGGCCAAACGCACAAATGTGTCTATCCTTTACCAACTCGATATCAAGACTCGATTGTCAACAGTTTGCCTACAGCGTATTTTGTCTTATTTCGGCCACATAATGCAAAGAGGAGATAGCAGCCTTGAAAAGCTGGTCATTGTTGGCATTACCGAAGGCAAGCGACCGCGAGGCCGGTCGCCATTTTACAAATTTGGAAGTGTCTGTCTTCCAAACGATTGGCTTTGAGAAAAAATTGTTTGTGGAACCTCAATGTCATTTTTAAAGACCTGTCTAATGTCTATAGACACCCCACACGTAGGTATAGGTTTGATGAAAAAAAAAATATAGTTTCAGTTCCATGTATGGGGCGACCCCCTAAATCCTTTTTTTAATTTTTGTATAAAAATCGTAAAGCGGTTCACAGAATACTTGTAGAGTTTCAACTGTGTAGTCTCAATAGTTTCCGAATGAAGTGGCTGTGACATACGGGTGGACAGACGGACATACAGACATGACGAATATAATTATAAGGGTTCCGTTTTTTGCCATTCGGCTACGGACCCCTGGTTTGTAGTAATTTTTGATGAGCTCGTTATCAATACATGTTGGATTTAGATAATGATCATCAGATAAAAATAAAATAGTTAGTAATAGATTTTTGAAAATCATCAAATAAATAATTATAATAATATATAATCAATATATATTTTATCCCTGCTGCCCCTATTACCTGCCACAATCGAGAGTTTTCGTATAGGGTAATGTTGGCTCACGGAAAATTAGCTTGATAGTAATCAAGTGAAAAAATGTACCGTGGATCCTGGACTAACATTGTGACGCGGTCAATAATAATTTATAGATGAACGGATAGCTGTCAGTGGGGCGCAAAGTGACATACGTCCGTCTAGCACCGCGCCTAAGCGCTCACTGTCGGATTGCATACGTAAGAAAGAGAGCGCGATGACGCAACGCTCGAACTTCTTACAAACCATTATAATGATTAATTATAAAATAATAATTTATTAAATAATCAAAAATTAAAAACAACCAAATTTTGTATTTAAATATGATACGTTATTGTTATAAATTTTACCAACGTACGTTCATCAGTAATACAGATATTTTTGTTGGAAGATCATTTTAAGAGGTTAGTTTACCATTTTTTTGTATCGAGAAAACTTTTCAAAATCGTATTTTGAAAACAACTAAATTATCAGAAATATGTTCAAGATTAACATATATTTTTTCCGCCGTGTCAAACTGTATAGATTTGGCTAAAAAATTGTTCAATACAAGCCTATTTGGCTCTTGTCAGCGCCTTAACTGACTACGTGAATTTGCAACTAGGTATAATAATGCATGATGAATGATGGACGTTGACTTGGAGCGAATAATTATTTTGAATTTTAGTAAAATGTAGTGAATGTTTTAAATGTAGAACCACCATCAAAAAATGTACACCTTATAGGTATGTTGCAGCGATCCAATACATCGTAATCATAAGACCTAATATTTCACCTGTGACAAACAATAAATGAATTTGAATTTGACTTTTTTTTATTTGATTCTATATAACTTTTTTGAAATTTTTATTTACTTACTTAATAGTTAATATTTTTTTGGAATCGTAGCAAATGTCACCCCCCCGGTGACAAATGAGAAAAAGACTTCCCATTAGTCCCCTCTAGTCAGTTTTCAAAGGGAACAGTCGGCACAAATTGTCACCCCGGTGACAACTGGGAAGACAATTCCCATTTGTCACCCCGGAGGACAGGGCTAGAGGGGACTATTGGGAATAATCGGAAATTAGTAGTATTTTGCGATTTACAAAAAAACTAGTGATTTGACTAAAAAAGTAAAACACTATGATTTTAGTATGTTGCTTGTAGAATTATTTGGCAAAAAAATCATAACGATGACATGTAATTTAGTATGGTTTTTATTTATTATTTATTTATTTAACAATTTATGTACACACAGAAGACATCACAGGAAATTAACATAAAATTATAATTGAGTACAAAGGTACTGCTTATTTCTCTTTTTACTCGTTAAAAGAAATTTTTAGAGGTATCTTCGTGGTTTTTTTCTATCGAGCAAAGTTAGTTGTATTATGTTTTCACAACACTATGTTACTAGCATATATCCTGAAGAATATCATATATTTTTCTGGTTTTATTTACTGCAGTGAATCATATACTTTTACACATTATAAAACTAGCGTTTTACTCCTGTTGGCCTCATAAAACCAAGCTTGTTTTGGTGATCGCAATAAAAAAGAAATAAAGTTTTCTGCAAAATTAATTTAGTGAATGTTTGTATCGAATAGCGTTTTTGCTATCTATAAAAATGAAATCGGGTTTACCTTGATGTATTAATTGCATGTTCGATCAATTTTCCTTATAAATAAGTACCTAATGTATCACAGGTTACTTACTGTGCAGGTTTTGCTCTCTTCACGTATAATTAATAAGTACATATATCGATGCGATTTTCCCATTGGGAAATGTGTTGGAAAAAGGAAAAAACAGAACCCGTATAGGATCACTCGTGTTTCTGTCTGTCTGTCTGTCCTACCATTCCCCCCCACCTTATCTCCGAAACTACTGAGCCTAAAATTCTGAAAAAAATACAGAAATTAGTTCAACACGTATAGATTACAGGAAAAAAAAAGTCATAGTACGGAACCCTACATGTGCAAGTCTGACTTGCACTTGGCCATTTTTTTACCTCATATTAACCCTCACTAGTCACAACTTTCTCCAATAGTACTTCACAGTTAAACAGAATGGTAACCATACCATTGAATGACTATTGAAGATAATACAATACAATACGGAACTACACCGACGACGAGTGGCAATTGCTTTCATAACATTATGGTTCACATAAGCCATTCAATTGCTTTTGTCAATCCAAAGCTTTGTTTTCTCTCCACCATCGTTCTCACTGGTAGAACGTCTGATCAAAAGGTGATTAATGTTATTATGTATTAAACCGTATGATCGCATGAAGTTTCGGCCTTCGCCTGCTTGGAGTTCGAGAATTTATTGTCCCACGAGATCGTTCTATACCGGGATAAAAAATATACTGTGTTAATCCAGGTTATATAAGCTACCTGTGTGCTTAATATCAGTCAGATTCACTCAGTAATTATTGCGTGAAAGTGTAACAAAGGTCCGTACATCCAGATTCCAGACATTTAACATCCACTCTAATATGTATTGAGTAAGATAACACATTTCTGTTATGCCTCATCTAATCACTTTATTTTCGTCCTCATAACTCTTCACTGGAAATTCCATGTTCCTAATAGCCTGCCATGTGCATTCCTACAACAGATATCGGTGAATGATGTCACCAGACGGCAGGCCCACGCCACAATCTACTTGCAAAGGACAATTATATGCCTATCAGGTTGACTGGGCACACAATGAAGGAATACTTTACCTAGAACACGTAAGTCTAGGCTGAATGAAGTCACTACCACAAACCACAATATCGTAGTCTACAAAATATTGTGCTGGTAAAAAACAAAGCTTTCTTTCAGGATGTTGTGTGGTTGTTTGTAATGCCAATTTATGATCTATCAGTGTGTCATCACCAAATATTATTGTTGTTACATACACAAACACACCTTATGTTCGTGTCAGCAGTTCCAAACATCTTTGAATTTATGCTATAGGTACTGGTGCTGGTGCTGGTGCAGGGTGCTGTAGGTGCTATTATAGCAAAAAAAATATATCGAGATTACTGACGGTGAACGGTGATCCCTGATAAAAAAAAAAACATACCAATCTAATTGAGAACCTCCTCCTTTTGGGAAGTCGGTTAATAAAAGTGATCGACCGTCGCGTCGGTTGCCACTCGCATATAGATAACATGGTGACAACTGCTAGCTAGATTATGATAAAATAGTCTGTGAATAAGTGTGCTCCAAGAAGACGAACGAGAGCGCCAATTTTAAGCTGACTCGTGATATTTGAAAAGATGTTGTATAATATTAAGCCTGAAATCCAAAGGGTTAGGCGGTTGTCACTATTGTAATCATACAGATTTCACCAGTTATCTGTAAGCCTCATTGAATGGAAGGTAAGTCGGTTGCCAGAAATACAGACTCACGGCTACATAACATAACATGACATGACGCCTGTAATCCCCGAAGGGTTAGGCAGAGGTGTACCAAATATATAGTATACCCACATTTCGCTAATAGGGTAGTTGACAAAAAAAAATCTAATTAGTCCGTCACATAGATTACCAAAAATTATTCGACGCGTATTTTTTTCTTTTTGCACGTAAACCATAAATGAAGACGATATAGTGCTTCGAAAATTCGTGGACGTCACATCGCACTACACTTTTTAACACGTAGTGCCGTCAGAAGCCCCCACTCCTGATCTTGGACGCGTTATAACTTCGTTAATTATTATTAATTTTATAAAACAAAAAACACGTATCCAATATTTTTCGATAATCTAACTGACGAACTAAACGGAATCATATTTTTTTTACCCAGGACACATCCCTATTATGTTTAAGTCCCATGTAATGGGAGATAAGCCAGTTGCCATCAACTGAACACAAATCTCTTTGGTTGCTATTGAGAAATTCTAGATAAAAACTCCGGAAAAACCCAATAAAAATTGACCTAACGTGCGAATTGAACCTAATTGTACCTCATGCTCAGTAGTCCGCTTGCGAACAATAGTCCAACGAGATATTCTAGGTCCAACTCCAAACTCTCAGCTCGACCCTCAGCAGTAGATTTTGCGATCAGAAAGAAAGAAAGAAAGAAAACATATTTATTTAGTACATGCCACAAGTGCACACAAAAAACAATCAAAATAAAAAGAAATTGAAAAAAAAAACAGAATGTAACAACAAAAAAGCGTGTGTGTATCTCACGGCTGCGCCAAATTTGACCAGTTCAGCAAACTGCCGAGCAGCTAGTGCCCGACGCTGGTTTTCAACTGGCCCTCACTCTTTATACTAACGAGAAGTCATGTCACTAAAACAATATCCTCCAGAAAAATCCGGACAGTAAACAAGTAAACTGGTGATATATTTTGCTCAAGTGTGTGAGCAAACACACTTTCAGTAAACTTGAGAGAAGAGGCGCATGACTGTTTTTTAAAGCACAGTAGGTAGTATCACATCATCAACTTCAAAATTATGGAGTAAGGAATTCCTAATTTCACCCAATAATAATTGTATGCAGCAAATAACACAATGCATGTGTTCCAATGATAACATATTTTAGGGATCACAGTCCGCAAAGGTCACACGTGAACACAACAACAGTAATTTGCGACCATGTTAATTTTGAGAACAACTTTTCAACGTTGAGCTCAGTACTGAAGGTTGAAAATACAACAGCAATGCCTCTTTCGACTGTTCAAATTTCCATCGTCGATATGGATGTGAAAATGTCATGGTAACAATGTCGCCCGCAATACAGATTTGATTTGAGCTGTCCAATCCGAATGTATGAACTATAATTTGGACGGTACTGTTCCCCGGGGGTCACGAAAATGACGAATGTCGTTGGGTTGGTATATTTTGTGGGTACGCAGACTTTGTTAAGTAAATATTTATTAATGACTTAAATCATCGGAATATTGATGCTGTGTGACTACACAGCAGCAGTGATAATTGAGAGAGTGAATAGTGTAAATGAATTGAATAGAATTGAAACAAACCATTTTTTTGTTAAAAAAAAGTATTAGACGTGGACTGAACTTGACGAATAGTACCTATACACCCACGGGTCGCCAGTTATTATACTTACAATTCGTCGTTTACTTATTTGTGTGCTAATTGTATAAGCAGATAATTATGATTGAAGTATTACACATTATATTAGACATCATGATGATTGATTTAGTCGTTAAAACCTCATACCACCGAGTCCTTCATAATACCTAATATTTAGTTTCATGCGATAAGTAGGTACATAAGTAGGTAAGTATCGCATCAAACAAAAACATTAAAATGCAGTTGCAGCTCTCGACGCAGGGATAATCAATCTGTGGCTCTGGTTGTATTTATTAACACTGTGATTAAACCATTGACAGGAAGCTGGTAGACCGCTGTCACCGCTGTGCAACCAAGCGCAGCGGCCCGCGGTCCACTTCGTCGCGCTTTCCACCGTGACGTCATCAGCTATACACGATGCGATGCTAGTACAATGAAAATCAAGGTTGGCGACCCTTAAGCAACTAAATCGTTCACACTATTTTTAGATGTAATGATGTAATTGTATTTGTGTGGTCTAGCCGGCTCGCGTATCTGACTGTCAATCTAAACAATGGCAACGTGATTTTTTATAATATAAGATTGGATCGGAAAAACCGAAGTAGGTATGTTCTTTATGTAAGTGGTATATAGCACAGCAGGTCAGAGGGGTCCTCAATGTAAGCAACTTGAAAGGTCAAAAGGTGAGATGGAATGCGCAATGCAAACTTTGAATGATGTTGTTCTTATTAGTAGTAATGTGTACCAAAACCGGTGATCTGCATGCTATGTAATTTCAACGACGGACGCGCCGATTAAGTAGTTACTTAAGTGGATCGACAACATACAGTGACAACTTAGTGAAGTAACCATGAAGAAGCTTAGTGTTCTCTTTTGTCGCTGAAACAATAGAAAATGATGCTAAATGATGTAAACCAGGTTGTATTAGGTATCTATACAAGGTGTTAACGGACCCGTCATGAAGTCATCAACCGAGCATTTTGTACATCAAACTAGGTGACACTAAACACACTTGTTTTTTTCGGATTACGGTAGGACTCAATGTACGGTCAGCATCAGAAGTATATTAACATTACTCAAAGCTGTTTTTTTTTAATAAAAACTTGTTGGATTATTATTCGTTACTGCAGTCATGTTATGGGAGTGTAAGGACTATTTTAACGAATAATCTTCTGAAACATTAAAAATAATAGCTAGAGTCCTGTACATAAAATAATTAAAATTAAATTAAAGTTATAGTTATAACTTTGACCGTTAATACCTCCAAACAAGATGGATCTCACCAATAGGCTTGGCACAAGTGTCTTGAGGACCTTTTTATACCTATTAAATTATGCATTGCATTTACGTATGTATAGTTCCGCACTTCCTTTACCTTCTCGTGACCAGAATTTCGATGTCACAGTATACAAGGTGAGCTACTTTTGTTTGTAAGCTTACTTACTGATTACGTACGTATATGTTAGTGACTTGTATAGTAATCGCTCAGAAGGTCGGTAAACTGAGTGTCTATTTCTGACTAATTAACTAAATAGCATTCTGAAGGTTCTTTGCTTTGTTAGTTAGTAGTTGAGGATTTCAAACTAGGTTTATTGTTGTATTCTTTGTAAGTATACCATAAATGTGTTTATCGAAGTAAATAAATAGAAAAAACTGTTTGTTATTCAACTATCTACATTCCTTTCGCAATTATGTTACGTGTGTCAGGTTTAGATTTATTAGTATCTGAGTTACATAATCAGCCTATAATGTGCCCACTGTTTTGATACAGCCTGTATCCCAGCAGTGAGGTTCAGATTCCCTCGCATTGAGAGGTGACCTGTATTACCTCTCAATGCGAGGGAATCTGAATAGAGTTGTATATAATCCATTTAGCTGTTGCCTTCGCTTGGAGGTGGTGATCTAATCAACCATATACAGGAGACAGACTCCACCAGTAAATATGAACGAGGCACTATGGGAAAACAGCGTGAGTCTATGTATGTATGTTTATGTAAGTAATTTAAAAAAATATGCCGACTCCGAAGCATACAATTCCCGATGCGTAAACAGGCCTTAAATGGTATTAAACTATTTATTCAGCCGATTACACATGCCGTAGGTTACCAATTACTCGTGCTACGTCAGATTCTATCGGACGAGCTCCGTAACCAAGCTTCCTCATACGCTACATGAGCATCGGAAAACGAGGAAAAATTCAATAAGCGTCGAGGTTACCGCAGCAACCGCTTTCCTTACGACGCGACTTGTTTGAATAGAATATGGGAAATTTTGTAACTCAGCTACGTTTAGAATGGGAATTCTGTGAGGAGATAAAACATAACTTCACGACTTCAATCCCCAAAGGGTGAGGCAGAAGTGTGCCTACCCATTAGTACACTCATGTACCGCAAGTTATGTTGAAGTCCCATGAAATAGGAGGCCATTCTATTGCCATCGACTGGGCGCAAGTCTAGACTCTGTGGCTGCTACTGAAAAAAATCCTGATGGAAAAATTAAGTCCGCCTATGTACCACGTTTGTGCATGTTTAAATAAAAGTTTGCCCGACCTGGGAACCGATCCAAGGACCTTATGCACAGCAATCGCGCTTTTGACTACTAGTTCAATGTGGCAGTTATAGGTATACATACTTGTATATTATATTAATAACTAGCAGACATCCCGCGGTTTCACCCGCGTAGATCCCGTTCCCGTGGGAATACAGGAATAAAAAGTAGCCTATGACACTCAGCAATAATGTGGCTTTGGCTATTGGTGAAAGAATTTTTAAAATCTGTTCAGTAGATCCCGAGATTACCCCTTACAATTTAACAAATATACAAACACACAAACTTTACCTCTTTATAATATTATTATATTATTATATATTATTATTAGTATAGAAGTATAGATAACCTACGCAGAACATTAATTGTTTTCTTGCGTTAGAGGAAATAAGGAAGAAATTGCAAATTGGGTTTATCCCTGACTGACCGTTAAGTGATAAAGTTAAAAACCCATATTACTTACTTTCCTCTACACTTCTACATAAAGTATTTCTGAAAGACAGCGTGACATATCATAATATGCAACAACAATCTGACGTTATCGAAGAAATGAGAAAGCAGTTGTAAATCCAATCCGGTTACCGCAGCTTGGAAACTTGTTGTGAAAGGTATTTCACAGCAATCCCGAGACCATAATCGGTACACATGGCAACACATCAAGATATACAATTCCAGTATAACATGGCCTCAAATTGCAAAGCTTTCCTGTACAATCAGAGATCCGCACAAACTGGATTTTTATAGCTTCATTGGTCGTCGCATACCCAGTCGATTGTTATATAAAATTAAGAGTTTAATAGCCAGCTTCGTACGATAACAATGGTCGTACAATACCTGTCGTATAATAAGCATTTCGATTTACTCGAGGTAATGAATTTCGATCATGTTTTTAAACGAACTAAAATAATGAATTTGTTCGACCAAATCAAACTGTGAAACTGTGTTTCAAAGGAATAAAGAGGTGTCAAAAACGGTGGAAATACAGTGTCAATAGTAAAATATGTAGACAATTACTTAGCAACAAATACACACATACACACACAAGAAGAGTATTTAACACAACCTGAACATATTTTGTTCAGGTGTTATTTTCATGAAGTATATTTACGATTCGCTGCGCTAGTTCTGCGAAACCATATTGTATTATTGAACAAGAACGAATGTAGAATTAATTAACTATTCTCCAAATGAGGTTAACAATTTGTTAAACTAAATGTTTGGCCAGATATGGGTAGTTACAGGTTAGGATAGCGTATCGTACGAAGCCAGCGAGTTAATCTCACACAAGGAACACTGTCGGTCATGGAAAAGGGGATTACATACAGTAAGAGTACATGTACTCAGGTATTCGTCGTCATTTCATTAACATTATTTATTTTTTATCTAGCGTTTTCCTCGCAGTAACTGCAACGGGGATTTCCTAAGCGTCAAAATCATAGCAGTGCTTATATGTATAACTAAAATAGAACCGGATTCGTGGTATTGTACCTTCGAGATTATGATATAATTATGATGTACTGGTATGTGATTTGTTGTTATTGGTTGTTGATTACATGTCTATATTCTCATATATTGTATGAAATTCGCAATTAATATTGGTAATTACGGGCACAAGAATTATGCCGCTGGTGTGCACGTATCAGGCCCATTTTATTTTGTACTAGCTTTTGCCCGCGACTTCGTTCGCGTGGAATAGTGACTTCCGGCAGATTTTTGGTTTATCTCGCGAAAAAAAAAAAAAAAAAAACTATCCTATGTCCTTTCTCAAGTTCCAAACTATGTCTGTACCAAATTTCATCAAAATCCGTTCAGCCGTTTAGGCGTGAAAGAGTAACAGACAGACAGACAGACAGAGTTACTTTCGCATTTATAATATTATATTAAAGTAATTAAAGTATGGAAAGTATGGATTTAAAAGTATGACAATACGCCCAGTAGACCGTTCAGTCACCAACCAACACCATCGTGTGCCATAGATAACGGCTAAATATTTTCGCTGTTTAACGATGGTAATAAAACGGTTAACCGCGTACGATGTCCGTTCCAAACTGGTTATAAACGGTTAAGACGGTTGTTGTTGTTGTACGGGAAGTGGGTAGACTCCTTAACTCATTCCCTAACATCACCCCTGTAATTCCTGAAGGGCTAGGCAGAGGTGAACGTGATAGTACACCCACATTTCACCAGCTATGTTTCAAGCCCCATGGCATAGGAGGCGAGCCTATTGCCATCAACATTGTGCAACTCCAGACTCCGTGGCTGTTACTGAAAAAATCTTGATGTAAAATCCCACCGACTTAGGACCCCTTTCTTTTTTTTTTTTTGGTGGGTGGAAAATCATCAAATGACCCCCCCCGCTCTTGGGCAGAGCGAAGGGGAGTGTCAGACTTCTACTGACTAAAAACCGAACCCATGTTCCTTCTTTGCCCTTGTGCCGAGGCCACGTCATCTAGTACTAAAATCCGCGGCGACTTAGGAGCCCTTGTTCAATAGTCGCGCTTGCGACCACGCGAACAACAAGGCAGTTAACCCGACTTAGTGTAAAGTCTAAACAATAGTATAAAAATAAATGTTTGTGCCACCTACCTGCCGCTGTCAAAATAATATCTGATGTAGGTCGCGCCATGTAAAAAGAACGCTGACAGTTATGTCAAACATGACTATTTTTTTCAAATTTCAGCTTATTCCAAAGTACTAAGGAGCTAGTGAAATTTGTATTAGGATTCTAACAATATTACAATTATACTTAACACAGTCACAGTAGCCTAGTAACTCAGAACGCGACTGTCTAACGTGCGCAACAGTATCCCCTCCACTGCGCTCAGCGTTCTTTTTACGTGGCGGGACGTGTACTGATACCACTTCTACCTCTATCCACAGAGAGAACTAATAAGTAACTCCTGAGTCGTTCCAGTTTCTAGGTCCAGAATCCATTTGAATTTATATTATTATATACTTAGGTACCGATTATTTAGTGAGATCAAAAGGTCATGTCATATTTTGGGTGTCGTAATCTGCATTCACAAACATTGTAATCTGTGAACAAACATGCGCGTGCGACTCGACGATGCGAGCTATTAGGAGGCCCATGTTTACCAGACGTTTAGTAGCTCATTAAATGATGATGAGTTCATTTATAATGATCATGACTACTTTATTCTAGTTTTATAGCAATTGATACAGTATTTTAGACGGGGATTCTTTAATAATTGGTATTGACAAACACTTATTTTGGCACTGTTTATAACGCGAACGGTATTTCAATTCCTGAAAGAATATTATAAAACTAGCTTTTACCAGCGGCTTCGCCCGCGTGGAAATGTCGATTTTCCATACAAACTTTCATCCCCTATTTAACATCCTTAGGGGTTGAATTTCAAAAAATCCTTCCTTATTCCTTGTCTACATTATAAAGGGAACCTCTGTGCAAAATTTCAGCTTTCTAGGTCCAAGGGTTTGGGCTGGGCGTTGATGAGTCAGTCAGTCAGTCAGTCAGGACTTCTCTCTTTATTTATTAGATAACATGTAAAAGACACAATACAACAATACCATGACTGTGTGTACACGTAGCTGAGTTTTCGGCTGGTATGACGCAATTTGGACACCCTATGACGATTTTTGAACTCAACTAAGTAAGAGATGAATTTAACCATGATTTACCTTGATTTATACATTGTAGGTTAATTTCCCACTCAATCTATACTCATCATCCGCAAGGCCTTTTTACCCGACTACGGCGAAGCCAAAAGGAAGGGTAATGATTTTGGCAGTCTATGTATGTATTTTTTTTGTATGTATTAAATCAGATGTCAATAGATTCGTGAGAATAGTCCGGGTAACATAGGCAAAGGCTTGAATTTTTTTTTTTAATTTTTGTTATGACGGAATTTAAATGTCAGATTCTAGTCAATCATAACATGTTGGGTATCAAATGAAAGGTCTTGGCGAGCACATTACAAATATGTATATATATATATATTTTTTATAATATTCCACAACTATCACACAACGGCATCTAGTCCCAAGCTAAGCAGAGCTTGTGTTATGGGTACTAGACAACTGATAAACATACTTATATATTTCTAAATACATACATATTATAGATAAATTACACCCAGACACAGAACAAATGATCGTGCTCATCACACAAACATTTGTCCTGGGTGGGAATCGAACCCACGACCTCCGGCATAGCAGTTAGGGTCACTAACCACTAGACCAACAGTCCAGTATATTATATTATAGTTTTTAGTCCTCCGTTTGTAGTCGGGTTTTAGTTTTTGGACTTGTTCCCAACCATGTTGAGGTAGGTTTCCAGTCTAGCCGGATGCGGCCGAAAACCAATATTTTCCATGGATCGACAGCCAATCTAACCTTCACAACTCAGTACCTACTGAATGATACGATATCTCTGATCGTTTTTTTTCCGACTTTCGCATCACTGACTTCCTGTAACGACTATCTAAGATCTTCAAACTACAACTGGGATCAACGGCTTAAGGCGAGGTTGCAGTACTTTGTTTTTATGAACGCACGACCTCACCCCCCGCCCTGCCGCGCGAGCGATATAATGCCTAAATTTTGCTAGAACACACACAAAATAATGCAATAATCTTTGGTGCATTCTTTGAACAAAATACTATTAACACACACATGTTACATGTGCATGAAACGAAACCAGTGGAACTACTAAGTTTATGACGTATTTCTTACGTTCACTTTGACTCACTCATTGCGCGTGGTTATAACTATAACTGCATTGCAGATTTAAAGATTACCACCCTATGTGTGTCTTTAATTGATAACTGTAATTTATACGGTGTAAAAATTAAAAGTATTATGTTATCACTATCAGTAAACATCTAACAGTTTCGTTCAATAGAATCAAGGTTGGGTTGAGCAGAACTTCGATGCCTACTCTGATTTATCATCATTTGTGTATGTTTCATATTATTATCATGTCTTCCTGAAGAATTGCTTTTGTCCAACAACAGTCTGAAATCAGTTTACAAAGCCTTGACATCAATATAGCCAATAGCTGATCATAACAATCTTTATTGGAACACGAATACTAAAAGATACATCAATTTATCAATAATGAGTTGTTGCTTGAAAGCGGTTGTGAGAAAAGTGTGTAAATAATAAAGTTAAGTACCTACCTAATGCCTTCTCAAGGCTTATCGTTTCAATACATTTTGATAAGCTAAGGTATTAATCGTGCCGAAGAAAACTTGTAAGTCAAGCAAAGTGTGCAGTACTAACATGTGGATTGTTGTTTATTTCACCAGCACTGATGACAGGATCGGCCCTATTATTGAACCTTGAGGTAGACCTATCTGTTTACTAGAATATTCGGTGATTTGGCCGTCATTAAAATTAAAAACGTTGGTAGACAAAACCAATAGCGTTTTAGTAGTTACCGAGAATGTGTGTGACTAATTTAGTATACAAATATCAATCATCTAGTGTCTCAAACGGTGATATCAGGCCCAAGAGGTAAATAAACAGATTTTTGCAAATCAAGTTTCTTAGGAGGAAAAAATGTATTGAATTCTAAGAAAAACAAGATAGACAAAGGCAACCAGCTCGGTTAATGATAATAAAAACAATAATTAAACAGGTATGTTAATCAAAACATTTTTTTTTCATAATTATGTATGACTCGAACCAGTGTGTTTTTAAATAGGTACCTACTTTAAATTATTTCTCTCAATGTTTTTGTTGAGTTATTCAAAATCGTCTCCAGAGGTCGTCATCACTAATGATGAAAATAAATCATCATCATTTATTCATTAGCCAAGTGTTAATGGGACAACCAGCTGAAATTCAGGTATTTTTACTGGTAGTAAGTATATTTACCAGAGTCAGTAAATTCAGTCTGTAATTACCAGTCACTTTCGTAACTTTAGCATTGGAGCTCCAAGGGAAAAAATATAGGTAGGTACCTAGGTGCTTTAAAGGTATATAATGGAATAGCAGTGTACCTTTCCCCAAAAATAAATAGCTAAGCATTTGGTAGCAATAAAAAGTTATGTTACTAAGCAAAAGAAACCTAACATTAAAAAAATTCTATAGACGCAGACGATTCTGTACCTACTGTTTTAGAGATTCCAGTTTTTTTTCTAACAATATTCGGAGTGAATAATAGTGTTGTTTGGCGTCGACTTATGTGTATGTTATGTACACGAGATAAAACTAGGTATTTTGTTTGCTTTCGTTGTTAAGTTATCTGGTACCGAGTAAAACTGAGGTAGCAAAAAAGGAAGAATTTGGAGTAAACACAACCTTGCCAACTATATAGAAGGTGCATTCTACAGACTTCGATAAAACGCCTTATAAAATATATGTGTTAATTTGGGGATCTACATTTGACGACAATTTTAAGTACTTAGTTTCCATTTCGCAGAATCACACAGCCTGTTCATAACATATCACGAAACCTGTTTTCCGGTTGATATAACTTTTTATAAATGTGTGGTCTAAGACAGACGACCTTCTTTCGTCATGTGACTTAAAAATATTTGCTTTTGTCTTTATCGTAGATGGATTGCAGCGCCATCTATCGAAATTAACTGGGACTACTTTGCGTTACAGTTCGCTACCATGCGCTACGATCTGCGATGTCGATTTTTCACGCTACGAAGCTACCGAACTTGGTAGTTCCACCATTATTACATAGACTGCAGTGTTAAGCATTTGGTTGCCTTCAAAATTGGTACTCCTCGTTTGCTTCTAATAGATAATACAGAAATAGTAAGAAAAAAAGAAAGGAATTTATTTAGCACATGCCACAAGTGCACATCATCATCATCATCATTTCAGCCAAAAGACGTCCACTGCTGAACATAGGCCTCCCCCAGGCGTCGCCACATTGACCGGTCCCGTGCGTCTCTCATCCAGCGGGTTCCTGCAACCTTGACCAGGTCATCGGTCCACCTAGTGGGAGGCCTTCCAACGCAACGTCTTCCGGTTCGCGGTCGCCATTCCAGAACTTTTCGGCCCCATCGGCCATCCGTTCTGCGAGCAATGTGCCCTGCCCATTGCCACTTAAGTCTGGCGATTCTTCGGGCTACGTCGGTAACCTTGGTTCTCCTGCGGATGTCCTCATTTCTGATTCGATCACGCAAGGAAACTCCGAGCATAGCCCTCTCCATTGCCCTTTGGGTGACTTTGAGCTTTCTGATAAGGCCCATTGTGAGCGACCACGTTTCGGTCCCGTATGTAATCACTGGCAACACACACTGGTCATAGACTTTCGTCTTGAGACACTGGGGTAAGTTGGACGAGAAGATACCGCCGTATACGAAGTACTTCGTAAGATGTATGTTGAGCATGTTCAACATTGCGGCTGTACTAACGAATAACTTAGCATGTTTTTATTAAAAATTTCATTTTATCTACTGGTGTTTTGTTATGCTTTGGGTGTGGTTTTGCATGTTTTATGTTGCTTGCTTCAGACGAAGCCAATATCGCAAAAAATCACGATAAATTATGGCACTAGTACTTCCAGAGAATTATCCATCAGATAGTAGCAGTACTAGAACTGACGATAAAGTTGTATATAATCAATTATATATATAACTTTATGGCTTCAAAGTCAAAACGAAAGAACGTGGAAACTCTGATTGGAGCACCCAATTCAGGTCATACATACCCTTCTTCACTGAACGACTTGCACCTTGATAGGTCTGGAAATCAGTCTCGCCTCAACGCAGTTCAAGTCTAACAAAGCTTGCGTGAAAAAACGCAAAGTGGTCACAAGTTCTGGTATCGTGAGAATGAGACTTGCTGAACGGAATCTGTTTCCAAAGAGAGCTGCAACAGGCCCAGCATTAACGGTAGCCCATCGTCAATCACGACATGAATTTGCTCGAGAGCATAGGGATTGGACGTTACAGCAGTGGGGTAATGTACTCTATACTGATGAGACCAGGGTGAGTCTACATTTAAGTGATCGACGTCAGAGAGTATATCATCGCCCTGGAGAACGTTATTCACAGAGTTGCATCGAGGAAACTGTTGCTTTTCTAAGGCATTGCTGAGGAGGATCGGTAATGGGGCGGCATCTCGATAACCGCACATACTGCGGTTTTCATGGAACCTACAGGCCGTACTCGTAGATTGGCTTTTCGTCACTATATTACGGTAATCCTCGCAGACTATGTTGTATCTTAGGTAGGATAAATCGGGTAGACTATGCAGTTGATGCATGATAAGACACGCCCTTACGTTGCTCATGTGTTAACCCAGTATCTACGCGACATCAATATTCGTACGATGGATTGGCCAGCTCGAAGCCCGGACTTGAATACGATAGAACACTTATGAGATGACCTAAAACAGGTCGGGTTGGAGCCCGGATTCCTGCTCTAACAAGGCTTCAAGCTGCGAATCGCAATTGAAGAGGAGTGGAGTGGTCTATCCACCTGTCACCGTCGTCCGTATCTCATAAACCGTGATAGTTACACGGTTGAAATTTTCACAGATTATGTATTTCAGTTGCCACTATAACAGCAATTTCTAAAAAACAGAATAAAATGAATATTTAAGGGTGCTCCCATACAATAAACGAGATTTTTTTTCTAAATTCTAGATAATGGGACGGAACTCTTCGTCCGCGAGTCCGACTCGCACTTCTTATAATACATAATGACTGATTACCCTTTTCATGTCTTTTTCAATTGTATTTTTTATAATGAATCTATGATAATTGTAAATAAGTGTTTATTTTATAAAAATCTCAAAAACCTACATTATATCGCAACGTTGAAAATACTCAACGTTCATTTTACTACCTAATTTTCTCAATACTTCGCAATGTTGAGTATTCTTAACGTATGTTTTTCCAAAAGTTACACATACTAGATTTTTTATTTTATTTTTTTGTACATGTATAAACTATTTACATACATATAAACAAAAAAAAAACTCCAAAATATAAGTGTTGTTTCCTTGCGACTTAAAGGGTTAATCTAAAAGAAATCTATTAACTCCTAACTTAAATAGACTGCGGTCATATGGTCTCGGGAATACCGGTGCTGGCAGAGAATGCCGCTCCTGGGTTGTGCGCATAATAAAAGATGCAGCAAAGCGTTTGCTGTGGCGTTTGTGTGACTGTGTGAACATCGAAAAGGTATTGGTGATAGCAGCAGTAGGTACAGTCGAACAAGTTTGACATCTGCCTCTAAATGTATCTGTATAATCTTGAAAGTAAATACAAGTTAGCTGGCTGTATACTTATTAGCTTGTTCGACTGTACGTCTGGACCGTCAATTAACTCACATGGTCATATTGAAGGATAAGATATGGCCCATAAGGCCATAAACTGAAAATCTTGAAACTACGATGGTTGTTTCCTAGAGAAAACTGTTCAGTTTGAAAGCCTATATGTTCACCTTTTATCAGCAAAGAAAAGCTAATTTTTTCACCACATCTTATGGAAATGAAAGTTAGGAAAAAATTGTACTAAGTAGGTACGTACGACAATGAAAGCGACACGTCATTAGCGATAGATCTTGCTTAGAAGTTGCACGAATCGCATGTTGCAACGCGAGTGCAACCCACAAGAAATATCAGGTACCTACATCTCAGATAAGTTGCATAGGTATATAATATGTAGATTTATATGCAACTTGCTAATAAAGCAAGTCTTGCTTACTACTTGGTGTTATGATTACTTACCTACTTGAACTGTGGTCACAAAATGCTGAAGGCTACGCAGTGCTGAAAATCATAACTTAAAATAATAGTTAAGATATGGGTGAATTTCAACAAGAGATTTTTATGTGTCATTTCGGTGGATTTTTTTTATTTCAATGCTATCTACATATTTTTAATGACAAATAAAACTTTAGCCTATTTTATAACATTGTGCGTGAGTGGACATCAAATATCATCAAAAGTTACATATATATTTAAGGATGAATTTTTAAGAGTCCACTGAAATGAAAAGTGTCTACCGAAATGATAAAAAATACCACCGAAATGATATACTGTGCATACTAATCTAACACGAGTTATAACAGCCACCGAAATGAAATTATTTTTGTCCTCATATCACTGAAATGATAAACTTACTTTTTTGGCGGGAAACCGCAAGACGTTGGGACCGGTGCGTTCGCGCCGAGAGCTTGAGCCGGACTGATCCGAAGTGAGGAAAGGTGAGGGGGGCGTAACAACGCAATGTTGACATGGCTATTCTACTAAAACTTACTATCCTCTGAAATGATAACTTTTTTCCAGACAAAAGTTAACTGCCTGTCAAATCCATGAGAAAGAAGATAAACAAACAAAAATAGTTTTATTTGATCGAATGTATTATAATTTAATGATTACAAAATCGATTTAAATCCATATTACGAATGTATTTGCAGGGGAAGGTATTTTATGAGCAGAATTGGGTTCAGGACAGGCCACTGTGATGATAGAATAACACTTTGTAATTTTTTTTTCGTATATTAATGGGTAGAAATCAATTATTTTTTTTTGTCAAGGTAGAGGAGTACTTACGCTGTTGAGAAAAAGTATATAAAATTAAAAATTAGCACATTGCACTACCGTTCTCAGGTTTGCCGTGTATTTTTTTTGCTTGGGCAATTCACCCATACAAACACTTGATTGTCAGCATGTTCAGCAGTCGTATGGTTAGTATTATTGAAGGAAATTGGAATTGAAAATAGAATCGAATGTATCTTCGTACCATTGTCCCATGTTTCTTGGGGTCCGCGAAACACTTTTTTATCGCCCATTCTCTTCTGTCAACTGTCACGCTATCTTATACTCTTTTTTCTTTCATATCATTCCTCACACAGTCCATCCATTGTTCGCTTGGTCTTCCTCTCCCTCTCCATCCATACACATATATATTCATAACTCTTTTAGTCCCATGCGATTCGTCCCTCCTCACCCACATGTCCAATAATGTCCATACCACGAAATTCGATTCCCTTTCACTTTTGATTGAAAATTGGAATTGGACGAATTAAAAAAAAATCGACTGCATAATTTATATTATATGGATTAGATGTGCACTTCAGGTAGGACACTTGTACTGAATTTAACAGTCCGTCTAAGACGTAGATACTAGACATACTAGAAATTAGACAGGCATCAACTAGTTGACTACGATGTTTAATACAATGGACTAGAAGAGTCTAGATGGGTTACGACCTTTGGGTTTTTATATATCAATGCCGTTAGGTTATTATAATTTAGTAGAAAGAAAACAGAAACCCCCTAATAATTTGCTATAATAGTTTTGACCGGTCAAAAGTAGTTTGGACCGATTAAGAGTTTTGACTGTAACATATATTATATTTTCCTCGTCAATTTTACTAAAGTTTTGTCTGCCGAGACGAGGTTGAGACCTAAAAAAAGATTAAAACCCAATTTAGTAGTATGAATTATGGTTGTTCTTATTCTGTGGTCCTTATTACGTCGACACCTTCTAGTGTGTGATTAACTCATTTATTATTCTGTCTAACACCCAGGTACAATTCACGCAAGGGTTTAATCACATATCGGCTACCCTTATTAGTTTCCGTTGCAACTAACAAGACTCATTAATTATTCAGTTTATAATCACTTTCGCAGCTCGTTTCATAATTGCATTCAACTGAAAATTAACACTGTGTGCACATACTTTGTCGAAAACGGACATAAAACTAAACCAAAATGGCAGGCAGTCTATCAGATTGGTTCAAAAATTTTAGGCTGCGTTTTAAACACAACTCGTTTCAGAATTTGGTTTGGCTTATCAATTTTTTGCCAACCGTTGGTGGTTTCCCTGTGCTGAGTAAAAAGTTTAGCAGTAAGTCACATTTAATTTTCCAATAATGCATAGGAAATAAGAGTAATTAAATGGAAGTATAAACAGAGAGACAGAAATAAAAGAAAAGAATAGAGTAGCAGTAGTAATTTCAACAACATAAAGCTCAAGCTTTCCGAGAACAAATGTAAGTGTTTACTTAGTTATCGTTTCATCTAAACTTTTTTGATGATTGCAGTTTTATTTTGGATATTCGTCACGATCCTTCTGTTCTACGTGTACATTGTGGGCACAGTTGTATACCAGATGTACTTTGCTGAAGGTTTTGTTGATTCCATCAACAGTTTCTTCAACATTTCGGTATTTGTCCTCGTCGGTAACAATAGCTGGTGGCTGATTTTGAAAAGGTGATTTATGTATATTTTTCATTTCTTTGTCTTCCCAGTTAACAGTTATTTTAACGGATAGGTTAAGTCTTGCTTCTTGTTACAATCATCGTCAATCATCCAGAACCTTACTTCACTCACTGTTAGGAACAGGCCTCTATTTCTCTGGGCTAGTCTCCAGATTCTTGCATAATATCGAGAAAAAACAATTAGCTGATTTACTTGTATTATGTGTTCACAGAAACGATTTAAACGAACTCCTGAATCTGGCGAGAAAGAATGATGACCTGATAATCGAAACGGGCAGGTTTCTAGATGTGCACCAGAAACTGTTAAAAAGCATCAAGATCATTGTCATCATGTGCTACACCTTTCATTTCGTTAATGATGTCATGATCTTTATACCTACTAGGACGATTGGAATGGATGCTTTTTCAATTGTTTCTTGTGTTGGTAAGTATCATAAATGATATATTATATGTCGCAGGTTCGTTGAATTCTTTTATTCTTGTTCTTTATTGCACACATAAAATAACAAATTTAAACATAAATTACAAAGCTTATGTACAAAGGCGAGCTTAACCCAAAATTGGGGGTTTTATCATCATTAAACTTTTATTTTTAGGTCTGGAACCCATCAGTGCTAGTCCAAATCGCGAAACCTGCATGGTAATATTAGCACTGCAAGAACTAACAGCGATTGTGGCAGTATGCAGCTATGACGCCATCTTACTGTTCCTATTCTCTCACACGACTGCTGTATTTCAAATCCTTTATGAAGACATGGCGAGCTTCAGCGACATTGCAAAAACTTGCCGAGGATCTGTAGAAGCTTATGGTGAAGTTAAAGATCGTCTGAAGAACATAATTGTTCGTCATGTTCTAGCTTTGCACACTGTAAGAAAACTGGAAGACATCTACAGCGTGGTCATCGGTATAAGTTTCGGCTTGGACGGCATTTCTTTGTGTTTATTCTTTGTGTTGCCACTGGACGTCTGTCTCAATTTCGCTCCGCTGATTTACCACAGCCTTTTCATATTTTTCTTGTATTGCTTTCAAGGGCAGAGACTTACGACAGCTTCGGAAAAGTTTGAAATGGCGGTGTACTGTTGCGGTTGGGAGAATTTCCGTGTGAAAGAGCGGAGACAAGTGTTGTTGATGTTGAAACAAGCGCAGAAACCTGTCATAGTTTATGCCGCCCGCGTCATTCCGATGCGTATTCATACTTTTGCGAGCACTATGCAGTCTGTTTACAAGCTTGTTACCATATTTAAGGTGTAGGAACTAAAAAATAATTAGTATGAGTTTATGATCTCTTATGTTTTATTTATTAGATATATAAAAAAAAAAAACTAAATGTGGCACTCGGAGACTGCCACGGTAAAGCTATTGCATAGCATTTTTTATCAGCAGCAAATAATTAATTATTTAATTTGGCAACCTCAGTTGACAACCTTGTTATTTTCTGAAACCATAGCAACCTGGTTGAATACTGAATCTTGAATATTTTCGTTAGGGAATTTCTGGATTCGCTCTCCACGCTCAAGGCCCGCGATAGAAGCTATGCAATAGCTTAAAAAAATATTGAGATTTTGTTAGTTTTTCTTTGTCAGTCTTAAAATTAAACACAACATCAGCAGCGTAGATAGTTAAGAATCTAAATGTTATTATACCAATGAGCACAGAACAAATAGTTATATACGTAATGAACGCTTCTAGTACATAATTATATCGGAATAAGATAGTTATAGAAGAACGATAGAATATGAAAGTGATATAAATCATGATTACTAGATTAATCGATTGAAATAATAATAAGGACCATATTTTGATTTAAGAGCGAGCGAAGCGAGCTCGAGTTTTATTTAAACCCTGTTGATACTCTATTAAAACTGTCTTACTGCGACGGACTTCTGATAGTCTGACAACGATATTTTTTTAAGTCTTATTCACCATAAAGTTTTTCTTCACGACTATTTAATTACAAATTAAATAAAAGTAACCCAAATGGTGACGATGTCTATAATTACAAGAAACCTATTAAAATTTATGGTGGTCAGATTTTAATCAGAGAGTATAGTAATTAATTATGGTATGCGGCTTATAATTATAACAGTTTTCAACACATTGTGGCACAATAAAGTTTGCAGTTTAGCTGTTTGTCTGTTTATTTACCCGAATACCCCCGCAATCCGAATTCGAATTTATTCGAACGGAATAATGCAAATTCTCAATCCGTCAGATAATCTCGTTCGAAAGTGCAACTAGCGGCGTTTAGCTGATACAAACGTACATAAATCGCCGCTAGCCTATCCTCTTCAGATGTAGTCAAACCGACAGGACCAGACAGCAGACTATTCACGAGACACTGAACTTTGGGAGATAGTAAAAATTAAAAAAATAACACGCAGTTAATAGTACATTGTTACCTTAGGGGTGAAAGTAACTTATTTAGTGCCCGAGACGGGGTTTGGCGCCTGAGCGCAGCGAGGGCGCTAAATAGTTCGAGGGACTAATTATGTCTTTAACCCGAGGTAAACACTGTGCTTTTCATTACGAATACAAGGAAAGTTGATGGGAATAGGCTTGCGCCCAATTACCTAACTCGACAGAACGAAGAAAGAAAAAACAAATTGATAAAAAAAAAAAACATAAGAGAAACACTTACAATCGGTTAAATCTAATCGGTGGATGGCAATAGGCTTGCTCCTAATTACATCGGTTAATGGCAATAGGATTGCTCCTAATTAGATTGGTTGATGGCAATAGTCTTGCTCCTAATTACATCGGTTGCCCCCAATTACATCAATTGATAGCAATAGGCTTGCTTCTAATTACATTGGTTCATGGCAATAGGCTTGCTCCCAATAACCCAAA
The DNA here is from genome assembly GCA_949316265.1 of Diarsia mendica. NCBI lineage: Eukaryota > Metazoa > Arthropoda > Insecta > Lepidoptera > Noctuidae > Diarsia > Diarsia mendica. The sequence goes on from OX438897.1 coordinate 18,155,184, forward strand.
TCGGTGGATGGCAATAGGCTTGCTCCTAATTAAATCGGTTGATGGCAATAGGCTTGCTCCTAATTACATCGGTTGATGGCAATACGCTTGCTCCTAATTAGATTGGTTGATGGCAATACGCTTGCTCCTAATTAAATTGGTTGATGGCAATAGGCTTGCCCCCAATTACTTCGGTTGATGGCAATAGGCTTGCTCCTAATTAAATTGGTTGATGGCAATAGGCTTGCTCCCAATTACCTAAATCGGTGGAAAGCAATAGGCTTGCTCTTAATTAGATTGGTTGATGCCAATAGGCTTGCTCCTAATTACATTTATTGTTGGCAATAGGCTTGCACCTAATCCCATCAGTTGGTGGCAATAGGCTTGCTCCCAATTACATCAAATAATTTGACAGCTGTCAGTAGAAAGCGATTCTCCCTAGGGCTGAAAAGTAGTACTTTCAACCCGCTCCGCAGGCATGTCATGACCTACTTTCAGAGTATGAGTAATGAAAAATAACATAACATCCTCGTTAGCCAGAGGTTCACGTTATAGTACTACCATATTTCGCCAGTTATGTTAAGTCAACTTAAGTCCCATGCAACAGGAGGCGAGCCTGATGCCATCAACCGGGTACAAACCCAAAAATTCGAGGTTCTTATGGAAAATTCCAGGGATAGTTATGACTGACTCAATCCGCCTTATTACAAAATTTTGTTAAACCTGGTTTAACTTAGACTTGGTTTATCTTGCATGACGCCTCACTTCAATAATATTCGAAAGAAAGTGACAGCATGCGAGATAAACCAAGTTATTCACACTGCGATTTAATAAAATAAACGGAGTAGATAGGTACATATCCGCGTAATAATATCGGAGTAAGACTTATGAGTATGATCATCATCTCATCTGCCGTTAAACCAGGTTTAATTACCTTTTCTAATAAGGCGGTTAGTATTTACATTACCCTTTTAGTACATGACCTGTTCACGTCCACCGATGTCCTCTGTCCGGTCTTGATCTGGAGTGTGTTGAATTAGACCGCAACTCACACCCACGCGAACGGAGTAGCGGGTAGAGGTAGTCTATCTATATATCTATATCTATATAATAATATAAATAAAAAGAGAAGTCCTGACTGACTGACTCATCAACGCCCAGCCCAAACCCTTGGACACAGAAAACAGGAAATTTTGCACAGGGGTTCCCTTTATAATGTAGACAAGGAATAAGAAAGGATTTTTCGAAATTCAACCCCCTTTTTTTTTTGGTGGGTGGAAAATCATCAAATTCAACCCCTAAGGTAGTTAAATAGGGGATGAAAGTTTTTATGGAAAATCGTCATATTCACGCGGGCGAAGCCGCTGGCAAAAGCTAGCCAAAAATAAAAATGGTTCTAATAGTAAAAATTACCGTTGATTCTACGTTATTAAAAACCACCTATAATAATCACCTTTGATTTTCTATGTATACTTTTCTCTATAAAGGTACTTTCACTGACTGCCTAGCTCATATTTATTCAAAATTCCAAGTAGTTTTCTTATTCCCGTAAGGAAGTTAATTTAACAATGAATTTATTAAAGTTCCTGAAAGAAACTGCATTGGAAGCAAAAAGGCTGATCATAGAGGAAAGCTTTGATAGTGTACTTTGGCTTGTTAATATATTTCCGAATCTTGCCGGATTTTCTTGTAGGACAGATAGAAAAATATCTGGTACGTATATTTAACAATAAGTAATTGCTATTAATAAAACTCTCACATTCAATCAACGATTGAATATCGTTCGTTGACTGTGTTTAAAAGTATGAAATTCATTTTGTAACGAAGGTTAGCACTACGGAAGGATTTTAGTTGAATTAAAGTTTATTTCTCATTACTTAGGCTGAGTTGCACCAAAAAAGTCGTTAATGTTAAAGTTTGTGTCAAATGACACGTCAAACAAACATCAAAACTTCAGTTTTGTATCGGTTATGCCAACAATGAGTTGCGCCATTTGACAAATAGTTAAATGACGCCATAACTTTATCAGTAACTGCAACCGCTCACTTTCCGCTGGTTAGTGTTATAGTTTGTGTTAAATTGTCTGTCAATTTTATTGTCAAACGCGTTGAATATAACCTTTAGACATCATGTCCCTGCTCCAAGAAATACTCGCAGAAACCAGTTCTGATGACGAACGCGATGAAAAGAAAAGTGGTATTACCTAGAGCCGATCGTTTTTCCACATGGAACGACGAATGTTTCTTGCCAAGATTTCGAGTCTCTAAAAACGTAGCTTGGTGGCTGACTATACGATTGCATTGCTTAAGGCGTAATAGACAAAGCAATAAATATAATAGGTACTTACTTACTTTGTTTGATTGTTTGCAAAAAAAAATTAAAGTACTGTCAAATTTGACAAAAACTTTAACTTTAACTACTTTTTTGGTGCAACTCAGCCTTAATGTGATAATGAACTTAAGGTAATTTACCTTCAATAGAATATAAACAATTTTGATAGACTGGTGCCCGAAATATAATCATTTTGGCCAACGGGAAGTCCCGCCTGATGTGCAGATGGTAGAAATGTAGGTATTTTACCATTATGATATTCCTATTTTCTATATCATCTTGCAAGAACCATTTATCATAGTCAGAACAAGAGAATGACAGAACATGAACAGACAGAAAGTCCCTTGAGTAGAGACTGAATAAATTAACCGACTTGTTAAGACTTCTCACAACTTTTTACGTTAAAAGAGCTGAGTTGCGAGACTTGGTTTTTTTACTAGTTATGTTTTTAGTGGGTAAAAAATATTCTTTTAATGATATCCGCCTGACCGTTTCGTCCAAAACATTTGCAGTTTGGTTTTGGATTCTCCACCTGTGTCTTCTTTTCTACGTGTATACCGTCGGCAGCATCTGGTATCATTGGAAGAACACCGTGGGTACTGGTGACGTCATCAAGACCTACCTCAACCTCTCCATCTTGATCATCGTTTCCAACCTTAGCTGGTGGTTTATCAAGCAAAGGTTTGATATCTAGTAGTATATATTACAAAGTTTATTAACAAAAGTAAATTAATCCCGCTGCACAACGTTTTTAGCTCATTTGGGTCAACCAACAAAAATATTCCTTCATTTCACATAATTTACTTCTTCAATGTCCTTCTCACCGCTTTAAAATCATAAGTACACTCTTTCTGTCAGTTAATCTTTGACTTGTATGTTTATGTTAAACTTGAAACTATAAATTCATGATATTTTTTAATTCCAGACCTTTGTTATTAGATGTCTTGAAAAAGCTCAAACAAAGTGATGAAGTGGCTCGGAGCTCAATCCCCCTGCTACAGAAACACAAATACTTGATGAAGATCGTAAAACGCATCGTCTTAATTTTCTTCGGATTCAATTATTTTGATGGGTTTTTCATTTACTTTCCGCAACGAATTGATGTTCGGCATAATTATTCTATGACCCCTTGCGTTGGTAAGATTGAATTTTTACGAAATAATTGTCTGATATTATTTTGGCTAGATCTCCTAATGATCTCAATTCTATTCTAGTCATTAAGGCGCTGACAAGAGCCAAATAGGCTTGTATTGAACAATTTTTTAGCCAAATCTATACAGTTTGACACGGCGGAAAAAATATATGTTAATCTTGAACATATTTCTGATAATTTCGTTGTTTTCAGAACACGTTTTTGAAAAGTTTTCTCGATACAAAAAAATGGTAAACTAACCTCTTAAAATGATCTTCCAACAAAAATATCTGTATTACTGATGAACGTACGTTGGTAAAATTTATAACAATAACGTATCATATTTAAATACAAAATTTGGTTGTTTTTAATTTTTGATTATTTAATAAATTATTATTTTAAAATTAATCATTAAATGGTTTGTAAGAAGTTCGAGCGTTGCGTCATCGCGCTCTCTTTCTTACGTATGCAATCCGACAGTGAGCGCTTAGGCGCGGTGCTAGACGGACGTATGTCACTTTGCGCCCCACTGACAGCTATCCGTTCATCTATAAATTATTATTGACCGCGTCACAATGTTAGTCCAGGATCCACGGTACATTTTTTCACTTGATTACTATCAAGCTAATTTTCCGTGAGCCAACATTACCCTATACGAAAACTCTCGATTGTGGTAGGTAATAGGGGCAGCAGGGATAAAATATATATTGATTATATATTATTATAATTATTTATTTGATGATTTTCAAAAATCTATTACTAACTATTTTATTTTTATCTGATGAATCATTATCTAAATCCAACATGTATTGATAACGAGCTCATCAAAAATTACTACAAACCAGCTGTTTTGTAGGGGTCCGTAGCCGAATGGCAAAAAACGGAACCCTTATATATTCGTCATGTCTGTTTGTCCGTCTGTCCACCCGTATGTCACAGCCACTTCATTCGGAAACTATTGAGACTACACAGTTGAAACTCTACAAGTACTCTGTGAACCGCTTTACGATTATTATACAAAAATAAAAAAAAGGATTTAGGGGGTCGCCCCATACATGGAACTGAAACTATATTTTTTTTTCATCAAACCTATACCTACGTGTGGGGTGTCTATAGACATTAGACAGGTCTTTAAAAATGACATTGAGGTTCCACAAACAATTTTTTCTCAAAGCCAATCGTTTGGAAGACAGACACTTCCAAATTTGTAAAATGGCGACCGGCCTCGCGGTCGCTTGCCTTCGGTATTGCCAACAATGACCAGCTTTTCAAGGCTGCTATCTCCTCTTTGCATTATGTGGCCGAAATAAGACAAAATACGCTGTAGGCAAACTGTTGACAATCGAGTCTTGATATCGAGTTGGTAAAGGATAGACACATTTGTGCGTTTGGCCGTCCATGGAATTCGGAGAATCCGCCTAAAACACCACATTTCGAATGCGTCTATCCTCTGTCTTACTCTTGTTTGGATTGTCCATGTCTTAACTTGTGGGGAAAAATGCTCCTTCCGAGAAGCCTGTGCCTGAAAAGGAACCGATCCAGGCTGATGATGGTTTCGTGACGGTGTTGAGGAGGAAGCGCCGTCAGCGAACCATCAAGAACCGCTGCGGCACGGCTCCATCGGAGCCCAATGTGCATATTCGTGCCGCAAAGCCGAACACTCCTTTGTACCTCTCCCGTCTACATTACACCACTACGACGGAGGACATCGTGGAGTACGTGCGCCAGAAGATCAAGTACGTGGCGAGAGTGCAGCTGCTCGAGTCGCGCCGCAACGTCAACTTTAAGGCGTTTGTGGTGCGAGTACCGACATGCTACCTGCACCTCGTCTTGGAAGAGGACTTTTGGCCGCAGGGGGTGGTGTTTCGACGCTTCCGCTGGCAAGTGCCACATGATCGCACAGTGACGTAGTGCAACTGTAGTGATACTAATATAGTTTTAAGGTTTTGTTTACTAACACAAGCTGTCAATTATATCGTATGTATGTTAGTCTGTAAGGTATTTATCTATGGGCCAAAGTAGCCTGAAAATAAATAAATATTATTATTATTAACTCTATGGAGGAAAATCAGGAAAACTAGTGCTCTGACCAAACGGGCCTTCGTTTTAAAACTTATACCACGTTTTTCCCAGATGTTCCGGGGGCGTAATATAGCATCTTTAGCCATGGCTATCCGCCGTTTTATTTCTGTGACGCAGCTACCTTCATTACTTATATTGGAGCCCAGTTAATCGAAGCTGTCCACAGTATAGATGCCTTAGATGTTATAGGCGCCCGATAGGTTTCCCGCACGATCTACCACCATAAGCTTGGTTTTCTGCCTATTTATTGCAAACCCTACTTTGCCACTTTCCACTTCCAATCTGTGCCGTATCTCTTTCATGTTGCCAAATGTTGTAGCAAGGAGAACGGTGTCATCAGTGTACCTCAGATTGGAAATCCACTTTCCACCAACAGTAAACCCCTTGTCCCAGCCCTAAAGAGTCTTGAATGATATTACTCTTCGTACATATTGAAGAGCAGAGGTGAGAGGATGCATCCCTGCCTTATAACGCATTTGAACAGTCGGTGTCTATTTTGACGAAAGAGCGGTTGTTGATGTGTAGGTAGAGGCATCGGACTATGTCAATAAGATGTTGAGGCGTTCCCATGTCTTTAAGAACCCCCCACAGCTTGCCCCACTCCACGCAATCAAATGCTTTGGTATAATCTATGAAACATATCAATACAGGGCTGTTAAATTCCCGACTTTTCTCTATAATTTGGCGAACGTTCAGGATTTGTTCCCGCGTGTCTTTGCCTTTAACAAAACCTGCTTGCTCTTCTGGAATTTGTGGCTCCAGAAAGTGTATTAGCCTGTTGTTTATGATGTACAGGAGTATTAATATAATTTATAGAATCTTGTAGGCAACTTGTAAAGAGTGGGTTTAATAGAAAATATCCAATCCCCAAAACCCAGTTAGTAAGTAATCATTTTTAATGACTTCGTTATCTATACATATTGGAAGGAAGGAAGGGGACTCTTTGATCAAACCATACATTTTGTAGGACAAATATTTTTTCAAATAATTAAGATAATTATCATCAGATTTAACAAAAAAAACTCAGCTGATGATTCTCAAAAGTGTTTGTACTTAACACTTTTGAGAATCATCAAACCAACATATTTTATCCCTGCTACCCCTATTACTTACCACAATCGAGAATTCGAGAGTTTCGTGCAGGAAATTGTTGGGCGTCTCGCCGTCTCATCAAAATTAGCTTGATAGTAATCAAGTGCAAAAATGGACCGCGGATCCTGGACTATTTGTTTCTTACTTGGTAGTATGGCGCTAGGGTATCGGAAAAATTGTGGGCGTGTCCAAAAATACTGAAACATCAGAAGTCAATAGCTATTGTCATCGTCATCGTCTTACTCAATCCCCTTAGTTATCAGCTAAGTTACTTAATGGAAGAGAAAGGGAGTCTTTCAGAATAATATCTAGCACTTGTTGACGTTTTGTTTACAAGAAAATGCTTCCTTGTCACGTCTGCATCTCGCAAACATGTTAATTTTAGATTCATCTGTCTTTGGAATATTCGGTTGCATAACTCCAAAATTGTAGTATACACTATTTTGTTCCTGAAGAAAACAAATAAATACGAGTTTTTATCAAGGTGCTATCATTTGAACTTAAAATTCATTGCAGCTGAAACAAATCGCTTTCCTCTTTACGTGCATTATCTTTTACAATATCTAAATAACAATGTGAGCTTTACGATTTGTTCTAGGTATGGAGCCTGTGACGGTTACACCAAACAAGGAGATATGCCTTATGATCCTCGGCGCGCAAGAGTTAACTATCATGATCGTGGCCCTAAATTATCAAGCTTTACTGCTGTTCCTCATAGCGCACACCGCCGCCATGTTCCAAATGCTGGCCTACGAGATGACGTTCCTCAATGACACCTACAGCAGAAAGGAGAACAGGGAACTGGCTAAGGAAACTCTAACAAAAGTCATCAACAGACATGCCTTACTGTTGCAGATAGTTGATAATCTGAAATCCCTGTACAGCGTCCCCTTAGGAGTAAACTTTGGTTCTAATGCTGTCTGCATATCCTTATTTTTCTATTTGCCGCTTCGAGGAAGTGTTCAGTTCATGCCCATTTTAGTTTATTGTTTCACAGTTTTCTTTTTCTACTGTTACCTTGGGCAGAGGTTAAACAACTCTGCGGAAGTGTTTGCAAGGTCAGTGTATGGTTGTGGGTGGGAGAACTTCGATTTAAAGGAGAAGAAAATGGTGTTCGTGATGCTGCGTCAGTCACAGAAGCAGGTGGAACTGCTAGCAGCAGATATCATACCGGTCAATATCAGTACTTTTGCAACGACTTTGCAGGCAATGTTTAAGTTTGTGACTGTAGTAAAGTTTTAATAAATTTAGGAGAAAATGTTTTTAATACAAAAAAAAGCGTAGATATGTACAACAGAAAAGTAGTCCTTTGTATGTAGTACACAATATGTAGAACGATTTAGTAACGTTTAATTGAGTTTCCATGTAAAGTCTGTTTCAAAAACCTGCACATATTTTCACACAATTTAATACTAAGCAAACATCGCTGCATCGTGAGAACCTGTGCTTATTAGCACGATTGTTATGTGTTGCATTAGAAAACTACATATTATAACAAACAAGGCTTTAAGAGATAGTTTTGATTAAATTAAACGAAAAAAATAAGCTGCCATCGTACGATACAGCAACATCAACGTTAAAACGAAGTCCTAATATTATTACAAAACAAAAACGGTGAATACCTATGTGGCGTCAAAATCACGTATCTGATTTGGTGAGCCTGATGGTGATGGATGATACATAATTAATTATGACGAGAAAGCCAAGGAAATTATAGAGTTTTTACGAATTTGAACAACTTCAAATAATGTGGCATCAAAAGTAAAAACACTAACAATGAAAACAAAACTAGTCTTGCTATGACATTAGATAATAATATAACTATTTATATCTTATTTCCAACGTAGCGTGAAATAAGGTATTATAAATCTAAGCTAGAAATTCTAGTAGCGTTATCGTTAGTGACGTTAAGAGGGAACAGGACAGAAAAATACGTTTTTGTTGAATAAAGATAAACCATTGCCGTCGCGCTGCGTCAAACATGTGACAAAGAGTGCAAACAGTGTAATCTGAGCGGATTCAATTATTTTTGACATTCAAATTTGTTTTTTTTTCATTTATTACTTTGTTTGTAGTTCTTGTCGAATTTTTCTGGTAGTCTCTAATCACGACGAAAAAAGGGGTATTTTGTAACTTTCAGAGAGTCGGAGTATAGCTCTTTAATTTATAGTAAAAAAAAGTAAAAAACTAAAACCCGACTACGACAAAAAAAACGACGCTGAAAAAGCATGAAACAAGATGCTTTTGTTTCATGCTTTTTTATTTAAACAGTTTTTGTGTTAATTTTTTTTAACACATGACTTTTTGTCCGCTAGAGGGCGTGACTTAAAATGTGGGCAATATTTTCGAAATGTACAAGTGAGGCCCTTTCAAATGATACCAAACACGGCGTATCTATCTCCATTTTTATTTTATAACACTTACTTTTTGTCCGCTAGAGGGCGCCATATCGAGTTTTGTTACACGTCACGTAGCCTATGTTCAGCGGACAATTAAGACGGTTCTAACGATACCTCATAATGTCGAGTTCCGATAAGCAGATTAGGAGCTATGAGGGAACAGTTGAAGATACTCACATACATACATACATAGCCAGTCAAAATCATAACCCTCCTTTGGCTTTGCCGTAGTCAGGCAAAAATGGAAATGACAGACCTGTCTACCTACAGGCTCTAGACTATGCACTATGATTTTATGAGATTGCTCCAAGAGGCATTATTCAGAAATAACGAACTGAGGGGAATACATTTGTATGGAGAATTCGCAGCCCCTGTCCCTCTTAAGAGGCATATTAAATTCACATTATTTGGATGTTTCTACTGCATGAAGAAAGTGCGGGGTAATTACCTGCACTTTCTAATGGCGAGATAATTTTGAAAGTAGGTAGATTTGCACAGATGTGATGTTAATAATAACGAATTTTGTAGTTTTTGCAATTACTTACGGGGGAATTATAAAACGAGCAAATAAAAAAGAACTTAGCGACTGCTGATGAGAAAAACGGAAAAGTAACTAAACTAACCACGAATATTGATTAATAATAAAATCCAGACGAGCTTACTAAAAGTGGGTTGTGATTAATCCTTTTCAGATATTAAAATTCTGACCGTGCGACTTAATTACTAAGTCATTTAGTGAGTGACTAGAAATACAGAAAGGGCAACTAACACAACTTTACATAACGATACGATACGATATTTACATAATTTCGATTCAAAATTCCTTGTGTTTTATTTTCACACACACAATCTCGATCACTCACACAAACAGGGGGCGGTTAGGGAAGCGAGTGAACTGATATCCTGAACCCGCTAATACTAGGAAAACTTGGATGGCGCCCCGACTCGGACAGGTAAGGTAAGAAGGGGATGGCGGGGTCGAGTGAGCGAGCAAAGCAAGCGAATAGATCCCCTTCCCGGATTCTATGACCTAATTTTTTTTATTTTGATGCAAATATTAAGACTCCTTATAGTTTGTTATGTTGAAGCGTTACAAAAAGTTACAAAAATCCAAATAAAATTCAGACCTACACTTGCATAGACAAGAAGAATACTACCAATGATTGTTAAAATGAACACAACACAATATGAACTTGAGGTCACGGTTCTGTACCGACGACGCGACGGTTGCTTTTAAAGTAGGTTCGTGCTTACATGCCTTTACCATATTTTTTGTTTTTACTAATATTAATAGAATGATACGTATTTTGATGACGCAATCGAATTTTCCAGAATCCACCTTTAAGAAGCATCACTATATTTATATATCCAACACACAATACGATTGCTATTTGGTTATAGATTTTTGTCGAAAAACGCCTTTTTATCTTCGTGTTAAAATCCACATTCACTTACCACGGGATAAGTAATTAAACCCTTATATTACTTATCCCGTGATATAAACGCGCAGAAAAGTTATCATCAGAGTTCTGTCTTTAGATTAAATTAAAAAAGGAGTGTTAATAATGCTGGCATTTACTCAAATATTAGATTCAGTGTCAAGCTGAAACTGTTGGAGAAAACTCGAGTGAAAAATGAAGACGCTCTGGTCAAAGAAAACTACAAACTACTCTCTGCAGTTTCCTTCCGATTTCCGAGTACCGATCTCCAAAAACATAAATTACTACTCTCCTTCTAGCACTCTATCTCGACCTTAACACACATTATAAACTACATTGAAAGTTTTGAAATGATTTCCTTCGAAGATTGCAAGTGCGGAACGATCGTTGCAAAATGCACTCCATTTTATGTTCTACTGGAATTTGTGTTTGTAACCTGTAGATATACACATAAGACACACCTGGATAAATTTTGTTTGCTTTCCTTTAGGTAACATCAGTTTTATATAATCGATAAGTTTCTTAAATTCAAACGTAACAAAGTATAAAGTAAGTTTAAATATTTGTCGAAAAAATTAGAACCTCGTTCCTACCGGAATTATATAATAAGGAGATAATGGAAACGATGAACCTAATTGAAGATCAAATAGATAGAAACTTCAATCTCGTAAGGTGTTAAAAAGTGTGTTTGCAGACATTGCAAATGTTTATTTAACTGGTTTGATAGAAATTTTCGGAAAAGCCTACCCATTATCTCTCTAATTGGAACTATGAAACAGTTAAACAACAATTTCTATAGTTTCATATTTCAGCAATAGTAAAGGCAACGTATTGGGTCTACGGTGCAAGCAAACGGAACGGTTTACAAACAGTTCCTGTCCCTCCTACCATTAACATTTACAGCGAAACGATAGATTTCGCCCTTGTACCGTTATTGTAAGCGAAAAGTGAGCAGCGACTCAGTGAGTACCTACCAATTAACTTTCGTGGTAAGGGGTCGAGAGCACATGTCTGCAGAACCGCTTTGTAGTCGTTTGGTTAGTTGCGTACTAACCGTCTGTCGAACCGTCCGTGCGCGGACCACGACCCGCAGTGTTGTGACACGAACTATTTATTACAATAACTAAATGTTCAGGTAGCTGACGATATAAATTTTCTGTGAAAATGAAAGTGATTGTTTGTTGCCTTTTTATCATAGTCAACATTAGCAATAATGGAAAAGCCTCCCTTGAGAGTTTTGCGCCTAATGGGGCGAATATACTCTTTGAGGATACTACGAAAAATTTAGGTGAGGATACTTTTGTTTTGTTTATGAAATCACATAAATTGGCTAACAATGGATTGACGCACATTTGATTACTGTACAAAATATTTGTTACTGTTTGTGTGACATTATTAATATAAGTACATTAAAATTTGTGTTGGTACTGAATAAACATGAAATCTGATCATTTGAATAAATTGAATTACACAAACTATTGAATCTCAAAACCAAAATCAGAAATATACATAATATGTAAGTACCTAAATTTACTCAAACATAGCAGATCCGAAATCTATCTATGACTTGAATAAAAGCTAGGTAATAATAAATCTATCTGGAACAAACATGACCAATGTATCATAGAACACGATCACCTTGCAGACAAAGTATCATGCCACCGACCTTGCAAGTTCAACGTGAAGCCGAAACGATGCCACTACAGTTTCAAAGTAGAACCTACCATCCAGGATGATGGTAGACCAGCCATTACCATCAATGGCATGACCCCAGGACCACCTATACAAGCTTGTGTGAACGACATCGTAGTGGTTGAAGTACAGAACAGCATCCTGAATCAGGATATCAGTATCCATTGGCATGGAGTTGAACAGAAGGGGACGCCCTACATGGATGGAGTCCCGATGGTGACACAGTGCCCTATTGGATACGGTCAAACGTTTAAGTATGCGTTTGTGGCGACTTCTCCGGGAACTTTCTTCTACCATGCTGATTCAGGTACCTTTTTGTATTTGTTTTGTAGTCCTCCCTTATATCCTGTATATTTATCTGCTTAACTGAAAAGTTTGTATTGACACAGCTCTAATACCAAATTAAAAGTGATTGTAAAGTAATCGTAAAATATATTCTTCTTATTTTTGGACACGTTTCTTATGGGTAGTTAAGTCAGCCACAGATAAATACTGAACTAATGCCACTTTCTACTTGCACAACCTCCGTTTCTTCACCTTCAACATTCAGTTTAAGTGAACCCTTTTGTTATGGTTGCGGCCCATCAATCCAAGGGTTTCCTAATTGTTGTTGCTTCCTTTAGTCCTAATGCCTACTGTCAAAGTGCTTCATTCATTTATTTCAATGTATTAGTGTTTTGTTGCAGTGTCCCATCAAAGTGATGGTGTGTACGGGCCGCTGATAATAAATCAGCCACAGCCACTGGAGCCACATTCATCTCTGTATGATTACGACAGAAGTGGCGAAAACACGCTAACTATAGCCGCTAAATTCCCTGAGCTGTTGACTGCTAAACTTGAAGATGTCAGCCGGCTCAAACCTGATGCACTTATAATAAATGGCGATGGAGATACTTCAAAGTAAGTATTGAATGTGCCTAGTATGAGTTTATTGACCGAATGTTCTCACAAGACAAGGGCATGCAATAAAAATACAGATACTTGTTATTTAGTTTTACGATTAAGATTTGCTTGCTAATTCGCGAAGTAAGGACAAAGAATTTTATTTGATGTGTGAGGATCTGAACTCAACATGGTGATAGAAATCCACGGTTATGAAGGAAACTAGGTCCCATCATGACGTTAACGTTAATAAATAATCGAGAGTAAATGGTTCGTAACGAAACTAAGTAATATGTGCATATAAATATGTAGAAAGCCAACGGGTTTGAAAATGCTAGTAATTTTGTAATCAACCTGTATGCAACAGGTAATTTTCGTGACGTTTATAAATCGATCAGAGCAGTTCTAATTTTTTTTATCTTTAAGCTATCACTATCATCATCACTACATATCACTATCACTGCATAGTATAAAACAAAGTCGCTTTCTCTGTCCCTATGTCCCTTTGTATGCTTAAATCTTTAAAACTACGCAACGGATTTTGATGCGGTTTTTTTAATAGATAGAGTGATTCAAAAGGAAGGTTTTAATATCTTTTTTCCACCCGTGGAAAGCCGGGGCGGGGCGGGTCACTATTAATCCCTAAGTGACTTTTCCGTAAACAAGAGTCGAAGAATCTACATTTTATTGTGAGTCATCATGTACCTTGCCTTTTCACAACTATATTCGGATCGGCTTCCAGTCTACCCATGGAGCTAAATACCAGTATTTTGCATACTGGGTAATATTATTACCTATGATTATTTCCTTTTGAAAGACTAACCGCCTTATTTATAAAAATAGTTAAGAGTTGTTTAACTTAAGCTTGGTTTATCTCGCATGCCGTCTCACTTCAATAATATTCAAATGAAAGTGACGGCATGCGAGATAAACCAAGCTTAAGTTAAACAACTTCTTAACTATTTTTATGAATAAGGCGGTAAATGATAGACTTTCGGGCCATTGAAGAATGTCAAAGATCGACAAATGACAGCCAGGACCGACGACGGCTTAACGTGCTTTCCGGAGTACGGAAGAAACTCGGTATGTACACTACGGCTAACACATCAAGCTATACATTTCCAGTTTACGCTGATCTCGCACTGTACGGAAATCCTATACAATGCGAGACCAGCATATACTGGAAATGTTTAGCTTGATGTGTAGCCGTGTGTACCTACCTAATACACACATACACAGATCCAGGTTACCCTGGACATTGATCCGAGCGGCTGTTATTGTTAAACCACGAGCAACTTTTTTTGTTGTTGTTTGGAAATCATCAATGATCAGAAGAATAATGACTCCTCCCGGTCTCCCGCGGGCGGAGCGGTAGGGAGTGTCAGACTTCTACTGACTAAAAACCACCCATGTTCCTTCTTAGCCCTTTGTGTAGAGGCCGCGGTATCTCTTTCGAACAACCCGCAGCCCCAACGGGAGCCACGAGCACCTCACAATACCATATTATTGGCAGTGAGTGATACTCATTAAAATTTTACATTTCAGGCTTGCAACCACGACGTTGTTATTACTTATTAGTGCCAAGTATTAGGTACATGCGGTACATTCGGCATTGAATTATTGTGGTTTGCACATTGCCTTGTGTTCAGTGTCTGCCAACACTTGGCCTTTCTATTACAATCACATTTTACAGGGTATTAATTAGGTTTACATACTACTTAGATTCAAAAGACTTAGATTACGTGTAAGTACATTTTGTCACGCGAACGTAAATGTACGGAACAGATTTTATTTTTTGATATATTAGTTTATTTAATTCCATCTTTATATATATGTACTAGTATGTACGATTTAGGTAGGTATATTAATTAATTTATGTTAACAAAATAGTATTCTCCTAATTTATTTATTTTTGTACTCTACCACAATGATGTCCTATTTGACCCTAAGATTGACTGGTAGAAAATGCCTTGTGGCATTAAGTCCGCCTATGTACCACGTTTGTGCATGAAGTTTAAATAAATAAATAAATATTAGGGTACGTCCCATAGTAAGAATTAGATGTATTCATGAGTACTATGTCCCGTATGTATTGTGAACTAAAATATGTCGTCTAACCCAACACCCTATAAGTTCTTGTTTCAATATCCTCTTTTATTTAAAGGTTCAGTAATAAATTTTAAATATTTATTTATGGTAAAGAAAAATGTGTTTTTTTTTCTTATTTCAGGATATTCGTCATGGCAGGGTTTGCTTACAGACTGAGGCTTATCAACGCAATTGCTATCGAGTGCCCTATCATAGTGAACATAGAAAACCATGAAATGGTAGTCATTGCGACCGACGGGAAACCAACCAAACCAGTTTTGGCTAGAAACGTGGAGCTGTATCCAGGTAAGGCTGAGCCATAATTTAAGATTAGGTAAACACAGTAGTATTGGATGGAAGTTGCAACATTGTCTAGAACACTTTGCATGCACGTTTATTAAAATAATTAATCGGTTTGCCTTGTCTTAACATACTACATCTTTATATGGCCATAACATTTGACATTGAAAATTTAATTCTTTTACCACTCATAGATACATTTTGATGAATTATCTTAATAAATATTATAACATTTGTCTCATTTATACACGTTTTATGTCGACACATGTTGGTTAAATGTGTTGCAAGTTAACCTTCGTCCGTAATAGACTATGAAGTTCACCATTTTCATTGGCTTCGCAAATTTTATATTCTGTTCCATCCACTCTATGTTTAGTGGTTAAAATATGAATTACTTCTGGCAAAGCACGAAGACAAACGCCAGTAAACCCTACATTTGTGTCGGCCTCAACGGCTTGCTACACCTAAATTCGTACCTAAATGCTGTAACGCATCAATAAATGTCTTCTCAGGTGTGCATCCCACCTTGCATAATATAGGAAACCACATTTTATTGCATGTTTTATTGCCTATGCAAAATATCACAGGTACTGCTATGAGATGTAAACATTTAATAGCGAGAGAGTGAACGGGACCTACTATCTAGTTGTACGATATAAAGCTTTTACTTCGGAGAAAGTGGCATCTACTTCAATTGGTTAGATGAATTATAAGCCAGTCGCTACAACGTTTTTTTATATCTAGTTATTGAAAAACTATCACCATTTGATTTATTTGTGAATCATAAGTGGCTACGTGGGAGTGAAATTCTTTTGACATTTGGTTATATAAAGTAAAATAATTTTATTTGCATAATGTTGCAACGTGATGCATTCTTTCCCCATAAATTACATGATTCGCAAAATCCAACAATATTTATTTAATAATCTCAGCACTGGCAATTTTACTGATTGCTATGACTTGCGTCGGCTCTTAAAAAGATGATAAATGGCAACATGATGTGCGATTCGAAAACAAATTAATTAAAAGAAACTGGTCTTGCATCTGTGGTCAAATTGTTTTATTATAATTATGGTCGGGTCGGTGTAACACTCATAGTATTAAATATTTTTAGTATTGATCCTTTGATGTTTTTCAAAAGGATAACCAAACGATTCATGTACCTAATCATCATCACCATCATCAGCCTAGCCTTTTCCCAAATTTGTCAGTGTCGTCTTCCAGACTAACTGGATGCAGCTGAATACCAGAATTTTACATTCACATTCTAAATCAACTTTATATTAGGTACTGGTTTGTCCGTTTCATTGAAAGTGTTGTGTTTTATCAAATAGAAACCAGTGTATTTTGTCTAAAGCCAATATTCTTCGTCACTGTCCAAATCCGGACGAAGTTATTTTTCGGGCGTCGGTCGCGTTGGTCGAGATAGTTTTATAGTTGATTTTGACTAGAGGAGAAAGGTGTGCATCTAGTTCGTGTTACTTTTCACTATGTTTAAGGTCACCTCTAACCAGTTTCGTTTATTATGATTTCACTTTCTATTGTTTTTCTATTACTCAGTACGAATTTAACGCAAAATTAATGTAATGAAAAGTATTATCTAAAACACTGATCACCTGAGTATGGATTTTTACTGTTAGCTGTTTCATTTTCAGTGTTAATATTATTTATCATAAATATTAATTAGTGACTTTGATGTCGACTGTATAATTTTACTTACTGTATAAAATATATGTTTTCAACTGAATGGAAATGAGGTCACGTAGCGTTTGAAAGCAAATTCAAGTTCACAAAATGCATAAAACATTAGTTGAGGAGTTATTGTTTCTAATTTGTCCTCATTATAAAGTAACTGTTGAGTTTTGTTTATGGTACTATGCTACCATAACTAAGTATTAAGTAATTCAAGTTATTTTATGTGTGTTATTTTCGTTGCTATATCGTTAGTTCCTTTCCCTTTGCCCGACTTAGGAGCCGAACCCAATATCTTATACGCAGCAGAATTATTAGTGATAGAATTAATTGGGGGCGAGTCTATAGTCATTTCACGGACACACATCCTGACTCCGTGGCTGATACTGAGAAATTGCAAATGATTTTATTTTCAAAATTTCAGGGGAGCGTATGGACGTAGTAGTTCGCGCATCCGAAGAGGGTGGTGGCTACTGGTTGAGGACGCACGGCACCGGCGCTTGCGCAGGTCTCGTCGCCAACGCGATGCTGATCTACTCCGGCTATAACTATACCGCCATGTTGCAAGAAAACCAGGTAACTATGAGATTGATTGTCATTTGAACTTGTTGAAAGAACTGCAAATGCTGTTATTGTCAACGACTAATAAAAATTGACAAGACGAAGAAAATTGGGATCTACAACTTGCTTTGGAACAAGTCACTCTGTTTATTGTGATACGCCTTCTTGTCATGTACACACGGCTACACATCAAGCTATACATTTCCAGTATACGCTGATCTCGCACTGTACGGAAATTCTATACAATGCGGGACCAGCTTATACTGGAAATGTATAGCTTGATGTGTAGCCGTGTGTACCTAGCATGTGTGTCAAAATCGAAAATGTACGAGTCTAAAATGTCGATATGACAATATTTTTATCCACGCTCCAATATTCTTTTGAATTTTTTGGTTATTTTACAATTACTTCTTGAACACTGTTTTAAGCTTTCACGGTTCGGTAATATACTTCTTGAATTTTGTAGATGATACTTTTTTTTAGACTTTGCCCCACACTAGGAATTTCTCTTGTATCGTGGGTGCGTTCACAGACATTTAAACTCACAAACACAAATACCCAGACCCGAAACAACTATCTATAGGCCATACAAATATTTGTTACGTGCGGGGATCGAACCCGCAATACGCAGCGCAGGGCAGCAGTCAACTGCTTGAGCCACTACGCCAACCGTGCCGTTAAACACACAACATACATGACGCAAGCAACTACCGGATATTAAAGTTTTTTGAACTACGACCTGAAGTTTTGTTTTCTTATTCCAGAATGAGTATATCAAAACAAACTGGGAAGCGCAATTGGTAGTAGGAGGTCAAATGCTGGAGTCCCTTCAAGATCAGAGTCACGCATCAGAGGTCAAGTCAGTGTACTTGGGCATAGACAAAAATGTTGTCAAAGTAAAGGACGGTGATATAGACTTCAGATATATTAGTGATGCTATCCCTAAGAAACCTTTCTTCCCTGCGGCTTTTGGTGAGTATGATGAAACTGAAAGAGTGACCACACTTAACCACGGATAATAATAATATGCAATTTAAATGATCTATGAAAAAAGACATTTCCAAAATAATGCAAAATAACTGTTGCTTCGGAAACATATTTTGCACTTAGATGCTACTAGTATCATCTAATTTTCAAAACTTGAAAATTAGATGATACTACAGTAGTAGCATCTAATTTTCAAAACTTTTATTAGTAGTACTAATTATGTAGTAGCATCTAATTTTCAAAACTTTTAGAATAAAAAAATATTTGGCAGGTATGGAATACAATAGTGGATGAAATATTAAAGATAAGCCATATTTGACCATATGGCATGCAAACATAAACATAATTTTGAAACAGGTACTTACCTACTTACATTTTAAAGACTTATTTATATTCTCATACCAATTTTCAGCTCTTCAAGAGAACGGAGTTGTCCAGATAAACGGCAAGACCTTCCTGTTCCCGAATGTGCCGATACTGCTTAGACCTAAGGACGTGAGAGAGGACATGTACTGCAAAGTGGGAGAGGAAGACAAGCAGGTGGAGACGCAGTGTGTGCAGGTCTTGGATGCGGTTGAAGGAGACGTGCTGGAAATCGCGCTGGTTAACGAAGGTCAGTATCATTTGTGTTTAGAAACCGGTGGAACCAGGACAAGGAAAAATGTTTGAGCCTTTTATGTTCCACAACGGTCAAAAGGTACAAAAGTCTGTGTCTCAAACTCTCAACGACCCGCGCGTTTTCATGAAGATTCTTTCTTCATAACGAAAAGTCCCTACTACGCCATCATAAAACTAAAAGTAGTACAGCGCCATCTATGCCACAAATGAAGAAGTAACACCAAATTTCTAAATCATCATCATCATCATTTCAGCCAAAAGACGTTCACTGCTGGGCATAGGCTTCCCCCATGTGTTGCCACATTGATCGATCCCGTGCGTCTCTCATCCAGCGGGCCTTCCAACGCAACGTCTTCCGGTTCGCGGTTGCCATTCCAGAACTTTTCGGCCCCATGACCACCCGTTCTGCGAGCAATGTGCCCTGCCCATTGCCACTTAAGTCTGGCGATTCTTCGGGCTACGTCAGTAACCTTGGTTCTCATGCGGATGTCCTCATTTCTGATTCGATCACGCAAGGAAACTCTCGGCCCCTGTACACCTACACCAGTCGCACGCTATTGAACTCGATTCTCACCAACTCTGGTCCAGCTGGTAACAGGTACCTCACAGCCCACCGAGTCGCCCACCACATACACTCACACCACCTGGCTTATCGGTGACATTTACCAAAGAAACTGAAACTACATAGATTTAATTTTTTTGATTCGTTATGTGTTTTATTTTCCAGGTTTTGGCAGCAACGACTCGTACACATTCCACATGCATGGCTACAGCATGCAAGTCATTGCCACGTGGCAGAATCCCAAAGACAAGCCGATCTCAAAACAAGACTTCCAGAGGCTAAACAAAGATGGCAAAATTTTAAGGTAAATACTTAACGCGACCAATTTTCATTTTTATGTAGGAATTAAACAAATGCGCCTGTGAAAACTAAGTTCAAAATTGAAATCACTCAATAACACATAAAAGCACATACTTTAGTAGTACATGTTCATAATGACTTAAAATATCTCATCATTTATGTTTTTCTAACACGATTTTCAATAGGCTCGCTTGTGTGTTACATGGGACTTAAAAATAATTGACGAATTGTGGATGTAAAGAAAAGAAAGAAAAGAAAGAAAAGAAAGAAAAGAAAGAAAAGAAAGAAAAGAAAGAAAGAAAGAACATGTATATAATAGTCTCACACAGGACAACACAATTTGATAAAAAAACAATAACACAGAAAACACAATTGACAATAAGCCTTAAAACATAATAAATTAATTCAGACCTGTACGAGGCTAAAGGGCCACTATCTCAGCATGGTGCTGTACTATTAGGTACACCTCTACCTATTCTACCTAACCCTTCTAGGATTAGTGGCGTGTTGTTTTGGATCTATTAGCCAGAAGGTTCTAAGGAGCTTATAAACAAGGCGATTATAAGTAAAGAAGCTTTCTTAGAATTTCGTACATTATTATTCACTTAACATTATTTCTTCTACCGATCAATTTTGTTTGACCTTATTTATGATGGATCTGACCGTTCTGCTGAAAAACGCGAAAACCTCATTTTTGAGACCTTTGATCTTAATTTTTTTTATTTTCTAAGTACTCGATCATTGGGGATTTTCTAGCATTCATTTATAACGGTGTTCCAAACAATTATATATAACAAGTTTTTAGCTCTATACGAATTAGTCTAGTTTCACTACTGTTTTTGGTCTAATTTGATTGGACTATTAGCAGTGGTCACAGTTTACTGTTATTAGCATCCAAGCAGATGCAGCCTATCGCTTCTTGACAAGCAACTACTTACTTAAAAAAAAGAAAACCTTCTTCTTCACGGGCAATTTATTTTCCAATTAGCATTAAATGGAACCTTCACGAATAATAATGAATGAAGATATATAAACCTTTCTAAAGCTTGCATCTGATTTCTAACACTTTCTCTTTTATGGTGGAGCTGAGCTGCAGCGATTTGACCGAGTCATTATAACTCGGAGAGTTTCTAAAATCACGTGTTATGGACTTATCAGTGGGAAATTATTGTGTGGTCTGTGTAAGCGACGATTAGCGTTAATAGTAACCATTATAAGATAAATTAAGCATTTGCGGCTTAGCCGTACCGGGGTGTGTTCGGAAAATTTTCTTATGATACACTGAAAGAGCAAGTGCCATTATTAGCCATTCATTAATTCCGTCATTGATGGGTTTCTTTTAAGATGGTGGAAAATCATCAAATGACTCCTCTCTCTGAAAGGAGTCATATGAGGAGGAACATGGGTTTTTAGTCAGTAGAAGCAGACTTCTACTGCTTCTTAGCCCTTTGTGTCCGAGGCCACGGTATCGCTTTCGTACAACCCGCAGCCCGGGTTGTTACTAACTAAAATTTTTATCAGCCTGATCCCATAAAAAGTATGGGATCAGGCTGATACAAATTTTAGTTAGTTATAAATAAGTAATGCTTGATGTTGCAATAAAAGGTGAGGCATGCGTAGGAGTATTAATTAATCTGCTTTGCTAACATTCAATACAACAATACTGATTAAATCTTAATACATGTTTCAGAAATCTTCAAAATCCACCAGTAAAAGACACAATCACAGTGCCAAACAAAGGCTATGCAATCGTGAGGATAAAAATAGACCGTGGAGGAACCTGGTTGCTGGAGTGCAGATCCTGTGCCCTATCCTCGGTACCTGCAGCCATCATGATCCGCGTTCCCGAAACGATACCTAAGGCTGTGGTCGACTCATTACCAAAGTGCGGAAACTACAGGCCGCCTGATGTCCTGCTCAACTAAATATTCCAATAGACTGATAGTATACAGTTTGGTCTCGTGATTTTAGTGTAAAATATTATTATACGTAGCTTAGGTTAGCTTAGGTTAAGTTTAGCGTGGATACTCAATTAGTATAAAAAATTGTTGTTAAATTCATGGGAGACTTTTGAGAGTCTCTTGAATCAAGTATTGGTCGATAACTACAGTCCAGACTTTATATATACAATTTTTCGTACCATTTGGACAAAACTTTGCACTTAGATAGGCTTATGATAAAAGGTTCTAGAACATTCTAGACCACTACAAGTAGGATACTACTATTACGATATCGACAACTTAGCTGGAAACAATTGTGATTGTAATGAGCCTAGGCTTATTTTTCCATAGGTAGCAAGGTAGAAAAAATCCCCTAAAATGAAACAGTAAAACAGTAATCTTTTTAAATTATTGTATGTACTCAACTGATATGTTAAAATAGAATAACGTAACCCAGGTCTGAAAGACATCGAAGCTATGCATAAAATGTAAGTATTTATTAAAAATAATAAAAGAATAGAAAAACCAAAAGTACTTTTATTAAACATCCCGTATATGATAATTGATAAAATCAAGGTAGGTGGACACATTTGTATAGATTGTGGGAGCACCTATTTCTCCGCAAGGAGAAACTCCCCAAGACACAACGCCTATTACAATTGGAATGAATTCATCAACATACTGTCTGGCTTGAGTAGTTACATTTTCAATTGTTGCAGTACTTTCTTCAGTAGTTTCTTCAGTGCTTTCTTCATTACAGCAAACATAGTTACTTGCATTGTACTTCTCAGTGTTATCTTCTACTGGGTCATTATCAAGCAGACTATTTGGAACGTACTGTATGAGAGGACCTCCTGAGTCACCACTGCAGGCTGCGACACCTCCGCTTGTGGGTCCCGTACATATGTTTGCGTCTTTGTTCAATGGGTTTGTTTCATAACCTTCTTTTAAGTTCTCGATTGCGTCGTAGCATTCTGCGAAGATAAAATATTCTTTAGAAAATCTGTAAATTTTATTATAGCGTGAGTGGACCGAGAACTTTGGTCCACTTTCTTTGGTCACAGTAATTTTCTGGCAATTATTGGTAGTGTTTCCACATTGAATATTTTTCGATAATCTAACAGACGGACTAATTAGAATCATATTTTTTTAGTGTAAACATCTTTTTGTCAGCCGGGACCAACGGCCCTGTCAGGTCTTTTTTTTTTTTTTTTTGTGGGTGGAAAATCATCGAATGAGGGGGTCATTCGATGATTTTCCCCTCCCCGCTCTTGGGCAGAGCGAAGGGGAGTGTCAGACTTCTACTGACTAAAAACCGAACCCATGTTCCTTCTTTGCCCTTGCGCCGAGGCCACGTAATCTAGTAGAAAATACCGCGGCCCCGACGGGGCCCTGTCAGGTCTCCAAACTGAGATAATGATACTTATAATTTTCACAAGATAATAAATAATTGG
Source organism: Diarsia mendica (assembly GCA_949316265.1). Lineage (NCBI taxonomy): Eukaryota > Metazoa > Arthropoda > Insecta > Lepidoptera > Noctuidae > Diarsia > Diarsia mendica. The sequence goes on from OX438897.1 coordinate 18,178,714, forward strand.
GTCTGACTTACCATTGTAAGGAATGTATGTCACTTTAACTTCCTGCAGTCTGCTGGGTAGGTCTGGTATAAAAAGGGTTGTTTTTAAAACACCCCAACCAGCTAGTTTCATTTGCCCACCGCCAATTTTGTAGTTACTGGGCAGTTTTACAGGCTGGACCCACTTTGTGAATAAAATTGGTTTTTCTGTTCTGAATACAGCGATATCGTACGGCCCAATACCACTGCAAACATATAAATATTTTGTGGAATGATAATGACAGTTTAACGAAAGAAACCAATATTGTGTTCAGTTTTCACATAGAAGGTAGGTACTTTTTTATTTATTGGCAATTTTGTTTATGACAAACATGGATTATATAAGTTACAACTTGTTATTTATTTAGACAAAAGCTTGTTGTACCTATGTATTGTGCTTGTTGTTGCATCTACGAACTATAGCCTCCCTGCTATACCGCCTTATTAATAAAAATAGTTAAACCTGGTTTAACTTACGCTTGGTTTATCTCGCATGCCATCTCACTGCAAACATATTCAAAAGAGAGTGACGGCATGCGAGATAAACCAAGCGTAAGTTAAACCAGGTTTAACTATTTTTATTAATAAGGCGGGTAGTATTCAGAATGGAGTTGGAGCTGACCCGCACTCTGCAAGGTTAGTTTAGGTTCAGCCCAACCAATACGGTCAAATTGCGGATGTTACTAGGACAGTATCGACACATACAGTCATACACCTCCATATTTAAAGCATTCAGAGAACTATCTGTCAGTAGCGGGTGCCCGCAGCCTGCAACCGATCTTCCATTATAGTCCGTACAAGTTTTACTGCTCTGAATTTATTTGTAGGTGATACAGATTTTATTTATTAAATAAAATATTGTTTGTTACCCTTCATATAAAGGATGGTGTATTCGATCACTGATCTTGAGTACTTGTGATTGAGTCCCGAACTCATTGACATCATGAATACCAGCAACTACTTCTAGTGGCAGCCATCTTATCAACCAGGACTCAATAGCACAATGAGCAGCTGATAATACCTGGAAAAACTTGTTCGATTAAAGTAATTTCATGTGTGAAAGTGGACCCCAAGTAACATGGGACAAAGGCAGAGGTAGATGATGGTAATATCTAAGACTTCTATAAAACCTGGTCCAGGGTCAGCACACGTCTACTGCTAGGAATAAGACCTGCTCTCCATGAGTAAGAGAAATTCGTACTCCAAAACCTATTTCGGAAATCCTTTGAAAATGTCGATAGCTATTTGAATGACGAAGATGATGTTGAACAATTATTAAAATTAAAATATCATAATGCTAGCTCTGAAATTTTCGAGCTCAGTTGCTGTTTGGTGATTTGCTCAGTTAGACTCGTAGGAGCTTCCGAAGTCCACAAAAATGGATTGACAATCACGAAACACTTCCATATTTACATTTAGCAAACCTAAAAAGCAATTTTATCTTGAAATATCGGTTGCAACTTTGTCATCAGTATGACAAAGTTGCAACCGATTCTAAAATAATATCCTTAATCGTAGATCTCTCAAATACGGTGAAGGAAAATATCGTGAGGAAGCCAGCACGTCCTAGAACCACAACAATTCGAAGACGTGTGACATCTAACAAATGACAAATGACGTGTGACTCTCCTATTGAGGAGGAGTTAGTCCCTGCAGCGGGAACATTATAAGCTGATGATGATGACGAACAATTTTATAAAACGATCATTTAAGAAACTTACCCATCTCTCATTGAGTATAGCCCCACCACAGGAGTGTACTCGTACCCATAGGAACCTGGTCTGCAGCGACACAAGGTAGGGATAACTGTGCGGCTTGGCTTCGTGACCACCCACAATTTTACTTTCAGGTTTCAAAGTCTTTGTGTTCACTATGAAGGATACGAAATATTATTTCAATTCTGTACATTTTGTTGTAAAAATACTAAGAAGTCCAAGGGTTACCTTTTTATTCTTCATTTGGTTAAAATAAACCATAAATTGATTATAAAAATTGAAATTACTTCAGAAAATATGAATGAATCTAAATCAACAATAATCGTAATCCATAAAAATCCACACTACCTACTCAAGAGTTCAAGAGTTACTGAATGAGTTTAGTGTCAATCGCAAATTAATTATGTCCATATTCTTCCTGATTTACATATATAATTAAACACGAAATAAGTGATATGTGTAGCTGACGTACCTGTGGTAAGAAATGAACATTTCATTAAAATCAGAAGGAGGTTCACACTGAACTTCATTGCTGTAATCGATGGATGAGTTTTACTGTGCAACTTTGTTCTTTGTATCTTATATAACATTGAGCTTAGCTAAATGCTTATCTGTGCTCATATTTGCAGAAGCTCAACCTTTTGTTTGTTTTATTTTAAGTACTCTATACTACACATTTCCTAACACGCTGAAGTCCTAATCAAGACTACACAAGACATTTTCTTCGTCAAAAGTTTAAACGCGAGTTGTAAGAAAATATCACGCACTAAAGCAGAAAGGTAAGCTAATATCGCCGGATAGACGCCAACAATTTGCACCAAACAATCATCATCAAACAATAATCTAATAGAACATGTCCAAATATTTTGTTGCTGACTGTACTAAAAATGTGTCAGGGTATCCGATCAGATTATAATCTTTTCCGAGGGATCAGACCGGAATAGAAAATAATCTTCTTCTATCTTCTAATAAATAAAGAGAGAAGTCCTGACTGACTGACTGACTGACTGACTCATCAACGCCCAGCCCAAACCCTTGGACCTAGAAAGCTGAAATTTTGCACAGAGGTTCCCTTTATAATGTAGACAAGGAATAAGGAAAGATTTTTCGAAATTCAACCCCTAAGGGAGTTAAATAGGGGATGAAAGTTTGAATGGAAAATCGTCATTTTCACGCGGGCGAAGCCGCTGGCAAAAGCTAGTTTATAATAAAACGGATCCCCTAGGTAGTTTAACAGTTTTTGGGGATCCGAACGGAATAACTCCCACATCGTCTGTTCGGCGCCTAGTACATTATTTCATCTAAGAAGCTCTGTCATACTGCTGATGGATGGTCGTGACAACCACGTTAGCCCGGCACAGCTGAGCCCAGTTGTCATTTGTGTATCTTTTCTATAGCCCAAAAGTCTGACAACCAGTCTTGGATTGTGGAGCTTAAATAGGCAGTGCCCTATGTGAAATTCATAGATTTAGCTTCATCTGGTTATGCTGGAGCTTAACATAATATTATGATTAGATTGGAGAAGGTTATGAGATGGAGGTTAAGAGGAGGGATGAACATAATTTGGCTACTATAGGAGTTACTATTAGTTAGTTACTTGGCTGACCAAGAAACTTACTAATAGTAGCTCTTTTTGAATTAGAGTCAATTTCAACTTACAACATATATACCAACAATGTTATTTTGTATTCTGGGATTTATCTAAACAATGTCTAGTTCAGAGCCCCTGATTTTTTCAGATGATCTGAACTAGTGTATGTACCTTGACAATAGTATTTCATCATACATACGGGTCATTACAATATTGGAACAGGTCGTGGTATCGCCATAACATAGGTAATGAGTTTCTGTACGTTGTCAGTGTGAACTGATTTGTAGATTTATGCTCTGATAATCGCCTAAAAATGTTACTAATCTGTAGTTCCTAGAAGCCATACCAGCTAAAGTTATGTTTGCATATGTATGTAGGGTAAATGCGGAGATACCTACATATAGACGGTAGACGGTAGTCAAACTGTACAATGTCAATTGGACGCCACATGCATTGCTGGCACGATAAAGTGAAATTAAGATTTTGAGTACTTGGTAAGTTCTTCTTCTTCTTTTCGTTTCGATTTTAAACTTCCATGTTATACGGTTTGGGCCCAGTAGGTAGCCACGTTTATTCCAGCGGCAGAGGCGCTGTTCAGGTCGCCAAGGGTGCATGTATACGGACATCTGGGACACTCCAGCAGGTGAGGCATTGTTTGGTCCGGAGCGCCGCACTCGCACTCTGTGTTGGAGGAACCAATGATGCCCCACTTTGCCAGATTATGTTTGCAGCGGCCCACTTGGGTGCGCAATCTATTTAGGGCTTTCCAGATGGGCCACTGCAGTTCACTGCCGGGACCCAGGTGTTCTTGGGGCTTCAAGAAGTCGTGAGGTGGTGGGCATCTCTCTTGCCATAGCTTGCTGCGTACTTTAGGTGGCCCATCTTGGATTGCCTGGGTGAGGCTGGGTGGTTCGAAGAAAGCTTTTGCGGCTCTTTAGTCTGCTCGGGGTAGTATATAGTGTGGCCGTAGAGGGGATGTCGGGAATCGGATTCTTGGCGCGTTTTTTCCAGCGCGCATGCGACATCTCTTCGTACAGCAGGTGGTGCGATACCTGCTAGGGGGGTAGAGCTTGTTGAGAGGGGTCGGTTTTATTTGGTAAGTATATTATTATAGTCATTATTTCAAGTGCTCCATATTGTCTTATTTTAAGTTTTGTTCTGCTAATAAAAATATACCGAAATATTAAGACATAAATGTTTTATATTGGCCGTAAGGTATTTTTATCCTTAAGCAGCTTATAGACTTCACTATTTTCTTTGTATTTATTTTGGAATAGGGAGAAGAAGAAGACTATCGCTTGATTCGGATTGTAAAGACTGAATGTGGAGGACGCAGGGTTGGGCGTTGTCGTGCTGTGGGTAATGGGGAAAGCACAGCAGATGTCCAGCTGTGGACCGCGACAGACTTAATGAATGGGATGTATCTAAAGATAAAAATAAAATAAAGAAGACCATTTTGTAATATTTTATAAAATCGTTTATTTTCAATATAAAATGACTGTTTCCTAAATATACGACATTGTGTACGAAGAGTTTAATGATAATAATTTAAAAGAGTAAAGATGGAAAAGAGTGAAGTCTCTCCATGTTACAGACCAAACACAGGTGTATATTTTTTGACAAAATATTACCCTGTGCCTAATTGTTAATAGCTTAGAGTAAATCTTTCAATTAAGATAAATACGTTGGATTAAAACTAGCTCGTTTATGAACCAAATGGTTGATAAACAATATACATTGCTTATTTTTTCGATTTTATATCTATCTTTAAACGATCATTTTAATATTTCGAGTCTTTTTTATATGGCTACATAACTAAAAAACCTGGGAAAGAATAAAAGTTTAGAAGTAAGCAAAGAATGAAGTAATAAATAATAATATGTAATTTGGCTAACAGAATTGGGTAAATAATTAAAGTAATAAAAGAGATAAAAGTTATAACAAGTAAAATAAAAAAGATAAAAAGTAAAGAAGAAAGCAGAAGTGAAAAAAAATGAAAGAAGAACAAAATTATGTAAATAAATATTTGTTAAGCAAATAGGAACCATTGGACTTGAATTGCTAACATACAACACTTAACAATTTACCTAACGCATTTTAACAAAATATACTCATATCAAAATTATTGGAGATGATTCTTGGCTGTGATAAAAAAGTCGAAAATCATACTGATTATGCTGAACTCTAATCATGATTTTTTTTTCAAGGTTGTGATTTATCTTAAGTGAAAGACTATCTCGTGAGCACATTGCATCCATTTCAAAGAGTGAACACGGATTGTACACGAACTAAAACACTATGAATGACGATACAAACTTACTCTACCATTGCAACTGTGGCAGATAGATACATACTACACCGTAACACGAATTACGGTCTCAAGTTAGAAAGATGTCAACTAACTTGAGGTAAAATGATGTTAACATGCTTTTATAAAATTAAAAGGTTTATCAACTCTCTTCCGACACATGATGGAAATAAACAATTTAAAGCGAAGTGGTTTGTTAACGAGGTCCAGACAAAAGAAACTGTGCAGTCGTGTCGGAAGGAGCTCTAATTACGATTATCAATCTAAATATTGCGAGTTGGTAATTACGTATTTGCACTTAACCCCTTTACGTTTAAATTCATTTAGGAATAACATTACAATACGATCGTCTCGTTTCTAATATAAGCTTAACATATTCTAATCTAACTTTATGTACAAAATTATAAAACGAGTAACAATAACATTTAACTATATCGAAGGAATTAATTGAATGGCGATTCTAGTCGCCATTTCGATCACACGGCTGGTCGAATACTTAAAACTAAACGTTATAATAGTGATCTGATTAAATACTTTGGTCTCTAACGCGATACATTTGAAGGTTAGTTTAGAACAGCACCTAAGTTTAGAACATTATTTACAAGATAACATTAACAAATATATTTTTTATCCCATTCGCACGTTGTTCATATTTCAACAACAGAACAAAATATGGCAGTACGCGATGCTTTTTCACTCTTGTTTGGTTTTCACAAATCGATTACGAATATCGATTACGATGAATTATTCTCGATAGTGTCAATGTATCGGGAAGAAGGGCGGAGTGATCGTCGGAAGGTGGTCGCCGCATCGAGGGAAGTTCGGAGGCACGGGGGGCAGGTCGCCTTGCGTGCCGATGTGAAGGATCAAGTTCATTCCTATTACTATGTGATAGATGAAATGACAGTGGAACAACCAGTATCCTGAAAAGAAAATGTAGAGTTACAAATGAACGAAACGATCTAGACCTGAATAATCCAAGTTATATTGTAGTCCTTGTTACTTAATTCCAGCACAAAGAAATAAAAAATGAAGTAAGTTAGACAGCACATAGGATTCTTACCAGGGTTATCAGCCTTAAGCCTCAAAACAACATAACCATTGTTGGGTACTGCAAGAGTATCTTTGAAGGGAGGAAGGTTGTACTGCCTGTGTAGCAGACCCTTCCTATCCAGGTCCAGGGCATGTTTCAGGTTAATCTTCTTGATGTTCTTGTCGGGAGATCTGCCGATACCGATCACGTTGTACGGAGTACCGTGGAGATGGAACGGGTGGGACAAGTTCGGCGATTGCACTGGAATAAAAAGAGAAAATAATAGTTGTAAAAATGCTAGATTGCGTATTTTGTTACTTAAATTGTGTCCGACATCTTCATTGACAGCTTTGTTCCACTAACTGTTCAAAATAGACTTCCTCCCTGTTTAATTGTCGTCCATTAGCTTTTTTCTTCCATGGCGAGATCGCAGGCCAACCTATAAGGCCGGCTTCTGCTTTCCGGACTATCCTGTGGATGCTTTGAGTGTAAGGTCACCAGCCACTAAAGCTTGAAACACGCCTATGAGTCTCATCCAGATCTTGGATAAGCTTTTTTGTAGGTCATCCTCACACCCATTGGCATTAGTGTAAGTTGTATTGATGGAGAATAGTGTAAAAAAGTTACAGTTCTTCTCCTACCCTCAGTTTTTGCTTCTATATTTGAAATACTCGCAGTGTCTCCTACAGTACTTTAATATAATAATGCCTGTACGTACCTTCATCGACCAGCACAATTTCAACGATGGCATTAAGAGGGACATCGATCATGTGTGTGCAGCGGCAGTCGACGGCGCAGTTGGCGGGCCTATTGTCACCGTTGCAGAAGAGATCGGGGGACAAGTCATGCATTTGCGAGAGGGGGGGCGCGGGGGCCGCTCTGTAGGATATCTCGTCTACTAAACTCAGCACGTGGTCACCACCGGGAGCAACTGGAATTAGAAATAGTAATAAGGTTTTATTTTGAGGATAAATGTCCATTCACTTGTCACGGAAAATTATAGAGATTCGGTAGGGATGACAGTTCTTACCTTTACTGTTCGAGAAGAGTTACGCCTCACAGTGACTATTACAGATTGATATGCTCATGTATTACGTAAGGCATTATAAATATGCAAAAGGCATACTTTGGTACACAACAAGAGGACAAACAAAGATAGACCACAAAAGAGGTGGCTGAAAATTGTAACAAGCTCTACGACTTAAGATTTGGATTTCAGAAACATCTTTGGTCCTGCCAAAAATCTATGTCAAAAAATCAGGCGTATCATAAAATTCTGGGTAGGTATTGATTTCAAGATCTTACCTAAGTAGTTCCTGTAAGTGTTTTCCTTGAATAAGTCCTTGGGTTTATAGAAGTGGAACCTGAACGGTAGGAAGATCTTGACATCGGGTCTCTCCTGCAATAGGGCTTTGTCTACCGGCCTCGCAGATTTCAAGTTGCTGACGCAAACGGCGTCGTTTCGTTTTACATTGCAGATAGCATCCAGGGGGTTAAGAATCTATAACATTTTGAAGGGTTAAAGCCACAGTTAAATAAAAATAATGCGTCAAGCAATGTGTGCTGAATTTAAGACCGATTTGAAAAAATGTCTAAATGGCATTGCTGTTTCAAAATTCTGGGGTAATAAAGCAATGCGCGTATATTTTGTTAGTTTAGAGCTGAATTTTTAAAGCAACTTTGGAGTTGTGTGCTGAAAAGCTTTACAAAAGGAATTGGTTTAATCATAGAGTACACAAAAATGAATATACAATAAATAGAAAAGATGTACAACCTGTATGTTTGGTGCCAAGTAGGACCATGACCTCCGAATTCATGCACAAGAGACTCATGCGAATAATCTATATAAGTACTCGTAATATCTAAAATAGTCATTCTAATGTGCTATATACATTGTACAAGTATCTAAAACAGATTTTCAACTGATGTCTATAATAATATTATCGATGCACCCACTAATTGTAATAATCTATAAAATCAAATCATCAAACTACTCATGCTTGCTAGGAAAATAAATAAAAACACTATTTTTCATAGATTTATTAAAGGTATAAAATTTTACATTCTTATAGTAATTTTATATTATTATGATAAATCGTAACGTTTGCTTTTGTTTACGTTATAGCAAAATAAACGCTATTCGCTGCGGTATGTTCGTTGTAAGCTGTGTTGTCGTTCTCCGCCGACTAGGACACGCCGACATAAACTTTTTGGAATTTCCGTTGGCACAATCACACTGACTTCTAGTAGCCGCGTAACAATTAACATTTCTTAATTAATGGTAACCTCAAGTGTGCTTCTCTGTATATCTATAGTCTACATAATAATATACAGTCTTGGTTTGTGTACGGAGTGTGAACAGAGTGATCAGACTACTGTGTATTTACATAAGTTCCGCGGAACGATATTTACATTTATCATAATTGTAGTGCATGCAAAATTGGGTTGGGAATGTTCCAAATGTCTTAAAATTCTAAGCAAGTAGGTCTAATAAGTAATTTTTAAATATATACAAGTAATAAATATATCATTGGTGAAAATAAAATTATAATGGCAAGTTGTTAGTTACAGGACGAACTAGTCTTGTTAAAACTATACTCAATACGCGAAAATAAATTGTTGGTTCAAGAGCCTCAAAGTACATATTATAGGCGACATCAATAATTAAAACGTAATCAAGAAAATATCACCGAATATGGCATAAAATTAAAATTGAAGTCAACTCGTAGAAACAGTGCATCATCGTTAAATAAAATCACAAACCATCATTAACTCCCATTGAATCACTCTTGTAAAAAAATAAACACAAACGGCAGAATCGAGCACTTCGAATCTACCGACACATCACACAAAACAAACATAAATTTACACTTAGTTAACATATTTAAATCAACTGTACATAGCTGTGTGCTGTACTTTTATTTGCACATCATGCAAAAACTGGGCAATTTGTCTAGGAACCAATTAGTATTGCGTGATAGGAGGGAGGTGGTCACCGCAAGTGGGGAAGTTGGGGGGCACTGGGGGCAGGTCAGCCTGGGTGCCGACTTGCAGCACCAGGTTCATGCCGATGACGATGTGGAACAGGAAGTGGCAATGGAACAGCCAGAAGCCGGGGTTGTTGGCGCGGAAACGGATGATGACGTAGCCGTTGTTGGGGACGGCGATGGTGTCCTTCGCTGGCGGGAGGTCTCCCTGTTTCAGGTGACGCTCAAGCAGACCTCTCCTGTCGAGGTCGAGAGCGTGCTTCAAGTTGATCTTCTTCACGTTCTGGTCGGGTGACCGGCCGATACCGATGACGTTGTAGGCGTATCCGTGCAAGTGGAACGGGTGAGATAAGTTTGCGATTTGAACTGGAAAATGGAAAGTACAATCAAGAATTTGCATCTATAATTAATGTAATCTATACATGATGCATAACTTCCCGTTATTGTATTCAGCTTGGTATAATTACCGAAGAAATAAATCGATTTACGTGATGATAACATCGGCAAATAAGGTTTAATTTGATCTAAAGACTGTTAATATCTAAGTGGGTTAATTTTAATTATAACAAGCTGTACAAGTCAATTTTCGCGGGTCATTAAATGTGACGTAGTGATGTACATACCTTCGTCTACAAGTACAACTTCGACAACGGCATTCAACGGTATATCGACCTTGTGGGTGCACATGCAGTTCTGCCCACAGTTAGCGGGGCGGTTGTCACCGTTACAGAACTGTTCGGGGTTGATGTCATCGTACTGACTAATCAGGGGCGCGGGTGGGGCCATGTATGAAATTTCGTCAATCAAACTGATTACGTGATCTCCTCCAGGGGCAACTGGAAAGTTGATATTTGTTATCGTTGGTAGTTTCTTTTACATCTCATTGAACTAAAGATCACCATTTATGTCAATAGCTTACCTAAGTATCTGTTGTAAGTATTCGGTTGGAACAACATCTCGGGCCTATAGACGAAGAAACGGAAAGGCAAGAAGATTTTAACATCAGGCCTCTCTTGGAGGATGGCCGGGTCGATGTGCTTGGCGTTCTTCAGTTGACTGACGCAAATAGCGTCGTTCCTTGTTATATTACACCTGGCGTCCAATGGGTTCATCACCTGGATAGTTAGTGAGGAGAAAGGATCGTGCAATTACTAAGATTACGTGCAAATATACATTATTCACTACTCAATAGACTACGGTTACTAAAACTACTGGTCGGAAAATTATTTGCACTCTTGCAGAAATTCAATCAAAGTGCAAACACACACCCAATAAACCGTTACATTGGTATGTGGTCCATTTTAAAATTGCTACAGAGACAAGTTGATATTGATAATATATTTACAGAACCGGTAAATGTACCGGTATACCGGTACCTATTTCACCTGACTGTGCATGGTCTAATTCGTCAACAGCTATAATTTGATTTTTCGTTTTAATTTATTCGCCGCTGCGAAATTCGTTTCATATCGGCTCTATACCAGTATTTATGTTTAAGCAACGAGCAGGTATAAAGTCGACACTTCGACCATGTTTAATCGAGGCTGTCGTGTCGGCACCAAGAATTCAGTATGCAATATCCGCTGTTTAATAATTGAGGCGAGTAGTCTCGTGACAGGCTACGTACTCCATGCACCTCGCACGGAACACCAACTAGAACTCAGCACCACAATTACGTGTTCTTCATTCGTCTCACTTACATTACTACCAACATACAGGAAATGTAAGAGTATTTACATTATCATAGTATCAATCTTCTACTGAATCTACTGGTGGGATATAATACATTACAGTATCGCGGTATGTTACACCGGCCACTACAACTCACCACTCCTTGCGGGATGCCGACGTCGTAGGTGGGTGGCTGCGAGGAAGGCTGGTAGGGTCCTCTCGCGTATCTGAGGATACCCAACTGCTGGGCTCTCTTAATACCGCACTCGCCGAGACCTCGGACCTGGATCCAGTAGGCTCCAGGAATGTTGTTCGCTTCGATTACAAAGTCGTATCGTTCGCCTGTAACACGCGTAATAACCATTTTTGTAAGAATTTCATTAGGATCTAGATAATTAGCAAATGTTGTAAAATAGGAAGCACGTATGTTATACAATGTTTTTGCTCGACTGGGCGCACTACCTAATTAGACATTATTGCAACACATTGATAGGCGTGTCTTATAAAGATCGCAACCGATTATCATAAATTATATTATGCAACTATTATTACGTTTTGGTAGATTTTTGTTAGGCAGAAATACTTTAACAATCATTTTTTTAAGGAAATCGTGAATTAATGATTTGTCTAGCTACGCTTTACGAATTTGGTGTCTGTATCAAAATATGAGCGTGGGTTTGAAGAAGCCGGAAAGTAAACATCCTCCACACTTTACGACTTGCCATTGTTCGAAAGCTAAATCGTAAACAGGTATGTTTATTGCTTCCTTGTGCTTAGCTTACCTGAGAACGAGATGATGGTGTTTACTTGTACCGGATGCACTGGCTCGCCGTCAGTCGCAATAACGGTTAAATTGTGGCCTTCGAAAGTGACCTGTGCGGGGCATACGGACGCGAAAGCGTTGATCATTCTGAATCTGTATCTCCTGCCAGGAGTGATCGTGAACACTTCCAGGGGCGTGTTGGTCATGAAGCCAGTGTTGGGGTCTCTGAACTGACCCTTTCCGTTAATCAGTACGTTTTCAGGGTCCTGGCCAGTGTTGACGGCCAGACGACCAGGGTATCTCTCAGCGGCGTCTTCGTGCAGCCAATCGCTGAGCAGCATGACGTGGGTAGTCAAATCGTAGTCGTACAGGTGACTGTTGGGGTCTTTGGAAGGAGGCTGACGGACGACGATGCTACCGTATAAACCATCAAGTTTCTGAAGTCCAGTGTGAGCGTGCCAGAAGTGGGTACCTGCGTTACCTTGCCATTGATATCTGTAATAAATTGTAGAACGTTAAGCAATACTATTTGATTGATTGTAGTTTTATGCAAATACTTTGAGCTACGATAGTTGAAAGTATAGTATACCTGAACGTATTTCCTTGCTGGATGGGGCACTGCGTCACGAAGGGTACACCGTCGTAGTACTGAGAGCCTCTCTGCCAGATTCCATGCCAGTGTATGGTCACCTCCATACCCTCCATGTGGTTCTCTACGTCGATGACTACCTTGTCGTTCTCACACACTTGGATGGAGGGTCCGGGCAACATTCTGTTGGCTGTGAGGATTCCTCGCTCCACACCATCGGCCAGCACACATTGGCAGTGAGACCATACCACATTCGTCGCGTTCGGTGTACATACTTGACACGCCCTGCAATCATATGTATGTTTTTAAGTATGACATAAGATATGCTCTATTTCCTTATCAATATATCTTACACCACAATTTCTTCAGGCAACACGTAGCCTATCATGAAACAACTAAGTTTGCATAAGTCCTGTCGTCACCCATCAATTACGTGGCCTAATTTGGATCACTTATTGTATTTAAGTACGGCATTGAAACTGATGCCGCTAACAGTTCGTGTGAAACAAAGCGTAAAATGTGCGAAATGGAAAAGTCGGTCGCCGGGTCGGTTTTTTCTTCGGCACGACTTTGCGTGAGCATCTCGAAAATATTTGGACTATCTCTGGATCTTGGCGCGGATGGCGCAGCTCTTACGAAATACCGTGAGGTAAGGAGTTACTCAAGCCTTAAGCCTTTTTTTGAACTGTTGTGATATAAGTCGATAACAGTGATTGTAAAGTAAACGTCTAATCCGTGCAATTATAGTGGTACAATTGAATAGACTTCGGACTCTGTTAGCCGCAAGTTGCTATTTTAATGAGAATCAAAGAGCCTGTTATTATGTTTTGTTATGAAAGACACCGCATTCAATGTCACTGGGGCTCTATCGCAATTTCACAGCTGGGTTTTAAATTGGTCTATTTCCTTCGCAAAAACCCAATGATTCGTTTGTATCCGTAGGTGCGCAGGAAACAAACTTGATTACCATTAGAGTAGACCTACTTGGGAAATCTACTACGAATTTTCCTTATATGTTTAGGTGAATCATTTTACGTTTCTGTAGTTGAGTTAATAGTGTTCTAGCATCCAAATAAGTTACGATTTCAACATATTCTGTGATCTGAACATGTATCTCGTTATGATTAATATACAGATTCCGCAAAATACCATGGTGGTGCATATACTGCATTTATCTAAGACAATAAACATAGACAAAACAACTACTTACGCTCCTAACACCGTGTACAGTTCCAAAGTGAAGTGGTAGTAGCAGATCCTGGGTGGTTCGTTCTCCCTGCAAGCACGAGCGCACTCATCAGGGGCCGACAGCGCTGGGTTCCTCCTCAGCTCAGCTGTGGCACTGCTGGTGAAGTCCAGATGCTTCAGGGAAGGTTTTCCATTAGCGTTCCTTGCCAGAGAAGGCAAAGGGTTGCTGCGAACGCCACCGCTTAACGGACCGCTGCCGCTGGACGCGAATGGGTTGGATGATGGTCCGGAGGTGCTGCCGATGCTACCAAAGGACGCGAAGGGGTCGCTCCCCGAAGGGTGTGTCTGCACGAGGCCGTGGGTCGACGAGAAGGCGCTGCTAGAACTGCCCTCGCGGAAGGGTGTGGCTGTACCCGCCTGCCACCATGACGCCGACGTCGACTGGTCGTCGGCTGTGCTGATGGCTTCTGTGGACCAAACAAGAGTATTGGTAAGTTTTGGTTCAATTCTGGTTTCAGATTAATAAGGGAGCTGGCAGAAGAGCGTGGAAATTGATACAAACTGATGTATATAGGTATCTTTTGAAAAGTTGTTGAAGAGAGTTAAATGAAGCTTCTTTCTCTCTTTTCTTTCTTTCACTTCGCGTTGTGGATGGATAAGTGATAATAAGTATAATAAGCCCAAATTAGTTTTTTTTTTTAACTTTCTCTTACTATTTTCTATTGATTCGTAGATAAGTCATCTCTACATACACTTGGCCTGAAAGTTGGGCACAAGGTGACGGGCGGAGGTCGTCTCGGTCTGTTTGTCCATTCATTCCAATCCATCCATCCAATCCATTTTTTGTCTCTACTCAGTGGTTAGAATAGTATGAACGTAATGGATTTAAATATCAATTTTCGGTTAGTGAACACAATAGAAATTGGTGCAGATCTCAATTTCCACTTTTTAACAGACCAAGAATCAAGGTCGAGGTTCAGGTCAATGCCTCTTTCGAAACGAAATATTTTACAAGAAGAGTAAGATAATACATGAGGTACATTATTAATATAACACCATCATATTAGTATGAAGTACTTACATGAGTGCAACTGCAAGTACAATGTGGAAGAAAATAGGTCAAAGACAAATACCACAATTGCATACAATCCTACACGACTATTTCTCACAGCCTACCTTAATATCCAAGCAAAGCTATCATAAAATCAGACCCTACAACGAAACATAAATGACTTGCAAACTTACTCATGAATCGAGATTACACAATAAAGATAAAGATGTGTAAATTACTAACGTTCCGAAGTTATTTCAAGTGGAACGAACGATCGCGAATCTGTAACGATTTTCCCAAGAACTGACAGTACCTAGCTGAAAGTAACTAACGATTAGTTTATTAGATAAGTCGGCAGTAGGTCTCGACAGGTGCGTTAATGTAAATTCTGTAGTGCAGGCCCCTTGTAGGCACTCGTAGAATGGTTACAAGACGGTGTTGTCACGATGTTGTCGCAACACTGGACTAGGGACCGCGTCCTTAAATTAAAGGACTTTTACTTCCCTGTCGGCTGTTATAGTTTTCTCAGAGCATTAATTGAATATTACGCAGTCTGATACGATCGCACAGTTACCACATTATTATAATTGCTTACTCAATATTTGTAATGATGCGATACCGGCTTTGGATACAATACCTTTTAGGGTACCTCTGCAAATGGGAACTTCGCAAAATTGTTGGCGCACTCAATGCGTTGTTCTTGCTTGTATTTTGCAACAACATTATTATAGGCTATTAGCTCGTAGATATGCAACAAAAAGTGTTCAATTTTATTCTGGTTGCGGAACATAAGAATACGTGTTCGATACGAACTTGGCCATTTTTTTGTGAGATCGTTTAGGTCTGAGAGCCTTGAGGTGACTATACACTTTTATTTCCTTATTGGTAAACACTAACATTGGCGAGCGATTCGTTACGGTGCCGGCGATTACAGGCGGGTTATCAGAAGGGTTATTATTTCAAATTACGAGTCGCGTGTTTGGTTTTCCAAATCGGTGGATCGTGTATGTTGTAGCAATGTTAGTGAAGATTACTAAGAAGTAATCTTCACTAACATTGCTACAAGAGTATTGCATAGGCAATTATATGCTGTTAGTGAAAATGTCCATTCCAGCTAATTCTCAATGAATGAGACGTTTTAAACATTCATTTCTAGCTATTAGTGTCTTTAGTTAACATGAACGCGATGTATTAGCACTTAACTCACTCACTCTTCAAAGTGCACCTACGGTGTTGCTTGCATCGTTTCATTGCAGAAAATATAAACCGCTACCAAGTGATTTACACCTTTTGAAAGTAAGGTATAAGAATTTCTGAAACTATGGACTACAAACCCGCTCATTAGCTGCATAAATATGGCCACCCAATAAGTTGGTTGTCGCTACTTAGGCCTAGTTTATTGCTTACTAGCTGATGCCCGCGGCTTCACCCGCGTGGATGTCGTTCAAATTATATACTAAAACCTTCCTCTTGAATCACTCTATCTATTAAAAAAAACCGCATCAAAATCCGTGGCGTAGTTTTAAAGATTTAAGCATACAGACAAACAAACAAATAAACAAACAAACAAACAGACGCGACTTTGTTTTATACTATGTATAAGGATTTATTAGGTCCATAAATTGTTGCTATCTAATCACTGATTACCTTAGCAGCAGCTGCTGCGGTCGCTCTGTGGTTTGCAATCAGCCCCCGAGAATTTCTCTTTTCAAGTAAAACGGTGGATGTTATGTGTAGCAGCATAATGTGCGTAAAACATACCGCGGAAATGTTTTAAAATGATTACGGTATGATTACGGAAAAATTGCACATGACCAATCTGTAATACTCTAGTTACTTAAACATCTATAATTTTCAAACATACGTTCACGTCACACATTTCAGTGTAATCGCACATCATTTTCAGTGAAATGTGTTCGTTTTTAAAACGTTCAAGTTTTGTAAGTAACGTTTTTGAAATCTGTTTTGTTTCTGTTTTCTAGTTTAGAAATTCGCTTCAGTATTCAATTGATTTGATTAGGTCAACTTGCAAAATTTTGGGTCTTTGTGGTGATGTTTTGAAACTAGCGCTTTTAAAATAATGAATTCCTGCATTCAAAATGTATTAATGTATAACTGAATTGTTTAATATTTTTTATGTGATTCTGAAAAACATTTTCGTAATCCTCAATACTCCATAAGTTGGCTTTTAGCACCAAAACTTGATGTATTGGCAAAGTTGGCGCAACTCAACGGGCTCTCATAGAATCGTGTTTCCATTCAATCATGTTGTTTGCGATTCTCCTCGGCGATGAGTCGTTCCGTTCATCTAATCGTCTTCGTGCGCACATCTGTTCACCGAATTATTAGTGGGTATTATTACTGTTCCGTTACGCGATTACACTATGTGTTTAGTTAAATGGTAACATTAACGGGTGCGTGTAACCACAGTTTAATGTTTTACGTACTTAAGTCGTTTGAGTTAATAGAATGCTTTTTGTGATGCTCGTTGCTTTGAATAAGGCTTGACTATTTAATTCTTAAGAAGTATGCATCAATGTGGATTTCTCGAAGAGTTCGGAAAGACCTATGAAAAGATGGATGGAGTGTGAAGGATGATATAACTAGAAAGACAGTGACTGCTGAGAATACCAGGAATAGAGAAGTAAGAAAGAAGAATATAGGCTGACCCTAAAAAAAATTGGGATAAGGGCAGGAGCACGATGATTATGATAAGTTTAAATGTACTATTTCGGTTTATGTCACTCTGACAATAGTGGCACTATCTTTACGACACAACGGAGATATCAATATTATGTTAAATAGATACGGAATGACAAAACATTACTTCAGTTTCAGAACTATTGCTTGTTCGTATCGCGTTCGATAATTTATTAATCCAACTATGTGCTAATGGTAACAGTGACAGTAGTTTGCAGTAATATATTATATTGAATACGACTTTGTTCACTATATAAAAAGTATGACGTAAGTAAGTAGAGCCATTACTTAAATTGCTTTAGGGCAACCTAGTTTTTGGCAAAGCTAGTTGATAAATGGCCTTATAAGTGTTACTATAAAAATAAATTAGCGATTAAATTGATAATATATTTTCGAGTTCACACTTTAAAAATCATTTATATTATCAATTAAATGGTAATAAGTGCGATAAGCGTGTGCGAAAATTCGTGGGCGAAAATTGATTGATATAAGTTTTTAAGAACAAAAGGTCGTAACTCCATATTCCGCGTTTCAATTAGCGGCCCACTTATTGAATTAGTGCCACTGTATGTTGAAAAAACGTAAGTGGCGTGTATTGTGTGCAACCCAGTTGTTGATAGAACAATATGTTTGTCGAGTTTGTGCAATGAATCAATCATCGATCGTTACACACGATTGTTTCGATCAGCCCCTTTATATACGCCGTTAGCCACGTTGGTTTATGAGCCGCGGTAACGAAAAAAACATAGAACTTACTGAATGCTTTATGTTACACACTTTTTATACTGACTTACAGGTTTGCACCAAGTAGGTGAAAAATTACTTTCTTTCTTTATAGTGTGGTTATTGCCTAAACTAGTGTAAGAGTCAGGCCCAAGGTTTGATTTGGTAGGTACGGTCAGCATCAGAAGTAGCTGAACATTTCGGAATTTTTATTATTTTTTTATTATTGTTTTTAATGTTTCAGAAGATTATTCGTTAAAATAGTCCTTACACTCCAATAACATGTAGTTACGAGTAATATCTAACAAATTTTTATTAAAAAAACAGCTTCGAAACTTTGAGTAATGTTAATACGGCACGGCACGGTTAGCGCAGTGGCTCAAGCAATGGACTGCCGCGCTGCGTGTCGCGGGTTCGATCCCCGCACGGAACAAATATTTGTAAGACCTACAGATAGCTGTTCCGGGTCTGGGTATTTGTGTATGTGAGTTTAAATGTTTGTGAACGCACCCACGATACAGGAGAAATTCCTAGTGTGGGGCAACGTTTTTTAAAAAAGAATATACATATATTGTACTTCTGATGCTGACCGTACGTGTCGTCGAGAAATATCTCTTACTCATGCTGGTTTCCTCACGGCATTTTCCTTCACCGCAGCAAAAGAAAGAAAACATTATTATACAATACTCACATAAATGTACAGGCTACTAGGCAGTCCAACAGCCACACAGATATTAGGTATTGTTAAAAAAATACTAATATTGATAAAATCATATCCAAGCAGACGAATACACATATCATAATATAGCATCACGCCTGTAATCCCCGAAGGGTTAAGGAGAGGTGTACCTATTAGTACACCCACATTTCGCCAGTTATTAAGTCCCAGGTAATAGGGGGCGAGATAATGGTAGACAGTGGGGTTTCACGTCACGTATGAAACAATATTTAGTGAGTGGTTTTGACAGAACCACTCACTGTGGTGGTGGCAGAGCTTAACGAGTGTGTCGGAGACAACATGGGTACATATTATCATCACCTAAAGAAACAAGATTATGTTAATGATCTAGTCTGCTCACGGACTGCTGATTATTTGCAACGTTACTTTAATTTATACTTTAGCTTTATTTTGGCAATTACGTACCTAGCTGTTTAATTGTACCGCTGGACATTTTATTACATGCCTTTTAACTCAGATTTTGTAATCTTAGCAACAAGGAACGCAAAATGAAACAGGTTGTTGATTAGTTTCAAACGACACTTTACTATTTAATCTTTTGTTAAGTTAATAATTGTAATTAACCAAAGTAATTTCAGGTTTATTATTTCCTGTATTTTGCTTTATAGCAAGTAAAATAGAAAATTATGTTGATGCAATAAGTTCCTTGTTTTCAATGTTTATTGCGTTAACGATAAAGCTCGGAAACCGTAGTGTTCCGTCATTTCATATTACTTGCTATCTTTCAGCCCACGGTTTCGCTCGCGTTGTGATCGATGATTATCCTCCAAACCAGAAATTAAAACCAGAGTATCGAGATAACGTGAAACGGTAATTAAAGGGTAGCTTTAACATTGTATAACACATTGAAACTTTGTATATTTATAAGGTATTTATTACAACATGGCGGTAGTGCACTACTTGTGTCTGATTTGAACAGATTGTTAATTATGTACTGCTAGATGTTATGAAAAGGTAAGTAAGATATGATCCGTGCATTGAGTTCATATATTTCTCTCGTTAGTTTCTTACGAGGCGATAATGTGTTGGAAATTAGATAGTAGCAGCAGTTCAAAGTACATTGCATTTGATTGATTCTTTTGGCAAAGATCATTACAAATAGATTTACGATTTGTGCGGAGATGAAACTAGCCAATGATGACAGCAATGAGAAGGTTTCTTCAAGAGTCCAACATCGATATCTTTCTTTAAACGCCAGTCATCTTGGAAAATCCAACTTTTATTAAAGAAAGTCAATGTTTATGCACTGCAACCGCCTCGCTGAGCTGATAATAAGCGTTAAGTTAGGATTAAATGTTATTACTAAGTAAGGAGTAGGAGTTCCTCGCCTGAAACCTAACAATCGAGCTCGCTGGTGCGGAAACAGTGAAAGTTAACTTAAACAGACGCTTGAGACGCAAACGGAGTAACTCTCAGCTTAATGACATGTCCGTAACGTGATATATTTGTTCGCTGTCCCATGTCAAGTGACTGTCACGCCAATTGGCCACAAGTACTGTATCGATTACAAATAAACGATTTAAATCACAGCCTCACTAGCGAGAGGTGTATTTAGATCGGTTTATGTAACAGAGAACAGATCACGTCTCGGGGACTTTAGTGTTTGTTTTGTCGGTTTATTCAAGTTCTTGTTTTCGTTTCGGAATAATTGAATGCGCATTCTAGACTGTTATACTTGTACTTCCTTATTTAGGAAATGATTTACAAAGTCGATAAAATGTTATTGCTTGGTTTCAAAATTTTAAAGTTATGCCATACGCTCATTACAAAAACCATGAAGTCAATCGAGACTGAATTAGAAAGACTAAGTTCCTTCACTTATCTATAACCTGCTTGATTGCTTCTGTCGAAATAAAATTACATATTAAATAAACCAGAAGCCAATTTATTAGTGAATGTAGCTGTCAAAATCAGCATTATAATCTGATAGACAGCCTTCAGACCCTTATTAGTGGGCCTACGAGGTGTAGCTAATCAATTATGTATGTATGGATACGACTTACTCGCTTGCATAGTGCTAGAAGAGGCATAATATTCTAGTTTGTGTATGAATAACATGAAGGAATGCTCCAATTATGAGTAGATAATCAGTTTCTTAGCGCTAATATTTAGTATGCCTCCGTTTATTAACAATTACGGAAGTCGATACTTTTCTTTAATTGCATGCGTTGAAGGAAAAAATAATTTGGTATATCCTAATATAATTGTGTTAGTATTTATAAACTAACGATACTAATTGTATGTTATTTTCACTATTAATTGTTGCGAAAAGTGTAAGATTTAATTAAACTGAAGTTGAATTCTTTGAGAGCATACGTCTGTTTTTTAGGGTTTGATTAAACATTCTAGAATCCAAAGTTTTACTCTACATATTGTGAGGCCATAATGTAATTCAGAAGCTCAAAAAATTTCTAATTTTATTTATCTAAATAATCTCGGACCAATCATGATTGACAGTTCTTAAGTAATACTTTGTGCAGTAACACAATATTCTTTCAACTAACTTTATCTCTCATCTGAGCGTGGAATTCTGTAATCTGATACGAGTCGACCTTAGCTGAGTAAGTTCATGATCTGCGCACGAGCAACGTTGGGCAAGTTCACACGTCAGATCGTGTGCCACAAGGCCTGACTGATAAGTTTAGGTTCAAAAACATGCTGTATAGTGGGTCTCGTATGTTGCCCAATATGCCTAAAGCTCATATTTTTAGTAATTGGAAATATACACAGAGTTTTCTCAATGTATAATAATTATACCATCTTTGACAGTCATTTCTGTCAATAAACTTCAAACAGATTTTTTCCATGTGGAATGAGCGAACCTCGTTTTCCGCCAAATGAAAATTAAGCTCGTTGTTGTCTGCGTTTTGTGTACTTCCAATAAATTATGCATTAAAGTTTTTTTAAACTGATCGCTTCTCTTTGAACGCTGTGGTAATACTCTATGTACAAAACAGATCGAAATGGTTTTTATACCACTTGCGTTTCTAAAATATTTAGAGCTTAACTAATACGCACTATATTTTGTATGTAATACGTCACGTGTTTCACAATTTAATCTTGCCTAAAACTTTAAATTTTGCTAAGATAGAATAACTCAATTCGCTTAGCATTTATACTGTGGGTTGTCTTGTTAAAATATCAATATTTAAACAGATATGCATCAATGATTCAGCAAAATCATTAACATAACTTAACAGAGAGTTAAACAAACAAAATAAACGTCAGTTTACTCTGCAAATATGTAATTATCACTTCGCTAACGAAAGGTGAAATCAAACAGAGCTGACACACTTTGATCACATTAAAACTTATTTCATGCAAGTTAACAATTAAATTGATTCCGATCACAATCGAGAGAAAGTTTCGATGGCCACTTTCCTTTTTTATTAGTTTTTCTTTTTTCATTACATTGTGGTTCATGTAATGTGGTATTATTAATAAGAGTCTGTAATTGCCTATTTCATACATGCTTGATGATAAACAGTAGGTATTTATGGGAATATTATCTCTTCGTCTATATAGGTGTCGTATACATAGATGGAACGATAATATAGTATAGAATGATGGGTTACGTATTGTGCTAGGGCTTCTACTGCGTACAGTTGGTTAGCAGATACACCATAAAGAGGAAAGTGCACAATGTCGAGCGGATGTTGTAAACTTGTAACGGAAGCTAGTTTTTTTTTACATGGCCCAGAGTGAGATGGTTTTAAGTTTTATGTGTACGATAGTTTCACATGTTCAAGATAGGCGTAATAACTGGCAATTTTGTTCTTATAGTAAGATTACTCATCTGGAATAATCATTGTTTTTTTTTCATATTTGTTAAATAAATAGAACAGATAACAATCGTTTTTAGTAAACTTTTCTTTTTTTTAAGTGATGCGATTTGCCATTCTTAGTGTATATCATTGCATTAGCTTAATTTAGCTGAACACAGACGTGTCTCACGCCAAAAAGCCAGTATTAACCTGTATTCACAATAACTACCTATCTACTGAATCTTGAGATATTCACACAAGGATTAAGAGAACAGAAACCCCCAAATAATAAAAAAGTAAAAAGTTAACTTCCAAATCCGCTGTCTGCGACTTATTAACTCCAGATTAATCGTCGTCGAATATATCATGTGTTTAAGAGCTTTACGCTTAATGTCGCCATTAATATTCAACGCGAACAGCATGGCGCATAATTACGAGTGCGATCTGTTAGTTGCGCGCACGCACCCGGTGGCTGTTTGCTATCATCACCGTACTTTCACTAGAATAACGTTTCTTGTTAGCGCATTGTTCCTTCAAATTGCGTAAGGTGGCTTGAACGTGTTTATAAGCGAATCACTTAATTTAGTAATTAGTTTAGTTCGTTTTTTCTTTGCACTAAGTGGAGGTAGTAGGTAGTAAGACTGAGCGTAACTCTGACTGTTATTGACAATGACGAGTGGTACTTGCTACGGCGTAGCGGTGTAGCAAGTTTTCAACTTTCGAGATTTTTGAATTGTTGTACACAAAAATGTACTAAACTGTGATGTCACACGACTTTTCAAAGCACTTTATCGTCTTTATTTTTTGTTTACGTAAAAAAAGAAAAAATAATGTGTCCAATATTTTTTGAAAATCTGTTTGACGGACAAATTCGATTTTTTTGGTCAACTACTCTAGATAAGTACACACTTAATATTTTTAAAAAGAAAAGATTCCCCAAGTTGAAATATAACATGCCTTACAAATTATAGTAATCACATAATGTAGTCTAGACAGTTTTTTTTTTCATTCTGGTTGTGCTTGTCAGCAAGTATTACCAGTTCACTCATCCATTAAATTTCTCATACACAGTTGACAGACGGCTGCTTCAAATCTAGTATGACATGTACGAGTATCAGCTGCAGTTTTTTTTATAGCACGTTTCACTTTCATCAAATTTATGTGTCTCTGCCATGTCTAGTGCATATAAACTTAAAGCACGCAACTAATATATTGCAACGAAATAAGTGTAACATTTTTGATAGAAAGTTAGTGTACTTTAGTGCAGACGTCAAAGTGTTGAAGAAAGCCAATGAAAGTGACTTTCAAAATAAAATAAATCGATAGAAAAACGTTACTAATTTGGTTGCACGTGGTCTTTTGTTGTCACTTATCTGTCAAAGTTTGTCTTTTATTCGGAATTCGCCCGCAACGATGGATCAAAACCTGCTCTTGAATAGCTGAGAACACTAACACATTACTAAGTCTAGTAATTTTCAAAGGGATCGTAACTTTATATTCAGAAATTACAGGGGTGCACGTGCCTGTCATTTCTGAAGGGTTAGGCTGCGATGTATCCAATTGTACATCCATATTCCAGTTAAGTCTCATGTAATTGGGAGTGAGCCTAAATTGTCATTGCCATCCCAAGCACAAAGCCAGATAGGCCGCTACTAACTGGCAAATGATTGATGGACAATCCAATAATAGCCCTTAGCTCGACCTCGAAATTGAATTCAAGACGACGACGTTTGGCAGTAGCGCAAAGTAAGTTATACCGAAGTTAGTCCTAAAATGGACCTTTCATTATAATAACTGCGTCTGTAACAATTAAGTAAAATACATCATAATAGGAAAATAATATTGTTACGAGCTGGGTATGGGATAAATAAAATCACTACCAATTAAACACACGAATGAACTTTATTACTCGCAATACACTTATTCACAATCGCAATACACTACTGAACACTTTAATCGCACTAGATTCTCTTCGATTCCTCCGTTGTCTCGCTTAAAAGTGAACTGACTCACTTCGTCCTCAATCGGTCCTTTTATACCCCAGCAAACAAAAGATATTCGAGATAATTCTCTATTATTCAAGAAAGCATCTACAAAAAACATTCACAAAAAATAAACTTAAAGATAAAAGAACCGACAAGGAAGAAGTTACTTTACGCCCTCGGCATACGGTCGAAATTACAATGTCAATTGCCGCTGGCGTCGCGCGTAGGCTGACCTTGAAATACAATGTAACTATACCTACTACGGAAATAGGTACCTAAAAGAATGAACTCGTATTTTCTAGGTACTACACAGTTATTAGCGCGGTTTCTCGAAGATTCTAGATGACCGTCGTAACACTGCCCCCTCCTTAGACATGCTCGTCCCGAGCATCATTAGTCCCGTAATATCGCGCCAGTCGGTCCACATGCACAACCTTAGGCGCACCTCGCGGACCCTTCTGTATTCGGTAGGTGACATCGTTGATCCTGGTCACAACTCTGTATGGTCCATCCCATTTTGCTTGCAATTTTGGAGACTTTCCCTTGCTCCGCACTGGGTTATGCAACCACACCAGCGAACTTTCGTCGAAACCACGACTGTTTGCCTTCCGGTCATAACGAGTCTTCATCTTCTCAGACATCTGTTGCCCGGTTTGCCTGATATGCTCATACACATCATTTAACTTGTTACGCAGGTCATTCGCGTAATCCGTTACACTGCGTGGGACATCAGGGGGAGTTCCAGTAATTAAATCTGCAGGCAACCGTAATTCCCTTCCAAAGTTCGCGAAGGCTGGAGTTACAGTCGTACTTTCGTGAACTGCACTCCGATAGGACAGAAGAAACGGCTGTATGTGCTTGTCCCAATCCCTTTGCCTGCTTTCCACGACTTTAGCCAGATATCTCTCCAATGTCTGGTTGAATCGTTCCACCATTCCATCAGATTGTGGGTGGTAAGAGGTGGTCCTGGTTTTGTGTGTACCCATCAATCGACAAGTCTCCTGAAAAACTTGCGATTCAAAATTCCTTCCTTGATCGCTGTGAATTTCTAAGGGTACTCCAAAACGACAGAAGACTTCCTGAACCAATTTATCTGCGACTGTTGTGGCTTCTTGGTTAGGAATGGCGAAGACTTCTGGCCACTTTGTGAAATAGTCCATGACAACCAGGAAGTACTTGTTTCCGCTGTCACTTTCTGGAAATGGTCCCGCAACGTCCAGTGCTATCCGCTCCCAGGGGGCTCCCACGTTGTACACTTTTAATGCACCTCTGCTTCGTGTGTGAGGTCCTTTCACAGCCGCACAGCTGGTACATTTGCGACACCAGTCCTCCACATCATCTCGACAGTGGATCCAGTAAAAGCGCTCTCTGATCTTCAGTAGAGTCCTTTTCACCCCCATATGTCCTCCTGAGCATCCATCATGGTAGAGCCGTAAAACATCCGGTACCTTAGCTTTAGGGACAACCATTTGTAGATGACAGCTGTCCCCCCGAGCGTTTTCCCATTTACGGCACAAGACTCCATCCTGAATCTTCAAACTATTCCATTGTGCCCAATAACTCTTCGTGATGGAACTCATCGCAGCCACATCACTCCACCTGGGCTTCGGAGCACCAGCTTTGATCCAGTCGAAGATTGGCTTGATGTCCGAGTCATTTTGTTGAGCCTGTTGCAGAGTCTCCTTCCATTCATCGCTGAGATCCGTTCTAAGCATCCTCACGGGCACTACTTCCTTAGTCTCTTGCCTGGCACAGTGCTTGCAGTCTTCAGGACAAGGTCTTCTTGATAGGGCATCTGCGTTACCGTGAGTTCTCCCACTGCGATGTTCGGTTACAAAGTCAAACTCTTGCAGTAGTTCAATCCATCTCGCCACTTGCCCCTCTGGATTCTTGAACTGTAATAGCCACTTCAATGCAGCATGGTCAGTTCGTAGCTGGAATTTCCGTCCCAACAAATACTTACTGAAGTGCTGCAATGTCTTCACTACGGCGAGCAGCTCTCGTCTCGTTACGCAGTAATTCCTTTCTGGCTTGGATAAAGACTTGCTGAAGTAAGCTATAACAACCTCCTGATCTCCTTTCCGTTGAGATAAAACGCCCCCAATTCCAGTATTACTTGCGTCTGTGTCGACTATAAAGTCATTTTCAGTGTCAGGATATCCCAAAATAGGAGTATTGCACAGACGTCCCTTTAACTCTTGAAATGCGGCGTCGCAGTTCTCGTCCCAACAGAATTGTTGCTTTTCCTCAGTGAGTTTGTGTAGAGGTTTCGCAATGTCAGCAAAATTCTTCACAAACCGGCGATAGTAGGAGCACAAACCCAAAAATGCTCTGACCTGTGTCTTGTCTTTCGGAACTGGCCAATCCTTGACGGCGACTACTTTCTCTGGGTCTGTTTGAACACCTTCCCCCGAAACTATGTGTCCTAAAAAGTTCACTTGTTTCCTGAAAAACGAGCACTTTTTCGGACTCAATTTCAGGTTTGCCATTTGGATCTTCGACAGCACTCGGTTGAGGTTTCTAAGGTGATCTTCAAACGTACGGCCCACAATGATTATGTCATCAAGATAGACAAGACATGCGTCCCCAATCAACCCGGCAAGAACTTGCTCCATCAGCCTTTCAAATGTTGCAGGAGCATTGCACAATCCGAAGGGCATAACTTTAAACTGCCACAACCCTTTTCCTGTTGAGAATGCAGTCTTTTCCTTATCCTTGGGGTCTATTTCTACCTGCCAGTAACCACTTTTCAGGTCTAGTGTGGTAAACCACTTCATTCCCGCCAGCGTATCCAGTGTGTCATCAATCCTAGGCAGTGGATAGCTGTCCTTTTTCGTGACGTCGTTCAGTCGTCGATAATCCACACAGAAGCGCATACTGCCGTCCTTTTTCTTCACCAGGACCACAGGAGAACACCATGGACTGGATGAAGGTTCTATAACACCGTCCTTCACCATTCCCTCAATCATGGTTTCCACTTCTTTTTCCCGTGCAACTGGCAGTCTCCTTGGTCGCTGACGGATAGGTAACTCGTTGCCTGTATTAATCCTGTGCTGAACCAGTCCGGTTCTCCCTATGTCAGCATCACTCGTAGAGAAAATACCGGCATACTGAATTAACATCTTCTTAGCCTTGTCCATTTCTCCTTCAGTTAGATGACAGTTTTCTAGAAGCGTTGACACGTCAAATTTTGCACTTCGAATTTGATTTCCAATAGGTAGATCTTGCAATTGACGCATCCAAGCAACTTCCTCACAGGTGCCGATCAAGGTGCCCTTCTTAATTACTTGCTCCTTGTCACTTGGATTCAGGATTCGTACAGCTGAGATGTTGTTGGCCTTTACCAGAGTTCGTGCCATCTTCCATGAAAACTCATTGTCCACCCTTTCTATCAGAACACTTCGATCTTTGTGTCCAGAATTCTGTGGTAACTTAACTGGCACGATCGTTTCTGATCTGCGAGGAAGAACAATTTCCTTTAGGCAGTACACTTTCCCTGATGGTGCACCTTCCATGAAGACTTCCTCTGATCCACATTTCAACACTCCTTGGTCAATGTCGATCTCACAACGATATTTCCGCATGAAGTCCAAGCCCAAGATGCAATCGTCTACTATGTCGGCCACGATGACAATGTGTCGATAAATTCTATCACCCAATTTTAACTCCACCTCCTTCTTGCCTCGGACGGTTATGTGCTGACCGGTAGCTGTTAATAATTGAAGACGGTCGCGGTTATTGAAGTAGTCCCCAAGAAACCGATTCGCCAGGTGAGAATTGACGACCGTGTGAGAAGCTCCAGTATCCAACGTCAGTTTGCATGGAGTTCCGTTGACTTCGCCGTTGATGGTCAGGCTGTTCCCGTCATGTACTTGTGAGATCGAGATCCTCGGGGCTCTTTCAAAACCAGCCAGCACCCGCCCCCCAGTCCTGGCATTTACTCGTTTCCCTGCTGCTGTGGTTGGGCAGCCACTTCAGCCACCTTTCCCTGCTGAGGTTGGTCTTCTCTTGGTGAGCTGCGCTTAGGACAGCTTGATCGAAGATGACCCCTTTCTCCACAAGTGTAGCACCTAGGGCTGTATCCTTGCTGGCGGTCGCGTACAGGTGACGCTACAACTTCCCTGACCCGGTGCGTACGGTGGTCCTGCCTTACTGCCTCTACTTCTAAGGCATGGGCCAAGGCATCTTTCAGCGTCTCATGATGCCCAAGTCTCACAGCAGCTCTAACCTCCAAGTCGCGTATTCCATCGATGAACACCTGTACCAGATTGCCATCAATAAGTGCAGGGGCAGACTGGTAAGCTTTCCGAACCAACTTTTCAACTTCCAGGGCCCACTGTTGTAAGTTCTCGGCACTACGTTGAACGCGATCCCTTAGTTTAGCACGAAAAACGTGCTCCAGGTGCGCGTCGCCATATCTGGACTCTAATGCCTCCAGCAGCTGTTCGTAGGTCACATCCTTGCCGAGTGCCTCAAGAATGGTAAGGGCCTGGTCTCGGAGACCCAAAGTGAGCGCGGTCATGGCTTGCCCTTTGGTCCACCCATTCGCCTTCATAACGGCCTCAAATTGGATTTTATAGGCCGACCACGAAGATGTTCCGTCGAATGGCGGCACTTTAAACCCGCGTACTGAAGGTGCAGCAGTCACCGAAGCCACAGCCCCGTCTCCAACCTTAATTTCACTCAAGGCCTTCTTCACGTCGGCGATCTGAATTTCGGCCTTTGCGATACGGTTGTCGTGCTGCTGTACCTGCTCCTTCATCACGCTCAGCTCTTTGCCGACTGATGCGTGTAGGTCCTTTATCAGGAGCATCTGTTCTTCTTGACGGCGTGCCTGTTCCTCCTTGTCCCGTTGCAATTGCTCCTCCAACCGACGGGCCTGCTCTTCTTGACGGCGAGCCTGCTCCTCTTGAAGGCGAGCTTGCTCCTCCTTATCTTGTTGCCGCTGCTCCTGCAACTGGCGAGCCTGTTCCTCCTTGTCTCGTCGCAACTGTTCTTGCAACTGGCGTCCCTGTTCCTGCAGCAGCGCCATTAAGGCAGACATGTCTGGCACTGCTGATACTGGAGAAACGCCAGATGAGCCAGCGACTGGCTCTGACGTAGGCTGGACACCGCCCGGTGTCTGTGTCGGAGAGTCTCCAAATCGCCTTTGGTCCATACCTTGCTGCCGCTGACTCCTCGTACGGATACTATCCGTGTCGTCCTTCGGTAGAATCGGCATTATTTATCCCCGCTTCTGACACCAAATTGTTACGAGCTGGGTATGGGATAAATAAAATCACTACCAATTAAACACACGAATGAACTTTATTACTCGCAATACACTTATTCACAATCGCAATACACTACTGAACACTTTAATCGCACTAGATTCTCTTCGATTCCTCCGTTGTCTCGCTTAAAAGTGAACTGACTCACTTCGTCCTCAATCGGTCCTTTTATACCCCAGCAAACAAAAGATATTCGAGATAATTCTCTATTATTCAAGAAAGCATCTACAAAAAACATTCACAAAAAATAAACTTAAAGATAAAAGAACCGACAAGGAAGAAGTTACTTTACGCCCTCGGCATACGGTCGAAATTACAATGTCAATTGCCGCTGGCGTCGCGCGTAGGCTGACCTTGAAATACAATGTAACTATACCTACTACGGAAATAGGTACCTAAAAGAATGAACTCGTATTTTCTAGGTACTACACAGTTATTAGCGCGGTTTCTCGAAGATTCTAGATGACCGTCGTAACAATATGAATTGCTTTAACATTCGTAAAATAGTCACAGACGCAGTTTTTATTATGAAAGGTCCATTTTACGCTTTTAAACGCAATTCACATTATGATCTGCAAAAGTGGCCATTTTAGACCCCCTGATCTTAACTGAATGTTGCTAAATAGTTTCTTAGGATAATCTGAACTGCGTACGCACGAATTGTTAGGCATTTTGTTTTGTAAGCATAAGTATTATTAATTTTACCACGAAATAGTATTGTGGTTAGCTAGGACAAAATTACATTCTGTTTTGGAATAATATTTGAACCATATTTAAATTAGATTTCTTGACGAAGTTTCACTGTAGTTTTATATTTCACAAACCGGTTTTCATCCACAAAATAAAGTGTGGAATTACGTGATAATTAAGTGAGCTAATGTAATAGCTAAATCTATATAAATAAAAAGAGAAGTCCTGACTGACTGACTGATTGACTGACTGACTCATCAACGCCCAGCCCAAACCCTTGGACCTAGAAAGCTGAAATTTTGCACAGAGGTTCCCTTTATAATGTAGACAAGGAATAAGAGAGGATTTTTCGAAATTCAACCCCTAAGGGATTTAAATAGGGGATGAAAGTTTGTATGGAAAATCGTCATTTTCACGCGGGCGAAGCCGCTGGCAAAAGCTAGTGTTTAATATAAATCAAACATTTACTGTGTCATATATAAATGTATTGAAACCTGTTATAAATGAATGTGCTTTATATCATTTTTTAGTTCCCTTTTATCATGTAGTACGCGATACTTTAAATTAACTTCATTCAACTGTCAATTTATTTATATTATAATTATGCATCATTGACGTTTGTGGTCACTAGAGCGAATGATGATAGCTATAGTACATACATAAACACTACTCAAGGAACCAAATTATACCGAACAAATCTGTAATAAGCATGAATTAATGCGCGTGAGTGTTTTGTGTTGAAAAGGTAATAGCGTAGCGTTGGAAAATTCATTTTAATCGTCCGATTTTTTTGGTTACCGGAAGTGTATTCGATAGAACGTTAAGGTGCTGTATGGGAATACTGGAAAACTAGAAATACATTACAGACAGATCGTTTTTCATTTACCATTTTGAATAACCCTCTTGCTTGAGGGTTAGGGGGGTTGATGTGTTCCGACTCAAAAATAAATAAAATTCGTGAAGTTAGTTAAAAGTTTAATACACATGTACTGCTTACATGGCTGGTTTGTTGCTACTGATTTGACATTTTCCCGTTTCCACCTTTTATACTGTCGGCGGAAAATCTTAACAGCGCGATTCAGCAAAACCGTCGCCATCGCCATCTATTCAAAAGTGTATGAACTAATATAACATTTTGACATATTTATGACAATTAAAAATACACCTTTTTTTGGTCTTATGCGGTTCAACATTCCGCCCACCAAGGACATTTTATGCAATACTATGTCCTTTCAATTTTAAATGTTATCATAAAATAAAAAACAAACTTATATTTTACTAATCTAACAGTTTCAATTACCCTAAACAAGATCGCATATAACTCTAAACATAAACAATAAATTATCTCTAAACAATACTTAAAACTATCACCTAATGCTACCTTACAAATAACATTAAGCAATAGGCAAGACACACAGCTTCGACGTTGGTCTTTTAAATATAGAACCGTTACTGCGAAGTGTGACCACTCGTGTAAGGTTATCTAACCCCGGATGTTTATCAACCACCCTGCCAAGAAGCCACCGACAAGGAGGTAAATTGTCCTCTTTAATTAACACTATATCCCCTATGTTTGGTTCAGGATTTTGTTTAGACCATTTGTGACGTTGGAGCAATGTGGTTAAGTATTCGTCGGACCAACGACGCCAGAAATGTTGTGTCTTCTGTTGGACTAAATGCCACCTCTTTAAGCTAGAGATATTTGCCTCTTCGTAGTTATGATCAAGAGCATTTACCATAGGTTCACCCACAAGAAAATGCCCTGGTGTTAATGCATCAGAAGTGTTGGAATCGGTCAGTCTACACAAGGGACGTGAGTTCAAACATGCTTCTACTTGACTTAATAGAGTGGACATCTCTTCAAAAGTTAAAGTAGAGCTACCGATTACCCTATTTAGATGCTTCTTACATGACTTTATTCCAGCCTCCCATAATCCGCCAAAGTTGGGAGCATGTGGTGGAATAAAATGCCAAGTGGTACCATCAGTAGCTAAGGCCGCAGCTATTTCCTTAGCTATACCTGAAGTTTCCGATCGAAGTAATTTGTCTAATTCCTTAGAAGCACCCTGGAAGTTTGTACCATTATCGCTCCAAATGTCTGTGCATTGACCGCGTCTTGCCACAAACCTTTTAAAGGCGGCAAGAAACCCTGGTGTTGTTAGGTCGCTGACTACTTCAATATGAACGGCTTTAGTCGCCATGCAGACAAATAAACATATGTATCCTTTATACGCATGGTGACCTCTGCCCTTTGATGCCCTTAGCTGAATAGGACCAGCATAATCTACTCCACTGCACCTAAACGGCCTATTTGGTGTAACCCGCGCAGGTGGTAATTGACCCATTAATTGAGGTTTTGTAGTTGCTGCATAACGTAAACAAATCACACATTTTCGTACGTATGCCGTAACCAACCGCTTAGCTCCCTGAATAAAATACTTCGTGCTTAAATAGTTAAGCATTAGTTGAGGACCCCCATGAAGATTCCTCTGATGTGCGTCGGCGATTAGAAGATTGGTGAAATAACTATCACTTGGAATCAATATTGGATTCTTACGATTCGTGTCAAGACCTGAACGTTCCAATCTACCGCCCACCCTCAGGATGTTAACGGAATCAAGGTAAAGATTTAAAGACTTAAACATCTTTCTTTTAGGCCTTTCTTTTAGTAGGTCCAGAATTACCTCTGCGAACTTTTGACGTTGACATACCCTGATGCATGTTTCCAACGCTAGTCTTAATTCTTCTGCAGTTATAAATTTATTACTTCTTCTTTCAATCTTCGGTTTTCTTCACTCTAAAGGACGTCTTAAATATGCTACCATTCTTACTAGTTGAGTGAGTGAGGAATATTTATTCCAAATAAAATGATCTTCTGTTATTACATGCGTCTTAATTTCTTCAAGATTAGACACAACCCTAACCTTGGTTGTGTCTTTATCGTCCCGTATAACCGCATGATGAGGCAAATACACTGCATATGGATTTTGTTCTTCTGTCTTTGTTATTAGCCTCATGCGCCCGAGTTGTAGGTATTCGTTGATGACTTCCTCGTATTTTGTTTTCAAATCTGGATTTTTGCTGAGTTTAGTTTCTAAAGCGTAAAATCTGTTGATTGCTACCTTTCTTGAATCCCCATATTTACAGCTCGGATCTTCACTTCGAAATGGTAAGTTAACTACGTAACGACCGTCTTTGTCTCTTACCGTGGTATCCTTAAATATCTCTTCGCATCTTGTTTCTTCTTCGGTAAGTATACATTTTTTACTTTGTGGTTCCCTCTCCAGTTCCCAGAATTTCCTCAGAAGTTCATCATCACCAAGGTGAGCATGCATCACTGCAATATGTGATGTACTCTGAGCAGCAGAAGCTAGTGTGCCTGATAAAATCCATCCCAATGAGGTACACTGAGCTACAATGCTACCACCTGGAGCTTTCTTCAACCCGTTTTGTAACACTTGACTATAAATCTCAGCTCCTAACAACATATCCACTTTATCCGGTGTATTATATCTAGGATCCGCTAATTGTATGTCGTTAACTTGTGCCCAATCCAAATATACCGTTTCCCTACTAGGTAATAATGACGTAATCGATTTGAGAACGTATGCTACAACCACAAGTTCAACCGATGGATCAACCCTAGACTGAATTTTGACCTCAACAACCGAATTCAAGAATAACTTGTTGTTAGCCTCAATACCAGTTACTAAACCATTAGCTGGTTTCTTCTGTAACCCTAAACTCTGTACTGTTTGCTCTGTTACAAAAGACGCCTGTGAGCCCTGGTCTAATAAGGCCCTAAGTGTATATTTTGCCCCATTTTTTGATACAGCCTTCACTAAAGCCGTAGCTAATAGGACTTGATTGTTCGATGAACCCTTTGAAAAGCAAGTTACTACCTTGTTTTCAGCTTCTTCCATAATTATTTGTTTGTGTTCCTTCGTCTGCGAAACACCACTATCGCTAGACGAATAACCCTTTTCTCCCTTAGACTCCTGTTCACCTTTAGGGTGCAACAAGGAGTGATGCTTTCGCTTGCATATTTGACAAGAGGCTGTACACTTACAAAACCTGGCAGAGTGGTTGTGCCCCAAACAATTGAAACATAAATTGTGCTCTTGCACGAACTTACGCCGAGTATCCACATCTTGGCCACCAAATTGCTTGCAATTTCTTAATTTGTGCTCCTTATTACAAAGCGGACAAACCATGACCGCGTTGTTCGTTGTGTGAAATACCTTTGCCTTGTTAAAATTAACATTTTTTTTATATTGCCTAGGTTCCAAAAATTCAAATGCCCTATACCTGCTTGTTAAGAAATTTTTGAACTGTTCAAATGTTGGTAACATATTTGAATCGGTGCTACTAGTGGTCTTCAGTTCCCAATCCCTTCTACTGTCTGGATCTAGTTTTAACGTTATGATATCAATAATCAAAATATCCCATGAAGTAACGTCAATTTCTAGATTAGTTAGGGCGTTCAGGCAATCTGATGTTGTATCAATTAACTCCTTTAAAGCACTAGCTGACTCTTGAGTTATGTTCTTTTGAGTGAGCAGTCTTTTTAAAATGCAATGAGACAAGTATTTTTTATTGTTGTATCTTGTCTCCAGTTGAGACCAGCATCGTTCATAATTTGTTTCGGAAATTGGAATATGACGTAAGAGCTGCTCCGCTTCTCCAGTCAAATAACCTTTCAGATAGTGCAACTTTTGTACATTGTCAATGGAATGATTATTGTGTATAGCCGATAAAAACAAATCTCGGAAAGTCGGCCATTCCACATACTTGCCCGAAAATGTTGGTATAGTGATTCGAGGCAACTTTATCGACGTGATTTTACCATCCGAAACATTATTTGATGATGAACCCGCAATTGGAGAAACATCACTTCCCTTAAAATCATTTAATTTCGTTTTTAGTTCGCTTTTTATGTCCAAATACAGTTCTTCAGTATTAAAATATACTTCGTTTGTGGTATAGGGTGAAGATTGTAATTCCTTCCGATCAAAATCTTTTATAATTTGTGTATGCGTTAAATTAAATTGTGTCCATAGTTCCTCCACAAATTCCAACCTGGTTTCTACATACTGCTTTGTAATCCTATCCTTTGGTGCTTTTTTATAATTGCTTTTAGCTCTTAACAACCGCTGAAGGATGTCATCCTGAACTTTGACATGTGATTGCAAAGACATTTTGAAGTTCTAAACAATATGCAAAAAGTTTGAATTTGAATTATTTTCGAAAATTTTACAAGTCAATGTAAACAAAGAAATTATTCTAAGTGTTTGACAATTTAAATTCTACTGAAAATTGGACATAGGTTCCCCGTCTGAACACAATTATTATTGGCTTAAAATCTTACTAAGTCTAAAAAGGCACACACGAAATTATTCTAAGTCCCAAAATTTTGAATGAAAAGTTAAAGTTTAAATCTTCTAAGCAATAAAGTTCACTTTTGCTTGGCACTTAAGAAATCAAGGTACTCACGATTTTTGGCACTCTCACTCACTTCCTTACGACCTCAGTCGTCTGCAGCTTGCTTGCTGCTGTTTGGTACTCCAGTACTCCTCCGTACTGGGTACTCCTCCTCTTCCTCTGGAGGTGGCACTCCTCCTCCTCTGGAAGTGGCACTCCTCTTCCTCTGGAAGTGGCACTCCTCCTCCTCTGGAAGTGGCACTCCTCTTCCTCTTGAAGTGGCACTCCTCCTCCTCTGGAAGTGGCACTCCTCCTCCTCTGGAAGTAGCACTCCTCTTCCTCTGGACTGGTACTCCTCCCTCCGTACCTCCCGCAGATGGATCCGTGGTTGCTTCCAGGATCACCCAGCTGGGGCGTATGGGGTTGATGGTTCTCCGTCCTCTGGAGAACACCTGATGCCGCTGGATCCAGTCCTCTTCACATCCGGCTCGAAGGACCATGAATAACCCTCTTGCTTGAGGGTTAGGGGGGTTGATGTGTTCCGACTCAAAAATAAATAAAATTCGTGAAGTTAGTTAAAAAGTTTAATAC
Organism: Diarsia mendica; assembly: GCA_949316265.1. Taxonomy (NCBI): domain Eukaryota; kingdom Metazoa; phylum Arthropoda; class Insecta; order Lepidoptera; family Noctuidae; genus Diarsia; species Diarsia mendica. The sequence continues at coordinate 18,215,510 of OX438897.1, forward strand.
ACATGTACTGCTTACATGGCTGGTTTGATGCTACTGATTTGACATTTTCCCGTTTCCACCTTTTATACTGTCGGCGGAAAATCTTAACAGCGCGATTCAGCAAAACCGTCGCCATCGCCATCTATTCAAAAGTGTATGAACTAATATAACATTTTGACATATTTATGACAATTAAAAATACACCTTTTTTTGGTCTTATGCGGTTCAACAATTTATTTATTTTTCTCTCGGACACACTACATGAACGACGTAGCAGCTGTATCAATAAATCCTTATTATGTTCATGTAATTGAACTAATAAGAAATTTGTTTCAAGCCATCGTAACATACCTACTGATATTTAATGCTAGATTCACGATTAGATTTAGATTTAGACATTCACAAGATCTAATCTTTAGATCGAAGGAATTCAGTACCGCATTAATCGTGTACAAATAACCTTTTTGCAAGGTTCCTGAGAATATAAGCGTACTTATAAAATGTTTTAAATACTTGTGAACACGCGGTGAACTCAATGAAATCTAGAATTCAGAAGAGAAAATTAATGAACTACCTTCTTTCCTTGAGTCGGTGCATTTCTGTTAAGTGAATCACAGACGAAGAGATCATCTCTTCATAGCAAAACCTACTCGCAAGCAGCATCTTTATTATCTTACTGAAGTTAACTTTGACATTGTCAAAGTTTGAGATCTTTACGCAGATACCATCTAATCATTGTCTTCCTGCATCACAGTGATCAATAAGTAAATTTCACCAGTTAGTTTAGTATGATGGTCTTACTTTTTTTTAATTTTATATTGGCTTACTTTTGACTTCAATCTTGCCCTAAGGGCAGAGATGAGGTCGACGATGGAACGAGTTTACCCAGAAGAAGCCTATTTACTCGCGACTTAAATAGATTGGAGTTATATGAACTCGGGAAAACCGACGCAGGCAGGGTGTTCCACTCCTTGGCTGTACGAATAATGAAAGACTTAGCAAAACGCTTCGTACGAATGTGTGGAACATCGATAAGGTATGGGTGATAACCCGCAGTACGTCTAGTCTCTCGATGGAAGAAGAGAGATACTTAGTGGAATAAGCTCGTGGAGCTCTTGCGCACACTCTCCGAAGTACAGTCTATAAAAGACCGACAGACATGCAACTTTGCGGCGGTGGGCCAGGCTATGTAGCTTGGCAACCAGCTTAGCGTAGCGTACTATTTTGTTCTTGTAAATAAGTATTATTGTAGTGGCCAATGAAAAGCTTAAGTTCAACTGCGGACGTGTACGCCCTTTTACCGAATTAGTATGCCTTCATTACTCTTCATAATACTTCTCATAGTTATAATTTTCATTTCTTTATCTCTTAAAGCTACACGGTTGAAAGCTCCACTACGAGTAATTAAAAGTGAGCCAATGTCGTCAATACTATTAGGCTACCCTTAGACAAACTAAGTCACGTCGAACTAGTCCAAACACTATTGCTATGTTCCCTCTAGTGCAGTACCTAATTCCGTTTCAGTAATTGCTATTATTACCAATTTTAAGGTCGTGAAAATGTTTATTCTCAATAATAGGCAGGTCCGAACGCCTGACGGGCAATTTTACGCCTCGACATAGCTTGGAGCTTTAAATTATGTGCAAACTTGTTTACTCCGTTTCCGGGTAGAAAATTGCTGAAGAATTCGCTTTTATTCGTGTACCTATCTTTTTAGTTTATATACAGAGCAAGTTTATAGATCTAAGATTTATTTAAGTTGATTACTGGGTTACTGATAAATAGAATCAGGTCAGTTTGTACGCACCTAATTAATTAATGTTGTAAACTAAAGTATTTATGTTGTCTAAGAGTGGTTCATGGTCTACTTCTTATTAGTTTAAGTGAAATTAACATATTCTATTTAATTACGTGAATTACATAATAAAATATTGTAACATAAAATGGCTTACTTACAATATTCTGCTCTCTTAAACCTAAGATTTTCAAACTCGACTGCAATTAAAAATTTTATGTAAATTCCTAAGCATACAAAACCTTCCTAATGGAAAGCAAGGTTTTGTAAGCTTAGTAAAGTCGACTTTTGGCTAATGCCAAAAGTCGACTTTACTGATAAAATAAATCCGGAAACTTGGGTGTGTCAATTTGAACAACAATTTTCGTTATCGTATTTTAGCTAATACTTCCGCCTACGAAGCCGAATAGTTAATAAACCTACTTGTTACAGGATACGTTGACTCATATTTTTTTCTTGACCACAGATTTGTAAGATTAATTTACCAGAATGCTGTTTTATAGGCAAGTCATTACAAAGTTATTTATAGTCACGTACCGAATGTCCCTCGACGATTAGCGACAAAAAAGGACCACCTACATTTTTTTTAATAATTATTAAATAAGACCGCAGGACATTAATATCCTTAGGAAGAAAAACGGTGCCGGAAAACAGGGGCACCTTGAAATCTTTACGATTAATTTAAGGACATGCTTAATTACATTACCGTATCATAACTTAGGTTAGCCATGTTAAAAAAGTTTGCTCTTAATAAATTCAAACTTGGAACATGTACAATTTGTTCTGTATTTGGCCAGTGGCACAGTGCTGCGTTCTCACGGGCCCGACAATTAGCAGGGATACGTCGAATTAATGCTCGCCTATTTTGTCTGACTTGCTACTGTTCAAGTTAATGAAAATGTCGGTACCAACCTACCTATGAGAACCTGGTAGTTTTGTGGTTGCTCCGAAGGCGCTTTATTGCGGCTAATGTAAATTTTATGCGTTGTGGAGCGATTAGTATGAGTGATACATGACTGTGAGTTTGTGAATGAAGTTTTGCTGTGAATGATGATTATGCGGTATTTGTGATGTTAATGTTTATACTTTCCTAGCCACGAAACGGGCTACTTGAAAAGTTTTCTTTTGGCTTTAACTGTTAGTAGTTATTTTTTTCATAAACTCTATTTGATTCATAGTGGAATCTCACCAAAAGCTGCATAGAGTTGGAATGTTGAACATCAACGTACCTGAAAAATAATAAAACTTTATTAGATAAATAGTATCAGATATTTAGCACATCATAAATGTTTAGAATGAACAAAGGTGAATTAAAAATATGAGATCCACTTTGTTGTCTAGCAAACTGAATAGAAAAATGTAAACAAGTCATAAAATTATTTTCATGGCTGAATAGTTCATAAAATCGTTACAATTAATCGTTAAGATTGCTATCGCGCGGATAAACTAAACTCATTAGTATAATGTGAACTAACTTTTATATTAAACTTCTCAATAGTTGTTTTGTTAACACAATGAATGCGCAGACCGTTCCTTCCGACCATAATTATTATGCACACACTTGAAGTAGACCAGCAAAGGTCAGGTCACTACTTAATTATATTGAAGTATTGCTAATTTTTACGTTAATTACTTCAAGTTCACATTTTATTGTAATAAATAGTGAAAGGTTTTGTGCGTTTATGAAATAGGCCTATTAAAATTGATTTCAAAATTAATAAATTAACTTTAGGTGATAATTTGCATGTTTGTTTAAGGTATAAAAGAAGGGTTATGATATTTTGTAACAAACGGCGGTAGGTGTGTATGCGTAACATGCGTGAAATTGTAGTCGCGTATTGTGGCCGGGCGAGGGGCGCGAGCCATAGAAGACAGCGGGAGCGGGATGGTGTGTGATTGGAAGGAATTTGTGTTTTCAATACATATTTGGTGTATTTGAGTTAAGGTACACTACTTCAAGGGTTTATTATTTTGTACCAAAGTATGGTAATGTTGCTGTCACAGCTGAGCATGACATTAAAATAACAATAGGTACCTTCTTCAACTTCTCAATTTTATTTAAAAAAAAAACTGTATTTTTTTTCTAGATTTCTTCTGAAATTAGTAAACTCTCACTCATACTTAAAAACGAAAGCTCGATTCTATCATAGTATCTACAACATGAATCTATTACCAAATCTTTTGCATGAATATTACGAAATTAACAAGTGCGAGATGTAAGCTCTTTAAAGATGATTAATTGACACATTGTCGCTTGCCACCTTTATCTTGTCCCCCATTGTACAGAAACAAAGGAGTTAAACTGTTTGGAAACATAGGTATAAAGGGAAGCGCTTGCATCAAGTAATGAGCTTTACACCCATTATGGCGCTTAGCAATTTTATTGCTCTACTTTGTAATAAGGACACTTAATAATTGCCAACTTTTTAACTGATTTCGACAGTGTGTTGTACCTATATGGTAAACTTAAAGGATTAATCTACTAATCTTGTGAAGGTGGCTGTCATTTTCTTTAAAGAAACGTGATTATTGTGCTCTCGGTAATTGTTTTTCATAGAACAAAAGGCGTTTAGTTAAACAAGTTCATTACAAAGAAATAAATTCATTTGCATGTCAAGATAAAAACGTGTGTGAAAATTGCCAGTGATTGTAACACGGCACAGCAAAGGTAAATGCATGCACGTTTTGTTTCATCCAAATGGCCAAGGTGCACAAAAATCACGTTAAAATTACAATAATTATATTGTTTAAAATAGCTCGTGAGTTGAGGTCAACTACTTTTTAACTAACAAAAAATAACTAGTTCGCGTTTCGTAAGTGACCACCGTCCTCAACCTTAATTTGGTTTTCGTATAATATGTAGGATATGTTCTATGGTTCCCCACAATCGTGAAGCGGCGCTGTGCTGCGGTGGCCGACTGAGTAAATGACTGCGTTATGCAAATATCGCGGATTGCGCGGGCGCCGCGTTCATTGTAGTATTTTTAGGACGCCATAAAGCTCTGATTAAATGAGATTAGGATATTGTATGGTGTTTGCTCACCTCTGCACGATTTCGCAGGGAAACAATGATAATTATGTTAAAGGAAACAATGCGTGCTATTAGAGGCACTTTGTGATAAAATGTTAGAGTTTTGAAAGGTATAGCGTTTAAGAGACAACGCCAGGAAGGTAAAAAAAACGTGTGGTGAAATAATTGTTTGTTTTTTGTATTGTTTAATACAAACCGGATCTATCCGACTAATTCCTGGTTTTGGATGACTATGATATTGTTTCGGACAAATTAATTTACAATACAAACGTTTAAGCGCTACGCTATCGAATCGAAATATCGTTCAATATCAATCGTTTGTCATATTGATTGTATCGCGGCCATGACACGGCGACCATTGCTTTCGCAACTCACGGTCACCCTTATATTTGCGCCAGTTTTATACAGTACACACAATTAATGACGTCGCTTATTAATAATTACACGGTTCGGTGGTTCATGGGCATTGTTTTATGGTCACCATCGATTTGTCGCGGCCTCGACGCTTGCTTGGGAAATGCGGAGGAATGTGAGTGGCATGCGACAGCGCCTTTATCTTATCGGCTCAGGAATGACGGTAGTGAATAATTTGTCTAAAGTTTAGCGTTCACGTTGTGATCTTGAGTAAAGATTAGTCTAGGCGCTGTCTAGAATATCATTATTGTAAGTTAGAGGATATTCCTTTTGGGAAAAGAGAAAATGCTTCGTGTATAATAAAGAGACAAAGTGCTGTACGCCTAATATTGCTCTTGAGAGAGTAAAAAGAGAAATTGAAAAAAATATCGATGTGTAAACCACATATATTTATCGAAGCTGACTGTCTGCATAAAACTAACTAGGCGTGTCAAAATATATAAAGATAAACTTACGAGTCATTGGGGATATTATTCGCAAAGTTATATGCATATCATGTATCTCTATTCGCCTTCGGTTTAAATTGACTTGTCATAATAGTTAAAAATACATATTTCATTGGCGTAATGTAAATAAGATTGTTATGTGATGTATCGATTTCTCTGGTAGTTTGCGTTTTATCCATCATCCATTTATAATCGAGTTAAATGTTGAGCCGTGTTCGATATTAATTGAATACGCCTACAAAACTAGAGTGAATACATAATAAGATAGTGGTGTTAGGAAACTGTTTAAACTTAATAGCATTTTGATATAAAGTTCACGTGTTATCGGTATCAGGAATCTGTATCGGACAGGGTTCGGGCCATTTTAATTTAGAGCACAATTCTGTAAGTAGCGACACGCCCCAAGCGAAATATTTAATTCAGTCGTGATAAGTCGATATCAAATTAACGTCACAGCTTCAGTCCATTCGGCTATCGATATAAATTACGGCCCTAGCACGATAAAATAATGAGCGCCTTAGTGTTCGTGTAAAGACAATGACATAATAATATTAGACGTCCTTTGTACAGGGCTGCCTGCCTACACCGTTCTGTTGGGTTAGATCTAGTTTTCAGGTCATAAATATTAGAATTGTAGATTTACGATTCGGTGTAGCATTATCTTATAAAATAATAGCTGATAATTCTCCTTTGTCTGTGTAAGATATTTGGAAATATTCAAATCTAAATACTAACAGCTCCTTGGTTGTGTTTCAGTGGGTGGTAACCTTAGCTATGCATGCCTGTGTTCACACAATTACGCCTAGCAGGCGTCCAACAATTACCCGTGGGGACTGGTGACCAATATGAAAGCCTTTGCAGTGATTCATAGCCAAGCACCCCATGGTATCGACTGTTGCCGTCGGCAAACTAAGAACAAATAAACAATATTGTTTTCGCTTCCGCTACTTTGATATAATGAGTATGTACGCGTTGTAATTTAGATTTATAACAAAGTCGGCTTTGAAATTATTGTTAATAAATGAGATGACTATTATTTCATGTCATTGTTGAAGTTCTTGAATGACTATGATATCAAAGCCTTGTTGCTCTTATTAGGACGATCCTCTATCCAGCAGTAGAATCGGTTATTATTTTAAACCAAATAATACGTTATAAAGAACTTATTTTCGTTCAATAAACCTACCTTGCATTAGCGGCTGTCCTCTAAATGAAAACGTTATACAAATACTTACGTTATTATTTTCGTTTAAAAGCCGGATACATCCTCGAATATACGGAAATACATAATTTTCATAACTTGTAAATAATGTGGCAAAAAATTGAAATTATATAACATTGTAAGCAGCTAACCATAGATAACAGAAACAACAGAGCTAACATTATTTTATACTAAAATACATAATTGACGGCGGTGAAGCGTAGACGAACTAACACTGATATTCATTATAACCTTGTTATTATGTTTTCAAAGTTACTAGGTTAAATTATATGTCTAGGAAATAATACAAGTTCAGGCAAAAAGTAGAGTAACAATTTTGGCATTGTTGAAATATAAAAGTAGGTATGTAGGAGTAATAATTGCGGTGGTCAGTTATTTTTTACATTTTGCAAGTCGTTACCACATGCTTGACCAAATATTCTGGCTTTTTATTTGAAAGATTTCATACTTTTTCTAAAAACCTTTTTTTTACAATAATATAGAAAAAAACACTATGATGTACACTATGAAGATTGTTTTTTTTTTCAGTTTAGACGTGGAGTTGCGGACACCAGCCCATTACTCTATACTCTAAATGAAGATTAGAGCAGCTATGCAGCAATGTAATAGATAATATTGAGAGAAATACAGTAACAAGTGTCAAGAAATATAGTTCTCAAAGACTTAAATATACTGTGGAAAATGGCCATGCGAAATAAAATTGATATCAACTTGGGAAATTATTCGATTGCTACAGTTATCGACTGTTATTTTAGCTGGCCCTTATAGGAACTGCGCCTGAGCACGTATACTTCAATACTAATGGGAATTTATATGACATCTCAGACAGAGAAAACGGTGATCAAGGGTCTAGATTACTATCGATTGTACGATTAGTTGCTCGTTGTATGGGAGAGCACGAGTTGTGCAGTATTATGTGTCTCGTTGTATATTGTAGTCATTAATCGCCGCTATAGAATTTAGATAAGGAATGTTGAAAGAGGAGGAAAAATCTTTTAGCAACTCAATCTGTCGCAGACTCGCAGTCCATTGTTGGACTTAGTTCATCATCATCAACCGCTGCTGGGTATATAGGGCTTTCTTTTCTTGATCCAACCTCCACACTCCTGTGCCAGCTTCATCCAGTTTTTTTACAGCGATGGCAACTATGTCGTCTGCCCATCTCATTTCTTTTCTCCTTCCTTGAATGACATTTGGCGACAGCCTTAGTCCACCTGTCAACACTGCGTCTTGTCAGCTGTCTCAAGTTGTGCCAAAACACGAAATTATTCGTTTTTGGCGTTCTCTCTGTCCCTGCTACCTTTTCAGTAATGGTCATTACTTCATTAGTGTGTTGCGCACATTGCAAACTACATATTTGAATAAGACGCTTAAATTGAAATGTCGACTTAATGTTGTAAATTGACGCAACAAGGTAAATATGCTACCCATTGTAACTGCTATTACATTCAGTTGTGCGCACTCTTTGTGAAATTAGTGTATGAACATTATATCTACATCATCAGAACGAATCATTATTTACTATTTATTTGTGTAAGAATAACCACAACATAATATTCCATTATCTTGGCAAAGTTGCCTTTTTTGCACACAGTTGGGTCAGAAGCTCTAATTTATAATGCATAAAGTAAATGTCATCGTTGATGTTATTGTCTTCAAATTGCAACAAAAGTTTCAACTGATGAACTATAGAATTATTTCCTTACAAGATAGCATGATGTAATTTTATGTTTGGTTTCGTTACATTGTAGAACAATGAAATGTAAAATGTGTTTTATGAAAGAGGGTCAAAAAGTGTAAAGATAACACTTTAACTGTGACGAAACGAGCAAAACAATAGTGGTCATGGTATGGCGGAAAAATCTTGAACTTGCCGTAATGAGTAAGTAACGAGTTTTCCTCGTTTACCAACAATGGGTTACAAAAATGTGCCAAGTTCATTTGTCATGAAAAAAAGATTCATTTGTCTTGATATACTTAGTGAAATTACTGGCAATAAAATAAACTGACTCATGGTTCAACGAATAAAGATGTTGGTACAGATAAATATAAACGCAGGTTATTCCAAATGGTCTAAGACCAAAAATCATACCACTGGTCATTATGACATGACATACATTGTAGACAATGTGGGCGTTTTGCGAAAGTGCATTGACTGTATCGACTTTATTGCCACGATCCTGCTCATATTTGAGTATCTAGAACGCCAGTGACATAATTATTAAGTAACAACAATACCTATATGTCACCAAGTAAGACAAAGGACAGGATGTATACTAGGTCAAACGCGGACGTTGATATAGTCATACCTACGCAATATCAATATCGATCATGATGTATATTTATCTCATATTAGATTGCTCTTTTTTCAACCCGCTGACTCACTGACCGGATATTAATAAAAACTGTTGTCACATTAGTCCAAAACAATTTGTCATGAATCACGCAAAAAATACGTAAATACCAGCGAAGTTAAGGATCTAGTGATTGTTACAATAAATGACGTCGCGTTTATAGACCAAGACAATGCGGCATCCAAAGGACATAAACATGAAGAAACACATAATGATAATGACGAACTTACAGATCAAATATGAATTAACCCTTTATGGAGCCATGTTGCAATCCTGCAACATACCATTCCACTAGACCTAAAATTATACCAAAACCCGATAGATCGACTTTACTCGGTGTTGTATGTCGACAACAAAGCGTTCTAAGGATTTAGTTACAAATCGACAAACTAGATGGCGACACTTTATCGGTATTCGCATTCAAATTTTGAACGTGAACAAACCGGTTCAGCTCTCTTTGAGTTTGTTTACGAAAAGTGTTTTTTTGGTGCAATATTGATATTTGGCTATTGAAATTGATATTAGGAAAAGGTACGTTTATCTATTTCAATTATCTATAATAAGTTTTTAAAGATTCAAGCTTTATTATTTATTTTTGAACTGATTTTGTTTTGTTGCATGACTACAACATTGCGCGTTTGTAATCGATTTTTTTGCCATTATTTACAATTTTGGATGTATTTTTTTCAGCATCAGAATGAGTCGTAAATGGCGTAATTTGACTTCTCAGGACCTGGAAAGTATTTTAGAAGAATGGGGAGACAGTGAGGATGGCCTTGATTTTTCTGACGACGACGATGTCGCCGATCCAACGTATACTTTACAACAGAAGAATGAGCACGAAAGTTCCGATGAAGACCCAGAGGAACCACCTGACTTGGAAATTGGTGTTCAAGATGCCGCCACCCCAGAAACTACATCCATATACAATCAGCCCAGTAGTACTGCAACGGAATCAACTCTAGCCATCGCTTCTCTTAGCACTAGTTCAACTGCGGCTCCAAGTACATCTAATCGGGTGCCTAGGACGAATATGATATGGAAAACAAAAAGCCTGAACATAAATGACATAAATTATTACACCTCTATTCCGCTCATCGAATACTTGTCCAATCGCGGCATTTTGGCTTTAGGAACTGTAAGAAAAAACCGGATACCCAATTGCAAACTGCCAGACGAAAAAAAAATTAAAAAAGAACCACGCGGTACGTCAATTGAACAAGTCGGTAACTATAATGGCGTTGATGTGGCTGTAGTAGCTTGGAGAGACAATAAAATTGTCACTCTAGCTTCCAATTTTGCTGGAAAACACCCAACATCTGTTGTAAGAAGGTGGGACAAGTCCAAAAAACAATACATTTCTGTTGAACGTCTTTTTGTCGTAGGAGAATATAACCGACATATGGGCGGTGTAGATCTATTAGATTGTGTGATGGGCCACTAATAAGATCAAACTCCGTAGTAAGCGGTGGTACCTACGTATTTTTTATCATTTCCTAGACATGGCTATGTGTAATTCATGGCTTTTATACCGAAGAATAAATGCAGCAAAAGGTAATACCAGTAAAATTCTCAACTCTGCTGAATTCCGATTAGCTATAGCAGAGACTTTGTGCAAATATAAGACGATTAACCCAACAAAGCGCAAAAGTGATATTGAATATCTTATCCAAGATAAAAAGAAGAAGGGTCCAGCTCAACATGTTCCTCCAAAAGATGTGAGGTTGGACCAATATGGGCACTGGCCGAATTGGGTGGATAAGAGAATGAGGTGCAAATTTCCAGCCTGCACAGGGTATACCCAAACAGTTTGCGAAAAATGTGGGGTTAGCTTATGCTATAATAAACAAAACAACTGTTTTAAAAATTTCCATCTATCCTAACTTTCTTGAACATTTTGAAACAATGTTGTATTTCTGCAACACATAGTTTTTTTGGAAAAATAAATACTTTTTTTATGTAATGATTTTTTATATTATTTTTCCCATTAATAAATCCCCATGTGGCACCTAGTTTTTATAAAATTATTATAAATAATTATCTTGCGCCATAAAGGGTTAAGAGGTGGTGTGCGTTGCGTACAGCGCACGCATCGCTGGACGATATAGCAACAGCGGAAGATGTCATAATGTTGTCAAGCGCTTGCGCTGCCGACCGGCCGTGGGCTCCTTGCTCCCCAGCGAAACACGTGAAGACATTAGTTAATCTACTCGATACGGCCATCCAAGTAATGGGGGCTAACTACGCGTGAAGCTGCTTGGTGAAGGCATATCATACGAGTACGAATTATTATGAAGTGTGCTGGCTGATTCAGATCGTGATAAAAAGCTTGTTTATAAGAGATGTGAATGGAAGATGGAAGCGCAGGAAATTACGTTTTTATAGACGGAAGTGGAAATGGCAGTCTGACTGACGCTATCTTGAAACGTTTTCTATGTCTTCTTTTATATGTATCTAAGTTTGCAACTGCTAATTTGAAAATCTGCGCGACGATGTTTTCGATGTTGCCAAAGCAAACCAACTAGCGCTTTGTTGTCCAACAGAACAGAAGATATGAGTACAAATTAAACTCAAGAAAGTTTTCTAGCCCTTAATCTGTAGTAGACGTGCTAGCACCTTGAAGAACGCACAATAACAAAGTTGCAAAACCATTCACACGTTATGTATTATATGAAAACAAAGCGACCATAAGTCGGCTACGAAGGCCACGGACTGAGGCCGGACTTAGCCGACCAATTTTATTAAAGGTGATGAAATGATTACCTACACATGGTAATTGGCCATTTTCTGTATTGTAATATTTGTAATTCACGTGGTTTTTGTTGTTTCCTTTTCCTTTAGAGCGTGGGAAAGTGTTGCAACGTTGCTATTAAGACTGATAACTTTATTAGTTCCAAAGTCGTCTGACGGCTGCTGTTTGATTCGAATGAGATAATGTCTTGTACTATTGACATAGTTGGCTTAGCTTTAATTATTGTGGCTTTATTAAGTAATTAATGATTTTGATATTTGGTATCAGTTTCTTTGATTAACAATGAGGCATTTATGCTAATGGACATTATAAGTATTCTACTAAGCGGTGTTTAGAATCACACGCAAACTTAATCTACATCCATTCATTCGCCGGGTGGAAATCGAAAACTAACTTACATATTCAAAGCAAATCTCATTGAAAACCATGTCGTGAATGCGTCTACTTAGTCACGTGAGATGTCGCCGACATTCGGCCGATACCACCGCGTATATGTTACGGCGGTGCGTGTAACCACGGATACTACTAACGGAAACTAGTTTTGCAATACATGTATTTAAATTCACTATTCCCTCAAGTAATTCCACTAAATGAACTCGTCTCACCTTTTAAAGACGTGACAGTTGCATTGACATCATTCCAAACCACACCACGACTCATTCAGGACTTGCGACTCAAATTGTATATAAAAAAACTATTGCATTTAAACGTTAATGGTTTCACCTCTTTTGAAAACGGAACAAACATAATCAACTGAACAAAATTGCGGTAAAAATAGTAACATACCAACCAGTTATTTGATATGTAGGTAAAAAACGAAATATTACGTAAAGAGTTACGAAATAAGCGCCGCTTTTGTATAAAAAGGCAACAAATAATAAGTGTAGCTAGAAATCAACTAATGAAGCATGTACTTGAATCAATCGTAATACTTATCAACGGTTCAATAAACACGTAAATACATAAACGTTACGTACAATTAGTTTGCTAAATACGCCAAAATGGGCTTTAATCGATTTTTGAAATGTGGATATTATTATGACATGAGTCAATTTCATTATTGAGGATGCAGGATCTATTTGATAACAAAATTGGTTGACTATGTAGGTATTAGTGAGCGAGTCGTGAAGAGGAAAAATCAAATGAAATAATTAGACACAAATACAATGCAATGTCATTCCGGTGTCGAGGAGTCAAGTACTAGTACTGTTGAATTGAAATAACCAACGTGACGGAGATTGTAAAGAACTGCATTCTGATCACTGTAATTAGATCTGTAGGATGTTGAATGTCGAGGGATATCTTTAACAAGATCATCCTTTTGATCAGGAGTCCTCAAATCCGTATTGTTAAACTGTGATATTTTTCTAACATTGCCAATTAAGAGTTTCGAAACTATGGTGTTGCATCAACTGTTCGGTTAACGAGCGTCAGACTAATCGGTTGCAAACTGGCAACACAATCTTTTCTTTATAAAGTCGGATAGCAATTAATATTACTTAAGTCGAAATAATGAACGTTTCACGTCTTAGTTGCCACATGATGGCGCTGACTTATAGAGTCTTATCATGTTACTCTTGGATAATTTGTATCGTTTTCACCTCTGCGTTAGTCAGCAGTACTAGTAAACACAAACCTTATTGTTTCCGTATATCTCATGTTTATGTTTACAGTGACCATTTAAGCTAACTCAGTTGGTACCTAATGGTATACCGGCTAACTGAATGACGTTACTTGCTGCACACAATAGATTTCCTATTCCACATTCACTATTTCAGCTTTCAATAAATTCCAAGTCCAATAAATACCTATATAAAACTTAAACTAAATGCAATGTAAATATGGTTCTTATACGGAGTGAACACGCGAATTTAATGGATTTATGTATTGGTGCTGTAAACTTTACTGAACGTTATAAAGATTAGTTTGTACGGTTCGTTTCTTTTAGTAAATTAGCCACGTACTCGTATGCTCACATGTTCAAGAGCAGCCGCAGTACGTGACTGGCACGTTCACCGTATAGTTTAGTTTTCTGAACGCGTTCTTAAGCCAAGTGGTTTCACTGTTCGATAGACACATTATTTTTGTATCTGGAGCAAGTATTAACTTTCGCTATAGTGGTGCAAAGTTTATTTTTCTTTATTTGGTGAGGTCCAAGCGGTGACTCTCTGTGGCCCTTTTTGGTCATTTTGTTCTTACTCCACGAACATCAGATTTTATTAAACGCATTGTTTGTTTTACTTTCACTCGACCTGGTTTGGTTTGTTGCACCATAAACTATAATATAAGCTGCTGATAAACATCCCTGGTCAAAACAATTTTCCTTTAAGTGAGCGTCTTCACATAATTGTATAATTTCCTCATAACGAACATGGCTTGAAATATTAGAAAATAGGAAGGAAAACGTCAAGTTAATGTTGTGGGAAACAGAATTATGACGACGTGGGAGATGTGGGACGGATGTGGACGCTACTGTTCATACTTTATGAACACACTCATCACCGCAGACGTACAGAGTACTACAAACGTTTACGATATTGTTACGTTATTATAGATTTCAAGCACGCCTTGCATTTCTTTTGTAACCATAATTTCTAATAAACTTGAGCATAAAGTGATAACTTATAATTACCGGTATTTTGTATCAAACATCTAAAAATGTTCTCTCTGATTGCTTTATTATAATGTTACGCAGTTTATATTTAGTTTAGTACGTTCTTTGTATTCATGTTTTATGTTATATTTTATGTACTTTTGCATCGGTTGCTACATTGTTTTCTTCCTGGTAGCTACTGGATATTACGAGTTGACACAAAAACTGATTCCTGTATGTTATACGCGTTACGCCTAGGTACGTTTATATAAAAACTATAATGTCTCACACAATTTGTCGTAGTCAATTGTGTTACAATTTAACTGCCAAACATAAATCCCTGTTGATTGAGTATTTTCACACAAATTGGTTTAATTAGTTTTATGTCAACGGTATTGCATTGAATATAATGTTTTTCTTTTAATTTCCTGCATTTTAGTCATTGTGTAAATGGTTCGCACGTTAACGTTGACTATTTAACTAATTGCTGCTTACCTTTGTCACTAATGGGAAGGTGTTGCCCTATACAGCGGACTATCTAACACGAAGGATCACACGACTAAATACTGACGTTTAAATTACACCATTTTAATATTACAGTTTCCAATCCTTGCTGCAATAAACAGCTGTTGGTTCTTAAATTGACAGTTCAATAAATCTCGTACACAATACAAGATCGATCGACGCGTACGCAAACGTTGAATATTCATGAGATTATGTTATTTACGACAAAACATGAATAAAGTTATTCGATAACGGTACATTATTATTTGATCTACATTGATCCGGTCTTGTTCTGCTAATCAGAAGACGACGATTATAAATTATTGATAAATCAATACTTTGAGAATATCAAAAAGTGATTTGGATGCGATTTGCCTCTTTTATCGTGTCTTGATTACTTTATGTGTTAATACTTAAGTGCTAATCTACATTTATCAGGTTCATTCACTTTATGATCATGTTTTAGATTATCAAAACAATAAATTTCGTGTTTTATTGCTTTTTATCTATTTTTATACTCCCAAATGTTTCGAGAAATTCTGTTATTTATTTTTAAAAGAGCTTCTGTCGATCAATTATGTCTAACATATTAAATAAAATCGATTCTGAGAAAATCGTCAGTGGCTGATAGAGCCACTGCGATGTCGATACACGAACGTTTCTTTTTTGTCTACATTACGTAACGTAAATAAAACTATCGTAATGTTCAAAACTTTAAAAGAAACCTTCGGCACAACGTCTTAAAGCATCAGAAAAAAAGTTATCTGAACAAGGCCTCAAACATGTCACCATGTTTCATCATGCCATGTTCTAAGCGCCGTTTATAAGAATACTAATTAGTTCTAAGTCAACTTACAAGCTCAAATAGACCAGTACCTCCCAGTTTGGGTGGCTATAGTAAAAGTTGTTCGTATGTCACCTATCGGCTATCGGCTCGAAACAGGTCGCCTGACATGTTGCTGAGTGCGCAATGTACGTATTAATTACTGTTGTTATGGTGAAATTGCGATCAGACAAAAACTGAAGTAGGAACAGAATAAGGAAGGAGTTGGACGTATTTTGTTCAACTGATATTATATTATACGATGTCAATTATAACCAAAAAGTGTCAAAATACGTTGCATTTGGTATTACTGCTATGATAATCACCTCTCTATTTTCTTCAACCATAAGTAAGTAACAGCTTGTTAACTGACCATGGTAAACTTTAGACGTTTGCATTATAGACGAATTTTAAGACAAAGTAAAAAATTCCCATATTTTGTCCATAAATATTTTCACTGGCCTCCAGTACAAAAGACATCAACGCATGGTATATTTATGTACTTGTGTTGACCTCACTTTAAGATATCTTTAAGTGGTGTTCTATTATTAACAACAGTCTTCAATTAGTCTGCTTTCGTATACAATTTGGTATATTACCACATGCATAGCATACAAAAACATCATCGTTCTACCGTTTCATTTTTACTGTTATCACTGTATACAATTTGTAATTTAATAATACATACATATGAAGAAAATACCTGCTAAAAAATTATTCGAAGCTTAAACTTAAGTGAAGTTTAAGTTTCGATTAACTTTTTGCGTAGGTACTGAGTATGTAGATCATAGGTGAGGTCCTAAGACTGTGCACCACGGCTTGTTGTGAAACATTGTATTGTGCGTGCAGTCCATTTCTTGTATTTTTGTTTACACCTAGTACATATTATCTCAATCATATTATGTCAAGGTTGCATTTGTAAGGTATTTGACTGAACGGATTATGGTGCCCGGTTGCTGCAAGGTAATTTATGCTTTATTTCGAATGTCTTTTCAAATTTGATTTATAATGTAGACATAAGTATATGCGGGTTTTCTGCTTTAATTTAAGTGCCGAAAAAACCATTAATAGTATGTCGATTTGAACAGTCTTTTGTTTTGCATTCAGAGATTTCTCCGTATTTACATTTGTGAAGTCATAGACAGATACATTGTCAAATCAGATAATGCTAGATTCAGCTTAATTCATAAAATTACATTTATCCAGAAGAGATTAAAGACGATGTTGAGTATATGATGATGACGAGTATATGGCTTGTAAATTTATATGATTTATGGTTATCCGCTGTCTCAGTTTTTCGTGGTACGCAGCGCATCAGATACGAGCACGATTGTTGTTTCATCCAAGCACGCTTATTAAACGAATCATAGCATACAAGCAACTTATAATTTATAGTTATCATCACAAGATTGAATAACTAAACATTACGGAATATTGACATAATCGGTTATGCATGGCTGGGAAATGTTTCTTGCTTAAATTCTTCCTGATAATATGGGTAATGGGTATGTAGCTTCTTTAAGCCAATTATCACTGTGATAAGCAAATACTTCACGGGCAAGTTAGCGTATCTCGGTAAATATTTACTTAATCGTAATGCTTGTTAAATAGGTATTATGAAGATAGATTAGAAAGTGTATACAGGTTTTAGAAACAGTAGTAATGTTAAAATGCATAAAATGAGTAATAGGTAACTAACTATATTACTTCACTAATAAAAGCAAAATACATTACGGAGATAATTTTTAATGTAGCAATTAGTCAAAGATTACGTTATTATGTACCATTTAACACGTTCATGAGAAATGTCGGAAAGATTTTCTTGAACATTTTCACAGTATAGACGTAACACTAATTACGTGTCTTCTACATAATGATATTATTTGTAAAATAGCATAGAAAGTTTGTCACATTGTCTGTTTGTCGTGTTCACGTCAACTTGTGAACGCATTTTGGATAATTCGCGATTCAGATGTCTTCATCATGAGATATGAATGTCAGTGAGCAATGGCACTGCCACTTATGTATGGCGCAATTGTATGACTGTGACTTATAACCCATGTGACATTTGATCACAAAGTGCTTTTAGATATAACATATGAGCATTGTATTTGAGGTGAAGTTGATTGTTAGGGTGTAGCGAGCCACCTTGAAGTTTGGTGAACTTTTGACATGGCTGATTTATTTATTTTATTAATGTCATGCTTGTATTGTACAATAACTATAGGTACATGCGCTTGCCCTATTATTGTAAAGTAACACAAATGTTATGAAGCTTAAGGTGAATGTCATAATAATTATATGTTTTGTTGACATGCGCTAATGACAAAATATTTAAACTTGTATTACTGTAACAGTACAAATATTTCATTACAGGTTCATGATAGCTATAATTTTATTCATGTGGTCACTAAAACCTATACCATTCAAAGACAGATGGCCGCGTTATCCAGCAAATAACATAAAATGTATGCAAATAAATGCCAGAGCAAGGTAAACAAAAACGATTGATTGCATTCCCGATGGCGTATTTAATTCTAAACAATGGTCCATATCTTAACCAGAATGTCAGAATGGGATTAAATATGGGCCCTTTTGCTAATAGAATATTAGCCGTTTGATTTGTTTTAATGGCGTTTAAGTCTTTCAATGCATATTTAATGGGACCTTTGAATTAAAATATTACGTGATTGCACGCAAAACTTTAATCACTCGGAACGTACCTAAATAGGTATAAATAAAAGCCAAGGTAGTAAACAAACACCGTTTTTGAAAAAAAAAGTAATAGGTATCAAACAATATTCACATTTCATGAATTTCAGCAATTTTCAATACCATTTTTTTTTTTTTTTTTTTGGTGGGTGGAAAATCATCGAATGACCCCCCCCGCTCTTGGGCAGAGCGAAGGGGAGTGTCAGACTTCTACTGACTAAAAACCGAACCCATGTTCCTTCTTTGCCCTTGCGCCGAGGCCACGTAATCTAGTACAAAATACCGCGGCCCCGACGGGCAATACCGCGGCCCCGACGGGCGCCGCGGCCCCGACGGGCAATTTTCAATACCATTAATATCGAAAATAAATGCACCTGAAATAAAACATAGAAATGATTATCATTATCATCGTCGACATCATCTATGCCCTTAGGGCAAGATTGAAGTCAAGAGCAAGCCCATTTATAATAAAAAAATAAAATAAAATTATAATGTATTTTCCAGCCAGGTTGTATTTCAGCAGATACTATTACCATAATCGCATCAAGGAGCTCAGAGGTGTTAATGAGAATGCGCCGGCGCGCGGCGCAGCGTCGAATACATTACAATCGGTGGGCCGCGATCACGTTCTAGTGAACTCGACCGAACGTTCCGTTTCCATAATGAATCATTACAATTATCAGTCAGCCTCCGGTTTTCCACTTAATTGAATTTAATTCTTGTACAATAAATCCGTTAAAAGTGGTTTAAATAATCGTTAAAATGTTTGCAAATTGGAATAACAATAGAATAAAATTACTTTGGATTATGTAGTGTTGTGTATGTTGGTGCTAGAATAGAAATTAAGAGCAGCGCAGTGAGTGGGTGTTATCGGTCTAAGTATTCTGTCTTAGTTTAAAATCTGGGGTTTCAAAAGTAAAGCTTTTTTCGTAAACTTACATATCGTAGGCTTCGAATAGACGAACTATTATGATTCGTTAAGTTTTTGCGTCAGCCAGGTGGCGCCAGTTAAATCCTATTAATATATTCAGAAAGTACCGATACATATCACGGCGATTTAGTTGCAAAACTAGCGTATCAATGATCTAAATGACTGTCAGTAACGGCGACTGATCTGAATAGCTATCATACTATCAAGTCTGATCGATATTACTTTGACAAGGGCGTTGTCGACATCCGTATCTGACGTTTGTTTGCGATCTTAAATCGATTAGATTCGCTTTAGAAATTGTCATACAACGAAAGGCTTCGATACCGTGACGTGTTGTAATAAAATTAACTTTAACACCTGAGGCCGAGTTGCTAAATTCGTTCGTGGAGAAGTAATGTGGAATGCATTTGTCGTGAACCGCGACCGGCACATTCACGGTACGTGGCCTTGTCTACAATGAGCTACACCATTAATGGTCCGGAAATTATAAAGCTTTTGTCGTGTACTGTACATTCGGTATAATATAATTTCGGTGTTTGCGGTTATTGTTGCTCCCGCGCCGTCCGCCGCCGGAATTGGATAGGTGAACGATTTCGTAACTAAACTAATAATACTTAGTATTAGTGTTGTCCGCGTTATACTGATCATTTACTTTTTGTGCGATTCAGTATTTATTGCTAAACATTAACTTTTTCTACGGCGATCGTAAGTCACCGGAGACGAATTCTTCAAATGAAAACCTAGTTGGCTAATAGATTAAAAGCTAAAGTTAATTAGTAAGAATTTCATTTAAAGTACACAAGCAAGTATGTCAACACTGCAAATGTTTCAGATAATAACTTATTTCTATAAATTCTAACGGGTTTTTAATGGAACAGAAAAAGTGGTACATTTCTTGAGTTCTTACTTTTTGTTGGTTGCGTTAGGAATTAGTAAATGTAAAGGTACTTTACTACGTAGGTAGGTACGTAATGTGCGTAAGACCAGTTTCATGTTATTTCTCAACCTTGTCACCAGTGCTCCAGTGCTCAAACCCGTTGCGCCACCAGTCATTGCACTCCAGTGCACCAGTTTGGCGAAAGTAAAAGTCACTGCGAACGCACTCGTTCTTGAACCAGTACCTACTGTAACTGTCCAAGTGTCCACCGCACTACACTTAGCGTTGTAATGCTTTTTATTTTACAGAGTCCATTTCAAAATAACACATCCTTATTCGCTTACTTTTATGATCCTTGTTAATTTTATGAACACGAAAGTAGCTCTCTATCTGTCTGCTGGTTTATTTGTTTGATTGTTACATTTTTACGCCTTAACGGCTAAACGGATTTTCATGAAATTCGGCCCACGATCACCATGATCTACGCGGATACTTTTACTTTTGTTTTACTAGGTTGTTGTGGGATATTTTTTGACTTTTACCAGGACGAAGTTGCGAGTAGAAGCTAGTGTCGCATGCATTACAAAATCTGCAAAGGAAATGGGTATCCTACAGTTGACTAGTAAACTCGACGCTTTGACTATTATGGCCTATGAAACCAATACGGTCTCACCGCTGCGCTGCGTTGAAACTAGATATAGCATCCAAATAGCACATTGACTCTGTATTGGAGAGTTATTTGCATGAATGAATTGACTGAGCCATAAAGTTGGTTTTGATTATTTACTTAACATTATTCAGACGTCAAAGAGAAATCGAAATGGGCAGACAAGTTTTGACAGTGGATTTACCAGCGTTGGCTATCCTGGATGAGTCTGGCACAGAAACGTGGAACTGAATATATGCGAAGCGTGATTTCTACCCAGCAATATTGATGACGATGAGATGAGATTTAAGAGATAACAATTGGAAACTAATTATAATGAAACGGTCTGAAGCCGGAACATAAAATAAGGTAATCTAGGTCTAACTTTAACGCGGAAAAACTAAGTATTGAAAACCCCTCTGCACCCAGTGTTTTCTCTCCTGCCAGTACCCGACGGGAAACAACCACGAAAGCTGTAAACTGATTGATTTATAACGCGTTAAAATAATTGTAAGTCGACTTTCGTGCATAAGGTGCAACACGTTAGACAAGTACTCCGTAGATGGAAAATAAAAAGCAGCCAGACCAGTCAATTAGACACTTTCGTAGTCTAATTATAGAAAATTATAGAGGGGACATATTGTCAATGTCATATACAGGTTAATTAGAAAGATTACCATGTTCTAGCTTTACGTAGTTGATGTATAAGCTATTAAAAGAACATAAACATGATTTAGTTGACGAATTTTAATAATATATCAATTATATGTACTTTCGGAAACTGAATAAATATGGTGGATTTATTTGGGATCAATGAGCGATAATGTTTTATAATGGTTATTGTTTTATTTTTCAGTGTTATACAAATAAATATTTTTTTGTTATTTATTGAAGTATGACTATATTGTGAGGTTGAAGGTTTTAATTGATACCGTGGAGAACGAATTTGAAAGAAATTGTAAATACAAACTGGTTTCTAAAACAAATTCGCCATTTAGGTAATATTTTTTTCAAGAAAACGTCGTACTTTTAGATAACATTATAATTAATTAGCTAAATTAAATATTTTCACTATAAATAAAGTATTAAAATAATAATGAATGCCTATGTTTTTTACAATGGCTGTGAAAGTTACGAAACAATTATAAAATATTATCTTATTTGCTAAAATTATGAGAAATTCTTATAAGACTCGTATAGAATATTATATTAAACTTTCTCAACTACGAGTACGTTTACTTTCAATTGCACCGGTAAACGGAACGTTTTTCCATTCCGAGATTATTATGGATGTGATGTGATGTATGAAAGATGCTAATATTAAGAATAAAACGTATTATTTATAATGTAATCTGTTTCTTTGGGATAACTTTAGAATTAGGAGGTTATCTAAAGCATGAGTTCGATTGTGCATAAAACTGTTATGATGAGAAAATTCAAAATTTTATACATGGGTCGATAAGGCTATATGTTTTTCCAAGTAGGTATTATAATTCTTGTTGTGGATAGATATGCAGAATACGTGGTATGTAGTTAGTTATTAGTTTTCTTTAACAAAATTATTGATGAAAATATATTCAACACCTTCTTTATATTAACAGCGAAAACTAAATCAAATGCAAATTGGTTTTTAAGTTTTTGTTATCACAAAAAAAGCTATTAAAAGCGTTTCAACAAAACGTTTCATGAACCGAGTTGAACAATCGAGTAATTTTATTTTAAAATTACGTTTCGTAACTCCATACATTTTATTTCTCAGTTTTTTATATCACTTTCGCATAACGGTGACGTCATTATGTTATAACAAGAGGTCAACAAAACTGGACCATATTATAGTAGCTGGTATCTATGTCATTTTGTCCTAATTTTATCAATAAAGGAGGATAATGTGAATAAGGTGTTGTTGATCTACAATCTTGTGTTGTATTTACCTTTTGATAGTACAAGTGTTTACATGTTCCGCTAACTTTAATGTCAAGTATTTGTCAAACACTCACGCTTGTGTATTCATTTCCTTAAACAAGCACTTGACCGCTTTATATTTCCTTAATAAACACTTAATGAAAGTGAATTTCCATTGTTTACTTCTGATAACACATTTATTGCACAAAATTCTAGAACATTAAGTGGTGAAAGCGTTAATAATAATCCTTAGTACTTAATACAAGTTGAATTGCCAACGAATTGTCGTAGGTTGTTTCTACACAACACCAAGACCTACATTTGAAACCTATCAACAAGTTCCCATAGACATTTAAGATATGTTCGCTATCCATTACCGCTCGTTGTCGACTTGTCTATTGCTTTCGATAATCTCAACAGGTAATGTACAGTTCAGCAGGAGATTGTGTGGAATGTGTGTTAGTTAGTAGTCATGGGAACAGCGTTCTAGCGCACCAGCTGTTCTCAATATTGTAGAGCAAGTAGATCGCTCCAATAAATACCGAAACGCATTACTGAATTGAATTTAATGCCTTTTATGTGACCAGATGCCAATTACGGAATAAACACACGTAGGTACAGAGTTGTATCGAGCGAGTGGTTTCGGGAATAAGTGCCGTTTTAAGGATTTTATTGCATTTAAACAAGTAAACATCACGATCTTTGAATTTAAATTTTGCCTTTTGAGTCGATTTCGTTTCAAACTACTTTTAAACGTGCTGTATTATTGAATTTCCTAATAAGTGCAAAAAAGAACAAAAACGTTTTGTGTGAGACATTATAGGTTTGTACCGCCCTTTACATTGTATATCTGTTAAGATATATTTCACAGGCAGCATTGAGTGTTTTTCTGGAAACAAACTCTAGTGAATACATGCCTATAAGCCACAAGAATTCGCATTGCGTGTCTCTATCTATGTGAACAGTTCGCACAAAATTACCTAACTTAATAATATTTATCCTAAATAAAATCTGGTCTACATGCATAATTATAATTATCTGGATTTCCGACACAAATTGCGAGTCAGTCGCAAACTATTTACGTACGCAATCGCAATTATGTTGTCAAATCGAGTTCGATGACAGCCGAGACGAGACGACGAGAATTAAAGCATTCGATGCCACGGCCGAGCGAAGATCTTGACCTACACCACGCCTGTACCGATGCGTAGGCACAGAAAGAATCGTACCATCCGATTGTAAACAATCGATTCTATCCGCAATATGATCGTAATCGACTCTTTAATCGCTAGATGGTTACTGAACTTGACATTTGCTTTCTGTGATTAGTTTTTGTTTCCCATAAAATGTTTTTGTGTAAATATTAAACTTCGTTCTACAGCAGAAGCACTCATAAAAACTTAAACTTATAATATAAAACCTGCTCCGAAAGAAAGCCTAAAACGTTTAAGTTTTTTATTTCACTGTTTGGCGGAAGCCTATTTGATGTTAGAATGTTTTATAGTGCAACCTAACAACGAATATAATACAATAGGCATGCTTCTGGACAAAATATTTCAGATTGCGCCTAGAATTACAATCAAATGGAACGCTTGGAATACGGAATAAATAAGTATGCTTATATCCGCGTGCATGTACAGTTTTAATACATAAAATAATAATAATTAACTCGAAACTAATTTATAATGTGATTCAATTGATAAATTAATTTAGGAACAAGTCTTTTGTTAAACTTCCGCTGTGTTATTTTTTAAACTACTACCTGTACTTTTTATTGTGACTTGCATTCAATCAATTAGATAATCGATTTCAACAATTACAAAAACTACTCAGACAATCAAATTGAATATAGGAAGAAAATAAGTACAATATCAACCATTAGAAATAACAGCAGAGTCATTCTTAAAATAACGGCTTGTTGCGATTGGATAAGGTTTTCTCATTTGCTCATTATAACCGGTTGCTAAGATACAAACTTGGGAACATCGTATTAACGCTTAACTAATATTATAATAATAAGCCGATGAAGCTCGTCGTACGAAAGGGAAATCTGACCGAGGCAATGGCAGCTACTTACCTAGCTGGAGCGGTCTCTTTAGAAAGTTTTAAATTATACGTAAGTAAACTGGTAACATTGACGGCGACAAGTCCACGTTCAGGCGACGGATGCTAACACCGCAACACCATACGAATCTCATAACTATTCGAGACACTCCATAAAATAATCGTTCAAGAAAAGCAATGGACAAGAATATCTTTATTCATTCTGTAACACACCTATGTGAATGAAATTTAATATCAATGATTTCACGCTGCCTGGTCAGTTCGATTAAACATAAATTTATCAATATACAAAATCTAGGCTGTCTATTGATCGTCAATCAACAATTAGTTACTGAACCCGGAAAGATTTCGAACCGGAATAACTGCATATCACTTATTCGCCTACTCATCAAGTGGAACGGAATGCAAATTCGTAATAAGGACATGATCAATGCTCGCAAAACCGATGCGTAATCGAATAATAATTTCACTGTATGGCTCTGAGCTAGTGATGTTTGTTAACGCGTAGAAAGTGGAGATTTCGGTGTTATGCAAGGTGATCTGTTTGACATGCGTTGGAGTTATGTCCTGTATCGATCTGTAACATTAATTAAGTATCCGAATAAACACGTTTATGGTGATATTGACTTTGTTGAATAACTTAATGATATATTGCGTTAATGTAGGCCAGGGTGTACGTCACGAGTGTGTTGCTGTATCATAAACTTGACAAAAAAGGTTTGTTTGTTACGTGATGCGATGTGACAGTGAGATTGATTGATGTGTTGTTTGTCAGTGACAGTGAGCCAGCACTTGATTGAGGATCGTTTGTGCAATGTATGCCTGAATAACAGCTGTGTTTAAAGTCTTTTTTGAGGGCTTCTGAAAGATGAAGCAACAGTGTTTGAGTAAATCACCTTTAATAGGTTAACTAGGTTAGCTATTTTAATGCCGGTCTTGATGTTATCGATGTAATTAAATCAGGAAACGGCAGTACTTACCGTCATAATTCTATTGTTGTCGCCACCTCTTGTTAGTTACATAAACTCAGGTTACATTGCACCATGTCCTACACCTGTTAGTTATGTTAATTGAGACAAATAACTCTATTCAAAAACGCTCATAAATCTTATAAGGAAAGCAGATGTTTTATTTAGATATATTAAGTTTGTTACGTCATGTGATTTTCTCTAAAATAAAAAAGGTTTAATAGAACGGGGTTTAATGAATTAAGTGAGTGTTCCATCAATCTGCATAAGTTGACATGTGTTATGATTACGCATGTTGCGCAAGAGTCGCGGTCCGCCTGCGCTTGCGCCGCCCTGCGCTGACCGCAGCGCCGCCATTGTACGTTCATTCAGTAGCTTGTGTAACAATATTCAACGATAGTGTATAAACATTGATATTGTTTCGCGTCCCTTTAGGCCCTAGACTAATTTAAACATACAATTAAAATATCTAAGAGCAGGAACGTAGTTATGTCTCAAGTTATCTCGAAGATTACTATCTATTGCCTAGTAGCTAGGTATATTTAAGTAATTAATTTGTAACCTAGGAAGGATATTATTGATCAGTATTGTGATAATCTTTCACAGATATTAGACACGCCAATTAACTCTTATCTACAAGGTATTCCTATTTATTACTAAGCTGTGAAAAGCTGATTGTTATCTTAATTAAAACTTTTGAAAATTCTGTAGATTAATCGAAGGGAACGATGCAATAAGTATCGCAACTTTGTTCAGGAAGCTTCACATTATTTTGTGTAGGTTCTGGCGTAATGAAACCTCTATACACCTGTATTATACGACCCATCCTGTTGTTTCTGTTATCTATGGACCCATCCCTCCTTCGCACGGCGCTACATATCAGGCTCAAAACATTTGTATCTTTAAAGCTGTTTAAGAAATCAGTCGAGTGGTTTTGTAATTATCCTACAGTACGAACATCGTGACACGTATTTTTTATGTAATTATTAAGATATATTATATTCCATGTTCAAGTAGAAGATTTATAGTAATCGACTTATGCGGATTATGTTTCGAATGTACACTTGCTTAGCATTTAGTAAGTCTATAAACTACACAGTTATACATGTAGGTGTTATTTATCATCGCTATAAAAGTGAAATGAACGTTAAATCGTCTTTAAAAACTAATTAATTCCGATAAACGATGAACTAGTTGGTAATAAATAATGTATTTACGTAAGTGGATGCTCCTCACATACGTAATTATTGCTGAAATTAAAGCGGTATCAAGACAGAAGCTACATGCATCTAAATTAGCAAATACTAAATGTTATTTATACTATTTCCACAAACAGTTAACTTATTATAGATTAAAAAGAGGTTATGCGATTGTGAACCGAATCTATACGAGGCTCTTTAGTCAACTAATTCATTATTTTTCTTTTGTTTTTTGCACTCGATTATTTTCCTTTAATTCAATCGTTGTTCAGTTTTTCCGTTCATCTAATAGTGTTCATTTGCTGATATACCATTTATTTTATTTTTAAATGAAATCTATAAATATTAACATGAACATAATCAATTAAGTAAATATTGGTCGACCTAGCTTTGAGGAAAGTGTTGAAGCATTTGTTTATGTTTCTATTGCTCAATATATTATACGTTTTCGAATCTATTATCGACTGTTTTAACATAATATCCTGTAAAAGCTCTCTCGCATCATATCGTTAGCGGCAACGAGCCATGAATAACCATTAACTAGAAAGGCGTATTTTATCAGTTTTTCGGTGAAAACGCGAAATGTGATTAGAATATCGACATCGATCAAAAGAAAGTGTCTAATTCGTTGTTGCGAGCATTACGTGACGAGACAAGCCAAGTCATTAATCTGGGGGTTCGTGCAGACAGGCTAACAGACTAATAGCTTATTTGCATGTGTACGTGTGTGGGGTAAGACTTAGGCCTTTATTTGACCACATCTGTGGTCCAGTTGCGAACTCTAAGAACAATAATTACCGTGGTAGTGTGTTGTAAGTAGTCATTGAAGTAATGTCCAGTGCGAATGTTAGAAAAATATAGTGAATCAGGTTGATGTTGCACAGTTTGAGAATTAATTGGAAATTGCTGGTTGCTTCATGCACGTAGATTTTAACTGAAGTGTTGGTAATGATCATGTAGCTAGTAATTAAGATTCCACTACAGTGTTTTGTGTTTTACAAAATGTTCTTCTGGATTTTTTACTGATTGAGCTTACTTTTCATTCTGGTTTATTAATTAAGTAACGTTGGTTAGATTACAAACGTTCGCCAACAGTGATGATTGATTATGTCCTGCCCACAGGATGTTGGTAACACATAATCTACTGCTAGATAGTTAAAGATAGCACAACAATTTTTATAATGTTTTAGAATTGTATTGATCTCTCTCGTCAATATAAAATGATTGATTGATGTTATACACAGAGATCTATTGAAGTGTTACTAATGTTTGATAATTATAATAATGTTAATTGGAGTTGATATGAATTTTATTATTGAATTATTTCATAATTTACGACTTTACTGAATGAAGTTGCACAGTGAATAAGGAAACTGTCTATAAAAATATTCAAACCGTTTCTTATGATTATAATTTTTGTATTAAGCTATAAAATTATGCCAGTAACAAACATTTGAGATAAAATACAATCGTTTAATGCACATAAAATGTCTCTGTTTATCATTAATCCATGGGTGAACAGAACTTTCTATTAGTTTTCTTTTTATTTATAGAAATTAGTTAAATATATTTAAAAAAATTCGCTGACTTAGTTTTTAATATGCAGAAATAAGTAATTAAAATAAAATTAATTGATTGTTCTTTTTATTATAAAAAGATTTATTTAAATGAATTAAATGGGAACAAAAAAAACATAATTATAATTAATAAGTAGTACAAAAAAAAACATGTATCTTTGGTAGGAAAACATGTGATGAATGATGTCTGATTGAACGTACATATAGCTTGATAGCAATCAGTGTTATACATGTAATTATCAAATAGATCAATTACGATGCGGTTGGCTGGAGAACATAAATTGCAACCAATACTTGACGTAACTATATTTTTCTTACAAATTTTGTTGTCTAAATTTTAATCTTTTCAGTGTTCATAAACACTCTCTAGATTATCTTTTCCTAAATAAATAGTTTTTTACGAGTTTTTCGACGAGGCCCGAGGGCCTTTCATTTTATATTCCTTTTATAGACCTTATTTACCAAATGCCATAAATTAGATAAACAGCAGGTAGCCTTGGTAGTCTGATGGTAAAATAAAGGCAGAAAAGATGACACCTTGAAACCACCCATTTGAAAGGCATTTATATGATTTGATTGCCACATGAATGTTTATAAAAATCGTTAATTCATTATTTGTGGCTTCCGCCGGGTGGTCTGCTGATAACTATCAGATATTTGTCTATGGCCACGTGATAAGATCTCTGATAGTGTTATCAACTTATCAGTGATCTCTGTAGCTCAATTAAATTCTTATGAATCATCTAAGGCACGTAAATATTTATTACGTTAAGGTTTCTTGTTCAAATATTTGGCTTTATTTTAGGTTTGTTTACCTTTAAAAAATTAGGTACAGAAGGTACTGGAGATAAGATAATTTAAAATTAAATGACCTCGACCTAATTAAGTACGTACAAACAAACAAACAATACTTTATGTGATAATAATATTTAAATTGCTTAGAATGTTTAAAACACTGGATTTTTCCAATGCTATTTAAGAAACTTTCAAGGTATTTCCTAATAACCTAATGAGAGTCATCTATTACTTTGTTTTGCAACGTAGACTAATTTCATCTCCGTAATTTACTTCACATTTGGATAATCTTTGTTAATTCGCAAGGGCAAGCTAGAACTATTACGATCTCTTTGAGATATTTAATCCATTCTACGAGAAGTAAATGTTACGTAGATGTTTCTATACTAAATCGTGCATTAACGGGGCTTACACATTTGCGTGTGCGCACCTACCTAACCCGTTGTGTTATTTATAGCCTATCACGACCTATCAAAACATAAGTTCAGGTTCTGAACCATCCATTCATTCGTTAAACCTAATTACCTGATGCTTATCTAATATTATATGATCGATTGGCTAAAACGTAATCGTTTTTTAAACTCGATTTAAAGATTAGTTTACGATCAATAAATTCACTTTCCTAGACTGGTAATTTAAAGGAAAATAGCAAAACATAAATTGTAAACGTCAGCGCAAGAATAGAATTATGACTGGATTGTTATTTGATAGTCGAGTATTATAATATGTAATAAATGCTATAATGATATAGATATATCGGTTTTGTAGAGGCTCTAAAATAACTTGATATTTTTATAAATCCATCGGATGTCACATACTAAAAACAACCGACTTCAAAAACACCAAAAGTGAAAAATAAACTTCAGAAGAAAAATCAGCTTCTGAAGTCGGTGACATTTGTTTGTTTGATTTGGCTTTTTTGCCACCGACTTCAGAAGCTGATTTTTCTTCTGAAGTTTTTTTTTCACTTTTTGATGTTTTTGAAGTCGGTTGTTTTTTTTTTTTTGCAAAAAAGTTTTTTATTTTTTCATTTTTAGTTGTGTATCTTATTATAAATATTTACTATGAAACCTATACTTGCATAGCGTCAGAAAAAGCACGAAACACCTTGATACGTGCCTATGTTTGAGGGTTGCCCTCGATTTCTCTGGGATTCCATCACCAGGATCTGGTTTTCATATCATGGTACCACCCTTGAAATATCTCCGTTCTAATAAAAAAAGAATCATCAAAATTGGTTCATAAACGACGAAGTTATTCGCGAACACACATAAAAAAACGAACGAAAAATGTTCATAAATTATAAAAAAATGATCATAACATGAAAAGTACTGGGCCAAACCATCCTAAATTTTTATGGGACCAAATGGCAACTATTCCGCATCAAACTAAAAAAAAATCACGTAAATCGGATCATAAATCGCAGCGTAATCGGTGTACATACATTAAAAAAAAAAAAAACCGATCGAATTGAGAACCTCCTCCTTTTTGGGAAGTCGGTTAAAAATTAAACTTCGTTGACATAGCAGGAGTCATCAAAGATCGTGTAAGTAGGTCAGTAACGCTCCATTCGGTTCAGCGATCTGTTGCACGCGGCCGGTTCTAGCGGATGCAAAGGACGTTGCTCAAATATCAGCAAAAACCATTCGATTACCGATCGGCACACATTAATAATGACGTTAGTTCACTATGTACAGTTATTATAACGTTTTTGCCTGATTTTACTCAAGAAAATGTTGTCGAAATGTGACGTGTGGCTTGACTTATAAGGCTAATTGATAATTAATTTAAAGTTCAATAGAAATAATTGAACAATTTGTTTTAGTACTTACTTACTTATCTAAATGTTATTTGTAGCATTTTATTTTCTAGCCTATTTAAATACACTTACTTTAACCGTGTCAGTCAAATTGTCTCAATTAATTTTATTTTAGTTTCTTTTTGCAATACCTAGTATTTAGAATTCAAACTGATAGTATGACCTATAAATTTTTTGTACATTTTGTTTGAACTAGGTCACAGGTAATCGACCTTGTGAGTGTTAATTACATATATCCACTAAAATAGAATTTAAATTACTATGTATTTAATACGGTTAACTTTGGTATTTGAATAAATTATGGCAAGAAAGTAATTAACTTCATGTATTATTACTCATACGCCCGTCGTTATATTTATGAATTATTTCAATCAAACTGTAGCTTATAATTTATATCTAGAATCTAGAACTTCCCATCGTTTTTTATCATACAGACAGACAGCCTTCCATTATCTTTTCAGTTAACAGCTGTTATTTTGGGATCAGCAAACAGGCACTTCAATTTTATTAGTATAGAATACAACTTCATCTTTAGTTTCCGAAGTGAATCCGAACGAGCCACTCTCTAATACACGTGGTCTGTCCGGATAATGGCATTACCCACATTAGCCACCTGGCTATTACGACACGTTGAAAAGAACAACATACGTGAATCAACAAATGACCCCTGATATTGACACGAATGGTACAATGTTGATGTTTTGATGCTTCGACCTTAGCACGTTAAATTAGATTAGTTATTGAAACAGTAAACTAAATGTCTGGTTGATAAGTGGAACCTTTTAACATAATATCTTGATAGTAAGGACTTCCAATTAAGCTTCTTCTTCTTCGTATATTAGTGCCTACGTTGGTGTCAGAGTTTATATTATTATGCATGGGCGGGTTTTCTTTTGTAACCGACTTCTAAAAAACCGGCCAAGAGCGTGTCGGGCCACGCTCAGTGTAGGGTTCCGTAGTAATAATTCTTTTTTTGTTTGAAATACGGGCCAATGAAACTTGACCTCTGGATTGTATAGGCGCTCATACGATTCAGGGACCAAATTATATTGGTTAACTGCAGTTTCCATCTGTTGTTTCCATCCAAGTTCAAAATAATTTTCCTAGAAAGTCCTTATAAAGTTCTACTTTTCAGATTTTTTTCGTATTTTCTAAACTTATGGTTCAAAAGTTAGAGGGGGGGGGACGCTTTGTTTTTTACTTTTGGAGCGATTATTTCCGAAATTATTGACATTATCAAAAAATGATTTTAGTAAACCCCTATTCATTTTTAAATACCTTTCCAACAATATATCACACGTTAGGGTTAAAATTAAAAATAAAATCACTTCCCACTTTACATATAGGGGGGCTACCCTAATAAAACATTTTTTTCCAATTTTTATTTTAGCACTTTGTCGGCGTGATTGATACACATATTGGTACCAAATTTCAGCTTTCTAGTGCTAACGGTCACAGAGATTAAGCGAGGACGGACAGACGGACAGACAGACAGACAGACAGACAGACAGACATGGCGAAACTATAAGGGTTCCTAGTTGACTACGGAACCCTAAAAAGAAGGAGGTTCTGAATTCGAATGTTTGTTTTTTTATGTTTGTTCGGGCATAACTCCGTCACTTGCTAACCGATTTGAAAAACTCTTGTTTTTGTTGGAAAGGGTGTACCGAAATCGGTTAAGCGGTTTTTGAAAAATCAACAAAACTCAAAAAAAAACTACATTGTCCACATTATGACTCATCATGATGAACATGTGAACTTACATGTGAACCACTAAAAAGTGAAAAATAAAAACTTTTTAACAAAAAATAAAACCGACTTTAAAAAAAACACGAAAAAGTGAAAAAAAATCTTTAGAAGAAAAATCAGTTTCTGAAGTCGGCAAAAAAAATGAAATCAAACAAACAAAAGACTTCAGAAACAGAGTTTTCTTCTAAAGATTATTTTTCACTTTTTCGTGTTTTTTTTTAAAGTCGGTTTTATTTTTTGTTAAAAAGTTTTTTTAAAGCAGATCTTGCAGTTCCACTGCAGGGCAAAGGCTTTGATGTCGCGGTCTAAGCTTAGGAGTAGATAATTATGCACAGTACCTTTTTTACTGCAAGTATTGTTCTGCTGTGTTATAGGTGGTAAAATTGGTTTTCCGCACAGATTTCCTTGACAACTTTCCTCATAGTTTCTTCATTGCTTTAAACGTCATCATTGCTAGTTTATATCTAACGTTTATTTACTTGTTTATTACCAACCTATAGAACAAGTTTTCTCTCGATGAGTTACTTGTTAAATCCACTTCTATTAATACAACCGCAAATAAATGCAGTAGGTACCTAATGATATAATATAATATTAGAAGCACGCTGCTCGACGATGTCATACAATGTAAATTCATGTTTATTACCAGTTTTATGTATGGAAAACGTACTAAGTAGCTTAGAGTCGCGTTTTCATTCAATTTCTCTTTTGGATTACACAATTGATGCATTGGTAACTTCATTAAAATAATGATGGGCCCATGGCGTAATGCGGAAAGAGGATTTCTTCTTAATTTATATGTGGAACATGATTTTATGGTTAAAATACTATGAATAATATATTTGTGACGATGTTGTAAGAACTTATGAATTAGTTAATTAACTAAGTTTTGAAAATCTATGAGTATGATGACACAAGAAAATGTTACCTAACTAAACGTTTTCCAAAAGTAAAACTCGTAATCAAACATTGAAAACCAAATCAGGAAACGCCCAATATTTATCATTTCACCCCAGTTAAAAACCTCTAAAACTTCAGGGTAACAGTGTAAAAGTTAAACGCAATTAACAGTTCGTTAATAATTATTTTTGAACATATTAATTAGCTTGAATTTAGCGGCATCAGTACAGATAGCGCACTAATGGCTATTTTATGCGGACCGCACTTCTTTTATTGCGAGCCTGTCTTCCGGCAGCGGAACTAGTGGTTGCTTTGAATTTGAATAAATTAGCGATTTCATAATATCGTCGAGGTACGCTCACGCCCTCATGATTAGCATAACACAATGTTAGAAGATAGTGTCGGTTTGGGCGGTAAATGGCAGTTAAATTTAAACTGTGTTAAGGATTAATTTCACGTAGGTTTGTTGGTTTACCTCGTAACTGCTTTTACACCATAAGGTTAAATATTACTTACATGTATTAAAGCGACAAGGTCTATTTGTTTTAGTGGCAGTAACATAGTTTTAATGGTAATTATTAACAAAAGTGATAAAGCAATGACAAGGTCGACCTTAGCTAGCTTCATAGAATCTTGGAATGCAAAATTTAAGACACCCTTTAGTCGAGGTATATAATAATTATGTGTGCAATCATGGCTAAGATTAATATCGCCTATGATGTGCAATAAATTGTCATTAATCACTTAAAGGGAGAGTTAGCACATATCAGATGGCGGTATTTCAAAGCTAGCTCATACTAATTTTCCAGTAGTTGCATTGCAAAGATGCAATTGAGACTAATTATTTGGAAAACGTGGAAAATCGGACGAAGCACGCGAGAGTCGCCAGAGACCCGGGATACTCTCACAAATCTTTAAAATCTCACTTCGTAAGGCGATGACGTCAACATTTTCTCATACTTTTGCCAAGAAAAGTAAAAGATGCTACATGTTTGACGAAAACGGGGCATGATTAGACGTCGGATGCTAAGTTCCGGACACGGGATACAGACCTCCGGACACCGGACGCATACCCGCCATGGTTTGCTCTAGAAACTAGATTAAAAACTAGTATTTAATACCTGTTACAGTTGTCTGTGAAGGACGTTTTCTACGATACATTGTCGCGTGGTTATAAAAAGCGTTTGAACAGAAATGGTAGCATATAATGCGTGGTATGTAGTGTATGGATTATAACCATAAAATGTGGGAAATTCTGTCCTAATATAAAGACTAAATCAGGTTATAGGATTTTAAGTAATGTGAGTCGATTGCAAAAAATATTCAGTGGTATAGTCGGAAATATTTTTTTACTTTTTATTATCAAAAGCAATATCTAAATATAAGAATCTGTAGCATGATACAGTCAAGACCGCCTTGGTTTCGCAATAAAAGCGAGAGTGAACCATATTGAACACAGGACCGGTAATTTCGCGCAGAATTAGCTTAACTACATTCATTAGCAAGTGGGTAGGTACTCTCGCAGGTATTATACCGAGAAACTGATAATTAAATCGGAAATTACGAATCTCACGAGCATGTAGCAACGTTCAATCGATACAGGATGTGTGAGAACCGCCGTGGAACTTGAGAAATCTGAGTTACCACACTTTGCCGGCAACCTTGCAGTGTTCATTAGTGCAGTGAGAAAATGGGAGTAACGTCAAAAATTCACCATTAATTATGGTGGGACTTGAGTGAATAAGACAAGTTATTTTAATGCTTTGCTGTGGGTGGTAGCTTGCGTAAACTTTGTCCCGATATGGGCTGCTATTTAGTGGTGGTTTTAATACGATGCACGAAATTGGAGTATCCATTTTTACAGATTTTTGTAATAGAATGCATCAGGTGGTGCTTAGTTTTTTTAATTTTATTGCCCAATGTATCGAAATTTGCATAAAAAAAAACATTCTCGAGAAATTTTTCAGGGAAAAGAATACGTGCATTTTGCATCTGGTCATATCCAAGTTGAAATTTTGGATCAATCGATCTGTTCTAATGAATAATTTGTCTTCTTACTGTATCAGTACACTTCGCAATATGTACTGTAGGTATTTTTGGTATTTTTGTAATGAAATAATTAAAACTTTATTCGAATTCAGTATGTCTATTACTTATACTTCAAATGATCTAAAATAAAAATAATATGTTGAAGTACCAAAATGGGAAAAGAAAAAAAAAAAACAAACAGTCCTTAAGGACGCGTTTACGGATTCTCGCGGTAATTTGTTTTTTTTTTAGTTATGCTACTACAAATATTTTGTGTTCGTAGAGCTATGATTTTCAACACGAAGTGCAGCTAAAAAACGACACAGGTTCCACCCACAACGGTGGCAGAGCGCAGATTAAGTTTTACATTTAAAATTTTTGCGTAATTTATCATGACAGTGACCGCTAAAATGAACCTTAGTGCAATCGTTTAAGATTCATCCGGAATAGCAAAAAATGAGAAAAAATAAGTTTCGGTTTTCATTTTTTCTGCGACTATTCATAGCATTTAGCTTAAAAAAGATTCCCATTATTAAAAATTGAGTATATTTGCCTAATACAGTATTTTTAGAAATAGTAAAATATGTTAATAATAGCACAAAAAATGTACCTAAACTCAACCCGGTGTCGTTAATTTTGTGGAAAATGGCAACGTAAGATCGATTTTACATTATCAAAGACTAAAATTTTCAATATTATAGTTCCCATTATTTGAAGATGAAGAACCAATCTATACGAGGTAGTTATTAGTTATATTCGATTTTGTTGAGTTATGACATAAAATGTACCGAAAAAACAGCATAATTTTGCCTGATTTGGAAACGCGCCCTTAAGGACTGTCAGAAAATTCGTTCACAGCGCTTTCAATTATAGGAAAAGTGCCCAGAAGTTTGGCGGCATTGCTACGTTGATGCCTATGCTCATTCTTTGGCCTAAATAAAATGTTTGCCATTCATTTAAATACACTTTTCCTTTATGTGTGTTATTTAGAATGTTTCTTTTAGCCGAATACTCAAGCAAATACCAAACATGGTTTGAGGTCTTCCACGTTCCAATACATATGCGCTACGCGTGCATTCTTTACATTATATATGCAGAGTTTCTTGCTCGGAGCAAAAACATTAAAATATAGTCAAAGTTTTTGCATATTTCTCGCTAAGTTACCGTAAGTAAATAATTAGTGCTCTAATTTATCTTGGAGTTAATTTCGACGCTAGTTTTTAGACTACTGCGGTAAGAAAATTAATGTAGACGGAATTTTACATGTTTTTAGGGTTCCGTACCTCAAAAGGAAAAAACGGAACCCTTATAGGATCACTTTGTTGTCCGTCTGTCTGTCTGTCAAGACCTTTTTTCTCAGGAACGCGTGGAGGTATCAAGCTGAAATTCATATCAAATACTCAAGTCTATGGTCTCTTGGAGCTGTGAAAAAATCAAACTTCTAAGTCAACGCGATCAAAAGATACTCCCGTTTATGCCGCAAATTTTCGACACTCGCAAGGGAATCAAAACCTACAGGGTACTTCCCGTGAACTCAGAATCTTGAAATTTGGTACGAAGCAACGTCTTATAGCATAGATAAAGGAATAATTACGAAAACCATAAATTTTTAGTTACATCAAGATACTCCCGTTTATGCCGCAAATTTTCGACACTCGCAAGGGAATCAAAACCTACAGGGTACTTCCCGTGAACTCAGAATCTTGAAATTTGGTACGAAGCAACGTCTTATAGCATAGATAAAGGAATAATTACGAAAACCATAAATTTTTAGTTACATCACATAATATATTTTTTTTACGGAACCCTCGGTGCGCGAGTCCGACTCGCACTTGGCCGGTTTTTTGTTTATTGGAAGACTAGTTTAAATTAATTCGCTCCTGTAGTTTCTTCTTGTTGCTTTTTGTAGGAATTAATATAAGGAAGTTAAAGACTTCAAATAACTTAATTTTTAGGACGGACTTAATTTAGTTAAGTACGTTGCATAAAGATAAATTATTACAATCTATAAAGTACCGGAAACTTTGTTCCTCAGTAGCAGTTTTTCTAAGAAGAAGAAGTTCAAAGAGATATCTGTAAAAACTACGGAATTGAGGATTTAGCTGTGACAGTTAGTCACGCATTCCGTGTGAAAGAAGCCTATTGTAGTTATTTCAATAGCTTGCATGGAGAAGCCGTTTTATTCAGTAACCTAATTTTTTACTACCGCCAGAAGTCCAGCTAAAATCTCTAAAAGTAAAAAGAACTAAACAACAGCTGCTCATACAACGGTAATTTACTATGAGCATTGTTTTAGAGCAGTTTTATGTGAAAAAAAAAAACAATGTTAGTTGTCAAGGTGAGCACACATAATTTGAATCTCGTATAATTCGGACGGGTAACGGCACATT
Organism: Diarsia mendica; assembly: GCA_949316265.1. NCBI lineage: Eukaryota > Metazoa > Arthropoda > Insecta > Lepidoptera > Noctuidae > Diarsia > Diarsia mendica. The sequence continues at coordinate 18,253,980 of OX438897.1, forward strand.
TGTGTATACTGAGCTTTTATTAGTATTTTTTTTACAATATAGAATAATTGGAATGAAAGTAGATTGTTGTGTTATTTGTATTGTAGTGTTGATTTCAGCAAGTCACTTCAGGTGAATTTCTATTTATTTTAGATATTGCTGTTAACTCAAAATTGGCCCATAAGTGTCTTTCAAAGCCTTCTTCTTGCACGTGGAAAAGAAATCGTGATTAATAAAAATATTTTTATTAATGCACGACTTTTACCGATTTATTTATATGACTGCTTGTTCTTTCTTTTAATGTTCTATAAAAAGATAATTAATATCCCAATAAAGATAAAAGTCGTGCATAAATTTTTTTGAAACGACGATATTTGCATTTTAAAATTCCTTATCATTGAAATGAGTTTATAAATGTTTTATAGAATGCACCACGTGATTCCAACAATTCTACAAAGTTTGGAGATAAATATTATGTTTAGATCTAAGGGTAGATATTGTACCTACATTTAGTTCCAATGTGCAATACGAATATTATGTAGAGTTCAATAACGAACCAAAACATTGAGTAAGACCACATTTGGTTCATACAGCTGCAATATGAAATCTGCACATTTATCTACAGCTTGAGTACATGTGGTAAGGCTTTAAAATACGTTTTAGTGCATAACGAAGAATTTATGGCCTCTTATAATAAAAGGTTACGATCAGCTATATTATTAAACTTTACACAATGAGAACATAATTTTAGCGCAAATCTAGGAAGTTTCAATATTAATAATAAAATGTAATTTACCTTTCTTTCTCTTGGGCACCACTCTCACACCGATCGCAAGTTCAGTCACTACGCACAAAACTAGAGTCAGAAAAATATATCTTCCACTGCACCCCATGTTTATCACACAAAGTCTGATGCCTGTTTATAACAATTGACTACAAAGGCCTCCAGTGCCGGAGCATTGGCCCGTTGGCTGTAATGTTCAGGACGCGTATAATCCCAGATCGCGATCACGCGCACGTAGCACTAACTTGTCTCAAGACGTCGGTAAAGACTCATGCGCGTTGAGTGCTCCACGAACGAGTCAACCGCCCGACTACCCTATATTTTGACTTATAGCAATTTGGCAGTGCGAATTCCACTTGTATATAAAACCTTTCGCCGGGCCGGGGCGGGCGGTCATTGGTCGCGCGCGGCGTGCGGCTCGAAGGTGAAGGGAGCTGGAGTGGCCCCCTCCACCTGTAGAGGGGGAACGCCAGGGTCGGCAGACACTTTTGCTATCGACGGCGTGCGATAGCTATCATGCTCTAGAGGCTGTACCGTTGTGCTCCGATTATTACGTCACTCGAATGCGCGACTGACGCGCTAATACCGATCGATTGAGGCATCTAAATGAAACAAAAACTGATACTTAGTCAGTGATGAAACTACTGAAGTAAATGAACAATTTTGTTTGTAATTCTTGTCTCTTAGAATATTAACACTGAATTAAAAAGTCTACCTTGATTTAAGTCAACAAAATTGAGTTGGTGAAATTCGTTACTGACGTTTTGCAAAACAGATTTTGACCGGTTTTCTGCTCTTACCACAATATTTCATACTAGCTAGACTATCCCAACATTGTCATATTCTGTCATGAAAGAATTACGTGATGAGAACTCCTAATTATTTCAAAAATTCTCAGGTGTTGTTATGACTAAGAAACCAAAAAATATATTATGTAGTGTATGTATGGCAGAAAAAAGGGATGGCTGATATGATGATGATGACATGTAAAGTATAATGTAAAGGTTCTTGCAGAAACCTCTCGTACTGTATTCAAGTCTGTATGCATAACTAGTCTACAATCTCACTAGAGTCGCCCAGTTTTACACCAGAAGTCTGTATAAGTTAAAAGCAGTTAGTAGGCTTTAAAACTCTGATTACATGTAATTTTTTTAACTACACAGCTTAAAGTACTTATCTTTAATGTCTCCCGCATGGACTAAAAAATAAGGAACCTTCATATTGTAGACATTTTATTTATCAATTAGTGCTCGCAAAGCGATGTACACAAAATCGTAAAAACACAAAAACCAGGAAGTGTTTTTTTCGTAATTTGAAGCGTAAAATGCGTATACACAACGTGAGGGAGATGCTCCGTGTCTTCAATATAATTATAAGTACTTTTAAACAGAAATGAAAAGAATTCTTTTATCAAAAAATCTAGTGTTTTCACTAGTAAATGAATTCACATCGTCATCGAGTAGTTAAACTCAAAAAAAGTTTGATCTCGTAATTCATGTAGTTAACTATGCATTGTATGAGAGATAAAGTAGTTTTTACTTTTATTTTCATAAATCTGTAGCAGTTAGTTACTTTGCGTATAATATACTCCGTATATGAAACATTAGCTCATGTTTTTTTTCTGCTATAGTAGATGAGAAGGCGTAACGAGTTCGATAATTTTGAAAAGGATTGATTGGGCTCAAACAGCCATGGACAGAGTTAAGTGGAAAGAGGGAGGCCTTTGCCCTGCAGTGGGACACATGCTCATATTAACCCTTAATCAAACATAGGGAAATTATTTCCCACCCGACAATGATCTACATTTTGGTATTTTATAATTTATCGATAATCGATACTTCAAATTATTTCGATCCATCAAAAACTATACCATATTTCTTTTAATTTCTGGCAACACTGTCTTAATAAATGTCACATGCCTTAAACGTCAAAGTCAGTTCAAACTTCGAGGTCCGTTTTTTCCGTCAATTTAGCTCTAAATGGGGAGGAAAACTGCCTTTTTATCCCGCTTGGTGGCGTCTAGGCAACCGTACCTTGCTTTGACATAAGAACTGTCAAATCCTATACATTTTTTTGTAAACAAGACCAAACTTCTCGTTTTTTTATCAAGAATGCCTCAATGCAGTGCCTTAAATTATAAAAACCGGGGAGTTCATCTGTTCCCCAAATGGGAAAGCGCTTTGCGGATTAAAAACTTCAGGGCAAGTGATACAGCAAGGTTATGTAGTTTGCACTTCAGAGAAAGTGATTATTTCGGAAGAAGTAATTAAACAGGTAAATTAAATGTGACTTATTTATTCTCCAAATACATGTATAAATATTTACACCATAGTAATTCTTACACATATGTAAAATTTCAGGTAATGAACCTTTGTCAAAGTTCCTTTCCTAAACATATTATGAACTGTCTTCTTCAAGATCAAAGTGGACTCCAAAATTTTGATTTCGATCGTATGCCTCCAACCTAGAGGAAGACAAAAAATATAAGTTTGTTATCATAAAAAAAGAAGAAATATGAAAGATAACCTCAAATACTTAAAATGCCTACCTTTCAATCAAATCGGCCTTTTTCCCAGCAGTCGACGCATTTCTTCGTCGAAGCTCAGTTCGAAGTTCTCTTAAAGATAACAGCGTGTACATTTTGTAAGCTAAATCACAAAATAAACACAAAAATCGCAACCACACACTTGCTAAAAGACGTAAACAAGGTACAGTCGCTCGCAGCGCCATCTGTTTCTACCTTTTAGTGTGGCTCCCTATTAGGATTGTTGTGAAGTGTTTTTTGTCTGACGAGCAGAAAAATTCTTATAAGTACGTAACTGTCCTTATTTCTGTAAGTAGACTATATTTCTGATATATTGATGGTATAAACAGTGTATAAAAAGAAAACTCCGTGTTAGTTTTGTATGTCTAAACTAGGTGGGAAATAATGTCCCTATAACCATTTCGGTAAATACTAAGTGGGAAATTAATTCCTTATATCCCTTTCGCGTTCATTGTTTTATCAATATATATAAAATGTTGATTCTGTCTTTTTGTTCAATTTTTTTTTATTTTAAAATAAAAATAATAACAAAGAATATTGAAATCATTATTGTTATTTTTAGGAACGTAAAGAGTTTCAAAATGTCGTTGCAATCTAAAATGAAAAGAAAGAAGACAATAAATGTAACCAATGTATGATTCTCCTGTTTTGTTTCCATTATGTGATTATTACTTTTTGTGCAATAATAAATAACCTAATTTCTATGATTTTGTTTTTTTCTTAATTATTCAAAAACCAAGTAAAGTCAAAGGCAACAACTAGTCATGCAGCACAACTAGGCATTGCAGTAAAGGATATAGGGAAATAATTTCCCACCATTGAAACAAAACATATCCTAACCAAACATAGGGAAATATATTCCCACCAGAAAAAAACATATATACTATGTTTTTTTTTATATTTAATTTATCATACATTAAAACTATTTCTAAATGTAAGCTAAATCCATTTTAACATCTTTGATAAGTCTTACACAGCGCCGCGTTTGTTTAAGGGTTAAATAATAGTAGATAGAAAAAAAAATAAAGACGTGTAAATATAAAAAAAAAAGTAAAAAACTAAAACCCGACTACGACAAAAAAACGACGCTGAAAAAGTATGAAACAAGATTTTCAGGATAGAATAAAAAGAAAAGCCGTAGTCACACGGTATTAAAGTGTTTAGGTTGGTACCTATAACGTGTGACTATGACTTTTCTCTTTATTCTATCCTGAAAATCTTGTTTCATACTTTTTCAGCGTCGTTTTTTGTCGTAGTCGGGTTTTAGTTTTTTAATTTTTTTTATTTAAACAATTTTGGTGTTAAATATATTTTTTTACTCTTGACTTTTTGTCCGCTAGAAGGCGTGATTTTAAATTTGAGCAATATTTTGGAAATGTACAAGTGAGGCCTTTTCAAATGATATCAAACACGGCGTATTTATCTCCATTTTTATTTTTTAAGCCTTACTTTTTGTCCGCTAGAGGGCGCCAAATCGCTTTTTGTGACACGTCACGTAGCTTTTGTTCAGCGGAAAATTAAGACGGTTCTAACGATACCTCATATGTCGAGTTCCGATAAGTAGATAGCTTTGAGGGAACAAATGAAGATACTCACATACATACATACATACAAACATACATACATTGCCAGTCAAAATCATAACCCTCCTTTGGCTTTGCCGTAGTCGGGTAAAAAATAAATAAGTCAGCTAGTTCACAAAGAGACGTACACGGAGCAATAGTTTTGTTTTAGGTGTAATTTTCGATATTGAAGAGGAAATATAGATATTTTCTCACTCCACTCCACTTATTTTGACAAACGCAGTTGTTGCACATGCTGGCTAGAAAGTTTTTTTACGATTAATTACGGAGATATGGCTTGGTAGTGCTGATCTATTTTTTTATTGATCAGTACACGTGTTTAGCTCAGTGGAAGTATTCTCTGCTGAAACAACTTAGTATATTCGACGAGTGAATATTTCTCATCACCCATTGATAAGTGGTGATCCTCGTATCAGACGGGTGTTGATAGGTTTCTGTATAAGGGCCTATTTCACGATGTCCGAATAGCCTCTGATTACATTTCTTATATCGAACTTAATCATAGGTGAAACTCTAAATGCAAAACATCTAATAATCATGAACTGAATCTATGATAGAGTCTGTCTCACGATTTCCCTCAAACCGCGTATACCTACTACAGTAGGTACATCTTTTTATCACGGCATCTTTTTTATTCCAAATTTTTCTTCTATTTTGTTAAAGTTTTAATCTTTATTCTTAAGCTCATAACAATGGTTTATATTTCCGCGATGCTTTTAATTGATAATACCAGTTATAAATGAATTAATATGAAACTCGCTTCGTCACCGTGTTATTAATAACATTATAATGGAGAGGTTCAGATGATATCTGATTATAAGTTCATAATACTCGTAATATCAGATCATCAGCGTGTTATTGTCTACTGCAACACCAAAGATTTTTCGGGCAAGAATGGCGAATTAAATGAAATGCAGCTGCGGTCGAACATGACAGTGCATATTGCATTGATCACCATCACCTGATGTTTTCATTGGAAATTTCTCGTTGATACCGTCCGTGTGGGTCAAAATCAGTAGCTTGTGGCGCACCGCTTCTAGATGGAATGTGTTCCTGGATGCCGAAGGTGGGTGGCACCAGGTGATGTGATGCAGCTGGCAGAAATCTGTGTTCAGTAGAGAACTATACTAGGCAGAGAAGATTGATTATGTTGGTAGGATTAAGCTTTACTTTTGGAATTTCTTTGGTACTATAGGAATATGAGGAACAGGATGTAAAGGTGTTCCTCGTCCCTTGTAGAGAAGGGAAGATCCTCCGACTAGACAGGTGTTGCGTCTTGTCTTGTCGTCTCGTCTTTTTCTAGACTTTGGTCATATTTATATCTTCTTAGTGTCTCAATTTAGATTAAGCCCCTAAGAGACCTACGCGTTGGTACTGTCAGTAGCGTCCAGCTTTTGTAATGATCGATCAACAGGACACACAGATAAGGTATAATGTTTGACTCGTCAATGAATCTCTGCCTGAACAGGTTTCACTGCTGTAAGCAGGCGTTAAAAATCATGAAAAATAGAGCTAAAAGAAGCAGATAATTGCTGCTAGACAAAAAGGCTCTATACAACATCACTCATTGGCTGTTGTGATCTAATCAGCTTCGTAATGACAGTGCAATTAGCCTTCATAGCTCTCGTATATGCATATAATGTGGCCGAATAATGCACTCATTAATATAATCATAATAATATCATGTGTAGTAAGCTACTTTGTGTCTTTTTTGTGCATACGAATATTGCTAGTATAGCTCTCTGTTTTAGAAATGTTTAACACTAAGGCTGAGTTGCACCAAAAAATTCGTTAAAGTTAAAGTTTTTGTCAAATTTGACAGTACTATATGGGGTATCTAATAGAAAAATTATTACATTTTTTTTTTTGCAAACATTCAAACAAAGTAAGTACCTATTATATTTATTGCTTTGCCTACCTATAGCACGTACCTATTATTTTTTGGATGAACAATTACATAAGATGAATATCCTTGCAATGCAATCGTATAGTCAGCCACCAAGCTACGTTTTTAGAGACTCGAAATCTTGGCAAGAAACATTCGTCGTTCCATGTGGAAAAACGATCGGCTCTAGGTAATCACACTTTTCTTTTCATCGCTTTCGTCATCAGAACTGGTTTCTGCGAGTATTTCTTGGAGCAGGGACATGATGTCTAAAGGTTATATTCAACGCGTTTGACAATAAAATTGACAGACAATTTAACATAAACTATAACACTAACCAGCGGAAAGTGAGTGGTTGCAGTTACCGTTAAAGTTATGACGTCATTTAACTATTTGTCAAATCGCGCAACTCATTGTTGGCATAACCGATACAAAACTGAAGTTTTGATGTTTGTTTGACGTGCCATTTGACACAAACTTTAACTTTAACTACTTTTTTGATGCAACTCAGCCTTATTGTTTTGTTGAATTATATCAGCAGGACACTCATATTTTATTATTGGCTTATATCAACAATTTGGGAATAATAAAAAAGACAATGTTTAGTGCTACGTACGAATTTAATTTAATTTATTTAAGATAGATGGATTGCGTGAGGAATGGTGTGAAGGAAAATGACTGTGTAAATTATAGCGTGACGATTGATAGGGGCGAATGGAGGAAAAACGTGTTGAACCGTCTCCAAATAACATGAGACAAGGGCAGGACAATGATGAGGAAGTTTATTTAATCTATGAAACAAAAGGCTGTGAAGTATTTCCTAGTAAAACGATACTCTTATTTACGTATGTCTAACTAAGAAGGGCGCGATAAGATAACTTTAACAGTAGTGCCTTGAAAACCTAAAATACTATTTTCAACACACTTGCTCATAAAGTGGCTATAATTTCACCGCAATTAGGCACGTAATGACACCTATAATCAAACTGTGACTTTTTCATTGCTATTATTCACTAGTGAGTTATAGGTTTTTTTTTTAAATTTTGTTGGTTGAGTTGCTACGTTCATAAAAAAGTTTCGATACAAAAAAGATCGTGTTCAATAGTAAAAACAAATTAATGTACCTAGTGCTTCCCCATTTCATGCAACTTTGAATTTAAATACTTAGATAATTTCAACTTATACGTTTTTAATAAATTAATCTTTCACTCAAATAATATAACTTTTGTTTTCTCTGTAATAAAGAAAAAAAATACCCATTTTGTCCGTGGCTAAAACTCTATCCGCGAAAAGTCAAAAATAAAGAAACCACATTCTTTTAGTCTATGGCCGATCGTCATTGTTACAGTAGTGGCGCCACTGGTCAAGAAAAAATGCATCGCTACGTCAAACTTAGTACATTTATTTTAGTTCCGTGTTTTCCCGCCTGCATAGATAACTTGGTAGAACTGTAGATGCGCGCGCATTAATTTTTCCCGCTATTGTGAAAAAAAAAAACAGAACTTGTTTTAACTGTTGAAGTTGGTAGAACTGTAGATGCGCGCGCATTAATTTTTCCCGCTATTGTGAAAAAAAAAACAGAACTTGTTTTACAAGTGTGTTGAAAAACGTCGTATGATACACGTGTGTATTGATGATTACCGTCCTCGGCTTTCTTAAGACCCTCACCTGACGGCTCGGGTCTCAATGGCGCCTCTGCGGTAATCACCAACGTTACACACTTGTACCATAATGTACTATTCTAAGCAGTAATCAAATTGAAGAACGAAAACGAAGTTTGCAGTATAGACTTGAACATTTCCATGTTGAAGACGACTAGTCCCATGCCGGTCACTATCATGCCCTTCTGAGCCCTTGTGATCATGAATATCAGCAACTTGGTCACCTCGTTGTCGGCCCAGCGTTCCCATGGAACCTCGTACAGTTCCAGCGGTGTCTCCTCACTCGTCTAAAATAGGGAAAATATAAAATTATTTCCATTATCTGTTCGTCAATAGTTTGGATGTTCAAGAGGACAGAGGTACTACATTTCTTATAATTATAGAAGTCACAAATCTGTACCTAATAGTAATTGCATATTTTCGTTTACACGGAAGTACACAGATTGTCATTTGAAAACCCTTAAACTGGGGGAAATATATGTGTCAATATTTTTAGGTTGCACGAAAACAGTTATCCAAAAATAATTTTCCGAAATTTTTCTATATTCGAAGGCACATAAAATTCAAACACCAAAGTCATTTAAAACAGTACCTTATTTAATAAATCACGGCGCGAATGGAGCTCGTTCTCACATCTTGATAGTCGTTATGAACACATAGCTTACGGTCTCGCTAATGTTCTCATTACCAGCAGGTAATCATTAGCTACTGGATAAACACTATCTATTTGATCTAACAGCGACTGAGCCTGGTTATGTTGTAGCTATCCTTGTCAGTCTGACAGACTTTGCAGTGATAGGGAATGATGAATAGCATACCTCATAAGTAGAATGTGTGTTGTTTTATTTTTATGATGTCTATGATTTCAATTTTGAAAAGCGTTAAAATAATATCTCTTAGTACAGTAACATTGAAAAAACCTTTTCTTTCTCCAGTCGATGTCGTTCAAACCAGTTCCCGGAACTAAGGCGCTAACGCACCGCATGCTGAAATATCGCTCTTTTATCGGAAAGTAGGAAAAACAAGGACATTACATTAAATCAATAATTTCGATATAGACAGTGCTTCCGTCGATCACTTGCCTACGGGTAACAATTATACAAACAGCACACGAACTAATTAAGAAAAGAAATCAATCACTTACCTTCGTTAATTCGCTCGCATAGTGGCAGGGTAGGTAGATGTGTAGCACACCGAACAACCCGAATGACGTATACTTCGGGTCAATCCGTTGCAACAAATATATTTGGTACAGATTAAACGATATCATGAAAGACGTTAGCGTAAACACAGCAAACAACCAAGGCCCATACACATTCTGCAGCTGAACATAAAAGTCAAGCGCGTCCTGATGGTCTCTGATTGCTTCATTCATTTTCACCCGCAACTCGTGACGGCTTCGAGAATTTTTAAAGGCCTTATCTACTTTTAGGGTTAGCAACCTTAATTTAAGTCGGAGATGAGTAGTCGCTATGCAGAAGGAACCGTCGAATCCACAATAATTAGGCACGAGAACAACGCATTGCACGCAATTGTACGCAAACATGCATTGAAAGAAAGGAGATTCACTCTGGATATCCTCCACAAAGAGCAGCTCCATATCGTGCACCATGCGTCTCTCATAGTCATCAGTTTGAATACTCTCTATGGTCATCAAGCTTCCAGCATAAATAGGAAATAATGCGCTCATCATTGTCGGGAGCAGCAACCAGGTAATCTCCCCCAGTTTTCCAATCTTAATGTGTTCATCGTATAACGCCTGATACTCCTCTTCGAGATTGTTAGCCTCTAATAAGTCTTCAGATATTTTGTGTAACAACGGTGCGAATTTGCTTGTCGCATAGATAACGTAATACGTTTTGAAAAAGAATAGAACAAGTACGACGAACAAAGTCATGTTTCTGGAGAAATTGTAAATGTCTAAGGTGTAGAGACATTTGAAGGTGTATGTGATGAACCAGAAGAGCTGACCACCACAGAATGTGACGATTGCGGTGATAGTAGCACACCTCTTGATAGTGGTGTTCCTGTTTGGATAGAGGAAAGCGAAAGCTAGCGAGAAAGCGCACAATTTGAACGTTTCATTAAACCCTTTGTATTTTTTCTCTGGAGTGACTTCTGAGGACGTTTTTATTTCCATTTTATCTTCAGTAACACAACCTGTTCCCAGAATAAAATCACAACATGTGAAGCTTATGGGGAGTTCTCAGGTATCTGAGAAGTAGGTAGGAACGTGCCGCCGCCATATTAAAGGGCAATCACGCCATAAATTACTGAGCAATTTATTAGACTTAAATCACCACCTACGGAGTAACACCTCATAATTTAGATACACTTGTTTTCAGTACTCAGAAGTCGCAATATTAAATCGCTACACTTATTTATATACAAGCTTTGTAATGCTTATCTGCTTATGATAAATTTTTTATCAAGGAAATTTTCATACACCCTAGAAGTGTTTCTGGATGAACGTCCTCGCATACCATAGCAATAAATCAAATGAAGACAAATTTAGTATTGTATTATGATTTCTAACGTTTTCTTTCTCAAATTATAATTGGAAAGTGAACATAAGAATAAAAGCTTCGTGATGATACAGACTTGCAATATGAAAATGCAACAGGTACCATATTTGGTTGCTTTTTAACCGACTTCCCAAAAAGGAGGAGGTTCTCAATTCGATCGGTATGTTTTTTTTTTCTATGTATGTACACCGATTACGCTGCGATTTATGATCCGATTTACGTGATTCTTTTTTAGTATGATGCGGAATAGTTGCCATTTGGTCCCATAAAAATTTGGCATGGTTTGGCCCAGTAATTTTCATTTTATGACCATTTTTTTATAATTTTTCGTTCGTTTTTTTATGTGTTCGCGAATAACTTCGTCGTTTATGAACCAATTTTGATGATTCTTTTTTTATTGGAACGGAGATATTTCAAAAGTGGTACCATGATATGGAAACCAGATCCTGGTGATGGAATCCCAGAGAAATCGAGGGCAACCCTCAAACATAGGCACGTATTACGTGTTTCGTGCTTTTTCTGACGCTATACAGGTATAGGTTTCATAGTAAATATTACTATAAGATACACAACTAAAAATGAAAAAATAAAAAAACTTTTTTGCAAAAAAAAACAACCGACTTCAAAAACACCAGAAAGTAAAAAATAAACTTCAAAAGAAAAATCAGCTTCTGAAGTCGGTGACATTTGTTTGTTTGATTTGGCTTTTTTTGCCATCGTCTTCAGAAGCTGATTTGTCTTTTGAAGTTTATTTTTTACTTTTTGGTGTTTTTGAAGTCGGTTGTTTATTTTTGCAAAAAAGTTTTTTTTTAAACCCAAAACGGCGTAATACACATTAAATATTTTGGTCATAACTATGATGCTCTCAAGTTCAAGATGTCATCAAACGTTTTAAAGAAGTAATTTTAATGAGCGGTTTTGATGTTCAAGTGCTTTATATGTAAGCTGTGTATTGCACCTTTTGTAAGACTATCTTTTGGTTTAGGTGAAAGCGAATTCAGCGATTTGCATTGAAGATAGCTTTAAAACATTAAATGATGTCGCATGTAACGACTTAGAAGGAAATCCTTACCTCATTGCAGTTTATTTTTATTGCAACTAAGTATTTTGGTCTTCGCCGTCGTTTACATCGTCAAATACAACGTAAGTTTTCGGAAAGACATCTCGGCAAACAAAAAAAACAACTCAATTTCATTTAAGTGAACTAATCAGGCTATCCAGAGTAATTTTATATACCTAGCCTAGTAATTATTACCGGAATATTTTTATCTATCGTTACTATGATAATAGAATACCTTTGTTTGTGTTGTGGGTAATCATCATATTATTATGACTCCGCTCTGGGCAGAGCGGTAGGGAGTCAGACTTCTACTGACTAAAAACCACCCACGTTCCTTCTTAGCCCTTGTGCCGAGACAGCGGTATCTCTTTCGGCCAACCCGCAACCCTGACGGGCATGCTAATAGAATACCGTCCTACGATATTAGATATGTCTGGCTACCTACGGAAAAAGATGAAATCTTACGAAAACTCCATTTTCGTAAAAATTAGATCAATAACAATTGTGTATCGATACCTACATTCGTTACACAAGCACACGGCTGCACCTAACCAAAGCGATTAAAGCGCAAACACGCGACCGTCGCGTCATCGCCTTCATTTTGTTTGCTAAAACTGAATGTGTGGACGCACGGACCGATTGAGCGCGCCCCGGTTTTCCGAACAAAAGAGTGACAAAATATGAATGTTTCAATCTCGTATTCACAAAACAGTCGCTTTGGTTAGGATACGGTGTATAAGTAAGTAGGTATAATTAGCTTTATTAAACAAAAGTCAGTGAATGTAGTAGTGTCCGGTTTTCGGCTACGCAACGCAAAACTTTCAACTGCTCGAGATTTTTGCTCGAATTATTATTTAAAAACAGGAATGTCCGTTACGAAATACCAAAACGAGGTGACATGAAAGTGCAAGGGCTTTTGAATGGTCGATTTCATAATTCTTCAAAATCAATCTTCGGAATTAAGGTTGTCGTAATTTTTATACTTACTGAAATTAAAAACTTTCGACTTAGACTGAAACAATATTTATTGACACGATTAATCTTTGCTTAATTGCTTTCGATATTGTTGTCTAACATCATCAAACCTGCGAGGGTGAGGCAGAGGTGTATCCTCAAAGAAGTGTATTTTACTCAAGATTGATGTTGTTGTTATTCCTACTTTATTTCACAAATCATTCGTTATCAATAAAAACAAGTACAATATGTGTTCCGGGAAACTCATACATTAAACAAATGTGAAAATTAAACTGTTTAGTATTAGCGATATTTACTACGTTTATTTCGTAAAACATACTTTTGTGAATTGTTGCAATTTTAGTAGAGATGTAGAGATTGTAGTAGTAGAGATATTTCTCTATAATTAGTGTAAGTGTTTTAATAGTGTATATTTGAGTATAAATTCATTAGATACTGAAACTCTATAATTAGATAGACAGGCACCTCCTGTGTCCATAATTAAATAAAATATACTTACACGTGTCTTTATAGAAACTAAAAACCGGATTCTGCAATGAAAAATATTATAGGAGGAGTACTATGTTATTTATTTAGTTATTTCGTTTATTTTATTAAACTTGGTCTCCTTTTTTTAAATATATAGTTTTAATTATTTTAAAATTTTAATTGTACCTACGTGTGTTATAGTTCTACATTTCTTACCTTTATTTTACTGTGTTGATGTTTCAATTAATTTAATTAATGGTTCAGTTTTAGGTTAAGACAATTTTAATAGAGAGTTTTTCGTTCCAAAACCGGTGAGTAATCTAAGGTATTTCTGAAAAATACATGTGAATTATTTAGTTCAAAAGTAGTATTTTGTTTACTACGTAATAGCCAAATATGCGTTTATGGTGTACCATAAACGCATATTTGGTTGTCTCTATCATTATCACAATATCATAATATTTGAATTAGATCGTTAGGTCACCTTCCATTTACGATATTGTAATTGCGACCGTGAAATGCTTTGCATATTTCACCGCTGATTAAGCTTTAAATGTCTGAATATAGACCTACCTATAACAATAAAACGCTTATGTCCAAAACACAATAAAATAAAAACACAATCAATAAAATACTAATTCATAATGACTTCATATATTTTTGGTCTGCCATTTAAATATTTGTTATGTAAAAAGCATTAATAATGTAGTAGAAAACAAAAGGCATAATATATTAAAATAATTAATTGATCGTTTTAATTATTATAGCGTAGCACAGAAGGCGTGAAACCAGGTGCAGAGGTGCTGTTGTGTAATATGAGAAATTAGCTATGTCCAGCTGTGAGTTGCCAACTGGTTGTTAGAACATGATGGACGGGAAATATAGTCACGTGGCATTCTGTAGTTTTGGCCTTACCCCATTTGACAAATTTGAGGTAAGTACGTAATTTGATTTTAAAACATTACAAACTAAACCTTTGATCAGCTTCTGTTACGTCCGGACTTGACTCATTTTCAAAATAAAAAGTAAAACAAATCAGCAAATTCTTCCCAATACGAGTCAAGCTTCAGACCTATTTCCTTGTCAGATATACATTTTTTTAGTGAGTCAGCTCCATCTGGCAGGTGGAGTGGTTTCCGGTGTAAATACGTCATGATAAAGACAATCTTAACGAGACTTTGTATTTTTATTAGTAACTAGCAGACGTCCCGCGGTTTCACCCGCATAGATCCCGTTCCCGTGGGAATACAGGGATAAAAAGTAGCCTGTGACACTCAGCAATAATGTGGCTTTCTATTGATGAAAGAATTTTTAAAATCGGTTCAGTAGATTACCCCTTAAAATTTAACAAATACACAAACTTTACCTCTTTATAATATTAGTATAGATAGTATAGATTGGCTATGTTGCGCTTTCTCATATTTATGTACCTAGTGAGAAAATCTGTGGGCTAAAATTCGTTTTAGATTCGATGATATCAATATGGAAACACATGTGCAACCGATACATGTGCACATCTCAAAGACGAGTACGGTGCAATAACTCAGGAGTACTCAGCTATTAAAGATGACGCCACAGTGCTCAATTGAGCCAGTGAGCCATTGAGCCATGGTGGCACGCGAGGTGGCGTGCATTCCGGTCGACGTGGTCTTCTGTTGAGCAATTAAGAGGAAGTCTGACGTTTGACCTCAACGTGGAATGTGATAGGTGAATTGGTTTAGTTGTAGCCTGTCTATCAATTAGTTTTCTTCGAGTTAGGATAGTGATACATCTTTTATTTCTGGCCTTAAAACTTCTACACCACTTCTACGTCACCATATGTGGCAATGCAGGGAAGCACTCTCTCTCTCAGACCCCATACTAGTTGTCTACTGTCGCTTTCTTTTCTTCATCAAAAACAGTGGTACATCACATAGAGAAGAGTATCTTTTGTATAACAGCCACGCATAGAGTACCAAGCATACAATATCTTTATTCTTTCCAGAACGCACCATCATGAACCGTAAGTCTTACTAGTGTTAAACGTAACGTTTGTTAGAGTAATTATCGGGCTTTTTGAGAATGGATCTCACAAGTTATTACACGTATATACGTTACACACACTAACTAGCTTTTAATTTCCTCTGTAAATTATGAAATTTTTATTACTTACAAATTGTTGCCAGTAGATGAACGTTGCAAAACTTAGACAAAGTTTGAAAAGTTGAAGTCCGACCTATAAGAAATGAAAGGAACTTAATATTCAACTTGAGCTAATAATTTACTATTGAAGCAGACAACGTGTTGTCATCAATAGATATGATATCCTAACAATTCATAAAGGAAGCAGATTATTTTAGGAATTAAGGATTGCTGAAATATTCAGGTGGTACCTTTCTGAACGTAGAATGTCCATAATTATCGTTATAAACATCGCGGCCAATGTGAAAGAAGACATCATTTTTTTCCTGAATTAATGATCCTAGTAAGTATCATCAATTGTCTCGCTGAAAACCATTAATTTATTTGATCGTAAATCAATAATCGCAAACAATATAAATCATACCAATTTAATTAAGTTTCATGAAGTGAAAAGGCGTATGCGTATTAAGTAATCAACTCGCTTATCATAACATCCAGTTGTTTTAATTATGTAAATATGTTACGTACGTTACGCCCTCGGTCGACGGACGAGCCTAGTTTATGAGGGAAATGCTATTCAAACAGGATTCGGCACGTCAAGGCTTATTAACGAAAAAATATTGCATATTATTTCAGTATTTTGCATTTAGTACATCGGTTCTTTTAACCAATGCTGATTAGTGAATTGAAAGGGAAGTAATTGTTCCATTTAGTGTAATGTTCAATGTAATGTAATACTCGTAATGTAATATTGTGTTTAGCTGTTATTTCTGCATACATACAATCTGTCCAAATAAGGTTTATCGTATTATCCAGTACTGTTGTGGAGGTTAGATAGGCACTCTCAGTGAAATACTGGTTTGAATGAAGACCCAAACCAACAATCTTGAGAAAAAGCTAGCCGATGATGATGACAAGTCCATGGGGGACTCTTTTACCTTGTCTAGAAAATATAAATGAGACTCATTCTTTCAGCCCAGTTTATATGGAATAGGCTTATTGCCCGCGACTCTCACGATGTCGTTGCCGGTGGATGCAAACGGCAGGTTGTCGTTCGTTATAGCGTACTATGGGGGAGGCTTTTGTCCAGCAGTGGGCGTCTTATAGCTGATGATGAGGTGAGGAGGCTTATATTAAACTGTACAGATGGCAGAGTTCTGAAAATTGTATACGTAATAAAGAGTTCAATGCTATCAAGGTCTGAAATAAAGTTTTTTTTTTTTTATGTAGGTACCAATGTCAGCATGTTAGTTTAACTAATTTTACTACACATGTGATAATGTTTTCAAATACAGACTTCTCTATTACTACTAGTCGTAGAATATTTGGTATTACCATATAACACGTGTATCTTAGGTTTCTATATTTTATTGTATAAAGAAAAGGAGATAGAATGCAAAAAATAAAATAAGACTGGAGGAGCTCGTAGGTTAGTAACAGCTTTACCCATACATCGACCATCTTTAGGTAAAACCGTGCTTGCCTAGGTGGGTGGGTGACCACCCATTATAATATACTGAATTGC
Source organism: Diarsia mendica (assembly GCA_949316265.1). Classification (NCBI taxonomy): domain Eukaryota; kingdom Metazoa; phylum Arthropoda; class Insecta; order Lepidoptera; family Noctuidae; genus Diarsia; species Diarsia mendica. The sequence goes on from OX438897.1 coordinate 18,271,091, forward strand.
CTCCGTGTCTTCGAAAGCACATTAAGCAATTAGTTCCGGGTGCCATACGTAGATCTTTGGCAGTCGTTACAGATAGTCACTAGTCAGTGACCTGAAAAATTCAATCCGTCTTACCAAAGTAGTAACTGATATGTGGAGTTCAGATAAGCAGTCGCTCCATGTAAAGTACTGGTATTATAGCTGCATTCAGTTAGACTGGCAGATGATAATATCCAAATGGTTTTAATAAGAAAATTTATGAAAAAGTACAAACGTAAGAACAGAGTCTGAAACATAGCTCCGACAAACGTTTCTCCGCAGAACCGTTCCACTACGAACGTTTCGCCGACAGAACGATTGATTCACGAGTGAATCGACGACAGAATCTTTCACCAAATAAGAATTCGTCGACAAAACTGATTTAGGCTTTGTTAAACACTACTGACTAAATCTAAAGATTACAAACGTATTGATAGGTTAAATGAAAACCCATTGTAAAATGAAAACAACTTTTATTGTTAAAAATTACCTAGATAACAATGATTATTACCAAAACAAAATCACAACAAATCAACTATGATTAACAAAAACTTTTCCAAAATTCACACATTATTTTGGATAAATATGCGCCCAGCCATTTAAGCACGTTTTTATGTCCATATCATCCTTTTCTGACAATGGCTAGGTAAACTTTTTGTGAAAGATATTTTTCTCATAAGGGTTGGTTCCGAGGTTGGCCCTGGTGCAAGCCATGGTCCGGGGCGAGGAGGAATGGGACGCTGTCGCCTCCTTCTGCGAAGCAGTGATGCTTGCGAACAGGCCGTGTCGAAGAAAGAGTTGTCAGCAACATGGGAAGAGGTCCCAAGGGCCAAAGTCGTCGGGGCTGCGGGTTGTTCTTCACAAGAGAAACCGCGGTTTCGACATAAAGGGCTAAGAAGGAACATGGGTTGTTTTTAGTCAGTAGAAGTCTGACACTTCCTTTCACTCTGCCCAAGAGCGGGAGGGGTTATTTGATGATTTTCCACTCATTTGTATTTAGTTAGTGTGCAAGTTTAGATTTAGTTTGTAGTATTTAACCATGCTTAAATCAGTTTTGTCGAAGAATCCTTATTTGGTGAAATATTCTGACGTCGATTCGTGCTGTCGGCGAAACGTTCGTAGTGGAACGGTTCTGTCGTTGAAAAACTTAAAAACGAAACATTCCGTCGGCGGCTCATCCTACGGAGAAACGTTTGTCGGAGTTATGTTTCAGACTCTAAGAACAATCCACAATTTATCAAATTCAAATAACTACATGACTCACACGGATTTGCCGCAGTACATAGACATAAGTACATAAGTGGGCGTGCAACCGGCATTGTAGCCGATTAATTATAAATTGATAATGTTCGTAGGTCGAATCAAAGGAACCATTTCGATTTATTGTTGTTCGAAGGTTGTTCAGACATTTACGTTGGCGTTATTACAGGTGCCTTTGAGGTATGCGTTTTGAATTGTTAAAAACAGTAATTAATGTCGTATTGAGAGTCATGCCGATATGTTCATTGATACTGTGCGATGAATTATATGTAGCTTGTGTTACAAGGTTGTGTTCTTACATAATAAGTGATCTATGAGCTTGTGGATCTGTTGTTATGCTTTGACGTAAGATGCTCTGAACACATGTGCTGATTGCCAGCTGTGATGGTGCTAATCAAAACGCTAATCAATTGAACAAAAACTGCTTAAATTTTTAAATTTTGGTGATCACTAATTGTAAACGTTTGAATCAAGGTAAGTAGGTAGTTGTGGAGACAGAGAGGTATGGAGCTGTCGCTAACTATGTTCTATCTTTTATGGTACTCTCATAGTGACATCTGCACTGCCTGCGACCAATAAAGAAGTAGCTGTTTATATGCGATAAAATAACTAAAAAGTATCAATTGGTTAATTTCTTTAGCGTAGTAGCGTGACTGTAACTGGATAAAATTATCATTCAGTTTTGGTCTTCAGTGTCCAAAGTAAATTCAGTACCTGCATACCTTCGTCTACGTGACCCTAGTAACGTAAGCTCAACATGTTACAGTTGTACAACATGTCGACTATCGATAACCGGTCGACATGTCCAGTTGTCCACGACACAGGTCGCTACTACGACTTCAAGGTGAGACCCTGGGTTTGATCTCCGGCCGTAGATAGTTGACCGCGGATCTAAGTTTGTTTTCTTTGTGTTTAGTTCCGTCTGTGTAATCCGGGGTAAATCAGTGGAAATTATGGTATAGGATGTGTTTTAATTACTAGTGTATGTTATAATTGATAGGTAAGTTTACATATTGATGTATTTGATGTAGTTGTTTATAACATTTTATTATTATAAGAATTTGTTGACATTACAGACATACAGACTTAAGGTTTCCACCGGGACGCAATATTCTCTGTCCGAGGCAAGAGTTGGCTTGTTGTGTTATAATCATTTATTTTTATCATTAACTTATCACAGCATTGCTGAATACTAATTCTGAGATCTTTTTCCAAGTTTCATTCTTAAATGACTGAGAAAGACGTGGAGTCGTTCTTGTCATATAATTTGTATAATTATACGGTTTAAGCTAACCTAAGTATAAAATGCGCACACTATAGTTTTGAGTCTAAAAACCATTCTTTACTGACCTATCTCTAGGACACGTTCATAGTCGATCGACAAAGACCAAAAGGTGAATTGTCGTGCTCGGTGTTACTTGTAAGGTTACCGACTCAATAGCTTGTATTCACTCTCGTGATTTAGTGCAATGGTGGTATATGACCGACATAGGAAATTATACAAACGTTTCGTTTAGACAGAATGCTTCTTATGGTTGTCTACATAGTAATGGTGAATGTTAAGACAGTCTGTGTACGTCAATTTGCTTAAATCTTGGTTGTTAAGTGAAATAAGATAGATAAGTAGAATACTCTTCATTTTAGATCTACAACAGGAAGAATATGAATAAGGTAAGACTATAAGTTCTGTAGCTATAGGTTAAAAAGCAATAAAAGAGAGAAGTGCTAAGGTTCTCATCTCATCTATGTATTAGACTGCGTGTTTTTGACAAGAGCCTAGTTATCCTCTGCATTGGAAAGTACTATTCAAATATTGGTTAAATATTATACACATGGCATGCCTTTTACACGCAAGTTGCTTATTTATAATTAATAGTTATTTACCTTCGTGACGTTACGCTTAGTGAAAATACTTTCTTTTTAATAAGAAAATTATACTCGTAAATTATTATTTCTAATGATAGTGCTAGCCAATGCTTATACTACTACTAGAAAATCTCTTACTAGTAAATGCACATCAAGTTTAATATAATTAAGCCAGCTAATTGAACACGTCGGCTTCTATTAAAGGTGACTATACTCTGGAAGAGCTAAGACACTTCTTACACAGTATGTACACATTATATTTTTGATAAGGTCACATACTTGGAATCGTTTCGTGATGTAAAGCAATGCACTGGAACAAAGGCCGGTTGACGTTAAGGTCGGTGCCACTGCTAGCGATTAACTGGTAGATAGGTCGTTTGGCAGTTAGAGGTGAAATTTAATAGTTTTGGCTCTACTATGAGACATCGGAAACCGCGAATCAGCCGCAAGTTAAAGGGACGATTAATGTTCATGCCTGATAAACAGGGTGTCTCAGACCATGAAACTGAACAACTTTTGTTCCATGACTGTTGGCCAGCTGATCGCGGAACTTATGTTTTTTTTCCTACTCCTCCGCTATTCTTTTCTGATTAATTTCGTTGCAGGATCCAAGATAGTTAAATCGTTTCTCTGGGAATTCGTCGAACTTCATTGTCCCGGCGTTTTTCTTGTGGTCGCCACTGTTGATGCTGGCTTACAGGAGTTACAGTGGTTTCGGAATAGTGTGGAGGGCTTGATCGCGTCAGTCCCAGTATAAAGACCTTTTTTATTTCAAGAACTCGAGTTTTTCAAGGGGCACAAAGCATAATGAAATCAGTTGGGTTAGTCAATTCATCTGTACTTGATATTTACATTAATAAGCGATCGATGTAAATATTATATCTGTTTCTAGTACCATATCTGTCTTTATTACGTAACCCTTAAGATTTTTATCAGTGATTTACCCACATTTTCCTACCCTAGCCAAATTCCAAACCCACGGCATAATTGATCGCTTAAACTTGGCAACTGCGCCTGCCCCGATTTCATGATCTATGTGATCAATTTGAAACTGGCAATTGATTATCACGACCAAAGTGATTGAATTATGACGTCATAACGTTAAATTACGGCTTGTCAAGTTCACATTGTTTCGCTAATGACCGCCTGAGCTTGGACAAGTCTTTGTGAGAATAAACTACGTAATTATAACGAATGGCTGCCTTTTTATTTTCAGTTATTTAATTCAGGAACTCAATATAATAATATGCTAATTGTTGGTTAGGATAGTATATAATGTTTTAGGAAACAAAAGATTGCGTAAGTCTTCTGAAAGCGCTGTGATGACTTCTTTTTAAAAATCGGTGAGTTTGTCTTTAATTTAATGAGATTGGTTGATATACTACAAAGTTTATAAAGATAGAGTTATCGCTTGTAAGCAGTCTATGAATGAAATTTTAACACTTTGAGAATATGAAGCCCAATTTATACTTCATCTATAATTTTTATGTCAAAACGTGGGCATGTAGCGCTTGATTTTTGATGGATTCACATGGTTTACATCTCATGGAACACTGGTTTAATTAATAACGTGTTAGCTGCAAATTCAACAGATCTATGGTAGGTATCATTTACAGTTTACACATGAGATCCATTGTGTTTTTTTGACAGAAGTGTCATTTTGCTACTAACGAAACTATATGGTACCACAATGAAGGTTTCATTCAACAAATCTCGTCAGTCAATTCAACATTGAATCAAATTTTTCATACCGAGAGAAAGTTGCTACTCAGCCTCTTTTTGTTATTAAATTATAGTGGAAGTTCAGTTTTTGTATTTTTTTTCAGTACAGAATCAGCCTACCTAGAACGAATTCCCAATTATCTATGCTCTGTTTCTTACAGTTTATCTGTAACACTTGGAAACTCGAAGCATTTCGATAATGTAAATAACATGGTGCTAGCCTGGTGCTAACACAGCCAACAATGGCGGAATTGGTTCAAATAAAGTCGGTTAGTATTAGTAAATTAGTTCCACGTTAACATATCCTGGCCTAAAGGGGGTATAATCTGTGGTGGGGTCAATAATAGGGTCAGCTATTGACATTTGTAAACCGTGTACACTTGCCCCTTATCGGGCATTGCGGACCTACAGTTGGTATTGTAAGCGGGTTTAGTTGGGTATACACAGAAGTGAGTGCTTAAGGTTCTAGGTAGGGAGCTTGTATCTGGGTCTAAAGGTTTTGGGAATAAGACTATAATTATTGTCGTTTAGTACAGCTGTCACATAATGTATCATTATGACTCGATGACCATATGCGAGAGCAGCGATGGCCCAGTGGTGTCGGCCCCGACTTACGAACAGTAGGTCGTGGGTTCGAACCCAGGCAGGCACATTACTTTGTGTAATTTATTTCATCACCGCTGCTCTCAACACGGTAAAGGAAAACATCGTGAGGAAAGTGGCATGTCTTAGAACCAAAACAAATCGAAGTCATGTGACATCTGCCAATTCGCACTGGGCCCGCGTGGTGGATTAAAGCCCATCCCTCTCCTAGAGAGGAGGCCTGAGTCCCTGCAGTGGGAACATTATAGGCTGATGATGATGATGATGACCATATGCGGTGAAATTTTGATCAAGGTGGTCGAGTTTTATGTGTCTTTAGCACTACATTAATTTATTAAAATGTGGAGCAATGTGGTGAGCTATTATGTAGCAGCCTGTAATAGGTATGCATTAAGCTAAATTGCAAGTTTACTAAACTTATACCAAGGTACATGAAGAAATTATAAGTTTTGCTGTTTAATTTCCCAGCATTAAAGTTTCAACCGTATAATCTCCTTCAAATCTTTCTATTGTCTTATTGCAAGCATTTAAATTATAGTTTAAACTGTTCAACATTGATCCCCAAGGAAATAACAATAAAAATTCTTGAAACGGTTATTAAAAAATCAAATACATGTAACCTTTAGGCAAATCGCAGCGGCTCGCGTGACCGCCGCACTTATATCGACAGAGGTAACTGTAACATTAACATGCATTGCATATGTCGCAGGAGTATTGCAAAAACCGCTTTTTTCGATAATACTACATTTTTCACACTGACTGGGTCGGAGCCGCAGAATACTAATTAGTGTTCAAGTTAACAATCGTCCTGGTGGGACGAAAACCCTGAAAATAGCTCGTATTTCAAAAAAATCCCCTAAAATAACACCATGCCCTGAAATACCCGAACGGTTAAGCAAAGGTGAACCTTTTTTTTTTTTTTTTTTGGTGGGTGGAAAATTATCGAATGACCCCCCCCCCGCTCTTGGGCAGAGCGAAGGGGAGTGTCAGACTTCTACTGACTAAAAATCGAACCCATGTTCCTACTTTGCCCTTGTGCCGAGGCCACGTAATCTAGTACAAAATACCGCGGCCCCGACGGGCGTCGGCCCTTGCGGACCCCTCTTTGCTGACATCTCTTTGAGGCGCGCGTGGAACACGATCGCGCCGCCGACACGGTCTGTTGCCGTCATGACGACGGCCGGACGGCGAGCTAGCCCATTACTCACCGTCCACAGGCCCGCGTCTACGGTGGCCGGAAGCCATCACGTGGCCCCCGACGCCCGGAGCGCCTTCCGCGCCTTCCGCGGCGCCTGGGACGTTGAGAGGATCGCTCCCTCTCTCGTTCCGCCACCTCCTTCGCTAGCATCACTGCTTCGCAGAAGGAGGCGACGGCGTCCCATTCCTCCTCGCCCCGGACCATGGCTTGCACCAGGGCCGGACGCGAGAGGTCACCGCCGCCGAGCAAAGGTGAACCTTACAACCTAACAAAGACAAACACAGTTTTTGAAATGTTCGAAATAAGGGGCGAGCTTATTGCCATCGACCGCACACAAAACCAGAAACCATGGTTGCTACTAAGAAATTCCTGATAAATAAACCCATTATTAGCACTTGGTCTGACCAGGGCAACTCAAGACTGAGAGAACTCATACTCTGCAGTCCACAAGACCAACGGGGCAGTCTTAATTTTTTCTAAGTTCCTAATGATCGGATTTTCACCAAATAAACTTATTTTTAATCATCCTGCAACGTAAGGTTCAACTTTGGTTAACAACAGAAGGTTTAATTATACGTTCGTTGCTAAGCACATTCTGTTCAAAGTTATATTACTTCCTTAGTACAATTTCGTGAGGTATAACACCTTTTTGTTCGGCGAGACACCTTAATTGGAGCTGTCGTTACATTGCTTTTGATTTAATAACGTCAATATTTTATGTTTCTTTCAACAAAACACTTTTTTTTCGTGCGTCATCGGGCTTTTTGAATGTTTTATTTGTGGTTTTGAACGCACAAACGGTGCTGTTTTGTTTTTTCTTCGCTCTAGGCTAGGAATTTCTCTGCCTGGCATAGAGCAAAAGAAAAAAAGAGAACTAAAAGATGACCTAGTCAATCAGTAAAAGTTGGCACAGTCAATCGAGTATCAATGGTAACAGTTTGATATTAACAGTGCCGTGTGTCGTAGCAATTGGGGTGATTTTCGAAGAGCAATCGTGGCTTTACTTTTTCTAGTCCAATGAACCCCAAGCCATAGTTACAGATCTTAACTCCAAATATTCACTTCACGTCACAAATAAAGTGCCTTTCAACTATTAGATTATGAGAGCGCAGTAAGACTAGTTAACGAAGATCTGGCAAGGATTGTGGACTGGTCAAGACAAAACTCTCTTCTACTTAACCCGGCCAAAACTAAATTTATGCTTTTCGGATCTAAAGGGCAACTGGGTAAAATAAACAGTAACCTTGCAAACGTGATTGTGATGGGTCAACGCATTGATCGTGTGTATGAAGCGAGGAATCTGGGTCTAATTATGGACCAAGGCCTTAACTTTGAGGCTCACATCGCAAGCTGCGTGCGAAATTGTTTTTACCGCCTAAAAGTCCTATATAAAATGCGCCCATATCTTAACGAAGACCTGCGTGTACAGCTCGTTGAAAGCCTAGTTTTATCGAAACTAAATTATGCTGATACCGTCGTAGGTCCACGACTACTAGCACGCACCGAAAGACTTATACAGCGGGTTCAAAATGCCTGCGCGCGTTTTTGCTTTGACGTACCACCAAGGAGCCACTTGACACCATTTTTAAACAAGCACAACATTTTAAAAATGAAATCCCGTCGTAAGCTGCACTTAGCATGTCTTCTTTTTGGAGTCATCAAATATAAATGTCCGTCATACCTGTACTCAAAGCTTACGTGGATAAATAACCACCGGCAGCAAAAAGCCAGGCGTTGTGCTCAGCAGCTGGCTACACCACATCACAGAACTGCAGCCTTTCGAGGAAGCTTCCGATATGCAGCCTCCAAATGTTGGAATAATATTCCTCCACCAATTAGGGACCTAAACAACATAAATACATTTAAGTTAAGGCTTAAGACATTTATAATTCGTTCACAAATTGAATTTAATAATGTAAATATTGACAAATCGTTTATCTAATTTAACAATCTAATTATTATCTAGCTATTATTTACTATTTTACAATATTTTAAATTTTTATTTTGAATTATTTATTACCGTAACACAAAATCACCAAATTTTAAATTAAGTATATTATGTGATTTTTTTAACTTTTATTTCGAAATTATTTCATAGAAACTTACCGGCAAATATTGTAGGTAGATGCGCGGCGGTGGTAAATCCGTTATCTGCGATCGCCAGAATCGATGTGTGTGAATCACACATAAATTCACACCCACACATTTGTACAATCATCCTTTTGCTACGACTTCCATCGTAATTCCAAATTTCAAAAACTAATTTTGTTTTTGAACTCAATGATCAGCATTAGGTATTAGTCTACCGGCACTATACACTTTCTCGGAATCATTTGTTTCGTTTTTTTAGCTCATTACAATAGTATTAACTAGGCAAAGTCGCACTCTCACTGACATGTCATTGTGGTATTGCAATTTATTTAAAAATGCTTAGGTCGATGCTGCATCGGCCGGCCCGAAGTGCGTCATCGTCATGCCAATAAGGAATAAACTGTGTTTCGTTTTCGGATAAGTACTTATTTATTTATCAGGTATCTTCGTGTTCTATTACTACTAATATAACTATGTTAACCTCTGTGAGAAAATATTTATTTTATATTATTTATTTATTACACACTTAAAAATGCCCATTTAATAGAATAAAATTATTTATTTACTACCTACTACCCTCATCCGTGTGTCACTGCGGGGGGCCTACTGAAAACCAGCGCTGAGTGTTTTACACCCAGCATATGCTGAGTTGGTTACCCTTTCGTTATGGGCATGCTCAGCGCAGTTGAGCTGTATAATTAATTGTTAAGCTGTTTGTTGTTATTTGTTTATGTATGTGCTGCTCTTTTGTGTTGCTGCTGTCCATTAGCGAATAAATACATATTCTATTCTATTCTATTCTATTATCACATAAATTGCCTTTTCGCAAAGCGGTAGGTGTGAGACCACCCGGCGTGCTGTTCCTAGTGCACTGATGGTATCATAGGCTGGAAGCCGCGGGGGCTGTTACATGGCCAGACGAGTCCACGACCATTATGATAACTCCAACACTTTCGCGGAATGTTGTATTGAAGATAAATTGGCTCTACCGTGTGGTTTGTTACGTTGGGAACTTGGGGTTAGATGCGGTTTAGTTATGGAGATTATGGTGACTGATAGGTTTGATTTGAGGTACATATTTTTTCTAATGTCGATAGTTTGAATGCTTAGTTAAATGTTACAAATAACTAAGACCAACTGGATTAATATTTCGGACAGCAACCGTCGGAAAATAATGGAGCCATTCTTATGTGCAACTTAACGAACATAAGAAATCACTTATCTACATATTTGCTAAACGTTGGATGCAGCTAACTACGATAACCTGGATCAGCTGCAACTGTTTTGGAGATAAGGAGTGGAATTTCCTGCCTGCGTCGGTTTTTCAGAGTTCATATAACCCTAATCTATTTAAGTCGCGAGTAAACAGGCTTCTTCTGGGTAAGCTCGTTCCATCGTCGACATCATCTCTGCCCTTAGAGCCAGATTGAGGTCAAGAGCAAGTCCATTTACAATAAAATAAAAAATAATAAGAAAAAAATATAGTAAACTATAGAATACTTTTTCACATTGACATCATGATCATCATCCACAGCGATTCCATGTAAAATACTGGTATTCAGCTGCATCCGGTTAGACTGGAAGCCGACCCCAATATAGTTGGGAAAAGGCTAGGCAGATGATGAAGCAAAGAACGGTATAAATGAAGATAATAAGACTGGCAGGCTATATTCTTTTATCGTTTTCAGAATTAAGGAAGAATTTTATCTCGCACTCATTTCAGAAATATTTTCACCGAGTATAAAATAAAACAGCCGACGTTGTTGAAAAGAAAAGTGTCGTAATTGCAGCAAAGTGAACTCAAAAACGACGTAAAAACTTTCAGGTATTACGCAGTGAAGTTGCCCCAGTTTGTGCCGTGTTTCGAAAAATAAAGTAAAGTAACAAGTTTTTTAATTAATTAAATGATCGATATTATTATTTGAGGTTGAGTCGAGATTAACGCAAGAAATGTAGATTTGGAAAATGTTGTTGATTGTGTAAAATATTTGTGTCAACAACTTTTAATTTCCACAGTTTACCTACTTGTGTTCGGCATTGAAGTGAGAACATATATTTTTGTGTGAATTGTTAATATAATAAATATAGTGTTGATTCCACAGACTCTTGCATCTAACTTAGTGTCTATTTTGATTTTGAAACTGTGGGAGGAATTATTATAGTCTGCCTTGAGGTTGTTAGATATGCAAACGAACCTGTTCTGCTTATCATCTGCCTAACCTTTTCCCAAGAATGTGGGGGTCGGCTTCCAGTCTAAACGAATACCAGTATTTTACATGGAGCTAGGAGGAGCAACTCAGTTAGTACTGGGTGATAAGATACGCCTTCGTAAGACTGGTTTTCAAACTTTCAGGCCACTGACTTTTTAAGCTCGTTGAGAACTATAACGGGATAATCTGTATTACGAAATTTTTAGTAATTAACTGTAGGTAGTTGGTTTAGAACGACACGTTCTTTCACTTGCTAGAAACTTCGTAAACAATGACAATAATAATTTTCCTCGTTTACTTGTGTGTGCAAAGATCTTTGTTGAATTACCATTTTTTTCGCATAACACAAGCTCCAAACATAACATTCTACCGCCGTTTTCAGCTTACATAATTTCTTTCTTCGCGAAAAAATCTCACATTAAAATGATTACAAATGTTTTTGTTGACTGTGATGTATTAAAACATTTCACTCAAAAAGTTTCGTTTAGATGCAATCAGACAATCTCTATGTTTAAATAATGAACTAATTGTGAACTTTTTAATAGACAAAGGTATATTGTTTTGTGTGAGATCTCTCTCACAGGTCTGGAGGGAAATGTACTTTACTGGTATACTGAATATGTACAATAAATGTACATTTACAATACGTATTGTAGTTTATTGGACTTGTTAAGCTGTCGTGGGCAGTGTGCAATGTATACCAAATCCGTGTTCTTAGACCAGCATTCAGATTTATATTATTTACGAGTTTTGTTTGAATTTAAGGAATGTTCTCTGACATTTTGATGAATGTTGTCTGCATTTTGTTTTTAGCCAATGTTTTTGTTTTTTTTTTAACTAATGTTTAGCTTGTTTTTGATTTGTAATGTATGGAAAATAAAAGCAGAAGTTGTGCAATGCTGTGTCTTATGGATGCCATTATTGATTGCTCTTTATTCGGAGTCGTGTTTTATGCTAATATTGTGTAATAAGAAACAACTAAAGGCCTCTGTCAAATATAAATAACAGTATATACCCAGTAGAGGGTTTTATATTCCACCACAGCACTTATACCACCATATTTGCCGTTTTTGTAACTAGATCTGCAAAATCAAGTAACTATAATTACTGTTTTATCCCACTTTAGTTAACCGTAACTGTTACATAAGCTTCAACAAAATGGTTGATAACACACTGTAATAATGAAAAGCAGTAAACAGCAACCAAGCGTCGGCGTCGTTTAAAACACACAAGTAAGTCGTACATAGTTTCATATCTAGTTATGAAACCTGTATGAGGAAGTATGTAAGTAAGCGTTTGTTATTGTTATTTGTTACTACATGAAGCAGTTAATGGCGTACAAGTTAAGAAAATAAAATCAGAAACAAAGACATTATTTTATTGGTAGCGTTGAGCCCCGAGGTAAGCGGTAATCGGAGTTAAAACTTTATAAAATGCTGATTATTTTTAATAGAAACGACATCAAACTCTTTGCTAAATCAATAGCAAAGAGTTTGATGTAGTACTACAATCTGTTTTATACAGATGAAAAAAAAAACCTAAAAATGAACCATTCAAAGAAAAATATAAATAAAAAGAAGGGTTAACATAAAATCATTTGATGCAAAAATTCATTAACTGAAAAATTAACCCGTGTCGGTAGAATAAAATTTGTACAATAACAATATTTACAAAAATCTTTCAACCTTAGACAAGAAATATCATACTGGAAAAAAACAGATCTAGGTTATCCGCAAGTTATTAAATATGACTCGGTTAACTACTTTCATAGTGCACAGGTACACAAAGCAGAATAACCTTTACTTGCATTCAGCCCAACTACTTTGTGGTTATTCAATACCCAGTAACAACCACTTAAAGAAAAGTTGAATCTGCAACTCACACTCATCTCATAAACAGAGTCACGGCAATAAATGTGAAACTAGCCATGAGCGCTTATTTGATCGCTACTTTGAGAGCCACAGAACATAGACGCTTTTACTTTGAAGAAATGGCGCATTATTTAATGTCGAAAGTTTTCATTTTTATTCGTGGGACAGGTCACAATGTAATCAGTCTAAAATAATGTAAATGATGTGATAGTGAACTCTTTCTTTTGTTGAATAATTAGATAGTAATTACATGAATTTTCACACGTAACGCCATTTTTTGACATGTCAGATAATTTTAGGCTTGTCACGAACACGCAAGAATTTAATGTACACTTTCTTCATACTTTCCGAGTCTTTTTACGTAGTTCATACAGTACGTTTTTGGAACCTTCAGAACCATGTCATGATGACTCAGAAAGTAAAAGTACAAAGGTCTTCAGAAGAAAACAAAGCCGGGGGGTTCTATGACTATTCATAGAACCCCCCGGCTTTGTTTTCTTTGTTTTTGTTTGTAAGCATAGTGAATTGATTAATAGCTGTACATTAGGAATTAGCTGTGTGGAATGCTACAATACAGGGTGATGGGATTCATCCTATTTCTAAGCTGGATACAACTTATCGTAGTGGTCTACTGAATGAAAAATTCAGAGCTTTTTATGAGTACCTAGCAGAAAAAAAAGCTGCGTAGACTTTCATCTGTATACCTATCATTACTTACAAGTCCTATCAACTTGTTTATACATATATAATACTAGCGGACTTCCCGCGGTTTCACCCGCGTAGATCCCGTTCCCGTGGGAATACAGGGATAAAAGTAGCCTATGACACTCAGCAATAATGTGGCTTTCTATTGGTGAAAGAATTTTTAAAATCGGTTCAATAGATCCCGAGATTACCCCTTACAATTTAACAAATATACAAACACACAAACTTTACTTCTTTATAATATTATTAGTATAGAAGTATAGAAGAGTGATTTGGAGAAAATACACTTCGCGAGCAGGTATACCTCTAGAGGTATACCTGCTCGCGAAGTGTATTTTAACGAACGAGAGCTCTTTTAGTGCACACAACTTGGACTGATCAGACAATGCAACTAAGGTACAGATAAAGCTCGTTAGGTACTGGTTATTTTTTTCCAGATTTTCAGGTCTATCTTAAAAGCTTTTTGACGAAGTAACTCATTACGTTTGGCTTATTTGATCAAGATAATGACAGCATCATAATAAGTGCTAACAATAATTTACAAACAGCGTAAGTCTTCACTTCATCAGGCAAAAATCTCAATTACTTTAGACAAGTTAATTTATATAATGTACTTACAATGTTTTTATGTGAATTGGCTTCGACGAAATAATGTATTTTTTGTGTAGATTAATAAAGTCATGTTATTTAAGGCCAAGGCAATAGAATGGTACCTATTTCTTTGTTTCAATAACAAATAAATCTAAGATCTTTTTTTTTACCTTTCCTATACTTTGGTGTTTACACTCAACGAGAGGTTATTGCTAATGTATAACTTTAAGGTTTTTATAAAAAAGTACAGCACTTTTCATCACAAACAGACAAACTGCGAAATGTGAGTATGTATACTAAAGGCCACCTAACACCTCTGCCTATCTCTTCGGGGATTATAGGCTTGATGATACCTTATGTAAGATGACTATTCATGATGGAAAGATGGATGCTGTATGCGTTTTTTAGAATCACAACTACAATGACAACTCTACCTATTCATCAAAAAAGTGGTTTAGCTGTTAAAAGGCTGCCAAACCGAAATACAGCCAGACACACTAAGCAGTCAAAATATTTAAGTTTAAGAGACGTCAGACAAAAGAAGTAAGTACGTTACGAAATAAATCCATGTTACAGTTTTATATTAAATCTGGGCTAGTACAATAAACTCGATTACAAAAAGCAGGTTACATAAAAAGGAAAGCAAATAAAAATACAGATATGCCATTAATAAATATCAAAGTCGCTCTTGATAAAAACTTGGTATGCGCTAAAATAGGCGGTGCACTTACATAATATATAATACATAGATAATAATATATAGGTATATAAGTACAAAGTAAGGTCGGTTAGGTTTATGGTAATACTGGTTACAATCACCAGTGCCCAGATAAATCTTAAGGCGCACGAAACAGAACAGAATAATTGTGTCACCGCGTTTGTATCCTATTTACTAAATATTAACATATTTATGAACGTAAAAATATTTGTGTTATTATGTTGCTAGAGTGGGTTTTTGGAATTCCGTAATTGTTATATGGCGGAAATAATAAAATATTTACTAGACTTCTATAATAGGTACGATTGGCATGTTGTTTTACGATGATTTTAGTACTATTTTATTGACTAAGTCCTATGCCCGTGACTTTATGCTTTCATTTACCTGTCTAAAATGTATACTATGTGTTGTATTATCTGGGATCTTAACTATCTGTGCGTCGACTCTATTTCATCCAAAATTGTCCAATTCAGTATAAAAACATAAAATTTATAAATAATCTATTACATTTTTTATTGGTATATAGTGTTCCTGGCTAGTTTCTGTTAACAGCATTGCTTTGTATCAAAATATTTTTTTTCAATATATTTTGATAGAGTAGTGATAAAATGGTCAAGTGCCCAATTCACTTTTGTTGGCCTACCAATTATGTTGAACTGTCATTGCTCGCATTTCAATCTAAACTAACCCTAAAATTATGAGCCATAACTGCTTAGCCTGTAGGTATCTGAAAATATACTAGAATTTAATTAATTTCACATAGAACGCTTTATGGATATCTTGAACTAAGTGATAGTCTTAACAAGAGCTTTCGAAATATTGTACCCCATTTGCAGCTAGACTAATGGCTTTTGCAGAGTTTTTCAGAAACTTCAAAATTCACTTACCTATTTCAATATTTTGATAATACGTTTGAGACATTTGAGTTGTTTCTGGTTTTTTTCTTCATTCGTTTTTCAATCAGAACATTTGAAACAATTTGTTAAGTTTTATTTCATCACACACATTTTGGGATGTATTATTTTAAAACACTCAACAATCATTACACGTCGCAATAGTTAATGCTTACAAATGTAATGCCAATAATGTGCTTAAGTTATTGTTGTACATTTTCCTCACAAAAATTAGTCAGATCACTTAAGTGGGTGCAAGATTGTTATAAGATGTGCACACACTCATTGAGCTTTACACTTTGTTAATTCTTCCCAACATCCTTATATTCAACTAAGATTAATCAAGTTAAAACAAATTCATTCATTGAAATATTTAGCAATTAGATTCAACGTGACTTGTTAATGAACTAAACTAAGAAACCTCATGAAAAATTGAGTCTAGACTGTAAAAGTTATATAGCAATGGCAGATTAAAGAAAAGGTTAAGGTTATCGTAAGTTTTTTGCTTATGTGTCCGTTTTAAACAAATCTAATTCTTACACGCTTTAATTCAGGTATCAATCTTGTAACAAATATTTTAATGACTATCGTGAAGCGAATAAAGTACTATAAAATGATACGTTGCTGAAAAGAAAAATGCAACTAATTATATATATATATATTTTTTTGGTGGGTGGAAAATCATCAAATGAGCCCCCCGCTCTTGGGCAGAGCGAAGGGGAGTGTCAGACTTCTACTGACTAAAAACCGAACCCATGTTCCTTCTTTGCCCTTGCGCCGAGGCCACGTCTTCTAGTACAAAAATCCGCGGCCCCGACGGGCATCCGCGGCCCCGACGGGCATTATAAATACCCTTGATTCTTCAGGTTGGTATGATCTAAGCATTAGGTAAGTTAACGAGCTTCAGTTATTATTATGTGTCAATTGTGTGGGGCAATTATTGTTCTCAAACTAAGTACATTTTGAGGAGTGTTGCGCTTGCCTACATTGTTGGTTCGTGAACTACCCATTACATACAGAGTTTGTCCCGGCTGATATTTGCAGATCATTGACAGTCGTTATTATGGTAGTCTGTGTTTCAAGTCTGACAATCGGTCTTACCAAATGTTATCATATTATCCAGTACTAACTGGGTTGTGGAGGTCAGAAAGGCAGATGCTCCATGTAAAATACTGTTAATCAGCTACTTCTGGTTAGATTGCAAGCCGAGCCCAACATTGTTGGAAAAGGCTAAGCAGATGATGACTAAGTTCACTTTGAGTGTTTTCAACCTCCCCTCAAAATATTATCGTTTATCTTTACAGTCATGTACCTAATGATGATGTGGGCGGCACTTACCTTTACCCTGCGATACGCAAATAAGCTTAATCAGAAACCTCGTAACCAAACACGGATCGATGCATTTACTGATAAGTGCGTCCCTGCCCTAAGGCTTTCAGCGGTGCCGTTTGAAGACAAGTATGCAGCAAAACATGTAACTTTTAACTACGCATTATACGCATAAGTGAAACATATACATTGATATTCATATCTATTTGTGTAATACACATGTCAGAACTGAAAGGGGAGCTAATCAAACATTCGGGTAATAAAGTATATTTTTATTACTTGGCAGTGCATAAGCTGTGTCTAGCTAGACCAGTCTGTTGGTTGTGACACTCAAATGTTATGACTGCCCTAGAATGCGTCGTGTTTTAAACCTTTTAATGCTTATCTTTGAGCTTTTTGGTAATTGGATCTTACCAAAAAGCTCAAAGATTAGCATTAAAAGGAGATAATATTCGTAAGATATAGTGAATTGATGATTGTAAAAAACTGTGCTTTCAAAACTTTACGAATATGTACATGGTTTTTTTTCACATGATTATTACAGTGAATATTTATTTTAAATACGATGCGTAGCTACAAATTTACTATGCAGCGGACACACCCACACATCATAAATTGTAACTGAAACCAATTTATATGCAAACTAATGTCACAAATTACGTGCGAAAACGTAAATACATCAAAGCAGCTGTCGATTGACAGCCTGACGTAATCTCATTCTGTAAATACTCTCGACGTGAATCAAGCCCAACTGGTACGCTCATTAAAATATTAGTTCCGCACACAGTGCTGAACATTATGTATTTATAATGACCGGTTGTCCGGTGTATTGTTTCACGCGGCCATTCCACTCCGACGGCTAATGGGGCAGCCGAGTGTGTGGATTATTCACTTCCCAACCTCACACCCAACTTTCTCACTCGTTTACGTAACGATTGCTACAGTTTTTTGGCCGATTCCGTCTTTTATTATATCGACCTTGGTACGCTGGCGACACGAAAATGTGCGACAGCGCGAAATCATAACTTGACGAAACTCGCTGATATAGAGCGCAAGCGCGGTAACGTTTTATAATACTTACAATGAAACAGTGTCTCCCTTTTAGTCACGCCGTTGAAATCTGATTTCTATGAATAAGGTGAAGGATTGGGTTCCGTAGCTAATTAGTTGCTTAAGTGTACGGCAATCCCGGGTGGCGGACTGAATGCGTAGCTATTGTGTTTTATATTCTTTCCTCATCATTTTGACAAACCATTTTGTAATTCGTTGTTTGTGTATTGAAAGGTGATAAGCTTTTTTTTTGCAGATAATTGATTTTAGTCCGGCAATCCGAAAAATCAGTGACAACCAGACTGACCAAATTACTAACTGAATTATCGGTATCAGATAGGCAGTCACTCCATAAAATACTGGAATTCTGGTGCAACTAGTTAGGCTGAAAGCCAATCTCATCCTAATGAGGAAGATGATGAATTACTGATTTTAGTGCAGTGTCAGATACCTTTTTTATGGTGGGTGGAAAATCATCATATAATCCCCCCCCCGCTCTTGGGCAGAGCGGGAGGGAGTGTCAGGCTTCTACTGACGAACCCACCACCCACCCACCCACCCATGTTCCTTCTTCGCCCTTGTGCCGAGGCCGCGTTATCTCTTTCGATAATCCGCAGCACCGACGGGCGTCGGCCCTTGCGGGCCCCTCCTTGCTGACATAGTGTCAGACACCTAAAGAAAGAAAACATAGATTTCGCCGTTTAACTCATAAGAAAAGTTCTTAATTGTTCAATGTAACGTAAAATCATGAAACCCTATCCCCCGTAATACACGTAACAACGACATAATATCGCATTCACAAAGTAGATAGCAACTCAAGTGTTACACAGTCTCTGCGGTCAAATCAAAAGTTCAAGTGTCAATTATTCGGTCGTGCAGTCGTATTCGAGTGTTCGATTACCTCCTAGATAATGCAGGTAGTACTACTTTATCGTATTGATGTAATTCTTATTTAAGAATCGTAATAAAACTGCTTTACTTTTAGGACTAAGTTGTTTCGGCGGTGAAATAAAACCATTAATAAATAATGGTTGGCAAACTGGAATTTAATAAGGAGAGGTCACGGACACGTTAGAGCTATCGAGATCCATCTTCTTCCTGTTGTATACGATGTAAATTAATCCTTCACGCAGCCGTCAACCAAGCATTCTGTACATCAAACTAAGTACACCTTCGCAAAATGTTTAGCTGTCAAACGACTTCTTTTTTTAGGGTCAATAATCACATTTTACGGTAAAACTCAATGTAGCACTCTTAAAACATTGTGCTAGTGGATGCCTAATTTGAATAGTAAACGAGTCATGGAGCTAATTTATGTAAAATTATAACCTGAAAAACTAGTATTTACAAAAACAGAGCAGCTGCGAACTTTGACCCCCAAAATCTCTGTAACTAGGGGGCTTCCCAGGTATGGTCTAGCTAGAACAAAAAAAAATATCGCAGTGGTGGGGAAAACAAGTGCCTTTCGGCACTTTTTAGGGTTCCGTACCTCAAAAGGAAAAAACGGAACCCTTATAGGATCACTTTGTTGTCCGTCTGTCTGTCTGTCAAGACCTTTTTTCTCAGGAACGCGTGGAGGTATCAAGCTGAAATTCATATCAAATACTCAAGTCTATGGTCTCTTGGAGCTGTGAAAAAATCAAACTTCTAAGTCAACGCTATCAAAAGATACTCCCGTTTATGCCGCAAATTTTCGACACTCGCAAGGGAATCAAAACCTACAGGGTACTTCCCGAGAACTCAGAATCTTGAAATTTGGTACGAAGCAACGTCTTATAGCATAGATAAAGGAATAATTACGAAAACCATAAATTTTTAGTTACATCAAGATACTCCCGTTTATGCCGCAAATTTTCGACACTCGCAAGGGAATCAAAACCTACAGGGTACTTCCCGTGAACTCAGAATCTTGAAATTTGGTACGAAGCAACGTCTTAAAGCATAGATAAAGGAATAATTACGGAAACCATAAATTTTTAGTTACATCACATAATATATTTTTTTTACGGAACCCTCGGTGCGCGAGTCCGACTCGCACTTGGCCGGTTTTTTGAGGGTACTTTTACACCCTTTAGAGATAAATCTGAAATATCTCATGTGCCTCTTCTCTTCTTCAAATGGTCGATCATTACATTACTGAGGATTGTGGTCACTAGACTCCTTTATATGCATAATCTGCCTCCATTGAGTAGTCAAAAGCCAAGTAAAAGAAGTGATGGCAACGTTTGACTGTAGAGTTAAAGGTTGCCATCACTTCTTTTACTTGGCTTGATATGCCTCATGTGTAATAATTAATTCCACACATCAGCAGCATAATATGGGCGACTTTATTAAGTGACGATTTGCCATCGACACGCTAAAAAGAAGAGGGCGGCTTTCTGTGAATACCATCATTTCTATAGAATATTGATAGTGCAAGAGCTGTCTCTTGAACTTTAGATGTGGTAATTCCGTTCTGTTTCATTGGCTGGCTGATTCTGATTCGCTTTTAGTTGCAGAGATGCTTAAGAATTCTGAAAAATCTCTGCAACTAGAGCGAATTCAAAAGTTCGATCATTTAATCGTAGAATTTTGTTATTCCACCAGCTATTAGCACTGTTCATACATTCGAGTGCTGTCAATAAATGGGGCCCTTGTTGGCGTATTTCTATTGCCAAAGGGACTGTATTAATCAACCACTTCTCAGTGCTCCTAATTGAGATTAATCCTTTGACCAAACTAGATATTCTGACTTGAACAATAAATCTTTACTTGACACTAGCATGAAATTGACAAGAATGAAGTTAAACGCGGTTAATTAATATGGGGCTAGATTTGGATCTGAGACTGTAAAATCTTAGAGAATAACATAACACCTTGCCTCTGTTTTAACCTTTTAATAAGGTTTATAACTAAACTAACACGGTCACTGACGGGATATCTTCCGTATTATTCAATTTATCAACCCGCGATCATTCGCTTGTAACGGTGTGGAAATATCGGAAGCTCAAATTAATTGAAAATCACGGAAGGTATCCCCTAACAAGTAATAGTACATTGTAATACAAGGGCCTAAAATGACCCATTATATACGAGGTAGTTTTACTACCGAGCTTTAGCGAGGTAGTAAATAGGAACCGAGTTATAATGGGATTTTAGCGCCGTGTGTTACACTGTACTTTTCACTACGATTGCGAGAAAATAAAATAACCATGTTCAATATGAGTTTATTTTACTAAAAATTAAATTCAATTTAATTACAATTCCACAAATTTCGCGCCAATGCCTTTTTTATTTCTTCTGTAGCTGCAATGCAACGCACACATTCTACCAAAGAGTTCAGCATTCAGCGCGTTTAGTTCCATTTTTAAAAATAAAACATTTTTTTTACTTGAAACTAAATCACGCACCAGCTGACTGAACAAGTTGTCGTACGAGATTTACTTTTAGCCCTAGGGCAATATATGCAATTTTAGGCCCGCTCTGGTATGCTATTATGACGTTCTTTTTGAGCAAGAGGGGTGAAAAATCATTCCTGTAACACCCGAATGGCTAAGCAGAGTTGCAGTTTCACACACCCGCATTTCATCACTTGTGTTTGAGTCTCACATAATTATTAGGAGGCGATCTCTTTATACTTAACCTTTAACTGGACTGAATTTTTTCCCGGACAAAAAGGTGAAAATCGATGCCAAGACCTCCATTGCACGGAAGTATAGCATAAAATAATTTACGAGACATAAATATTTTGAACTAGCTTTTGCCAGCGACTTCGCCCGCGTGAAAATGACGATTTTCCATACAAACTTTCATCCCCTATTTAAATCCCTTAGGGGTTGAATTTCGAAAAATCCTTCCTTATTCCTTGTCTACACTATAAAGCAAAATTTCAGCTTTCTAGGTCCAAGAGTTTGGGCTGGGCGTTGATGAGTCAGTCAGTCAGGATTTCTCTTTTTATTTATATAGATAGAAGATATATAGAAGATATATAGAAGACTAGCTTTTGCCCGCGACTTCGTTCGCGTGGAATAGTGACTTCCGGCAGATAAAAAAAAAAAAAAATACTATCCTATGTCCTTTCTCAAGTTCCAAACTATGTCTGTAGTTCTGTACCAAATTTCATCAAAATCCGTTCAGCCGTTTAGGCGTGAAAGAGTAACAGGCAGACAGACAGACAGACAGACAGAGTTACTTTCGCATTTATAATATTAGTATGGATAGATAGATAGATATAAATAACATTTACTCTCTAATTATATTAACGAAAACTTCCTCAACATGACGATACTTATTATAATTCGCTCCATTACTGACTTACTAACTTGTTAACTCGATACATAGTGGTAATCAAACGTAATCGATTATTAAATGGTCCATCGAGTCGGTACGAAGATGCCTACGTTATGTGATGCTACACGTAAACACTTCATCGCTCCGTTGTTTTTAATGGGTGTGGCTAATTCACTAATTATGACAGTTGGGTAATGATGAACTGATAACAGAAGATTGGGTGAGAAGGAGGAGCTACATATAACCAGTATTTTATTGGATTATAATCGTAATCTTACATGATGTACAGCAGCAGCCACTTATGCAAGCGTTCTTTGTATAAGTATGTGATGAGAATCTAGATAAACTTTTGACAGTGACTTCACCCGCGTGGTGGGTTAAGTAATCCTGGGTCTGTTCCGCTGATAACTGTGTGGCATAAACAACGTATTTTTTTGCTTGATATCCTGTGTGTATAATACAAAAAATCTTAGAATATGTAGTACAAACACGCATAGTTTTTAAGATCAACAAGACTATCTGTGTGTGTGGGTATCTAAGCTTCATTGATTAATACTAATTATTTATTTTCATTCAAACATAATTAAGAAAAAAACATAAAGCTAAGAAATTGTGAAATAGTTATATTTCACGTAATGGTGTTTTAGACTAATAATCGTAACTAGAGAATTCAGATTTTTCAAAACCTTTAATTATTCATTTTTATGTAGTAGCTATGTCTTTGATTCTTTATCATTTCTTATCAAATAACTAATCAGGAATGAAATCATGATCGCCAATTAAATAATAATCAATATTGTAATGTAGGTATTCAAATTAATCAAATAATAGTTAACACTGTATACTTTATTGTTAACTAGCTTTTGCCCGCGACTTCGTTCGCGTGGAATAGTGACTTCCGGCAGATTTTTGGGTTATCTCGCGAAAAAAAAAAAAAAAACCATCCTATGTCCTTTCTCAAGTTCCAAACTATGTCTGTACCAAATTTCATCAAAATCCGTTCAGCCGTTTAGGCGTGAAAGAGTAACAGACAGACAGAGTTACTTTCGCATTTATAATATTATAAGTATGGATTAGTATGAATTGTACAATCTAGTCGTTGATTTATGTAAGTACTTAGGTTTTCATTTTCATTCAGTCAGGTATATTATTTGAATTTAAAGACTAATTAAATAAACAGGTTATAAATATAAACTAGTTCATTTAGTAAGTGTTTACTAGTTAATAATTATAAAAGCAACTATTATAGTGAGCGGTTTCCGGTCATCTCTGAAGGTGTGATTTTTGAAAAAGATTTTAAATAACAATATCCGTATGCTAAATTATATAACATTAACTTGAGTGATTATTGTATCCTTTATTTTTTTTTTTTTTTTTTTTTTTTATCTACAAATATCAAATTACATTTTTAAATACATCTCCTACGAGGTCTACCATGTCGCCTTCTGGTTGGCAGCGGATTATTAAGTGATCGATATTTACCTATTACGCAATCAATGTTTAGACCATTACTAAGTGTGGAATACCTATAAACTTATTAGATGTACAGATCGACTAAAAAGCAGATACCTACATACAGGTAAAGTAGGCCGCCATCCTATAAAGAAAATGTAACACACAACAGTCGTTACCCAATGCGGTGTGGCTGGGAGGTAATAGTATGTGATTTATATAACCATAGCGGTATAGTGATAAATTTCTTCTGGTCGGTAATAGTGACTGAATTCGCCAAATTGCCAGCGACGTGGAGTTACTAATCATACCTGCATGTAATGTTTTGTGCGTGTTCAAAGGGAACTGGTGATTCTAATCTACGTTTTAGCTGAAAGTTTACAAAATAAATAAAAAAAAAAAATCTAATAAATCCTTTATTAATTTATGGGTTAAGTATTTTCCGAACTATCTGGTTTTGTTTTATAAAAACTTGCAGGATAAATGTTAATATTTAATACCAATTCTGGGATATCCGAAATGCAGCGTTGCGCGTTCTAGCATTTATCCGCAAATCTGATCAGTACCTATAACCAGATAGAGTATTTCGTGGTTATTTATGCCATAGACCCAAAAATGTATAATTATGAATGTATAATTATGTGACAACTGTCCAATAAATCGGACAGCTCGGTAGTCATTATAAACGCACGTGAAGTATGACCATCTCACGACATTACCATAAGTGTTATGACAAAAAACCAGTAATTTGTTTCATATAGCAATCAATATTGTTGTCGAACAGGTGTTTAGCATACACGCTTACACGCATATGCGCGCGCGCGTATGCACGACACATTTGAGGAACATTTCTTGAGGAAATTGTCAACACATGGACGTGTTCGACACATTCATGTAATGTCCCCAGCGTGCATCGCAGACGTATTGTCTGGAATTATTTATTGAACGTTATTTGTACTGTACTTGTGGAAAAAATGAATGGACTGTGTAAAGCATGATATGGCAAGAAAGGAGGTGATGAATTAGGATAAGGGCAAGAGAATGATGATTTGCAGCATACTTGAGAGTTTAATTAAGAGGCCGTAGAGTAATTAATGACGAGTAAACCACTGAAATACGTGTATATGTGAAATTGGTTCTTAATAGTTTCAGATTATTGCGTTATATTCTGTTGCAAAGTGTTTTTAATTTCATCAGAATAGTATGTAAAATCTGATGAGTGACTTTAATTGACACTTTCAATTTTTATCTCCTTGCTTTATTAATTTTACAATTGCTTATTTTGTAACAAAAAACTTAATTCGGCTTACATAAGACGTCTTAATAAACAATGCCGGTTTTAAAAAGTGGACCATTTCAGATAAAAACTTAATTGAAGAAACGACTTTTTACTTTCGGGCCTTGTACTTAGTTGGCAAGGTTACATGGCCGGACCCTTGATGGAAAAATACGCCGTGAGATTTCTATCACATGAACCAATGATGCTTGACAAAATATTACCGGAACGTGGTTGAAGTGCTGATGAATTTAATGTAATTTTGAGTGAAATGCGTCCTTTTAAATATATTTTTTGAAGTGAAAATATTTTAAAATGTAAATGAAAACCATAACTGAAAACTAAAACTTTTCTTGCAGTCGGGGGACCTGTAAAGAATTGTTCCACCGAACTGTCCCCCGACGGCAAGAAAAGTTTTAGTTTTCAGTTTTCCATTTACGGGACCTTGCTCTCATTCATCACTGAAATTGTTTGACTTGTTTTTTCGTTTTTAGTTTTCTTTTAGTCATGGCAGGCGTGTTTTTTAATTTTTTTAATTATTTGATTTTTATTTCATATTTTTTTGTGAAACCAATATGCCACGATATATAAGTTTATTTTTCAGGAAAGCAATATCGCGCTAAGTATAATGCGATACTAAATCGATAATTTTTTATGGACAATAACTTTGAGATCTGAGGTGATTTAGTTCTTGTAGTGACACGTAAATTAGAAACCTCTTAACTGTGTCAGGCATCTTGATTTACTATGCTTCTGTCCAATGTTTTAACTTTTGCAGCTTGTGTACTATGTGTACTACGTGCACTGTCACAGGTCAACATAATATGAGTGGTAGCTTGCGCCGCTTGGTGTTACCTTCTCCGTTAATCGTTCTGTTTTATTAGGTGCTGGCCAGTGCAATAAACCGTTGGACATGTTTTTCTGGATGGACAATTTAGAAATAGAAGTAGATGAGCATTAAGCGAAATAGAACGCAGAAAGAACAGTATGGATGCGCGAGCGAAGCGAGCGCGGCAATTTTTGTATACCTTTTATAGGTTAAGAATTGGAGGTGGGGGGGGGGGGGGCAAATATATTGTCATCGGGAGGCAAGAGAATAACGGACTGTTTTACTTGGTTTCAAGAAGAGAACTGCTTACTCTTATCATGATTGACATTAATCCTCCACTTTCGGGATCAAGCGCCTAAGACGGAGGTTTGGAAGATGCAACTGATACCTTCTCGACATCGATCAATAATTATTGATTATTACCTATGAAAAAAATATTTGTGTGTGCTTTGTTAGTGTGTTTGTAGTGGTTTTTGTTCTGTAAATGTGACCATTCTGACCTAATCTTGTAAAGGGTAAATTGATTATCACCATATCTACATCTTCGACAGTCGTCACACGTAGTCAGTGGTTCGAAAGTCTGACAACCAGTCTTACCAAGGAGTATCGTATTACCCGGTACTAACTGGGTTGTTTAGTGTGCAGTTAAGTAGTCCATGTAAAATACCGGTTTTCAGCTGCATCTAGTAGTTAGACTGGAAGCGGACGCCAACATAGTTGGGATAACGTGGATCTAAAATGCGAATTGACAAACCTCATTTTAGCTTTACGAAGCTTAGCGACGAGTAATTTATTAAAGTAATCTGAGTGAGGTGAGGGGGTGTAAGGGGTCCCAACTAACATCTCTCGGGACTCAAGCCAACCTCACCTGCACGCGGTGCACCCTGCTAAAAAACAAACGAGGTTATGGCGACCCGCCAACACGCATTGGACCAGCGTGGTGGGTTAAGGTCCAAACCCCCCTATGAATAGAAGAGTAAGAGACAGGCCCCAAGTGCCCGGCGACTCCAGCGGCTGTGCTGGCGTGGACGGGCGCAGGCATGGCCCTGGGGTCAGGGGAGCTAAGAATCTCCGGGCGAGATCGATCGACCGTCAAACGACAACTGCAAATTACATAAAGGACTCCGATTCGCTCAATGTTTTAACTTACAATGTCCGGACGCTATTGAAAGACGAACGTTTAATCGAACTTGAGAACGCTCTAAAAGACATCAGATGGGACATTTTGGGGCTCTCAGAAGTCAGGAGAGTAGGCGAACACACAGAGGAAAGAGATGATGCTGTGTTCTTTCACTTCGGTGAAACCAGTGGACAACACGGAGTGGGGTTCTTGGTGGCAAAGAAGTGGAAGGACAATATCATCGAATTTCTAGGATACTCTGAACGTGTCGCTGTGCTTAAATTCCAACTAACACCTAATAAAACTCTAACTCTCGTACAAGTATATGCACCGACATCAGCACATTCCGACGAAGAGGTAGAAGATTTTTACGATCTTGTTAATAGAGCATGCGACGAAAACAGAGGCACTTTTAACATGGTCATTGGTGACTTTAATGCAAAAGTGGGACGAAGGCAGGAACTGGACAGTGGAGATACGGTCGGTTGTTTTGGATTGGAGGATCGCAACGTGCGAGGCGCCCGTCTCACCCAGTTTGCCTTTGGACAAAGCATGCACATAGTCAATAGCTTCTTTTCGAAAAAACCGCAACGACGATGGACCTGGGTGTCTCCTGATGGTTTCACGCGCAATGAAATCGACTACGTTTTGTCATCAGACCGAAATATGATAAAAAACATTAGTGTCATAAACAAAATTAAATACAGTTCAGACCATAGACCAATCCGTGCAAAATTTAGAGTAGACTTTAAAATCCACCGAGCCAAAACATTTATGAAACAAATAAGAAGACTTTCTAAAGAAACACTAATTAACAACTTCGAAAATTACAACCTAGAACTATCAAATTATTTTAAAGAACTCAAAGTTGATGAGAAAGATGCAGAAGAGCAATATAATGCAATAGTTACCGGAATAAACAAGACTTGCAAAACCATAAAAAACAAACATAGTAATAGAAACAAACTAACACGTAATAGCATTGAATTGATAGAGAAACGGGCAGATAAAGAAATAGGAACACCAGAATTTAGAATATTAGATAGAGAAGTAAAAAGGAGTATTAGGAAAGATTTAAGAAATTTGAATACACATTTGGTCAAAACTGCTTTGGAAAGACACACATCCTTAAGAGTACTAAAACAAGGCGTCACAAAAGGACGTACTTGGATTAACAGCTTGACAGACAACGACGGCATCAAACATTACAGTAGAATAAAAATAATGGAAATAGCGACTAAATTCTATACATCACTATATTCAGACCATTCACCACCCGATATCAACACCGAATACATCCCTTCAGATTCCATTCCCCCAATAAACGGTTATGAAGTGCACAAAGCACTTACTACTATGCGCTACGATAGAAGTCCTGGGGAAGATGGAATTACCACGGAAGCGCTCAAGATCGGCAGTACCACTTTGCTACCTCACCTTGCTAACCTGTTTAACACCATACTACTATTAGGAAAAATCCCAAAAGCAATGTGTAAATCAAATATAGTTCTTTTACATAAAAAAGGCGACAAGAGCGATATTGGCAACTACCGACCAATCAGTCTAACATCCCACATCTACAAGACCTTTATTAAAGTAATACACAATCGCATAGATGGAAATCTGGATAAACATCAGCCACCAGAACAAGCCGGATTTCGTCCCAGTTTTTCAACTACCGACCACCTACAGACCTTAAACCAAGTTTTAGAAAAATATTCCGAATTCAATAAACCACTATACTTAGCTTTTGTGGATTATGCGAAGGCCTTCGATAGCATCAAGCACTCCGAAATATTCAAAGCTTTAACTAATCAGGAACTGGAACAACAATACATAGACCAAAACAGTACAGCAAACATTAAATTAAATACCGCAGGACCTTCATTCAATGTACAGAAAGGTGTCAAACAGGGTGACCCGCTCTCTCCGAAGTTGTTCACAAGCACTCTTGAGGAGATATTTAAGACGCTGGCAGCCTCATGGACAACCAAAGGCATTGAAATCGGCAGAAAGAGGCTGACAAACCTCCGATTTGCCGACGACATTGTCCTTTTTGCCCCCACAGCCCCGGAACTGCAGACCATGCTCCAAGAACTGAGCACGGCTAGCTTTAGGGTGGGACTTAGTATGAATCGGTCTAAAACCCAGCTTATGACCAACAGCACTAAGCGTAGGGTCGAGGTAGATGGGCAAGAAATACACTATGTCGATGAGTATATCTACTTGGGCCAGTTAGTATCTTTCGAAAACAGGCAAGAAAGGGAAATCGAACGCCGAGTCGAAAACGCCTGGAAAAGCTACTGGTCCATGAAGACGCTAATGAAGGGTGATCTTCCGGTTTCCCTGAAGCGCAAACTCATCGACATGTGCATTCTGCCCGTCCTTCCGCCTTGGAGTATGCCAAAGGGCAATGGAGCGCAGTATTTTGGGTGTCAAAAGGCAAGACAAGATACGAAACACCACGCTGCGCTCCAAAACGGGTATAGTGGATGTGGGCAAGAAGGCTGCTAAGTTAAAGTGGGATTGGGCGGGTCACGTCAGCCGCATGCAAGATGGCCGCTGGGCAAAAGCCTCAACACGATGGATGCCGGAAGACGAACGGCGCCGCCGAGGCCGGCCTAGAAAGAGGTGGCGTGACGATTTAGACGCGTACCATAAGGGCTGGTTCGAAGCGGCACAAGATAAGAGCACTTGGAAGGAGTTGGGGGAGGCCTTTGCTCAGCAGTGGGACAGTACAGGCTAAATAAAAAAAAAATAAAAAAATGTGAGTGAAAAGGGACTTGGGTCATTCCTGTTCAGGCCCCCAGAAAGGAAAATGAATGGATGCGCGAGCGAAGCGAGCGCGAAATTTTTTTTACTGCTTTTATAGATTGGGGGGGGTGAATTTGTTCTTATAGGTTACTGAATTTGTTGTACGTAATAAAATGTGTTTTTTTTTAATTTCTTAGGATTCCGATCTGCAAAATCGGAACAGTACACTAAGGCATCGTTCAAACCAAACGTCAGTCAGTCAGCGGCGGACAATACGTTTGGTGTGAACGATGGCTAAGTTTTCCGTATGCCTATACGTCAGTCAAGACCCTGTTCCTCAGGAACGTGTAAAAAGATCTGAATGACTTCATTGCGTTATTTATACCTACAAACAATTTTCATTTCATGAATCTATTTGTAAACAATTACGCTGAATTTAATATACATACAAATGATAAGGACTATGAACTATTTCGTTAACATTCTAAGAAATTCAAGTAAAGTGCCAAACAGTTTTAAGTACGTAATGTAAGTACTAAAATACTTGTACAGAACCCTTGGTGCGTGGGTTCAACTCGCACTTGGCCGGTTTTTTTATTAAAATATTGTTTTTTAACACACGTAATTCTTTATTCATTTGAATAAGTTTCAAGTTGAATCTCGTAGTAAGATTTTTTCATACAAAATTCAACCGTGGTCTTCTTTTTCCACCCTTTAAGGGGTGCTTTTGAAAAACCTATGATGGCAAACATTATTATTCCCTTAAATTCATACTCCTGTCATGTTTCAAGAAAATTGATTCACGCATATTGATTTTTCATACAAACTTTAAAACCATTTAGCTGCCGTCGTGGATAGGTTTGGGAGTTGTAACCTAGCCAGTTTTATTCCTTTCATTACAAGGAATCTACTGGTATGTAGCTTGTTCGTATCGATTACCGAATTTAAAATGTCACCATAACATTTCTTGAGTAGTATTACTAGTAAAAAATAGATATTGAATACTACTGTGGTATATTTTTGTAATCTACTTATCAAGTTCTAGACGATGATTATAGTTTTCATTGAAACTTTAATAAAAAAAAATCTAAAGTTGTTTTTATTCCTAAACCATGGCCACCCTATCATATTTTTCAAAATTTTAACTAGCCTATGTCACCCGGGATAACGCAAAGAATCTAACGATACCACATACATCAAAATCGGTTAAGGCGTTTAGAAGTTATGGTGGAATAAAGAAACTCACAGACAAACATACATACATACATACATGAACGCTAAAAACATAACACTCTTTTTTTTGGGGCAGTCGTGTAAAAAAGTAGTCTATCAGTATCGAGAACAGGGTCCGAACTATCAGTGTTCAGGGCTTTTGAGGGAAGAATCTGTTAACAATACGCCCCATGTTAAGAAGTAAGTACTGCAATTTTATTATTTTGTTTGGAATACAGAGAGGAATCTGGAACAAATAAAATTATCACGTTGTTCAATTTGTATAAGATTCCTCCCTTTGCACCATATTAATAACGGCATGTAGGTACCTTCATTATGATTAAATTAAAGCATCAATTTAGTTATTAGAGTAATTAAATTCATATTAAGTGCCTTTGCATTTTAGCATGGCATTTATATGAATATCCTCAAATTCTAAATCTATTTCGGCAAATTAGCACGAATGTACAGATTAAAATTTCTAATGCGAGCTGTTTTTTTTTCCAACATTTGGAAAGTAGATACAAGACTTACGAGGACAAGGACTGCTTCAAATTAAACTGTCAATTATCATCATACTAAATTAAATTTCATTACAAGTAAGAATTTGGTTCAATTAGTTAAGATTTAATATTATAACCCTACTTACAAATTACGTCTCATAAAAGTGGAAATTCCAAACAATTTACGAGAAAACCACCATTTTTGGAAATATCCAACTTTCAAAATGGTTTCTTAGCTCAGTGACATGAATAACGTGTAAATCTGGAGCTGGTTCATTTTATAACAAGCCCGTTGATCGCGAGCGCTGTGTGTTAGATTACAGCGCCTGTTTTAAACTAGTTAGTATCATTGTATCTAGATATTTATTGTAAGGTAAACCGAGCCTGACTTTATTATTGTACTAGTAAAGTGCAACATTGCTTGTTTTATTAATTTTGATGAGCCGTCTTCGAGTTTGCTTTATTCTGATAAAAAATCTAGCGTTAGGAGAGACAAACTGCATGCAAAATTTAAAAAATAAGTTAGGATTGCACAGCAGTATGTCTTTAATACAGCTTTTATGACACAGTTAGTTATTAGTTTAGCACAGTTATTTCTAGCTAAATATATCTACTACACAGTTATTTTGTCAAATGAATAAGAAAAGTAAAATACTGTTCTCAATTATTAAATAATGTTGGCAACCGGATATTACCGACTACGCCGACTACCTATTACTGACTAAGCTTTTAGCATAATAAATCCATTCGGTAACGTATAATATATAATATTTAGGTCGATTATAATATCACTGCTCTAAATTGTTGTCATTACAATCAAATTAAAGTTATTATTATTATGTAACATATAATAATCGAGCAAAATCGTAACGAATACAAGGAATTAAATGACATTACGTAAGTAATAAAAGCCGAAAGACTTTGCCTTACATGATAGGCATAAAATATCTTAAGCGCTTTTGTTTCATGTAACAATCAACAGTCAGGCTCTCGTAGCAATTTCCACAACAAATCAGCCAATTTTAACAACATCACATATTTCATAGCAATAAGGACCATTTTTATAATTCAAGTGCTTAGTGCATGTCATGCGTCCGACTGCACTTTTTTCAGTCGATCTATAAGATCTGAGTCCTGATAGTTTTCAGATAGATCCTTTGTTAAAGTTTTGGTCAAGTTCACGTCAAACACGAATTCGTTTAGATACTATGTTTTTAACAGAACGTGAGTCATGAATTAAGTTATTTATTTAATTTTCGGCGTTTGATTATGTACAAACCGAGATAAAAATTATTCTGGATTTGGCTACATCAATTGTCTGCAGTTGAAACTCAAGTACTAAGTTTCACAATTAACTTTCTTGCAATAAAATGGCCCAAACGAAAATAAAATCTGGCTTAGATTTTATTTTCGTTATATTATATTTTTTTGTAGATTAACCATCTTTGATAATAGCTGATGAAAGTTTTTATTCTATAAAACTAAAAAAGGAAAATTCTTATTTTTCGATACCATTACTTTATTAATAGAAAACGTGACTCGTTACAAAAGCTTCGATATTATATACAAAAGTTAAATCTTCAAGAAAGTCATACAATTCCTATTACCTAAGTTTAAAACCTAAGTATAAAATAGTCTCTAAACGCATAAAAATAAAAATGAAATAACTTCTTTACTCATTAAAGTTAATAACCAAGATTTACTTTAGAATAATGTGTTAGGTATTACTTGTAACTTAATTATAATAGTTAATGTCAAAGTTACGATTAGGTACATTTAATATTGTTCCTCATTTCACTTGACAAGAAACACTGATTGCTCTTGAGTGAGTATTAGATAACGGATCGTTAATTGATGTCTATGGATATCTGCGAGTGCGGTACCAGAAGTTGTAATACATAATTTAATTGTAAATTAAGCTACGTCTGGCGTCTTACTTAGCTACGTCTTACTCAGCTAAGTCAAACCCCAGATGTGTCTTATGTATTAATATTGACTTATTTGGGAAGTGTGCCATAAAGCTTCATTACACTATTCCTACACAATAGCAGCAATAATTAACTGGCTTCGATTAAATAAAAAATAATAATAATAATTAAGATTCAAAGATAGTACCTACATAATTATATGTATAATACATTAATAGTATTAAACAACAATTATTATTATTGATAATTCGCATCGCTGCCATCTGGGAACATGCTCAGAAGACTGACAGCATTATCACGTTGAAGAGCAATGCTAATTCTAATTAGGTTTTTAATGAGTTTTCCTTGTTAAATGTGTCTCTCTATGAGTTTAAACGGTATTTCTGCTTCATAATATCTAGTTACAAAATTGTAACGGGCAGCCAATCTTAATAGCTGATTTCTTCATAATCTGCCTAGCCTTTTCCCATGTTGTGGTACTTGAATGTATTTTACATGAAATAATTGCCTATCTGACCCATTTACAGGGTAATATACCACTCGGTAAAACTGTTTTTTTTTGTCAATTCTAAAGTATACGGTCTGTAAATAGTTTAATTAAAATTAATGCTATGAATCTAAGTTTGTAAACCGAACAAGTGATAACGAAAATATTAAAATTAGGTGTCGCGTTATTTCTAATTACTTTGCTTCGCTCTGTTGTCATAGAAAGTGTGTTGACAAGGCCATTTTAAGGCCAGCCGGATGTTGGAGCATATTTAAAAGTACCTATACAGATTTATTATAAAACATGATTTAATTGTTGCAAGGAGTTATATCATGGTTAGGTTGTCAGCCAATGTCGTGCCGTGGATTTGTTGCGGCCCTTACAATTTGCAGATCTAGTTGTTGATTGGGCGAAGTTAATCAACATTATAAAGGCAAGGTGAATTGATAGTTACCTATATAACTGTTTATTTATTTAGATAGACACCCAATGGCATTACATGAGATTCAGCAAAGAAAGAAAAAAAAAGAAGAGACTCTAGAAAAAGGCATACTATATGCATGATGCTTGTTCCAGGAAATAATATTTAAATAATAGGCTCTGTTTTTATGCCTGAAGATACACATCTTCGGGCATAATAACCAGATAGATATTGAAGACCTGTGACTGTTTCTCTGTCTCTTTAAAGTGAGATATAGGGCTTCCACCTTGACTTGGGCCAATACTGGATAGTATAATATAATTACGGTCCACAATAAAACATGTGTAACTGCGTTTCCTTACTTAAAGTAGATAAAGGTAGAGCTATTGTGAAATACGGCAATGCACTTAATACAATTACTTCTTTGGTTATTAAAACATACCAAATAGGTATAACACTATAGGCTTTGCAAATTGCAATGCAAATATGCCACCCATTTATTGATCTAGTTTAATAATAGCTATTAGTCAAGAACAATTACAGCTCAGAGATAATCAAAATAATGTGGGTGTTATTAGACACAGAATCTTAATTACCTACACGTACCTATTACGTAGTGAGCACGTGCTTTTAGTATTTCAAACAATGCTCCTGGATATATGACAAATTACACACTAGATGTAACAAGAAGGTAAAAGGATAAGAAAGCTGACGTTATTTTCACTGCCCAATATCGTTTGTCAAACTTACTTAAATGGTATTTTTTGGATTAATATTTAAAATTTCATGAATTCGTTCGTTTTAAGCGCCACCACCTACGTTGGTACTTAGGTGCGCAATATATAAATTCTGTCGAAGTTTTTTTTGTTTCGCTGTCTATTAAATCTAAACACATGTCATAGTCTACGCCCAATTAGTTTTTTTTTACGTTTTTAATACAACAAAATATTTAGAACCTAATTAATTTGATTTTTGTCTAGTCATTAAAATGTCTTTATCATTTGAATCATAATAATAATAATAATAATTATGGAATCCGAGGGAATTCAGCTCTCAGATTCCATACACCTCAGATCCCTCTCCTCATCCGAAAGCTATAAATATTTGGGTATGTCGGAAGCGTTAGGCATTAACGTAGCTGACATGAAGCAATCGTTGAAGGAGCGCTTCTTCGGACGCCTGAAGAAGGTTTTAAATAGCCTTCTTTCAAGTGGGAACAAGGTGCGCGCCTTCAACGGTTGGGTCATACCAGTTTTAATGTACTCTTTCGGCATACGCAAATGGACTCAGACTGAACTCGATGCCTTGGATAGGAGAGTCCGTACATTGCTGACCGCAAATCGGATGCATCACCCACGATCATCGGTCATGAGATTGTACATCCCGCGGAAGTGCGGGGGTCGAGGTTTTTTAAACGCGAAGACCCTCCACAACCGCGAGGTGTGCAGTCTCAGAGAATATTTTTTAAAAGCCGATGTGGGTATGCACCGAGATGTGGTCGCAGTGGACAAGGGACTCACCCCACTATCCATGGCTAACGAGAACTGGCGCAAACCGGTGGTACTTACTGCTGATGACCGCAAGGAAGTGTGGCAAAGCAAGGAGCTTCACGGGCGCTTCTACCGGGCTCTTCATGGGCCCGATGTAGATTTTCTAGCGTCCGTGTCCTGGCTACGTTTCGGCGACCTCTTTGGGGAAACTGAAGGTTTTGTCTGTGCAATTATGGACGAAGTTATGTTGACGAATAACTACCGGAAATATATTATGAAGGATGGGACGGTTGACGTGTGTCGGGCATGCCACCGTCCGGGTGAGTCCATCAGACATATTATTTCTGGTTGTTCTCGTCTGGCTAATGGCGAGTACTTGCACAGGCATAATCAAGTGGCCAGGATTATTCACCAGCAACTTGCCTTGAAATATAAACTTGTGGAATCTGAGGTTCCGTACTACAGGTATGTGCCCGACCCAGTTCTTGAAAAAGACCATGTCACGTTGTACTGGGATCAGTCTATCATCACTGACAGGACTATTGTTGCCAATAAACCTGACATAGTGGTGATGGACCGATCAGCGCGCCGCGTAATGATAATCGATGTTACCATCCCACATGACGAGAACCTCGTGAAAGCTGAGAAAGAGAAGCAAATAAAATCCTCTTCCCCCGGACCGCCGTAAGGTGTTGACGTGCTCACAATACTATTCGCATTTTAAATTTAAAAAAATTAAATTGTTTTAGTAAATTTAATTCAAGCATAAAATTAGGAGAGCATAATCTCCGAGGAGCTCTCTACAACACTCGTAGTGAAGACGCGACGCGCGACGGCGACAGTGCAAGACAGCGACGATTACTCCTGCGATCGTGGGCTCCTGGTACCTGAGGTGCGAAGACTCCACCCCGAAGGACACGTAAGAAGCCAATATTATTCATTACTGCGCGTGCGCACCGCCTCCTTCATCCGTGGAGACGCAGTGGCCACACCCCACCATCACGTGATTGGCGATACTGGAGCTAACTAGCTATTTTGGGCCCCGCCCCTGCTGACATTTGACCCAATTACCACCTGCGAAGTGACACCTTCCGAAATTTGACCCAATTACCAACTGCAAAGTGACACTTATAGGCGTATGCGCATATCTAGACAAGAGTCTAAATAACATTGATTTTATTTTTCCTTACAAAGTCGTGGTGATTTTTACATATTGAAATTACTAATTATGAGTTCACCTATGGATAAAGCGGCATCGGAAACAAATCTTAATTTACTGGATACTGAGCTTAAGACGCCGCCACCTAATTTTGTGTTTCAACGAGTGAAAAGAAGCAGGGAAGATATCACGATTTGCGAGCAGTTGAATGAATTTAAGAAAGAAATGAGAGAAATGATGTCAATCTTCTCAGAAAAACACGCTAATGAGATACAACAAATTTCTTTCACATTGAATGAAATTCAAAAGTCAAATACCAATATTGAGAACTCAATCGCATATGTTACTGCACAGAACGAGGAGCTCCAAACGAAAATTGGTATACTGGAAGCACAGGCCAAGGAGGATAGAAAGTACATCACTCTATTGGAAAACAAACTCGAGGAAACACAACTCGGAACTCGGAAATCAAACCTTGTTATTAAAAATGTTCCACGCAAAAACAATGAGTCTAAAGAAGACCTCATAGCCATGGCTATGTGCCTTTCCCAAAACTTAGACTGTAAGATCGGCAAATATGATATCAAGGATATTTATAGAGTGCGGGGAAAAAACGCAGAAATTCAAAACTCCCCAATTATTGTAGAGACAGGCTCCACACTTTTGAGGACTGAAATTATGAAAATGGGAAAGGCGTTCAACCTAAAGTATAAGTCAAAACTATGCTGCAAACACTTGGGCTTCAAAACTCAGGAAGACACCCCTATATTTCTAGCAGAACATCTGACCCCCAAAGCTTCCCGTCTGCACTTCCTTGCTCGAGACCTAGTCAAATCTGGAGCCTATAAATTCTGCTGGACTGCCTACGGCAAGGTTTATGTTAAGAGGGACGAGCAGTCACAACCAATTACTATTAGAAGTGAAGAGCAAGTGCACCAATTAATAGTAAAGAATTGACTATTATTCTTTATCCCGAAATGTCGGCAAAACCTCACTCGAGTAGTAAAGGTTTTGCCTTTCTTTATTATTGTATTGCTCCTTGTATTTTATTTTATTTTAGGTTATTTTTTGTTAATTTGTAATATTTTCGTGCATACTCTTATAAACTGTCTGTACAAACACACAAGGAATTTTACAAAACCACATACACAAACATTACACACAGCTACTCTTACACTGACTCATGATATAAATCAACTACATACACCTTACATTTACAGAATCATAACTAAAATTCAGTTGTTCCTCAAATGCTACGAAATCACTTGTAAAATCTATCTCATTCGTCTGTCATCAGTTTTTATATCTTTGCCTAACTTGTTTTTAAAATGTATTCTATCGTATTTCATTAAAAATGGTTGATACATTAAATACGCTAAATGAATTAGACAATATTGAAATAGCGCGTTCTATAGAATGTGAATCCTTTGAGATATCTAAGCACATTTTAATAGGGAAAAATGACCTCACTATTATTGCTCAAAACATAAGAAGCGTTTACTGTAATTTTGATGATTTTGCGCTCCATTTATCTATTTTTAAGTTTGAAACTGATATCATAATTCTTACAGAATGTAGATTGAATCCTAATAAGCCTATTCCTCAGCTAAGCAATTATCTCTGTCATGCATCAACTCGCTACATAAACCAAAATGATGGGGTTATCGTTTATGTCAAGAACACTTTAAAACCAAAAGTTCGAGAGATAAAGTTAGCCGAAGCATCCTGTCTTCAGATCGACATACTTAATTACCATATATTAGGTATCTACCGCTCTCCATCGAACTCTAAAACTGAGAACTTTGTTGACTCTCTTAGTACTCACTTAGACACATTGACATCACAAAAAAACATAATAATAGCAGGAGACATTAACATCAATATAAGAACTAAAAACACGGAGACATCTCAAGAATTAAAAAACAAAGTAAACTACTTAAATATGCTGTCATTGCATGGCATACTCCCAGGGCATACACTTCCCACAAGAGAGAGAAACTGCCTGGACCACTTTATGCTAAAGATTAATAAAATTAAGGTCTCCGCATCTATTGCCATCCTGCACACTACTATCACTGATCACTACACTACACTTTTGTCACTACGCAAACAAAAACACACACAAGTTAAAAATAAGTCTAAAACTACCTTAAATTGTGAAGAAGCACTTAAACATATTCAGCAGCAGAACTTAGCAGAATTACTATTTTGTGATGACCCTAAAGTACTGACTGACCAACTCATTATGAAGCTCTCTGAAGCTATTAATCTTAACACTACTCATACTAAAATCCCCTGCAGTAAACGCATTATTAAACCCTGGGTTACCCCTGGTATACTACGTTGCATACAAAATCGCAATAACCTACAAAAAAAAACTAAGATTGACCCACATAATGAAATACTTAAAATTACGTACAACCGGTACAGAAATCACTGTAATAACCTCACTAAGAAACTTAAAAGAAAATACGATAGGGATTTACTTGCAAACTCAATTTCAAACAGCAAATTACTTTGGAAAAACATTAAAACCATAACGTACAGTAACAAATCTAAAAGTGGAAACATCGAACTGATAAATAATAAACCCTCCCCCATTGAATCGGCAAATTTCGTTAATAATTTTTTTGTAAATATCGGTAAACAACTCGCCCAGCAAATACAGCCAATCTTAAATAATGATGACCACTCAGCTCACCCACTACCAACACAAGTCAATTCATTTGTACTTCTGGACACTGACCCCAATGAAGTGGAAAGGACTTTGATGACCCTAAAATCAGATAGTGCTTCTGGCTGTGACAATATTTCGACAAGATTTTTAAAATTCGTAAGCAAGGAGTGTGTTCCCGTTATTACCCATCTTACAAACCTCTGCTTTAGAGACGGCATCTTTCCAGACCCTCTTAAACAATCGACTATAACTCCGGTTCACAAGGGTGGGGACAGAGACGATGTCAACAATTACAGACCCATATCTGTCCTACCAGCTATTTCCAAAATACTAGAAAAATTACTAAACATTAGGCTTCTTAAATATCTAAATACTTTTAATATACTTTCCCCGACGCAATATGGTTTCAGGCAAAATATGTCTACTGAAGATGCTGTAACTGCTCTTAGCTCACTCATAAGTAATCATCTTGATAATGGGGACAAATGTCTGACCATTTTCTTAGACCTTAAAAAGGCATTTGACACCGTCTCTGTCCCACTCTTGGTGAGCAAGCTTGAAAGGATGGGAATAAGAGGAACTCCACTCGATCTTCTGAAAGACTATCTTTCAAATAGGAAGCAGAGGGTAAGGCTGGGACAATACAGTAGTGATGATGAAATGGTGTCGTATGGCGTGCCTCAGGGTAGCGTTTTGGGTCCCACCTTATTCTTAGTATACATAAATGACTTATGTAACATGAATTTATGTAATGCTAGAGTCTTCTCATATGCTGATGACACAGCTATTGTATTTCATGGAAAATCCTGGGATGACGTTAAAAGAAGTGCCTCCACAGGTATGGCTCAAATTAGTAAATGGTTAAATAACAACTTACTCACTCTGAACACCTCAAAAACAAATTATATATGTTTTACAATCAGCAATCGTACACAACCTAAAAATGACTTTACTATCAAAGTTCACGTATGTGGCGACCCTCAAAACCAAAACTGTTCGTGTCAAAGTATAGCCAAGATCTCACATACCAAATACTTAGGTGTTATTCTTGACCAGAATTTAACCTGGTATCCCCATCTCGAACAAGTCGTAAAAAGGGTTAGAAATTTGAGTTGGATATTCAAGACACTAAGACACATTGTTCCTACTACTAATAGCAATGACTCCTCTAGAAACCTTTTAAGGGAAATTTATGTCGCCTTGGTACAATCTGTATTGGTGTATTGTATTCCTGTCTGGGGAGGTGCAGCTAAGACCAAATTAATACAAGTAGAACGAGCTCAAAGATACCTGATCAAAATTATGCATTTTAAGAAAACAAGATACCCCACTTATAGGCTATATCAGATAAGTGATCTGCTTTCAGTGAGAAAACTGTATATTGCTCAAATTGTTTTGAAAAAACACAAGACACTGCCTTATGATGCTAGCAATCTAACAAGGAGGAGGAAAGACCTTGTGGCGAATATTCCACAAACTAAAACTAATTTCTGTAGTATGCAATATGACAGTCGTGCATCTCACCTGTACAACAAATTAAATAAGGAACTACATTTACACACCAAAACAATGTATGAATGCAAAAAGATTATAACTGAATGGATTAAACTTCTCACCTATGAGGAAACCGAGGCCCTCTTGCAACATGCATCGTAACTCTGTCATACACCAACCAGTCACTCACACAAACACACATCTCACTCACACACACACATACATCACACAACACACCCCACTCAATTATCTCATCTACCACAATAGTATACATGCACACCACTACGGAACTTGTTTTTTATATATATGTACAATATATTATAACTATTCGCTGCTAAATTAGATAGTTTATTGTTGTAAATTATTTTTAAATATGTAGTTTCATAACAGGCATTTTGTTTAACTTTTTTATTTTTTTATTATAGTTTTTTGAAATGTTTTCATTAGATAATAAGGTCCAAAATTGTTGGTACACCACGTAAATTAAAGATTTGGAAGAGCGAAGTGACCTAACACAGGCATTTTTTGTCTAAAAGGTCACTTCTAACACTAGATGTAGTACGTATCTTGTGAATGAAAATAAATTATTTGTATTATTTGTAATTATTTGTAAAATATCTGGACTTAGCACACGAGGTTGTCGATATGTGGCATGTGAACTCGGCTATCATTGTGCCGATAGTCGTCACGGCCAATGGCCTGATAGCAAAAAGCATGGACGACCACCTGTCAAAACTTTCGCTTGGCGGTTGGATCAAGGGCCTGATTCAGAAGGCAGTACTTCTCGATACGGCCCGTATTGTGAGGAGGTTCCTGTCTCTGGGACCCTAACCACCGGTAGCTTGGACCCTGCTCCCGACACCGGTGGACTACTATTTTTTTATATTTTTAAATGTTTTTTAGATTTTTTTTTAACAAATATTAAAAAATGTAAATTAGTATGTAAGGAAAGTAAATAAAGAGAATAATAATAATATAATAATAATATTCCACAACTATCACACAACGCCATCTAGTCCCAAGCTAAGCAGAGCTTGTGTTATGGGTAGACAACTGATAAACATACTTATATATTTCTAAATACATACATATCCTTACATAGTATAAAACAAAGTCGCGTCTGTTTGTTTGTTTGTTTATTTGTTTGTTTGTCTGTATGCTTAAATCTTTAAAACTACGCAACGGATTTTGATGCGGTTTTTTTTAATAGATAGAGTGATTCAAGAGGAAGGTTTTAGTATATAATTTGAACGACATCCACGCGGGTGAAGCCGCGGGCATCAGCTAGTTATAGATAAATTACACCCAGACACAGAACAAATGATCGTGCTCATCACACAAACATTTGTCCTGGGTGGGAATCGAACCCACGACCTCCGGCATAGCAGTTAGGGTCACTAACCACTAGACCAACAGGCCAGTCATGAGAACAATACCGCTCTCGATTATAATCATGCACATGTTAATAAGAATATGATGGCGTCATTGGCTTCTCTGTGTGACATACTGACGTTTTTCTTCTGAACTCTTAGGAAACTGCTCAGTGAATGCTGCAGCTGGTTTGATGGGCCATGTCTTACGTTAGTACGAACAAAAAGCTTATTCATTATTGTCAGGCAAAGACGGCTTATGTTTTTTCGTGTATTACCCGACTGCGCGATAGCAAAGACAGGGTAATGCTTTTCACACATATCTTGACGTGCAGCCAGAGGTTTATTTGTAAACTCATGGTCCAAATCCTCTGAATGTACGATCGATTAATATCTTTATAGTTCCTTTTCTGCAGTAGACTGGTATGGACCAGGCTTTTCTTAAATTATAACATTTTTTCTTTCTCAGGCGTTCTTCCCATTAGACTTCTTTACCAATGTGCCTTAAAATATCCCTTTTTAATCTCATCTGCTAGTTATTTAAACGAATTGCTTATTGAAACTTCTTGAGCACACCTGGGTGTTAAGGCCACCGACTATGATCATAATATGCATTGAATCTCAGATAGAAGCATTTCAGCTCCAATCATCATAACGCCAGACGCAACACTGGTAACTAGTACACTGCAATCTTCTTGACGGCAGATGAGGTATGGTAAATCCTCGGCAGAATTATCCCTGAAACAAGAAAACGACACCAATAAAAAGGTATTCCGTTGTAAAAAATGTGGGAATGCTCAGCAAAAACACCGCACAATTGAAAGGGTTTGAGGGACTCACTTGTTTTCAACGAAACCTGAAGTGAGGAGTCGAATATTAATCACTTTCACATATTATTAGAACTAGGTACTAGATATTACAGAAACTACTATCCCTCGTCAAAACTGACGAGACATTCTCCAAACACCTTCTGAATCACCTGCTCTAACATACACGTTAATTAATGTTTATGGCCTAATTTCTTTACTCATAACCACAAATCTTTATTTAATCAGAT
The DNA here is from genome assembly GCA_949316265.1 of Diarsia mendica. Taxonomy (NCBI): domain Eukaryota; kingdom Metazoa; phylum Arthropoda; class Insecta; order Lepidoptera; family Noctuidae; genus Diarsia; species Diarsia mendica. Next base: position 18,314,714 of record OX438897.1, read on the forward strand.
AACCAGCAATTTATCACATCTTGTCATGTGAAGCTATAATTATTCTGCAAGCGTCGCCGCAGGCAAATCCGTATTAGTTTTTAGTGCAGTGCTTTGATACCGTGGTGTCGTGATCACATTTCAATTCAACGTTGTACAAAAGATCCTGTTCCGTTATGCAAAAATAAATTCGCCATTGTATTACTGATGGTTTGGTCATTTGGTGCTATGACATGTGTGTGTGTGACTGCTATTCGTTAGACGTATATTACGTATGCCGTCAATTACAGCGATCACTACAAAGTAAACATTTAATGAATTTTGGTGATAATTTCAGGGGTTTTATTTTGTACGAAACCCTAATCCTTTTGCTAAACTAAAGTAGCCTAATTCTTTGTAACATCAGCTATCTGTCAATGAAAGGCTCGTCGTTTCCGGAGAGTAGCAGGAACAAACAGACAGACAATACCGTATTTACCTACTTCCCTAAGCATTCAGTCAAGAACTACTGCTATTTTGAAATTACAAACTGACAGTTTCCAAATTTATATAAGTAGAGATATTGAGAATGATTGCCCTTATTATTATTATCCTGTTTCAATACCTGGTGATAACAGATAAGTTAATCGTACTTAGATACCTCTAACCCGGCAGTTGGCACCGCGCCTAACTGTTGTCGTTAAATCTATGTTGTTATCATTATGGCATTTCAAATGGTCCAAAACGTTTTGTATTTAACAGTTGCAGTGTTGAGTGTAGGAAAGGAACTTGCCAATAATTATATGCATTGCCGTGATAGAACATAGGACCCGAGCCTGCAATTTAGAAAATGCAACACTTTAGTTCAAAACAACTTAACCGACAAAACAGTTTCGGTCGCTAATAATTACCCACAGTTTGAACAAAAGCTAATTGACTTAATAACTTTATTATCTCAGTAAATCCCGAGCTCACTAATTCGTCGCAATCTTGAACAATCCAATTTACTAAATAAGTGTTTACAGTCCGCTGGCCGCTCTTAAGCCATTTGCCATTTAAATTTCAGAAAACTATAAATTTAAGGCTAATACGCACTTTGAATTTAGTGTAATCGTGTAATGAAATTAAGAGCACTTGTAAATTAAATGACTTGCGCAAGCGAATGACACAATAACACTTGTACGCAATTAATGACGATAAAAAATAATAATACAGTGCCATTAATTGTATATTCAGTGAAATAGTCGCTGGGAGGTGTTGAGCAATAAGATACTGGACCATAGAAATAAATGCAATAGTTTTAATGAATGATAGTTGACAAGTTGACGACTGTTTTTAACAGATAATTATTTTACCCATATATTCCTACAATATACAGATTAAAAAAAATAGACTGTTTAGAATCTTTTTCAATTTTATGTGAAGTTCAAGATTTATTGGTTGTTGGGTTGGATCCATTAGTGATGATTATGTTAATTAATATAATATACTGACTGGAATAGTTTTCTTGTCAAAACTGTTTTAATTAACATTTTATTACGATGGGTCATAAAATAATAAACAAACGTTTTAACCATTTTATTGACTTTGGTTTTTTAATGACATCTGCATGCCATTAAAAATTTAAGAAGTCAAATGCCAACTGTCAAACAAGCTTGTAGTAGAAAAGGCCTAATCGAAACGACATTTCAAAGTCTAGAAATTAAGAACGACCTTGTCAAGTGAAATTCATAAAACTTTTATCTTTACCATTAATCTTTTACAATAACTGTGGCGAAGCAAAAAAGGATATTATAAAGATAAAATATTTCGTCACAGTGTTTCGTGCTCATGACATTAGCGGACTACGCCACCGCCATAGTTCACACAGTTGGCTGATTTCCCACGAAATGACAAAACACATTACTCTCTTTATTTGAACATTTTCTGTATTGTGTGTAAATAGAAATGTGGCTGATGTTATCTATGGTTGGAACGAGCGGACTTCGTTGTTCTACCGGCCATACATTATTGTTGTATTCAAATTTAGAAAACGCCTTTGATGCCGCTTTATTTCACGAAATATTTTGACAGTTGCTCGTATTGTTTTGGTGCAGTCAGATTTTTGATAAAAGTAAATTATGAGCTAACATTTTTGACTGTAACTGTACTTTTATCTGTTTAGCTTTTAAGGCTTCTTTTACAGCTAACCCCACAGAGACATCAAGCATTGTTATTATCAAGTAATACACAACACTTTATAGAACAACAAAAAACCTAAAAAATCTGGCTATGCAAATTGTTCCAGAGGAATCTGAAAAAAAAATATACATAAAACATATAGGTATCCGTCACACTTTCTTGGAAACGTTTACATAAGAAGTAAAAGTCCCTACAGCCAGACAAAATCCAAAAATGTTACTTAAATAAATGCATATTTCATGTTACAAAACCAGCAAGTCTGCTACAGTTTCCTTTAATGAATCCGAACTGGTGCGCGTATGCCTGAGGCCTGAGGGTATAGTGCTTACGTCAGCATATCTGAGTGATTGCTCTTATGCAATCAAGGTGAAGTGCGTTTTGAGTTCGGTCCGGTCTTGATCGCTATATTGAACTCTTTGTTATTATTATACGGTAGTAACATTTCTACGAAGTTCGAAGGATATGGTTATGGCGAGCGTAGAGTTGTGAGAGTTTGTAGTTCTTTTTTTGTTGCACTGATTTATTTTTGGTACATAATCATTTTGTTACTAATTGCCATAACAAGGAAAACCCATTACATACCAATTTAATGTCAGTGGTAATTTTATGTTACTTAGAGTATTACTCCGATAAAATGGACTACTTTTTAATTTTTTTTATCTCCGAGTCATGATTAGTGCAAACCGTTTTCAACAAAATTGTTTTTCTTATCACTTATCGACGATTTTTACAACACATTTTCTTGATACAGATAGTTTTCATCTTAACTTCGCTCGTTACACTTATTAATTAAACGGTCAAGTTGAACCACATCACCAATTACAGAAGGACAATCACGGTAAGCACCTGTTCTACGTTTGAATGATAAATGGGCGGCCATAAACAACTTAGCAACTAACAATTAAAATCAAATAATTAATTAACTGGTGGCAATGGTCGGTCGTGACAGACTAGTAAGCTTAGGCCTTGCCTGTGAAGCATGTGGTTGTGGGGTTCAAATCCGGGCAAGTACCAATGTGATTTTTCTAATTCATATGTGCTTTTTGATTCCATCTTGGACATTACTGACATTATTAAAGGATAACACCACCGTGAAAAAGCCTGGACTTTTCGTAAATAAAAAAAATATGAGACGTGGGTCTTATGCCTACTACATTACGATTCCCGGTGACGTGGATACTACCGTGATGACAAATGTGACACCTTCATCTAACAAGACTTGTGAACGATACTTTTCTTTAAAAAAACGGCAAAGTGCAAGTCGGACTTACACATCAAGGGTTCCGTACCATGACTTCTTATAGGTTTTTCTGTAATCTATACGTGTTGAACTAATTTCTGTATTTTTTTTCAGAATTATAGGCTCAGTAGTTTCGGAGATAAAAGCCCCCCTTTATCTCCGAAACTACGGGGGGGGGGGGTCCGTTTTTTTCTTTTGAGGTACGGAACCCTAAAAAACAAATTCACAAGGTACTAATAGTAGACAGGTGAAACCGAAACATGCAAAGCCATTTTTCTACTTTCGTAAATCAGACTTGAGTTTCTTGAAAAAGTTATTTCATTATGTCAGGTAGTACCTCCACCAATGATAGTGGAGACTAAATCACTACCCTATGTAACGTATTTATGTATAATAAATTAAAGACATTTCGTGGCACACATGCATCCTTGGCGGCAAACGGAAACATACGCAACTTTACCTCGAATATCAATTACCAAATTATTTTTAAATTAGTTGAATGGGAAACAATAGAACTTTTACTATTGTAATATTCCACACGTTTGAGACTTAGATATATTATAGGTACATTCAATCGCTTCCTTGTATCATATATTGGGTTACAGAGCAGCTCCATTCAGATATGTTACAAAATTACTAGTAATTTCAATATTTATCGTAGATGTAACTTGTATAATTTATAGATAAGCGTCAAATGATTTTCATAATATTTAGCTGCAATTTAACGGTTGCTTACATAATCGAGCAGTTCCATAATTATGATAATATTTTAATGACGTGAAATATGTCATGCTTGGTCTCGTCGCGTTAGATCAAGTTTTGACTCTAATTACTTACATATTTTCTACTTTTACTCTTTTAAAGCTTGCTATACTAATGTGAAAGCAAATTCGTAAAATATTTCAGGTATCTTTAAACGTTAGTATCAAATCAAATAGGTTGCTAAAGCATAATGTCTCAATTATTTTATTTTTACTAAACCTAGAGTTCCAAACTATTTAATGATCATTTGAATCAAAGAGTTTTTTGTTTTGTTGTACAAAACAAAAAACATTCCCTGCACTGTGAACGATGAATGATCATTGACTAATAACGGCCTATTTTTATCACAATCTCCATAATTTACGGCTTATAACACTTCAACCAACTTACAATAATAAAGTAATCATCACCAGGGTATCAAGATGGATCTCTACTAACAATAAAGGCAAACGAAATCATACAGCGCGGAATAAATTACGTATCAAGTTACGTATTCAGTCCAATTTGGAATTCATCAAAAAATTGTAGAGCGCATCGGTGGGTAAGGCAATGCGCTACTGTATACGGAACGGAGAATATGGGAGGTTAACGATCTCTTAAAAATCTTAGAAGTTAGTGAGGGTTCAAGACTTGTGGTTCAGACTAGGTTTAACTTTTGATACTTTAACTTTCTGTAAAAATAACTAAACTATTGAAAGCCAAACACACGTTGGTAATTATGATATAGCTATGTAGCACCACTACAAAAAGTGCTAAAGTAACATTGAACGAAAAGTACTACAGCGCCATCGCACAAAAATAAAGAACTAACAACAAAATCCTGTGTAGTGCAAGTAACGTTATCCGTGACTTAAGAATATAGAAAAACCCGACAGCAACTATCGACCAGGTAGCCCACCAGACAAAACGTCTGGTCGGAGGATCCTCAATATCTATTGGGGATGAATAACTTTCCACCCTGTTCTTCATACTCCTATGGCTAACAACAAGTAAATTCTATTACCAATTTCATATTTTCAAAAATAATTGCTTATTATTTTCTAAAATATAATTTATATTGTGTTAATTATTTGATACAGTGACTACACAACAAGTCACACAAAGTTTCTTACAGATACCGCAACCATGCAACTTATGCTTGCAGTGAAGACTCGCCCTTACACTGCAAAATGAAGTTATTAAAAAGTACATACTTCACTTACGAATTTACAGAGCAGAATATTAACTACCATAAAATTTATTCCAATTCCATTGTACTAGACCAGTGTTGTGCAGCTTTTAATTGGTCGAACCATTCATTTAAGTTGCTAATTGAATAAAAATATATAAAACATCGCAATTAAATTATAATATACATAGGTATGTAGGATGTCGAATATTTACTTGGCTAAAATATAATTATTTTTGACCAACATTTACGCATTACGCACTAAATGCAATTAACAATTTTAAGGTTGTACGCAAACTTTTTTACGTATTTCAAAATTCTGCAACCGTTTACCAAGGTTACCGACGTAGCCCGAAGAATCGCCAGACTTGACGGATGGCCGATGGGGCCGAAAAGTTCTGGAATGGCGACCGCGAACCGGAAGACGTTGCGTTGGAAGGCCTCCCACTAGGTGGACCGATGACCTGGTCAAGGTTGCGGGAACCCGCTGGATGAGAGACGCACGGGACCGGTCAATGTGGCGACACCTGGGGGAGGCCTATGTCCAGCAGTGGACGTCTTTTGGCTGAAATGATGATGATGATGATGAAAACAAATATTAATCATCGTAAATTTTCTGTGTTATTGATAATGTTAGTGACCATGTCCGTTTAAAAACTTAAAACTATCTTATTTTTTCAGGAAGTGATAGTTGAAATTTATATTACGTCTTTACCAGAATAATTTACAGGGGCTCGTATTATGCAACGTCGATTTTGAACGATTTCTCCAAGTCTTATCAGATTTAGATATCTAGAGTCCAAAACATATTCAAAACTAATAAAATTACACCATGTTACATTTGGACTCTTCTGACGTAAATGTTTTTGACGCATTTTGACTTTTTCGCACTAAATTTAACTTTTTAAATCGTAAAATTATACGGACGGTCACGTATGGAAATGGGTAACCCTTGGAATGCCAGTTAGATTAGATAATACCGTCACATAACATTGTTTTTATTACCGAATACTTTAACTGGAATATTATATAGGTATGATATGGTTAGAATATAATAAATAAATCTGAATAAAATGTTAAATTATAAGCCTATCAGCCCGTTAATTGGAAAGTTATAATATATTGTACCTGCAGATAAGATAGCTTCTAATTATTTAATTTGTTGAAATAATGATGTATGATTTAATGTGATACATAACAACCTAGCGTGTAGGCCGTTCAAAATTTATCTTATAGTATCTAAGCCACACCCACTGTGTGTATAAATACCTACTTTATTATATCTGTAGGTATAACATATACACAACAAACAAATTAAAAGAATAAGGTCGAATTTCACTAATGAAACTAAACACTCAATATATTAAAACTGCGATAACAGCATCAATAATACCGATGCTAATACTAAATAATCTATATCTATACTAATGTTATATAGAAGTAAAGTTTGTATATTTGTTAAATTGTAAGGGGTAATCTCGGGATCTACTGAACCGATTTTAAAAATTCTTTTACCAATATAAAGCCACATTATTGCTGAGTGTCATAGGCTACTTTTTATCCCTGTATTCCCACGGGAACGGGATCTACGCGGGTGAAACCGCGGGACGTCTGCTAGTCAAAAATATACTGATAAACTATGTCAATATTTATTTTGGTAAAAAAATCGTCATCAACGAACTCGCTTCACATAATGCAGTTTGTATTTTTTTTATTGCTGTTTAATAGAATTCCAATAGCCTGTATCACATAAAATGCCGGTAGGCTTAACGTTCCCTAAACTGTCAGTCGTTATATCAATCTTGTCCAATCGTTTACGGATATAGCTCGAAAGCCCAGACCTTGAGTCTTTCCTAGTTGTTCTAAATTGATACTGATCTTTAAGTAGGAAGCTTGTCAAACATGATTATTGTAATACTTTTAATATTAGGCCAGCAAGAAATACTGTGATTAACTTTTAACCAAAGATTAAGTGTAGTTTTTTCCCACACCCACAAGTCGCCTGAGTGTGCTTAAGGGTGAACAAAAAAAAACTTTAAATATTGCTCATTCGTTCGTGGTTATAAAATGTATCAATATAATTATCTCGTGCTTAAAATTAATTAAATACGCGGATAAAAGACCTCTTTTCTTTAGGCTATTTATTATTTCTACGATATCAGTAAGTTAAAATAAGATTTAACTCTGCTATTACGTACAGAGTTAAATCTCCCACCATATTATTTCTAAACCACTGCAACTTCTGAAAGCAAGTATCAACAGTGAGCGACCACCAGAAAAGCGTCGAGACAGAAGCTCGACGAAGTCCCAGACAAAGGAACAATTTCACTGTTTTGATTCCCGTATTAATGAAATTATTCAGAAAAAAAAATAGCGCAGGACTAGGATACACATAATTTCCACTTTTTATTACTTTTCTCTAGGTACATTTGGGTACGTTAAGAAACTAGGACCACTAGTTGGACTGATGACCTGGTGAAGGTTGCGGGGTCCTGCTGGATGCGAGACGCACGGGACCGGTTAATGTGGCGACACCTGGGGGAGGCCTATGTCAAGTAGTAGACGTCTTTTGGCTAAAATGATGATGAGGTAAGTTTGTACAAGGTAACATAACCACCTAAGCTTATATGTGTAACTGTGTATGCACCAATTTCGAACACAAATTAAACTTAACCTACAGATAAAGCCTAGGTGATTATGTTAATTTGCAATCTAATTAGAACCGACAGTCAACTTTACACCGGCCTACCTAATTATTATGCAAAGCACGCATAATTCGAGTGTATGATTGACATGTTTTTACGCAATTCGTTCAAAGGAAAGCAAGTATAGGAAACGGATTGCGTTTAAGGTCACCATTGGGTTAACCTGTTCTATGTAGATCAATGAATTGTGTCAGGCATGCATAAAATGCGTAGGTATTTAATAATAGTAGATTATTGCATCGAGCACAAAGTAATTTATTATTGCACCGAGTGCCTGATTTAGAGCCTGAGCGTTAGCGAGGGCTCTAATCTAACAGGCACGAGGGCAATATAAATTACTTAAGGCGAGGTGCATAATCTACTTTTCTTTCAACTATTACATAAAGGAATAGTAGATAAAAGAAACTCATATCAAACAGTTAAAAGATTTTCTATACTTAACACTGTCGTCTTCATTTAAAATGTTTTCCGGAGTTAATGTGTCGCTAAATGATTCCATTTTAATTCGAAGCCGAAGCACTCAAAATCAGATAGTATCACACTTTATCGTTTCCAAAAATATTGTCAAGCAAAATTAACAAAGTTCCCCAAAAGTTCCCGCCAAATTACTTTTTTAAATTTCTTTCATTTTATAGTAACTAGTTAGCAACAATCATTTTTTAAATTTGGAACAAGTAGTAGGATAGAAACAAATAATACTTATGTAAAAAAAAAAAGTATTGATATCGGCTGGCTGAATAAAGAGCTAATCCATTGAGATTGGCACCGGTGCGATTAAAAAAAATAAACTGTGCAATAATGAAATTTCATACATTTTTATTGCTCTAGAGCACTAAAGACTCGCTTTGTGCTGAGTTTTTAGTGTGATTATGATGAAATTAAAGCATAGTTGGAAGAAAAAAGTTTTGTCTGTTAAATAAAAAAAAAATTGGCAGTTTATAAAAATCGTGGAATTTCTTTTGAAATTACAACCTCCTTTTACAGACTATTTTTTAAATGTGTGACAATCGAATTTAAATCTTTCGAAGAAGATTAAAAAAAAACAAATGAATGTTAGAATTGGAACGATTTTCATTTTTTGCGTGTTTGACCACAGCAAAAGAAATGTTTGGAAATTATATTCGCAGTCACGAAATAAAAGCGTAAAAAAAGTATTTGTAGAACGTTTCGAATTCAGCACGTGTTACTGCGGAATTCAAGCTGCCATGTAAGTAGGTTACAGAATTTTCTTTACCTTTTAAGCCTATATTATTACGCACTGGTGGAATTTCACCATAGAACGTTTACGGTACCGCGGTATTTGTGAATGCACCAATTCTCCTGCACAACTTCCTAAAAAGGCAAGCTCAGTGGGATTGTATCACTTTCCATTGGCATTTGAGCTATTTTCCTAAGCGAGAACGAATTCCTTAAATGTTTATTAATTGGTTAAATATATAGTGTACCTAATAATAATCGTGTGGGTGGTTCAAATAATAATAATAATATTCCACAACTATCACACAACGCCATCTAGTCCCAAGCTAAGCAGAGCTTGTGTTATGGGTATATACTAGACAACTGATAAACATACTTGTATATTTCTAAATACACACATATTATAGATAAATTACACCCAGACACAGAACAAATGATCGTGCTCATCACACAAACATTTGTCCTGGGTGGGAATCGAACCCACGACCTCCGGCATAGCAGTTAGGGTCACTAACCACTAGACCAACAGGCCAGTCTAAATAGCTGAGATAACATCAAGTTTTTGATATTGTAATTAAAAACTAAAAAGGTGTTGACGTAATATTTCGCTGATCAAACCAGTGGTTCGATATTTCACACACTACGCGTGTACGAAGTGTGCCCGGTTTTTTTAAGTTCAGTTCTTTGAATTCTTCAAATATTTTTGGTGTTTCAGACGCAAGGCTGATGAAAACGGCATATAAATTAAATTGAAACCTTATCAAGCAGATCTACGGCTTGAATATGTTACCAAGCAGGAGTTTTAAAAGGTATGTAACACCTAATCTCCTGTAAAAAAACCATTTTGCACTTGAAAACTTTTTATTCGAGTCAATCATCATTAAAAACTTGCCTTGTCATTTCCCAACAACGTTAGGGTCGGCTTCCTGTCTAACTGAATGCAGCTGAATAACAGTTTTTACATGGAGTGACCAATTATCTGACCTAGAAAACCCAGTTAGGACAGGGTACTACGGCAGCCCTTGGTAATTCTGGTTGTCGGACTTTCGGGCCCCTTTTAATTTAAGTAAATGTCATTTTTAATATTATTATCATTAATCAACGCTTTTAGTAGAGGAAATCATTAACGATATGCATTCGCGACACGACGCGACGATTTTTTTAATTATCATACTTATGTGGACATTCATAAATCAAAATGACATTCAGGATTACACAACATTGTCGTCATCGGATTAAATCATGAGGTGTGTAGTGCATATTAGAGGGTATGCGCAAGACTCAAGAGTGACACAACTAATATAAGATGTATCTTATCTCAAACTAGTTCTGTCTGCCCTCTGGCTGGACGTGGGCTGAGTTTCCAATAATAGGCGTTCTTTGGAATAAATATCTAAGTAGACCATGTGATTCGACGAAGTGTTGCATTAATCAACATAAAGATGTTGACGAGTAGGATATCAGAAATAGATTATCCCATATCATTTCACGATTATCATTGTAGGAGATTATTGTATGATTTGTGTCGAAATGTACTTTGGAAACACCGTAAGTAAGATCATGCATGTATCACCGAAGTATTGAAGAAGGCCAGACGTGTAGGTAGCATTGTATCTACACGCCTTTTCATCAGTAATGATGGCCCATGAAAGTAAAAGGGTGATGGCCCATTGCTTTTAACGGGATACAAATCCAGACTCCGGGCTGCTACTGATGAATATGATGAAAATCTTGATGGGAAAACGCAATAACCATTTCTTGGAGAGGTCCTGGGTTTGACCTGGGTAGCGCTGACGACCAACGAAGCAGACACCATAGGCACCTGTTTTACACTGGAACATCAGTTTAAAATCCGATCGGGCGAAAAAAAGATTTGTGCTCTAGATCCGCGGCGGTCTCAATTACCTACAATGTAAGTAGGTAATTGTAAATCAAGCAATTTCTTATAAAATCTTTTATTCCTATCACAGGCTGCTCAACCATTGTGAAAATTGGTTAGTGTTCGAAAAATCAAGTTTTTGGATCACGCTAGGGTGCTATACATTCGACAGAACCCAATACAAACTGCAACATTTTTGGATAGTTGCTCAAGGTACACAACCACTGATTCATAAGAAAAAGGAAACGCGTAACGTGAAGGTATGTATTAGGTACTACATTTTCTCCCTTATGACTTGATTAGAATATTAAATGACAAAAGGTGCTGTTACGAAGTCGTGCATGTGAGTTACACTCTCCATAAAAGTACCTTTGAACACCTTATACGCTACTGTCATATGGGGACAATTAACTATGCTATGAAGTCGTTTTGTTCATATCATATAGCAAATCACAATGCTTTACTATATTCTAGTAGAAAATGACTCGCATCTTTGTTATACTTTTTGCGTCTGGGATATTTTAAATTAGGACTTCCCATGAAATTAGAACCAGAAGCAAATAAATTCTTTCAACCTCTTCGTAAGCCAATAGATGATTTAATAAATAGTACATCCTAGTAGAAATACCTCGAGGTTATAAGTAGTTAAAACATAACATTAGTGTATAATATTTTAATTTCCTCACCGTTCAGAATCCTAATTATCACGTTTTACAACATCTGAACAGATGGTCAAACCGCACTGCACAATCATTTGTTATATCCTCAGAGTGCATTCTTACGTGTTTATGCAACTCGAGCATTTCTTTTCTGTATGTGTAGTAACCGGAGCAACATAATCGCATTGCATGCTGGTGACATCAGCCCACCGAGTGGCAATTTCTAATCAATAGTACAGATCGTGCTCACCATTCAGATACAAACGAAAGTTCTAACGGATCTAGATGATGTTACGTGTGCTTTATACAAATTAAATAGACTTGCATGTTTGTCACTGTATTGCTACAAAGTGTGGAGTTGCGCAAAATGTTGTGGATGATGCTAAAAAGAGATATGAGATGATCTCTCTAAGAGATTCCTACTAAAAATATACAATAAACCTCTTTCATGTTCTGGTCTCCTGGTAGTTTGTAAATATTAAACTCTGATTTGTTATATAGTTACCTTCTATTCTGAGAAAGAGGAGCGGGAAACCTACCATATCGCAATTCGGGTTAGATTAGGAACGAATCGGAACGATACATCGGGACAGGTTAAGAATAGGGTTAGGTTAGGATTTTTTTTTTATCGAGTTCCTAACCTAACCCGCTACCGAGTTAGGATTTCGGGTCAGGTTAGGAATAATCCGACCTCGACGGCGTTGGTGGTGGTTTTAGACAGTTCCCTGAAGTGCAGGTGTAATTACACCCAGTAGAGGAGGTGAGCCATGGTTTGTGTTGAGGCACCGCAGTCGCACCCTGCTTCATCGGAGTATCCAGGTTATCTGCATCTGCAGGTTCGACTTAATGTGCATGAGGGGAATGGCTAAGGAGCCACAACTTTTTTCGGCTTTACAAACCCTCCCAACAAGCAAATAAGTCATATAAGGTTGAGTTTATTCAGCTATTCGGTGTTATAAAAGTCGAGTAAGTGTGAATTATTCAGCACGTGTCGTATAAAAGCATCATATGTAGCATTTTAGTTATTCAGCATTTTGGTCACATAATGATGCTGAGTAAACGTTTACTCAGCATCCTTATATGACTAAAGTGTCATATAAGATTTTGCTGAATAAGTCGCTAGTATACGACGCTTATGTCGAGTAAAAGCATAATATATAGCTTTTATGTGACAAGTCGAGTAAAAGCAACGTCGTTGCTTTTATACTGCTATTATGATGTATAAGTTGTACATTTATACGACTATTACAAGCCTAAAATGTCGTATAATTTATTAAGAAGGTCTAAGGAACCCTAAAATATAATGCGTGGTATCATGGCGGTTATACTGCTAATTTTCTGTATAAGAAGCTATTATACCGCCTGTTAGCAGTAAAAATGGTGTACAAATGAATATTGATATAAAAATATTTGTTATTATATTCATATTACTAAGAATTAAAGGAGGGCGTTAAATATTTATGATATAACCTAGTATATTTCATCAGAAAACTTACCTTCGCAATACTTAGCAAACCTATGCGTGAGTTTACGAACCTACATTTGGTGCATCCTACAAATTAACATGTCTGCTAAATAAATTGTACTTACCGATGTATTATAATTTTTTATAATTTTTAAAACACAACACGACGACGCACTTGATTAATTAAAGACAAACATGACATATTAAAGTCATATAAGTTACAGTTATAGCGCAACTTAAGCTTGTAACAGTCACTCCGGCGACAATTACGTGACGATTTAGCTGCTGCTGTTGCTTTTATACGATGTCTATGTGACTGAATTGCTGAATATAATGGGCCCAAATCGCGTTGTATAAACGTTTTCATTACGTTTATACGACTTCTATTAGGAGCCAAAATGCTGAATAATTTGCGTTGCCGCGACTACTACACGACATATTTTTGCTAGTTGGGCTGTTCTTATTAGAAAAACTGTTTTGACTCTGGTGTCTCCATATTATACAGCGGGTGATGTTTATCTGCCTCCTTCATTCATTAACAACATGAATCACACCTGTTTTCACACACATTAAGCCATTTTCATTTTTATTTCCTTTCTAAACATCCTGAACTTTATAAAAATTTGTATGATAGCATCTGTAGGTGTCCACGATAAGATGATTTGTTAGAATATCATGATTTATGAAAGCATTTATCACGATGATGTTCCGGCAACGAGTTATTTACCCAGAAGCTGAACATAAATCAACATTACTGCCGGTAATACCATGTTTACACGTTACGAAATCAATGGGAGGCTCACAATGAAAGCTGAACCATGCTGAACTCAGTTTATCGTGTCAGTGTATATCTTTAAGCTATAATCAATAAAGCAATTTCTCTAATAGCCAGTTTTACAAGAGAAACAATGACTTTTACATCGTGACTAGGTTCATATAAAAGTGACGTGGACCAATCAGTTTTGTGCTAATATGATCGACAATGTCACGCTGTCAGTGTTGGGAAAGAGAAAATTACTATGATCCACAGAAAGATATTTCTCTGAGAAAATATGATTTTGTTTGATTGCCGTTATTATCTTCGATCTGAGAGTAATAGAAAGGCAGGAATCATCTGTGGTAAATAAGCTTCAATCAACATCGTGGCTCATGGCTGTCCACTGCTGCGCTGATCTCGACAGTCGGCTCCCTTTGAGCTAAAACGTCAGGGGTTTCACTTCTCTAGTCCGTTTTCAATAAGTAACTATTAATTAGCGGATAGAGGTGGTAATTCACCAGTCAATAGCCATTTAAGTTACTTTAATTGCTTTTAGATAATGGAGGTTTCTATAGAGCTTTTTGTTAAGTTCCACGCACACGATTTACGCCACATTCTTTCGTCCACTCACTGCACTTGCGTCCTGTTCATTACCCACACATAAAACATAAGGCGTTTCTATAATATCTAGCATGACATTAACATAATTCTGCTTATTTAAAATAAATCCTTAGGCGTAATCTGTAATTAAAATCATTGTTTACCCACACGTTTCGAGCTGAACAACTGCTACAAGTCAATAGTCCTTGGTCCAATTGTAAAGGAAACGAAAGCTTTTAATCACTATCCGTTTACTATTATTACAGAATGACAATAAATTATAAGATATAATAGTCTAGGAGTCATTAACGTTTTGATTATGAACCCGAAGCAAAAAAAAAACAGCAGTTAAATTGCGATAGTATTTTAAGCTATTTAATTTAGTAGGCAATCAGATTTTCTTCTAGATACATACTCCGTATGTATCTAGAACGGATCTCTTGATGCAATAATAAATTATTAGTTTAGTGTACCCTTTTGCTTCTGTATTTGTTGCAGAGGTAAAGTTTTAAATAAATCAAACTATGCAAGTGCTGAAAGCACCCCTATGAGAGATCACAGCCAGATGGGACCGTTAGAATGCAGAAAATATTAAAGAAAACAATGCCATTCTTGCTAAACTAATTTTTTAGGTAAATAATCTTGAATGCAACCTGTCTCCGCGCCTACACCGCCATATCAGTTGGTATTGTTCTGTCGGCCATTTGCCGCGGTAGGTATCGTATCGTTTGGCATTTGTTCGGCGCCCTTACGAAATAGCGTTGACATATTGGCGATAATGTAACTCATTTGTTTTACCTTACAACGCCCGATATGTCGGGGGACACGTAATAATATGCTGTCATCAAACCTTATGTTGAATTATTATGTGTTAGAACTTGATATAACATAATTGTGGGAACATATTGGAAGTAACTGTTTTGTTTAGGACGTTAAGTTGTATTTGGATTTACTTCGGGAAAGGACAGTCATTTTATTAAAGTGATGTTTATGTAACAACTCTAACTTTAGGTACGTTATGAAATTTATAACACATTTGCTCGTAAAGGGCCTCTTATTTCACCAATTTCAATATCGTAATGTATGTCATTACGTACTTGTGCGTAATCGTAAAGTAACACGCACGAGTTTCTTTCTAATAAGGTAACACGTACGGTTTATCATGCTCCGTCTAAAACCAACGGTACTTTTTTAAATCTTAAGAAAAAAAAGCAAAGAAAGCAAATCATAATAATAACTTGACAACATTAAAAATGCCAACTGGCAACGTAATAATCAATTTCACAAATTGTTCAAATTTTTCTAACTGCTTTAACAAGTGATTAAAGATTTATTCGTTTAAGAAAGTCCGAGTTTTATTTATTTCCTCGCAAATGTGTTATAAAACGTCGTATGACATACGTGCGCTTTGATAATTACAGCCTCTGCTCTCTTGTAGCCCTCGCCTACGGCTCGGGCTAGCAATATCGCCTCGGCTGTAATTTTCAACTTACCGCACTTATATCATAATGTACTATTATAGATGTCATGTTAAATGAGCTAATTTGTTCACGTTCATCTTAACAAACAAAGTGTTATTGTAACGACTAAATGTTACTGTAACTCCAAAACAGTTTTTTAAAAGTTAATCTGGCTAATTTCTTCAAAGACATTAAAGATACTCTATTTATAAGCAGCTTTCTAGCAACAGAGGTTTCCTTTTATAATATTGAACAATGCTCATCTATCAGGCTCTTATCTTTTAATGTCGACCGACTTAAATTTTACTTGAAACGTAAGAGATTTTATCACTTAATTTTATATGATCGAACGTAAACAGATTTCAAAATATTAATTAAATTAGTCCCCAAAAAATCAGGAAAGTCATAAAATTAACATTCATCAGGTCAATTACAAGTTATAAGGTATTTCTATATGCAAAATATTATGTGGGCGAACGTCATAACCGACTGTAACCCGGTCTAGGTTGACCAGTTAATGGTTGTCGCATCCGAATCGCTCACGTAATTGAGATGCCTCTGACGCATTTACTGTTAAAATATTTCGTGTCATAATCATAAGTGGGTGTCACTTTCAAAATTAGTAGATCACTCTCTCGTTCGATAATATCAGATTTGAATGTCTTTTACCAGAAACCCGACTGCAATGTCTCAGTATTATTAATAAATAGTGTCTTCCCACAAATTGTTGGTGTCAGAGAAACATAATTATATGAACACTCAAATAATTTCTAAAATATGATGAGGAATTACAGAGATTTCCTCCTACATGTGTGTATAAACCAATTTTTACCTTTTTTTGTAATGATGAACACATAGTAGCATCATAAATAAAGCTGTAAACGTTTGAAAAGTAACGTAAATAAAAATGATTAATTTAAGGACAAATTGGCCACATAACACAATGTAGTTTTAGTTTTTTTGGATTTTTTGCGAGTGGTTGTTACTGCTGCACTAAGGCTTATAAAATGGTTAAGCCGCTTTCCAACCTTCGACTTAATACGTTAAATCCATTAACGAAACAATGTTTGTTCCTTTTGTTATTAATTTTAAGCTTATTTGCTACTTATAAAATGGTGGAGAACAAGGTCGATCAGAAATCATAGTTTTGACTACAACGTTAGCTCAAGTAAACCTTGTGAATATCGTACCAATCAATCGTTTTTGTATGTATTTTAATTTATTTATTCCATGTCTATTGTTACTGAAGGCTGGCGCTTTCGCGCCCTGTCACTTGTCTGATCGCAGTCCAGATAAATCCATGTTATTTGTTACACAATAATACATTTCGCAAATATTTGCTCCTACCAAAGTCGATCGATTCGTCGATATCGAATCGAGGCGGTTATGATTGAATCGTGTCTCAATGTAGCTCTTGGTAATTGAGATTTTAGGTCTATGCAAATAATTTAATTTCGATTTAGTACCACAGTTTAAATGTTCAAAGCGTTTAAACAAATACTAGTAGGTAGGTAATGGAACAACAAACAAGCAAAAAACTAAACCGAAAAGCGGATCTGTATAAATACTAAGTAAAAAGATATGTTGATTTGTGAATGAAATAAAATGTTTAACTCGTATGCGTAAATAAGTAAACTTTACAAAATATTTTTAAGAAAATTTGTATTCTGAAAGTTCTGAAAGAAACCTGGTTGATAGTCTTGTTACAAGACTATGTCACGGAAAATTCAACTGAACCGTCACGTGTTTGCTGGAAATCTATTTTTTGCTAACTCTACTATATAGGTTTTAGCCACCGACCGTATCGAACACGTAGAACAAACCCAGAAACAAGATATTCATTGTCCGAGCACGTTTAAATTGACAATTGCACAACTGTTGCATTTGTCCGTTCAAAAACAAATCCGCGTAGGCCACGACAGATAGGAAGCTTTGACCACATTGTTTTAACGAGTTACGAACAGTGAACGTATTGAAACAATGGTAGGGCCCAAGCCACTGTTGAGTAACAATCCTTTAAGTATAACTGTGTTAATTAATTGCGAAATATTTCGTAGTACGAACTTGACTTTATATTTTACAGCTTAGTGTTGTTTTTATTACATTTTATACGGTTCTAGCTCGACTGTCAATTTATATGACAAATGGGCTACGCATTCGTCTTATAAATTAATAAAATATTAATTAATCATTTGGTGGTTTTGGTTGGTTAAGTCTAACATGCGTACTTGCTTGAACATTTGTTCAAGTTTTAGCTAAATGATTTTATTTTACATCGGTCGCCATTATCATTATTTGTTTTATGCAAGTAGAAATATGCTGTGGAATATGTATCTCTTTGCAAAAAACATTTTCGCATGTCTTTTATTTTCACGTTGTTCCAGGTCCCTCTCCTAGAGAGGAGGCCTGAGTCCCTGCAGTGGGAACATTATAGGCTGATGAAGAATTCCAGGTACTGATAATATAACTTATCGCCACGCTTGTGATCTCCGAAAGGTTAAGCAAAGGCTTGCCCAATAGTACACCCGCGTTTCGCTGCTACTGAGAAATGCCTGTTGGAAAAACCTAATAACAATTTGCCCGACCAGGGAATCGATTACAGAACTTCATGTCTCCCTCGTAGACCACTGATCAATTACCGGTGATGAAAAAACCGATTGCAATGTTCGGTCCCTCCAATAGTACTGGTGCCCCCTAACAAAGCCCTAACTTATTCTTAATCCAGTGTGGAGGAGAGATGGCGCTAGACACCCCGTATAGTTCTGTCAGTTTTCCACACTGGAATAAGAATAAGTTAGGACTGTTTTAAGACGTCATATATAGTAGGGCCCCTGGTTTAGGTAACTTCTGGCGTAGCCTTTATTTTGCAACGTCGCATCGCGTCCTGTACTGATCAGAAAACCTAAAAAGAATATGTTTTCAGCAACATTTCTCTGAGTTTGTGATTTGTTTCAAGGAAAACGACTATATTCCTTATGTTTCTATTTAGTCGCTACGCAAACATAATAGTTCAATAGGAACCACGAGACATATTTTATTGCTTCTACTATTTTACGACCCTAAAGGCGTGCGAAATCGAATCTAGTATAAATTATCACAAACGGGTCGTAAATATTTTTGTCCCGTTTCTAAGTAAATGCGAGCAATGCCGCGAGCTGAACTTAGTCACAATTAACTACATAGTCAGGTACTTAGATACATTCAATGACTTATGATTACAGTTATTATGTGCTGGATATTTAGGTAAGTATACTCTAATTTGAACTAAACATGTAGTGCTAGCTACATTTTACAGCCTGCACAGGATGTAATTGATCAAATTCTGACAAAAATTTAGCAATAATTGTCATATCTCTTTTTCAGGTCACCCATTGCTAGAGGCTTCAGCCTGCTAAAATTAGGTACCTACATTGTTGAACTAATTTTCGAATTGACAAAAACAATGTACATTGTCATTGCCAGTAAATACAGATTTCGACTAGGCTACTAGTTCAATTCATTTGAAGGAACGTTTTCCTTCACCGTTTCGTTTTCCTCACGACACGAAACGTCGTGTCGTGAGGAAATTAGCATGTCCTAGAACTAATCGAAGACAACCAAAAGCTATGTGGCTTTTGTCAATCTTTTTGAAAGATTGACCAAAGCGACATAGCTTTTGGTTGCACATAAAAGTTTGCAGTTCAAGGTCAAGACAAATGCATGAATATGCTAAACTTGGTACATTTATATTAGTACTGTGTTCTCCCGTCTACACAGATAAATTGGTCGTAGTGTACGATACTCTTTGAAAGCAATTGGTAGTTGTTACCCTGTGATCAGCCAGCGAAACTAAAATATTTTACATCGAGACAGTGATATAAAATAAAACAAGTGTGAGTGGGCAATTATCACATAAAAATACATACCTTTACCCGTTTCAACAAACCATTAACCATAATTATTTCCTTCACGATTATGGTGGTCCGCCCTAAAACCGTGGTAACCCATAAAAATTGACCAATACTTTATTGTGATTTATATCTTATCACGTACTCTTACTATATTGGAACCTGCCAATATGTGGCAATCTCTTTATTACCGTATAATAATCATTTATGAGGAAAGGTAATGACCGGGGTCAAAGAACATATTACACTATATTTATAAGCCCATTAATTTACCTAAACATGGCAGTTTTGTAACGCCCCCATCAAAGAACTTGTGCCCCATAACCTACATTACTAATTTAATAAAATGTCGCCTTCTTTCATTTTTTATAAAATCTCACAATAATCAATTAATTATATTAATGATTAGCTAATAATTACATATTTTACGTCGTCCATCTCCCGTTAATTATGTTGTTTTTTCCGTTAAATTAAAGGTAGTTGCTCCCGATTGGGTAAGTGTGTGTTAGTTATTCATTGACACACATACTTCAATCAAAGTGAAATTGTATGCGTCATAAATGAGCTGTTGTGACGTAACAGCTCCCGAATATGTGGTGCTGCGGTCATCAGTTGGCGCGTGGGAATTCTAATACGAATGTTTCTTAATGTGTAAGAGATTGGTCTCACTGACAGCGGAGTATTAGCCGCGTGAATGGCCATTTGATGATAGAGTAAACGGTCTATTATCTGTTTTGTCTCACGGAATAATTAAAAAGTAATTGTTAATGTCGATTCGGATAAATGTCCATTTTTGTTAAAAGACTGTATTCATTTACCCCCGTATTAATAATGTAGAGTAACGTTACAAATTTAGTACTTAGTATAACCTTCACCTGTAGGTACCTGTACGATGCTGTTTGTACCTATTTATCTTGTCATCTTGTAAGTCTACCGGAGACTAGTTAGAGTCTATAGGGTAACCTAGTGTGGAGGCTAGTAACATTCTATTTGTGGAAAACTCTCTTGAACAATATAATAATATTCAGATTCATTTATATTGCCTTAACATTAGTTAGCGTTTATTGGATTTGCATTAAGGTTTATGTGGGATGATCCCAGGTAAGCATTATCTATGTAGTGAATTGGCTATGATAAAAATATCCCTAGTCCAGGATACCCACCCAAAAAAATGTGTTCATTCTAAACGCAAAGTACCCTCGATTACATAACTACTTACTCATAACCAAAACCACTGTTTTTAAACATACAAGTGAATTAGCGAAATCATAAGCTCTAAAAACGCATCGCTATCACTGGGGCCAGTCCTCAGTCGTGCACAACGCGGTTAAACTGGTCATTATTACCACATGCCTACCTAAATGCTCCATTGACACTGCCACAGTTAACCAAGGTCTTTGACAACGCCCGATTGGAACCTACCCGATCACTTTCAGGTAATGAGCAAGAAATATGTTTATTTTCTTACCTTTATGGCGTTGATAAACATTTATACAGTGTTAGTTAGGCACTAGGATAGGTTTCTATGATTTTTTAACTAGCAACACCTGTTACTTTGTCTGTAAAGCATACTTATGATATTATGATAAAACAAAGTCCTCGTGTTCGCGATAAACTCAAAAACTGCATCGATTTGCATGCTGATTTTACCGGTGGATAGTGATTTTCGAGGAAGGTTTTATTAAATAATTTGACCGACATACACGCGAGTGAAGCCGCGGGCATCATCTTATTTTTAAAAAAACGTTGCCCCACACTAGGAATTTCTCCTGTATCGTGGGTGCGATACAGGAGAAATTTACAAACATTGAAACTCACATACACAAACACGCCCAGACCCGAAACAACTATCTGTAGGCCATACAAATACTTTTTCCGTGCGGGGATCGAACCCGCGACACGTAGCGCAGCAGTCCAATCGCTTAGCCACTGCGCCAACCGTGTCGTCAGTTAATCAGGAAAAAATTATAAGACCTTACTTTTTATAACGTTTCAATTAATTAAATCTTTTAAATTGCTCTTGACAAAAACTTAATTGAATTCAGATTGATTTTTAAATGGACATTTGAATAATAATTTATTGATATTTTTATTAAATTGCCTATGTAATTTTATTGTGTATTAAATTTAGGGGTTTGCATGTTGCAATAAAAAATATTTTAATAACTGAAGCTGACTAACTGAATGGTAGGTACCTATTAAGGTAACGGTTAAAAAAAAGATGAAAAGAGTTAAATATTTTTGTATTAACTACTTAGCTACCAACGTACAGGATTTCCTTTTCAAAACATGATTTTTTCCGGTTGGTTCACATAACTTTTAGTTTATATATTATTTTCCGTTCATTTGTAGTATACCTTTCTCGGACTAGAGTTTGCCTCTAACCATAGTTTCTATAATCTTTGGAACATTCATATTGTAATAAAACCAGTACATATAAAACGGTAGGTTCCTTAGTTCCAAGCTTAGCGGCCTTCACCTAATTCCCAAGAAACCAAAAACAAGGCTATGTAATTTGTACCCCACGTAGTATCAATGCGCAAGAGTCGATCGCGTTTAGTGTCCTTTCATACAAATACCTTTCTATTTAAATAAATCATTTCCATTCACGACAAATTGTATTGAGTCTTTAGTTAAAACTAAACCCAGCAATTGCTGGTTTGAAACTAAATTATTAATTGAATGTCTGCAAATGAATTTAGTATTATTTAGAACAATCTCGTATATAATATCCTGTATTCATGTTTGCCTTCACAAGCCGATTATTGAACAGTTTATTAGTTCTTTTGTTTGTTAGCAGAAAAGGCGATACAAGTTTCCTTGGTTTGACCTATCTAACAAACGCAATGGGTAAAAATATTCTCCATTGACTCCTTCAGATACCTACTTGCAACATACTCAAGCGGACATTGCTAAATAAGTCGGTCAAACTTGGAGTTTCCGGATTGCCAGGTTCCAATATCCCATTTTTGTGTAGGTATTAATTTATTAACCAGAATGGCCAGACTGTCGTACTTCTCGTTCACCTATAAAACATGTTTACAAAACATGTCCAGCCTGTTCTAAGTTAGGTGGTCTTATTAAATTCGACAGCTGACAACCGTGTTAATTGTTGAAATACACACAAACACTCCAATTTTCTTGTCGTATGTCGACTTTATAACGTATCTAAGACTTACATAATAATCTCAGTAAACAGATCGCAATCTACTTATGTGCATAACTTAGAAGTCTATGAATCAAGAACAACATATGGTTAAATACGATGCTAAAAGTATTCCAAAACTAGTCAAGCTCGATTTTAGCCATGGATGGAGTTTGATTCCGCACCATTAAAATTTCAGTAAAATATATTTTTCATAATTATTTAAGATTATTTTTTTTTAGCCTGCACTGTCCCACTGCTGGGCAAAGGTCAGATTAGATATAGAAGATCGGCTAATAGAATATTTTTTTAATAATTTTACTGAAAACTCGGAAACTTCGCATAATCATTTCACAAAATTACATCTGAAACTAAATATTCGATCACCTGAAAGTGAGTAGATGTACAATAACAAGATGTGTGTTACAAAACCAGTATAAGCTGGCCTCGCATTCCTTTAAAACCTCGTGTTACGAATAGGTTTAAGTGTTACTAGTGTCGGACGGCTTACGGTACATAATTTCTGACCACGTTGGTATACGCCTAGATAGCTAACAGAGGGAATAGGGAATATGCATAAAATTTGAAATGGCCTAAAATATTTTTTTCTCGAATACTTATTATCGTAATATTATAATGAAAAGGATTTTTTTTATTTACTTATTATTTAAACCCCTAAAATAATATTCAAAAAGTGCAAAATAAGGGAGCGAAATTCAAACTTCCAAAACGCGCCACCAGCGGTCGAACGAAATGTGACGTCATCTGACACGACATTGTATCCCGTTAGGGTTATTATGTTATGTGAAACACCCACTGGACGTGTCATGTGACGTCAAGCAAAGCGCGCGCAAAATGGCGGCGTTTGAACTGCTTACATTTTTTAAAAGTTTTAAATTTCATTTTTAAAAATATCTAGAGTATTTTGAAGCCCATTAATATTTTTTTCTACGTTATAAAATAGTAAACTATTAATTTAAGACAAAAAAAAAAACATGAATATTCCCTATTCTTGCAAGGACTACGGAACTCCAAAAAACGAATTCAAGTTTAGTATTTTAGATTTATCAGGTCGTTCTTGAAACAGTTTCTGTCTAAGTTAGTATATTTAAAGGATTGATTATTTAATGAAATTGTGTTAATCAGAGCGTAAAAGGCTGTGGTATTGAATATTTATAATTTTAGACGCACTTTTTAGTTTTTAGGCGATTTTTTGTTGTTTTAACACATAATATTAAATTGAAGGAAACTCGGTCAATGTATGAATGAACGAAATAGTTTTTGTATCGCATATATAATGTAAAGTTTGTGAGAATATTAAGTAGTCTACAATCATTTTCTATTTACATTCTATGTAGGTAGGTACTTGTACGTTTCATTTACCTAAAATTCATTGATTCTAGGAGGTTTCTTTATGTATCAATTATTACTAATGGTTTTTTTTTTAAAAAAACGTTGCCCCACACTAGGCATTTCTCCTCTATCGTGGGTGCGTTTACAAATCAAATCACATACACAAACACCCAGATCCGAAACAACTATCTGTATTGGTTTAAATTGTATTAGTCGACTTTTGGAGATGGGCAGAGGACATTGTTGTCATCCTGGGTATGAGGCTGGCACAGAAACGTTAGGATTCGGCTGAAACGGGGCGGAAAATGGGAATTTCATATATCGTTCGTATCACACGTGCTCATGAGTGAGTTGGGGATGAGAAATCGGTCCTGAATATCAAAAAAAAAAGTTGGTAAACATGGCAGAGTTTTGAGTGGGTGCGAGCCTTATATTATAACAGATAGGTATAAATAAGGCTTTGACAGAAAAACCGAAGTCTGCTGTTAATGGTCAATTCGTTCATTTTAATATTGCAATTTGAAAATGTGAAAAAGCAATAATGCTAGGATACATTCTCAATCCTCCAGACACTAGCCACAGGTTTGCTTATCTTATCAAAATTGCAAACTAGTCTGCATTCTGCAATGGCTATCGTTGTATATCATAACGTTATAACAAATGACACTTTTAACAAAACGATCTGTAAATTCGATATCATCTGAGTAATAGCGACTAATGAAATGAGACAAATAACATGAATTTATAAGTAAACAACACATTTGCCTCAAGCGGCGTAAATGATAAATTGATATGCCGTCAGCGGGCTCCTAAAGGTAGGTATTATTAAGTTTGTATTAGGTGCTAGCGATAGTTGCTTAGATAAGCAGGTGCCTTTAATCATAGTTAGTACTTGTATAGCCTCTTAGCTGGTGCAACCCAGAACTGAGCCCCAATTCTTATTCTATAACAAAAGTAGCCTATGTTATACCTTATAACATATTTTACAGATTTGATTGGTACTAGACTACCTCGAAACGATACAATTAAATGTGCTACTAATGTTGCTTACTCTATATTACAATAATATCTATTAAAGACTTGGCACTTACAGATATCAAACAAATATGCGTATCCGATGCAACCAAGCTTGAAAAGCGGGTTTACACTGAATTGATCTCAACTCTCGATAACCTCTTATTTCACGTTGTGCTTCCTCTCTTTTTAATCCTTTTGCCAAACAACTGTATTTTTTTACGCTTTTGATCTTCAAATGAGCAAATATTAAGAAGAACAATCTTTGTAGAGATCATAAAAAAGATCTGTACTAAAATTTATCATCATCATTTGACTGTCCAAGCCCAAGTTACTTGGCTCATAAAACTGATCAAGAAACGCATTGAAAATCAATACATTTGTTGGTTTCACAAGCTTCGTCATAGTTATCAACGAACGGTTTGTAAAAACTGCATCTAAACTATGTCGAGTTACAAACGTGGTAATTGTTGGCCTTAGCCTGTTAGACTCAATTTAAATAATATCATTTACACTTTATTGTATTAGTATTTCACTAACTTTTGTACTCAAATCATTTAGGATGTTAAAATGACAGATCTGAAAAAGTTGCCTATACAAAGAGTTAATGATATTATTTGTTCGACTAAAAGTTTGGAAGTTCAAGCGGGTCTGTGATTGATACTAGAGCTTTCTGAATAATCTAGCTTAACTAATGAGGTGCCAAAGCTATGCTCCAACAAAAAATCATTTAGTTTTTTTTTAATTTACAGCTTTCAACATAAGAATGTGGTTGTGTAATCTACGCACAGGCGAACGCTCCTTCGTTTTGTTTCATCAATTCGCTTAATCAATCATCGTAATTGTATTTGATCTTAATTTAATTATTGATTGTTGCAACTTTTACTCACGACCTCAAAACTAATGGTAGGTATTTGTTTAGTTAAAATTATCTCCGATTGTTATTTTGGTCATCAATGTCAGCAAAGGAATTTTTACTATAAGAACGTTCTTCATTTGATCCACTTTCTGGTGAACCAGCACACATGCCGCATGCCGTGAGAGGTTTTCGATGTGTGGCTAAAACAAAAAAAAACTAAATGTGGCACTTGGAGACTGCCGCGGTAAAGCTATTGCATAGCATTTTTTATAAACTTATGCAAATAATTAATTATTTAATTTGACAACCTCAGTTGACAACCTTGTTATTTTCCGTAACCATAGCAACCTGGTTGAAAATTTTCGTTACGGAATTTCTGGATTCGCTCTCCACGCTCAAGGCCCGCGATAGAAGCTATGAAATATCTTAAAATGTAATTAAAAAAAGTGTAATATAAGTGTTTTAGACATTAAACACAAACAAAAAGAAATAATTACAAAATCTGATTGATATGCAACAAAATACTGGTACTCAGCTGTATCCGGTTAGACTGGAAGCCGACCCCAACATAGTTGGGAAAAGGCTAGGTAATTTAAATTATGGCTCCAAAAAAATTAACAATTAAGATTCAATACTCGTATTCTTTGTTTAGATAAAATATCATACAAAAAAGTTTCTAAGACAAGGAATTGTGAAATTATACGAGTCCTACCTACCAAGTTCCAGATTTACAATCGTAGAATAAAGAGCCCAATTACAAAAATAACTTTGGATTAAATTATTTTATTGAAAACTAATTCCGCTAAATTGAAACTGATGTTAAACAATATCAATGTAATCAACACAATATCTTGATATACGGAACCAATATTGTATAAACCTTGCGTAACAAGTAATGAGTTCATAAAATGCATACACGATTTCAATTTCAGGCAATATTGTTAATGTCAAATTTTAATAATACACGGTTTTATGCGAGAAATTGAATTCATGACGTGAAATGAGAGCAAAATCATGGACAGTTTTACATTCGAGCGCTTGATAATCGTAATCGTAAGTAGTAGATAATAATATAATAGATACTTTCGGCTAGTATCAAAGAATTTACGGAGATATAATATTACGAGTTAACTTCACATCTACAGCATACAGTTGGACAAAAACACTTGTCAAGCGTAAATAAAAGAAGCGTAGGTATATAAAATATTTGATCAAAATTTTTCAAAATTTTTGTCTCTATTACGAGATGGAAGCTACGTCAATAACTGTTGGCCGAAGCGGATCAGAAATATTACTGAACAATAAACATGCACCCAAAAAAACAACCGAATTGATAATATTCTCCTTTTGGAAGTTGGGTAAATAGTGTCTGAATACAAAATCGACAAGAGAAATCGAAACAACACTTAAAATGTGGTTATAGGTCTAGAGACTTGAAAGATTTAGTTATGAATTCTGGCTTGGATACGTTATTGGACACGGATCAGTCTCATTGTGCCATGTTCAGGGCTCATGATGTGAATACACTCACTAAGTATGTTATTAGTCTGTTATCCGCACCTCTTCCGCGTTCTATTTTATTATGATAGGCACTCACGCATGCGCTTGAACGTTAGTATCTGAATTGTTCCCAATGATCTTATCTTTATCTTATGTCCTTGTTTCGAAAATGTAAACCTACTGCTTCTTGGTAAAATAGAGGGATTATTGAGAAATATTAATAGGCTTTGTTGGTAATAACTATTTGTAAAATTGGTCAGTAATGCAAAATGTGAAGACGTTGTTCTGTATGTGACATTCGCCATAGAAACGTGTTTTTCATCATCATCATCAGCCATAAGACGTCCACTGCTGGATAAAGGCCTCCCCCATAGAACGCCATAAAGAACGGCAGCCTGCCGTTTGAATCCACCGGTTGCCCGCGACTCTCACGATGTCGCCGGTCCACCTGGTGGGAGGCCTACCAACGCTGCGACTTCCGGTTCGTGGTCGCCACTCGAGAAGTGTCGAATGTGATTTTAATCAGTCTGAATATTCACAAATTTAACAATTTGACAATTAGTTATCAACGGAACACTACATTAAATTGAGGAAACGCTTTTACAAATGGAACGAAGTAAATATAAGCGAATCAGATTGTGCGATGAAATGTTGAAAATTATGTTTTGTAATTAACTATAATTTCAATCATTTCGTATTCGTACGGCGTTGGTCGGAGGTGTCAGATAACATTTTATAGAATTTCCACATTTCCGCAGTTGATAGAGACACAAATCGCTCTTAATATGGTAGACATATATTGCAACACTTAAGACTAGTTATGGCACCGGCAGAAATGTTTGATGAAAAGTAAATGAGACGAGATTTACATAAATATCAGTTTCGACTTTTTACTTATTAAATGACTCGATTAAAAGTTTTGGTTACACATATTTTAGAAACTATGTATACCTGTTTATTCACACCGTGGACGCTGCGCTTAAAATAAATAATATAGAACTTTTAATACATACCAGTTAACTAATAGCCGAAACCAATTCCGCGTTTAATAGCACTTAGTGTTGTTATTTTTTTGTAAAGAGGCTAGTGTAAAAATGCAGTTTGCGTGGGGTAATATTTCGTAAAAAAACATTAGTAACTTTAATAATTATGTGCATACGGCTGCAGGCAGTGCTCAGATAATAATCAGCGTTTACACCTTATTGCAACGTTTTTGTAGGAAAATTGCCGCATTAATCGTTTATAGCCCAGTTTCATCAAGTCTATTGAAATAAAAAATATTTTCTTCGTAATGGATTGAACAGTTTTGTTGAATATTCATGGTTTTAATTACTGTTCATTAATTACTGATAGGTGTTTAATACGAAAAAAAACAATCAGGAAAAAGTCGTAATAGGTGTTCCAATCAGAGCAACCCACACTGCGCACTAGGGTGTAAAAATACTACTATGTGGAGTGAAAAACAAAGTGAAAAAAAATGATGATACTGTCGAATGGTACTACGGTGAACGAAGGAAATTTTTATCATATAAAAAATGTTAGAACATTCGCTTTTGATTATTTCATAAAAACGCTCTTTCTTCTAGGCATATATTTTGCACGGCGTATATTTCAATAACTATTTTCCTTGTAAATATTGTTACATAATATTCAAGTTAAGTGCATGTGATCAGAATACAAGAATTACCTGTATTACACAATTTAGTGTAATAGACGTACTGAATGACTCTATTAAATGTAACTATGTTAATACTCAATACTTTATTGCATTAAACAATTTAATAACAGTATCATACCTAATAATAGATCTGTAACGGCGATGAATTACTCAGGTAGGTACTTTGTGCTATTAATTATAATTGCATAATGCACTAAATAACTAGCTAATTGAATTTAGGATTGGATCACCATGACTGCAGTATACGTTTTTACCGACATTCTTCGTTTGTAAGGGTCTCAGGTTGGCTAGAATTAGTTCTAATTATCGTTATGGTAAGTGCTATGTGCTGAACCAACAAAATATTTGTCACAGTTTACTGGTATATTACTAACACAATGTTACGTGTCTAATTGTTTCACTAGCTTAAATATTATCATTATATCAGGTGAATTACGTCCACTGCTGAACATAGGTCTCCCCAAGACTGCTGCTTCTCGTATTCAGATCAGTCCAATCAGACATCCATTTTGGGCTTAATGCCTCTCAACAATATTCTTCGCGATCTCTTGAAACCTTATTCCTCCCGCCGAAATCATTTCTGATTTGATAGCGCATGAATACTTCAAGTATTATCCCTCTCCATTTTTCTTTCGGTCTAATAAATAATCACAAATATCATGCTAGCAAGTAATTTTACTAAGCTAAGGGTGATATTAACTAGTATTTAAACGGCTTACCAAACCGCATTTTAATCACTCATTTTCTTCTCTAAGTTAATTCTGTTTTTTGCAATAATCTAATATCTCGCTAAATTCAAAGCACTAATCGGATGTAACAGCAATTAACCACAAGACGTTTACGTATTGTGTTAATTTTGGGTTATTTATAACCCAAAATTAATCGTAGATTAACCTGTGACCTTTCGGTAACCGCAACCTATAGAGACATTATCAACAACCTTACGGTCTACCGCTTATCGTTAAGCCCAGTAGTAATTAGAAGATTCCACTTCACTCGGCATATAATATTTTGGGTACATGAGAAAAAAAATCTCTTATCAAAAAATCTTTTATCAAAAGTCAATCGAATAATTAGGACCTATGTTCAAGTAGAGAATCTACCTGCCTGTTTACCGAAAGTAAATACTTTTTTTTTCTTTTTTTTTTGTGAATTTGAAAGTGAGGAAAAAATGTAGTTAAAAAACTTCTATTTTCATTTCATAATTTAATATTCAAATGAACCCCGCCTGCTTCCAAGTTTTGTTTAATTTAAAATGTGCTTGTTTTTTGCTTTTCCGTTTTTTCAGTCGGGTTTTTTAGTTTTTTAACTACATTTTTTTATTTAACACTTTTTAGTCAGTTTTCATTAACTTCGTTATTACTATTATAAGACGGTAGATTTCGATTCGATTTTATATTCATTCCGTACACGTAAAAGAATCCGGTTATAAGTAAGAAATGCGATATTGTTTGTTCTAATAACTTTAAATCGTTATATATCCTAAACGGTTTTATAAAATGAAAAATGATAAAGGAAACCTAATATTCATTTTCAAATACCTATTCAACGATACCCCACTTGACATGGTGAGTCATTTTTTTTTTTTTTCATTTTGACAATATGGCGACTAGTTGTTACTATAGTGAGTATTGTTTATTGTAATGTTTTTAGTAACACTCGCGAGGTCAAGACGAATCGATTGACGTACGGATCATCAAAATCGGCCAAGGCGTTTGGCCTCTACAATGCCACATAGGAACAAACATACATACATACATACATAGACTGATAAACACATAACCCTTCTTTGCTTTGCGCAGTCGGGTAAAAAAAGGTAATTCAATTCGTATTCATTTTTATTTCCAAAGGCTTATAAGGATATAAACACTTTGGGTACAATACAGTTTTATTACTTAAGGTAAGGTTATGATGTGCTGTGTAACTTAACAGTCGGTAAATAAGGCTTTACGCGCATGCCGGTAGCTAGTCGTGCGTAGCGGTGCGCGTGCGCCGGCTGCTAACGGTCCATTGATCGTATGTTGTTAATTGATTTGTAAAATGTCGTCAGCCACGAGGTAGACGCAAGCCGCCTTATTACAAAAGGTAGTTAAACCAGGTTTAACTTAGATCTGGTTTATCTCGCATGCTGTCACTTTCTTTTGAATATTATTGAAGTGAGACGTCATGCGAGATAAACCAAGTCTAAGTTAAACCAGGTTCAACTATGTTTTGTAATAAGGCGGAATAGATCTAAGGTGAAAGAAAGAGTTGTTGGTTTTTCAAATAATACTGGCGTATAAGATCCTTATTTATAAACATTGCGTTTAGTGAAACATAAATTTCAAGTTAGTGTAATCAAACCATTATTGTATTTTACGTATATTAGGGACCCATCTTTTTGGTAAAGAAGTTATCCTACTCATACACATAGATATGACTAGCTTTTGCCAGCGGCTTCGCCCGCGTGAAAATGACGATTTACCATACAAACTTTCATCCCCTATTTACGTTCCATAGGGGTTGAATTTCGAAAAATCCTTCCTTATTCCTTGTCTACATTATAAAGGGAACCTCTGTGCAAAATTTCAGCTTTCTAGGTCCAAGGGTTTGGGCTGGACGTTGATGAGTCAGTCAGTCAGTCAGTCAGGACTTCTCTTTTTATTTATATAGATAGATTTAGCTTTATATAGTATAATAATGATAATGATTTCGTACCCAGTAAAAACCCAGTATACCCTGTCTTTTAAAATAATGATAGATGTATCTTACAGTAGATGCATATTGACAAGATTTGAAATAAAAACATTTATCTACGTTGTTTACTAATAAGTAAGACCGCTCCTCAAATTATGCAATAACTGAATGATTAATCTGTCAGAGATCTTAGATTTGTTTGATGCTGTGGCGCAAACATTCCTGTAACCAAACACTCATATAACAATTAATCATTTTAATAATCATAATTATTGTAGGTTCCTCGGTTCCTTCTAAGTAATGATCTATAATGTGTTAATAAACCAAATCTTCTGAATTGGCCTTCTATTTTAAATCAAGAACTGGGTTCATCACATAAAATAATAAAATCAGAATATAAAAATTTCATCAGATCAATAGAAATTTATTAAGTTTCACATCTATTATTTATTTTAACGTATTGTTTTTGAATTCTACGCATTAATGGCCGCATCAAAATGCAAATGAATCTTTTATCAAAGCCTAGATCTCTACAATCATTTATTTATTATACCTATCTAGACATCACAACCCGTTCTATCGATAGAAAGTAATGCCTTTGTCATCCATATTCTTTATCTATCATAAAACAAAAAATAATAAAAAAGTGACGAAAGAACGTAGTGAAAGGCAACCACAAGTGGTTCGATTTGATAGTGTATGTATTGTTAACTTCGAAATCAATATTAGAGCATTCTTGGGTTACGCAGTTGTTATGAAATAGGGGATACGAGTATTTCACTATAAAAGATTTCTATTATATTACAGAATATTGAATCAAAAGTGTTTTTGATTTTACTTAGGTACGGTTACCAAACAAAGCTTCGACATTTTCAATGAATTATGATTAAAATATAAAATTATAAGATATTAGATTATCAGACAGTTAGTTGCTATCTAAAATCTCTAGAATCATCAGAGTGGTGTTGGATTAGGCGTTTTTTTTCATTTGTTTTCATGTAAATCCTTACATGAAAACAGATGAAAGTTTGGTTAGTTGGCCGCTCCTTAGGTGGCGAAAGGGGTGAGGGGGCGGGTTGCCTACAGCTCACAATGCACAGGAGACTATAATTAGACTTTTTTTTTTGCCAGGTGGTTTGGGTGATTTATGATCCTTTTTTTATATGTTTTTGTGTACTGCAGAATTTCTTGCCTGACTGTATTAACTTGCAGGTCGTGATGCAACTGTTCGTTTGTAACGTACCAGGGGGCATTAGTTACCATTCTTAGCATTTTGTTTTGAAATCTCTGTACTATTTCGATGTTGGAGTGGGAGGCTGTCCCCCATAATTGGATCCCATACGTCCAGATTGGTTTGAGTATAGCCTTATACAAGAGTAGTTTACTGCTCAGTGACAATTGTGATCGGCGGCCCATCAACCAGTAGAGCTTTCTTATTTGCAATCCGAGCTGTTTGCGTTTGGTAAAAATGTGTTTTTGCCATGTAAGTCGCTTATCCAAGTGTAAGCCTAGGTATCTCACGTGATCTGATTGGGGTATCTCAAGGTTGTTAAGCTTTAATCGCGGGCAGGTGCCTCTCTTCAGGGTAAAGGTAACGTTGACGGATTTCGTTTCGTTTGCTTTTATTCGCCACGTCTTAAGCCAGTTTGAGATGTCGTTTAGACCATCTTGTAGGATTTTTGACGCCTCTGTAGGATCCCGATGTGAAGCCAGGATCGCAGTATCGTCAGCAAAGGTTCCGGTGGTTAAGCAGCCTGAGGTTGGTAGGTCAGAGGTGTAGATGAGATATAGTAGCGGTCCCAAGACGCTGCCTTGTGGGACTCCTGCGTTAATACCACAGAGTTTTGAAAGTGCCTCACCGTTTTGAACAAGAAAGTGTCTATTCTCTATGAAAGATTTAAGTATTTCATAGATGTAGTTGGGGAACAAGGATTTTATCTTGTATAATAATCCTTCGTGCCATACCCTATCAAAGGCTTGGGATATGTCAAGAAATACACTTGCGCAATACTCCTTAGCTTCAAAAGACTTGTCTATCTCATTTATTAACCTGTGTATCTGGTCGATAGTGGTGTGCTTTCGACGAAAACCGAACTGATGGTCGGGAATGATTTTATGCTGTTCTACCAATGGTAGTATGCGTAGCAACATCAGCGATTCATATATTTTCGATGGAATGGGAAGTAGGCTAATTGGTCGGTAAGACTTCGGGTCCTCAGGTTGTTTGCCAGGTTTCAACAACATTATTATTTGAGCGACTTTCCACTGTGGTGGTATAAACTGTAGTGTAGTCATGGCGTTATAGATTGCTGTGAGCACCAATATTCCAGAGTCAGGCAATTCCTTGAGAATTTTGTTTGTGATGAGGTCATAACCTGGTGATTTCTTTGTTTTGGCTTTTTGTATTACTCTTCTGACTTCCTTCGTTGTGAAGCTCTTGGGTTTGGTACTATCTGTGTCGGCCTTAAAGAGATATTCCGTTACCATTTTCTGGTGCTCTGGTGCTCCCTCGTAGGGGTGGGGTTGGAAAACATTAGTCAGGTGTTCAGCAAATGTGTGAGCTCTTTCCTGGTCACTGCGGGCCCAGCCACCATCAGGCTTCCTAAGTGGGGCGGAGATTACTATCGGTCGTTTAATTTTCTTTGTTGCTTTCCATAGCGAATAGTCGGTAGCTGCAGTGGCATCGAGACCCTCAAGGTATGCCTGAAATCCTGCATTTCTGTCGTTATCAAGAATGTGCTTAAGTTCTTTTATTTTGTGGTTTAAGCTTTTTTTCGTTGCTGGACATCTATTTTGTTGCCACAGTTTGCGAAGGGCTCTTTTTTCGCTGATTTTCTCGAGAATGTTTGATGGTATGTATTGGTCAATAGCCTTGTGCTTATTTAGAGGTGTCGAGTTCCATGCTGCACTTTGGATGCTGGTGGTAAAATATTCAACTGAATTTACAATATCCTCTTTTGTTCGAAGTGCAATTGGTACACTAAGTGCTTCATCTATTAGAGCACGGAAGAGTGGCCAGTTAGTCCGATTATTATGCAGTGTACATTTCTTAGTAGCTTCTCTAACTTCCGCGTTAATTTCCACCAAGATAGGAGAGTGGTCCGATGACAAATCCCAACAGCTGGAACAAGAGATGTTGGTTTTTGCTATGCCTTTGAAGATGCAAAAGTCTACGATGTCAGGTATTTTATCTTTGTCGGTTGGCCAGTACGTGGGTTGACCTGTTGAGATAATGTTCATATTCCCTGCTTGTGTGCTTTTAAGAAGTTCGCGGCCTCTTGGTAATGTCAGCCTGGAGCCCCAGAATGTGTGTTTGGCATTATAATCGCCAGCCGCTATAAAGCGATTGCCGAGTGTTTTAAAGTAATCATTAAACTGTTCTTCTTTAATAGTGTGTCTCGGTGGACAATAAAGAGATGAAATTGTGATGTCGCTAACTCCATCACTCACAACCACACTTGTGCCTTGCAAATAGTCTTTGCAATGTGGTTGGGATTGATGATGCTTAATGTTTGACTTGATGAGAATGGCTGAACCGCCATGAGCCTTACCATTTGGATGCATAGTATGATATAATGTGTAATCAGGTATGTTGAAGAAACTCTTGCTTGTAAAGTGTGTTTCAGAGATGAGCATAACATCAATTTTATTTGTTTTCATGAAAATTTTTAACTCGTTTGAGTGGTTGGACAAGCCATTGGCATTCCATGCGCAAAGTTTTAGGGTACAGAATGTAGCGATACTTTTGACATGAGTTCGCTGAGCATCTGAGTCATCTGCAGCATTTGGTTCATGAGAGTCTGTATTGACGTGTTGAGGATCCGAACTATATCTCCGATCTGCTGTTCAGTGTTTGTTTTGTTGTAATTGTTTGAGTTAGGTTTTGGGTCGCTTTTCACAGTTGCTGCGTATGAATTCCTAGGGTTAGTACCTTCGGTCATTGTTTGACTTTCTTTGATAATGACTTCAGGTCTTTCTGGTCTTTTGAACTTTTGCCTGCTAGTATGAGTGTTCGGATATTTTATATTTTGCAGTTCCTTATAGACAGTGCAGCCCTTATAATTAGCCGGGTGGTTTCCTTCACAAAGTATACATTTTACTTTGTCGGAACGTTCCTTCCTAGAACAGTTTCTTGTATGATGGGATTCAGCACATTTCACACATCTTGGTTGTCTGTGGCAGAATCTTTGCGTGTGCCCATATTGTTGGCAGTTGGAGCATTGAGTGATTTCGCGTTTAGGTTTTGGTGGTTCAATTTGTACACGACAATTTAAGAGTGATTTAATACCATAGACATCCTTATTATTAGGGTTAGGTTGTAAGTCTATGAAGAATATAGGTAAGGGTTTTTTTGTTTTTCTGTTTATAACATTCCAAATGTTGTTGGGTTTATGGTTTAGTTCTTCTAAGGCCTCTGTTATTTCGTCAGTACTAGTTGAGGGATGAATGCGTTTTAGTACTACTCTGAAGCTTCTTTCCTGTTTTGGCTGGTATGTGAAGAACTCAGTGTTTCTATTTTTGAGTTCTTTGTATATTTTTGAGTATGACTCAGGGGATTTTAGCTGGATTTTAACTCTTTCACCTTGCAAAATTTTGATTTCGTAATCTCCGGGAGTTACGGTTTGTAGCATTTTAGACAAGGGCTGAATATTACTGACTTTGTCAATGAAGAAAGGTGGGGGTCTTACTGACTGGGGTGTTGCTTGTTCCGTAGTTTTCGGTTTGTCAGTAGTTTCGAGTTCAGCAAAACTATTTGATGTTGGTACAGGGGCCAACCAATAACTAAGTTTGGTCTGTTTCAGGCTACGTGACGTTGTTTCTGGACTGTTTCTCAGTCTTTTGCGACTATTCACTTCTTGCCAGTCATTTGTGTCGCTATTATCAGCATGTTGAGTGCAGTCTAGGTCGATAGTTTGTGCACTAGTTGCAGGTACCTCCGCCTGAAGGCAAGGTCCACTATAAGAGTTTGATCTTGGTCTGTTCGTAAGCATTCCTCTATGGACGATTTGCTGAGCAAGTGTTACATTATTAGAGCGAAATTTGCCCCCCCCAGAATCCGAGGGGCTGCCTGAGCTCTGCCCTGAGGAACAGCGCTCAGGGAGGGATTCTCCACTGTCAGTGGTACCCTCCTGGGGTAGTTTAGTTTTATATTCCGCCATTTCATGATTGATTTAGGCTGATCCACAGCTTTGTCTTTTCTGTTGGGGTGCGATCCCCTAGGCCGCGTCTTACAGGACTTGAGGCACGCCCATGCCTACTGGTTTTGGTTCGCGCTGGGTATTTGATTTCCCCAGTACCTCCCATATCTGGGGGGCATTCCCCTATCCACCACCCGGGGACGCGGTCGATGGGAGTCCAGCAACTCCGCACGAAAATCTTAATGGAAGAAATCCGAACAACCCGCAGACTAAAGCGGAAAATGCCCCAGGACCTACTTAAATAAATTCCTGTGAAGTAAAGTAGGATGTGACATCTAAGGTCATATACCGAGCAAGACATTTTAAATCCCAACCGACATACTACTCAATGTTCCAGCACGGTGACAGATTGTAGTAAATAAGATTTCAAAAAAAAAAAAAAAAAAAAAAAAAAAAAAAAAAAAAAAAAAAAAAAATTAGACAGTGATGACCAATCTC
Organism: Diarsia mendica; assembly: GCA_949316265.1. Classification (NCBI taxonomy): domain Eukaryota; kingdom Metazoa; phylum Arthropoda; class Insecta; order Lepidoptera; family Noctuidae; genus Diarsia; species Diarsia mendica. The sequence goes on from OX438897.1 coordinate 18,352,493, forward strand.
GAGATATCGTGAACAATAATTGTTCAATTTATTGAAAAGAATTCTTAAATAAAAAACAAAAACTTGCCTAAGGCGCGGCCAACTAGTTCCGCGCGCACTATGTGGTGTAGCGGTTTCTACTGCTTGCTACCTGGCCTATAAGAATGAGGTATCTCTTCTTCTTCTGCCGGAGTGCTGCCTGTATGCTTAGAACCTTAAATAACCACATGCCGTACGCTTCATCTCTTTATTTCTACGCCCGCGCCCTTGGCAAATACCGAGATTCATTTCTCTTAACAGTTGAGCTGAATAAAGACATAACTTCATGTGGTCAGTCAGCTAGCTTAATAAACTCGCACCAACCATTTCTAATTGATTCACACCGCTGGGCGTTGATTGTTTCATTACGGGGCTTTTTCCTGGTTGTCTTTTTTATCTTTTACGTGACGCGTCTCGGCAGTAATTGCAAACAACTTTCTGATAAAGAATGCGTATGCAGATATGGTGTGGTGGTAGAAACTGATTAGGAAACAGAGTCAGTTTTTTATTTGATTCCTCTAGGAATAACTCCTGCATTACGCTGTGGGAAACATCCGAGATTGTGAGTGAGGTATTCAGCTCGACTTGTTTTAACAAAATTCTTCTTGAGGTAGCGTATAGGAATCTGGACCGCAGGTTGATCAAGACATTCTAGTAGAACTTCTCAACCTTTAACTTATTAAAACACCTGATGTAAATCTGTCAGTAAAACGTCTGATAAGACGCGGTGGCATCTCCAAAATAAGAGATAGCTACCATTGCAATGGCAGCTCGGTCATATTATTCGAATGATAACCGTCTTACTCCGGACGACCCAACCCTAGGAAGGTATCGTGTTGAACGCTGTCCTCGGTCGCTAATATCTTTATAACCTAAGTCTTTTACGTAAAACACTAAGCCTTTTACATAATATTTGTAACAAAATTATACAATTTATAAATATTACACGAGTTCTTGGTCCATTAACAATAAATAGTAGATTGTATCATAAGGGAGCAAAATAATATTTTTACGGCGAGGGCGCTTTTTTGAATCCAGAGCGAAGTGAGGGATTCTAGAGTAGAATCCCGAACGTAGTGAGGGATTCTTTAGTAGAATCCTGAACGTAGCGAGGGATTCAAAGTACGTCGCCCGAGCCCAAAATATATTTTGCACCCGAGTGATACACTCGACTTTTCATCACCCTCTATGAGAAAATAAAAGGCGCCTCATATTTTATTGTAATATTATTATTTAATAAAAATAGAGTGACGACACGTTTAAATCCATCAGACATATTAATTACGAATATGTGTCCAGTTTTACGTCCTTATTAAGACAACACGTTACTAAACAACCTTCTACTCCATATTAAGAAAATTGTCGTACCTTTAAATATTTCTCCCGGGATTTCGTAGGGATTAAGTTTTGTATGACGTTATTAGCTTCTATTTTTATTGTTTCAGGAGTTAATGCACTATCACTTTCAGAACTCGACGTAGAGCTCATTTTTTTGCACAAAATACAATAAAGTCCGTACCGATTATTAGAACAGGGAAGTAAATCGCGCGCTTTTGTTTTTTTTTTTTTAATTTAGTTACCGCGTCTCCTCGCACCGTACAGCCAACACAATACAATTTGCGTTCAATTTCAATGAACGATTCATGTTCTAAATTCAAATCTCATTACTGCCCGCTAAAAAGTCTAATGGAGAAAAGAGCTACTTTGCTCGCACTTATAGAGGAACAAAACGACACTTTTCGAATTGAAGGGATGAAATAGTAGATTGTATCATAAGGGAGCAAAATAATATTTTTACGGCGAGGGCGCTTTTTTGAATCCAGAGCGAAGTGAAGGATTCTAGAGTAGAATCCCGAACGTAGTGAGGGATTCTTTAATAGAATCCTGAACGTAGCGAGGGATTCAAAGTACGTCGCCCGAGCCTAAAATATATTTTGCACCCGAGTGATACACTCGACTTTTCATCACCCTCTATGAGAAAATAAAAGGCGCCTCATATTTTATTGTAATATTATCATTTAATAAAAATAGAGTGACGACACGTTTAAATCCATCAGACATATTAATTACGAATATGTGTCCAGTTTTACGTCCTTATTAAGACAACACGTTACTAAACAACCTTCTACTCCATATTAAGAAATTGTCGTACCTTTAAATTTATTTCTCCCGGGATTTCGTAGGGATTAAGTTTTGTATGACGTTATTAGCTTCTATTTTTATTGTTTCAGGAGTTAATGCACTATCACTTTCAGAACTCGACGTAGAGCTCATTTTTTTTGCACAAAATACAATAAAGTCCGTACCGATTATTAGAACAGGGAAGTAAATCGCGCGCTTTTGTTTTTTTTTTTAAATTTAGTTACCGCGTCTGCTCGCACCGTACAGCCAACACAATACAATTTGCGTTCAATTTCAATGAACGATTCATGTTCTAAATTCAAATCTCATTACTGCCCGCTAAAAAGTCTAATGGAGAAAAGAGCTACTTTGCTCGCACTTATAGAGGAACAAAACGACACTTTTCGAATTGAAGGGATGAAAAGTCAATTACTTTCTGTTCTGACCAATCAAATATGACATAAACTTGCCTTAGTTAATATTAGTTCATACGACAATTATTAACCGACTATGTCGCAAATATAGGGTTATGTAAACAAAATATGCACAATGAGTTAGGTAAATAGGTGCCGCAATAATTTAAAACTTTTAAAAGGTGTGGTTTATAACGGAATATTTGAACAGAGCGTTAAGGCGAAGCCTATTTTTTAAATAAAAAAACTTATAGATTTAAATGATAAGGTTCTTATAATATTTTTGTTTATTTGAAATCTAGGTTTATCTAATAATTTAATAAATTTTTTGACATAGGCATGAATAATACATATCGTTAATGATCTGAAAGTGAGAATATAGTACGTATCAATAATTCTAGTTCAGCGATAAAAATATAAGTTAAATGATAATAGAAAATTGATAATAGATAATTATTTATAAAAGAATATGGCTGTATTTGTTTAAATATTGCTAAAAAAATATACCAAATTGGTCAAGAACGATATCTTTTCTACAGCTCATATTCTATGCTCTTCTGTGAATAATTTTAGAAAATACAAAAAAAAATCTAAGTATACTGAAACTTCCCTTTAACATTTAATACGTAAATTACGTGTAAGTTACGATACAAGGTGGGTGGCACACGACTCGCGCGGCGTCCACATCTCAGCCCATTTGGTAATCACCTCGCGAGTACCTACCTACCAACCCGCGTGGATTGCGATATGATTGAAGATAATTGATCCGCCAAATGATAGTTCTAGAGCAAACATTGCTTCCCCATATGGTATAACTGTGTTATGGTACATTAATGGCTCTGCCCGCGGCTCCGCTCGATTTTTTAGAAGATTTAGAAGGTTTTGGTTTTTTGGATTTTGGTTTATTGTTGCATTTTATCAACTGAGATAAAGATTTGCCCTGTAGTCTTTTTTGACATATCGGGTCTTTTACCATAGGTGATTTATCTTAATTTCGGTGATAAATCTTAAATATTGCATTCGTATTCTTCTCACATTCCACGCACACATTTGCTTATTAGAACAAATATCCTAATTTTTAATATACACGTGGTCGAGATATTAATTACACTGTATTACTGAAACCATATTGAAACGTTACGCTTAATTAGTTATCTCATCTTAAAATGATCAAAAAGCCAGTTGTCACTTCATAAATCCGTCTCATGTCAGTTAGATCGTTGTAATATCGTCAAAAGCTTCTCGCGTAGAGGAAACATAACTCATAACTTGACGTAACTTGCAATCAGCTCACCGCATTACTTAGTAAGCTCATTCGGATATGATTGTCGGTCGGATTGATTACTTATTCCTAGCTGAACTGTGAAGTTCTTATTTTTGATTGATGTTTTCCTTATGAATTAGACTCTAATCGACTTTGTTTGATTTGGTGCATAACGCAGGTATTTTATAAATACTAAGTGCATTCGCATTTCATTGGCATAGTTAAAATGTTGTTATCCCTGTAGTATGGGGCACCATATTATTATTTTTATCTTCTATAGGTACTACTTCTCAATTAGTCGTAATTTCAGCAGTCGTGTAGTGTCTAGCCGTATCATCTTTTACTGTCGATCTGTTAAGTCCAAGCTACGGTAAATTCCAAACTCTATTGGTAAAAGTATTAATATTAGTTTATTTAATTCCATCTTTATATATTATATGTATTAGTATACGTACGTACGATTTATGTAGGATATTAATTTATGTTACAAAATAGTATTCTCCTAATTTAATTATTTTTGTACTCTACCACAATGATGTCCTGTTCGACCCTAAGGTTGACTGGTAGAGAATGCCTTGTGGCCTAATGTACCACGTTTGTGCATGAAGTTTAATTAAATAAATAAAAGCCCAAAAATCGTCCCTTTTTCATAAAATCCTAATATAAATTACTCATGTGAGTAAACCAGAGGTTTTACTGGTAAATCTTAGGATTTACCGTAGTTCGGAATTTTCCAGTAACAGATCCATCGTTGCTTAGGTTTCTTCTACCTAATCCACGATATTTTTCTCATTCCTCTGTATGATACTCTGATATTCTAAACTAACTTATAGTACTCTCTGATAAATATGAGTTTTAGTTTGCATATGATTCTGGAACCGTTTCCACTGTAACAAGATACTCATTCATTAGTCATGCCCAGTTTTTGAATTCAGCAGTAGAATCCTGATTTCGTGTTGCCTCATTGATTGATTAGCATATAGGTACATTGCTATTACTTTTTGTCAGAGGTGTAGCAAACATAAAATAGTGCTTATAAATTCTTATCTTTCAATGTAATGAACAGGTGGTTTTAAAAGATTAGCCACTAATACAGATTGATTGACTTATTACACATTCAAATCACAGCCTTATATTTTAAAATGTTTCTTTGTAAGTATCTGTGTGTGATAAATTAAACAAGTTGGTAACAGTAGTGTTTTGTTTGTACCCTACACTGAGTTGCAAAATTACAATTAGTGTTTGTTTGTTTTTCAATTCATTGAGTGGGGATTTTCCCACGCGAGAAGGATCGATTTCTGAAGAAGTTATAGTAAATGATTTATGTGAGCGTATTGTTCAGTGATCATATGCGGAGGTGTCTAGTTCTAAATCTGGAGTTCGAATAATTTATTAGGCTAACGCTCTATGAACTTGACTATATACGTAAAACTGAAACAAAAATAAATAAATGTGTTGTATTGTTCAACAAAGCAGGCGTTCAGACATTTGATTAAATTCTTTCCTACATTGATTAATTAAATATTAATTGATAAACAAACAGACAGAAAAAATACATTTTTTTTATTAGTTATTAGGCTACTCCAAAATTGATTGGTACAAAATTATAGTTATCTAGTGCTGCAATAAAAACTGGACCAGATTTGTCGCCCAGTATTAAATGTACGTATAAATTGTAATACACAATTACGTTATTAATTTTTTTCATCATGGCCGCCAACTTGCTTGTGTAAAATAAAAGAAATCATTAAAAACGTTATTGCAACATAAGAGTACGTATATGGTATACTTTTTATATACGACCTTGTTTAAATTTTTATGTAAAAGTGTCACATTCTTGTTATAATGAGAGCTTAATAGTGTGTTGCAGGGATATTGCAAGGACGGTGGTTTGATTTAAGCACACTATACGGGCAGTTTTAACCTAAATTCATGCACTCATTTTGAAGGAAGTCGTTATTCTTGTCTATACTTTAGACGTGATCATTGAGTCTACCTAATTACGAGAGACAAGCATCAGCCATACATTTTGCGACGTGACTGATCCAGATCAATCAACTTTATTATATTTTACTCGGCAAAGTAGCAATTTGCAATACTTAGCTATAAATTATTGGAAATTTCCGATATTCACCCTCATGTTTTTTTCTGTTGATCTTTCCCAAGTAGCACGTTAGTGTATTTTGGAACTTATTCTGCAACTGTAGGTAGCATATAAGTGATGCAAGAGTGTACGGTATTACTTATAGATGCAAACAGCGCTCGAATTTGCATATGAGTAACTCTTATCACTAACAGTTGCTTTTGAGTGATTTTTGTTCCTGCTTTATAACTTATGGTGGCACTAGGCCGAATTTATTAGTTATAGACGCATAAAGGTTTCAATTTTCAATCTTTTAGAACTCAAAGAAGCTTAAGACATCTTAAAATCTCCCATTAAGAACCGTACCTTAATAGGTGGTAATTTTTCCTTATTTGGCACCTTTAGTACTAAATAAGTAGTATATATAAGTTACTTATCACCTGTAGTGGCTCAAGAGTTATTATTGCAGCTCATTTGGAACCTAGTGTAATTGCCTTTGTAAGGTCTAATATACTCTAATATGCCACTGTAACGCGTAGATCGATTCCAAAAGATAGTTCTTGAAAACCTTAAGCAACAATTTTCTCTCATTTAGAACCAATTAAGATCTTACAGTTCTAACACTATCGCAGGTTCCGTACATATTAATAAATTTAAATAGAGTATATAGAGTATTTGTATTTAAGTAAATTTCCTACATTTTAGGTACTCAATTCAATTCAATTCATTTATTCAAGAACAATTTTTACATCGTGTCTGAATGTGTTTAACCAAATATAAAAGAAACATCATACATGCAATCAGATTATAAAAATTACCACAATTAAATTATCTAAATTAAATTAAAATCACAATAAGAATAATGCAAAAACAATAAAATTAAACATATAAAAATTAATGTCATAGGTCAATTTAGAAATCAATTATCATCATAAGTCAATTCATTAAATAAGTAAAACAACAATGTCCATTCCAAGTCAATGATCATGATCCTCGATCACTTTCAATCTTTGTTATAGATTATAGTTCGTCAATAGAGTATAGACACTTGTTTAACAAGAACCGTTTAAGCTTACTCTGAAACTCACAAGTATGTACTAGACTTTTTATTTCTACCGGCAATTTATTAAACATTTTTATCGACTTGTGGTATGCACTATGCTTTGCAACGTTCAGGTGAGGCACTTGTTTCAACTGGAGATCTTTCCTTCTTGTACTCTCCCTCTTTTGTCTTTCATCCTCAGTCTCATATTCAAAGATGTACTTTGATAAGTGAGTAAGTAGGACTAAAATGTACAAGCTTGGAACTGTTAATATATTTAGGTCAATAAAATGAGGCTTGCATGATTCTTGCTGTTGTATCCTAACTATGGTTCTGACTGCTCTTTTCTGAATCACAAAAGCTTTTTGAATATTGTAGTCATAACTTCCGCCCCAGAAAAGTATGCTGTATCTCAGTTTTGACTCAACTAATGCGTAATAGACCATTTTCAAATGTTTTATGGTAACTTCGTTTCTTAGACTTCTAAGTACGTAACAGGCAGAGCTGATCGCTTTCTCTAGGTGTGTTAGCTCTTCTTTCCACTTTTTTAACTGGCTATCGATATAAACTCCGAGAAACTTAACCACCTCGACCACGTTTACTGTTTCTCCATTTATGGCACAGTTAATGTTATCTTTAGTTTTGGAAGTGGAACGAAAAAGCATAACATTCGTTTTACTGGCATTCACTTTAAGGCCGTTAACAGCAAACCAGCTGTGGAAAATTTCCAAGGCTTGGTTGACCACAAAATTAAGTGCGTGTAAATTGTCAGCCGAAACAACAGCATTGGTATCATCGGCAAATACCACAAGCTGAATAGATCCCGCAGCTTTTTCCATCATGTGTTGTATAAGGTCATTTACAAACGCGATAAAAAATATTGGACCCAGTATGGAGCCTTGTGGTACGCCAGTGTGCACAGGAGACAATTGGGACCTGAATGTTTCTTCCGTTGGACAAGTTGTGCCTGAGGAATTTGTCCGTGGCATAACTGCTTTGATCTCCACGAACATCTTTCTGTTTTTTAAGTATGACGTGAGAAGTGCCAATACTTTACCCCGTACACCGTAGTGCTCAAGTTTCTCAAGCAGTAGTTTATGGTCTACCGTGTCAAATGCTGAACTTAAATCTAAGAAAAGCCCAGCTACTTTCTGTTTGTCGTCCAATCTGCTCACTACGTCCTTAATTAGAGTCGATATTGCGTCTTGTGTCCCGACGTTTTTTTGATAGCCAAATTGTCTTCTACTTAACACTCTATTTTGGTTGAAGTGTCTGAGCAATCTAATTTTAATTAGTTTCTCAAGAATTTTAGAGTGAATAGGTAGTAATGAGATTGGTCTGTACATCTTTGGATCTGTTTTAGAACCTTTTTTGTGTACAGATATTATTTTGGCTATCTTAAGTTGATCTGGAAAAATTCCTTCATCGAAACACTTGTTATAGAAAATGCTTAAAGGTTCCGCTAGTACATCAATGTTGTCTTTTATTACCGATATATTAATGTCATCATAGCCACAAGATTTTTTGTCGTCCATTTTTTTTACTATTTTGAATATCTCAAAGGGAGTGACAGGTTCTAAGACAAGGTCATTCGTTACTCTTTTTGTACTTTTACGTAGAATATCCATGGCTGCCTCTGTGCATGTAATAGTTGATGAAATCAGTTGGAACTGCTGGGCAAGGATATTCACAATATCTGATGGTTCTGACGTAATCTTATTATTTGATTTCAAAATTAGTTTTTTATTGGTTTTGACACCCTTATTTCTATGTTTATTTACAACTTTCCAAACATCTTTTGAGATGTTTGTTGCTAATTCAGATTGTACTGCTAATTTTTTGGCCATATTTATTACTTTCCTGTAGAGAGCGATGTATTTTTGCCTATAGTCCATTACAGAGTCGTTTTGTCTATTTCCTTTGCCAGCAAATAGAAATCGTTTCATTTTGCTAGAAACCTTTACACCCTTAGTGACCCAGCGTAGCTGCGTGTTACGCGTTAAGTGCACCTGCAGTTTCTTTTTCTTAAAACAGCGTGTGAACATTTCCTCGAATTGTTTTAAAAATGAGTTTATTCCGAAATCACTCCAGTCGTGATTTAATAGTAAATTTCTAAAGTTTCTTCTTGTATTTGCATTGAAAATCCTTTTGGTTATTTGGACATTACTGGCTTTTACATTCCTACGTATTTTATTACTTCTGAATGCTGTATTGCAAAGTAGTCCTGCATGTCCATCTGCCAAGCCGTTATGGTCAACATCGCAACTTATAACACATTCATCTGGCAAATTGGTGAAGATATTGTCTATACAAGATCGTGAGTCATTCCGAATAAATGTAGTCGAATTAATTAGAGGTCTAAAATTGTAACATGTCAAAAGATTTAATAAGTCATTTCTTTTTTTATTGTCAGTTGATAAGTCGATATTAAAATCACCGCAGATAACACAGTCCTTGTTAAACAAATGTTCCAGTAGTTTTTCAAGCCTTACCATAAAAGTGTCTAAGTTTTTATCATAAGGCGTACGATAACAGCAACACACAGACAGGCCAGTTGAAACATCTTTGACACAACATATTTCGAAACTATCCATTTTATACAATTTTTTGGCAATGGTCAGCTCCTCGTATTCCCTATCCAATTCTGCTAGGATAATAGTACCACCTCTCAGCTTATTGACTCTGGTATTATATGATGCTACTTTGTATTTTGCAAGATTTAACAAATGTACAAGTTCTTCGTTAAGAAAATGCTCGCTAATACACAAGTAATTCGTAGGGTTATTCAAACTATCCAAATATATTTCTAACTCATCTTTCTTATTATTTAGGCCACACATATTTTGATGAAAGATGTTTAAACAATTGCACAATGAATTATCTCCAGACTCGTTTAGGTTTGGTACAGGGTTTACATGTTTATTCACGAAAAAATGTATTTCTATCCAGCACTATCTTTTTAAAGTAGTAAGGAATGGTACCAGGTTTTAACTGGTCGATTGTACTGCGTTCGTGGCCATCAACTACACTTAAACAGTCATTTTCATATTCAAACTGTAGTAATAGCTGTATGTAGCGATTCAAGTTCTGAAAAATATTTACAATAGCCCTATTGTTGACTTTGCCTGTATGTTTACAAAACATCTTATGATTATATTCTAGATGTTTGTTGGTATCAAACAAATAAGCATATTCAGAGGCCTGATTACTTTGGTACATAAGTCTATTGAAGGCTTCTATTCTAGTATTAAATAAGTTAACATTCCAATTAAGTTTAAAATTAGGAGAACATAGAATAACATTAGTATGCATTAAATTTTCGATTTTACATTTTATGTGATTAACCAATTTTTCATAATTACTGGATTCTAAAAAGTCTTTTTCGCCAAAGAGGACTATACAATAGTCATTAATAGTATAACCTACTAATTTCTTGTCCAATGATGCAAGGAGCTCCGCTGTACCCGCATTGGGCATACAGTAGTGACAGAGTTTGGCGTTCGGAAAAGTGTTTTCAGCTATTCCTAATATATTATTTACATTATTAGCACTAATTATGCATACTTTACTGAGCCTATGTTTGGTGTTTTTAGGCTTGATAGAAAATTCAGCTTCTTGGGATTTAAGTGTTTCAGTGTGTCTATTTTGTACAGAGGACTTTTCCTTAATTGCTGGTGATTGTGAAGGAGTATCAATTTCTCGAGTAGTAGTAAAAGCATTTGCACTTGATTTTGCCCGTATGCTTTTAGCCTTTTTCTTTGGGGTAACGGTTATCTCAGATGATAATTTACTTGTTACTTGTTTCATAATCTTGTGTTTTACATCTAAATTTTTAATTTCTTCTTTTAACTTCATGTTTTCTAATGACAAGTTATTAATTTCGTCGTGAGCTGCGCTTAGTTGTAAATTAACTTTCTGTAGTTCATTTTTAAGTTGCGTTATTTCTTCGTCGCTTTCATCATCGGATATATTATGAGGTAGGCTACTAGATGTGCCATCTAGCGGTGAGTTTGCAGAATTATTAAGAGTTTCATTTAATGTATCGTTTGACAGTGATGTGGCACGTTTCCTCAGCCGAAACGTAATATTCTCTAGGAATTCCATATTATTTTGTTGTTGATAAATGTCGAGAAACAACAGAAAAAAAGAACTTTGCTTCGGTGGGGATCGAACTCGGGCCTTGAGCGATCACGACTCTAAAGATAAGACCCACGTTTTGCCACCTTAGCCAAACGTTCATTAGAATAACTGACGAAAACAATGATCTGTTTTTGTTGATATTTTTGAATTTTTAAAACGACCGTTTTTTTTCTTGCCGTTGTTGTCACAGTGACCGCAATTCGAAAAAAGTTGTTTTTGTTACTTTTTTCAAGTTTTTTTGATGAACAATGATAAAATAGTCACCAGGTTTTAGCACTGTTTGTTTTTAATCCTTATTTATTCAGCGATTATTATGTTTTAAGTCTTGTTTACACTATGTTTGTTGTGTTTACACTGTTTTATAGTTTTACTTATTATTCATTGACAGGATTGTTTGCTAACAATGTCACTTATTTACTGGAATACACTGATGCTATTTCACTACTTGTTCTCACTTGAAGATGATTTAAATAATTTAAAAACAATTTTAATTACGGAGCCGAAGTTAACGTTGACATTGACAGTTGTCAGTCAAAATAATACTTAATTGAATAGTTTATGAAACAGTTATGAAATCACTAGTTCACTTTGTAATTTTTTTAATCTACTTACGTTATACACGGTGTAAATCACAGATTGGTAGGCAAGGCATGATCAGCTACCCTTCTGAATGTCTCTTGTATAAATGAAAAATTAAAATTTGCAAACTATCAGTACTTTCAGGCATCGAAATAAAAAGTCGAGGATTCCAGCCAACATTTACAATTAAATTAAATTTTACTTTATTTACCTTCCTAAATGGGTTTTGTACCCGTCTTGAGGATCCCCAATTCAACGCAAAGGCAACGAGACCTGTTAAGTGAAATTAATCACTACTAGGTACTAATAAGGGATTTTTGGACCTAGGAGATCTATTATGGTAACAAATGAGTGTAAAAATGACCTGCAAGTTCTATTTCAAATCGCCATTTTTAAAAATGGAGTCCTTGAAAATTATCTTGTTGAATGGTATTTTATTACAATAACATACAATAAAATGAGTTTTGATAACTGTTTCTGATGTAGTTTGACATTATACTTTTTGTTAAACCATAATGTTAGGTTTTTAACAACCAAATTTTTATGAAGTATTATCTTATTTATTTGATCACCGCATATTTTTTTCTAATTCTTGATTAGATCGAAGGCGCATCAAAATTTACTTAGTAAATATACCATGGTTTCACAATAAAAAACCATTTGCAAGGGCTCATGATGTTTATCCTGCGTTAAACACATAATTTTTGAATACTCGCAAAATAGATCACAAATAAAAGCTGCCATAACACAAAGCCGTTGTTGTTTATCTCCACCGAAAATAAGAACTTGTTAGGATCTTATTTGTCACTCAACGAATGAACTGTATCGCTCTAACGTTCAATCATTCATTTACGGCGCGCAATTTGCACCGTTAGTTCCTAGTGCCACTCAGGGTAACAATTCGAACTCGTATGCATCGCATTTGCATCTATAAATAAGTTGCAATTTTTCTCCCTTTGGTAACCTAAAGGTTGCTTATCGGTTCTAACTACCTTTATAGAACTTAATCACGGTGGATTTTATTACTAAAGTTTCCAAAAATATTCTATATGCAAGCCTTTTGTCACAAAATGTGTTACTTGGGTTGAAACGTACAGCAAGAACCACATTCTTATTCAGAATTGCGTACATGCACCTACAATACTAATTAAACTAATTATACCTATTATTACTTCACAAGACTCTTCCGTTGCCATGCCCCTAACCCTGACATAAAATCAATTTCATTTATTAATACAGACAGCTATTTTGTAACCAACTAATAGTTCGAACTAAAAGTACGTATCCGGTTAATCTCAATTATCTATCTAAATGGTTGTTGCCAAAAATTGATGAATAATAGTCGATACAATAATCAGTTCAAGGGTACTCTAGGCGTGCGCGCCACCCACGTGATAATCACTGCACAAAGAAGTCCATTGGTAAATTCACTTGTTGGTAACGATAATATCGTTTAGATTATGATGTTTGAAGCTTGAATAAGATTGTAATCTTTGGTTCGATGAAGTAGAATTGAATTGATGATGAAATGATCAGTTTGTTTATCAGATGGAACTGCTGCGTGTTTCGGCGTCAATGGTTGTCAATTGCACTGAAAGGTTTAGCCAATATCAGCAGAGAACTGAAACGCGTGAGAGAGGAGCAACTTGCTGTGAGATCGACGGGTTAGTCAGAGGCGTACCCCACCCTTCGCGAATAAAATTTTAGTCCCATTTAATAAGGGCCAAACTTGTACAAATATACAAATTACTCCTCTATTACATTACCATCTAATACTTGAAAGAAGTCATAGAAGTAAACATACTGCTGTACTGTTTGAATCATACATAATAATATTGTTTTCATCATTCTCTTGCCCTTATGCCAATTCATTTGGGGTCGGAGTTGAAGTCATAGGAGTAGGAACTCTGTTTGAACTATACATATTGTTAATCATATCATTTAATGACGCAAAAATGGGTCAGTAGGTGGCCTTGTATGTGGCCCGGTTAATATTTAAAACGTGACAGCACTGACAGCTTATCTTTACATCAGCGCAATACAGAATGTAAACAAGAGTATGAAAGCGCTGTGACATGTCAACGACTTAGTACATATATTTTTATACTTTTCTGCGAAGCTCGCGCACCTACATTTTGGGCCACGAACTCTTGATCTTTTTGTCATCGATACGCTAGCTTAGTAGCTGATAATTATAATTATTATGGACTACTCATTGCGACTTAGCCTATAATGGATATAGTTTTAACACACTGATAAATAAGCTCCTGGCCAAATAATAAAAAAACAACGGCATGGGTCGATCTTACCGGTTATGCAGTGCTTGCTAAGGCCGGTCCATGGACTATCAACGACACATCGAGATTTCTCCATGCCTCGGAAACCACGTGAATCCGTTGGTCCCGCCCGCTGCCATTTGTAGATCTTAGACTGACAAAAAGTCTTAGAGGCTTAGAGGTATCGTCATACCAATAGGGATGTGTCTTGGTTAAAAAAATATGATTCCGTTTTGTCCGTCAGTTAGATTATCGAAAAATATTGGATACGTGTTTTTTGTTTTATCAAATTAATAAAAATTTACGAAGTTATGTATGACGCGTCAAAGATCAGGAGTGGGGGCTTTTGACGGCAGTACGTGGTAAAAAATGCAGTGCGATGTGACGTCACACGAGTTTTCGAAGCACTGTATCGTCTTCATTTTTGGTTTACGTGCAAAAAGAAAAAATACGTGTCGAATATTTTGTGGTAATCTATGTGACGGACTAATTCGATTTTTTTGTCAACTACCCTATTATCTGAGATAAGGTGGTTAGCTGCACCCGGATAGACTGGAAGTCGACCCCAAGCCAAACATAGTTGGGAAACAGCTGCCCAGGTGGTGATAACTTCATCATACGCGTGTATGCCTAAGGCCTTCTAATCTTAAACTAAATCAATATTAGAATACTGACGTCATGCGGACTACTGGGTTGGCGCTATCTTTCTCTGCGGGTGAATTCGCGTGCCCCGTGTGGGGTCGTTCAGCCCATGCAAAGTTAGTGGATACAGCACTGAATGAAACGTGCCGGATAATCACTGGCTGCCTCAAGCCGACCCCGGTACAGATGCTGTATCCACTGGCAGGCATAGCGCCACCAGTAGTTCGCAGAGCGGTGGCGAGCTCTAGTGAAAGAGCCAAAATGGTCTCCGACGCTAGACACCCTCTACACAATAACATCATAGTACCGCAAAGGCTGAAAAGCCGCAACAGTTTTTTAAAGTGTGTACCCCCGCTCACTGGTGAACGCTTTATGGAAAGACTTAAGTTGTGGCAAGATAGCGTTTCCTTACCCAACCCATTTGTGCCACTTGCCGAAAATCTTCCACCTGGACACGAGTTGCCATGGCTGACCTGGAAGTCTCTAAACAGACTCCGGACACAGGTAGGCCGAAGCAAAGAAAACCTGTTCAGGTGGAGATTCATAGATGACTCTGCCCTGGAGTGTAAATGTGGTCTTGCCCCACAAACTATGGGGCACTTGATATCGTGCCCAGCCTGTCCTGTTACTTGCACATCACAGGAACTGATGGAGGCTACTGAAAGTGCCGAACTCGTCGCCAAATTTTGGGCTGACTCAATTTGAATTGTCATCGACACGCTAAGAAGAAGAATATTAGAATGTTCATTAATTATCCATAATCTGTAAAATAATAGAAACTATATAAAAGCGCTATTGCTAATGATATAGAGCCTCCATGCAAGAAAGCTTAATTGTATTTGTTTTATTGCTCATAATGACGTTCATCCGGTGCCCTCTGGCTATTAACACCACTAATGACCTTGCTAACTGCTTTAGTAAGCTTGGCTATCACTTGGAAATAGTCTACTTAGACATTGACCAATTGATTCGAGTTGACCCACAGATCCTGTATTATGTACATTCGATGGCAGAAGACAAATTAACTAGAAAAAATATACTGTGGAATTGAGAATCCTCCTCCTTTTTTGAAGAAGTATTTATTCGTTGTGTGTAAAAATGTTAGTTATCTGATTTAATTTGTTTTTAAATACACCTCCGTTATTTGGGATTAAAGGTGATTTTCGAGATTCTTTAGGCTTTTAAGTGTCCGTGACTACTGTTATTTGTAAGAATCCTAACTAGTACTGAAAATAATTTAAACACTTAATTGAATTATTATCTAGTAAATTTAATTGCTGTAGCCCACTGTACTGTTAAAACAAAAATTTATCAATGGTATTGCAATGACAGCGCTTGCGCAACCGATGATTGAAACAAGGTAGGCGGCTTTACCTAACGTTTGACAGAATATATCCTTTAGCAGGTGCAAAGTGAACATAATTCTGTGTTCGTCGTGCTCATATCTCACACTTAATGACCCACACAGAATAAATACTTTATTAACATCAGTGCTGAGGTTTAATGCGTCTAATTGAATTATCAAGTGGGCGTGTGAGCATTACTTTTGATCGTGACTGTACTCGCGTGAGTGAGCTTGCCTACATGGATTTTTAATGGCATTTAGTACCATAGTTTAAAATAAACTGTTCCAAGGAAGAAACTGTTTGCACAGGTTTCTTTAGTCTTACCCTTTAAAAGTTTCCATACCTGATAAATACTGATAATTGATAATTAATTCTCGTACCTACTAAAAATAAACGTCTATTCTCTAGAGCTTCGTGTTTTTTACCATTCGTTAGTTGTTTGTTGTTATTTTATATCTTTGTAAATGATAGCATATTAAGCGAAAAGGTTCCACTACTGGAACGAAAACCTCTTGGCCTTTTTGGTTGGATGACATGCAATTGTTACCACCAAAACAGAGTTGTGCGGGATGTTTTAGCTGTTAAAAGTTAAAACAAATATACGAACATAAATGAATGAACCTGCTGTCGGTATTTAGATTAAGCTTGTATTTCTTTAAGCGGGAAGTTATAAATTTCGTCTAATAAATTAATCTTTAAGGTTTGAAAAGTAGACATAGTCTGTCAAATCGAATTGGGATACACATAAGTACCAACATGCACTTTATTTTAATAAAGTAATTCAATTGACGGAAGTTTATGATTTGCTTGATTACTGTATGCTATTTAGTACCTACTGCGTTGTCCATATTATTCATTAAGCAATAAATGAATGAATGATGATTTATGAGTATTTATTTTATTTAAGTCTTTGTAGACACTTTAGCGCAAACTTGCATATACTAACAACAGTTTCCAGAAATTTAGTAAAAAATACGCAGCAACAAATTAACACTTCACTGTAATTAAAAATAACTAACGAAGTATGTGACGTTCAATAAAACAATACTTATCTTTCAAATCTGGCTCACATCATACACTTTTGGCCCAAATGAGAGAGATAAACTTAATTTAATAAGTTATCATAAGAATCATTACTATTGTTATGTAGGCCTATGTTATGTAAAAATTAATTCTGATTCTCAAGTTGATTTATCATTTGGAGTATCACAATGGATAATATATCATATCTAACAGTGTCAATGTCACTGACCCACGGATGGTAACACGCAGTTGTTACCATAACAGAGAGACATAAGAATAGGCACTTGTTGGGGTCAAGGTTCAACATGTTTGAGAAGCTCTTGTAAAACTTTGTGAAGAACACATCGTATGCATTGTTTAGAGTAAGTAGGCAGTGAGTAGACCTAAGTAGTCTTTAGAGTGTGTGTAGACTGTAGAGCTGCACGCTCGCGGGATTGCAATAAAAAATAGTAGTGGCGCTAACAGGTGCGGCCGTGTGCGGATTTTCTTAGGTTAATTCAACTGCATTGTGACTTCCGAAACGCTCACCCGCTTCGTTTTCCGCACATTTTAAAGTGCGCCATAAAAAATAGACATAATTATATGAAGTCACGCCTTTCCTCAAAAATTTAGAGAGTAGTATTCAAATAAAAAAACCTTTTGCAATTTCGGTTCCCAAATTTTTTGGGTTTTATACCAAAGCATAAGCTGTAAGTTCATCTCACGTAAAATAGCAGCTTTTAGAGATGTTCTACTAAAAACTGAATAACTACACATAAAATGGGGAGCAGTGGTGGCCCAGTGGTGGCGGCCCCGAATTACGAACAGCGAGTCGTGGGTTCGAACCCCGTCAGGCGCATTACTTTGTGTAATTTATTTCATCACCACTGCTCTCAAAACGGTGAAGGAAAACATTGTGAGGAAACCTGCATTTCTTAAAACCAATGTGACATCTACCAATCCGCACTGGGCCCGCGTGGTAGATTATAGTCCATCTCTCTCCTAGAGAGGAGGCCTGAGTGCCTGCAGTGGGAACATTATAGGCTGATGATGATATTGACGCATAAAATAAAAAATAAAAGTCATGGTTTCGATTACGACACTATTTACTTTAGCAACGAGTTTTTATGTTCCCAGCAAATTGATATTGACATAATGATTATATTAGACACGATAGTGTTACACCAGTTTTACATAAGTATGCCTCGTTATCTTTGTATCACTTCATATCAGATTTATGTTTGTTTTATTACTTCTATAAGATCAGTCAACACGGATATAGTGTGAGTTCCGCATAGATAAGCTTGTTCTAGTCTGCTGGCCACAATTAATCATTTGAACCGATAAAAGAAATTGCTCCAATCGGCAATCTTCACCTCCGTGACTAAGAAATTAGTTTAATCACTAATTATAATAAAGCAGCTGCTGATTGGTTAACCAAGTCACCGTCAAACGGTCTTATTAAGCAACTAAGTAATTTAATTGCAGATTTTGATCAAATATTAGATATTATAGTGTAGATAAGGTTTTGAAAACCGGTTATACATCAATCCATCGGTCGATTAATTACGCTACTTCTTTAACAAGAATTAAAAATCGTAGAGAAGATTATTATTAATTATTATCAAAATTTTCCAAATGTGTGTGCCTACTATCATTAGTGTTTAAGATGTGTACGTATTACTAACAAATTGGATTGTATGATCTGTTTAATCATCATCATCATCATTTCAGCCAAAAGACGTCCACTGCTGAACATAGGCCTCCCCCAGGCGTCGCCACATTGACCGGTCCCGTGCGTCTCTCATCCAGCGGGTTCCTGCAACCTTGACCAGGTCATCGGTCCACCTAGTGGGAGGCCTTCCAACGCAACGTCTTCCGGTTCGCGGTCGCCATTCGAGAACTTTTCGGCCCCATCGGCCATCCGTTCTGCGAGCAATGTGCCCTGCCCATTGCCACTTAAGTCTGGCGATTCTTCGGGCTACGTCGGTAACCTTGGTTCTCATGCGGATGTCCTCATTTCTGATTCGATCACGCAAGGCAGCAACTCCGAGCATAGCCCTCTCCATTGCCCTTTGGGTGACTTTGAGCTTTCTGATAAGGCCCATTGTGAGCGACCACGTTTCGGTCCCGTATGTAATCACTGGCAACACACACTGGTCATAGACTTTCGTCTTGAGACACTGGGGTAAGTTGGACGAGAAGATACCGCGCAGCTTCCCGAACGCTGCCCAGCCGAGTCGGATTCGACGATTGACCTCTTTCTCGAAGTTAGATCTACCCAACTGGACCGTTTGTCCCAGGTAGACATAATCGTCCACAACTTCGAGCGTAGAGTCTCCGATCTTGATAGGAGTGGGTGTTACCTGAACATTCGACATAACCTTGGTTTTGTCCATGTTCATTTTAAGACCCACTCTTTCAGAAGCTCTACTGAGGTCATCGAGCATTTTACTGAGGTCTTCCATGGTCTCAGCCATGACCACTATATCGTCGGCAAACCGAAGGTGAGTGATGTACTCGCCGTTGACATTGATGCCAAGTCCTTTCCAATCCAGAACCTTGAAGACATCCTCCAATGCAGCGGTGAACAGTTTCGGAGATATGACGTCTCCCTGTCTCACACCGCGCTGCAGAAGGATAGGTTCCGTGGTCTGGTCCTGAAGTCGGACTGACATGGTGGCGTTTTTGTACAAACACTTCAACACCTCGATGTACCGGTAGTCAATTTGGCACCGTTGGAGAGACTGCAGTACAGCCCAAGTCTCGATCGAATCGAAGTAAGTACTGAAGCCTTTTCGGAATCCGGCTTGTTCGGGAGGCTGGAAATCGTCGAACCTGCGTGCGAGACGATTCGTGATGACTCTTGAAAACAACTTGTAGACATGGCTTAGAAGTGAGATGGGCCTATAGTTCTTCAACCGGGCATTGTCACCCTTTTTGAAGAAGAGCACCACCACACCCCTGCACCAAGCCTGCGGCGTTTTCCCCTCGAGTATGACGGAATCAAACAACTTCTGAAGGGCCTTAAGGACCGGTTTGCCACCCGCCTTCAGCAGTTCGGCCGTAATTCCGTCATCACCCGGCGCCTTGTTGTTCTTAAGCTGTTTCAGAGCCATCCTAATCTCGTACAGGCTGACATCCGGGATGTCTTCGGCATCTGTTTAATAAATGATTATTATTGAAATAAATTACAATCATCGTACAAGAATATGTTTTATTTAATATCGTAACTAAGTAAACATGAATGTCACAACCATAGAGGTAGGTATATAACATTCGTCCATTCCAACGAAGCTACGACATCTCCTCGACAAGACGTCGTGGTCTCGTGGTGGTGCGCCCACTGCGCCTTGCTGGTGCTCCCTGCAAGACAGCCGTGGCCAGCGGGAGACCAGGTGTCTCAGCGCTGACTTGTGGAGTGCCCGCTTGATTCTGTGTGCCTGATGAACTTGGAACGATGTGCTCCATCACATTTGGATTTATATCAGGCGAGTCTTGAGTAGCCTGGCAGGAGGACCAAATTGATGGTTGGGTTAGTTGAGGCGTTGGGTGAGGTGACTCTGGCTGATTGCTAAATGTGAATGATGGTGAACGCTGTCTGATAGGTGTGGAAAAAGTTAGTGAATGAGGCGTAGGTGTGGATCGAGGCAAAGGGCGAGAATGAGATGTGGACGGAGGTGTTAGTGGGTGTCCAACTCCAACAGGTGTTGACGAAGGTAGAGGAGGAAGATCAGTAACAGCTGGACTGATTGAGTCTGCTATGCGGGAACGCACATGATCTGCATGATATCTCCTCTCTACACCGTCTGAAGTTCTCACAGCGTAAGAATATCTGTGCGTACGCTTTGATATTGTAGCAGGTAGCCATCGCGATCCGTCTCGGGCGCGAACAAAAACACTGTCACCTGCTTTAAAAAATGGGATTCGATTCTCAGACTCAATGTTTGCCTGTATCTGCTTGTGTTGCAGAGTTCTTTTAGGGTTAGGCCGCGCGTTATCCAGAGCACAATGCAACCGACGCCCAAACAAAATTTCACCTGGGCTCTTTCCGGTGGCACTATGAGGTGTTATACGGTAGGAAAATAGGAAGTTTTCTAGCCTCCTTCTCAGGGTCATGCCATCGCTCGCACTTGAAGACATTCTAGATTTGAAAGTACGAACCAGGCGTTCTGCCAAGCCATTAGTCCTCGGGTGATATGGAGATGACTTAATATGTAGAATACCCTTGTCTCTGCAATAATTTTGGAATTCCCGGGAGGTAAACTGTGTCCCGTTATCAGACACCAAAAATTGTGGCAAACCAAACGTTGTAAATATAGAGTCTAATTCTTCACACAGTTTGTTTGTAGTTATTTGGTTCATGGGCTTGATCTCAATCCATTTTGAGAGTGCATCTGCTAGAACAAACCAGTATTTTCCTTCAAAAGGTCCCGCAAAATCGACATGAAGTCTTTCCCATGGGTTGTCAGGAATGGACCAGGAGTACACAGGCAATTCAGAGTTATTTGGCCGGTTTTCTTGGCATTTACGACAATATTTGATGTACTCTTCAATATCATCGTCGATCGATGGCCACCATACGTAAAAACGTGCGAGTGCTTTCATTGCACAGGTTCCTGGGTGTCCTGTGTGCAGGTATTTCAATGTAGTCTTCCTGAGCGTATTCGGAACGACTATTCGACCCTGCCACATCATAATCTTATTTTCGATGGACAATTCGTTGCGTTTCCGAGCATAAGGTTTTAAGATATCTGAATATGAATTTTCCCGCCAACCTGTCTTAATGTTCTCCGAAATTTGTTTGAAAATAGGATCATTCCTTGACGCATCCCTTATTATTTCTTCTGTCAACGCTAAATCTGAAAAACTGTTATGATTTAGCTGAGCTATTATTCTGTGTACTGTCAATTCTGCACGGGACGGTTTCTCATCAGGATTGGGCATCCTGGAAAGATAATCAGCTATAAAATTAAGTTGTCCTTTTGTGAAGACGATGTCGTAGTCATAGCTACCAATGATCAAAGCCCAACGTATTAAGCGATTATTAACAAGCTTCGGTAAATTGCGCTGTGGGCCTAAAACGTGAATCAAGGGTTTATGATCAGTGACGAGTGTGAATTTTGTGCCACGTAAGTATTGGTCAAACTTTTTGATGCCGAAAAATATGGCTAATGCTTCTCGATCAATAACTGAATATTTAGATTCCGCTGATCTCAGTTTTCTTGACGCAAAAACGATAGGTTGAATATTTTGATCATTCGCTTTATGAAATAATACGGCACCCACGCCCTTTTCCGAGGCGTCACACGCTAAAAACAACGGACGCTTCTCGTCAAAAGCAACAAGTGGTTTTGATTCACAAATCAGCATTTTAGTATTTTCAAACGCTGTGTTTTCTTTATCTGTCCATCGCCACTTTTGGCGCGCGCCAGTTAGTGCATGCAGGTCCGCACAGAAACTGTGCAGATGAGGTATGAATCTTTCGTAGAAATTTACGAGGCCAAGAAATGACCGTAGTTCTTGAGCGTTAGTAGGCGGTGTCGCTTTTGTTATTGCTTCAATCTTCGATTTAGTTGGTCGTATTCCTTCCTTGCTGATTGTGTGACCCAGGTACTCGATATCTGTTTGGAAGAATGAGCATTTTGTTAAGTTGACTTTTAAGCCAGCTCGTTGTAATTTGTCAAACACAGTAGACAGTGTTTCGAGATGTTCAGCGTCATCCTTCCCTGTTAAGGCGATGTCATCGAAATAAATCGCTACGTTTGGAATACCACCGAGTAGTTCATCAAGGTAGTGTTGAAAAATCGAGGGTGCTGTTGATATTCCAAAAGGCATCCTATTGTATTGATAATATCCTTTGTGAGTAGATATTGTCAGGTACTTTTTTGACTCTGGAGAGATCTCGAATTGTAAGTAAGCATCTTTTAAGTCGATTTTCGAAAACTTAACTCCGTTTGCAAGGTTTTGACGTAACTGGTCAAATAGCGGGACTGGATGAGCGTGTGTTACCATGGCAGGGTTAATAGTGCTACGAAAATCACCGCAAATTCTGATTTGGCCATTTGTTTTGACCACGTTGACTGTGGGTGTTGCCCATTCCAAGGGCGTCATATTTGGATCAACTTTGGTAATTATTCCCTCGTCCACTAAACGCTGAAGTTCTCTTTCTATGTTTTTGCACAAAGCGAACTTAACGGGTCGGGCAGGAACGTGTTTCGGTACGGTACCATGTTTAATATGGATGTTAACTGCGTAATTTTTAACTTTTCCTAGTTTGTTGTCAAAAAGAGGCGAGAAAGTGTCTAATACCTGTTTAAGTGTTCTCGTATCTCGTTGAGTAGGTTTAATCGAATAGACGGGTTCTGGAAAAGTCATGTCGTACATCTCGCTCCACTGGAGACCAAAAAGCATGGGGTTGGCGTCTTCCATAACTACAACTTGTAAAATTTTCTGTCTTCCAAGCATTTCAACTGTTACGTCCGTAAGTCCTTTTGGTTTGAGTTTGAGGTTCCCATAGGCACGTAGTTTCGGTGCCTTTGTTAAAGGGGGTGCTCCAATACGTTTCCAAAACTCTGTGCTAATGATGGAGTATACCGATCCCGGGTCCCAGTCCAACGTACATTTGACACCATTGAGTGTGACGTCAATGCGCTTGCTGTCCTTGATCCTTTTGCGTTCAATCTTGTAGACATCTTCACTATCGTATGAGGATGTAGAAGATTCTGACAAACACTCGTCGCTGTCAGTGTTCCTAATTTTATGTAATTTGTTTTCGTTTTTGATTGCTCGTTTCTTCCCTGACTTGGTGTTCGTTAAATATGCTCTTCCAGTCTTGATACAGCAATCTTCAAAATGTCCTAATGTTTGACATTCCTTGCAAATATAGTCTTTTGCCTTACAATCGCCCACCTTATGTCTATCATATGCACCGCATCGACGGCATTGATCTGGACCAATCCTGCGTAAAGACGTACTCTGTTTGTTGTGATGCGCCATGTTGGTTTTTGCTCTGACTTTGTTTGTGGCAGCAGGTAAAACGACGTGAATGTCACCTTCAGCAAGCTCTCTAGACTGAGTTACTGCAAAGAATTTGGCAAATGTAACTTCCACAGTCTTTCCATCGTAATGTTCTTGTAAATCGGGCCATTTCTGTTTCAGATCCACTTCTAGCTGCGGGTGGTTTATGCCGGTCGCAAATCGATCACGCAGTAGACGCTCGAACAAGTCGTCCTTGTAGCCACAGTTGGTGGCGAGTTTTTTGAGCCTGTTAGCGTAGTGTTCCATAGTCTCATTGCAGTCTCTTACGCAATTCCAAAACTCAGTCAAAGCTTTGAATTTCGTTGTCTTAGGTCGATGTAAGTCGAGTAGTTTAGACTTTACGTCTTTGTATAGACTTTTTTCAAAAACGGGTATGAGTGCTACTTTCAGATCGTGAAAGACTTCTGGAGTTAAGCAAGAAAATAATAGTTCTTTCCTGATGTCGTCTTCGCTTACGTCCCAGATATCGCATTTTTTTTCAAAAAAATCTAAAAAATATTCTACCGACGTAGTAGAAGGGTTAAACGTATCGCACTTGAAATTTTTAATAATTGTGAGCTTATTACAGTTGTTGTTGGTGTTCGCCGAGCTGGTAGACTCCGTACCAGGTGTTGCTGGTGTGGGGGCCGCCGCTGTCGGTTGCTGTTGTTGTAACACGAGTTGCTGCAAAACGTCTGTTATTTGCTGTTGTTGTTCCCGTTGAATTTGTATAAATTCTTTAAATTGTTCCGCGTCCATTTTATCACTTAATCCTTGTCGCCAATGAAATAAATTACAATCATCGTACAAGAATATGTTTTATTTAATATCGTAACTAAGTAAACATGAATGTCACAACCATAGAGGTAGGTATATAACAATTATTATGCGTAAAAAGTACCGAATAGACGTCAGAACCAAAATTTAGTGCCAAAGAATCAGAGAAAGTAGGTTCGACAGATGGTAGCTGCTGCCCCAATCAATATAGATGTACTAGGATATTTCAGCGCGTTCATACACGTCACACTGTTAATGTCATTCGATCAAATTGCTATATCACCTTTATAATTATGTGACATGCACTTATTCTGATAATTTAATTGTATTTTCATACTGACATGTGTACTATTTTGTAATATTGAAGTTTCATGGAAATTGATTATAAGCATTGATTTAATTAGTACGTTTGAATGTTAAGACATAAATGGGCTCGATATTTTATATACATATAACTAGCTTTTGCTCACAGCTTGTCAGATATTTCAAAAATGTCGATTTCCCATACAAACTTTCATCCCCTGTTTCACTCTCTCGGAAGTTTAATTTTCTTAAAAATTCTTTCTAATTGGATGCTTACGTTATAATTACAGAGCTCTAAAGGTTTGGCCTGTGCGTTGATTCTCAGTCAGTCAGCTTAGCCTTTTATACCTATTTATAGATAGATAGATATTAATCTGTATCGATAACAAAATCTATCAATCAGCATTATAAGCTCAAACATTTGTCAGAAATCTGTTGTATAATCTTATAGGTACTAGCTCTTGTGATTGGTTAATCAAAACATCCATGAATCATGAATAAAGAGATTTGGTATATTATCTAATAAAATAGCGTTGAACCGGTATTCCTTTCAGCCACCTATCGCCGTCGGGATCCCACTTACTCTAAGCATATTTTTATCGAAATCAGTTCAATTAGGTACTTATAGATAAGAGTCTCGTAAAAAATAATTGCCAAATACTCATTATTCAAAAAGATACCGAATTTGGAGAAGGCCCATGCATAATAGTATTATTATAACGAGTGTTAACCATCACACCAATCAGTGATTCTCATCTTCATATCATAACCTTATCAAATCTCCGATCATTTAATTGTAGTTCAATTTTTTGTAAACAATTGTGATTGGTTACCCAAAATACGAGCAACCAATCAAAATCAATACAGTAAAGTTATCGTATCATTTGATTGCAAACTCTGATCAGAGAATAGATAAGGTTTTGGAAACCGGTATTATACCCCATCTATCCAAACGTATCGCTTTCATATTTATTGCTCACTATAGGCTTATCTTACTGATTAATTTAATACATATATCATTTTTTAACAAGCACTGCTATTTATTATATAATAAAATGGATATTATATTAGCGATAATTTCAAATTTAAGAAAGCTGACGATGACGGTTAAATTTTTATATCAATAAATAATAAAAATATAAACAAACAAATTAAAAAAAAAAACAATTATAAAATTGCAAATTTTCAAATAAAATTAAAATTTATGGTACCTATGTATAATATATGTATATGACGGTAAATTAGGAAAATAAGATAATAAGGATATAAGAACTAAGGAAGACTGAAGAAACGATCGGTAGACTGTCACAACACAGTCTACCGATCGTTTCTTCAGTCTTCCAAAGGATGATATGGCCAGAAATAAGGTATCTTGAGATGACGAGTTATAGAGAAGAATGAAAAAAGACGACATGCTGCGCCTATTCCTAATTAATTGGGATAAGAGTAATCAATATGAATGAATTGTGGAATGTTGGTCTAATATTTCCACGCGTCGTATTTCCATCACTGAGGGTCGTGACTCCCCCGATGTTAAACTCATCTTCTGTTTCACTATTTTTCGAACTCTGTACCCATCCAACACAATGTTACATAAAATATCTGCATTATCAAAGTCGTTGCCTTATAATACTACGCTTGATTGCTGCGGGCTACGAAGTTACTTCAAAGTATTGCCGTTAATGTCAATATTTATAAATCAAAGTACCCTAACTGACACAATCTGGCCTAATGGCCGTTTATTTAAAACAATTATTTTAGATTGACGCTTTATTTTATTAAGAAACTGTTAATTCTGCCCTTAAGCGTCTCGTCAGTGTTAAGTTATGGATTGAATCGACTTTTTATTGCCCAAAATGTCCCCGGGCGATACCATACATGTGTGTGATTTGTAATTGAAAAACCTTCCATGTGACCACGTGGGCAAGTTCACTATTCTGCTACGGTAGTGATCATAGTTTGGCAACATTGAGACGAAGATAATTATGTAAAAGAAAAACAAAAGGAGTTTGCGTAGATTTTTATGTTATGCGCTAGCTAGGTTTTCGATGTAAACATATTATTTTACAACAACAATCGAAAAAAAAACTACACTATACCTTGTACCTTTGTTCAGATATTTTTTTGCAATATTGACATTTTAGTCATAAGAACCATTACAATAATGCAACTTACGGTCATCACTTTATCAGTCATCAAATATTTCAACATTTATTCCTTACTCAGGTCTTTCGCTAATCATGCAGTCTATGTTATTTATGACAGTCACAAATGCGACCTGTTTTCTTAGAAGTGGACTAGTAGGCAAAGTCAATGATTTTATGCATTGCATCATTGCCCAATTGATCAAATAATGACAGGTTGTTTAAATCGCTCAGGGGCATGCGTAAATTGGTTAACCATTTTACTCAATCTCTTTTAATTTGCGTGGGAAGACAAGTATAGTACTACTGTCTGTAATTGGATATCAGGTATGTGCTACTGGAATTTTGATAATTCCTTTTATAGTCCCGTCAAATTAGACCAAAAAATAGGGGTAAGGTTACATTAACTCGCGCCTGGCTGAAAATTGGTACGATTGTTCATAACACCATTAAATTAAATGTAAAAAGTCCCCATCGATCCGATGATTGGAAAAAAAGTTTTTCGAGGTCAAAGATCACAAAAACGGGGTTTTCGCGATTTATAGCAAAACGGTAAGTTTTATCATAAAAATTGCAAAGACAACATTATAGATCAGATAATAATCTATAAAAATGTCGAAACACTTATATTCCATACGATCCACCGTTTTTGAGGTATATACCTATAACAATTCAAAAAGTTGACAGAGCTGTAACTTAAGCACGTAGTATATAGTCGGTCAATTTAGACATTCAAGGTTAAATTAATTCCCACCCGGCTGAAAATTAGTATGATTGTTCAAAACACCATTATAAATGAAATGTAAAAAGTCCCCATCGATCCGACCCTTGGAAAAAAAGTTATTCGAGGTCAAAGGTGAATCACAAAACGGTATTTTTGCGATTTTCAGCAAAGCTGTAAGTTTTAGCATAAAGTTAGCTGAGACAAAATTATAATAAAGATCACATAATAATCTATAAAGAGTTGTAATCTAAGCACGCTGTAGGTAATATCACTTTATTAAATTAAGTTAATCCAATCACCGTTGTATGACTAAACTATCGGCCATATTAATGTCTCGTTGTTGACTTGTATGTATAAATTTTAATTAATTTCCTCCTAAGTGCAGGTTTGGAGCTCAGTTATTAGTTCGAACATATAAATCAATAGGTAGTTATTAATATTGACAGGATACTAACGTAACTAATTCCATTATCGCTAGTACTTGTTAAGTGGCATTCATATAAAATGAAAGTCGTAAGTATCATGATATAGAATATTTAAAAGTTGACCGGAATTTAAATTCTTCGATACCCTTAGAAATAATTGATCAGAACGTTTAAAAAATTACCTTAAGATAAAATTCTCATAAATTAGCGTCTTAAACATAAATATTAGCATGTTGACCGTTTAATCTTTCTGCATTCTAATATTTCAATTCAATGTTACTGTGACATGGATCAAAACTTTTTCAGTTATATATAAAGTTTAACCATTGATTTCCCTGGATATATCAATAACTCTCAATAATAACTCTCACTTGTTATATGATCAAATAGAAGCATGATCATACGTACAACAACGCGACGAAAGCAGTAACAAACGTAGCCGTAAGAACAAAATCAGTTGTCACCTACAGAATCTCCAGTTAGTTTATGTTCAGTCAGACAAAAAATAAAACAAAAAGTTCGCCTGTCTAATCAAATTTTGCTGCATTCATCCGAATGAGTAACCACGGTTAAGGAATCTTTGAATTCGTAACAAATTGTGTTAAAAAGGTAGATACGACTAGACAATTTGAATATTGCTCCAGATTGCCTGAAAGTAAAAGCTCTACCTTATTACGTAACTATTTAGCATAGACCAAAGACAGTGTTTATTGGTATAATTAATAGATCAATCTAAATAGCCTGCATTCCTATCGCAATATCGCGGAAGAATTCAATCAAAAAGCAATTAAGTATCACGTGAAACAACGTTATAAAATGTTGTGGTGAACGTTCTTAAGTTAACACTCTAGGAATAGCTTTGAAACGCGACTATACGTCAAGTCTTTCATAGAAACAAATCTTTATTTCCGCGGCATCTCATTTGACCCATTTACGCCCCATGTCAATTTCACCCGTTCAAGTGAGATTGTTCAACATCGTGCAGTCTTTAGCTGGACATTGTGTTACATTGATGATTTCTAAGCAATATTGCGTCCTACAATGAGGCGGGTTTTCATCACTGATCTGGGACATCAATCAAGCAAGTTCGATCCTGCTGTCTGTCAGAAAGAACCGTATCGACAAAGTGGACTGCGGACACTGTGATGCAGTAACGATGTTTGATAGAACCTATGATTACTGAGTACTTCGCCTTTAGGAACACATAGCTGTATTGATCAATGCAAGTCTGAAAATATTGTGAAAACCTACGATCTATAAAAATGCCCATGTTGCGAGTGTGGACAATAATTAAAAATTGCTTTTATTTTTTACTCGCATAAGGAAAATTATAACTACTGTTATACCACTGGAAGTAATTTTATTATGTATTTATTTATCGATACTTAAACACAATGTAACGACGCGCGACGACGTGTCGAATAATTCCTGTCTTACTTATATATCCTATTAAATTATATTAACTATTAAAGTCAGTGCAATGGGCTGTCGAATTATAAATGCGACTGGAATGCTGTCAATGTCAATGCACTTTTTATCACTTTATAAACAGGTTTTTAGAGTTCCATGTCCGAAAAGTGTTTTTTAGTTGTTTTTAATATCAGTTACTGGAAGTCGGTCTCATCAAGTAAAAACCAGAAACACACAATTCTATGAAATATAAAAAAAACTTTTTTTTTACATTTTTTTTTTCAATACGTTGTTCCCACACTAGGAATTTATCCTGTGTCTTGGGTGCGTTCACAAACATTTAAACTCACTGTATACACAAATAACCAGACCTGAAACAAATATCTGTAGGCCATACAAAATTATTGTTCCGTGCGGGGATAGAACCCGCGACACGCAGCGCAGCAGTCCAATCGCTCATCCACTGCGTCAACCGTGCCGTCGAATTATTTCCATTTTATTTCACAGTTTTGTTACCCATTAACTTACTCGAATGTGTGGTGAATTTCACGTTGCAGTAAAGATAATAATTTATGTCATTAAAAAATCCGAGGTTTTTACTGTCAAAGTAGAAATATTTTAATACCTACTAACGGAACTAAACTAGTTCCCAAATTGGCAGGTGTCTACGGCATGATCACATAATATTCACAAGTATGCATTTCATGCACATATTTTACCAGTTTAAGCTAATTGCTTAAGTTACTTGAGTTACACCATCGGTCGTGCATAAAAACGAATAAATTTGCTAAAATTAATGTCTCTGGGAAACTTGCGAACAATTTGTTATAACAACCAATTTCGTTTGCTGTTTTCATCAGGTATTCGTTTTGATTTAATAAATGACTTAGATAATACTGTTTTACCTCATCAATTTGTATAAAGGTACCTATATTACACATTTTTAATCAGGGTCTGGTTTTTAGAAGTATTTATAAATCTAAAAACCACAGCCTGATTGGAATGTGTTGTAAAAACCTTAAATCAACACTTCTCATTTAGGAACTGCAATTAGCTGCGAAAGAATTCACTTCAACATTTCTGGCAGGAAGTAGTTGGAATGGCTAACATTTCAATGGGTCAAACTGATAAAATACCTTTTATGGGAAACCGATCTACATAAGAATCTAGCACTGTAACAGAAGTAAGTACACGAATAGTAGCGCTGTCGAAACCTAATTGACCCAATAAATATCACAATCGCAGCTGAACCTGTCTTCATTGAAACTTCAATTTATAGTGAGTCATTTTGCATAGAATACCAAATAGGATCCGCGATTGCAGATAATTTTGCCAAGTTAGGTAATCTCGGGCAATTAGGGATGCTGAAAGTAATAATCAGAGAAACCATGAGCTTTGTAGCTAAAATTCAAACATCTCCCTCCATTGATTTACATTGCTAGCAGTAGCTTTGAATTTATCATCGTCTGCTTCAATCCGTCTTTTCTACTAACGATACAAGTAAAGCAATGCAATGGGCTCATTGCGTATGCGCACTGTTTAGCAAACGCATCACTCAACCCCCTTTGCTTACACTGCGATCACTTGATAACATTATGCAAAATACCATTTTGCATCCAAGTTTACGCATACTTAGGATATTACGACTGCACAAGCGGATGGCATGCTCAATAAAACCTTACAACCGGCTCTTACAACATCCATTGCAAGATGGAAAAGCATATTCCAACAGACAACTGACGTTTATCTAACACAGAATTACACAAATATTTACATAACTTTCCCATCACACTGGTTAACGATTTCAGCCGGAGGGCATACAAAATAACTGTCTTGGTACCACAGCATGTTACAAATTCTACATCAAAATCCCATTGAAACGTCGCCACACAAACAGTACAGCGATAACATCATGAAACCTGTTTGCAAATGGATAGGGCTTACGGCGCTCAAACACTGCCAAATTTAGCAGTGTTAAGTCTACAGATTTCAAAGTCAAGATTACGAGCTTCGGGACCTGGTCAACATTTTGTTATGAGACTGACTAGCTTAAATAATTCTGTGCAGGTTATGTAAGGGCCATCTCTTATTTTGTGGAATCAAGATGGGCTATCCTGCAGGTGGTGTGTCCGATGAAACTGCTTTTTTATTATAAAAACAGGAGATGGAAAGATGGTCACAGAGCAAGAAAGTCTGTTAGAAAAAAGATGTGATCTGCTGCTGAAAGGAGAAAAGAGAAAGGTAATAAAAATTAATCTTTTAAAGGGCCGACTGCAAATGTTTTACTAGACAACTTTTCTCAGTTTTCCAGAAGTAAAAAGTCTTCGTCTAGTTTTCACTAAGTTAAAGATAATACGACGAGCTGGGAATAGTTTCAACGCTGAAGATTAAACTTTGCTTAAATAGGTAGGCACGAATGCTTGAACAATAAAATTGTGTCTTATATGTAATATCCTACCGGATCCTTCACAGCTTCCGCTCTTTTCATAACAGTAAATAATAAGTAGGTCTGTACTAGTTTTACATACATCGCAAGTAGAAGTACTAGTTTTACATAAGCCTAATAATATGGTCTTGTAATATTGTAATCATAATACATTCACTCAATAGGCTAGTTGAAAACAACTTTTTAATTCAGAATAATGAATACATGCATTGCATGCATATTTCTTGACCAATACCTCAGGCTATGAATAGTTTAATAACCCTTTAATGTTTCAATGACAATTTGAAATACAGTTTTGATCTTGTCGTATCAAGTATCTATAGTTTCCTTCCTAAGTTAATGAGCTTAATACTGACCTATTCTGAAGGTTGTGAAATTCTCACCATAACTTTTAAGTAAATTGAAGTATCTGCTCTGGGGCTAGTTTAATTACATCACATTTAATTCTAAAGGAAAAACTGAGGGAAAATAAGATAAATGTTTCCTTTTATAAAAGGCATTCAGTGGTCTTAAACGCTTGGTTATGAATTATTATCGGTTTTATCCACATAAACACACACACACATACACACACCTGTGGGTGTCAAAGCGATTGCGTTATTATGACTATAATATCAAAGGCAGCGTCCCCTTTGTAAAAGTCCATTCATGTGACAAACATTGTTTTCTTCACAAATAATAATATATGATATTCCAAAAAGGTAAAGTTGTAAGTTTTATGTCTGTGTAACTGCCCAACGATTTCAAAATGTCTTTCATCGACTGTAAGTTACAGTAGACTAGTGCTACGCTGTTTTACTTAGCGCGGAAGTCGCAAGTAGAAGTTAGTCAAATATAATCATGAATGACCCATACAAAAAAAGTGCCGCAGTAATTAAGGTCTAACTAGATTTTAAGTAATGTGTGCAAGCAAAATACATGGTTACAAAATACGTCATTAGTTGTGTACTTACGATTTCCGTTTCCGGAACATACCTGATCATTAGGCCGTGGAAACTGTCACTGTGGAGGCAATCAATGTGAAAAATAACGGCTCATATGCTGAGAGTTGTGCTAACGCTAATGCTTTAATTAGTATTGCTTCCGATTGCGGCACACTCTCAAGTAGTAACTTCGCCCATGAGATATTAATTTATGTTTCTTAGCTTTCTTAGAACGGTTTTCAATTATATACGCAGCTAAGACATTACCTTCTTCAGAAATTGTATTTAAAATTAGCTTAGCTGCTTTATCATTAATGAGGGCCCCAGCTGTGTCAAATTGATAGCTGAAAGTGTTAAAAGGTTTACGTGCACCTTTACATATTGATGGCTCTATCGTAAACGTCTAACAATAAAAATGGAAATCGCAAACGTGTGCGACAGTCATGTACTTTACGATGTTAATCTGACTGTCATTGCATTTATTATGAATGGAAGTTAAGTAGCTTTTACCAGCTAAATGTGTGAAAATGGCCGAAACTTAAGCGCTCATTGCATTGGAAATGATCTATTACATGTACATTAAATTAGGTAAGATGTTGTTGTTACTTTCAATATCAACTACTGGAAATTTTACTCTTCAGTTTTTCATTTCATTCGAGGTATAACTTACGTAGTTTGTGGCTTACGCTTGATTCAATTTCTTTCAGTAGGTGTCGTAATAATTTAGGACTGGGTACTTGTAAATGAACCTTAATAAAACGACTTTTAAGTAACGTTAGTCTTAGGACTATAATTAAACGTTATCGGCATCGTTTTGAACAACGAGCTATTTACCTAATTCGGAACACTTACACAAAACAAGCAACTATCAAGTATTTACCTGATATTTCTTAAGATAAGCCTTAATTTATGAGAAGTAAGATAATAAGTAGGTACTGATAATATAACGAGTTTCCTGTTAATTACTACAAACTTTAACAGTTACTTATTAAGTGTTGACTTAATACTTCAAATTCTTTCACGATAAGATCTTGTGAAACATAATATACTAGACTTGTCTTCCTCAAATTCGTTATTATTTATTGCCTATAGGTACGTATAATCCTGAAATAGCGGTCATTATTGAGATATGTAATAATAATTACTTAGCAACTACGTACATAAGGTATATAGCTTAGGAAATCAAGAAAAACCTAAGTAACACTGAGATATATTATTATAATAATAGTAATGGATTTTTACTCATAATACAAAAAATGTAAGGCAAGACAAACAACAACAACAACACGTTACAATTTCTGTGTGTTCGTTTGTTTATATTTCTTTGTCGTGTGGATAAAATCTATGACCGGAATAGTGACTTTGGACAGATCCCTGAAGCTGCAGGTGGAGTTGCACAAAGAGCCGGTCAGAAGACGGAGCACCATTTGTTTAAAAGTCACCCTCTGCTTCCTCGAAATAGCACACCAGACAAAATTGCACTTGTAACAGTCTGTAGTGATACAACATAAAAAAAAAACAAATTACTAAATTACGTTTTTACCAAGTTCTATGTCATACCGCAATGACAAATCAACGGGGCGCGGGCGCCCCTATCTTTCGTTTTTCCATTGCACCGACACGACGGACGACTCTATCACAACAAATGGACAATCACCAAACTTGTGAAACAAATAACAAATGAATTGTGTAAAGTTTTTGTCTAAATACTACGATTTCTGTGCCGTAAAATTTGCGAATTTACATTTTTGTATGTAGGTCAAACGGTACTCCCTTACTTCTCCTAAAATTGTTTGTCCGAAAATCATTATGCATAACACGTTTGCCATAAACTTCATTAACCATAATGTTCAAATTGCCGAAATTTTGTTTAACATAATTTTCTTTAGTTCTAAAAGTATTCTGTCATAATATCGATTACTATAATAATTGAATCTCCTAATTTTACATGACCTAAATTAATATGTCCTAACTATTGCTTTACATAATGTGTATTATTCCGAATGTTCGTTTATAATAAATTTTATAGTCCTAAAAAGATTCGAAGTGTCTAGTCGTCCGATTAGCGGATGAATAACTAAAATTATAGGCTGTTGCTAGTCGTCCGCTAAGTGGATGAATCACCGTCTCGCGACAGTATCCTTTATGGGCGGCATGGGCACCGGGCCGTAGGCCAACGAAGGAGGCCGGCGGAGGCCCGGCACTTCGGGGACAGAAGATATTAGTGTTATTTAATATGCGAGCGAAGCGAGCGCGCGTCATGGAGTAATTTTGTTCTAATAATATTATTATGATAAATAAACATTATGTTATTTAATTTAGGACTTAAAACTTTTATGGAAAACGATTTTATGTCTTTCGTATATTATTGATTGTAATATTTATGACAAATGGATTTAGGACATATTATATTTAGGGATTTCAATTTTATGGCATGTGATATTATGTGATATTTAGTTCGGGTAAGTTATCATTCGGACAAATGATGATTAGGACAAAAAAAGTTATGGCATTTTAAATTATGGATAAAAAAGTTAGGTGACACAATAGAGAACCAGGTCAAACATGTCGGTGTTGTTGATGCTGAATGCCGTCTTAGGTGTTAGAAATTTCACCAAACTTCAAAACAAATAGCCTGTTACATAAAACACAGTACGGAACTTATTTTAGTTTTTTTTAAACAAAATTGTATCGTTGGTCTAGTGGTCGCAAGCGCGTATGCTGAGCAGAAGGTCCTGGGTTCAATTTCCAGGTCAGTTAAATGACTGTATATGTGTTTATTTCATAAGGAATTTCTCTGTATCAGCCGAGGATTATTTCAACAGGAATTTCTCTGTATCAGCCGAGGAGTCTGAATTTGTGCCCAGTTGATGGCAATAGGCTCGGCCCCTGTAATGTTTGATATTATTTATGAGACTTAAACATAACTGGTAAATTAAAAGTGTACTATACATAACTGGTAAATTAAAATTGTTGTTCCGTATGGTGTCGGACGTAAAGAATAGCACCATCCCATATCTTCCCGTGGGTGTCGTAAGAGGCGACTAAGGGACTTACCAGAGAATGGGCAGCAGCGTTCTCTGTGCCTTTGTAACAACCATACTGCGATCGCCAACCCGCCTGCCAAGCGTGGCGATTATGGCAAACCCCCCCAAAAATGATGAGCGCAATGCAGAAAAGGCCCCTAGTACCCGGCAGCCCGTCTACCCTCGGCTACGGTAGCGGTCGAGGCAACGGCGTGGCAAGGGGTGCTAAGAATCCCCGGACGGGATCCGGCTACCAAACATACCGACGACTGGACCTGGCAACATTCAACACGCGCACACTCCGGGCCGACGAGAAGCTAGCGGAACTCGAGGAAGAATTAAGCAGGCTGCGATGGAGTATTGTCGGATTATCTGAAGTCCGAAGAGAGGGGGAGGACACGATAATCCTGAAATCCGGCAACCTGCTCTACTTCCGAGAGGGAGACCGGCAGTCACAGGGTGGTGTTGGGTTTATCGTCCACAAGTCTCTCGTGAATAACGTGGTGAAGATCGAGAGTGTGTCGAACAGGGTGGCGTACCTTATACTCAGAATATCCGCAAGATATTCGCTGAAGGTCATACAGGTCTACGCCCCGACCTCGGCATACCCCGACGATGAAGTAGAAACCTTGTATGAGGATATTTCTAAAGCCATGCATGGTTTCAGAACTTACTTCACCGTTGTCATGGGGGACTTCAACGCGAAACTGGGCAAACGAAGCGATGATGAACTTCAGGTGGGGCAATTTGGAATTGGACAGCGGAATCGCCGGGGTCACCAACTGGCCAGTTTTATGGAGAAGGAGGGCCTCTTTATGATGAACTCCTTCTTCAAAAAACGTGAGCACAGGAAGTGGACCTGGCAGAGCCCCGATGGTGCGACTAAAAATGAGATTGACTTCATCATGTCTACCAACAAGCAAATGTTCAATGATGTCTCTGTGATCAATTCGGTGAAAACCGGAAGCGATCACCGAATGGTAAGAGGCACATTGAACATCAATATAAAGCTGGAAAGGTCACGACTGATGAAGTCTACGCTCCGTCCAGCACAGATCCAAATCCATAACTCCGAGAGCTTTCAGCTTGAACTTCAGAATCGCTTCGAATGCCTAGGAAGCTCAGTGGACGATTACAACGACGGGTTCGTGGAAACTGTCCATACGACTGGATCTAAATTTTTTAAGATTCGTCGTACAAATAAGACCAAAAAACTCTCAGATCACACTCTCAGGCTCATGAAGGAGCGGCGTGAGATGATCCTGCAGTCTTCAGACGAAGCTCGGCAATACCGGCAGCTCAATAGACAGATCTCCAAATCCTTGAAGAGCGACCTCCGCCGCTTTAATACCGAGCGTATTAAAGACGCGATTGAACGCAACAAGGGCTCCAAGGTATTTGCAAGAGATCTGTCTATTGGGCAGAGCCAGCTCACGAAACTGAAGACCGACGATGGCAGGATCGTGTCCGCCAAACCGGAGCTTCTGAGAGAGATCGAGAGTTTTTATGGGCAGCTGTACACGTCAACTAGTCAACCCGTCGAAAATCTAGCGAAAGACCCCAGAGCTAGACTGACCCGACACTATACCGAAGACATCCCGGATGTCAGCCTGTACGAGATTAGGATGGCTCTGAAACAGCTTAAGAACAACAAGGCGCCGGGTGATGACGGAATTACGGCCGAACTGCTGAAGGCGGGTGGCAAACCGGTCCTTAAGGCCCTTCAGAAGTTGTTTGATTCCGTCATACTCGAGGGGAAAACGCCGCAGGCTTGGTGCAGGGGTGTGGTGGTGCTCTTCTTCAAAAAGGGTGACAATGCCCGGTTGAAGAACTATAGGCCCATCTCACTTCTAAGCCATGTCTACAAGTTGTTTTCAAGAGTCATCACGAATCGTCTCGCACGCAGGTTCGACGATTTCCAGCCTCCCGAACAAGCCGGATTCCGAAAAGGCTTCAGTACCGTAGACCACATACATACGCTGCGGCAAGTTATACAGAAGACCGAAGAGTATAACCTGCCTCTCTGTTTAGCGTTTGTGGACTACGAGAAAGCCTTCGATTCGATCGAGACTTGGGCTGTACTGCAGTCTCTCCAACGGTGCCAAATTGACTACCGGTACATCGAGGTGTTGAAGTGTTTGTACAAAAACGCCACCATGTCAGTCCGACTTCAGGACCAGACCACGGAACCTATCCTTCTGCAGCGCGGTGTGAGACAGGGAGACGTCATATCTCCGAAACTGTTCACCGCTGCATTGGAGGATGTCTTCAAGGTTCTGGATTGGAAAGGACTTGGCATCAATGTCAACGGCGAGTACATCACTCACCTTCGGTTTGCCGACGATATAGTGGTCATGGCTGAGACCATGGAAGACCTCAGTAAAATGCTCGATGACCTCAGTAGAGCTTCTGAAAGAGTGGGTCTTAAAATGAACATGGACAAAACCAAGGTTATGTCGAATGTTCATGTAACACCCACTCCTATCAAGATCGGAGACTCTACGCTCGAAGTTGTGGACGATTATGTCTACCTGGGACAAACGGTCCAGTTGGGTAGATCTAACTTCGAGAAAGAGGTCAATCGTCGAATCCGACTCGGCTGGGCAGCGTTCGGGAAGCTGCGCGGTATCTTCTCGTCCAACTTACCCCAGTGTCTCAAGACGAAAGTCTATGACCAGTGTGTGTTGCCAGTGATTACATACGGGACCGAAACGTGGTCGCTCACAATGGGCCTTATCAGAAAGCTCAAAGTCACCCAAAGGGCAATGGAGAGGGCTATGCTCGGAGTTTCCTTGCGTGATCGAATCAGAAATGAGGACATCCGCATGAGAACCAAGGTTACCGACGTAGCCCGAAGAATCGCCAGACTTAAGTGGCAATGGGCAGGGCACATTGCTCGCAGAACGGATGGCCGATGGGGCCGAAAAGTTCTCGAATGGCGACCGCGAACCGGAAGACGTTGCGTTGGAAGGCCTCCCACTAGGTGGACCGATGACCTGGTCAAGGTTGCAGGAACCCGCTGGATGAGAGACGCACGGGACCGGTCAATGTGGCGACGCCTGGGGGAGGCCTATGTCCAGCAGTGGACGTCTTTTGGCTGAAATGATGATGATGATGATGAAATTAAAATTACGATTTTCCATACAAACTTTCATCCCCTATTTAACTCCCTTAGGGGTTGAATTTCAAAAAATCCTTCCTTATTCCTTAATTGTCTACATTATAAAGGGAACCTAAGTGCAAAATTTCAGCTTTCTAGGTCCAAGAGTTTGGGCCGGGCGTTGATGAGTCAGTCAGTCAGTCAGGACTTCTCTTTTTATTTGAGATAATGTGGTGATCCTGTGCTAAATGCGAGTGTGATGTTTTGATAAAATAATACAAGATGATTGTTGGTATGTATTACTATGTATTCAACTTATACAGGATAAACTATAGAGTAAGAGATTGTATTTTCATGCTATGCCTGTAGGTATCTCATTTTCATGTAATTATATTCTATTCGAAACTACATCATTTCAATCAATTTTCATCAAATTTCATTTCTACATCATTTTACAATGTAGTGTTATCGAATCGAGTGTTTAACATTCAATCCACGGTTTGATTACCATACTCCAATTAAAATAATTGACAGTCGATTTAAGTAGCTAGTTAGCTACGTGCTTATAATTTAAAATAATTATTCAAATTAATATATCAATAACCATTGTCCTTCCTGTTACCACTTACAGTTCGTCTTGGCATTCAGTTATTTTATGTGGGGTCAGGTCTCAAAAGTTTTTTTTTGTTGTCATGAATCCGCCTCAGTAATACTTAATGATGTTTGTCCCCAACGCCTACTCGCCTTTCTTTAGTGACATTTCATCGGCGAATATCGGTCGACGATTCGCAATAAAAACATCGCAGACTTTTTCAAGCGTGTAATGTTGAATCTTTTATCAAATAGATG
Source organism: Diarsia mendica (assembly GCA_949316265.1). Classification (NCBI taxonomy): domain Eukaryota; kingdom Metazoa; phylum Arthropoda; class Insecta; order Lepidoptera; family Noctuidae; genus Diarsia; species Diarsia mendica. The sequence goes on from OX438897.1 coordinate 18,392,566, forward strand.
GCCGACTCAACAAAAACATTGTCCAATCTTGTATCCATTGCTCATTATATTTTATTTGAATGTTTGGATTCTGTTAACTGAATTTTGAAGATATTAATATGGCAATAGTTTGTCAAAAATTACACAGCTTTACGAAGATTCATTCTTGAAAAAGAAATTGAACGAGTCCGCTTCCAAGCTATGAATGTATAAAGTATCAGGCTCGAAAAGAAACCTAACACAGTCTACTATGCCTTGCACTAGCTAGAACGTATCAAGTACCTAGTATCTTATCATACCCGATAGAACAGTCATCATACTAATACGTTAGTTGGTAAAATATTGGTATTGAGTCGCTCCAGCATGTACCTTAAATACTAGTATTCAGCTGCATCCGGTTAGTCCGGAAGCTGACCCCAACAAAGTTGGGAAAAAGTTAGGCAGATGATGACATTATCAAATGCGTAAGTGCTGACATGAATAGAGAAAGCAACCCTGTTTCAATGTTATTTGATTTCTCGTTTCAGATTGAACATTGAAAACGAGCACCATTTCTTATGAAATTGAACTTTCACGACATGATTACAACGTCAATCACAGTCGTTAATTACTTATTACTTTTTGTTATTATTAAATTAGAATTTGCTGCCAATTGAATCGTATACAAATATCGTGACCCGATGAAAACTTTTTTAATCATAGATTCATTCACAGGCAGTCTTTGTTTTGTATTTGTTGTAGGCGTTAATTAAAGGGTTTTTTTTAACAGTTCATAGTTTTTTTCTTTTTGCCGTTGGCGATATGATCTACATCAATAAAAAATAATTACATCGGTCACAAGGATAGGGGTGAAAATCTATGGTAATATTCGCCTTTTAGGCATAGTGTAGTGGGTCTTGAAACCAGGACCTGTGCTCTGAGTAGAGCTTGTAACCACTGGAACATCGACGTAGAGTTTTTAGTAAGTAGAACACAAATCGAACCTAACACTTCTCACTACCAAACCACACACACACTCATTAGGCTTCCCAGAAAGCATAATGGCGGCACATAAATCAGCTCTCAAGTGTCGCGTGGCATGTCAATTTGTTGAGCGCGCGCTCACGTGCTCGACGCGTTCCATCTACACTTCGGTATTCATCGGGTTCCGTGGGAAAAAAACGTTGCTCCGTATGTAAATTCTATTAGATATTTGGAAAGTCATATTGTTTAAAGTAGCATTTGTTTGAATAGATTACTTTATTTTTCTTGTGGAGCTATTGTTAATCAATAACCGTGTTCGATACTAGGTATAATAAGAATATAATAATTGTTAGTCGGTTGGTGATAATTTTACTAATATTTATTGGTAAAATAATGATCAAATTATGATTAAGATAAAGTTTTGAATATAATATTACAAAGTTATCATCGAATAAATCTAAGATTGAAAAAGTCACGACATGGTATCGAGTTTCATACCGCTCTCAATACATTATGCTAATGCGAATTTCGCAAAAACTAATTTCACACTTGTTACCTAGAATAATTTATCTATTTTCAAAAATAAAAAGTTCTCATTTGGTTATGTCCACATTATAATAAAGACCTCAAAGCGAACGTTGCGAAACTTTCAGGAACACAAACAAAGTAAATAAACTGCATTCATAAATATTGAATAATGTTCATATTGGTAACATTGTATTGTGTCTATAAAATTGTTGTAACATCACTACATAGTATAAAACAAAGTCGCTTTCTCTGTCCCTATGTCCGTTTATATGCTTAAATCTTTAAAACTACGCAACGGATTTTGATGCGGTTTTTATTAATAGATAGAGTGATTCAAGAGGAAGGTTTTAATACCTTTTTTGCACCCGTGCGAAGCCGGGGCGGGTCACTAGTAAGAATTAAAGAGATTTCAACAATTTTTCTAAACTATACTACTTACCTACTATTTTTTATATTCCAGGTGATATGGCGAGTAACAGAGAAGTATGGAAGAAGAAGAAGTGTAGCACTGACCCCAAATAAAGGAGAATGAATGGATGAGTGAGTGATAAAATTGTAGTAAGTACACTGTTGCTGTTTTATTTTTGACTAGCTTTTGCCAGCGGCTTCGCCCGCGTGAAAATGACGTTTTCCATACAAACTTTCATCCCCTATTTAACTTCCTTAAGGGTTGAATTTCAAAATATCCTTCCTTATTCCTTATCTACATTATAAAGGGAACCTGTGCAAAATTTCAGCTTTCTAGGTCCAAGGGTTTGGGCTGGGCGTTGATGAGTCAGTCAGTCAGTCAGGACTTCTCTTTTTATTTATATATATATATATATATATAGATAGAAGATTCATAACTACATATTACCCCTTTGCTCCCATTTGTACCCTTTTTACTGGTCTACGAGAGTTACGACCAAGTTGTTTCATTTGTACATAACGTTTACCAAGATACATCCAAAAATAATTTAATGTTTGAAGTTTACAAAAACTAGAGCAAAATAACAATAGAATTATCTGAGCGAAACCTTGATAATCGTTTTAAGATCACGAAAATATGAACAATATCAAAAACGGAGCCTTTTATTTTTTGTTGCTATCATAATTAACGTAACACCATTGTAAGCGAAACTGTGTAATTATGTCAAGAGCTAAGTTAACCGACCCTGCGTAACAATATAATGGTGAAAAACTATTCGTTGCACAATATTGATGACAATAGCTGACGCGACGTCGTCGTCGCGTCGGCTGTTGTCGAGGCTCACGAACGCAGTTCTTCGTAAGATTGTTTGTTAAACTAACTTAATGAGCACTGAGTCTGTCTTTTTGTTCCAGCTAATCACCAAAACGACTGGATCCATTTTACGGGACTTTTACTGGCAGATAGCTGAAGTCATAAGGAGTAAACCAACTTGAGCTTGAGCCAACTACTTTTATTTTAGCAGAAGGATTAGGGTTTTATACAAAAAAAAACTCTTGAAATTGTTCACAAAGAACACAGTACGGAATGATCATACAGATCGCGGGCAACAGCTTTTGTAAAGTATATGCATAATTTAAAAAAAAAAAACAGAAAAATTAAAAAGCAGTTTGTTTTCAACTAAAAATAACAAAAATCCTAATGATCACTCATCCTTACAAACATAGGGTACTAAATTAATTAGAAAATATGGGCTTCTAGCTGTGTATAAGATTCTTAGTCCTAGATTGAATATGTAGGCAGAGATTTTTGGAAAGTTGACTAATGTCTAACTATTTCGTTGTAGGCCATGCCATAGCCTAGCTACATAACGGCGAAAATTTATATCGATCTAAGATATAACTTCTATGTACCAATCTAATGACGCACGAACCAAATAAATATATGCATTATGCACTTAAGAAATTAAGTAGGTACATGCATCTTAAATGATCTGTCAGTGAAAAATCGTCATAGCAAAAATTACAAAACGATCGGTTTTATTGATCGCAAATAAATTATTTGTGTATAACGTGATCGTGGCCACGAAAAATGAGTTGTAAGTGGGCCATTGACTTCCGGGCATTCGTGTTTGGTCACGAAACAGGCGGTTGCAACACTGCACTCGGTTAGGGCTGAAGCTGACCTGAAATTTTTACTCGTTTTGGTGTCAAATAGAATCGAAGGTTCTCAGTACCATTACAGAAAATCTTAGGAACCCAAAACTACTTGACCAATACTGGTCAAGTAGTTTTGGGTTCCTAAGATTTTCTGTTATCTCTACTCATTGGCCTCATCATGTAATCCTTCCGGATGTTTTCGGCGTTAGATATTTTCGAAAAAAAAATATATGTGGGCTAGGTTAAAATACTCTGAATAATAAGAAATTATTCTTTTTTTTTTTGTTGTTAAAAACGTCGCCCCACACTAGGAATTTCTCCTGTATCGTGGGTGCGTTCACAAACATTTAAACTCACATACACAAATACCCAGACCCGGAACAACTATCTGTAGGTCTTACAAATATTTGTTCCGTGCGGGGATCGAACCCGCGGCAATCCATTGATTGAGCCACTGTACCAACCATGCCGTCATTCTTCTTTTTATTTATTTTGGATGCAACAACTTTGATGCTTAATAAAATCATAGTGATGAAAAAGATTACTGAACTTTCTTCTTGCTTCAAAAACTGTTGGCCAATTTTCATTCCTTTTCGATTTGATTTTTTGACAGTGACAGTGATTGAATGACAGTGAAAAATTATAGATTGGCAACAATTTGAATTGATGTAATTTAACATGATGCCTATTTACGTAAATATATATCCCACATACGAGTAGTACTTTCAATCAAATCAGATAAGGTTTAATTTAAGGATCGTGAAATTATGGAAAGCCAGCCCTAGATGCAATTGTCGGACTAAAGCTATCTGAGTCCTGACTGCACCTTATGTCATCGATTTCATAAAACTGGGCCAATTTGTACCGCGGGCAGCTATCGGCTTGTTGTTTTTCCTTTCGATACAATAATCGAAAAGGCGTTTCAAAACAAGACATGCTGCTAATAAATAAGATTAGAGTTACTGTTTGCTTAAAAAAGCATTACAAAATTAATTTAAAATGGAAATTGCAAAACAACAAAATCAGACAAATCTTTGTCAAGAATCTGAAAAAGAATCACTATTGAATTTGAGAACGTACAAAATAGTTTTTACTAAATCATTTTACGTTGTAACATTGCAAAGCATCTTTACCAACCATTGAATTATAGTGCACTCGTCAAGTCTAAAATAATGATCTAACTATAATTATATAGATATAAGTACATATAATTAAAACGTTATGGATAATAGCAACTATTTAATAATACCATACGTAATGTACCCGGCAATATCACTCACGGTTGTCTGAAACTTAAACAATAATCCATCAACATACGCCTGGTGATCTTTTACGCTTATAGCCGTCTTATAGCACAGTCTTATAGCTTCCACTTTCTCCCATCATCGCATTATGCACGCGTGTAATGAAATCTTAATCTGTATGATCGAAGAAAGTAAATACTCCTTATTATGGCGGGTAGCGACTCGCTAGTCGAAGAATGCAAATGATTACACGAATTAAATAATCGATAAGAGTCGCTTAAGTCGGTGGGAGATACTCAAGCAAGAGTCTAGCTAAGTTGCTGTGCAAATCACTAATGCCCATTTAAATTCCATTACAGCAGCGTTCATGTCTAGAATTGGTGAAAACGGGTGTAAAGCTTTATTTGTTCTTTTGATAGACTTCTTTTCATTTCCAGAAAGATGGATAAAAGTGAAGACAATCTTGTAATAATCACTCATGCAATTGAATTATCACAAATTCTGAAGTCTCCCGATGTTCTTGTAATTATTGTAAGGGATATTCTTTATGTTTTGCTTGAGAGGAAGCTAACCTCTAAAACAGCGAGTTTAATCAGTATTCAGATTAAAACCAAACGAATATTTTAATTAAACTAAATGAAAACAAAGAAATATTAATGTGTTAACGGTACGTATGAATTAGAAACTGAATGAAATACAATAGCCACTTAGTTGTGTATAAGAATAACAAAAAGCAAATTCACTGAACCGGTAATCCGGAAGCCATCATGCATTTTTGGAAGTGATCGATTACTTAGATTCTTAGAAGTTTTTATAACGGACTTCTCTCTTATTTATGTTCATTCAGAATGTTTATTTCGTTCAATCAAGTATGAACACGTGGATATTATACTGAATGCGTAGAGTACCTACAACTAATCGGCATGATTGCATTGCTTTTTACTCTTGTTTATAAATATAATTTTAGATCTCACATGGTCTGAAATTTTATAATCTTCTGAGGTTTGTGATTTTATGAGAGCAATTTAAAAACCAAATAAATAAATTAAAATTTATTTTTCATTCAAATTATTACCAGCTGCACCTTGATCTTTGAACACATTTCCCTCAGTTATTCCTATCCTTGGACCAAAACCAATACAGTCGATGTGATATCTAAATGGCTAACTGGCCATTGTATTGCCGACCATTTCTGTGCACCCATACTCTAGCTTGACCTATATCTCCATAACAATAAGGTCGTTAGTCTTTCTCAACATCACGATATCCTGTGAACAAATAATTTGAACGCTCACAAACCTACAGGTGGAATGAGCTTGATAAAGTGATGCTTGTTAGTCAACAATAAACCTTGTTGTTTCCTGTTAAAGTTGATTACTGAGTTCAGAATTATTTGAACACAATGAGGGCATATATTTTCAATTTGAAGTGTGAAGGTGTATAAGCGTGATCAGCGTTGTCAATCGAATGATCTAACGATCGCTGCGTTGATTTATTTCCAATCCATTGAATTAATTTCTTATTTCATGTTGATCAATGATTTAGGATACAGCGTGGATGTCGACTTCCCGGATGTTGACGATTTGAGCACTTAATTCAATAGAAAGATCTATGTTGTGTGTTAATTTCATTTATTACCTTAGTTTTTTGTAGTTTATGCTAATTTGTGGGTCTACTTTTCTAGATCCCGTTTTGGGATGTAAGCCATAAATCTACGGAGTCTGTGGTTACGCAAACTTTATTACCAAATCGCAGCTTTTGAGTTTACATGTTCCTTTTTAGTATAATGTCTGTTCAAGTCGCAGTTTCTTTTAGTCTTTAGACACTTAATAACGCTGTCAAGAGATTATTGGTTTGTAAATTACCTGCAGGCCATAGATTCTTCCTGTCCTACTCTTATTCCATTACCAGGTGATACTAATAACTAATAAATAAAAGAAGAACTGCATTAGGTACTTCCCAAATACCTACATGAACAATTTGACGATCATTCTTATATAGTACTCACGTTATAAATGTTGTTTGTTCTAATTAATTATGTTCTTTTATTCAATTCTAGTCCTTGAGATTTATGGTTTTACAGTTTCGATTCCTGATTAGATAAGATCAAAATAGTAGGCACTTGTCTCTCCAAATAAGGTTTAAACTATCACTTTCGTTCTATCTGAAATATTTGTTTAATTACGAAACTGCCGAACTGCCACTCTGCTTAAAATTTATACATCTCTACAAATCGCGACAGATAGCGAATTTTAATTAACTATATTCATCATCTTATGCAAGCATACTGTCTTTTTATGTTTGTTGTTCAGCTATTCCGATTGATTATAATACTAATTAGTGTCACAGGTATACCCATTTACGTCAAATATACCTAATATATCAATAATTATTATATAATAATTTGTTTTACTATGTCATTTCAAGTGGACTATACATATTTTGTAGTCTCATTTGACGTTTGAAAAATGAAGTGGATGTATGTGTGAAGCGATGACGCACATTCAAAAAGAAAACAAACCATTATTGGACTAACTAACTTTTGAAGATGATATGACTACCAAGGAGGTGAAAACATACATGGTACCTAGCTAATAGAGTCGACTTATCACTCGATAAAGCTGAATGTCTGCACCGACATCAAATACCTTATGAACAAGATAATGATGATGATGATGATTTCACAAAACAAGTAAAATGATCATGCCTCGATGCAAAGTCTAAATTTAATTTCAACCTTGAGTCAAAACAATGTCTTACAGAAAAAGCAAAACGTACCTAATGATGTTTTGCTTTTTTACGCGATTATGTAAGTCGAACCGGACACTTTTCGTAAAAAGGCTATAATCCGTTGATTCAATTATTTGATAAACAACGTCTGAGAAATGTGATCATTTTTTTAATGTTTGTCCGGAACAAATTGACTCACTTCAAACTTGACTTACGCACTCTTCCCAATAGTGATTATTATGGCGTGTGTTATCGAGTTTCATACACTATAATTTTCTTTAACATTTGTAGCTTTTTTAACGATGTAGCACACAACACCCCAGACCTTTGATAAAAAGCATAACAAAGGCGCGTTATAGTCGGTTGTCATTCTATTCAGGTTATGTTTTCCAATTTGCAAATTCAGGGTTACCACGCTTTTAAAGTTGTTGTCTTTGCTGAGGAGATTAAGTGATGATTAATAACTACTTTAATCTTGTTAATGCTCTACTACCATTTAGTAGTTGCTGAAAAGAATTTCTAGACATCATAATCTGTTGTTATGTAACGACTATAAAAGGCCGCTTTGTAGTCTTAAGCTGAAAGAAGCAGTTATTAAACTACACTTAGGTGCAGTGTTTAAAAAAACATAACAGAATCGTAAAATTAAGAAACGTTTTTCATCACTATCCAATTATTTCAGTGGCAATCTTTAGTAACCCTACTGTCGTTTCGTAATATCACCTTGTCTCTTACAATGGACTCTTGACTTTAGCTTAACGCTCTGTATACATTTCATTGTTAATAGCTTTGTAACTCCATTTTATGCCTCGGTAGGTTAAATCTATAAGGCATTATGGACATATTCTGTGCTCTCGATAACTACCGAAATGATCTCGATAGATAGAGTGCTTTATTGCGATTTCAATTGTAATAAATATTGCTTAATATCAAGGTGGATTCATATTTTACGGTTCGATTATTGGTTTTTGTTAGTGGTTTAATAGAATTTATATTTTTGAAAGCTGAATTTTGTAGTATCTTTTAAATGTCTATGAATACAATTTTTAGGTTTAAAAGTATTGATTTATATTTCGTAATTCTTAGATTGAATTTTATTTCGTAAGTATTTGATAATATTAGGATTACTGCATACGTATGCTATAGCAAGCGTAAGGTAAGTTCGACAAAGCCAAAGGCTAAGTGGACTTACAATCTTCACAGTGTAACAGCGTAGGGAATAGCAGGTGACAGAGAGTTGCCTCCAGAGTTGCTTCCAGAGCTGGGATTTGTTTTTCTCTCTGTGGAGGAAGGGATCTAGTTCCTTTGATCATATATTCACATCTGCCAAGGTAGACGTCTTATACTATCACCCTGCACTCTTTCTAGTACCCCGTTTGTGTAGTAAATAATTATGTCCTCTGTCACAATAAAAACAAAACCATTCACAAATTAGCGCTCCCTCACGTGACTAAAACGTATCGTGGCACAAGACATAGATAAGTCAAACTTAGTCTTGTCTACACAACGGATAAGATCTGCCGGGTCGTGGCTCCTACTTAGTCACCCCGCTATTATAAACTAGCTATGCTCACGACTTCACTCGTTCCCAGTTCCTTATACGGCTAATATCAATTGCTCAGTTACAGGGGCTCGCTTTTTCGTGATTATGTTGGTAACTTTACTGTTGTGTTACATAAGTTTACATTATAATAAACTTTAAACTTAAGAGCGTAGACGGACTGCGTATAATATACGTATATATAACTATTGCCGTCGCGCTGCGCTCAAGCAACCGGGCGGTATCAATATGTGAGTGCGATAGAGACAACTGCAGCTCAGAACGATTTTACCTATAAAAAACCTTGACTGATCGACGCTTCGTATTCTCGTGTTTTCTCCTCGAAACCTAAGCCAATTAAATTATATTTGGTATCAAAATTTTAAGGAAGAATAGATCTATGCCCCTATTACTTGTTTATTATAAAAACTTTTCAATTTTCTTTGGTAGTCATCTGATTACGTAGGTAAAAACGGGGTATTTTTTTAGGTTTTTGGTAAGTCATATTTATTTTTGTAATAATTTTTTTGAAAAAAAAAATGACAGGGGCATGCCTTCAATAGACCTGGATTTTTATAAATAAAAACGATTACTCTAGAGGCATTATCCAGGAAGAGAATAGGGGAATACATTTGTATGGAAAAATGCAGCCCGTCTACGCTCTTAAGGAAAGAAAGTTAATTAATCTGTGAACTAAATAAGCTTTGAAACAATTCATGGGTTAACCCATGAATTGTTTCAAAGCAGAATTTGCTTTTTTCCCTATTTATCCTTTACCCTTAACGTGCCCTTATCTTGGCTTCGAGCAAGCAAAATGCAATAGGTAGGGTAAAATCCCGCTTCCCCTCGACGCGCGACGTATACATAACGCGTACATTATATACTACCTAAAACAACACCGGTTATCATCCAGAGGTATGTCAGACGAAAGACCACTGGATGATTTCCACAGAAATACATATGTTAAGATATAATTATATATTATTAAGTATACAAACGCTATTGCCCGAAATATATTCTACTCACAAAACACCACCACCACAAATTTTGTAGTGCATAGTGTAATGTACGCAAAAACTGCTGTGTCACGCTTTTTTTTAACCGAAAAGTGAATTGCTCTTGGCCGGGAACGGCCTTCAGGTTATCATCGAAGTAAAAAGGTCAGTGCTTGGTCTCCGTCAGAATGGCTGGTTGCCTGTGGCTTTGGTCTATGAGAGTTGATTAGAAAATTGCTACATAATTGCTTATATTTGCTACATTTAATAAATATTTGCTACATACTATATATATTTAGAAATAACATATTATTATTATTATATGTTAAATAGGATGTATCAATTATTTTAATTATCCCAAGGAAAAGCGCTTGATAAAACAATAAAGGCAAATACTTATTTATGTTGTAAACCGATTCAACATAACTAAGTATTTGCCTTTATTGTTTTATCAGGCACTTTTAATTAAAATAATTGCTACATCCTTTATTTAACATGTTTGAAGATACAACTAAATTAGATAAATGAAGCAAATATGTAGCAATTATTGACGCAATACATTTCCGGAAACTCTGCATGCTTGGCTTTAAACTAGGAGGCGACCAGCCAACCAAACGTCAGGATGGCTGTACAAAAAAAATATGTTATTTCCAAATATATATAGTATGTAGCAATTATTTACTAAATGTAGCAAATATAAGCAATTATGTAGCAATTTTCTAATCAACTCTCATAGACCAAAGCCACAGGCAACCAGCCATTCTGATGGAGACAGTGCTTGAGGTGCTTGATCTAGAAAAGTACCTATGCTATCAAAGAAATATTACACTACTCGTAGATTCGATGGCAAATAAACTGAAATAGTGGAAGAGGAAAACCAATGCATAAACAGTTAACATATTGAATAACTATTACTTGTCAATACGGTCTTACCTACTTTTATGAAAATACATATATTTGGCATTCTCTAGAAAGATTTAACATGTTTTTTTATTTCACATTCACCCAATTATTGGGGTTGCATCCATGTGTACACCTGCTGAATATAAGTATTTTTAACCGACTTCCCAAAAAGGAGGAGGTTCTCAATTCGATCGGTATTTTTTTTTTTTATGTATGTACACCGATTACGCTGCGATTTATGATCTGATTTACGTGATTCTTTTTTAGTTTGATGCGGAATGGTTGCCATTTGGTCCCATAAAAATTTAGTATAGTTTGGTCTAGTACTTTTCATTTTATGAAGATTTTTTTAAATATCTGAACATTTTTCGTTTGTGTGTTCGCGAATAACTTCGTCGTTTATGAACCAATTTTGATGATTATTTTTTTTATTTTGAAGGAGATATTTCAAGGGTGGTACCATGATATGGAAACCAGGACCTGGTGATGAAATCCCAGAGAAATCGAGGGCAACCCTTTTTCATAGGCACATATTACGTGTCGTGTTTTTCTGACGCCATACAAGTATTCGCATCTAGCAGTCATCACTTCATGTTGATAAGCTGATGATGGAAGGTACTACTCCTCAAAGGTTAGGAGTGGAAAGCAATAATAAGGGTATCTTGAAGGATTAGGGGTAGGTTTCTTAGTCGAATGTTATATGTATCCATACTAATATTATAAATGCGAAAGTAACTCTGTCTGTCTGTCTGTCTGTCTGTCTGTCTGTTACTCTTTCACGCCTAAACGGCTGAACGGATTTTGATGAAGTTTGGTACAGACATAGTTTGGAACTTGAGAAAGGACATAGGATAGTATTTTTTTTTTTTTTTCGCGAGATAAACCAAAAACCTGCCGGAAGTCACTATTCCACGCGAACGAAGTCGCGGGCAAAAGCTAGTAGTAAATATTTCTATGATATTACAACTAAAAATGAAAAAATAAAAAACCTTTTTACAAAAAAACAACCGACTTCAAAAACACCAAAAAGTTAAAAAATAAAAATCAGAAGAAAAATCAGCTTCTGAAGTCGGTGGCAAAAAACGAAATGAAACAAACAAAATGTCACCGACTTCAGAAGCTGATTTTTCTTCTGATTTTGATTTTTAACTTTTTGGTGTTTTTGAAGTCGGTTGTTTTTTTGTAAAAAAGTTTTATATATGGTGCGAACTGCTTACCTACCTGATCTCCACATTTTACTTACGGGGAATACTAACTACCCTTTGGCATAACATACCTACCTACTTTCCAAGGCTGACTCTTGTCTCGAACTCCAGATCATATTATATGTAAAAAATCATCGATGAATTGAACTCGACATGCTTAACTTAACCGCCAGAGTCGATCAGAATCAGAATCATTTATTTGCAATAATGTAGGTATACAAATTTGATGGAGTCGTGTTTTGATCATCATGGCACGGTTGGCGCCGTGAATAAGCGATTGGCTTCTGTGCTGTGTATCGCGAGTTTGACTCCCACACGGCACAAACATCTGTATGACAGGTAAAGTAATTACAGGTATGGCTGTTTTATGTGAGTTTAAATGTTGGTAAACGCATCCACGATACAGAAGAAAATGGTGGTGCAGCGTTTGAAAAAAGAACCCCTTTTTTTTGGTGGGTGGAAAATCATCAAATGACCCCCCCCGCTCTTGGGCAGAGCGAAGGGGAGTGTCACACTTCTACTGACTTAAAACCGAACCCATGTTCCTTCTTTGCCCTTGCGCCGAGGCCACGTTATCTAGTACAAAAATCCGCGGCCCCGACGGGCGTCGGCCCTTGCGGGCCCCTCCTTGCTGACATCTTTTTGAGGCGCGCGTGGAACACGAACGCGCCGCCGACATGGTCTGTTGCCGTCATGATTACGGCCGGACGGCGAGCTAGCCCATTACTCACCGTCCACAGGCCCGCGTCTACAGTGGCCGGAAGCCATCACGTGGCCCCCGACGCCCGGAGCGCCTTCCGCGGCGACTGGGACGTTGAGAGGTTCTCTCCCTCTCTCGTTCCGCCACCTCCTTCGCTAGCATCACTGCTTCGCAGAAGGAGGCGACGGCGTCCCATTCCCCCTCGCCCCGGACCATGGCTTGCACCAGGGCCGGACGCGAGAGGTCGCCGCCGCCGATCGCCGCTACGAGAACACGTCCCTATCTCCACCTATCGTCTCTCCCTCCGCCTACTCACTGCTCTCACAGTCACGTCTGATGAGCAGACGCGAACCAGAGAGCAGCAAGTAGGTTTCCTCCTGCGACAGGCACACCGCCCGAGGACCCGAACACTGCTCACGTCTCCGGGCGGTGCGCCCCCCGCGTGTCCCTCTTTGTCTGGTCTCTTTTTCCGGCATGAGTATATCTACCGGCAGAGCCCCAAGGGTCATTGAGACACGCAAGCCCCACCACGACGGCAACGTGGGAACACTCCGGTGGGGAAAAAAGAACCCCTGAAATCGTTCCCTGTGGTGGTTTTTTTTAAAATGAATTATAATATGCTCATTTATTAGTATCAATGCACCTATTGAAGAATTCAGTAGCACTTTGCAGCTGTTCAATTAAATTAAATCAACATTACAGTCTTACCGCAGAACTAAGTGTCTATTAGTATTTTATTCGAGGCAAATTATAATTATTACTTTTAGTTTTATTTATGATCGGATATTTATTTATAAAGTTCTCGGATTTCACACCTTTTTATTACTTCTTAACCGGATTAAGAGAATTATAAACAAACACTTTTATTTTTTATGTTGTGGTATAATTAGTATGACAATTAATACTATTATGATTTATGATTATGATATTAACACGAATTAATAACGGCCTCTTTTTAATATCCTGCGTGTACAGTTATAAAAAATATTTATTTGCGTTGTGTAACTTATATCACCACACCACATCTATTTATAGTGACAACTTACATTAAATTGGTTAGGTAACGTAATGTCAGGCTACTCAAGGCTTAAGGAGTAATGGTAGGCCAGTGGTAACGGTCCCGACTTAGTTTTCGTAGGAGTGGGTTTGATAACAGCCGTACTTTTACATTATTTTATATATTTCATTAGGTACGGTCAGCATAAGAAGTAGCTGAACATTTCGGAATTTTAATTCTTTTATGTACAGGACTCTAGCTATTATTTTTAATGTTTCAGAAGATTGTTCGTTAAAATAGTCCTAACACTCCAATAACATGTAGTAACGGGTAATATCTAACAAGTTTTTATTAAAAAAACAGCTTCGAAACTTTGTAAGCGTCAGGACCCCTGGACCAAAAGAGATATTTGATGTTTTGAATATACCAAAATGTACTACCTTTTTTCTACTATTTGATACCTAACTTCAAATATTAAGTACCTCGACTGACGGCGAAAAAACACGTAAAGAAAGTGGTCAGACATTCTGACGTCAGGTTGTCTGGACCATTTTCTTTTTTCATAGTTCGAGACAACATAACGAATTTATCTCTTTGTAAATATATACTACCTTTTTAGTACCTCAACATATATTTTTTTTAATTTTTTTTGGCCTTCCAGAAAAATGTTATGCAACAAACAAACTTTGAGCCGACCACGAGCGGAGCATGTCTCGACTTCGTCGTTCGCGGCGTAAGGATGTACAACGAACCTACAATGATCACTGTCTTCGAACGTAGTCAAATCTCTTTGTGTTCGCCAAAAAAACCGACAATTTTCGGAGCACAGCCGAGTACGAACGAAATGCTCGCAGGTGCGCTCGTTCGAGGCTTGTAAGTCGGTCCACACTAGACGACGAGTTGTGTTTGGCTCGTGCTAGGCTCGAATAGCGTAGACGCAGTTTTAAATTACAGAATAAGCAATAAAGTTAATAAATAACATATGTATATAAGGTCCCATTTAAATAGGTGGACAAATTTTAACACAGCGTTCAGTACGTCTAACCAAACATATCCAAGTAAAAAAAAACACTGATTAAAGTGAGTTTTTTGTACCTAAAATAATGGGTAACTAACACTTTTAGTGTATTTTCGCTACCTGTTTTATTTTTTTGTAGGTATCTGATGCGTTTCTCTAATTTTCTTTTTTTACCATTGTCCTTATTTTGGTGGTCTGAATGATTCCTAAAATTTTGTCCACCTATTTTAATGGGACCTTATATAAATAATAATAATATATAAATAATATGTAAATAATTAACATATGTATTTTTTTTTTCAAAGAACAATGGGCAGGTTTGTATAGACCCCGTCCCTCCCCTTGTAACACTTTTTCCTATGTCAAATGAAAGAGCGTAAACAATAAAACATTTGATTGTATGGCAATAAATATGTGAATAATGGGGGAAAAAAGTTATTCACCGATAAAATCGTTTTTTTTTTCGGCGGACCTACTTGAGTGTGGTGTCTATTGATAGGTCCTTTAAAATGACACTGACGTTTCTAACACCATTTTTTCTCAAAGTCAATCAACTGGTTGCGGCCCCCACTTACGAACACTAAGTCGTGGGTTCGAACCCAGGCAGGGGTTAATAAGTGTAGATTGGTTAGTTTACAGTTTATAATTATAATATTATTTATTTATACAACAGTTGGGTTGGGTTTTAATTGTGATCTACAGAATATATTTTTTTAGAGTTTTCACTCTCTTAGTTTAAAAGTTAGAGGGGGTGGGGATGGCACTTTGAAACTCTCTATCTTTCAAACGATTGACTTTGAGAAAAAATGGTGTTAGAAACGTCAGTGTCATTTTAAAGGACCTATCAATAGACACCACACTCAAGTAGGTCCGAAAAAAAAACTATCTTTATCGGTAAATAACTTTTTTCCCTCATTATTCACACACTTATTGCCGTACAATAAACTGTTTTATTTTTTACGCTGTTTCATTTGACATATAGGAAAACGAATTATAGGATAGATACGCAAAGACGATGGTGGATCTCGAAGAGCTCGGGATCGCCGGGGGCCTCCGAGTTCGAGCCACCACGACAGGTGCTCGTAATCTCGTATGATAGAGATTCCCGGGGAATCGAGCGCTTCGACCGCAAAAAAAAAAGACGCTCTAGCTGAAAAGCTCAGAGCGTCCCTAAATGCGGACGAGGTTCGAGTTTCCAGGCCAGTTAAGTGCGCCTGCCTGCGCATCCTGGGTCTGGACGACTGGGTTTCCGAGGAGGAGGTGGTAGCTGCCGTCACCGCGGCCGGGGGGTGCTTTGTCGAGCAGATCAAGGCGGGCACCCTACGCCCGGACCGCGAAGGTATGCTGACCGTAACGGTTAGCTGCCCTGTGACGGCGGCGACGAAAATTGCGGAGGGCCACACTCTGAAGGTGGGCTGGTCCAAGGCGCAGGTGAAACTTCTGGAGCCCAAACCTTTGAGGTGCTACCGGTGCAATGTGGGGCACCACGTAGGCTGCCGATGCATCTCGGAGGTGGACCTCAGCGAATTATGTTTCCGCTGCGGTCAGCCCGGTCACAAGGCCGCGGCTTGCCTGGCCACGCCTCACTGCAATGCATGTGCGGCGGCTGGGAAGCCGGCCGAGCACCGGGCAGGGAGCAAGGCCTGCGCTCCACCCGCCAAGGCCAGGAGGAAGGGAAGGCCCTCCGCCACCAACCCCACCGTCGTCAACGCCGCAGCCGCCGATGCCGCTGCTAAATCCGCCACCACCGCAACTCCCACTGCGGTTGTACCACAGGAGGTCCTGAAGGTGGCTGAAATGTAGTGTCATTAATGGCCCCACTAAGCCTCCTCCAGGCGAACATCAACCACTGCGCCTGCGCTCAGGATCTGTTGCTCCAGAGCATGGCGCAGTGGTCGATCAACATCGCCGTGGTCTCTGAGCCGTATTTTGTCCCGCCCAAGCCAGACTGGGTGGAGGACCTAAGCGGCACAGTGGCCATCATTGCGTCGGCCGCCGCCGGCACCCCGGCCCTCGAGATGGTCAGGAAAGGTCAGGGGTGCATAGCAGCACGTTTCGGGAAGATCGTAGTAGTGGGAATCTACTTCTCTCCGAGCCGAACTCTCGCCGAGTTCCAAAACTCAGGGAATTAAGTGTCGTCATCGGAGGCTATTCCCTCCCCGTACTTGTGCTCGGGGACTTCAACGCCAAGAGCTTGGCCTGGGGTTCCCGTTACACGGATGTGCGGGGTGGGATGCTCGAGTGCTAGGCTTTGGAAACAGGCCTGGACATCCTGAACCGGGGCTCTGTGGCCACGTGTGTGCGGATGCGGGGCGAGTCGGTGGTGGACATTTCGTTTGCCAGCTCTGCTCTGTCACGACGTGTCGTCGACTGGCGCGTTATGGAGGGGGTGGAGACCTATTCCGACCACCGGTATATCCGGTTTGAGGTCGCTGCCCAGGTCCCACAGACCCCGTGTGGTCCACGTTAGGCGCTGAAGCAGCTGGACTGGGAGCTCCTCCTGGAAGCCGCGATCGTGCAGGCCTGGGTGTCATCACCGGTCAGGCACGACGACGTTAACGCCGAGGCACGTTGGTTCCAGGAGGCCATGTCCGAGATATGCGACGCGGCAATGCCCCGAGTCCGGTCAGAAAGCGTCCGGTGTCCCGTGTATTGGTGGTCGCAAGAGCTGTCACACCTGCGGCAGCAGTGTGTGGCGGCGCGGCGCCGGTACGATGGCTTGCCTGGCAAAGCCTGGACCCTGGCCTCAGACTCAGAGGCTCTTGGGCCCCGACTGGAGTGTCTCTTTAGCGCGTGCATGGAAAGAGGCCAGTTCCCGCTTCGTTGGAAGACGGAGAAGCTGGTCCTCATTCAGAAGCCGGGGCGCCCTGCGGACTCGCCGTCCGCATACCAGCCCATTGTGTTGCTCGACGAGGTGGGCAAGCTCTTTGAAAGAGTAATTGCAAATCGCCTCGCCGAGCACTTTGAGGGAATGGGTCCGGATCTTACGGATCAGCAGTTCGGCTTCCGCAAGAGGCGCTCGACGGTGGACGCCATCATGCGCGTGAGAGCCCTCACGAAGGGAGATGCGGTCTCTCGGGGCGGGTCTCTCGACATCGCCAACGCTTTCAACACCATGCCCTGGAGCTGCATCAGGGAGGCACTCCGGTATCACCGGGTGCCGGCCTACCTTCGTCGTGCAGTCGGGGACTACTTGACAGACAGGGATGTCATCTACCCTGGTCAAAACGGAGAATGGAACCGGTGAGAGATGTCGTGCGGTGTTCCACAGGGTTTGGTTCTGAGGCCGCCTGTGGAACATCGGTTACGACTGGGTGCTGCGTGCCGACCTCCCCCCTGACGGGGGGAGTCGCACGATTCGGCGGCCGAAAATATGACACGCGGGGTTGAGATAGTCGTGGAGAGGATCCGGCAGCTGGGTCTCGACTTCTCGAGGTGGCGCTTCACAAGTCCGAGGCCATGTGCTTCTATGGGCGTGGGAATGTGCCACCGTCGTCGGGATCCCAGCTAGCGGTGGGAGGGGTTCCCATCGGCGTCGAGTGTACTATAAAGTACCTGGGACTCGTCCTCGACAGCCGGTGGAACTTCGTAGAGCACTTCCGACGTTTGGCTCCTAGACTGGAGTGGGCCGCGGCTGCCTTTAGGTGGCTCTTGTCCAATCTGGGGGTGGCAAACGCCTCCTGCCGTAGGCTGTATGCGGGGATCGTGCGGTCCATGGCCCTTTACGGGGCCCCGGTGTGAGTGCGTGCTCTGAGGAAGCGGGCCGTCCACTACCTGAACGCGCCCCCAAAGGTCATGGCCGTAAGGCTAGTCCGCGGGTACCGCACGATCTTCCGCGAGGCAGCGAATCTCCTTGCCGGATTGCCGCCATGGGATCTGGAGGCGATAGTTCTCGCGCGCCTACATGAGTGGCTCGTGGCGGCGCTACACCGGGGGGTCACTCTGTTGCCGCGGCACATTGCTGCGCAGCGGACAGACCTCCGGAGCGATCTCATGGCGGCATGGAGACAGCGACTGTCGCAACCCCAGGCAGGGCACGCCACGATAGTGGCGGTAACGGCGCCCTCACCTTCCGACTGACGCAGGTCCTCACCGGACACGGATGTTTCGAGAGGTACCTGTACCGAATCAGGCGGGAGGAAACGCCCGGATCCTTCCACTGCGAGGATCGACCGGAGGACACGATGAAGCACACTGTGGAGGTGTGCCCTGCTTGGGCGGAGCCCCACCGTGTCTCGTAGCGGCGATCGGCGGCGGCGACCTCTCGCGTCCGACCCTGGTGCAAGCCATGGTCCGGGGCGAGGAGGAATGGGACGCCGTCGCCTCCTTCTGCGAAGCAGTAATGCTAGCAAAGGAGGTGGCGGAACGAGAGAGGGAAAGAACCTCTCGTCCCAGCCGCCGCGGAAGGCGCTCCGGGCGTCGGGGGCCACGTGATGGCTTCTGGCCACCATAGACGCGGGCCTGTGGAGGGTGAGTAATGGGCTAGCTCGCCGTACGGGCGTCGTCATGACGGCAATAGACCGTGTCGACGGCGCGTTCGTGTTCCACGCGCGCCTCAAAGAGATGTCAACAAGGAGAGGCCCGCAAGGGCCGACGGCCGTCGGGGCTGCGGATTATCGAAAGAGATGACGTGGCCTCGGCACAAGGGCGAAGAGGGAAACTGGGTTGGTTTTTAGACAGTAGAAGTCTGAGACTGATGGGGGGGGGGGTTAATTGATGATTTTCCACCCACCAAAATAAAAATAGGAAAAAATGTTACAAGGGGAGGGACGGGGTCTATACAAACCTGCCCATTGTTCTTTGAAAAAAAATACATATGTTAATTATTAACTTTATTGCTTATTCTGTAATTTAAAGCTGCGTCTACGCTATTCGAGCCTAGCACGAGCTGAGCACGAGCCAAACACAATTCGTCGTCTAGTATGGACCGACTTACAAGCCTCGAACGAGCGCACTGCGAGCATTTCGTTCGTACTCGGCTGTGCTCCGAAAATTGACGGTTTTTTGGCGAACACAAAGAGATTTGACTACGTTCGAAGACAGTGATCATTTTTTTTTTTGTTTTTTTTTTTTTTTTTTTTTAAAAAAAACGTTGCCCCACACTAGGAATTTCTCCTGTATCGTGGGTGCGTTTACAAACATTGAAACTCACATACACAAACACGCGCAGACCCGAAACAACTATCTGTAGGCCATACAAATACTTGTTCCGTGCGGGGATCGAACCCGCGACACGTAGCGCAGCAGTCCAATCGCTTAGCCACTGCGCCAACCGTGTCGTCATTGTAGGTTCGTTGTACGTCCACGTCGTCCACACTTACGCCGCGAACGACGAAGTCGAGACCGGCTCCGCTCGTGGTCGGCTCAAAGTTTGTTTGTTGCAAAACATTTTTCTGGACTGCCAAAAAAATTTGAAAAAAAATTATGTTGAGGTACTAAAAAGGTAGTATATATTTACAAAGAGATAAATTCGTTATGTTGTCTCGAACTATGAAAAAAAAAAAATGGTCCAGACAACCTGACGTCAGAATGTCTGACCACTTTCTTTACGTGTTTTTTCGCCGTCAGTCGAGGTACTTAATATTTGAAGTTAGGTATCAAATAGTAGAAAAAAGGTAGTACATTTTGGTATTTTCAAAACATCAAATATCTCTTTTGGTCCAGGGGTCCTGACGCTTACGAAACTTTGAGTAGGTGCTGACCGTACCACTGTTCTCAAAACGGTAATGTAAAAAATCGTGAAGAAATCACTATGTGACACACCCACTCGTACACATGATGACTTATCAAGGAATTGGTTTTTCCGTACAATTCGGATAAACTGGTTTTATATAGCTTAATTGTCCGTCGTGCTTATTAGGCCCGCGTGGTGGAATATTATTATGAACCACCACCAATTACAGAGAGCAGGCCAGCAGTAGGAACACTGTGGGCTTCCTAATGTTAAAGTCTGCAAATATCAAAATTTTGATTTTTGTTTGATATTTTTTTTGTTTTTTTTTTTTTTTTTTTTTTTTTTTTGATTTTGAATTTTGATTGTTTTTGTTTTTTTTTATGGTACCTATTTTTGCCAAATAAACACAATTTTCTTTCTTTCTTTCTTTCTTTCTTTCTACTTCAGTAGAAAAATAGCATCTCAGACACTACAATATTAATCAATATTCAAATCAATATTTTGACTATTCAAGTTTTATTTACTAGGTGAGTACAATGCCATTAACAAACCCATTGTTATAACTATTATCTCTCTATGAATTTACGCGACGCGCGACGTAGCTCTACGTAGAGTTATTTGGGTCAGAGGTGACCGCGCAACATTGACTCTTCAATGAACTCTACATTCATAATCTCATTATAAAGAATGCATAATTTATTTGTGAATGAAAACAGATACTGCTGAGGTAGGTCATTGTTATATGGTTTATAGCTGAAACAGGTTTATTTGTTCATTAATCTATTTATATAAAATTGATATGTCTGTTTGTAATAACAAAATAACGATATGAAAATGACTTACTTATGTTTTAACGATATGAAAATATTTACGACACATATTTTAACAAATTTTTCAGTCTGTTTTCTTGTTCCGGCTAATTTCCAAAACTGCTAGTACAAACGAAAGCTTCCTTCCAAAGGATATAGAAGGTGTTATTGAAATAGCTGAGACCTACTTTTAGAGATCCAATCGGGTTAGAAGGGATATAATTGAACTATCTTGAATAAACGATACAAAAGCCCGGATACACAGGTTATATGCTGTAACTACCTTTTTAAAAAAATCTACTCCATCCAAGCGGTAAGAGTGAAAATAAACTCTTATTTTACTCCCGGATCAGTAATTAATTAACTATTAAAAGCACTTAACAAATATTTCAAGCAATCGGTCAATTATGCTTATTATTATTACATTACCCAATACCACGTCATACTAAAAGCACGGAAGGTTCTACAACATATTATTTTCAACAATTTCCTGTATCCGCCTGAACCCTTTCCATTACAAAGTGACTGATTAGCACCATGAACCACATACAACATGGCTGGCAACCATACATTATGTCTAATCTGATCTCATACAAATCATTCAAACCCACTGGTCTAATAAACATATCAGGCCAAATTAAGTCTCCGTAATCAAAGAAATTTCGACCTTAATTTAAGAACAATAAGACGTGTGCGATCTGACCTTGTCAGGGTATGGTCATGTCATGCTGACAGCTTATCGGGCTATCGGTCGACCTTCGGCTTGGCCTCAAGCAGGTACCTACGAGTATATGCGTCAAATTGTTAGCTTTGTTCTTTTCAGAGTTCAACTTCTCTATTAATCATATTGTGTGTGTCAATGATTCTGTTTTGATAGGTAATTGATATTATCGAGACACTATTGAAGGCTGTATTATTTATGAGAGTGTTTCCATAACGAGAATTTAAAGTTAAAAGCTCTGATCCAGTACCGAAACTGGTCAGACTCGGGGCAGATTACTCCATTAGACAAAATTGAAATATTGTTTTCTGTTTCAATTACAAGAAAATTCTGAGCTAGTATCTACTTCTTCAACCTTCATTAAGGAATCATCATTGTCATCTTCAACAATTTTTTCTGGAGCTGGTGTCTGCTCATTCAATAACTGCCATCATCTGCTCTAATATTGTCCCAGATTTGTTCAAGTTTCTTGTAATAACAATTATTACATGTATATTTATGGGACAAACATAAAACATATTGCCATCAACCGGATAAAACACAAAATCCGCCTTACTTCTAAAATGAAATACATGGAAAAACCATCTTGGGGATCAATATCCCCAAGATGGTTTTTCCATGTATTTCATTTTGGGTTCAATAACCCAAGCGCACTCTTGAGACTTCTGCAAAAAAAGTTCAATTATAAGGAAG
Source organism: Diarsia mendica (assembly GCA_949316265.1). Lineage (NCBI taxonomy): Eukaryota > Metazoa > Arthropoda > Insecta > Lepidoptera > Noctuidae > Diarsia > Diarsia mendica. Next base: position 18,415,332 of record OX438897.1, read on the forward strand.
GACACTGATATTCTATATTCTTGGACATTATCCCACATATGTAAATCACCAATATTAAAAAAAAACCTTATTTCTATAGGTAAGTTCGCCACGTGTAGAACCTGACTCAAGCAATTATCCCTTTTTAACATAATGACGGAATATCCATGCACGCGGAGTTTCCTTGAAAAGAAAACAGTTCACTGTTCACTACCCGACCTTTTTATATCAGATCCGTAACCGTGAATATAATAGGCGTCTCGTTATCAATGCTTTTAGAATTAATTACGGCATACAATATTACATGACGGTGGGGTTTCGAACCGGAACATGAAGTGATTTATAAAAACGTTTAATGCTGACAATGCCAGGTTTATTACAATCATTTTAATGATTTAATGGCAATATATTGAAATTACCAGGCAAAGGCAACTGAAGGGCGTCGATTTGGGCAGTATGTCTGTTCGTGTTGTTTTTACATTCCTTTAAATGTCACGTTTTATCCGCTCTCAATTAGAAGATTCGATTGTCCTAGATACTTATAATTATGAAATCGAATAAGGCAAACAAGAAATGGTAATACCTGTACTCGGCTCTATGTAAAAACTTTATGAATGCTTTCCTTAAATCGTTAATGCGGAAAATTAGCTTACATTTTTAGCATTTAAGGATTAACTCGCTCTTAACTTTCAATACTCAATACATTTATTGCTTCCACAAGTTTACTTAGATGGTAGGTTCAGCTGGTGTAATTACAAACAGACACTTACCGCCTTATTACAAACGGTAGTTAAACCTGGTTTAACTTAGACTTGGTTTATCTTGGTTAATAAGGCGGTTTCAGTTTGAACGAAAATAAACATAAACTAAAAGAAATGTACGCAATAAAACATGAAATGTATCCTTGATATAAGGAAAGAACCGGGCGGCACATATAATTTTAATTATTTAATTTGAAAGTGAAATAGACCTAACGTCCTTGAAATTTCCCAGAATGCCGGAACCATATAATTGGTATGCTTTCACGCAGGTCGATATCACTTTTGACAAAATTGCTTTGTGGTTTTAACGTGGCACTAGTGGAAAACCCTTAGCATAACTCTAGTCAGTTGTTGAAATGTTTATTTATAGATAAAATAATTGACTTTACCACAGTTTTTACCCACGACGGAACGGAGACCTACACTATATGCGTTTGGGGTGAGAGGTTGTTTATTTGTTTGTGTGTTTGTGCAAATACATGTTGCCATTTTTCTCCAAAACTACTAGTCCGATTTTGATGCAGTTTTCAGTTATGGGTTCGGGTTTGATTGGTGCATGTTTTTAGATAAAAAAAAAAATAAACGTAAAAAGTTTAAAATAAAAAGCAAAATTAAAAATTTTGAAAAAACCCACGATGGTTAAAAATTAATTGATAAAAGGAAATAATAACATAAAACATCCGCCTTAACAAAACGTCGGGAGCTGAACATTGCAAAACTAGTTCATTTAATGGCAGCCCCCGACGGACATTCTTGGGTTTTTTTAAGGCGGGTGTTTTATGTTATTTAATCCTTTTATCAATTAATTTTTAACCGTCGTGGGTTTTTTCAAAAAAAATAATTTTGCTTTTTATCTCAAAGCTCCATATAATTATTATCAGCCTATTTACTAAATGCAGGTTCACAATTTTTTTTTGAGTTTCTAAACAAAAGTGGTTGGCTCTTGTCTAGGAACTCAGCTGACAGTGTGGCTGGCCACTGCAGAACTAATCCTAAGTTTGACGTCATGTTGTTACGTAACCAAGACTTAGTTATGTACCACCGCGCTCACTGACTGTCGCCCTCTTTTCAACTTTATAACTCCGGACATAAGGGTGAAAAGTGGTCGACCGTCAGTTGGTATGGTAGTACTTCATCTGCTGTATCAACCAAAACAAGTCCTACTAATTTGATACTTGTGCATTCATTAGTTAGCGTCATATTTCAATACAACAAACTTGCATGTTAATTGCAACAGATGACAGGGTCCAGTTATCTTATCTTGCCTACGATAAATTGGTAACTATTAAGTCAACGGTCCGTTTCCAAAGATTCCAGTTCAGTGTTCATGTTCAGACAAATTGCAACAGTAATGAATTTAGAATTAATTAAAATAAATATTTGTTCTAAATCATGTGGTTCGTTGAGCAATACAATTAGATCAATAAACTGTAATTAAAATTAGGAATTATTTGCTTAAGTGTTTTGCATAGTTAAGGCGAGGTTTCCCTACTTTGTTTTTATGTACGCACGACCTCGTCCCCCGCCCTGCCGCGCGAGCGATATAATGCCGAAATTTTGACTGTTTTTTCTTCTTGGAGAAAAATGATAAAGAAATTATACATTATGTGACCCGAGATAATACACATTTTTTACGACCTTTATTATGATAGTTTCATTTTTCAAAGCCTAATATAACTCAAGTAAAACGATTATTTACCCATCATTTGGACATGTCTTTGCGATTTAATTGGATGCAGTGAATTGTAAGTAATCGTGTATCGCATGCCCGACATATCATGATCAAAGAGTCAACTATGTAATACATTTTTTTCAAAATTTAAATCCGTTCCATGTACGAGTAAAACGCTATTGTTGACGACGTTTATCGGGGTAACCCCGCCTTAAGTATAAGATAATGTGGTTGCGGAATTAAAATATACTTAACCTGCTTTAGCAGATATATTATAACGTCCTGGAGTAGGTATGCTTACCTAGTTGTTTCAGACTGCTCCAGTTAAGTAAAACCTTTTTCGGTGTCATGTATTGAAACTTCCCTTCACTTACGTAGATATTTGATGTACTTTAAGAAAATATTCAACATTAACCACTTTCAGCCTAATTTCCATGGTGTGTAAGTGTAACTACTAAACTTTTATTTATAGGTTCATAAATCATAAGCAAATCATAAATAATAACAGAGAATTAGAATGACACAATTATTAAGACAGTTTTACGGCTATAAAGTAGTAAGTTACCTTGAAGTTTATGTTTAAAAAATAGTTTAGTCATTTTTATAGCAAACAATTATCATATATTAATATGAAATACCTGAGCAGTTGTTATCAGGACACGTTTAATAGAAATAATGTACAATAGAGATTGTTTTAACTCAATGCATTGATACACTGAAATGTATACCTACCTACTCTAGTAATTAAGCTGCAGTCACGAATTTAGAAAAGAATGTTATTATGACACTATTGGCTGCCTCGCTTTGTCGATTTCTGATAATAATATTATAATAATATATAAACCACCTCCTTGTTCATTATAAGTCTAGATATTATCTAGACTTCTAGTGAACAAGGAGGTGGTTTGCATCACCCACCAGACTTTGACAATAGGGATGATTCCGAACCCAGCAACAGCCTCAGAACAACTACAACACTATATTGACAACATTGAAGAATGGCTCAAAATCTGGAGACTCAGAACAACTACAACACCATATTGACAAAATTTAAGAAGGGCTCAAAATCTGGCGAATATACGCAAAACCAAAAAAAAAACAGTTTAGTCCGTCAGTTAGATCGAAAAATATTGGACACGTGTTTTTTTATTTTATAAAATTAATGAAAAATGACGAAGATAAAACGCGTTAAAGATCATGAATGGGGTTTTTGACGTAACTCGCCGGTAAAACGTACGATAATTTAATGTAACTGACGGGCTAAGCGGTTTATTTATTTTTTGTCAGGAAACAGCCCTATTTAAGAACCTATTATGAACAACTGTTTAAACTACATTTTCAAAAACCAAGTTAATAGTAGTGTATGAGTGTATGTAGTAGTCAAATCAATGTAAGATTAAAACAATGCGCCAATTACACGTTCGTTTTCACGAGGTCTTGATCACAATTGAAGGCAGTTCCATTTTGCAGTCAGATTAAGAGTGTGCAAATAACACGTAGTATTGCAAACAAGCATTATGTCTTGTCTCAGAATCTTTAAATAAAACTCTGTAGGTAAGTATCATAATTATTATAACCCGACTTGCATCATTAGCCCAACTTTACATGTCTAAACAACACTACTTAGAAAGAATTACAACCCGACCTTAATTAAGTAACGACCTTAAACATGCACATAACAACATATCCATTACGACTTAATTTGTAAAGTTACATGAACAATTTGTTCTTAAGGCAATTTCCGTCTTGGAATATCATTCACGCGAGCAGGAAGAAATCTTCTCAGATAGGGCTTGGACCGCAAACAGGCCCTAATATGAGTCGCTCGTTGAAGTTAATTAAGCATTAATCTTGTTGGGCTTTCATTTCTTCGCGTTTGCGTTTTGCAACTCACATAGGAATCATAGGATAGGTAGATAATATAATCCGTCATCATTGTAAAACTGTGTACAAAAAAAAGTAGATTATGACTGAATGAGGTTGAATTGCAATGGACAGCTTTGATGGTTTGAGATCGTGACAACTGGTTACTGTTTTTACCAGAGATAAAAATGTGTAACTGGAGATGATATTTCAACAGAAAGTGAGCAAACAAGACGTAGAGAAAACACATAGGAAGTCTATTCTATTTTAGGATTGTTTCATGTACCTATTACGTGCTTAGAAGAAGAGCAATTTCTCAAAAAGTTAAGGACAGTTTTCTAAGAACGCTTACTTTTAACTAGAGCGTATTTAGCGAAAGCACTAATGCTATTCTATATCTTTTTTTTAAATAATATCTGTGTCAAATCGAGACGAAATTTCTTAACATGTCATGTTCAGACTATGCAATATTACACCTAATATTTACAGTAACAAATCGATAAACGAGTGAAAACACTAAATTCCAGTGCCATTAGCGCTAAAAACAAAATACCCTAACTACGTGAACGAGGGCAACCACAAACTAAGCACTTATTTGTTTCTCTTTTTATACATTTTAGATTTAGCTGCGTCTATAGTCTAGCTTGTCACGTACGTAGCAATTGTAAGCAATTGGTCATTTGCAATTATGATGCAAACAAGATCAGAAGTAGACTGTGTTCTAGTTATCTACATTTTTCTGGCAAACCTCCAGAAATATATCGTGCCCTTAAAGCGAAAACCAACTAAAGTCACTTATGGGCAAAAATGAGTTACAAATACCGTTAGAATCTCCTTTTCAAGATCTACATACTGGTAAAACCCGTTTTCCGAGGTGACGCTCCGTTCTGGATTTAGCTTTTAGCTAAGGTGTCTTATCAGGAGATTTTTTAAATAAAGAACAGACCAAACCCAGTGTCGGTTAAAGCAATGTTTTTGCACTGTAAGCAATTTTTCTCGCCAGGAAAAACATTCTATCTGCGTTTAAGTGGTTTTGTCATGATTCACGTTAAATTAACAATAACAATAACTGAGACTAAATATTTCTACTTAGTATTAGCAATTACCCATTAGGTGAACATAAATATTTCGTTTAATTAAATTCATAAAAAACTGCTGTCTAAACTCTATTCTTCAAAACATATGAATAATAGAGTTTAGACAGCGAATTGCGACTACAGGAAAAACCATCACCACCCGAATAATGAATACAATAAGAAAACAAAATACACGTATTCGCCTCTTTATCAAGTATTTTAATAAAAATTTTACGATTGTTAGTTGGGTTTTGAAGTAAGGGCACGATATGAACAAAATTGACAAGTAGTTAATCGTTGCCAACAATGCCAACTGATCTTTTAAAGCCTGTATAATCACAGTGGCACTTGTCTTACTCCAAAGCTTCCAAGGACCACTCTGTATCAAAGCAGGTCAGCTCACCATCAACTTGCCACATTGTGGCTGCCCAGTAGGACTTATAATAATCAGATTTTTTTTCCTATCTTTATACTACTTCTTCATAAATCTCTCGCGTTACGTGTTTGATTTAATCTAGCAAGTATGAATATTAATGATATGAAACGGAAGTGTTATGAATATTATACTTATGATAAAATTGATGTGGTGTCAACATACAGGGCCTTTTCTTTCATGCTTAATTAATGAGGTGCGTTTGAGTTTCCCTTCATTATTCTACGGATAGAGGTCAACTTTATAAATTGACATTAAATTATATATAATATTAAGGTATAACTGCGTTATAAATAACTCAGTTTATTATAGTTTCTTTTTAAATTAGCCAGGTATTACCGGTTTTCCTGGTTACGTTTACTAAATCGAATAATTTTGTCATACTTATTATAAAAAAATAAAAAATATCATAAATTTAATGTGCTTTAGACATTAGCTAAGTCCAAACGTGTCGATTATGTTTGCAAGACAGTCATAAATATAAGCGACGTTTATACGGACCTTCAGGCTTTCAAATAAGATCAGCTCGGTCCTACCTGTACCTATGGACTGACCTTTTAAATGCCCTTCGGCTGACACGACCTCTATAGCCCCACAAGACAGCGGAACTTGTATTCGGGCCAAAGAGGGAGTCAACTGTCAATGTGTCATCTAGATTGCCAAGAATTCAATTGGATCGTGTGGCTTTTATTATTGTTATCAAAGATGTTGCACCTATGAGTCTTGTCTCTATACATTGTACTTCTGGCTACACGCCATCAAATATTAAATCAATCAATTGTCTTAATGATATTATGTAATAAATATCCATGCTAATCCGATGAACTTGACTATGTCGAGTGCTCGATTAGGTACCAATCGATGTGCGTACGCCAACTTACAGTAGGTAAACGTGCAAATTATTGGAATGTGAAAACGTCTAATTCGGGGGATAATAACGACGCTTGTAGGCATTAAAGTTATTGCCTCAGTGTCGTAAAGCCAAACAACAAAAGTAAAAGCATTGCTACAGAATGTTATACAATTAGTGAAGAAATTCAACCAAGTTACGTTGAGTCTTGTTCCGATCTAACACCTTTGTCAATACCTAACTTAATTTTGTTTGGAAAACAGAATTCGTCATGGAGTTCCATTCTTCTTTGAACAATGATTCAATTTTAGTCCTCACTGATTAAACGTACCTGTCTTAAAAAAAATATCGGGGGCAGTAACGTTGTGCAAAATGTGTCTTTGTCAAATTCTTAACAGTTTTTTTGTGTACATTGTGTTCATTCTATAATGGGTTGCTTATTCTTGCTTATTATTACCCGACAGCAGCAGCAGCAGCAGCAGCAGCAGCGTGTTGTATTGCAGTGCCCGACAGGGTCCACAATGATCATAACTTTGTAAAACCTACCATCTAAGTAAACTTGTGGAAGCAATAAATATATTGAGTATTGAGTAATCGATGACTGTTATCTTGTAAACGGTTCCTTCTGATATTCACCAGTTAGTTTTTCTTACGCTCCTATAAAAAAATAATGTTGATCAGCCACCAGTATCTTGTAAAACGCTTTTTAATAAAATATAAAAACTTATCATCACGCCGGTTTTTTCCAAAGGTTAGACAGAAGTGCAGCCAAAGCTGATTCGTTGTCGTTTTAATGTCGCACACTGCGCGTTGCGGTGGCGGCGCGGTGCCGGAGCGGTGCTGCATCGGCGTTCTGCATTTAAAACACCATGGTGTATCATGCCGGAGCGGCAACACCGCTAAGTTGTTTTTGTGGCAAAACCTCTGTTCGTCTGTAGCGTCCGTGTACCAATTCGGCGAAATCGTGCCGCGCCGCCACCGCAACGCACTTTAAGCAAGAGCAGTTGCATAACGGCTTTATCACTAATGTTCTCAGATAGTCTGAAAGAACTTCTGCTTATTATACGAGGGTTCTGGAGCAGATACTGAAAGAGACTTGTTAACTTGTATATTTACTTTTAGGCTGTTTTCATTCTGACAATGCCACCTAGTTGGTATAATACATAACTCCATCAAACTGTTGGAGTGTTCATAGTTCGACAAACGACCACTAGATGTCACTAGGCAAGCATCTAACAGTAGAATATTTATGTATACATACATAAATATATAAAACAACGATTTATTAAATAACTTTTATTAAAAACTCTGCGCGCAGTTATTTAGCATCTAGTTCACCTTAATATTAAACTTATAAGTTCTATGGTTTTCAAAACACTTAAATATCTCGCGGGACCTTTGTACTCGGTGTTGTAACATGTTTCCATGGCAAAAGCCCTTGAAATTGTGTTCTGTCGTTGTCTTATTTAATTTTCCTTATATATTATTTTGTACTATTATTTACAATTTGTTTAATAATAATTATCCCAAAGTCCCAGTCCAGGTACTTTTATTCTCCAGTCATTACTTCAAGGAATTCTGAAACAAAGAAAAAAAATTGGTAAGTTTTTTACCTGCGGTGAAGTCGACAGGATATTTAGGAATTCAAATCAAATCAAATAATTTATTTGCAATGAATGTAGGTTAAATTAAATAAAATACAGGTGTTGTAAAAAGAAGTGAGCCATGTAGGTAGGTACATTCTGCTTGGAAATAGGCACACAAAATTTTATAAAGAAAGCTACTTGAAATTAAAATGTCACAGAATTATTACAATTGCATACATATAGCATGCCTTACATGCATGAAAAATTTTCAAATTAAAATGTCAAATTATAGAGTAAAATTAAAATGTCATGAGAAAATATATAAAGGTACTTATGTTTAAAATTATATCTATACTAATATTATAAAGCTGAAGAGTTTGTTTGTTTGTTTGTTTGTTTGAACGCGATAAACTCTGGAACTACTGGTTGGATTTGAAAAATTCTTTTTGTGTTGGATAGTTCATTTATCGAGGAAGGTTATAGGCTATATAACATCACGCTACTACCAATAGGAGCGGAGCATAAATGAGAAATGTTGCAAAAACGGGAAAAGAACATTCCTTTCTGAGAGCTTCCGTTGCGTGCGCTGTAAAAACGGTTTAAGTTACGAGAATATCATGTATGAAGTAATTATTCGTCTTTAAAAGTTCTAAAAAAAAGTCCGCGACAGCATCTGTCTATCTTTTAAGATTGACTCACTGTAACCATTTTTTACTATTAAAATGTTAGGTTAAAAAGAATTATTTTTTGCGAAGCTTATTTAACCCATATGGTATTAATTTATATCTAAATAAATGTGTTCGTTAGAACGGAAATTTAATATAGAATATTTGTGCTCTTTACTCTATACAGTTTAAACAAATATCTTAGAAGATATCGCAATGTAAAAATACCCGCGCGGAAAAATAATTACGCGGGTTGCGTCGCAATGTAGGTACGGGGGATTCTGGCTGGCCTCCGGGAAATTCAAATTCAAACAAAATAATGTTTACAAGTACAGGATGTTATCGACATCGTATATTTAACAGTAAGAGATATTTATAGTTATTCTCATTTTAGTATAATCTTAACTATTATTAAAAAGAGGAAAGATAAAAATTTTTGTTTGTTACGATTTAACTTAATAATTTTGGTTGGATAGTTGATTTATCGAGGAAAGTTATAAGTTAAATAGGTAATAGAGGCGCAGACAAAGTTGCGTGGGTCAGCTAGTTAATTATACACATTGCTACCTAGAAAGTTTTGTCCATTAAAAAAACATTAATTGAATAATAGTATTTTTCCATTAGCCCAAGCAACATGCTCACGTGAATAATGACGTGAATTTTAAGGCATCGAAAGACGTCGCATCACGTCATTATAGACGTAAATTTTGACGTGAGGATGTCACAAATTAGTGCGTCATTAATGACGTGATCAGCTTACGTGATTTCGACGTCAATTATACCGTCTATCATCACGTCTTAAATGGCTAAATTAGAGTAGTACCGAGGCCGGGCCGACCCCCGACGGGTGTGGAGCGAGCCTCGAACATCCCGTCAGCTTAGTAAAGTCAGATTAATATACTGGTCCCTAGAAAGGAGGTGACTGATGACGAGAAATCGGAGAAATAGGTAAGTATGGAAGAAGAAGACATATTGCGCCGACCCCAAATAAATTGGGATAAGGGCAGGAGAATGATGATGATGATGATACTGGATAACTGGACCCTCAGTGAGGGAACTTTCAGATATTAAGCTGAAAAGAACAGATACTACACTTTGATCTTAGCCAAAAGGCCGAGAAGCGATAACACATCTAAGTAAAGCAGGGGTAGTCATTCGCTCGTGGAGAATCTTAACACCGCGATTCAGAAACGTGACGTCAGCGTACAGCGCCATCTATCGAGCAGTGGCGCTACTAGATATCAAGTGGGTGGGCTCCGAATCACGTTACTTGATGACGTCTTAAAAAGCAAACGACGACATATAGCTCCGAATCACGTTACTTGATGACGTCTTAAAAAGCAAACGACGACATAAAGCTCCGAATCACATCATTTTATTACGTCATATATGACGAAGGACGTCATTGTTTGAAAGATGACGTCAGTTTATCGTCATTTATCACGTGAGCATGTTGCTTGGGGAAGGCCACAAGTTTCTTTTTAAAGTTTTTTATTTGTATCATTTTTCATTATGTCTGGCAATTTATTAAATAAATAGTAAGTAGGAGCCATACAAATAACACTTTTCTTCATTAGTGCTGTGTTACACGATTCAATTTGCAATAATTTTTTGTACTGATTGTTTTTGAAGTAGGGTACATATTATTAACCCAAAGGGCCAATTTTATATTTGTCCTTATACTGAGATACCATTAAATTCTATAGCACAATAAAAAATCGTGTTATACTGGCTTTGGTAGGTAGGTACCTACTGGTCGAGAATATATTTCAAATGACTTTGAGCACAGGCTATACTTCACGCTAATATTATAAAGGCGAAAGTTTGTGTATAAGTGTGTAGGTATGTTTGTTACTTCTTCACGCAAAACTACTGAACGGATTTGAATAAAATTTGGTACACAGATAGTTTATATTATTATTCCCGTGGGATAATTTTTTAGTTTTAGCGGGTGAAGCCGCTGGCAACAGCTAGTTCGCAATAAATCTAAGTATCAATCTACCTTAGTTGTTGATTGGAATAATTGTGTCAACCCCAAAGGTTTGCTTACCATCAAAGTCCACGGTTCCTGAGCCGTCAGAGTCAATTTCTTCAATCATGGTGTTTAAATCTTCAGCTGTGATGGTGTTGTCTAACTCCCTGAAGATTTCTTTTAACACATCTGTCGTTATGTATCCGTTTCCTGGCGATACAAAGTAAAATTAATTAGTTTTTTACCAATAAATAATGTTGATACCTACACTGAGATACATAAATGGGAAAGTTTCATTTGAGAACTAAAGTCTTCTCTTGGAACTGCGCTACTCTATATTAGGTCCCATTAAAATAGGTGGACAAAATTTCAGAAATCATTCAGACCACCAAAATAAGGACGATGGTAAAAAAAATAATAAGAAAAACGCATTTAAGTACCTACTCATACAGGATGCGTTTGCTCCCGACTGCCGACAATTTATTATTTTAAGTTAAAAAAAAAAACAGTTTATTTAGGTAATGTTTTTTTTTTGTTCAGAGATTTTTGGTTAGACCTACTGAACGCTGTGTTAAAATTTGTCCACCTATTTTAATGGGACCTTATATTGTGTAATCAAACTTAAAATCACACGCAAAATGTAGAGACTAGAAGTTTCTTTTTTCGCTATTCCATCGTAAAACTAGTTTTAATAATGATGAGTTCTATGAGCTCATAGGTATTTTTTGTGTTTCTATTTTGAATAAAAACTATTTAAGTACCTTCACCTATATTTTTTTAGGTTGATAATATTTGTTTAAACTATACAAACCTTCCTTGTCGTATAACCTGAAGGCTTCTCTTAGTTCCTTGAGCATCGCCTCGTCATCTACCTCTTCTGTCAAGAATTTAGCAGCTAACGCGCAGAAATCTTGGAATTGTAGCTCGCCAGTTCCTGTAAACATCGATGACGTCACTATGTGTTATCAATAAATTACATTGTTGAATGTGATTCTTAATTTCGAGCCTGTTTGACATGCCTCGGTAGCCGTGATCGTCTAGTGGTTAGGACCCTACGTTGTGGCCGTAGTAACCCAGGTTCGAATCCTGGTCACGGCAATGTGCAAACATTGTCACGGTGAGGTTCACTTTTTGTGTTTTAATGCATCTTTCTATTAAATTTTATTTATGGTACTTTAGATATTATACAAAAAAAATTGTAACAGATTATGTTCATAAAGTTATCTGGTAAAATTTTTGGTGTATTGCAATAAAGTTAAAATATTAATAATAATTAGGTATATTGTTCTAAAATAATAATAATAATAATAATAATAATAATATTCCACAACTATCACACAACGCCATCTAGTCCCAAGCTAAGCAGAGCTTGTGTTATGGGTACTAGACAACTGATAAACATACTTAATTATATTTCTGAATACATACATATTATAGATAAATTACACCCAGACACAGAACAAATGATCGTGCTCATCACACAAACATTTGTCCTGGGTGGGAATCGAACCCACGACCTCCGGCATAGCAGTTAGGGTCACTAACCACTAGATCAACAGGCCAAAATATTATTGAATTTCATTAAAATTACTAAATAAAACATGTATTTGCAATATTCTGAGTAGGTATCGTTTGCATTAATAGCTGTTTATAGCGCCACCTAGTTACGTTACTAAGTACTTAATACGTAACTAGCTAGCTGATAACGTTACGTCACTACTAGCGCCATCTGTCGTAAAAATGACGAGGTACAATTGATATAAATAAAAAACAACAGCTTGTCTTTTTGGTCATCTGTATTACATAATTGGGGGCCTAGTCGATGGGTCATCTTAGGGGCTCTACTACCATCACTACTAACAATATTATTTTAATTCATCAGAGCTACTGAAAGTGCCAAAGTCGTCCCACAACTTTTTTTATACCTTAACTAGCTGAACCCGCGCATGCGTTGCAATGCGTTTTTCCTACCTACCTATCTACTACCCTACCTACTACCCTACATAAAAAAAAAAATGAAAAGTATCCTACGTCCTTCTCCTGGTTCTTAGCTACCCTCCCTACCAATTTTCAGCTAAATCGGTCAAGCCGTTTTCATGCTATGTCGTGACAACGGAAAACGGGTTTCATTTTTATATAAATAGATCACAATCATAATGAGACAAAGAAGATTAATATATGAATTTACCAGACTTTTTCTTCTTCCTGCGCTTAACCCATGATAATAAAATAGAGGTTGGCGCAACACACTTTTTCTTTCATTCACTCGTCAGACACTCATTTTAATACCTACCTTTTCCAGAATTTCACAAATATTTCATAATGTTTAAGTTCAGTTCAGAACATAAACTTACTGAATATTTATGAGCAGTCCCGAAATAACAGACTTTCAGACATTTCTTTTGACATTTTTTTTAAATTTTTTTCCTTTATTGGCCAACCAACAATGTTTTACACTGATAATATTTAAAGTACCTATGTATATAGTACTTATGTAAGGTTAGTGTAACAATTTATTATAGGTTAGCACCGCACGCCCCATAAACACTTTAAGTGTGCCACAAGCACTGAACTATAATCTTATTATTTGAGTTAACAACCATTACTACTACTAGAGAACCATAATAAACAGTAAAACAACAGAGATACCTACACAAAAACAGTACAGTACAAAATTAAAATCAGTATTAAAAAAAAACAAAACATAATCAAAGCCAAAATCAAGATCCGCATCAATCTTCATCGTAGAGACACTTAAAATATTTCTTTGGTTCATTGAATTTAGGTTCAAGACAATCAATCAATATCGTATCAAGTGGCGTTCTGTTGTTTCTGTCTACCTCCATGGGAAAAGGCATACGTTTATGTTTAGGTAGGTAAATAACTAAGTAAGGTTACTAGCAGGTTTCAATTTTTTAAGAGATTTACCTACTATTAAAATTGCCGTTTATTTACCAGCAGTGTCGACTTCAGAAATGATTTCTTTCAGGGTGTCTTCATCCACTTCATGACCCAACATCTCCAGGATTGTGCCGATGAAATCTGTGCTGATGACTCCCTTCTTCTCGTGGTCGAAGGCATCGAAGGCATTCTGCAGAACTGCATGAAGGAACAATAATATTAAACGTAAGTAATAATACATTAATTGGATATAACAAAGGATTAAATAAAAACAATTATGAAAATGTAGACTGTTGTTAGTTGTTGTATTGAAGTAAAAGCTTTTTATAACATCACTAGCGGACGTCCCGCGGTTTTACCCGCGTAGTTCCCGTTCCCGTGGGAATACAGGGATAAAAAGTAGCCTATTAGTATGTTACTCGTGGATAATGTAGCTTTCGAATGGTGAAAGAATTTTTAAAAACGGTCCAGTAGTTTTTAAGCCTATTCATTACAACCAAACAAACAAAGTTTTCCTCTTTATAATATTGTAGATAAGTAAAGACTAATAAGAAAAGAAATCAAATTAAAAACGCGCGTATACTACAGCCCGCGTTTTCGTAATTTTTTACGGATTGCTAGAAATTCATGATTTTGTGTTGAAAAATTATATCTAGATCTTCAAGTGACACTGAAAGTATAAAATTAACTCCTGAAAGTATGTGAACTGGCCTGCAAAATCGCGGGAGAAATTCTTGACACCTCTTGCATTTCTCCATTCAATAAAATGACCATAGGCTTTCATTTGCCTATGGTCATTTTATTGAATGGAGAAATGCAAGAGGCGCCAAGAATTTTTCAGAATCTGTGTTTTTGGCCTACTTCCAGTACTTAGTCAAAACTAAACAACCTTCCACTCTTTGGAGTACCTACTTAATGCTAAAAGCAACAGTCAGTTCCACAGATGACAGAAACAGTTCTAATTACGACGTAAAACTGGACACATATTGTTAATTATTAACGTATCTGAAGAGGATGTCTGATGGATTTAAATGTGTCGTTACTCTATGTTTTATTTAATAACTAGCTTTTGCCAGCGGCTTCGCCCGCGTGAAAATGACGATTTTCCATACAAACTTTCATCCCCTATTTAACTACCTTAGGGGTTGAATTTCGAAAAATCCTTCCTTATTCCTTGTCTACATTATAAAGGGAACCTCTGTGCAAAAAATCAGCTTTCTAGGTCCAAGGGTTTGGGCTGGGCTTTGATGAGTCAGTCAGTCAGTCAGTCAGGACTTCTCTTTTTATTTATGTAAGTAGATAGATAATATTACAATAAAATATGAGGCGCCTTTATTTTCTCGTAGAAAGTGATGAAAAGTAGAGTGTATCACTCGGGCGCAAAATATATTTTTTGATCGGGCGACGTACCTACTTTGAATCTTTCGCTACGTTCAGGATTCTACTAAAGAATCCCTCGCTACGTTCGGGATTCTACTCTAGAAACCCTCACTTCGCTCTGGATTCAAAAAAGCGCCCTAGCCGTAAAAATATTACTTTGCTCCCATAAGATACAATCTACTATTCTGTTTGTTCACTTCATCACAATCATCGTATGTAGATTAGGATCGATAGATCGTTCGTAAGATACCTATTATATATCACACATAATATTATCACAGTTAATGTAATAACTTACGCATAATTTGTTCCTTGTCAAGTTCCTCCTGTGCACCACGCATGAAAGAAAATAAAATTATTAGTAAATAATAACGGATCAAACACATTTTGTATAATACAGCACAACTTATACAAATCCCATATGGGCACTGCACGCACACACCATTTTATTTCCTTGTCACAAAAGCACTGAAACTTTCAACAGGTAACGGTTACAGGAATTGATTTGATCTATCTAAATGTAAGCAGTTTATATAAGTCCGGTTCGACGTAGTTCCGCCTAGGTGGAATAGTTCAGGGATCGCCAACCTTTCCGTGCCAACTGAGCTCACATTTTGTCATCACGACTTTTTTGAGTATATTACCATAATATGTTGTACCCGTTTTACCGATAGAGTGTTAAACATCTGATTTATAGTAGAAGATACTACATTTAATTAGTATGTTGATCAATTATCACCTTTATCCCTTATCCTAATCCTAACTATATAATATTATAAATGCGAAAGTAACTCTGTCTGTCTGCCTTTCTGTCTGTCTGTCTGTCTTTGCTTCACGCCTAAACTACTGAACCGATTTGTGTGAAATTTGGTACAGACATAGTTTGGAACTTGAGAAAGGACTTATGATAGTTTTTTTTTTCGCGAGATAAACCAAAAATCTGCCGGAAGTCGCTATTCCACGCGAACGAAGTCGCGGGCAAAAGCTAGTCACCTATAATTTGATAATTATGTCTGCAGAGGTACATATTTTGACACCTAAATGTATAGACCGTAGACAGTATTTTTTCGTTTGGTTTTATGCATAAACGAAAACATTTTTTGTTCATACCAGCCTCAGACCAACAAAAACCGGCCAAGAGCGTGTCGGGCCACGCTCAGTGTAGGGTTCCGTAGTAATAAT
This sequence comes from Diarsia mendica, assembly GCA_949316265.1. NCBI lineage: Eukaryota > Metazoa > Arthropoda > Insecta > Lepidoptera > Noctuidae > Diarsia > Diarsia mendica. The sequence continues at coordinate 18,431,652 of OX438897.1, forward strand.
TCTTTTTTTGTTTGAAATACGGGCCAATGAAACTTGACCTCTGGATTGTATAGGCGCTCATACGATTCAGGGACCAAATTATATTGGTTAACTGCAGTTTCCATCTGTTGTTTCCATCCAAGTTCAAAATAATTTTCCTAGAAAGTCCTTATAAAGTTCTACTTTTCAGATTTTTTTCGTATTTTCTAAACTTATGGTTCAAAAGTTGGAGGGGGGGGGACGCTTTGTTTTTTACTTTTGGAGCGATTATTTCCGAAATTATTGACATTATCAAAAAATGATTTCAGTAAACCCCTATTCATTTTTAAATACCTTTCCAACAATATATCACACGTTAGGGTTAAAATTAAAAAAAAAATCACTTCCCACTTTACATATAGGGGGGCTACCCTAATAAAACATTTTTTTCCAATTTTTATTTTAGCACTTTGTCGGCGTGATTGATACACATATTGGTACCAAATTTCAGCTTTCTAGTGCTAACGGTCACAGAGATTAAGCGAGGACGGACAGACGGACAGACAGACAGACAGACAGACATGGCGAAACTATAAGGGTTCCTAGTTGACTACGGAACCCTAAAAAAAGGTCTTTCTTAAAAAAAGGTTTTTCTTGGTCTGAGATACCAGCATTAACGTCATAAAACCGAATTCGACAAAAATAAAACACAAAAAAGTGAAAACTAAAAATCAGCTTCTGAAGTCGGTGACTTTTGTTTGTTTGATTTCATGTTTTTGCCACCGACTTCAGAAGCTGATTTTTATTTTTCACTTTTTTGTGTTTTATTTTTGTCGAAGTCGGTTTTATTTTTTGTAAAAAAGTTTTTATTTTTCACTTTTTAGTGGTTCACATGTGCTTACCCCTTCACAACGTACCAGCGTGATGTTATGTTATGAACAGGTGCCCTACTATGACGTCTTAAAACAGTCCTAACTTATTCTTAATCCATAGTGGAAAAGAGATGGCGCTAGACACCCTGTATAGTTCTGTCACGTTTCCACACTGGATTAAGAATAAGTTAGGACTGTTTTAAGACGTCATAGTAGGGCCCCTGGTGTAAACAATAGACAGACATGAGATTTCAGCAATCCCAGTCCATTTGCTATCATTTATTGAGGAGTTCCGTTGTCTATCTCCGAAGTTCTTCATCAGAATATGTTTACCAAATAGTTTTTATAACCTTTGTAGTGAGTACAGGCGTGATATTATGTTGTGTGATGGCGTAAACAGTGCTTAGATCAGATATGCTATAGCAACAATCGCGGTTAATCTGCTGTTATTTATTGAAGAGTTCCCCCGATTTCCACAAATCCCATCATCAGATATTGAAATGGTGATGGGACCACACGGGAAGCACCAGCTTTCAAATGAAAAAAGAATCATGAAAATCAGTTCACCCAGTCGCAAGTTATGAGCTAACAAACATAAAAAAAAAATACAGTCGAATTGATAACCTCCTCCTTTTTTTGAAGTCGGTTAAAAAGAAAACTAACATAAAACGAACCAAGTAATTTCTATTTTCAATGTTTATTATCGTGGAAATTTATATTTTCCGTGAATTAAATAAACTTTTGGTAAAGAATGTAGACTTAGTTAAATTATGTAAAATCAAACGATAGCAAGGTACTCCTATATTGAAAAAAGCATGTAACCTACACTAAATCCGTAGGTATATTATCTTTATAAAAAAACATCAAAAATCCTGCCTTTGATAAAATTCGATATTCTAAACATTAAAACGAACGATAATACACTTATGAAATTCTCATCGTCTGCTTTGCGCCGTTTCCCAAATATGTTGGGGGCTGTTTCTAGTTGAGTATATAGAGTTACATAGTAAGTATATGGTATACTATCTGACCTCTGCAACGCAGTTGGTACTGGGTAATACGATATCCCTTTGGTAAGACCGGTGGTCAGACTTTGGGACACCGACTACCTTTTATCAACGCGACTATTAAAGATCTGCAGATGGCAGTCAGGAACAATGGTATAATGTGCTTTCCGAGGCAGGGAGGAAACTCGGTATGTAATGGGTAGGCCAACGCAGTTTAACCTGAAGATCAATCCGAGCGGCAGTTATTATTTATTAATTATTATTATAAAGGCGCTCCTGGTTAAAACCAGGAGCGCCTCTATATAAAACAGAATTACATTTATTCTGTTTTATACAATAGCCTATACTTAGAGCTATGTTATTGTAAAATACAAGTTGTTTATTGCTTGTAGAATAATTTTGAGATATTATAATAATTCTGATAAGTACCTACCTACACAACAAGCCTTAATTTTCTTTAAGGATAAAAAAGTGATGCCTTGTAATGTAGTTAAAGCATCTCCTTTAAAATACTATTTCAAAACGCAGATTAAAAAGCATTACTATTTTATTTGGTATGCTTAGGTATAAACTTGAAAGATTTAAACATAACAACCTGCTGTAAAAACACGACAAAGCTGCGAAAAGCCAAATATTTATGGAACCAATTCGCCGTCTGTCTGTCCAGACGTCATGCCGCGTCAGGGCCCCGTTTTCTTGGAGACAGTTTGACGTGACGGATGATTTCTATGTTAGTGCGTGTCATGCATACAGGTGTGTCTACCAAAAGTTACCTTTTATTGTTATGAAATATATTCGAACTCGTAATGGTTGGTAAAAACCATCTTTCAAAAAATAAATAATTGAAAAAATAATAAATAATTGAAGAAATAATTGTGGTTGAATATCTTTTGTCCGTAATAAAAACGAGAAGGGGTTTTTGTTTCTGTGACAGTTTCAACATGAGTGAAGTTTAGATAAACGTAATTATGTATTTTAATGGAGTTGTCATTATGTGAGGACCAATTAAGCTATGCAGTAGGTACCAAGTTAAGCTGATCTTTGATGGTACGGGAAGCTAACACAAAGATGACTCTAATCTCTTATACTGAATATTTATAGCATAAGGCGCGAACAGCTGGGAAACTAGCGCCACCCACATCTTATTTGTTTTACTCTAAAATCACATCAAATTCTAGTAAATAACCTGTAGTATTTTTAAAATCACTTTTCATGATTCTAGACTTGATAAATTATTGAGTAAAGATAAAAGTGGCTACTTTTGGCGGTAATAAGTAATTCTCTTAATTTATCAAGTCTGGGTGGGTGATGGTCTTCAAACGGGCAACCTGTAGTATTACGGGTGGCCCGTTTGAAGACCCTCAGAATATAATTTGTCAATCGGAAAAGAGCCTACAAGAATATTTTTATGGTTACTAACAAAGCCCGCGTTTATAATACTTAAAATACTTGTGTTACAATTTAATAATTTTTAATTTATTCATAATAATTATGTATGAATGATACCTACTTAAGGCCACCATAGACGTTCAAGTAACTTGATCAAACAGGCTAGTTCAAACTGTTTGGTCAAATAAAAATACGAAAATTCTTATTTCATCCTTCCATTTGATTTCTCATTTGATCTTTACCACAGACAGTCATGCCAATTTGACCAAACTGTTTGAACTAGCCTGTTTGATCAAATTACTTGAACGTCTATGGCGGCCATTATTGTGTAAATAATTTAAGTGACCTGCTGTAGAATAATTGTATTTGAGATTCAAAAATCGACTTATTTATGTGCGTACTTATACTCATATTTCACGGTATTCTTAACTGTTACCATATTTAATAGTCTACTGTAAACAGGCTACAATTCTTATTTCAGGCACAGGTGTGCTCACTTAATTACCCAATGATCATTCAGTAACGTGCAGCTGAGAGGCTCTAATTTGCTAGCGAACACATTTATCATTCAGTACCGTCAAGTAACGTTACAGTGGTCACGGCTTAGATGGATGACTCACTGGCTAACATCTGCTAAATTAATTATCCCTTTGTATCACAATTTTTGTTTGAAATAATATTTTTCTTTTTAAATTTTGGTTGCAACAATGTAATTGTGAAACATTATTAAGAACTCTCCTTTCGGTATTCTTGAAAACCAAACGTGAATCACCCGGAAAGTGAAAACGTTTGGCATTTTCCATAACCTTTCACATATTGCATCACCTGAGTTATTTTCACTACAACCTTTTAATTAGGTACAGTAATTGTGATGCCACTACCAATCTTGTTCAATTTTCTCTGGAACATGCTGAAAATTCATTACTTTTGTTGCAAAATAGTAGATTTTGGCCACAGCAATGTAGGTAGTATAATAACATCACGCCAGTAATCTCCGAAGGGTTTAGGCAGAGGTGTAGAACCTGTGTTAGCCTGTGTAGAATCTGTGGTGTAGAATCCACACTTTGCTAGCTACATTTAAGCCCCATGTAATAGTGAGGTAGTGTGTGTGAGTGACGTTGCGTTGGAAGCCCTCCCACGATGCGAGACGCCCGGGACCGGTCAATGTGGCGACACTTAGGGGAGGCCTATGTCCAGCAGTGGACGTCTTTCGGCTGAAATGATGATGATGATGATGAATAGTGAGTGATCCTAGTGCCATCAATCGGGAACTAACCTGGACTCCTTGGATTCTACGGAGAAGTTCCTGATGGAAACCCGATCCGGGATTTGAAACTAGCCGTCGCAAGCGTGACTGCTAGACCAACGAGTTTTGTTAGAATTTAATATTGTAATCTCCTTTTTTCCCCTCCTTTCTCTGGTCAGTAGCTCAATACTAAAACATTGAAGATATGTCAGATAATGATGCATGTATAATAATAATTAATGTTCTTCAATCAATAAGCCGAGTTGGTGGCACCTGCCTGTCACGATGGCATGATGCTTGGAATGATTGGACCGTGACGCCGAATGTTAGCAACGGGGCCGCCCTCAGTGAATCTAATAATAAATCATCACTGTAAACACTACATTGACACTTGCACTATATCACATTTTAGACGTACTTAGGTTATGATTCCTTTTTCTAGTGGTTTCCCAAGGTTCACCAAGACAAACTAAACTATTTTTTACCAGTATTAAAGAAAGATTTTGATAAAAATGTCCGGTTCGACGACTACTAAGATAGGTTAAGATATGTTTTGTTGACTACTCATCATCATCATCATCATTCTTAGTCAACAAAATAAGTGAGCAACACAACAACAACACAACAAGTGACAAACAAGTGAGTAGGCCTGAGTCCCTGCAGTGCCTCCTCTTTAGGAGAGGGATGGGCTATAATCCACCACGGGGGCCCAGTGCGGATTGGCAGATGTCACATGTCTTCGAATTATTTGGTTCTAAGACATGCCGGTTTCCTCACGATGTTGTCCTTCTCCGTTTTGAGAGCAGCGGTGATGAAATAAATTACACAAATTAATGCGCCTGCCTAGGTTCGGTTCGAACCCACGACCTACTGTTCGTAAGTCGGGGCCGACACCACTGGGCCACCGCTGCTCCCACTGTTGATTACTCATGTCAACCTATTTAACTGCTTTGGCATCGACACAATAATGATCTGTTATGCCATGTACGCATGGTGGCTAAACGTGCTGTCCAATTCCTTCACGATTTTTTGCTTTCCTTGAGTGGTAAAAATAATGTTGAAGATGTGAAGAAATTGACCTTATTACTTTTCTGTTTTAGACCTATTCTTTTGTAAGCATAATTACAAGTCTTATAAACATTGAGGAGCGGCGGTGGCCCAGTGGTGGCGGCCCCGACTTACGAACAGTAGGTCGTGGGTTCGAACCCAGGCAGGCAGGAAAAGGCACATTACTTTGTGTAATTTATTTCATCACCGCTGCTCTCAAAACGGTGAAGGAAAACATCATGAAAACGGAAACCGGCATGTCTTAGAACCAAAAATTCGAAGACATGTGACATCTACCAATCCGCACTGGGCCCGCGTGGTAGATTATAGCCCATTCCCTCTCTAAGAGAGGAGGCCTGTGTCCCAGCAGTGGGAACATTAATAGGCTGTTGATGATGATGATGAAACATTCGGGGAAGTCTATTTAGTAAAATAGTAATATTCTTTTCATTAGTTAACACCATGTATGTTAAAACTGTTGTGGTCAAGTGTAGTGTAGTGTACCAGTGCACCTTTATCAATGTTTTGCAACCTGTCTTCGCAACCTAATTACTAAGTAGACTCGTTCTACAACCATGACCTCGCCAAAGCTAGAATCGACCGGAAATACTATAACATTTTCACAAAGGACGGTGCCAAGTTCCTATAAAAAAGTATCACATAGTCATGTGTAACGGACTATAATGGCTACTGCTTGAATACTGTTGTGAATGACAATAGATACATTCATAGTTGGCTGACGCTTCTGTAACGTGCGTCCCTCACTGCATGTTTTCTATGCGAGTACCTCATAAACAAGATATTATATTATGCTTACTTCGTTTGAGACAAACGGCAGTAGAAGATCAAGATTCACAACCATTTGCTTTTAAAGAGAGCCAACTTGTTTAGGCCCATTTAGTTCCTTTTAAGTATTTTGAGTCTAGCTCACGAGCTACACTCAAAACAACAACCGTTTGGATGGTTCTCGGTTATTCGGGTGCCTAGGTTAGTCCGTAGATGGGTACCCACTATGTACTGAGTTTCCTCTGTGCCTAAGAAAGCATGCTAAGTCATTGGTCCCGGCTGTCATTTAAATAAGGTCCCATTAAAATAGGTGGACAAAGAACACAGCGTTCAGTACGTTTAACCAAATCTAAGTAAAAAAAACACTGATTAAGAGCGTATGGTACCTCAAACGCGAGTTTTATAATGCGTAAAAGTATATGATTCACTGCAGTAATCAACATCAGAAAAATATATGATATTCTTCTGGATATATGCTAGTGCCATAGTGTTGTGAAAACATAATACAACTAACTTTGCTCGATAGAAAAAAATCACGAAGATACCTCTAAAAATTTCTTTTAACGAGTAAAAACCATACTAAAATACATGTCACCGTTCTGATTTTTTTGCTAAATAATTCTACAAGCAACAAACTAAAGTCATAGTGTTTTACTTTTTTAGTCCAATCAATAGTTTTTTTGTAAATCGCAAAATACCACTAATTTCGCACTATTCGGCCGCAGCGAAAGACGTAACAACCGCTTTGTAGTGCAAGCTAGCTGATTTGAACTTTATTCTAACAGTATTTCAAGCGAAGTTTGAACCACCACAAATAGGGTTGCTAATCTGAGGTAGCATACGCTCTTAAAGTGATTTTTTTTATATAAAATGTTGGGTGACTAACACTTTTAGTGTATTTTCGCTAGCTGTTTTATTTTCTTGTAAGTATCTAATGCGTTTTTATTATTTTCTTTTTTTACCATTGTCCTTATTTTGGTGGTCTGAATGATTCCTAAAATTTTGTCCACCTATTTTAATGGGACCTTATATAGATCTTTAACAGTCGTTACAAGTTGTGAGTGGCCCGGAAGTCTGGCAACCAGCTGTTGTATCGAGGGGTATCGTGTTACACAGTACTATCTAGGTTATAGAGGTCAGATAGGCAGTCACTCCATGTAAAATTTAATGATTACCTCTCTCATTCTCATGATTCCAACAATCGTTCATTCGGCGTATCGCAATCGTAGTCGTTACAATCTAATTTATCATGAAACGGTCATATCTACAGCTTATACATATTGCGTAGTGTCATAATTATTGACTAAGTTATAATTAGCCGTTGGCAGATTTATAATGGAGCGGAACTGTGTGCACATTCATACTCAACAATGTTCTAACGTACTCGAAGGGCCGCTTGATAAGGCCGATCACAGATTACATACTCCCCTGTTTGCAGCCATCCTGTGATGAGTCTCTCGTCGACAATCGGTCAATCTCAGGGGGTTTACAATATTTGTGTTCATTATCCTTACCATCATCAATCCTCTCTTTTTTACCCGACTGCGGCGAAGCCCAAAAGGAGGGTTATGTGTTTTTACCCGACTGCGGCGAAGCCCAAAAGGAGGGTTATGTGTTTGACGTGTATGTATGTAAGTATGTATGTATGTCCGTTTCTTTGTTCCCTCATAACTCCAAAACGGATGAAGGGATTTGAATGAAATATACGTCGTTAGATTCGTCTTGATGGCGCGAATGTTATAGGCTACATTAAAATTAAAAAAATACCAAAAAAAAAAATGCGGATTTTCGGGGCCAAAAGGCGTAGTTAAAAAAAAAAATTCCAATACCATCGAGTAGGGTATCAAAATGAAGGGTTTTAAAAGGAGATTACAAAAATATGAAACACTTCTATGTTTACAAGAAATTCAAAGTGAAAAATCCTATAAACAAACATAAAAGTTAAATCATCTGCGAAGAATTTTACGCGACCAACGAAAGAACAAACACAAAATAACTAAAAAGTTGGAAATAAAAAAAAGTTGTTAAAAACTAAAAAATCCGACTGAAAAAACTGAAAAGTAAGGGTTTTTTATTATACTAATCCATACGTTCCAGTTCCAACCTCATTCAGATTTTACCTACAAACTAACAATTTGGTCCGCCATCATCAACCAAAAAATATTAATTCGCTGAACAAATTGTGCCTTCACGAAGTGACAAAAACTAATCCACTTTCTTTCTCCCTTTGGTACAAAATCGGTCAAAAAAGAAATCGCTCTTCTGTTTGCAGCCGATATACTCATGTTCATGTCACTAATTTTTCACATATCTATCAACCAACAAATTGCTTCAAATGTTGATACCAATTAAAAGATAATAAATTGTTGATGGTCCCTGGGCTTTAACATAACTGGCAAAATGTGGGTGTGATTTTGGATACACCACTGCCTAACCCTTCGGGATTACAGGCGTGATTTTAAGTTAAATGCACATTTGCACTGGTCAAAACTAAGTACGTAACAATCATCACATGCTTCCGAACTACCTTAAAATTTATATTTGTTTGCGACTAATTTTGACGAGCTGTTTAATTAAGCACATTATAATCAGGCAGTATCTAGTGATACTAGGTTTGTTCATTTAAACTGCAATTCAAAGTCCCAAACACATACCTCTCGGTTTTTAGATGGATTATAATATACCTATTAATTGAATGTATTATTAATCTTGACTAGGCCTCATGCTGTTGTCAGGTTATAATTATTGCAATAATTAAAATGGTAATTTATGTCCCGAGGGATATTAAGTTTGACTGTTCTTTGTATACCAAACGAGAGCTGTACCTACTTACAGTAAGATCGATATTTTTGGAAGAAACTTTACGTCGGTATTTCAGTAATTCAAACATACTTACACTAACGCCTTATTCCCATGGGGGTAAACAGAAACCACTCAACCTCACCTGCTACACACCTTACATGCCATACACCTTACATAATAGACCTTATTTTTATTTTTTGGTGGGAGGAAAATCAGCAAATACCTCCCCCCCCCCCGCTCTTGGGCAGAGCAAAGGGTAGTGTCAGACTTCTACTGACTAAAAACCGATCCCATGTTCCTTCTTTGTCCTTGTGCCGAGGCCACGTCATCTCATACTAAAATCCGTGGCCACATTTATAGACCTTACATCCTTTAAAGCATTCCATTAATTATTGTAAAACTAGATATTAAATTAGTCTAATTTTGCCACCTAACCTCAACCAATTTGTTGTCCGAGACAATAATTACGGGTCAATGAGATCGCTGGAAACGGGGGGCTACAAAGTCATGACGTAATTTCCGTTACCGGCTCAATTTGTACTCTATGGAGGATGAGCGTGTTTTGCTACTTCCTTGACCCATAAGGAAGTAGCCAAATCCAATCATCGATGGTAATGGGATATGGGAAATAGTCACAAATATCTGTTAATAATAATATGATGTTTATTTGATCGTGGAATCATATTATTATTAATATAATCTTCGGTATGACTTAACAATTTGAAGTTGGGGATCCATTAAACTCTACTTCAGCAATACACATAACAGCTAAAGTACCAGTGGGAGTTTGTCAAATTCTCAACTTCAAACTCAGAAACCGGGGTTTGGTGTCCGTTAATATTAGTATTAATTCAAACTCAACATAGTTTCTTAAGTTTTAGATTTTAGATTCTCTCTGACTTTGCCTAGATTTCTCCCATTATTAAAATTTACATTCTTTCCATTTATATTTTTTTGAATTAGATTAGTGTGAGTTTTTTTTAACCGACTTCCCATAAGGAGGATCAATTCGATTGGTATGTTTTTTTTTTCTATGTATGTACACCGAGTAAGCTGCGATTTATAATTCGATTTACGTGATTCTTTTTTAGCTTGATGCAGAATAGTTGCCTTTTGGTCCCATAAAAATTAAGTATAGTTTGGCCCAGTACTTTTAATTTTATGAAGATTTTTCTTAATTTATGAACATTTTTCGTTAATGTGTGTTCGCGGATAACTTCGTCGTCTATGAACCAATTTTGATAATTCTTTTTTTATTGTGAAGGAGATATTTTAAGAGTGGTACTATGATATGGAAACCAGGACCTGGTGATGTAATCCCAGAGAACTCGAGGGCAACCCTCAAATTTCATAAGAAAAACAAAATCATAGGCACGTATACGTGTTTCGTGTATTTTGTCGTATGTTAACATATTTCTTTAGGATATTTAAACTAAAAATAAAAAAAAAATTGCAAAAAAAAACAACCGACTTCAAAAACACCAAAAAGTGAAAAATAAACTTCAGAAGAAAAATCTGCTTCTGAAGTCGGTGGCAAAAAAACGAAATGAAATAAAAAAATGTCACCGACTTCAGAAGCAGATTTTTCTTCTGAAGTTTATTTTTATAAATCAAAGATTCTATTTCACATCTCATTCATCTTACTGATTTATATCCAAATATTGTTCTTTCTGTATAAAAGTAAAGCCTTTTGATTTAGCAATACCTACAATCAAGGAAAACATTGTAGATTCGAAAAACTCATTTCAGATTTCTTTGACATTTGGGAAATTCCCAATTATGTACCTACCTGCCGACTCCTCGAATAGATTTTGTGTGAGGTGCCTTGTACCAAATTCTCCTAAATTAGATTACAGATAGTTGGCTTAAGTCTGTTCCAATCAGATTACTTGGAAGCTTCAATAATTTATAAGGCGCAGTTCCAACTCCATGGCGATGTCGTGTATTATCACATTTTCGCAAACATAAATGATGCTCTTCATATCGTGTGCAAACTGGTTGATTCTGTACTTATTACTAGTAGATTCCCGATGGATGGATGAATGAGTCCTGGTTTTTAATCTCTGGTCGGATATGTAAACAAGGTTGTTACAGGTTTTTCCAATAGGAGTTTCTCAGGTAAATCTCGCTGTTTGTAAGTTGCCGGTATGAAACTCCCATGCCTCGGATCCTTTTGATCCTGCTTCATGAACCGTTGAACCGTTGATCCTGTGCCTAATACGCACTTAGAAGGGTAAAAATACTTGAGTCTGTGTACATATTTATGCATTATAATATTATCTTGTGTCCTGAGTCAACGGGCGGTCCGTTGAGATAGGCCTCTATGGCCATAAACGGTCAGGATAATATTTAATAGGTCAATATTTCTATTGTATTTTGATAACAATTTCAAGCGTTTCTTTTTTGCATAGAATAGGTTCTGTTCTTTTTTCTAAAATAAATAAAAGTAGGCTAAGTTACTCCCTATCGGGTATGACCTGCCAGTAGGTAAAAATCCCGTCACAATTGTCTAGCCGTGCAGCCATTTCGGAGACACCTAAATAACTCGAAACAAAAAGTAAACATGATACGTAATTATCCCGTTTCCAATATTAATAATAGATACTTAAATTTTATTTATTTGTTCAGACGTGGTTTAATTCATATTTAAATTAATTTTAAATTACAGGTAAGAATATTTTCAAAGTAGTACACAGTAAATTCATTCTTATTGTGGTTTTCCAGTTAGTTTTATTGTAACAAAAAAAAAATCATACTTTAAAAATAGGACCGTGGCTAATGATAAAAAATGTTCGAACAAAGGAAATTACAAAAAAAAATTAGAAAAAACTCAAGTCTAGCGTCTAGCGTCTTGCTCATATCGTAGCGATGCAATGTTACTGAGGTTTATTACATTATTGATATGAACAACATATTTGTTGAATTTTCTTTTTCTTTTTTAGAATAGTGTCTTGTCTACGCATTTTTCTCTTTTTGGCTGAAAAATGTCATGTCGATTGTGTTCAAAGACATTAAAGTATTACTATTTGTGTTCAATCATAATAATTCAATGAATAAATATCGCGGGCATAGGAAACTGTTTTATTGAAATATTTATTAAATCCAATACTCCGATACGTTGTTAGTTGTCAGTGTCTTATTGTTACCTTTATTAATATAGAAATAACAATTACAAAATATTGTATCACAAAACTATTTAAAGGAGATGGCTAAATTCAGGTAGGACGGCTGAGTCAAGCATGTATAAACATGGCGCCTAGCAAAATGCAACGCTGAATAGTTGAATATTAGTATTTCATATAAAAAACACTTTCGGAAGTTGATCAATTATGTTGAAAATCCTGAAAATAAAATAGTTTAGCTCCTACATCAATACGTATAAAACTGCAAACAAATGTCATTGCTATGAACTTTTACTTAGGCATTTGGATGTATCTGCATTGAAATTGATATAATTGTATTAAAGACTAAACGAGCCACCCCGAATTCGCATCGTGGTACTTTAGTAAATATACACAAAGGGGTAATTGCACCTAAAAATGTAATACAACGGCCTTTCTGCAATCCGCGCAAAAATTACTCCCACCCGCGTGTTTACTCTTGTAAAACCTAACGGACTCATCCAAATGAGTAAAATAAAGACGGTTTTCACAGACAATGTTCATAGGTGGTGTTCTGTCTGTGTCGAGTAGCAAGAGGTCCGTAAGTAGGCGACCGAGGGTCATTGAAAATCCAAAGTAAAAATCCAAACGAACATGCAAACGGCAAAGCGTTCAAACGACATCTGACATTATGACGTTTGACGTTTGATTTTTCTAGAGATGGGATTGAAATTCAAGTGTAACAGAATCGATACAATATTAATCTTAAGTTTTTAACATAAAAAATATTGAAAATAAAACAGCATTAATGTGAATGACTTTATTCTTTTCTGTTATTCTTACCTAAAAATGAAGCCGGAGCGGATAGCGTGTTCTGGTCTCTCGCCCATCCCAGATGCCCAGATACCAGATCACTGTCATTACATGACATCAACAGCCCAGAGTTCTGTTCCCCACATTACAGCTGCAGTAATATGACAGTATGTCATCCTAAGGATTATTTGTAGTTTGGCTTTTATATAAAATATCCACGTAGTATATTTTTTGACTTAAAAGTTGAGGTCTTCATCCCCCTAAATGGAAGTCACATTTGTTCGATGTCTCTTATACACACATCAACACGGTCTAGGGATATTTCATACTCAATTAAATAACTCGAAAAGTACTGGCCGCATTGGAATCTTTAATACACCGATTTGTTTGTAATTTATCTCAGACTAATTCCAAATTCAAATTTTTGAAAATTCTTTTGTTTCGGTGGCATAAAAATGTCTTGATGTATAGGAGAGGGAATTTTCATTTGTGCGAAATTTAGAAAACAATACGAATTACGTTTAGTTTCAGTTTTTTTTCATTTTTAAACGAAAGATAAAGTTAAAATTGAGGTATTGTAGCCATGCAACACCGACATTTGACGAGGGCGGAGATGTTACGAGCTGTGGGAATGCTGGAAGCTGGATCTGTTCAGCGTAATGTTGCTGAGGCCATAGGGACCCATCAAAATGTAATTTCAAGATTGTGGACACGCTATCGTGCCACAGGTGAAGTAGCGGAGAGGCACCGGGGGCCAAGTCGCATCACTACCCCCAGACAAAACCGATTTTTGCAAATTACTGCGCGAGCTCAACCAAATGCAACGGCGACTCAATTGGTCCAAAGGCTGCGAGTGGAACACCAAGTGCTTGTGAGTGACCAAACTGTAAGAAGGCGACTGCATGAAAGCAATCTACGCTCTCGTAGACCACTCCGGGTCCCACCTTTACGGAGAGGCAATCGTGGACGACGATTAGAATGGGTTCGGAACCACGTGGACTGGGGCCGTGAGCAATGGTCCAATGTGCTGTTCACGGATGAATCCAGGTTCGGCTTCCATCCAGATTCACGAAGGACGCGTGTTTGGCGAGTTTCTGGACGATGGAGCCGTCTCCAGAACCCTCAGGAAGTTCACCCATACCAAGGAGGAACAAATTATGGTTTGGGCAGGAATTCGTCTTGGAGGACGGACGGATCTCGTTTGGGTGCGGGGCAATATGACGGCAGAACGATACGTCCAACAGGTGCTGGGGCCCGTAATCTTGCCCCACAGAACACAAATGGGGCAAGATTTCCTGCTCATGCACGACAATGCCCGGGCACACACGGCGAGAACGGTAGCAGCTTGGTTGCATACACATAATGTTAGGGCCTTAGACTGGCCTGCTCAATCGCCAGATCTAAATCCCATTGAGCATGCGTGGGATATGCTGCAAAGAAGAGCTCTGAAGGAAGTTCCTGAAAATTTGGCTACAGAAGATCAACTTTTTGCGCACCTCAGAAGGACATGGGACAATATTCCGCAGCAAGACATTGACAACCTTGTTCTGAGCATGCCGAATCGTTGCCGATGTGTTATGAACATCATGGGCGCTTTCTCAGACTACTAACTTCAAGTTTATAAACACAAATTAAATGATTTTTCTTTTTTTTTCAGTTTTTACTCACAAATTAAAAGTTAATTCATATACGGTTTCCGTCTATGCTTCATTTTTTTTCCATAAAATCCTGAAATTTTAATCAGTACCTTAACCATTATTAAAAAATAGTAGAATATTAAATAACGTATATTTTAAATATATACATGTCATATAAATAATTAACACATTGATAGTAATTCGCTTTTTTAAAAATATCCCTAGACCGTGTTGATGTGTGTATTTTATTAGTTCTAGAATAATTCTAACTGTAGATGACTCACCTCAATAACCCACATAATAGTTAACCCACGATGGTTAACAATTGAGGTAAGTCATCTAGGGCTATTTGGGGAGTGGCTAGAGAGTAGCCACGGCGCCCCTTCCGTCTTACGCAGGTCCTCACCGGACACGAATGTTTCGGAAGGTACTTGTGCCGAATCAGGCGGGAGGAACGCGCCCGGATGCTTCCACTGCTTGGGCGGAGCCCCACCGTGTTCTCGTAGTGGCAATCAGCGGCGGCGACCTCTCACGTCCGGTCCTGGTGCAAGCCATGGTCCGGGGCGAGAAGGAATGGGACGCCATCGCCTCCTTCTGCGAAGCAGTTATGCTAGCGAAGGAGGTGGTGGTGGTGGTGGTGTATAGAATATTTTCTTATTTTTTCGTCTTCAGCGGATTTTAGTACAGAGGCGACAGGACGTGAAATATAAGAAGGAGCGTCAGTGTCTACGTCACGGATATCAAATAACGCCTCCCTCTGAGCATCCCGATTAGTTGTTAGTTGTTACCTAGATGCTATTTAAATCCCGCATTTTGTACTGGAAATCGAATAACCTATCAATTTTAAACTTCCACTAGCTGCTGCTGATAACATTGACATTTATTCACGCAACCTGTTAATTGGAAATTTTAAAATGTTGACTGAAAATTGGCAAGTAATTCATAAAAACAACTCTTGCCTATGTTTGTTTACATCTTATGATTGTCGCCTCCTCTCTATAGATGTAAATGACGTCATGGTTGTTGATGTGCTGCGTATGTATTATTCGCGCTGACATATAGGGTGGAATTTGTCAACCTAACCGGGAGGGAAAGTATTCATAATTCATAGCTTATAAGAAAAAAAACTATTAAAAGATTTTCAGAAATACGCTTGCCACACTCGGCAATCGACCCGGTTAAAATTCGAAAAATGGCTCTGAAAATGTTCTTTTATTAATCGATAGGGCAATAATAGGGATCTTTCCGTAACAACCATGATAATTTTACTGCAACGATGGGTTTTAGTTCCACACACAGGCTTCCTTGGACCGCATTAGTGCTGAAGCTTTTAAAATCCACCAAACCCATAATTTACCGTACACACTCACCTATACCATTACCGTCTACCGTTACTTCCATTTACGAGGTGTAATGGTACGGCTATTCCACCAACATGACTCCTTATTTTTAAAGGACACAACACTGCCATAGCAGCATCATGCTATTACAGCTAAAAACTTTTTTGTTCCATCCTGTCGTGTTTAGAAATATTTGTTATTCTGTGATGTTTATTGCATTTAATTGTTTGTTGTAATTTGTATGCACGTCATGCCCTTGTCAGGAAGATTATCTTTCTTTCTTTACTTAAGAGCGTATGGTACCTCAAACGCAAGTTTTATATTGCGTAAAAGTATAAGATTCACTGCAGTAATCAACATCAGAAAAATATATGATATTCTTCAGGATATATGCTAGTGCCATAGTGTTGTGAAAACATAATACAACTAACTTTGCTCGATAGAAAAAAATCGCGAAGATACCTCTAAAAATTTCTTTTAACGAGTAAAAACCATACTAAAATACATGTCATCGTTCTGATTTTTTTGCCAAATAATTCTACAAACAACATACTAAAGTCATAGTGTTTTACTTTTTTAGTCCAATCAATAGTTTTCTTGTAAATCGCAAATAACCACTAATTTCGCACTATTCGGCCGCAGCGAAAGACGTAACAACCGCTTTGTAGTGCAAGCTGATTAGAACTTTATTCTAACAGTATTTCAAGCGAAGTTTGAACAACCACAAATAGGGTTGCTAATCTGAGGTAGCATACGCTCTTAAGGATTAATCCTACACCCATTACGAGCAGCGGTGGCCCAAAGGTGGCGGCCCCGACCTACGAACAGTAAGTCATGTAATTTATATCATTACCGCTGCTCTCAAAACGGTGAAGGAAACCGATGTCTTAGAACCTAAACAATCGAAGACATAATGTGACATAGTCTGCCAACCCGCACTGGGCCCGCGTGGTCGATTATAGCCCATCCCTCACCTAGATGTTTTATACCGTTACAAAATATTATTCATTCATAAAACAATAAATTATCGTTGTTCTGAAACAATTGAGTACCTTCTTAAAATTTTAAAGTAAACCTCCCGTCCTTATACAACCCTCGCAATCACCTTACAATACATAAAACACACACACACAAATGTCCAACAATTTTTAGTACCGCTAATCTCTGCAAAGAGAATTGTGACCTGAAACGCAGGCTCAGTCTAGCTCAGACGCAGTTGATCATATTTATTTATTGTTTAAACTGCATGATGCATTGTCAGTTGTCACATTGTGACATTCAAGTATTTTCCTGAAACCTTGCTGGTATGATAATTATCACATCACTCACTTATATCCCCGGAGAGGGACCCAGTGAGTCGGGGTTGGTAGTGTCTAGCAATGTTTGTATTGCGGTTGACTGCATTTCCCAGGACCCGAAGCTAACGGCGTGTATGCGATTTACCGCAACCCAGTATATTGCAAACGACTGATCGAGTTTTATTAAAAGTGTAAAGTGGTCCTGTAGGTTTATAGAAAATAAAATACATTGAATTTAGAGTTTCTTTATTATTTTTTTCATAAATTTAGAGGAAGAACCAAACAAAACGATCTGTGCCCAGAAGTACCAGTTTCTGAATCAAGCCCTTGATCCAGATGTCTAACGAGAACCTCCTCAGGTATTGGCCGAAATATATTATTTTTAAATTAAGCCAATTAGTATAGTTTTAATGAATTAAGTGATCAACTAAAATTAACTAGATTATCTTAAACTTATCGGTGCCCATTATAGGTATGCATTTTCAAACGTGTATTGTATAATGTGAACGGTTGACAACATGTTGCAAAATACATAATGTTGACATGAGAAGACGTATGGACAATTTTTATTATAAAATTTGCCCTTATACAATTTCATTTAGTTAAAATTTATTGAAACGTTTCTTCGGACATGTTTGAGCGGTCTAGTTCTTGTTCACAAATGAAGAAGCTATTCGTATCACAGTCAACTCCGTGCAGACGTCCAGTGTAGAACATAGAGCCACACTGCTCATTCTCGTCTATGATTGGCTGGTTGTTATTCCACCAGACATCATCATCTACATAGAACGGAGTTCCTGCAATAAAAATGACGCCAGGTAAGTGAGTTTTGTGTCTTTGTACTCCTCTTTCGAGATCGGAGTGAGTTAAGATTTGCCTCAGCCGATAACCTCGCGCACGTACCTCTCACTGTTTGCCAGCCTTCTTTAAATCTGTAATGAAAACCCAGATGAAATATTCCTCTATATAGTTGGTGGTTCCCTCCGATTATTTGTTTTGAAGCCGACTCCGTTAAGTTAGCAAGGTAATCCGCCTCCAACCGATTATTTATTACTGCCAAGTGGGCTTGTTCAGCGCGACACACTACGTATGCCCCGGCCCATTTCAATGGAGTTGAGTGCACTTTGTAACATTTGAAACTATTCTCATCAAATGAGTAATCTGAAAAAAAAAGGTTTTTTTTTGTAATAATGTAAACAACTGACGTAATCGATTAATATCGATAACAAGAAAACATATTGTGTGAAATAAATAAATAAACAAACCCATTGATCTAAACCAGTATGATTGCGTTTCAAGACGCGTTCTTGGTTATCTATGTCATTTTTACTATAGCAATATTTACAGATTCCTTACAATCTGCCAAAACCCAAAATTACCGATGAAAAGTCCCATTACCTACCCACATTGCAGCTATTGTTCCGCTGTAGTACCGGGAGACTCTTCTTGCAAATGAAGGCAAGCTTTTCGGAACATTTGCAATCGTTCATCTCGCCTGCATCGTCCTGTTCCACACAGTTCTCATCGTTGTCAGCGTTCTTCGGCTCACCTGGCCGCCATTTGTTGTACACTTCAGAGACTGACCTACCTAGAAATGTTAATGATTCTATTTACACGGAACAAAATGACATCAGCTCTTGCCACCGTTTCAGAATTGCCAGTTGTTTCAGGACTCAATGGCTTTCCACGTAGTTTGGTAACAGACCAGCCAGTATAACCATGATAGCTTACAAATTAGGAACACTTTTAATATTGCTTATAATCAATGTGGACGAGTTTTTTTATCGTCCAGTAATCCTTCTCCCTTTTTGATACTTGTATATATATATATATATATATATATATATATATATATTATAGTTTGTAAAAACAAAAAAACTTGTAATGGACACAGTTGTCCTAACATTTGATTTATACCTATTTGTACGTACCGTCAATGGTCTCAAATACACCTTCGGACGTTAAGTCTGAGATTCCCACAAATATTCTCTTGATGTCTGGCTGGGTTATGTTTCGAAACGACATCACGGCGTTTTGCTCGTCGTCATTTTCCGAATAGAATAAGCTAGCTCCTTCCAGAGCACACTCTAGCTGTGCATCAGACCAATTCTGTGGTGTCGGGTGGATCTTATAAAAACTGTTTTCTGATTGTATGTACGTGTAATCTTTCCGGAAAAATGCTTTGTCTTTCTGTCCATCTACAAAAAGAAAAATAATTCATTTTTACGCTAACTGTAGCTCAGTTTTAAAAACGGCCGAGTGGTCAAATCAAATCAAATCGTTTATTTGTGATACATGGGTTGTTGTGAATACATAAAAAAATTAACGACTTAGTTAAAAAAATTACTACGAAATATTAACAAAAAGATTTTTGTTAATATTTAGTAGTTAATTTCGTAAATCTTTTTGTTAATATTTAGATATCAATAAAAAGATTTTGTAGACGTAAATGACATTAATATTTAAAAAAAAAGAAACTTTTTTTTCAGACATTATCACAAACATACGAATATAACACACAAAGAGACATAATATTAACAGAAACTAAAACTTCAGCACAACGGAATCGAAGTTATCCGCTAGGTAAGAATAATATTATACAATATCCCGACAGAAGTCTTTGGGCAGCACTTAACGGAAAGTCTAGTCTGGTCTCTCATTATCACAAGAACTTACGTTCTCGATTCCCAATGATTTGGCCCGGCCCCGGCACTAACCTGTTCCTCATACTTACCACTTAACTGGTGACTCTGAACTTTATACATATTTTATTACAACATCCTCAATTTCATACCGGTGTTTTACAAGTAAAAAATGTTGACCTTACAAGGGTATTGACTCGTCAACGATTGAATATTTTATCCAATCTAACTGGGATATTGGAGGTCAAATAAGCATGACAGTCGCTCTATGCTGGTATCTATACTGGTATTTCACTGCATCCTGTTAGACTGAAAACTGATCCAACACATATCGGAGCGGGTTAAGCCGATGATGAACCCCATATATGATTATTTTTCACACAAAAATGAAGGTTTTCTGTATTTGAACCATCCTTCCATCCATCCATGAGAGCAGTGGTGGCCCAGTGGTGGCGGCCCCGACTTACGAACAGTGAGTCGTGGGTTCGAACCCCGTCAGGCACATTACTTTATGTAATTTATTTCATCACCACTGTTCTCAAAACGGTGAAGGAAAACATCGTTACGAAACCGGTATGTCTTAGAACCAAAAAATTCGAAGATAATATGTGACATCTACCAATCTGCACTGGGCCCGCGTAGTACATTAAGGTTGAACAAGCCAGTCATTCTTCCATACAAACTCACGAAAGTGATTACTCCTCTGTTTGACGGTGTAGGTTCAAAATTAAAAATTGTATAAACTGGTCTTATCATTATCTAGGTCTGTATGGAAGCAGAATTGGAAAAAAAAAATTGATTTGGAAGTTATGAACGTCAAAACTTTCATATTTTAGCACTAATTTAACTCATCTTTGGGCGTAAATAAGTAACGTATATGGTATGAAAAAGAAAAAAGTGAAACCATACGGACATAGATTAGTTATTAAAAAATTTAAATAATTTGATTTTGAACAGATACATTCAATAGATTTTACATGAAACCAAATGTACCAAAGGTCTGCATAGAAACAATCGCGCGCCCGTTTTAGTTGTGTCTCTTTCGCTCTATGCATTTCGCTCGTGATGTCGGGTGAAATAGCATGCATTTTTGCCCCGCCCACCAACTAGTTCGTGCCGTTGGCTTGTTTACCCTTAAGATTATAGCCCATCCCTCTCCTAGAGAGGAGGCCTGAGTCCCTGCAGTGGGAACATTATAGGCTGATGATGAAACCATCCCACATACCCGTATTGCTGTTGTTGTTCTTCTCTAGTGACAGGAGACTCTTCTTGCAAATGAAAGAAAGCTTTTCGGAACAGTTGCTATCACTCATCGCGCCTGTATTGTCTTGTTCCACGCAGTTCTCTTCACCGTTGTCATCATTTGGCTCACCTGACTTCCAGTTATTGTACACGTCGGAGAATGACTTACCTAACAATTTGAGAAGTAATTATTTTAATCTGAACGTTCTTCAATCACTTTCTTAAAAGAAATTCGGAAAGAACCTAATTAACAACTATTTATAATAAGCTGCTGTCCGTAAGATTAGCCTGCGTGAAGTTATTATAAAAGTGTGATAAATTTATTTATTTAATATTACCGACAATTTATCTTTTTAATAATTATTTTAATTTTGTAATTATTACAAAAATTCATGGTCCTATAACGCTCACTACTTTTTCGTGTAAACAGTTTCCCTATTGGAATCAGATTTTGTTCTCAACTTTGAAGGGTTTTAATTTTTTTTCAAAGAACTCTAATCCCGTTCCTAATTTAATTATTACACATATTTGTACGCACCGTCAATGGTCTCAAATACTCCTTCAGTCGTTAAGTCTGAGATTCCCACAAATACCCTTTTAACGTCCGGCTTGGTTGTATCTTGAAACGACATCACGGCGTTTTGTTCGTCCTCATTTTCTGGGTAGAACAAGCTGGCTCCTTCTTGAGCACACATTTGCTTTGCATCAGACCAATTCTGTGGTATCGCGTGAATTTTATAGAAATTGTTTACTGATTTTATGTAGGTGTAGTCTTCTTTCTTGCAAATGAAGGAAAACTTTCTGGAACATTTGACATCGTTCATCATGCCTGCGTTGTCCTGTTCCACGCAGTCCTCATCTTGATTGACATCGTTTGGCTCATTTGATTTCCAGTTGCTGTACACCTGAGATAGTGGTTTACCTGGAAATTTGAATCGTGTAGTCCGGTCAATTTAGACATGCGAGGGTACAGTAATTTACAACAGGTACAAAATATCATGGTAATTTTTAGCTTATTTCGTAATGAAAAAAGCTTTTTGTGATCCATTTGATTAGTTCAACTGAAGCTAGTATGGATTTAAAGAACTAAAATCATTAAAGTAACTTGTGATAGTAATGAAATGAAACAATGGATTCGTACACAATTTTACTCACCATCAATGGTCTCAAATTCTCCTTCAGTCTTTAAATCTGAGATTCCTACTAACACCCACTTGACCTCCGGCTTGGTTGTGTTTCGAAACCACATCACGGCGTTTTGTTCGTTCTCATTTTCTGGGTAGAACAAGCTGGCTCCTTCTTGAGCACACATTTGCTTTGCATCAGACCAATTCTTTGTTATCTCGTGGATCTTATAGAAACTGTTTACTGCTTCTATATAGGTGTAGTCTTTTTGGATAATCTCGTTATCTTTCACTCCATCTACGAAAGCGAACGTAATTTATTTTCTCATACCATTAATCTGTTCAGAGAACTAAACGGTTAGTTTTATTACAAAAAGCGTAAAAGTGGAGTCCCAAAACCAGCGGCGACATGTAATTTACCCAGACACAACCCCAAATAGCTGCTCTATATAAAAAACTCAAAAGTAATAAATAGAAAGCTGCATCTAAACTTACCTATATCAGTGCTATTGTTCGGGTCTAATAATGGCAAAAGACTCTTACAAATGAAGGAAAGCTTTTCGGAACATTTGCGAACGCTTATCTCGCCTGCACTGTCCTGTTCTACGCAGTCCTTTTCACCGGTTTCATCATTAGGCTCACTTGACTTCCATTTACTGTAAACGTTGGAGATTGACTTACCTAGAAATGTAAAAGAGATTTTCATATATGGAATTAATTTCTTTCTTCATCACTATATGATTTATACTGAAAATTAGATATTTACTCATTGTTCCGAGTTCCTGATATTTCGGCAAGAACCATAATCACGGCACGTGACGTCACGGGAACTCGAAACAATAAGTAAACGTGGTAAATATCCCGTTTTCAGTATAAATAATAGTGTCATGCTAGTTTAAAATCTTCCTAACTTTGTCACATAATTAATACTATACGGAAATGTCTAATGAACCAGAATTTTGTTTTGTCATTTTGCAGTTAAAGCTAAATCTAGTTTACATCGATGTTACAAGTGCATATTTAAATAAATTAAAAATTTGTTTTGAATAAAATATATTTATTTGATTAAAATCTGCAGTTAATTGATCAAGGTACTACTCATAAGCATAATTTAACATACCTTCAATGGTCTCAAATACTCCTTCGGTCGTTAGGTCTGACATTCCCACAAACACACTCTTGAGGTCTGAATAGGTTGTGTTTCGAAGCGACATCACGGCATTTTGTTCGTTCTCATTTTCTGGGTAGAACAAGCTGGCTCCTTCTTGAGCACACATTTGCTTTGCATCAG
Organism: Diarsia mendica; assembly: GCA_949316265.1. Taxonomy (NCBI): domain Eukaryota; kingdom Metazoa; phylum Arthropoda; class Insecta; order Lepidoptera; family Noctuidae; genus Diarsia; species Diarsia mendica. The sequence goes on from OX438897.1 coordinate 18,455,247, forward strand.
ACCAATTCTTTGCTAACTCGTGGATCTTATAGAAACTGTTTACTGCTTCTATGTAGGTGTAGTCTTTTTGGATAATCTCGTTATCTTTCACTCCATCTACGAAAGCGAACGTAATTTATTTAATCTTACCATTAATCTGTTCAGAGGACTAAACGGTTAGTTTTATTATAAAAAGCATAAAAGTGGAGTCCCAAAACCAGCGGCGACATGTAATTTACCCAGACACAACCCCAAATAGCTTTAAAAAAAACTCAAAAGTAATAAATAGAAAGCTGCATCTAAACTTACCTATATCAGTGCTATTGTTCGGGTCTAATGGCAGAAGACTCTTCTTGCAAATGAAGGAAAGCTTTTCGGAACATTTGCAAACGCTTATCTCGCCTGCACTGTCCTGTTCTACGCAGTCCTCATCACCGGTTTCATCATTAGGCTCACCTGACTTCCATTTACTGTAAACGTCGGAGATTGACTTACCTAGAAATGTAAAAGAGATTTTCATAATATATGGAATTTCTTTCTTCATAACTTTATGATTTATACTGAAAACGAGATATTTACTCATTGTTCCGAGTTCCTGATATTTCGGCAAGAACCATGATCACGGCACGTGACGTCACGGGAACTCGAAATAATAAGTAAACGTGGTAAATATTCCGTTTTCAGTATAAATAATAGTGTCATGCTAGTTTAAAATCTTCCTAACTTTGTCACATAATTAATACTATACGGAAATGTCTAAATGAACCAGAATTTTGTCATTTTGCAGTTAAAGCTAGATCTAGTTTACATCGATGTTACAAGTGCATCATCATTCTCCTGCCCTTATCCCAATTTATTTGGGGTCGGCGCAACATGTCTTCTTCTTCCATACTTCCCTATTTCTCGTCATCTTAGCAGTCACCTCCTTTCTAGCCATATCATCCTTCACACAGTCCATCCATTGTTTCTTTGGCCTTCCTCTCCTTTTATAGCCATCTACATTCATACTCAACAATTTCCTCACAACATTTCCTTCATTCCTTCGCATCACATGTCCATACCACGACAATCGATTACCAATCAACTTTTCATTCACTGGCGCCACTTTCAGACTTCCTCTTATGTACTCATTCCTTATTTTATCCTTTCGCGTCACACCACACATCCCTCTTAGCATTCTCATCTCAGCCACATGCAATTGCCTTTCATTTATCCCTTTTGTGGCCCAACATTCTGATCCATACACGACCGCTCGATGTTACAAGTGATTTAAATAAATTAAAAATTTGTATTGAATAAAATATATTTAATTGATTAAAATCTGCAGTTAATTGATCAAGGTACAGTCGAACAAGCTAATAAGTATACAGCCAGCTAACTTGTATTTAATTTTAAAATTATACAGATACATTTAGCATACTGCGGTTTAGGATACAGTGTTTGACATCAGTCGCTTAATGCGAAACACTTGATAAAACAAAATTACAATCAATATTTTCAGTGTTATAGAATTATAAAGATCTCTACCCTGTATACTTATTAGCTTGTTTGACTGTACTACTCCCATGCATAATTTAATATACCTTCAATGGTCTCAAATACTCCTTCGGTCGTTAGGGCTGACATTCCCACAAACACACTCTTGAGGTCTGGATAGGTTGTGTTTCGAAGCGACATCACGGCGTTTTGTTCGTTCTCATTTTCTGGGTAGAACAAACTGGCTCCTTCTTGAGCGCACATTTGCTTTGCATCAGACCAATTCTGTGGTGTCGTGTGGATCTTATAGGAATTGATTACTGCTCCTATGTAGGTATAATTTTTTTGGATAATCTCGTTATCTTTATGTTCATCTACGAAACCGAAAATAGTTTTGTTATCTTACTATTAATAATCTGTTAAGATGACTAAACGGTTAGTGTTATTACAAAAAACGTGATAGTGGAGTGCCAATAAGTTAATGCTCAAAAACAACGAAATGTAATTCACCCAGACACAACCCCGATTAGGTTGGAGGATACGCGCTTTTCTGCAGAGGTTGAAAAACTTTTCCGCATATCTCACGCCTCAATAGCACATCCAAGAAAAAAATAAAATATTCTTACAAGCGTTTTAACTTAAAAAAAGAAACATACTATCAGAATTACTAAATTAAAACAACAACCATCTAAACTTACCTATATCAGTGCTATTGGTCCGGTCTGTTGGCAGAAGACTCTTCTTGCAAATGAAGGAAAGCTTTTCGGAACATTTGCGAACGCTTATCTCGCCTGCACTGTCCTGTTCTACGCAGTCCTCTTCACCGGTTTCATCATTAGGCTCACCTGACTTCCATTTATTGTACACGTCGGAGATTGACTTACCTAGAAATGTAAAATAGTTATTTATCCAAAGAATTTCTTTCTTCCCAACTTTATCACATAATTAATTAATAACAGGGTTGGCAGGCTGATATGGAAATGTCTAAATGAACCAGTATTTTGTTTTGCCATTTTAGGTTTACTAACCGTTCAAGCTAAATGTTCATAGTTTACACCGAAGGGACAAGTACAGATTTAAATAAGTAAATTAAAACATTTCATTACTGTGCCGTTTTGATCAAAATTCTAATTTTGTATATAATTTAACATACCGTCAATGGTCTTAAATACTCCTTCAGATAATAGGTCTGACATTCCCAAAAACACACTCTTGAGGTCTGGATGGATTGTGTTTAGAAACGACATCACCGCGTTATGTTCGTTTTCATTTTCTGGGTAGAACAAGCTGGCTCCTTCTTGAGCACACATTTGCTTTGCATTAGACCAATTCTGTGGAATCACGTGAATCCTATAGAAATTGTTTCCTGCTCCTATGAAGGTGTAGTCTTCTCGGATAACCCTGTTATCTTTTTCTATATCTACGAAAAAGAACATAGTTAATAATTAATCTTACCATTAATCTGTTAAGATTACTAAACTGTTAGTGTTATTACAAAAACCGGCCTAGTGCATGTCGGACCATGCACAATGTAGGAGTCTGTAGTTGCCCATCAAAATACACACATCAAAAGTGTCTAGGGATCAACATATATTTTTGCAATAACTTTTCTCCTGATTGATATTAATTAAAATTTTCTTTAAGGATTCGTCAAATAAAGTGTTTTCGTTTGTCACAGTAACGATAAACCAAGTCACCTTTGCATTAATAAAGAAATTTGCCATTTTCCTAATAAAGGGATTTTTTGAACCACTAACATTAAAGTTCGAAAAAAAGACTGAATTAACAGTTTTCTTTAAAATTTTATTGGGTAACTTAACACGTTCAGACCGGCGTGTACCACCGGTGGAGCACGGAGTATTTGCTGCCACGACGGGGTGTACCACCGGTGGCCACGTCACACTATACTTTCATGTTCTAATAAATGCGCGCCGCCATGAGAGAAAATGTTGTATTTACCGTCCCCGCCTAGTAAAATAGACAAATTTTCATAGTGCAGCTCAGGAGGTGGATGTAATTTGGCAAGACTTTTGGTTCATGGGGCGGTGATGTACCACCGGTGGCCATATGAACATTTGCGCCGTAGGATACCAAGTACCTACTCATGAGGTGCCGGTCTGAACGTGTTAAACAATTAATAATCCGTGTTTCTACCGCGAACACTAACAACACAAGAACATCGGTTTGGCATACTCAAAATGAGTTCATCCAAATCACGCTGTGGAATGGCCGCCCATGTTCGTTGTAACAACAGAAAAAGGTCTTCTTGCGACTGGATACCCTCCATATTCGGCAGAGCTCTTCTCTGTAGCATATCCCATGCATGCTCAATCGGGTTCAAGTCTGGCGACTGAGCAGGCCAGGGCAGGACATTGATGTTAGCTGCGGCGAGAGTCTGTCTTACAACTCTTGCGGTGTGCGGTCGTGCATTATCATGCATTAACTGAAATAAGGGACCGATTTGCACTTGTAGAGGAACGATGACGTCTGATACAATCGTTTCAGCATAAATTTGAGCGTTGAGGTTGCCTCTGATCCAAATCAACTCAGTTCTTCCGCCGATCCAAATACCCGCCCATACCATGATGGTTCCACCACTATAAGGATGGACTTCCTGGCAGGATTTTAATCGCTGTTGGCGTCCAGGGGTTCTCCAGTGTCGTATACGTCTTGTATCCGGTCTCATACCAAAACGAGACTCATCAGAAAAGCACACGAAACGCCATTGTTCTTCTGCCCAATTTCTGTGTTCAAGAGCCCATTGAAATCGAATTCTACGATTGTGCATTGCTATAGGTGGTACCCGTAGCGGTCTTCGGGAATGAAGGTTCACTTCGTGCAAGCGGTTTCTGACTGGTTGGTCGCTAATTAAGTTCCCTGAAGAGTGATGAAGCCTCACGGCTAACATCATGGCGGTTATTGTTGGAGCTCTTCGAGTTAAGATTTGAATGTATCGGTCTTGTCTCCGTGTGGTGCAGCGATACCGTCCTCCATGGCGCTCAGCCACGGTACCAGTGCTTCGGTAACGGGTCCAAAGTCGACTGATAACACTCTGACTTGTATTCAGAGCTAAAGCCACAGTACGTTGCCGGGAACCAGATTCTATCATTCCCACGGCTCTGAGCATTTCTTCCCTGCTTAAATGACGTCGCCGCTCCATAATAACTGGCGACTGAGCAGGCCAGGGCAGGACATTGATGTTAGCTGCGGCGAGAGTCTGTCTTACAACTCTTGCGGTGTGCGGTCGTGCATTATCATGCATTAACTGAGTTAAGGGACCGATTTGCACTTGTAGAGGAACGATGACGTCTGATACAATCGTCTCAGCATAAATTTGAGCGTTGAGGTTGCCTCTGATCCAAATCAACTCAGTTCTTCGGCCGATCCAAATACCCGCCCATACCATGATGGTTCCACCACTATAAGGATGGACTTCCTGGCAGGATTTTAATCGCTGTTGGCGTCCAGGGGTTCTCCCGTGTCGTATACGTCTTGTATCCGGTCTCATACCAAAACGAGACTCATCAGAAAAGCACACGAAACGCCATTGTTCTTCTGCCCAATTTCTGTGTTCAAGAGCCCATTGATATCGAATCCTACGATTGTGCATTGCTATAGGTGGTACCCGTAGCGGTCTTCGGGAATGAAGGTTCACTTCGTGCAAGCGGTTTCTGACTGGTTGGTCGCTAATTAAGTTCCCTGAAGAGTGATGAAGCCTCACGGCTAACATCATGGCGGTTATTGTTGGAGCTCTTCGAGTTAAGATTTGAATGTATCGGTCTTGTCTCCGTGTGGTGCAGCGATACCGTCCTCCATGGCGCTCAGCCACGGTACCAGTGCTTCGGTAACGGGTCCAAAGTCGACTGATAACACTCTGACTTGTATTCAGAGCTAAAGCCACAGTACGTTGCCGGGAACCAGATTCTATCATTCCCACGGCTCTGAGCATTTCTTCCCTGCTTAAATGACGTCGTCGCTCCATAATAACGTTGGTTTTAATCAGTAGTAGGGAAACAGTAGCACTAATAATGTCTTCAATGCGTTGTATGTTTTTATAGGGAAAATATTGACAGCTGATTTTCATCTTTTACTCGAATTTGATTGACAGTTCCTGATTCAAATTATGAAATGCACCAAAAAGGATCCATATAAATTTATAAAATCATAAATTTATTACAAAGCCACATCTCAATCTCAAGAAATCCGCATAAAAATGCTTGATCCCTAGACACTTTTGATGTGTGTATGTGAACTTACTATAGGTACTTACTAACTTACTACCTGCCGCCGAAAAATATTTTTTATGGTAAAAATAAAACAAACTTACATTTGCAGTTTTAAGACGCTTCCATACATTATGTTTAGGAAAATATTATATAATACACAAGTTCATTTTAAAAGTTGATCGCCTATTACTCTTAAACTTGTAAAGCCTACTTAGCTGTGAAATTTTCCTTATTTTCCCTATTTTCGTTATATGCAACACAACCCGTATAGGTAGTGTAGGTAGCCACACTTGACTCTAACAAAAAATTGCATTTTAAAGCTTAATTTTTCACAAACGAATCCCTTAATCGAAAAAAAAAGTTTTGGACAAACTCGCAATATTTTTTAAAGACCTATCCAACGACATCCCACACAATGGACTGCAAGAAAATTATAAAAAAAAAACTAAATTTTATTTTACCACTTTTTTGGCGTAACTCATTTGTATATTCATGCCAAATTTCAGTATATGAGCATTTGAGATATAGCGCGGACGGACAAACAGACAGACAGACGGACATGGCGAAACTATTAAGGGTTCATGTTGACTTCTTTGTATATAGTCGTATTCTTCAATACTGAAGGTCGTGTCCCTGATGAAAATCTTTCATAGATCTTACAATCGGTCTCCATTTCTCCCGGTGTTCGGCTTTCCTTAGAGCAGTTGTAACAGAGAGTCCAGTGAGTGCGGTAACTTGGTCACACCAACGGTTAGGTGATCGGCCGCGGGGTCTATTTCCTTTGATCTTGCCCACCACGACTAATTTGTCTAGGACTCTAGGTCATCTGGTTGACTATCGGGCCACGTGACCAAAATACCAAAGAATACGCTGGAAGCTCATCGTTGAGAGTCTAGTTTTTTTAGGGAGCTTAGCGAGTATAGAGTTGTTTGTTCTTTCCGCGGTCCATAGTATGCGGAGCATTCTTCTCCAACAACACATCTCAAAAGCGTCAATTTTTCCCCGTTCTTTTGCTCTAATAGTCCATGTCTCTGATGCGTACAGAACTATTGAAAAAACCTATGTGCGGACTAGACTCACCCTTGTGGCGGAAAGAAAATTTGAATTTGAAAAAAATCGGAAAGTTTCCAATGTCACCAACGGTGACATTAGAAACTTTCCGATTTTGCCAAATGCGAGTTAATTTGCTCATAGCATGTGAGGCCATGTTGACTACGGAACCCTAAAAACCGTGATAGTGTAGTGCTAATGATAATAAGCTAGGTTAAGTCCCGATTTTTTTTAAAACGTGTTCAAAAACAGCGAAATGTAATAAATTCACCCAGACACAACCCCGATTAGGTGGGAGGATACTCGCTTTTCTGCAGAGGTTTGATATGCTATTGAGGTGTGGGGAATATGCGGGAAAGATTATCGTTCCCGCATATTCCCAAACCTCAATTAAGTACACATTTAAAAAATTAAAAATAGTCTTACAAGTGTTTTAACTTAAAAAAAACATACATTTTAAACGTATAAGTGAAAAGTCACCCATCCAGACTTACCTATATCAGTGCTATTGGTCCGGTCTGTTGGCAGAAGACTCTTCTTGCAAATGAAGGAAAGCTTTTCGGAACATTTGCGAACGCTTATCTCGCCTGCACTGTCCTGTTCTACGCAGTCCTCTTCACCGGTTTCATCATTAGGCTCACCTGACTTCCATTTATTGTACACGTCGGAGATTGACTTACCTAGAAATGTAAAATAGATATTTCAATTTTTTTATTTCTTTCTTCCCAACTTTATCACTTAACCTCCCGTTAGCTAATATAAATCTCCAGGAGATTTATAACAATGGCTTTTTAATTGTGTCTATAATAAGGCGTATGAGCTCATAATTAATTAATAACAGGGTTGGCAGGCCGCTACGGAAATGTTTAAATGAACCAGTATTTTGTTTTGCCATTTTAGGTTTATTAACCGTTCAAGCTAAATGAAGTTTACACCGAAGTGCAGATTTAAATAAATTAAAACAATTCATTCCTGTGCTGTTTTGATCAAATTACTACTTTATGCTTAATTTAACATACCGTAGTACTAGATTATAGCACAATTTATACGCACCGTCAATAGTCTCAAATACTCCTTCAGATAATAGGTCTGACATTCCCACAAACACACTCTTGAGGTCTGGATGAGTTGTGTTTTGAAACAACATCACGGCGTTTTGTTCGTTCTCATTTTCTGGGTACAACAAGCTGGCTCCTTCTTGAGCACACATTTGCTTTGCATCAGACCAATTCTGTGCTATCGTGTGGATCTTATAGAAACTGTTTACTGATCCTATGTAGGTATAGTCATTCTGTATAAAGTCTTTATCCTTTTGTTCATCTAAGGGAAAAAATTGTCAGTTTTGATTAATTGCCACGCATCTTATTATTTGATCAATAGAAAACTCCGAAATAACTTACCTTTATTGCAGCTGTTATTCCGTTCTAGTGTTGGGAGGCTTTTTTTGCAAATGAATGAGAACTTTTTGGAACATTTGACATCGTTCATCTTGCCTTCGTTGTCCTGTTCCACACAGTCCTCTTCACCGTTGACATCGTTCGGCTCATTTGACTTCCAGTTGCTGTACACCTCAGACAGTGCCTTACCTGAAAATGTGAAACGACTTTCTTTTGGACATTTTCAACATAATCTATTTATATAAACCATTACCTAAGACCGGGGTCTAAAACGGCCACTTTGGCAGATCATAATATGAATTGCGTTAAAAAGCGTAAAATGGACCTTTCATTATAATAACTGCGTCTGTAACAATTTAGTAAAATACATCATAATAGGAAAATAATATGAATTGCGTTAACATTCGTAAAATAGTCACAGACGCAGTTTTTATTATGAAAGGTCCATTTTACGCTTTTAAACGCAATTCACATTATGATCTGCAAAAGTGGCCATTTTAGACCCCCTGGTCGACTGACATAATATTATCAACGCACAGCCTTATTCGCTGGTTCTAGATGAAATTTTTAGAGAGTGTTCCTTTGTGAAGGTAGGTATCCACAAATAAAGGGTTTTTCAAAATTCCACCCTAAGAGGGTTAAATGAGGCTTGATGTCTTAATTTAGTTCATGATTTTCGGTTCGATTGACCCGAAAATCGTGAACTCACTGCAAACTAGATAGAATTGCAAGGCACACGTACTTCCCGTCGGGGCCGCGGATTTTTGTACTAGATTACGTGGCCTCGGCGCAAGGGCAAAGTAGGAACATGGGTTCGGTTTTTAGTCAGTAGAAGTCTGACACTCCCCTTCGCTCTGCCCAAGAGCGGGGGGGTCATTCGATGATTTTCCACCCACCAAAAAAAAAAAAAGGCACACGTACTTAAATCAATGGGTGTATTATTTATTTGTGCCGCCTATTATGTATTGTGTTTGCTTCATCTATACTAACATCTCGGGATCTACTGAACCGATTTTAAAAATTCTTTCACCAATAGAAAGCCACATTATTGTTGAGTGTCATAGGCTACTTTTTATCCCTGTATTCCCACGGGAACGGGATCTACGCGGGTGAAACCGCGGGACCTCCGCTAGTAATTTATATGACACAAAGAATATATAGCATACATTTAACGATTAAATTAACTGATCCGTGGCACAGGTGCTTAAGCATTCAGCTGGTAAATTAAAGATTAAGTAATCTTTAATTTGATTCATTATAAAAAACGGTTTTTTTTTTCATTTTGTTGACGGTTGTAATTTACCTTAATAAGCACAAACACACATACATTTTTCGAGAACAACAATATTTCCCAAATAGAAGTTTTAAAACTATGATTAACACTCTCACTGCCATGAGATCTACTGGCGCACCCCAAGGTTTCGAGTGCAAAGAGCCGGCATTATTTAAAAAAAAAAAATATCAGCAGGCCGAGAGTGTCATCAGCCGCCCCCAAAATGCACACGCCAATTCGTTCGTTTGTTTTTTTCCTTATTAGCAGGTCAGTAGTACAAGAATCTGTTTCCATGGCTACAGCGGATCTCACGGCGTGCCTAAAGCATTCTTAACTATAGTCGCTAGTAGTGATGTGCTTGGTGGCAATATCTTGCAACCAAAATTCCCACTTTGGGCAGTATTGCCGGCAACGGCACATCTCTAGTCGGTAGCGGACCCTATGGCCTGATGTAACAATTTTAGATTTTGTGTGATGGCCCGTCACAACGGAATCGTTGGGACCCGCCGACGGGCTCCATGGTTTGCTGACCTGGAACCATGCTATATATTGCTTGCAGAGAGTATTATAGGAAGAAGAGTGTAGGAAGACGCGGACACAAACTAGTAAAGAAATATAATTAATAATCTAAGTGTACGTCTGGAATTGTCCAGTGCTGTTCAAACAACGCTAGACAATTCTAGAGTTCCTATCGATCATAATGGAGTTCTTACGTCGTATAATAATCACCTTCCTTTTATTTCTTTCACTGTCTATGTAAGTTTAACAAACTCATGTGTGGAATATCACGCTGCGCTGCTAGCGATTTACGGCGTCTGTGTCGTCTTTCAATGAATTTAAGGAATTAGGTATAGTACTAGGTTACAACATATTTATACGCACCGTCAATAGTCTCAAATACTCCTTCAGTCATTATGTCTGAGATTCCCACAAACGTCCACTTAACTTCAGGCTTGGTCGTTTTTCGAAACGATATAACGGCGTTCTGTTCGTCCTCATTTTCTGGATAAAACAACTTGGCTCCTTCCTGAACGCACAGTTGCTTTGCATCAGACCAATCCTGTGCAAACTCGTGGATCTTATAGAAACTGTTTACTGCTTCTATGTAGGTGTAGTCTTTTCGTATAAATTCTTTGTCCTTCTGTACATCTAAAAAAAAGAGTTATTACTTGTGATTAATCGCCACGCATCGAGTTGAATCACCAATAGCTTCGAAATAACCTACCTTTATTGCAGCTGTGATTCTGTTCTGGTGTTGGGAGACTCTTTTTGCAAATGAATGAAAACTTTTTTGAACATTTGACATCGTTCATCTTGCCTTCGTTGTCTTGTTCCACGCAGTCCTCTTCACCGTTGACATCGTTCGGCTCATTTGACTTCCAGTTGCTGTACACTTGAGATAGTGGTTTACCTGGAAATTTCAATCGTAATGATTGACCGACTTTCTATCGACCATTGTCACATTGAAACTGTTATTAGGACTTTTTGCAAGGGTTAAATTACCTGGTAATCTTAGCTGGCTGATTGAATGACATTATCAACGCACAGCTTGAGTTGCTGGTCCTAGGTAGGTATATAAAATTATCATAGTGTGGGTTCTTTTTTGAAAGTATCCACAAATATCTCGTTTCCTATGGGTTTCTCGTTATTTGTTTGTATGATCATTTGATCAATATTGTAGAAAAGGAAATTTCCTACATCTTGTGATTCAAAAATTTTCTTCACGGCGATAAAGAAGAGGACTTTGAAATACTATAGCAGTCGGAAAAGGACGATGAAGAAGACGATAATTATAATTACTAGCTTTTGTCTGCGGCTTCGCCCGCGTATACCTACCTATATCGGAAAATAGCCCACGACACGTACCAGAATGATAAACACCAAATTTCATGGCCTGAACTACAAATATTACGATTTCATATACAAAATTTCATCCCCTATTCTACTCCTGTAGAAATTCAGCCCATTTCGAAAATCATTCCTTATTCCGTGTCCACATTACAAAGGGAACCTCTGTAAAAAAATTCAGCTTTATTGGTCCAAGGGTATGGGCTGGGCGTTAATGAGTCAGTCAGTCAGTAAGCCAGGTCATTTTTTTATTATTTTTATTATAAGTTGCCGTGGAAGTTGGTGGTTTGTTGGTTGGAATATAACTTACGTGGGACACTCTTGCGCCATCCCATCTTCCTAACGTTTGATTTTGTATCATGCAGCATGCTCTAAGTGCACGCTCTCCGACCTGTATCTCGAAAACGATTCAAAGTGTAAAATATTATAAAAAAAAAGGAATTTAATTCTATACAATATTGATCACAAACTACAAATAGCGAGAAACCCATTGGAAACGAGATATTTGCAAATAACGATTTTTGTTATCTTTGACCCCGATTAATATTTTTTCCAGGTGTCGGATCGATGAGTACTTTTCACATTTTTTTTATAATGGAGTTTTGAACAATCCTACTAATTTTCAGCTGGGTGGGAATTAATGTAATCTCGGGTGTCTAAATTGACCGGACTACATAATAACAATGTTTATTGATATGTATAAGTTTTATTATGCTGCGCTCCATTGCTCGCTGGCAAATCTTGAGTTTGGACTTCTGTTGTTCAGTAAGTGACCAACTTTGTGCACCGTAGGTTAGGTTAGATAGTGAAACAAAAATACAACCTTGTCTTATCAGCTGCCTAAAACGGTACCTATAAAACTCAAGACAAAATCTTGGACTACTTTAATAAAATTGTTTTTTATTTATTTATTTTGACGCGAAACAGAGAAGTATGGAAGAAGAACACATGCCGTGGCGACCCCAAATGATTTGGGATAAGGACAAGAGAATGATGATTTAAGCGTGCATCTCATAAAAGTCGATTATTCGTAAAATCGAATAAAACAATTTAATGAACAATACAACAATTTTCAATCAATTTGAAAATTGTTTAATGTTAATGCACATACATTAAGTGTATCCTCTTTTGCAAATCTGACTTTCGAAATTAGGTTTGCTGTAAGAAAACCCAATTCTGGGTTAAGCTCGCCTTTGTACATGTTTTATTATTGTAATTTGTGTTTATATTTGTTATTTTATGTGTGCAATAAAGAATAAGAATAAGAATTGTTATTGCTTAAATTAAAATTGTCTTATGGCGAGCGTAATGGTGCGCAACGAATATGCTGCTAGAACCAGCGATTTACCGCGTCCTTAAAATGTCATCTTTTAATGAATTAAGGAATTATAGTAGGTACTAGATTACAGCATATTATATTTTTCTTTTAACTATGCTTTAATTTCATCACAATCACACTAAAAACTCAGTACAAAGCGAGTCTTTATTGCTCTAGACTCTAGAGCAATAAAAATGTATGAAATTTCATTATTGCACAGTTAATTTTTTTTAATCGCACCGGTGCCAATCTCAATGGATTAGCTCTATTCAGCCAGCTGATATCAATACTTTTTTTTACGTACTTACGTAATATTCGTTTCTATCCTACTTGTTCCAAATTTAAAAAATGATTGCTGCTAACTACTAAAAAATGAAAGAAATTCAAAAAAGGGATTTGGCGGGAACTTTGTTAATTTTGCTTGACAATATTTTTGGAAACGATAAAGTGTGATACAATACAATATCTGATTTTGAGTGCTTCGGCTTCGAATTAAAATGGAATCATTTAGCGACACATTAACTCCGGAAAACATTCTAAATGAAGCCGACAGTGTTATAGAAAATCTTTTAACTGTTTGATATGAGTTTCTTTTATCTACTATTCCTTTATGTAATAGTTGAAAGAAAAGCAGATTATGCACCTCGCCTTAAGTAATTTATTATTGCACCGAGTGCCTGATTTAGAGCCTGAGCGTTAGCGAGGGCTCTAATCTAACATTTGTGCTCGATGCAATAATCTACTATTGTGTACGCACCGTCAATTGTCTCAAATACTCCTTCAGTCATTAGGTCTGAGATTCCCACAAACGTCCACTTAATGTCAGGCTTGGTTGTGTTTCGAAATGATAAAATGGCGTTTTGTTCGTCCTCATTTTCTGGGTAGAACAAACTGGCTCCTTCTTGAGTACACATTTGCTTTGCATCTGACCAATTCTGTGCTAGCGCGTGGATCTTATAGAAACTGTTAACTTCTTCTACGTAGGTGTAGTCTTTTCGAAATAACCTGCTTTTGTTGCAGCTGTTATTCTGTTCTGGTGTTGGGAGGCTCTTTTTGCAAATGAATGAAAACTTTTTTGAACATTTGACATCGTTCATCCATCCTCCGTTGTCTTGTTCCACACAGTCCTCTTCACCGTTGACATCGTTCGGCTCATTTGGCTTCCAGTTGCTGTACACCTGAGACAGTCCCTTACCTGAAAATATGAAACGAATTTCTTCTGAATATTTTCAACATAATGCGTCCATATCAAAATATAAATATTATTTCTGATTGACTCACTGACTAATTGACTGACATAAATCAAAGCACAAACTTTAACCTTTTTTTTTTTTTTGGTGGGTGGAAAATCTTCGAATGACCCCCCCCCCCCCCCCCCGCTCTTGGGCAGAGCGAAGGGGAGTGTCAGACTTCTACTGACTAAAAACCGAACCCATGTTCCTTTGCCCTTGCGCCGAGGCCACGTCATCTGGTACAAAAATCCGCGGCCCCGACGGGCGTCGGCCCTTGCGGGCCCCTCCTTGCTGACATCTCTTTGAGGCGCGCGTGGAACACAACGCGCCGCCGACACGGTCTGTTGCCGTCATTACGACGGCCGGACGGCGAGCTAGCCCATTACTCACCGTCCACAGGCCCGGCGCGTCTATACGGTGGCCGGAAGCCATCACGTGGCCCCCGACGCCCGGAGCGCCTTCCGCGCCTTCCGCGGCGGCTGGGACGTTGAGAGGTTCGCTCCCTCTCGAAGCATCACAGCTTCGCAGAAGGAGGCGACGGCGTCCCATTCCTCCTCGCCCCGGACCTTGGCTTGCACCAGGGCCGGACGCGAGAGGTCGCCGCCGCCGATCGCCGCTACGAGAACACGGCGGGGACAAACTTTAACCTTATATTCCCTTTAACGATGAAATTAATTGATCCCTGGCATGGTTGTATCAGCATTCGGCAGGTAAATATAAGGTCTTTGGATTGAAACTCACCGCCGCGGCGGGGTTCATTTTATGCATTATTAAAAACAGTTTTTTCAATTTGTAGACACAGTCGTAATAATTATATTATTCGAGAACAACAAAGTTTTTTAAAATTATGATTGGAAGCCGCGGACGTGGCTAGTATAGAAATATAATGAATAATCTAAGTGTAAAACTTGAACTACGCTAGACAATTCTAGATTTCCTAGCCTTTCCTTTTATTATCTTTCTCTTTATATAACAAACCCTTGTGTGAAATTTCACGAATTTCTGTATCGTCATTTAATGAATTTAAGTTTTAGTACTAGATTACATAGATCAAAGAATAAGCAACACCTGGAAACGGTACTGGTCGCTAAAAGAAATTGTGAAAAACGAAACAATACCTACGTCGTTGAAAAGCAAACTTTATAATACATGCATCCTCCCATGCCTCACATATGGCTGTCAAACTTGGCCTGATACGAGGAAAAACAGTCAAAAACTTATAGTTTGCCAACACAATATGGAGCGAAAGGCTACGTGATAGGTGGACGACATCAAAAATAAGGAAGAAAACAAAAGTAAGTGATGTCTTACTGAAAACAAAAAGACTCAAATGGAACTGGACAGGTCACGTTATGAGAACAGACAAAGAAAAATGGACGAGAGACATTATGGAATGGTATCCTAGAGATGGAAAGCGACAAAAGGGACGCCCAATCAAGAGATGGGAAGATGATTTACCAAAAGGATGGAGAAGATTAGCTTGGGACAGAGATGAGTTGAAGAAACTAATGGAGGCCTATGTCGAAGGACAACCTGACCAACAAACTGGTTGCTGAAAATTATATTATTATTATTCCAATAGAATTAAGTTACTTTTATTTAGCTATTTTACTAACTAGTTTTATATTTTTGATATTTTAATTTTACCTATATTTTGTAAACTTAAAATGTACTGTATTTTGGTCAGAGAAATAAAGGCTTTTATTATTATTATTACTAGATTACAGCACATTTATACGCACCGTCAATAGTCTCAAATACTCCTTCAGTCATTAGGTCTGAGATTCCCACAAAAGTCCACATAACGTTAGGCCTGGTCGTTTTTCGAAACGAAATAACAGCGTTCTGTTCGTCCTCATTTTCTGGATAAAACAACTTGGCTCCTTCCTGAACGCACATTTGCTTTGCATCAGACCAATTCTGTGCTAACTCGTGGATCTTATAGAAACTGTTTACTGCTTCTATGTAGGTGTAGTCTTTTCGTATAAATTCTTCGTCATTCTGTCCATCTAAAAAAAAAACAGGGTTACTTGTGATTAATCGCCACGCATCGTGTTGAATCATCAATAGAAAGCTTCGAAATAACCTACCTTTATTGCAGCTGTTATTCTGTTCTGGTGTTGGGAGGCTCTTTTTGCAAATGAATGAAAACTTTTTTGAACATTTGACATCGTTCATCTTGCCTTCGTTGTCTTGTTCCACGCAGTCCTCTTCACCGTTGACATCGTTCGGCTCATTTGACTTCCAGTTGCTGTACACTTGAGATAGTGGTTTACCTGGAAATTTTAATCGTAATGATTGACCGACTTTCTTTCGACCATTGTCACATTGAAACTTTTATTAGAACTTTTTGCAAGGGTTAAATTACCTGGTAATTTTTAGCTGACTGATTGACTGACATTTAAACCCACAGCCTAAATCGCTGGTCCTAAATACATGAAATTTGAAGGGTGTGGGGTTCCTTTGTGAAGGTATTCATAAAGAAAAGGTTTTTAGAAATTAAATCCTAAGAGGGTGCAATATGGGGTTGAATTTTCTGTGAAACTTTATATTGTCTTGGTCGATTGACCCAAAAATCGTGTACACACAGCCATCTAGATAGATTTGCTAGACACACCGACATAAATTCTAAAATATCCAAATATTTTACAGGTAACTTGACGTATTCTTGCAAGACGTTATAGTAGAGTTAAATTGCAACAAATTATACCATTAAAGGTTCTACCCAAATTCGGTAGTTTTTGAGCCAGTTTGATTATGGTATATCTTTTAACGAATTTGAAGGAAATAAAGTGTTAGATTGCAGCATATTTTTGTACTCACCGTCAATGGTCTCAAATACTCCTTCAGTCATTAGGTCTGAGATTCCCACAAACGTCCACTTAACGTCAGACGTGGTCGTTTTTCGAAACGATATAACGGCATTTTGTTCGTCCTCATTTTCTGGGTAGAACAAGCTGGCTCCTTCCAAAGCACACTCCAGCTTTGCATTAAACCAATCATGTGGCGTTGGGTGGATCTTATAGAAACTATTTACTGCTCCTATGTAAGTGTAGTCTTTCCACATACATTTTGAGTCCATCACTCCATCTAAAAAAATCCGTTCTGACTAAAAGCCTCATGACGAGATAATAATTCACTAAAAGAAAACTCTGAAATAACTTACATTTATTGCAGTTGTTAGTACGTTCTGGTGTTGAGAGGCTCTTTTTGCAAATGAATGAGAACTCTTCGGAACATTTGACGTCGTTCATCTTGCCTTCGTTGTCTTGTTCCACGCAGTCCTCTTCACCGTTGACATCGTTCGGCTCATTTGACTTCCAGTTGCTGTACACCTCAGACAGTGCCTTACCTGAAAATGTGAAACGACTTTCTTCGGAACATTTTCAACATTATCTATACATATAAAATATTAATATTGTCCCTGACTGACTCACTGACTGATTGACTGATGCATGTATTAACGCATAGCCTAAATGGCTAGTTCTAGATACAATCGACAAGGAAAGGGTTTTTAAAAATGTCACTCTAAGAGTAGGTAGTACTGGTAGTGAGGGGTTGATTTTTCTGTGAAAATGTAAATTCTCTTTGTCGATTGACCCGTTAATCATGTACTCAAGGCAAAACTAAATTGTTTTGCAGGACACAACATGAATTCAAAAATATCTTAATATATTATTTAACATAGCCTAAAACATTGAAAATAATAGTACATAGATGTGACTGTGCTTAAAATAACGAGTGTATTACTTCGCCTATTTATTAGTTTAGCTTTACAATATTGTAGCACCTTGGGAAAGTGACATTTCAAAGTAATATAAGATTTCTCTTTTTAAATATTATGATATTATGATTATATTATTGCCTTCCGAAACACGGAATCATCTTTTTATCAGATAATCAGGTGATTCAAGCCTGCAATGTCCTAGCCAAACTAGAAACAACTTTACAAAGTATGCTTCCCGTGGGAATCGAACCCACTACCACGGAGTCAATAGGCAAATGCCTAAACCACTCGACCACGGAGGCAGCTAGTTTGATTATAATTATGTGAAGTGATTAATAACTGATTAAAAATATCTTTTCAGAATGATGTACTGAAGACAATGTAACTGTTTTCGCGTCAGTATCCTTTCTATCCTGTATAATAATATACAAAGAATAATAATAATTAACGGGAATGGCATAGTTGAGGAGGTTCTTTTCAAAACTTGACTATTCCACTTTTCAATTTTTTTCAGAATTTAAGAAAAACGTATTTTAGATATGCAGCAATGTAAATCGTTTTTTTTTTTTTTTTGAATATTATATACAAGCATAATACTCATTGTGTGGTACAGGTTTCAAAAGTTTAGGATTAATATATAGATACTGAATAAATCAACAATTTAAAATGGAATAATCTAGTTCTGACGCGGCTGTGCTGGAATAATCAAGTTTTGTTGCAAGCTCTAGAGGAATCAATGACAATCATGACGTGACTTTTGTGTCAAACAAACGCCACAGTCATACAAGTGTTGTGCAATCGTTCAAAAACGATAATTTCAGCTTTTTAACGAAAGAGTAAAGAGCATAAAGTTCTAACTGAAAAATGGACGGATGAATGGACAAAACATGTTTTGTTGCAATTTAGATTAAAATAGTAAATTAGCTTCAGGATTAATCATATTTTGTTCCAAAAATGAATATTGGAAGTGGGTAATGCCATTTCGAAGTGGAATTAACTACTTTTGACCAAATCGTGTGTTTTGTTTATTTTTTTCCAGTGGATCTATCGTGTTTAGCTAAGCTCTTGTTTTTGCATCGTGTAGATTTCAATGTTACCAACCCAAAAAAAAAAAAAACATTTTTTGTCAAAAGTGGAATGTCAAGTTTTGAAAAGAACCTCCTCAGTTCTTAAGTTAAGTGGTAGGTAATATTGAGGTGAAAAATGATTGTACGAATTATGGTAAACTAGCTTTTGCCCGCGACTTCGTTCGCGTGGAATAGTGACTTCCGGCAGATTTTTGGTTTATCTCGCGAAAAAAAAAAAAAAAAAACTATCCTATGTCCTTTCTCAAGTTCCAAACTATGTCTGTACCAAATTTCACACAAATCGGTTCAGTAGTTTAGGCGTGAAGCAAAGACAGACAGACAGAGTGTCTTTCGCATTTATAATATTAGTTAGGAAGTTAGGATTTTCCCTCGTTGAATAGTAAACAAACTAAGTGTAGGTGTTATAATTTCGGTGATGAACTGATTACCTATCCGTTTCTTTGTCTAAAATGAGTATTAACTTATCACTATGATTGATTACTGAGCTTAAAGTTCGTATAAATGTCTATCTAATTACCTCCTCAAGTTTAAAGCGTAGGTAGTTATGTAGTACTATATTAATTCTGTGGTGTAGGTAATTAGATTTTATCTGTATGTAATGTAACAGTCAGTTGAATAAAAAATCGTATACAAATCAGATCAATAGTTTTGGCGTAATGTGATTCTATAGACAGAGTTTTAATGTTGTAGATAGGTTCCCGTGGGAATGAGATATTTTCCCGAAGTAAAAAGTAGTCTGAATTTTGGTACCTTCCTACCCTTTAAGTTAAGTAGTGTGATGGAATGTCGCTAAGTTTCGATCCAAGTAAAACTGTTAAATAAAGACAATTGCATCAAAAGGGGTTTGGCTAACTTTGTATGGGCTAGTGGCGTCATTTTTTTTTTGAGCGGCCACTTTTAATTTTCATGTTATTTTGTTGTGCTGTGTCAAATACACATACATGTTAAATTATTTTTGTCCTAAGTCATTTCTAAACTGAGATATTTGAGTTTGAATATTATAAAAATTTCTTCTTCAATTACTGTTCTGCGTAAAGAAATCTTATATGTGTTTAGAAGGTTGATATTAGAGCTGGCTTAATAATAACTGCTACTTGGGTCGATCTTTAGGTTAGGCCACGCTTGCCTAGGTGGGTCTGTGGATGGGTGGGTGTGGATTATATACCGAGTTTCCTCCGTGCCTTGGAAAGCACGTTAAGCTGTTGGTCCCGGCTGCCATATATAGATCTTTTGCAGTCGTTACTGGTTGTCAGTGACCTGACTCTGTCTGACAACCAGTCTTACCAAAGGGTATCGTATTACCCAGTATTAACTGGGACGTGGAGGTCAGATAGGCAGTCGCTCCATGTAAAATACTGATATTCAGCTGCCTCCGGTTAGACTGGAAGCCGACCCCAACATAGTTGGGAAAAGGAATAAATAATACAAGAGCAATATTGCATCAAATGAAATGAGGACATCCGCTTGAGAACCAAGGTTACCGACGTAGCCCGAAGAATTGCCAGACTTAAGTGGCAATGGGCAGGGCACATTGCTCGCAGAACGGATGGCCGATGGGGCCGAAAAGTTCTGGAATGGCGACCGCGAACCGGAAGACGTTGCGCTGGAAGGCCTCCCACTAGGTGAACCGATGACCTGGTCAAGGTTGCAGGAAACCGCTGGATGAGAGACGCACGGGACCGGTCAATGTGGCGACGCCTGGGGGAGGCCTATGTTCAGCAGTGGACGTCTTTTGGCTGAAATGATGATGATGATGATGAATATTGCATCCAGCCCTTGTGTAGCAGTTTCTACGAGAATGTACACGTAAATGTCCGTCTAGATGAATGTGTAATACGAGTCCCGCCGACACGATTCAGACTTCGCTGGCTACAAATGCAAAATGCACTGTTAATTACATCCATGGTGTTATACATCCAAATCTTAAACATATAAGAGTCTAAAGAGGTATGCTGGGTCTGTCACAATACACAAACGATCACAATGCCAAGTCTTTATAATGCATCAGCCCATAGATAACAGACATCGAGCCATGCAATCTACGTACGTATTTAATTTATTTTGATTATTTTTTCATCGTTGACCAGCACTAGGAACTTCAGTCTGCTGTATCGTGGGTGCATTCACAAACATTTAAACTCAAACACACAAATACCCAGACCCGAAACAACTATCTGCAAGTCATACAAATATTTGCCCTGTGTGGGAATCGAACCCGCGACACGTAGCGCAGCAGTCAACTGCTTGAGCCACTGCGCCTACCGTGTGGTCTGAATTCTGAAAAAAATACGACTGGAACCTTAAACAGTGCAATAGACTGTAATAACTTCTTCGATTTTAATGAGCAATTCAAAACCAAATATCTCCGTTCCGATTAGATTTAGAGAAATGCATCCATAATATTTTAGGATCGCTTTAATCTGTTCTTTCAAAATATCCAAGTTTCATTACTGGCCGCGCAACTTCAAAACGACGCCAACTTTAGCCAAACCCCTTTTATCATAAATTCCCTAAATTATGGCGCCTACCGACCCTCTAAGTTAGAAAAGTGATCAAATACTAACTTGAAGTCTTAGTAACACTCAGTTAAAAAAAACAACATCAAAATCATTTCAGTAGCTATGGCGTTATGCGCTTTTTGACACGATCACGCTAGATTTCCGCGGGAATGAGGTATTTTCCCGCCGTAAAAAGTAGCCTGTGTCCGTGCCTAGGATCCTATCTTTATATTAACCAAGTCTTATAAAAATCCGTTCAGACGTTAAGGCGTGAATGAGGTAAACTTTTAAAACAAACGATTAAAAATCACTAACTTAATTAGTTTTCTGCCTACTGCCTACGCCTTAAGTACGATAGCATGAATATTAATAGCCCATATCCTTTTCTAGGTTACTATCTATCACCTAACTAAATTTCATCAAAATACGTTCAGCCGTTTAGGTATGACAGAGCAAAACTCCCAGCAAAAATCATAAAAAATCACTAACTCAATTCAGTTTTCTGCCTACTTCCTACCCCCTAAGTACGATGACGTGATAATTTTTATCTCATATCCGTTTTTAGGTAACCATCTATTACCTTACTAAATTTCATCAAAATTTGTTCAGCCGTTTAGACGTGAAAGAGCAAAAAACCCAACCAAAACGACTAAAAATCACTAACTCAATTTAGTTATCTGCCTACTGCCTACCCCATAAGAACGATGGCGTGATTATTTATAGCCTATAACCATTTCTAGGTTATCATCTATCACCATACCAAATTTCATCAAAATCCGTTCAGCCGTATAGACGTGAAAGAGCAAAAGTCCCAACAAAAACGACTAAAAATCACTAACTCAATTTAGTTATCTGCCTACTGCCTACCCCCTAAGAACGATGGCGTGATTATTTATAGCCTATGACCATTTCTAGGTTATCATCTATCACCATACTAAATTTCATCAAAATCCGTTCAGCCGTTTAGGCGTGAAAGAGTAACAGACAGACAGACAGACAGAGTTACTTTCGCATTTATAATATTAAGTAAGTATGGAGTATGGATTCTAGATTTTCTGCCCACTATTCATTTTATGAATTACCATTTCTTCAACATCCTTTTTTTATTTGGAAGATGGGTAATTATCATATTATTATGACTCCTACCGCTCTGGGCAGAGTGGTAGGGAGTGTTAGACTTCTACTGACTAAAACCACCCACGTTCCTTCTTAGCCCATTGTATCGAGGCTGCGGTATCTCTTTCGATCAACCCGCAGCCCCGACGGGTTCATCCTTGAACTCCGTTCGCCATGAAATCAGTTAATTAATGACGGAGATATCCGGAAACAAACATACAAATAAAAAGAGAATGTGGCACTCGGAGACTGCCGCGGTAAAGCTATTGCATAGCATTTTTTATCAATTATTTAATTTGACAACCTCAGTTGACAACCTTGTTATTTTCCGTAACCATAGCAATCTGGTTGAAAATTTTCGTTACGGAATTTCTGGATTCGCTCTCCACGCTCAAGGCCCGCGATAGAAGCTATGCAATAGCTTAAAAAAACACATACAGACGAATTGAGAACCTCCTCCTTTTTTAAAGTCGGTTAAAAAATGACAGTATTTGAATGAAATGTTATAAAATTGATTGAAGTCCATTGAAAAGTTACATTTGGGGTTGATTTTGTTAGAGGACACAAGTTTATTTTTTAGATAAAAATCCAAGCGTGTGGGGTTTGTGACCCTTATCCCACGGCCGTCATCTTAGAAAAAGGGGTGGGTTAAATAGTTTTTATGGTTTATTTGACGAGCAAAAAAATTTGACAACATTTTTTGTTGCAAATTAGATTATCTACAACTTTTGTAAAGTAGGTAACTCTTAGGGTTAGAACCAAAACTAAATCCATGGTTATATTATTATCTAAAAAATAAAATTGTGTCCCCTCACAAATTAATGCACGCTAAGGACAAAAAATGTAACATTTCTGTTGACTATGTGGCAGGAATGGAAAAAAAAACTAACATAACACATATTTGTAAACACCGCCAATAATTGTCTCAATTACTCTTTATTACTCTTTCGGTCATAAGGTCTGAGATTCCCATAAACACTCACTTCTTTCTTCCCAATAGTGCCATATACTCGTAATGTCAGGTCGCTGTGATAATGTCTAAATTGACTAGTATTTTGCTTCGTTATTTTAGGTACAGATTTAAATAAATACAACATTTGCTTCCTGTATTATTAATTGATCAAGTTACTAGTTTTATGCATAATTTAACATACCGTCAATAGTCTCAAATACTCCTTTAGTCATTAAGTCTGAGATTCCCACAAACACCCACTTAAGGGTTGTGTTTCGAAACGACATCACGGCGTTTTGTTCGTCCTCATTTTCTGGGTAAAACAAGCTGGCTCCTTCTTGAGCACACATTTGCTTTGCAACAAACCAATTCTGTGGTGTCGTGTGCATTTTGTAGAAACTGTTTACTGCTTCTATGAAAATGTAGTCACCTTCGAATAGCTCTACAAACTCTACATCGTCCTGCCCTCCTGAAAAAGATAAAGGATGTTTTGATGTTTTTTATTCATTTCGCAGACCAACACTACCTTAAGTTTTCCGCTTATCTAGCTTTTGTGTTTATTTTCCTGCTGGTGAGTTGGCATTATCTAAATGGAAGCGTTCCCGTTAGACTAGTGCCGATGCCTTCAAAAAAGGTAAAAAACTAAAGAAAATTATAGTAGGATGAAACCCAACGGAAAATAACAGGTAGTAAGGGCCAGACCTCCTAGCCCCTTCCCCACTTCTCTGTGCAATACCGTTTGATGGGCTAAAATTTTCGGTAAGTCACCACGGTATATAAATTATCTTAAAATGGCAATAAATAGGCATTTTGACGGGTGAATTTTCGATTGAAAATATGCCTGATTTTTACCCACGACGGAACGGAGACGGTATATGCGTTTGGGGTGAGAGGTTGTTTGTTTGTGTGTTTGTTTGTTTGTGTGTTTGTGCAAATACATGTTGCCATTTTTCTCCAAAACTACAAGTCCGATTTTGATGCAGTTTTCAGTTATAGGTTCGGGTTTGATTGGTGCATGTTCTTAGATAGGTGTTACGGTGACAACTCACCAGGGGGCGCTGCAGCAAACATTTTTTGTGCAAATCAAAGTTGCCAGTTTTCTCCAAAACTACAAGTCCGATTTTGATTCAGTTTTCAGTTATGGGTTAAGGTTTGATTGGTGCATGTTCTTAGATAAAAAAAATAAAAATAAAAGTAAAAAGTTTAAAAAAAGTTTAAAATAAAAAGCAAAATTAAAAATTTTGAAAAAACCCACGACTGTTAAAAATTAATTGAAAAAAGGATAAAATAACATAAAACACCCACCTTAGAAAAACCTAAGAATGTCCGTCGGAAGCTGAACATTGCAAAACTAGTTCATTTAATTTCAGCCCCCGACGGACATTCTTGGGTTTTTTTAAGGTGGGTGTTTTTTCGTCATAAGTCAATAGGTAATACTTAAGGTGAAAAATATTTTTTTTTTATTCAAAAAAATTACAGTGTGTTTAGGACATAAAAAGGTAAGTTTTCACTAAATTTCGTGGAAAAAAATGTTTAACAAAAAAATTAAAAATTAAAAAAACAGAAACTTATATTGATTTGGTTATATTTGAATTTTTCACATAACTACATTTTTGAGGTTGTTATGTGAAAAAAGTGTAAATCCAAAGTTGTTTAACAACAACTTTAACTTTTTTTCATAGGACTTGTAGTTTTGCCGGAAATCGAGATAAACCGGGTTTCATCCTTCAACCCCCCTCCCACCCCCCACTCCCACTTCCCGACCTCAGATCGGCCGTAATTTATTCATCCTACTATATTTTGTTAGTTTTCAAAAAATAATTAGCCTGGTTTAGGTCAAGCTAAGAATTCTTTAATTAAACGAGGTTCTTTATACCGAATTACCCACACTTTTGAATTTGAGTCCTATGTTGGGCTTGGTCCTAACAAAGTAACACCGCCAATTGGAATCAACAGATATGTACACATACTCGAATCGGTAGCGTAAAATTATTTGTGAGGTATGCAATCTCATTGGTAGGCAGTACTTCTATCAAACAAAATACTGTTGAACAAAACACAACCCCTACATACTTCATCACTCTGGTAAAACACCAGCTCCCTGGGCAAGAACTGTAGTCGCTAATCTGAATGTCTCTAAACCAATGCCAGGTCTGATTAGCCGCTGTAAAAAATATTTGGCTATACCCCATGCGGCCAGATTACCTCGACTGGACTGGTACCAAACACAGTGCCAGTGTAGAGCCCCTTCACAAAATAACCCTCACCTCCTTTCCTGTATCATTATAACAGTCGTTTACACCATCTTGGATCTAAACGAGTTCAAGTCGTTACGCAGTAAAGAACACAAAAATTGAGGCAGTCTTCAATCTCCACAAAAAGACTGATATTTGATATTATTATCAAAGTGTTATGGCATAAATAAATATTTAAACAGAACAGAATACTCACGTGAAAAATCGCATAAAAATAACACTATAACACAGACAAATATCGTATTATTAAACATTTTTGTAACAATAAACAAAAGTCTTTATTTTTTAAATCGAAGCGAGCGTTTATGCTTATCTTCTGTTGCTCGCTTTGCCCGCTAGCTCTAGAACAGTAAGAGCATTTTTTAGTTTCACTGTGTACGGCTGCACCTATCGAAGTGTTCCAAACTGACATGGGCAGATAGTGCAGATACGGTATCTGCAAAATGTAAATAGTGCGATTTCGTTTTGACCCGAGCTGACCTCTTCCACCAGCTTATGATAACGTGTTTTATTTTATAATTTTCCTTCTATTTATTTCGTTAGGAATTCCATATCTTGTGGAAGGTGAAAGGTTATTTCAAACAACCGTTATTCACAATTTCGGGGGATCCCCGGAACTTACCGACCTTTAGATCAATGCCAATTGTTAAATTCGCGTTCCAATAATTTCGTCACTGCCTGATATCATCGCTTCTTTGAGATAGCACACCTCTGTGTGCTACCGTTGTTCTCAGGTCGCTCGGTAAATTCGCAAGCCTATATAATTATATGATTTAAAACCTAGAGATTTGGTTTAGCCTCAGCATCGACGCGACGCGAACGCAATGTTAAAAAGGCGTTGTGGCATGGTCAGTTCGTCAAAAAGTTAATTTAGATTCACGGCCTATGGATATTTTTTTTGTAAACGTTGCCCCACACTAGGAATTTCTCCTGTATCGTGGGTGCTTTCACAGACATCTAAACTCACATACACAAATACCCAGACCCGAAACAACTATCTGTAGGCCATACAAATATTTGTTCCGTGCGGGGATCGAACCCGCGACACTGAGCGCAGCAGTCAACTGCTTGAGCCACTGCGCCGTCATAATTATGTCGGACTCGTATATAGCATTCAACGTCAGGGTATCATATTCGTTTGGAATATTCACTAATTTTTTAACCAGCTTCATCATCTTTCAAAAATCAGATCAATTTTACTAACATTGCTCTTGTTTTAATAATGTTAGTTAATAGGGTACAAGAGTTCCGAGTGGTCGACATTTTCCAGACAATTCAAACTATACAATTTTTTTTCAAAGACCTACATTTTGGAAATAGCGGAAATAAGCACCGTGTTTTATTTCTATTCATCAACTAATTTTAATTCAGTTCAGCACTAATGAGTTGGTTGAGTAAAACGCTCATTTTACGTTCATCTCAAACCCACATGTGCAGTGCGATTCCAACTAAAAATTCCTCCAAGCTTGAAAGTTGCAACATTTCAAGATCATTAATATCGTTCCTGTATAGTGAACGTACTGAAACATCTGTAATATTTATAGCCCATTTGCAGACTTGTCATAATTGCTTGAACGCTTCCTGCGGAGACGTCCCATCTGTGCAGTCTCCAAAGAAACTAACTATTACCAAGAAATCTTAAAATAAATTACCCAAAAGCCTTGCTACATTTCCATTGCTGCATTTCTTAAGCGAATTTTTAATAGCGTTTAACAAATGTAATGGATGGAACAGAATATTTGTGAATATATTAAATAATAATTAAATGTATCACAATGTGTTGTCATTGAGTAGGTCATTACTCAGAAAATATTACAGTAAAATATCGAAATAGTTTTACTGTCTTACAAACATACTATTATTACCATGTGGCTGATGTCATAATCAAAATACTGATACTTTTATAATGTCTATGGTTAGCCTGCATCATCCCACTGTTTGGCAAAGGACCCCATGACTTCCAGTTGTTTAAAATAAAATATGAAGTAGGTACAATAGACTGGCCTGTTGGTCTAGTGGTTAGTGACCCTAACTGCTATGCCGGAGGTCGTGGGTTCGATTCCCACCCAGGACAAATGTTTGTGTGATGAGCACGATCATTTGTTCTGTGTCTGGGTGTAATTTATCTATAATATGTATGTATTTAGAAATATATAAGTATGTTTATCAGCTGTCTAGTACCCATAACACAAGCTCTGCTTAGCTTGGGACTAGATGGCGTTGTGTGATAGTTGTGGAATATTATATTATATTATAATTTATTTTTTGGTAATAATACATAAGTCACGTGACCCTAAACAACGTTTTAATTACGGTATATGAACGATGCGAACGGTATCTTTATGAAAGAAAAATAATTTAGTAATTACTGGTATCAGTTAAATCAGCTAGTAAATTACAGTTAGTGGAGTACTTACAGATCCTCTTTATTCAATATTCATTCCTTATTTTTTTTTTTCATTGGAAAAATAACATTTAGAGATATAAAAAAATAGTAGTCCACTGGTATCAGGAACAGGGTTCAAGCTACCAGCGGTCAGGGCTCAAGAGAGCTTCCTAACTATACGAGCAGTGTCAAGAAGTCCCGCTTTCTGAATGAATCCCTTGATCCAGTTGCCTAAAGAGAGCCTCCTAAGGTTGTTGGTTCAGGACTCGAGGCTCTTTGAAATAAAGCCTTTGCATTGGTTGAAACGACTATCGAGACAAAGATCCTTGAGCTTACACCCCAAATGTATTTTGTTTTCATCAAAAGTATTTGCTGAAAACAAAATATGAAGTTATTAGGAAAAATATTTATCGCTATACAATAAAAGAGCTGTGAGCCTAAAATATTAAGGACAAAATCGAACCCCTCACATAAAGAAAGTAGTTATTGAAAAGACGTTCATTTCAATAGAAAATATGTTTAAAAGAAAACGATTCTAACTGTTATACCGGCGACACATCAACTCTACATTTCCAGTATAATATGGCCACGCTTTGTATGGATGTCCCGTGCAAGTGATAAAGTAGCAGTAGATGGGATCTATAATTTGGATACCTTAAAAAATTAATACAGCAACAACATTATAAATAATTTATTAGCAAAATCATTTATTTATAATATAAATAACTTATAAGATAAATGGAGATGTTTAAGGTTCACGTTAGATAAAGGTAACTTTCGAAGACATGTCAAATGATAATTTGGTATCATGTCAATATCCGTGAAGATATTCTTTCATATTCTGAGGTGAGCAGAACCCCTGGGTGGTCATTCAGTCGCTTAGTCGTCGCCGCCCGTCATGACTTCCATGAATTCTGGAAATAAAGATAGTTTTAGTTAAGTGTATGTCTGCTACTAAAATAACCAAAATCGCAATGACAGATTTCGAATTACCCACGAATTGTTATAGCCATATTGAAAACCTTGTTTTTGTAGTACCTAAGAGTTTTAAAACGAGCAAACGACGCGCAAACATCCAAAATAATCAGGTGCGTATATTTCGTAAGATGATAAAACAGTTGTTCAAAGGTAACTAAAGTCAAACATTCCTAGATATAACATTATTTTGGTTCTGTTTACTGGTGAAATAATTTATAATCTTAAGATAAACCACACAGAACATGTGATTTCTGATCGTAAATTAGTTCGCTGTAATCAATTTATGAACAAACCAGCTGAACTCAACTCTGTAACGAGAACGTTGCGGTAATAGCAAACTATCTTTAGATTTGGCCAAGAATCTGTCACTAACCTTACCTCAACCGCTATATTTAAACCCTCAATGTTGAGTAAATTTGTGTTATCGAGAATTGTGTGGGAACCTCGCAACTGAAGCATGAAAAACGATTAAGGGAATACCTATTTAATCCTAACCGGAAACTAATAGACAACTCATTTCCAGCTATTTATATAGCCAACAAGCTTTTGCTCGGGGCTTCACTCCCGTTATGTACTGAAATTACCCACGGGAACGTAATAAATGTAGCCTGTGACACTTGTACACACTAAATTACAAACAAATGTTTCCTCTTTAAAATATTATATAATATTTGGGATATTTGACTTAACAGTAATGAAAGTCCTTTCTTTCACAGATATCAATAAAATTCAAGATTATCAAAGCAAATATCTGTGGGAGCTGTGACGTATGCATATTTGTTTGTATTCCGTAGTCATTAACGAAATAATTAAATGCTGAAGAGACCCAAATTATTAAACCATTTTTGCAACACCTGCCAATTTTATTTTAATTTATATTTGCCTCATGATACCTATAATACCACAAACTGACTGAATTAATTTAGCGCGGTCAACTAACGAATGGTAAATGAATTTTATTGAAACTTATATCAATATTTTTACTTTTTATGGGACACACAATTGACGCTATTAAATTGGCAATATTAAATTCAATTAAAAGTGTTTTTAAATAGTAAAAGTGTACGAGTTTCAACCGCGATAAAAACCGCAGTAGGTACGTACTTATCCACACGTCATTATGATTAAAAAAATTGTTTACTACAAGACACTATAACCAAGAAATAAAATAGCGATTATGTATTTTGAGTAAAAAAAAACAAAAGGGAAACGTCTCTGCTATACTTATTAATTAAAATAAACAAGAAGATAATAAAAAACCTATAGTCAATCTAACAAACTCCAAAAAGTGGTTTCATCATTCATTTAAAATCTATACAATATTATAAAGAAGTAAAGTTCGTGTGTTTGTTAAATTGTAAGGGGAAATCTCGGGACCTCTGAACCGATTTTAAAAATTCTATCATCAATAAAAAGCCACATTATTGTCGAGTGTCATAAGCTACTTTTTATCTCTAAATTCCCACGGGAATGGGATCTACGCGGGTGAAACCGCGGGACGTCCGCTAGTACATAATAATTGTAAGAACTCAATTGGTTTTATTAAGTAATGTTTTTGTAGTTTAGTATTAAGATACATACCATCGAAGTCAACAGTTCCTGAGCCGTCAGAGTCAATTTCCTCAATCATCATGTCTAACTCTTCTGCGCCGATCTTGTCATCCAGCTCTTTGAGGATCTCTCTTAACACGGCTGTTGTAATGAAACCGTTGCCTGGAATACAAAGAAAACCATTTTAAGTATTTACTGTAATAGCCATACATAATGCACCAAATGCCAAGACTAGGTTCCAGTCACGGCAGTGGGCGAGAAAAACTTGGGATGTTACGTGACGTTTCCATATAGCTTGACAGCACCACTACTAAAAGTCGCCATGGGCGAGCGGCCTAAGACATGATAAAACTACTTCTGTCAAAATAAATTAATGAAGGTAAAGATATAATTACGTAAAGCTGGCATAATCGAATTTGTAAGACCTGAAATGTATTGGGACAGTCGTTAACTAAACGTTCTGAGAAAAACTCAATTTGTTTTATTGATGATATTTAAAATGTAAGGTTAAATTGGACAAGTAACTTAAAAGGGAGTAATTTTGAACCTTTTTTACTTGTAGTAGAGGTTAATTGGTTTCATAAATATATTTATGTGCTCATAGAATAAAATATTTAATTTCATATTTATGACGTATCGCCGTAGTCTTAGCCTGGGTTGGTCCGTTCCGACCTTACTTGAATTTTATATGATAGGTAAGGATATCCACCTGAACACCGAATTTTCAAACAAATTAATAATGTATAGAAGACCGTAACGGTATTAAATACATGTTTATGAAGAATAAATGTTCAAAGCTTTAAGCGTATTTCCGTTAAACATTACGGCAAACACGTGTAGGTGGTATAATACCAGGGATAATCTTCTATCACAAAATAAATACAACTATATATACACACATTGGTCATGTTTTCCCATAAATATCTAAGATGGTACCTAGCTAATAATCGTCCCACCTATATACAAGAGCAAAGTCATTGCATGAACGAAAGCGTTTACAGAAATAATTTATGGAAAGGTTAACGTCTTTCTACTCATGGATCCGAAGCATAAGAAAGAATGGAAACATATTTATTGTTGCTGTCAAGTTGGATAAAAGATAATCTTATAGTATACGTGCGAATAAGAAAGTAGATAAGCTTGTGTACATAAATGTCAAGAGCAATAACACCAGGGAAGTTATGAAGTAACGCGTGAATATGCCAGCTTTGATCTATACCGAAAATACTGAGTCAGAAAAAACCACAGTAGGGTTTTTCTGACTCAGTATTTCCGCTACCTACCTGTGTCATAGAAAAAAACACCTATGAAATGAGAGCACATTTACGGTGTATGTACACTGTAACCAGTATTGAAATAATAGTAACTAGATTTCGAAATACCAAGTTAAATAACATAGTTCACACATGTTTAACGTACTCAAAATAACTACAGCTGTGGGGACTGAAAGTTTCATGAAAAGAAAACGATTAAGTTTTAAGTTTTGTTCTTTCAAACATTTAACACGTGCAAGAGAGAAAAGAGTTTTTTTTTATATTATATGAAATGGGTTTATTAGTGACCTCAATCTTGCCCTAGAAAGTGTGCACTGACAGAAAAGTGTCATAATGTCCTAAACGGATCGTTTTTACCCGACTGCCAAGTGCCAAGGATAGGTTGTTTCTTGTAACAAATATACCCGCAAAAAAAGGGGACTATACCTTTTTTTTGCGGGTAAATCATACACGTAAGTGATCAAGACATTATTCATGTTTTATACAAAGTCGTGTGAAAATGCATGTTTTTTCCTATATTTGTCTATATCGCAGTGATTTAGGCCCCAGATTAAGACAATAACGTAGCTAGTTATTTATAGAAATTAAAGTTTGGCTGACCTGATACCGATTAGAGTGTCAACGATATGATTAATGACACGTTTTCGTCGTCTGCAAATTCAAGAGACATTGCCAAATTGTGCAATGGTATTTATAACAATAACGATGGACATTCTTTCATTAGTGTTTATCTTGCTTGTCGTTCGCTTTTGATCTATTGTTCAATATTGATCATGACATTACAAATTCTTGGCTTGAGAATGAAATTGGAATGATTTTGGGCCAAACATGTACCAAGTCTAGAATCAGTATACCTACATCTATTTTTTTTTTAAGATTTGTGACATAAACTAGCCAGCATTTGGACCATAAATAAATAACATAAAATAAACAAAAATAATAAAACATAAACATAACATAAACCACCACCATCTCTGGAAGGTGGGTTATGTCCCAACAGTGAGAACATTTCAGGATGTTTATAATAATAAACCTCCCGACCGTTTTCGGTCACGGTGTTTGCGACCGCAAGACCGGCGAGAGAATTATATACTAAATATTCACTTGTAGAGATACTTTCAAAAATATTTTTGAACACGCTGTTCTTAGATCTAATATTACCTCAAGCATATTTTCACAAACACTGCTCTGTTGATTGCAGACGCTATTGTCTCAGGACAAACGACGCTTAAGACGATGACAATAGCTATTGACTTCTGATGTTTCAGTATTTTTGGACACGCCCACAATTTTTCCGATACCCTAGCGCCATACTACCAAGTAAGAAACAAATAGTCCAGGATCCGCGGTCCATTTTTGCACTTGATTACTATCAAGCTAATTTTGATGAGACGGCGAGACGCCCAACAATTTCCTGCACGAAACTCTCGAATTCTCGATTGTGGTAAGTAATAGGGGTAGCAGGGATAAAATATGTTGGTTTGATGATTCTCAAAAGTATTAAGTACAAACACTATTGAGAATCATCAGCTGGGTTTTTTTTGTTAAATCTGATGATAATTATCTAAATTATTTGAAAAAATATTTGTCCTACAAAATGTATGGTTTGATCAAAGAGTCCCCTTCCTTCCTTCCAATATGTATCGATAACGAAGTCATTAAAAATGATTACTTACTAACTGGGTTTTGGGGATTGGATATTTTCTATTAAACCCACTCTTTACAAGTTGCCTACAAGATTCTAAAAATTATATTAAGTGTTTGGCACTTACTCCACGCACCATCAATACTCCTGTACATCATAAACAACAGGCTAATACACTTTCTGGAGCCACAAATTCCAGAAGAGCAAGCAGGTTTTGTTAAAGGCAAAGACACGCGGGAACAAATCCTGAACGTTCGCCAAATTATAGAGAAAAGTCGGGAATTTAACAGCCCTGTATTGATATGTTTCATAGATTATACCAAAGCATTTTATTGCGTGGAGTGGGGCAAGCTGTGGGGGGTTCTTAAACCCCCCACGGGCGCCTATAACATCTAAGGCATCTATACTGTGGACAGCTTCGATTAACTGGGCTCCAATATAAGTAATGAAGGTAGCTGCGTCACAGAAATAAAACGGCGGATAGCCATGGCTAAAGATGCTATATTACGCCCCCGGAACATCTGGGAAAAACGTGGTATAAGTTTTAAAACGAAGGCCCGTTTGGTCAGAGCACTAGTTTTCCTGATTTTCCTCCATAGAGTTAATAATAATAATATTTATTTATTTTCAGGCTACTTTGGCCCATAGAAAAATACCTTACAGACTAACATACATACGATATAATTGACAGCTTGTGTTAGTAAACAAAACCTTAAAACTATATTAGTATCACTACAGTTGCACTACGTCACTGTGCGATCATGTGGCACTTGCCCGCGGAAGCGTCGAAACACCACCCCCTGCGGCCAAAAGTCCTCTTCCAAGACGAGGTGCAGGTAGCATGTCGGTACTCGCACCACAAACGCTTTAAAGTTGACGTTGCGGCGCGACTCGAGCAGCTGCACTCTCGCCACGTACTTGATCTTCTGGCGCACGTACTCCACGATGTCCTCCGTCGTAGTGGTGTAATGTAGACGGGAGAGGTACAAAGGAGTGTTCGGCTTTGCGGCACGAATATGCACATTGGGCTCCGATGGAGCCGTGCCGCAGCGGTTCTTGATGGTTCGCTGACGGCGCTTCCTCCTCAACACCGTCACGAAACCATCATCAGCCTGGATCGGTTCCTTTTCAGGCACAGGCTTCTCGGAAGGAGCATTTTTCCCCACAAGTTAAGACATGGACAATCCAAACAAGAGTAAGACAGAGGATAGACGCATTCGAAATGTGGTGTTTTAGGCGGATTCTCCGAATTCCATGGACGGCCAAACGCACAAATGTGTCTATCCTTTACCAACTCGATATCAAGACTCGATTGTCAACAGTTTGCCTACAGCGTATTTTGTCTTATTTCGGCCACATAATGCCGGTTGTCTTTGACGGCACAGTGATCCCGTTTAGCTCTGACGTCAAGGATCTAGGTTTGCATGTTGACACTTGCCTTGACTGGCGTAAGCAGGTTGCGATTGTGAGCAAGAAAGTCACCGGAACGTTGCGGTCTCTCTATCGATTGAGAAATATTCTCCCAGCACACATCAAGGCAATGCTTGTGCAGTCCCTAATCTTCCCCATTATTGACTATGGTGATATGTGCTACTATGACCTGAATGCAGATCTCCTCAATAAACTTGACCGGCTTCTAAATAACTGTATTCGATTCGTTTTCAATCTTCGCAAGTATGATCATGTGTCAGAGCATCGATCGCTTCTGAAATGGTTACCTATACGGCAGCGCAGAGCGTTGAGAGCTTTGACAACCCTGTTTTCTCTTCTTCACAAGCCCACTTCCCCTTCCTACCTGACCTCTCTTTGTCAGTATTTATGCACTGCGCACAGCAAGACTCTTCGTTCCGCCAATAATCGCCTTTTACGTTGTCCTTCTCATCGCTCTGGCTTCATTAAGTCTTCCTTCTTTGTCCAGGCGGTTTTCCTTTGGAATGACCTCCCTCAAGATATTAGGATGGTAAACACTCAGTTCACTTTCAAATTAAAAGCTCGTGAACACATTCACAAGAAGTTGGCAGATTCGTCTCAAAATTGAGTTGTTTTAGTCTTTCTTGCTTATCTTTCAGAACTTTATATATTTTATGTATGTATATATGTATGTATTTATTCTTATTTCATAAGGATATATCTTTTCTAACATGATTTTCTGTTTTTGCACCTACTGTGTATTGTCTCTGCATCACCCTAAGGTAGACTGGTAGAAAATGCCCAAGGCATTAAGTCCGCCTTTGTACGTTTTGTTGTGCATAAAGTTTTAATAAATAAATAAATAAAATAATGCAAAGAGGAGATAGCAGCCTTGAAAAGCTGGTCATTGTTGGCAATACCGAAGGCAAGCGACCGCGAGGCCGGTCGCCATTTTACAAATTTGGAAGTGTCTGTCTTCCAAACGATTGGCTTTGAGAAAAAATTGTTTGTGGAACCTCAATGTCATTTTTAAAGACCTGTCTAATGTCTATAGACACCCCACACGTAGGTATAGGTTTGATGAAAAAAAAAATATAGTTTCAGTTCCATATATGGGGCGACCCCCTAAATCCTTTTTTTTATTTTTGTATAAAAATCGTAAAGCGGTTCACAGAATACTTGTAGAGTTTCAACTGTGTAGTCTCAATAGTTTCCGAATGAAGTGGCTGTGACATACGGGTGGACAGACGGACATACAGACATGACGAATATATAAGGGTTCCGTTTTTTGCCATTCGGCTACGGACCCCTGGTTTGTAGTAATTTTTGATGAGCTCGTTATCAATACATGTTGGATTTAGATAATGATCATCAGATAAAAATAAAATAGTTAGTAATAGATTTTTGAAAATCATCAAATAAATAATTATAATAATATATAATCAATATATATTTTATCCCTGCTGCCCCTATTACCTACCACAATCGAGAGTTTTCGTATAGGGTAATGTTGGCTCACGGAAAATTAGCTTGATAGTAATCAAGTGAAAAAATGTACCGTGGATCCTGGACTAACATTGTGACGCGGTCAATAATAATTTATAGATGAACGGATAGCTGTCAGTGGGGCGCAAAGTGACATACGTCCGTCTAGCACCGCGCCTAAGCGCTCACTGTCGGATTGCATACGTAAGAAAGAGAGCGCGATGACGCAACGCTCGAACTTCTTACAAACCATATAATGATTAATTATAAAATAATAATTTATTAAATAATCAAAAATTAAAAACAACCAAATTTTGTATTTAAATATGATACGTTATTGTTATAAATTTTACCAACGTACGTTCATCAGTAATACAGATATTTTTGTTGGAAGATCATTTTAAGAGGTTAGTTTACCATTTTTTTGTATCGAGAAAACTTTTCAAAAACGTGTTTTGAAAACAACGAAATTATCAGAAATATGTTCAAGATTAACATATATTTTTTCCGCCGTGTCAAACTGTATAGATTTGGCTAAAAAATTGTTCAATACAAGCCTATTTGGCTCTTGTCATCGCCTTAAAGTAAAACTCTGAAGGTCGTTGTAATCTTCATAACAATCTTAATCTTAAAAGAAATTGCTCACTAAATTTGTTCCAGTCTATTGAATCTAATCGCTGAAAAGCTAGTCTTTGTTTGATCATGTTACAAACGAGATATTTCGCTTTTTTATTTTACTTTAAAAACGTAGTCTTTCTACTCCGTTTGTTAAGTAAAAGAATCTATTTTTACCCGACTGCTGCGAAGCCCAAAAGGAGGGTTATGTTTTTGACGTGTATGTATGTAAGTATGTATGCATAGTATGTATGTATGTATATGCGTTTCTTTGTTCCCTCATAACTCGTAAACGGATGAACCGATTTGAATGAAATATACGTCGTTAGATTCGTCTTGATGGCGCGGCGTGTTATAGGCTACATTAAAATAAAAAAAATCGTATTTTGGGGGCCAAATCGCGGAGTTCAAAAAAAAATTTTTTTTTCCAATACCATCGAGTAGGGTATCAACATAAAGGGTTTTAAAAGGAGATTACAAAAATATATAACACTTACACGTTTAAAAGAAATTCAAAGTGAGAAATCCTATAAACAAGCACAAAAGTTAAATCATCTGCGAAGAATTTTACGCGACCACTAAAAGAACAAACACAAAAGAACTAACAAGTTGGAAATAAAAAAAATAGTTAAAAAACCCGACTGAAAAAACTGAAAAGCAAAAAACAAGCACATTTAAAATTAAACAAAACTTGGAAGCAGGGTTCATTTGAATATTAAATTACGAAAAGAAAAAATTAAAATAGAATGGACCCCGCCTGCTTCCAAGTTTTGTTTAATTTAAAATGTGCTTATTTTTTCAGTCGGGTTTTTTTAGTTATTTAACTACTTTTTTTGTTGTTATTCACTACTCTTTTTGATTGAAAAATATGAAATTTTATAGAAATCTATTGTACGTACTACGAAAAAAATTACAATAGAAAAAGCATTTTACATTTAAAACGTGAGCTGTATCTGTGCCAGTAAAAGCTTCCTTTGAGCAGAATTCAATTTCAATGTAATCATCATTTTCAGACGCGAGAATGCGTGTCAAATGAGAAAATGAAAAAGGAATCTATTGAAAACTTAAAAGCGAATACAATTTTCTATCGTTTATATTGAAAGATAAAATATTTGATAAATAAGGATATCACTTTATGTTTTGCAAAAGAGAAATATTCAATGATTTCTCTCGTTTCGATGTTAATTCATACTTAGCTGAAGCTTTGGTAAAAAATGTCAGTAACTACGATGACCGTGAGCCTGAATGCTCATCGGTTTACATACAACCTGCGAATTCAATATACACCTATTTGTGCCTTTTATTTTTTGCTGACCAAACCTTCAAAAGTCTTTGGGGATAAGAATCCGGGAGTGGGAGATTTCTACCCCACTAAAACCCCGGTGGTCACCATCCGCACATGGGAGCACCATTGAGGCACCATTTCCTTTTGAAAGATCTTTCCGGAGCTCTCCTATTATAACGCCTGTTATGCCACATCCCTGGGGAGATTGGAGTACCTACCTAGTTGATATTATTAGAATATTTCATGCATTCCGTACCTTCTTTGTCGTATAACCGGAATGCCTCTTTAAGTTCTTGCTGCATCGCTTCAGCATCCTCCTCAACCATGAACCTGGAGGCCAGGGTCACGAACTCTTCGAACTCCAGCTCACCAGATCCTGAAATATGAAGTAACCGATGTTTTTACTTTTGCATTGCTCAAGGTAATGTTTTGTTAGAAGTAGTCTGCAAACTAACTTGGTACAGGTCTTCTCCTTGTCATCAAAAATATTCCTGACCTCATTTAAGTATGAATTTTGGAGAGGGCTTTCATATAAAATGTCTGTTATATGCAGACGTAGCTTGAATTTTCCTCAAACTCATTATTTTCGTTATACGTGTGTGCTATAAATATAGGTAATAAGTGCAAATAAATGGTTTCTTAGAAATGCTCTACTTATTTATAAGCTATTTTTATGCATACTTATTCTACATTGTTTTAATTACTTAATACTGTTTAAGTCACAATATTTCTGATTAACACAAAGAAAATCAACCTTCAACCTTGATCCAAGCGATAAATTGCATGGCAAACAAACACATATTTTTCAAACAAACTTCGAAGACAAAGTGACGTTTGTCAAACAAGTGTAACAGACGTAAGTTGCCTGAAATAAAGACAATTCGCATAAAGTCCTACAAATCATTCTTTACGCGTAACGAGCTCTCTTCAACTTGGTCCTTTTGTTTTCAAGTACACAAGTTTAATTTGTGAGACTGTAATTCCAGTAATAAGTATATTGATATTTTGACCAGCAAGCCTATCAACATTACAAAATGCCGAGACTGCATTAAATTGGAAAGTGCCTTTCAACATTCCTTCCCGCGCATAGACAAACAAAATTCTTAACTAACAATAGAGCAACATTCCATTTCCTGAACTGTCTCATAATGGTACGCAAATGGAAACTCATGATTTGTATTCAAAAATCAAGTATTTATTGATCGTTCAATTAAGATGTTTTCGTAATTAAGAGAGCCAACAATGTTGTTAATTAGCATGAGGGACACTCTCGTTCCTAATAATTTAACTGATAAAATATGTTTCTAGTTTTCTCAGCTGAGAAACGAAATTAGTTCATCTTCACATTTTTTAGTACGAGTAATTAAAATTGGAATGTGTATACGATTTCTGCCCGTTTTCATTTATACACCTTAATAAATGCATTCATAAAAGTGGAAAGTGGTCGATATTTACTATCCTGCTAAAGATTTTTGAACTATTGCATTGAAACTTCGCCAATTTTTTCTCAGGCAAAAAACTTAAGAAAATAAATTAAATATTAATAGCAGCAACAGGTTTTCATGATTTAGTGTATTTCTTTCTAACATTTTTTACCTTTAGAAAGTAGTTAAATTTCAGTTGTATCGACACAAATATTTCCACCCAAACATGCCTATATTGTGCTCATAGCACGTTGGGTACCAGTTTAGAATATTATTACAACAGGAACAGTTTCGTCTTGAAATAGAAATGTAGGTGAGATACAGAATGTATCAGCTGCTACGTTTCCCACGCAAATCATGTTGACTGAGGGGGAAAGGTTAGTATATTCCTAGAGACACACGAGGTACACGCATTTACATATATTTAGACGTTAGATTTAAATAGAGTTGTAGGTGCTTTTAAAACACTCCTCTATCTACTTCTGTTTTTTTTATTTATGACAGTCACGATTCTTCTTCTAGTATGTTAAGTTTGTTTTATAAATATCGGTTAGACCGAAAACAGTCATCCATAACTTAGGCCAGGACTACGAATGAAACAAACCTTTTTGTTTTCGATTCATACTTTTTTATGCTACGGTCGAATGTCGATGACCCTCGGGAAGGAATCCACTTCCGCATTTTTACGTGCGAAATATGTTTGAACGTCAAATTGAATTGAATAACTCAGAAATAAATTGCTATGAAAGCAACCTGCATTAAATCGACATGAATGTTTAAATTCTTGCAAAATAGTCCAATTGGACAAACAAAATAATGTATTTAGGTAAGAAAAAAAAAACAAGACAAACAATATCACCATCGTCGTTGTTATAAAGCAACGCATTAGAAAAATAATAAACCATGGAGCACCACCAATCATATTGATCCAAAAGAGTCTACCCACTAATGACTAAATTGTACCATACCATAATCTGAAAAAAATGAATGGACCTTTCTTTTGTGTTACTCTCATGGAATCTTATCCCCTAAATGGGTTTTCGATCTAGAAATACAAGTAACAACAAAATAAAGCTGTTTCGATGGCTCAGTTCAGTCAATCTTTTCAAACATTAACATGATGTAACTGGGAATTGAGTAGATTTTAAGCAATTACAGTGTAATTTCAGAAGAGGTAAGGCATAATTGAACTCCCGCCCATATAAAAACTGAATGAAAACTATACATGGTAACATTATTATTAAATACATTAGGTACTATATACATAGCATGTTGTAATGTATGTAATAATAATGCAGTATGGGCAAAGTAGCAGATTTGGACATTGCTGGAATTTAACTAAGTAGAGCATGACTATTGCTGGATAATAATTGTGACACTTGAAAAAGGTACAAGGTAAATACTGACCGTCTTCGTCAACCTCATCAATGATCTCCTTGAGAGCCTCATCGCTGACCTGGTGCCCCAGCATGCCCAGGATTGTGCCCACCATTACTGTGCCGATGCATCCCTTCTTCTCCTGGTCGAAGACATCGAAAGCCTTCTTGAGGACTGGAAGAACATTTTGTATTCTTAATCACTACCACTTAAATGCAACATTGTTTATGTACTTAATATTCAAAAATATTGAACCAGCAATTTAAAGGTCTAACAACTTTTTAATAGAAAAAAAAACTAAAGACTTATTTAACAAATTAAAAAAAAATACTCACTGTTTATCTGTTCCTGGGGAAGTTCGTCCTGAAATCACCAGAAAATTTTAAATTAAATTGCAAAACTAATAAAACTATTCACAAACAAAAAAATACACTTATTCCACTTCACTTAAATCACATTCACAAAAATAAATCCTCTCACCATTGTTTACGGTTCGCGGGTTCTAACTAAAGGAATTGGACGAAGGCGTACGCTATAGTGAACCACACTAAGAGGAATACAAGCCCTTTTATCTGAATGGAATGAGCGACTGTGCGGAGGCGCGCGAAAATATCACCCAGGTTGCTACAGTCAGTGCCTTCGTTCTCTACACTGTACTCCGACCAACGAGTCACACAGATTTGGCTTCGCAAAATGCTTTTAACCGTTGTCTGTAAGGTCATCATACATTAGTACAGTTGCCGGATGTCCACTGCACTGTGTGCATCATGCACGATATGCCAAATGCGTATTTCACTATAAACGAATCGATTCCGTTTGGTTATTAATTAGACATTAATTAAAATATCACCCTGCTTGGAAGGTTGCCACGCCATTTGTAGAATACTTTTCTCATTATAAACAATAGTAATAAAAGTACCTATTTGTACTGGAAATAGAATCGTGTTTAAAATAAGCTATATTATTTTCCGTGTAAAGACATCTTCTGTTCATAAATTGGAGGTTTTAGTGAATAGTGCATTTTCTGTGCGTTTATAATAATGTTCAATTTATTCAAACTACGAATAATGGATGCCATAATCCAAATATTCGTATTAATTTAATATGATAAGGATATAGAAAATTATGTTAAACTAGCAAAGCCTAAAACTGAAGTATATAATGACGTGATAATACCTAACAAGGCCTGTGGATGTCATAATTAAGCCTAACGCACAAATGAGCGCGTCGAACAACGATTTTATTGTATTACCATAATTAATTTGGATCCTCGCTTCTAATTTCACTCTAGTGTTGGTCACAAAATTGCCATCGGCGGTGGTCGTCAAAACTAGTAATTCACAGCTATGGAAGTGATTATTTTAATGCATACGTCATAAGCTTTGCTAATACATAACTAAATAATTATTGATTTGAAGGAAACTTTTTTAACTCATTCTTTTTGCGTCTTGCAACTTTGCAACTTAGAAACGAACGTTACCTTGTCTTGAATTCAAAGCTTAAGCAAGATTATCTTCTGGTACAGTGCAGGTTTATTTTTTAATCGCTTGCCCATAGTCACCAACTTACAGGTACATACAGCCATCTTGTATTTTTTACCTTTTTTTACCTTTCGTAAAATTGTATTAAAATGGACGTCGCTCCCAAAATTGTGTACAATTTCTAAAATGTTTTTTGGAGATTCTGAAAGGGTAATTAAGGAATCAATACGTTGTTAAAAAACCTAACTGAAAAGAAAAAAACAAGCACACTCTACATTATATTAATATTAACTTGGAAGCAGACGGAGTCCATTCTCTTTTCATCATTTTATATTCAAATGGGCCTAGGCTGCTCTAGCAGCCCCCATTAATTTTGTATAATGTCACCTATCTAAGAACATTTGGACGTTAATTAATGAAATCCATTGAGTGGTTTGGAAGATATGAGGGAATAAAGAATATTACAAATAAAGATAGGCGCGAAAAACATAACCCTTTCGTTGCAGTCGGTTAAAAACAGTCACGCTGCAGTTTTACTTCAGTTTATAAGTTAATAGGTAGTTGTTGTGTTGATACTGTACATTTAGGAATAAGTGTGTCTATCGTTATTTCTTCTTCAGCTTTTATTGATCTTCATTAAAATGCTAAATCAATCAAAATTAAATAGTGGTTTCGCCATCATATTGCACATGCAACCGAGTAAATAAGCAGTGATCTAAACGCGAATAGCGCGGGTGGGTGAGGGAGGGGGCACGGGGGGCAGGTGCGCCTGTTTTCAGACACTGACATATTTTGTTGCTCCCGATGCTGCCAAATTTAGTGAAAAGCTGCAAAATTATTGCTGAGTTTCTTTCATCCATATATTTTACCTGTATACCTAATAAAGTAAAGTTTCGTTCCACAGATAACTTATTATTAACATGTTTTCTTAAAATATTGAATGTGTAACTTTTAATATAAATTAAAGCCTATTTGATGGGAAAAAGCTCGCTTGTATTTTTGATTAAGTTTCTGTAAGCCAATAATTCAATTTTAACTGATTTGCAACTAATACAAACTAACTAACAGTGGAAAATTGTATCACACTGCGCATAATTTATGAGGTGCTGAGTAAACACTGCATAATA
Source organism: Diarsia mendica (assembly GCA_949316265.1). Taxonomy (NCBI): domain Eukaryota; kingdom Metazoa; phylum Arthropoda; class Insecta; order Lepidoptera; family Noctuidae; genus Diarsia; species Diarsia mendica. Next base: position 18,498,720 of record OX438897.1, read on the forward strand.
ATAACGTGTGCCAGTAATTTTACTAGCTCGTAAACAGTTTACACAAGCCGCGAACGGATTACATAACTGTTAAATATTTACTATAAGCCATAAATAATGTAACAATTTGCACCACATTCAGAATGCATGCAGATAATTATGACATTTTATTATTGCATTTCAGCCAAAAGACGTCCGCTGCTGGACATAGGCTTCCCCCAGGTGTCGCCACATTGACCGGACCCGTGCGTTTCGCATCCAGTGGATCCCCGCAACCTTCACCAGGTAATAATATTATTAAAATGCAATGTATAATAGTTATTTTGTCTTTTTCATGCCTATTGGTACCACTAAGTACTATAACAATTTCAGATAAAGTAATTTCATTTCACCAACTCGGGTTTGCTTGGTCATCATAGTCATCATTCTTCTGCCTTTATCCCAATGTACATATTTGGGGTCGCCTTAGCTTGTATTTTTCTTCCATACTTCTTTATTACTTGTCATCACAACAGTCGCCTCTACCTTTTAGCTAAATCATCCTTCACACAGTCCATACACCACATTTTGTTTTACATTCAAATGTTTCTTTACGACATTTTCCTCATTTTGCCGCATTTTTGTTTTTATTTAATATGGGCTTACTCTTGACCTCAATCTTGCCCTAAGGGCAGAGATGAGGTAAGGAGGGGCCCGCAAGGGCCGACGCCCGTCGGGGCTGCGGATATCGAAAAGTTACCGCGGCTCCGACACAAGGGCGAGGAAGAGGGAACATGGGTTGGTTTTTAGTCAGTAGAAGTCTGACACTCCCCTTCGCTCTGCCCAAGAGCGGGGGGGGTTATTCGATGATTTTCCACCCACCAAAAAAAAAAAAAAAAAAAAGGGCAGAGATGAGGTCGACGATGGAACGAGCTTACCCAGAAGAAGCCTATTTACTCGCGACTTAAATAGATTGGGGTTATATGAACGCGGGAAAACCGACGCAGGCAGGGTATTCCACTCCTTGGCTGTACGAATAATGAAAGACTTAGCAAAACGCTTCGTACGAATGTGTGGAACATCGACAAGGTGTGGGTGATACTCTGCAGTATGTCTAGTTCCTCGATGGAAGAAGGGAGATGGGCATTACATGGGGCATACTACGATAACCAATTTCCACGGAACTTTTCAGTCACCGGTACCACTTTCAGATCTCTCTTGTGTACTCATCTCTTATTATATATCCATTCCCGTAACACCACACATCCTCTTTTTTTTTTTTTTTGGTCACTTCTACTGACTAAAAACCAACCCATGTTCCTTCTTCGCCCTTGTGCCGAGGCCGCGTTATGCCTTTCGATAATCCGCCGCCCCGACGGGACACCACACTTCCTCTCTTTGGCATTTTTATCTCAAGCACATGCAAATGAATATATCTCTATTCTGGCCCAAGATTTTGAGATTCGTTTTGCCATCAAGACTGCAGGATCGTTATGGGTTGGTTATACGAGTACTAGTGTATGTTTCTAAAACCTTATATATGATGAAAGATAAGATTTGTGAAGCCTTTTTAGGGTTCCGTAGTCAACTAGGAAACCTTATAGTTTCGCCATGTCTGTCTGTCCGTCCGTCCGTCCGTCCGTCCTCGCTTAATCTCAGTGATCGTTAGCACTAGAAAGCTGAAATTTGGTACCAATATGTGTATCAATCACGCCGACCAAGTGGTAAAATAAAAATTGGAAAATATTAGGTTTTAATTTAATTTGTTATTTTTAATTTCGGAAATAATCGCTCCAAAAGTTAAAAACAATGTGTGTGTCCCCTCTAATTTTTGTACCATATGTTTAGAAAATATGAAAAAAATCTGAAAAGTAGAACTTTATGGACTTTCTAGGAAAATTATTTTGCATAATGGATACCCACCTTTAAACTCATAAGTGGGAACACTTATTGGGACGGACGAGAAACTACGGAACCCTACACTGAGCGTGGCCCGACACGCTCTTGGCCGGTTTTTTTTTTTACTTTTTTTCATTTATCAGTTTTTCCAATTACATATCTGAGATGGCTAAAAATCTGAGTATGGACTTATATTCAGACAATGACAGTAACATACATCAATTAGCATCGTAACAAAGACATTAAAACTATTCGCGCTTCATAACGTACCTTTAATTCACTCCGGTAATTGCACCTACCTGATTTATTACAGGGAAGAATGACAAGACTTCTTTATAGCTATGTTAACCAAAAATAAATACAGTTCTTTGCAAACGATAGTAAGAACTACTGAGCTGCCAGAAACGTTTCAAGTTCCTCAGATTTCTCTATGAAATCTGAACACTTCTTTTTGTTCTGAGACTGACAGATGATGAGATACTTAGATATTATGTAGGTGCTTAAAAGCAATATTTAGAACTAACAAGAATAACTGCAACTCGTGCTTGTGACATAGTTTTAACTTTCGTAGAACTGAATTTACTATAAGAAGTTAGCTTTTAATTAATGTCTCTAATATTTCCTTTGCTAAAGCAAATATTAAAGGAAGGAAGGAAGAGATGCTTTTAAACAAATTTCCTCAGCTTTTAGTAACACTTTGCTTTGTTGATATGTTGGAGGAACGACTTCTACATGAGACATATGTATTTTAATAGGGATGTTTACTGACAAAAAAAAATATGATTCTAATTAGTCCGTCTGTTAGATTATCGAAAAATATTAGATATGTATTTTTTGTTTTATCAAATCAATAAAAATTGACGAAGATAAAACGCGTCAAAGATTTGAGTGGGAGGTGGTGACGTCACTGCTCGCTAAGAAATGCCATACTAATGTCTTAGAATATGACATCACACGAGTTTTCAAAGCACTGTATCGTCTTCATTGTTTGTTTACGTGAAAAAAGAAAAAATATGAGTCCAATATTTTTTGGAAATCTATCTGACGGACTAATTAGATTTTTTTTTAAACATCCCTATTAATTAAGCTTATTTATAGTAGTTTGTTTGACTGCCTCGTTGGTTTAATGGTGTACGTTGTGTATGAGGTCCTGGTTACGATTCCCAGGTCGAGCCAACTGTTATTGAGTTTTTTCTTCAGGAATTTTCTCAGTCGCACCCAAGGAGTCTGGAATTGTGTCCGGTTGATGGCAATAGGCTCACCCGCTATTATATGGGACTTAAAAACGTAGCTGACGAAATGTTGGTGTCCATGGGTACACCTCTGCCTAAGCCTTCCAGGATTGCAGCCTTGATGATATAATATGTTATAGTAGTTTATTCCCACAGAAAGGCACGGAAGTGAAAATCATTAAGGGAGTTGAATGCGCATCTTCGACGGAGACATCATGGCTTGTCTGCGTGGAATAGCGCTGGCTCTGTACCACTAACAAATCTTCGTACAGCAGGTGTACGTTGTGATGCAAGGGCAGCAGAACCACCGCAGCAGCCACCACGATTTCTGCAGCACCTTTTATTTTGAAAGGTAACGAGTAGGTAATAATGTATTAATTCCTTGATTCAATAATATAGGTACTTATAATCGGTACGGGCAACAATCAGATCGTAATAAAATTAACCATTTCTGGCGTACTAATTTATTAGGAAAACTACTTAGGCTGCTTACTCACATGAAAAAGCAATAAATTAAAAAAGGCATAATTAACTAAGCATTTCCTTGTAACGTATAGTAAAGCTGACGTCACACGCGTCGTCTGGGCGAGTTGGCATTGCGCGCGCGCAACGGGCCGGCCACATCCAATTAATGTTTCATCTAGTCGTGCCCTAATCACTGTTACAGGTGCTCAGTAATTAATAGACTGAATATATTCGTGACATTATTTATAGCGTGTTCGCTGTTGGTAGTTGACTGTGCCTACATAGTTCGTTCTATTAAATAAGTACCTACGATATAAATATTTACATTGCATGTTTATCGTTTTGAGACTATTTATTTAATTTGGTATACAATTAAAATGTTTGTTTAGTATGTTGTTGTGACTATAATTACAGATGTTATTTAAAATAGTTTTACAATTATATTTGCCAAGGCAATGCAACACTTAACAAACTCTAAATTCTTTGGTGTCATGTAAAAGCACTAAAAAGCGTTTATTCTTATTCTTTCTTGCACACAAATAAAAAATATACCTACATATATTGCACTATTAATAAATAGCTTATTCACAATGGCGCCATAAACGCAGAATTGCGTTTACTCGTCTTTCTTATAAAATCGCTGTGTTACAAATTATAATGATTCCATTAAATAATCTTGCGCTGAAATAGGTATTCTAATTCCCAGGAGATTTCCAGCTAAATTACCTTTTACCGTGCAATAATCTTAGCTAGAATTTTAAGTAGTTCCTCCATCTGTAAAGTTCTCATAAATGTTTCAAAATTTCCAATATTAGTGCCCCCAGGGTGCTCTAGATATCTGTATCTGCGTCGATACTTAAATAGGGCTTCTGTAACACTTAAAGTTTTATTACTTAAACCCCTTAGGGAACGGTTAAACTCCTCCACTTTAAAATGTGAAGGTAGAATTTCAGAACTTTAAATTGAAGTAAAGAGTGAATCAAAGGTATCTTTATTTTAGAGGAGATGATTCTTCCAATTATGTGGATAAGTCATGATGGTGGACATCAATGATTTTTCAAAATGTCCCGGAATCTTAAGTTTTTGCAGCAGTGAGACCACTTTAGTCAAACTACAGAGTACAGACTCGGATTAAATAAACAATAGGTACCTATCTATACCACGACAAATATAAAATCTGTTCCAAGATTCAAGGTAGAGTGGCGCAAATGAAGAAAATTAATGAAGAAATTTAATTTAAAATGGTTATTTTCCAGCTAACATGATGTTAGCTGGAAAATAACCATTTTAAAGGTAAAAGAAATAATAATAATAATAATAATATTCCACAACTATCACACAACGCCATCTAGTCCCAAGCTAAGCAGAGCTTGTGTTATGGGTACTAGACAACTGATAAACATACTTATATATTTCTAAATACATACATATTATAGATAAATTACACCCAGATACAGAACAAATGATCGTGCTCATCACACAAACATTTGTCCTGGGTGGGAATCGAACCCACGACCTCCGGCATAGCAGTTAGGGTCACTAACCACTAGACCAACAGGCCAGTCAATATTTCGTACTAAGATGTTTCTTCGGAAATTAGAAAACATTTTATAAGTATTTCTATTAAAATATTTTCTAACTTTTAATGCTGTGTTCTGAAAACTCTGGGTTTTCATATACTGGAGAAAAAACGGTTCTAAAGCAAAACGCCACAACCTACTGTAGTTTTCCTTAATTAACTTCCAGCTCGGAAAAGTTTCAGATAAGTAGGTATCTTTCAGATAGTTTTCATCAAATGATGTATTATTATTTCAATTATATTGACTTTTAATTTAAATTGACAAGTTATGCTGGACATGTCATGCTATGTTTTTAGTATAAATAAACATATATCACTAATTCTGAAACCTAAACTTGTATAAATAACAAACCCCTATTTTTTTTTAAATATGAGCTCTTTGACGCTACACCAAAGAACCCCTTTTTAGTGGAAAATCCTCAGTGATATCCTTTCGTCTGAGCAGAATTCTTGGCATATCGGTTTTGGCTATTATTATGGAATTACGTGGCCCTTCTATCGAATTCGAAAACCTAAACCCTACAGCTTTTTTTCCAGTTAATTACATGAGATGATAAAGCAGGACTTAAATCAAGTACATGCCGTCAAACCAAATCAACCACTTAATTCTGAAATCAGAATAAAACCCGAATGAAAAAATTGTCTAATGTTAATCGTCACTCTAACCGAACCATCTCTCACGACTGATAGATGATCCCTAGGTGACGATGTCATCACCAGCTGCCAAAGGAGACAATGTCACTGCCAAGTGCATTGTTCTGCACTAGGAAAACAATTGCTGCCAGCAGTGTAACCCGTTTCGCCTGGCGGTCTATTGTTAGCGATCGTGATATCATTTATACAAGTGATATGTTCAATGGTTTGTGTAACCGGTTGTATTGTGTACTTCCTGGTGCAATTTGAGGTCGGTGGACCTTGTGGCTAATTATGAGAGATGGGCGGTATTTAAGTGATAAGATATTAATCGGTCTGTAATTCTTTTAGTAGGTACACCGTCCGATTTTAGAGAACTATCTTGCAAGAAAATTATTTATTAGCTGTATATTAAACAAATCTAGTTATAGTTACCGATCCCCACTTAACTAAAGGTAGTTACGGTGCATGGTAAGCTTGATTGAGCTCTATTAGCTGTAACGATAAAAAACCAAAGGTGTAATCTAAAGTTGTAATTGCTGCAAGCATTTCATGTTGAGTTGCAAAAATCAAAACTGCTAATATTGAAAGTCACCAAGTACATAGAACCAAGTAAGGTAAAAATATGAGCTTGAACTGTGTCGTCAACATAGCGACTTTCAAAGCAACACTCAGATTCCAAAGGAAATTCTACTCTCATATTTTATAGTCTAGCCAAGTACCTACTGATAAATTTACATTAAATACACGTGTATATTCGTCGTCCACGTGGCAGTTATTAACTTTAGATTCGTAACAATGGAAAACCAAAATGACAAAGCGAAATTGCTCGCGGCAACGAAGCGATTAAAGTTCGCAGACAAAATAAAAGGCGAATACATATTTTTTAATCAAAAACTGAAGTTATTTTATGAAATACTATTTAACTAGTTTTTAACTTTAAATTACTGCGTTCTGTAAAACGAGTTTTTGAATTTTAATTTAAAAGCATTGTTTTGTAAAATGGCAATCAGACGCACGATTGAAAAAACTCCATCGGTCTCCCCGATGAGCGCCATCTTAGTGGAATTGGGCAAGCTCGTAGTGGCTCTTACCAACTCTTCAGTGGTTTAGTCCAGTAGGTACATTGTATGGCCCCCCTGCTTTTGAAAATAGATATTCACTAATTCTCCAGCTCGCTACAAAGTCTATGAATTGCGTGGAACGTTCAATTTTGGAAAGTGTAAGGCATGTTAAACCCCGCAAAAGAATGAATGTTCACGTGATCGACCGGTATAGACAAGGGTTGAAATGAATTATGAGCCCCTTGCCCCGAGCCCTTGGGCAATGGGCAATTATGGCATACTTACGTGTTACACGAGGTTGCAAAAGATAGAACATGTATGCATGTGAAGAATATAATCTATATACCTAAAGAAATTACATGACTATTATTATCTGTTCATTTCTTTTCCGTTCATTTCTTAAAACAAAAAATATTTTTGTTTAAATCAGAACCTCCATCATGGACACACTCTAAAGCGCCCAATAAGACGTGATGACCTCACGCAGTTCCTGCAAATCGTACTCTGGCATCAGACCGGGCAGACGCTAAGATACAGTCATTAGAATCGCAATAATCAATTTAGTAAATTAATAGTGTACAATGAATTTCACGGGTGGCCATCGCGATATTAATTATCTAGCCACTTAAAATAGTACTGTAGTAGTCATGAAATTACACTCATGTACTAAATGAATATCACACAGTTTTTTTTTAGAAATACCTTTATTAAAATTGATCGTCATTTGACTATAAAATAAACTTACATCTAGTTCTAAAAGCTAAACAATTATTCAATAAACTTAATCTTTAAAATCACACTCAAAAAATAACTCGATATATTTATTTAAAGAAATATATGGTTACGAAAAGACAAGGATCATATTTATTGACGTCGAAACATTCTGACACATCACTTTCATTTGATACGTCAGAAGAAACAAGGTCGCTTGACGCGTGATTCGTGATTGTTAATTGATTTTCTCTAGGCCTACAGTTGTTTTAAATGTGGCCAGGAATAGAACAATCGTCCAATGGGCAAGACAATGCAGGTCGCGCGCTGTGCGCCGGCGCGGTCGCGGTTTTGTGGGCGCAGCGTCAGAAACAGCTGTAACAGATTGATTCACGGCGAGGACACTCACTTTGACGGCTATCTGATATACTGTGACTTCATTTTAGTTGTTCGCCGAACTCGGAAGGCGAGATAGAGTAAGCTCTTGTTTCGAGAAATACTCAAGAATTGTATGAAGTAATGTTATTTTGCTCTATTGCATTATTCACCATTTTTAACCATTTTCATGCCGCGGTGGGCATGAAGCTGGTTAGGAAAAATAAGAAAACACTGGTATGTTTCGAAAATAACTAATTTACATTGAAGCTCTTGCTAATGGTTACCTACTAAGCAGCACATGGATAGAAATTAGCTCAAAGGAAGTGAACACTAATGAACATAAAAATGGAATGAATAAATGACTTCTGAAATGATAAATGATTTCTAGCATGTGTTGTGATAAATGGAAAATATTTCCTGTTACAAACTGTCGTAAATCAACTACTTTATGGTCTCGTAAATTCCGCTGTTATCAATGTCGATGGAATGATACAGACCATCATCGCTTGAAACCCACGAATACGAAGAAGGATCCATCGTATTAGACATGTATGACCCATCGTTATTAAAATGATGACGTATACGCCATTCAGCGAGCTGGTCATCCGTCGGCTGAAGAGCAGAAATGTAACTAGGTGCACTACTCTTACTACTTCTCCTTGATATGGTCCTATTAAATTTGTTTGGAATATGGTTCGAAGGCATTATGAATATTTTCTTATGATGAAAATGTGGAGTTGACTCCGGATTTACCCAGTCATTTCTCAAAGGAACTTTTGGAGGCAAAACTAAAGCGTCAACTGATCTGTGTTTGACAAATAAAATTCTTTTGCTACCTTTTAGAAGATGAGGATATTGTCTAATTACAGTATAAACGCCAAGTGCTCCAATTATAACACATAGTATCCCGATACCAATGTATAATAAAATGTAAAGATTATTGTACGCACGTTCATAATCAAATGTTGAATTTTCGTAGTGCACGCAGTTATCACGATCGACTTCGCCCGTGCTTAGTATTATTGGACAAAATACATAATTAGCACTCACATCTCTATTGTAGATCCTGAAAGTAGTAGGAATATCGCTTATACAGTAAATTTCATTTTTACATGTAGTCTGGTACCATAAAAGGCCATACTCATTTGGTTCCAAAGCACCTATTTCAACCAGGGAATAGTTATTAGTTTTTAAGAAATATGTTAACTTGATCCAGTCCGTTTTAGGCATCATTGCGGTTAATGAAGTTTTACCAATAGTAGGAAGGTTATATAAACTAATTGATTCATTTTCTGGGCATGTGTGTCCATGCACGGGTGATACAAGTCGCATAGTCGAGTTTAAAACAGCCATTTCAACATTTCGGCAGTCATTGCTCAAATAAACAATTCCACAAATACCATTGTCATAAAACTCATCCCATATCTCGTCCCATCTGGCACCACCATTTTCTGTGTAATTTTTCGTGTTTGTTTCAAGATTTTTAAAATAAATACTATCGTTTTGAGAACAATTTGTTTCGAATTCACTAAAAGTTTTATCTTTAAAGGTTTCAGGGCTGTAACAATATGGGTCGATAAGCAACATATCCTTGTTCGTTAACTGTCTAATTTCATCCGCTGCACAATTGCAATACCACAAATTATCCTGTAGATTAATTCTAGGTTTATTTTGAGGGTACGAGATGGCCATAACACTCTTAAACAGACCCGGAGGTATTGTAATAAGATTGTTGTTATGAAGGAAAATAATTTCGATACTATGTAAATTATCAAATGCTCCTGCATTGATAGAAGTTATACCACAGGAATTAAGATACAAATCTCTGCATTCCTGAAGTCCTGTAAAACTATTTTGCCCCAGTACGTCACCAAAATAATTGAAGGAAAAATCTACGATCCTTAATTTCAGAAACGATATTGAACCTGTTACGTTTGCGGGATCCCAGCGGTCACTTCGGGTTATTGTAAGACTTCTTAGTGTGTCATGTACTGATCTCAGAGCATCTCTTGGTACATTAAGAATGGTGCTGTTCCTGATGTAGAGTTGTTGTAAACTCGACAGTCCTACGAGACTATTTGATGTCCATCTTCTCAGCTCTAAATTTTTAAACTCTAACACTCGAATGGTTGCAGAGTATTGGCTCATGAAGGCGTCACATGGAACATTCCTCAGATTCCCGTTCATTAATGTCAATTCGTGAATATTTCTTCGTAATCTTGACAGCCATTGTGTTGGCATAGTGTTTTCCGGGAACATAGGTTTGTTCAAAGTCAGAAAAATAGATTTGCAAGTTTCGTCTGCTTCCTGAAACAAATCGATGTTTCATTGAAATCTGTGAAACTTGAACACGGATTTGGAAACAACAAACTATACATGGCTGGATTATTGCACTTCAAAATAGATACTATTACAATAGGGTAGTTGACAAAAACAAATTGAATGGTCCGTCAGATAGATTTCCAAAAATATTGAACACGTATTTTCTTATTTCACGTAAACAAAAAATGAAGACGATACAGGGCTTCGAAAAGTCGTGCGACGTCACAGTTTGGTCCTCTTTTACCAGACTATGACGTCAAAAGTCCCCACTCCATGATCTTTGACAAGCTTTATTTTCGTCAATTTTTATTAATTTGATTAAACAAAAAACACATATCCAATATTTTTCGATACCTAATCTAACTGACGGACTAAACAGAATCATATTTTTTTTAGCCAATCAACTTCCCTATTGTACCAATTGAACAGAGAAATAAAAAAGTAATTGTTAAGCTTACCGTAACAGCTTGGATGATGTCTTCTTCATATTTGTCGAAATACGGAGCTTCCTTGCAGACGATTCTACAACCATTGGTGATGCAGCGTCTTTCTCGATCGATGGGTGTTTGGGGTGGCCACTTCGGGAGGGTCATCAGAAGTATGAGGATGAAGCTGGCTACTGTCAGTGCTGCAAATATGCTTTGGACCATAAGACGCAACCAGCCTCCACTGCATGATGCGTTTCTGAGAGAAGAATAAGCTCATTTTAATTAAAAAGTAAATATTTAATTTCGACACAAAACAGTGTTTTTTTAATGAAAATAAGAAATCGGTTGCCAATCATGTCTATTTCATTTACCTAGCGTTTTTCCAATTATATGGTTGACTTTCAGTGGAAGCGAGAGTGTAAACAGATGCAGGGGAGTTTAACTTTTACATGGCTAGCTAAATGTAAAAACTTAACTGAAAAGACGATGAAAAACTTATCACGTAGCAACAGTTACTATGTACGCCAACGCACGTCAACCAAACCATTTGATTTGAAACTTACGCTTGAAAGTCAGAATCACATAAAATAGTATACCTACTACAACAAAATATTTTAACAAATCAAAACTCACTTTGCTACTGAAGACAGTATTTTAGTTTTATTTGCCAATGATCCAGGCCGTACCAACTGCAGTCCTCTCATTTGGAGAGCCAAATAAATGGAATTTAAATGGCTATAAAATAGGCTCCACCAGTGACTAAACTAAAACCTGATGTCACTATATTGTCACTGCAACAGAAGCTCATGAGACACAAGAGAAAACGATTCTCATATACACGTCCATAACAATCACTGACTAAACTGCGATACTCATTTCCACCCACGGATATAGTACTTTGATAGCCCATCCGTATCTCGATAAGTGTTATCGAGACAATGATGATACTTTATCACCCCATTAGTGACTTTCCTGATAAACTTTGTAAACAGAAAGTGATCGAACAGGCAATTTCATGGGCAAGGGCGTTTATTGCCTATTAAATGGATGCCTGATTGATGGGTTTCGTATGAAAACTTGTATTATTACATAAATGTGATGCAAGAGGGGAGAATCTTGCAAACACGTTAATCAAACATGATTTTGAATACACTTCAGTGGGAAAAGGCTTTGGAAATCACGTTTATGTTGTTCGATGATAAGGCTGTCTGGCTACGCCATTACGTCACGACCGGTTACTTTATTTGGTTGGCATAGGTATACATAAATAACGATACCTAGGTAGGCTACTTTAACATGAATGTGAGCTCATGATCACGGTAATTAAGGTGTCTTTTGATTGGGCTTTATTAGACCACTGCTATAGTTTTAATTAACAAAATTACAACCTAAGGCCCTAATTTCAAAGTAATTTATGAAAACCTTAAATAACTTTCTTTTGCTTTTCAATAACTGTTGGGGATCAGGTCTGTCCGTCGTTGAAATAATGCGAGCGTGATGGTTTCACAATTATATTTTGAAATATGTATGAAATTACATAAGTTACAGACTGCGTGGATGGATTAGACCGCCATGGCCATGGCGGGGGTCTGTAAAGGATGATGGATGTGACTTGAAGGAAGAGAGAAGGTAAAAAGGACTGATTCTATACAAACAAAAAGTTTTTATAGCTGCGGTGAGTTAGCGATGTTGCAATCCGTGGAAGGGATCCGCGCGACACTGGCTCCGCCTGGTGGTGGTGATGAATGTATGAACCCCTGTGCCAGCGTGAATGCTCAGCGATCACCAAGTTCGGCGCGCCGGTGATAGGTGGCGCCAGCGGTTGGCATGAACATGCCCCCGGCCTTGGAAGCGCTGCTTCCAAAATGGTTCCCGGCACGGAGTCAGGCGTCGCCGCTCACAGGTTGTGGAGGCAGCGGGCAGATCTTGGAGAAGGCACGCCTGATCGTGCCAGCAGCTGTCCTGATGTCAGCCACTCGTGCTATGCCGTCTCCGCCTGGAATGACACGTAGAATGCGACCGAGCCGCCACCTCAATGGTGGCAACTGGTCGTCCTTGATGAGGACAAGGCTGTCCAAGGTGATGTCCTCCTGCTTGGTCTTCCACTTGGTTCGCTGTTGCAGCTCAGAGATGTATTCTGTAGACCAGCGACGCCAGAAGTGCTGCCGCAGTTGCTCGATGCGCTCGTAGCGTGTCAGACTCGAAGTTGGCTGGTCTGGAAAATTCCTTGAAGGTGGCGACGTTAACGGTCGGCCAATGAGGAAGTGTGAGGGGGTGAGGGGGGAAAGGTCAGAAGGGTCTGAGGAAAGAGGTGACATTGGACGGGAATTTAAGACAGCTTCGATTTGTGTCAAAGCTGTGGAAAATTCCTCGTAAGTTAGTCGCGCGTTACCTACTATGCGTCTCAGGTGATACTTGCATGACTTCACCCCGCCCTCCCATAGTCCGCCAAAGTGTGGAGAATAAGGAGGAATAAATCGAAATTCAATGCTATTAGTGGAAGCGTAATCAATAATGGCCTCCGATTCCTTATGGAGAAATAAAGGAAACTCCTTTTCCGCGCCCACAAAGTTTCTACCGTTGTCGGAGAAGATAGTGCGAGGCGTACCTCGCCGGCTAATGAAACGTTTTAGTGCTAATATGTAGTCGTTTGTAGATAAACTAGTAACGAGTTCCAAATGCATGGCTCTAGTCGTGAAACAAATAAAAAGACAAATGTATGCCTTAGTTAGTCTAGAACCTCTGCCCTTTCTGGATAATATGAAAACCGGTCCCGCGTAGTCCACACCGGTTCGCATAAACGGGTAGCCCGATTCCAACCGTTCGGGGGGTAAGTTGCCCATGAGGGGCGCTAGTGTCTTACCTCGATTACGTGTGCACGTTATACATTCGTGTACTATTTTTCTAGCAAGATTTCTAGCGTTCAATGGCCACCAACATTCACGCATGGTAGCCAATAAAAGTTGAGGTCCGGCATGTAATAATCGTGCATGCTCGTGCTTAAATAAACAAATCGTGAATGGATGCTTACTGCATAATAAAATCGGATGTTTTTTATCGTAGGTGAAGTCGGATGAATTACATATTCGACCGCCAACCCGAATTATTTTATGTTCATCAATAAAAACATTTAAACCCGAAATCCGATTATATTGTTTACAACGTTGCTAGATAGGAATTTGAGCTGTTAAGTTATTCAAAACATCTGGAAATGAATTCCTTTGAACGAGCCTAATTAACATTCTCAGCGCGGCGTCCAACTCGTTTACAGATAAGAAACCGGTTTGTCGTTCTGTTTGCTTAGCTCTTGAGTTTGCTATAAATCTTTGTACGTAGCTACCGATTCGTACGAGCTTTGTGAATGACGCGTCCTTGTCGAATTTAAGTATGTCTTCGTGCTGAATATTGGGTAAGCAGGTTTGTTTTTGTTTTAAATCTGGTAAGTTATATTCTTCCGAATTATCGCGGTAAGTTTGCTCAAAGTCATGTGAACGATTATGTAAATAGGATGGACCGTGCCACCAAAGTCCGTTATCTTTTAATAAATCTAGGCCGCAACCTCTAGACAATAGATCAGCTGGGTTGTCCTTACTACTCACATGTAACCACACTGAGTCACCTGTGAGTTCATTTATTTCAGTTACTCGGTTTTGTACGAACGTTTTCAATAAATGTGGTGACATTTTAATCCAACCCATAACGATTGTGGAATCCGTCCAAAAGTATACTTTACTGAACTGCAATCTAAGAGATTTAATTATTTTATTAAATAGCTGGGCTCCCAGAAGCGCGGCGCTCAGCTCTAAGCGCGGGATGCTGATTGTTTTTAAAGGTGCGACTTTGCCCTTAGCGCACAATAGTCGAACGGTTGCGTCACCGATATTGCTAAATGTACGTATATAGGTACACGCGCCGTATGCGTCTTGAGACGCGTCGGTAAATATATGAAGCTCTGTGTATTGATTATGATCGCCTATTACGTGGCGAGGGATGCGAATATCGTTTAGAAATCTTAACGTAAAAATAAAATGTTTCCAAATGTTAGCAATTTCCTGAGAGACCGGAGTATCCCAGTCAATTTTACTCAGCCATAATTTTTGTAAAATCATTTTTGAAATCATGACTGCCGGCGAAAGAAGACCCAATGGGTCGTATATTTGTGATATTACTGATAACATTATTCGCTTAGTTAAACGTGAATTGTTGTCTTGGTTCTCAATATTTGTAACGAAGTGTAACTCGTCACTAGTGTTATGCCAACCCAATCCGAGTGTTTTGGTTTGCGCATGTTCGCCTATGAAGCGTTCTGTGGCTTTGTTGTGAGATGCATCTGAGTTAAAGGTCCACTTGCGCAAAGGAAAACACCCCGATTGGAGCACGTCTGATGTTTTTTGACATATTTGAAGCAAGTTGTTTAGATCATCATCACCGGTGATGAGATCGTCCACGAATATGTCTTCCGTGATGATGCGAGCGATGACGTCATCGTCGCACTCTAATGCTAACTGTCTAATACAGCGCATACTTAAATATGGTGCTGACGCAGTTCCGTACGTGACTGTATTTAGTTGATATGTATCTAACGGATCTGAAGGATTATCCCGCCACAATATTAATTGTAGTGACCTTTGGTCATGCTGGAGAAGAACTTGACGAAACATTTTCTCCACGTCTGCACAAGCTACATATTTATATTGTCTAAATCGTAACAAAATCGAGAAAATATCGTTTTGTAACGCGGGTCCCGGGTACTGAATATCGTTTAATGATTTATTCGAGCTAGTGACGGCACTAGCATCAAATACAACGCGTAGTTTTGTTGTTGAACTAGATTCCTTGACAACACCATGATGTGGAAGATAATAATTTGGTTGACTACAAGTCTCCAACTTGGACATGTGACCTAAATCATTGTATTCACGCATGAAGTTAGAATATAAATGTTTAAGCTCTGGTAAACGATCGAGTTTACGCTCCAAGGTTAAAAATCGTTTCGTTGCTGACGTGTAAGAATCACCTAGGGCATCTGGTGCCTCTTTCAACGGTATACGAACCGAAAATCTACCGTTTTCAACGCGTTTTGTAGTGTTATTGAATATGTTTTCGCAGGTGCGTTCATCATCTGTTAAGGGTGCGCATGATGATGAAGGAATGTTTTCGAGTTCCCAAAACAGCCGGAGTTGTTTATCGATTTCCTGACTGAAGTGGCAATGAACGTGAGCAGGTTTTGGGCTCCTCGCGAGCACAGGACCGGACAATAACCATCCTAATTTTGAATTTTGTAGGAATGGGCCACTTGCTAGACGTATTTTGTCTGTTTCTAGAAGATCCCAAAATCTATCCGCGCCGATCAACAAGTCAATTTCTGAACTTACGTTAAACGTCGGATCTGCTAATTGTAAGAACTCAGGTATATATATATTACCGGCTTCGATGTTTATCGTAGGCAAACTGGATGTTATGCATGGCAAGATTAAACAGCGAAGCTTGGTATTGAAATCGCTTAATTTTGAACGTATTGTGACGTCACATGAATGCTGTGATTGCGAGACTGACTGTCCCACACCCGATATTTGAATAGTGGACTGTATATATATTGCATTTATTTTCTTTGCAAATTTCTCAGTTATGAAGCAGTTTTGGCTTCCGTTATCTAAGAGCGCGCGGGCCGTATGATACACGTTATTATTATCAGCTACTTCAATTAACGCCGTAGAGAGCAAAACAGTACTTATTAACTTGAATTCGGTAGTGTTCGCTTCACACACAACAGTAGTGGCCGAGTCGCGTGAATGCACTGTTGATGTCGCCAAACTGTGTGATTGTGGATGTACGTTCCCTCCGTTCGACGACGCACGCACATAAGCGCTGTTTCCCGCCTCGTCCATGTGTAGCAAACTGTTATGTTTGTTTGAACACTGTTTACACGAACCGAACTTGCATTGATCTAACGCGTGACCGTTTCTCAAGCAATTTGCACACATCTTATTTTCGTTAATGAATTTAATTCTGTCTCTCACGGACATATTAAGGAATGCTGTACACGAGTATAATGAATGTTCCCTATTGCACAGGACACACTTGGGTAAATCCCATTGTTTATTTGTAGCACCACGGTAATTACTATAACGCGTCGCCTTAGTAGCCGCGTAACTATGTACGCGCTGTGAATTTCGTTTATCGTTTTGGTGTTTAAAGTCGCTATGATGTGTTTTTTCCTTTATGTGGCTAGTGCCGATCATTTCCAACGTGTCCGCTCGACCTCGGAGGAACGTTATTAAATCGTTAAGTTTTATTTTTTCTCGTGAACCTAGACACGTGGCACCGATGTGGGTTTCCCATTCGCGTTCTGTAGACGAGTCCAGCTTACTGACCACTAAATAAATTATTAATGTATCCCAATTAACTGTGGGTTCATTCAGTGAGTTTAAAGCGCGCAGATTACGTAAAATAGTATCAATTAATTTCCTTATTTGCGATGGCGATTCTTGTTTTAGTGATGGAATATTATGCAACGCTTTTACGTGATTATTAATTAACAACCTCTCGTTGTGATAACGGCTTTCCAATAACTCCCATGCGTGAACGTAGTTGGCTGGGCTAAATTCCAACGCTGCTATCACTTGTAACGCGCTTCCACTAAGTGCTGACCGCAAATAATGGAATTTTTGGATCTCGTCTAGATCGGAACGATTATGAATCATGGTTACGTATGAATGTTTAAATTCTAGCCAGTGATCATAGGCTCCATCGAAGGCAGGTAATTTTATGTCTGGTAATTTAATATTGACACGTGGTTCCGATGCAATTGGAAGTCGACTTGTAATTTCCGCGTTTTTAATTAAACACTTTGCACTGGCTATTGCCGTAAAATAAATATCTTCTAATGCTTCTATGTATTGTAGATTCGCGTTTGTTTCGGATTCCGGAAGGAGTAGTTCGAGTTCATTTTCTACGTTGTCGAATTTATCGTATAATTCACTCGCGGCTTGAACACGTAAAGTTAACTCAGCTGTTTGTAAGCTTGTTAAGTGAGCTCCCGCGAACGATTCCACGTAATTTTTAAACTGGGTTAACCGACCCTTAATGTTACCCCTACGTTTCTTTAATTCGGAAAGAACTTCGTCCACTGCCTTGACCGACATTCTGACGGAATATGGATGAGCGTTATGTGGTGTGGTGTGATGTGGTGTGGTTACTCACATGCAAATATCACCTGGTCCACGTGGCTGCCACACTCGCGTGAACTGAAACGAAACACAGCTTTAACACAAATCTTTAACTGAATGGATGTGACGGGTGGGATTGACGGGACGGAACAGAGACCTGACCGTTTACGTATCTTACGCCTTTGCCTTTTTCTCTGGTTTGATGTTATTGCTGGGTCACTGGACCAGCTGTGATGATCGCTGCACTCGGTCGATCGTGATGATCGCTGCACCCGGTCGATCGTCTTCACAGCCAGCTATTGTCTTCAGCGCCCGGCTCCAGTCCGAGTCAAAGTCCGCAACGTGCCGGCAACGTGGTCGGCACCGTGTATGTGGAGTCTTCTTCCGGCTGGTATTCTTGTAGATCCGTCTCGTAGGACCAAAATGTTGGGGATCAGGTCTGTCCGTCGTTGAAATAATGCGAGCGTGATGGTTTCACAATTATATTTTGAAATATGTATGAAATTACATAAGTTACAGACTGCGTGGATGGATTAGACCGCCATGGCCATGGCGGGGGTCTGTAAAGGATGATGGATGTGACTTGAAGGAAGAGAGAAGGTAAAAAGGACTGATTCTATACAAACAAAAAGTTTTTATAGCTGCGGTGAGTTAGCGATGTTGCAATCCGTGGAAGGGATCCGCGCGACACTGGCTCCGCCTGGTGGTGGTGATGAATGTATGAACCCCTGTGCCAGCGTGAATGCTCAGCGATCACCAAGTTCGGCGCGCCGGTGATAGGTGGCGCCAGCGGTTGGCATGAACAATAACAATCTGAATAAAGAATTTATGAGGCAAAATAAATTAACTTTTAAAAGGTTTCTTAATAAAACTTTATAATGAGCTTTTATATTATGTTAAAGCCTAGACTATTAATAAAAGGAATAAAAAATGTTTGCTAGACACGCCACGTTAAGAACCTAGGGGCTGGCATTAAAAGTCTGCTGGACAAGCCGATTTTGGTAAACCCAATTTCTATGAAAAATATAATTTAATGTCTAACTTTCAATACCTGTTGTTTCTCCGCCCACATTTCTCCTCGTATATGTGAATGCTTTTGTTTTTTTTTTTAATAATCACTTTTATTTTGTTCGAGTTGTCAAAAGATTTTGTTTTAAAGCTTCATAAGCCCATCCACTTATAAAGTGTGTATCCCTCTGTACTTAAATTAAGTATGTATTTGAAGTTTTGTGCCAAGTGCACGTGTACCATAGTACTGCCAATATGCGTATATTAATATAGTCGATAGAGCAGATTCATTTGCAAAAGTTTAGATGTAGGAGAGGAGCTCGTGGCTAATTAATACCAGCTGTTCGGGTTGGTCTGTATGGGTGGTACTACAATATTATTAATAATCTAAATATAGTTTTCAAAAGAAATTTACATTTCCACATTATAAAATATATTTATGGTTGCGTTAACTTCTGTCTTAGAGTTACTGCCAGTAACAGCAGCACAGTGCAGCGTCTTATTTAATTACTAGCTTTTGCCAGCGGCTTCGCCCGCGTGAAAATGACGATTTTCCATACAAACTTTCATCACCTATTTAACTCTCTTAGGGGTTGAATTTCGAAAAATCCTTTCGTATTCCTTGTCTACATTATAAAAGGAACCTCTGTGCAAAATTTCAGCTTTCTAGGTCCAAGGGTTTGGGCTGGGCGTTGATGAGTCAGTCAGTCAGGACTTCTCTTTTTATTTATATTGATGATTTGGAGAGATGAGGAACAGGGTGTAAAGTTCCTCATCCCCCGTTGAAAAGGGAGGATCCTCCGACTGACGGGCAGTTAGCCCACCGGACACAACACCCGTCTGGTCGGAGGATTCTCCCCTTTCAACGGGGGATGAGGAACTTTACACCCTGTTCCTCATACTCCCCCAAATAGATATAGATATAGATAGATGACTTGTTTCGGTAAAGGAAACAATCGGGAGGAAACCAAGCACGCTTGAGCAATATTTCTCGCTCGTATGTCAAGCTAAGTCAGAGGCCGATGGGTGGTATAAAAGCTCTGACACCAGCTTATGTACTGACTACACGATATAGAAAGAGACTGATAGCAAATCTTCAATAGTTATTCGAAAAATAACATAAAATATGAATGAGAGCCTAACTTAAGGTACGGGACTACGCGATAAAGACGATATCTACCTATCCTACGACCGTAAGACCTAATATAAGATAGTAACAGTAAATTGACCTAAGGACACTTCTCGTTTACAAGGAAATAAATTTTAACAGCTGTTCGATATCCCACACCACTCAGGAATATGAGATAGTAAAATACTCTGATGGCTAACTCGAGAACTAACTCTTCCAGTGTAGAAAACTTCACTTTCTTACACATTGTTTATTTATTAAAACAAAATAAAAATTAAAAGTCATTTATTCAAACTAGACTGATAATCAACACTTTTCGAACGTCAAAATTTACTTTACTTTACTTATTTACATTTTTATAAGACAGTCCCCCAAAACGCACACCCATCGACACTTCCTAGTGTTTAGCTGGAAAGAAGAAGTGGCGAAACAAACTCCCCAGCACACATCTGTCTGTTAGGTTGGTTAGAAGAACCAGACTCGATACAATAGCAAGGTGTCAGTTAAAGAATAGTGGCAAACGCTCGAACAAATTTTTGTTGACATTTTTTTTTTGCGTCAGCCTATGGAAAAAATATATTTGTATAGAGTTTGAATTCCTGAACAGTTTTGTCTTCAGTTATATTTTTATAGGTACGCCAGAATTAAAGATATTCCTGTTTAAAGTTTTAGAGGTTATGTTGTTAAAACGGGTTAGGGGCGATTCGTCCCTTCGTACTAACCCACCCTTCACTTGATTGCAATTAAAAGAGTTGTGGGACGAGTTGACCACTATCAATTTTTAAAAGGGGCAACTGGTCCCGGTCCGAGTTTCATAGTGGAACGAATCGCCCCTAACCCGTATTAACAATGGACTAATCGAAAAATAACTATAGAAATACAAAATAAACTACGGACGTTTTCAGAATGTTAAAGCCCGGTGTCGGTCGCAAGCTGAGCGGACCCATTAATGACTTCTTTTACCTACCTCGCAATAGAAAACTGCTTACGTGTGTGTTTCCACAAACACCAACGAAACACCAACAAAGAGTCGAGCGAAAACGAGTAAAAATGAGCTTGCTCTGCTCTGTTTAAAGTTTTAGAGGTTATGTCGTTCAAACAACGGACTAATCACCCTACTTACCCTTTAAATATAGGTAGATAGAAATGCATTTACACATTATAAACTACGGACTACCGTATTCAGAATACTAAGTCCAACCGATGCAAGATACCGCGGCCTCGACATAAAGGGCTAAGAAGGAACATGGGTGGTTTTAGTCAGTAGAAGTCTGACACTCCTTTTCGCTGTCCAAGAGCGGGAGGGGTTATTTGTTGATTTCCCAACCACCCCAAAAAAAAAGGTTTACCTACCCTTACCATTTTAGTAGATATAGAAAAACACGTTTAACACAATTTATTTATTTAGAATAGGTACACCAATAGTATGTACATTTCACAATCATTCATGACAATATGCAGGCTAGGGATGTTATAAGGTATCAATTGCATAACTCTCCTAAGTACAATAACGCTATATCATCGTAAAGTTATAGAAATAAAATGTGTAATAGAAAACTAAACATCTTTGCTATTCGTCTATAATTGGCTAACTCCACAACTTGTGTTGGCTCAGGTTGGGTTGATGCATCAGCATCAGGCTGGATTACATTTTCTTGTGGTTGCACATCGTCAGTTGTGTGTAGCTGAGGACTACTTTCATCTTGACTATTCATACGTAGGACTTCTCTTCTTGTGCGTAACCAGCACGCATGGCAAACACGTTGTATAATGCTTGTAGGCCTTACACGGCTACCCATCGTGATATTC
Organism: Diarsia mendica; assembly: GCA_949316265.1. Taxonomy (NCBI): domain Eukaryota; kingdom Metazoa; phylum Arthropoda; class Insecta; order Lepidoptera; family Noctuidae; genus Diarsia; species Diarsia mendica. The sequence goes on from OX438897.1 coordinate 18,520,504, forward strand.
AATTCGATGTACACACATTATAGTCCAAAGTAAAGAGGCAGAATCGGAATCCAGAGTCATCCTTAGGCAAGTCACATAGGGAGCAGTAAATATCAGAGTTCATAAGCAGAACTAGTCGATGAATTAGAAAATCACGGAGAATCGATGGAAAATAATATAATGAGATGCTCGTGCAGACTATGACAAGCTGTCAGTTCAGTACAGTTGACAATTGAAATGTCTTTTAACTTACAAAGGTTTATTACATGCCAATATTAAAAGCATTGCTAAGTCAAAAGTTGTAAAGTCAAGTCAGATAGAAAAAATAAATTAAGCTATGATTATTTATTATCACCTGTAATCTAGTCAATTGAGCTCATAATTATGATGATTTTTTTTCCAGCGATTGATAGGCCATAAGCTTGATTTGATAAAACTAAGTAAATTATTTCGTCGGTATCTATCACGGTGACTTAAGTAGACGCTTATTAATTCCATCAGCTATAATATAGCCACTGTTCAAGATTTACTACAGACACAAAGTTTATGCACAAGTAATAAAACCGTACAAAGGCAGACTGGCGGGCTAGTAAAAGACACGCAAAAGCATTACTTACTCGTATATTTAGTTGTATGTTTAGTAGATTACTAGTTACTCGTTTTAGAATTTTGTACTCGAACATCAATACCTTTGTAAACCAAAATATTTTGAAGATTAAAGTCATGGGTTCGAACCCAGACGGTCGCATTACTTGTAGAACTTTATTCAGTCCACTTCTCGTCAACCAATATAGAAAAACTTTATAAGGAAAGTGGTACAGGTATCCTATACTGCCCTCGTAAATGAAAACACAGTAACTTCAGTTACGACTTTACGAGTCACTGAAGTTACTGTGTTTTCATAATATGTACTAGGAAACATCCCAGCAATCTTTTTTGCGTACAGTTACTTTGGGCTTTGTCAAGGGTCCGTTTACCCCTGAATTGATGCGGTGGAATTCCGATAAAATACTAAACAAGTACCTACCTAAGTAAGTTTATTTACCTTTCATTCAGTGCCAGTGTTATCGTTATCCGTTTGTTTTTCATTCAAAATCAAAGCTAGATACCCCCCTACCCGAATACATAATTATGTATCATTATCTACGAGGAAAACAATACACAATCGATAATTAGGTGAATCATTGGACTAATACAAATAGCTGTGACACAGGTTTGGGCTTTTGTTATGTGTCAATCAACTGTACCTATTATCGATAACTAACTTTTATCCGCGGCTTCACTTACGTTATGGTTGGAAATATTGGCAGGAGAAAGTTTAAAACATAGCCTACTCTGACCAAACATAGAATTCTGACAGATAATGTAGCTTTCTATTTAGTAAAATAAGTTTTGGAATCGGATTAGTAGTTCCGATGAGTACTCCCTATATCCTTACTTACTAACTACAACTTAGTAACTTTAGTTCATAATAATATGTCCGTCGGGGCTGCGGGTTGATCACAAAGATACCGCGGCCTCGACATAAAGGGCTAAGAAGGAACACGGGTGGTTTTTAGCCAGTAGAAGTCTGACACTACCTTTCGCTTTGCCCAAGAGCGGGAGGGGTTATTTGATGATTTTACAACAACCAAAAAAAAAGGTTCTTAATAATATTAGTATGGACGTAGAGGACTCCTCGTCCTACAGGCGATCACATTGAGGTTCTCTTTGCGCAAAATATTTTGATATTTATAGTTTGACTTACATATTTTTTAATACTTAAGTAGTGTGTATTTCTTATATTCCCATAACAGATCATCACGCTTGTAATCCCGGAAGAATTATACATAGGTGTACCATATCATTTTGCGAAGTGGACGTTATGAGCTGATACGGTACGCACACCCGCTTTCACCACTTATGTTAAAGTCTCATGTGTTATTTATGTGCGAGTCTATTGGTATTCATAAAATTAAATACGCGCTTTGGATGTAGAGTTGCGGACATCAGCCCGTGTTACAACACAATCTATTCATGTAAACTATAAGAGCTTTCTTATTATTTCCATTGGTTTTATTAACTCCATGGTGAATTTAGAAGCGATGTTCAGAATTTATTCCGATAGACTCATTTCAATAAATATTTAACTCAAATAAAGTATCACAGAAATTTCGATGTAGGTACTAACAATATAATAAGTATCCACGGCACTAGTGTGAAGCAGAATCAGTTTGCTTGTTAAAGAGTTAATAAAAACGTAAAGTGACCTGTGCAATTCGCTCTCCTGTAAATTTTACATAGTCGTTATTTAACTATGTTAAATAATATATTTACGTGAGGACAGTCAAAATATGACAATACACATTGAATCCCTATGGATCGCTCTCGCCAATGCTGCGAGCATTATGCATGCATACGTCATAATTATCGACGGTATTTCCGAACGGTCGCGTTCATTTCCCCTGTGGCTTTTAATACAGGGCCCACAGATGTAGATAACATTAGATAACGATACCTAGTTTGTGAATATGTGCACAGTATTATATTGTTATTAGTTTATAGAGAAAATACAAAAAAAATAAAATAAAAGGATCAGGAAGCAAAATTTAGTTCCAACCATTAAATCGGTACTAAATAGGAACAATGCATATGGACTAGACAAAGTAACATTCCTCAAATAAGATAATTATTTTAATACGTTGCTCCCATACTGGGATTTTCTTCTGTATCGTGGTAGCCTCATTATAGGTACAGCCAGTTGTTCCAGGATTTTATCCAAAACAACCGCCTGTATATATAATTATGTGAGCCATACAAATATTTGTTCTGTGCAGGAATCAAACCCGTAAGACGCAGTGCAGCAGCGAATTACTCAGCCTCTGCGCTTACCATGCCATCCCATCCCACTGAAAGTCGTAACAGAAACAAGAATCGCTTTAAAATTGATTGGCTAAAAGCCCTCAAATCGTTGCAAATATTTCCAAGCTTCATGGCAAGTTGTGACAAACAGCTTCCTTGAACCACATTTCTACATCAATGGCAGTAACACTGAATACTGATAGCGATGTACTAGACACATATGTAGTTTCCCGTGAAAACCACTCACACCGGCGCAAAGCGATTGGTACTCGTCCGAGCATACAAATGGCCTATTACTAGCTTACTACACTGTCGACTACATATTTTTCTATACTCTGAGTTTTATTTCACTCGTTAATCTAGAATTTCTCACTGGGTCCCGGAGTTATGTTTTAAATTTTCCATACAATTTATCGTCGTGTAATTTTTTTGTTGCACTTCAGTACAATGTTTTATAGCATTCGACATCGGTTAGAGTACTGCTATATATTATATTTTATACACGGAGTCGACCGATTTGTCCACTATCATTATTAATTAAAGAGCTTGGGTCTAATGCTCGTCTTTATCGCTTAACCCCTTTGTGTAGCTTTGAACTACTATGAAAGCTATTTCGATTATTCTTTTCACAAACGAATAGCACTCAGTCACTAGATAAAATAATTTTATTTTTATTATAATGCAGTTCTGATTCAACAACTTTATGGAGTACCTATATATTTATCAAAGGAAACTTCAACTATCTCGTAGAAGTTCGTTTTAATTAATTTAAAATTCTTCGAACCAAGTTTCATAGACAAAACATTTTACATTTCCGGACGATCTACTCAGACAATCGTTTTAATAAATAACAACTATCTTATTGTTGAATTTAGCACTATCTTCGAGCAGGTTTGCGAGATGCCAAAGTTTAATTATTACGAAGCTGTCAGTTACATTGGCATTAATTGGCCAGCCAGAGAGCCCCGAGTCGGCAAGTTGGTATCGCAGATCAAAACTTACGATGTCCAAACTTATCCTTTGTCTCGGTTGGGTAAACAAAGATGGTGGTGTACTACATTGTTGCTTTTATGTAACGTGTATACTAAGTTGTGCTGCACTTTAGTTAGTGGTGGACTTAACTATAACATTTTAGAGAGATAACGTTTATAAGTTTGGATGTGATCTCCGAAACTGCTCATCTGTTATAAAAAAATCTCTGACTAATTGTATTATCGAATGACATAGAATATGTTTCAAGAAGAAACCCCTTCTCAAGTTACAGCAATTAATCGGTGCAGATTTACAATAAGCAACCTACCCTTATTTTTTACCCGACTACGGCGAAGCCAAAAGGAAGGGTTATGATTTTGGCAGTCTATGTATGTATAATATTCCACAACTATCACACAACGCCATCTAGTCCCAAGCTAAGCAGAGCTTGTGTTATGGGTACTAGACAACTGATAAACATACTTATATATTTCTAAATACATACATATTATAGATAAATTACACCCAGACACAGAACAAATGATCGTGCTCATCACACAAACATTTGTCCTGGGTGGGAATCGAACCCACGACCTCCGGCATAGCAGTTAGGGTCACTAACCACTAGACCAACAGGCCAGTCAAATGTATGTATGTATGTTCCACCGTAGCGCCTAAACTACAGAACGGATTTTAATATATGAGGTGTCAAAAAATTCGTAAGAATAGCCCGGGTGACATAGGCTATATAAGTTTTAACAAATATTTTTATGACGGAAGTTAAATGTCAGATTATAAAACCGAAAAAAAAAATTGAATAATCATTACATGTTTGGTATCAAATGAAAGGTCTTGACGAGCACATTACAAATATGTATATTATATTATAGTTTTAGTCAACGTATACGTTTAGAATGCGGTCAAACTGTTCTCGCGGTCTAGTCTGTGTTATTTACTCGTATTGTGTAAATAACTAACAAACAAACATATAAGTAACACCCAAAAATAAAATTCAAAAAAAAATATGTATAAAAATCTAAAACCCGACTACTACAAAATCGCGGTCTTAAAAGTAGAAAACAATTCTTGTCTGATATTCTTCGTAGTCGCATGCCACCTTGCTAATGGCAATTAGCAGCTGAATTCTGTATCAATGAGAACGCCATGAAGGAGCATCAGGTATCAGTGGTATGCGACTACGAAGAAAACTTTTAAGACCGCGATTTTGTAGTATTCGGGATTTAGATTAATAAACATATATTTTTATTATTAGCCCCTGCTGAGCAAAGGCCTCTCCCAATAAAATTGTTTGAAGAAATTTGTTTGAACTCGAAGCAAGTTTGAACTCGAAGAAATTTGTTTTTCTTTCGATTTCATATTAAAAACACATATTTCAAGCACAGTTATTAGTAATAATTATAGTAGACGGTTAGAAGGCTAATTGAACTAAGCGACATTTTGTAAAACTTGCAGGAGGATGAATCAAAGTTTATAAAAAATCAACTAAGTATTTCATAGACTTTTATTTAATTAATACAGTATATTCCTAATTAAAAAAGGCAGTTATTTAAGTTATTACTGTTGAAAATTGAGTATTATTTAAGAAAATTTATGTCGGTTAGCCCAAAATGCATCAGATTTAGTTATTTTTTGAGAAAGACATAATGATTCAAATGCCTACCGTAAATAAAATAGCTGAAATAAACTGGCTCAAGGAATAAAATAATACGAGAGAAAATACCACCTATGCCTACTAACCAGTATTGTACATGTTAGCAAATAAATAAATAAATAAATGAATTTAGCGCCAAGTCAACTGACAATAGGGGATCGGACAAAAAAAAACTAATTAGTCCGTCAGATAGATTTCCAAAAATTATTGGACACGTATTTTTTCTTTTTTCACGTAAACTTAAAATGAAGACGATACAGTGCTTCGAAAACTCGTGTGACGTCATATGATAGTACATTTTGACGACACAAGTGACGTTTCAAGCCCCACTCCAAGATCTTTGACGCGTTTTATCTTCGTAATTTTTTATTGATTTGATAAAACAAAAAACACGTATTCAATATTTTTCGATAATCTAACTTACGGACTAAACAGAATCAGATTATTTTGACCCAGTCCGATCCCCTAATATAATCAACATGATGGTGTCGCACCAGAGTGAACTAGTTTGATGCAGATGCCCATTAAATGGACTGCCGGTTGAACCCTTGCTAGATTATAGTAGATATTGATGCTTAGGCCATCGTAAGTCAGCGACGTTCATAAGATATTTTTGAGGTTGGTATGCCACTTATAACAAATCAAAAAGGGATCAATCGACATAGCTTATTGTTTTGGTTTAATAAAAATAGGCCAAACGACAAAACCACAATCAAGGCCAAAAAGCCAAATGCCCTAATCGACACCCATTATAAAAGTTCGAAAAATTTGAAAAGCTTAAGTCATTCATATAGTCTTGAATAGTGAAGAAATGATTAATATGCATGCTCATTAAGACTGAAACAAACTTCTCATAGCACGCACTTCGGCTTTTAATTATTCCTGCCACTGTCGCAAAATTGTCAAACTACTATAGTTTGTGATAGAGACGAGAATACGTCTGATTCAAAGCAATTAAGTAACTTTTATCGATCTCGGTCTAAGTGTTGGTGGTGTCTGAATTTACCTTACGATATTATCTTTCAACGAATATATGTCTAATGTAAGAAGATATATGCAAACACGACTTACTACGTTATATTACAAGCAGAAGGAAATATGTTTCTTTGAAATACATTATTATGCAAATACTTACAGGGACCATAAAGTGTATGTATAAGGGAACAAACGTAAAGGAAAAGCATATGAAAATTGCATAATTAAATGCGACAAAAAGTCGAGAAAGTATTTTGAATTATTAACAATCTTATCAGTCCCGTGCGACGTTAAATCAGTGTCGGGACGCGAATAAAATGTTCCTAAAGAGAAAAAATATCCATATAACAGCGACTGAATAAATGTGAAAGCCATTAGTTAGAGCGCAAAGAGGCGCCAGTTTAGTCTTTTGAGATAGAGAGAAAATTATGACCATATTCTTTGGTGATTTTGTTTAGTGAGTAGTGGCAAATGCTTGAACGCCTTGAAGTCCATTTAATCTGCAAACATACACGTACGTCAAACAAAACCTCTTGTTAAATGTATATGTAGTATATATTTTATCTTTTGCAATAGAATAGTATCCCAATTGCGTAACATACTTATAATCACAATACAAACGGTTTTAAGTAAAATAATTATTCGAATTTTGCCTTTTCGCAAGTATGCTGCGGGATTGACTTACAGTCTAACCGAATGCAGGTGAATGTGCATACTGAAATATGATTGAAATAAGCCATATATGTCAGTGGCAAGTTCAATGAAACAATAACCTGTTATTGGTTTTCGCAACCTTTGAAACCCCGCGTTTAGTTCGCAAAAGTCGTAACAATTTTATTTTATTGCTGCTTTAAAGACCTACCCTACCTGACCTGCTTCAAATATTTTCAGTTAAGAACACATTACCATTAACCTACTTACTTTTTAATTGCTTTTAAAAGCTGTAAAAGCTGCTTCGATGACGCGGTAAAGGAATCACTTTTTTCTGGATTTTTGTCTTCGCTATAAGAACAGAATACTAACCTAATTGATATACTCATGTACTGCAAGTAATAAGTACTGCAAGTAAATAGTAAATTGATATACTCATGTGCTGATCGATCCAAGCCTCAGATTGGTCGAAATGAATTCTAAAACAATAATATTTCTATCATGAAATCCCAAGGTTCACCGAAAAAGTGATACAAGATCTGATTTTCAAAAAACAGACAAAACAGCTTTCAACTTGTTAGGTTGGAACAAAAACATTCGATGGGACCACGTTCTTTGATCCCCTGAAATAACTTGAACGAAATAAATTGTATTGAGAAAAACTATCTATATGCAAATCAGGTTTTATACAAACTAGATTCGTGGAAGGAAACATTTAAAAAGAGCAAGGTGTTTTGTTTAGCACGCGTTACGCGGAAATAAATAGCTGAAGTCAATTTCTACGAAATGTGGGAAATTCCGTGACAAAACTTCAGTTAGTTATTCGTGAAAACGTTGAAAAATACCACCGGGTCGTTGGGGAGCCGTGATTGCAATATTCCCTCCGTCCGGCGTCACGCGCTCGCGCTCCTCTTCTGATGAAAATATGTTCCTGGTTATGTATTTTTTGTATAGTTTTTTTCAATTGCCCCGTCTGTGGCTCGAAGCGATGAGGTCATATTATTTTATGTTGCTAAGTTATGTCGCCTTTTCCGTAGGCTATAGAAACCTGTGTTTATTAAGTACTAGCGGACGTCCCGCGGTTTCACCCGCGTAGATCCCGTTCCCGTGGGAATACAGGGATAAAAACACTCAGCAATAATTTGGCTTTCTATGGGTGAATAATTTTTTTAAATCGGTTCAGTAGATCCCGAGATTACCCCTTACAATTTAACACATACACAAACTTTACCTCTTTATAATATTAGTATAGAAGTATATATGTTGATATAATAGGGTACGGAAGAAGGCGGCGGCGGCGCTGCGGAATATCGGTCTAAATTCAATTTGACGTCGCGTCGTCTGTAAGATATATGCTCTACACAAATCTATATAGGTACGTTTTTCAGATATTCTCCATGTAGGTGTTCAACCTACCTTTTGAAGATATTAAGGAAAGAAAATAGGAAAAAAAAACATATTAAAAAGTAATGCTTCATTGCCCCTTATATAAGACTTCACGATTGACTAAATGGGTAAATTGGGGACGAAACCAACATTCGGTGTGTTTCAGGAAATACCTTCAATTTAATTTTTCAACATCAGTCATTGAGGTAGGTATTGATTAAATGCTGGTGGTATGTACAGTCGCCCACACAAGTGCATGGATACCTTAAGGCCTATTTTTCTGTGAAGGTAGAAATCAAATTTTCGAAAATAATCAATAGATGACGTTTGGTTTCTGCACAACTGTCATATTAAACTCTTCAATCCCCAGTGTCACTTGTAGGTGGCATAAGTTTTATTTCTGTTTCTACCTCACAGCAATTTTATTTGTAATTCTTACTTAAATAATAATAAGAAATTAAACCTTTAAAGTTTTTACTTTCCACAATGACAATATCCGGATTACCCAGTGTCACCTGTAAGTGAAATAAAAAGGATGTAGATTTTTATAACTTAGTCCTAACTAAATGTAATCTATTCTGTTGAGATATAGAAAAAAATGGACTTTGACTTGGGAATAGGTTAGCTAAGTAAGAAGTTAGGAAACACGTATTAGGTTGGATTAATACCCACGATTTCTAAACTACTTACCTATACCTTTTCAGTGCTTTACTTTTGGCATTTTGATATTTTACATAATAATTAATCAGGTTAATGTTTAGCAATTTATTTTTATTTCCTTGGTTTATAACGAGTGACCAGTTAGAGTACTGTAACCGATCTACCCAAATGACTTTTTTATTATTCTTCGTTTATTTTTATTCTTCGTCTTTACGTTGAGCTCCTTGAGTACTCGAGCTACACGATAGCTGACAAAAATGCTTGTACTGACTGGACAGGTCCACTCAAATCAGTGGGGTTCTATCTTCAAAAGACTGTCATAGACAGTATTCTGCATAGTCCTCATGTCAGTTGACCGTGATTATGTCTGGAGTTTAAAATAGAGTACCTATGACCTCTGAGTTTGTTTCAGCTGTTTCTTGTAAGGTATGAAACCGCGGCCGAATCAAGCTTTAAAAAATTACGTGTAAAAGAAGTGTTTGTGAAAAGTTATTTGCAAAATAAACATCAGTTATCAATTACACATGTCTGTGATTGCTCATTAAGTTTTAAATACCTACATAAATAAAAAAACAAGTATTTATTTAATCTTTGATTACGCTCACACCGCGGTTGCGTCCCCTGAGCCAACATCAAGCCGGTGGCGATGGCGGTGGCAGCGTATATAGGAAACACGATAAATCAACTGTCACCGAGAGATATTGCTTGCTTGCTTTGCGTTAGTTTATGACCCTATTCCTACAGGCAGCAATGTATTGCAAACTGCCAGATTTAGACAATAACGCACGCTATTGATTCTGATTGAACGTAAGAGCCGTGCAAATGGAATACTGAGAGCAGTAGCAGGTATGATGAGGGTTTGAGGTTACTAGTTGGAACCAGTAGACGGATTACGAAGAGAATTAAATTGGTAGGTACATACATGACTAGGACCTTAATTAATTATTATGTACATGTCAAAGAAGCAAAAAGACACAAAATCCCACATTGGCCCAAAAGGGTGAATTAATACTAATGATTCATTTGTAAAGAACGAATGGCTGAATATAATGATAGTTAAACATCATTATAAAACTTAGACATAAATTTATATTCACATTGGTAAGCTTTATTAATTTAATGTTAAGGTTTTATAAAATGAAGTTGATTAAAGTCTATCTCCATATTGTAATACAATAGGTAATGGTTTCCTAGAACAGACATCGGAATTAGCATAAATTTCGTTTTCTGTTTACATCATAAATTCATAATGTAGGTAGGTACCTAATAATTAATTAATACTAGTGACCCGCCCCGGCTTCGCACGGGTGCAAAAAAGGTATTAAAACCTTCCTCTTGAATCACTCTATCTATTAAAAAAAACCGCATCAAAATCCGTTGCGTAGTTTTAAAGATTAAAGCATACAGACAAACAAACAAACAGACGCGACTTTGTTTTATACTATGTAAGGATTTTGACGATAATTTTACAAGAACTTAACTAGTATGCCGAGTACTGGTACAGTCGAACAAGCTAATAAGTATTTAGGGTAGAGATCTTTATAATTCTATAGCATTGAAAATATTGATTCTAATTTTGTTTCAATAAGTGTTTTGCATTAAGCGACTGATGTCAAACGCTGTATCGTTTGACATCAGTCTCTAAATGTATCTGTATAATCTTAAAAGTAAATACAAGTTAGCTGGCTGTATACTTATTAGCTTGTTCGACTGTACTATGGTTTTCGATCATTATAATCTGGATTTCATTTTATTATGGGTGTTAACTATTTTCGCGTCCTAAATGGTTTCGAGGTACTTTAGCGGAACAGCTATCTCTTGTACATACCATCGGTGGCCAAATTAATAGGGACAGTAATAAGATTTTTGAATTTTCGAGTTTAAGTTGATTTGTGTATTATATAATTGGTTGTAGGTCTCTTATGTATTTTTTATTAGTATTTATGTTCTATTGGGATCACAAAAAATCCAAAATGTATACAAAACTGTTTATTATTAATCAGGTAAAAAAAAAAAATTTGGTAAAGCTCTTATTTCAGCAAAGGGTGGTATCACCCTTTGCTGATAAGAGCTTCTATGTGTCGGGGCATGCTCTAAATAGAATGTTTTGCATTTTCCTTTAGTTTGGCACTATGATGCCATTCTCTGGTGAGGGTTTCTATAAGTTGCCTTTCGGTGGTACACACTTCTTTGGCAATGGCCCCTTTTGGTGAGTTTTCATTTTTTCAATGGGATTCATGTCAGTTGTCTTCTCTGGCCAAGGCAAAACAGTGTCATTCTTTCAGCCAAAAATGCAGTAACGCTTCTGACTTTGTGGCTGCGTACTGAGTCATCCATAAAAATGTATTTGACATCCTCGGGGAACCATTCATTGACCTGCGGCAATACCTGGGTTTCTAATACTTGCTTGTATTGGTCTTGTTTCATCGTTCCTCTTACGCTGTATAGGCGCCCCATGTCTTTGGCTGAGATGACTGACCAAACCGTATCACAAACCGGATGTTTAACCGTCTCTATGATGCAATCGGTGTGGAATCGTTGACCAGGGCGTCGTCATACAAAAGAATTTTTGTCGACCAAAATTTGAAAAGTTGATTCGTCAGAAAGGCATACCTGTAAATTAACAGAATGAATAGTAGAAAATAGTAGAAAAGTTATTGACTAATAGCATTATTAAAACAAGTTATTTTTCCTCGACTCCAACCTGCGACAGTCATATTTCGATGTTGTCTGGCCCATTGGAGTCGTTTCTTTTTCATACTGTCACTAGGCGTGGTTTTTTTGAAGGCCGCCGTCCCATCAAGTTCTATTCGACCAACCACCTACGCATTGTTCTTTCCGAAATCCTTACACCCTCGTCGTTCATCATCGTGGTCAAATGAGCAACACTCTCTTTATGAGTTTCGAGGCAGATGCTCCTAACTCTTCGATCGGTACGAAGTGTGGTGGTCCTTTTTCTGCCACATTTGCCAACCCGAATTGCCTCAAGAGGCTTTTTATTGTCAATTTTAATTTTTATTCGATTTACGACAGATTTTGAAACCTCAGTCATAGCAGCTATGGCTCTCTGGGAATGAGTGGAGTGCAGTAACAATGTTAGTATTTCTCTACATTTTCTTGGAGAGGTGTCCAAAGCCTTGTCTATCCTAAAAAAAAGGAAATTTGAGGATATTGCGTTTAACTATTAATAAAATGTAAATTCATAGACAAAACATTGCAAAACTATTTTACTACTGGGCATTACTTACCTTTTGATTATTTTAGACAAAAAAAGTCGGTTAAATCAAATGAAAAACAGTTTCTTGAAAATTCAAAAATATATACTGCGAACCGCGCTTTTGAACAGACTATGACCGAATTAGAAGAAACGTCCCAAAATTGACAAATGATGCACGGATTCACTGTGTTGCCACTTGGCAAAAACAGTAATAGTAGCAGTAGCTATATCAGATAAAATAACCCTTTAAATTCAACATAGTTTTTCAAATATACTTAATAAACTATAAACTCCATAAAATCAAGCACTGTCCCTATTAATTTGGCCACCTACTGTATTATCATAGGTAAGTTTAGTTCAAATAGACAATTAGATAGTATCTATGGGACGCACAGTACGTGCCTAGTAATCTGAAAGCAAGTTGTTACCTTGATATAATGTTGGTAAAGCATTTTATTTTCTAGGAAAAAGATTAAGAAGTTACTTATTATAAACCCTCTGAATTTTGAGGGGTTAACGAAAATTTAATTAGAAAAACTGTTTTGTTTACCTAAATGGTTTTGTTTACCCTATTCCTAAGTAGGAACTTTTATCCTTACGATTAATTAGATCATAGATAGTGCATGCATACATCATCAGATTTTTTTTTCATATGTCGCTGAAATAAAAATTCTCATAGTGCCCGCGAAATTAGAATTTTCTTACGTTTCTTGCAATTTCCCGATCAGTGGTCAGATTGTGTGTAAAATAATATTATATAGGATACGCGACTGTAACAAATGTGACTTTACTGATTGATATGATTAATATCACCAACTCAAACTTATTTTTTTTTTGAAGGATGGTGGAATCATCAAATGACTAATCCAGCTCTAGGCAGAGCGGTAGGGAGTGTCAGACTTCTACTGGCTAGAAACCACCCATGTTCCTTCTTAGCCCTTTGTAACGAGGCCGCGGTATCTCTTTCGAACAACCCGCAGCCCCGACGGGACCAATACAACCCTCTCAGTTCATATTATTTCCTTCAGTGACTATTTGATGAAAAAGTCAGATTTGTCATTATTAATCAGTAAAGTCACATGAATCGTTATTTGCAAAAACAATTGGACGGTCCAACACATTCAATATGACCAAACGTCTACCACCAAAATAAATATAATCTTTTTAATCGTAGCATTAACTCATTAAGCTCTGAACTTAGAACGCGAGGATTTGCGACGAAATAACAAAACTTTGTGCTACCTAGTACGCCACAAAATTCATAATAACAACTTTCAAGTAAAAAGCTCTTGGACTACAAACGATAAAGGACAATACTCATAATATGTTCTCAAAGTTAGTGGGTAAGTCCGTCCGTTCACTGCTTAGATCTCAGTCGTAAGCGTAACAAATGCTTGAGCTAGCAACTTGAATGTTCAACTTTAAAGTTACGGCGTTATACTTTTCTTCTTATTATACTTCAGAGAAAAGAATAAAATTATGATAAAGAATTCTGCTGTCATTTACTATCTATACTCTAAATAAATGGGAAAGTAACTGTGTGCCTTTCGGCCCCTCTGTCTGTCTGTTACCTTTTATAATATTAGCAAGTGAACGAATTTCGGCAGTTGACCGGTTAGGAGAAAAAAGTCTTCTTTCGGCGGCAGGTTTTATCAGAAAAAGTAGCGATCGTTTTTTTTTTTTTTTTTAATTTCTTTAGTAAAACAGATTATCCCTTTTTTTTTTTTTTTTTTTTGGTGGGTGGAAAATCATCGAATGACCCCCCCCGCTCTTGGGCAGAGCGAAGGGGAGTGTCAGACTTCTACTGACTAAAAACCGAACCCATGTTCCTTCTTTGCCCTTGCGCCGAGGCCACGTAATCTAGTACATAATACCGCGGCCCAAACAGATTATCCCTACTTTTAAAATTTAATGACACAGTCAATTCATAGCGTGTACTTTTTAAAATCAATAATTTCCTTCAAATTACCAACAGTTAAATATTCCGGGCAGGTACCTACATTATTTATTAAAACTAACATGGTTTCCAATGACAAGTTTATTGTCCTTCAAAACATTACGTGATCAATAAATAGGTATATGAATTGACTAGTTAAATTGTAATGTAGGTTACGTACGCTTAGAATCTTTCAATAATATTGTTAAAATTCGAAGCCGTATCCGGAAGCCGAAATCAACTATTCTTAAATATTCAAGAAAACTCCTATAATACTTAATTATGCTATCTTCGAACGTCCTCTTTCAGAACCTACACATTTTATTCTTAGTTTTCCAAGAAAGTGTTTTGATAAATGATGTTTATAAAGAACCTTTGAAAGTCGATATCACAGCTTCCAAGAAAATAGATTCTTCAATACACTTCCTCGAAAAGAAAAGAGCTCTTATCAATCAACTATTAGGTTCAGAAAGTATGTCAAATATTAACATCGATTTTAATTTATATAATGGTAGTTAAATAGGGGATGAAAGTTTGTATGAATAATCGTCATTTTCACGCGGGCGAAGCAGCTGGCAAAAGCTAGTATTAAATTAAATATATTATTATTAACAAACTAAAGCTGATTTTAAACAGTTTCTTTAATATCTTTAAATTTTCACCTACCACTTATCTACCAACGCTAATGGGATAGGAAAAATGAAAAAGGTAGCTATATGAAAATTCGGTAGCGCGTTTGGACCTCCCGTGACGAATTTACTAGGAGCTCAAACAAAAGCGACAGTGCACGACAGACTGGCCGTAAATAACCAACAGTTCTGCTACTTTCATTACCATTTTTAATGCGGCAACATCGTGTTATGACGTCGTGGTATTATTACTGACGTCTGTATAGCGGTTCTCAAGTTTTATCAACCAGCCAGTACAAAATTTGAGCACTTTAATACATAACCTCACGCCCTTTTTCCAATGGGATAGGCAGAAACCACAGAACGCCATCTGTTACGATCTTTACATACTCCTTCTGCCTCGTCCACATTCATACATCTGGTCGTACACGCACGCCGGTTACGAGTATATGGGCGCTAAACCATAATGTTGATTTTAAATTAGTTTATAATTTACGGGTAGTTATGATTTTATTTTGACTCGCGTAGATTCATTGAATTAATGAAGGTAGTCAGTTCTTGTATTTGACATGTTTAGATCTACTGAACTAAAGTTCGTATTTCCGTCTATTTTAAAAGTAATTGTAATTTCCGTTTGCTTTAATAATAAGGATTTATGTTTCACACCTGTTTGATATTTGTAAAATATTGTTATATCTGTTTATTTGAATAGTAGAAATTAGTTTGATATGACTGCTAGAATAATGATTATTAAGTATTTGTTTTGATCTTTCCCGCCTTGTAAAGCGAAATATTGTTATATGAAGCCCGCCATTTCTGTGTATAAAAGACATTGTATTTCGAAAGAAAGGTAATTCTTGATTCACCGATCGTGAAATAAACACCCTAATCTGGAGTAAGTTATTTTCTTTAAACTTGTGCTGATACTTCCTGCTGTTACCTATTTACTGTGTAATTGTGTGTGTAATATATTGGTGTATGCCAATATATTGTGAGACTCTGACGATGACGGCGATCACGCGCCGATAGCAGCGGTGGGATCCAACTCGCCCCTTCTGAAGCCTTCTGGATCATGGGTCCGCAAACCTGTGCCGACCGCCCAGCCAGACCCAAGGTTCTCCATGGAACAAGTGTTGAGTCTGGTCACGCTAACCACGAAGCAAACTATAACAAGCACTGTGACTACAGAGCTGTCCGATGTACCGGCGCCATCTCGGGATCGTGGCAATTGCTACCTATGGCCATTCGATTCCGATGTGCGTTCCTACAGCGTGAGGGACTGGTGCGCCAATGTCCATTAAACTGTTGCGATTATTGGCATCACCGCATGAAGATGAACGATAACAATACTGAAGCTGAAAGGAAGAGCAAAGACGTGGGTGGATACGCGGTTTTTGCAATCCATCACCACCTGGAAGCAAGCTAGACCTGATCCAGACATTCGGCGAAGAGTTCCGGCATGTTGACGACATCAGCGGTTGCGCGACTACACGTCGAAATAGGCGAGCAGCTACCCAGGCGAGCAGCTAAGCAGGCTACGCAACCGCGGGATGGGCGCTAACCATCAAGGGAATACAGCCTGAAGCCACGGATGACGAGGTAATTGATTCTGTTGTCACTGTATCAACCCTGATTTTGTGAACTTTGCCCAAACGTCTCAGTTCTTAAAACGTGTTAATTTAGTAGTACCTTTTGAACAGAACAACCGAAATTCAATAATACATACAAAAATCATGGATTTCGGAAACGCTTGATTTACGTTGGTCATAGCCAATTTGTTTTAAATGTCAATGTTCGCAACTGTAAGGAATATTCAAAAATAACTTTTGTATCGGGTATTTCTGCAAAACCTACGTCCCAGGTTTCGCCCGACTACCTTACCTTATTGTGTTGTTGTAGTTGTGGAATATTATTATTATTATTATTACAGTTACAATTTAGAAAGAATGCCTCCTGTATATTCAAGACCGGCGCATATTTTTTGTTTTGTGTTTTACTGGTTAAAGGACTGTCAATACGGTTTTTTTTTATGGGAATAGATGGCGTTAATGCCATGTGTTCAGAGAGTATCTTGACCATTTTGTGTTAGAAGATAACCAAACGCAGGTTTAATATTTTGATTGGATTTGATTTACTTACTGCTATTTTATTTGACTGCCTCGTTGACGCTGAGCATGAGGTCTTGGGTTCGATACCCACACATTACATGTGGAAATCATGTTTTTCCTACTCAACTGCTATTCTTTTCTGATTAATTTCGTTGCGGGATCCAAGACAGTTAAATCGTTTCTCTGGGACTTCGTCGAGCTTAATTATCTCGGCACTTTTCTAGTGGTCGCCACTGTTGATTCTGGCTTACAGGAGTTATAGTGGTTTGGGAATAATGTGACGGGCAGTCGTTACATGTAGTCGGTGACCGAAAGTCTGACAACCAGTCTTACCAAAGGTTATCGTATTACCCAATATTAACTGGGTTGTGAAGGTCAGATAGTCAGTCGCTAAATGTAAAACACTGGTATTCAGCTGCGTCCAGTTTGTCAAAAGGCCGACCCCAACATAGTTGGAAAAGGCTAGGCGGATGATAAGAGGCAAGACGAAGAGAATCTTATTTAATACTTATTACTACTTGGTAACAAGTCGATCGTTTGTCCGCTTGTCTGCTAGAAAATTGGGACCAAATATTAATAATGTCCGCCCAAGTTTTTAAAATCTTGTTGTCTTTGACAAAGTCGGGAATAAAATTAAATACCGACCTTGATGTTCTTAATAAATTTGAACAAAAATTAAATAAAATTCATAATTTATAAATTAAATGAAATTTCATAATGAATACTTTTATTTTTTTACCTCCGGTAAGGCCTCCGAGGTAAAAACTTGTCAGTTGAGTATTAGAACAAATAATGTAGACAGAATTGTTCAGTGTTATCACTACAGACTGTCACCGTTGCTGTTATATTCAGAGATAGTTTATTCCTGTGTTCCCATCTCGTGGTCATATTTTATGAGGACCGACTATGCGTCGACTTAAATGTTGATGTCGAGAATTAAATCCAAACATTCTTGGGAATAACTTTTCATTACCATTAGCTGCCTATTAGATTGGTAGATCAGGTCAGCAAAGCGTGTTACTTTGCCTGTATAGATATGCCTACACTTTTAGGAATACCAATTTCGTGGTTTTGCTAACTTATGATTGCTAATTGTTTTCATTTTGTTGTTTTCATGATCAATGTTGGAGCTATTGATGTGATGCTGAAAGCTGTGACGTCTGCGGGTCGCCGGCTCGATTCAATAAGGGCTTTGACGGCGAGCTGACGATTCCGGTTGTTGAACTGAAAAGCTGTTAAGACAGCTTCGAAGCCATACCATGGATGAACTGAACAGCAGCACGAAATAGTTAATGTCGGTAAGGCCTTTAGAGGCTCTGTCTTAATATTTCCGTGTCTGAAAAGTTGTACTAATGGATACACCTCTGCCTAACCCTTCGGGTATTGCGGGCGTTATGTTATGTTCTGTTAAGTTTGATCTAACATCTTTGAAAGTTGAACTACTTTATCTATAAAGTAGGTATTTGGATAAAAATATTTGAATTACACTAATGAGATCATAGATAACAGAAACAACAGTTCTGTTATCTATGAATGAGATGATGAAATTGAATTTGTTACATATTCCAAATGTGAATATTTTATTGAAGCTTGGCTTCTAGTTTCTTGCCAATATTAATATTTTAGATGTTTGGTCATTTTAATTCTCACAAATATGAGAATGAAAATTGAATGGATAAGTGTTTAAGTAGTATGAAGCTTGACTCAGATTTAAGTTCATTTAATTTATACGAATTAAAGAACCGAATACTGTTAAATCATTATTAAAATTGAGGATGGACGAGCGATCATTTCGGTATACCTAAATTAAGACTTGACAAAAACAAAGTTCAAATCAAATCATTTGAAAAGTGGAACTTTGTCCTAATGCTTAGGGACAAAAGACATACAACTAAACTTGGTCCTAACCTAAACATGAAGGTCCTATCGAAGTTTTTGAAGTGTTACCTAATAATTGCTACAAAGTAAGCATGATAATTTGAATGACTGTTCCGAAAAGATTGCTTGTCATGATTTTTTGAGACTAGCAGCTCTGGCTCAAAAAGATCCATTTATGAATGACAATGATAATGAACCGACCGTATGGGCGGATGAATTAATCATAAAATGTTTGTATTAACTGGTCCACCTTTCCCACCTATTACGCTGGCTGGCCACCATGCGTATCCTTTTTCCTGGTCGATACGGCTAAATCCAAGGCGGGTGATGCCATAAGGTATGGCTAGATCCAATGCGGGTAATGCCGTGTTAGGGTGGCTATATCCCAGGCGGGTGATGCCATAAGTATGGCTAGATCCAAGGCGGGTGATGCCGTGTAAATTATTGTATGTTGTTTTTATTTTAAGTTAATGAAACAACTTGGTTAAAACTACCGAAAAAAAAAAATACTGTATTAGATGTTGTTGTTATTTTTGTTAATGAAACAACTTGGTTGAAATTATTGAAAGAATATTGTATTAGCTACTCCACCTTTCCCACCTATTGCGCTGACTGATCACCATGCGTATCCTTTTTCCTGGTCGATACGGCTAAATCCAAGGCGGGTGATGCCATTATGTATGGCTAGATCCAAGGCGGGTAATGCCGTGTTAGGGGGCTATATCCTAGGCGGGTGATGCCATTTGGTATGGCTAGATCCAATGCGGGTGATGCCATGTTAAGAGGCTATATCCAAGGCAGGTGATGCCATGAAGTATGGCTAGATCCAAGGCGAGAGCTTGCCGCTTCAAAATACATTTTAACATTAAAATACATTTAACCTTCATTTAGAAATTTTTGAACTAAAAAGGTTAAAATAAAAACTTTTAAGTTTGTTATTTTTTTTTAAATTCATTTTTGCCAACAACTTCCGAAAGAAAGTTACTTTACACTTTTTTCTGATGGTTTTTGAAGGCGGTTATTTATTTTTTGAAAAGTTTTTGTAATTTGTATTTTGTATTTCAATTAAAAATAGCTAAAATACTGTATTTTGTAATTTGTATTTCAATTAAAGCAAAGCACGTATTTTGCCCAGCCCTGGTAGTAAGGCTAAACCCTAGGGTGGTTGATGCCGTTGATTTGTTAAAATATTTTTGCGCAGAGAGCGCGCTGAATCAGAATGGCCGTATGGGCGCTAAACCATAATGTTGATTTTAAATTAGTTTATAATTTACGGGTAGTTATGATTTTATTTTGACTCGCGTAGATTCATTGAATTAATGAAGGTAGTCAGTTCTTGTATTTGACATGTTTAGATCTACTGAACTAAAGTTCGTATTTCCGTCTATTTTAAAAGTAATTGTAATTTCCGTTTGCTTTAATAATAAGGATTTATGTTTCACACCTGTTTGATATTTGTAAAATATTGTTAAATCTGTTTATTTGAATAGTAGAAATTAGTTTGATATGACTGCTAGAATAATGATTATTAAGTATTTGTTTTGATCTTTCCCGCCTTGTAAAGCGAAATATTGTTATATGAAGCCCGCCATTTCTGTGTATAAAAGACATTGTATTTCGAAAGAAAGGTAATTCTTGATTCACCGATCGTGAAATAAACACCCTAATCTGGAGTAAGTTATTTTCTTTAAACTTGTGCTGATACTTCCTGCTGTTACCTATTTACTGTGTAATTGTGTGTGTAATATATTGGTGTATGCCAATATATTGTGAGACTCTGACGATGACGGCGATCACGCGCCGATAAGTACTACGCACCTGTCTTTTCTGAAAAGCGTCACCAAGAAGATAAATCTACTTTCACTCATCCTCTCTACATGACCGAACCTCCTTAGCATACTCTTTTCAATGTTTGTGATTACATCTTCTTTTTAAAACGTTAACCTCATTCCTCAATTTATGATTCAGAGTTACCCCACACATGCTTCGCAAATAACGCATTTTTTTTTAATCCTGCCGTTTCATTATATTTCAGCCAGCAGCAACACACACACTTTTTATGCTCAGTTTCAATATTTCAACAACATCTCGAATACCAAAAAACTAAAGATAAATGTACGACAAAAGATCAAAAAAAAACAAGTTTGAGAACTTGTGTCGCAGACGCAAGACTATTAATCAATGTCGGAAACAGTGTGAGGCGATCCTCATAAACCATGCTGATCATGCACTAAAACGTTTACTTTATTATCGTCATATTTTCGTGGAGCCACTCTAATAGCCTATCGACCCGGCTAATGCTCGCGGTTATGTTGATTAATATTTAAACTCAATAATATATCCGACATTATGAACCACTTCCCATGATAAGCGGTCAACAAACTGGAAAACTAACCTGCTTCGACCTACTTCGTCACTGTGTTTTTGATTTTTTTTTCTGTTTAATCGGGCATCAATTTTTTATTCGTGTTTTCGGTGCTCTTGGTATAGGGATGATTTGGTCAATCACATAGGAATTATTTGTTTATTTGAATGACAAGTCTAGTAGGTATCTTAGTTGTTGTTTCTGTTTCATAAAATCTGTGAGGCAGTTTTTCCGTGTCTTATTTTTCAGAGTCTTATCGTAGTCTAGATAATAATTATGAATATGTAAATATCTTAATGAATAAACCAAAGATAATGGTGAAGCGTCAATGCCTTTTTTAATATAAAAAATAAAATAATAATAATTTAGGATTTCTCCATAACATAAAATATGTTAGTATTTCAAATTAAATATTTTAACTTCTCAATTGATGAATCCTCACGCCATCTGTAAGCAGCGCCCATGTATCGAGACTTTCTTGAGTTTTTTCCGCAAGGGCACACATATAGATGGCACTAGCGAGCTGACAGCTCCCCTTGACCGTTTGAACAAGACGGTGTGTGCTCCTACGCGCTCCGCTACAAAAAATCCCTTTTTGTTGAAATCTGGACGATACTCGTAAAATAAATGGACCTGCATCTGTGCTTCATTGAGAACTTATAGTGCAGTGTTGATTTTTGGAGTTTTCACCATTCCACCGGCGGATCCACGAAGATTTAGCTCGCCGGCCGGCAGCCCATACTTGCAAGTGCGCATGAACGAGGTATCCCCCATCTCCCTGGGTCTGAGTGGGATCTCTGGATTGTCAAGGTACGTGGGCATGTTTGCTGCTAATAATTCTCTTGTATTGGTTTGTCGAGGATTCATCAGAAGGGAAATTAATTTATTTTGTTACACATCCGCCGTATATTCTTATTTCAAATTTTCTTACGTTCTTCACAAAGGTGCAGGCTATTTACACGCCTCACCATATTATTTGGTCCTTCTAACCGGGTTAAAAACCGTTACCTAGATTTTTGCGTAATTGTTTGGTAAAAATCATATAGGTTCAATAACGCACAATAGGTATTTAGTTTACGTAAACTTTTGGTAAATCATTGCCTATAAAACGCATCATAATTGACAATAGAATTTACGTAGTTGTTGGTAAATCTGTTCAATTATTTTAGTACATAATTTACATGGAACGACATTACGTATTTATTGGTAAAGTTCATTCTATGTAGGTATCCGTATTTAAAAATTCGCTTTGATATTATGAAAATAAGTAGGTAGTTACCAACGCATCTCGGCTTTGAGCGTTTTAATACAATAATTGTAATTACATAGATACCCACTCATAGTTGGTAGGTGCGATAATATTGCAAACCGCCTGTAAGGTATTTTTCTGTTATTGTTGTCGTTTGTTATCTAACGAAATGACGGATAAACAACTGAAGCCGGAAGATTTACTAACTATTCTCCATGAAAAGAAAGGATTGTTATTTAAACGCATTAATCGGTTGTATGATTTAACAAAAAATATATCGTCGTTCGATTCGAGAAAAAATGAAAGTTTTATGACTGAGTCAGAGACAATTGATGACATTCGAGATAAATTTGAATCTTTTGTTGATCAAATTAATCAAATAAACATTAGTATAAAACCTGGTACAAGTGTCGATTATGCTTGTTTAGAGTCCTTTGAAGATTTGTACATTCATATTAAACGTGTTAGGAACAAAATAAACAGTAATCAATCACCATCAACACCCAGTAGTAACTATAAGGCTCTTTTTGAACCGCTTAAAATAAAGTTGCCTCCTATCGCGCTGCCGTCTTTCGACGGGAAAACTGAGAATTGGCCTGTTTTCTACGAGTCGTTCAAGTCGAATATTCATGAGAATGATCAGCTGACTGACTCACAGCGTGTGCAGTACTTGGTAGGTAGACTTACGCACAACGCATTGAAGATTACTGCTGGAATTGTGCCTACGGGTGATACTTACAAGTTCTTATGGGACAGTTTAGTTAAAAAATATCAAGAGAAACGCTCACTAGGTACGCATTATTTAAATAATATATTGGATTTAAAAAGTTGTTCATTTAACGCTAACAGTCTCGATTCTTTCATAGAAACATTTAGTGCATCTATTTCTGCCTTGAAACAACTTGGGATTACGGATCTTGCTGATTTTATTCTTTTGCACTGCGCAATGAGAAAAATCGATTCACAGACTATTCAATCGTTTGAACTTTCCATTCGAGATATTGAAATTCCCACAACGAAATTATTGATAAGCTTCGTTCAAGATCAGGCAAAGATATTGGCACGTTCGAATTTGTCTCAATCGAACGCGAGAAACTTTAGTAGAAACCCCGCTTCCGCGCCACGCGAGTCACGCACACAGACAAAAGCGTTTGTTGTGAGCGAGTCAGCTGACTCGTCCGCTTGTTTACCTGCGATGGCGGTTCCGTGCTGCGCGTATTGTAATGATAACGCTCATGTTCATTTGTACAACTGCGCTAAGTTTAAATCCGCGTTGACTCCTAGAGCAAGGTTCGAGTTTATTAAATCCAAACGTGGGTGTGCGAATTGTCTGAGCACATTGCACGGATTGAGTAACTGCAAGTCAACGTCAGTCTGTGATTTATGTAAAAAACGCCATCATACACTATTGCATTTTGATAAAGAAAATAAACCGCAAACAGCTGACGTTTTAGCTACGAATTGCAATGTAGTCGTCGCGTCGCCTCCTGCGCCGCTGTCCGTCGCGCCTCCCTCGCCCCTCTCGTCCCCCGGTGCGTCTTTGCCTGCCCCGGTTTCCGTCGCGGTGCCGCGCTCTTATGCTCATAGTAATAAGGTAGATATTCCCGAACAGGTGATTGCGTCTGATTCGTGTGATGTGACGCCAGCGTCTTCGGCTCACAACTCGGCCGTGTTATTGGCAGCTGATGCAGCGAGGGCTAAGGCGATAGTGCTGTTATCGACAGCTCAGGTTTATGCGCGAGCTAAAAGTGACAGTGCGGGTCACAAAACAATAGTGAGGTGCTTAATTGATAATGGCTCGCAGAATAATTTAATAACTACAGCTTGTTGTAGAAAACTTAATTTACTGATAATTCCTTTGAGTAATTCTTTTGTTAAAGGAGTTGGTTCTGTATCGCGACCGATAATAGGATACGTACATTTAGATATCGAGTCTCGTGTATATCCGGATCAAAAATATACTATTCACGCGTTAGTAGTTGAGTGCATTACGGACCAGCTACCATCGCACCATGTTAATTGGGATAGCCATGTAGACTTCCACGCGCTTCCGCTCGCTGATTTAAGCTGGAATATTCCAGGGGATATTGACCTAGTGTTGGGCGCTCAACTGTTTCCGTACATTTACTTGGGGAATAGGGTCGATTTTGGTTCACGCGCCCCACCTGCATTATTGACCACATTCGGGTATGTCTTTATGGGTGATTTTCCGCATAATAGTGATAATTTAAATTTACTTAACTCCTCTCCTTTCACGGCATTGGCTCTCAATGATTTATTACAAAAGTTCTGGGAATTGGAAGAAGTTGAGAATAAACGTTTTTTATCTCCTGAGGAAACCGAATGTGAGAATATTTTTTCCTCGACCGTGTCACGGGACGATGTGGGACGTTATACCGTCGCGTTACCTTTTAGTAAGGATCCCGCCGAGTTGGGTAACTCCCGCACCGCCGCGTACCGTCGACTTATTGCGCTTGAAAGGAAACTACGCCAATTGCCGATATTGCGGGAAAATTATAATGCAGTGCTCAAAGATTATATTGACAGTGGGTACTTAAGTCAAGTCGACGAATCTGCCATTTCCGATGACGGGTATTATATCCCTCATCACGCTGTCGTTCGGCCAGACAAACCGATGCCGCGCATTGTATTGGATGCTAGCGCTAGGACTCATACAGGATTATCTTTAAATGATGTACTCCATATTGGTCCCAAATGACAAACAGATTTGTTTATTCTTTTAATAAATTTTAGATTATTTCCCATCGCTATAAATGCGGATATTAAACTAATGTATTTACGCGTTGGTGTACCCGTTGACCAGCGTAAATACCTACGCATTTTGTTTCGATTCAATGAGAACGAACCTGTGCTAACCTTTGCTTTTAATCGCTTACCTTTCGGACTTAAGTCGAGTCCATACATAGCTATGCGCACTGTGCGACAGCTGGCCTCTGACAGTCCGCATTATCCCAAAGCTGCTAAAGTAGCAGAGACCAGTCTCTATATGGACGATCTGGTGTATTCTGTGAATAATGAAGATACCGCCATGCAGCTATCGCATGATCTTATAAAGATGTTTAAATCGGGCGATTTTGACCTTATTAAATGGTGTAGCAATTCACCCGTTCTTTTAAACAGTCTTCCTGACTCGCATCGCAAGTCACTCGATTTTCACGCTGGGAGTGATGTTTCTAAGGTTCTAGGCCTTTCGTGGGAACCTTCTCAGGATAATTTCTTCTTCACTTCCGCTCGAGTGGCTGAGAAATGTACTAAGAGAAATATACTCTCGATAGTCGCACGCTTATTTGATGTTCTCGGTTTGGTTGCCCCAGTGATCTTTTATGCCAAGTTGCTCATCAAAGAGTTATGGCTGAGCAATATTGGCTGGGATGATCCCGCTCCTGACGACATTTTTAAACGTTTCTCGATTCTCATGCAAGAGTTTCCATTGCTAGATACTTACGCTTTACGTGTTCCTATTGCAGGAATTTACGCCTTTTCGGATTCCATGATAGCCTTATCTTGGATACACTCTTCTCCGCACCGCTGGTCAGTCTTTGTCAGCAATAGAGTCGCTCAATGTCAGGAGAACTTGGGTTCTCAACATTTTTACCATGTGGCAGGTGTTGAGAATCCAAGCGACTGTCTATCTCGTGGCATCCTTCCTTCCCAGTTAATGTCACATGAACTTTGGTGGGACGGCCCCTCTTGGCTTCGTTGTGCTCCTGAGGATTGGCCCGTTAAACCGTTTTCTCCTATTAATTGTGGGGAACTTCCCGAGCACAAGGTAAATGTCTTAACAGTGACCACGCAAGTAGAACAACCCCTTCTATATCAACTTGCTCAACGTACCTCATCATGGGATAAATTGTTGCGCATTGTTTCCTATATATTGAAATTTGCTAGACCAAAGGTTCATTGTGAACCTCGTTCTATTCAGGGCTTGTCAGCTGCGGAACGAGCGATAGTATGTGCTGTGCAATCTGTGTACTTTGCAAATGACATTAAGCTCATTAAATCTGGGAAATTGCTTTCAAAGAGACTCCAAAGTTTAGCTGTTTTTTTGGATGAAGAGGGAATACTACGCATTGGAGGAAGGCTTTCGAAGTCGCACCTTCCATTTGACGCTAAGCATCCTTTTTTACTTCCCAAACATGATCATATCGTGGATCTAATAATCCGTCATTACCATGTGATGAATTGTCACACTGGACCGGGACTACTCATGTCTATTCTAAGACAGCGATTTTGGATACTAGATGCCAGGACTGTCATTAGGTCCAAGTTGCGACAATGCAACACATGTTTTCGGGTAAATCCGACGCATCCCATTCCAGTGATGGCAGACCTGCCTGAGTACCGAGTATCGGAAGCGAAGGCGTTTGTCCACACTGGAGTGGATTATGCTGGTCCCATACGCATAACCCTCACTCGGCGCAGAGGCCAGCACGCCCAGAAGGCGTATATCTGTTTATTCGTGTGCTTAGTAACCAAGGCCGTCCATGTAGAGTTAGTCTCTGATTTAACCTCTGATGCCTTTTTAGCCGCGTTTAAACGCTTTATCTCGCGTCGAGGGCCAGTATCTTGTCTTTATTCGGACAACGCCACTAATTTCGTTGGTGCTAAGGCCCAACTAGATGAGCTTTATAGATTCTTATTAAATTCAAGTTTCAATTCGTCTCTTTTACATGAGTTATCAACCCGCCGCATAATGTGGAAAATGATTCCACCTCGCTCCCCACATTTTGGTTCCATGTGGGAAGCGAATATTAAAACATTAAAAACGCATCTTTATCGCGTGATCGGAAGTCAGCTTCTCACTTATGAGGAGTTACAAACTGTACTCATTCAAATAGAGTGCATTATGAACTCGCGCCCTCTGAGCGTTTTGTCTTCCGATCCCCATCCCGAAGTTATTACTCCCGCTCACTTTTTGATGTCGACTCCACTGCAGTACTTGCCGGCAGCCGATTTGTCTGGTCAGCGCATTAATTTATCACAGCGCAAACAGTTGTTAGATAGTATGGTCCAATCCTTCTGGAAGAAATGGCACCTAGAGTATCTGCATACGCTGCAAGTCAGGCAGAAATGGGCAACTCCGGACAAACCCGTAGAAGTTGGGACTGTCGTACTCGTGGGACAGGATAATTCAGCTCCTCTAAGTTGGCCATTAGGAGTTATAACTGAGGTTTATAAAGGCACGGATAATGTCATTCGTGTTGCAATGGTAAAAACGAAGTTCGGTAACTTTAAACGTGCCGTCGTTAAATTATATCCTATTCCAACGCAATAAAGTTTAACTCTTACACGAAATTCATAGTCTTAAGGTTTAGGAAATATTATATTTAAATAACTTATATCGTTTGTTTCTCGCATTCAGTCGTAAAGCTTAAAGTTTTTCTGATCATAATCTAGGTTAGTAAATACTTATAATTTTTTCACTTCCTTTCTGAAAGCACTTGCGTCCTTCCAAAGCCCCCGAGCATGGTGAAGCGTCAATGCCTTTTTTAATATAAAAAATAAAATAATAATAATTTAGGATTTCTCCATAACATAAAATATGTTAGTATTTCAAATTAAATATTTTAACTTCTCAATTGATGAATCCTCACGCCATCTGTAAGCAGCGCCCATGTATCGAGACTTTCTTGAGTTTTTTCCGCAAGGGCACACATATAGATGGCACTAGCGAGCTGACAGCTCCCCTTGACCGTTTGAACAAGACGGTGTGTGCTCCTACGCGCTCCGCTACAAAAAATCCCTTTTTGTTGAAATCTGGACGATACTCGTAAAATAAATGGACCTGCATCTGTGCTTCATTGAGAACTTATAGTGCAGTGTTGATTTTTGGAGTTTTCACCATTCCACCGGCGGATCCACGAAGATTTAGCTCGCCGGCCGGCAGCCCATACTTGCAAGTGCGCATGAACGAGGTATCCCCCATCTCCCTGGGTCTGAGTGGGATCTCTGGATTGTCAAGGTACGTGGGCATGTTTGCTGCTAATAATTCTCTTGTATTGGTTTGTCGAGGATTCATCAGAAGGGAAATTAATTTATTTTGTTACACATCCGCCGTATATTCTTATTTCAAATTTTCTTACGTTCTTCACAAAGGTGCAGGCTATTTACACGCCTCACCAGATAATTTTGTACAGAATTATACCTTATTTAAATAAACAACCTTATTTACTACGAAAAACCATTTTCTTCTGAATATTTAGGTACTTGTGTGGGAAATGTGGGAATATCGTCCTGGGGATTCTCAAACAAATTGCCTACTTATTCTATAAACAGAAAGCTTGTAAAAATAGAAGTTAATTGGACTCGCTTGATTACTTTATCCTCTTACTGAGGTTTTCTTGTTAGGGAGGGTACGATTAGGACGTAAAATTCTTAAGGAAATTAGAAAATATTTAGTTTAAACACGCGGAAAAATTAGAAGATGAGGACTAGACCAGATTTTAATATTCAGAAGATTTTCACTTGTATAATTAAAATTTGAATGAAACACCTGGAATTCCTATTTGTTTATAATCTGATAGATATGATACCTATATTAATAAAATCTTCTATCTATATAAATAAAAAGAGAAGTCCTGACTGACTGACTGACTCATCAACGCCCAGCCCAAACCCTTGGACCTAGAAAGCTGAAATTTTGCACAGAGGTTCCCTTTATAATGTAGACAAGGAATAAGGAAGGATTTTTCGAAATTCAGCCCCTAGGGGAGTTAAATAGGGGATGAAAGTTTGTATGGAAAATCGTCATTTTCACCCGGGCGAAGCCGCTGGCAAAAGCTAGTACTATATATTTGTATATAATATTTTACCCAAACGATTTTAACAGTTGCCGACTGCAGCTGGCACAATTTGCAACGAGAATCGTGTCTATATGCCTATATGCCATGGGAGGTTTAGGTTCAGATCTACCATTAGACAGTCATATAACTCTAGCTACCATAATCACCGAAAATAATTTCTCAAGAATAATTAATTATCAGTTTTTAAACTGACATGGTCACTGACACTACTATTAATATCATAAACGGGATATTTACCATGTTTGATTACTGTTTCAAGTTCCCGATATTTCGGCGCTGTTACAAGCACCATGATCACTGATAAACTGAAGTCATTGCGGGTGGATGTTTATGAGCAGACAAAACGGTCTACCCTCTTTCAACTATATACCGGGAACTCGAAATAAAAATCAAACATGGTAAATATCCCGTTTATGATATTAATAGTAATTAATCATCATCATCATAAGCCTACATTAATCCACTGCTGAACATAGACCTCCTCATTCGCACGCCACTCAACTCAATTTCCAGCAACCCTTATCCAACTTACCACCCTGCGAAGATCGTCGCTCCTCCGAGCCTGACGGCGTTCCGCCTTACGCTTGGCGATTCAAGGTCTCCACTCAAGAACACAGTCATCTACTCCAACGGTCATCGGTTCTAAGGCTAATATGACCGACCCATTGCCACTTCAGCTTACTTATTCTGTGAGCCATGTCGACAACTCTGGTTTTCTGTCGGAGCACCTCGTTCCACTCTCGTCCGTTCCTCAAGAATATGTATTTTTTTTTAACATTTTTCAGCAGGCAAAGGACGAGCGATAATAATCGAAATAAATTTAATTAAAAGAAAAAACTTTAGAGTAGTATGATCTGATTATAGCCCCTGTATTTTGTCCGTCAAAACATTGAAAGAAAATTTACCATTTATTAATAGGACCTTTCGGCCCTTTTTCGCGGAAACACGTACAAAAACTTGTGATGTCAAATTGAATGTAACGTTTCCTCATAATAAATTTGAAACTGAAAAGAAAGTTATGGTTTACCTTTTTTTTTTTTTTTTTTTTTTGGTGGGTGGAAAATCATCGAATAACCCCCCCCGCTGTTGGGCAGAGCGAAGGGGAGTGTCAGACTTCTACTGACTAAAAACGTTTTTACCTACGTTCGTGTTCTGCTAATTAAAGATTACACATAAAAGTTCCAATGTACTTATGTATATGGGCAAGTCCTTTAGTTTTAATATGGTACATTTGGCTTGAAAACATCACCTGCTATATTCCAGAGAATCCTAAAGTAATATACTAAGAAAGCACAATCTCACAGGATACTCTGTAAACTATATAGATGATATTTTGATTTACTCGCCCACCTTTGAAGAACATATAAGACACATAAGAAACGTGTTAGAAGCGATAATAAAAGAAGGCTTTAGATTGAAGTTAAAGAAATAGGTAATACCACGAAACATGATAGTGTTTTAGGATAACGCTTTGTATCTGGCAATAGTCGATGTTACCACCATTCAGGAAGTGCATGTGACTGGTCTTCAGAAACTATCTAGGAAGAGGCAGCCTACTCAAATGGTAAAAGTACATTTATATAAGAGACTAGCTTTTGCCAGCGGCTTCGCCCGCGTGAAAATGACGATATTCCATACAAACTTTCATCCCCTATTTAAAACCCTTGGGGGTTGAATTTCGAAAAATCCTTTCTTATTCCTTGTCTACATTATAAAGGGAACCCCTGTGCAAAATTTCAGCTTTCTAGGTCCAACGGTTTGGGCTGGGCGTTGATGAGTCAGTCAGTCAGTCAGTCAGTCAGTCATTCAGGACTTCTCTTTTTATTTATTAGATTTTATTTGAAGGTAAACTTCAACTTAAACCCATACAAAAACTTACTTAATACATACCACCAGCGCAAACTTTTCCATTTTTCAGCAGGCAAACTTTTCAAATATTCAAATAAGTATTTTTTTAGATAGCCTCCACCGATGTAAAGTCTTTTATGAGCACGTCCGTTACCGTCACAAAGTTAACGTAAGAGAATGTTATAAAAAGAGAGCTTCAGTTTCACTTTGCAAGCTACGTGAAATATGGCTGAAATAATGCAGGTAACTACCATACTTTACGCGTTTCATTTTTTTGCGTTACTTCTTTTTGTTACTGTGAAGGCAAAATTGAACACCTACTTAATTCATAAAGTACATACTTACTAATTTTTTCTTTAAATATAACAATTTATTATGGCTAATAAGATAATATGGCTAAATAATGACAGCCGTTCTGGTTAATGATCAGATTAAGCCGCGCCTGCCTTGGTTGGTCCGTGGATAGGTGCCCACCCAATATATACCGAGTATCCTCAGTGCCTCGGAAAGCACGTTAAGCCGTTGCTCCCAGCTTTCACTTTTAGATCTTTGCCAGTCTGACAACCAGTCTAATCAAGGGTTATCGTATTACCAAGGTTAGATTGGGCGTGTACCTCGAACTGAAAAAGTTTGGTAACCTGATCTAGTGAAATGATAGTACGTTTACGTTACGTTTTTTTTTTAGTTTATATTGTTTCTTTCTTTCGTGAGGAGCTCGTGGCTTAATAAGAACTGCCACTCGGGTCGATCTTTAGGTAAAGCTGTCTTTGCCTAGGTTGGTCTGTGAATGGGTGACCGCCCGACATACCGGGTTTCCTCCGTGCCTCGGAAAGCACGTTAAGCTGTTGGTCCCGGCTGCCATATAAAGATCTTTGGTAGTCGTTGCAGATAGTCAGTGACCTGAAATTCTGACATCCAGTCTTACCAAAGGGTATTGTATTACCTAGTATTAACTGGGTTGTGGAGGTCAGGTATGCAGTCGCTCCATGTAAAATACTGGTATTCAGCTGCATCCGGTTAGACTGGAAGCCGACCTCAATATACTTGGGAAAAGGCTATGGCAGATGATGATCATGTTTCTTTCTTTACGTAATATGTTCATGTGTGAAGGGGGGAATCCTTGAAGCTATAATTAAAGTAATTTTCTACGAAAATAGCTATCCCATAAAACTCAGTTGCTTTGTTCTCTGAATTGCTATTTTTCTTACCGGTTCAAAAATTGTATTAATTTACCCCTGTTAGATAATAGCTTTAACATTGAACTTTTTAGCAATCAAAGACTTATACTCAAACATATGAAAGTTGTTGGTAGTTTAAAGGGTTTCAAAAAAAATACGTTACCATAGTTATTTTTTTATTTAAACACAAACTGTATACAAGTAAACTATTACACGTTATTAATAATATTAGGATAAAATTACCTAATTAGTATTTAGTTTAAAATAATGAATGTGACTGTAAATTGTTGGGCATTACATATACATTGCATACGGTTGACATGAATTGCAACACACAGATACACACATATACATCTACTTAACACTGATTAAAGATATATAAAATATATTGGATAATGCAGAAAGTAACAACAATCAATTAATATCAAATGTTAATCCGACTTACATACTAACTCTATATTACAACTTAAGCGATACCTACTAGGACACGCCACGATAGTGGCAGTAAGTCCCCTCTTTGAGGAGTGACAGGAGAGGTGCCACGGCACCCTCGCATTCCGTCTGATGCAGGTCCTCAGGCGGGGGGAAACGCCCGAATGCTACCATTGTGAGGATCGGTCTGATGACACGGTGGAGAACACCGTGAGGTCTGCTCCGCTTAAGGTACAGAGGTGGTTTTTAGTCAGTCTGGGCAGAGCGATAGGATTTTAATGATTTCATATCCTCCAATAAAAGAAAGGCGATCCTTACTCATACAACAATGAAGATTAAAATTAGAATTAACGAGTATGTGTATGCAACACACATAATATATTATACTATAATAATATATCAGTGGATTTATTAAAACATTATTTTTATTAACCCTGTTTTGGAGGCAGCGTACAATTTTTGCGAGCAGTTTTATACAGAATGAAATTCATTTCTAGTAAAATAATATTAATGATAAGTTATCACTATCCAAAATAAGGTCAGCTGCCGCAACCACAAAGGAATCCAAAGATCCAGCAAGTAAAAACTAAAAACAAAATTATTAAAAATAATATAATACCGTACCAAAACTTATACATAAATAATATTGGATTCAGCTAAAACATACTCAACTGTATGTATGAGAGGAAAATATTCGATGAACTTGGTATGGTCAAAGTTGTCAAAGAAACGATGAATTGGATTTTAAAGACGAGCAAAAGTAAGGTTTTTTAAGTTTCTAAAAAACTGATCTTGGAATGCGAGGCTCGTTCAGCATGGTGCACACCGTCCTCTTCTGCATCAGCTCGTCCTCTCGGTCCCGTAGCTCCGCGAGCCACGTCTCGTGTCCCGCCAGCTCGCAGTCAAAGATCAGAGGGTTATCTGCGCCAAACGAAACCACTTAATATTCTGAACTCATGCGATATGATCATCGTTTCAGAACAATTATATCAGAGCGAGATATTATTCTGTTCATGGATAGAGTTTCCGGACTCAATACCTCAGAAAATCACCTAGTTGATCATCATGTTAATTTAAATAATTGATTTATATTATCTGTATACTATCTCATCATAACATAAAAAGATAACAAACCCGAAATCATCACTTGAAGAGTATCCAAGATTGGCTCCATGATTTCCTCCGGAATGTGCTGCAGCTTATTGTTTTGCAGATTTAAAGTCTTCAAGGAGTTCAAGTTGTCGAACGAAGCCCATAGTCGGATGTTGGATCAGTGGTCCAGGTGAAGCAGGGAGTGGACAAAGAAGAGCTTAGGAAAAAATCTCTTGCAGGCAGTTGTCTTCCCGGTCAAGGTACCTGCGCCAAAAGGAACCCACTAAATATTCCGAACTCATGAGAAATGAACATCGTTTCAGAACAATTCGGTCAGAGCGTGGCATATTTCTACTCATGGATAGAGTTTCCGGACTCAGATACCTCAGATACCTCCAGAACCAATCATCATGTTAATATAAATTATTGATTTAAACATTCTGTAAAACAATCTTGATAAAACTTAAAAATATACAAACCCATAATATCAACCACTCGAAGAGTAGGTATCCAAGATTGGCTCCATGACTTCCTCAATAATGTGCTGCAGCTTATTGTTTCCAAGGAGTTCAAGTTGTCAAAGCCCATAGTCGGCAGTTCCTGTTACAACAAAGTTGATAGATTTAGCCGAAGTAGGTAAAGTGATGGTGAGAACAGTTCACAACAATTCAATGAATGCTTTAAAGAGTTAAAATGTATTTGTAAGTTTGAACCGTGCTCCTTTTTTAACCGACTTCTAAAAAAAGAAGGAGGTTCTCAATTCGGATGTTTGTTTTTTTTTTATGTTTGTTCGGGCATAACTCCGTCACTTGCTAACCGATTTGAAAAATTCTTTTTTTGTTGGAAAGGGTATACTTCCCAAATGGTCCCATAATTTTTTTATCGAAATCGGACAAGCGGTTTTTGAAAAATCAACAAAACTCAAAAAAAAATACTACATTGTCCACATTATGACCCATGAACATGTGAACCACTAAAAAGTGAAAAATAAAAACTTTTTAACAAAAAATAAAACCGACTTCAAAAAAAAGTCAAAAATAAATCAGTTTCTGAAATCGGTGGCAAAAAAATTAAATCAAACAAACAAAAGTCACCGACTTCAGAAACTGATTTATTTTTGACTTTTTTTTGAAGTCGGTTTTATTTTTTGTTAAAAAGTTTTTTTTTGTAGACGTTTTGTAGGCCTCGGCGAAATAAAATATTTTGACTTTGACTTTGCATCTCCGGAACTAAAAATCCAATTTCGTAACTGCTATAGGCTATAAATTGTATTAATATCCTGTATAATTGCCACGCCATCACAATTTTTGCCGTCGAAGTGCTAATTGTATAAATAAAAGCAAGAAGATTATTATAATAAAAACAAACATACGTGTTCTTTCGCTTACTGAGGAAGATAATGAATTCTCCATAGCGTGTGAAGGCATCTTCACTGATGTATGTCATGTTTTTGGATTGATGGTCGAGATGAGGCAGCAAGCGGACGAAGAGCTTTCGAAAACATCATGCAGGCAGCTGTTGTCTTCCAGGCAAAGGTATCTACGCCAAAAGGAAACCACAAAATATTCTGAACTCATACAACAAAAACATCGTTTCAGGACAATTCGAACAGAGTGCGCCTTTTTCTATTCATTGATAGAGTTTCCGGACTCAAATACCTCAGATACCGGGCTTTGTCATCACATGTTAATTTAATTAATTGATTTATATTTTCTGTAAACTATATTGTTTTAACTTAAAATGATACAAACAAACCCATACTATCATCATTCGAAGAGTATCCAAGATTGTCTCCATGATTTCCTCAAGAATGTGCTGCAGCTTATTGTTCTGCTTTAAAGTCTTCAAGGAGTTCAAGTTGTTGTAGCTCATTAGTCGGCAGTTCCTAAGTTGATAGATTTAGTTTAGTTAGTTTAATTTATTTGATAATAATGATTAAAAATTACATGCCTATCATCATATCATTGTATATTATTATATTAAAGGCAAGACGATTATCTAATAAATAAAGAGAGAAGTCCTGACTGACTGACTGACTGACTGACTGACTGACTCATCAACGCCCAGCCCAAACCCTTGGACCTAGAAAGCTGAAATTTTGTCAGAGATTCCCTTTATAACGTAGACAAGGAATAAGGAAGGATTTTTCGAAATTCAACCCCTAAGAGAGTTAAATAGGAGATGAAAGTTTGTATGGAAAATCGTCATTTTCACGCGGGCGAAGCCGCTGGCAAAAGCTAGTTATAAATAAAACAAAATTACATGTTCTTTGCATGTAGACGAATGGAGTCTCCATAGCCAGTGAAGGCAACCTTGATCGCGTGGCCGTAGACCGTTTATACTTCAATTCTCGAGCGCATCTTGACGACCCTGCACTCGCGTTATTCATTCATCATCATGGTGCAGGCCGTTCTCTTCTTCTGCATCATCTCGTCGTCATGATCTCGCAGTCCTACGAGCCACACTTCGTACCACACCAGCTCGCAGTCATAGATCAGTGGGTTATCTGCGCCAAAACAAAACCTCTTAATATTCTAAACTCATGCGATATGAGCATCGTTTCAGAACAACTCGATCAGAGCGTGGCATATTTCTACTCATGGATAGAGTTTCCGGACTCAGATACCTCAGATACCTCCAGAACCAATCATCATGTTAATTTAAATAATTGATTTAAACATTCTGTAAAACAATCTTGATAATACTTAAAATTATACAAACCACTCAAACAACTCAAACTCAAGCACTCGAAGCTTATCCAATACTTTTTTCATGATTTCCTTCGAAATTCTGGTTTTTGTTTTGAAGATTTTCAAGGAGTTTTAGTTGTCGAAGCTCTTAGTCAGTAGTTGGTGGATCCTGTTACAACAAAGAAGATACATTTAGTCTAAGTAGGTGTGGTGGCGAGAATAGTTCAGAACAACTCGATCAGAGCGTGGCATATTTCTACTCATGGATAGAGTTTCCGGACTCAGATACCTCAGATACCTCCAGAACCAATCATCATGTTAATTTAAATAATTGATTTAAACATTCTGTAAAACAATCTTGATAATACTTAAAATTATACAAACCACTCAAACAACTCAAACTCAAGCACTCGAAGCTTATCCAATACTTTTTTCATGATTTCCTTCGAAATTCTGGTTTTTGTTTTGAAGATTTTCAAGGAGTTTTAGTTGTCGAAGCTCTTAGTCAGTAGTTGGTGGATCCTGTTACAACAAAGAAGATACATTTAGTCTAAGTAGGTGTGGTGGCGAGAATAGTTCAGGACAATTCAATCAGAGCGTGGCTTTTTTCTTATTATGGGTAGAGTTGGCGAGTCAGATGCGAATCATCTCTACCTAAACAATAAAATGAATTAAAATTTGGTTGCGAGTTTTTAATCTCCGAAACTAATAATCCAATTCTAAAATTTCTTACATTGGCAAACAGCTACATAGTTCTTGTCTGCTATAGGCTGCAAATTGTATTTATATCCCGTAAAAAAAATAGCCGCGCTATGACATTTTTTGCGGATGAAGTCGCGGGCAAAGTGCTAGTTGTATTATAAGTAAAGCAAAACGATTATAATAATAAAAGCAAACATACTCATGTTCATTTGTATGTTGAATCGAAGAGCTCCCGAAAAACTCATGCCGGCTATAGGTTCTCTAAAAAATAACGTTTATGTTAATAACGCCTATAAAAAACAAGAACGTAATTCATAAATAGTAGATTAGTAGCCAAGGGTTGTAAGGCATCAATTGCAGCCCGAGATATTTAGGCGCACGAGCGCAGCGAGGGCGCCAATAGTTCGGATCATTCCCACTAGTTCTACTGCACAGTTCTACGATAGAACTAGTGGGAACTTTTTTTAAATATTTTTCCCACTAGTTCTACGATTCACGGTGGTACGAAATCGTAGAACTAATGGGAACGAAAAGTCAATGGATTTTTTCGTTCCCACTAGTTCTACGATAAAGGATGTTACAAAATCGTAAAACCAGCGGGACTCAAGTTTCTCATTCCTTCTATCACACAGTTTAGGATACAACTATGGCACAAACTACCAGGAGATTAGAAGTAGGCAGAAGGACTTGAAAACATTTTTTTTTGGAAATGCAAAAAAAGATGGAGGTAGTAAAGTCCCACTTCTATTCTCCTGGTACTTTGTCGGACTTTACTATTTTGGTTATCTCCTACAAAAAAAAAGTGCATGGTATTAGAAAGGAATAATTTAGATTTGATTCAAACATTCCAATACCTCCTTCCTACTTCTATACTCCTGGTAGTTTGGACCGTAGTTGTACCCTAAACTATGTGAAAGAACAAATGAGAAACTTGAGTCCCGCTGGTTTTACGATTTTGTAACACCCCTAAAGCGTAGAACTAGTGGGAACGAAAAAATTCATTGACTTTTCGTTCCCATTAGTTCTACGATTTCGTACCACCTTGAATCGTAGAACTAGTGGGAAAAATATTTAAAAAAAGTTCCCACTAGTTCTATCGTAGAACTGTGCAGTAGAACTAGTGGGAATGATCCAATAGTTCGAGGGTGCAATTGATGCTTACACCCGAGCTAACTACTCTGCTTTACATCTCGATTATGAGGTAAGAAGAAAAAAACCGGCATTACAAGAATAAAGTTTTCAAATATCTCTCTTGAGAACTTTCAGCAAAAATAATGTTAATTGCTGCTTCAGCTTCCATTTTCATTGAATCGGGAGTGCAGCTTATATCTTCATCACTTGCAAAACTCATATTTTTTTCCTAATTAGCACGTAATTATAAAAAATCCCAAAAACAAACAATATTTAAAGTAAAAGTTTTCTATTACCGCCTTTTTCATCTCTTTTTTTAGGGTTCCGTAGTCAACTAGGAACCCTTATAGTTTCGCCATGTCTGTCTGTCTGTCCGTCCTCGCTTAATCTCTGTGACCGTTAGCACTAGAAAGCTGAAATTTGGTACCAATATGTGTATCAATCACGCCGACAAAGTGCTAAAATAAAAATTGGAAAAAAATGTTTTATTAGGGTAGCCCCCCTATATGTAAAGTGGGAAGTGATTTTTTTTTTAATTTTAACCCTAACGTGTGATATATTGTTGGAAAGGTATTTAAAAATGAATAGGGGTTTACTAAAATCATTTTTTGATAATGTCAATAATTTCTGAAATAATCGCTCCAAAAGTAAAAAACAAAGCGTCCCCCCCCCCCTCTAACTTTTGAACCATAAGTTTAGAAAATACGAAAAAAATCTGAAAAGTAGAACTTTATAAGGACTTTCTAGGAAAATTATTTTGAACTTGGATGGAAACAACAGATGGAAACTGCAGTTAACCAATATAATTTGGTCCCTGAATCGTATGAGCGCCTATACAATCCAGAGGTCAAGCTTCATTGGCCCGTATTTCAAACAAAAAA
Source organism: Diarsia mendica (assembly GCA_949316265.1). Classification (NCBI taxonomy): domain Eukaryota; kingdom Metazoa; phylum Arthropoda; class Insecta; order Lepidoptera; family Noctuidae; genus Diarsia; species Diarsia mendica. Next base: position 18,559,800 of record OX438897.1, read on the forward strand.
AGAATTATTACTACGGAACCCTACACTGAGCGTGGCCCGACACGCTCTTGGCCGGTTTTATTTTATTTTTTCAAGAACGAAATTGAGCTTCACCGTTCGATATTTAAAATTGATGACTATTAAGCCTCCCCCACACAGGCGCGTTTTCCGTGAAAAATGCTCCTGTGTGGGGGAGGCGTTATACTCATACGAAGACAAGGCTGAATAGCGAAGCGACCTCTTTTGTCATTGGGCTGAATGCAGGATGTCTATTGCCAGTATGATGGTTAGATGTACGTGAACTTTTTGAAAGAGTTAAGTGTTTTTTTTTTAATTACTTACCGATCTAGGGCTTTTCTTGCTACATTAATACCCTAGAGCGCTAATTGGTCACCTACAAGCCCCATTTGGGGGTAATAAGGACCTACTTACCGAATATGAGAGATGTAAAAAAGCTTTATAGAAGGGTGTTAATCCAGAAGCCTTGGAAATATTTAATGTTAAACCTGTATTTTGGCGTTATTAATCCTTTAGATTCCTCCAACTCCAATGAGTTTAAGAACGCCAGGTGCAGGGACACCTGCGAGTACTTACTTCGCGGAGCTGATTGTGAGCCACACCGAAACAATTTAGGCAACGCGCGAATGCCCAAAAATCCCTGTCATAGCCAGAAATATCGTCAACTAGAAGAAGTTCACCATTATCAAAAGTGAGTAATGAGATGCATGGAGTGAATGGATTGAAACCCATGGTGTAATCCTGTTCTCATACAAGGTGAGGATCTCTGGTATGTGCAGACCCATGATGCTCTGTTGTGCACTGCTATCCGTCACCTAAAAACAGGTGTTTTGTCATCATATAATTTGTATTCAGTATAAAAGGTAATTACAGGAAATTATTCTCGTTACAGCTATAAATGAATTCTACGAAAGACTCATTATCTTGTTTTTTGATGAGTGGCTGGTCGATTTATATTTGTAATTGTAGTTTTCATATTTGCCAGTTTGGATTATTTTATTCATTTGTTCCACATGGTGAGAAGAGTTTTATATTTATTAATCTTTTTTAATTAGTGAAGTAGTCCGCTAATCGCTTGGCTAGAGTATAATAGACGTGCGTCGGATTTTTTGCCCAGTTAAAAAGTTCGGTGTCATTTAAAACTGTGCCATACCTCTAAGACAATAAAACTTAAAAAGTACTTCATCAGTTTATAAAAATCACGGGTGACAGTGCGCGTGCGGCTCCCCTCACACCCTCGGGGAAACAGCGCGGACTTGTGGAGTATATCTGTGTCTCGCTCACCGTGAAGCGTGTACTGTGTTTATACTGTGGTGATACGTTCACTTTGTGTGCCTGCGGCCCCCTTCACCTCCTCGAGGAAACCGGTTCTGCGTACAAATTTGACAAGGGCCTACCAGCTGAGTGCTGCGTAACTCTTATCTTCGTACTTTCGCACTGTGGAACACAATGATGCCCTCCCCGAAAGGTAGTAAGTGCCAATCGGTTCCAGATCTGTACTCAGGCGAAGATGCTGACCTAAATGTAACGCAGAGAATTGTTAAGAGGAAGCAGCCTCACTGCGAGCTGACTTTGGCTATATCTGAATTGTCCGAAGAATTTAAGAGGTCCATGAATACCCTGCGTGTTGACATGCGCGACCAGTTTGCGAATATAAACACGAACATCAGAGATCTAAGAGATGAATTCAATAAATTGTCATCTACCTCCTCTCAAATTCAAAATGATTTGAAAGAATTACGTGCCGAGTACTCTGTTTCTAAACAGGATATAATAACCCTAGATAGGAAACACATACAACTATCGAAGGTTGTGGCTGAGTTGGAGTCGTCAGTTGAGTTCAACTCAGCGAACAATTCTGACAACGGAAAACGAATCACGGAGATGGAGTCAAGGATTGACACTCGTGCGTCTGAGACCATATGTTTATTAGAAAACAAAATTGATCGGCTGGAACAACATGCTAGGCAGTGCAATATCGAAATTGGAAACTTGCCCGAAAAACGTGGTGAAAATCTAGTTGGGATCTTGGAGTCAATTGCATCAGCAATCAAAATACCTTTAACCCAAAGAGATATAGTGGCTATTCACCGAGTTCCACACGCACACGCGCATAATTCACGTCCGAAAAATATAATTGTAAAGATGTGTTCCCGGCTACTACGTGATAACGTACTAAGCGCTTATCGTTTGTCTAAAGGTATTACGTCAGATCGTATTGGTCTCGCTGGAACTCAGAATCGTATTTATATGAATGAACACCTGACGCTTCGGAATAAGGAGTTATTTCGTAAAACTCGCGACGCTGCCAAAACCAGCAAATTCAAGTACGTATGGGTCCGAAATGCTACTGTTTTGGTCAAGGAAATTGATGACTCATCTACCTTTGCGATCCGCTCGGAAGACGACATTTCTAGAAATATTGGGTCTCGCAATACCTCCAATGAAACTGTCAGTAATAAGTAATCGTAAATTATTGTATTATTTGTTTCACCTTAAAAGTATAAATAAGTTGTTTTTCGTTGGTATGTTATGTTTAGTTGCGGTCAGCCGTGCGATTGTTGTACCCGTAATTTTTAAGTATTGTTTACACTGTAAAATGGTCTTACTCAATAGCGTTATATTATTATACATTACAGTCCTGCCACCAAACCTGATATTGTTGCAGGATTTTATAGTTACTCAGGTCTATTATGTCTACTATTTGTTTTTATTACCTGTTATCATGATGGAAAAGTACTGTGGAAGTTGCAAGCGTTGGTTTGTTTTGGTTCAATACGTTAGTCTTAAATATACTTTATTGGTTAATCTAATTGTTGTGGCTTATGCCGATTATGTCTACTTTTTGCGTTTATTGTCTGATATTATGATGGAAAAGTACTGTGAAAGTTATAAGCGTAGTTTTGTTTTGGTTGAATATGATAGTCTCAAATATTATACTTTACTGGTTAATTTCATTATACCCTCTCACTTTAAAAATGGCTAATGCTAATAATCTTTCCATTTACTATCAAAACTGTCGAGGAATCAGGACCAAATTAAATACCCTATATTTAAATATTTTGTCGCATACATATGACGTCATTATCTTGACAGAGACCTGGTTAACGCCAGAAATATCGGATAGTAAATTTATTGATCACCGCTATTCGGTATTTAGATGTGATCGTAATCGTGTACTCACCAATAAAAAGGATGGCGGCGGTGTCCTGATAGCTGTCTCTAAAGAACTGAAACCAACCTGTATGTCTCTCTCGCCTCCGTTAGCGTTACCCGAGCATGTCATAGTAAAAATTATCTCCAACAATGATAAATATCATTTAATAAGTGCCGTCTACATACCTCCAGCCGCTACTGATGATACATACTTAAGTTTTCTTGATTCGTTGTCCATTTTGTGTGATCAGCCCTGCATTGATAATATTATTTTAGTGGGTGACTTCAACTTACCTTTAATTAACTGGGAAAAAAAATTATCATGCATGGAATTTGCTACAAATAATAAACTCACAAACATTAGTCGCAATTTATTAAACTTCTGCTCACAACATGGTCTGAAACAGTATAACCACTTATCCAATTCTGTCGGTCGCATCTTAGACTTATTCTTTTGTAACTCCCATACCGTAACGTTTACCCCCGATACTACTCTTTTGCCCATTGACATCTACCATCCTGCTTTCTATGTACATACTTCTTTTACCTGCCCTGCACAAATTTCTAAATGCACTACTCATAACAAACTAAATTATCATAAAGCTAAATATACAGAAATAAATACTGATATGCGTAACGTTGATTGGAACTTCATACTTGATAATTTAACACCTGAAGAAACAGTATCTAAATTCTATGAAAAAATTTATGAAATTATAAGATTACACACTCCTTTTTGTAAACTTAAAAATGTTAACTACCCAAATTGGTTTTCCAAATCCATTATAGCTATTTTTAAAAGTAAATCTCGTGCCTGGGTTAGGTGGAAGAAATTTGGCAATTTAAAAGACTATGAGGTATTTTCCATCAACAGAACTAGATTCAAAAAAGTAGCTGACAGATGCTACAATAGCTATATCAGTGCTGTCGAGGATAGTGTTGCTACCAATATTAAGACCTTTTGGACATATGTTGCCAGTCGCAAAACTACAAATAAAATCCCATCAACGGTTCACTTCAATCAACTCTCATCTAATGACCCTATCTCTTCATGTAACTTATTTGCTACATTCTTCCGTTCCGTATATGAGCCTTCATCTTTCGACTGCAACTCTTGGAAACCTCCCACCAACAGTGCTGATAATGATGTCAACTTGTCTAAGCTGCATCTTTCTCTTGATGCTATACGTAGAGAATTAAAATCACTCGATTCATCTAAGGGTCCGGGTCCGGATGGGATTCCCTCAGTTTTTACCCGACTGCGGCGAAGCCCAAAAGGAGGGTTATGTGTTTTTACCCGACTGCGGCGAAGCCCAAAAGGAGGGTTATGTGTTTGACGTGTATGTATGTATGTAAGTATGTATGTATGTATGTCCGTTTCTTTGTTCCCTCATAACTCCTAAACGGATGAAGGGATTTGAATGAAATATACATCGTTAGATTCGTCTTAATGGCGCAAGTGTTATAGGCTACATTAAAATTAAAAAACAAAGAAAAATTGCGGATTTTGGGGGCCAAATCGCGGATTTCAAAAAACATTTTTTTTCCTATACCATCGAGTGGGGTATCAAAATAAAGGGTTTTGAAGGGAGATTAAAAAAATATATAACACTTATAAGTTTAAAAGAAATTTTAAGTGACAAATCCTATAAACAAGCACAAAAGTTAAATCATTTGCGAAAAATTTTACACGACCAACGAAAGAACAAACACAAAAGAACTAAAAAGTTGGAAATAAAAAAAAAGTAGTTAAAAAACTAAAAAACCCGACTGAAAAAACTGAAAAGCAAAAAACAAGCACATTTTAAATTAAACAAAACTTGGAACCAGGCGGGGTTAATTTGAATATTAAATTATGAAATGAAAAACATAGAACTAAAAAACAGAACCCCGCCTGGTTCCAAGTTTTGTTTAATTTAAAATGTGCTTGTTTTTTGCTTTTCAGTTTTTTCAGTCGGGTTTTTTAGTTTTTTAACTACTTTTTTTTTTTCTAAAGAATACGAGTGATACAATTTGCTATCCCTTATTTATTGTTTTTAATAAATGTTTGTCTTTTGGTGTCTTTCCAGATATCTGGAAACAAGCAAATATCGTGCCGGTTCACAAAAGTGGATCCAAGCATGATGTAGTGAATTATCGACCTATCTCCATACTATCGGCTTTTTCCAAGCTCTTCGAGAGGCTTGTACATAATGAGGTATATCCAGTTGTTCACAATGTACTAATAAATGAACAGCATGGTTTTGTCAAGGGCAGATCATGTATTAGTAATCTCCTTATTTTCACATCACATCTCTTTGAAAGTATCGACGATAGACAGCAAATTGATGCGGTTTATACTGATTTTCAGAAAGCCTTCGATAAAATCGATCATGAGCTGTTGCTGAGTAAGATTGCTTATAACGGAATCAGAGGCGACCTTTTGCGGTGGTTTGTTTCTTACATAACTAACAGAACTCAGAAGGTGGTGATTGATGGCTTCGAGTCCAGCTCTATTCAGGTCACGTCTGGTGTCCCTCAGGGTTCCATTCTGGGACCATTATTATTTATTCTATTCATTAATGACATTAATATCTGTTTTCAGCATTCTAAATTTCTTCTTTATGCAGATGATTTAAAAGTTTATAAAAGAATATCAAATAAACAAGATTGTATTGATTTCCAGCAAGATCTGGACCGTTTCTCTGACTATTGTTCCTCTAACAAGCTTTATCTCAGTCTTCCAAAATGTCACGTTATAACATTTACCAAAAAGAAAAATAAAACTGAATTTAACTACTGCCTCGCTAGCACCTTAATAGATAAAGTTACTTCCCTCCGTGATCTTGGGGTTCAGCTGGATTCGAAGCTCCATCTAGATGTTCATATAGATACAATAGTTAGTAAGGCTTACCAAATGTTTGGTTTTGTAATGAGAGCGTCTAGGGAATTTCGTCGCCCCGCCACCTTTTTACATTTATACAAATCGTTAATTAGACCACAGTTAGAGTTTGCGGTTCCTATATGGAACCCTCTATATAAAAAATATAATGAAGCTTTGGAACTGGTACAGCGAAAGTACCTTCGTGCTGTAAACTATAGATGTTTTCGGAAAAAAGTCTCATACAGCTTACTACTTAAAAAATATGATGTCCTAACTTTGCAATCAAGACGAATGCTCCTCGATGCTATGACCCTGTTTAATGTATGCCGCAATAAATTCGATTGTCCTGAATTAGTAAAGAATCTATGTTATCTTGTTCCTCGAACAGTACATGTACGTGAGGTGCGCACACGGCGCTTGTTTGCTACTAGCTGTTGTAAATCTAACGCTGGCTCGCGCTCACCTCTTCATCGCTTGGTTGAGAATTACAACAACGAGTTTAGTTTAATCGACATACTTTACCTCAGTAAAAACGTATTCAGGAAGCAAATCCATGCAACTCTTAAGGATCGACAGTAGACCATTGAGATTTAATGTTATACATATACCTATTTATGTGAAAGGTGTAATATCATTATCACTTATTAATATATATATAATTATCACTTATTTTGTTACTGTTACTATATCTGTTATTTTAGTTTATATAACTGTTATTTTAGTTATAATCTTACAATTAATGTCTCTCTAGCTATAAATTTTTTAAAGTAATCTGTGGAAAACGTAGTGGGTAGCATATTTATCATATTGTAGTACTTAAGCCTTATCATTAACCTGTAATATGTTACTGTTTGTTTTTCCTTAAGAAATAAATAAATAAATAAATAAGTAAGTAAAAAAAGTTACAAAGAGTTGAACATACACTTACTTTATTTGTGGTTAGTTTGGAAAGTGTCATGAAAACACGTAACCATAATTAAATTTTTATTTAAACCGAAATTAAATAAATACACCTTTACAGCAAAATTTCAATATTAGATTTAAATTACCTACATTTATATTTAATTTAAATAATAAATGTGACTTTAAACGGTTGGGTATTACAAACTGGGTTAACATGAATTCAGAACAAGTATAATATATTACACTGATTAGAGATATATTGAGTATATTGCTTATTGCTGAACATAATACCAACCATTTAACATCAAATGTAAATCCAACTTATATACTAAGGGTACACAGAGTATATTACAATTTAAGCGATATCCATCCATACAACAGTGAAGATTAACAATGAATATACGTTTATATAAACAACACACATATATTATATAACAGTGGATATATATTAAAATTACGTTGACTTAACCCTATTCTGATATGCAAGGTCAGTGGTGCCCAATTTGTTTAATAATTGCCCCCACTTCCACGATATGTTTTTATGCTGGTTCTCTTCATTAATTTAGTCCAACGAATATTGACGTTGTTACAATGAATATATTTTTATAAATGTTATATTTCTAATATGAATGATTAACCATAGTTCGACAATAACCTTTTATGTAAGTGAGTGTTAATTGAAACACGATAGTTGACAAAGTAAATAATTAGATTTATAGAATGATACATAGACATGAAGAACTCTTAAATTATAATTAGTTAGTTTATACTTAGCATAATATGAATAGATATCTATCTTTTGAGACACTATTGCAAAATCAAACTACAATTTTGCCTTTCCCATACCTAGATCACCTAATACATTAGGTAGGCACTTGTAGATGTAGAGCAACGCGATGATGAAGATACGATATAAACATTAACAAAAGTATCTCAGAATATAGAACGAGCGAATCTTAATATTAACTTGCGTCGGATCTCTGAGAAAGCGTTAAAAGACAATAGAATATCTGAATAAAGTGCAACACGACATATATAACATCAAAAATGCGTACAATGAGTTAAATATATCGAATAACATGAGACGGTTCACGAAATTCCTTAAATTTAATCAGGTTTCCTCGACTCTGATCATCAGTAAGTTTTACGTGCATTACTTGTACATAAAGTGCATAAACCGCTAAATACGTGAACAGTGATTAATGACAATAAACATCCAAGCTTTAACATCAACACTACGTAATATATAAAATGGATTTTATCACCAAAATGTGTCAATAATATGTAAATTGAGTACAAAAAGTACCCAATCTCGCGTCTTACACAATTAACACATTTTATAAATAGTTAAATTACGATTATTCACGACTAAGACATGGTTTTAAAAAAATCGCATTACGTGGGATAAATAATAAATTTGGTCATCCAAAGATATCGCAATCCCCTGGATATTATCACATGTGTGTTCATGACTTCAAACACTTTTACAATTTACTTTAATTGTTAATTGTCAGTGAATTTTGAAATCAATTTTTTATTTCAATCATGAACAATTTAATAGGTTAATACATTTCACAAGAATATTGGCGCTAGTTTTATGATAATTTGCTTTATATTTTCCTTCAGCGACCCGAAATAGTCCAATATACTTTACCCACTTACTACCAAAGTACGAAATACGAAGGACACTTGAATCTTGAATTTCCCGGCAATATACTGCAACAAATTGAAATAGAGGAATTTAAATCTTCGGGTTTCGTATTTTCGTAGTAACTCCAGCCTCTACATAGTTTCACCAACTTTTGCTGGTCAAAAGTTCAGGTTTCTATCGTTTACTTATTTAAATATATTCCATTGAAATATTGTATATTATAAACATTCTTATAATTATTAATTCAGACTAAAGGATATGTTTTTGGTTACAATTTTATCACTTGAAAATGATTTAGATACACATCTTACATTGATCACAGGGCTCAGAACATTTTATTTTCCTCTTTTTAGTTGTAATAACTAGGTTTTTTTTTATTACCGTAAGGCAAGGTGACTACAAAGCATAGGAAATATGTTCAAAGTCACATTTATTACTCCACTATACTAACGATAAACTTTAACATCAAGTAATAACTCAATATGAAATAATTTAAAGCTAAAGGTTAAAAAATCTGTATGATACAGCCTAAAAATTATAATTTTAATTTAAAACAATTATAATTGAGTGAACTTAAGCTAATTAAATAAAATATTCAATTACTACTAGCTTTATGAACCAAACTATGGATCGGTTAGATGCTACAAACTCCGAAAATATAAAAAGCATTGATTTTACCGAATCTCATCTAACACTTATTCATCTACTTAATGCTAATTCTACATCAAATAGAACATTTATTTTATGGGCTCTAACTATGTAATATAATAATCAAGATAACATATTCATACCGTTCCGAAAGCTAACATAACTTGCCTGTAAACGATACTCAGCGTACATGTATTGAGAAGATACAACCGGCAATAATTTTCCTTTGCTATATAATTAGAGAGGAATAAATGTACGTAATGTGAGGTAAACACTCGTACCTCAAGCCCTCTTACACGTACCATAGAATAATAATATCGTAATAGTCAACATTGTAAATACGTAAAAGCTTACTAATAGGTTACATTGTAAGGCAGGGGTAAACGATAAAAAATATAAGAACTTCTCCTTCAAATTCATAGGGAATAATAAAATTACAAATCAAATTGTTCATTGCTAAAGATTTTGTAAAAGTCCTAGGTCTTTGTGAAATCACATTATTGAAATTTTTATAAATTTTCTCCATGCTAAGAGCATGCTACGACCATAAATATATGAACCACGCCTTCAGTGATACCTACTAATACTAGGATGCCTGGTGTTAGAACGTGTAGTTACCTACATTCTGGTACATTACTATTAGTAAGGCATACCATTAGTGGTTTTTACTACAATGTAAAAATACTGTACCACTAACTTACCGCTCTTGAAAAACGACTCTCTTCACTTACCAAGCTACCGCTCCATAAATATTACTAAATTTTGTTTATCAGCCCAAAATTGATATGTATCGTAGTTTATTCCACAAATTCATCACGTTACAAGTTTTGAACGGAAAATACAAACGTTGCGAAGAGGTACGCGTCGAGCCATCCGGCCACAGCTGGCCCGAAGGTAACCCTTCGCGGGAAATTAAATTAGGATTAACTTATACAAATAATGTAATTTTTATTCTAGAGCCACCTGGCCGCTAAGACAAAGAGTACGTTGGTCGCGAAGCAGATGTCGGGGCGTGTCGACGGTGCGGCCGAAGTGCGGCCGTACGCCGGTTTTCGTTTGCAGTTCATCTTCTCGAGCGGCATCTTGGCGACGCTGTACTCGCGGTGCTCGTTCACCATGGTGCACACCGTCCTCTTCTTCTGCATCATCTCGTCATCTCGGTCTCGCAGCCCCGCGAGCCAAGCTTCGTACCACGCCAACTCGCAGTCACAGATCAGAGGGTTATCTGCACCAAAACGAAACCTCTTAATATTCTGAACTCATGCGATATGAGCATAGTTTCGGAATAATTTAACCAGAGCAAGACATTATTCTACCCATGGATAGTGTTTCCGGACTCAAATGCCTCAGAACCCACCTCGAATCATCTTGTTAAATAACTTAAAAAGATACAAACCCATAATATCAACAACTCGAAGCGTATCCAAGATTGGCTCCATGATTTCCTCCGGAATGTGCTGCAGCTTATTGTTCTGCAGATTTAAAGTCTCCAAGGAGTTCAAGTTGTCGAAGCCCATAGTCGGCAGTTGGTGGATCCTGTTACAACAAAGTTGATAGATTTACTCGAAGTAGGTAAACTTGTGGCGAGGAAGTCGGTGAAACTCGCGATAGGGGAAGCGGTTTAGTGCTAACTACTATGTAACCTACACGGCGCGACGTGGACGTAATATCCCTCGACAATTTGGAGCAAGATTTATCAAGACTGTGGATTTAAATATTAAAGGCATTTCAACAGCACAGTTTTCTTAATTTTTGTATCCACAGCATAATTACTGTAATAACTTGGATACCAATGGCTGTTTATTTTTAAATTAAATGAATTTTGTGACTTGTCAAAGTGTTTCAAACTATTGTCACTTGGTACCATTTGGATTTGAAATAATAGATATCATTATATTAACTAAACTACATAAATATAAAAAGTCGGTTAAAGCACTCGTTGGAGCGACGGCATTATTTCCTTGATTGAGCACGTTGCCGTTGGGTTGTGATAAGTGAATTTAGCAATCTTTTTTAAGTTGTAAATCAATCGCCAACATGAAATGAAAAATATTTATTAATCATAAACTCGAAATGTTTTGCTTTGATAAAATGCTTGGCTGGGACGAAGAGTATTAAGTAGTTTAGTACATAAATTCAGTATTTCATACGGGTGATATAAGACAAACACTACTTGAATGATTAACTCCTGCTTGCTTCATATATTTAAGTCCCTTTACGCTTTTGGGATTTCAGATAAAATGCCTTTTACTCTTATTTTATCCAAGTTTTTCATTAAACTTTAAATATTGGAACCACTGATCGATACTTATTTTACTACAAAAGATGGTAAACTTTGATAAATACTCACCATTTTATAAGTACCTACATACTTAAGTCCAATCTATTAAGTTACTATAATCTAATCAAAATGGGAAAACTGAAACCCAACACAGTAAATAATCAAGGGTAATGGAAACAATAAAAATGTAGCTATTCACAATATTATAGTAGTAATAGTAGTTTATGCGACTGTGCATAATGAAGGGCATTACAACACAAGTGTGGGTTTAAGAAACGAGCCGAAGGCGAGTTTCTTAATAGCATCACACGAGTGTTGTAATGCCTAATTATGTATAGTTGCATACACTAATTTATCTACCCGAATATCATAAGGGCTCTATGATGGGCTCAGGAACCATAGGGAAATGACCAGCATTGTTACCAGTGTAATGCAATAAAAAATAAACAGGTTATTAGTTGCATTCGTCGCTGCATTTACGATATCTGGCGGAGTGTTCATGTTAATTTCTGAGTCACTATCACTCATTTTCGACAGAAATAAAGAACTTATCAGAAAATTTGTCTACTCAATGAAAGGGAATAAAAAGCTAACGAACAAATGACAGCTCGAAATGGCGGCGTTTCGGATATCTGTCATTTTTTTTAAATCATAGGCAAACGAACAAAGTCACTATTCTTGTGTCACTCGAGATCAAAATGTCGTGCGATTTATAATTAAAATAAAATCATACTGAATTGGGGTTTCGTATCGATAGGTATCTGTTTTAATGTAGATACTAGAATAGCACACTCACTTGAATTTGACACCTGTTCCAAATTTAAAACTCATAACCTACTGTTTTCAGTAGGTTATGAGCTCATTACAGTTCTGTTAATTTCTGCTGGTTGGTAATGCTGGTCATTGCCTATGGTTTTTGAACGCATTAGAGAGGGTTTATGATATTTGGGTAGATAAAATAATTTTACTGTAGATTTCATTGAGTAAAAGGATAGTAAAAATTATGTAGCTAGAAACGAAAAAAACAAAAAACAGATGACGGCTAGCGCCGATGTATAGAATAAGAAATATGTATGTTTCTATAGTCGCAATAAATATAAATAGAACAAAGGCAAGACGATGGTTGTAAATAAACTTACATGTTCTTTTGCATGTTGAGGAATGTAATGGAGTCTCCATAGCCAGTGAAGGCATCCTCGCTAATATATGTGATGTTATTAGAGCGAAGGTCCAGGTGACGCAGGCGGTGTAGCGGACGAAGAGCATCCGAAGGAATTTCGTGCAAGCGGTTGTCTCCCAGGCGAAGGTATTGCAGGTTTTCTACAAAATACCGTTTATGAACATAATGCCAATAAAAAAGCAATAAACAAGAAAGAACGAAATACATAAACAAGCCATAAAGTTGGATAGTAATCCGTAAACCTTGGAAATATTTAATGTTAAACCTGTATTACGTTTTCTCGACTTTTGCGTTATATTTCTCCAGTATCTTTATTTAAAAACAAGTAAATAAATATTTACCCTCAAGTCCAGCGAAGGCTTTTTCATCAATCCTTTGGATTAGATTGCCCTCCAGCTCCAATGAGTTTAAGAACGTCAGGTGCGAGAATACCTGGGCGGGTACTTCGCGGAGCTGATTATGAGCCAAACCTAGAGAATCTAGGCTCCGTAGACCTACAAAGTAAAGAACAATGTCATTTATATCCCTGTCTATGTCAAATATGTCGTCTACGAGACGTAACGAGACGGTCTTTCCTCAAACAAGGGAGGTATCCCTTGTTTGAGGAAAGACCATAATCAAAGTGAGTAATGTGACCCAACCCATGGTGTAATCCCTTAGATGCTTTTTACGACACCCATGGGAAGTGGCAGGCCGACCCCCTTCGTAAGAGTCAGACAACGTTCACCGAATACAAAGACAATGACACATGACCACAAAGATTGTTCTGAACAGGAAATAAACGACGCATAAGAGAAACATTACCTGCAAAATCTCCCTCAGTAATAGTAGCGATGCGGTTCTCTTGCATTTCAAGTTTTTTTAAATTCTCGAGCAAAGCGAGTGCCTTTTGTGGCACCGCTGTCAAGTCGTTACCGCCAAGATTTAGCCGTTTCAGCTTTCTAAAACAAAGAAATCTTATGTGCTTTTCTATCTAAGCACTTAGATTTATCGCAATATTTTTACTCATGTTTGGTGTGGTAAAGAAAGAAATTAATTATAAGAAAAATGTAGAGGTGACTTTTTGCTTAATCTTATAGTTCCATGCCATATATAGGTATTTGGTCAGTAAAGTGATTTACTTTTATTCTGTGCATTGTTAATAAAACGGGAAATATTCAAAACCAAAATAATTGATAAATTATGTAGGTTGATATAAATCATAGCCTGTGGTTAGTGATTACAATATAAATGAAAGCGCAGACCACAGCATTTAATTGAGTGTGTGTGATAAAACACATGAATGTGAATTTTGTATTAAATGGCAATAAATAAATATTTTAGGCTAATATACTGAAATTATAAATCCACCTTATTTTATTGTTAGTTTACCGCGCTAACGTAAATATCTGACGATTACAAAAACTAAAAAGGTCTAAAAAAATTCAATTCGTTCCTGGAACTGGTTCTGCAATAGCTGTTCCAATTAAGCTAGCTATTCCTAAAACAATTTGCGTTAGCTGATGGACTAGAAAATGGGTTTTCATTTAGAAACTATGAATTGAATAACGAGCTATGCGCCATTCTAGAAACATCTAATAAACTATGTTTTTGTTTCGGAAAATACAGTTTTTATGGTTTGATCAGATATTAGATAAATCATTAAATTATAAAAATTCCTAAAATATTATTGGACAACAATTACCTATACTAACAGATTTAGTGTAACGAAATTCATCATTTCAGTCCTAACAGCCTAAGTACATTACAAGGACATACAACTTACTTCTCGAGCCCTTTAAAAGCCTCTCCGTCAACGACAGATATCCGGTTCTCATACAAGGTGAGGATCTCCAGTGTGTCCAGGCCCATGAACGCTCTGTTGTGCACCGCTGTCACCTATAAACATGTGATTTTGACATCATTCGTATAAATAGGCTTTCTCTTTAACTAAAGTTAAGTTTATTGGCATAGAATGTTGGTTAATAAAAAAGATATAGCAGTAAAAGAAAGAAAAAAATGTGACAGATTTTTTTTAATATCGACTGTCGTGAATAAAAATCAGTTCCTTTTATGAATATGTTAACAAAAATCATTGATATAATTTATATAGTTGTAGTACCAGGGATTTAAATTCTCTTCGGCATTGTGCTTTAAGATAACATAATATTCCTTTTTAATATCCAGTGAAAACTTAGACGCAAAGGTATGGAAACCAATGCATTTCTGTGCCATTAAGTGCATTTCATGATATTAAATAGTTCAATAGACAATGCCATTGTAGTTAATATTTTCATCTAAACATCAACATTCTCCTGCCCTTATCCCATTTATATAGGGTTCGTGCAGCATGTCTTCATCTTCTATATTTCTTTGTTACAAGTCATCATTTCAATCGGTAATTTTTCGTTTTTTCGTTCAACGCCCAAACCCTCTCTTCTTGCCTTATCACCATTGACACATTTCAGCCATCATTTATTTGGTCTTGCTCTACTCTTATACCCATACCCATTTTCATCGAATATTCACAAGAAACAAATGAACATCTGAATATTACTTGTTCAGAAAGACCCAAAATCGAAACAAATAAACATCGACACTGAACACTCCTTAGGACAATGATCCTTAAAGACAATAACATTCGTACCAAGCCCTTACCTTGTTATGGTTCATATTGAGAATGAGCAGATGATTGAGATGTGTGAACGACGACGTCGGTATTGTCGCCAGACTGTTCTGCGACACGTCGAGCTGTGTTAACTTGTTACCTGATGAAGAAGATATTGTGTTTATTGAGTCACAACTAAAATACATTTTATGTTACACGTGGAAGTTTCTAATTTCAAGGCCTTGGGCGGGTGAAAGGTGGAATATGTTCCATATGTATTTAGGTAACTTTGTAGCAATTTGACGGAGGAAGAAGTCTTATAAGATTTAGGTGTTACATTTACAAAAGGTATAATTTATAAAGGCTTCGCAAATTGGGCTGATGCCTACTTCAACTTTTATAACTTATTTAAATGAATCAGGTACTTATTTTGCTTAAAACTTGCACAGTTAGGTATAAATGAAGTAAAGAAATGAACACGAGTAACAGACAGTCAGGTCGTTAGCCTTTCAGTTCAAAAACACCCCACATAAAGTATCGATTCTATTGACAAAAAATATTACTCGAGTAAGTAAATTAATTATTCAAACAAGGTAAGTAACCAAATATCACATCGATTTGTTTGAACTAAATTAGTCATAGTTACCGATAGAACTGAGTGAGGAGTCTTCTATGACAGCCAGACTGCTGTTGTGAACGGTCAAGTGGCGGATGTCCAGCCCCAAGAAGATGTAGGAGGGCAGCTTGGCTAGATTGTTGTGTCTCAGCTTCAGGTAGAAGATTATCATTGGCTTGGAGCGTAGTGTGTTCATTGCCTGTTTAAGAAAAGAGAATTAAGTACTTGTCACAAACCTTATTAGGTTGTACTTGTAAAACCAAAGATAGTATGCCGAATAGAATCATAAATATAAACATTTAGGCAGTGTTTCAGTTGACTTCTGAAGTATATCATAGAACATAATTATACGGAGCTCTAAAGAACATAAAACATATTTGAGACCTATTCTACTGGGTAGTCGAGATCAGATAGCCCAGCTCCATGTAAAGTACTGGTATTCAGCTGTATCCGGTTAGACGAAGGATTGAAAACCAACCAACGATTTTAAAGCGATCCCAACATTTATGTGTATTGTGTACCTACTTGGAAAGGCTAGGCAAATGATGAGGAGATGTCCTAGGCTGAAATCAAGTTTACACACACAGATCAGCATTTTCTTCCATCTTTTTTCCTTTCTGCCACTAAGAATTGTAACTCGAACAAGTGTGAGGTCCAATCTTACGTTCCGGTACGAACAACTGCACGACTGGACTTTTCGCTTCACCCAATAGCCAATTACATCTGAAAATTAACTATTTGGACACAAGATACCTTTTGTTAAGACTAGTCGGGCTTACGGGACTCCCAAATACCCATTGTGTTGAAGTGAAATCTCCAATGAAACTAAATTCCATAGTAACTTTTCACGTAAACTTAAGGTGGGGGAAACTAAATTCCATGGTAACTTTTCACATAAACTTAAAGTGGGGGAAACTGGCAAGACGCCAAACATTTTCTAGCCTGATCATAATAAACATTATTCGTATGTGTGACAAGAATTTGAAGAACACCAAAATATTTATCAGCATTACCCATTCTTATACAGCTGCTGTCAAGATCCTTTTGCATAGAAAATGTGCATATTATATGAAACACATTGCATCTTCAGAGTTCCATACATTGTGACATAAGACGAAGCCGGAAACGGTGTTTAGACGTGTTGTGGATTTATTGATTATGTTCTTTGGTTACAACATTACCAGATATTTAAAAGCAGCTGTCGTGTCGTTTAGAAAAAACTCTGTTCATTTCTACATTCGTTATTTTATGAACTAAGAGTTGTAGAATGATCAGGAATATTTTAGAAGGATGTAAAGATTACTGTCAGTACTTCAGTAGGTATGCTCTTCAGTAAACTCGCAGAGTATGTCGGGGTGATGTTTTAAGCGGGACTACTATACTATACACTCCTAGCTTAAAGTATGTATAAGGTAACTTCTCCCCCCGTCAGGGCTGCGGGTTGTTCGAAAGAGATACCGCGGCCTCGGTACAAGGGCTAAGAAGGAACATGGGTGGTTTTTAGTCAGTAGAAGTCTGACACTCCCTACCGCTCTGCCCAGGGCGTGAGGAGTCATTCATTGATTTCCCAGCCACCAAAAAAGGTACCTTCTCCCCCTTCTCCTTCTTCTTCATTTTTTTTTGTTTCTTTATAAAAAAAAATGTTACCTTCTGTATGTGTTGCTGTTCAGTGAACTCGCAGAGTATGTCGAGGCCGTTCTTCTTGACGGTGCAGCTGCAGGGAGTGATGGTGGCGGGCGCGGGGCACTGCTGCGCGCCTTGCGGGTGCGCCGGCCGCGCGCACAACACCACGCAGCACACCAGCAACCAACGCGGCACCATTGTGTATGACCTGCACAATAATTTCAGAGTCACCCAGTGTTGGGTTGCCAATGACCTGCACTTTCACATAGAAATCATATTTGGGGATAGGCTGAAAAATTTGTCATAGGATGAAGGTGTTTATGAACGTTATTCCGAACACTTATCTACATATTTTTTTACTAAAACCTAAACATGCTATCGTTATCTTCAGACTTCAGAGATCTTTTATTAGAATCAGCTCCCGCAAAAGTTTCTAAAAAAGTGCTAGGCACAACACCTCCGCACATTAAATTTGGAAGCAGACTAAAATAGAAATTCGAAGAGGCTGCAACGACCAGAACACCTAGAAGAAAGGAAATTCTGCGTCCTGTTCAATTCAGTTTATCTAATGGGCATAAATTATCACAACACACACTAATAATAACATAAATTAAAAGTTTCTTGATTTCATAAAACATAACGCTAGGTTCGGAGATGAGATTGATTTTATTTGCGTAATCCGTAGTTGAGCGTTTGATTGTTTATCGGCCGGTTTCTGAATGATCATTGGCGTCGAGCGAGCCCCAAGAGTGTGATAACAGACATAATATCTAATGACCTGTGTATCCGGATGCGTCATGCGAGATGTGTGTACATGGACCCCCAGTTAAGTCGTGTCTACCTAAAACTAAAGAGAGTAAAAGCGTCCCTGCGTTAAAATATATGAAATTTAACCTTACATTTATCGCACTGGAAAACAGCTTTCATTTGCATCCCGAAATTATCTTACAAGGAGCTTTAACTTATGTAGAACACACATTTACGTCATAATATTGTAGCCAGGTCCGACCTTCTCTAAATTCTAAGCTCAACTAATTCATAGCTGACTTCATTCATTTTGACTGGCCTGTTGGTCTAGTGGTTAGTGACCCTCACTACTATGCCGGAGGTCGTGGGTTCGATTCCCACCCAGGACAAATGTTTGTGTGATGAGCACGATCATTTGTTCTGTGTCTGGGTGTAATTTATCTATAATATGTATGTATTTAGAAATATATAAGTATGTTTATCAGTAGTACCCATAACACAAGCTCTGCTTAGCTTGGGACTAGATGGCGTTGTGTGATAGTTGTGAAATATTATTATTATTATTATATTATTATTATAGCCTCTATCTCCGACTATCTCCTCGGAATATTACAAAGGAGACAAATTACGACGACTGTAGAGGCTCATAACTTGCTATAAAGTATTATAGTACCTGATCCGAGGTACCTCGTTATCAAGACAATTCTGCAACACTGAATATTTTGTACTAACAAGAAATACGATCGTTCTTCCGAATATTGAAAGAGAATACTTTATTCGTGATGTAGTATTTCATTTCTTTGATGCTTTCTGATGGCATGGCATCAGATGGATAGGCATCATAATTTTATTGAATACTTAAAGCGGAAGAGCTTCCGTATCTTAACCGTAGATAAGGATATACTTAATTATGTTTATAGAAGAATACTAAAATGGCCATAGGTAAATAACCTATGACGCTTAAAAACAGTGCTAACAAGAGTCATCATCATCATCATCATTTCAGCCGCAAGACGTCCAAGCTGCTGGACATAGGCCTCCCCTAAGTGTCGCCACATTGAACGGTCCCGTGCGTCTAGCATCCAGCGGATCCCCGCAAAATTCACCAGGTCATCGGTCCACCTAGTGGGAGACCTTCCAACGCAACGTCTTCCGGTTCGCGGTCGCCACTCCAGAACTTTCCGGCCCCATCGTGTCGTGATCGTGTTTGTCTAACAAGACTACTTCAAAAGAAAACGTCCAATGAGCAAGAACAAAGCACTAATACACTAATAGCACAAAGACTTTAGAAACGAAATACAAAATTAACAGCCGACTTTACAAGTTAAGCCATTAATTTACCTACATTAGGTACTATTTTCATAGTTGTAATCTAGCCCAAACTTTCATGACGTAACCACCCTAAACCTTACAAAAGCAGAAGTTTACCACGAATGAGCTCAGAGATCAAGTTTTACTCTTCGTTAAACAATCAGTGAAGTACCCTAATTCTGGTTACCTAGATTATATTCCTAATCTTCTCTTAACAAGCCTAGCAACTGTTACTCGAAGCATTTTCATTCGTGTTCGGTCTAACAAGATGTTATCAGTATTTCACTCACAATGACTGACATTTAACCCTCGGAACCCAACAGGTGACAAATACCGCAGAGACTAGTTTTGACGTGTTTTACAGCTACATGTGGGCGACTGTCATGTTTTTATGACAGCCTTGGATGACAGCTATACGTGTTTTTCGTGTTTTCCAACG
This sequence comes from Diarsia mendica, assembly GCA_949316265.1. Classification (NCBI taxonomy): domain Eukaryota; kingdom Metazoa; phylum Arthropoda; class Insecta; order Lepidoptera; family Noctuidae; genus Diarsia; species Diarsia mendica. The sequence goes on from OX438897.1 coordinate 18,579,802, forward strand.
CAATCTTCACAGACATAACATCAGGAACGAACAATATTTCCTAGATTAAAAGTTCATTTATATTAATTCTTTAAAGTCGTAGGTATTTGCTTAGTTCAAAATACCTGGAAGATACCAACGTTAAATTTTAAACAGGAGAAAAATCTCAAGACTTCTTTTGTCTCAAGTGACTTTGAAATGAGGCTCCGCTTTGCAGGTACAAGGATGTAGCAATTTTATATTTACATTTTTGTTTTAAAATTTTTCTCGAGATAGAAAATATTCATGAAATGTTTTCTTTAAGGAATTCTTGCGTAAAGATTCTGAATTATTTTCTTCGTTGGAGTTACTTGGGTTTATGCTTCTTGCTTACGGGATTTTTACTACTAATTTTTATAGAGTTTTATAATCCCAGACTTGGGTCAAGTAGAAAATCCTACAAAGAAGTGCCTTAGGAAATTCACTTTATTATTCAGCATTTTACGAATCTACAACATAATGACTATCTTATCCAAACATTTTTAATTTTAATGTATATTTTTCATTTTTGCTAAGAAGGTTTGAGCATTTTATTGAGATGGCTTTACTGCAGCAAAGATTGATGTTGTTTCTATCTGCGTAAAGTCCAGTCTGGTGCTAAATATTCCAGCATTAAGTTTTTCTGCTTTTATAGCTATTTCAGGCTGGTGAAGCACTCACAAAAATACCTGCCTACTATTTAGAAATTCCGCGCAGCAATTGATAAGACTCCACCGACCATGGAAATATGGGTTAAGGGGTCGAAACAAAACCCTATGTGAGCTGAATAAAAAAAAGTTCATTACGGCTCATAATTTTATTTCAGTCCCCATAAATCTGCAACCCTTTATTACCGCTAGGAGCACGTATCAAAAAATAATGTTCGTATACATTTAGATTGAAGTACGTTCGGTACATATTGGTGAGCTGAATATTCTATCGGCGGTGCACGGGGCGCGAATACTAATACAGAAAACCGGGCATGCCTCCTGACGTGAAGGTTTATTCACAAATTGTTTAACACCCCTGCCGCTGCCCACTACGACCTTTAATACACTTTTTTTACGTGCCAGGCTGGCAAACAGCCGACGGCCCACTTGATTGAAAGTGGTTACCACAGACTTATAGACGGCTGTCACTACCAAGGAAATTTTCAGTGGGTATAGTGCGAGGTTCATTTGGCACTTGAGTGACATAATCATAGCAGGGCGCTGTTATTTAACATTGGTTAAATTGTCGGTGGTTTAATTGGAAAAACAAAGATGGTGCGGGAAGTTCAAAAAACCAGACGCTTTCTACAATATGTTTAAAAAAACGCGGCGCTGTTCTGTCCAAACGGGAGCATATAGGTATATTATGCAGTTAGCCTGCATCATCTAACTGCTGGGCTTTTCCTCAATATGGACCACTGTCGTTGGTTTTTTCCAAGTAGCCCCACCATCTCTCAGCTACGTAGTCTGCTACGAAAAAAACTTTAACATACAAAAAACAAAACATATAACAAAAAATAAAACCGACTTCAAAAAAAAAAACACAAAAAAGTGAAAAATAAACTTTTGAAGAAAAACCAGTTTCTGAAGTCGGTGACTTTTGTTTGTTTGATTTCATTTTTTTGCCACCGACTTCAGAAACTGGTTTTTCTTCTAAAGTTTATTTTTCACTTTTTTGTGTTTTTTTTTTTAAGTCGGTTTCATTTTTTGTTAAAAAGTTTTAATTTTTCACTTTTTAGTGGTTCACATGTTCATGGGTCAATGTGGACAATGTAGTGTTTGTTTTTTAGTTTTGTTGATTTTTCAAAAACCGCTTGTCCGATTCCTCGATGTCCTCATTTTAGTATATTTTATTTTATTCTAATCGGGGTGTCTTTTTTAAATTGATATACTAAAAGGATTCTTCTTCTTATCGTGTGGGCAGTAAGGTCTAACGACCCCACACACCCTAGTGTCAGAGTCAGAGTTTCTAAACCGCCTCAAAGGCCTCTGACATGGTTTGACGACCGCCGTTTGGCGGCCGCCCAGCCGGGACCACCCGCTTATACGTGCCTTCAGAAATAATAATACCCTCACGGCCGATCCGATAGGTTCTTCTTAAACATATTGTATACTAAAACAGTTAGAATAAAAATCTAATACCTATTACTATCCTATGGAGATTTGTCGACCCATTAATTCCTACCACTCAATATTAATGATCTAGGTGACAACCCTACTTAATATTTATGGTGTTATCGTATAGTTATGACTAATGAAATTCAAAATAAGAGCCACTTAGTATTATTTTATTTGTAAATATAGGTACTTAATGGAAGTCAATATACTGACTTTCACTGATAAAAAGGGTTTCGTTTGTTTAGTAATTTGTTCTCTAGTTAATAAGACTAGGTTTTTCCTTGGCTTGGAAGGTACCAAGAGTTAATAAAACAATCGTATTTTATACACATAAAGTAATATAAAAACAATAATGAACAGTTGGTAACTTACCGAAAATCGGTACTGCCAAAGAACAAAAAGTTTTCAGGAGTTCGGGAATCGAACCCAAGATTTAAAGCTCAGCTGTCGCCCTTGCGACCAATAAACCAACGAAGCAGTAAAAAAGTTTAAGGCTACAACAGACACTGAGTTTCAATTATAATTAGTATTTGTATGGTTTTCTTTTCATTCGTCATGTTTTGTTCTATTACAAACCAGTCTGAAGTTATAAAACTCCTGAAAACCAACCAACCAACCAACCAACCAACACCGAACCAACGACGATTAACCAACTTGTTTGTTCGTGCTTCCTTGCGCTTAATTTGATTCTAAATACACTAAACAGAATTACGACAAAGGTACTGTTTATTTTATAAAGAAGTAAGGGCTAAATTAACTTTGGTTAGCTTTTTCGTTGAAAGTTAAGTGACTTATGTTTGTCGGGCTTCTAATAAAGTGGCCTGTTTTGTTATTTCTTGAATTTTTGACGAAAAAACGAGTAAACAAACTTTGTTACAGAATAAGCAATTGCAATTTTGCTAGTATTTAATTTGCTTTAATTATTATACAAGGCGTTCGCGAATTAAATTACGATAAGAGACGAGTCTGCCTGAAGAGTTTGTAACGGAAGTACGTAAGGACGAAACGTCTAATTAAAAATGTACACCTCTTCACTCCTGTGACACTTAACCTAATTTGAACTTAAACAACACAAATACAAGACAGTCGTGGAGGTACTCGACGTACTCATTCCATCACGTGACGTGTTACGTCGCGATTACATACAAAATACTCACTTGTGTGTCTGTGTGCGTCAGGTCGGCGAGCGATTATGGTGTGGGGGCGAGGGGTGTGCCGATGTCATGGGGCACTAGGTCATGTTCACCGGAGTCGTCCGTGGCCCGTCCCTGCCGGAGATTACATCAATTTAGTACATGGAGCCAGACGCCAAACATTCGGCATTCGTCATTCGGCACAGACGGACGAAGCCGAAAGTGTTTGTTCTTTACCCTCTTCACTATAACGTACTGGGAGTAATTTGCTAACATACGTCCTGTGATTGTTACGAGTTTGTTGTTGATTTACTGCGGGAAGCCACAGAGACTTTAGTACTTAGTTTATTATTATATTCTTGGTAAATGTTCCTGGAATACGGTTCAGTTTACTTTGTACGTCAGAAATAGCTATACTTACTACGTAATAACTTGAGTTCCTAGTTCTTACGAGGAATTGAACAATATAGGATCCAACTTAGGTACCTACTTGTACCTTATTTATAACAACGCTAACCTTAATAACTATGAATAGTAAGTAGCTTCTACATTGCTTACTCAGGTTTGTTGTTATTCGATAATTGTATTAGAATGTTGGTAAGTTGTTTTATTTTTGTCCTGACTGGTTTCGGTCACGATGGTCAATCTTAGCGGAGATTATCAGACGGCGCGGGAGACATTATAGAGCACAAATGTGTGTGCGCAGACAGGTACTCTCTGTTTTTTACTCTCGAAGTCCGTTGCGACGTCAATCTTACATGTCTGAAGAGAGATCAGGAGCAGCACCAATGGCTTAATGTGCTTTCGTTAGACATGGGGGTATCACACCGCCAACTTCCAGAAACCGAGAAACTGGAGATCCGGGAATCGAAACTATAATAGGCCAACCAACGGGACAGTTACGTTATTATAGCTGATTACTGAAGTTAGATAAATAATTAAACTCTTTGAGTAAAAGTTCAAGCAAATAAATAATAATAATAAAATTGTGCATTTATCATCTAATTGTATCATTATTTGTAAAATATAATTGTATCATTAATTTATATTAACAGACCATTAGATAATATGACTTATATTTTTTGTTGCCTTTTCATGCACGCTGAAAGATGATACAATACATTATTTAAATCTGACATTCCTGTTAAGCAAAATATCTATCTAAATTAATGTATTAATTTCCATCCGGCACTCTCAAACAGGGATAATTGAACGCGGTTCCCATATTGGGTCATATTACTATAGTTGTATTAAGGTACACCTGCACTAAAAGCCTATAACCACAAGCCTTTAGCGGTGTAGGCAGTACTATCGATACTGCCTACGTCGGCCACAAAAGCACTCTCTATATTTCTTGCTAACAATTTCAAAATGTCTTTGTTCTAGAGTTTTACCTCCCTGTTATAGAGATGAGGCCTGATCCTCTTTTTTTTTTGCCGGGTGGAAGATCATCAAATAACCACCCATGTTCCTTCTTAGGGCTATAAAGGAACATGGGTGGTTTTGAATCAGTAGAAGCCTGAAACTCCCTTCCGCTAGGCCCAGACTGGGAGGAGCCATTTGATGATTTACACCTTATATTTATACCTTCTAAAAAAAATGGTTGATCGTACCAAAAATATTACGTACGTAACAAATTATTGAACACCGCATATGCCATAAAAAGTTGACTAACGCCTAAATACTCGAACGTCACTCAATTTTAAGTTGCACTTAAATCTCGTGCTGTCTTTGTTACTTTAACGCAGAGTGACAGAGATAGCACGAGTTTTGAGGGCTACTTATACCTAATTGAGTGACGTTCGAGTATTCGGGCGTTATACTTATAAGCTTATGGTGCTCGGGGTTGGGTTAAGATAGAGATAAAGGATGAGATAAGAGATGAAAGTCAGTTTAAGGTTAATAAATTCACTGTATTGTCTGTTTCCACAAATATAAGATTAAGATTAATTTATACTAGGATGATTGGTGAACGATATGGGATTATGAGTCACGCGCACGGTATGTCGCCGAATTACGTACTGAGCTATTGCTGTGAAAGTGCAATAATATAAATGATGGACACATACTGAGCGGGTGGCGCAATAATGATGACCCAGGTAAACGTACTGTACGGTGGTTGACCCGTACATGCTCCCGGGGGCAAAGATAGGGGTTAGTAGGATAAAGATGGTGATGAGATTTACAAGATGATAAACAATATTCAACTTATCAACTATATGACAGGGATAAGGATTAGTAGTGAGTGATTAACAATATTTCGAACAATTACAATCAAGATTATCTTAGATCGGGAAGGGAAAATACACGAAAAACAGGGGACGAGGCCCTATCTTCTGTTTGTAAACACTCGTTTGATTTGGTAAGATTTTTGGGATCACTTTTCACGGATTGACTAAATTGACCTTTTTCCCTAAGATCACAACACTCACTCACTGCTCTTTTCACTTTGATTAAAGATTGCCTTTTTTCCCTAACCGCACTACACTCACTTAACATAACACTCTTATTTCCGGGATGTGAAGAAATCGCAGTAGCAGTAGATGCCTCTCCAGCAGGCACCGAGGGTTCTCGACGTGTTGACCGCCTGTGACGCCGCCAACAGTATACCACCGCAGTTATCAGGATTCCAAAGATTAGAGCATACAAGACGCTATAAAGATGTACGTCGTGATAGGATATTTTATCACTCAGTGGTTCAGTTTGTTTCATGATCTCAATCTTTTTCTGTATTTCTTCAAATTGTCGCAATATTTCAGAATTATTAGGATTAATTTCAGGAGATTCAGGGGTAGAGATGTTGAATATATGGTTAATAGGTGATATTTGTGGCGCAATAATTCTTGCACCAATACTCATTTTACTAGACAGCCTTTTATTAGAATGGACAACGAAATTGTCCGTCTTTATGATACAGCCTTCCTCCACATTCAACAGACCTGCATTCATCAATTTAATGGCGGTAATGTCGCCGTCACAGAGAAGTTTAAAGTTGCATTCGTTGCAACAAAAATAATAATATTTATTATCCGCTGTTAATTCCTTCCAAATGTTTTTACAAGGGGTTCTAATAGTTTCACAGTTTCTTGTGCGTGGGATCGTTTCACACAAGCTGTGATCATCCTTTAAGATATTTATAGGGTTTTTTGTATGACATAAAATCATCCCAGGATTTTGTCTTATACAAGACTGGAGATCAGCATCAGTAAGGGTTACGTATGAGTCTTTTCTGAGGTTAATGGCAGCAAAACTTGATATAACTTTCACATGTATCATGTCGTGGTTCAATAATCGTGGGACTGGAATGAGGTTAAAGATTTCGTAAAGGTCTCTTTCGATTAGGGGTATTCTTATTTCAATGATCAAGTACTTACTATAGTACTTAGTCCGCACTTTTATCAAGTTGTAGAGATCTTTGAGATTCAAATGGTTGACCGGAAGTGCCATGTCTTTGGGGATATGTGCTGATATAGAACTTAATTCTGTTCTCAGCTGTTTAGGAGATATCAGATGGAAGTCCAATTTTCCATTGTAAATATTAGTTACCGTATCAAGAATAGAGTCTTGTATTTTCCTGAGGCTATACAGTAAGTTATTCGCAGTCATAGCAGATGCTAAGAAATCGGTAACTAGAGTCATGTTCTGTACATTGCGTTGAAGGTCTTGAAAGGATTCTTTAAGGTAATTAAACTTTTGATTTATCGATTTATGATGTTTGTTCGCAGCTTTCTCCATTCTTTTCATAAGATTAAATTCGGCTTCCACGATTGAGGTTTGGTTTTTCCAGAGGTTATACAAATGTTTATCATTTTCTTTCAAAAGGTCGATGTCTTGTGCGTATTTCTCCGCAAAACGCTGATCTAGCACGCCAAACAAGCTGTTTGCGACGTAGCCCACTCCGTCTATTAGACCACGACGCCGGCGCCGCCGCTCGTCTCCAGTTACAAATGATTCATTAGTTGTTAACATACTATCATAATGTTTTATTTCTTCGAACTCGTGCCCGAGTTGTAAGATGATACCGTCGCATGGTGCGTGTTCTTTAATAGTGGAGCACAATGTTTCAAGATAATTGATATATTTCTCGAGTGCCGACGTGCCTTCTTTGTAGGGATATGTGTCATAATAAACAATTAAACGCCAGTCGTCTCTAATAAGATGCATGTTGGAGATTTTATCGAAATAAACGCTGTTGTTGTTCAAAGGGGTAAAACTATAAGATGCTTGAGATAAGTTTATTAGTGACAATAGGAATAGCGTTACTGACAGAGCTATAGTCGAGAAGGAGATACGCTTGGGGTTTTTCTTCCTAGGTGCTTCATCTTTAATCTTCGTGTCACTAGAAGGATTATTGTCTCTGTCCGCTGGTAATAGAGATAGCTTAACAACAGGCCGTTTTAGGAAACCATTTTTGGTTTTAAGGGTAACGACTCTGACGTGTCCGTCAGAACCGGGATGCAGTTCTACTATACGCCCTAGGGCCCACTTCCCAGGCGGGAGGTTTTCATCTTTGATAATAACAATATCGTTGAGACTGAGATTCTTTTGAGATTGTCTCCATTTAGCTCTAATGGATAACTGTGAGAGATATTCATTTTTCCACTGGGCCCAAATATGTCTATAGATTTTTTGTACCAAGTGCCACCGAGTCCTAAGATCATTTTCTGTTTCAACGATCGTTAAGGTAGGCCCACTTGCAAGAAAGTGTGCCGGGGTTAAAAAGTCGATGTCCTCGGGATCTTCCTTCAAAGGACAAAGTGGTCGAGAATTTAAACAACCCTCGAGTTGAGATAGGAGGGTGCTATATTCTTCGTAGGTGAGTTTTTGCTCACCAACAACACGCCTAAGGTGATGTTTTAAACTTTTCACCGCAGCTTCCCAAAGTCCGCCAGCGGAAGGCCATGACGGAGCATTAAAATGCCACTCAATGTTCATTTCTGCGACGGTAGATAATGTTTCTTGGCTTGATAAGATTTCTGAGATTTCTGATATTTCTTGTTTTAGGATCTTGTTGGCTCCAATGAAGTTTGTTCCTTGATCACTGTAGATGTGCCCAGGGGTTCCTCTTCTGGCTGACATACGTCTGAGCGCTGCAATAAAAGCCGACGCTGTGAGATCAGATACGAGTTCTAAATGTATGGCCTTTGTAACCATACATATGAATACTGCAACGTATCCTTTATCTGTTTTGATGCCGCGACCTTTGTTCGCTTTCACCAAAACATGCCCAGTATAGTCTACACCGGTATGATAAAAGGGTCGACTAGGATTTAATCTGGATGAAGGTAAGTCACCCATGAGTTGATGTTTTAGAATGGGATCGTGTCTCTTACACTTTACACACGTTCTTAATCGTTTTTTCGTAGCGCGGTTTCCTCCCATTAACCAATATTTTTGTCGTATAAATCCACTCGTCATTTTCACTCCACCATGGAATACTACTTTATGGGATTCGTCTATTATAAGATCAGCTAATTTAGTTCGACTTGGGATGATAATGGGATGCTTCATTTCGGGATCTAAACTCGAATGTTTTAGCCGTCCACCGACACGTAGTACTCCGTGGCTGTCTAAGATAGGATTGAGATTCAAGATCTGGCTTTTTTTGCTTAAAGGTTCACCTTTTTCAAGCTGAGATATTTCCTTGAAAAAGTATTCTTGTTGCACATGTTTTATTAACATTTCTTTCGCTCGTTTGAGGTCATGCAGAGTAAGATAGTTTTCACGCTTCCTTTTGTAAATCAGTATGTCGTTGAATTTGTTTACATATGCTAAAACTCGCATAATTTTATTGTAACTGCTGTATTTGTCTAATAATTGTTTTATAACGGAATTGTTAGAGTCAGCAGTAATAGTGTTTACTAGCTTTTTCTTTCTGAGATCTTCAGTTGTTTTGTATAAGATGGGTTTAGGGTTCTTTTCAGGGTTGTGTTGAGGTAGCCAATCGGGTCCGTGCCACCAAAGTGAATGATTTGCTAAATGGGATGCAGTCAGACTACGGCTGGCGCAATCTGCGGGATTTTCTTGAGATTTCACATACCGCCACCTATTTTTTGGGATAATTTCGCAAATCATTTTTACTCGATTGGCAACAAAGGGTTTCCATTTTTCTGGTTCACCACTTATCCATCCTAGTACTGCCATGGAATCTACCCAGCCATAAGCTTGGATTTTGAGATCAGATAGGGATGAGATTATTTTGGCCATAAGTTTTGATAATAAAAGAGCTCCGCTAAGTTCCAAGCGAGGTACAGATTGAGATTTTTTCAGAGGTACCACTTTAGATTTTCCAGCAACAAGAGTTATGTATGTCTTATGGTTTCTTGTAATTTTACAATAAACAACGCAGGCGTAGGCCTTTGTGCTGGCGTCACAAAACCCATGAAGCTCAATTATATCATTCTCCATGGTTTGTATCCATCGAGGTATTTTAAATTGGGAGATATAAGGTAAGTCGGCCTTTATTTTATTCCATTCCAGGGCAATATTATGAGGAATCGGTTGATCCCAACCTAATTCCGTTTTCCATGTCTCTTGAAATAGTATTTTGAGTTTGATTGTGACTGGTGACACCCAGCCCAAAGGGTCAAAGATTTTTGAGATTTCAGACAAGAATTGTCGTTTTGTTGGGATGCCCTCTGTGGTAATTTCTATTGGATGAAAGATAAAATAGTCTTCTTTTGGATTCCAGCGAAGACCTAAAGCCTTTGTAGATTCTGGCTGTTTAAAATGAAATTCTTCATCTTGAGGATTAATATGATCGTCTAAAAGTTCCGGCAAGTTCGAGCGCCATTTTCTAAGATTGAGGCCGCCTGACTTAAGAAGGTTTGTCATCTCTGCTTTGAGATGTTTAGCAGCTGTCGCGGTATGAGCTCCATGCATGAGGTCATCCATGTAAAAAGAGGTTTCTAAGATATCAGGAGCGTTGCTATTGGGATAATTTGGCCTTTCATCGATGGCAAGTTGTTTCAGTGTCATCATGGCCAGAAAAGGTGCGGCCTTTGTACCGTAGGTGACAGTCGCTAGCTGATATTCTTGCAAAGGTTGTGATTGATGATGTCTCCAAATAATTTTCTGGAACTTTTGATGATCAGGATGTAGCCAAATGTTGCGGAACATCTTTTCAATATCGGCCGTGAATGCGTATTTAAACTGTCTCCATTTTAGTATGAGACTTAAGAGGTCCTGCTGCAGGTTCGGCCCCCTGCACATAAGGTCGTTGAGGCTATGACCTGTTGAGGTTTTTGCAGAGGCATTAAAAACAACTCGTAATTTTGTAGTTAATGACTCAGCTCGAAGTACGCCATGATGCGAAAGGTAGCAATCTGAGGTTTCGTTGACATGTGTCGCAACGGGGATCATATGTCCGAGCTCTAAATACTCGGACATAAACAATTTATAATCATGTGCCAAGTCTGGTTGCTTAATTAATTTCCTTTCTATTTGAAAGAATTGCGCAATGGCTTTATTTTTAGATTCACCCAACTGTTCTTCAAAGTTTTCTTTAAAAGGTATTTTCACGACATAGCTGCCGTCTTTGCGCCTTGAGGTTGAGGATTGAAAGAAGTCAATGCAGGCTTGGTCTTCTTGAGATATAGATAAGGGTTCGCGAATATCCTCTATTTCCCAGAACTGTTGGATATCGGTGAGATTGTTTAGTATCACATTGCACTGAAATGTTTTACAGTTACCGCTTAGGATCCATCCCAGCTGTGTCTGCTGGGCAATGGGTAACATTCCCTCGGAACGGCAGATACCATCCAATAGGATTTGAGAATAAACGTCAGCGCCGAATAAGATGTCAACTGGCCTACTTTTGTTGAATTCAGGATCAGCTAGGATTATCTGGTTAAGAGTTGGCCAGTTGGGTTTAGTGAAGGTATAACTAGGCAAGTTCTTGACTAGTCTTTTCATTATAAATACGTCGGATTCAAAAGTGAAGTCATTAATTAACGACATACACTTAATAGAGATCATGCCCTTGCAGCTATTTTCATTGTTTCCGATTCCAGAGATAAGTCCTGTGCATTTTTGCCGACGCAAGTTCAGGAGCTGTGCTGCTCGTTCAGTAATGATTGAGGTCTGAGATCCCTGATCTAGAAGAGCTCTCATCCTTTCGTAAGATCCGTCAGCTGCTTGTACCTTGATAATTGCTGTCGCGAGGAGTATTTCTGTAGGGTTATTCTGCATAGATACTAAGGTGTTAATATCTTGCTGAGGTGGAGATTTCGTAACAGTGGCCGTGTTCGGCCCCGATCGCGACGCATCCGAATTAGCATTTCTTGACGTAAAACATTCATGTAGAATCGTATTGTGGTCTTTATTGCACTCTTTACACTTTACTTCTGAAAGGCATTTTTTACCTTCGTGATAGTGTAAACAGTTGACACAAAGGTTCAAATTTGCGATTGCGTTTCTACGAGCCGATGGATGCATTTTTGCCAACTTTTGACAATTTTGTATGCGATGATCGCTTGTATTGCAAATACCACATTGTTTACGTCTTTCGTTATTTTTCGAATTGGACTTTGCCGATTGCGAAATGACCTGGTTTGTCGAATAGGTATGATTTGAGGTGTTGTTATTTTGTTTAAAACGAGAATTAAATCCCTTTGAATGAGATTGTTGGTTATTACGATAGCCGTTAGATGAAGAAGATGCGTGTTGGGATTGAGGTGACTTTTGACTGAAGGGTTCTTGTTTCTTCCGTGAAGTTTCCAGCGACGTAAACCTATTCTCCAGAAACCGAAGAAATTCGTCCAATACTGGCAACTCTTTTGGTGATTTCAGCGAATCTATATAGTCATCGTTGGTTTCAGAGTCTAATTTCTCCGCTAGGACACATACGAGGAAGGGATCCCAAGTAGATACATCGATTCCGAGATTTTTTATAGCGTTCACGCTTTCGTACGTTGTATCATGAATCCGTTTAAGGTGACTCGCTGATTTTTGCTGAGATGTCGGGATATTTAGGAGGTTTTTGAGATGAGATATAAAGATACGACGCTTATTATCATAGCGATGCGTAAGGATATTCCAACAAACGGGGTAATTGTCTGAACTTATTTGAAGATGCTGGATTAATTTTTCCGGCTCGCCCTTGATCTTACTTTTCAGGAACTGCATTTTTTGGGCGTTTGATAAAGATGGGTTATTGTGTACAGTTTCTGTAAAGAGATCTTTGAAGGATATCCAGGACGTATAACTTCCTTCAAAGGTAGCTATTTCCATTCTTGGGGTCGATTTCTCAATATGAGCCACCGACCACATCTTTCGGTTAATATCCCTTTTCAGAGTTTTATAATATTTCTCGTAGTTCGAGAATTGCTCGTCGTACTGGGCGTTGGAGCCGTTGAGCTCGTTGTCCATTTCCCAGTGTAGGGTGTCAATAGCTGCCCAACGAGTGTTTAAAGTTTTTAGGATGTCTTCAAACTCCCACTTTTCCGAGATAAGATTGAGATCAATGTCAGCAGCTTCTCTTGAAAATGCCCTAAAATTAGTAGCTTGTTTCTTCAAGAGGTCTTCTATAATTACGCTATCCTTAGGAGGATTATTTTGAGATGAGAGGTCCGGGGTTTGAGATTTTGAAGATGGTTGAAAAGTAGGAGGTTTCAAAACAGGGGTTTGAGGTCTGTCTGTGGAAGGCTTATAATTCTGAATGGCTGTTTTAATATTGCTGTATTTCGCCTTCATTTGATCATACTGATTGGTAGTGAAATACGCATGAGATCGATCAACAAAGGATAACAAATTCATATGGTTGTTATGAAACTCCGTGAAGTATTGCTCTAGGCTTTCTAATCGTCGACGTAGGTAGTCGGGGGTCTTTCGCTCTGCTCCATCTTTCTTGAAGTTGGAGTAAAGTCTATCTATGCCTTCAATGATTTGCTGTTGAGTAGCTAAAATGTCTTCCATTGTAGCCATAGTAAAAGTGAGAAGAAAGATACCTTACTTGTAGGGTTTCTTCGGGGTCGAACAGGATCGCGAGATGAGATGAGTGGCGCCCTCCTAGGCACTAGGATTAAATAAAATCACGAGATGAGACGAAGTGGCGCCTTCCTAGGCACCGGGATTGACCAGGTTCACGAGATGAGGTAAAGTGGCACCTTCGTAGGCACCGGGATCACAAGATGAAACAAATTGGCGCCTTCCTAGGCACCGGGGTTGAACAGGATCACGAGATGAGGCAAAGTGGCGCCTTCGTAGGCACCGGGGTCACGAGATGAAACAAATTGGCGCCTTCCTAGGCACCGGGATTGACCAGGATCACGAGATAACACACACTGTAGTTTCCAATGTTACTGATTGCGTATAACGAAACCGGTAAAACGCACACACAAACGAACAAAGCACAAAGTTCTGCACACGCGTTTCGGTCCCGCCAACGTGCTCGAAGGATCAATGCCTTACTTGTAGGGCTCGAAGGACCAATGCTCGGGGTTGGGTTAAGATAGAGATAAAGGATGAGATAAGAGATGAAAGTCAGTTTAAGGTTAATAAATTCACTGTATTGTCTGTTTCCACAAATATAAGATTAAGATTAATTTATACTAGGATGATTGGTGAACGATATGGGATTATGAGTCACGCGCACGGTATGTCGCCGAATTACGTACTGAGCTATTGCTGTGAAAGTGCAATAATATAAATGATGGACACATACTGAGCGGGTGGCGCAATAATGATGACCCAGGTAAACGTACTGTACGGTGGTTGACCCGTACAATGCAGCTAAGTATGCTTGCACAGTTTGCGTGCGAGCTTGCAGCTTTTGTTGAAATGATATATAATATATTTATCGTTTCCTAGTAATAGGTATAAGGTGATGTTTTCTTTAAATTCTTTCAAGTGACTTAAAAATGGAGAAGAAAAATGATGAATCTATTTAGAAAACTTTTCAACTAGGTACCTACCTAGTAACTATTTCATAGAAAGAGTTCTTCCGAATCGGAATGGGCCTTGAACAGTAAACTCGCAAACCCAAAGGTTCCTTTTTGTTTGATATAAAATTAAATCAAAGGGAGTGACTTCACTGCCTTTGGGAAATTTAAAATACTCAGATTCGATTATCTCGCTGCCGCACGATCCGATCCGAACTCTCTTGATACTAAAAATAGCCAAAGGTCATAATAATATCGTAACCGAGGAAATCCAATTAATCGATCCAAAATATTATCGTAGTTATACAATTTAGAAGTTTGGAAGCTTCTTCTTCTTCTTTATGGGGTTATTGGTTTCCGCACTTAGTCCTTAAGGACCATTGTGCGTGAGCCGTGGCGGCCGATTACTCCAACCAACCCACCTCCCTCCAGAAGCAGATCAGACTTCCCGATCTCCTCAGGGCATCCGCAAGGGATCGTGGTGTTCCCAGGGTCTCCTCACGAATCTTGGTAACGCCTGTGCACTCAAGGAGTACATGCGCCACAGTTTCCTCCGCCTCCATGCATGCCCTGCACAGGGGACTGTCAGTGATTCCTAGGGTGTGGAAGTGTTTATTCAGTGAACAATGTCCGGTGATGGTCCCCGCCACCAGGCGCAGGCTATCTCTGTCCAGGCGCAGAAGGCGCCTGGTCAGTTTTGTATCCAGGGATGGCATAGCCTCCTTGGATTGCCTACATCCTGGTGTCGAGCTCCACCATTTCTCCGCTTGTATTCGAGTATGATCTTTTAGCCAGCTTCTTAGCTGCTTAAAAGGGATGGGCACAATGGGTTCGGGTCCGTAAGGTTTTGTGCTGGATCCTCTTCTGGCAAGTTCGTCGGCCGCATCGTTTCCAAGTGATCCGCTGTGACCTCTAATCCATTGCAGCGTTACCTTGTTGTGATTTATTTCCGTTATTCGTTCCAGGGCTTTGTGGCATTCCAGTATCAGTCTCGACGTGATCTGATTACTCTTCAGGGATTGAAGGACTGAGGCACTGTCGGAGAGTATCCGAATATTAGTATCCGTAACCTCCCTGGCCTCTATAGCGTGTGCCGCTTGGATGATACCTACACACTCTGCTTGGTAAACAGAGTTAAGTTTTCCAAGTGGTTTGGATATCTTGATGTTTAGGTCGTCGGAGAACACCCCGACGCCTGTCCCATAGTCGGTTTTTGATCCATCGGTGTAAATCCTAAGCTCATTTGTACCTGAGTAGTCACACCACTCCTCTATGAGCTCTATGTTGTAATGTTTTCGGAAGCAATGGGTCTTCAGGGTTCTGTCGATGGGTGATGCCATCATTGGCTGTTCTTTGATTGCATCTTCTCTGATGCGTGTGTGTTTAATTCTCGAATCATTTCTTAGGATACCGGATACTTCGAGTCTGAAAGTCGCTAGGGCCGCCTCCTCTCTTATGACGAGGTGCAGGGGAGGTAGCCCCAGCATCACCTGTAAGGCGGCAGTGGGGGAAGTTCTCATGCTGCCGGTGATTGCTACGCAGGCCAATCTTTGTAGTTTCTCGAGATCCTTTTGGGTTGTACTTAGGTTGGTCCTAGGCCACCAAACTAAAGAGCCGTATGTGATGATTGGACGGATAACTGTGGTGTATAGCTTACATTGCCATAGAGCTATAATACTGGCTTTTGTGATGGTGTAATCAGTGTGCTTTGCCCAGTTCAGCTGTTTGTCCAAAAAAAGTTTGGAAGCTTCATCAAACTAAATCAACGTGTTTAATATTATCATAATACGTGGGTAACTTGGAAAATTATCGTTTTTTTTACTATTGGAAATGTGATAGTGTGTTTTCTTTTTACCCTTCCTACCCACCAATTGGGGCAAGTGGAGGGTTATGCCGGACTTAAGTTGCCTAAAACCCCACTGTTCCTACTAGTACCCTAAGTTGGGGCCCAGAAGGTACAAACTACAAACATTTCTTTCTATAAGTACACAATAAATCGATACTTACAAGTAGAATCTAAAAATACAGGAACACAGGAAACAGGGGATATCGGGTAAAAGTGTAGAGAAAATGATTCCAGAAATGAGTTCGGTATTAGTAAATGGGTTTTTAAACAGGTGGGTTGCCAAAAACCTTTGCATGACATCGCAAAAAACACGGCGCTAACGAGGTTCTAGCCAAAAAAACCTGTCTGCGTGTGTGATAGGTTACAACTTAATCTTATGTTATCCATGTGAATAGTTAGTGAACTAACTAACGGTATAAAATATGTCACAGTTGTCTGTATGTATTCCTTAACGACTGAATAGATTTGGATGATTTAATTTTTTAATTGCAACAGAACATTCTTGTGCTTCCATTTCAAGCAGTAGTAGTAAATTTTAATTATTATATTATGTATTTATATGGGCAAAGACAATTTAGTTACGCACAATTTTCTCTCCTGATTGTGGGCAGATTATTTTATTTAATAAATATTGAGCTTTACTGTCATCAATAAAAAATGGAGTTAATAGTTATTTACTATGATCGACTTAAGCAATATATTGATGAATGAATGATGATAATGGGGTACTTTTTCCCATTGGGTGACCTGTAGTAACTATAAATACGCACATAAATGCTCCCATAATATTATCTCCATAACAAAAGGTAGAACATTGGCCTGTAGTGTGTAGAACATTGGTTATCCCATCAGGGACGGAAACGCGACGTTCAATACTGAATGAATAAACATAGTAAACACACAGCATTTAATTGGTATATACAAAATATTTCGTTTAATGCAACACAACATAATATCATACAGGATGTGATACAGACAGACTACAAGGAAATTGTAGCAGCCTAGTTCAAGTGCTACGAGAAAATCGTAGCTGCTACGCCGTAGCTGGTCTACGGAATGAGGTTACATTGCTGCAAATATTTATATTTGCACAAGCGAATAACTTTTTTTCTTGACATAAAACATGGTTCTTGGACAAACATATAGTAAAATAGAAAGAAAGAGAGAAAATAGAAAACTCAACAAAGGCTGCAATCAGCTTTAAGTCTTATTTCAATAGAAAAACCAAATTGACGTCGAACCAATGCCAACATTCTACAAATTACTTAGTTCAAATAAATGACACATCTACCTCTAGTACATGTATACACAACATGTACTGTCAATAGTTCAATACGTAGGTAGTTATGTATATTCGTCCGTGAATGGACAAAGAATACTAATCGTCTGAGCCGCGGCGAATGAGTCGGGAAAGTGAACAGTAAGACGTCTGGAGCGAGAGGTCGGGCACCTGTCCTTTATGCCCTGACCTTAATAACGTTAATACTGGACAAATATAACAAGACATTTTCTTTGTTTTATTTCTCCTGTATTTTTTGTATTCAGGTTATTACAGGACTGGAACTTAACAGAGTGACACTAGACTGACAACAAGTTTGAGAAAAAATAAAATAAAAATGGATGCCTAATAGAAGCTGAGGAATAGAATAGATATAAGTAGAATAGAACGTTACATACATACATAACATCACACCTGTAACCCTCGAAGGATTAGGGAAATATACTGTGTGTGTAATGTGTATAATTTATGTCTATAGTACACCCAATTTAGCTAGTAACTTGCCATCGTCCAGACTCAATTTCATACACCAGGATGTTACCCAGAAATTAAGATACCTGGCTGGACCTGAGAAGTGAATCCAAGATAAAGCACTTGCACCTAATAGAGGCATGCAGAGTTGATATAATATATTTTCGACTATTCAAAAGTGCCTGTAATTGGCCTACTTGAAATAAATGCTTTGATTTTGGTTTTACAAAACTCTTATTCAACCTATTACTTTTCCCCTAATTTTTTTTTTTAAAACCTTGCCCCACACTAAGAATTTCTCCTGTATCGTGGGTGCGTTTACAAACATTTAAATTCATCACATAGACCCCCCCCCCTAAATGCCCCCCCTAAATGCCCCCAAATTTACACAACACCGGTTTATTCACCGAAGGGGCAGCAGAGCTGTGTAAATACATATCAAACCCACATTTCGATCCAAATAAAACCCTTGTGATAGGGTGCGAGCCATCGCCATTAACCGGTAACAAATTCAAACTACAGCTAATGTGAATTTCGTAATGGGAAAACCCAATAGCACTTTGCCTCGAACCCAGTACCCCACTCCCGGTAATAGTGTTCACGCTTCTAACCACTACACTAATAATTCCGCTATAGTGTGCTTAGTAATATTTGCCAGTATTTCAAACTCCACCTAATACACTGATGGGTACACCTACTTTACTGTGGGTATATCTATGGACTGGTAATGAACACTATAAGAATTACCGTAACTTAAATTTAAAAAATGTTATCATTGAAAATACACGTTTTACACATATTTTGAATAACACTTTGATTCAGGCTATTCATAATAGACCTTCTCTATCATGTTGCAAAAATAAATAGGTAACTGATCTTATGCATTTAAGTAGGTATCCTTGAATTGCATTTGCAATTTAATTGTATCTAAACTAACCTATGTATGTTAATACTGTGCGTTCATGCTTAGTAGGTACTTATCTTTAATCCACCTTTTTTTTACGTTGGGAAATCATTAAATGACTCCTCCTGCTCTGGGCAGAGCGGTAGGGAGTGTCAGAGTTCCACTGACTAAAAACTTTTTAGGCCTTTGTGTCGAGGCCGCGGTATCTCTTTCTTTCTTTACCTAGTTAGGTCATGTGATACAGTGCTTACATACAAACTAGAAATAGTAGTTAATCTAACGTCACTAGTGTTCGATATTTGAACTTGATGTATCGCGGCAATCGCTCACGGTCGCGGAAAGGTATCGTTACTTTAAAATGTATTGTCGACAAAATGTTGTCGTAGTTTATATTTTCAGTTATTAACAAAGTTTTCAGCAGTCGAATTACATTAATGGTGATATAGATGCAATATATGAATCACAGTTTAAGAAATTACTTATTGTTGCGATTGTAGCTAAAAATTACATTGTTTTTTGTAATTAGCTTTACGAACCGCAGGTGTCTTCTCTTGGACGTAGGCCTCTTCTTCGTGAGAATGACTCCACTACAATAGACCGAATCAATTACAAATCACTTACAATGCAGTAGTAATTACTTTTCAATTCATCGTAGTTTTCATGGCCAAAACTGGGAGTCTAAAATGGCTACTTTAGCAGATCATAATATGAATTGCGTTTAAAAGTTTAAAATGGACCTTACTTATTAGTAACTGCGTCTGTCACCATTTAGTAAATTTTAAGCTTTTTACGCAATTGATATTATGATCTGACTAGCTTTTGCCAGCGGCTTCGCCCGCGTGAAAATGTCGATTTTCCATACAAACTTTCATCCCCTATCTAACTCCCTTAGGGGTTGGATTTCGAAAAATCCTTCCTTATTCCTTGTCTACATTATAAAGGGAACCTCTGTGCAAAATTTCAGCTTTCTAGGTCCAAGGGTTTGGGCTGGGCGTTGATGAGTCAGTCAGTCAGGACTTCTCTCTTTATATAAATAGATAGATAATGTGGCCATTTTGAACCCCTGAATAAAATCTTTATTGCCACAAAAGCTTTGACTGTCATCATAACTAAGCTTTTTAAATTTTACTCCTGTAACACAGGTCTCAACTAACTCAGGAGTCAGGGTCCCAAACCATTTCTTTATGATATATTAAATAAGCTTAAGAAAAATGTAATCAACCTTTAAGAGCTTATTGGTTGTTATTGTGAACTTTCTGGCAAGAAATAAGTAGGTATAGGTATTAGGTACCTACATCAGTAGCTATACGTACTAAACTGTTATACATACAATCTAACCTTTCTAACTTTACTCGGCCTCGAGCTGTGTATACAAATAGACTACCGATACAGGTCACGCCTGGACCTAAGCCACACTTGGTTTCCCAATACTATTCGGGATTCTACTACACTGTGATGCACTGTGATTACTATTCTCTTTGTCAAGCCGGTTTCAATGCTATCCCAAGCTGGCCTCTTATTGGCTTTGCATTTACCGAGAACACCCGAATATCTCCGAACAAGCTATTTCGATGTACGGAGCATATTCGATTAGCTTTACAGCATGGTCCCGCTAAGCAATCAGTTGAAAACTGTGTGCCGTGCAGGAACCGTGAAAGCTATTATTCAAAATAGTGCTGAGCGCTAACACAAGTTTATTCAGGCGCTAACTATTTTGTTTGTTTAGCCTTAGTTAACAGAGTCAGTTAGTTCGGTAAAATGGACGGCCGTTATTGGTTGAAGTAGTGAATGCGAGTAACGATGTAGTGTAGACGCAAGAATGGATTTTGGGATGAATGATATTTTTTTTTTTAAGCTATTGCATAGCTATGAATTTCTGGATTCGCTCTCCATGCTCACGCCTTGAGCGTGGAGAGCGAATCCAGAAATTCCCTAACGAAAATATTCAAGATTCAGTATTCAACCAGGTTGCTATGGTTACGGAAAATAACAAGGTTGTCAACTGAGGTTGTCAAACTAAATAATTAATTATTTGCTGTTGATATGATGCAATAGCTTTACCGCGGCAGTCTCCGAGTGCCACATTTAGTTTTTTTTTTTTTTATATGGGCTTACTCTTGACTTCAATCTTGCCCTAAGGGCAGAGATGAGGTCGACGATGGAACGAGTTTACCCAGAAGAAGCCTATTTACTCGCGACTTAAAGAGAAAGGAGTAAATGATGGCTTGACGTCTGACAGGGGAAAATGAAAGAAGAAAACGTATGGTGTCGAGCCTAAGCAGCATTTGACAAGAGCAGGCACGATGATGATAGTGGATTCGATTAACTCAGGACTGTTGTGAACGCTTGGAGAAAGTCAATTTGTCTTTGCCCTCGTTTTCCTGATAATATGATCACGGAACAGAAAAATGATAATGTATTCGTTAAATGGGTTTTCCAGGTGGTGAACGTAAATAAATGTTAAACTTAGGCTGGACAATCATCTCCACCCTAATTAATAAGCAACCTGTTATTTTTGACGTCCAGTAAGTAATTCATTTTCCATTTTTTTACTTTCGAACATGGGTGTCTCATATGATCCAATTATATTTATTATACAGGATAAAGGCTTCTAGCAATACATTTGTGTGGTCACTAGAAAAGAGATTTTTTTGTCTACTTTACTTATAAATAAATTAATGCAAGACCCTGCATAGCATGAGAAAGCAAGCCTGCCAAGTTTAATCGTTTTGGGAAAAGCATTGGTTCTAACGTGGCAGTGAACATTCTACCAACGATAATGTTTAGAGTCTGTATTCAGCCTTATACGCCTACACACAAAAGCTTTCAGTTGGCTTTTATAGCTGATTTTTTCTTCTTAATGTGTTTGTCAGAACTACGCTTTTAACCTAGCTGAATGTTTAATTTTCAGATGTTCTCAGAAACAATGTTTTTGGAGTTAAAATGCTTAAATACGATAGGCGACGATATTTCATTTAAATGGGTTTTTAATACAAGAAAAACGAAGGATTTAAAAATGCACAGATACAAAGTATAAACAGAAAAGAGAGGATCTTCCGAGTAAACGAATTTTATGTCTGGTGTATTAAGTGGAGGCAATATTTACAGAATAGATCAAGCACGTTACTTGTTATTAACCGTCGACTAAGATACAAGTAGGTGCAAGGCAAGGTAGTCATCGACAACAATCTAATCACTAGTCACGCGAGACGCGTCACGCGAGCACGCAAGACGACTCACGATTGACCACTGAAAACTAACGCCGTGTTCTGGGCCTATCATAGGACAGCATCATGTCGAATAGTAACCTGCTTGTCACCGTCATGACGTGCAAGCTGTCAAACTTTTTTATGGTCCCATCTGAGGTGTTCAAAAATAGTAGATTGTACACCAAGTGCATAAAACGCACTATTTTGAGCGAGATGTTTATCCATCCGATGCGAGCTTGCGAGCGAGGATGGATTATAAAGTAGAGAGTAAAATGGGTTTTATGGACGATTTTTACACTCTATTTTACACTTCGATTGCGAGGAAATGAAACAGCAACTTGTAAATATTGTAATAGTAGATTGTACACCAAGTGCAACGCACCATTTTGCGCGAGACGTTTTTTTTATCTAGAACACAAATAAATGTTGATTTGTAGATAAAAGCAAATAATTTTAAAAAGATTATTGTTTAAATATTCTCTTTTAGCAACACAATTAAATAGTTCCCAGATCCACCACTGGGGTATTTTAAAAATTTGGCCAACTGTATCTCTTACCAATTTTATCTATACTAAAATTCTAAAAAAAGTATAGCCCCGAACAAAATAATATAATATCTCATAATCAACGCGTTAATCTACTCTTTTAATAACGCACAGATGTACTAATGATGTAATTTATATGCTGAATGTAAATGTAATCAACTTCCGTTTTCAGAATATGAGTTTTGTAATTAATTTCATTATTTTCATTAAATGTTTCCATTAATTTAATTTTTGTTCTACTGCTATGAAATTATTCAACAGTTATTTTTATGCTTGTACTAGCATAAGCATAAAATATCATGAAATTAAATGGATATTGCTATATCAAAGTTGAAGTAAGGTTTTTTTTTTTCTTTATTTATTTAGGGACATTTATAATCGCAATGCGTATGTCAGTCCCATCGTATCCTAAATATACATTTGTCAAATGTGGGTTATGAACCTAAACAGACTCTTCGCATCATCACGATTTGGTTGAGCCAAGATTTTGTGGAATGTGCCTACTTTAAGTCTGTTCAAGAACAATACCCTAAACAGCTCATTTCTCCCAGACTCATATCGGACACAGTCCATCAATAAGTGGTGTAAGTCTTCAACAACTCCACACTCCACACAATTAGGCGAGTTCGTTTTTTTCATCAAGTGCGCAAACTTATTACATGGAATGTGTCCAGATCGGAGTCTGTGAGCCGTAACAACTAATTTTCGACTTAAATTACTGTTTATTATTGTAAGTAAGGTTAAGGCCTAAATAGTCATTTGTTCCGTTATTATTCTGTTGATTTTACCATAACATAACATATAAATATCACGCCTGTAATCCCAGAACGGTTAGGCAAAGGTGTACCTAATAGTACAACCACATACCTATCACCAGTTATATTTAAGTCCCATATAACAGAGTGCGAGCTTATTGCTATCAATCAGACACAAATCGAAACTCCGTGGTTGCTATTGAGAAATTCCCATAGAAATCGAACTCAGGACAGCTACCACAGCACTCGCACTTGCGACCACTAAACGAACGAGACAGTCTACCAGTTCATTTATTTGACCACTATAGATAATTTAAATGAACAATTGGGCAGTTTTTTTCTTTTCGTAAAAAAAACACGAAGTCATATAAGTATCCATCATCGTACGGTTTAAATTACAGGGCTTTATTATAAACGCTCGTACGGCCTTGGTAAAGTCCTATTATAAAACTTTGATTTAACCTACCTATCATAAACCCTTGGCTGTAATAAAACAGATTTGAGCGTCCGTCATTAACTCATTACACACCAAACTGTAATAAAGGAAGGAAATAAAACGTATTACTTTGTGAAGGACACCGGACGAGGACATGGCAACTAGAGGACAATTACACAGAATAGGAAATGTTTTAATTGCTTATCAAATACAAGCTTTTAGTTTCACTGTGAATATGGTACTTGGATTGCGTACGCTTTGCTTTTGTGGATACTTATAGCAGTAATTGAGGCAGGCATATATTATATTATATAAGGTTTTAGGATTACAGTCAATGGCTAAAATTACCGAGGATTGTAGTCAAGCATTTAGGGATTCTAATAAACTTAGATTAGACGTATAAAACATGAATACACTCTGTGTACCTACTAGTCTCCCCTGTGTGTTATTTAGATGCGATAAAAGAATGTATCTCATCCTATCTCAAAAAAGAAAACATTGATAAAATAAAACAGGAAAATCCATATCCACCCAGAAAATAGAAACGAAGAAACAGCTTGCTCCAATCGCCAAACATTCTCAATATACACAAATAACACTGAAATGAAAAGCACACACACTCACTCCGCGAGTATTTTTCTTTCATTCGGCAAATGTGAATGTAAATCAACACGCAAACGAGTAAGACAGTCGACTTTAGGTACTGTGAAGTAAAAATATAAGCAAAGGTTCGTCCTCGACATTCGATGGTCGTTTTAACACATCTGATGAGTACAATGATGCAGGATGTCATGTCCACGCCAAGATTTGGTAACAATATTTTGGTTTAAAACAGTGTCCATGGAGGTTCTTGCCCATTCTTCCCCATATAGAACTATGTTTTGCATTGGAATGGGCAACAACGATTCCTACTTTCACAAGTTATTATGCGTTGTGGCTGTAATGTGTGACATTAAAAGTGCCTGTAATGATCTAATTGAAATAAATGTTTTGAATTTCAGTTTATACGGAGTGTGTGAGCTCCCTCAGTTTTTTTGGAATTGTCAGTTTTCACAAGTCTTATTTATGGTGACGATCATGGAGTCAGGACAAATCTTTAGAATTGTTTACAAAGGCAAAACAATCTGTTTCGTGGTATTAACAGGTTTACTGTCAACAAAAAATCTTTTTCTAAAATTGACAGTCACGTATTTAAAAATAAAAAAAAACATATTACCCACAATCAAAATAAATAAGTTGGCAGTGAAGTGGAAAGAAGAATTATGTTCGCCTGTATTCTTAGCTCTTTACTCGATATTACTATGTACTGACGACTGTCAGACCCCTTTTCGACCTTATTACTTATAAGCATAAGGGTGAAAAGTGGCAGTCCGTCAGTAAAAACGGCGTAGTACGTTAAGCCAGAGGCAATAAAACACGTTGAATGTTAGCTTAGGACAGTACGAAGTAAGTTATTTTCTATTTACTGAGAGGCTCAAGCTTGGTCTTTGTCACACCCATGCTCCATTAAGAAATGCTAACAAACACATGTTTTCTGCGAACCACTGCCATTTCTGTGTGTGTTTCACAGAATAAGTTTTATGTTGTTCAACTGTCGAATTTATGTGACAAATTATTTTAGTTGATAGTCAACTTATCAACTAAAATAATTCAACTCAACTGGTCAACTGGTTTATTTACATTAATTTGTCAATTGTTTTAAATTAATTTTGCACTGGACAACATTATTATGATGATGCCCGCGGCTTTGTCCATGTGGATGTCGGGAATAGCGCACAAAAGTAGTCTTTCATCCCCCAGCGTTCAACCCCTTACAACCCTTTTTTTGCATGAAAAGTAGCCTGTACAAATTTCTCAGGCTCTGTCTGTGTACAAATTTAAATCGGTTTAGTAGTTTTGGTGTGAAAGCGCGATAGTCAGACAGAGTTTCTTTCGCATTTATAATGTCAGTAGCAATAAACATCTATTACACTCATATTTGTTTTCCTATATATTATTTTCTCAACATAACCATCTTTTACACTATTATTATTATTTTAAGTCAAAATAATATCACTTTTTAAAGTGTTTTTTTTTTGTTTAGATGTCTTTAGTTAAGCTTACTAAACGCTGTGTTAAAATTTGTCCACCTATTTTAATGGGACCTTATATACTATGCAAAGATATCCATAGGTTAGGTTAGGTTAGAATTGTGACCAACTACGCTACCTCGAAATTGGTCGCGAAATTTTTCTAAGTATTTTTTTCATAGTGCCCCCAAGACGACACTCTGACCTGAATTTCATTCATTTATTTAATTTCAAGACAAAAATCAGTGAAACGACCTTTAATCATTCTAAACAGTTGTATGAGTGAAAAATAAACTATTATTATGGTAATTATGTTTAGGATTAAAAGCGTTATGATATGGTTATGATAAAAAAACAGTAGGAGTTTAAATATACACACATCAACACGGTCTAGGGATATTTTTAAAAAAGCGAATTACTATCAATGTGTTAATTATTTATATGACATGTATATATTTAAAATATACGTTATTTAATATTCTACCATTTTTTAATAATGGTTAAGGTACTGATTAAAATTTCAGGATTTTATGGAAAAAAAATGAAGCATAGACGGAAACCGTATACGAATTAACTTTGAATTTGTGAGTAAAAACTGAAAAAAATAGAAAAATCATTCAATTTGTGTTTATAAACTTGAAGTTAGTAGTCTGAGAAAGCGCCCATGATGTTCATAACACATCGGCAACGATTCGGCATGCTCAGAACAAGGTTGTCAATGTCTTGCTGCGGAATATTGTCCCATGTCCTTCTGAGGTGCGCAAAAAGTTGATCTTCTGTAGCCAAATTTTCAGGAACTTCCTTCAGAGCTCTTCTTTGCAGCATATCCCACGCATGCTCAATGGGATTTAGATCTGGCGATTGAGCAGGCCAGTCTAAGGCCCTAACATTATGTGTATGTAACCAAGCTGCTACCGTTCTCGCCGTGTGTGCCCGGGCATTGTCGTGCATGAGCAGGAAATCTTGCCCCATTTGTGTTCTGTGGGGCAAGATTACGGGCCCCAGCACCTGTTGGACGTATCGTTCTGCCGTCATATTGCCCCGCACCCAAACGAGATCCGTCCGTCCTCCAAGACGAAGTTTTGCCCAAACCATAATTGTTCCTCCTTGGTATGGGTGAACTTCCTGAGGGTTCTGGAGACGGCTCCATCGTCCAGGAACTCGCCAAACACGCGTCCTTCGTGAATCTGGATGGAAGCCGAACCTGGATTCATCCGTGAACAGCACATTGGACCATTGCTCACTGCCCCAGTCCACGTGGTTCCAAACCCATTCTAATCGTCGTCCACGATTGCCTCTCCGTAAAAGTGGGACCCGGAGTGGTCTACGAGAGCGTAGATTGCTTTCATGCAGTCGCCTTCTTACAGTTTGGTCACTCACAAGCACTTGGTGTTCCACTCGCAGCCTTTGGACCAATTGAGTCGCCGCCGTTGCATTTGGCTGAGCTCGCGCAGTAATTTGCAAAAATCGGTCTTGTCTGGGGGTAGTGATGCGACCTTTGGCACGATAGCGTGTCCACAATCTTGAAATTACATTTTGATGGGTCCCTATGGCCTCAGCAACATTACGCTGAACAGATCCAGCTTCCAGCATTCCCACAGCTCGTAAAATCTCCGCCCTCGTCAAATGTCGGCGTTGCATGGCTACAATACCTCAATTTTAACTTTATCTTTCGTTTAAAAATGAAAAAAAACTGTAACTAAACGTAATTCGTATTGTTTTTTAAATTTTGCAAAAATGAAAATTCCCTCTCCTATACATTAAGACATTTTTATGCCACCGAAACAAAAGAATTTTCAAAAATTTGAATTTGGAATTAGTCCGAGATAAATTACAAACAAATCGGTGTATTAAAGATTCCAATGCGGCCAGTACTTTTCGAGTTATTTAATTGAGTGTGAAATATCCCTAGACCGTGTTGATGTGTGTATTTACACTAATGATATTATGAATGACAATTTTCGGAAACATGAGTGTTATGAACATCGTCGGTAGCACTACAATTATTATGAATGAAAACTTTAGGATGAAAAATTTTAGGAAGAGTGATCATTCGGATTACAAATCGTTAGGAAGAACAATTTCAGGTAAAGAACTTTAGGTGAGCCAATATGGACCCCGTCATCATACACGTAATTATTATTATACGTATAATTATCACTTGCTTTGGTGAAGAAAAGCATTGTAATGAAACAAGCATGTTTGAGAGATATTTGTCTAAGGCATGATAGTTTCCTTACAATGCTAGCCAAGTCAGTGGAAAATGGGTGACATTAAAAGTCTGACCCCAGATTAGGCAATAATCAAACGATAATGAAAGAATGGTACGATGACTTCCGAAAGCTTGGTAAAGGTCACTCACTTTATATAATTACTAGTTGTGTCCCGCGGTTTTACCGGCAATATCAGACATTTTTCTATTCATTAGGATTTGAATTGGACACAACATTCAAATAGACGAGCTCAAAGATACTGCCTTCCTCAAAAATTGGACTACCAAAATATGTCAAATCTTTTCAAGAGATCAGTGCAATTCAACTTACATCCTCTTCAACTTTACTTTATTAGTGTAAATATTTGATTTTGATCGATTTTGGACGATAACCGCGTAGCTTAAATGCAAGTATAGTTGGACCACTGACGGCTAGGGTTCACGTTAGTATACTATATGTTCGTCCTGATGCTGATACTGTTAACCTGCGTCATAATACTGCTCGGCATGTTACCACCATGACTTCCAGTTATTTCGATCCAGGGTTTTTATGGACCACTGGTCATTTGTTTTGTCCAACTCGCCCGCTATCTTCTACGAGGCCTGAGGCACAGGGCTATGAATACCGTTAAAAATTAGGTATCGTTACCTCCTTCATTCGAAGGTAACGTTAATTTCATAGGTTAAGTCTGGTATCGATAGTTGGGTGGACTTTTACCGGTAATTTGACTTAACGTTATCAATGATTTACCGTTAAATGATAGTGTTATCAGGTAACGATACTTGATACCGATACCAAATTAACCCTATAAGTAACGGTATTTTTCTTTCATCTCTTTCTTACGACGCATTTATGTCGTCATAATAGCTTTTTTTTCTGTTTCCACTTGGTGTGAGTTTAGTCGCCACCCAAAACCGAACGCAAACGGTTTATCTGTTCATTTAGTATATAAAATTACCTACGTGGGTTAACCGAAATGGAAGGTAAGTGACTGTAACGGTAAAAGTATCGATACTTTTACCGTTACCAGGGAACATTAATAAACTGATCCGATACCAAATTACCGATACCAGTGATAACGTTAATAAATTAACATTATGAAAATATCGTTACTTACCGATACTTTTATCGTGAATTTGGTAACGTTAACAAGCCCTGCTGAGGCAATGCCTTCGGGCTATGTCAGGGCCTAAAGCTCATTATAAGGCATGTGGCACATGTGGCCATTCTAGTCTAACATCAGCTCTGCGACTATTTGAGCTACGTCAATAATTTGTGTTTTGAAGCGCAGTATAGTGTTGCGTACACGTGTTCGGTTCGTTACATGTTTGATGTAAGTAAACATAATACAAATTAACTAAACTCCTTCAGACTTAAAACAAAAGCCTCCAGTATGTATGACGTCCTACATAAGTTTACATACATAACACTGTCTAGACTTATCGCTTAAGTGATTGATCTCGAGATTCCGAGAACCTCTTGAATGAACCTTACCCGTAGCTTGCGAGCAGCCACGCAGACGTCTGGTAAACACTGAGTTTACTCTGAGGGAATGATAAATATAGCGTTTGAAGTATGTGAAAGATACAACTGGTAGAGCAGAAAGGGGATTAAACACTTCGTCATTTTACTTTTCTCCAAATAGTGTACTTAATTAAATGCAGCTGTATAGCATTATTTTACAAAAAGAACATATAGCGGCTATAGCTCAAATCAATAAATATGACCGAAATACTTAGAAAATTCAAACAAAATAGTCAAATTCAAACACTTGAAGTAAACCAGTTGATATCTTGATTAAACGAATCGTTCTTCAGCATACAATTTACTTCGTATACGAGCAACATACAATTTACATCGTATACGTGAGGACATAATTCAGCTTCGGTCAATTACGTCGCTACTAACGCCAACGTCTACATTCTAGGAGGTTTTATTTCTTGGAAACTGAACCAATTTGGGCCCAAATTGGACAAACGGCCGAGGAAATAATAATGTTAATTAACGGGAAAAACAAAGGAAACGATCCTTTCCGTCGCGCCCGAAGTTTATGACTCTGACTGTACCTACATGTGTTTGGGGACTTTATGAGAACAGAGAATGTACACGTTACAGTACATGTGTTTTTGTTATTTCTGCGGATGTAAAGTAAGTAATTCATGTGTTGTATGTGTAGCAAGGTATTTTTGTCAGAATACTTCATTTTCAAACAAAAGCTTTAATTCTGAAACATAACGTATAAATATCCTAACCATAACGAGGAGCGAAATGTATCGAATTATACTCGTACACGAAGAAAACTCTATTTTTCGCGACAATAAAATGAAGTCACCGTTCTACATGTACCTTCCTTTAAATCCATCGCAGACGAACATGAATCGATAGAAACCGTATTTGACAAAATCGGGAGTGGCACGAAACTGAATAGAATATCTAGATACATTCACAAGTACAGTCGCTATTCGTACCAAATGTCCAATGCGTCCATAAACTTATCGGAAAACTTACCTAATAAACTTTGATATTTTGTTAAGTCTCATGACTTACTTTACATCACCCCTATGACCTCAAAGAGTAAGAGATCTTACTAATAAAATGAGAAGACTAGATTAAACTTCACCGGGATCTAATTGGAGAAAAGTAGCGATCTATAGACGGTAGTGGAAACAGCTAGAGAAGGTCGTTCCCAATAGGAACATTGAAATCAGGAAAAATCTATATTATAAACACGAAAGTTTGTAAGTATGCATGTATGGATGGATGTTTGTTACTCTTTCACGCAAAGACCCGTTTTTATCCCGATTTTTATCTTCACGTGGAATAATTAAAAAAAAAAAAAAAAATACGAGTCATAGCCGGCGAAACCGCTGGCAATACCTAGTAAGTCTATACAACATTATTAACATACATCCATACTGCCTCGTTGGTCTAGAAGTCGCAAAGCACGACTGCTGAGCCTGAGGTCCTTGGTTTGACTCCCAGTCGAGACTAGCAAAATGTTACCTATTAGGTTTTTCCATCTTGAATATCTGAGTAGCAGCCGTGGATCCTGGATTTGTGCCCCCGGTTGTTGGCAATCGGCACGTCCCATATTTTTATTATTATTATAAACATTGCCCCACACTAGGAATATCTCCTGTATCGTGGGTGCATTCACAAACATTTAAACTCACATTCACAAATACCCAGACCCGGAACAACTATCTGTAGGCCATGCAAATATTTGTTCCGTGCGGGGATCGAACCCGCGACACGCAGCGCAGCAGTCCAATCGCTCAGCCACTGCGCCAACCGTGCCGTCTAAATGAGACAATTTTGCGTCCTGGGAATCGATGGAATTTCATAGGTTAATAATTATATTTTATACTAAATCATTCTATTACTAACAGGAGGCGACCTTTACCTACAAACGCTTTTAAGTAATTAAAAAGGTCAATTACTACAACGCCGAGGTGTGAAGGTTACACTCTGATAATTACAAAGATAAGGGATAGTACCAAACAACCACC
This sequence comes from Diarsia mendica, assembly GCA_949316265.1. Taxonomy (NCBI): domain Eukaryota; kingdom Metazoa; phylum Arthropoda; class Insecta; order Lepidoptera; family Noctuidae; genus Diarsia; species Diarsia mendica. Next base: position 18,611,156 of record OX438897.1, read on the forward strand.
GATCGGTAACTTATAGGGATTCGGCAGGAAATGGAAGTGACCTCACAAAGGTTAAAGTTATGGACACGCGTGGGGCTCGTTCATGTTTACTGCCAATCAGGCTATGGCGTAACCTTTAGTTTTGTAAATAGAGCCGTTACATGAAACCATAGACCATTAATTGTGGCCATTGGAGACTGGAATTAATTGCATAGCTAAGTGTTTCTAGTTCGAATTATAGCTGTATATAAATTAACCATGGTTTGAGTGCAAATTAGGAGTAGCATTTGGATCAATTTTAAAATATAATCCGTCTACCATTTAAGCAAAAGTGAACAGGTATCTTCTGGGCACGCTCGTTTCATCATATAAATCATCCATCGCTTTCCATCAAACGTGATCCAGGTCAAGAGCAGGCCCATTTAGCAATGAAAAATAGGAACACACTGAAACACGATCTAGTGTTTCAAGGCTCTTGTATGGAGAAGTTAGTAAAATTGGTTGCCTAAATTAAATATTAGTAAATATAACCATTTTTAAAATATTTCATCATCATCATCAGCCTACAACAATCCACTGCAGGGCATAGGCCTCTTCAATGATACGTAACACCGCTTTTAAAATTCATTGATTGTGATTATTTAACCGACTTCTTTCAGCTATAAAATCTACTTCAGCCACACACAACACTCAATTAATTTGTAGTTAAGGACATTCTCATTAATTATTCATTCAATGTCATTTTATTCATTATTCTTAATAGGTTAAAACCGGTTTTTAGAGCACCCACAAACTTGTAAACCACAATTCACACCTCAAACGGTTGGGTCTATGAAGCATTCAAATGTGCTCAAGAAATCTGAGAGATATCGTAGAAAGATATTTGAATATTCATGCCTTACCTATACGAGTCAAAAATATCCCTATTTTACTCATTCATCATTTAACCAAGGAAATAAAAGAGTTTGGTATTTTACGATGACAAATGCACACGGCTTGTAATTTTTTAACAAAAATTAAATGAATGTTTAAATGAATTTATACCTCTGACATATTTAAAAAAAACTCATGAATCTTTAATCCAGTTGTGATTTTACAATACATTTTGTCATTTCATACATTGTTGGTACCAAAAATAACTAGAGCGTAATAATTCAAAATTTACATTCCGTATTCATTTAAATAAATATGATTGAGCACTGAATACGGGCACATCCTGGAAGCATGAATAAATAAAATCTGTGCAAAACCAGGTTCCAATACTCGCACAGCACATCACAATACTCGTATTGTGCATTATTAACGGACATCTTTTGTTTTATAAATGTGTTGATGCATATTTATTGTGTTTGACTTTCCTTTATAATCTGGGCATTTGTTTGAGATAAACAATAAGGTGTTAATTTATTTTTAATATTTTTATTGGACTATAAGCCGTGAACCCGGTGGAATGCCTGCAATGTTTTCCATCGAACTTCCACACACAACTTAAAAAAAAGATAAATCGATATTTCTCTATATTTACATCTTTTACTCCATTCCTTACATAAAGAACTCTTTAGCAAGGCTGAGTATTTGTGCAGCATTATTAAATTAATTAATTTAATAATGCAGGTTTCGCTCTCAAAGCTTTGTGTGTCATTCATCGATAACTAGGTATAGCTTACGTCATTCATTGATGTGGTTCAGTGCTATTTAAAGTACGATGAAGTCATGAATAGTATCTGCTAACCAGGATATTAGGCGATATCCCGACTTCTAGAGTACAGACGGTGAGACATCAAGCTATTATATATATTGATGTCTCACCGTCTGTTTATATTATATGTATTGCTTGACTGGTCGTCGTACGTATAGGTACTTAGGGATAGGGGTCGACGATATCGTCAAAGTCGCGGCAAATACTTGCATAAGGGACGCATAGGACCGGGAAGTGTGGCAGAAAAATGGGGAGGCCTATTACTCAGGAGTGGGTTATTACGACCTGAGTCATGATGAACGATAGGGTAACGTGGCATTTATATTCCATATTTCATAGTAATCTGTGAAATTGTAGAATAATTGTGTATTTATTTAAGACGATGACAATAGCTATTGACTTCTGATGTTTCAGTATTTTTGGACACGCCCACAATTTTTCCGATACCCTAGCGCCATACTACCAAGTAAGAAACAAATAGTCCAGGATACGCGGTCCATTTTTGCACTTGATTACTATCAAGCTAATTTTGATGAGACGGCGAGACGCCCAACAATTTCCTGCACGAAACTCTCGAATTCTCGATTGTGGTAAGTATTATGGGTAGCAGGGATAAAATATGTTGGTTTGATGATTCTCAAAAGTGTTAAGTACAAACACTTTTGAGAATCATCAGCTGGGTTTTTTTTGTTAAATCTGATGACAATTATCTAAATTATTTGAAAAAAATATTTGTCCTACAAAATGTATGGTTTGATCAAAGAGTCCCCTTCCTTCCTTCCAATATGTATCGATAACGAAGTCATTAAAAATGATTACTTACTAACTGGGTTTTGGGGATTGGATATTTTCTATTAAACCCACTCTTTACAAGTTGCCTACAAGATTCTAAAAATTATATTAAGTGTTTGGCACTTACTCCACGCACCATCAATACTCCTGTACATCATAAACAACAGGCTAATACACTTTCTGGAGCCACAAATTCCAGAAGAGCAAGCAGGTTTTGTTAAAGGCAAAGACACGCGGGAACAAATCCTGAACGTTCGCCAAATTATAGAGAAAAGTCGGGAATTTAACAGCCCTGTATTGATATGTTTCATAGATTATACCAAAGCATTTGATTGCGTGGAGTGGGGCAAGCTGTGGGGGGTTCTTAAAGACATGGGAACGCCTCAACATCTTATTGACATAGTCCGATGCCTCTACCTACACATCAACAACCGCTCTTTCGTCAAAATAGACACCGACTGTTCAAATGCGTTAGGCAGGGATGCATCCTCTCACCTCTGCTCTTCAATATGTACGAAGAGTAATATCATTCAAGACTCTTTAGGGCTGGGACAAGGGGTTTACTGTTGGTGGAAAGTGGATTTCCAATCTGAGGTACACTGATGACACCGTTCTCCTTGCTACAACATTTGGCAACATGAAAGAGATACGGCACAGATTGGAAGTGGAAAGTGGCAAAGTAGGGTTTGCAATAAATAGGCAGAAAACCAAGCTTATGGTGGTACATCGTGCGGGAAACCTATCGGGCGCCTATAACATCTAAGGCATCTATACTGTGGACAGCTTCGATTAACTGGGCTCCAATATAAGTAATGAAGGTAGCTGCGTCACAGAAATAAAACGGCGGATAGCCATGGCTAAAGATGCTATATTACGCCCCCGGAACATCTGGGAAAAACGTGGTATAAGTTTTAAAACGAAGGCCCGTTTGGTCAGAGCACTAGTTTTCCTGATTTTCCTCCATAGAGTTAATAATAATAATAATAATATTTATTTATTTTCAGGCTACTTTGACCCATAGATAAATACCTTACAGACTAACATACATACGATATAATTGACAGCTTGTTTTAGTAAACAAAACCTTAAAACTATATTAGTATCACTACAGTTGCACTACGTCACTGTGCGATCATGTGGCACTTGCCCGCGGAAGCGTCGAAACACCACCCCCTGCGGCCAAAAGTCCTCTTCCAAGACGAGGTGCAGGTAGCATGTCGGTACTCGCACCACAAACGCCTTAAAGTTGACGTTGCGGCGCGACTCGAGCAGCTGCACTCTCGCCACGTACTTGATCTTCTGGCGCACGTACTCCACGATGTCCTCCGTCGTAGTGGTGTAATGTAGACGGGAGAGGTACAAAGGAGTGTTCGGCTTTGCGGCACGAATATGCACATTGGGCTCCGATGGAGCCGTGCCGCAGCGGTTCTTGATGGTTCGCTGACGGCGCTTCCTCCTCAACACCGTCACGAAACCATCATCAGCCTGGATCGGTTCCTTTTCAGGCACAGGCTTCTCGGAAGGAGCATTTTTCCCCACAAGTTAAGACATGGACAATCCAAACAAGAGTAAGACAGAGGATAGACGCATTCGAAATGTGGTGTTTTAGGCGGATTCTCCGAATTCCATGGACGGCCAAACGCACAAATGTGTCTATCCTTTACCAACTCGATATCAAGACTCGATTGTCAACAGTTTGCCTACAGCGTATTTTGTCTTATTTCGGCCACATAATGCAAAGAGGAGATAGCAGCCTTGAAAAGCTGGTCATTGTTGGCAATACCGAAGGCAAGCGACCGCGAGGCCGGTCGCCATTTTACAAATTTGGAAGTGTCTGTCTTCCAAACGATTGGCTTTGAGAAAAAATTGTTTGTGGAACCTCAATGTCATTTTTAAAGACCTGTCTAATGTCTATAGACACCCCACACGTAGGTATAGGTTTGATGAAAAAAAAAAAATAGTTTCAGTTCCATGTATGGGGCGACCCCCTAAATCCTTTTTTTTATTTTTGTATAAAAATCGTAAAGCGGTTCACAGAATACTTGTAGAGTTTCAACTGTGTAGTCTCAATAGTTTCCGAATGAAGTGGCTGTGACATACGGGTGGACAGACGGACAAACAGACATGACGAATATATAAGGGTTCCGTTTTTTGCCATTCGGCTACGGACCCCTGGTTTGTAGTAATTTTTGATGAGCTCGTTATCAATACATTGGATTTAGGTAGTGATCATCAGATAAAAATAAAATAGTTAGTAATAGATTTTTGAAAATCATCAAATAAATAATTATAATAATATATAATCAATATATATTTTATCCCTGCTGCCCCTATTACCTACCACAATCGAGAGTTTTCGTATAGGGTAATGTTGGCTCACGGAAAATTAGCTTGATAGTAATCAAGTGAAAAAATGTACCGTGGATCCTGGACTAACATTGTGACGCGGTCAATAATAATTTATAGATGAACGGATAGCTGTCAGTGGGGCGCAAAGTGACATACGTCCGTCTAGCACCGCGCCTAAGCGCTCACTGTCGGATTGCATACGTAAGAAAGAGAGCGCGATGACGCAACGCTCGAACTTCTTACAAACCATAATAATGATTAATTATAAAATAATAATTTATTAAATAATCAAAAATTAAAAACAACCAAATTTTGTATTTAAATATGATACGTTATTGTTATAAATTTTACCAACGTACGTTCATCAGTAATACAGATATTTTTGTTGGAAGATCATTTTAAGAGGTTAGTTTACCATTTTTTTGTATCGAGAAAACTTTTTAAAAACGTGTTTTGAAAACAACGAAATTATCAGAAATATGTTCAAGATTAACATATATTTTTTCCGCCGTGTCAAACTGTATAGATTTGGCTAAAAAATTGTTCAATACAAGCCTATTTGGCTCTTGTCAGCGCCTTAAGTGCATGTACAATAGTGGAACTAACCAACCTATAGGCGGACTTAATACCACAAGGCAATGTCTTCTTTTTGTAGATCTTGCTGATTTCTGTTATATTAGGTGCTTTCACCTAACAGGAATCACATCACAAAGTTCATCTTTCAGTGGCATTACTTTGAGAATACCAGTGCTGTGACATTTTTTGATGTTGCAGCTCCCTACTGCTATGGCTCATTGGTGTTCCTATGTTTTATTTTTAAGTTTTCTTATGTTTACTTTTAGATAATTGTGTATTATTGTTTATTTTTGTCCTGTACAAAAACAAACTCTTCCTCTCTTTTTTGCTCCTAACCTAAAAAGTTACTTATGTCACTGATTTCCGAGCACCAAATGAATATATTATTACACTAACATAATTACACTTTCATGAACAGGTAAGAAAGATATTTCGCCACTGCTAAAGGATCTTTTGTAGCATACCGATCTCTTATTGCTTCATTTAAGGATTAATTTATAAAACTCCGGATTTCCTGAAAAAAAATCCGAAACATGCAGAACTAGAATCCAGAACCTTGACTTTTATAAAGTCGCAGAAGACCTTCGTGCTCCATTAGTACAGCATTTTACTGTTTATTTTGAAGTTGTTCCGAGTCCCAGACAGTCATTAAATAATTTTGGCACACCGGACCCTACTCGATTCTCTCAATTGCTACGGATGACCCTGTACACGTTATTTTAAAGAAGGATGCTCTTTGTATACTATCTGTTATGTATTTATACTACTGTATCAGAACTCAGATCCCTATTTACTATCAGAACTTTCGTCGTATAGGTACAGTAGAGTCAACGACGAGAGTAAATACTGAGTCTTCTTACAACTATTAAAATACACGATGAAAAAAAACATGCGAACAAAATATATGTTGTTACAGAAATAATGATTACACTAACTAAATTACCTGACGACAGACGAATGAAAACCTCCCAGAGTCTGTTTAATATGACACAATCCCACTGAATCACACGGCCCGCACACAAAATTCAGTTAAGTAAACCAAACTGCAAACGCCCAGTATCACTGACAACCAGTATCTATCACTTGCACCTAACATATCACTCCGCACATTATTACGTAACACTCCCTCTAAAAGCACTTTTACGTGAAACAGCGGAAAAATCAACCATTATATTTTATAGCGAAATGCACTCTCGGATCGCGAAAACGTAACACAAAGAGTTTCAAGTTTTTTTCGAATGTCAAATATATCTGCGCAGAACGTCGCACGACTGTCCAGGCCCCTTCGTTTGATCATATTCTATTATCATTTGATAGGCCACCTCCGTTTAGGACCGAGTCGTTGTGCGAGGAAGTGTCGGATCGTTTTGTCGTTGATAACTCGATTCACGTGTCGGCAGGGAATGATGGCCATTCAATATGTGAGTCGGTGAACTCATCATTAAACAGAATTATATGACGATGAACAGTGGAAATAAAACAAAGAGGCCAACTAAGGAAAACAATTAGTTAATTTATCTTGCTCACGTCTCGACCTTTCTTTCAATTAAGGCTTCCTCATCTTACAGAACCTTCACTTACACACATAATTGTGACATAATTGCCACGCAATAATTCCATTGCGCGTGCTCTACGAGGCAATCTGTGCTCTATTCACATAGGTGCTGGATTGGATCACGTATCCGATCATGATTACAAATGTTTGCCGCGCAAATAACACGTGTGTGCATTTTGCAATCGTTGTAATTAGCTAACGTTACGTTGTGGGAACGCGCTCTTGTAGCAGGATTTGGTGACAAATCACGCATACATTAATGGTTTTGTGGATATTGAAATACAAACCATAGTCGCTTTTCAAGTCCTTGTGACCGCTTACTTCCTACACTAACTCTCACCATCATTTAGAGAATGAATCCCAGAAAGCTTAGGTATAGTTCATCTATATATATAAAAGAAAGTCGTGTTAGTTACACCATTTATAACTCAAGAACGGCTGGACGGATTTAGATGAAAATTGGTAGGGAGACAGCTAAGAACCAGGAGAAGGACATAGGATACTTTTTTTTTTAATATGTTCAAATATATTAGGTAGGGTAGTAGGTAGGTAGGGTAGGAAAAAGAGCATTGCAACGCATGCGCGGGTTCAGCTAGTTTATAAATAAATTTAACACAGAAATAACGCCACAACATCACATAATATAGATTGCACCCGTGAAAATCAAGGACGAGTTGCCGAATTACATGGAAACCAAAAAGTAATACAGACCTATACGCATGCAAGTTTCACTTCTCTAATTAAGTTTCTAAAAGCTTTAAGCAATTTAAGTTTTCCATTCGTTTACACACACAACACAGCTGTGCAAAGCAGACTTAGGAACTTACAAAGGAGACTACTTCAATAAATATTTCAAAGAATGACCTAATTCCTAAATGTTAATGTAACTATTGTTCCACGACCAAGTATCACATGGCGTGGAAAGTACCTAAAATTACAAATGTAAACCTTACACATGGGTGTCTTTTTGGGACCCTTACAACGTTACATAAAATTAGATGAGCACTCGGAGAGCCATTGGCCTTCGTAACCAAAATAACCGCATAAGATTTATGACGAAGTTTGGTAAGAAAGAAAGAAAATGTTTGGTAACGAAGAACTTACATAACTGTAATGTGGAATAATTTAGTAACTATAACCAGACCAAACTGACCAAACTGACCTACCTACTTATGTTACTCGTAGTTAGTTATTCTATCTCAGATTTCAGACAGAAAGTAAGAAGAGTTATTTTGTTTATATTTTTTTTCACGTTTTTAACGTACAGTTGGCCACAAGTCGATAGTAAAAGGGAAATAATAAATCGAGCCACAGTTTTTTTAATTGGCCACGTGATCAAACTTCTAATTTTATAACTAAGCCACGGGAAAATTATATAGCCTCTAATATACTAATTCGTCTTTTTTACAACGCCCACTAAATATTCTATAGAAAGCGTCAAGTGAAGATCAACAATTATATTAACTTGTCCTTGTTATTTATACATAGGCACCTAATTTACTAACTCAGCCACGGAATTTATATCTCACCATCATTTTACATTTTACAGCTTCAAGACAAGACCCTCAAAAAAATATAATTACAGCGACCATACTCAACATCATTTATTATAACTTAGCATGTAAAATAATACATCACATTCTTTTATCGTGAAAATAGCAACAGCAAGATTTGGCGCGAGGGCGCGAGACGACAGTGACCGGCTATTTGCACCAATCAGCAATCAGAGAGCGCCATTGAATTCATGTACTGACGAGTTAGTCACGAGTATTCAAAATGTCAACTTTAGATACACTTTAGATTATTACATTTACGTTAAAAATACCAACTAGTAACAGAAATGTTTTTACCATTGTCTAATTGACTTGTCACAGTCAGATTGTATGACTCGTCATTGTAAACTGAGGTAAATAGGTTAGGTTAGGTTAAAACGGTGACCACGGTGTACTTCCGAGTTGCTTGCAGAAATGTTTTCACAATTTATTGTCTAGTTTTCCGATAAAAATGAAGTTATGAAGCGATTCTGTCGATAACTTTTGTAGCACAACATATGAATAAAATCGATCTTTAGGACATTCGATACTCTGAACTTCAATATTTAGGTCATCAAATACTCTGAACTTCTATATTTAAGCCTTTCGATGACACGACAGGAATTTATAAGTACTATTATGGCTATAATATAATATTTGATGACAATTTTAATTAAATTTTGATGCTCAGTTAATGTGGCATGAATTATAATTTAAACGTACTGAGTTAATAAATTAGAAGCTAATAGAATATTTTTTTGATGCCATAAATTAATATTTTAGAAGTTTACTGTTTGAATCCATGTTACAAATTTAGATGCTAAAAATAATCACGATGCTGAGTTGTATTTAGAGTGGCTTTAAAAAAGATAACTTGTGGCTAAGATAGTATTATTTAGATGCTCGTTAATTGTGGCTGACTTAGTAATTTAGAAGGCAAGTTAGATTTTTAGATTCAAATAATGCTATTAAAAAGAAGCCGGTTTAATTAGCACCCATAGTAAAACGATGTTTAAAAAAAAATAAAGACAACATCATTATCTTTTTTAACCACTCTGTTTCTCATTTATTTGACATTTTCCTACTTAATTTCAAACCATCTGCCATTTTGTATCACCGATATTTGTGATTTTACTTTAGGTACCAGAAAATGTTTATAAGTAGATAATCCGGATAAACAACAGTGTCTCTAGCGACCCCGCAGATTAATGTCATTCACGCTTAGCAAACGGATTGACAACCACAGAATATTGTCATTCAACAGAGACGGATTCCGGCATTTTGCGTATAAATAGAACAAATATATATACCTACCTTTGTATGTACGGTCGAAGAAGTTATTTGACATAGGTACACGCACAAAGACTTATGATTTTAGTACACTGACAATACTAAATATCCCATTTTCCATATTAATAATACTGACAATTTTGATTGCAATTTTGTTTACTTAAGCGTTTGAAATCTTAAAAGTAAATGCAAGTTAGCTGACTGTATTCCAAATACCATGTTCGTATGTACTATGTTTGTGTATATGTTACGGCTAATACCCGAAGTGCGGCTGCACCTAGTTTTAGCCGGTTAGAACTAGGTGTAGCCACTTACTCTTGGTTAAACCTAGTACGAGCCGATTGTTTTCGGGTAAAACTAGGTCTATCCTTCATCATGCCGGCTACAACTAGGTTCGGCCATTCCCTGTTGGATAAAACTAGGTCTATCCGATATCACGACCACGATCTATAGTGGTTAGAACTAGGTGTAGCCACTTACTCTTGGTTAAACCTAGTACGAGCCGATTGTTTTCGGGTAAAACTAGGTCTATCCTTCATCATGTCGGCTACAACTAGGTTCGGCCATTCCCTGTTGGATAAAACTAGGTCTATCCGATAGGTGTAGCCAACACCTAGTTCTAACCGGCTAAAACTAGGTGCTGCCGCACTTCGGGTATTAGCCGTGACATATATAGTATAATAACAACATTCTCTGCCCCAACTGCCTCGTTGGTCTAGTGGTCGCAAGCGCGGTCGCGCTTGCGACCACAGCAGTCGCTGAGCGTGAGGTCCTGGGTTCGATTCCCGGGTCGGACAAAAAGTGCTATTGGGTTTTTCATTAGAAATTTCCCAGTAGTAGGCCGGAGTTTGGAAGTTGGTGGTATAATACCCCCGTGCCTCGGAAAGCACGTTAAACCGTTGGTCCTGCGCCTGATCTCTCTCCGGTCGTGTCGGATTGCCGTCCCATCGGACTATGAGAGAAAAGGGAACAGAGAGTGCACTTGTGCCTGCGCACACACTTGAGCACTATAATATCTCCCGCGCAGATGGCTAATCTCCGCTGAGATTGGCCGCCGTGGCCGAAAAACGGTCAGGAGGTCTATTATATAACAACATATTAAAGTAAAGTTGCAAAGTATTCTCTTCGTGCATCGAAACAAAAGATACACCTTTTATTTTGTGAACGTAAAAGCTTTTGCCCACTATTCAATAATACTTTTGCGGATGCTGAAAATAGTATTCAACAAAGCAAATCGTTATAAACATTTTTCAGCTAATACCACTAGGGGCTGAGTTCGTCGAACTACTTCAAAAATAGACTGCAGACACTAAAAAGTTTCCTGTGTGTTTTATTCGCTGGTTCAATCTTTTATAGCTCAAATGGATTGTCCCTAGATATGTGCAGTGGTTTCTCTTCGAATATTATCAGCAAAATTAGGACCAAAAAAATAACCGACTTGGACATTGGAAGTCGTTTATAATTATTTTTTGTTCCAGTTCAGTAATTAAAGACTCGTTTGAGTTTACATAAAGTCAAACGGAAGGAGATGAAGGTTTGGTCAGACTTTTTAACCTTCGGCATGCCAGTGACTAAAAGTTACACGGTATGCCTGGTGGGTTTATCAGACCCGGATTTTTAACTTGTAAATTCTAAAACATTTATTGATTAATAAGTTATTTAAATGTACTAATATGTTGACTAGAGGTGTAAGTTAGAAAATAAAATAAAAAAATATTGCAAATCACCAACTTTTAATAATTATAATGCCAATTAAACTTAAGTAGTGTTTTTAAATCGTTTTAAACTTAGTTACTCTTATACACACTTTACTTGTTAAAAACTAAAGAGATCTCAATCAGACTATATAAACATATAAGGCACTTCTATTTACTTATAAATAACTAAAGAATATTCAGTCTATAAACATTTTCCAGAGTTCTGGTCCGAAAGGAAATTGCACATTGGAAAACTTTACGCACATCCCACTACCACGAGAGTGCGTTCTGGTCTCAGGTAGTAGGCTGCGGGTGCCTAGCAATTCATAACGGCCAGCTTCGAAGTGCGGTTAGGCGAGAAATTCGAATTTAAAGGAAATACAATGGTTCATGTACACAGGTGGGTCTGAACTCTCACGGACCCTACCAGGCATGCCGAAGGTTAAAAATAGCTTGATCAACTGTATTACTGTAACTTGGTAAGTACTAAAGAATTTTTTACAGTTTACAGCCGGGGCTATAACAGAGTTCATCGACTTGTGTAACAGCCATTTAATAAATAGTATAAAAAAAAACATTTTCAAAATTAGACCTTTCTCCGAACAGACTATAACGTAGATAAAAACGCACAAAGAAAAGCCCTATCCTTCCCGCGTCTATAATTTGAAAATAAACTTAAAGTTAGTCGTTTGAGCCGAACCTTAGCACGGCGACGGTAAGTAGTATCGGATAATTTCAGAGACGTAGAGTGGAGGTCGGGTGTATCGATCGGGAGTATTCGTGAGGTAACATTCGGGCCCGAGTCCCCGACTCGAGCCACGATGGTACCGCTGTGTTCTTACCTTGAACCTTACTACGTAATAAAGACGTAGATGGATAATGGAAACTAAGACGGTAGGTAAGGCACATCTCTATTCTAGATTTTTTTATGGTTTTCGGGAAGATCAACGATGTGTTTTGTTATGAGTTTGGTAATTTTGGGTATAGTAATATTTTTAGCGTAGGTTTGTTTTTATACAGTTTTTTGTAAGTTTTATGATGTTGGTAGTAAAATGTTATCTTTTTTAACTCATATGAAACATAATTTCTCACGCCTACAAATAACTAACTTTTAATTAGTTCGTCAAAGTATTATTTACATAATAATTTTTGTTTTGTTTTATCACTCACAAATTTCTCAAAACACATAATTAATTAAAACTTCATAAAATATTGGAAAGCATATTTCAAAAACCATTTAACTAATATTCACATCTGAAACATAAATTTACAGTTTACATTTAAATTGTCATCTAATTCGTTGCGTCTTTTATCTGAATCATGAATTTGCTCATACGTCCAAACAGTAGCATTCCTGTACTTATATATAGGATAGCTTCCTTCACTTGCATATTCCATCCAATATTGATACTAAAAGGGAACACCGATACTACAGGATGTGCACGACACACAAGACCAAATCTGTTGACACAGCGTACTAGATAGCAGTGTCCGATGAACCGGTGAATGCCATTCAGGACTAAGAAACGCTAGAGGTTCCTCTTGTATGTACATGATACCAGAGAAACTAAACTCTGCGGCTATGTATCGTATTACACTGTAACGTAACTACAGGACCCAGAACTTCTTGGAAATATAAGTTACGGCGTTTGGTAGCTATGCAAATATAGCTCAAGCCGTGGTAAAATGGTTGGCCAGTGAACATGGCTACGGTTGAAAGGCAGACTTCTCAGGGTGCGCTGAATTGTACCGACTTATTTAAGTCCTCATTGGGCCAAAACAACCACGTTCTGGAACCCTGACAAAGCCAGAAGGCGACGTTGTAGACCTCGAAGGAGATGGCGGGACGAGCTTGACAGAACCAACAACCAGTGGTCCACATTGGCCCTGGATCGCAAAATTTGGAAATCATGGGGGGAGGCCTTTGCCCTACAGTGGGATGACACAGGCTAACAGTAACAGTGCCTAGCGTTTTCTCAACTATATTGGACAGTCTAACCCGATGCAGCTGAATACCAGTATTTTACATGGAACGACTGCCTATCTGACCACCACAACACAATTAGTAGAGTGGGTATTACCAACTTATTTAAGTATTGTCATTTATAGCGGCTCTTCCACTCTATGGCTAAAATCAAGTAGATAAAGGAATTAAAACTGACGCGGAAACTTACAGCCCAACTTTTTGATTTATAAACAATTGGAATGCAACCTCATACTAGAGCCTTTGTATTTTACATACTGTTTCTATAAATAACATTGGTTTTAAAACAATAATTTAAAGCCATCTATTATGTTGATGTTCATTTGGAAGTTCCATAATGAACGAAACACGAAACTAACTGATATAATTCATTATATTAAGTGGCATTAATATGTACATAATTGTGAGGTACAACGTAATGGAAGTACTTTGCGCAAACATTAGTTGGTGGCTCGGTTTTGGGTCAATTTATTTAAAGCTGTGAGTCAGTGACATTAACTTATCGAACTACCTATAATATCTACAAAAGTCTTAATAATGTCTTAATAATATGGTGCAAGAGAAATAAGAGTATCTTAAGCAGAAGAAAACATTGCGAAAGTCGAAACGTTTGAGGCTAGCTGTCTCATAAGAGTTTGGTTTCCACACTCATACTTAAAATCTTAGCTGATGGTGTTTTCCTCATTCCATCACAACACATGCCATCACAGCCAACTAGTAACAACCACACACAAAAATGTATTCGATGAATCATTAAGTTAATTTCAGTTTCCCAAAATAATTTAACGAAGTTTGTGCGAAATATTTTATTTAAAAACATTTTGCTTGCAGCTCTCGACGCTAAAAATAGCGGTATACGGCCGTGGCGTAAACTACTTTACCGGGGTTTATACGAGATGCATGCGGGACCTCCACCTAGGTCAGGTCAGGTGTTTAGCTAGTCTGCAACATTAAATAGTAGTAAGTATACTGCTACTGTAGAGTATATTAGTTTATTCTTAGTTGTATTACTAAAGTATTAGGCTTATGAGACGCCGACTATGGAATTTTAGGAATATTTTTTTGGGCACAATCCTAAATGCATATTTGCCATTGTTTAAAGGCAGATGTGAGTGGCAATGTGGGCAGGGGAAGCCTTAGGAGGACATACACTGACCTTATAGGTGAGGTTCTTCAAAAAGGTCTGGTGAGTTGTACTCGCAGCAGGCGTGTATGAACATGAACGAGACAAAAGGAGTATGTTGGGGATTACAGCAGGTGGCGCTCTGTGGTATCTGCCTACCCTTATGGGTAAAGGTGTGGTAAAACGTGATAATTTTGTAGAACACTGTTTAAATCACCGTCTCTTCCACAAAAATAAAGCTGTTTGCCCAGGGCAAGCTGGATGAGCGTTTTAGGAACACAAGGCTATACATACTTTTGTATAGCGAACCTATCGTCTAAATAGAATAATTATTATCCGGAATTAGAGGAAACTGCTGCATAATGACAGGATTATAGAATATACTAAATTCTCGGAACAAGGGCTAATTATTGCAATAATAATGTTGCAGTTATTAACTTAAAAGCAAATCCAGCCACACCTCTCGACATACCCGCCGCCGCGCGTGCGACCCAATCTAAAACTAATTCCGTGCAAACTAAAATATGCATGAACTAGCAAAAGTCGATTTAAGTAAAATACTATATTAAGTCCCGCCATGACACAGTAATTATGCAGTTGGGTGCAAACTGTAGAACTTGCGACAATTTCCTTTGCACCCAAGAGCGGTGCATGAATTATGAATTTCATATATCTAGAGCTGCTTTAATAATGTTTCATACTTTAGAGGAAGGGTGGGTAAGCTGTACGGATGCGTTTAAAGCTGAATATCCTCTGTGCTTGCCCACCTACTGTGTTCCACACGTTTACTTTGTGTTTGAATAAAAAGCGCTTTCCGACAAAGTTGTTAGAGACACAAAAACCGTGAGAACTTTCTAACGTTTCTGAAATTTGCAGCTCAGTATTTAAAAAATACACGGTAGACTGACGAATTTGCATTTATAGACTGACTTTGTCCACGTGGAAATATTGATGCGTTTGTGAGAGAAAAAGGGAATAGCCAATGTCATTCTCCAGGATATCTACTCTTCTATCTATCTCTTTGCCAAATTCAATTACGATCTGATCAGCCGTTTAGTTATAAAAAGGCAACAAACAAAAAGAGTTACGGTCGCATTTATAATATTAGTATGGAAGTTGTCATTACAACTTTCAATATTCTCATAAATAGAATTGCACGTGTTAGAAATTGAATGTAAATCTATATGTATATGTATTTATATCCACTAATTAATAAACTTTGAGTGTCAGGATGATTACTAGTTATTTACTGTGTTTGAAAGTCTCTTTAAAAGGGTGTGTTGGGAACAGGGGTTTTATGAAGTAAAAGGACAAAAGACAAGACTATTCATTTTATTTCTTTTGGTCTTGTCAACTACATCAAACTCGATTCCATTCGCTAGGTCCCTAGTCTTTGTGGAGAAGAATGGGCACGAAACTCCACGGGAACATATTTTAAAGTATTATGCAAAGACAACCTGACATTGTCTTGGACTGTCTCAAGTTACAGCAAGTTATCAGTTTACATAAACAACAATCAATATAAACCATATTTTAGTACATATTTCTCACACATAGTTATCAGTAATATTCATAGCATAATATCAATTAACTTACATAAACATTGTGGATCCTTTAGAGTAATACCAATAGGTTTCAGCTTTTACACATTTGGTATCTTCATAACTAGGTTACAATATGTAAACTTCCTATACACAATTACACAATGATACATAATATACTACTTTGGGTCTGTCTTTACCCTTTAACAGTTGCAGCGTAACTGACTCTGAATTGGCGGTACTTCTACTTTTATAACCGTCAAATATTAAAAAGTACATCAACGACTACCGCCATAATAAACCAACGGCAAATGGTTATACATTATAGCTAAATAACATAAACAATAATTAGCAAATCCAATGTAGTGAAACTATTTTAAAACGTCTTAAGTTAATTTAGCAATATAATATGCTTTTATTTGTAATCTTTATGACTATCGGATAAAGTATGAATATCAACCGATAGTTCAGAGAATTGTTTGTAACTAATAACAAACTATAAAGTATAGACTAAAAGTATTAAAAATGTTCGTAGATAATTAAATACTATTTTTATGGATAAAACTAACAGGTTAAATAGCATTATAATTGATTTTAATGTCAATTATTATACGCAAAAGTTACTATGACTTATTTTTGACAGTTGGCAACATTGTAAATAAAAAAATACACAATAATGTAATAATTAAATTCTACCAATCTTAACACGGCCATGCTGACTTGTAGTTCGCTCTCGGACTACATTAAATATAAACTTAATACTAATTATTGCTAAATACACTTTTGTAAGGAAACTTAATGCTAATACATTATTATTCATTGTTGTAGTCCAACTTATCACATCAAGGGGACAAAACAACAACGGTCAGCACTTTGACATCAATCTAAACCTCTCACCTGCTGCACATGAGACGGCCTAGAACAAAGTAATTGACTTCAGCAGTTCCAATCAAATATTTCTCCATCAATCCATTTGTCACATCTGACATCCAATATTTAAGTTTCTTAAAGGTACAATATAATATTTCTTATTAATAACACATCAAAATTTCTGTCCACATAGAATTCTCAACAGCAATGTTTTCGTCTAGGTATCTATTTATTCACCACACTAGAATAGCAACCTTTTTGCCTTTCATCTATGACTTTATCGTGTAGGTACCGTTTCTTTGACTTCCATTTTGTAAAATGTACCCAGATCGTTATGAATAGTATACTCTAACCAATGAATCATACAAATCTCATTTACATCACCGAACAGTCACCGCTCGGTCAATCTGACAATATCATTGCAAATCTAGTTTACCATTTTGTACTAAACCATAAAAAATACAGATTGTTATTATTATTTTAACATGCTTATTATCTAGAATCTAACAAAGCCAAACGTATTTTTTAAGATAGATTAACATCACGCCTTGTAATCTCCGAAGGGTTTATAAACGTAAATTTCTGCGTTTTCATAAACATGTTTTTTTTTTGTTTAATTTAAGTTATCAGCAAGTGAATTATTGTTTATTCTTGATGAGGAAACCCCTGAGCATTGAGTATAATAAAGTTCTTAATACATTAGCTAAAATAATTGTTTTAGTTTTTTTTTTTTGTAATTGTTTTAGTTTTTTTTTTTTTTACATGTTTTCGTATGAATCAACAAGTCTTTTGCATTGATTAAACATAAGAGTTATCTTCATATCAACCCAATGCGCAACCAAATAAAGGGAACTATCAGTAACCCTCTACCTTGTCACACTAAATTATAACAATAATTATGATGTTTTTATTTATTACATCACATAATTTTTTTTTTTTTTTTTTAATGTTTAGAAAGGAGACTGTAAGCTTTGTATGGAACTTCGGCCATAATCTGTGTCCTTTAGGAATGTTGGGAAACTAATCTCTGTACAGAACAAAGTAACATTTTTCATTTCCTGTATATAATAAAAATTAAAACTGCTTGTCATTACAGTTATGAAAGGTTTTTGGGGTGTAAGAAGTTTACAAAACAAAATCTCAATTTGAATTATTTGATCAGAAGTACACTTTAGAAAAATAAAAATAAATGAGTATTTCAAAGTGATAAAATCGTCACACTTGCTTATGAAATAGTCCAAAAAGATTTTTATGAGAATAATACAAGTAATGAATATTACAAGCATTGAAGAACAAGTAACATCACCTATTTTTCACATTTAACGTCTAGCTTATTTAATTTTATTCTTTGATGGTACAAGATTCCAGATTAAATAGAATATTGCAATAATTGAAAAACGATTATTAAATTTATACACAAGAAATAGGGCTTAAAATCACGAACAAATATGTTTACTCAATTTGCGGGAATTTCCTTTTCTTCCTGATAAATGTAACAAGTTCTCATGGCCGATAATAATATATCTCCCATTTCTTTAAATTGTTTAACTTAGGAAACATATTATTTAATATTAGTAACTTGTATTTTTACCTACAAATTTTTAAACTTATCTACTTATTAGACAAATTCTCAATCTTATCTATTTAGATCGTATTAGAATTTTATTGTAGTTTTAAACTTCATACCATGTAACGTTTTTACATTATATTCACAATATTTATTTTTGCGAGAACTAGAACAAAGATTGAAGGGAACAAATATTGACATTGTCATTAATACTATTTACAAGACAAGGTTCAAAAATAACGTTAAATATTTGAATATCTTCAATCCCATAATCTCATTAATTGAATTGAAGATTAGATACTTATTTTTCTTTTAATTGTACATATTGGATGTTTCATGAAAACTAACATTCTGCATGAATCTGGGGGTACTAACCAAGCCAGGGTAATGCTTTGCATTACGAAAAATCTATAAATATTTTTATCACAAGTTTTTGATGTCTGGTACATCAAAAACTTTTTGAAAGAAGCTTTAACTTTGAATCAATATTTTCCTAAACAATTCTAGTTTTATTTTTACAGTTGCTAGGATCTTAATATCCCTCAGGATTTTTATTACTACGTTTTTAGAGAACAATTAAATAAAAATAAAGCAAAGCCTCTAAAGGCCTTACCGACATTAGCTAATTCGTAATGCTGCTTGATTTAGTCCATGGCCTGGCTTCCAAGTGATTCCAGCAGCTTCTCAATCTCGCTGTCGGAGTACGCGCTGTCGACGTTCTGATCATAGCCTAGTCGAGGCGGTGAGCTATCGACGTCACAGCTTTCATCATCACACCAGCAGCAGCTCCAGCATTGATCATGAAAATAAAACAGGAAGACCATTAGAAATTATATCAGAGAGCCAGAGACTATCCCACTTCTGATGTTAGAAATTGAATGTAAATCTATATGTATATGTATTTATATCCACTAATTAATAAACTTTGAGTGTCAGGATGATTACTAGTTATTTACTGTGTTTGAAAGTCTCTTTAAAAGGGTGTGTTGGGAACAGGGGTTTTATGAAGTAAAAGGACAAAAGACAAGACTATTCATTTTATTTCTTTTGGTCTTGTCAACTACATCAAACTCGATTCCATTCGCTAGGTCCCTAGTCTTTGTGGAGAAGAATGGGCACGAAACTCCACGGGAACATATTTTAAAGTATTATGCAAAGACAACCTGACATTGTCTTGGACTGTCTCAAGTTACAGCAAGTTATCAGTTTACATAAACAACAATCAATATAAACCATATTTTAGTACATATTTCTCACACATAGTTATCAGTAATATTCATAGCATAATATCAATTAACTTACATAAACATTGTGGATCCTTTAGAGTAATACCAATAGGTTTCAGCTTTTACACATTTGGTATCTTCATAACTAGGTTACAATATGTAAACTTCCTATACACAATTACACAATGATACATAATATACTACTTTGGGTCTGTCTTTACCCTTTAACAGTTGCAGCGTAACTGACTCTGAATTGGCGGTACTTCTACTTTTATAACCGTCAAATATTAAAAAGTACATCAACGACTACCGCCATAATAAACCAACGGCAAATGGTTATACATTATAGCTAAATAACATAAACAATAATTAGCAAATCCAATGTAGTGAAACTATTTTAAAACGTCTTAAGTTAATTTAGCAATATAATATGCTTTTATTTGTAATCTTTATGACTATCGGATAAAGTATGAATATCAACCGATAGTTCAGAGAATTGTTTGTAACTAATAACAAACTATAAAGTATAGACTAAAAGTATTAAAAATGTTCGTAGATAATTAAATACTATTTTTATGGATAAAACTAACAGGTTAAATAGCATTATAATTGATTTTAATGTCAATTATTATACGCAAAAGTTACTATGACTTATTTTTGACAGTTGGCAACATTGTAAATAAAAAAATACACAATAATGTAATAATTAAATTCTACCAATCTTAACACACGCGTCAAATTTTCATGAAACATTAATAGAGCTTCAATAGCGCTTTTGCCTTAAAGCTTCCACTTATTCCGATAGACTAATGTACTCGTATGGATCTCATCCGACCACAATGCTACCATCCCGTAATCCTGTTCATTTACACGGTTTAACGTCCGACCACTGCATCGTGGAAGTGGTGGGTTATAGTGTGGTTATGATTATAATAACCGTGTGCCTTCTGGGGATCCAGGAGAATTTGCACCCCTTTGAAATAGCTATCTCTGCAGACGAATTTCAATAGTAGAACCATTTGTTTAATGGTCTACTAGCAGTTTGCTTCTGACTTCGTCTGCATGCATAATATATTCATATGAATATCCAGGGCGATAAATAGCCAATGTCCATCTCCAGGTCCCAGGCTGTCTATCTATAAATTTTATAACGATTTGATGAGTAGTATATGCGTAAAAATGTAATAGAGAGGATACTTTCTCATTTTTTCTCAAGGTATTGATATCACGTAGTTTTATTGGAGACCTCATAAGACAATAGGGAAATCGGCAGTTTTTTATATATACCTGAAAATAATAAAAACAAATGTTTTGAAAATGTGAAATGTAAATAAGAAATGCAAAAACCGTGTTGTTACGTGTATTCTTAGGTTATTTTCCTTGAAAATAGCGTGTTCCGTGGTACTTCCATAAACAATCAAATCTACGATAACATGTGCATTCCACTTTCAAGTTTCGCGAGAAATCAAAGAAAACTAAAATTGAAAGTAAATTTTATTCCAGAGAAACCTGTTGACTGTGCAATTTATATAATATCCTAAATGTTCGATATTATTCGCTATCTTCTCCAATATTATTCCAGATTTCTTGTGAAGTTCATAAAATCTGTACGAAAATCAATAATTATTATTAAATTTTGTAACAAAATAATGTTTTTCATGTTTCTTCTCTGTGACTAAATAACAAGACATGTTCTAGAAATCTGTTAAATAAAACAAATACTACAACCATGTTTCAAGGTACAAACTGCTTTTGAAAACAAACTAAAAGCCAACGATGTTTTATGAATTCAGAAAATTAGAACATGCTATACTGTACCTACCCAAACATTTTAAAAAAGAATAAAGTTCCATCCATTCCATCTTGTTTCACAAAAATATCTGTTCAAAATAATTCAATTAACATCCCAAGTTTTTTTTTATAAAAATATTTTTATCTCAGAGAAATTCCTTTTCCTCCTAATATATTAATAGGTTACTCGAAACTTCGGACACAACTTTTACTTATTTTTTATCGAATTTTACACGAGGACTTTCAGAATCATAAATCATAAATGATATTTATTACCCGACTACGGCGAAGCCAAAAGGAAGGGTAATGATTTTGGCAGTCTATGTATGTATGTATGTATGTATGTATGTATGTTCCACCGTAGCGCCTAATCTACTGAACGGATTTTAATAAACTAGGTGTCAATAGATTCGCAAGAATAACCCGGGTGACATAGGCTATATAAATTTTATAAATTCTTTTTATGACGGAATTTAAATGTCAAAAACTTACCTCAAAAAATATTAAATTGAGATAACCATAGCAAGTTTGGTATCAAATGAAAGGTCTTGGCGGGCACATTACAAATATGTATTATATTATAGTTTAAGTACACACAAAAATAAAATTCAAATAAAAAAAATAAGTTCAAAAATCTAAAACCCGACTACTACCTAACAAAATCGCGGTCTTAAAAGTAGAAAACAAGAAAATAATTCTTGTCTGATATTCTTCGTAGTCGCATGCCACCTTGTATCAATGAGAACGCCATGAAGGAGCATCAGGTATCAGTGGCATGCGACTACGAAGAATATCAGACAAGAATTATTTTCTTGTTTTCTACTTTTAAGACCGCGATTTTGTTAGGTAGTAGTCGGGTTTTAGATTTTTGAACTTATTTTTTTTATTTTACAAATATGTTTTCACCAAGTCTTTTAGACGTCATTTTATTTTAACTAGATGGCCCGGTGTTTCGTACCTGACTACTCGGAAAAGTAACAGCAGAATCAAACTCAGAAGTCCATAGTCTGTATTATTTATACATAATGACTACAACTAAAACTGTTCAACATAATAATATATTGTGTCTAATTTTAAAAAAGAAATAAAAAAAATAATTTAATTTAATAATAACCCTCGAATTATGAGATATATAAAAAAACACGTTGTATCAACGCTAAGCTTAGATCCTCCAGTTTTTTGTAAAACATTCATTGTTGATCTAGCCTTAAAGTTTCATAACGTAAATATACGAAAACACAACGTTCTGATATCATATCTTTCTCGAATATTCTTTTATGGCTCATCTTAGCGTGGCGTTTATTGCAAGAATTCAGGCAAAATTGAGGGCGTTCATATTGCTAGATCTGGAAACCCCGCGGATGTACTTCATTGTGGTATAACAACGTTGATTTCGACGAAAATGCTTTTACGAGCACTTTGACAGACCATTATTTTATTTATTATGAAAAAGCTTGAGTATAGTGTTTTTACACTGTATTCTGATTGGTTCTCAACCAGTATTTTAAAAAGTGAATATATTCATCAATATCATAGCGCATTTAATTCCATAGCGTTAGGGAGAAGCCAAAAAGAAAGTCGTGTAAAATTCGACAGCTGCAGGTCATATAATAGTAATTTGAGGTGAATGTATTAATCATCAACCGGCCACTAATAAGAATAATGATTTTACATTTAAAGGAACGCAGCCAGATCTATTTAGCGTGTCAGTGTTAATCTTTAACTCTAAAATTGAACATAACTCTAAAGCTAAACAAATATTCAATAAAGAACAACCCGAAAGGATGCGTTACTCACCGACACCACAACACCAACGCGGCAACTGTAGACAAACACCGGGACGTACCCACATCATCAGGCCAAGCCAACGACATCGTAAACACAACAATGAATAAAACATGCAACAACATCAACAACACCGTTGTTTTCCTACCCCTCGACAACAAATCGATACAGCTAGGGAGGAAAATGGCTAAGCAATGGAGGAATTTATCTTCAACACGTTTCCTTGCCGAGTATTTTAGTGAAAAGGGGTTTTCTGTACGGTTTTGCCTTTATTTTTTAAGCGAATTTTTCTCTTGTGGTTGAGACATCTTACTATTTAGCTTGCTTGTGTTATAAATTATACACATACCATATTTCTGAATTATTTGCCTTATCAGATCATAGATAAATAAGTCTCTATTGTATGCAATAAACCATAGTTTCCACAACTCCAAAATAGGTCAGGTTGGATTTGTATGACGTACTCCAATGTAGTGATAACGGAACTTATAATTAATATACAGATTGTACAGGTAAATCAATTATTAGGAATTCAACGTATATCCAATACTAGGAATACCTTTCACTAACTAGTATACCACATTCAACTTGACATACTTCGTGGAAACAATATTCTGCTCCGAAGTGACAATAATGGCACACTTGCTGAAATTTCATTGAAAGCGGTAACAAGCTTTGAAATACTGCGAATATTATAGTAGACTCTTCTTTGAAATCATTCAATCCGTAGTATTCGAATTATAAAGCAAAAATATCTATTGAATAATAATTGTTCTATGGAAAATTGCAAAGCATGTCTTGGAAATCGAGAAAGTATGAATAGTTCGAGTTTAAACTATAAATAGGTACACATTTTTTTTCTTAGCATGTGTTATTTCACACTGGTGGGTAAAACCCTTCCCTTTCTCTTTCCAAACCTCTATATCTTGCGCGATTCGCCCCGCAAACACGATCAGATCGTCACACCACCTTCGCTGTGGTCTACCCTAGTGCCGATCTTTTCGAATGAACATTACCTGAAACAAAAGAATACGAAAGTTAAAAAACTGAAATAAAAAAAAAAAAAATCTGTTGCTTTTCTAAAGAGTAACTCTAGGAAATGAACTAACTGTTGATACTAAAACGGGTTAAGTTTTTCCCGTAGAGTTAACCCGAGCTAACTTGGCAAAGGAACTGGCCCGATATTTCCTTTTTATTGTCCTAGTTTATTTTTTATTCGCGTTATTACTCTCAAGGGGATTCTTGTTATTAATATACTTTAACTTAATAATGTAGTTTAAGATCTTCCAAGTGTTTTTTATTACAACCCTCGAGTTATAAGGTATTAACTAACTACCGTAGCTAATTAAAACAGCTGGGGTGGTAAAGTTGAAGAAAGGATAAAATATTTCTTATTTTAATATAATAATTGGATGCTAAAGTGACTCGTCGTAGAAATGAATAGAAAGCAAATGATAAGGCACCGTATTGTTATATCCTTTGTGATGCAAAGAAAACTTTAAGAGTATCGTGAATACATGAGTAGCATTGTTACGGTATCTACATTTTATTTGTTGTCTGTTTCTATTTATTTACATTGACATTATTTACATATATGAATATTTAATATGAAGCAGAAGAGTACCTAGTTGTCGCCAGTTGTGTTTAAGAGCCATGTAATAGATGGTGAGCCTATTGTCATTTACCGGACACAAATTCAAACATCGTGGCTGGTAGTGATAAATTCCTGATAGAAAAACATTAAAGTAATAACACATGCTGATAAGCGACCGCGAGGCCGGTTAAGCGACCGCGAGGCCGGTTAAGCGACCGCGAGGCCGGTTAAGCGACCGCGAGGCCGGTCGCCAACACGATGATCCGACCAAGTAAAAGAAGTTACTTCCTCAAGCAAATTTCAGCAGGTGGTGAAGGCAACCTTGGACCGGAGTAGATGGAGGCAGATGATTCGCTTGAAGGGATCCAGTGACCACGATCCTCAGTAATGAGGGACCGACTGAAGAAGAAGAAAAATAACACATGATGACATTTTATTGAGATTTAATAGACTGTTCAATAGTAATGTTTATTTAATAAAACCTTACCAACGTAAACGTTTTCAATAATCACAGCTAGGAACGGCCTAAAAAATTTATTGTCTACCTCATAAAAATATGAACTTCAGACATATTAAAAGCCCACAAAATCCGCTATTTAACCACTCAGGGTTACCAGTAAAAACTCGCAAAAACTTGCAAAACGAACATATTCTTTTAGGTTTTACGCCGGGCGGTGAGCGAAGGTACAATATGTACATAAAATAACGGTGTTACTGTAACCTAACACCACAAACGCCCCCAACACGGCTTAATTAAGCAGTAAAATACATACAGTATTAAAAATGAGTACTTTTTCTCCCTTTTGTGAACACGCAACGGAACGGAAAACAGACTTCTTTGTAACAGAATGAAATGCAAAACCGAATTCATAATTTTAGAAAAATATATGTGTAGGTATCTTGCATGTTTATTTGCCAAATTGCTAATGGTTCTGTTGTTTTAGGGTGGATTAATAACTGTTTCTTTTCAGTCTTTAATTACTCGTTAAAACAACCGCAAACAAGGGCAAAGAGGGTCATTAAATAAAACCCCAAACGGTATAAAGCATAAATATGTAACAATAAACCGTGTAAGTGGCATTACAAAGTTGTATTATGAAAATATTTGATTGTCAATACTGGCTATTTCAAAGATGACTGATAAAATAGCCGTTCAGAAGTTAGTGTTACGAACTTTATATGTGGTCGAGTCTAATAAAACTGACCTAAATGTGTTGAGTTATAACTTTTATTACAAACCATTTAGCTGTCTGAAGTGCTTCAACTGCCTGAAAGTTACTTATTCAAATCAAACTGCTATTTGGAAAGCACTTGCATGTATTAGCAAATGCATTAAAAATCTCTCTGACAAATGAAAACACAAGACTGATCTCTGACTCTATTGTGCACAGAGGTGACCTGTACGGGCTGTATGCTACCCTTACGTTTCTTTCGCCCATGCTCGCGTGTGCACAGTAAATAAAGTACTGTACATTATTCATGCACAGTTTGTGTCACCGGGCTCAAATTTAGTACGAGACCTACGTACCGCCATCGGTATAAAATATACAAACTAGATGGGCACGTAAATCAACCCTCCCCTGCCCACTAGGTAATAGATATTGTAGACTAACCCTAAAATGTTACCCCTGACTTACGACCTCTCAATTGTATGAACCCTTTTCTTATTGCCTCATTGAAATGTTAAGGTAAAAAATGGTCGGGAAAAATAACACTAATATAAAGTAGGAATAAATGAAACCGTAAATCATTCTGGGTCAGACGTTATTCCTTTATACAGGTTACTGCGGTAAATAGTGTAATAGTGTACTTTGCCTGACAGGTTACTTTTACTACAAAAATATAACAAGAATATTATCTCTACAATATAATAATAGTAGGTATAGTACTAATATTCCTATAATATTTCTATAAAAAAACCATTCAAAAATAAAACATTTTGGTATTCAAAATAAAATTCCTTTGCAGTAAAGAAAAGTTTTGTATTTAAGGCACTACTACTGAAGGGTAGTTTGTTAAATTATTAAAGCAAGCCCTTTCCACCATTGTCTGAACCCTGTAAATAAATTCTAGAAACTGTCCCCAGTTGTGGACGCGTCTTACATTTTGTATTGTGGCATCACTTGTGTTGTGGCCCTTAACCCTACACATTACGACCCCCGTTGACAATGCCCCTCTTATGGGACTCATCAACGTGCCTTCATGCATAAAACATTACAGTGATGGGTTCAACTTTTAAAACTGTGGATAAAAATGGCGAATAAGCTTCAATATTCTAGTCGTTTTCTCAAGAAAAATAAATTGAAAATTAAATGAAAATAGATTGCTACAACTTTTTTACAAGAACTCTTCTATCTAAACAATACTGCGTGCGCTGTCAAGTCGGTCTTTATTAAACCAGCCTCCAGTTCCCTGTGGTGTTTCCAATGTTCCAGAATTAGACAAAAACTTGTGTTTTAACACTTCCAGTGGCGAGCGTGGTCGGCTGATTAAATTTCACGCAACAGTCTAACTTTTAATGAGAACGTCGTTATTTTCACTGAATTTTCGGAGTTAAATATGCAGTACACGATCCTTGGAGTTGTAGTTTTGAATTTCAAATGTCTATCTGTTTATCTGTAAAGGTGAGTCTGTTTATCCTACAGAAGATTATTTTAGCTGAGGTACAAATCGAGCCATTTCAGAGAAAATTTATGAGTTACCGTAAAGTAAGCACGATATCTGATTTCCACGAGACCTGACATATCAACTTTGTTACAAATTAGTTCAAATAGTAATAAAAGGAAAAGAAAACCTTAAACAATGAAATCTAACCGCCCCCATATTTTTTTATTCACCTATCTAAGGACACTTGGACTAATGAGACGAAACTAACTATACCGTAAATAAATCCATGCATGGAGTGGTTTAGAACATATGATCGCAATAAAGAATATACAAAGATAGGCGCGAAAAACATAAACCTTTCCTCTTTTAACCTCTCATCTGTCCACGGCTCGCACCGGGTCACTTTCCAATATGGCCGCTTCTGTCAAACGTGTCACGTGATACCCCATTTTTTTTTTTTTAAAAAGGCTTATTAAAACGACGATATCTCCGAAATTAAGTTAGTTAGCTCGCTTCCAGTTATGTCATTGGAATCGATAATAAATTAGCTAACAGGTACCGCTTAACGGCTCATCACCACTTTTGGGGTGACGAATTTTTATGCCGTAGTCGGCGCATTACCACTATAGTGGCAAAATGGACAAGTTTTGCCGATGATAATAAAAGTAAACCATTATTTCAAAATGTTATTGTTTTATATCCACTAGTACTTAATAAGTCACATATATTAAACAACATAATTAGGAACAACTTTTTTTTATTTCAAATGAATATTCCAATAACCTCATTTACGAAACTGAAATAAATAGAACATTAGTAACTGTAACTGATTGGTTGCAGTCAATAAACTTAAAAGTAAATGTCTCAAAAACCAAAATTGATTCAATTTAGAAATTATAAAAGTAAACCTATTGAATTGAATGTAACCATGTCTGATACAGCAGTTGAAGAAGTAAAAGACACAAATTTCTTAGGAGTTACAATAGATCAACATTTAAACTGGAAGGCACATATTGATAAAATTAATAAAAGAATATCCAGTGCTTGCTACGCATTGTCAGTTCTGGCAGAAACTACAAATCCAAGTGTTACAAGAAATGCTTATTTTGGAAATGTGTAATTGTGTACCCACTACTAACTTATATAGGTGTCATATACTGGGGGAAATCGACAAATGTACAATCCACATTCATTCTCCAAAAGAAATGTCTTAGAACAATATATTATGACATGCATAGTACCCGAATCATTGAGAGATGTGTTCAAAACGGAGGGTTTCCTGACACTGACTGCTATTTACATACTCGAATTATGTCTATTTGTTAAAAACAATATGCAATATTTTAATTTAAAATCAAATTCTAAAAGAACCATTCGAAAACAATATAAGTATGACATTAATTTACCAGTTATCAACAATATGATGTACTAGCAGTTGCCCGCGACTTCGTTCGCGTAGAAATTTTGACTCTCTTGTCTGGACTGCCTGTGGATGGGTACTATGTCAAATCGAATGCCAAATGCCAATCGAAGCGATTATATTCCCTTAAACCAGCCCAGTCGTAAAATCTATTCCTACCTGAAATGTCTTAACTATATTCTATCTCTCTGCCAATTTTTGAGGTACAAAAAGCTAAGGATTTCATATGGACTTACGGGAGCCCTTAGTCCAGGTCTTCTTTACAAATTTCTTAGCTTAGATCTCCTACTCCTAAACTCTAGACTTGTTAAATTTCAGGTTGTTGGTACAAAAAAAAAACAGTAGGTACATTTTTACAAACATGTGAAAGCCCTCAGACCTCCTTAATCTGGCCATGTTGCTAAACCCTCTAAATCTGTTCTTAGTCAACGTCTACTAACTATAAAGTACCTTCCTGCCAAAATTGTACCACAAAAAAGGAAGGACTGTCATACAAACTCGCGTGAGCCCTTAGACCTCCCTAGTCCAGCCCTGTCGCAAAATCGGTTCTTAGCAAACTTCTACTCACCTACTACGTCCCTGCCAAAATTCAAGTTAGTAGCACACAAAATGATGGACTTTTAAACAAACTTGCGAGCGCCCTTAAACCTCTCTAATCCGGCCCTGCCACAAAACCTGTACTTGGCAGAGTTCTACTTACTATAAACTACGTGCCTGCCAAAAATCAAGTTTGTAGCACAAAAAATTAAGGATTTTCTTACGAACTTGCAAGAACCCTTAGACCTCCCTAATCCGGCCCTGTCACAAAATCTGTTCTTACCAGACGTCTACTAACTATAAACTACGTCCGTCTCAAAAATCAAGTTTGTAGCTCAAAAAATGAAGGACTTTCATACAAACTGGCGAGAGCCCTTAGATCTCCCTAATCCGGCCCTGTCTCAAAATCGGTTCTAATCAGACGTCTACTAACTTTAAAATACGTCCCTGCCAAAAATGAAGATTGTGGCACAAAAAATGAAAGACTTTCATATAAACTGGCGAGAGCCCTTAGACCTCCCTAATCCGGCCCTGTCACAAAATCGGTTCTAAGCAGACGTCTACTGCCTATAAACTACGTCTCTGCCGAAAATCAAGATTGTAGCACAAAAAATTAAGGACTTTCATACAAACTTGTGAAGGCCCTTAGACCACCCTAATCCGGCCCTGTCGCAAAATCCGTTCTTAGCGGACGTCTACTAACCATAAACTACCTCCCTGCCAAAAATCATCTTTGTACGTCCAGCGGTTTTTGAGATTTCGTGATGAGTCAGTGAGTGACCTTTCGCTTTTATAGATATAGATTATAAAAGTACCTATGTTACGGCTATTCGTGTGTATAATCATTTACCGCCGCCAATTAAGCAATTAAATGGAACAATGTTTAAAAATAAATTGAAGAAAATGTTAATTAATAATGTATTTTATAATCTGCACGAGTTTTTTGATAAAAAAAAATATTTGTGAGAACCTAACTTTTAAAATCACTATTGCATATCCGACTTGGGTAGACTGTTGAAACCAAAAATGTAATGTTTACTAATAAGAACTTAATGTACACAGTTACGCAATAAATATATTATTATCTTTATCTTATCTTTAACTCCCTAGGGTGATCCCTAGGGTGTGCTTAGTGCTGCAACTGCTAAGCGTTAATATCACTTGTTCCAGTTTGTTTATTTATTTAACATCCATATTTCGCTTCACTTCTAGATTAGCCTCCCCTGTACAACGTAATTAGTTACAAACATTATTTATCTTTCGAAAACCACAGATCTTTTTTTCGAATAAAGACATTAATTTCCACGGTAATGTTTTTTTAACAACACCCAATAGATCAACACACATTAATGGTGATTAAAGTAAGTTTACAATAGGTGACACGTCATTTACTAGTATTACTAAGTGCCTCAGTGACCTAGTTTATAAACAAGGCAATAAACCTTATGCGATACTAAAGAAAAACCGTAACTTGCACAATTTCTGCATAATTTTTTGAATAAAATTAGACGTAAATGTCATAGCTTATTTAATTTATGTTTTACGAAAGCTATGTTATGGTTACTTACAATGTATCATACAAATCCTTCATAGTAGTATTTACCTAAAAGTCGAAACCGGTGAGGATATTATTTTAATATTAGGCTGGTTTGTCAACTCATTCCAAAGAAAAATAACAAGAGGAAAGAAAACACATCTTACATAAATTGCTACGTCATCCACACATTTTTTTTCCCAAGAACAAGCATCGAAAAGATTTCCAGAACAAAAAAAAAGCAATATTAAACCACATGTTCCTAGTTCAACTAAAATCCTCTGCAGTTAGCGGGATTAAACTAATCGAACGTTTATCGAAAAAAGCTTAGGTTAGCCGAGCTCGTACGATTACCCGCGACGGATTCTCCCGGGGTGTAATCCCGCCATTGATGTATTATAACCCGCACATAAATGGAACCGCGTTTTGCTATCACGAAACGTGCTTTCCCGCGTTTGCGTTTTGACGCAGAATTGAGAGAAATATGCGCGCTCACAGTGCAAATTGAAAATAATGCTCTTTTTTACAATATTGCGGTTTGAGATCAGCCGATACTTTAATACGAGTATGTTTGCAGTAAAATGAGATTATTTTATCGATATAATTGGAATTTTATGTTCACCGTAGTCCGTAGATTTATGCATTTTACTGTCATAAAACTCTTTTCTGTTTCTAGATTATAATCGGGAAATAGCTACTACTAACCATCTTGATGAGAAATGAGAATAGACCGATAAAAAGCATTTTAGAATGCTTTTATATCGCTCTCATTACCCGACTGCGGCGAAGCCCAAAAGGAGGGTTATGTGTTTGACGTGTATGTATGTATGTATGTCCGTTTCTTTGTTCCCTCATAACTCCTAAACCGATGAAGGGATTTGAATGAAACATACGTCGTTAGATTCGTCTTGATGGCGCGAGTGTTATAGGCTATATTAAAATTAAAAACAAAGAAAATTTTTGGATTTTGGGGGCAAAATCGCGAAGTTGATCAAAAAAAGTTTTTTCTATACCATCGAATAGGGTATCAAAATGAAGGGTTTTAAAAGGAGATTACAAAAATATATAATACTTATATGTTTAAAAGAAATTCAAAGTGTCAAATCCTATAAACAAGAACAAAAGTTAAATCTTTTGGATATTATATTTTACGCGACCAACGAAAGGACAATCACAAAAGAACTAAAAAGATGGAAATAAAAAAAAGTAGTTAAAAAACTAAAAAACCCGACTGAAAAAACCGAAAAGCAAAAAACAAGCACATTTTAAATCACACAAAACTTGGAAGCAGGCGGGGTCCATTCTATTTTCATTTCATAATTTTTTTATTTCGTATACTGCTGCTTACGTTACTGATTACTTGAGATCAGTTTATCTTTAGAGCTACTGCGGAGTTTTGATTTTAGTTTACCCAAAGGAAATACATACTATAAATCTCTATTATACACATTTTACCGCCATATAATTCCAATCTTAAAATAGACTACTATCTAGTATTTCTAAGCTTATTGTGATTCGGCGATGTAATTAGTTTTTGACCAAAACAAAAAAATTAGTTCACATCGTTTCCAAAAAATAACAAACATTATAATCCGTTTTCCTGGAAAAGCTTTTACGAACCAAAAATTACAAAGGCATACTAAGAATCTTTGAATCATAACACTGTATAAAAGAGCAAAGTTTAACTGAAGCTTTAGTCTTTAAAATATCAGAGCTAGAAAACATTAAAATTCCCTGCACATTTCGTGGCGCAGGTTTCACAATAAATATTATAAGAACGAATGGCAGATAACGCTACGGAATATCAACGAAATTGGCATTAAAAACATTCTGATATTGGCTACATTGTATAAGCGTTTACCTGACTGCGATTAAGTCGAAATATAGGGTTATTCAACTTTCAGGTGGGGAAAGAAACCTATGAATAGTAAACTACGTAAATATTACGTGGTTTACTACTATTTAAAAAATGTTTCTTTAGAAAATGCAGAATTTAGGAAATCAGAATTCTGACGATCTATCTGTAACCAGCAGTAGTAGTATAGTCCTCTATGTGAAATATTATGGTAGAGAGACAGACTATAAGAATACTTTTTCAATATGTAGTAGGTACTATTTCGATTATTCAAACAGTTTTTGATTACGACACCACACCACTTGGGATAATAATTGGTTATAAACTATTTGGGCCACCAAATACCCAAGGGATAGTAATTACATGACTATTAACAGTTCATCAAATTACTATAATAAACTATAGTCCCTTGCTTTGTATTAAACTCACCCCAATCCAACTATTTTAGTAATGACAGTGTTAATTTACCGTGCGAAGGCTCCCGACCGACTTCGCTCATTACAGTGCCCAAAACTACATTATTAATTACAATAGTCGTGTGAGCCACGAACGCGTATTATACGTAAGAGCACGAACTCATCTCGCCGCGCAAATATAGTCTGAAACTACTTTAGAAACCTTTCCAGCTCATTTAGAAGTTTCGCACCTACTTCAACAACATTAACTACCACTGCGGCCAGCAATAAACAATTCCGAGGTAACTTTGAACCATAAAGTATAAAAAACAGGTTCCGTTGAGAGAAAAATTCTAAGCACGTATAGATGAAATAACTCGATTCCCCGTGTCAGGCAAAAGCAATTATTTGTTTTCTGTCTAAATATGGCTGGCGCACGGGACCGTGGGGCCACCTATTGGATTTATTCTGGTCGACTGTGTTACACTGTTCGTTTATTAGTTTTGTGCGGATATTAAAAGAAGATAAAAGCATGTGGCTTTCTTTTGTTTTCGTTGTGTAAAGGCTACATTGTTTCCACTGATTCTGGAAGATTAAGTTCAGTTAGTTCAAGTTTTACTACACAGTTCAGGTATTAGTCCGAACGTTCGTTCAGTTCACCGAAATAAATGAAGCGTTGCATCAAGTTTTCCACGAAATAAATTTTCAACACAATGCGAAAACGACAAACGAATCTAAAATCTGGTAACTGGTATGAAACTAGCATATTCACACAATAAAACAGAAGGAATGGTTCGATGCCTAGCATTCGCTTCACGCAAACAGCTCATGCGTCACAAAAGGCATAATGGATGACTGTTTACGATCAAGATAACAGGAACTTAACACCTGTGATCACAAGTTATGGAATCAGGCGTTGCTTTGCGGAAACTCATGACATTAAATTAAAAGAAACAGGCTTGGATGCAGAATACAACACTGGGCAGTGTTGTATTCTGCATCCAAGCCTGTTTCTTTCAGTTCTCGGCAGCAAAAATATGCATTGTAGGAAAAGCAGTAATAATAATGCTTGTTTTTTAAGTCAACACCTCCTGATGATGGAGTATACCGGTTGCGTATATTTTGGGTGGATGGCATGTTATACCATTTATTTTTTTACATGTGCATTTTTCTGGGTGCTGCAACCTGTATACAAGCCTTAATCTTTTTTTCATAATTATCGTTAAATATTTTATATAACATTTAATTTTAAACTGTCATGCTGTTAAATCATTTAAAAGGAAGGATTTGTTGTCAAACGCCTGCTGTGCAATAAGTAATTAACTCTTTTGAACCGATGTGAATAGGAGTGCTAAAACATATAATGAAATGTTAACGGAGCCTGGCCAAAAGTGGGCACTTCTGCGTTATCCTTTGGAGGAACCAAGCGCTACATTTTGTAATGCAAGAAAAATATGTAATTAATTACTTTATTAAAAAGATGTATTTAGTAACAGATTCCACATTCAACATACTCAATGAATGCATTATTCAGGTATACAAAAGATAATTTGTTGAATAAATTTTATTTACGTCAACGCCACTTTATAATTTGCCATTTTCAATCTCACATAACTTAGAAACAAAATTTTAATAGCTCAAATGAAACTTCGACACATTATTTATCAAAAGACAATATAAAAATAAAACAATCTCCAGAAAAGCTAACGTCTGTCTAACTCTAAATTCTATTCGCAAAGTTCTGAAAGTAACTTTATTGAGTCAATCTTTATCTTCTAACTTGATGTTAGCAATATTTTATTCTTGTCTCTACATTTTTCACTTTCCCGATTTCTGTCTCAGCATTTTCTAAAATAGGATCTTGGTTATTTTTGTTGACGGGCCTGACGTTTTATTTGTAGTATCAGGCTGTGTGCAGACTGTCTTGACATTTAGGCTACAGATCTATAAAAACAGCTCACGGTATCATAAAGCTTATTTCAGTTTAAAAGTAAAACCGTCTACTGCAACAACACTACTTTATTGTCTACTCTAATACTGTTCAGCATCTAAGGGCCCTGACAAGTGAATAAAATATTATAGGTAGTTTAAAAAACTTAAAAACATATTTTTGAGCGACGTAATTTCATATTTTCTCAGCGAAACGCTTTGATAGCATGGATCATGGATTGCTTAAACAATAACAAATCCGCTATCATTCGGAGTCCATCATATTGCATTTAGAATGATGTCACTTAGCTAACCATGCATTATCATCTAAACTAAACATGTATGCAAAACTTCAGCTTAATTTCGAAGTTAGCGGCTCAATGGGCCATTTTATTTTTTTTCGACAAGAAGTTTCAGGTAAAGCTTATAAAATAGTGTTAAAATCACTCTCAATGCATTTTATATTGCTACGATTTTTGATAGGATTGACATAAACACAAGTCATCCAATAACTCTTTGACTGTTTCTTTTACGTTATTGATGATAGAATGTAACTTTGGCTAGATCCTCTGGTTTGCGTTACCAAAACATAATGTATTTAATTTTAATAAGGCATTTAATTTAATTATAGTAAAAGTTCTCTTGAAAATTTCAACAACGTGTCTCTAAATAGGAAACGGCCTATATTATACAAGTAATTATAAAATAATTGATAGCAATTATGGTCTAAAGTTGTCTTCTATTCCGGTGGTTCACTCTAAATGACTATAATTAGCTTAACCAGCAACGGTGAAATTAAATCGAAGAGAAATTAACACTCACTATGTTTAATAGCACAGAATTTTCCTATACCTTCCATTAACATTGTAATATCGATACACGTGCACATACATACATACACATACGTGCACATATATACATTCTATTCATACGTTTTTACTTTTAAACGAAAAATATGAGTATGATAGAGAAACACTTAATGCTTAAAATAATCATTATTATCATTAATATTCAAATACAAGTTGCTATAGATATTTTATTCAAAACAATCCTTGGCTTGACAGGTGTGAGTTTGAGTCATAGCGGTGTAAGAATTAGTGAAAAGGGTTGTAAATTTTTCAGTAATTGTGAAAATTGCAATACTATTTCCTCTTCTTATATATTTAACATACATGCTACCTTATTAACGTCATTAAAAGAAGGAATATCGTGTATAATAGAATCCATGACGTTATCAGTCAACTTTAAAATTTTCTTAAAATACTATACTACGTTTTAACCAAAAACCAAACAATTATACAGGTTACATGAACAATGCCAGTATCTGAACCCTCCAGAACGTGAATGAGACACATGACAGAGCAGTCCAGGTTGCTATAGTACTGGTTGAAAAAATCCGAGTCATCGATTCGAGAAAAACAAGACAGATAAGGGTTGGCCATAAAATTAAATTAAAACCGACAATAAGGGGCCAATTTTAATTAATTTTTAAAGTACCCTTGACTCCTATAAACTTCTAGAGTGAAATAAATGTGTAGATAGTCACGCAACTTTACTACTAATGTCTCTTTTAAACTTACAAAATTACGTATCACAATGCCCAATTAATTCCTATTAACCAACTTCAAAAACTGTGGCATTCAAAACAAACTTCACCAATCATTTATAATTTGTTTGGTAGTTTTTTATAATACCTATTACCCTAAATTCCTCTCATTTCATATACGGAGAGTCCTGTGTCCCAGAAGTGGGCACATTATAGGCTGATTATGATAATGCTTTATCCCCCTGAGTTAGTTCGTGGGTGTGTAAAGGGAGTGAATGTACTGTAGGTACGTGTAAAGCCTTCCCACTTCCTATTGTGTAAGGATTTCCAGTGAATACATAAATAGTAGAGTGCCTCGTTGGTGTAGTGGTTACAAGCGAGACAGATGCGCCTGAGGTCCTGGGTTGGGTTCCCGGGTCGGGCTAAGTGTTACCTATTGGGTTTTTCCATCAGTGATTGCTCAGTAGCAGCGGTTAGTGGCAATAGGCTCGCCCTATATATCATACTAGCTTTTGCCAGCGGCTTCGCCCGCGTGAAAATGGCGATTGTCCATACAAACTTTCATCCCCTATTTCACTCCCTTAGGGGTTGAATTTCGAAAAATCCTTCCTCATTCCTTGTATACATTATAAAGGGAACCTCTGTGCAAAATTTCAGCTTTCTAGGTCCAAGGGTTTGGGCTGGGCGTTGACGAGTCTTAGTCAGTCAGTCAGGACTTCTCTTCTATACTATACTAATATTATAAAGCTGAAGAGTTTGTTTGTTTGTTTGTTAGTTTGTTTGTTTGAACGCGATAAACTCTGGAACTACTGGTTGGATTTGAAAAATTCTTTTTGTGTTGGATAGTTCATTTATCGAGGAAGGTTATAGGCTATATAACATCACGCTACTACCAATAGGAGCGGAGCATAAATGAGAAATGTTGAAAAAAAGGGAAAAGAAAATTCCTTTCTGAGAGCTTCCGTTGCGTGCGCTGCGAAAACGGTTTAAGTTACGAGAATATCATGTATGAAGTAATTATTCGTCTTTAAAAGTTCTAAAAAAAAGTCCGCGACAGCATCTGTCTATCTTTTAAGATTGACTCACTGTAACCATTTTTTATTATTAAAATGTTAGGTTAAAAAGAATTATTTTTTGCGAAGCTTATTTAACCCATATGGTATTAATCTATATCTAAATAAATGTGTTCGTTAGAACGTAAATTTAATATAGAATATTTGTGCTCTTTACTCTATACAGTTTAAACAAATATCTTAGAAGATATCGCAATGTAAAAATACCCGCGCGGAAAAATAATTACGCGGGTTGCGTCGCAATGTAGGTACGGGGGAGTCTGGCTGGCCTCCGGGAAATTCAAATTCAAAATATTTACTGCATCATAATGTTTACAAGTACAGAGTGTTATAGTATATTTAACAGTAAGAGATAGATTTTATAGTAATTCACACTTTAATATCATCTAAGCTAATCTAAACCATCTAAACTATTGTAATAAAGAGGAAAGATAAGATTTTTTGTTTGTTACGATTTAGTTTAATTAATGTCGGATAGTCGATATATCGAGAAAGGTTATAGCTATATTTATGTGACGCAGACGAAGTTGCGCGGGTCAGCTAGTTTTATTTATATAGATAGTTTATTTATTTTTATTTTTTATTTTAGATAGATGGTACACCTCTGTTAAATGCTTCGGGGATTTAGCAAGGCGTGATGTTATGTTTAAGATCTACTTCGATTAAACAATCACGTCCGAAAATTATGTCTTTAATTTTATTTCATAAAAAGTACCTTTTTCTAGTAACACAGTTTTTTGTTTAATCTGGCTCGTAACGGCAGTGGTGGGAGTACCTCGTTAAATTCTATCTAGTTCCCCTTCCCCCGGTATTTGTTAGACAGGCTTTTGCTCAATTTAGACAAACGTCAACACACAGACTTTTTCAACACAAAACAGTAACTTTCGTTATCTGTAAAGTTTTAGTCTATTTTAAATCATTTTATGTCATACTTGGATAGTTCTTATGAGTTTAAATATATTCCTACAAAATTTTACTTAAGTGTTTTGCAACAGAAATACATGCTTTATTAAAATAGAGGTTGTATTCACTCACAAGAGACTGAGAAAGAATATTTTGCCCAATTGTTATGTTGGCAAAGGCGAAATCTTGGCCAAGATTTCGCCCATCTGTCATACAAGATTATAATCCCATACTTTGATGTAAATATTCTAGCGTTCTCGTTATACCAACACGCACGGTCAAATCATCAAACAGAGTGCATCGAACTCGTCGTCGCGCTTGCCGTTCACTACGTGCACTTTATCAATGTATTTATTTATTTTCTTTTCTTTACGCAATGTATCGTTACATACATTGCGTAAAGAAAATAAATATTTCCATAACGTTCTTTAAATAAACTTCTTGTTCCGGTCATCTGTATTATATAATGAATTCACAGGGTGTAAGGGACAGCCATCCGCTTATTACTTCTTATTTTCAGATAGACAGTGCCGGAACTGTATTGAAAGTTAGTAGCTAATTTAATTTCCAAAATTCACTCCTATAAGTTATCAATAGAAAAAGGATAATGTTAGTCGGAACTAGATCCACGTGAGAATTCAAAGTGAAAGCAGTT
Organism: Diarsia mendica; assembly: GCA_949316265.1. Lineage (NCBI taxonomy): Eukaryota > Metazoa > Arthropoda > Insecta > Lepidoptera > Noctuidae > Diarsia > Diarsia mendica. The sequence goes on from OX438897.1 coordinate 18,650,560, forward strand.
AATCCGGCTGTGCAAACTCGTGTTGTACAAGTTAATGTATTACCCGTCGAAGTCTAAGAGATTAGCTCTAAGTGCAGCTCCTGTACTTACATACTTCTGTGTGCTATCAGTAGCTAAATAAATAATTTGTTTGTAATTAGTTTACTGGTTCAGTAAAGCAGTATTCCACGTATCTGTTTAAAATTCTGCTGAGTTGCGTCTTTGATGTTGTAGCTACCAACTTAAAGAGTTATCAATAATATTGATATAACAAAAAAATAGTAATAAGAAGACCCAAGAAGCAAAGATAAGAACTAAACGTTCAAGAGTTTGGTTGCAGTAATTTTACAGTAGCTTTTGACCATGACAAACATTTTTCGGTTTCCACGCTCTCTAACAGATGAAACCCATTCTACCCATTCGATTAAAATTCTTACATTTGGTAAACTCAAGGGCTACTTTTACCAGTCAACGTACCTATGTGGCGTTTTGTTGAGATGACCTGCAGGCTTACTCTTGAATTTAATTCCGATCGATCGACATTGGGAATATGACGTTTCGTACTCTTGAGTTCGACGCTAGCGCCACATTGGTCTTGAATCGCGTGACTATTTTGTGAACTAAATGTAATCGGAATTGGAACATAGACGCTACTCTTGAACTTATTTTGACAGCTGTATATTGCGCTGGGATTGTTTGTAGATCGGAATTATTCCAATAACAAAACAGTAACTTTTTAGAAATTGTTTTGCATTTTAACTGGTTTTTAGTAAATATTACGTTTAAATATGGCACGAATAGCTATAATATACAGTAATTTACATAATACGAGTACCTACTCATAGAAACAATTGACAAAAAGACGAGATGAGCGTCGAATGGTGCGAAAATACATTTTCTATTGTAAGAAGACGAATTTAAAGCAAATTATTGAAAGAGCAAATATTTATGTGAGAATTTAAACATTAAGTATGCCAACTCCTAAATCACCAAAATATAAGGTATTATAGGATGTTACTTCACTAGTTAAAAAAATATATATTAAAATACTACTATCATAAAGTAAGTTTGATTGTTTACTCACCACTTCTATAAAACTTTAACATTGGATGCGACAACCGGTCCGTCCATACAATACTGAAATAATTTCTTACTAATAATAAGGAACTAGACGCGAACAATAAGAACACACACATTCCCTATAATGTAATAAATAAACTTGTCTTTCAAATACTAAAACACCTTGACTTTTGTTTTGAAATTGGAGAACCCTTATGTCGTCATCTTTTTCGTAGTGTAGGCAACGATCCTACCGTATGAAGCCTAATTCATCGCTAATTTTATTATTTTAATCATTTTCTTACGCACAAATGAATTTAATACGTAACAAGTCATCAATTGTATCACTATTTATATCATATTATTTGATTAACCTTGTTTTTTGAAGGATAAAACATTTTAAAGCCCTATTACCGGTTTATCGTAATGAGTTGAACACCACTATTGCGGCCCGTAACATAGCTAACTTCACGTCTAACAAACCGATCCGCGGGGCAATCCCAATGTTGACAAGATTGTATTCAAGAGTACCGAATCACGTGACTTTAAAATTAACATTGGAATCGTCTTGGAATATGATTGGAATTAAACTTAGTTTCAAGAGTAAGCCCCCTGGTGTGCTTACTCTCGAATATAATTCCGATAGATCGACATTGGAATTGTCAGTCAAACGTCAGGCATTGGCTGGACTCACTGAGTCTAGCCAATCCCTGACGATTAACTCAACCAACTGACGTTTGACCAATGTCGATCTATCGGAATTATATTCCAGAGTAAGCACCCTGAGAGTGTAACTGAATCCAGTGCCTCGATGGTGGATTAATTTACATAATTAACCCACAGGTCACCTGTCAATTTAAAAACTTATATTTGTTTGAGTACTTTTTATCACATTACATAACATCCACCCGAAACTACAACTGCATAATTATGATAAGCATACAAGAATAGGTCGAGACATATTTAATTTAGCACATATTAACCACCGCTGTTTATAAGTTATAAGCTTCTGATATAACAACACACATATAAATCTGACTCTGTGGAGAATCCCTCAGATTAGATCGTTTTAAAATTTAAAATCCTGTCATGTCTGCCAAGGTAAATGAATTTTATATTACATGTCTGCGGTTTTATGTAAAATGCCGGTGGCATGTTATGTTTTATGGAGAATGAAAACACATACAATTTCATGTGATGAGAACATAATTGTGTGTGCATTTTTAATAAAGGTCTGTGGTAAGGTTTTCTTGCATCTAACAGTATTTAAATCAAGTTAGGGATTCTTGGCAGTTTATGGCATCTGGCAACTTTTGTTATGTTTATGCTGTACTGTTAACTCAATGATGACTAATAGAGAAGAACAAAAGAAGAAGAGATGCTGCGCCGACCGTCAATAAATTATTATTAATTAAACATTTATTTCATTATCAATATTAAAAAATCGTATTTATACAAACAAACTTTTATAATACAACTGACACAAGAAGCCACTTTCTCTTGACCGTAATATTTATCAAACCTTATCCCAACATGGACTTACGCAATCAATTTCTCTAAACGTGAGGAAATTTTTGATTCTCCCTATCTGGTTGCTTGGTCAGACTGTACAGTCGCCATCAGATATATTGTAGCAGACAAGGTAGCAGACAAGATATTTTTGGTTAGCTGTTTGTATAGAAATTATTGACAAGCATCTGCTCACATATTAATGAAGTAATGAATGTTCAGATATTAATGGTAACTTGTAGTGTATCATGGATCTTATTGACATTTTAAATTGTTCAGAAGTATTTGGTCACCTTGTCTGCTATAATATATCTGATGGCGACTGTACATATTAGTGTGTTGGTGTTCATATGGGAAAGGGAATGCAGTCATAATAAATTAATTTATTCAATAATAATACGGAATGGCCACGGAAGTGTGGGGCTCGAAATGCTAAGACCCTGCACAACCGTGAGGTACGCAGTTTCAGGAAATTCTTCCAAGAAGCCAAGGTGGATGCATCGAGATGTCGTTTTAGTGGACAAGAGCCTGACCCCACTCTCTCTCTCTCTCCCTGGCTAACAAGAACTGGCGCAGGCCTTAGTATTAGACACTAATGACAGGGAGCTATGGCAGAGCAAGAAGTTTCACGAAGGCTTTTACCAGCCCCTACAGGGATTATAGTAAAAATGTATATCCTCAAAGCCTTAGACTGTTGTCTTTTTCTAGACTCGTACAGCCACTTTTCTGTTACTCCACACCTCTTTTAGTATTTATTATAGACAAAAGCAAACGTGCGGGTACTAACTTCATTGACACGGATATGTGGTGGCGAGCGAACGTGCCTGAGCCACGGAGGCTAAGAAATAATAAAATATGACCGACTCCTTAATGAAATTACATATCAAAGGAAGGATACCACGGATAGAATTCTATTTTTGTCCAAAGCTTTTCTTTTTGATATCAAGAGGATACTATTTTGTTGAAAGCTAAATACAGACGGTCCCCCGTGACTTCTATAAATATAAACTTAGGCACGTTTTTTGTAAGTTCCAGAGACGGTTGACAAAAATACTGGAAACGAAATCTACATAAAATCACGCCTGAAATCCCCGAAGGGCAAGGCAGAGGAGTAACTAATAGTACACCCACATTTCACCAGTGTTATGTTTTACTCTCATTTAATAGGGGGCCAGCCTATTGCCATCAACCGGGCACAAGTCCAGACTCTGTGGCTGCTACTGAGATGTTTGAAACAAAATCTACCTTAGTATTAAAGCTATTACATAACCACGATTACCTTCTCTAAATGATTTTGAACAATATACTGAAACTAATCATTCAGGCGGAATAACAAAAAAACCGTGCCCAATAAATAAAAACAAAATTGAAACAACAGCGTCAAATATCGATAGAACTCTCTCGTTTCAACTAAAATTTTCCACATCACAAAAAACGATCAAAAGTAATTAATTTCCCAGCATCAATTCGATTAATTTAACGGGTACGAATTTCATAGCAGTAGTTCATTTAATCAGATCGATGGCGCCGTGAATAAACAAACGGTACGGTTGATCCATGAAACATCAATTATCGGAGCGATGAAGTTTTGAATGTATTCGTAGTAATTAATAACGACTGCAGGAATGTGCAGGGAATCAGATTGAGTCAGACTAATGTTTTATAGTATATCTAGATATATTGGTATCAGTTTTGTGTGGGATAATAATTATGTACTTTATTGTATTTTACCGGCGAAATATAGGTGTGTACTGTATGCACATCTTTGTCTAAGTTATTGGCAATTACAGACGCTGTATTATGCAATTGCTTGATTGAAAAAGTGCTCCTGTTTAAGGCTATTAAACCCAACGTAGCTGTATTATGCAATTGCTTGATTGAAAAAGTGCTCCTGTTTAAGGCTATTAAACCCAACGTAGCTGTATTATGCAATTGCTTGATTGAAAAAGTGCTCCTGTTTAAGGCTATTAAACCCAACGTAGCTGTATTATGCAATTGCTTGATTGAAAAAGTGCTCCTGTTTAAGGCTATTAAACCCAACGTAGCTGTATTATGCAATTGCTTGATTGAAAAAGTGCTCCTGTTTAAGGCTATTAAACCCAACGTAGCAGTATTAAGCAATTGCTTGATTGAAAAAGTGCTCCTGTTTAACTATTAAACCCAACGTAGGGCTAAGTTTAATTTCTAAGTTTAATTTAGTCTCTAGACAACGAAAACGTTATGTCTAACTAATGTTTATAAAGATTTTATCATTAAAACAAACCGGCAGGTGCAAACGGCTACCTATAAACAGTATAGTGCATCAAAACTCTTGAATAAATTAACACACTCTGAGGATCATTCAGTGATAATCCTCCTCACAATCCTCCAAACTAAAGAGAAGTGTAGTGGAGTAAAGAATCCCACTCTATCGAAACAAGCAATGTTAGCAAATGTAATTAGCTCCCGTTGAGCACTTAGCTTAAGGTTTAATAACTGAATTTCCACGAATTAGCTAATTGAAACTTGCAACCACGAGCTTTTACTCTATTACTGCATAGCCAGCTCTTTGCCAAACTTTGTTTCTTTAGGGAGTGATTTCGTTTACACTTATGGATATTTTCTACCATTTTTAAATTAGATAATATTTCATCTTAAAGAACGTAGAGGGATGAAAAACGTAAAGAGTATAGAAGTTCATGATATTTGCTTATGGTTTCTATCGGACACACTGGAACAATATCAAAATGTACACAAACATATGCGAATTACGTATAAATATTTGATTTCTTCTTTTCTTTCTTTCTTCTCTTCTATAAGATATCAAGATTTCATTATGCTATCTACAGCCAAGACATGATTCAAGTTTCTTATAACCGCGCGTCGCAAAGGTAAACTTAGGTCTGGCCAGAATGAATCATGCAACAGTGATATAATGCCCCTCATTTAAATAGTCTTGAATTGCATTCAAGCATTCCCAGAGGTAGCCAGAATATTAAATCATATTTAGACCGGTCCAGATTGTATAAATTCATCCTAGGTGTTCGCGTAGAATATTAATATCTTTGCTTTGAGCGCAGATTTAAGATGTAGTTACCTCGGAATAGAAGCATAAGACATCGTCACTATGTACTAAAACAGTAAGATACTCCGGAAAAAATATTGTGATTACTAGTTCCTAATGTCCTTATGACTCAATAATACGGAGCATTCTCACCTTGAAAAACATGGGTATGAGTATTAGTATTTTCATATAGATCATCATCATCATCATTTCAGCCAAAAGACGTCCACTGCTGGACATAGGCCTCCCCCAGGTGTCGCCACATTGACCGGTAACGTGCATCTCTCTCGCATCCAGCGGGTCCCCGCAACCTTCACCAGTCCCCACGGTTCATATACATAAACGATGCTAATTTAAAACTAATTCTGTTTCGGGATTTAAACTATCTTTTTTATTTTCTGATGGGCATAATTTAAATAATAAGTTCTTTCAACGTTTCGATTGATACAGTTAAATAATCATTAACAACGAAATGCATAAATTTTTAGTATGTGTTGCTATCTTGATTTAGTTAATTGTCATGCAGGCTAAATGTGAAAAATATAATATATTTAAAGAGTCTGTGGAGCAAAGGTCGCCACAAGTATAGTACTTTACCTCACCAGGCACTTTGGCACGCCCAGTAAAACTCCTTTTTGACCCTATTCGCTTATATACAAGCGTTCTCCTTCACAACATTTAGTTTGAGAGGAACACGATTAAACATTTCCCTTGCGCGATTAGAATTAATGCACTGAGTAATAATATTGAATGAAGAATTTTAATATTTTATTCCATTTAATGACTAAAATACTAAAATTCCATCGGTCTTATTTTTAAATAGGAAGATAAGATTTCCGAGTAAGCATACAACTTTCTAAGAAAGTTCACAAAGTTAGAAATAATGTAGGATCTCTATCAGGAAAACTGCTATAATAATTTTAAAACAAAGGCAAAGTTCGTAAGTTTACAGTGCACTTAGTTTCTATAAGAAAATAGGTATTTCACGTAGCAGAGGTGGTTCAAGTATCATAATAACGCTGGGGCCATAAAAGGCATCCTCGTTGCCACACCTGAAACCAATTTTCCCATAAAACCACCCTTAAAACGCTATGTTCTACGTAATTGTCGCGGATTAAATATTAAAATGGCTGTAAAACCTCTTTAGCGGATAATTGGAGAACAAAATATCCAATTAAACATCTAATTAACTAGAAGATTGCAGAATCTTTGATAATAATAATGTTGTTCATTCTAAATTGGTCCAGTTAGTAGACATAATCAAATAAAGGAAAAGACTTCTATTTATTTTTAGAGTTGCAATTTCTTGAATGATCGTTTACCTTACATCGAAACAATATAATGCTGAAAAGTACTGTTTCAGAAATAAAACGTGAGAGTTCGGAAGATTCGAGCTTGTAAATTCTCACAAGTTGAATCTTTTCAACAGTTTCGAAGCGGATATCAAAAGACTAGCCTAAGAATAGACGAGTGAGAACTACTAGGATAAAATTTATACACCCAGGTATTATCTAGCTCAGCTGTCTTACGTGGCATTTTACACGGAACCTTGTAAAACCCGGGGCGGGAACTTTATCCCGTGTGGCAGCCCGTATGGCTTCGGTCGGCTCTATTCTCGTGTTCGATGACTCAGCAATTTCCCATGAATAAATATTTATGCCAGGTACCTACAAGGCTAAGGGCCGGTTTCACCGGTTACGGATAAAGTCCCGGATAGCCTATCAGGAACTTATCTGCCAGATAAACTACAATTTTTGATAGCATTATCTGTCAGATAACTATCTGACACTTTATCCGTAACCGGTGAAACCGGCCCTAAGACTTTAGTACGATATTTGGTTTGATTTATCGCAATACAAGTTGATGAATAACGTGTAGCGCCGAAAACAAATAACGGGACAAGAGTAGGAAAATGGTGATGCTGTTGATGAGAATATGCTTTGATGCTTTCCTGCCTAAGCAGGTGCCTAATTTGTATTCTTAGTTTTTATTATTTATAAAACTAAGGTTAACTATTTAAATTAAGCATAATTAATAGTTTAAATTGTGTTTTTTTTTAATTCTATATTTATGAGTGTAATTATGCTTATGTAATAGTTTTTGCAACAGTATTTTACTGCCAACTGTGGAGGCTTGTAAATGGCTTGTCGTTGAACAACTCACTATCCATTTTTGTATTGTTAGCTGTAAGCCACCCAAAGAAAAAAAATAAAAAAATTGTCAAGGGCGTAATGATGTTATGATTTTTTTTTAATCTTATGAATAGTTAGCAAATTCTACCAATTTATAATATGAGTATTAGATTTGCTTTCAAACGAGACGTCAAAAATAAAATGTTTTCGAAAAATCTGTTACAAGTTTCCAGTCTCACAATATTCAAATTAACATTGCTTGCTTTACCCTTAGTTAACATCTCTCCCAACGCCGAAACATTGCTTCAAGGTCAATATTGTTATAGAACTTCAGTACAATAACAACATACGGTTGATAAGAGCAATCACGTTACGAATACAAACCAACTCAGGTGGAAACTAATTAACCTGGAACGTTGGAAACTATTACAGCGAATATAATGCATAAAGGGACCTATCTACATACTATAACCAAGCTTGTGCTGTGAAATCTGGATTTGTACATGATAATATTTTGACCAAAGCTATATTTGCGAGGTCGAAGTCATATTTGCCTGGTGTAAGTATATAATGCACACTGAACAGTCCTCTTAAATGTACCAGACCGATTTGTTAAAGCAAGTGTAAACATAGCTGTGTCTGTAAATGTGGAAATTGTGTGTGAATTATGTGACTATAGCTGGGGTCGACCACGACATCTAGACCATCGACCATCTAGATGTTGGATCCTAATCTTTATAATAATATTAACCCTATACCATGTTATTACAAATTATATACCTAAATTATATTCGGTTTTACACATTTCAGAGATAACATTTGAATAATCAGTCTACATAAAAAAAAAAAAAAAAAAAAAAAAAAAAATGTTTATTGCTTCATCTTAATTAACTTAAGCTAGTTACAATTGAGAGAATCCAATTAAGCAAATAGTATGCTTGTTTTAGGATTCTCCGCCCATCCCCAGGTTTTGTAGTTGTTATAAAATTTGAAGTTATACAATTAAAAATTAAAAAGGTAAGGAACAGAACGGTCTTTTTTTAATGAAAATAACTAACGCGCTATGATGTGTGTAATGTGTGTAAGTGAGTGTATGTGAGTAGTGTGTGTGTGTGTAGTAGTGGTGAGAGTTAGTGTGTGAGTCAGGGATTGAGATTGGGGGATGCACCCGCACCTTATACAGGTGGAGATTAATATCACCGGTAATTTAGGCAGTTTTTGCAAGCTAACCCTACGACAAGTCTTGGGATCGGAATTAATGAAGAGCATTCATTATCTTCCATTAGCGAGAGAAATATTCTGGCGTAATATATAATAAGAGTCAAGTACCCGAAGTATAATTTATATTACAGTCTCATTGATTGCACCATATTTTCCACTTCGTCATAGGTTTTTGACTTAATCCATTTAGACAAAGTGTTTTTGCATTCGCGGTAAGTTAGTGGGTATATGTCAAGTTCTTTATTAAGAAGATTGTATAAGTTGGATGATTGCCTAGGGTATTGTCTTTTTGCGAATGTAGACTTTACTGACACATTTGGAGCAACCGTGTCTTTCCTTCTGCCTTTGGTCTTCTGTGGGTTAAACGATAGAGTTTTATGCTTTGTCAGAATTATATTAATTATGTAAAGCTTTCTAACGGAAAGGACATCTGAAATATGGTAAAGGTTCTCGGTTGAAAAGCGGAAGGGTTTAAAAAGCATAACTTTTAGTAGGGACCTCTGGGCCCTCTCGAGATCTAGAAATTTGATTTTAGTGGCGCCTCCCCAGACGGGAAGGCAATAAGCCAGGACGGACTGAGCCAGTGAAATGTAAATTTGTAGGAGGAGTTTTTTCGAGATGACATGACGTAATGTCTTGAAAGTCCAGATTAGCTTCCGTACACGCTTCATTATTAGTTCAGTGTGGTTATGCCAGGATAAACGTTGATCAACCATAATGCCCAGGTATTTTGTAGATTGAACTCTAGTAATTTCTGTGCAAGAACAGATACATACACATAGTTCAGTAGTTAACTATAAAAACAGTGAGTGTACCCTAGGTTGAAAATTAATTACTGCTTGAATATTTAAGCCCCTAGACAGCAAAAGTGGACGTAATTAACATTATTTTATCACACTTAACCTTAATTAAGGCCAGATTACTTGTCACTCAGTGTCTTATCGCTAATGTTGAAAAATCTTACTGTAAATATATTTCATTCATGAAAACATTAACATAAACAAATATAAAGATTTACACGAATATTAAAAGGTTAATAATATCTAGATTTTTAAAACACATTAAAGCGATAAATTGTGGGATAACCTAACCTTTCTTTTCAGAGATACCTAGTCATAATTTTTTTCACCAAATCGACCTCATAAATGTACCTCAAAAAGGAAATAAAACCTACTTATATCAAAACTTCATGTCGTTAATTGGATGGGTACAATCCTTAACCGTATTCAAATGATGAATAGGTATCTGAAAACCGCACTGCATAATAATGCCCTTTTGAATCACAGAGTGTAGCTATAAAAGGGTAGGTATAGGTACGTTTTATGGCTCATTTTAACGTTACGTGAAACACGGTTTCGTGAAATATAAAATTGTTACGACCTTTTTTATGTCTGTCTAGTCTGACAGTGCTGACTCATCACATGTAAATGGCGAATTTATAACAAGGTGTTCAAAATTAAAACGAACCTTTCCATTATTTGAAAAAATGACTAAGATCAATATTTAAAATTCTTTTCAGAAAGTATCGAGGTTTTCGAAATAGCACTCAAAAAATACAAAAATATCAGCAAAGTAACGATTTTACCTACTGATGATAGTTTTCAAAATACATATCAGAACACAGAAAAGCTATCTTCCTCCGGTTGGATTAGTGCGAACAATATAATAGTAGACATTATCGTACTGGGTACCGAGATGATAGCGCCATCTTAGAAACAATGGGCAATCGCACCCACGCAGTATTTCCCAGTGAACACCTGGTACAACTGTATGGAGCACAGAAGTGTTAATAATTCGTCCCCGAACAGAGAGCTAACCCCTTATTTTAGTCGTCTAATATTATTATATTTTTGTGGTTTATAATTAAAATTCTCTAAATGTTTTTCTACATTTTTAAACAGGTATCGATTGAAATTTGATTTTTGTAGTGGTATTAAATGAATGAGAAATTATACACAGCGATTACTTTAATTGAATACTATTTAATTAATATTAAGTGTCAAATGACTGCTTAAGTATATGAAAATGGTTTGGCCCTAAATTTTTTTAAAATACTTTCAAGCTAAGCAAGAACGTCTGGGTATAGACAATGCTTTTCTGTCTGAAAAGCATTGTCATACGTTCTACAAACCTAACCAATACCGAAGGACAGCGACCTCAAAGCCATCCCCCTCACCTTCAAAATATATTAAATAGATATTTTACGAGAAGCTTCCGAAATACTGCGAAAAGGCAATTTTCTAAAAAGCCTTCAGATATCTTGGAACTTTCAAGGAAAATGGCGATTACGACAGTCAGGCCTGTACAATACCTTTGTTTCTAAAATTATATCGCTACAAGCTAAAAACGTTACTATCACTTTGTCTTTAGGTGTAATACCAACCATTAAATTAAAGTAGATGGACTTTCAACACTGCGTTCAGTACGTTTAACCAAAGGTAAGTCAAACAAAACAAACACTTATTAAAGTGATTGTGATTGTGTGTATTTCACCTAAAATAATAAATTGTCCGCACTCTACAATGTATTTTTGTTAGCAAATTTTTTTCTTGTAAGTACCTAATGCATTTTTCTTATTATTTTGGTGGCCTGAATGATTTCTAAAAGTTTATTCATCTATTTTAATAGTACCTTAAATCTTTATACAAAATGACCCAGAGGAATTGAGTTAGCCTTTCTAAAGAGACGAACTTTCTGAAAGCTCCACTAAACATTTTAGCTCATGGCGGGTAAGTAAGCGTACACCCTGACCACAACGACGTATTGAACGAGCCTCTCGCCTGTAACCGAGCGGCTCCCGTGTGTAGACGCCACCGCAAGCCTAGCCCGCTAGCGCACGCCTCACACTGTTTGCCCACAGCAAAGACAAAGTTGCCACTCTAAACCCCACACTACTTGCACCTACATAAATACGTACAGTCAAGAGCACTAATTATGTACCTATACATTCAGCAAAATTCTGGTGATTTCCTCGTGTTATAATATAACGATTGCAACGTTGAGATAAGATCGAACGTTAAGAAGATAATCGTATGGGGTCCAAAATATTATGCTCATAGCAACATACAAAAACTTTTTAACAAAAAATAAAACCGACTTCAAAAAAAAAAGTCAAAAATAAATCAGTTTCTGAAGTCGGTGACTTTTGTTTTTTTGATTTCATTTTTTTGTCACCGACTTCAGAAACTGATTTATTTTTGACTTTTTTTTTGAAGTCGACTTTATTTTTTGTTAAAAAGTTTTTATTTTTCACTTTTTAGTGGTTCACATGTTCATGGGTCATAATGTGGACAATGTAGTATTTATTTTGAGTTTTGTTGATTTTTCAAAAACCGCTTGTACGATTTTGATAAAAAAATTATGGGACCATTTGGGAAGTATACCCTTTCCAATAAAAAAAGAATTTTTCAAATCGGTTGGCAAGTGACGGAGTTATGCCCGAACAAACATAAAAAAAAAACAAACATTCGAATTGAGAACCTCCTTCTTTTTTAGAAGTCGGTTAAAAAACACTACAACAAAACAACAGTCAGAACCAACATTGACCAGTTTTGTTTTAGTCCATGTAAGAGAGTGCGAGCCAATTTCTATCAACCGAAAACTCTTGATGAAATTAATGAAAACACCCAATAACACCCGGGGATTTCAGCAGTCGCGTTTAGACCACTAGGTCGCAAGCGCGACTGTTGTGCATAAGTTCCTGGGTTCGATCCCCAGGTTGGAAATAGTGTTATTCGATTTTTCCATCACAACAACACTATACAAACGAATCAGTAGAGGCAGGGAGTTGTTACAAAAATACATTATATATATTAGTATAATATATTAGTTCTGATGACTGTACACACAGTTGTACGTCTATCTATGTAACTGCGCTTTCCGTATAAAATTTTGACAATCACATGAATTTTGTAACAAACTTCGTTGGATTTTCCTGTTATTTACATTCCATTTGTTCGAGAAAAGCCGAGTTGTATTAGAATATAAGATAGGTTTTAAACGTTGGCTGCTTGCGTAAATGATACTTTAAATCCCTTTGTGGGGATAATTAATGTTAAGAAATGAGATTTGGCCGGATTTGGGCAATAAATGTTATTTTGGGCGGTTAGTTTCCACTTCATTTTGGGGCCACATTATTAAATCACTAAAACCTTTACATATTTACTGAAAGCTCGTGGAAACATCTTCTAGTAGAATTTAAACTCAACACTATAGAAGCCAATACGAAAAGAATAAAGCGGATCTCGTAATGGATGGTCTGTCTCAGAAAAGTACGATAACATCATCATTATTCTCCTAATCTCCTGCCCTTATCCCAATTTACTTTTGGCGGCGACTTGTCTTCTTCTTCCATAATTCTCTATTTCTCGTCATGTCAGCAGTATCCTCCTTTCTAGCCATATCATCATTCACACAGTCTTTCCATCGAGGCACGGAGTATGAAATCTATGGACAAGCATCTACGGATCAACACAAGGTCGACCCACAAGGCTTTATTATTAAACCACCCAGCTTTTGTAACACGCTACAATATATCACAATCATATTATAATCAACCTTGTTCGAGACAACCCTAACACATTAACAAGACCATAGATTATAATCATTGTAATTCGGAACCAAGATGTCACCACAGGTGGCGGATAAATCGAATCTCTACATGTACATAATCTGAAATTCCATTAACCGCGCTTCCGCCAGAGCATTTGAATATTTAGTACCTAATGCTGACGTAATTACGGTACCTTGTGTTCGTGTTGCAAGCGGCGAAAACCAGTGATTTGCTTCGGAAATGTGAATAGAGGAGAAAGCAGCGAAGCAAGCAATTTCGTCGCTTCTATTTGTAAGTAAGATGCTTTGCATACTAGGAAAACACCTCGTCGCTTCTATTTGTAAGTAAGATGCTTTGCACACTAGGAAAACACCAACGTCAAAATAAATTAATACCTAAATAAAAGTGAACTGTTCAAATTTTCAGCGCTTGAAGCTTGCTCGACGCAGAAAGTTAAAATTGCAACAGTTCAAAACACGGAACACGGAGTGGTCTTAGTAAAAACGGGTAAGTATTACAATCGTGCCAGAAAAGCGTTTGAGTATTCATACAATTGGTTAAAAAAATACTGTCCGATCCGATATCATATTATCATAGATATTCCAATCACGTTTACAAGAAATAAAAATAATATTCCTCAAAGTTAACAATATGATATTGAATTTTAACATTTTCGTGCCACCAGCCATTTTAAATCATGTAATAACCCTCCTTTTGGGCTTCGCCGCAGTCGGGTAAAAACAGTAGCTTCGTGTAGACAGTAGCCACGTGTAAGTTCCTCATTAAATATTCAGAAAAACAAACCGAAAATCAAACAACTTAACGTTAATTTACGAAAGCGTTGAGACGTTTAATTTTTTTTTTTAATATATTTTCTTGCCTTAGGTACACGAGGTAAAAATAAGTCACAGTCAAGTTTGAAGCTTTATGTGCAAAATTTTAGTCAAATATCATCACCATTCTCCTGCCATTATCCCAATTTATTTGGGTTCGGTGCAACATGTCTTTTTCTTCCATATTTCTCTTTTCTCGTCATGTCTGTTGTTGTTTCTGGTGACAAATTTTTTTTCAATAAAACCTCATCAACTCCCTTTGTGATCCAGGATGATAAGTAGTCCATGTCCTTTTTCAGATCCAAGGTTGTCATATTATTAAAAAAATCACTAATTTCGGCCAGTATACTAAAATGTACAGACAGACAGTTACGTTCACATATAATTATGTATATTATTAGCTTGGATATCATTTGAATATTTTCATAACTTCTTTTTTCATATCAATATCTGTCTCTTATGTTCTACAATACCAAAGAAATACAGCTGGCAGAAAAACTAACGCTCCAATAAAGTTCTTATCTATTTCTTCAGCTCTAAAATGAAGGAAAAAAGCTAAAAAGCTTGTCTCGGTGTCGCCTTTTGTTGTGAATGTCAGTGGATTGCAGACAGCCAAGCGCGAGCGCAACAGGTAAGGTTGGCTGTAAAGATCTCGGGAACAACTGCAAATGCTCTGCTGTTGACAATGGACGTCTGCATTAAATGGATGCCAGCTTTTATTATCTCTGTGTCCATTTTTCTTGGCAACGAAACGTGGTGAAATTTTATACGAAACAACTATGTATTCATTGTTGGTTGATTATTGTGACTATAGTTATTCAATTTTTGACAGGTTACTTATGTAGGAGTCAGACTGTTGAGGACAGAGGACAAATCTAGCAATGAAAAACACACGATCACTACCAAGATTTATTATCGGTATATCCACAGATTAAACTATTACATAAACCAATGACATAAACATATTTACTACAAACTATTACTCGTATTTACTGATTCCAGGCTAGTCTGGCTACAGTTCAATATTTCTATCTAAACGCGGTTAAAACTCACAACAAAAACTTACAAGACTAGTGCACTCTATCGTGTCTGGAAGCGAACAGAACGCCACCAAAGCAATGTGGGCGGAAGAACTCGCGTTTACTATAAACATCCGGTTCCAGAAACTTCTAGAATGTTCGAACAGTGTATGCTGTAGTGCTGCCTCGTAGTGTCGAGAGGCGAGTACTACGAGATCTCATTCATAATATCACAATAGCCATTCATAAAACAGCGCCTCCAGTGTCGAGAAGCGGGAAACAATCGATATTAATGCGTAAGCTATTCAGTGATACCGGGCGCCCTCTAGTGAAACATACCACAAACAGAAAGACAACTCAACCTTTGCTTCCGCTACATGACAACAGAGGACGCTACTAGTATATATCAGTCACATTTCTCCCGCCGTGTACATATACAACAATATATGTACATAATTTATACCACTAGTGACTGGTATACACTTCACAATAATAATTGAATGCAATTAACAATTCAATTATTTACATCTTACAATACAATTAACAATTCAATGGCTTACATCTTACAATACAATTAACAATTCAATGACTTACATCTTACAATATAAGAAATATATAAGACAACATTTAGTACATAATTATAAAGTTAAGGGTAGACACTCCAGCATCCTTGCTCTGCTATATATTAGATCAAAATTAAAATAAAAACAACTCCTCCTGTTAGCAGAATCCTGGAGTGACGCCAAGAAAAGAAACAAATAATATGAGTTCTACTCTAAACCAGTGTATAAAATACAATCATGGATTATACACAATATAATACAATACAGTGCAATAATACAATACAGTGCATGATGACAACTAAGTTTCTACTGGTATAACGACGAGACGCTTGACAGGACGACGCATCACACCGCTCTTAGTTTTGACGTCGACAACTCTTACGACACCATCTGCACCTGGGTACATGCGTTCGATTCTCCCCTTTGGCCATATGTTTCTCGGTAAGTTTGAGTCTACTATGACAACCAAATCGCCCACTTTGACCGTGTCGCCGCGTCCATGTGGCTCCCGCCGGTGTTGAAGCGTAGGCAGTACTTCGCGTACCCATCGTTGCCAAAACAGGTCTGCTAGTCGTTGTGACGCTCTCCAATGTGAATGGCGTAGTTCATCTGGCCTTGTGAAAATCCCCGGCAACGGGACTTTAGAGGGCGCGCCGAGCAGAAAGTGGTTAGGCGTCAAAGCTTCTTCGTCGTCTGGGTTAACCGATACATGTGTCAAGGGTCGGGAATTGACAGTGTGTTCTACCTCTGTCAAAAGTGTGTGAAGCACGTCTTCATACGGATGTCGATCGATAAGTGTAGCATTCAATGCGGCCTTTACCGTGCGTACCAACCTTTCCCAAGCTCCACCCATGAACGGCGCTCCTGGTGGAATGTAGCGCCAGTCGATGTGACGTACCTCTGCTTCGTGCTGAAGTTGTTCTTGGGCGGCCCTACGAAGCTCAGCATCTGCCCCGTGGAAATTAGTGCCGTTATCACTCCAAATGACTTCGGGACATCCACGACGTGCCATCATACGCCTCAATGCAAGTATAGCGGCATCCGTTGATAGTGAGGCGGCAACTTCTAAATGAACAGCGCGCGTAGTTAGGCATGTGAACAATGCCACATAGCGCTTCTCGTGATGTCTCGCTACTGTGACGGAGAGTGGCCCGAAGTAGTCCAGTCCTGTGTGTGTGAACGGACGCTGATGGTGTGCTAGTCGACAGGGTGGTAAGTTGCCAGTCAGTGGCTCTGGCGGCACAGCTCGACGTAGTCTGCAGGGTTGGCAGAGCCTGATTACTGCACGGACGGACGGCCTTAAACGTAGAATCCAATAGCGTTGTCGTATCTCGTTTACGACGCTTTCCACGCCGCTGTGGTGTAACTTTCGATGGATCCAGTCTATGTACAAGCGGCTGTAACGGTGATCGCCGTCTAGTACTGCTGGTGACTGTGTTTCTCGTGATATTTCAGCTGCAGCTGCGATGCGGGAGCGTATTCTCATTATCTTGAGTTCGTCGACCGTCAGAGTTAACCGCTTCAAACGACTGTCAGCTAACACCGTTCTCCCGCCGGTGAGATGACGCAATTCATTTGCGAAACTTTCTTCCTGCGTAGCACGTGTCCACAGGAGCTCGGCCCGACGTGTGTACTGTGCGCCAAGGGGTATGTAGACCGTCGGCGTTACGCTGAGGTTGCGGCTCTGCACTCCGGGTCGCTTTCTCGTACCCTCCCGTTGCTTCACCGTCCAGTTCGGGTCGTTTACACTAACGTCTTTACTGCGTTTTCGGGTAGCTGTTGTGGTGTGAGCTCGAAGTCGGTCGACGAATTGAAGAACGCGGGCCGTGGCCCGGATGAGTCGCAGCCAGGAAGAGAAACGTGTGACGTCGGGTAGCGCCTCTGTTAAGGTTGCCTGTTTGTGGGCAGCAGCAGCGATGACACGCTCCTCACTCGTGTCAATGTAAGGGTGTGAGTCTGTCTCCTGCGGCCAGTCGTTTTCGTTGTCATAGAGAAATGAGGGGCCGATGTACCAGCGGTGGCTTGCAGTGAAGTGAGTCGTTATATCGCGAGTCGAGTCGTCGGCGACATTGTGAGCGGTGGGGACCCAGCGCCATTCACTCCGTTCGGTGTTTTCTTCCAATTCCGCTACTCGGTGCGCAACGAACGGTTTGAAAGCGCGTGCGCCGGCGCGCAGCCACGCTAGCACAGTGCGCGAGTCGGACCAGAAGACTCGACGGTCGGCGCGACGATCGTGCTCTTCCTCCACGCAGCGTGCCAGTCGCCCGCCGAGCACAGCAGCCTGTAATTCAAGTCTAGGTATAGATGTGACCTTAAGGGGCGCAACGCGCCCTTTCGCTGCCGCGAGCGACACATTTATGCGCCCTATGCCGTTCACTGAACGCCAATATGCTGCCGCGGCATAGGCTCGTTCGCTCGCGTCCACGAATATGTGCAATTCTAGACTAATCGAGTCATTATAACCCAGGTGACAACGTGGAATACGAACGCCTTGCAGCATCTGTAGAGCAATCAACCAGTCGTGCCATTTACGTTCTAGACTTTTAGGTAGGCGCTCGTCCCAACCGATTTTTAAACGCCAAGCGTCTTGCAATATGCACTTTGCTTGTGTCGTAAACGGCGCGGCTAGTCCCAGCGGGTCATATAAAGACATTGTCGTTTTTAATAACTGACGTTTTGTAACCTGCTTGCTTAAATAAGAAGGGTCTACTTTCCTGAAGTTGAATCCTAAAGTGTCAGTCTGATGTCGCCAGATAAGGCCGAGAATTTTCTCCTCCTTGTGGAGCGCAGTGTCCTCCCCCACAGGCTCGGTCGCGAGATCAGCGACAGCGGCCGGCTCGTTGGACGCCCACTTCTGCAACTCGAAGTTACCTCGCCGATGTACCGCGTCGACTGCTTTGGACACTCGGTTCGCTTCTTCTGCGTTGTCGAAGCTCTGTAAAAAATCGTCCATATAATGATTCCGTACTATAGAGTTCACTGCCTCGGGGTAGTCAGCCTCATGAACATGTGCGTTATGATTTTTAACATAAATCGCAGTGCTCGGTGAAGAGGTCGCACCAAACAATACCGCTTTCATTCTATATTCGATGGGCGTTAAAGTCGTATCATCGCGCCATAGAAAACGGAGTGCGTCTCTGTCTTCCTCTCTCACCGTTATGCGCAGAAACATATCTTTTATGTCTGCTGAAACCGCGACAGGTTTTTGCCTGAATCGCATTAACACACCAAGAAGTGATTGTAGGAGATCAGGGCCCGTTAGAAGATAATCATTGAGGCACACTCCATGCGTGCGTGCCGCTGCGTCATACACAATTCTGACCTTACCCGGTTTAGATGGATTAATTACTGGAAAATGTGGTAAGTACCACTTGTTCCCGCTAGATGGCGTTGGCGGTGCTAGTTCTGCATACCCATTTGATGTCAGCGCCTTCATCTGCTCTGAATATTTTTGTTTCAGAGTTTCGTCTTTGCGTAAACGGGATTCTGTGCTCTGTAGCCGACTGAGCGCGGAGGCGTAGTTGTCTGGAAAACACCTATCTTCATTCTTCCATAATAAGCCCGTCTCGTAACCGCCTTCAGGCAATGCGCGCGTAGTTTCCTCCAGTATTTTTAAAGCTCTCACCTCTGGGTCTGCTTGCGGGCGACGTGGCTGCACTCCTAATGAATCCAGGCTAAAATGTTCTTGTATAAGCTTTTCAATAGATTCATCTATACTTACATGACTGCAGCGTTCTCCGATCTGTGGTAATACATGTACTTTTGTCAGACTGCAGGTTTTACCATGTAAAATCCAGCCAAGCGGTGTACGTGACGCTACTGGTTGATCCTTTGTACCTACTCGCGCTTCAGAGGCAAGCAGGAGTGCCCAGTTGTCCTGGCCTATCAAGACAGTTGGTACGCCAGCATCATATGCTAGCTGCTCGACTATAGGTGTCAGGTGCTCGAAGCCTGTTAGGTCATTTGCATGTATCGACTGGCCTGATAATTCAAGTCTGTCAATGGTTCTGGCTTCGATGTCAATGCATTCGGTTGTGTATTTTCCTCGTATATTTACCTTGACTCGTTGCGAGTTCGTAGCATCAATGCGTGCGCCTGCTACGGCCTCGATGTAAAATGGCTCATTTGGACCTTCTACGCCTATCTGCTGCGCGACGTCAGTAGTAAGCAGAGTTATTGTCGATCCATCGTCTAACAAAGCAAATGTGTCTACTTTACCGTTTGGTCCCGATAGTGTCACTGGCACTACTTTCAGCAAAACTTGGCTGTACTTGCGCGGCGTGCTCGTGTTATTGATGACGGCGCGCAGCGCGATGTCAGTGTCACCGCATAGCGCTGAGTCGTCCCGCGACGCTGCGTGGCCGGTCGCTGTGACACGAGGACGCTGTTCTGGGTCGTTTGCGGTGCACGTTCCCTGTCTACTGTCACTGTGCAGTAGCCTGTGATGATAATGCTTGCAGTCTTGCTCTTCACACTGCTTGCTCTTGCATCTATGCTTCCACGTCCGTCGGTTCAAGCACCTGCTGGCAGCGGGTTTGCCCCGCGCTACCTCTAACAATGCCTGAGTCAGTCCTTGCAGCAGGCTCCCCTCGTCGCCACGTTGCGGCTGGTGCGCGGATGGTGGCGCGTCACTTGGCGTCCTGGGTTGTGACTGCGGCAAGCGGATGTGGTCGCGGTGTTCACTTAGTGTGTCCGCGGCGTCCGTCTGACGTTTCGATGTCGCAGTCGAGCTTCCCTCCAATAATTCTTCGTCTGCTGATTCTGCTTCCAAGAGCGCTAACCTAGCGGCAGCGAGTTCCAATCTCGCTCGCGCCAACGCCTTCCTGTCGGTTTTCGTCTCGCCTCGTTGCTGTCCATGTGGAGGTGTCGTCGCCCCAGGGCTGTGAGGTTGGGTCTGGTCCGACTCTGTGACGGAATAGTTGGGCGGGTCTGTCGGTCCCACCGCTGTCGCCAATTCCGTGGAGACGGACTCGTCCCCTTCCGTGGCCGCTGTGACGGATTCATGCCTACCGCGTGTCTTCACCATGTCGACGATATTGCATACACCACACACACACTACCTACCACTTTCGCGTAATATTGAACCAAAGCTACACCCGCCTGAATCCTACTCGAAAGGACCAATGTTGAGGACAGAGGACAAATCTAGCAATGAAAAACACACGATCACTACCAAGATTTATTATCGGTATATCCACAGATTAAACTATTACATAAACCAATGACATAAACATATTTACTACAAACTATTACTCGTATTTACTGATTCCAGGCTAGTCTGGCTACAGTTCAATATTTCTATCTAAACGCGGTTAAAACTCACAACAAAAACTTACAAGACTAGTGCACTCTATCGTGTCTGGAAGCGAACAGAACGCCACCAAAGCAATGTGGGCGGAAGAACTCGCGTTTACTATAAACATCCGGTTCCAGAAACTTCTAGAATGTTCGAACAGTGTATGCTGTAGTGCTGCCTCGTAGTGTCGAGAGGCGAGTACTACGAGATCTCATTCATAATATCACAATAGCCATTCATAAAACAGCGCCTCCAGTGTCGAGAAGCGGGAAACAATCGATATTAATGCGTAAGCTATTCAGTGATACCGGGCGCCCTCTAGTGAAACATACCACAAACAGAAAGACAACTCAACCTTTGCTTCCGCTACATGACAACAGAGGACGCTACTAGTATATATCAGTCACACAGACTTTCGGTGAAATTTGTACGAAGACCGGGTTTCCAAGCACATTAGCACTGGAATGAGTATTGCTAAACTTTCCCTCTCATACACTTAGGTACCTAATATTGATATCTAGGAATATAATAAATAATAATATAATAAAAGTCTTAATTTTCCACCCAAAATACAGTACATTTTATATTTAAAATTAAAAACTAAAAATTAAAAATATAAACTAATTAGTAAAAATAGCTAACTAAATAAAAGTAACTTAATTCTATTGTAACAATATTATTATAATTTCAGCAACCAGTTTGTCGGTCAGGTTGTCCTTCGACATAGGCCTCCCCTAGTTTCTTCCACTCATCTCGGTCCCGAGCTAATCTTCTCCATCCTTTTGGTAAATCATCTTCCCATCTCTTAATTTCTCTTCCCATTATCTAGGAATATTGACTGTCAAATATCTGAAAATAGCTCGAACTTCCAAAAACACATTAACCCTCATTATGAAAGGTTCCAAAGAGCCGTAAAGCGGAACTATCCAGCTCTCCACCCATATTTCCAGAGGCAACACCGGAACGCAATTAAAGTACGGCATTTACGGTATTAACATAAACCGCATTGTTCATTATCATTTTGTGTCCAGTAAGCGAGGCATCAATTTGACAATACAGTGGGGAAATGTACCAACATTTCATATTTCGCGGATAAAATGTAAAATAGCTCGTAATTTTTGTAATAAGATGGGAAGCCATCAGTTACCGTCGCTTTTATGTTAAGCAGATGCTTTATTTCAAGACGGTTTTAATGGAAATAGAAAAAAATATAAGAGCAGCTTTTATTAAGTATTTAATTATCTTTTCATTACTCATACTCTGAAAGTAGGTCAGAACATGCCTGCGGAGCGGGTTGAAAGTACTACTTTTCAGCCCTAGGGAGAATCGCTTTCTACTGACAGCTGTCAAATTATTTGTAGTAATAGGGAGCAAACCTATTGCCATCAACCAATGTAATTAAGAGCAAGCCTATTGCTACCAACCGATGTGATTAGGAGCAAGCCTATTACCATCAACAAATGTAATTAGGAGCAAGCCTATTGCCATCAACTGATGTAATTAGGACCAAGCCTATTGCCATCAAACAATATAATAAGGAGCAAGCCTATTGCCATTACCTGATGTAATTGGGGGCAAGCCTATTGCCATCAACCAATGAAATTAGGAGCAAGCCTATTTCCATCAACCGATGTAATTAGGAACAAGACTATTGCCATCGACCAATCTAATTAGGAGCAAGCCTATTGCCATCAACCGATGTAATTAGGTGCAAGCCTATTGCCATCAACCAAGCTAATTAGGAGCAAGCCTATTGCCATCAACCGATATAATTAGGAGCAAGCCTATTGTCATCCACCGATTTGGCTAATGGAGCAAGCCTATTGCCATCAACGAATGTAATTGGTGGCAAGCCTATTGCCCCCAACCGATGTAATTAGGATCAAGCCTATTGCCTATTGACTGGCCTGTTGGTCTAGTGGTTACTGACCCTAACTGCTATGCCGGAGGTCGTGGGTTCGATTCCCACCCAGGACAAATGTTTGTGTGATGAGCACGATCATTTGTTCTGTGTCTGGGTGTAATTTATCTATAATATGTATGTATTTAGAAATATATAAGTATGTTTATCAGTTGTCTAGTACCCATAACACAAGCTCTGCTTAGCTTGGGACTAGATGGCGTTGTGTGATAGTTGTGGAATATTATTATTATTATTATTATTATCAACTAATCTAATTAGGATCAAGCCTATTGCCATCAACTAATCTAATTAGGAGCAAGCCTATTGCCATCAACCGATGTAATTAGGAGCAAAGCCTATTCCCCGATTTAGGTAATTGGGGGCAAGCCTATTTCCATCAACTT
Source organism: Diarsia mendica (assembly GCA_949316265.1). Lineage (NCBI taxonomy): Eukaryota > Metazoa > Arthropoda > Insecta > Lepidoptera > Noctuidae > Diarsia > Diarsia mendica. The sequence continues at coordinate 18,674,073 of OX438897.1, forward strand.
TCCTTGTATTCGTAATGAAAAGCACAGTGTTTACCTCGGGTTAAAGACTTATTTAGTCCCTCGAACTATTAGCGCCCTCGCTGCGCTCAGGCGCCAAACCCCGACTCGGGACTAAATAAGTTCCTTTCACCCCTAAGGTAACAATGTACTATTGTAATTTCTGTAATAACTATAATGAGTAAAATACTATTTCAAACAAAAACTAAGAGAGTATTAGTGTTAACCCTATAAAGGATTAAAATTATGCTCTCTTTCTAATTAATAAATCAAAAATCAACTTGGCCTTTTTTGTTCTTGAGAGGAAAACTTCAAAAAGTGACCGGTCTTTGGGAAGAAGACCGGGCAGTGTGAGAGTTTTACTTCATTAGAACCACCCGGGTTCTTCACAATCCGTACAAGAGGGACAAGGTTAGTTCTACAGGTAGGTACAAGTACAGGAAACCGTGCCGAGGTGTTCGGAGCCCCTTCTGTGCAACGCCTGTTCAGATAGATCCCTGGGGTGACTAAACAGAAGTCTCCCCTAAGCCTATGGAATTGTGCTCAAATTAACTTGGCCTTTTGCTTTCAATAGGCAGTGTAATTTTTACTGCTTCATATCTCTCCCAAACTTCCACAATTTCACACGTGTGTAATGCTTTCAATTCTGCTCCGTTTCAATTAACCTATATGAAATATTTACGGTTCAAAATCATCAGACCATCATTACGTCTGACCCTATTACACAAATTGTAATATTCCACAACTCAACACATTGGTCGTCATAGTATATTATAGTATATGTTAGGTAGGTGTGTATATGGGTACATTTTCATTATTGTATCATTCCAGGAGCCTATTTAATTCGTCCCTCTATCTAACACTACGACACCAACGTCAGTGGTGCCATCTAGTAAAATAATCCGGAAATATTTAGTTCCTATAGATCCCGCTCGTGTTATCATAGCGGCCATGACACCCGAGCGTCTAATTTTAGTAAAGTGGTAGTGGAATGTGGATGTTATTATTATTTTATGCCCTTTCCCTTTTTGTTTTACATTAATGTGTACAAAGTACCTACTTACCAGTCATATAAAAATTAATGAATAGTGAATGAAATAAGTTGCTTTTTGGATATTATTATGTATTAAAACGCATTTAGTAGTATTATTCTTTAAAAACATCACGATGAACCTTACTACTTTTATATATTGTTTAAATAAACAATAAAAAATAGTTATGCCGCACGTGGTGATTGTCAGGCCCGTAACGATGGATCGAGGTCAAGATCTATTTTATTTAAAAAAGTTTAAACACATGCCGCTAGATGGCGTTATGCTGATGACGCGTCTTTCTGAATCGCGGTGTTAAGATTCTCCGCGTGTGAATGACACCCCTCGGTTCTGCGAGTTCGAATTAAGACCTTACTTCATAGGATCATTTCTATAGTAAGCTCTTCTCGAGACTTTCACACTATGTGAGTCCTCACAAGTCACGTTGATGAGACGTGGCGCGGTGCCCTGAGCGTGAGGCGGGCGGTGGTAGACCTACCACCAGCCCTCGATGATCGTTCACTCCCTTCGCAAGAGGGGAGCGTGGGGTGCTGCCGCTGTCTGAGTGGCTTGATTTTTAAACCTTTATAAATTACTAATGACCCGCCCCGGCTTCGCACGGGTGCAAAAAAAGGTATTAAAACCTTCCTCTTGAATCACTTTATCTATTAAAAAAACCGCATCAAAATCCGTTGCGTAGTTTTAAAGATTTAAGCATACAAAAGGACAGAGAAAGCGACTTTGTTTTATACTATGTGGTGATATAAGTATATACAAAAAATGTATTTTGGCATAGTACAATCTTATTGTCGATTAAGTATTTTTTTTTTTAGTGCATAATCTTGTAAATAAGCGAAATGTAAGTTCTGTCGTGGTGTGTGATGTTTAAAACAAGGTTGTAATACCTAAAGTATCGTGGCTGCAAGTGTGACGTCATGACGATCACAACTTCCTATCATCGAAAACTAGGTATGTCATAAATTCTCGGAATCGTAAATCAAGCAATTATTGGGACAATACAATGCAAACTATTCAATACCACCTGTGTTTACAGATATGCTACGGATCTATAAATCTAGGCTCAAACAGTGGCTAGGGTAATCTAAATCTTGTTAACAACGTGTACGCATGTTCGGGTATGCAAATGGGCAACACGGCGATTGATTGCAGCATTACCATTCATTTTCAGCCTTTGGAGGAAATTCTCCCGTATGAACAGTATTTAGGCTGCAGTTTGTAATTAGGCGCAAAATACTTAGCGCCTGATAACTAGATAGCCGGGCAGTGGATAGCTGATAATACACTGTTGTTGTGCACTTTAATCACTTGAACTGTATTGAGTTGTTCTCCTATTGAAAAATATTATGCATTGTTGGCGTTCTATCAACATGTAGTTACAATGCATCTTGATGCGACTCAGATTTCGATACAGGCAAATAAAACAGAAGAGCAAACCTTGAATATTAAAAGTACCTTCAACAAAGACAATTTCTGGCCACGCTCCCGCTAACAATTAAATATAATGACTTATTACACTGAAGCGGAACTCCCCGAAGTATTCCGAAGAGACACGATCAGACGCGAGTAGATATTGTAAGATCGCGTCGAAACGAATCTTGACAACGAGCCAACTCATCAATATTCATTTGAGTTGCAAATAGCAATAGTGATCGGATAACGAGGGTTCTTGTGCGGTGTCACGGCTCGCAACAGGTGACAATCCCTCATTTTTCAAGCATCTCATCGTTATTGTGTGCTGAGATCATCTAGCTCCGAGGTTTGAGCTGTGTAGTGGCACATTTTCATTCAAATCAAATCGCGGATGCTGTTTTTACAATTTGTAGTCTGTGTATCGTGAAAGAGCTGCGATTTGTGGATCTTCTTTTTATTTATTAGTTTCCGGATTCAAACTAGTTGAAGAAAAACTTTGTAAGGGAAGTTTGTATTTCTGAATGAATACTGAAACTAACTCGAGTATTAGCTAGTACGTTGATTATTAGAAGTACGTTTAATATAATGTGCCTCTTCCTTGCCTCTAGAAGTCTAGACTTAATAACAAACCCGCACTGGGCACGCGTGGTGGAGAGGAGGCCTGTGTCCCAGCAGTTAATAGTAATCGGCGTCTTAATAATTCTTCAAATAAGGATATTACCAGATCTTACAAAGCCGACAGTAACCATGAATAAATATAGGATTAAATATTCTGGTAACTGACATGTAAACGTCACTACAAATTACACAAGAGGTTCTGAGTAAATGTTTCCGCCTATGAGAGCGGGTTTCGTGGAAACTTTGGCGGTTCGTAACAATACTGGTGTAGTTTAACATTTAACGTATTTTCCTGAATTGCACGGAACTGAGTTAAGGAAACCAGTACGTCATGTGCAATATATGTTTTATACTTTGTGATGGAATTTATCAATAGTATAAAAAAAAACTCCAAAAAGTTCATTAATTAATCTTTTAAATCGCCTACTCAAATGAATTATTTTTCTCATGTAGGACTGGAGGTATTGGATTTCCATTTATGACGGGTTATTCCAAAAATCTTCATACTGACGCTTCTTTAAATTTCTTAGTTAAAAGTGTTACATTTCTTTAAATAAGAAAAAACTCAAATAAGTTCACGCAACAATTCATTACCTAAGAAAATGTTCACTTAGCCCTATCTATACATTCAATTTTGAATACCCATTAACAATCAGCACAACAATCGTTATTGAACTCCATATTTCATCCATTTTCCCTCCCTATCAAAAGAACGAAGAACCGGTTACAAAAACCATTTGTTCGCCTTTCCAACGCACCATTCAATTCTACCAGCGAACTACGAAAAGGATCATTTGTACATCTTCTACAGAAAAGGTAACAATAGAACATGGCTATTGATCCTTTGTGTGGCCATTAAACACGCTGGAATAGACTACAAAAAGGCCTGCGTTAATGCACAATGAAAAGGCATGCACAATTCCACTTGACACGGCAATGAGGGGTGGAAATTCTGTAATTACTGACAACTATGCTCACTTCTTTATTTGCAGTGTAAATTGTTGATGGGCTTTTATATTTTTAACCGACTTCTAAAAAAAGAAGGAGGTTCTCAATTCGGATGTTTGTTCCTTTTTTTTTATGTTTGTTCGGGCATATCTCCGTCACTTGCTAACCGATTTGAAAAATTCTTTTTTTGTTGGAAAGGGTATACTTTCCAAATGGTCCCATATTTTTTTTATCGAAATCGGACAAGCGGTTTTTGAAAAATCAACAAAGCTCAAAAAAAAAACTACATTATCCACATTATGACCCATGAACATGTGAACCACTAAAAAGTGAAAAATAAAAACTTTTTAACAAAAAATAAAACCGACTTCAAAAAAAAAACAAAAAAAAAGTCAAAAATAAATCAGTTTCTGAAGTCGGTGGCAAAAAAATGAAATGAAACAAACAAAAGTCACCGACTTCAGAAACTGATTTATTTTTGAGTTTTTTTATGTTTTTTTTTTTGAAGTCGGTTTTATTTTTTGTTAAAAAGTTTTTTCTAACTTATTGTTTACCAACTGTTGATCTTACACTGCGCGTTATTCTCTTAGAAAATCATCTAAAAGTTTTTTTTATATAATACAACTAGCTTTTGCCAGCGGCTTTCCATACAAACTTCCATCCCCTATATTTAACTCCCTTAGGGGACGAATTTAGAAAAATCCTTGCATATTCCTTGTCTTCTTTATAAAGGGAACCTCTGTGCAAAATTTCAGCTTTCTAGGTCCAAGGGTTTGGGCTGGGCGTTGATGAGTCAGTCGGTCAGTCATCCGTCCTCATCTATCTCAAGACTCTTTTCTCCGTCATTGAAATAGTAGTATGTGGTGTATATTATTTTTACACAGAAAATTTATCAAAAATACATGAACGTTTCAATTACATATCGCTACAAATTGGCTACACGATGGAAATTGAGATATTTTTAACCATACCCACATGCGTACAATACATTCGAAACTTTTTTTGCAGGTTCAAATATTTTTCATATCGAGTTTTTGCTTACCATTTTTTTCTTAATTGATACAGCAGCGTTGGTTTTAAATTTCGAATTCGATGGTTCAATAATTGTTCCAATATTGAATGTAATAACGATTCGGAATATACCAGAACGAGTAGTTAATTTTGGGAAATACATGTTCGGACACAATGTATTCAGTGGAATTCGTTAAGCCAGTGTTTCATATTAATTAAAAATACGCCTTTAGCTCAACGGTTTGGTCACTACTTATTTTGGCTTATGTTCCTGTAATTACTGATTAAAGTTTTACTGAGTAAGGTTTTAATGTGAAATAATTACATAGTTACAAGTAATGTTAGAATATTCTTATTAATTTTCTATCATTAAGTACCTCAGTAGTATTTTGTCAATGGATATAATGAATCGTCATTTTTTAGAGTTGGAGGAAATACAGATTTATTATTATTCATCATCATTTTAGTCAAAAGACGTTCACTGGTGGATATAAGGCTCCCCTAAGTTTCGCCACATTGACCGGTCCCGTGATTCTTTATTACACACAATAATGCATACACAAATTGCAATATTAAGGTTGAACAAGCCAGTCATTCTTCCATACAAACTTACGAAAGTGATTACTCCTCTGTTTGACGGTGTAGGTTCAAAATTAAAAATTGTATCAACTGGTCTTATCATTATCTAGGTCTGTATGGAAGCAGAATTGGAAAAAAAATATTGATTTGGAAGTTATGAACGTCAAAACTTTCATATTTTAGCACTAATTTAACTCATCTTTGGGCGTAAATAAGTAACGTATATAGTATGAAAAAGAAAAAAGTGAAACCATACGGACATAGATTAGTTATTAAAAAATTTAAATAATTTGATTTTGAACAGATACATTCAATAGATTTTTCATGAAACCAAATATACCAAAGGTCTGCATAGAAACAATCGCGCGCCCGTTTTAGTTGTGTCTCTTTCGCTCTATGCATTTCGCTCGTGATGTCGGGTGAAATAGCATGCATTTTAGCCCCGCCCACCAACTAGTTCGTGCCGTTGGCTTGTTTACCCTTAACTTACCGATGACGTAAAGCGGTCATTTGCGTGATTTATGTAAAGTTTTCCGGAATTGTAAAATAATTACGGAAATCCAACACAGTGGCTGGTTTAAAATTTTCGTAGGTCCGTCCGTACACGTCCCTCACCTAATAATGAAAACTAACGTTTGTTTAATTTACTCTGCAATTAACTTGTAGCAAAAGAAACAAAAGGCTTCCTTTCATAAAAGGAATTTCTCGTACGTTTTGGTAGAGAACTACCACAGATACAGTATACTACCCCTTTTTTATTTTTGGTAGGTGGAAAATCATCAAATGACCCGGCAGAGCGAAGGGGAGTGTCAGACTTCTACTGACTAAAAACCGAACCCATGTTCCTTCTTTGCCCTTGCGCCGAGGCCACGTCATCTAGTACAAAAATCGGCGGCCCCGACTGGCAGTATAGTGCCCTTGGGAGGAACAATGAGGTATAATAATATTATTATGATACCTCTCTGTTACGTAATCATCTTTCAATGAATCAATTTTATGTGCCGACAATACGAAAGGAAACCTGAGAGCAGATTTATTTTTATGCGGATTACAGGAATAAGGATGTAAAGATTATTTTTATACAGGTTGAAACATGATAAATGTAAGACTTCTCGTGTCATCTTCTCAGATCATGAAATAGTAGATTATGCACCAAGGGGCTAAAGTTGTGTCTTATGTCACGGGCGTCATATTGAATCTCGAGCGCAATGAAGGATTCGGGATTTAACTCCCGACCGCAGGGAGGGAGTTAAGAGTTTAACTCACGAGCGAAGCGAGGGAGTTAATACAAGAATCCTGAATGCAGCGAGGGATTCAAGCTAGCCCAAGGCAAAGACACCTTTAGCCCAGAGGAGGATACTCTACTTTTTACACCTACTGTGAGAAAATAATAGCCATAGGTAGTACGAAAAACAAAGTATTTATTAAATAAACAAACAGTAAGAATAACATAGTAGAAATAATGAAATAGAAATAATTATAAGAAAGAAATGGTAGAATGGTTTTGGATGATGGGCTGTATGCATTTTGAATTTAGAACGTCATTGGAGACGCTCGTGTAGTATGTATTTTTGATAAAATGTGATAAATTGACTGTAGTATAATTAGATAGGTTTTATTATTTATTTATTTATTCACAAATTCCTCAGCAATATTATCTTAGCGCATTTTACTTAAAATAAATTAACTAATGTTACAGCCAATTACTATTAAAAAAGTATTAAGACGAGCGCTAATCCCGCCGACAAACTGCTGCGCAGTTTGGTGGGTACATAAAATGTTGAAAATGTATGGTCCTCAATAAATGATTTATTTATTATTTATTTATTATTATTAAGTACGGTATTACGGCGCGGTACGGTATTTGTTATTATTAATGCCAGTTTTAATGTTATTCCATTCCTTTTAAAAAATGGTTCGTAGTTATCTAATTATTCTTACAAATTATTATGTCTTCGAAAACATGGCAACGATATGAAGAAGCATTCGTTATGATTTTGTAGGAAATCGAGAATATCATCCACGCGTACCTAGTAAGGGTATCGAGAATAGCTTTCCTCTTTCTGGCACCAAAGGGTGTTTGATACAGTGCGCGCGGAACTAGTTGGCCGCGCCTTAGGTGGCGACAGGGGTGAGGGGGCGGGTTGCCTACAGCTCGCAATGCACAGGAGACTATAATTATACAGTGATGACCAATCTCGAGATATCGTGAACAATAATAATTGTTCAATTTAATAAGAAAATATTTATTTATGAAAAGAATACAAATAAAAAACAAAAACATGCCTAAGTTGCGGCCAACTAGTTCCGCGCGCTCTATAGTAGGTACTATACTGCCAATTTAGCTGAGCATGTGAGATTCCAAATTCAAATCACATTATTGACCAGCGGGTCATAATGAAATCCAGTACAACATTATTGACCGGCTGTTCCCCCGGCCACTAATGACTCACTTTAGGTTAAGGTTGCATGACATATAATTTGACATTTTCGAGCAGGTGGTGTGAAAATTAACAAACAACTTTTGTTTTATGACATTTGAAAAAAACGTGTAAAACATAAATTGTTTCATAGTCGTGTGTCGCTCCGTGTGGTCTCTGGGAACTCCTGCTTTTATTGTGTGACACTTTGTATACAATTGCTTCGGTCATATCTACAACTAATAATAGAATAAATATTCAAAATACAAAGTCTGATAAGGTTCCTTATAAACAATATATTGCTAATCTATAAATTATTTTGGTTTACAGTTACTTGAACACTAACTATTTAGTACACGAGTTGGTTTAAATCATAGTTAAATGCTATGAAATATATTTAGTTTTAATACCGCGAGACATATATCCAGGTCTGAAAGCAGGACACAAATCCCACCGTCATGCATATGCACATGCACATAAGGGCCCACCCTCCCGCCCTCATGCATATGCACACATACAAAACAAGTGAGAAATAATTAACATGCCATGCAACCAAACCTATACTCGACACGTGTTTCGCCCCTCCACGGGGCATCCTCAGGAGTTGTTGACTCGTCGAGCGTTCGAGCTCGAATGAGCTAGTCGCACCGCTGTCGGCCCTTTATATACCGTTTTGATGACGCTCGATACAACGTCACAAAGACATCTGTGCCGAATTACCTGCAATCATACTTAGTAGTGGTGATGGAATTAAATTTGTTTGGTCATTCAACAGTGTATATGCATTATTATTGTTATGTTTTGATATTTCTAACTGTTCCAACACACTCAACCGGAAACCCTTATCGCAAACATGCAAAATGTTGTAGGTATTGTTGTCGCTCAAAGAGTGGCCGGTGTCGGGTTCCATCACCACTACTAAGTATGATTGCAGGTAATTCGGCACAGATGTCTTTGTGACGTTGTATCGAGCGTCATCAAAACGGTATATAAAGGGCCGACAGCGGTGCGACTAGCTCAGGATCGCCTGCAGTCCGCGAGAGAGGTCGCCTGCCGCGCTTGACCCACTTTTCGCCGCGAAGCTATCGTGAACGTGCTGCCCCCTGGCGGCGCGCCGCGGAACTTCGCCGCTCGCTCGGACCATTTTTAATCACTTTCCCTGTGTTCGCGCGAGTGCCTAGCACTGGCGCGAGCACAGGGGGAGCAACTCGTGCTGCCCAGTGCCCTGCGCACTGTCGTGGTCGCGATACCTGCACGCAGAAGAAGAAGTTTTTATAAAAAATAGAAGAAGATGCCAAAACCCGACGCCCCCGACCCGTTCTACATAACGGTATCCCAAACCGACGCCCGCTTCAGGCAGGACCCCTGGTTCCGGACGTCGTCGATGCCCAACATCGGCTCCGAGTCGCCCGATGAGGCTCCGCCTGAACCCCCCCCTCCTCATCCTGAAGAGAGGAAGGGCTCAGGTAAGACCCTGACCAAGAAGGTCAAGAAGAAGAAAGGAGGAGATGCGGGATCTGGCGCGGCGACGGTTGCGGCTGGGCCGTCGACGTCGCTAGCGGCGCCTGCGCGCGTTGCGCCGTCGCCGTCGCCGGGCCGGCCGAAAGCCGTGGTCGTACCCCCGCCCCCGCCCCCGTTCCGCCCCCGCCCGGTGCCGACTCAGGCACCCGAGCCCGCCTCTGACTACCCAGGCCACGCGCAACAAGCGCGTAAAGCTGCGCCTAAGGTGAAGGTGCCGCCGCGTGATCCTGCGCCGGCTGCGCGCCCACCTGCGCCAACTGCACGCAAAACCGTGCCCCCCCCGACGGCCTCCGACCGCACCCCCGCGCCCACAACGCCTTCCCCTGTGCCGCCTGCGCATGGCAGCGCACGCACTCAACGGCCCGCCGCGTCGACTACGCCCTCCGGGGCTGTGTCCGCGGCGCCCACACCCGAACGCACCAAGACCCTTCGCGCCGAACAGGTACCGTACTCACCGGCGCCGCCTCGCGCCTCGGCCTGCGACTCGCCGGCAGGACTCTCGGCGTGCTCGTCGCAATACGGCTCGAGCATGTCGATCGCATCGGTCGGCTCGGTTGACTCCAGGCCTGGCGACCCGAGGATCCGGCGCGACACACCAGCTTCTCCGACGCCGTTGATGGGAATTCCAAGGTATGAATCCCATCCGGAGCCACGTCCGCAGCGACGGCGCCGAAGCACGGACGAGTCCGACGAGGAGGCCAAGCGGCACTGCCTCGACCCGCCGCGGCCGCGGCGTGATTACACGCCGCCGCAGGGACGGGACGGAGGCGCTTCGCCCTCCTACGCGGAGATGGCGCGCGCGCCGCGTGCATCACCATCACCGCCAACCCCACAAGGACGAGAGGAGACACAAAGGGTGAGTGTCTCATCAGCTACTGATTCCCCCCCCCAACCGGCGGCCCCCTCCCCACGGAACGGGAATGGAGAGGCCACCGCCCAGCCCAAGCCGAAGCCGCCCAAGCGGTCTAGGTATCCTCCGCTGGTGGTGGAGAAGCTGTCGGGGTGGGCCACCCACTTTAGGGTCCTCCGGGACAAACTGGGCCACCCCCCCAACGCCCGACCTTACGGCGCGGGGGTTCGTTTCCTGCCCGAAAGCGGGGACGAATATAGGGTGGTCCAGAGGTACCTGACGGACCTGGAGAAGAGGGATGGCACCCCCTGGTTCGCCTACTCACCCCCAGCGGAGCGCAGCATCAAGGTGGCCATCAGAGGGCTGCCTGTAGACACCACTCCAGAGGAGATCACGGAGGAGCTCCGCGTGATGGGGCACGAGCCGGAGTACGTGCGCCATATCAGGGCGCGCCAAGGAAGACCCGGCTGCGTGTTCCACGCTGTCCTGAAGAGGACACAGGAGTCTCGATCGCTCTTCAACACCACAGAGTTCCTTCTCATGAAGGGTGTGGTGATCGAGGCCTGGCGGGGAAAACGTGGGCCCGCCCAGTGCCACCGGTGCCAGAAGTTCCGGCACTCATCGCACCACTGTCACCGGCCGCTCGCCTGTGTCCGCTGTGGAGAGGGACACACCGCGCGTGATTGCCCCCGCCCACGGGAGCAGCCGGCAACGTGTGCCAACTGCGGGGGTGATCACCCCGCTAACAATGTGAAGTGTCCCGTATTCCAAACGGAAATACGGCACAGGCGAGCGGGTACAGTCGCCGCCACGACCGCCTCACGCCGACCGATTCTGGTCACCGAGGGGCAGAAAAATAATGTGGACGCCAGTGAGTCCCAAGGCGGGTCATTGATGGCGCCGGCTAACGGGCCCACAAACAGGGAAGAAGCCCCTCCTCCCTCCTCTAGGCGGAGGAAGCGGAAAAAGAAGAGAAGGCGCAAAGGCAACAAGCCCGCGCCCCCCTCCGCTCAAGAAGAATACAACGAACGGGCCGACCTTGCCGCCGTGGCGCAGGCTAGTGACCCAGCTCCGTGTGAGGCGGCTCCCGAGCCCGCCCACGCACTCCGAACGAACCCAGCCTCCGGCGCCGGCATAGCGCAGCCGCCGGCCCCGCCCCCTACTCGTGGGGCGACGCCTGGCGCTGCCAGACCGGCTGGCGCCGGCACAACCGATAAGAAGCTCACAGCCTGCGCCATCCAACTACTGATGAGCCTAATAAAGGCCATCACGGAAGGCCAAGACCCGGCGCTGACCGTACTCAACGGCCTGGCCGAGTTCACCGCCCTGTACTACGGCGTGGCCGCCGAGAGCGGCACTGTTGGTCTCCCGCGGCCTTAGAGGTAAGGTCGCCCCCCTCCGCCGTCTCCTCTCTCCTCTCTAGATGTTCTAGGGCTCACGTGTCCCCCAGTCGTCGCCTAGCGTCGGTAACGGTCGTGCGTGCCGGCACACCTGCTTGCCATACGGCGGGCGTACTGTGTCCTGGCATGCGCGCCCCCCTCCCCTCTGACGCGGGGCCCCTATCGACTTGGCGGTTGACCGTGAGTCCTCCCCGGCCGTGACTCCAGGCAAGCTGCTCCTGGCTACACACAGCTTGCCTGCACAATATGACTCTACACAAAACTCGCACCCAGTTGTGTGTCGTGTTCTAAGTTAATATAGGCATGACACACATCTAACACAGACAGACGCCACTATACATACATAGACTCACGCGTGGCTCGCGATCGCTCGCGGCGGCACGCTACACTGGGCGGTGTTACACAGTACAATACCGCCCACACACACACACGACGGCCCCTTAGTCCGGACCGCAACCGGCTAGTTCTGGGAACGGGACGGACGGGAGCCACACATCTACTGTAGGTGCGTCGTAAGTCGGCACCTCTGTCGCTGGCCGTCCTCCGCTGGGCCTCCTCCGGGTAACCGGGGGTCTCACCTGGCGGGGATGGGCCGCCGAGGTGCTGTGAAGACAGCAGCGCCGCGGCGCTGTGGCGCGCCTACAGTCACTCGCATTGCAACCACACATATGGGCACGAAAGGGCCCGTGCCCTCCAAGTCTTTAGCCTATATCGGCAACACAATGACGGGTCCCGTAGTCACGGGCCCAGGTATGGCTTCCGCGGACAGTGGGCAAATGCCCAGAGACCGCTTGCCGCGCCCCCTGGCGGGGGCGCAGCGAATTCCTCGAACCGAACTAGCTCATTCGAGCTCGAACGCTCGACGAGTCAACAACTCCTGAGGATGCCCCGTGGAGGGGCGAAACACGTGTCGAGTATAGGTTTGGTTGCATGGCATGTTAATTATTTCTCACTTGTTTTGTATGTGTGCATATGCATGAGGGCGGGAGGGTGGGCCCTTATGTGCATGTGCATATGCATGACGGTGGGATTTGTGTCCTGCTTTCAGACCTGGATATATGTCTCGCGGTATTAAAACTAAATATATTTCATAGCATTTAATGTCATGGATTTCCGCAAAGTAACGCCTGATTCCATAACTTATCTTAAATCATAGTTTTTAATCAAGTTTAAAATGTTTCCCTTAGCAACGCCGAAATACGAAATTTTAAATAACGCGATCCATTTACGAAACCGTAGTCGACTAAGATTTTAAGAAAATAATTTATACATATGGCTGTCACTCCAATTTGGGTTTTAATGTAAGCATCTTCTGAATATTCAACGTTGGTATTATCGAGCTTCCCGCGTATTATCTCACAACACACCATTTTCATTTTAGGGTTTCGCAATAATTTATTAGTTGAAATAAGCAACTTATACCTTAATAGGAAATGTGGGAGGTCTTTTCTCCGTAGAAACGATCTCGTCTGTTTTCTTTCTTGTTAATGACTACACAGCTATGATTTTTTACAGAATATTAACAAAAATACTCATTTAGATCGCTGTCAATAGAGGCCTAGTGTACGAATTTGGCAACTATTAATGAAAAAAGAAAAACGTAGAGGCACAGAATATTATATCCTTCTTAATTTAGTGTCTAAAATATCTTATAAATTGGTACAATATTGGAGGAGGAAACAGGCGAGAGCCAAACCTAGAAATATGACTTTTATTGAGTCGATATTGAGTCGGATCTGCAGTTGTCCTTATCGCACGGATTTGAGGGCAGGGGGGCGGAGAGAGACAACGATAGTGGAGAGAGATAGACGGAGAGAGACAGAGCCCACATTTCCTCTTAATAATGACCATTTACATACAATATGGTATGAAAACTAGCTGTTCATATTAGCATAACATAAAAGCCGACGGTGTTCATTTGTACCTGTCTAGCACACCTAAATAATACCACTTATTCACTCACGAATTAGTTAAAACCACCCAAAAATATTTCTCCATTTCCCGCTCTTTATCAAAAATTATTACGTCAAACTTAAACTGAGCAGTACAACAAAGCATTAGCTTCAAAGATTATCAGAGAGCCTATTTTTTACTGAAACAGCTACAAACCGGACTCTAATGAGCTTTCAACACGCACTTTCCTAATTTTTAACACGAAATTCGGAAGACTTACCTATTCAATCTTCGCGTTTATGATTCCCTTGCCTCCTTCCTTTGTTCCTTGTCCTGCAACAAAAAATAATTCCGTTAAAACGTATAAACGTATTTTGAAAATATAAAGCTTCGTTTTTCCTTATTTTCCCCTTTGAGAGCGTTGAGAGCAGTCGCTTGACCAATGAACCGGACAGCCTCAAGGCTGCCTTGTACGGTTATAGTTAGTACAAGGGTTTGTCCATTGTAACGTAAAAGGTTTAATCGCTGCTACGTTAATTAGGTAATTAATATCAGGGATAAAATATTTTGGTTTGGCGCTTCTCCATGTTTAACGGACGATTAACTCACATGTAGTTTTAATCTTAGAAAATAATTTAGGCAATGAGCTTTCGGAAATGAGGAATTAAAAATAAAAATGTCAGCCTTTTTCGTGAAAATAAAGTACAGTCTGCTCCTAAACACTCCTATGGGAACATAATCCGGGCAGCAATGTACCGCGCAACCATATAAGTTATTAAACCGATCCTGCTTCGAATAATATAATGGTTTCCACCTTGGTAATGACAAAGAGGCTTTAGAAAAAATCATCGCAGCACACTTGTACAATAATGATGCATAATAGATTATAGGGGCTGTAAACGTTATACCATTCATAATCTTCAGCGAGAAGGGATTAAAATACATAAAAGAAAAAGATGTTTTCCCCATTGATGTTTTCCCCAATGTATGCGAGTTCAAAGAAAGAAAACTCTTCTAATTTTCAATGACGATGGCGAATTCTAAAATGGCGTCCCCCTCCCCATGCTCAAATCTCATACTCAAGTATCATCTCATCATATTTCTATTCAATCCCCTTTTCGTTATCTACCTCCCGAAGTATTATTTAATGGCAACAGAAATCAATAACGAATCAATTGAAGCGAGTTTTCCTTACCTGCCCAATAAAATTAAAAGACTCTTTGATACCAGACGACCAGACTTAGTAAATACGATTTTATGAACATTGAAATAATATTAAGATGTGAGGAAACATAATTAAGACACTACAAGTAACAATGTGTTTGCAAGTTTAAGACAGCAGAAACCTAAGGAACTCTAATTAAAGTTGCATAATGCATATGAACCCAAGTAACACACGCGTTTGTTGTTTAAGAAAGAATAGTCTGCACAAAAAAGATAATTAGAATCAACGTACAAAGATTTTGCAAAGGTACTAATTTTTATACCCAAACATTTCGAGTTGATGAGAAGTTTTTTTTTATGTCTTTTGGACTTGTTACTCATTACCGCCATATTTCACTGGAAGAGCCCGTTTTATCTAAAGTAATAAAGTAGACGAGTACACTTCTGTATTTCAACTGCTTTTAAAAGTGAAAAAATCGAATGATATTAAAGGAACCAGGAATTTGTAAAAACAATAAGTGTGCAAAAAACAAATAGGTAACATCGTTCTACTCCATTGTCCTAAGTCCTAAACTTGTCCTATTGTCACAAAACATGGTATCGATATCGTGCCCTTACTTCAAAACCCAACTAACTGCACAAAATGTAGTTTCGAGAAAATCGTGTTTAAAGGTTCGAATCGTAAATTTTTTATTAAAATACTTGATAAAGAGGCGAGTACGTGTATTTTGATTTCTTATTGTATTCATTATTCGGGTGGTGAAGGAAAAATAGCTTAATTCTCAAACAAGTAGGAAAAATGAAGGATTGGCTTGATAAATGCTACAGATTAGTGGTTTTTCCTGTAGTCGCAATGTTTTCTTATGTTTTGAAGAATAGAGTAAACTCTATTCTCACAGCAGTTTTTTATGAATTTAATTAAACGAAATATTTATGTTCACCTAATGGGTAATTGCTAATACTAAGTATAAATATTTAGTCTCAGTTATTGTTATTGTTAATTTAACGTGAATCATGACAAAACCACTTAAACGCAGATAGAATGTTTTTCCTGGCGAGTAAAATTGCTTACAGTGCAAAAACATTGCTTTAACCGACACTTACTGGGTTTTGTCTGTTCTTTATTTAAAAAATCTCCTGATAAGCTACCTTAGCTAAAAGCTAAATCCAGAACGGAGCGTCACCTCGGAAAACGGGTTTTACCAGTATGTAGATCTTGATAAGGAGATTCTAACGGTATTTGTAACTCATTTTTGCCCAAGTGACTTTAGTTGGTTTTCGCTTTAAGGGCACGATATAATACGTAAAAACTGTCACAAATATTACATTATTTTAATGATCATTGATACCTTTTCAAATTGAAGTTTATCCCTAGAATCCAAAAAAACACCGAACCAGATTGGTACGCTAAATCGTTTGTTTATAATCTACCTTCAGATTTTTGATTTTCTCCGCCTCGGGGCGACAGGGGCGAAGGGGCGGAGGGAGAGGTCGAGCGCTGGGCTCGGCGTGAATAGGAGTTCGTATTGAGACGTGCTGGGCGTCGAACGAATATTATAGTAGCCATAGAATCACGGGTGAAAGCGCACGCGCATTGATTAAATCGACTTGTGGAGTCATTTCGCGGCACCCAATTATACTAGTTAAGCAGTACGGTTAGCGACGCTGTGAATGTCGAACGGGTTATTGATAATATCATTGGTTTGCCTTGTCACGGGAGTGCTATTGGGAAAGCACCGAGGCTTGTGTGGTTAGACTAATACGGAGTGAGTGTGGTGGCTCGCGTTAACGGCGTGGCTTGCAGCGACGTGGAAGAATCGTCCGGAACTACCAGCAAACCATCGCAAGGTCATATACACTCATTATACACATACACAGTTACACAACTTGCGAGGGGTCAAGGAAGTGAGACCGGCTCGAAGAAATGAGGTAAGGGTAGCTGTAAGTTCAGAAATTGTAATATTGTTCGGAGGCGCGTATCGCGTCTATTTGATCCCGTTAGGACGGCAGCTGTTCTGAGACCTGTCTCCCATGGGCCCGAGATAAGGTTCGGCTGAGTCCTGGCGCGATCAAAATCTGGTAGCAGAGCGTGGTTTATTTAAACCCACTTTGTAAAAATTAGTAGGTACTTGGTACCAATTTACTTTGTAAAAATTGTGTTAATGTACAAATTCAACTTGTAGGTAGTAGTACATTGACCTACATACCAGTGTATACCTCAAGTTGAGTTTGGAATTATTAATAATAAGTACATAAATGGAATGTGAATATTCGTTGATAAAATAATTTGTTATTTACGTTCGGTTACGCACAAATATAACCTCATCACAAATCGTGTTATGATTGTCAACATTTGAGACATAGAGGAATAACCTCTAGAGCACGTAGAGGAATAAGTTCAAGAGTTGGCATAGCGTCGTAGATTTATTCACTCAACGAATATATTATTATTGTTAATTCCGGATACAATAATTGTTATTTTTTTTGGTTATTGTTATTTATTATTGCATAATCGCGTATTGAAGTTGGTACTATGGCTCCGTCAGTAACGAAAACTATCGCAGCCAGAATCGAAGCTGAATTGAGATGGTTTTCATCGGTTGTTACGTTGGTAGGTCGCACCGATCGTGAAGATGCGTTATTGTCACGCGCTCGGCAAGTTGACGAACGATATGACGCCGTGTTAAAGTGTCACGCTGAGTATTTAGCATGTCTCGAATCGACGGATCTGTCGTCGGTGGACAAGGATGCTCAGGTGGTACGGGGCAATGTGGACCAGTGTGGGGAAATGTCCATGAGCATAATCCAGGCGGCGGCCGACATTGAGCGATCGCGCAAGGGTGACGTCAGGGATTCATGTCGGCCAGCAGGCGTAGGGATTCAGGCGCCGTTGCCACCAGTACATGTACCCGAGTTTAGCGGCGAGTATGCCGATTGGCCGCGATTCCGCGATATTTTTAATAGTGTCGTGCATTCGCGTACAGATCTCTCGCCCGCGTACAAGATGGCTCAATTAATGGGTAGGCTTAACGGTGAGCCGCACGACATCTTGACCCACCTGGAGATTACGGACGCCAGTTATGAGACGGCATGGGGCCTATTAATCGACCGATATGATAATCGGCGATTAATAGTTGATGGCCTCATTGATAAGATTTTTGAAATCCCGAAGGTGTCTAACGTGTACGAAATAAGGTCGAAAATCCTTAATCCGGTCACGGTTGCGGTGAACACGTTAGATCGACTTAAGTTGTCGTTAGGGGACAATAAATATATCATCGTCAATAGGGTTTTACGGAAGTTGCCGATCGACGTGGTGGCGCGCTTTGAGCAGTCACATGGTGGCGAATCGACGGACCACCTCCCAAGTTACGATGACTTGAGGGTGTTTTTAGAAGGCGAGTGCCGGCGGGCGGATTGCCAAGGGGCATCCACGTCGCACCCTCCTCCGTCAACCCGACGTACGAGCGGGCCCAAGCCGGTTGAGCCCCGTCGGGGGGGGAAGAAATACCACGCCCTCCAATCGGAAGTGTGCGCCTTCTGTCGGAAGGAAGGGCACGGTCTCGCCGCATGCGCGGACTTTAAGGCGCAGCGGGTGCATAGACGAAGAGGGGTGGTCAAGCAGCGCTATTTGTGCTTCCGCTGCTTGGGGACTCACTTTGTACGTGAGTGCCACAGGACCACTAACTGTGGAACCTGCGGAGGAGCCCATCACGAGTTGCTATGCCTGGCGGAGAGTAGGGAGGTGCACGGAGCCTCGCCGGGAGGTCACCCCCCCCTCTCCTAAGCCAGATTCGGGTGGTCGGTCACCCCCCCCTAGGGGGGGTGGGTCGGCCAGGAATCAGCGGTCGCCGCCCCCTCGGGGGGGTGGGCCAAGGGCTGATCCAGAGCACAACCCGATACCGTCGTCTTCCCCGCGGGGGGGGGATAGGCACCGAGACTCGGGCAGGGGCCCGGAGGTAGTACAGACGGGTTACGCGGCGTACTCGAATGCGTTGGGGGGCATGTTGCCACCCCCGAGTAGTCGCTTCTCCCCGCCTCTCGCAGAACGCCCTCGGCTGACGGCGCGCCCGCCACCGTTCGGAAGGATGCCAGTAGGCTACTTCCGACCGGCACGGATGTCACCGATGGGTCGGGAGGGTTACTACCCGGGTTGGGACCCGTATACTGGGACAGTATTTACTCCCCCTCCGGCAGGGGAGGAGGGAGGTGCCTCCTATTAGCAACTAGCAGCCTGTTCGTCAGTGGTGCCCACCCCGACAGTAACGGTATTATTACCGACGGCTAGGATTACTGTCAGGGGTACTGACGGACAGCCGGTGCACGTGCGAGCACTGTTAGATTCAGGGGCACAAGGTTGTATTGTGTCCAGCTGTTTAGTGAAAAAGCTGGGCCTTACATTAGAGCCATCACGGGATGGCGCCGTAGGTATAGGTGGCAATCGGGTGCCTCACCTCAGGGGTCAGACGACATTCCTGTTCGAGATGGGTGACACGGCATCGGTCACGCGGGTGAATGCCACGGCGATCGTTTTGGACGAAGTGGTTGGGGTCCTCCCTCAGACTCGGTTACCGTCTGCGGTAAAAGGGTTGACCAATGGATTGGAGTTAGCCGATCCCCACTTCGCGATCCCCGGACGGGTGGACGTCTTGCTTGGGTCTGACGTCCTCGGGAAGCTGCTCCGAAGCGGCAAACGGGAGCTGCAACCAAACGGGGTTGTGGCCATGCGTACCGCAGGTGGTTACGCGTTATTGGGCCCAGTACGGGAACCACAGCACTCAACGGATTATAGCTCCATATATTATGGCAGCGTGTTATCCGACGTCCTGCAACGGTTCTGGGCAACGGAAGAGCCACCCACCGCTCTTAGAAATAACCCACGTGATGAGGAGTGCGAAACATTCTATCGATGTAACACGGTGCACCTCCCATCGGGTAGATTTATGACAAGGTTGCCATTTCTGTCAACTCGACCTCCGCTGGGGAGCTCATGGAGTCTGGCAGAAAAGCGGTTAGTGGCAATGGAAAGGCGCATGAAGCGGGACTCCAACTTCCGACAGAAGTATGTGGAGTTCATGCGCGAATACCTGACGTTGGGTCACATGTCGGTGTCCAGGGTTGACTATCGTCATGAGGAGCATTATGTGTTGCCTCATCATGCTGTTTTGAAGACACCTGACTCAAAGATTAGGGTCGTGTTCGACGGGAGCGCGGAGACGTCTAGCGGGGTGTCCCTGAATCAATGTCTCCATGCTGGTCCTAAGTTGACCAGAGACATTGCAGACATTCTCACGGACTTCAGGAGACACCAGGTTGTCTTCGTTACGGACGTACGGATGATGTTTCGTCAAACTGAGATTCATCCAGACGACCGTCGGTTCCAGCTGATATTGTGGCGAGAGAGCCCAGAAGAACCGATGGTCACATACGAGCTCAACACAAACACGTACGGATTAAAGCCCAGCCCATATGTAGCCATGCGTACGCTACGAGAGCTGGCTGATCAAGAACGGCTCCGCTTTCCCCGCGCGGCTGCTGTCATTGATAGGGACGTCTATGTAGACGACATTTGTACGGGCTCAGACAGTATTGAGCAGGCGCTCATCTTAAGGGATGAATTGGTGGCGCTCATGGCCTCCGGTGGCTATGAACTCAGGAAATGGCTGTCGAACTGCCCAGAGGTACTGGCAGGACTGCCAACTGAGTATCAACAAGACCCGCATTTGTTTGAGGATTCGGAGAATCTTCATGCGTTGGCCATTTTAGGGGTCCAGTATCAACCGAGTCAGGATGCCTTCACATACAGTTGTGAGGCCGAGTTGCTGTCGAAGACCTGGACCAAGCGATCGGTCCTTTCGACTATCGCACGAACGTTCGATCCAACCGGTTGGATCGCGCCGGTCACGTTCATGGGAAAGTGCTTCATTCAGAAGCTTTGGTGGAGTTGTTGGTTAGGGACCGTCACACCAAGAATTCACACGCAGGCTGTAACACCCTTCTGGGCATTTTGCAGCGTGAATTTTGGATTTTATCGGCCCGCAGAATCATACGGAGCGTTGTGTTTCGTTGCTTGCCTTGTTACCGACTCAAGGCAGCCACAATGCAGCCACAAATGGGAGATCTCCCGGCCGACCGAGTCACGGAGGCTCGGCCATTTGCTGGCGTAGGGACAGATTTCGCGGGGCCCTTCATGGTCAAGACATCGCACCTTCGCAACGCGAAGTCGGTTAAGGCATATCTGTGTGTCTTCGTGTGTCTGGCGACCAAGGCCGTTCATTTGGAACTGGTGGCCGATCTCTCTACGGAGGCCTTTCTGGCGGCGTTAGATCGATTTGTTTCTAGACGGGGAGTACCGTCACTGATTCGGTCGGACTGTGGTACCAACTTCAAGGGCGCCGACCGGTGCTTAAAGGAAATTGTATTGTTTTTAAGTCAGAATGAGCGAGAGATTGGCACGGGCCTCGCCAGTCGGGGCATTTCGTGGTATTTTAGTCCACCTGGATGCCCCCACTGGGGTGGAATTTTCGAGGCAGTAGTCAAGTCTTCCAAGACTCACTTGTATCGGGTCATCGGCTCAACGATTCTCACCTTTGAGGAGTTGTCAACGGTGTTTTGCAGAATTGAGGCGGTCTTAAACTCGCGACCTTTGTGCCCGTTGAGCGCTGACCCGAATGACCTTGAGGCCATGACCCCAGGTCATTTTTTGATTGGCCAACCACTTAACGCCTTGCCGGAATATCCGTATACTGATGTCAAGTTGTACCGGTTGTCACGGTATCAGATGTTACGGCAAATGAGCCAAAATTTTTGGAAGCGATGGTCGCTGGAGTATTTGCATATTCTACAGCAACGCGTTAAGTGGACGGACAGGACGACCCCACCCTGCGTTGGAGACCTCGTTCTGGTTAAGGATGCTAACCTGTCACCGTTGTGTTGGCGACGGGGGCGCATTGTTAACCTGATTACGGGCAAGGATGGGTTTCCAAGGATCGCAGACGTCCAGGTGAGGGACTCGATCCTTAGACGGGCGGTTTCAACTTTATCTCGACTCCCGGGAGTTTGAGCGGACCGACAACGGGTCGGTCCGGGGGGGGTGATTGTTTATAATCTACCTTCAGATTTTTGATTTTCTCCGCCTCGGGGCGACAGGGGCGAAGGGGCGGAGGGAGAGGTCGAGCGCTGGGCTCGGCGTGAATAGGAGTTCGTATTGAGACGTGCTGGGCGTCGAACGAATATTATAGTAGCCATAGAATCACGGGTGAAAGCGCACGCGCATTGATTAAATCGACTTGTGGAGTCATTTCGCGGCACCCAATTATACTAGTTAAGCAGTACGGTTAGCGACGCTGTGAATGTCGAACGGGTTATTGATAATATCATTGGTTTGCCTTGTCACGGGAGTGCTATTGGGAAAGCACCGAGGCTTGTGTGGTTAGACTAATACGGAGTGAGTGTGGTGGCTCGCGTTAACGGCGTGGCTTGCAGCGACGTGGAAGAATCGTCCGGAACTACCAGCAAACCATCGCAAGGTCATATACACTCATTATACACATACACAGTTACACAACTTGCGAGGGGTCAAGGAAGTGAGACCGGCTCGAAGAAATGAGGTAAGGGTAGCTGTAAGTTCAGAAATTGTAATATTGTTCGGAGGCGCGTATCGCGTCTATTTGATCCCGTTAGGACGGCAGCTGTTCTGAGACCTGTCTCCCATGGGCCCGAGATAAGGTTCGGCTGAGTCCTGGCGCGATCATCGTTTCAAATCATAAAAGGAATGCCAGACATCCAATAATGTGCCAACCCCTGCGGCACTATTGTTGCCAATCCAAATATAGTCTTCCCACACACTAAAACGGCCACCTACGACTATGCCAACGGAATCTATTAAGACCACATACTGTGTGTTTATCTAAAGTATCAATTGAGAGAAACAAAATGATAATGTCTAGCAACATTGCCATAATGTTGTTTCACACATCGTTTGAAATGGTACTGAGCACTTATGTTATATCTCCTAGAACACGGTCCCACAGTTTTTGTCCAAGGACGGGACCGCGAGTTCAGGCTTACAGAAAAACTAAATAAGAATTTTAAAAGAAAGGCCAAATAGTTCTAAGCGACATGAATGTGAAACACTCAATGGCATGTGAAGCTACTTAAGGGTCGTATTACGAGCACACAGGGGTGGGGTAAGACTATTGAATACAAGTACCTATGTAACGTGGGAAAATGCAGGCTGCCACTGACATGAATCTAGTTAACAATCTTAAGCTTACTATATATTAAGATAATGATAACACACCGTCGAAACTTCTCATTTTGAAGTATGTATGAAGTAGTCTTTTTATAGCGATATAGAATTGTCAAAAATAATTTCTAAGTATTCACCTACCTATAAATGTTTTCTTCCAACTATGCTTTAATTTCATCACAATCACACTAAAAACTCAGTACAAAGCGAGTCTTTAATGCTCTAGAGCAATAAAAATGTATGAAATTTCATTATTGCACAGTTTATTTTTCAATCGCACCAAAAGGTGCCAATCTCAATGGATTAGCTCTATTCAGCCAGCCGATATCAATACTTTTTTTATACGTACGTGTTTTTCGTTTTTATCCTACTTGTTCCAAATAAAAAATGATTGCTGCTAACTCTGGTTTAAAAAAAAAAGCAAAATTAAAAATTTTGAAAAAACCCACGACTGTTAAAAAATAATTGAAAAAAGGATAAAATAACATAAAACACCCACCTTAAAAAAACCCAAGAATGTCCGTCGGGGGCTGCCATTAAATGAACTAGTTTTGCAATGTTCAGTCTCCAGTTCTCCCGACGGACATTCTTGGGTTTTTTTAAGGTGGGTGTTTTATTTATCCTTTTTTCAATTATTTTTTAACAGTCGTGGGTTTTTTCAAAATTTTTAATTTTGCTTTTTATTTTAAACTTTTTACTTTTTTTATTTTTTTTTATCTAAGAACATGCACCAATCAAACCTAAACCCATAACTGAAAACTGAATCAAAATCGGACTTGTAGTTTTAGAGAAAAATGGCAACTTTGATTTGCACAAAAAAAATTTTGCTGCAGGTGCCCCCTGGTGGGTTGTCACCGTAACACCTATCTAAGAACATGCACCAATCAAACCCGAACCCATAACTGAAAACTGCATCAAAATCGGACTAGTAGTTTTGGAGAAAAATGGCAACATGTATTTGCACAAACACACAAACAAACAACCTCTCACCCCAAACGCATATACCGTCTCCGTTCCGTCGTGGGTAATGAAAGAAATTTAAAAAAGTGATTTGGCGGGAACTTTGTTAATTTTGCTTGTCAATATTTTTGGAAACGATAAAGTGTGATACTATCTGATTTTAAGTGCTTCGGCTTCGAATTAAAATGGAATCATCTAGCGACACATTAACTCCGGAAAACATTCTAAATGAAGCCGACAGTGTTATAGAAAATTAATGTTTTAACTGTTTGATATGAGTTTCTTTTATCTTCTACTAGTTGTTCCCCGCATGCGTTGCAATGCTCTTTTTCCTACCCTCCCTACCTACTACCCCACCTACCTACCTACTACCCTACCTACCTACTACCCTACCTACCTACTACCCTACCTACATAATACGTTTAAACCTTTAACCTTTTTTACCTTTTTTTTTCTTTTTTTCTTTTCATTGTTTTTAAGATGTATTCTGCTATTCGGGGCGGAGACAAATCCAACAAATCAAAAATCATGAAAATTGATCCAGCAGATCTCGAGTTATAAGTGTTGTAACAAACACGACTTTGTTTTATATATATTATAGAAGATTCCTATAGGTAATAGTTGGAAGAAAAGCAGATTATGCACCTCGCCTTAAGTAATTTATATTGCCCTCATGCCTGTTAGATTAGAGCCCTCGGTGCAATAATGAATTACTTTGTGCTCGATGCAATAATCTACTATTTTCGACAATTCTCGGACATGCACTTGATATTTTTGATAATATCCAGTTACTCTAAAAACATATATCGAAACATGTTTTCGTTTAATTCTAACCTTCAGTACCTAACCAATGCCAACAGTCTTTGTACGGCACCGTTCAATATCTTTTCTTGCCACAAAAGTAAGGATTATGTAAATAAGGTAATATTTACGCAAATAGGCACACGAAAACATTACTCGCTACTGAAATATTCGAATACGAATAAACGTGGAATGAAAAAATCCTAAAAAGCGCGGGTTTACAGATTGCGAGTGCTACAAGCCAGTAATTGGAGCCAGCAAAGCATGCAAGTCATTACCAACACGTACCTCAAACAATAAACTTTTTAAATAGCCCATTACAGCTCTCATCAGAGCTCACGTAATGTGTTCAGAGTTTTTTAACATGGCAATTACCAACTCAACGCGAATTTATTATAATAATGTCGATAATGAGCTAAAGCTTGGGCTGACGCTGAACAATTCAGGGATTTTGATAACATTCAGTGATTTTTACTAATCTTTGGGCAGACTGGTTATCATGTTTGTTAGAGGCAGATTAATGATATTATCTTTTTATTTAGATATTTTATTGCAGGTCTATTCTACCTTTTGAAAATCTTGGCCCTTGAAACACTGAAACAGTCTACATTTACCACCGAAATTAGCCAAGAATATTATTTTAAGTACTGATGGATTACTTAAACTACGCATACAAAAAAGTTGCGTGAAAAAACGCCTGACCATTAAATGTAAAACGAGCTATGAAATAATGCCCATTTACATTTTTGGCATCGTCGTTGAGTAACGGCATTTAGGCATAGCCGTTTTATTTACCAGCTGCTGTTACGTTGTTTATTTTTATTTTCATACCCTTTTTATTATTTTACTGCTTTGGATTATGTAATATTTTGGATTCTTATGTGCTCGGTCTATTTAATTCATCTCCTGTGAAAATTTAAGCAATTAGAGCAAGTTACTACTCCTACTTATGGACTAGTTAACTTTAGTCTAAGTACCTAACAGTGGCCAGGTGTACGATACGGTTCACATAGCACAGTTACGGTGTGAAGAGTCAAATTGACACCACCACTAACGTTTTACGATGTCACGAATGAAGCTACACGACCGACAATTACAGTTAACTTTAATATTCCCAGTTAAAGTCCAGTGGTTAAAGGGTAATATGAACACCACTTAGTTACGGTTCAATGCAATGATCTAATATTTATTAAAAGGTCAAAATTAGTAAATTGATCAATTGAATAATTTCGAAATATTGTACTTTAACTTATTAACGTACAATAATTCAAAATGCCTTAGCATTTGATAGGGTAAATCATAATAAAGTTATTCTGAAATCCTAAAACATGTAGAACAGTGACCAAAACTTTAACGTTTAATGTTCCAAAAACCTTTGCTTACAAGCCACAATTGATTGACATAAGTATATGAAAAAGATTCAACTAGTCATTCCACAAGGGGACATTTTATGACCAGTATGCATAGGACGCGTGAGATTAGGAAAGTCAAAAAAAAAACACATCTGCTTGAATAACAAAATGATAGATGTACAATACGACTCCCCTACATTGCTCACTTATTCTATTTCAAATATTCAGGAGATACAAAAGTTTTTGACATTCGATAATATATATCCGAACCGTTACGTAAACTAAGTCGAATAAACTTCGAATGCTCAATTGGGAATTGGAAACCCTTCCAAACTTGGATTTTACTTTTAATGACGTAGGGATTAGAGGAACCCAAATCTTATTTGATTCGAATTTTAGATGATGTGATGTTTCGGAAGAGAATACGGTAAGAAATAATAAACAGAACCACTTCTAACTGACCTTTGAAGTTGATATGCGCTGTTGAAAAGGTTTTTTTTTTAATAGTGACGGTATGATGTAGACTAAAATAACTGATGTCATGAAGAAGGTTAGACCACGCGCGATAAAAATTATAATATGTAGAATACTAGCAGAAGTGTTTATTACATATTAAATACCATAGGTTTAAACACATCTGCACATAAAGAAAGCGAGATAAACAATACTGAGTTTCGAATTCAGAAACTCGTGTATCTCGAGATAGGACCTTAAACTGTGAACACGGAGCATTAAGTGGGGTACAAAGGTACTTGGACAGTTGCAAAGTGCCTGAAGCCAGGACTTACTGGAGAAAATGTACGTTTGATACAACTTTGAAGGCACAAATGTAATTTCACACAAAACTTCGGCGGCATCCCTACGGGAAAGATAGATATTTAAAATTTAATTGAATATTGTATTCCGCACGGTAACAAATTTTAGAGATAAAGAAGGATTTTCGCTGTTGCTTGATTTCGTGAACGCTACTAAATAATTAAATATGTAAGGTATTAATCGTTCGTTACTTATTGGTAGAATCATTAATAACAGACCTAGATAGAAACAAAGAAAAACATAAACCTATGATGCTGCTAAACCGCAAAATATAAAGTAGGTTACGTTACAGTTTACAAATAGCATCGAACATGAGAAAACAAACAATGTGAACAAACCCAAACTAGAGCGCATATTCGCACATTCACCAATTATGCCTTTTCACAGCAGTGCAAATATTTGTCTGCGAACCTTTATTTAAAAAGGGCGCTTTCACGAATGAATTTCAACGTGATCGTTGAATTGCTACCCGCCAGCTACTAGATTCCAAATTCCAATACCCTCAATATTTTAGTCTAACAATATTGAAAGAACTTACAAAAAACAAAAACACAAAGATAAGATACGAAAAGGTCCTCTCATCAAGCAATTACGTGGCTATTCGTTCATTCAACTACTTTTTTAAACTAATTGAAAGAAAACGAAAGAAATGTGTTAAATTGAATTGTTTGATTAACGATGCTGGGAAATCAGATAAAAAGGAGAACGCACTTTGCATTACATACGCCCCACTTTAATAGGTATAATCATATTAATCATACATTTTTTTTTCATCCAATCCAAATTAATCGACGTCAACCTCAATTACAAATAATTTTAAGTAAAAATCTGTACAGCGAATTTATTATGAAGTAAATCCAACTCTGCATTTAACATTTTAAAATTATTCAAATTATAATTGTTATTGATGAAACCGATGCTGATTACAGTCGTTAACGTTACGTGAACCGAATAAATGTGGAAGTAAATATCTTGTTAATTGGTAATCCAATACTTCATAAATAAATATAAGTTAAAATGAACTCCTGTAGATATGGTTTACTTCGAACATAGTTTTTTTTTCCCATAACTGACGAAGTGTGTGAATAACCTAAGTTGACGACTAAACTCGTAAGGCTTTATTCTACAGTGATAATAAAAAGGTAAACTTTCAGAAAGGTATGTCCACAGAGTTTTAAAAAGAAGCTGTAAAACGGAAACAGGTGCTCCTAGTCACCTCTAACTCCCAACTACGCTAGTTCTTAAAGCAAATTCGAAGCTTAGCAGACATATTTTTCAGTAAGTGCCGTCTTAACGACCTTAAATCTAGGAAGTGGAGTGCAAGCTAGCAGAATACGAGCATTGATCACAGGAAACTGGCACGGATCCAGAGATTTTACTAAAAGAACTGAGAGCACCTTTTTTTTTTTTTTTTTTTTTTTTTTTTTTTTTTTTTTTTTTTTGGTGGGTGGAAAATCATCGAATAACCCCCCCCGCTCTTGGGCAGAGCGAAGGGGAGTGTCAGACTTCTACTGACTAAAAACCAACCCATGTTCCCTCTTCCTCGCCCTTGTGTCGGAGCCGCGGTAACTTTTCGATATCCGCAGCCCCGACGGGCGTCGGCCCTTGCGGGCCCCTCCTTGCTGACATCTCTTTGAGGCGCGCGTGGAACACGTACGCGCCGCCGACACGGTCTGTTGCCGTCATGACGACGGCCGGACGGCGAGCTAGCCCGTTACTCACCGTCCACAGGCCCGCGTCTACGGTGGCCGGAGGTCATCGCGTGACCCCCGACGCCCGGAGCGCCTTCCGCGGCGGCTGGGACGTTGAGAGGTTCTCTCCCTCTCTCGTTCCGCCACCTCCTTCGCTAGCATCACTGCTTCGCAGAAGGAGGCGACGGCGTCCCATTCCTCCTCGCCCCGGACCATGGCTTGCACCAGGGCCGGGCGCGAGAGGTCGCCGCCGCCGATCGCCGCTACGAGAGCACGGCGGGGCTCTGCCCAAGCAGGGCACGCCTCCACAGTGTGCTCCACCGTGTCCTCCGGTCGATCCTCGCAGTGGAAGCATCCGGGCGTTTCCTCCCGCCTGATTCGGTACAGGTACCTCCCGAAGCACCCGTGTCCGGTGAGGACCTGCGTCAGACGGTAGGTGAGGGCGCCGTGGCGCCTCTCCAGCCACTCCTCAAAGAGGGGACTTACCGCCACTATCGTGGCGTGCCCTGCGCTGGGTTGCGACAGTCGCTGTCTCCATGCCGCCATGAGATCGCACCGGAGGTCTGTCCGCCGCGCAGCAATGTGCCGCGGCAGCAGAGAGACCCCCCGGTGTAGCGCCTCCGCGCGCCACTCATGTAGGCGCGCGAGGACTATCGCCTCCAGATCCCACGGCGGCAATCCGGCAAGGAGAATCGCCGCCTCGCGGGAGATCGTGCGGTACCCGCGGACAAGCCTTACGGCCATGACCTTTTGGGGCGCGTTCAGGTAGTGGACGGCCCGCTTCCTCACGGCACGCGCCCACACCGGGGCCCCGTAAAGGGCCATGGACCGCACGATCCCCGCATACAGCCTACGGCAGGAGGCGTTTGGCCCCCCCAGATTGGGCAAGAGCCACCTAAAGGCAGCCGCAGCCCGCTCCAGTCTGGGAGCCAAACGTCGGAAATGCTCCACGAAGTTCCACCGGCTGTCGAGGACGAGTCCTAGGTACTTCAAAGTACACTCGACGCCGATGGGAACCCCTCCCACCATTAGCTGGGATCCCGACGGTAGCACATTCCCACGTCCATGGAAGCCCATGGCCTCCGACTTGTGAAGTGCCACCTCGAGACCCAGCTGCCGGATCCTCTCAACGACTATCGCAACCCCGCGTGTCATGTTCGCGGCCGCCGCCTCGTGCGACTCCCCCCGTGCCAGCACCAGCGTATCGTCCGCGTAGCAGACGACGCTGACGCCGTCAGGGAGGTCGGCACGCAGCACCCAGTCGTAACCGATGTTCCACAGGGGCGGCCCCAGAACCGAACCCTGCGGAACACCGCACGACATCTCTCGCCGGTTCCACTGTCCGTCTTGACCAGGGTAGATGACAGCCCTGTCTGTCAGATAGTCCCCGACTACACGACGAAGGTAGGCCGGCACCCGGTGATACCGGAGTGCCTCCCTGATGCAGCTCCAGGGCATGGTGTTGAAGGCGTTGGCGATGTCGAGAGACACCGCCAGGACCACACCGCCCCGAGAGACCGCATCCCCCGTCGTGAGGGCTCTCACGCGCATGATGGCGTCCACCGTCGAGCGCCTCTTGCGGAAACCGAACTGGTGTTCCGCAAGATCCGGACCCATTCAACTGAGAGCACCTGACTTGCGTTTAATTGTCGCAAATTATTTTAAATTGCCATAAAAAGTGCTTAAACTCAACAGCAATTATCTTGAGGAACACTGAAATATACGTTCTTATGAGGTAAAAGAGCCAGCGAGGTATGTTTTTTACGGCTATGTCTAGCCTGCCCGCGTAGCTATGAGTACGAAACACAACAGAGTACAAGGACAAACATCACCCCGTCGCGTCGGGGCCGCGGATTTTTGTACTAGATGACGTGGCCTCGGCGCAAGGGCAAAGAAGGAACATGGGTTCGGTTTTTAGTCAGTAGAAGTCTGACAATCCCCTTCGCTCTGCCCAAGAGCAAAAAAAAAAAAAAAGGACAAACACCACGCCTGTAATCTTCGACGGGTTAGTTAAATGTGTACATAATGGTCCACTTATATTCCGCCAGTTATGTTGATGTCCCATGTAATAGAGACCGAGCCTATGCCCATCAATGGGTTGCAAATCCAGACTCCGTACTCGCTACTGAGAAGTTCTTTATAGAAAAACTCAATAACAATAGGGTATTTCACCAAAAAAATCTAATTATTCCGACAGATAGATTTAAAAAAAAATAAAGGACACATGTTTTTTTTCTTTTTTCACGTAAACAAAAGATGAAGACGATACAGTGCTTCGAAAAGTCTTGTCAAGTCGTGTGACGTAACAAAGTTAGTACTTTTTTACTCACAAAGTGACGCCAAAATCCCCCACTTGATCTTTGACACGTTTTATTTCCGTCAATTTTTAATAATTTGATAAAACAAAAAACACGTATCGAATATTTTTCGATAATCTTACAGACGGACTAATTAGATTTTTTTGGTGAAATACCCTTTTGCCCGCACTAGACCAACGAGAGAGTCTTCTTTATTTACGAGGCAGGTGGTAACTATCCTTTTGCTTCGTCTATTTTAATACATGTGGAGCTCTCTCTATTCGTTTTAAAGGCTACGAGCACATACAAACACTATCCAATCAATGAACACGTACTTGTAAGTTCATCCATGAAATGTGATTAGGTGATGGATGGTGCTGATTCAATTAAAGTAAGTAAATCGAAGACTGTTCAGGGAAACAGGGAAAGTTTACAAACTAAATTAAATCTTACAGAAACCAATAAGATAAAACTTTGAAAAGTATTTGAGTTGAATAATCAAATATCACCATCACTACCTACATATTTTATAACAAATTCCTCCACCGCGTCTTTCATATAAACTTCTATTTTCACGAATAGATAGGGTGGTTTTCGACGAAGGTTTTAGTATATAATTTGTCAAGTTTTTTTTACGGGAACGTGATCAAAATTTCATCATTACTTTTGATTGCAATAACCGACATCCACGCGGGCGAAACCGCGGGTAACAGCTAGTGTATAATAAACGAAACAAAACTTCTTATCCTGTTAGCAAAAGCCTTAAATCTCTAAATGTAAAAGACATAAATTCATAACGAATGAATAAGAACGTGTCAGATTTTAAATTAAAAATTTCTTTGATGTAAAAAATAATTAAAAGAGTAAGTCAAGTGTTACTCTCCAAAACGTTGTTACGATTTATCCTTGGATTCCTTTTACGTTTTGAGTTTCTTTTTCTTGCTCTATCCGTCTATTCAAATTTATTTCAGTACATAAAAATCGAAAGCACGTCTTTGGGGATTTTCTTTTATCCCTGTGATATTTTATAATCTTCTTAAAAATATAAATGATATATATATATATACACTTCTGGACACATCTATTGGCCCACCTTCGAGTTTAGGTTTCGATGGCCCGAAATATGATTGCTAGATTGAACAAAAACTGTTGATGCAGTTTTAAACCTGATACATTTTACCATCTTTTTCGATCGTATTGTTTTAAATTTGAATTCAGAATACCATACGACATGGAGCTACGCCTAACAAGTCGGATATGCGCCTTGTTAAAGGCAATTGATTTTTGAATAAAAAACATGTTTTATCAAATAAAGGTTTAATTTAATAACGCGTGTTGCCTCCATGGGCATCTACCACAGCTCTCATACGATCAGGCATAGAGTTTATCAACCGCTCTATGAAATTTTGAGGGATTATCTCCCATTCCTCTTCTATGGCAGTTTTCAACTCCTGCATCGTCTGGGCAACTGGCTGACGAGCCCTAACACGTCTTTTTAGCTCGTCCCACATGTGCTCAATGGGGTTCATGTCTGGGCTTCTGGCTGGCCAGTCCATAACTGTGATGTTCACATCCCGAAGATATTCCCTGACGATGCCGGCCGCATGGGCTCTTGCATTATCATGCATAAAAAGGAAATTTGGGCCCACATAGTCCGCGTATGGTATCACGTGAGGTTCTAAGCACTCACGAATGTACCTTTCAGCATTTAATGTTGGCAGCCGTGGTCCTGTAACAATCTCAAGTTGAATTTTGCCGCTCGCGGATATACTGCCCCAGACAGTCCATGAGCCACCGCCATAAGCAACCCTCTCTTCAAAGCAGCATTGTGCGAAACGCTCACCCTTACGTCGGTAGACCTTCTTCCTTCCATCATTGCCATGTAACACTAGTCATGAGTCTAAAATTAGACTCATCAGAAAAGAGTACACGGCTCCAATCTTGCTGTGTCCAATTTAAATGACTGCGTGCGAAATGAAGGTGCGCTGTTCGGTGGGCTCGCGTTAGTTTGGGCCCATTAGCTGGCTTGTGTGGTACCATATCGCGTTCTTTTAACCTTCTCCGAACAGTTCGAGCGCTCACAGATACTCCGTGGAAGTCGCGAAGTTGGTTTTGTATCTCAATGGAGGTAAAGTGACGATTTCTCAAGCTGGTCGTCACGATGAATCGATCCTGCCTTTCAGTTGTGACCCGAGATCGTGGCCTTCCTTGGCGACGAATAAAGCCGCCAGTCTCTAGGTACCTCCGATAAACATTTCGGACCGCAGATCGACTTAAATTAAGTTGAGCACTCACGTTTCTTTGGCTGTGTCCGGCCTGAATAAGTGCCACAGCTTGGGCAGCGACTTCAGGTGAAGTATCCATAGATTATTGATAGAACCTCACCTTAATGTTAAGAATAAGTAATGTTTGTTGCAAAACCAAAGATATCAATCACTTTTTCAAGAATTAAATCCAAGTAAACCAATAAAACCAAGTTTTCATAATATTCGATTGTTTGATATCAACAAACAGGCTCCAAATTGTCTTTTGTTTCTTTAAATTCTGTGTTCGAAATTCAAAAAAAGACTATTGAATGAAATTGTGAATGTGCCAGGTTCAAAACTGCATAAACACTTTTTGCTCGACCTAATATAAAATTTTAGCTAGGACCAAACGAAACTGAAAATACAAGGTGGGCCAATAGATGTGTCCAGAAGTGTATATATTCGCAGAAATATTTTCCAAAATATTAACAATGAAAGTTTACAACAGCATGTGGACTTTCTTTGTTACAACTGAGAAATACATCGTTTTCATATATTATAATGATACCAACAGAAATGTCCTTGATAATCGAATAGGTGCAGCTTTCTCCAAATCTGGCACCGTGCCAAAATGTTCGGAAACTATTTCAAGCCAAAATGATGAGTCTTATTAGGCTCGTCTTTTTAGGTCGTTTTGGATATAGATAGTTTACTCACAGTTATTCTGATTCTGTATAATGCATACGAATTTATAAAACGCGCTGATTTACACCCTCAGATCCCCCATGTCCATGAACGGCATATTAAAATTCTGGCACCAGGCACTGACTACACGAAAAATAAAATTGTTTCTTTTTGGTACGATTAGTGCCCGAACCTTTACAAAACTTGAGATCAAACGAATATCTCATCGCAACTTATTTCCGAACGAAGAAATAAAGATTGCGCTTTAGTTGACCGAAGTATTTAATCGAGCTATCTGCCAAGCGTGATATTGCAACGAAAATACGATGGATTTCTCAGTCAATTCGTGGATTTCTCAGTCGATATCCGGGACAAGCAGTAAAGTTTTAGTAAATGCTGATCTAACACAAACAGCACCTGAAATCTGAATATCCAAAATTCATTAAACTAACAAACAATAGTAGAAAACAGAATAAACTCCAACTAAACCGATAACCGAGTTATTGGAAAATGTATCTGTATTAAGTGAATCATGTCAACGGGAGCGTGGAACAATGTTTACCCTAGTGATTGGTTTTCGAGATAAATCCACAACGAAGCAACTTGTTCACTCCGGACGATCAAGTTGGCTCTTGTTTGTTGGCGAGATAAAACACTGAGGTGGGCCAACAATACTGTTGCGTATCTCGAGCCATACTCCCGGCCTATTTGACTGATGGAAATAGCTTATTATACGTCCCTAGGGGCGGAATTAGGGTGGAACTGAGGCTGAGGGCACGCGTCCTTTGTTTGAATAATTTAATGTAGGATATTCTTTGTATGTGGGAACATTTCTAGGGATACAAATGTAGGTATTTCCGCGAAAAAAGAGATTACAAACCGGATACATACTATTACATAGAAACACCTACAGAGGTCGTACACCTACGCACTATGTTGCCTTAACTTTTATTAACACTAAAAGAAAAACTTTTATTTCTTTTTGTCGAACACCTGTTCTAACTTGTAACGAACGGGACAAAGAAACTACTGATCTTTAGGGTCTAATTAATGGCTTTACCAGATTAGACTTCGGAACATAATTTATTATGCGTACCTTACTTGGTAAATTGACTTTTATTTTCTAACGTCTAATAATAATAGTATCAAAACCTCATAAGTAAATAATGTTCTATATAAAAAGGAGAATACACAAGAAACGCAAATACCAATTTACAAGCTTAAATAATTATCTTCAATTAAGTTCATTTAATAAAAAGTTACTCCCGCAGACTCCCACTTCGCAACGTCAAAGCAAAATTAATTTCATTATGACAAAATAAAACTCAATAAAGTCAAAGTCAAAGTCAAATATTTTATTTCAATTAAGCCATTACAGGCACTTTTGAATGTCAGAAGGACGGAAGAAGAACGAAACTACGAGTGCAATACGTCATTCCGAAAGTCACCACGCCGAACCACACACCACCGAATGCCCGCAACAACGAACACTGCGAGCACGAAAGCACGCAGCGACGCACACCGCAACAACGAATGCTCGAGACCCCGAATCACGGAACAACGAATGCACGCCGCAACGTGCAACCGCCGCCCCGCGACCCGGTGCCCCGCACACCCGCCGCCACGGTACACGCCGCCGCGCGCCCCCGCACCCACAGCACCCGCCGCCGGTAACATCCGGCGCCGCGCAGCCCGACGCAGCAACTCCCGAAACGACGCATTGCACTCCTACGCTACAGTCACAATCACAAGGCATAATAACTTGTGAAAGTACTGTAGTTGCCAGTTCCCTAACGTAGATCTCATGAAGAAGAACGGGCAAGAAACTCCATGGACACTCTTTTAAATCAGAATTTGTTACAAAATCTTGGTACACTATGTCATTCATGTTGAGATGGTATATGTGAGAACTATGTAGCAAGACGTGCAAGTTAAGAGCGTCCAGAGTAAAAAGATATAAAAAACAAATCAAAGAAAAATATATAAACCATGGTAGCTAAGAGATGACCAGTCTCCACTGACAGCGCCCGTTCACGAACATGACGCATGGATCAGCACCACCTAACTCAACCATTTTGAAGGGAACTAAATGATCCGACACACCCGCCACCATCAGCGAGACATTTGAGTGAGCATGACATTCTCTCAGCCACCAGGGCAACGTCACTAAAATATAACTAAATGTAAAAAGTGGCTTTAAATAGTACACAGAACTCACACATGTGCCATGCAATTATACAATATTAAGACATTGAATCTATACAATGCAAAGATATTTTTACAATCTTCTGCAGCCTCTACAATAACTTCACATGATAATCGATTTATTTGCCCCTAAGGTTGTGGAGCAGGACTAGCATTGAGCCAAGCATTTTTATCATCAATGTAATCCCCCAACTTATAGTATGCTTGCCTACATAGTGTGCGTTTTACACAAGTTTTAAATTTCGTCTCACTCAGTTGAAGAATGTGAGGGGGTATTTTATTGTAACATTTTAAACAGTACCCGGGTGAATATTTGAAGATAAGCATAATCAGGCTTCGTAAATTAAGGTCAAATAATGCTTCCAATTTGAACTTTTATGGATTTAACCTAAAGTTTATAGTGTAGCTTAACCAAATAAATCAAACGCACAGTATTTGAACTGCTCTATAGTTCTGAATTTACAGCTGAAAATTTTCGTCGAACGGTGATGAGATATGAAACGTACGGTAATTAGCATTTAAAAAATGGTAATTATGCTTCGTGATTGGTAATTAGAAATAAAATGAACAATATACTTGAATCACATATTTATTAATGATTTAGGTGACATTATATGACATCAAACTTAGCTATTTAGCGAAGTGATTGAATAAAAAAAAATAACTCAAAAATCAACCGGTTTTCCAAAAAATCAATAACATTATCTGTCTAGTAATTCAAATAAAATCAAACTCAGTGTAAATAGAGCTTAAACCTTATAAGTTCCATCTAAGATATTTCTTCAACTCGATGAGATCTTATATAAAAACTTAAAAAATATTTATAAGTCTCACTTTCATGACCAGAAACTGCTCATGTACATACGCCAGCACATCAAGCTACAGCAATCTGTCAAATTTAAAATAGATTTTCAACTTTATCGCTAAAACATTAGGTTCAAAGTTGATTGAGAAAATTTGACAGTTTCGGGTAGCTCGATGTGCGCCTGTACTAAATCATAAAATAATTTGGTCTTAAGAAGATCTGCAAAATCATTAATCGGCAAATGATAAACAGAAAAATACTAAAGATTTGCTGTTTCGATGAAAGAAATTTATAAAATTTAAAAAATAATATTTTTTTTAATTTCTATTTTTATAAATTAAATTAAATTTATATAAACTTAATTTAAATTTAATTTTATAAAATTTAAATTTTAAAAAATAATATTATTTTTTTTAATTTCAATTTTTTTTTCTATCTGTTTTTATAATTATGTACTTTTTTTTCTTGGTAGGTATGTAGGTTTATTTTGTTGCGGAAGTGCCAGTTCACACCGAACGATCAACAATCGATCAGGCGTTGGTAGTAACAATTCGATCTTGGGCTGGCCTAGCGGAGTAAGGAGTTTCAATATAATAAGAGGTCCGCTTAAACTGGTACTAATTACCATTTCAAATTGCTCATTACCGTTCGCCAAAATACGAACGGGAAAAATGGTAATTATATAAATGGTAATTAGGTATTTGTACACTTTTTCACATTATACGTTCTTTGTTGAACTTAAAAAATTGGGAACATAATCAAACCAAAGAGTCTCCTATGGCGACTATTACAATACATAAAAATGATAAATAAAAATGTTAGACAAGCCAGGGGAAACTCGAACGGTAAGGAGATTTTTGTTTGCCAAACACGATTTCTGGGCGATTAAGGTAGGCTAGAGTTGACGCCAAAACACTTTTTGACGTGTGACCCGCACGAGTCGAGACGCAGAACTAAGCGCGACCGCCGAGTTACTCTTACAGATAGCAATACACTACACAGAAAAAAGAAACCCTGCGACAGTGTGAACAAATGGTAGTGAGTATAAAGTGTTGGGACAATTTTCAAAGTCGTTACAAATTACCTAAAAGTGTTCTTTAATGTGTATATTTTTGCTAATTAGTAAAGCATGTTGTGTACTATCTAAATTACTTCTTAAAAATACGATCTTCAGGGTATTTTTATAACTTTTAGAGCATGAACTGCTAACATTTGGAAATTGGGACACGAATGGTGATGAGATTTGAGAAACGTTTATGAACATAACTTAGTTGTTTAAAACAATAGGAATATATTATGTACATCTGTATATAGTGCTCGAACTATGTTTTACGTGAAATTAAAAAAAACATAACTTTATATCTAACTAAGTAGTTATTTGGGGAGGGCCGCGTGATATGCACATCTTCAAATAATCACCCACCCCATGAAAGATGAGTCTACTTTAGCTAACCTGAAACCTGGCTGAACTAGTTGGTCCCTATTCCTCGTATTATAGTGGTGTCTATCACCTCTTTTGCTAAACAAATGCAGATTTTTCCTAACGTACATGATGTTTTCATAGATGTATTGACAAGGTACTGTCATGATGTTAATTTCCTTAAACAGCTCTCTCAGAGAATCGCGCCTTCGTAGACCATATATGGCTCTAATGGCTCTTTTCTGCAGAATAAATATAGATTCGATGTCTGCAGCCCGTCCCCATAGTAAAATACCGTATGACATAACACTATGAAAATAGCTAAAATAGACTAGTCTCGCGGTATCTACGTCAGTAAATTGACGGATTTTCCTGACAGCATATGCTGCTGAACTCAGCCGTCCTGCAAGAGATGTTAAATGCGGACCCCACTGTAGCCTCGAGTCAATCGTTATCCCCAAGAAAACAGTTTCATCGACAAATTCAAGTTTCTCTTGATTCAATACTATGTCACAATCTGCACTTTTGACATTTGGTAGAGCAAATCTTATGCATTTCGTTTTTTTCCCATTTAATACTAAATTATTAACGGTGAACCAATTATGAACCTGCAGTAAGGCGTTATTTACGTCATCAAGACTTGTGGCACGTCTGTTTACCTTAAATATTAAAGAAGTATCATCGGCAAACAATACCATTTCAGGTTGGTTTTTAAATAAATGGGGTAGATCATTGATATAGACCAAAAAGAGAAAGGGACCTAATATCGAACCTTGTGGCACACCCATGCTTACTTTTAAGCCCATTGAATTGACACCATTTATTTGTACTTGCTGATGTCTATCGCTTAAATACGACTTCATTAAACTGAGTGCAAGTTTCCCTAAACCGTAATGTTCGAGCTTTATGAGAAGGGTTTCGTGGTTGACGCAATCAAATGCTTTCGAGAGGTCACAGAAGATCCCTATGGCGTCTTGTGACTCTTCCCACGCAGTAAATATATGTTTTAATAAGGTGACACCGGCGTCAGTCGTACAACACCCTTTGGTGAAACCATACTGTTTCTCATGTAGGATTTTATTGGTGTTAAAGTGGATGAGCATTTGATTAAGCATTACCTTTTCAAACACCTTGCTAAAAACTGGCAAAACGGATACGGGTCTATAGTTATTGGTGTCTTTACTATCACCGGATTTGAAAAGTGGTATTACCTTGCTGTATTTCATAAGGTCCGGGAAGACTCCCTGGTCCACACACAAATTAAATATTAAGGCTAAGTACGGAGCTACAGTCTCAATAATAGCTTGACAAACTTTAATCGACAGTCCCCATAGATCTTCGGTTAATTTGACTTTAATTTCCTTAAAAGCTTTAATGACTGCTATGGGGTTTATATGTTTAAATTGAAACTCAACCGGACAGGCTGAAACGTTTGCTCTTAATAACTCAATAGAAAGCAAGGGTGACGAATTTAAGGTTTCAGTAGTTTTAAGTGGGATACCAGTGAAGAAATCTACAAATTCTTGAGCAACTTCGTTTTTAGAACTTATAAGGCCACGTGAAGTCTCTAGAGTGATATCATTATTACATTTTTTATTTCTATTCGTTTCACTGTTGATAATTTTCCAAACCGTCTTTATTTTATTATCGGCGGATTTAATCTTGTTGCTAATGAATAAGGCTTTAGCTACTTTGCAAGCGTTTTTGAAGATTTTAGAGTAAGTTGCAACATATTTATTAAAAGTTTCTGAGTTAATGTAAGGCTTAAGACCGTACAGCTCAAACAATCGCTCCCTACTTTTCCTAATGCCCTTAGTTGCCCAGTCACTGAACATAAACTTAGGGCAAATAGATTTAGTTTTCGTTTTTATTGTTTTATTGAACTCCGTGTGAATCACCGAAAAGAATTCCTCATAAAATAGATTGACATTGTCAATAATCTGGCTTGGAATGCCTAAACAACTAATTAAATTATCATTAAACCTATTTAAATTGCTGGGTGTTATTTGTCTAGATTTTATTTGGATTTTTTGTACTGGTGTGTAGGACTCGAAAACCACGGATTGACCGCTGTGATCAGAAGGTAGGTAATCTACAATGGATTTATTCGAGTATTCACAACAACAAAAAACATTATCAATACATGTAGCAGAATTTGTAGTAATTCGGGTTGGTTCTGAAAACACGTTTAACAGATTGAATGATTTAAAAAGATGTAAAAATCTACTGGTATTCGAATTTTTGTCTAAAATATTAACGTTAAAATCACCACAGATAACCAGAGATTTAGGACTAGTTGCAAGTTTAGCTAAAGCATCTTCCATTACTGACTCAAATATAGAGTAGTTTTGATAATTTGGGGGTCTGTAAACGCACACTATTATATGCTTATCGAGCTCAACACAAGACAGCTCAATATTATATTCAACAGATAGATTAACAATGTCACTACGAGTTTTGAATTTAATACAATTTTTAATTAAGATTAATGAACCCCCACGAATCTTAGATTTACGGTTAAAGCAACTGCCCACACTGTAATTTGCGTAATTAATTAGCATTTCATAGTCTCTTAACCAATGCTCAGTGAAACAAACAATTTCAAACTTTGTTCTTTCTAAAAACAATTCAATTTCAAGTTGCTTTGAAGAGAAACCTTGAATATTTTGATGAAACAATTGCAAGTCGTTCTGCTTAGCCCCTTTATTACATTTAGGTCTTTGAGAGCCAGAAGGTACATTTTTATGTTTTGGTATAACATTAATAGTACTGGTATCTTCTGTTGTCTTACTGACTAGTTTAAATCATCCGGAGTGGGTCCCAAGACTCCCATGCTAACAGGCAATGAAATCCTACTACTATTGGACCCCACTCGAGAATCGTCTAACGTTACACAAGGATTGAAAACATTGTAAAAAGAATTATTAGTATAATTACTAATATTGGCCGTGTTAATTATAGAACTATGCATCGACATACTACCTATGTCTGACTGAATATTATAAACTAATAGCCTAGCTATTTTGTGTCTACAACTAATGGGTAGATACACATTACCCCGTGTCAACTTAAGTCTATCAACAAAACTGTTGGTATCAAAGTATATAAGTCTGTCACTATAGTGACCAACTAAGAAATGAACATGCCTGTTTAGCATGTGTATATAATTATTTTTCCTGTTTGACAATTTTTTGAGGTATGGAAAAGCACACAAAATTATTTTCCGACACTTCAACTTTAACAACTCTGTTACATAATTTGTGATGTCTTCTATTCAATACGAGAAAATCGAATTGGATTGTGGAAAAATATTTTGTCTAAATAGCAGCATGACAAACGACGCTGACGGTCCCTTTGATATTCCGATGGCAGACATACCGACGATCGTTAAAACCTACATTGTCGAATACGAATAAAATATTCATAATCGAGTTGAAACCGACTTATTATCGTCTCGATTGTCGAATAATTTATTTAAATAAATCAGTTTATAAACGGCATCGATCGTGGTTCTAAGTTGCTCGGTTTGCCAGATCATTTTCTAAGAATATTGTAATTTTGAGACAGGTGGATATACATAACCAAAAAAATACCCACCCCTCCACTTGAGCAGTGATTACTTACTTAGAGTTACTATTTTATTACCAGTTAATAAAACGTAAAATAGTAATGTATTCATCATAAGTAGTCACCCTACTAAGGAAAGAAAATCATTTTTTATCAATTTTTTAATTTGACAACCTTGTTATTTTCCGTAACCATAGCAACCTGGTTGAATATTTTCGTTACGGAATTTCTAGATTCGCTCTCCACGCTCAAGGCCCGCTATAGCTTAACATAATATATACGCAATAGCTTAATAATAAGATTTCGCATAATAGGAGATTATATCATTGACGATATTCCATGAGCACTTTCCGTAGTTTTCCGCCGGAAACACTTAGGCGGTCGTTTTAAATCTCGCGTCACTTGTACCCGGTTATTTTCACCCATTTCCTACCTCTAGCGTGTTTTTCTTGAGTTTACGTAATCCTTCCGGATACCTGCCAGCTCCACGAGGCAATTTTGAGCCAATCGATAATCGATACGACGCTTTAAATCGAGAGATATAGTTTGTGTTGAAGAGTTGAGGTTCCAATTTAGAGGGATTCAATTTATTTGCGATAGAACACGTAACCGATTTACTTTTTATTTACAAAAATAAAATAAGTTAAGCACAAAGTTTTTTTCAGTAACTCCAAGAACTTTAAAAACCGTCTCTATGAATGCCATGATATTATTAACACACCGTGAATTTTAAAAGTACCCCAATTCATTTAGTAAGTGGCTTCACACACGTCACTAAAATATATGGAATAGCTGAAAAAGAGATTTGCATAAAACGATATAACCCGAGGTGGCCGAACCTTTTTATTTTCACAGTTGTAACGAGAAGTCACCTTTTTACGTCCAATTTATGTCCTTTTTATTTCGAGAGATAAAATGTGCTATTGTACTGGTGCAAATTTGAAGTCGACTTCAAAATTAAAAGCGTACCTCGAATTTATTGCTTAACGGCGACTATCTTTTTAATCTTGTGAATATCTGTTTTTTTTTTGTTATTTCTATCGTAGTGACAAAAAGGCGTAATTTGATACTATCTACAGTCATTTGTTTCTAGTCCTATCTATAATTTAGTGGAACTGTGATAATTTTGATGACCTTAACCTCGTACAAACAATATCAATAATAAAGTGGAAATGTTAGAGCTTGGTTTTAGGTAACCATATATTAGTCAATTTCCAATTTGTCAATTTTTTGGGTGTAATTTATCTATAATATGTATGTATTTAGAAATATATAAGTATGTTTATCAGGACTAGATGGCGTTGTGTGATAGTTGTGGAATATTATTATTATTATTAATTTAGATTGTCCACTAATCATAACAGCTGTAGTTAAGGCCAAAAACTGTACTTAAAACTACATTACCCAAACACCCGTAACAACTATTATGCGAATGGATCTATGTTTGCATAAAGTGGGGGACGTTGGCACCCCAATTACCCTACCTTGTAACCTACTTTCACGCAACGGGTAAAGACTGCTTATTATACCGTCTATGTCGTTAGTCTCCTTTTAAAAGCGAAAAAGTTTTAACTTTTTACTCTTTTCAGCTGAAGAAAACATCTAAAGTGGTACTACAAACGCGTAGCTTTTAAAATATTCCAACATTTGTAGGAACCGACCATATAATTAATTACAGAGAGGTATAATCTTTCTTTTTCTCACATTTAACCGACAAGTGCTCGAATGCAAAGTCTACGAGAATGAGAAAATACTCTATTCTCTAGGGTCATTCAATTATGCAAAGAGCTAAGAAAAGATGTTCTGCGATTTAATGAATTACTTCATAATGAGATTTGCTCTTGAACGGTAGGAACACAGACCGATCAGATTATCTAAAGGGAAGTATTTTAGTTCTTACACAAAAGAGTACCTGATAATGTTATACAAGAAACTAACATTGCCGGAGGTTTTACAAATTCCGATAACGAGTGACATAGTTTGGACAAAAAGCGACACAGACCGCAGACTGAAGTTTTGGGG
The DNA here is from genome assembly GCA_949316265.1 of Diarsia mendica. NCBI lineage: Eukaryota > Metazoa > Arthropoda > Insecta > Lepidoptera > Noctuidae > Diarsia > Diarsia mendica. The sequence goes on from OX438897.1 coordinate 18,718,053, forward strand.
GGACCTATGTCAGCTAACTCAAACTGAGATACAGATACATACCTGTATCTCAGTTGGAGTTAGCTGCGAGTTCAACAAACATTGCTTTGATTAGTGATTAGTTTGAACACTCGCAAGTTTATAGATGTATATTCTTGTTGTTCAAAATCGTAGTACCTACCAATCCCATGGTTTTCATTAACTATACAATGTCGACTGTCTCAAGTTGCAAACAACCCATTTTAACTTTTCCTCAAGACGCAGACAGCGGCCGCTAGATAACTTATATGAATATAACACATACCGCAAGCTTCTACAAACTCGGCGGGCACATCAAAGTGGAACCGCAGTTTGCACAACTTGCAAGCCAAGATGAAATATATCCCCAACGGATAACGAACAGCGAGTAATAAACCTACCGTATTTTACTTCTGTAGCGGCGACGACGACAACGTGACGAGAAAACTTGGAGCGAAATTAAATCGTATTTTTTAAATTAAACCTCTAATCTTCGTACACACCAGGGCACGTCCGCTCGGTGTGAAGATTGAAGCTCGACTGACCTGACTCTCTAGTGGTGTCACTACGGGTGAATCTCTGACTACCCGCAATTGGCGCGTCGGCAGCAGCAATATTTTCAGTGAATACCGTCACGGAACGGAATGTTCATGCGAGCATGTGAAAGGCTTTCACAAGCGCTTGGAACCATTTTATTAGCAGCCAATAAGCCGTAACGTGTCTCGGCTACTTACACCAATGCCATTGATGGAAATTGGACTGCTTTTTATCCAGGAAATGCCTTTTTAGTTCGGTTACCGTAATGAGCATGCTATCTTTTGATAATAATGTAATTTCGTCAACGAATCCTGAAACATTTTCGTGTATTTTTAACAGCCATCTGATGTGCGATCAAATGACGAAATATCACGATTTTCAGGACCAAAATTGCTACCTATTTCCATTTGAAACGCAAGTAAACAAATCAAATATAACGAGGAAGGATTCTCTCCTTTTGAACAAAAACCTTATAAAAATTATTTCGTGTCAAGCAATTTGGAGAGTATAGGTACGTGTTGTATTGTATTCGCACTGTTAGTGGGTCCTTGTAACTGAAGGCCGGTTTAATCTTCGGAACAGCACCTGATCTCCCTTAAGCGGCTCATGATGGATGGCTAACACCTGTCACTGGATTTAACTTATTGTTTTTCCTATTCACGGAAACATTACTGAATGAATGTACATTTCAGCGAAATTAAACAAGGTTTTTGATCAGAGGTAGTTGATTATGTTTTCGTTTGACTTTGTGCTGATGTAGAGTAATGAACTCGGTTTAGCATGAATGGCACAAATAATAACATGACTTCACACCTGTAATCCGTGAAGGATTAGGTTAGGCCTTTTAGTATACCCATATGTTTTAGTCCCATGTAATAGGGGTGACCCTATTGCTATCAACCGGGCACAAATCCAGACGCCATGGCTGCTACTGAGAAATTCCACACAAATAATGTTCATGTTAAATACATCTATATAATTAAAAAGAGAAGTCATAACTGACTGACGACTGACTCATCAACGCCCAGCCCAAACCCTTGGACCTAGAAAGCTGAAATTTTGCACAGAGGTTCCCTTTATAATGTAGACAAGGAATAAGGATTTTTCGAAATTCAACCCCTAAGGGAATTAAATAGGGGATGAAAGTTTGTATGAAAAGTCGTTTTTTTTTCACGCGGGCGAAGCCGCTGGCAAAAGCTAGTAATGTATATTAAGAATTGTGTTGATGGCAATGAGTATCGATAACTGGAAAAGGTGTCAACAAAGGAATTTAATACGCAAAAAGCTTTGTCCGAGGGGCTTCAATTCCGAAAATATCGCTCAGTACGTCACCAACGTCAAATTAATGTGATGAATGAATAATCAAATATCGACGGTACCTACTCTCGTTTACGGCGCGTCATCACAGGTAATCCAATTCTGATGCCTCTGAAAATTTTATTAACACGTAAAAATCCACATCGTTGGCCCCTTTCTCTGTTATTAATTTGTCATTGGTGGTAGTTTATGAAGAAGTTTTTTATTGGTCCAATTATTTTTCAACTATTGAGTAAACCACTTTTATACATGAGAAGGCTAAATAGATGGTGGAAAGTATGATGCCTAGAATTAAAGCGCTTTTAAATGCAGAAAATCTCGAATTGCTTTAATCCCCTAGTCTAATTAGGAAAACCATTCTGCAATATCTGAATCAAAAGCTCCAGGACATACAATGAAAGTGTTAATTTATAGGAAGCCGTCGCAGGCGGAGCGATTCGTAATGATTACCGTTCGTTAGCCGTGCCGGGCCGAGCACGGCGGCAATCTGCCCGGCGATCGTGACTCACTGTCCAGATTATTGTACTGCACAACTGACGTAAATACGTGGCTGCCATTAATCTTACTTTACTCTTTCTCATTTTAATCTTCTTTGGAACACCTGCTTCGTTTGTAATTGTTTCAATCGTCATTCTCCTGTATCCTTATTTTTTTAGAATGAGGGTGGCGTGTTATAGATATATCTATAGCCATCACCTCAGTAGACATCCCATAATCTTGAAACAAAGAAAAAAAAATTTCTTTGGCCTTCCCTACTCTCACATCCATTCCCAAAACTTTCCTAACGTCATTTTCCTCACTCTTCCGCTCACATATCCATTTTCCACAAAACATATCCGAACAACAAAATTGTTCAAATATCTCTAAAATGTTCCGAATACTACAAGTAGTTTTAAAGGGTGGATTTATAGTCCTTTCATTTATTATAGCCGTCGGCAACTTGTCTCTATTACAAAGTCCCAGATAAACGTTATAAATTACATTTTAGGACCAGTTTTAGTTAAAGGAGGCAGAAGCGGCATGGCTGTAATAAAGTAGTTGAGTAATGGACATAACGTAGGTTATACAGTCCGTAGAAACTCCTGATATTATACATGTAATAGAATATAAAGAGAGAGAGATAGAGGAGGCTTCCTCTCTCTCTCTCTGTAATCTCATCAGACCGTTTACCTTATGATTGGAACAAGAATAAATGACATCAAGTCTATAAAAATTCACAACGAGCAACAAAACGAAACAATTCTGTCTTACAATAAAAAAAATAAAACATCACAAATATTTTCTCTCATTTCTCCAAAAAGTTAGTAATAAGCCATTAGTTTTTCGAGAAGAAAACGTGTTCAGAATTAAAGAGCATTTGTCAAACGAACTGACACTTGAGAAGTCAGAAACTTTGCATCCATCTTGAATTTTTTTGTCGTGAATATGAAAGAGTCACGTAAGTACTCCGAAAAGAACATTTTTCTTTTCAAAGTCAATTGGTTTTTCTGCAAATGAAATAGAAATTTTCATGGGATTTTGACAACGTTCACAAGGCTGTAAGGATACAGCCTTGTGAACGTTGTCAACATGTAAATAGGTGCACAGGGTATCTTCTTCGGGGGATGTCTTTCAAGAAGCTTTCAATGCGCTCGTAAAACAACATCGTTTCTTCGTCCCTTTCGTCTGTATTGACAGACGGGACGGGATGATAAAACGATTCGTTGTTTCTAAAGCGGGCTCCACACTCGCGCCGCGAACACCCGCGAACGCCGCGAACCGTGAATGTGGATGGCTTTCGCGCCCCTTCGCGGGCTTCGCGCCTGTTCGCGCCTTGTTCCCCGGTCAGTGTCGGTATTTGCGCCCGCTTCAAAGGCTTTGCGAAGCGCGAACCTCCCGTGAACGCAAGCGCATCCACACTCGCGCGTGAATTCAGTATCGCGGGAGACTCCGTGCCGTGAGGTCGTGCTCATTTGTATTAATAAGAATAATAATCTTGATAATATAGCGATATAATAAAGTTAATAAAATGAGCGTCAATTGGACGAACGAACTGGAACTCGTATTGATCAAATTCAAATTCAAATTCAAATAGTTTATTGCAATCGAGTGCTTTCATGCCGAACCCATTTTATGGGATCCCAAACATAAAGAACATAAAGAAAAAACGAAGGTATATGATGCATGGATGCGAATACAGGAACTTATGAATATAGAAATGACTGAATTAAAAAAAAAAAAAAGAAAGTCTTATGTCCAGCTATAGGACTTATAAAAAAAAAGTGAAAGATTCTTTTGTATACACGTAATTGTAGTGAGCCAAAGCGCATAACGTCACAGCGATAGCAGTGCCTAAATCGGCGTCCATTCTCGACGAGCGCGCGAACTAAACTGTGAACGATTGCGAATGTGGAGGGACACGTTGTTCGCGACGACTTCGCGGCAAATTTACTTGCGCGAATTTGACAGTTGTTCGCAGCGCGAGTGTGGAGCCCGCTTAAGAAGGTTTTATTTAGATACAACAGTGACATTTCTCGTAAGAATAATGTCCGAATAATTTTGACTCAATTTTGTGTTATTGAGTTGAGGTCCACTCAACTCAATCCCCCAATAGATATTCGAAGTTATGTTTATTTTGAATTATTTTATTATTTTTCAATTCGATTTTTACCGTGGGTTTTTTTCAAAAAAAAATATTATGCTTAATTTTTGTTAAGCAGTTACCATAAAATGTAAGTGGTGCTATTTATCTCCTGACAACATAACAAAATCCGACATAGCCAGTTTTTCAGTTCGGCAAATGAAGACCCTATTTACAAGGGTGGGAGCACATCAATCAGTGTAGTGGCAGAGATTACAGCGGTAGGCACACTGTCGGGATTCGGTGATCAATCACCCTTAGCTCTGCCGGTATAACAATCTGGCTAACAGATCCCAAAGACACGTGTTGCGTGGGCGGTATTACTTGATTTATTCATAATCTTTAATGGGAGATTTATATTAGGTCTTTACCTATGAAATTGCCGTTCTGCAGTACTGGCCATTTCAAATCAAAATATTTTTTGTTAAAGAAGCTGATGATACACAATCTACGGCTGAATTAGCAGCAGCTTTCGACGTTAGCGTCAAAACAATATTGGTCCATTTGCGTCAAATTGGCAAGGTAAAAAAGCTTGACAAATGGGTGCCCCACGAACTCAATGATCGCCAGCGCGAAGTACGCGTCGAGACGTGCCTTGCACTGCTCAACAGACACACAAATGAAGGAATTTTGAACCGCATTGTTACCTGCGATGAAAAATGGATCCTGTACGATAACCGTAAGCGCTCAGCAAGTTGGTTGGATCCTGGTTCAGCACCTAAACAATGCCCTAAACGAAAACTTACCCCTAGAAAAGTGATGGTCACTGTTTGGTGGTCTAGCGCCGGTGTGGTTCATCACAGCTTCTTACCAAACGGGGTGAGCATTACTGCAGATGTGTACTGTGAAGAACTGAACACAATGATGGAGAAGCTGGCACATCTCCAACCAGCATTGGTCAATCGCTCGTCTCCGCTGCTCCTGCACGACAACGCGCGACCTCATACTGCACAGCAGACGGTCTCCAAGTTGCAAGAACTGGGGTTGGAAGCTCTCCGTCATCCGCCCTACTCACCAGACCTTGCGCCTACAGGCTACTACTTTTTCCAGAATTTGGATAACTTCTTGGCGGGAAAAAAATTCAATACCCGAGAGGCAGTACAAAATGCTTTTGAAGAATTTGTTGCCTCCCGACCAGCTGATTTCTTTAAGAAGGGCATCAATAAATTGCCACTGCGTTGGCAAAGATGCATTGATTGCATGGGTGATTACTTCGATTAATACAAATAAAAAATACATGAAAAAAATTCGTTTAAATTTTTTCAAACAAAACGGCAATTTCATAGGTAAAGACCTATTATTTGGAACTTTTGACGTAGTTGGATGGGCAACAATAGGCTGAGACATGAATAATTTCAAAGCAATAAAATAATATCGTGGGTATTCCTGCCCCCCTACTATGACGTCTTAAAACAGTCCTAACTTAATGTTATTCCAGTGTGGAAACGTGACAGAACTATACAGGGTGTCTAGCGCCATCTCTCCTCCACACTGGATTAAGAATAAGTTAGGAATGTTTTAAGACGTCATAGTAGGGCCCCTGGTCGTCACAGCTTACTAGTTAGGTTTTCAACGTTGTAGAGCATTCGAGAACTATTGTTTTATATGAGTGTTAAATTATAATTAATCATATAAAAAAATAATTTTCGTGAAGGAACCTGGCATGTAAGCCTAGAACAATTTCAAACACATATAAGTATATGCGGGTATATATTGAACCCTGTGAACCCGCAAGGGATACCCAAGATATTCGTTACCTTACTCAACGTAAAACAGTAAGTGGATCTCTCAGCGCTTATAAAGATCGGTAGCCACGAAACCCTAAAACGCGAACTTGCTGAGCCGGTGCCTTACAAAAATGATGGGCGATAGCTTTCAACTTAGCGAGGGTTCGCGTGCCGGCCTGATCCTAATCACCTTTCGAGGGTACTGGACCCATTATTACTTAATCTTCTGATTATGTAAGCTGATTATGGTGTTTTCGGACCGTCTGACCTTGATCATGATAGCTGTTAAGGCGTGCGCAATAGAGGTGTTCGTGTTAATATTGCTTTTCGTGGATCCTTGATACATGAACGGAAATTAATAAGTAACGTAAGTTTTTAACTTGCTGATGATGAATGGACGAACGGGTGTAAAAATTACCTTAACGAAACTGAAAGGCATTTATTCTTTCCGTCATTGCGATATTTGTTTTGTTCTTGACCATACCTGTTAAACGTTTTACTCACAGAAGGTCAAAGATCACAAGTTTTTAATTCAAATGAGTTTTATGTCTCTTTTACTTTTCAATGCAGCCATCAGCATAATGTTTTGAGTGCGTTTGACTTTTATACCCTTGCTGTAAACGTACTTTTAATTCACTCAAAAAATGCTACCTATTTAGCAACAATTTTAGTTGATTAATTTGATGTTGTGGTATTTCCAGCTTTTATTAACGTCATTTCAGTAAAATTGGGTTAAGATTTTCGTTAGTTCAACGTGAACTCAAAGCTATTTTGATTCTTCTTCTTCGCAAATTGTTCAAATTTGTTTCAATGTTCTGCCACTTTCTATTAAAGCTGACTATGGCTCTTAATTTAAAATAATGTTGAAGAATTCTACTTCTCCTTTATAGAAGCTACTGAGTGACAGCCAAATGGACTGAAAACGGAAAAGCTTTTTGGCCATGAAACCCTAAAAACGCTGAGGAGTATCTCGTAATTTTTCCTTATGGGGTGACCCATTTATTTAGGCAAGAGTTAAATAAATGGAACACAATTTAAATAAATGGGTTACGATTTATTTAATTGTTCCCTTCGGCGTCCAAAATATTGGGCCTTTGAAATATCCTACCGTTTGGAGTTTAAATCGATGTTGCAAAACTAGATATATTATTTCGAAGGTTCCTATTTTGTAGATATGAATACATTTGGTTGTTACCTCAGGCATATCGTGTGGTTATCCGGGTATATTTTAAATAGTGTCACAAACACGCTTTCGTATTCATAAAATATGTTTTTTTTTTGTGAATATTTCCGTTACCCTTCCGTGTTATATAAATCGTATCGTTAATTAGTTTGCCTGTCAAGTTATAGGTCTCGAGCTCGAACCCACGACACACCTGTGATTTTTCAGATTAAAAAAACATCGTGAGGAAACTAGCATATCTGAGAGATATTTCTCGGCGGCATACTTATAAAGCCAAATCAGAGGCCCATGGGTGGTATAGAAACTCTGACACTAGGTTAAAACACACGATAAAAAGAATAGGGGATCGGACTGGGTCAAAATAATATGATTCTGTTTAGTCCGTAAGTTAGATTATCGAAAAATATTGAATACGTGTTTCTAGTTTTATCAAATCAATAAAAAATTACGAAGATAAAACGCGTCAAAGATCTTGGAGTGGGGCTTGAAACGTCACTTGTGTCGTCAAAATGTACTATTATGACGTCACACGAGTTTTCGAAGCACTGTATCGTCTTCATTTTAAGTTAACGTGAAAAAAGAAAAAACACGTGTCCAATATTTTTTGGAAATCTATCTGACGGACTTATTGGTTTTTTTTTGTTTGATCCCCTATTTAAAATCATTTCTCTAGTTTCAAACCACATTAATTCCATTTAATATCAATTTCACCACAACGTCACAATCACGTTGCACAAATTAAGCCGAGAACGCCTGCATCGGACGTAAAGTTCAAAGTAATATTTGCTGAGTTCGCAACTCATTACCCGCGGCACCACAAACGTTGAGCTGACCTCACTGTACTACCAGTTAACTGAGCTCACCAAACTCCCAGTAACCCGCCACATGATTACTACAGAAACGTTGTCTTGCCACCTCTGAACTTTTCCCTCTTAAAATAAACTCGCTTTTAACTTGGAATTTTCTAACTCTCACGAAAAGAACAAATTTTATGTGAACTTCACGACTGGACCGAGGAGTGGAAGTCGCAGTGTTTGCGATTCGTTCGGTTTATGGTTATAACTTGTCTTAGTTAACAGGAAGCAGGATATTGTGCTGAATTATGTGTAAGAAGTTTTACTTGTCAGGGAAAAATGGCGCTTTTGTTTCTGTTTCAGTTGTAGGTATATTGTGATTTTTATGTCTTACGAAACATTTTTTCCTCAATAATGTTGATAATTTGGTAAATTATAATTGAGAATAAAAGGAGGCATATAATTAAATACTTAGTCATCATTTCAATTAACAACACCTACAAACCTCGTTTAAATGAATCGACTATTTTCATTGCTTTCCGTAAACAACATAATTATTATTTTATTTTATTAAAACCGTGTTGAAAGTGCCTGTACTCTTGCTGTTTTAAAATCAAACAAGTAGTGTTTCATAGGATCTATTTCTAGACGATACGTGCTCAGTTCTTGTTAAATGTGCTTATGTATTTCTGTTACAAAATGTTAATTTGTGTGACTCCATTCAATGTACCTATTCAATGTGCCTATTTAATTCTGTATAATTTAATTTAATCTAATTTTTGAACTCAAATTTTAATCTATAATAATTATATTAATTCTCTATTCTTTTAATTTTATTTGTAATTGATGTAATGTGTCTGTATTTCTCATTGATAAAGTCTTAATTTATAATTATTTTCTATCTCAATTTAATTGACGTTTATTTATAATCTTTAGTTTACTGTATTTTAATTTAATTTAACTACGTACTTGACATTTTAAATTCAATGTAAATTTTAATTTTGATATATGTATTTCCGCTCCAGTTTTTATTATTGATTTTATACAAGTGCTGTGCACACCTATAAGTGACGAATTCACCGTAAAATTGTTAAATAGAATATAACTTAATGTAAGGTTTTAGTGAATAAGTCGTTGGTGTGTCAATAAATAAATAAATAAATTTCCGATTTATCACACACATTCAAAGCCTAAACGGCTTATTACTATCTTCAAAGGCTGAATGGAATTGAAGCCAATAGAGAATAGTGTTGGGAATCGTTATAGATCCGACCCGAGGTAGTAAATCTAGATTCAGGCAAGGTTAGAGCTATATACGTAACCGCGGCAGACTCAGTCGCGGATAGAAAGACTGCGAGGCTGGCACGAGACTAGAATACCAAATGTTGAAGAATTAGGTTGGTTCAAAGTTTTTGTTTGGATAACGTGTGGGGGGGGGTAGACACAGCGACATTCTACCAGCACACCATATTGTATAATTATCACTTGCTTTAGTGAACAAAAACATCGTGAGGAAACAAGCATGCCTTTATTTTTGAACGTTTTGAAATCAACAAATGACTCCTCCCGCTCTAACAGAGCGTTAGGGAGTGTCAGACTTCCACTGACAAAAAACAATCCATGTTCCTTCTTAGCTCTTTGTGTCGAGGCCGCGGTTTCTCTTTCAAACAACCCACAGCCCCGACGGGAAACAACAACAAGCATGCCTGAGATATATTTCTCAACGGTATGTAAACTTAAGTCAGAGCCCAGGGCGGCATAAACATTCTGACACCAGGATAGGCACCACACGATACAGAAAGAAAGACCAGTAAATTCAAAAATGTTATCAACTCACGCTTGGGGGTAGGTAGAAACCACAGAACGCCACCTACTACGATCCTAACATATTCCTTTCGTCATACGCCAGTGATAAACTCAGTTATGTCAATGAAGTAAAAACTCGTTTTAAAAATATAAAATGTTATGAAGTTATGAAAACGTTCACCGCTTGTCTAGCTAGGCCCTCTGAAAACAAATGACACCGTGAAAAAAAAACATTTAAATTCAGAGGGTTGACAGTTTCAACTTTCATTTGTCTCGTTCACATTTTTGTTTGCATGAAAGTTGAACAAATTAAGATTACTTTTTAAGATTATTTTAATTAAAGTCAGACTGAACTGGTGTCACCAGAAAGCTTTTATTTAATTTTAAACTAATTAGTTATTGCAGTTGTAAGCATAATAAGAGATTTTATTTAAGTGTTTATTTATAGACATCATCGTCTAGCTTTTCCCAACTATATTGGAGTCGGCTTCCAGTCCAAGTCTAAGTTGAACCAACTGCCTATCTGACCTCCACAAGCCGGTTAGTACTGGATAACATAATAATAATAACAATATAATAATAATAATATTCCACAACTATCACACAACGCCATCTAGTCCCAAGCTAAGCAGAGCTTGTGTTATGGGTACTAGACAACTGATAAACATACTTATATATTTCTAAATACATACATATTATAGATAAATTACACCCAGACACAGAACAAATGATCGTGCTCATCACACAAACATTTGTCCTGGGTGGGAATCGAACCCACGACCTCCGGCATAGCAGTTAGGGTCACTAACCACTAGACCAACAGGCCAGTCCCCATAATACCCCTTAGTAAGACTGGTTTTCAGTATTTAGTATGAATTAGAAACCAATCATATACGAATATTTTTGTATGATTCCTTCCTATTAGTTGTGAATAGCATATGAATCTCTTTTCCTTATTGATTTATGATAAAACGAGATTACGGAAGCTTTTCGTCTTTGTTAGGAAGGAATAAGAGTTTACTGATAAGGTTATTCTTCTACAAATTGCTTTTTTATTATTGAAATAAAAGCTGATTTGCGTACCTATATCATGTGTACATACATACAATTATGTATTTTATATACTGGTATTGTCAAAGAAACATTAAATTGTACCTATTAGATATGTTTCTAGATTATTATATCCACTTTGTGAAAAGTTTGGTATCAAGGAGTGAGTCTTGGTCACTCCGTTTGCCCACAGAGATTTTATGGGCTATCGGGATTTGCTCATGATAATATAGCACTGTTATATTTGTTTGATAAAACAGACCACCTCGCAATATTACTTCTTTATACATATAAATAATAAAAAAAGGGTTTGACCACGTTTATATTATCCATTTCTTAGTTTCAAGGTTGTTATTTTTTTTTTCAGGTAAGAAAAGGTCACATTTAATCCAACTTATGTACCTTTTCAAGGTTTATTTTACGTTTAACTTAAGTTATTCATGACCCTAATCCAAGTTCTGTTGTAAGCTGGCCTGATCCAATCTAACTTTTTCTACTTTTCCACTAAAATCTTGTTACAAGATAGCTGAATAGTTTAGATGTCGTTTTTGGAAATAAAAGAAGAATATTAAAGCTACTTTTTAATAACTTTATGGAAACAAACATGGTACGGTTAAACACACTGGCATTAAGTTTTCAAATCAGGATCAATAAGAAAGGGTTAAAATAATAAGTAGAGTTTCCATATTTATACCCATTATATATCGAGTTTCATCCGTGCCTCGGATAGCACGTTAAGTCGTTGGGCCCGGCTGTGATCTTTGTCGTTGACGGTAGTCACAGATAATCTGAAAATATGACAACAGACCGGAAACTGACCCCAAATGTTGGGAAAAAAAGATGATGAAAACAATAAAGTATAATTAGAAGTAGGATGCAGAAGCTCACAGATGTCTACACCATTCAACACCCATTAAAAAAGGTACGTTTAAGATGGAGCAAACACATAAGTAACAGCTTGATTGCATATCATTTCCATTGTCCCTACAAAATAAACTATACTTACCTACTAGGGAAACCGCCACAAATCACGCTTCAATTTGAATAAGTAATTATGTAATCGTTTCAGAACGTATTAATTAACCTATCAGAAAGTTAAGACCGAACTTAAATACAAGTATTTAATTACATAACTACCTAACCGGGGACAGTTATTAGGTCCTGTACAATTTTGTTAATAAAATCGTGTTCGCTATGGTAGTTATAGCTTATTTTCAAGATAAGGGTTTTCTTTTTATTTCAGCTGCCTGGTAGGTATGGTGGTTTAAAGATGAATAAAAAGAAAACAAACTTGCAATCTGTAAACATCAACTTAATAGGTATTTAGATTCAGTATAATAGGGTCCCCACAGTAACCTTTAAACAATATTATACCAACTGTGCAGTAAGAAAGTGATGTAAAGTAAGAAGATAAACCACAATACTCTTCCTACGAGACCCATAAATCATGAGTCCAACTCGCTCCTGCTCTGTTATTTTTCGTAATAAAGTCCTACCATAAAAAATACGGAATCCTAACAAGACATAACCTCCTTAGCTGCTCATACCCCAGCCTCACCAAACTCTCATTTAGTTAATAACGTGATACAAAGACATAATCCAGGGCAGGCGCGTCAAGGAAGTAATAATGTGGAAGAGCTAATACATTAGTCGAGGAAAATGTTGGGTGACGTATGTACCAGACCCCACACTATACTACTTGGAACGGTATGTTTTAGAAACGGGAAAAGTGAATAAGAAATTCATGTGTGTTGTATTGAGAGAGGAGCTGAAAAAGTCTGGCTGGGAAAAATAAAGGATGTATTTTGTGCAGTCCAAGTTTGTGGTTGTGTTTCAATTCGAAGTATGCTTTAGAATACAAAGCCACTTATATGAAATATTAACATAAATGGTGGACTATTAGCATAATAATATCAGTGGCGTTTAAAAGCTCCAAAGAAAACGTTGTTTATCTTCAAAAAAAATGCTATAAATCTGCCTAGTATTTTCCCAACTGGGGTAGGCTTCCTATATAACCGAATACAGCTGAAAACAGGATCTCTTGTCTAAATGACAACAGCTACACGAGAATAATTTAACCATAAAGTTCGACATAGGTTAGTGCTTGACAAAGCTTGTCCGAAGATGAGTGACTTATACATATACCTAGAGTTTCTTCCGTGCCTCAGAAAGCTAGTTAAGCCGTTGCTCCCGGCTGCCATTGAAGATCTTTGCCAGTGGTTACAGATAGTAAATGGCCCGAAAGTCTGGTAACCCGTCATACCAAGTGGTACACTTACGACCAAGTACTAGCCTGTTGTAAAAATATTATTCTAAAAAACATTGAAAGCAAAATCACAAGAAATATACACTCACAAAATGAAAACAAATGTCCAAGCGCTTCAATTATGTTGATTTAATAAGGAAAAGGCGCTTTCCTCTTTATTTGAGATGTTAAGAGCCACGTGTACAGCATCTACTCGAGGTTACGAGCGACTCATAAAACTGTGGCAATCTTTCGTGAGGCGCTAAGGTTGCAGACAGATGACAGGCTTTAGGACGATTTAATTGTTAAACCTCGAGTGATTTACGAATATTAGGACTGCCGTAAACTGTTGCATTGATAAAATACCTGCCCTAACTCAAACTCAAAGTATTTATTCCAATTAGACCATTACAAGCACATTTGATTGTCGAAAAATAACAAAGAAAGCTGTTTATTACGTACATGACCTCTTTTTTTTAAAAGTCGGTTATAAGTTACATAATTATTATGTAAAGCAATAAATATGTACTCGTAGCTGAATCAAACCACTTGCAACCACAATCGCTTTACTATATATAATTCACGCCCACCTGCTTAACATTGAGAACCCGTAAACCACACACTCTAGCCAAACCAACCTTCCGGCGCTTAGAAGTTGCTACAAGTCATTGCAACACAACTCACAAAACCACAGCACTCGTGTTGTGAGTCGGAAGTCGCAAGTCGCTTAAGTCGTCTTGTGAACGGGGCATAATCGCGTAATCAACGCAAGCAGACTGGAGCAGTTCCCTGCGACTCATTATACGGAGAAGAGCCCTGAATTACCTATTACTTTTAACATGCGAGGAAATGCGCGCTCTTCACCAAGAGTGAACGAGGGCGAGTCCGGATAGTGTCGAGTTGATCCAGTTTTATTTTACCGTTACCGTACAAGTTTTTATGGAAATCTTCGCGAAAATAAAAGAAGGGTGTTGTTTATTACACCAGGAAGCAAATATGTAACTATGCTTAATTATTTTACTGTCATGTATTCCTAAGTTTTTATGATCTAAATCTTGGAGAATGTGGCAGGTGAGCAGCATACCACTTAGACAAACAAACAAGAGACGTGTGCTCTTTTACGAGTTTTTTTATTGTTCCCAGGAACTTTTACTGTAATGGCAAAAATGGGCTTATTCCACAAATACCCCCTGAGAAAATCTCCCTCAGGGGGGAAAATTGGACTCAGATGTAAAACATGTCCAGAAAGTCCCAGTAGCATTTTGAGTTATTCCATTTTCCCCCCTGAGAGAATACCTCGGGGTGGAAAACTGAACTCGAATGTAAAATCATTCCGAAAATCCCCCTTATCATTTTGAATTATTCCACTTTTCCCCCCTAAGGTTACATTTTCAAACGGTATTGGCAAGGACAAGTAGGAAATGAGAAAAAAGGATAATAAAGTCCCACAAACTACCAGGAGAATAGAAGTAGGCAGGAGGTATTGAAAACTGGAATGAAAGTTTTTTTTTTAAAGCATAGGTGGTAAAGTCCCACAAACTACCAGGAGATCAGAAGTAGGAAGGAGGGATTGAAAACTGGAATGAAAGTTTTTTTTTTTAAAAGCTTAGGTTGTAAAGTCCCACAAACTACCAGGAGATCAGAAGTAGGAAAGAGGTATTTAAAAATACAAATTATCTAAAGTTCTTCTTCGTCGTGGCGGTGTCTCTTTTTTACAATCAAATAGTTTTGATCAGAACGCTGCCACCTGGACGGCGCTGGTGGTGGCTTTAGACAGGTCCCTCAAAGTGCAGGTGGAATCTCACATGAACGAACAGGACAGGAAGTGGGTCATAGTTTGTGTTGAGACACCGCAGTCACACCTTGCTGTATTGGAATACCGCCACCAGTTCAAGTTGTATCTGCAGCGATCCTCCTGGTTTCATAATCAGTCTTCCACGTGGGCAGCAGGTGTCTCACTAGGAACTTTGCTGTAATTTCGACATAATGTGTCGGATGGGGATGTCTAAGGACCCACAACTTTTTATTTGATTTTATAACCCTGTTGTCAACTATTCATTGGTCAACCTGAGTAAACTCTTCCGATTCTTCAGCCTGCCTATTAAACAATATTATCTAATATGAGAAACTAGTTACTGCGTCCATAATTGTGTTAAAATAGCATGCAAAGTTACGTATAAGATTTTCCTTTTGACAGCCTTTACATGTCGATAGTCAAAGGGTTAAACTGCACTACGAAGTCTGCTTTCCTAGTGCCAATTAACCTTTGAATGCCACGCTAGAAATAAAGTAAAATTATTGTTCCTTTTGACCTTTAGAACCTGTTTAAAAGGAACCTGATGCAATTTAATTGAAAACATTTTTGTAATTGATCGAGAATGAGACGGCACGGTTGGCGCAGTGGCTGAGCGATTGGACTGCTGCGCTGCGTGTCGCGGGTTCGATCCCCGCACGGAACAAATATTTGTATGGCCTACAGATAATTGTTTCGGGTCTGGGTGTGTTTGTGTATGTGAGTTTAAATGTTTGTAAACGCACCCGTGGGTGCGTTTACAAACATTTGCCCCACACTAGGAATTTCTCCTGTATCGTGATACAGGAGAAATTCCTAGTGTGGGGCAACGTTTTTTTAAAAAAAAAAAAAAAAAAAAAACCCCCTACTGAAACAGTACTCTGAAACTGAAACTTTTCTTATCCTGGGAATTGAAGCAATAATTTTCCTCGAGGAGTTTGTTTTGTGCCCCATAAACCAGCAGAATTTTAATCAAAAGGACTTTCAATTTTTGTTTCTACTGTCGTTGTTTCTTATTTGATCTTTTCTTTTTTTTTTCTTTTCCAAGGAGTGGAACACCCTGCCTACGTCGGTTTTCCCGAGTTCATATAACCCCAATCTATTTAAGTCGCAAGTAAATAGGCTTCTTCTGGGTAAGCTCGTTCCATCGCCCGCGACGACCTAATTTTTGCCCTTAGGGCAAGATTGAGGTCAAGAGTAAGCCCATTTAAAATTTTAAAAATTCTAAACTTAAACAAAGAACACTTTTGTTTCAGGCTACCAACTGTTTGCAAACTGCAACGAAGAAGAAATGAAAGAAAAATTGGACTCAAAGCTAGAATAAAGCGTCCAACTCTAAAATATTTATGTTGCACACAATTCCAAATAACAAAGACAAAGTTGGCGCCGGCTGGGCATTCATCGAAGCCGACGGAGAAAAATTGTCAAGCACATGAGGTTCGACGGGTGTGTGGCAACGACTAAATTGAACGTCGACGGATGTGGGAGCAGCCCTATTCGCCTGGCTGCCTGCACCTCGCACCCGTCGCTAACAGGGATGGCGAGTTGCCACACAAACATTTTTTTTCCTATTTCAAGCAACAGTCAGATTTTTTCAGGCCTGTGTCAATCACGACGTGTCTAAATGCTTTTGACGAACATTCCACTTTGACGAACAATTAGGAGGGGAAAAAATAGTGTTTCCTAGCATCCCTAGCTGCACACAACTGTACGTCGACCGTCAACACTCACTGCAATCTACACCCACTCACAGGTACATTTAACGACCCACTGCAAAATTCACACAGCTTCGCGTCTAGTTTAGCTAAACGCCTTTCTCGGGAATGAATTTCGCCGTTTTCGCTTATTTCCTAGAGCGCTTTGTGAAAACTACAAATATTGGAACACTTTGTAAAGGTGAACTCGGAGCTTAATAGTTTTAGGATGCAAGTAAACTGTTTGTTAACCTTTTAAGAGGGTAACAAGAAAATTTTATTTGCACTTGGTGCTTTTCTTTTCTAAACTAATTTTATTTTAATATTTTTTTACGAGTTAACCTTTAGAATTAATGATTTAATTCCAAAAATATTTCACTAGCAGAAAGCTACATTATTTGAGGATGCTATAAGCTATACATTATTTATTTATAGCATGATTTTTAGCCTAGCTACCACAGTTTTTGTAGGCGAAATCGCAGGCGAAGCGCTAGTTTCTAATAAAGGAACCACCTTTCTCAGGATAGGTAATCTGTTTGAGTACCTATAAAGCTTGATCTTGTAAATAGATACAAGATCAAGCTAGAGTAGATTCTACATTAATCTTCCAAGTTTCCCAGCTCTATTTCTCTAGACTGGATAAAAATCTAATCCTCATAACACGACGCTAAAGAAATAAAACCTTCACAAAATACAGGACGCGATGAGAGATTGTTTTCAGTTCCGTACCCGTCGGTTGCTGCACAGGAGAATAAAATAATGTGGCCATTTCCTGGTGCCTTTTGATGCGCCCGGCGAAAGGTTGCTAACGGTATTTTTAAATTGAGCCTCAATTAGGGTTGCCCTCGTCCCGGTTGCCGGGTTGCCGGGTTCTCCTCGTTTTGTAAACGTGAAGGCGTCCGGATGGATTTAAAAGCATCTGTATTCTGTAAGTTTGGAGCACTGTTAGCAAACTTCGCAAAGGCTTCGGCGAACAAGTTCCATCGTTGTCTCTTTTGGCTAGGAAGTTTGAGACTAACTAAATGACGAGACTAGGGGACAAAGGGAGCAAAGCGTTTGTGTTAGGTATCATTTTGAACAAGTATGTCCAAAGAAAGTTAAGCGGTACAAAAATAAGCAACCATGTTTTTCAGTTTAAGAACCGATCAATCGAAGAATTCAATTAGAACATATCATCTATCTATCTATATAAATAAAGAGAGAAGTCCTGACTGACTGATTGACAGACTGACTCATCAACGCCCAGCCCAAACCCTTGGACCCAGAAAGCTGAAATTTTGCACAGAGGTTTCCTTTATAATGTAGACAAGGAATAAGAAAGGATTTTTCGAAATACAACCCCTAAGGGAGTCAAATAGGGGATGAAAGTTTGTATGGAAAATCGTCATTTTCACGCGGGCGAAGCCGCTGGCAAAAGCTAGTTCAAAATAAACATCTACGAATTACTACAGCATGCAGAGTCCCAAAATAAATACACGGGAGAACTCAGACCGGTGTGGAGGCACTGAGGGAAGGCAGGTAACCGTTCCGATGCCGCATCCGCTCGCCGGGGAAACTTATTAGCATCGACCCCTGCAATTAACTCTATACCATTTCCGTGGGGTCCCACAGTCCCCCAGTCTCGACCGGGGTGGAATAACTACAGAAACACGATCCTAGTCGCCTTTAGCGACACTATTCGAGAGTAAATGAAATGTAAATTGTACGCTCGAATGGGCTTGTTGAGTGTAAGATGATTCATTCAGTTGTATCGCTCTCTTACTACCGATTAGTATTAAGATTTCTATTTATAGGTTTAGTCTTGTTTTGTTAGATTGATGAAGGTAGGTCAGTGACGACTTAGTTTCGGCCGCAGTGCTCCTAAATCAACCCTTCGAACTGCCAACTTCGTATGTTGTTTTAATGGATACAGTTCAAGAGAGAAGATAGCAAAATCAATACAATTACCTCGACTCGTAAAAGCTTTCTACATATCTGAATGTACTCGTAGTATGACGTGCACTTTAGCAGTTCACAAGGAGCTAGAAACCACATTAGAGCGTTAATGGGTTTCTGTACTGAGAAATTATATTATGAGGTAAAAAGGCTTTTATAAAATTAATTATTCTTTAGGTATTATTCGTGGGTACCATAAAATATGCAGAATTTTTCATACTTTTAATAACCTTTAATAAGCTTTTTTTCCTGTATAACATAGAAAAAACAATTCCAATCTTTAAATAGAATTCTGAAAGCTTGAACCACTCACACTAATATGTCACATTTCAAAAATGAAAGTGGAAAGAGTAGTTAGCTTTTTCAGGAAAACGCCGGTAATGTGACATTTCACAAAACTTTGAGTTTTGAAGCGACTTTCTCGATTGTTAATTATTATCAAGTATCAAGTCGTCTGCGTTTCTACATAATTATGACAAATGTAGAATCTGTACGCAGAAACTTTTATCATAAATAATTGTTACTTTAGCCGGCTCCCTTTGCGTCTGAGGCCCACGCTTCATGTTAAAACTTTGCTGAAAATTATACAACAATTTAAACTTTAAAGCTTCGCATACTGTGAGCCTATTTTGTGATGCGTACATCTTTTGCCTCATTCTACATAATGAGTTGATCTTTATATAGCTCATTCTGCATAATATTATACAGACCCGACAGAGGTGAAATTATAATCTATTCCATATTTGCAGTTTTTAACTTACTTTTAGTACCGTAACCACAATGTTACAATGTTAGAATGTCTGCGGTTCTGTGAGTAGATATGAGTAAAAGTATTACTGAATTTAATTTAGTAGTAATGGCTTATGCTCAGGTACTAAATTTAACAAATATTCTTCCTTTTACACTAACAGTAAACCATTAGCGATACCCAAATTAATGACAAAATTTTATTACACAACTGGATTTTCAACCGTTAGCTCTGCGTCAACAGAACGTTTTTATTTTGGCATTGATTTACACTGTTGCCTAGTGCTAGTGTAACTGGGCAATAATGACTTAAGTAAGGTAATAATATTACCATATGCGTGACAAAACTCCGTGCTTAAGCAATACCCAGTAATAATCCACAACTGCAGTGACGACTTTTCAGAACTTACTTCTTTCATTTAATGACTGTATTCGCTACTTTGCTGGAAAAACTAAATAATGTCATATTCAACCCTTCTATAAACTGTGTCATTGGGTCCGATAACACTTTTACGTTATAAAGGTAACCCTTTCGACCTAATTCTTGATCACTTAGCGACCCGCGCCCTCTGGTTGGGGCTAATAAAACCAACCCATAATTAACCCAGACCCCCGAGTGGACCCCGATTAAAGGATGCTTTATCAATTGTTACCCTTTTTGTTGAAGCCGTGAAATGTTTTTTTTTTTTTTCAGCAGTAGATTTCTTTTAAGGGTAGTGTCCAAATTTTCTATGCCTGTGTTTTGTATGTATGCATCCGACTGGTGTTCCAGAGTTAAGCAGGTTTAAACAAAAATAACAAACCAACTCTACAGCTTATTATATATATTATTATATAAGCAGTACTGGTGTTAGGAGATTCCTCTCTCAAGGACCATGACCACCGCGGTACATTGAACCCTTTTCCGATACCGGTGGGGTACTATCTATCTATCTATATAAATAAAGACAGAAGTCCTGACTGATTGACTGACTGACTCATCAACGCCCAGCCCAAACCCTTGGACCTAGAAAGCTGAAATTTTGCACAGAGGTTCCCTTTATAATGTAGACAAGGAATAAGAAAGGATTTTTCGAAATTCAACTCCTAAGGGAGTTAAATAGGGGATGAAAGTATTTATGGAAAATCGTCATTTTCACGCGGGCGAAGCCGCTGGTAAAAGCTAGTTTTCCATATTTTTGGTGTTTTTTTATCTAAACTAATATTATGAAGAAGAAACATTTGTTTGTTTGTACCCATTTAACTCAAAAGCGGGCGAAGCCGTGGGCGAAGTGCTAGTAGGAGTAGTAGGAATATAAAACATATAAAACGCCACTTAGCCACATTCTAGTGTAAACCCTGTGTTAATTGCAAGTCCCAACACGCAAAGTAAGAAGAAGCAATCCCTGAGTTTCGAGGCACTTAAGTGAAGGCAAAATACGTACATACATGAGAGCCGCAAATTACGGAATATTGAAATTATGTTCCCACCATATGAGCTTTTATTGGCTTCTCGAGACGAAATTGATACTTTGATTCAATTCTCTGCACCAATATGCCTTTGATACTTACTACGAGTATTCCTACATGATATAGATTTCTTTAATAACAATATGCTTATGTATGAGGACAATTTGGGTATGTATGGTACATCGTAGTAAAAGCTATATTGATAGGAAAAAGTAATGCTACGCAAGATGACACGTTACGGCTGTACTTCAGCTTACAGTAGCTACTTCATTCTATTATGTATAACTAGCTTTTGCCAGCGGCTTCGCCCGCGTGAATATGACGATTTTCCATACAAACTTTCATCCCCTATTTAACTCCCTTAGGGGTTGAATTTCTAAAAATCCTTCCTTATTCCTTGTCTACATTATAAAGGGAACCTTCGTGCAAAATTTCAGCTTTCTAGGTCCAAGGGCTGGGCGTTGATGAGTCAGTCAGGACTTCTCTTTCTATTTATCTAAATTTGCGTGAAAGTACTTAACGAACCTAGTTGTTCTACTCGTTTAATTTTTTAACTATAGTTTACCTATACCATACCTCCATGACTCCCGTACTTATTATCTAATAACAGTCTTACATTCCTCAGTCCTACCGTAAAAAGTGATTTTTCTCAAACATGCTTGGAAATTTGAGCATTATTTTGACAACCTTCTTCGAGATAAATCGAAATTGCTGTACTGGCCAGATACATGCGACCAGCGGCCGGCAAAAGTTGTATGAAAATCCATATCTGTCGTGTTTAGCGGCCAAATAAATTACATACTAAACTCATATCTGTCGTGTTATTTAAAAATGGAACGATCTTTTACTCTGAACCATAGCAACCAAGGAGGTGACTTATTAAAGGTTTTTCAACACACTTGCTCATAAAGTGGCTATAATTTCACCGCAATTAGGCACGTAATGACACCTATAATCAAACTGTGACTTTTTCATTGCTATTATTCACTAGTGAGTTATAGGTTTTTTTTTAAATTTTATTGGTTCAAATTCAAATTCAAATTCAAATTTATTTATTGTTTGTCACAGGTGAAATATTAGGTCTTATGATTACAATATATTGGATCGCTGCAACATACCTATAAGGTGTACAATTTTTGATGCTGGTTCCACATTTATAACATTCACTACATTTTACTGAATTTCAAAACAATTATTCGCTCTAAGTCAGCGTCCATCATTCATCATGCATTAATATAGTTACAAGTTCACGTAGTCAGATAAACAAATTAAATTATCCAATTGATTTCATGATAATTACATGATACATTGATGTCATTAAAATTAAATTATTCGTTATTGTCATTCAAATTAAATTATTGATTTATGTCATACAAATTAAATTACTCATTCAGTCATTGTCTAAAGGTCAATCAAAGTCATCAATATTTTTGTCATTAAAAAAGTCATTAATTGAATAATAAGCCTTACATATTAAAAATTCCTTTAGACTTTTTTTAAAACTATCTAAGGTTAAAGTACCTTTTACATTTTTTGGAAGTTTGTTATAAATTTTCACACCTATCCCAAATATACTCATTTTAAACTTAACTGTCCTACACTTAATTCCACATAATTCATGTTTATACCGTGCACTTCTCAATGTGTCATATTTACTTAAATCGCGTTTTATCATTACTGCTGCTTCATAAATGTATAGTGATGGAAGCGTTAAAATGTGTAGTCTTGGAAACTCTGTTCTACATGAATCGGTTTGTTTAAGCCCACATATACTCCTAATACACTTTTTCTGGGCCTTAAAAGCATATTCCCTGTTGGTTGAATTGCCCCAAAAAAGAATACCATATTTGATTGTAGACCCTACGTATGCATGGTAAGCGCTAAGTAATGCTCTCTCGTTAACAATTTTTCTTAGCATGTAAAGGGCATATGAAAATTGGTTTAATTTTTTACAAACATGATCAACCTGAAGTTTCCAATTTAGCCCAGAGTCAATATAAATACCAAGAAACTTAGTGTTGTTAACTTCTTTTAATTGTTCGCCTTTGTAATGTATTTTTAGATTTTTCCCCGTGTTAGTATTTTTATTTGTGAAAGTCATATAATTCGTTTTGTCAATATTTATTTTTAGATTATTTACTTTTAACCATTTTATGATATCTTCAAGTGATTCGTTAATGTCGTTTTCATAATTGTCTTTATCTTTGTTCGTAAAAATAGCTGTACTATCGTCTGCAAATAGTATCATTTCCTGTTTTATAATTTTCGGTAGATCGTTTATGTAGATGATAAACAAGAGAGGTCCAAGAATACTTCCCTGTGGCACTCCATACATAATAGTTCTTGGGTCTGACGTATATGTTTGTTCTAACTTTTTGTCATTTATTATTTTTGTTATCTGTGTTACTTGTGATCTGTCAGATAAATATGATTTAATAAGATTTAGTGCATTTCCTCTTACCCCATACTTTTCTAGTTTGTTCAAGAGTATTTGATGATCTACATGATCAAAGGCTTTAGACATATCCATAAAAATGGCAGTTAAATGTTGCTTGTTATCTAGCCCTGTCATGACATTTTTAAGAAAATTTAATAGAGCACTGCTAGTGGATCTGTCTTTTCGAAACCCGAATTGTTCGTCTGCAAATATGTTGTTAGCTTCAAAGTAGTTATATAAGTTATTATAGATTACTCTTTCAAATATTTTTGCAAAGACTGGGATTAGAGCGATTGGTCTGTAATTTTTCATTTCTTCTTTGTCGTCTTTTTTAAATATGGGATTTATGACCGTTAATTTCAGTTTCGAAGGAAACACTCCGTGTTCCAGGCACAAATTAATAATGTGACTAAGTACTGGAGAAATGAGATGCGATACACTTTTAACTATTTTTGTATTAATGTTATCGTACCCCGTACTATTAGTATTTTTTAACATTTTTATTATTTGGTCTACGTCAAAAGGGGTTGTCGGTTTCATAAAAATAGAATTGGAGTTATTATATGTCAGGGTTTTAAGAGGTATACCATTGTCTTTCAGTGTCATTTTTATATCGTCAATAAAAAAGTTGTTAAATGTCTGAGCTATTTCAATCGGGTTTGTAACTATTCTATCATTTAGTTTTATTTGATTTATTTCCTCCTTAGGTGTTACTGTCTTGTTATTGTTGATGATTTTCCACATAGCTTTACCTTTGTTTGTCGCTGAATGAATGTAGTAATTGTTTTGTGCTTTTTGCGTTTTTTTTATTATTGTTCGTAGTCTTTTTGTATATACTTTATAGTGTATTTTGTCTTTCGAATTTGAAGTTAACCTATACTTCCATAGCAATTGACGTTTTCTTTTTGAGCATAGCCTAATTCCTTTGCTGAGCCATTTTGGCTTTTTAGAAATTGGTATTTTTACTCGTATTGTCGGAAAACACAAATCATAGAATAGTTTAAATAGATCGTAAAAGGAATTGTAAGCAATTTCTGGGTCATTACTTGAGTAACATTCTGTAAAACTA
Organism: Diarsia mendica; assembly: GCA_949316265.1. NCBI lineage: Eukaryota > Metazoa > Arthropoda > Insecta > Lepidoptera > Noctuidae > Diarsia > Diarsia mendica. The sequence continues at coordinate 18,742,452 of OX438897.1, forward strand.
AGACTCTTAATGCATTTAATAAATGTTTGAGTGTTTTCTTCACAATAATCTCTTTTATATTTATACCAGTAGTCAATGCTATAACTTTTCTTTACAGGGCATCTTAACAATTGTGCTGTATGATCTGACAAGGAAAGTTCTAGAACGGTAGATTTGGCGCCTCTAATGTTATGCGCTATGTTGTCAATGCATGTCTTGCTACTTAACCTAGTCGGTTGATGAATAGTTAATTTTAAATTAAAACTCGCTAATAGTTGCTCGAATTGTTGGGATACTTTATTAGTTTTTGCCCTGTCTATATTAAAATCACCGCACACTATAACTTTTTTGTTAGAATAACCTACTTTCGTTAGTAATTCTGCTAGTCTAGTAAAAAATATGTCAATTTGGTCTAGTCTACTTTTAGGAGGTCGATAAACGCATAAAATTATAATTTTATGGTCAATGAGTTCGATGCCACTACATTCAAAAATATTATTGACGCTAAGGCTTTTGGCTTCTGTCACAATTTTAAATTTATGCCTAGATTTTAATAAAATACACGATCCCCCATGTCTATTGCTGCGTGAAAAATTATCCCCTAATGTGTAATTGGGCAGTTTGAGTAGTTTCGTGTCTTCAATAGTCATGTTGTGTTCCGTTATGCATATAATGTCAATTGGATTTTTATCATTCTTGGTTGAGTTGCTATGTTCTTAAAAAAGTTTCGATACAAAAAAGATCGTGTTCAATAGTAAAAATAAATTAATGTTCCCCATTTCATGCAACTTTGAATTTAAATAGATACTTTCAACATAAACGTTTTTAATAAATGAATCTTTCACTCAAATAATATAACTTTTGTTTTCTCTGTAGGTAATAAAGAAGAAAAAATTCCCATTTTGTCCGTGGCTAAAACTCTATCCGCGAAAAGTCAAAAATAAAAAAAACCACGTTCTTTTAGTCTATGGCCGATCGTCATTGTTACAGTAGTGGCGCCACTGGTCAAGAAAAAATGCATCGCTACGTCAAACTTAGTACATTTATTTTAGTTCCGTGTTTTCCCGCCTGCATAGATAACTTGGTAGAACTGTAGATGCGCGCGCATTAATTTTTCCCACTATTGTGAAAAAACAAAAAACAGAACTTGTTTTAACTGTTGAAGTTGGTAGAACTGTAGATGCGCGCGCATTAATTTTTCCCGCTATTGTGAAAAAAAAACAGAACTTGTTTTAACTGTTGAAGATGACTTTTTAGTATTATTTTCTTCACAAGTGTGTTGAAAAACGTCGTATGATACACGTGTGTATTGATGATTACCGTCCTCGGCTTTCTTAAGACCCTCACCTGACGGCTCGGGTCTCAATGGCGCCTCAGCGGTAATCACCAACGTTACACACTTGTACCATAATGTACTATTATTTAAATTTCGAATTGGCTGAACTCATCAACGCGTGAAAAATTATTGTTGTTTATGTGATTTTGAAAAGTAAATTGTATTTAATTTCCTCGCATTATTTGAGAAAAGTACTATACAAGCCTTGGCCACAACTAGGCATTGATGGACTTACGTATGTGTGCCTCGGCTTCGCCTCGGCCCACATTTACACGTTCGTCCATCAATGCCTCTGTTGCTGGCCGCTACAGTAATGTACTATAACCACCTATAGATACTCCATCCATCTGTCAATATAAAGGCTATCGTCCCTCTACTCTTACCCGAAAATAGCCCTCGTCACATCAACGACGTGGAACATAATTTTATTTGCAGTACAATAAAGTAAATTAGAAAATTATCGTAATTTCTCTTTGTCAGCTCATGACAAATTGGTCGGGAGCGATAAGCGCTGCGTGTTATGCGTGCTACACACCATAATTTTAATATAATTACTTCTTGTCGACTAATGTAACCAACTTATTTATAACCAGTAACTTTATTACTCGAATTTCTGAATGATTTTCGATGTGGCTAAAGCCGTAAGCAGCTTCTTTGATTTCGAGGGGTATCGCAGGTCAACTAAAGGAGGTTGTCGTCCGCTTAACAGTTTCGGTGCCAAGAACTAAAACAAAAATGGTTAATATGAACTTGGCAGTGAAAGTGTTAACCGGACTATCCTGTGGGTACCTTAAGTGTAAGACCTCCAGCCAGTTGCATGTGCCTTGAAGCCTGGGTCGCTTCTCCCAATTACTAATATGATGTCAACTAGTTTTGGATTCATCTTTATACTAGATCAGTATAACCAGTTTATAACGTTAATGCTGAAACATAGGTTTCCTGTCTTTAGAAAGAAGTAGACCATACCACACAATAGCACCTACATTGTCATGGTGCATGGAACAGCTGATTTGAGGGAAGTGAGACCCGTCGGGGCTGCGGATATCGAAAAGTTACCGCGGCTCCGACACAAGGGCGAGGAAGGAGGAACATGGGTTGGTTTTTAGTCAGTAGAAGTCTGACACTCCCCTTCGCTCTGCCCAAGAGCGGGGGGGGTTATTCGATGATTTTCCACCCACCAAAAAAAAAAAAAAAAAAAAAAAAAGGGAAGTGAGGCCTTTGCCCTGCTGTAAGATACAAATGGCTGATACATAAATAATAAAATATTTCAAATACAAATCTCATATAAAAGCCCTCCGGACAAAGCCAAACCGCCAATAAAAATAATTCCGTCGGAACCCTGTGTCAGGTTAACGTTGGATACTTGTATATAAGTTTTGGTCACAACGGGGTTTTTTTAATATCAATGGCCACTACACAAGTACTTCTAAATATTTGAGTTTAAATAAGTACTGAATATTTTAAAAAATTAAAAAGGTGGCTTATGTAGAGCTTCAATTTAAGAAAATTGAATTGAAAGCTATTAATTTTAAGTGTAAATACATTATGTTATTAAACTAAATAACTGAATATAAAACTTAACGAACGACTTACTTGGTGTAAATCATTGGTAAAGGCTTCGGTAAATTAACTTATACGGGATATAATTATACGACAAATTGAGCACCTAGCTATCTATCATCAATAAGTTACAAGTATCTAATGATGTGGTAAGTACAGCCGCAAATATTTCTAGGTGAGTAGTCAAAATCGGAACTGAGCCGACATCATGTTCTTCAATACAATTTGTCAAATTTTCTAGAACTATGTGTATTTTATAACACACGTCCATAATTATGTATGTTTTGTAATTTTTGTAACATCGGTACAAACCATGTACAAACACTAGCAGTTTTCACCAGAATCACTATTTTCAGTCAGTACGAGTGCTGCACAAACTCAAAGGGCCGCTTGACAGAATATGGCACAAGCCGAATCGCGTCCGCTCGTTTTTAAACTTTGAATATTTCAGATGAAATTCAGTTTTTTGTCGTTCTCCTGAAAATATTGGAAAAAATACAATTGTAAGTTCATATTGACAATTCACATTCCGGTCTGGTTTATTTTTGTGTCCGCTACTCAAACATGAGTTTTATTGTTTATTTTTAAACGAGTAATCGTTTTTCTTTTCGTTGTGCTATGTGCTACTTTAAAAACTGGCCAAGTACAAGTCTGACTAACACATGAAGAGTTCCGTAGCATTGTAGTAGATATTGAGAGATTTTCCATGTTATTTTAGCAATATAGACTTCTTATTCTGTAATCTATAAGTGTTGAACTAATTTCTGTATTTTTTTCAAAATTGACGGACATTCAGACAGACAGACAGACACACGAGCGATCCTATAAGGCTTCCGTTTTTTTTCTTTTCAAGGTACGAAACCCTAAATTATGCGGAAAGCCATTACTATTACAAATTACATCTCACTAATGAAGGAAGATATATCTTCTACACAATTAAACAGCCATAAGCAAGCAAACTCCCGTAAATACCACAATAGGTAATTACTACATTCTCCAATAATATCAGTCAATTTGCATTACGATATCGGAATCAGTGATTGATTCAATTAATTGATTCCGTGCGTCAGTCGGCTCCTTTCTCACCAATCACGATAGTTCTGACCCTGTCAACACTTTGACGTAGGTAGGTACAGTCTTACACACTAATATGAATACATTTTGTGTTTAAAAGATATTTTCTCGTGAAATAACGATTGCTACTGTGAGAAGAGTGAGTGTAAGAGAGTTTATTTTATAAAATACTAGCTGATGCCCGCGGCTTCACCCGCGTGGATGTCGTTCAAATTATATACTAAAACCTTCCTCTTGAATCACTCTATCTATTAAAAAAAACCGCATCAAAATCCGTTGCATAGTTTTAAAGATTTAAGGATACAGACAAACAAACAGACAAAAAAGCGACTTTGTTTTATACTATGTAAGGATGGGTTCCAAAATACTTTATCAGTTCTTTACAATATGCCTTCGGCCTTATTAAGCCGCCTTTGTACAGTTTTTTACTCGTGCATTAAGTAATAAATTAAATTAAAAATATGAAATAAAAGCATATTATGGTCCAAAAGTCTGGCCTTATGCCACTACCTGTTTCAACTTAGGACGACTGTTAAAAATCTACAAATGATTGCCAGACATTAACAGCGTAGCATAGATAGTCATCAATTCACAGACTGACCTAAGCAAGCGCTGCTTACACATAAAAATCAACCCGTCTGGTCGCAACCCCCTAAGCATTTTGATAAACTGTACAAAAGATTAACCATGACTTGTACAACATATTGGTGTTCATGACTGTACAAACATGAAGTTCACGAAAGGAGAGTCCCTATCTACATCTACCTACCCCTAATTTGGGGATTACGTCACGAACTCTCGGCTGACAGAGACATATCCGAACGGCGACAGCTGAATTAGTAAATCGTGAGCTACAGAGTTCAATAACTATTTCAGGAATATTCAGCATTTCGGAATTAGTATCGATTCGATTGGTTTGGAGAAGCTCACACGTTGAGATGAAGTCAAAAGAGGTTTAGCTAAATATTATCACACCTGTATATCACAGATGTGTATGATACCCATATTTTGCCGGTTAAGTTAAAGTGTTATTAGTTGTTACATCATCGGCCTAACCTTTCCCAACCTTGTTGAGGTCTGCTTCCCGTCTTGCCGGATGCAGCTGAATACAAGTATTTTACATGGAGCGACTGCCTCCACAACACAACCCTGTAAGTACTCGGTAATATTAAGATACCCCTTGGTAATACTGGCTGTCCGATTTTCAAAGATTTACAAATGACAGGTGGAACCAACTGCTTAACGTGCTTTCCGAGGTACGGAGGAAACTCGATATGTAATGGGTGGTCTCCCATCCTCGGACCAACCTAGGCAAACGCGGCTTAACCTGACACGGTCGCTCCGAGCAGCTTTAGCAGTATTATTATTTAGCCTCCAGCTCCTATCTGTTGTTACTTGTTTATGTTCATGTTACACTACATTTAACTTGTCAGTGTTTTTCGAGTTTAAATATTTTATGAAACAACAAAGCTAATTCAATTATTTTAAAAACTGAACACTGTCCTAGTTCCCTAATGACATTTTGGGTCCGCTGGCTTCTTCCATCGTTCGCATTATGGATATCAATTTTAATAAGCGACGCGACCCCACGCCACGCTTCCATCGCCCTCCCTTTATCATTACTTGATTATATCACAATAGAAAAGAGCTTTCAATTAATTTTCCGTCCTAACGAAACATAAACTTGATTAAATTGGCAACAACGGAGTGCGAATCTGTGACAAAATTTAATTAATATTCAAGGCATTTTGGCGTCCGTCTGACTTCAGTCGGCCAGCAATGTATACGCAACAGTTTAAATATTAAACAAACTCGTTAACAGCAAACCTCTAAATCAATAACGTTATGGACTTCCCGACGCTCAAGGCCTCGATCAGAAACCAAAATTAACGATAACTCCATTTGGGAAATCCTCCGTGGTTATGACTTAGTGATGCTGAAATGTTACAACATCATAAATAACAGTAACGGCGAACGTTTATGTCTCATAAACATAAATGGTGCTCTATTAATAATATTGCTCGTGCAGCAAAACACATCACCACTAACTTCAGGCTTCCCGATACACCAGTGTTTCACAAAATCGATGGCTAACTTTGCAAATTGAGAATGACCAGCAGTAATGGCCAAAGTGGTAGAGGGCAGCAGAGTAGCATCGTGAAATTGTTAAATTTTCCGCTTCCGTAGTGAACAGCACTCTCAACAGTGATGCGTTAATTGACAACGGTATGTGAAACAAAGTTTGTTCTGTTGTTGTAACCGAGTTGGCCTGATATCAGTGAGTTAGTTAACTTGTTGACATCTAGTTCATTAGCATGTACCAGATGGCAACAAGTTAACGAATAAAAGAAAGTACCCACCTACAATACACCCTATACTATACACCTTTTTTTTATAGGGTGGGAAATCATCAAATGACTCTCCTCGCTCTGGGCGAAGCGCAAGGGAGTGCCAGACTTCTTCGGACTAAAAACCACCCATGTTCCTTCTTAGCTCTTTGTGTCCGAGGCTGCGGTAGCTCTTTCAAACAACCTACAGTCCCGACTATACTATAAACCTTCTTATTATTTGTTTTGGAGGTTGGGAAATCATCAAATGACTCCTCCCACTCTGGGCAGAGCGGTAGGGAGTGTCATACTTCTACTGAATAAAAACCACCCATGTTCCTTCTTAGCTCTTTGTGTCCGAGGCTGCGGTAGCTCTTTCAAACAACCCGCAGTCCCGACTATACTATAAACCTTCTTATTATTTGTTTTGGAGGTTGGGAAATCATCAAATGACTCCTCCCACTCTGGGCAGAGCGGTAGGGAGTGTCATACTTCTACTGACTAAAAACCACCCATGTTCCTTCTTAGCCCTTTGTGTCCGAGGCTGCGGTAGCTCTCTCAAACAACCCGCAGTCCCGACTATACTATAAACCTTCTTATTATTTGTTTTGGAGGTTGGGAAATCATCAAATGACTCCTCCCACTCTGGGCAGAGCGGTAGGGAGTGTCATACTTCTACTGAATAAAAACCACCCATGTTCCTTCTTAGCCCTTTGTGTCCGGGGCCGCGCATCTCTTTCAAACAACTCGCTGTCCCGACTATACAATACACCTTGCTCGAACATCTAGCAATAGTTACTGTTATTGCTATAGACAACTAATTGGATTGAGTTTTACCCAGATTAACAGTAGCAGGAATGGAAAATATCTAATATATAAAATTCTCGTGTCACAGTTTTCGTTGCCATACTCCTCCGAAACGGCTTGACCAATTTTGATGAAATTTTTTGTGCTTATCCGGTATCTATGAGAATCGGCCAACATCTATTTTTCATTTTTTTTTCTAGGAAATTATCTACATGGCAAAACAACGTTTGCCGGGTCAGCTAGTAATATAATAATATACAAAAATAAATATTATACGTGGATTCATTTTCCAACTCAACTTTAACACTTATTAATTTTGTCGTTTCTCTTTTATATAAAAAAAGAAATTATCAATGTTATCAATAATTGTATGTAATAAATTTTAATTTAATAATTTATCAATTCTCCAATGTTACTTTTTTATCTATTTAATACTTTTTAATAATTCTATAATTTTTCTGTTTTCCACTATTTCCAATAATGATTTAATAGAATATTGGAGCCTATTACTTAGTATGTTTGCTAAATAAATAAATAAATGTTAGCATATTTCCGAATTTATTGAATTTTGCATGTGGTATTTTACTTGTAGGTAATAGTAATTCATGCACTGTAATTTAATTTTAAGAATGTATTATGTCAGTGTGAACAATTGTGGGTACACCTAATATCACTACATATTATAAAAAGGAAGTCCTCTGCCGCGTCTGTCTGTTTGTTCGCGATAAACTCAAAAACCACTGCACCGATTTTCATGCAGTTTTCACCAATGGATAGAGTGGTTCTCGAAGAAGGTTTAAGTAGTACATAATTTGACGCGGGCAGAGCCCCGGGCATCAGCTAGTGTATAATTAATAAATGAAGTTTAGTCCTCTCCGCACTGTGCGATGGTTTCCACAAAATTGACTGAACCACTCGGTGCAATATAAAGCCTGCCTCCAATATAAAGTTAGTATAGAACTCGTAAATGTTAAATGAAGCAACTCGTTGACTTTGCACGACCTCTGCTTTATTCGCGCACAGCTTAGCCACCCACTCTCGGATAAAGGAATGTACATTTTATTTATTTAAAAGTGTTATTAAAGTTAAGTATTTTTCTTAATGAAAAACTCAGTGTGCCATCTCTATGTGCACAGTGTAGTGCAAAATGACGTGCAAAAGTTTGTGAGGATGGATGGATGTTTGTTACTCTTTCACGCCAAAACTACAGGATGAATACGGATCAAATTTGACACAAAGGTAGTTTATAACCTTAATTATAATTTTACCACAGTCATTGAACTCTACGCGCGAAACGCCGAGGGCATTAACTAGTGTTTTATAAAAAAAATAAAAAACTATTTCACATGAACCAACATAGGTCCAAATATCTTACTTGTTTTTCTATATTGTCATATTAAGAATCCCTTAATATTACACACTTAGTGTGTAAGTACACGATTTTCTCCACAAATCTATATATATCTACAAAGTATCTCTAAATAAAAAATACAGACCAAACCACATAATTCAAGTCACATTTTCAGTACATTCACAAAGTAATCTTTTGTCCGGCTACGTACAATCTTTAAAACATCTGCTAGTTTTAAATTCTGCTTTGTATCGCTGGCTCTTGTCGGAGAAAAAATAAAAATGTGGACTTAGTATAATGTTACGAGTCACTGCACTAAAGTCCGATGTCGTTTACGAGCAGAACGTTATTTTATATAATATATCGTCGTATAATAGGGATGATGACAGTAAACAAAAGTCACTAAAGTAATGCATCTATGTAATGAAATGTAAATTATGAATTGCAGAAAACGTATTTATTTTTTAATTATGTGTGAGATTATTTAATACTAGCTTTTGCCAGCGGCTTCGCCCGCGTGAAAATGACGATTTTCCATACAAACTTTCATCCCCTATTTAACTCCCTTAGGGGTTGAATTTCGAAAAATCCTTCCTTATTCCTTGTCTACATTATAAAGGGAACCTCTGTGCAAAATTTTAGCTTTCTAGGTCCAAGGGTTTGGGCTGGGCGTTGATGAGTCAGTCAGTCAGTCAGTCAGTCAGGACTTCTCTCTTTATTTATTAGATTTTAATAAAATAAAACCACAAAATACGACAATCTGCCATGTTATGTTGAACGCCAATCAGAGCGAATTACGTCACGTTCGACTATAATGACAGCTCTTCTTAGTTTCCCTCTAGTAACGAGTGGATAATTTGGTTTGTTTTCATAAATATATTAAATAAAATAGAAAGTGAAAATACAAAAATGGAACCAGGATTTACAAAGGCAACCAGCACAAATTTGCCAAGAGTCGACTCTTGTTGATTCTAGGAGCGTTTCTAGGGTCAAATAAAGACTTTTGTTCGTAGGGAACGAATATAAATAACTTGTCCGGGCTTTTTATAGTTGTACTACACATAAGCACTGCACAACACCTATATGGTCTCGAACTCATATTTTAGTACTTTTAAAACACAAACAATGCAAAATTAATACTGTAGCCGTACTAGCCGTCAATGTTTACGTCGAACGTGACGTCACAAGCGACGCCATGACAGATTGAAGCGTTTTGGCGGAAATGAAAAAAAAATAAAGTAAAATGTATTTTACTTCATATTGATTCCTCATTTTAAGCAGAAATTTGATATACATTGTATATAATATTTATTTCTGAACCTGAAATACCAGTTTTTCAAAATTTGTCATCATGCCTATTGTAAGGAGTCTGGATAGAAGAACAGATTATTTCAAATATCGAACTTTAACTTTGAAAGGTTCTCTTGCTGTCTTTTTACTTAAAAAAAGACAGCGAGTGTGAATGCGAGACTGGAGAAAATGGAAACCGAAAGAACGATAAACATTATAAAAAATAAACAAAAAACCTCTTTCACTTCTCGGGATTTTTTTAAGGTTTTTTATTTCTCAAAATAGTTCCCTAGCCAGTACAAAAAGGTATTACTCACAAGGTGCTCTTCAACTGAAAATTTTCTTTGATATTACTTTCCAGTCACTTGCTTACTCATATAATATATAGTTGATGACGTATTTACATCTGCCATTTCATTAAAATTTTACAAAGCAAAATCTATTTCAATATCTGTCTGTATCGAGTCTAGCCAGTTAATTAACAATGGCGTCACATCAAGCATCAAAGCCACATCGATGCCTGACAATGGCACCGCCACTCGAGCTGAGCCTGATAGTTGAGAACGGTTACTGATTTACTTGGGCCATCTCCGTTTACACGAAAAGGTTTTGTTGCTTGATAGACGATTATTGGAAGGAGCTAATTAAATTGATTGGTGTAAACAGTTAGTCACTTAAGGAGTTGGAGAACAGTGACTCTCGACTTGCCTTTGACAAATTAGAAACGAAACTGCTAATAAAAGTCGTTTTCCAAATAAAATGTTCTATCGAAAATTGGCCTGAAAAATTCATAAACATTGAGAAAAACTGTAAGCAAGTTTTGGTATGCTTAATTTAAAAAAAAAAGTACAACACTCGCCTGGTAAATCGTTGTCTCTCCTCTGATCAGAAGATAAATTCTTCTCTTGTAAATGTCTATAGTTCTATACGATCGAGCTCAATTAGGCACATATCTCCAGGCACTATTATACAGTAACAGAGTCACTGCTTATCCCCCGTTCCCACAGAGATGATTCGATTGCATGCTGTGATTGGAGCTTAAGGGATTTCACAACTTACCGGCCGCCTATGCTACGAAGATTAGAACTCTAACATCCAATCTCGATGATTGACGTCATCCAGGGATGGGCTGGAGGAACTCCCTGACGTACGTAAGCTTGGATACATTATTATGAAGTAACCGTAATGTTTTGCGGTAATAAATCAACCAAGCCTAAATTTTGAAAGCTATATTAATGGGTAATTTACATAATTGACATTCAAATCTAGCTGACTATATACAACTTTACCTAAGCTTAACTGTTATAAAAAATATATAGAATAGAACAGATCCATATCAAGAGACGAATCTTGAAACACTATATGTTTCTATCTTTTGAGGACACACAAATATTGCAAATTCTATTTTACGAGTAGGTATATCTATCGCAATAGTCTATGTTACCGTGATAAATCCACGAAATAAAAGCAAAAGAAATAAATTTACCAACAAAAGATACGAATGGGTATTCCGTCAATCTTTTATGTACCGGATGCTTTGCATAATATTTCGGTATCAGCCTACTGAGAGAAATAGGTCGACCGTATTTTGGTCCATTCTCTCACATCAACTTTCGTTTGTTTAGACTTTTCGAAGCCTAGAGCTATTTTATACCAAAATAGTCCGGAAGTGGGTGGAAGTTACCGATAGAATATTTAACTAAGTACATAAAACGATTTGATACGAGTCCAAGCCCATGTTTTTTTTTTCACATAGTAATATAGGAACATCTTATGTAAAGTGAGTGCTAGCAGACTCCAATCAATGAAACATCATCATCAGCCTATAATGTTCCCACTGCAGGGACTCAGGCCTCCTCTCTAGGAGAGAGATGGGTTATAATCTACCACGCGGGCCCAGTGCGGATTGGTAGATGTCACATGTTTTCGAATTTTTTGGTTCTAAGACATGCCGGTTTCCTCACGATGTTTTCCTTCACCGTTTTGAGAGCAGTGGTGTTGAAATAAATTACACAAAGTAATGCGCCTGACGGGGTTTGAACCCACGACTCACTGTTCGTAAGTCGGGGCCGCCACCACTGGGCCACCACTGCTCATCAATGAAACATAAATCATGGAAACTAGTTATTAACACTTCTTGCAAATACCTCAAGATGAACGTTCTAACTTTGTCGTGCACCTACTTTCATATTCAGAAACGTATGGTTTGTTTTCTTAAGATCGCGTAGAATGGAGGTATTCTTTCAAGTATTCAATAAAACATAGCTTTCGGTATAGTAATTTGAATCGATTTTCGATGTTATTGAATATTCATCGACTTTACCTACAATAATATAAATAATATTTACGACTACATCAGACTGTAAGCCATCTGTAAGCATTAAACTTGAACTAGTTTTACAGCGTACAGCAAATGGAAACAGTTGCTTCAGTCCGAAGTCACATCGAAGAGACATTTTAATCCTATAAAGTCCGTAAAAGACCCGTAAAAATGAAATGGTCTCTCTGAGATTCTATTACAGCATTCGAATATAAAAACAAAGCTAGTACAAACGCTGTACGTAATGCTAAGAGATGGTATCGTATAGGGACACAATGTTACGATTTTTCGAACGAAGATCAGGAATTTTATAGTCCAGAACGTCTCCATGGAATATAGTTTTATCTTCACAAGATATCTTTGAGCGGACTCTTTTTGTTACGATTGAATCTTTATCGACTAAACTGTCTACTCGAGTTTAACTGAATAATAGAACATACCATCACGCTTGCATCATCCTAAGTTAGGCAGAGGTGTAGGATGTGTCTTTGCACACCTACATTTTGCCATTTCGTCCCACATAATAGGGGGTGAGTATTACCATCAATCGAGCACAAGTCCTACAATCATCTCCAGATCAATATTACTGTTTCAGTGACTCCCACTTCCTGTTTTCGTAATCTAAGTAAACATAATTGTTCTCGAATTGTTATGCAAAGTTAAGTAAACGTTCAGAAAAGTTTTAAAAGGAACAAAAACAAAAATTGGTAGCGAAGCATAACGTAACGTATTTCAGAAAGTAAATAATTTGTGAAGTTTCTCTGAGGCCGGCTCTCTTGCGGAAATGTATATGAATAGCTAAATGCTTTAATCCAATTCAGGTCTTTTAAATACGTGGGCTTAGTAAACGTGATATTCAAGCTTTTTAGGGCGGTATTAAAAGTTTAAAAGAGAAATTAGCCTTTTTAATAAATACTGTTTAAGTGGAAACGTTTTCAAAGGAAATTCTGAACCGATGTAGCTACTCTACGAGTATTACGAAACAGTTTTTGAATGTTGGTATGAGCGTAGTTATTTAAGTTAGTGTTTAGTATTTTCTAGTTTACAAAATTCTGATGTACCCGAACATTAATAATAAACGATGCAGCTAGCATACACATTATGTATTAGGGCGATGATTTTTTGGATTAACCCAAATGTAGCAAAGTCCGACCCCATCAGTATAGGGGATCGGAAACTTTGTTTTATGTGCCCATTTCCCAAAGTTTTCATGACGATAGCCTTCTTTCAAATCTCTTGGAATGATTCATTGTAATCCAAGCTTTTCAAATCTCTATCTTCAAAACATTTTCAGGAATTTCTCAGAAACATCCCTTCTGAGTTTACCGACTTGAGGGAAAAACCTCGCCCAGCACTTACTTGGGACTTACACATAAAAGCCAAAGTGTGGGTGCACTAATAGGTACACCTAGTGGCCAGCTCTTCGGGGAATAAAAATGTGGTGCAATTTGTTGTCGCGAAAATCGTTCATTGTTTTTGTCTAAATAATGTGACAGTGGTTGAATGTGAATACCACGAATAGGGTCGTAAATACCTTGTTTTGTGCCGGGAATACAACGCGACGGGTTCCATGGATTTAGTGTTATTTTTATATCCGACCTTCTTCTATTTATTACCTTCCATCAAATTCTTATGGCGTTCTATTTTAGACGTGAACTGATCATGGAAAGATTTCCGGGAAAATAACAAAATTGTTAAAAAGGAAATTAGGATTTTTATGCAAGTTAAAACGTCATTATATTGCAAGGTCAAAGGACGAATCCCAATTCATTTGGGGTCGGCGCAGCTTGTCCTCTTCTTCCATACTTTTCTAGTACCCGTCATCTCATCAGACAGTTTACACAGTCCATCCGTCGTTTATTTGATCTTCATCCACTCTTATCCTATCCACATTCATACTCATAATCCTCACAAAATGTTCCTCCTTCCTCCGCATAACATGTTCATATGTCCATGACGACAACCAATTACCACAACTAAATAGGTAATAGGTATCAAATAATTAATTATTTTTATACACCAAGATAGTTACTTTTTAGGTAGGGAAGTATATTTGCGATATAGAGCTAATCTAATAAAACATTCATTTTAAAAACTATCTTCCTAGACTGAAATTCAATCGACGCCTATTTCATCACCCTGAAATTGTTTGTCCAAGAATTAAGGTTTCGGTTTTGACGTACAATTGAATACTTCGGCCCGAATGAAATTGATAGGTCATATAAACATTTATTCAAGGTCATTGATGGTACAGGAAAAGTCAAAATTATACCTAACGGCTTTTTGTTAGCTTAAATGCCAACCCAATATCAGTTTTGTCCTGTTATATTGGAAAATGCCGTTTTCTTATAACTAAAACTCTCAAGTTACAAAAGACTGTTAAAACAATTTATTATAATCGAATTCACGAATCAATTACATGGAGTACCTACCTACCTACCTAGCCTCTTGCTCACGAAAGGTCGAACTTCGCTAAATTACCAAAGTTAATCGATCATAGAACCTTTAAGACCAGCTGAAATGTGTAACTTGGGAAAAGTGAAAAATTAGACAAAAGGTTCCCCTTAAAAGGCTTTTTTAATTCCTCGAAGTACCGTTATGGAGCTACTGGCGGTACTTTTCCTAAAATATATAGTCGATTGCTAAAATTGAGACGGTAAACTTTTAGTAACATTTCTCAAATGTAGTGAATGTAGTAGTGTGTCAGGACCGTAGCAGGTGACTTTCTGTTAAATGCTTAGGCCAATGGGAAAATGCGTGAGTTTATGTTTTATCTGTAAATTAATTCCAGATTAAAGTCAATTCCAAAAGCGTTGTAAGTTTCTAAGCTAAGCTGTCATTTTCATTAACAGAAGTTATTATATTGTAGAATGATGTTTCAAAGAGTCTTTAAAACACCAATCTGAAATAACTTCAAATATTTTTCACTACAAACCTACACCTACAATATACGCACGAATTTGCCGGACACGAGTGATTGCAATGTTTCGTCCGGACGTAGAGTAATATCGATTGATACCGACTCTTCCCCTATGCCAGACAGAGGGGTCCGTTAATGAAGCTGCATTGATTGTGTACCCCTTTATTAAAATCCATCAAACGAAGGGTTCTATTTGCATGTATGTACTATGTGAGTGTACTGTTTTTGCTGACGAAAATTTCCCCTATGAGTCGTCCTATACACGGTGTGGGGGGCATCATTCGTGAATTGTTTATCATGTACCTAGGTATACAGCATGTACATGATTTTGGAACCACCAGTATCCCTAATAACTGTAAGTTTCACGATGGCCTTGAAATAGCGAAACTCAACATTTTCAAGCGAGAGGAGGGTTTCAAATTGTTAAGTAGGTACGTGGAATTCAGTTTTTAGTATGCTCAAAGGAACAGCCAGCGTCGTAATAAAGACTCCACAGAACCTTGTGATACTGTAAGTGTGTTTTGCCGTGAATTTGGGTCAAGTTCCAGTAGTGCGCGTAGCAAAAGACTAAGAAAGCGGGTATACATATTTGTCTGCACTAACAGTCTATTTACCATCCACCCGCATTTTTTACCCCACGACTATGACGCTTCAACAGCGTCGAAATATTTCGAGCTCATAGGTATTGATAATCTCGGAAGATTTCTCGTAAGTGACAGTACCTTTAAGTTTAAACGCCCTATAACGCACTTGTAAACAAAGTAATTCCACATTTAAGATTCAGTATAGATACCTAATGAAAATCTTGGTAGTGAGTTTCCCCCAAACAGGGATTTGGGCGGCCCTGCCGAAGATAGCAGAGCCTTACTTTATAAGCCCGCAGGGATCCCAAACTACTGGACCATGGCGCTAACTGACGCTATTTTACTTCACCCTCTCACCCGCTAACGAAGCGCCTCACGCATTTTCCCAAGAAAAAATATTTCCAAAATTGGATAGGGTTTCTCGGAAAATGTAAACAGATGAAATGTATATTAGCTTCCGCACTATAAGCCTCTTTCGGGTTGAGGCATAACTGAAAATGGACCAATTCTCGCCTTCAGTTTAGGCAGCCAAAATAAATTGTTTTCTTTTTATAAAGTTTTAGCACTCCACGCTACGACTCAATTAAAACTGTTCAACCTATACGTACGTGTGAAAACAAGACGGAGAATTTAATATTTTACGTGTATAGATTGCTTTGTGAAATTTGCCTGCATGGAAAGCAACGGATCCTCTCGATGTTTTTTTAAGAATAATGATCATAATGTAAGAACAACTGCGATATAATAGAAATACGGAAGCAAAGTACATCCGATTTTCGAAATTGTTCCCAAATCCCTAATCGCATCATCAGATTACAAGTTGTAGCAGTTCCAAACTCCAATGTTGTTTCAACTGCAGCCATGGCAGAAGTGAATAACCCGAGTTTTTACAAACTTCCGAACAAGTTATATCTCCGGGGTCTTAACTAGGAAGTTTTAGAGAAAAGTTGCTATCTTAAGTCGATAACAAGTGACAGTGGGATCTCGGTAAACGTACTAATACCCATAGAGCATTGACAGGGGGATTGTAACTTGAGTAAGTTACAAGATATGAAACCCCCTTGGTTGTAAGTTCATGATTAATGAAAAGTTACAGCAGATGGTTTAAAGATACAATACGCAGTAAATAGTTACCTAAGCACAAGAAAGCCTCTATATTCTCTCAGGCAACGCAGATACGGTCTAGAATCATATGGCGAAAGTTTGTAGCGCTGTAATTTCAGCAGATGGCTTAACTCAACGCCTAAAGAGAGAGATAACAAATGTCTGAACGAAAAGAGTGGAGAAATTGAATTTTTTAAGAAATGAAAAAGTCGCTCTCTAGTTATGACAGATAGATTACATGACAAATGGTATAGCGTTACGTTACAGGCACAGTACCAAATAATTCGGTATCGAAATCCATTGTATTCTCAATTGTATTTATTGAGGGCTATCTATATTTTCGTTAACAATAATCCTCGGCTCGGAATATTACCGAGGTGTTTGAGAGCCATAAATAACGAAACACAAAACAAATAACAGATATAAATATAGCGAACAGAATATTATTGTGATAACAATAAATTAATTAATCGCAAACTACGCAGTTATATTTTGTAACAAGAACTTTATTATTCTACAATTGTTTTGTTACGAAAAAGATTTTTCAATTACATAATTTTATCAATCGACTGCCTTGTTGGTCTAGTGGTCACAAGTGCGACTGCTGAACATGGGGGCTTTATAGAACAAGATGACGTGGCCTCGGCGCAAGGGCAAAGAAGGAACATGGGTTCGGTTTTTAGTCAGTAGAAGTCTGACACTCCCCTTCGCTCTGCCCAAGAGCGGGGGGGGGGGGGTCATTTGATGATTTTCCACCAACCAAAAAAAAAAAAAGGTCCTGGCTTCTATTCTAAAGTGGGACACAGTATTATTAGGTTTTTCCTTTAGGAATTTCTGAGTAGCAGCCACTAAGTCTGGATTATTGTGGCCAGTTGATGGCAATAGGCTCGCCCAAGAACATGGGACTTAAAACTGTTTGTGTACTAATGCTTTCACCTCCGGCTAACCTTTCAGGGGTAACAGGTGTTATTTTATCAAACACTAGCGGACGTCCCGCGGTTTCACCCGCGTAGATCCCGTTCCCGTGGGAATACAGGGATAAAAAGTAGCCTATGACACTCAGCAATAATGTGGCTTTCTACTGGTGAAAGAATTTTTTAAATCGGTTCAGTAGATCCTTACAATTTAACAAATACACAAACTTTACCTCTTTATAATATTAGTATAGAAGTATAGATGACGATTTAGTTTTCAAAACATATTATTTTTCTCATCGATCAAAACGTGCAATATGTCACAACGGAATAGAAACGTTATAAATTTGTTATTGTTGTTCGAATTGTAATTTTTCCCATACAATTCAATCCATCATCTGTCCAACCCCGATTTGGTACACAAACGCGGTCGAAGATATTACTTTGCTCCGCTTTTTGTAACTTTCTGTTCTGTGAAACAAGAACAAAGTAAACAAGATTTAGGATTCAATATGGTGCTAAAATGCAAAAATGTGTTACTGTTTATGAAACTTAAGAAACCCACAATATTTCCCCTTTTCTTTGAAATACGACAAGGTTTTTATACGATAGGTAAAGAAAGGAAACAAATATTTTCGCAGGTATTAGTTATGACGACAGACAGTTAAAATAAAAGTCGGTAATACGAGTAGTGATGACGTCAACAACCGTAACTTAATATTACTTATAAAACTACTTGACGTAGGTAGATCGCCGGTTAAGTACAAATCGGACCCCGCATGAAGGGTTCCGTACCGTCGTAGTAGGGGGGAGCCCCCTTTAATTTTTCTCTCTATGTCTATCTCTTGCTTGCTTTCATGCTTTCTGTAAACATGGCATTCTGTGAAAACTTAAACTGTCTGCCATTTCGGTTCATGAGATACAGCCCGCTTACTGACAGACGGACGAACGGACAGCGCAGGCTTAGTAATAGCATTTTGTTGGTTATCCTTCAGATACGGAACCCTAAAACTACAAGACCAGGTAAAAAAAAGAACAATTTATGCCAAAGCTGCTTTCACTTTAATTTATTTTTATGTTTTCCCTCCCACCTGCGTAGGTTCTTACTTAACTCTCTACGGATGTTTGCCGACTACATCGCTTTTTCCGATGAATATCGTAGCGTACGATTCATATCCACTTTGCATAGCAAATAGATTTCCTGTTAGATAAATAAAATAGTCTTATATCTTCATATTACGATAGCAGATTTAATACTTTAGCGTTCGATTTGTACGTGTTATACGGTTGTACGGATTACGAATTACGATATGAAACAATATGTAGTTATTTAAATTCTGATTTCAATGCAGGGAAATAGTGCACCTATATTTTATAAAATTTACATAATTACCGGCGCTTGGCAGGCTTAGTGTCAGTAAATCCCTGGGTAACACGATACCCCTTGGTTGGACTGGATGTCAGACTGTCGGCTTCTGACTACTCGTAACTACTGTCTGATTAGTAACATGGCTTAAACTGCTTTCCGAGGCACGATGGAAACTCGGTATGGAAAGATATTCACCTACCAACCTCAGCAAGAACGGCTTAACCTTGAAGGTCTAGCGGCTGTTATTATATAGCCTCGAGCTCTCCTAGATCCAAGCTCCTCCAAATTTCAGATTCCATGAACGTATTTATGAAATATTAATATTATCTAACACAAGTAATTTCTTATTAGTTTTGCATAGTTTACTAAGGAATACTTAATACAAAATTCGGGTTTCGGTTAAGTCTCGTCTGGATCATTTCTAAGTACTTAGAAACATAACATACTGAAAAGATAACATACCTAACCTGCTTTATCTAGAAACATATAAAACTTTTTCGGAGTTGCTAACAAAAAGAAAACAAGAAGAAACAAGTTTAAGAATAAGACTATTTTCTTCATCCCTAGGTCCTAATTTACAATTTGAATAATTCCTGTAACATGAGAATATAATTTTCTTTATCTCTATCTGGAGTATCATTATATATTTTTTTGTTTGTAAAGATTTTGAAACTAGACATCATTTTGGCTTAAAGTTGTTTGACTATATTTTCACCGTGAAAATATCGCGAGGAAACCAGAATGCCTTTTTTTTCGTGGTTGGGAAATTATCAAATAACTCCTCCCGCTCTTGGGCAGAGCGGAAGGGAGTGTCAGACTTCTACTTACTAATTAAAAAACTAAAAAACCCAACTGAAAACACTGAAAAGCAAAAAAACAAGCACATTTTAAATTAAACAAAACTTGAAAGCAGACGGGGTTCATTTGAATATTAAATTATGAAATGATAATAGACTGACTACTTTTAACTACTTTTTTTTCCCACTTTTTAGTTCTTTTGTGTTTATTCTTTCGTTGGTTGCGTAAAATTTTTCGCAGATGATTTGACTTTTGTGTTTGTTAGGATTTGTGACTTTGATTTTTTTTAAACATATAAGTGTTTTACATTTTTGTAATCTCCTACCCTATTCGATGGTACCGGATTTTTTTTTAAACTCCTCGGTATGGCCCCCAAAATCCGCAATTTTTCTTTGTTTTTTTTTAATTTTAATGTAGCCTATAACACTCGCGCCGAAATCAAGACGAATCTAACGACGTATATTTTATTCAAATCCGTTCATCCGTTTAGGAGTTATGAGGGAACAAAGAGACAGACATACATACGTAGACATACACAGATACACGTCAAACACATAAGCCCAAAAGGAGGCCCTTTTGGGATTCGCCGCAGTTGGGTAATAACCAGCCATGTTCCTTCTTCCCCCTTGTGCCGAGGCTGCGTTATCTCTTTCGATAATCCGCAGGCCCCTCCTTGCTGACATCTCTTTGAGGCGCGCGTGGAACACGAACGCGCCGTCGCGTCGACATGGTCATGGACGGCGAGCTAGCCCATTACACACCGTCTACAGGCCCGCGTCAACGGTGGCCGGAAGCCATCACGTGGCCCCCGAAGCCCGGGGTGCCTGACGCGGCGGCTGGGACGAGAGGTTCTCTCCCTCTCATGTTCCGCCACCTCCTTCGCTAGCATAACTGCTTCACAGAAGGAGGCGACGGTGTTCCATTCCTCCTCGCCCGGACCATGGCTTGCACCAGGGCCGGATGCGAGAGGTCGCCGCCGCCGAAATTAGCATGCCTGAGAGATATTTCAAGGCGACATATGAAGCCAAGTTAGATGCCCTAGGGCGGCATAAAAACTCTGACACCGGGTCAGGCAATAACCACACCCGTCGGGGCTGCGGATTTTTGTACTAGATGACGTGGCCTCGGCGCAAGGGCAAAGAAGGAACATGGGTTCGGTTTTTAGTCAGTAGAAGTCTGACACTCCCCTTCGCTCTGCCCAAGAGCGGGGGGGTCATTCGATGATTTTCCACCCACAAAAAAAAAGGCAATAACCACACGATAAAGAAGAAGCTACATTTTCAATCCCAGATACATTTACTTATTTATTGTAACGTAAAACCCACAATTGATTCACGGACACACAATCCAGAAGTACGTCTGCAGACGTAAAAATAATTTATTCAATGCTTGATTAACCGAGATATCAGACTCGGAAAATAGCTAATTTACTGCAGGTAGTACAAAACTGACTGGAATACTTAATAGAGACAAAGGTCAGTAATTTACTGAGCTTGATCCTGAACTAATTTGTAATTAGTCTTTCTTTTCACCTCGTGTTTGGATTTCATTGAGAAAGAATCCGTACTGATTGGTAGGTTGTTTTTAGTAGGTAATTTCGTTCTGGCAATATGGGTGATCTAATTATTTTATTACTGTTAATGTCATTAAGAAGGCTAAAATGCAAGAGAGTAGATATTCATATTCGTATCTTTATTGGCATTCCATAATGTGTGAAGATTTTACAATAGGCTCAAAGCTAAGATATATATACTTTAGTATAAAAAAGCAATACCTTAGAACATTTCAACTGAAAACGTAATAATTTGTTATTCAGCATCCGCTGTAAAATAAAACTAGTATCACACGAACACGATGCATCTTCCCTGCATCTTATAAAGTCATTCAGAACGAAATGACACACGGATTGCTGCAGATAAACGTGATCCAATAAAAATTCAGTGGAGCCATAACGAGTTTTACTGCACCGAGACAAGGCAATCGCTTTCGTTAAAAAATTGACTTTTTATGGACGAACGTGTTGCTGAAAGGTACGAAGGTACTACGTAGGTACTCTTCCCGTAATGGCCGCGGGAAATTACCTATTTCACGCTCAAAGGGACCGCGTATTACTCACTTAGACAGTAAACATTATTCAGTGAAACAGCGTTCACTATACCAATTAGCCGGCAGACAGCTACTGAAGATTGCCAGGTACTGAGTTACGAATAGCTTGATAGCTTGACCGTGATAGCCTTTTAGTTAGGTATCAATTAGGTTTCTATTCTTGGTTTAAACGCCCTAAACTTAAAGGTAATTTGTGTGTAGAGAATAGAGTGATTTATTTAAATTAAATGGGCCACGTGGACACCTTTGTTAACTGAATTACATTAATGAATCATTGACTATCGATAGGTTATATAGCAGTGATAATCTAGTGTGTGTCTGTCGAACTGTCAAGCCATAGGTTTCGAGTTCGAACCTAAAACACGCAACTCCAATTTTCCGGATTCATTAATTATCACTTAGTTCGGTGAGGGAAAATATTCTGGGAAAACCTGCGTGAGAGATATTTCTCGACGGCATGTAACACCAAGCCTGAGGCCTATGTGCGACATATAAACTCTGACACGAGGTTAGACAATAACCACACTATAAAGAAGAAGTTAGGTTATATCCGACAGATGACAGCTTGACAGTGACAACTTGCTGTCGGCTCAAGAGATAGTATGCCAAGATGTCTTGCTACTCGTAAGTAATCATTAGTTAATTGCCCACCAACTTTAATGAACTTCTGTGAATACAGCGTTTATTGAGCTAGTTCTCTCATGCCAGCTTTCATTCGCATTTCTACGAAGCAACACCTAACATTTTCAATGCTCTTCCCAGCGCCTCGAGTTTAAAGAATAGTGGCAAACGCTCGAACAAATTTTTGTTGACATTTTTTTTTTGCGTCAGCCTATGGAAAAAATATATTTGTATAGAGTTTGAATTCCTGAACAGTTTTGTCTTCAGTTATATTTTTATAGGTACGCCAGAATTAAAGATATTCCTGTTTAAAGTTTTAGAGGTTATGTTGTATTAACAATGGACTAATCGAAAAAGAACTATAGAAATACAAAATAAACTACGGACGTTTTAGGAATGTTAAAGCCCGGTGTCGGTCGCAAGCTGAGCGGACCCATTAATGACTTCTTTTACCTACCTCGCAATAGAAAACTGCTTACGTGTGTGTTTCCACAAACACCAACGAAACACCAACAAAGAGTCAATAAACAATAAACAAACAATATTTATTTGTTCAAGACTTAAACCTATTACAATTATTGAACCTTAATTAGACTTAATTTAGTGGCAAGATACAAGACAAGTGCAACTGGGCTTAAACTAGGAGGACTCCTGTGCTATAAGCACCAGTTACTTCCGTCACCACCATGATCGAGCTGCCATTACAAGTGTGGTGCGGTGCAAATATAAGTAGCTATAGTATTCAATATCATTACTTTGTTTATACTATCGTTCGTGTGTGTGAAAACATATTGTGTGAGTGAGCGTGTGTGTGTGTGTGTGTGCGTGTGTAAGTGTGTGTGTAAGTGTGCGTGTGTGTGTATGTGTGTGTGCGTGTGTGTTTACGTTTATGAATGGGCACTAAGCGGTCGAGCGGAAACGAGTAAAAATGAGCTTGCTCTCACGCCAGAATTAAAGATATTCCTGTTTAAAGTTTTAGAGGTTATGTCGTACAAACAACGGACTAATCACCCTACTTACCCTTTAATTTAAATATAGATGGAAATGCATTTACACATTATAAACTACGGACTATCGTATTCAGAATACTAAGTCCAACCGATGCAAGATACCGCGGCCTCGACATAAAGGGCTAAGAAGGAACATGGGTGGTTTTTTGTCAGTAGAAGTCTGACACTCCTTTTCGCTGTCCAAGAGCGGGACGGGTTATTTGTTGATTTCCCAACCACCCCCAAAAAAAAGGTTTACCATTTTAGTAGATACAGAAAAACACGTTTAACACAATTTATTTATTTAGAATATGTACCTACACCAATAGTATGCACATTTCACAATCATTCATGACAATATGCAGGCTAGGGATGTTAAGGTATCAATTGCATAACTCTCCTAAGTACAATAAAGCTATATCATCGTAAAGTTATAGAAATAAAATGTGTAGGTAATAGAAAACTAAACATCTTTGCTATTCGTCTATAATTGGCTAACTCCACAACTTGTGTTGGCTCAGGTTGGGTTGATGCATCAGCATCAGGCTGGATTACATTTTCTTGTGGTTGCACATCGTCAGTTGTGTCTGGCTGAGGACTACTTTCATATTGACTATTCATACGTAGGACTTCTCTTCTTGTGCGTAACCAGCACGCATAGCAAACACGTTGTATAATGCTTGTAGGCCTTACACGGCTACCCATCGTGATATTCAATTCGATGTACAGTTAATAAAGTCCAAAGTAAAGAGTTAGAATCGGAATCCAGAGTCATCCATAAGCAAGTCACACAGGGAACAGTAAATATCAGAGTTCATAAGCAGAACTAGTCGATGAATTAGAAAATCACGGAGAATCGATGGAAAATAATATAATGAGATGCTCGTGCAGACTATGACAAGCTGTCAATTCAGTACAGTTGACAATTTAAATGTCTTTTAACTTACAAAGGTTTATTACATGCCAATATAAAAAGCATAGCTAAGTCAAAAGTTGTAAAGTCAAGTCAGATAGAAAAAATAAATTAAGCTATGATTATTTATTATCACCTGTAATCTAGTCAATTGAGCTCATAATTATGATGATTTTTTTCCAGAGATTGATAGGCCTTAAGCTTGATTTGATAAAACTAAGTAAATTATTTCGTCGGTATCTATCACGGTGACATAAGTAGACGCTTATTAATTCGATCAGCTATAATATAGCCACTGTTCTTTCAGGAATAATTCTATTGTAAACAGCCGACCCTTGCCACAAACTGTAAATTCATGTACTTCATTAGGCATTAAATAAGCCTTTAATCAGCATTTGATTTATTTACGCATCGTATTAAGGAGCATTCTCTAAGGATTTGCGGGGAAACCATTTCAAATATTCATGAAGATGTACTAAGCTATCATTCAGGCATGAATTATAATAGGACCGTCCATTTTGAATATACATTATTTGAAGCATCACAACCATTGATACGGAAGTACAAAACGTTCAAAAATGGTAGAGTACAAAGTTCAGGGGTCGTAGGATACCTGCCTGAAAAGTAAAATTGAGCAACTTTTACAAAAAAAAATAAACACTTCCATAATGTAAAAAAATGATGCATAATTGGTTGGTTTCCTAACAATATTATTTTTCTTTCTTCATTTCAGAGTAAGTAGTTGAAAAATGATAATCACACCAACAAACTATTCTTCTTCTTAGCGTGCCAATGACAATTTAAATTGTACGTCTCAAAATTTTGCGATGTGTTTAAACCAACTAATGATAAAGACCTTCATACATATAACACACCAAAGAACAAAACTATTGATTAAAGACCTCAATGATGTGATGACAATTTCATTGTAAGGGCTATCATTATAATGTCACGCAAGGTAATCATTATATACATGACGACGACAATATGACAATAAATGATAACACTACCACTTTCATTTATACCTTTAAACTATCAAATAAAAACACATAACTAAATAGGATGAAGCTGTATAAAATACCATAAGTGAAATCTCATTACAGTGGTGTTATAGAACATCATTTATAAATATTGGTACACTAACCAGTAGCATATTAATCTACCTCATGTAGAAAAAGCTGAAAATCAATAAGAATTTCCTGAAGCCAAAATAATATATTCGATTGCAGTCTGGGAAACTCATAAGGTACGTACGCAGTTTAATTCATTGTCGTCGCCACCCTGTATAAGTATATCTCAACGTACTCCTCAAAAACTGTCCATACCTACACGGAAAATTATAGACCATTTTGTGAGTGGTGTCCTGTCTCGTGTGATTACTCAGTCGGAATGTTGGAGGATAATTTGTTTTTCTCTTCGAACAATGTGTAAACACATTGTTTTATTTGGTGCTTAGATATTCTAGGAAACCATTAATACTGTCCTCTCTTGGTTTTTTTTTTTATGAAACCTTTTTTTTCTTGTAATTTGTTGTTGCTATCTTTTCGTAAAATCGTTAAAAAAAGTAGGTACATACTCGAATTATACGTATTATAATAATGACACGGAAAACGTGTATTAATAATACAGTATAATGTCAATAAAGATAGTCACAGTCAGTAAACATCTATGAACACGCACAATCATTATTTTCAAGTTATTGTTAACAAGGACCCGAATGGTTTATTTAAAAAAAGGATTGACTTTCAATCTAACCGGATGCAGTTGAGTACCAGTATTTTACATGGAGCGACTGCTTTCTTGAACTCCACTATTCAGTCATTGGGTAATACGAAACCCCTTGATAATCTGACTTGGTAGTCTGACTTTCAGGCAAATGGCAACCAAGACCAACGGCTTAACGTGCTTTCTAAGCCACGGCGAGAACTCGATGTGTAATGGATGGTCACTCATCCATGAACCAACCTCAGAAACCTTGAAGACCCATTCGTCTGTTATTATTTAACCACAAGCGCCTCCATATTTATTTAATGAAAAACACTTCGACGAAACGGTAAAAACATCGTGAAGAAACCGGCATGTCTTAGCCAACCAAAAAAATCGAAGACATGTGACATCTGCCAATCCGCACTGGGCCCGCGTGGTGGATTAATAGCCCATCCCTCTCCTAGAGAGGTGGCCTGAGTCCCTGCAGTGGGAACATTATAGGCTGATGATGATGATGACTTCGACGAAAAAAGTACTTTGTCATTCACAAACATAACTTCTCAAAGCGTATTCAATTAACTTACCAAGTTAATTCAAACGAGATAGTTCAAAGTTCAATGGGACTTAAAACTCAACAGCGTTAACTACGAAAATGGTTTAAAAAGGCAACCGCAAGAGCTTCTCATAAATTATCATCATACTATTTAAATTCATACTGCATTTGGATTTCAGTTTTTAAAGCTGGTAACCACTATATTAAATGGTTACCACCCCAAACTGAATAAACGTTATTTGCATTTATTAATAATTCAGTTTACTCGGTCTTGTTAATATAACTTGAATGGATTAATTAGTATTGTGCCCGGTTGGTTAAAACAAACCACATTATGATATTTATTTCAAAAACTTGTCAATAGTACCTACTCGTCTTTCAAAATAATTGAGTAGGATTTCATTTTGAACTCGGTTTATTTTATAAAGATGTCATTTATAAATTGATCCGATTATATTTATAAAGCACTCCAGTTGGTTTAAATCATGAATCGAATATTTACCTTATGTAATAATACTTAATACAACTTTGTACTCTAAAACAGCCTTAATCCCGCTTGGTTAAAAGTTTCCCCTTTTCTGAGAATCCGCTAATTCAATCTACTAACGTAATCCTGAAAACTCAATTCTTTTTTACACAAAATAATGTACATCAATACATTCTTCGTAAATTTTCTTCCCGAAAATCGTGACAAAACCGCTTCTCATGCAGAGGCGAAGAAATTAGCATGGTTACCACGCTTACTCAATGCAGGTTTTTGATTCCAGACAGAAGTCCAGGGCTTTTTTTTTTTTTTTTTTTTATTATTATAAATGGGCCTGCTCTTGACTTCAATCTTGCCCTGAGGGCAGAGATGATGTCGACGATGGAACGAGCTTACCCAGTAGAAGCCTGTTTACTCGCGACTTAAACAGATTAGGGTTATATGAACTTGGCTGTGCGCATAATAAAGGAACCAGCAAAGCGCTTCGTTCGAATGTGTGGAATGTCGACTAGGTTTCATCACTACCTATGTATCGCTTCACCGTTAGTCAGTGGTGTCAAAGTGTAGAAACTGACTGATAAGAAACTGGCCACCATGACATTATAACATAACATCACGCCTGTAAAAGCAACTAGCGAAATGTGGGTTCACTGATGCGTGCGAACAGATTTTGCCTTTGGTTTACCAACTAAAATGAAATAAGCCCAAATTGAAATGCTTGGTCTAAAATATACATATTACACACTACCTAGCTTAATTTATGGACCGTTTCCTAGCAACTAGTCCAATGGCTCTCCACGTCGAATATCAAAAAAGGTCTAATTGAGAAAGCAGACACCCATCATACGTGATCATTAGTCCAACCGTGTGCCTAATAAATCGTGAATTATATTCGGTCCACGAAACAGGGAATATCTGCTACTCTCCTGCCGGATTAAGCCGTGACGTACCCTTCGAATGAATTATCCATTTGCAGCCGCATTTTCTTTGTTTCCACGTTTATTTTGCTAAGTATGTGAATTACAAAGTTTTAATGAGATGAAGAAGTCGACAATGGTCAGGGCTGTTATGACTCTTATGATGTGGATCCGAATAATAATCATTCTACTGCCCTTATCCTAATATGGGGTCGGCACACTATGTCTTCTTCTTCCATAGGTACACCTTAATACTTGTCATCTCAGCAGTCACCTCATCCCTCACACAGGGTATCCAACCGAATATCGGAGTGAAATCTATGATTTTAATATTATGCTGCAATTGAAAGCAATAAAGCTTTCCGCGTCGTATTCTGAGATGGCGGGCGGAAAAGACCAGGTGATGTTCGGTATTGTTAGAGTTGACTATTGGCCTTTGAACTGATAATTTAGTAAATCAACCATATTTTAAAATGGGTTAACATTAATAATGGTTTTCTTTCTTTGTTTAAAAAAATGATAGGCGAAATAAAGGCCTAACTCATCACAAAATCGCAACCAAGAGCCTCTCTAAGCAACCTTTAAACAAGACAAATGCCGCTTCTCAAAATGTGTTGTTTCGCCAATTCCCGACGCAGGAAGCAAATATGTCACGCACAGAGGCAGCCGGGCGCCGCCGCGCGCCGCCGGTTACGAGAGGAAACTTTCATAGCAGACCGCTTCCTAATACAAACATTATTACCGTTCATTCAATAAAACCTACAATTTCCGACCCATTCAAGTGTAAATTAATAGACCTTGGAGAATAATTTTAGTAATGGACGTTCCGAGAATTTGGGACACAAAGAATTAGTACTTTTAGGCGCGCTCTGAGTCGTTTCAAATGGATGATTAATTCTCAGGCAGCATTCAGAAATAAGGAAATATTGCTCACCAAGACAGTTTAAAATACCTCAGATTTTATAGTAATTCCAAATTTTGTCCGTGTAACTTTTTTTTGTTATTTTTTTATTCTAACAATCCTACGTCATCCACGCTGACCGAGGTACCGACGGGCGCCAACCGACGCCGACGGTAATTTAAAAAATCATTCAACTGTGTAATGCAGAATATTCTCCGCTAAACACAAAGCAAAACTGCCAGTACCAGAAGAAGCTTTAAAACGCTACTTAACGTAACTTTGAACAACAAAAGAAATGTAAGGTACTCACGAAAAAGTCCGCGGTCCCCAAAATGGCGCGGGCTTAGTTCCTTCGTGTGTGGAACGTAGCGTCGTGCAACAGGCAAGGTCGGCTCCTCACTAATGAACAAGCATTTTTTCACTGAAGATATCACTGTTCAGTTGTTTTGTTGCGCGTGTCGCGGAGGCTAGCGCGGCGTTCGCCCGCCGCTGTCGCGCGCTCGAGTCTGCCCTACGCCGATGTGTTGCCAGAGGGGAGCTTACGGATTTTCCCGGATTCGTACGCTTTTGGTTGGAAACTGTAAGGTTTTGTTTGGTATAAAACTGTAGCTTCAACTGATGTTGTCTATAACTATGTATGTATGAGTGATATGGAAGCAGGTTTTTTTGGGAACTCTACTATCAGATGTACTAAGAGATGTAACAAATAATAACCGAAAGCCAAGCTAAAAGTTTAAAATATGTATTGTGTATGTAAGTAAATCAACCTATTTTTTATTATTGTGGTAGCCACAAGCTGAAATCTAGTTGACTTTGCCGAATTTTCTGGAATGTAATAATTTAGTATACCAGCTACAATTGAAACAAAAAACACATATTCTATGAAAATAACTTTGAGCTTTTTCCACAAAAGCTTTAATCACAAAACAGTAGAGTTTCCCGACGCTGGCATCCCCGTTAGGCAGCGCGCTCCCCCGCTCACCGCGCGCCCCGCCCGCCCAACGCTTGCCGAAGCCGTGAAGCCTCCATTCGTTTAGTATTCGCGCCCTTTGTGACACTTAAAACCATTGTTCACAAACGAACCTTTTCAAAGTTGAACTTACAGCACTTACTCGAAAACGATGTCGGAAGACATCCATCGGTATCGAATTACACGAATAATTCGACTTACGAACGAAACTATGTGTTTGGAATCGGATCACGGTGGATTAAGTGGCTTTAGTTTTATTTTATATTGTATTCGTACTCCTTGGTCGGCTCAGTTTATCTTGGGGCTAAGTTTCTTCGCAAATTGCAAGAGCTAGAAAGCTATTCTATTCTTGGTAAACTTTACGGCCCTTATTAAAGTTTAGTGTCACTAACTGACTGACTGACTGTTGACTTAAACCAAGACTTTTCTGAAATTAGGTTTAGTAATGGAAAGATTGGAAGCCGGAGATCGAGCTATAAAAACATAGTATACCTAGAGGCTCTTCAAGGATAATACCAGCAGTTAAGCAGTTATGAGCCTATTCTTGCGTAAAAGAACCTTGTAATAATAGATACTGAATTTGAATAAACGGTATTCAAATTCAGTATCCATTATCACAAAATCATCATAGAAAAAAATAATATACGTTATTAAATGGTTCGGTACGTGGGTAATGTCAAGTTTTACTTTCGACCAAATTATACCAAAACCATCATCATATCATTGCACATGAACAAATTCGACCTTCAAAGTTCAAACCACCCCGATAATTACTGATAAGGGTCTTATATATTTCATAATTGATGTCTCCGATAATAATTTAACAGACGTGTTGTGTCAAACAAGATTGTTTGAAGTTTCAAGCAACGGTTGACGTAATCTTGAGAGGTGCCATTCTGACTTGAGTTACGCTTGTACTTGAGGAATGAGGAATCTTTCTACCTTGCCTTTATAGACCAGGGTCGATAATTTTTGAAACCAAAAAAAATTACAGTAGGATGAAACCCATTAGAAAGGGAGGGGAATATGATCAAAATGAAAGGATAAATAAATTACGGTCGATCCGAGTTCGGGAAGGGGGGGTGGGGGGGGTTTTAAGGGGGGAAAGCGGTTTATCTCGATTTCCGGCAAAACTACAAGTCCTATGGAAAAAAAATGAATAGCAAAGTTGTAGGTAATAAAAAGATCTACAACTTTTGTATTTACAATTTTTTCACATAACCTCAAAATTTAGGTGAAAAATTCAAAAAACCAAGTTTTTGGTTTTTAATTTTTATCTTTTACAAAAAACATTTTTTTTTCACGAAATTTAGTGAAAACTTACATTTTTATGCCCTAAATATACTGTAATTTTTTTGATTAAAAATATTTATTTTTCACCTTATTATTGACTTAATATCGAAAAATCAGCCCTATTTTCAATCGAAAATTCTGACGTCAAAATATCTGCTTTTTTTAAATAGTCGGTGGGCGTTGTGTTCCTTATAAACTCCTCTTTCTGATGATGTATAAAAAATATACATTGCAATGGTAAATTTTCTCAGAAAATGCAAAGTCAGCTGCTGCGAAATAATACCCACTACCAAATAATGGCCTAGACAAGAAATTATAAGCGTATTAATTGCTGTTTTATGCCTATTTATTGTTATTTTAAGATAATTTATATATCGTGGAGACCTACGGAAAATTTTGGCCCATCAAAAGGTATTTCACAGAGAAGTGGGGAAGGGGCTAGGAGGGTTTGGCCCTTACTACCTGTTATTTTGTAGCAGCTGATTTTGCTTTTTCTGAGAAAATTTACCATTGCAATGTATATTTTTTATACATCATCAGAAAGTAGAGATTACAAGAAACACAACGCCCACCGTCTTTTTAAAAAAAGCAGATATTTTGACGTCAGAATTTTCGATTGAAAATAGGGCTGATTTTTCGATATTAAGTCAATAATAAGGTGAAAAATAAATATTTTTTATCAAAAAAATTACAGTGTATTTAGGACATAAAAATGTAAGTTTTCACTAAATTTCGTGAAAAAAAAATGTTTTTTGTAAAAGATAAAAATTAAAAACCAAAAACTTGGTTTTTTGAATTTTTCACCTACATTTTGAGGTTATGTGAAAAAATTGCAAATACAAAAGTTGTAGATCTTTTTATTACCTACAACTTTGCCATTCAACTTTTTTCCATAGGACTTGTAGTTTTGCCGGAAATCGAGATAAACCGCTTTCCCCCCTTAAACCCCCCCACCCCCCCCTTCCCAAACTCGGATCGACCGTAATTTATTTTTCCTTTCATTTTGATCATATTCCCCTCCTTTTCTAATGGGTTTCATCCTACTGTAATTTTTTTTCATTTTTTACCAGTTTTGAAGGCTTCGGCCCTGGTCTATTAGGCATTTGAAGCAGATGGATTTTTGACTTATCAGATGACGA
The DNA here is from genome assembly GCA_949316265.1 of Diarsia mendica. NCBI lineage: Eukaryota > Metazoa > Arthropoda > Insecta > Lepidoptera > Noctuidae > Diarsia > Diarsia mendica. The sequence goes on from OX438897.1 coordinate 18,774,778, forward strand.
GTAATAGAGAAGTATGGAAGGAGGAAGAAGACATGCTGCGCAGATCTCAAATATATTGGGAAACTGTGGATTATCGAAAGGATAACGCGGCTCCGACACAAGGGCGACGAAGGAACATGGGTTTGGTTTTTAGTCAGTAGAAGTCTGACACTCCCCTTCGATCTACCCAAGAGCGCGGGGGGGGGGTTATTCGATGATTTTCCATCCACCAAAAAAAAAAAAGGGCAGGAGAAATATGATGATTGTTTTTTGACGGACACTTGTCTTCGAACACCTGACTTTTTATTTTTAACCGACTTTTAAAAAAGAGACGTTTATGTATTCCACCAGCAATAGCCGCCATTTTCGAAAATTATGTTGGGTTCGACTCGAAACCATCCTCATCATCAGTCACTCCTAGCAAAATACTGGTAATATATACGTTTCTGTAACCGCAGTATCATCGGTTAGTGGATTAGTAAGACTGACTACCACTGTCAAATAACTACAAAGTGCTTTGCGAGACAAGAAAAGAGTGATCACCCGTCCGCTTACCGGCCAGAGCTATTCGATCGAGCCGTGTGGCTATCATTCTTTGACCACGCGTCCCTGTGAGTGTGTTTACTGTTCTAGATTTGAATTCAAACAGGCAGGACGATCAAAGTGAGATTGTTATCGCATCGTCTGTTTCATCTGATTGACTTTAATTCTATAGCAGTAGTAAGAAATGGGGATAAACATGTATATTATGTACAAATGCATTGGAATGACTTTCAATAGACACGTTAGCGGATTCAAATAATATTTTGTTGTGTTAGACTCTAACATAACAAAATATTATTTGAATCCGCTGTATTAGGCTCTAACAGTTAGAGCCTAATACATCCTAAATGTACTTAATTGAAATTAAATTTTTCATTAATTTCAATTAATGAAAAATTTAATTTAACAACGAACGGAAGACGAATTTTAACCTCAGTGGGGTTTAACAGGGGTTGGTTAGTAGCAGGTAGGGGTTGATATGGAAACCCCATAGGACGGTCGGCTTGTGATTACAGAAAATCAAATTTTGAATTATTACTCACACATTTTGATTTGGTTATCTGAAAATATTAAAAAAATCCCAGACTTGAACACCACTCTAGCCACTTCTGCCATTGTTTAAAATGTATTTAGAACAAGGTTAGTCAGACTTAACATGCAACAGCGCTTATCTTTAGATAACCTAGGGTCTGAACCGTCTAGACTTAGTCCAACTTTTGTTATAAAATATAAAGTGCTCTATATTTAATTTTTAAACTCAATTAAAGTTTGGAGATCAGCCGTAATCTTAATAATAATGAAACTGCAATTTAAACTTGACACCTTTCAACAAAGTCTTCGCAATGGAGCTTTATGGCTCATTGTTAACGCAATATCACAAGTTTAGTGTTTATCTTTAATGTATAAATGGGAAACGCTTTTATTTGGTACAAATCTTCATACTTACATCTACTTACATTTGTGGATCTGTTACAATGATATTTTAGAATACAATAGAATACGTATTTATTCGTTAATGGACAGCAGCAACACAAAAGAGCAGCACATACATAAACAAATAACAACAAACAGCTTCATCAAGTAGGTGAATCCCTAAAAAGTCATGTAGAGGTGTAGTATGATCAGCAACATAAGTAGCTTAACATTTCGGAATTTTATTTGTTTGGTGTACAGTGTACAGGACTTCATTCATTATTTTTGTATTTCAGAAGATTATTCTTTATAATATTCCTTACTCTTCAGTAACATGTTAGGACAACAGCACACAAGACACAACGTATCATCTTACAAGTTTTTTTATTAAAAAATCCTGCTTTGAAACTTCTCGTAGTGTTAATCTATGTACTTCTGATGCTAACTGTACCCATAAGAACACCAACATTTTCCCAGTTGTGTCTAAGGCCTCAGCCTCGAATTTTGCGGGCAGCGGGGCGGCGGCGGCGGCGGCGGTGCGGGCGCGGCAGGATCATCTTATGCGTACAATCAAATGGACCGGTTCTCGGAATACAGCGGCGCGGGAGCGGGCAACGAGCGGTGCACTCCATACAAGTCGCGCCGCCCCCGCAGCCGCCCCGCTGCCCGCAAAATTCGAGGCTGAGGCCTAAGTTTCATGTAATAGGGGCGAACCTTTTACCATCAACCGGGCACAGTTCCAGACTGTGGCTGCTACTGAAAAATTCCTGATGGAAAAACCCAATTTATCTTTGCCCGACTTTGGGAATCAGACTTCATTTTTTCGCCTCTTTTAATTTACTCTTTTAAGATCAATTAGTCAAACACGTTAGGCTTCTTAAACAATTTCCAAAAGCTCGATTGAATGAATAAAATACTTTTGAGTAAAACAATACGACATGTTACCAAGGCAACGTTAAAGAAATCCGAACAATTATTATTCTTCAGATTTCTTTTTGACAATGACCGTGGCAACCTGTGGTGGCCGTCACAATTTTTGTGCCCACGGTCATTGTCAAAAAAACAAAAGATAATATAACAATTAAGGAGTGCCTGTAAGAAAAACTCCTTTTTGTGATAAAAAGTATTATGATGTATTCAAGTTAGTAAACATTCTGAAAACAGAGTAGAATGGAAGAAAAGAACACTTTTTAACATGGATTTAGGACAAAAAGATGAAGTAAAAAATAAATACAGTTCACGTTTTCCTTCATCGATAACGAGGCCAATCAGGAAATAATCCTAGTGTGGAGCAAAGGAGATTTTCACTATATCCATCCAATCTAAAGCTCTCAGTTACTTGTATACTGTATACTAGAATCATACATAGACATATCACTTCGAACACAGCTGTATGGCCGACTGGACTTCGTTAACGCATCATGCTTCCGTTACTTCGAGCTAACTAATTAATACAGGTTTAATGCGTCTCTACTATTTTGAAAACATAATTATTAGCCAATAATTCAATGCCCGTTCTTCTTTTGATAAATCTTAAAATCATTGCCAAACAACACAAAGCCATAACTCCTGTAAAAGCTCCATATACAGTGGAAGTAAACACAAAGATATTTATTTTTTCTATGTTTTCCTAAAGTGGTTAAATAGGGGTGAAAATTTCTACAGAATGAGAAATCTTACCTGGCTCACGATTTACATTATAAAAAGCAAAAATCAAAAATCGTTCGTAACTTCGCAACGAACATTGTTTAGGAATACCAAAGATTTAATTAAAGATACAGGCAAATTGCTGGTTTTATAGCACAGTATTACGGGTTTACGACTTGACAAGCAGGTCGGGGTTCATTGAAAATGAATTGAGGAAGATTGTTGCTTTCACGGAATATCTAATGCCTCTCTTAGATATAATTATTTGATAGGATTATAATAAACTATTTAACAATGTTATGTTATAAAATGAACTACTACTATAGTTACTATTAACATCATAAACGGGATATTTACCATGTTTGATTTTTGTTACAAGCACCATGAGCACGGATAAACCCGGGGGGCTTATCCGTGATCATGGTGCTTGTAACAGCGCCTACATATCGGGAACTCGAAACAAAAATCAAACATGGTAAATATCCTGTTTATGATAATAATAGTAGTGTCAGTGACCATGTCAGTTTAAAAACTTATATAACTACTATAGTTGCTGCCAGTTGACATGTCAATAGCGGTCAATGACTCACCTACATTAAAGTTCTTAACTTTGAAATGCAAATTAAGCCTGTTCATGTCTTGAATCGTCATAATTATATCCGTGATCTTCAATATTTTTTCTAATGAGAAAAGATACATACAAAGATTCATTTGTTTTGGTTCGTACGAAGAGATATTTCGGTAAGGGCAATGACCGCTATTGACATCTTAACTGGCAGCAACTAAAGACATTTTAAGCTTTCTCGAATTTAGTTATAAATTATCTAAAGTTACACTTTAACTTACGAGATATCTTCTGCGGTTTTCAACTATTATGAGCTCCCAATATCTTCAATGCTGATGCACGCGCCATGACTGGGGTATGACTGGAGAATACGAATGGACAGTGTTGTAAAGTAAGGTCTATTCTTGTAACGAGAGAGTATTTAGTTTAAAAACAATACACACGTACAACTTATTTTTTCAGATCAACTAATGACATCTGCAACTTTATCGATATGTAGGTAGACTCGGTTAATTATAGATTTCACTCACAGGCTATCTCGAAATAACTATTACGAGATTTTCTACGTGCCTACGTACGTGGGTACCTGATTGTCTAGAGTATAGACAGTCGAATTTAGTTTCGCAACCGATTGGATAGTCCTAGTTTAATCTTTCTTTTTGTTAATGAAAGTTCTGTAACCCTTATCAGAATAGTGTTTAAAATAGGATTTTGGTTTCCTATTATTTAAGCTCGGCTTGGTTATCTAATTCACAGAATAGATAACTTTTATCTGTTCTGTGATCTAATTGGTAATTAGTTTTAGATTCATCTCTGATATTATACCTACATATGAAATATCTACCCAGGTACTTTACGTTATAGTCGTACCCTCAGTCAAAGCCAATAACCAAAATAATGGGAAATAAGTTATGACGCTCAATAAATTGCTTTACAAAACTCGCAACTTAGATAATACCCACACAGGTTGCCCGAAAATCAAGATATTATATTACCGTAGCAACATAAAGAGCCGTCATTACTCGTAGCATCGCCGGGACTACGGCGTAGGCCGCGCCATATTTCCCGTAGCAAACAGACACAAATAGAACGCAAATAGATTATTTGCACTTTGTTTACTTACACCTTGACGGAGATTTATTTTCATTTTGGATGAGCAAAGGAAAACTGCGATTTGGCTGGGAAAGATACAATCTTTGCAGAAGAAGATTATCGTATATGGGGGAAAAGATAAAAATAATTCAAACATTTTTATCCTTGGGGTTGGAAGACATGATGTTATTTTATTCCAAAATCGTCGCAGTAAAAACATGTCGCAAATACGCTTTTATGTTTCAACGGGCACAGGTGTCACATGTTGTATACTCTTAGGACAATTGAACCCTATTGACAATGGAACGCTTAAACGTGTGACTATTTCCTATTGAACTATTTGTCTATTTGGCATATTATTATTATAGCTGATGTTAAAAACAATACTTGTAGGAACGGTTTAATTTAATTACACTTATGATACCTGAAACTGTTTCATATCCGTAAACTCACTATTCGTAAAATCAGCGTCGGGCACTAGTTGCTGATCGAGGCCTGTTTGGTGCGGGCCGCGAGACATCCAATATATATAGATTTATGTTTTTTTGTTTGTTCTTTATTGTGTGCATTAGTGGCTAGTACCACATAAACGTATTACCTTTCTTTATTCTTACAAATGAAAACCAATCTAACTGCAATGAAATTAACTGTTAATTAGCATATATAAATGCAGTTTACTGTAAGTACTAGCTAAAGACTCTTATAAGCTCGTTATATCCATACCAAAACAGCCGTGAAATCAAAACAAACATGAACACACGCTAAAAACAATAGGCGGTAAGAGAGAGATAGTGCTGTTTGCGCCACATAAAATGATTTACGTCCAAACCAGTCGCGCTAACGAATGGAAAAACGAGACTCGCAAACTGGCGGCAGTCAACGTATCTCATCATCTACATTTTTTTTTTTTATTTTTTTTTTTATTATAAATGGGCTTGCTCTTGACTTCAATCTTGCCCTAAGGGCATAGATGATGTCGCCCTTGTACATCGCCCTTTATTTTCATAACTAGTAGTTAGTTATGAAAATGACTAGCTGTAGTAGTTAGTTGTGTAAGTAGTTAGTTTGGTACCTCAAACAACTACTAACTAAGCATTTTCTGTTGTATTGCACCTATTATGTTTCGCCTCGGCATCACCCTAAAGTAGACCGTATAAGCATAATTCATAAAGTCCACGTTCGTACAGTTTTTCTACATGTGCATAAAGTTTAATTAAATTATCTTTAATCTTGAGTTTTTCCATCAGGAGTTTCTCAGGGTAATGGCAATAGGCTCGCCTTTTATTACATAGAAGTTAAACATAACTAGCGAAATGTGGGTGTACAGTCGAACAAGAGAGGAGCTCGTGGCTTAATAAGAACTGCCACTCGGGTCGATCTTTAGGTAAAGCTGTCCTTGCCTAGGTCGGTCTGTGGATGGGTGACCGCCCGACATACCGGGTTTCCTCCGTGCCTCGGAAAGCACGTAAAGCTGTTGGTCCCGGCTGCCATATATAGATCTTTGGTAGTCGTTACAGATAGTCAGTGACCTGAAATTCTGACATCCAGTCTTACCAAAGGGTATCGTAATTACCTAGTATTAACTGGGTTGTGGAGGTCAGATAGGCAGTCGCTCCATGTAAAATACTGGTATTCAGCTGCATCCGGTTAGACTGGAAGCCGACCCCAATATACTTGGGAAAAGGCTAGGCAGGCAGGCAGTCGAACAAGCTAATAAGTATACAGCCAGCTAACTTGTATTTAATTTTAAGATTATACAGATACATTTAGCATACAGCGGTTTAGGATACAGTGTTTGACATCAGTCGCTTAATGCGAAACACTTGATAAAAGAAAATTACAATCAATATTTTCAGTGTTATAGAATTATAAAGATCTCTACCCTGTATACTTATTAGCTTGTTCGACTGTACTAATGGGAAAACCTCTGCCAAACCCTTCCAGAATTACAGGTGCGATGTTATGTTATCTTGACTTTTAGCCACTTATATCTTATTGCTTGCTTTTAGCAGTTTTATATATATTTAGTGAATGGCAAAAAAGATACAAGGGATATAAAAAGAAAGACAATACTGAGGTTAATAAAAATCCAGCTCTCTAAAGTTATACGGTTTTTATTTTACTTCTTTCAGCAGAATTCACATTTCATCTATATCAAATTTTCACTACACGCGTAGAGCATTCAACCCAACTGGTTTGATATTTTTTATCTCAACGAATATTTTTCACACACATCATATTTAATATGATATCGCACCCACACGTCCGAAAATAGCTTCCCATTAAAATGATTCCGACGAAAAAATTACTATCCAGAAATATACTTTACATGAAAACGTAAATTCGAGTCAACAATTACGTTATTACGTATTAGTTTTACACGAAATCGAATCTCGATATAAGTATGTATTTTTCAGTTTGGTTTATGAAACGTTATTTGCGCATCAAAAGGTGAGAGGAGATACCATATGCAATAATTTATTTGGATTTTTAATTAAAAGTTTTCAACAGGATTCCGTTTATAAAATTATTGAGAAGCAAAGTATAAAAGACTTCCCGGCAGTTGTAAACAGGACAATGGAAGCTGTCCTCTGATTATTTCTGGCGTTAATATTGGAATTCCATACAATTTCCGTAGAAATCACCACAAATGTGTAGCCTGTACCCAAACGCTTTAGTAACGCACTGCAAATAAATTGCGCAACTTATATATTAAAAATGTTGGATTTATGGACCAAGGAAACACAACGTTAATGCCCAATGAGATTTCCCATAGGCATAAAACTTTCAATCAAACTTTCACCCATTTCATCATAAAGTCATAGGGGATGAATTTTCAAAAATCTTTCCCTAATGCTTACTTTTGTTTTATACAGACCTCTGGAGTCAAATTGCATACTTCTAGACCCAACGATTTAGTTTGCGTTGTCTTTCGTTGAATTTAAGATTGTTTCTAGTATGTCTAGAGTTCTAGACTTTTCCAAGCCATGTAAAAGTCATCTTTCATTATCACATATGCATTATTATTAAAATTAAAATAGTATTTCCAAATATAGCTTCCAGTCTACCTAAATTCATCTGAAAACCAGTATTTTACATGGTGGGACCGCCTATCTGTCCTCCAAAAACAAATTAATTGTTAACATCCCAAGGGCTAACCCCTAGCAAGACTGAAGTGGTTTTCTGAACACTTGGCCAGCTTTAACGAATTTAATCTGTGAACAGACAAAAATGGCCTCTAATACAACTAAACTAACTCCCAAGCACTAGGTAACATAAACATTTACGCACAGAACCTTGAATTCAATCACGCCTGTCAGTAATTTACCATCAGCTCCGAGATATAATATTATGTAAGCCTAACTACGGTTCAGCCTGGATTACAGGCTTAGGCGGAGCTACGGCGATAAAGCGTTTGCCTAAAACTATTACACATATATCTGACACAGAGTAAGGCTAAATCTTATCTATTTATTGATACTGAAATGTATTAAGGGAATGTGATAGTAGGTAAATAAATTAATAAAGTACTCAGGGTTTAACTACCTCTGATAAAATCAGAATAAATGAGTGACTTAGTGCGAATTTAGCCGACCTGCTGTAACGAAACGCAATCAACATGTGTTAACAGAGTTCAACAGCTATCGCTGTCAATATTCCAGAACGATGATGATACGATGAGAGAGAAAGAAAAAGTTCTTGTTGTTTGTTATTTAAAAATATTATAGATAAAAATAGCCGCAAGGTATATCTACGAAACCCACGACTTACGAAAACCGCTTTTACGTTGTCCTGTAAAAAAGCTTTTTCATAGTATTTGCAAATGGCTAGTTCTTGTTAGTCTACCTAATACTGTCTCTTCAGTAATGTCTTTGTTAGGCACATCTAAAAGCAACCATTTTTCATATAAGCCAGAAAAACAACAGATAACATAACGTAGCGCCTTTTGGCGGCTCTTTGTGTGTGGCGGCGTTCTTTGTGTGTGGCGTCGCTAATAACAAAGGTACCTACGCTCACACGGGGCCGTAATGGGCCGCACGAGAATATAAGATAACACGCCATTTCGAAGCATAAAACTGGCAAAGGGTTGCCGTATACACTCATTATGTAAAAAAGAATGATAAAATCTAAATGTCTGATGTAATTGAGCTTTTGTATTTCGTATCTACGCACTGATTAAAATTTTCACGTACAGGTAGGTTTATTTTGTTGTAGCAGATTCATAAACTCTGATTGTCTACATGTATAAATAGCATTATCTCTAGGAGCACATCAAAGTATTGCGACTCTAACAGAATTGCTATCAATCTACTGGTATCAGAAACAAATTCCTACGTGCGTGACTAAGATAAACCCCAATGTGTTATTATCTTTTTTCAACTTTAGTTGAAAAAAGTACCTTTAGGTAGCCTACCAAGTAACGTGTAACCTCCAAAAACTCGTAAACACAAAGAGAGCACATACCACTCAAAATCTCACGATTCAATTCCCAATATTTCAGTTCAGCATCCAGAATAAATCCAATAGTCGCGAACAAATATATATTCTGTTCCATCCCCGCTTGTCATCCCTCACGATATAATTTAATATCTGTCTGCCAGGCGAGGGGAGATGCGGTTACAAAGGGTTAACTCACTGGCTTATCGTCTTATGATTGTCCCGACTTTCCCTTTCTAACTCTGCATATGCTTTTATGCTGTCGTAAATACGCCCGTTATGTTTTGAAGAGGCTCGTTTAAACTTGACGCGTAGGATTCACGGAATTAGAATTTGATTAAATTAACTTGATTTTTTTATTTTGTAAAGTCACTGTAATTGTGGACATAATTTCAGAATAACCACCTTCGACCAAAGCTTACATTTACATTGAAATAAAGTAGCCCCTAATCACCAACTTGCACGGGCTCAGTAAGTTGGTAGATGTCATATGTCTTCGGAGTTTTGTCCATGGTAAGCTCATTTTACCTCAACTTTCTGTGTTGCCAAACGACGGGTATGATAAAACTTCTTGAGTTAGAGAATGTAAACAAGCTCGTTTTACAAATTCTGTAAACTGATTCCACTCAAGCTAAACTACAGAAATACAGCTACTGTGACGACCACTTGAGATTGTCTTGAATAAATTGAGAAAGGGCAACAAGTTTCTTTGTAAAGAAGATAATTTGTAATCCTCACCTCTTTGAATTACAGCTCAGAAAATATTTTGCTAACAAGCTTCCACTTCATACATATTCAAACAAAGAAATCGCATATAATTCGGCAACAGAAATAACTATAAAACCATCAGAATATTTTTGTGTATGAATAAAATTATTCTTCTTTGTTTGCCGCGACAACGATAAACAAATTGTTAAAAACTCAATTAATTCTTGTTTGATTACATCTTTGTTTACCTCGACAGCCATAACTTTACTGTTATAACTAAAACTACGGAGTCAGACTCTTTCACGTAGTTTCATTTTGTTAGATTCTAACAAAATGAAACTAGTTAGTTAGTTAGAATTCTATTTTAGACATATTTAACATTCATCACAGTGACATAATATGACATTTGCCATTGATTAGAGCGGAATGCAACCTTATATTTGACAAGGACGGCTGATGTAAGAGGCAACGTAATATAGGTACATATACGGGGAAACTACCTTGATTAGGTGGGTGATGTCTTCCTGTTGGCTTAACAACGACGGTCGACCCAACTTAAATAATGGTCTACGAGAACACGGCGCGGCGGGGCTCCGACCAAGCGGAGCAGACCTTCACGTTGTGCTCCACCGGGTCCTCCAGCTGATCCTCGCAGTTTCGATAATGGCCTTGAGTCGGCACTATCAATCAATCAATAGTCTTTGCATGTATGGGTGTTCTAACACCCATTCTTAGATTCTTCACCCATTCTTCATGCCATTTTTAGAAGAAACTTGGAAAAAAACTTTGACTTATTCACGTGGCTTTGTAACGAAACCCTTATTGAAATGACGCTTTGTAGTAGGAAAAATCCATGAAAAACAAAACAATATGAACGTTTACAATTTACATAACAGCAAACGTATCCGTTAAGGCTTCGTAAGCTCTCGTCATGACGCGATGTTTTGTCCTCAGCTCAGCCGCCGCTTTCAGCTCAAAAACTTTACGACACCATTGTTTATCTTATAAATGAGTGTTGCCAGCGCTGTCCGTTGTTTATTTTTTTTATTATTCAGTGCCCTACACAATAATTAAAATATATTGAGTTAGCTTTCCCCTTTCCCCTAGTTAAATTAGTATTCACCCTTTTGTAAATGTCGGCATTCTTTTTCAGTTAACGATTTAGTGTGTCAGTGTTTTCTTTCTGGTTGTTCCGGTCTGTTTGTCAAAGAAAAATATACATTATTGTTTGCTGTTTTAACGTGTGAGGGGCTGAAAATCAATAAGCAACATTGAGTAGCCTGATGACCTCTGAAAGATTAATAAAAGCTGCCAAGGGCTCGTCAAACCAAAGTTCCAGACAGTATTAATGGCTCAATAGTGTGGCCTCCTTCACGCGAACTTCGAATTAGCTGAATTCATTTACTGCAACTGAACATTTTCTACATTATTTAGGACGAATAATGAACGAAAGGTAAGAATTACCCATTCGCACTGGTATTCATTAAGGCGCTTGAATTGGTAATATTAGCGCTTTGAAGGTCACTGAAGCTGATGCAATCTAGAATTTACAGTAGCACTGCTTTTGCAGTGGTGCAACGAATATGGTTTTGTTTTATTTCAGGCTTCCAAATTGAACGTAGGCTTGCTTTGCAGTGTAACATTCGATACATATTTTAAGCAGACGTATCCATAGGTTAGCAGGCCAAGAGCTGATTAAATAGGATATATAAATAGTATAATGTAAGGTACTAGCTTTTCAGGTGACGATTATATCAACGGGACGGCTAATCAACTCGTATCGCCTTATCACTATTGTCTACACACTGATTGCTTTTCCCTTATTATACCCGTGGCAGCATTCAAGAAAATTAATTAATAAATATTTGCGATTCGACCTCGCCTCTATTCACTTCATGTGACGGTCAAAAAGTTATCCCTCGGGAGTGATATCGTCTAGATTGCGTTAAACAAAAGTCTAATTTAGTTTATTCAGGTCGATATATTACATCAATTTGTCTGACTCGTTAAATAATATCAATGCTTTAACATGAACTCCTTTAAAAACGTGCGCTGAGATTTTTTATTTAACTAAATGCCTAATGGATGTGTTTCTGATGTAAAACTATGTGAATAAAACGTAAACGTAAAATAAAACGAGCAAATAAATTATAATATATTTATTTTTAGGGTACAAATTACTGTGCTGTAATAAATCAGTATGCTTTCATACACTTTGATAATTTCACAAAAACACAAAATATACCAGGCTAACATAACATAGCAGGACTTCGTTACTGAGGTACACCGACTGTCGCTTGCACCCGGTGGTGGTGCTCCCTAATTGGTCGTCCTCCCCATTTTGGCACTCTATCCTACGATTTGAAGCACGCTATAAAAATCTACACACTAGCATAAAATAAATCTGGAAATCAATTTGGCAGCACTATTGATGTTCTTCTACTTTAAAATAAATAATTTTTTGGTTATGCATGGTTACCTATATTTTCTTTGGTTGGTTAATTCATCATCATTCTCTTGCCGTTATCCCATTTCATTTGGGGTCGGCGCAGCATCACTTCTTCTTCCATACTTCTCTGTTTCTGTTTTTTTTAATTATGCAGTGAATTAATTCAGCCAGTCCCAATTTTCTTCCGAACGGGTTATAGGACTAATTTACATTAGAAATTGGTTTATTTAAGTAATCGTGTCAAAACATAATAACATAGACGACAAAGAACTTAAATAGATACTTGACTTAAGCAAATATAAATTACCGTTCGTCTTCTTCTTTCGTGTCGATGGGACGACTTGTTTAAGTTTCTTGGCCAAGCATGTGGCCACTTTAATCGCGGCGTCTTTAAGATTCTCTAACTGTAGGTGTCGGGATACTTCTGGCACTCCAGCAAGTGGACATCGTCAGATGGGGAGCACCGCATTCACACTACGTATCGGAAGGATCTTTAATTCCCCATTGGACCAAGTTGGCGTTAAGCCTATTCAAAATTGCACCACAATAGTCTGGCTCCGATTCTATTTTCAAAACATTTCGTTTAGTTTTGAACGAGAACATCCCAATCCGAATCACAACATTCACCACCATACAAATATATTCTTCTTAACAATCCCCTCGGCTAAGTAACGTTGCTTTCTTTCTAGTTATGGATCGACTTGCAAATATACGAAGTGTACACATAACTGCAGCATAAAATACGCAGTGTTTTGCTTCAATTTCATACAATTTCTGTGGCTGGCAGACCTCAGACGGGTTCATGGAAATTGTATAGACTAGTAACCACGACGATCGTGGCCGTAGCAAAATTCATTTTCAATACTTTAATAATGAAGTGCACTTATAATTATGAACCGTATTCTGAGAAGTTGCAAATGAATAACTCGTCTATAATGAACAAAGGTCAATGGACCTTTGCATTTTGCTTTGCTTTGCTCCTAACTAATGACGAGCACAAAAAAAGAAAATGAAAGAAGAAATTTAGCTTTCCAATGTTTCGCATTGACACTATAATAGGTCAACAAGTTTCATTTTTAGAAACAAAGAATCGCGAAGCAGCAGCTTCAACAAAATTTTAGACAGGCGTACTAACTTCGTTTATTTGCGTTCCATGCACTTCAACTAAAAAGGGCCGGCATGAAGTGGGACCTCCAGGAATAAACTTTACTCTGCGCACCATAACACGACACTTCCCCGTCCCTTACTACTTGAACATAACCGAGAAACTTCTACTGAGTGAAGTGTGTCCACAACGGCTGCCATGAAAATATTGTGACATTACTGAACATGAACTTGCATCCATAAGAAAAGATTCTCATTTTTTATTTCTCCTTTTATTTTTCTACTCAACCAACCATCCATCACCACGTACGCTGAATAGAAATATAATTCTCAAATGAATAAAATGGCAAGTTTTAAACTCATCTGGGTTGTTGAAGAAAACGTCATTGCAAGGCCCTGACGATGCTCCTCTTCTGAATGATTTCATCAAAATAATGCCCGATAATGTAGAAGTAAAAAAAACATACCAATCGAATTGGGAACCTCCTCCTTTTTGGGAAGTCAGTTAAAAATTAGCACGAAGCAGGGATGTGATAATGGACAATTGACGGACACTAACAGCACAAAATACAACAGTTTTACGCGACAAGCACGAATACTTAGTTAGTCCAGAATCAGTCGTCAGATCGCAATACAAACCAGCAAGCTAGCAATCCGCTTTCAGCGCTGTGCTGTCACAGTGCATTGTCGACCAGATAACGAACGAGTTAATATTAAATGCCTTTTTGAAACAACGCGCTGGAATATTCATCACAGTTTTGAATTACAGCGCTTTGATGTGCTGTTAGGTTTAAGTGCAAAAACTACGGGAACGTAATAAAATCAACACAACTCGTATTATGGCAGGGTGTAAAAGTACTAAAGTGGGTAAAGTGCTACTCGAAATGAAAAATGTTTTGATACTCCACTTTTATTCTGAAATCCGTCAAGTATTGATATTTGATTTTAATAAACATTTTGATTAAAACCTTAGTATGTTTGAATTTTTATCACAAAGTAAAATACCAATTCTTCAAGATTAAGAATTACTTGTTCTAGTATGTATGCCTTTCTATGACGAAACATGTAAGTTCACAACCCTATTTATAAGATCTTAATGTACCATGTTTTATACAAGTAAGGAAAAATGGTACCAGGCATTTCAATCTTTAACAAGGTTTAGGTCAAAGCAAAATATACGGTTTGGTATACATTGCTCGTACATTTGTGAAAGGCGCTGTGTCGGACAGATGGACCAAGTCTTTAAATATTGATCGTTTTAGAAGTGTATATCCGTCGTTATGCTAAGGAACGTCGGACTTCTTAACAAGTTTGGACACTGGACTTAGAACAATGCTAGACGACACTTTACTTTAATGTAAGTGACGAAATTCTCTAGCGTTTCTACGTAAGTGTCGTATACATCATTAGGGCACATTCTTTAAAGACGTTCTTCGGCAGAATCTTCATGACTTTAGCAGTTTTAATTAATGTAGATACAAAGGCAGAATATGCGTTGTATAAAGCTACAATTATTATGTAAATTATTCACACATTTGAAACCAAACAACGCCTGCACAGAGTTCCCTCTATCTCCTCACATTTCAGGCTTATCCCAGATCGTTGGAGCGTATTACTTAGGTAAATAGAGTTCGCAGTTTCCAGCCCACGCGGCCACGTCCTGATGTACTGGATTGATAAAACTAGTTGAAACAAGACGTCAAGGTGGCGACGATGCCGCGAGCTGGCTTACCGCCAAACCTTATTGTGTTATATTTTTATCTCGAAACAGCGACTTAGCGACCCGTTCTGGCTTTTCACTCTGCATACTGAAATAAATGTCAGAGATGCATTTTTAGTTTTTAATCTTTAATCTAATTCATTTAATCGTATCTTGTCTTCTTTACGTGTCGATGATCTCAAATTGTGTTAGACCAATATGTAGCCACCTGCACAGTTCTATCATTTGCTTCAAATCAATCCTGAAAAGTGCAAGTGATTAGGAGGTGGCGCATATCCTACAGAGAGGCTCCACACTGGCAATTTGTTTGGGATGGATCGAGGATACCCCATTTAGCCAGATTATATCTACAGCACCAACCTGGGCTCGCAATCGGTTAAGAGATTTCCAGATTGGCTACTGCAGTTCGTTTCCGGGTGGTAGGTGTTCTTCCAGGTTGAAATGTGGAGGGATGGGAAGTTTCTCTCGCCACAGTTCGCATCTTTGACTCAAACCCAAATCGGATCTTGTTTACGGGGTGAACATGACTAGATATCGCAAAAGATAGATAGGTTTGGGAGGAGAAAGAAGAGGCCTAAGCCCAACAGTGGGACACATGACAGGCCAAGAAAAACAAATCTTTGTTGGTGGAATGCTATTTTTGAGTTACCCAAGGAGTTTTTAAGAGCAAGACAAGTGATGTAAGTTTTGATTCGGAGAGTTTTACGGATGGACTAGCTGGGTGATTTGTATTGTTATACCGTTTCTGAGTAATTGCTCCCGACATCCTTCGACGGCAGATCTTGCAATATCAATTTTCTCTTATTTGCGGGAAATTGCCAGACACAACACAAACCAGTAATATTTCCTAAATATACGTTTCGTTCACGTATAACTGACCTCATAGCGAACAAGTGTACGAACAAGCCGGAACAGGGGTTGCCTATGTCGGCGCACGCAACGCTACCTTGCCAAAGTAGGTTAATTGTAGCTGTAGTGGACACTTTGTCTGCTAAGAGGTTTCTTGGGCCGTTTTAGCTTATTATATCTTTTACGAAATATGACGGAGTTCAACTTTTATCATGAGTGTGTTGCTTGCTTCATTTTGCGACCAAAATTGGGATGTTCTTTGATTTTATCATGGATCGCAGCAGGTAGCGTTCTGTGGTTTCTGTTTATATATGTATTTTTAAAACTAAACCTAGGGATTTAAAAAAGTAATAATACTAAAAGCTTTTGCATGATATCTTAAAATAACATTGAAATAAAACAATGGACATCTTCATTGCGAATACATTAACTTATTGCAAGGTTAAGTACTTTTGTCTAGTCTAGATATTTTTGATACGAATCATATTTAAGTAGAACCATAAATATACATTTGTTGGTAATAAATATTTTTGAAATAAAATAAAATGTAATAAAACAATATCAGTGCTATCGTAAATAATTTTCAGTAATAACATTCTTATCAAAACAATATTCAAAATGAAATACTAATTGTAGCCATCAGTATTCAGTTTCAGTACAATGAATATAAACAACAAAATTGTTTGGTCGTGACAATTAAATATGATTACTATTATACTTATGTCTAGAATCCTAATGAGACGTTTTATGGATGGTCGTAGCTTTTACGACATCTCGCCCTTGGAATGGAACCTTAATTATATTTAAGAGCACAATTTCATTTTCTAAATAATAACGAAAAAGTATGGAATCTTCATCTTAGCGTTTTACGAGCCGTTATTATGTCCTGCTTCCCGACAAGCTTTTTCCACTTCGGAATTTTCTCTATGGTTGAATTTTTGTCTCGTCTTTTGTACTTAGAGGAGACTCTGTCGCACTTTTAGCTTGATATCGATGCTTTGCCACGTCTTTGTCGTGTGGATAAAGGCTACTACGTACGTACAATATTGAACATACAATGTTTCTTGTCGCATTTTGTAACAACCACAGAATACGCTTGGGAGTACCGTTATTCTGCAACAAAGTATATTGATCTGTTTTCTGTATCTACTTACATAACAACTTGTGATTAAACTGAGTTAGAGGCAGCGATCAGCCCAAATCACTTAAGATGTACCTATTCGACTGGCCTGTTGGTCTAGTGGTTAGTGACCCTAACTGCTATGCCGGAGGGCGTGGGTTCGATTCCCACCCAGGACAAATGTTTGTGTGATGAGCACGATCATTTGTTCTGTGTCTGGGTGTAATTTATCTATAATATGTATGTATTTAGAAATATATAAGTATGTTTATCAGTTGTCTAGTACCCATAACACAAGCTCTGCTTAGCTTGGGACTAGATGGCGTTGTGTGATAGTTGTGGAATATTAAAAAAAAATATTAAAAAAAATTTGTGATGGAAACTTAAAGGTAGAGAGTGGACACATGTGTCTACCCTCTCAGCTATCGTTCTACCTTTAAACAGAAGTCATTTATTTGCAAATAAAGTCGTAGACAAACAGAACTATCTTGGTACAACGTACTTACAAGAAAATATGCAAACACTTTAATATATAAAGCCAGCGCAAGCTTGTAAACACATTGTAAAGCATCATAAAACTAGCTTATCCCATATTTTCGCAGTTTAGTAGTCTCGAGACACAATATTACTTGCGAATGCGACACGTAAGCCATTACAACACATTATGTCTTAATAAACTGTGTAAAATATTATGCCTTTGTGTTTGACATATTACATAAGGCCATTGTTACATTGTAGATGTAGACTATTAGCGGTCAGTTTGTACGAAATATAGCCTCCAGGCGAGTGGCGATGGTTAAATACGTCACTACATCCTTTAAGA
Organism: Diarsia mendica; assembly: GCA_949316265.1. NCBI lineage: Eukaryota > Metazoa > Arthropoda > Insecta > Lepidoptera > Noctuidae > Diarsia > Diarsia mendica. The sequence continues at coordinate 18,792,726 of OX438897.1, forward strand.
GGTACTACATACTTGTTCGGGTCGGCACAGTCAGTTGGTCCGATCAAAGATTTTTACAAGCGAAGGCTGAAAAAACTTTGCCGATCGGCACGAGCGATGTGATAATATTGGTTCAACCAAGGTTTTTTTTAACAAATACTGCCGGATCGAATGTGTAGAGTCGTAAAAGTGTAGAGTACGCTTACAAGCCGAGTTAGTTTCTGATGATTTTCCAAGAGTTAACTCTATTCGTGCTTAAACCTTTGGTAGTCATAAGTTCATAACACAACCACGGCGTTTTCCCGAAAACGGATAGGTTTAATCCTAAACCGTGAAAGCTTCCATCGGCCTTTGAGCCAATGATATTATATATAATATCATTGCTTTGAGCTAGTAGTAGCGAACGTCGGATGTAAACAATAGGCTTATAAACGAGTTATCATAGGCTTACAGGTTTGGGATAGTGTCAGACAAAACAATCTATGTTACCAGGAAATCATCCGACGCAACTATGCGGCTAGTATTTTCCAGAATTGAATTACGACGAATAGTGTTTTCACAGAACTGACTGAAGGCTAAAGGAATAGCTTACAGATATCTTCAAAACAGAGACCGATAGTTTATATCTCTAAGGTGATTAAGAACTTTAGGCTCCTTACCTTCCTATTGTTTGTTGTTGTTCTTATTTTATGTTTATTTATAACTAGCGGACGTCCCGCGGTTTCACCCGCGTAGATCCCGTTCCCGTGGGAATACAGGGATAAAAAGCTTTCTATTGGTGAAAGAATTTTTAAAATCGGTTCAGTAGATCCCTAGATTACCCCTTACAATTTAACAAATATACAAACACACAAACTTTACTTCTTTATAATATTATAAAGTTTGTGTGTTTGTATATTTGTTAAATTATTAAGTATAGATTTGTGTGTCTCGGTGCTACGCAGAATAAACCGTTGCAGTCAGTTACAGCCTTTTTATTTTTCTTTAATAAAACCTTACATAAATATTGATTGGCTGCACGATAGCTTATTAATATGTTTCCCATACGATATTGATAGTTTCTTAACAATCAAAAACGAATGGGAAACACTATTAATCATTTCCTGTAACGCTTAAAGTGGTCTTCCACATTATGGGTTACCTACACGAAATGATTAGTTAAGCGGAAAACTTTCCACACTCGAACGACATAATGTAATAACTTCTCCACCTGTTTCTCCGTACGCTGGAACAACTAACCAAAGTTTACAGGAATGCTACGTTGCGTGATACTTAACATTGTTTACCCGCAGCCCACGAGCCCACACACCGCAAACCGACTTCACTACCTATCGCTCATGTACCTCTGCTTTCAACTCACAAACTAATTCAATTTCCATGATGACTTTGAATAAAGGAAGACCAAACTTGAAGCAATCAGATTCTTTTGGAGATGTTTAAGTTCAGTCATATAATATTAAAACAGTTGGATCTTCTGCCGTCATACATAACACGGATCCACTCACCTGAAGCGATATTATTGGCTTATACCCACAAACAGGGTAACTAGGAATGTTGTCGACCTTACATCTTTATAAATAATTCACCTCGTAAAATCCCTGTTACGTGAAAGTGGTCTCTGCATCACTAAATAATTCAACTATTGCGATAAGCCCTCTGACGTTATGTAGATGTCCAAGGGTCATCCACTTTATAGTCTTTTTTGTGGAAACGGCTTCTCTCTCGTTTTTGTTATTTTAATTTAAGGAACAATTAGTTTAAATGCTATACATCGATTGGCTGTTCTTGAGTTTAATTATTTTTAATTGGATTTTTGTATTTGATGATTTGCACAGCTACTTCAAAATTGATATTTGATTTTCGTAATACTTTATTAAACTATTCCCGAAGCAGAGGTGCACAATTTTATTTATTGTACAAGAGTGGTACATATAGGCAGACTTAATGCCACAAGGCATTCTCTACCAGTCAACCTATACAGTTTATCAATCTATGAATATTTAGGCCAACGGATAGTGAAAGTGTTATCTACCGAAATCTTCAACATTATCATCATCTGCTTGTCTGATTCAAAATCTTATGGTTCAATGTCATTTTCACAGTTATTGTTGACAAAGTTGAAAGTTAAATATGAAAGTATATTCAATAATTTTAATACTTTTCTTGTTGATCTTCCAAGTTTTATCAGATTTGATGGAAAAACACTACAACCTAACAAAAAATGCATCTATGAAATATAACGTAGAGATGTCCGCCGGAAGACACTACCCTCGTCAAAAATGACATGTTATTGTTTGATCCAAAACTATAAAAATATCTTCCTCATATATTTCATAGAATTTCACGCTTCCGAGTTATCATATAGGTACTAATGCACTCACCAAAACAAAAACACATGTATTTTAACAAAACGATGAAAACAAAAAAGAATTGGTCATAAAACACCTTTACCTTGAAAAACTTTTTTAATCTTGGTGATCACATAGTAGAACTTAAAATAAAGCTTTCAAGTCTGCAATCTTTTACAGCACGTTCAATGAACTGCTACTCGTATTTTTGAAAATAATTATTTAGGTACAAGTAGTCCAATTTTACATTTACCCTTGCTTCCTAACTACCAGTTGCACTCTCATTATATAAAACTAGCTTTTGCCAGCGGCTTCGCCCGCGTGAAAATGACGATTTTCCATACAAACTTGCATCCCCTATTTAACTCCCTTAGGGGTTGAATTTCGAAAAATCTTTCCTTATTCCTTGTCTACATTATAAAGGGAACCTCTGTGCAAAATTTCAGCTTTCTGGGTCCAAGGGTTTGGGCTGGGCGTTGATGAGTCAGTCAGTCAGTCAGTCAGTCAGGACTTCTCTCTTTATTTTTATATATATAGATAGAAGATAGATAGATTGCACACCCTCCTATCATTATGTATTATTACTGTCATTGCCTGTATATAACCAGTCATTCATCTTTTACAGCGTAGATAGATTAATGACAAGGAAATCTTAAGATCTAGATTTTTATCAATGTTTTGTAACACAAGGAGTGTTACAAATACCCTTATGATAAGAAAACCTTTTTCTATTATTCTTATAAGTTACGCTTATCACGTCTAACACGTCTATTATAATGCAAATAATTATTAATAACTATTTTCTAGGTTTGTTCGAGTAATTAGTATAAGACAATGTATAAAAAGGTGTGTAAACACATATGACAGTTCAAATAAAGTTAGCAAGGCCGAGAATTTAAAAGACACGCTTCAACAAATAATCATATAAATAATATAAATGGAACAAGAGTGTGCCTATCTACCTATATGGAGGCTTTGGGACTCCCGAATTCATAGCAGTGTTCTGTTGTGTTGTGGTTATTAGATTTGCGGAGGAGTGACGTGTTTCATTCTTTCAGAATAATACAGTAACTCGGGATTATGTCAAGTTGATTTTTCCGTTTATTAAGAAATAAAGATTCGAAGGAAATATTTTAAGAAATTCGACGAATGGGCTTTTTAAACGAAAAAATGATTTTAATCCAGCTTGATATTGTGTAAAAATACTAACACTCTGTAACAAAAATGATAAAATGCAAGTACTGATATAATAAAATACAACGCACAATAATTGTCCTCTTGTTCTAATGGGCGTTGATAGCTGCGACACAGTTATAAACTTTTGTAGCTATCATCGTTTTCTTTGTAAATTGTGCTGTTCTGTATAAGTTCCAAATAAAAACTTTGTAAAAAAACTTTCATCATCATCATCATCATTTCAGCCAAAAGACGTCCACTGCTGAACATAGGCCTCCCCCAGGCGTCGCCACATTGACCGGTCCCGTGCGTCTCTCATCCAGCGGTTTCCTGCAACCTTGACCAGGTCATCGGTCCACCTAGTGGGAGGCCTTCCAGCGCAACGTCTTCCGGTTCGCGGTCGCCATTCCAGAACTTTTCGGCCCCATCGGCCATCCGTTCTGCGAGCAATGTGCCCTGCCCATTGCCACTTAAGTCTGGCGATTCTTCGGGCTACGTCGATAACCTTGGTTCTCAAGCGGATGTCCTCATTTCTGATTCGATCACGCAAGGAAAAAAACTTTGTAAAACTTAAATCAAGACCTCGTTAGTCTAGTGGTGGCAAGTGGGTAAGTACTACCAACGGAGGTCCTTGGTTCGATTCCCGTGTCGGACAAAATGTTATTGGATTTTTTCATCAGTGATTGTCAGTAGCAGCAACGGAGTCCTGGATTTGTACCCGGTTGAAGGCAATAATAGTAGATTAGTAGCCAAGGGCTGTAAGGCATCAATTGCAGCCCGAGATATTTAGGCGCACGAGCGCAGCGAGGGCGCCAATAGTTCGAGGGTGCAATTGATGCTTACACCCGAGCTAACTACTCTGCTTTACATCTCGATTATGAGGTAAGAAGAAAAAAACCGGCATTACAAGAATAAAGTTTTCAAATATCTCTCTTTAGAACTTTCAGGCAAAATATTGTTAATTGCTGCTTCAGCTTCCATTTTCATTGAATCGGGAGTGCAGCTTATATCTTCATCACTTGCAGAACTCATGTTTTTTTCCTAATTAGCACGTAATTATAAAAAAAATCCAAAAACAAACAATATTGAAAGTAAAGTTTTCTATTACCGCCTTTTTCATCTCTTTTTTTTTTTTTTTTTTTCAAGAACGATATTGAGCTTCGCCGTTCGATATTTAAAATTGATGACTATTAAGCCTCCCCCACACAGGCGGTATACTCATACGAAGACAAGGCTGAATAGCGAAGCGACCTCTTTTGTCATTGGGCTGAATGCATGATGTCTATTGCCAGTACTATGATGGTTAGATGTACGCGAACTTTTTGAAAGAGTGAAGTGTTTTTTTTTTAATTACTTACCGCCCTAGGGCTTTTCTTGCGACATTAATGCCCTGGAGCGCTAATTGGTCACCTACAAGCCCCATTTGGGGGTACTAAGGACCTACTTACCGAATATGAGAGATGTAAAATACATTGCTTCAAAGCTAAAGATAATGTTTTATTCGTGATTGTGGTCAGTCCCGTCCCTACGGTCGTACTCTCAAACACAACTTAAAAAAAAGTAATTTAAATCCTTTCACTATTACGAGATAAGTTATACGCACAATGCACATGCACACAATAACTACAATAAAATACAATTTCACATTTCACTTAAAACGTTTTGTATGAAACATTCCTACGTGCCAAATTGCTGAATAAAAAGATTTAGGTAATTGTATGACCGTTGTTTGAATTACCGACGTCAATCATATGCAACAAAAATAACAAAGCAAACATTGTTAAATATTGATGTACAAATACTTTCTATTGATGAGGCCTTTTTTAATGCCACTCATGATTAAATCTATACAAGCAATAGCCGTTCTGCGCGAATATAATAATACAAGTCATCTTGTTTATCGTAATGCGTGATCGTTAAAGCGATAAGTGTTTATGGGCATAGAAACAATTTTACAGGCAGATAAAAATGCTTATGTGTCGTTCACCTTCTCTTAGAGGTACACGTCGTAATAGTGACGTGCCTAGGGTCCAACAATACGGCAAGTACATAAGGCGAGCAGACTGTTTAGGAACACTAACCCTAAGTAGTAGGTACGTTATAAAGGCAAGCCCAGCTTAGGCTTGTATGAAAAAACCGCCACGCGCCGCTATAGGCGTAAGGCCCTTTGTAGCGCAAACTTTTACAATAGATTTAGTCCCAGCAGGGTTAAAAAAAAAGGTTTTTTTTTTTAAATAAGTTGGTTTCATTTTGGCCGTGTATGGAGCACTTGATATCTTTTAAAAACCTTAGTTAAAGTTTGTGTCACAGTGTTCCCTACATCGTATATAATATGCCAGAAGTATTCACCCTTATAGAATTTTTAAGCAAGTTTAAATTTATAAGACGCTGAAGAATGTCAATTACACAATTTATCTACAAATGAAAATACCCGAGGCACCAAAACGTACGTAAGATCTGGATGAAATTTAGCACACATACAGTTTATAACCCTGGATTATTACAGTTCGCTTTTTATCCCGGTAGTACGACCGCGTGAGAAAATTACATAACTCCACGCGGGCGAAGCCGCGGGCATAGGCTAGCGAATAATAAACATTAATCCAAGTGCAAAAACTGGTACCTTTTTTATAATCCTACTTGAATCTAAGTGACAATAATAAATGTAAGCAGCGGACATACGATTCATTGTGCCTATAGATAGATTGATCGAACTTAAAAAGTGAAAGCCACCCAAAGCAAAACAAGTTCCGTTTTGAAGTACAACGCACTTCGCAGTTATGTCTGTGTTGCACAATGGGCCAGCAGAACTCTTCATTATATGACAATAACAGCTGAGCCCTCACTTTTGACAAAACTCTACTAATGACTCGTAGATGTCAAGGAGGATTTCACTTTTAAAAGAAATAAAGAAAGATGCAGACGCAAAGAAAATTAAAAGCTTTGTCAAAAAGACAAAAATGCTAATGTCATCTTTTAATGTCTTATTTCTTTCTTTTATACCCGACTGCATGCAGCGAACCCCGTTTGAGAATGTTTATTAAGTAGGTTTCTTTTTAGATTTATTACCAAACTGAATTTCGGTAGATAGGTTTAGGTGGTAAGTATGTAGGTAGGTACTTATCTACCACAAAATAAAACGATAAAAGTTTGATCTCTGTAATGTTTGAGTATCGAAGGTTCGGAAAAATTAATTGGCTTTTTTTAATACTGTACGACTGTACGACATCCAATAATCATTCTTCGTTTTCGTTATGAATATTTATAAAAGTTCTATTTTTAAAATACATACAATAAAAAAAATACATTTATTTTAATTCGTCCTTGAAAAATATTGTTTGGTTTTAATGAATAAACACAGACCTACCTATGCAAGCGCGGCCTAATCTAGAGATTGATCCGAGTGACTGATATTATTAAGCCGCGATCTCCTCCTCTGAGAAAGTATATAATACATATTTATTATAACGTCTATAAGTGTGCCAGCACTCCAGCAGTGTTTCCGACTTAACCTATATTTCCAAACCACTCGTGTGTTTGAATGACACCGTGACAAGATAATACCTGAGATAATATTACAATTAAAGACCGGTTATCCAACGCTTTTCCTTTCGAATAGGAAACAGTGCAACATCAAAAAGAAACTAATAGGAAAATTATACAGCTCGTTAACTTAACGTATTACTTTGGCAAAGTTCATCACGATTTTCATCAATTAAGATTATAAGTGTTCATTTTTACGTAATATAGGCGACGATTGATTCGTTTCAATTAGAAACATGAAGGGAGCATGGGTTTTTAATTCAATTATACGAAAATGTAGTATTCTACAAGTTTTGACTACCGCAGCTTCGTTACAGTGGAGATTAACAATAAGAATATCCGACGACAGCGTACCAGGATAAGTAGATCACCAGTTGTCATCCAGATCTTGGTCTACATATATATGAATTCAACTTCATCGAAATTCATTCAGTCACTAAGGCGTCAAAAAGTAACACACCGTACAGGTACACCGACAGTGTGATCGGAATAGTAACTCTATCCCAATTATAATGGAAGTAGGTACCTATACATACGTATAGCCGTGGCAATGGGCAGACCACATCGCTCGAAGAACCGATGGGGAAGAAGGGCTCTCGAGTAGCGACCACGAACTGGACGCAGCGTTGGTAGGCCTCCAACCAGGTGGACCGATGACATCGTGAGAGTCGCGGGCAACCGGTGGATGCAAACGGCATGTTCCCGTTCCTAATGGCGTTTTATGGGGGTGGTCTTTTTCCAGCAGTGGACGTCGTATGGCTGATGATGATGATGATGATATAATAGTCGGAACAGAAAATCTGGCTTTGAACTATTTTATTTTAACTAAACACAAAATTAAATATTCACCTGAAAACACAACCACAAACAGGCGAACCATGATTGCAATTTCACAAATCACTTAATCTAAATAAATTGCATCGTGTCGTATTAACTAAACAGGGTGTTGGATGTAATCAGTCGCGTTGATCACAGGGTGATGTTAATTGACAATTAGTGGCGCAGGACGTCCCGCGCCCGTCTGACTCTGTGAGCATGATTGACGGAATCGTGGCGATATATTGATCGATTTTCATAACAGGATTAATTAAACAAGGCAAGGTGTAATTTACTTACTGTACCTATTGTTGCAGGTTTTTAACTCGTACGACAAAGATCCGAAATCATACCTCTACTCCCTAATTCGTACGTTGCTTGCTTTTCATAACATGATCATTCCCAGTCTTACCAAAGGGTATCGTTTTACCCAGTATTAACTGGGTTGTGGAGGTCCGATAGGCAGTCGCTTCATGTAAAATACTGGTATTCAGCTACATCCGGTAAGTCTGGAAGCCGACCCCAACATAGTTAGGAAAAGGCTAGGCATGATGATGATGATCATGGCAGATGATGATGATCATTAATCCAACGTCTTTTTATCCGTAGTCCTTTGCCATGTGGTCAGTTTGACAGCTTTAATCCAGCTTTAAGCATATAATTTTGTTGTTTATTTGAGGGATTTACGATGCCGCAAATTGAACTTTTCATATTACTCAGTTGAGAAGAACACTGTTGAGAATCATTCAATTCTCGCAACAGAAACGAACTCCAAAGTAATATTATTCTTGAACACCATTCAGCTCTACATCAATTTTCTGTCGAGAATTTCTACCCAGCATCGTGGACGAACTCTGCTCTGGAATTGGCACACAAAATAGAACATTTTCATCTGTATTTTCCCGTTTAATCTATTGTGGTCTCTACAGTATTGCAGTGTAGCAGTTTATAAGACAACATCGTTGGTACTATTGTATAAGATGTGAACAAAGAAGTAAGAATGTACCTACATCTTCTCTCACACATTAATTTCGGGGAGACACATTAAAGACGCGTGTTTTTATAATTTCTACAATGGACTCGCCATCATCTAAATGAGGCTTTATAATATATACTAGACATTTTAATTAGGAAAGTAACATGCCAATCTATTGATGCCATCTATCTACATTTATAATCTCGCCATGCCGTGTGTCTAACTGTTTAGCTATAGTCAATTAACCCGAGATAAAAAGTGGAGCAATTAGAACCTTTTTTTTTTTTGCTGAATGATGGACAGATTATTTGCAACTGAAAACTAAACCGTGTCAAATGATTGTAACTAATACTGGGGCAAGATCAAACCACACAGTTATAATGGGTGTAAAAGTACCTTTAACAAAGTCGAAATCCACTTGTTTCCCCCGTCATTGCGATTTTTTTTTGTTCTAGACTAGACCTAGGAACCTTCTACATAAAGATCTTTTACACTGCTTTTTAATACTATAACATTAAATACTTCCAAGTCATATTATGAGTGCATCACATTGTGTCCTACCGTAGAACGTGATTTAACACCCCCCAAAAATATATATTACTTACTCAGACCAAGAAAAAAAGAAAGACGGCGCGCCGCGAACACAAACAGTGAAGCCACAAAACCACGCGCCTATAGCAAGTAAACATACAAGCTCACGCACACACCTACACTAAAACCACACGCATTTCTCCTAGAACGTCACGACTTCACGAGACATTGTCTACACACTTAGATAAAAAGTTGGCTTCACTTTTGATGTTCGTGGCGCACCGTCTTCCTTTTTTTGTTGGTCTGAGATTACTTAGCTATTGGTAGCCTCAGACCAACAAAAAAAGAAAGACGGTGCGCCACGAACATCAAAAGTGAAGCCAACTTTTTATCTAAGTGTGTAGACAATGTCTCGTGAAGTCGTGACGTTCTAGGAGAAATGCGTGTGGTTTTAGTGTAGGTGTGTGCGTGAGCTTGTATGTTTACTTGCTATAGGCGCGTGGTTTTGTGGCTTCACTGTTTGTGTTCGCGGCGCGCCGTCTTTCTTTTTTTCTTGGTCTGAGTTGGTAGCAATATATATTTTTTGCTTAAAACGCTTGATTGAACGCTTTGTGAAGGGTCCGTTTACACCTTGTATTTAGTTACAAATTATATAGGTAATTATCTCCGTTTCAACACCCGCGAAGTTGAACCTACATTTATACTTAAGCAGTACACCTATAATAGTATATTGTACCTAGACCTACCTATTGTAAGCCTCTAGGCATTATACTAGGGTCATTTAAGGTGAATCCTTCAACCAGCCCGCGAAATTCAAATTTTCTTACGTTTTTATCGATTTGCAGGCCAGTGCTAGGTTGTATGTTGATGAACATTTGATTCGCGGCTGTAAGACATATGTAGTTACAGAATTATAATCATCAAAATCATTAATACAACCCTCCGAGCTCATGTAACTCCCAAGAATGATTATTTCATCAAAAGGTCATTCTTGAGAGTTACATGAACTTGGAGGGTTGTAATGAGGATTTTGATGATTATAATTCTGTAACTGCATACGTCTTACACCCGCGAATCATATTTTCACTAACATACAACCTAGCACTGGCCTGCAAATCGATAAAAACGTAAGAAAATTTGAATTTTCGCGCCCTACCGTGAACATCAACCTTAAGTGGTTATATTTACATAATAAACAGTCCACAGATTGTCAAAATAACCACAGTTTATTAAATCGACTTTCAAAAAAGGAGGTTGTGTAAATGTGTATTCCACGGGCATATTTTTTATGCTTGTAGAGCGATTACTGCGCGCTTACAGGGTCGATTTACGTTATTCTTTTTTTATTAGGTAGAGGAAGTCCCGCGGTGGTCCTATATAAATTACATAATAATGATTTATTAACTTTGCTTCAGTACTTTACGAGTAAGCTCCTTTAATACTTATTTTTTCTCGGCCTTTGTTGATAGCATGGCATGGTGATCCCTTAATAACTTGAACTTCTAGTTAGAATGGAAAATTAAGTCCTGACAAGAATTTGAGTGGGATTAAATTCACAGCTAAATTGTGCCTGAAAACGAACTATTTAAACGTCCCTCAGGCAGAAGACATGACTTTATTTTCTACATTTCCTTGAGTCGTAGCCACGGAGACCCGATAAATGGCAACAAGCTCTCCCGCTATAATAACATGAGACTAATGTAGGTGTACACACGGCTACACATCAAGCTATACAAAACCAGTTAATCTTGGCCTCACTTTACTAGATCTTTTCGCACAATGAACGATCAGATTATATTGGTTTTGTATAGCTTGATGTGTAGCCGTGTGTACTATAAGGTACACCAGTTCTGCCTAACTCTTCGATGACGTTCGTTCCGTTCGTTTTTGATTTGACCCAAACTTACAACTAAAAACGCTAAATAATAAACTTTTTGTTGTTGAAAGCAAAGACTAAAAATAATAAAAGTATAAATGCCTTTGTCTACACAGAGTTATTGAAGATAAACTATTCTCAAGATGGATGTGGTGACTGGTGACACCACATCAATTTGTTTGACTGACCTGTGTGTGTGGGATGTGTGAAGAATACCAATGTTGAAAACGCCATCAATTCACGTAAAATAAAATACCATAGGCAGAAAATAAAATTAATTAGTTGTTAGTTTTTCTTGGTGGCTTAATAAGTACTGCCACTCGGGTCGATCTTTAGGTAAAGCTGTCCTTGCCTAGGTCGGTCTGTGGATGGGTGACCGCCCGACATACCGGGTTTCCTCCGTGCCTCGGAAAGCACGTTAAGCTGTGTTGGTCCCGGCTGCCATATATAGATCTTTGGTAGTCGTTACAGATAGTCATTACAGTGACCTGAAATTCTGACATCCAGTCTTAGCAAAGGGTATCGTATTACCTAGTATTAACTGGGTTGTGGAGGTCATATAGGCAGTCGCTCCATGTAAAATACTGGTATTCAGCTGCATCCGGTTAGACTGGCAGCCGACCCCAATATACTTGGGAAAAGGCTAAGCAGATGATGAGTTTTTCTTCGTGTACCTATTTGTCTTTTGTTTGTATGTGTTTATCATTATAATATTCAATTAGATCCTGATAAGTTGCACCTACGTTTTTATTCTAAGGTAGAATGGTAAAAAATGCCCAAGGCATTGTACGCCTTTGTTCAGTATTTTAGTACATGTGAAATACCTATATGCTTTTTAAATAAATATACCTACATAACACATTCTCTTAACAACATTGAAGACACTAGTAAAAGTAAATCAACAGAATGCTGCTTTTGCCATAAATTTTGTTTCACAATAAAATAATTTCAACAGTCATTTCGATTTCTATAACGATGCGTGCGAGTCAGCGGGTGAATAAAATATCTTACGAATTACGTTCTCGTCAAACTTCTTACAACATTAGACCATGGAGGTTCAAAAAAAGTTTTAAGTGCAAAGTATCTTCGCTAACATTTTTTGCGAACGCAATTATCTTGATTAAGCTTAGAAACAAATTCAAAGACTCTTAGCAAATAATAATAAGAATAATAATTGAATTTGATGTTTCTAGAACAAATGCGATCGTCGAGTTGTTATGTAACTAAGATATACCAACCAACCTCTGTAACTTGAACAAGCAAATATTTTATGATAATTACTTCAGGTTTTATAATTAAGTCTCGTAGGCACACATTTACTTTTTGCTGGTTCTAAAATATTACATATAAATTATACCACATACATTTTAAGTCCTAACTTCCACCCACGGCCCACGGTCAATGTACTCTTATTCCTTTTGTTAAAACGTAGGAACCAAATGATTGATAGTGGTTCATAAATTAATCCATTCATAGCTAACTAGTCTAGTTAAATAGTGAGCCAAAAGCGGTATTTTGAAACACCTGATCCAGCTAAAAGTTATAAAGTTTCGGAAGCCGGCAGCAACAACTGCAAAATAGTCGAACCTCTGTGAACAAAAACTTACATTGTCTTGTCATCCGTCACTCACGTTCCATACCGTAAGCTTAGCCACATTGTTGTATTATTTTTAGGGTTCCGTACCTCAAAAGGAAAAAACGGAACCCTTATAGGATCACTTTGTTGTCCGTCTGTCCGTCCGTCCGTCCGTCTGTCAAGACCCTTTTTCTCAGGAACGCGTGGAGGTATGAAGCTTAAATTTATATCAATTACTCAGGTCTACTGTCCCTTGAAGCTGTGAAAAAATCAAACTTCTAAGCCAACGCAATCAAAAGATACAGCCGTTTATGCCGCAAATTTTCGACACTTGCAAGGGAATCAAAACCTACAGGGTGCTTCCCGTGAACTCAGAATCTTGAAATTTGGTACGAAGCAACGTCTTATAGCATAGATAAAGGAAAAATTACGAAAACCATAAATTTTTAGTTACATCACAAAATATATTTTTTTTACGGAACCCTCGGTGCGCGAGTCCGACTCGCACTTGGCCGGTTTTTTTCTCACCTACAGGCAAGATTCCAGCCATCACTCAAAAAGTCTTTGTTTCCTCCGACGGAAAATTTCCATCAAAAGAGATGGTAGAAACGAAACGGTTTGGTCAGCCGCAGCCCGCGGCGCCTCGCCGGCCAGAGGTACTTGCTGCAGGCACCTCTCGTGCCTCAATTACGTACACTTTCACTATTTGGCCAGTGGCCACTCAACGAACTTCAAATTTCTCGCTTTTTCACCACACTTCACCTAAATTCGACAAAGCCGCCAATCTCTGACGGCATCTAAATGATTTATGGATATTACCGGTACGAAATACTCGAAAACGTACTCCAATTTCCCGGGGGAATGAAACACTTTCAACGATAAAATATACTTTATTTACACAGCTAAAAATAATTGTAATAACAAGTACCTAATGTAAGTCAGATCAAGTTGTACCATTCACAGCTAAATTGTGCCTGAAAACGAACTATCAAAACGTCTCAAAGGCAGAAGTTATGACTTTATTTTCTATATTTCCTTGATTTGACCCAAACTTATTGAGCGGTATATTTATCTTCTGATCGGAAACCAATTTAGCTGTACCAAATGAATAACCTAAACAAACATATCACAAATGAAATAAATAAATTGAGCAGTAATACAATCTAAAAGGTAACTTTTAGTATCGACCTAGCGGCCGGACTCATATAAGAAAATATTCAGGTCCCACATATGACCCGCACTTGGGGAAATCTGGGGGGGCTTGGACGAAGTCACTTTGCTCACCTACTTTAAGTATAAAATCTAAGCCTCTGGTCCAATGAGAGGACCTTTCGTCTCTCATCATCCAGAACCCTGGGTTGTCAGCCTTAAAACGTAACGCCACCACACCGTGTTTCGGCACCACTATGGTATCTTTGACAACTGGGTCTATGAGATTCTTGTTGAACAATGTACCTTCTTCGTTCATCTTCTTGATGGTTCCAGCGTCGAAGCTTTTATTGAGTTCCCTCATACCGACCACGTGAAAACTGTATCCGTGTAGGTGGAATATGTGGTCGGATTCGCCACCTGTAATTAAAAGCGAAATGTTATCCCAGTGTATATTCGTTACTGTTATTGGTGAACGTGGGAAGCGGCCAGAAATTAATAGCATTTTCATTATGGTTTGTCTGATTGGCATCTTTAATTTATTTAATTATATTATTATTCTCCCTCGACTGCCTTGTTGGTCTAGTGGTCGCAAGCACAAGTGCTGAGCATGAATGAGTTCCTGGGTTCGATTTCCGGGTCGGACAAAGTGTTATTGGGTTTATACATCAGGATTTTTTCAGTAGCAGCCATGGTCTGGATCTGTGCCCAATTGATGGCAATAAGCTCGCCCCCTATTACGTGGGACTTAAAAATAATGGTGCAATCTCAGTGTACTATTAGATACATTTTTTTTAAACGTTGCCCCACACTAGGATTACTCCTGTATCGTGGGTGCGTTTACAAACACTTAAACTCACATACACAAACACACCCAGACCCGAAACAACTATCTGTAGGCCTTACAAATATTTGTTCCGTGCGGGGATCGAACCCGCTTCACACAGCGCACCAGTCCAACCGCTCAGCCACTGCGCCAACCGTGCCGTCGAAAACATCTAAGCTTCAGGAGTGGTGTTATGATTGTTGTTATTGCTATTTATGAGAGTAGTGATTACGAGTGAGTACTATTCAATAACTTTCCTTTTCTGATGGGTTTGTAGGCCGAAGAAAATTATATCTATGTATCTAAATATAACTTCTACTATCGTTAACCTTATTCATAACCAATAAATAAATGATTACATGAATACGTAGGTATATAATTAGAGATAGATAGAAGTAAAAAACAAAAACAAATCATTGCGGACTTTAAACGTGTTTTTTTAACTATTTCTTGCGTGCTAGTTTAAGCTTTGATCTGTTATGCAAATTGTGTAATAGGTAGGTATGAGTATTACTCATTCATCTCGAATTAAATTAACCAGTAGGTATTGTTGTTTCATTTACATAATATCATAGAATTTGGAGATTATAAGGAAGCAAATGCCTATTTCTGTTAATCTTATGATTTTATAGTAGCTTGTGTTTACTCTGAAACACACATTAAAATGAACATAAAGGAACCTTAATAACTTCATCAAATATATTTCCAACCGAATTGTAAGAGCGAGGTGTGCGAGATGCGATTGCTTTAATTCGAACCCAATTTATT
The DNA here is from genome assembly GCA_949316265.1 of Diarsia mendica. Taxonomy (NCBI): domain Eukaryota; kingdom Metazoa; phylum Arthropoda; class Insecta; order Lepidoptera; family Noctuidae; genus Diarsia; species Diarsia mendica. The sequence goes on from OX438897.1 coordinate 18,808,290, forward strand.
TCTCTTTTACTGAAAAATATTACTTTCGAGCAATACTTGCTTTGAAAAGAGAAAAAAAGGAAGGAAATTATACCTCAGGGATTGTAATTAAAATAAAACATGGCCTAGAGAGATAATTAAAAGGTTACAAACTTGAATAAACCGGAGTACCGTATAACCCAGTACTATATGTTATGGTGGTCAGATAGGCAGTCGCTTCATCCTTACATAGTATAAAACAAAGTCGCTATTTTTGTCTGTTTGTTTGTCTGTATGCTTAAATCTTTAAAACTACGCAACGGATTTTGATGCGGTTTTTTAATAGATAGAGTGATTCAAGAGGAAGTTTTTAGTATATAATTTGAACGACATCCACGCGGGTGAAGCCGCGGGCATCAGCTAGTATATTATACAAAAATACTGGTGCATGGTGCTACTGATGCATGCGTGTAAAATACTGGTATTCAGCTGTACCTGGTTAGATTGAGCCGACCACAGAAGAGATAAAAGAGGTTAGAAAGGCCATGTGGGCGGGGCACGCGCGCCGCTTATATGATCAGACGATCATATGTCGACAAAATTTGATTTACTGACCAACAATCGCGCTCATATTGTGACAGCGAACGGAGCTCCGCGAAAAAAAAAGAATTATGCCGTGTTGCGCGATTATTACGTGTCGGAAAAGAAGCCAGGTGTGCAGTGTGGCTCGAGAAGGGATTTCTCTTCATCGGTAAGTCTAAAAACCTTAAAATACAAGTGATATTTGTAATTATTACAATAGTATTATGTAGTTCGCAGACAAAAATGATACAATCGCAAGCAGAAACGAAATTATGTACATTGCTTGCAATACGTGGGTACCATCTTTTACTACGTGGGCGATTGCGCAATGCATTTCGTTCACTGCGAACGTCGCGTGCGACGAGCCAAAGCTTAAATTCTGCCTACTCTTTGCGTTTCGATAGTGTTGTACCAAGTTGTCAATAATGTCGATATTTAGTATGCGTGAATGCATTCAAATGATTATTATGTTATGATTAAAATAACTTTTGTTTATCCCATACTATCAATACCTTATTATTGTTTATTGATTGTTTTTCATCTAAAATTTGTTTTGAGGTTAGCCATTTATAAATCGAAACATACATTTTAAATTTTATTTTTAGGTTTCCAACAGATCCAGATATGTTACAGACCTGACTAAAGCTATTATAGAAAAATATTAGTGTGAGATTGCATTTTATTCTGAAAAATTCGAATTTGAAAGATAGCAAGCGCATGCTATTGCTACTTAATAAATACGTTTTATTTCAAGACAATAATAAAATCTGAATTGAAATTGAATTTCAAGTACTTAATGATCAATATTTGAAAAAAATCTTTTCTGTTTACTTTTTATCTTTAATTTTTTATGTGTGAGAGACCAATAAATATTTTTGCTTTCTTTTCTTTCTTTCTGTCCCGTCCCGAAATTAAAGCAAAAACTGCAAAACTTAAAGTAACAAAACTCAAGTAATTTTATCGATATACATTATCGACCTTTTGGTCACCGTAACATGTATGAGAAATATACGCAAGTGTGAGTGTACGTCAAACGCAATGTTTGCGCTAGTGTGACAACCAGTAACAAGCTCGCGATCTAAGTGAGTGCGGTTTATTTGTGTGCATAATTCGCGTACTTATTAGCGTCTTGCATGTAGTGGATATAGAGAGTGGGAGACAAGCGGCGACACGCGTTCTAATACAAATCAGGAACTATTTCCTTTCTAACCTCTTTTATCTCTTCTGTGGAGCCGACCCTAACATAGTTGGGAAAAAGCTGGGCAGATCGTGATGATGATGAATATATAGTACCTAGGTATAGTCGACCAAGAAATTGGTTTACCACTCTAAGGTTGAATATCATTTGCACGTACAAAACATCAAGTGCTATTTTCACGTCAGAATCTGTCAATCTGTCATCCTTAGCGAATAATTATGTTACTGGGAGATGTCATCAAAAGTGGTAAACCAATTTCTTGGTCGACTATACATTAACACTGAACACCGATTGTTTCATTAGTAATTATTTCGAGAACCACTAAAGTTCCGTACCCAATCATAACATTTGAACGTACCTATACCTAACTACGAGTACGGTCAGCATCAGTAGTAGCTGAACATTTCGGAATTTTAATTCTTTTATACAACAGGACTCTAGCTATTATTTTTAAAGTTTCAGAAGAATATTCGTTAAAATAGTCCTTACGCTCCAATAACACGTAGGAACGAGTAATATCCAACAAGTTTTTATTAAAAAAACAGCTTCGAAACTTTGGGTAATGTTAACATACTTCTGATGCTGACCGTACCTACCTACATTTTGACATCTTATTTACAGAGACGACAAACATCCTCTTTTGTGGTTGTAACATCCGTCTATACACGATCGTGAATAAATCAAGCAGTGGCGCCTTGTTTCACACGTTTATTCCGACTTCAGAAGGACAGGCAGAATATATTGTGAATTATTTACGAAATACGAACAAAATATTCTGAAAGTGTTCATGTTTGTCAAGATCAAGATGTTACACTTTCGATTTACAATCACAAGCATAAATAAAATGAACAAATAAATATGTACGCAGAAAATTTCATGATTATTACCTATTCCCTGATTTTTTTTACATTAGGAAAGACTTTTTTTTTGTTATTAAATATTATAGTTTTCAAAGTTTTATTCTCGTAAGATCTTGTAATTTCAATCAATACTTCGGAAGAAAATGATTTTTGTAGTATTTATATTTATGCTCGACACTGTACTGTAACTAGAAATATCCAGTAAATTGTACGTAACATTAAAAGCTATAAAGCTATGAGCAATAATGTTCTACCATTATCTTCATATTAAAGATAAATTAAAACGAACGAATTGTAGAAAGCCTTAAAGGTAACTATAGAGGAAGAAAATCATTACATTTAATAGCTAGAAAGTAAAAACTGTGACAAAAGTCACATCTGCAGGTAATTGTTTAATAGGTACCTAATGAAAAGTAATTAATTTCAATTGTGCAGCTTCAACATAATTGAACAGGCAGTAAAGTCAAACCATAGATTTTCTTCAATAACAAAAATACTTGCAGTACAGTCACGCCACTAATATGTAGTAGAAGCAACATTTAAAAGTGATTGTCTTCTACTGTGTTGATAACGTTTAAGTACGAACATAGCATTTAGGAAAACATCTAGGTACTATTAAGAAATAGGTCTTGTCTCAAAGTTGAAACCGCTATTTCACAAGAAAGTAGCTTTTGAAGTATGTACATATTTATGCTCGTGCCTGTACATAAAACAACAAATTAAAATGGAAAATTTAATTAAACTGCACACATTCTAATGCAAAATTATTCTTATCATAACAATTTCTTTTCTAATGAATTATGTTCCTTTTCTCGAACGTTTCTATCTTTAGCAGTTCAGGCTGCCCATTGTCTGCCAATCACTCCAAGCTAAGTCAGTTACATAAAACGAAAACTGTTGAAATCACAATTAGGTTAATGAATTCAGTGAAACGAGACGTCTTTAGATATTTAACTAGATTATGGCGGCATCCGGCCTCGCCCACCAACCATTTGGTTAACTTTATGCCCGGTATATGGTTTGGTTAATTATACGGGCCCAATTGACTGACCAACGTCGTCAAAACCATCCGACCGACCCGTAACGAGATACCTGGTTGAAAATTTGGTTGGACGGTGCGAGTGGAAGTTACACAGTGAAGGTTCCGTATCTTTCTGTACTACAAGACATCAAACATTTATTATAACAGAACGTTGCGCGTTGTTTAAAATACTTTTAGCAGTAGGTAAATGTTTTTTTTTTTCTAATCACAATAATCACAGTTCGTTTTTGTCAAATTGTGAGAAGAGTGAAAGGCTATATGGGAGGCCTTAAGCCAGTAGTGGGATAGGCTAAGAAAAAAAAACAATTGCAGTTGGTTTTAAATAATACCTTATTACAAACTTCGCAAAGTAAATGTAGCTTCCGCAGATTAAAAAAAAAACACCTTTTCAAAACCAGTAGGAAAATCATTTTCAATATTTGGTGAACGTAATTAATTCTTCGAAAGTTCGTGTTCCGTACTTTTTATACAGTACCCTAAAAAGATTTAGAAACCGTGCATGAACGCACAAGTAGGCCCTGTATTAATAAGACCGTTGTATAACAAATACCACTAGAGACAGTTACTGTGCTCGCAAATAAATGTATCATGCAAAACGAACCGCATAAAAAATAACTAGGCCACTTTTTCACCATTTCGAAACTCACCTGAATGGTATAAACACTATTTGGTTTTAAAATAAGGTACTTACTTAAATATAAACATATTTTTAGTAATACTAAACTCTATTTAAAAACTTTTAAGTATATTTACGTTTTATGACGTCATATTTCAATGATATAATCCAAACATGAATAAACGTCTACCAGATACGATTTTTCATCTTTTATAATCAGTACCTAAATAAGGTTTTTTGAAGTGAAAACTTCTTTAGCGGCGTTGAGCACTTTGGGAAATTGTTCTGTGATGGGTATAAAATCTTAAACTCGCGTCAGGACACGTGACCACGTGACCCTGATCGAAAAAGCGTAAGACGGATGGAGAGTAGACAGCTATCCCCTCTCTACGGCGCGGCGAAAATGTATGCCTGGGCCTACTGTTTCGTTTAGGCAGCGCAGGGCGCTTAATAATAATAATTATTATTATTAATAATAATATAATTAATAATAATAATAATAATAAAATTATTAATAATAATAATATAATTAATAATAATAATTATAATAATATATAAGGTCACATTTAAATAGGTGGACAAATTTTAACACAGCGTTCAGTACGTCTAACCAAACATATCCAAGTAAAAAAAACACTGATTAAAGTGAGTTTTTTGTACGTAAAATATTGGGTAACTAACACTTTTAGGCTGAGTTGCACCAAAAAATTCGTTAAAGTTAAGGTTTTTGTCAAATTTGACAGTACTGTAAGGGGTATAGAAAAATTATATATACAATTTTTTTTTTGCAAACATTCAAACAAAGTAAGTACCTATTATATTTATTGCTTTGTCTATAGCACGTATTATTTTTTGGTTGAACAATTACCTACGATGAATATCCTTGTTACGCCTTAAGCAATGCAATCGTATAGTCAGCCACCAAGCTACGTTTTTAGAGACTCGAAATCTTGGCAAGAAACATTCGTCGTTCCATGTGGAAAAACTATCGGCTCTGGTAATCACACTTTTCTTTTCATCGCTTTCGTCATCAGAACTGGTTTCTGCGAGTATTTCTTGGAGCAGGGACATGATGTCTAAAGGTTATATTCAACGCGTTTGACAATAAAATTGAAAGACAATTTAACACAAACTATAACACTAACCAGCGGAAAGTGAGCGGTTGCAGTTACCGTTAAAGTTATGACGTCATTTAACTATTTGTCAAATCGCGCACTTTAACTACTTTTTTGATGCAACTCAGCCTTAGGCTGAGTTGCACCAAAAAAGTCGTTAAAGTTAAAGTTTGTGTCAAATGGCACGTCAAACAAACATCAAAACTTCATTTTTCTATCGGTTATGCCAACAATGAGTTGCGCGATTTGACAAATAGTTAAATGACGTCATAACTTTAACGGTAACTGCAACCGCTCACTTTCCGCTGGTTAGTGTTATAGTTTATGTTAAATTGTCTGTCAATTTTATTGTCAAACGCGTTGAATATAACCTTTAGACATCATGTCCCTGCTCCAAGAAATACTCGCAGAAACCAGTTCTGATGACGAAAGCGATGAAAAGAAAAGTGTGATTACCTAGAGCCGATCGTTTTTCCACATGGAACGACGAATGTTTCTTGCCAAGATTTCGAGTCTCTAAAAACGTAGCTTGGTGGCTGACTATACGATTGCATTGCAAGGATATTCATCTTATGTAATTGTTCAACCAAAAAATAATAGGTACGTGCTATAGGTAGACAAAGCAATAAATATAATAGGTACTTACTTTGTTTAAATGTTTGCAAAAAAAATTTTGTAATAATTTTTCTATTAGATACCCCATATAGTACTGTCAAATTTGACAAAAACTTTAACTTTAACGACTTTTTTGGTGCAACTCAGCCTTAGTGTATTTTCGCTACCTGTTTTATTTTATTGTAGGTATCTGATGCGTTTCTCTAATTTTCTTTTTTTACCATTGTCCTTATTTTGGTGGTCTGAATGATTCCTAAAATTTTGTCCACCTATTTTAATGGGACCTTATATAATAATAATAATAATAATTAATAATAATAATAATGATGACAGCTGTCAAAATTGAAACAGCTATATCTCGGAAACTATCGACCTAAGACTAGTTGTGTGTAGGGACAAGTGATAGGTCTCAATGAGATCTACATTTCGGATGACAGCTGTCAAAATTGAAACGGCTATATCTCGGAAACTATCGACCTTAGACTAGTTGTGTGTAGGGACAAGTGATAGGTCTCAATGAGATCTACATTTCAGATGACAGCTGTCAAAATTGAAACGGCTATATCTCGGAAACTATCGACCTTAGACTAGTTGTGTGTAGGGACAAGTGATAGGTCTCAATGAGATCTACATTTCGGATGACAGCTGTCAAAATTGAAACGGCTATATCTCGGAAACTATCGACCTAAGACTAGTTGTGTGTAGGGACAAGTGATAGGTCTCAATGAGATCTACATTTCGGATGACAGCTGTCAAAATTGAAACGGCTATATCTCGGAAACTATCGACCTTAGACTAGTTGTGTGTAGGGACAAGTGATAGGTCTCAATGAGATCTACATTTCAGATGACAGCTGTCAAAATTGAAACGGCTATATCTCGGAAACTATCGACCTTAGACTAGTTGTGTGTAGGGACAAGTGATAGGTCTCAATGAGATCTACATTTCGGATGACAGCTGTCAAAATTGAAACAGCTATATCTCGGAAACTATCGACCTTAGACTAGTTGTGTGTAGGGACAAGTGATAGATCTCAATGAGATCTACATTTCGGATGACAGCTGTCAAAATTGAAACGGCTATATCTCGGAAACTATCGATCTTAGACTAGTCGTGTGGGAGTTGGACATTTTGACCCTGAACGTTAACGATGTCGACTGTACAGTCAATAAAATACAAAAATAATTTATTTTGAACTAGACTGTACAATGTTTTTATGATGCTTAATCGGAGGCATGGGAAAAAATATTCCCGCTCCTCCTACCAATCGGAGTTCCGATCGGAGGACAGGGAAAGACAAAATAAATGGGTTAGCATAGTTATGGCGGAATAATTGAATTTTTAAATAATGAATTTGGTTTAACTATGTCGAATGATCGCAATCTTAGCACAACGAAATACAAAACTACTATTGATGCGGTCTTTATTAGACATTTAAATAGGTTCGAATCAAAACTGTTCGTTTCTTACTTCAGCTACCATAAACCTATCGTATCAGTTTTAGAGATTGGCGATGATAGTTCTGGTAATGATGATGGTGAAAAAGTCGTTGAAATTATGGATGAAAGTTGATTTTTCGGAGAGATAAACTTTTTAATGTAAAATAATTGTAATAGTTTTAAAGTGTTAAATTTTTAATGTAATATAAATTGTCATGTTTGTGTACGATAGCGCAATAAATCAATATTGTATTCTACCACATAAATGATAGTACTTTTATACTGTTAAAGCAATTGGTGCAAAATTATTCCCTAACCATTCCAAAATATCAAACATGCTCAACGTTAATAATCAAGTTTTCACTTCTGCCGGCACTCCCGGAGTGCAACCCGTCTTTTTTTTTTTTTGGTTTTACGTTTTCTAAAAATGAAACCTAGCTAGATCAATTTATCGCCCCCGAAACCCCCTATGTATTCATGAAAATCGTTGAAACCGTTTCCGAGATTCAGATTATATTTACTTACTAGCGTTTGCCAGCGGCTTCGCCGGTGTGAAAAAAACCATTCAAACCATACAAACTTTCATCCCCTATTTAACTCCCTTAGGGGTTGAATTTCGAAAAATCCTTCCTTATTCCTTGTCTACATTATAAAGGGAAGGCGTTGATGAGTCAGTCAGTCAGGACTTTCTTTTTATTTTTATAAAGATATAGATAGATACAAGAATTGCTCGTTTAAAGGTATTAGATAACATAATATCACGCCTATAATTCTCGCAGGGTAAGGCAGAGGTAGGTATCTGATAGGGGCACCCCCACATTTCGCCAGTTATCGTCCCATCCCTAGTAGCATTTTTGTTGGCATTTAGTTGGGCCACATACATTTTTGTTGGCATTTAGTTGGGCCACATACCTCTGTATGTGGCCCAACTAAATGCCAACAAAAAATGCTACTAGGGATGTAGTAGGGGGCGAGATTATTGCCATTAACCGAGCATAAATCCGGACTCCGTGGCTGCTACTGAGAAGTTCCTGATGGAAAACCCCTATGAGGCTGCGCGAACCAGGAATCGAACCCAGGACCTGATGCCCAGCAGTCGCGCATAAGAACACAACGAGGCAGTTTTTGTAATGGCACGACTTTAAGTAGTTATTTAAGGTCCCATTAAAATAGGTGGACAACTTTTCAGAAATCATTCAGACCACCAAAATAAAGACGATGGTAAAAAAATTATAAGAAAAACGCATTTAAGTACCTACTCATAGAGGATGAGTTTGTTCTAGAGTGCCGGCAATTTAATATTTAAGTAAAAAAAAAATCAGTTTATTTAATGTTTTTTTTTGTTGAGATATGTTTGGATAGATCTACTGAACGCTGTGTTAAAATTTGTCCACCTATTTTAATGGGACCTTATATATGTGTCTAGCTAGACTTAAACTACAGGTCACACACATACACATGTAACAATACATACATACAAGTAGATATATAATACGGTGATATAATGATTTCTCGAGACAATAAGATTGGACAGTCCGCCACTCAAGTGTAATTGCATACAAGAGTGCAACAATACTGTAACGCGCTATTATGCGTAATAACGTTCAATTAAACTTTTGAGAAAGTCTGAGCTGTATCCAACTGTACCTAAGAAGTATCATTCGTGATTCGCTTCGTGTCTAGGGTTACCATTTAGAAATTTGAAAAGTCCGGCAAAAAATATGGACATTTGTCAAATATAAGTTATAGAATCAGGCGTCACTTTGCGGAAATCCGTTTGTTCCCGGTGTCCACCACCAGTAAAACAATTTTAAACATGAATATTCTCGTTGTCGTCCAATGATCCCCAGCAATTACTCTACTTAATATTATTTAGTTTTAATTCCGGGAAATTGCATTCAGGCCTGAATTTTTTTCTCTCAATTAAAACTATAATATTTCATTTGTAAAGTCTGATCCATTTTGGTCAAAGTCAAAGTCAAAGTTTGAAGATTGATTCATAAGATTTAACTTGTCAAACAGTCTGCATATTTTATTTTCAGATCTAAAACATTCAAAGCCTGACAACTCCGGATAGTTGTAAACCCTATTCGTATTTAGGTGTTGTTTTCAAAAGGAAGCCACATGAACAAAACTTTATTGTTCTATGATTGATGAAGATATTCCATTACGCTGATTGATATTGCTAGACTCGTGGACTGATGGTTAGGTTTCCTATTCAGAACATGAAACTTCACTAACAATAAAATTATTACTTTAATGGAAGAGTAAAGGCGAGAAGCAGAAGTAATACATTAGTATTGATAAAGGTGATTTGCATAAACTTATTCTTGTTTTTTTAACCGACTTCTAAAAAAGAAGCAGGTTCTCAATTCGGATGTTTATAATTTTTTTTTTTATGTTTGTTCGGGCATAACTCCGTCACTTGCTAACCGATTTGAATTTTTTTTTGTTGGAAAGGGTATACTTCCGAAATGGTCCCATATTTTTTTTATCGAAATCGGACAAGCGGTTTTTGAAAAATCAACAAAACACAAAAAAAAAACTACATTGTCCACATTGACCCATGAACATGTGAACCACTAAAAAGTGAAAAATAAAAACATTTTAACAAAAAATAAAACCGACTTCAAAACAGTGAAAAATAAACTTTAGAAGAAAAATCAGTTTCTGAAGTCGGTGGCAAAAAAATGAAATCAAACAAACAAAAGTCACCGACTTCAGAAACTGATTTTTGAAGTCGGTTTTATTTTTTGTTAAAAAGTTTTTATTTTAATAAGTTTACGTTTGTTCTGCCAAATCGTATCACCCCACAAAGTTTTTTTTAAGTAATTGCTGTGATTCGGATAACTAACACAGATTCATTTTAAATCTGATACCTATTATAGGTATATGTTTTACATGTATGTTTATGAGACTGCTTTTAATGAATAATAAATTATACAGCATTTAGAATTTCAAGAAATACTAGTATATAACTCATTTAAAAAAACTTTAGTCCTTAGATCTATGTACTTTTACATAACGTACTCAAACCTGGCATTCCAAAACTTTAAAGGTTCTGCCACACAAACGTTTGAACCAGACATCACTCTTTAGGCTGAAGACGACTTCACCAGTGTTCCGTGTTTCGTAGTAATCTTAGCCGCATATTACAAAGGATACCATAAATCACTGTCTCCATGATAAATGGTTCCAAGTACTTCTGCTGCATGTCGTTATTTATATCGAGACTCATGAAATCTTCATTATGTCGGTCTTACGATATATTACTTGCCGAAGAGGATATCGATTTGTCAAGCGATTTTCTAGACGTTTCGCTATTTGCTAATCTTTGAATACAAAATGGCTCATTCAACTCAAATGAGTACACGAAGCCAATTTTGAAACTGTGCAGGTATACCTACATATTGCTCTGACAAAATTTGAGTGTAACCGACAGGTAAAGAAGACAAATATGGCTGTTCGGCATACATCAGCTGCAGTTTTTTTTGGGACAGGCACGACACCCTATTTATTTTCCAAACCACTGTAATTTCTGAAAGCCAGAAGCAACAGTGGCAACCACCAAAAAAAGCACCGAGATAATGAACCTCGACGAAGTCCCAGAGAAACGATTTAACTGTCTTGCCTCCCGCAACGAAATTAATGAGAAAATAATAACGGAGGACTAGGAAAAACCTAATTTCAACTTCCATCCATAACAGCAGGAGACAAAACAGAATATCAGCTACATAAATAAAATCCAGGGATCCAGGAATTTCATATCCTTCCACTTTACGAAAGGCGAAAAATATCAGATCTTGTGTTACCGAGTTGCTGCACAAAATCGTTTGCGAGTCCCATCTGTGTTCCTGCGTAGACCTCAGTTATTGCACACCTCAGTGGTAGCCACTACGTACAGAAGTAACTCGTACATGGTGAGAGCGAGTCGTATGTATAACGCAACCTGCCGGGAAACTGAGATCGACATTTTCAATACTAGTCTAGCTAAATTGAAGAAAACTCTATCAAATAGCTTCTTCGAGCGTATTTAGTCATTTTTCTGTTTGGTGTTTTAAGTTTCTTTTTTTGGTTTTATTATAAACATACATACATGTGGAAACTTGTAATTGGCCATATTTTGTTTATATTATTACTCACTGTCTGTTTAGCTGTAAGTTTTCCTAAAAGTGAAATAAATAAAAAAAATACTCATGAAATCTTCATTATAACGATTACTTGAATATGACTATACATTTTCCCTAATTGGTAGATATCGATTTGGCAAGTGACCGATGGTGTAGACGCCTCGACTATTGTCAATCTTTGTACAAGCTCATTTACACGAGGATAGTTTCTTGTCCGTCGAGAAGCGACCATTTCTAGGAATGTCCTAAAGGCGGTACATGCCAGGCGATTTTTATATTAAGCAGGTAAAACTCGCCTATGACTGATCATATTGATAATCAGGCGCTTCTCTTTGAACGTGACTCAAAAAACTCAAGTTCAGTAAACAGTACGTTGTAAAATAATTGCAGGCCGAAAAGCGTTTTTACATAATACATGTTAAGCTCCTTTCACAAATCGCCTTTTAAATATTAAAAAGCCTGTGTGTAAATGCACCTTACGTTAAGCCTAAAGTTACACAAGTGCCATAAAAGGCATTATGTTTAAGGCTAATATTGACGCGCAAAGTTATCTTAGCACAAGTGCCGTTTCTAACTTTCGGTGGAGGAAAGTGGAAACTTTACACTACGAACTGCTTAATAAGGGAACTTACTGAGCTTATGTCGTTACGGCACGTGTGAACTGCTTGTTGAATATATGTCTGTTCCTACATGTATTGTGTAGATGTTTTAGTTTTTAAGCTATTGCATAGCTTCTATCGCGGGCCTTGAGCGTGGAGACCGAATCCAGAAATTCCGTAACGAAAATTACCTAAGCCTAGGTTGCTAGGTTACGGAAAATAACAAGATTGTCAAATTAAATAATTTATAACGTGTAAAGGTGTAAAGTTTTCTGTTTTGTCTCTCTGCTTTCTCCTTCTAAAATATTCTTACTCGTATAATTTGTGTACAAAGTGTTTTAAATATGAATAAACAAAGTGCATTTATTAATGAAGAAAGTCACGAAAAAATAGTGAAAGAAAATGAGTGAGTGAGTACTCTATATCATTCATTTTAGATAAAAAATGCAATAGCTTTACCGCGGCAGTCTCCGAGTGCCACACGTTTTTTTTGTTTTATAATTAGGGTTTTACTGCCGCACTCAGAGATGTTCAATGATAACCCAAGCCGTCAATTAGTAAAGATTTGACATACTAGACCTTTACTAAGTAACAGCTTAAGTAATCATTATACGTCTCTGCAGAGTGCGGCAGTTAGTGAATTGGTCCATTATGACCCATGGGGGCCATGGACCTTTGACTTTGCTATACATGCCTGCGAAAAATATCTGCAAGTCATACTGGTTTCCCTCACGATGATTTTCCTTTACCATAACTAATGATACACTATACAATATGAGCATATAATTAAAGCTACTAGTAGAGAAGTTTATTCTTAGTTTCTACGTTTTAGATTGTCTATAAATAGACAGTAATCAAATCAAATCAGAATCTATCTATAACTTTTTTCTGTATACTATTATATTTTATCGGAGCTCTAATATCGACAGCACTGTCGCTATCGCCTGAACTTCTGAAAATAAATCAAATAAATTGCTACCAATGAATGTAACGGATATCGTTCAGAGATGATTTTGATAACATATAAAAGACGTTATTATCAATAAAATTGTATTTGATTTATTTATCAATTTCGAGGGACCTCTATCAGCAAGTAATACCGATATGAAATGTTTTAGTAAATATAAATTTATGTATGAATAACGACTAACCTAAGTATTATTTAACTACGCGAGAAATATATATTTTCATAGAGAATGTGTTTCATTATTATTTTCAGTTCAGATTACTCTCTCGTTTACGAAGTTATTACAGTTATAAAAGTAGCGTAATGTTATTGTTATTAAAATTATAATCGTTGTAGCTGAAAGCAATTACAACTTTCACCATCATGATTGTGTATTACAGCCTTATTATCCGGTTGTGTCTGAGCTTATTAACGTTTATATGTTACAACACAAGTAATCGTATATAATCGTCTTGTTACCGTCCACTTCTAGCTAAAGTCATTACTGTCGACGCTTTTATGAGTTCTTACCTATCAACCACAAGTCCACCACAAGTCTTCAACTGCATAAGTCATAATAATTATACTCAGTGGGGTCTTCCCCTTAAATTTAAGGGGTAAATAAGTCAGTTGGGATTTTTTTGGGGTATCATATTTTTAGGGATTTTATCAATGATAAAGTTGCCGATTTGCACATAAAGGTCTCTACATCTCAAATAAAACCCGATATAACACCAATATTGAACCACATATGATTTTAAAAAGACAGAACCAGAAGAAAGAAAATGATTATATTGGAATAACGAACATTACAGTTTTTTTTAATAATTTATTTTTTTAGGGAGTAGGGAATTGTGTCGATTTTAGGGGTTTTTAACTTAATGGGGAAAAATTTGTGAGAGCTGGCAACACTAATTATACCATGTACGGTTTGTAAAAACGTCGGCATCGTTACGTCATAAGTTACGCGAGTTATAAACCATGACTAGTGAGATTTCACAATTGTAACTACCTAGATATCGAATCTGTCGTCGTGTGTATAAACAATATAAAAATCCAATTATATTTTAACAAGCGCTTGGCCTCTGTTTCGCACCAATTTTACGACTTGACAAAACGTCAGATTTGTTTATTAATTGCTAATAAACAAATCTCGACGTGTTAGCGATGTTTTCATTATAAAGAAAGAACTTAATGAGGCTCGAGTACCACCTATTCTTTCGGGTTTTTTTAGCCATAGGATCAGCATTGACATCCAACGTTACAATGCAGCCATAATGTGGACAGCGATGCGGACGAATTTTTGACAACCTTTAATTTTTTAAATTATATCAATATGTAAATATTAATGTCAATTATTGTCAATAATTTAATACATAAAAAAAACGAAAACCCGACAACGACAAAAAGAAACAAGAAAAAGAGAAAAAGTATGAAACAAGATTTTCAGGATACTGAAAAAGAAAAGCCGCAGTCACACGTTATTAAAGTGTTTAGGTTGGTACCTATAAACGTGTACTGCGGCTTTTCTTTTTCAGTATCCTGAAAATCTTGTTTCATACTTTTTCAGCGTCGTTTCTTTTTGTCGTTGTCGGGTTTTAGTTTTTAACTTTTTTTTATTTAAACAATTTTGGTGTAAAATTATTTTTTTAACACATGATTATTTTTCGCTAGAGGGCGTCACTTTAAATTTGAGCAATATTTTGGAAATGTACAAGTGAAGCCCTTTCAAATGATACCAAACACGGTGTATTTATCTCCATTTTTACACTTTACGTTTTGTCCGTTAGAGGGCGCCATATCGATTTTTGTGACACGTTATGTAGCCTATGTTCACCGGACAGTTAAGATGATTCTAATGATACCTCATAAGTCGAGTTCCGATAGGTAGATTAGGAGCTATGAGGAAACAGATGAAGATACTCACATACATACATACTTACATACATATAGCCAGTCAAAATCATAACCCTCCTTTGGCTTTGCCGTAGTCGGGTAAAAAGTTAACATAACATCACGCCTGTAATCCCCCAAATAGTGCACCCACATGTCGCCAGTTTATGTTTAAGTCCCATGTTATAGGGGGCGAGCCTATTTACATCAACCGGTCACAAATCCAGACTCCGTTGCTGTTATTGATAAATTCCTGATGAAAATGCAAATAACACTTTGCCCGACCCAGGAATCGAACCCAGGATATCATGCTCAGCAGTCCACTAGACCAACGAGGTATAGTCCAGGATAAAAACTTAATAACAACTAAGATCATGAGGTTTACTTTCCATGACCCCAATAACAGAACCATAATAACAATACATTATTTAAACAATAATCACCTTGATCGAACATCACCAGCTCCACGGTAGCGCCCAGGGGTACACGCTTGACATGCACGCACTCGTCTCCATGTCCTGGCGCCTCAGGACAGAACTGGTTGGCCCCCACATCGTCACCTTGTGTCAGGAGTGGAGACGCCGGGTACGTGAAGCGATGGCCGTCGGTTTGACCCCAACTCTCTGAAAAGATACAGGTAGGTATGGTAAAGTAAAAGCTGTGACAGATTTGGGTGGGCAACAAAATAACCAACATAATTTATAAAGTTCCCACAGCTGGGACCCAAGTTTCGTCTCTGTGAGAGTGAGTGGGCTATAATCCAACGGGCCCAGTGTGGATAGGTTAATACGATGCTGTTACTCTTTTCTGTAGGGTAACTATTCTGGAATTCTGGAGGTATTGTATAGAAACCGATACCCACCGGACAATCGGATGTTAGCTTAAACTAATACCGTTACCGGCCTGTAAAGTGGGTGCGGAAGTTAGACGGTTTTGGTCAGGCTAGGAAGTATGCTAATGTACGGAAGTATGCCTAATACTAGCCAGTATTACGGCTTACAAGTTTTTAATAGACAGCGGTTTTGGATAAACGCCATGTTTGTATAACCATTCAAAATTAGGACATATACTTTTGGAAAAAACGACTTAATCTACGGAAGTGCGTCTTATAATAACTGAGGCCAACAAGTTTATAATATATCGAGATAATTTGGTATAAAGAAGCTCTAGGACATCGCCGAGGGCTATTGACATATATGGTACAAGGGCACTGGACAAACAAACAATTAAAACGGACGAGTTGTTCGGAAAAACCAAGTCATTTCTATGACAACATTCAAAATGGTACAGTATCAAGTAATTCTTTTCAATAACAGACACCGTATGCCATATGATGCAATTATATCATTCAGTCACAATGGAAAACAGATTTAATCAACAACAACGTACAACACAACAGAGCAATTAAAACTGGTGTATAGAACACACACTTATTTTTCAGTCAGTGTTACATCACATGGAATTTCCAAACCATAGGATAGGCTGTAAACATTACGATGTAATGTTTACAGATAGATTCTCCGCGAGATCGCCAGTAACACCAAGGAGTTGCTGGCCTTTCTCGGAGAGCTGGGGTGGATAGAATAATGTTCCCACCACCAGCCCGTTGCTTATACTATACTATACGCCTATAGATGACGACACAGAAGAGATAAAAGAGGTTAGAAAGGCCATGTGGGCGGGGCACGCGCGCCGCCTATATGATCAGACGATCATATGTCGACAAAATTTGATTTACTGACCAACAATCACGCTCATATTGTGACAGCGAACGGAGCTCCGCGAAAAAAAAAGAATTATGCCGTGTTGCGCGATTATTACGTGTCGGAAAAGAAGCCAGGTGTGCAGTGTGGCTCGAGAAGGGATTTCTCTTCATCGGTAAGTCTAAAAACCTTAAAATACAAGTGATATTTGTAAATATTGCAATAGTATTATGTAGTTCGCAGACAAAAATGATACAATCGCAAGCAGAAACGAAATTATGTACATTGCTTGCAATACGTGGGTACCATCTTGTACTACGTGGGCGATTGCGCAATGCATTTCGTTCACTGCGAACGTCGCGTGCGACGAGCCAAAGCTTAAATTCTGCCTACTCTTTGCGTTTCGATAGTGTTGTACCAAGTTGTAAATAATGTCGATATTTAGTATGTGTGAATGCATTCAAATGATTATTATGTTATGATTAAAATAACTTTTGTTTATCCCATACTATCAATACCTTATTATTGTTTATTGATTGTTTTTCATCTAAAATTTGTTTTGAGGTTAGCCATTTATAAATCGAAACATACATTTTAAATTTTATTTTTAGGTTTCCAACAGATCCAGATAATTATGTTACAGACCTGAATAAAGCTATTATAGAAAAATATTAGTGTGAGATTGCATTTTATTCTGAAAAATTTGAATTTGAAAGATAGCAAACGCATGCTATTGCTACTTAATAAATAAGTTTTATTTCAAGACAATAATAAAATCTGAATTGAAATTAAATTCAAGTACTTATTGTTCAATATTTGAAAAAAATCTTTTATGTTTACTTTTTATCTTTAATTTTTTATGTGTGAGAGACCAATAAATATATTTGCTTTCTTATTTTCTTTCTTTCTGTCCCGTCCCGAAATTAAAGCAAAAACTGCAAAACTTAAAGTAACAAAACTCAAGTAATTTTATCGATATACATTATCGACCTTTTGGTCACCGTAACATGTATGAGAAATATACGCAAGTGTGAGTGTACGTCAAACGCAATGTTTGCGCTAGTGTGACAACCAGTAGCAAGCTCGCGATCTAAGTGAGTGTGGTTTATTTGTGTGCATAATTCGCGTACTTATAAGCGTCTTGCATGTAGTGGTTACAGAGAGTGGGAGACAAGCGGCGACACGCGTTCTAATACAAATCAAGAACTATTTCCTTTCT
The DNA here is from genome assembly GCA_949316265.1 of Diarsia mendica. Lineage (NCBI taxonomy): Eukaryota > Metazoa > Arthropoda > Insecta > Lepidoptera > Noctuidae > Diarsia > Diarsia mendica. Next base: position 18,826,205 of record OX438897.1, read on the forward strand.
AACCTCTTTTATCTCTTCTGTGGATGACGAGATGGATATGGCAGAGGTTATAATAATATAACAAGCCCCCGTCGGGGCTGCGGGATGTTCGAAAGAGATACCGCGGCCTCGGCACAAGGGCTTAGAAGGAGCATGGGTGGATTTAATCAGTAGAAGTCTGACACTCCCTTCCGCTTTGCCCAGAGTGGAAGGGGTTATTTGATGATATCCCTCAACCCAAAAAAAAAGGTATATAACAAGCCCTAGCCCGAGGCTCCTTTCGCCTCGTCCACATTCATACATCTGACTATACACGCCCGACAATTTCTCTATAATTTTTATCGTGTCTATATTCACGCACGATTCACTTTTACGGCAATTTATTGGACTGAGTTTCGTGTAAACTGGGCAGGCGTTTCCAAAAACAAATGAACAAGGGTACGCAGGGTAATGTCTTGGGGAAACGCATGACTATTATGAATGGTCCGACATTTATTATTTCAGGAAGTACCACTATTTCCTGGGTACGACCATTTTTCATAATAATATGTGTTATTTATATGCCTGTTCTATTTACATACATTTTATCCTAAGTGTTTGTAAGTTTGACTCAGGATTTTATTCTCACTATTAATTTGAGCCCGATTCATGGCAACAGGCTTGGCCCCATGGTTGTACTAAAGGTACACAACTGCTTAACCTTTCGAGGGCTACATGCGTGATAAAGTTATTGCATCAAAATTTTACACTCATTATAATAAAAAATTGCCTTCATTACCTACAACGATTACGTCTACATCCTTTATTTCAACCGCGTAACCGGTATGACAGTCAGCTGACCTCCATACCCTTCAGTAAAACTGGATTTTTGCAATAATGATGTAACCAATACATGCAAGTATCTCATAATATTATTATTCTCTCGTACATGTTACTACTGTTGAAATGTAATATTACCTGCAGTCAATATTCGAACGTAATATATGTAGATTGTTACCGAATAAATAAATCGAATTGAATTAAGTGAGATGAGTTTTTAACTTGAACAAAGTATAATAATTTTGCTACTACGGTTCTCTCTCAATATCAGTCATCCATGTTGATCGTAAAATTATGGAGTAATGAAGATCATCTACTACATATTACAACAATCATAATTTTCATTTGTTTCAAATGATTGATGTACAATCATTGTTATTGTACAATGAATGATATTTCTTGACTGACGTAGCATGTAGTACTTATTTTATGAGTGGTTTGATGGCCCTTTCTATCAGCCTTGATGTCAAATGAAAGGCAATTTATTTAATCACTGCAGACATCTCATCATCATAAAGACTTTACGGTCGGAGACTAGACTTACGACAGACGTACAAAGATCTAATCATAGAACTTAGTGACGGACAGACACTTTCGTATAGAAAATACTTACGAATTAAATGATTCATTTAAGTTCTAGGACCCTGATTAATTCAGATCATTTAATCTGCTGTCAAATCGCAAGTTTTTTCATAAATTACTGATTACTTGACTGATTTGATGAACAAGATAATAACAAGCTTTTTATGAGAGAGAATACATCAGGGGGCCTAAAAATATCACAAACGCAATTAATATTAAGAATTGTCAATATGCGATAATTTACGTGTTGTTGTAACGTAATTCACATTATTATCCTATTAAGATTCTGCCATAGTGGCCATTTTAGACCCCCAGAAAGAGATTCAATAAATGGGTTTTCAGAAATCGCAATTCACCGTTCACGGCCATTGAAAACCAATTTATTTTCAAATAGAATGCAAGCATTTAAAACAGAATGAAGTGGCCAAAACTATTGTGCAAAGTGTTAACTTCGGTTGTAAAACCACTAGAAGCGCAATCCACATTAAGTGGGCACATTGTGTGTTAATTGTTTAGCGTAAATTATTTCGACAAAGCGCTTGATTTATTTACTTATTCACATTCGATCTCACAACTGGTGTTAATGAATTACCTATGTATATAGGTTAGTAGTCCCACGGTACATTTATTGTACTTAAATATGAATGAACGACATTGTTTTATTTGACTGAAATAAGACCAGAAAGCCGCGGCAAAGTGAAATTCTATCAACAGTAATCATAATGAAAATTATGTAGAAATGGCAGATACCGATGCTAAAGGTCAATATCGTTGAACGTCAAAGGTACAAATAGGTAATAAACGAACTGTTAGCAACTACCGCTTGTCTAAGCCCTGGCCATGACACCAACTTTTGCAACTTCACCTAGATCAATAAGATGATTCTATTTCAATCTTCTCCAGAGAGACTTTGTAGTTAGTTAACACCGGCCACATAAACGTGACGTGCCTAAATACGGACGGGTTTAATATTGGAATTATTCATTTCATATTTAAATAAATCCAACATGCCATATACGCACGCCATATACGTGACGTTTACACCGAACGCTAGGGCCTCAGCTCAGATCACATCACAATAGGCTTAGCAACATAACACACAGTAGGATTAGTTTGAAGAATCGTATTCTATGCGAAACAAGAATCTTACAAAAGTCATTGATTCTATATTTTTAAACTACCTATACCTGTAAGTACTTCAGACAAAATATGAATGGCTAAAATATTCAAAGCTGCCCTTTAATATTACCACCTCACATACGACTGTTCTCATCAGCTCGTGAAAGCGACAAGCCAATTAGAATATTCAAGCTGGTTCTGAATCGCTCTACTCTCCGTATGTAAAGTGTTCATTGCATAGCTTTAATATAACAGTCAAATGTGAGCCCGAAAAACGAAAAATTAACTAGTAAAATATTTGCCTCTCAATCAATGTATCTCAATTTATTAACTGAAGTTTTAAATTTTGAATATCAAGTCACACCCTTTGAGTAGTTCTATAAACAAATCAGAAAATGGGAATATGGGAGTATAATACTCCGTCTGATTACACTCTTGTGAATGTGAATTTCTGGACGAAATCGTGTGCAAAGTGCTGGTAAGAAATAAAATAAAATAAGCCGTATTATGTAAGTAGTAGCCGTTGTAAGTGAGTAAGAATAAACCATCCGGAGAAAGAAAAAGTAAGAAAACATCCGGAACTAATAAGAGAACTTTTGATTTCTAGATTAACTAATTAATTATACAAGAAAGTGAATTTCTATCAATTTAATATTATTGATTAGGCCACCAAACAGGACTAATAACTTTATCCAAAGTAGCAGTAATTTTGCCCACTTATTTACGAGCGTGTTGATTCAACGGTACAAGTTATACAAAAATAAATTGCGGCCCACAAAAAAGGCCCACTCGAAGTGAAAGGAAAACTTTCATACAAGTCTTTGTAATCATCAAAATAAACATCCTATTGTCTAGGCATAAGTCTTGCGTCTTAAAAGCTGTCCAAATATGTAAATAATGAACGAATAGTAATTTTGTTAGTGTAATGTAAACGGTTGTAAAAGTTGCGCGTAGGCACGAGTACACGGCCAATCAGTAATAGCTATACAAATCCAATTTATGCAGATCTCTCATTTTACCGGGAAACCTATACAAGAGGAGGAGGAGCGATGTTACACTAGAAATGTATAGCTTGTGTCGCCGAGTGTACATACAGTCAAGTGTGGCTTTTTTTACTGCAATTTCATGGTATTAAGTTATTAGGAACACCTGTATCATTATGATGGAACGAACGAACGACAAACAACGCACAAGCACCCATATACATTTTTAATCAGAAAAGAAAAGAATAAGTGCAATACCTACATATTTATACGGTCAAAATGTATGTACCTACCCATGAAACTGTGGTCAATTTCACACACAATTTTTTCTTGGGTCATTTCCTAAAAGAGCAGACAAGGCCTATTTAGTGACCTAGTAGTATTAAGGAACCATTTTGGTAATAAATCTCAAAGTTAAAATCATAATTCCACTAAAAAATCACTTCAATGTATGCAGTGATAGATTGGTGGCAGTGACTGTACGCAGCGTACGTTTGCCGGCATCGGCGCAAGCGCAATCATTCGCGGTATACTATTAGCGGTTGGCGCAGACGCTGGTAAGACCGCTGATTAGGTACTTCACTTTCTTCATGAACACCGTGTCATGACGCTGTTATATGTAAAATAACTTTATTTTACATATAACAGCATTTCACTATATATTTATGTATGGAATAGTAAGAAGAGTATGAACAAGCATCGTTAGTGCTGCTTCTTTACCGACTTTTAAGATTCTATGTTAGTTTGCTTCCAGCCTTCATATACCTACCTCTTAGTTTACTAATGTATCTAATACAACCTTATTAACCGACTTCAAACCAGGAGGTTACTATGTTCGTGTGTATGTATTTTTTTTTTTTTTTTTTTTTTTTTTTATGTATGTTACCTGATTTCTCCCCCGTTTGTGGACCGATTCTCAAAATTCTTTTTTTATTTGAAAGAGTATACTCCTGAGGTGGTCCCATTTTTTTTTGGTGAAGATCTGGTGCTGATCTTCGGAGATATACAATGGAACTCTTCAAAAATAGACGTCAAATCGGTCGTAATTGCTGGAATCGCTTGGATGTTTATTGACTATACCATTATCATGACGTAACATCACGCCTGTATGCTCTGAGGGGGTATGCAGATGTGTACAATACACATTTTTTTAGTTGTTATATGAATTTCATAGACACGTATTACATGTTTCGTGCTTTTTCTGGTGCTATTCAAGTATTCGCATCTAGCAGTCATCACTTTTATTCATGTTGATGAGCTGATGATGGAAGGTATACCTACTACTCCTCAACGGTTAAGAGTTGAAAGCAAAAATAGGGGAATTTTGAAGGTTAAGGGTTAGGTTTCTTAGTTGAATGTTAAATGCATAGTAAATATTTGTAAGATATAATACCTATTACAACTAAAAATGAAAAAAATAAAAAAAACTTTTTTGCAAAAAAAACAACCGACTTCAAAAACACCAAAAAGAGAAAAATAAACTTCAGAAGAAAAATCTGCTTCTGAAGTCGGTGGCAAAAAAATAAAATCAAACAAACAAATGTCACCGACTTCAGAAGCAGATTTTTCTTCTGAAGTGTATTTTTCTCTTTTTGGTGTTTTTGAAGTCGGTTGTTTTTTTTTTAAACTAACTGTTGCCCACGACTTTTGTCCGCATTAATAATTATTTAAATATTACTTCCATTCTAAAATAGAAGCCTAGTTACTCCTTGTAACACAGACCGACCGACAGACCGACAGGCAGACAGACCGACCGACAGAAAGACCGACAGACAGAGCGATAGACAAACCTACAGACAGACCGACAAACAGACCGACAGACAGAAAGACTGGCAGACAGACCGAAAGACACAACAACCGACAGACAGACGAAAATCTATTTAGAAATAAGCTTCTTTTCTGCTATAAAGAAGGTATTAGCATTGACTACCACGCTTTTGAAACACATTAGCACTTGCCAGGGCCTCCCAACATTAACCAAACTTAAAACCAACAAGAACTGCCTTTTAATTACCCATCTACGGCAAAGCCCAGAAGGAGGGTTATTAAAACAGTAACTTCACAACCCGTAAAAACCCCAATCACCTAACTAATCGCCCTTAATGTGAATGAATCACATTGCTCTCACTTAATTACATACAGATTAAATAGTTCTTACGAAGTGGAGTAGCATTAAGCAGACTGACAGCCAGTCTGTGTGGCAGTTCACCGATTGATGGATGGTACTCGAATACCCGGTCATTAGATACGCCACGAGGTGCCTCGACCTCATCACTGAGCTCCATAAAAGAAAATGGAGCTATGTCACTTCATTACGAGTTAGTATAGGATTTCTCATTTTCAAAAATTACGTACCAGTATACAAACTAGCATGCCCATTTGTATCCTAATGATTTTTCATAAAAACATTCCCTAGTGTTCGTTCACCGAGCAACTCTTGTACAAAATTGTACACTACACTAGAATCTGTAGAATTAGACCCAGTGGTTGAGGCTGAGCGTTTACAGTCAGTGGATTTAAGACTTTGCAAAATTGCTCAATGTTCGTCAGTACTATCTAAGTATTTTTGTTATGCAATGTTTGAATTAGCTAACGAAGTTCTAGTTTTTGATCTTGTTTATTTAAAGGGACAGCTGTTGGGAATTACATAATTAAACTGATAATTTATTGAAACTATGTTTTTAATAGCCTAATTTGATTGGCTTTCATTAATAACCAGTCTTATAAAGCGTAAATTTCTGATACATTAATATGGCAATTATTAATTTCTTTATGACCAAAGTTACTTGCCACTTTAGTTTGGCTTGCTGTCACTTTTTACGGTCTATAGCTAGTAGGTAATCATTATTTTGAAATGTAACTCTCGCGAAATTAATGGGTAAATAATGAGGCATTGTACAAAATATTCATATTCCCTTGCCCAACTTTACACATCAAAATACCGAGATTAAAGGCTGCAATATTTTCGAAACATTTGTGACTCGACCCACTAACACATTCTCTTGCCTAAGCTAAGGTTATGTAACACAAAATGCTTATAACTCGAGGTAAATGTTTAGAACTGAGCGCAACAAACCAGCTCGTTCGTTTAACTTTGCCAAAAACTAGTTTTGATATCCTTTTATGGTCGGGGCCGCGGATTATAGAACGAGATGACGTGACCTCGGCGCAAGGGCAAAGAAGGAACATGGGTTTGTTTTTTAGTCAGTAGAAGTCGGACACTCCCCTTCGCTCTGCCCAAGAGCAGTCATTTGATGATTTCAACCCACCAAAAAAAAAAAAAGGTAAATGGTAATTGATTCAAAATGAATGGTAACTTGATTAAAATTCTCTTCATTTGAATTTGGCATACTTTTTCAAGGACGTCTCTAATTTGTTTGTCAACATGAGCTCATATTTGATTTATTCTAAAAGATGAATTCGCTAATACCAAAAACAAGGTTACGCGACTTAAAAAACAAAATATTCTTCGTCATCTCAAAGCCCTTGAAAGATATCTCATTTATTCCATTGTTTTTATAGTCCCTGCCATAATAAGTGAGAACCGAAGAACCCTTTTGACTTTGTTATGCTTTGCCCGGTTCGACCGGCAAGTGAGGTGGGGAAATGAAAAAAAAACGACCTTGACTTTTGACCCACATTGGATGACCAAACACGATCGTTGACGATCCCTTAGCCAAAGATGTGCTAACCATTGACATTTATTTTATGGTTAACACTTTATCACCCGTGTTTTTTGTCTAGAATATTTTCAGACGAGATAACTTAATAAAAAAAGCCTATATGAGATTTCTCGTCAAATAACGATTGCAACTTTGAGATATTAGTATGGCCTACGTTATAATAATATTATTATGGGTTCCAAAGATGTTATTTTCGTTACGTAACATGAAAATTAAATGAATATAGTAAGTAGGCGAAAATTAGTTGGTGCTGCTGGCTGTACAAGTGTACACGTCCAGTGAAAAGTTTTAAAATGTTGCTTTTGCGTCCGTGTTATATTAACCTAAGTTAAATAAAAAAGCAGTTTAATATTCAGCAGTGTGTCTAGCCGTATGTATGTATGCTTAACCTGCAAAAAATAAGTCAGTTTATTTCTTTGCGGTGAAGTTAAAATATTGTATCAAGTAAAAGTGGACAGTATTTAAATAAACGGTGACACCTACTTAAAAATTACTTTAAAAGTTTTGCGAGGTCTTTTCATCAGTTTTTATCTCGGTTACAAAAAAAAAATAAGTAGGTCCCTACTGCCGAAAGAAACTGTGAAATTTTGTTGTACCTACCTAATTTGTATTTCAGTATACCTACTTTAATTTTGAACTAGGTATCTTCAATATCTGTTCATTTATACGTAGTGCTACAAAAGTTGTTTCTACTCTAAGAAATATAGATTCTAACTAGATCAATTAACTGTTATAGTCCATCACTAAATGTCCAGGTCAAGGGACGGTAGAAGAAGAGTAGATTAACCTATAGCCAGATGGGTGGATGACCTTCAGAAAATCCCGTTTAATCCCTGGTTGAAACTCGCGCAGATATGGGAAGAATGGCAAACACGGGAGAAGGCTTACGCTCAGCTGTTGGTGAAAAAGTCAATGATGATGATCGTAAAGAGTCTTGGGATATAAAACTAGCCGAGAATCACCATCGAATTCATCAAACGGAAACCCAAAAACAAACATCTTTAAGTGGTATGACTTAAATCAGGGCTGTCCAAACTATACACCTTCGCGGGCTAATTAAATTTCATACAAAAGCTGGAGGGCCAGAAAAATATTTTCAGTTGTCAAGCATACAAATCATACACTGCATTTTATTATTGTTGTTGCATATAAAATAGTCAAGTTCCCACCTCTCATTAAATAGTCGATGTTCATCACTTAATTTTCGCTTCTTCGTAGACATAATGCAGTTAGTTAAGGTTTTTTTTTAAACTGCCGCTAATTACTTAATATAATGTGTGTCGCGGGCCGCATGAAAACAAGCCGCGGGCCGCATGCGGCCCGCGGGCCTTTGTTTGGACAGCCCTGACTTAAATTATTGACAAAGAACGAAACTTTAACTTAAGTATGTGTAAAGAAAACAATAGAATAGCTATGTGTAATTTTACTAATATTTAATATCTCTCCATATTCATGTCGATTTTTTCCGGAGTCGCATAATACGTCGGTTTGTCTAGTATGCAAACGAACGAATGATAATGAGAGTCACAATAATTTACCTAGATGAAACAAAGGTCGCATCTTTGTATGTAAGTAATCGAGAAAAGTTTGCGCAGTCAAACTATTTTTTTGGTTTCTATTTCTATCTATTGTCAGCCATTGTATGTGCTGCAATGATATTATAGTTCATCTTGTAAAACAACAAACTCACTTATCTGTCACAATAACAACATGAAATAAACGTTTTGGTATACTTGACCTACTGACATTAATAACTGCATCCATGACCCAACTGACTTGGTTGAGAAACCATTTTGTTGTGGGAATAGACAAAACTATCACACTTATGTATTACAACAGAAAATTGGTAAAGACCTATGTTGTTATGTTTTTGCTTATGCAACTCTATTCTCACAATTTTTCAAAAACTGAAGTACCTAACTTCATAATTGCGATCCCTCACGCGATCATAACTATGATCAAAAACGAAATAGTTAAATAATCTATTTGACAGTCAAACCATTACAAAGAACTAAAACTTTCATCTATCCAAAACTCGTTAACGAACACATAGCGGTAAGAAAACTATAATACTTATCTACTTTTGACCAGTTAATGTAACAATAGAAAGTTTTAAACAATATACAATTACATTACTCACCGACTCGTTTCGCTGAAATTTGTCTTGTCGAATAATTAAAAGGCACATAAATTATCTCGTCGAGATTCTCGGCCAGCTCTGCAGGCAGCTTGTTAGCTGCGTGGATCTCGCTCAAACATATCACATTGTCAGATTCACACCGCTCACTAGTCACTGTCGATAACTCACGGTTCACTTCTGCATCAACTAAGTCGTCATCTTTATGCAACACTTTTTGCTCTAGGTTCTCATACACTAAATTTGCTACACCATTTAAATTGTCTTGACAACTCTTTACGGCAGCTACTCTTATTTTATAATCACCGGGTGCCCTTTTAGCGTCCACAATAATATCAATTCGCTCTCCTCTACCCAACTCGATTGAGTTCACACGTTCCGGCTCAATTCGATGCCCGTCTAAAGTCACGATTTCCAAAACGTGATGGTCAATTGAAAATGTAATAGGACAGCTTTTTGATCCGCCTCCGTAAGCCAGACGGAATCTGTATCTTTTTCCGTATTCCACTTTGAATGAAGACTGCGGTGCGTCGGGGGATTCAGATGATTTCCCTTTCCCATTTATGAGCAGAGATTCGGCGTTCGGGATTCGTGATATCACCCCGGCTAGCGGTCCCATTGAATGACCCCATTCCGACACGTATATTGTGTGTTCTGAGGCGTCTACATCATATAGCTTTTTAAGAGGGTCCAGACGTGGAGACTGGCGAACGACAAAAGCTCCCGCGAGACCATCGGCGGCATCAGCAGCTGAGTGTGCGTGGTACATGTGCGTGCCCACAGCTGATGCGCGGAACTTGTACTGGAAAGTTGTGTAGGCTGGTTGAGGGCACTGGGTCAACATGGGAGCTCCGTCCATGAAGGGAGTCTCCTTCTGTGGCTGCCCTCGCCAGTGAATTGAGAGCGCATGTGCTGGGGCTCGGTGAACCACGTCTACGACCAGGATGTCGTTGTGGCAGACGTGCAGGGTGGGAGCCGGGAGCGCCCTGTTCGCGACCAGCACGCCGCGCTCCCGACCGTCCGCAGATATGCATGTCGCTGGACATTCGCCGCCGTCCCTCTCCGTACAACTACCGCAAGATCTGTTACAGAAACATAAATACAAGTATTAGGATGGTAATTAGCATTTCGAAAATTTGCAAATAAAAATGTGAGAGTGCAAACGAAATGTCTCAGACCAAAACCGCGTATCATAAGGTTGTGAAAAATGTAGCTTACTTGCTAAGCGTCTTGTAGACCTCGATGACTAGTTTCACACGGCATATCATTGGCCAGTCCAGCTCATGACATTCTCGGTCACAGTTTTCGAAATACTCCTCTGTAAATAATACAAATGAATTAACATAAGACATTAGTATGTATGTATACGTCAACTATACAAATCAAGGAACCTATACCAAGAATAATTAAACTTTCAAGGCAATAGAAGTTGATGTAACATCATTCATTGAAGTTGGTTTGTGAATTCGTCTTCGCGATCGATTCTAGGAACATTATAAACGGTGATCGATTGCAAAACTCATTTACCATCATCTTTTATGTTCATATGAATGCTACTTCCGTACAAGGTAGTTCTCACACTCAGGTTTAAAATCTAACAGTTTAAATCTACTTTTAACTATTATCTACCTAAATAAAGATAAAATATAAAAACTAAGTCAGATTTTTTTTTTTGTAATGTTTCTGTAATTCGATAAGAAAACGTAAATACAAATCAGCTGATTATTCTACAACGTAATAATTAAAGGCTTATCCATTTCGGAAATTGTTGCATATCATTATTAAAACATTAACTTAGTTATTACCTGGCATCGGTGTATAATGCACCACAACAAGAACTGCTCCTAGTATTACAAACAGCACAAATATCCTCTGCAAGGACATGAGCATGTAATTTGGTTTCACCATCGACACTTCGCTCACTTGAGGCACCTCCTTTTCCGACTCCATGATTAATGAGAAAAAACTTAATCGTCTATGGTCCAACACGCGATTACATGGTTATTCTTAAAAGTTTGTGTTCGGATTATGAAAGTGACAGGTTTGGTTTAACGTTCGCGACTACGCGAGTCGACCACGATGTGGCGACTGGTATGGTCGTGCGCCGTCGCCTCCGCCAGTTGCAACATCGTGCACCACCATGTTTCGCGGCATTGCAAGAGGTTCGATTGGGCCTCCAATTCGGAAGTAAATTGACGGGCAGCAGAATGAACTCTCTCTGCAACTTACGCAATTTTATATTGTGCAAGCGTTATATTAATTTCCACCATGCTGACCGCTTGCTGTGGTAACTGGGCTGTGTTATGTGTAGCACACAGCCCAACGCAGTAACCTAATTATTATTAATTAAATGTAAACAAAATATCAGCACGTTCGATTACTTAATCAATTAACAATATTTATAGTAGGTACCTAGCTAATCTATGACAATTAGATACGGCTGTGTCGTACAGTTGCCTTCTTACCAAGTAAAATGATCATAATCTATTGTCTATTGAGTTAATTATATAGTCTCTCAAATACATAATAGGTATTGCGTGTACCAGCTTATCACTGCGGCTTGGCTTGTGCGTGTTTACACAACATGGTTTACCTCAACTTTTTTTTTATATTTATCCTTAAACTAGCGGACCTGGCAGACGTCGTCCTACTCGGACAGCAGCGCCACTTACCGGTTCGAATTGTGAATTTAAACCATTCTCGAATCCACTGGAACACATACAATTTTTTTTTATCTAAATCGGTTCAGCCGTTTAGGAGGAGTTCAGTGACAAACACACGTACAGTAGAATTAAAGTAGAATAAAGATATGTTTGTGTAGTATCCTAATATCGGCTCTACGTTGTCCCTCCATATCATAGAGTGCTTTATAGTCTTTGCTCCATATATAAGTATTAATGCTGCAACATAAAAATATTGTAAAACAAAACATTTAAAATGAGTAACCGGTTTCTTGCTGGTTCTTATGCATGGGAAACGGGACCAAACCCTAAAAAACCCACCCAGATTTTGGTCGATCATCATCCTGCCCTGCCTTCACCATTGCCCTGCCCTTTTTTTTTTTGGTGGGTGGAAAATCATCGAATGACCCCCCCCGCTCTTGGGCAGAGCGAAGGGGAGTGTCAGACTTCTACTGACTAAAAACCGAACCCATGTTCCTTCTTTGCCCCTGCCCTCATCCCAACTTCTTTGGGTTCGGCACCGCATAATATTTTTTATCTTCCATATTTATCCAAGAACGACCAATCAAGCTATGAGAAAGCAATGATGATCAGCTGATTTCTCATTTTACGGGAAATGCATACAATAAGAAGTCATAGTTGATCCCGTCGGGTCTGAGGGTTGTTCGAAAGAGATACCGCGGCAGGAAGGGCTAAGAAGGAACACATGTGTGGTTTTTAGTCAGTAGAAAACTGACACTCCCTTTCGCTCTGCCCAGAGCAGGAGGGGTTATTTGATGACAACACAAAAAAAAGGTTACGGTTGATGTGTCGCCGGGTATTTATTAACTCAAACTCAAAGCATTTATTTCAATTAGACCATTACAGGCACTTTTGAATGTCAGAAAAACAAATAAAACGAAGCTACAGACACAAACCAACACAAGCTGACATCTCATGAGTCACTCCCTTTCTAACCCGTTTAAATATAAAGGTGTGAAAAGATAACACACAGACAGGTTTGCATTCATAAATTATGGCTACATAATTGTCTATGTACCATTTAAACCACCAGCGAAGCATAGAAATGCGTGCGACTGCCTATCTCACCTCCACAACACAGTTATTACGTAGGTACACTGCGGTACACACGGGTTACACACGATACTCTTTTCTTTTCTTTTTTTAGAGATGGAAAATCATCGAATGACTCCTCCCGCCCCGGGCAGAACGGTAGGGAGTGTCAGACTTCTACAGACTAAAAACCAACCGTGTTTCTTCTTAGCCCTTTGTGTCGAGGCCGCGGTATCTCTTTCGAACAACCCGCAGCCCCGAAGGGGACATACGATACCCTCTGGTAAAACTGGCTGTAAAACATTCAGGCCACTGACTACCTGTACCTCACGACTGCCAAAGATCAATACGACAATTGTGCCCAACGGCCTAACGCGCTTTCCGAGGCACGGAAGAAACTCGATAGTTATGTAATGGATGGTCATCCACGGACCAAACTAGACAGGCACGGCTGAACCTAAAGATCGACCCGAGCGGCAGTTATTATTAAGACACGAGCTCCTCTAATCTTATAGGTACTTATATCGTTTTTAGGTTAACTTACTAATATTGGCAGTTTCTCTGAACGAGAAGAGGCCTTCTCCCAACAGTAGGACAGTTATAAGTTGGTATTATTTTAAGTATTAGGTAATACCTACTACCTACCCTAGTCTTTGCGTGTAACACGGCTAAGTATGCTTAATTATTATATTATGTACTAACGGAACAAGTTACGCTTGCCGATGAACATCATTATTATTATCAGATACAAGTGTGTTTACCATGCAATAAACAGTCATAAAGCATTGTCTTTCTGTTCTGTGGTCAAAACAACCACATTTATTGTGATGCTAAAGGAATGAAGAGCCGGTTACAAGAACAGAGTAAATCAGCGAAGAAAAAGATGGGTGCAATGTGTTGTGTGGGAAGGAAGCGGAAAACCAGATAGGTACTCTGCAGGAAAGATATTTAATTTCTTGTTCATTATAATAAAATGAACACGATATTAAATAGGGAACCAAGTTTCATTTCGTGTTCACTGACATCAACCTAATACCTACCTATTACATCCTACATAACATCACGGTCGTGATCCCCGGAGGGCTAGGCATACTTAGGTGTACGTGTACCCATTAGGTAGTACACCCACCATCTCGACAGTTAGGTAGGTATGTCCGAAGGAGATGAGCCGATCACAAATCCAGACTCCAAGCACGGTAATATTTATACTGTGGTCCAAGGCTGCTACCTACTGAGATTAATATTTGTAAAAAACCTAACCCCTTTTTTAGTTTTTAGGTAAGTTTAGGTAAGTAGGTATAACTTTGGTATAAGTTTTGCAAAGGCCTCTTGACTATTTTCAAAAATCATCTATTTACAGTATATTCTGAATTGAATGATGTGAGTAACAATAAAATAGTTTTTATTATATTGGCAACCCTGTTGTTACATCCCTATTAGCTGTAGTGTATCTGTGTCATGGCGGCTACTAAAAATTGCTGTGTTGTTTGTGCGTCTTCATAAAACGGTTAATAAACTGATTGTAACCATAAGAAACGGCCTTTTCACTGCAAAGTCCTAACAGGTTATGGGCCCAGTGCTTATTAATCTGTTTTAGGTGAAGATCGCGGAAGTATTGTTGGATGAAAAACAAGCCGGCGTTTCGTTGAGAGCGAACGAGGCGTGGTCAGCGAATCAAACAATAATTCGAGCTGGAGTTATTGTTGGTAGCGGCGTCTGAAGGAGGTCGTGTGGAGGATAAATATACGACATCAGGCTGCAGGCTTACGCGGGGGACTACAAAACAATGGATCAACACACAATGGGTATGGCGTCTAATTCGGCCATTAGGCTGGAGGGCCAAAAGAATTGGAATGTTTGGAAATTCCAGATTGCAGTCACGCTGAAGGGAGCTGAATTGTATTCGGTTGTGAGCGGGACGGAGGCAAAGCCTAAGGCAACTACGGAGAATAAGGAAGTTGCAACCTGGGTGTCAAAGGATGCAAAGGCGCAGACTATGATAGTAAGCAGAGTAAGTGAGGCAGCGATGGTTCACATTCTCACATGTGAAAGTGCAGCTGAGATGTGGCAAAAACTGCACACTGTGTATGAGTCTAAGAGTGCTACGAGTACAATGATGTTACAACAAAGGTTTCTTCAATACAAGTTCGAAGGGGGAGACTTGGCAGTTCACTTATCCAAACTTGAACAGATGATCTGTCAACTGAAGCAGGCTGGAGAAGAGATTTCTGACCAAATGGTTATGACCAAAGTCTTATTATCTCTGCCGGAGGCATACAGTCATTTCATCTCGGCTTGGGAGTCGGTAGAGGCCAGTAAACAGAACTACAACGACTTAGTATCCAGGTTAATTGTAGAGGAAGAAAGAATAAAACATAAAAGTGAAGAGAAAGAAAGTATTGCACTTTATTCAAAAAACAAGAGTGTTAAGAAATGTCATAAGTGTGGAAAACTGGGACACATAACAAAGGAGTGTAAAAACAAGGAAAAACGAAAATGTTTCTCATGTGGAGAAGTGGGACACTTGAAGCCAAATTGTCCAAAACGTGAGGGACAAGAACTAAGTGACAAGTCCAAAGACAAGTCTAATGCATTTATCACAGTAACTGATATGGCAATGACAACTAGGAGTGACATCACAGGGAGTGACAGGAGGTGGTTGATAGATAGTGGGGCAAGTGAACATATGACATGTCTTCGACATATGTTTACAAACTATCAGTCACTGTCAACGTCAAATCGTTATGTTATTGTTGGAGATGGTCGTCGGTTACCTGTTGCAGGAGTTGGTGATGTAGAACTAAGTGTGTTCAACGGGGACTGTTATGTAAAATCTACCTTGAGCAATGTATTACATGTTCCGCAAATAAAGATGAATTTGTTCTCTTTAACTAGTGCTACAAAGAGAGGTTATCAGGTCACATTAACTGATCAGCAGTGTTTGTTCTATAAAAACAATGAATTATGTGCGGTAGGCAACTGTGAAGGGAACTATTATGTGCTAGAGGTGTCAAGTGTCTACATGAAAGAGAGTGTTGCAGCTGTGGCAGCGCTATCGGAGTGGCATGGGCGACTTAGTCACCAGAGTGTTGAGTATGAAAAGCAGAAAGAGCCAGAAAGTAAGGAAATACAGGAAAGGGAAAATGTTATACTACTGGATGTACCTGCGGAGAATGAAAAAGAGGAGGAGCTACATAATGAGAGTGATGATGAATATTATGACATGGATTCAGTACAAGATCAAGGACATGGAGAAGAACAAGATGTTACACCAGAGATTATACCAGAAGTGATACCGGAAGTATCACAAGAAACTAGTCAAGAACAGGCAGAAACTGAAGGAAAAGAAGTGATTAGCTCAAAATGGGTCTTGAAGAAGAAAGATGATAGTTTTAAGGCTAGATTGGTAGCAAGAGGTTTCGAAAAAGATTGTGATGATTATTTGTATGCCGCTGTGGCAAAGCTTAATACATTAATACTTTTAATAATGTTATGTTGTCTTTGGGTTATAAACAATCTGATAAGGATTATTGTTTATACTCTAAATGTGAAGGAGAAAGGAAAACATTTCTGTTGTTGTATGTTGATGATATTATATTATATTTTGGAAATAACGAAGAAGATAATGTGTAAAATTAGAGATGTATTGTGTAAAACATTTAAGATAAAAAGAAATGGGAATGATTGGTAAATTTTTGGGGATTGATGTTAAACAAGATCTAATTAAGGGGAAGTCATTGTGTTAAGGGTTAGTTCGTTGGATTACCTTTGGAAGTAAAACAATTGTGAGACTTGTTTAAAATATTTTATTGAGGGGAGGTGTGAGTAACAATAAAATAGTTTTTATTATATTGGCAACCCTGTTGTTACATCCCTATTAGCTGTAGTGTATCTGTGTCATGGCGGCTACTAAAAATTGCTGTGTTGTTTGTGCGTCTTCATAAAACGGTTAATAAACTGATTGTAACCATAAGAAACGGCCTTTTCACTGCAAAGTCCTAACAAATGACATTGAGACTTCGTCAGAGGCGGGTGGCGAACGGGGCAATCGCCCGGTGCCTCGCTCTTGCAGGGGCCTGGTGGAACAACCCAAGCATAAGTATAAAAAAATTAGATATTTTTTACTAGGTAGGTAAGTACTTATATTTTTTTATTTAAAACTTTTCACCTAAATTAAAATAAAGATCTAATTTAAAGCAGCGGTGGCCCAGTGGTGGCGCGTGGCGGTCCGACTTACGAACAGTAGGTCGTGGGTTCGAACCTGGGTTATTGTGCTCCATGGTTCGAACCATAGAATATTAGACTATAATATAGTCTTTAGGGTTCGAACCCAGGCAGGCACATTACCTACTTTGTGTAATTTATTTCATCACTACTGCTCTCAAAACGGTGAAGAAAAACATCGTGAGGAAATCGGCATGTCTTAGAACCAAAAAAATCCAAGACATGTGACATCTACCAATCCGCACTGGGCCCACGCGGTAGATTATAGCACATTCCTTCTCAAAGGAGGCCTGTGTCCCAGCAGTGGGAAAATTAATAGGCTGTTGATGATAGATAACTAATTCAGTCATTCAAAACATTTTTTTTTCTGTAAAATATTTTAAAACTCAAATATTTAGTTGTTTATCTTTAGCATTTCTCGTCAAACATGACAAATACCCATAGATCTGTTTTAAATATTTCTATGCTAAGACCTAAACCAAACAACCAGACCTACTTTCGTTCGCATCACATACTTTTCACAAAGGACAAAGGGCGTCGCAATGGAAAAGGCCACCGCTGGACTTCGTTCATAATTTTCGAAAGTGGAGAAAAAAGTTTGACCCAATTCCGTCAGGAATTAATTAAAAAAAAAACTTGTTTACCAATGAAACTGGCATGGAAAGGCCAATATCAGTTTAAAAATAAAACCATATTTTTTTTTATTGTCACTTTAATGTCATCTGTATTGAGTTTTTCATTACATTTCTGCCAGTTACACCTCCTTTTTTAAATAAATAATTATTTGTCACAAAAAACATCCAAAAATCATTTTAAACGATATGGAAACCAAAATATCTCAAACGTTCAGTTATTGTTGTACAGTACAATAAATTGTACGTACAACATTACGACACACTTCTATGGCAAAATCTTAAAAAATACGTAGCCAAGTCGGAAACTTAAAAAAAAACTTTAAAATGTCTTTTGACAGCAGTGTGACAGTGACAATAAATTGTTTTGTTCGGCCAAGTTTGACGTGATTTTCAACACAGTGTTTCCAGGAGTTTGGTGCCTATTATTCTTTAAAACACAAGGATCAATATCATATACCAATATGGAGATAACAAGGAATAACTTCCTAGATGAATTGCACAATATAAAGAAAGACTTAGCGAAGTCCTGTTTTGTCGCTTTTGATGCCGAATTTTCTGCTCTTCCTGGAGAATCCTTTGAACACAGGTAAGCGAATCGTAATGTATACATCTATAATATACCAATACATTGAATGCAAACAGCAGCGTGTAAACATGGACTGCTATAGTACTAATAGAAGACTGATTATATTGCACTAAGTACATATCTCATCATTATTTTGTACTTCTTTATGATGGTTTCGCGCACACACTAGGCCCGCAGCTTCGCCCGTTTGTGATCAGTAATTACCCCCTAGGAAAGTACCACTAGGATAAAGTCTCAAATGACACATCCTAAGGCAAGCCATGGTGTATCCATTAACCATTAAGTTGTATACAGGTAACAGATGGTACTCCCTTACTTCTCCTAAAATTGTTTGTCCGAAAATCATTATCCATAACACGTTTGCCATAAACTTCATTAACCATAAAGTTCAAATTGCCGAAATTTTGTTTAACATAATTATCTTTAGTTCTAAAAGTATTCTGTCATAATATCGATTACTATAATAATTGAATCTCCTAATTTTACATTACCTAAATTAATTGAAAATTTGTTCTAATAATATTATTATGATAAATAAACATTATGTTATTTTAATTTAGTACTTAAAACTTTTATGGAAAACGATTATTATGTCTTTCGTATATTATTGATTGTAATATTTATGACAAATGGATTTAGGACATATTATATTTAGGGATTTCAATTTTATAGCATGTGATATTATGTGATATTTAGTTCGGGTAAGTTATCATTCGGACAAATGATGATTAGGACAAAAAAAGTTATGGCATTTTAAATTATGGATAAAAAAGTTAGGTGACACAATAGAGAACCGTAACAGATAGACCCCCCGAGTTAAATTCACATTTAATAGTAGTACCTATAGATATAGAATTCAAATCATACTTTCAAGTTAAAAACTTTGAACTGATAATAAGTAATATAAATGTTCTAAAGTATTGACTGCTGTCTTTGCAATCAATAACTCCAACATATCTGCTAACCTTCACATTACCTCCTTTCAGATTATTTGACACAAGCGAAGAAAGATATGCAGCAATAAAGACAGAAGTCACCAACACAATAATGACGCAAGTGGGGCTGACCATGTTCCAATTCAACAGAGACCTGGACTCATATGTAGCTGTGTGCTACACCTTCCATCTGTGTCCACAAATCTTTGGAGACATTAACCAGAAATTCATCTTCCAAGCTTCTACGTTAAACTTTCTTTGTAGACATAAGTTTGATTTTAATAAGGTGAGTAGTTTAATTTTATCTAAGGAATTGGAATGCCACATGTGTTTATTACCTTAATTAATCAATATAGAAGGGGTTACGTATAACAAACTATAGCAAGTGCCAGTGAGAGGTTTGATGTGCATAACTTTATTCTCTAAATAATTCAACAATTACTAATTTTCAAACTACAATAAATTATTTATGGGTAGATTTAAAAAGCTGAAAATACTCACATACTCGCCTTTAATATTAAAGTACACAATTGAAAAATTAATATAATAATCATTTTAAAAATATACTATTTCAGTTCACTTATGAGGGACTTCCATATTTGAGCAAAATTGAAGAAGCGAAAATAAGACAGAATATAAAAGAGAAAAAACTGTTCAATGATGTCTCAAGAACATTGGATTTTGATGAAGAGAGGCAGTTACAAAAGTACTACTCAGAAGTTTCACAGTAAGTCTAAGCTGAAAAACTTTATCTTTATTTTAAAATTTACAGTGTTATTTGCTGCTTGGCTCTGATGGGTCATAGTCTGATTAAATAGCCTATAACTTTCCTCAACAATAATTGGGCTATAAAAAAAAACGAAATCTAACTGGTAGTGACAATCTGGACTCATTCTTAACAGATTGGACGGAGAACGACAATTAGCAAACAAACTTGGAAAGCCATGGGGGAGAAATTGCCCAGCAGTGGGACTGTGTGGGCTGATTAAAAAAAAAACTGGTAGTTCCAGGTGCATGTTCTAAAACACAAATAAAGCCTTCAGTTTTATATTTGTATCATCATCATCATCAGCCTTTATTGTGCCCACTGCAGGGACTCAGGCCTCCTCTCTAGGAGAGGGATGGGCTTTAATCCACCACGCGGGCCAGAGTGTGGATTGGCAGATGTCACATGTCTTCGAATTTTTTGGTTCTAAGACATGCCGGTTTCCTCAGGATGTTTTCCTTCACCGTTTTGAGAGCAGCGGTGATGAAATAAATTACACAAAGTAATGCGGCAGCCTGGGTTCGAACCCACGACCTACTGTTCGTAAGTCGGGGCCGACACCACTGGGCCACCGCTGCTCCCATATACCGCTGCTCCCATATTTGTATGGATTCCATATAAATATATAATCATTTTGTAGAAGAAACCAAATTGGTTTACTCATCTCAACAACAAAGATATTCCAGTAAATTAGATATGTTAATCTATTAATAGTACATTTTGATACAAGTGCGGAAAGGTATAAAGCCGCCAAACAGCCTCACAGGAAAAATATAAAATTCAAATATTTTTTTAATTAAGAACCCAAAAAAATGTTTACTTGTTCATAAAAGTAAATAATTGTTTAAAATATTTACGTTTATTAGTAGTATTCTTTTTACAAACCCAATTTAAATATTCAAAAAATATTTACACTGTAAAGACGCAAATCAAAATGACGAGATTTAAAAAAAACGCCTGCTCTATAATAGTCAGTCGTGTTTTTTTTTTAATTTCTTATGTTTGAATCGAATTATCGCACGCGTGCTGTAATCTTATTACCGCACGCGTGCGAAATATGTTGCATTTCGAACGTAATCGTGTGCAATAAGAGCGAGTTTTCGAGGAAGTGTATAAATGTAACAGTGATAATATCACAGTGTCGGCCCAGAACTGATGCTACCTACTCGTTTGACGCTTTCGGTAACGTCAATCACCTTGAGTAGTGAACAATGAACAGGACACGTTAAATGTACTGCATTTATTACCATATTATGAAATGAATAGCAACCGATAACCTGGTAACCGCCACGGGAAGTAATCGCGAATATAGCTATGCTTGCAACAGACCTATGTCCAGCAATGGACGTCTTTGTGTTCGTAATTGTCGGGTTAGCTTAGATCTTTTAAATCTACCGGAAAACGGGTGGTTAGATGATAATGATGATAAAATAATTCCTCTCGATTCCAGATGGCTAATGAGGAGCAAAGACGAGACCATGTACCTAGATGTGGACAGCGCAGTGTTCCGGTACATCGCACACTACGAGCTCAGGATGCGGTTCCCGAAGATACTCACTACAGATAGCTTAGGTAATAGCAAAAAGGTAATTTGTGCTAGTAGCTGACTTTTCCATAATTTGATTTTATTGTTTGTGAACCTTTATAACAAGCACTGGTTAAAGCTTTCTCGGCTTATAACTAAACTAGCTGTTGCCAGCGGCTTGACCCACTACAACTCGAAAATTATCCCACGGGAACATAAAATCGGGATAAAAACTATCCTATGTGTTCCTAATCCAGGTTATAAACTATCTGTGTACCAAATTTTATCCAAATCCGTTCAGTCGTTTTTGCGTGAAGAAGTAACAAACATACACACACACTCACAAACTTTCGCATTTATAATAGAGTAGGACTAACACTGTCATCTATGATATATATTCTGTGATAACATAAGAATGTAGTCAGTATAACAAGCTTTGACGTTCGGTGTAAGTATTCAATGCTTTGCTAGAGGCTTTTGTTCGTAGCGCTTGCGGTCTTAAAGAATACAGTTAATATAAGGTATTAGGATAGAACCAAGGTTACCGATATAGCCCGAAGAATTGCCAAACTTAAGTGGCAGTGGGTAGGGCACATTGCTAGCAGAACGGATGCCCGATGGGGCCGGAAAGTTCTGGAGTGGCGACCGCGAACCGGAAGACGTTGCGTTGCGCGGCCTCCCACTAGGCGGACCGATGACCTGGTGAAGGTTGCGGGGATCCGCTGGATGCAACGACCATACAGCCACTAGACGCCTAATACTTGATCTAACGCACGAAACAAATTCTGTCAACTCGCTGAGGTGCGGGGGAACGGGGTACTGCATTCTGATTGGCCCTTTCAAGGTCATTGCATTTCATAGGGATGAGACAGGTTTAAATCAAACAAGAACGTATCGATATTTTTTAATTGTATTTAATAAAATATGTATTTACATTTTACATAAATAACTTGCATTTAAGTACCTTCTTTATTCTGAATATGATTGAATCATGTAAGAACATTCAAAAATCGCTTGGTTGCAATTGCCCATTTTTTTTTTTTTAAATCTGGATCGTGTGGGTATCTAAAATTAATCGTTAAAGTTTCACAATTTGTTAGCTGTATCCTGTTGTAATTTTTAATTACTAACAATATATTTTTTACTTAAATAGTTAGGTTTTTTTGCTTTATCGATAACAGGGGTGGTCATGCGATTTGGAGCATCACTAATTATTTTTACTTAAAATCGAGGAAAAGAGATGGCAAAAAAAATACTCTCAAAAGAAAGAGATGCAATCATAAAAGACATCAACGCGCGCTCCATGAATGTGCACTGCATACAAGTATGACCAGTATAAGATGAACTCCGAAAAATAATGTCAGAAAATTAATTTTATTTAGATTAAGGAACCATTAACTTACCGATGAAATGTGATACCGTCTTTCAGGAAACTTGAAGTCCGGCTTTCTTTATCACACCAACGTACTGTACACGGGGCCATATTATGTTTATTTTCTCGAATTTTCAAAGGTGTAGTGCGGAAGTGTTTACGGCTCACAGGTGTGGTCGAAACTAATGCGAACTTTGTGACTGACGACGGCTATAAGATTTATAGCCCTAATGTGTTGACAGACATTTGTCGCCTGCTATTAGGCGTCTAGTGGCTGTATGGTCGTTGGCTGGATGCGAGACGCACGGGACCGGTCAATGTGGCGACACTTAGGGGAGGCCTATGTCCAGCAGTGGACGTCTTTCGGCTGGAATGATGATGATTATGATAGGAGCATGGACTATTTGTCACAGACTTCGGGTTTTACATAAAACAACCGTATATTTGTACTTAATCTATTTGCTTTGCGCTCAAAATTGCTGATAATGACTTACCGACCCGTTGCCTTTTCCTTCTTTTAGTTCCTTCGCCTAATTATCCATCCTACATACAAACGTTTCATCTATTTGTATTCTTTTATTACAGATACTCATATACAGAGATGAAACCGTAGAAGGTGCAAACAGCACACCAATGGACATACTAGAGGACCACCTAATGAGCCATCTACTAGGCTTCTCACAAGTCATAGCTCTTCTAGAGGCCTCGCAGAAGCCCATCATTGGACACAACCTCTACATGGACACCATACTTCTACACAATCAGTTCATAGGGCCTTTACCGAACAAGTATTCCGAATTTAAGAAGAATATACATAATATGTTTCCTTGTATGTACGATTCTAAATTCATATCACACGAAATGGCGAAGAAACTGAGTTATCATGAGGTTTGGAAATCAAACAATTTACAGGAGTAAGTTTTTTAAAGTATTTTATATTGTAAATAATTAATTACCTATGGCTTATTTTGTTTTCGTTCCTGATTAATTGAGTAAAAATATTTTGTAACACAAATGCGTTCATAAATATAGCCAATGTTTACTGAGCACTTTCTCAATTATATCATTATAACTATAAAGCCACTGAATCGTTGAACAAAAATAAACAAAATAAGATTAGTGGTTCTCGTTAAAATATTCGAAAAACATCGCAATAAGTAATTCTTTAAAGCTATTATCCGCATAGATAAATAAATAGAGAGCTTGGTAAAAATGCTATCACTATACAAATCGTGGGAAAATAATCTAAAATACACCGGCTTTATTGATCGGTTGAAAACGTTTTTATTATTATTTGTTGCAGTTTATATGAATTCTTTTCGGGGGGAAAATGTAAGAAGTTGCAGAATGGTGTGAGTTTCATAAAACTGAGCAGACCTTTCGATGTGAAACAATCGTATCACGAAGCTGGTTGGGACTCTTTTTGTACAGGTAATCCATATAATGATAGTTCTTAATTACCATACATCGCAGTACGAAAACTGTTACCTAATCCTCATGGAGGTAGGCAGAACTGGCTGCTAGAATCCTTAAATACTCCTTTCTTTTTTCGTTCTTGCAATTTTGTAGAAGTGTAAAGTATATAGTACTAAGTAATTGCTATTGCTATCTGTCTAGGCTACTGCTTCATCCGCCTTGGCCACTGGTCGGCGTGTGAGAACCGCGGCTATTACCAGCCCCCGGGGCCCACCGAGACTTTGTCGGCGCTTGCGCAGCACTGCAACAAAGTTAACTTCATCAGAGGCGCTATACTCTATATGGTGAGATTAATTATACATACTGAAAACCAGAGTGAATAGAAACACAGGGGTGAATAGAGACAAAACCTTGAAAGCGATCTTGATAAGTTCAATAAGGTCTCTAAAAAATAAAGTATAGTTTAGTAAATCAAATAAAGTACTTGTTGGTAGCATATCGAATGAATTCCACGACAAAATTCCTTTCGAACTTCGAAAGGAATTTGGTCGATTAACCCGTATTAGCCGGTCCCTATTGTTTTTGCACCTTAGATTATACAACACTCAAATTTCCTCTATGCTCCCTTTTCCAGAGTAGGTTTTTATACTGCGATAAAGAATCTATTTAAACATGTGGTATAGACGGTCATACTAAAAAACTTTCTCCAAGATAAATAAACGAAAAAAACAACAACTGTCCCAAACATTTATGATAACCAAACATTTGAAAGATATCTTTGGTTAGACCTACTGAACGCTGTGTTAAAATTTGTCCACCTATTTTAATGGGACCTTAAATATGGATGGTTACTATTGATTAACCACCAGGGTAACCACAAAAGAGGGTAATTTATTCAGTGTATTTTTTCATTTTGTTAGAAGGTCGATTGGTGGTGTCATGGTGTCACTCTCTGGTGTTCGACTGACATACGAGTATAATACGGCCCTTAGAAATATACTAAGGGTCTAGTCCAATTACCCGGAACAAATGAACACCTACACTACTGTGAACTATCTAACAAAATAAAAAAAGGCTTTTGAAAATCGATTAAAAAATGATGGAGTTATGACGTAAGAAACATACAAAAACAACAACATATAGCCAAATTGTGAACCTCCTCCATTTAGGTCGGTTGAAAATCTAATAACTAATTCAAATGTTAGCTATCAAACTTGTTCATATGCATGCATAAAAGGGTTTTCTACGTAGGGATAGTCGAATGTTTATACAAATAAAAATTGAGCTTGTCTATTCGATAATAGCTATTTATTCACCAAGGGGAGTAAGGCACAGATTACTAATCGAGGGTGCATTTGAGGCCCGACGCGAAGCGGAGGGCCGTGAACCACACGAGTTTAGTAATCTGTACTTACCCTCGAGTGAAATATACTGCTTTATACTACACTTAGCTTGTTTTTCACTTTTCCACTGCATAAATATTTCATATTCCTTCATAATTATATTTCATCTTGGATTTTCCAGGCAAGACATTGCTAACAATGTCTTTAGCATCTGCTATTATGTCAGGTGGAGTTGTTGTTAATAAATTGCTATCATTGTCACTTGAATCACTCATTTTAACTTGTGATTTACACCGCCAAACTTTAAAATTTACCAAGAAAATTATTTCTACAAAATACGTCAACCAACAATAAGTCTTTTTTATTTCTTTAAATTTTAGCGCGTCAAACCATTTTCACGCCAGAGACGTTAAGCCGCGTCCCCACTAGAGCCGCGCGGCACGCGAAGCCGAGCCGTGCGGCTATGTGTGGGGACGCGGCTTTAGAGAAGGTAAAAAACACCCCGTTTCGCAGGTTCCAACTTACGCGCGTGTTAGAGCGAGAGAGTGTTATAAATCTCTCGCTCTATCGCATAGAGGTTTGAAGTTTTCCGGCCTTATCGGAATGTAGAATGTTTATGGTAAAATTAAATCGTTTGATTACCAACGTCATCAAGACTTTAAAAAAAAAAACAAAACGCGTTAGTAATGAACCCATTACATACCCTGATTTTCAGGGCAGTAATGAAATTCCATACAATATTAACTGCCAGATTTTTGAGATGGTTTAATGAACAGCTTTCAATCCGTATAGTGGGGTAGTATTGGTACACTTACCAAGCAAGTGTAGTATAAATATTATATCATGGTTGTTTTCCGATACCGCGTGTATATATTTTTGTAAAGTTAATAAAAATATTGTGTTGAGCACTTGTCTTAATATATCCGCAGACTATAAACAGTTGTAGTATATTGGCTAGTTAGTTGTAGTAGTTGGGTAAAAAAAAAACTATGTCCGATCCGTGATGGTATTAATAGGTATAGGTAGGTAGGTAATCCTTTTCGGATAACAAGTAAAAAAAATACTCCTGGCAGACCAAAACTTGACTTGAAGACAAGGTAGTGCGAGTAGAAATCAGCTGACCCCATTGCGAGTAGCGGCATAGTGTGTACGTACCCTGAGTATCTGTGTTCTTTCCCATAAAAATAAATAGTTGACTTAAATACTTCATTAATGGAAAAAAAAACAATCATAAGAGAAGCTATTATTATTAGATGAGAATGTTGAGATGGATGTGTGTGGAGTGACAAGATGGTCTATCTTGGTATGGACATGTAATGAGGAGAGATGAAACACAAGTTACTAAACAAGTGATGGATTTAAATGATGATGGATGGCGAGGGTGACGAAGGCCAAAGAAAATATGGATGGATTGTGTAAGGAATAATAATTATGAGAGAGCAGTAAATAATGCCGTGATGTCTCACAGGGGAGAAGCTAATAAGAAATGCCGACTCCAAGTAGAATGAGCCCAGTGCAGAAAGAAAAATTATAAGCAGTCCTCTTAACCACAGTGTGGACTTTTAATATTCATGTCCTAACAAAAATTCTTATCAATGTTACCAACATAGGAATAACGCAAATTAAAATATTTCCATTATAAATAAATCCCCGCCATGACCTTACGTCTATCATCAGACAATACAAAGATCGCGATGTGATAGCTCGTTCATCGACGACACTTGGGCCCGCTCCGCCATGCCAGCAATAAAAGAGGCGTTGAAATCACACGACGAATGATGCCTCGCGTCTGTGCGATTATGATGGAATCCTGTGCCCGTCGCCGTTATTTATAAGTTTTTCTATTACCTACTGTTTTTAATGCTCCACAGATGTTCTAAGATTTATAAGTTGGTCCAGTTTGTAATGTGATTGTGTATGACCATTTAGAGTTCTTAACTAGGTAGATTTACCCTATGATTTTTCTACGTTTATTCACAAAATCAATTGTCTTTTATTACACACTAGCGACCCGACCCCGCTTCGCACGGGTGGTATGATGTGCTACATATAAACCTTCCTCTTGAATCACTCTATCTATTGAAAAAACCCGCATCAAAATCGGTTGCGAAGTTTTAAAGATTTAAGCATACATAGGGCAGACAGCGGGAAGCGACTTTGTTTTATATTATGTAGTGATAGTGAAGAAGGTGGTTACAAATTGTATGATAGCCCTGTTTCCTGTGGTAGGTGATAGACTTGTTTTAAAGAAGCTAGTTCCCTCTCCCAGGAGAAGATATTACAGAATCTTATGGAATAAACAAAAACAAAAGACTATGGTAACAAAAAATATATTTGTTATAAGTAACAATTGAGTTAGTAATGGATTAATGAGGGCGCATTTGTCGCATTGAGTTATCCTGTATTAATAGATTTAAGTAGATAAATAAATGCATGTTTGAGAGTATTTGCGGGTGTGAGTGTGAGCGTTCGTGTGAATTGAATGATCAAAAAGGGTTTTCAACAATCGCGAGTGAGGTGTGAAAAAGAGCATGGTACAACAATACAGTCTCTATACTAAATGGACTATTTTTACTGCTGGTTATTGTTTGCATGCGTCATCCAACTGCAAGGCAAAGGCTTCCGATGACTTCCTGAAAAAACCCAAAGTTGTTAATTTACTTTACTTTTGTCGTGACATACCTAAAGGACTAATTAACATGAACCTCCTATTCTGATCCCAATGTATTTAAGAAATACATACATATTGTTGATGTTCATATTTCACAAACGCTTATTTTCACCGAAAAATAGTTACAATGTGAAGTTTGTACGCCGAAAGACAATACACATTGTTTAACAATAAAACCATAGCGTGTATATTTGTCTGAACTATACGTTTGAAATTCTCCATGAGTCAAGTTTATACATCGTATTTTACGTTTGAAAATTATTGCGCTTTTTTATTGTTTGAAGAATACATTCATCATTTCTGTTATTCCAGAATTTAGCGGGAAGCGATCCGCCTCGCAATCGACCTGAACTGCTACATTTGAAGATTCTCGCTCCACGGACCATGAATGTGGGTCAGGTACTGTATTCATTAATTTAATATCCGTATAAATTATAAGGCGCAAATAAATTAGTGTAGAAATAAATTATAAGAAGGCATCTCACAAAGTAAACTTTATAATGAGTTGATGAAGGTCGTGAGAATTGGCTGCACAGGACTTGAGAACCAATCGTTCTGCCAAGCTTTAAGGGAGGCATAGGTCCCCACAGCTGGACAGTCCAACTGTGGACGTATTTCTGCGAGAATGATTGAGTTTTTTTTTTTTTAAATCAGGTAACTTGCATTCAAAATACATACTTAATATTAATACGGAATAAATTAGTTTAACTGATCGGTATTTTGAACCGTGACTGTTACTCACTTAAGCCGCATTTGAAACGAATATGGTATAACTTTAATGTTTAGAATACAATAGAATCTATTTATTTTCAGGAAACAAAAACCCGTAGATAACTTAACTTAAATATATTATACATACTAATAACATTCGCGTTAGTATAAGCACCTTAAAACTATGTTAGTAGCACTGCGCAATTACATAAGTATATTACAGAATTATATATATTTCCTTTTGTATACAAAATATTTAGTTTAAAAATGTAGGTAAAACTAATATAATTATTATTATAAGACCGTAGAGGCGTTACATCTAATATATAAAATTCTCGTGTCGCAGTTTTCGATGCCAAACTCCTCCGAAACGGCTTGACCGATTTTGATGAAATTTTTTGTGCGTATCGGGTATCTATGAGAATCGGCCAACATCTATTTTTCATCTTTTTTTTTTTTTCTTTTTTTTCTGAAATTATTTATATGGCAAAACAACGTTTGCCGGGGTCAGCTAGTTTATTATATATTTCAGCACTATCTACTATAGATCTGCACTATGTTCAAATAAATCCCGGTTTAAATACAATGCTGCCCCATCCGACGCAGCATTGAACGTCCGCGTCCGCCGTCTATGCTGGAATGCAATCGCGTCCAGCAACCACTCCATTATATTCGACATTCCCTTAAATATATCATTGTTGACGTTTGCCAAACTAATCTGTCCACAACTCGCACTGTAATTACTACATACTAAGGTCAATGTACAATAAATTACCCACTAAACAATTCCACCGCCTGTTATTTTCAAAACAGCAATATTTTAGCTGCAGTACATAATAACGGCAATAACTGCCGATACATTCGTAATCTGGCAGAGCTCAAAAGGAATTGCATAACGGGTGGAAAACAATGCTATTTTTGTTCGGATCGTAAACATCGTGTCGGGTTCATCTGCGTCGGTATCCTCGGAGCCAAATTTAGCGGGAGTATGTTAAGAAACGGTTATGGTAGTAATAATTGTCACGTCGGGGTGTAGTGCCGGAGCGCAAGAGTGTGTGTGTGTGCGGCGGCCTGGCTCGCGGCCAGCGCACACACACACACAAACACACACGTACTCACATACTCACACCTCCCCCGCTGTGCACATATTTCCCGTTGCTAGTTAAAACAGATTGATAATGCCCAAGTGTCACAGGCGAAAATCTTTATTTTCGTACCGTCCCGTTTTTTAACCGCTGCGGCCGGTGTTTGATTTCTCTAATGTACAAAATCTTTTTCATGCCACTGTCAAGGTTGATTTAAGGTTGGGATATAAATAGTTTTCATCGAAACGAGTCACTCGTCGCTATATTTCATGGCGACGGTTATGATATGGCTGAAACATTTGTCATGTTTGTCTCAGGTGGCGTCTGAGCTGGCGAACTTCGGCTCTATAGACATCAAGCCTTATGGGAGTAGAGCTGCTCTCATAGCCACTGCTAGTCAGCAAACGTAAGTATGAATAATACAGGAAATGTAACATACACACATAAGTAAAAATTGAATAAATACAATGAATAGGAGAGTTAAGAAACACAGGTCAATTTATCAATATTGCATATTTTGATGAAATTTTAGAGGTAATAATAACTGTTTATTTTAAACTAAATATTACACAGCAAACATGTTCAAAAGTTTTTTAAAGAGTAATTTACATTTAAATCAATAAAAAAGTACCGAAAAGGGCGGGTAATAAAAAAGGAAAGTTGCCAAAGTATCCATGAGCAATAATAACAAAAAAAAACTCTTTTTTTGCCAAAAATACTAACAATCTGTATTTTAAAACCCAGTATTAACGTTGATACGAAATAATGTTCGGAAATTAACCTGAATGTTTAGTTAAAGGCCCCATCTTGAAAAGTGTTTTATTATTACAGTGCCAAAAAAATACTGAAGGAATTGAAGAACAGCAAAGATTACAAAATAGCTCCATACAGCTTCTACAAACACTCCAGGGCAGGATCAATAATTATTTGGTAAATATCTTTAAGCATAAGCATAATCAGCCTATATTGTTCCCACTGCTGGCACTCAGGCTTCCTCTCTATGATAGCGAATGGGCTATCCACGCGGGTCCATTGCAGGTTGGTAGATGTCACATGTCTTCGAATGTTGGTTCTAAGACATTTCACGGTTTTCTCACGATGTTTTCCTTCACCGTTTTTTGAGAGCTATCTTCTATCTATTTAAATAAAATAAAAAGAGAAGTCCTGACTGACTGATTGACTGACTGACTCATCAACGCCCAGCCCAAACCCTTGGACCTAGAAAGCTGAAATTTTGCACAGAGGTTCCCTTTATAATGTAGACAAGGAATAAGGATGGCTTTTTCGAAATTCAACCCCTAAGGAAGTTAAATAGGGAATGAAAGTTTGTATGGAAAATCGTCATTCTCACGCGGGCGAAGACGCTGGCAAAAGCTAGTTATCTAATAAATACCTTGAAAAGAAAATAACTATTATTTATTGTAAGGCTAGATGGGGTGGTTTTGGGAGCTATAAAAAAACTAAAACACACTCATGTGACGAGTAAGAATTTTACAATGCTCACTATGACTTAGTAGAGCTTACACTTTATAAAAAAAAGGTTTCAAACATTGGACAGCTAATGCCTAACATTAGTTAACCTCTCATTATCTATTGGAACCAGTTTTTAAACTGTTCTACGTTCAAGGACTTTCGGCAGATTTCAGTTTGACAATTTGATTTAAAAAAGTTCGCATCACAGTATTACTGTGGTAGTACCACATAATTACGCAACAAACATTCTATCAAAATCATTGTGACTGCCGAACTGACAAGTACAACGTTTAAGAAAATTAAATATGTTCATAAAAGCAGTCGTCTAGCATTAAATGTGTTTCGTTGGGCGAACACTGTATATTTTGACTAGAAATAAATCATAGTGCTACCTCACGCCCATACTTCGTAGGGTATTTTATTACTACACGCCACTGAAAATTATGTGATTTATTTAAACTTCATGTACAGTTGGCAGGAAAAGAGGGAGAACTTTGCCCAACCGTGGGACAAGCCGGGCTTGTAATAGAACCATCCCACTACTGTATATGCTGTAATATAAATTATAGTTTTTTTAACAAATGGTTCTTTTTCAGGAGCGGCGCCTTAATCACTGGGAGCATAGTACTTACGTACTTATTTCATAAAAAACTCAAATAATGTAAACCAGTCACCGTCTTTGCACAACAAAAATAGTTTTAGGTCGATTTTATGCAGCTTCTATTTAATTATATTTTTCCATTTTAGTTGTGGCATCCTATACAGGGTTACTCTTAACTCGACGTATTCCTTGCAGGACGTCATAGTAGGGTTACAATGCAACAAATTAAGCCTCAGAAATTCAGTAGTATTTAAATAAGTTAGATTTTTAGTTTTTTTATGAATAATCGCTTTTATAGATATAGATTTCTGATCAAGTTAGTCACATCAGTTAAAACCAATTTAATAATGATTTACGGGGCGACGTTACTAAACTGAGGCCTATATTCAGCAGTCGGTGGTTCCGGGCTGATATGATGATTATGATGGTTGTAAAATGTATTTTATTATCATAGTTGATACCGTAGCCGATCTTTGTCAATTATTAAAATGTCTACAACTTTTACAAAGATCATAAGTTAAGTACCTAGGTACTATAAAAACTTAACAAAGTAAAATGTTTAGTTATTAAGTTCATTTCTTGACAACTACCTACTAAACCCATTTTGATGAAACTTGCCCTGTTCCGTAAGTTGCAAGATGCAAGAGTTAAACTAAAGAAATAATAATGATATCAACTCGATATTTACATACTTTGGTTAAATTGGTAAACTCCTCTTTATGAAGTCGGTTCAAAATAAATTATTGCCTAAAATACCTCTCTAAAGTGTTACCGAAATAAGCAATTGCCATTTTATGTGCCCTAACAATAAAATCCTAACTACGTTTAGCGTAGTTATAGAGGGTTAACAGTTAGTAAAGTTTCACTATAAAGTACACTTGCCAACCTATTAAACGCCTAATTATAAAGTCAAACTACCCGACTTGGAAAGAGCAATAGGTATAATTATAACTTTTTACAGTAGTAAGAATTTTTCAGCAATAAAATCAAAGGATCAATCAAAATGTTTGAAGGTTTCTATATCCATTTAGTAGATAACAACAAAATATAAAAAAAAAAAAAAAAATAATAATAATAAATAAATATATAAACTAAGACAAACTAATTAAAAAAGGGCATCGAAAAAGGTCAAACTAGGTTGAAGTTCAGCACTTTCTGAGCGTCAATTACATTGATATTTTATGATTTTAAATAACACAAGCTGTTGAAATCATTATAAAAATATTAAACCCCTATGTGAGTCGGATGCCCTAAAAAAATAAACCTACTTTTGACTTTAATCTTGTTCTGAGGCCAGGAATGAGGTCGACAATGGCAGTTGAAACACTGCCATTGTCGACCTCATTCCTAAATATAGAGTAGTAGTGTGTGGTGAGGCAACCTATGTCTAGGAGTGGACGTCTTTTGGCTGAAATAATGATGAGTGTGTGTAGTGAGTATAGACATAATAATATTGCGCATTTGTAAGGATTAAAGCCATCTTGATATTGTTTTTTATACTTATAAAAAAACAATATCAATATTTAACATATGGCAGCTTTTCCGTATAAACTTATGATCGGAACTATAATAATAACTACGATTTTTCTAACAAGGCTTTTTTATAAACTATGTCACGACTTGTATCGATCAAACAAAGCATTTTATTGTGATGCTTGAGATGATAATGACGAAAAACCGACAAAGAAAAATGAAAATAATTTCACTATGAATAAACTAAACTAAGTACACAAGTATTTTTGTAATAATCGTGTTTCTCACTTTAAATGTAGCACATACATAATTATGCGCAATTTAAAGTATTTATTTATGGTTTTACTTTAAATCATGATAAACATTGTTTCCTAGACTGATATCCATAATAAAAGTTGTTACTTAGTTGTAAGATAAAGTGTGCCACAGAATATTTATTTGAACAAATAAATCTCGGATCATCTGTATCTATGTCTTTTCTTAATCCCCATATTCCTTATCAACTCATAAAAAAATTTGATCTATATATTTTATAGAAGTTGGTATTATTCTGTAGTGGCTTGGAGCATAGATTTCTTTGTGCAGATGGCAATCAACTTGTCCCCGTTACATAAGACTTAAAACGTAACTAGCAAAGTTTGAATGTATTAAAAAGGATACCTCTGCCTAAGCCTAAGCTAACCCTTCTGGAGAAATAGTATGTTTTATCTCATCTGCAGTGCAAGTACGAACTTTGCATCGATAAGACATCGAGATCGTTATCGTTGTCAGTTTTATCGAGCTTGTTATCGAATTTGGAAGTACGTAACACGCGTCGACAAGATTTATCGTGGGCGGAATGTCAAACTGTCAAAATGTCGTTTCGTACTTGCATTTTCGATAAAATCGTTTAAATTTTAGAGTTCTCTACCGATCGTCAAAATATTATTTACGTACTTGCGACATCGATTCGATTCGATAAAAGCTCATTTTATCGAGAATAACTGTCAGATTTATCGAATCGAAGCGAATCGAGTGCTACGTACTTGCACTGCTGTAGTACGAATCCTGATCTGCTGAACTTTTACCCAACTATGTTGGGGTCAAAAGTCAAAATTATTTATTTGCAACAAATGTGGTAAAAGAGATGGTAAAATTTCGCCATTAAGTTGGCATGCAAACATTAAGTATGGCATGCGGCATATAAGTTGAACATGCGCAGTAGTCGTTTTTTAGACGTCCCATACAAATCAAGCAGGGAACCTGCTCAGAACGACGCCATTTTGTTTCAAGTTATTTGCCTAGGACTCTACGTAGTTTAAAACACATTAAATTAAATTAGATATAACTTGCATTTCCAAGTTTAAGTTCAGTCGGTCTCCTAGCTGTTTCAGTCTTAACCGGATGCAGCTGAGTACCAGTATTTTACATGGAGCGACTGCTTATCTGACCACCACAAACGAGTTATACGATATCCCTTGATAATTAATCAAGTACTAATTATTAGTACTGGGTTATACGATACCCCTTGATAAAACTGTTTGTCAAACTTTCAGGTCACGGGACGGCTTACCGCGCTTTATGACGCACGGAGGAAACTCGGTGCCTATTACCTATGTAATCGCTGGGCCTGCAGTCTCTACACTAAATATCGTTAAAAATCTGTCGCAAAGTAGTATCGATGTCAAATTTCGTTAATAGATTTTCAGCTTTAATTCAACGGCATAAGGTTGAAAATCTATTAAGAAAGAAATTTGACATCGATACGACTTTGCGACAGATTTTTAACGATATTTAGTGTAGAGACTGCCGGCGCTGGTCACCCATCCACGTGCCAACCACTCTGTTATTATTTACCCACGAGCTCCAATTTAACTGCTTATGATATTTAAAAAAATGCTTAGAATTCATATTCCTAGTCTAGACCAATAGAAAAAACAACTAACAAAAAACTTCAATATTTAGCTATGTTTATGAAATCAGAAGTGCTTGTTAATACCCCGCTGTCATCGATTTTTGAGTGATCGTGGAATAAATAGCTAGATGAAGCGATACTCGTGCGCTGCTCTACCAATAGACTAAACATTCATTAAGTACTCATACAATGTTAAAAGGTTTATGAATTTTATGATAATGTTTTGCCAAACTCACTGAATTACTTCTAGATTTATTATGTGGAGTTAAAAGACTAACTTCCTCCTTGATCGCAAATGCTAGCTAAGCACGAAGTCTTGGATTCTCTTCCCAGGCAGGGCAAAGCGTTATTGTTTTTTTGAGGAATATGTCAGTAGCAGGCCGGAGTCTAAACTTATGTCCGAGTGATGTCAATAGCTTCAACCCAAATTACATGGGATTTAAACATTAGGTACCTACTAGAAATGAGGCTGTACTATAGATAGATAGATCTACACACCTCTGCCTAACCCTTCGGGGAAAACAGGTGTCAACTGTCATGATAGTTATGTGAGTTGATTTGTTTTCGGGCTCTGTAACCGAGTTACGAAAGCATATAATCTATCTATATTACATATATAAAAAAACTGTGTCTGTACATCGAATATATTTAAAAAAAAAATTGAGGAGGGTTTAAGAAACAGTAATAGAGCTCGAATCCAAAAAAAAAATCTTTCTGTCTGTGTGTCTGTTTGTTTGTACACGCTAATCGTTGAAACTACTCAACGTATTTGAATGTTTTTTTTGTTGTATAGTTATTAAGTCTGGGCAACATAAAGGCTATAATTTATCTTGGAAATTTGAACACCTGATGCAGAACTGCAACAGACCAGCTTAACTTTAAGAGATACAAAAATAGTACCATAGCAAAAATTGTTCCACGTGATGAGCATTTTCTGCTCAGAGAATAAATTTGAAGATCTGGAACACCTGATGTGGAACTCTAAGAGCCCAGCTACACTATCCTACTTTCACGCCAGAACGGCTCAACGAATCTGAATGAAAGGCACAGAGAATGAGATAGATTATAGTCTGGAATTACACGTGGACTATATATTGCTGTAATTACTTAGGGGGGTGACCAATATTGCAATACGTCCATAAGCCTCAAACGGTTTGACAGCTGTCATACTATGATATAATGAAATTAAAATTACATTTCTATAATCTGTGCGGGAATCGAAAACGGGACCAGCACCACAATCAATCGCCCAGCTGTGCAGCTATTGTGCCAACCGTGCCTTCATATAGCTGTTACTGTGGATTTCTCGGGTCTTTTTTTCTTTTTTGGGGGGTGGGAAATCATCAAATGACTCCTCCCGCTCTGGGCAGAGTGGTAGGGAGTGCCAGACTTCTACTGACTAAAAACCACCCATGTTCCTTCTTAGCCCTTTGTGTCGGGCACGGAATCTCTTTCGAACAACCCGCAGCGTTGGCGGCCCCTGATGCTTATATCTCTTTGAGGCCTGGGCGTCGTCATAAGATGGACGGACGGGGAGCTAGTCTGTTACTCACCGTCCACAGGCCCGCGCCTAATACGGTGGCCGGAAGCCATAACGTAGCCCCCGACGCCCGAAGCGTCTCCCGCAGCGGCTGGGACGAGAGGTTCTCTCCCTCTCATGTTTCGCAACCTCCTTCGCTAGCATCACTGCTTCGCAGAAGGAGGCGACGGCGTCCCATTCCCTCTTGCCCCGGACCATGGCTTGCACCAGGGTCAGGAGAGAGGGGCGAGAGTTCGCCGCCGCCGATCGCCGCTACAAGATACCGGCGGGGCTCCGCCCAAGCGAACTCCACGGTGTGCTCCACCGTGTCGTCCGGCCGTTCGTGGCAATGTGCATCCGGGCGTCTTCTCCCACCTGATTCGGTGCTTGTACCTCCCAAAACTTTGCTTTACTATGGCCAGACTGCACATTCCGTTTATAAGTTGCCGCCGAATCTTGGCCCAACCGGCTCGGGTTACAGTTTTTGGTGATGTTGCATCACCGGAGAGTCCTTTTGTAGCAGTAAAAGTTAAGTATGGGACGAGAGCGCAATATCGCACAAGCATGCATTAAAGGCTACAGTCTGCAGGACATCCGCGGCGACCAAACGCTGATGGGCAGTGTTGTCGTGATGTTCGCAGGTGACAGACACTGCCGGTTGTTTAGGGGGTACACCGGTGGATGAAATAAACGCATGTGTCTAGGCGTCGCCATCATTGTGGTCCATGGTCGAGAAGCTCCATTTTACGTGCAATATCCGCGTCCAACTGTACAACGACCACGAAGCAGGTGTCTTTGCAAATCAGCTGCTTCTAATGAGAAAAATATATTTTCAGAAGAATATCCCCATCCAGTGCCAACAGATAATGAACTTATTATGCACGTTTTTCCAAATTTTGGCTATTGCTATCAAACGGGCACAAAACCAGACTCTGCGGCCTCTACTGAGAAAACCTTTTGCCCGTCTCGGTAATCAAACCCCAGACCACATGCTCAGTTGCGCTTAGGACCACTCGATAACAGACATTATAATTTCCACGTGAATGAAGTCGCGGGCATCAGCTATTAGTGCCTAATATCTTACTACTTAGGGAGGTACTATTTTATATGCAAAAGTTTGTAAAGATGGATGCATGTTTGTAACTCTTTCACTAAAACTAGAGATAGGATTAGGATTAAATTTGGCACATAGATAGTTTGTAAACTGGTTTAACCCATAGGGGACTTATCCCTGTCATACGACCCCGTGGGACAATTACCGAAAACCACGCGGGCATCAGCTAGTTTGATATACAATTTTGTGTGGGAACCACAAAACGATAATCCGTGTGATCATATAAAAGGGACAGTGATATATTATCCCAACAGTTGTAAGTCTTCCCGTCGGCCTCGGAATAGGTCAACTGTTCTCTTTCGTCACGCCATCCATAAAGACTAAACCTGTACCTAGTTAAAATTAAACAATCTAAGAATAGAGTTGACACCGCAGGTTTTCGGTAAACAGTTAAACTTCTGTTTTCTAAAAAAATATGTACCTAAAACAAAAAAAATATGGCTAGAGTACTTATCATGTTATATTTTAAAGCTTTTGTTAACGCCTCGTAATTTTTCAACCTTGATAGTTAATACGACATAAAATTGTGCTATCGGGGAACAGCTGAAAAAAATAATGAACATACCTATTATCATGGCTATCTTAAAAATACTTTGGTTTTGTTGTACCTACCTAACCAGGAAACTCATGGTATTTAGGAACAGATTTAAAAACAAAACAATACATCTGTTATAATAGCTATTTTATACGAGTTTTTAATGCTTTATTTTTGGGTAAGCACGGCGCCGAATATCGAATAACTTGTAGCTAGCGAATAACATACGACTTCCTTCATATTGTGCATAAATATAAGGTTTAATTTACAAGATATGTAGGTAATGGGAGGGAGATTATAACTCGGGGCTAAGCAAACAACGCGTGAGTTAGGTTGCTTACACTGCGCCCGCGCCCGC
This sequence comes from Diarsia mendica, assembly GCA_949316265.1. Classification (NCBI taxonomy): domain Eukaryota; kingdom Metazoa; phylum Arthropoda; class Insecta; order Lepidoptera; family Noctuidae; genus Diarsia; species Diarsia mendica. The sequence continues at coordinate 18,865,477 of OX438897.1, forward strand.
CGCGGCCGGAATAAGGCGGGCAAACGTTTTGACATGCCTGATTTATGTTGATTTACAACTCACTTGCACAACATGACGCCCCGTGCCGACAAACTTCCTGAAAATTAATTCATTGCGTCCAGCCAACACAACGTCCTATTTTTAGTTTTCGCAGATTGCTTCTTATGTCGATCCGACGAAGTACGGGTAAACAATTGATTGCCAATTTCATCGACATGGGAGACTGTAAAACGTGATCTTTAATGTTTTCTTGTTATTAGAACGATGCTGTTTGTGTTTGTTTATTATTTAGGTACCTACCTAAACTTAATGAAACATACAAGTAAAGAATGCTGAAAACTGGCAATGCACCAGCAACCAACATTTTTTATTACCTTCTTCATCGTTTAGGATCAAAGTGTTACGTACCTTTATTAGGAGGTCTTATAATACTGTAAGTAATAGTTACCTCTATATTCGTAGTTATTAAAATATCACTTACACCAGTATCTTTGCCCCTTTTTTTTTTTTGGTGGGTGGAAAATCATCGAATTACCCCCCCCCCCCCGCTCTTGGGCAGAGCGAAGGGGAGTGTCAGACTTCTACTGACTAAAAACCAAACCCATGTTCCTTCTTCGCCCTTGTGTCGGAGCCGCGTTATCCTTTCGACAAGCCACAGCCCCGACGGGCGTCGGCCCTTGCGGGCCCCTCCTTGCTGAGATCTCTTTGAGGCGCGCGTGGAACACGATAGAAAACGATAGAACATATATAAAACCCGTAGAAATATCTATGTTTAGTACCTAACCTTAAGCGGTAAATCCGAGTTATGCCGTAATAACGTTGTCTAGCAAGCTGCGTCCTGCCAACTGTTCCAACCAATATGCATGGGTAATAAAATGTAAGTAGGTACAAGAACTTACGCATCATTTATGACATTGTAATTTCCACTAACTGTGTAAAATTGTTAACAATGAGCGCTTTATTTGTTGTTTCGGGGTAATTATATGCTCGCCTACGATTTTATGCATAATTCAGTAGGTAATGTAACGACGGGATATATATCAAATTTGCTTCTGTTTCCTAAATCAAATACTAGTTATGAAGAATGCAAAAAATTCAACAGTTTATGTTTTTCGAGAGCAGATGAACTGGCAGTGTGTTTTTAAAACACGCAGCGAAATCGTAACAGTCACCGGATTACGGAAAACTAAAGCTTTCGTAATTTTTCATGTTTTATACTCGATGTATCATGAAATTCAAACGTGATGCGTTACAAGTCATGAACCGCCTCTTCCGTGAAGCTTGGAGAAAATAAAATGAGAAACTTTGGCACATAAATTATATATGAGTTTCCTCTCAGCTAAATGAATCGTAAACAGCTAATAATCCAGGTAAGTCGCACTGGCCTCATATTCGTATGAGACAATAAAAATAGATTTCCACCTGCAAACTGGAAAGTCTAAAATAACTCTTGCGCCTCATATCTGTAGGTAGAGAATTGATGGATGTTTTGTGGACATGTGCACACTCACAGTGCATTAGGTCCAGTAAATAGGTCGCGACGAACAATTTTCTGACTTCGCTTCCGCAAATACATGAGCGCAGCGCACTGAGTTATGGCTTGTCTTAATCATGTATACTAGCTTTATTTAACTTGTTTAGAGTTTGCAAATGAAATTATGTTGGATCCATACGAGGATTAGGTAGGTACTTACTGGCGACTGACTGGCGGCTCTCACCGCCCCCGGCATCGCACGGGTGCAATTTTAAGTGTAATGAAATATCAAAAATTTCTTCATACGAACCATGTTGTCACAATAAAATTACGAACACAATAGAAAATAATCTACCAAATCGGTCGAATCGTCCTCAAGTGATGCCCCGTCTATGTATATGCAGCAATTGATTTTTATTAATATACTTAGACATATTTTCCCGGCTGTTCTGAAAAATTATTTCAGCGCAACTAGATGCGACTGAATATATCAGTATTTTCCGGACGAAGTAAATGCTCTAGCTATCTATCTAAACTACAGAAGTTTCCTAATTAGTTACTGGACAATGCATTGGTTTATAAATCCAGTCTCTGTCTGAAAACTGTCATTCCTACCGTCACTTTCACCGTCCTGTGATTTACAGCGACTTTAAATATTATGTCGGCTTCGTGGGCTGAGTAAATCTCAAGTCTGTCTTAAATAGTCGAATTACAACGGACACTGTTGACAGTTAGTCGTGCTGTCCTTTCTATGAAGGGGTCACTGGTAACAGATGAATAGCGGCCGCAGCTGTTTTTTTTGTCTGGAACCCCTCATATAAGAAATTGGAAGTTTATGCACCGGCTCTCACAATATAAAGCTTTAAAAAAATACATACATACGAATAGAGAACCTCCTCCTTTTTGGAAGTCAGTTAAAAAAATTGGAAATATATCGAAGCATGCGACAATTCAATCAATCAGTTATCTTATAATGCTTTGCTAAATTAATAACTTAGATAATTAAAGTATTATCTTCTGTGAAGTGTTTCAGTACATGCTATTTTATTCAAATTCATGTTACTGGGCCATAACAATTGTGAACTATAGTACATTATGGTACAAGTGTATAACGTTGGTGATTACCGCAGAGGCGCCATTGAGACCCGAGCCGTCAGGTGAGGGTCTTAAGAAAGCCGAGGACGGTAATCATCAATACACACGTGTATCATACGACGTTTTTCAACACACTTGTGAAGAAAATAATACTAAAAAGTCATCTTCAACAGTTGAAACAAGTTCTGTTTTTTTTCCACAATAGCGGGAAAAATTAATACGCGCGCATCTACAGTTCTACCAACTTCAACAGTTAAAACAAGTTCTGTTTTTTTTTCACAATAGCGGGAAAAATTAATGCGCGCGCATCTACAGTTCTACCAAGTTATCTATGCAGGCGGGAAAACACAGAACTAAAATAAATGTACTAAGTTTGACGTAGCGATGCATTTTTTCTTGACCAGTGGCGCCACTACTGTAACAATGACGATCGGCCATAGACTAAAAGAATGTGGTTTCACTATTTTTGACTTTTCGCTGATAATAGAGTTTTAGCCACGGACAAAATGGGTATTTTTTTCTTTATTACAGAGAAAACAAAAGTTATATTATTTGAGTGACGGATTCGTTTATTAAACACGTATAAGTTGAAATTATCTATTTAAATTCAAAGTTGCATGAAATGGGGAAACACTAGGTACATTAATTTATTTTTACTATTGAACACGATCTTTTTTGTATCGAAACCTTTTTTAAAACATAGCAACTCAACCAATAAAATTAAAAAAAAAACCTATAACTCACTAGTGAATAATAGCAATGAAAAAGTCACAGTTTGATTATAGGTGTTATTACGTGCCTAATTGCGGTGAAATTATAGCCACTTTATGAGCAAGTGTGTTGAAAAATATATTAATTCAGTAGAATGTGTTATTGGGCAGTAAAGAATCTTTCTCATCTTTTGCTATTCTTTTTTGTTGCTTATAATTTCGTAATTAGAGGTACCCGTCGTGCCATACTCGTACTTACACACATATTTCCCGTTGACGCCTTTTAATAGAAAATTTCCTTGTTACTTGGAGAACGAAATAATTTAAAATTGCCATTAAAAACTTTATTATATGAAATTAATTAACTGACGGCAGCATTGAGCCGTTGATGGGCAAACGGCCATAAGTATTTTAAAATATCGACTGTGAATGTACTGGCGATGACTGCTACTATCACGAATATGACACAGATTAGCTCCTCAATAATTATAGAAGCAAACGATTTCAATCTGATTCCAGATTTATAAATGTTGTTGCTACACGGAAAAGATGATAACACACCCTATTTTATTTACCTAGTAGCACTGATTTCTATATGATTATTTGGACAAAAATTCGATTGCTTGAGTTTAGTAGACTAAACTTCAAGTTTCAATAATGTTTTTAGTCCCCCGAAAAAAAATACACGTGATTATAACCTTTTTTTTTTTTGGTGGGTGGAAAATCATCGAATGACCCCCCCGCTCTTGGGCAGAGCGAAGGGGAGTGTCAGACTTCTACTGACTAAAAACCGAACCCATGTTCCTTCTTTGCCCTTGCGCCGAGGCCACGTAATCTAGTACAAAAATCCGCGGCCCCGACGGGACGTGATTATAACCTTATCCCTCCCCCTATCGTGATAAACATGTTTTTTCTGACCCCCTGTTTAAACTCCACGTGATTAAATAACGACCCCTAAGCGATGAAAGAGGGGAGTAAAGTAACCTTTCAATCAGACAAACGGAAATATGGCCAGCCAAAACTGAGCACGAGGGAACATTAATATAGCCAAATGTTTCTGAAAACAAAGTTTGTTTGTCGTGACGTCCATGTTGCAATAACCGTGCTGCATCGGTAAAACATAATGTTGTTGATATTATGCTAAGTGAACGACATTTCATTACCTACTTCGACACCGCTTTTATTGAGCTACCTTTGGTAGTTATGCACTTGAGATGCGCTTTTCAGAAGCTCTCGTGATATTATTATACTGGGAGGAAGGGACACCGACACGAAAACGGCGGCTACCCCATATTCAGTACATAAATACAAAAATACAAAGTTCATCAGAACGACGTACCTCCCGAAAGAAATTTTTCATCGTTAAAATACAGCTGTATAAAAAGTACAATCACAATTACACGGTCAAAATGTCATCATCATCAACATTTCAGCCAAAAGACGTCCACTGCTGGACATAGGCCTCCCCCAGGTGTCGCCACATTGACCGGTCCCGTGCGTCTCTCATCCAGCGGGTCCCCGCAACCTTGACCAGGTCATCGGTCCACCTACTGGGAGGCCTTCCAACGCAACGTCTTCCGGTTTGCGGTCGCCATTCCAGAACTTTTCGGCCCCATCGGCCATCCGTTCTGCGACTGCGAGCAATGTGCCCTGCAAAATTTATCGAAAGCTGATTTATTTTTCTCAGCTCAGAATGATGTACTGAATAGGTACGTGGTAATCGTTTTCATGCCAGTGTTCCCTCTACCCTGTATTTGCACGAAATTCAGACATGTGGCTTAATTGATCAGTCAAACTTGTATTGTCAGATCGCAGGCATGGGACACTGACAGAATACACTTAAGTAGGTTTGAGTGTGGAAGTGTCGTATCCAGATGATCCAGGGGGTCTAAAAGTGCCACTTTGGCAGATCATAATATGAATTGCGTTAAAAAGCGTAAAATGGACATGGCATGGGCATGGCATGGCATGGATGTGGCATGTGTTTCATTATAATAACACTGTGTCTGTAACAATTTAGTAAAATACATCATAATAGGAAAATAATATGAATTGCGTTAACATTCGTAAAATAGTCACAACCGCAGTTTTTATTATGAAAGGTCCATTTTACGCTTTTAAACGCAATTCACATTATGATCTGCAAAAGTGGCCATTTTAGACCCCCAGGTCGCGTCGGTTATTTGCCGTACCGGTTTAACTGAAAAAAAATACATGGAAGGCTTACCGGATTTGCTTATGTCAGTAGATGGAATAAAATCACAAGCCACTGAAAAACTTGCCTCAACCCGTCGCCTGGCAGCCCTAGGTGTGCGCGGGCGCAACTGGTCGCGTCCTTCCCTTGTAACCGAGACCCATTGTTCATCGCGTGTCTATCCAACTGAAAAATCTACTCTATTTAATTTCTTTGGCAGCCGGCGTCGTCGAGTATATTTTCATTTGGCCTGCGCGTGGGCCGCACTACTCCGATATAGCAGATGACTGACGCTGATTTTTATTACGTTCGGGATGCAATATCGTATTCGTATTGTTTTATTGATGTGTAAAATAAATGTAGGTAATCTAGGAATATTTTTGTTTGGGTTTAACGATCGCGCCTGCACCTGTAATAAATCATCTTCAGGAATTTGTGGAACTCGTGCGAACTTTTCTTTAACTCGAAGCTCAAGGCTACAATCACTGAAAGACTTTAAATTCTACGCGAGCTTGTTTTAAAGATATAACAAGCTAAAGACATAAATAACATAGCCAGTAAATTATTTCAGTAAGATGTACAATGTCACCGAACAATGAGCACCGTCGTGTACGATATAAATAATTTTCGAGGTTTTTATTAATAACTTAACCGGAACCCGTTACGTCATCAGTCTTAACCTTTTTCAGGACACATCGTCAAACAGCAGGACGAAAACAAGAAACTAGGTACATAATTAATAAGTATTTTAGTTTCAGTTTTTAAAATCACAATGATATAAGTACCTAGAGAGCTGTTTAAAAAATTACGATCTTCGAAATAGTAGATTGTACACCAAGTGCATAAAACACACCATTTTGCGCGAGACGTTTATTCATGGATATAAAGTAGAGAGCAAAATGGGTTTTATGGACGAGTTGTACACTCTACTTTTCACTTCGATTGCGAGAAAATGAAACAGCAACTTGTAAATATTGTAAAAATTATTATTGTTCCCGTCAATTAACTTTTTTTTTTCAGTAGGAAATCCTGGCTTCCTAGTTGGAAGCAGGCAGGGTCCATGTCATTATCATAATTTTACATTCAAATGGGCCACGCCTACTATTTATTACTTTTTTATTTTCAGCTTTTTGGTTTAGTAACGTGAAAGATTTCGATTTAACTTTTTTTATTATGTACGATTTTTTTCCCTTTTTATACAATTTATCTTTTCCCATTAGTTTTTATTTGAACACTTATGTTGTATATTTTTGTAATAACCATATAAAACCCGTCGTTTTGTTACCCCACTAGAGAAGAAAAACAAACTCCACAATATGACACGACACCCCAAATCCGTCATTTTTTTTTTTTTTCATTTTATTGTATATTTTGAATATGACATGGCCAGAGACAGTCGAAACTAATGACGTATGATTTATCAAAATTGGTTCATCCGTTTAGGAGTTACAAGGGTACATAGAAACGGACAAACATTTCAAACCCTCCTTTTGGAGTTCGCCAACGCCGCAAACGTTGCCAAAGGTCAGTTCGTAAATAGTAGATTAGTAGCCAAGGGCTGTAAGGCATCAATTGCAGCCCGAGATATTTAGGCGCACGAGCGCAGCGAGGGCGCCAATAGTTCGAGGGTGCAATTGATGCTTACACCCGAGCTAACTACTCTGCTTTACATCTCGATTATGAGGTAAGAAGAAAAAAACCGGCATTACAAGAATAAAGTTTTCAAATATCTCTCTTTAGAACTTTCAGGCAAAATTAAAAAATTGCTGCTTCAGCTTCCATCACTTGCAGAACTCATGTTTTTTTCCTAATTAGCACGTAATTATAAAAAAAATCCCAGAAACAAACAATATTTAAAGTAAAAGTTTTCTATTACCGCCTTTTTTCATCTCTTTTTTTATTTTTTTTTTCTTTCAAGAACGAAATTGAGCTTCGCCGTTCGATATTTAAAATTGATGACTACTAAGCCTCCCCCACACAGGCACGTTTTCGCGTTTCTGCGTCCCAATACCAAATGTTCTAAGAACTCATATCAACAGATATGAGTTCTTAGAACATTTGGTATTGGGACGCAGAAACGCTCCTGTGTGGGGGAGGCGTTATACTCATACGAAGACAAGGCTGAATAGCGAAGCGACCTCTTTTGTCATTGGGCTGAATGCATGATGTCTATTGCCAGTATGATGGTTAGATGTACGCGAACTTTATGAAAGAGTGAAGTGTTTCTTTTTAAATTCCTTACCGCCCTAGGGCTTTTCTTGCTACATTATTACCCTAGAGTGCTAATTGGTCACCTACAAGCCCCATTTGGGGGTAATAAGGACCTACTTACCGAATATGAGAGATGTAAAGTTTATTTAATTCTAATAGACCCTGAAGAAAGAAGTAGCTCGTGGAGTGGTCCCGGCTCGTGGCGGCTGTGACCGGCGAGCAGGCGGGCACAGACGGGTGACAGCGCCGCCCGCCCGACCGACGGTTTATATTTGTTTCGATCACGCACCCACCGCCTGCCATGTTCTACGCACTTCCTAATTCCTAGCGTTAGGCCGAGACGTCGCCTTGCCGAGGGCCAGGGTCGTCTGCTCAGTTGTATTCGAATTATCATCTGCAAATTATCAACTACTTAAGTTCACTTTACACGTGTAGGTACATTGTCAAGCGTTGAGTGATGCGAAAATATTATTTTCATAATTAACGTAAATGTCAGAATTTCCATACGTTTACTTTGTCATTTACAAGAGCTCAGTTGTGGGTGGAGGTTTAAGAAACAGTGTTGACACGGAAGTCTGTTCGACAGACAACGAGCCAGTAAATTATTGCATTTAGTTTGCAAGCTCCAATGGCGCGCGGTTTACGATTACTAGCTGGCCCGCAGCCTAGGAGACCATTGCCATCATTTTCACTCAATTTTATCCTACATTATATTCGGGAAATCCTAGTGAAAATACTGCACAATTTTCACTCGTTTCTCCAGCAGAAATAAACAGCTAAACTGTAATAACAGTTATGTTCGATAAAACTTTAGTTGTGCACAATACTGCACCAACTCCAGCTCTGCGCCACTAAACGCAACGTGCACGAGCGTGATGGCCGTGATTGATGCCACAAATCAGTGGATGCAACAACGGACGTTTTCACATGTATACTTATTTGCTAATTTTAGCGTCTAAACCAGCAATCAACCTGAATCCTATCAATTTAACAACATGTTGGCGTACATATTTTCCGCGTCGCGTCTCTGCCAAACAATGAACGTACAATTCACGAAGTCTCAGAAACACACGAGTGTTACGACAACCTTTTATATATATGGCGAACAGGTGCTGCGCCTATGTGAACTTCTCAGGGTCGCGGTGAGTTTGACGTGACTCTTACATACGTACATTTAAAATTAAATGGCTGACATCAATGTTAGAATGAGTTTTTACGCTGTTGCCCAAGCCTCCAAGCAATGCAATAAATTAGATTAAAGTGTTCGACTCCATTTTGAGGAAATTGAAAACTGAAAACTTCTAGAACCGTTCTGTCACTTGTCACTTTGAATGACTGAGATAAAGTAGTCTAGTTTCTGAGAAAACAAGTAGGCGAGTATGCCAGAATTTGTGAAAGCTGAATCAACTAAAAGCGTTGCATATTCTTGTAGCGTTTGCAGGCAATGCATTTTAAAACGTTTTCTATTTTCGGCGTATTTTCTATTTCAGGCATTTCCCTGCAAACTTTAGCAGAAAAGGGTTACAATACCTGCACGACTGTCGCATAGAACGTCAAACATGAGAGTACGGTTGATGGTGAGTGCGGACCGCCCTAGATGCGTTTCCAACATTCCCCCAGCGACATGACGATGACGCTCTGCTAATGACATATTTCGGGCAGTGCGCCCCAGTCGCCGCCAAGGACACGTCACGGTTCGCACTTGCTATTTCCGACCGCGGCTATTCCTGAAAGCTTACATTGTTTTATTTTTACCGCAGAACACTGTCCACCGGGAAGTATGTGCCTATTATTGACCTAGACGCTTTTAAAGAAAATTCTACGCCGTGGCCAACTGAACACTTCTCGCTTTGTTAGGAGCTCTTGTATGGAAAGCTGATCACAGTACGGCTGACATGAAACACTATGAACTTTGATCACTTTGCCAAACAACGTGTTATAACTGCTTGTCAAAACTGTGTACCTAAATGAGTAATAACATCTGACGATACCATTATCCCTTGTTTTTTACTGCGAATAGGTTTGATGACGAAAACATATACATCTACCATGTGCTACGTCACTATCACTAGTAGTCACTACTGAATCTGCTAAAAACGTTAGGTAAATTAAAACCTTTACATTTATTTCCAAGTTTAATTGCTATGTTTTGTATGTTCTTCTGTAAGCTTCGATGTTTAGATTATGGAAACATCTCTTTGATCTGTTAACACAATGTTTTAGCATTTCTCTAGTAGGTAGATACTAGAATGTGTTTTTCTTCTGACGTCGTAAATGACGTTATCGCGTAGTACATTAGATATACTTTTTCATTTAACTTGCTACCTCGAGTATTCTACTTTTTACTACTTGATTGAATGTTGGACATTAAAAATTCTATTGTATTGAAACGAGTTCACAATTAGGTACGTCCGACTATTAATTAACGAGCATCCGAGCAAGTAACTCAATCAATTGTTCGTTAAAGGAGATAAGTATGCACATTGATTGCTGTTATTGCTCTTATGAAATGCTAGTACTTAATTGTATTGTACATTGTATGCGAACATTTACGTACTCAGTACCTGTTTATGACGTGTTTGAAACGTTACAATAACATGGTCATTTTCCTCAACGTATGACGTGTTCATTAAGTAGTAAAACAGGTAACTAATATTGTGCAAAAAGGTGCATAAGTAGACAAGTTATCTATATTTCAAACATCTACTATTTAAATTACGTTTTTAGAAACACTGTTCGTTGAGGCAGTTAGTCGTATTTTAACATACTTAAAATGTATAATAAATTCTGATAAATAACCTGTGAAACGTTAACGAAAACAATCTATAAATATTGGAATATTTTGGTATGGAACAAAAAACAGCAACCTACTTAACGCCAACTCGTGTATAAACATCGCTAAATATAGTTAGGATGAGCCCTTTTGTTGTTCCCAGGTCTGTCGTCGGCAGTGTGACATTGATGTAATAACAGACTTGCTTCATGGTCATAGCACTCAACACCAAGGGGGGTTTTCGGGGACGGGACCCCTGGTGAGATCTGAAACACAAATACTATTACAAAACCACAAATATCGTCTAAAAACCATTTAATTTATTTCTCAACTTTATAGCATTCAAGTAGAGTCAACTTACAGCATACATTCTGTGTGGTAATCCCCCCACATGTCTTTTTTATCAAAAACAATCACTTGAATGGAGCCAGTAACCTCCTTGTGATATAAGTGAGCAAGGTCACTCACTGCGAGTTTTAATTTGGTAGGGCAGTCGAGGTGTAACAATGACGATATTAGGGGATCGGACAAAAAAAAACTAATTAGTCCGTCAGATAGATTTCCAAAAATTATTGGACACGTATTTTTTTCTTTTTTCACGTAAACTTAAAATGAAGACGATAGTGCTTCGAAAACTCGTGTGACGTCATATGAATATGATAGTACATTTTGACGACACAAGTGACGTTACAAGACCCACTCCAAGATCTTTGACGCGTTTTATCTTCGTCATTTTTTATTGATTTGATAAAACAAATTCAATATTTTTCGATAATCTAACTTACGGACTAAACAGAATCATATTATTTTGACCCAGTCCGATCCCCTAACAGTAAACCTAGTTTTTCGACGAAAATGCTTTTGGGGGTGATTACTGAAAGTAGACCTAATAAAGAAGAAGAAGACATGCTTCACCGACCCCATATTTTGGACAGTTGCTTAAAAAATATGGTGATGTTAGCTTTTGAGTACAGGATAGGCCATCTAAATCTGCTATGACCTAATTAAAAGGACGCCTTTAATTTATTAATTACAAACAACACTGTCGAAATATAAACAATGTCGTTTATGAGCGCGCATCTTTGATGCTCGTCAAAATGCTCATTAAAATTATAGTTTATTACGATCGGCAAGTAATAAAAACAAATTATAAGCTTCTTGTTACCTATTTCATGGGCGATCAGTCAGAGCTCTTTACTGAAATTGGTTCCCGTTTAATAGCTAATGGAAGATAGGCACTTATATTGAAGATAAAGAAATAGTTATAGAAATATGATTAAATATTTATGAATTCATTTGAAAATAAAAATACAATTATATTTGCATGATTACATTTGGGTTTCGGATGTACGTTAATGTGTAAACAACATTTGTTTAAAGTAAATGTTATTTTGGAAAATATAAACGACTGACAAGTAAACTTGTAATTATTAGGTATTTGTATGATGGTTTATGACTTACTCCTAACAAAGAGGAAACCTTTATCTCAGGAATGATATTTAAACCACATTTTATAGGCTAATTATGCGGAGGAACTGCAAGCAAGTATGTTTTTGAGACCTCTTACTAATAGTTACTTAAATCTAACTAGTGGTAACTTATACAATCACGCCTTGTAATCTCTAGAGGGTTAGGTAGAGGTTTATCTAACAAGTACATCCACATTTCGCCAATTATCTAAGAGTCTTTGATAAAAACCCATCACATCATCAGAAGCAATGATAGAGAATTATCCAACCAGCTAACAAGAGCTAAGCAGCCGCTGATGGCAGGGCTCAATCTCGCAATTTGCTGTAACAGCGGCTAACGCGGTAATGAAGGCTATAAATCCCCCATTGAGCGTGCCGAGTATTAATAGATGAGTGGCGGTCACCTGCCACCTTGGCGGTAGGTGCCAGCCCGGGGAGACATTTATATGAGGCGATTGGCGACACATGCAATTAGGGAATATGCTTTATTAGTCTTATTTTATTCCTAACTAGACTACCATAGCCATAACAGTGGCTGCGTCGTACCACGGTACAGTACAGACAGATCCTTGAATTAAAAGTCCCGGAGGATTCTGGATCGGAGGCTAGCCCGCGAAATAATTAGTTTTTGGTTTTGCAGGTCAGTGTCAGGCTGTGTGATTTGGCCTCTTTTTGAAGATTCCTAGTGTCATTATCTGTCCTAATTTACCTTTGATCTGACCAGTTAAAGGATGTAGAATGATGCCTGATGTCTCACATTCCTATTCAATTTAATTAGTGGCGATATTTCTTCTTCAACGAAATATTTTGACTAGATCAAGAGCTCTGCTGAGTCCTTTGCAGAACAGTTGTTAATGTTGAAGTGATTAGGAAATACTAAGTGCATCTGTCTGTACCTATGTATATACATCACCGACCTACTTAGTATTTCCCTTCAGTACAATAATCGTAACTGCTCCATTGAGGGTTAAACAGAGCTATTTCAGTACAAAGCACTTACGGCTTCCACTCACGTAAACTACAAATAGTGTTACCTAGGTAGTTTCCTCCATTACATAAGTCCTAAAACAAACACGAATGTATAAATAAAGGATCAAAGAAACAAACCAATAACGGTTGTTTTGTTATATTGTTTGTGAAATGTGTTGAACAAATAAACGGTCACCGTCACTAATAATAATAATATAATCACCGTCAATAATCACTTATGTTGATGAAAACTAAAATAGAAACAGGTTTACAAATAAATATTCGTGAGTTGTATTTACCTATGAATAACTTATATTATTTGCTTGACCTAAGGTAACCCAGGTGCTTACTTAAAAAACTATAAAACGGTCAGGGGCTCAGGGTGGAGGTCTAGGTGACAACCTTGGAAAGTTGTATCGCTGTTCTTATCTAGAATGTTGCTGTGTACTATGCCATGTTATAGTCAATAACATTCTTTTTTAAATTGCCCCCACACTAGGAATCTAGGACCCGAAACAACTATCAGGCTATACAAATTAATAGTTGTTACGTACGGGGATCGAACTCGCGACACATAGCGCAGCAGTCAACTGCTTGAGCTACTGCGTTAGCCGTACCGTCATCGTCATAGATATTGTCTTCTATTAAACAAATCTTAACTGTCTCCTACAACTCTACATAGTATAATAACTAGCTGTATCTATGAAAATAATTAAAAACTTGGAAAAAGATTGGAACTTTAGCCTCCAATATTTCTGCAACTAACTGGAAGTAAGGTTGCCATGGTCTAGCAAAAAAAAATCGTAATCACAGAAATTAAAAGTGCCCTTTGGTTTCGTTAAGGGTATTTTTACACCCACTAGGGATTTACTAACCTAACAAACCTCTGTGGTTTTCTGGAACGTTATATTGTGTAAATTGTAATCTTAATATGTTTTTTTGATAATACCAATAAAAAATAAAAAAAAATAACAATTGCAGGGGGCACCAAAATAATATGCTTCCTCATTTCTACATAATTATAAGAACGAATACGAATAACAAAAGAAACAAAACCCAGTTTAACAAGACGATCCGACTGCGCCACGATCCGACCACGCCACGATCCCATCACGTGTCGGATATCATAAAGGCTCCCAGAATTAATGACTATGAATACTGGGACAGCACAGGTCGCCGAGAGTAAAGCAATATGTCGTCTGTGGTGAGCTTTACGAGCTGCTCCGATATAATTACTAATTACATAAAGGCGATAAATAGGATGGTGGCATATTCGCCGGCCAGATAATAATTAGTATCCAATATCTATGAAATTGGACGCTTTCTTCTTTTAAAATCAGTCTCTGCTAAAGAAAAAATTCAAAATGTGTCAATGATTAGGACTGGTTTTTCAGATAAGCAGACCAGAAGAACCCTACAATTAATTTGCTAAAAGCAGTTAAACTGCCCCCGAGACCTTCTGAAATAAAATATCTTGTCCAGACAGTAAGTCACCGCTTTGAACGGTGATCGAAGCGATAAATGCGTGTTATGAATGTTAGTGAGGTAATAAAACATAATGCCTTTATTACATAGAGGTTTTTACAAAGCCAGTGGAACGATTAAAACTATGCTAGACCTGATAGGATAGCATCTAGGCCATGCTCAGAAGCCACGCATACAACCACTTGGCTACGAGGTTACATGTGTGTTTGGTTAATATTCCTGAAAGATTTCATCCAGACTTTTAATTACTGATTACTCGTACTCATTCTTTTGTTCGCCAAACCATTAAAAGATTACATAACCTAACGAATGACACATTTCAGATGTCACCGTCAGGAATGTTTTTGATGTGCTTATTGTTAGTACAAAAGATTTAGTGCTGAAAATATTCTCATCATAAAATAGCCGAAGACCTTGATTCATGGGTTACGATTTCATATGCATTAGTATTAATATTCACGAAAAAATACCGGATCGCAAGTTTTAAAATAAATCTTCAGCTAAAGATTTTTTTTTCTGATTGCTCTATCATAATTATAATTTGCATGGTTACACAAATATTTTCTAAAATTTAAAGTTTCAGGAGTAGAATATCTCTGCAAAAAACATACCAACATCCGTTACAGTTTTATTATTTGCAGATACATGTGGATTAGTAATTATCGTGTGCAATAAAAGTCCACCGGATAATGAACAAGCTCTACGTTTGTTTTAAAATAGGTAATTAGTCCACGATACATACCGAGCTATAGGAATAGATTATAAAACAAAAATAGATGGATATGGGTAATGTTGCCAAATACAAGTATCATTATATAAAAAAGTCTAATTACCTATATCGTCACAGAAATAGAGTTTTAATTCTTTACCTGGGAAGGTACTATATTTAGTAAGTAGACCTAGGTGTATGGCACATGATATAAGTATAGTCGACCAAGAAATTGGTTTACCACTCTAAGGTTGAATATCATTTGCACGTACAAAACATCAAGTGCTATTTTCACGTCAGAATCTGTCAATCTGTCATCCTTAGCGAATAATTATGTTACTGGGAGATGTCATCAAAAGTGGTAAACCAATTTCTTGGTCGACTATACACGGATTAATTTTATTGCAAAATTGACACTTCCCATGACCCAAACGCGGGGTTTAACTTTGTCAATGGTTTAGCGTTGCCATCTAACGTAGTAACGTCGCCATTCTTTTGGGAACTTTACCAGTTGACAGTGTTGAAGAGGAGTTTTTTGACGCCATTTTGAGTTTATTGTGAAGTTAATTACTGAAGGTTATTTTCAAAACATAATAAACAAAATAATCCCCTAAAGGAAATATCTTGTTAACAAAACGTAGACAAGCATAATAGGAATAAAACACTAAAGTTTCTTGAACCCAATTACTTACGAAAATCACATCGAATAAAACTCGCTACGAAATCGACCGACACCTTTTTCATTAATAGTTACGCACATACATTTAAACGACCCCAGTCTTTACCCCTAAAGTCCTCAGTCAAGAATGAGGTCACCCCATTACATAGGGGGTGTTGTATAAGGTGACTAAGTAACTAAGCAGCTCTCAATTGGATCTAACTTTGGGCTATGTGTTAAGTAGATGTTCTATATTTATTTATTCTATTATAAATTATAATAGAATACATACAGGACGATATAAGGAGTAGAAGTTTTCAAATTAATGGATTTCTGAAAGTTAATGAAGCTAAAATAAATTAAGTGTTGTTGTCTATTTTTAAGAAAGTTATATTACAGATTTGTAAAATGCGTTTGAATAGGAATGCGTCTTTTCAACCCATGTGGGTGTAAAAAAATATTCACGTCTAGAAAAAGACTTTTAAAACAAACTAATGTACTTAATTATACGTAGATTACCTATATTGGTTTGTTTTTTAAAACCTTTTCACTCCGTAGGGACTACAAATCTTTACAAGCAGAATCTTTGACTGATTCATCGTTTCCTATAAGAAAAACTCCACATAGCGTCTTTGATTCAATGATATTACCTACTTCCATCGATTTCTCCTACCTCATCACTAGTACAACAAATACAGCATGTAATCCATCACATTAATCTTCACTGACGCAGCAGCGTGAATGACGTATTCGCCGTGACTTTACCATAGACACACCCTTCGTTTTCACTTACCATAGAGCATGCGCGTTAATTAATGCCGTGTCAGCCGCCGCGGAAGGGTGCAATAAAACCATCCCCTTTAACTTCCAAACGACTTAACGTGGAAAAAATACGAACCGTTAACTGATAATGTTACCTACATTATCAGTTAACGGTTTACGTATTTTATTAATTTAACTTACCAAAAACAACCACTTCATCCACTTAAAGTGATTAGACAAGACACCTTTTTTAATACCTTTCGTCTTACGAAATGCTAGCACTAAAATAAACCTCTGGGTTTAATGTAACCATGTCATCATAAAATGAGCAGAATTTCAGTACAAAAATACTTTTTACGCCAAAACCTTAAACAAACTAACAATACATAGGAACGTTATCGACAAATCATTTGAAAAAGTTAAGTCAGGCTTCAGATTATTACTCAGAAAAAGCGTAAAACAGCAATTGGTTAGATCAAAATAAGATTTTACAACCACTATTTTACACAAACAGATAACAGAATAAAAATGATTACCCCTATTTCACGGAGTATAATATGATCGGACTCGTGCAGCTGAACATACGTAGAACGAGCATGAAGCACTTGCTCACATGTAAAACTATCTAATTTTACACTCAAGGTAATCGTACATAATGTAATATCTGCATAATATACAGATATTTTGGTCTGATACCAAGTGCACATCCCGGGAATCTGTGTGCATCTTCAAACTACGTGGCTGCTGGCGCTCCTGGCTGCCGACTTCACCGGAGGGAAAGCGTCACGCCACGTTTGTCCAATATGAACACGTATTAATATTGCTGAAAATAGATTTATTTGATGTCACGATGTTTTGAATTCAGACATTTGTTTCGGTCTTCTGTGTTTATAGTTCATTTATAACGGATTTCCTTTTATTATAATCCGTTACTAGTTATGGATAAAGAGAGGAATAAGTGTTCTGTTGCACGAGTTATAGAAAACTTGAAAGCGAATAGACTGTCGTGGTATGGTATGCGATGAGGATGGACGAACCGCACGTGACTAAAAGATCAATGAATATCAATATTGATGGATGGATTGTGTGAGGAATTATCTAAAGGGAAAAGAGTATATAGGTAAATGATAGCGTAATGATTGACAGCGCAGAATGAAAGAAATGAATCAATGCGACAAGGGCGACAAGGTGATGATCATGATAAATCGTTACTGTTGACCGTCGCATTATTAGAAAATCATTTTTTTGGAAGAAAAAAAAGGAGTTCAACTAGTCAAATAAGAAACTTATAAAATGCTAAGTTAGTGAATCTGAGAAGTGACCCTTTCCGTGGATATAGTAGCACCGAGCACGTCAGCGAGAAAAAATAGCTTAGATAGGTTGTTTCCTTCCTTATTTGTTATTCAATGTTGTTTTCCTCTTTAAGTAGTTATTTTACATGCTCAGGGTGTCTTACACTGCTGCTGGCTGTCTTACAGGTGTTGTATAACATTATGAAACTAAAACTACGTTTATATTAAAAAGTTGCATACCCAATACTATTTTCAATGTTTTTTTCAGATTTTTTACCTTCACAACTTGCATGCAAGAATGCTATGAGCAATCACATTTTTTTATTTTTTCTCGTATTATTAATAGTGCTACGAGGCAGCCCCATTGCCACCCTCAGTAAAAGCAAGCTATAAATAACTGCCGTCCTCAATGTGTAGCGGCCTACGAATGAATAATATGCGTTTTATTTCTTTATTTTCACTCTACCAAGCATATTATTTCATCAACCCTTCGATCGATACGTGCTTCCTTGCCTTAAAAGGTGGCTCTAAAATTCTTTTAATTCTTCAGCCTTCCCGAGAAGTTTGGTGATTATAACAATACCTCTTTCATCAAGATCATTTTCCGGAAAGATCTTCTTAAGTCGACGTTTAGAGAAAGCTTTTGAACTAAAAACCACCTAACGGGCTGAGATAAAGACTGAAAAGAGCTTTATTAATGTAAAGACCTAAAATTCTGAAGCTTCTAGCTGCTTAAGAGGATCATATTTATTTTACAGTGTTTTCTAACGTTCTTTATTCAACGCGGAACGTGATCTCAAGTCTTGACAAATACAAGTATAGTTACGTGTTACAGTTACCTAGTTTCTTCGGTTCAATAAATCCACAAACAAATAACAGCAAAAAAATATTCACGTCCACAAAAATTATGCATATTTTAGAAAGTAAGTGGTATGTCACCTACTACATAACTATTATTCTTTACATAACTATGAATAAATGCTATGTATTATAATATTTATAGTACTGTAGAGACCTTAACCTTTGTGGCCATTAACGAATTAACTTTGGCATGTTGTAACTAATAATGTCGAAATTAGAACAAGAAAAGTTTAGACGGTGGCTTCCGACAAAGTGTCAATGAAAATTTATGATTAAGGGCCTGGCTAATTCCCGTGAATTTACTTAGCAGAGCTTGAAAAAAAGCAGTTAGTTGTGGCTATTCGGAAATCATGAAATAGTCTCTTATTTCCAATGATTATCTGAATTCAACGTCTAATCTCCTTTTATTATACTACATTCAACATTCAAATAACACAGCCTATCCTTATAGTACTGCTATGTACTGTATACTTCCTTATTCAATAAATAGCCACGTATCTACATAATGTTTTTGCTATAATGACGTATGTAAAGGTATGTGGTATGAGAGTAAATTGACGCAGAGCGATGACGCGGTCGCACGTATACAGTTTTTATTGGTCACTCAGTAAGGTTCTGAGAGCAATTCATCTTGTAGATTCAAGGCTTCCAGCTGCGTTGAATCCCAGACGTACGTCAATACAATGCACCGCGGATGTAATCTTAGAAACATAGCAATCATTATGATTGTGATTGACTTTGGTCGTAGGTAATAGAGCTCTTTCTTTTATTTCTGTCTCAATTATTCTTTGTTTGGGTTCCTAGAGCATAAGTGTGGTCACTTTTTAATATTGTCTTTATGATGCTTGAATACCGATGACCCAGTGAAGGTTACGGGGATCCGCTGGATGCAAGACGCTCGGGACCGGTCAATGTAACGCCACTTAGGGGAGACCTATGATGCCCAGCAGTGGCAGCAGTTGATGTAGTTCGGTGATGATAGTGTAAGACCACTGTGGTACCTGCCAGTACAATACTTAGAAGAAAAGATTAATAACACAAATTTTTCTCAGACTGTTGGTAGAGAGATGGCGATAAACTTCAGTAACATTCCTACAAGATTAAATTCTAGGTATAGGCTAATAATTTTAAATTAGCATAGGCACAATGTCTAGGTTCACTAAAATATTAACTAACATTCCCGCTTCATCTTACGACAAACACACAAAATTCGACGTAGTATTCTCATTTAAAATTAATCACGAGTAAAATAAATCATGATGTCGAAATGTTATAAAACTGCAAATCTTTTTTCCTTCCTGATTTAATGGAACGTTGACGCTCGTGATACAAAACTTCACATGCACTGTGACCTTGGTTTTATTTTTGTTTCTTCTACATTTTTATTAAAAAAACATCGGGTTCATATACTTCCAGGAAAAGAATAGGAAGCGCCATTCTAACCTTAGAACTGGTAAAAGGTGAGTTAATTGGTATAATAGTAAGGTTTAAACCGCCTAAACAGGTGTTTAATGATAAGTATCTAATGTTACTCTCAATAATTGCACCAAATTACTTGGCATTAGTGAGCTTTTTGTCAGTCATGCTCAGCGCACTAAACTGTTCTAACAAAACAACAAACTTATATACCTGGAAGTTTGCGAATTAGGGTGATTATGACCATGTTTGTTTAGTAACGGTCAAGCGCGTGAACGGTGCTCAACAGAAACGTTTACGAGCTCCTAATGCTGATTAATTGCACGTGAAATGAAACAATTCTCATTTTATATTGCTTGCATAGCGGTTGCATTTGGGAAGTATTAGAAAAATACATAGAAACGGACGAAATCATTTATTACAACTACGTAGACTTTTATGTTTGTGAACATTGAAATTTATTGTGGCATTATAAAATCGCAGTGAGAGCAAACAGATTACATTGGGCTCATGACTAACAAACTGAATTTATTGGTTGTATGCACGTGGCTCAGTAATTATATCTAATGGAAATAAGCAATTTATTTTGTAGAAATACTCAGCCAGAAATAATTAAGGAAAATAATTAGCCAGCCAGACGATGCCCTATTCGCAAAAGATAAAATTCAAACGAGTAATAAAGTTGGGAAATAAATCAAAATGTTAAATTAAGATTTACAGCTTAATGTTTTAGTAACTGATTTTAGTAAATTAACACGGAGACATGTGAAATAATCATTTATTACTAGGAGTTTGACAAACATTCAGGCACCACATCCCGCGGTTGCCGACGGCTCCGCGGCCGCGGCTGCGAGCTACGAGCCCGCACCGGCGCGGAATTTGTCTATGGACAAGTGCCAGCACACTTCTTTTTAAATTAATTATTGTTTTACGCGTCTCTAAAGTATTCTATTATAACAACACTCATATGCGCAGCGAGTGGGTGTACTTCTCGGTCTCAAGCGAAATTTACGATCGTTTCATTTACCCTCTTAATCTTGACAAGGCAAAACAAAATTTTGTGTCAGACTCGTTTATGGTTTCTTAAATACTTAATGTTATCTGTTTGTGCACATAAACCGTGCTCAAGCATTCATCGTAGTCGTTTATGCAGCTGCCGTGACCGAAACTTGCCTGCTTGCTCATCCTATGAGCTAAATCAAGAAGGTCGTACGAAAAAAACCGAACGGCAATCGTCATTGGAAAACAAATCATCAACTGATTCTATAATCAAACGGCTATGACTGTGCGGTATCCCGAGGTTCCGAAGTCATTAATCAAACAGAACTACATAAACAAACATCTGACGGATATATTTTAGATTGATTCACAATTAGCCAAACTGCAAGACAGGAAAGTCATAACATGGTCCAATCACTGTTACTATTTTAGCCGGCGTTGCTGTGATTTTTTTTCATTATCGTTCGTCACGTAACAGCTGTAGTATTTATAGTTGTTCCAGTGACAGCTCAACTTCTATTTCAAGCTACCTAAAAACTCGGGACTAATGGAGCGTTCCTCGTAGAAAAATAACTACGTATAAACTACAGTAGTGTGGTAGTGTGTGCCACTCAAACTCCCGCAAATACTTTGATACATAACAAAATCTTTAAATCAGTCATTCTCTGTGTCCTTTACCGTAGTGAATATATAGATGTACTATTGACATTCAGCAACAAACGCAAAATGACAAAGTATTCGTAATAAAATACATTTGCAGGTCTTGATCTCATAATCCCCATCTTGAAACATTTATTCGTGGCTTTGAACGTTTGTTTGCTCATTGCAATAGTAAATCCAAGATTTATCTATAGTCCACAGTCGAAAATAGTTCAGGGGATTGCCCAGATTTGATGTCTAAAAACATCCTTTGGTATCGATTCCCTCACCGCTCGTGTACACATTAACTACAGTACCTACATACGAACACACACACATGATTCAATTCGAAATCACACGCAGTTCTCACAATTTGCAGAAAACAAAGATTTCGATGGTTTAATTTAAAGAACAATGACTGGTTTATTATTTGGACTACATTATGTAAAAACAAACTTATGTAAGGAAAAACTATAATAAAAATATACCAGTTTTAGCATTAAGCATAGTCAGCCTATGTTTCTACTGCTGGGTCACAGGATCCGACTCAATGAGAGGATGTGGGTTGTCACCCACACCCTCTCATCATCATCATCTCTCATCGTCATTTACCACGCGGGCTTAGTGCGGTTTGGTAGATGATGCTGTCAAATATCTTCGAATGTTTCGTTCTAGGTACCGAACCAGAACGAAACATTCGAAGATATTTGACGAACCGTCCTAACGACGTTTTCCTTTAGCATTTTGAAAATCTAATGAGCCTGTTAAAATCCCTAAAATCTCCCTCAAACTCAACTAGGCTATTTTTTACTTACTGAATTACCTACTAGAGAATTATAACAGTTCGGCTTCTTTCATGTTTTAACGAAAAGTCGTGAAAAGTTGCAAATGACGCTACGATCTAAAGTTAACGCCGCATTTAATTGCCCATTTCCGCCGACTGTAATTATAGATCAATGACTAAACTTAAGTGTTATCTTCAGACTTTTAAATAAACCGATTTGTGTCTTTTCTTATTTTACGCTTTGTCGGACTGAAACCAGATGAAATCTGAAAAAATAGGATGTTGTTCAAAATATTCAGTCATGTTAATAGATTTTCAATAGGGAAAGCTGCTATTTCAGGGCATAATAATGGTAGCTGTATGTCTGTGAAAAACTTTATGCATTGATCTTTGACAGTTTGGTCAAAACCTATGGTGTCAGATGGCTTTATGTCGTCTCACAGGGGATGATAATTATTGAGATGTTAACACTCTGATGACGTTGGAATTAATGGGGCTGTTGGAAGAGACTAGATGCCGAAGGCAAAGGACCGATAATGTGCTGCATTATGGAAGATGCATAGAAACCTAGGTTGATCAAGATGGGCTGAGTTAATTAAGAAGTAAATAATAACCCAACGGTCTTCAACAAACACTATCCTATTTCTAAAACTTTATTATCGAGTTTCTAGCAGAGCTTAGCACAAACACAGCTCACCAATATACTGGAAATGAACCACAAACCGACGTACGAACGTCATAAACCTGCACTTAAATAAAAAATACACGAGTAATGATAAATCTGATGTATCGGTACTTCCATCATACATTCTGACGTGTGTTTGCATCTTAGTTATCGCTTCTAGTTAATGTTTGGCATTGGAAACACCTACGATCATTGCTTATGAGTTTTGCAGTATTGGGGAACGTGAAAAATTAAATCGATGTTTTTTTTCGTTTTTTATGTGTATTTACTCGTCTGTGAAAATGCAATAGTTTTATGTAACTATTTACAAGGCAGATGTGAGTGGCAAAGCCAATAGGGAACATTCTAGAAGGACATGCACTGACAATATTGGTGAGGTTCTTCAGAAAGGTCAAGTGCGTAGTATAACTCGCAACCGGTGTGCGTACATAAATGACCAGGTGTATGAACGTGGACGAGACTAAAGGAATAAGTAAGGATCGTAGCAGGTAGGAGAGCAGTGGTGGCCCAGTGGTGGCGGCCCCGACTTACGAACAGTTGGTCGTGGGTTCGAACCCAGGCAGGCACATCACTTTGTGTAATTTATTTCATCACCACTGCTCTCAAAACGGTGAAGGAAAACATCGTGAGGAAACCGGCATGTCTTAGAACCAAACATTCGAAGATATGCGACATCTACCAATCCGCACTAGGCCCGCGTGGTGGATAGCCATAGATAGCCCATCCCTCTCCTAGAGAGGAGGCCTGAGTCCCTGCAGTGGGAACAATATAGGCTGATGATGATGATGATGTAGCAGGTGGCGTTTTATGCTTTCTGTCTATCCCCTTGGTGAAAGGGCATGAATTTATGTATGTAAGTAACTAAGTACCTAAGTGCCTTCTTACAATTTCGATTTGTAAGAAGGCACTTAGGTACTTAGTTAAAAAATGGGTTTATTACATTTTATACGATTTTACTATGATTTTTCAATGATATTGTAATGATGTAGGTACCTATGTGCCATTTTTTTTAAATTATTATTTTCTTGCTTTATAGTATTTGCCTGAAATTATACACATTTTTTTATTTTTTTTTATTTTGTTACCGAATTTGAGCCTCAAAACAAAGGAAATAAGTTCGTGCCAACCGTAGTGGTTGGCGCAGTAGCTGAGCGAATGGCTGTTATGCTGCGTGTCGCGGTTTCGATCCTCGCTCGTCACAAATATTTGTGAATATGAGTTTAATTGTTTTAACGCCCCCACGATACAGGAGAAATTCCTAGTAAAAAAAAACAGTGTGTAAAGTACAAACGAAGCATGCCGAGATCAAAATATCTCACAGTACTATGTGGCCTGTGTCACAACAACATATTTATGCTATAAACCCAGTTAGGAAGAGCCGAGACTAAAAACAGAGCAGTTAGTTGAACAATTAGTGTCACATAACTCATCAAAATGAATCTTCAGCTAAATTAACATTGGTTTTCAGCGTCGTACTGAAACACTAATTTATTTTAATGGGTTATCCGCTATTAAAGATTTGGTGTTTACAATATTATCATAAACCATATGATGTATTGTTTCAAACAGTGCAAATTATAGTGTTCATAACGTATCATTTATTTTAACTCGAGTTACACGATTTATTAGGGAAGAACTTAATTCTTGTGTCAGTAAAATAAAACATAGTCAACGAGTAGGTATTAAAGCCAGTCAGTAGCCCGAAAGGCTGAAAACCAGTCTAATCAAGGGGTATTGTATTACCCAGTACTAAAAGGGTTGTGGGGGTCAGATAGGTAGTCGCCCCATGTAAAGAACTAGTATTCAGCTGCATCCGGTTGGACTGGAAGGCGAACCCAATATAGTTGGGAAAAGGCTAGGCAGATAATGTAGAAAAAAAGATGTAGGATGTTACTATTATGTGTATTATTAGCAGCAATCACAATCACAACACATCTAAAAAGCAATAAATAATTACAACCTAACCATTTGGCAGAGTTTGTTTACGGTAGCGTAACCATTAAGAAAGGGCTACGCCGTAGTCCATATATCCATCTTTGAATTAATGACCGCGGTAACGGTATGCCTTACCTTAATAGATTTAATTCCCTAAGTAGCTTCAATGGTTTCCAGAATGTGTATCGATGAGATGGAAAGACTAACCCAACACATAACATCAAGTTTGTACGCCCGGTAGATTGAAGCAGATAGGTACATTTATATTGCTATCTTTAACTTCTATGTAAGGGTGAGCTCAGCATGGGTTACAATTATTAGATAGGAGATATTGCAGCGGGCACATTCCTGATGGAAAAATCCAACAACTCTTTGACCGTCCTTGGAATTGAGCCCAAGATCAACAGAAGCAACGTTGCAAGTTACAACCACTAGCAGAACGAGACATCGTGTCATCATGTACAGGTTACATCCGGAGTTATTTACTATACGGACCTTGTAGAAACTAGAACAAATTTCCGTGCGTTCAAGCAATTTTGTCATACCTATTATTGGAATCAAATATAACATCTCACAACTTAGGACCCAGTAATATTAATGACAATAATATCCGTGGTGCTAGGCAACTGGGCTTATCTCAGTTGTATACGTCTCTGTGTGCCTATTGGACTTGTTCTGTTCCGTGTCCTGCTGATATGGAGGGAAGTGGAAACTATGTTTTTTCCTACTCCTCCGCTATTCTTTTCTGATTGATTTCGTTGCGGGATCCAAGACAGTTAAATCATTTCTCTGGGAGTCGAGCTTCATTGTCTCGGCGCTTTTCTTGTGGTCGCCACTGTTGATTCTGGCTAACAGGAGTTACAGTGGTTTGGGAATAGTGTGGCGGGCTTGTCCCAATAAAAAAAAAATAGCAGAACGAGACACAAAAGCAACCCAGTATGTCCTCTAACCAGGGACCTAAAGCACTAAGAATAAACACAACTATAACTGTTAGGTTGCGATCTAATAATCTATTTCTGATTAGCTCATCTTATTGTGTGGCACAAAGGAACGTGTCAACTTGAAACCGTACGTCGTATGCTTGCCGGAGCGTGGCCGGCCCGTAATGTGAGGCTGGCGGGCTTATGTACGCACTTCCTATGATACTGTCGTAACTACAGGCCTGCCGTAACTAAATGTAGAGCAAAGGAATGTTGAGCATCTCAGCATTCGTGCTTGCGGCTATGCAGGTTCTACGTTCAATTCCCAGGTCAGGCAAAGTTTTACTGGGTTTTTCATAAGGAATTTTTCACAGTTAGCCGCAGCCACGAAATCTGGAGCCATGCCCGGTCGATGGCAATAGGATCGTCATCTATTACACTTTTGCCTTAGCCTTTGCAAATTACAAGCTTGATGTCGCTGGCATGACAGTATTTTAAATTCTATCGGTTTCTAAACTTCAACACTTTCACGGCATTTCCTGTGCAGTACAGTGATCTTGACTACTCGTGTTGGAACAGAGAGGGCAGGAAAAGAGGTGGAGCACTAAAATGATCGTTTGTACTAAAACTGTAATTAAACCTCTTGACATCCTTGTAAAGATGTCACACACGGACCGTGCGGCACCCCTGGGGCAGTTATTTTCATCAGCAAATATATTATACACATAGAACCTGAAATAATAGTTCTTGTGAAGTCAAAGGAATGTCAATACGAGTAAGACAGCTCAATACACGTCATAGGGCTGATTTCACTTCGCTACGGATAGAATTCTAATTTTGATTCGTTCCCAATGTGTCGTACCTAGAGCGGACTGGTGGGTTTGGACAATGCGTGCTGTTTCGATTTAAACTTTAAGGACATTTACAGATACAAAAAGTCTTTTAACATCTACGGATAAATTAACTATTACTAAACTATTGAATAAGACACTGTGAACACACACTGACACTGTGTGTGAGTCTTCTTTCTAAATATTATTTGAACCCCAATATTGAGTTACTAAAGACGTCGCATCATAATGTCAAATCCGATTACCAGAGAGAAATGGCAAAGATTAATTGCTGTGGGCCCACCAAAATTAATAGCTGATTGCGACCTTTTAAGTCTGTAGCAAGAAATGAGACGAGATACACACTACATCAAAATACTTATTAAATGATAACTATCATATTCACTACGTACATATTTATTACATAGCCAAGAAATAAATTGAAGCAATTTATCTACGTAATAAATTAGGAACATATCCATAATAAATGTAATGTAATATACAATTCCTTTGTATATATAAAAGATTAAACGATTTCTATCAACGGTTTAAATGGATTACACTAAACGCTACTTTACTTTTCATGTTCAAATGATGGATTACCATTTCGTCTTAATTCATCACTCGTCTTCGTTGTACTGAACATGTTAAGGTATTAATACGGATCGTTCATAACATTCCCTGCACCTAACATCAACACTTCAGCGACTCGTGATTTATTGACGAACACAACTCACGATGGCCCAGCGATAAACGCGATAAAATAAAAATACATGGCTCAAGGCAGATGGCAGTAGAGATTTGGACATCAATTTCAAGATTTGCGACACAAACATTAGAAATATAACTCAAAATTAGAAACGTTAAGGTTCAGATTAGGTTATTGTAAGCCGTTCAGTAGGCGAGCGAGTGCGTGGGCTAGGTTGGCGCGCCGCCAGGAATTACCTGCCGACCCTTGTGTACCGATAAAAGCTAAACATTATTTACAGCTGTATCTAACGCACTTATTGTCGTTTGTAGATGCCATTATCATAGAACCATAAAATCCAAATCTAGAGCCGGTAGTGCGCAAATAAACACGTGTGATGTTCAACAATAAACATGTTACACAAACGTGCGAATGTTTCACCCAAACCCTACAGAAATGTTCCCACCAGATATTCGTTTAATATTTTTAGTTTATGATATCATAAATTGATTTTTATACAAAAACAGTCTAAAATAGCAGAATATATTGCAATTTAGATAACAGATCATAATCGTAATCCGTCGTAACGAGTTAGTATTCTAAACAAACATAAATTATGAAAATCGAATGGGTTTCTTGTTATTATTAGGGGAGGTATTTCCAGACAACCTTACATCCGGCAACGAGTGATTTACTGTACCTAGGAAAGGTGAAACTGACTTATACATGTATCCGGTGTAATCAGGTTTCCGAGAATAAAAATAAGTAAAAGCACTTGTTGGATTCAATTTACGCAAGGCATAAATGAACGGAAATATTCAATTCATTTATTCAAGAACAAGAACAATTTTTACATCGTGTCTGAATGTGTATAACTAAATATAAAAGAAACATCGTACATGCAATCAGATTATAAAAATTACCACAATTAAATTATCTAAATTAAATCAAAATCACAATAAGAATAATGCAAAAACAATAAAATTAAACATATAAAAATTAATGTCATAGGTCAATTTAGA
The DNA here is from genome assembly GCA_949316265.1 of Diarsia mendica. NCBI lineage: Eukaryota > Metazoa > Arthropoda > Insecta > Lepidoptera > Noctuidae > Diarsia > Diarsia mendica. The sequence continues at coordinate 18,894,057 of OX438897.1, forward strand.
AATCAATTATCATCATAAGTCAATTCATTAAATAAGTACAACAACAATGTCCATTCCAAGTCAATGATCATGATCATCGATCACTTTCAATCTTTGTTATAGATTATAGTTCGTCAATAGAGTATAGACACTTGTTTAACAAGAACCGTTTAAGCTTACTCTGAAACTCACTTACAGTATGTACTAGACTTTTTATTTCTACCGGCAATTTATTAAACATTTTTATCGACTTGTGGTATGCACTATGCTTTGCAACGTTCAGGTGAGGCACTTGTTTCAACTGGAGATCTTTCCTTCTTGTACTCTCCCTCTTTTGTCTTTCATCCTCAGTCTCATATTCAAAGATGTACTTTGATAAGTGAGTAAGTAGGACTAAAATGTACAAGCTTGGAACTGTTAATATATTTAGGTCAATAAAATGAGGCTTGCACGATTCTTGCTGTTGTATCCTAACTATGGTTCTGACTGCTCTTTTCTGAATCACAAAAGCTTTTTGAATATTGTAGTCATAACTTCCGCCCCAGAAAAGTATGCTGTATCTCAGTTTTGACTCAACTAATGCGTAATAGACCATTTTCAAATGTTTTATGGTAACTTCGTTTCTTAGACTTCTAAGTACGTAACAGGCAGAGCTGATCGCTTTCTCTAGGTGTGTTAGCTCTTCTTTCCACTTTAACTGGCTATCGATATAAACTCCGAGGAACTTAACCACCTCGACCACGTTTACTGTTTCTCCATTTATGGCACAGTTAATGTTATCTTTAGTTTTGGAAGTGGAACGAAAAAGCATAACATTCGTTTTACTGGCATTCACTTTAAGGCCGTTAACAGCAAACCAGCTGTGGAAAATTTCCAAGGCTTGGTTGACTATAAAATTAAGTGCGTGTAAATTGTCAGCCGAAACAACAGCATTGGTATCATCGGCAAATACCACAAGCTGAATAGATCCCGCAGCTTTTTCCATCATGTGTTGTATAAGGTCATTTACAAACGCGATAAAAAATATTGGACCCAGTATGGAGCCTTGTGGTACGCCAGTGTGCACAGGAGACAATTGGGACCTGAATGTTTCTTCCGTTGGACAAGTTTTGCCTGAGGAATTTGTCCGTGGCATAACTGCTTTGATCTCCACGAACATCTTTCTGTTTTTTAAGTATGACGTGAGAAGTGCCAATACTTTACCCCGTACACCGTAGTGCTCAAGTTTCTCAAGCAGTAGTTTATGGTCTACCGTGTCAAATGCTGAACTTAAATCTAAGAAAAGCCCAGCTACTTTCTGTTTGTCGTCCAATCTGCTCACTACGTCCTTAATTAGAGTCGATATTGCGTCTTGTGTTCCGACGTTTTTTTGATAGCCAAATTGTCTTCTACTTAACACTCTATTTTGGTTGAAGTGTCTGAGCAATCTAATTTTAATTAGTTTCTCAAGAATTTTAGAGTGAATAGGTAGTAATGAGATTGGTCTGTACATCTTTGGATCTGTTTTAGAACCTTTTTTGTGTACAGATATTATTTTGGCTATCTTAAGTTGATCTGGAAAAATTCCTTCATCGAAACACTTGTTATAGAAAATGCTTAAAGGTTCCGCTAGTACATCAATGTTGTCTTTTATTACCGATATATTAATGTCATCATAGCCACAAGATTTTTTGTCGTCCATTTTTTTAACTATTTTGAATATCTCAAAGGGAGTGACAGGTTCTAAGACAAGGTCATTCGTTACTCTTTTTGTACTTTTACGTAGAATATCCATGGCTGCCTCTGTGCATGTAATAGTTGATGAAATCAGTTGGAACTGCTGGGCAAGGATATTCACAATATCTGATGGTTCTGACGTAATCTTATTATTTGATTTCAAAATTAGTTTTTTATTGGTTTTGACACCCTTATTTCTATGTTTATTCACAACTTTCCAAACATCTTTTGAGATGTTTGTTGATTTTGCTAATTCAGATTGTACTGCTAATTTTTTGGCCATATTTATTACTTTCCTGTAGAGAGCGATGTATTTTTGCCTATAGTCCATTACAGAGTCGTTTTGTCTATTTCCTTTGCCAGCAAATAGAAATCGTTTCATTTTGCTAGAAACCTTTACACCCTTAGTGACCCAGCGTAGCTGCGTGTTACGCGTTAAGTGCACCTGCAGTTTCTTTTTCTTAAAACAGCGTGTGAACATTTCCTCGAATTGTTTTAAAAATGAGTTTATTCCGAAATCACTCCAGTCGTGATTTAATAGTAAATTTCTAAAGTTTCTTCTTGTATTTGCATTGAAAATCCTTTTGGTTATTTGGACATTACTGGCTTTTACATTCCTACGTATTTTATTACTTCTGAATGCTGTATTGCAAAGTAGTCCTGCATGTCCATCTGCCAAGCCGTTATGGTCAACATCGCAACTTATAACACATTCATCTGACAAATTGGTGAAGATATTGTCTATACAAGATCGTGAGTCATTCCGAATAAATGTAGTCGAATTAATTAGAGGTCTAAAATTGTAACATGTCAAAAGATTTAATAAGTCATTTCTTTTTTTATTGTCAGTTGATAAGTCGATATTAAAATCACCGCAGATAACACAGTCCTTGTTAAACAAATGTTCCAGTAGTTTTTCAAGCCTTACCATAAAAGTGTCTAAGTTTTTATCATAAGGCGTACGATAACAGCAACACACAGACAGGCCAGTTGAAACATCTTTGACACAACATATTTCGAAACTATCCATTTTATACAATTTTTTGGCAATGGTCAGCTCCTCGTATTCCCTATCCAATTCTGCTAGGATAATAGTACCACCTCTCAGCTTATTGACTCTGGTATTATATGATGCTACTTTGTATTTTGCAAGATTTAACAAATGTACAAGTTCTACGTTAAGAAAATGCTCGCTAATACACAAGTAATTCGTAGGGTTACTCAAACTATCCAAATATATTTCTAACTCATCTTTCTTATTATTTAGGCCACACATATTTTGATGAAAGATGTTTAAACAATTGCACAATGAATTATCTCCAGACTCGTTTAGGTTTGGTACAGGGTTTACATGTTTATTCACGAAAAAATGTATCTCTATCCAGCACTATCTTTTTAAAGTAGTAAGGAATGGTACCAGGTTTTAACTGGTCGATTGTACTGCGTTCGTGGCCATCAACTACACTTAAACAGTCATTTTCATATTCAAACTGTAGTAATAGCTGTATGTAGCGATTCAAGTTCTGAAAAATATTTACAATAGCCCTATTGTTGACTTTGCCTGTATGTTTACAAAACATCTTATGATTATATTCTAGATGTTTGTTGGTATCAAACAAATAAGCATATTCAGAGGCCTGATTACTTTGGTACATAAGTCTATTGAAGGCTTCTATTCTAGTATTAAATAAGTTAACATTCCAATTAAGTTTAAAATTAGGAGAACATAGAATAACATTAGTATGCATTACATTTTCGATTTTACATTTTATGTGATTAACCAATTTTTCATAATTACTGGATTCTAAAAAGTCTTTTTCGCCAAAGAGGACTATACAATAGTCATTAATAGTATAACCTACTAATTTCTTGTCCAATGATGCAAGGAGCTCCGCTGTGCCCGCATTGGGCATACAGTAGTGACAGAGTTTGGCGTTCGGAAAAGTGTTTTCAGCTATTCCTAATATATTATTTACATTATTAGCACTAATTATGCATACTTTACTGAGCCTATGTTTGGTGTTTTTAGGCTTGATAGAAAATTCAGCTTCTTGGGATTGAAGTGTTTCAGTGTGTCTATTTTGTACAGAGGACTTTTCCTTAATTGCTGGTGATTGTGAAGGAGTATCAATTTCTCGAGTAGTAGTAAAAGCATTTGCACTTGATTTTGCCCGTATGCTTTTAGCCTTTTTCTTTGGGGTAACGGTTATCTCAGATGATAATTTACTTGTTACTTGTTTCATAATCTTGTGTTTTACATCTAAATTTTTAATTTCTTCTTTTAACTTCATGTTTTCTAATGACAAGTTATTAATTTCGTCGTGAGCTGCGCTAAGTTGTAAATTAACTTTCTGTAGTTCATTTTTAAGTTGCGTTATTTCTTCGTCGCTTTCATCATCGGATATATTATGAGGTAGGCTACTAGATGTGCCATCTAGCGGTGAGTTTGCAGAATTATTAAGAGTTTCATTTAATGTATCGTTTGACAGTGATGTGGCACGTTTCCTCAGCCGAAACGTAATATTCTCTAGGAATTCCATATTTGTTGTTGATAAATGTCGAGAAACAACAGAAAAAAGATCTTTGCTTCGGTGGGGATCGAACTCGGGCCTCGAGCGATCACGACTTTAAAGATAAGACCCACGTTTTGCCACCTTAGCCAAACGTTCATTAGAATAACTGACGAAAACAATGATCTGTTTTTGTTGATATTTTTGAATTTTTAAAACGACCGTTTTTTTTCTTGCCGTTGTTGTCACAGTGACCGCAATTCGAAAAAAGTTGTTTTTGTTACTTTTTTCAAGTTTTTTTGATGCACAATGATAAAATAGTCACCAGGGTTTAGCACTGTTTGTTTTTAATCCTTATTTATTCAGCGATTATTATGTTTTAAGTCTTGTTTACACTATGTTTGTTGTGTTTACACTGTTTTATAGTTTTACTTATTATTCATTGACAGGATTGTTTGCTAACAATGTCACTTATTTACTGGAATACACTGATGCTATTTCACTACTTGTTCTCACTTGAAGATGATATAAATAATTTAAAAACAATTTTAATTACGGAGCCGAAGTTAACGTTGACATTGACAGTTGTCAGACTTCAAAACCATTTAACCAAAAAACACATTTAACCAAAAAACTTTTTTACAAAAAATAAAACCAACTTCAAAAAAAAAACACAAGAAAGTCAAAAATAATTCAGTTTCTGAAGTCGGTGACTTTTGTTTGTTTGATTTCATGTTTTTGCCGACTTCAGAAGCTGATTTTTATTTTTTACTTTTTTGTGTTTTATTTTTGTCGAAGTCGGTTTTATTTTTTGTAAAAAAGTTTTTATTTTTCACTTTTTAGTGGTTCACATGTGCTTACCCCTTCACAACGTACCGGCGTGATGTTATGTTATGAACTGGTGTAAACAATAGACAGACATAATATTTCAGCAATCCCAGTTCATTTGCTATCATTTATTGAGGAGTTCCGTTGTCTATCTCCGAAGTTCTTCATCAGAATATGTTCACCAAATAGTTTTTAAAACCTTTGTAGTGAGTACAGGCGTGATATTATGTTGTGTGATGGCGTAAACAATGCTTAGATATACTATAGCAACAATCGCGGTTAATCTGCTGTTATTTATTGAAGAGTTCCCCCGATTTCTACAAGATCCCATCATCAGATATTGAAATGGTGACAATGGGACCACACGGAAAGCACCAGCTTTCAAATGAAAAAAGAATCATGAAAATCAGTTCACCCAGTCGCAAGTTATGAGCTGACAAACAAAAAAAAAAACGAATTGATAACCTCCTCCTTTTTTTGAAGTCGGTTAAAAATAGCAAACTTTTCCATCCGTTCTTATGTCAAAGCGATGCAAAACATAGAAATACCGAAAGACCTCGCTCTGGAACTTTGCCTCGAAGTATGTCTCAGCTTTAATCCAGAAAAGCGTCTGTCTAGAAAAACTTCACAGTGTTTCAGAAGATTAATACTGCCGTGGTATAACTATAATGCCGTTATCTGCTAAAGTCAATTTTTTGAATAACGCAGAAAAACCGCGACAAATTTTTAAACCGATGTCATTTTTCGAGGATGACACCTATCAGAGATTTGAAAGTACTAAAATATAGATGAAATCGCGTACTTTTGAACTACTTACCCTATCATATCGTAAATATAATTTATTTTCATGAAAAAGCTTCTTTTGTGTTTTAGTTCATTAAAGATGTAACCGAAATCATAATGGATCATCGACTAAAACGCCGCTACGTAAAGCGTAACGGCGTTTTAGTGTATCTTTTTCATAGCAAATTATTGTTTATTAAAATGCTAAAACTTCATCACTTCATTGATTAACTAAAACGGCGCTATTTGCACATAACGACAATTTAGCTTACGATTATGTATTATAGAACTGATTCATGTTACACTTAAGTGCGTTTAACGTTACTTTACTGCTTTTAAGTCTGGTAACCTTTAGAAGCGTATTAATTAAAAGGATAAACTTGAATCATTGTTTAGCTAAAACGTGGTTAAACTAAAAACCTTCCAGTTTAACGACATTATAGCGTAATAATATAAAAAAAAATTGAACTATTTTCTTGCACAAAATGAATTAAATTTGTTGAAATTAAAGATAATTTTTAAATAAAAGTCATAGTTTTATCAATCAACTAGTCTTGATTGACAATATTATTTGATTGCTTTTCAAATAATATGTAGTTATGCTTAAACTTATAACTTTCACAAAACTTTGCTTATAACTAGATTTTTTAGGAACTTTCTGTTCTGTGGAATAACACTAAAATCACATCAGTTATTTATAATATAATTATGTACTACTTGTACTTTAAAATAAGATAACATAAAACAAAAATTACATACAAACTTCAGTCTTTCAATTAACCTGAGATAACAAACAATCAAAACTAATTCTAATCTTCTCCTTGAACTCAAAACTTTATATTTCTAGTATCATTTAAAAACAATCATCAACTGAAAAACAAAAAATAATATTCCATAATTAAATTTTAGTTATAACTTTTATCTACATTTATTAAAGCCTTCTTGATAAAATATATATATTCTCAAAAACACAGTATTCAAAATCGTGGGAAAGTCTGGTTACTCAAGGCATACCTGGAATTCATATCGAATTTATCAAAACTATATTACTCAAACAGTAAAGCAAAAATACAGTCAGAACAGACGGGGCCCGATTTTGAAGTGAGACGAGGCGTCAGACGATTGTGACCCAATGTCACCCAAATAATTCTCCGCAGAACTGGAAAATATATTCCGGAAACTGGATTGGTCTCATCTGGGTCTCAACATCGATGGTCGGAAACTAAATCACCTCAGATTCGCAGACGACTTAGTCGTATTTGAGGAAAACCCAAGTCATCTGGAGCTTTAAGCAAGGAAAGTCTTGAGAGTTGTAGGAAAGAATTGTCAAAACCACAAAAAAAAAATGTGGACCAATTCAGAAAAAAACCGACACTGATAGATTCAATCCGGGGTGGGATTGAATCTGTTGATGAATACATATATCTTGGCCACTTTATATCACCATAAGACCAAATAACTAAGGAAGTCAACACAAGCATAGCAAGTGGTTGGAGAAAGTATTGGTCATTAAAAGAGGTCATGAAATCCAGAGACTTGGGAATGGCTGTTAAGAGTTTTTTTTTAAATATCTGCATACTACCCTGTATAACATACGGATGCGAAACATGGGCACTGACAAAACAGCACAGAAATAAACTGCAGTACTGCCAAAGAGCCATGGAACGGAGCATGACAAATAATATACGCAAAGCAAATCATGTAAGAAATGAACAATTGAGAGCAAGAACTAATCTACAAGACATCTTGACCAGCAGGGCTATTGCATATCTTTTGATGACAGTGGATAACTTAAAGTGTCTATCAAATAACTGTCAAATGGTGATTTTTTAAGAAAAAAATGTATTAAACCATAACCAATTTCCAGTTAATCTATGGACACTTATGATAGCCACTGACATTAAAAAGATACAGAATAGCCCTACAGGATTGACCAACAAAAATGGAGATGGACTGGCCACATGATGAGAGCAAACACAGAGAAATGGAGTAAAATAATAACGGACCGGTATCTAAGGGAAAGTAAACGCAGCAAGGGGAAACAGATAAAGAGATGAGAAGATAAGCTGAAACAAACAGCGGGCCCCAAGTGGAGGAGAGTGGCTCGAAACAGAAAGCAATGGAAGGAGCTAGAGGAGGCCTTTGCCAAAAGATACACTGAATTAAGCGACATTCTGTAACAACTTTACAGTAAAAAACAAGATGTAATTCAGAAAATATAGGGCAATTTATTTATTCAAAATCGTATCACAGTTACATTACAAAATTAAAAATTATTAACTATTTTAAATAAGTCTCAATAAACTGATACTACTCATATTATTATTCTAATCAGAACTTGTACCGGAATGCTCATTTTCGCTTTTTGGCAAGTTTTTCCAAAATAACAATTTGTGAGGGGGAAATTATGTTCGATAGGTTTTTAAAGAAATCTGCTTCCCTTCTTAGGTTCGATACCTTTCGGTTCAGTTCTATATTTAAATACCATTGTCCGTGGGTTTTTAAATATCTATTCTTCATGAAACGAAGAGTTGTATAAGATGCATCATCGAAATTATTTTTATATACATAAGATCATAACTTTTACGTACGAAGCATACCACAACAATATTTTTTAAATAAGCTCTTGGAGTGGATGTTTGAATCCTTCTTTGGGACACAAATGATGGAAATTAATGGTTCGCCATATCGCAATCGTTGCTAAATTGGGGGGATCAAACCTGGAGCGACACACTTCCTTACCCACAAGCTCCTGGCGATGCACTAGTTTCACCCCGACAGCTTGATTTCGGTACAGGATCGTTACGTAGCCGGTGTCCCCCGCCCCGCGCGAGATCAGTTAACGGCTTTGTAGTGTACTAGTGTGAGATAACGTCGCTTTAGTCTAATAATGACGGGCAATACATTTTTGTTTAGGTTTGAAAATGCCGCTACGGGCTTGTAACGTACGTTAAGTTAAAATATAAGTATCTCAAATATGAAGCAATAATGCCGTTAAACATCGTTAGTCAAGTTTAAGTCTAACATTTTCAATTAACGACGATAAAGTTTAAAAAAAGCGAACTCCTTTATTAAAAAAAGAATACCTATAAAACAGTTATAGTATCTTAACCGCTTTGTAGTGTACAAAAGACTGCTAACGGCAATCTAGACAAGTAACCATATAATTTTTTTGTGATAAAAATATGAGTTAATGAACTTTAGTGGCTTTATAGACTCACAAAGTTACTTAACGTTATTTTTGCTTATTTCACACGTGAGAAATATGCACTTAACGGCATTTTTATAATTATTATTTCCAAAACTATTCAAGATATAAAAAATTCGCAAACACAGATCGATAGATTTTTTTTTTCTCATTAATATAGTATCAAAAGTTGAAAATCGACCAGATGTTGGATAACGGCATTTTAGTTATACCACGGCAGAATAGTGGTCTTGACAGACGTGTGCGCAATACACGTTAGTGTCTGGTGGGAACAATGTTGCTGGCAATGATGCAGGCCTAGCCGGGCCGGGCGTGCCAAGCACAGATCTATGGTCTGATAGCACTGCCAAATATATACCAATAGAAAAATTGGCGAGAGCACGACACGGAAACTGAACAATAGCCCATGCACGTGGCAACTGACAATCACTAGCTATAATTTAAGTAGCGGTGTTGCTCAGATTCATGGCTAAATCTGGATAATAAAATGTCATTTTAAACTGTTTAGTACCACATACATTAGTTACGTCTTTTATCACACACGTTATGTGTGTAGTGCTAGTAAATCGCTCTGTCTCCTGATGTTGTTTGAGTCAACTAAAAGACTATTAAATGGCAGCAGCCATTAAACCATGTTTACAACTCAAGCCAAGTTAGTTTATAGTTATTTATGATACTTGTGCGGTAAGTTGGTTTTTACAAACGAGTAGACGAATGTAAGCCCGAGACTAAGTCGAGGGGTTACCATAGTCACGAGTTTGTAAAAACCAATTTCTGCACGTGTATCATACAACGTTTTTCAACACATTTGCGAGAAAACAGTACAATTATGTAATGTACTTAACAAACTTTTTCAAACTATTTTTAATGGCAAATAAAAAATTTAAAAACGTACCTTAGTTCCTAAATATTTTTCATCTGGCGCGTCTTTAAGAAACTTTCCTACGTTAGCTGCAGTGAATACTTTTGATTTCTTGCTTGAATTGTATAGCCATCTGACTGTCGTTTCAAAAATACATGTAGTTATATGTATTTTGTTAAATCTATGTCATTATTGGTTTTTAGAGTGGTTTTTAACATTGAATATATTGACCACATTGAGGACGGTTTATACTTCACACGTAATTCATTGAAGTAAGCCATCAAAACATTTTCAGAGAATGATTGAGTATTTCTTCGAGTCTTCCATGCTATAAAATTATTGTAGTTAAATAGCGCTCTCGCGATTTTGGCGGCAAGAGGCTGTTTTCTGCAATTTGCGCCTCATTTAAAATATCAGGTGGAGTAGATTCCATAATTAATATCGGATTCGCTTGAGCTCATATTATTTTGTTTATAAATATAAATAACAGTCTGAAAGTCGCAACAACCTTTGACGTTTTAATATTAAAATGCCGCGCATTTGCAAATGGCGCCACATGCACGTGGTGAAAATTAGAACTACAACTTTCATCTCATTTACTCTTTAGTATTATAGTGAGACAAACGTATTGAACAAAAGCTCTTCCAAGGAGGTTCGTTCAGTCAGCTTATTTATTCTAGTAATGTGAAACTCCTTGGTGGAATTCTTGTATTACTTTTTATGGAAATTAAAAAAAAAACCGTAAAGAATACGAACGGTGCTATACAACGGGCTAAGGACCGTGCGGTAAAATAGGTACTTAGGTGAGAGTACCTATTTTACCGCACGGTACATAGGTGAGAGTACATATTTTTTAATACAGTTGCTCAAAAAGTGGCGTATTGCAGGGACGTATAGCGTTCGGGATGTGGGCTATTACGTACTCGTGCTTTTTCTTTACCTTTCCCGAACTCGTGCGTTCTCTTTCCCAACTGTCAAAATAATGTCCATTAAAAAAAAAACAACCACGAAGTATTTACTAAATAAAATCATAGAAGTTTTTATGATTCATGCAAATATTTCTAAAGAAGCTACTAATTTGTTTCAATATCAGATTTAATTATTTCATTAAATGAGTTATAGGTTTTCATTTTTATTTCATATCAATAAAAAAAATCTACTGAAGACTTGGCTGTATGGGCATAGTTCCCTTTGCCTACTCAGAATAGGTAAAGAAAAAAAAAATCTCTGCGATTCTTTTACGTTATGCGCCATTTTCAAAAATGTTCTTTGCGAGTTTCATTACGGTTTTATTATTTTATTAAATTGCTTCATTTTTTCGCAACTGTATTAAAAATAGTTGTTCAGTACACGTGCGGAACCGTCATTGCAACTTGTTCCGACTGTCTACCCTCGCCGTCGGCTGTGCCTCGGCTCGGCTAGACATTTGTCGGAACTCGTTGCAATGACAGGCTTTCCGCACTTATAATGAAATATACTATTACCGCACGTTCCGTTGTATAGTGCGTAATTTTTAACTTTCGAACAATGTATACAGGCTCCGTAAATGCATTTTTCGAGCAAATGTGTTGAAAATTATATTATTAGAGGTGGATAGAAAATTGGTTCAATTTATTTTCTTTTTGTTGCTTGCCTATATCGTGTGCAGTTTCAGACCTTGGCGAGGAAATCGCTCAGGTGGTCAATAAGAAACAACCTTAACCGTTCTCCAGAGAGACGGGCACCAGAGGATGCACCCAGAGGTGTATTCGTGCGATGTGATTGGTTTTGGAACCAGAATTTACTTCCTTTCTATAGAGTTCAGTCAAAAGAAAGCTGATAAAGAAACTGGAAAGGGAACAGCTCTTAACCATCAAGTATGGCACACAAAGAATAGGCTTAAACTCTCTCAGCAATAGGTGGAACAGAGCTGCCAATAATGATAAACAGTGGAATAAAATACACCCATACCAGGTGTACTTGGCATGGAAAACCTTATTATCAGAACAAGCGCATGCGTTTCGTCGTCGCACCTAAGTTCACGTGCAGCATCACAAACGTTTCTTCGAGATAATCTTGAAAGTATGTGCTCATAACCTTGCGAAACACTTCACTACGCACGAGTACATTGACGACACAAGTATTAAAACGTTCTGGTAATGACGTCAGCATGTGTGTGTGTGGGTGTAATTTATCTATAATATGTATGTATTTAGAAGTATATAAGTATGTTTATCAGTTGTCTAGTACCCATAACACAAGCTCTGCTTAGCTTGGGACTAGATGGCGTTGTGTGATAGTTGTGGAATATTATATTATATTATACTAGCTGACCCCGGCAAACGTTGTTTTGCCATATAAAAAATTTCAGAAAAAAAAAAAAAGATGAAAAATAGATGTTGGCCGATTCTCATAGATACCCGATACGCACAAAAAATTTCATCAAAATCGGTCAAGCCGTTTCGGAGGAGTTTGGCATCGAAAACTGTGACACGAGAATTTTATATATTAGATTTATAAAGGAATTTAAACAAATGACATTCGCTGACGCCATCGAAAGCGATTATGTAAATGCATCGTCGTCGGCACCATTTTGATCGATTTGCATTCGATAGCTCAGGTAATCAAACGCTTGAAGGTACGGTTATGGTGCTGGTCTGGTATTATAAATGTTAGGTTTTATAGTCAGTTTTTAAACTGCGGTCACCGTAGATCTTTTAATAAGGCTAAGTTATTAAGATGAATATATCGATTTTACGACAATGCCACCGTTTGATATAAAAAAAACCACAATGTATACGTATTATACGTATTCTGTTATGAGATTTTGGTACCTAGATAATTTAAAAACAAACCTTTTCAAGGTGCACCGAAAAGGCGGCAGATAATAAGCATACACCTAAATGCGATTAATAAAACCTATAAAACTTACACAATTTTATGAAAACTAAACGTAAAGTGACATACAAATCTTAAAATATTTGTAAATGTACTAAAGGAATCAAGTATGTTCACTACACATATTCAATTCTAAACGTAAATAACTCAAACCAAAATAAACTTTCGAAATACATATAAATCACACCATCCTGAGGAAACCGCAAACCACTTATGAGTTTTAGTAAGAGATTGTGATACTACCGGCAATCGTAAAATGAAAATTTAGAGCAGTAGCTAGTTGCAAAATTAACTATTTTATATATTATTTTTGCGCTAAATCTTATCCTGAATTCCGTAGAGTACTCTACGGAATTCAGGATAAGATTTAGAGCAAAATAAAATAAATATTTACTTGATTTCTATCAGTTGATAGCCTGCATATCATAGGAATGCATAAAAAACTACCATCTTTGGAAGTTCACCATATTGCATTTAGAATGACGTCACAAAACTTTAGCTCAATCGGAAATCAAGAAGTGGGTCCAATTAAACTTCTAAGATTTCATTTACATTTTAAGTGACAGGTGAATCTAAAATCAAATCTCAATGAAGTCACAAAGTTAGTATTCATTTAATTTAGTTATATGATTTATATTTTGTCAAAATATAAAAAGGCGGACGGTAAGACTGCAATGTACCTACTTGAAACATCGTGATACACATTTCAAATATGAAACCTTTGATCTAGACGTCATACAGGAAACGAGTACGGGGAAACGGGAATGTTGTGACATAAGCTTAGAATTTCTTATAAATAATATTCGTAATGTCCACCAATTCGTGGGTGGCAAATCTGCATCTATTTTGCCAAATCGAAGCACTCACACGATGAAATGAATAGAGAAAAAAAATGACAAATGTAGGTCAGTAGGACTAGAACCTTGTTAATAATTTGGTCGAAAAAGTTACCGCGGCCCGCGGTTTGCCACTGAGAGTCTGACAGTCCTTTTGTGCTCCTCCTAGAGCGGAAGGGGTCATTTGATGATATCTTAAAAAAATGGCTAGAATCTTCTACTTATTTACAAAAGGTTCAATGATCCGTCGGTAGTGCGTGCTAGAAGCTTTGTCATAAAAAAACAGACAATCAACAGATTGCTGAAACACTTATATCAAGTAGCCAGTAAACATTGCACAGACCCTAACTAAAAAAATTATAACAGGACTGTTTTATAAAAATACCATAGAAATAATACAGTGAAGCCTAGAAAACATCCTGTTGATCCACGAAATTGATCAAAGTGGTGCTAATCCAGGCTCTAATATCTCTGTGCCAAAGAACAATGGCGAAATCTTAGCTGAATTGAATTTGAGCGACTAAAAGTGACTTATAAGTTAAATACGAAGGCAGTTCTATTATTTTTCTACGTTTTTTCAAAGTATCACATTAACTAGTTAACTCCAGATAAAAAAAAATATTTTAAATGAAAAGTTATTTGATTTTTTCATTCATGTTTAGTGTCGCCATTTTGTATTTATTCTGTCAAGTGACAGTAAGTACAGTGTTACAAGTATATATAAATTAAAAACGTCGCCGGAGGGACCGGGACATTTGAGTGGATAATTAGTTTTAGTTTGTTACTGTAATAAAACGGAGTGAAATTAATTAACAATAATGTTTATTTCTAAGTGAAAGTGTTCCTTGCAGGGAGGTAAAAATGTTGGAGTATAAAAATAAATAATTACTTCCAATTAATGACTGGCAAAAAGACTATTACCCCAAATCTAAAAAGTAAGTTGTTTTGACAGCTGTCATCATAGACTTTTCTAGGTTATGTTTACAAAAGTTCATGACTGAATTTCTATTATTCTCGGAGTTCTCGAATAAATATTCTTGCACAAACTAATTCAGAAATTGACGCCGAGTTAAACAAGATATTTTTCATCTAAAGACGCATGAATTTAATCTCAGCTAATTTAATTTATGGGGAGCTGCCATTGTTCTTTCATCCAGATCCGTTTTGAGTAACAAATATCCATCCAAAGTTCGCATTTATAATAGTTATAAAAAGTAAGATACCCGAAAACAAAGCCAACCAAGCTAGACAAAATATGTAGCATTCTTTGAACGATGACGGTTGTTGTTCGAAAAAAAAAACCGTATGAGTCGGTTACACGTGTCTTTGCGCTACATTATGTGGAACTTTCCAACAAAACATTTATCACTCTATAGAAAATGTCGTAAGGAAAGTTTAAAGCATAGATATAATAAATCCATTGCACATAGGCTTCACACATGCTGGCGTATCGAACAATCTTGTTCATTCTTGTACTTACCTATAGACATAGGTGCTGTAAGTCCGCTGCATTGATGTGATCGAAGTTGGCTTTAGCATTTCAGACAGTTCTGTTACGTTTCGGTTTAATCTTTTTCCGCCTTATTAATAAAAATAGTTAAACCTGGTTTAACTTACGCTTGGTTTATCTCGCATGCCGTCACTTTCTTTTGAATATGTTTGAAGTGAGACGGCATGTAGGATAAACCAAGCGTAAGTTAAACCAGGTTTAACTATTTTTATTAATAAGGCGGTTTAAGTATGAATACGGATGGCTGGAAGAGACTAGAGAAGGACCAAAGAAACGCTGGACTATGTGAACGATGATATGGCTAGAATGTGAAGTGTCTGATGAGAATACGAGTTACAATGAAGCATGTGTAGGAGAAGCCGGAGAAAAAGGGAAATAAAAGCTTCTATTTGAATAAATTTAAGCATGATTTATTTAATAGGTTCAGAACATCAAAAGAAGCACAGAATAAAAGCTACAGCATAACATTTACCAGTTTATTATAAAAGTTCATTGACTTACACAGGTATTTTAGAGCTCCTTACACTTTCAAAGTTCAGAAAATAATGTCCCGCTAAAATGGCGCCTTGGACCTTTTAAAACCCTCTGTACTACAGTCTGCATCAACTGTCATTACAATAACCGTTGGCGCCATTTTAGCATTTCAACTCAATCAAATAACTTACCTATTTATACAAAAAAAATCTCTAATTTATAAAAAATACTGTAAATATCTTAAAACTATTTATGTATTTAAATAGCTAACACACGGAAGATGAAGACATTTGTTCTTCACCAAATCATCAGCCTGTAATGTTGCCACTGCAGGGATGCCGTGTGCGGGTTGGTAGATGTCACGTCATGTCTTTGAATTATTTGGTTCTAAGACATTCGGGTTTCCTCACGGTGTTTTCCTTCGCCGTTTTGAGATCAGTGGTGATATGAAATAAATTACACAAAGTAATGCTTCTGCCTGGGTTCGAATTCATGACTGCTCCAAACATGCACATACTATAATAATAAAGATTAATTATTCTATCTAATAGCTATCTAAAGTCTGTCTGTGTATAGTTTTAATCTACATCACTAATACCTAACGAGAATTTAAGTATGCATGTTATAAACTGTGCCCTCTATAGGAACTATTTGCACACGTTGAAATACTTATGAATAAATAAAAAGCCAAGGTCGATACCTTGGTGCTACGTAGCCGTAGAAACACGTAGTTGGCTTACGTAGCTCCACGTCACGTCTGCTGTATTTAAAGTAGCAAAGATCTGTGTGTCATAGTTGAAAAAAGACTACCAAAAAAATCTACCATGTAATGAACAAGTGTTCAGCTTTTTTAACGATTCTATTATTATCGCCTTTACAACGTATGTAAATACCGTACAACTACCCCGTTTGGTCTCGCGATTGCAAGCGTGACTGCTGAGCGTGGGGTCCTGAGTTCGATTCCCGGGTCGAGTAGAAGTAAAAATTTCTTAGTGGCAGAGTTTGAAAGTTGGCGGTATGATACCCCCGTGCCTCGTAGTCCTGCGTCTGCCAAGATTGACTGTCGTGACCGAAAACGGTCAGGAGGACTATATACATATACATGAGGTATATTATTTACAAGAATCTGGATTCTCATTTAGCCATCAATAATAAATTTAAAAACCCCAAATCTTGCTATCCAAAAAATATTTCAACACCAACGTTACGTCTGTCTGACCCATTTATCGTAGGCTTTCTACGTAGTCCTGCTACGGCGTAGCAGTTCGTAGCACTTTCGTAGCCAAATAAATTCAGTTGACATAAGTGAACTTTGAGAGGTGGTTGTTGGCCCGGTTCTATTAATATTTTAGAAAACTGCAGTTAAAGACGACCAAGGTACTTCCTGTATACCCAGGGGTGTTATAAAATGTAGGTTGCTACCAAAGAACCTTTTTTATGGGGAAGCGCAGTGCAGGTTATGTTTCATTATTCACAGCCAAAACTGCTAGGTACAGGCCTCTCTTTGCTTGTGTCAAGCTCCACGTTATCTTTACAAGCTGTATATTATGCACTACAAGAACTGTAACTGTAATCCACGAAGGGTCAGGCAAAGGTATAACTAAAAGTTTTTTTAACTAAAAACCAAACCCATGTTCCTTCTTCGCCCTTGTGTCGGAGCCGCGTTATCCTTTCGATAATCCACAGCCCCGACGGGCGTCGCACGTAGGTCCTTTTTGGTAATCTAAGTATAATGCGTGCAAAAGTACATCACTTTCTAGTTGTGCAGTTTAAGTGTTTTAAAGTATTAGGCATGACACATGACAACATGTTACAATACGGTGAATCATAACTCGTATAGTACGAGGTAGAAAATCGGCATTTGTGATGTTTGCTACTAGAAAAATAATATTCGAATACAAATGTGAAAAGAAATAATTATCTACCTTGCAACTTCCACGAAAGTATGATATGTGTATGTGTGGTGTGAGTCGTGAATTATATGTGTATATTTTTAATTAATTAATAAACCAACTTCCCTCTCAAAGAGAGGAGGCCTGTGTCCCAGCAGTGGGAACATTAATAGGCTGTTGATGATGATGATGATGAATAAACCCACAGCCAAATTTGCATAGGTATCTTTAGGTAGGTAGCCAAAGCGAGTTCTTCAGAAGAACTATTTCGGACGATCCCTTGCACCCTTCTCTTTTTTACTGAGTGACTGCAATCTTTAAAGCACTTTCTTGGACGTCCCGTTTTTGCAGTAACATGGTCTCCTAATTGATCGAGCACACATTCAAAAGTCAAATAACTATCCAACCACTCCTTGTTATGTAGCAAAAAAGTATTCAATGTACGGTTACTTTTTTTCCATTTAAAAGCAAATTGTCCACATCAGTTTTTTTATTAATTTGCAAAATTGTACTTTGGATACCTCGTCTAACTCGTCAAAATTCATCGTGTCTTTAAAATGTTTCAGTACTGTATCGGTTTTACGACAAGCGATTTTTTCATTACGCTAAAGGTTAAAAACCTCAATACGTTTTACACCGTCCGCCATATCTAAAAAAATCAAAATAAATACTTACGGCGGATAACGGCACACAAAAATGACAATCTTGATAGCTTAGTAAACTGAAGTAATGGATAAAACACATTTCACGACCAATCCGCTTCAATCACAATAGTTCTACTCTAAAGTAATCGAATTTAATTCTAAATTTTAGTACTATTTACTAATATTTTGTTACGTCAATATCTCGACAATAAAAGCTTGTTATTGAAATATTAGATACGAAATAATAAAGCCATACCTGTCCGCTCAAGCTCCATAATGAGAAAAAATCAAATTCTCTCATAGACAAACGTAAAGGTGCCTTGAAACTTGGTCGCTAAATTGCAGACACACGATGTGCGCTAGCACATGTCAACGGGATGTAACTTGTACACTTACACGGTCTGTTGCCGTCATGACGACGGCCGGACGGCGAGCTAGCCCGTTACTCACCGTCCACAGGCCCGCGTCTACTGTGGCCGGAAGTCATCACGTGGCCCCCGACGCCCAGAGCGCCTTCCGCGGCGGCACCTATGTCATATCTGGGACGAGAATCGAATACAATATGTCCCTCGTTTAACCTAACACACTGAATTGTCTGCCGGATGACTGCTGAAATTTTCCCTTTTTATAGCTGTGTGCTAATGGCTTTATTACAATAATGGTACTTTGACAGGTAGAATAATGAAAGTATTGCTGTATTAGTATTCATAAAGATGTTTTTCGTCTTCTTGAATTTATTTAAATACAGGTTCGATACGATTTACTAATTGGGTAACAAAATAAATATTCTATAGGGCATACTAACTAGATTATGGAGGTCAAATAAGCAGTCGCTCCATGTAAAGTACAGGTATTCAGCTGCATTTGGTAAGACTGGAAGCCGACTCCAACATAGTTGGGATAAGGCAGATGATGATGATTTTATAATGCATAGAGTTTGTTTTATGCTCGATTTGTAAGTAAACACTTTATAGCAGACTAGCTTTTGCCCGCGACTTCGTTCGCGTGGAATAGTGACTTCCGGCAGATTTTTGGTTTATCTCGCGAAAAAAAAAAACTATCCTATGTCCTTTCTCAAGTTCCAAACTATGTCTGTACCAAATTTCATCAAAATCCGTTCAGCCGTTTAGGCGTGAAAGAGTAACAGACAGACAGAGTTACTTTCGCATTTATAATATTATTAGTATGGATAATTAAGCATGTGATAAAGGAACGTCCAACAAGTTATCCGTCAATGCACCCACGAATCAGTGATAATATTTTAGGAAGTACGGTTACCACTAAAAAAGTAAATTAATTGAAAGATATATATAGTTAGGAGACCCTACAATATTTATACTACGGCGTAGCACTTGGAGGGAGCATCGAACTACAAATAATTTATTGTAAGCATAATACGATAACAACAATGTTAAATGCTAGCTGTTCCAAAGTTACTTTCATCAAATTAGAAGTACTTTAGCGAAGAATGTGTAAAGAGTCTACGTCATTTGTATAAAACTTTTTTCATATAAAGTTCAAATCATGCTCCATATTAAAATTCTTAAGCCTTATCAGACAACGAAGTTAACACAAAAGAAATAAAACTTAAAATAGTCCGCTTGAAGATGTAAATGTAGACTCCCAACCAAGTTCTGCTACGGCGTAGCACTTCGTAGCACACTAAGTAGTAAGCAGCGATTCTTCAGCGAAGCATAACATGGAATCACGTCAACGTACCGACACTCCAACAACGTACAACTCAATTACCATAATAATGTTAACAATCCAGCCACCTAATAAACAAATTAAAATACCTACGTCACCAAAATTAATTACCTCTCGTCACACTCAGATCAATTTAGGTCTAAACTAACAATTAATGATGTACATTTTACTTGTAGTAATTTGTAAATTAAAGGTAACGTCAAATGTTATCAGTGACTACGGAACTAGCAACTTTTATATTCAGATGAAGAAATAAATGTTGTTTCATTTTGAATTCTAATGCGCGAGGTTAAGAGTTAGGTGTTTGTAGCGGTGTGTTGCGCAGGAGTGTGTATGTTTGTAAGAGTGTGGTAGCTGGCAGCGGGCCCGCTGCCCACAACGGAGCTTATAAAAGAGGGCGGCAATCTGCTCCCGCGCCCGGCGCGCACTCTCGACGCTTTCCTCATGGGGCGCACAACTTCCACCCGATAGTACCTACAAAACAAAAAATACATTTTTATGTATCACATATAGGAGTGAAGGGACCAAGTGATAAAGTGATACGGTAAGTTTGTTTGTCAGCGGACCACGGAGGACTGTGATATCTGTGCAGTGACTGTTCAGTGTTGCCCCACTTGCGGAATGTGCTTTCATATTTGAAGAGTAAACGGACGTTTTCAGTGCGAATGCGATAAAAAAGAGATGTGAAAAATTATCGTCTTGAAAAATAGCAACAGCTCCAACGTAAACGCAGATTTGATTACATAAGCCAGTGTTACCAGGAGCGAAAAATAAATGGACGTGGTATTTTAATGACAAGAATACACAAAAGTTCTTAAAAGTGATTTGGAAGTATTTGTGAAGATTAATTTGAAACTAGTGA
Organism: Diarsia mendica; assembly: GCA_949316265.1. Classification (NCBI taxonomy): domain Eukaryota; kingdom Metazoa; phylum Arthropoda; class Insecta; order Lepidoptera; family Noctuidae; genus Diarsia; species Diarsia mendica. The sequence goes on from OX438897.1 coordinate 18,914,745, forward strand.
TCTCCATCTAGTGGTGAAGTATAAAAATAAAATTAACACAATTAATATTTATTTCAAACTTCCAGTTAATCCTATATATCCTAGTAATGCTGGCTTGTGACAAGTCATAACACTGCAAAAACATATAAATTTAAAAAATCATAACATCTCGATGTGTGGAGGCCACAGGCGCCATCTTTTAGCTCTGACGTAGATCGAGATTATGTGCTAGATATTATGTGCTGAAGATATTTTAGTAAGGAATTCTATTAGTTGACCATTGCACCACTCTATTTAATTAATACTTATGTTTTTTCACAGATTTGCATTCAAATTCAAACAATTTTCGAAAAGTTGTCTATAAAGGCTTATTTACTCACTTGTATTGTACATAAATAAAGCTTGAAATCAAGCCACTGTTAAATTGTATTTTCTTTTGTTACATTGATCATAATTGCAATTTATGTTGAAAATGTTATTTTGGAAGATTTTGCTCAAATATAACTAAAACACTTAAAAAAACATATCAATAAAACTGTAACGAATCAATGCTCATAAGTTGAAATCAGATAGCGCTGTTTATTCCACACTGTTACAGCCAGCTGTAAAAATACTCTTCATTTCAGACTGTAAAACCACGAAATATTGTAACAAAGCACCTAATATACGCTGACGTCAAACCGCGCCGTCATAAACTTATTATATTTACTGAAGATACAATATAAACGTTATATAAATACGGTATTTTAAAATGTCTTTTAAACGAGTCTACGTCACTCTGTGTGACCCTCATGCGATGTCACGTGTGACCGTAAGCTCGGCGCCCGCGCAATGCTAAAATAAATGAGTAACGAAAGCGAATGTACAGATTCTTGAATAGAAACACACAAAAATATTACATACCGCCTAAACTAAAGTTTACTAAACCGTAAAATCAAATTCAAAATAAACAATAACCAACTGTTTTTGCATCGTATACGATGTTATAAATTACAAACTGACGAGGTGGATAAGATATAGCTGAAATCTGAATAGACGGATTCTTGAAACAACTTTGTGTACTAAAAACATTGGCATCTCCAGCATTTCTATCAACACGCAATCACTCGCGGTTAACAATGGCCATTGGGTTTGTGTTATTTAAACTTTTCTCACTCGTATGTTCTACAAACACGTACGGCTTGACGCCCAATGTATCATTTTATTGCTTGACATTCAAATCTCATCGCCAAATAGATCGAGGTCAGGTCAGCATTGTCTATTCCCAGCTATTTTCTCCTTTAACACGCATAACGAACTTGATCCAAATCTATGTAGTCCGCCAAAACCCGCAAGTCAGTCCTGCCAAAGCAGACGATTACGACACTCCCAGTACGATAATTCTATTTTGATTATTACCTTCGGCCGTTTATTTTAGATGACGAATAGCCTCACGATATGGCTCGGTACGCCGACTCTATTTGATATCGGAATAATATATTCATACGCAACTCGGTACTCGTTAAATTATCTAGGAATTTTAAAAGCTCGTCCCACTGATCCGTTTAGTTGAGTATGTTCTTATTGGTTGTTAGTAGTTAGCTACGAGCATGAATGAACGATTAGGGCCCACTTAACGTTAATTATGAGCCAGAGAACGCACCCTAAATACGATTAACGTTATTTCGTTACACTCCCTAATACGCACGCACTGTGATGGAAAAATACAAAACATTATGAAGACCACAAAGCAAGTCTAAAACGTACATGCTTCGATTTCAATCAACTCCAAAATACACGTGAAATTACATAATCTTGCTGCTTACCTATAAACTACAAACCCAGGAACGTAGATATCCATCAAAGTCCAATCTTGCTTAGCGACTATATCTGTTTATCGTTACCGACCGACTCATAAACGAACATCTGGTCCTGGAAAAATGAAAAAGAAAATATAATTTCTATCAAAACGTCAGCATCCATTTAGCAAACCAAATATTGATTCATAAACATGAGGCAGTAATAAACAAAACTGGAGTAGACGAAGAGTTAAACTGTGGCTATACTTTTAATCTAGGTAACTCAATCAAAGAACTGAAATTGGAACGACTAAATTGACCATTATTTCCTTTGCAATATGGGGCAGGTAAATAGCTAATAAAGAATTATTGAGCTATGTGCTCAGGTGAATGAAACATTCAAAGGTAACGGATGCCTTGGATGCAGAAAACTGCACCCTATTTATACCGGGTGCCAACATCAACAAAACCTACTTCTTCATTTCACATTGTAAGTCAACGATCTCGCGTCGGAAGTGGGTCGGATGCGTACACGCAGCGTGTGTAGTAATGCAGGTATCCAACACAATCTTATATACAAACATATACGAACAATGAGAACTGTAGGAAATACTAAACTAAACAATAATAGCCTAATTACTTTAATCAAAGATGATACAAATACTGTCCATCCATAAATTATTATGAGGGTAAACATATTGATGCACCATTACAGCTTTATTGCTAAATATGAGCGACATAGAGCTTCCGAAAGCTATAAAAAATTACTCGAGTACAAGGAAAACACATGTTTCGCTAAGTGCCATTAATCAGAGAAGGCTTGAAGTTTTGACAGTTTTCATTTATAAATTGATACATTGAACAATTAGAAAATATTTACCACTTTCACAGATAGTTCACATGTCTTTTGATTTCGGGATGAAAAGTACCAAGTCAAAGTTATCCATTACGTTACTTTTGCTTCTTTAGCTTATTCGGCCTAAAATGTTCCCACTACTGGGACACAGGCTAAATGTCTATGAGAAAGAATGGGTTTTTGGTTCTAGGACATACCGGTTTGTTCACGATGTTTTCTATTTGTTTTGACGTTGGTCCTTAAAATTTGTTCAGTAATTGAAAACATATAATAAGACAGGAAGTCTCACTCAAATTATCGTCAAATGTTATAGTTTGTACACGAGACAAGTAGACGGACATTAGTTAAATTATTTCATAAAATATGACGAAGTGATATTAAAATATCAGACAACGTGGATATTAATTGATGGGCTATAAAATAGTACGCTAGCCGAGCTAGAGTGATTTTTAATCGCTCGTTAAACCTGCAACGATCATTTATTGCGAAGCAGTCATCCGGCCCGGCTTACATGTGTGTGCATCCATTACATCAGAACATCTGTGGATCAAAGAAAACAGTGGCTTGGAGTAGTGCGCTCAATCATCGGTTGCACAAGTTGATAGATTAGGCCTGAAACCACCGACTAATGTAATTGAGTTACTTTTGGTAAGGTTTATTATCACTCTTACTGCCGCACTCAGAGAGCTTTAATGATTACTTAGGCCATCACTAAGTCCCGTCGGGGCTGTGGTTTGTCCCGTCGGGGCTGTGGTTTGTCGCCCGTCGGGGCTGTGGTTTGTCGAAAGGTTAACGCGGCTCCGACACATGGGCGAAGAAGGAACATGGGTTTGGTTTTTAGTCAGTAGAAGTCTGACACTCCCCTTCGCTCTGCCCAAGAGCGGGGGGGGGTTATTCGATGAATTTCCACCCACCAAAAAAAAAAAAAAAAAAGGCCATCACTAAGTAAAGGTTTTGATAGTTTTTGTAAGACTAAACTGTCAAAACCTTTACTAAGTGATGGCCTAAGTAATCATCAAAGCTCTCTGAGTGCGGCAGTTAATGGTCCACTAACTACTTCTAAAAGTAAACAATAATAATTTTCTAAATGAGAACTTGACCGCATCATTTGAGAAAGACTCATTAATTGATTATTTTTCTTAAATGTTCTTAAGCAATTGAACTAAGTTTTCTGAATTGGTTGGGGGCTGTTTATTTATTTCAACTGAATGCCATATCTGTCAGTAAAACGTAAGTTTAATCTGAGTAACTGACCTGACAAAAGTATTCCCCCTATTACCTATATGGGACTTAAACATAACTGGCAAAATGTGTGTGTACTAATAAATACATCTCTGCCTAACCCTTCGGGGATTACAGGCGTTACGTTGTGTTATGTGTTACACTCTAGTTTTGCCCTTTGACTTCATCTTCCGAGTAAATTTTCCAATTTGTGTTTGTCTTAAAACCTTGGTTTGACTATTAAACAAACACCTTCAGTAGGTACCCCTAATCATTCGTAACTAGAACCAACACACTAATATTAATATCGGGAAAACTACGGCAACCTAAATATCGTTATCATAATAAACATCTAAACTTTTCCGTTTAGATCGATATCCGAATTCAATTTAGTTAATTGCTAGATATTTGTAGCTTATCTCTTCATTACTAAAACAAATAAACCCCATATCCGGTAATTTTTAAAACAGTTTTGTGAAAAAACATGAAGGAATGCCTAAACAAATATTTACACTGAATTGGAGTTAAAAATGAGTAGTTTCTGAAGTTTACTCTTACAATCATGCCTTTCCTACAATCGTACAGTTAGAACCCGGTTCATTAAAGAAAGGAATCTAATAAAATGGCAACACATGGCATGTCCTCTCGCTCGCTCACTATAGTGTGCGAGCGTGAGGACATGATAAAAACCGCCATTTTAGATTCCTTTCTTTAATGAACCGGGTTATACTACTACGTACTAAAACCACAAATCGATGTATATAAAGTGAAACCTAACACACCCGATAGAACTGTCGAACAAAAGCACAAAAGCGAAACTCCCTGAAAGTTTCCCGAAGTTCCTGAAAGACTTGACAAATTGTCGCATGAGAACACTGAATGAATTCATATTGTCGATATAGACAGAGCCTTTGAAGTATTTTATTTATGAACCATAAAATCTTGTTTTTACGAATTATTATGTAGCGTAGGTAACTTTTAAAGTTTTAATAGCCGCTGAATTATTTTCATGTAAGAGACTACAGTCAACATTGGTTGGTAACTACTTCCCGGCTCATCTAATATGCCAACATGCCAGATTTAACTAATCACATTCACGCTAATCAAAGAAATATATTCTTTAAAACACTATCGTTTCCAGACGCTAAAATAAACGTTAACATTGGCATTCAGCTGTTTCCCTGCGATTTTCTATTTTCACTCTCTAAATATATTCCAAGTACCTACTTCACACAAGGTTGACATTTTTCCGTGGCTGCCGTGAAATCGATATCGTAAACTCGCTCTTTTAAATTCCCAAAAGACATTAGACAGGTCTTATTTTTTTTATTACCAAACGTCAGTTACCTCCATATTTCTGTGAAATGCCAACGTGAAAAGCGAATTTTTATATGGTAAATTACTAAGGTGAGTTCACTGCTTAATTAAACTACCCATGTAATAAAGCTTTCATTTATGGTATGTCCCCAGACGATAACAATCGTCATATTCATATTTTATCCATCACAAATGCATTTGATTAGACAAACAACATGTTTGACAGATCATACTCGCACAGTGATCTAGAGATACTACTTGCCTAGCTGCTAAGATTTTTGACGGACAGCATGCCATAGTCCTTAATAGTTTCTAAAGCCTCATGATTGTATCTGCTATGGGCGTAAACACTTCAAATCTCCTAGTCAAAATATTAATTGCAATTACATTTACGCCTACGGTTACTATGATTATATTTACGAGTTCATCATTTTGATTATGATGGATCCGTCCAATCTATTAGGTGAAGACATGATGGGAAAATATTCAGTATCATAGATCAGCGTCATCGGAGAGCTTATCTTTGCCAACAGCAGGTACCCAGACTCCAATGTCGACGTGTCGGCCACGATCCAATTGTACAGCAATAATTATCCACCCGATAATCAACATCCACAAATAAATTAAGTATTTCATTTTGCTACAAGAATACGCTTTTGACGTCAGTAGAAAAGACCAACAATACAGAGCTACTGAAGCTGAAAACGACCTGAAAACTTAATTTCACAATGATAACTGAAATCCACTTAAAAAGCGATAAGCTAATGTTTGTTCAGTGTAGGCTTATCTTGATAAAACACACATGTATGAGCTCTTCGTTCTTTTATCCCTCCCGCCACGGTCGATTGGCGACATGGAGCACAATCAGATTGGCGATTACTGAAAGCTCTTTCGGTCTTGGCCGGTAAAACCCTTTAAACCGAAAGAATAACATGGTGTTAAATAAAAAAGGAGAACCTTTTTAATAATCGTAAACAGAAGTAACCATCACACAACAAGCACCGGGAGCTCGAGCCGGGCAGCGACCGCTATAAAAAGATCATCATAGGACGGTCGGTGACGGCCGCTGTGCGACATGCAACCCTGGAAAGCGACTCGACTGTGCCATCGAGTACTGTTGCCAAAATAATTAAAGAAATCTCCGACGGTGTCCCTCCACCGCGCCCGCGCCGCTCTAAAATCGTCGCTCTTCGCCCGGGAGTCACTACTCGGGGCGCGGCGGGAAAACATCTCCCGCGCCACTCTTATTTCTTCTTTCCTTCCCGACGCTGTCGAAAAACAATATTCCAGTAAGTTTCATAATACCACTATAAAACCAAACAACCGTGAGTGTAGCGACCCCAAGTGCGAATTAAGTGTCATCCCAGAACCAAAAGGAAATTAGTGATTATAAATAAGTGATAAAAGTGTTACATAACGCGAAACAAATTTCAGAATTTTAAAAATACCGCATTTTGTAGGCGCCTATGGCACAAAAATAGCTTTGAGTCACGTGGTACAAATTCAACTTAAAGCATGGCTCCACATTTAAGTATGATCGTAAATTGTATTAAATATTTAAATTGAGAAAACTAAACTTATTTTGGAATCATCGTTAAAAGATATTAACTTTTACTTATTTATTAAATTTTAGTAGCTTATTCTAAAATACTGTAACAGAAAAAGGAATCTCGTTTGACAAAAATAGTATCAATCCCGCGTAAAAGGTGGCGCTGCCATCGACCCCTCTTCTACGTCAGTTTCGTAAAAAATGACGGCTGGATTAGATACGTGTTCATGTCGTTTATGATATTTACGAGAAAAAAGTATTAGATTAGTACAAATTGTAGTAGTTTACAAAATAAGAGTTTAACGCTAAAAATAAGTGAAATACTAAAATAAGATAGACACTTCTCATGTATTAAAAAAACTTCTTGGTGAGTGGTGCAGTGGTCAAACGGTGCTTGCGATCTAGGAAATAGCTTGTTAAATCTAATAACAATAGGAGTCTCCCTATTTTACAAATATCATTGAAAATAGGGATGTGGAATTCAAAAACTGTAATAGAAAAAAAAATGTTCTTTATTTTTTTCATTTAAAAAAAACCCGATTTCAATAGAACTGTTTCCCTTTCTCTAAAAATTAAGGACATTAATATTGTAAACAATATTTTTTCATTGAATCTAGAAAATCATCATCATTAAATTGTTAAAAATACGTCGCATTTAAAAATTATTCTCGCACAGCAACATAACCTCAAAGCTTTCAAGTTGATAATGATGACTCGTCATTTCTAACCTATATTTTGTTCTTGCTTTTTAGAACTGACGGCAACGTAGTAATTCCACCATGGAGGACGCTCACTCGAAATCCGTGGAAGAAGTCTTAGGGTACTTCGGTACAGACCCAGACAAAGGCCTTAGTGGAGACCAAGTTAAAAGGAATCAAGCTAAATATGGGCCAAATGGTAAGTACACTGTTTACCTGAAACATGTAAACAATTTTTCATTACTTTCATGCCTGTTTTATATTGTGTGATAAACTATTCAGAACAGATAAAACTACTTTTTTCAGATGATTGAATCTTGACATAGAGGTTTATTCTGCAATAAATAATTAAAAGCAAAATAATTCTAACCATGTCCTGGGTTAGACAACATAATTAAATTGAGTTTCCCCAAGTTGTTATCATGCTAGTACCTACGTAAACTGCCAATAAAATTAAAACCTTTTTAGTTCTTTAAACCTCAACTATGACATCATCACAGAACAGTTAACTCAATTCTGGTTAGCATAAAATATATAATTTGCATACCAACCTACTTAAAACTAGACTTTTTAAATTATACTTGTTTTGCATTACATTGCTAATCCTAGGTTTTTATCTTTAAATATCGACAACCAATAATGGGTTAAAATGGGCTTCCCAATGGACGCTATTGTGAATAGGTACTGCAATTTAATTTTAGTATCGTGCTGTCAATGGTCTATTGTTTTTGATAAATGTATTACATACATTTATTTAAATTTTTAATTATTGTATTACATAGTGACAATTTAAAATGGTATTCATTAATGCAATAATAATTTAATATGATGACAACATTTGAAAACAACATTTCAATGTCATGTTTTATCTCCTGCTAATAGGCTTTAATGCTTAATTTATGTCTAAATACCAAGATTACTATTCAATTTCATTAGTAAATAGGTTCTGATTTCTAGTACTTTTGCTACTAAGTACCTATGATCAAATTGGATTAATTAATTTTAGGTGGGCTATCAGTCAGGGTCATTTGATATTTTGCCAGCAGTTCAGACTTGGCCATGAATCATTATGCATTAATCTTGAAAAGCTAAAGTCTTTTGAGATAAAAATAGGAAAGTAATTGGGAACATACAATCATGAGAATATTATTAGAGAAAAGCAGGTACAGTCGAACAAGCTAATAAGCCAGCTAACTTGTATTTACTTTTTAGATTATATAGATACATTTAGAGACTGATGTCAAATGATACAGCGTTTGACATCAGTCGCTTAATGCAAAACACTTTATAAAAAAAAATTGCAATCATTATTTTGAATGTACTAGAATTATAAAGGTTTTGAGCTGTATAATTATTAGCTTATTTGACTGTAAAATAGACTAAAATAAAATATCTGTTGCCACACCTATAACTACTATCAACAATAATGATGACTTGAATTTCAAATAGTACAAAAAGAATAAATCAACATAAACATTATGTAATATTATTATTAATCCAAATTATCAATGTATGTCATGTGAACACAAGGTCAAACATCTTCCGATCCATGATTGTTGCATATTTGTCATACATTTTATGATGAATTAGTAGTTACAATTTATTTCTAAACATTATGAAGCCGTATAACTGCAAATAATACAAAACGTGGTGATGTCCAGGAGATGAACTGCATCTAAGCAAATTGTTCCGACACACTATTTCTAAAGTGCATTGTCTGTAGAGTGCCAGTATCTTAAGAGGCGAACTAACCACCTTGGCCATCTCGACTTCATATTATAATGAGAAATATTGCTTCCTTTGTAACACAGAGCGTCATTCATATACCTAGGTACTAATTGCATTCTATCATTCAGTGTGTTTGTTTCTTTTTCAAACATATTTATGTGTGCTTCAGTAATGCAAACACAAAACGAAGACTTTCAGTATTTTTCTATTCTCATGACCAAATAGGCAGCTCAAATCTCTGATGACTCACTGGTTCACTACAGAAATGGTCCCATTTCGAGCCCACCACATGTCAGTAACATTGCCCTACACGTGTTTCTACTCTGTCAGCAAACATATAGCATCAAAACATGCCTTGTTCCGAGAACTATGTAGGAGTAATCAATAACCTGACCGAGGTGTAAAAAATAGAAATATTTATGAAACTAGACAAGTTAAAAAATTGAGACTGGCCCACATCGTACTTGATAGAACGTTTGAATGAAAGCAATCCCGATAGATGTGTTTCGCTTAGTTATGCTTATTACGCAAATATCTGGGGTGTGGGCGAAGTGTAAATGAATCCGCTGTAAGTACATAATCTCCCCATTCGGTGCACCGTAGCTAATTGCACGGAGATAACGACACATCCCATTGAATAAACATTGCCATAATGTATGGCGCACATTTTCATTTCATCGGAAAAAGTTAAATAAGACAAAAATTGCATTCAATAGCCCAAATATACTATCCATATGAATTCAGGTATCTTGTTGTGTTTCGAACTGACATTGTTGATTGTTGTTTCAAAATTTAAACAAGTGATTGTTGCAAAGGATAAACATGCATGTGTTTCTAACTTCTACAATGTTGTTATCATAAGCAGCTCTGCCCAAGAGCGGGGGGGGTTATTCGATGATTTTCCACCCACCAAAAAAAAAAAAAAAGCTGATGGCATGGTAATACAAAAATCCCAGTCGTCACATTTTGTCAATTCCCACAACGTTCGTGACTACTAACAGTTACCCTTTAATTTTAACAAATCTGCGGCCAATTCAACTAATTGCTCTTTTTAGTCGCCTTCACTAAATAACTAATTAAACAATTTACGGGCCTCTAATTAACAAAACCCTAACTTTTATTATACTTTTCCACGTAAGAAAAACCAGGGCAGGTCGTAGTATTGACACAATATTAATGGGAGTTTTATCTCGCTAAGTCACCAACTAAATATTTGCTAGCAACTATACGATAGTATAAAAACTAGATCTCTCGCAATCTTTATCTTAGCTACGTGTTACAGTACATATAACAAGGAAAAAAGGTTTTAATTACTTTTATGTAGATACTTGCTAATTGTTTAAACATAAAGTAGGTACCTACCATAAATATTATTTTCTTGTTTGTCATAAAAACATTTGCACAGATTCTCTTTGTATTTTACAAGGAATATAACCTAATCTTGTGCAAAATATTTGCACTGAAGATAATAAGACAATGTGGGTATTTAGAAAAAGTTCATAGATCTTGTAGGATTGATTCATTAAAACATTTCAATAGGTGTTTAATCATTATTATGGAATAGCTGAACCCGCGCATGCGTTGCAATGCGTTTTTCGTACCTACCTATCTACTACCCTATCTTTTTTTTTTTTTTTTTTTCCAATCCAATCTGCAATCAGTCGCAAGACTATAAGCAGATGAGTTAAGTGGGTATGGCGTTTAGGTGAAGAGACCAATGTCTCGACTGCCTTTTTAGAGCACATCCTTCCTTTTCAGCCTTTTAACCGTTAGGGAAGGTTTTATTAGATCATTGGCCAGGGTATTTGGATGAACCGAGAGCAGGTCAGCATATTTCCTTTTGAATTTGTCAATTTCAGACTGAACAGTGGGGACGTCAAGATATTTGTGGATCTCGTCATTTCTGGAGAACCACGGGGCACTTGTGATGGTACGCAAAATGTTGTTTTGAACACGTTGAATGTACATGACGTTGCTCTTGCTAGCAGAGCCCCACAGTGGGATTCCGTAGGTCCAGATGGGCTTCAACACGGAGTTGTAGATCAGTAGCTTGTTATCGGTAGACAGGACAGAGTTTCTGCCAATAAGCCAGTACAAGTTACGGAACTTATGATTAATTTCATCCCGTTTCTTCCTTACGTGATAGTTCCAGGTGAGCCTTCTGTCTAAGTTAAAGCCCAAGTATTTTACATTCTCAGTATCTGGCAGAACATCAGTGCCGAGTTTAACAGAGGGACAATTTCCCCTTCTCAAAGTGAATGTGATGTGATTCGATTTTTGTGCACTGGGCCGGATGCGCCACTTTGTCATCCATGCATGGGTCTCGTCTAGTAGGTGTTGGAGCTTATTACTAGACTCTGCTGGGAACTACCCTATCTAAAAAAAAAAAAGTATCCTACGTCCTTCTCCTGGTTCTTAGCTACCTACCTATCTACCAATTTTCAGCTAAATCCGTCCAACCGTTTTAATGCTATGTCGTGACAACGGAAAACGGGTTTCATTTTTATATATTTTATTATAGACGATTAGTTAACATGCCTTAAAATAAATGTGATAGCCTCTTACATAGGGTGTGTAGATCGAAGCATCTAGTGGTGGTAGGTGATACGGCCGGGGGTGGGTGCGGCCACCGTGATGTTTATTTATAGTGGGTCCTCGTTGTCGATCAGCGCTGAGGCGGAGGCTGCCAGCGGTGCGTGTGCCCACAGGCCACGAGGGACCCCTTCACGCGTGACAACGTCCATGTTACCTACCTAGCACGTCATAGACCCATACTCTCGCTAAAACAACACCGCGTCGATCAGAGACGTCTCTAGCCCATGTAGCGCCCGTGTGCAAACATTATCCTAGCGCCCCCTCTATTTTCATCATTAGCCAAGAAAAGTAGCAAAAAGACAATTTACACTTTGTGTTTATTTTTCAAAGTCAAATCTTTTTTTAAATTCAATTTCATTGGTTCTAAGTAGTTTCTATGTACCTACGTCATATTCGATAGCCATTATAGCTAATAGTGTATTATGGTTGATTGGTAATCGATTGTCGTGGTATGGACATATTATTAAGATGCGAAGGAATGAAGGAAATGTTGTGAGGAAAATGTTGAGTATGAATGTAGATGGCTATAAGAGTAGAGGAAGACCAAAGAAACGATGGATGGACTGTGTGAAGGATGATATGGCTAGAAAGGAGGTGACTGCTGAGATGACGAGAAATAGGGAAGTATGGAAGAAGAAGACATGTTGCGCCGACCCCATGTAGCCACGGGATCCGTGGACAACATTTTTTTTTTTTTTTTGTAGAAACGGATCCCGGGATCCGTGGAGACAAATCGCCGGGATCCGTGTTACGCCAAATCAGATCCCGGGATCGGTGGAGACAGACCCAACAATTTTGGCACATCGAATAAATGAGAAATTCATACATATGAATATGATAAAAATGGTCTCTTTATGAAAAAAGCAAGAGCGAGCGAAGCGAGCTCGAAAATTTTAGCCCCCGCCTCGGAAAGGTTATTTTTATCATTCAATAAAATTATATTTAACTTACTTTTACTACTAACGCATTGAAAAATGGGGCAATAATAAAAACTCTGCGGCAAGAGCGAGCGAAGCGAGCAAAAAAATTTGAGCATTCCAATTATGAGATGGGTTAGATTTTCTTTTTACCGTGAATACAGATTTAAATAAAATAATAATTTAAAAAACAATCTTTTCAATCAATGTAGTGTCACCAGAACCAAAGTTATGAACTGTGAGCAACCTTTCAGCTCAATCGGATGAGGGGAACTGGTTTGAAGTTCAGTTGCAAGATTTAACCAATACTAACAAACTGACAAGGGAACTAGTGGGTGGCGGGTTAGAAGAAATATAGTAATAGGTATAGATTTTCTAGATTTGCGGGGCGGCAGACCGGAATTTTAATTAATTGTCTGATGACATAACCATGACCTGACGCTGCCGCTTGACTCCGCTCTGTGCCGCCCCCTGAAACGCGCCGCCGGGGGCCATGGAATAAATAAAATAACAGGCCAGAGGGGGTTGGTTAAGTAGATGTCACATGTCTTCGATTTTTCTCCTTGGGCGCTCCGTAGCGAGCGCTGATCGGCGCCCACATGGACTCTGCGCTCGGGTACTACCCACACCCTGCACTATATGTAAAGACGCCTTTGCCAGTTTTAGTTGTAATAACATATCTTACACAAATATTTTCTATGCATTTATTTTACATTGATACCAATTCATGTGGTTTTCCCACATTTGATTTTTCAAAAACCGATCGAACGAATTCGATAATATTTTAATGGAATCTCCTGGCGCCCCTGTATCTCTGGCGCCCTGGGCCTTCGCCCAACCGCGCCCTACCCTAACGCCGAGGTGTCGCACTAGAGGGCGCTCGGCGCCCCCTTAGACCCGGCGCCCGTGTGCGCCGCACACCCTGCACTATAGGTAAAGACGCCTCTGGCGTCGATAATAATAAGCCGTTTGCCATGAAATAGGTACATAACCAGTTATCGATACGTAGTTACACGAATATTAATACCTCTTTGACAAAAGATACGGTATCATTTGGAGCTGAAACTGTAGTAGGTATCCCAAGGTTTTGTCAGCATAAAGAACAGCCAAACACTTCAGGAAGAGGAACCATTTACTCAGTCGAACATCTTCTTAAATTCATAACAGCATTGGTTAGTAATAAAATTCATCGTTTTCAAATTATCATTCACCTGCAAGACTAAACTTTGTGTACCTATAAGCAAAAGAGGAGGATAATGATAAAACCGTTACAAAAAAATACGTTGCTAGTGCGAGATCCCGCGAGACTTGTTGTTTATTTTCTCGCCTTCGTACACTGACGATTATTTTGCTGCAGAAAACATAAACTACACGTCACTTCACTCGGTGAGGCACGGTCACAATACCGAAAATCTCAAGCGAGTACCTACCTATAGATTTAAAAAGCATAAAGTGTGTCATCTTCAGTACAAGTTGACACTTATTTTAAAATTATTTACACTCTTCATTCACACCTGCTTTATGAACCTAACAGCTTCCGAACTGGTTTAACTTATTTTTGTTACCTGGTTTTTCATCTTTATTGTTTCTAGATGTAGAGCGAATAGTAGAACTTTTAATTACAATGATGCTGATTGCTGATGATTGATAAATGATAATGTACACATTACACACCAAAGCTTGCCTAGGCACCTACATATTCCTGTAATTTCATTCTTGATACGTTTAACTTATGAACCTAGGACTTCCCTACTGCAATCTTCATTCCGTGAAAACCGATCCCCGCCTACACTCGTTACACTAATCTGTCTTCAAGCGCTTGAAATAATATTTAGATCTCTCAGAAACTGAAAACTATCAAAAGAAAATCATTTATACTTAATCGCTGAACGCATTTTCGGTTTTTGCAGAATCTCATCAGCAAAACAAAATACAAAAGATTTGCTCTATTTATCTTTATAAACATTAACAATTATCGTGCATTGAAACGGTAATAAACCCCATTACTTGTAATGGCATGGTTATCAAATTGAAGTAAGACCGATCGATTGTTTCTAATGAAACCCGATGGTTATCCGATACTCGTCAATAATCATGCGTCCTCGAAACAGAAAAAACTAACATTACGTAGGTAGGTACATGTGCGTGTAGCTTCCGATAAACCGACATAATTATCTGTAAATTCTGTAATGCATGCTCATTATTGTATTCTAAACTTAAGTTATAAGTTGCGTATTCTGAGAGTACATGAGGAAATAATCATTTACCCCAGACTCATTTTCTGGGGGAATGTTGAAGTGCGCTGCGTCGGCGAGGATCATAAGTGTTTGAGTGCATTAAGGAGTCGATAGCACAGTCGATAGTGAACGGCAAGCCCGGGAATGCTGACTGCTACCGCGGCGAGATTCGAGTGCCTAGTGGCTGAAATATTATATAGGTACCCAGGTTTATTTTGGACGATCTACGTTGGCGGATTGCGTCTACGAACGCGGCTGACGCGCGATCCACACGACCATTGCACGTTCCAATATTTTATCTGTTAGAAAATTCTTTTATCTTTTCACCACTGAAACCGCAAAGACAGTACATTTTTGCCACACCGTCATATTTGCGGCGACATTATTCTTAGTTTTTCGTATTGCTTTGATCTAACTAAACACTTCATAAAACTAAACAACAACTATAGTATGAACCATTCTGATCAATCTGCTTAGGTAGGAGTCCATACTCGAAAGTGTGAGATCTTTGCGAAATTACTAATACGTCATCATCATTGACAGCCTTTCACCCACTGATATTTAGTCCTCTTTCGTTTTGTGCCATGCTTCTCTGATCTGTGGGAGTCTCATCCAGGTCATACCGGTTCATCGTAGATCATTCACCCATCGTTACAAGCCTACTTTAATCTACTCCAATTAAAAAAAAACAAAACAAGAGCATAATATTCAGTATTTTCAAATTGTAGTGGAACGTTAAATACCTATGAAGCGCCTCTGAGGACTAGACTCCCTTTGGGACTGACAATGTATAAAGACAAAATATACAACAACTCAAAAATATTTACTGTCCAAAGATTGGCTAGCACGCATTACACTATCTTCAGATTCATAAATACAACCTAACAACTAAAACTGTTGAAAAGATTTTTTATTCGAAGTAGAACATTTAGGTTGCTACAAATTCGTGATGGTGGTTTTCACCTGCCTTTCTCTCGATATCGTCAAAAAACTACTGACAGAACTTGCGAAACAAAACAACAATGTCAGTGTCCGTTCTTTATCGTACTTTCACCTTTATTCCGCGGTTACAAAGAAAGTTTTTTACGTTGCCAATCTCGTTTCATTTAGGCGGTATTGATGCATAATTGGATTCTGTCTTCAGCGAATCCCTCCAATCAGTGTCAGGGTAATCTTTGGCCACCTGTAGCACGTTGAGGTCATCTGTTTGTTACTATCGTTACCTATATTATTGCGACTCTATATAATCATCAGCACTGAAATAGCTAATTTTCCTCGTCCTTTGTTTTCGTAGCCTGTTAAAGTTAGCACTTACAGCTAGAATAGAAGTCGATGTATTGATATATTTATGGAGTGGGTGTAGCGTGACGGAATATTATGTATTGTTATAAGATTGTAAGTCTCGTCACGTACACGATGTAGGTACGCTATTTTGACGTCGGGACGTCGGGTATCAGGACGTGACACTTAAGTGTATGGGCGTCCTCGCGATTTTATGCGCCGTTGTTAGTTTTATTGATGAGCGCGCGAATGAGCAGTGAGCGCAGATGCTGACACGGCGATATCGATGCGTGGACTAATTGCTTACATTAGTCACGGTGGCGTGGCTGGCAGCAGAGCAGCCGGACTGCGGACGCAAATAGAGTCGATACAACGATTGACTTAGCGCACGTTGCCCGATTACACTCTACGATTAAGACACAGAAATCATGAAACTGATTCCACCTACATTTCTATGAACGTTATCTTTACTGCGTCGAAAAAGCTTATTGCGAAACATGCATCTAAACGTGGTCAGCTAAACTCAACTCCCGGAAGCGACACGATGTGGGAGGATATTCTAATTGTAAGGGCAGCATTTAGTATGAACATCCTGATTCGTCAATTTAAGCAAGTAGTAGTGATTAGGCAGATAGCAAAAGGATTGTACTAGAAGCATTGCGGCTGCGTCGTTGTTACGTAGAGTAGGAACTAAGTGCGCGTGTGAGGTCACTATGCAGGTCGCGCACGGCCCGGAGACGTGGCCCGCTAACTGCCCAGCAACTACTTAATCATAAACAAGATACGTTATATCAAAATACACCATATCGCACATGTGTATAAAATGTGTATCGCAGATTTAATATAATGAATGTGATAAAAAGTCTGAATGTCGCGCCAGCAAAAAAGATAAAAGTTTTCCGACCCCTACTACTTAGAAGACAAATAATTACTGACAAACATGTACACGTCACAAAGAGTTTTTTTGTAGGACACGATTCTAACATTGAGTGAACCAAATGCTGACGCATAACCTTCTACGGCAGTTCATAATAATAATAGTAGTAGCGCTACTCTAGTAATCTTTTATGCACAAGGTCCTAAGAACTTAATCTTTCAATAAGTATATTTTTATAAATATTTCATATTTAAAAATAAAGTGAGTACATACATTTATCAGTACTATTCTAACTTGTTTTACTCGACAGTGTTATTAAATAACACTGTCGAGTAATTATTTTATTTTAACGTTCCAAATTTTGGAACGTTAAAATAATTTATTAATAAATTATCCTCTTCGTTGAGCGTAATAAACCGGTTCGTAAAAAACATCGACTTTAAATTAAACAACAATATCTTTTTATTTGTTATTAGCATAATTATCAGTAGCTAGTTGAAATCAAAGGAGTGCGATAAATTTTGTATCGCAAAAACTGTATGTAGGTATCTTGATTAGCAAGCGGCCTGGTAAATATTATCACACGTGGTTTTCTTTGTTTTGAAATTGTTGATCTTGCGCAGTATCCGAATAGAAGCCGGTTCAGCGCTTACTGATAACGTCGTAATTGATATAATCTGCGTAGAGTGGAACTAGACAAATGGCGAGCAGATCTTGTTGAAATGCGGCGCCGACATTTGCATTTGACGTCACTATTATTGGCCGAACGTTCACGTTGATCGAAAACCACGCTGGGGCGCGCGGTGCAGGCGCTGCCGACCAGCCGCTGGCTCCGACCGATCCAGTGTATTTATGTACGATCGTAACTGCCGACATAGATCGCATGCCTGTTCTGACTAGTTTATCGCCTGTTAAATTAACTCCTTTGATCTTTTATTCAAACCTCTAATTATGCTTCTTTTCTCTTTTCAGAACTGCCAACGGAGGAGGGTAAGCGCATCGATTTGATAAATATTTCTAAGCTATCTACTGACCTCAATAAATTGACACAATATTCCTAATCCGTTCACTGTGTTGATTCCTTTTAAAGTTTCAACTTGAGCAATAACATGTATGCAGATAACGTAAACGGACGATAATATTTAGCTAGACAAGACTTCCATATCCTTGACGATAAGTAATAGACCACTCAGGAAATCTGAACTAATGTGTAAAGCCACTCCACTTGAGATGTGAACACTCAGGAAGTGTGGCAGTCCCCAATTGTATGTTAATTAAGTGGTTAAACTAATTACGCATACGACGATTAATCTGGCACATATATAGGGAAGTACAGACCCATAAATAAAGTAATCTGCATTTATAAGAACTCCCGTTCCTGTGGTAGCAATAATGTAATTAAATTGATCGAAATAGCTAATTTTAGGCTTGGTTCTAAATTATATTTGTATACTACGTAATACGTAGCATTTAAAAACTATTTATAGTTTCATGCAACAAGAATGTTGCACCTTAAAAATCTATAACTTTACCGGTATTCAAATAAAAACCATGCCAAGGTTCCGTGAGACACTTTTTGTTTACTTCAAAGCCTTGAAAACTCACGTTTGTTGAATCTTGTCGTCAAGTTTGCAATACATATTAATGACTAGAATAATGAATAGCCTGTTGTTTTCACAAGCTCGCAATCGTAAAATAATATAAAAAAAACGAATATAATGATAATACACTGTGCAAACATCAGCGTCAGATCCGGGGTGTCTGAAACCTGTATTGCCTTCTTTGTCCTACCTTCCTGTATTTTTTTCAAAAGCGTATTTCCAATAAATACGTGCCTGTAGTCGACTAAATTCGTCAAAACATAACCTTCTATTTTGTTTCCTTGTAGGCAAAAGTTTATGGCAGTTAGTCCTGGAACAATTCGACGACCTCTTAGTAAAGATTTTGCTGTTAGCCGCTATTATTTCATTCGTAAGTATTACTATCTTCGGAACTAGAATTCATTATCACAAACATTTACAGAAGTCTTAACAATATTCTTCTTTTATTTACAGGTTTTAGCTTTATTTGAAGAACACGAAGACGCATTCACCGCCTTCGTAGAACCTTTCGTTATTTTACTTATTCTTATTGCTAACGCTATAGTAGGAGTATGGCAGGAAAGAAATGCCGAATCCGCCATCGAAGCTTTAAAAGAATACGAACCCGAAATGGGTAAAGTAGTCAGAGGCGACAAATCCGGTGTACAGAAAGTCCGAGCCAAAGAAATTGTACCCGGTGATGTCGTTGAGGTGTCAGTCGGTGACAAGATCCCCGCTGACATCCGTCTTATTAAGATTTTCTCGACCACCATCCGTATTGATCAGTCCATCTTGACCGGAGAGTCTGTTTCCGTGATCAAGCACACAGATGCCATTCCCGACCCCCGCGCTGTCAACCAGGACAAAAAGAACATTCTCTTCTCCGGTACCAATGTCGCCGCCGGCAAAGCCCGTGGTGTCGTCATTGGAACTGGTCTCTGCACTGCCATTGGTAAAATCCGTACTGAAATGTCCGAGACTGAGGAGATCAAGACACCTCTGCAGCAGAAACTCGACGAGTTCGGTGAGCAGTTGTCCAAAGTCATTTCAGTTATTTGTGTTGCCGTATGGGCCATCAACATCGGTCACTTCAACGACCCCGCCCACGGTGGAAGCTGGATCAAGGGTGCCGTGTACTACTTCAAGATCGCCGTCGCCCTGGCCGTCGCTGCCATCCCCGAAGGTCTGCCCGCCGTCATCACCACTTGTCTCGCTCTCGGTACCAGGCGTATGGCTAAGAAGAACGCTATCGTAAGGTCGCTGCCTTCCGTAGAGACCCTCGGTTGCACATCTGTTATCTGCTCTGACAAGACCGGTACTCTGACCACCAACCAGATGTCTGTTTCCCGTATGTTCGTCTTTGAGAAGATCGAAGGTGGCGACAGCAGCTTCCTCGAGTTCGAAATCACTGGCTCCACCTACGAACCTATTGGTGATGTTTACCTGAAGGGGCAGAAGGTCAAGGCTGGCGAATTCGACACTCTTCACGAACTGGGCACTATTTGCATCATGTGCAATGATTCCGCTATTGACTTCAACGAATTCAAACAGGCATTCGAGAAGGTCGGTGAAGCCACTGAAACCGCTCTTATTGTACTCGCTGAGAAAATGAACCCCTTCAACGTTCCCAAGACTGGACTTGACCGCCGCTCCAGTGCTATCGTTGTGCGCCAGGAGATTGAAACCAAATGGAAGAAAGAGTTCACTCTTGAGTTCTCCCGTGACAGGAAATCCATGTCCTCATACTGCACGCCCCTCAAGCCTTCCCGTCTTGGAACCGGACCCAAACTGTTCGTCAAGGGCGCACCTGAAGGTGTGCTTGACCGTTGCACGCACGCTCGTGTCGGAACTTCCAAGGTTGCTCTGAACTCGACCCTCAAGAACCGCATTCTGGAGCTCACCCGCCAATACGGTACCGGTCGCGACACCCTCCGTTGCTTGGCCCTGGCTACCGCTGACAACCCACTTAAGCCTGAAGAAATGGACCTCGGAGACTCCAACAAATTCTTCACTTATGAAGTCAACCTTACCTTCATCGGCGTCGTCGGCATGTTGGACCCTCCCCGTAAGGAAGTGTTCGACTCCATCGTCCGTTGCCGCGCCGCTGGTATCCGTGTCATCGTCATCACTGGCGACAACAAGGCCACCGCTGAAGCTATCTGCAGGTAATTTACAAAATTTTCTATGAGTTTTTTATTAAGTCCTCATAAAATCATTACTCAATAAAATACTGATATTGAATGATTAGTTACGCTAGATAACACTACACAATTATAAGTTTTAATGTCCTAGATAAGAGCCCTTCTGGAACATTCTCGCCTACGTCCTGAACTCACATTTCCGTGATCAGAAATCAATAAACTTGTATATTTCAGACGTATTGGCGTGTTCACTGAAGAAGAAGACACAACTGGCAAGTCTTACTCTGGTCGCGAGTTCGACGACCTGTCCATCTCTGAGCAACGCGCTGCTTGCGGCAAGGCCCGCCTGTTCTCCCGTGTGGAGCCCGCCCACAAGTCCAAGATTGTTGAGTACCTGCAGAGCATGAACGAAATCTCCGCTATGGTAAGATTTCCATGTATTTTTAAACAGAAGTTAGCATTTTTCCTAATGAACACAACTCTGAACAAAATCCCAAGTATTTTAGTGAATCAACACAACAGCAAAATAACTACTACATTGTAAACGATATCTTCATAATTTACTGGAACACCATGCGCCAATATTATTGAATGTTTACACATTGTAATACATATTGGAAGTGTTCTGTTTACGTTAGGGCAGCGATGTTTATAAACTGGAGTATCGAAACTTATCGTGGAAGAATTATTGGTACGTAAGGCATTGTGATGGCGATGACATGTTCAATATGACGTTTACAGACTGGTGACGGTGTGAATGACGCGCCCGCCCTGAAGAAGGCCGAGATCGGTATTGCTATGGGATCTGGTACCGCTGTCGCTAAGTCTGCCGCTGAGATGGTGTTGGCTGACGACAACTTCTCATCCATTGTCGCCGCTGTTGAGGAAGGCAAGTATTTCACTTACTATATCTTTGCTAAGACAGTATAATATATATTATCATCATATTGTGTAAAATCTAGAAATTCTAACGTTTTTATATAATTACACTTCAGGTCGTGCCATCTACAACAACATGAAGCAGTTCATCCGTTACCTGATCTCTTCCAACATTGGTGAAGTCGTATCCATCTTCTTGACTGCCGCTCTTGGTCTCCCTGAGGCTCTTATCCCCGTACAACTGTTGTGGGTCAACCTGGTCACTGACGGTCTGCCCGCTACTGCCCTCGGTTTCAACCCACCTGATCTCGACATCATGGACAAGCCTCCCCGTAAGGCTGATGAGGGTCTGATCTCTGGATGGCTGTTCTTCAGGTAAAAATATGATACAAATAACTTTAGAAAGAAAACTCTTTGAAATAGTTCGGTTGCTGTAACAGTTTGATAACTTGTCAGGTACATGGCTATTGGTGGTTACGTCGGTGCCGCTACTGTCGGAGCTGCGTCTTGGTGGTTCATGTACTCGCCCTACGGACCTTCCCTCACTTACTGGCAGCTTACCCATCACTTACAGTGCCTCGGAGGAGGTGATGAGTTCAAGGTACGATCGACAACAATGTACACATTTTTAAACTTGTAATTTTCTTCATCATGATACTTAATATTTTTTTGCGATTTTAGGGCGTCGACTGCAAGATCTTCACTGACCCTCACCCTATGACGATGGCCCTTTCCGTATTAGTAACAATTGAGATGTTGAACGCCATGAACAGTTTATCTGAGAACCAGTCGCTGGTGTCGATGCCGCCGTGGTCCAACATGTGGCTCGTCGGCTCCATGGCTCTCTCCTTCACCCTCCACTTCGTCATCCTCTACGTCGAGGTGCTGTCGGTGAGTACCGCTCCATCAGTTCCAGTAGCCGCACATGCAGCGGTCGGTCAGTACTAGTGCTAACTTGTGTGTTCGCAGGCCGTGTTCCAAGTGACGCCGCTGTCCATGGACGAGTGGATCACGGTGATGAAGTTCTCGATACCCGTGGTGCTGCTCGACGAGGTGCTGAAGTTCGTCGCGCGCAAGATCTCCGACGGTGAGAAGAAGTCGCAGCTCATGCACTGGCTCAACGGCATGCAATGGATTGTGCTCATGTGGGCCGTGTTCTTTGGCCTGATCCTCTACGGCCCTCTATAAGCCGGCCCGCCCCGTGTGCCGTGCCACCACCCCGTTTGATTCACATCTAATACCCTCCTATCGATTTCTGCGCCACCCACCTATTCTATTCATGTTGCAGTTTATATTGTCTATTCTCGTGTGTGAACTGATAAGTTATTTCGAGTGTGGGTAGCGCACGGAATTTAACTGTGGAAACCGATAGACTATGAGCTGCGCTCACCACAGTACCAGTCATCTAACCGTTTGGAATGCTAATTCTGGCTCACCCGGTGTGTGAAGTGACCCTGTGCCGTGCACGAGTGCCCCGGTGTCGGACACAGGACGCGAAGTGAACGAGTGACTGGACGTCGGACTAGCTACCATCAGTGTTGTAGTTGTCTGTACTGCTTAGGAGTAGATCTTACAGAGCCGTGGCGGCCAAGGCGGCCCGCTCTAGTGATTATGCATTTTGTATGTGCGAGACAATAAATTTATTGGAGCTCATTTTTTTACAAATTCGTGAGTTCGACTAATATTATCTTCCTTTACTGAGTACATATACATAATTATATACACTTATTTGATGTGAAGTGGCTGTGAAGACCTTCATTATAAATGCTAACTAATGAAACACCAAAAATTGGTTTTATTGAACGGTATTTATAAGTTAGATTAATTGCATTTGATACATTTTGTATACAGTAGCATGGGAAGCTCCGCATTCAAATATGTTATAGTGAACTCGCACATCGCTCAGTACCTTGTCCGAATGGACAGCAGACATGTTATAAAACATACTATTGTAATAAATAGTAATGTGCATTGTTAGCTTAGTGTAATTTATCGTAAGTGTATTATTAGGGACGTGGTTACAATATTATTTTCTCAGCATAGGTAGTACTGTTATCAAAAGAATGTCTTTCGCCTCTGTCCTTTCACTGTGGTCGCTTCTTAACATTCCTATATGCATTTCTTTTTTTTCTTTTATCAAACCTTGTTTTGGTATTGAGAAGCGCTCTTATTAATCTAAGCTAATATTAACTAATGAATGTGTCCTTAGGCTGAACTAACCTCGTGCCTTAGTGTGAACGTAGGCGGATTGCATAATGATTGCAAGCCAGCTAAATAACCATGCGTCCGGATCGTCTGCATTGTTACTACAAGGTAGCCGCTCAGCAGTCGTACCTTTACAGTCCGACTGTGTCACTGTGCAGTTGTCTTGCAGTGACGATGTGGTCGGCCTGGCAACAACGTGCTAACTTGCTTACACCGCTGCTCCACTGCTTGTGACCAGTGTTGCCGATCATAAAAATCAGAATTCGGTAGAAATAATGTGAAAAATCGGTATATTGAAATAAAAATCGGCAGTTTTGCATTTAACCTTTATTTTTATATTGTTCATTCATCATCATCACTGTTACCTTCTTCACTTTTCCACTTTTTGTCCATTCGAGTTAATAAATTACTGTCTAACGCAAAATCGAAACAATTATTTTTACCTATTAGACATTTTGTATGTAAATTTGCAAATAATATGTGAAACAGAGATAGCTTAATACAAATATGCCAATGTATAACAGGGACCGCAACAGATCAATAGCATCCGTTTTAAATGAAACAAAAAACATTCGCCTAGTGCTGCCTTCTCTATGATTTTACGCTATATATACGCTATATTCTCTATGATTTTACGCCCTTACGGTTTATCGGTAGATTAAACCTCGATTGATAGACGTATCGGTAGATCGGTAGATTGTTAAAAAAATCGGTTAAAATACCGATTTTTCGGTAGCATTGGCAACACTGCTTGTGACATACAGTCAAGTGCAATCCGCCCGCGAACACCCTTCGTAGGTCAAGTAATAGGTACGTCACAACTATTACTTGCGCTACTAGTGACCTTCATATACCTACATCGAAACAATATCATGTCAAGCCTTGTTTCAATACAATTGTGAAATACTATTAACATTTTTGTTTACTGTGTAAAATGTATATTTATTACATTATTTCCTACACAATAATTTATTGAAATAAAGCAATATAGTCTATGTATGTACGAACTTAAATTGGCTGACAGATTCCATGTACGATATAGTACTTTTATTTATCTATATTTACTAATTGATGTAATTTTAGTTTGTCTCCTGTTTTTAAAAATAACCTTTTATATCAATTTATTACACCATTGAGACATAATATTACTTTTAAGTTTATAAACCCGATTCAAAATTTGTTCCGTTATGTGTGGTACAAGGTTAGTACGTACATATGTTTTTTTTTTATATTTATTAAACAGTAATAAAAATTGCATGTAAACATTGCATGGTTTATGACTTTTAAGAGTGCAGTTTTTGATATGATGCATTAACAAATATATATTATAGTATTATAAATTATTTATGTGTATACCCAAATCTATAAACAAGACTTGATCGAAAGGGCTCCAACCGTAAGAAGTTTATATTTATTTAATGTGTTTTTTCTACATGCAACACCTTCCGAATTACAATACTTAGAAACACAAAACACTTCATTGAATGGTTTGCCCGTATATTTTGAAACTACCTATTGCCTTCATATCTCTTCAACCAGTAGTTGGTCTACCAAGCATTGATCCCTCATTTATACTGCACAATCAAGGGCATGCTCAAAAACCCTCGTTGTGAATGTCCCCCAGTCTCCTGAAACTTGTTGCGTTTATCAGATTAACTTATTGAAATGTACAGTCGTTTATACATTTTACATATTAAAATAGTCAACAATATGAATGTTTGAATTATTTCCCTCCACAATCCAGTAGTAGACACTACATGACCATGACACACCCCTTGAATATGGAGTTATAAACCGGTTATACCACCCTCTGTGACCCTCTGTATTGAACCCCGATGTCCTTAGCGTACAAATAATTGTTTAATTACTATTCTATTCCTCGCTAACAAGTTCTATAAAACAAGTTTTGCAAGAAATAAGATCTATCCTGCTGTATGTGATACTTCAACGTGCAACAAAATAGTTGCATTTTGAACTTCACTTCCAGCTTGATCTGTAACCAGAGCGATATTGTTTCGCCAACAAGATTCAAGAATGGTTACGACAAAGAACAAGCAATAAAAACAACAAAATAATTGTTTGTGGATTGCAAAACTTGGTTGATGGCCCCGTCACGGCAGGTACGACCGTGGCAGGCCGCGCACGCTCCCGCATGCTCTAACGTGGTGTTGTCCTTGTGTCCGCAGCCCAGCCGGATTGGAAGCTGTAAGCGCCGGAACGCCGTCGCAGCGCCACTGCACGCACATATTCCATGAACACTCATTGTTTGTTGTGATCCCGCAGTGAAACTACACATTTAATGTAACTACGACACGGTTGTGATATATCTGCATAAGACCTAGTAAGTTCGGACGGCAGCCCCCGCTCGAGCGCACACAACACTAACACTCTCGTTGTTTTGCAGCGAACGAGGTGGTCATTGACAAGTGGTAAACGCCACCGAATCATAGTTCCTCAACCCGCTTCTCTCTGCTACTTCTACCGCTCTCGTCTCCTGGTGTAATGTTAATTGGCTTTTAGATGTGTACGAATTAAATAAAAAAGACCGTCACGTAAGATTACGATTAGGCTGGGCTAGATAGGCCTGCGGCGGAGGAGAGGCGAGTGGTGGAGAGCGACGAGGCGGGGCGCCGCCCCAGTGCACCTGCTCACCTGCGCTAGTTCACCAGAGGGGACATAATGTTGTTCATAATGTGTATATACTACAGTATGCTTAGGAGGTTTAATCAATTTGTTATATTACGTTGTTCTAATTAAAGACTACATGGTGCCCGTCGACAGAAGCAGTGCGATAGACGATGTGTACTTAAGTTGAGAGCACTCATTAATTTATTGTTATATTTTTATTATCTTATAATCTAGTTTGCTTATCTAGAGTCGAGTCATTTCTATTAGTGCTGACGCCTCGACGAGCAATATGGTGTCTGTAAGGGAAGGATAATTACACGATTGTCCAGTGTTTGGGACCTGAGTCCAAAAGTTTAAACATACCTGTACATTTTAATGTATTATTGTTTTGTACAATAAATCGTTATAAACGACAAGTGTTTCATTTCTAAATACTGTTGATCAAGTTCTCCAAGGCTGTGTTTACCTAGATACGCTGTAGACTTTTACTTCTGATCTTACCACAGGGCCAATCATATTGGGTAAGGAAAATGCTTCCTTGCTAAAACCTCAGCAAAACTACTTCGAAAGCACTGATTTCACATCTACCCTCAAATGCTTTTGTTATTGAAATATAGGCATTTCTTGTAAAAGATTAATAAGTTAAGTAAGTTTTTGGGGACTTTAGGGAGATTAGATTTTCAGATATAGGTATAATATATAACTCAAAATCTATAGCTGTCTCAAAAATAATCTGAAATCAGTATTATGCAAATTTATTAGGTAGTCTTAAAATGTCATGCAACAAAAATTCTGTTCCCATATGCAATACATGGATCGGAAGGCAAAAGGTTGGATTCAACAACATACGCAGGTAACGTAGACCATCTTCTGGGGAGTACATGGGTTCGATTCCCATCAGCTTCACTACATTGACCCAAAAAGAACTTAACATTATAACTTGTAATAGGTATCTCTAAAATCTACCCTAGGCACTGATATTGGCGGGATTTTTAAAACAAAGGCAGCATTTCCTGAAAAATACACCCGTCATTCTTACCTACACAAAAAAATTGCTATATATGACAGACCCTGACCGGAGTATGCTTGGCTTGACGTAGTCTCAAGGTTAAGGTACCTCCTTTGAGTTAGAACATCAAGTTCATCCTCCTCCTGCCCTTATCCCATAAAATATGGAAATTAATAAATGTAGCGTGTGATAAATCTTTTGAACACAATTCCGTTATTAGTAGGATACAGTTGAGCATGAATAAGACTTATTCATGCTCAACTGTAAATTGACCCAACAAAGGTCCAGCCGACGACGCGACGGTGAAAATAATTGTATTGCATAAGGATTTTTCTTCAAGGTGTGCAAGAGCGCTAATATACCACCAGTTTGTAAATCAGGCTATATGCTATTGCTTATAACATAGTCCAATAATCATTATGTCTGCCCTGTCGAAGCTTTGATGTTACCGATACGTACAGCCTGTCTATAAAGTCATGAAAATAAATGAGGGCGCTGCGGTCGTGCACATAGCAACCCTGTATAGTGTGACTAAAATGGTTTTGATACTAGCACATTATTTTGTACTAGAAGCAAACCTGGTTTTAATTAAAATCTGTTATCTTATTTTATTTAATATTGACTACTACTCATCTCTCAATAAATACCTGTTTTATGTATTATATTTTATACTATTAGTTTATCTTAGTTTATCTCAGAAAGTGCCTACCTATATTTTACATAGAATCAACAAATGCTTCCTCTCTCCTAACTCACTTGTGTTTGCTGTGCCCGACAGGGTCCACGTGATCTAATTTTAATTTTTACCACCTAAGTTTTTACATGTGGAATGCAATAAAGTATTGAGTATTGAGTATTAAAAAAATACAGAAACCATAAACAAAGATGCGACCTTCATTATAAATGATAATACCAGCCTATTACTGTCCCACTGCTGGGCAAAGGCCTCTTCTCAACAGAGACGGCACGAGCACGATCACCACGCATGCTCAAGACGGGTTGGCGATTTCAGACTTATAATAATTATAAGTCCAGATTTCCTCACGATGTTTTCCTTCCGACCTTCATTCAAATAAAAATGAGTAAATAAAAGAAAAATGTTCGTACATATTTTTTATTAATGTTATATTTTAACTTTTGTACCACTGTATGCCCATTTTCTCTTGCCCGTTTTGCTGCAATATGTTGTTCGATTAGAGCCTTTCTGTTATTTTGATCTTCTTGTAAGAAAATCCAATCGATTTCAAAATTTTACGCAGGACTTCTGGGCTACATTTAAAATCCAGATCTGTTTTAGCGAAATTTTATGTTGAAGTCATCCATTTCTTTCTTAGGACGGCCTGATCTGTGTTTGCCTTCATCTACAATACGCCTCACTGTACTCTCAGATTTTCCTGAAAGAAAGATTTAAAAAAAGATGTAGGTACCTAATATCTAACAGAAAATACATAGCACTGTTTTTATTTCAAACATGTTAAAACTTATTCATATTTAAAATCACCGGTAAAGATTACCCAAAAGTATCAAAAGTTAACGTCGCACTACAATATAAGCTACTTACATTTGCAATCTAACCTATAAATGCGCAATGTAAACAATGCTTATTTTAGTCTTAAAATCGTATATTTAGTAAATTTGTGACTTCTGGTAGATAAAAAACAAACAATAACACGATTACATACCTGTTATAGCTGCTGTTCGAGTATAAATATCATCCAAATTTGATAAAATTTGGTCAGCTTGGTGTTATAACAAACATCGCTGATATACTTTGAAATAATTTCCCGAGCTCCACTCCTATTTGTTTTCCTCATATTTAACACGTTTTTTCGAAGTTTTGTCGACGTAGATTTGAAAAACATTAAAAAATGCAAAAGTTATCAAGATAAATAACAAGTTGATGACAGCCGATGACATTTGTTTGATGTACCATGATTTAGTGTTGCCTTACTTTTGAATAATGTTAGTTCCTCAAACATTAATTTCATGACTTTATAGACAAGCTGTAGGCTACGGCGGATCGCCGCCGACACCAACATACGTCAACGAACAATCTATCGTAGGCTCTAGTTAAACCAATCATACAAGACTTAAGGCTGATGTTCCAGGGTAGCCCGCGTAATTCAAATTTTCTCACGTTTTTAGCTCTCAAGAATGATTATTTCATCAAAAGGTCATTCTTGAGAGTTACATGAACTTGGAGTGTTGTAATGATGATTTTGATGATTATAATTCTGTAACTGCATACGTCTTACAGCCGCGAATCATATTTTCACTAACATACAACCTAGCACTGGCCTGCAAATCGCTAAAAACGTAAGAAAATTTGAATTTCGCGGGCTACCCTGGAACATCCACCAGGACTAACGAATCCCATTCGTTGGTCCGGTGTGTACGCAGCAATAGACGAATGCTACAATCTAATGGACCTACCGCACGCTCAAGCTTCACCAAACTCTTGGTTCACACTTCACACTACATCGTGCGTATGGTTGGTAAAACTGTATTACCATTACCAACCACACGCGCGATGTACTGTGTGCACCGTTTAATCGCACTGACAAGACTGTGGTGAAGTGTGAGCGTGTGGTAGGCGCATAAGGGACATCTATAGTAAAAGTTGACTAAATATTATGGATGATAATGTAGGGATACACAATGTGAGCCTGGGGCTACTGCTTAAGGTGGTACCCTGAGCAAATAACCTTGAGCATTTGCTCCCTCTTTGCCGCACCCCACCTCTACAATACTTCGTAAACTATTACTTGCGCCACCTGGCGAACTTCATACGAATACAAGTAAAATTCACAGATCTAAGAAGTAATAGATATGGCATTCAAAGAAATATTTTTTTATGAAATGTTATTATGAATTCAGTTACTATACTCACGTCGATAAATAGGTAGGTACTTTCAACTTTTACAGTGATACAAATATTACGATTACGAAAATGAGCTCAAAATTAAAATCCAAGATGGCGCCGATGAATTTTTTGGTTTATTCGTCATGGGTGTCGTTTTCATGGTTTTCGGGGTCGCTGATTACGAAAATGAGGTCAAAATGAAAATCCAAGATGGCGCTGACGAAGATCTTTGGTTTTTCCGTCATGGGTGTCGTTTTCATGGTTTTAGGGGTCGCTGATTACGAAAATGAGATCAAAATGAAAATCCAAGATGGCGCCGACGAAAATTTTAGGTTTTCCGTCATGGGTGTCGTTTTCATGGTTTTTGGGGTCACTGATTACGAAAATGAGGTCAAAAGGAAAATCCAAGATGGCGCCGACGGTTTTTGGATGTTCCGTCATGGGTGTCGTTTTCATGGTTTTCGGGGTCGCTGATTACGAAAATGAGGTCAAAATGAAAATCCAAGATGGCGCTGACGAAGATCTTTGGTTTTTCCGTCATGGGTGTCGTTTTCATGGTTTTAGGGGTCGCTGATTACGAAAATGAGATCAAAATGAAAATCCAAGATGGCGCCGACGAAAATTTTAGGTTTTCCGTCATGGGTGTCGTTTTCATGGTTTTTGGGGTCACTGATTACGAAAATGAGGTCAAAAGGAGAATCCAAGATGGCGCCGACGGTTTTTGGATGTTCCGTCATGGGTGTCGTTTTCATGGTTTTTGGGGTCGGTGATTACGAAAATGAGGTCAAAATGAAAATCAAAGATGGCACCGACGAAAATTTTTGGTTTTTCCGTCATGGGTGTCGTTTTCATAGTTTTTGGGGTCGCTGATTACGAAAATAAGCTCAAAATCAAAATCCAAGATGGCGCCGACGAAAATTTTGGTTTTTCAACTATATATATATAAAACGACAGCCATAACGGAAAAATCAAAAATTTACCTGGCCGCCATCTTGGATTTTCATTTTGACCTCAAAAACCATGAAAACGACACCCGTGAAAGAAAAACCAAAGATTTTCCTGACCGCCACCTAGGGTTTTCATTTTGACCTCTTTTCGTAATCAGCGACCCCAAAAACCATGAAAACGACACCCATGACGGAAAAACCTAAAATTTTCCTAGCCGCCATCTTGGATTTTCATTTTGACCTCATTTTCGTAATCAGCGTCCCCAAAAACCATGAAAACGACACCCATGACGGAAAGACCAAAAATCTTCGTCGGCGCCATCTTGGATTTTCATTTTGACCTCATTTTCGTAATCAGCGACCCTAAAAACCATGAAAACGACACCCATGACGGAAAAACCAAAAATCTTCGTCGGCGCCATCTTGGATTTTCATTTTGACCTCATTTTCGTAATCAGCGACCCTAAAAACCATGAAAACGACACCCATGACGGAAAAACCAAAAATTTTCCTGGCCACCATCTTGGATTTTCATTTTGACCTCATTTTCGTATTCAGCGACCCCTAAAATCATGTAAACGACACCCATGACGGAAAAACCAAAAATTTTCATGGCCGCCATCTTGGATTTTCATTTTGACCTCAAAAACCATGAAAACGACACCCGTGAAAGAAAAACCAAACATTTTCCTGACGGCCACCTAGGGTTTTCATTTTGACCTCTTTTCGTAATCAGCGACCCCAAAAACCATGACGGAAAAACCTAAAAAATCTTTACCGCCATCTTGGATTTTCATTTTGATCTCATTTTCGTAATCAGCGACCCCAAAAACCATGAAAACGACACCCATGACGGAAAAACCTAAAATTTTCCTAGCCGCCATCTTGGATTTTCATTTTGACCTCATTTTCGTAATCAGCGTCCCCAAAAACCATGAAAACGACACCCATGACGGAAAAACCAAAAATCTTCGTCGGCGCCATCTTGGATTTTCATTTTGACCTCATTTTCGTAATCAGCGACCCCAAAAACCATGAAAACGACACCCATGACGAAAAAACCTAAAATTTTCCTAGCCGCCATCTTGGATTTTAATTTTGAGCTCATTTTCGTAATCGTGCCAATATTATTTTGTATCACAGTAAAAGTTGAAAGTACCTACCTATTTATCGACGTGAGTATAATAACTGAATTCATAATGACCAAAAGTATTTGGACGCACCAATAAATATTTCAAAAAAAAAAATTCATTGAATGCCATATCTATTACTTGAAATTACTTCTTAGATCTGTTGATAATGTGACGTAAGCGAGCGAGCGCATGAGCCGACGCGGCGCGGTGACGAGCGACACGGGTTCCCCCTTCGAGGCCTGCCGGCATACTGAATGTCAATAGATACGGTTGCGAATACGCTCAGAATTTTGCATAAAAATCTTTATAAAATCAAATTTTGGGTTTTTGAAAAAAAAAATCGTACCATAATGTTCATTATGAAATTGCTTATCCATTAGTGTAAAAACAAAATAAAAACAATTGTTAGTTTTGGAGAAGTAGCATTTTTTCAATAATTATTTCTCATTTCTGTGGTTTCGTTGTGAGGGGATTTATTAAATATTTTACTTAAAAAAGAAAAAAACAAAACGTACCATTTTGAAGGTAAGAGTATGTAGAAATTTAATGTATTTTTTGTTGGTTGATATATCTTTTTTTTTAAGAGTTATAAGCTCCAGAAAACTGCATAAAAAACGGCTAGAGCTACGTTTTGCTGGGGGACGCGCCTTAAGTGACTAAGACATTTTGTGAAACACATGTGGAAGCATCGTATGCGAGTGAGACTTGCGAGAAAATTCACGATTCTTGGTCTACTCTAATGGGTCAACCAATACCGGGATGAGTTTTTGACCGGGACAACAATACAACATTCTAAGCCGGGACGTGTGCCAGCCCTAGTCTAGTGCCAAGTGTGTAGATCCGGCGAGTCCCTATAATGCACGTCACAGCAACGCACATACCAGCAGTGCACGACACTGGAATGTACAACACAGCAGTGTACGACACTGTAATTGGCGACATCGCGATGTCGCCAATTGCTGGGGTGTACCTTGCTGGTTCGACCCGAGAATGTACAGCACGCCAATCGGCGACATCGCCCGACTGGTTGGCCGACTGGTCGGCTCGAAATTTTGGGACTTGGATACTAGGTAATTGAGCTAGGTAGTGCTGTCCGAAAGACGATTGATTGCGTGATTGAAAAACTGATAGGGACTCGATCAGCCATTGACCGTTATAACACGTTCCATTTTAAGTGTGTAATGTCCAGCGATATTTATATTTATATTATATTATAATTTATATTTTATTTTCACCAGGAATTTAAAAAAGGCGAATAAAAACTCTGTGAAAATTGCATGGAAAAAGTAAGTAAGGGTGCGATATTTGAAAGTTTGTTGTTTATTGTCATAAAGTATGACTTTTGGGTCCAAATTTTAATGCATGAAATAAAAAAAAAACAAACATAAAAACTCGATTCACTTTGGCTGGGATCGAACTCACGTCACAAGATTGTAAAGCAGCGCTGTACCCCCAGCTGGCTTGTTATAAACCGTGGCGAATATGTAGATCTTAAGCCTGAAAAACACATGCTACTAGAAAAGCATGCTTGTTTGTTAGTAGGTAGTATTGTCCTAAAAAGCATGCTTTCCGAGTGTGCACATTTGCTCTGAAGCACAGACCTCAAAAGCATACTTTTTACGATCATATTCTTTTTACCACGTCTGAGTGACATTATCTTAAGCCGCGTCCCCACTAGAGTCGGGCAGCCGTGCCACATGAGTTGACATGAGTGTGGACGTAAGCGAGGCATGAGCCGCGTGGGCGTGGACTAACAGGAACGTTTGGCCGCATCTCCAATTAGGCCGCGCGGCTCCGTGAGGCTGAGACGCGCCCTAACAGGAACGTTTCGGGTGACTTTAGTGGGGACGCGGCTTTACAGTCTTTTATTGAAGACACTGACAGACAACAACAAAAAGGTGAAGGTGAAAGGGGAAACACGAAAAAACATAAAATAGTAAAACCAATGGTACATTTGCTCTAAAGCACAGACCTCAAAAGCGTACTTTTTACGATCATACTTCTTTTTAGCACGTCTGAGTGGCATTATCTTAAGCTGCGACCCCACAAAATCCACGCGGCCTAATAGGCAACAACTACCGGGCGTCCCGACTTAGGCCGCGCGGTTCTATGAGGCCGAGCAGCGAGCCTAACAGGAACGTTTCGGGTGACGTAAGTGGGGACGCGGCTTTACAGTTTTATATTGGATACACTGACAGAAAACAACAAAAAGGGTGCAGCACGATAAAAAAAACATATAAAATAGTAAAACCAAAGAATATCAAAAAAGAGGTTTTATACATCGTGATAGAAAGCACGAAAAATAGACTGGCTTGCGATTAGGTAGCATACTTATTTACAAATATTCGCCACGGTTTATAACAAGCCAGCTGGGAGTACAGCCACAGGGTACAGCGCTGCTTTACAATCTTGTGACGTGAGTTCGATCCCAGCCAAAGTGAATCGAGTTTTTTTATTTCACCAAATGACATTATCTACTCGTGCTGTACACCGTGCACCGGCTAGGGCTTGATAATTTGAATCGCTCGCTCTTGCATCCAAGTTGAGGGAGTCCCGGTCAACGGAGCGTCATCCACTTCGCTGGGCTACATCTGAATGGTTTCTAAAAGAATCAAAATAAAAAACAAACAAATAAAATAAAAACAACATGACTCGATTCACAAAAAGAAAATCCACAACCTATGCTGGCGAATTTACTCCTTATAGGCATCATGCCCGAGCGTACACAAAGCACTGCCTGCAGGGCCTGCTTGCAGTTACTGCCAAAGAAGGTGTTGCTCCACAAAGCTTCGATATTTTGTGTAAGTAGTCCATCTCAGAGATGCTGCACAGCTTGCAGTATTTGGAGTGGGGAGATCGTGCATTGGGCTAGCAGAACGAAACTGCGGCCTTGCGGTAGGGTGAACAATTAAAATATCGGCCCTGCATAAATACATACAATACAATTGGCAGTGTCACTGCAGGCAGGGGCCTGCAGGCAGTGCTTTGAGTAGGGACCTATATTGAAACATGCAGAATCATCACTGGCTGCTTACTGTTTTATATCAAACTCGCAAGAGTGGCTCTCTCTGAAGTCCGAAGAGAGGTGTTGATTGCTCCTCCGAAAAATATAAACAAGAGACTGACAAACGTCAAGCCGCATCCCCATTAGATGCCGCGCGGCATTTAGGCTGCGAGGCTCGGCCTCGCGGCCGGCAAGAATCCCACCGAGTCACAGTGTGACACGATTGGGTTTGACTCGTTGGGAACTCATTATATTATTTAGTTAGACGAATGGCACCGCACTCGTAAATAAGGTAGGTACTTAATAAATGTGCTGTTATTATGGATTTGTATTTTCTATCGATATATTCAGAAGTCCAGGAAACAATCCCTAATGCTGGAACCACGGGTAACGAGAACGACTCCTACTGTAGGTAAATGAAACCTTCGGACTACGCTACCATTATACCGCGTAAAAAAATATTTTGTTTTTAATTTATTTTTTCAAATTCAAATTTAGAATCATTCAAAAAGGTTTACAAAATAAACTTTCTTCAAAAGAATTAAAAATGGCCAGTATTTTTTGAGTTTAAGAACTTTATACAAAATATCCCTAGACAGTGTTGTGTGTATTATAATAAAAGTATTCTGTGGTGAGAGCAGCGGTGACCCAGTGGTGGCGGCCCCGACTTACGAACAGTAGGTCGTGGGTTCGAACCCAGGCAGGCACATTACTTTGTGTAATTTATTTCAACACCTCTTCTCTCAAAACGGTGAAGGAAACCGGCATGTCTTAGAACCAAAAAATTCGAAGACATGTGACATCTACCAATCCGCATTGAGCCCGCGTAGTAGATTATAGCCCATTCCCTCTCAAAAGAGAGGAGGCCTGTGTCCCAGCAGTGGGAACATTAATAGGCTGTTGACGATGATGATTCTGCGGTGCGCAACCTGTAATCATAATCCCAGATGGATTACAGGTTGCGCACCACACCATTCATGCGCACTACACAGCTTGTAACTTCTTTCCATGCAAACGCAAAATTGAATCGTGGATGTTTGATTGTTCCATTGAATAGGTAAATCCACCCCACTGACCAAATGAATCCTTTAAAAGCAAATACAGCAATATCCACTTTTTTCTCAAATGAGCCTGATGATGGCGCCACCATCTAAGTAAAATTTCAAACGTTTTTTTTTAAAGTAATAGCGCTGCTAAAACAGCAATATCCCGTGTAAAAAGTAGTTTCAATTTTAATGTTCGGTGTAAAAATAGCAAAATCCAAAAGACTGTCAAAACCAAATGCAGCAAAGTCCCAACTAGCCAATCACGGAGCGTTATTCAGTATGGCGGCAACGGTTATAAGGGTGCAAATCCAGCAAAATCCTAAAGTAGGAGGTTCAAATACAGCAATATCCTACTGTCATGAACAAAAACAGCAATATCCAGTAATTTTTTCAACAACTCTTCAACTCTATCAAGCACTATTGTGAGAATCCCACAATGGGAGTCATGTAGAGAATATTTTAAAACATTAGGCATTTTAACGGTACCAAGTATAAAATGTATTAGTACCTACTACTCAGCCACTTAGCAAAATACTTAGACGAGCACGAATCAAAAGAAGAACGTGAACTAAGAGAGAACACTAGAAGAAATGTTATAAAAAATAAAATATTGCTTTATGCTTAGCAGTAGAATTATTTAATAGGTTGCCTACTGACTTTTAAGAACATTGATTTACAAAGCTACGCTTTTCAAAACTAAACTTATAGTATTCCTATTAAATAAATGTTTATAATCTATATCCGAATTGGTGACAAGTGATGGTAAATAGTTTTTATTAAATATTTAGTAACTTACTTTTTGTACCTGTCTAATACTTATTACCATTAATAATTTAATATATTCAAGACATAATTAAATTTTTACATTTAAGAGAATGACTTATTTGACTTAAATATTAATAATTAATAATAATTTGACGTGAGACTATTAATTTACAATCATCTTGACTATTTACTTTCTACTGACATAATATTTTATTTTTATTGTAATTTGATTAATATTAATTTTTATGTTAAATGCAATAATTTATTATTTTTATAAGCTGTATTAATCCTATGTAATAGAACATTCAAACACAATACAAATTGTTACATGAATAAATGAATACCTAATCGTTTAAATATTATAATAAAAAGCTTAATTTTAATAATTATATATTTTTTAATTATAATTATGTATTTTAACATCCCCATTGCAATACAATACAATTTTGTTCAAAAAACATGGGTATGATTATCAAAATTAGTTTTATTTAAATTCCCAAAAATCACAAACCAATCAAACATGGATATTGCTATGTTTGCTTCTTTACGATTCAAATGTTCTCTCACCACCGGGAGCGTCTATTTGTATCATATTGCTCAAAATCTGGATTGTTATATTACAAGTGGTGAGGGTGCGCCATTATGGCGGAAGCGCCAGGGTATTCAAATTTTCTTACGCGTTTTGCAATTAGCAGGTTATACACTAATCACAAATCAATGTTTAGTGTTAATTTTTTAATAGTTTGTATTAATATAATGCCAAAAATCACATTTTTATAATTTAATCTAGAATAAAATTAAAAATGATTTCAAATCCTATATTTTTAATCTGTTGTCACGTGATTGCAAACGCTTGCCATATGTCACAGATCTCAAAAGTCAAAACAAGCTGTCGTCAAACGTCAAACACGTTTACAACTAGCGATGGGCGATTGTTACTGATTCCAACAATCGAATGGTTTGATACTACTAATATTAACAATCGAATACAAAAACAATCGATCGCTAGTTCTCAAAATCGAATAAAACCACTAGTTCATTCATTTGCTTTACCCGTGCTATACGAAATTGGGCTGTATATACATACAATAAAGTCTAATTTGAATTGATATTCGTAGTAACAAGTAACTGATTAACGAACCGCTAGTTCATTCATTCAGTTTGCCATACAAAATTGAGTTTTTTCCCCTTGTAATAAAGACTACTTACTTTTAGTTGGTATCAAATCTATGAATATTCGAATACAAGCTAGTAGTATTCATTCAATTCGATGGTATAATGATTCAATTTGCCACACGAAATTGAGTATTATTCTCAGTACAAAGAGTTTACTTTTAAATAAAGTTACGGATATTCGAACATGAACTAGTAATAATGAAATTTGAATCGGAAGGAACGAGACAACGCAATACATTCTTAGTTACTTTTCATTCGTTTTCAAATTCGAATGAATGGTAAGGTTATTCGAATAGTTTGAATGACTTGAACAATCGAATTATTCGAATAATGTCATTCACAATCGCGCATCGCTATTTACAACAACGCACGCAACTTGTTTGTACTTCTCTGTATTTTCTTATTTTGCGATCTTACCGACGAATTAATCTGTGAACTACTTAATATTAATACTACGAACGATGGAATCTAGATTCATTATAGGGAATAGTTCCAACTTACCAAAGATAGATTATTTGATGGTGGCAAACTTTTTTGCAAGAAACAAAGACTTTTGTGGTTCAGAATTCAGGAACGTGAAAACATCTTTGTAAGTACAGTTTTATGTTTAATACTATAAACTATTTATCTATCTACAAATACATAAAAAACATTCAAGTACATATGCAATAGATGATTTTCTGCTTTATATATCTATTTTATCGTGTTTAGAACTTCGTTTAAATCATTGTTTACAGAGTTAGGTTATGTGCGTAAAATAATAAGTTTGTAACAGCTCGTTTGTTTGATTGTTTCAGATCTTCAAGAGAATCTTATGGCGATGATGCTGTTGGATATGTCCAAATAAAAAGAGACCTAAATGTGTGTACCTACTATTAAGTGTCGTGTATGCCCTGAGCACAAAGTTCGCTCTACGCCTTACGCAGTCACTGTTATTGTGGACGAAAAGAATGGTGCTGTCGTGAGTTCTAAATGCCATGATTGTGCGGCATCGGCAGGCGGTTGCAAGCATGCCGTTGCTTTTTTTAATGTGGTTACATCGGAGAAGTGAAGAACCTTCTTGCACACAATAGTCAACTTTATCCAAAGTTGGTTCGTCAATAAAATATGTAACGGCCTTGGAAATGGGATCAGGAATAGCGTCAACATCTGAAGATACAAAGGCATCAAAAACTGTGAGCTACTAAGACATGTGCAAAATAATCCAAAGGATTTTGATACAATATCAATGTCAGTTATCTCTCATGTATAGAGATCAAAGTTGTGAAGAATTTAAAAAAAAATATGTTCATCATTTACTAGAGATATTTTAGTAAAGGTGGATCAAAGTACAAGGGATCAAGCCGAAAGCCACTTATGGCATGAGCTAAGGTTTGCTCGAATAACAGCATCAAAATCTTATGAAGTCGGTAAATGTCAGACTAGTGAAGGGGCATTAGTCGGGCTGATCATGGGTGGTAAAGTGCCTGATACACCAGCTATTAAAAGAGGTAGAGTGTTGGAAAATAAAGTGCTTGAGGTACTACAGACAAAGCTAAATAAAAAAAATCAGAGAGGTGGCCTTTTTTTAAGTAAAAGTTTTTTCATGATTGCTGGTTCACCAGATGTAATAGGTCAGGATTTTATTATTGAAATTAAATGTCCATATTGTCCATTTAGTGAAGAAACTTATAAAAACTACATACAAAATGGAAAGCCAACAAAAAAGTTTTACTCACAAATGCAATTACAAATGTATGTTTGTGGTATAAAAAAATGTTATTTTTGTGTTGCAGATGGGCATTTTTGAGAAAAAGTGTACCAATAATGAAAATAAGCTTTCAATTTCAAAGTATGTAATTTATTGGAGATTTAAGCTGTTTTTGCTTCTAAATATATTAAATATTAAGGAAAACACAACAGATTACGTTGTTAATTTATTTTAATAGTATTTCAATCAAGTTTTGTGAGAAATAAACTCAATTTTCTGTCAGTTACATTACACAAACGTTACAGAGTTCTAATAAGTTTACAAAGTAAATAAAACAGTTTATATCTCAAAATCGCATTTATTCAGTTTAATCTGCGTAAATATAAAAAATACACAAAAGAAATATAATACTTTGTAACTAACTATTCAAAATAGTGCGTATTTTATCGCATTTTGTTACGATATGAGCTAATCAGACAGTTCATTTTTCGAGTAACTTTTGTAGTTTAGTCTTACTTATATAAATTTAGTAATAAAAAAAAAGTAATCTATATTTAAAGCCAAATTATATACTATAAAACAACATTAACATTCAATTATTCTTAAAAAACAGCAATTTTCATAAAGAAAATCTGGGACAAATGAACGTATGACAGATTTGTAACATAACTGACACAGTAAGGTTGAGATCACACTAAAGGTGCCGGTTTTCGAGGAACTTTTTTTTTCTCAGCATCCCTTTTTCTTTGTGTTTTTTATGTTTAAGCCACATTTTCCTCTGCTTTAATAAAATTGTTCCTCTTCACTCATTTTATTATTTTTTTTTTAGCTTTGTCTCTTTCCAAGTTCTATTTCCGGTGTTCTGCATACTTTTCTGGATTGCTTTTCAAGGGTTCCCTGTACTTTTTCATTCGTTCCGCAGCAGTTTGCCACTTTCTAAAAAAAAAATATAAATTTTCAAAATTATAAAGAGCTTAGTGTGTCACTAACTTTTAGATGTCAGTTACGTTACATTCGTTGTCAGCCTTATACGTTACACCGCAAATTGTAACGTAACTGACGTAACAAGATAACACTACTCAACACAAAAAATAATTTTAGAATTTTAGCTTAACATTTACAACTCAATTTTATACATACCTGTATTCTGCTAAAACTTGACTAAATCGTTGAAAAAATGTAACACCGAAGCACTTAGAACATTTATAATAGAGCGTAAAAAACCCTGACATAAAATTTGTCTAAAAACCGTTAGCAACGTCCGACTCGAATGTTTTAGTTGTTGACACTGATATCTGACAGCAAAATGACTTCGCATAATTGCTTATTTATGGTCAAAATGTTGCCAATTTTATGAATTGTAAAAATCTATGGAGTAAAATGTTAAAGTTTCTCGTAATTATCGTAACATACCCTGACCTGTCAGACGCTATTCATAACTAATGAAAATTTCAAATTAATTTAAAACTTAGTAATTAAGATTAGTATTGATATATTTTGTATTATTTGGAAAGATAATAAGTCATTTTACCTCACAAAAATCTAAACAACCATATCTTATGAGGGAAAATCGATCAATAGTCTCCTAAAGGAGTTGATAGTTTTTGGGACAGTATGAAAACGAAAATATCTCAGATTTGAAATTTGATTTTAAACTATAAATATTTATTATTTCTCTATAATTGTGGTTACAAATACGTGGGACATAATAAAAGTTTACGTTCGTATCCTTAAATGTAATCTTATGGGTACAGACGGAGTTAAAAAAAATAAAAATGGTCTGGGACATTACAATTTCGCGTAGGTACACTTATTTTCAAAAATGCCCAGATAGTAAATTTCAAAATAATAATAAAGTTGAAATTATATGTGTAGATTATGACGAAGCATAATATATGTCAAATCTTTAATGGAAACTAGTGATATTTTGGAAAACCCAGATCTATCCATTACCTATTGTTTAAAATGTCCTAGATGTAATTTGATAATAAAATTCAGTATATTATTTCAGTTTTTTATTTACCTTTAGCAACGAATTAAACCTATAGGTATACACTTATTTATTTATTTACGTCGCGAGACGGTCGTATTATAAATTATAGGAACACGAAGAAAAAAAGAAGGAACCACGGGTTTTTCCAGTATTTTATGGACCACGAAGAAAAAAAGCTCCTAGTTTTATTATTGCAATCACGGCGATTAAGTACCCGAAATAGAATGGGCTGGAAACCGCATTTATAACATTCACAGAACTACAGTACGCTCAAATTATCTTGGCAGCTCTGAACATAGGCTTTGCGAAATTTTACGCATGTAAACTTGGGAATAAAACTGTTATTGCCAGATAAACCAATACTTAAACGATCAGAAAATATCTAATTTAAACAGTGAGAAATACAAATAAAGTAAATATCATAACACTTTAATACATTCGTTGTAACAAAATGACCTGCACGAAGTTCGGAGCTGCCAAGGTAATTTGAGCGTACTGTAACAAGTGTTAATTCTGACTTTCCTACAAAATATGTAGGTACTATCCAGGAAAAATCACTTTTAGCGCAGGTGAAGCTGAAGAAAGCCACGGACAAGCTAGTAGTAGCAAAGCAAGTAGTATCTTCAAAAGTACCTACAGAGGTAGGTACATTGAAAAAGAAACGGGTAAGTACATAATTATATTCCTAGAGGCGAGTACATTGCATTGGTGCACACCTAAAACGCAAATTCTGGGAGGCCGTGCGGCCTGCGGGGCAAACGTACATCCCATAACGACCAACTGCTCATAACTAAACCTCCAGCTGCAGCAGCCTAATAATTAAGAAATAAATTATGTTAATGATGGATAATTTTAAGCTGTTTTTTTATCGGTTAAGTAATAATAGTATTCAGCCTCCCGATTTATTTTAGGTCTAGCAAGGCGGAAGATTTCATTAATTGGGAGAAGGAAAAAAAGTCAGCAAATGAAATCTGCTTTTGACTTCAGCGAGATGTTAACATGCATTATAACTACCTAGGCTCTGTTTCCACTAGGTGCCGCGTAGAAAATAACCAGGACCGACAGTAACGTGTCCTCCGAATCTGAAGCACAGAATCATCTTACTTTCTAAACATGCAATGCCTTTTAAAACTAAACTTGGAAGTTGGAACAGTCCAGGGTAGCCCGCGAAATTCAAATTTTTCTTAAGTTTTTTGCAATTTGCAGGCCAGTGATAGGTGGTATGTTGATGAACATTTGATTCGCAGCTGTAAGACGTTTAAAGTTACAGAATTAAAATCATCAAAATCATTAATACAACCCTCCGAGCTCATAAAGGTTCCGGGATGGCTTAGACCTTGTAAAAAGTAATTTTAAAACCTTTATGAGCTCGGAGGGTTGTATTAATGGTTTTGATGATTATAATTCTGTAACTACATACGTCTTACAGCCGCGAATCAAATGTTCATCAACATACAACCTATCACTGACCTGCAAATTGCAAAAAACTTAATAAAATTTGAATTTCGCGGGCTGATTGGAGGATTCACCTTAAGATATTTTTGTGAGACAGTGTCCCCACCGGGAATCGAACCCAGAACCTCGGATCACTAGACAATGGAGGCTGTTAATTTGTTGATGATCTAATAAAAATGAGACAGGGAGACGTTATTGGACTGGGATGGATTCGGCATCAACATCAACGGCGAATATATCACTCACCTTCGTTTTGCCGATGATATAGTCATCATGGCTGAATCGCTGGAGGATATGAACACAATGCTCAGAGACCTCAGTAACGTTTCTCAACAGGTGGGTCTTAGATGAACATGGACAAGACGAAAGTCATGTTTAATGACCGTGTTCCACCCGTACCGGTAAATTGTTGGGAGCGATACTCTCGAAGTTGTTGATAGTTATGTTTACCTGGGACAAACTGTTAAACTGGGTAGATCGAACTTCGACAAAGAGGTCGCCCGAAGAATCCAACTCGGATGGGCAGCGTTCGGGAAACTACGCGACATCTTTTCGTCCAAAATTCCGCAGTGTCTCAAGACGAGGGTGTATAACCAGTGTGTGTTGCCAGTGATGACTTATGGCACAGAGACATGGTCCTTAACTGCTGGCCTCTTAGAAAAGCTCAGAGTCACGCAACGAGCCATGGAGAGGGCTATGCTCGGAGTTTCTTTGTGCGACAGAATCCGGAATGAGGAAATTCGCC
The DNA here is from genome assembly GCA_949316265.1 of Diarsia mendica. NCBI lineage: Eukaryota > Metazoa > Arthropoda > Insecta > Lepidoptera > Noctuidae > Diarsia > Diarsia mendica. The sequence goes on from OX438897.1 coordinate 18,959,037, forward strand.
GAAGAACCAGGGTCACCGACATAGCTCGCAGAATATGCAAGTTGAAGTGGCAATGGGCAGGCCACATCGCTCGAAGAACGGACAACCGATGGGGAAGAAAGGTTCTCGAGTGGCGACCACGAACCGGAAGACGCAGCGTTGGCAGGCCTTCCACCAGGTGGACCGACGACATCGTGAGAGTCGCGGGCAACCGGTGGATGCAAACGGCAGGCTGCCGATCTTTATGGCGTTCTATGGGGGAGGCCTTTGTCCAGCAGTGGACGTCTAATGGCTGATGATGATGATAATAAAAATAGCTAATGGTTCATCTTCACTGCTTGACATGGGCCTCTCCGCCAAGGTGCACCACAAGGTCTAGTGGTTAAATTGGTCTTTCTTACTTATTTAATAAGTATAGACTATTATAAGAAAACTAGCATTAAACAGATAAAAATAAAAACAACTAAGTATCAACCAACGGTTTTATATTTTAAACAATTCAATTTAACAGATTCCTTGTAGCTTGTTGACTCGATGGAGAAAAGGGACGAAATGCGTCGTGCAGCGGTTTATATAGCCGCGTGGTGGCTGGAGTGTGCGTTCCTCTTCACGCATCGTCGTGACGGTGTCTTTTCTGCTAACACGGCCTCTCCTGACCGGAGGACGTCCTCGTACTCCTATAACTCAGGTTGCAGGGCTTCGGCAGCACTGGAGGTGCTTGACACAGGTTCTGGCATCATCTCGCCAGATGCACATCACTGTGTCTGGCAGCTCAGGCGTAGACTCCACGTCCTCGGCATTACGGTCTGAAAACACAAACAGCTGGTATTACTATTCTGATTTTAAAACATTACTCGTGATTTCCGTATTTTTTAGGGTTCCGTAGTCAACTAGGAACCCTTATAGTTTCGTCATGTCTCTCTGTCCGTCCGTCATCGCTTAATCTCTGTGACCGTTAGCACTAGAAAGCTGAAATTTGGTACCAATATGTGTATCAATCACGCCGACAGTGGTAAAATAAAAATTGGAAAAAAAATGTTTTATTAGGGTAAGTAGCCCCCCTATGTAAAGTGGGAAGTGATTTTTTTTTAAATTTCAACCCTAACGCGTGATATATTGTTGGAAAGGTATTTAAAAATGAATAGGGGTTTACTAAAATAATTTTTTGATAATATTTGTTCGGTGCGGGGATCGAACCCGCGACACGCAGCGCAGCAGTCCAATCACTCAGCCACTGTGCCAACCGTGCCGTCAATTTAAATGTTATTGTCTATAGTGTTGATACTTTGATCGAAATTAGGAAAATAAGCTAAGGTTTTAATAAGCTATAGCATTCATTGAGCAGTAACTATAATGCTATCTGGATAATAATTTACATTGCCACTTTCATACTGTCTCCACACTTAACCTTCTTACCTCTGGTTGCACCCTTAATTTAGTTTATCCAATTACTATTCTTATTCTAGAATTTATTTCATAGTAGGTATTTCTTTTGCACAAGCAGTTATGTAGGTATGTAATTCAGGGCAGCTTTGACTAGGTATAACCAATTAACTTTTTACTAAAGTGTTCTTTTCTTCTGCGATCAAACCATATATTAATGTAATGGAATTCTATGTCAGGCTTGCGGTCCTCTTGAGCAGCAAGCAGCAACACAATAGTGGTATGGACTATGTTCGGGGCAAATATTTCATTGCTTTTATAATTATCTCCATCAAGTGTGAGTCGCGCACATCTTACGGTCGCAGTGAAAATCTAAAATAAATAAGATTAATTAGAAAGTTATTATGATGGCAGCTAAAGGTAGGTACTTATGTTCTACAAAATTCCGGTTGGAGTGAAATAAAAGCTTTAAAAGTGTCTTGGTGTTTTTTGTCTCCGACCAACCGTTTGTCGTAAAAACGATGTCGAAGGGATCCATAGGTTAGGTTAGAACTGTGATCAACTCAAGCGAAGCGAGTGGTACGGTGGTACCGCGGCAGCGGCTACCTCGAAATTGGTTGCGAAATTTTTCGAAGTATTTTTTTCTGCCCCTAAGACGACACTTTGACCCACCAGATACACACAGAGCTCTAATAATTTACACACTGATAATCTTAAGGTATCTTAGTTGAGACGATTTTCAAGTTACGGATTGAGAATAATGCTATTGAGGTGGGTTAGTAAGTTCATATTAGGAGCCCCTCAGAGGAGCCCTGGTTGCTCATGGAGAAATTGTTGCTATGCTGATTCAAACTTCCATTACGTACCTACTTGTTGTAATTTGTAAGTAGGTACTTACTTGCCAAACATGTTAAACACAACACAAACACATGATAGCACATGTTAACATCTCAAAGATCACCAATGAAATATCATTTCTTGTTGAAAACGCTTGCACGTTGCTGATTTTATTATTACTGAAGTATTTCATTATCTTTTGTTTTCTTCCATCTCATAACAGGACCATTTTCTCTTCATAATTTAGCTGTAGAAACCCGCCCTAAAACCAGAATTTAAAATGTACTCTGTAACCCAAACTGCGTTTCTAAAAAGTTCCACACAACCACAGCACACAACACAAAACATAACATAGATATTTCACAGATTACTACAAAATCAATCGTCTCTTTCAACCCATATTCAATCAAAATCAATAAAATCTGTGTATCACCCGTCCCTAATGTCACATGGCTTGATGGCTTACTACTTTTTTAAATGTGACGTCACTGTTTGTGATGATTCCAATTGGCGTGTCGTACATTCTTGCCCGGACAATCGAGGTTCGGGCCGAGAATGCACGACACAGCAACGCGCAACACTGGAATTCAAAACACTTGTCAAAATGATGTCGCGCGTTCTCGTGTCGTACATTGCTGTGTTGGCCATTGCTGGTTCCCGATCCGGCACAATCATTGTCAAAAATATTTATTTGATTGGCAACACCTTAAATCATATTCATTTTCAGTTACTGTATTGATTCAAGAAGGAAGACTGCCACATTTCGTGCCGCGCTTGTCTGTGTTTACTTACGTTCATAGAATTTTAGATTTTCAATAAAGTTACGACGGTTTTTTCAATTATCAACAGTTTTTCAAGGAAATGAGTATTGTTATGACACAGAAATTATGCGAGAAATATATATTGTATGTAGTTGATATTAGCCAAAATAATGGATCCATCTAAGTAAGCTAATTTTTAACTGTATTCAAATATGTTCAAAGTTATTGTTCAAACCTTTTACTTTTGAGATACTTATTTCTTTATTTTTCACAGATTAGACACCGAACTGCCAACTAAAATGGCACATTTAGGTATAATGGAGGTTGATGAGCCCAATACTGAAGCTATTGAAGGGAAATCTCAAGTTTCTGAATTAACATCACGAGTTCTAAGAAAGAGAAAATCCATAATGCCTGAAACAAGCAAATCATCAAACCGAAGAGTGAGTATGAAGCCAAGTAAACGGATTATGACTGAAAACGCAAACAATAAACAAATAGAAGCACTATACCTGAACAAAAAAGTGAAAACTTTGTCACAAACTTTGGAAACTATTTATGAAGAGCCAAAAGCTCAGAATAGTGAGCCTGGAGCATTAATAGGTGGAAGAAAAGTAAAAAGACTGCTAACATTCCAACTTGGTAATCAATATACAAAGGAAAAAATTAAGAAACGCAGAGCCAAAATAAAGAAACTGCTGGGAAACAAATCTTATTTGAATAGAAAGAAAATACCAATGCAAGTGTTCCTCAAAACTATTGAATGTTTGGACTTGGATGAAGTAATAAAAACAGAAACTTCACTCCCAATAAAGGATAAGGAAACATAATTTTTTAAGGCTTATTACCTACATGGTATTGTTGTACTTCTGACTGTCTATGTACGTACAAAATAAAGTTCAGTTAAGGATCAAGTATTTAATATTTATTATTAAGCCTTTAGCAGCCTTTCACATTTGCAGCCTTACATAAATGGAAAAAATAATCTTAGAATAACAATTAAATAGCCAAATAAAAGCTTTAGAAGCACCAACAACTGAAAAATTAGGTTTTCACTATACACTCTGTAGATGATTTAGAACAGTTGTCATATTCTTTGAAAAGGCCAGCAGACTCTTGAACTTCGTCATTCAGGCACACACAGCGAGGTTTTTCCACCCCAGGAGTGAAGAGCTGGCGAGGCACTCCTACCCATGGCCTTTTTACACCACCACTAGAAAAAAAAAGTGTTTCTTATTTTATTGAATCCTTGGTGTTCTAGGGACATTAATTTGCACTTTGTCCACCAAAAATGTGATAGCTCGGCTAACAGGCCTGATGCAAATATAGTTTATAGCACCCAACAATAATGTTGTTTACATTATTTACCCCTTCATAATATTAGTTGAGTCCTAACCTATAGTGCATAAAGTTGGTCACTTACTGATCAACAGAAGTTCTAACTTGATAGGGAGAGAGGTTAGGTAGAAAGGGGAGGCTTTGTATTGTATTGATAATTATATAATTCCACACTTATATTTCAAAGAGGTAATCTTTGTAAGATTGGATGTTTGAGGTAATCTCTGAAAATATTCTGATGATGAAATTATGTAGGGCCAAGTTGAGTATTTTTGTATCCCAGGCGGACCAGAAAAATGCAAAGTTTAAGTAAAAAAGCTTTGCCGGACTAGAATGCAGTTGAAAACAATTTTTGTGCTACATTTATTGATGTCTAGATCGCAAGCCGGATGAAAGACCCTTGAAAGCCCTGCACCACACTACAGATGTTATGTATCAGTGGTAAGTAAGTGGTAGCTGGTGTATGAAACACAACTGTCAAAGGGGCTTCTAATTAAAAAAATATGTTGGATCAAAAAATAAGAACCTTGTTTTAGTGCACCATACTTTAGTTCCTTCCTCAGCATTCCATGCAATGTTACACGGTGGATACTTCTGATCTTCCTTTTTAGAAGTATCTTTTTCTACTTCACACTGCTGTATCTGATTGTAAAACTCTTTCATGTAAGCAGTCTGTTGACCTTTTTTATCATAGTATCTCCCAGTGAGGGTACCTGTAATAATGTTTAATGTCAAATTATTCATGTTCAAATTCATTTATTTAGTTAACTTAACAGAAAAACTAACAGGATTAACAGCAGGTCCCAAACTAGGCTCAGCCTGTAGTTTTGTGAGAAATGTTGTTTATATATAACACATTTATTCAATAATGTAATCACACCTGTAATCTGCTAAGGGTTAGGCAGATGTCCCATGGAATACTGGATGCGGCTTTTCCATCAACTGGGTACAAATCCAGACATCACTGTAGCTACTGAGAAATTTCTGATAGGAACCCTAATGACATCATTCTCAACATGTTTAGTTTAGTTTAGTAGGCCTAGGGGTAGGTTAGGGGGGGGTGGGGTAGGTTTGGTTTAGTGGGTTATGTTCACTAGGCCTAATTGAACAGTTGTAATCAGATCATAATATTTTCAGGCCGGAAACTAAACAGGCCATATACTGGGTTACCTTGTGCTGCAAGCATCACACCATACAAGTTAAAAAAAATATTAGAGGTAGTAAAAAGTAAGAAAAAAATGTATGCTTACCAACTTCAATATACTTTGTCCTAAATGTATTCCGCCAATTGACCAAAGACAGTAAGTCATTACAAGACAAGTCCAGAACATGGTCTTTTTCATCACCTTCATCTTGGAAATCCCCCGTGACAAGAGATCTTGAGCCATCTTTACCTGGATTAAACAAAAATGTTCATCACAAATATTAAAATGATATTTCTAATCTAGTACTTACACTAAGCGTTTTTATTTTAAGTAGTAAATTAGATAAATATTAAAAGCTAATAGAATATGATTTACCTATAAAATAATTGTATGCAGCACCTTTTTCATAATGTCTTTTACCTTCTGTGACATCAAATACTGTACCTAAAACTGCTAAATACAAGTTCTTTTGGTTTACCCCGTCATATTGAGCTAATCTAGCTGTAGTGAAAACACCCGGTTGATCTTCTTCCACTTTGCTAAGAACCGTTTCATAGTAGGACTTTAGTTCATTCTGGTACTTGAAAGCACCGAAAACTATAGCTATTGAGATAACAGATTTCAAATTTCTAAGTAAAACTCTAAAAACCATCGCATAAACTGTAAATAATATCTTCTTCAAAGATTACTATTGCTACTCGATCTAGCTCAACTTATTCTATCGTAACTTCCAAATGGGTCGATAACTTGCGATTAAATGATGATGCAGACCTTACTATTGTGAATTTCTTCACTGACTTCCTGTTACACATACCTTTTCTGTAATAATAACTGTAAAATCATCAAAACGCTAGAACTTTATAGAAAAAACTTGTAAACTGTCAAATTAGAATAACAAACAACAAACTTCATAGAGCTACGCTGTCAGTGTCAGTCAGTCTTAGGGAGAATGTTGAGTTCAGAAATAAATACTCGGCCTGTCTTCTTCCACTGGACGTCACTGTTTTTTTATTTACGAAATAGTCAGGAAAATAAAGTATTGCTGATGGGTCCATCGTAATATCAATGGTCCATCGTAAAAACAGAACGTTGGCATGGAAGAGTGGAATGAAGTCTAGAATTGGGTTATCATCATCATCAGCACCCTATAATGTTCCCACTGCAGGGACTCAGGCCTCCTCTCACAGAACACATCCTCCTCTCTAGGAGGAAGGGCTATAATCCACCACGCATGCCCAGTGCGGGTTGGTAGATGTCACGTCTTCGAATTTTTTGGTTTAAGTAGGTTATGCCAAGCTATAATCATAAATAAATCATCTTTTAGTAAGTCTAGCAAGGCAAGGCATACCCAGCATCTCGTGCACAGAACACATATTACCTAGCATCTCGTGTGTTACACGAACTTTTAAAAATATTTTTTTTTTTTACTTTGGTAACTCTAATTAAACTTCAAAAATCAGTCAGAGCCACAGATGACAAAATAACCTAAAACTTAGGCCTAAAACGGGTTTTATTTTGTATTCCAATGAAGATCACGGACAGTGTTGCCAACTTAGTGGATTTTCCACTAAATCTGGTGGTTTTGACTTACCTTTTAGCGGACAAATATCGGTTTTAGTGGCTAGTGGATTTTTCTAGTGGAATTATTTGGTACCAAACAGTCGTATCAGTCCGAGATTAACGATGATGATACGGACGGAAACGACTCATCTGAAGATAACTTAATAATATAATTTGATTGACCTCTTTTAAAAAATAGGTTTTATTAAGTATTTTGTTCTTCCACAAAAGCCATGAATTAATAGAGAGTTGAAGTTGAAGTATTTTGTTACATTATATGTAATTTTCATGTTATTGCTTTAATAAACGTTTCAAAAAAATATTATTTCCTTTAGTAAAGACCAAAAATCTGCCAGAAATAAAGTTAGTGGAAAATTTAGCGATTTTTTAAGAAGGTGCGATTTTTTTAGTGGATTTCTGGTGGTTTTAGAGGTCGATTCTGGTGGGGAGCTTGAAACTTCGATGGCAACACTGATCACGGAGTATAAAGTTATAGTAAATTCTGTAAATAGCTAATAAGAATAATCTGTGCAAAATATCATAAGCAAATAATAATCCGGCTATTCTTGTAACCTTGTTTACAATTTCAGTTTCATGTTTTGATCCTTTGATTACCATATTTAATCAAACTTAAACCATGTCTGGGAAACTAATCCGTCAAATTAGAACAATCACGCAGTTTCCGCAGAGAAGAAGAGTCGTTGTTACTGGACTAGGAGTTGTGTCTCCTCTGGGTACAGGCACTGACTTAGTGTGGCAAAACATTCTGAAAGGTCAATGTGGGATAGTAGCCCTGCAAGGCAATGAATATTCCAAATTACCATGTAGGATAGCTGGCTTAATTCCTTCGGAGAAAGATGGCAAGGTGGCAAAGGCATTGTCAAAGGCGAACCTAAAATCCATGGCTCCCGCTACATGCCTTGCTCTTGTTGCAACTGCAGAGGCACTCGACGATGCACAATGGTTGCCAGAATCTGATACAGACAAAGAGGCCACAGGAGTAGCTATTGGGATGGGAATGATAGATTTAAAAGATGTCTGTGACACTAATGAGGCATTGAAAATTGGTTATAACAAAGTCAGCCCTTTCTTTGTACCAAGAATTTTACCAAATATGGCTGCTGGTCACATAAGCATTAAGTATGGCTTCAGAGGACCTAATCATGCTGTATCTACTGCTTGTGCAACAGGTGCGCACTCAGTTGGTGATGCCTTTAGATTTATTAGAAATGGAGATGCAGAAGTCATGGTGTGTGGTGGTGCAGAAGCTTGTATTAGCCCTCTTGCCATAGCAGGATTCAGTAGATTAAGAGCATTAAGCACATCATTCAATGATGAACCAAGTAAAGCTTCTAGACCATTTGATAAAAAAAGAGATGGTTTTGTCATGGGTGAGGGTGCAGCTATTTTGGTTTTAGAAGAGTACCAGCATGCATTAGATAGAAAAGCGAAAATATATGCAGAAATATTAGGATATGGCTTATCTGGAGATGCTTCTCACATTACTGCTCCCCGAGATGATGGGAGTGGAGCAATGTTGTCAATGAGACGTGCATTGAGAGATGGTGGCATCCACCAAGATGCTATTACTTACATTAATGCTCATGCTACATCAACCCCTGTGGGAGATGGTATTGAAGCTACAGCAATAAAGACTTTGTTTAGTAAACACAGTTCAAATATATTAGTTTCATCCACAAAAGGCGCTCATGGACATTTGCTAGGTGCTGCTGGTAATTTGGAAGCAATATTCACTGTATTGGCTTGTCATCATGGAGTTATACCACCTACAATTAATTTAGAAGAACCTGTTGATGATTTGAATTACGTTGCCAATGAATCACAACGATGGAATGCAGACAGAAGAATAGCATTGAAAAATTCTTTTGGTTTTGGAGGCACAAATGCAACACTTTGTATTGGACAGTTGTAAAGACAGTAACAAATACAGGAGCATTCCTAAGGAAACTAAAATGTTGATAGAACTATGAAATGTTAAGTTAGGTATTGTGTAGTTAAAAATAAAACTTGGTATCACTGTATTATATAGTATATTTAAAACTGAGTTTACAAATGTTTCCGACTTTAATAACAATGGCGAAACAGCCAAGGTAACTCCCAACCTTTTGCTTTTCGAAGCTTTTTGATAACGAGCAATAATTTATCATGTACCACATAATATTGAGTCACATAAAGCATTGAAATAAAATAATTTGATCAAAAAATGCTACTTTAAATATTTCATTACTAAGCTTTCTAACAATTTAAATAGTAAATATATTAAATGCTGGTTTTTATTTAGTATCCATTGTATTATTGTAATCATTCAAGCATGCACTTGCAATTCTTTCTCAGTTCTAGGCACAATGTTACCAAATATGATTTTAACACTCAAAGATGTTTCAATTGAAATAATTTAATAGCTATATTAAATTTAGCAATTGCCAACATTATTACACTAATCTATTGCAGTATGGTTATACAATACGGATCTATTACAAAATGGCATATTATTATTTAGGACAATAACATAATGTTTAACATTGATTCCTTCCAATACCGGAAGTTGACAAAAGATGACATGATATTTAATTGTATAATATGGATATTTCATCAAAATAGAAAACTATATAAATTCCAAAATTTGCTTCACACAAGAACATAAATCAGTCTATTCAACATTTGCACTGATTGCTTATTAATCTTCAACTACTATGAAATATAACGCTGAGTACTGGTACTGAGTATTAAGACATTTTACTGTAGTAGGTATTATTGACAATATACATATCTGAAGAACTTAACCGCATATACTATTATATCATTTAACATTAATAATTTCTATTGAATGTCTAAGATTGTAACAATATGCATCATAATCAGCAAATAACTGACCAGCAGTGCAAGTACGTAGCACTCGATTCGCTTCGATTCGATAAATCTGACAGTTATTCTCGATAAAATGAGCTTTTATCGAATCGAATCGATGTCGCAAGTACGTAAATAATATTTTGACGATCGGTAGAGAACTCTAAAATTTAAACGATTTTATCGAAAATGCAAGTACGAAACGACATTTTGACAGTTTGACATTCCGCCCACGATAAATCTTGTCGACGCGTGTTACGTACTTCCAAATTCGATAACAAGCTCGATAAAACTGACAACGATAACGATCTCGATGTCTTATCGATGCAAAGTTCGTACTTGCACTGCAGATTATAAGAGTTTAACTTATCGGATTTCAGTATAGGAGTAATGTGTATTGTAAGGCGTATATTCGTCTACAGACCATGGAAGCAGGTTATAGTATATTGCCATTTCTGAGTAAAATGACTGGTTGACAAAGTGCAGTTGAATGATGTAGCAGACGGAGTGCGCGCTAGGCAGCCTGCTTATCCTGTTTCTGCAGTAGCGGCGGTATCTGCGGCGTGTTCACACAAAGCTGAGCGAATTTTTGGCGGAGGTTCTGTCGCAACTCCTGTCTTTTTTCGGTTATATTTCTACGTGATTTGAATTCCATTACATCTTCTATAGGAATATAACTGGCATCCTCTTCCTCGTCTGATGAACACGTGTCCTAAAAATAATAAAAGTGTGTCAGCAATATTTCTCACTAAACAAGTCTAATACAGAGCCATCATATTTCTGTCTTTCGCCAAGAAGCATTCCAGCAAAGAGATCTCTAGGAGAGTACAACTCGGATGGGCGGCATTTGGAAAGTTGGAATATGTTTTTCGGTCCAAAAAGATCCCTCAATGCCTTAAAACACGCCTGTTCAACCAGTGTGTCCTGCCAACAATGACCTACGGTGCCGAGACATGGACTCTCACAAAGGAGACTGTCCATCGAGTACGAGTGGCACAAAGGGCCATGGAACGAGCCATGCTCGGCATAACCCTCTTAGATCGAGTGCGTAACACCGAAATCCGCCATCGGACGAAAGTCTACGATGTCTGTCGGGGACCGGGCGGTGCGCCTCAAGTGGACGTGGGCAGGACATCTGGCTAGACGAGGAGATGGCTGATGGAGCAAGGCTTTGACCGAGTGGTGGCCAAGGTTAGGCCAAAGAAACCAGGGTCGTCCTAAAGCTCGTTGGGTAGACGATATCGTCAAAGTCGCCGGATTCACGTGGATGAGGTACGCACAGAACCGGGAAGTGTGGCAGAAAAAAGGGGAGGCCTATACTCAGCAGTGGGTGATTCCGGGCTGATATGATGATGATATTAAATAAATAAAATGATAGGAACTTACCATTAACATTTCTTGTAGAGAAAGTGTAAAACCTGTGCACAAAGTCTTATCGTTCTTGGTCATATCTAAACAGTCGCCTCTCTCGTGATTACAGAACCCTTCGGAACACGCCACGTCGGAACCTTCGGGCGAGCTCATGAGAGAGGAAGAGCCAGACATGGTTTCACAGCAACCTCCGTTGTTCCCGGATGAATAGCCACAGTCTTGGGAATGCTCGTTGGGCGAGAGGTTGCCGTTTTTAGTTCGTTTCTTGCCGGTTTTTTTGGGAGAGCGACGTTTATTCGTAGTGTCGTCCTGACACGACTGGCACCCGTCGCCACTGGCCTCATAACACTGGTGATTGATGTAGTCTCGTGGTGAAAGCAGATCAGTCGGCGTGTCTCGTTCTTCTAGCAGGCATTCCTCACATTGGCACTTTTCATCGGGTTCCTCTGAATCAGCCTCCTGTAATAAATACAAATGTTGCATTACTAGAGTAGTAGAAAAATGATAACTGTAATAAAATAATAAAATTTAAAACTGATCAGTTAGTGGCATACTTTGCATTTGCTCTCCACAGCTTGCCGCTCCTTCTTCTTGCGTCGTTTGAGTTTCTTCTGTTCCTTTCTCTGTTGCCTGGTCTGTTCCTCTTGAGTGATTTCATCGTACAAAAGTTGTAGTTTCGAGACTCCGGTTTTGTGTTCGACGGCAGTTTCAAACTTTCGATAGAGTGCCTCGACTGCGACCGCGGCGAGCGTCTGACACGTGCCTTCTTCTTCGCGTAGCCTCAGGGAGATGCGTTGCAGTCGCTCATAAATACATATTCCGAGACAGATAAGTACCTACAAACATTGTAATGTTAATATATTGGGCCTAGATAAATAAATAAATGAACAAAAAAGATAAGATGTCTTAGGGTCAGTCAGCCATAATATTAGTACACCATCTAATTAACCTTAAAAGTACCTTAAGTCGACAGACTTAAGGTACTTTTTGGCTTGTCGTCTATCTTGACTGTGGCGGTCAAAAGGTTTAATTACCTCCATGACCCGTTAACTATTCAAAGCATCCACTAGCACAATGTTTTAAGAGTGCTACATTGAGTTTTACCGTAAAATGTGATTTTGGACCCCAAAAAAAAATTGTAATTTTTGCATAGGGGTACTTAGTTTGATGTACAGAATGCTTGGTTGACGGTTGTGTGATGGGTAACTTTACACCCTGTATATTGATTTATGACAGTTCCTTACCTCTTCTTGTGCAATTTCCAATGTCTTAGCATGTCTCTCTCTATGGTTTCCGAGTAGTTCCGGTTCCGCTCTAGCGATAAGGTGCGCGATGTAGTCAGTCTTGGCTTGGAGGTGCAGGTGTTTGTCTAAAAGGCATCGTTTGATACCGCCGTATAGTGCGCCAACGTAGCCCTTCTCTTTTTGTGGTTCCTTTTCTTCAACTAATAGCTGATATGCTCTCAATACCTACAGAAAATAAATAATTGTATAAATTATAATTACTCAATAATTATCAGAAAAGTGTTGTTGGGGTTGAGTTCATCAGTCATCAACAGGATAGAGGCCTAAATTATAGATGTGGGTACATCTACTTTAGTTAGGTCGCGCGAAAAAGTTTTTACACTGGCAAGAGTGAACTGGACAAGATGTGCAGTATGCGAGAGCGAGACAATACTATTAAAATCTTATTGTAGACAAAATAGAAACATGAACATTTTTTGGCGCGTAGCAAATGATTTCTCCTTGTTCTACTAAAACTAAACAGTTCTACGGTAAAAGTATTGGGAATAGTTATTCCCACTAGTCCTACGATACGATGTGAGGTGGTACAAAAAAGGTAGAACTAGTGCGACCAAAAGTTTCCATTTGTCATACTTGCTCTACTATACAAGGGATCGGACAAAAAAAAACTAATCAGTCTTTACTGATGGAAAGTATAAATCATAATTAAAGTGAGAATGAGTACTGAGAAATGGGAACTTACTTTTTTTTAAATATGGATTATAAAATGGTTTTTTTTTTTATCAAAAGCATTGTTTGTTGCTTCAGGTCGTGAAAAATATTGATAACAATGATTCGTCTGAAAGTTTTATCAGTAACAATTCCAGTGATAAATAGTCATAAGTTATCTAAGGCACATCAAGCTAAGTTGTCTGTTGGTATGCACGACTATTTATTTTTGAATAGTATAGTTAACAAAAAAATCTAAAAAAAAGAATCTAATCAATAAAATCGAATCGATCTAATCTATAAAATAGATACAGTCGTGGGAAAAAACCGTGGGGCACGTCAATTGTAATTTCCGCAGCACGACAGTTCCGAATTGACGTGCCCCACGGTTTTTCCCACGACTGTATCTATTTTATTATTTTTTGGTTTTTAGTACATTTATCTTAAACATTGCAATGTATGTTTAACATAAAACCGTTTAACTTAAAAAGTTTTTTTACCTATTTTTATTTTCTAGTTTTTAGCCGCCATCTTGGATTTTAATTTTATATAGTATATTGTATTCTGCTTGTTGAGCCCTTTCATTTGATACCCATATTGATGGGATTAATAAAACATAAGTTATCCGCCATTTTGTAGCGGCGGCCATCTTGAATTTATAATGATAATGAATAAACATAATTGTATTGTCACCAAAATCCAAAATGTATACAAAATTTCAGATTAATCGGTTGACAGGAAGAGGGTGAAATTTGAATTACTAAATTTGACCCAAGAATAAAACAAACGGGGTGAGCTAAATAAAACCGTTTAAAAATCTAATTAGTCCGTCAGATAGATTTCCAAAAAAATTTGAACACATATTTTTTCTTTTTTGACGTAAACAAAAAATGAAGACGATACAGTGCTTCGAAAACTCGTGTGACGTCATATGCTAGTAAATTTTGTACCTACAAGTGACGTTTCGAGCCCCACCACTCCATGATCTTTGACGCGCTTTATCTTCGTCAATTTTTATTAATTTGATAAAACAAAGAACACGTACTTATCCAATATTTTTCGATAATCTAACTGACGGACTAAACAGAATCATATTCTTTTGAGTCAGTCCGATCCCATATTCTACTGTAAAAAAAAAGATAATTGTTTTCACTCGTCATTATTACCCTCTGTAGGAAAAGGGTAAATGACGCACATAAACATTGCTCCTATACCAATTATGCATTCTGTACACGATAGCAAGAATGTTTATTATTCATAATCAAAGCTAGAATCATGTGTATGCCGATTAGATAGTACTATCACATAACTTGGAAATGGAGTAAAAAGATATGTAATTGAAGAAAGCCTAGAAGTATGGCATTGACTGATGGAAAGTATAAATCATAATTAAAGTGAGAATGAGTACTGAGAAATGGGAACTTACTTTTTTTTAAATATGGATTATAAAATGCATCTTATTAAAGATTTTTTTTTTATCAAAAGCATTGTTTGTTGCTTCAGGTCGTGAAAAATATTGATAACAATGATTCGTCTGAAAGTTTTATCAGTAACAATTCCAGTGATAAATAGTCATAAGTTATCTAAGGCACATCAAGCTAAGTTGTCTGTTGGTATGCACGACTATTTATTTTTGAATAGAGTAGTTAACAAAAAAATCTAATTAGTCCGTCAGATAGATTTTCAAAAAATATTGGACATGGTGAAGACGATACAGTGCTTCGAACGTAAAAAACGTACCAAACTGTGAAGTTTTGTACGTTTTTTACCAGAGAGCGACGTCAAAAGCCCCCACTCATCATCAAGGATAGAATATTATGTCGACTTGATGATCCTCAAAACTTTATTACTAGCTGGTTTTTATTTAATCTCAACCTAACCAACTGTTTTTTTTTATTACTTTGTGTTTATATAATTTAACAGTCATATTGTCCTACAAATTGTGTGGTACGTTATCCCGGTCTTACGCTCAGAAATATTTTATCCTTGCTACCTCTGCTAGCTAATCGAGCGTTTTTGTTCAGGAAATGTTGGGCGTCTCATCAAAATGAAGCTACTCACAAAAAACTAGCTTGATAGTAAACAAATTAAAAAATGTACCGTGGCACCCGGACTATATGGGCATATAGTTCGGGTGCCACGGTACATTTTTTAATTTCAAACAATCGAGGATTGCAGGCTTGTAATTTGAATCAGACTGTACAATTTCAATTTCGCATCAGCAATGGGAGATTTCCGACTTCGATATTACAAGTGACAACAAGAAACCTACCTTAGTTTTACAATCAGCACAGAAGCGGTGTTTTCTTAGGTAGTTGTGAAGCGTGTCGTGTAGCGTGTTGAAATGCACAAGGGTAACGTGGTCGCGGGCGGAGGCACGCATGGCGTCCCAGGCTGCCCGCCAGGCCGCGCGGCCGCCCCAGCCCCACGCGGCCCAGCCCCAGCCACAAGGCGCCCCGACACCGCTCGCCGCGCTTGCCGCCGCCGTCGTCGTGGTCTGAGCTCCCCAACCCCGAGCCGTCCCCGCCTCTAGTGAATGTAGAGTACATCTCTGGGATTTCTTCCACCGCGGTTGACTGAGAATTAGACACTCTATGCCCGAACTGAAATAAAAGTTTGTGTTTAATTGGCTGTTTCCCGACTGTGTATTTCCAAAATTCAAGTTTGGAAGAGAGTTTATATATCTTTTGTTCAGCTTACATCATCATCAGCATAGTCTTTTCTCAACTATGTTGGAGTTGGCTTCCAGTCTAACCGGAGCATCTGCCTATCTGACCTCTACAACCCAGTTGTACTAACTGGGTTGTAGAGGTCAGATAGGCAGAATAATACGATAAGGTTGGTTGGCAAGACCGGTTGGTTTATTCAGCTAACATCTGTACCGCTAAACATGTAAACCAAACTTTTTTTTTTGTGATAGCGATTTTGAGCAGATAACGAGAATATTACTCACTCGAATACCAACATGAAGAAAATTAAACTCATCCATCTCCTATACTCATAACTATGAGATATGCATCTTTTCTTTGAAACAACAAAAGCTCCAACTTAGGAGGCATACCATTTGTTAGTGTCTGAGTGAGTTGCAGTGTGCTCAAGGTACGGTTGAACAAGCTATCAAGTATACACAGTATACAGCCAGCTTTCTTGCATTTACTTATAAGATTACACAGATACATTTAGAGACAGAAGTCGAACGATACAGCATTTGGCATCAGCACTAAAGGCCAAATGCTATAAAAAACAAAATTGCAATCAATATTGTCATCAGTGTACTATAATTATAAAGATTGCTGCATGTACACTTAATAGCTTGTTCGCCTGTACACTGAAATATTAACAAAATTTGTCTGATGACAGTCAATAACAATCACTTATCTACCACTACATAAGAAAGTTCTAGCTGAAAACTCTGTACACCTTGCTGAAACAGCGCACAACACAACCCCTGGCAGTCTCAGCCAAATGGTAAAAAAATAAAGAAGTTAAGAACATAACAAGTAATACCTGTGACCGTTTAGTAAAGTGGCTAGGGACTGTGGATGTATAATTTTGTCTTCTCTTATTGTCATTATTTCATCTGGCGTCAGCACCAATGGATCCAATGTGGGATGTCCTGATTTACATAACTGATAAAAAAGGCGTTCCACACTGCAAAATACAAAAAAAAAACAATCATTAATACTGCAAAGTAGTTGTAGAAGTATAAACATTAGTTAACCATAATATGCAAATTATGTGCTCAAATGCTAAGTTTCTGCCACTAACCCATACAACAATACAAACTTTAGTAAGGCACACCCCAAATCAAAACTGGAATATGATGGCACTAAATTCAAAATATAATTAACTTTGTTTAATCAAAATCAAGGTAAATGGTCTGAATCAGATCAGAATCGGTTGATCTTTTCTTTCATATCCTGGTATGCCAAGAGTTTATCACACGCAAGCATGTCAGTTTCAACAAATCAGGATAAAGTATAGAGCAGAAGATGGCTCCCATTTCCATGAGTTATCTTATTGTTAAAAATCACTGGGGCCTTGCTGAGTTGTGAACGTGTTTATTGGGAATGAAGAACGTTCACAACTCGGCGAGGACACAGTGACTTTTGATGTACATGAGAGGTAATTTATTATAAAATCTCATTATTAAAAAACCAATAGCCAAAAACTTTTAATTTCCCATTTTACATTTAGAGTGGTTTTTATTATTACACAAGTGGCCATTTCCATTTCTTCAAATGGGGAGGAGGATTGTTTATATTACATGAAGCCAGAGTGCCTCAGGTAAAATTAATGCCTCATTTGTTCAACGACTGTGAGTCACAGTCACAGTAGCTGTCTAACTGCGGTACTCAGAGATATTTAATGACTACTTAAGTCGTCACTTAGTATAGGTTTGACATACTTTTGTATGACAAAACTGTCAAAACCTTTACTAAGTGATGGCCTAATTAATCATTAAAGCTCTCTGAGTGCAGCAGTAAATCACTTCCCAAGTAAAGAAATATCACCAGTCGATCCACTTTCGTGACAAATATTATTGAGATATAATTGGTTTGAGTTGAAGTTTTTGACATAGAATTATGTTAATTAGCAAATTACCCTATGTTTATTACAAATGCTTAAAGGATTCATACTCAACACTCTGTTCTCACTACATTTTTCTCATTCCTGCGCATCACAAAACTTTTCAGTCAGTGGCGCCACTTTCAAGCTTTCTCCTATGTCATCATCATCATCAGCCTATAATGTTTCCACTGCAGGGACTCAGGCCTCATCTCTGGGAGAGGGAAATTTGTAAATTTGTTCTCCTATGTACTCAATCATTATTAATTTGCATTACACCACACACCCTCCTTTTCGATCAATTATTGAACATGGTTACTTATGGATAATATCAATAATGAGTTTTCAATTAAGGCTATTTTGTAAGTATCCTTTTTATTTCAATATTTATTACTTGTTAATCTTGTCAGACTTTTCCGAACAGCATGCCTGCTAGCAGCTAGAATGGATAATAACGCTATGACTGTTCTATTAACCCCTATTCCTATGATTGTTTATTTTCAATGCAAGGAATTTGATGAGAAAATTCTTGTTGATTCTTGGTGATATTAATGGACCCATGAAAATAGAAATACTTATCATAAAATTAAAAGACAATAAAACTGACTAATATGAAAGTTTTAGGGCATCATTCCATTTTTCATGGCTCCATATTAATGGATCTATAACCTTTAGAGCATTAGTTTTAACATTGTAACAGTAAAATAATTGAATTTGTCGCATAACCAGCAAAGTGTTTAGTCACTCTAATTTGTTAAGTAACTCTGCACTCTGTTTTTGTCAATCTTTTACTAGAGTATCTACTCTAATAATAAAGAAATAATGGTTCTATTTGTTCCAGTAACATATTGAGCTACCATAACATTTATTATTTGGCTATCCGTAACCCAACTGCCATTAATTGGAAACTAAATTATGTGGTACTATACCTTCTTCGACAGCCTACACAAGGAATGCTTTGATTTAATACATTAAATATATCAGAAGCATCGACTCTGAGCGCTGCTTTCAGTTCGTCCGTCGTTAGGATTCTATATTTGCGCATAAAGTCTTCGTATTCGCGACCTTTTACTTGTGGATTGTCGCAAATTAGACCCATTGTGTTTAAATCCATGATCATCTGGAAACAAAAACAAAATTCGTTAGATTTCAACAAAGGAATATATTCGCAAAATAAGGTCATCTGCAAGACGTCATTACTTTGAATGAAATCAATGAACTTTTGGTAAATTGTCATAGCCGTAATTGCAAACTGAAATACAACGGAAAATTTGCGCATGACGTCGCGAATCAATATTTACTTTTTGCAATAAGGTTGACTGATTATTTTTAATTATTACTATCCCTGATTAATCTACGCTTGTGGTAATGTCAAAGTGCATGATACCACTTACTGTTAGATTTTCGTAGATAGTTAACGGCAGTTGCCGTCTTTTTATCACAGGTTCTTTTTCGCTGTTGTATATATCAACTAATTTCGCCATTTTAAAGATTAATCACATAAAATCGCAGATAGAATACACAAATATAACAAAATGACGGCCAAGTTCTCTAGAAATACACGTCGTTAGAGATGGGCGATTGTGAATGACATTATTCGAATAATTCGATTGTTCAAGTCATTCAAACTATTCGAATAACCTTACTATTCATTCGAATTTGAAAACGAATGAAAAGTAACTAAGAATGTACTAGTTCATTCGAATATCAGTAATCTCATCTAAAAGTGAACTCTATACTCTGAGAAAAAATACTCAATTTCGTGTGGCAAATTGAATCATTGAACTATCGAATTTACTAGTTCTTATTCGAATAGCAGTTACCTCACCAAAAAGTAAACTCTATGCTCTGAGAAAAAGTAATCAATTTCGTGTGGCAAATTGAATCATTCAACCATCGAATTTAATGAACATTACTAGTTTGTATTCGAATATTCATTCATAGTAACAGTTTCGATAAGAAACTATTATAATTGGGATCACTTGGCTTGGCCTTGGGCACTTACGAAGTTACGAGTGTCGAGTTGAAGTGTTGAGTTACGTAGATAAGAAGGTAACGGTAAAATTGTAAAATAAAACATACGAATCTGTTCAATGAAAGTGTATTAAAAATATAAATCACGATTTTATATTAAATAATTAGCTATGAATATGAGGTAACAAAAAGCTTTTTCTCTCAGTCTTAAGTTAACATAAAATTACTCAACTCGTCAACAATACAAAAAATATTTTTTTTTTATAACTAAACAATTTTTAACAAATATATTTGATAATATAAGCTAACAAAATACCTACGAAAAATACAAAAAAAAAAAAAATTTCAATGTGAGTTATATAAGCTCCACACACATAAGTAACAAAAATAAAATGTATTCATTTGAATAAAACACAACTAAAATAAAAATGAAATGCAATTCGACAAAAGTCTTAACAACCCTTAAGTTTATTTAACATTTAAGCATAATAATATAAGTAGGTAACGTACATTTAAGGCGTGATGCTGAATTATAAAAAAAGGAACATCACTTAGATAAAACAAACTTAAAATTTTTCTTTGGACAAAATAATAATAAAATACTACGTAAATAGAACAATAAAATGTCAGGCTATATTACATATTACCATTAAGGAACATAATTTGGTCCAATTTTTGAGAGCCTAAACGATTACGGCGATCACTCAATACGTAACCTGCTTTTGAAAAAAGTCTTTCCGATGGAACGGATGTTGCTGGAATAGCCAAATATTTTTTTGCAAGAGTGTATAGCCCCGGAAAAATTTTCGCATGCTCTCGCCAGTAATTAAGAGGGTCTTCGTTCCTATTTATCAAGGTAGTTTCTAAATATTGCTTAACCATTATAATTGCCGACGTTGTAGTTGACTGGACTTCATGATTTTGGGCAACTTTTTCGTCAAAATGAGCCCATAACGTTGATCCAGTAGGACGCCTGGTGTTAACACGAGCTGGATTATTATTTGTAGTTGTTCCTGTCACTGCTCTTTGAGCTTGGTCCTGGTTCATAAGATGTGACAGTTCGTCAGTAACCCATTGTTGGGCATTTTTAGCGTTATCATCTTGTCCGAATCCTGTTTTTTTGAACCTTGGGTCTAGAAAAGTAGCTTTAGCCACAATTTTGTTTGTTTCCAGGTTTCCAAGCCTGCGACACACCATGTCAATTAATGACATCTGAAGTGCAATGCCGATTGGTGTCGTTGGCGAAATGTCTCTTAGGGAAAATTGTAATCCTCTTATTAAAGGCACTATGGTGGACATGGTGATGTATTTCTCTCCAGAGAGTATTTCAGTCAACTCTAGGAATGGTTTTAATATTTGTAAGCAGTCTTTAGCAGTTGCCCATTCATTACCTGTTAAGTTTTCAGGTGCTCTGTCAGTTAAATCAGCCAGAGCTAGTGTTAATGGCTGTTTTAATTCCACAAGTCTTTCCAGCATAATATAAATACTATTCCACCTAGTAGCGACATCTTGTTTCAGTTTTAGCTCGGGCAAGTTAAGTTCCATCTGTTTTTCTTTTAACTTGTAAGCTGAAACCGAGCTCTGCTTAAAATGGGTGATTATGCTTCGACATTTTGCGAGCAATATCGCTAAATCCGGGGAAATTGCATTATTAACTGTTAAGTTAATAGTGTGGGCTACGCAGGGATGGTGGTGTTTGCATAGGTTCTCACACACCGCTTTCTTCATGTTTGCGGCGTTGTCAGTAACTACTGTCACTACTTTTTCGTAAACATTCCATTTCTCTAAAATATCGGTTATGGCTGCAGCGGTGTTGATTGCTGTGTGCGATTCCATTACTTCCCGTGCCGCTAGTGTTTTAGATGCTACCTTATCATCATGAATATAATGCGCAGTGAGGCTGAGGAAAGTCTTGTCATTGCTCGCCTTCCAGTAGTCGGATGTTAGGGACATATATTCAGTTTCTTGGAGAACTTTTCTAAGAGCTTCTGCATGAGTTTTGTAATAAGCGGGTAATAGTTTCTCACTTAAAGTTTTTCTTGAGGGCAGTGTGTAACTAGGCTGTAGTTTGTGTATTAGGTTACGAAAACCGGAGTCCTCGACTATAGAAAGTGGCTGGTAATCTTTTACTATCAATTCCACAACAGCTTCATCAAAAATTGCTATTTTATCTGGTGTTAGATCTGCATCTTTTGCACATAAACGTAGTTGCCTTTGGTGCTTAGTACCTGTTGGGCTATTGTGTATCTTTTAATGACAGTGGATAACTTATAATGTCTATCAAATAACTGTCAAATGGTGAGTTTTTAAGAAAAAAATGTACCAAACCATAACCAATTTACAGTTAATCTATGGACATTTCTGATAGCCACTGACGTTAAAAAGATACGCAATAGGGGGGCTGGTTGTTCACCTTGTTGCGTCAAATTTACATTTTGTGTGGAACTAGCTCTATTTTCAGGACCTTCCTGACGGGTTACAGAACTTCCAGATGTAGATGGTGTTGAATTTGGTGGATTTTGTCTCACTGTCACTGGCCCAGCACGTCGGTCTTCTTCAGCACGAAACTGAATAGGGTGAATTCGTTTTAAATGGTCCTTTGAGTTTGATGTGTTACCGTGATTTGGAAAAGATTTTTGGCACAGTTTACACGTGATGGTCTTATTATCTGAAGCCACATCAAAAAATGCCCACACAATTGACCGTTTTGGGGTTAGTCGAGGCATTCTTCTTTATCAGCTCGAAAACAAAAAGGGAAAAATACAGGAAAAAAATTAGCTTAAAAATAAACAAAAATAATGTAGTCACGAACTTTTACACAACACAGTTTTTTTACACCATCTGTCAACAATTATAAACACAAAAAGATTTGTTACGCACTTTCGCATTTGTATCCACAACGTAGGCTTAATATATATCGAGAAAAATAAAATTTTACTTTTTGTAACTTTAACTTGTAAGTAAGCACTTTTAACCGCAAAATGATAGAATATTAAATAAGCAATGCACGATTGCACATGCACGCGTCTCTACTGGCCTTGACCTACTTACTTATTCGTTGGTTCCTTGTTCCTTGTTTTGAAGTGCACCTGTGGCCTCATAAACACATAGCTAAATTCAAATAATAATTGTAGCTGTGTGTGTGCGCGATAAGAGAAAAGGGCTTCGCGACAGTACTTAAACGTGACAACATTTTACTCGGAATAATCAATCATTGATCATTAAAAAGTAATCTCTATACTACGAGAAAAAAGCTCAATTTTGTATGGCAAACTGAATGAATGAAGTAGTGGTTCGCAAAATAGTGGTTTGTTGCTTCGAATATCAATTGAAAGTAGACTTTATTGTACGTCTAAACAGCCCAATTTTGTATGGCACGGGTACAGTAAATGAATGAACTAGCGGTTTTATTCGAATAAGAGAACTAGCGATCGATAGTTTTTGTATTCGATTGTTAATATTAGTAGTATCAAATTATTCGATTGTTGGAATCAGTAACAATCGCCCATCGCTACACGTCGTGCGTTGCGTCTGACACAGCACAACCCACAGAACATATATACCCTAACGGCACAACCACAGATACATACAGCGGTGTTTTTTTTTTATGTCAAACAGCCGTTTGAGATGACAAACAGATTGCCGATGGTTCTAAAGGTCCCAATCCACTAGAGTGCTTTAAAATATAGTTTACACGACAGTAAAAAATATCAACTTCTCCATGGGCTAAAATAATTCCGCACGCATTTATACAGTCTTGCGAACAACCAATCTAATAAATATTGTGTCAACACTCGAATAGTCATTCCTCTGTGTCGGCTTCCAATCTATCCGGGTTCAGTAAATAAAAGAATACAAATTCATGCACTGGTTAGACCCTGTGGTGCAGGGATCGGAATTGTGGGCCACAAAAGAGATGAAAGGCATTTATGCTTGGGGATGTGCTGTGTGTGGTGTTGTACAAGCGTTTCATCGTAATATTCCCCAGTTCCTCTGTGTGTTATAGAGGAAAACGTTCCAGGCATAACATTCGCGTATTACATTCGCGCATTGTGAATCTCCGAACAGAATTTTTTAGCACTTTTTACGAGAGGAAAAGTAAACTTATACCGCACACAACACGAATTTCCCAATCACATACAGAGACGTGCATTCTAGGGTATGCCACGATAGGCACTAAGGCTGCGGTTCAAATTGTACGATCCTTTACAAACGTGCCAACGCTACAAACTAGCTGTTTAAATTGAATGTTTACCATCGGTACACTTTCAATTTGAACCAGTCAATAGCCCTGTAATGTCACTTCTGTCAAAAATTATAACCTCGGAACTAAGCCGAAAGCACAGAACATAATATTATACCCCTCTCGGAATTATTTATTTACGTACTGCGACATTTTTCATTGAATAATATCTAAATAATGGTGCAACAACAAACAACATCTAAAAGCAAAATAAAAACAAGTCAATTGCTTTCCTTGACACTTGTCAAATTCGAATTTGACGTCTCCGCACACACTGTACTACCAAATTTTTTGTGTGCGCCGTTGGTAGCGATCGATGACGTCAATCATGACGTCACACTGCTAAGAAGAGCTCACGTTTGTACAAAATAAACCGATTTTATGCACGAACACAGTACCAATAGCGCACATCGTACAATTCAAACCGCAGCCTAAGTCCCCTTTTTGTGAAGAAGTGGCTGGAGAGTCATCATGACGTGACGGTAGCCTTCCGCCCGACGCAGGTCCTTCGTACCGGACACGGGCATTGGGGGCCTGGCGGCCTGGGGGCGATGGCTTCTAGCCACGCAGACCTGCGGCCGGTGAGTAATGGGCTAATTCAACGTCTGCCCGTCTTATGACGACAGGCAGGCCGTGCGACAGGCTGAACGGCACGTTCGTGTTTGACGTGCGCATCAAAGAGATCTGCCGGGCTGCGGGATTGATATAACCACGGCCCCGGAACACACGGAACACAAAGGACTAAAGTAGGGACATGGATGGGTTTTATTCAGTCCAAACATGGACCTATAAAAAAAGGGTTTTTTTTATAGGTCCATGAGTCCAAATGACGCCAGAAAGGGGTAAGTTCTCCTTTGCCAACTCTTGAGATTTTCTCTCTATACTCAGTGTAGTGTACACTACTCTTTACTTTTCGTCCCTCTTCCTCCCACCTTGGTCTTTAATCTTTGGATATTTTGGCAATCTAATCTGTATTTCTACCATAAATGTCAAAAATATTTTGAGACGAGACTCGAGAGATTTTGTGACAGTTTGATGATATTTCGTAGTTGTTTATTTGATTGCTTTACCTAGCCGCAGGCTAGTCACTGTGTATAAACTGACGCTAGTCTATTAATATACGGTACTCAGATTTTCCTTCACCATGTCTAAGATATTTACACCCACTAATCAAATACGATTAACCAATGTCGCAATCGTAAGGTTGAAGAAAGGTGGCAAGAGGTTTGAAATAGCTTGCTACAGGAATAAGGTTTTGTCATGGCGAAACAAATTGTGAGTTTCGTGAAAAAAATGTTTCTAGATTTACAACCATTGACACTAATTTATCGAATCCATTGTTTCAGAGAAAAAGATATTGATGAAGTTCTTCAGACTCACACAGTTTTCACAAATGTATCAAAAGGCCAGGTTGCTAAAAGAGAAGATTTGGAAAAAATATTCAATAAAGAAGACCAAACAGAGATATGTAAGGAGATATTGGAGAAAGGTGAACTTCAAGTTTCCGACAAAGAAAGGCACTCACAGATTGATTCTCTGTTTAAAGATATTGCAACCACAGTTGCTGATAAATGTGTTAATCCTGAAACAAAGAGACCTTATCCAGTCTCTATCATAGAGAAAGCAATGAAGGATATCCATTTCTCAGTGAATGTTAACAAAGGAGCAAAACAACAGTCACTTGATGTCATACAGCTGTTGAAGAAAGAGATCCCGTTAGAGAGAGCCCAAATGAGGGTAAGGATTTTACTCACTGGCAAAGAAGCAAGGAAAACCAAGGATAAAGTGGTAAAGCTTGCTATGAGTGTAGAGGAAGACAACTGGGACTCGGGCACTGCAAATATCATCTGTTTGATTGACCCCGGCAACTTCCGAGTCTTGGATGAGTTGGTGAGGACAGAAACCAAAGGAACTGGACAGTTTGAGCTGCTAAACTTAAAAGAAATGGTGGAAGGAGAGCAAGCTCTGTAAATTATGTTGTTTTGATATTAATTTGTTGTTTTTATTGTGAAGAGATAAATGTGTAAGGACAGTGTGAATGTTTTTGTAGTTCAAAGTCAAGTAACTGATATCCAAACTATCATGAAGTTGACCTAGAGGAGAGGTGGCAACTTTCAATCTTTTATAAGTCATTGATGTCCATTGTATGTGATAGATATTGTTTTATAATGATATCAATTTGTATGATTGTTAAAGTTACATTTTGTCTTCATGTTTAAGTATCTTCATAATTTGTTTAATTATTTTGTTAACACAATTATAAAAAAATTGAAGTGTCTGTTTATTAACATCAAAATAACAGCTTTTTACTGAATGGATTTGAAAGCATATACTGTACTTATAACAAATACATTACTTACATTTATTTTTTTCTGTTCTGGCTAATCTCTGAAACAGCTACACTGATTTTGATGGGACAACAGCTACTGTATCTATAAAATTGTATAACCATTTTAAGTTAGTGCATTAGAATTATAAATTCTGTAAAAGTAGACTTATGGCATATTAGTTGCATTTTTCAAAATTTAAACCAATGTATCTATTAAAAAAGGGGTTTTTAAAATAAAATTTTCTACCTTTATCTCTATTTTATTTCACGACTCCAAAAACAATGGTATTTGAATCCTTTTAATAGACAGGATTGTTTTCATTTTTTGTGCATATTTTGGACGAAACTGGGCGTACACTACATACCTATCATAATTACGCCCATTGCAGATACTTTGCACCTAATGTACGATTTTGATCACGTTAAAACAGCAGTTTTGCGTCCATACAACGGATTAGTATTAGTTACTTTCGTGTCCATAATCGCCATAAAACTTCAGCAAATCACAATAAGGTAGATGAGAGTGGCCGAGGTTTTAAGTCGTAGGTAATAGGACAAGGTAGCGATCGAAGAGCAGCGGTGGCCCAGTGGTGTCGGCCCCGACTTACGAACAGAAGGTCGTGGGTTCGAACCCAGGCAGGCGCATTACTTTGTGTAAGTAATTTATTTCATCACCTCTGCTCTCAAAACGGTGAAGGAAAACATCGTGAGGAAACTGACGCTAGGTAACGCTAGTGGGAATACCATCGCAACCGGCAGCATGGAAAAGTACGATTCCGTGTAGCACGAAGGAAAACGTTGGACAAAGATTTTCCTCTCCAGGCATCTCTATATTTTTAATCATATTTGTTTCAAGTTTCTCGATTGTAGAGAATTTATTTCTTCGGGTCAGCACCACTACCACCAATAAACCAATTACTTTACTCTTTGCCACTTGCCACTACCCCAGCCAGCCGGATGAAGTCCTAAGTGCATGTTTACGTACGCGCGGCGCGGCGCGCGGCGCGGCCGGCGACGCGATCCGCACTAAATTCAAACGTATGGCGGTGTATGAGTGCGTTCACGGAGAAGCGAATTTATACGCGATTGCTTGAATTTGAGGCGGCGGCCGCGGCGGCGAACGCGGCGGCGGCCGCGGCGACGGACGCGGCGATGCACGCGGCGGTTTATTCTCGATGAAGCGATGCCCGCGACGGAACTTGGCCTTGAAAATTCGCGGCGGCCGCCGCCGCGGCCGCCGCGCCGCGTCTCTATGAACACCGTCGTACATTGCCATACGTTTGTGTTTGCGCGAACGATGATATCTGCCGCTTCACGCATCGCCTGTCCGTGAACACAAAATTCGCTCGACGCGTCGCTCGACGCGTCGCCGGCCGCGCCGCACGCCGCGCCGCGCGTACGTAAACATGCACTAAGATGTAGTTTCACCATAAATATTTTTGTAATTGGCAATATTCATTAACATATACTTTTTCTTAATTTTGAATAAAATTACTTAAAACTTTTTGTACCGTTTCATAAAATATTGATTGATTATTTGATACTCTATTCGTGACGTGAACAAAACTTATTTTCATATTTGGCGGCTAAAATACTAATGACCTCTGATGGTCTGAGGTTACCAGTATAAGCATTAAATAAAAACGTAAGTCGTCTTTTTAAGGGTTATAAATTATTTAAATACTCCAATAATATTGCTCATTAATTTGTTAAATGAATTTACTATAACAATTTGCAGTGTAATGTGTTATGCAATTTATTTTAAGTAAAAAGACAAAAACCGGTATTGAACCGATACGAGTAACGGAACGTTGAAGTGAATGTACCATCCAAATGACAAATTAAAAAGTTTTTATTTTTCTTAAATTGGTACGAGATTTTATTGATTGTTTTCTTTCATAAGATTTTCGGCCAGACGGCGACTGAAATTGCAAGTTACTGTGATATATTTATTTTCAATAATTAACTATTATTATCAACCAATTAAATGAGCAGGGATATCGAGTTATGTCTATAAGTAATGGAAGGTACAGAACTGGGTGGCGACCAGCAATTTTGTTTGAGATGGAACAATTTTCAAGCGAATATAACTTCTCAATTCGAGGCATTGCGCGATGATGAGGACTTCGTGGATGTCACCCTGGCATGCGAGGGGCACCGGCTGGAGGCACATAAAGTGGTTCTATCGGCATGTAGTCCATATTTCAAGGAATTATTTAAAGTAAGTCCATCTTTCACTCCCCACACTTTGATGTGTCACCATTACAATGACTCTAGTGAAAGTTGTTATGTATAAAACACTTGATCTACTTACAAATGCCATGTCTCGCGTTCCGGTTAAGTACTCGTGATTTCATTTATTTGTACCTACTTTAAAATTCTGTTTCACAATTTCTAATTAGCTCATTACCATTGGGGCTATAGATTACATTTGTCTTGGAAGCATATATTGAATTCTTTATACACATAATGTAACCATTACAGTCCATGCTAATGAATATGTTTGCCTAATTTTCAATATATTAAAAATGGTTTTGTAACACACAGTTTTATCTGGGGTCATTGGTACTGAAATCTTTAGAGAAAAAAAGATGACCTGCCAAATGAATGATGAAAGTTTCTCAGCCATACTTTACACTATATTACTTGTCTGCTCTTTCTATTTTTTATTTAATGGATTTATTTTGTAGTCCAATCAATGGTACAAATATGGTTACTAGTACTTAGTCCATAAAAGAACAATAATTAATTATAATCTCCTTTTATCTCTAAGGTCTTTACTGTTTACATACACATGGTAAATCTTTGTCAATTGACAAGTTATTACAGTGTGCATTGTTGTCTTAAATTATGTATGTTCTAATGAAGTTTTTTGCTAACTTGATGTGGTTTGTCTGTGGTCATCTAATGATTTCAATTTGGTATACAAATCAGTATTACACAGCTGATATTTTGTGGTTTTTATGATAACTGTATCTTATCCAAATATGAAATGATACTTTCATTAAATTTAAGCAATAGCTTTTGCAATTTTTTCCTTTATGGTGACCAGAACACTTAATTTATTTAAATCAACATACATAGCAAGTTCAGTTAAAGGAATGGCTTGATATTTTGTCCTCAATATCACTGAAAATTTATCTACAGTAGTCACTATCACTAAACAAAGGGTAAAAAGCCCAAAAATAGAAACTGTTCATCGAGAAATCTCCATTGAATTGGAAGGGTGAATAGTCATTGAGTGTTTCATCAGTCTATAAATAACTTTTCTTTGAGACATTCTAATTTCTAGGTTAAGACTTAGGATTACACGAGTATTGATACTCTCTGTAAACATTTTTTTCGTATCACATTTTATCAATCTATTCACATCTTATCTTGTTGCTAACAATGCATGAGCTAATTTAATCGAGGACCATTATTAAACAAAGATAGTAAGCAACTATCTATCTTCTCAATGCAACATAAGAATAGGGCACTTTACACTAGTTAGTTGTATGTTAACCTTTTGATTCCAAAGTTCAGACATTATCCCCCTTGTTCATAAAAACTTGACTTTCATAAACATTTGATAAACATTA
Organism: Diarsia mendica; assembly: GCA_949316265.1. Lineage (NCBI taxonomy): Eukaryota > Metazoa > Arthropoda > Insecta > Lepidoptera > Noctuidae > Diarsia > Diarsia mendica. The sequence goes on from OX438897.1 coordinate 18,988,927, forward strand.
CCTGTCATTGTCATTTTCTTTAGAAAGGACAGAGATGGCAATACTGTTATAGTGTTTAGCTGTTCGAAGTTTATGAACAATGGTTTTATTTATACATGTTCGATTATAATATTTAAAAAAAAATAACAAGTTTGGTAAATGCATTTTATTTATATTTAAATTCAATTAAAAGTATGTCATGTTTTGTATGGCACAAGCAGTTTTTTATGGGTTTATTAGAGTTGTAGTACTTATTGTGTATTTTTGAAGTTGGTCTAAATTAATTAAAAACAGTTGTATAATTGTGTGATTTATCAGGATGACGGCCGCTACTGTTGATTGTTATTGTTGATTAAGCCACATTGTTACTTTCAGAACAATCCATGTCCTCACCCTATAATATTCATGCGCGATTGCGAGGTGTCGCACGTGCGCGCGCTGCTACAGTTTATGTACGTGGGGCAAGTGAACATCGCGCAGGCGCAGCTCAGCGCCTTCCTGCGGACTGCCGACGCGCTGCAGATCAGAGGCCTCACAGACTGCTCACAACACAACGATAAAGTAATTTATCTCATTACATTCACCCACACAATATAATGTCGCTATCTCCCCATACTAACACTCTGCTTCTTCGTTCATCTGTTACAGAAAGTGAATCGAAAATCACCTCCTTCCCAACTACGTAATTTGCTCAGCGCCAAGCCGTCACACTCTACCTCCTCCTCCAAAGCCGCAAACCAAAATGTCGAGACGACCTCTGTTGAAGACCAAGAACAAAACACAAATCGTCGCTCCACAAGAAATTCTCCCGAAGTTGCCAGAAACAATCTCAATGAAGAAGCTCCTTTTCAAACTTCTAGTCAAATGAGGCCTAATAATGATGACTATAGAGAAACTCCCAATTACCCAGCTCTAAGGGTGAAAACTGATCTCGAAGCCCCTGAGGTGAAAAATGAAGAGAGTGATATTCTCATGGACCCTGGAGACCCTGAAAGAACAGACAAATGTCAAGAATTCAATGCAACCGATCTTTTGGAACCAAAAATGGAAGTAATGGAACAAGAAGCCAGCGACGAGGAGCGTTCCAGCTTTCCACAGATCTACTACAACGAGAACAACGCGCTCGCGAATCCATTTGCTGCACTGCAAGGTTTGTGCTAATACATTCGTTTGGAAATGTTCCAACCCGTGACTGGTGAGATATTGATGGTTTACGTTGTTTCGCAGGTAATATGGATCTGATGGCCGGGATGAACACGGACCTGCGAGACGAGAATGCAGAAGGTAAATATGCTCATTCTTTGTTCACTATCACGTCATTATCACACGCACACGTCGACTCGGACAGCCGCGCCCCCGGCGAACCTCTTAATTTAGCTTGTTTGACGAAAAATAATAATTCGGTCGTAGTAGAGAGCGCGCGCGATCTCGTAGTGTGTCAAGTTCGAGTCAGGTGGCTAGGCGCGCGGGTGTCGGGCGACGCGCGGCCCGCACCGCGACCCACCGCCGCCGTGCACTGCCCACTAAACTATCCTATTCAAATGCTAACACCTACAACCTAATCTCATTACCAAAACTCTTCCCAGAGACCTTGAAAAGATCACATCTTCAACTTGTAGAATTGGGGCAGTTCATAAAAACTTGACTGTATCAACCCTTGACTATGCATGTTTGAAGGCACAATAAAATTATTAAAGATCCATTCATGTAAACTAGGTTCTCTGATTGATCTCATTCTTTGTATGATTTGCTCATTGTGTGGAGCGATAGTCGATGTTTGTAGTAGGAATAGCATTGGCATTTGAATACGGTGATGGAGTGGCACGTTGTGCGACGGTGCGCTGGTGTGGGGCGGGCCGGAGTGCGCAGTGCGAACTGGTATGTTGGCAGCGGGCGGCGCGGGCGGTGCCGGGGGCGCGGGTGGCGGCGGGGTGCAGTGCGCGGTGTGCGGGCGGCGGTACAGCAACGCGTCCAACCTGCGCCAGCACGTGCGGCTCATCCACGAGGCGCAGCCGGTGGCGTGCGCCACGTGCGGCCGCTCCTTCAAGACGCCGCTGTACCTGCGCCGCCACACGCTGGCGCAGCACCCGCCCGCGCGCCTGCGACTCAAGCCGCCGCCGCTCCCCGCGCTGCGGCCCGCCCAGAGCTTCCAACAGTAGCGGCACCCGCGCGACCAGAGGAACGTTACCGGCGAGGAGACGCTACTGTTACTGCAATCTCCGCAGATATCACGAGGTGCCACCGATAACTGTTGCACACCTCATTATCAGTGGGAATGTTTATCGCGACCTATTCGATTTGTTCTTTTCCCTCAACAGAGAAGCCGTGTTGTAGCATTCCTCTGCTATGACACACTGATTAGAATACTGGAAGGTAGCGTAGTGTCTCTTCGTACGGCGAAGTCGTGAAGATGTGGCTTATAAAGTCGTAACGAAGACTGTCAATAGATATATCTAGTCTGTGATCGGAGTGTCGCCGGGGGCCTATTTTCCGTCACACCTCTCCGCTTATTGTGTGCCTTTCTATAATATACCAAGTGCCAGAGATGTGTCGCATTAACGAGTTTCTCTAAGTACTTCCTATTAATAGGAAGATATTTTCTCTATCAATAGTAAAACAATTGCAAATAATATACTACTTTTGATCATAATATCTATAGTGTAGCTATTCAGAATATTAGTAACGATTACTTTTTCGAGTTGTCCTTGTGTCATGCAAGAAGTAAGGGGAATTTTGTTAGTAAAATACCTATGGGAAACCCACGTTTTAGTCATAAAGTGATCGTACGACATTGAGTCATGGGATGGTGGATAAGGGTTCTAGTTAAGTGACTAATTGAAGCTCGTTAAGGGGACGCATTCGGTACCTTCCTTTCTGACAATAGACTGATTGTTGTTAAAGCATTTGTTGCAACCGGTGCTGATTTTACATAACATAACATAGGTTATTTACTGGTTACATAATTATTATACATACATACATTATACACGTTATCCACATTGACCGACACTTTCTGTCTGAGATAGAAATAAATAAATAATAGGTGTATTTTCATAATAGAGTATAATTTTTTTGTACTGCAGAAGACGGAAAGTGCCGGACATATCCGTTTTCTTTGTCGAATACGCGGACTCATGTACGCAGCTTTCAGTGTCCATAAGCCCGCGCTAAACAACAATAGTAATATTTTTATACACAATAGTTTTATCTTTACACAATGTTATTGTTGAGTGATTGGACGGCTCCCGGTAAATAGTTTGTACAAAATCTCAGATATAATGAATAGTAAGTCTTCAGAAATCGTATATAAAATGATACATAACTACAATAATTATATTAGTTGTTTAGGTGGAAAACCACATTATGTTGCCATACAGAATCTTGTGCATTGTTGATATGCTCACCACATAACAATAATCAGTTGATTTTTCTATTAAATCAATGGCTTTCGATCTATTTTACACGATGATAAATATTCATATACATGTTATATCATGATTTGTTAATATGACCGAATGCGCGTTGTGTTGGCTTGCTAAAGGGTGCCGATAGCTTAGATCAAGATTATTAGTTGATGAATAAATAATAGAGTCTATCCTCGCGTTACTTTTAGTACATACACTGTCTTAGTCTTACTCGTCAGAGTATAAAATATAAATAAAATCTATTTAATTCTCAGACAAATGCTATTCCAAGAATTGAATCAGAATGTTGCATTTATCATAGTTAACAATTAGCCCCATACATTTATACAGGTTCCTAATCGCTACGGCACCCTAATTTGTTGGTGAGCAATAAATAGTAAATAGTTATATTTTAATAATGACTTGAAGCAGTTACAACGTTCAAACATTGGCTTCATAATATGATAGCATAGATAATGTTGAGACCACAACTTGCCATAGATCCCACTAGCCCAGTGTCATAGTAAGCACTGTATCAACATTATAACAACGTAGAACATAAGAGGAGGGATTTTTTTATTACTTATATTTTTATATAACTTTAAATTTTGATCGGTTATTTCTTTAATGTTTTTTTGTAGATGTATTAAATGATTGCCATGAAAAAAGCACATCTAGTCATTTTGTAATAAAAGCATTTAGAGGGGACACTTCTTAAAGGTATGATTAGGGTTGTGAGTAACAATATTAGTTTATCTTTTGAAAATTAATTGTAAACTTATTGGAATAGTGTGTGATCTCAAGTGACTTTATTTCCATGATCTCCAAAATTCGATCTTGCATTTATTTTTAACAGTGTTTAATATTTAAAAGATACGGACGAAAGTAAATTGCAATAATAATTACTCTAAAATAATCGCTTATACGTATTAGTAATAGTAATTTTAAAAAGCACTTTTCTTAAATAATAATTTTAATCCCAATTACTAAGTTAAGGCGCAGCTTTTATTATTGACATATTTAAATGAAAAGTATAAATGTATAGAAAAAAAAATGAATCTCTTCACACTGCTGAACTTAAATAGAAATTATATAAAACTAGAAATTTTATCATCATGATAGTAATGTTTATTGATGTCATTAATACAGAATGATTATACGTTTTTTTTTATAATTTACTGCAATTAAGAACACATTAATGTACTCGTCAGTGATTAATGTCAATTTATAGAATCAGCTTCAGGTTCGTTTATAAAATTGTCCCGCTTTCAAACCATGGTAAATCAGATGTTCTTTGTCTATAGTTAAGTTTTTTCCAACGATCCGTTATTTTAATGTTACAGCCTTAGTATCTCAAGCAATTACTGACTGCTAATTTGTCTATCTTTAATGTGAAAATTAATAAAATGTAATTACGTTCATCTGCACATTCGCTTTGTGCAGATTATTAAACTTGTGTACATACATCAATGTATTTTTTACTAAATATCAAAAAATAAAGTATTGCGAAGAAATTGTGATTTTTAGTTATCGGCGTGTCGTGTCGATCGAGTTTACCTTGATATTTCACTTAAATACTAGACCTTGGAAATGAAATATTTTTATCAAGTTATTCAATAATATGCCATGGCCGCCTATCACTTATCGTGGTATGAATTGATTAGGACTCGGTGTTTCTAATGAGACGACAATCTATGAGCATTTTCCCATTAATCCTTGTTGAATACCTGTTGTTTCGTATAACATTTGTATGGTGTGGTGTAGCTGTAGGGAGATGGGACGGTAGACGCAATCGTCCGGTCCCTGACGCCGTGTGGCTGGAACAGCATCGTCGCGCGCTGCCCTTCGTCATCAAGCGGGAGAACGAGCGAGGGCCAGCCGCCGCGCCCAGACTTGTAAGTGCACCACTCATCATCATTCTCCTGCCCTTATCCAATTTATTTGGGGTTGGTACAGCATATCATCATCTCAGCAGTCACGTCCTTTCTGCCCATACATCTTTCACAAAATCCATCCATCGTTTATACTCAAAACTCATGACATTTTCCTCATTGCGTCGCATTATATCCCCCAAATGTAAGCGTAGTACAAATCATTATAACCCTGACTCCTATGACATCTTGATTCAAATTGTTTATGAAAATCTTACAGGAACCAGGTGCCAATCTGGAGTTCGATTCCCAAATCAATACTTATATATGGAGAGAGGGTCTACTCACACCAGGGTCAGGAGTCTAAGCTTTTTTGGGCGTATCTTAAAGCCTCTACTTGACGTCATTCGAGATTCAATATAATATTTTGTACATAATCTTCTAGATAAAGTTGGGTGAGGGCGTAGAGATTCGCGAGGAGCTCCTGCGTGGTGTGAAGTGGGGCGACTATCGGAAGGTGACGCGAGGGCTGGCAGCGGCGCTGTTCTCACCGATCGAGCTGGCAACGTGTTCGGTGACGGGGCAGCGCTGGTCGCGCGCGGGGCAGGAGTCGCGGCCCACCAAGCCGCCGCTGGACCGGCGTCGCGTGCACGCGCTCATCTCGTACGTCAGCCGCCACTTCCCCGACGTCGAGGTCAGCCGCATCAAGCAGGTGCTCGCCTACAAGTGCAAGGAGAACTGCGCCGCGCTCAGGATGAGGACCGCCAGGTGAACTTACACTTTTAACGTCATATCATCATCAGCTATGAACTTCTAATGGTGCATAATCCATAATTCACTTACAGTATGACTATAGACTTCCTTGTCCTCTTTTGGATAGCAGGCATGTCATTACCATTATTAATTCTAGGACCCCTTTTATCATGAATTCATGACTGATATTAAATTAGTCACTATCAGTTAGATTCCCTTGTAATCAAGAATTATTCTTATATGTAGATGTTATACAGTTTTCTGATGTCTTGATTTTCAACAGACTCCCCGCATCAATACAGGCGGACATGGAGATCGCAAGGCAAGCTTGCTTTATTATTTAGTTCTTTAGTACACTTTATAAATAGTTTTAGGAACTCTTGAAATAGATCCCTCTATTGATTGACCCCACGAAGTGTTGAGATAGCGCTGAGCGACAATGATCAGTAAAATAAACATTATTTTCTGAACTTTATCAAGTTTTAAAGTAATCGAAACTTCTGCTTATATTCCTCAATCGTTCGATAAATAAACATAAAAAACCTTTTGAACTGGAGACTGGTATAAAATTGTAGTGGACCAGTACCTAATTTCTGTACTCATGACTATCTCCTAAATATTTGCGCACATACGATGATAGGTATATTGACCTGAGACAGACTAGGTACCTACTGTAGTAGATGATAAAGACACTTTAATTTTTATTAATCTTAAGAAATGGACGAGAGGTTATCGCTTTACCATGTGTGCCATGCTTATCGCCATAAGTAGTGTAAGGCGTACGTTTCGACATGACATCACAGAATACCTCGAACAAATAAATAATGATATCGGTTGAATCATGTTATTAACGAGACAGTGTTGACATGTTTTCGCCATGATGGCACGTTGTGCTAAACATAACATTCTGATAGTGCGTCGCTTGATAGTGGCTGGGGGCCAGTACCGGTCCCCTTGACTTTCAAATAAAACTTTTATATCTTAATAATATTCAGCTTGTTGAATAATTCTTTCATTATCAAACTTGTATATGTTTTGTTCATTTACTTACATGGCGTAAGTCATGGCATAAACAAAACTATCAACAAAATATTACCCAGGTTGGTGATCAATTCTTTTATTATCAATCTAGTGTGTTTTGTTCATAAACTTACATGGAATCATGGCATAAAAAACTGTCAAAAAATCCCCTAAAATGGTGTCAAGGAGAATATTAATTATTAATCATGTTTTCCAATGGAAAAGTTCTTATTCAATATAATTATTTTTATCAATGTCTAACTTGTCTGTATGAAAAAAGACCTTTTGCCCTGCATTGGGACACTTACAGGCAGATAATGTTGTACTTATCATTATCAATATTAGGAAGATTGATTGGTTCTATTTGGAAGGCTCATGACAGATAGATAATCATAATACTAGACTGGCCTGTTGGTCTAGTGGTTAGTGACCCTAACTGCTATGCCGGAGGTCGTGGGTTCGATTCCCACCCAGGACAAATGTTTGTGTGATGAGCACGATCATTTGTTCTGTGTCTGGGTGTAATTTATCTATAATATGTATGTATTTAGAAATATATAAGTATGTTTATCAGTTGTCTAGTACCCATAACACAAGCTCTGCTTAGCTTGGGACTAGAGCGTTGTGTGATAGTTGTGGAATATTATTATTATTAGATATAAATTATAGTTCACTGAAAGAAAACAGATAATAAAATTTGAAAATTGCAGATTGATCATTTAAGTGCTATAATGTTTTCTTTTGTCTTTATTACAAATATTTAGATCTATCACCGCGCGGTAAGCCCATATAATAATGATTTCTACACAAAAAAGTTTGCAGACTTGACCTTTAACATTTGCTTCTACTACGTTTGCAGTGGTTATCGACGTCTGGGTGTAATTTATCTATAATATGTATGTATTTAGAAATATATAAGTATGTTTATCAGTTGTCTAGTACCCATAACACAAGCTCTGCTTAGCTTGGGACTAGAGCGTTGTGTGATAGTTGTGGAATATTATTATTATTAGATATAAATTATAGTTCACTGAAAGAAAACAGATAATAAAATTTGAAAATTGCAGATTGATCATTTAAGTGCTATAATGTTTTCTTTTGTCTTTATTACAAATATTTAGATCTATCACCGCGCGGTAAGCCCATATAATAATGATTTCTACACAAAAAAGTTTGCAGACTTGACCTTTAACATTTGCTTCTACTACGTTTGCAGTGGTTATCGACAGACGTATACAAGGTGTAACCTTAAAAACTAGTATTTTTTTAAACTTGTGAAATAGTTGAAACTTTGACCTCCAATATCTCCATAACTAAAAGGTAATATCGCAATGACAGGACCATCAAGTGCCTTTCGTCATCGTCAAGGGTATTGATATAAAGGGTGTAAACGTACCCTTAACGCAAACGAAGGGCACTTGTTCTCCCCACCACTGCGATCATTTTTTTATTCTAGACTATTCCATACCCCCTAGTTACGGAGATATTGGGGGTCAAAGTTGCAAATTTTTCACAGCTGTTTTTGTAAATAATAGTTTTTCGGATTATAACTTTTCTTAAATTACCTCCATGACCCGTTTACTATTCAAAGCATCCACCAGCACAATGTTTTAAGAGTGCCACATTGAGTTTTACCGTAAAATGTGATTTTTGACCCCAAAAAAAAAGTCATTTCCCAGCAATTTTTTTTGCGTAGGGGTATTTAGTTTGATGTAGAATGCTTGTTTGACGGCTGTGTGATGGGTAGATTTACACCCTGTATACGATGACTTCAATAAGTGGACTGCGTCAACGTCCTCGCTACCGAGCACTAGCTATCATAATTTATTCGTTTCTCGCGTTCTCAAATTTAAAGGATCCGTTTGTTTTTACTACCTGTAAATCATTATTGTAATACAGTCCACTTATTGAAGTCACCGCGTTTCAATCCTCCCAACACCTTGAGGATATCTTCCATTTCTCTTCACTACCATAATAACGTATAACCCTGGGACGTAACACCGTCATCATTTTAATTGACTATAGGAATATTTTTAATCAGTATTGGACTTGGTCCTATAAATGTTTTTGTTTGAACAGTCGTTTAATTTTTTGTTTAGTTAAATTCTGCACTCGGTATTATATAATTTAGGTGTATTATTATGTATTTACAATGATTGCAGAGGACATTCCTATTTACAATTAATATTTGAATTAAATGCATGCTTAGAAAGCAGCGGTGGCGGCCCCGACTTACCAACAATAAGTCGTGTGTTTGAACCCAGGTAGGCGCATTACTTTGTGAAAATTATTTCATCACCGCTGCACTCAAAACGGTGAAGGAAAACATCATGTGAAAACCGTCATGTCTAAGAACCAAAAAAAAATCGAAAACGTGTGAAATCTACCAATCCGCACTGGGCCCGCGTAGTGGATGATAGGCCATCCCTCTCCTAGAGAGGAGGCCAGAGTCGCTGCAGCATTATGATAGGAAAATACATACCTAACAAAACATCACACCGGTAATCCCCGTACTTAATATATTGTATTACCACAAAGTTCAAGTAAATTGCACTATATACAGATTTAAGTTCTTAGTCCTTACATAGTATAAAACAAAGTCGCTATTTTTGTCTGTTTGTTTGTTTGTATGCTTAAATCTTTAAAACTACGCAACGGATTTTGATGCGGTTTTTTAATAGATAGAGTGATTCAAGAGGAAGGTTTTAGTATATAATTTGAACGACATCCACGCGGGTGAAGCCGCGGGCATCAGCTAGTTTAGTATAAGGTAAATAAGTACAATAAGTTAAACCCTGTCCCCTAAACCAGGCTAGGCCTGTATCTTAGGGGCACACTACACTACTAAACGGGTACATCCCGGGGGCATTGCGCCAGCCATGTTTAGGTCCCATGTAGAGCGTGAAAAATAATAAATACAGTAAGTATTTATTATTTAAACGAGACGGAATTTAAATCAACCTAAAACTCTTTTTTTATTTAGAGAAAATTGGTTGATCCAACCATTGCTGTTAGTCTGAATTCATTGACCTTTTATTTTAATTATCTTTTTGTAACCTCTTGGTTATGGTTATGCGGACCTTTAACGGAAATCGATAATTGAATAGTAGCTATTTATTTGGTGTTCTGGCCTTCCGGAAGACCAGCGTTATTAGATCCCTGATAGTATGGAAGTTGGAAGAAGTGGCCGGCCATATAATACACCACACCAAAACCAATTTTGATGTTTCCTAAACAGATCAATCCAGTAAAAAGTTGAATATTATTAATTTATTAATACTAGCACACCGCGGCTTCGCCCTGTCGAATTAAAAACTAAAACCTTCCTCGAAAACCACTATGCATTGGTGAAAATAGCATGAAAATCGGTGCAGAAGTTTTTTAAGAAATTCACATAATACTATTAATATCATAAACGGAATATTTACCATGTTTGATTATTGTTTCGAGTCCCCCAAAAAAAAAAAAAACCGTGTAAATATCCCGTTTATGATATTAATAGTAGTGTCAGTGACCATGTCAGTTTAAAAACTTATAATTCACATAATGTTTTTATAATACCATACATCTAGCCATAATCAGGGCTGGGCAGTATTTGAATTACTTGTAATTGAAATACGTAATTGAAATACAAATACGTATTTTGTATTTGTATTTCAATTACTTCCTTAAAATGTAATTTGTAATTCGTATTTCAAATACCCGACGACGAAGTATTTTGTAATTAGTATTTCAAATCAGGGTTGATAAAAATCATGATTTTTATAAAAAAATCAAAAAAATCGGATTAATTTGATTTAAATCGGATTTATTTGATTTTAATCAGATTTTTTAGATTTTTTTAATTATCTGATCGGTTTCAGTATGAAAGTCAGTTATTTATTAAAAAAACTAACATATTTTTGGTAAATCAACATAATAGTTCTTTTACTAGGTCATTATTTTATTAAAAAAACTATGTAGCATATTTATTTGCTTATTTAACAAAAATATTGAAAAAATTACATTTACGAAAATCAACAAACATATTATATTCTTCTAAAGGTAATTTAAAAAAACACTTCCATTTTGCAATACCTATACTTACAACAAAAAATTATACTTAATTAAAAAAAAAAAAACGAATTGAGAACCTCCTCCTTTTTAAGAAGTCGGTTAAAAAGCTAACATTTCAAAATGAACATAGTTAACCATTTGGGTTTCACCGTAGTCGCAGCAACTTATTTCAACTTTTTTGTTTTAATTTCGTTCTTTCAGTATTTAATTGGTATGGGCATATTAGAGCGATGCACACGTGTATGTGTGCGCCGTAGTTTATGTCGGGGAAGTCCTTTGCCACGTTTTGGCTGTTTTGGTTGCAGTAAAAAAGAACTGATTTAAATCATGGATTTTTTTAAATAAATCATTTGATTTTAATCGCGATTTAAATCACTGATTTTAATCAAATGATTTAAATCACATCATCCCTGTTTCAAATACTTGAGGCTTCAAAATACATTTTAACAAAAATACATTTATACCTTCATTTAGCGATCGTGAGTGTGAGTGCGAGGCGAGAGTGCAATGATGGTAAAGCAGTTATTAGAGCTAGCAACACGCACCTGTTTTATACTGAACGATATGACTGTACGTCAAAATTGGCCAACAAAACGCAAAAAAAATGTAGGTACGTTGAATTGTCAATGTCAACTTGTCAAGCTAAGATGGCAAGTCATAACGGTTTAGTTTTGCACGTGTAAAAAAAATTGGTTGTTGACAAGATTTTGGGTTAAATTTTTGAACAAAAAAGGTTAAAATAAAAACTTTTAAGTTGGTTATTTTGTTTTTAATTCATTTTTGACACCGACTTCCGAAAGAAAGTTACTTTACACTTTTTTCTGATGGTTTTTGAAGGCGGTTATTTAAAAAAAAAAAAGTATTTGTATTTTGTATTTCAATTAAAAATTGCTAAAATACTGTATTTTGTATTTTATACTTCAAATACTTTACATAAATGTAATTTGTATTTTGTAATTTAATTACTTGCTATACTGTATTTTGTATTTCAATTAAAGCAGAGCATGTATTTTGCCCAGCCCTGGCCATAATGATAACAGAATTATGTTATCAGTACACACTTACCGCAACGACATAGTTTAATGGGAAAATAAAAACCTGTACCCTTGCTGATAATTATCACAGATCACCTAACCGGTACACTGACTCAACATTTAACATCGGGTTTTCCACCTTTTATTTTAATTAATCCAACCAATTCATGTCTAAAGTCCTTTTTTTTTGTATGTTGGTAAATTGGTAAATCATCGAATGATTCCTCCCGCTCTGGGCGGAGCGGATTGAAGTGTCAGACTTCTACTGACTAAAACCACCCATGTTCCCTCTTAGCCCTTTGTGTCCGGGGCCGTGGTATCTCTTTCGAACAACCCGCAGCCAATTGTTCACACTTTCAAGTACTGAGTTTGTTGATACCTTTCGTTTAAAGAATGAATCGTTGTTGTTGACATTGAAGGTTCGCGAGTGGTCTCCGACATGACAGATTCCTCTGTTCTTCTCTCAACCTTAGGCTTATGGTGATGAAGAAGACTACCAGCAGACGTTTTATCTTCTCTCCAAATACTTCTCATCACTATATGTTTGCTAGAGTAGATCAGGCAACCAAGTTTGATTAGTAACCATTGTTTATGGCCCGGTAACACACAATGGTACCACGCTAACGGCAGGGTACTACACGCTACTACTACGCCTTTTCTACCAATATACTATTCTCCATAATATGATCAGGGGAATTTCGGTGAGCCAGAACACCCAATAAACAGCTACTGAATACTGATAATTCGATTGCTTGTTCGTATTGGTTTCTGTCAGCCAAATAATTTCAAATCAAAATATAAAAGAATATACATAGGTATAGCGCGGTCACATTAACTTGACGCATCTCTGCGTCTAGTGTCAAGCGTCTCAAGCGTCAATGTGACCGAGTAGTACTTACTGATTTTGTAAAGTCCACCTGCCGCGTTATATCATCATATCTATGAGTAGTATAGATGCGTCAATGAAATATTATCTACGAAAATCTTCTTTTGCTTTATAAAACCGATAGATGTCGAAATTATAATGTTTTATAATATTGCGCAATATTTAGCTACTAGCCTTTTCCCAACCATTTTGGGGTCGGCTTCTAGCAGCAACTATCAACTACTGTTACGAAATTCTACATTCAATCATATTATTTTAACGAATTAATTTACAGAAATCTATGACAGTAAAGATTAATTTAAAAATATTAAGTTTTAAATCAGCTAAAACTAGATTCAGGCTTGAATGCAGAATGCAGCATCGCAATAAAATTTTGACATGTACCTAGAAGGTACATGTCAAAATTGTGTGAACATGTACCCAACAATTGTTGCAATTTTTAGTTTTTGCTGAATTAAAATAAAATAAAAGTGTCTATCTTCCATCTATCTACATAATGTATAAAATTCTCGTGCCACAGTGTTAGTTGCCATACTCCTCGGAAACAGCTTGACCGATTTTTATGAAATTTTCTAAGTATATTCGGTAGGTCTGAGAATCTGTCGTAATCTATTTTTCACCCTCTTAACCCCACCCGAAAGTTAGAGTAGAGTAGAGGTAGAAAAAGGTGCAATGCAACGCATGTAGGGCACAGCTAGTTTTATTATAAGGTTTCACTTATTTAGTTGTAATTCCGCGCCACTCGAGGCAGTAATACAATTTGTAGCAGGCTGTCGAACTGTTTCAGCGACTCGACCAACTACCTGCTGAGTGCGGCAGCGCGGCCCCCACCTTGCGACGTGGACGCTCCCGGCGGCAGCGCACGCTCCTCTTATTCTAACTAGTAAGTATTTCTGCTTCTGCTTTGGGAAATTCAACCATATGTATTCATGTGTGTTTGACAGGCATTCATTTGCGAATTTGTGATATTTTATTATCATCGGCACGATTCTTGAGCGCTGACGCAAAAGTGAGTTATTGGGTCCCTTTGGTGGTATGAAGTAAGACGTGGGGCGGGGAAAGTGCAGTGATTGGTCCGTAGCGCATCGCGTCATAGCCGTCACTCGGGATTTGTTCTTTACTCCTGCTGCACTTACCTCACGACCAATAAATAATAAACGGGTGTGCGTTTTATTTGTCATAAAGTGTACGATGCGCACAGCGATCCCCACTCTTCCGCCGAGCGCTCAAGAACCGTGCCGGTATTTATACTTCTGTGTCTTTAGTACTTATCTCCTCTTTCATCTGGCCTAGCATTTTCTCAACTATGTTAGGGTCGACTTCCAGTCTAACCGGATGCAGTGAGATACCAGTATTTTACACATAGCGACTGCCTATCTGACCTCCACAACCCAGTTTTGTACTGGATAATACGATACCCTTTTGGTAAGACTGGTTGTCTGACTTTCAGGCCACTGTCCTGTAACAACTGCCAAAGATCAATATATGGCAGCCGAGACCAACAGCTTAACGTGCAATCAGAGGCACGGTGGAAACTTTAACAATTGCAGTTTGTTAAAAGCAGACTTTTGTAAATATTTGGAGAGGGGGGGGGGGGGGGTATATCCTAAGCCGCTGCTAACGCGTCGCTGTGCTAGATCTGATAGAAGCACTGTTTGAGTGTCAAGCTCCAGTTGTGATGCTGGTGGTCTCGACTAAATAAAACTTCTGCTTTCGATATGAAGACTGTATATAATCTGGTTTAGTGGTTACAAAAAAGTAAATGGCCGTTGTATGCGCACGGTAAGAGACGGCGAGCGAGTGTGTGTGCCCACATATGGTCAACGGCCTAGCGGTAGGTGGGGCGCTGCGGTGACGTAGGATCATGTGTCGCGATCCTACTGGCCGGCGCGATGTGACGATCCGGAACAAGCACATTTAACTCAAATAAAAGAATCATCGATACGACGAAGCAGATAAAACTGTCTAGGAGAAATAAAAATCTTAATTAGGGTTATCAACAGCTTCCAAAATCATTTACCAGTTCGGTTGCTCAGAGTATGCTTCAATGTTTGCTGTTGCGAGACCCTTTAAATTCAAAACCACCGAATAAAATAGATTTTATAATACTGAATGAAGCTGACAATCCTTTTTTCTTTACTTTTAGCGAGACTTCGAAGGGTCCAGGAGGCGGCGGCGGGACCGGCCCCGGGAGTGCGGGGGGCGCGGGCGAGTACTCGCGCGGCGCGGGGGGCGCGGCAGACGAAGTGGACGGCGACGCGCAGTGATGGCCGCGCGCCACGGTGTTGCATATCAATTTCATAATCTTGTTATTTTTTACCAAAAAAGAAGAGAAAATAAAGATACTCGTCGCTCGGCGTCGCTCTCGAGGCGTTGGTCGGTCGACGCGCCGCTCGGTCGCGACGGGCTCCCGTCGATCGTTTGAAAAGATTTATATTTATTTGCGCGGCGTCGCGACGACGAACGACGGCGGTGAGTTGCCCGTGTAAAATATTCATATTTATTTAGGTGATATTTTTCTATTGGCTACTGATAAGATTTTATCTCGTTATGTATCTGCCGGCCGCGCCGGGGATGCATTGTCGTTTGTAAGGAAGGGGAGTGGAGTCGTGCCCGAAGCTCTAGCAATAATTTATCAGGTTCCTAAGACATGTTTTGTAGTTAGATTCTATTTGCACGATTTTTCGCAAACACTGCCGCTTTATTTCTAAATTTTTTTATAGACATCAGTCAGTCGTTTTATTGCTTTCTATATTTTATGTTTAAATATAAATCGAGTCATTTTCAACGTTACGTTAAAATTTGTATATGAGGCATTTAAGTGCTGTACGAGGGACCGTTGCAATTGCAAAGTAAATATATCAAAATGGCATAATTTTTAGAGCTATCTTATAGATATTATAGTCATTTCGTTTTATAGGTGTAAATGATAATAAAGAATTTATTTTGGAGCGTCAAGGTTTGGATATTGTAAAGTCTTTGGAGAGCTGTGATCATGATGGATATAAAGCAGTCATATTTTTAAAATATACATTTAAGAGTTATAACGTAATTATACTATTGTACAGTCGGTCTGTATAATAAGGAGTCGTAAGCGGTAATCAGTAGCCGAGCGGCCGGGCGCGAGCGGAGCGGAGCGGTGTGCTCAGCACAGGCCGCGTGACACGCGAGCGGAGTGCACAGCACTGCGGCACCCGCACGCACCGCGCCGCAGCGCAGCTATGCATCTGCGCACAGATGTATAATCATATCAAAAAAGCAATAACTATTATTTGATAAAGAACGATTTATTTCATTTTTAAATACTATTTTAACCAAGTTGTTATAAATGTAGTTAGTAAATTGGAAAGATCTCTTGAGAAGTCCACGGTCATATATAGTTCTTTTGAACAATAACTAAATTCTCATAATGATAAAGTCTCACGTTTACGTCATATCAATTTGTAATACTTAGTTTTTTCACTATTTTGTACATCTAGTACAAAAATAACATAATCATATAACTTCAGATCATAGAAACAGGCATGTTACATGTGGCACGTTTGCGACAGTGGTTGGGATGGCAGACTCGTTCATATAAATAGTAAGTTGGATCGAACAAAAAATGGGATTGTGGTTTATAGTTTGTAGACTGCCATACGATGCACTGTCGTTCGTCAGAGGCTCAAGAACTGGTGGTATGTAACGTTGCACGTTGCTGTAACGGCTGCCGATGTACAAGCGTTGCCGTTTCCGTGGTCTGAGCGTGTACGCACGACACAGTACACTATCTGCACGTCTTTAGCAGTCAACTGTAAGAGATTGGTGTACCTATGAATAAGTTACAGTTACCAGAGTTAGGATATATAAGTAGTCACGCAGTGCTACGTAGTAAAATCTTACTATTATGTAATATTTTACGATGCCAATTGAAAGTCTTAATGCTCAATTTTGCCAAATTTTACTTGCCGAGAATGCGTCTTGTCTATTAATTTCGTGTTTTAACGTTTGGTATAGCACACATTCCCGTTACTAAAACACCTTTAGGTAATTGAAAGTGAGAAGGGAATGGACAGATTGCTCAATATTATGAAATAATTGTATTTCGTTTATAGTTCATAACACATTCACATAGAACATGGAAATTTTTGGCCCAATGAAAATTATATCATTAGAAAAGTAAATGAAAATTTAATTGTAATTTAGAAATGATAAATTGAGAGTTAAAAGGATTTGTGACGAATGCTCGAGATGCAATATGTTAATTTAGTGCCAAATGATAAGTTAACTTGTAGCAATATATTGTATCCTAATGCTCTTGTGTAATTTCTCACGTAGTGTTAATGACCTATGAGGTTTCGAAGGTTTCTTTTACAAGACTATAATATATTTATACAGGGAAAGTGTTAGGTATGTACTGTTGTTTGGATTTAAGAGTGTTGTTGGGGTAAAATACTCATTGAGGCAGGGTGTAAAAATAAACGTACCGCGATCGTACAGCCGAGCACTGGATCCTTAAACTCCACCCTAGAATAGTTTTTATAAATACTTTATTTCAAGATATTGTTTAAAAATAAAATTGAAATCGTCAATAATATCAGTGTACCTCCATCTGAGACAGGGTAATGTCTTTTTACATGAACAAGCTTCCGTAGCTGTTTCTGCAGTTATTTTTACACTCTGGCCTTTATAGCACTGAATGAGCAATGGAACAAGAGAATTTATTTACTCAAATAAGTTTTTTTTAATTATTTACGATAATTTTGTACTAAATTTAAATATACATTATTTTGCATTTTATGATTGTAATGGCAGCTGTCCATATCATGTGAACGATACAATCGGTCACTATAATTTAGGGTTTCATAAATAAATTAAAAACGATACATCGAACATGACACATTGGGCACAAATATTATTAAAAATATGAACTTTTTCTTTGCTTGCTATTGTTAAATGATAATTGAAATCTAAATAACTTTGTTCCTGATACTCGGTCGTAGTAAGCTTTGTGAAACCCTAATAAGCGTTGTTGATGTAATGTTGTGGAGTATGTGGAGCGAGGCGGCACTCGGTCGGTGTGGCGCGAATGTGGCGTGGCGACGTCGTCCGCCACCGGCCGAGTCCGCGCCGCTCGCCCTTAGTTTTCACTGAGCAAAAACTTTGAACTTTTGTATATAAAGAGAACAACATCGATGCCACTGTGCTCTGAGAAGACACAGCGTTGTGCCAAAATTACGTGCTAGTCTTTAAAAACAAATGTTGTTATCATTTTCAGATTTTATTTAGTCCAGAATGTGTTTGTTCCTGTGCTGTGAAAATATTTTCTAACAAACCAACACTCGGTGATGGTGGTGGTGAGGGACAATGTGGTCGCTTTATTCTCGCGGTTGACGGTTCTTAGGTTTTAGTCTTGTAGAATATGATAATTAAATTGAACGTTTCCTCATTGGGGTTCCTTAGGCGTATCATTTTGATATAAGAGCTCTAGGGCAATGGTGGAAATTAAGTTGCCGGGTCTACGGCGCTATAAAATCGGTCCTTTGTTGTAAAACTGACCACATTGTAAACTAAAATTACGGATTTAGATCGACAACTATAATCAGAACTGTCAATACTCCAAGCTACCAGACTCAGTCGTAGACTAGCTTACTAATAGTTACAAAACCTACGTAGGATGCCTTTTAAGTTTTGTCGTTTGAAGAAAAAAACACAACTAGAACCCTATAGTACTTTTTATTGTTTTTCAAAGTATTCACCACGTAGCTTAATACACTTTTCCATTCGCTCAAACCAGTTATTATAACATTTATTCCAGTCTAAAGTAGGGGTGTTCAAAATGGCTGACTTGAAAGCGTCGACTGCTTCTTCACCGGACTGGAACCTTTGACCACGAAGACTTTTCTTAATTTTAGGAAATGTAAAAAAATCGTTAGGGCTTAGGTCAGGACTGTATGGAGGATGATCAAGAATTTCTACTTTTTCCTGCTTCAAATAGTCAATCGTTTGCCGAGCGCTGTGTGAGCTTGCGTTGTCGTGGTGCAGGATGATGCGTCGCTTTGAGTTAGATTTTCGAAGTTCGGCGATGACTTTTGGTAAACAAACTGTGGTATACCACTCTGCGTTAACCGTTTTACGATCTTCAAGTGTAATAGTCGCAACATGGCCGGTTTTTCCAACGAACGTAGCCACCATCTTCTTTGAAGTGCTTCGAGAACGAACAACTTTAATCGGCTTTGGCTCGTCTTGAAAGACCCAGATTGTAGATTGTTGTTTGGATTCAGGATCATAGGCATAGATCCAAGATTCGTCACCACTGATGATGTCGTAGACGTGATTTGACTCTCCTCGGTTGAACCTTTGCAGAGTTTTCTTACACCATCTGACGCGAGCCGCCTTGTGATCGTCGGAAAGCAGATGCGGTATCCAACGGCAAACTAGCTTTCTCACACCAAGCACTTCATGCAAAATTTTCTGAATGGTTGTCCCTGAGATGCCTATTAGAGCCTCTATCTCTCGATATGTCACATGACGATCTTCGAGAATTAGTTGTCTCACAGCAATGATGTTATCTTCAGTGAAGGCGGATTTTGGGCGTCCTTCGCGAGATTTGTCACTAACACTAGTATGTCCACGCTGGAATTCTAAAAACCAGCGTTCGACAGTCCGCAGACATGGGGCTTCATCATTGAACACAGATGTTAGCTCTTCAAAACACTGAAGCCGTGTCAGGCCTCTTTTAAAGTTGTAGAAAATTATTGCACGAACATTTTCCTTAGAAAGATTCATTTACGTACGTAACCTGACAGATTCCAATCGACGCTGTGACTAAACAATAGCAATAATCCTAATACTTTCAACTGTTTTGAGATTCAAAATTCAAACACATTCGAATATAGAACAGTTCCAAATTCAAAATTGCCGGGGAATATGGAAACGACAGAACTTAAAAGGCATGCCTAGTATAGGTTATGCCAGCCTTTTGTGCCTAGGTGTAAAAATTCTCACTTTTATAAAATTGACACGTTTGCCTGTGATATTATTTTTTCTATTAGTTAGATTAGTTGTAGGAACACATTCATGGTATGTGCAGTGGCGGCTGAATTTTGGCGGGATCGAATTTTCCTCTAAAATTAAATAATAAGGATCGTCCAAAGCCCCCACGCTATAACTGTTCCGTGTAAACGATTGTAGTTGTCGATGGTTAAACAAATTGTGTCATTTAAGACGAGTCATAAAACTATTTAGAGTTACGAAGTGTTGTGTTGGTTTGTTGTTATATTTATAGTATATTTATTATGAAAAATGCACATAATAATTTAGCTTTGAGCTTGTGCAATATTATTCCAAATTGTTTATAGAAGAAAACTGTTATAATTATTTCTAAATTGTTATATATTTTTATAAACGTAAAAGACAAAGGCAACTTAAATTATATTTTTGTTGTGCATTTATTATCAAATTTTATCAATATTGAACCACAAACTCATTGTGGACTGTAATGTCTGCGTCTGTGAAAACTGTTAATTAGGTACAGTAGAGGTTTTTTTATATATATGCTAATATTGTGAGTCAATTCTAGTAATGTTAATGTTCCCTTTTATTTAGAATAATTTACGTTAATAAACAAATTAATCTAAGATTGCTCAACCAAGATGCAATGCTAACTGCAATGTAGATGTACGAAAATAATTTTATATTTGTCCTTTTATATTATTTATCTGATATTTCAGTTTATTCATTTGTGAGTTATGGCAGCGCATGTTAGTCTTATGTTTATTCTTAAGAGAGGCCAAATGTTGACTTGCTTATGTGAGACTGTTTTGCCAAGAATCAGAAAGTATATTATTACCTACATTGTTTTAAAATAAATGCTTTTATATAAAATCAATACTGGTTTTCTATTTTATCTTACCCTACACCCACTAACCCAACGCAAAAAGGGCAGCATACATTGTTTTACCCTTTTACCCCACATATATGGCGATACAAGATGATGGTGCTGAGTCAGCACTGCTGACGTATCACCATGGTCGTGATACTTTTACCTCTTACGAGCTGCGGCTAACCTTCTGGAAGTTAGAGCTAAAAAGTCACCGTCCAACTGAGTCATTGGATTAGTAACCGAACCTATTCCCCGATTCCGGAAACCGCAACCCTACCTAGAAGCATTGATGATCTAAATGGGGGACATTTTCCATCATTTTTTTGTTCCTAAACCTGGGAACTGTTTCGTCATCGTGTAGTTGTGGCACAGCACGTTGTCTGCATGGAACAGACAGACGGGTTGAATGACCTATAAGTAAAAAAGGAAACATGTACAAAAAATGTCACTAAATAAAAATAGATTGCTGAATAAAATAAAAATATGATTTTTTAAATATTCTTAGAAAGTTCCATGGTACTCGAGGGTTTTCTATTTGTAGCCACTACATTATGAGCTGGTCAATAAAATAAAACACTATCGCAAAACCGGTAATTTGCGAAAATATACGATTTTAACAGGATGTGGATGGTTGGCAGACATGATAAAACTTCCGGTCAGTCAGCTTTTGAATGGTCAGCGCCACCCTATGTCAAAATTTACTCTGTGGTCAGCGCTTCGCTTCTCTTATAAATCACTGCAAGCATTCTTTTTAATTTATGTTGAATAAAATCATTAAACTTAAAACAACTTTTTTTCTTCTATTATACTTGTTTTACTTCAATTACGCAAAACTGAAATGAAATAAATCGAAATTACGTTTCATTTCACACTTTGTCACTTTTATTTTATGTCTGAGAAATCTTACGTCTGTGGTAGTGTATTGACGTATTGATGGAGAATTGGAGATTGGAGATGGAGATGTCAATGTATGTCATTGTCAAACGTGAAATTGCGTTTGCGAAAATCTTGTAAACTTTGTTTCTTTTCAGTTCTCTATAAAAAAATCGATCTGTATTAGTCGTACTAAATCAATCCAGGCATTTATTATCATTTTATGTCTACGTCTAGGAACAAATTGTCATCAGCAAGATATTAGATGGCGTTTCCTCAGCCAAACGCACAAAGAGGTTAACTTTCATATAATAAAACCTAGATGAAAAATAATTTACACTTTATATCTTAGTCATACGACCTTTATTTGATAATAAAACGTATCCGCCCCTAAGACGACCCACTGACTCGTATTTATTTCCAGAACTAACAAATAGGAAGATATTAGAAGAGCTGCAGTTAAAAAAACAGATGCTCCTGAAGCAAGGTGCCGTTGCTCCTCTCACTGCTACCTCCATATCCCTGACACAACCGAACCCTGTCAGCCAGCTGCCTATGTGCTCTATTCCACCAGGGTCTGCGACTGCCGTAAGTACATGTCTAGAAAGTGCCCATATCCATCCATATCATCTGCCTGACCTTTTCCCAAGTATTAGTTTTACCGGATGCACTTGAATACCAGTATTTTACATGGAATCATTGCCTTACTGATTTCCACAACCCAGTTAGTACTGGGTAATACAATACCCATTGGTAAGACTGGCTGTCAGACCCCAATACTGATACTGTTAGCCTGCATCATCCCACTGCTGCATGGGCATCACTTCTAGTTGTCAGACCCCAAATCTATTAAATTATAACCTACAAAATAAAGGAAACCAGGTTATAGGTTTTTTTTTAATAAACAATATTTGGTGGCCTTTCACATTCCAGCATATTATATCAACATACTTTATTACTCTTTCTTTATCAAATTAAACTTATAAAACCAGAGGATTTGATATTTATTTAACAATTATTTTTCCAGGGATTTCCTCAACTGCCTGAAGCAAACATAGTGAACACAAGTCACAGAGCCGCACTACAGCACGCAAACGCCACATCTTGTGGCTACTTTGTGTCCCAAGACTCGTCATTTGGAAACCAGATACTGCCAGTTCTACCTCGATTTGATAATAAGTGAAAACAGCAGCCATGTCTGCTGCTATGAAACTGAAGACCCTACAAGGACATTTGGAAAGCTTGAATGGATTTGCAGAACCTAAAGTCCAGTTTGAGCAATATGACACACCTGCCCATCTTGCAGCTACTGCACTTTACACAATTCAGGTAAATATTTATGATTTCATTATTTTTAATGTTGTAGCTAATAAAACATAATGGTTCAAGGTTGCTTGATGTGCTGCTGCCTGCACAAATAAATGATGAAATATGCTGACATAAGTTGCACACAAATAATCAAGGTTTTATCACTTGTACTATCTGTATTAAACCATCCAGTGAGGACGGTATAGGTTGATGATTACTGTCCTGTTGCTGATCTACCAATAATTCCTCTTTAAGAAGACTCTAACCCAAGCTTTAGGCTGCCTGTCCACTGAAGCGGAGCGAGGCTGCGGAGCGGAGAAACGGAGAAATATTAACCAATAAGATTGTACACTGGAACACAGGGCAGATTTTATGCAATCCTATTGGTCAATATTTCTCTGTTTCTCCGCTCCGCAGTCTCGCTCCGCTTCAGTGGACAGGCAGCCTTATTAATGCTTCTAATCTAATAGAGCTGCGCTGAGGAGTTGGTTTCCCCCACTTCAAAAAAGTACTAGGTAGTGATGAAGGGCGGGTGTGCTTTGGGGGACTGTCTCATATAAATTCTGATGTCCAAAAAGTGTAAATACTGTTTTTAGGGTTCCGTACCTCAAAAGGAAAAAACGGAACCCTTATAGGATCACTTTGTTGTCCGTCTGTCTGTCTGTCTGTCTGTCTGTCAAGACCTTTTTTCTCAGGAACGCGTGGAGGTATCAAGCTGAAATTCATATCAAATACTCAAGTCTATGGTCTCTTGGAGCTGTGAAAAAATCAAACTTCTAAGTCAACGCGATCAAAAGATACTCCCGTTTATGCCGCAAATTTTCGACACTCGCAAGGGAATCAAAACCTACAGGGTACTTCCCGTGAACTCAGAATCTTGAAATTTGGTACGAAGCAACGTCTTATAGCATAGATAAAGGAATAATTACGAAAACCATAAATTTTTAGTTACATCAAGATACTCCCGTTTATGCCGCAAATTTTCGACACTCGCAAGGGAATCAAAACCTACAGGGTACTTCCCGTGAACTCAGAATCTTGAAATTTGGTACGAAGCAACGTCTTATAGCATAGATAAAGGAATAATTACGAAAACCATAAATTTTTAGTTACATCACATAATATATTTTTTTTACGGAACCCTCGGTGCGCGAGTCCGACTCGCACTTGGCCGGTTTTTTAATCTATTGCATAGATTCTATCGCGGGCCTTGAGTTGAGCGTGGAGAGCGAATCCAGAGATTTCCTAACAAAAATATTCAGTGTCAAGTTTAAGGGTTGCTATGGTTACGGAAAATAACGAGTCCCTATAATGCCCGTCACAGTAATGCACATACCAGCAATGCACGACATGACAATGTACAACATTGGAATTCAAAACACTTACATTCCTGTCGCGCGTTCTCGTGTCGTGCATTCCTGTGTTGGGCATTGCTGGTTCACGTTATGACACGTCAGCGTCAGGCTGTCAATACTTTTTCTTTTAAATTTTCTGTCATAGAGTTTCTTACTAGCTTAGTTAGTATAGAAGGTTAGTTTTGATTTATATAATGTATAGTCGACCAAGAAATTGGTTTACCACTCTAAGGTTGAATATCATTTGCACGTACAAAACATCAAGTGCTATAATCTGTCATTCCTGTTTATTTAAACTCAGAACGTAATAGTCTAGGCAACAAGTGCCTTTTTGATGAACTTTTTTCAGCAGTCTCCGAAAATTATGATTGAGGTGTCATTCGATTCGGAATGGCATCCCGATGATTTTTGAAAAAATTGAAGTTCCGCTTGCAAAAATTGCAAAAGTTATTAACAATTAACTAAAAAATTTAAAATGGTTTTAGTTTTTTGCAAATATCTCAAAACCTAATTAAAATTTTTCAAATTTGAAATAAGATTCAAAAAGGGGAGGAAATTTCCTAAAGAATGTTCTAACTTTCGGAATTGTAGGACCAATATTAATAACTTTCCGATCGGGTTGAAAATACGCCCGAAAACTGGTACTCCGTCTTGCGCAAGCTACGCTCCATTCGGACCTTTAATGAATAAATGTTATTTAAACTTATTAAATATGAAAATTAAAAATTGAAAAAATTCAGGCGCCTGCAGGATAGATCAATACACAATAATCTGTGATCTAAAAATTTTTATCGCGAATTTTCAATAAGTTATCCATTAATTAATTAACAATTTTTTGTAGCACGAACACTGACATTGCAAGTGCGATAATTATAACACTATTCATCTGAGATTTTTTTCCTTTCGTGGAGCTATTTTTAAAGGTCTTAGAATAGGCTCTCGTTGGAAAAATTAAAAAAATATTAATTTTCGTTTTTTTATTAACAATTTACTGAAATGAAAAATTTCAAACCTTCATTAGACATTAAAAAAATCTTTTTTTTTATTATATTATTATTGAACCGTTTTTGTATGATCAGAAGCTACTTAAAAATGATTTTTTATATTTTTTATATCCTGTTTTTTAAAATATTTTTATAAACAAATGCGTTGTTTATGAGATAATTTAATGTTTTTTTTTTAATATCGTAATCTTTGATACAAATCATGATTTTTTTTTTAAAACCGTTGCTTAAAAAAAATGTTTTATTGCTTAAAAACGCATTTGTTGATTAACAATTATTTTCTCCCACTTCTAATTAATATTAAGGTATCATTTTTTTTAAATCACCATTATTTGTTTTTTCTTTTCGATATATAAAAAAAAAAATTGTTTTATTAAAACTTTCATTGTTTATGTAATAAACAATTTGTAAAAAACAAATAAATTTTTACTTTATATTTTTTTTCTTGTTTTACTTATTGTCACAAAAACAGAATGATTCTTTTTTTTTCATTTAATTTTTTTTACAGTTTTTTTTTAATTTGAAAAAAACAAAATCATATCTGTTTTTGTGACAATATTTACTTACTGTCACAAAAACAGATATGATTTTGTTTTTTTTTTCATTTAATTTTTTTTTCAACTTTTTTTTTAATTTGAAAAAAAAAAGAAATATCTGTTTTTGTGACAATAAGTAAAACAAGAAAAAAAAATATAAAGTAAAAATTTATTTGTTTTTAACAAATTATTTATTAGGTACATAAACAATGAAAGTTTTACTAAAACAATATTTTTTGAATAATATTTTTTTGTAAGGGACAGGGACTGTTATTCCTTAATACAGGTTATTCTATAACCTAGCTAGGAATAGCAGAACTTCACCCACTCGATTGTGTTTGACTTGGTACAAACTTATATGTATAACTTTGTGTATGCCTCTTGTACTACAATCTCCTTTCTATGAAATAAAAAATTATTATTATTATTATAGTGTTCGTGCTACAAAAAATTTGTTAATTAATTAATGGATAACTTATTGAAAATTCGCGATAAATTTTTTTAGATCACAGATTATTGTGTATTGATCTATCCTGCAGGCGCCTGAATTTTTTCAATTTTTAATTTTCATATTTAATAAGTTTAAATAACATTTATTCATTAAAGGTCCGAATGGAGCGTAGCTTGCGCAAGACGGAGTACCAGTTTTCGGGCGTATTTTCAACCCGATCGGAAAGTTATTAATATTGGTCCTACAATTCCGAAAGTTAGAACATTCTTTAGGAAATTTCCTCCCCTTTTTGAATCTTATTTCAAATTTGAAAAAATTTAATTAGGTATTGAGATATTTGCAAAAAACTAAAACCATTTTAATTTTTTTAGTTAATTGTTAATAACTTTTGCAATTTTTGCAAGCGGAACTTCAATTTTTTCAAAAATCATCGGGATGACATTCCGAACCGAATGACACCTCAATCATAATTTTCGGAGACTGCTGAAAAAAGTTGATCAAAAAAGCACTTGTTGACTAGACTATAATCCTTAGCGAATAATTATGTTACTGGGAGATGTCATCAAAAGTGGTAAACCAATTTCTTGGTCGACTATGGCGCGAAATTCGAAGATCAAACTCTTAATATCGTTATTTTTTTTCAAATTTTTTGAATGAATAATTATTTTGGTGTGTAATTACACTAATAATACCTAATTATTTATACCTATTATTGCATAAGTTGATAAAAAATGCTATGCAATAGATTTACCGCGGCAGTCTCCGAGTGCCACATTCTCTTTTTTTATTGGAACTGTTTCTTATTTGTTACAGACACAATTTGAATCCATAGAAAACTGCACAGTGCTAGATGCTGGTTGTGGTCCAGGCATCTGGGGCATCGGCGCGGCGTTGTTAGGCGCTAGTGTGGTGACAGCCGTCGATATCGATGACGACGCATTAGAGGTGTTCAGGGAAAACGTCGAGGAAATGGAAGTGACCAACATTGATGCTGTACAGTGTGACTTTCTGGATTCAAGAGTGTGCAGGTCGGTTTATTACCCCATTGTTACTATCGAACGTAAATCCAGATGAGGCTGGCACTGGCAAGTGGAGAGCTGGAGCTAATAAGCAAATTGAGGCTGAGAAACACTGCCCGTCGGGGCCGCGGATTTTTGTACTAGATTACGTGGCCTGGGCGCAAGGGCAAAGAAGGAACATGGGTTCGGTTTTTAGTCAGTAGAAGTCTGACACTCCCCTTCGCTCTGCCCAAGAGCGGGGGGGGGGGGGGGTCATTCGATGATTTTCCACCCACCAAAAAAAAAAAAAAAAATAGGCTGAGAAACACTGGCAGTGTGGGAAGTTAGGCTTAGATGGTTTTAACGAAAATGCATGTATGATTTTGATGTCTTTAAATAACATTAAATCATAAACACAAGCCCAAGTACTGGTATTCTGTAGCTAATTTAAATCTTTTGTGCAATTTCTTATACAGGGTGGGCCAAAAATTTTTGCACTTTTGAAACATGAATAGAAATAAAACTACAAATGTTATTTTGTTGATAATTAATTTAACGTAATAACCATTTAATGAAATTTATTATTTAAAAATAACATCGTCCAAATGTGCGCTGCCTCGTTGTTAACACTCCTGCAATCGACTACGCAAATTTTGGAAAACTCGCTGACACATGCTGCGGGGGATCGCGGTTATTTCCTCGTGGATTTTTTGTTTTAATTGGGATATTGTCGTCGGTTTATTAAGGTACACTCGACTTTTCAGGTATCCCCACAAGAAAAAATCGCATGGTTTAAGGTCCAGGCTTCTCGGAGGCCATGGGATATCACCCCTGCGAGAAATCAATTTGTTCAGAAACATTTCTTTAACTACCGGTAAACTCACATTTGACGTATGGCATGTTGCTCCATCTTGTTGCATCTAAGTCCTGCTGTTATACCCTTGAAATTCATGCAACTGCGGCATCAAAAAGTCTTGCAACATCTTGACGTATTCCGCTGAATTCACAATTACATTATTTCCTTGATTATTTTCAAAGAAATACGGACCAATGCCCTTTGATGATATGGCACCCCATGCTGTCGTTTTATCGTGGCCGCCCTGTTTGTTTAATATTCATTTTCGATCACGTTTGCTCGAACTTCTCGACTCAAGCCTGGATCAAATTAACACTTTGACACTCACTTACACGGCATAATCCGTAATCAATTCTAAACAGGAGTCGTACAGTAACGTAGGAATCATTGTTTTTGTAAATTTGTTTTACACAAAAAGCACGCTGTTGTCCCGTGAAGCGCTCCATCGTAACTAAAATTGCATGAAGTGGCGCACAGTTTCCTGCCACCTGCGCGCCCCTCCCTCGAACGTTTCCCAAAAAAATCTAGTGTTTCTATTTGCAAAAATTTTTGGCCCACCCTTTATATAAAAATGTTATGTTGGTTTGTGTACTTACGCTTCAATAACTCAAAAACTACTTCACCAATGTTCATGCTGTTTTCACCAATGCATAAAGTAGTTCTCGAGGAAGGTTTTTAGTATATCATTTAACCGACATCCACGCGGGCGAAGCCGCGGGCATCAGCTAGTGTATTATAAAAGCCATGAAAAAATAAATACATGGGTCAATCTTCAAGGCCTTGCAGTGTTTCCAAGGTCATCCTGCTCTCCATCTATTACATTCTTCTTAAGTTTTAACTTTTCTGTAATTTATTTTCAGATGGGAGGGTTACTTCGACACAGTGGTAATGAACCCACCATTTGGCACAAAAAACAATGCTGGAATTGATGTGAAGTTTCTCCGAATGGGAACTTTACTCAGCTGTGATAGTGTCTACTCATTGCACAAATCTACCACAAGGTAATACATCCATAAATAGTAGATTAGTAGCCAAGGGCTGTAAGGCATCAATTGCAGCCCGAGATATTTAGGCGCACGAGCGCAGCGAGGGCGCCAATAGTTCGAGGGTGCAGTTGATGCTTACACCCGAGCTAACTACTCTGCTTTACATCTCGATTGTGAGGTAAGTAGAAAAAAACCGGCATTACAAGAATAAAGTTTTCAAATATCTCTCTATAAAACTTTCAGGCAAAATATTGTTAATTGCTGCTTCAGCTTCCATTTTCATTGAATCGGGAGTGCAGCTTATATCTTCATCACTTGCAGAACTCATGTTTTTTTCCTAATTAGCATGTAATTATAAAAAAATCCCAAAAACAAACAATATTTAAAGTAAAAGTTTTCTATTACAGCCTTTTTTCATCTCTTTTTAATTTTTTTTTTCAAGAACGAAATTGAGCTTCGCCGTCAATGATATTATATAGTCTAGATACGTTTTACCGACATCAGCGTGGCGATACAAAAGTAAGCTAATTAGCTTACATGAACTCAGTCCGTCCTGCATCTGGCCGCGAGGCGGACGTACGTTTAAGCGGGAGTTTGATGCATAAAAATAAACAAAAATGCCTAGTTGTGTCTTCAGAAAGTGCAAAACTTATACTGGGCTGGCTGTAAAAAGCAAGAAGGATGTGTCTTTTCATTGTATTTTCCGTTTTAAATAGATTATACGCGTATAATCTATTTAAAACGGAAAATCATAAGTTTTATTTTATTCAAATATCTCTGTCGCGCTGTTGCCGCTTTACCACCTACACGAGCGAGACAAATAGTGCGTTGCATGTATGAGTGACAGAGAGAACGAGAAAATGGCGCGCGGTGTTGTCAGCTCGAACGATGCTAGAGGATGTTGTAGAATATGTTTATCTCTTTTTGACATTGGGGTCCTATATAACTCTGTCATCTTCTAACGTACTCAATGAATGACAGAAATGAATTGGCTTAGGTTATTGTAGGTAGCTACTAAAATATCGCCATGTTTTTATTTCTTTACAATGAGTATGACGTCTCTATTGGTAAAACCTCATTGTTCGCCGTTCGATATTTAAAATCGATGACTATTATTAAGCCTCCCCCACACAGGCGCGTTTTCGCGTTTCTGCGTCCCAATACCAAATGTTCTAAGAACTCATATCTGTTGATATGAGTTCTTAGAACATTGCCAGAAACGCAAAAACGCTCCTGTGTGGGGGAGGCGTTATACTCATACGAAGACAAGGCTGAATAGCGAAGCGACCTCTTTTGTCATTGGGCTGAATGCATGATGTCTATTGCCAGTATGATGGTTAGATGTACGCGAACTTTTTGAAAGAGTGAAGTGTTTTTTTTTAATTACTTACCGCCCTAGGGCTTTGCTTGCTACATTATTACCCTAGAGCGCTAATTGGTCACCTACAAGCCCTATTTGGGGGTAATAAGGACCTACTTACCGAATATGAGAGATGTAAATTACATTATTATTATATTTTATATATAACATCACGTCCAAGGTGTTCATAATACTTCAACCACATTTTCCAAGTTATGGTTAAGTCCCATATAATAAGACGCGACCCTGTTCTCATCTACGGGGCACATATCCAAGCTCCTTTAGTTAGCAGCAACCATCGAAGCGTCATTGTGCCCTCTGATTCCAAATTAGGAACGTGCGCCATGTGACTCTTATATCATTGCAATAAGGTTTAAGTTGCAGTGTCCAGAAAGGCCTTTTGGGAACTGTGTTCCATTTGCGAATAAACATTCGCTAAAAAACAATTACTATCCATACTATCCATACTAATCCATACTAATATAAAAAATGCGAAAGTAACTCTGTCTGTTACTCTTTCACGCCTAAACGGCTGAACGGATTTTGATGAAATTTGGTACAGACATAGTTTGGAACTTGAGAAAGGACATAGGATAGTTTTTTTTTTTTCGCGAGATAAACCAAAAATCTGCCGGAAGTCACTATTCCACGCGAACGAAGTCGCGGGCAAAAGCTAGTGTAAGATATATCTTCATTTGTAGTACTTATTTCGTATCTAATTTTACAGGAGTCACATAGCAAAGAAGATCAAGGATTGGGGCATGAAAGGCAGCGTCATTGCAGAGATGAAGTATCATCTGCCGGCAACTTATAGATTCCACAAGCAGCATTCTATGGACATCGCCGTTGATATTTGGCGAGTATACCATCCCCATTGACTTAGTAATATTATATCGTAAGCCAAAATGGTTTCAGGCATAACAAATGAACTGCCACCTTTATGCTGTATATTTAATGTATTTACATAATAATTATGTAGGTACTTGAAAGCTTTTGACTCAAGTTCAGAATAGTGTAATTACCTTTTTTTTTACTTCCTAATTTATATTCAGATTTAAAACGATTCTATGTACAGTATGTTTAAATCTCGTAAATGTACTTTTGTGTATGATAAAATGTAAATTTTTAATCTTCTATTATAGCAAAGATGGACTGACAAATAAAATATCGAATGATTTTAAATATTTGTTTATTTCTTTATTAAATTCTTCAGTCTTACAGTATCATACAAAGCTGCGATAAAAAATAACGGAAACAATTCAGAATAGAATTGATATTGAGTAAATTAAATACTGTATACATACAATAACAAGATACTTAAAACATAATTATTTTGATATTATGACTCCTTAAAAGTATTTTTTGTAGTGCCTCAAGTGCTACAAAGATTTTTGGACGCTCAAGTGTCTGACCGAAACACCACTGTTGGCAAACATTTGAGAAATGTTTTGAAAAAAACAAGATGGCGGTTTTAGTTCAGATGTTGACCACCAAAAGATCCTTGTACAGTTAGCGTCTTATTCGTCTCCGAACTTGATGTTCTGTGCCAGTTTGATGGTGCCAGAGTAGTTGATGGTGACAGTGGAACGTCTCATGTAGTTCTTCCAGGAGTCGGAGCCACATTCCCGGCCTCCTCCCGTGGCCTTCTCGCCTCCGAAGGCGCCACCGACCTCAGCGCCATTGGTGGGAATGTTCACGTTCACTATGCCGCAGTCGGAACCGTGGGGGCCGATCCACTGTTGATTAGGAACAACATTAGTAATGATTGTATGTTTGTACCAAACATTTCTAAATGCGTTTATCGTTACACGTATTTAATTTAAAAAATCTTTGTGATTAGTTAGAAGGCAAAAGATGTTTCAAACTGTTTAGAACTAAGTACAATTTCGTAATTTGTGGGGCAAGCCGGCCTAAAAAATGTAAGTACAGTTAGGTTGCAAAGGACATATACAATAAACGCTGTCCCAATGGTTTGAACTGACTAAACAGTCAAAAATATTGAGCCGAAAATGTTTTTTCGGCTCAATATTTTCTCTCAGCTTCGAACTTGCCTTGAAAACATCTCCAAGATTCTCAGTGAACAGACTAGAAGACAGGCCCTGTTCCACTTCATTGTTGTACTGGATACCGGTGCTGAGGTCTGGGATCTCGATGCAGTAGACGATGGGGGCGAAGCACTCGGTCTTCACTAACGTGGAGTCGTGGGGCAGGCCTGTGACGATGGTCGGCTCTACGAAGAAGCCCTCGCGATCCATTACCTGGTGAATTTAGACTTGGATTAAGGCTATGGCAATAACCTATCAGCTTAAATAAAACTAAAAAAAAATGGGCTAACCATAAGGTTAGCCCATTTTTTATTTTTTTTTATTTTTTCATTGTTTGTTTGTCGAGAAATCCCTTTTTGAAGTTTAATTAATAATAATTAAACTTCAAAAAGGGATTTCTCGACAAACAAACAACAAACTTCCATACAAAGCTTCATCCCCTATTGTTAATTAACTCCTTGCAGTTTATCCTTCCTATATAATAGGTAGGTACTCAATTTCGTTTTGAAAGAAACTCAACGGCAACAATAATTGTTGATCAATTAATGCATAAGGTTCTTGTCGTCATACCTTTCCTCCAAATTCGATCTTGCCTCCTTGCTTGACGACTTCGGCGACAGTCTTCTTGTAAGCCTCGACAGCGGCAGGCGTGTGGAGGGGACCGATCAAGGTCTCCGAGAGCAGGGGGTCACCGATCTTGCTGACCACGCCGGCGAATGCCTTGGTCAGGCGAGACACGACTTGGCTGTATACCTGCGAATGTTATGAGGGTTGGGCACTTGTTTTGTGGTCACATAGACCACAGTCGAGTAAGAAGTTCTGAAAGTCACTCTTTATTCGACTTTGAAAGCTCCTTTATGTCGAATCAGTAAGGGTGGTTTTTAATAGTCAAAACAGGAGGAGTAATTTTTCTCAGTTATATTGTTACCACTGACATGCGTCCATACATCCTTGTAATTTAATACATTTCTGATACGAGTAGTAAGCTTTCGTAATTTAATGCTTTCATATTTCAGAAATATCTTATGTAGACAGTATGTTGAGCAATGAACCTGTGCTACACAAAGTTTAAATTAACCCTCTACTGCATGAATTATGAAAAACATGAAAAAAAAATATTTGATGGTTGTTTAGGCTTTATTTGGGGATAAAAAATATGACAAAAATATGACGAATATTAAAAAAATCTAATTACATAAACTGAAAAAAATCAGGAGGTCATATATGGGTTCGTATGCACTCAAACAAATTTTAATAAAAAAAGTACAGACATATATGGGTTCGTATGAAGAATAAAGGAACAAATATAAATTTGAGTGTTTAATATAAAATAAAAAGTACAGCAATTTTAATCATGAAACGCGGATAAAAAGTTTCTTTTGTCATTATAACAAGAATACCATGCATTTTTTACACTTTGTGTAAGCATTTTGGCCACAAAATTGTCATTTTTGACGGTTTTTCACCCATTCAGGCATATGGTCTACTTTGTCAGTTTTCACGAAGTTTAAAGGTACATCTTCATGTCTGGTAGGTACTTTCCTTATTTTCTTTGGTATAGTTGGTGTGCCTGGATTGGACAAAGCAGGACTTCTGTGCCTAGAATCAGGCGTTCCATCTCTTACGTGATTTGCAGGACGCCCTCTTTTTCTTGCCATTACAGTTTTACCAGATTTGCGTAAGTGTTCTGAAACAGCTTGCTTGAAATCAAAGAGAGACATGTAAACTTCTGGATTGTGTCTGCGCTAAAGTATCCAAGCATTTACAACACACATGTCTACCATATGAAAAAATATGCGTTTGTACCATTTCTTGGAGATCAAATGAATTCTATACAATCCAGAAGTTTAATTAATAGCGCATACGAAACCATATATGGGACCGCGGATAAATGGTTGAGTTTGATTAGAATGCATACGAAACCATATATGGTTTCATCACAAAAGCCCCCCAATATGAGTGAAATAGGCAAAAAAGTAAACATTAAATCACAATTATATAAAATAGAACATTAACAGCACCATATTTCGTTTTTTTATGAAACAAAACTTACCTTTATAACGTAGAAAATGTTTTTTGAAAAATGTGTTTACAGACACCGAGTTGAACTTCACACAAGCGCCAAGTAAAGTGACATTATAACCAAAATGACGTTAGACCACAGACAGCAAAATATATTTTTGTATTGCCCACATAATAATCAAAATGTTTACTATGCTTTTAGTTTTTGCTTGTGCAGTATAAAGTGAAAAAAAAATATTGAATCTGGTGAACCATATATGGGTTCATATGCAGTAGAGGGTTAAATTAATTAACAAAACTCTTCAAATGTGATGCATAACAATATTTACAACAAATACTGCTTAGTTATTTTTACATTCGCTGAACCTTAC
Organism: Diarsia mendica; assembly: GCA_949316265.1. Classification (NCBI taxonomy): domain Eukaryota; kingdom Metazoa; phylum Arthropoda; class Insecta; order Lepidoptera; family Noctuidae; genus Diarsia; species Diarsia mendica. Next base: position 19,023,959 of record OX438897.1, read on the forward strand.
CTTCTTATGAATAAACAGTCTTCTAGTGGTAGTGCACCTCTGTCCCGCAGTACCTGCGCACGCGAACAACGCGGCGTTCAGCAATAAGTCCAGATTAGCGTCCTCGTTCACAATGATGGCGTTGTTGCCGCCCAACTCCAACAGGTGGCGTCCGAAACGTCTCTGGACTTCTACGCCAACCTACAATAGGAATATAGTTAACTTTGGTTTGGTTTTAGGGAAAAAATCTGGTTGCTTTGACAATCATCGGCTTGTCTGTCTATTGATAGCAAACCTAAAGTTCCTATGGCTATGGTTTTTGCTTCATACTGCTGATATTTATAAAATATTAGCTGATTATGCAGCCAATATTTTACTATTGAGACAGGTCTCATCTCTTTGAGAGGGGAGATCCCCGGCATTCACCACATGTACCAGTACAGGTTGGTAGGTGTCTCACACACATGTCCTCGATTTTTTTGTACTAGTTCAAAGGTAAGGTAGGCAATGCACTACCCTTGAAATACTTGTGATTGCTATCTAATTATCTGAAAAAATTGCCAATCAGGCGAAAAGCGTCTTTTTACCATTAGACATACAGCTCAAAAGGCCTTACCTGTTGTCCAACAGCCGTGCTTCCAGTAAAAGAGACAAGCTTCATTCTCTCATCCTTTACGATCTTCTCGCCGATGTCCTTGCCGCCGACGCACAGAGCGGCAACAGCGCCGGGAACGTTGTTCTTCTCTAGCACGCTCTCTACGATCTTGGTGACGGCTACGGCGATCAGAGGAGTGGTGTCTGATGGCTTCCATACGCTGACGTCACCGCAGACCTGGAGAGGTTTATTTTGAAGTGGTATTTTAGGTGCTCGAAGATTTTATGGTGCTTTAGGGAGTTTATGGAGCAGAAAAAAAGTTATAAGTAGGATTCAGGAGACAGATAGTAAGTACTCGATATTTGATGAGAATCTGATATCGAAATCTATTCTGGGAAAAAGTATATATCTTTCATAGTTAATTCTGTTGTAGGTAACTGTCATTACATTCATATCTAGTATGCTAGCTTAAAAACTTTGTTAAATAACACAATGAATTGTGATAACAATTGGATATTTTTACATAATTGGTCTCTTATAGATAAGATAAGAAAAATACATCATTACATAATGACCAACCGGGAATTTTCCTCAAAGATCCATGAATTAATTTATTGGTATAACGCGAATTATACTTAACAACCAGCCAGATATGAGCTCGCATGGGATTGATCATTATGATAATCGGGGCCAATTCTCGGTTTTAGAGATTTATCTCGAGTTCGAGTTCGTAAGTCTATCTCTATGTCTATCAAAAATATCTCTATCTCTACCAAAAAATTTCGAATTGAGCAGAATTCCGTATTCTCAGTCAAAATAGAAATAAATGTCACGAAAATGTCGATTCGAGTGAAGCTAATGTTACCATTACCACAGATAATATAATACTAGCGTCCATTACGAAGAATCGCGCGTTACGTTTTAGGTAGCTATGAGTGAATGAATGATTTTGTTTTAAAACGCTGACTAAACCTAATTATTTAAGGCTCCTTCCACAAAATCATCTCATTTTGATCAATTTTGATCGCTTGGTGTGGGAAATCTATGAAGATTTTGAAGCTTCCTTTTGGCTATTATAAGAGACGAGTTCTTTTTCAGGTGGATGGGTTTAAAGAATTTTCAAAATAATGTTTATATTAATGACAATCACCCTTATTCAAAAGCCCTTTTCTGCACAAATACCGATCGAGTTACGTTTGGCTTAGCCGAACATAACACTACAAACGATTTTAAACATTAAAAAAAATATAAATAACATCACCGTATGGTCTACTAGGGGACCAGTTTGCCACATTTTCGACTTCAATACAAAATATAGCAGAAAAAAAATGTTAAAACATCGCAATTTTTACAAAATGTCTCGTCAAATAAGATTTTTTTTCTATACCTTAGAATCACGTTAAAGAAAATTTAAAAACTACGTATTAATTTTAAGGTAACCTTCTAATAGAATCGTATTTTTATTTTATCAATAAACTATAATTTCATTTCGTAAATTGAATCTAAAGTTAACTATATTATCGACCGCGCAAACTCTATCTCGCCAGTACGAATCGGCCACTGCCAGAGGACGGACGTATCGCTTTGTGTCACAAACGCTCCCGTGTTTTTCGTGCATATATTTTCGAGATTGTACACCGATTACCACAATTTGATACACTTATTAATTTTGATCAAACATGTTTATTTTGCTAGTTTGTAAAGATTGCTAAATTTTTTTCATCTTCAGATCGAAGTCGAATTTCACGATCGTTTGTTGTTGTCGATTGTACTTCGATATATATTTTTAACCGACCTCCAAAAAAGAGGAGGTTCTCTATTCGTGTTTGTATGTCCGCGAATATCTCCGTCAATTGTGGACTGATTTTCAAAATTCTTTTTGTTTTGGAAAGGGTATACTCCCGAGGCGGTCCCATTGCACCAAGTCAGTTTCTGATGATGGGAACTCTGAGAAATTGAGGGCAACCCTCGAATATCATAGGCGCACATAACGTTTTCCATACATTTTCAGAAGCTGTTCAAGTATTTGCGTCTGATAATCATAATTTCATGTGGCGGCGCTGCGCTGATGACGGAAGGTGCAACTCCTCAACGGTCAGGACTTGAAAGAAAATTCCTTCAAAATTATACGTACTTATGGATCGATAGTTGTATTCTTTCAGGCTATTAGGTTGAACTGATGATAGACGGTAAATCTCATTAACCGACTTAAAAAAAGGAGGTTCTCAATTCGTCTGCTAGAAAATTTTTAGTTCTTCCGTCATGGGTGTCGTTTACATGGTTTTTGGGGTTGCTGATTACGAAAATGAAGCCAAAATGAAAATCAAGATGGCGCCGACAAAAATTTTGGTTATTCCGTCATGGGTGTCGTTTTCATGGTTTCCGGGGTCGCTGATTACGAAAATGAAGCCAAAAGGAAAATCCAAGATGGCGGCCAGGAAAAATTTTGGGTTTGCCGTCATGGGTGTCGTTTTCATGGTTTTTGGGGTCGCTAATTACGAAAATGAGTTCAAAATGAAAATCCAAGATGGCAGCCAGGATTTTTTTTGGTTTTTCCGTCATGGGTGTCGTTTTCATGGTTTTTGGGGTCGCTGATTACGAAAATTAAGCCAAAATAAAAATCCAAGATGGCGCCGACGAAAATTTCTGATTTTTCCGTCATGGGTGTCGTTTTCATGGTTTTTGGGGTCGCTGATAACGAAAATGAGACCAATATGAAAATCCAAGATGGCGCCGATGAAAATTTTTGGTTTTTCCGTCATGGGTGTCGTTTTCATGGTTTTTGGGGTCGCTGATTACGAAAATGAGACCAAAATTAAAATCCAAGGTGGTGGCTAGGAAAATTTTAGGTTCGTCCGTCATGGGTGTCGTTTTCATGGTTTTTGGGTAAACTGAGTACACACTACACCCCTGATTTTGCATTGCATATTCGCCAATTGCAAAGTGCAAAGACTAAGGTAATTTTATTTAAAACAACTGCCCGAAATAATGACACTATGACAATACTACTAAATGATGGTAATATTGAACTCGTGAAAGAAACTAAATTCCTGGGATTACACATAGATGACCCATTAAACTGGAAAAATAATTAGCCGCCATTGATGCATATCTATATCATCCACATGTTATGCTTTAAGAACCCTTATATAGAGACGAAATTGACATTGAACACTTAAAAATCGTAAACCACGCACTAATTGAATCCAAATTAAGATACAGTATACAATTCTGGGGAAACAGCTATAATTATAACTGTAAACGAGCTTTTGTCCTTCAGAAAAGAGCTATACGTACCATTGTCCGTATCTCACAAAGAGAGAGTTGTCGTCCGCATTTCTCAGACTTAAAAATTCTTACAGTTCCCAGTCTCTACATTCTTGTACTTCAGATTAATTTAAAAAAGTACATACATGAATATGAGACGCATGAGGAAAGACTAGTCAGGGAGAGTACACGTAGGAAAGATTTGAAAAATAAGATAAGTCCTCATTTTAACATTGTGAAACATAGTTCACAATATCAAGCAGTGCAATTATTCAATAGGGTACCATTAGAATTAAAAAGCTTAATCTATACGTCTTCATTTAAATCAAAGCTTCAAGCATTCCTACTGGATAAATGTCTCTACTCCGTTGACGATATGTAATATTAAGGTATATAATACAATTATGATAATGCGCCAACTGATATAATTTGTCCTTTGTGTTTGTCAGTTTTTAATTTTAAAATGACTATTTGTATAAAGCTGACATGAATTTTACAACAATCTAATAATTTAATTATTTTGTATTTTTGATTATTTTTTGTTTTAATTATGATTTAAATTTGTATTTTATGTGTAGGTATTGTAATTTTTGTTGTTAATGTTTAATTATGACTTATGAATGTGTTTTATTATTATTTTTTATTATTATTTTTATGATTTCAAATACAATGTGAATTGTTTGTGAATAAATTGAATTGAATTATCAGTTGAGTCAAATACATTCCCAACAGAATGGAAAACATCTAAAGTTATCCCGGTTCATAAGAGTAGCCCAAAAAGTGATATAAAAAATTACAGACCCATAGCTGTTTTATCCATATTTGGAAAAGTGTTTCAAGCGGTACTTTTAAAAAAAGTATTTTCCAAACTGCAACGGTGGTTTGCGGAGGAACAGCACGGATTTCTTCCAAATCGTTCAACCACGTCTAATTTACTCAACGTTACGACATTCTTAGCCAAAAATATTGACGACAGAAAGCAGGTGGATGTCACTTATTTTGATTTTCGGAAGGCTTTTGACCGGGTTGACAATGATATATTTTTGAGTAAATTGGCTTTGGCTGGTTTCTCTGCGGCAACACTTAAATTCTTCGCAAATTACCTATACAATCGCAAACAATATGTTATTTTTGAAAATGCCAATTCGGAATGCTTGGAGGTTAGTACCTTGGCCTAGTACTAACCTAAGTCCCCTGTATTTTCTTATTGTTGTAAATGACCTGCCCAAGTGTGTAAAGCACTCCACAGTTTTAATGTATGCCGATGATGTCAAAGTTGCGCTTCCCATATCTAATCTTAGCGATACAGTCACACTTCAACAAGACATAGACAGCATCCACCATTGGAGCACTATAAACAACCTCAACTTGAATATTAGCAAATGTGCGATCATGACCTTTTCTAAAGTCACACAACCTATCCTCAATATTTACACATTAAACAATGAGCCCCTGAAACGAGTTAATGCCGTACGCGATATTGGTACTAATTTTGACCCACACCTCACATTTAACCAACATAGTAATATAATACAAATATGCAACAAGTCCCGCAAAAACTTAGGTTTTGTTTTACGACAAGTTATTTTTTAAGCTATTGCATAGCTTCTATCGCGGGCCTTGAGCGTGGAGACTTGGAGAGCGAATTCAGAAATTCCCTAACGAAAATATTCAAGATTCAGTATTCAACCAGGTTGCTATGGTTACGGAAAAAAACAAGGTTATCAACTGAGTTTGTCAAATTAAATAATTAATTATTTGCTGTTGTAAAAAAATATGCCATGCAATAGCTTTACCGCGGCAGTCTCCGAGTGCCACATTTAGTTTTTTTTTTTTAATAATTGACCAGCCATAAACCTCATCTACAACTCCTTCGTACGCAGTTTACTCGAAACCAATAGTGTAATCTGGAACCCTCATGAAAAAATCTATAAACTAGTCATTGAAAAGGTCCAGAAGTCTTTTATTCGCTACCTCTAACTCAAATTATTTGGCTTTTACCCATATAATTTACCCTACGCCATTCGTGCTAGGTATGGTGACATACCAGAGCTTAGAAGTCAGGAGAAATCTTGCTCTAGTTAAATATGTCATCTGCTTAGTTCGTGGTTCCCATTCTCGTTCATCTCTTTTAACATCCCACTACCTATCCGGCACTCTCTTCGCCCACGCCAACGTCCTCTTTTTTCGATTCCTCAAACAAGCACCGTAACTCTTAAGACTAGCCCACTATTTCTAGCCCTTACCCACATAAACATTTTAATGTATGACGAGTCATTAGATATTTTTGCAAGTACGGAACTAAGTCTCCTTAACACTGCTTCTCGATACCTGGAGTCCATTGCCACTCCCAGTACTATCTCCTCGGGTTTAACAATTTTTTTGGTAATTTTTATTTGATTTCAACTTTTGCCACTAGAATGTTTTGTTAATTTTTATTGTAATAATGTTTGCTTTTCTTAGTTTTGTTATTATTATTTTTTATTTCCAAGTTTTTTGTTTTTTGTTCAACCTATAACTTGTATGTGTGGTGTCACTGTAAATATAAGTTGGTTATTAATAAATAAATAAATTATGTGCTTTAGCGTATGTTCCATCAGAACCAGTTATCAACGCTTTTGACGAACTGCTCGAATCTGTTTTATATTGTGCACTAGCTGAACCCGCGCATGCGTTGCAATGCGTTTTATCCTACCTACCTATCTACTACCCTACCTACCCTACCTACCCTACCTACCCTACCTACCCTACCTACCCTACCTACCCTACCTACCCTACCTACCCTACCTACCCTACCTACCCTACCTACCCTACCTACCCTACCTACCCTACCTACCCTACCTACCCTACCTACCCTACCTACCCTACCTACCTACCTACTACCTATTGCCTTTTTTTTTTTTTTTTTTTTTTTTAAGTATCCTATGTCCTTCTCCTGGTTCTTAGCTACTTCCCTACCAATTTTCATCTAAATCCGTCCAGCCGTTCTTGAGTTATAAATGGTGTAACTAACACGACTTTCTTTTATATATATAGATTCTGGCCTCCTCCGACAAGGCATTGATTATTTTGAAGATAACTGGATCGGAAGGTTGGAAAGACGGGGCAGGCGAGCTCCTAGATTTCCTATTGATCTGTGGAATACTTTTGATGCAGTTCTTCAGGAAATTCCCCGAACGAACAACTCCGTTGAAGGCTTTCACAGGGGATTCTAGTCACTTCTATCGGCTCATCTCATCACCCATCTATATGGAAGTTTTTGGATGAACTACGTCGGCAGCAAAGCCTGACAGAACTGAAACTGGAGCAAATTTTGTCTCGTGGATCACACACAACTAGTCGGCCAAGATATAGGCAAACATCGGCAAGATTGAAAGATTTAGTTGAATCATTTGGGGAGAGACCACTCCCAGATAACTTACGGGCCAATGCTCATAATTTTGAATTTCAACAAATATGATTAAAAAAATACATAAAAAAAACGAAACACAAAATGATTAAACCTAAAAAGCATACAAATTTAAAATAAATAATTATATCTATCTAGGGTCAAAGTCTACATACTGCATACGGCCAATGAGTCCAATGACCTTTTTTTTTACAAAATAAGCCAGCATTCCTTCAGGCGTTATCGACATTCTTGACCTCGAAAGCACAAAACCTAACAAAAAATCAAATGTTTCTTTTTTTCTTCATCACATTGTGTATAAAATCAATGAAAATAAACAACCAAAAAAAAAACGCTAGGTGTCGGTCCACCTCCACGTGGTGCCCGTTGGAAACGTGATAACGGCTAACGGACTATTTGAATGACAATGCCTATAATTCCATTTTTTTCCTGTTCATGTTATTTTACATTTTGTCTAGTATAACTTATTAATATTTATTTCGATTTCATGTTTAACAAACCCATTTTGATTTTCATTTTGACCTCATATTCGTAATCAGCGACCCCAAAAACCATCAAAACGACACCCATGACGGAAAAACCAAAAAAAAACCAGGCTGCCATCTTGGATTTTCATTTTGACCTCATTTTTTTAATCAGCGACCCCAAAAACCATGAAAACGACACCCATGACGGTAAAACCTAAAATTTTCCTAGCCGACGAATTGAGAACCTCCTTTTTATTAAGTCGGTTAATGAGATTTACCGTCTATAATCAGTTCAACCTTATAGCCTGAAAGAATACAACTATCGATCCATAAGTACGTATAATTTTGAAGGAATTTTCTTTCAAGTCCTGACCGTTGAGGAGTTGCACCTTCCGTCATCAGCGCAGCGCCGCCACATGAAATTATGATTATCAGACGCAAATACTTGAACAGCTTCTGAAAATGTATGGAAAACGTTATGTGCACCTATGATATTCGAGGGTTGCCCTCAATTTCTCAGAGTTCCCATCATCAGTAACTGACTTGGTGACAATGGGACCACCTTGGGAGTATACCTTTTCAAACAAAAAAATAATTTTGAAAATCGGTCCACAATTGTCGGAGATATGCGCGGACCACATAAAAAAAACATACGAATAGAGAACCTACTTCCTTTTTAGGAGTCGGTTAAAAAGAGACGGAAACATTATTTATTTTTGACGTGTTGTAGTGCTTTTGCAACCAATTTACAACAAAATTTAAATCTGTGATTAAAATAGATATCATAATTTTTGATTTATTAAATGAATATTATTTCATCTAACACCAAATTGAACCATTTTTATGTTGATTGATATACTGTACCTATACACAACACACATTCCAGACTATTTTTCAAAGTGTACTTACTTACTATAAAATTATGTCACTTAAAATAATAATCGTCTAAATGATCAAATTTTTCAACCGTAGTTCAACGCTCGAAATGCCCGTGTGTGCGTTCGTCGGTGTTATCGCTGCACACAAACATAGCATCGCACCGAAATTGCCTAAAGTTCCGCAAGTCTTGTCTGTACAAGGCCTCTTAAGTATAAAAGAAAGAAAGAAAGGAAGAAAAAGTATTTATTAGTTTCACAAACAAATAAGTACTTAAACATAATTATGAGAAACACTTAAAATTGGGACATAATTTATATATTAAATTTGAATAAGTCCCGTGCAAAGCCAAAGTAAAACTAAACGTTTAGTGTAAAAATAATCAGTTTGACAGCTGACTGTCTATCAGTGACTAATAGAATTATGAAGCAAACAATTATATACCTTCGTTTTCGGGTCTATTTTAGTGGTATCCAGTTTATTACAGGAGCCAATAGATCTAAGTATTAGAACCCTTATTAAATCTTTATTTAGTCTGAAGTTTTTAATGACTTCTGTTCCGCTCAAGTCGTAAATATCGACGGCGGGATAGCTGTTGTCGCCGTGTATTGGCCAGTTGCTCGCCACTTTCCAACAACTCCGAGATAAAAATGCTAATAAACTCGTCCATCTTTCAGTGGTTTCAAGTCCAATCGTAGGTACACAAATATTACAGAGTCTGTTATCTGCGCGAAGGTCGTCGTTTCAAGAAAACACAATGCACAAATCAAAGAGTATAAATCGAATTTCCAGTATGAGATGCCAAGCCGTATTTTATTTAAAAACTAAAGAAAAGAAAACAGTGTACAATCCAAAACTCAACAAATTCACTCAGAAATGACGTATCTATATAATCGACATTACATCTCTACTGCTCAGAAGCACTCGAGATGAACTCGAACGTTAGCCTTCGACAAATGTCGAATTCGACATCCCCAGAATAGCAACTTTTAAAATTTCTCGAAAAAATGACGTCATTAGAAATTTTTCTCGAGTTCGACACCATCTCTAAAACCGAGAATTGGCCCCCAGAAAAGTATTCTAGTCTAATTCTTGAGTAGATTGATGAAGAGAAGAGTATGCTGATTATGAGTGAAATAGTCCTCCTTACCATAGCAATAGCACTGTTCCAGCCGAACACGGCAACCGGGAAGTTGAAGGCCGTGATGATGCCCACAGCGCCGAGAGGGTTCCATTTCTCAATGAGCACGTGTCCAGGGCGCTCCGACGGAAAGATGGTGCCGGGGAGGGTACGTGACAGACCCAGCGCCAGGTCGCAGACGTGGATGTATTCCACGACTTCGCCGATAGCCTCGGGCAGGATTTTACCTGAGGAAAAAGATATTGGTGTTGAATTAGGAACTCTCTTTTATGCGACATTTCTTTTGTCGGTTGGGTAAAGATCCGTCGGCCTCAAAGATACTTAGATGTCTACTGGTAACAGAAATAACTTCTGTGAATAGGGGGCAATATTGCCGGTTGACCACAAATCCAGACTCTGTTTCTGCTACTGAGAAATTCTTAATGGAAAAACCCAATCCGGGAATCGAATCCAGGACCCCACGGTCAGTAGTTCCACTTGTAACTACTCGATCAATTAGGGCAGGAGTTTTAATTTGAATAAATACTACCTACTGTATTTATTCAAATTAAAACTTCTGCCCTAATTAGTCGAGTAGACACAAGATTGTACAGGGTTGTTCTTACATAGTAGGTAACGTATCTTTTACTTGGTAATAGTACGTAAATATTTTCCTCATTGGTGGTACCATAGCTTAATTATTATCTTCATTATCTGATAATGGGGTATCTAACAATAATAACGTATGGTACTACCTTTTAAATGTAGGTAAATAATCATCAACTTTGTCTAAGATAATATTCGAGTCAACAAACTCAATCAAGCACTGATTACCTACTTCACATTGTTCAATTGACTGATAGATAGCCCCCTCCAGTGGCAGAGGCAGTTGACCCCACTACCACAATGGTAGTGGTGGCTAATGGCTTCTTCGCCGTATCGATGACTCCCATAATTATTTGGGTCAAATTAGCTTCGACCACAAAATTTGGACGTGTCCCGGGCGTCTCGCATCCAGCGGATTCCCGCGACCTTCACCTGGTCATCGTGTCACCCAGTGGGAGACCTTCGACCTTCGGTCGCCACTTTAGCATGCACAACTGCTGTGCATGAGGTCCTGAATTCGATTCCCAGGGCGGGAAAAGTGTAGGTAATTGTGTTTTTCCTTCAGGAATTTTACAGTATAAGCCCGGAATTTGGATTTGTTCCCGGTTGATGGCAATAGGCTCGCCTCCTATTACATGGGCCTGGTCGCCTCCTATTGACTAAACCTGGCGAAATGTGGGTGTGCGTGTGAGGTTCTCCTCTGCCTAACCCCTCGGGGATTACACGCGTAATGTTATGATTCGTTAGCTAATTGTATTCCCCTGTATTACGGATTACCATATTCCTCATGATTCCTATATACCTTTTCCTCGAACTGATGTACCATGTACCTATATCATAACTTACCCATTTCCAAAGACACAAGCTGTCCAAGAGGCTGCAGCTTCTCCCTGAGGGCGTCTCCGATCTGCCGAACGATCTCTCCCCTGGCGGGCGCGGGGAGCTCTGCCCACGTGTGCCATGCCTCCTGGGCTGCTGCGGCACAGGACTCGTAATCAGCCGGGCTGGCTGCCTGCACCTCAGCTATGATCTTACCGTTGGCCGGGCTGAACGATTTGATAATCTGAGGACCATATTATATTGAATACGGTGTTTATGTGTGTGTATAATACAGATTTATTTAGGTTCTTTAATTTTGATGCCGTGTTTTCCTGTGCTAAAGAAAAGCAGTCTTATTTTGCGAAAAATAATACATTCTTTGACATTTGATTATCACCACAAACGAAAGTCTTGTATAGCATGGAATAAACCAGATACGTAGGTAACGACTAACTTATCTTGACAAACAAATAGGTACACAAACAAAAGAGCTGAAATGTGCTAACTATTCTGTCATCATTGCTCCTATGTTAACTAAACAATGCTTACATAACTCACGTCGTTAGACTATCGTTGCTAGTACAAGAACATCAACGCGCTATTTGTAACCATCGATCACTAATAAAAAACATTTAATTTAGTGATCTATGTTTGTAACTCTAAATTATGCTGCACTATTAGCTGAGAATAATTTAATGCCCAAGTACTTTGACCCTTATCTGAACTTCTGAATCCTTTTAGACTTCTGCTAAAAAGAACAACCTGTATCTCAAAACTTAGTTCATTAAATATTCCCATTGTTTCAGGCTCCAAAAGCAACTATCACCATTATAGGCAGGCCTTTTCCAGATGATTCTGAGCCTTGATGCCATATTTGCCTGACCTGTGCGAGTCTCATCTACGTATTACCTACCCAAAAACCATACAGTGATACAGCCTTTTTTTTTGAGGGTGGGAAATCATCAAATGACTCCTCTCGCTCTCTGGGTAGAGCGGTATAGGGAGTGTCAGACATAGTTTCTCGTAGTTCATAATAACCTATCCATATTGGACTAAGAGTATCGCGGCTAGAACGATCTTAATGACTTTAGCGACTTATTAGGGTGAACCATTGGGAAGATACGGTACGCGCAGGCGCGGATCCAGGGGGGGGGTCAGGGGGGTCATGACCCCCCCCTGGGCTGGGTCCAGGACCTAGGTGGACCAATAATTAAATTTTTTAAACGTAATGTTTTTATATATTCGTATATATTTTACACAACAGCCCAAAAAATGGAGTGTTTTTAGGGTTCATGTATGTTTATTTGTGAGTTTCTATAATCCACCATAACTTCTAAACGCCTGAACCGATTTTGATAGGTACTATCCTTAGATTGTTTGCACTATCCCTAGTGTTATAGGCTGGTGAAAAATCCACGTTAAAAGATCCACATACGTTATCCCAACTACGAGTATGTTGTAGTCGGCTTCCAGTCTAACTGGATGCAGGTAAAAACCGAAATATTACATGGAACGACTGCTTTCTTGGCCTGCGCACAGTGCACACTGCACAACCCAGCTAATACTGGGTACAACGAGATATCCCTTAGTATGACTGGTTGTCAGACTTTCGGGCTCTGGCTGTTTCCGAGGTAATGAAAAAACTGAGTACATACTAACATATTTTACGTTTTACAGCTAAGTAAATCTTTACGTATCGTAGTGTTAATCGATTTATCCCTTACAAGGTTGGGTCAGAATGGTACACTTTTAATAGACCACAAAATCTCAGTAGCCAATATAAAAAAAGTACACACCAATAAATTTTTTCGTAAGAATAATTAATTGTTTGTCATTGTCGAGTCAGTCACATCTTCCGAACCTCTGTCTTAGGCGTTTGGTTCGGGAAGTGGAGGAATGATGTCTACCAAGATAAGAGTAAGCGGATCTCTTCTCGAATCAAGTAAAAAAGTATTTTATACTCTTTTCTCCCAATGACAATATCTTTGCCATCCCCCAAATTTTTAAAAAAAATTCGCGCTCGCTTCGCTCGCGCCTCCCTCCTGCTCTTCCACCATTCTGTCTCGCTTGAGACGCTCATCTACTTCAATTCTCATTTCTTATTCTAAGTCGTCCATCCACCGAAAATTGTTCAACGCTTTATCCCCCTGGGTAAGGGTTATAGCACTTCGAAGAATCAAACCGTGGCTAAGAGCTTCAATGGTTGAAGAACGTCTAACTGGACTGGCACTTCTCCACACTAAAAAAACGTACCCATTGAAGTAGGTAGATGAAGTGGTAACGCGTTTCGGGAGAAGACGTAAAAGAAAAATTAATTTTGCTATTGAAAAATGATTATAAAAATTAAATTATAACTTCTTGTGACTTGACCACGACTCTTTGTGACCCCCCCCTGGCACCAAAGCTGGATCCGCCCTTGGGTACGCGCTAACATCGCAATCAGAAAAACATGCACCGAAACTCACACATGATAGACAAGGACAGACATAAGAGCCGACGCTGTTGTGCGAGCGAAATCGCGTCAGCTGCGACTGCGTGCCACCTACAGGCAATCCCTTAGTTTAGTAGGACCATGTGCTGTGACTTACTAAGTCACAGCACATGGTCCATGGGTGGTATCTACCTCACATCACATTGATTACATCAATGGGGTGAACTCATCTAATTCTGTGATTCGCCTAATTCGGTGATATTTGGTTTGAGCGGTATCATATAGGGTTGTACGAGTGCACAAATGCCTTTATCACGAAGTTAGATGAGTTCAATATACACCTAGAAGAGGACATTTTTTGTATTAGTATTTTACTCTTTGGTCTAATCTCCTTTCCTATTCTAAGTCTGACACTCCCCTTCGCTCTGCCCAAGAGCGGGGGGGGGGTCATTTGATGATTTTCCACCCACCAAAAAAAAAAAAAGGGGGTACTTTTTAGTTTTTTTATGTTATTTACTTTTGTTAAGACGTTTTTTTAGACTGGATTTTACCATTTTTCTGTTTTTTTTTATTTAAGTACCTAAAACCCTTTTTTTTTTACATTATTACCCAAAGTTTTAACCGACTTCCAAAACGAAGGAGGTTAACTTCATCATTTTATTGTAAGTTGCTTTTGAGTTTTTATACAGCGTTCAGCACTCTTATAACTAACTTAAGCTTATAAGCTTCTACAGCAATATTTAGTACGTATATACAATGTACAATGTGCAGTAGATGCGTAGACCTACGCATCTACTGCACTTATTTTATTATTTACTTAGGTTCTTTGTTTACTACTAGGATGATAGCAAGAAAAACCCTATCTGCGCTAACTACCAATTTTAATAGTCTTATCTAAACATGTATTCTGTTATCGACTTACCTCACCGTTAGCCTGCCATTTACCGTTGAACACGCCTACATTCTTCTCTTGCAGTCCCAACTCCTTCAGGAAGGAATACTTGGGATCGTCAATGAGGTAGGAGGACGCGTTGCGAGCCATCGGCACTCTTATCAGACGCAGGGACAACACACTCCGACACAAAACACGGCTCATTTGTGCGACTCTCACTACAGTCTGCCGTATAATACGTATATTACATTTAAATGGGGAGATATGCAGTAAACAAATTTTATCATGTTTGTGAACAATTAAAGGCGCTGCCACGTCTTATCTGAGTGATAAAAAGTCAGTTGCTAGGTCAGGAGTAATTTGATAAAGCTTTTCCAATCGGTTTGTGAGGAGCATTTTATTATCTGGTTGTCGTTAATGTATGATCTCATGTGTACTGTAAAACAAAACATTCACTTTCGTTAGACTTGCCATGATACGTCACATTCTAGAAGAGCAATAGGTATACATGCACACATTGACATAATATCACGCCTGTAATCCCCGAAGGGTTAGTCAGAGGTATATCTACCTAATAGAATACCCACATTCCGCCACTTATGTCTTATGTTTAAGTCCCATGTAATGTAATAGGAGCGAGCCTTTTACCATCAACCGGGCACAAATCCAGACTCCGTGGCTACAATTGAGAAATTCCCTTTAATACTTTGCCCGACTCGGGAATCGAAGAGGTAAGGTAAGTACCTACGTGTACTCACTCAAAGTCGAAGGTATTATTACAAATAGACCAGTTACGGGATAGTTCTCCCCGTGAGTCCCCGTCGCGTCGTCGTGTCGATCATGGAAATCCCCTTCAAGGCGGTGCGCTCTTCCGGACCTTAGACCGACAAACAATAACGCAAAGGGCCGACATATCCACAGCACGACTACCGCGAACAAGTCACAAGGCTTCATTTCTCTGGTTGTGCCACTCAGCCGCTCTACTAGAGCCTGCTGTTTGTACAGTCGAACAAGGTAATAAGTATACAGGTAGAGATCTTTACAATGCTAGTACACTGAAAATATTGATTGCAATTATATTTTATAAAGCGTTTCGCATTAAGCGACTGATGTCAAACACTGTATCATTTTAAATCAGTATCTCAATGTATCTGTATAATCTTAAAAGTAAATGCAAGTTAGCTGGCTGTATACTTATTAGCTTGTTCGACTGTACCTATACAATACCTACCATAACCTTGAGGCAGTTGACAATGCTGACAAGTATAGTCGACCAAGAAATTGGTTTACCACTCTAAGGTTGAATATCATTTGCACGTACAAAACATCAAGTGCTATTTTCACGTCAGAATCTGTCAATCTGTCATCCTTAGCGAATAATTATGTTACTGGGAGATGTCATCAAAAGTGGTAAACCAATTTCTTGGTCGACTATACAATGATGGCAACCAGGCTTTACGGTCATCATCATCCACAGCCTGACTTCACCCACTGCTGGTTATAGGCCTCTCTGCTCATCCAAGGCTCCACGCTTTTGTGCCAGTCTCATCCGGGATGTTCCGGTAAAAGTAACAATATGTTCTGTTCCCTCAGTAAATGTAAAAATGTATTTTTTTTTCAAACATTGCCCCACACTAGGAATTTCTCCTGTATCGTGGGTGCGTTTACAAACATTGAAACTCACATACACCAACACGCCCAGACCCGAAATAACTATCTGTAGGCCATACAATACAAATACTTGTTCCGTGCGGGGATCGAACCCGCGACACGTAGCGCTGTAGCGCAGCAGTCCAATCGCTTAGCCACTGCGCCAACCGTGTCGTCAGTCGTATTAATGTACAGAAGCATACACTTACATGCCCCGAAGTCCTCCGCGGCGTAAGGCGGACGCACACAGCGATGCTCTTTGTTCATCAGAAACATGCACGCGGATTTATTCTCGCCGCGACTTATTCTTCCCAACAACAAACAATTCTTCCCAACAATGGTTCCTCTTCTCCATCCGCTTAAATACACGAGGGTGCAAGGAGCGGGTGTCCGCTGCGGACATTCAGTTACACCAAAGCACACCCTCTCTAGTTTTAACACACAATCTTAGGCTTCATATTAAATAACAAAGTGAACATTTAACAACTTAACTTTATTACCTAAGCTAAAACATAAATAAACTACATAATTATTTGTACTAACTGATATAGTCATCACATTATTGAACAAGACTTTTTATCATCATCTACTATTCCTTCTCTTAGTTCTTTAGCTTTCTTTGCGAGTAATGTGTTTTCATCCCTTTTTTGCATCCACTCTGGCAAGGGTTTGTCCCAGTCAGCAGGTGGTGCATCTCGTTTTTTCCAGGTATCATTTCTATAATGGGCCCTTAGTCTTTCCATTCTTCGTGTTTTTTCACTTGCTATTAAGGCTTCCTGTAAGTAAATAAAACAGTTTTAACAATTAATTTTGGGAAACCTCTACTGTAAGAAGTTTGTGAAAACATTTTACTTTTTTGGATGAGTCCCCAAAAATTAACCTTTTTGGCGCCACAGTCACGTATAGACGACAAGCCGAACAAGCAACAAAGTGCCCTAAGGCTGTCGACTTAAGGTACTTTTTGGCTTGTCGTCTTTCTTGACCGTGGCGGTCAATGGGTTAATAAAGTAGTACAGACTTCAGTAGGAGAGATTGGGTCCAGTTAAAACATCTTCTAGAAACTCTTTGAATATTTTGATTGATACTTACAGCAGCCTTCATATCCCTTTTATCTTCCCATTTGCAGCAATTATCATAGTCTTTCTTCCACTGGTTGCAGTCCAGAGTTTCACCATAGACAAAATACTGCTGGAACCGGGCTTTAAAGCTTGTGCAGTCTTTATATTCATACTTGTACACCTCACATTCCCTTATCTAAAATAAATTGTTAGAACAATATTAATTTTGAGAAAACACATAATCACACCTACCATCCTCAAAGGGTTGGACAGAGGTGTACCTAATAGTACACCTGCATTTCAACCGACAATAATGCTGCCCTCATAAATGAAAACACAGTAACTTCAGTTACGAAAGTATGACAGAATGGAAGTCAGCTAAATAGTCATTTTGAGATTTAATACAATTATTATTAAGATTGTCATTTACATGAGGCTATAGAAATTATCCCTACTGTGAGATGTTCCCTGCTGTTGATGAAAGTCACAATGACAAAGCCTTTGCAACTAATGTAATAAGCTCATCTTATTGCAACACATATAATATCAACTTGTTGCTTCTCCCAGTTTCTAAATATTGCTCGTTACAACCTGGGTATTACTCATGATTTAGGAGCTTGCAGTAGACCTTTTGAACACTAATTCAGATACCCAAGACAGAAGACTAGTAAAGGAGGAGCATTTCTTTTAAGACTATGACACTGACCACCCACTTATCCTCCGGTTCCTGCTCTCCTTCTTCATTCCTTAATGTTTCTTGAGTGTCCTTTTGACTATCTGGAGCGGTTTCTGTCATGTTTTCATTTAATATTGTATGATCATAACATGCAATATAACCTCAAATGCCCACTTACATAACCTCTAAACCTTGTAAATTATATTTATCAAATAGTTGCTTAAATATAGCGCTCTAATTTAGAACATATCAGTAACTCTTTAGATACTATTGGTACTATTTCATCGTATAATGTTGAATTTATTTGAATACTTTATTTTGCCTATTTTATTTTGACAATGACAGTGACATTCGGTGTCGGTGTTGTCAACTTCATCTTAGTGCAAAAAATAATTAATCTTAAATGAATACTCTGTGGAGCAAAACCGCTTTTGTTTTGTTAGCCTACAGTCTGTGTCCCACTGCTGAGCCAAGCCTACCCTTTCTCTTTATCTTTCTATAATAAAACTAAAAAAACAACAAGCAAAGTGTATTATATCCATAAATAAAAAACGATGGCGGTACAGGGGTAGTTACAATCGTTACAATGCTTATTTTATTTATTTTCTCCTGACGATTGTTATATTATATTTTCAACTTGATGTTGCCTGTGTGAGAAAGTGTGTGTAAATCTATATGTATATGTATTAATATTCACCAATTAATAAACTGTGTGTCAAGATGATTACTAGTTATTTAATGTGTTTGAAAGTATCTTTAAAGAAGTGTGTAGGGAACAGGGTTGTTATGAAATAAAACCACAAAAGACAAGACCATTAATTGAATTTATTTTGGTCTTGTCAAACTCAATCTCGAAACTCTATTCCATTCACTAGGTCCCTAGGTCTTCGTGGAGAAGAATGGACAAGAAACTCCACGGGAAACATCTTTTAAGGTGTTATACAAAGACAACCTGACATTGTCTTGGACTGTCTCAAGTTACAGCAATTTATCAGTTTACATAAACAACAATTAATATAACCCATATTATAGTACATATTTCTAACACATAGTTATCAGTAATATTCATAGCATAATATCAATTAACTTACATGAACATTGTAGGTAGATCCTTATGACAATACACATAGGTTACAGCTTGACTTGGTAGTCTTGATTCATCAGACACATTATGAATATAACACTCTGGGTACAGATCCAGATATTACTCGTATTTAACTAGCTAACTCGTAGAATAGTTTCAGCGTAACTGAACCCGAATTGCCAGTCCTTCTAGTTTTATAACCGTCCAATCTTAAAAAGTAAATCAACGACTACCGCCATAATACACCAATGGCAAATGGTTATACATTACAGCTAAATAACTAATAACATAAATAATAATTAGCAAATCCTATGTAGTGAAACTATTTTAAAACTCCATTATGTAATTTAGCAATTTAGTAAGTATTTATTTGTAATCTTTACATTTATTCGGATAAAATAAGAACATCAATAGATAGTTCCGGGAATAGATAGAAACAACTGGATACATTGAAATTGCAAGTTGTGTCCTTCGGCCTCATTCGGGGTCATTAAACAATATTTGAGTCTAGCATCTTCCGTTTCCGTGTCACATCTATACAGGTATATGCAACTATCGCCTTTTTGACAACACGTTGATGACGTATTTCCGCTTTCGTTCACCAGGTGGCCGCAGCGCGCCAAATCGTTCATTGGCGTCCTGATTTTCGGACGGTTCACATCTTTTAAAAGTTAACGTTGTTAACGTTCGATTTTTGAGAAAATATTTTATAATAAAAATATTAATTTTATTTTATTTTTAAATTTAAACGCTGTAAGCGTTAGGTATATGCACAGTTAAAAAATGTAGTGTTAAATTAAGTTGTTTTTAAGATGGCGGTCTATCCGCCGTATAGAATACAGACGCGTAGTCGTAAAAGATTCGGTTTCGTCATCGGATTCGTCGAGTTCCTCAAGTTTCTCTGAATCATCAGCGTCGGCTTCAGAGTTTAAACAGGTTATTACATCCAGTAAGAGGAAGAAAGCGAGTAAATAGAGGAGAAGTAAGTGTCTCCGAGGGCAAAGCAAGGTAAAATAGCTTGCGAAACAGGTCAGTGGTTTGAAAATTTTTAAGCTACCCTCACAATGTTATGTACTTATTCTGGATTTTTAGTGAATTTGTTAAGTATAATTTGGATATGGCCTAGGAGCAACCAGATAAGGTTGTCGGAACCCGTCACAGATCCTGCACCGGTTCAATCATTTGATTTTGTTATTGTTTGGTAATATTTCAACAATGACAACTGGAATTATTTATTTTATTTATACCGCGTATAAATTTCTTGGCTCTGTAACTCTGCCATTAACCACGCAAAACGCGGCTATGCAACAGGGTTTCCGACAGATTGTTGACTGGGCAAGGGAGATTAGTAGTATGGATCCAGAGTAATTAGGAATATAATTAAGAGGTTTTTTCTGCTGGTTGTGCTGCGATATATCTAATTGAACAAAGTATTCATTAGGTAATTAAGGGATTAGTTATTCATGAAATGGTTAAAGAAAAGTGAATTTGTTAAGACGACGTTTTTTTTTTATTTTTAAAAGCCCTAGCTCTCAGGCGGCGTACCCTGAACCTAGTGGATATCAACCGTCCAGTCGCGCTCTCGCACTGACGATGAATCAAAGATTTCTTCCTCCTCAGAGTGTAGAAACTTTTTATAATTATATCAGGCAATGCCCGTTTAATAGCCCTAGATTTATTTTCGTCCTCAATCAAAACAATGAAACACGAGGCAAGGGCTCGGGTAAATTAAATTAAAGTACTGATTTGGATCAGGAATTTGGGAGGAGGTTGCCTACAAAACCATTAATAAAATAGTGAAAGATTATCGTATTCCATTTTAAAAGTAACCGCCTCTGGTCCCGCCAAGGCAGGTGACGAATTATATTATAAAAGTAACCGCCTCTGGTCCTACCAAGGCAGGTGACGTATTCTTTTTTAAAAGTAACCGCCTCTGGTCCCGCCAAGGCAGGTGATGTATTATATTAATAAAGTAACCGCCTCTGCTCCCGCGAAGGCAGGTGATGTATTACCTATATATTAAAAAAGTAACCGCCTCTAGTCCTGCCAAGGCAGGTGACGTATTCTTTTTAAAAATTAACCGCCTCTGGTCCCGCCAAGGCAGGTGATGTATTATATTTCAAAAGAAACCGCCTCTAGTCCCGCAAGGCAGGAGGAATTTTGCAATCTTTACCGCATTTCCGGCACAGTCATTCAAAATATTTATGTTGAGAGTTTTAGAGTAAATGTATTATTATTGTTAAATGTGATGGACGCCGTCCCATTTTTAATTTGTTGTTTGAAACAACTAGTTGATCAAATATTTTGGAAAATCGGGTTCCCGATTTTATTCAGGACAAGGATTGAAAAGGACCTCGGGCCAGCCTACAACCAAATAGGTTTTTGTCTGGGGTAAATGTTGGTTCTGTACATTGCTGTTTTCTCCGCCTATTGTATCGAAATCGGTTACTGCAAATGACATGTTCGCAATTGGCCTGGCGACAGCGCCCAAAGTATTTGCATCACTGACCAACTGGACCACCGTCATTTTCATGGATCTAGGCATACGAGTTTTTCTCGATAATTATCTCTCTGCAGCACAGGCACTTATAAAACACTCCAGGATCCGGGATCCATAGTAAATTATTATTATGATTTTTTTTTTATATTCATTCCAGAAAACCTATGCTCCCATACATTACGTTTGGGAAGGTGTGTATTGCAAGTACATTTTATAAGTTGGTCAAATATTTATTTATATAGTGCACAATGTACACAGCATAGTTACACGCTAGGCTTAAAACTAGTGAGTACTCGTACATGACCCTGTTAGGGCGCAGCAAGATAAACTAAAAACTAATATTTAGAAAACTAAATCCAGAGCATGTAAATAATTTTGGCGAAATTGTTCCGCCGCCGGTGGAATGCGTCTCTTCCACAAATACAGAGTTTTATAGGGGTTTGGAATTTTGCTGTTCTGGAGCAATATTTCCATGATTCCTTTCCATTTTTTGAATTATTGCCACCTACTGGCTTATTGCAACCTGGTCCTGAAAAAATGTCATTTCAGTCGACTTACCTCTAGCCTGCTCAGGGCCGAAAGGAATGAATTGGTGGAAAATTTACGGTCTAGAAAGATCCTGACTTCATCCACAACAAGTTAATGTTTTGACCACGGTTGCAGCCTATCCAGGTTTTGGGGGGGGCGAGTTGAATGGTCTACATTTATCGGTCAATTGGACAAAAGAAGAAACTATTCCAAAATATTTGTTACAATTTGCTTCGTCTCTGAGTCGTACATCTCTCCTACTGCAGTGCGACGACAAGACGGTGATGGCGTACGAGAGAAAGGATAGTGGAAGCAAGTCGAGGATCCTGATGGAGTTAATATAACGAATATTTCATTTATTTGAGAAGTAGGACATTCATGTTAACCCCCATCACATACCCGACAGGCACAAAAATGTTGCAGCTGGTCTATCGCGTCATTCGACGTTACAGGGATATTATCTGCTCCCTGAATTCACAAGCATTGTCCTTGCAAAGTGAGGTGTTCCCGAGATTGATCTTTTTGTTCCAGCTCGGCTCACGTAGTGCCTTGGTAGGTCACTCTAGAATCTAGATCAACAAGCGCATTCAAATAGGTTTTCGTCTGGCTTGGGTCTTTCCTCCTTCGAGTTTGTTCAAAATCAAAATATTTTATTTCACGTAGGCCTACATGGGCACTTGTTAAACGTCGACAAAGAGGTGCACGGTTCTGGTTGGGCGTACGTATCCTATAGAACCAGCAAGAAACCCCATGGTTACTCTTTTAAAACGGTTTGGTGTTTACAATATTTCTGTGTTACCAAAGGTTCTTCTCCTGATGGATCTCAATCAGGCTCCAGGTGTATTGTTGATAGTTGTTCCGAGGTGGTCCCGAGCATTCTGGAGAGCAGTCTTAAAAACCAGAGCGACTACAACTCCGTTCACAAATTATCGTAGTGCTAGTGGAAACAAGGACCTGGCAGCCACCACTTCGAGTGAAGACTTGGTCTTAGTAGTTGGTAATGTGGGGGTGTTCTGAATCCTTAGGTGACTGGTCTGAAGAACAAGTTTCTGCTAAAACAAAGTTGAAGGTCGTAAACTTTGAATATCTATAGGCCAGTAGAGCAGTGAGGGTTAATTTGGTGTTCCAAGGTCGGGGGAAAAGCTTTTTCTGACCTTTATCCTTCATAAATTGTTTCTGTTCATTAAGTAATAGAAAGATCGAGGTCAGTTTAATTAAGCATAGATTATAATATATTAGCGTTGCAGCAATCTAAGAAGTGTCCACACACTGTCTTTGATCCAGTCTTTCGTGGGTTAGTCGGGCAGTAGACCTCGTCAAAATCAAACATCGTATTCGACATTTCAAGAGTAAAAGTGCAGTTCAGTTATGTTGTCATGTTGAGGGCGCGACTTTACATCGCTAACTGGCCCGTTAAAAATGTATCGATAGGTGAGAATAGAGTTGAGAACTCACGTAATCGGGTTGTTGAATATTAGGTAATGTTGAAAATGCGGCGTTTGACTTTGTAAACATTGTAAAACCGCGTCGGTTGCTTTGATACAGAGATAAATTATTATTTATTACAGTACCTATGTTGAAAAGTTAAGCCAGGTACGTAGACTATATTGGCTGGTTGGGGTAAGTGGATTTTAAAGGAGATTTTTGTTCTGCGGTTGCCTCCCGATGTTGTTTGGATAACGAACGTCTGGACGAAAAAATGGTACATACGAGCTAATTGAAGTTATACTTTTAAAAATGTTTACAGGAGGGAAGTGTTTTCAGCACAGAGAAGCTCCTTGATTTACCTTTTGCAGCCAATTAATTGGTTATTTTTGATTCAATGAAATAGGTATATTTTTATTTATATTCAATGAGGTATGAAGGAATGATAAATGTTACATGATTATGGTAAGATAACAAAGAGATGATATGGTATGTATACGTTCAGTTTATTCGGTTTAGTGTTTAATAATTACAGTCTTACATATCAGTTACCTATTTCAAAAAATAATTATTTTAATATTCGATAGCAATGTATTTAGTAAATGTTGTAATGTAAAAATTTTTTGCTCTCTGATCTAATTTATTTTATAAAATTATAACACATTGGCGTCCCGTTCACCAGGCGATAACAAACAAAGCCTCAAATATTGTTTAATGACCCCGAATGAGGCCGAAGGACACAATAGTAGCGTTTTACCTTCAAATAAAACGCTTGTTGTGTCCGGAGACTCATTCGGGGTCATAATTTTAAAGCCTGCCTGGTTTTTATTGGTTCTCAAGTTTTTAGGTTTTTGAGGCCACAATGAACGATTTGGCGCGCTGCGGCCACCTGGTGAACGAAAGCGGAAATACGTCATCAACGTGTTGTCAAAAAGGCGATAGTTGCTACCTGTATAGATGTGACACGGAAACGGAAGATGCTAGACTCAAATATTGTTTAATGACCCCGAATGAGTCTCCGGACACAACAAGCGTTTTATTTGAAGGTAAAACGCTACTAATAAAATCTAGGAAACATTGTAAGTATCATATAATAATTACTACTTAATTTATTGGCAATATAAAGTAAATAAACATTTAACTTGACTTAACTATTCAAATACCACAATAGTAATTGTGGTTCGGAAACCAAGCCTTTTAAGTCACAATAAAAACTACTTTTATAAAATACGTCGGGATATAAAATATCATTAGAATAATGTAAATTAGGTTTATTTGAAATTAGAATCTTTGTTTTTAAGATATTAACGATGATTATTAAATCAACAGTATTTCGTAATAATATTGATAGTATTTTGATGAGGAACTGTTAAATGTTGTGTATCACGTCATGTAAACAAGGTCATAATTATCATAGGGATGTTTTTATTTGTGTTCAATTAAAGAAACAGTGTAATAAACAAACTGAAATTATTGGAATAATCTATCACTTGCGACTTTGTCTGCGTGTATTTTTGGACTTGAGACCAAGGAGGATTCATTTTTGATGCTAAGAGGAGTGAGTACAAATCTATATTACCTACTATACTCTATGAGTGAGTACTAAGAGTGGGATTACACTACTGTAAACTGTTGTCATTACAACCTACAAAAAAAACCTTTAAAAAAACCTTTTTTGACAACAGCTAATCAGCTATTTCCTTAGTGTCATAGGTGACGTTGACATAAGATATTCTATGTTGTCTTGTCTGTGGTTGACATTAATGAAATTCAGACGTATTTCTTAATTTTGTGAACTTTGCACATTTCCGACATTTCCGAAGAATACCATTATAAAGGGCCTTGTTTTCAATGTATTTTTTTATCATTTTGTACGATAACTACTGTGTTTAGTCTTGTGGTTTCATTAACTCCCGAAGATGTCTCTAAATAAACTGGTTGGTGGCGACTGTGGGGGCAACAACTCCTTGGTTCAGCTATCAAACATCGTCCGTCGTGATGCTCTCTCACAGCCACACTCACAAGCTGACAGATACGTTAACGAATTCATGGCACAGAATTCACAGGTCCCACAAACTTTCAACATGAATGCTTTGCTCAACAACTTACCTCAAGAACATGTAATGAAAAGTAGCCCCTCTACATCCTCGTATGTACCAGATCTTAGTACTCACATGAACAGATCATGGAACGCAGGTCCATCCACTTCATTCATGTCACATGCTATGATGCCCAACTTTCAGATGATGCAGCAACCAATGTTTAATCTACAGCCCACGTTAGCGTCAAATGTTCCAATGCAATTAGAGTATGAAGACGAAACTCAAGCAACTATGACAAATGATGATGTTGCAAGTAAAGCTTGTGAATATATTGAATCTGTGAATCCTGATGATGACAAGGCGTATACTGAATTCATGGCTTTTATGAAAAAAATAAGTGCTGGAGAGCTCAACTTCAGTGAACCTGAGCAGAAAGACGAGCAAATAAAATTTAGCAAAGATGAAATGTTAGATGAAATTGCTGAAAAATATAAAGAAGAATGGGAAAAACTCAGTGATGTAAGTAATTATTGGGACACAGAGGCTGCAAATGGGATTTCTAAAGAATACTCATTCTCTGAAGGCAATGTTATGTTGGAGAATAAAAGTGCCCTTGAAATAGGCAAGGAAAAATTAAAAATGGGTGATATCCCTGGAGCTGTTTTGTGTTTTGAAGCTGCTGTACAACAACAGCCCGACTCAGCTGAGGCTTGGTTTCTTCTGGGAACTACACAGGCTGAAAATGAACAAGATCCTTTGGCAATAACAGCATTAAAAAAATCATTAGATATCAATCCGACACAGTTGGAAGGATACATTACATTGGCAGCAGCATACACAAATGAAAATATGGCGAAATATGCATATATTACTTTACTGAACTGGTTAAAAGCCAGCCCCAAATATTCTGACATGTTTCCTCAAGATGTAGACCCTAAAAAATTGGATGTCAAGGAATTAGAATCTCATGTAAAGACATTATACCTCAAGGCAGTGCAGTTGAATATTAATCAAGTTGACCCAGATGTACAGAATGCTCTGGGAGTGGTTTTTAACATCAGCCAAGAATATGATAAAGCTATTGATTGTTTCAAGACAGCTTTGATGGTGGAAAATGACAATGCAAAACTGTGGAACAGACTAGGGGCTACTTTGGCAAACAGTGACAAATCTGAGCAAGCTGTAGATGCTTACCACCAGGCTCTGAATTTGGAGCCTGGATTTATCAGAGCTAGGTATAATGTTGGTATCACATGCATGAATTTGGGAGCCCATAGGCAGGCTGCAGAACATTTCCTAGTGGCCCTGAACCAGCAGCACAAGGCTATGAGCATGTTTCCAGATGCTTCTTCAATTGACCCTAGTTCATCTACTATTTGGACTACATTAAGGATGGTGTGCTCATTCATGGGAGAACATGATGTTGCCAAATTGGTAGATGAGAGAAATTTGATTGAACTCAACAAGTTTTTTGATTTGGAGTAATTTCTTTAATTTCTCACTTGTGGTTAGGGGAGCTTTCTATTTGTAAATATGTATATTATGGTTAATTTAAAATGTATCCAATTAGAATTATGAATAATTGAAATAATATCTTAATTCTTCTTTACTTTCCATGTTATTGTATTTATCTGTGTGGGATTATTTTAATTTGGGACTGAGTAAGAATAAAATATTTTATATTTTTATAAGCTTTTGTTTTTTTTTTATCTTATTTTTACATGCAGAAAACTACAATCTGAGTCACTCAGGGGGCAGCCTTGTGGATGCTTGTTGTAAAACCAGCAAGGTTTCTGCTGTATCTTTATGGTTCTTTGCTTTATTTTTCTTTTTTTAGTATTGCTACCAACTTCATTAATTGTTTTTGGATACCTCAATCCAACTCTTCCAGATTGAACTTGAAAAATATTATGATTATTCTTCAGAAGTGTTTGTATTCCTCCACATTCAGATTTTAATATATTAAGCTGGTCTTTAGGTATAAGTTGAACTAGTTCATTAAATTCTGCTGTCCTTCCTATAGACCAACTGGATTCTGTGTCACTGCATCCCTCCAGCAAGTATCTGCTAATACAGTCAACAATAGAATCTATTACATTTTTATCTATTTGTGTACAATTTCTAACCTTTTCAACTGGATCTCGAGGTTTAAAATCATTTTCCATATTTTTATCTTGTGATGTGTTGGATGACTTGATTAACTCATCTATTTTATTGCAGTACTCTTCATATTCCTTCTCTGGGTATATTCTGCCACTACTCACTAAGCATATTCTCTTAGTACTAGGAATTTTAAGTCTATCTGTGTCTATTTCAAAACCACAAGTTTCACATAACTGTTTTATATAATCTAAATAATCATTGTATTGACTTTTATATGAGTTTTTGCGTTGATATTTGCTGCCATCAAAGTTGAAGGCACAACAAGGAAGTAGAAAGAAATTGCATTTATATGAACTCTTTGCTGTCACAACCGGTATCCACGGTGTTAGTTCATCAGAATGATTTCCAATAATCCAGTCTATATCAGGAAATATTGATGTATCGGATGGTGTAATAGTTTTTTCCTAAAAGAAAAAGAACAACTTTTAAATCAAATAGAATAAAATGATGTAGAAAAAATAAAATATTTTTTGCCTGTAATTAACTTTTTAGTAGATTGTATAAACAACTTAGGAGAGATTATACTGAATTATAATATGATCACTCAATGTTTTTTATTTACCTTTAATACAACATTAGAGGGATACATATCCCAAATATTTCTTTTTCGAACATCTATACCTAGTCCAATATGTCCTTCCTTGGTTAGTATGTACACCAGTAATCCATTTCCACATCCTAGATCTACAAATGATTTCTTGGTGTTGCTTCCATCACGTTCCCAGAGGAGTAACAGATATGTTGCTATTGCCACATCTTCGTACACAAATTTTGATGCATCAGTGCATTCTGGCCAAATCTGTAAAATAAAGAAACAACTCATTGTAAAATCGAGGTCGGATTTTGAGAAACAGAGTTGACTCTGATTCTTATCTGTGTACTAATTTAAGTAATTTCTAATATATATGTAAAATAATACTTTGTATAGTTAGGTGTTGATAGCTGCACTGCAGTATAATACTTTTGTAGCCTTCCTTGTTGTTGCCTTTGTAAAATTGTAAACCTATCTAATTCCGTAAGAATTGAAGTGCCACTTTTCATATCTTAACAAAATTAATATACTTATTTAGAAGTAACATTAAAATGTAATACTTAGTGTCAAACTTTGAAACTACATATAATACGTAGTTTTATTCAAGTATTCACATAACATGAAAAGTTCATTTACCTTGACCATCTCTTTTCCATATTTCAACTTTAGTTCATTGTACTTTTCGTAATACTTAGTTTGTGATACTAGTGACAATGATTCATTGCATATCTTGGCCTTGGTGTTGTAGTTTGAGGATTCTGAACCCCACTTGATAAGTTGTGGTAGTAGTATGTTGACAAGCCACTTGTATGACTTTGAATTTTCATCTGAAATATTAGAAATTATAACTACCAGTACTTAACTCTTTGTGATGAAGTCAGTAGGTACCTACCACTGTGATTCCAATAAAATACAAACCATTTGTAGCATTCAACACAATTTGACTGTTATTTAATTCAATTGTGTATGAGAAATCAGGGCATAACTTCTGTTCTTGGGTTGCTGGAGTGACATCATAGAATGTGACTACGCATTTTTCTTTTTGTAAGCAGACAACCTGGTATGCTTGTTTATCAGTATAATTTTTCGGAAGCAGCTCAATCAGGAGGACTTCAGTCATTCCATCAGTATTCGACGTGGCATCAACGGCTTCATTATCGACATTTAATTCAAGAAGAATACTAGTTTTTTGTTTATCAATGTTGTCACTAGTAATTAAGTCACTCAGCCGGCTTACAGTTTGTGGCATTTCACGTGTAGGCAGTCCAGGCTTACAGCAATATTTAAACCATAACTTGTTGCCCCATAACCTCCTATTAATAACATGAGGTTTTGTTATTAAAATATGAATAGATTCCCAGAATGAATCTGGAGTCAGCATAGTGTGAATAGATTTAGAAGTCTCTTTCATTGCTTCTAGCGAAAAAGTAAAGCCCGTAAAGTACTACGATCAAAATAGATTGTTTACGTTGTTGCAAAACTGCAATAAAAAGATACAAAAGTCACACAAACCAGACAAAACATCTGTTAATGACAGGAGTCCTGTCACATGACAGCTGTCTTCTCAGAACATGACATTCAAAAGTGCGTTCAGTAACAACAGCAGCTGATCTCAAAGAGTATGTAACTTTAGCTGATCTGAACAAAAATAAACGTCGCTTTTTGTTCCACCTGCGTACAACGTGTTGCAAGGACGACAGAGGACGACCCCAAATGGAATGGGATAAGGGCAGGAAGATGATGATGTGATTTGGCTGTTTTAAGTAAATGAAAAGTGTCTATATAAAGTAAACCATGATTTTTTACATCATCTCTTTGCACTATGAGAGTGAGGACACACGGAGTGGCGTGGCACGCGTGGCACCGCACCACAACGTCATCCTACATCATCACAGAACATTTATGCCTACATACCTGTCCTACATACAAATCACAATGGCATGTCGCACCGAACTGCACCGTGTGGGTGGCCCATTAGGCATTATCACACTAAACCATGCTAAACCTGCGTACGTTCCATTTCATAAACAAGTCCTTGGTTTTTTTCCCCAAAAGTCCAGAAATTGAAATCTCAAGATGTGTCATCATGATGCAGTGTCACAAAACTTTTTGTATTCTTTATAATCTGTGCAGGGCATATTTTTGAAAATATTTTTATATTTTTGTTTAGTAATTTGTAAAGTTTATTTTGGTTTCCAAGATTTGGCATTGGTGTTTAGGAGCTGCTAATGTTATAGATTAAATAAAAATTAGAAATAGGCAGGTGTATGTAGGTAATGTCATACACTGAGCTCGAACATGGCTATCAAGGGTTGCGGCAAGCTACTCAGCCTCAATTTTATGTCGGAGATGATGGAAATCTTGTACCGATAAGATCATCAGTAAGTTTGTATTTTCATGTAGTTAATGTTGTTGTCAAGTCAAACACTACTACGTAGATTCTTCAGAGCAATGACCTTTCGCGCTGTGGTATAAAATTGTGATACTGTTATGTAAACTAAAACAGATATAAAATAACAAGCCAAACACAAATAGTAGTAAGGTCACTAAGTGAAACGAATCCAGATTAAATATTGGTTGAGCTAATATTTTGTTTATCCATTACCCCACGAATGTAGCACTGATAACACTACTGAGCACATAGCTGCTTCACTGTCGAGTGCTGGGCGACTACGCCTAATTATCCTATGATATATGGACACAATAGATTATTATATTTATAGCTGTACATGCTGACAATGACAAGTGAGGTAATGTAGTATGTTAAATTTATGTCAAGTTTATCTTAGTTATCAAGTGTAAAGTAGTGTCAACCAATCGGTGGCAAGGTTGCCTGTGTGGCTTATCATATGCTGTGATAGGAGGCAAGTGTATCATAGATAGTGTGTGGTGATGGAGTGGCAGTGGCTTAAAGATTGGTGGCGTCTCAAAAGATGGAGGAAGAACAAGAAGGGCCCGAATGATGATGACATATGCTATTGTGATGACTGTCTGCCTGATGTAAGATGATGGTGGCTTTTGTTATGTCACTCATTATTCAATTATCATTTCATTACAATAATTTATTCAAATGTTGAAATTTTTGTTTGCGCTATTTGAATTTTAAATTTACGCTGTTGTGTGTAACAGGACAAAGACATTATGATTTGTTCATGCAACGTGAATGGCTTCTTTTAGCATACACTTGCTAATATTCTCTACTTACTGAATTTAGTAGTGTGTGTATCTCTCCTCCCCCACTCTTATGGAGGATGGTTCTTGTGAGACTAACTTCAGATTTGTTAATGTTTTTATTTAATTGCCAACAATACAGTACAGGAGTTTGTATTGTGGATTGATTGGATCAGAGACTAAATGATGCTTGAACTTTAATACTAAACATGTTTAGAAGGGCATTATAAAAAAGTTAAGGTGTGTAACATGCTCAGAATAGTTGACTTGCATCAGGAGACAAAATACCCCTCGGTAAAGTCACAGACAAACTGAACAATTTAACCTTAGAATAATAATTTAGCCTTACTATTTTAAGTTTAACATTTAACCTTTTTTTGTGTGACATTTGAATACAAAACCTATTCAAAATACAAATGTGAATGTGATGTTTCCTAATTATTTTTAGGGATTGACATAACTACTTCAATACAGAGCATGTTCAAATATATCTTGTCCAAGGTTTACTTATTAAATATATTTATTTAGTGAATTTTAAAGGAAATGTTAGATTAGGGAAAATGATGAAATGGAAGAACAAGGTCTTTCTATTATCACTTAAAGTGTGCAGATCATACTATATATACAGATATACTTACAATTAACACTGTTTTAATTTGACCAATTGTTAGTTTAATAAAATTAAATAATTTAGCTACCTGTTTATTCTAAGATATCAAGAATCTTTCTATTCTGTAGCACACCCACTACTATTGTCCTTTTGTGCAAACACATGAGACAATATAGCCAGTACAGTGTTTACAATATTCTCTCGTTCTAGGCTTCGTTGAAAACATTAACTAATTTTCTTTGAAACAAGCCATACTTCATTAGCCACTTCTTGGAGGTCTAGAAGTTGCATTTCAGTCATACAGCATTATATTTTCATCCAGCATGAAAGTGGTGATGGCTATAGGGCAGAGTCTTCCATCTTCATCATGTGGAAATATTTCCCATTTGGATATGTATTAAAATGTCTTGTATGCACAAATAAACTAGGGGGAGTTGGATCTGTGCGAGTCGCTGGACCCACAAAGCGATGGCGGGGGTAAGAAGGTGGTGGTCGGTGTCTGCGCCATGGCCAAGAAGTCGCAGTCGAAGCCCATGAAGGAGATCCTCACGCGTCTAGACGAGTTCGAGTACATCAAGATGCTGGTCTTCCCAGAGGAGGTTATCCTTAAGGTTCTCCACATTGTCTAACACAACTAGTGGAACAAAATATTCTGTAGTGGGGGTGGTTGAGTGACAACAATTGGCTGAGTATAAAGAGTTCAATTATTGTGCCGTCAGCAATTTTGATATAATGCTTAAGAGTTGTCTGCTGATGCTTAAGCCTTAATTAATTATTGACAGAGTAAACTTGTGTTGAAAATTAGCCAGAACAATTAAGTAATTGGTAGAAGCATTTTGTTATGAGATATTCATATTGAAACTGGAACACAGTAAACATATTTTGTTTTACTATTTGTCACACAATTTATCTTCATAATTAACACCTGTTAGAATTCTTCTTCATTAGATTAATTAATCGTTATAACACATACATACATGCGCACGATACTAACGTTTACACGTTGTAATGTTCTGTTTCCAATGAATGGCTTCATATACACTAGCTTTGTTTGTGTGGTCGGTGTCGAATAGCGAATTAGTCAGTAATGGTGTATTCATAGTCTTTCACCGTTCGCGCATTTATGCATTTAGTTGGGGAAAGCGTAAGACGTATCATTTGAACTCTGAACTCGCCGTTATTGCATTAATTCGCATTTTATCGACTTTTAATTTAATGTTCTTGTTATATTTGCAGAAGCCGGTAGAAGAGTGGCCCATCTGTGACTGTCTTATATCCTTTCACTCGAAGGGCTTCCCTTTGGACAAGGCCATTCAGTACGAGAAGTTACGGAAGCCTTATGTTATAAACAATCTTCACATGCAGTATGATATTCAGGTACATATAGTATAGCCGTTGCATGTATTTACGGTCATTTGACGTCAGGATATGTTACTTGATACTTGCATATTACTTACAGGATCGAAGAAAAGTATACGCGATATTAGAGGGTGAGGGTATAGAAATACCTCGATATGCAGTATTAGATAGAGATTCACCGGACCCCAAACGTGAGTCTTTGTATACTGTTTATAAGTATGAGTTTTGTAGGAAATTCCGCGAACTATTCGCAGTAGAATGTTTCAAGTGTTCGGAAACGTCTTGGAAACTTCTGTTTTTTAACCGACTTCAAAAAAAAGGAGGAGGTTATTAATTCGACTGTATTTTTTTTTTTTTTTTTTTTTTTTTTTTTTTTTAATGTTTGTTACCTCATAACTCCGTCGCTTGCTAACCGATTTGGAAATTTCTTTTTTTGTTGGAAAGGATATACTTCCCAAGTGGTCCCATGATCACCAAGTCAGGATCTGATGATGGGATCCTGGAGAAATAGAGAGAACTCTTCAAATTTTATAGGCACACTTGCAGTGATTTGAGTAGTTTTTGGAAGAGTACTTTCTCGGAGTGGTTCCATTTCAATTTAGTGAAGATCTGATGAAGAACTTCGGAGATAGGCAACGGAACTCCTCAACAAACGATAGCAAATGGACTGGGATTGCTGAAATCTCATGTCTGTCTATTGCTTACATAACATAACATCACGCCGGTACGTTGTGAAGGGGTAAGCACATGTGAACCACTAAAAAGTGAAAAATAAAAACTTTTTAACAAAAAATAAAACCGACTTCAAAAAAAAAACACTAAAAAGTCAAAAATAAACTTTAGAAGAAAAAAACAACACAAAAAAGTGAAAAATAAACTTAAGAAGAAAAATCAGCTTCGGAAGTCGGTGGCAAAAAAAGCCAAATCAAACAAACAAATGTCACCGACTTCAGAAGCTGATTTTTCTTCTTAAGTTTATTTTTCACTTTTTTGTGTTGTTTTTTTCTTCTAAAGTTTATTTTTGACTTTTTAGTGTTTTTTTTTTGAAGTCGGTTTTATTTTTTATGAGTGTAACTCACCCCTCCCAAACCCTTTGGGGATCACAGGCTTGATGTCATATTGTATTATGTTTCAATGTTTTTTAAACTAAATATTTGCAGCATTTCGCTGGGGAAGGCCATCTTCAGATACTGACGGTCGGTATACCTATAGCATTCGTTTACGTAGGCTAAATCGTCTATCGCCTGTGTTTGTACCAATTTACTTAGATTCAAAGCTATTTATCATCGTCCACTATCACCTCAGTGTCTTTGGTATTATTCGCCATAGTATCCTGTAAACTTTATCCTAAGAAAGCGGTTCCGTAAGCCGTCGTATTATTAACGAACAAAAGCGGCCGTCTAAGTGCATGTTTACGTACGCGCGGCGCGGCGTGCGGCGCGGCCGGCGACGCGTCGAGCGAATTTTGTGTTCACGGACAGGCGATGCGTGCAGCGGCAGATATCATCGGTCGCGCAAACACAAACGTATGGCAATGTACGACGGTGTACATAGAGACGCGGCGCGGCGGCCGCGGCGGCGGCCGCCGCGAATTTTCAAGGCCAAGTTCCGTCGCGGGCATCGCTTCATCGAGAATAAACCGCCGCGTGCATCGCCGCGTCCGTCGCCGCGGCCGCCGCCGCGTTCGCCGCCGCGGCCGCCGCCTCAAATTCAAGCAATCGCGTATAAATTCGCTTCTCCGTGAACGCACTCATACACCGCCATACGTTTGAATTTAGTGCGGATCGCGTCGCCGGCCGCGCCGCGCGCCGCGCCGCGCGTACGTAAACATGCACTAAGACAGAACCTCTCTTGACACACTCAGTGAAACCCTGAAGTCAAAAACCAAAATTTAGGCCCAGTTTGCAGTTGCTGCCCAGGCAGACCCGACCAATCGCAAGAAAGACGCTACGCGAATTTGAAACGGATCTGACTGGTCGATTCACTTCATCTCTCCTTTCTGATCTCTGTCTCTGCTTCGGTTTAAATTGGGCCTTATTGTCATGACAGTCGTGTTTTCTGCCACGGCATTCTTAGAAAACCCAAGCCTCACCTAGCAGTCTATATAGGCATTGTTTTAGAAGACCTTCATACTTGCAGATCACGAGCTGGTGGAGTCGGAAGACCACGTGGAAGTGAACGGTGTGGTGTTCAACAAGCCATTCGTGGAGAAGCCCGTGTCGGCTGAGGATCATAATATTTATATTTATTACCCCACCTCCGCTGGCGGAGGCAGTCAGCGACTGTTTAGAAAGGTAGGAAGCATCTGGTTTATGAAGAACCAGCGTTTCTCTGTTACTTTGTCCGCAGGGATGTCTGCCTCTGCCAAATTCCAGCTTGTAAGGAGCAGATAGACGAGTTACTTTTATTATATACTAGCTGATGCCCGCGGCTTCACCCGCGTGGATGTCGTTCAAATTATATACTAAAACCTTCCTCTTGAATCACTCTATCTATTAAAAAAAACCGCATCAAAATCCGTTGCCTAGTTTTAAAGATTTAAGCATACAGACAAACAAACAGACAAAAATAGCGACTTTGTTTTATACTATGTAAGGATTTATATTAGTATTTGGATTTCATTGGCTCCAGCATACCTATCTGGTTAAAACTTGAGATTTAATTTACCTTGATTTCACCTGAATAAAATGCAAGTGCTGAATTCTACTACTCTTTACTTTCCGTAATTTGGTCTCAAACTACAACAATAGGCTGTTGCCTGTTACTCTATTATTGAAAACATCATTGGCACCCATGCGTGGCAAACTTTTTCAAACATTGTTTTCTTCAATTGCAGATAGGAAGTCGAAGTAGTATATACTCACCAGAATCAAGAGTGAGGAAAACAGGGTCGTTTATTTATGAAGATTTTATGCCCACTGATGGTGAGTTCTGATAAATAGACATTATTGACATGTAATAATGCTATGTGGTTTTTAGTTCCACTGATGATACGCCATCTTTATCGACGGCATGGTAAGAAGAACATTTTATAGAGAGAGAGAGTCGGGTGGGTGGACACAAGTAACGCAAATAACATCAAACTGCGAACATCTGGATTTCCAGGAGTTGCGGAGATCACATGCCAGCCTTTCCCCGTTATACCAGAACATCATTCGAATGAAGAACTGCGCACCATGCGCTCCCAGAGCCTAGAACCCGCTGCTAGAACAGCTATCCCTGGAAAAAGTTAAGATTACAAAGAGGAAGGGCCTCCGATAAGTTACTACGCGTATTTCGCATGCGCCGCACTGTTGCGCGCGAGCGTCTAATTATATTTACAGTTGCGGCGAGACTACGTGACTATAACGCCTTCTGGGTGTTGCTTATTGTATGACAAAACTCTACAGGTCACTCTTAGAAATCTAAACCTTATTTTGATCAAAATTAATTCCATTTTCCAAAGCTGCACGCTCCCCAAGGGTCGCCCGTGTTACGCGCCGTGGACGGTGTGCGAAGAACGCGTGGCTTACCGGACGCCCTGAAGACGTTAACTTGCGACATTTATATACAAATCCGGATGTTTCTAGGTACCGATGTAAAAGTATACACTGTGGGTCCCGACTACGCTCATGCAGAGGCGCGCAAGTCTCCGGCGCTAGACGGCAAAGTTGAGAGGGACTCGGAGGGCAAAGAGATCAGATACCCTGTCATATTGTCCAATCAGGAGAAGCTTATATCGAGGAAAGTTTGTCTCGCCTTCAAACAGACTGTTTGCGGGTTTGATTTACTTAGGTAAGTAAGATTAATACTCGATTCTCAACCTTATCACAAATAACAAGTTTTTTGGTTTGCACTTAAAATAATCTTTAAGGTGTGTCAGTAGAGGCTAGCGTATCTAAATAATTAATCGTCCCGATGCGGGATCGATACGGCCAGTTGTGAAGGTTGCGCGAACTGACGTCATTTAGGTCGACAATTCATTAATTGACCTTGTAACCCAATCGTTATGGGCTTTCTGAACGCTATACTGAATAATTTATAGCGCACTTAGGGCTCGTACACATAGCGATCCGTTTTACAGGTCCGTTATTTGATGGCGTATGGAGTTGCATGAGCGAGTTCACACACAAAACAGTATTCCGGATTCAGTAATCATGTCGCTCCGGTCCAATTCTGATCCGTTAAAACGGATCCAGTAAAAACGGACCTATATGTGTACGCGCCCTTACATAGTTTTCATTTGTGGAAAACCCGTAAGACATAAATAACACATTTTATTTTGTTTTTTTTCTTTCTTTTTGAGAACAACAACGCTTGGGAAAGGCATTCATAGTGTGTAGCACAAAAGAGGGGAGTACCCTGTGTTTCTTGATAGCTATAACTTGGGAGGATTTAAGGTCAAGTGAATAGGTTACTGCTAGACCACATCATCGTATACTAACAGGTGAAATGGCGGTGAAACCGAACATAAGACCAACAATTATTACCAACTTGCGTTGGAAGGCCTCCTACTAAGTACACTGATGACATGGTGAAGGTTTCGGGGATTCACTGGATGTATGACGCACAGGACCGGTCAATGTGGCGACACTTGGGGGAGGTCAATGTTCAGCAGTGAATGTCTTGCGGGCGAAAACGATGCTGTAATGATAAAATTCATAGTGAAGTTCTTTAGTGCGCGTTACTACTTCATGTAGCCTTCATCATATCTTCCCTATTTCCTACCACAATACCTATATCTAACATAAATTTCCAGAGCAAGCGGCAAATCCTTCGTCTGCGACGTCAACGGCTTTTCATTCGTGAAGAATTCGAACAAATACTACGATGACTGCGCCAAGATCTTGGGTAATATGATCTTGCGGGAGCTCGCGCCGACGTTGCACATACCCTGGTCGGTGCCCTTTCAGCTGGACGACCCGCCCATAGTGCCCACCACCTTCGGCAAGATGATGGAGCTGAGGTGTGTCGTGGCCGTCATCAGGCATGGGGATAGGACGCCTAAGCAGAAGATGAAGGTTGAGGTCCGGCATCAGAGGTATGTTGGACTTTTTAAGAGTGATTTTTATTTATTGAAGAGTGTTAGTTACGGGTACGTGTCCGATTTTGGGTTAATATGCAAGGCATGTCCTGATCAATCGCAAAAGCAGATTATCAATTTTCGCGACAAAGAGAACTAGAGCAAAGTGATTCGCTAGTACAATTGGAAACTTATTATTAGACTTGATCCAGGAAAGAAAATATATGTCCTTTTGGAAAAATACTTGTCACTTTTAACCTACTATCCACCTACCCTATTATGCCACTGCTGGGCAAAGTCCCACCTCTACATTATCCACACAATAGGGATGTGTCCTGGGACTCCTGGGTAAAAAAAATATGATTCCGTTTAGTCAGTTAGATTATCGAAAAATATTGGATACATGTTTTTTCTTTTATCAAATTAATAAAAATTGACGAAGATAATTATAATGCGTCAAAGATCAGGAGTGGGGGCTTTTGACGGCACTTCGTGGTAAAAAATGTAGTGCGATGTGACGTCACACGAGTTTTCGAAGCACTGTATCGTCTTCATTTTTGGTTCACGTACTAAAAGAAAAAATACGTGTCGAATATTTTTTGGTAATCTATGTGACGGACGAATTAGATTTTTTTGGTCAACTACCCTATTGCTAGTGCCACAAATAACACAAAATCCGTTAATTCCAGGTTCTTCGAAATATTCGAGAAGTACGACGGTTTCAAACGTGGTCACGTCAAGCTAAAGAAGCCCAAACAGCTGCAGGAGATCCTAGACATAGCGCGGGCGTTGTTATCGG
Source organism: Diarsia mendica (assembly GCA_949316265.1). Classification (NCBI taxonomy): domain Eukaryota; kingdom Metazoa; phylum Arthropoda; class Insecta; order Lepidoptera; family Noctuidae; genus Diarsia; species Diarsia mendica. Next base: position 19,063,019 of record OX438897.1, read on the forward strand.
ACATACAGACGCGACACGCCGACCCTGAGATTGAGGAGAAGCAGGGGAAACTGGAACAGCTGAAGAGTGTACTGGAAATGTAAGTTTTTATTGAAGGATCATGGATCATCATCTTCACACTTTTTCATTTCTGTCGTTAGGCTATATTATAATTTCCCGTCGGGGCTGCGGATTATCGAAAGAGATGACGTGGCCTCGGCACAAGGGCGAAGAAGAAATATGGGTTGGTTTTTAGTCAGTAGAAGTCTGACACTCCCTTCCGCTCTGCCCAAGAGCGGGATGGGGGGGGGGGGGGGCGGTTATTTGATGATTTTCCACCCACCAAAAAAAAAACTATATAATTTAAAGCGAGTTTCCAAATTAACCAGCAATACACGCTGCTTTAAATATATCTAATAACGTGAGGAGTAGGTTTCTCCAAAAATCTTTCTCCAAATTCTTTAACAGAATTAATTGTATTTATTTATTTTATTTAATATGGGCTTACTCTTGACCTCAATCTTGCCCTAAGGGCAGAGATGAGGTCGACGATGGAACGAGCTTACCCAGAAGAAGCCTATTTACTCGCGACTTAAATAGATTGTGGTGGGATTATTCGGGGATGAGACATTGCAAAGTGGTGACTCAAGGCAAAGGCATGACAATCCAATTAATTACTATAAATTGCTACACTGGTATGCTGTGTCTGATCTGATATAGGCAAGAGCAGGATAATTATTAGAGGCTGTATATGCTATTTTTTTTTGTTGTTAGATGCTTGTTAAAGACCTCTCCCTCCTTTCAAACCTCTCTATCGTGTAAAATCTCTAGCCAGACCCCACAAACATCGAGATCAGATCGTCACACCACCCATCACTCCTATGATCCACGTTTATCTAAACAAACCAAAGTGTACTTTGACTTACTAAGTGTAAATATGTATCGTCCCTCAGGTACGGGCACTTCTCGGGCATCAACCGCAAGGTGCAGATGAAGTACCAGCCCCGCGGCCGACCGCGCGGCTCCAGCTCGGACGACGGTAACGCGCCGACGCACCACGGTCCGCTTCACGCACTTTACACCGCTTTATTGTAATATGCATTGTGATTCCTCAACATTTACCTCTAATGACAAGGCACAAAAAGGTCAAAATATTGCAAAATCACAAGATTATGTGAAGATCTAGTCTCTACTCTAATCAGGTACAGCTGAATACTCTGTATTTAAGATGGTGCGTGTGCCTGTTTGACCACCACAACACGTCGATGTTCAGTTAAATGGCAAAAAAACTGATAATTTATTATGTCGAAACTTGGGTTTCGATATTGCTATTTCGATACCAATTAAGCCAATTTTAAGATAGAAGTTCAAAAGAACGCCTGATTTTCAGCCCTTGAACCTCTAATCGCGAATGAAGATTTTCCAAAAGTAAAGTTACCATTTTTAGATCACAATGCATAGTACAGTTTATTATTTTTAAGTTATCAGCTGTATCAATAACACCCGCCTTTGAAGAGTTTGTTTTGAGTTCTGTCCTGTCCCATTGTCGAGTTTTGCATTGAGCTCATTGCATAATTATTACTTATATCTAGATTAAATTATAAAATTTGAGCTAGAAGCCAATTGCAGTATAGCTTAGCTGTAGGCAAACTTAATAGGTATTAAGTTTTTATGTAGAATTTGACTCAACTTATTAGGTCTCAAGTAAAGGTATAATACCAAGCCCGCATTGCGAAATCTCACGAACAACTCCAAGTTGTTTCATAGTAAACAATTTTTTTGATTCGCATACAAAATTCGCGTGGTTTATTTTCGCAGTGCGGGCTAACGGTTAGTAACAAAAGTATTTTAAATGTAGTTAAAATACTATTAAAGAAACAGCTATGAGGCAAAATTTGCAATTAAGTTTGGTAAGACACAAGAACTTTAATGGGACTTAAATTTTTGGTCGGTTTGCAGACGAAAATTTGTTTTTAGATGTGATAGACACGCATTTGACTGCACCGGATGGTAAGTAATAAATACCGTTTGCTGAATGTTATAATAATAGATATAGTTCTCACACGGTTTTGATTTAAAGCTGGGACTACTATTGGCGTTCATATACCAATACAAAATGTACTTTAGCTGTATGAATCTATGGTTTATTTTGTATTAGTCAACCAACGGCAATAGTTGACCTGTATAACAATTAATAGTGCCAGCATAACAATAATCGTTGCAATAATACACGTGCGGCCGTAACCTTGATGATAACGAGAGATAACAGCATTTACCGAAACTTATTGGCTTGTGTTTGCGCGGCAGTTAGCATGGCTTTGGAGTGCATACTCATAAACATGACGCAAATATTGGCTTTGAAGACTTGCAGAAATTATATTTAAGATGCTTTGAGTAGATTTAGATAAAGTATTTTGGAAAAGTATTAAATATTGTGTAATCAACTAATCTTGAATGCATCAAAAATCATAAAATTCTGATCACGAATGCTCAGGGGATTCAGGTAATATGTAGTAGCGACACGATTCACAAATGGGTCTACAAATGGGTTGGGAGCCTAAAAACCTGTGGCTAAAAAAATGTTAGATACGCCTTTTTTCCTTATGACGGCAGAGTAGGCTCCATCTGTTTCTGTAATGCATAAACATCAGGACAGGCAGGAGAGCCCCATCGTTTCTGGAAAAAAATGTGCCTAGGTTTTAGTGAAAACACTTCAGCTAATCATATTACAAAGATCGAGTATATTTTGTTGTACACCAAAAATGTACACAACTTTTTGAACAATTTTCTAAATCTAAGTCATAAGTCATAAGTCATTTATTCATTCGTTTAACATAGGTACAATAATGGTGGTAAATATGTAGGTAATAATGAGTGCGCTATGTTATGCCGGAGAGCGTACAAATGTTTTTAGGTATAAAAATAAATCAAGCCAGACAACTCACAACAGTTAAATTAAATAATTCTGAACACTAGAAACACACTAATATAATGAAATACTTCTTTTTTTAAATTACTTAGTGAGGAAACCACAGATATTTATTGACGGCATGTAAAGCCAAGTCACAAGGCCATGTGTGTCATAAAGACTCTAACACTAGATTAGGAGAGCCTAAAAAAACCTGTGGTTAGAGAACCACACGATAAATGAAGAACTTAGTACCTTCTACTTTGTACATTAACATCCCATATTTGTGCAGTAGGAGGCGGTGGAGAACCTTCCTTGGTTCTCATCCTGAAGTGGGGCGGAGAGCTGACTCCCGCTGGCCGCATACAAGCTGAGGAGCTGGGCAGGATGTTCCGCTGCATGTATCCCGGCGGACAGGGACGGCACATAGCTGGTATGTACATTACTTGAAAGGATTTATTTTAAGTAAACGAGTTACAGACCCCTATGAATCGCCAAAATGTAGAGTCCAGTTACAAGGTGTAATAATTGTAAAAGGACTGAAATGACTCATTCCAAGGTCTATGGGGAAAAAATTCCAAGACGAGAATACAATTTTATGAATTTATCAACATTTTTTTAGTTACAGATCCCTATGAATCGCCAAAATGTAAAGTCCAGTTACAAGGTGTAATAATTGTAAAAGGACTGGAATGACTCATTCCAAGGTCTATAGGGAAAAAATTCCAAGACGAGAATACAATTTTATGAATTTATCAACATTTTTTTAGTTACAGACCCCTATGAATCGCCAAAATGTAAAGTCCAGTTACAAGGTGTAATAATTGTAAAAGGACTGAAATGACTCATTCCAAGGTCTCTAGGGAAAAAATGCCAAGAAGAGAATACAATTTTATTAATTTATCAACATTTTTTATGACATAAGTCGCAATAAATAGAAAAATGGGAAACAGAGTGGTAAGTTACTCAGGCTCCATTAAAAAAGGAGGTTCCAACCATCTGGCTTGTGTTATATCTGGTGGGCTACTGCTTGGCGGTTGATGTCGGGCTGTTATCCTGATCTCGCGGATACCTCTGCTTACCAGATTTATGATTCATGCTAGGTATAACGCATAACTCCAACGCCAGAGAGGGAGGTGTCTGAATACAAGCCTTCTCTAACAGTTCTTGTTATAACACTGATAATAATGACACACATCACTATCATAATCTCAAATATGAAGGCTTGACGCGCTTTCTTCTCGTATTAAATTGTTACCCCTCCACGAACCGAATTCCGCAAAATGTCGCTCAAAATCATCCTCTAAAAGCACTCCCTAAAACACCTCTACAATTTCAGGCGAAGGCGGTACCCAAGGCCTAGGCCTGCTCCGCCTGCACTCCACGTTCCGCCACGACCTGAAGATCTACGCGTCAGACGAGGGTCGCGTGCAGATGACTGCAGCTGCCTTCGCGAAGGGACTGCTCGCTTTGGAGGGAGAACTGACTCCTATACTGGTGCAGATGGTCAAGTCTGCTAACACGAATGGGTTGCTGGATAATGACTGTGATTCTTCTAAGGTTCAGAATATGTGAGTAGTCAATTTAATTATTTGTTAAAATATTTGCATAGTACACACAGGCGACACATAAAACTATTCATTTCCAGTATAATATGACTTCACTTTGTATAAAACTTCCGTACTATGAAAGATCCATATAATCCGGTTTTGTACACCGACAAGTGAAAACCTAATAAGAGTCGCAGGAACCAACTGGATACAATACCGCAAGACCAGTATTTATGGCTTGGGAAAACCTGCCTATCATAAGCAGTCTTTATGATGAATGGTTATGATGAGAGCCAAGCGCTGGTCTCAAGATAATCAACAGACTTGGCTAGTGGACGGACTTTAATCCACGTCACTATAAATGGAGCTAAGTAGCAAACTGTGGACCATCTCGTATCCTGCCCTCTGTGCCCAAAACATATAATTAAAGTTAATTCTGCACTCCATAATTAAAGTTAATTCTGCACTCCCATCGATGACGCTGAGAAAGTGAAATTGTTATCGATTTCGCGTGTGTGTCAGCGTTCAGAGGCTTCTACTAGCCATCAAGCAACGTACCTGGACCACGTAATTTTTTGTCATAATCCACTTCTTTCTTCGGACTTTTTCAAGTATACTTCCTTCTGTTCTCAGGGCGAAGGCCCGTCTGCACGAGGCGATGCAAGTGGAGCGCGACTTCACGGAGGGCGACCGGTCGCGCATCAACCCGTGCTTGTCCGTCAGCATCAACACCGCCATGGACTTCGTGAAGAACCCTGTGCGGTGCTGCGCGCATGTACACACGCTCATACAGCATCTCATGCACATCGTTGTTATTAAGAAGGACGATCCGAAGACTAAAGGTAAACGTGGTGTATACCTTTATGTAATAACTAGCTGACCCACGCAACTTCGTCTGCATCACATAAATATACCTTTCTCGATATCGACTATCCTACATAAATTAAGCTAAATCGTAACAAACAAAAACACATTTGAGGAAAAAAGCTCAATTGGTAAACATAATGTGACATTAGTATTAGTAATTACTTATACCTACCTAGGTACCTTCTGCACAGAATCTTATCTTTCCTCTTTATTTTAATAGTTCTGATGGTTTAGATTAGCTTAGATTACATTAAAGTGTGAATTACTATAGGTATCTCTTACTGTTAAATATACTATAACACTCTGTACTTGTAAACATTATGACGCAGTAAATATTTTGAATTTGAATTTCCCGGAGGCCAGCCAAAATCCCCCGTACCTACATTGCGACGCGCGAAATATTTTGCCGCGCGGATATTTTTACATTGCGATATCTTCTATGATATTTGTTTAAACTGTATAGAGTAAAGGGCACAAATATTCTATATTAAATTTGCGTTCTAACAAACACATTTATTTAGATATAGATTAATACCATATGGGTTAAATAAGCTTCGCAAAAAATTAATCTTATTAACCCAACAGTTTAACTGTAAAAAAAGGTTACAGTGAGTCAATCTTAAAAGATAGATATTAGTTCGCTCAAAGAATAATCCAAAAGCAGGTGTAGAGTGAATGAGCTGGAACCTAAGCAATTTCTTCAGAAATGTGTTCAGGATGCTCAGAGGGTAGACATACTAAAAGTCCCCGCCTCTAGGGGGGGAGCCGGAGTGGGGGGAGGGGGTTAAAGTTCCCACTTTAGAGTTTTTCGCTAATATCTTTAAAACGGTGCGTCGTAGAGAAAAAGTGTCTTCTACGTAATGAAAGCTAATAAAATTTACTACAACTTTTGTCCCAGTCACTTTTTCGAATTCTTAACTGTTTTTGAAGTACACGTTCTGGAAAAGTGAAATTTTCGACAAAAAATCGACTTATCAAACATTACCTCTTGCCTGCTACTTCAATCGTGTTTTTTCGGGATGAAAAATAGCCAGCATCTTAATCCAGGGCCTAATTTACCTATATATCAAATTTCATACAAATCTGTTCAGCCGTACAGCTATTGAAAATTTCCTTTCTTAATTTTAATTTTATAACTTCATCCGTTTAGGTCGTGAAGGTCCACAAGGCTCCTTCTTCCAAAGCACCCTCATCTACAGTGGATGGTTCTTGCTGGAGAAACTCTTCACTATCTTCACCATTGTCTTCATCTTCACCATCGTCTTCGTCAAGAGAAATGCTGTTGAGACATTTCCCTTGGCAGTGGAGGCATGCCGCAGAACATTGAGCATTGCTTTGCGACATCCACATTTGCCACTACCACAACTCTTAGCGCATGGGCAAAATATTGTTTTTAATAGGACTTCTGGTGCGAGCAAATCATCAGTGGTTATTGGCACCAGGCTGCCTCCTACATGTTTCCATCCCCACTCTTGGGGAGGTAGCTCATTCCCAAGTCACAGTTGCACTTGGTGGTAGGTGCGCCGTGAATGCTGTTTAGCTGCGTTCTCAGTTGATGGGAGGGAGCTGAGGTCAGGCTTAATCTTTGCCAATGATCTCATGAACAATTGAAAACGATACTGGTTGAGGGAAGTCAGTCTTGTTGGCGCCCCATACCATTGAAGAAAGTACGTCTTCCCAGCCGCATCAACTTCATTGTGCGTGGAGGCGGGGTTATAAAAGATCGCTGCTGCTTCTTTGATGATATCAAACTTTAAATAAAATCTGTTTATCCCTGGAGTGATCAATACTCGATCCCCATATTTTCTTTCCAACTCAGCCTTGATGGTTCGCCAATGAGGCTTATTAGAACAAACCTCCCTGATACGATATTGAAGAGTAAGAGTTTCAACTTTATGTACTATTCTCCTTTTGCTATGTGGCGTTTTGGATTTTTCTTGTACATAATGCGCACACAAAAAACAATGACTCCTGAAATCGAAATGGGGAGCTGAAGACCTAAGCTGAGACGGCCCTGCTTCTTCTTGAGGTGTGGGTGCATTCCTTACAACTTTATTAATTGTTTTAGCTCGGGTGTATTTTTTACGACAGTTCTTGTGAATTAAAAGGAATTTCAAACCACGAAAAATTTAGTGCTTTTCATCTTTCCGTTCTTGAGTAGCTTTGATAAGGTCCAGTATACCCTTTTCTTTCATCTCAATGACGTCCTTACTCCCTTTAACGACGTCCTCGTCACACACGGACACTTATTTCTACTCATTGCGGATAAATCGATTCGTAACTAATAACGTTTATAGATCAAAATCTTTTCGGCCTGGTGGCTGCTCCCCTGCATGGATGATAATGAGAATGGGAGTTTTAGCCAGTAAGATTGCGTTTTCTGTGGCAGTGGGCATCGGAGATATGGACAGAAAATATCTAATTTATAGTTTTCAACATCAGGTAATGCCCGTCACGCTGAAAAACATATGTTACTATTTCGGAGCGTGATACTCGAAAACTTATTGGGATTTCGAAAAAGTGACTAGGACAACAGTTGTAGTAAATTTTATTAGCTTTCATTACGTAGAAGACACTTTTTCTCTACGACGCACCGTTTTAAAGATATTAGCGAAAAACTCTAAAGTGGGAACTTTAACCCCCTCCCCCCACTCCGGCTCCCCCCCTAGAGGCGGGGACTTTTAGTATGTCTACCCTCTGAGCATCCTGAACACATTTCTGAAGAAATTGCTTAGGTTCCAGCTCATTCACTCTACACCTCCTTTGTTAAGTGGGCTATATTTATGCTGTCGCGGACTTTTTTTTAGAACTTTTAAAGAGGAACAATTCCTTCATACATGATATTAGCGTAACTTAAACCGTTTTCGCAGCGCACGCAGCGGAAGCTCTCAAAAAGGAAATACCTTTTCCCGTTTTTGTAACATTTTTCATTTATGCTCCGCTCCTATTAGCCGTAGCGTGATGTTATATAGCCTAAAGCCTTCCTCGATAAATGGACTATCCAACACAAAAAGAATTTTTCAATTCCAACCAGCAGTTTCTGAGTTTACCGCGTTCAAACAAACAAACAATCAAACAAACAAACAAACTCTTCAGCTTTATAATATTAGTATAGATAGGTCTTTACCTATGAAATTGCCGTTTTGTTTGAAAAAATTAAAACGAATTTTTTTCATGTATTTTTTATTGGCATGTATTTAAACCGTTATCTGTATATTCCCTTTTTTCGAACAAAATATTTTAAAGTTACACCAAAAATACTGACTTGCACACAAATTATCTCAAATTATGCACACTAAAGAAACCAAATTTAGTATCTTTTTAATAGCATTTGCAGAACTCTTTTACTGAACGAATAACTATTATCAAAATAGTATAATTCTAATAATTCTTTAGTCTAACAAACATTTTAAAACTTTTTTAAGGAAAACCTACACCTGATTTACTCCATGACGCGCGCTCGCTTCGCTCGCATACTACATAACAGTAATATCTTCTGTCCCCGAAGTGCCGGGCCTCCGCCGGCCTCCTTCGTCGGCCTACGGCCCGGTGCCCATGCCGCCCATAAAGGACACTGTCGCGAGACGGTCGTATTAGATATCAGTTTTAGAAATTCCGTAGTAAGATTGTACAATAAATTTAGAGTGCAAGTTAGTATTTTTGATAAGCAATTAGTATTTTTGTTTTACAAAACTACATTTTTGGTGTGAATTCGATAAAAAAGGTCATCTCGTTTTGTGTGATTTTTTAGACTTTTTTGTAGGACATGTTTAGGTTTTTTTGATAAGCATTCAGTTAATTAGTGGAGTTACCTAGTGTGCTGAAAAATAAACAGATGTGCATTTAAATATAACCCTTTTTTATTTGTATAAATCGAAGTATTCACCCATGCAATCAATGCATCTTTGCCAACGCAGTGGCAGTTTATTGATGCCCTTCTTAAAGAAATCAGCTGGTCGGGAGGCAACAAATTCTTCAAAGGCATTTTGTACTGCCTCTCGGTTATTGAATTTTTTTCCCGCCAAGAAGTTATCCAAATTCTGGAAAAAGTAGTAGTCTGTAGGCACGGCCACCTGGTGAGTAGGGCGGATGACGAAGAGCTTCCAACCCCAGTTCTTGCAACTTGGAGACCGTCTGCTGTGCAGTATGAGGTCGCGCGTTGTCGTGCAGGAGCAGCGGAGACGAGCGATTGACCAATGCTGGTTGGAGATGTGCCAGCTTCTTCATCATTGTGTTCAGTTCTTCACAGTACACATCTGCAGTAATGCTCACCCCGTTTGGTAAGAAGCTGTGATGAATCACACCGGCGCTAGACCACCAAACAGTGACCATCACTTTTCTAGGGGTAAGTTTTCGTTTAGGGCATTGTTTAGGTGCTGAACCAGGATCCAACCAACTTGCTGAGCGCTTACGGTTATCGTACAGGATCCATTTTTCATCGCAGGTAACAATGCGGTTCAAAATTCCTTCATTTGTGTGTCTGTTGAGCAGTGCAAGGCACGTCTCGACGCGTACTTCGCGCTGGCGATCATTGAGTTCGTGGGGCACCCATTTGTCAAGCTTTTTTACCTTGCCAATTTGACGCAAATGGACCAATATTGTTTTGACGCTAACGTCGAAAGCTGCTGCTAATTCAGCCGTAGATTGTGTATCATCAGCTTCTTTAACAAAAATTATTTTGATTTGAAATGGCCAGTACTGCAGAACGGCAATTTCATAGGTAAAGACCTAATATAAGATTCTAAACTGACATGGTCACTAATACTATTATTTATACTGAAAACGAGATAAAACCACGAAACGGGACAATAAGTAAACATGGTAAATATCCCGTTTTCAAAATAATAGTACTTTAATGTGAGTTATAGGACATAGCAACAGTTATTGGTGAGATTAAGGGATTTAGGCCCATTGGGGTCAGAAATAAGCAATCAAATGAGCGCGTTTAGCGTTAAACATAGAAAAAACATGATTTGCCCGGTTTATGACAACCGTAACATAACATCACGCCTGTAATCCCTAAAGGGTTGCGCAGAGGTGTACCTAACAGTACATCCACATTTCAGCAGTTATATTTAACCTTTTGACCGCCACAGTCACGTATAGACGACAAGCCGAACAAGCAAAAAAGTACGGTCAGCATCAGAAGTAGCTGAACATTTCGGAATTTTAATTCTTTTATGTACAGGACTCTAGCTATTATTTTTAATGTTTCAGAAGATTATTCGTTAAAAGAGTCCTTACACTCCAATAACATGTAGTAACGAGTAATATCTAACAAGTTTTTTATTAAAAAAACAGCTTCGAAACTTTGAGTAATGTTAATATACTTCTGATGCTGACCGTACCTTAAGTCGAAAGACTTATGGTACTTTTTGGTCCGCCGTCTTACCTGTCTGACTGTGGCGCTCAAAAGGTTAAGTCCCATGTAACAGGAGGCGAGCCTATTGCTATCAACCAGGCAAAAATCCAGGCTCCGTGGCTTTTACTGAGAAATTCCTGATGGAGAAACTCAATAACGCTTTGTCCGACCCGAGAATCAATCTTCATAATAAAGTTAAAAGCTACTAGCTCCAAATATTTTCGAAAATTATTAAATACAATATTGTTACGACGGTCATCTAGAATCTTCTGGAAACCTCGCTAATAACTGTGAAGTACTTAAAGAGTCGCCTATATTCTAGTAGTTACCTACTTACATTACGTAGGTAGTTAGTCGGCGCGCAGCCCGTAGGTATAGTAATTTCGACCGTATGCCGAGGGCGTAAAGTAACTTCTTCCTTGTCGGTTCTTTTATCTTTAAGTTTATTTTTTGTTAATGTTTTTTGTGGATGCTTTCTGGAATAATAGAGAATTATCTCGAATATCTTTTGTTTGCTTGGGTATAAAAGGACCGATTGAGGACGAAGTGGGTTAGTTCACTTTAAAGCGAGACAACGAAAGGTTCGAAGAGATATCTAGTGCGATAAAGCGTTCAGTAGTGCTTTTGTGATTGTGAATAAGTGTTTAGTGAGTAATAAAGTTAATTCGTGTGTTTAGTTGGTAGTGATTTTATTTATGCCATACCCAGCTCGTAACAATATTCTCTCACCAGACACAATCCTGTACCACGGCGAGACCTGGGAGCTAATGGGTCGCCGCTGGGGCAAGATCGAGAAGGACTTCTGCACCAAGAACAAGACGTACGACATCTCCAAGATCCCGGACATCTACGACTGCATCAAGTACGATCTGCAGCATAACCAGCATACGCTGCAGTTCGACTTGGCAGAGGAGCTGTATATCTATGCCAAGTACTTGGCTGATATTGTTATACCTCAGGTGAGTTGAAGGTCTATCAAAGCATTTATTTTGAAGTAGGCCAGTTACAGGCACTTTTGAATTGTCGAAACAAATTCAACAATAAAATGTAGGTACAGTCCCAGTTACAAGGCATAAAAACTGCGATAGTACTGTAGTTGCCCATTCTAAAGCGTAAAACCCTGATAGAAACCCTGTAGAAACCCTGAAATATATATATATATATCACTAGCTTTTGCCAGCGGCTTCGCCCGCGTGAAAATGACGATTTTCCATAAAAAACTTTCATCCCCTATATAACTACCTTAGGGGTTGAATTTCGAAAAATCCTTCCTTATTCCTTGTCTACGTTATAAAGGGAACCTCTGTGCAATTTCAAAATTTCAGCTTTCTAGGTCCAAGGGTTTGGGCTGGGCGTTGATGAGTTAGTCAGTCGAATCAGGACTTCTCTTTTTATTTATATAGATTTTGGTTTCGGAAAAATTGATGTCATGATAAAGGATTGAGACTGAGCGTCGTGCAGAATACTAGCTTCTAGAGAACAAGTTCATTGATAGGAGGAGTTGTCTGTCACTGCACGAAGCAGTCAGACCTTATAATGACCTAATGTTTGAGTGCTTTCTTGGACCACTAGAAGGTTCCTGGGAGGAGGATAGTTCAGTGCTTGTATAGACTCTAAAGTCTAGATCATCTAGATGTGAGCATAGGCAGTCGATTGTACATCGCGGTTGGCAAGACACGATCCGCGTCGGTTAACACGGCGACGTCTTACTCCTACTCCCACTCCAGGTCTATACTAAATGCATAGGATAATTTAAGGACTCTTCAAACTGCTATATTAACATCTGGCTCTACTAAGCTTTAATTATATTACAGGAATACGGACTGACGATGCAGGAGAAACTAACGATAGGACAAGGCATTTGCACGCCATTGCTGAAGAAAATAAGAGCTGACCTGCAGAGGAATATTGAGGAGTCAGGAGAAGAAACTGTCAATAGATTAAATCCTAGGTACGAAAGCCTTGCTATATAAGGTCCCATTAAAATAAGTGGACAAATTTTAACACAGCATTCAGTAGGTCGAACCTAAGATATCCAAACAAAAATAAATTAAATAAAGTGATTTTTTTTCTTGACTTTAAATAATAAATATTGCCGGCACTCTAGAACAAACTCATCCTATAAGAGTAGGTACTTAAATGCGTTTTTCTTATTATTTTTTACCATCGTCCTTATTTTGGTGGTTTGAATGATTTCTGAAATTTTGTCCACCTATTTTAATGGGACCATAAATTTATATCGCAAAAAATACTCACTTTCCTAGAACTTTCTTAAACTATTTGTGATTAAGGCTCCTTCCACAAAATCATCTCATTTTGATCAATTTTGATCGCTTGGTGTGGGAAATCTATGAAGAATTTGAAGCTTCCTTTTGGCTATTATAAGAGACGAGTTCTTTTTCAGGTGGATGGGTTTGAAGAATTTTCAAAATAATGTTTATATTAATGACAATCACCCGTATTCAAAAGCCCTTTTCCGCACAAATACCGATCGAGTTACGTTTGGCTTAGCCGAACATAACACTACAAACGATTTTAAACATTAAAAAAAATATAAATAACATCACCGTATGGTCTACTAGGGGACCAGTTTGCCACATTTTCGACTTCAATACAAAATATAGCAGAAAAAAAATGTTAAAACATCGCAATTTTTACAAAATGTCTCGACAAATAAGATTTTTTTTCTATACCTTAGAATCACGTTAAAGAAAATTTAAAAACTACGTATTAATTTTAAGGTAACCTTCTAATAGAATCGTATTTTTATTTTATCAATAAACTATAATTTCATTTCGTAAATTGAATCTAAAGTTAACTATATTATCGACCGCGCAAACTCTATCTCGCCAGTACGAATCGGCCACTGCCAGAGGACGGACGTATCGCTTTGTGTCACAAACGCTCCCGTGTTTTTCGTGCATATATTTTCGAGATTGTACACCGATTACCACAATTTGATACACTTATTAATTTTGATCAAACATGTTTATTTTGCTAGTTTGTAAAGATTGCTAAAATTTTTTTCATCTTCAGATCGAAGTCGAATTTCACGATCGTTTGTTGTTGTCGATTGTACTTCGATATATATTTTTAACCGACCTCCAAAAAAGAGGAGGTTCTCTATTCGTGTTTGTATGTCCGCGAATATCTCCGTCAATTGTGGACTGATTTTCAAAATTCTTTTTGTTTTGGAAAGGGTATACTCCCGAGGCGGTCCCATTGCACCAAGTCAGTTTCTGAGGATGGGAACTCTGAGAAATTGAGGGCAACCCTCGAATATCATAGGCGCACATAACGTTTTCCATACATTTTCAGAAGCTGTTCAAGTATTTGCGTCTGATAATCATAATTTCATGTGGCGGCGCTGCGCTGATGACGGAAGGTGCAACTCCTCAACGGTCAGGACTTGAAAGAAAATTCCTTCAAAATTATACGTACTTATGGATCGATAGTTGTATTCTTTCAGGCTATTAGGTTGAACTGATGATAGACGGTAAATCTCATTAACCGACTTAAAAAAAGGAGGTTCTCAATTCGTCTGCTAGAAATTTCTTAGTTCTTCCGTCATGGGTGTCGTTTTCAAGGTTTTCGGGGTCGCTGATTACGAAAATGAAGCCAGTACATCTCTTTTAACATCCCACTACCTATCCGGCACTCTCTTCGCCCACGCCAACGTCCTCTTTTTTCGATTCCTCAAACAAGCACCGTAACTCTTAAGACTAGCCCACTATTTCTAGCCCTTACCCACATAAACATTTTAATGTATGACGAGTCATTAGATATTTTTGCAAGTACGGAACTAAGTCTCCTTAACACTGCTTCTCGATACCTGGAGTCCATTGCCACTCCCAGTACTATCTCCTCGGGTTTAACAATTTTTTTGGTAATTTTTATTTGATTTCAACTTTTGCCACTAGAATGTTTTGTTAATTTTTATTGTAATAATGTTTTTTTTTCTTAGTTTTGTTATTATTATTTTTTATTTCTAAGTTTTTTGTTTTTTGTTCAACCTATAACTTGTATGTGTGGTGTCACTGTAAATATAAGTTGGTTATTAATAAATAAATAAATTATGTGCTTTAGCGTATGTTCCATCAGAACCAGTTATCAACGCTTTTGACGAACTGCTCGAATCTGTTTTATATTGTGCATTCTGGCCTCCTCCGACAAGGCATTGATTATTTTGAAGATAACTGGATCGGAAGGTTGGAAAGACGGGGCAGGCGAGCTCCTAGATTTCCTATTGATCTGTGGAATACTTTTGATGCAGTTCTTCAGGAAATTCCCCGAACGAACAACTCCGTTGAAGGCTTTCACAGGGGATTCTAGTCACTTCTATCGGCTCATCTCATCACCCATCTATATGGAAGTTTTTGGATGAACTTCGTCGGCAGCAAAGCCTGACAGAACTGAAACTGGAGCAAATTTTGTCTCGTGGATCACACACAACTAGTCGGCCAAGATATAGGCAAACATCGGCAAGATTGAAAGATTTAGTTGAATCATTTGGGGAGAGACCACTCCCAGATAACTTACGGGCCAATGCTCATAATTTTGAATTTCAACAAATATGATTAAAAAAATACATAAAAAAAACGAAACACAAAATGATTAAACCTAAAAAGCATACAAATTTAAAATAAATAATTATATCTATCTAGGGTCAAAGTCTACATACTGCATACGGCCAATGACCTTTTTTTTTACAAAATAAGCCAGCATTCCTTCAGGCGTTATCGACATTCTTGACCTCGAAAGCACAAAACCTAACAAAAAATCAAATGTTTTTTTTTCCTTCATCACATTGTGTATAAAATCAATGAAAATAAACAACCAAAAAAAAAAACGCTAGGTGTCGGTCCACCTCCACGTGGTGCCCGTTGGAAACGTGATAACGGCTAACGGACTATTTGAATGACAATGCCTATAATTCCATTTTTTTCCTGTTCATGTTATTTTACATTTTGTCTAGTATAACTTATTAATATTTATTTCGATTTCATGTTCAACAAACCCATTTTATGTATATCTAAATTTTGACCCCCGAAAACCATGAAAACGACACCCATGACGGAAAAACCTAAAATTTTGCTAGCCGCCATCTTGGATTTTAATTTTGGTCTCATTTTCGTAATCAGCGACCATAAAAACCATGAAAACGACACCCATGACGGAAAAACCAAAACTTTTCGTTGGCGCCATCTTGATTTTCATTTTGACCTCATATTCGTAATCAGCGACCCCAAAAACCATCAAAACGACACCCATGACGGAAAAACCAAAAAAAATCCAGGCTGCCATCTTGGATTTTCATTTTGACCTCATTTTCGTAATCAGCGACCCCAAAAACCATCAAAACGACACCCATGACGGAAAAACCAAAAAAAATCCAGGCTGCCATCTTGGATTTTCATTTTGACCTCATTTTCGTAATCAGCGACCCCTATAGCCATGAAAACGACACCCATGACGGAAAACCCAAAAATTTTCGTTGGCGCCATCTTGATTTTCATTTTACCATGAAAACGACAACCATGACGGAAAAACCAAAAATTTTCCTAGCCGACGAATTGAGAACCTCCTTTTTATTAAGTCGGTTAATGAGATTTACCGTCTATAATCAGTTCAACCTAATAGCCTGAAAGAATACAACTATCGATCCATAAGTACGTATAATTTTGAAGGAATTTTCTTTCAAGTCCTGACCGTTGAGGAGTTGCACCTTCCGTCATCAGCGCAGCGCCGCCACATGAAATTATGATTATCAGACGCAAATACTTGAACAGCTTCTGAAAATGTATGGAAAACGTTATGTGCGCCTATGATATTCGAGGGTTGCCCTCAATTTCTCAGAGTTCCTATCATCAGTAACTGACTTGGTGACAATGGGACCACCTTGGGAGTATACCTTTTCAAACAAAAAAATAATTTTGAAAATCGGTCCACAATTGTCGGAGATATGCGCGGACCACATAAAAAAACATACGAATAGAGAACCTACTTCCTTTTTAGGAGTCGGTTAAAAAGAGACGGAAACATTATTTATTTTTGACGTGTTGTAGTGCTTTTGCAACCAATTTACAACAAAATTTAAATCTGTGATTAAAATAGATATCATAATTTTTGATTTATTAAATGAATATTATTTCATCTAACACCAAATTGAACCATTTTTATGTTGATTGATATACTGTACCTATACACAACACACATTCCAGACTATTTTTCGAAGTGTACTTACTTACTATAAAATTATGTCACTTAAAATAATAATCGTCTAAATGATCAAATTTTTCAACCGTAGTTCAACGCTCGAAATGCCCGTGTGTGCGTTCGTCGGTGTTATCGCTGCACACAAACATAGCATCGCACCGAAATTGCCTAAAGTTCCGCAAGTCTTGTCTGTACAAGGCCTCTTAATGCCGAAAACTAAGGTCTCATTATGATACTTGCTTCATTTACTATACCTGTAAATCATTTGTTCAAGTTGCTACAGTAACACTACGTAGTTTATGTTAGTCGATGATTCTTCGATATAGCCGTTTTGCCTTCGCCGAATTAAATCACTAAACAAATATTATCCTTCTCTAAAAATCTCTGGATATTCAGATACATTATATATATTATATATGGGCTTACGGGATAATTTTTAGCAATATTCGTTGGTTAACAGTGGGCGTCGGTGGGTAGTGTTGATGTAGAAACTAGACTCGTACACCGATACACTCAATCAATAGTCTTAAGCACAGTAGATCTAGTTAGTTAGACACACAAACTCTGTAGGTAGGTACGTATTTCAGAACACACGATGGTTCAGCGGTCTAATGCGTCGCGCCCGCGCGCCTCCCCCGTCTACCGAGAAGTGGCAAGCCAACCGACGCGTGCGCAAACCAATGACTCCATCGAGCGCTAGATGGCGCTGGCGTACTGAATACGACTCGATGCCGACCTATACGATCCCGACTATCCCCCGATTTCGGCCACAGCGACTTGGATCTGCCTATTAAGACGCAGTCAACGGGGGAACCGTAAAAACGACCTGTTTTTCGTCGCAGAGTTAGCCGTATTGCTACTTATTACAATTCCAAAAAAAAAATACAGTGTATAGTCAAATGTATAGGTAAAAGACTTATGCAAAAATATTTTCTAAAAGTAATCAAGAACCTCGAAAAAAAAAAATCACAAAATCACAAAAAAATCACACGAAAAAACTTTTTCGTCTCGAAATGCTCAATATTTTGAGTGGCAACTGTTATTTATTTTTTTACTATCGGAAAGGAAATTTAACCAACTAAAGACATATGTAAAAATATTTTAACATTACAGCGTATTTTTTTTTTTAATAAATTAAATCTGCGAACTATCGTTCATTTTGGCAGTCACGAGCATCAAACGCGTCGCCATTTTCAACCTTATTTGTTTAGGCGATGAGTTAAGCGCGCGCTCAAGGTCGCGGGCAGGTGATGTCGCCTTAAGAGCATCGCTGGTGTGCTCTCTGGTGACTGACATAGCCAATTTTTACCGTGAAAGTGCGTCCACATTCACTGCAAATCAGCACCCCTCCGACGTAATTGTATTGGATGGCCGCGGGTGGTCGGGCCTTAAGCTCGTCACGTTTAGCATCGAGCTCTTCTCTACGTCGCCTTTCAAACTCAAACACCTTAGTGCTCACGGTATGCCTCCACAGTGACCGGTCCGCTGCCATTGTCTCCCATTGTGACGTGTCTAGGTCACATCGTTTTTAGATACAGTATACTAATATCATCACCAGCATTTTCCTGTTCTTGTCCCATTCTAATTGTGTTCCGTGCATTACGTTTTCGTCTTCCATTCATTTGTGTTTCAGTGATGGCCTGAAACACAGGTTTAAATAAACCTAGATCGGGCAGGTCGCTATATTATAAAGATTTGAAGTTTAAATTACCACTTTTTGTAACTCTTAAATATATTTTAGTTGTAGCTTCTTCTTCTTTTCGTATCGATTCTACTTCATACGGTTTGGGCCCAGTAGGTAGCCACGCTTATTGCAGCGGCAGAGGCGCTGTTCAGGTCGCCAAGGGTGCATGTATGAGGACATCTAGGACACTCCAGCAGGTGGGGCATTGTTTGGTCCGGAGCGCCGCACTCGCACTCGGTGTTGGAGGAACCAATAATACCCCACTTTGCGAGATTATGTTTGCAGCGGCCCACTTGGGTTCGCAATCGATTTAGGGTTCATAATAGGTTTACCTTCCTCCTCTGCTATTCTTTTCTGATTAATTTCGTTGCGGGATCCAAGACAGTTAAATCATTTCTCTGGGACTTCGTCGAGCTTCATTGTCTCGGCGCTTTTCTTGTGGTCGCCACTGTTGATTCTGGCTAAAAGGAGTTACAGTGGTTTGGGAATAGTGTGGCGGGATTGTCCCATTAAAAAAAAAAAAAAAAAAAAAAAAACGATTTAGGGCTTAAATTTCCAAATAGGCCACTGAAGTTGTAGCTTACTTATAAGTACTAATTATAACTTTGTATGTGAAGCAACACTGTGCCTAAATGTACACCTTATTGTATTATCTTTTTTCTTAAATAAATTATTCTTATTCTCCCCTGTCAGACGTCACGGCAACATTGACTCCTTTCACTTTTATATCATTCCTCAGACAATCCATCCATCTAATTATTATAGTAATATGAATGTAATCTGTCCCTCAGGTACAGTCACGGCGTATCGTCTCCCGGTCGTCACGTACGCACGCGCCTGTACTTCACGAGCGAGAGCCACGTGCACTCCTTACTCACCGTACTTAGGTTCGGTGGACTGCTAGATGTGAGTGTTGCTGTTATATTTCTCTGATTCTAGGCCCTACCCGTATTTTTTTACCAAAAAATAACAACTCAAAGACATACCTACATCATCATCTGCCTTGCCTTTTCCCAACTATATTGGGGTCGGCTTCCAGTCTAACCGGATGCAGCTGAATACCAGTATTTTACATGGAGCGACTGCCTAATGACCTCCACAACCCAGTTAATACTAGGTAATACAATAATAATAGTAATACAATACCCTTTGGTAAGACTGGATGTCAGAATTTCAGGTCACTGACTACCTGTAACGACTGCCAAAGATCTATATATATGACAGCCGGGACCAACAGTAACGTGCGCACCGAGGCACGGAGGAAACTCGGTATGTCGGGCGGTCACCCATCCACAGACCGACCTAGGCAAGCACAGCTTTACCTAAAGATCGACCTGAGTGGCAGTTCTTATTAAGCCACGAGCTACTCCCAATAAGCCATACCTACATATTGCATAGTGGAGAGGAGACGTAGTGAAACCGAGCAATTACATTGGTTGAAATCAACATCGTGTGTTTCGTCACTCCTGTGATTGGTCGGATCTTACACACTCTCTTCGCTCCACTCTTCTCTGCTTTTGAATCGTGATAATGGCTCTTTTTCTGACACGATACTTTTCTCAATACTCTCTTCTAAAATACTAATTTATGACATTCGTACACATTGGGTATTTAAAGCTTTGCTGTCCATTTTGCAGGTATTAAAAGACGAGCAATGGCGTCGTGCGATGGAGTACGTGTCGACTGTGTCGGAACTCAACTACATGTCGCAAATTGTCGTCATGCTATATGAGGATCCGACCAAAGATCCCTACTCGGAGGAGAGGTAACAAATTAAAGATGTTCCTACTAGTCGGGAAAGCTAACTATTCGGCAAACTTGTTATCGGCAAAGCGGTGGCCAAAAGCGCCGAGTAATATATATTGCGAGCGTTGCCTTGCAATGCGGCCGACTCAGCTTTTCATAAAACTTCTTATTTTTTTTTTTTTTTCGTAAATCATCGATATTCTTGACTTATACGGGAGCAGATTCAATGCACTTATGGTATGGAAAGAGCACACTATTTAATCCTGACTGGGAAATTAAAATAATCAGGCTTTATACGGTCTAAAAAGGTCTCATGAACTAATAGTTCGTAGTAACTTGGTTTCCATAGCTTTTGTATTGTCACCCCAGGTTCCACGTAGAGCTCCACTTCAGTCCTGGCGTGAACTGCTGCGTACAGAAGAACTTGCCTCCCGGGCCGGGCTTCAGGCCACACAGTCGGAACCACTCCACTACTAACAACTCGGTACGTACACTTCTAAAATGTGATAAAATCAGATTAGTTTTCATAAGCTATTGCATAGCTTCTATCGCGGGCCTTGAGCGTGGAGAGCGAATCCAGAAATTCCGTAACGAAAATATTTCAACCAGGTTGCTATGGTTACGGAAAATAACAAGGTTGTCAACTGAGGTTGTCAAATTAAATAATTGATAAAAAATGCTATGCAATAGCTTTACCACGGCAGTCTCCGAGTGCCACACTTTTTTTTTTTCCATAATATTTAGAGATGAAATAACAACAACTTGCGACCCGCGGATGCCCCTCAAGTTAAGGACGCATTTCCGATTGATAAGTCAAATCATTACTTTTTTAAACAAAAGTATGTTTATTAAATACAATGCTTTGTATTTTTAAAAAATGTTTTTGCTGCTTCCGAAGTGAATTTACTTCGGTACATTTATTGAGAAACTGGACATATCTAAAATTATATTTATAGTTAAGAATTGTACCTTGCACATCTACCTACAATAAGCAGCAAAAACATTTTAAAAATACAAAGCATTGTATTTAATAAACATACTTTTGTTTAAAAAAGTAATGATTTGACTTATCAATCGTAAATGCGTCCATAAAGGGGAAAATATACAAGTCCGTGATTAGGCCTGTCGTACTGTATGGATCGGAATGTTGGGCTGTGAAGAATATGGATGAAAAAAGGTTGCATGTTGCGGAGATGAGAATGTTGAGGTGGATGTGTGGTGTGACCAGAATGGATAAAGTAAGGAACGAGTATATCAGAGGAAGTTTAAAAGTTGCGCCAATTACAGAAGTTAAAGGGGAATCGACTGTCGTGGTATGGGCATGTGATGAGGAGGGATGAATCGCATGTGACTAAAAAACGTTATGAATATAAATATGGATGGATGGAGAGCGAGAGGAAGACCAAAGAAAAGATGGATGGAGTGTGTGAGGGGTGATATGAAGGAAAAAGGAATAAATGATAACGTGACGACTAACAGGGCAGAATGGAAGGAAACAACGTGTTGCGCCGACCCCAAATGACATGGGATACGGGCATGAAGAAGAAGATTATTTAGAGATGAAACACATAAATCAAACACATTATGTCCAGATATGATAGTGGTCAAGTCATATGCAGATAAATGCATGAGATGGTAGTTTAAATATCGGAGCAAAAACCACACACACCGGGCCAGTCAGTGCACGATAACAATACATTAGCTGCCAGCCTGCCAAAAATAAGAAGAAAAAATGGTCTAGAAAAATAAGAAGAAAAAATGGCCTAGAAAAAAATCTCATCACATTACCGATTTAATTAATTTCAAATGTTTGTTCACAGCAGAGTTCTTCTGACGAAGTTAAGTGTATCGAGGAAGAAGGCGAAGATGACAATATGGCCAGTCAAGAAACGCTGCAGCCTGTAAGTACACTCACAATCTATTTCTCTGATGCGTAGTTATTTTGGCACAAGACCATAGTCAAATTAAAGGTGGCATTTTGTTTTTATTTACACGACTGCCCCAAAAAAAAGAGTGTTATTAAATAATATTATGTCCATGAAGAGCTCGTGGCTAAAACATAACAGCTCAATCACACAACTAAAACATAGCAGCTTCAATCTTCAGGTAAAGCCGCTTTTGCTACGGTTGTATAATATAAGGTGCCATTAAAATAGGTGGACAAAATTTGAGAAATCATTCAGACCACCAAAATAAGGACAATGGTAAAAAATATAATAATAAAAACGCATTTAAGTACCTACTCATAAAGGTCGAGTTTGTTCTAGATCTAGAGTGTCGGCAATTTATTATTATAAGTCAAAATAAAATCACTTTATTTAGTGTTTTTTCTTGTTTAGATATAGGTATTTGTTTAGGCGTACTGAATGCTGTGTTAAAATTTGTCTACCTATTTTAATGGGACCGTATATATCGAGTTTCTTCCGTGTCTCGGAAAGCACGTGACTAGGACCCGACCCGGCTAGGCAGATGACTATGTCCATAGACAATTTCACAAATGTGTACCCACAGCGTGTTCCTTATAACAATTTCAGTCAAGCGCCTAAAGAACCCTTCTACATTATAGGAACAATTTACAGTTGAAGACATTATTGTCACATTTCAGGATGCTGATGAACTGGATAACACATTCTCGCCGAAGAAATTGACGAAGTCTAAAATAAGGCCTTCCGATCCTATACCTATGTGAGTATACTTTGTTTATATTTCGCTTTTCACCGATAGTCCTAACTCATCATACTCTTCTAAGCCCAGTTTCCAAGGCAGAGCCGACCAAAGCGAAGAGGAGGCACGGAAACCGACCACAGGAAAGTCGAGAGACGTCATGTAGATTGTTCACCCTTATGCCTTGAGTAATAAGGTTGATAATTGGTGGATAGTCACTGAGCGCGTTAGTAAGTGCGTGACAATCTATGTGGTTGGTCGGTGTTCCCAAGCCTCTTTACGCTGCTGCAGAGTTCGTCTAGGCTTTATTGAAAACTGAGCCTTATCTCATACATCACAGTACCTTCATTACAATAGCTATTTTTTTACCTATTTAAGTTCGAACACAAATAAATGTGATCGTTTGATGTGTAGCGACAATTACAGCAACCTGCACTACACGGTGAGCGGACACGAGGCGTCCACTCTGGCCGCGCGGCTCAACGCTGAGCTGCGTGCGCGTGGCGTGCCGGGGACTGAAGCTGACGCGCATGCACAGGTATATACCTACAGCAACCTGCACTACACGGTGAGCGGACACGAGGCGTCCACTCTGGCCGCGCGGCTCAACGCTGAGCTGCGTGCGCGTGGCGTGCCGGGGACTGAAGCTGACGCGCATGCACAGGTATATACCTACAGCAACCTGCACTACACGGTGAGCGGACACGAGGCGTCCACTCTGGCCGCGCGGCTCAACGCTGAGCTGCGTGCGCGTGGCGTGCCGGGGACTGAAGCTGACGCGCATGCACAGGTATATACCTACAGCAACCTGCACTACACGGTGAGCGGACACGAGGCGTCCACTCTGGCCGCGCGGCTCAACGCTGAGCTGCGTGCGCGTGGCGTGCCGGGGACTGAAGCTGACGCGCATGCACAGGTATATACCTACAGCAACCTGCACTACACGGTGAGCGGACACGAGGCGTCCACTCTGGCCGCGCGGCTCAACGCTGAGCTGCGTGCGCGTGGCGTGCCGGGGACTGAAGCTGACGCGCATGCACAGGTATATACCTACAGCAACCTGCACTACACGGTGAGCGGACACGAGGCGTCCACTCTGGCCGCGCGGCTCAACGCTGAGCTGCGTGCGCGTGGCGTGCCGGGGACTGAAGCTGACGCGCATGCACAGGTATATACCTACAGCAACCTGCACTACACGGTGAGCGGACACGAGGCGTCCACTCTGGCCGCGCGGCTCAACGCTGAGCTGCGTGCGCGTGGCGTGCCGGGGACTGAAGCTGACGCGCATGCACAGGTATATACCTACAGCAACCTGCACTACACGGTGAGCGGACACGAGGCGTCCACTCTGGCCGCGCGGCTCAACGCTGAGCTGCGTGCGCGTGGCGTGCCGGGGACTGAAGCTGACGCGCATGCACAGGTATATATACCTACAAAAACGTAGAAATATAAAAAATTAACAATAAAACCAAAAATATATTATTATAAAATATAAAAAGTAAACAGCAGAAAATCCTAAAAATAATTGCATTACAGATACCGGAACGGTTCTTGAGCGCTCGATGGAAGAGTGGGGATCGCTGTGCGCATCGTACACTTTATGACAAATAAAACGCACACCCGTTTATTAATTATTGGTCGTGAGGTAAGTGTAGCAGGAGTAAAGAACAAATCCCTTGTGACGGCTATGACGCGATGCGCTACGGACCAATCACTGCACTTTCCCCGCCCCAAGTCTCACTTCATACCACCAAAGGGACCCAATAACTCACTTTTGCGTCAGCGCTCAAGAATCGTGCCGATGATTGTAATAACAACATTAATACGAGTAATAGTGCAATTGGTTCAAAACAATTGGCTGTAATTACATGACTGTGGACATATTATTACTAACTAAGAAATCTAACCGATAAAACCTGACATCACAAAATGCTACATCGTTAAGTTCTGAACGTTTACTTCCGTATGCTTGACATCAAAGCAACCAGATATACTATTTTTTTTTTTGGAAATTATCATCATCTACAGCCCGGGGTATATAGATCTCGCTTTTCTTGTGCCATGCTCGGTATGTTCCACACTCTTGTGCCACTCATCCAGGATATTCTTGCAATTTCGTCAGCCCATCTCGCTGTCGGACATATTAAGACATTTTTGGTCTAAAAATCTTCCCTTTTTGAACGGAAAAAATGTACACCTTGCTTCTCTGTCTCCAATCTAACTACTTAGGCTAAACACGCTCCACATTTCATTCTTCTAAAACTCATTTTAGGGCGACGAAAAAGAAGCAAAAGAAGTAGAAGAAGCCCCGCCCCGCGCGCGCTCGTACGACCAACATAAGCAGAGCCACGACAATGGTAAGTATGCCTGCAGGCGCGGACCAAGGCTTGGCTGCACTAATACCGACCCACTAATTATAACGCCCATATTTATTTACTTGTTTCTGGAAATGGGATTTGAACTCAGTGCCAACGCATTATAGATCTTATATCAAACAAGCGTAGACATAAAAAAAAACTAGTTGTCGCACACACAACTTCAATACCTACTTGAACTAAATGTATGTGATAGTTGATTACGTTTTCGCGATTATATGATACAGGTGAAACGGAGAGAGTTTTTAGTTAGTTGGTCTGCATCTCATACTTATATATTATGACCACACATTTGTGATATATCGTGATCGTGTAGTATACGACAAAACTGGCAGTTATATAACGCGAAAGCGAGAATATACGAGACTTGTCACTGCTCGCACGTTTTATGCCCGCGGCTGGCACGACTCTTATCGATTATGATAAAACAAAATAGTTTCATTTTATTTGTATAAGGAAGGAATACGTCCGATTTCCAGAAATAAGTAAAAGTGGTTTGCATCTAGGTGATCCAACGTAGGGTTTCATTGAACGCATACGTAGCGTCTCCGTTGGTTTATCGATCGAACGGTGACAACGCGTAGACGCTACATATCTAACGAATTTCTACGCAGGGAATACACTAAATGCAAATACACTAAGAGCTAATTTCACCAATGATACTGAACGCGATCAGAAATTCTAAACGGCGTTCAATATGCCATAGCATGAACGCGTTCAGTTTCATAGGTAAAATCCGCTCTAAGAATATGGGTGTTAGTCCCTCGAATGCCGTGTCCCCGTACACCAGACTATTGTAAATTGTATGTTGTGTTCACGGATTTAGATATCCCTACCTTTCGCCTTTGTAACCTATGGATCAGGACCTACAAAGGTGAATAAACAAGCTATGACGCTTGACGTTGTATAAAGGAGTTACGTTAGAAAGAGGTCGACATATATGTTTCATTTGGTAACCTTTTTTTTTGAAAGAAGTCTCTATAAATAGGTCTACAATTTGTGTAAATAATGTTATGAGCCTGATAAAATCTAGTCAATCAAAAGAAATCTCATAGAAATCCCTATAAATGAATATTAATCATTGTTATGAAATTAATTATATTCGAAAACTGACATTTAGTGGGACAGTGGGGTGTTCCTTCCAGTGTCGTTATTTTAATTTCTATGTATCTAATCCTTTGTAGTATGTCATCTCTAACTTCTGAATAGTCTAGCTACTATAGTTATTATAATGTAGAAATATTATTATCTAGATTTATTTACAACGCCGTAGATGACTTCGCAAATTATATTTGAGTTTGCTTCGTACACGGATTGCAGTAAAATATTATGCCTTTAGATTTTTATTCTTGCTTTTTATTAGTAAGCACAAGTGGCACAAAAAAAAATAGATTGATGATGAAAAATGAGTACCCTGTTTTAGATCGCTTTTGGGACACATGCCCAAAGTATCTTGTACCCCAACATACTTCTGGAGTATGCACCGAGTCAGGGACTTTATAGACAAATAGGCCTCCTCTCTGTTGGATGGAGCAGGCCGTAATAGGGATGTTTACTAACTAAATAAAATATGATTCTAATTAGTCCGTCTGTTAGATTATCGAAAAATATTGGACACGTATTTTTTGTTTTATCAAATCAATAAAAATGAAGATGAAACGCTTTGAGTGGGAGGTTGTGACGTCACTGCTCGCTAAGAAATGTCATACTAATGTCTTAGAATATATATGACGTCACACGAGTTTTCAAAGGACTGTATCGTCTTCATTGTTTGTTTCCGTGAAAAAAGAAAAAATATGTGTCCAATATTTTTTGGAAATCTATCTGACGGACTAATTAGTTTTTTTTTTTTGTTAACATCCCTATTCAACGCGCGGGCCCAGTACTGGAGGCCTAAAAGTACTACTTGTGCAGTGATTCGTATTATAATCCTATTATGATTTTGCTAAAGCTCCAATTTTAGGCCCCCTGGCCTTCTTATAATATCAGACTGCAATTCGTGTTCGTACTCGGCGGGTATGTGACGTGTGTGTCGCGACAGAGTCGGAGACGGCGCTGTCGGGCGCGGTGGGCGCGAGGTACCAGAGCCTGCAGTCCGTGCCGCAGACAGGTCAGTGCCTCAGGGCTGTTCGGGGTACCACTCACCAGGGCTAGGGGGCTACTTGTGCTTGTCATGTGTGACGGTTGAGGACATGTTGTTTGGCTAGGCCGATGTAACGAGATTTGTGTTACTGCGAAACCATACAGTTTATGGGCAGGCGAAGCCATTAATACTTTAAAAAATCTGCATAGCTAACAGAATACGCATACCTAAAGCACTGGGTCTAGATTCCAGACCCAGTGTATGTACCTAGAATATAAACTCTAGATGCATTAAACCTTGTACTTAGAAGAGTTCCTTGAATAACTTGAGACTTGTCTGCTTGTACAAAATAAAACAAACAAACAACTCTTAGCATTCCTCATAATATCAATAATCGTGCAATAAACTAACGGATCCTTGGGCTGCATGCCAGCTTCCATGCCGACACCATTATTAATCTAACGGTGAATTATATTAGTAGGTATTTATTATAATGATCTGAAAACCATCTAAAATTATACAAATCTGGCAGCCAGACAACATTTTTCAACCTTTTATCTGACACAGTACAAATGAGCTCTCACTTTACAATGCTATTTCAGTATGGCGTCTATTGGTCGGTTCATTCCAAATGTTGGTGGCTTGGCCCCAACTCCTGAATATGTTACATCTGTGTGCGTCCTAGCATCATCGGAATAGGGTCCAAATTAGTGTCCTATAGCTGTAGCAAATCCGTTTCGACCCTAAAGTGTTCATCACAAACTTTTGCTAAGTTTAACTTGGGTGAAAGGTCTTCTCAGGTAAGCAAGCATGCTCGCATGTCCGACTATAAATAAAATCTGTTAGTGCTTCAGTATACAACAAATAGATAATATTCTCATTAGTTTAAGATTAAAATTCATTAGTATTGTGGTGTATCGTTTACTCGTTTAGCAGTAAGTGTATAAGGTTGTATGGCACGCTCGTTAGTCGTGTCCGTGTGGTTTACTTGACTTGTTACTGAGTTGTAGAGCGTCGCGCGCCGCAGTAGCTCACCTGGCCGGCGATCTTGTGTGTGTTTGTGTGCATCCTCCTGTCCTGTGTGTGTGCGCACCGCGTGACGATTGTTTGCCACCTGCATGCTGTTCATACTAACGTTTAACGAAGTTCTATGTTATTATAAAATTATGCAAACGTAACATTCCGGTGTGCGTCTCCTCTCCCGACCACATACGTGTGAGCGCGACAGGAGACGTGCGACCATGAGCGTTACGTGTCCCGGGCTGACAGATGATCGTCAAACTACTGCGCTGGTTGGGGTCCCATCTGTGTAGTGTGATGTCAAACGCGATCTCCGTATTGCAATCATCGCTACTACGAGCACGCTTTGACAAGTACATATCTATATATTTATTTATTCTATCTTATTAATCACTAATTTATTTTTCTCTCTATCACCACCCTGTCTACTAACGACGCTCGCATTCCATATAATGTCACCCCCACTGTTCGTGTAACCCCACTAACTTGCGCCACATAACATCGGGCAGCCTTACGGCCGCTCCGTCCCGCACTAACCGCGACGCCGCCCGGCTCGGCCTCCCCGCCATGTCCGCACGAGCCCGTAACCCCTCTCGTTAACATGGGCGGCGTCGAGTCCTCCACTAACGAACTCCCGCTATCCGCCATCACGTTCCGCACGACGTCGTGGCCGCACCTCGCGTCCGGCCACGCGGGCTCGCGCCACAGCCCAGAGTGTAGCACCTCGCGGGACGCAGGGCGGCGCCAGCGGCACAGCATCGCCGGCCAGATGAGCTACCTCAAGATGCTCGGGCTCGGCGCGCGCGGCAAGCTGTCGGCCGCGGGACTCTTCAGCACCGCCGTCATCTCGGGCTCCAGCTCGGCACCCAACCTGCGCGTCATGATACCCACGGCGGCCTCCAGCAACGGTGAGTGACGTCCCGCCCTCCCGCACACCTCCCGTGCGTCCAGCGACCCTGACGCTCGTTCTTCCGCAGCGGCAGTGGAGGGCTTCGGCGGCGTGCCGGCCATCCGACCGCTGGAGACACTGCACAACGCGCTGTCACTGCGGCAGCTGGACGCGTTCCTGGAGCGCGTCACTGCTGCACCCGTGCTGCTGGGCACTCCGCCCGCACCCGCAGTGCCCGCACCGCACAAGCAGCCGTCGCCCACCAACAGTGAGTCCCGCCACAGTAGCCGGCGCGTGTCCAGCTACACAAACACTAACGCTGCTCATCCCCAGGTGTAGGCTGGAGCGGTCCGTCGTCCCTGATGTCGTCATCGGGCGAGCTGCCCAGCGGCCTGTCATCGGCGGGGCCCTCGTCGCCCAACTCCAACTACGCGTCCAACTCAGAACATAAGACTACGTCCACCGAGAGGTATACAGAGACAAATTACTGGAGCTAAAATTCTTAGTGAAATGATAACCAGCTTGAATGCGTTTTCCGGACATTAGAGTCGATGCCACTCTTCTGTACATTTTGTTTTGGTTTTAATTTGTCTAACGTGTTCTGGAAGATGTCTTCAATTTCTGTTGGTTACAGCGCTATCACTTGACTAGATCTGTATTATAAACACTTCAAATCTGCTAATGTTGCTTGATGTTAGTTTTACTGTTCTGTTTTCTGTTATTTGTTTAATGTCAACTAAGGGACTATCTTTATATCTCATTTGAAAGTGAGACTTATGAACTGAACCTTAACTCTTACAATTCAGTCTGCAAGTGGACGAAATGTGTAAAACGTTTCTTCCAGTTGCTGAGTCTATTCGGAACCATGTTGTTTTCTCATAAGTCGGCGCCAGTTCACGGTAATTCATTGTTCATATTGTTGGTGCTTGTATCACTCATGGTCGGGAGTTGTAGAGAGCAGGCGCAGCCGAGCACAGGCTGGTAACTAAACATTATGGATTCCAGTAGCAATTGGAGTAAAAATGTGCCGAGCAAGCTCCCTCAGTGGGAGGGCGAGGCGGCGACGTTGTGCGCGTTGGACGCGAGCCTGCACCCATACATGCCGCACTCCAACCTCGCAGGTACCTCACGCTCACTCACATAGCTCGACTAGGGAGCGACCGCGCCAAACTACAAGTGAACAGAACTTACCTAGATAGTTGTTTGAAGTAACGTGTAGCAACCCACAGTGCGCTTGTAGCTGTCGTTGAGATCAGTTGTATTACAAAGTTGCAGAGTTGACCGGTGGATACCTATAATTATACCTAAATATAAACGTTGCACAATATCGTCGCTTGTAACAAAATACTCCATTTAAATAAGAACGCAACTATTTTAATAATACCTTCTATTAATTTATGGTTCGTTGTTGCATGATTATAAAATGCATGCGCTGCACTCTCTGCTAATAATTATTTCAAGGCGAATCTTTTCATGAGAATGATCAAATAGCTTAGTAACATTATAATCGACAAACAATTACTAATAATAATATGGAGTTTGCATGATAAATTAATATCTAATTATTCATTTAAGTATTATATAAATGTTCGAATATTTAAGTATGTTTATGTTTTCATGCAAACCATAACAATAACCACTGTCACATTGCAGTTCTTACTGACAACAGTAAAAAACATATTTCAAATGAGTAAATGGTAAAAAAGGTTTTTAAAATCCATATCGGTCATGCAGTAATAGATCTTTAGATTTGGAATTAATAATATAATTTGGGGGGGGGGGGGGGGGTAATAATATCTTATATTAGTTAAAAAAAAATACAAGTACCTAAATTGATGTCTAGAAAAACAAAGTATACTTCACACTGGCTACTTTAAACATTCCAAAATAAGGTAAAATTAGTAGCCAGTTCAATTAAAAATCTGTATAAGTATCAATATTGAAGCCTTTTGTTCCAAACACAGTTGATATAATAAGTGTTTCTCTTCGGCGCAATGTTTCAGGTTCATCTATTAGCGGCGACGTGACGCCGGTGTCCATAGCCTCGGAACTGGACTTCAACAGCAACGAGGCTACCGCCGGATCTATCACTGACCATGATCTACTGGTACGGCACTAATTATTATCATCATTCTCCTATCTTTATTCCAATTTAAATGGGGTTGGCGCAGCATTTGATATTTCTCTATTAGACGTGTAATAGTGAAGTATCTCGTCAAACATTACAAAATATTATAAAGTTTGTAAAGCTCAATGTGGACTAAAAGGCAAAGCACTAGTTTTTTTATTTTTTTGGTGGGTGGAAAATCATCGAATAAGAATCCTTTCGATAATCCACAGCCCCGACGGGGTATTTAAACTACTTCATGATGATTTTTCATTCATTTTCTGACGAAATTCGCGTGTTCGAGTAAACAAAAAGTTAATAATAATAAATAATAATATTCCACAACTATCACACAACGCCATCTAGTCCCAAGCTAAGCAGAGCTTGTGTTATGGGTACTAGACAACTGATAAACATACTTATATATTTCTAAATACATACATATTATAGATAAATTACACCCAGACACAGAACAAATGATCGTGCTCATCACACAAACATTTGTCCTGGGTGGGAATCGAACCCACGACCTCCGGCATAGCATTTAGGGTCACTAACCACTAGACCAACAGGCCAGTCTGTATGTTTTGTAACTGCCCTTTATTTATTAACACTGCTTAGTAAAATAATAATGAATTACGGTAAGAGTAACGTGTTTTGTGAACATTTTGTTAATATAACATGAGCCATTTAATAAATGCTATGAATATTGCTTTTACATTTAACATCACCAAGTAATTAAGTATTTAGTTGCAACGCCCACTTAACTGATTAATAATAACTAGCTTGACTACTTATACCTTATTCAAAGATTTCTAGGAGGATTATTGTAAGTATGACTTATTTCAAAGTGATTAAAGATGTCTTTTGAATATCTGTTTGCTTTTACAGAGTGCTGAAGGCGAAGACGATGAAGAAACCCTCTCAGTTGACCCGTGCGGCTCACCGGTCAAGATGATCAAGAACGATCTGAGCCCACAAACCTACGCCGCGGTCAACTCTCTAAGACTGGACAACAGTCAACCGTCCACTAGTAAATGCTCCACGGAGTTCTTCGGGCTAAGCTTGCAACAGACGAAAGAATGTTTCCACAAAGACATGCCATCAAGCAGCAAAAATTATAATTTAGATAACGACCTTAAACAAAAGGTTTCTAAGGAAAGTACACAGTATATGTCCAATCTTGATTCGCCGAATTTGCAAAGCAAAGTGAAAAAGAATGAAATTCTGAATAATGGGAGTAGAAGGTATAGCGACAGTAGTGCACAAAAAAGTAATGTGAGCTCCCAAGCGACTGTGTCTGGCAGTCGGTTCAAGACGACTTTAGTGACAGATGACCAGTTGAGGCCAAGCACCTCTACAGACAGTGCCAATAACGCGACTAACGAGCCGGGCATGCCGCTGGTGACGAAGGCTAAAAGTACTACCGTTAAACCAGGTTTTACTATATCCGAGTAGTTCATGTAGAATGGTTGAGTAAAGCTCTTTCATACGGTGGTTCGTCGCGGTTTCAAATTATACAATTTTAAAAATCAGCAGGCGCATTTCTATAATCACCTTGAAATGTCTTAACTTGGAAACGGCTCTGGAAATGCTCGCGTGAACCATCTGCATGGAGTTCAATCATTTAGATAGTCGTGTGTTTTAGTTCCAATAGTAGTGCATTCAGTGTAGTTTTATCATAACAATCTCATAAACTCAGCACAGAGGAGTACCTACTTTTTTATTAGCCTTTTTGATATTTTAACCTGTGCTTGCAGTTTATTTATTTATTGATGAATCTTATTTTTTTACACTCATTGCTGTGATTATACTAATGATTTTTCCTCTCCTCATATTTTTTATGATTTGTATATTCAGTGTAATAAAGTTATTAATAAAACTTTTAATACATAGGTTTTACAAATTGTGCTAACTGTCATATTACTAAGTTATTTGTATATGAGATTTCAAACAAATGTATTTTGTATGAATGTTTTGTGTTCATAGATGTAGCTTTATTGAATCAGGGGCAATTAGTAAGTCGATGGATTAATGTCTGTTAAGTAGTGCCGTTTGCCTTACCGGTTCGCTTGATTGTGCGCAAAAACAATTTTCAAAAAATTATGAGATAATATACCTATTGAATGTATTAGATAAGAATTTACATCAAAATATAATGATTGACAAAAAAGGATTTCTTTTATTAAATTATTGCCCCTATTTCCGCAGCTAAACAAGACTAGTTAAGCAGTTTGTTAAACTGTTATAATGTTTACAAGGCCAACAAATTACAAAAAAAAATTGATTAACTTCTATCCAGTTTAAACTTAATGCTACTCAGGCACAACTAGATAAGAAACTAAATAAACAAAAAAGCGCACGAGTTAATTTTCTAATTTTTTAACATTCATTACGAATTTGATATGTTTAAAACCGCACATGGACCATGAGTCAACATTTATTAAATAACAAACATTTGGGTAGGATTAATGATCACGATGATGATGCATTCACTTAAAAGACGTTAGAAATTTAGCGTAAATATGCTTTACTGGATGACTGTGCAAAACCATAAAATTACCAGGTCATCTTTGTTTACCAATTACCATAGAACTAAATTTAGACCTATGGTAATTGGTAAACAAAGTACCGAGTTAGTACATCACTCACCTTCGGTTTGCCGACGATATAGTGGTCATGGCTGAGACCATGGAAGACCTCAGTACAATGCTCGATGACCTCAGTAGAGCTTCCGAAAGAGTGGGTCTTAACATGTACAAAATCAAGGTTATGTTGAATGTTCATGTCACAGAAGAGATAAAAGAGGTTAGAAAGGCCATGTGGGCGGGGCACGCGCGCCGCTTATATGATCAGACGATCATATGTCGACAAAATTTGATTTACTGACCAACAATCGCGCTCATATTGTGACAGCGAACGGAGCTCCGCGAAAAAAAAAGAATTATGCCGTGTTGCGCGATTATTACGTGTCGGAAAAGAAGCCAGGTGTGCAGTGTGGCTCGAGAAGGGATTTCTCTTCATCGGTAAGTCTAAAAACCTTAAAATACAAGTGATATTTGTAATTATTACAATAGTATTATGTAGTTCGCAGACAAAAATGATACAATCGCAAGCAGAAACGAAATTATGTACATTGCTTGCAATACGTGGGTACCATCTTGTACTACGTGGGCGATTGCGCAATGCATTTCGTTCACTGCGAACGTCGCGTGCGACGAGCCAAAGCTTAAATTCTGCCTACTCTTTGCGTTTCGATAGTGTTGTACCAAGTTGTCAATAATGTCGATATTTAGTATGTGTGAATGCATTCAAATGATTATTATGTTATGATTAAAATAACTTTTGTTTATCCCATACTATCAATATCTTATTATTGTTTATTGATTGTTTTTCATCTAAAATTTGTTTTGAGGTTAGCCATTTATAAATCGAAACATACATTTTAAATTTTATTTTTAGGTTTCCAACAGATCCAGATATGTTACAGACCTGACTAAAGCTATTATAGAAAAATATTAGTGTGAGATTGCATTTTATTCTAAAAAATTCGAATTTGAAAGATAGCAAG
The DNA here is from genome assembly GCA_949316265.1 of Diarsia mendica. Classification (NCBI taxonomy): domain Eukaryota; kingdom Metazoa; phylum Arthropoda; class Insecta; order Lepidoptera; family Noctuidae; genus Diarsia; species Diarsia mendica. The sequence continues at coordinate 19,098,040 of OX438897.1, forward strand.
CGCATGCTATTGCTACTTAATAAATACGTTTTATTTCAAGACAATAATAAAATCTGAATTGAAATTGAATTTCAAGTACTTAATGTTCAATATTTGAAAAAAATCTTTTATGTTTACTTTTTATCTTTAATTTTTTATGTGTGAGAGACCAATAAATATTTTTGCTTTCTTATTTTCTTTCTTTCTGTCCCGTCCCGAAATTAAAGCAAAAACTGCAAAACTTAAAGTAACAAAACTCAAGTAATTTTATCGATATACATTATCGACCTTTTGGTCACCGTAACATGTATGAGAAATATACGCAAGTGTGAGTGTACGTCAAACGCAATGTTTGCGCTAGTGTGACAACCAGTAGCAAGCTCGCGATCTAAGTGAGTGCGGTTTATTTGTGTGCATAATTCGCGTACTTATTAGCGTCTTGCATGTAGTGGATATAGAGAGTGGGAGACAAGCGGCGACACGCGTTCTAATACAAATCAGGAACTATTTCCTTTCTAACCTCTTTTATCTCTTCTGTGGTTCATGTAACACCCACTCCTATCAAGATCGCAGACTCTACGCTCGAAGTTGTGGACGATTATGTCTACCTGGGACAAACGGTCCAGGTGGGTAGATCTAACTTCGAGAAAGAGGTCAATCGTCGAATCCGACTCGGCTGGGCAGCGTTCGGGAAGTTGCGCGGTATCTTCTCGTCCAACTTACCCCAGTCACCCAGTGTCTCAAGACTTTCGTCTTGAGACACTGGCAACACACACTGGTCATAGACATACACACGATTACATACGGGACCGAAACGTGGTCGCTCACAATGGGCCTCATCAGAAAGCTCAAAGTCACCCAAAGGGCAATGGAGAGGGCTATGCTCGGAGTTTCCTTGCGTGATCGAATCAGTAATGAGGACATCCGCATGAGAACCAAGTTTACTGACGTAGCCCGAAGAATCGCCAGTGCAGGGCACATTGCTCGCAGAACGGATGGCCGATGGGGCCGAAAAGTTCTGGAATGGCGACCGCGAACCGGAAGACGTTGCGTTGGAAGGCCTCCCGCTAGGTGGACCGATGACCTGGTCAAGGTTGCGGGAACCCGCTGCATAAGAGACGCACGGGACCGGTCAATGTGGCGACACCTGGGGGAGGCCTATGTCCAGCAGTGGACGTCTTTTGGCTGAAATGTATGACTATCAAGATACAGAATGTCAGTAGGTATATTAATCTATACTGATCGAAATTACCGACATAAACTGCTTTGCTTTATCGTAATCGAATCTTAGATTATTACATTACAAGTGAATGCTCCAGTGCACTTAGTTACTTTTTTTACCGATCGATAGGTACACACGGCTACACATCAAGCTATACAAAACCAGTATAATCTGATCGTTCATTGTGCGAAAAGATCTAGTAAAGTGAGGCCAAGATTTACTGGTTTTGTATAGCTTGATGTGTAGCCGTGTGTACCAGCATAAGGTAACTCCTGTTTGCCTTTTGCTTACTTGTAGGCCTCGAATTTGTCTGGTATTATACTGATCATGTGATCAGAATAAGACCACACTTGTTTGTATTATCACTGCACTTGGCTAATTTTACTTATGTGATTGTCATACAAAGTATAGTACTTGTGTAGCACAAGTACTATACTTCTGTCTGCTAAGTATGAAATTGTAATTGCAATTTCAAGTGCTATCTATGACTGTGTTCACCACAAGAACATGGAGGCAATAACTAAAGTAAAACGAAATATTAGGCTTTGGCTCTTTAATTAATATCAGTATATCACACATACTATAATTTAAAGCTCACAATAAGCTAAGCTTAACTTAAAACTTATGACCAGACCAATCACATATTAATAATAAAAGCTACACATATAACAAAACAACTTGTTTTTTATTCCGATTTAACAGATTTAGGAGCCATGTTGACCATAGCCAGGAGAGTGTTGAAGATGCCCCTGTGCCGAACACCCGGCATGAGCAACATCACCGTAGATAGAATGTACATCAGGAATGTATTGTTGATGGAGGAAGCCATCCATGCCAGTGTCACCAGCAAACAGATGGAAAGTATGTAGTACTGAAACAAAAGAAATTAGATGGTTACAATTTAATAGGTTTCACACTTTTATGATAAGTTTTTTATGTTTCTTTGTTCATGTTTCACAATATTAGCTTTGCAATATTGACTTTGTTTTACAGCATTGTGTCCATGTTTACATTACAGATTATCTCAAATATTGATGTCAAAATGGCTCATGTTAAGTTACCTACCACAAAAGTTGATACAGACTTATCATCTGATAGGTACTGTTAGCCTGCATCATCCCCGTACTGGGCAAAGGCCTTTCCCAATGACTTTCAAGTTGTTTCAATCTACATAACTAGTAGGATGAAATGTCATTATTGACTCAAACAAAGATATTGCTAAGTATGTTTGCAATTGAATGGAAGATCATAAGTACCTACTGTCAAAATGTTTTTTATTTTCTTAGGAATGCATGACATGACTGTGTTAAGAAAATTATCTTACCATGCAAGGGCTGGTTTCTCTCATCGAATAGAACTGGCGGACATTGTGCAAGCTTTTATTGTAATTAGTTACAATACTTTTGCAAACATCTTCAAACATTTTCTCATGATGTCCAGTCCATGCAGCAGGTCCATAAAGCGAATTACAGATAACGGGCACAATAAAGTCCACGAAATTAAGGAGTAGGCCAATAACGGCGAATATGGCGAGAGAATTGAGATCCAGTAGCCAAATGAGAAGATATAGACAAGAGACAGCGCCAACTATAGCACATGGGTGCCACTGTTGTTCCCACAAGATGACGGACTTCAGAGGAAGTACAGCCATGCGCCAACCTTCCAGGAACCGCTTCAGCTTCTTTACCTGCTGCTCCTGTAGAATAAAGGTTTTTCTTTGATTATCTAGGTGGGTATCTGCATTTTATTTTCTTGCATCCAATAATTGTTCATTTCTCATAAATCGAACATTGTTGGATGTATTTTTTCTATGAAAAACCATAGAAATAAGTACTAAAATCTCTGGGTAATTTTCTTGTTTTCAGTCATGAAGAAGTACGTAATGAAATTCTTATTCATTAAAATTGAACAATGCACTCTTACCTGATTCAGGGAAACTGTTTGTTCAGCCATTATTATTTTTTTATAGATATTATCACGTTTGGGAATGTAAGTGAATTGCAAAAATTAAAATCACACAACGCACATTCAAAACAATAAAACCAAATCAATCGAAACCGCACGAAGAATGAACAGAATTATGGTGCTATTTTCTGTGGCCGTGTATTAGGATAGTCAGATCAAGTTAGTCAGATGCTTGTTGCAGCGGAACAGACAAGGAAGGAAATAAAAAATCTTGAACGATTTAAATCGGACGGGTTGACTAAATGTCAAAATACATTTCCGATTTATTTCGCGCCAGATGGCAGCACTTTACTCAACATTTTGTCTTGTCGGTATACCTACACGTTTTTGGCACACAGATGTTTTTTAAAAATACTAGTTGAAAAATAAATACAGAAACATATAAATGGAAGCTATAAATAGATATAAGCTGTGTTAATTGAGATTTATGACGCTAGTAATATTTGATCTCCAGTCAACTAATTATAACTAGGTAAGGTAGCCCGCGAAATTCAAAAAATCTTTCGTTTTTTGCCATTTACCGATCAGTGTCAGGTTGTTAATAAAATAAGATTCGCGGCCGTAACAAATTTGTACTAATTATTAATAATGATTAAAATCACCAATACAACCATCCCAATTCATGTAAGTCTCTTGAGTGGCAATTTGATCTGAGAAAAAGTCGTTCAATTGGTGATTTTTCATTGCATTGATACTCAGTAAGTCAGTAAAGTCACAGAAAATTCGAATTTCTCTGCCTTAATATCGCAGATAAATTAAAAAACTAAAAAAAGTCCACATAGACGGGGCGGTCTATGTGGACTTTTTTTCGTTTTTTAATTTATTATGTTATTATTTAAAACACAAACTTTGATTATTTTATCAAATCATTTAATAAAAGACACCATATAAAAATATAAAGCAATAACATTATTATTTTCCTTGTAGCATTTCCCAATTATATTGGTAGGTAGGTAGGTAGCATATTAGAATATATTTGTCACAGGAAGAACATGATCATATAAAATTAAATTTCAAAGTTTCATCATCTATTTGATCCTGCGGAAGTAGCGTTTTGCAGGGTTTTTGGCCTTCTCGTGGGTCAGGGTCTGAAATAAAAATCTTTTTTACTATGTACTTAGACATCACTTTCACCTAGGTTAGGCATATTATCACAAAAAACAAGTTTACTGTTCTTTATAATGCAATTAACTGTTTATCTCTGCACCATTGTTAACTTTTTGATTAGAAAAGTACCGAATTATACTGTTTACAAAAATATCACGATTATCGTCATAATATCTACTGCAATAATAACAATGTATCTTGCCTATAATTCTATTGAATACACTGTTTCTTTCACAACAATAAAATGTAGTTTTACTTACGACAATGCATTCATCTTCAGTGAAGTCATACTGGCGACCGCAGACAGCACCAGACTCCTCTATTACTGACTTGGTTTCAAGCTGGTTATCATTCACCAGGGTTGTGACACTCTGAAAAACTTATATTTGTTACAATTTAAACTTAAAATAATAAAACATAAATATCTCCTGTCACTGTCCAGTTTTGAAAAGGATCAAAACACTAAACACTACTATTGTAATGCGAAATTTCAGATGGATGGATGTTTGTTACTCAATCAGGCCAGAATGGATGAACAGATCTGGATGAAATTTAGTACAGAGATAAATTATAGTCTAGAGTAGCATATAGGCTCAGTACCGTCTTTACCATAAGGGCACAAGGGGCACTTGCCCAGGGCCCCCATCCTCAGAGGGCCCCGAAGGGCCGACAATTTCTCTCACATTTAATCTCAAAAAACTCATTACACTTTTCTCAATGCCCGAATATCGATTATTTTCAGATTTATTCGAATCAATATATTTATATGAATTTGAGTGACATCAAGCCTACAAGGTCTCGGTTGTGTGCGGTATATAGACACTGTAGCTTCTTGCTTAATTTAAACTTAGTGCGCTTTTTGGCTGTACTAAAGGGCTGTTTTTGGTCTGATATAACTTACCAGACATTTACTTGAGTTTATAAATTTTATAATCTAGAGTCTATAATGTCTATTTTCAAGTTACATATCATTTGATTTTTTATTCAGTTATTCAGTAATTTAAAAGTATTTCTGAACGCATCCTACCTAATTTACTAAGAACACCATCTAGCGATCATCCATGCAAACCGCTCCAATGCCAAATTCAAGCGACCATAAAAAATGTCGACTTTGTCTATGGTTGGGGCTTGGGGGAATCCCCGGATAAATTATGAAAAACTTTCAGTCGGAACTTTTTGCCTAAAGTTATTACTTATTATATCACTTATTTTCACAGAAGTGTCGTGATTTAATTTTGTTTAATGTAATTTGGGTAAATTCCAAAAGGGCCCCAAATTCTTGTGTGCCCAAGGGCCCCAGCACAGTCTAAGACGGCTCTGTATAAGCTACTATGTTTTTTTGTTATTAAGTTGCAAGCATCTGCTATTATATGAATATAATAATAAACAGGATAGGTTTCAAGAACTCACTAGAACTGGTACTTATGGATGAATAGTTGGTTCAGGACATGACCACTAACCTTGACTTTGGCATTGGGCATTTGTTCCTCATACTCCTCTCCTAAATTGAACTTGAGCTCTACTGTGCGCAACAATGAAGAGTTCTTAATTGTCATTTGATTGCCATCCACTGTGATTTCCATCAGCGGTGACGACATTGACATCATTTTACGACCCATGTATGGAACTCCTGTAACAATATTACATTGGATATATATATTTTGTGGAAGTTTCTTATTAGTAAACTATAACACAAAGTAAAGTGTGGTGAAAACACAATATAAAACGACATGAAACAATTTGAACTAGAAAAATATTAATAGGTTGATATAAAAATAATATTTAGGTACACACCTACTGCAGTGAAATAGTCATCAATGTCCTCATTCTTGTAGTGTTGGTATTTTCCAGCAATCGACGTCATGTTTGTGTTTTTGAGTTCCCTCTTTACCAGCTACTGAGATCGCCTGAGATCTAGTTTGAAAAGAGTTCAGAAGAATCAAAATTAATTACTTAAATACTTATCTAATCGCCACAAAATTTATCAATCACGTACGCTGCAAAGTTCGATAATGCATAAAATTTAAGATAAGTTATAGGTGCTGATGCACGGCATCTACTGTAAATTGTAATCTGAATGAACAATGAGACTTAGAATTAATATTTTAGAATGGTATCGTGACCACACACTATACCTGTATGTACACAGGCCTAACGAAGAATACAGAATCAATACAGAATAATCGATTTGTTAATTTGTTTGCGAATGTGTAAACTAGTTTTGTGAGTTTAAAAATTTATCCTTTGTCCAGTTTTGCGGCTGTCAGATAGCTCGCAGATAAACAAACAAAAGTCATCATGACCAATCAGAACTACAGACAGTGATGCGCTGGTAAAGATGTCGATAACAACTGATAACAACTGACCTTAAAAAATTACGACAAAATGATTGATTTCTTATTGTAAATACGTTTTTTTTTTAATGTTATTAGGTATTAATATTTTGCTGTAAACAGGCATTAAGGTGGATGCTTCAGGGCTGCGGATATCGAAAAGTTACCGCGGCTCCGACACAAGGGCGAGGAAGAAGGAACATGGGTTGGTTTTTAGTCAGTAGAAGTCTGACACTCCCCTTCGCTCTGCCCAAGAGCGGGGGGGGTTATTCGATGATTTTCCACCCACCAAAAAAAAAAAAAAAAAGGTGGATGCTTCAGGGTAACCCGCGAACTTCGAATTTGTAATTTTCCGGTCAGTGTCAGGTTGTATGATATAATATCTTATAGGACCCGCGACCGTAACAAATGTGACATTCCAGAGTAATAATGATTTTAATGACCAATACAACACTTTTTATTTTGAAGGGTGGGAAATCATCAAAAGACTCCTCCCAGTCTAGGCAGAGTGGTACGGAGTGTCAGACTTCTACCGACTAAAAATCACCCATGTTCCTTGCGCGTTCCAGGCGCGTGTAGAACACGAACGCGCCGTTGACACGGCCTGTTGTCGTCATAAGATGGACGACTGCGAACATAAAGCCATAAGCATAAGCCCATTACTCACCACCGTCCACAGGCCCGAGCCTACAGTATTCAGCAGCCATCACGTGACCCTCGACACCCGGAGCGTCTCTTGCGGTAGCTGGGACGAGAGGTTCTCACCCTCTCACGTTCCGCGACCTCCTTCGCTAGCATCCCCTCTCGCCCCGGATCATGGCTTGCACCAGAGCCGGACACGAGAGGTTATCCACCACCGTCAATCACCGCTACGACCAATACAACCATCTCAGTTTATACTTGTTACTTCCTTGAGTGACTATTTGATGGAAAAGTTTTTGGTTTAATTATAAACAGTATGTTATGTTTGATATGAGAAGATTAAGACAAGACATGCACACAAATGCTTCTGATCTTCAGATCTTTTATATTTCGCTTTCGGTAATAACCTAAACTATGGTGGAAAGCGAAATATAAAAGATCTCAAGATAACATGATGGTAATCACAGATGGTAATTTATAGTAAAGAAAACTGACGCCTGTTTTCAACCTACTCTAATACAGTGGCACAGTCGGCACTGTAGACTAAGATTATTGCTCGGATTCACCAGCATCATTATACATGGATAGGAGGACAGACAGATCACCCAAATCTTTCGTCATTATTTAAATCCTCGTCTGTTGAACAGACAGACGAAAAATGGCTTAGTTTTAATTAATTTTAAATGACGTGTTAGACAAAGACAGTGCTATAGAAACGTGACGTCATATTTCATACCGCCATAGTTACGTAGTACAAACGGCCGTTTCGCGCGACAAGGATAGAAAGTGCCCCCACCAAAAACTTCTAAAGCGTGTAGCGTTTTCGATTGATTTTATTACTTTTTTAACACATCGTGTTATTTCTGTTAGTTCTTTGAAATAACAACATTTTCATGATTTTTTAACATTAGTCAAATAGCCAATTGCATAGATATAGAATTCCGTAGATTGGTAATGTCAACAATCAAACGAGACCAAAAACCATTGATCTAAGTCTGTGTATCTATATTTTATTTTGTTTGTTACAATAAGTAGAGTCTGGCAAATGAAAGTAGACACTCGAATTATTTGCAAACTTTTCATATGGCAACTTTTTATTTATGTCAATCTCGTATTGTCAAAACAAGATGGCGTGTTGTTGTTGATTGAATGTGACCTTTTTATAGCATTTTTTCAACGTAAACATGAATGAAACGATTAAAAGTGGAAAACGGGAGATGCTGTTTCGCATGATATCAAAGTACGAAGAAAGACAACAGGAGAAAGACGCCCAATTCAATCAGGAACAATATTGTTTACGTGTGGTGTTGGATTTCTTAGGTAGTATGATGCCTTGATTTTGATACTTTGGTTGTATTCGTAGTAAAATAATCATTAATTTATGATTTTATAAAACTATTTCTATGTTTGGTTCATATTCTGTTAAAAATCATCATGCATTGTTTTATTGTGCATTCTGTTGTATTGCAATTGTAAGATAAATTGTTTTCTTTTACAGGAAATCTCGAGAATGTGAAAGGGGTTGATGATGTAGTGAAATTTATTGAAAAACTGAATGATTTAGAGCAGAAAGACAGAATAAGAACCCAGAACCAGTACTTGGATGAAATAGCTTCAATAACTGGTAAATTTCGAAATGGAACTCCTAGATTCAGATTTTGATTATGGTAGTGAATAAATAAAAACTATTAGATTGTTGCTTTTTTATTCAAATAATATCACTTAATACCTAGTCGTCTTTATATTCGAACAAAGTAAACTGATTTACGCACGAAATGCCTCTTTAGTTTAGATCATAATATAATTAATGTGTGGACAGATTTTACAACTCGAAACTTCAGTTTACTTCGTCTAATTAAAAAATTAAGACTACGCACAACAGGTACCTACCATAGATTCATTAATTTTTGGACGTGTCCACATAAGTGGTGTACAAATATTTTTTTAACACAAAAAAATAACTCTAAAGTATCAAGTCAGGTTATTGAATATACGTCCTACAAATTTTGGGGTTACTAGGCTGAGATTTTTTAAATTTGCCACGTTTTTTCAGTGTCTACTTTCGTTTGCCAGACTCTACCTACATTTAATCTATTTTTCTAAGACTATGCATTTGTAAGACGCTATCTTAGCTGTCGATATCAACAAAAATTAGGCCATCGCATCACTAAAAAGTGAGGTTATAACTCCTTCGTATTTCTCTATTTGTTATTTCTCAAATACGTCGGTTTTAGGCATGCTAATTCATCTAGATCGTAAATAAAATAATGTTCTCATAATATTTTGCTTAAAGCCGGCTTATTAGGTGCATTGTTATTGCAGAAATAACAATGTAAACAACTTGTAAACTTACTGGTGAAACGAGTAATCCTGGGGATTTTTCTTTTTGGAAGATTCACATCCTGGTACTGCACAAGAAACCATCGTATTATGGTAATTCAATCACGGGTTATCACTGTAGTTCACTTAAATAATTGCCGAAACGCTCGCGTAAACAGTTACCGGGGCCGGTATGGGCCGGTAGCAAATACGTGTTTTGGCCCTGTTAACAGCGTCACTTTCTCTCTCTTTCTAACACAGCAAAGTTCCGCTAAAGCGGGAGCTCTCATTCACTCTCAAACCCAATCTACGGAATTCTATATCTATGGCCAATTGAATGGTCTAAATAAAACTTCCGACATCACTAGTTATGTCACACGCTTGGAACAGTCGATAAAAGTATGTTCTGAAACTTTGAAAAAACATCTCAGTTATTCCTTTTAAACTGGACTTCTGTCATATGTTATATAGTTTTATAGTAGTAATAAATGTATCAACAAATTAAAATTAATCTGGTTTTTTTTACTTTAATACTAAAATGCTATAAAATTAATAGTTTTTTGTAACTTTTCACATGTTTCGAATATCATCGGGTGTGGATTTTTTTTTTGGTGGGACAGATAATTAATTATAAATGGGATGTGACAACAAGAGTGGAGAAGTATTTGAGCGAGATGTGATTTTTATGTTTTGATCACAAATACAATTGAGATTAGTGCAAATATAAATAAAAGTGATTTCTATAATGTGGTGACATATTAAGTTGTAGTGAAAGAGTGCTTCATATTTACAAAATAATTGTATTTCATAGGAGGGCTCCGACTTTTGCTCCAGTTTAGCTTGTAATCATTTACAAGTGTTTGTTGATCGATTATTGACACGATATAATTTAGTTACCTTATTAACTAGAACAAACCATCGAAAATGGGTGAAAAAGAGGATTATTTGACCTCGTACCGTGTGTTTTTTGAAAACTTTGCGGCTACTGTTAACCCTGAGGACCAGTTGCCCGTGCAAATAGCAGGGTACACCATCACCGAGTCGGAGCTGGCCGGTGAAGTTCTCTACTGGATCACTCAGTATTTGAGCGAGAAGTAAGTAATGGTATGATTATTAAAACTATGAAGGTACTACAGTTAGAACAGTTCTTCAGCTAACTAGAAACACCTTTTAGATAAGACTATCACAACCATAGCTGCAGTGTTGAATCACTGTGATAACGATACAGAGGAAGAAAAAACTTGATTTTTGTTTACACAGTGGTTTTTGTTAAGCAACTTTAGATAATCACAATGCTGGTTTCCTTGTTCATATTTATTTATTTAATAAATTAGATGTTCATAAGAGTTTGCCCTATTACTCATCACTCTGATCAATGAATCTCTTTGATATGGATAATACAACAAGTTTATTGCAACATAATTTACCATATTATTATTCAATTAATGCTAAAATACTAACTTCTTCAATTTTATTTAGGCAACAAAAGTTGTAAAACTGGTTTTGTGTGTCTGCAATTCTAAAATTAATTAATTAAACTCAGACAAAAATATTCACAAGTTTTTAGTCTGTTGTAGAGCTAATACACATTTTTTTCCTTTAATTAGGATTTCCAAAAATATGATGGCTAAAGCAAAAATATTATTCTTGTTAGAATCAAAATATTTAACAGAGATTGTACTCAAAGGAGTTACAGACATAAGCCCAATATACAATAAAATATCACACCAGGCCTATTGTTGTATTTAAATCTCTTAAAATTCACACACTTAAATGTAAATTATGTTTTTCATAAAAAAAAAATGTATAGAATATAAACTGGTAGAAACAAACATAACATCATACCTGTAATCCCTAAAAGTTTAGGGAGACACATACCTGGGTGCTTACTCTGGAATATAATTCCGATAGATCGACATTGGTCAAACGTCAGTTGGTTGAGTTAAACGTCAGGGATTGGCTAGACTCAGTGAGTCCAGCCAATGCCTGACGTTTGACTGACAATTCCAATGTCGATCTATCGGAATTATATTCGAGAGTAAGCACACAGATAGTACAAGTAACAAGGGGTGAGCTTATTCCCATCAATCAAGCACAAATTAGAAATTCCTGTTGGAAAACCCAATACCAATTGACCTAACCTGGGAACACAGGATCTCTAGCTCAGCAGGTTTGTGACTATTGTTGCTGCTTGTGCACTGTTCATCACAGTTTTTATAAAGCCATATCTGCTCATTGATAAAAGTTACAGCAGCCAGCTTTGAAAACATTATTTTGGCTTCTGTGGCTGCTAACATGGCATACATACAAACTGCGGTTCTTTGCTATTTATTTATTTTATTTTCTTTGGGTGGCTTGCAGCTAACAATACAAAAATTAAGTTATAAATATATATTTGTCCAAAAATCATCTTGTAAATATATACATTATTATTATAGAGTCTTATTTACCTGGTGATTTGTAATACAGGCGATTTACGCCTAACTCAGACACCAGCTCCTCACATTGCTCAAAAACAAACAATATTGTGTTCTGAAACCTAGAATAAGCTATCATTGTGAGGAGAAATAAATAATTTTATTATTATATTATTATTTAGCTCACTATTTTATTTTGTTCTGCAGAAAAATGCATCGTTAGGCAATGAAACTTGACCTCTATCTGAGCCAAAGGCCACTGCATATTACTGAAAGTTTCATGTTCATACCCTACTTTACAGTGTAAATATTGTGAGTAATATATTATTAAATCTATTGCAAAACATAAAACATGGTAATTACCCTATTCTATTTTTATGACATGCATTACTCATTATGTCAACAAATATTTTACTATAATATACTTCACTTTCATACCTTTTCCTACACAAATAAAACAAAATTAAGTAATCCTTTTTTTTTTCACTGGTGCAGGCAGAAACTATAAAGCACCATCTACTACAATCTTATACCGCTTTACTTCCTCCTTCTTTACATGCATCACTAGAATAGGTGTATCTAATAGAATACCCACATTTCGCGAGTTTTCTTTGAGTCTCATATAATTGGGGCCTATTGCCATCAACCAAGCAAAAATCGACACTCTGTGACTACCACTGAGAAATTCATGGCTGAAAAACCCAATAACAATTTCCCGACCGGGAATCGAACCCAGTACCTCATACTCCGTATTTGCGATTGCAACCAATAGACCAATGAGGCAGTCATCCAATAGCCAACTAATGCAAAAATATTAAGAAGGTACTACTATTCTCATACAACAATGAACCTGTCAAAAGGCCATTAACCTTAAAAGGTAAACCAAGGGCCCAAGCCTTTTGTTCCTGACACATATTTGAGCAGGTGTTTATTATGTTAGTCTTTCTTTGTTTACATAACACAAAACAATCAACACCGAATATTTTTACGATATCAGATGATAATGCGCCTGTGCTCATTATGGAGGTACATTTAAAAAAGAATTCCTGCTTGCGTAACAGCTCTGTGGTTGACGGCTCATATGGGATGGGTTACTCATCCCGACCGCGTGGCTGTGATCACACCGTAAGTAAGCTGAGTAGCTGCTTACGTACTTTACCACTTTGTAATACGGAAAAATACGCCAATGTGTCATACATATCGCAGTAGTCCGTAAGATTACATAGAACAATTGAGTGCCTTGCTAATGTGTACAACTTCTTCTTAGCGTGTCGATGACAATATTTATAGTCGGCCCAAAAAGCGATGATTTTGGCATTTTCTGATCCGTCCATCAGCTCCTGTGATGTTGCAAGTAACGGGACAAGCAGAACACGATATCAAGTGTTCCATCGTTTGTGGGGCAACACCACATGTGTACAACTGTACATACACATTTATGTTTCATGTAGTTACTTGCAGCAGTTGCAGGCGTTGCAGCCCTTAGTAAGCTCCCCAAACACCTGTTCAAAGTCAAACCGTTGTATGTTTTCCTGCATCTCACACAATATACACTTACCTAATATCTAAATTACCCGTCGTTAACAGGGTGCTTACTCTGGAATATAATTCCGATAGATCGACATAGGTCAAACGTCAGTTGGTTGAGTTAAACGTCAGGGATTGGCTAGACTCAGTGAGTCCAGCCAATGCCTGACGTTTGACTGACAATTCCAATGTCGATCTATCGGAATTATATTCGAGAGTAAGCACACAGGTCGGTAAATAAACAACGAGCTCGTATTGCAAAACGTACATTACGTGAATATGATGTGTTAATTTTTCCCTCATCTACAAGTGAACTAGACTAGAAAGATTTTACAATCGTCTCTGCAATAAGTTTGTTTGCACTACTTAGAACAGAGCCTGGTTTGAAATAAATTAGATAATCACACGGAAATCAGGAAGTGAAGGTCTGGGTTGTCTCCACCGATCCCGGGATCCGATTTGATGTAACACGCTAACACGGATCCCGGCGATTTGTCTCCACGGATCCCGGGATCCGTTTCTACAATAATCTTATCACTCGTCGGGGCTGCGGGTTGTTCGAAAGAGATACCGCGGCCTCGGCACAAGCGCTGGCTAAAAAGGAACATGGGTGGTACTTACGTCTTCTTAGTCAGTAGAAGTCTGACACTCCCTACCGCTCTGCCCAGAGCATGGGAAATCATCACATTTCCCACCCCCAAAGAAAAGGTCTTATCAGTTACAACACTTACAACCACAAGTCCGGTTATCTCCCAGATTAAATTATTAAAACCAGTTTCAAAATCCGAATCAATGATTCAGTCCCGCCGAGCCCTTGCTTGAAGTTTGAACCTAACAACTGACGCCTTGTCTCATAGTTAACATGTAATTTGCTAGACGCTCCATTTACTCTGGCGCATGCTGTAACTCGACGTAAATTGTGTGTTACGGTGCCGCTGACCATTTAGTCTTGCATAATATCTCACACACCGATACTAACAACGTACAATTACTTATATTTTTTTAATTAAGCTTTGTTTTACTGCTGCAATTCTGCCTCATCAATATTTTTTCTCTCTGGTTCAAGTCACGAAATAATTTCGCCGGTCGCCGGTCGTTACAATTTTTATTTGTTTTGAAACCAATTATAAGCCTCAGACTGAACAACAAGTAGCATGGCATGGGCTAATAAAAAAGCCAACAGCTGTTCTTTTTGATCACCTGAGTTGTTTCACTGTAGGCCAAAGCCCTTTCACCGTTCGCAGTTTTTGCGGTCTGTTACTAGGTACCAAAGTCAGTAATGGAACAGAAATAATTTAGCAGTGCTTTTATGGGTCGTTTTGAAAGGGAAATGAGTTTTTCAATTAGAATAAATAAGATTAGAACAAATAGGATTCTTAGAAGCAGAAATAATATTTATTTGAGAAACAAAATAATTGAATACCGCGGAGACGGTAAACTCGTGGGAAAATCATTTGAATGCATATCAATAAAGCGTCAGCAATTCAGCATTCGTCGTTCGTTAGGCTTTTTATGAAACTCTAAACTCGTGAGACGAGGAGAACAACGAGAACAACAATGATTTAACTGACACCTGCCGAGTATGCTACCCGTATAAACACTAAGGTGTAAACCTAGCTTTATATCGATTGCACCAATATGTCTAGAACGAAACATGCTTAAAATAGATTTGCGAAACTTGGCACTCGGAAGACTGAGGTCATCAAATCGAGTCATCTGTCCATGATTGCATGGTCGCAGAAAATGTTATGATTGCATCTTAAATTCGGCGTCACCTTGGGGACTTTCTCTCGGAGAAGTTTTCGATTGTTACTCGGAATAATTTCTCTAGGGCCTGTGGGTTGAGGTCGTAGGATTGGTACTGAGCTCTGAGTACCCTCGATGCATAAATTGGCGCGCGAGACCGCGTGGGTGGATGCGGATGTTCGTGATAGTAACGCGAGCCGTGTCAACGCTCTGCGCACTGTTTACTCCTCAAATATTCACAGTTAATTGCCGAAAGGAATTTGGCCGAATTGTTTGTTTACCAAACAAACAAACGCCGCGCCGCTTCGGAACGAACACAAACGCCTTACATCTGATTAATTATTCTGCTAATAAATTAGGTGATCTCGGGGGTGGATTTTTGAACAAGTAAAAGCCGTTTGAAACCTTAAAATGTTTCAGACTCTTACGCAAATAATATACGATCCAGGTGTACTATAAGCACAGATTACTATAAGTCCTACCACGTATTTAGTTACGTTACGTCCTACGTCCTAGGCTCCTAGGCACCTGCTGCAGCTGTATCAACCACGTCAAGACGTTTGTTTCAGTTTCATCTAAACGGAATGCTAATAATTTAACCAAGGAACCATCAGCTCGAGTTGACTCTCGCAGCTATATATCCTTCAATATATGGTATTTTCGACACTATAAATGCCTGAAATATTGTGTCAACTCAGAGAGAATGTATGTAGGTACATGCATTCATTTTAAGAACGGGGTCAGCGACCTCTTTATGTATTGTACAGACAGACGGTACACGTCCGCATTTTATTTTATAACTACAAACGGCAACCAAACCGGGGGAAACTAACATATGTTCCAGTAATGTCAATGCCCGCTGGTTTGTTTACCAACTGTTTTCATTGATCCGATATTCTATGTTGTCTACTATACAATGTATATCTTCTGGATGACTGAACTTTAACAGATAGGTCGTTTCTAGTCTGTTTCTCGTCTCTAACACCCTGGTTGTATAATGTTGCCTTAATTGTTCACTCAAGCGTGTTTTCAGGCAACGTCCATTCTAGGAAATATATTCCTCAGTCACTTATGTATTACATACGCGATTTTTATATCCCTTAACATCCCGATTGGGTTCGATATTTGAACCAGGCGAACTATTGTTGCAAAATAAAACCCGACTACGACAAAAAAACGACGCTGAAAAAGTATGAAACAAGATTTTCAGGATAGAACAAAAATAAAAGCCGTAGGACCACACGGTATTAAAGTATTTAGGTTGGACCTAACGTGTGACTACGGCTTTTCTTTTTGTTCTATCCTGAAAATCTTGTTTCATACTTTTTCAGCGTCGTTTTTTTTTAGTTAAACAATTTTGGTGTTAGTTTTTTTTTTTACTTTTTACTTTTTGTCCACTAGAGGGCGTGATTTTAAATTTGAGCAATATTTTGGAAATGTACAAGTGAGGCCCTTTCAAGTTATACCAAACACGGCGTATTTATCTCCATTTTTATTTTTTATGCCTTACTTTTTGTCCGCTAGAGGGCGCCAAATCGCGTTTTGTGATACGTCACGTAGCCTATGTTCAGCGGAAAATTAAGACGGTTCTAACGATACCTCATAATTATGTCGAGTTCCGTTAAGTAGATTAGAAGCTATGAGGGAACAGATGAAGATACTCACATACATACATACAAACATACATACATAGCCAGTCAAAATCATAACCCTCCTTTGGCTTTGCCGTAGTCGGGTAATGATCCGACGGCCGTCTATACTCCGCAATCTTCAAGAAAAACAGGTTTTCGCAAAGTCAAGAAGGATGCTGCTTCGGGCTGCCTGTCTACCTGAATTCCTATGTCGCCTTGGCCTCTTACGCCTCCCACGGAAGAGAAGATTCGATGCTCTATTCTTAGTGGTACCACACGGCACTACATGCAATGACTTATGTACTATTTTAAACATGTTCTATTGAATTGAAGTCATACAAGAAAACCTATTTTAAAGCATGATGCAGGTTAAAATAGTGCATAAGCAGCAGCTGAAACTTCCCACCTGTTCGGGTACTGACCGTTTTGAAAATGTTTTTTATCTTATCAACATCGTTCTATTGTAAACTGGGCATGTACTCACAGTATTATGTACTTGCCTATCAGGTTTACCTGTTTTGTAAATATTGATTTAGTTACTCGAGATAAAATACATAGAACACAATAGCTGAGTTTTTCAGGCAGCTTTTGTGATTCATGAATAATAAATTAATGCGTTGTCTCGCCTAAAAGTGGCAGAGTGGGTGCTCTGCTAGACATTATACTTGCTGAATGTCGAAGTTTGTAAACACCTTTCGAAATTAAATCAAAACTATACATAAATAGCAACACTCTGATTATAAATTATACATGATTTAAGGTCAATTTAACTAATTGGCGAATCCATAGAATAACCAACCCTAAGTTCTCATCCCTGTAAAGTTTCAGTCTGCATTATTACTTAGGTGTTCCTTCCTTGGTCTTACAATAATACTTCTCTAATATAGCTATACCGTACAATTTAAATAAGTAGCACTGTAACGTGCTACAAACACTACAGCCTCTGTAGATCTATCTCAAATGTTTACGCAAATTTCGGTTGTAAGAACAAAACTAAATCAATCAAATGAAGACGATAAAATGCCCCAAAGCACCCAATAAATACACCTCAAAAACAACTCATGGGCCTGTTTTTGCCAAACACAAGCAGAGATGACATTTCTTCTATGGGATAAAAAGTTAATTACAAATTGTCGATCTTGAAAAGATATATACAAAACGAAACCTTTGGAAAGCTTTGAAATAGCAACAGAGATGTAGACGTGATAATATGCTCTGAATTACCGATTATGAGTGTTACGCATTTAGCGGCTGTTTTTTGCTTCTCACAGCTGTTAGCACTTTCGGCAATTGTTGACTTCCCGGATATTCATGCAGCTGATTAGAAAGCCTATTGTGCATTAACTTTTTGCTATTATGAAGTAATTTACTGAACATAAACTAGTTTTTCTTTTATCGTACGCAATGATAGCGGTATCAGACGGTCGCAGTCGCTGTTATTGTTTTGTCAGATTTCAGATTCCGGTATCTTGAGATTACCAAAAAAAAAAAAACTGCGCGGCTTGTCTACAGAGACCCCGCCTTTGTTTGTTTTCTCTATGTACTCATTACGTTCTGCCATGGTACTGCATACCTATTTGACGAATGAAGTATCCTCCTATACTTTTATGTATTGTAGACTGTAATATTACGCCAGCGTTTCTAAAATACTTAATATTATGTAGTTAAAAGTAGACTAAGCTTTAGTTAGTGAAAAGAAATTATGATGTGATTGATGGATGACTCATGAACATTCGCAATCGCAATGATGATGTGATCTTAGTATGTGGTTATAAGAGCAAACTGTCCTGGCATTCCTATTACTCTCAAGTTATCTTATTTCCTGAATATTCAGAACATTTTATCCATTCATTTCTAGTTTGAAGGCCCTGCTGCTGTGGTATTTCACCTAACTATGTTTTCAGACTGAAAAGTACCTGTCCTGTCGCCTGTCGGCACTCGGCTGTGCTCATTCAAGTTCAATTTACAAACATGACAAAAGGAGGACTTGTGAAAACGTATCACACTCGCGCTCTCCCTGTACATTGTGAAATATTTTATTCACATCCTGCCTGACAGCAGTTTTTCGAAGAATGTACCGTGGTTATGTTTCCACAATATTTGTATGTTATTAACTGTTGTTGTAATTTTTTTTTCAGACAATGTCCGCTGACACTGATGACTCCGCTGCGGCGGATTATACTTGACGAGGTGCGAGTAGCATCGAAGAAACAACCCAATGAATTTGGGTACAAATCTGACGATTCAGGTATGTTGATCACCTTTTGTAGCTTCACCTATCATTCAACTTCTGTTATGGAAATGTGGACGAAGACCTTCTCCACAGAATCTAAATAACCTTCTTTGGATTATTTGAAATCGTGCATTTTCGTAACGTAACCTTAACTAAAGATATTTTTACCCGACTACGGCAAAGCCAAAGGAGGGTTATGATTTTGACTGGCTATGTATGTATGTTTGTATGAGTATGTATGTGAGTATCTTCATCTGTTCCCTCATAGCTTCTAATCTACTTATCGGAACTGGACATATGAGGTATCGTTAGAACCGTCTTAGTTTTCCGCTGAACATAGGCTACGTGACGTGCCACAAAAAGCGATTTGGCGCCCTCTAGCGGACAAAAAGTAAGGCTTAAAAAATAAAAATGGAGATAAATACGCCGTGTTTGGTATCATTTGAAAGGGCCTCACTTGTACATTTCCAAAATATTGCTCAAATTTAAAATCACGCCCTCTAGTGGACAAAAAGTAAAGAGTAAAAAAAAATGTTTAAATAAAAAAAAGTTAAAAACTAAAACCCGACTACGACAAAAAAACGACGCTGAAAAAGTATGAAACAAGATTTTCAGGATAGAACAAAAAGAAAAGCCGTAGTCACACGTTATAGGTACCAACCGACTACGGCTTTTCTTTTTGTTCTATCCTGAAAATCTTGTTTCATACTTTTTCAGCGTCGTTTTTTTGTCGTAGTCGGGTTTTAGTTTTTAACTTTTTAACTGTTTAGGAGCCATTTAGGTGGACTTTAGTTACAACTTAGCTATAAAGTCTTCTCCTTTACCGTCGAAGGCAACGTTTACTTTACACGTTGTGTTGTGCTCCATTTCCAAAAAACAATATAACTCCTTTCAGTTTAATAGTTCCTGAAAACATCCGCCTCAGACAGATATAAACGCGTCCCATATTTTATTTCGTGTAGGATACGCTCTCTTCTTTATTTATGGGAGCTTCACGCGTTACTCCGTCCGATTGAATCCGCTGCGAAGTAATGAATAGACATCCTCCATGCTATCGATCTATCACTTGTCCTACTTCAGGAGATTCCGATTAACTCGTGGGTAATTCTTTGTGCGGAATAATTATTGTGATGATTAACTTGTAGTTTGTAGGTATAGTAGTATACCGAAAACACAAATCCTGGTGAAGTACCTACATGAAGATTTTTCCGATGAAGCACGAAACCCAATTTCGGAAATAGCCGCTTATTCTCGAGTCATTTATGTCCTATTATATTTATGTTAGCATCCATCAAATGTTTAGATGCTCCGACGTAATAACCATAATTATATCGATTGAGGAACAAACCCAGTTGGCATGATTCTTATTTGTACTTACGTAATCTATTACGAGTGGCCATCTCATAACGCAGCCCATTATATGTGATGTTCTAGTGCTATTGTTTAGGGCACCTAGACTGGGCAGATATATAATGATAACATACAATCTCGTGTTTATTGTGTTACGTCATTCTGACGGATCTCAGTGCACTCAACTCGCGTCTAAATAGGTATAATCTAATCGAAATTCGACCGATTTATTTTAAATGCACTTCAGCTGTGTACAGTGCATCGGTCTTAGTATCGAAGAAAGGGGTCACATGAATATAGAGTAAGATATTGTAGCAGGAAAGGGCTCATTGTTTATCCTGACTCTTAAATTCATTGTCGTTTTAATTATCCTCATTTGTAAAGCTTCGACGTATGTCAGTAGTTGAAAAGGGACCTTAGTAGAATATTAATACAAGCTTGAATGAACGTTAAGCGCTGCATTATCGGTAATATCCATGACGGCACGCGACGCGCCAGTACCTTTAATCAATGGCAATATAAGTGAATAGGTACTACTAAACATATACTTAGAACCCGCAGCCGCTATCGTTTATGACAATAAACACAGGCCTCGAGGAAAAGAATATTGTTTCCTTGTAATACGACGCCATACAGCTAAAGCGTTATATAAGTGATGGTTCATGTCTTCTGTCTATAGAGATAGACAGTCATAAACCCACGTCTAGAAGATGTTGCAAAAACGAAGGTACCAAATTAAAGAGCAAATAATATTAGACTCCCTTATACGTATAGCCTTAAGGCCTTTTATAGTTTCTTCATTACTAAGTCAAGGATAAAATAAATTATGTTATGACTAATCAAAACTGTATAATATCGCAATAGTAGACAGAATGGCATTATGAAACGCTACGTTGCAATCGCTAAGCCGCCACCTCGGGCTTCTTTAACCAGTTTGACCACTCTCTTTGGACGAAATTCACACAGGAATATATTCAATCCTGCGTTATATCGATTGGCTATTTTCCTGGACGAAATGTTGTCCTGGATTCGTTTATAAATAATATGATTTAGGAGTTTATTTCCTTATAGGCATATAATAAACGAAATTATAAATTGTTAACCTATTTGTAATGAGAAATGCCAATTAATTAATGTTTTCAAAGCAATTTGTGGTTTTTGAAATTATTTGCCTCATTTGCCTTCGTTTGGTAGGAGTTCTTTAGTGGATTTGTGTACCCTCCAGTCTCTTTCCAGTGTAACTAGGTTCGAAGTAAACGATGACCAGAAAGGTTACATCGGTTAATATAATTTCAGCCATTAGCCGAACATTATTTATGCCGTGCTAGGAGTTAGTTTGAGGCACAAAGGTGCCGAAACTACATACACATTAAAATCCTTACATATAATCAAAACTACGCAGGTGTAATAAACCACGCACTGGCTTTTCGATATATTATAGAGACGGCACTGAGCTAACTGAAACCTTATCAATGTTTCAGCCGAAAGACCTCCACTACTCCCTCAAGTGTCGCCACATTGACCGGTCCCGTGCATATCGCATCCAGCGGATCCCCGCAACTTAAACCTTGTTGACTTCCAAATAGACCTCATTTTCCGCAACTCCAGTCAGCCATCTAACTCGTCTCCTTCTCCTTTCCAGTGTACATAGCCCTACGGCTAATGCAAGCAGTGACAGCTCGCGTCAATGACGTCTGCCTCCGATATCTGGACAACTCCAAGTTGGACACCCTGCCGCCACCGCCACCCCTCGACCAACGCGACCTCAAGACTGTCTCATGTGCCACCAAGAACTCACGACGGGTCATGGAAGACCGACACGTGGAGATTGGGAATTTAGAAGCGCTTTTTGGAATTGATGTAAGTTTTTTCGAAGAAGTTTCGTTTTTTTTAATCATTGGGCAAAATGCTGTCAAAGTGTGTGGTAGACTTTTCCTGTTTTTTGCCTGCTTACGCTGCAAATCACATAGGTATCGCGAAGAAAATCACTCCAAAATAACGCACAGGAATACGCTTGCATAAGTTTATGAATTCCTACTACTTATGAATGGTGCATGTTATGATTTTATATGTATTGTAAAGGTGCCTATAGGCTATTGAGCAGCTTATAGGGCAAAGTACCGTACGAATTACGATGCATTGTGGATGGCAATGCCAATGCTATGCATACTACTTCCGTGACTATTTATTTATTAGAAAATTGTTAGGTCATGGTACGCAAGACGGCTAATCAAGCTATACAAAACCAAACTAAGCTTCTCTCTTATTTTACGGGTAGCTCATAGAAAACGAGGTCATTTATACTGAATAAGTATAGCTTGATGTGTAGCCATGTGTACAATAGTGAAGTGAAATCATACATCTTCTTTTCTCTAATACGCCTAATTCTGCACATCTGACTTTGAGGCATCCAACCGATCATCGATCAAACAGCATTTAAACCCTATTGTTTTTGGTAGAAATGCCTCGTTAGTGAAGCGCCGCAAGTGCTACTGTTGAGCGTGAGATTCGGTTGAGGGTTCGATTCCCACCTCGCTTAAATTGTTATTAGGTTTCTCCTTACCAGGAATTAGTCTTAGTAGCAGCCTGGCGTTTGAATTTGGTGCAGTTCGATGGCAAGAGGCTTGCTCACTATTACATGGTACTTACCTTTGTTTTGCCCTTCGATGATTAAAGGCTTGATGTTACGTAATTCTAATAAATAAATTCCATCGTTACAGGCAACAGAATCCACAAGTTTCTACGCAGTGTACGACGGGCACGCCGGTTCAGCGGCTGCCACGTACTGCGCTGCTCACCTTCACCAGTACCTGGTGGAAAGTCCCCATTTCACCAGCGACCTGCGACGAGCCATGAGAGACGCCTTCCTCAAGACCGACGCCGAATTCATACGGAAGAGCAATCAGGAGGTATAATATTACCAGATACTGGTGGAAATCATCATCATCAGTCTATAATGTTCCCACTGCAGGGACTCAGGACTCCTCTCTAGGAGCTGGCTATGGGCTATAATCTACCACGCGGGCCCAGTGCGGGTTGGTAGATGTCACATGTCTTTGATTTATTTGGTTCTAAGTGCATGTTTACGTACGCGCGGCCGGCGACGCGATCCGCACTAAATTCAAACGTATGGCGGTGTATGAGTGCGTTCACGGAGAAGCGAATTTATACGCGATTGCTTGAATTTGAGGCGGCGGCCGCGGCGGCGAACGCGGCGGCGGCCGCGGCGACGGACGCGGCGATGCACGCGGCGGTTTATTCTCGATGAAGCGATGCCCGCGACGGAACTTGGCCTTGAAAATTCGCGGCGGCCGCCGCCGCGGCCGCCGCGCCGCGTCTCTATGTACACCGTCGTACATTGCCATACGTTTGTGTTTGCGCGAACGATGATATCTGCCGCTGCACGCATCGCCTGTCCGTGAACACAAAATTCGCTCGACGCGTCGCTCGACGCGTCGCCGGCCGCGCCGCACGCCGCGCCGCGCGTACGTAAACATGCACTAAGACATGCCGGTTTCCTCACGATGTTTTCCTTCACTTCACCTTCGAGAGCAGTGGTGATGAAATAAATTACACAAAGTAATGCGTCTGCCTGGGTTCGTACTCACGACTTACTGTTCGTAAGTCGGGACCGCAACCACTTTGAAGAGTACTTACTCGCTAAAAGACGCGAAATTGACTTGGGTTGAACTGAAAATGCTTCTATGTTGTATACCTACCGGGAAAGATGACTAGTTTTGGCTCATACGAGGCAAGTCAAACGCGTGAGTTAACGCGACAAGTGTGGTGATACCTGATTGGCTCAAACCAATCGTGGTCGATAAATGCGACCACTCCTTTACCCAACTAATTGACCCGAACGAATGCAGTCGGGTACAAAGAAAATTGGTTTGATGTGTAAATAAGAGATTCTACCGCCACCGCTTAGATACTAGCCATTGTTTTATCGATCGTTTATAAGTACCAAAACAAAATCGCGCTCACAATCAAATCTATTGTGTGTCTGCTGAGTGCTGACCTATACTCGTTCACATATATGACGTAAAACTACAAGCCAGTTTGTGGTTTTGCAAGGCTCGTAAAAGACGTTAACTTAACACACTCATTTTACTTATACACGACGTGCAATTTATACAACAGAAGTAGGTAATAGGTACTTTAATTTTAAACGCTTGAAAATGTAACCCGTTTAGTGAAACTCGTGTATTTCGGTGACCTCCGTCTACCTTTGAAAAACCCGTTACATGTTCGCTGAAATGCAACTGCGGCAAAAAGTTGCATAAAATTGATTAAGACGTCTTGTCTACGTAGTTCTTAGAAATAAGTGAGTTTCTAAAGGCGCGTCTATATGGGCAACTCAAGTTACAATTCTTGGGGTTATTGTTAGATATAATATACATATAAGTACTGAAGAGCAGCGGTGGCCCAGTGGTGACTGGTGGCGGCCCCGACTTACGAACAGTAGGCCGTGGGTTCGAACCCAGATAGGCGCATTACTTTGTGTAATTTATTTCATCACCGCTGCTCTCAAAACGGTGAAGGAAAACATCGTGAGGAAACCGGCATGTCTTAGAACCAAAAAATTCGAAGACATGTGACATCTACTAATCCGCACTGGGCCCGCGTGGTAGATTATAGCCCATTCCCTCTCAAAGAGAGGAGGCCTGTGTCCCAGCAGTGGGAACATTAATAGGCAGTTGATGATGATGATAAGTACTGAAATTTATTGGCAAAAACGTTAGGTCTATAATCTTATTAAAGATTTTGAAGATGTATCCACTATTGAGTTAAATAGGGGATGATATTTCATATGGAAATCGATTCATCCCTTGTTATCACATACATACATCTTTGGCTTGTGGGACAATCTTTTTAAATATGGTAATGGCAAGATTCCAGAGAGTTGCGCAGTTCTATTCGCCGATATAAGCACACCTTTATCTTCGTCTTATTATTGATTTGTTTGAGCCGTTATTCTATTCTCGGTTTATTGTTGAATATATTATAAGATTATCACAGTCACGTAGGGACGCGGAAATCCCCAATAAAATATTCTTGACGATTATAGTTACCTGTGTCATACCTATAGAAATGTCGGAAAAGTTTGCTTTAAATCACTATAAGTTTACTGGTAGAGAATGCCTTGTGGAATTAACTACGCACATTTACCTCTACTGTACAAGAACTATAAATAAATAAGTACTTATTACGTACTAACTTACCCTTACGCATGTACCTTGAAAATTACTATTTGTAATCTCGAGAATGATCTTAAGAAATAAGATTTATCTAGACTCTACTTTAGATATTCTGACGATACGTCATATTCAAATGATGCCTCCACATCCAAGAATAAACTTATCTATCTTAATTTATGTGCGTCACAATATAATTTACGTATAGTATAATGAGTATTACGACAAGTATCTCATAATGTAATTGTTGCTTCTTAATGCTATTCGAGACAGGATTAAATCTTAGCAATAAAAAAATTAGTTCATTCAATTAAGTTCAAAAATCTAAAACCCGACTACTAACAAAATCGCGGTCTTAAAAGTAAAAAACAAGAAAATAATTCTTGTCTGATATTGTTCGTAGTCGCATGCCACTGATACCTGATGCTCCTTCATGGCGTTCTCATTGATACAGAAGTCAGCTGCTAATTGCCATTAGCTAGGTGGCATGCGACTACGAAGAATATCAGACAAGAATTATTTTCTTGTTTTCTACTTTTAAGACCGCGATTTTGTTAGTAGTCGGGTTTTAGATTTTTGAACTTATTTTTTTTATTTGAATTTTATTTTTGTGTGTACCTACTTAAACTATAATATAATACATATTTGTAATGTGCTCGCCAAGACCTTTCATTTGATACCAAACTTGCTATGATTATCTCAATTTAATATTTTTTGAGGTAAGTTTTTGACATTTAAATTCCGCCATAAAAATAATTTATAAAATTTACATAGCCTATGTCACCCGGGCTATTCTTACGAATCTATTGACACCCAATTTATTAAAATCCGTTCAGTAGTTTAGGCGCTACGGTGGAACATACATACATATTTGGGGGTAGAGGAACAGGGTGTAAAGTTCCTCATCCCCCATAGAAAAGGGAGGATCCTCCGACCGGACGGGTGTTGTGTCCGGCGGGCTAACTGCCCGACAGTTGTAAGTCGGGAACTCCTATATAAGCTTATGTCGCGGATAATGTTGATAGCGCGATGTAGGATTTCTGTCGATCGTTGTTTAGTACGCAGGTGTTGCGATAGATGTCGCTAGTCGCCACATCACTCCCCTCCGAGACCGGAGGTCGAAAGCAGGTTAAGTCTTGGCGCTTGTCAGCCAGTGGAAGGTTCCAGTGAGTCGGAACCGGATGCCGCATAGTTCACGGTGAGTCGGAACTGTCTGCGGTGATGCCCCAGTGAGTCGGGGTGATGCTGCATATTAGCTCCAGTGAGTCGGAGTGGTGCAGTGCTTGCCGTGATGCTGCGTATGCTCCAGTGAGTCGGAGTGTGCAGTGCTGCGTAGTGGCTGGCTGCTGCGTCGACCAGGAGAGAAGGGCGTCTCTGCTTGCTAACCGGCCGAAGTGCAGTGTGCTGTGCCAAAGTCGCTGATGAGGCTGGGGGTGATGTCCAGGAATGCGCTTCCGCTGCATGCTGGTGGACAGGATACCCCATGAAGCCGTGGCTGCTGGCTGACGGTATGACTCGCTGCTCGAAGGCGAAGGGGAAGTGGTGACGACGTCTGAAGTGCTTGCACGAAGGCTGCGCTGACGTTCATGCTCGGGGTCACCAGTTTGGGGGTAGAGGAACAGGGTGTAAAGTTCCTCATCCCCCATTGAAAAGGGAGGATCCTCCGACCGGACGGGTGTTGTGTCCGGCGGGCTAACTGCCCGACAGTTGTAAGTCGGGAACTCCTATATAAGCTTATGTCGCGGATAATGTTGATAGCGCGATGTAGGATTTCTGTCGATCGTTGTTTAGTACGCAGGTGTTGCGATAGATGTCGCTAGTCGCCACACATACATACATACATACATACATACATAGACTGCCAAAATCATTACCCTTCCTTTTGGCTTCGCCGTAGTCGGGTAAAAAGGACGTGGAAAAAGCTGTGTTCTCTAAATTCCATCTGTAGTCTGATACCTACTACATGTCAAACTATTAGTTTTTCCAGTGTTGCAAAAAGACTAAAGTAGAAAATCGCCCATGGGTCGGCCCTGACGCGGTGTCCTGCGTGAGCGACGAATACGACGCGACACGACGCTGCAAACGCGATCAACGCGATCAACTCAACGGCATACCCTGCTTACGGCCTATGTGGCAGTCTGCGACATAACGCGACGTAACGCGTACTTGTTTTGAGGGCGACCAGGCGCGACACCACGAACTATGAGCTTTCAAGCAAAATTGTACTGTATTTCTTCATGATTCGAAAAGCTATGGCCAAAATCACGTAGGACATTTGTCGCGTGAAGCATCGCGTCGCATTGCGTCGCGTCGCGTCGTAATCGTCGCTCACGCAGGACACCGCGTGAGCAAAGGACTATGGGCGATTTTCTACTCTGCGACTTGTCATAAATTGCTATGGAAAATTGACACAGAGGTTCTTGAAAGCCGTTTGAATTTGCTGGTCGTCTACGTTTTTTTTTCTAACGTTTCTCGGGTGTTCTCAGGGCTTGTAGGCTAGAATCTGGGTGGAGATTGTATCATTTAGTTGATATTTGTTTAAAATAGTTTAAAAATTTTACCTTTGTTTTCGAGCGTATATCGCTCGTGGGCAGAAGATGAAAATCAGCGTCAGGTAGTACACACTCCCGTCGGGGCTGCGGATTATCGAAAGAGATAACGCGACCTCGGCGCAAGGGCGAGGAAGAAACATGGGTGGTTTTTAGTCAGTAGAAGTCTGACACTCCCTTCCGCTTTGCCCAAGAGCGGGAGGAGCTATTTGATGATTTACATACCCCAAAAAAAAAAAAAGGTTGTTCACACTGTGTTGCCATCTGGCATTATAGTGAGCTGAGTGAGGCCCTTTTGGCATTCATAGTTTTGTTTGTTGGATATATCTTTTAAGTCAAAGTTTTGTTTGTTGTAAACAGTTTTTTTCGATTTTAGCATCAATGTTCTAACCCTTGTTCCCTTTCGCAGCGAGCATGCGGCGGCAGCACAGCAGTAGCAGTGACGGTACGCGGACGTCGGTTGCTGGCGGCGTGGGCGGGAGACTCGCTGGCGCTGCTCGCCAAGCGCATGCGCCTCATGCAGCTCGTGCGACCGCACAAGCCAGGCCGACAGGTATGCCCCACTATGATATTATTCCTACTCAATATCCTCTCCTGACTATCCTTTAGACATTCCTCAGGTTTCATAATGTGATTTGATTCTAGTTCTAGAGACAAAATTATACAGGGTGTGGGTAGAAGAGGAGATTTTTCATGGGTTTAAGAAAAAGCAGCTATTCCATACTTATATGTTTCGCAGGATGAAAGAGACAGAATAGAGTCGTCTGGCGGCACAGTCATGTTCTGGGGAACATGGCGGGTCAACGGACAACTGGCTGTTTCTAGAGCTATCGGTAAGTGGATCTATATCATTACTATGCTTTTTAGAGAGCAGCGGTAGCCCAGCGGTGGCGGCCCCGACTTACGAACGGTAAGTCGTGGGTTCGAACCCAGGCAGGCGCATTACTTTCTGTGATTTGTTTCATCACCGCTGCTCTCAAAACGGTGAAGGAAAACATTGTGAGGAAACCGGCATGTCTTAGAACCAAAAAAATCGCAGACATGTGACATCTATCAACCCGCACTGGGCACGCGTGGTAGATCTTCTCCTAGAGAGGAGGTCTGAGTCCCTGCAGTGGCAACATTATAGACTGATGATGATGCTTTTAAGGAGCTCGTGGCTACATAATAACAACCGCTCGGGGTCGATATGCAGGTTAAGCCGCACTTGCATAGGTTGGTCGGTGGATGGGGGACCATGCATTAAATACCGGTTTCCTCCGTGCCGTGTGAAAGTCTGACAACCAGTCTTACCAAATGGTTTCCTATTAGTCAAAACTAATTGGATTGTGGAGGTCAGATAGGCAGTCGCTCCATGTAAAAAACTGCATCTGGTTAGACTGGAAGCCAACCCCAACATAGTTGGGAAAAGGCTAGGTAGGTGTTGATGCATTTATAAACAAACTTTTTCTTCTTCTTTATTTAAAGGGCTTTATCACTGAGCGATAACGTCGCCCTATAAAAAAATAATATAAAAATAATAATAAACAAACATGTTGTCGAATACAGCTTATAATTTTACCTAAATGAGAAATAGAGATTTCAACATATTTTTAAGGTCAAGACTCAAAAAGGTAAATAAATTGGAACCTTGATAATCTTGTTTTCTTGTTATGTGTATATTCGCCAGTGTGACACAGTTATGCTAACTTCAGATTATTTTATTTATTTACTAAATATTTCTAAAACAATACTTAAGTCCATCTTACACTTCTGTATATCCTTCCGCGTAATCTACGCAAGATGTTTTATTGCGTGTATTTTTTCGACAAGCAAACGCCTTCTTCATCACATATTTTGTAAGCGGCCAGGCGCTTAGACTTTATAAACGCCTGGGTGTCTATCACTTTTGCAACCTCTATCCAATATCAAAAAGTTTGTACTCGTACTTCTCATCCTTCTTAAATTCCGCAAAACTTTAATTAAGATTTATTTTCTTACACCTCTGTCTACCCTTCCGCGTAATCTAGGAAAGATGTTTTGTTATGTGTACGTACATGTGTGTTTTTTTTCGACAAGCAAACACTCTCTTTATCACATATGCTTCTATTCATATCGTCATATCGTATCTTAGAGTCCTCACTTCAAGCACCTAGCACCTTTCACTTGTAGGTACAAGCTCTTTCCAATATTAAAAAAAAAGGTTACCATACTCATAGGTCTCATCCTTCTAAAATCCCGCAATCCACTCTCACGTTAAACAAGCGTAGGGAATGCGTATTTTTACGTGGTAATACGTAGTAAAACTCCACGTTACGTCCAAACGACGCGACAGTTCCACGGGAGCGCGCCGCGTATTTAACTTTTATAGTCAACATAAACTTTTACTAGCCCGGCCATGTTTTCATCGTCCTTTATAACAAGAGCTTGAACACGATTCGGGATTGTAATCTCGGGCTTGCGGGATCCCGCATTTTAATGTAAGTTTTTGAAATAACTTGCGTCTAACACACAAGTATAGGGTTATTTTATCGAAAGCTAATCAATAATTGCATGTACACTGAAAAAAAAGGTTTGTTGGATTTACCAAATTAGCAAAGGTTGGCTGAATTACAAGGAAACTACGATAAATATAACAAAACCTCGCTATTGAACTTACAAAACAAAAAAGGTTGAAGTTGGTACCAGAGTTTTGATGTAAATCAACAAAGAGTATTGTACATTTTACCAAACAAATCTCAACAATTTAGTCTGGTTGATTTTATCATAAAAATATGATAATTAAAACAAGACCTTGCGGTTGAACTTACAAAACTACAAAGGTTGCGATCGAAATATAGTCCCTACCAGAGTTCATGGTGTAAATTAATAAACAATATTGTACATTTTACCAAACAAATCTCAACAATTTAGTCTGGTTGATTTTATCATAAAAATATGATAAATATAACAAGACCTCGCGGTTGAACTTACAAAACTACATAGGTTGCGATCAAAATATAGTCCCTACCAGAGTTTATGGTGTAAATTAACAAACAATATTGTACATTTTACTAAACAAACCTCAACAATTTATTCTGGTTGATTTTATCATAAAACTATGATAAATATAACAAGACCTCGCGGTTGAAATACAAAACTACACAGGTTGCGATCAAAATATAGTCCCTACCAGAGTTTACGGTGTAAATTAACAAAGAATATTGTACTTTTTACCAAACAAATTTTACCAATTTAGTCTGGTTGATTTTATCATAAAAATATGATAAATATAACAAGACCTTGCGGTTGAACTTACAAAACTACAAAGGTTGCGATCGAAATATAGTCCCTACCAGAGTTTATGGTGTAAATTAATAAACAATATTGTACATTTTACCAAGCAAATCTCAACAATTTAGTCTGGTTGATTTTATCATAAAAATATGATAAATTTAACAAGAACTCGCGGTTTAGCTTACGAAACAAAAAAGGTTGATGTTAAAATATAGTCTCTACTAGAGTTTATGGTGTGAATTAACAAACAATATTGTACATTTTACCAAACAAATCTCAACAATTAGTCTGGTTGATTTTATCATAAAAATATGATAAATATA
This sequence comes from Diarsia mendica, assembly GCA_949316265.1. NCBI lineage: Eukaryota > Metazoa > Arthropoda > Insecta > Lepidoptera > Noctuidae > Diarsia > Diarsia mendica. The sequence continues at coordinate 19,129,833 of OX438897.1, forward strand.
ACAAGACCTCGCGGTTGAACTTACAAAACTACATAGGTTGAGGTCAAAATATAGTCCCTACTAGAGTTTATGGTGTAAATTAACAAACAATATTGTACACTTTACTTAACAAACCTCATCAATTTATTCTGGTTGATTTTATCATAAAACTATGATAAATATAACAAGACCTCGCGGTTGAACTTACAAAACTACATAGGTTGCGATCAAAATATAGTCCCTACCAGAGTTTACGGTGTAAATTAACAAACAATATTGTACATTTTACCAAGCAAATCTCAACAATTTATTCTGGTTGATTTTATCATAAAAATATGATACATATAACAATAGCTCGCGGTTGAACTTATAAAAATACATAAGTTGCGATCAAAATATAGTCCCTACCAGAGTTTATGGTGTAAATTAACAAAGAATATTGTACAATTTACCAATCAAATTTCACCAATTTTATCTGTTTTTTTTTTATAATAAAAATGTGATGAACTTATATAACAAGAACTCGTGGTTTAACTTACGAAACAAAAAAGGTTGAGGTCAAAATATAGTCCCTACCAGAGTTCATGGTGTACATTTTACCAAACAAATCTCAACAATTTGACTTGGTCTAGTGGTGAGTGACCCTAACTGCTATGCCGGAGGTCGTGGGTTCGATTCCCACCCAGGACAAATGTTTGTGTTATGAGCACGATCATTTGTTCTGTCTGGGTGTAATTTATCTATAATATGTATGTATTTAGAAATATATAAGTATGTTTATCAGTTGTCTAGTACCCATAACACAAGCTCTGCTTAGCTTGGGACTAGATGGCGTTGTGTGATAGTTGTGGAATATTATTATTATTATTAATTTAGTCTGGTTGATTTTGTCATAAAAATATGACAAATATAAAAAGACCTCGCGGTAGAACCGTCAGAACTAAAAAGCTTCAGGTCAAAATATAGTTTCTACCAGAGTTCATAGTGCAAATTAACAAAGAATAATATACGAATATAATTATTGTTATTGTTATTTATTATTATTTTACGAAACTAATTTCACCAGCTTACTCTGGTTGATTTTATCATAAACATAATATGACAAATGTATCAAGACCTTGCGGTTGAATTTACGAAACTATAAAGGTTGAGGTTAAAATATAGTTCCTACCAGAGTTCATGGTGTAAATTAACACAGAATATAGAATAGTTTTCTTAGAAAACATTTTCGATAAATGAATGGCGATTTGATGCCTCTAATTAGTGAAATGCAAATAATAGAAGGAAGATTGCCTAGACATAGCAGTAGTAGATTTTTCTTTCGAGGCAGTACTGGTTAGATCGATAATGTGCCTAAACAATTTGCGAATTATTCTTTTTAGACAAAGGGTTGAGAGTGACCACCTAAATAAGCCATAGACTTTAATTATGTTGTAAGTAGACTGCGGAATAGCCGTTTTTGTTCACAGAATAGACGTTAACATAGTCAACAAAATACAAACATTTCTTTCATATTTTCATGTAAAGAGATTTACCCAACTTATTAGTCCCCCAAAAGTATGTTGGAATAATTGTCACTATTAATTGCAAACCGGAAACGCGTTAATTATGTTTTATCAGTGAATAATAAACCCCAGCTTAAATTAGTTTTACATTTATCCCAAAAATCAAAATGGAAATAATTAAGGATGCCTACTTTTTGAATTTACTGTAATCGTTAATTTAAGACATACTAGTCTGTGCAAAAATAATTATCGTCCTTTCAACAATTTGATTTGGTTGAATATATCATAAACATAATATGATAAATATAACAAGAGCTCGCAGTTGAACCTACAAAACTAAAAAGTTTGAGGTCAAAATATAGCCATATTTTGACCTCAAACTTTTTTATTCTTCTTCTTATTTTTTTTTTATTCTTTCATAATTAAATATATACCATGATCTCTTGTGGGCCTCCACAAGAGTTCATGGTATAAATTATGAAAGAATATTGTACATTTTACTGAACAAGTCACAACCGCATAGTTCGGTTGATTTTATCATTGTTACTGCGTTAGTTTCAAAGCAATTTATAGTTACATATACCGGGACAGTTGGTAATGAGTAGCAGACTCATTTGATAAAAAATAATTCGGTTAAGTGCGTAAGTCAAACTCGCGCACCGAGGGTTCCGTACCAACATTTTATATTTTTTACATGTTTATTTAAAAATAAGTAAGTATTACGCTTGACTAGTTTTTATTATTTGTTGAATTATGCCATAAAGTCTACTCTAAAATATAAAAAAAACACGTTTCTTGTATGACAAGGACGCCCCCCCCCCTTATTTTTTTAATTACCTATTTAAATTTCTAGAGTTCCGTACCTAAAAAGGAAAAAACGGAACCCTTAAAGGATCACTTGTGTGTCTGCCTGTCCGTCCATTTGTCACAGCCAATTTCCTCCGAAACCACTGAACCAATTGGGATGGAATTTGGTACACATATATGCAAGTCGGTGACCCAAAGACGGACGTGTTACGTAAATGAATGAATTGTAAACATAGGGTCACTTTATAAAAAGGGGTAAATTAGAAATAAAATTTACCATTCGTCCCCTTGTCTTCGAAACTACTGGGCCTACAATTTTGAAAAAATACAGAAAATAGTTCTTTACCTATATAGATCACAGGAAAACATATAAACAGTCTATGGTATTCAAAGTAACAATCATAGGTACGGATGGAACCCTCTCCACGCGAGTTTAACTCGCACTTGTCCGGTTTTTTATTATTTAACGATTTGTCCGCCATAACGGTTCATAGTATGTGAAAATTTCAACTAGCTAAGAATTATTGCGATATAAGAGAAAAAAACAATTAAAGATCGGACATACAGATAGATAGTGTAGGCTTACTATTATAGGATGTAAGAACTGTAAAAATTGATTGTCTTATTATTGTGATTGTGAATTTAATGATTATTCTCGTATTTGACATTTTAATGAATATATTTATACTAACAATATAAATTAACAAACATTCGTGCGTCTTCTTGCAGGCAGAATACTAATGACGGAACCCTAAAAATCTACTGTGTTTTCTTCTTTCTAAATAAATGTGTTTTCTTCTTCTTCTTCTACTGCTGATGCAAAGTGGCGCTGCAATCGCTATCAGACTTATTGTTCATTTAACTAAAACAAATCACATCAATTTAGTTTAGTTGATTTTATCATTGTTATTGTGTTTTGTGAATCATTTCGGTCCACTTTTGACCCCCCAATAACTTAAGATCTATTTGGCCTACATCCTTGCAATTTTGCAAGTCTTGTAAAACCGTCTTCTATTTACCGAATCCTGAATTTCAATAAAAACCCTCTTACCTTCAGGCTCACCAAGACGATTCTGAAGAGCCCAAACTCAGTACCTACGATTGCTTTATTTATTACAGAGTTCCTCGAGTCACCTTCCGGCTCCATCATCAGACCAGCCCCATAGTACCATATTATTATTGTATTGTTATCCAAGTCAAGTAGATATGCCAAATTTCAGCTCAATCGGGTGATCTGCTTCAAAATTGATTGGCAACATTCCACCCGAAGAAACATACCTACGTATGTATACCTATACCTACATTGCAAATTAAATTAATGAAAAGCTTTTAATAACATTCTATCTTTCTTTGGTTATTACAACCTTTCACGCCGCACAAAGTCATGTATTATTTTCTCCAACAACCATATTAATACGAAACATTACAGTGTATATATGTAACATTTTGTACTTGTCGCTGTGGTTAAAATTAAAAATGTTAAAGTTACTAAACAGTATCGTAGAATTTACAAAACCATACGCAATAGTAGGTAGTTCCATTTCCATCTATGCGACTACAGTACTCCCCCCTTCCGCACTGCCCTGCGGAGCTGTCGCCTTCGTTTGCGGCCACTGCCGTAGGGTTGCCACCTTTTTCTTTGACGGATAAAATATTCTGATCTGTAGCCTCTGTAGGGCTATTACGTATCTCCGTTGACATGATTAATTTATGTAAATAAATCTCAAGTTCTCAAGATCCTTGTACACAAATCGACTGGCCTGTTGGTCTAGTGGTTAGTGACCCTAACTGCTATGCCGGAGGTCGTGGGTTCGATTCCCACCCAGGACAAATGTTTGTGTGATGAGCACGATCATTTGTTCTGTGTCTGGGTGTAATTTATCTATAATATGTATGCATTTAGAAATATATAAGTATGTTTATCAGTTGTCTAGTACCCACAAGCACAAGCTCTGCTTAGCTTGGGACTAGATGGCGTTGTGTGATAGTTGTGGAATATTATATTATTAAATAAATAGTTTTAGGAGAATGCTCCAACCAGCCCGCGAAATTTACATTTTCTTACGTTTTTTGGAATTTACTGGCCAGTGCTAGGTTGTATGTTGATTAAAATATTATTTGGATATAAGACGTATGTAGTTACAGATTTATAATCATCAAAATCATCAATACAAGCCTCAAAATTCATAAAAGTGAAAAAATTACTTTTTCAACGTCAAACTCATTTCTGCACCTTAATGAACTTGGAGGGTTGTATTGATGATTATAATTCTGTAATTACATACGTCTTACAGCCGCAAATAATATTTTAATCAACATACAACCTAGCACTGGCCAGCAAATTGCAAAAAACGTAAGAAAATTTGAATTTTGCGACTCGCGCACCGAGGGTTCCATACAAACTGTCACTCATCATCATCATCATCATCATCAGCCTATAATGTTCCCACTGCAGGGACTCAGGCCTCCTCTCTATAGGAGAGGGATAGGCTATAATCTACCACGCGGGCCCAGTGCGGATTGGTAGATGTCACATATCTTCGATTTTTTTGGTTCTAAAACATGCCGGTTTCCTCACGATGTTTTCCTTCACCGTTTTGAGAACAGTGGTGATGAAATAAATTACACAAAGTGTCACTCATCCCATCTTAATTGGCCGAGTTGAGTTAAGTTTGCACCTGAAATGTATGGCGCCGCATTAAAACGAGGTTCAAACTTAACGCAACTGAGTTCTCCGAATATGATGTTTAAAAAGGACTAAATTTATTATGATATAATTACAAAATACAAAATTAGGGGTAATTATTTTTGAGAGTTGGTAACACTGAGCAAACCGAAGCGCCCGCGTGGCGTGAGTCTGCGTTCATCAAATCAAAGTTCATTTCATTTTGTGCCGCGGCGCCGGCTGGCTGCTAGTTTGTCGCTTCGCTAGCAATGGAAAGCGAAGAAGAAGAGTTTAACGTGGGGGTCGCCGAATATTTAACAGAATGGGGACTATCTGAAGACACTATAACAAACTTTGAAGGTGAGTGCATATTTTGATCGATATTATATACTTATTGAAACGGATATACCTAGCCCCTCTTTGTCAAGGCCCGATAATCTACGTGTTTATTTGTGTTCCGGTTAGCTAGAAATAGTAGTTAGGTACAGACGGCTACACATCAAGCTATACATTTCCAGTTTACGCTGATCTCGCATTGTACGGAAATCCTATACAATGCGAGACCAGCTTATACTGGAAATGTATAGCTTGATGTGTAGCCGTGTGTATCTACCTAATTAGCTATTTTACTTTGATAGATTTACAAAACGAACTTTAGTAAATTTTACAGATTGGTTCTGTTGGCATACATTTTTCATTTAAGTATTCAAGTCTATAAGTACATGTACCTACATTGTTTCATGGCAGCGTTTAAAAAGAAAAACTCTGTATTAAAAAACCCGCTGGTGGAAACGCAGCCTTAATGTTTATCTCTTGTTTTTTTAGGAAATCAGATTTCGTTCAAATTGCTTGACGACATACAAGAAACGGAACTGAAAGAATTAATTCCGAGTCTAAAGGAAAGAATATTATTCAAGCGAGGACTAAACAAACTCCAAAACATTATTCAGGTAAGTGTTCATATTATTTTTTTCAAATCTTTTTGGTGTCACGGCTCATTGACCATCAAAATTACTTCGCGACCCCCCGATCGTATAATTTTGTTAATGGTTTTTTTGTTAAAAATTTACTTGGTAATTAACTACCTACCTACTCATTATTTCACAATAGTTATCAGACATTTTAAATATGCATTATTAACCGACTTCTAAAAAAAGAAGGAGGTTCTCAATTCGGATGTTTATATAATTATATATATATATATATATATATATATTATGTTTGTTTGGGCATAACTCCGTCACTTGCTAACCGATTTGAAAAAATCTTTTTTTTTGTTGGAAAGGGTATACTTCCGAAATGGTCCCATATTTTTTTTATCGAAATCGGACAAGCGGTTTTTGAAAAATAAACAAATCTCAAAAAAAAAACTACATTGTCCACGTCATTATGACTCATGAACATGTGAACTTACATAATTATGAACCACTAAAAAGTGAAAAATAAAAACTTTTTAACAAAAAATAAAACCGCCTTCAAAAAAATAACACGAAAAAGTGAAAAATAAACTTTAGAAGAAAAATCTGCTTCTGAAGTCGGTGGCAAAAACATGAAATCAAACAAACAAAAGTCACCGACTTCAGAAGCTGATTTTTCTTCTAAAGTTTATTTTTCACTTTTTCGTGTTTTTTTTTTTAAAGCGGTTTTATTTTTTGTTAAAAAGTTTTTTTTTGATGATGTTGTGGAGGGATATGACATAAACATAATATCATGTTAGACCACAGTTAAAAACTTCACTCCCATCACAAGTTAACCTCGCATGACTAAATTTCACTCAAATCTTTTAAAAAATTATTGCTTGTTACAGGCGACAGAATCTGATGAAACTCTAAGCATTGCTAGCGATTTTTCTGCGCACAGTCCCACGGCCAGCACAAGCAGTGAAGAGTTGCTGACCACGATAGAGAAATCTTCTGTAAGTTTTTCCTTTATTTTGATCACGAGCCAGTGACAAAATCGGGTATTTTCGGGTATCAATAAAATCTAAAGTATGAACTACGGACGGACAGCAGAGTCTTAGTAATAGGATCCCGTTTTACCCTTTGGATACGGAACGCTAAAAACTATCAATTCCATGTTGTTACGTTGATATTCATGACTTAATGGTTATTTGATTTCCTTGATTTTCATGCTTAGTTCCTTATTTGTTTTGATTTCCATAGGAGACATACTGCATTCCGAGCCAAAAGTTTGGAAAAAAATAAATATATTCCGGAAAGGGGAAAACTGGCTGATAAATATAACAATCACAAACGTTTGCTGCGGAAAAGTGGGGTAATACCAAATGTAAGGAAAGCCCACACGAGCACCGACGATGGTCCGCCTGTCACAGCTGCAGCAGTTGAAAATCAAAGTGGTATAAATTTGAACATATTATATTATACAAGATCTAATAGTTATATCTAATTAGGCTGAAGCTAGACTAAATTTGATTTATTGTTTACCAGTATCTAATGAAGAATATGAAGAGTTGGCTGAAATACAACAAGGAGCCAGTGCCCGAAGTAATCGAGAATTGGAGGAAAACATTCACATTGCGCCTGAAGGAACTACAATCTGAAAAATATGCAAACATACATGACATTGTGAACGATTGGCCCTCTTATAAATTGAGTTGCGGATATAAATTGGTAAGTTGTGACCCTTTTTACAAGATTTTTATTAGCTTGACTTCGTATAAATATTTGTTTGTTTCTACCTTGTGAGTAATATTTGAATATATATATATATATATATATATATACTTATAATCGTTTTTTTTTCAGATTAACTGGATTTCGAATCCAAGTTTAAAGGATCAGAGCTCAGACTGTTCATAAAATGGCCCATATTTTTAGACAAAGCTCTTACACTTTTCAAAACAATTAAAGCTGCTTCTGTCTACATTAAATTGATTGAAGAAAATCCAAGTGAAGGTTGGTTCTTAATATACTCGTATCAATCAAAACTTTCACGAATTTCGAAATTAGAAAAAAATTAAAAATTTCGAAATTAGTGAAAGTTTTGATAATAAAACCATTTACATTTATTATGTATATTATTATAAGGTCTCATTAAAATAGGTGGACAAATTTTAACACAGCGTTCAGTAGGTCTAACCAAACATATCGTAACAAAAAAAAAACATTAAATAAAATGTTTTTTTTTTTACTTAAAACTATATTATAAATTGCCGGCACTCTAGAACTAACTCATCCTTTATGAGTAGGTGCTTAAATGCGATTTTCTCATTACGTATAATATTTTTTACCATCGTCCTTATTTTGGTGGTCTGAATAATTTCTGAAATTTCATCCCCCTATTTTAATGGGACCTTATATACATATATTAAGTGTCTTTTTATAATAGCAAAAATAGTTTCGGAGGTTTAGCAAAAAATCTCTGATAACCAGTTATCTGGCTAATAACTTAAACTAATTAAGTCAACGAATATGCATCATAATTTATTCCATTTTTATTTTTCAGATGTTAGAGACTTCTGTTAGTGCGCGGCAATTGGATACAAAATAGTGCCAACTGTGAGAATACAGTGCCAAGATACAGATGAAAAAAAGGACCGGACCAACCATCGATGCCCTAAAGGACTTTTATGTTGCGTATGATAACATCCTGTATAAAATAGACTCGTTTTAGAAATAGAAGTTTCGCGGCTAAACTCGCCTTAAGGTGAATGCTCCAACCACCCCTCGAAATTCAAATTTTCTTATGTATTTTGCAATTTGCAGGTCAGTGCTTATGTTGATTAGAATATTAATTGCGGCTGTAAGACGTATGTACTTACAGACTTATAATCATCAAAATCATCAATATAAGCCTCCAAAGTTCATAAAGGTGGAAAAATGACTTTTTCAAGGTCAAACTCATTTCTGCACCTTTATGAACTGGGAGGGTTGTATTGATGATTATAATTATGTAATTACATACGTCTTACAGCCGCACATAATATTAATTTGAATTTGGCGGGCTAGTTGGAGCATTCACCCTAATGCAAATGTCGAATGCGGGCGTCCTGGTACCCGGTAAATTAGGTAGTACCTTAGTTTATAATAAGAAAGATTTTGAATCCTATACGGATATAATTTTAAGATGAGTGATCTAGTGATTATTCAATTGTATTTATGATTGGTAAAATAAATTTTATATGTACCAAAAATCTGTTTATTTTTCTTTAAACCACCGTTTTTATTAAGCCCATATTAAATAAGGTTACTGGTAAATCGACGTATTCTGGAAACTGCTGATTTTCGGCTAGCCTACATGACCTTATTAACTGCAAATAATTAACTTTACTGTATACCTCCCTAAAAAGGAATAATTATGTTGAATTACCAATAATCCTGTATATTTTTGAAGTGTTTGTCAAACGGTCGTAAAACCTTTTTTTCAGACCCTGTATAATTATCTTGTAAAGTTTTTTCTTCTACTATATTTTTAGGATGTGCCAAAATAGGGTGTGATATCTTTGAAATTTTGAAACTTACTAGCTAATCTGCAATATTGCTGACATGGTACACACGTAGTACATATGTACGCGTACATATGGTAGTACGTAGTTTAAAAATCTTAACTGCAATATGATTTAATCTCATACCATATCAGCGATATTGCAGATTAGCTAATAAGTTTCTAATTTTCAATGATACTACACCCTATTAAGATTGTGGAAATCAATGTTTGGTAATATATACCAAAAAATCGTGTACAATTTACTAGTGTTAGTTTGATAAATTAACCAAATTAACACCAGTAAAATTTACACAATTTATTTGGTATGTTTTACTAACCTAAGACCGGTACAATCAGACAAGCACTGATAAAATATTGGTACATATTACCAGTTAAAGTTTTGTAATAACTACAGCATAAATCTGTTAGATATTACCAAACAAATGTACGGAAAAAATACGAAACAAACACGATAGATAATACTTAATTGTATTTGATAAAATCTACGATACACTTCTGGTAAATAATACAATATTATCTCTGATAAAAAGCACGATACACATCTGATAGATTATACTAAACTAACTTTGATGAGAACTGCATTACACATCTGGTAGATGTTACCAAACAAATTTTAGGAAAATATACGAAACACATGATAGATAATACTTAATTACATTTGATAAAATCTGCGAAACACGTCTGGTAGACAATACAATATTATTTCTGATAAAAAGCACGATACACATCTGACAGATTATACTAAGCTAACCTTGTTAAGAATAACATAACACATCTGGTAGATATTACCAAACAACCTTTAGTAGTAACTAAAATTAAATCTGCTAAATATTACCAAACTAACGCTGATAAATACAACAAACGTGATTAGTAAATACTGCAAAATTTTGTTTGTTAGGGTTTATCAAATAAAATAGCTTAAACTTACGAGTTAAGTTTAGTTTTCTTTATCAAACTGATTTAATACATTCTACCATATAATATGTGCTATCTACCAAATTTTTGTTGTAGATTTTACCAAATACCTTTGCATTTTCTATTTAACTACCTTCGGTAATTTCTACCAAAAAAGGTAACAGTACAACATACAAAATGTATTTGTAAAATATACAATATCTCTTTGGTAGATTGCAGCAAACTACATTGTACTTTTATGAATAGGTTACTAAACTACTTTGGTTGGGAATCTACTAAAGTTCTTTGGTGAAAAATGTTACTTAAGTATTTTGGTAAAAAATATACTAAAGTACTTTGGTGAGAAATGTTACTAAATTACTTCGGTAAAAAATGTTACTAAAGTACTTTGGTGAAAATGTTTACTAAAGTATTTTGGTAAAAAAGTATACTAAAGTACTTTGGTGAAAAATGTTACTAAATTACTTTGGTAAAAAAGTATACTAAAGTACTTTGGTGAAAAATGTTACTAAATTACTTTGGTAAAAAATGTACAAAAAGTAGGTGTAATCTACCAAATAAATTTGGTACAACACCAACTTAATGTGTTTGGTAAAAACAACCAAAATTCGTGATAGGACCGAAATCAACCTCAAACTTTGGTTACATTTACGCAAAATCTGTTAAATCCAACCTAACATTTTTTTCAGTGTAGATTTCCCTTAATGCCTGTAGGGACTGCGGGTTGTTCGGAACAGATACCGCTGTCCCGGAAACAAAGGGCTAAGGGAACATGGGTGGTTTTTAGTCAGTAGAAGTAATGAAATCCCAAACTCCAAAAAAAAATGGCCTCCCTAAATTCATGAAGCTTGCAACAACCTCCGAAGGGGAACAAAAGATCAGTTTAGATAACAAAGCTAATTTCGACATAATCGCTTGTTAGCCTTTGACAAAAATATTGTTCGCCTTTGACAAAATGATTAAATAAGTTAATCATTAACATGCTATCTAGTACTTAATGCATATTGTTCCAATTCTATTCATTTTATTTTATGTGCGGGATCCCGCATGTTGCGGGATTGCAATCCCGAAACACGATGTTCCTACCGTTCACGTAAATTACCTTCCATAAACATAATCACCGTTCTTGGTTAATTGACGGACTCTTCATTATTTTAATCATGCATGTGATTTTTCTCATGCGATCTGCGGTGGAGGAAATTTATTTGCAAGAGATGTAGGTATATCATTTCGCGCTAGTTGTTAAAGACAATTTAGCGAAATGGCAGTTAAATATCTAGGTATGTTGATATGAAATGGATTGCTCGTGGGAAGTTTTGCTCGCCTGTTAACCTGTATGGAATACATACAAAACCCTACAGGTTCACTTGGCAGCAGGAAAGCAGTTGATATATGCTTTATTGCCATGTGTCTATTTGATTGGCAAGATATATTTTAAATAAGCAATCTTGAAACTTCCTGCAAGGACTAAAAAGCACATGATAGCAAAAATCTTGCGGAAAACAAACAGTGACGCATAACATTAATATAAATAAAAAAAAAGTACCTACTTACCTACCTATAAGGAAATGTGCTACCTAGGAAATATGAAAAAGAAAAGCTTTACAAACCATGCAAGTGTCTGCAAACCTGCGATATTATGATACGAGACTGTCAAGTAATGGCCAAAGATTAATAATGACAACATCATCATCATATAGCTAGCCTTATACTTTCTATGTGTCTTGGTTAGGGTCGAAAACAATAGCTATGTTCTGTTTACATTGTTAGGCCACCCCGCTGCACGCTGCACTGTTAAGAAACGCGTCTCCAAAATTGCGCCCTTTGAATTGCCATCCCTTAAAAACAACTTACAATAACAACATTAACGGGTATTAACAGCAAAAGAAACATCTTTATTAATCATACAAAAACAAACACGATAAACATTGAAAAGGGTTGCAGCTCCCTTGTAGGCGTAACACGTAAAAGTGTGAAGTTAATAGGTCGTTTTATTGTTATCGGCGGGCGGGTGCGAGCCATTTCTCACGCGGTCGGGATGCGAGCGTGTGCCGATCATTACGCTCTTATTGCTGTTAATGGTCCCTCTACACATCGGCACATGCGTCTGCCAGACGTCCGCAGACGTCAACAGATGCGTCGGCAGATGTGTGGATAGACCAACTCCAACCCTTTGATGTGGGACAAAACCGACAACAAACGGATTGGCGGCAGACGCATCTGCCGACAGTCAGTACCTACTACAGACGACCAAATCGCCCCCTCTACACATGCATCCGCAGATGACGTCTGACGATGTGTACGGGGCCTTAATACGGACCCCGCAGATGGGTAGGACGGGCCTTTATTCGGTAAAACAACGCTAATGATGCTACCGATTGAGATGAATAGATGGCTTCGTTTTTGGCGGTTCTGTTTTACAATGGAGTTGGTTTGTTATCACCTCACAGGCTTGCCCCTTTACTTTTCAAGCAGCCGGCAATCCTACAATTAGAGGTTTTGTCACGTAACCTGGCTCTGTTAAGTCTTACTGCAGACTAGACTACTTACTTACTGACTTACTGTAGTACTCAGAGATATTTAATGATTACTTAAGCCGACACTTAGTAAAGATTTGACATACTTTTGTATGACAAAACTGTCAAACCTTTACTAAGTAATGGCTTAAGTAATCATTAAAGCTCTCTGAGTGCGGCAGGCAGTTAATATTGAGGGTAATACTTTTCAAGGTATGACATTAGACTGTGGTATTCCTGTTCGCACTTGGCCAATGACTGTTTGTGGTTCTTTAATTGGGGGTATGGGCTAGTCTCTTGCTATTTATTTTCTTCTTTATTTACTTTTTGTTAAGTAATCTGGTAATTCGTGATTGTCTGCGATATCAGACACTAGATTTGAAGTATTGTAATTTAGTTGATTTATAGACCGTTTAATGTTCTATTGTTTTGTCATTCAGTCTGTCCATTGATCTGGTTCGAACAATATTTTAGGTAGTGCTGCTTAGACAATGACTAATATTTATGATGTCAAAATCAAATACATGTCCTAATCTATATCAAGCAAACAACGAGTACAAGTTTAGCAAGTTTTTAATTAGCAAACTGTACAATGTTAGCAAGCTGTACAGTGTTAGCAAGCTCTTGGTTAAATAATAATAACAGCCAGTCGGGGTCGACCTTCAGGTTGCCGAGGATGCCCCGTAGATGGTTGACCACCCAGGTAACTCAGTATAGTTACCTCTGTGCCTCGCAAAGCACGTTAATCCGTTGGTACTGAGTGTCATTAAAATTTGTAGATCTTTGGCAGTCGTTGCAGGTAGTCAGTGGATCGATAGTCAGACGACCAGGGCCCCGAGTCTGCTATTCAATAGTGTCAGAATGGTCGATCATTGATCTCATAATGGTTGATTTACGACAAGCCAAAAAGTACCTTAAGTCGACAGGCATAAGGTACTTTTTGGCTTGTCGTCTACTTGTCAAAATCAACAATTATGAGATCAATGATAGACCATTCTGACACTATTGAATAGCAGACTCGGGGCCCAGTCTTACCAAGGCTTATCGTACAGTCGAACAAGCTAATAAGTATACAGCCAGCTAACTTGTATTTCCTTTAAGATTATACAGATACATCTAGAGACTGATGTCAAACGATACAGCGTTTGACATCAGTCGCTTAATGCGAAACACTTAATAAAACAATATTAGAATCAATATTTTCAATGTAATATAATTATAAAGATCTCTACCCTGTATACTTATTAGCTTGTTCGACTGTACTATCAAGTAGGTACTATCTGGATTGTGGAGGCCAGATAGGCAATTAGGCAGTCGCTCCATGTAAAACACTGATATTCAGCGGAATCCGGTACAAATGAAAGCAGACCCCAATATTGTGAAAGAGGCTAGACAGAAAATGATAAAGCTCTACTTACAATGTTTGCTATACAGTTATGACCTATCTGACTCTCTGGCTATCGACAGCTTTAGCCTAAAGTGTTGACCATGAATAAACACAAAAACAAACGAGAACAATACAATGTTATTGAAATAAGTGCTGAAAGGAACAAACAATACTTAATAAATAATGAAGTATCAAAATAATATCAATGTCACGCATGTCATATTTGAATAGAATTGCCAGGACGAGTGTGGTAGGAATACTTATACAAAGTTGCGCTGGTCAACATGGTAAACAAAAGGTCGAGTTCATACAATTTTAAATCAACTGGCGGCTCGACTTAAAACTATAATAATAATGTATTGGGATTTTTATGTGATTCATTCAGAATCAGAACCGAAAAAAAACTCATCAAAAAGTTTTACCCAAAACCCCTTCACGAAGCCGTCATTCCGTCAACAAACACCTTTTTGTTTGGGGAGAAATATCACGTTTTAGGCTAAAACTCAATTTAGCACATTCAAAACATTATGCTAAATGATCGCAATGTAAACAAGTACCTTTCAGCTTCGTTAAGTAAGAGTATTTTTACACACATATTAATTTTGACTTTAATTTATAAATTCATCAAGATACTCTTGCCTTGATCCTAATATTTGGGTCGGCGCAGCGTGACTTCTTCTTCCATACTGCTGTATTAGTCAGCTTCTCAACAGTCACCCTTCTATCCATAATCATGTTCACACAGTCCTTTCATCATTTCTTTGTTTCCCCCCTAAGGTTATAGCCATTCATACTCAAAACTTTAGTTGCAGACCAATGCCTACATTTTAATTTAAAAACGTCTTCCACCATCTCCCAACTTCAAAGAGATGGGATTGATTTTTCAATCCCGTTGGCTTTTTACCTCAGCGTTTCTTTAAAACAACAATAGTATGAATGTCTGAGCGGTGGTGGCGCCGCGGTGTCGGCCGACGGGGCCCACCCTCGCGTGTGGCACTCCCTACGGAACATCGAGCAACCCCAGACCCCACTGCACACTATACCGCTATATCGATCACCTCGGACACGCACTGAATAGGGATGCACGCGGCTGCAAGGAGGTGCAGTCTCAAGTATCGATAAAAAAAAATTAAAGTGTCTTCCTACTATTTTTACTGCGCCCGGCAAGGTCTATAATGCTCTCAGTACCTATATTCTAAGTACTAGCTAAGTACACCTAGCGAAATACAACAAGTTGGAAAAAAAGTTTTACTTCTTCATATTAATAAATCTTAATGTATTCAACTCTTTTTTTAATTAAACAACTAGAGATTATGAGTACATTAGATCATGTTGCGTACCCTTAATAGAACAATAAAAAAGTTATAAATAGCAGAAAGCTAATATAATTATAATATTTTATTTCTATTTTATAATGCTAGTTAGCAACTGTATACTTTAATGGTTAAGTGTCGGTTTTAATTGAAAAAATACTTTATTAGTTAGTTCCATTTAATTACCGTTAAGTTTTAGGATCGTTTCAACAGCAGGTCCAACTTATTTTATTAGAAACTTGCATTCATCGATAAGTATCGATATTCCCATCCCTAGCAAGGACACTAAAGGGCGACGACGGTATAGTAACATAATAATGTTGACATTTTCTTCACAGCTCTGCCCTGCCCCATATCGTGTCGGGATGAAACTCATCGATTTCGCGTTCCATAGGAGATTAAGCCCCGAACGTTTACTCTATCCCCCTACTCAACGTGTTTCTCAAAGCCATCCTCAGATTTTCACGCAAGATTATTCTATGGATAGACTTGTATCGGATGCACATATTGTTGCCGCATTGACGTTGATGCTGGAACTTTTTACGTTTTATTGCTCTTGTAGAAATTTAGAAAGTAACTCTTATTTGTTTTACTGTTACACATATTCCACGGATCTTACAAAAATGAGTTCATCATTTTCATTCTGGTCATTTTCCATTGGTACAACGATGTTTCCTTGGCTAAGTTTATTGTAATAAATATTTGTTTATCAAACATAGTAAATAAATAGTCACTAGGAATTTTATGTACAAAAGCGTGTTGATATAATCTAATTTTGATTACATCAACATATTTTCATAATAAGCAATTTGAATATTCATTTCTTTTCCAAATGCTTCCCTTTAGCCTTTTACGTTTAACTAGGGCACGCCCTTTTAATATACCACTCTACTTATAAATACTTGATTGTAATAGTAAGGATTCTATTTTTATTCTTATTTTAGTTACCATTGACAATTACAAACAGGGGGTCTAAAATGGCCACTTCAGCAGATCATAATAGGAAAATAAAAAACGAGAATGTGGCACTCGGAGACTGCCGCGGTAAAGCTATTGCATAGCATTTTTTATCAATTATTTAATTTGACAACCTCAGTTGACAACCTTGTTATTTTCCGTAACCATAGCAAGCTGGTTGAAAATTTTCGTTACGGAATTTCTGGATTCGCTCTCCACGCTTAAGGCCCGCGATAGAAGCTATGCAATAGCTTAAAATAAAATGGCCCATTCATAATAGTAACTGATAGTCTGTGACCATTTTACGAATTTTAACGCAATTCATATTATTTTCTTATTATGATCTGCTAAAGTGGCCATTTTAAACCCCCTGATTCTTATTATCAATGGTAACTAACCAGTTTGTTGAGATCGTGAAGTACTGTTGTTTCTGCCTATCCCCATTGAGAAAAGGCGTGAGTTGATAGATGTATGTATTGTCAAGTAGTGTCGTTACACTTTGAGCGTACGTCCATAAATGGTTGTTTACTGTACGAGTGTACATTTAAGTTGTTAGTGGTTCCATTATTGCGGTGCACGAAGGCGATAAGCTAATACTAAGGTGTAACCTGTTGTTTCTTAAACCACTGACTTAGGTTGCATGCGGCTTTACCCTTAAATTAGCACATTTTTTATAACGTGTATTAAATAGAGTTTAAAATTTATAGGAAAGTATAGCTAAGCGCTATGTTAACTATATAGTTTTCTGGGCATCATAAATAAATTGTAAGTCATTAAAAATATTTATCAAAACACCGGGAGAGTTGAAAAGGAATGGGGGAGTCTTTTGCCCAGTACTGGAACACTATAGCCTTATTTACAAAAAATAAACTTATGTCTAAAGCATAATAGGTATCAATATTTTGTATGGAGTGACATGTTATTTCCTCGAAAACCAGTAAGACTGGTTGTCAGATACTCAGGTTTCTAACTCTCCGTAACGACTGTCAAAGGTCTAAAAATAAAATCCGGGATCAACACCTAAAACGTGCTTTAAGAGGGAGCACATGACAAACAAAATAATAAAAATTCTGTCCTCTACAGGTGACGCACAATACAAGCCATACGTGACGGCGCGGCCTGAGATCGCGACGGTGGAGCTAGATGGTGATGAAGACTTCGTGGTGGTGGCTTGTGATGGGCTGTGGGACTTCGTCAGTGAGGACGATGTGGCGCTGGCGGTGTACAGGCAACTGACTGCTGATCCTGGTAAGTGGTAGATAAATGGGTAGCAGTTTCAGGAGGGCAAAGACAGCAGGTCGAATTGGGACATTATGACGCTTACGTTGTCCATAGTCAATGTTAATTACTCCATTTAGAACATAAGAACAAGAATTATGTTTTAATTGTGCAACGAACAACTAACGACGCCGTTTATTTACATGGCTGCACCGATTTTATCTTTAATCCAATTTAACATTTGCATTAGCTGCAATTTGGCAAGCGTAGTGTGTTGTGTGTGAATGCATTTACGTGTGCAATATTCATTACGGCTGAAACAGGTTCGTTTACGTCGAAGGTGTTTGCTATCTATCAATCGCGCCGCTGACCTTGTGCCTCACGCTTACACAATGACGTGAGTCACCGCGACTCACTAGACAGGATAAAATGACAATTAGCCGTCAAAACAACTAACCTGCAAGGTTTTCAACTGAATTATGAATACTTATTCAAGACTATACGATTCGCTTCACCT
Organism: Diarsia mendica; assembly: GCA_949316265.1. Classification (NCBI taxonomy): domain Eukaryota; kingdom Metazoa; phylum Arthropoda; class Insecta; order Lepidoptera; family Noctuidae; genus Diarsia; species Diarsia mendica. The sequence continues at coordinate 19,148,079 of OX438897.1, forward strand.
GTTTGCAGAACAACAACAAATCCATTGTTGAAAAACGCCTAATGTATTGTATTGATGTTCAATTTTTGACGCGTAATGACAGCAGATCAGGTAACAAATGGCTTGGCGGCATCAGTTGGCACGAATCAAGTGTGATTATGTTGTCACAAAGGGTCACATGATTATGACGCGTGCGCTCGTGAACCGAGTGCCCTCGTCGGAACATTCAGCGGAGATCTGTGACACATATTATCCCCCCGTGTTTCTCGGCTCCCAGTTCTCCCGCTCGATGGAGCTCGTAGGCTCGGGGAGGGTCTAAGTATTATGGTTAGAACAATAACTTTGGCGCCCTCAAATCTCTGTGAAGTGTCGCTCGCGGCGATAAGAGCTTTCTCGTTGTTCAAAAGAATTTTCCTTTGTTTGTTAATATGAAAGTTTGTATTGTGCCACTGTTGAACAAAATAGGGTTTGTGTGTGATTTCTTTTTAATAATTGTAATGAAGGGGAGAGGTGTGTTTTCAGTTCCTCGAGGAGATACTCACTTTTCAGCCTTTAAATTACATTGTACATTTTTTAATCAAATTTTGTCATTCAGGTAGAAACTCTGTATTTAAGACTGCTGAAAATGAACCTAACACGGAGCTTAATTAAGTACGGAAAAGGACACGGATATTTTTACACAACTGGATTTAGCCTTTTTTGATGTCGTATTCTTTGCGGGAATCTAAAGCTCTCATCATTTACTCAACTTAACGCAACAACACCTTACAAGATTGTCAGCTGTAAGTTGCCGTCAGCTTTGTGTAAAAATGGGGTGCACTAATAAATGCTCCATAGTGTAACAATCCGACCTGTCAACGCATTATGTTATCATCGCATTTAATGTCGTAGGGATCCCCTCGACCCACCAACTGTCAGGGCTTCTATTGGCTTTGTACTCAACCAATATCTTAATTAATCCAATATTATAGTTAACAGGATATTTCATTTAAGAATACAGCTCTTTGGAACGTTAGATCCTGTTGGAATTGTTTTTGGGTGAATGAGGTAATAGCAACCGTATTTCTCTGTCAAAAAATAAAACTTAAGAAAGTCCCCAAGAAATGTCTCGCTGGTTACTTTTGTAAAGCTTACAGTTTATTGTTTTAAAATGTTTTTCTTCGTCTTGTCTAAATTATGAAGATTAATGTTTACAGCCATTACGGTTCAGGTGTATTCAAACGTAAAACACCTGTAGACCGGTACTTAGGCACTCACAGGTTTCTTTGTTTGAATAGGTCTTGCGAAAAAACCGGTCGAACAATAAGAGTGTATTTTATGTTCCGTAACGAGATTGCTGCGCTGCCTAGATTTCAGTCAGGCTGCGGTCAGGCGCGCGGCCACAGCCCCACAATATTGTGTCGTAATTGCGTCGGAAGTGGGGAAGTGGAGAAATTGGATACTTTGTTTTGCCCCCTGTTGCAGCCCTACCCTGCCGCGCCCCCGCACTCCCCCGACACCGATACGAAGCCTTTCTAATTATTACTTTTCTAAATGCATGTAAATACTGCAGTTTCCAATCGCTTTAAAATTATAAGAGAACATAAAATCGGACAGGAAATGCTTTGCGATAATATGCAATCTATTCTCGTTGTTATTAACTTTCCAGTGCAGAAATGGATGATCGCATTCCTGCAAATTCTAGTTCGTTGGTATACCATTGATTTGTTCACTTGTGTCAAATCTCAAAACCATTCGTGTCCTTTCAGTTTTCCGCTTCGATGGACAGCATAGCCGTCTGATTGGATTAAGCGATTTAAATGTTTAAACAGTCGCGAGCGGCGTATTCAAATAGGGGAGGCTACTCGTCACTAATACACCCCGGGGCTTTGGATTAAGACCCTCGGTATTATGGTCACTTTAATTTAGCTCTTATTGTGGAACACCAAGGTTTACATTAGACCCTTATGTCCAGTGAAGTAGGCTTTTTGTGTCATTGGTCAGATGTGAGTCCTCTCGTAACACTTTCTCCGCTACTACTACTATTCGCATGGAAACTTAATAGTCTGCTGTCATGTAAGAGAATTTATGTTGACATTAGTTATTAGCGGGGCTCTATGAAGTTACGAGCTTATCATTTGACGCTTATGTGTTGTTTGAATAGCTGTGTGGACAATGCATCTTAAATTGGGTGCAAATCGTGTGTGGTTGTGTTGACGGGCCGCGGTCTGGTCGCGATGCGCGATAACATTGTGTGTAGATGTTGATTGAGCGATAAACGATTGATACGCTGGGTGGACAAGCACGCACCACTGCGCTCCTACCTTTAGTTGTACTGTAAACTAATTGAATAGCTTGGAATAGTTGAAATGTTAGCACGTTTTTGTAGCTAATAGGAAGTGGATTCAATTAGTCGAGAACATTTCTTGTTGCATAACTTAGTGCGGTATTCAGAGCTAGGTCTCAGGTTGCTTATTAGCCATCTTTTATGTTTTAAAGAAGACTATTACATATACTTTTAAGGTGTTACGTACAAAATACGAGCTAGAACACTTGACTCCACTATCCGTCTCATTACTTACTTTCTTTCATTCACTCCCAACCGCGACTCACCTCGAAGAATGTTGAAAATGCGTTGAATTTCGAAACTAAACAACAAGTTATTTGTTCTTGTAAATCACGAATGCGTGGACGCAGTGTTTTTGTATTAGTTGGCAGCGCTGGCTCAGATGAACACACGGTGGCCTTGACACTGTTGGGACAAATCTTCGTTATCTGCCAACTTTCATTCATTATCTTGTTAGGAATATGATACGATACGGATGTCTCGTTTAATATCATATTGAGTACGATGAAAATGAGTTTTGTGTTGCACTCACATTGCACTAGTCTTCATTTCTAAGTCTAGCAGAATCTCCACGTTGGCCAAGAGTTTTACACCAAAACGCCATGTCAAAACAATGACTTATAACTTTCTTTTTTTTTGATAAATCTTATCAGATCTACGTCCGACCAGATCAGATTTTGCAAAAAAGACTACTTACTAAAATCGTAAAAACATAGAACAAGTCTGTTTTACCAGAACAACAGAAAAAGTTAGACTGAGTGAACTGATCATCACCCCATGTGGATTGCAAATTGAGGGAAGGGGTGGAATTGTCCTTTTGTAAACTCGCCAGACGCAATTTGTCACACATATGATTGTATCAGCATTCACATACTTTACCCTATTTTGCCGCCAAATAAGGTGCAAATTATCACCCAATTTACAATAAATCTGCTTCACCTACCAAAAAGTAAAGTGTGGTTTTATTTTCGCTTATAACACACGAAATGTTTCAATTCGGTAACGTGTACTTTAGCACCTCTCTCCAATTATCAATTATCTCCACTCTACCGAATGTTACAGCTCTCCCCGTTTTACCACATTACCTACCGTTTTACGGTCCAAGTCGTACATTTAAACACGTACGTATATGTTAACAGAGACAAATGTGTGCATCGTTAAGGCTATTACAGGAACTACCGGCCTAAATACACTTAATAAAGATAATTGTGCTCTAAGACAATTACTGTCGTAGCTCTGACCTGACATACAACAAAATTGTACGGAATTTCCGAAACAAAACGCTAAATAAACGTAGCGTTTAAAAGAGAATGTGTATTGATTAATGAGAGTGAGCCCTAGTTGCTAAACAAGGCGTGGACTATTGCGAGCTCATTAGCATATGCGGCTAGAGATTGTACTATGTAGACAAGAACGGCCCTTTCCTATTATCCTCTGTAAAATGCGCCGTGAAACAAGAACGCTTTACTAACTCGACAATACTCTTAATTCAGTGTTTTCTGAAAAAGCGTCTGTTATCAAAACTTTTCGCTGAAATTTTCATTTACGAATGCATGAAAACTATGAAAAGTAAATTAATCGTTTCTACGAGAGCACCAAGTATAAATAAAGCCTATTTATGTAAATTCTAATCATGTCGTAATATCACTATGAAATTATTAGAAAGCCCTTCCGTTAATTTCTTAATTAAACACTTCATTATACTTTCTTACCAGTCGAAAGTGTATATGATTTGTTCGTTCGTTTGCTCCCTACGAAAGTATAGTGGGTAGTTTCGCTCCACATGACATGTCGGCCGATTGGATGCGAGTTGCGCGAGTGAGGTGCGCAGGCGACGCTCGATGATTTGCATTGTAAACACGGCGGACGGTGACCGGCGCGGGCGCATGCCTCGCTTCACTAATGGCCTGCTCATCATCACACCAGTAGGAGTAGGTGACGATTATTTTTAGTATTCCAAACTATAAATAGATAAGAAACACTGGATAAACTCAGTCTGGCGCTGACAGTTCATAGAAAGTTGTAAAGCAGGCGGAGATCTAGGAGGCGTTTGTTTGTAGAAAGTGATGTCTTATGCCTAAAACTAAGTAAACGCAGATTTATATTATTACGTTTGGTAACTAGATTTTAGGGGCTGGTCTCAGATCGATCACTTAGAGTTGTTTACAGACCAGCGCGCAGCGGTCTGTAAAATATTTCATAAGTTTTTTGTCTGATAATGTTTTTTTAGTGAAACGTAATTTGAAGTTGATGACAGTTAAGTACTCAAAAAATTCCATGGGTTTGACCTCCCAAAACAAATGTAACCTGACGAAATTCATCACCATATTAAAACAAAATTTTAATAATTCAGTGCACTTGCCACAATATTGTCGAAGGGAGCCTTTATCTGTAATGATTATGTATTTCGCAGTCGAGTGGTCTCTGCACGAGGGGTGAGTCCGCAATAAAAGTGCAGAGTTTGTTCGCGAGAAGGGCGCGTTCGTCGCTCGACTCGCTCGTTACGTTACACCCCGTCTCTTTGACATCCGCACTTTTATTGTGCAACCCCCAGCCCTTACCGCGGCACTGCACTACACTTGCGATCTTAGAATTACAAATGTATTTAGAATACATTATGAGACTCTTCATAAAGTTTTGATACATGCTCGCTGGCAGTTGTATCTATTATCAAAGCACGGAAAGTTAGATGTTTTGTTGGTTTGTCTATTTAGATATTTATGTGTTCGAATAGTATAGTAACAATAGAAAAGTTTATCAATACAAATCCTATGATCATAAATATTTTCCTTCACATTGTTATTTTTGTTTGCTATAGGTATTCCTGTTAGAATTTCCATTACAAATGCTGTATCCTCTTTTTATTCTATTGTACAATGTTGCTGACCTATTAATCCGTCAGCAGTTAAAAATAGCAAAGCTCCAGTTAAAGTTAAAACGTTCATTCCTTGTGAAAGGCGAGGACTGACTTCCTCAATTTGTCTCTTTTTGTCATTACAACCGGCCCCCTTCCGAGGGCTGATAAAGAACACCGTAATCCTTTCAATCGAATAACGGGGGATTACAGAGGCGCAATTTATGCGGGCTACGTGAATCCACCAGCTTAAGTCGTATTCACAATTTAAATAAAAGTGTAGAATCATCACGATGACTACGTACATAGCCGTCGATGACGCGTTATATGGAAACATTGCACATTTTAATTTTACTTCGTCGTAAATTGTGTGTTGGATCGCAGCCAAATGTTCAGCGTCTCATACCGGAGTTCCGGGCCACGTGGGTGGCATAGCGCGCGCTGTTTCATATCACTAACGATATCAGTGACAACAAGATTGCACATTATGATAGGCGTTTGTGATCATATATGTTACAACCACTTTATGCGCGACATGTCAGCCGTTGACCTTACCAACATTCTGACAGCATTTTACATGTGGAGTTTGTTTTTGTGGTTTATTTATAAATTGTAAAACTATTTCTGTCGTTTTCAGTTTCCGTTTTCCTATAATTTGTCTGCGTATTTCTTATTTATTGCCAGTTCTTGAGCAGTTCGTTTCGCAAGCATAGTTCATGAATTATTCCGAGGTAGGTACACCCGCATCGTCAGGAACAGATTTTGGTATGAAAACAGATTACCGTGGTAACGTATACATTTGCTGAGGACAAGAGGACAGCGAATCCCTCCATAAATTATGTAATGGAATTGCGGATCAGATACGGGCCGGGCCACGACCTGTCTACTCCGGTTATACGATCGTTTTATCCGTCCGAGTCCCTTCGGGCTTGCCTGTACGGCTGTCAGGTGGTTTGACCCTAATGCCATGTGTTCTCGTTTCATATCCTTTATTTATTGTTTAATTTTCATTATCAAGGCCTTGCCGAACCTTCATCAGTTATTATTATGATTGCTTTACTAGCTTCAGACAATATCCTACAATATTGCAAATGGAAACCAGTACATCGTAGGAGCTTACATTATATTTTATGGTGCCTAACGACGACTACCTATTTATTATCTGCAGTACACATGCAGCTCTGTGAAGTGTTGATTAGCACTCAGTTGATGTTTTAAGTAGAGGTACGTTAGTAATGTAAACACTGATTTGTATAGAGGTTAACGACATGTAATGTGTTGAAACGTACTGTAAGCTGGGTTTACATGTTGTATGGGAGAAAGTGGGCGTGGTGACGGAGTCGTCTGCGCGGATCGACTCGCCAGTCCTCATCGTAGTGTCACGAGGTTTCTTCTCCCCAATTAGTCCTGTTGTCGTCATGTAAGTCCGCCACAAAGAGCGAAACTATCTAATTGAGTTCACACATGAACAATGCTGCAGAATGCATCGCGCCCACTCCCAACCCAACATAGCTCGGCTGCATTCGTTACGTCATTTTACTGTGCTTAATTATTTTCAATTAATTTATGTGCTGCACTAATGAAGTAATTGGGTAACGGAAAAAGATAAATATTTGTACTCAATATGCCTTAATAATTGATACAATTACACGAGTTCTAATTAACACTTGGTAAAGCAAAACATTTGGTGTAAAAATTTCAAGAATTAGAGCTTACTCAGACTTCCACTTTGGGCAGTATGCTCAAGTAAAGTAGATGCTTTAATTACGATGTAATGTTAAACTGTAAACAGATAAATTATTTTAAAAGAAACACTCATTCAAAATTGCTTAAGAAGAGCTTCTGTCGAAAATGTTTCACGTATTTGCGATTCAACTGCGCGGTTTTATTAGAGGCCCGAAAACCTTTTTAGAGGTCGTTCCTTATAAACAAATAATTGCTCCACATGTGTTGAATTTGCATGTTGATTACTAAAACACGTTTTATTCTCCCAGCGAAATCGGTCAAGCAGAACACACATCATGCCTCCCGTGGCTTAACTTCAAAAGTAAACACAAAAATTGTTAACCACTGCAAGTCATGCGCCTTAAAATGTCGCTCCATTCACAGCATAATCTGCTATAAATTAAAATCTGTCGCCTTATATGGTGGGCTTTTTCATTTTCGAATCCGCAACGCAGGTTTTTTGCCGAATCGAAATTTGCATGGAATGGTACTAGTTTGCTAAACAGTCTGTGTTTGCAGAGTTCTGTTCGGTTTGACCCATGTTTGCTCTTCGCCATTGTGCTGCCATGCCAGTGCCCAGACGGTGTAATCTGACAACCGATCCACCGGTGAAAGCCATTTGCGGTTTGTTGAATTTGGAACGAAATCCTCCTGAAATTCTCAGGATGGGTCTCTAGAAAATCTGGACGGTGCGGTCAATGCAGTAATGCTGCGAATTTTGCACTCATATTTGAAACGTTTAATTTCTACTTCAGTTCATTTTTGGCTGTTTTACCATGTGTGCGCTTGCTACCACGATACGGTTCGTGCGACGCACTTCCACAATAGACTGTTGTTTTTGCGAACGCCAGTTGAACGACCGAGCAATTTTTGTACAATCGGCCTCCAAATATTACAGATGTAAAAGTCATCCATCGTTCAGGAGACTGACAGCCTATGGATCTTATAATAATAGTTTAAACTTATCGTATGCTGCCGATGTTCCTTAATACTTACACTTATTAATAAATAACACACGCATGAGTAATGTCCCATAATTGGCGTCACAGGCTATCGCCACTAAATAAATGCGCCGTGACATCCGTTCAAGTAACTGTACAGAAATGTTGTCATATTATAGACAAGTACTATTGATTGAATAGCTTTCAGACCAATTTCATATTTTACTTCATATTAATTGACTATAACTCATTGATTTGGAAGCATGTTTCCTGGGATGGCAGTTCGCAGTGCATTTAAAGGCCTGGACGAAACTAACTTGCTCTACGACGCTATTGATGGATTGTGCAAAATATTGTTTGATTGAAGCAAGCATGAGTCATGTCGACTTTATAATAGCTCCAACTAGACATTTATGAGGCGTGGAGCCGACTGCGCCGCGAGCATCGCCGCCTCATTCGGAATTCAGCACGACCCGATGTGGATTGGTCCACATCGGGTCTTCACCTTATCCGGTCATCTCGTAATGTCTCCATTGTTTACCAGATTGGTTAATCCACGAATACTTAATATCCACCAGCGTTCAATAACCGACTGTCAAATGGACATGGATCGTGTTTCATATGCTCCAAGAGTTTAATTGATCTGAAATCAAATCCTACTTACTAATCATCCGTATCAAAATGAAATTTTATGCTTGTGCAAGAAACTGCTTGCATTTATATTTTTGGATTTGGCGAAAGCAAGGCTTTAGAAAGGCTAATTGTTCCATGAGAGTAGACTGCGAGGTAATTTAATGCAAGTTATACACGGCACTTGTTCGTTCGCAACTATTTTGTAGTTAGATGTTAATCAAGATTGGATTTTGCATGCCGAGCTACGGATGCAGGAAAAGTTGAATTGATTTCGAATACAACACTTTCTGCTGAGTGCTGCGATTGCAAATAGTGATACAGATCTTACACCAACCAGCTATGCTGAAAGTTGGCACAAGCACGCAGTTGGGAATTTGGATTTACTTTGATTTTGAGAAAGTGCTTTTTGGCTCTAAGCTGAGTCAATCAACGTCAATGTAAATTTTATCTGTTTTGTTGATTAGGTCAGAGTTTTTCCGGAAAGCACCAGGGAAATATGCTCGCCACCATTGTTCCTATACATATTAAATATGAAGAGGCTGACTTGAATAAATTGTTGGTTACTGTTACTAAGTGCAATTGAACAGGTATTGTATTGGGCATCATCACTATTGCTTGCCTGCCCTTATCCCAATTCATTTGGTGTCAGCACAGCATGTTTTCTTCTTCCATATTTCTCTGTTACTCGTCATCTCATGAGCCAACTCCATTCTTGCCACATCCTTTACACAGTCCATCCATCATTTGTTTGTATTGGGCATATGGATTTAGAACTTAAATAGATCTGCTGAAAGTGTTGGTAAATCATCTCTTGTTATTTGTTTTGGATCTACCTAGATTCAATTGCTAATCAATATGCAACAGAGTTTCTGTATTTCTGTTTGTACAATTGTCTCTAGCAGAGTGAAGTGACGGACGACTGTAGTTACGTCAGTTTTGCGGTAATTTCACGGCTTGCGCCTTTGAACTGTTCCTTGTAGAAAAGTGAAGTGCGAAGTTTCGGCGAGCCGGCGCGGCGCAAGACGCGGCGGAGCGTGGCCGTCGGGGTCGTCGGCTGATGGTCGCCATCTTCCAGCGTCGATGTAGCTATACTATCAGCGTCGCAAGACTTATGAGACTTTGGATATACTTTATTTAGGTATAAAATGTATGTGTGGCGCAAACACAAAAAGATTCGCGGACAGCAGTTATTTCAACCGAACCAATCAGTTCCATATTTTGGAAAACTGTGGGGGTTTGCCAAAATACTCATAAATATTTTGACTAAGTATCTGGTACTCCAGAAATGTGATTTGCAAGCCGTGGATTTTGGAGGTTTCTGTGAACGGCGACAGGCGGTAGCATCTGGAGGGCGCATTGCGCGGGCGTCGGGGGGGCGGCGGGGTGCGCTGGGGCGCTGCACCGGGCTCGCGCGGCACCAGTCGCCAGTCCCCGAGACACCGGCCGCGCGAACGGCCACCGCGAGACCGCACGCTTTGCGAGCCCCGTGACGTTCAGTTTAGTGACTCCGCCCGCCCAGGACCAGCGGCGCTTGCACCCCTGTGCTGACACATGTGAGTCTAGCCAGAGTACCCACTAGACAGCTCACCGCGCCGCCCCGCACCCCGCACCGCCACCGCCGGTACCTAGCGCCGCCGGCCGGCCGGCTTTTCACATAACCTCTTTGTGGTGCTTTTTTTTTAACTAACATTTTCAGTGATTGGTGTTGTTGATTGAGATTTTTTCACATCAGCGGTGTTGAGGTTAACCCTTAGGATGTTTGGCTGCTATTTTCAGGACTAAATAGCAAATCATTGTTTAAGATGTTATGTAGACAAAAGGTTTTCAGCTCTTGAAATAACTAAATAAGACCAATTGTTACATCTCTAAGCGCGGATTAAATAAATAAAAATAAATAAAATTCATTTATTTCAGATAACTTGATCCATACAGGTAGAAGAAAACTAATATAGAAAACAAGTTTAAAAATAAAAATAAATTACAATTAATTAAATGAAGCCATGTAAAGAATAAAATGTGACGAGTATGATTTTTTTTTCCAGAATCAAAGACAAAAGAGAACTCTTTTATATGCGTGTGCGCCTTCACTTAGTATGAAAAATTCAATTAAAATCACGAATGGTCAAGCATCCAGTGGTCGGTTAAAGCTTTGCGTGACAACGTCTACTCATACCGGCACGAGTGGCATGACTAATTAATTAAACTAATCCCTATGAGCAAGGTGGTAGACAGCGGTGCCATAACAAACGGTCGCACTGAATGGTTAGTTTTCGATTAGATTAATTAATGCAACTCCCGTTGGGCGGAGGCGCGAGCACGCAAGCGCCAAGTAGGAGCAAGTAGCGCGGACACGCCGCGCGCCGTCCGTCCGGCCGCAGCAGCGCCGACCGGCCCGGACACCGCCGGACGCCGCCACACGCCGGAGGTCTACGAACCTACCGTGGAAATGGGATTATTGCACGACGGACTTAATGCTATTTCGCGCTCGTTCACCGTGGTACTCCGCAATGAACAACCCATTCTAATTCCGTACAATTTTACATTATTTTATCCAAATCCCGACTGCCAACCCTGTTACTCACCAGTATAGTAATAAAGTTTCAAGAATAGTTTTCTCTGAACGCAGAAATCTCATAAAATGAGAGTCGCGTACACCGAGCGGCTTGCGAATCGCGTGCTTAATTATGTTTAATAAAATGTCGCGCGACAAAAATCGCATCATCTGGAATTCTGCTTCAGTTTTTGCATAGTAAAAGTTTCTAATTATTAAGTCGTGTCGTAAACATGCATAGCCGGCTAGCGGAAGGATTGGAGCCGTTACGATCATCAGTAATTCTCCAACACGTAACAAGTTTGCACATGCAACCTGATTCTGTACAATATGACGTATTGTATGTAATTTAACATTACATACTGTACATATTTAAGTTACACACTGCATCTAAATTGGGCCCAAGTGGCTATAGATTAGGTTCCGACTCCGACCAACAGAACCCGGCGATGCGGTAGGCCTAGAGAGGGAGATGAACAACGAGCTAGAGAGAGCTTATCAAAAGGATTGGGCAGGATTTCAGACAAAAACAGAATAGATAAATGAAAAGAGGGAAAGGAGGCCTATACCCTGAACTCCCTGATGTGTATAATAAATAATACTGGAACTCCCTGATGTGAAAAATAAATAATACTGTAAACGACATATCAATTAAAATATATTTTCTACATGTTTAGCTCGTGTATCACCTCATCACATTCGCTCCATATCGTCGTCCACTTACCTATCACATTTGAGAGAGCATTCATCTACTACATGTCGTATGATTCATCCAATTCATATAAAAGTAACCCCGACCTCCAGTGATAACTGGTAGAATAATGCCAATACAGATAAGTGTAATTGGTGACATAGAATTTTAATCTTCAAGACGGGGCAAATGCCAAAAATTCGTTCACGGAAGTTAGCGAAGAAAATAAAATTTGACATAATTATAACAAAATCTTTTGAAGAAATTGAGAAAATCGAAAATCCAAAGATTATATGATATATTTTTTTTTTTTTATTATTATCAATGGGCTTGCTCTTGACTTCAATCTTGCCCTAAGGGCAGAGATGATGTCGACGATGGAATAATTTGTTATGTTGCAATGAGTAGAACCATTTCTGGAGACATGGCAAGGCTTTCTAGCGACATATCGATGTTGGTGCAATCGGCCCCATTACGCCGGCCAGCACGAGACAGATGTATGTCCTATTGAGCTGTCGTAACTCAGACCACCTGGGCCCCGAGTCTGCTATTCAATAGTGTCAGAATGGTCGATCATTGATCTCATTATGGTTGATTTATGACAAGCCAAAAAGTACCTTATGCCTGTCGACTTAGGGTACTTTTTGGCTTGTCGTCAATCAACCATTATGAGATCAATGATCGACCATTCTGACACTATTGAATAGCAGACTCGGGGCCCAGATCGATTGGCGCTAATGCCTCCCGGTGCACTCCGAAACGTGTCTGTCTAGCGCTATACACTTGTATACAATCATCCGGTATTCGCCTTGGCAATCTCTCTGCAGACTACTTCAAAACTTGGACGAAATCACAAAATCCACCGATAGATTTCGACTTAAAGTCGAAATCTATCGGTGGATTTTTTAGTATTTAAATTATATGTAGATGAAGAAAATCAGTACCACCGTTAGAGTATTAAATGCAAAATAAAATGATACTCTCAGAATCTGTCAGATGAGAGTCATTACATCTTTTGTGTATTATTTTTTGTGGGGCACAGCCGTGCAATATGGTATTCAAGATGGCTCATCGTTCGCAGTAGGTATTCGGCGCTATTACAAAAACAGCAGCCGTGAATCATACAGTGGCGAGAAGCGAGCTGATTCAAATAAAAAAAGGGGACTCTGGGAAACTACAGTGCGATCATGTGAACGATTCGCCGAGTGAGAGGGTTCTTGCAATATCTAAACATTGTTCTGTGCCATTTGCATACTAGTGCTGTTGCCCTGCACCGTCATTGTTTAGGCTATCTGTTCGTTATAATCTAGTATCTGCACGTTAAATACTTTGTTTATGGGCCGGATTCCCAGACTATTACCGTTCGTATTCGTACCGTCATTAGATACAGTTGCACGTGAAATATTCTCCATTCGAGAGCACAATTCGGTGTTACCGGGCGCGGGTGAGACGGCTCTCGCCAGTTATGATGAGAAATCACGGCAATCCCGCTAGTCACCGCTACGGTACTTTCTATGGCTGTTGATCTCCATTTAATGCGTTTCGTCTTGCCAATGCGGTCAATTAATCACTTACACAGTGTTTTAGTATTGTACCGCGTTTTACTTTAGCAAATGAATGACAGTGTTAGAATACAAAGCTAGGTTATTTGGACAGATGCCGTTGTTAAACACTCGAATCATAAATTAATTTAAAAAAGATATATGGAACAATACTTACTGACAAAGACATGTGGTAGCCTAATCTAAGTGCCAAAATGAACCGCTTGTAGGTACCGGCTATTTATTTCACCAGCTGCCCAAATTGAGTCAAATAAAGTTCACATCGAAACACAAGTGTGCGTTTACGTCATGTGACTAAGTAACCACACTATATCGAATTTTAATATCACACTCGAGGACATGTGCTAACCACATTGTTAGCTGATGCGAGATTGAATCATAAGTTTAGGGACTAGAACACGCTTTGGTTTGTTGTGACTGCGCGCAGGGCGGCGAGGTGACGTCATAGACAGCTGTAGGGCGGCTGACGTCACGTCTCGCCCCGGCCGTTGACCCGCTTCAACCCTCGCAGCGCGCACCGCGCCTACACAGTACCTAGGTACGGCACCACCTATCTACAGTCATGAATAAGTTATTGTATTATACGAGCTGGACGCATTGCCGACCTGGGGCAACCTGCACTCGAAATATTCAACTTTATTCCAAAAAGTCTGGCTTTATAAAAAGCTCGTTCAAATTTTCGGTTTGCAAGCTTCCCTCGTTATTCGCCGAGGCACTTATTGCAGCGAGTATCTGTATTCCACATCATGTCACCGGCCTTTCAAAGTAGCGGTTCATGTTTATTTTTATGAACATTAAAGTTTGTACTTCGTACATAAATGGCACCAGTCTGTTGCAATTTTAAGCAAATTATGGCAGTGCGATTATTTCCACTATGCAATAAAATAACTTAGGAGACTATCTCAATGTCTGTAACTCTAAAGATACTGTCTGAAGTCATCATTAGTTGAGTTTCCTATAAATCCAAAATAAAACGGAATATACTTTAATAACTTTTCTAATATGACCACAATTTTCAAAGCGGATTAATTCAGCAATGACTCTTACCGTTATCAAGCAATTGCCTGTGATATCAAACACCTCATCGCAACTGATACCCGTATTAGAGGGAACGGTTATCACCGGTATCGATTTATACTGCAGTTTATGGAATTACCTAGAATACACGTTTTTGTAATGGCGGTGTAATATCGCGAATTCGCGACCCCTGCGTTTTGCCACCCCACCTGAATCCGGGAATTTCTCGTGGGAGTTCTATTGTCGTTAATAAGTGCGAAAATGCTATCCCTTCTTCCCTTACGCCACGAAGGAGATTGCAATGAATACTTTTAACACTTCCCTGCGTGTAAAACTCAGTCGAGAAAGCCACATCACAATGCCGAGACTTCCATTTTCTTATTCAGCTTTAATACCCATTATTATTATTAATCAATTTATTTCGGATAAAAAATTAATCCATATAGGTACATTAAATTACACATAAAAAAATACATTACAATTACATTATCAAATCAAATTAACATAAAATAACTACGATAAAACAGGATAAATTATTACAACTATATTGGGTTAGTAAGATCTTATATACTATGTTAGTCAACACCCATCATGATTTGCATCCATTTGTTCTGGATAGGGCAATCCGCACGAGACACAATCATCTGCAGGATACTGTTGCCACTGCCTCGCACGCGATGTAACAAGGAGGCTACTTTCTTGCGTATAACCGCATGGAAGCCGTCCGTTCGTGCCTCCGCAAACATTCCAGACGCACTACAATAGCGAGGCAGTCGCATCAACATCCTGAAGACGTTGTTGTATTGGACACGCAGAGCACTAGCAGCTCGGCGAGTAAAGGCTACCCACAGACTACTCGAGTATAACGACTGGCAGTACGCCTTAAACAGAGTAATTTTAACTGCCCTCGAGCAGCGAGCAAATCTGCGAGCAACCATATTCCCCCTTATTGCCAATGCTCTGCGCTCCCTCTCTATGTCCGCATCATCTTGCAACTCTTCTGTCAAAATGTGGCCCAGATATTTAAAGTTGCTCACTACGCTCAGAGCCGCACCATTGAGCATAATAGGCGGAACATACACTGGACTACTCTTTCCACTCTTGAAAACGAGCACTTCACTCTTTTTCGAGTTGTACGTCAGTCCATGTTCCGCCGCATACGACTCACAGATTGATACAAGCTTACGCACCGCCCCCACCGACGGTCCCAGCAGTGCCATGTCGTCGGCATAACTGATGTTGTTTACGCTGACTCCGTCTACAAAACAACCCACATGAGTACTGCTGAGCTCGCCGATGAGGTCATTCACATACAGATTGAATAACAGAGGAGAGGTTATCCCCCCTGCCGCACTCCACACTCCATGCCATATGCCTCAGATAGCGCACCAGCCCATCTCACCTGGTTCCTCTGACATGTGTACCAATGGCGTAACACGGAGATGACTTCAGCCGGTACACCCGCTACTTCCAATTTGGCCCACAGCTTATTATATAAAACCCTATCAAAGGCCTTCGAAAGGTCCAGGAAGCACGCATACACCGGAGTCCTCCTCTCCGTGTAGTACCTGACAGCTTGCTTAAGACACAAGATTGCGCTCTCTGTTGACAGCCCACTCCTGAACCCAAATTGGGCATCATTTAGCTTTATGTGCTGCAGGAGAATGTTGTTAAGCAAGCTGTCAAGCACCTTGGCCATTATAGTGGCCAGTGAGATGGGCCGATAGTTCTCTATATCTGACATGTCACCTGTCTTGTTTTTGACAATTGGTACTACAATGGTTTTCGTCATCTCTTCAGGCAGGTAACCGTGACATAAACATAAATTAAAAAGCATGGAGAGCACACGCGGCAGGTGAGTACCAGCAAACTTTAGATGCTCAATGCTGAGGCCATCGTATCGTCGATTATACTAGACTTGTTAATTAAAAACACCAGTATATAAATTATAATTGATTGGATATTTCGATGTATTGTTTAATAGCATCTAACTATCTCGCTGATCTTAATTTCTCATTCACGTGCGTTGGTTAACATCCAGGCTGGTAGTGCTGGTACAGCGGTGTACAATAAACAACTGTACGGTAATTTAGTCTTTATGTAAATATGGTATAAACTGCAATATGGCGCACACTTTTACCGCTTTTACAATGTTCTGTATCAAGCGTCACGCAAAGTGATCTCCACCCATCATACTAATTTCTACCACCTTTATGCAAACTCTTTAAGATTATACATAATAGAGAGTATACAGTAGTATAATTAGATGCTTTCGTTTTTTGTCATTTCACCGTACATAGTTCTTCGTAACTAACTTTCTCGTATGTTGCTCAGAAACTGCTATGAAAATGATAAGATCTCTCCGAATGTCTTGGAAAATCACCAAGTGGACACAGATTTCAATTCTGAAACACTTGTATCAAGTAGCCAAGTTCAGCTTCAGCAGCTTTATACTGACTTCCAAAAAAATTGTTTCTATGAAAAGTGATCGTTACTTACATGTCCTTGGAAACCATTTGGTCCATTGCGTAAGCTGAATGTGGTATTCACGTCAGTTGTTGCAAACATAATAGCTTTGCCAGAAATAGCTTTTATTTTTGCTTACTATGTGTCACAATGTTTTGTTTATATGGCTTTGGTATTACCTACTTATCGAATTTGTTTTATTTCGTCATTAGTCTATGTAGACTGGCCATGGGCATGACTGCATATTGTAGATTGCATGCACGTACCCACCGTTCCCTGAATGAAGGCTGGCTATACACTCGGTACGTGAGAAAATGTCCCCTGGCGCGAACTACTATTTCTATCGATTATGAGCTCGATGTAGAACTGCACTTATTCCTCCTCACTTATAGAAGTACAAGCAAATAAGATAAAGTGTGGCTACTGAAGTGTTTGACAAACAAAGCTGTGAAAATATTCACATAGTCAAGAGGATCATCTTACTTGAGTCAACGTTGGAGTGTGTCTGGCACGCGACTGCGGCTTTCCTCTACGTCTTAGTCATCGATAAACAATAAACAAAATGACAAGCTTTCTACGGTCTATTGGTCTATTCGTAAAAGTAAGTGGAAAGCAACTGGCGGTGCTAACGTTTACATTAATTGGCTTTACAGCCAACAAACGGAGTCAGCTTCGCCGTCGCGAGGGGAGGCTGACTGGGCCTCATTAGTGTACTGAGGTGGATCACAGTTTTAATTGCACCCGACAAGGCGACAACTACCTGCATAACTACTACTATTACGTACTTATACTAACTCAAAGAAACTAGTGTAATTGCAGCATTTGCACTCGAAAATCGTTTAGACGGAATAACAATTTTCATTCTCCCAAAGTAAATGTCGCGTTTATTTTTGACACACTGCACTTTGCTTCTCTGCTTCTCTATTGTTTATCTTCATGTTATTAATTGGTTTTCTAATAACTGTCTGTTATGTTATTTATATTCTATGAAGTAGTTTCCTTTATCCCGGTCGCGATCGGACTGTATACGCGTGTGAGTAATGGTGTCTGGTATAGCCGAGTCGTGACTAGGGAATGCAATCTCGAGACGAGATCGCTAAGTCGAGATCTCGAGGGATCAGAATTTCAATCTCGGCGAGATCTCGGCCTTTTCGAGATCTCGAATGGATTTCAAAAAGTATTGTTTTAATTAAATGACTGAAACATGATTGAACCTGCTTAGTAGTTGTGATTACGATGCGAGTAAAATACAACATGAATTCTTTCTTTCTATGCTAACGAACACAAAATTTTAGACTCGTAAAATCTCTTTTATTGAAAGTACTTATTTTATATTGAAAAGATATTGATAGTAAAAACAAAAAATTCCTATTTCCAAAATCACTCCTAAACTAAGAGTGATTTTGGAAATAGCTTCCGTTCTAAATAGCTGATTGTTTGTCGACATTTTTAAAGTATTAACTAACAGTCTAGCACTTGCGTAACAACTAAAACAGCGTAAGCGAATGCAGTCCGACACAGTGCATCGCGGGGAAACCCCCGATTTGCGGGGAATCCACCGATTTGCGGGAAATTGAAGGTTAGCGCGTGGAGAGCCCGGGGAATAACATAAATCGGTGAATTTCGGGGAATCCCGACTCGCTCACGCGCAGAGAACACGCGACATGCCTCGCGACTACTGCCACTCGATCCCGTCAATCTCGGCCGAGATCTCGACATTTTATGCTTCGAGATTGATCTTGAAAAAGTAGGCGAGATCTCGGGTTTTCGGGATCTCGCGAGATCGAGATTGCATTCCCTAGTCGTGACTGCGACTCCAGACTGCCGCGATATAAATTAACTCTATTTGTACTCTCTTTTTTTGTGAGTTTACTACTCATGGACATGCTAAAACGTGATCTTGTAATTAAGAGTAATTTTATGCAAATTACCAAAATTTTATATCATACCAGACGTGCTTAGCGGTGGTTAACATTATAAAATGAAATGCTTGCATTTTACGTTTACATTATTGTGATGATGATGAATTAACTGAAAAACATAACTAATGTTATATCTAAACATAAATGTTCCTTCGCTCGCATGACAATCATCACTGGACTTAAATCAACAAACATGGAAGACATAACAATAAAAAGTTCAGAACCACCATCAACTGTTATCACAACACCATATTTTAAGAACACCATTAACGTCTCGCTTGTTTTTTTTCACGAAGCTTACAGTAAAGTCAACACAAAAGCGTGCCACGAGAAAGTAAAACTGTTTCTGATTTTGGGCGTGTAATCTATAGTTACACAAAAGTGTTGCATTCCTTATAAATAGTTACGGGTTCCACACGTGGCTCGAAGCATGCTACCACTCGCCGCCCTTCTATGCCACCGATTTATTTATCCGTAGTCCGTACTGTTCCGTAATAATTATGTAATACGAACATGTTGAGAACACGTTACTTCGAAATCCGATAGGAATGGAGGCGATAGATAAAACAATGCGATGCAATTAATTGTTGTAACATAAAATCTTAACAACTTCATTTATAAAACAGTTTTCCGCTGTCTGAAAGTTATGTAAAAGATGTAATGTTAGAAGAGCTTATACGATTAGCACCTTGTCTTTGAACACCGGGTTATATTTGAAAATCTTTTTAATCTTTTTCTTTAGCACAAAATAGTGAAGCTGTAAAAACGGTGCACCTTGTATTTGTTCACGAATTCTGTGCCTAAGTTTGGTCCTAATGGCAGTATACGTGACGGCAAAATTGTGAATATTAATATTCATGTGTCAGGTTTATTAACGTGATCCGAGGTGTTGTTGCATGTGGGGCGTGCTCGCTCATACCCATATTTACATTTCGTGCACGGGAGCGGCTTGATTTACTGGCCCTCCGCCGGTCGGGGACTTAAATTAGTGCGCTGTCATATGTCACGCGATATTTTATTTTGTTTCTCTCGCACTGTACGCCTGCCGGCTTATTTCGCTCAAAATCTCCATTCTGGAGCTCGTCACGAGCTATTTATAAACGCACCATATTTAGAAGAGTTCCTTCACGCCCCGTTTTATCGCCGCTTTGCACCTCTCATAGGAAATGTCAGTGTCTACAAGATGCTTTAGGAAACGAAAAGGTCCTGTCAGTAGTTGGATGTAAACATCGCTTTCTCTAATATACGGTTAGGCGAAACAGTTCAGGAGCCTGATTTCATTTTGTCTGTCACTCGAGATGTTATTAGAAAGAGGAGAAGTGACAAGATTGATAGTAGCTACGTTGGTCAATAACGATTCGGGCGTGGGGCGCACTTCAAAAGAGTCGAGGGTGATTGATGTCTCAGTATCCCCTTGACGGAACACAGAACGTCCAAGTCTACGTGTGTCCACTAAAGCCAATTTGTGGCGTAGGACCGAGATTGGCACTCGATGACAAATTGATCATATCGAATTGTACATTATGTTACATCTAAGTCCGTCTTACCGTCAAAAGCCATTGTTGTTCCGTTGTGTCGTTATTGGCCGAATGTTTACTTTTTGTAATAGTCTTGATGGTGTCACGTACACTTGAGACGTCAATCTGGAGTTGTGAGCTCAAGAGCTTTTCTGGCTTCTCTGGAAAGCTTATAGTAGACAACTAGACAATGTGTTTCTGCTTTTAAAGCGTTGACTGCGAAAACTACGTTTCGGTCAAAAGCTGTACCTTTCTTTCATCGAGAACTTAAATTGAACCAAATTATAAATTACACATTCATACGTTTCTGCACTGAAAGCGTCGAAGCGCGCGGCGCCGAGCGTTGCCGTCGTCGCGACGACTGGTCGCCGTTGGTTCAGTCAGAGCCTTCTTTTTGCTATTAAGTTTAATGTTATTTATTCAGAACATGCCTGTGTGCTAGCTACCAGTAAAAACATAATACAAGACAACTTCCACAATTAATTGCTCCGAACATTTCATTCACATCTGGTACTCGGCAAGAAATTGATTTGGACTAACAACAAAAAAGTGAGTAATAAAATTGTCTTATAAGGAACAATATATTATAGCACTGCTTATTTAGGTATACCTTATGGATAGACAATAGAATATCGGGCGGGTCACGTAGCCAGATGATGTAAGCGGCGATTTCCTGCGAGCTGCGCAAAGCACTGCTGGATGAGCGTGTGGCGTGCGCTTGCCTGCTAATTAGTCGCGCTGACGTCATCCGTGGGGAGCGTGGCTTCGACTCGCCATTACCGGAGGCCTTCGCGCGGAAACGACAACGACCGACGCTTTCTCTGCGGCTGCAGCAACTCAGCACACTGCCCACAGTGCCCACTGGCCCGCTATCAACCACCTGTCAAGGTCAAAACAGACTAAGCCAGCGCACGTTTGTTGTAAGACAAAAACTAAACACATGAACAACAAAGCGCCAATTTACAATCTCTTTCAAATCTAATGAATAGCTATTACACGTTACAAAGAACAGTGAAAGAAGTGCAGACTGCAGAGAGGCGTCGATCTAACGATCGCGTTTGATAAAATAGGCGGAGCTCCGGCGCGTCGCTAAGCGTGACTCATCTTAATAGCTGCAATTACGACAGCATGCGGAGCGACCAGCATCGCGCCGTCTACCAAGAGTCGTCACGTGCCAATCCTCACTTACTCACCAAAGGAACTACGGAATTATGGAATTGATGCACTGAAAACTTAATTTTCCTCACCGTCTGACCAGCCTGACTTATGTCACAACATGCTTCCGTATTGCGTCTTTGACAGTCTGGAACGTTCGACTCGGAATTTCCACCGGCAGCCGGCGCCGGTGACTGCGGCCACCGACACTACGGACGATTATCCAAATCTATTGGCAACAATTGAAGGTCAATCTCCAATTGTCGTTTCGATGCAGTGTTGCACGTCTACATCGACCAATAGGAACACCTTTTTCTATCAACTAATGAGGTCGGTTAGTATTGTAAGAAGTAATATAAAAAGTTTATTATCCGTACGACTGACTAACCGCTAATACCGTGAAAACTCTAGATTTTCTGTTTTTCTTATTAGAGTTAATGATTTCTTGTTAGACAAGGCTAAATAAGAATAAATTAAAGCAATTGCACCCACCAGTAACGTTTGTTTTCATAAATGTGATCCTTATGTGAACATACACAAAAGTTTAGGCGGTGACATAATACCATTACTTTCCTATTTGTCTGAATATGTCCTCTGCCATGGCCGTCCACTTAGAAATCAGGTTGAAGAAACAAATGGTTACTTACAATGCCTAGACTCAAAGGCTAAACGGCAACATATTTTAAGTTCTATTTAGTGACTAAGAGACGAAATCGTGAATCATGTCACGGGTAACTTTAAATGTCACGCGCCTCTCTGTGAAAGGACCTACACTCGCTGCAGTAAATGCCGTCACGATCTTGTTTTGGAGTGTTGTAAAAACTGGTACCCCTTATGCTCTTACATTCAGTTGACTTTGGGTATCTTCCAACTTTATTGACTCGTACATAATGGCTGAGGATTTCTCCGTCCGCTTGGAAATTCTACAAGCATTGGATGAATCAGCCGAGTGACGTCAGGTTTGTTTGCGAACTGCCCTCTCGCCCCATTTGCTACTTTCTACTACGTGGTGTCGTGGTCACAAAACGCATCACCACCGCAATTCCAATTGCAATGATACCCACGTAAAAATTATACACATTTGATACAAATCTTACTTTTCTGCTCTATGCGCCAACTCTGGGTCCGAGTAGTGAAGCGTGATGCATTAAAGATTGCAATAATGTCCAAGTACAGCTTTCTACAAGTTCTACAACCACCAAGTCGATTTATTTCGTTGATTTACAACTTTTGTAAACAAGCAATTGACCTACGTTTTCCTTTCATTCAGTATATTGTATCTGTAACGTGTTATTGTAATAAGATGCGAAACACTTGCATCCGATTTCATCGAAGTCGTTGACCGGACTGGGTGTACGGAATGTGTAGCGCATTTGGAACTTAGTTAAATAATGTGTTGGTATTTACACGTCGTAAGATGCGCCCTGAATACCAATCCTAGAAATGTTAACTCCTCTACATATATGATTCAACATTATATTTGTTATTGGTTATTTGTAGTGAGGAGTGGTGCTTGTCCCCATTTAAAGGTCTAGCTTACTCGTTTCTACACTTATATTCTTAGTATTAGTCGAGCTGTTAATGGTATTAACGTAAGTAGTGGATATCAAATTGCTGACTTAGCGCCATTAGATAAATGCCACAGCAACCTTGGACTCTGTTCACTTAATTGACATATTGGCTCTATTTTACTCTTGGTGAAGATATTTAACACGAATGTCGTGGTATGGACATGTTATGAGGAGGGACGAATCGCATGTGACTAAAAAGGTGATGCATATAAATGTTGATGGATGGAGAGTCTCCCTCTCCATCCATCAACATGAAGGAAGGCCAAAGAAAAGATGGATGGATGGTATGAAGAATGATATGAAAGAGAAAGGACTAAATGCCACTGTGACGTCTAAGAGGGAAGAATGGAAAAATAAAAGGTGTTGTGCCGACCCCAAATAGAATGGGATAAGGGCGGGAAGATGATGACCTAAATCGATGATGTTTTGTTTGTTATATTCTCGTAGCTCGATGAGCACAATATTTCGCGTCGTCGCGCGTCGACTGGTTTCACAAAATTAAAATTAATTACATTAAGCAGGCATCGATGCAATGTAATCAGAAACTTGTATCTCACTTGATTGCTATTTCGACACAGAACAATGAAGCTTTTTCGAAAAACAATGGACTACTAAATAACGCTTTCTGCTTAACGAAACGGAACTTGATTTCAGTATCAATTTTGAACTCCTACATTCGGCCCACGATCGGCGTAGTTATTCAAGTCGAACATTTTTGACAGTCTACTCTACAGAATAGCTTTCATTAAGGACGCTAATAGAGGCGGGGTTTTAAGAAGTAGTTTAATTGTAATGTATATGCTTAAGGAGTGGTATCGGCAGTGTTATCGTGGAGCTAGTTACTGCGAGGCTGCAGGATAACTCACGCTGTCCTCCCACGCGACACTCTCGGGATAAAACGGCGTGTAGGCTGTAGCTTGCCTGAATATCTTACTGCACTCCACTTTGAAAGCTCGCCGTTAATTATTATCCGATCTTTGGCGAGCTGGTTGCGGTGAATGGGTGATTACTCGCCGGTGATATGTGTCGAACGAGAAAATCATGTTGCTAATTATGTGTAGACGATTTATCTCTAGTTCGCACTCTAAATAATCCTCTAACTATTTCTGTATGTCGTACGTTAATATCTATATGATCGCTGTAATGGTTGAGGACATGATTAATGGCATCACTCACTACATTGCGTTAGTTTACATTACAGGCACGAAGCACTCAACCAAGCTATATTGATATGAAGCTCTGCTAATAATTGATTTCTTTTCCCTCAAGGAAATTGCCGCGATCATATTCATAAGCTTTACAGACAACGTGTCATTTTTCAATTAAGTACCTACTATTTATCGTTTAATATCTCCTTATCTATTCCTGTTATCTAATTCAATATAACGGCCGCGTCTATCTTCATTATTGTTGGTGGTACGCCCGCTTTATTAGCGACGTGTGATTAGTTTTTTTTTATCAGCAAACAAAGAAAAAGAAACGTTTAAGTAGATATAAATAGCCGAAGGCCACCGGTCTCGGTTTAAATACATTTATGCCTGCATTTAGCCGATTGCAGAAAAGCTCGGGGATTTATATAGAAGCGCATGAGTTGCATGACCCAAACAGGTTCTGTTACAAGTTAGCTCCACGCCCACATATTCGCCATCCTCCTGACCCGACACGTAACCCTCGATGAGTCATTTTCAGTATTCACTGTACTTTCCATTCGGATCTCCAACGAATGGTCATTCAGTGGGCATACCTACACAACAATACAAGCCATATATTTCCTCCTATACGTTCGTTTCTTTAAACTGTTTACTTCTACTTATTCGGTGAATCTAATTCGACGCTGACCATTTCTTGGGGTGCTAAAAATAACGCATGTGTTATCCTCAATAATTTTACGAGAACAATGCATCATTCAGTTGGGCTGAGTTAACAAATAGAGTCGCGTGCTTTCGTGATTCATTCGGATCTTTAGGCCAGCGAATAAATTGGATGAGTTTTTTCAAGGAATTCAATAAGCAAGACGTATTTGGGCTGCGGAGTTTTAAAGTCATCTCATGGTAAGAATTAAATTGTGTAAAAGATGATAATATGGCAAGAAAGGAGGTGTATGATAAGTTGATGAGTAATAGAGAAGTATGCAAGATGAAGATATTGTGCTCCAATCACAAATAAATTGAAATAAGGGCAGGAGAATGTGGGCCAAAGCAACCACGCAATGGGTCCCAAATTCCCAATCAGCAGCAAACGACAACGCGGCAGGCCCAGAAGGCGATGGCGGGACGAGCTGGATTCTTTTTGCAGAGATTGGAAAACCGGAGCACGGATAGGGATAAGTGGAAAGAGGGAAGAGAGGCCTTTGCTCTGCAGTGGGACACAAATGGCTGATAATAATAATAATAAATCTGTGGCCTGGTTGTCAATGTGACGCAACACTTTTTCTGCTTTCCAATAATTTTAAATCTTTTTTGACCAATTTTAATACAGTAAACATGTTTAATCAAATATTTTGGAAATATAAACCACCAGAAAAAAAAGGACAATAAATCACAATCACCATTTAAGTTAAATCCTACGAAAAATCATGCAGAACGAAGCAATTGAAAGACGTCACCTATGTTAACAAGAAGCCGGGCTAAGCGACTCCAAGCACACCCACCATCTCCGGACTCGTCACTAAACTCCGCCTCGCAGCCGCCGGGACGCGCCACTCGCGTGAGCGCCGTGTCACCGGTAGCTGTAGCTGCGTCGAGTTCCAGCGACGAGTTTTTCTCCCCGTCGTCAACGCCATCACCACCGCGACGCGAACGACGAGGAAGAGGACGGCCACCAGCGGGCTTAGGACCTCGAGGCCAACCGGCCCCGAACAGGGTCCCCGCTGCTGGTGGAAACGTGCCGCGCATGAGATGGACTCAGTCCATAAACGAGAGTGTCATGCGTGCATATTATGGGGCTACTGAGGGGGGAAGTAACTTGACTGCGTACCGTAGTCGGATGCTCTCTCTGTTTCAGGTGTTTGAGCCAGCTATCAGCGTGTCGGCGCAACGACTGTCGGATCAGGTGAGGGTCATCCAGCATAACCATATGTTGGATGACACTGTACTTGATCGACTACGCTCTGAATCACGGAGTAACCCAGTCACACCGCCTTCACCAGTGGTCGCAGTGCAGCTGGAAAATGTTTCCAGTTCTCCGCCGCGATCCGAACGTGGTGGTGAAGAGGGTGATGACGAAGTTATATCCGTGAGTACCCAGTGCAACGTTCAATTGAGGAGCGCTTTGGAGGGTGCATTCCGGGAGTACCGTTCCACACCGCCTGAACTTAGACCACGTTTACCTCGCTTACCCATGCACAAGAAAAACAGGGCGCTGGTGTGTGCTCTAGATTCGGAACTGTCTAATTGCTTTGACAACAGCAAAGACCTCACCGATACCCACTCAATTTTGTATTGTGCGGCTGTAGCGGCTTGTCGTGTGGCTCACGTTAAATTCCCTAACAACGACAGAGCTACACGACCAAAGTCAGCTGTTCCAGCCTGGCAGTGCAGGATTGAGCGGCGTATTGGTGAGGCTAGAGCACTCATCGGCAAGTTGATCTGCTTCAGGGAGGGCAATACTCGCCCTAGAGTGATGCGCTTTGTGAGGCGGGCGTTCTCGGGAACAGATATTAGTTTTCCTGATTACTTATCCCGCGTCACAGAGCGCATCGACTTCCTGAAGCAGAAAATCTGTGCATGGGCAAGCCGTATTCGTCGGTATAAGCGACGAGTGGAGCGGTACACGCAGAACCGCACTTTCCAAAGTGATGAAAGGTGGGTATATAGAGCTTGGGAGCGACCAGACCAAGGTGTGATTGACACGCCTCTGCCGGATGATGACGCCATGACATCGTTCTGGCGCAACATCTGGTCGGTGCCTGTCAGTCACACTGAGGGCGATTGGACCCGGGAGGTTGAACGAGCGTGTGATGCTATATCAGAAATGGGGGCAATTATCATCAGCCCCCAAGACGTAGCTCGTGCAGTCCGTCCGTTGCCTAACTGGAAATCTCCGGGGCCGGACGGACTGCACAATTTCTGGATCAAGTGGTTCATGAGATCGCACGCACGCTTGGCGTCCCAGTTTCAATCTGCCTTAGAGTCAGGAGCGCTGCCCCAGTTCTTGACAACAGGAGTTACCCACCTGCTCCATAAATCAGGTAGTACTGCGGAACCTAAAAATTATAGACCAATCACTTGTTTACCAACGGTCTATAAAGTTCTTACATCCATTTTGAGAGTTAAAATCAACCAACATATTGAAAATAACTCTATCATGTCTGCCTCTCAGAATGGATGTAGGAACGGGTCCCGTGGTACTAAGGAGCTGCTCCTCATTGATATGACCATTAGTCAACAGGTTCGCCGCTCCCGAAAGGATCTGTCGACATGTTGGATAGATTATAAGAAGGCCTATGACTCAGTGCCTCATACATGGCTCATGAGGGTGCTAGAATTGTACAAAGTAGATGCTACTCTGCGCACCTTCCTGATGTCGTGTATGGGGAGCTGGAGAACGGTCCTTCGCTATCCAGGATGTCGACAGATCGGGGGGAACAGTGAACCGATAAGGATCGAGCGTGGTATATTCCAGGGTGATAGTCTGAGTCCATTGTGGTTTTGTCTGGCCTTGAACCCTCTTAGCACTCTGTTGGAGGGTTCAGGTCTAGGCTATCGGTTGAGGAGAGGTGGTCAGGTTATATCTCACCTTCTTTACATGGATGATCTGAAACTCTTTGCCCCCAACAATTTGCAACTCATGAAGCTACTGAAGGTAACAGAAACTTTCAGTAGTGGCATCAGAATGGAATTTGGTGTGGACAAATGTGCAGTCATGCATGTGAAGCGAGGGGAGATTATGGAATCCGTGGGAACTCAACTCTCTGATTCCATACAACTTAGACCCCTCTCCTCAACAGATAATTACAAGTATTTGGGTATGTCGGAAGCATTAGGTATCAATATTGCCGACATGAAACAATTGTTGAAGGAGCGCTTCTTTGGCCGCCTGAACAAGGTGCTGAGCAGTCTTTTGTCAGGCGGAAACAAGGTGCGCGCCTTCAACAGTTGGGTCATGCCGGTTTTGATGTATTCTTTCGGCATACTCAAATGGACTCAGACAGAACTTGATGCCCTGGATAGGAGGGTCCGCTCACTATTGACCGCAAATCGAATGCATCACCCACGGTCGTCGGTGATGAGACTGTATATCCCGCGGAAGTGTGGAGGTCGTGGTTTCTTAAACGCTAAGACCCTACACAACCGTGAAGTATACAGTCTCAGGGAATACTTCCTAGAAGCCGACGTGGGGATGCACCGAGATGTGGTCTCAGTGGACAAGGGCCTTACCCCGCTCTCCTTGGCTAACGGGAACTGGCGCAAACCTAAAGTATTAGACACTAATGACCGCAAGGAGGTATGGCAGAGCAAGGAGCTGCACGGACGCTTTTACCGGGCCCTACATGGGCCCGATGTAGACTTCTTAGCGTCCGTATCCTGGCTGCGTTTCGGTGACCTTTTCGGGGAAACCGAAGGTTTTGTCTGTGCAATAATGGACGAAGTTATGATGACGAACAACTACCGGAAATATATTGTGAAGGATGGCACGGTTGACATATGTCGGGCATGCCACCGTCCTGGAGAATCGATCCGACACATTATTTCTGGGTGTTCTCGTCTGGCTAATGGAGAATATTTGCATAGACACAACCTCGTTGCCAGGATTATCCACCAACAACTTGCTCTGAAATACAACCTTGTAGAAACAGAAGTGCCATACTATAAATATGTGCCCGACCCAGTTCTCGAAAATGGTAATATCTCGTTGTATTGGGATCGACCTATCGTCGCTGACAGGACTATTGTTGCCAATAAGCCTGACATTGTGGTGATAGATCGATCGGAGCGTCGCGCAATGATTGTTGATATAACAGTCCCGCATGACGAGAACCTCGTGAGAGCGGAGAAAGATAAGCAATTCAAGTATCTAGATCTGGCTCGCGAGGTTGTCGACATGTGGCACGTGAATTCAGCAGTCATTGTGCCGATAGTCGTGTCTGCCAATGGCTTAATAGCCAAGAGCCTCGACGAACATCTAAGGAGGCTCTCGCTTGGTAGCTGGATCAAGGGCTTGATTCAGAAGGCAGTACTTCTAGACACGGCGCGCATTGTCAGGAGGTTCCTCTCTCAAGAGCCCTGACCACCGGTAGCTCGGACCCTGTTCCTAATGCCGGTGGGCTACTATTTTTTATATTTTTAAATGTTTTTTATATGCTTTTTTGTAATAAATATTTAAAAATGTATTTAATATGTTAAAAAATGAATAAAGGAAATAATAAGGGCAGGAGAATGATGATGACGATCGAGAATTAGCAAGATACATCGACTTAGAAATATTCGGAAGGCCCGTCTAAGGTATTTGAAGTTTAATTGGCCATTACATCTAAATTACCTCAGATCAATCATTATGATTATATGAATCATGTTATGGTATGTTCAGTTTACAACATACTGTTGTGGTACAGTTTTTAGTCGAATACGTCATTCCTCCATGGTCATAAACAATACCAACACACGCTTTACTCGTATTTATTGGTCTGACTTATTTTACAGGAAAAGTTGCCCGTTACTGTTTAGACACGTACATTTATAAGAAATGTTGAGTTATTAATAGAATCATATACGGAAAAATACATAGGGAAGTTCTCAACCTAACGAAAAATTGTACTAGATGCAGTGTCTTTATTATTCGCTCAATAGGCATTGATATAACACTGGGGCTGCGGGTTGTTTGAAAGAGATACGACGTCAAAGGCAAAGGGCTAAGAAGGAACTTGGGTAGTTTTTAACCAGTAGAGGTCTGACACTCCCTTCCGCTCCGCCCAGAGCGGGAGAAGTCATTTGGTGAATCCCCACCCTCCAAAAAAAAAAGACATGAGATAACATACATACAAGAAACACTAAGATGAATATATGAGACAGCTTAACTTAATTTAATAAATATGATTCCCCTCTTTCATTCATCTGTATTTACTATCATTTAATTTACACAAAAACATTATGACCCAATCACCCAACATTCCCACGATGTTAAAGCCAGCCCTGGTCTGCCCATGATGGCGACAAACCGGTGGTTTGCAATTAACGTGCGCCCACATTTTTACATGTAGAGGCGAGCCCTCTCGGGTGTCGCTGTCACATTGTAAAATTCCTTTAATTAATCCATGACATCACCACAAGCTTTAACTATACCGTATTTAATTGTGGGTAGGGCTTCAGTACTGGAACAGAAATAAATGTAATTAGTCCAAAGATCGACGACCCATGTCCAAAATTCTCAAATAAATTGTAGGAATTCGCCAAGCGTAAGTACTTGTGTATGAGCGGATTCAAATTTAGTTTGTTGTGGTATCTGCATAGAACAGGCGTCGTCATCAGAGCGGGCGGCGATGCATTCTTCCGTGATTCTTGTGGTCTTTTTGCATTCCACGTGTTTATATGCGAGTGGAAGCGAGCATCGAGCCACGCTCCATTTGCGTCGCCCTCCTCCTCCTTACGTTACACGACTATACAAATATTACCTATATACTTGCTACGCGACTCGTGTATTTCAATTGTACCGAATACTTTCTCGAGCGAATGTTCCCAAGAAGTACTTGTATGTCTCTCGGTTCCCTAGAAGGACATGATTTCTCAGATTGAACAGTACCAGTTGGTCGGCTTTCGGCAGAAAGTTTTTGTTGGCACAGCGTTGCGTGCAGGTTCCGTAATGTACTTACCACCAGTGCTGCACAGCCTGCCAGTCTGGCGTAATTGCAATAACTTGTCCTTGATTTATGTGACGATAAAGACGAAATAATCGGTGATGCAAATCTTCACTTTTGGCGAAGAGTTTTTAAGACCGGTTTGCGCAAGATATACATAACGGTGTTACTATAAAAAGCCTCCTCTTGCCTGAAAAAAAGTCGTCTGTTTACTTTCCTTATGCATTCTCAATTTCTAAATCGCAGGATGTCTGGTAATGTTTTGATAAAAGGACAAAAAGCCTTGCCATCAAATGTTTATGGCTTCTATTTAGAAACGTTCAAAGTAAGCAGTTAAACGGCGCTTTGAAGTGCGAGCAACACTGGTGTATGTCATTTTGTATTTTAAGTGCGGCTGTTTTTATTTGTTTTATATTTGCATATAGCAACGAAACTTGAGAAGCCTTTCCATTTTCAGCGAAAATCTGGTGTGTGTTACGTATCTAACATGTCCAGCGGTGTTAATCCCGATCGTAGCTCAAGATCCGTCTGGAGCGTTGCCTGTTGTCCGCAGCATGGCCGATGTTTCACAAGTAATGCCGGCCGTAATATGTTGAATGTTAACGACAGTTCTCGCGAAATGCCCAGAAATAACCGCCTCCCCACACTGCGCTTCGATAATTCTGTCAGTGCATTACCAATGCACTTCGCTGCTGGAGACGACCGCCGCCATAATTTTATTTAAAACCGGCTTTCAATATTGAACGCATCCAATCTTGCAACTAGATTATTTCTGTCTGTATGAGGTGTGACGAGAGACTTTCTTTTGTAATTTAATCGTTACGACCCGTGTCCGCTTACACTTTTGCTTCCATTTCTATTTAACTTTCAATCACATTTTATTAAGCCGTATCATGCAATTGATGAAAACAAAGAGAAAATGTATCGTTTTCCTAAAACGAAAAATTTATTACTTGGTCGGACTGGTCAGAAATTCGGAATGTTTTAACTTGAATTTAGTTCCCATTTATAAATACCTCATTAATTCAGACACGAATTATACTTTTACGTTAAACCAATAAATCAAGTGCTGCTTAATGAGAGTCCATTTTGTTTTCCTACGTAGTTAAGTCCCATTAGGTGTATAGCGAGATAAGCATCGATTGCAAATCCATTGCTGGAGCTTTTAGTCTTAGCTAGATTACTCGGCTTAGTAAATCTTGATCCGAGTGTATTTTTAACTTGGGACTGGATCTGCAGGCTCGCTAAAGTGCCCACTCGCTAGATAATAGCTACGCTGACAACTTAGTAACTTCTAATCAAAATGGACGTGTCTGGTAACTGAACCACTAATTATTGCCTTTTCAGAGGGTCAGAACAGGCTTAGTTGATGTTATTGCGATCGACTTTGAGTAGATTTGTTCTGTGCGATCTGTGAATGTTCTTTCTACGAGGTGAACGATAACTTGTTACGACTAACTAATTTGTTTCGAGATTATTCGGTGAAAGATTTAACTGTTTATTTCTGAAGAATTATGTAATTTCGCTCAAAGAACTCTTGAAGAAGTCTTGTTTACTAAGCCTAAGTAATTTGGCAGCAGCTTATCGACTCGACTTTCGTCTGCTCTTCGTAGGTCACAAAGTCACAATTGAATTATGTAAGTATGTACTAGAAACTTTGTTCTTATGACCTTGTAGTTGTAGGACGATTGAAAAAGGTACTGGCAACTGAAATACGTTCACTGGGTGAACGGTTACGTTCCACTTCGTACGCTATTGTTTTATTTGCGGTAAACATTGAATTCCCGTGTCCAGTAGACTGTTGCGATTCGTAGAATTACAAATAACAACTTTTAAGGAAATGAGTAATCGATCTTTTTTATTCAAGTATCAAAATTATTTAGTCGCTATTTTTTTCTGGCTATTGAACTATCACACATCGAATTGCGAAAGAGATTTATTCAATAATTGAAATGTCTTTAATAAAAATACATGGGTATTTTTAATATTTTGCATCTAATTTGACCTCAATGGTCCATTGTGATGTTAAAATCGATTTCTCTCGGCCTCGGCCTTCTGCACGCAGTTTTTACGCGTTCGTGTATCACGCTAAATACGTATCTACTGATGCAGACTTAGAAGAGGAATACAATCCCTGTTTGGCTGTAGCCAAATATGAGTGCTAATACTCCGCATGTACTGTATTGTACTCTCCTTATAATCCGTTAATCTTCCAAAAATCTTATCCAATTGTCTAAAATGCCCAAATTGCATCGGAGACGTTGCTATAATCAGTTAAAAACGCGCTATTTTTAGCTTTTTCGTTTGGCTTTTTAACATAAACATTAAATCGCGCTGGTTATCCCCGGTAATGATTAATAATGTGTTCGAAACCGATTAGAGATTCTTGTTCAAACTCTCAAGTTCCGAGTTCGCTTGGCATTGCACGGTCAATGTTATCAAAACATTCCACGAATTCCCACGGTTGGTTTCGATCATTGTGCTATGTAGACTATTATTACATCACGCTTCGTAATTACGTTATTGGTTACAAGTATGGGTTAACGACTTAATTACAAGATATATGGCGATCTGTTACTGATGCTCTTAAGGTGGTACCCTGAGCAAATAACCTTGAGCATTTGCTCCCTCTTTGCCGCACCCCACCTCTACAATACTTCGTAAACTATTACTTGCGCCACCTGGCGAACTTCATACGAATACAAGTAAAATTCACAGATCTAAGAAGTAATAGATATGGCATTCAAAGAAATATTTTTTTATGAAATGTTATTATGAATTCAGTTACTATACTCACGTCGATAAATAGGTAGGTACTTTCAACATTTACAGTGATACAAATATTACGATTACGAAAATGAGCTCAAAATTAAAATCCAAGATGGCGCCGATGAAATTTTTTGGTTTATTCCTCATGGGTGTCGTTTTCATGGTTTTCGGGGTCGCTGATTACGAAAATGAGGTCAAAATGAAAATCCAAGATGGCGGCCATGAAAATTTTTGGTTTTTCCGTCATGGGTGTCGTTTTCATGGTTTTAGGGGTCGCTGAATACGAAAATGAGGTCAAAATGAAAATCCAAGATGGCGCCGACGAAAAATTTTGGTTTTTCCGTCATGGGTGTCGTTTTCATGGTTTTTGGGGTCACTGATTACGAAAATGAGGTCAAAAGGAAAATCCAAGATGGCGCCGACGGTTTTTGGATGTTCCGTCATGGGTGTCGTTTTCATGGTTTTTGGGGTCGGTGATTACGAAAATGAGGTCAAAATGAAAATCCAAGATGGCGCCGACGAAAATTTTTGGTTTTTCCGTCATGGGTGTCGTTTCCATGGTTTTTGGGGTCGCTGATTACGAAAATGAGGTCAAAATAAAAATCAAAGATGGTGCCGACGAAAATTTTTGGTTTTTCCGTCATGGGTGTCGTTTTCATAGTTTTTGGGGTCGCTGATTACGAAAATAAGCTCAAAATCAAAATCCAAGATGGCGCCGACGAAAATTTTGGTTTTTCGACTATATATAATATATATATATAAAACGACAGCCATAACGGAAAAATCAAAAATTTACCTGGCCGCCATCTTGGATTTTCATTTTGACCTCAAAAACCATGAAAACGACACCCGTGAAAGAAAAACCAAACATTTTCCTGACCGCCACCTAGGGTTTTCATTTTGACCTCTTTTCGTAATCAGCAACCCCAAAAACCATGAAAACGACACCCATGACGGAAAAACCTAAAACTTTCCTAGCCGCCATCTTGGATTTTCATTTTGACCTCATTTTCGTAATCAGCGTCCCCAAAAACCATGAAAACGACACCCATGACGGAAAAACCAAAAATCTTCGTCGGCGCCATCTTGGATTTTCATTTTGACCTCATTTTCGTAATCAGCGACCCTAAAAACCATGAAAACGACACCCATGACGGAAAAACCAAAAATCTTCGTCGGCGCCATCTTGGATTTTCATTTTGACCTCATTTTCGTAATCAGCGACCCCAAAAACCATGAAAACGACACCCATGACGGAAAAACCAAAAATTTTCGTCGGCGCCATCTTGGATTTTCATTTTGACCTCATTTTCGTATTCAGCGACCCCTAAAACCATGAAAACGACACCCATGACGGAAAATCCAAAAATTTTCATGGCCGCCATCTTGGATTTTCATTTTGACCTCATTTTCGTAATCAGCGACCCTAAAAACCATGAAAACGACACCCATGACGGAAAAACCAAAAATCTTCGTCGGCGCCATCTTGGATTTTCATTTTGACCTCATTTTCGTAATCAGCGACCCTAAAAACCATGAAAACGACACCCATGACGGAAAAACCTAAAAAATCTTTACCACCATCTTGGATTTTCATTTTGACCTCATTTTCGTAATCAGCGACCCCAAAAACCATGAAAACGACACCCATGACGGACAATCCAAAAATTTTCGACGGCGCCATCTTGGATTTTCATTTTGATCTCATTTTCGTAATCAGCGACCATAAAAACCATGAAAACGACACCCATGACGGAAAAACCAAAATTTTTCGTCGGCGCCATCTTGGATTTTCATTTTGACCTCATTTTCGTAATCAGCGACCCCAAAAACCATGAAAACGACACCCATGACGGAAAAACCTAAAATTTTCCTAGCCGCCATCTTGGATTTTAATTTTGAGCTCATTTTCGTAATCGTGCCAATATTATTTTGAATCACAGTAAAAGTTGAAAGTACCTACCTATTTATCGACGTGAGTATAGTAACTGAATTCATAATGACCAAAAGTATTTGGACGCACCAATAAATATTTCATAAAAAAATATTTCATTGAATGCCATATCTATTACTTGAAATTACTTCTTAGATCTGTTGATAATGTGACGTAAGCGAGCGAGCGCATGAGCCGACGCGGCGCGGTGACGAGCGACACGGGTTCCCCCTTCGAGGCCTGGCGGCATACTGAATGTCAATAGATACGGTTGCGAATACGCTCAGAATTTTGCATAAAAATCTTTATAAAATCAAATTTTGGGTTTTTGAAAAAAAAAATCGTACCATAATGTTCATTATGAAATTGCTCATCCATTAGTGTAAAAACAAAATAAAAACAATTGTTAGTTTTGGAGAAGTAGCATGTTTTCAATAATTATTTCTCATTTCTGTGGTTTCGTTGTGAGGGGATTAATTAAATATTTTACTTAAAAAAGAAAAAAAGAAAACGTACCATTTTGAAGGTAAGAGTATGTAGAAATTTAATGTATTTTTTGTTGGTTGATATATCTTTTTTTTTAAGAGTTATAAGCTCCGAAAAACTGCATAAAAAACGGCTACAGCTACGTTTTGCTGGGGGACGCGCCTTAAAAGGCCGTCTAGTTCAATTCTTACCATGTTTGGATGTAAGTAATTGACTGAATCTTTACTCCTCGTTTGTTTTGATTACGTCTGTCTAGTCGGTTTTAGTAATTTCTTCATTAAAATCTGTTTCTATTAGTAGGTACTAATATTTCGGCATGAATTATGTGCTATTACAAAAGTTGCATAATTATGTCCGTCCAGTGCCATACCTAGCTCGTTTCACATCATCTAAATCCATGAAAGTGTACGTTTGCGTTGAAAAAATAATCGTATGCACTAGAAAACACTATCTAGTAAAGCCACATGATAAATGCTCACTTGTAGGGCCTCTCAAGCGGATTCCATCAACAATCCACCAAGTGATTATGACTACATCCCTTCGCAAAACGATTCTTTGTAACGGTGTGTGAAGAGCTTCATGTTCAGCACTTATTTATGAGCTCTTTTCTTGAGTGATTGAACTGAACGTAAACAATTTTCAACATTCTAACTGCTCATATAAAGTAACTCATTGTGCAACAGGAAACATTTTTCATAATGCTCATTAGGAATGATTTGATTTATGAACTTTAATTACAGGAATCAACGCTACCACACCAGTAATTTAAGATTTTAGTGCTAATTAGAATTGACTATTGTGTTGAACAAAACAGTTAAGTGGATTACAAAACTGAATGGAGGAACCTTTCAGTGTATCTAACTTTCAAAGACATAAAATGGCTATCGATGAGAAGTTATTTGAAATTTTTATAACCTTTGTAGTGAGTACAGGCGTGATATTATGTTGTGTGATGGCGTAAACAATGCTTAGGTATGCTATAGCAACAATCGCGGTTAATCTGCTGTTATTTATTGAAGAGTTCCCCCGATTTCTACAAGATCCCATCATCAGATATTGAAATGGTGACAATGGGACCACACGGGAAGCACCAGCTTTCAAATGAAAAAAGAATCATGAAAATCAGTTCACCCAGTCGCAAGTTATGAGCCAACAAACATTAAAAAAAAATACAGTCGAATTGATAACCTCCTCCTTTTTTTGAAAAATCAAAGAAAAAATCAAAGAAAATTGTAACTTTCCCCAAATATGTGAATAACATGGAACTTCAAAGCGTGTAATTACGCACAATATAAAGCCCCTTATTAAATGTTTATTTTTAGCGGAATCTTCGCGCCTGTGGTCGCGGACTGTGGTACCTATAGCATGTAAGTATAATGTTGTTTCATACAATTTGCGAGTACGTGCCCCGTCACACAGGATACTGGCGACAACACCTTGGCCGGCTTGCAGTTTCCGCTGCTTACTTTACAATCAACCATTTTATATTGCGACATCTAAATACGACTGCGACGTTATTACTCTTTTTGTTACCCATTTCATCAGCTAGCTTTAGTTTAGCTTCATAAACAAATAGCCTACACACTATTCCGCAATTCACTTCTACATTTTTGCTACAATCTCTTTTATTTCTTTTCTGAAGTTCTGAAACAAACGTGTTAACAATCAGGACGGATATTTCTAAATTGAATAGTAGTATCAATTTGGCGAAACGATAACTATTGTTATCGAACCTCGTTTTTGTGTATAGCAATTACAGCTTGCCGGTGAATCACCTGGCTGCGTAATATTTCTTTAGCCAAAGCGTTTTGTTGAGTAACTTACTCAACAACTTATATTACCTTTATGTGTGAATATGTGGATACCTAATTCCGTTGCGGCTCATTTAATGTACAAGCTATAAGCGTGCTTCACTGGGCCGTGAAGTACCTACTTGTATGTGGTTAAGATTGAGGCATTGATTTAGAATTTTAGATAAATTACACATATTATGTTCTTCATGGCTCTATGAACAACATTCGGACAAGGCATGGCTTAGATGGAAGTATGCCATCTATTTCTAAAAAGTTTGTTTTCAATCGTGGGAAATTCAAGCATGAAAAGTTACCTGGTTTCGAAACATACAATTTTGTAGTCTTCTGAAATATATTTTGCAAAACATGTTTGTAAAGACACGAACATACCGATACATTTCGTAAATAAAAATATATTTCCCAAACAGTTTTTGTTATTGATGGCATCGCTGAGATATCGAAACGTACAATTTAAATCTTGCCTGTCATTCGTCTGATCGTAAACTCTCGCGCGGATTTCGCAGTGGCTTTCGCCAATTAATGTATCAAATCCTTCACGGAGCGACTTTTGAGTGTGTTATTAATCTTATTGAGTGTAAACAAACCCGTATGCGTCGCGGCGCCGCGTGGTGAGTCAGACAATCGCGATGTGGGCTGCCACGGGGCATTGTGCGCTAGGCTGTGGGGCGCTTGCATTGTATGATTGTATGTAAAGGAGGCGCAGGCGGGCGCCCACCGACGCACTCCATCTACGAGAAAGCACCGCTTGCTTGTCATTGTCAACCATTTGAAATCTACACCCATCGCTTGTACTGCACCCATTGACAGATTGTCAATCCGTGCCAAACTACCAACACATTCTCTTACCAAAAATAATCCCATTGTTTCTAAACATTCATTTGTGTAATCGATCGCTTCACTTTCATCCAGTGAACACGGTGCTGTTGTTTGTTTATCTGGTGGCTCGCGTCTTTCTCTCACGATTTGTGTCGTGATGAAGAGTCTCGCAGATCCACGAAATGATAACTTTCCACCATTCGTGAGCAGATCTTAACATTTAAACTCCCGGCCAAGAAGTAATGTTTATGTGTAATTAATTTTAAGTATTTTACTTACCACTCATCTTCACGCTCTTCTAACCTTGTAGGGCGAGTAGATAGAACTAACCACTATCACTAGGAAGTTAAGAAGCTACTAATATGGCTTCATACAAATAATTAGTTGTAAGTATGTAGAGCAAAAGTGCCACCTTTGGCCGTAGCATTTCCTCAGCCAAGAATGAGATACCCTGGCTGTCGCTGATATCTACGCCAGCAGCCGGCAACAATACGACTCACTGAATGTAATTACACAAATTGCAAAGAGTTTTGCATCATCTCTTAAATCGAGGACGTTACGAATGCCTTTATAATCACCAGTCTGATTGTTAGATATTGAAGGAGCTGATGTAATTTTCCAGAATTTGGAGAAAATCTTAAAAAATGCCTAAGTCACGAGACTAAAGCAAATCAAGAAATGGCTATGTCGTTTGGAAACCCATACAAAATTGACAAAAGACGAATTTAAGCTTTTTACGGAGCTAAAATCAGTGGCTTTAATGACCGACGCGAACAGGGTAAGAAGTTAAGAAGCATGCAGCATAAAATAGCGTAATACCCTTGACCCGGCGTGGGAGGGAGACGCGGGTATTTTTAACCGAACAGGTCAACAACCGACGACCGGTGTTCCTCTGCAAGGTTGCAATCTTGCAATTTGAAGATGGTAATTATAAATTATCGCTATCATCATCAGGAATATAAGGTCTTAAGTATACATATTTTATGTTCTCTGATAAACACATCTGCTTAGCAAACAAGCCCCTACTCAAAATGTTTTTAGTACACAATGCAAACGTGTTATTTATTTACACAGCTGTCGACGGTCACTTCAATTTGTGTGCTATGTCGTAGGCGATAACTAGGATTGGCCAATGTTGTTACGAATACATAATCACACCGTATCTTAAGCAATAAATACCAATAAACTGTCGCAGTACAGTGTTCAGGTAACAGGTACATGAATTCGCAGTCATCGGTCGTGACTCCAACGATGCGTATCCGTTTATTTCTAGGCGTTGTTTGTTTATGTCTTGACTGTTCTTTGTACATCATCAAAGTGATTTCGATCCAAAACCATCTCAGGCGCAACTATGTACTTTTTTTTCTCGGTATTATATTAATAGCTTTGTTTAGTAGGTACACAATTTGTTAAGCTTAATCAAGCTTACTAGTATATTGAATTCTGTGATACGATCGAAAAGACAGTCACAGATCGATTTTGATAAACCACCCGTAGTGCTCCATGAGGGTGCACTGTACTGTACTCTTTCCAATTTGACGTTTCTATCTATCTTTATAGGATCTTTAATTGTAATCAGGGTTGGGGAGTAGCCTGCAATTTGGTCGAGATAATTCGATAACCGGAGTGTATGTAGGATTCGGAAATTGCAATGATTGCGTCGAAGCTAGGCCGGGCAGTCGAGCAGATGAAGAGAGGCGCAGTGTGCCCGGCGCATGTTGCCGATATTGGCAATGCAATTACTGATAGGGCTGTCCTTTTAACACGTCTGCATTTGAAAACAGTTCATAATTGCTGGAAGATTTGAATTGGTTTTGGTTAAAGCACGCCATAATACTTACATATATTTTTTGCAATGGTCGCAACCTCGTACCTGCTAACGAAACGGGAAATCCAGCGCGTATTTATAAGCTTACCTTCAAAACATTTCGGAATGTTGGGTAAATATTTGCGGATTGATGAGGAAAGTGAAATACCGTGTCGCGACGAAAATAGTACACGTCACGATTGAATTGTCAACCCTGTCGGTCCCCGCCTCGCCTCGTCCACACCTCATCCCTGCTGGTTTGCTACGCCCTCACAAATATTTGCCGCGCTACAAGAATTTTGCATTAGCACCTACCGGACTGACCGCTTGTAGCGTTTATTGAACTGTACGTACTTTATCAATATATAATAGGTAGGTACGTAATATGTATCCGATGAAAAGCTGCGTTGATACTGTAGAATTTCCTTTTGGAAAAATTCAATCAACTTTATTGGCGCTGTGACTTTTACGTAATATCGTATTAATATTAAAATGGGCCTAAACTGAATAGATTGCAGAGTGTATGAGTTATCGCGTTCTCATGGATGAATCATACATGACAAACAGAAATGACCTCGGTGGCAAGCCGTCCAAACAAATTATCTCCTTGTAGGCAATTATTTAAGATTGCTTGACATTGTGGAGATGAATTCTATTGCAAAAGGAGATCATCGTGTCCCTGTCCTTGTTCCTTATTAGTTGGGGTCGGCGATATAACACGTTTTTTTCCTAAATTCTCAGCTGTCACGCTATAATTTACTCCTTTTGCTTTCATATCATTGCTCACGCAATCCTTCCGCCCTTTGGTAGAACACACACATGCTTATTAATCTTCAGCATACACTTTCCCATATTTTGATTACGGAATTAATTAAGGCAAACCGAACACGAATTGGAGCAGCTGTTTTCGCCACCTGTCACCTCGCACATTTAAGGCTTTTAGAGGAAGGAAAGAAAAGAATACTTATATTTAATGGTGGCACTCGTTGGTGAAAGTTAATGGTCTGGTAACAGTGTTAACCTAATTTTGAAGATATTGTCTCATTAAGTCACATGTATTGTTTTTCATAAAAAGAGATAAAGTAAGTGCCTCCATTATCAAAATAAAAAGGTGCAGTTTTTTTTGTTGTTGCAATATCTTATTGAACAGAACTTATCTAGATCAGATTAATTCGTTTCCGATAACTCAAAATGCGTCAACATAATAAACACTAAAACGTTAATACTGCTAACAGACTTTCGTATTTTGAAGGAGTTTTAAAAAGGTCAGTGGCCGGTTGCTTCGACTCGTGATTACACTTTCGTGCACTTTTCAGTAACCCGAGCTAGTGCGTGAACACTTCAAACTCTCTTTAGTTACTGTTATCTGAATCACTGAAACTTGAAGGAAACTGGGGGTTTGGAAGCAAAATTTTCTAGCAGATGAATCAATCTGCAAGATTGAGCCGCTTATGCTGTCTTAAAGAGCAGACAGATTTTTTTGGGATCCCTCGTCAAAGTTTGTTAAACTCTCTGGACGTCAAGGGATTATCCATCAAAACCATCGTAAGCCATAAGGACGGCTTACACCCTAGTTTTCTTATGCCCGGGCATCAGAGAGAAAACCTACACGAGGTACAGTTTACGGTGTACTTACAGTTTTTCAAGCCAGGATAGCAAGCTAGTGTCAGTAAGCTAGTAGTATACTTTTGGCTTCGTGTAGACAAAACTAGCTTCATTTCTAGCTGTTCTGTTCCAAGCCAGGGCCATGGGGAACTAGCTTGCTGTCCTGTCCTGGCTTAAAAAAACTGGCCTCGTGTATGATGCGTGCGGGCATGATGCGAAGGAAAGGTCACATCGTATCACTAATTCACTATTCATCTAATTACAGTCAGCCGCACCTGGTTTCCTAGAAGCCAACCCTAACAGTAACACAATAGATATTATGAGTTTCAAAAGCCATTAGTAGAGTAGACATTCTCGCATCATACAATTTCTGTACAGGTGGATGTGAAATTGTTTTGAACCACACAGTTTACTAAATGCCCGAGTATGTCCGTAGAGTGCATTGACACTTGGCGAGTATAAACGTGGACGATGTAGAGCTGCTATTATTTTATCTGGTTATTAACCTGTAATGGGAATAAAGATGCGGAGGCAGCGTTATCTGATAGCGACAGTGTAAGTTTAATTACATAAAACTAATAAGGTAGGTTGTGGTGTTTTTTATCGTTACAAACTCACTGAAAACAAACCTATCTATGTAAATGATTCAAAACAACTGATAATTACACATGTTACTTTGAAGTTTTCCGATAAATTTTACCTGTAAATCGCTATTTATGTTTTGATTAACCTCATTTCCTGAAATAACTCATACCTATAATCTACATTCTACATAAATACTATAAATTGTAATGACTAATTTAATAAGCAGGCGTTTGAATAGGACAACATAAGGCCTCCATCCAAGTGGTACTTGTTGCGTGGGATCGAAACTTTTGCATATAAATGCGATATGCAGGATTGCAGCCGTGATTTGTCGCCCTACAGCTCAGCCCAGTCGCCTGCGCTAAATGCTAAACTGTGTAATAACTTGGAAAACAGCCCATAACATAACTTGTGCGGGAATAATACACGATCGACAGTTACATGGTACACGTAAAATGTAGGATTTATTTCAGTTGCAGTATTGCAAACGTGCGTCATTTTTGCAGCTGACAGCTCTAACAATGTAAACAGCTTCCCGGAACATAATATTCAGCAATTGACACGATTCTCATGTTGCACATTCAGTTGGTACTTTACATGCACCGCACTGGTTTCATATTTAGGTCGCTTTGTATTTGAACGCAGCCCTCTGATCCACATTTCCTCTGTACGATTAGCGAAATTACGCCACATGTGGACAGGATGCCTGGAAGTGTTTGCAAATGTTGCATCCTTGCTGCGTTGTATGTAAACTTGCTTTCTTGCTTTGCTTTGCCATTTAAAGCTCTGATTTGAGCTGAGCAAAGTTTATAAATAGAATTGCAGCGTCTATTCTCCACGATCGCGATTTAACAAACTCAGCAAAGGAAAAATGTAAATAAATGTACTTGTTTAAAAGTTGTCTATCAATCTCTCCATCCAGCAAACCTGACATACTATTTAGGTACATAATACGTGGTAATGTTATTGTGATGGCAAATTCTATCTCCTTTCATCGTCGCTTTTCAAAGGGCTCCCAGAACCACGTGGAAATAACGGAAGAACTTTTATAAGACATGTGATCGTTAATCTAAGATAGCATTGTAGTAATAAAGTGAGTTTATTCAAATAAGAATCGGATTTAGATTCGATTTAGTTAACAAAAGGAAAAACTTTAAGTGTAAACGCGACGGGAGGTTACATGAAAGTGGCGAGAGAGTGGCGACATGGACAGCCCAGCAGCAGCCTACCAATTACGAGAGTATTCGGATCGGGAGCTGAGCTTTAATTAGAAGGATCCCCGGTGGCACGTCCACGTATAACTCCATACACCATAATATATCTCTTCGCGAAGCAATTACCGGGCAACTGATGAACGTTGAGCGTGCACGAAAGTTCCCACTC
This sequence comes from Diarsia mendica, assembly GCA_949316265.1. Taxonomy (NCBI): domain Eukaryota; kingdom Metazoa; phylum Arthropoda; class Insecta; order Lepidoptera; family Noctuidae; genus Diarsia; species Diarsia mendica. The sequence goes on from OX438897.1 coordinate 19,191,979, forward strand.
AATTTCATTACGCTTGGCTGTGCGCACTAACAATTAGAGAGGTTTCTATAATCGCGATTAATTCATTGATTAGCAAAGAGGTGGCTTTAATCATGTATGCATAAAATTGCATATTCTTTTTAGGGTTCCGTAGTCAACTAGGAACCCTTATAGTTTCGCCATGTCTGTCTGTCTGTCTGTCTGTCTGTCTGTCCGTCTGTCCGTCCTCGCTTAATCTCTGTGACCGTTAGCACTAGAAAGCTGAAATTTGGTACCAATATGTGTATCAATCACGCCGACAAAGTGCTAAAATAAAAATTGGAAAAAAATGTTTTATTAGGGTAGCCCCCCTATATGTAAAGTGGGAAGTGATTTTTTTTTTAATTTTAACCCTAACGTGTGATATATTGTTGGAAAGGTATTTAAAAATGAATAGGGGTTTACTAAAATCATTTTTTGATAATGTCAATAATTTCGGAAATAATCGCTCCAAAAGTAAAAAACAAAGCGTCCCCCCCCCCTCTAACTTTTGAACCATAAGTTTAGAAAATACGAAAAAAATCTGAAAAGTAGAACTTTATAAGGACTTTCTAGGAAAATTATTTTGAACTTGGATGGAAACAACAGATGGAAACTGCAGTTAACCAATATAATTTGGTCCCTGAATCGTATGAGCGCCTATACAATCCAGAGGTCAAGTTTCATTGGCCCGTATTTCAAACAAAAAAAGAATTATTACTACGGAACCCTACACTGAGCGTGGCCCGACACGCTCTTGGCCGGTTTTTTTATTACAGAATGTTTAAATAAACTATGAAGATGAGTTGTTTATTTTGTGCTCTAGAACTAAATAGCTGTTTTTTTTTTAATAAAAAATCGTTTATTATATCGACGCTCTATCAAAAGCTTTTAGCGCCAATAGATGTCTGATGTTTGTCGTACGTCTCGACGTCTCATCGGAGCCGATTATACAGACTGTGTATTTCCAAAGTCGTTCGTCTCTAAGTAGTCCTGTCAAGATTTGTTTGCCTGCCATCATGCTTGTGTAAATAACCGGCAGCATCCTCCCCTCGTTGCTAACACTCGACAAGCTTATTTACGTATACGTTTAATTAACACTTCAGCGGGAGTGGATCCAACGCTGCGTGATGGAGTAAGGCTGTGAGTAGCGCAGTTGCTGATATCTTCACAGGAATTATCTAAAGTGGTCTGCAATAGCATTATAAATAGCAGTGTTGTAACGCGTATCGACGAGAAGGGTTGATTCCTGCGCCTACATTGCACAATGCACTCACATTCCGCACGCGCTGCTCGAATTCTTCATACCACAGAACGATCTATTGGATTTCTATATCTTCTAAGAATCAGCTCTTTGACAAGAAATCTTGTGTCCTATGTCCAATCGCTATGTATCATTCCTCATAATTATCTTTCTTCGAAGAACGAATGATTATTATAATGTTTCATTTTCTTCGAACATTAAGGGTAAACAAGCCAACGGCACGAACTAGTTGGTGGGCGGGGCTAAAATGCATGCTATTTCACCCGACATCACGAGCGAAATGCATAGAGCGAAAGAGACACAACTAAAACGGGCGCGCGATTGTTTCTATGCAGACCTTTGGTATATTTGGTTTCATGAAAAATCTATTGAATGTATCTGTTCAAAATCAAATTATTTAAATTTTTTAATAACTAATCTATGTCCGTATGGTTTCACTTTTTTCTTTTTCATACTATATACGTTACTTATTTACGCCCAAAGATGAGTTAAATTAGTGCTAAAATATGAAAGTTTTGACGTTCATAACTTCCAAATCAATATTTTTTTTCCAATTCTGCTTCCATACAGACCTAGATAATGATAAGACCAGTTGATACAATTTTTAATTTTGAACCTACACCGTCAAACAGAGGAGTAATCACTTTCGTAAGTTTGTATGGAAGAATGACTGGCTTGTTCAACCTTAATCGATTTTTATCAAACACATTATTGTTATATTCTGTGGTTATATTGAAACATTTTTACTACTTTTTGATAAAGAGCATACTTACAATAGTAGTTTATGCGACTGTGCATAATGAAGGGCATTACAACACAAGTGTGGGTTTAAGAAACGAGCCGAAGGCGAGTTTCTTAATAGCATCACACGAGTGTTGTAATGCCTAATTATGTATAGTTGCATACACTAATTTATCTACCCGAATATCATAAGGGCTCTATGATGGGTTCAGGAACCATAGGGAAATGACCAGCATTGTTACCAGTGTAATGCAATAAAAAATAAACAGGTTATTATTTGCATTCGTCGCTGCATTTACGATATCTGGCGGAGTGTTCATGTTAATTTCCGAGTCACTATCACTAATTTTCGACAGAAATAAAGAACTTATCAGAAAATTTGTCTACTCGTAACTGGAAATAAAAAGCTAACGAACAAATGACAGCTCAAAATGGCTGCGTTTCGGATATCTGTCATTTTTTTTAAATCACAAAGTCACTATTCTTGTGTCACTCGAGATCAAAATGTCGTGCGATTTATAATTAAAATCATACTGAATTGGGGTTTCGTATCGATAGGTATCTGTTTTAAAGTAGATACGTGCGCGCGGAACTAGTTGACCGCGCCTTAGGCATGTTTTTGTTTTTTATTTGTATTCTTTTCAATAAATTGAACAAATTATTGTTCACTATAGCTCGAGATTGGTCATCACTGTCTAATTATAGTCTCCTGTGCATTGCGAGCTGTAGGCAACCCGCCCCCTCACCCCTGTCGCCACCTAAGGCGCGGCCAACTAGTTCCGCAAGCAATAAAGAATAGCACACTCACTTGAATTTGACACCTGTTCCAAATTTAAAACTCATAACCTACTGTTTTCAGTAGGTTATGAGCTCATTACAGTTCTGTTAATTTCTGCTGGTTGGTAATGCTGGTCATTGCCTATGGTTTTTGAACGCATTAGAGAGGGTTTATGATATTTGGGTAGATAAAAGTAATTACTTTCTCGTATCAATAGTTGAATGCGGATTATTATAAAGCCCCGTCGTAAAAAGCTTAATAAAATTGTAAGCTGCAGATTTCATTTTGTGAAGTCTACCTCCCATCTACCTCCCCATGAAAGGGGGTTGCGGACTTTTTTATTTGTTGCGGTTTGCCTGTAAAACCTGTATACATAGTTCACTTCAGCCGCTGTATTAAAATACGGGCGGAGCTTTTAGTGCATCATAGAATAAAAAATACTACCTACGTTGCTGAATTTTATTTTACGTTCGGCAAAGTGAATAAATCTTTCAGGTTAAAAATTGAATAAGCGATGACATTGGTGGTTTTTGTTTGCGTTTTTAATACAGCATCACAAATTCTGTTTTGGCTAGCTCGTTAAGCTGGCTTGTTTGTTGTGAGTTCAATGCAAACATAACCTATTTTACTTCTCTTCCAAAAACGAAACGTTGCCAAAATCGTTATTGTGTTTTTGCTCTCACTGAAACATTGCGCCAGCCAACGGGCCATTAAGGTATACCATAGATATTGAAATAACTATGCAATTCAGAACCTAGAATGGTAATTTAGTATTCAATGAGTACCAATAATAACTGTTTTTAACTAGGTCGTAGTCGTAATAGAGGCTACATTTATTGTGTAGCTAGCGGACATGGAAATAATCTTTGCCGTCTACCGTCTGCCGGCCGGCTTTGCACGGTGCACCGAGCCTTGCTGGAAAATTGCACTTGATCCCTCCCCCCTACCCCCCGACCCACCCACCGCACCGTCTGCTCTCTCTGCACTCTACATTTGATTTCCGACCCAGTATACAAATAATATTATATTCTACATCACGATACCATTAATATGCATGAGAATACAGCACAAATTCTATCCTGCTTCAGACAATACATTGTAAGTATATAGATTTGAACACAAGTTAAGCCCTAATCCGACAAACCAGCTTGCAGTTAGACATGATCAATAACGGCTGCAGTAATTATAGGAATTCCTCGACAACGTCCGCGGCAGGTGGCTCGCGGTCGGCTTAGTATGCGCCGATGGGCCGTGATCGGTTTTTGCTTCGAGTTGTAGTGTAGGGAACAATGGCCGACGACGTGCATTCCATCCGCACCACCGTTAGCCGGCGGCAGTAATCGCCGCAATGATCACCTCGGCCGCTGCGAGCTACTTGCACCACGATCGACATGATACACCTAACTAATATACATTTACCGCTTCCGCGCACCGTAAGAAAAACTCATTCCTCAAACATTTACAGCACTCACTTTTTACAACTTGGGACGAGGAAACAACTTAATGGACATGCGAACTTCTAAAACGCATCCGTTACGATTATGAAACAACGTTCTCAAACGCTTTTATAAACCTAGAAAAGCTCTTGAAGCATCTAAATATATTTTGGATCTATAAATCAAATTAACAACTTTCTACGGACTTAGATCGAAATAAGAGTAGACGGGGCGCGGTTGGCTTCGAGCCAGACCAAACAGGGTAAAAAGCAAGGGCGGCGGCGACGACCGCGCCCCGAAATAGCGAGCAAAGTCAAGGCGTGCGCTTAGACGACGAACTAACGGCCCGCTTGAAGCACATCATTGCACGAATTGCTGGTACATGCTTTTAAATTCCAGTTAGACACGCCTTCACAGGGCGCGCCAACTGGTCGAGTTACCTTCCACAGAAAAAAAACAACCCGTGTGAACTAATTAAATTATGTGTGCCTATCATGATACTAGCGCTTCAATAACTACTATAAAACATAACGATAACGACCTAAATGTAGCAAAAAAACAAGGTGGAGCCCGTAATATATTGGCAGACATTGCGCTATGTCTGGCTGTTCTAAAATGACCCACAAAAATGTTTTCTATTAACGTGCCGACTCGACGGTGACAATGTTCTCCTGAGAATTTAACGTAATGTACACAAATTATTATCATTCGTATTTTATGAAAGTAATAAGGGTTGGCAGAATACCTAACTGAATCAAGGTCAATATAATTATTCTAGAGTATGTCTCAATGCAAAATAAAAGGAATGGCGCGGCTGCTTTCATATCAGCGAAGGCCTATCACGTACTGGTGTCATGGGGCACAATAGCGGTGCACTGGCCAGCGAGGCAGTGACTCACGCGAAACAGGCTCGAGACAGAACAAGGACATCCTCACATACAGCCAGCGCTGTGGCAAATCGAAACATAAACATGGTTACTCCATATCCGTCGGAGCTATTCACCATTGTGCCGCAACAAATTGCAGACATAATAGACTTCGCAACACTTTAAGTTTTGTGCTAGATGACACATAGATATTTTAAGGATAATAACACTATTAAGAAATTCTGCCGGTCGTTAATGTGTTCTTTGTGGTGGAAACTATGCCTAATAAGATTTTAATTGGTCGTTGTTTCTCTTGCAAGAGAGATAGAATATGCTATATTGTTTAAACGATTTACTGAGCTCGTACATAGTGTCTTTAAGATTTGTTTTCCTTTGTACAGATGACTTGAAGGCGGTGACGAAGCGTCTGATCGTGCAGGCCAAGCGGCAGGGCTCCGCCGACAATATCTCCATAATCGTGGTGTTCCTGAAGGACCCGCGCGACATTGCCGCAGACAACCGCCCGCCCATGGATCTTGGGTGAGTGTCCTGATTATTTATAACTTATATCTTTTGAATCTTCTGAATCTATAAGTTTTTAGGTTTCGGTTATGAAAGGATAGTCTTCTCTTATTTCGCCATTATCAATTTCAAAGATCTCCTGGCTTAGGGTTACACCCTAAGTCTTCGTAAAGATCCCTGAGTGTGTCCAAAAAATCTGAGCGTCCTCGTCCAGAAGTTATGGAGAATTTACAATATTCTTCTATATAACATAAACCATATTATACTTTCCACTTTTTCGTTACAAGTCTGGCTCAAAAAAAATATTCAAAAAATTTCAATTCATATTTCTTTTTATAAGTCTAGAAAGAATTTTACTAGCATTGAGAATTTCGTCAGGGTCATAATTTGCTGTAATAATAGAACGCCAAAGCATAGCTTTGAAAGTGTTCACTTCTCTTCTATCCTAGTTGCCTTCTCGTAGTTCGAAAGACATAAACGATATTATGACTGATTGAGGACAATACCTGTTTTTAGAACTTTTGTACGTGTTGCTAATGGCATTACCATACCACATGTCTCGGGCGGATATTAATAATCCCTATTTTTAGTTCACGCTATCATTATGATGTCATATTATGTTAGGTGCAGGCATCTACAATGCCAACAAATTAGCTAATAACGTCTACATTGGACGTCTCCTGCCTATTTTTTTTTTTCGTAAAAATACCAGTTCGACATTTAGCCGTTAACCGGTTATACAGGTAATTCATACATATGGAGCCCCTATAAAAATGTAGACGTACGAATGACATTATCTTGAACCAGACGACCTTGAATGTTGTCCGTATCTTCTAACTCGAGTCTTGAAAATGAAAGTTTATGTCACTTCCTTCGAATAATAAAAGGGATATTATTTTTTTGGCTCATTACATGAATTAACTCAGTTATTAACTTATCGATAATCAGTGAAAGGATAAGTGTATAAGCCTGGTTATAAGACACCAGATTTAGTATTGCGTAGTAGACTTCAGTATTTCCTAAAATTTGATTCAATATGTACACACGGCTACACATCAAGCTATACATTTCCAGTTTACGGTGATCTCACACTGTACGGAAATCCTATACAATGCGAGACCAGCTTATACTGGAAATGTATAGCTTGATGTGTAGCCGTGTGTACAGACGGCTACACATCAAGCTAAGTATACATTTCCAATATAAGCTGGTCTCGCATTGTATAGGATTTCCATACAGTGCGAGATCAGCGTAAACTGGAAATGTATAGCTTGATGTGTAGCCGTATGTACAGTATTATTTCGGGCTCTAATATCATCTACATCCATTTAGTTTCATCTATCTATTTAAACAACCTCGTTTAAGATTGGCCTCTTTACTAAAACTAACTTCAATATAGGCTGGACAACGCGATGATGAACGCTCCGCCGTTCACCATCGAAACAGAGCAGTGCCGGCGGCAAGTGGACGCTGCCGCAGCAGCTGCTGCTGCTACCGAGGCCGAAGAATGCGCAGAGGCCGAAGCCGAGGCCGAGGCCGCGGACAACGGCGTGGACAATTCCGACAGCGACAGCGAGGACCTCGGCCCTGAGACCGCCGTCGATATTGATGCAGATGACGTGGATTCGGAAGCGAGGAATCAAGAGCCGCAACCACCTACCCCGCCTGCACATGCTGGTGAGTCTATTTTGTCTCTCTGTACCCATAAAGTAAATTCACCCAGTCCTATCTTTGATTCCCATATTGCGGAGAAGCACAATAATTCATGTCCCAATTTCTGTCCGGTGCACGGTGATACCTGTGATTCAAAAGAAATATACCCAAGTTCTATAACCTACACAAAAGTAAAAGTGGGGTTGAAATGAATATTATTATTCACCCTAAATTAAAACAAGTCTATGCCTGATCCTTTGGTATGTTTTGCCAAAGTTGTCAAAATGTCTTCTGAGTTGCTAATAATCAGGCAATATTAATTCCTTCTCGTTCTGTTTGTCAGTTTCCTATTTTACTCGCAGTTTGTGTTTTGAATGTAGTAGCCAAGCGATTAGCTTTTACGCCACGTATCGGTGCTTCTATTCTGCGCATGACGATATCCAAGTTGTGCTTTTAAATTCTGCGTCTGTAAACGCACCTACAAACAACAGTAGAAGGTGACAAAAAATATCTCTCAAATTTGGCGAATTCCCCTGCAGTAACCCCGGCCCCTATCTCATCTCATCTGACCTAATTCCGGGACGGTCACGGGCGAACCGTCGACCTTCCTGGCAAACCCTTTTGCCGTTACGAAATGTTTCCCAGAATTGAAGCTGCGGCGATAGCGTGAATTCTGGCAACATTCGAAGCTGGAACGAGTTAGAGATGAGTCGTTACTCTGGACGAGTGACAGGTAGCCGCTTAGCCGGATAGCCTACGTTTCTTAATAACCCACTTCCTCATGCATGACTCGACTGACTCATACTATATAAGGTCCCATTATAATAGGTGGACAAATTTTAACACAGGGTTCAGTACGTCTAACCAAAGATATCCAAGTAAAAAAAACACTGATTAAAGTGATTTTTTTTGACATAAAATGTTGGGTAACTAACGCTTTTAGTGTATTTCCGCTAACCTGTTTTTTAAGTATATAAGTAATGCATTTTTCTTATTTTATTTTTTTACCATTGTTCTTATTTTGGTGATCTGAATGATCTCAAAAATTTTGTCCACCTATTTTAATGGGACCTTATATACGCGAGATTGTGCGGGATGACAATCAGTTTGTTGATGCTTTTAGCATCGTGTACGGGATTAACTTTTGGTGTAGTGATACTAAACGATACAATTTATATACCTAAGTACATGACATTCCGTGGCTTTAAGGCAAGAAGAGCATGGGGGTTACCTAATGCGAGCACAGATCAATCGGATGTTTTGTCATAGATGTACGTAGGTATCTAAAATGAATAAAGAAGTTAGTAATACGAGTTCCAAAATCAATGAATATTTGAAACTGCCAAAGCTTCAAAAAATGTGCCTAGCATTAAAAACGAATACGACCACACCGTCATACAAGACCGAGAAGCTAATCTCAAACCGCACACTCAATGAGCCACATTTCAATAAGAGCAAAAGAAAAAGTAAGAATCGTGTGTGTCACGCTTTATTGATTGTTACTCACATTCACCCACATCCATGCTACGCTACGTCCGTCTGTACCCAGTGTACACTACCGCGAGCGAGTACACTATCTAGATGCGATTGTATGCTGATCAACCGATTCCTGATTAAGATTAGATTTGAGAATTTGGGAATTCGGGATGAGTGCTCGAGCTAATTACGAATTTACGAGCAAAGAAAACTTGCTTTTGTGTTGACTAACTTTTTTTTATCCGTATAGATATTCTAAAAGATAACTCCAATCCAAAACGTTTGTTTTAAAAATAGTTTTTCAAGTGCTTTCTACTTGAATAAACTTATTATTATTCATCTCAATAGGTAGATTTCATTATCATTGATACCACTATAGGTACTTAATTCCAAATGTTTACACATCAGAAAAAACAAATGACAAAAGCAAAACATTGATTGGAAAAAATGTGACATGTAGGTAAATAAGTTTCAAAAGTACCGCGCGCGCAAGGGCCGCGAATCATATATATTTTTTAATCAACATTCAACCTGACACTGAACTGCAAATTACAAAAAACGTAAGAAAATTAAAATTTTGCGGCCTACCCTGGCGTTTTTTAAATGGTGAAAAATTTACACAATTCTTTAAAATTCTTCGGCAATTTGATTAAATCCTTCGTGAAAGTTCGGTCAAAATATAACTAGGAGTTAATGAGTTAATTATGGGTTTTGTTATTTGAGATAATGAGTTAATTATGTAAGGGTTTTGTTATTGTTTACTTATAAAATCCTAATTAACACTAAACTAGACTCATGTAGATAAACAATACTCCGATACTCGTAGCTATATATTACTGCTAAATGATGATGCCACCTACAAAGTTATATTTTTCTAAACTAAGGCTGGGTTTATGTTATTTATTATGTAAAAGGATATAAAAGTGGGAATTATTGTAAAAAGACACGGCATCCCTATCGGGTGCAGGCGGGCGCCCCGCGCGCCGCACCCCTCGCCCTCGCGCCGCTGCCGTCCCCCCGCTCGCTCGCCTCGTCCCTCTCGCAGTCGCTCATTGAACGTCCAACGGATCTGTGCTACTCTCGAAAGTCGCTGCTATTGTAATCGGGGCTTTGTCTATATTTTTACGGCTCGAATATTACACCGCCTGTGAAGATAATATCTGTGCAGTGAAATTACCGTTCACGGTATGTGGTTTTTAGCGAATGTTGTTGATTATTTTCACATACCGAAGAGTTTGTGAAAGGTTATTTCTGTGTTGATTCATGCGGAGCGGTGTTCTGGAAATAGATCGGTTCGCCCGAAGGCGCATCCCTCAGTGGTCGGTGAGCGCAGGATTCCCGGAGGTTCACTCACATGTTCTCGACACTGTCCAAGTTCGATCTCGGGCGTGTCTCCGCTGTCCGTTCTCGAAACTCGAAATGGCGTCCGCGAATGTCTCGCAAGTTTGAAATCGCGACGACCGGTAAAATATCGTTGCTAGCACGCCGCTCGTAAACAACACCGGCGTTTATGATTTATTGCGGCTAGCTCAAAAGTTGATGTTTTTGTCTCCAATCGAACGAATAAGTTTTTTTCCTGTCAAGGGTGTGTCACCTGTTGATGTCGGGAATTGCGAGAGGAGGGGTGATTGTGGCGTTTTCGCCAGGTGTGCAGCGAATTCCTATTGTACTGTTGTAAATATCATAAATACAGTGTGTTCTTGGTGTTGTGTGCAGTGGAGCAGGGCCACGTTGACGGTTCTGTGGCGGATAATGTAGCTGAGAGCGGCGAAGACTCCGAAGACGAGTGGAATTACTTCAAAGGCGAGGGCGAGCGTGAGGAGCACCCCAGTGAGGAGCCCGACGAGCAGCCGCGCTCCGAAACACCCTGCCAGGATAATGTGAGCTCATTCAAACATATTACGACACTATCTAATAGATGAATGCGTGTTTTGAGTCCACGATGTGTGTATTCCCAGTGAATGAACAAACATCTGCATTCCGAAACAGATGAAACACACATTGTACAGTAACAAAATAAAGTTCCTTTGTGACAACAACTTTCTTATATTCATACACATAATAATCAATTGACTTTCATATCTTTGGTTGGTACATAATGATACATTATACAAGTTGACCTTCAAATCATGATTCAATCTATATTTCAAGTTGTGACTAAATTAGCTAGTCAGTCTTATTGTAGGTTATGTAGGGATATCATGACTAAGTCATGTGTTTGTACATGTTTCAGTCGGCTTGGGAAACCAGCTCAGTTGACATGAACAGTTCACCACTGAACCCTGACGCCCCAGTGTTCATTCCTGGGAGCGTGGCTGGTAGTGACGTCCTGTTAGCAGAGTCACCTCGCAAGCCGCTGCCAATGGATGACATCGAGATGCCGGACGAGGCACAGTTTGACACAGGAGCTGTAGTGAGGCCAGCAGAATTATTAGACTTGGATAACTGTGATCAGCTTAATGGCCATCATGTAAGTGTTATTGTTTCTTATTTCTTAACACCATAAAGTTAAGTTTTATAAGGACAAAGATCCAACTAGGCAATTGTTTTGTATAAATGTGTAATGTATGTAACATTCACAACACCTTTTAACAATTAACATTCAAAAGAGAAAGTTTTAAACTCCAAAATACTTATTAAGTGAGAGAGTGTGGGAAAATGGCTTGTCTGATTAACTTGTGTAATTATTGTCTTTATGTGAGTAATTACATTGCTTACATAATTATGCCAACACTAAGGCTACATATCTTTTACCCTGTACCTAAAACAGGTAATCCCAGGGCCACAAGTTACCGCTTTCATGAACAAAAACGAGAATTTCTGCTGATAATGACTTGCTTTAGTTAAAGTTTATGTATTTCTTATCAGTTGTTGTATTATCGCATATAAGCGGGATTGTGGGCTATTAGTAACAATAGATTATTTGGCAGGAGTGTAATAACCTTTAGTTGAAACAAAATAATTTTTTATGACTTATCAAGAATTGTTTCACAAGAGTTTTAGTCACAACAAGAATTGCAAGGAAAATATCCGAAACTATGTTTAATGAACAGTTAGCTGAGAATTAATGGCCTTTGTTTACACACATTTAATTAATGTTCAGATAAATGTGTTCAAGTAAAATCATTAGTACTGAAACATGAGTGTCATGGGAACTGTTGCAGTATTATTCAGAATAAACATAGATGAACTTTGTGTTTCATGTAAGTTTTTCCTCAAAATGTTCCAACAATCATGTATGTAGGTTGTCAGTCACATAGTGGTGACTAAATAAGACTAATTATATTGTATACTGTAATTTTAGATGTATGTAGTTTACAATTATTAGGTACTATGCAAATTAGGAATGTTTCACCCTGTCAACTGTCCAATCTTAAGTTGCTAGGAAGAATTATTTAAGTAAAATAGTTGATGATTATTTCAGTAATTAGATTGTAGCTTTCTCTTGATTTTATGGCGACAAAAACAGAGAAGAATATCTTTCATACATATTTTTTACCATGAATAATGGACGACTTTATTGGTTTCCCACTTTCGTGGGATTTTTGTATGAGTATCCTTTGTAAATTATTAAAATATTGAAGCAATAACACATAAAATATGATTTCCTTTCAGAATGTATCACTAGACGAAGCCGGTAAAGAACACTTGAATGGAAATGATAAGTGTAACATGGACAGTTTGGGCTTTGGATTCAATGTTGGCATTGAACCTGATAAAGTCAAGGATAGTGGTCTCATACAAGACTTTGAGAGAATACAAAAAGATACAACTGACTTTTGTGATATTCAGGTTGGTGACATTTTGTTTTTGATTTTTTATTTCTGTGTTTGTAACCTGAAGTAAACATACAATCTGCTGTACTCACGAGAGCTTTAATGATTACCTAGGCCATTATTTAGTAAAGGTTTTGACAGTTTTGTCATACAACTGTCAAAACCTTTATATATATATAGTCCTCTTCACCGTATCCGGCGACAGCGACCCAGACTACTTGTTTTCTCTTTCGTGAGCCCTCTGATGACTAGCAAAACCAAACTTGGTCTTGAATACCCGGTCACATCGTGAACAGAAGAGCTGATGATCATCATCATCAAAACCTTTACTTAGGCCTGAGCCTAAGCCTGATGGCCTAAGTCTAAGTAATCATTAAACCTCTCTGAGTGCGGCAGAAAGAGCATTATTTTCTTGTAACCACTAGATAATTTGCAGATTGAGTTCTTTGAAATTTTAACAATTATTTGTTGTAGGTACTAGTTTTGAAATACAAAATAGGAAACATAATTATGTTGCAAGAATTGTTATTTTTTCACCACTGTACGTATAACGTATATACGCCCTGGATAGTTTGATGCGTAATTCGTATTTTTGCTACGTAAAATCATTATTTTGTACATCAAACATCTTTTTTGGCGGCCATTTGAGGAAAAAATATAATACACTGATGTTTTCGAATTATTTTTAAACAATTGGTTTGTTTGCAGTGCAATAATTTATTAGAGTATATAAAAAATATTTTTACTTGATGAATATAAAGTAAGCATATAGTACTAGTTTCACAAGTTATTATGCCATGAGACTGTGACTGTAGCATTGTTTAAATCGTCTTTCTGACATTCAATAGTACCTGTAATGGTCTTCTTGAAATAAATGCTTTGAGTTTGAATTTTATGTGCACTTAAAAATATCCCATTATTATTTTTGTTTGTAAACCAGTTTGTGTTTAATCTAGTTCAGCTTTGTCAGAGAAGCAGCAATTTATTTGAATTTATGTAATTTATGACATACTAGCTGATGCCCGCGGCTTCACCCGCGTGGATGTCGTTCAAATTATATACTAAAACCTTCCTCTTGAATCACTCTATCTACTAAAAAAAACCGCATCAAAATCCGTTGCGTAGTTTTAAAGATTTAAGCATACAGACAAACAAACAAACAAACAGACGCGACTTTGTTTTATACTATGTAAGGAAACAGAATTTTAGTTACAAATTCAATAAAAAATAGACTGAACAATAAATTAATTTTGATTTTCAGGTATTCCACACACACACAGAAACCAATCCGTTTGCCGTTGAAGGCAATGAGGAACTATTTGAAAGGCTGAAAAATAAAGAAAGAGATCCAATGAGTATGAGCTTTTACCAAGAAAAAGATGATGACACTTGTGAGAGGCTTTCCAAAAATGAATCCCATGTGGATCTCAATGCTGTCCAGCCCTTACCTGACAGTGATGATGAAGATATACAGCCAAACGGTGTCTATGAAAATGATAAAGAAAACATCTCCCCAGATGGAGACGGCTTAGTTGAATTGGACGTCTTTCAACCGAACAATGACATCATGGCACCAATTCCATCCCAAAACTTTGAAAATTCAGGAATTCAATCAGTATTCCGGCAGCCAGCAGATTTAGATTTTAGTGTCGAAACAGTATATAACAATATTGCTAGTTTTTCAAATTTGGATTTCGAATCTAGCAACATTAATCAAGATACTGTGATGCAAACAGACACTCCCGAATCTCACAAGTTACTCTATGAACAAATACCTGAAATACCTGATGGCAAGAGTTCAGAATTAGGATTTACAAATGATGAGACACAAGACCCCTCAGAGAGTGATAAGGACGTCCGGCCTTTCACGCCTCAAGATGAGACATCACAAGACATTGAAATGGAAAGCAAACTTGAAGATTCACCCTGTGTTGAAACAGCGCCACAGTTCAACATTGATGACATAAAGGATGATGATCAAGTAGAATCTCACCATTTGCTTGAGTCCGAGCAAGTGGCCTCTCCTGAACCTACAGACATCCAACACGCACACTCTACTGAACAGCTTCCAGTATCTCCTGCACCATTTGATGAATCAAAACCAGAAGAATCTAAATCACCAGAACCAGTTACAGATATTGATGAAGTTGTTGCAGTGGAACATGACGACATTCAAGAAGTAACAGCATCAGCATGTAACCGTGTCACTGTTTCATTTGAACTTGAATCTGAAATGATTACACCCACTAGACTCTGTGAGGAAACTGAAAATGTTGAAGAAATCATTTCTGAAATAGACACAGCACTTGAAGCACCAGAAATTAAACTGGATACTGAACATCTTACATCTGAAATTTCTCACGCTATTGATGATGAGCTGGCAAATGAGTCTCCTGTGCCGACCAAGTCTCCTCTACCTGCTGAAACTCTTCTTCCCAGTGAGTCCCCATTGCCGACGGAATCTCCTCTTCCAAGTGAGTCTCCGATTCCGAACGAGTCGCATTTACTGGCGGAGGAGTCGCTACCCCGTGACTCCCCTCTGCCCGCCGAGCTGGCCCTGCCGAGCGAGTCGCCTCTGCCGGAGGATACGCTGCTGCAGGCCGAGACTGTGCAAGTTAGCGAGTCCCCCATGCCCGGCGACTCTCCGTCTCCATTACCAAGCGAAATCATTCCACCAAAGGAGTCCCCACTACCGGTCGAAACCGAAGCTCCTACAGAATCTCCGGTACCGGTCGAGAGTCTGCAGCCGACTGAGTCCCCACTGCCTGCACACTCGCCGCTTCCTACACACTCACCATTAGTTACAGAGTCTGACTTGTTGCGCGAATCACCACTTCCGAGCAAATCCCCACTACTCAGTGAGCCCTTGTTACTTAGTGAATCTTTGCTGCCGAGCGAATCCCCACTGCCGAGCGAATCGCCACTCCCGAGCCAGTCACCGCTACCGAGTGAATCTCCTCTGCCGACCGTCGTGGAGCCACCTCAGTCGATGAACGCCGAACCTTTCGAAACTATCGCCGACGCCGCACCCGTCCAGGAAGACCCCGCCGCGTCTCCTGCACCCCCTGCCGCCTCCCCCGCACCTCACGCTGCCTCCCCTCTGCCGGCCGACGTGCCGCTGCCGCGCGAGTCGCCCGTTCCTGTGGAATCTCCCGTCGCTGTCGAGTCGCCCGTGCCCGTGGTTGAGGCCCAGCTGCGTGTGGAGTCTCCCGCCCTCGTGGAGGCCCCCGCGCCCGTGGAGGTCCCCGCACCGGCACAGTCCCCCGCGCCCGCACAGTCCCCGGCGCCACTGGAGCCAGTGTCGCTGTCGCCGCTGCCCTCAGCTGAGGCGCGCCTCGCCTCTCCGTTTCCTCCAGCGCCCTCCGCGCCCGCACCCGACCTACTGCCTGAGGAGCCCACGTCGCACTCGCGCCTCGAACTCGTCACCGACGTTGATATCGGCATTCCCGAGTCCAGAGCCCAGGAGATATGCGTACCCGTCACTAGTGAGATCCAACTGGAAGAGGCCGTGCAGCCGCCGGCCGCGGCCACCCCGCCGCCCACACCCGCAGTGGAGCCAGCCGCGCCTGCGATAGACGCCGCAGCTCTCAGCGACACACCCATGGCCGCCGACAGCGCGCCTGGAGCCGAGCTGGCCGTCGCGGCCGCCGCGATCGCAGCGGTAGGAGCAGCCGCCGGAGTAGCTGCAGTGAAGTCTAAACCGACCGGTGCCAAAAAGTCACCCACGACTCCGACCGCGAAGTCAACGCCGAGGTCTGCCCCAAAATCTGCCACACCTGCGCGCACTCCGACGACCACCACTCCCGCACCCATCAAAAGGCCAGCCACGGGCACCACGCCTGCCGCTCGTACGCCCACCGGCAAGGCGCCCACATCTGCCACTAAGGTACCCTCTGCGGCCAAGACCACCCTCTGTGCTAAGCCCGCCACCCCGGCCAGCAAGCCCGCCACACCCAGCGCACGCACCACGCCGGCCGCGCGGCCCACCCCGCCGGCCACCAAAGCCCCAGTGCCGGCGAAGGCAGCCGTTCCCGCGCGTTCTTCGCTCACCAAGCCCGCGGCCGCTAAGCCTGCGCCCCTAGCCGCCCGCACGGCCAGCACGACAACCCGTGCGGCCCCGGCGGCCCGGCCAGCCCCCAAGCCCGCGCCGACGGCTGCGCGGCCCACCGCTCTGAAGTCCGACGTGGCAGCCAAGCCCGCCGCGCCGCGTGCCACAGCCCCACGTCCCGCACTGTCCGCAGCTCGGCCGCAGCCGAAGCCCGCCGACAGGAAGCCGTTGACGAATGGCGACGCCAAGGAAACGAAACCAGCTGCGAAGCCCGCACCCCGACCTGCGCCCATCACTCGGCCCGCGCCGCGTCCCACGCCGCGCGCGCCTACGGCCACTGCTGCGGCCCCTGCCAGGTGAGTCACGCAAGCTACTAGTAATGGCCAGCTACTCATGTCTTGGTTATACGAATTATTATGAGAGCGTAACCATGTGTATTCTCAGCAGGCCAAGCGCACCGAAGCCGGCGCCCCGCGCTCCACTGGACAAACAAAGCAAGGATCTCGCTAACAAACGCATCACAGCCAAGGCCGCGCCGCCCAGGACCGCACCCCCGAAGGTGAGTCTAACCCTCTCTTTAATTAATATTATCTTCTTTTTTTTTGGAGGGTGGGAGGGAAATCATCAAATGACTCCTCCGCTCTGGGCATAGCGGTAGGCAGTGTCAGATTTCCTCTGACTAAAAATCACCCATGTTTCTTCTTAGCCCTTTGTGTCGATGCCTCAGTATCTCTTTCGAACAATTCGCAGCACTCTTTAAAGATCTTAACAACATTTCGCAACATTCATTAGATCACAATTTGTATTTATATTGTAGGTATTCCTGAGTATTCCATCATACACCGTTTACTTTTGTTGCCAACATTTCGAGCATAATGATATCTTTGAACTGGTCTATGACCTGTTTTGTCTCGCATCAAACGTGTGTTGTAACATCTACTCTACAAAGTCATTGTTAATTTCAGTCGGCTAACACAGGCCAGAAGAAGGCCGTCACAAAGAGAACCATCAACACAGACGTGAAGAAGGAGGTGGTGTCGAACGGTCTGTCGAACGGCGACGCGGCACTGAGCAAGCCGCCGCCGAGCCCGCCAGCCGCTGACAACGCGCTGCTGCCTGACGTCATCGCGTAGGCCCAGCACGATACAACAAAACGATTCCTATTATTTCCGCTTGAATTTTGTGATTTTCTATAAGTGTATGATAGTTTTAACGTCGTTCGTGGCGGCGAGTCGTTAGGTGCGGGAGTCAGCTCCCAATTTTATATTATAGAGTCGCTTTTTATAGACGTGTACGTTGCCGATTCGTTGTACGCGGAGCGGAGCGAGCGGTCGGACAGACGCGACCGCTCGCCCCGTTCCGGCTTTAAACGGTTATTATCCATTATAATGATTATAAGTCTGTTTTAGAATTTTATATTACCAACGAATGATTGATTAAATCTGGCTTTTAATTTATTTTCTTTGTATAACCGTATTATTTAAATAAAATGTGAGGAAGGACTGAGACATTGTTTTATTTATGAGTAAAAGTAAATTTTTATTACCGGACACAGTGAATGGTATTGAAACACAATTGGAATAAATAGCATTGTTTACTTATTGCTAGTGCTTTCTTAGGAAATTTTCAATATCCATGTATACTTAAAATATGGTGTTACAAAGAAAACTGGAACATAGTATATTACTGAAATAAATGTTTATCACCCTTTTATGTTCTTTTCTTTATGAACTAATATTATTATTTAAAGTTTCATGTGTGGGAAGCGCAGGTCAGTATCACGCAGGTTTTCTTCGATCCATTTCTCAGCTTGTTGAGTCATTTCCTCGTCGAAGTGATCGCGCCAACCTCCGGCTTTGCCTGAAATGATACAGAACAAAAATAAAAACCTGATACAGAGCCTTCTGTTTATCATGTTCTTAATCGCAGTTCAAAAAGAAAAAAAAGTAGTAAGTCAATTTATAACTCCACAACGTCGTACCTTTTCTGATAAAAGCCTGTTCCCCAGGTATTTGAATGCCGAGCACCTTCATGACGTCATAGTTGACAGACTTGTTGTTCTTGAAGTTGTCAATGCTCAGGTGGTCGCACAGGCGGTCTATTTGCTCGTCCGAGTACTCTTTGTTGAAGAACTTGGCTGCACGACGCACGGAGGTCGGCAGATCCTGAGAAAAAAATGCATTACTTTAGGGTTCCGCCACCTGCTACTGGCTGCTACGATCTTTACATACTCCTTTTACCTCGTCTACATTCATACATCTGGCCACACGCCATGACGCCAGTTACGAGTACTACGCACCTATCCTTTCTGAAGAGCGTCACCAGTAAGATCAGTGTATAATGTCTTTCTAGGACGTTGTCCGCCACACTTATGCGCATGGAAACGCATTTACGGGAATGGGAAGCGTTCTAGCAAATCACGGTTCCGAGTACTTCTGAGCGACACGGAAAAGAGAATAGGAGCTTGGAAAAGTGAGATACCGAGCTACTTTAAGGGGTTCAATTTTTATTATTGCGGTTAGGAAACTTATTTGGTTAGAGACGGTAATGGGGACGGGTCAATTGCCATTAGGCAGGTCCACGGAGCGAGCAGCCTCGTGAGACCAACTTTAGCACCTCACTAACATTTTTAGCAGTAAAAACTAATTTAATTCTTTTAACAGAAATGGTTTGTCCAGGGGTCACCAAATGGCCCTCTAAAATCCGGGGTCCGCGATCCTCTAAAATCGGACCCCTAAAGAATCTAATTGGTGATCCCTGGGTTAGTGGATACGTTTCATCCCAGTCAGTTGACTGGACACACACACAGCTCAGACATACAAGGAAAAATAAAACTTCAGCAGCAGTACCTTTGATAGCTCTTCGTAGAATAAGAACAGCATATTGGGGTGGTCTCTCTTCTCCCAAGCTTCTTTTAGATGTTCAAAGAATGGCGTCCAGTGGTCTAAAATACAACACTTAGTTATAAAAAGATAAAATAAAAAACTAACAATGCTTCTAAAGGGGCTGTTGATGATGATGATGATGAGTTCGCTGGTAATATTCATCATCATCACATTTTATCTCCAGCACACCTGGGCACACCTACTATACGCATATCAGTAACACTAATATTATGAACAAGTTTTAGGTACTAGGGTCAAACTTGATTTGCATAGGCATTTATATAATTAAGCGTATTCTGCGTTTAATTATGACATTCCAATGATTAATTCTTGTAGATAAAGCGAGATTTCAATTTATTAAGTACATTATAGAATATCGTAGGTAATCTAAAAAGTTTTTCACCTGAGAATCGAACTCTGGAAGCATTAATCACATCCCAACTAGCAAAAATATGTCGTGTAGTAGTCGCGGCAACGCAAATTATTCAGCATTTTGGCTCCTAATAGAAGTCGTATAAACGTAATGAAAACGTTTATACAACGCGATTTTGGCCCATTATATTCAGCAATTCAGTCACATAGACATCGTATAAAAGCAACTTATTCAGCTAAGTCGTCACGTAATTGTCACCGGAGTGACTGTTACAAGCTTAAGTTGCGCTATAATTGTAACTTATATGACTTTAATATGTCATGTTTATTTAATCAAGTGCGTCGTCGTGTTGTGTTTTAAAAATTATAAAAAATTATAATACATCGGTAAGTACAATTTATTTAGCAGACATGTTAATTTGTAGGTTGCACCAAATGTAGGTTCGTAAACTCACGCATAGGTTTGCTAAGTATTGCGAAGGTAAGTTTTCTGATGAAATATACTAGGTTATATCATAAATATTTAACGCCCCCCTTTAATTCTTAGTAATATGAATATAAGGTCCCATTAAAATAGGTGGACAAAATTTTAGGAATCATTCAGACCACCAAAATAAGGACAATGGTAAAAAAGAAAATTATAGAGAAACGCATCAGATACCTACAAGAAAATAAAACAGGTAGCGAAAATACACTAAAAGTGTTAGTTACCCAATATTTTACGTACAAAAAACTCACTTTAATTAGTGTTTTTTTTACTTGGATATGTTTGGTTAGACATACTGAACGCTGTGTTAAAATTTGTCCACCTATTAAAATGGGACCTTATATAATAACAAATATTTTTATATCAATATTCATTTGTACACCATTTTTACTGCTAACAGGCGGTATAATAGCTTCTTATACAGAAAATTAGCAGTATAACCGCCATGATACCACGCTTATTATATTTTAGGGTTCCTTAGACCTTCTTAATAAATTATACGACATTTTAGGCTTGTAATAGTCGTATAAATGTACAACTTATACAACATAATAGCAGTATAAAAGCAACGACGTTGCTTTTACTCGACTTGTCACAAGAAAGCTATATATTATGCTTTTACTCGACATAAGCGTCGTATACTAGCGACTTATTCAGCAAAATCTTATATGACACTTTAGTCATATAAGGATGCTGAGTAAACGTTTACTCAGCATCATTATGTGACCAAAATGCTGAATAACTAAAATGCTACATATGATGCTTTTATACGACACGTGCTGAATAATTCACACTTACTCGACTTTTATAACACCGAATAGCTGAATAAACTCAACCTTATATGACTAATTTGCTTGTTGGGATGTTACAGCTACGAAGCGATGAAATGATGACCGCATAATAATTAATTTAAATTACGGAAATGAATAATATCGATAGATATTTGCTACGATCAATTAAATAATTCCTTAAAGCAGGCAATTATACCGTGCTAAACACACGTGAGTAAATACGAGGTACATTAAAATAAATACAACACGAACTCACGCAAGTCCTTTATGAAGAAGTTCCAATAAGTTTTAAAGTCTCCCGTGTATCCTTGCGTTCTCATCAGCCTGTTGAGGTGGTAGAACGACACTACGACGTCTCTGGGGTCCCGGGCTACATACACCATCTTCGCTGTGTCGAGCAATGTTGGAGGCAGCAGAGATAAAGGCATGTGCGACTTCACGAACCTCGGAGAAGGTGTCGCGGCGAGCTGTTCCGTACCTCTTCCACAAACAGCTTCTAGTAACTCCAAGTTTTCTTTGCTGTGGCTGTTCTCTTCTATGAATCTCTTTTTGTTTTCTGGATGCACGCATATTGTAAACCTGGAACAGTTACATCAGATTTTTATATTTTTACGGTCCTATATGTAATCGTTATAATTCCTGAAATCCTAAGCTATGTAATGAAATCATGGTCACTAAGTAAGTGGCCTTTTTTACTGCATTACGTATTTAAACGTGAACTCCGTCGTAGAGCCTAATTAAGTAACCCACAGAATAGAACGGATTTATTCATTCAGTGACCAAGCATGGACCAAGTACTGCAATAGGCTTGATTTCGTCAACGGTGTCCGTTGTTATACAATCAACCAGTTACGTAAAGTTGCCACTTTATTTATACCAACTTATTGAAGTAATGGACAAAACCGGTAGGAGTAACAACAAGTGGTCTTGTAGGTAAGTATTGTCACAAAATGTAAGTACATAAACTTACCAATAAATTTCGCCAAGTCCTAATGAAATGGGGGTATGGGGCAATCCTATGACTATAAGTTCAAAAATCAATACTATAAGGCAGTATTTCACCCTGCCCTGGGAATCGAACCCAGGATCCCCATGATTAGCACTCACGGTCAGTTGGCAGACGTGTTTCTATAAACACCCTGTTTCTGCAAATAAATGAGTTCTGCCACGGTAATATTATGTTCTGCTCTTAGAACTCACTCTAAAAAGGGGTAGCGTTCAGTCAGTGGCGTTGCGTTTGATGTCTCGTAATCTAAATCATTTGCTACCATCCAGATCAACTCCTGTGTCCATGTAGTTCCTAGAACAAAATGTAAACTCTGAAATATTTCGTACGAACAAGTTCCAACTCAGTTATTCAGAAAATAAAAAATATAATATCAATTGTGAAAATTTCAGCTATCCTGGTGACCATGGAGCAAAATGACATGGATAGACGGACGGACAGACAACGAAGTCTTAGTAATAGAGTCCCGTTTACCCTTTGAGTACGGAACTCTAAAAAAGTAATAGCTCTGAAATGCTCAGGCACTAATGACTCGAACGAAGTAGGTACTACGCGAAACTGACAATCCCGATCAACCTTGAATCTAAAGGTTTGTTGTTGACAAATGACAGATTTAATGAATGTATTGAAGCCGGGATCCGTGGTTAATCCAATCGGATCCGTGGAGATCACGGGTCATAGAAACAACAGTTCTATGATCTGTGGTGGAGTTAATTCCAGATGGGCTGCTTGCTTGTTGCAATGTTTACCAATCAGCTATGTCCATAGATGAAAGATTCTGCTGGCGAAACGGAAATAAATGAATCGTCCTGTTGACGAACAGTCCAGTGGCGAATCGGTCGTAGGAGAACGGTTGCGGATTCGCTAGATATTATTTATTTTTTTCTTTATATATGGTGGCGTGTAGGTACCTGATCGTGGATAACTGGTGACGAAGACATCATCAGGTCTCAGTGGCATGTTGTATATTTCCGCAGCTTCTTGCTTGTATTTTTGCGGGAAGAAGTATTTCTTTGGGCCGACGCGGACGAACCCCGTCATCTCGCCTAGTTTATAAAAACAACAGAAATATTTAGTCAGACTTACCAACACAAGTAAACGCTAGAAACATTACATCATACTTGTAACCCTGAAGGAAAAGGCAGAAGTGTACCTACCTGGTGACCTGGTCTACCTAACAGCACACCCTTTCAACAATTTGTTTAAGTTGCATATTCTAATAGAGCGTGAGCCTAGTGTCATCCAATAATGGGAAAACCGAATTATCGCTTTAATTCCCGATCTGTGAATCGAACCCATTGGGTCATGCTCAGCAGCACACATTAGTGCGAGGCAAGCAAGAAAAAGCTACCTATATAAATTGATCGTCAATCTTTATCTAGGTACCTACGAGTACCTACCTCCAGGTCGTGCAATGCTTAGCTTCATCCTACCTACAAAGAAGAGGAAAAACTTGGGACAGACAATGCAGGGTACTAACTGGATTATGCTAATATTAAAATTTAACTGATTCTAAACTGACCAAATAAAGTTAAAAACAATTAATCGAATTATTGATTTGTGCTGTATAAAACCTTGATACAATCGCTGTGAATGAAAATATTACGTCCGGGGAAACCAATTTGATAGACCTTGCAGTCCTTATAGTTTCCGCAATTTAAGACGTGGTTCAATTAATTTATTGAATAAATTGCATTTATTTATATATGCGCCTATGATCGCACTTAACTATATCATCATCTGTTTCCCAACTATGTCGAGGTCGACTTCCAGTCTTACCGGATGCAGCTGAATACCAGTATTATACTATGGAGCGACCGCCTATCGGACCTCCGCAACCTAGCTATTACTGGGTAATACAATAGGTACCCATTGGTAAGACTGGTTGTCAGACTCTCAGGCCACATCTGTAATTACTGTCAAATATGTACAATTGGTAATAGCCAGGGCTAACGGGTTAACGTGCTTTCCGACGTACGGAGTAAACTGTATGGCAGTATTTAGTGGGCGGTTACCCATCAGGATCACAGCAGACTAACTTAGGCACGGCTTAACCTGAAGATCGATCGACCCGAGCGGCGGTTAATATTTAGCCACGAAAGTTTATTCCGCGAGAATAATCCACATTAGCATAAATATTTCTATCATAATAGAAAGTGACCTAGATAATTTTTCGCATTCGTTTTCTTATAGATCTTGACTCTGCGTAAAACACAAACTAACTCGTTCATATCGCACACCTAGTTAAAGACTAGCTCAACTCAAAATATCACTTTTTTCAGGAATCGAAAAAAACGATTTACTTCATTTCTATTTAGTATATTAAAAACTTTCTTGTATGTTCTTGTATGTAATTTTACGTTCATATTTATTGTAATAATGGTCTTCCATCAAATAACAGTAACACTATATAATTCCATTTTTTTGAGTTAGGTTGGTATTTAAGTCAAAATGATTGTTTAATATTTTTACTAAATCGAATTGAACTCATATTAATGGCTTTTTTTTACTTAGTGTACTATTAATCTGTATTTTTTTATCAAGTATTAATCAAAAATAGTAGTGTATCTACGCTATAATTGATTTATTTTCTGTACGATTATCACAATAAAACAAATATCTTATTAAAGAAATTACCTTTATTTAGGTTACAAAGAAATAAAGAAAACTAGAAACAAAGTTTTGAAAATCTCGAGAAAAATCCTGTAAACCTACGAATAGGTTTTGGTACATAAACATTATATTTAACGTTAATTATTGTACTTAGCAAAGTATTTAATTAAAAAAAAAAACTTAAATCAGTACAAAAACAGTAGTAGTAGTATCTTCTTCATTAATAAAAATAGCATGTTCCTAGTATTGTTGGGTACACAGATGACCGCACTGTCATGGAGAGTTATACATCCAGCGAAGCCGGCGGTGATGTAGTACGTTCATTGAGAGAGGCAATGGTAGAGCGAACGAATTCAGCCTTAAGACTTGTCTCCAAGTGGGGTGACGACAATCTGGTTGATTTCAACGCCACCAAAACGTAAGTGTGTCTGTTCACTGCCAAAAGAAGTCCGTTTAATCTGGCCCCTAGTTGCCGGAGTGCGTCTGTACAAGTTACTGACAGTCTCGAGCTTATTGGTACGAAGTTGAGCGCGAATCTGAACTTCGGCGCCTACATTGAGTCGAAAGCTCAAATTGCGGCAAAAAAGCTGGGTATCCTAAAACAAGGTAAGGCGGTATTTCAAGCCTGGACTGCCGGTTCGGCATGGAGTAATTATACTGTCACCTTTGGGATGGCTCAGCCAAATACCAACTTGCCACACTTGACTCTGTAGAGCGCAGAGTCAGGAGGCTAATTGGTGACGACAAGCTGGTTGCCAAGCTACATAGCCTGGCCCA
Organism: Diarsia mendica; assembly: GCA_949316265.1. NCBI lineage: Eukaryota > Metazoa > Arthropoda > Insecta > Lepidoptera > Noctuidae > Diarsia > Diarsia mendica. The sequence continues at coordinate 19,217,467 of OX438897.1, forward strand.
CCACCGCAAAGTCGCATGTCTGTCGGTCTTCGATAGACTGTACTTTGGAGAGTGTGCGCAGGATCTCCACGGGCTTATTCCACTCCCTTCTTCTATCAAGAGACTAGATGGACTGCAGGTAATCCTAGTCGATGTTCCACACATTCGAACGAAGCGCTTTGCTAAGTCTTTTATTATGCGCACAGCCAAGGAGTGGAACTCCCTGCCTGCCTCGATTTTCCGTATATAAATTCCGAGTAAATAGGCTTCTTCTGGGTAAGCTTGTTCCATCGTCAACCTCATCTCTGCCCTTAGGGCAAGATTGAGGTCAAGAGCAAGACAATTTCTAATAATAAAAAAAAACATTTCTTCAACTACTTTTGTGTTTGTTGAAGGTGTTGCTGTGCACTGTTGCGGTTCTATTTCCATATCAGTGCCCTCTGGTTCACTTGCTAAATTTATCTCATGATCGAGGGGCTAGTTGAAGGTGTCGGTGTATTCTCGTGCAGCTCCTGCTCGTTATCATTGCCCACTAGCTCATTTGCTATGGCTTTTTTGTCATTGTGGTGCTCGTTGAAGGCGATGATGTGCATTCTTGAGGCTCCAATTCTACATCATTGCTCTCAGATTCATTTGAATGAACTGCCATAGCCTTTTTTTAGCAAAAGTAGACCACGACCCTTCATCTTCTGAAAAATAAATCATTAAATTGATTTAGTCAAGAAGACTGCACTAACTCAAAAAACACCCATAACTCGAAGTGGACACTTCTTAATAATTTTTTTTTAATCACTGCGACAAATACAACTACAACACAAAATATTCCTATATTCAAACAAACCGTAGCAGCTATTATTACAGTTTTAAGGGCGATTTTCATTTAACCAGCAATACTCGCCTAACTCAAATAATTTCAACAATAGTAAACCATTTTTAGTTAGTAAAATAAATATACTTACATTTGTAAACAAACACTCCACTAAGTCAAAATAGTCAAAAAATCGGTCTTAGTTCATCAAAAGTTTGACCACGAAGATCAGCCTAACTAAAAATAATTGACGTATTCAAACGCGTTTACTCACGAATACACGACCAACTCGAAATAATCCGGTCTTTACGTGTACTAACAGCACCTATCCCTTAGTCAATCATGTCACATTTGGTGATGCGTTAGTATTGTTGGCGGGGTGTGTGGACCAAGCCAGTCCGCAATACTAGCTTATAGCGTTATCATAACTTCATCTACGGAACTATTTCTACAGGTGTCTTTGGAGATTACGTAGTTTTGAACACAGATTCCGGTAGTAATAATAAGTCGTTTTTGAATTATTTCGAGTTGCGCGAGTCTTTAACTAGGTGTGCGATATGAATGAAGATAGGCGGTTATCCCTTAAATACGGAATGTTCAAATGCCCAGCGTTCTATTCCATTGTCCTACTTTACAAATTGTAATGTCAATGAACTGATTAAGTTCTAATTTTAGATTACGTTCGTTACGACTTTATTTAAGTCAATATTCGGTTATTTTTCTATTAAGCCTAGCCGAAATAGAGGTATGATCAACATTTAATTTTACTTTACATATTTATTAGAATAGTGAAGGTCTCCGCATTTTATACTTAAAGACAATTTAGTAAGGGGCCAAGGGTAGCTCCCTGTGAAACACCTACTGTACGTTTGCTTGTTACCTATTTAGCTAAAATCCTGCCGCTTATCAACTTGAAGAGTTAAAAGTAAAGGTCGACGCGTACTTTCGGTCATTAAACTTAAGGTAATTAGGTAGGTAGGGATAATGCATGTTGATAAACAATAACAAAGTCAAATGTTTAAAAAAATACTAAGTAGGTAGGTACCTAATGGGCAGATGTAAAGATTCCTAGTCCTGCGTTGACTTATTAAGTTTAAGGGGATCGTAATAAATGATTGTGTTTATTAGACAATAATAAAATAACAAAGTAATTCTGAGTAATACGTATCGTGTTAAATTAAACATGCTGACGACTTGTGAAGTTATAGGTATATCTAACTACTTCTTACAGCAAGATATCTGTTAATTGTTATTAACCGTGGTCTCATTTGTTGTTTATGCACAGAAATTCTTCCTTATAAATTAGCTTACCAGTAAAGTATTCCAACAACGTTTTCGTCAGTCCTGGCTCCACATCTTCAATCTCAAAAGGAAACCGGTTTTCCGAATCCATTTTACCACTTTCGAATGACCAATGTCTTTAAAATAGGTACTTGGAATATTTATTTACGCGTCTCAAAATATTTGTCCCGTTCGAAACGACGCGATAAAGTGAGAGTGTACGCGAGTTGCGTGTGCGACTACGGGCGTAGTACTGCGAGATTCGAATCAACGGCACTGGTTTAAGGTCGAAACAACTTCGAAAAGCAGTTCTACGCTGTGTGCCCATAAGAATGTGTTTGCTTGTGTTGTGTATCAACAACTTACTGGCTCTGCAGCGCGGCCGGTTACAATTTAATATTATTATGCATCTCAAGGTGGTAGATTGGCGCACGCGTCATTTTCGATTGTATTGGAGTCAAACTACTTCCTTGAATGGTGGCCCTCAGTCCTTTCCACTTCTGACTTCACAAGTAAACTTATTATTTTGATCTACCTATTGTTGCATTTATAGCTTGCGGTTCATAACAAAAGTTAATAAGTATTACTTGTTCAAGTCAAGCTTTCTTACAAATACTTACAATACTTGTTCGTAAACAATTAATAGAGCAGCGGTGGCCCAGTGGTGGCGTCCCCGACTTACGAACCCACGACCCACTGGTCGTGGGTTCGAACCTCGGCAGACGCATTACTTTGTGTAATTTATTTCATCACCGTTGCTCTCAAAACGGTGAAGGAAAACATCGTGAGGAAACCGGCATGTCTTAGAACCAAAAAAATTCGAAGACATGTGACATCTATACCAATCCGCACTGGGCCCGCGTGGTAGATATATAGCCCATCCCCTCAAAGAGAGGAGGCCTGAGTCCCTGCAGTGGGAACATTATAATAGGTATGATTTACAATTATTAGCTATTATTAATCTACAAGGGTGACGATAATGATTAATGACCTAGATAAGTACGTATCTATCAAGATTCTCATGATGTCCATCTGGTTGATGCACACACAAGTTTTATTTTTGGCTTTAATAAAATTCGTTAGAAATCATCTATATTATACTTACTCAGATATACTAATGAGACTGCATTAAAAAGTTATTTATTTGAATAGTGGACGTTGGCAAGAAGGCTGCTAGGTTAAAGTTGGGATTGGGCGGGTCATGTCAGCCGCATGCATGATGACCGCTGGGCAAAAGCCTCAACAAGACGGACGGCGCCGCCAAGGCCGGCCGTACCATGAGGGCTGGTTCGAGGCGGCACAAGAAAAGAGCCTTCGGAAGGATTGGGGGAGGCCTTTGCTCAGCAGTGGAACAGTGCAGGCTAAATAAAAAAAAAACGGGTTGCACTCCGGGAGTGCCGGCAGAAGTGAAAACTTGATTATTAACGTTGAGCATGTTTGATATTTTGGAATGGTTAGGGAATAATTTTGCACCAATTGCTTTATCAGTATAAACTAGTCTTAGGTCGATAGTTTCCGAGATATAGCCGTTTCAATTTTGACAGCTGTCATCCGAAATGTAGATCTCATTGAGATCTATCACTTGTCCCTACACACAACTAGTCTAAGGTCGATAGTTTCCGAGATATAGCTGTTTCAATTTTGACAGCTGTCATCCGAAATGTAGATCTCATTGAGACCTATCACTTGTCCCTACACACAACTAGTCTAAGGTCGATAGTTTCCGAGATATAGCCGTTTCAATTTTGACAGCTGTCATCTGAAATGTAGATCTCATTGAGACCTTTCACTTGTCCCTGCACACAACTAGTCTAAGGTCGATAGTTTCCGAGATATAGCCGTTTCAATTTTGACAGCTGTCATCCGAAATGTAGATCTCATTGAGACCTATCAATTGTCCCTACACACAACTAGTCTAAGGTCGATAGTTTCCGAGATATAGCTGTTTCAATTTTGACAGCTGTCATCCGAAATGTAGATCTCATTGAGACCTATCACTTGTCCCTACACACAACTAGTCTAAGGTCGATAGTTTCCGAGATATAGCCGTTTCAATTTTGACAGCTGTCATCTGAAATGTAGATCTCATTGAGACCTTTCACTTGTCCCTGCACACAACTAGTCTAAGGTCGATAGTTTCCGAGATATAGCCGTTTCAATTTTGACAGCTGTCATCCGAAATGTAGATCTCATTGAGACCTATCAATTGTCCCTACACACAACTAGTCTAAGGTCGATAGTTTCCGAGATATAGCTGTTTCAATTTTGACAGCTGTCATCATTATTATTATTATTATTAATTATTATTATTATTATTCCCTTTATTTAGTTTTTAACAAATTTGATACATTTTTAAATATTCCTTACAAATAAAAAAAATTTAAAAATATAAAAAATTGTAGCCCACCGGTATCGGGAACAGGGTCCAAGCTACCGGCGGTCAGGGCTCCAGAGAAAGGAACCTCCTAACAATACGAGCCGTGTCCAAGAGTACCGCTTTCTGTATCAAGCCCTTGATCCAGCTGCCTAACGAGAGCCTCCTTAGGTGTTGGTCGAGGCTTTTGGCAATTAAGCCATTGGCTGTAACGACTATCGGCACAATGATCGCTGAGTCCACACTCCACATGTCGACAACCTCGCGAGCCAAGTCAAGATACTTGATTTGCTTGTCTTTCTCGGCTTTCACGAGGTTCTCGTCATGCGGGACGGTTATGTCAACAATCATTGCGCGCCGCTCTGATCGATCCACCACCACTATATCAGGTTTATCTATACTAATATTATAAAGCTGAAGAGTTTGTTTGTTTGTTTGTTTGAACGCGGTAAACTCAGGAACTACTGGTTGGAATTGAAAAATTCTTTTTGTGTTAGATAGTCCATTTATCGAGGAAGGCTTTAGGTTATATAACATCACGCTATGGCTAATAGGAGCGGAGCATAAATGAAAAATGTTACAAGAACGGGAAAAAGTATTTCCTTTTTGAGAGCTTCCGCTGCGTGCGCTGCGAAAACGGTTAAAGTTACGTAAATGTCATGTATGAAGAAATTGTATCTCCTTAAAAGTTCTAAAAAAAAGTCCGCGACAGCATATGTCTATCTTTTAAGATTGTCTCATTGTAACTCTTTTTTACTATTAAAATGTAAGGTTAAAATGAATTATTTTTTGCGAAGCTTATTTAACCCATATGGTATTAATCTATATCTAAATAAATGTGTTTGTTAGAACGGAAATTTAATATAGAATATTTGTGCCCTTTACTCTATACAGTTTGAATAAATATCATAGAAGATATCGCAATGTAAAAATATCCGCGCGGCAAAATAATTCGCGCGTCGCAATGTAGGTACGGGGGATCTGGCTGCTGGCCTACGGGAAATTCAAATTCAAAATATTTACTGCAAGATAATGTTTACAGGTACAGGGTGTTATCGTCTATTTAACAGTAAGAGATACCTATTAGTAATTCTCACTATAATCTAAACCATCTAAACTAATATTATATAGAGGAAAGATAAGATTTTTTGTTTGTTAGGTACGATTTAGGGTAATTTCTGTTGGATAGTCGATTTATCGAGAAAGGGTACCTACAAGCTATATTTATGTGACGCAGACGAAGTTGCGTGGGTCAGCTAGTTAGCTATAATAGTCCTGTCAGTGATGATGGATTGATCCCAGTACAGTGTGATATGGTCATTTTCGAGAACTGGGTCGGGCACATACCTGTAGTACGGTACTTCCGATTCCACAAGGTTGTATTTCAGAGCAAGTTGCTGATGGATAATCCTGGCTACAAGGTTGTGTCTATGCAAGTATTCTCCGTTAGCCAGACGAGAACATCCGGAGATAATGTGACGGATTGATTCGCCCGGACGGTGGCATGCCCGACATATGTCAACCGTACCGTCCTTCACAATAAATCTCCTGTAGTTATTCGTCATCATAACTTCGTCCATAATTGCACAGACAAAACCTTCGGTTTCTCCGAAGAGTTCCCCGGAACGTAGCCAGGCTACGGACGCTAAGAAGTCTACATCGGGCCCATGCAGGGCCCGGAAAAAGCGTCCGTGAAGCTCCTTACTCTGCCATACCTCCAAGCGGTCGTTAGTGTCAAGCACTACAGGTTTGCACCAGTTCTCTTTAGCCAAGGAGAGCGGGGTAAGGCCCTTGTCCACCGCGACAACATCTCGATGCATCCCCACGCCGGCTTCCAGGAAATATTCCCTGAGACTGCATATCTCACGATTGTGGAGAGTCTTAGCATTCAAAAAGCCTCGACCTCCACACTTCCGTGGGATATACAGTCTCATAACCGAAGAACGTGGGTGATGCATTCGATATGTCGTCAATAATGTACGGACCCGCCTATCCAGGGCGTCTAGCTCTGTTTGAGTCCATTTGAGTATGCCGAAAGAGTAAAGAGTAGAGTTTATTTTATTTGCGAGTATTATATTTATCTATTTTATTTTTTGTGTGTGTATGTATTTTGTGTCCGTAGGTGTGACCGTGACATCACAGTGGGCCCTATCAGAATACCAGCGCTGCGGTATTTGTTTTCATTTATCGCAGCATCATGCTGAGATAGGAGCCTTTTTGGCCTCGCACAGGTTTTCACTTATTTAGTTTTATATTCTTTTTTGTTATTATTATTTTTTGTAGTTCCTGTGCTTGTCCCAAATAAATATTTTTTCTTTCTTTCTTTCTTTCTTTACATCAAAACCGGCATGACCCAACCGTTGAAGGCACGCACCTTATTTCCGCCTGACAAAAGACTATTAAATACTTTCCTCAGGCGGCCAAAGAAGCGCTCCCTCAGCGATTGCTTCATGTCGGTAACGTTGATGCCCACCCAAGTAACACATTTTGTGACAAAAGGCTTGCATATAGAATATTTTTGGAAACTTTAGTAATAAAATCCACCGTGATTAAGTTCTATAAAGGTGGTTAGAACCGATAAGCAACCTGTATGTTACCAAAGGGAGAAAAATTGCAACTTATTTATAGATGCAAAAGCGATGCATAAGAGTTCGAATTGTTATCCTGAGTGGCACTAGGAACTAACGGTGCAAATTGCGCGCCGTAAATGAATGATTGAACGTTAAAGCGATACAGTTCATTCGTTGAGTGACAAATAAGATCCTAACAAGTTCTTATTTTCGGTGGAGATAAACAACAACGGCTTTGTGTTTTGGCAGCTTTTATTTGTGATCTATTTTGCGAGTAAATAAAAATTATGTGTTTAACGCAGGATAACCATCATGGAACCCTTGCAAATGGTTTTTTATTGTGAAACCATGGTATATTTACTAAGTAAATTTTGATGCGCCTTCGATCTAATCAAGAATTAGCAATAAATATGCGGTGATCAAATAAATAAGATAATACTTCATAAAAATTTGGTTGTTAAAAACCTAACATTATGGTTTCATAAAAAGTATAATGTCAAGACACATAACACAGTTATCAAAACTCATTTTATTGTATGTTATTGTAATAAAATACCATTCAACAAGATACTTTTCAAGGACTCCATTTTTAAAAATGGCGATTTGAAATAGAACTTGCAGTTCATTTTTACACTCATTTGTTACCATAATAGAGCTCCTAGGTCCAAAAATCCCTTATTAGTACCTAGTAGTGCTTATTTTCACTTAACAGGTCTCGTTGCCTTTGCGTTGAATTGGGGATCCTCAAGACGGGTACAAAACCCATTTAGGAAGGTAAATAAAGTAAAATTTAATTTAATTGTAAATGTTGGCTGGAATCCTCGACTTTTTATTTTGATGCCTGATTTCCTACTGATAGTTTGCAAATTTTCATTTTTCATTTGTACAAGAGACATTCAGAAGGGTAGCTGATCATGCCTTGCCTACCAATCTGTGATTAACACCGTGTATAACATAAGTAGATTAAAAAAATTACAAAGTGAACTAGTGATTTCATAACTGTTTCATAAACTATTCAATTAAGTACCTAAAATGTAGGAAATTTACTTAAATACAAATCATACTCTATTTAAATTTATTAATATGTACGGAACCTGCGATAGTGTTAGAACTGTAAGATCTTAATTGGTTCTAAATGAGAGAAAATTGTTGCTTAAGGTTTTCAAGAACCATCTTTTGGAATCGATCTACGCGTTACAGTGGCATATTAGAGTATATTAGACCTTTTTTTTTTTTTTTTTTTTTGGTGGGTGGAAAATCATCGAATGACCCCCCCCGCTCTTGGGCAGAGCGAAGGGGAGTGTCAGACTTCTACTGACTAAAAACCGAACCCATGTTCCTTCTTTGCCCTTGCGCCGAGGCCACGTAATCTAGTACAAAATACCGCGGCCCCGACGGGCGTCGGCCCTTGCGGGCCCCTCCTTGCTGACATCTCTTTGAGGCGCGCGTGGAACACGAACGCGCCGCCGACACGGTCTGTTGCCGTCATGACGACGGCCGGACGGCGAGCTAGCCCATTACTCACCGTCCACAGGCCCGCGTCTACGGTGGCCGGAAGCCATCACGTGGCCCCCGACGCCCGGAGCGCCTTCCGCGCCTTCCGCGGCGAGTATATTAGACCTTACAAAGGCAATTACACTAGGTTCCAAATGAGCTGCAATAATAACTCTTGAGCCACTACAGGTGATAAGTAACTTATATATACTACTTATTTAGTACTAAAGGTGCCAAATAAGGAAAAATTACCACCTATTAAGGTACGGTTCTTAATGGGAGATTTTAAGATGTCTTAAGCTTCTTTGAGTTCTAAAAGATTGAAAATTGAAACCTTTATGCGTCTATAACTAATAAGTTCGGCCTAGTGCCACCATAAGTTATAAAGCAGGAACAAAAATCACTCAAAAGCAACTGTTAGTGATAAGAGTTACTCATATGCAAATTCGAGCGCTGTTTGCATCTATAAGTAATACCATACACTCTTGCATCACTTAAATGCTACCTACAGTTGCAGAATAAGTTCCAAAATACACTAACGTGCTACGAAAAAGGGGTGAATTTATGTATGTATTCTTTAAGAAATTGTCACCTAGCAAAGCTGCCGAATTATAAAAACTTGCCGAACACACAAAACGACGTCGTACAAGCTAATATCCTTCTTAAACGTAAAATCGCCATTTCTTGAACAAATATGAACCCATTATTGCCCGCTATTTACTGGATAGGACCTAATTCCTTTCCAATAAATAGCGTGCATTTATCACTGGCCACACATAAAATAAACACCGAACAAAACGGTTTACCATTGACAACAGCTACGTGTACGATGTAAACAGTAACAGTAACTATTGATTCACAGACTTCCGTACAACACTGATAGCGGTTTCGACTATAATTATACGTTCATACATATGTGTAGAATAGGGCTGGCATGACACATCAAAATATAATGATGAACTAACTGGTATTTAGAACATAATTGTGGTAACATTTGGCGGGAGGGCAATTGGCAATTTATTCCATTAATTTTGAATCACTTGACTATTTACCAATTTTATTTATTTTTATTTTGATTTTAATTGTTGATTTATGTGTATTATTCTTTGTATTTTAATTATAATGCAATCTTATGGTCTTGCGACCTAATTTGTACACCAGCCGTGGTCAAACATGTTGAGCCAAAGACATACCTTAACACCGATAATGAGCATACCATGTAAATTATCTACACGTGTTTTTGCAAATAAATGAATTTGAATTTGAATTTGAGGGAGGCTGAGAGACAATAGTTATATTACGAGTATAACAGAATATTATAACTATTGTCCTATTGACATAGATACAACAGAATATGAATGTCCTATTACTTGTTTATTTATCTTTAGCTTAAGCTCAATCATTCATTACCTATAAATTTCTTATTTTTACTAACACTGTTTTATAGTACATTGTTACCTTAGGGGTGAAAGGAACTTATTTAGTGCCCGAGACGGGGTTTGGCGCCTGAGCGCAGCGAGGGCGCTAATAGTTCGAGGGACTAAATAAGTCTTTAACCCGAGGTAAACACTGTGCTTTTCATTACGAATACAAGGAAAGTTGATGGGAATAGGCTTGCGCCCAATTACCTAAATCGAAAGAATGAAGAACGAAAAGGTACCTATCAGCGCTTCCGACATACCCAAATACTTATAGGTTTCGGTTGCTGAGAGGGATCTAAGATTTATGGAATCTGTGAGCTGGGTTCCCACAGATTCCACAATCCCCCCTCGCTTTACATGCATGACCGCACATTTGTCCACTCCGAATTCCATCCTGATAGCGCTACTGAAAGTTTCAGTGACCTTCAGTAGCTCCATCAGGTGCAAATCATTGGTGGCAAAAAGTTTTAGGTCATCCATGTAAAGGAGGTGAGATATAATCTGACCACCTCTCTTCAACCGATAGCCCAGACCTGAACCCTCCAGCAGCGTGCTAAGAGGATTCAAGGCTAGGCAGAACCAAAGTGGACTCAAACTGTCGCCCTGAAATATACCTCGCTCTATCCTTATCGGCTCGCTATTCCTCTGGATCTGCCGACACTCTGGATAGCGAAGGACTGTCCTCCATTGCCCCATACACGACATCAGGAAGGTGCGTAGGGTTGCATCAATTTTATACAACGTTGACAGCCGGCTCAAGTACCTGAAACAGAGAGAGCATCCGAACACGGTACGCAGTCAGGTTGTTTCCTCCCTCTGTAGCCCCATAGTATGAGCGCATGACGTTTTCGTTGATGGATTGCGTCCATCGCATGCGCTGCACACTTCCGCCGGGAGCTGGGACCCTATCAGAAGCCGTTGGGCCTCGAGGTCCTAAGCCGTCCGGCGGCCGGCGTCCTCTTCGTCGGCGAACTGGTGTTGGCGTCGGGGACGGAGAGAAGTACTCGTCGCTCGAGCTCGACGCAACTGCCGCGGCCGGTGTCACAGCACTCACGATGGGGCTGGGTTCCGGCGGCAGCGAGGCGGAGCTGAGCGACGAGTCCGGGGATGGTGGGCGTGCACGTCGAGCTGCTGCTCTTGTAATCATAGTAGACCGTTGTCGTCGTGATTTTTCATTTATTATTATTATTAATTATATTATTATTAATTATATTATTTAATAGTTATTATTATTAAGCGCCCTGCGCTGCCTAAACGAAACAGTAGGCCCAGGCATACATTTTCGCCGCGCCGTAGAGAGGGGATAGCTGTCTACTCTCCATCCGTCTTACGCTTTTTCGATCAGGGTCACGTGGTCACGTGTCCTGACGCGAGTTTAAGATTTTATACCCATCACAGAACAATTTCCCAAAGTGCTCAACGCCGCTAAAGAAGTTTTCACTTCAAAAAAAAATGTATCGTTTTATCTTGAATGCAGGATTCATATAATAAATTCGTCTTATCTATAATTATTGTTTTTTATAATAATAAGATTCTGAATGGGCGAATGCTACTGTTGAGCACCAGGTCACCGAGCTCCGGGTCAGAGGCTAGGTGTTATTGGGTGTTTCCATAAAAAAAAACATTGGTGTAGCACGGTTCGGATAAGTTTGCCCTACCCTTTATTAACTTTTCCCCAACTTACATTTTGCGCTTGCATGCGACGCACATGTGATGAGATGATGACGCATGTGATTGAATAGTACCTGCTATTACCGGCAATACTAAGTAGCTCAGCAGCAGACTGTACACACACCACAAGGATTGTGTACATACATGGCATACTTACGTAAAAAATAATCAGTCGAAGCAGCCTTCGATACTGAACATTCACTTCGATTTTCGTGTTTCAAAAACAAATAAAAGACCAAGGCAGTGTTACAGGAAAACGAGCACCTATAAAAAAAAAAACAAAATATTAATAATTTAATTAATATACTTGGCATTTTAATTGCCAATAAAACAAATTAATTCCTTTATTTTACAGCTGTTAATGTTTTATGTGCGGGTAACGCAAATCAGTATTTCGCTGGTAGTCAGCTTGTTGTGCCATGTCCTCTTCGAAATATGCACGCCAAAGGGTTGAATCCTATAATAGTAATTTTGTAAATATTGATATTTTTGTATGCTCTAAATCCTTTAAATCAAATGTCATGAAAGTTATTATGAACTAATAATGTAATTAGGAATGTAAGCTAATCTAGTTTTAATTGTTTATAATTATGTTTGTTATTTGTTTATTGTTATTCTACTGCCTAGCAATTGAATTGAATCAATTTGAACTGTTAATTTTTAATTTAATTTATTTGCATGATGCTAATCTGGATTTTATTATTATTCTGTTACTTGTTTGTGTTTATTGTTACTCAACTGCCAAGCAATTGAACTGAATCAATTTGAACTTTTAATTTATTTTTTGCATGATGTAATTAATATTTAATTTATTTTACTTTTTAAATTATTATTGTTATTAGTGTGATGTAATTATTGTCATTGTTTTTTTTTTGCCTATCTAGTGACACTCATTATCATATTTTCATTTGTTATTATGCGGATAATGTAGTGGGCTGCAATATTGTAATTTTTTAAATTATTTTTTGTCTGTTTCAACACTGTATATTGTAGCTGTTTATTGTCCCTGAATAAATAAAATAATAAAATAAAATAAAGCACTCAGAGTGACCAGGGATTTTTTTGTAACTAAGCATAGACCATAGTTTTAATTAAGTAAGACACACACATTTTACCAGTTCAGTGTAAGTTCCATCATCCCATGTAGTAGTACTAGACTTAGGGAGTGAACCTATTGCCATCGGATCATTCTCAAACCGGGCATGATTCCAGACTCGGTTGCTGCTACTGAAGAAATCTTGATGCTCATGCGTAAGTAGTAGTCGCGCGTCCACTTAATCAATATTGCAGCCTCACACATACACATTACCTACCACGTGAACGAAGTCGCGGGCTCAAGACAAAGCCATATTTCTATTCTCTCGCCACACGAGCGCATGAAAAAATTCATCTTTCGTTCATCCACTCACAGAAATTCAACATCCACGACATAAAATAGAAATCAAAGTTATCAAAGTAATCAAAGTTATTATTAGTAAAATCCGTAGAGTTCGATTGCAAAAGGCTCAAATTGTGTTTGATCCATTGCTTTGCTCACCGTGTTTTGCCATAATTATCTTGGGTCTAGTCTAATAGTAGGACTACCAATACCAATTAGTACCAATAGATCGCACGCATTGACGCATGGTGGTCTCATACCTGGAAATGGAGAAGCAATTGCATTCGAACATTAGTAGGTAATTATTAGCATCTAAATTATTATTACTAATGTTCGAATGTAAAATGGAGACCTTCAGTCGTTTTAGATTCAAAAACGACTGAAGGTCTCCATTTTGTTTAGAAATGAGAAAAATGAGAAAATTCCTGAGGAGACCCAAATTCTGACAGTCATATAAACCATGCTGGGCAGGCACTACGCCTGCGTGAAAAGAATCAGCAGAAGTGACCTACGGGCCGCTGGCTGCTATCATTTCATCAACATAAAGTTAGAGCGTTTCTCTCTCAGACTCATTATTAAGGAAAAGAATGTAAAAAAACATAACAATATTTTAATTTTTTAATACCTACACATTTTTTTATTAATATTTTTTTTATTAATTTTGGCTCACCAACAACAATTGAAACTAATACAAAGATATGAGATACGTCCAATAGTGTTGTGTGTTAATGTTTTATGTGTGGGAATCGGAGATCAGTATCTTTCAGGTTGTCTTCGATCCATCGATCAGACTGCTGTATCATCTCCTCGTCGAAATAGGAACGCCAGCCGCCTGTTTTGCCTGGAAACATTGGAAACTGCGATCAAATTTCATAAAACACAACTTCATACCTCTATTTCCATTGTCATAAATCTTGCACAAATTCGTACTACACACAATAATTCGATCACACAATTATTGGTTTTGGTTTCCTTTGACGCGGAGAGTGCGTACTTTGATAGTACAGTGGTAACAGCTTTTGTAAGACACCATACTAACCTTTCCTTATGAAAGTTTCATCCTTTGCAAGAACTCCTATCTCTCTCATTTCTTCAAAGTTCACTGACTTATTATTCTTAAAGTTTTCGATGCTCAAATGGTCGCAGAGGCGATGCATTTGTTCTTCGTTCAGCTGCTTGCCGAAAAAGTCGGCGACACGACGAATGGACGCCGGCAAGTCCTAAAACATAAATATAAAATACTGGTGACCCTGCCCGGCTTCGCACGGGTGGCAAAAATATATTAAAACCTTCCTCTTGAATCACTCTATCTATTAAAAAAAACCGCATCAAAATCCGTTGCGTAGTTTTAAAGATTTAAGCATACAAAGGGACATAGGGACAGAAAAAGCGACTTTGTTTTTATACTATAAATGTAGTGATTTGTGGCTTGTGTTCATACACAAGCTACAGTGATAATTATACCGAGGCCCACTGCAGTTCAATTACCAACAACCTAACCAAACACACTATAGGTACAAGATATAAACGGACCCTTCTCAAGCCATCAACCAAGCGTTCTTTAAATCAAAACAATTTTTTAATATTTTTTTTCGAAAAATCTCATTATTAACAGAAAATAGTTTTTCAGTATTGATTTCTTTTCAGGAAGCATACTTCCTAGCCGCGCCACCGCGTACACTGCAAAAATATGATATTTATGTACAAACTCAATGGTAAATAATCGACGTCTGTTGTTTATTCTATTGGTAATGAGAAATAGAGCAAAAGTCATTACCTACATGATAAATCTTGTCTAAATAAAATTCTCATGTAACAGTGTAAGTTGCCATAGTTCTCTAAGGGTGCGTTCCGAATTACGCTGTAATCGATTTGAGCGTCCATAAACCCGTACCGAATTACTGTGAGCGCGCTAACGATGTCCATTGAATCGTCATAGATGACGTCATGACATGTGTCATCTTGCGATTACACCGACCATGCCCCAAATAAATATCACCGTGAGCGCTGTCAAAATCAAAGTAAAAATGACAGATGTCTGATGCGTGTGTGAGTGTGTCTGGGTGTGTGTGTGTGTTCACAGCTGAGGTTCACTGGCTGGAGTCGCACAAATACATTCAATTAGTTCTTTGAAATCTCTTTGGAGTCTCATAACCATGAGTATTCAAGTAAATTTAAAAGACGAGCCTAACGGGCGACGAATTTCTCTCATGCAGGTTATGCTTTTGTTATCACGTGACGAGTGAGCACTGTAAACGCGATATCGAGCGTTCCGAATTGATGACAGGTCTTAGCTGTCATAATCGTGATATCTAATTCGGAACGCAAAATATCGACGTGAGCGCTGTGAGCGATTATTTTGTAATACGGAACGCGGCCTAAAACGGCTTGACCGATTTTTATTAAATTTAGTGTGTATTCAGTAGGTCTGAGAATAGCACGAAAAGCATTTTTTTTTTGTTAATTTGTTGGAAATTTGTGCCATGAATTTGTAGGTTGGCGCAGTGCCTGAGCGATTGACTGCTGCGCTGTGAGTCGCGGGTTTGATTCCCACATGAAACAAATATTAGTTTTTATCAATTCTGAACCGTCCCTGCATATTTGGCTGGTCATTGAAAAGTAATACTTACGTGGTTAGTTTATTCAATAAAAGACATCTTTATCCGAAAGAAATTTATAATAGTTTTGTTCAATTACTTAATTCATAGTTATTTTTTGAGAATGTTTGAAAAAATAAAATTTCTAGACATTTGCACGTCACATCATGTGGCAAACATGCCTGTACATAATAATGTTACTACCATCGTGCATGCATGAATTTTATTAGAAAATTAATTATTGTCATAAATAATTTGTCTTGTTACCACGGAACACAATATTCCGTATAAATAATGACTGTTTATATCTTCTTGTTACCAACTGTGAACTGTTGATATTGCACTTGACGCTTGAAAATACGATAACGTTATCACTGATCTAAATAATCGTTTCATGGCCCTGTGTAAAACAATAAAACGTGCAGGTTTACCTTTGATAGTTCTTCATAGAACAAGAACAGCATGTTCGGGTCGTCTCTCTTCTCCCAAGCCTCTTTGACGTGCTCGAAATATGGCGTCAGCGTAACTGAAAAATTCAAGGAAGTATTTAAGTTTAACTGTGGCTCAAACAGTACAGTTTATTGAAATAATAATAAAGCGTTCTATCAGTGAAATCCCAACATTCACTTGTTATTATAAAAAAAGCTGCAAAGCTGAAGTACTAGGTTTATAAGAAATCCCTTGCTAATGCCCGGTTTCTGAGGCACTTTATCTGTGGTTTATCTATTCATTATGCGTACATTTGAATAGATAAACCACAGATAAAGTGCCTCAGAAACCGGGCAGACTTGTTGTCAGACTGTCGGACCACAGACTACTTGTAAAAACTGTCACAGATGTCACAAACGACAGCCGGGACCAACCATTATCCAACCATTGGGGTAAACCAACCATTGTCACCCATCCCACTGTGCTAAAATCATCTAGCGTGTCTGCCTTGGTGTACCGGGCTCTCAGCTGATAAGTATACTGGTATATTGGCCATGTAGTGTCAGTACGCCATTATGATAAGCAATTAATCGGCATAAGTTTTCTCCACTTACACAAGCTCCTATGGAACAGATTCCAAAAGTCTTTGAAGCCACCCTTGCAGCCCGACATTTTAAACAATCTGGCGTGATGATAACAGGATACAGCCACGTCTCTGGGGTCTCGTGCCACATACACCACCTTCGCAGTATCCAAGAGTTTGGGTGGCAGCAGGGACATCGGCAAATGTGTCTTTATGAAACGAGTAGCTGTCAATGGAGCCGCAGCTAGCAATGGAGTCACTGGCATGGCTAAGAAACTTATCAACGCAGAAAACTTCTCTCTGTCAAAAGTGTCTTCTGTTTTCGCGATTGAGTCAACGTATTCTTCTTTCGTATCTTCGTCAAAGAACATGAAACCGCTGTAAAAAAAATGTGAAGTTGAAATCTGACGATTGATTGATTCAGTAACTAATAATGGGCATAGAAAAAATTACTTACTCTAAGAAAGGATATCGGTGCGTAAGTGGTATCTCTGCAGCTTTTTCGTAATTCAAATTGTTTACAACCAACCAAACTAGTTCTTGGGTCCATGTAGTTCCTGAGAAAAATATTTATATGTAAGCACAGCTGGTTTTCTAAGGGTTTGAAATATGATAACATTTTGTGGTATAATCACCAACTCTGCTTAAACCTTTAGACCGCCACAGTCAAGTATAGACGACAAGCCAAAAAGCACCCAGTACGCAGCTGTCACGAGTTCACGACTACACGACAGACTTTTAAACGTAAATAGTACTTTTTGGCTTGTCGTCTATACTTGACTGTGGCGGTCAAAAGGTTAAACTTAATCCAAGTTTAGCGAGTAAGTAACTCACCAGATCTCTGGTAACTTGCTACAAACACGTCGCTAGGTCTCAGGGGCATGTTGTAGATGTTTGCGGCATCTTTCTTGTAAGGTTTGAACACCATGTAGCCTTTAGGACCCAGACGTATGTAGGTTGCAGGCATGGCTGGAGGAGAGATACAATACATGACGATCATTAGTAAGGCGATTCGGCAGAGACGGCGGCGGCGTAGCAAATGTACTGAGTCTGACGCATGGCGGCCGGTGTCCGTGAGTGGCATCAACGGTTTTTATAGAAGTACACTTTATGTATATTATATGATAAAGCATCCCAAACACAAATTACAATCACTTAAAAGTTAAAAGTGATTGTAATTTGTGTTTGTTTCCTGCGTCTCATATGAACTGTGGCTCATACCTGACGTCACGATAAATT
The DNA here is from genome assembly GCA_949316265.1 of Diarsia mendica. Taxonomy (NCBI): domain Eukaryota; kingdom Metazoa; phylum Arthropoda; class Insecta; order Lepidoptera; family Noctuidae; genus Diarsia; species Diarsia mendica. The sequence goes on from OX438897.1 coordinate 19,235,291, forward strand.
TTCCGTATGCGCAAATACGATAGTTTTTTCCGAGCGATTAACATTATCATTCCTCATTTTCTTGCCTTTATCCCAATTCATTTGGGGTCGGCGCAGCATGTTTTCTTCTTCCATACTTCTCTATTTATCGTCATCTCATTAGACACCTCCTTTCTTACCATATCATTCTTTACACAGTCCATCCATCGTTTCTTTGGTCTTCCTCTACTCGTATATCTCTCCACATTCATACTCACGACATTTTCCTCATTCCTCCGCATCGCATACCGATCCATTACCGTAACACCACACATGATCACACATCCCCCATAAAATACAGAATCCCGACATAATTCGTCGGGCAGAAGACCACCGGACCATCTACCAAACCCTCTGCTCTAAAGATCTTCTTATGAAATGGAGATTGAGAAATTTTACTCCATATTCCTGAAGTATGACTGTTTTTTATTATTTTGATTGCATGCCAAAATGATGTTCCGTTGTTTGTTTGTAGGAACTGAACCCCTTCTAAATAGGTAGATAGAGGTAGATATACTCACTTTATAACCAACTTCACGAATGGAGGAGGTTTTTATAGTAGAATACTCACTGCCAAAAGTACTTTGAATCAATGCTTCTTCTTCAGGCTTCAGCTCCTCATATTCATAAGGAAACGGCAATTCTTTCTGTTCACCCATTGTTAGAAACGCACAACCTCAAGATATGAACTAAATGTCAACACTATTCCAACATCTGATCTTCAAAATGTTATATCTTATCTATATGCGATATACCACCCGCAAATATCTGAAGATATCGTAAATAACAAATAAGTTATCTTTTTATGATATCAACAATGTTTCGAGTGCAATTTAGTTGCTGGGAGCTTATAATAGGCTTAGGCGGCGCGGCGTCCTTATTGGCAGCGGTCGTACGATCGAACGATGCGTTCATCGTCGTGCGATGAAAATGATCGTACTATGGTCCAACTGGTGTCCTATTGGCAACGCACGATCGTACAACCAAACGATGCAATCATCGATTTCGTCTGTTTGCAGAGATGCACAGTTTTTGCTATCGGGCAATATTGCTTTGAAAATTGCAAGTGACATTGAAGAAAGATAACGTAGACCACATAATATTTAAATACATTATAGATCCAGAAGCCAGTGAGGCGAATTTCACTCGACTCACCTGAGCCGTCCCCCGACCCCTCGTGCTGCGATGACGCGTGACCAATCAGAAGAGATTTGTAGTTTTGATTGGACGATCGCACGATCGTACGATCGTTTTTATTCATTTCACTGTGATCGCACCATCACTTGCAAGCTCTATTATTAGGACACATCACACGAGACGAGAACGCATCGTTTGATCGTACGATCGTTGCCGATGGACGCCGCCTTAGGCTTGAATATAATTTACTTTGATATTCAGATTCAAGTGCGCCCGAACCAAGCGCAGGGTCTCATCAATCTGTGTTGCACTTGCAGAGCCATTGAGAAAATAGTATTCTTTTTTTTATTGTAAGAACATGTGCAACATTATTCTTTATGGTAGTACAAGCCATGATCCTAAATACTATAAATAAATAAAATTTCATCATCATCATTCTCTTGTTCATCCCACTTCATTTTGTGGTCGGCGCAGCATTTAAAATAAAAATAATTCCTTCGTTTTTGGGCCATGTATTCGAGCGGATTTAGATTGCCTGTCATTAAGATACATTGTAACAGCTGAAGGATTTGATAAGATAAGATAACCAGCTGTTTTGGGATTGATTGGGTTTATTGCGTGCCTCTACAGGCTTGATCGTGAATTCGTGATACGAGTATGTATGACGCTTGAAGGAGAAAATAATGACGACTTTTAGTACACAGAAGTAAAAAACTCACAAGGTAAGTTAATCCAGGTAGGTACTTGATCAGGGAAATTTCCTAGATGATAAATTTTAGGTAGTAGTACCTACCTAAGTAGCTTAAGTGTAGGTACATTTCACTCGAAGGACAAAGTCTGAGTCGCGACCAGCATGAAGTTTCTAACTTGACTGTCCAAGTTCTAAATAATAATTCAAAAGTCATCAGTCATAATATAAAAGTTTAAGTCGGCCATCTTCGTGACGCTGGCTGTGTTGCTGGTATTTAGAATTTTGTTGACCTAAAAAGTGCATGGCGCGGTGCCCTTGGTTATTGGTAGCTATATCATAGGGGTCTATAGACTGCATGCTTTGGCACACAAGGGGATATGATCTGACAAGGAGTGGGACCGGAGAGGGGTCGTTCGTTTTATGTCGTCACATTTCAAAATCGAATATATTTAGAACTATTAAAGAAAAACTTTAAAATAATTCCAATTGAATATATGATGTAAAGATGGCCCCTGGGTGGTGGGACGTAGTTCACAACACAGCTCTGAAAATACATCGTAGATTGGAAAATAATTGTCAAGGCTCACTTTTACATTCTCATTTATTACTTTTTTAGACAGTCAAATCCGTGTGAGGGAAGCGAAGATCGGTATCTCGCAGGTTGTCTTTGATCCATTGTTCAGCTTGTTGTGTCATCTCTTCGTCGAAGTAGTCGCGCCAACCGCCAGTCTTGCCTGAAAAAACACTATTCGTCAAATTCATGTTTGCGAAACTTTCACTACTATGTGCTTGTGTATCAACCGTTTAGTTATCGTGATTCGCAAGGATGGTTGGTATCTTTAGCATAATATCCTGAGAATGAAACTTCATGCTGGCGTGCATGCTTTGTAATTTCCGAGTATTTTACGTAAAACGCCCAAGACGATGTGGTTCGACGATCTAACCACAAATTGTAGTAGTAGCCCTAGTCAAATATTAACGAAAGAAAAAGTTCGTAGCAGCCGTTTTTGTAGCCAAGCGCTCGTAGCGGTTGTGGTTAAACGCTCGTAGTGGTCGTAGCAAAACGCTCGTAGCGGTCGAAGCCAAACGCTCGTAGTGGTTGTAGCCAAACTCTCGTAGCGGTCGTAACCAAACGCTTGTAGCGGACATAGCCAAATGTTTAGCAGTCGCAGTAAAACGCTCAACTCTCGTAGAGCTCATAGCAGTCTTGATCGTCGTTTAAGTTCTATCACCCCGTTACTATTTTTTTTGGCTGTTTTGCCATTTTGACCTTTTGATGCCATTGGCAAGAGAATTTTTTTTTCGTTTCGCCCAATCAGAATCAAGATACGACCAATAAAAACCTTTAAAATTACGGAAAAGTAACAGCACGAAAGCCACCAATCAGACTTGTCCTACGGAACAGTATACTATATAAGTCCAGTACGTAGTTCCATAGGCCATGGAACTAAACTGCTTACGTACTGTTTCGTATATCAAATTAATCGGTTTTTTGTCTCTCCTTAAAAGTTCCTAAAAATTACTTGCATGATGATAGAACTTAAACGACGAAATGCCCGTAGCTATTGGCCATTGACAATTTAATACGACAATGTTGCATGATGATAGAACTTAAACGACGAAATGCCCGTAGCTATTGGCCATTGACAATTTAATACGACAATGTTTGCTGTAAGCACGCACAGTTTTGTAAAGAGAGCTTCGTATGTTTTGTTAATTTCACCTTTTCTGATAAATTTTTCATTTTCTGCAAGCAGACCGAATTCCCTGAACGGTTCGAAGTTTACTGATTGGTTATTCTTGAAGTTGTCGAAACTCAGATGGTCACAGAGCCCAGCCATTTGTTCTTCGTTCAACTGTTTGCCTAAAAACTCTGCGACACGTCGAATTGCTGCAGTCAGGTCCTGAAGACAGTGAAGTTATTATATTGATGATTATGTAACTCTAAATGTGTATACATGTGTAGGTTGATTTGTATTGATATTTTACTATTACATTTGCGTGTTAAGTACTTAATTTTATTTTTTATATAATTTATGGACTGTGTCTAAATCAAATAAATTATTATATTAGTGGCTTTGTTGTTTATTTTGTATCTTAGTACCTACGTTTAATAGTCTCTCCGCAACTTAGAGCAGCGTTGTATGTTATTGGATGGAAAACATCATCATCATCATTTCAGCCGAAAGACGTCCACTGCTGGACATAGGCCTATAATGGAAAACATAAGACAAATGAAATAATAGACAAATTGACAATATTGTGTTAGACAAGCCAGTCGAAGCTTCATTTCAAATAAATACTTACGTGTAGGTACTTAGTTTTTGTTTTCTCTCAAAGTGGTACTAAGAAACCTAATTTAATGTTTGTATCACTTAGGTATTGTTTTTTGCTATTATTAGCATCTTATTCATTAATGTTTGCAATTTTGCATGACAACTTTATGGTGAAATGTGTCATTGCACTACTTATTATACATACACTACACACTACTTATTATGTGTTATTCTCACCATCTTTTGTAACACATTTACTGAAAATTTATACCTCAATAAAAATAACTAGCTTTTACTTTGGCTTTGATACACGCAGAGCTACAAAATGGTACCTTTTTGTAGCTTTTAAGAATAATTGTTGTTTAGAGTTGAAAAAATACTGATAAAATGACCTTTGATAGTTCTTCATAGAACAAGAACAGCATGTTCGGATCATCTCTCTTCTCCCAAGCCTCTTTGACGTGCTCGAAATATGGCGTCAGCGTAACTGAAAAGGAAAGTTGAAAAATTAAATCAAAAGGTGCAAGCGTGACTGCTGAGTATGAGGTCCTGGGATCGATTCCCAGATCCCGCAAAGTGTTATTGGGTTTTTCCATTTTTTTTCCTGTTTTGTCTGCTGTGTACATAAACAGTAAAATACATTACAGGAGTAACGTTTTGTGTCAAATCAGAGGCTGTAGTTAAATTGCACGTGCATTTTCCGACATTTACAGTAAAAGTACATTAATTAAATAATTTGAGTACTAAAACTTACACATGCTCTTATAAAACAGGTTCCAGAATTCTTTGAACGTGCCGATGTAATGTAAAAACAAGAACAGTCTAGCGTGGTGGTAGCAAGAGACGGCCACATCCCTGGGATCTCGCGCTACATACACCACCTTCGCAGTATTCAGAATCTTCGGAGGCAGAAGGGTCATGGGCAAATGGGTCTTTACGAAGCGGGGTGATGGAGCCTCAGCCAGTAACTGGGTTGCGGGAGTAGCCCATTCTGTCATTGTTGCTATAAATTTGTGAATGTCAACATCTTGCTTTTTAGCAATGGCAGCTTCTATGTGTGGGTTTTCAGGTTTGTCGTCAAGCAACATGAATACTCTGTAATCAATTTAATTTGTTACTTTGGATATTGCTGGTTTTGGTTAGTATTATAATTAAGTAGTGATGTTCAATTTAGCTATAAACTACAGACGCATTATAAACACAGCTTGAATTTCTATTTGTTTTGGTACAAAAAATTTAAACACCCATAACTTGGAAACGGTGCATCGTAGAACTATGCTTCTGAGAACCTAAATGATGTCTATGGTTGAGGTTATCCTGATACCTACTGCAATAATATTGAAAATGATTAAAAATCCTCGCTTTAGCGGCTACACTCCAACCCACCTCGCTGGAACAAGACTCGTATTGCTCTAACCGCGCTAAGTGTCTACTAACTCGGATTATTATTACTGTTTATTGAAAGAGAGTAGGTACATTACATACTAATAGGAGCACGAGAAAACTAGGTATTCTTTGACATAACATAGCGTTTCATTGCGATGCGAAGCGATTTTCTCGTGCGCATAATAATAATCAACCTGGGAACGATTATTTGGATACAATTTAACGCCTACCCATATAGAAGTAATAAGTTTATTTTTAATGATGGTCGTTCTCGTTGTACTCATTTGTCGATCTTTGCCTTCAAATATATCATAATGTGACACTTTAGGGTACCGTGTTACTGGACATTTTTTGTTCGTCTATTTGTCCTTAATTCATACATACATACCACTTTCATCATGGGCCGCAATGTTGAAAAAAAAAAAAATTGGTGGACCGGTTGATATGCCACATCGGTTCTATCCCCTTTAAATCAATCAGACCAAGTTATTCAATTTACTTGTTTAGGTACCTGCACAATTATATGATAAGTTGGCAAATGATTATTCGGCGAAATTAAATTCTGCGTAACGTTAGTTGGCATGTGAAAATCTGGCAAACAATTTTCGGCGAAAGGGCAGACTACCGCTCATAAGTTCAGTTTGTTAGTAAAGTAAGCAAGTAATAAGTACACTTACTCCAGAAAACCATATCTAGACGTGAGAGGGACTGCTGCAGCTCCGTTGTAATCCAGGTCATTTCCCAGCAGCCATACTAGTTCTTGAGTCCACGTGGTTCCTGCAACATGGTGTGATGACTGATGGGCGCGTCAAATGGGAACAATCATGCTGAAAGTACCACGCAACTCTTCAAGACGTGTCATTTGTTCTTTACAACGCGATAACATACCAGCCTTACCAAGAGGTATCGTATTACCCAGCACTAACTGGTTTGAGGAGGTCAGAGAGGCAGTCGCTCCATGTAAGCTACTGGTATTCAGCTGCATCCAGTTATACTGGAAACCGACCCTAACATAGTTGGCAAAGGCTAGGCAGATGATGACCTGTACAAATGTTTAACTTGTTTAAATGTTTAACTTGTTTAACTTGGCGAAAACAAGTTATAAACAAATAGTGCAAAACGTCATGTTTCTGAAAAATACATGTCAATAATGCTAATTTAATTTATTGTGCAACTTTTTGACACTTTGAAGTTATGATCTACGTATGAACCTCACTAGTTCAACACTCAGAAGCAAGGACTTTGAATAAAGAAACTCTTTGCGAAACTCAAAAGACTCAACTTTATTGCTTAAATAGTTACAGCAGTACAGTAATACAGTATGATCTAGCTATACAATACAATACGTGTGGCCAGTGCTAATGTCGCAAGACGAATGCCTTAGCACGACGAACATCTCACTTACGTGCCCGCGGAGAACGCGTCTGTTCCCGCCATTTTACTTGATTATAATTGGTTGACATTATCTGTCAATGTCCCCATGTGATTGGTCGAGAGTTCGAGACTGGCTCCAATCACATGAGATCAATGCGACTTACTTTTAATCAATACAAGTTCATATAAATCATTATAATTAGTCAACATACGTAATTAATTACAGGCATATTTTAACAGCTCGGCCATCCGGTTTCCAACGAGTCCCTCGTTGTTATCCATTACAAAAACATTGTTCTATTTTCTTTATACATCATAATTTTTATAAAGGTAGCTGATTGAACACAGTCTGTTTATCTTAATTATTTAATTTTAAACCATACTAGAATCATAGTACCTATCTAGCACATTTAGGTATCTAAATAAATCTGAAATTCAATTACTTTACAATAGATTTACATGACCATAAACATGTTAATAACCTTTGAGGATATCGGTTACTTGACATCCCTAACATTTCATTTCATTTATCCAATAACAATTTACATTTTATCTGAATGTGTCACAAAAAACAAAAGTAATTACAAAAAAAAGAACATATGAGACAGTATAATAGTAAATAAATTAATAAAAACAAATTCCATCGCTATTAAAGTTAAATTATTAACAAAACTAAGGCCAACATAACAAGAAATTAATCATTAACAAATATACCAATAGTACCAGTTATGTGGAAGAATAGTTAGACCAACAGTAACATAAAACAATGTTCAATAATAATTAATTTAAAAGAGAAAATTATAACTACAATTCAATCATTAAACCTATCATTAAAATATTTAGACATGCCAAAACTTCATTACGGTCAACAATAAAAATCAAATTTCATAGAATCTGTTATAAAAACATGTCATTTAAAATAATAGATAATAATCAATCCTTACAATAATCCATTTAGAAAACAATATCATAACTACCATTTTCAATTGATCAGTTGTCAAAATCATTTACTCATAGAAATATATATTCGTCATATCAGAAGTTCATCAATGTCAAAAATCGAATTAAAATAATTAAAACATAACACATCAAATCCATTAAACATCACAAAATAATAAATAATCAAACACAATAATAAATAATTGAATATCGCATATAGACATTATTTTCATAGGTATCAAGATCAAATTAGTAAGTCATCAATATTGTAATAGTTTATAGTCATTTTAATCAATAGAGTAATAATAATTTACACAACATAATTTATACACAAACACTTACTTAATATGTAGTAATAGCATATCAAATAACATTACAAATTCAAAATCCATTAGGTAATCAAAAATAATAAATTTATATTTCATCAATTTTATAATACATAGTAGGTGTTTATTAAAATTATAATTCTTCTACTGCATAAAGACACTTATCCAAAAGGTAACTTTTAAGTTTTGTTTTGAAACCGCTACTGTAGACAGTACTTTTAATGTGTAACTGTAAAGGCAATTTATTAAATAATGTTACTGACTGGTATCGTGGACTGTGTCTCACAATTCTTAGATTGTTTAAGATGCAATTCTTATTCTTCAAGTCCATTCTACGGGTGCTTTCCCTTATCTGCCAAAGAATTGAACACAAAGTACTTTGAAATCACATTAACTAAGTCAATATAGTAGTGCCTACATTACACTTTTTTTTCTAAATAAAGCTCAAAAACGGTAATACTAAAAACAACACAAAACATCTCAACAGCAGAACATAGGTTTACATACTTGCTCCTAAATTAATTCATTAATCGAAGACCTTGATTAATGAAATGCTTATAAACTGTAAAAGTGTCGGTTACCTGACACTATAACCTAATCTATAGGTATCCATAACACAAAGTACTTTGAAATCACATTAACTAAGTCAATATAGTAGTACATACATTAAACAATATCTTTTTTTTTATCTAAATAAAGCTCAAAAACGGTACTACTAAAAACAACACAAAAACATCTCAACAGCAGAACATAGGTTTACATACTTGCTCCTAAATTAATTCATTAATCGAAGACCTTGATTAATGAAATGCTAAAACTGTAAAAGTGTCGGTTACCTGACACTATAACGTAATCTATAGGTATCTTACATTGGCAGTTTACTTATTGGTCCACCTTAACCAGTAAGTATACCGATGCACTAATTGCTAAAATGAGAGGCATTCGTTACCTAATAGCCCTCACCAACTCATCAGTACATGACTCTAACCAATGAATCGGTATCTACTAGTCCATGACGTTGACTAGCAAATATTTCAGCCATTAATTAGTACTTGCATGGAATAATTCATTAATCGATGACCTTGATTAACGAAATGCTTATAAACTGTAAAAGTGTCGGTTACCTGACACTATAACCTAATCTATAGGTATCTTACATTGACAGTATACTTATTGGTCCACCTTAACCAGTAAGTATACCGATGCGCTAATTGCTAAAATGAGAGGCATTCGTTACCTAATACCCCTCACCAACTCATCAGTACATGACTCTAACCAATGAATCGGTATTTACCAGTCCATGACGTTGACTAGCAAATATTTCAGCCATTAATTAGTACTTACATGGAATAATTCATTAATCGATGACCTTGATTAACGAAATGCTTATAACCTTTATGGTGTCGGTTACCTGACACTCATAACTTAATCTTTATCTTACATCAGTAGTATAATTATGTATTGGTCCATGACCTTAACCAGTACATAATTACTTTACACTATAACCTCTAAAATGAGAAGTATTCGTTTCCTAATACTCCTCATCTTCATCCTTCTTCTTGTGTGACCGGCTAATCGTTAGTCGCACTTTTCTTGTCGACCGCGACAGACGGTTTCGGCTGTCACAATTTTCTGCAGGTGAATGCCCGCGACCCCGGCTGCGCCTTCGAGTTGCATCACGACATCTTTGTGGCGGTGTCATTGTCTCACGGCCAGTCCGCCTAGGTCCATCACATTCTCTTCGAGAACCAGATCTACGTCCATCCATGTTCTCGTAGCGTCATTATATAAAGAGAAAGAAAAACAACCGAGTTAATAAACCTCGTTACACTAACTTGTAAAAACGATTATTATTGTTCTACCTGCACATACTATATCATATACCATCAAGAATTAGACCTCCGGAATGTCTCCGTTACGGAAAATACAGTTCGGTTATTCAATACAGTTTGGTTATTCAATTTTTAAGCGGAAATTTCATACATGTCCATCCCCAGGGAGTACCCTGGCATGATAAACATGCACAACTAACCATATAAACCTCCGGAATGTCTCCGTTACGGTAAATACAGTTACTTCCTCAAATTATAAACGGAAATATCATACATGTCCATCCCCAGGGAGTAACCCTGGCACGATAAACATGCGTGACTAACCATATAAACCTCCGGAATGTCTCCGTTACGGTAAATACAGTTACTTCCTCAAATTATAAACGGAAATATCATACATGTCCATCCCCAGGGAGTAACCCTGGCACGATAAACATGCGTGACTAACCATATAAACCTCCGGAATGTCTCCGTTACGGTAAATATAGTTTATTTCAGTTCACACAAGACTATCGACTCATTTAATATGAAAAAAACAGTACCTAAGTAGGTACAAGAATAAACTTGTTGTTGCAAATTGCAATAGGCAGCAATTCAGATAAAATTATCAAAGAACACTTACGTTTTCTACGTTCGCCAATTGCGGGTATCTCCGTTTCTTTTGTGAACGTTAAGTTTCTAATCCCACTTCTGAGATATGAACCTCACTAGTTCAACACTCAGAAGCAAGGACTTTGAATAAAGAAACTCTTTGCGAAACTCAAAAGACTCAACTTTATTGCTTAAATAGTTACAGCAGTACAGTAATACAGTATGATCTAGCTATACAATACAATACGTGTGGCCAGTGCTAATGTCGCAAGACGAATGCCTTAGCACGACGAACATCTCACTTACGTGCCCGCGGAGAACGCGTCTGTTCCCGCCATTTTACTTGATTATAATTGGTTGACATTATCTGTCAATGTCCCCATGTGATTGGTCGAGAGTTCGAGACTGGCTCCAATCACATGAGATCAATGCGACTTACTTTTAATCAATACAAGTTCATATAAATCATTATAATTAGTCAACATACGTAATTAATTACAGGCATATTTTAACATACGAGATGCAAAATAAAAGACAACATGTTTTTTCGGTGTGAACGCAGGTTAGGATCCAGATGACAGGTACTTGAGTCTTGGCATTGATAATAATCTAGAGTTAGGTAAATCAAGCTATTCGTACCTGATCGCTGATAACTGGCGACGAATACGTCAGTGGACCTGAGAGGCATGTTATAGATATTCTCAGCATCTTTCAAGTAAGGCTTGTTCAGTATGTACCCCTTGCATGAAGCACAAAACCAGTGGAGAGCGCGTGCGGGGGCTACCGCGGGCGCCAAACGTATGCTATATCAAGCGTACGCGGCGAAATTTTGCTCAGTCGCAAAAATTGTAGGCTAACGCACGAACGTCACGCGCTCCCGTTTTGAAAGCATTTATAACGAAAAATAATGCCTAGTTGTGCAATTAAATGGTGTGGAAAGTGTACTACAACTTCAAGTTACACAAAAGATGGGATAACATTTCACAATTATGTGGTTTTCTATTCAATTTGATCAAAACAATGAAAAAATAATCATATAATTGCTGTCTCTTTCTAGTACACTGATTTGCACTAATGCAGTTGTCTCTTTCTTGCATGATAGTGATGTTCGAGTTCGCAGTATCGCGACGGTTTATGGTATCGATATAATTTAAAATATAAGTTCTTAAAATACCTTATATTTTTTTGTTTCATTATTGCTATATTTTCAAACATGCTTATTCCCTTGGCTTTACTCGCAAATGTGTATAATACTGGCATAAACTTGTACATAACAGTAAAAAATGTAAGTGTATGATATCTCTGCCTGCCTTTTACACAAAATTTAGACGCCTTGCTTGGAATCTATTTGAATCATTGCAATCCTAGACAATTATGTTTTTTTTAATGTTTTTATTTAGGCCAGTGTAGGTATGGAACAGACGTTATCAATTTTAGTTTTGAGGTAAAGGTGGTCAACACGCGCATCGGCATGTGAACACATTGCTGGCAGTGGCGTGCCTGCAGAAAAATGCAGGCAAATGCCTATGAAAAAACTGACACGATAGGGAAAAAAAATTTGGTTGGATTGTGTAGTGTAGCCTAGCTATGGAACGAGGACTTAATTTTTTTTATTACCAATTTTATTGCAGTATCGGGTTAACCTGCGCCATATACACCATTTAGGGTCCGAGAAGCATGGTCCTACGATGCACCGTTTCCGAGTTATGGGCGTTTAAAATTATTGTACCAAAATAAGTTAAATACAAATACTTACAAATATCTTGAAAACGGAGCGTCCTAGGCAAAAAATGTCCGAAATTTTAACCCCCCCTTTGCTACCCCCGTGATATCATGATCTTCATCATCATCATCATCATATCAGCCCGGAATCACCCACTGCTGAGTATAGGCCTCCCCTTTTTTCTGCCACACTTCCCGGTTCTGTGCGTACCTCATCCACGTGTTTCCAGCGACTTTGACGATATCGTCAACCCAACGAGCTTTAGGACGACCCTGGTTTCTTTGGCCTAACCTTGGCCACCACTCGGTCAAAGCCTTGCTCCATCGGCCATCTCCTCGTCTAGCCAGATGTCCTGCCCACGTCCACTTGAGGCGCACCGCCCGGTCCCCGACATCGTAGACTTTCGTCCGATGGCGGATTTCGGTGTTACGCACTCGATCTAAGAGGGTTATGCCGAGCATGGCTCGCTCCATGGCCCTTTGTGCCACTCGTACTCGATGGACAATGATCTTAACACACAAAATTAATTTAAGCTGATTTGAGGACCTTTTACTTTTATTTTCACTAATAATTTGACATAGAATCGACTAACCATTTAATTGATTTAGCTTCATGTGCAGCATAAAAATATATTGTTACTCGACTGACAATTATTACGAAAAATAATACAAATTCAAAGGATTATATAAGAAAAACATACTCAAAACTAATCCATTTTAAAAACCAGTAAATATATTATATTTTTTTAAATACAGTCTTTGGTGAGGCGTGTAAATAGCCTGCACCTTTGTGAAGAATGTAAGAAAATTTGAAATAAGAATATACGGCGGATGTGTAACAAAATAAATTAATTTCCCTTCTGATGAATCCTCGACAAACCAATACAAGAGAATTATTAGCAGCAAACATGCCCACGTACCTTGACAATCCAGAGATCCCACTCAGACCCAGGGAGATGGGGGATACCTCGTTCATGCGCACTTGCAAGTATGGGCTGCCGGCCGGCGAGCTAAATCTTCGTGGATCCGCCGGTGGAATGGTGAAAACTCCAAAAATCAACACTGCACTATAAGTTCTCAATGAAGCACAGATGCAGGTCCATTTATTTTACGAGTATCGTCCAGATTTCAACAAAAAGGGATTTTTTGTAGCGGAGCGCGTAGGAGCACACACCGTCTTGTTCAAACGGTCAAGGGGAGCTGTCAGCTCGCTAGTGCCATCTATATGTGTGCCCTTGCGGAAAAAACTCAAGAAAGTCTCGGTATATGGGCGCTGCATTACAGATGGCGTGAGGATTCATCAATTGAGAAGTTAAAATATTTAATTTGAAATACTAACATATTTTATGATATGGAGAAATCCTAAATTATTATTATTTTATTTTTTATATTAAAAAAGGCATTGACGCTTCACCATGCTCGGGGGCTTTGGAAGGACGCAAGTGCTTTCAGAAAGGAAGTGAAAAAATTATAAGTATTTACTAACCTAGATTATGATCAGAAAAACTTTAAGCTTTACGACTGAATGCGAGAAACAAACGATATAAGTTATTTAAATATAATATTTCCTAAACCTTAAGACTATGAATTTCGTATAAGAGTTAAACTTTATTGCGTTGGAATAGGATATAATTTAACGACGGCACGTTTAAAGTTACCGAACTTCGTTTTTACCAATTTTGACATGAGCACGGCGGCACACAGCTCCAGGCGTGCAAGAGTTGTGACTTTGGTAGGTGAAACCTTTGATTTCGCACAAATTAAGCGGACTATGACACCAGATGGACTAGTAGAGTGTATATAAATCACACACCCGTACCCACCCATACTAGCATCAGCAAACGCGACTATACGAACAGAACAATCATCGGTAACACCCACATGGCGTGGTATGCGTAATGTATCTAGCAATGGAAACTCTTGCATGAGAATCGAGAAACGTTTAAAAATGTCGTCAGGAGCGGGATCATCCCAGCCAATATTGCTCAGCCATAACTCTTTGATGAGCAACTTGGCATAGAAGATCACTGGGGCAACCAAACCGAGAACATCAAATAAGCGTGCGACTATCGAGAGTATATTTCTCTTAGTACATTTCTCAGCCACTCGAGCGGAAGTGAAGAAGAAATTATCCTGAGAAGGTTCCCACGAAAGGCCTAGAACCTTAGAAACATCACTCCCAGCGTGAAAATCGAGTGACTTGCGATGCGAGTCAGGAAGACTGTTTAAAAGAACGGGTGAATTGCTACACCATTTAATAAGGTCAAAATCGCCCGATTTAAACATCTTTATAAGATCATGCGATAGCTGCATGGCGGTATCTTCATTATTCACAGAATACACCAGATCGTCCATATAGAGACTGGTCTCTGCTACTTTAGCAGCTTTGGGATAATGCGGACTGTCAGAGGCCAGCTGTCGCACAGTGCGCATAGCTATGTATGGACTCGACTTAAGTCCGAAAGGTAAGCGATTAAAAGCAAAGGTTAGCACAGGTTCGTTCTCATTGAATCGAAACAAAATGCGTAGGTATTTACGCTGGTCAACGGGTACACCAACGCGTAAATACATTTGTTTAATATCCGCATTTATAGCGATGGGAAATAATCTAAAATTTATTAAAAGAATAAACAAATCTGTTTGTAAATTGGGACCAATATGGAGTACATCATTTAAAGATAATCCTGTATGAGTCCTAGCGCTAGCATCCAATACAATGCGCGGCATCGGTTTGTCTGGCCGAACGACAGCGTGATGAGGGATATAATACCCGTCATCGGAAATGGCAGATTCGTCGACTTGACTTAGGTACCCACTGTCAATATAATCTTTGAGCACTGCATTATAATTTTCCCGCAACATCGGCAATTGGCGTAGTTTCCTTTCAAGCGCAATAAGTCGACGGTACGCGGCGGTGCGGGAGTTACCCAACTCGGCGGGATCCTTACTAAAAGGTAACGCGACGGTATAACGTCCCACATCGTCCCGTGACACGGTCGAGGAAAAAATATTCTCACATTCGGTTTCCTCAGGAGATAAAAAACGTTTATTCTCAACTTCTTCCAATTCCCAGAACTTTTGTAATAAATCATTGAGAGCCAATGCCGTGAAAGGAGAGGAGTTAAGTAAATTTAAATTATCACTATTATGCGGAAAATCACCCATAAAGACATACCCGAATGTGGTCAATAATGCAGGTGGGGCGCGTGAACCAAAATCGACCCTATTCCCCAAGTAAATGTACGGAAACAGTTGAGCGCCCAACACTAGGTCAATATCCCCTGGAATATTCCAGCTTAAATCAGCGAGCGGAAGCGCGTGGAAGTCTACATGGCTATCCCAATTAACATGGTGCGATGGTAGCTGGTCCGTAATGCACTCAACTACTAACGCGTGAATAGTATATTTTTGATCCGGATATACACGAGACTCGATATCTAAATGTACGTATCCTATTATCGGTCGCGATACAGAACCAACTCCTTTAACAAAAGAATTACTCAAAGGAATTATCAGTAAATTAAGTTTTCTACAACAAGCTGTAGTTATTAAATTATTCTGCGAGCCATTATCAATTAAGCACCTCACTATTGTTTTGTGACCCGCACTGTCACTTTTAGCTCGCGCATAAACCTGAGCTGTCGATAACAGAACTATCGCCTTAGCCCTCGCTGCATCAGCTGCCAATAACACGGCCGAGTTGTGAGCCGAAGACGCTGGCGTCACATCACACGAATCAGACGCAATCACCTGTTCGGGAATATCGACCTTATTACTATGAGCATAAGAGCGCGGCACCG
Source organism: Diarsia mendica (assembly GCA_949316265.1). Classification (NCBI taxonomy): domain Eukaryota; kingdom Metazoa; phylum Arthropoda; class Insecta; order Lepidoptera; family Noctuidae; genus Diarsia; species Diarsia mendica. The sequence continues at coordinate 19,251,383 of OX438897.1, forward strand.
CGACGGAAACCGGGGCAGGCAAAGACGCACCGGGGGACGAGAGGGGCGAGGGAGGCGCGACGGACAGCGGCGCAGGAGGCGACGCGACGACTACATTGCAATTCGTAGCTAAAACGTCAGCTGTTTGCGGTTTATTTTCTTTAACAAAATGCAATAGTGTATGATGGCGTTTTTTACATAAATCACAGACTGACGTTGATTTGCAGTTACTCAATCCGTGCAATGTGCTCAGACAATTCGCACACCCACGTTTGGATTTAATAAACTCGAACCTTGCTCTAGGAGTCAACGCGGATTTAAACTTAGCGCAGTTGTACAAATGAACATGAGCGTTATCATTACAATACGCGCAGCACGGAACCGTCATCGCAGGTAAACAAGCGGACGAGTCACCTGACTTGCTCACAACAAACGCTTTTGTCTGTGTGCGTGACTCGCGTGGCGCGGAAGCGGGGTTTCTACTAAAGTTTCTCGCGTTCGATTGAGACAAATTCGAACGTGCCAATATCTTTGCCTGATCTTGAACGAAGCTTATCAATAATTTCGTTGTGGGAATTTCAATATCTCGAATGGAAAGTTCAAACGATTGAATAGTCTGTGAATCGATTTTTCTCATTGCGCAGTGCAAAAGAATAAAATCAGCAAGATCCGTAATCTCAAGTTGTTTCAAGGCAGAAATAGATGCACTAAATGTTTCTATGAAAGAATCGAGACTGTTAGCGTTAAATGAACAACTTTTTAAATCCAATATATTATTTAAATAATGCGTACCTAGTGAGCGCTTCTCTTGATATTTTTTAACTAAACTGTCCCATAAGAACTTGTAAGTATCACCCGTAGGCACAATTCCAGCAGTAATCTTCAATGCGTTGTGCGTAAGTCTACCTACCAAGTACTGCACACGCTGTGAGTCAGTCAGCTGATCATTCTCATGAATATTCGACTTGAACGACTCGTAGAAAACAGGCCAATTCTCGGTTTTCCCGTCGAAAGACGGCAGCGCGATAGGAGGCAACTTTATTTTTAGCGGTTCAAAAAGAGTCTTATAGTTACTACTGGATGTTGATGGTGATTGATTACTGTTTATTTTGTTCCTAACACGTTTAATATGAATGTACAAATCTTCAAAGGACTCTAAACAAGCATAATCGACACTTGTACCAGGTTTTATACTAATGTTTATTTGATTAATTTGATCAACAAAGGATTCAAATTTATCTCGAATGTCATCAATTGTCTCTGACTCAGTCATAAAACTTTCATTTTTTCTCGAATCGAACGACGATATATTTTTTGTTAAATCATACAACCGATTAATGCGTTTAAATAACAATCCTTTCTTTTCATGGAGAATAGTTAGTAAATCTTCCGGCTTCAGTTGTTTATCCGTCATTTCGTTAGATAACAAACGACAACAATAACAGAAAAATACCTTACAGGCGGTTTGCAATATTATCGCACCTACCAACTATGAGTGGGTATCTATCTAATTACAATTATTGTATTAAAACGCTCAAAGCCGAGATGCGTTGGTAACTACCTACTTATTTTCATAATATCAAAGCGAATTTTTAAATACGGATACCTACATAGAATGAACTTTACCAATAAATACGTAATGTCGTTCCATGTAAATTATGTACTAAAATAATTGAACAGATTTACCAACAACTACGTAAATTCTATTGTCAATTATGATGCGTTTTATAGGCAATGATTTACCAAAAGTTTACGTAAACTAAATACCTATTGTGCGTTATTGAACCTATATGATTTTTACCAAACAATTACGCAAAAATCTAGGTAACGGTTTTTAACCCGGTTAGAAGGACCAAATAATATGGTGAGGCGTGTAAATAGCCTGCACCTTTGTGAAGAATGTAAGAAAATTTGAAATAAGAATATACGGCGGATGTGTAACAAAATAAATTAATTTCCCTTCTGATGAATCCTCGACAAACCAATACAAGAGAATTATTAGCAGCAAACATGCCCACGTACCTTGACAATCCAGAGATCCCACTCAGACCCAGGGAGATGGGGGATACCTCGTTCATGCGCACTTGCAAGTATGGGCTGCCGGCCGGCGAGCTAAATCTTCGTGGATCCGCCGGTGGAATGGTGAAAACTCCAAAAATCAACACTGCACTATAAGTTCTCAATGAAGCACAGATGCAGGTCCATTTATTTTACGAGTATCGTCCAGATTTCAACAAAAAGGGATTTTTTGTAGCGGAGCGCGTAGGAGCACACACCGTCTTGTTCAAACGGTCAAGGGGAGCTGTCAGCTCGCTAGTGCCATCTATATGTGTGCCCTTGCGGAAAAAACTCAAGAAAGTCTCGGTATATGGGCGCTGCATTACAGATGGCGTGAGGATTCATCAATTGAGAAGTTAAAATATTTAATTTGAAATACTAACATATTTTATGATATGGAGAAATCCTAAATTATTATTATTTTATTTTTTATATTAAAAAAGGCATTGACGCTTCACCAGTCTTCTAAGTTTAATAATTACCTGTTTTATTTCAAATTCGAACCCGTAATCATTGTATTGCAAACAAATCGTTATAATTACTAATAAGTCAAACAATTATCGATATCGATACTTTTTCAATTACTTTTATGGAATCCCTAGAGAATGAGTTGTCATTTGGTTGTCAGTTCGTCAACCAATCACAGAGCCCGAAACGTACCTCTCCCCCCGCAGTATATTAGTGACTTTGATTTAGAACAAAATCGTGCCCATACTTTCTCCACTGGTTATTTTGCTCCATGACCCCTTGGGACCTACACGGACAATGTCTGCTGCGTTGGGAACTGTATTAATGAGAAAATAGAGCGGTCAATAATTTAGAGTTTTAAAAGGTTTTTGGCTATTGAATCGATACTTGAAAGTCGCTAACTGACTTCATAAACAGGCGTTACTGCCATATTACATTTTTAATAGAATAGTACACTATTATATCTATGGTACGGCCACATTTCGCCTGTTATGTTTCAGTCACATGTATATTACGATCAACTGGGCACAAATCCAGACTCCGTGGTTGCTGCTGAGAAATTCTTCTCAAAAACACTTTGCCCGACCCGAAAATCGACCCTAGAACCTCGGGTCGATCAGGTCGCCACTGTCGCCAGTCGCGCTTGCGACCACTAGACCAACAAAGCAGTCTTTAAAATTAATATTTATCAATTTTCAGCTACCTACCAAATTTAGTAGAAAATTAAATTATAAAAACAACATCATATTTAAATTAAACTAACAACAAACTATAAAAAAGCACCGAAAAACTCCTCAACGCTGTCAGCTGGTGAAGTGACACATTGTATGGCAATATTTATCCTTGGGCCAAAAAAAGCCAGCCCTTGGGTTACAGGAAGCGTCAACAAAGCGTTTCGAAATTTTCGTAAAAAGGCTGTTGGCATTTGGGACCCACGCCACGGCACCAGAGTTTCAACCCCAAACGGCTCGAAAAGGTGATTGAAAACACAACTATTTATGCCTATTTTTCATAATTCGATTAAAATAACGAAATCACTTACCGTTGTATAATTTTTTTATAATAGCCTTTTCTTCATCACTGATCGGTTTGAAATCGTAAGGAAACTTTACAAAATTGCTTTCTGCCATTGTTTCACGAATAATGATGAAAAAATAATATATTGATGTTATCGACAGTCACGCGCAGGGACTAATATCTAATAAGGAACCAAATTATCGGAAATATTGAATTACTTATATGATAACCTGAAGATATTATGCACATACCTCAAAAACCAGGAAAATAAGATAACATATAACTAATCAGAGGTGTACCTAATAGTATGTGCACCAATATTTCACCTGTTATGTTTAAGTCCCATGTAGGTAATAGGCGCCGAGTCTATTACCATCAACCAGGGATAAACCCAGACTCCATGGCTGCTACTGAAAAATTCCTGATAGAATAGAAAAACCCAAAAACACTACCCGACCTGCCATTGAACCCAGGACCTCATGCTCAGCGGTTGCGCTTGCCACCACTAGGCCAAGGAGGGAGTGAAAAATAAACTTCAGAAGAAAAATCAACTTCTGTCAAACAAACAACAGTTATGTGTAAGTTTTTTGTGTTTTTGAAGTCGGTTGTTAATATTTTTATTTTTAGTTATAATATTTGCTTGGCATTTAATTATTTTACAATGATACACATGTGCTTTTCCCCAACAATTTTTAGATAAATAGTGAATTTTCATTAAACGATTTTTGATTGGATTCTGGAAAGTATCCCCTTCCTCTTCCTTTTTCCCCTTGCTGTCCCTTTGAAAAAAAAGAATTTTCGAATTGGTTCAGACGTCTTCGAGTAATCGGTGAATTTACATAAAAAGATTCTGACCTGTTGAGACCCTCCTTTTTTAAAGTCGGTTAATGAGATTTACCTTCTAATAACAGGTCAACGGTGGTACAGGTCAACCTGTACCACCTGCAATAATTCAACTATCGGTTCGGTTTTGACGTATACGTCAAAAATGAAGAAACAATTTTCTTTTAACGTTTAGGAATCAACTCCTCAACGGTTAGCCGTTGAGGAGTTGTACTTTCCATCATCAGCTCATCCACATATGTTTTGATATGATTGACGCCTGAAGAAGATTGTTTAAATCTTATGGGATAAGGGATATGGTGTGACAAGGAGTGGGTAAATATTAAAATACAAAATTAGGACTATTAAAGAAAAACTTAAAAATATTTCCAACTGTATCTGCATGAATATGTAAAGACATCGCAGATCGGAAAATAATAGTCAAGGCTTTCAATTCTTTATTACATTTTTAAATAGTCAAATCCGTGTGGGGGAATCGCAGATCGGTATCTCGCAGGTTCTCTTTAATCCATTGTTCAGCTTGTTGTGTCATCTCTTCGTCGAAGTAGTCACGCCAACCGCCAGTCTTGCCTGGAAAACACTATCCGTCAAATACGTAAATTCCAAATGATTATTCCAAAATATATTCGGAAATCGCGCCAGCATGGCAACCTGGGGTAGGTTGCCATGCTGGCGCGATTTCCGAATATTTTGCGTTAAACTCCCATAACGACTTGGTTGGACGACATTACCACTGCATTGTTCGAATTCTAGTAGTAGTCCTAGCCAAATACTAACGAAAGGAAACGCTCGTTGCTATCGTTTTCGTAGTCGAGCGCTCGTAGCGGTCGTAGACCAACGCTCGTAGTGGTCGTAGCCAAACGCTCGTAGCGTTCGTAGACAAGCGCTCGTAGCGGTCGTAGCCAAACTCTTGTAGCGGTCGTAGCCAAACGATTGTGGCGGTCGTGCTCATAGTAGTTTTGACAAATGCCCGAAGATATTTGGCATTAAATAATACAACAATGTTTGCTGCTAGCACGCACAGTAAATAAAATGTTTTGTTAATTTCACCTTTTCTGATAAAATTTTCATTTTCTGCAAGCAGACCGAATTCCCTGAACTCCTCGAAGTTTACTGATTGGTTATTCTTGAAGTTGTCGAAGCTCAGATGGTCACAGAGCCTAGCCAATTGTTCTTCGTTCAACTGTTTCCCTAAGAAATCTGCGACTCGTCGAATTGCTGCAGGCAAGTCCTGAAGACAACATATTATAATTTAATAGTGAAGTATTATATTTGTGGCTTGTTTGGTTATTTTGTATCTTAGTAGGTACGTTGAAAAGTCTCTCTGCAACTTAGAGAGCAGCGTTTTATGTTATTGAACGGAAATCATAAGAGAAATTAAATGATGGACATAGGATGCGTGTGCGGAAGTAGATTGTGTTTATAGTTGAAAAATGTGACCTTTGATAGTTCTTCATAGAACAAGAACAGCATGTTCGGATCGTCTCTCTTCTCCCAAGCCTCCTTGACGTGCTCGAAATATGGCGTCAGCGTAACTGAAAAGGAAAGTTGAAAAATAAAATAAAGAGTTTAGTGGTTGCGCGACTGCTGAGCATGAGGTCCTGGGATCGATTCCCAGATCCCGCAAAGTGTTATTGTGTTTACTCATCAGGAAATACTGGCCATGGAGTCTGGATTACTCTGGATTGATGGCCTTACCCTTCTGGGTTTGTAGGCGTGATGTTATGTTTTTATTCCTGTGTTGTCTGCTGTGTACATAAACAGTACAATATGTACATTACAGACATAATCTTTTGTATCAAATCAGAGGCTGCAGTTAAATTGCACTTGCATTTTTGTTGTATGAAGGTTTCGGATGATAGAATAGCCCAAGTATAAGAAATTACCTCCATTTATGTAGCAAAAGTATCTTAATTAAATAATTTACTCAAATTATAACTTACACATGCTCTTATGAAACAGGTTCCAGAATTCTTTGAACGTGCCGATATAACCAAACATCATCAACAGTCTAGCGTGGTGGTAGCATGAGACCGCCACATCCCTGGGATCTCGCGCTACGTAGACCACCTTCGCAGTATTCAGGATCTTCGGAGGCAGAAGGGTCATGGGTAAATGGGTCTTTACGAAACGGGGTGATGGAGCCTCAGCCAGAAACTGAGTCGCAGGAGTAGCCCAAATTGTCATAATTTCTATTAACTTGTTGATGTCAACGTCTTGCTTTTTGGCAATGGCAGTTTCTACGTATGAGTTTTCAGCTTCGTCATCGAGATACATGAAGACTCTATAATCAATAAAAATTTTTACTTGTAGGATATTGCTGATTTTGGTTAGTGATGTTCAATTCTACTATAAACTATAGAGACGCGTCATAGACTATTGAATATATTTTTTTAACGCATTTTTTTGTACGTTTTAATTATAATACGCTATAACAAAATGCAGATTGGCAGATGAGTCATATTCGAGTTTTTGGTTCTAGGTGCTTTTTCTCACCACTTTCATTGGTATGAAATAAGGAAACTTACTCCAGAAAAGGATATCTAAAGGTGAGAGGGATTGCTGCTGCTCTGTCGTAATCCAGGTCATTTGCCAGCAGCCATACTAGTTCCTGAGTCAATGTGGTTCCTGTAACATGATGTGATGGGCGCGTTATTTGGGAACAAACGGGCTGAAGATACTAAGCTAACAGTCGCGTGAATTTTCAGAACGTGTCGGGTTTTTGTTACGCGATAAAATCCGTTTACATAAATAAAAAATCTTTTTTGGTAGTTAACAGGTACAATAAAACTCCTTAGAAACTAATTTAGCTAAAATGAATGTGCGCTTAAGTGTCAAAGAAGTGCTTTGGTACCTACTTGTACTAGGATTACCCCGTAACACGATAATGCCATCACCTTCCTCCGGTGGTCCGGAGGAAGGTTAGTATGTAATCTAGGTACCATGTTGCTTAACACAATTAAATATTTCTTTTAATCTGTACAAAAAGTATATAAATAAAAACTAACTTATATTATAGGTTAACATAGACCCCGTGTGGTGCCGGGGCTTAAAGAATGCCACCACCCCGTCTCATCCAGCGGGTGTCGTAAGAGGCGAATGGAATACTTAGCATACTTACATTTAAAAGATATGCACAATAGCATTCCCAAGGAGGGTTGACGTCAGGCAGGCGGCCGGTCATAAAAAGAACTGCCAAAACCCAAAGCAACATGAAGACATGTTGCGCCGACCCCAAATAAATTGGGATAAGGGCAGGAGAATGATGATGATGATAATATAGGTTAACATACAAACGAAAAATAGAAAAAAATAAAAAGAAAAGATCAAATAGTAACAAGGGAGTATGTGCTTATATATTTTGTTTTGTTTGCGCGAGTAAGTTTGGTTATCTATGTGTGTGTGTGTGTAAGTAGGTAGGTAAGTGTGGTTGTGTATGCGTGTGTGTGTGAGTGTATGTTTGTGTGTTTGTGTGAATCGGGCGGTGTGAGTACTGAGTTCTAAAGTAAGTATGTGTTGGTAGAACAGACAGTCAACCCACTAATTGTTTAGGTAATAATATAGTGTAGCAGTGTATACAAATAGTGTAATAACGTAAAATTACCAGTCTTACCAAGAGGTATCGTTTTACCCAGTACCAACTGGGTTGTAGAGGACAGATAGACAGTCGCTCCATGAAAATACTGGTATTCAGCTGCATCCGGTTAGACTGGAAGCCGACCCCAACGTAGTTGGGAAAAGACTAGGCCGTCCTCGGCTTTCTTAAGACCCTCACCTGACGGCTCGGGTCTTATTGGCGCCTCAGCGGTAATCACCAACGTTACACACTTGTACCATAATGTAAAAATTCAATACACTTACTCGAAAACTGGCTCTTATTGCACTACGATTAGGTTCGACATGCAATGAATTTCGAACGTGTGCGTTTTTCTTATTATTCCACAACTAAGGGCGGGAATAGTACATTTTGATACAAGTGCGGAAAGTTTGTTTTTGCATTCGAGGCGGATTGAACACCCTAGTCTAATGGCGAGGGTGTTCATGGGGCGAGAAATGCAATAACAAATTCCCACGTGAATCAAAACGAAAAAGAAACGTTACGCTAACTTATTTTCTGCAATTTTTTGATATTCTTGAACTTATCTACGATATGCAAAATACATGACAATATATTTTTTCGGTGTAGCGTAGGTTTAGGATTTAAATGAAAAGTTTTGATAATGATAATCTAGAGTTAGGTAAATCAAGCCTATTCGTACCTGATCGCTGATAACTGGTGACGAATACGTCGGTGGGTCTGAGAGGCATGTTGTAGATATTCTCAGCATCTTTCAGATAAGGTTTGAACAGTATATACCCCTTGGGCCCTACACGAACAAGGTCCGTTGGAACTGTAATGAGAAAATAAAAGTCGTTATACAGAGAAATAACTACTTTACCTACATACTTTACTCTTCTTTTTTGTTTTAAAAGGTTTTTGCAACTGAATTGATTTTGAAAAGAAAATGACCCTAACCTAACTAACTTCTTAAACAGCCGTTGTCACACTATAAAGATAGTCAAAGTCCTGAATAAATTGCGATAAAATAATTTTGGGGCACATAATCGATTGCTTGATGTTTCAATAACCATTATTGAGTTATTTGGTTTTTTGGTTTGGTTTTTTAAAAAAACGTTGCCCCACACTAGGAATTTCTCCTGTATAGTGGGTGCGTTTACAAATATTGAAACTCACATACACAAACACCCAGACCCGGAACAACTATCTGTAGGCCATACAAATATTTGTTCCGTGCGGGGATCAAACCCGTGACACTCAGCGCAGCAGTCTAATCGCTTAGCCACTGCGCCAACCGTGCCGTTATCCTTTAAGCAATGGATTAGGAACTCCTTGATTACTAATTAGTAAAATGAATATTTAACATTTAAAAAGTCTTGCCTTGTTGGTCTAGAGGTCGCAAGCACGACTGTTGAGCATGAGGCCCTTTTTACCCGACTGCGGCGAAACCCAAAAGGAGGGTTATGTGTTTGACGTGTATGTATGTATGTCCATTTCCTTGTTCCCCCATATACTCCTAAACGGATGAACAGATTTGAATAAAATATACGTCGTTAGATTTGTCTTGATGACACGAGGGTCACTGGCTACATTAAAAAGAAAAAAAAACAAAGAATATTGCGGATTTTGGGAGCCATATAAAAATATATTTTTTTTCCTTTACCATAAAATATAGAATAGACCACATAAATGTCTAAAAGAAATTCAAAGTGATAAATCCTATAAAAAGTTAAAATCATCTGCGAAGAATTTTACGCGACCAACGAAAGAACAAACACAAAAGAACTAAAAAGTTGGAAATAAAAAAAAGTTGTTAAAAAACTAAAAAAAACCCGACTGAAAAAACTGAAAAGCAGAAACTATAATTGATGATTAAAATAAAGAAATCACTTACCGTTATACAATTTTTGAATTATAGCCTTTTCTTCATCACCGATCTGTTTGAAATCGTAAGGAAACTTTACAAAATTGCTTACTGCCATTGTTTTACGAAAAATTCTAAAAAATGTAATAGGTAAGTCCAAACGCACCGATGGTCACACACGGAGACTGACTATATATTATTATACTGAAACTATATGATAACCTGAAGATAAAATATAAAATAAAACTGAATCACTACGCAACATAGAATCTGTATAAAGAGTATGATGTCGTTGAGTTATTTTAACCGACTTTCAAAAAGGAGGAGGTTGTCAATTCGTATGTATGTTTTTTTGCTTGTTCCTAGAATTTATTCTCGTACGTAAAATTAATGGGCGGTTACCAAGTGATATTCATTCTAGTGGTATGTCATCAATTCATATAACTATTGCATACATTCCTGCGGGTTTTAGGTGTTCCCCTACATAGGATTATACTTTCCTTATTCGATAAAGCTTTCCTTTTTCCTTTTTGATTATACTTTCCTTATTTGATAAAGCTTTCCTTTTTCCCAAGAGCAATAAGATCGTTAATTGACAACTCAGGGACCTACTATATCAGCATAATTTATATTCTGAAACGTACTATGTCTCACTTTAAAATTGTTTTTCAATACACTTCCTCGAAAACTAGCTCTTATTGCACTACGATTAGGTTCGACATGCATCATATTTCGCACGCGTGCGGTAATAAGAATACAGCGTGCTGTAATATTATTACCGCACGCTGTAATCATAGAGCAGCGGTAATTCGATTAAAACTTATGAAATTAAAAAAAAACACCACTGACTATTATAGAGCAGGCGTGTTTTTTTTTTAATCTCGCCATTTTGATCTGCGTCTTTACAGCGTAAATATTTTTTGAATATTTAAATTGTGTTTGTAAAAAGAATACTACTAATAAACGTAAATATTTTAAACAATTATTTACTTTTATGAACAAGTAAGCATTTTTTTGTGTTCTTAATTAAAAAATATTTAAATTTTATATTTTTCCTGTGAGGCTGTTTGGCGGCTTTATACCTTTGCTTCTTTTTCAACCTGGCGAAATCAAACCGCGGAAAAAAAGTAAATTAAATCATAGTCTCATCAAATTTGTTGACAAAAACACATAACGTTTTTAGTTAATTTCTTCGAAAGTGTATTGAAAAACGTCGTTTGATACACGTGGGAATTTGTTATTGCATTTCTCGACCACATGAACACCCTCGCCCTACGGCTCGGGTGTTCAATCTGCCTCGAATGCAATAACAAACTTTCCGCACTTGTATCTAATCTAAAATGTACTATTTCAACACACTTGCTCATAAAGTGGCTATAATTTCACCGCAATTAGGCACATAATGACACCTATAATCAAACTGTGACTTTTTCATTGCTATTATTCACTAGTGAGTTATAGGGTTTTTTTTTAAATTTTATTGGTTGAGTTGCTACGTTCATAAAAAAGTTTCGATACAAAAGATATCCTCAAGCAGCAGTGAAAAGATTCGGAGATATGACATCTCCCTGTCTCACACCTCACTGCAGAAGGATATGTTCCAAGGTTTGAAAACTCCGAACGAAATCATTCCACTGTAATAATTAAATAACCCTCCTTTTGGGTTTCGGCGCAGTCGGGTAAAAAAGAAAAGCATCGTGATTGATATTGAATTATTTTTGTGACTGATTCCGGTTCTTCATGTCGATATAACTTTTTTCGGATGTGCATTTCAGTTTTGCTGATAAACAATAAAATGATAAGATCACTATGGTCCTTCGATTCACATAGATTTTAAAGTGCTACCAGGGTGGGGACGTTTTGAATATGCACACTTGGGTAAAACTGGTTAAAATATAATTATCTGTGGACCACTATTTACGCCACACCCTGTATGTAGAAGTTTCGTACCTAATTATTTAGTATTGATTGCGTTGTTTATGATAGATTATGATAATCCTTTAATCAATATTTAAACTCCTTTGTTGTCGTGTCTTTCATATACTAACTCCCTCCACATGTTTATGACGTGTGGAGGGATTAGGCGACACTAAAAGCGACCTGTGACCTTGAGCGAAGCGTCACAAACATCTTATTACTTTTACTCTAAAATCACATCTTTGAAAAATCCAAATCACTTGATAAATTAAGAGAATAGGCATGATGACAAATTTTGAAAAACTGGTTTTTCAGGTTCAGAAATAAATATTATATGTATACAATGTATATCAAATTTCTGCTTAAAATGAGGAATCAATATGAAATAAAATACATTTTACTTTAAATTTTTTTTCATTTCCGCCAAAACGCTTCAATCTGTCATGGCGTCGCTTGTGACGTCACGTTCGACGTAAACATTGACGGCTAGTACGGCTACAGTATTAATTTTGCATTGTTTGTGTTTTAAAATATGAGTTCGAGACCATAATAATATAGGTGTTGTGCAGTGCCTCTGTGTACTAATACAACTATAAAAAGCCCGGACAAGTTATTTATATTCGTTCCCTATGATAAAACAATACGAAATAAGTGGCTTAAACTTGCAAGACGTGATATAACAGGAATATTGCCTAATACTCAGCTTTATTTCTGTGAAGGAAGATCACTTTGACGTAGGTAAGTATTTACTTATAGGTATTTGTAGATTCCACATAGTTTCATATTTCATTGTATGATTTGTACTTACATGGATGTTTTTACATTCCTAAATTCTGACGAACAAAAGTCTTTATTTGACACTAGAAACGCTCCTAGAATCAACAAGTCGACTCTTGGCAAATTTGTGCTGGTTGCCTTTGTAAATCCTGGTTCCATTTTTGTATTTTCACTTTCTATTTTATTTAATAAATATAAGAAAACAAACCAAATTATCCACTCGTTACTAGAGGGAAACTAAGAAGAGCTGTCATTGTAGTCGAACGTGACGTAATTCGCTCTGATTGGCGTTCAACATAACATGGCGGATTTTCGTATTTTGTGGTTTTATTTTATTAAAATATTAAATAATCTCACTCATAATTAAAAAATAAATACGTTTTTTGCAATACATAATTTACATTTCATAGATGCATTACTTTAGTGACTTTTGTTTACTGTCATCATCCCTATTACTGAGACCCGCCCCGGCTTCGCACGGGTGCAAAAAAGGTATTAAAACCTTCCTTTTGAATCACTCTATCTATTAAAAAACCCGCATCAAAATCCATTGCGTAGTTTTAAAGATTTAAGCATACCAAATACAAAGGGACATAGGGACAGAGAAAGCGACTTTGTTTTATACTATGTAGTGATCAGTAATTCTCTTAATTTATCAAGTCTAGAATCATGAAAAGTGATGGGCAAAGGCCTTTTCTCATACAGTAAAGCACGAGCATTGATCACCACGTTTGTTCAAGACGGGTTGGCAATGTCAGCGATGATTTCCGAAAGACTTGCAAGTATAAAGCAAACGACAGACCGGGTACCGGGTTGCCACGTACTGATCTACTGGAATAGAAGAAGAATAGGTCATTAAATGGCTACAAACACAATCAGAGGACTATTCATATCTTCCGTCGGAGTTGCGGTACAATGTTGCGGGTTGTCCGAAAGAGATTGCGCCATTAACATGGGTGATTTTTAGTCAGTAGAAGTCTGAGTAGTCATTAATTTGATGATTTCCCACCGGCCAAAACAATTATAAAATAGAACATTTTTCTTTTTTTTAAAAACGTTGCCCCTCGCCAGGTATTTCTCCTGTATCGTGGGTGCGTTCACAAAAATTTAAACTCACATACACAAATACCCAGACCCGGAACAGCTATCTGTAGATCATACAAATATTTGATACGTACGGGGCTCGAACCCGCGACACGCAGCGCAGCAGTCCATTGCTTGAGCCACTGCGCCAACCGTGCCGTCATATTCATATCTTCTCAAAATTATGAACATTTTTTTTGCTTCTCGCAATAATTATTGAGAGATTGAAAAAAAGGCTACAATATTTTAAATCGAGATTAGTATTTAAACAGATTAGTGTTATCAGTAAGTCATGAAACGTAAATAGTATAGATTATTCTAGTAACTGTTCTATGTTAACGTCATTCGCATTTATAATATTAGTATGGATTAGTATGGATTTAATTATTTTTTTGACATTTAAAAGACTTGTTTGATGTTAATTTTACTATTGTGAGTATGTATTTGTTTGTATGTGTCCTTTATGATTTTATCTGTTTACTAACATAATTTTAAATGTAATTACTAACAATTTTATGGATACAGGGGATTGCAGTCTCTACACTAATAACAGCGCTACGGGTGATTCATACAGGCTGCTCCCAGCCATTTTCCCGCAAGATGGCGTTGAAGTCAACATTTTTAGTTTATTTGGGTTTTTGTGTAATTGGAAAATTAATAAGTCGTAGAAGTAGCAGACGCTGATACCGGACACTGCGCTTTATCGAATAGGGTCACATCATTGCCAAAAAATCCACCCAATTCGACACTTTTCCAATTATAACATCTGCTATTGTATATATAGATCGTTTACACACACAAACGTAGGAGAGTACCAAAACCCTACGTTTACGAAAATTGACACTAGAGGGCGTGAAAAAAAATAAAAACAAGATTTTTATTTGTCTAACTAATGGGTAGATTGGGTGAGTAGAACAACAGACCGCCACCTGGTACGGTATTATAATATGTATATACAAAGTTATAAAAATAAAAGGCATATTTGTTGGCGTAAACTATTTATTTATAACTTTGGGAAATACAATGTCAAGAATAATTACAATAAAACGCAGTTTTATTTTATTGAAATGAAGTTTATTTTTGCAAATAGGTTTTTTAAAACTAGATGGGGCCGGTGTTTCGTACCTGACTACTCTGAGAAGAAACAGCCGAAACAAACTCAGAGGTCACAGTCTCTTTTAAAGTCCAGACAATCTTGCTCAACTCGCATGAGAACTATGCAGAATAGTACCTGAAAACATTTGTCAGTTATCGTATGGCTCGACATACAACTCGAAGACCTCAACGACACGTCGAACAATGCCAAAGAAAGGAAATTTTGTGTAGGTCGCTTATATAGTACTCAAACTGCCAGGCGAATGTGGAAAAAAAAAACAAAAAAATAATCATAATAAAATGACCCACATGGTCCTCACATTCACAATATCAAATAAAATGAATAATACTTTATAAAATAAATATCAAAAAAATTACATTACACTTTTATCAAAACAGAAGTATTTCAACTAAATTATGCTGATACATGCCTACTTGATTATCAAAGAAACTATAAGCGATAATAACCAGAAAGGTGAAAAAATATTTCCTAATTTCGAAGTACTCAACAAAAGCTTTTAGAAAAACGAAAATGTATAGAGCAGCTGAATTGAGCAAGTAGTTTGTTATAATTTATGTTATCTGTAAGGTGATCTATGGGCCAAAGTAGCCTGAAAATAAATTTGTATCTAGTTCTAGTATTATATTATAACCCCCTGCTCAATTCAATAAGCTGCTCTATATATGAAGTATGTAGGTATACATCATAATGATGTATTATTTCACGTTTTGATACAAAATAAAAAGAAATATACAATGATAATGTAGATTCTAAACTACTACAAAAATACAATTAGAACAATAATCATTTGATTTGTTGATTTCACCCTTTTTTTTTATTTAATTGGTGGGTGGAAAATCATCGAATAACCCCGTGTGTCAGACTTCTACTGACTAAAAACCAAACCCATGTTCCTTCTTCGCCCTTGTGTCGGAGCCGCGTTAACCTTTCGACAAACCACAGCCCCGACGGGGTTGATTTCACCCTCTGCCTTGAAACTTGCTGTCTTGAAACCACTGCTACACTGCTGCTGCAAAGAAAACATAGGTACTTAGTATATTTGTTACCTTTTGAAGTATATTATACCATTCACTTCAAAATATTATTTACCGTCAATCTCCAAAGCTGCTCTAAAATAAAACTTTACTTCTCATCTCTCGAACATACTTTTTGCTACACTCTCATATTGCTGCCCTTATAACATGTCTTTTGTACAAATATTCTTTTTATACAGAATATCCTTTACATGATTGTGACACGGGGTTGTGATACGGCGCTTGCAAACCTGTAAAGATGATAAAATAAATGTATAATGGTTTACTTTTAAAAATCAAAATTGTCTATGAACATATTCTATAAAATACCGTAATTTTATCAGAAATGTATGTTTATATACATATCTGCTAACATCATTATCACACCACACAACTCACCATTCCAAATTGACTAGCAGTCAAACGGTCACACCTATGAATGGTATATAAATCATTTTCGTGCTGTCCTACAGTAGACGTTTCAATCACATGAACACGTCCTGGTAAGAACCTCCTTTTCCTGCACTAATTCGTTTTCCACAGTTTAATTTGTTTGTTACGCTCATAACGTTTTCCGCCACATTTGTTGTCTCATTTGACAAACAACCTGCCTTCAAAGCAATTTTTTCATTGGCTGCATAAATCAGAGCCCATACCTCTGGCGCAGTATTTTTCAGACGTTTTACGAGATCTTCTTCTTTCTTTTCAGTTCCATCTGTCAATGTTATAATGACATTGCAGTAATAATCCTTGCAGTTTTCATGCACTCCGAATACATGAAGCGGGCCATTTCTCAGATCTGCTGCCATAGAAGTAGCAAGCTCACTGCTACACACGATAATTTTCCGTGTAATAAGCTTCATCTTCATAACCTTTGGCTTGAGGGAATTGAGGAGGGAATGTGGTTTCATATCCATGTTTCTCCTCTCTTATTATTGACATGTATAACAATATTTGTTTCTAACACCAAGAAATAGGCATTTTTTAGTTTCTTTACCAATAATACAGGCCTGGAAATGAAAAGTAACACTTGTAATTATTGCACAAGCACGTAAAAAAGTCCGAACCAAATTTTCACAGACAAAATATCTTCCTTCAACGGGTTGCGTTCCGAAACTTTCGAACAAAAGATCTAGATAAAATGTAACAGTAAAATTTTACTTATCTTTATATTTCAATATTATCTTTATATTCCTGGTAGAATTCTTCCACAATTTATAAGAAAAAAAACAGATTAGCATAAGTTTTTTATTTATAATAAAGCACGGAACAAAAAAAAACAGATATTGCAGAGATTGCAAGTAACTGAATTATATTTGTTTCTGAACGCACCATAAGAATTTCACGTGAACTAGAACACACAGACACAGAACATAATAGAGTGAGCTTGTAAGGTACCTACAAAATAAAACATACCTACTATATAATATTAATGTGTGTCTGACTGTCTGCCTGAAACTGTTTGCAAAATGCGTAAAAGGTGTCCCGGCAAAACCATATTTTGCACATGTTTGCAAGTTTAATTTTGTGATTAGTTTGGTAGTTTACCGGTACTTAAAAAATAATTTTATTTATTGTTGACCAAAAATATGAAACACTGGCTATGTACTTACTCATCACTGACACGTATTATAACATAGGTAATTAATATTGTGACGAGATTTCATAATCACGGGCCGACTTGCTGTTTCTATTATCACCGAAAACAGAATTGCGTTTTTCAAATAAGTAATTAATTACTCTATCTACGATAAATTACATTATAGTCTAATAACAATATGAATAAAAAAAATATTAATAAAGAGAAATATGTATTGCAATTTGAATAAATGAAAAATGCATACCTAGCATAAAAAAAATAATAAGTACGAAAGAAATTCCGCGCGCAAATCATAGCGCGTAACAACCGAAATAAGAATGTAATATTATACCAGTCAAACAAGCAAGTGAACGAAGTTTGGCAACGCTTTTTTCCGTCAACACATTGCATGTAGGTCAAGGTTAGGAAGGACGGCATCGTTGCATAAAACCTACCTACGACTATTCGTATTTATGTTGCCACACAACAATAATTATGTAAGAAAAAAACAAAACATTGATGTCAGTGGTCATCAGTTTTATGTTATTTTATATTGCTTTTTCTTGAACGGTTAGAAAGGAAATTATTAACCAAATATTGAACTTATGTTATTGAATTATCAGAATATAAGATCGTCTCCACGCCATCTAGCGTGCCATAGTGCAAGCAACGCTTTTGGTTTGCTTGTCAAATAGTTGTCAAAAGTCACGCATACTATTAAAGAAGTGTCAAATTTTGCCGGGATTTCACTATTGTTTTTCTCAGTAAATAATGTAAGATAGTGCCAAAAAATGTCAGACGCGGACACATTTCATTGTAGAGAAGTGATAAAATGATTAATTTTAAAGAAAGAGTGTCTGTGTTCAGTGTGTATCCAAGGACAAAAATGTATGGACGGTCGGTCGGCACATCAACCTTAAGTCGAAAAATCAAAAACTTTCTTTAATCGATTTTCAACCTTAGGACGTTGAAATAAAGCTGAAAATCTATATTAACGAAATTTGACATCGATACGACTTTGCGACAGATTTTTAACGATATTTAGTGTAGAGACTGCAGGCCTAGGCCCTGTGGCCTTAACTGTGGAAAGTATCATTGGGCCCGGTATCCACCAAAGCGGAGACGAGCAAAGCGGAGAGGAGATGAGCTAAATTCGACCAATCACAAGAAGGGCGAAAAACCGGATGTAAATTTTAACTAATGTGATTGACCGATTTACGCACTTCTGCTCTCGTCTCCGCTCCTCTCCGCTTTGGTGGATACCGGGTCTTAGCGTGCAGGATTTTCACCCCTAAGTTAACAAAATAAAATGTAGTATTCCAACCGTATCTGCATGAATATGTAAAGATGGCCACTAGGTGGTGTAACGTAGTTCACTGATCTGATAATACATTGAATATATAGGTAGGTAGGTATATCGTAGATTGGAAAATAATAGTCAAGGCTGTTACTCTTACATTCTTATTTATTACTTTTTTAAACAGTCAAATCCGAGTGAGGGAAGCGAAGATCGGTATCTCGCAGGTTGTCTTTGATCCATTGTTCAGCTTGTTGTGTCATCTCTTCGTCGAAGTAGTCGCGCCAACCACCAGTCTTGCCTGAAAAAACACTATCAGTCAAATATGAAAATACCAAAAGTTTCAAATGATCCCAGATTGAAAACTGGTCATCGTTCTCGAGTTGTATGCATGTTTGTGAAATTTTCACTACGTGCATGTGGTTGTGCATCAGTCGTTTAGTTATCGTGATTCGCAAGGGTGGTATAAAAAATGTGAAAAATGTATGCTTGCGTGTTTTGTAATTTCCGAGTATTTTGCATAAAACGGTTTTGGTTACGACCACTACGTGGTTCGAATTTTAGTAGTAGAACTAGCCTTTAAAAGAAACGCTCGTAGCAGTTGTTTTCGTAGCCAAGCGCTCGTAGCGGTCGTAACCAAACGCTCGTAGCTGTCGTAACCAAACGCTCGTAGCTGTCGTAGCCAAACGCTCGTAGTGGTCGTAGACAAACGTTCGAAGTGGTCGTAGCCAAACGCTCGTAGTGGTCGTAGACAAACGCTCGAAGTGGTCGTAGCCAAACGCTCGTAGTGGTCGTAGCCAAACGCTCGTAGAGGTCGTAGCCAAAGGCTTGTAGCAGTCATAGTAAAACGCTCAACTCTCTTAAAGCAGTCTTGACAAATTCCCGTAGCCAGTTGGCATTAAATAATACGACAATGTTTACTGTAACTTATAAGCACAGTATTGGTTTAATTTTAAGAGCTAGTTATGTTTTGTTAATTTCACCTTTTCTGACAAATTTTTCATTTTTTGCAAGCAGACCGAATTCTCTTAACTCCTCGTGGTTTACTGATTGGTTATTCTTGAAGTTCTCGAAGCTCAGATGATCACAGAGCCCAGCCATTTGTTCTTTGTTCAACTGTTTGCCTAAGAAGTCTGCGACTCGTCGAATTGCTGCGGGCAGGTCCTGAAGACAACATAATTTAACAGTGTAGCATTATATTACCCCAGGAGTTGAAGATTTTATTTTCTTTTGTATGTCTACAATCTTTGAGCCATAATATTGTAACCATTAGTAACCTTATAACTGATTACAATAAACGTTCTTAATTATGTAACACAAATTGTAGACAATTGAATAATCTAGACGATATGTATATCTTTTTTGAGGCTGACTTCCATCTACTTTTTTACCATCTTATCTTTTGTACCATATTTACTGCAAATAAATAATTTTGACTTTAAAACAAAGCGGTAATGGCGTAAAATTAAATATTTTTGTTTAGAGTTGAAAAAAAAAATATTGATAAAATGTGACCTTTGATAGTTCTTCATAGAACAAGAACAGCATGTTCGGATCATCTCTCTTCTCCCAAGCCTCTTTGACGTGCTCGAAATATGGAGTCGCCAAAACTGAAAAGGAAAGTTGAAAAATGAAATCAGAGGTCCCAAGCGCGACTGCTAAGTATGAGGTCCTGGGATCGTTTTTAACCGACTTCTAAAAAAAGAAGGAGGTTTTCAATTCGGATGTTTATATATATTTTTTAATGTAACTCATAACTGCATAACTCCGTCACTTGGTGGTTACCAATGGTGATTTGAAAAAAATCTTTTTTTTTGGAAAGGATATAGGTACCTACTTCCCAAATGGGTCCATAATTTTTTTATCCAAATCGGACAAGCGGTTTTTGAAAAATCAGCAAAACTCAAAAAAAAAACTACATTGTCCACATTATGACCCATGAACATGTGAACCACTAAAAAGTGAAAAATATAAACTTTTTAACAAAAAATAAAACCAACTTCAAAACAAAAAAGTGAAAAATAAACTTTAGAAGAAAAATCAGTTTCTGAAGTCGGTGGCAAAAAAATGAAATCAAACAAACAAAAGTCACCGACTTCAGAAACTGATTTTTCTTTTCTAAAGTTGATTTTTCACCTTTTTTTTTTTTGAAGTTGGTTTTATTTTTTGTTAAAAAGTTTTTGTCAGATCCCGCATTACACTTGCATTTTCCCGGTTTTATGAAGGTTTCGTATGATAGAATAGTCCAATGTATTAGAGATCCCCCTTTTATAGAAAAAGTACCTTAATTAATAAAATTGACTTAAAGGTACCATTAAAACTTACTCATGCTTTTATAAAACAGGTTCCAGTATTCTTTGAACGTGCCGGTATAAGCAGTCGTCATGAACAGTTTAGCGTGGTGATAGCATGAGACCGCCACGTCCCTGGGATCTCGCGCTACATACACCACCTTCGCAGTATTCAGGATGTTCGGAGGCAGAAGGGTCATGGGCAAATGGGTCTTTACGAAGCGGGGTGATGGAGCCTCAGCCAGTAACTGGGTCGCGGGAGTAGCCCATATCTTCATAACTGCTCGTAATTTGTTGATATCAACGTCTTGCTTTTCAGCAACGGCAGTTTTTATGTGTGAGTTTTCAGGATCGTCATCAAAAAACATGAAGACTCTGTAATCAATTTAATTCGTTACTTGTAGGATGTTGCTGATTTTTGTCTATTATAATGGGTGTAATAGTACATTGTTACCTTAGGGATGAAAGTAACTTATTTAATCCCGAGACGGGGTTTGGTACCCGAGCTTAGCGAGGGCGCTAATTTAGTTCACACTGTGCTTTTCATTACGAATACAAGAAAAGTAAAAATTAAAACATGAATTAGCTAAAGAAAATCGGATTGCCGCTTTTCCGTCTACATTGTTTTTTTTTCTGTGGCCGTCCAGCTATTCAGCCATTATTTCAATTTCGGCCAAGTGCGTGTCGGACCACACACAAAGTAGGTACACGCTCGTAAGTTCATTGATATGAAATAAGTAAACTTACTCCAGAAAAGCATATCTAGCGGTGAGAGGGATTGCTGCCGCTCTGTCATAATCCAGGTCATTTCCCAGCAGCCATACTAGTTCCTGAGTCCACGTGGTTCCTGTAATATGGTATGGAGGGCGCGTCAAATGGGAAAATTGGGGCTGAAGTGACTAAGCTAATAGCCGCGCAACTCTTCAAGACGTGTCGTTGGTTCTTTCTAACGCGATAACATCCATTTACATAAAAGTACCAGTCTTACCATAGGGTATCGTATTACCCAGCACTAACTGGGTTGAGGAGGTCAGATAGGCATCAGTCACTCCATGTAAACTACTGGTATTCAGCTGCATTCATTCAGACTGGAAGCCGACCCTAACATAGTTGGCAAAGGCTAGGCAGATGATGACTTGTATATATGTCGAAATTAATGCTAACTTATTATTTTGTGCAACTTTTTGACATTCATGAAGTTAACTACGAGATACAAAATATATGACAATATGATAATATTTCATCGGTGTAATAAACGCAGGTTTAGGATCCAGATGTGAGGTACTTATTGAGTCATGACTTAAGAACAAGATATAATGAAGATATAGAGTCAGTACCTGACCGCTGAAAACTGGCGACGAATACGTCGGTGGGCCTGAGAGGCATGTTGTAGATATTCTCAGCATCCTTCAGGTAAGGCCTGCACAGTGTATACCCCTTGGGACCTACACGGACAATGTCCGCTGCGTTGGGAACTGTAATGAGAAAACAGAGCTGATAAACAAAGAAATAACTTAGAACTTAAAAGGTTTACGCTTCTGAATTGTTACTAAAAAACCCCTAATTACTGACTTCATACACAGTCGTTACTGCCATATTCAATAACAAATATAACATTTCATTACGTCTATAATCCCCGAAGGATTAGGCAGAAGTGTACTATTAGAACCCACACCCACACTTCACCAGTTATGTAATAGTGGACGAGCCTGTTGCCATCAAGTCGTCACAAATTCAGACTCCGTGGCTGCACTGCATTTTAATACATTTTTCAGGTCAACAATTTTTTATGACTTGATTAAAATACTTACCTTTTTGAAGTATGGAAGATATGTTGCGCCGACCCCAAACGAATTGGGATAAGGTCAAGAGAATGATTATGATTGAAATACTTACCGTTATGCAATTTTTCAATTATAGCCTTTTCTTCATCACTGATCTCTTTAAAATCGTAAGGAAACTTTACAAAATTGCTTTCTGTCATTATTTCAAGAATATTGATAAAAAAAAATGAAAATTTAGGTTGATGTTATCGATAGTCACTTATGATAGTCACACACGGAGACTGGTAATCTAATAACCAAATTATCAAAAATATTGCATTTAGGTATAATTATGATAACCTGAAGATAGGGTCTAACTATGTCAAAACCGGCATTTATTATTTTCCGTTTTATTAGCCGAAGGTGCTATTTGATAAACACGCCGACTTTTCATAATTCTAGTACACTGACAATATTGGTTTGGTTGCAATTTTGTTTTATAAACTCTCGCACTTTATCGTTTTTCAGCACATTGTAGATTTGTGCCGATTAAAACCATGGTGACGCTCTCCATCACGGTGAAATATATGTATTGTAACGTGGTGTGTGTATTATGACGTCTATTTATTCCTGCAGAAAACAAACATGATGTATGTAGTGTTTTCTAAATAATAAGGAGGTTATTATTCCAACCGCATCTTCCTTTTTCACGTATTTTTACAGATTTTTAGTGACTGGTAGAAGAAGCTTGCTTTGTGGTCCCATGTAAATTTTATCCACAAAATAATAAAAGATTTCCATTAAATAAAAAAGATTCAGGCACGGTTTCCACCAACGCGGAGAGGAGCGGATACGCGAGGAGATGTGCGGAAATCGGCCAATCACATTTTACATGTTGTCTTTCGCATTTCCTGTGATTGATCGAATTTGACTCATCTCCTCTCCGCTCTGCTCGTCTCCACTTTGGCGAATACTGGGCCTTAGTTTTGGAAGTCGAAGGCAAACAAGTCAATGAAACAAACTAAAGTCGCCGTTGTTTATTTTTAACAATTTTTTTGTCAAAACTGTCAAATAGTAAAATATGAATGGCTGTTGTTGCCCACGAGATATTTGTAATGCATGATAAGAAGTAGCCTATGTCATGTCAATCTTTTCAAATCTCATAATGATCGTTTCTGTGTTTTACGTGTGATAGTGTAACTTGACAAACAGAGTTCCTTTTGTATTTATTTAGTATGGATTACGATGATCCTTAAACTTGTTTGGTTTTTCCAAAGGTTGTTTTCTAAATAGATACGATAACGTGCGTTATTAGTAGATAGCACTATTATTTTATTCTGTGGCTATCCCTCGAATATGTTGGGTGATTCGCAATTATTGGTGCGTGATTTTCAATTTTAGTGGTCACACTACTCACACTAAACTTTGAACTGAAATAATATACCAAAAAGCTATCGAAATATTCCGAGTCCTCTTGAAGGATCTTCTAGCTATGAATTTTTTAATTCTAATAGGCTATGATGAGAAGGTCCTTATTTTTCACGAAAACTAAAGAAAATATTTGGGCCATCAAAATTGAAAATAACCCATATACCCAATACCTATTTGAGTTGCGCTAAATCTACGCAATCTTCTTCTTAGCGTGTCGATGACAATTCAAATTGAGTCGGCCCAAAATTTGGCGACGAGTTCGGCACTTTCAGTAGCCTCCATCAACTCCTGTGATGTGCAAGTAGCAGGACAGGCTGGACACGATATCAAGTGCTCCATAGTCTGTGGGGCAAGACCACATTTACACTCCAGGGCAGAGTCGTCTATGAATCTCCACCTGAACAGGTTTTCCTTGCTTCGGCCTACCTGTGTCCGGAGTCTGTTTAGAGACTTCCAGGTTAACCATGGCAACTCGTGTCCAGGTGGAAGATTTTCGGCAAGTGGCACAAATGGGTTGGGTAAGGCAACACTATCTCGCCACAACTTAA
The DNA here is from genome assembly GCA_949316265.1 of Diarsia mendica. Classification (NCBI taxonomy): domain Eukaryota; kingdom Metazoa; phylum Arthropoda; class Insecta; order Lepidoptera; family Noctuidae; genus Diarsia; species Diarsia mendica. The sequence goes on from OX438897.1 coordinate 19,275,987, forward strand.
GTCTTTCCTTAGAGCGTTCGCCAGTGAGCGGGGGTACACACTTCATGAAGCTGTTGCGGCTTTTCAGCCTTTGCGGAACTATGATGTTACTGTGCAGAGGGTGTCTAGCATCGGAGACCATTTTGGTTCTTTCACTAGAGCTCGCCACCGCTCTGCGAACTACTGGTGGCGCTATGCCTGCCAATGCATACAGCATCTGTACCGGGGTCGGCTTGAGGCAGCCAGTGATTATCCGGCACGTTTCATTCAGTGCTGTATCCACTAACTTTGCATGGGCTGATCGACTCTACACGGGGCATGCAAATTCACCCGCAGAGAAGGATAGCGCCAGTCCAGTAGTCCGCATAACGTCTGGCGAAGCACCCCACTTTGACGAAACTAGTCGCTGTAAAAGACTGTTGCGGGAGTGCACCTTCTGCTTGATATTGTTGCAATTCTTGCCGAATGTAAGCGACCTGTCCAGAGTAACACCGAGATACTTTGGGAAGTTGCTGTGCTCGATAGGTACCCCATCCCAAACGATGTTGAGTTTGCGGCTCGCCTCTCTATTGCGAAGATGGAATACGCAAGACTGCGTTTTGCTCGGATTAGGTTTCAGTGAGTTAGCGTGGTAGTATGTGGTTAAGTCACGAAGTGCTTCTGACAGGGACACCTCAACCTCTTCAAAGGTGGTGGCTTGGGAGGTAAGGGCAAGGTCGTCTGCATAAAGGAAGCGAGAGGTATGCGAGCTGGATGGCTGATCGTTGGTATATATATTGAAAAGGAGCGGTGCCAGGACGCTACCTTGAGGAAGGCCGTTTTTTTGGGCTCTCCAACGACTTTTTTCCGAGAGAAGGTGGACTTGAAATCGGCGGTTGTGGAGAAGTTCTCGGAGAATGCGGATGAAATTGTGATCGCTAATCAAGTGTTCCACCTTCCACAGCAGCCGCCTGAGGTTAACTGTATCGTAGGCAGCTGATAGGTCCACGAATACAGCACCAGTGACCATTCCCCTCTCGAAACCATCCTCAATGTGTTGAGCCACTTTAAGAGTTTGGTTACTGCACGACTTGATGGGTCTGAAACCAGCTTGCTCGGGAATTAATTTGGGATCAATGACGCCCGTAAGACGGTTCAGCAGCAGTCTCTCAAAGAGTTTATACGTGTGGCATAGTAGAGAGATAGGGCGAAAGTTTTTAGGATCATCTGCTGCTTTACCTGGCTTAGGAATTGCGATAATCTTAGATTTCCTCCAGAGACGGGGTATTGAAGCTGATTTCAGACAGTTGTTGTAAAGTTGCAGCAACCACGACACGGCAACTGGGCCAAGCTGTTTTAGCTGCTCGACCGATATATCGTCGATTCCAGAGGCTTTCTCAATATCTCGAGATCTACGCAATAGCCATTCTGTCATAGCAATTGGACGATTTGTACACTTTGTAGTTGCAGTCACTGAAATGATCTTTTACGAGATTTCTTTAGATGTGAAAATCATCAGCTATTTCTTTTTTCAGCTGTTGCAATCTGCCATATAACCCATACATAAATTACATAATACCCGGGTTATTAATGTCCTAGTCAAAGACTATTTAATACTCTATGGTCCCACTACTGGGCAAAGGCCTCTTCTCAATGAGAACAGGGGGTCTAAAATGGCCACTTTTGCAGATCATAATGTGAATTGCGTTTAAAAGCTTAAAATGGACCTTTCATAATAAAAACAGCGTCTGTGACTATTTTACGAATGTTAACGCAATTCATATTATTTTCCTATTATGATGTATTTTACTAAATTGTTCTGTGTTGTTTGTACAGACGCAGTTATTATAATGAAAGGTCCATTTTACGCTTTTTAACGCAATTCATATTATGATCGTTGTGTGATAGTTGTGGAATATTATTATTATTATTATTATTATTATCTGCCAAAGTGGCCGTTTTAGACCCCCAGGTATCAGGTACAGCGTGTATGAGTGTGTAAGTGTAGTGTGCCTGAAGAGTTGTAAATGGTCTGTGAGTATGTTATAGTGGTGAGTTAGTTTAGATGATATATTTGTCAGTTTATCATAAACTGATGTTATCATTTTTTTCCTGAACAAACTATTTGATTAAACATAATGTATATCCTCGCATACGTACTCCAAGACGCGCGCTCGCTTCGCTCGCGTATATATATAACACTAATGTCTTCTGTCCCCGAAGTGCCGGGCCTCCGCCGGCCTCCTTCGTCGGCCTACGGCCCGGTGCCCATGCCGCCCATAAAGTCATACTGCCGCGAGACGGTCGTGATATCGGATAGACCTAGTTTTATCCAACAGGGAATGGCCGAACCTAGTTGTAGCCGGGATAGACCTAGTTTTACCCGAAAACAATCGGCTCGTACTAGGTTTAACCAAGAGTAAGTGGCTACACCTAGTTCTAACCGGCTAAAACTAGGTGCAGCCGCACTTCGGGTATTAGCCGTGACATATATATAATGTATAAACATATTATATTTAAGGTCAAAGAATGTATGAAGCAAACGACCGAGCGGTTCACGTTGCCACGTACTGATCGGACAAAATATAAGTCATCGACTCGAAAAGAAGAAGAATTGGTAATTATATGGTTATTATAAATTAGGGAAGCGCAGATCGGTGTCTTGCAGGTTGTCTTCGATCCATTGCTCAGCTTGTAGTTTCATCTCCTCGTCGAAGTAACTACGCCACCCGCCTGCCTTACCTGATAACATACAATTAATATGTATTAAATTAAATTAAATAATATTAAATTTAAATATCATATATTTTGGGCCTAGCCTTTACCTAACTAAGTGGGCTTCCAGTCTAAACAGATGCAACTGAACACTAGTATTTTAAATGGAGCAACTGCCTACCTGACTTCCACAACCCAGCTGTACTGGATAATACGATACCCTTTGGTAAGACTGGCTGTCAGACTTTCAGGATCCTGAATCAGGGTATATTAATTTCAAGTTCTGATGGTTTAGTCTTTACCGATGCTAGAAAAACATTGTTGGTAAGTGCAACACTTTCATTACATTAATAAATCATAATAAGTAAACCTTTTCTAATAAACACTTCTTCAGGAGAAAGAACGCCATATTCCCTCAACTCTTCAAAGTTCACAGAATCGTTTTTCTTGAAGTTTTCGAAACTGAGATGATCACAGAGACGAATTATCTGTGCGTCTGTCAACTCCTTGCCTAAGAAGTCTGCCACGCGATTGATAACAGCTGGTAGGTCCTGAAATTCAGAAAAAAATACATTACGAATATTCGCTACAGCGCCATGTATAGGACCAGAATGTTATTTATGAACTAAGAAATTACTCTGAGTTCGATTGTTCGATGATTTGAAGTGCTGTTTACTTATTTGTTTTCGTACCTGTGAAAGTTCTTCATAAAATAAGAACAGCATGTTCGGATGATGTCTGCACTCCCACGCTTCTTTCACGTGGTCGAAAAATGGTAGTTCGGTAACTGCAATTTACAACATTATGTAAGTAGTTCAATTCACAGGATCAATGGAACACCACAACAGATATCTACTCACATAAGCCCCTTATAAAGAGATTCCAGAAGTCTTTGAAAGGGCTTGGAAAGTCCAGAACTCGGAACAACTTGGAGTGGTGGAAGCAAGATACTGCCACATCCCTGGGGTCCCTCGCTACGTATACCACCTTAGCAGTGTCTAAGATCTTCGGGGGCAGCAGGCTCATCGGCAAGTGTGTCTTGATAAAGCGAGGAGATGGGGCTGCCGACAGCCTCCCAGTTACAGGCTTAGCTATTTTTTCTATCAGAGCTCGAGCCTTTTCTTTGTCTTCAGATCTTTCCAGTAAGTTTTGTTGCCATTGTTTGTTGAAGAACATGAATAGCCTGTGAGAAACATTGTTTTTTTATAGTGACGTCAATATTTAAACTTGATCGAAAACTTAAATTTTGGCCCAAAATTCAGCTATTTGAACTTCACTCGCTGAAGCACTGAAGCAGTCATAACATTGTCAAGTATGCAGGTGTCAGGACATTCAGCGCAAGGTGGAAGGTGGGCCAGTGACGCCAGTGTCTGTGAGACACGCCACATACACACTTGAGATCGGAGCCGTCAATGAACCCCCATCTGAAGATGAAGACCTACACTCACATTATTATGTTGTTCCCAATTATTATTTCAAAGTAAGTACAGATAGCGCGCGAGTTGAATGCAGTCGGGGTCTGAGGTAAAGAGCGGGAGCAGTGTAGTGCTGTGCTATTCACACTAGTGTAATGCGGTAGTGCTGTCTCAACACTACCGCATTCCTAAGCTCTGCATTCAACTCGCGCGCTATCTGTAAATATAATTGATTATTTTTACAGAAGAAGAGAACTCACTCCAAGAAAGGATATCTCTCTGTAAGCGGAATTTTGGCCGCAGTTTCGTAATCCAAATCGTTAGCCACCAGCCAAACTAACTCCTGGGTCCATGTGGTTCCTGTAGAATAGAAAGGCCTGCTGTATAACAGAGAATTACATATAAGCAATAGCTGTCGAATTCATGCAGTGATGGTGGCATCACTGCACTGACCTCAAACGGTGTAGAGCCTCTTCGTCGAATTTCTGAGTTTTAGTGTTAAATAGGGTTATTGGACAGACTTGTGCTCAGGTGATGGTAATTGGCTTGTTCCTTAATGGACTTAACAAAAGATACGTGTTAGTGTCAAGTTCCTGATCGAACTACGAGTTGTCGACATTTTATGTTATTAATATTTCTCTGAGCAATCAGTTCAAAAGGAATTACCTGCTCGTTGGTATGTGGCCACGAATATATCGCTAGGCCGTAGCGGCATTTTGTAAACATTCGCAGCATCTTCACAGAACGGTCGCAGGAATAGGTACTTCTTAGGACCTATACTCACGAAGTCTGGCTCGGCTGCAGACAAAATAAAAACAATTTTTCGTTAGTGAAAATAAAAAGGTAGGTACCTACCTGGTATAGGGACCAGAGGCTCTAACTATAGGAAGATCGCGCGGTGTAAACATAATCCGCCTTATTACAAAACGTAGTTAAACCTGGTTTAACTTAGAATTGGTTTATCTCGCATGACGTCTCACTTCAATAATATTCAAAAGAAAGTGATAGCATGCGAGATAAACCAAGTCTAAGTTAAACCAGGTTTAACTAACTTTTATAATAAGGCGGTATGTGTAAATACGACCGTCGGGGCTGCGGGTTGTTCGAAAGGGCGGCCTCGACACAAAGGGCCAAGAAGGAACATGGGTGATTTTTAGTCAGAAGAAGTCTGGCACTCCCGGTAGGGAGCTCAACATTTTATTAGTCAAACGAGTATTTTCGACTATTTACGTTACGTTTACAACGCGACGGCCGCTCCTACCCTACCCAGCAGGATTTTTTTTTACATTTCCAGAGACTGCCAAAACTATTGAGATTTGAGAGACTGAAAAAAGGCAACAATATTTATCGTGATTATTTAAAGTATAATATTAAAATGGATTAATTAGTGTTATCAGTATAGTCATGAAACGTAGTATTCATAGATTAATCTAGTAACTATAATATGTTAACGTCTATTGCGTTGAGCCGGGTCCAGAGATTGCTCGCCTCACACTTACAAAGTAGATAATTATAAAACTAATCAGTAATCATAGTCAAATAAAAACACAAACAATATAATTCTGATCCCTTATTATCGAATACTGATATCCCTACCAACGATTATACCTACTGATATGCCTAACAGAAGGCTATCCGTGACCATAGCTATGAAAACTTTTTTGCAAAAAAAAACAACCGACTTCAAAAACACCAAAAAGAGAAAAATAAACTTCAGAAGAAAAATCAGCTTCTGAAGAAGGTGACATTGTTTGTTTGATTTAATTTTTTTGCCACCGACTTCAGAAGCTGATTTTTCTTCTGAAGTTTATTTTTCTCTTTTTGGTGTTTTTGAAGTCGGTTGTTTTTTTTTGCAAAAAAGTTTTTTTTATTTTTAGTTGTAAGTACCTATAATATCCTATACAAATATTTACTATGCATTTAACATTCAACCAAGAAACCTAACCCTTAACCTTCAAGATTCCCCTATTTTTGCTTTCAACTCTTAACCGTTGAGGAGTAGTACCTTCCATTATCAGCTCATCAACATGAAGACAAGTGATGACTGCTAGATGCGAATACTTGAATAGCGTCAGAAAAAGCACGAAACACGTAAATGTAATACGTGTCTATGAAATTCATATATAACAACTAAAAAAATGTGTATTGTACACATCTGCATACCCCCTCAGAGCATACAGGCGTGATGTTACGTCATGATAATGTATATTCAATAAACATCCAAGCGATTCCAGCAATTACGACAGATTTGCCGTCTATTTTTGAAGATTTCCATTGTATATCTCCGAAGATCAGCACCAGATCTTCACCAAATTAAAATGGGACCACCTTAGGAGTATACTCTTTCAAATAAAAAAAAGAATTTTGGGAATCGGTCCACAAATGGGGGAGAAATCAGGTAACATACATAAAAAAAAAAACATACACACGAACATAGTAACCTCCTTTTTTGAAGTCGGTTAAAAAATATGAATTCGCGGCGAGAACTGAACTCAATTCCGGAAACAGCGTTTAAAAAATGTGTTGATGATTCGATTGATTATTCGTTGGCGTAATGAAAGAGCATTATACTTTGAAGGTGATAAAATAAATTTGGATGAATAACAAACATTTTGTGTACTTAATAGTGATCTTTTCCCGTTACTTCCTTGACAGAGCAATATAATTAAACACAAACCAATTAAGTCTGCTAGCCAAACTTTACTATCGAAACATAATAAAACGCATTTTTTCGTCATATCAGCTATTTGTTTAAATTTTACAGCCGTGAATATCATGATAAAACAAAAAATAAAAATAGTTCTAAACTTATAGGTAGGTACTATAAGTGACTACCTACACAAAATGCGGTCATTGATCCCCACGAAAACAAAACACCCTTTTACCCGACTGCGGCGAAGCTAAAAAGGAGGTTATGTTTTTGACATGTATGTAGACTTTAGATTCATGGACACCGTTCACGGGTTTTAGGTGGCGGTTCACCGTCGCGTCGCTTAGATTTAATGGGTTAAAAGATCTCTCCTTGTAATTTGAGTGACCGACCCATAGTCACACTAAACTATAACCCGGTTCATTAAAGAAAGGAATCTAAAATGGCAACACATGGCATGTCCTCTCGCTCGCTCACTATAGTGTGCGAGCGTGAGGACATGATAAAAACCGCCATTTTAGATTCCTTTCTTTAATGAACCGGGTTATACCACACCAGTGTGACTATGGTTAATTTTATTTATCCGTAGTCACACTGGTGTGACTACGGCTGATCCGTGGTCACACTGGTGTGACTACGGATAATTTAACCTGATCCGTAGTCACACCCGGATGAATAACCAAAATTATAGGCTGTTGCTAATCGTCCGCTAAGTGGATGAATCACCGTCTCGCGACAGTATTCTTTATGGGCGGCATGGGCACCGGGCCGTAGGCCGGCGGAGGCCCGGCACTTCGGGGACAGAAGATATTAGTGTTATTTAATATGCGAGCGAAGCGAGCGCGCGTCATGGAGTACATGCGTTGCATGTATGAGTGACGTGACCAAAAGCTACGATACTGGTGTGACTACGGTTCAGCCGTAGTCACACCAGTGTGACTACGGATCAGGTTAAATTATCCATAGTCATACTAGTGCAGTGTGACTACGGATCAGCCGTTGTCACACCAGTGTGACTACGAATAAATATAATTTGTATGTATTTTCTTTTTCTTTTTAATTTGACACTCGGCCTGCCTAGAGACTAGAGACTTTCATAAATCTATAATATCTATTTGCGTAACAAGATAACAACATAATAATAATATCACTTTAAGCCAAGTCATTTATGCTGCATGTCATTTAACTCCTTTGGGCAATAAAAACAACAATTGTAATCAATCGTGATTATTATTAAAACGGATTAGTGTTTTCAGGCGTCATGAAACGTAGTAAACATTAAATCCAGTAGCTGAGTTAACAATGCGGTTTTTATTGACAATTACTTACTTAAGTTTTATTTGTTGAAAATCAACGGATTTCGGCATTTAAATACAGTACATAGAGAAAGAATTTATGTCAACGAGTACAATATGGCAACAAGTGACGGCCAACAACTAACGAAATTATGCGCTAACATAGCCGGAGCCTCTTAAGTAATATTTTTTATTTGCAAACATTCAATGAAAAACATCTTTAAACTTACATGCATACAATCTTGCTAGTTCCTTCTTCTCTTCAGGTTTAAGTTCCTCAAATTGGTAAGGAAAACATGAAACACCATTTTGTTCCCCCATTTCAGCAGCAACACTGTTTTATTCCAGTCTCGTCAACCAATTGCACTTGACATTCAACTGCACTGAACTTTTTGTCGATAAACAAATATTGAGTTGATAACGCTACATAAAACAAAAAAGGTTAATATAATTAGGTAACTGTTACCAAGTATATATTCGAATGAGATTAATATGTTTTTGTTTGAATATTTCCTATTTTAAATGACCGCAAAAGATTTCATGAAACCGCGCTATGTACGATCTCACAATAGGAAGGGATTGGACATAATAATGAAGACTCAGGCGGCTATAATGTGATGGACTCACACGGCTGGTAATTGTTATTATTAGTGTTTACGTAGGTATTAGGGCAGTTACACACATAATGGAACGACTTTAAATATTGATAATTTTGCATTAAAGATGTGCAATTTGAAGTAATTTCTGGGGTCATAATTAATATGACAAAGCAACCGAAGCCTTTTTTTTTTTTTGGTGGGTGTAAAATCATCGAATGACCCCCTCCGCTCTTGGGCAGAGCGAAGGGGAGTGTCAGACTTCTACTGACTAAAAACCGAACCCATGTTCCTTCTTTGCCCTTGCGCCGAGGCCACGTAATCTAGTACAAAATACCGCGGCCCCGACGGGCGTCGCGTCGGCCCTTGCGGGCCCCTCCTTGCTGACATCTCTTTGAGGCGCGCGTGGAACACGAACGCGCCGCCGACACGGTCTGTTGCCGTCATGACGACGGCCGGACGGCCAGCTAGCCCATTACTCACCGTCCACAGGCCCGCGTCTACGGTGGCCGGAAGCCATCACGTGGCCCCCGACGCCCGGAGCGCCTTCCGCGCCTTCCGCGGCGGCTGGGACGTTGAGAGGATCGCTCCCTCTCTCGTTCCGCCACCTCCTTCGCTAGCATCACTGCTTCGCAGAAGGAGGCGACGGCGTCCCATTCCTCCTCGCCCCGGACCATGGCTTGCACCAGGGCCGGACGCGAGAGGTCACCGCCGCCGATCGCCGCTACGAGAACACGGCGGGGCTCCGCCCAAGCAGGGCACACCTCCACAGTGTGCTCCACCGTGTCCTCCGGTCGATCCTCGCAGTGGAAGCATCCGGGCGTTTCCTCCCGCCTGATTCGGTGCAGGTACCTCCCGAAACATCCGTGTCCGGTGAGGACCTGCGTCAGACGGAAGGTGAGGGCGCCGTGGCTCCTCTCTAGCCACTCCTCAAAGAGGGGACTTACCGCCACTATCGTGGCGTGCCCTAGCAACCGAAGCCTTCCTCACCGTTTTTCCAACTAATAATTTTAACTTTTGAGTTTCATACACAAATAGATGTTTTGCATACACATGTAATCCTTATTTCCCCCCCACTTACCATTGTATTGTTCATGCTTGTTCGTGTGTCATATTCAGTACTTACGAGTTTCGAACCGATCTCAAGGCAAGGTCTTATTGGAGTGGTAGTGAATTGATTTAAGCTTCAGACCAGCACATACTTCCAAACCAAGTGTTTGACTGCCTTCCTGGACAAATCGATACTTTCAAGGCTACTTGCTGATAAGTAAGACGATTTTCTGGATATTGACATAAAGACAGAGTCAGCGACTGGCCCCAACTATATCTAAGGACCATTTATAAGTGACTCCATCAGTACATAACACAGAGCTTGAAAGCTTGAGAATCATGGCTACCGTTGTCCTGTGTGGTAATAGTGTGTCACACTCGCAAATCTTTTGGAAATCATTTTGACAATAGACACCCTGTAGGCACACTGGCACACACACAGCTCCCACTGCCCACAGTCCCACTCCCACATTGGAATAAGATTAAACATTTCTACTAAGACATCATGGCTGATCATGGTAACCCTACTGGTTCTGAAACTAATGCTTCTATTAATATACTATCATCATCAGTCTATAATGTTCCCACTTCAGGGACTCAGATCTCCTCTCTAGGAGAGAGGGATGTGCGGGTGCAACCTGGCCTGGTGGTAGATTCTAGCAGGTGGCCAGGGCAGTTTGGTAATGTCACAATCATGTCTTCGAATTTTTTGGTTATAAGATAATTAAGATATACCGGTTTCCTCACAATGTTTTCTTTCACCGTTTTGAGAGCAGTGCACAGTGGTGTTGAAATAAATTACACAAAGCAATACGAGCAATACTGTTCGTAAGTCGGGGCCGCTACCAACTATTGCTCAGCACAATTAATGTGTAACTAGCTTGAGATAGTTGTCGCCAAATACAATTGCTAGGTCAGGGCAGTGTCCGATAACCGCTAGTTTGGGAGTCAATGACCGATGACATGTAAATTCGAGTCATGAAAACATTTAAACACTGATTAATGCTATTGTTTAGCGGAACTACTGACTAATTGGTAACTTTAGAGTTAGACTACCTACTAAAATTATGACAATAGAAGATGTAAACGGACCCTTTACGAAACCAAACATTCTGTGCGCCAAATTATTGAATCAAACATTAAATTGTTAATACCTACCTACATTGAATTTGTACGTTTTTATTATAATATTGTTACGACGGTCGTCTAGAATCTTCGAGAAACCGCGCTAATAACTGTGTAGTACCTAGAAAATACGAGTTCATTCTTTTAGGTACCTATTTCCGTAGTAGGTATAGAACTTACATTGTATTCAAGGTCAGGCGCCGGGAGTCGCCGGCAGTTGTCATTGTAATTTCGACCGTATGCCGCCGACGACGTAAAGTAACTTCTTCCTTGTCGGTTCTTTTATCTTTAAATTTATTTTTTTGTTAATGTTTTTTTGTGGATGCTTTCTTGAATAATGGTGAATTATCTCGAATATCTTTTGTTTGCGTGGGTATAAAAGGACCGATTGAGGACGAAGTCAGTCAGTTCACTTTTAAGCGAGACAACGAAAGGTTCGAAGAGTTATCTAGTGCGACAAAGTGTTCAGTACTGTTGAAGTGATTGTTTATAATTGTTTTGCGAGTAATAAAGTTTATTCGTGTGTTTATTTGGTAGTGATTTTATTTATCCCATACCCAGCTCGTAACAATTTGGTGTCAGAAGCGGGGATAAATAATGCCAATTCTACCGAAGGACGACACGGATAGTATTCGTACTAGGAGCCAGCGGCAACAAGGGATGGACCAGAGGCGATTCGGAGACTCCCCGACACAGACACCGGGCGGTGTCCAGCCTACGTCAGAGCCAGTCGCTGGTTCATCTGGCGTTTCTCCAGCACCAGCAGTACCAGACTTGTCTGCCTTAATGGCGCTGCTGCAAGACCAGGCTCGCCAGTTGCAGGAGCAGCGGCAACAAGATAAGGAGGAGCAAGCTCGCCTTCAAGAGGAGCAGACTCGTCGTCAAGAGGAGCAGGCCCGTCGGTTGGAGGAGCAGTTGCGACGAGACAAGGAGGAACAGGCTCGCCAGTTGCAGGAGCAGCGGCAACAAGATAAGGAGGAGCAAGCTCGCCTTCAAGAAGAGCAGGTCCGGCGCCAAGAGGAACAGATGCTCCTGATAAAGGATCTTCACGCATCAGTTGGAAAAGAGCTGAGCGTGATGAAGGAGCAGGTACAGCAGCACGACAACCGTATCGCAAAGGCAGAAATTCAGATCGCCGACGTGAAGAAGGCCTTGAGCGAAATTAAGGTTGGAGACGGGGCTGTGGCTTCGGTGATTGCTGCACCTTCAGTACGCGGGTTTAAAGTGCCGCCATTCGACGGAACATCTTCGTGGTCGGCCTATAAAATCCAATTCGAGGCCGTTATGAAAGTGAATGGGTGGACCAAAGCGCAAGCCATGACCGCGCTCACCTTGGGTCTTCGAGACCAGGCCCTTAACATTCTTGAGGCCCTCGGCAAGGATGTGACCTACGAACAGCTGCTGGAGGCATTAGAGTCCAGATACGGTGACGCGCACCTGGAGCATGTTTTTCGTGCCAAGTTAAGGGATCGCGTTCAACGTAGTGCCGAGAACTTACAGCAGTGGGCCCTGGAAGTTGAAACGATGGTTCGGAAAGCATACCGGTCTGCCCCTGCACTCATCGATGGAAATTTGGTACAGGCGTTCGTCGACGGAATACGTGACTTGGAAGTGAGAGCCGCTGTGAGACTCGGACATCATAAGACGCTGAAGAACGCCTTAGCACATGCTCTGGAAGTAGAAGCAGTGAGACAAGACCATCGAACACACTACGTCAGAGAAGTTGTGGCAACACCTGTACATGAGTGTCCGCGAAAGTACAGCCCTAGGTGCTACGCTTGTGGAGAAAGTGGTCACCTACGGCCAAATTGTAAAAAGCGACGCACACCGAGGGAAGACCAATCACAGCGGGAAAAGGCGACTGATATGACTGCCCAGCAACAGTGGAGAACTCGCGGTAACAATGATGAACTTTCAAGACCTTGGCGTGAAGACTGTATGCAGAGTTCCAGACAAGAAACTAAGGAAGTTGTGTCTGTGAGGAGGCTAAGAACAGATCTCAGCGACGAATGGAAGGAAACCATACAGCAGGCTCAGCAAAGTGACTCGGATATCAAACCGATCTTCGAGTGGATTAAAGCTGGTGGTCCGAAGCCCAAGTGGAGTGATGTGGCTGCGATGAGTTCCATCACGAAGAGTTATTGGGCGCAATGGAACAGCTTGGTGATCCAGGATGGAGTCTTGTGCCGTAAATGGGAAAACGCTCGTGGGGACAGCTGTCATCTACAAATGGTTGTCCCTAAAGCTAAGGTACCGGATGTTTTACGGCTCTACCATGATGGATGCTCAGGAGGACATATGGGGGTGAAAAGGACTCTACTGAAGATCAGAGAGCGCTTTTACTGGATCCACTGTCGAGATGATGTGGAGGACTGGTGTCGCAAATGTACCAGCTGTGCGGCTGTGAAAGGACCTCACACGCGAAGCAGAGGGGCATTAAAAGTGTACAACGTGGGAGCCCCCTGGGAGCGGATAGCACTGGACGTTGCGGGACCATTTCCAGAAAGTGACAGCGGAAACAAGTACTTCATGGTTGTCATGGACTATTTCACAAAGTGGCCAGAAGTCTTCGCCATTCCTAACCAAGAAGCTACAACAGTCGCAGATAAATTGGTTCAGGAAGTCTTCTGTCGTTTTGGAGTACCCTTAGAAATTCACAGCGATCAAGGGAGGAATTTCGAATCGCAAGTTTTTCAGGAGACTTGTCGATTGATGGGTACCCACAAAACCAGAACCACCTCTTACCACCCACAATCTGATGGAATGGTGGAACGATTCAACCAGACGTTGGAGAGATATCTGGCAAAAGTTGTGGAAAACAGGCAAAGGGATTGGGACAAGCACATACAGCCGTTTCTTCTGTCCTATCGGAGTGCAGTTCATGAAAGTACGACTGTAACTCCAGCCTTCGCGAACTTTGGAAGGGAATTACGGTTGCCTGCAGATTTAATTACTGGAACTCCCCCTGATGTCCCACGCAGTGTAACGGATTACGCAATTGACCTGCGTAACAAGTTAAATGATGTATATGAGCATATCAGGCAATCCGGGCAACAGATGTCTGAGAAGATGAAGACTCGTTATGACCGGAAGGCAAACAGTCGTGGTTTCGACGAAAATTCGCTGGTGTGGTTGCATAACCCAGTGCGAAACAAGGGAACGTCTCCGAAATTGCAAGCAAAATGGGATGGACCATACAGAGTTGTGACCAGGATCAACGATGTCACCTACCGAATACAGAAGGGTCCGCGAGGTGCGCCTAAGGTTGTGCATGTGGACCGATTGGCGCGATATTACGGGACTAATGATGCTCGGGACGAGCATGTCTAAGGAGGGGGCAGTGTTACGACGGTCGTCTAGAATCTTCGAGAAACCGCGCTAATAACTGTGTAGTACCTAGAAAATACGAGTTCATTCTTTTAGGTACCTATTTCCGTAGTAGGTATAGAACTTACATTGTATTCAAGGTCAGGCGCCGGGAGTCGCCGGCAGTTGTCATTGTAATTTCGACCGTATGCCGCCGACGACGTAAAGTAACTTCTTCCTTGTCGGTTCTTTTATCTTTAAATTTATTTTTTTGTTAATGTTTTTTTGTGGATGCTTTCTTGAATAATGGTGAATTATCTCGAATATCTTTTGTTTGCGTGGGTATAAAAGGACCGATTGAGGACGAAGTCAGTCAGTTCACTTTTAAGCGAGACAACGAAAGGTTCGAAGAGTTATCTAGTGCGACAAAGTGTTCAGTACTGTTGAAGTGATTGTTTATAATTGTTTTGCGAGTAATAAAGTTTATTCGTGTGTTTATTTGGTAGTGATTTTATTTATCCCATACCCAGCTCGTAACAATATAAATGATAATAGTTTGCAAGTAGGTATATATATAATTAGGTATGTAATAACATTGAAAACATGTGTAGGTAGGTACCTATTAAAAAATAACGTCTTGTCACTTGTGAATAGAGAGAGAGGAAGGCCAAAGAAATGACAGATATAGGTAGGTACCTACCATTTGAAAGATTATGATGAAACGTAGGTATTCAGTACATCACCCATCTCCCCCCATATAAAATCTTTATCGGTAGGTAACTTAAGTATAATTAAATCTGCTGTTTTGTGTGTGTATGATTTTAGATCATACGAAAAGAAGTAATTCTTGAGATGACGAAGTAAATAAAAATATGGAAGAAGTCGACATGCTGCGCCTACTACAAATAATTATGTAGGATCATCATCATCAGCCATAAGACGTCTACTGCCATGCTGGACAAAGCCCTACCCCATAGAACGCCATAACGAACGGCAACCTGCCGTTTGCATTATGTAGGATAGGGCAGGAAAAATATGTTTTTTTTTTTAAGTATGGATTTGATTGATCCCATATACTTAGGTAGGTAATTAAAAATCTTGGAAAACTGTCTTTATAACAGCGCGTGTAGTAATAATCATTAAAAGAAACAGACACCCACGACAACTTAGCTGCTCTAACTAGCTAAATTGTCATAACAACCTATGTTTATTGAAGATCATAACATTGTAGCCCGTGTTGTAGCCATTGTAGGTAGGTAGGTACTTACTGAATTTACTGCGAAGTAGGTATTTTCCGGGTGATTTTAAAACTAGATAGCGAAACTGGACGTAGACGTGACGGTGTAAACAGATATCGAGTCTGCGTCTGAAACAAAATGCCCTAAAAATATTAGACGATTTTATCTAATAATCGCACAAAAATAAAATATTCAGTGATTTGTTTTTCGAGTGTCAACGACCTCATGTGTCGAAGAGAAGAACACTAATTAAGGAGTTTAGGAACCCCATCGGGGCTGCGGGTTCTTCGAAAGAGATACCGCGTCCTCGACACAAAGGGCTAAGAACGAACATGGGTGGATTTAGTCAGTAGAAGTCTGACGCTCCCTACCGCACTGCCCAGAGAGCGGGAGGAGTCATTCGACGATTTCCCCTCCAAAATAAAAAAAACCGGCCAAGAGCGTGTCGGGCCACGCTCAGTGTAGGGTTCCGTAGTAATAATTCTTTTTTTGTTTGAAATACGGGCCAATGAAGCTTGACCTCTGGATTGTATAGGCGCTCATACGATTCAGGGACCAAATTATATTGGTTAACTGCAGTTTCCATCTGTTGTTTCCATCCAAGTTCAAAATAATTTTCCTAGAAAGTCCTTATAAAGTTCTACTTTTCAGATTTTTTTCGTATTTTCTAAACTTATGGTTCAAAAGTTAGAGGGGGGGGGACGCTTTGTTTTTTACTTTTGGAGCGATTATTTCCGAAATTATTGACATTATCAAAAAATGATTTTAGTAAACCCCTATTCATTTTTAAATACCTTTCCAACAATATATCACACGTTAGGGTTAAAATTAAAAAAAAATCACTTCCCACTTTACATATAGGGGGGCTACCCTAATAAAACATTTTTTCCAATTTTTATTTTAGCACTTTGTCGGCGTGATTGATACACATATTGGTACCAAATTTCAGCTTTCTAGTGCTAACGGTCACAGAGATTAAGCGAGGACGGACAGACGGACAGACAGACAGACAGACAGACATGGCGAAACTATAAGGGTTCCTAGTTGACTACGGAACCCTAAAAAGGAGTTAAGAAACTCAGATAAGACATTAGAGTGCTCACGCGCTTTCGCTGAACCGAAAATATGCTAAACTGTAGGTAACTGAAAGTTACGCCTGTGAAGTTTAGGTGCACAAAGGCACTATTATTGAAATAGTACATTGTTACCTTAGGGGCGAAAGGAACTTATGTAGTCCCGAGTCGGGGTTTGGCGCCTGAGCGCAGCGAGGGCGCTAATAGTTCGAGGGATTATAATATAAGTCTTTAACCCGAGGTAAACACTGTGCTTTTCATTACGAATACAAGGAAAGTTGATGGAAATAGGATTGCCCCCAATTACCTAAATCGGTGAATAGGCTTTGCTCCTAATTACATCGGTTGATGGCAATAGGCTTGCTCCTAGCTTCTAATTAGATTAGTTGATGGCAATAGGCTTGATCCTAATTACATCGGTTGTGGGCAATAGGCTTGCCACCAATTACATTCGTTGATGGCAATAGGCTTGCTCCTATTTAGATTAGTTGATGGCAATAGGCTTGCTCCTAATTACCGAAATCGGTGGATGACAATAGGCTTGCTCCTAATTATATCGGTTGATGGCAATAGGCTTGCTCCTAATTAGCTTGGTTGATGGCAATAGGCTTGCTCCTAATAAGATTGGTTGATGGCAATAGTCTTGCTCCTAATTACATCGGTTGATGGCAATAGGCTTGCCTCCAATTACATCAGTTAATGGCAATAGGCTTGCCTTCAATTACATCAGTTAATGGCAATAGGCTTGCTCCTAATTACATTGTTTGATGGCAATAGGCTTGGTCCCAATTACATCAGTTGATGGCAATAGGCTTGCTCCTAATTACATTTGTTGATGGTAATAGGCTTGCTCCTAATCACATCGGTTGGTGGCAATAGGCTTGCTCTTAATTACATTGGTTGATGGCAATAGGTTTGCTCCCTATTACAACAAATAATTTGACAGCTGTCAGTAGAAAGCGATTCTCCCTAGGGCTGAAAAGTAGTACTTTCAACCTGCTACGCAGGCATGTTCTGACCTACTTTCAGACTATGAGTAATGAAAAGGAATTTTCAAGACAAGTGCATAATAATATTGTAGTCCATGAAAAAAAAACACCTCTTTTTGTTTAATCATTTAGAAATCGCTAGCTTTACGTATTTGTGGAGTATCACTAGCTAATTTAGCTTGTCCCTGCTTAGATCACTGACTGTAAATATTTACCTAGTTAGAATCAATACTACCAGTACCTATGTACATACTTATACTAGTAAATATTGAATTTTCTAATTATTATCATGAAGAAAATCCTATACATACAATGTCATTGTGTGTTTATGTCTATGTTTTACATTGAGTGAGTTTCAATTTGGGGGCTGTTTTAATAAAATGTGAGTTGCCCCGGTGAACAAAGACAATGGAAGTAAATAACACTCTTTTTTTTCGGGCAGTTGTGTAATAAACTGCGTCGTAGTTCAACTGCTAAGCATGAGTTCCTGGTTTTGATTCCCCAGTTGAGCAGAGTTATTGGGTTTTTCCCATGAAATTCCTCAGTACCCAGAGTCTGGGTTTGTAGAAGGTTGAGGGTAAAAACACATCTGCTTTAACCTTCTGGGATTACAGGCGGTTGTTGCGTGAAGGAATTAAACATCTTGGTAGCAAAATAAATTTATTTGACAGCTTAAAATTATCTGAATCCTTATTTGGGGAAGCGCAGGTCAGTATCACGCAAGTTGTCCTCGATCCACCGCTCAGCCTCTAGAGTCATCTCTTCGTCGAAATAGTCGTGCCAACCGTTAGTTTTGCCTGGAAAAAACATTGACATTAAATGGGAGGGTACTATTACCCAGGGGAAGGGTTACTCAGTAGTAGAAACCTTACTGGGTCGTGGGGGTCAGATAGGTAGTCGCTCCATGTAAAATACTGGTATTCAGGTGCATCCGATTAATGGCATTGTTATTACACGAACTTATAAAAGAAAAGTGTGTAGGGATTACTACTGAAAGACATCGTGGCACCATCTAAAATCATAAAAAGTTGTTGTTGTTTCCAATGCGAACATTCCTTTTTTTCGGGACAAAAAGTTTCGATCGCGATGTCGAGGCTTCAAAAGGTAACAAACAAGTTTACTTTCGCATTGACAATAATACTTAGGATACCTAGATAATTAATATCACCAACTCACTCAAGTCTTACCTTTTCTAATAAAAGTTTCATTAGGCGTGACAACGTCAAACTCCCGCAGATCTTCGTAGTTCACAGCCTTGTTCTTCTTGAAGTTGTCGAAGCTGAGGTGATCGCATAGACGAGTCATCTGCTCGTCTGTCACCTCCTTGCCAAGGAAGTCTGCCACGCGACGTACAACTGCTGGTAAATCCTGGCCGACCGGAGAAAATACAATAAGCTGCATATTATATTGAAATTTAAGTCTTGTCAAACTGTACTTAAGTTTCATTTCGATTGGTACAGATCATCGAGCTACTATACTACAATCTGACAAACTTGATTAGAAATTCAACTTTATCGCTAAATGTTTATGATTGATTGGGAAAATAATGACAGTTTCAGGCTAACTTAGCTTGATGTGCATGATATAACATTGAAGGAATCACCTTGAATAGTTCTGTATTTGAATAATAAAGTTGTCAGTTCATGTCTAATAGCAAGGAGCATGTTTAATTATACTCGTACCTTTGCAAGTTCTTCATAGAACAAAAACAGCATGTTCGGATGATGTCTCATATTCCAAGCTTCTTTCACATGTTCGAAATACGGTGTCAGAATATCTAAAATCAGATCAATCATTAATGTTGCATTCATAGCTGCAACCATAGTTATAATAACACATCACAAATGATTCATATAAAAATTTAAGCATCCCAATTGCGTAACACAAAATGTTTTAAAATTTTGTCTGCACAACTGTTGTTAAAGTATTAAAATGTTGTGAGTGTTACGTGATTAGCCTGCAGGTTGTCTACTTACAACGATCATTAATAAATAACTCCCAGAAATCTTTAAATTCGCCTGCGAAGTCCAGTACCCTGAACAGTCTAGCATGGTGGTAGGATGAGACAGCGATGTCTCTTGCATCTCTAGCTATATAGATCATCTTAGCCGTGTCCACCATACGCATATCTACTCAATTATCTTAACCAAGCAAGTTGCATGCTTATCTTTATTGCATTGTTGCTTCAAATCTGACGCTATTTCAGTGGCAATTACAAAAAATATCAATGTCTTATGAGGTGACAGCAATAAATGCAATTTGTATTGTCATGCTAACGGACCACGTTTTGCTCCGGATTTTACGATATTAAAGTATCTATACGGCAACTAGCTTTTGTCGAGAATCACTCTATCTATTGGTGAAAACAGCATTAAAACCGGTGCAGTAGTTTTTGAGTGGACTTTTGGGGAGGACTTTTTTATAATAGGAGAGTGAAGTTCAAATATCAGTCCTCACTCCTCCTACCAGTAATTTAATTTATTTGGGTGTTTGCATCTTACCTATAATTGTCATCGTTCACACAATCTATCTCTTTACTAGACCTATCTCTTTGCCATCTCCATTCTTAAGGACGGTGGATAGAGTTCCTATCATGTCTGTTTTCTCATTTCGTTTGCTTATGTAAATTGTACAGTTTGTCACTCTTCTTGCATACATCATTGTTATGTTGATGGTGAGGAATGATATTCATGAAACAGAACGAGGTAAATGAGACCGTCACATCTAACAGGAGACAATCATCTGCTTAGCCTTTTCTAAACTATATTGGGGTCGGCTTCCAGTCTAACCGGATGCAGCTGAATACCAGTATTTTACATGGAGCGACTGCCTATCTGACCTCCACAACCCAGTTAACACTAGGTAATACGATACCCTTTGGTAAAGACTGGATGTCAGAATTTCAGGTCACTAGTACCTGTAACGACTGCCAAAGATCTATATATAATATATGGCAGCCGGGACCAACAGCTTAACGTGCTTTCCGAGGCACGGAGGAAACTCGGTATGTCGGGCGGTCACCCATCCACAGACCGACCTAGGCAAGCACAGCTTTACCTAAAGATCGACCCGAGTGGCAGTTCTTATTAAGAGCGTAGACGGGCTGCGTATAATACGTATATATAACTATTGCCGTCGCGCTGCGCTCTAGCAACCGGGCGGTATATGGTAATATGTGAGTGCGATAGAGACAACTGCAGCTCAGAACGATTTTACCTATAAAAAACCTTGACCGATCGACGTTTCGTATTCTCCTGTTTTCTCCTCGAAACCTAAGCCAATTAAATTATATTTGGTATCAAAATTTAAAGGAAGAATAGATCTATGCCCCTATTACTTGTTTTTATTTTAAAAACTTTTCAATTTTCTTTGGTAGTCATCTGATTACGTAGGTAAAAACGGGGTATTTTTTTAGGTTTTTGGTAAGTCACATTTATTTTTGTAATAAATTTTTTGAAAAAAAAAATGACAGGGGCATGCCTTCAATAGACCTGGATTTTTATAAATAAAAACGATTACGAGGCATTATCCAGGAAGAGAATAGGGGAATACATTTGTATGGAAAAATGCAGCCCGTCTACGCTCTTAAGCCACGAGCTCCTCATCTAACAGGAAACATTGCAAAAAGAAAATATTTTGCGTCGACACCTACATAATAATCGTTGCCAGCTGTTAGAATGACATTTTATCTGGGTCCACCAAACGTTAAGTACTACTTACCAGCACGTTGGTAGCTGGCCACATACACATCACTAGGTCTTATGGGCAAGTTGTAGATGTTCTCAGCATGGTCCACGTAAGGTCTAGGCATCACATAACCTTTTGGACCCGCTCGGATCCAATCAACTTTGGGGTCTGAAAAAGAAATATTAACAAGATTTTTATTATGTTGCGAGTAGGCCGTCATCCCCCTAAGCCAAAACTCGGTTCAAAAAGAAAATAAAATAGGCACCATGTTTTGATTGCTTTATACTTTTCATTACTCATACTCTGAAAGTAGGTCATGACATGCCTGCGGAGCGGGTTGAAAGTACTACTTTTCAGCCCTAGAGAAAATCGCTTTCTACTGACAGCTGTCAAATTATTTGATGTAATTGGGAGCAAGCCTATTGCCACCAACTGATGTGATTAGGTGCAAGCCTATTGCCATCAATAAATGTAATTAGGAGCAAGCCTATTGGCATCAACCAATAATCTAATTAGGAGCAAGCCTATTGCTATCCACCGATTTAGGTAATTGGGAGCAAGCCTATTGCCATCAACCAATTTAATTAGGAGCAAGCCTATTGCCATCAACCAAAGTCATTGGGGGAAAGCCTATATAGCCATCAACGAATTTAATTAGGAGCAAGGCTATTGCCATCAACCAATCTTATTAGGAGCGCACCTATTGCCATCAACCAATCTAGTTAGGAGCAAGCCTATTGCCATCAACTGATTTAATTAGGAGCAAGCCTATTGCCATCCACCGATTTGGGTTATTGGGAGCAAGCCTATTGCCATCAACCAATCTAATTAAGAGCAAGCCTATTGCCATCAACCGAAGTAATTGGGGGCAAGCCTATTGCCATCAACGAATTTAATTAGGAGCAAGCCTATTGCCATCAACCAATCTAATTAGGAGCAAGCCTATTGCCATCCACCGATTAGATTTAACCGATTTTAAGTGTTTCTCTTATGTTTACTTTTTAATTTCTTTTGTCGATTTGTTTTTTCTTTCTTTCGATTTAGGGGGCGCAAGCCTATTCCCATCAACTTTCCTTGTATTCGTAATGAAAAGCACAGTGTTTACCTCGGGTTAAAGACTTATTTAGTCCCTCGAACTATTAGCGCCCTCGCTGCGCTCAGGCGCCAAACCCCGTCTCGGGGACTAAATAAGTTACTTTCACCCCTAAGGTAACAATGTACTATTACATTGAATTCTACCGTAAAACGTAATTTTTCATTCCCCAAAAATGTTTTGAGTAGAGTTGATTAGTTCGAAGGACAGAATGCTTGGTTGGAGGCTTCGTGAGGTACTGGGTACAAGAGAATAATGACTATGGAATATTCACACTTACCTGATTAACTTATCAACGCCATTTACATTGTGCTGGTCAAGTTTCATTAAAACTATACCCATGATTTATGTTGTTAAGATGTTTAACTGAATGTTATCTCTTATGTTTTATCATAGTACACACGGCTACACATCAAGCTATACAAAACCAGTTAATCTTGGCCTCACTTTACTAGATCTTTTCGCACAATGAACGATCAGATTATATTGGTTTTGTATAGCTTGATGTGTAGCCGTGTGTACAAATAGGCAATCGATAATGAAAATTAAACTTTACGAAACAAATATAATAAATCTAAATTTACTTACAGTTAAATAATCTCTTGGTCTCAGCTCTTTCTTCAGGCTCAACCTCTTTGAAATCAAACGGGAAACATAATCTTTTCAGTTCTCCCATTATTTTTAGGTTCTCAACAGGACTATGACAACTGAATTCACGTGAACGACTAACAATCAAAAATAGCTATCAACACTTATAACTTGTTAAAACTAACTAATAATATCAACTAGCTAGCTAATAACTGTGGGTATATTTTTTGTACCTCGGCTTTTGTTAATGTTAATTTTAGTTTTTAAAGTTTAGTTAATAATATCTCATTATTCGTAGATCTTTTTGTTATATACTGACGTAAATAATGAATGTGAAGGACATTGTAATAGTCTGGTCTTAAATGTTGAACAAGTAGGTAAAGGTACCTACGTGATAAAAGCAATTATATTAAATACACTGTTTATTTTTGAATCAATCAAATTGAGATCTAACAGTTTATTTATTGAATATTACAAGTAGTTAACAACTATATCAGATTCCTACAAAAACATGCGAAAGCAAAATATTTTTATGTTAACATCAGTAAAGCCGCTTGATGATTTAATGTCATTTGTAGTGAAAGCTATATCTATTTTGTAAATGATTAAGCTAATCATTAACTTCCTACATAAAGAAAATATCAGAATTCTTTGAGGATTGTAAAACAATCTTCTGGTGGAAAAATGAGCACACACGTCAGGCAGGTGTCATTTTTTTTACCCGGACTCGAAACACACGAAACTCAAAAAGTCTTTCAGTTGCTCTTTGCACTGCACATGCACTGCACCGATGCAGAGGTGGCACGACAAGATGAGATATAATATAAGATAACATCTGATATAAAAATTGACGAAACACGAGTTAAATGTAGGGATATGGAAACCATGCAAGGTATTAATATTCAGGGATAAACCCCAGATGCGTCTATTATAAAACAATTTGGAACATAAATAAAGACTTTTGTCAAATATTGTTTTGTAGTTCCAGATATTTTTATGGGAAGGTGATTTCGGCAAGGTGGTTATTTTTCCTGGCTGCAAAGAAGAGGCCATTAAGCTATTGACAAATAAGTTGGTAATAAAATATGAATGGTATAGTTTCAGTAAAACTTGTCTCACTGAATAGCGCGTATCACGAAAGTGCCCAGGCTAAATTCCGATGGTTGCAACGGATGATCGGAGTTTTGTAAGCATCGAATGAGACAGAAGATAAATTGCTTGTTAAGAGATTTAATCCGATCTATCCCTACCGGTCTAACAGGAGGGGATTTCCTCTCCGTATCAAAAGTATGTGCGAGTAAGCCGTCATCCCCTTAAGCCAAAACTCGGTTCAAAAAGAAAATAAAATAGATTAAGACCAACAATCACTTTTGTAGACGGAAATTAGATTTTAATGACTTGCAAAACCTTACAGGTACAGGTAGCCAATCTAGATATGTATGTATGTAGCTATATATACCTATGCTAATACTACAAAAATGCTAGTAATTTCATGGTTCAGTGGCTGAACGTAGATTAGGATCAAGGAAAGGACAGATATCCCTTTTTAGCTCATTACCGTGGGTTTTTTTTAATTAATTTCGAGGGAAGGTACCGCGGGCTAGGCTGCAGGCAATAGCTAGTTAACTTATATAACGGTGTTTTCAATGATATTAAACAAACTAAAGAGAAAACCTTTCCTAATATTCGGGTCTTCACGATGGTTGACCAGAGTCAGTTCGTCCATAGTTGTTGTTCGTTCGTCTTTGTTGTTGACAGACCGTCACAGACCTGAGGTGTCGGCTGAGGTAGAACACCTGCTCCTGACCTGAGTGTAAGGCTTCTTAAGGCAGGTGGCCATGCGACGGATCACTGAAGACACATCTTTCATTGAAAATAATTAAGGTAACTTAAAGTGTCAGCTTGATTATGTTGACAAACTGAGAGTAATGAAATAAAATTATGGTTTACCCCAAGGTAATATTCTGGGGCCTCCCCTATTCCCCCTCCCTATCCTTTTAGTTAATAGTGGTAATTTACAAAATCATCCTGAATAAAAGAAAATGATTATGTAGAGTCAACATAAACGCCATGTAACGTTATAATATTATGCTATTTATATTCAGTTTTACGAAAAACCATAAAATATAAAGTTTATCGATTTTATGGCAGTCATAAAATTATCTAAGTACCTAAGAACTATTAATGCTATGCTTTTTCTAATCTAGAACGACCGATTCCCTGCATGCAATGTACCGGTTCTAAGTTTATCTCGTGTCATGTTCTACGCGAAATTAGCGGTACCTTAGATATATCTTCTTAGAAAAGGAACTAAATGATTGGATGCTGTCTCTTCCCTCAAGCTTCTTTAATATTGTAGTAACTTAATAATTACTGGAAATAAATAAAGATAAGTATGTATTAAAATGATTTGTTATGTTTAGTGTAAATATATCTAGTAAAACATTACTTAACGAAAGTCAAGTTCCTATCTCACATTACATAACTTAACATAACGCCTGTAATCCTCAACCAGTTAGACAGAGATGTACTTAATAGTAAAAGGGGCAGGCCTATTGCCATCAACCAGGCTCAAATCCAGGATCAAATATCTTACGCAGATATTTACTTATCGTGTACATTAAACATTTAACTTCAGAATGTTTAGTAATTAAATCAGAGCAAAAACTTCCCTTTTCACTTATTGAGATAACAATTTGCAGATCTGCGACATTGCTATAACTTAAAGTTACTTTTAATTCAAAACTTTGATTTGAAAGTATCTACTATGTAGTAGAATTACTGAAAGGAGTGTTAGAAAGTTTTGAAGTCCCCATGGTATGTTAGCAACCGTTGCAGTCTGTTCATATAGAAGAAAGGCCATCACATCCCTATGGACCGTTGCCGTCGCCACAAGCACCACCTTCGCAGTATCCAACAAGGATGATGGCAGCAAGGATATCGGCAGATGCGGATACATTTTATTTATTTATTTATTTAGCCTTTTATTTTCCTTAACAATTTGATTTTTTACATTATTTGTCATGCATTAATTAATTTAACATTACATAATTATCTTAGATTATATTTTCAATCAGTGATTCATTAAACAATACCATTAATAAAATTAAACATTAAATGTACCTTCCCATATGTTTGTTGATCATATTCATATATTTTATTATTATATTATTGCTTACTTATAAGTTATAAACATTTGATTTCTTTTCGCAATAATATATATTTATATTTGTTACGTTTCATAAAACATAAAACATTTATTATTTCATTTCATCATCACATTACCTATCACATTTCATATTACATTCTATATCACATTAGCTATTTCATTGCATAATAATATTACATTATCTATTATTATTATTATATTATCAAATTTATAATTTTATCAGCACATTAATAAAAAATAATGATTGGATTCAATTCAATTTATCAATTCATTTCATTAAACATTACATTTATATATTTATTGATCATATTCATAACGTATTTTATTAGTTTATAATGTAACATTTGATCTCTTTTAACAGTATTTAATTTTCGTAAAATTTCATAAAACATTTATTTATCATATCATTTCTTAATAAATAAATAACAATTTTTAGGTTTTGGATCTTAGATTACATATCACATTACATTCCATATCACATAACATAACATATCGTATTACAGTACATTTATGATTTCATTAATTTACTAAATAAGTCAATGGATTGAATTAAATTTAACGTTTCATTTGATTTAGCATGCCTTAGGATACAAAAAAAATATTCTAAATGTTAAGGCCCCTTACGGGTATAGGCCTCCTCCAATTGCCTCCATTGTTTTCTGGTGTTTGCCACTTCCAACCAGTCGTTTCCAGCCATTTGTAATATATCATCGACCCAGCGAGCATGCGGTCTGCCTTTTGCTCTTTTATTTCCAGGGCCTTTCCACTTGGTTACTCGTTTAGACCACCTGGCTTGCGGATAGCGGGCAATGTGCCCGGCCCATTTCCATTTCAATCGCCGTGCGTGTGTTACTGCGTCTATCACTTTAGTTTTGCATCTGATTTTATTGCAATTGATTTTATCCATGAGCTTGATGCCAAGGATGCTTCTCTCCATTGCTCGCTGGCACGACCGTATTTTAGACATAGTATTATTATTGTAGATCCAGGTTTGGGCGCCGTACGTTAGACAGGGTAGTAGACTTGCGTCCATTACTTTTTTCTTCAGACTTATTGACAGTTTCGACTTGAAAATTTCCTTGCAACTCCAGTACTTTTTCCAGGTCATGTTAATTCGTCTATCTAGTTCGTCTGCGTGTCTTGTTTTTAAAGGATAATTGCTTTCCGAGGTAAATGTAGCTCTCTACGTATTCGATGGCGTTTTGGTTAATAACTATAGGGGTTTTCGTGCCGTTCGTAGATATTTTTGTCTTTGAGGTGTTTAATTGCAGACCGATGTTTCCGCTTGCAGCAACCAGTTCCTTTAGCATAACTTCCAGCTGTTTTGATGTCTTAGCGAAGAGGACTATGTCGTCAGCGAATCTCAGGTTGCTAAGATATTTTCCATCTATAACTATTCCTTTCTGGTCCCAGTCTAGGTCTTTCATCATATTTTCTAGGACAGCTATAAATATCCTTGGTGGAAGTGGGTCTCCTTGTTTTACTCCTCTGCGAATATTGAATTCTGTGCCCAGTCTGTCCAATTTTACGCAGCTTGTGCTCTTTTCATATATATCCTTAACAATATTGATGTATACATTTGGTAAATTCTGGTGTTCTAATGCGTCCCAGATACTCTTGTGAGAGATTGAGTCAAACGCTTTCGCGTAATCTACATAGGCTAGGTAGAGATGTTGTTTGAATTCTACGTGTTTTTCGATTATTTGCTCTAGGGTGTGTATGTGGTCGGTTGTTGAGTACCCTTGGCGAAACCCTGCTTGTTCCACTGGTTGACTCCTGTCTATAATTGGCTCTATTCTTTTCTCCAGGCACATTGCAAACAATTTGTACATGGTAGGCAGTAGACTGATTGGTCGGTAATTATTTATGTCAGCTGGATCCCCGTTTTTGTATAAAAGGATTATTCTTGACTTTGCCCAGTTTTTAGGTATTTCTTGGCTGTCCAGTATTTTATTAAACAAAGTTATAAGATGGCTTATCAGCAAGTGCCTTCCATAAATCAAGGCTTCGTTTGGAATATTGTCCGGGCCTGGACTTTTGTTTTTCTTCAGTTTTTGGATGTTTTTCATTACTTCTTCGACAGTGAAGGGTTCAACATCTACATTAGTTCCTCCCCTTTTGTAATTCTTTTTATAACTACTATTACTGATGCCTTTATCTTCATAAAGTTTTTCGTAGAAATCAGAGGCAATTTTTACTAAGTCCTTCCTTGTTTGTTGTTTATGCGTGGATTTTTGTGTCTTGAGGGTTGGAATCCATTTTTTCTCTGTATTTAGTTGTTTGTATGCTTTCTTTTGACTTCCCGTTGTTAGTAGATGATTTTCAATTATTTTCATTCTATATTTCTCGTAATCTTTTTTAAGTAGTTTGTTTGTAGTTTTGTAGAGTGTTGAGAGTTCACTTTTCTCGTCCTTATTTTTTGAAGATTTGTGTTGTAGTTCGGTACGTTTTTTTAACACATAGATGGATACATAGTTGTGCATAAAGTGTGGAGACTCTTCCTGGTGAGTCTCCAAAATATGTTTGATCTTCGCATCATTCGTGGGCGTGCAACACTTTGTCCTTCAACGAATGAACGAGCGTGGGAAATCTTAAAAATAAGTGTGTGATTTAGTGCGGACTTCATAATAATTAAAGTCATTATACTTTAGAACATAAATTAAAATATGACCACTGTTCTCGTCAAAGAATTTAAAGAATTTTCAGGTCGGATCACAAATCATCTTCGACGTAGTTAAGTATGTATTAAAACTAGATACTTACTTAGAAATATTATTTATATTGAGTTATATAAAACGTATTTTATTCATTTATTATTATTATTTATTTTACTATTATGTGTGCACATAGCACACAGTAGACAACATAATATAATTGAGTACAAAGGTACTAATTTTTATACAGCCCTGAAAATAATACTAAGTCATATTTACAAGGTTTCACTTTTCTTGGCCTTGTGGGCCAAGAAAAGTGAATGTTGATAGTTGATACAAATATGTACTTTTACTCCAGAAACATGAACCTTCCAAATAGTCTTCGATTTGGCGACGTTCCAATCATTGGCGACGATCCAAACTAGACCACGCTGCTGTTCACGGCTTCATGTGGAACCTGCAGAGGGATAGATAGGTACGTATGAATAGAGGTTTTTCAGGGTCTGCCAAGTTTGGAGAATAGATGCGCATTGTAACGAGGGGATGATAGGTCAGTAGGTAAGCAGAATATTTTTTTTTCTAAATGGGTTCGCGTTTTACGGCATTTCGCCCGATATGAAGCAGTGGGGCAGTCTAGCGTAAAGCACGCTTGCCTAGTTTCAAACTTTGAAGTGATCTAGATTACAATGATCGGGAAACAGATAACCCGGCAGTAAATAATGTAAGTAAACAGTTTACAGATCTGTTGTCAAAACTTTGACCATAATTTTCTTTTTTTCATGACTTTCAGCTGACTGAAATTAAGTTACAATTGTATTGAAAGCTTATCAAGTATCGTTTTCAAAAAACTTTGAAACCGTTATTGAATTAGATTACTTAAAGTTTCGTTTTCGTTCCCAACGCCGAAGATGCAAATGTGTAAATTCTGGACACGACATTTCACGACAGTGCATCGAATCGTTAAGTTTTTACTACGTTATTTGTTTGTGCTGTTGCAACAATGGATAATTACATTTTCTTATTAGCAAGAAGCAAACCAGAGGCCCAGAACTAACAATATACTCATCGTAGTTTTATAACAGTGACTCAACGTACACAATGCTAGATGGTCTTTTTTTTTTTTTGGTGGGTGGAAAATCATCGAATGACCCCCCCCGCTCTTGGGCAGAGCGAAGGGGAGTGTCAGACTTCTACTGACTAAAAACCGAACCCATGTTCCTTCTTTGCCCTTGCGCCGAGGCCACGTAATCTAGTACAAATACCGCGGCCCCGACAGGCGTCGGCCCTTGCGGGCCCCTCCTTGCTGACATCTCTTTGAGGCGCGCGTGGAACACGAACGCGCCGCCGACACGGTCTGTTGCCGTCATGACGACGGCCGGACGGCAAGCTAGCCCATTACTCACCGTCCACAGGCCCGCGTCTACGGTGGCCGGAAGCCATCACGTGGCCCCCGACGCCCGGAGCGCCTTCCGCGCCTTCCGCGGCGGCTGGGACGTTGAGAGGATCGCTCCCTCTCTCGTTCCGCCACCTCCTTCGCTAGCATCACTGCTTCGCAGAAGGAGGCGACGGCGTCCCATTCCTCCTCGCCCCGGACCATGGCTTGCACCAGGGCCGGACGCGAGAGGTCACCGCCGCCGATCGCCGCTACGAGAACACGGCGGGGCTCCGCCCAGGCAGGGCACACCTCCACAGTGTGCTCCACCGTGTCCTCCGGTCGATCCTCGCAGTGGAAGCATCCGGGCGTTTCCTCCCGCCTGATTCGGTGCAGGTACCTCCCGAAACATCCGTGTCCGGTGAGGACCTGCGTCAGACGGAAGGTGAGGGCGCCGTGGCTCCTCTCTAGCCACTCCTCAAAGAGGGGACTTACCGCCGCTATCGTGGCGTGCCCTGCACGGGGTTGCGACAGTCGCTGTCTCCATGCCGCCATGAGATCGCACCGGAGGTCTGTCCGCCGCGCAGCAATGTGCCGCGGCAGCAGACTGAACCCCCGGTGTAGCGCCTCCGCGCGCCACTCATGTAGGCGCGCGAGGACTATCGCCTCCAGATCCCACGGCGGCAATCCGGCAAGGAGATTCGCCGCCTCGCGGGAGATCGTGCGGTAACCGCGGACTAGCCTTACGGCCATGACCTTTTGGGGCGCGTTCAGGTAGTGGACGGCCCGCTTTTTCACGGCACGCGCCCAGACCGGGGCCCCGTAAAGGGCCATGGACCGCACGATCCCCGCATAGAGCCTACGGCAGGAGGCGTTTGGCCCCCCCAGATTGGGCAGGAGCCACCTAAAGGCAGCCGCGGCCCGCTCCAGTCTGGGAGCCAAATGTCGGAAGTGCTCCACGAAGTTCCACCGGCTGTCGAGGACAAGTCCGAGGTACTTTAAAGTACACTCGACACCGATGGAAACCCCTCCCACCGATAGCTGGGATCCCGACGGTGGCACATTCCCACGCCCATGGAAGCACATGGCCTCGGACTTGTGAAGTGCCACCTCGAGACCCAGCTGCCGGATCCTCTCCACGACTGTTTCAACCCCGCGTGTCATATTCGCGGCCGCCGCCTCGTGCGATTCCCCCCGTGCCAGCACCAACGTATCGTCCGCGTAGCAGACGACGCTGACGCCGTCAGGGAGGTCGGCACGCAGCACCCAGTCGTAACCGATGTTCCACAGGGGCGGCCCCAGAACCGAACCCTGTGGAACACCGCACGACATCTCTCGCCGGTTCCATTCTCCGTTTTGACCAGGGTAGATTACCGTCCTGTCGGACAGGTAGTCCCCGACAACACGACGAAGGTAGGCTGGCACCCGGTGATACCGGAGTGCCTCCCTGATGCAGCTCCAGGGCATGGTGTTGAAGGCGTTGGCGATGTCGAGAGACACCGCCAAGACCACACCGCCCCGAGAGACCGCATCCCCCGTCGTGAGGGCTCTCACGCGCATGATGGCGTCCACCGTCGAGCGCCTCTTGCGGAAGCCGAACTGCTGATCCGCAAGATCCGGACCCATTCCCTCAAGGTGCTCGGCGAGGCGGTTTGCAATTACTCTTTCAAAGAGCTTGCCCACCTCGTCGAGCAGCACAATGGGCCGGTATGCAGACGGCGAGTCCGCAGGGCGCCCCGGCTTCTGGATGAGGACCAGCTTCCCCGTCTTCCAACGACGCGGGAACTGGCCTCTTTCCATGCACGCGCTAAAGAGCCTCTCCAGTCGGGGCCCAAGAGCCTCTGGGTCTAAGGCCAGGGCCCAGGCTTTGCCAGGCAAGCCATCGGGCCCCGGGGCGGTATTTTTGGCTTTAAGCCTCCGTACCGCCACTCTCAGGTCTACCCCAGTCACCTCCGGAATGTCGTCATCGGTTCCTGAACCGTCCGCTTCCGGCACCGCTGGTGGCGGAGCCATTGGCGGGGGACGATGCTCCCCTCGCGAAGGGAACAGAGCGCTCACTACGTCCTCCACGAGCTCGGGCCGGAGACTCTGCGTCAGCGGGGGGCCCCGGGTGCGGAGTTGATTCCGCACCATCTTATAAGGGCGCCCCCACGGATCTCTGTTGAGAGTCTCCAGCATCTCCTCGCGGGCCTGATCCTTGGCCCGCAGACGAGCCTCGGAGAGAACTTTCTTCGCCGCTCTGTACCCTTCATATAGCTCCGCCTCGATGGCTTCCGCATTCGGAGGACGAATGCGGCGCCTGCGATGTCTGGCGTACTGGCGCCGCGCCGCAACACACTGCTGCCGCAGGTGCGACAGCTCTTGCGACCACCAGTACACGTGACGCCGGGCGCTTCCTGGCCGGACTCGGGGCATTGCCGTGTCGCAAACCTCGGTCATGGCCTCCTGGAACCAACCTGCCTCGGTGTTAACGTCGGCGGGCCTGACCGGTGATGACACCCAGGCCTGCACGATCGCAGCTTCCAGGAGGAGCTCCCGGTCCAGCTTCTTCAGCGCCCAGCGCGGACCACTTGGGGTCTGTGGGACCAGCGCGCTCGAGGACTGGGGAGAGACCTCAAACCGGATATACCGGTGGTCGGAGTAGGTCTCCTCCCCCTCCATAACACGCCAGTCGACGACGCGTTGTGACAGAGCGGGGCTGGCGAACGAAATGTCCACCACCGACTCGCCCCGCATCCGCACACACGTGGCCACAGAACCCCGGTTCAGGATGTCCAGGCCTGTTTCCAGAGCCCAGCACTCGACCATCCCACCCCGCACATCCGTGTAACGGGAACCCCAGGCCAAGCTCTTGGCGTTGAAGTCCCCGAGTACAAGTACGGGAAGGGAATAGCCTCCGATGACGACACTTAACTCCCCTAGGGAGTTTTGGAACTCGGCGAGAGTTCGGCTCGGAGAGAAGTAGACTCCCACTACTACGATCTCCCCGAACCGTGCTGCTACGCACCCCTGACCCTTCCTGACCATCTCAAGAGCCGGGGTGCCGGCGGCGGCCGACGCAATGATGGCCACTGTGCCACTTAGGTCCTCCACCCAGTGTGGCCTGGGCGGGACAAAATATGGCTCAGAGACCACGGCGATGTTGATCGACCACTGCGCCATGCTCTGGAGCAACAGATCCTGAGCGCAGGCGCAGTGGTTGATGTTCGCCTGGAGGAGGCTTAATGGGGCCATTAATGACACTCCATTTCAGCCCCCTCCGGGACCTCCTGTGGCCTCACCGCAGTGGGAGTTGCGGTGGTGGCGGATTCAGCAGCGGCATCGGCGGCTGCGTCGTTGACGACGGTGGAGTTGGTGGCAGAGGGCCTTCCCTTCCCCTTGGCCTTGGCGGGTGGAGCGCAGGCCTTGCTCCCTGCCCGGTGCTCAGCCGGCTTCCCAGCCGCCGCACATGCACTGCAGTGAGGCGTGGCCAGGCAAGCCGCGGCCTTGTGACCGGGCTGACCGCAGCGGAAACATAAGTCGCTGCGGTCCACCTCCGAGGTGCATCGGCAGCCTACGTGGTGCCCCACATGACACCGGAAGCACCTCAAAGGTTTGGGCTCCAGAAGCTTCACCTGCGCCCTGGACCAGCCCACCTTGAGGGTGCGGCCCTCCGCAATTTTCGTCGCCACCGTCACAGGGCAGCTAACCGTTACGGTCTGCATGCCCTCGCGATCCGGGCGTAGGGTGCCCGCCTTGATCTGCTCGGCAGAGCACCCCCCGGCCGCAGTGACGGCGGCTACCACCTCCTCCTCGGAGACCGAGTCGTCCAGACCCAGGATGCGCAGACGCCGATCCACTATTCATGTTTTATATAAAAAATACCCTATCAAAAACTATGCATACCTACTTGTTGTAAACTGCGGTATTTTATTTAGATAATCACAACATAATGTATGCAGCTATGTTTTAAACATAAATTATGCATCTGGGGTAACCTACTGTACTTTCGTAGCTATATGTACAGTCAGCATTAGAAGTTGATTAACACTACGCAAAGTTTAAAAGCAGGTTTTTTAAAGACTTGTTGATTTTACTCATTACTAACAAGTTATTGAAGAATAAGGAATATTTTAAAGCATCATTTTGGAAACGTTAAAATAAATAGCTCGAGTTCTGGACATCAAATAATTAAAATTCCGAATACTTCTGTTGTTGAGCGTACCTTTAAAATAGTACCTATGCTAAAGAATAACATACCTACAAATATAATTAAAGTGACTATTTATTTAACCGTTTCTTTGAGATATTCCGCATAATAAAATGACACACAAAAGACAAGTTGTATAGAACTTGTTCTCTGGAAGCTCTATGGTTGTCTCTTCTTTCTCGTGCATATAAAACTTGCAGCATTTCCAAGCCCGTTTGATGAACTAAAACAAGTGTACAGTACACTTATTTAAGTTCATCATATATATAATACATCATGTACACTCGAGTGTGTGAGTCGATAATTATTTTCTGTAAAGTATTAATCTTTACAGAACTTTAATTACGACTAACTAATAAAAACTTAGTACCCGGCAGCCCGTCTACCCTCGGCTACGGTAGCGGTCGAGGCAACGGCGTGGCAAGGGGTGCTAAGAATCCCCGGACGGGATCCGGCTACCAAACATACCGACGACTGGACCTGGCAACATTCAACACGCGCACACTCCGGGCCGACGAGAAGCTAGCGGAACTCGAGGAAGAATTAAGCAGGCTGCGATGGAGTATTGTCGGATTATCTGAAGTCCGAAGAGAGGGGGAGGACACGATAATCCTGAAATCCGGCAACCTGCTCTACTTCCGAGAGGGAGACCGGCAGTCACAGGGTGGTGTTGGGTTTATCGTCCACAAGTCTCTCGTGAATAACGTGGTGAAGATCGAGAGTGTGTCGAACAGGGTGGCGTACCTTATACTCAGAATATCCGCAAGATATTCGCTGAAGGTCATACAGGTCTACGCCCCGACCTCGGCATACCCCGACGATGAAGTAGAAACCTTGTATGAGGATATTTCTAAAGCCATGCATGGTTTCAGAACTTACTTCACCGTTGTCATGGGGGACTTCAACGCGAAACTGGGCAAACGAAGCGATGATGAACTTCAGGTGGGGCAATTTGGAATTGGACAGCGGAATCGCCGGGGTCACCAACTGGCCAGTTTTATGGAGAAGGAGGGCCTCTTTATGATGAACTCCTTCTTCAAAAAACGTGAGCACAGGAAGTGGACCTGGCAGAGCCCCGATGGTGCGACTAAAAATGAGATTGACTTCATCATGTCTACCAACAAGCAAATGTTCAATGATGTCTCTGTGATCAATTCGGTGAAAACCGGAAGCGATCACCGAATGGTAAGAGGCACATTGAACATCAATATAAAGCTGGAAAGGTCACGACTGATGAAGTCTACGCTCCGTCCAGCACAGATCCAAATCCATAACTCCGAGAGCTTTCAGCTTGAACTTCAGAATCGCTTCGAATGCCTAGGAAGCTCAGTGGACGATTACAACGACGGGTTCGTGGAAACTGTCCATACGACTGGATCTAAATTTTTTAAGATTCGTCGTACAAATAAGACCAAAAAACTCTCAGATCACACTCTCAGGCTCATGAAGGAGCGGCGTGAGATGATCCTGCAGTCTTCAGACGAAGCTCGGCAATACCGGCAGCTCAATAAACAGATCTCCAAATCCTTGAAGAGCGACCTCCGCCGCTTTAATACCGAGCGTATTAAAGACGCGATTGAACGCAACAAGGGCTCCAAGGTATTTGCAAGAGATCTGTCTATTGGGCAGAGCCAGCTCACGAAACTGAAGACCGACGATGGCAGGATCGTGTCCGCCAAACCGGAGCTTCTGAGAGAGATCGAGAGTTTTTATGGGCAGCTGTACACGTCAACTAGTCAACCCGTCGAAAATCTAGCGAAAGACCCCAGAGCTAGACTGACCCGACACTATACCGAAGACATCCCGGATGTCAGCCTGTACGAGATTAGGATGGCTCTGAAACAGCTTAAGAACAACAAGGCGCCGGGTGATGACGGAATTACGGCCGAACTGCTGAAGGCGGGTGGCAAACCGGTCCTTAAGGCCCTTCAGAAGTTGTTTGATTCCGTCATACTCGAGGGGAAAACGCCGCAGGCTTGGTGCAGGGGTGTGGTGGTGCTCTTCTTCAAAAAGGGTGACAATGCCCGGTTGAAGAACTATAGGCCCATCTCACTTCTAAGCCATGTCTACAAGTTGTTTTCAAGAGTCATCACGAATCGTCTCGCACGCAGGTTCGACGATTTCCAGCCTCCCGAACAAGCCGGATTCCGAAAAGGCTTCAGTACCGTAGACCACATACATACGCTGCGGCAAGTTATACAGAAGACCGAAGAGTATAACCTGCCTCTCTGTTTAGCGTTTGTGGACTACGAGAAAGCCTTCGATTCGATCGAGACTTGGGCTGTACTGCAGTCTCTCCAACGGTGCCAAATTGACTACCGGTACATCGAGGTGTTGAAGTGTTTGTACAAAAACGCCACCATGTCAGTCCGACTTCAGGACCAGACCACGGAACCTATCCTTCTGCAGCGCGGTGTGAGACAGGGAGACGTCATATCTCCGAAACTGTTCACCGCTGCATTGGAGGATGTCTTCAAGGTTCTGGATTGGAAAGGACTTGGCATCAATGTCAACGGCGAGTACATCACTCACCTTCGGTTTGCCGACGATATAGTGGTCATGGCTGAGACCATGGAAGACCTCAGTAAAATGCTCGATGACCTCAGTAGAGCTTCTGAAAGAGTGGGTCTTAAAATGAACATGGACAAAACCAAGGTTATGTCGAATGTTCATGTAACACCCACTCCTATCAAGATCGGAGACTCTACGCTCGAAGTTGTGGACGATTATGTCTACCTGGGACAAACGGTCCAGTTGGGTAGATCTAACTTCGAGAAAGAGGTCAATCGTCGAATCCGACTCGGCTGGGCAGCGTTTGGGAAGCTGCGCGGTATCTTCTCGTCCAACTTACCCCAGTGTCTCAAGACGAAAGTCTATGACCAGTGTGTGTTGCCAGTGATTACATACGGGACCGAAACGTGGTCGCTCACAATGGGCCTTATCAGAAAGCTCAAAGTCACCCAAAGGGCAATGGAGAGGGCTATGCTCGGAGTTTCCTTGCGTGATCGAATCAGAAATGAGGACATCCGTATGAGAACCAAGGTTACCGACGTAGCCCGAAGAATCGCCAGACTTAAGTGGCAATGGGCAGGGCACATTGCTCGCAGAACGGATGGCCGATGGGGCCGAAAAGTTCTCGAATGGCGACCGCGAACCGGAAGACGTTGCGTTGGAAGGCCTCCCACTAGGTGGACCGATGACCTGGTCAAGGTTGCAGGAACCCGCTGGATGAGAGACGCACGGGACCGGTCAATGTGGCGACGCCTGGGGGAGGCCTATGTTCAGCAGTGGACGTCTTTTGGCTGAAATGATGATGATGAATAAAAACTTCCCGGGTCGTTCTGCTACTTCTGCGAGGTTATGCTGTTTTCGGCGAGGTTAGTTTGTGGATTGCTAACTATCACAACATACTGAGTTCCTTCCATGCTTTGGAAGCACGTTAGTCTGTTGGTCCTGGGCCTGCAGTCTCTACACTAAATATCGTTAAAAATCTGTCGCAAAGCCGTATCGATGTCAAATTTCTTTAATAGATTTTCAACCTTAAGCTGTTGAAATAACGATATTTAGTGTAGGGCTACCCTGGCTGTTATTTGAAGATCTTTGACAGTCGCTATAATACGCGTATTAGAAGTTCTAAGTTTGTTAAATAATAAGGTAAAAGTACTAAATTTCCAGTCTCAAAACAAAAATAATTCGTTGGAAAATGTCTAGGTAAGTGAAGATTCTTTGGAAGACTTAGTAGAACAGTAAATGAAAGATGAGGAAGCTCATACACACGGATTCTTCCATATTAAGCAAATTTCCATTAAACTCCTTTCTTAACATGCACATTTCATCATCACTGCTGCTTATCTTCTCTTCTGACTTCTTAGTCGATACACTCTTGTCAGAGTGGTCGTGGTTGCGCAGACGAGGTACACGGCGAGATGTTTGTTGGGTCGTTGACTTCCCCGAGGACTGCTCTTTCAGCGATGTGCTTCCATTTCTGCCGGTTGGAGACGTTGCGAGTACACTGGACCATGGTAGACTTAGTAGCCTTTTTGATCAAGTCTGTCCAGCGAGTCGGTGATCGGCCGCGAGATCTTTTGCCTTCCACTTGGCCTTGAACTACCAGTCTCTCCATCGAGTCTTCATTACGAGTAATGTGCTGCTGATTATATCTATCTATAATAAAATCTAATTAAATTATAGAAAAATCCTGACTCATCAACGCACAGTCCATATCCTTGGACCTAGAAAGCTAAACTGAAACTTTGCACAGAGGTTCTCTTTAAAATGTAGACAAGGAACAAGCAAGGATTTTTCGAAATTCCACGCGCGCCTCAAAAAGATGTCAAGCAAGCCCGCAAGGGCTGACGCCCGTCGGGGCCGCGGATTTTTGTACTAGATGACGTGGCCTGGGCGCAAGGGCAAAGAAGGAACATGGGTTCGGTTTTTAGTCAGTAGAAGTCTGACACTCCCCTTCGCTCTGCCCAAGAGCGGGGGGGGGGGGGGGTCATTTGATAATTTTCCACCCACAAAAAAAAAAAAGGAAGTTAATTAAGAGATGAAAGTTTGCATGTAAAATCATTATTTTTACGCGGGCAAAGCCGCGGGCAGTAGCATCATAGTCATGATGCGCACTAACAAACGTTGTCAGATATTGTGCCAGTGTCACTTGCCCATATGTGGTCATTTAGAGTAGGTATGCCGCGGATGTTGTCTGCCCATATTTTCTGTATTCTATGTTAATAAACTCATCGAGTTTAATGAGGTTCCAATGCAGAGTTTCTAATCACAACATCAACGCGATGAAATATATCGAAAGTCCCTTTTTTGCTGCTTTCATAACATAGGCTATAATATTCCCACTGATGGGCAGGCCTCCTCTCTCTATGGTTCCTCTAATAATTACGGAGTGGGCCGTAATTTACCACGAGAGACCAGTGCGGGTTTGTAGATGTCACATGCCCTCGAATTTTGGCTATACGACATAATGCCGTTTTCCTCATGATGTTTAAATAGAGTTTGGTACACATTATAATATTGTAAAGTACCTATAAATTCGGTTTTTACTTCCTGTACACATCGTTAAAGAGTCTCAATATTCAATTTAATTAATTAACAAATTGACCCTTAAACTTACTTTTAAAGTATTTAA
This sequence comes from Diarsia mendica, assembly GCA_949316265.1. Classification (NCBI taxonomy): domain Eukaryota; kingdom Metazoa; phylum Arthropoda; class Insecta; order Lepidoptera; family Noctuidae; genus Diarsia; species Diarsia mendica. The sequence goes on from OX438897.1 coordinate 19,315,289, forward strand.
CAATTAAGTATACACAAGCTAGTTCTGACTTTACACTTCGTATTCGGTATTTCCCATGGATAATTAATTCATGCTTCCCTTTTGAGGTGCAACAACTGTGAATCGTTGTTTATTGAATACTCATTATCTTTGATTACAAAAAACGATGGCTAGAGCAGCTAATAAGCTAGCTAGTAAGTTTACAAAATACACAATTATCTTTACTGAAAAACAGATTGAATCACAGAAATATCTACTAACTTAGAGAATGAAACGGTTTTGGAAGCCGGTTCATCATCGCCTCTGATTTTTTAAGCAGCTAAATCTTTGTCTGAAGAAACTGCTGCCAATTCTCATCTATATAGCTCCAAAGATTTACACTATCTCGACCACCAACAATAAGGTCTGTAATCCCTTTTAAAATAAATAATATAGAGTCAAGGAAATTGATCTAAAAACGGACACAGTACACGCACATCAGATTTTTTGGATCCATGTGCGTATTGAGTAGATAATTATCAGTTGCTTTGGTGGAAAAAAAACATCCTGAGGAAATCAAGCATGCCTGAGAGGTTGAGAGATAGTTCTCGCCAGCATGTTAAGCCAAGTCAGAGGCCCATGGGTGGCATAAAACATCTAGAACAACACAATAAAGCATTAAGCATTTAAAACACGATAAAGAAAGAAGATTAGATCAAACATAACATTCAGCATTCTTATCGATGATGTTACGAAACTTACGATACCTTGTGAAAGTAAACACTAACTAATTGATACCTTCTGTCATGAGGTGTGAAATTTTTGTTCTGTTTTATTGTGGATGTTATTAAATTATTGCTCGCAGTGCAAACAATGTATGCAGTAAGAAAGAAAAAGCAGTCATCACAAGATGATGACTTTTGTCTCTATCAGTACCATTCAAGACAGAATCCACTAATATTTCAGGGTTTAATTTACAAACACAAATAAAACACTTATCAAAAATTTAAGAATTTACTTAGATAATAGGTTAGAAATAAATAAATTACATGGCGAACGTATTTGGAAATAAATTAACTATGATACATAAACACAGAGATCGGGAACTATGACGTAAGAACAATAATTTCTGGCGTTTCTGGTGACTCTACTTTATCCTCTTTCTCCTTTTCAGCGCTAACTTCCACTGGTGCTCGTTCCTGGCACATGAGGGTCACAGGGTCTCGCATGCGCTCCGGTCCACAGTTTTCAGTCGCTCCTAATAGCTTGAACTCGTCCTGTTCGTCTAAGTCGGACTCGAGCCGGCGACGTCCTGCGATCACTACCTCAACGGCGCGCCCGTCGCTCGCCGACCTGTCTCCTGCGCCGATTTCAACACGGTACGGCGTACTCGGCTCCACGAAAGCTTCCATCACATGAACATCAGATCTCTCCTGAATATCGTGGTCCCTGTCGACCGGCTTGTGGCTCTTCGAGAGTATGTCTAAGATGCTGAGCGGTAACTTCTTGGGCAAAGCTACGACGAAGACAATGTTCTGCACGTCGGCTTGAACGTTGAACTCGCCATCCTGGCGCTGGTCGTAGATGGCTGGCGCGGCGGCCGCGGTCGCGAGTAGGCAGGCGAGTGCTAGGAACATGGTGGTGCGTGCGCGCGGCAGATCTCACATGCGCTGACTGCGCGTCGCGTGCTCCCGCGCCGCTTTTACCAGCCACCCGCGAACCAGTCTGAGGCTCGAAACGAGCACACTGTAACGGTTAACACGACATGAATACTGTGTGGACCTAATTTGTCGGATGATGCCTTAAAGTGTTAATTATCAATTTAGAATTTAAATGACCACAGCGAGCTACCAATGTCTGCTTACTTAGGTTCCCTGAGTCATTAATTCATAGTTCACGTTGGGTTCCATTGTTTCATTGGTTCCAATTCTGAACTGTGTTATTGTTGATGCAGCCAGTATGCTTTTTGTTTTCTATTGATGGTGAATGTCAAAATTTCGATGTTAAAACACGGTCATAGTGAAATCTAGGACTTTTGTGAAGCACCGCGTTCTACATTAACTGACTTTGTGATGGATGTATCCGTCAAAACAAACAGGAAAGTGGTGAATGTCGTGTACTCGTGTCGTGGCGCGCCGTGGAACCGCTTGGCTGAGCTCGCGTGTGACAGTGACCGCGGGTCATCGATACGATAACCGAGTTTCGCCTGAACTCGATATACAGATAGGATCTAAACTCAACTCGGCCCCCAACTGCGCAGATCACCAACGGATGGTAATCAAACTACGCAGGATGCAAAACTGCATATACTCCTTTGTCCCGTTACTTTCCTCACAATGAGGTTGTTTTCCAAAAATATCTTGTTCTGATTAAAGAACACAAGGAACCTTTTATAGCAGTGCTTATTTTAATAGCTCACATTATATTTCCTTATAGAATGCAGGTGACGCTAGCACTCCATTCGGGATACAGTTTATTGTTGAATGAGGCTGGTAAGGTGGTACGGACCTACAAGTCCATTAAAAGAAATCATCATTCGTTCACTGAACTCTTGGATCACTTTGAGTTTGTTTACCTCATAATAAACATATGAAACATTGAAAACTTTCACTTCACAAAGCAATTACCTACCTGCTTGCCTACCCTCTTGGGAAAAAGGCGTCAGTTTATGTTTTTTTTTCGTATATAGAGTCAGACTCTGAAAACTGATATAGCCTCTAGCGACACATAGGTACATACATTTACCAATCATTACCTTTGTGTCTTGCTTGAATCACGAGGAGCGTGTGGCTAAATAATAAGTATTAACCGCTCGGGACGATCATCAAGTGAAACCGAGCTTTCCTGGGTTCGTCCGTGAATGGGTGCGATCACCCATTAAATAAGCACCGAGCTTTCGCTACTGGTAGTCAGTGGCTTCCCAAGTAGTATCGTATTACTCAGTAGCCCAGTACTAACTGGATTGTGGAGATCAAATAAGCACTACCTACTATTCAGCTGCTTCCGGTTAGACTGGAAGCCGACCACAACATAGTTGTGTAAGGTTAAGCAGATGATGGTACCATGTGTCTCGAATTATCTACGTAATTAAGGAAATTAGGTACAGACACTGTTATGACTGCTGATCTGTTTAGTTTCGGTTTATTTATTATTTATTTATTGTCTTACATGTAAAACACTGGTTAGTAGGCATGCATTAAAATTTCATGGCACAGTACTAACATGCACCCTGTAAGGGTTTCATATTATTATGACTTTAATATTAATTATTCATCAATTAAACATTTAATGATAATATCAGACATGTAGGTCTTGTTTATAAACGACGTTCTATCACCATTATAAGTGGTCTATTGTATTGTATAGTTCTAAGAAAGTCCAGTTGATGCGTTGTTTGGGTTCAGACTTCGATTTGCTGATTAATCCTGGTATCACTATAGATCTAAGCATAATGCATGATTCTACGAACGAAATAATAAGTTAAAGGAACCTAGTTTATAAGCTACATTTTTACCAAGCAGCACTCAACCCGCTCTAGGCTAGCGTGGTGGATCAAGTGAATCGCGATGCTGGTTCACTCCTTTTTCTATGAGACGACAGGCCAAGATTAATCGGTTAGGCCTAGTCTCGCACTCTGGCCTAGCTTGTGTCCTAGACGTACACCGCACTAACAAACAAATGGCATTATTTTCACCGATGACGTAAAATCTCCCCCCGAAGACCGCAACGATGGTGTTGCGGTTTTCGTGAGCATAAAAGACTCTATTTTCATAAAATCGTGTCATGATAAAATCTAAGTGCGATAGCTTGCTAGAGAGTTTGAGAGTTGTTCTTGGGCAGACTGTACAACAATTTGAAATAAATAAAATCTGAGAAAAAACACTATTAAAAAAAAAACGTTGCCCCACACTAGGAATTTCTCCTGTATCGTGGGTGCGTTCACAAACATAATTATAAACTCACATGTAACCCTGACCCGAAACAAGTAGCTGCAGGCCACACAAATATTTGTTCCGTGCGGGGATCGAACCCGCGACACGCAGCTCAGCAGTCCAATCGCTCATTGCAGCCACTGCGCCAACAGTGCCGTCTTTCATTTTCTATGAAAGAAAATCGTTTTTCTTTCATGAAACATTATAATTTATAGTAATTATATTCAGGACCTCGGAATTTGTTTGTGTATGAGATTTTTTTGTGATAAGACAAAGCTTTTAATTTTTTTTTAGCATAGAGCTATAAAAATATTAAAAGCTTTGCCTATATTGAGCTTTTTAAACGGCTGTTGTTTTGACTTTCTTAGGAGTGCTGTCTTTGGAATCCCTGAATTACTTGTTCTTATAGAAGAATAACTTGGAGAAGTTTGGATGAAGAGTCAGGTTATGCAAGTCACTGACTAAAATGCATTTGATTCAATATTCAATCCCGACGATTTTTAAAAGCATTAGATTTCAACTTCAAGTTGTTTGTCCGACTTTGATGAAAAGTTGTACTTGTATATTTAATTTATGAATAAAGAAAGGTTGTACTTCGTCAGTATCTATTCATAAAAACTGTCAAGATTTTCTGGAAAACTAACCACGTAACATCACGCTAAAATTTCCCCAAATTGTAAGGCAGAGGTAGGTTTGGAACTTTCAACGTGTAAAAAATGAGGGTGTATTATGAGAAGGCATGGCCTATAATACTTAATACATTCACATTTTGCCTGATATTGTGTGTGGTGTTTATGTCTCTTTTTGTAGTTTTTCAGTACAAATAAATTGGTATAAGTATTCTGTCTGGACTGAAAAAGGTACTTATCTGATTATGTAGTTTTGTTCAGCTGAGATGTTTGAAGCTCATGTCATGACGATACTCACGAACTGTTTGCATTAAATCGAAAGAAACAAAGGTTTAGGGATTTTTCAATAAGAATTATTTTATTTATTTTCAACGAAACAATGTACACGCTTACGTACCTATATTAACTTAAAAACTAAAATAAATGCATCTTTCCATGGCTCTGTCTTCGCTCAATATTGTCAGTACAATATAGGTAATAAATTAACTAATATAAACTGTAAAATAATTGTTACTTTGAATGCCAGATTCCTACATTTCATCAATGGTTGATTATAATACTAGATCTGTAAGCTTTCACTCATAATTTAACTGCGCTTACAGCGAACGTAAATATTTAACAACCATTGATGGCTTAAATGATTCGTTTGCAATATTAGGAACCTGGCATTAGTCCACAAAAACAGTAAAACTATTGATAATTCGTTAATTAATCACATTTTTCTGCTTTTGTTGTTAGTGATGGCGAGTTTTTCTCAGTAGCGGCATCAGGAAACTTGCGAGACGCTGTTTCAATCTGTGAAAATAATAATCGAATTAATAGAGGATCATTTATTATTTACATATATTATGGCGGTGCTTTTATGGATCGTTCGACATGAGAATTTTACGAGTATAAATATAACTGATTTAACACATTTCGAGAAACAGATCATAAGTTGTTTATGTACGTTATGTTTCTTAATATTAATGAATAGTTTTGCATGATTCCAAATGAGCGTGACAAAATAAAGTAAGGGATCATTTACCTGAGTAAGTTTACGCGATTATCTGGGAATGAAAAGAAAAACATGGATTGAATCAGTTTTTTTGCCTTCGCGGTACCTATTGAATCATGCACAACTATAAAGTAATATGACTTTCATGAACTTTTAGAGCTAGACTTTCGGATTAGAGTAGGTATAAAGGTATGTCTTCAGAAAAAATATTCCTTTAAGTCGAACATTTAGATAAGGACTAAGGTTTCGTTTTTACCTTTGTGCTTTCTCTTGTTTCCTCAACGACCCGTCCTTCTTCTGGATCTTCAGCTCGTTGCCCATGCTGACGTCACTCAGCGGGGATGCGTCAGCCGGCTTGGCTGGCTCCTCAGGCTTCATCTCTTGCGGCTTCCCTTCCGCGGGCTTCTCTTCCTGGGGCTTCACTTCAGGCACCGGCAGAGAAATCACTTGGATTGACGGCGAAGAGGAGTCTTGAGATGAGGATTCTTGAGGCGGCTTAGGCTTGTACTCAGAGGCGTACTCCTCCATAGCAAGGTCGAGAAGGTCGTCCATGTCCCCGAGGGCGGACAGCAAGGACTCGGCAGGAGCCACGGCGATCACCACACCGTCGATGTTCAGTCGATAGTTCTCTGTTCCATTCTGTCGCTGGTCGTAGTGCTTCACGTTGCAGTCGGGCGTAGGCGCCGCGCTCGCCAGCGCCAACACCGCGCTCAGCAGCGCCACCTCGCACACCACTCGTCTGTAGTTGACCATCGCGGAAGCTGTCTGTGGGCGCACTGAACTTCGGTTGCGGCTGTGGGACCCGCTATGTATCCATTCTCCGCTGCATCTTTTATTTATTTGCCCAGATAGCGGTACAGCCAGACGCGGCTTCGACTAACCGCGCGACCCGTCGTAGCTAAACTGGTATTAACACAACAGAATTGTGTAATAAATACAGATATACACAGGTATCATCCGTTATGTTAACACGGATATTATTTTACAAGTAATTCCCTTTAACTACAAGGATTAAGCCTATCCGTCCTTATGTACAAAATAATCCTGATAAATAAGATGAATGTTTGTTTACGTTATATTTTTAGAACAGCAGGTATTAAAGATGCTTTATGAGGCCGTCGACTCAACCCAATAACCCGTTAACCTCTTGCTATCGAATGCAAACCAAACAAACGGATAAAAGAATTGAGATCCAGTTTTTTTGGCCATATAGGTACGACTCATTTTGCCTTGGCTTTCGGTGAGTGTGATCATTAAAATGAATAATGATACCTAGTACACAGTGACAACAGATTTAAATAAAATATAGTTGCCTATTTTATTAATAATTGATATTCAATTCAACTTTGAAAGTAAGGGGCGAAGGGCAAGCAACATAAAGAATACTTAAGTTGAATGAAAGTGGCACAAGTTTGGAAGCTTGTACTTAATTTACTAACAGTTGACATTTTTTAATCCCCTCTTGGTACAAGCTTACTACCACCCTGTTCTACACTACCTACATAGGCCTGTATATACTCAGATCATTTGATCTGAGAGTATATAAAAAATTATACGTTTTTCAGTGTGAGATTTAATAGACAGAAACATCCTTCAAGTTCCGGCAGACATAGGTAATCCTACTAATATTATAAACGCGAAAGTTTGTAAGTATAGATAGATGGATGTTTTTTACTCTTTCATGCAAAACTACTGAACGGATTTGAATAAAATTTGGTACACAGATAGTTCATAACCTGGATTAACACATACACTGAGAAAAAAGTATTGTTAAATTAACAATAAAAGTTTGCGAAATAGGAGCCAACAGAGTAAGTTTGTTGCCGCAGCAACTTTTTTATTGCGAAAAACTATTGCGAATGTGACAAAGTGGAAATGTGTACTTTGTGGATTATCACATAGCGAATTTCACAAACGCTCGTTTTCACAAACTTACTCTGTTGGCTCCTATTTCGCAACTTTAAACGTGGAGATATCACAGTGTTAAACTTATATAATCTAGCAACGTACAGTTTGCTATAGTTGCAATCTTACAGTTGCGATTAACGCAATGTTATCTTTCAACATTGTGGTTCCAGCTATGTACACTTTGCTTTGTTAGCAACCTTCAAGTTGTGGTTCCAACAAAGTTGTGATGTAAAAACTGGCCTGCAGTTGTGATTAACGCAATGTTATCTGTCAACCTTGTGGTTCTAGCTACGTACACTTTACTTTATTAGCAACCTTCAAGTTGTGGTTTCAACAAAGTTGTGATGTAAAAACTGGCCTGCAGTTGCGATTAACGCAATGTTATCTGTCAACCTTGTGGTTCTAGCTATGTACACTTTACTTTATTAGCAACCTTCAAGTTGTGGTTTCAACAAAGTTGTGATGTAAAAACTGGCCTGCAGTTGCGATTAACGCAATGTTATCTGTCAACCTTGTGGTTGTAGCTATGTACACTTTACTTTATTAGCAACCTTCAAGTTGTGGTTTCAACAAAGTTGTGATGTAAAAACAGGCCTGCAGTTGCGATTAACGCAATGTTATCTGTCAACCTTGTGGTTCTAGCTATGTACACTATGCTTTATTAGCAACCTTCACGTTGTGGTTCCAACAAAGGCGTGATCTAACATTGTGATGATCGCCATTTTACCATTGCTATTTCCGCAGTACCATATTGCAGGTATAGCAATGTTACCATTGCTGCTCCCGCAGTACAATATTGCTGGAGTAGCAACATTGTACTGTGGGAACATAAATGGTAGCATTGCTATTTCTGCAATATGGTACTGCGGAAATAGCAATGGTAAAATGGCGATCATCAAAATGTTAGATCACGCCTTTGTTGGAACCACAACGTGAAGGTTGCTAATAAAGCATAGTGTATAGATTAGCAATAGTAGAATTATTTAGCGTTGCACATGCCAGCAATGCACAGAGCTTCTAGAGTGCTAAAATCTGAAGCCCGGTGTATTAATCATGTGCAACGTCTTAGAAACGGGAATGACTATCTACATAATAAAAAGCAGTTATCAAAATGTCACCAATTTTTAATCAAACATTAAGTTATAATTAAACACGTAGGTACAGCTTGTAAACCCCTTTTTCACCACAGATAACCACACCACAAATAACACTTTTTCACCACACGCACTTTTTTTACAGTTTTACTTTTCACGACGATTATCGACGCACTCGCAGACGCGCCGACGGCCATAAAACCTCTGTAATAATGTCTCTGTGTGTCCGTGCGGTGTACTTCCTTCTTCCTTCCTAAATTCCGAAAATCCGAACGGCTAGAAGAACTAGAATTAGATAATTAAAATCAGGTGTACCAAGTGTACCGTACCAACATAACGCACGCGCCGCGGAGATATATTCTCTCTATACGCTATTACGAGTAGTGTTGCCCGCCACTGCCGACCGAAGACTAAACTAGATACCGATCGATTTTAACAACTTTACCAAATTCAAACATTGTCGAGAATGAACTTTGTGATTTTCACTATAGTTGATTTGTATTTTTATCTATGTTAGGATACCCTCGCTAAGTTTGAATTGTGTTTATAGCAATTTGAACATTGTTAGAGAATTATGCACATTGTGAACTCGTGCCCTTAGAATTGTTAACCCCACAGAGTACAAATTTGGAATTTTATAAAAAAAAAAATTCAATGCCACAACATAAAAAATCAATGTGCTGCTTAGGTATATTGCGAACGACACAAACTTTAACTTTGTGAACACCTTTTAATAGATATTGCGATTTTATCAAAGGGGATCTTTGGTAAATTTAATTGTTAATGGTGTAATGTGATGATTATATAATATCATTGGCCAAAGCATATAAAACAAGTGCAACTTAAATTGCATACTACACAAACTTCAATTATATGAACCCCACCCACAGATTACCAACTTATACGATTTTATCAAAGGGCTCGATAATTGCTAACGCCACAACATGTCAAAGTTAATGTCGAACACCGGAACCATGCACAAACGTATAACCTGTGAACCCTTTCTTCTTATTGTTAGCTTCGCTAACGAAACCAGCATGAATGGAATGATAGATTTAGATACATAATAGGATAAAATTACTTTTGACCAGAAATCAGCCATGCCATAAGTGAACCTCTCAGATTACCATATCGTGATTTTATCAAAGGGCCCGAAAATTGCTAACGCCACAGCATATAACATTAATGCACAGCTTATATTGCAAACCACACAAACTTTAACTTGGTAAACCCCACAGATTCCCAACATGTGATTTCAACAACGGGCCTGAAAATTGATAACGCCACAACTTATAACATCAATGTACGGCTTACATTGCGAACTACACAAACTTTAACCATGTGAACCCCGCATATTAACACTTTGCGAATATATCAAAGGCCCCAATAATTGCTAACGCCGCAATATCTAAAGTCAATGCGCAGCTCACATTGCGAACTGCACAAACTCTAACCATGTGAACAACGCATATTAACACTTTGCGAATATATCAAAGGACCCAATAATTGCTAACGCCGCAATATCTAAAGTCAATGCGCAGCTCACATTGCGAACTGCACAAACTCTAACCATGTAAACCCCGCAAATTACCACTTTGCGAATTTATCAAAGGGCCCAATAATTGCTAACGCCACAACGTCTAAAGTCAATGTGCAGCGCACATTGCGAACTACACAAACTTTAACCATGTGAACCCCGCTAAATACCACTTTGCGATTATATCTAAGGGCCCAAAAATTGATAACGCCACAATATTTTACTGCGGGGTTCACAATATTTGCGTTTCACAAAAAAAAAGTTGCTGTGGCAGCAAAGGTTATTTTGCTGTAATCTCAAAATTATTTTGTCACTTTCGCAAGAATTTGCCCGCAATGTAAAACTGCAGCTTTGTCTCAGGATTTTTTTCTCAGTGTAGGATAATCTTTTTTTTTTTTTTTTAAACGTGCCTTACCCTAGGAATTTCTCCTGTATCGTGGGTGCGTTCACAAACATTCAAACTCACATACACAACCAAACACCCAGACCCGAAACAATTATTTGTAGGTCTTACAAATATTTGTTCGGTGCGGGGATCGAACCCGCGACACGCTGCGCAGCATTCCAATCGCTCAGCCACTGCGCCAACCGTGTCCCGATCCCGATTGTATCTTTTCCCGTGGGATAATTTTCGAGTTGTAGCGGGTGAGGCCGCTGCACTGAGAAAAAAATCCTGAGACAAAGCTGCAGTTTTACATTGCGGGCAAATTCTTGCGAAAGTGACAAAATAATTTTGAGATTACAGCAAAATAACCTTTGCTGCCACAGCAACTTTTTTTTTGTGAAACGCAAATATTGTGAACCCCGCAGTAAAATATTGTGGCGTTATCAATTTTTGGGCCCTTAGATATAATCGCACAGTGGTATTTAGCGGGGTTCACATGGTTAAAGTTTGTGTAGTTCGCAATGTGCGCTGCACATTGACTTTAGACGTTGTGGCGTTAGCAATTATTGGGCCCTTTGATAAATTCGCAAAGTGGTAATTTGCGGGGTTTACATGGTTAGAGTTTGTGCAGTTCGCAATGTGAGCTGCGCATTGACTTTAGATATTGCGGCGTTAGCAATTATTGGGGCCTTTGATATATTCGCAAAGTGTTAATATGCGTTGTTCACATGGTTAGAGTTTGTGCAGTTCGCAATGTGAGCTGCGCATTGACTTTAGATATTGCGGCGTTAGCAATTATTGGGGCCTTTGATATATTCGCAAAGTGTTAATATGCGGGGTTCACATGGTTAAAGTTTGTGTAGTTCGCAATGTAAGCCGTACATTGATGTTATAAGTTGTGGCGTTATCAATTTTCAGGCCCGTTGTTAAAATCACATGTTGGGAATCTGTGGGGTTTACCAAGTTAAAGTTTGTGTGGTTTGCAATATAAGCTGTGCATTAATGTTATATGCTGTGGCGTTAGCAATTTTCGTTCCCTTTGATAAAATCACGATATGGTAATCTCAGAGGTTCACTTATGGCATGGCTGATTTCTGGTCAAAAGTAATTTTATCCTATTATGTATCTAAATCTATCATTCCATTCATGCTGGTTTTGTTAGCGAAGCTAACAATAAGAAGAAAGGGTTCACAGGTTATACGTTTGTGCATGGTTCCGGTGTTCGACATTAACTTTGACATGTTGTGGCGTTAGCAATTATCGATCCCTTTGATAAAATCGTATAAGTTGGTTATCTGTGGGTGGGGTTCACATAATTGAAGTTTGTGTAGTATGCAATTTAAGTTGCACTTGTTTTATATGCTTTGGCCAATGATATTATATAATCATCACATTACACCATTAACAATTAAATTTACCAAAGATCCCCTTTGATAAAATCGCAATATCTATTAAAAGGCGTTCACAAAGTTAAAGTTTGTGTCGTTCGCAATATACCTAAGCAGCACATTGATTTTTTATGTTGTGGCATTGTTTTTTTTTTTTATAAAATTGCAAATTTGTACTCTGTGGGGTTAACAATTCTAAGGGCACGAGTTCACAATGTGCATAATTCTCTAACAATGTTCAAATTGCTATAAACACAATTCAAACTTAGCGAGGGTATCCTAACATAGATAAAAATACAAATCAACTATAGTGAAAATCACAAAGTTCATTCTCGACAATGTTTGAATTTGGTAAAGTTGTTAAAATCGATCGGTATCTAGTTTAGTCTTCGGTCGGCAGTGGCGGGCAACACTACTCGTAATAGCGTATAGTCTATAGAGAATATAATATCCGCGGCGCGTGCGTTATGTTGGTACGGTACACTTGGTACACCTGATTTTAATTATCTAATTCTAGTTCTTCTAGCCGTTCGGATTTTCGGAATTTAGGAAGGAAGAAGGAAGTACACCGCACGGACACACAGAGACATTTACACGTACATAGTCTGTGCAGAAATAGGTTTTATGACCGTCGGCGCGTCTGCGAGTGCGTCGATAATCGTCGTGAAAAGTAAAACTGTAAAAAAAGTGCGTGTGGTGAAAAAGTGTTATGAAATTAATAATATTAATATCATGGCGGACCCATTGTTCGACTTTTTGTTAGGCATTTGCATCTTTTGCATTTGCTGCCTACGTGTTTAATTATAACTTAATGTTTGATTAAAAATTGGTGACATTTTGATAACTGCTTTTTATTATGTAGATAGTCATTCCCGTTTCTAAGACGTTGCACATGATTAATACACCGGGCTTCAGATTTTAGCACTCTAGAAGCTCTGTGCAACGCTAAATAATTCTACTATTGCTAATCTATACACTATGCTTTATTAGCAACCTTCACGTTGTGGTTCCAACAAAGGCGTGATCTAACATTGTGATGATCGCCATTTTACCATTGCTATTTCCGCAGTACCATATTGCAGAAATAGCAATGCTACCATTTATGTTCCCACAGTACAATGTTGCTACTCCAGCAATATTGTACTGCGGGAGCAGCAATGGTAACATTGCTATACCTGCAATATGGTACTGCGGAAATAGCAATGGTAAAATGGCGATCATCACAATGTTAGATCACGCCTTTGTTGGAACCACAACGTGAAGGTTGCTAATAAAGCATAGTGTACATAGCTAGAACCACAAGGTTGACAGATAACATTGCGTTAATCGCAACTGCAGGCCAGTTTTTACATCACAACTTTGTTGAAACCACAACTTGAAGGTTGCTAATAAAGTAAAGTGTACGTAGCTAGAACCACAAGGTTGACAGATAACATTGCGTTAATCACAACTGCAGGCCAGTTTTTACATCACAACTTTGTTGGAACCACAACTTGAAGGTTGCTAACAAAGCAAAGTGTACATAGCTGGAACCACAATGTTGAAAGATAACATTGCGTTAATCGCAACTGTAAGATTGCAACTATAGCAAACTGTACGTTGCTAGATTATATAAGTTTAACACTGTGATATCTCCACGTTTAAAGTTGCGAAATAGGAGCCAACAGAGTAAGTTTGTGAAAACGAGCGTTTGTGAAATTCGCTATGTGATAATCCACAAAGTACACATTTCCACTTTGTCACATTCGCAATAGTTTTTCGCAATAAAAAAGTTGCTGCGGCAACAAACTTACTCTGTTGGCTCCTATTTCGCAAACTTTTATTGTTAATTTAACAATACTTTTTTCTCAGTGTGGTAACAGCTAGTAAGGTCATAAATGAACTTGAAACGGAACAAAAGCTTAGCGACGCGAAGCCTCATTTCAAAGTTTTAAACAGTCGAGCTTATATCAACATTTCCTCATCAAACAAGACTGTTCTGTAAATATCAATTAATGATAAGTAATGGGCGTTCGGTGGCACAGATCGGGTGCGGTGGACCAACCTGTCGCTGATGGGCCGCGGACAGCTTTCAACTAACTGTATCTACCACCTACTTGCACCATCGGCATCGCAGCATCGTCGCCGATAAACGGTAAACGGTAACATTTTACTTTATTTGCCCTTTTCTGGGCTAATTCTTCGGGATAAAGAGACTGTTTTGAACGGGACTGTTATCATTGCTACGTATTAAGGAGTTAAAAGGATAATATCCGATTTATTTTTGTACCTAAACAAATGATCAACAAATAAACTTTTTTTTTTTTTGAAACCTCGTTTGCAAGATACTGCCTTATGTGACAAGAACATTGTAGCTCTATCAAGTAGGAAAATAACTCGAAGATATAACAAGTACAGTTAGGTACTTTACTAAAAACAGTTCAAATATTGTTGCATCAGCTAAAAATGTATTTTTCGGGGTAGGTATTCATCGATTTGGTCCAGGAACGTGCAAATTAATCGTAGGCCGAAGCCGATTAATTAAAACCTTTCATATACGATATGCACTGACGCGACGCTCTCTCCATAAATTCATTGTGAAAGGTTAAGAGGAAACGCGAGTGCTGTCTCTTTCTACTATCGCTGTCTCTCTCCGTCCCCCTGCCCTCAAATTCGTGCGATAAGGACAACTGTAGAAAAAAGTTAGAATTCGAGGTTTGGCTCTCGCCTATTTCCTCCTCCAATATTGAACCAATTTAAAAGATATTTTAGACAATGAATAAGGAGGTTATATGGGTCATACTCAGAAAAAGTGTACATTTTGAATTTGTAACTAAACTGATAGGTAACGATACTGAGAATCTCCGTCACGAAACTGATGTCATAAGGTATGGTGCACATGGATTGGTCGAATAAAACACCTGATTATATTTGGCTTATCAGTCTTATTTAGATTAATAAAAATAAAAATACCATAAACATTGGTAATTATTTACTTAAATTCCATTAAAAAACCTGTCGGCAACTATACCTGTGTATTAATACACAGGTATATAGATATGCACTTTTAGTTTTTGTGAACTAAGCTTAACAATTTCTCAGTTTCGTAACGTAACGCAATTTTACGCAATATAACGAAAATGATAATAAAATCTGAGAAATCGTAACCTCTAAAAATGTTTTTACGTAAACCACGGTTTTACCACGCAAGCACTGAGTGTATTCTTTTAGATAATACAAAAGATATGAAGAAAACATGGTAAGTAAACAAAAAACATAATAAACTTACCAAAATAATAGATGTTAATCACCCTGAGGTATTTTTTGTATATTTACACTTTCTCACCGTCTTGACTTCACGACTGCGGCGAAAACATGATGGCTGCCGTGACAGTGATTTTGACGTAAGTAATAACGTTGCCAAATTAGAAAAAAACTATTTAAACCACCTTAAGTCCTCGCGTTTCAAATTTTATCACGCGTTACTAACCCTGAGTAACGAAACTTCATAATTTTGGGACAACATTTGTTTAATTAAAATAAATCCTTCTGTTTAAGATTTACGGATAAAATTGGTCTTATTTAGTTACTTGATTCATCAAGAATAATATAACCACAGTCAATGTTAAAAAAAGCGATGAATATTCGTAACAATTCATCTCTTAAAATGTGAAATCGTCATTGGGACACCAAAAAAATGTATGGGGGCATTTTTATCAATGTTTTGAAAATCAAAAAAAGTAATCTTATATTGAACATTTAATTGAAAATACCAGAGAAATCATCGTAGAATTAGACTAACATAACAAAAAGGGGGGATAAAAGAAAATATATCATAATACTAAATATTTACATAAATATGAAGTTGCGGGACAAGAAAAGACACCAAATGTACACTTTTTCTGAGTATGACCCATATACTACGCCGCTATGTTTTTCTTTTTTCGTTAATAGTTGTCAAATTTGTACACTAGGACTCTGATAACAGCGATCTAAACAAGCAATTTTGAGCATTTTTTGAGGGTTCTAGTGCTTATAAAAATAATTTATCACCAAAAAGGAAAACATAGGGGCATAGAAATAGTTAATATTTATTATTCTGTAAAAAACCATTGCTCTAGGGTCATTAACCAAAAAGAAAACAGGCGAGAGCGTTTGTATGGAGAAAAGACCACTCACGTTTCCTCTTAACAGTCTTCACAGTAATTAATATAATATATCGACTTTACAACTTTTATCGACACGCCAGATTTCTAGACAAGAGCTAGAAACTGTTATAGCTCTTCACAAACAGGTCTGGCTTACTTTCTACCACACCTAGTTTTATTTTATGTCAGTTCAAACGTGCCTGTGCAAAATTGCCGTACAGCAGGATGTTGAATGCATCACCAGTTGAATGAGCAGGTACCTAGTAAGAACACTAAAATCTAAAATACCTAGGTAGTACCTACAAAGTGTGCCAAAATATTGTTCTCACTGCCTATACAGTATGCAGATATGCACTCTCCAAGGGGTAGTATTTATTTGTATTCTGTGCCAAGGGGGCTTAATCAAGTCACATCCTACCGGCGTAAACGATGATAGACTCTTTTAGAAATGTTTAAGATTCATTGATTATTATTAATTAGGTATGCCACCTGAGATTCAAAGGTTGTGTATTTTTACACGACTGCCCCAAAAAAAAGAGTGTTATGTTTTTTCATTTTCAGTAGACGTAAAACTTTTGAAAAAATACTGGAAGTCATGGGCTTTGCCCAGCAGTGGTATGACGGGGTTGTCTCCAGGAAGAGACAAAATTTAATTAACATTTTGGTGGAAACGGATCCCGGGATCCGAAGAGACGACGGCATCCGTGGTTAATTCAATCGGATACCCGATTCGGTGGAGATAATCCCGATATGACTACCTATATTTATAGCCTTCCGGCCAGGTTGATATGCCACATCAATTCTATCCCCTTTCACAAGTGCCTAAAATAATAATGTGGAACTACTGATAATAAAATACAACATTACCTAGTTCCATTATTTTCAGATACTTTTAAAATGAAACTAGGTAATGATAAAAAATTCAACATTAGTTCCATTATTTTCAGATTCGTTCATAATGGAAGGAATGATAACAAATTCAAAATTAGTTACATTATTTTCAGATTCGTTTATAATGGAACTAATGATAAAAAATTCAACATTAGTTCCACTATTTTCAGTTTTTTTTTTTTTTAAATGGAACTAGTGATAAAAACATTCAGTAGTTCCATCATGGAACTTTCAATGGTACTAGTGACAACGAACCTACTCCGCGTGCCTAGAAGAAACCGAAATTTTGTCATGTCGAGCGGCTAGCTAAGCAGCATAAAAACTGTCCAAACCACCGGTGGCTAAGTGCCCCAGATTGTGTGCAAAAAGAATTCTGTAGCATTTTGTTCTTTATGCACACTTTTCTAAACTTTTTTATCTTTCTCAAAGTGCCGTTCTGCAAAATGGTAGCCCCAAAATAGAATTTGGAACTGGTTTTAAAAGTAGTTGGTGTTAAGTGTAAAGTGAATTCTTTTTCACCGTTGCATTCCCATGCAAATCATCCAGTTTCTCAGATAACAGGATCTCCGGGACAACGGTACTGCGGCTCAGTCGTCAATCCGCTCGCTGGCTGGCTGGCTAATAAACCCTCATCAGATTAACACGGCATGGCGGCATGCGAGACTTTAATTAGGTACCTACTTATATTAAGAGGGCCGCGATTTCTATGATGCATTTTACTACTTAGGATCAATAAAAAAATAATCAATTACAACGAAGCTTTAACGACCTTAGGGTCAAGTGGTTGAAAAGTCGCTATTCCATGAGATATCGGACTCGATTCCCAGACCGTTATTGGATTTTTTAGTTGGGAAGTTCGTACCGAATAGCAGCTCGGGATCTGGATTTGTGACCATGATGGTATAGTACCTATACAAACCTAAGTACTACAGGAAAAACTCTGCCTAAACCTACAGGGATAAGAGACGTGAGGTCATGATAAGCCTCCTCTCGATAAGTTGTTTGGACTCTGGTAAGGACCTATTTTCCCACAACAAGGGCTTTATTTATCACACAAGCGAGTTGCGAGCGAGAGGAAAGCGGGGCGAGTGCGCAGCAAGCTCGCCGCGAGTTCGCAACGTATGTGCGGCGAACATACCGCGGGTGCGCAGCGACCTCGCCGCGGGTGGGCAGTGAGTCGCGGTGTACAATGCGCGTTTTGCACATTCAGTGCCAGGATGGTCATTATAAATTGTCTATATGGCATCGACAACCCCGTTCGCCGGGGGCTCGCTGCGCACCCGCGGCACCTTCGCGGTGTGTTCGCCGCGAACACGTTGCGAACTCGCGGCGAGGTTACGGCGTACTCGCACCGCTTTCCACTCGTTCGCAACTCGCTAGTGTGATGTAGCCCTTACTTTGGGTGATGAATGTTGGTAACTACCCGTACTTTGTAGAAATATTATCGTAGTGGAGTGATAGGGAAGTATATAGGTAGTCTTGTTGCTACAAGTTGAGCTCGTCCATCCATTTTCCATATTAGGAGCTGATCCAACCCATACCCGGCCACTAGATGTTGAAAAAACCGGCCAAGAGCGTGTCGGGCCACGCTCAGTGTAGGGTTCCGTAGTAATAATTCTTTTTTTGTTTGAAATACGGGCCAATGAAACTTGACCTCTGGATTGTATAGGCGCTCATACGATTCAGGGACCAAATTATATTGGTTAACTG
Organism: Diarsia mendica; assembly: GCA_949316265.1. NCBI lineage: Eukaryota > Metazoa > Arthropoda > Insecta > Lepidoptera > Noctuidae > Diarsia > Diarsia mendica. The sequence goes on from OX438897.1 coordinate 19,333,845, forward strand.
CAGTTTCCATCTGTTGTTTCCATCCAAGTTCAAAATAATTTTCCTAGAAAGTCCTTATAAAGTTCTACTTTTCAGTTTTTTTTCGTATTTTCTAAACTTATGGTTCAAAAGTTAGAGGGGGGGGGACGCTTTGTTTTTTACTTTTGGAGCGATTATTTCCGAAATTATTGACATTATCAAAAAATGATTTTAGTAAACCCCTATTCATTTTTAAATACCTTTCTAACAATATATCACACGTTAGGGTTAAAATTAAAAAAAAAAACACTTCCCACTTTACATATAGGGGGGCTACCCTAATAAAACATTTTTTTCCAATTTTTATTTTAGCACTTTGTCGGCGTGATTGATACACATATTGGTACCAAATTTCAGCTTTCTAGTGCTAACGGTCACAGAGATTAAGCGAGGACGGACAGACGGACAGACAGACAGACAGACAGGCAGACAGACAGACAGACAGACATGGCGAAACTATAAGGGTTCCTAGTTGACTACGGAACCCTAAAAACGTGTGGCACTCGGAGACTGCCGCGGTAAAGCTATTGCATAGCATTTTTTGACAACCTTGTTATTTTTCGTAACCTAGCAACCTAGGCTTAGGTTATTTTCGTTACGGAATTTCTGGATTCGGTCTCCACGCTCAAGGCCCGCGATAGAAGCTATGCAATAAATAGCTTAAAAGTTTCTTGGGGAATTCACGCTATGGAACAACCACAATAATACGGAGTGTCCACACTTTTCGCCAGAGAATCGTCTTGAGCCCGAGGGCCCCGAGGCAATAGCGAAAAGTGAACCACCCCGACCCGTGGTACAACTGCGATGTCCAACTGGTTGTACTACTACGGGGAAGTAAATTTACCCATGGTTCAACTCTTTTTTCTGATATTTATGATTATGACCCGTGGTACAACTGTGGAATTATGTCCAACTGGTTGGACCACGGGGATAGGATGATCGTGTAAAACAAACATACATGCAACGCATGTTGTACTCCATGACGCGCGCTCGCTTCGCTCGCATATTACATAACACTATTGTCTTCTGTTCCCGAAGTGCCGGGCCTCCGCCGGCCTCCTTCGTCGGCCTACGGCCCGGTGCCCATGCCGCCCATAAAGGATACTGTCGCGAGACGGTCGTATTATAATTTTGGTTAAAAGAGGAGGTAGTAATTGCATTGCACTTCAGCATTAATATATAACCTTTTCCTGTTTATTACCAGTAGTTGTTCCATAGATCATACATTCAATTCCCAGAAGTACAACTAGTTGGACCAAGGAAAGAACAACTCACTGTAATTGAACCATTGGTAAAGATATTTCCCCATAGAACAACCAGTTGAACCCAGTTGAACCATAGGTAAATTTACTTCTCCGTAGTACAACCAGTTGGACATCGCAGTTGTACCACGGGTCGGTCACTAAAGTGAATAGGTACTCTAACGCGATCTCGTTTCGCTGCAGTTTCCATCTGTTGTTTCCATCCAAGTTCAAAATAATTTTCCTAGAAAGTCCTTATAAAGTTCTACTTTTCAGTTTTTTTTCGTATTTTCTAAACTTATGGTTCAAAAGTTAGAGGGGGGGGGACGCTTTGTTTTTTACTTTTGGAGCGATTATTTCCGAAATTATTGACATTATCAAAAAATGATTTTAGTAAACCCCTATTCATTTTTAAATACCTTTCTAACAATATATCACACGTTAGGGTTAAAATTAAAAAAAAAATCACTTCCCACTTTACATATAGGGGGGCTACCCTAATAAAACATTTTTTTCCAATTTTTATTTTAGCACTTTGTCGGCGTGATTGATACACATATTGGTACCAAATTTCAGCTTTCTAGTGCTAACGGTCACAGAGATTAAGCGAGGACGGACAGACGGACAGACAGACAGACAGACAGACAGACAGACAGACAGACAGACATGGCGAAACTATAAGGGTTCCTAGTTGACTACGGAACCCTAAAAACGTGTGGCACTCGGAGACTGCCGCGGTAAAGCTATTGCATAGCATTTTTTGACAACCTTGTTATTTTTCGTAACCTAGCAACCTAGGCTTAGGTTATTTTCGTTACGGAATTTCTGGATTCGGTCTCCACGCTCAAGGCCCGCGATAGAAGCTATGCAATAAATAGCTTAAAAGTTTCTTGGGGAATTCACGCTATGGAACAACCACAATAATACGGAGTGTCCACACTTTTCGCCAGAGAATCGTCTTGAGCCCGAGGGCCCCGAGGCAATAGCGAAAAGTGAACCACCCCGACCCGTGGTACAACTGCGATGTCCAACTGGTTGTACTACGGGGAAGTAAATTTACCCATGGTTCAACTCTTTTTTCTGATATTTATGATTATGACCCGTGGTACAACTGTGGAATTATGTCCAACTGGTTGGACCACGGGGATAGGATGATCGTGTAAAACAAACATACATGCAACGCATGTTGTACTCCATGACGCGCGCTCGCTTCGCTCGCATATTACATAACACTATTGTCTTCTGTTCCCGAAGTGCCGGGCCTCCGCCGGCCTCCTTCGTCGGCCTACGGCCCGGTGCCCATGCCGCCCATAAAGGATACTGTCGCGAGACGGTCGTATTATAATTTTGGTTAAAAGAGGAGGTAGTAATTGCATTGCACTTCAGCATTAATATATAACCTTTTCCTGTTTATTACCAGTAGTTGTTCCATAGATCATACATTCAATTCCCAGAAGTACAACTAGTTGGACCAAGGAAAGAACAACTCACTGTAATTGAACCATTGGTAAAGATATTTCCCCATAGAACAACCAGTTGAACCCAGTTGAACCATAGGTAAATTTACTTCTCCGTAGTACAACCAGTTGGACATCGCAGTTGTACCACGGGTCGGTCACTAAAGTGAATAGGTACTCTAACGCGATCTCGTTTCGCTTCTTTCAAACCGAATTTGTACTTGTTGTATTAGGTAGGTAATGTAGGTAGGTACCTAATTCTAATAAGTTTGATCACGTGATATCTTTTCGAGCTCGAAGTCTCGAAGTACAAGTTACGACGATGAAAGGAAGATTAAAATAATACAATATGAATGGTAAAACATACTTTTTTTATTTCAGACTGCTTTTCTGCTTTGATGCGACATCATAAAATAGGTAACAGAATAAAACGCTACGGGAAGACATTTTTGTGCTTCAAAATGGCCAAATTACATATTTTATATAATACTAATATTATAAAGAGGTAAAGTTTGTTTGTATATTTGTTAAATTGTAAGGGGTAATCTCGGGATCTACTGAACCGATTTTAAAAATTCTTTCACCAATAGAAAGCCACATTATTGCTGAGTGTCATAGGTTATATAAAAAACCGAAAAATAAAAAGGCTTTTACGTGGTAGTCCGTTTTGCAAAGTGAATCGGAGAAAAATCCAACGCAGCGGAGGGCGCGGGATGGTTTCGGGTTTAATTCGGTTCGCGTTCGTGGGGGCGTGGGCCGTGGCCTTTTACATCTGATCTGAGAGGTAGGTACCCGCGCGGCTCAGTCGCGTGGTCGGCTCCTTACGCAGCGGACGTCCCCGAAATTGAATTTTCCGAAACGTAATTAGCACACTTTCGACTAATTAGGCCCAACGAAGTGGGCACGGGTCAGCTAGTATTTTATAAAACTATTCGTGCAATATAATTCTGTTTCACAATCGTTTTGGCTATAATGTACACACGGCTACACATCAAGCTATACAAAACCAGTTAATCTTGGCCTCGCTTTACTAGATCTTTTCGCACAATGAACGATCAGATTATACTGGTTTTGTATAGCTTGATGTGTAGCCGTGTGTACAGCTGTCTTAAAACAAGTTATAAGTACTTAACATAAGTATAATTGTTAATGACAACATGCTTCTATTCTCTGAAAGATAGGCAGTGGTGACAAAATATTGAACTTAAAATGTATTTTGAACAACTGGGGGCCTTTTTTTTTTTTTTGGTGCGTGGAAAATCATCGAATGACCCCCCCCCCCGCTCTTGCCGCGGCCCGGACGGGCACAACTGGGGGCCTAAGATGCCTATTTTAGCAGGATCATGATAGGATAGTAATATGAATTCCGGTAAGAATCGTAAAATGCTTGCAAAGTGACAATTCATAATATTAATTACTGAGTCTGTGATTTCAAAGAGAGTTTTGAGAAAAGGAAAGGGACTCTTAAAAACATAAAACATTAACAGATGAGAAATCGAACAGAAGGGTGGCTTATTGTTTTGCGACCATTTTACCGTGATTCTTATTAGTATCCTACTATGACTATGCTAAATCGACCATTTTAGACCGAAAAATCACGATCATAAACATAATATCAACTTCGATCACAATATTTTAATGAATATTATTACAGGTTTAAGTATCAAACAAAGAAAATAAAACACAAACAAAGTATCACTATCCAAGTATAAGGCACTTAGGAAGATAGTACATTAAAACTAATTATAAGGCACTTATACTACAATTATTTCGTAACTTAAATCTAATTTAAAATATCTTAACATGAGTACAGAATAACACCTAGCTCCTGAGAGAAATAAGGACCGTCATGGGCGCTGCCAAGATTATATTCGGAGAAGTGTACCTTTAGCTCCAAGAATCATTTTTTTTTGCACTTGAGCTTGGTTAATTTTTTTCTGAATATTTTTTTTAAAATCCCGCCCGGTGCTAAGATCAGTTAAACACAGGTAACTCAATAGCGCAACAGCTCAAACCCATTTTTTTTAAATATTAACAATCACAGGTCTGAAACAAAGTGAATAACATTTGAAATCATGTTAAAATTATACTTATTCAGGCAATACCAAAATGGCAAATAACAGTGTACAATGTAAACAGTTTGAATAGTAAAGATAACTCTAAGGTAACGGTAATGTAACTTATAACAGTAATTTTATAACAATATGATAATATCAAACACCTTACTTATCTATTATCACATTTTTATAGCTAATCTTTTTGAAACACAACTCAAGTACTTAAAAAAAAAATGTTGGTACTTGCTGAGCTTAGAACAACAAACTACAGAATATCCTCCAAAATTAAGAATAGAATAGAATAGAATAGAATAGAATCTTTATTTGCTTAGAATGTAGGTACATAAAAATAAGTTGTTGACATTATACAATAGAATCCATGTACATTCTGCCTTAATATAGCATGCAAATGTAATACATAACACTAGGATTATAAGGATATTACAAAGAATTATCATTCAAAAAGTCCTGCACAGAGTAATAACATTTGTCTACAAGTAATTCTGTGAAACGTTTTTTGAATTTTTGCAACGGTAAGTTTTTAATTTGGTCAGGTATTTTATTAAAGATTGCTGGGGCCATACAAATCACATTTTTCTTTAATAAACTAGTTTTATATACGCCCGTGCATAGTAGATTTTTGTATTGAGATCTCATAGCTGTACTTCGTTTTCTAGTTTCTATTAAAGTTGCAAAAAGACATCGATTTGTTATTACAAATATTGCCAATTCAAGGATATAAAGACATGGGAAGGTTAGTAGTTTATGAGACTTAAATATAGGTACGCAGCTGTCTGTTACTTTAAGTCCAAATATAGCTCTCAGACAGCGCTTTTGAGCTTTGAAAATGCTTTCTCGATCACTACAGTGACCCCAAAATATTATACCAAATCTTAAGATAGAAATTACTAGACCATGGTAAGCCACAAGTATTGTCGATAGATTTACTTTTTTCGATAGGTTATGCAACATAAACGCGGCTGTGCTTAAACGTTTACATATATCTTCTGCCTGCGGCTTCCAAGTTAACTGGCTGTCAATTATGATTCCTAAAAATTTTGTGCTGTTTACTTTTTCTATAGTTTGGCCGTTGTAGATTATATCCATATCTCCTGTAAATATTCGTTGGTAAAAGTTCATAATTTTAGTTTTTTGAAGATTAATAACTAAATTATTATTATCAAGCCACTTTACTAAACTACTAATTGTATTGTTTATGTCATTTACATATGATTCTTCATTAATACGTGAAATAATAGTTGTGCTATCATCTGCAAATAATACCATTGGATGAAGTATATACCGTGGAAGGTCATTAATATATAATAAGAATAATAAAGGTCCAAGCACGCTGCCCTGCGGGACACCATATTTTATTTCCTTAAAAGACGATAAAGATTTTAATTCCTTTCTAGATTTCAAACATAGGCTCGATATCTCCGTACATTGTCTGCGACCTTTTAAGTACGTTTTTATTAAATGAAGGACATTGCCACGAATACCGTATGCGTGTAGCTTGTATAGAAGGGTATCGTGATCTACACAATCAAATGCCTTCGACATATCTGCATAAATTGCGCATACAGGTATTCTAGAGTCTACTTTTGGCATTATTCTATGGAGAAAGTCAAAAATAGCCATGTTTATGTTTTTATTTTTCCTAAAACCCTTTTGTTCGTCACATAGTATGTGGTATTTTGTGAGAAAGTTATAGAGAGATTCATAGATAATTTTTTCTATGATCTTTGAGAAGATGGGAATTAGGGCAATTGGTCTATAGTTTTCCATTTCGTCTTTATCATTCTTTTTAAATATTGGTTTTACTATAACAGTTTTTAGACTTTCTGGAAATACTCCAGAGTGTATGCTTACGTTAATGATATGAGCAAGGGGCGCAGCTATACAGTTAGAGACAAATTTTACAACTGTGGTTGAAATCCCGTCATAGCCAAAGCTTTTTTTATTTTTTAAGTTTTTTATAACACGCGTGACATCTTGAGGAATAACTGGGTTCATAAATATTGAATGTGGGTTCATATTTATTTTAATTGTGTCTTCTGACGTATGTTTTGGTATTCCTGAAATCTGTTCAATGAAGAAAGTGTTGAAAGATTCGGCTATTGCATTAGGGTTTGATATTACTTCATTTCCTTTTTTTATGTGAGTAATGGGTTCCCTTACAACTTTATTGTTATTAATAATTTGCCAAGCCGTCTTGGATTTATTTTTAGAATTATTTAATAAGTAGTTATTCTGAGCTTTCTGGGTTAGTTTAATGATTTTCTTAAATCTTCTCGAGTAATTAATAAATGTCCTTTTATTTTCACTAGTTGGTTTTAGTCTCTGTTTCCACAGTAATTGTCGTTGTCTTTTACTACATGTTCGTATCCCCCGAGAAACCCATTTTAATTTTTTCTCCGATTTTATAGTCACTAATTTGTGAGGGAAACAGAGATCGTGTAAAATTTGGAACATTTCTAAAAAGTTATCATAAGCTTTGTTGGAATCTTCAGTGCTGTATACATCAGAGAACGTTAGGCTTTGGAGATGTGTTCTAAATTTAATAAGATTTTCCTCAGTTATATCTCGTCTTAATGCTCTCCACGATTTTATTCGGCATAACTTGGTTTGATTGACTTTTATCTTCATTATTTGGGCTGTGTGGTCAGATAGCCCGAAATCGATTACTTCATGTTCGCAGTTTTGCTTAAAATTATGTGCAAAATTGTCTAAACAAGTATTACTGATAAATCGCGTCGGTTGATTAATTTCTAGTTTAAGGTTGTAGCTCCTAAGAAAGCATTCAAATTCTACAGTCATTCTATTCCTGTTTAAAACATCTATATTAAAGTCTCCACATAAAATTACTTTTTTTTGAGGTTTGATACACACTTTTCTTAAGATGAGATCTAAATTTTCATAAAACTTACTTAGGTTACACAGTTTAGGAGGTCTATAAACACATATACATAGGCGTCCCGGTAGGCAATCATTGATATTTGTTACAAGTGTTCAGCTCCAACTAGACTGGAAACCGATTCTAAGTTCATAAAAGGCTAGGCAGACGCTCATTGATTTTAGTTATCACAATCTTCTTCTTAGTGTATCGATCGCAATCTAAATGTTCAGCCCACAACTGAGCTACTAGGTTGGCGCTGACCGTAGCGTCCATCAATTCCTGTAGTACACAAACAACAGGACATGCAGGACACGATATTCACTGCCTCATTGTTTGTGGAACAGCACCACATTTACACTCAATAATTGATGTTAGCTATCACAGTGCTCAGTATACTCATCAGCGATGGTCCCAAGCACATGGCTGAAGAACCCGTCATTGTGCTTCAATCTATAGACCGCGGTGGTGAGGTAACGTTGTACGGCGGCCGCACAGGACACTAGCGGCATGCCGTCGCTGCAGATGGAGCGAGACGCGCAGCATACTGTGACTGCTTGGCGCCAGATGCGGGTACTCACTGGGGAAGAGGTGGAAAAATATCAACTATGTTATGGTGAAAATATAAAGTATAATTCATGTGGAAATCTTTAGTGTTTGAGATGAGGGTAAGGCAGTACCTCCACGGAACTCGAGCTGTAATAATAGAATAGAATATGTATTTATTCGTCAATGGACAGCAGCAACACAAAAGAGCAGCACATACATAAACAAATAACAACAAACATTATACAGCTCAACTGCTTAACCCATTGACCGCCACGGTCAAGTAAGACGACGAGCCAAAAAGAACCTTAAGTCGACAGACTTAGAGCACTAGTTTGCTTGTTCGGCTTGTCGTCTATACGTGACTGTGGCGCTAAAAAGGTTAACAACTAATACCATTCAATTACTTTTCCATTGCAAGGCAAATACTTTTTGTCATACATTGAAGACTTAAACTGTAATGCGTTCAATTTTACGAGCTTGCTGCGCTCGCTCTGGAATCCTGACTTTTTCAATTGGTAGGCTTGGCGAGTCTACAAAATTACTTCTTGCATGAATCCGAAATGGGGTCATGGGGACTAGCCCTTTTCGGAAAACTGAAGATACACCCTATAACTCGTTGACGCCCATGATCGTTTATTAAAAGTAATTTTTCGTTTTTCAAAAGTTGTTGTCTAAATCATAATTGGTTAACTCTCTACCACATATTCTTTTTTAAAGGATTTTTCTGTATGATAGGGAAAATCAGACAAAACCCCCCTTAAAGAAATCCTGTACCTGTGTATTGTATACTTACAAAAATGCTGCATATCCGCGTCGCAGTGCTGCAGCAACTGCTGTATGGACGAGGAGCCTTCGATGTGAGGCACGTTGTTCCCCGTCACCACTAGAGAGCCCGGTATCACTGCTTTACGAACCAGTTCTTCTACTTCCGATGTCAAAGCCTATAACATTCACAATCTATGTTAGCCTTTTGACCGCCACAGTCAAGTATAGACGACAAGCAAAAAGACAGACTTAAGGTACTTTTTTGCTTGTTCGGCTTGTCGTCTATACGTGACTGTGGCGCTCAAAAGGTTTATAACCCTCCTTCTGGGCTTCGCCGCAGTCGGGTAAGAAAGAGCCGCCGTATGCACTAGGTATCATCTTGTTATGGACTTAGGGCCGATCGACATCGATCAGTGCCAGTCCGATTTGAGATGGCCTTGCGCAAATTTTCAACAGCTAGTTGCAGATGTTATAGTTATACAAAGTGTCTCACACAAGTTTTAAAGTCAATTGTAGGTTTTATTTTTAACTAGCACTTTGCCCACGGCTTCGCCCGCGTGGATGTCGGTTCAACTACAAATGTGACGATTTTCCATACAAACTTTCATCCCCCTTTTCACCCCCTTAAAGGTTAAATTTCCAATAACCCCTTCTTAATGCTCCCCTACATTATAATAGGAAGCCGTGTGCAAAATTTCACATTCCTAAACACAAGTAATAAGATTTTCCATACAAACTTTCCACTTCTTTTCACCCCCTTAAAGGTTAAATTTCCAAAAACCCCTTCTTAGTGCTCCCCTACATTATAATAGGAAGCCGTGTGCAAAATTTCACATTCCTAAACACAAGTAATAAGATTTTCCATACAAACTTTCATCCCCCTTTTCACCCCCTTAAAGGTTAAATTTCCAAAAACCCCTTCTTAGTGCTCCCCTACATTATAATAGGAAGCTGTGTGCAAAATTTCACATTCCTAAACACAAGTAATAAAATTTTCCATACAAACTTTCATCCCCCTTTTCACCCCCTTAAAGGTTACATTTCCCAAAACCCCTTCTTAGTGCTCCCCTACATTATAATAGGAAGCCGTGTGCAAAATTTCATATTCCTAGCCCCAGTAGTTTCGGCTGTACGTTGATATGATATGTCACCCAGTCAGTTCTCCTTTTTTAAATATAGATTACCTGAGTATCAGGGGTGCCACTTGCAGTCTTTTTGTTATCATCTCTAATAACATGCAGACAGTAAGATGTGGGAATATGCTGAAAGATAAAAATAATCACAATTTTAAAAGACTTATTTATTTATTTGACATGGGCTTACTCTTGACCTCAATCTTGCCCTAAGGGCAGAGATGAGGTCGACGATGGAACGAGCTTACCCAGAAGAAGCCTATTTACTCGCGACTTAAATATATTAGGGTTTTATGAACTCGGAAAAACTGATGCTGGCAGGGAGTTCCACTCCTTGGCTACGCGCTGGCTACTAAAAGAAAATTTAAACACGACTTTACAGGGAAGTCATCTTTTGTTTCTATTATACTCGTAAACCTGCTGGGCAATAAGGCCGTTATTGTGTAGCCTAGTGTTAGTAAGCTCATCTGACACAATAAATGATAAAAGAAAGGTCTATTACAAATGTTGTTTGCAATTTAATACTTACATTAGTGTCTGCAAGCATCAATATCCTATGCACATGTGGCTGATCTGTTGTATCAGGAGACAGCCTGTTCACACAGTCCGGGTACATTTCTGCTAGTACCACGCTGTTCTCTCCACCTAACTTGCGTTTGTTTTGTTCCTTTATCGCTAATTCATCTAGGCGGTCGAAGATTTGGATTGCTACTTTTGGCTTTATACCTGAAAGTGTGGAGAATTCAGATGAAACTAGCTGAATGATTATAAAAATTATAATGGTAAGACTACAAAGAGTTCAGGGGGCCGCTTTTGCAGAATAATATTATGAATGTAAAAAATCTTAGGGCGGGACTCTACCAAAGCGGAGATGTGCCAAACGGAGAGATGTGCCAAATTCGATCAATCACAGGAAGGACGAAAAACCAGATGTAACTGTTAAAACGGTCACAGACGCAGTTAATATTATTATCACTTTGTGGTCATAACTTATTGCAACAGAATTCATATTATTATCCTATTAAAATTTTGCTGAAGCGTACAATCAATTACGATATTTGATCGTTTAAAGGATTGATTGTGTTTATGTAAGGTGCATCTCTAGCCTAGACTACCGCCCCCCCGAACCCCGCCTCATGTCACCATTTGGTTCCTATTTTATGTTACTGCGCCTTCTGCACGAAGTTCGGACCTGCCAAGATAATTTGATTGCACTATATGTCCGCGTTAGGTCCCGTGATGTTACATGAAACTCTTAAATAAGTGCATTTATTTTGTAAGGTACGTCTTCGTACTTCTACTGCATCTCTTATTCAGACACATTAAAAATAAAATTGTAAGCAATTCTGGGCAGAACAATAACACAAACACATAAAAACATACATAACTTCTGTCTAACAGCTTACCTCAGTCTTGTAATAGATAGCATGAAAAATTTAATAATATTATTAGTTTTATAGAATTGTGTGGTTTTATCCATGTGATTTAAAGTGTGAAAATGGTGTGATTACCATTACCACTAAGGACTAGTACTCTAAATAATGCAATATTTACCAAAATGTGCTGCGGCAACATCAATATCAGCATCCTCACTCCACGCCAGTATGATCTGTACAGTTTGCAGGATTGAGCACTGCAGGCGGAAGAAAAAGGACCCAGTCCTTATTGGCTGTCTTTTACTGCAGCCTTCGCATATCCATTGCACTCTGAAAACAAATAGATAGCTGTTGCAGCAGGTTTTGCATCACAGAAATAAGACAACTTGAACTACTGAGTATTGATCACGCTAGTTTCTATTCAATAGTTGTATTAGTGAGGCTAAAGAACAAGAAACAAAGTAACTGTTTAATGAAATCCGTCGTAGTAAGAGTTGTTTAGATAAGACCTTATTGTGTTAGAATAATAATTATGCCTTTTATCACAAGATATTTTACTAAAGTTTACAATGCATAGGATTACACTTGGTGGTCAAGAAGCTTAATCAAGAAACTACTATACTGATTACAAGAAAGTAAGGTAAGTAATTAGTCATTCTGTAATAGACCTTAAAAAAAATGGTTTATAAGTCCTCGAATGCAATTCCGCAACTAAAGAACATCCCACTTTCTTTAGAAAAGCTTTAGTGTAGTTTGTGTATTCACATTCCTTCATTCCAAAGGTTAATCTTTTGACCGCCACAGTCAAGTATAGATAACAGGCCAAAAAGTACCCAGCACACCACTGTCACGACTACACAACAGACTTTAGGTACTTTTTGGCTTATCGTCTATACTTGACTGTGGCGGTCAAAAGGTTAAGCATTGCTTACCGATCAATCACTCTAGCAGTCCTACAAACAACATTGCAGTCAGATGTGTCTGAGGGACACTTCATTACTTTAGGCAACAGTCCAAATGTTTGCAGCCTCGCCACCAGTTGAATCTCCAATCTCTGATCTCCATGGCTGGTTGTGAACTCCTTGTACAGCTGCAGATTACTGGAAATAGAAACAGAACCTTCTTTAAATCCGCCAATGAGGTTTATGGTCCCATGGGCCCATAATAACAAAAGTCAGTTCAGTAAATCGTTGAATAGTGGTCGACAGAGCTACATGGTGGTAGTCAAGTGCCGTGGATGGATAGAATCACAGATGACAGAAACAACAGGAGATATGGCAAGGAGGCGTGGTACATGCGAACTCATGTGGCCACGACGGGGCCTTATGCCACTTTCAATAGTAAGTCGAATGTCAACTTGCGACGTCTTCACTGCTCGTGATTTTTTACAAAATGCCGCGTTGTTCAGTGAATGTTTGTAAAAATAATAGCTGTATTGTGAATTACACGAAAGATGGTATCTCATTTCACACGTAAGTACTACAAAAATAATGTTTTTCATATTAAATTCATTAAAACATTACTTCGTGGTACGAGAAACATGATGAAAAACCAAATCAATTGTTTTCATTAGGAACAAAAACCATTGCTTGTTTAGTACAAATCGACCAGTGAATCGGCTGATCTAATAGCGCAATGGATAGGTGTTTTACTGATGCTCTCACTCACACAATATTTTCGAAAAGCTGCTGCTGTCAGTCTTTGTGAGCTAGAGATGTCTAATTGTGATGTTTGTAGTTGTCGATATTTTATACGATGATTCTGCGTATACGTACGAATGATTATACATATTATGCATTATACAATTAATTACTCTACACAATTGTTACTGCAGTATAACGCGTATTTTATGGCGTTACTGAGCGTTGCCGTAAATGGAGATAAGAAAAACCAATATTCTGTACTATGTATTTACTAATAAAATATAAATTTATTTTTAGTTTAAACAACAAATTATAAATATAGGTAGGTACTAATAACAACGTTTATATTATCACGCTTTCTTATTTTTGCAAGCAATACTGAAAATAGAAAGTGCTTTTTATTGCTTAATATTGACTGAATAAATAGTATTCATTGGTTGCTCGAGTTATCTATCTATATACTTAAATAAAAAGAGAAGTCCTGACTGACTGACTCATCAACGCCCAGCCCAAACCCTTTTTTTTTTTTTTTTTTGGTGGGTGGAAAATTATCGAATGACCCCCCCCCGCTCTTGGGCAGAGCGAAGGGGAGTGTCAGACTTCTACTGACTAAAACCGAACCCATGTTCCTTCTTTGCCCTTGCGCCGAGGCCACGTAATCTAGTACAAAATACCGCGGACCCGGCGGGCGGTCTGCGGCCCCGACGGGCAGCCCAAACCCTTGGACCTAGAAAGCTGAAATTTTGCACAGAGGTTCCCTTTATAATTTAGACAAGGATTAAAGAAGGATTTATTTTTTGAAATTCAACCTAAAATAACTTAAAATAACAGACAGACAAAAGTGCTGCTTATAATCAGCACTTTTCGAACGTCAAAATCTGTTGCAACACATCTGTGGTGTAAGTTAATATTACGATTTACTACAGACACAAATCAATATATATATTTTTTTAATCAACCTGTTTTGAATAAATTACTTTTTTTTATGTTGAATGAATTCTGGACATATTGTTTTTTATTTATAATATATTATTTTCAGGACCCCAAAAGAACTTTATTACAATATAATAATAAATAGAAGAATCGATAACTTTTCGATTTAGTCAATCACTAGCGTCGAAGTAAAACAAAATGTATTAAGTAAATTGTGCGGTGCATGGTAAATACACGCTGTGACTGAAGGGATAAGGTTTATAATTGATTGTGTAGTACGTAATGATTTAAGAAATGCGGATGTGTTTGCGAATGCGTATATCTATTGTTTTTACTGCTCTGCGTGTGTGAACTGACGACACAGGACCCCATACATTTTCGGCTAAAGGGCATATCTCCTGTTGTTTCTGTCATCTGTGGATAGAATAGAGTTCTTAGAAAGTACAGCAGTATTACGAGATATCTTACCCAGGTAAAGTGTTAAATGGTAGACTTGGTTCAGTTACTTCAGCCTTTACGCTGTCGTATGTCGTAGAGTCTGCTTCCATCATTGTAATGTAATGTATAATTGTTGACCACTTAATTTACACGCATCTGTAATAAACAGAAAAGTTTTGAACCCGCATAGTTTGCGATCAACTTACGAAGTTACGACTTCATCAATAGGTCATCATTAATAATTAGAACCTAACGTGAAAAACCAATAGTTTTATTTACCTTTTTACGGTAATGCTTCTTTCTCAAAAAATTTAATAATTTTATTAGAATTTTAGAAATTCAGGCTAACTCACACAAAATCGCAAACATAACAAATGAATGTGAATGAATCATGAATGAAATGAATGGCAACAAAACGTCAAAACGTCCTTGTCATCTGTCAACTAGTGTCCTCAAAATGCAAAATTTAATTTTGTAGTCTGCAAGACTACAAAATTAAATTGTATTGAATTACAGAGAGATGGACAATCGAGAAAAAATCAAATAGAATTTGGTTCATAATCTAAAAGCGCCTGTAAAAAGATTATGGGCTCAGACTGGCTCAGACCAATAAAAAAGTACTTAATTTTTTATTACTTAATACTTGAGGCACAGTCTTCTACAGCGACTGGTCTCGTCAAAGTGGGGTGCTTCGCCTGACGTTATGCGAACTACTGGGCTGGCGCTATCTTTCTCTGCCGGTTTTGCGTGCCCCGTGTGGAGTCGGTCAGCCCATGAAAAGGTGGTGGATAGGTACAGCTCTTAATGAAACGTGCCGGATTATCACTGGTTGCCTTAAACCGACCCCGGTACAGATGCTGTATCCACTAGCAGGCATAGCGCCTAGTGGTGGTTAATACAGCTTGTCTATAAAGTCATGAAATTAATGTTTGAGGAACTAACATTATTCAAAAGTAAGGCAACACTAAATCATGGTACATCAAATGTCATTGGCTGTCATCACCTTGTTATTTATCTTGATATCTTTTGCATTTTTTAATGTTTTTCAAATCTACGTCGACAAAACTTCGAAAAAACGTGTTAAATATGAGGAAAACAAATAGGAGTGGAGCTCGGGAAATTATTTTAAAGTATATCAGCGATGTTTGTTAGAACACCAAGCTGACCAAATTTTATCAAATTTGGATGATATTTATACTCGAACAGCAGCTATAACAGGTATGTAATCGTGTTATTGTTTGTTTTTTATCTACCAGAAGTCACAAATTTACTAAATATACGATTTTAAGACTAAAATAAGCATTGTTTACATTGCGCATTTATAGGTTAGATTGCAAATGTAAGTAGCTCATATTGTAGTGCGACGTTAACTTTTGATACTTTTGGGTAATCTTTACCGGTGATTTTAAATATGAATATGTTTTAACATATTTGAAATAAAAACAGTGCTATGTATTTTCTGTTAGATATTACATCTTTTTTTAAATCTTTCTTTCAGGAAAATCTGAGAGTACAGTGAGGCGTATTGTAGATGAAGGCAAACACAGATCAGGCCGTCCTAAGAAAGAAATGGATGACTTCAACATAAAATTTCGCTAAAACAGATCTGGATTTTAAATGTAGCCTAGAAGTCCCGCGTAAAATTTTGAAATTGATTGGATTTTCTTACAAGAAGATCAAAATAACAGAAAGGCTCTAATCGAACAACATATTGCAGCAAAACGGGCAAGAGAAAATGGGCATACAGTGGTACAAAAGTTAAAATACATATAACATTAATAAAAATATGTACGAACATTTTTCTTTTATTTACTCATTTTTATTTCAATGAAGGTCGGAAGGAAAACATCGTGAGGAAATCTGGACTTATAATTATTATAAGTCTGAAATCGCCAACCCGTCTTGAGCATGCGTGGTGATCAGTGCTCGTGCCGTCTCTGTTGAGAAGAGGCCTTTGCCCAGCAGTGGGACAGTAATAGGCTGGTATTATCATTTATAATAAAGGTCGCATCTTTGTTTATGGTTTCTGTATTTTTTTTAAATAAGATAACAGATTTTAATTAAAACCAGGTTTGCTTCTAGTACAAAATAATGTGCTAGTATCAAAACCATTTTAGTCACACTATACAGGGTTGCTATGTGCACGAGTCTGCACGACCGCAGCGCCCTCATTTATTTTCATGACTTTATAGACAGGCTGTACATATAACGAATAACACCAAAACATAACATGTTATTGATTCATAACGAATAACGTATGTTATACCGACGCTGCCTACGTGTTATCATTATAATGTCTAACTCAACAACACGCCCAACGAATAACAGCGGGGCCAGAACGGGGTAATATAATAAGTTTAACAACGTAGCAAGCGGTGGCGCGCGGCGGTCCTACGATGCACCGTTCCCGAGTTATGGGCGCTAAAAGTTTCTGTTAAAATAAAATTGAAATTGAAATATCTCGAAAACGGGGCGTCCTAGGCAAAAAAGGACCAAAATTTTGACCCCCTCTGCTACCCCGTGATATTTAAATGAGACTCACGTAACACCAAAAAAAAAATTTTTTTTTACACTGATCCAACTTTATAACATTTTATTAGTCATAAAACTGTGCAATAAGAAGGAAAGTTCATTGATAATTTAAAACGATATAATAATATTCGTTCATAATATAAATAATAACGATATTATTATATTCGTTCGTATATAGTCCACTACGTGAAAACGACAACGTCTCCGCGTTCATATTGCTGCCGCGTTTTGTTTCGACTCGTTATAATGATAACGTATAAAATAACATGTTATAAAAATATATTCAATACCTAGTCTATAACATGATAATTATTTATAGCGGAATTGCACACCACTAATAGCGCCACCAGTAGTTCGTAGAGCGGTGGCAAGTTCTGATGAAAGAGCCAAAATGGTTTCCGACGTTAGACACCCTTTACACAGTAACATCCTCGTTCAGCAAAGGCTAAAAAGCCGTAACAGTTTTTTGAAGTGTGTGCCCCCGCTCTCTGGCGAACGCTCTAAAGAAAGACTCAAGCTGTGGCGCGAAAGTGTTTTACTACCCAACCCATTTGTGCCACTTGCCGAACAGGTGGGAGCACCTGGACACGAGTTGCCATGGCTGACCTGGAAGTCCTTAATAGACTCCGGACACAGGTCGGTCGAAGCAAGGAAAACCTGTTCAAGTGGAAATTCATAGATGACTCTGCCCTGGACTGCAAATGTGGTGTTACCCCACAGACGATTATACACTTGACATCGTGTCCTGCCTGTCCAGCTTCTTGCACATCACAGGAGCTAAAGATTGGAACTGAAAATGCCAAACTCATTTCTAAATTTTGGGCTGACTCAATTTAAATTGTCATCGACACGCTAAGAAGACTGAGGTTAGATATTTACAGTACCTACACAAGTCGATTTCTAAATTTTATTAATTTATTTATTAACAATATTCTTTTTTTTTTTTAAATATTTAATGTATAAATCATAATTTGAACCACATCGTTATAAAAAAGAACCTTTGTAATATTAGTGTGAAATAGTGTCATTGTGTGATTACTCGAAAATACTTTAAACTGTGTACACAGTACAGTATTTTCGAGTAATCACACAAATTAATAAATAAACTAATAAAATTTAGAAATCGACTTGTGATCGCGCCAGGACTCAGCCGAACCTTATCTCGGGCCCATGGGAGACAGGTCTCAGAACAGCCGCCGTCCTAACGTGATCAAATAGACGCGATACGCGCCTCCGAACAATATTACAATTTCTGAACTTACAGCTAACCTTACCTCATTTCTTCGAGCCGGTCTCACTTCCTTGACCCCTCGCAAGTTGTGTAACTGTGTATGTGTATAATGAGTGTATATGACCTTGCGATGGTTTGCTGGTAGTTCCGGACGATTCTTCCACGTCGCTGCAAGCCACGCCGTTAACGCGAGCCACCACACTCACTCCGTATTAGTCTAACCACAAAAGCCTCGGTGCTTTTCCAATAGCACTCCCGTGACAAGGCAAACCAATGATATTATCAATAACCCGTTCGACATTCACAGCGTCGCTAACCGTACTGCTTAACTAGTATAATTGGGTGCCGCGAAATGACTCCACAAGTCGATTTAATCAATGCGCGCGCGCTTTCACCCGTGATTCTATGGCTACTATAATAATCGTTCGACGCCCAGCGCGACTCAATACGAACTACTATTCACGCCGAGCCCAGCGCTCGACCTCTCTCCCTCCGCCCCTGTCGCCCCGAGGCGGAGAAAATCAAAAATCTGAAGGTAGATTATAAACAATCACCCCCCCCGGACCGACCCGTTGTCGGTCCGCTCAAACTCCCGGGAGTCGAGATAAAGTTGAAACTGCCCGTCTAAGGATCGAGTCCCTCACCTGGACGTCTGCGATCCTTGGAAACCCATCCTTGCCCGTAATCAGGTTAACAATGCGCCCCCGTCGCCAACACAACGGTGATAGGTTAGCATCCTTAACCAGAACGAGGTCTCCAACGCAGGGTGGGGTCGTCCTGTCCGTCCACTTAACGCGTTGCTGTAGAATATGCAGATACTCCAGCGACCATCGCTTCCAAAAATTTTGGCTCATTTGCCGTAACATCTGATACCGTGACAACCGGTACAACTTGACATCAGTATACGGATATTCCGGCAAGGCGTTAAGTGGTTGGCCAATCAAAAAATGACCTGGGGTCATGGCCTCAAGGTCATTCGGGTCAGCGCTCAACGGGCACAAAGGTCGCGAGTTTAAGACCGCCTCAATTCTGCAAAACACCGTTGACAACTCCTCAAAGGTGAGAATCGTTGAGCCGATGACCCGATACAAGTGAGTCTTGGAAGACTTGACTACTGCCTCGAAAATTCCACCCCAGTGGGGGCATCCAGGTGGACTAAAATACCACGAAATGCCCCGACTGGCGAGGCCCGTGCCAATCTCTCGCTCATTCTGACTTAAAAACAATACAATTTCCTTTAAGCACCGGTCGGCGCCCTTGAAGTTGGTACCACAGTCCGACCGAATCAGTGACGGTACTCCCCGTCTAGAAACAAATCGATCTAACGCCGCCAGAAAGGCCTCCGTAGAGAGATCATCCCAACCTAGTTGAGCCAACCAAAGCTTCTGAATGAAGCACTTTCCCATGAACGTGACCGGCGCGATCCAACCGGTTGGATCGAACGTTCGTGCGATAGTCGAAAGGACCGATCGCTTGGTCCAGGTCTTCGACAGCAACTCGGCCTCACAACTGTATGTGAAGGCATCCTGACTCGGTCGATACTGGACCCCTAAAATGGCCAACGCATGAAGATTCTCCGAATCCTCAAACAAATGCGGGTCTTGTTGATACTCAGTTGGCAGTCCTGCCAGTACCTCTGGGCAGTTCGACAGCCATTTCCTGAGTTCATAGCCACCGGAGGCCATGAGCGCCACCAATTCATCCCTTAAGATGAGCGCCTGCTCAATACTGTCTGAGCCCGTACAAATGTCGTCTACATAGACGTCCCTATCAATGACAGCAGCCGCGCGGGGAAAGCGGAGCCGTTCTTGATCAGCCAGTTCTCGTAGCGTACGCATGGCTACATATGGGCTGGGCTTTAATCCGTACGTGTTTGTGTTGAGCTCGTACGTGACCATCGGTTCTTCTGGGCTCTCTCGCCACAATATCAGCTGGAACCGACGGTCGTCTGGATGAATCTCAGTTTGACGAAACATCATCCGTACGTCCGTAACGAAGACAACCTGGTGTCTCCTGAAGTCCGTGAGAATGTCTGCAATGTCTCTGGTCAGCTTAGGACCAGCATGGAGACATTGATTCAGGGACACCCCGCTAGACGTCTCCGCGCTCCCGTCGAACACGACCCTAATCTTTGAGTCAGGTGTCTTCAAAACAGCATGATGAGGCAACACATAATGCTCCTCATGACGATAGTCAACCCTGGACACCGACATGTGACCCAACGTCAGGTATTCGCGCATGAACTCCACATACTTCTGTCGGAAGTTGGAGTCCCGCTTCATGCGCCTTTCCATTGCCACTAACCGCTTTTCTGCCAGACTCCATGAGCTCCCCAGCGGAGGTCGAATTGACAGAAATGGCAACCTTGTCATAAATCTACCCGATGGGAGGCGCACCGTGTTAAATCGATAGAATGTTTCGCACTCCTCATCACGTGGGTTATTTCTAAGAGCGGTGGGTGGCTCTTCCGTTGCCCAGAACCGTTGCAGGACGTCGGATAACACGCTGCCATAATATATGGAGCTATAATCCGTTGAGTGCTGTGGTTCCCGTACTGGGCCCAATAACGCGTAACCACCTGCGGTACGCATGGCCACAACCCCGTTTGGTTGCAGCTCCCGGTTGCCGCTTCGGAGCAGCTTCCCGAGGACGTCAGACCCAAGCAAGACGTCCACCCGTCCGGGGATCGCGAAGTGGGGATCGGCTAACTCCAATCCATTGGTCAACCCTTTTACCGCAGACGGTAACCGAGTCTGAGGGAGGACCCCAACCACTTCGTCCAAAACGATCGCCGTGGCATTCACCCGCGTGACCGATGCCGTGTCACCCATCTCGAACAGGAATGTCGTCTGACCCCTGAGGTGAGGCACCCGATTGCCACCTATACCTACGGCGCCATCCCGTGATGGCTCTAATGTAAGGCCCAGCTTTTTCACTAAACAGCTGGACACAATACAACCTTGTGCCCCTGAATCTAACAGTGCTCGCACGTGCACCGGCTGTCCGTCAGTACCCCTGACAGTAATCCTAGCCGTCGGTAATAATACCGTTACTGTCGGGGTGGGCACCACTGACGAACAGGCTGCTAGTTGCTAATAGGAGGCACCTCCCTCCTCCCCTGCCGGAGGGGGAGTAAATACTGTCCCAGTATACGGGTCCCAACCCGGGTAGTAACCCTCCCGACCCATCGGTGACATCCGTGCCGGTCGGAAGTAGCCTACTGGCATCCTTCCGAACGGTGGCGGGCGCGCCGTCAGCCGAGGGCGTTCTGCGAGAGGCGGGGAGAAGCGACTACTCGGGGGTGGCAACATGCCCCCCAACGCATTCGAGTACGCCGCGTAACCCGTCTGTACTACCTCCGGGCCCCTGCCCGAGTCTCGGTGCCTATCCCCCCCCCGCGGGGAAGACGACGGTATCGGGTTGTGCTCTGGATCAGCCCTTGGCCCACCCCCCCGAGGGGGCGGCGACCGCTGATTCCTGGCCGACCCACCCCCCCTAGGGGGGGGTGACCGACCACCCGAATCTGGCTTAGGAGAGGGGGGGTGACCTCCCGGCGAGGCTCCGTGCACCTCCCTACTCTCCGCCAGGCATAGCAACTCGTGATGGGCTCCTCCGCAGGTTCCACAGTTAGTGGTCCTGTGGCACTCACGTACAAAGTGAGTCCCCAAGCAGCGGAAGCACAAATAGCGCTGCTTGACCACCCCTCTTCGTCTATGCACCCGCTGCGCCTTAAAGTCCGCGCATGCGGCGAGACCGTGCCCTTCCTTCCGACAGAAGGCGCACACTTCCGATTGGAGGGCGTGGTATTTCTTCCCCCCCCGACGGGGCTCAACCGGCTTGGGCCCGCTCGTACGTCGGGTTGACGGAGGAGGGTGCGACGTGGATGCCCCTTGGCAATCCGCCCGCCGGCACTCGCCTTCTAAAAACGCTCTCAAGTCATCGTAACTTGGGAGGTGGTCCGTCGATTCGCCACCATGTGACTGCTCAAAGCGCGCCACCACGTCGATCGGCAACTTCCGTAAAACCCTATTGACGATGATATATTTATTGTCCCCTAACGACAACTTAAGTCGATCTAACGTGTTCACCGCAACCGTGACCGGATTAAGGATTTTCGCCCTTATTTCGTACACGTTAGACACCTTCGGGATTTCAAAAAACTTATCGATGAGGCCATCAACTATTAATCGCCGATTATCATATCGGTCGATTAATAGGCCCCATGCCGTCTCATAACTGGCGTCCGTAATCTCCAGGTGGGTCAAGATGTCGTGCGGCTCACCGTTAAGCCTACCCATTAATTGAGCCATCTTGTACGCGGGCGAGAGATCTGTACGCGAATGCACGACACTATTAAAAATATCGCGGAATCGCGGCCAATCGGCATACTCGCCGCTAAACTCGGGTACATGTACTGGTGGCAACGGCGCCTGAATCCCTACGCCTGCTGGCCGACATGAATCCCTGACGTCACCCTTGCGCGATCGCTCAATGTCGGCCGCCGCCTGGATTATGCTCATGGACATTTCCCCACACTGGTCCACATTGCCCCGTACCACCTGAGCATCCTTGTCCACCGACGACAGATCCGTCGATTCGAGACATGCTAAATACTCAGCGTGACACTTTAACACGGCGTCATATCGTTCGTCAACTTGCCGAGCGCGTGACAATAACGCATCTTCACGATCTGTGCGACCTACCAAAGTAACAACCGATGAAAACCATCTCAATTCAGCTTCGATTCTGGCTGCGATAGTTTTCGTTACTGACGGAGCCATAGTACCAACTTCAATACGCGATTATGCAATAATAAATAACAATAACCAAAAAAAATAACAATTATTGTATCCGGAACTAACAATAATAATATATTCGTTGAGTGAATAAATCTACGACGCTATGCCAACTCTTGAACTTATTCCTCTACGTGCTCTAGAGGTTATTCCTCTATGTCTCAAATGTTGACAATCATAACACGATTTGTGATGAGGTTATATTTGTGCGTAACCGAACGTAAATAACAAATTATTTTATCAACGAATATTCACATTCCATTTATGTACTTATTATTAATAACGCCAAACTCAACTTGAGGCGTACACTGGTATGTAGGTCAATGTACCACTACCTACAAGTTGAATTTGTACATGAACACAATTTTTACAAAGTAAATTGGTACCAAGTACCTACTAATTTTTACAAAGTGGGTTTAAATAAACCAAGCTCTGCTACCAGATTTTGATCGCGCCAGGACTCAGCCGAACCTTATCTCGGGCCCATGGGAGACAGGTCTCAGAACAGCCGCCGTCCTAACGTGATCAAATAGACGCGATACGCGCCTCCGAACAATATTACAATTTCTGAACTTACAGCTAACCTTACCTCATTTCTTCGAGCCGGTCTCACTTCCTTGACCCCTCGCAAGTTGTGTAACTGTGTATGTGTATAATGAGTGTATATGACCTTGCGATGGTTTGCTGGTAGTTCCGGACGATTCTTCCACGTCGCTGCAAGCCACGCCGTTAACGCGAGCCACCACACTCACTCCGTATTAGTCTAACCACAAAAGCCTCGGTGCTTTTCCAATAGCACTCCCGTGACAAGGCAAACCAATGATATTATCAATAACCCGTTCGACATTCACAGCGTCGCTAACCGTACTGCTTAACTAGTATAATTGGGTGCCGCGAAATGACTCCACAAGTCGATTTAATCAATGCGCGCGCGCTTTCACCCGTGATTCTATGGCTACTATAATAATCGTTCGACGCCCAGCGCGACTCAATACGAACTACTATTCACGCCGAGCCCAGCGCTCGACCTCTCTCCCTCCGCCCCTGTCGCCCCGAGGCGGAGAAAATCAAAAATCTGAAGGTAGATTATAAACAACTTGTGTTGAATTACTTTTTAAGAACAACACTATTTGTGCGTCTGCCTGACTGACTGCCTTGGCTTAAAGGTCTTGTAACCAAGCCAGTGGCATAGCCACAAAATATTAAAAAAAAAAAAACTGACTGCCTCTGCCTTTGAGTTCCGTTTTGTTGTCAAAGTAAGTGTCATGTTGCTTCGCTGTGGGACTTATTTTTTCTATTATTTTGTGTTAAACTGTTATCGTCGTACTAACCAAAGTTAGCAATTTGGAATTCTTCATGTGCTATGTAAGTATTGTTTAATTATTATAACATTTTCTGTCAGCTTATTCGTATTTTGGTTTCCGTAATTTCGACACTGTTGGAGAACTTAGAGATTATCTTCAAATATGTAAATGGATTGATACGAATTCTGTGTTAGCAAGAAATATTTACCCGAAGTGACAACTTTTTAAACCAGACAGTAGATTAATTAACAAAGGCGGTATTTATGTTAGGTTTCTATTGTACTATGTAAAAAAATCAATACTATTCTGCCTTTTACTTCGCTTTTTAATTCATAACTAAATTTGCATTGATTTTGTTCTGAGATTTATGAGCTACATTTTAATAAATTTCATTAATTTATTATGAATGAAGAATACTTACTTTGAATACAGTTATTAAGTCCTAACTAAGTAAATAACAACCCTAATTTTGGTTAATGTATTTTTGACTTGAGACCAGCCAACAGCCAACTAGATTTTTTTTATTCTCAGGAACATTAAAATAATAAATAATCATTAAAAGTGTGACATAAAAAAGATTTTTTGAAATGTTTATAAACAATGTCCTGTTCATGAAACTAACTTCCTCCTTGACTACCATTTATTTTAATTATTTATGCTCATACTGAAATGCCATCTAAAGCAAATAAACCAATAAAGCACAAAATTACTTTGAGTGCAGTTTTACAAGCTTCATAAGTGTTAATTAAAACTATATTCCTATACTTATTTAAACTCTACATAAACCGTAATTACTTATTTAGCTAGTTGAAGCAATAAACAAGTTAACAGTATAATTAGTATGTTACCCACACGGCTGGTATCCTTAACCTTTTGAGCGCCACAGTCACATATAGACGACAAGCCGAACAAGCAAAAAAGTACCTTAAGTCTGACTTTAGGTATTTTTTGGCTTATCGTCTGTGGCGGTCAAAAGGTTAAATGTTTTGTAATATATTCTATTTTCTATTTATCTTCGGGGACGCCGGCAGACACCAGACGGGCGATCAGTCCTTTCGTTGTGGATTATTTCGCCCAGTTCCCCATTTTGGTGGATCCCCTTCATGGGTTACTGGTGGTCGGCATCGCGAATCTTCCTGTCGCCTTGCAGAAGCTCACCAGTTGTTCGGTAGAGATTTCTGCGAGCTTCTCTTCATTAATCTCATCTGTTCCTAGGATTTCCCATCTGAATGGCCCATACATTGTGCATTCCGCCACAAGGTGGAAATTTGTTTCTTCTGCTTCTCCACATTTTGTAATATAACATCACACCTGAAATCCCCGAAGGGTTAGGCAGAGGTTTACCGTAGTATACCCACATTTCGCCAGTTATTTTTAAGTCCCATGTAATAGGGGGTGACCCTTTTGCCATCAACCGGGCACTAATGAATGCAATACTTTGTAAATTTCAAAATAAACAAGAATACAATAAAAATGACCTTCATTTAACATGAGTCAATCCAATATCTGTAATAAATAATTGCTGTAAAATACCTGTTTAAACAATCAGCATGGGTTGCTCAGTATTTATTGTTATTTCTTCTAATTTGATGTTAACAATATAATTGCTACTCACTTCAACACAAATTGTTTCGTGTTTAAAGTAATTTTAACAACACTATGAGTGTGGAATTAAGCAATAAAAATAAACTACAGTGCTTGCAAAGTGTCGCCTAAAAGGCGATCGTTTTGTCATTCAGAACAACGATAGATTAAAACATACATAAAAATCTTCTTTCTTAATCTATACTTCTATACTAATATTATAAAGAGGTAAAGTTTGTGTGTTTGTATATTAAAATTTGTTAAATTGTAAGGGGTAATCTCGGGATCTACTGAACCGATTTTAAAAATTCTTTCACCAATAAAAAGCCACATTATTGCTGAGTGTCATAGGCTACTTTTTATCCATGTATTCCCACGGGAACGGGATCTACGCGGGTGAAACCGCGGGACGTCCGCTAGTTTTTAATAAAGCTTAACCTGAAAATAGTAACTATGTGTGAAAATTAAGGTCAAGTTGTAATAAAAAATATGAACAGCACAACAATGTATACTAAAAATTAACATAAGTGATGGCTTTTGATATTATTCCATGTTAGGTTCCAACTAACTAGATCCCCTCCCCATACAATACCAATGAGACCTGTTTGCCAGTCGCGGAAACTGACCCGTAGGATTAAACTTAAGATTTTCGGGTCCAACGTGAAATCCGTGATGCTTTACGCGTGCGAAACGTGGAAGGTCACTAATATCATCTCACGCCAAATGCAAGTTTTCGTCAACCGGTGTCTTCGTCGCATTCTCGGAATTTACTGGCCCGAGACCATATCCAACGTAGACGGTAGAGCTGTTGCAGAAATGCCACGAGAGCCCGATCGACCATCAAATTAAGCGACGCAAGTGGAGATGGATTGGCCACACGCTCCGAAGGGACCCCGACCGCATAGGTACCCAAACAAGCTTTGGACTGGAATCCCCAAGGAAAAGAAAGCGTGGCCGTCCCCGTCAAACCTGGCGCCGCACCGTGTTGGCAGAAGCGGCGAGCATCGGATTGACGTGGAGCGAGGTGAAGCGTGAAGCTCAAGACCGATCGAGATGGAGGATATCTGTGGACGCCCTCTGCCCCATCTAGGGGACATAGGACATTAAGTCAATACAATACCAAACTCCAATTTATTTGAAATCAGATCATCCTCATCATAAGCCTGAAAAACTATTAAACAGCCGTAACTCAACTATTTAATACTTGTCGGAATTTTTTAAATTACTTTGAAATAATCTACAATGGAATCCAGAATTCCAGACGTCTATTGTCTCGTAGTTCCTTCATACCTTTTAACAGACGAGCATTACGCTGAGCTGATCGCATTAAAAAACTCGTTAAAACGATGTACAGTCTCATAGACGAGTCTAGAAGTTTCCATAACATCATTGTTTCACAAACCAGAGTAATACCATATGGAGAATAAAGCAACTTTATCAGATCTCCACAAATGCGCTCCCATTACCGTCTGTACTAACTGGGAAGTCATAAAAACAATGCGAACTACTATTACTACAGATTGAGTTTCTGAAATGATAAGTTTGAATACGTATTTCATGTGTGGTTTCCGCGTAGCCTGCGTGATTAAGGGCAATAGTTAGGGCAGTGACGCAACACGCGTATTTTCGGCGTCAATATTAACGTATTTCGTCCATAACGGCCGTGCTGAAATGTGAACCGACGCTGCCCCGCTGCTGCCGGCTGCCGTCCTCGTCCCCGCCCGAACTTACGCTACTAATTGAGCTAAAACGGCTAAAACTTATACGTAACGTACACATAGATATTTAGTTCACAGCTATTTCGAAATAGGCCATTTACGAGTTATGTATAAAATGACTTTTACTACGCTTCCCGGTGTATTTAAGTTAGTTTCTCTGAGAAAATCGCATAATAAACGGACGTCATCGTAAAGCAGCATACGGGCTACAAGAAGCATGCACTGCACATAGGTCCATAACGTAGTGATTTATCGAGAGTTCAGAGTTCTCAGAAGACGTTATTCTTTTGTCTCTGTAAAGTGAATGGTCGCAGTTAATTATGCGCATCTGTCTTTCGTTCTCGCGAACCGCATATTACGTGGTAATCGGTAGTAGAGTAGGGCACTTCGTCGTTTTCTGAGCCTATTCTTCGAGCAATATAATTTAAATCGAAAAATCAATTTCTGGTGGGTGAACTGCCTGCTCACTTCAACTCTTTAATGTTGGGATTCAGAGTGTGTCCATCCGTCTTTTCTGGATAATGTTGTCAAATTGTCCTGCTGGCCCAAAGGCTTAGGAGTTTACAAGCTGAAAGGTTATTTCATTGGCACAACACTCGTAAATAAGCATCAACTACCGCAGTCCTTAAACTAGTATCACCCTGTCTCATAAACAAATTGGTAATCGCTCTAGGAAGCTGCTATTAGTGGTCGAATAGATGCTGTCAATCTTGATATGAAGATAATCGTTTCTTACGGTCATAGATAGTTCGACCACGGTAATATTATCATACTGTGGTTCGACAGCCTCTGCAATTTGTGGGTAATGCTGCAAGGCTTAAATAATCTGTACCAAAACAAATATTCCAAAAAGGTCCAATTTCCCAATGAGTATCTAGGTCGAATTTAGTAAGTGTTATTTTCTCAACGTTGTTCTAATCACTGCGCTGGCCATCCATGACTGTTTTAGTTGCGATTCTTTTGTTTTCTCATCAGCCAGTCATCGGTAGTTTGCAATTATTGTCAAGGTCCGCTTCTACAATGCCACAGGATAAGGGTTTTTTTTTATTCCTTTGGCTTACCCATTGTTACTATATACTACTACTTGTATAAGTACACATTACCGTATTTTTGAATGGATCATGATACCAAATTAATTCAACGTAAGTGATCATGACATTCCAAAATACTACTGAGGAAGACATATCAAAAGTATCAAAGTGACTGATTAGAAGATCTTCATTTACCCGAGGGGTACGAAAAACACAGAAAAAGAACAGGGTACACTATTTTTGTAACCCCGCAAAACAAGGGTTAACCGTATCATTTTTAAAACCCTTTTTAAAGCAAATACAGTTAAGAAGACACCATACGAAATAGGTCAGCACAACTGTTAACATACTTTGTCACCACAATCCCAAAGGCTGTGAATGAACCCATTGGCAAATACTAAGATCATTTACCTAGTTGGGGAAAGCGCGATACTCCCAGATTTATGCCCAAACAGCTCAGTAAAACCTTCGCGTTTGCCTTCATAACTTGCACGTGACACATTTCCCCTTCTGAATCAAATGTACACACAATCGTGTTATTATAATTTGACGTGTCGAGATTGAGGTGTCGCAAGAGAGATGTAGATCTTTGTGTCTCCACGCAATTATTACATGCAACATTAGCGACTAGATGCTATGTTACGTGGCACGGTGCAGCCATCACCTATGTAACGCAATTTGCTAGCAAAATATTTTGATACAAACTTGTGCACTCATAGTGCCATAACCTTAGCTTGTGCAATACGTTGCAGAAGCTCCAAATGACAATGTTCAGGGCATACCAATGCAGAAACCAGCTTCATTACATTTACTTGTTTCAATTTCGGATGAGCAATAACCAGATACGGTCTTCGTTTTGTACAGTAGGTAGAACGAATTTTTAATGCACGTAAGACTCCTTTGAAACAAGGCAATACTGACGTCAGCTATTCACGTTTCCATTTAACCTTTCGCCATTCGCTACGTTTGCTACACTGACGAAGCGCAGCCAATTTCGAGGTCGCCAGTCATGGACGCCGGTTTCTAGACCAAAGAGGCTTTGAGGGCAGCACTACCTACACTACAAGGACTTGAGTTCAAAGCACTCAGCACAACAATTACTTCTAATACTCTGACACAAAAATGCCAAGTCTTCAAGGAAACTATTGAAATCTTGTTTATCTAAATAACTGTAGAAAATGTTCTATTGTTCCTAAATTAGGCTTGATTACAATTCAGGCGTTTCTCGGGCGTGGGCGAGCTGTGATTGTTGACTGAGTAGCTTGACTCCTAAAAGGCGTCTCGACGGACGCACTTTCTACATGAGCACAACTTTAAATCACGATATTGATATTATCTGTGACTGACTGTGTTCCTTTCCACAAAACGAATAAGGCATGCACTGTTCTGCATATAGCAACTGGTTTGTGACTCTCCTCTTTGGGAAGATAATTTTTTTTTTCATGGCAAGATTGCCACAGTGATAAGTCGGCATGAAAAGATTATGAATGATTTGGTGTATTCTCGTGACCTTGAACTGAAAATTCTGAAATACGACGTGGAGTCAGACGGCACGCTATCTTCCACCAAACACGTTCTTACCTAGTCTGAACAGACGTTCCGTGCCTTCCAGTCATCAGTGGGTTTCATGACAAATCAAATTTATTGCGTCTCAGAAACTTATATTTCGCCTTTTGCGAATAAAGCTCATTCCGATAATGGTCTACTTTAGATTCGCTCAAACTGTTTCGCATTATTTTTTGCAATCTTTCCTGGTATTGAGAAATCTTTATGTTAATGCGTTTCTCAATTGTCAGGACCTTTCTACTTGTAGGCGTCACCAATGTGGGTGTCGTTCAAAATATTGGCGACCTAGATATATTGGTTTATTGACTGAAGAAACCATATATAAATATGATTATTGACCTTAGAAATACGTTACTCTTCCATTTTCTAAAGGAAACCAACTTTTCTTATTCAGTGTAATATTTTGTTACTCGTGTAGCCTACTTGTCGGAATGAATCCCAAAAATTTAGGCCATGTGTTAAACTTTATTGTAGACATTTTCATCCCTTTGACGGCTCCGCTACCCTTCACTCAACTCCGAATCCCTCTTGACGTCAACTTATTATCTCAACCCCAACAATGCTACTCATTTGAAACAAAATATCAAAAACATACCGGTGTACCGCGGCCGTGAAAAGTTTTAAATAACAATGGCTACAAAGAAAACCTGTATCTATTTCTCTTCTGAACACGTACGCCCGATAAGCAGATACACACAAGTTGTACCACATTCTAGGTGTTCGAACATCCCAATCACGTATTAATGCTTAGTTAAATACCAATCTTCATAAACTTAACGTGTTGGTAATCGAGATAGCCTTGGTACAATCCAATGTTTCTGAATATAGAAACATGAACTCGAATACATCCGACACGTAAATAACCCTGTATCGACATAAATCGGATTTAATGTCGATGGATGGACATCATGCATCAGGTTCTCGAAATCATATCGAATATGCATAAATCGTGCATGTTTATAGTGGAGTTACTATCTTCAAAGGGAGTGACACTAAATCAACAGCTAAGGTAAATACGAATTGAAAATTGGGACATAGAATCAATTGGGTATTCCAAACCTTTGAACTGTTTCGCAAACCAAACTAGCGCAAGCATTTTGAGCTTAGTTGGAAAATCCCAACGATGCAATAGTTCAAACTATTGATATATATTTAATGAACTGGTCACCGGGACCAGTAATAATGCTTATTAATAAACTATTTAAGAAACCAATAAACACATCTTAATCCTTCCTCAATTGCATAACCAGTGATTAGCATTAATAGTGGCTCTCGACAATTGATTTAAAACACTTTTCCTACGATCTGTCGGCTCTCAAGAGGCTGTAAGATTGATGGTTCATTTGCAGCTCGCCTGATTTGAAAGTTTATCTGACGTGAATAGATTCGAGTTGTTTTGTTGTGTGTCTGTCGGCTGGAGCACCAGTTATGTGCGGAACGTCGTCCGCTGCGTTATAATTAGCGGTCTTTTGACACTCTCTAGCACTTTCTGCGGCAGTCTTCCTGGAATATCTACTCAGTTGACAGGCGATTGTGGGAATATTTTCACACTTTTTTTGTCATATAAATCAGCTCTACGTGGTTTGTAAGCTCTGTTAAACATGGGTGTCTGTCTGTTGGCAACGAACGATGAGGAATTAACACAATACTTCTAACCATTTTGGTCTACATCTCTACACGTACTTGTCGAAATTTCAGCATTCATCTGAAAGATTGTTCCTAACGTGACCCAGAGCATACCTACACGAAAATGCATGCTTTGGATAGTAAACCAATTGATATTCACTGCACCAAATAATTGCAATATAGGATCCTATCGATCGCCGCCTCCGGAGCATTGCCCGAATATTTCCTCGTCTCGATCTCGTTATAAACATATCTCATTCCGGAATACTTGCCATTACTTCTTCAGTAAACTGTCTCGTAAAGATCATTTATCTTGAGCTGCCACACTAAAAACGCTATTTTTAGTTCCGAGAAGATGACTATCACAAACACATACTTAGCTTAACTGTGCGTGCTAATCAACAACCAATCACGAAATAAAGAGGTGTGAAAAAGTATGTTGACACCGTCCATTCAACTTCAATTTGTTTGGTAAACTTTGATGTTAGATATTATACGTTTGTCAAGGTTTTTCGTTTGAAGTTCATGTAAAGGACACGAAAACAATGAATTTGTAAGTTGTATTATTTCACTGAAAATGGTTTCAACATAGACTTGGCAGGTAACTCATGAATACAAGACTTGCACTAATGAAATTCCCGGGTAGACTTCTGTAGTCTGTAGTGAATTTACAAGTAAGTGCTGAAATATATAACACTTCAAGACATTCATAGATTTAGTTGATAATGAGGGTAGACGTCGCACAGTTACCTGTGGAACTAATGGGAGATCAGTGTCCCAATCATTGTCAACGATCTTCTTTAGAATCTTACTCTTCTGAGTTTAAACTATAGCCTAGTAGGATGTCTGGCTCTACATTTAGCAAGCTGATTTACAATTCCAACAGCAACAAAGATTGCATATCTTATTCCTGAAGCAACTAGAAATTCTCTCCAACATTTGGCCAAGAGTTGCTTAAAAATAGAAAGCATTCTATTGTTTTTATGTGGGAAAACTATGTAAAGTCTTGGTAATCACTTTCGCTACTGTCGATAAATTTCCACGGGAGAAAGACTGGCAATGCTGTCAATATGCGTGTTTAATTCGATCAAATACTTTCCCTTCAATTAATGAACTATGTGAAGGCCGGGTGATATAGTTAGAAAAGAAGTGGCTGCTGAGATGACAAGTAATAGACAAGTATGGAAGACAAGAAAACATGATGACCCACAAATAAATTGTCCGTTCAAGTAATTGAATTGGTTTGCGTGAAATTTTAGATATTATTATGGTCTAAGATCAATAAGCCTGAGATAACAAGAACTTTTGTTATCGAATCCAAAGTTTTGCCAGCTAAACAAATGAACAAAGTTTTGCTGAAGTTCAGCTAAGTAGCGATAACCCACCGAAATCGCACAACACTGAATAATTAAAAAGCAATTATTTATTCAAAAAACTTTATTAATATCGAAACTTTTCAGACCGTCCGGAGTTCAAAATAACGTAGGTAAATGTTATTTCAATAACCACAACTTTTGGAGCGAGTAATTGATTAAAATTTTCCACATAGTCGTGTAATTTTGGATATTTTGTATTTGGGTTACTGAAGACAGACAAGGTGTCGCAACATAGGAGAGGCCTGGATCCAGCTGTGGACTGCAATACGTTGAGTTGATTTAGGTTATTCAAATTAAATGCCCTCATCATGTGGCCGGTAGATCAACAACCGAAACGCTTCCTCTACAGCTTGGCAGGAAGATGCGAATGCCATAAACACGTACGAGTATATCCGCACTTATAATTGCCCCACAATCTGCCGCCACCCGCGCTGATTGCGCATCAAATTGCACCAGTGAAAGCAAGTGATACGTTTTGTGATGATGACTCGGTTAAAAACACTGTGGGAATATTTGAATATCACTCGAACGTGTTATTTGGAACTTGTTCACAGTTTCTCGCATATTTGAGACTAATCACACTTATCAATAAAATGCTGCCTAGGTTTTTAACAAATAGAAAAAGTTAATTATATACGTAAGTGTTTACATATTAACTAATGCGGATGTAATTCTCAAACTGTTTATTAATATGCAATGCAACGAAGAGATTTAATCTGAACTGAAATTATAGATGGGGCTCCATGTAATTGGGTGTAACACGATTCATATGCGGAACAAGACATTTTTTATTTGAACTTTCACCTACACAATGGGAACTGTGTAACAAAGCATATAATAGCTAAAAATTGATTTTTTATCCCACGTGAGAATTATCAACTGTCTTTACCTCCTACCTACCCACCATTTGTAGTTGTGCATGTTCACGTAATATCGATGAAGTATATAGTATCTATGGGAGTTTATGTATTGAATTAGGTACGTATGAAAGTAACCTATTAGCAATCGCAATTACTGTTTACGTTATCTTTTCGCTGGAAGAAAAAATCAGTTGCATGCTCTACTAGCTCATTTACAACATTGCCTTGTCCAACCACCTATGTATGAGTATATGCTTGTTTCGTTATAAATACAAGTAACGCGGTATTTTGGTGTCACGGACTGTGCTGCGTGCAACGCGCTGACCTCTCAATGCGGTGTACGCAGGCTCCGCCGCAGACCTCAAATCTGGGTCACTCGACCGCCGGCGCCACCCGAAAATGTCGCTCAAAATACATTAATTCTCAATTCCCAAACATTCCTTACGAGAAACACGTAGGCTTGAAACTGACAAAATACATAATAAGTAATCATTTCCCAACATCTCTGTTTCCTTTCCTCCAGTTTCCGGGTTTAGAGCTATTCTCAGTTTCTCCGGAATTGCGCAAACTCCGGGTAAACTTTGCCGTAATATGCGAATATAGGTCTATAGTCTATAGGTACCTACGTTCAGTCACGTTGAGTTGCGTTGCG
Source organism: Diarsia mendica (assembly GCA_949316265.1). NCBI lineage: Eukaryota > Metazoa > Arthropoda > Insecta > Lepidoptera > Noctuidae > Diarsia > Diarsia mendica. The sequence goes on from OX438897.1 coordinate 19,368,627, forward strand.
TTACAAGTTAGATCACATGAGATTTAATAGAGTTGTGTGCCTGTATTATACTGAACAGTAATATCATGTTGCATTTGCATCCAATGTGGCGCGAATTCGTCACAATCTCACAATGCGTCCATTTACTTGTGCTAACGCCTTTGCAATTTCCTGTCATGAGCCACGTGTTCCCCGGCGTCACTTACTCACTATCCTTATTTATTTTTTATTTGTGTTTCTGTCTGTTTCGTGTTTCACTCTTCCAAATCAAATAACTAAAACTAAGATTATTCATTGCTAATCATTTTCCTATATTATTTCATTTTAGATTAGCATGCAATCACTAGACTTGTCTGAACTAAACTTGTTGTATTAGCGGCTTCCGAGGCAATTAGTTTTGAGCCTATCCGAGGCGCCGATCGCTAATCGAAGTTTTTGCCCCCGGAATGTTTTTATTAAATATATTTTTATGTAACAAAAGGAACATGAAAGCCCGTTGAAAGCTTGGATAAGATCAGGTTTGGCACTTTCCAATGCAGTGTCTGTAACAAAAGGAAACCAGAGCAAGCTTTACGAAAGATCACGAATGGTTCCTGTCGCAAAGCGCAATTTACTGCAATTAAGTAATTTGAGAATTTCTTTCACAAAATTGCCACCAATTGTAGACTATACGAAGAACAACATCGTGTTTGTAATAACAATTTAATATGAAAAGGAAACAAAATAAATGGCCAAGTTTATCAGTGTAACTGTACATGTGGACCGACGTTCAATCTAGATACGGACCGTCAAACGTCCGGGTAAAATTAGCTTGGTGCTTGAGCTTACTTATTCCTTTTCGCGGTCCTCTATCGGCTTTACCCGATAATTCTATGGGAACTTGATAACGTATCAGCATTGTATAATTTATTCTACATTTTGATACGGGTCATGTCACCATCTGCAATCAAATTTGGAGTTTTTGGAGCAATGTTAAAGATCGTCCAAAAAAAAATATTTGCTCTTATTTTCCTACAGCAGTATTTTATATTCAGCCTACAAACAAAAGTGTTTCATTCAATGATTAAACATCTTCGTCTAAGTCTGTAGTTGCAGTCTAATTCTCTTTTGGTTCCATCGCTAGTTCAGCAGCTACCAATAACCATGCAGTCACGTTCACCCTCGCGTCAGCGCTGGACGCGTGCGTTGTGGTTCTTACTTCACCTAATGTTTATAGTTTTTCCGCTGTTTACTTCATGTTTTAAAGGACTTGATCAGCTAGTTTTTGTTACGCTGTGACTTTATTTATGAAGTGCTAACCGGATTTTGGACTGAACATATTTTGTTGTTTTCTTTTTTGATGTCATGTAAGTACCTACTTGTAGTTTATTTATGTTTCCATCGTTCTTATTTTTCTTTGCGTTTGGCGTTTACGGATATGGGTTTATTTTCCTTGTTTATGTATGTATTATTTGTTTGGTGAATAAGTACTAAATATTAATGGTTCGTGTTTAGAGACACATAATATAATAGGTTTGCAATAGTTGGCATAGCCGGCGCAAGCCGTGCGGCGCCCGTTTTGAGACCGGTTCGAAAGTGAGTGTTTTGTTGACGAAACCGGATCGGTAAATAATTACAAACATAATGGAAGCATGCATCTGCTGCACAATGTTTTCCAACACTTGGATAAACATACAAAATGTGTGTTTAAGAGTTTTCAAAGTAACAATGAGGCACTTCAAGATGAGTAAAACTCTTCAAATCATTCATATCAAAGATTTTTTGCAACCTTGCAGGCAAATAACTTGAGATAGCGTCAGAGTTATCTTCAGATAGTCTTTGCCAATATGTAACGATGTCGCAAACTTGCAATATTCTTGATTATCTATATATCTTCTCTATTCTAAAATCATGTAACCCACCTTGAAAAATCCAATTCAAAACATTTAGCTTGTTAGAGGAAAATAGGTTCTCTCGTTTATTTAGCACTTCTAAAGACATTTTAATAAACCTTCACTCAGAAAATATCGACGGGTACAAAATTATAGAGTTGTTTATTTTTGCAGCACGTAGAACTTCGTAAATGAATAAGCCCAACGTTGGCGATCGGGCGTCGAACCCGTTAGATCGTTTTAGAGCGACGACCTTGTAAGACTTGGCTTTGATTAGGAGTTAAGATCTAAAGGATTTGTTTTCCTATCGATAAATCTTTTATAACTGTAGTAGTTAAATGTAAACCAAAGTCAGAATAATTATCTATTCTTCGTATCTGGTAGCACAGAATACATAATAGTACTACTGGTAGTATTATAAATGCGAAAGTAGTAAATGTGAACTATCTGTTACATTCACATCTTAGCGGCTGAAAGGATTTGGATAAAGGTACACGGATACACCATTACCTGGGTTAAGATACTTTTCATCCGTCATACATCCCCATCGTAATACATTCCCGACATCCTCATAAGCGAAACCGCAAGCAAAAGCTAGTTTTTCTATAAAATACAATGTGTCCATCGTTAAAGTAATCCATCCAACACATGAAATGAACGTTCCGAAAGCCATATTGAGTGATGACGCCATTCTCTTTGCCACCAGCGAGTCTAGATTTAGATCCGTGAATTTTTTACTAAGTACGCGGTCTATTGTTAACATTTTAATTGGATATAAATCAGCAAAAACTTCTCACTATTCGGAAGAGCTGTTTGGGTATAATGCATCATATTTTATACCAGTCGTAGATACGTAAGATCGTTGCTAAAAATTCCTCATTTGTTACTATCGTGTGTTTCCGCAAGCTTTTTCCACACAATTTCCCGTAGCGAAGTGTTCTCGCCGTTCTGTGGCCTATTTTCCATTGAAGTGGTGTCGCCTCGGGTAACACAGACGACGCCGGAGAGTCTGAAGCTTGTTCTACACTTACGAGCCTCGTCAGCAACCACACTTCACTCAATGCTATATTTTTAAATGTCACGACGTAAATTATCTTCTTAAGATTCTTGAGATGGAAAGCCTTGCCACGACACTTCATTTTTCAACCTTAAACTCTGAAATAGAATATCGTTCAAGTCTACATTTTACAAGCAATCTATCGATATCTAGAGAGAAAGCTGCCGAAAGTTTTCTCTCTATCAATAGAGCGTTCACTCTTCAAATTCTTCTTGAGTAATCAATGCATTTATTTACAAAGCTCCTCGTCTTACCCACCGTTAACTTAGTATGATGATAATTTATTAGGACCTGCATAATACATAAGTTATACCATTATTCTTTTGTCCGTCTGGCTCATTGTCTGAACTTAGTCTGTGAGAGTTGCTGCAATATTCATTATAATAATGAACGTTGTTTATACTTTCTATATACTAAAAAAATATTTGCATCATCCACTAAGTGCTTGTTTGATGAATAGTGTATCGGTTTCCCACTTGCACTGGAATGGTGCCAACTCCGATGATGTCAGATAGGGTTTATATTTTTGCGGTTCATCAATATTTTGTTTCAACTGCAGTTTCAAAGTCAGGTCGAAGGCAACTTTGTTTGTATTGAAGCGTGTATTTCTGTGCAACTGCAGCATCATGATTTCCAGACGCACCACCACCGACGTGTTTATCGTCTAGTAATAGGAGTCGGATCGTAAAACGATAGCGGTTTACTGTCGAACTTTGGGCGTGTGTCTGTATACTTGGCGTGGTATCCGTCTGCTTTATGGATTTGCAGTATTTTTAGCTTCTTCCTTCTTTGATTTGACTACCAACATATCATATTTACCACCACTTTGTTCATCACGCGACTCAGTGTCGCCCCGTCGCGACTGTGTAAGCTTTTCGCAAAAGTTGTATTACCTCAATAGGTTATTGTTACGCGACCTTTTACGTCGAACCTCATGGGAACATCCATTTTAGGTAACCTTTATTCCATAACAAAAGCACAGGTCGGCATTCATGCTGATATTTATGAGTCTACTAAGTTTATATTCGGTTGGTTGCTCCGATGTACGAGTATGAAGACATAGCTATAAGTTGTTGGAACGTGCGAGTTTAATGAACCACGACGCTAATCCAATTTGGCCATTATCAATTGTTTGTTGCTTTATAATTGAGTGATAAAGACATTTAACGTAGACCAATAAATTGAATCGTTTCCCCCTCGACCACACTTTCCCGGATGTAGTCGACTATTTTGCGCCTTTGGCACTTCCATTGTATTCAGTCCTCGTAACTGCTGTGATCGTTTGTGATGTAACATTTAACGAGCTTAGGTGACCGATGGCAATTTAGAGTAAATAAACCTCGTGCCTAAGTAACATTTTGTGTATACCAAAAAAGCATTCACAGTATTGCACATGACGGTCAGTAATAACGGGACATTACTCGGTAATCATCGCATAAACATTCGGTGTAAAGAAATCGGAGAAAAAACAATTATGTAACCGAATGCGGCATGTTGCAATCGTCTGAACCCTGCAGAAAGAAAAGAATATAAGAATCGTTGATCAATATGCAGACTTGGTCGCTGTACAATGCAAAACAAAGGAGCAACGAACTTGGAGGAAGAGTCCTTGCCATAAACGTCTCTAGCACCTTTTTTGAACAGGCGCTGAGTGTTTCATGTATCCGATATTCTATTTCGGGAATTGATGGCCGAAGGAACTGTTACATCATTACTATTATGGATCCAAATAGTCAAGTAGTAGACAGCTACATTAAGTTTCATTCATACATCTGTTAAAACTTCATAAGATTCTGAAACCATATTCCAATTCGGAATCAAATCTGGAATATTCAACTAAAATCTACAGCCAAAGCTCAGTTGGCCAGATGAAATAGATGACCAGAAATTAAGCAAACATGTAATAAATTCCGACCACTATCTCGGACAATTTCCCTGCTTAGCGTGATAAATGGAACGATATTTCTTGTAGTTCATGTTGAGCATTTGCCTGTCTTTGTAGCATGGTCTTCTATAACTAACCCTGCAAGTTTATATAGCTTTGGGATTTAACAAAGTACCTTTTATAACGGCACAGCATAATAAAACTTGGGTCTTCGCTTGTCTTATTCACGTTTAGCTAGGGTCACGATTCACGCGTGACTTATGCATAAAATTACACTTATGATACCGTACAGTATAACTTTTGGTATAAAAGATAGAAGTTCAACTGGTTAAGTTTTCGACCGAGGCCCGAGGAAAGTATACTTGTTGAAAAATCGTGGTTTTAAATCCTCATGGGGGTGTTCGGAGTAGCGTATCCTACAACATTTTGTAGCATTTTGTTCGTTTCTATGTCGTGAGCCATAATAGAATTGAGACGGTGACTTATCTTTGCTAGTTTGAAACCTTCGCCAAGTATAAGCCGTTTTCCAGCGTAATCCTCTTCATATGCCAATTATTTCATCGTACAAATCCTGTTTCCCTCTACCTAAGCCAAAAAGGGTTACTGCTTTCTCAAATATTTGTAAGCTTAATAGCGTTCCCTTCAACAAGACTGCCGGTTTTCTCGTTAATGTTTTATCCGGGGTCACACGTGTGGTGCCCTGGTTGTGTACAAAAAACACGTGCTCTTGACACAGCAGCAGCTGCCAGCCATCTATTTTGGTTGCGATAAATGAGTTTTTCCCTCCATGGCTTTATTAATTATGTTGGATAGCGTATAGTTTATTAATTATTTTGGATCGCGTTGCGTGACTTAATTTGGCCTTGTTTTGGGGATATCGTTTCTGCTTTACTGGGAAGTTATGGACTTTGTTTTAACAGGGAACTCGCGGTAATTGTTTTATTAACTTTTTCATTTGGATTTCTTTATTTTTAGAAATAAATCTTTACAATGGAAACAATTTTGGTTTAACTACCAAATGAGCTTCCTCTAGAATTTTAACGTAATGCAAAACGTAATCACTGCATTTTCTTTTGGGTTAATGTTGCCTCATTTTGGGGATTTTATTTCTGCTTTACTGGGAACTTATGGACTTGTAATATCAGGAAACTTGCTATGTTTATCATTAACTTTTTAATGCTACTTTCATTTTTCCTAAAGTTAAATATTCACAGTGCAACTGACTTTTCTATTTAGAATTTAGTTATAAATATTTTTATTAGTTGCGTGTTTAGAGTCTACAACAATTTCTAAAACTTACAAACATTTAATTGAATTTTATATTTTTATCGTTTCTCTATCAAATACTTGCCTAAGATCCAGCGTAGTAATTTATATTAGAAATTCTGTTGCAATGAATTTGTTTTGTTGGACACAATATGTGGAAAGTTAGTTATTGCCTCGAACATAAAAGTGTCGTTGTAAGAAAATATTTCTGAAAGTTGATTGTCTGCATGTTCACTTAATATCATGGTTAAAGAATTTTAATATCATGGTTAATATGATACTTGATTAGTTAAAATAATGTATTAACGTGTTCCGTTTCATTATATTTATAAAGACTCTTCTAATACAGACCATCAAGTTCTTGTACAATCCAAAACTCTAATTATAAATCATTTTTACCAGTACCGGCAATTGTTATTTCAAATAAAACGAAACATTCGAGCGTGTGTTGATTACAAATGAATATTTTATTAACATTATTATTTAGTGTAGCAATTTGACTTTCCTGTTATTGAACAAGTACGTCATTGTTTTATATTTAGCTCATTAACGTTTTGTGATTAGAGTAACGGTTATTGTACGGTTCATTCAGGACTAAGCTGTTGATTAACCCTTTCATTAGTACCCCTTGCCAAGTCTGTAGTGTCTTTAAAAAGTTCCTTGTAAGTAAAGACCACACTTCATCATCAGCCTACTACAGCAATCCACAGCTGGATACAGGCCTCTTCAATCTGCGCCACTCGGCAACTCTCATGCAATTGATATCACACTTACTGACGGTTAATTTACTGGTTGCTCTTAACGTTCTATCACTCGATTGGTCAATTATTCTTATTTCTTTACAAAAACTACTGTTACTGTTGTCACTACATCTATTGTTCTGACCAATGTCTTATCTCGACACGATCTTTTTGACCCAAACAAAATTGTACAGAAATATCCGAGTTATACCCAAATGCATCTGGATTTCGAATCTGCATTCAAACACTGCACAGTTTATAAAGCCGATAGTAAACAATTGCCTGCACGTGGTGATTTACGTTTTCTCCGCGTATTATATCTGCTAAGTGTCCGTAATGAATAGATATTCGCGTGTGGTCGGTAGCGGCTGCTGCTCGGCCTGGCGCTAACGGAAGTCGGTTGTTTAGCGAATCATGCGCATTAGGGTGCTTGTGGACTGTTGTAGCGTAGCCTTGGGTTCTTGCTAGGTTGGTGTATAAACCGAAACATGTAGCTTAGCCTTGGGTTGTTGTGTTGGCGTTTAAAGGGGAACGTCTAGTTCGCCTTTGTTTATTATTGTAGTAAGATAACTTGGAAGTTGGAACGTTGTCTCTTGTACTTGTGTTATCTTGCTGTATAAGTTAAGATGCTACTTGTAGCAGTATGACTTTAATGTTAGTTTAGTGTTGAATGGAGATAGGGCTGTACAGAACGTCCAGCTCTACTATATCTTGCCCACACTGATGTTAGATTTAAATAATACTGCTTTTGAGGTGATGCAGGTTTTATAGATAAACCGACATAACTATTTATACAAGAAGAAGTCTGAAAGTAGCAAACATGCGGAGATATTAGTAAAACGTGCGTCGTGAGAAAAGTTTTAGGTATGAACGTTGATGCCTATAGAACTGGAGAAAAACCAAAGTGTGAAGGAAGATAATAATATGACTAGAAAAGAGGTCTCTGATGAGATGACGAGCGATAGAGAAGTATGAAAGAAGGCTTGCTCCATCGATCCTAAATAAATTGGGATAAGGGCAGGAGATTGAATTTGATTGACGAACAAACTCACTTTGAAATCAGGACATAATTCTAGTTCACAGCAATAGTTTGTCCGTCGATATCTTTTACATCCTGTGTATTCATTAAATTAAGACTCGTTCACTGTGGAGTTTCAACTTAGATTTTTGCTTAGATTGCCTAGGTAACTGAACTAGTTGACCCTAACCTTGTTAGGCTGAGCGGATAACGTGTTGAATTAGTTCGAGGATAATAACAGCAAAAGCATAGAGGAAAACACGCACTATTACACCATCCACATGTCAAACGATAATATGATTGTGAAAACATTCCAGTGATTTCGTTCTGGCATTTAATCGCTAAAGCAGATGTTCTCGACTGTTACATTACACTCTAATCTGTATGAAGCTTTATCGTATCGCAGCGAGTGTATTTATGAACCGCGGCTTGGGAGACCGGCCTTCACCCGACCGTCACTGGCCGACGACGATTATCCCATTACCATTTACCGGCAACTTCACTTCACCATCTAATATGTACCCTGTGATCTTGATAATAGGCCCCATAACTACTAGGTATGTAATGATCTGGTTGTTTCTTATGTCCCCTGTGGGTCTAGTTTATGTATTTGAGTTGAGGTCGTTTTTATTTCTGACAGTTTGTGAATCTGTGTTTAGTGATAGAGCGGTTATGATTTGAATCGAGACAAGTGCTAAAAATGGTAGTTGATTGGCCGTTATTCAGACATTTGCTGCGAACTAGAAAATGTCAGTTGGCTTAATATTTTCACTCGTTGTTTAATCTAGTGACAAATTATAATACGCTTATTTAATCAGAAATATTAAAACATGACATGAACTAAATTTTTTTTTAAACTATAAAAATTTTTATTTACAATATTTACAAACTACAATTTACAGAACTAAACAACAACAACAACATCAACACTTTTGGATCAAATTTTGTGGAAAACGTTGTCCAAATTCAAAAATTCCACTCCTGTTTTAAAAAGGGTTCCCCGGGGTGCGAGACACTCTGTTGCTCAAAGTTTAGCGCGATGTGTGCGTCTCGCAACCCAGGAGAACTCAGAACATGCCTGGGAGCAGTTACTCACCTTCCCTTACAGGATTCTGCATGTTCAAAAAAATTTGGCTACTCAAAAATCTTTAACTAACCAAATTAAAGACAACTGCAACAATTCGGCTCATATTTTGGATCCAAAATTACCATTTTTATATAATTTTTCTCAGAAAGGCATTTGCGCTCATGTAGAATCCAAGTTAAGTGAGGGTGATATAAGGGGGGCAGCCAGAATTCTGTTCAGCAGTGATGTGGTGGCGCCTTACTCTCCGGAGACATTTTCAGCCCTGGAGAGTAAACATCCGGCGCCTGCGGATGGTCTCACCTTTCCCGACCCGCCCGTACTCCCCGACCCCCCCGTTCAGGATTCACTTTTTCATATTACAGCTCCGCAGTTGATCGCAGCCGTGAGCTCTTTCCGAAGTGGTTCTGCTGGTGGCCTCGACGGCCTGACACCACAGCATTTGAAAGATTTGTTGAGCTCAGGCGCCGGGGCAGCTGGTGAGTCACTCTTGAAGGAGCTTGCGGCTATGATCAACCTAATGCTCTCCGGCGGTGTGAACGATGCCGTCGTCGATGTCTTGTATGGGGCTAACCTGTGTGCCCTCCGCAAGAAAGACGGCGGCATTCGTCCCATTGCCGTCGGTTGCACCTACAGGCGTATGGCAGCCAAAATTTGCTGCAAGCTGTACAGTGAACCGCTTGCAGCCAAGTTCCAGCCCCTTCAACTTGGGTTTGGTTCCAGAGGGGGCTGTGAAGCTGCCGTACATGCCTTATCCTCTTTTTTAAATGAAAAGAAAGGTGAGGTCATTCTCAAGGTTGACGTCAAAAATGCCTTCAACTCCGTGAACAGGGACACTTTGTTGGCCGAAGTCAAAAAAGTACTACCCGAAATTTATGGTTTTATTTGGCAATGTTATAGGCATCCTACAAAATTATTATATAAGGACAAGTTTTTGGAATCTGCAGTTGGTTGCCAACAAGGTGATCCTCTCGGGCCTGTCATTTTCAGTTTGGCTATCCATCCCATTATTCAACAACTAAATTCAAAATTTAATGTATGGTATTTAGATGATGGAACGCTAGGAGGTGATATTGACACGGTTCTAAATGACCTACAACTCCTGAAAAAACAGTTCAAATCTATTGGCCTGGACCTTAACCCCTCTAAATGCGAAATTTACCTCCCTGATATCACCGACAGACAATCGACAATAGACAAATTTGATTCAATAGCCCCACAAATAAAAATTTTAGAAAAAAGATCCTTGTACCTCCTAGGTTCCCCTATTTTAGAAGAAAGTTTTTCATTTTTCATCGATGACAAAATTAAACATTTTCATGATATTTCGGATAGACTCTCCAATATTAACCTACATTCGGCTTTCACCCTCATCAGATACTGTTGTTTCGGTCCAAATTTTATGTATTTTCTGCGGTCTTCTCCTCTTTGGAAGAAACCACAACTTTTGGACAAAATTGACCAAATTATTCACCAGACTTTAACTTCCATTCTTAATGTGGCCTTGGACGACCGAGCGTGGCAGCAAGCCACCCTTCCAATTCGTTTTGGTGGCCTCGGCGTCCGCAAAATTTCTAGTGTAAGCTTACCGGCGTTCCTGTCGTCTGTCCACAGCACTGAAAAGCTAACCAGGAAAATTTTAACCCTCTCCCTGGTTGACTCGGAAGTGCCGTGCTTGACTGATGCAGAGAGCGCCTGGAGAATGGCTTGCCCGAACACGGATCGGCCCGAGAACCCATTTTCCCAGAGACAGTGGGATGAGCCGCTCTGCAGGTTGGTACGGAATAACCTAATTAATACGTCTACCAATACTGCTGAGCGTGCCCGCCTGCTGGCTGTGGGTGAGTGGGAGTCGGGCCTCTGGCTTCAGGCACTACCGTCACCTAATATAGGCACTATGCTAGGTGACACAACCTTCCGGCTCGCTACATGTTTGCGTTTGGGTGCTCCGTGTGGGGCTCCACATCGCTGTCAATGTGGTGAAGTAGTCGACAGCCTCGGACACCATGGCCTTTCCTGCAGTAAGAGCGCAGGTCGAATTGCGCGGCACGCCAGCATTAATGATCTCATCCGACGTGCTCTGGCCACCGCCGGTGTGCCTGCTGTTTTGGAACCCAATGGGTTGGCTGGCACGCGTCGATGGGAAGAGACCAGATGGTATGACCATAATGCCGTGGAAGCTGGGTAGGCCTTTGGTGTGGGACGCAACTTGCGTCGACACCCTTGCGCCATCCCATCTTCCTAGCACGGTGAGCTGTGCTGGGGCGGCTGCTGCAGGTGCTGAAAACCTCAAGCGGCGCAAATACAACAACTTAATTGGCAGTTATGTGTTTGAGCCGTTTGGGGTTGAAACACTGGGGCCTTGGGGTCCGAGTGCTCACCTAATTTTTAAGGAAATTGCCAAGCGGTTGGTCGACTCTTCACGTGACCAGAGGGCTGGCCTATTCTTTGGCCAAAGAATCAGCATTGCCATCCAACGTGGTAATGCTGCCAGCCTTCTGGGCACTTTTCCTTTTGACAGCAATGTGGACGAATTTTTTGACGCCCTGTAATTCTTCTCTTTTTGCTACTTGTATATATTTTATCATTATTTTAGTTCTGTAAATTGTAGTTTGTAAACATGAACTAAATAAATGACTCCCTGCTCAATGAACTCGAGCAACAAAATTTTCACGGCTGCCATGCCACTAATATATTAAACCCATTCAACGTTATGGCAAATGGCTAGTTGAAATATTAAAGTCAGTTGTAAATCATCTCCTAACACGACGCTTTTCAATATAGAGCGGCATGCGGAAGTGCAGCCACATCCAACATGTTGGAGCTGCGCCTTTTTAAAGTTCAGTCCCAGTCCAAACATGCCGAAATGAAATATCGGTGGAGCACTAATCCGCGTCGTATCCGACGTTCCATAATCTTCATATTTTATTAGTTCCCGGACTTGTCCTACTAAAATGTAAAGACAGCGCCAAGATGAAGCTCCTACGGCAATTTGTTTTGGCTACGTCCTTTTAAGCACGCTACAAGAATGTGGAACATGTGGGGACACTCGGCTCTTTTTCCTTTTACAGAGCAAATTCCAACAGGTGACCGTTAAAATCGCTTGAGGCATCGTAATCGTAAAGTAATAATAAAACGCGTTGAGTGTAAAATTGCACGAGTGCACAAAATTGCAACGGATCGTAAAGCTACGCCCAGGAGCAATAGCAACTAGTCTTTCTCAGCTGACTCCGATAAATTGCACGAAGTGATAAATACTTAATAAGCTTTGCCTTTCATTCCTGGTAGAACGTAATACCGAAAAAGAGAGGAATGGAATAAAAGGCTCCAATTTAAAGTTATAGAACATGCAGTTAGAAAATTCGAAACTTCTGACGGCAATGCGGACTTTTTACATCTGTAAAATTAGTATAATTACATAGAGGAGTTTTCTTATTCGAATCTCGCAGACGAATCATAGTATATTCTAACTTACAAGTGTCCCATCTTCAGGATTGGAACGCTAGGCACGCGACGAGACTGGAGATATAATTAGATTCACCCGTTCCTGTAAATCCTTCTCCTTTGGGAACGAACGTTTTGCTTATGAAAGTAAAATATTCATTCAGTACTTGTGAAGAAATAGAGTGCTTAGAAATTACTTCGTTCTGCTACATTTCACATCAATTAACTAACATGGCCAATTATATTTCTAACTATCTTTCTACTAACGTGTACTTGCGTATTGATTCTTATTTATTGGACAGGCATTTCGTTTTGTAACTCTATGAAAGTTTCATTGCAACGCTAGTTAATTAGTCCACTGAAAGCAAATCAATTATATTTCTCATAAGACTCCGAAGTTTTAGAGGACTTCCATTTCACGCTGTATGAAGAATTTTCAAAGTCAAGTGCTTGAGGCAATTTCAATGAAATTGTTTGAAGTTCCAACGTTATTAAGCCGTTGTTTATACCTATAAAATACAAAGTCGCATACTAAAGGCTTCTTACAACAAGATGCCTGACGTCGTCGTGGAGAGCCCTCGAGATTACTAAGCGCCTCAGAAAAAGGGCGCCACGTAACCGTTGCTGGTCTTAATTAGCGATCTTTTTGTTTCAAACACATTCAATAGTCGGAAATGTCTTAGTTAATTGTGGCTGTTGACATTCAAGAAAATGTCACAATTTATTATCTTACATCTTGACGTTAGATAGCTGGCCCTTAAAAGGTCGCCTTGTTATTTGCGCTCAGAGTGGAATTTAATTCCAAACTCGTCAGAAATGCATGAAAGATATTGCATTCAAGAGCCGATAGGAATAATTTAGGTTACTATTGCTATTGTTGGCAAGCTAACAACAGTAACAAGCACTCACTGGGCCGTGACTGTTTTATTCACAGAGGCTCATTCAAAATTTTTCACCCACTATTTTTAACAAAATCAAACTTTCTGCTTGAAAAAATAAGTTGTTTTATAAATTACAACCTAGGTGTGTTGCAATACAACTTCGGGAAGTTTGCACTAAGGCACTTGCTTCTCTCATTATTTGTTCTTTAAGACCGTTGTGAACTAGAGTAGTAACAGTTACAACGCATGTAGAAGCACACAATCGTACAAGAATACCGTTGCCTATTTTGAAGTGCATAATTTTCCATTATCGCCGCAGTCCATGGTATTCCCGTGTGAGCTTGTGAAGTGACCAACAATCTGGCGTATGAATCAATAGACGATTGAACTCGATACCCGTGAAGCTCGGTTCCGCGCCGTGCCCGAGGATCTGATTGCAGGCGATGCTTTGCCCAGGTCACTTCACACAATGACACGGATGCAGGCCTGCGACTGGACCAACGTCTGTATGTCGCGTAGCGTTTGTATCGAGTTCATTCGCGAATCGACGCACTCGTTCCGCTTGCATGGAGACAAGCGGTGACTCACTGGGGATTTGTTCTGTAACGAATGGCATGCAGTGGTAACTAGTTTGTGGCTGTGGAAAACTTAAAATTAATGACTCCAGACATAATTTTTTGAACCCTACGATTTTGCGACATCACTGGATGTTTTCGAATACCGTTTTGAGCGACAAAATAAAATAAAAGTTTCATTTGCTTGATGACAAACATGGGACATCAGACAGATTTATTAGTCTGGCCTGGAATAAGATAAAACCGTAAAGCCATTTCACAAACAGCATTAAAATATTAAGTTACAGACAAGATACTTGCATTGAACTCCACCATAGAGGTCAATGCGTTCTTAAGACTTATAAACGTTCCTAATAAGGTCATCTTTGATGGAAGTTAATTATAAAATATCTTTGATGTGTGTATAAATTATGTATATAACACCATTCTTGGCAGATGGAGTCTCAGTGTAAAAATTCTTAGTATTTAAAATACAAAACGTTCTATTAACACAGATGTTCACCGTTATATAAGGTGAGGCTGTTAATTAGCTTCTGTAATAACTGCTATCAAATTCGTCTCTCTTGCGTCACGATTAAGAATGTTCATGTGCATCTGCGGTTTATATTCCATGGACCTCATTTTGGTCCTGGGAGTTTAGTTTGGTAAAATCTTATCATGAGATAGATACTTGTAGATCGTTTTAGTCTTAAACCGGTCTCAAGAAATTCTCTTCTGTAGCTGCAGAATTTATTATAGCGCATCATCAATTAGATTTAGCATTGAAACTTTTGACAGCGATGCGATGTACATATTTCATTTGCATCTAGAATTTATTGCAGCTATTCGTATTTTATTAGACAAACATATTTTTGGACGTGGTTGGCCCAAATTTCACCTGATACCAATTTCCAAATACAGTTTTTGATTGCACTTTGAATGCCGATGAAAGCATCGGCACAGCACCTGACCTTATTTCGGGTCCGGTTTAACACCTCACGTGCAAGCAAGGTCGTACTGGATGATCACGAGTAGCCTGCCATCTATGGCACTCGTCTCACCAGTCAAGAATACGCCATATGGCTACACCGGTCAAGGGCATCGATCACTCCCAGCAAACACTTGAGGACTTCAAAGAAAATTATCAGCTTTGATAAATAGCGTTTCGTGTAAACGGTATGACCCACATTGCCAATAAAACTGCTAATGAAACTGCGTTAAGTGGCATTCTGAACGTTTAAACTTGTATCGTTAAAAAGTTACGTCTTGCTTCATTAAGGTCTTTAATGAGGTTTTTATTTTAAAGGTAAATACTAAATACGACATTGCATTACAATTTCACGCGAGCAAAATGTTAAAGAAATACTACAATTTTTCCAATCACGTTTGCTAGCGATTGAAAAGCAATTTACGATTGATTTCAACTCGACGCAGCTGTTTTCTCACACCGGCAATTTGATTTCCCGCTCATTAACAAGATCAATAAGCTCAAAGGTAGGCAAAATTGAAACGCGCCATGGCAAGCCCTTCATGGCTGTTATAGCCAAGGAAAATTAAATTACCGGCTAACGTTATTTGCGTAGGTTCGACTGGACAGGATATTGCTGTCTGAACAACTTAATGGACCTGTTTTATCGCTGATTTTAGTTAACAACTCTATTCTAGTTCGTGATTTAAAACGAAAAGCTGTAGTTTGTCGATTGGATTTATGCGGGGAGATTAAAACATTGGAACTTATCGACATTAAAATTGGTGCTACTTAATTTTCTTTTTTAGATTGTGTGAATCAGACTTGCCTAAAATGCTGCGACGTTTTATATTTCTTCTCGATGGGATATGACTACAAACGTAAGTTTCACACATTATGGAAAACTATCCGACTTTCTAACAGCCTCTTAAGCTTATTTAGACATTCAAACGATTCACTGTATGTGTAAGTATAGTCTCAGTTATAATGTGTCTGATTCCCACGGTCGGGTATTTATTTCGCGCTTTTGTTTGTAACTATGTACAAGTATGAATTGATGCTTCACTTTCATCGTAATCAATGTTTGTGATGTTGTCAGTCTGTCACAATATTTCTATCATATTTCATCATAACAATCCAAGTCAGTTTTTCTTTTTGTGAATTGACTTAGATCACATCTAATGCAAGCAAGCTAGTTCCTTGTACAAAAAGACCAATATTTAAAATGCTAATCCGCATTACCCAATGTAATCTCGATGTAATAATGAATGTAAACGTTTCCAAAATACTTTGTTCTAACAACAAAGTGTTTTGTATCATTTTATGCAACTCGTTTACATAATCATGAATATTATTTGTTTCAAGATCATCATGCAAATGTTTGCAAAATATAACATGCAGATAAAGCTATAGCGGCAAATCTGTTGTTGCATCTGAAGATCGTTCTGCGTATCCGATCAATCCTTGCTCATTGTGCTGCACGCTGCACGCAATTGAATCGTCCAAGCACAACAGATTGCCAATTTAAGATCATTACGACTTCAATAGAATTACCTACCGTTTACGTAATGACTTCGACAAGGTTAGAGTCCAACAAATTCTGAAGTTAAAATGCCTGTCTTTTCCTTACTCTGAAACTTTCCTCAGTCAATTTTAAGCGCCTACGGCATTTTTTCACTTATTATTCATCATGATGACATTAAAATGTCACAGAAGTTAATCGCTTCTTGAAACGTTGCTTGGAAAGCTGCACGGTTTTATCTACATCGATTAATATGGGATTCAAGCATCGCATCGCCTGCTTCGTCATTCCTTGCTATCTTGATGCGAATACTTGTTTTTATTTCTACAGCTGCAAGGATGATTATCTAGTGTGGGGCGTGCAGCTATAATGATGCCATGTTATGTCTGCCTTCTGCTTGTTTAAAAATGGTAATAGAGAAAGGCACATGTGTATTGTCGGGTTTTTAACATTGGCTCCATGTGGTGACGCGCCGCGCCCCCTCCGGTCGTCGGCATTGCTCGGCGTTTATTTGGTAGTTCCATTCGCGCCCGTCTCGGATATTGACGTGTTTACGATAAGATTTCCCTTTGAACTTGCTTTCAGTCGACTACTTGTAACTTTGCTGTGGAACTGTGCACTTGTTTGTTTGTTTAAAGTTTGGCTAGATTGCTTAGCTGATAGTCTGGACTAGACTGCTTCTGTTCTATAAACTTTGAGGTAAGTTGCGGTGGAACTTTGTTTTCCTCACTTTATTATATAGGTAGGTACTTTTAAATTAAGTTCATTGGTAAATAAAATAAACTTCTTCAGTGGCGTTGACATTCATTGTATATTCATAAAGGGACTTAGGTACTACACAATCATCACTTATGTTACTCGTATCACATATTTTTTTTCTTTCTCCAAAAAAAGTTATAAACAATGACTTCGAAATTGGTGTTATCTGATAAAGTGCGTTTATCAATATCGGACCATTTAATTTGAATACATGCATATTCATGTAATAAGTTTCAAGGTCAGCCCGTGTGACATTTGGGTGTCACTAACTTCGTAAACACATGCATTAGTTTCATTAGTATTATTATATTTCTGGTTCTAAGTTGAAAACATTCGATATCATTATTACCTGCTGTTTATAGAAAAGAAAAAATAAAACAGATGTAGATATTTTGCATTTAAAAACATGTTTTTATTTTTTTTATTATTCTTCAAATTAGTTGCGGTCACATGTTTGCTACATACGGAGCATAAGGATAACGCTGCTACTATTAAATGCTTGGTTGCAAATTAGGTATATGTGTAGGTACGGAAATATTCTACAATAATCATTATCATAACATCACGCTTTGTAGTCTCCAAAGGGTTAGGCAGTGGTGAACCTAATAGTACACCCACATTTCGTCAGTTCTGTTCATGTAATAGGGAGCGAGCCTCCTGTTATCAACCGGGCACAAATCCAGACTCCGTGGCTGCTATTGAGAAATTCCTGATGGGAAAACCCAATAACACTTTGCCCCACCTCATGTTCAGGAGTCGCCCTTGCGACCACTAGACCAACGAGATAGTCTGCAATATTAATACTCATATAACTTTAGACCTTATTACATGTGGCGTAAATATTGATGTTAGCTTGCTGTTCCAAGCTGCCGATGCAATATTCAATACAGTCGTGTTTGCCATGCCCATAATAATATATCAGTCTTTTCCCCAAAAATCAATGTGAGTAAGCTATTTAAGCATTCGCAGTGTGTAGTCAAAGCGAGGGTGGCTAAGTTAGGGGAATCAGTGTTTATAGGGACAATAAAATTGTTGGCTAGGACAACATTCACGATGTTCCTCGGTACCGCAAATATTTGAACTTGGCACGCCATGGTTCAACCGATACAGCCTTCACCTTGTCTCTGTCACTGTCTATGCAATTCTCTACTTTGTTTATGGTTACTGTGCGATATCCGTGACAGCGATTCTTTCAATTTATTCCTTTTAAAACTGTTTGCAAGTTCTTTTTAAATTCAGAACATCACAAATCTATCTATTTAAATAAAAGGAGAACTGACTGGGTGACATATCAACGTACAGTCGAAACTACTGGGGCTAGGAATGTGAAATTTTGCACACGGCTTCCTATTATAATGTAGGGGAGCACTAAGAAGGGGTTTTTGGAAATTTAACCTTAAAGGGGGTGAAAAGGGGGATGAAAGTTTGTATGGAAAATCGTCACTTTTGTAGTTGAACCGACATCCACGCGGGCGAAGCCGTGGGCAAAGTGCTAGTATTTTATATTAGTTTTGAAAAACATGGCTGCACAACTTAAAAGTCACGTCATGCGACTTGAATGACTAATAATGTTCAACCGATACAGCCTTCACCTTGTCTCTGTCGCTGTCTATGCAATTCTCTACTTTGTTTATGGTTACTGTGCGATATCGGTGACAGCGATTCTTTCAATTAACTTGTCTGCAAGTTCTTTCTATATTCAGAACATCACGAATATTTGAACATTACTATTGCAGTACTCGTCTGTAACTTCAAGTCACGGTTTGCGACATGAATGACTAATAAACTTGCTTATTCAGTAAGATAGTAATAGGGTAGTCGACAAAAAAAAACTAATTAGTCCGTCAGATAGATTTCCAAAAAATATTGAACACGTATTTTTTCTTTTTTCACGTAAACAAAAAATGAAGACGATACAGTGCTTCGAAAAGTCGTGAAACGTCACAGCTTGGTCCAATTTTACCTAACTATGACGTCAAACGCCCCCTCTCCATGGTCTTTGACAAGCTTTATTTTCGTCAATTTTTATTAATTTGTTAAAACAAAAAACACGTATCCAATATTTTTCAATAATCTGACTGACGGACTAAACAGAATCATATTTTTTTTAGTCGGTCGACTACCCTATTTAAATAGATATGAGACATGTATGTTTACATCATAACACGAAACAAACAAAAAGCTTTTCCTAAATAAACGATTATTCTCCTTTATTTATCTTTAGCAATACATGTTTGAAAGTTTGTCGTTTTTCTGTAGCCTCGACAGCCAGACTGATTCATTTAAACTCCATTGTTTAAGCTTAATTAAGCCTTGTGTCTAACACATTCAAAACTCTACTTTATGCAACATGTTATAAGATTAAAATTAACAACGCTTACATTAATATTCATTATTCCGCCATTTAGATTATTTTCACCTTTTCACAAATTAATGTGATCATAAATTAATAACTTAAATGTCATCTTCAATGCTCTTAAAAAGCAACCCAACTGGAATCCGTTTCTTGAAAAATTACGTTGTAATTGTAACATTTATAAAGGCGATATCAGATTCTATAATAATGTCATAGGGGTCGTTAAATGACACGGCCCTTATTATAGGGCAGACGCTGAAGACAGGGGGTCGACAGAGTAGGACGAAATTGCGAATTATGTGGGGCAACTGTCAGAACTTAATTTGGTTGAACCAAACTTGCGTGCGTTGCCAAAAAAAAAAATATAGGTACTACATATTCGTATTCGAAACAAACAATTTAATAATGGTAATTGATAACATACATGTCGTATCACGCGATGAATATTTATGTGTAATCTACGATAAAATGGCTTCCATAATGTTTTGATACCCAGATTCTAGATAATGAATACATTAATATTTATAGATCTGTACAGTCTAAAATAATTCTCTCAAATCGTACTGATATGAATGAATATATTGGCACTTATATGAGTGTAAATTGAAATAATGATGAAGAATAACCATTCTCAATTCTTCCCCAAATGGGACGTCAAGCTTTCAGCATTATTTTTAACAACGTCGCGTCACTAACTTTAAAAGGTTTTCGCGGAAGCTTCTAAATTGATGTGACAATGTTTGACACCTTCGCTAAAGTAACTATCGATTGGGATTTTGGCAGAGCTCAATGTCTGTCCGCCTTATTAATAAAAATAGTTAAACCTGGTTTAACTTAGACTTGGTTTATCTCGCATGCTCTCTTCTATATCTCACTTCAAAAATATTGAAAAGAAAGTGACGGCATGCGAGATAAACCAAGCCTAAGTTAAACCAGGTTTAACTATTTTTATTAATAAGGTATAAGTTTTGGTTAACTCTTCTCATTTATCATTTATCATATCAGAAAGAATCGGCTGACTATACAACATTTCAACACTAACTGTATGAGACAACAGAAGAGAGCTGCAGAAACAGCTGTTGTTTTTTTACGATTTACGATTTCGGTAACATGGAAAAAGGGGCTCAGTTTGACAATAAATTTGACCCTATAACAACCTAAAATAATTAATGACAACACCTCTGATCCCTTCTGATCTCTCCTTGTTGTCATGCAATGAAAGAATTAGTATTTTCTCCGGAAATCGTTGAAGGGATATCATAGATAGGTTCGTCTAAGCATCTGCATTATACGATCCGATCAAACCCGTCTTCTGCGATTGTCGTGAAAGTCAGGCGACAGTCGCTCTGCCTAAAACCAGAAACTCGTCATACCAAAGACAAGGCAACAAGTCCGGTATCGTACGACCAGTTCACTGGAAAGCAGAACCTGACAATGGGCGGAAAATCACGGAAAAAATGTTCTTTCTGTTAGTAAAAAAGATTCTCGAAGACATACTAAAGAGGGTTGACATTGAAGAGGGTGTGATCTACATTTGATGAAAACAAAGAGACATCTGAATTCATTTGTTAAAAAAATACGCATGAACTTGAGAACCATTCTTCTTTTCTTTAGTTGGTAAAAATGTACACAAGCAAAATTTTACAAAGTTCCGTGCACTTTTTTCCATTCGCACACTCAGGTATTAAGCCGTGTTAACTGTTACTCATGTAATGAACCTGGGCTGGCTAAACTGAAACCTATGTTTCCGGTCCCGCCCTGTCTGATCCGCTAATGGCGAAACGAAAGGGTTACCACAATCGACCCATTGTTGTACTTATACACTTGTTTGTGTACATGTTTTAATAATAGGTACCCACCCAATCGTGTAAGATGTGTGTGATGTTTACAAATTACAATGATTGAAACTAAACCATCATAAAAGCCTTTCTTCTCCACCAAAAACTACTACTACAAAAAAAGATAGAGTAAGACTTTCTAAGAATTGAAACTTCATACTCCCACTTTCCAATTTAATTTCATACATTCGAAGAATTTGTCAGACAAAAGATAAATCGATTGTGAAGCTTTTGGGTTGGGCTTTAAACTTCAAATCAACATATCTGTTTTACATCAGCTCATAAAATGTACATTAAATGTATCGGTGTTTCAGTGATGGCGATGGACGGCAAGACATTAGCTGTAAATGTGCCGAGCCCTAGGGGACGCGGGCCAAGCCCCAAGTCCTGTTATGGCCGACATAATAATTTTATGCGTGGCAACAGACGCCGTTAATAAAATTAACTACCGGTATCGGTAACTAGACGGATACTTAGGGTAGCTTCCGAAAGCCTTTTTTTATTTATTCGGGGAAATATTTTCAGTGTTTTCAGACCAAAAATATAGCCCGATGCTATCGAGGTTATAAATGAAGATTCATATTTTCTTAAAAAGGTCGAGCTTCCAGCGGTTTAAGGTTATCTTTAAAAGCTTTTCGTAGACTGAAAAGACAGCCAAATTGTTGGTGTCAATCATGTTTTCAACAAACAACGAAAAAATATCGGTAAAAATTTTGAACAGATTTTAAATGTCGATGATACTATATTCTGCGATGATGTAGCGTCGCTCTATTTGGCGGCTCCGGTCCGGTCCATGGTTTATAAAAACTTTGCCAAATCACACGTCCGCATCAACGCCGGAGTAACGACCTTGCCTCGTCCACCTATGACACGGAAGGACGTGCCAATTGCATGGACATGAAATGGCCGCCATTTTGTAGTCTCCTAGTGCAATTTGATGTAAGAAAATGAATTTTAATTCTAGACTTGTGATCACCATTAGGTAAGGTAATCGAGGAAGTACATGTCTATAGCTTACTAATGATAGCATTTAGTCTGATGAAGGGGTAATTTAAACTGTGAGCGACATTTTATTTTCTCTTGGGATTCGGGGACTTTATCACTTTATTCGTATTCGTGCTACGAAAAAGCAAGGTTTCCCGGTTTGAGCCTTGAGCCATTTTCTTAAAAATCCTGTTTTTATTGAGGTCTATGGCAGCTGGCAGATATCAATCTGTAATTCTAATCGAGAAATGACGGACTTAGCCATTGCAATCAAGTTCTACAAGTTCTTTTTTTGCACAAATGTTGCAAGGTCTGTGCTATGCTATGTTGTTAGAATGATTTGTTGCTCCTATTTGGTCGTTGTTTTTGTTTCCACGCACGCCAACCTATCATTTATCTACGGGAGTTAATTATAATACTTATACGTTTCAGCAAAAACTGTGTCGGAATGTAGATTTGTTTCACCACTACATTTAGCTAATGTTCTGCTTATTTCTAGAGAACATTCATGGTTCCCGAAGGTTTACTAGAGCTGCGTTGCGTGCTTTGGCACAAGTTTTTCGAATGTAAGCACTAATTAAACCGCATTCGGAGCACTTGTAAGTTTTAATAGTCTAGGCAACAAGTGCCTTTTTGATGAACTTTTTTCAGCAGTCTCCGAAAATTATGATTGAGGTGTCATTCGATTCGGAATGGCATCCCGATGATTTTTGAAAAAATTGAAGTTCCGCTTGCAAAAATTGCAAAAGTTATTAACAATTAACTAAAAAATTTAAAATGGTTTTAGTTTTTTGCAAATATCTCAAAACCTAATTAAATTTTTTCAAATTTGAAATAAGATTCAAAAAGGGAAGGAAATTTCCTAAAGAATGTTCTAACTTTCGGAATTGTAGGACCAATATTAATAACTTTCCGATCGGGTTGAAAATACGCCCGAAAACTGGTACTCCGTCTTGCGCAAGCTACGCTCCATTCGGACCTTTAAGAGGAAATGCGAGTGCTGTCTCTTTCTACTATCGCTGTCTCTCTCCGTCCTCCTGCCCTCAAATTCGTGCGATAAGGACAACTGTAGAAAAAAGTTAGAATTCGAGGTTTGGCTCTCGCCTATTTCCTCCTCCAATATTGAACCAATTTAAAAGATATTTTAGACAATGAATAAGGAGGTTATATACTACGCCGCTATGTTTTTCTTTTTTCGTTAATAGTTGTCAAATTTGTACACTAGGACTCTGTTAACAGCGATCTAAACAAGCAATTTTGAGCATTTTTTGAGGGTTCTAGTGCTTATAAAAATAATTTATCACCAAAAAGGAAAACATAGGGGCATAGAAATAGTTAATATTTATTATTCTGTAAAAAAACCATTGCTCTAGGGTCATTAACCAAAAAGAAAACAGGCGAGAGCGTTTGTATGGAGAAAAGACCACTCACGTTTCCTCTTAATGAATAAATGTTATTTAAACTTATTAAATGGGCGCCTGCAGGATAGATCAATACACAATAATCTGTGATCTAAAAAATTTTATCGCGAATTTTCAATAAGTTATCCATTAATTAATTAACAAATTTTTTGTAGCACGAACACTGACATTGCAAGTGCGATAATTATAACACTATTCATCTGAGATTTTTTTCCTTTCGTGGAGCTATTTTTCAAAGGTCTTAAAATAGGCTCTCGTTGGAAAAATTAAAAAAAATGTTAATTTTCGTTTTTTTATTAACAATTTACTGAAATGAAAAATTTCAAACCTTCATTAGACATTAAAAAAATCTTTTTTTTTATTATATTATTATTGAACCGTTTTTGTATGATCAGAAGCTACTTAAAAATGATTTTTTATATTTTTTATATCCTGTTTTTTAAAATATTTTTATAAACAAAAAATACGTTTATGAGATAATTTAATGTTTTTTTTTTAATATCGTAATCTTTGATAATAATCATGTTTTTTTTTTTTAAAACCGTTTCTTAAAAAAAATGTTTTATTGCTTAAAAACGCATTTGTTGATTAACAATTATTTTCTCCCACTTCTAATTAATATTAAGGTATAATTTTTTTAAATCACCATTATTTGTTTTTTCTTTTCGTTATATAAAAAAAAAAAATTGTTTTAGTAAAACTTTCATTGTTTATGTAATAAACAATTTGTTAAAAACAAATAAATTTTTACTTTATATTTTTTTTCTTGTTTTACTTATTGTCACAAAAACAGATATGATTTTTTTTTTTCAAATAAAAAAAAAAGTTGAAAAAAAAATTAAATGAAAAAAAAACAAAATCATATCTGTTTTTGTGACAGTAAGTAAATATTGTCACAAAAACAGATATGATTTTGTTTTTTTCAAATTAAAAAAAAAACTGTAAAAAAAATTTAATGAAAAATAAAGAATCATTCTGTTTTTGTGACAATAAGTAAAATAAGAAAAAAAATATAAAGTAAAAATTTATTTGTTTTTAACAAATTGTTTATTACATAAACAATGAAAGTTTTACTAAAACAATTTTTTTTTTTTTATATAACGAAAAGAAAAAACAAATAATGGTGATTTAAAAAAAATGATACCTTAATATTAATTAGAAGTGGGAGAAAATAATTGTTAATCAACAAATGCGTTTTTAAGCAATAAAACATTTTTTTTAAGAAACGGTTTTTAAAAAAAAAACATGATTATTATCAAAGACTACGATATTAAAAAAAAAAACATTAAATTATCTCATAAACAACGCATTTGTTTATAAAAATATTTTAAAAAACAGGATATAAAAAATATAAAAAATCATTTTTAAGTAGCTTCTGATCATACAAAAACGGTTCAATAATAATATAATAAAAAAAAAGATTTTTTTAATGTCTAATGAAGGTTTGAAATTTTTCATTTCAGTAAATTGTTAATAAAAAAACGAAAATTAACATTTTTTTAATTTTTCCAACGAGAGCCAATTCTAAGACCTTTGAAAAATAGCTCCACGAAAGGAAAAAAATCTCAGATGAATAGTGTTATAATTATCGCACTTGCAATGTCAGTGTTCGTGCTACAAAAAATTGTTAATTAATTAATGGATAACTTATTGAACATTCGCGATAAAAATTTTTAGATCACAGATTATTGTGTATTGATCTATCCTGCAGGCGCCTGAATTTTTTCAATTTTTAATTTTCATATTTAATAAGTTTAAATAACATTTATTCATTAAAGGTCCGAATGGAGCGTAGCTTGCGCAAGACGGAGTACCAGTTTTCGGGCGTATTTTCAACCCGATCGGAAAGTTATTAATATTGGTCCTACAATTCCGAAAGTTAGAACATTCTTTAGGAAATTTCCTCCCCTTTTTGAATCTTATTTCAAATTTGAAAATTTTTAATTAGGTTTTGAGATATTTGCAAAAAACTAAAACCATTTTAAATTTTTTAGTTAATTGTTAATAACTTTTGCAATTTTTGCAAGCGGAACTTCAATTTTTTCAAAAACCATCGGGATGCCATTCCGAATCGAATGACACCTCAATCATAATTTTCGGAGACTGCTGAAAAAAGTTGATCAAAAAAGCACTTGTTGACTAGACTATAATCGCTCTGCGTACACTTAAATGGTCGAGGCATTTAATATCTAGCAACTAGCACAGTGCTGTTTTCCTAACCTTTATTCTTTTTTTACGACACACTCAGGATAATAAGCAGGTGATAAATTCTATTATTCTTTTATTCTCAGACCACGATATTTATTCAGTACGTGTTGGCTAGATCTTCAGCCGATGTTAAGCACTGCATGGCTTTTTATGCTAAGTTAGTGAGAACCTCCGTTGAATAACGTGACATGATTGATGATGACAGTGTGTTTACTGTAGTGCCAATCAATGGGAAAATGTAGCTAGCTCTGACTAGCTTTTTCGGAGAAGAGCTTGTCAATGTGTCAGCGGCAGACATCAGTGCCGCTTGTTCAGTCTCCGGCCTTGTTTACCAATATTATCGACTGCTTTAGTTCTATGTACGAGCGTAATACTATATTATGTTACCTTCACACGGATTTGGAAATAAAGGAATACCATACAATGAAGCTGCGTCATATCCTGTGAAAACCGTAAAGGTCGACGGAGAAATATCATGTATTTTTCAAGTGCTACTTTAAAGCCACATGTGGTTTCATGTTTCTTTTTGGCGAAGCACGTTGTTAGCTTATCTCGACAGAAAACTTCTACGAAATAAAACATTTTTGTACACAACACAAATACACTCTGTTATGTAAATCTGTTGTGTGTATCTGAGATTATCATAATTTGAATATCCCAAATGGAAAATCTTCTTTCCTATAAGGTAGCGTTGTTAAACGAGTTTTTGATAAATGGAACTGTATAAGTTATTGCTTTGCAAAAAGTATTTCCCAAGTGGCAAACGATGCCGCCTTTGATTGAAAATTATTACTTTCATTTCATTATTCTTTTGTCTTCTGCCACATCTGAATAAGATATTGCTCGCTAAGGCATTCAGGCAGTATTTACAAACCGTGCCGTGCCCAAAACTGGAACGTTGATGTATTTTTAAAGATTTGTTTTAGACTAAATGTTTATTTGAGTTAACGTAAACTGTGCAGAGATGAGAAAAAAAAATTATTTTTATCGTTTCGTCTGTAGGTGTTTGAAGATACGGCCACGAATTAAAGATACGTGTGTTATTTAATTGTGGCAAAGACCGTACTCGTGCAACGCTACAATTTTTTTTCTATTTTCCATACAGTTTGCATTTAAAGCAAAATAATATATTGCTGATTGTACATTTGTAGGCAATCGGTCTGTAACTCTGTACGCGTTTACAAATTGCGTGCATTAACCTAGATTTAAGTTAGGTACAATAATTGAACTATGTCTGCGAACTGACGCCTAGAGATGGAATCTAGCCAAGTACCTGAAATGTCTGGTTTGGGGGTACCTACATAGGTACGCGAAATTATATTGGGAATCGAGATGTATGGAACTATGGATTGATGTCTCGTCTCGTAAGTGAGACAACTCTTAACGGAACCCATATAACGGACTTTTAGTACGGTAGGGATCGTCAAATTTTACAGTGCCACTCTATTCTAAAGGTTATGATCATGTGTGGGCTTGACGTTCCCACGATAACCATTACTTTCGACTCGGAAAATATACGAATTCCCATCATTTGGGAAACGAGCACAAATTCTACCTAATCTGCTCGGCAATAAAGTTCGGTGGGTTTAATAAAGAATGTAAATTGTAAAGTCGTTGTCTACGAAATATTTCTGTTTGACTTCAGTAATCGAATCATGGAAATATATTTAAAGAACCTGGAGATAGAAGTGAAAATATAGCTCCTTAAGACCTGGAATAATGGTCACCCATTATGCCAAGCCATAAAGATTATTTTCACTTTTATAACACTACGTTCTATCTTCGTATTTATTTATGGCCCAATAGTGCATCACATAGAAATAATAATGAATCATAATCTTCGTATCGTAAAACTCTGATGGAGTGGTTATAAAAGTACTTTTACCTTCACCTCTAAAAGAAATCCTATGTTTTCTCGGAAGAAAAAACGCGATGTCTACGTGCCACGTTTCTGGCATGGCGCAATCAGCCCCCTCTAGAATATCAAGTAAAGCAATAGGTAGCTTATTTGTATTTTAAACGTGATCTACAAGAAAGTCGCTCAAGTGGAGACTGACGATGGCAATTTGATGAATGCCTGTATCGATTGTCTGTCTTTTTATCGTTATTGTGACTGCAATCAACTTAGCATAAGCACTTAGCATAAGAGCTGTTTTATTACTCATCTGTTTACTGTGCAGCATTTTTTATTCTAACGCGAGGCAACGACTTTAGACCTTCGCCGTGGCCTTTCTAGATTAATTACTGGCCAGCAACAAGTCTGTTCTATGTATCGTCGGCATAAAAATAAACCTTAGCAACGTTTATCGGTGGGTGCGTAGACGGCGCGTCGCGGACATGATTACCGTGACAAATTAAATAGTAAACACGTTGTATAGGTGGTCATAGCCTCGGCTCAGTGTTTGAATAGTTCGCCTTGATGCCCCCCAGCAAATCGTAGTACAATGACCCGGTTCCCGTATCCCCATTGGGTTACACGTATCAATACGTATAGAAGGGAGTGGTTGTGTATAGGACGTTGAGCAATATGGTTTTTGTAACAGATGAACGATGAACATTAAAGTACTTATAAAACGTTTTAAACAATTTTGAATCTTATCTTCCATGGATATAAACGTGATTTGATAACTCTACATTGAAGTTGCCCACTTTTAAATGTTTTGATGTGACTAAAGTTGCACTTAAGTTAGTTTATTTCCTTCCCATTCATAAAAGTGTTTGCATACTTGCAAAATCTACAGCCGATAACCTATCAAAGCAAGTGGCTTACAGCTCTACTTAGTATAAGTATGTTTCAATGTAAGTAATCACGTCATTGTTATCGGTCGACGTTTCAAAAACTCTGATATTTTTATACTAGACATTGCCGTTATTGACGATTTCCACGAAGACAATCTATCGATAAATTAATTGTACTGCCTTTTGTCACGAATATTGAGGTATTATGTTATTCATGGGAAGATATTTCTTTCTGTAAACCTGACGCAAAACGTTAGATTGCACCCAGATAGGTTTGAATAGGCGAGGCCGAGTGGAAGCCCGTCCATGAGAACTATTCTTTACTCCGCACAGTTGCTACACAATACGTCGATAGGTTTTACTCATTGTTGCTCGTTTCACCATTTGTTATTCTGATACCTAGCTTCTTGCCGCGACCACTTCTCGGCTTTTATACAGTTGAATGCCTTGTGCCAGTACAAGTATTAAACGCAGTCGGACAAGTATTTTTACGGACGCGAACGCAAAGTGAAGCCATAAACCTGTGTCGAAGCCGTGAACCTTGTCATATACGTAAGCGGTTGTTTATGTAAAAGTTTTGCATCATAATAACAATTTAATCGCAAAAGTATACGATATCTTTAAAGATATTTCAAGGATGGTTCATTTAACAGTTATTTTAGCATAGACAGTAGTTGAATGGGCGACACCCGGAACAATAGCAATAAGCTCCCCCGAGATTGCGCCAATGCAGCCGTGCCCAAGGGCCGGCGCACAATGGATGCCAGTTCGCCAGTCCACAATACCGCTGCAGCGAACTGATTACTGCGCTGATCACTTCATTCATTTCTCAACGGAGCTCGTTTGTTTTGTTTCAGAACATGTGATATTAACTTGCCATGGACGAGGAGAGCACAGCCTGCCCCGGCGAGGCCAGCCCGCCAGCAGTCGACGTACAGCCTAATGAAAATGTTCCTAACGCAGAGACAAAACCCGAAGGAGATGACCTCGCTACTAGTGTAACAAATGTAGATATTAAAGACGGAAGTGATAACAAAGATAGCTGTAATGACGAACAAGAAAGTGAAAATAAAAAAGAAGAGAGTGCCGTTATTCTTGAAACTGTGAATACGGAAGTCAAGTGCCCAGCACCGTTGGTCAAGGAGCCTTTGGTTGAGCATGAGCCCACCGAACCGAACGACGACGCAAGGTCGCTGGGTGACCTAGATAGCTTGCCAGCAGGAGATGAACTTGCTCTTGGTGCAGCGGGCAGTGACAGTGGAGTGGAGGGCTGCGGTCGTGCCCTCAGCAGCGGCGGCGGGTCCAGGTCGTGTGCGTCGAGTGTAGTGTCATGTGGTTCTGGCTGCGGGTCGGAGAGCTCATCACTTGCCGGCGCACCGCCGCGTCCGCGACGACGCGTCAATGTCAACGTCACTGAGCCGAAGCGCAGCTCACCTGTCGGCTCGGCAGCCCCGCGACCCGTGACGGCGCCGCGCGGCCCCAACCTGGCCACCCGGGAACGTGCTAGGAGTCGGGAGAAACCAACTCCACCAGAAAAGCCTCGACCGCTCACACCGAAACCACGTATCCGGCCTACTGCCGACCTGCCAAACCTAGTTCGTGAGAGTCCTGCGCTGCGCGCCAAACCTACCAAGACCTCGACAGCTCGGTGCCGGACGCCGAACTCGCCAAGTGAGGAGAAGAGATGGCCGTCGAATGGACCGAGATTGACTACTGTAGCGGATACTTCTGCGGCACGGGTCGCTGCCGATAAGTATGCGACGCTACCTCGCAGAAGACGCGATGCTGAGCCAGAGGGTGGTTCTCCAAAGCAAGAGGGCACTCCGCCCACGTCGCGACGTCCCACCGTCACCCGGTCCGCTTCTTCTCGCTCCACTATCAAGACTCGAGTACGCATCTACGCAGAGAAGACCTCGCAGACAGTGCTGACCGGCACCGACATCGAGTCAGCTCTGGCGGGGATCGTGCCAAACATTGACAAGTAAGTCACTGGCCTACTATTCGTACATAATGATGTTTGTTTCGCAAAACAACATAAATGATCGTTGCTCACCGAACCTAGTGTAACTGCGGGCGGACGTATATTAGCTCATTTTTATTATGAAATACGTTTCAATGTAATTTCGGTGCAAAGCCATGCCTAATATACTGCGCAAAAGTCTGAATTTAGCATTTTAGTTATGACTAGGTATAATTATGAACAGAAATGACAGCCCACATCGCTCCTTTTCTGAGGATAGTCCCAGGACAGAGTAGGAAGGAGGACTCTATCTCATCCCGACATTTCCATCTGGGCCTGCTTTGATATCGATTACCAAGCTCAATCTACCAGGTCGTGAGTTTAGCCCCAGGCCTATTATCAGTTCGTCCAAATTATCCAGTCCAATTTCAGTCAAAGCAACTATTAGGTATCATACAAACTTCCAACATTTCAGTCGCGTGGAAGTAACCCGATGTCATCGCGGCGTGCAAGCCAGCGCACGGGACATGGAGGCGACGCGTCTAGCCAGCGCTCTGGCTGCGGCAGCCGAGGAGCGTGAGCGGCGACAGCGGGCCGAGGCACAGCTTGCGGCGGAGCGGGCGGCGCGGCTTGCTGCTATAGCGGAGTTGGACCGCAACTCACAGAGGTTACTGGACCTAGCTGGTGCTGGTAAGTCTGTCTACATTTATTTATTCCCAGGCAACTCTAACCCATAGATTACCCATTCTTTTTTTTGGTGAGTGGGGAATCATAAATTGACTCCGCCGTGGTGCGTCTCAAACTCCTACTGACTAAAAACCACCCATGTTCCTTCTTAGCCCATTTTGTTCCTCTTTCGAACAACCAGCAGCCCCGGCAGACATAGACTACAATTACGAATAACTGAAATACATACGAAATAATACAAACTTTGTTAGTAAATAGAACCCAACGACCATAAGTATTGTTCAACGTCTTCACACCCCGTTCCCGACCTCAGACAATGCGACAACATACGTCTCACTGGTGGCCAAGTCCGTATAGTATCTCAAACTGAAATCTAGCAAGCATCAAGCAGCATCTGGCTCTATATAGTATAGCAATCAAATAAGTACAATACCGTCCTTTTTTTTTATTAGTCTACCGCTCGCTTGCCGGCTCTACCAAAGTTATTCTTCATCTTATTCCTCATGTACTAGTAAAACCTCGTTCTAATCATATCATCTTCTACAAAAGCTGATCATTGTTTCTTCAGTCTCTCACAGATGGCAACAGCATTTTGCTGTTCTGCAGTGCTAAGATTTTTCTTTCCATGAAAACATGGTCACTTATAAGTTACTCATGTGACACCCCTAGATTTATCTGTAGTCGAGCAAAAAGGCCTTTTCAGACCTCGTGTAGAATATCGGTTGTGAGTGCTATAGATTTTTGTATTGTCTTGTATTTCTTTGTACTGAAACTGGGTCACATAATAATGAAAAACGGAAAAGTAAACATTTATTTCGTGGACTCAACAGATGAAAAATGAAACGATACTCTTACCTACTTATAAACAACATAGCAAGCAGCATTTTTTTTCAACAGGCCCCAACGCTTTTGTAGTCAGCCTCTTTTCAAAGAGGAAAACGCTACCATAGACTACTGCACTAAACAAACTTTTTGGTGCTACTCTACTTTTATATCAACAGCCAGTTCTAACCAGAAATAGATTCAACCTGTGTTGCGTGTTCACGATGAGCGAAATACGACCTCATTCATTCAAATTCGTTCGGTCGGACGTTTGAATTACGAATACATGATCTGCGAATTGGTGACCTTTGTGTAATAAGGTTGTTGGGGTCAACACCTCACACCACACAATAATATTAATAAAAACTGGCCAAGTGCGAGCCGAAGTCGTATACGAAGGGTTCTGTATTACCGTACAATATGACTGTCATACTAAATACATATTGCCTGTAATAAGATCGAGCAAAAATCTCCGAAGAAAACACTTCTCTTAAATTGGACCCTCTTTAACTTAATATTTGTTTTTATAGCGCGCTATAAAAACACAGCATACCATAATCAGCATAATGAGCATTGCTGGATCTACTAAGCCTTTCTATGAGAGGGAGTGGGCCATCCACCACGCGGGCCCATTGCGGATTGGTAAAAGTTCGAATTTTTGCTACTTGGACATGCCTGTTTCC
This sequence comes from Diarsia mendica, assembly GCA_949316265.1. NCBI lineage: Eukaryota > Metazoa > Arthropoda > Insecta > Lepidoptera > Noctuidae > Diarsia > Diarsia mendica. Next base: position 19,401,352 of record OX438897.1, read on the forward strand.
TCAGTAATACTCTCTCGGCGAATATATATACCTGTTACGGTTTAAAAGAGACAGCCCTGCAACTTACGAACGGATGGCCCGGCAGGCAGCCTTAGTAATAGGGTCCCGTTGGCATCCTTCTGGTAGAGAACCCTAAAAAGTTGACACTCTGATAATTTCCGGTTCAATTCGCACGTTAATTAACGAAGCGACCTCTTTTTATGTCACGGCGACCCTCAGATTGCAGAAATCAGAGAATGATAATTACTTTTGTAAACAGCCTTTTAAAAGCCAGTTTTGTTTTTAATTTTGTCGAATTGTTAAGGTTATCAAGGTAGGTATATATTGTATAGGTATACTTAAATAAACTTATATACTAACTGGAATGATGATGTACAGTTCAAAAGCGTTCCAAGTGTTTTTTTACTGGCAATTGCATAACAATTAAGGACACACCACTCTGGGTGCTTTCCTGCTCTGAAGTTTTGTTCTCCCTTTTAATTAATTACAGTCATATTACAGTTATACGAACTCTATTTGCGATAAAGTTAATTTTCAAACGGTTTTTTACATCAAGATTTTGTTTATAATCATTCCAGTTGGTATTTATAAATTCTTTGGTATACTTAATCATGATTGCGACGATTGGTCGTTATCAGTTTAAATAGTTATAAACATATGTTCGAAGGAAATTACAGCTTATTGTATGTCTTATTGTAGTGTATCGATAAGGTTTATCAAAATGGCGCCACCTGTGTAAACATATACTATTTCTAATAGAATCTTTTATTTACCTTTTATATAGATATTGATTGATAACTTGATTGTTATAAAGATATAGAGGCTAACTCGTCGATAGTCAGCACAAAGATTTAAATAGAGAAATTAATGCCTAAATAATAATAAGCTATTTGTCTTCGGCGATGGGTCAGCCTTACCCACACACAACTAATGTGAAGAAGACGTCGATTGTAATGTAATTCGATAAATTTAAATAGTTTTGTGATAAAATATTTTGTAAATGTTATTTCTATAAATGAATAAAGTTTTTTTTTTTTAATAAATGCCTCATAGGCAGTCATGGGGAAAGTAACTTTACTGGAATAAAAATGCTTTGAAGTATTGTATTTGATGGCAATAGACGATGACAATAGGCAAAAAAACTGTTCCATACATTCATTCCGAACATAATTTATTTATTTATTTATTTGGGGAAAACAAACAATTGTACAATATATGTTACAGTAAATACCTAATACTGATTATTACCAAGCTGGTAATAATGAACTATAACACTTGTTGTGAACACTAATAGGGTTGAAAATGAAATAAAACCAAATTGTGTCCTGATCTAAGCTGGTATATATATTTTCTAAAACCACTCGAACCCAACCAAATCGATGTAACACAACGATAGCCTGCTTTTATTTTAAGCATCGCCATCTATCGAGGTCAAAAACAAACTTTTGTACTTTGACAAGAATTGTCAACTTATTACTACGGTTCTGCATGAACATACCGCCCACCAAGGACATTTAGTGAGGGAATGTCCTTCTGACCTTATCTTTATGTCTAAATTTTGCAATTTGTATACAGTGTATGTAAGCAATACTTCTTAAATCTACAAAGACAAACAACAAAAATAAACAATCTTCAATAACCAAAATCTTAAAAATAACATTCATAATATTATAATTTGACCTGCAGAAGTTTTACATAAAATTGATGAAAAATATTCATTGAACTATTGGTAAAATACATAGTTTGGAAGTTGGTCTCTTAATTATAGAGGCTTTAGTACGCAATGTGACCACACGGGTGAGGTTATCCTCACCGGGGTGTTTCTTTAAATATTTACTGTAGAATGTGTCATTCTTTAAAAAACGTCGGCAATACGCAACTACTCTAACTAATTTTCGTAGACTAGAATATTTTTCCAGAACTACGTGGTCTGGAGTTGCAGCTACGTGAACTTTTATTGTTTGCTCTAAATCTATTTTTAAATCCTTTGGCCTTTTGTACTAAATTATTTTGTTTTTCAGGAATGGCGGTCCAGAAAACCACAACTCATTCCCAACTAATGCACTGGGTAGTACTCCCCTTGAAGCGCAGTCTGCTGGATTCTCTTTGGTCGACACGTGAAACCATTGAGACGAACTCATTGTACTCAATATTTCAGCAGTCCGATTCGCAACAAACGTCTTCCACCGGCTAGGATGGCTATTGAGCCATGATAGCACTACTGTCGAATCCGTCCACGCTGAAATTCTCTCCTTTGATATGTTTAAAACCTCTGCAGACTCTATCAAGAGCTTGGCCAAGAGTACTGCTCCAAATAACTCCAATCTAGGAATGCTAACCTGTTTAATTGGGGCAACTCTTGTTTTTGCAACCAACAATGAAACATAAACTTTGCCTGTAGGATCAATTACCCGCAAGTAAACAACTGCTGAGTATGCGGTTTTTGAGGCGTCACTGAAACCTTGCAATTCCAGATCACCAGTTGAACTAGTCTTCAGCCAACGAGCTATACGGACCTTGGTAAGCAACTTTAGCTCTTCGCGGTAAGTACCCCATTCTGTTACTAATTCCGTACTCAACTTCTCATCCCAACTAACACCTGCGAGCCATAACTTCTGGATAAACACCTTCGCTACAACCACACTAGGGGCTAACCATCCTAAAGGGTCGAACAAACGAGCTATGTCTGAAATGATAGATCTTTTTGTTACAGGTGCCGTCGTCAGCGGTGGGAGAGTTACTGCATACTGGAAGGAATCTTCGTGGCGGTTCCAGGTAAGTCCTAAAATTTTCGTTGTACTATCTAGTTTAATTTCCCTGTCCTTATTATTTACTTCCTTTTCCATTAATATGTCCTTTTTGTCCTCATTTTCCGTGCTTTTTTGATCTGTTTGCTGAATTCCTTCATTCATATCTATTGAATTTATTTTATCTAATAATTCCTGATTATTACTATTCCATTTCTGTAATGTGAATCCTCCTTTTCCTAACAATTCTACCATTTGATTACAGATTAATACACCCTCTTCGATATTCTCACATCCAGTCATCAAATCGTCCATATAAAAACAATTTAAAACTTTGTCTGCTGCATGTGGAAATTTATCTCCTTCATCAAATGAAACCTGATGGAGCGATCTAACGGCTTGGTATGGTGCAGAGGCTGTCCCAAATGTCACCGTAATCAGCTCATAACCTCTGATTGGCTTTTCAGGATCATCTCGCCAGAGTATTCGCTGGAAGACAGCATCTTCATCGGCCACTCTAACTTGACGATACATTTTTATTATATCGGCCACTATACCAATTGCATGCATTCTCCATCTTAAAACAGTGTGTCTTAAGTCTGCTTGCAGCCTTGGTCCTACCATAAGCGTGTCATTAAGTGACACTCCGTTCTTATTCTTTTCTGAGGCGTTGAAAACGACACGAACCTTAGTAGTGATCCTATCGTTTTTTATCACCGCATGATGTGGTAGATAGACTGCTACATCTTTATTACTGTCCTCCTCTTTTACAGGTCTCATGTGTCCTAAATGTAAGTATTCATTAATTACATCTGTGTATTTTTCTTTTAAATCTGTGTCCTTACTTAATCTTTTTTCTAATGATTTAAACCTTGTTTCAGCTATATCCCGTGAACGTCCGGCCTTACAAGCAGGTTCTTCATCTCGGAATGGTAGCCGCACAATATATCTACCTGTATCATCTCTCTTAGTAGTTTTAGTATAAAAGTCTTCACACCGTTGCTCTTCTGGATTAAGTAATTTCTTTGTACTGGTTTGTTCTTCAATCTCCCAAAATTTCTTTAACATATCATCTTCATTGACATGTGCACAATGTACCTTTATGGTTTCTGTGTGACACTTTGAACTCTCACTACTTGGACTGACTACACCTGAAAGGACCCACCCTAAAGTGGTGCTCTGTGCGATAAGAGTGCCAGATGGACTCTTGACTATACCTTCCTTCACAATGTAGCAGTAAGCATCTGCACCCAAAAGAATATCTATTCTATTGGGTGTGTTAAAATAAGGATCTGCTAGATACAGATTGTTTATGGCAATCCAATCCAATGAACTAGTGTTTACACTTTTCTCAGGCAAGTATGAAGTAATCTTACTCAAAACATAGGCGTTTATTTTGAGTTGAAAATCGACATCAATTGTTGACTGAATTGTCATATTCACCATGTACTTTGCAATGGTTGATCTATCGTCACCTAAACCTGAAACGATACCTCTGACTGGAATTTTCTTCAGTCGAAGAAGTTGGACTGTGGCCTCTGTAATAAAACAGGCTTGTGAACCTTGGTCTAATAATGCTCGAACTGTTTGAAATTGACCTGTTTTGGACTCGGCTTTTACTAGCGCGGTGGCTAATAAAACCTGTTTGGGTTTAGAGACTTTGCCCGTAGACAAGCATGCAACTATCGGATTGTCACTAGTTGACGAACTAGTATTATCCGTAGCCGGCTTTACGGTAGCGTCTTTGTTCTCTCCGTTAGGTTCTACATTCGGATGCAGCAATGAATGGTGACGCTTGTTGCAAACCTTACACGCAGTCTGTTTTTTACAGTCGTATACTCTATGATTGCTGCCCAAACAATTAAAACAGATGTTATTCTTAACAACAAATTCGCGTCTACTTTCTGTGGGCTGTTTTGCAAATTCCTTGCAGAAACACAGCTTGTGGATTTCCGAGCAGTATTCGCAACGCATATTGGACGGCTTTGTGGCTAGCATTGCTTTTGAACTATGCACGTGTGAACTATTGGCCTGGTGAGCCACGGCCTTCCTTGGTTCTATACATTCTAATGCACGAAAACGACTTTCAATAAATATTTTAAGTTCCTCAAAAGTGGGAAAATCTGAACTTGAACTGCTTAACTCCCATTGTTTTCGCGTTTCACTATCTAACTTGAATGTTACTATATGAATAACGATAAGATCCCATGTGCTCACATTGACGTTTAAATTTCTAAGCGCATTAAGGCAGTCACTAGTGGTATCTAACAACTCCTTTAAGCCAGCAGCTGATTCTACATTTAATCGCTTCTGACTGAACAACCTTTTCAAAATACAATTGGCAAGATACTTTTTATTAGCATAACGCTTTTCCAACTGAGACCAACATTCACTGTAGTTGGCATCTGTAATTGGTGTATGCCTAATCAACTGCTCGGCTTCACCAGTAAGATGACTCTTAAGATAGTGCAGTTTTTGCACATTATCTAAAGACGCGTTATTATGGACAAGCGACTTAAAAAGATCATGAAAGGCTGTCCACTCACTGTATTTGCCAGAAAAATTTGGAATTGTGATCTTGGGCAACTTTACTAATGAATTAGATGGCTTAGAAGAACTATTATTGTTAGATTCACTATTTTGTGGTACCGCTTCTCTAGAATTGATCTTATTTAAAGTTGCTTTCATCAAACTTTTACATGAAATATACGTATCTTCGGTGGAGTCGTACATATCGACCACCTTTTGACCTATCTCTTCTAACCTAAAACGACCATAAAGTTGACATTTGGTCTCCTTAAATAAAGACCAATCTTTTTCTAATAATTCGAGTTTTGTCTCGATATATTCCACTGTCAACCTATCTTTCGGACTCTTTTTTAAATTGGTAAATGCCTTTTGGATAACATTTTGATGGTCTTTCAATATATTAAGTAGACCTTCCATCGTAAGGAACAACAAAAACTTAAACACTAAAACAAAGCTAAATTGAGACTTAAAACTTCAAGTTTGATACTAAACAAAATTAACAAATATTTTCCAAGTCGAAAAAATATCGAAAAATTTTACAAGTGTTTTTAACAACCAAAACTCTGATTGAAATCAGGCATAGGTTCCCCGTTCCGTCGTTTTTTATGAAATTATTCTAAGTCTAAAATGCACAAATCTAAAATGTCTAAGTTAAAATCTTCTTTAAAATAAAGTTCAAAATTGCTTGGCAAAATCTTCTTGAATCACTGATACTACTATTTATTAAATTGTACTCACGTTTGCACTTCACTCACACTTCCAAGTCGGTTGCGTAGTACTGGTGGCGCCCCCTGTGGCGTCACTTGGAACTTCAACCGTCGGTTGTGGTCGTTGATCTCGTTCACCGGAACGCGTTCAGCAGAACGCGATCAGTCGTCTGGACTCGAACACTGATCTTCTTGAACTCGTTGAACTAACCACAGTGGCTGAGCTCGTCCACCTCGCTGGACGAAGCTGTTGCTGCCTCTGCGGGATACCCGGTACTCCTGTTGCAGCAATCCACTGCGAGTACTGGGGTGCGGTCCAAAGGCACCGCGATCTCAAAAAATACAGACTTCGTGAGCCTGATCCAGGTTCGATGGACCAATGATTATTACCAAGCTGGTAATAATGAACTATAACACTTGTTGTGAACACTAATAGGGTTGAAAATGAAATAAAACCAAATTGTGTCCTGATCTAAGCTGGTATATATATTTTCTAAAACCACTCGAACCCAACCAAATCGATGTAACACAACGATAGCCTGCTTTTATTTTAAGCATCGCCATCTATCGAGGTCAAAAACAAACTTTTGTACTTTGACAAGAATTGTCAACTTATTACTACGGTTCTGCATGAACAAATACAGAATATTCAAAATAGGTTAGTGTACAATCCACGACGTTTCCACATATTACTTTAAATGAAGATACAGTGTAGACACAATATTTTAAATAAAACATAAATACCTAAGAAGACAAGAAAAAAACATTATATACTACTATACAACGACAGAAAGAGAATGCGAATGTTCAAAACTTAAACTAATTTTATGACTAATGGTACATGACTTATAAATGAAAAAGAAAGAACAATAATTATAGAAGAGGCAACACAAAGTGTACTACTTGCAATTGCAGACTATTAACTAAGAGTTTTTTTAAATTTTTGACGGTTTGAAGCAAATATGTCAATATCAACAAAATGTTCATTATAGATTTTGACAATCCTGTGGAGCGGCGCCCGTTCACCCGCATTTGTACGACAAAGTGTAGTAGCAAACAACGGGTAGACGCGCGCCTCTCGCCGTATAACAGTTCTAGGTACAACATAACATACATTATTAATCAGTTCGGAGCAATCAATTTTGTTGTGCAACAGATCATGCAGCATCATAGTTTGAAGCAAGAGCCGCCTTGATTCCAACGTAAGAAGATTAAACTTAACCAAGGACTCGATGTATGAGCTACGCTCCTTATGGCATCTAAACATCATTGATCTTAGAAACTTGCGCTGTACTTTTTCCTAGGCTAGATTATATTTATCATAATATGGGTCCCATATCATACAGGCATACTCTATTTGTGGTCGGACTAAAGAATTAAACAGATGCAGGAAAGTGGCTGGACGCTTGAAATCAATCGATGATCTCATTACAAAATGATACATTTGAAATGCCTTGGCAACAATCTTATCAATGTGCAGGTTAAGGTGTAGTTTACAGTCCAATAAGATACCCAGGTCACTGATCTGAGTCTCACCAAGAAGTAGTTCGTTACATAGAGAATAATTAAAACTAACGATGTTTTTATTCTTAGTGAAATTCATGTACCTACACTTAGTTGTAGTTTATTCAATTTACAATAGTCAGATAACCTATTCAGGTCATCTTGTAAGAGATGACAATCATCAATTGTTAAGATTTTCCTAAAGATTTTGAGGTCGTCCGCATACAACAAGAAATCACTATTTAGACAACAATATCCGATATCGTTTATGTAGAGTAAGAACAATAAGGGGCCAAGAATTGATCCCTGGGGGACCCCGGAGGTAGCAAGAAAGGTGTTAGAATGATACCCGTTACTTACAACAATTTGATTGCGGTTACTAATATAAGACTGAAACCAGCGCAACAAGTTGCCTCTAATGCCATTGAATGCAATTTTGTTTAATAGTATTTCATGGTCAACTCTATCGAAAGCCTTTTTAAAGTCTGTGTATACGGCGTCTGTTTGAGCTCTTACATCCATGTTTTTAAATAGGTGATTTGTAAATATCATTAAGTTAGTAATAGTAGATTTATTTTTAACAAAACCGTGTTGCTGAGGAATCAATTGCTGGTGAATAAATGGATAAATTTTGAGATGGACAAGTTTTTCGAAGAGTTTAGCCAACGTACAAAGTAGGGAAATAGGTCTATAGTTTTCGACATTTTGCCTAGAGCCGCTTTTGTAGACAGGAACCAAATTTGCCTTTTTCCAGATGGATGGAAATATACCATCCTGAATGCATTTGTTAAAAATAACCGTTACAGGTTTAGAAATGGTATCAGAAGTGAATTTTAGAAAGCATGGAGGTATCCCATCAGGACCGGGGCCTTTAGTGATGTCTAATAGCTGTAATTGCTTGCGAACCAAAGAGTCGTTGAAATGTAAGCTATGTAGGGAGGTGTGGCAATCGTTGGATTGATCAGGAGTCGGGCACCAGCCGGGAGTTAGACTAGTCGGTTCATAAACTGATTGAAAGAAATCGGAGAAAAGGTTACATATTTTATAAGGGTCACTAGATATTTCACTTTTATAAAACATACGACTAGGGATACCTGACTTGCCACGGCGATTAGCTATATACGTCCAAAAGTGTTTAGAATTAAGCGGAATACTATCCTCAACACTTTTCATGTAAGTTAGATAGCATTCGTTGCATTCGACTTTAAAACGAGCTCTATATAAAGAAAATACTTCATAGTCGGATAAGTTTTGGTAGTTTTTCCACTTACACCAGGCTTTCTTTTTATAGTTGAATAACCGAATGAGAGATTTAGAGAACCATACGGGGAAGTTAGTGTTTTTTTGCTTTGATAGAGGAACACGAGCTTTTATAATGCCATATACGTAGTTGTAGAAAACATCCACACTAGCTTCAGCAGAATGGCTATCAAAGACCGAGTCCCAGTCTATTTCATTAAAATCTTGGTTAATAAGTTGATAGTCGGCCTTACGAAAGTTGTATCTTTTCGTATGTTTTGTAGGCAATGTGCTGATGTTAAATGAAAATGGTAGCAAGGTAAAAAATGGAGGATGATAATTATCAGGTTGAAGTAGGTCCTGGCTGGGTTTGTAAACACCACAATCATTATTAGAGAGCAACAGGTCTAGTATACGCCCATTGGAATCAGTAAGGTGATTATATTGTTTCAAATCGTGAACAATCTGGAAGTCTCTTAACCTTTGACATGTAGAAGACGTACCCAGGCAACTTAAGGATTCAAGACTGGGATCAATTTTTGTCCATTGGGCCACCGGAATGTTATAGTCTCCCAGTAGCAGCAACCCATCAACATTTATCGAGTTTATAATACTATCCATATTTTCAAAATGTAAGTTGTAGACTCCAAACGGTGAATTGTTAGGTATGTAGGCGGCGCTAATGATACTTAGTGAAGTCTTGTTGCTGCTAGGAATTGCGACAACTATATGTTCATAATGCTTGTCAAATCCACTCTGCGTTGGTAGAGGGATACAGACAGGGTTGTATTCCCGTAACACGGCAACCATCACTCCTCCTCCGTCTGATTTATTGGTTGCAGATCTATTGCGATCACAACGAAATACAGCATAACGATCATCAATAAATTCACTATTGCTAATAGAAGGGATTAACCATGTCTCAGTTAAAACTATGATATCATAACAATATATATTATTAGGAATCAGAAGTGAAATACGTGAACAAAATAAACAATGTTTAATATCTTTTGAATTACACTTTTACAAAAATATCAAGACAAACATTTTAAACAATAATCAAATAGAAATAGCACTAGCAAATGGAATAATCAGTACACGAGCAAAAACATAAACCAAAATTAGCGAAGCACACGATAATAGTCGGGTAGCAAGTCCTTTCCGAGCGCCGTCCAAGCAAAAAGTGACCGTTGCACCGCCGCTCGCCTCGTTTTATGAACTTCTGTCGGTTGCCGCACGTCGACCTGACGCTAACCGCACGGTTACTGGCTGATGTCGTGACTTTGAGCCAACACGGCCTCTCCTGACGCTCTGACGTCCTCGTCAGCTTCCAACAAGGCGGCTGAGTCTTCGCTGTCTCCTTGATAGCGTGTCTCACAACGCCAGTGGGGTGTGCTGGCACGGGGGAGTGCCACGCACAACTACGCCTGTAGGGCGCGCTGGCACCGTGGAGTGCCGCACACAACTGCGCCTGTGGGGCGCGCTGGCACAGTGGAGTGCCACGCACAACTGCGCCTGAAGGGCGCGCTGGCAGCCCGGAGACTCTCGCTGTACACGCCAGTAGCGCGCTGGCAGCCCGGAGCCTCGCGCTGTACACGCCAGTAGCGCGCTGGCAGCCCGGAGCCACGCGCTGTACACGCCAGTAGCGCGCTGGCAGCCCGGAGCCACGCGCTGTACACGCCAGTAGCGCGCTGGCAGCCCGAAGCCACGCGCTGTACATGCCAGTAGCGCGCTGGCAGCCCGGAGCCACGCGCTGTACACGCCAGTAGCGCGCTGGCAGCCCGGAGCCACGCGCTGTACATGCCAGTAGCGCGCTGGCAGCCCGGAGCGACACGCTCGATAACGCCAGTAGGGTGCGCAGTCAGCTCGCAGTGACGCTCTCGGCAACGCGGGTATGGCGCGCAGTCGGCTCGCAGCGACGCTGCCGCGCTGTCGGCAACGCCAAGAGGGCGCGCAGTCGCCCTGCAGCGACGCGCTCAGCAACGCCAAGAGGGCGCGCAGTCGTCCTGCAGCGACGCGCTCAGCAACGCCAAGAGGGCGCGCAGTCGCCCTGCAGCGACGCGCTCAGCAACGCCGGTAAGGCGCGCTCGGTAACGCCAGTAGGGCGCGCGGTCGCCCTGCAGCGACGTGCACGTTCACGGCGTCACTGTGGCAAAGCCCTGGCAACCACTGCTAAGGCCAAGCAGCGTTGCGTTGCGTCCAAACACACGCCACACATCCTTGTGTAATGGTTAGGTACTCTGCAAACAAACTTTACAATTACAACAGAATTTTGTTCCGCTCGATCACTCCTGACCAAACTTTAGTTCCATTGGGTGGCACCAAATTCGACTCTCATTAATATCAAATGTACTGGAAATTATCGAAAATACAACACTCAACTACCTTGAGTCATATACCATAGTGCTTCACACCAACCTTAAAAATTCAATTGCAACAAAAACTGCTGAAATCATCGAGTAAAACCTTTAACACCAAGGCTCTCTAACCGAGTAGTACAACAAAAGAGTAATCTCATTCATTAAGGAACATTCAAGTCGAGAATCAAATTCAAAGAAACATTCACCAAACAAAACTTGTCAGACAAGAATACCAATAGGAACATAGGGATGTATAAGCACATTGTTAGCATATCACACAGACTTCTTCCACATCACTGTAGGCATAGGCTCCAAGTTTGCATACCCCTCAGATGTCGACTTCCACACACACTGTAGGCATAGGCTCCAAGTTTGCATACCCCTCAGATGTCGACTTCCACACACACTGTAGGCATAGGCTCCAAGTTTGCATACCCCTCAGATGTCGACTTCCACACACACTGTAGGCATAGGCTCCAAGTTTGCATACCCCTCAGATGTCGACTTCCACACACACTGTAGGCATAGGCTCCAAGTTTGCATACCCCTCAGATGTCGACTTCCACACACACTGTAGGCATAGGCTCCAAGTTTGCATACCCCTCAGTGGCTGTTGACATAGACACATTGTTAGCGTATCACACAGACTTTCACACACGCAGCTGAGGCCACGCGCTTGACCAAACCACACGTTCATAAGTAATGGTTATTATGCAAAGAGACAAATCTACGACAGAACCTGACCAAACATCCATTAGGTCCCACTCTCGTTGATAAAATCAAACGCGGCTAAACTGGAAATTATCGAAAATACAACAATCAACCACCCTGGGTACCATTGTCGTTTAAATCAATCTTAAAAACATTATTGCGTCAAAAAAATGTCAGGTTCACAAAAATCATCGAGTAAAACCACAGATTTCTAACTGACTAGTAAACAAGTCTATCTCCCGTGTGTATCACTATTTGACTTAACACTACGGTCTTTCCAGACCCTGACCTCAACCAGAGCTAAACGCACAACGCACAACATACAACAAACACACCCGCTGTCTACTCGAGTTTCCTCAAAAACTTTCAATTTTAACCGGACTACGACTACACAATAATTACTGGTACTGTCTAACACAATACAGCCGATAGAATCTCTTGGCTTGCAACCACAACTTTACTTCATCAAAATCCTTATAAACATCAACTGATACGTAACTCATTGGCATCTTTCTTAGCCTATCATGTGTAATAAAAAGCAACTTCTATAATAAAGCAAAACTTATCAGACTTTACAGTGCACCTGTATACGGCCTACGTCTTCACACGAAAAAACAAGTCAACTGATCATAAGGCGTACCGCATTGTATCGATGAAGAAATACAGGTTTCTTTCCCGTTAAGTCATACCATTGAATGTAATAATTAAAAAGTTAACGTAGGGGTTTGCGTTTACGCAGACCATGATTATTTGAGTTTGATGTGCCAACAACTGCACTTTTGGGTTTCAAATATACGGAAAACGAGACTTTTGACTGTATTTTGTTTTGTTCATAATTGCGGCTTTTATTTGAGCATCAGATATCACAAATCACAACGTTGCCCCTCACCAGGAATTTCTCCTGTGTCGTGGGTACCTTCACAAATATTTAAACTAACATACACAAGTACCCAACTTAAAAAAAAAACTATCTGTAGGTCATACAGGTACTTGTATTCATAACGTCATTATAGCACAGTGACCATATCGACTTCACGCGGACACAATGACCGAAATTCGTGTTTAAAATGAGTCCACGTGCTGTTATTGGTCAACCAATCGTTAAGCGACGTATTAGCACCACCATGTAAATAACCACCAATGCGTCCGAGGCATTGCCAATCACCCCAGTGACCTTATAAACACACACATAACATCACGCCTGCAATCCCCGAAGGGTTAGGCAGAGGTACCCAGTATACCCACATTTCGCCAGTTATGTTAAGACATAAGCTTAACCATGTAACAGGGGTGAGCCCATTGTCACCAACAGGGCACAAATCCAGAAAATAGCACTTTGCCCGACCCGGGAATCGAACCCAGAACCTTCATGCTCATAGTCGCGCTTACGACTACTAAACCAACGAAATATTAAAATGGTTCGATCTTACTTGTATCAGGAACGAAAGTAAACCAATCCTGTCCGGAGCGTCGCCTCAACCGCGAGAGCGGTTACACAGGACTTCGCGTCCTCACGCGGCTCCTACGACGATCTCGTTCGCGCTTGGAACGGCGATCGGATCCCGAAACTTGCTATACGTGACCTTCCACTCCACATAAGGTGGCTACGAGATCGCTTAGAACGCAAGGCACTAGTTTTTGAACGCGAACAACTCGATCGTCCATTGCTAACTACTACCCGCTTTTATCTCAAATTAAAAGCCTGAAAACTAGTTTTTAACTTGTGGGCGAAAAGAATCTTTATCCCACTTCTGATATTAGGAATCAGAAGTGAAATACGTGAACAAAATAAACAATGTTTAATATCTTTTGAATTACACTTTTACAAAAATATCAAGACAAACATTTTAAACAATAATCAAATAGAAATAGCACTAGCAAATGGAATAATCAGTACACGAGCAAAAACATAAACCAAAATTAGCGAAGCACACGATAATAGTCGGGTAGCAAGTCCTTTCCGAGCGCCGTCCAAGCAAAAAGTGACCGTTGCACCGCCGCTCGCCTCGTTTTATGAACTTCTGTCGGTTGCCGCACGTCGACCTGACGCTAACCGCACGGTTACTGGCTGATGTCGTGACTTTGAGCCAACAATATCATAAACAGAGTCGACTGACAGCTGTCAGCCGAGTGCGCACGTAATCGAACAAAGCTCCGTATATTTTATAAACTTAAAATTATTTCAAGTCAAGTTACTGCTTCAAAGTGCAAGAATAATAGTCATAGTACTTGTGTTAAGTGCATTCAACACCATAGCAACCACAATAAGACAATAACAGTGACAAAACAAAGTGAAATAAATAACAACAACAAATACTCAGTGACTAAAGTGACCTACATAATAAACAACATTCGAAGTTTCGAACCTTGTTGAACTAAATTAATTACAGGAGTACACAAATATGTAATAACCAAACTACTGTGAAATCTACGCTAAAGACATCTTATGTTATAAAGTGATAAATACGTAAAACAAAACCGTTAGTGAAAAATTGTACACTCTAAAACTACATTTACCCACTTGCGAATTAAAAAAGCATAAGAGAACCAGTAAGCGATCCATAATTTCAATCGGATACTTAACTGTCTCCGTGGCGCGGAGGCCTAAGGCGCTACCTGTCCTGACGAAATACGCGCTGTGGGTTCGAATCTGTCATATGCGCGAATGTCTTTTTGTGATATCCAAATTTACAAGAAACATTTCTGCATCGAATAGACATGGATTACTCTACAGATAATATTACCATTCGCAGGCGTCAACGGTCAAATTCTTTGAACAGCAGTACTATGTTGTCAAATTCAATGTTTGAGACAACAATACGCAGTCTACCTGACACTTCAATTGAGAGCCAAAATATGAACGAAATGCAATGTAAAATAAACAAGCTCAATGAAGAATTACAAACTGCAAATCAGGAAATAGAAAATTTAAACTATGAAAACATAACTTTAAAAAATGAATTGGATAAATGTAAGAAATTAATAGATGTTTATAAAAAGGTAGGGATATCAGAGAATTTATTACAACAAACACCGAACTCAGGAAGAAAGAGAACTACTTCAAAAACACGTAATACCAGTAACATGAGCACTCCTAAGTTGTCGTTTAAAAAATTAGTAGCACAAAACGCGCAAAAGGTACAGCAAACTACTACTCTACCTCAACAAAAAGTAACAGCTGTATGTTAGGAAGAAACAGTCGGTCAACAAGCTCTGTATAATAATAATGTCAACACTGATCAGGACATGGTAAAGTTGCAGCATGTTATTACTCTACCGGAACAAATAAAAGCAACCGACTATGGGAAAGAAACTGGCGATCAACAGGACGTGTCCAATCACAACCTTAACACGAAATCAACGGGAAATATATTTAATACAAAAGGGACGACATCATCGAAAAGGCGGAAAAACATTATAATTATTGCAGATCACCAAGGAAGAATGACACAAAGTATACTACAACGGCTGGTTGGAGAAGATTATAATGTTACGTGTATGTGGAAACAAGGTGCAAGACTACGCGATGTCTTAGACAGTTTCAAAAGTGAAATATCAACATTATCTACGGACGATTACATAATTATAGCTGGTGGAACAAACGATGTAAACCCGCGCGAATTCCAGTATGTCACTATGAGATGGTTTGAATCTGTTACAAATTCAAATGTGATTTTCTCTGAAATTCCATATAATAGGTATTTAAATGTAAAACAACTCAACTATGAACTGAAATTTATATGTAGCCAATTTAAAAATGTTCACTACCTAGACTTAGATTTTGAGAGATATTTACCAAAGGGCATACACTTCAGCCTCAGTTTATGCAGATCCTGGCTCAGAGAAATATTACATATTGATTATAAATTGAAATTTACGAAATACAATCATACAAAAACGATGAAAACACAAAAAAATATGGTTGATGTTTCAACACAAACAAATAGTGATCATAGTATTAACACCCCCAGCAGTAGCAATTACGATCAAAAAGAAAACCAAAATATGGCACAGGGCAGCGATTCTAAAATTTCTTCACCTTCTACGTCATCAAATAATAATTTTTTTCGCCTATAACCAGATAAATATATTACATCAAAATATTAACGGTCTAATTAGTAAATCTGATGAGCTTTCTTTGTACCTAGACGAGTTGAGCAAAGATAATAAACGTATTGATGTTCTCTGTATTACAGAGCATAACATGCTAAAAGAGGATATTCACTCATTAAAAGTTTCTAATTACTCATTGATTTCATCATACCATAGGCACAACAGAAATGGAGGTGCATGCATATTAATCCATAATAGTCAAAAGGCTAAAATATATGACATTAAGGATCATACTATCACAAATATTTTAGAATGTAGTGCCATTGACCTCATAGAACATAATATTATTGTAATTAACGTGTATAGACCACCAAACAACCAATCCGACAAGCTACATATATTCTTTTCTAAACTAAATGACATACTCAGCATGACTTGTTTAAAAAATAAGAGGGTTATTGTGTGTGGTGATTTTAATATAAATAGACTAAAAAGAGACAAGATGACAATAGAATTCGAACAATTACTAGCTAGTTATAACCTTCAACTTATGATTAACGAACCTACACGAATGTGCAGTAAAACATGCATTGATAACTTTATTTGTAATAAAAGGGGTGCCAAGTGTGAAATACTAGAATTAGCACTTTCAGACCATACTGCTCAACTGCTGCGATATCCAGTTAAGGAAAGTTTTAATATTACTCACTGGTATACATTTAAACGAGATTATAGCTCTTCTAATACAGACAAATTCATTAAATGTATTCAAAACCTCTCCTTTGATGAAATTTACGCGGCAGAGACAGCTGATGATGCTTTTACCAAATTCCATGATTTATTCAAGCTATTTTATAACTTATGTTTCCCTTTGATAAAGGTTAAAGTTCCTATACATAAACGGCCTAAATGGATGTCAAAGGGTATTCGAATTTGCTCCAAGCGTAAGCGTCAATTACTCTGGAAATACAGAAAAACACCAGACTTAAAACTAAAGGATTCATACAAACTGTATAATAGAAGATTAAAATCAAAATTAAATTAACGCAAAAATCTCAAAATGATTACTACATTAAAACCGCACAAAATAAAGCCAAAGCTACATGGAAAGTTATAAATAATTATCAACAAAATATTCTGACTGAACGAATTAACAAAATAAATGTAAATGGTACACTAATTACGAATCCGATAACAATAGCCAATGAATTCAACACTTTTTTTATAGATCAAGTCCCTAATAACAACTCTAGTAATAATAATCCGCATTATAGAATCCCATATAATAATGCAAATTCTTTCTTTATGGCTCCGTGTACTCCAGAGAGCATTGCTCAAACAATAAAATCGTTAAAAAATACAAATAGTACTGGTTATGACGGAATAGCTACTAAAGTGCTTAAGGTCGTAGCGGATGTAATATCGCCAGTTCTTTGTCATCTGTTTAATAAATGTATTGAAGAAGGGATATATCCATCAACATTAAAATTGTCAATTGTAATCCCGGTATTTAAAAAACAAGATAAAGAAAATATGAGTTGTTACAGACCAATTTCCCTGATACCAATTTTGTCAAAAGTTTTTGAAAAAGTAATCTACAAAAATTTGTACAACTATATGGAAAAACATAATTTTCTCACGGAAGAACAAATGGGGTTTAGAAAAAACAAATCGATCAACAGCGCAATATACACCTTCCTTAAAACAGTGCTAAAAGGTATGGACAGCAAAAAAGAAGTCACAGCACTTTATATGGATATGACGAAGGCTTTTGATTGCGTCAACCATGAAATATTACTAGCTAAATTGGAAGCGTACGGGGTCCGAGGAACAGCTCTTGATCTCATAAAGTCATATCTATGTAACAGAGAACAACAAACTGAAGTAACTAGTATTTCACCTACCTCCAAAATTGAAAAGAAGTACCTGTCAAAACCTATTAAAGTTTGCAAAGGCGTACCACAAGGAAGTATTTTAGGCCCTCTGCTGTTTATTATATATATAAATGACCTTCCTAAATTCATAAAATGCCCCATGGTTTTATATGCAGACGACAGTACTGCCATATTTGTATCCGATGACCCTAAGACATATGAAAATGAAATAAACAGTACTTTATCATCTATTATTAACTGGCTTAACTTGAACAATCTTAAAATTAACCTATCGAAGACATATGTAATGACATTTAAAAATAAGAATTCTAAATTAAGTAATTTAAATATAAGTTATCAACACATTGACATAGAACAATTAAACACTACAAAATTTTTAGGACTACACATAGACTCAAATATGACATGGAAGACCCATATTGAACAAATATGTACAAAGTTAAACCGATACTCCTATGCACTATATATGCTTCGTAAAGTAGTTAATCAAACTGCACTGTTATCTGCTTACCATGCTTACGTTGGTTCGGTACTAAGATATGGCATAATGTTTTGGGGAAATGCCGCTGAGAGAGAAACTGTATTTAGGGCCCAAAAGAAGTGTGTTCGGGCGATCTGTTCTTTGAAACCAACTGACACATGTAAACCATATTTTGTAAATTTAAAAATATTGACATTGCCATCACTATATGTATATGAACTTGCACTAGACATTAGAATGAATTTAAATAACTATGAGACATTAAAGAGTTCCAGACTTGCCAGTACACTTCGTGCCATAAGCCATAGAACTGTTATGTTTGACAAGAGCCCATTCTGTATGGGTCCTAGAATATATAATAAGTTGCCCAAAAATGTAAAGGAAGCAAAAACTTTTATTTCATTTAAACATAAATTAAAAATGTATTTGATTAATAAAGCCTACTATTCAATTCATGATTATTTAAATGATAAATGTAATTAATTAATGAATTTATAATGTTATCTATGTGTAAAATGACAATTGTTTATTATTATTGACATCCCATTTACTCGTGTTTTGTTTTAGATTTTTATTTTGATGTATGATCCAATTTTGCACACCTGTTAGGGTAGGATATGGTTTAATAGTACATTATGGTATAAGTGTGTAACGTTGGTGATTACCGCCGAGGCGGCATTGAGACCCGAGCCGTCAGGTGAGGGTCTTAAGAAAGCCGAGGACGGTAATCATCAATACACACGTGTATCATACGACGTTTTTCAACACACTTGCGAATAAAAAAAACGTGTGGCACTCGGAAACTGCCGCGGTAAAGCTATTGCATAGCATTTTTTATCAATTATTTAATTTGACAACCTCAGTTGACAACCTTGTTATTTTCCGTAACCATAGCAACCTGGTTGAAATATTTTCGATAAGGAATTTCTGGATTCGCTCTCCACGCTCAAGGCCCGCGATGGAAGCTATGCAATAGCTTGATAATACAAGAAAACACATTTTATTTAGTAGATAAAAAGTTTATTTATAGAAACAATTAGTAAATGTGCAGTTAGTAAAATTATAATTAATTGTTTTTCATGGCGTAGCGGTCTCTTCAGATAGATTACTGGCCATGGTTCTGTATGTCTTTTACAGTTACATTTGTTAATTCTTGTATCCTACATGCACCAGTTACACCAAATATTAAAGCAACCTGAAAAAAAGGAAAAAAATAATTATTAAGTTTAACACACAACACGCTGAAGCTGAAGTCACGATAGATATTTAAAATTAGTTTAACTAACCTTAGTAACCAGATATTGGTTATCTGGAGCATCTTTTATAAATTTTTCAACATCGTTAGACGATAAAACCTTTGATTTCTTGCTTCTAAATTCATCTGACAGTCTTTTTAGATAAGCTGACAAATTAGAGTATGTTTTTAAGTCCACTCCATTCTTCGTTCGGACTGTACTTTTTAACATTGAGTACCTATATACACCACAAAGAGCTAGGTTTGTACTTAGAAGATAATTCTTTAAAGTACCTACGCCAAGAACACATTTTCAGAAAATGACTGCGATTTCTTGGTGTTTTGCCACTGCTTGAAATTTTGGTACGCTAATAGATATTTCTCCTTGGAGTTTTCGGGTAGCAAATTTTCCATAACGCTAAGGGCTTCAAATCTTACATCGGGCGGTGTACAACATGAATCATTTTCTTCAAAACTAGACATTTTAACTAATAAAATAACTATAATAACGGTGAAAACGAGTTGTGTATTTTTTTCGCAGTAGCGGGAAAATATTTTGTTTTTTTTTTAAGCTATCAGCCATAGACTAAAAGAGGTTTTTTTTTTTACTTGTCGTGGATAGCGTGGTGAATAGTGTTTGGAGCCACGTACAAAATGGGGAATTCAAATTTTTATTTATCACAGAGAAAACAAAAATTATATTTGAGTGAAAGTTTTATTTATTAAAAACGTACTAAGTTTAAATTATCTATTTAAATACAAAGTTTCATGAAATGAGCAAGCACTAGGTACATTAATGAATTTTTACTATTGCACACGATCTTTTTTGTATCGAAACTTTTTTAAGAACATAGCAACTCAACCAATTAAATTTAAAAAAAAACCTATAACTCACTAGTGAATAATAGTAATGAAAAATTCACAGTTTGATTATAGGTGTCATTATGTGCCTAATTGCGGTGAAATTTTAGCCACTTTATGAGCAAGTGTGTTGAAAAGGTCTATTATTTGTATTTTTTCATCCATATGTGTACCCATATTTCATGCAATAAATGATTTGAATTTGAATTTGACAATTAGAAAGAATATTCATGTAAACACTATTTAGTTTTGTGCGTATGCCTCTACTATTTTGGTAGTAGATACTAAGATCATTTCCTATGTTAGCCATTGTTAAGTCATAATGTAAAATATAACGAAAAATAAATATAACCTACAAACAGTAGTTTTGATTTAAATGCTATTATTACCATTAACTGGTCTAACTTTACATAAATCTTTTGATGTTTTAATTGCTATAGTGGAGGAAGTTTCAGAACGCTTTACAAGAATAGTAGCATGCTTTATCCAAACGAACTTGTACTCATACTTTTTCGCCAGTTCCCGGGTTTCACGTAACAACTGCTTCTTCTGAAGAGTTAGGTGTTCGTTGACATAGATGGTCCTAGGGGCTCCTGAGATGCCTATTTCAGTGGAAGTCAGGCCTTTCTTCAGACGGTATGCGCTGAGGATATTGTCTCTTAGGCAGCGTGTTTGAAGTTTAGCTATTATATTTTTGGGCCTTTCGTTGGATGCTGCGTGGGGGACGCGATGGACGGTGATTATTTCAGCTCGTGGTATGACAAAGTTCGTTTTTTTTCCGATGTCTTCCAATAAAGTAAACAAGTTCTCATCACGCCGTTCGGGAACGTTAGATATCTCGAGATTACACAACCGGGCTTGCTGCTCCAAGTTGTCAATTTTCTCTTCAAGGGCCTTTAGTCCGTTTTGACTCAAGATCCGCTCTTCCAGGCTATTAAGTTTTACTAGGTGGTCGTCATACTTATCCGAGATGAATTGAACTGTGTTTTTAAATTCAGCAACATTTTCGGTCAATCCAGAAACCGATTTTTTTATCGTGATATTTTCGGATCGAAGATAGTTAACTTCCTTCTTTGACTCCTGCATGTAGTTCTCAAGGTCACTCCTGATGGATTTTACGTTGTCATTAATGACGACCAAGCTGGCGTCCAAACTAGTCTTCCATTCACTAAGGGTTTTCTTCAAATCAGCATGCATTTTTGCAAGTTGTGCGGCATGTTCACACTCAGGTTGCTTACGTTTTCGCTTTGTCATATTCACCTCGCTTTCCTGGGATAAATGTTTTGCGAGGTCAGGCTCTGAGGTAGATTGTTCAGACCGTAGTGTAGGTTTAGGGGGCGTTCGATTGGAAGCAGACATTATGTACTACGCAATTTCACGCAGCAACAAACAGCGTAAGCTAACAATTGCTCTTAACTAAAGAGTAGGCGCTAAAGCGAAGCTCGACTCGGTGCGCCGGCGGTGCAGTGACGTAGCAACTTAGGAGTGGGGCCGCTCAGCGCGGTCGCCGATTTCGGTGCGTGGTGACTAACCTTGATGGCGCGATGGTAGGGAGGCCGACTGCAAATCCGGTGTCGCGGGCTCGAATCCGGGTGGGACCACGTTGAAGCCGAACAGCGCAAATCTATTTGTCTTCTTCTAGGACAGCCCACTGGGCGGTATCAGTATATGAAGATGCTTAAGGAGTAAGCGAGAAATGGATTTTACACCAAATAGCCAATCACAAAATTCTCAAACTAGCGAGCGATAACACGTCCACACTGTACTCAGTCACAAGACGGAATGTAGAGAACAGCTGTTTTTCTTTTTAGATTCAGGTTTGTTCATAATGATGAGTACCATGAACCCTTAGAGATGTCGAGTTTGAATATATAGGTACCTTTAATTTACCTAATGTTTGTTAATATTTTTTTGTCCCACAGGCGCCGGCGCTGGTGCAGACGGTTGCCTGCGCGCGTTGGAGGAACAACTGCGTTCAGCCGGAGAGTTGGCCGCCAAGCAACGCGCCGAGATTGACGCGCTGAGGGAGCAATGCAACAAACTGCACGTGGTTAGTATACCTAACCTTTCATTGTTTGTTTATTGATCAACACTTCATGCACAAGTAAAAGTGAACTAAGGCGCACCTTATACACACATCAACACGGTCTAGGGATATTTTTAGAAAAGCGAATTACTATCAATGTGTTAATTATTTATATGACATGTATATATTTAAAATATACGTTATTTAATATTCTACCATTTTTTAATAATGGTTAAGGTACTGATTAAAATTTCAGGATTTTATGGAAAAAAAATGAAGCATAGACGGAAACCGTATATGAATTAACTTTTAATTTGTGAGTAAAAACTGAAAAAAATAGAAAAATCATTTAATTTGTGTTTATAAACTTGAAGTTAGTAGTCTGAGAAAGCGCCCATGATGTTCATAACACATCGGCAACGATTCGGCATGCTCAGAACAAGGTTGTCAATGTCTTGCTGCGGAATATTGTCCCATGTCCTTCTGAGGTGCGCAAAAAGTTGATCTTCTGTAGCCAAATTTTCAGGAACTTCCTTCAGAGCTCTTCTTTGCAGCATATCCCACGCATGCTCAATGGGATTTAGATCTGGCGATTGAGCAGGCCAGTCTAAGGCCCTAACATTATGTGTATGTAACCAAGCTGCTACCGTTCTCGCCGTGTGTGCCCGGGCATTGTCGTGCATGAGCAGGAAATCTTGCCCCATTTGTGTTCTGTGAGGCAAGATTACGGGCCCCAGCACCTGTTGGACGTATCGTTCTGCCGTCATATTGCCCCGCACCCAAACGTGATCCGTCCGTCCTCCAAGACGAATTCCTGCCCAAACCATAATTGTTCCTCCTTGGTATGGGTGAACTTCCTGAGGGTTCTGGAGACGGCTCCATCGTCCAGGAACTCGCCAAACACGCGTCCTTCGTGAATCTGGATGGAAGCCGAACCTGGATTCATCCGTGAACAGCACATTGGACCATTGCTCACGGCCCTAGTCCACGTGGTTCCGAACCCATTCTAATCGTCGTCCACGATTGCCTCTCCGTAAAGGTGGGACCCGGAGTGGTCTACGAGAGCGTAGATTGCTTTCATGCAGTCGCCTTCTTACAGTTTGGTCACTCACAAGCACTTGGTGTTCCACTCGCAGCCTTTGGACCAATTGAGTCGCCGTTGCATTTGGTTGAGCTCGCGCAGTAATTTGCAAAAATCGGTCTTGTCTGGGGGTAGTGATGCGACTTGGCCCCCGGTGCCTCTCCGCTACTTCACCTGTGGCACGATAGCGTGTCCACAATCTTGAAATTACATTTTGATGGGTCCCTATGGCCTCAGCAACATTACGCTGAACAGATCCAGCTTCCAGCATTCCCACAGCTCGTAACATCTCCGCCCTCGTCAAATGTCGGCGTTGCATGGCTACAATACCTCAATTTTAACTTTATCTTACGTTTAAAAAAACTTTTTTACAAAAAATAAAACCGACTTCGACAAAAATAAAACACAAAAAAGTGAAAAATAAAAAATCAGCTTCTGAAGTCGGTGACTTTTGTTTGTTTGATTTCATGTTTTTGCCACCGACTTCTGAAGCTGATTTTTTATTTTTCACTTTTTTGTGTTTTATTTTTGTCGAAGTCGGTTTTATTTTTTGTAAAAAAGTTTTTATTTTTCACTTTTTAGTGGTTCACATGTGCTTACCCCTTCACAACGTACCGGCGTGATGTTATGTTATGAACTGGTGTAAACAATAGACAGTCATGATGAGATTTCAGCAATCCCAGTCCATTTGCTATCATTAATTGAGGAGTTCCGTTCCTATTTCCGAAGTTCTTCATCAGATCTTCACGTGGCGTGATATTATGTTGTGTGATGGCGTAAACAATGCTTAGATATGCTATAGCAATAATCGCGGTTAATCTGCTGTTATTTATTGAAGAGTTCCCCCTATTTCTACAAGATCCCATCATCAGATATTGAAATGGTGACAATGGGACCACACGGGAAGCACCAGCTTTCAAATGAAAAAAGAATCATGAAAATCAGTTCACCCAGTCGCAAGTTATCAGCGAACAAACATAAAAAAAAAAAAAAAAAATACAGTCGAATTGATAACCTCCTCCTTTTTTTGAAGTCGGTTAAAAATGAAAAAAAAACTGTAACTAAACGTAATTCGTATTGTTTTTTAAATTTCGCACAAATGAAAATTCCCTCTCCTATACATCAAAACATTTTTATGCCACCGAAACAAAAGAATTTTCAAAAATTTGAATTTGGAATTAGTCTGAGATAAATTACAAACAAATCGGTGTATTAAAGATTCCAATGCGGCCAGTACTTTTCGAGTTATTTAATTGAGTATGAAATATCCCTAGAACGTGTTGATGTGTGTATTATGTGTAAACTGGGTGTTGGGACTCGCAATACGACTTACATTATTTTCTTTTCTTGTAAAAATAAAGTTAGAGCTTGTTAATACAGGCATGAACATTATAAAACTCTTAATTGCTTATAATTAAGTAGCTGATGCCCATCGCCCGCGGCTTCGCCCGCCTGGATGTCAAAAACATGACAAATTATATACGAAAACCTTCTTCGAGAACCACTCTATAAAAATCGGTGCAGTCGTTTTTGAGTTTACCGTTAACAGACAGACAGACTGATGCGGCGGAGGACTTTGTTTTATAATAAATGTAGTGATTCATAATTTTGTTTTTGTTTTTGACTTTAAAAACTCGAAATAGGGGAACCTAATTGAATTATGAAATGAATTAATTGAATTGCCTACTCGTAATAATTAATTGTCTAATAGAACTCTTCACCATTTGACCACAACGTTTACTAACCCTGCATTACCTTCCAGGAGTCGTGCATGGCCCGCGAGTGCGCGCGAGCTGCCGAGGCACGACTGGGTGAGGCAGAGCGCGAGGCGGCCGAGATGCAGGACTTCCTGGCTGCTGAGACCGGTGCACTGGGTGACTCGCTGCGGGACGCCGAGACTGAGTTGGCTAGGGTTAATGCTGATCTCGATAGGAGGTACTGTAGTATTAATTACGTTAGTTTGTAAGGCTGTTTTAAATTAGTGTGCTTTATGGCAATAAAATTATGTGGGGATTTAAGTAATTGGCGAAACATCAAAAGTATTGGTGTCTTTGTGATCATGTCCTGTTGTTTGTTCACTATTGGAACTGATGGACGCGTCCAAAAGCGCCAAACTAGTAGCTCAATTTTGGTCAAAACGTTATAAAACAAACAAATGTTTTGTTAAATCAATTTTAATAATAATAACAAACTATTTTGAAACTAGGATTTTATAATCCTTATTCATTTAGGTATATTTCTGTAGGATACCGGTAATCAAAATGTTCATGAAGTTTCATCGAATAATAAAACGAAAATGCACAACGATGACTTATGTGACGCTGACGCGTCAATAAATTGAAATTAAGGCCGACACCGAAATCATATTTTCTCATTTTCCATAAACAATTTCACATTATTGTTTACCAACACCATACTCCAATGACAATGTCATTCGACCACTAAGAGAC
This sequence comes from Diarsia mendica, assembly GCA_949316265.1. Taxonomy (NCBI): domain Eukaryota; kingdom Metazoa; phylum Arthropoda; class Insecta; order Lepidoptera; family Noctuidae; genus Diarsia; species Diarsia mendica. The sequence goes on from OX438897.1 coordinate 19,427,229, forward strand.
CAATGCAACACTGTTTATACAACCTAAGTATTTGTTTAATATTTTTCTTTACTGTACTCATTATTATGAACACGCTCACAGTCAATAGGGTAGTTGACAAAAAAAAACTAATTGGTCCGTCAGATAGATTACCTACCGAAAAATATTGGACACAATATATTTTTTCTTTTCACACGTAAACAAAAAATTAAGACCGATACAGTACTTTGAAAAGTCATATGACGACACAGAGTGGTATATTTATTACCACGAAGTGACGTCACAAGCTTCCACTCATGATCTTTGACATGTTTTATTTTCGTAATTTTTTATTAATTTGATAAAAACAAAAAACATGTGTCCAAAATTTGTCGATAATCTAACAAACGAGATTCTGTTTAGAATCATATTTTTTAAGTCAGGAAACATTCCTATTAACTTAGTATTTCATGCGGGCTCACTAACCACCAAGTGAGCATCTTACTGCAAGGTCTAACCTTCCGTGGTCCATTTGGAAGTCTTTGAACCGTCTCTGGCCTTAAGTGGGAAGATCAAATCAAACTATGCTCCACGGTCTATCCAGAGGAATGCCGGGGGCCAACAATAGGGCAAGTCTCATAAAGCAAGCAGACTGTTTAAAAATCCCAAAATCATGAAGAGTAGTAGGTTATAAGGGCAAGTCAATCTTGTAGGCTTCTGTGAAAGTACCGCCACTACTTCTATGGTGCCGCCCTCTTAGCCCAAAAACATGCAGTCGAAGTGGCTTTTGTGCTGCCACTGATAACTCGGCGGAACTTTACCATACTAGGCTAAACAGCATATAAAATTTGTCGTGCCCTCGATTCTAAGAATAATTTCATGCTTATTCAATAATTAACATTAACACTTTTTTTGGAGTTTGTTAAATCACCAAATAAATCCTCTTGCTCTGGGCGGAACAGAAGAGAGTGTCAGACTTCTACTGACTAAAAATCACCCATGTAGAAGCATGGGTAGTTTTTACTTATGAAGAATCTTAGCCCTTTGTGTCCGGGGCCGCGGTATCACTTTCGAACCACCCTCAAAAGATGTACGAATTCCTTTAAAGTTTTCTGTAACAGGAGCCACTTTCTTTTTATTTCATAGTTATTCACATTTAACCTTTTGTAACATCCACAGGCGCGCCGAATGCCGTCAACTAGTCCGCATGTGCGAGCAACGTCGTCAGGAGACGTTAGCGGCGGCCGCACGTGGGCGTGGCGGCGCGCGCGCACTCGTGGCGCTCGACGCACTCGCCATGCGGCTGGCTAGGCTCACACGAGCTGTGCATCTAGCGTACCGTCTGCCGAGCGATTTGGAGCCTACTGTTTATCATAATGAGCTTTATAGGTTAGTAATAAGGTCTAGTTTTGTTGTTTGTCTACTTGTTATGAAGTTTCACGTCTGTTATCTTAGCAGAGTAAGGATCGTGGGTGAACATAAGCCTCACCAACATTCCACCTTCCGTTAATTCTACCTCCTTACACAATTACAAGTAAAAAAACAAAATAATACTTTGGTAAAACCTTGAGTATACATAGAGTTATTAATACTTGATAATAGATACCCATCGCATGCACAATTGCACATCCATGTAAAGTCTCACTAATAAATTCGATTAAACACTGTTTATCGAACTTCCTGCAATCTCACTGAATGTCTCATAATGCGGACCAAAAATCCCAATAAAAGATTTCTTTCACCGCAATTTTAACAATGCGTTTTGCTTACAGCCGCAGCGACAGCGGCGAAGCTTTATCCCCTGAAGAGGAGATCCAAGGCGGCGGTCTACTCGCCAACGTCGCGCGAGCACTACGCAGTGTGCCTCCAGTACCCAACCCCGCCACCCCCGCCACCCCGTGCAACCCCGCCACCCCCTGCAACCCCGCCACCCCCGCCAACCCCACGGGGCCAGCCAAGGATGACGACCGCTCGCACGTGTCCGATGATAACGACAACTCAGCCGACCTGCTGGATTCAGAGACTGAGCCTTGTCTAGTCACCGACCCTGGTCAGTATACGACTGTATAGATAGAAAGATATCGCGATATTGTCTCGAAATATCTTGAATTAATAGGCTTCTTTTGGGCTAGCTCGTCTTCGTGACAAGATTGAGGTCAAGAGTAGGCACACATCATCTAAAAAAAAAGATTATGATCTTTATTGTGTACACCAAACAAATTACAAGTACGACAAAATAGTAAATTATTACATAGTGTAACACAATTGACTCATTCGTGCTCGAAATAGAGCAATCTCATTCTAATATTTTTTTTTCCTCCAGAATGTGCCGAGGAATGGTGGTCAGGCGCAGAAGGCGCAGGCGCCTGGAGCGGCGATGAATTATCTCCGGAAAGGGACTTCTATGTGGATGATAAAGGTACATATAAATGATTTTAAGTAAAGTAAACCATCCACAATACCTAAATAGTCTTGAGTTGTTGCGTTTTACGAAACACCGTCAAGTATTGCAAGGTAGCTCTTATAACAGAGAAATAGAAGCTATGTGAGTGGCAACTACAATATATCAGTATGTCGGGTCGTCAGGATTTATTCCGTTAGACTCGAGCATGATATCAAAAATCTTTGAAACTTCTTCTTCTTCTTTTCGTATCGATTCTACTTCATACGGTTTGGGCCCAGTAGGTAGCCACGCTTATTGCAGCGACAGAGGCGCTGTTCAGGTCGTCAAGGGTGCATGTATGAGGACATCTAGGACACTCCAGCAGGTGGGGCATTGCTTGGTCCGGAGCGCCGCACTCGCATCTTTGAAACTGCCATGCATAAACGCCTAACTCAATTCATCAATAAGCATGCTATCTTAAGGGAAGAACAATGCGGGTTCCAAAAGAGAAAATCCACAACACTTGCATGTTTTAACCTAATTGACAAAATAGTAACTAATTTAGATAAGCGAATTAGCACAACAGGCATATTTTTTGACATGTCTAAGGCGTTCGATTTCGTATCACACAAATTGCTGATGGACAAGTTAGAAAAGTATGGGATACGAGGTTCAGCACTCCAGTGGATAGGTAGCTATTTAAGTAACAGAATGCAGTGTGTAGAAATTGAAAAAGTTGATAGTCAACGAACACTTAAGTCATACAGATCGAACTATAAACATAATGGGTCTGGTGTGCCCCAAGGGGGTGTGCTGAGTTCCCTTTTATTTATTCATTATATAAATGACCTCCCTGACGTTACTAATCACCTCTGTTTTTTGTTCGCTGATGACATAGCGTTAATAATGAGATCGAATAATACTGACATTGATAGATATACTACTGACATAAATAAGACGATTGAATCGATAATTACATGGCTTGACGATAATAATCTATGCATAAACCTGACAAAAACCAATTTTATTTAATTTAGTACATATGGAAAAGAAAATAAGACATTAGACATTAATTATAGAGGACTTAAACTAAATGAAGTAAATGATACAACATTCCTCGGTATCACGATTGACAAAAACTGCAACTGGAAGGCCCACGTCAATAAAGTATGCAATAAAATAAATAAATTCGTATACGTTTTATACGAACTCGCAAAAACATCGGCGTTAAAAACCGTATTATCTGCATACTGTGGATATGTTGATTCCGTGTTGAGACATGGTCTCATCACCTGAGGTTACTCAACAGAGAGTCAGCGAACGTTCATCGCGCAGAAAAATTGCATCCGCGCTATAGCGGGAATCACAGAACATAATAATATATACTCTAACGAGAAGAATGTCAAGTACGAACAAATAAAATGGCACGATTTTGAGCGCCTCCTGGTGGGTGCCCCCGGAAACTTTTAAGTTCGATTCGACCGCTCTCCACTAGATGGCGCTGCGCCCATGACGCGTATTTCTGAATCGCGGATCTAAGGTGTTTAACCACAAAAGCAGAACTGGGAAACTGTTACCAATTTATTTGCATTAATGTGCAATTTCACTGATCACAATTTTCCAGCTCCGCTTTTGTGGTCAAACAGTACTTATCAGGTGATTAGGAAACAATTCTTGGTTGTCTCAGTTGGTTGTAGAAAACTTTGAATTTTGACAAAACTTACAAGTTAGGTTTATTTAAAAAAGTCAAAGCTTCTTACTAGTATTTTTTATAATAAAAACAGTGGTTTGTCTTTTATATCAGAATTACTTTATTTAACACAATAAATGTTTCATTTAAACATCATAAACAAAAAAGAGTCACTGTCTCGTACACAACACAGGTGTTTCGGCACACAACAGACGGAGGAACCTAGGTAGACTTTACTCTACGTCGTTAATGGCGAGGATAACACTTTAACGTTGCAAATTGCAAAAAGAGAAGTTAGTAAAGAAGTAAATTTACAAGAAAAAACATCAACATGCGCTCGCGTCACGCCATGTTTTTCTTGTGATGGGGCTGCCAGGTACTTTTAACCAAAACTTACCAACTTAATTTTAAGAAATCAAATAATTTTGAAAATAAATTGCATATCTATTTAATTCTGCATTAATTACATTTATATTTATTCAATTTTAATTTTAATAATAATATTTTAATAATATTAACATTGAATAAATTAGCCGAAATATTATACAGGCTATGATAGTTCAAACAAAAATGTCGCTAAAACTACCATTATGGTAGGTTTTAAACATCTTTTTCATCTTTTCTTTCATCTTTTGTGGATCTTTTCATTTTTACTAATGTTGCCATCCTTAAAGACGTCATTTAGAGACCGAATTTTTTTGGTCTGGCAACACAGATCTATCCCCCGTAGGTATTCCAAGTTTTACCCAATGAGTTGACCCCGCCTGGCGGGAATACGACCATGGGAATCTTGCAAACCCTTTTTCAAAAAGTTCAAGGTACTACCCCTTTTTTTTTTTTTTTTTTTTTTTTTTTTTTTTGGTGGGTGGAAAATCATCGAATAACCCCCCCCGCTCTTGGGCAGGGCGAAGGGGAGTGTCAGACTTCTACTGACTAAAAACCAACCCATGTTCCCTCTTCCTCGCCCTTGTGTCGGAGCCGCGGTAACTTTTCGATATCCGCAGCCCCGACGGGCAAGGTACTACCCCTTCCATGTCTTTACATCTTTGAATGCGCGTTTGTTAAGATGCATCCAGAGTTATTTAAGAAACACCATGAAATATTTTCGAAAAGCACTAGGCACAGGAATAGAATAGTTTTGCCCATAATTCCAAGGACAGCGCTATACAGTAAAAATAGTTATGCAATGTGTGTTCGTATATTTAATGCTATACCTAACAGTATTAAAATCTTGCCCACGTATAAATTTGCAAAATGTCTTAAAGTATGGTTAAGGGTTTGGGGGGTGGTGAGGAACAGGGTGTAAAGTTCCTCATCCCCCGTTGAAAAGGGAGGATCCTCCGACCGGACGGATGTTGTGTCCGGCGGGCTAACTGCCCTACAGTTGTAAGTCGGGAACTCCTATATAGGCTTATGTCGCGGATAATGTTCATAGCGCGATGTAGGATTTTCTGTCGATCGTTGTTAGTACGCAGGTGTTGCGATAGATGTCGCTAGTCGCCACATCGGAAATAGTACATTGTTCACCGAGAGAAGAAAGTGACCGATTACCGTCGAGGGTGTCGTTTAAAGCCCGAAGCCGTAGGCAAGGGCTTTAAAACACCCGAGATCGGGAATCGCACTTTCTCTCGAGTGATACATAGTGCTTTATACTACACCTACGAAGAAAATAAAAAACTAAATTAAAATTCTAATTCAAATTCAAAATGGCGCCAATGGCATCTGCAATTGTCACATGTTCTTTTTTCAAATTGTAATCTGAGCGGGAGAGAAAAGTGTATGAAAATCCATTCTCTCCCGCTCAGATGCGTTTTCTCCCCGCATATTTGTTCGATTTGCAATGACGTACTTTCTACCGTGAATTTGATAAAGTATCAAGGTACTTTCCAAGCAGGTGTAGTATAAAGATTATTTCTACTCAGTGACTGACTTATTCAATAAGAAGTTGGAAAATAAATAATTACCATTAGCATTTACCCTCTGACTTTAATTATAATATTATGGAAATTTATTTTAATGACATTACGTACTACTCAATTTGAATTATTATGAATTAGGACTTTAGAAATAATTATAAACCCATATGTTTGCATGTCACATTATTATGACAAAGTGTTATGGATCTAGAATTCTAGATTGTGATTTATGTTAAGACCGAAATTGACCAATGCTTTATTGCGAATAAATTGATTTGATTTGAGCATTATGTGGGCGGAACATAGGTTTCGTGCAAATAAAACTCACAGGGTGCGATTAACTGTTTTTATTACATTCGAAGTAGTTGAAATTACAACTGAACACAATAACCACAATAATAATTTATAGGCCAAACGAAACGTAGGACAGTTCCTAGGCTGGAGGTCCGTTTTCTAGGACGGTCGAAAGGCAAGTGTGCCTCGCCATCGTGCCCCTTTACTAGGCTAGGCTCTGTCGTAGCACAAACTTTGTCGAGTGTTGGTGCTGCCACCACTCGGGTCATTCGCCGCGTTTCGTTTAACGACCGTACTATTGACCGTCTCCGACAAGTAAAATATTGAACCAAACCCTATTTACAGGACATTTCAACGTTGTATTTACCGATGCACATGGCGATTTAACCGAAAAGTTCGCGTTATTTGCGCAATCAAAAAATATTCCCTACTGTCATTCAAATAAAGTTAATTTTATATAAACCAAACCATAATGATTATTGCCCAAATATTTAAAGCATTGTGCCAACATAATATTGACCTCTAATAAAAACATCACGATATTCCCAGACGGTGAATCAGCATCAGTATCAGAACGCGAATCTCTCCGCACCCTATCCGCGGCCATCGCACAGCGACAACGTTCAGAGGCTGAAGCGGAAGCGTGCGATGTAGCGCTGGACTGCGAGCGGGGAGGCCTGCTGCAGCGCGCGCTAGCGCTGGACGCGCGGCTCACACGACTGCTGCACGCGCTCAGACTTGCTGCAGCGCTCGCAGCAGCTAGAGGGGATCCGGATTCTACTAGACTTGCTGCTGCGCTCAAGTGAGTATCATATTGCTACGGAAGCGTGCGATGTAGCGCTGGACGCGCGGCTCACACGACTGCTGCACGCGCTCAGACTTGCTGCAGCGCTCGCAGCAGCTAGAGGGGATCCGGATTCTACTAGACTTGCTGCTGCGCTCAAGTGAGTATCATATTGCTACGGAAGCGTGCGATGTAGCGCTGGACGCGCGGCTCACACGACTGCTGCACGCGCTCAGACTTGCTGCAGCGCTCGCAGCAGCTAGAGGGGATCCGGATTCTACTAGACTTGCTGCTGCGCTCAAGTGAGTATCATATTGCTACGGAAGCGTGCGATGTAGCGCTGGACGCGCGGCTCACACGACTGCTGCACGCGCTCAGACTTGCTGCAGCGCTCGCAGCAGCTAGAGGGGATCCGGATTCTACTAGACTTGCTGCTGCGCTCAAGTGAGTATCATATTGCTGGTGGAGTTCAATAACTTGTTGTCCTACAGTGCCGGAGCATTTGACGATCCACCGATATTACCACTCACTGACTCACTGATTGACAGAATTGTTCTCCCAGATGGTGGATGGGGAGGTGGGTATATTTTGACAGATTCGTAAACAAGTCACTCTCGTGAGTATGGGAAAAGTCCGAAACCCCCCCCTTTTCCCCCCCTTCTCCCCCCTCCCTATCGTATCTCGGAAGCAAAGAGACTTGAAGTGTTTTTTTTTAGGGATTCGTATAGAGGAGCCTCGGTAAAGTAAAAATCATTTTTTTAAGTGGCCCCCCTTGCCCCCCTTCTCCCCCCCCTTTAGGCAAATCTCGAAAGTTAAGAGACTTGGAACGATTTTTTTTTCAGATTCATTTAGAGGGGCCTTTTCGTTAATCGAAATCATTTTTCGAGACTCCCCCCCTCACCCCCCCCCCCCCCCCCTTTTCACTTTTTTTTTTTTTTTTTTTCTTACATACAACTATTGAGGGGCGTTGAAACCTGTCCGGTGGTGGTACAGCGGCAAAGCGAAGGGGGGAGCGGGCGAGCGAAGCGAGCCGGCGACCCCCGTAGCGTAGGGATAATGTCATGATAGCTTTCCGGTGGTAGGTAGGTCCTGAGTGGAGCGAACCTGCGAGACCGAGTGGAGCGAAGGGGGGAGGTGGCGAGCGAAGCGAGCCGGCGACCTCCTAAGCGTAACGAAGGTTGAGTGGGTGAAGCGTAACTCAGGGGCGACGACAAGCAAACTTTAGGGTAATGTTCTTTTAGTGGTAGTAGGAGGTAGGTGGTAGGTAGTAGGTATGTGTAGGTAGGTGTAGGTAGGTGTAGGTAGGTAGGTGTAGGTAGGTAGTAGGTAGGTGTAGGTAGGTGTAGGTAGGTGTAGGTAGGTGTAGGTAGGTGTAGGTAGGTGGTGGCACATGTGAGATTCATATAGAGGAGGCTCGGGGAAGTAAAAACCATTTTTCAAATTTTACCCCCTTGCCCCCCTTTACCCCCCCTTTTGGCGGATCTCGGAAATAAAGAGATTTTACCTGGTTTTTTTTAAGGATTCGTATTCCCCGTAGCGTAGGGATAATGTCATGATGGCTTTCCGGTGGTAGGTAGGTCCTGAGTGGAGCGAACCTGCGAGACCGAGTGGAGCGAAGGGGGGAGGTGGCGAGCGAAGCGAGCCGGCGACCTCCTTAGCGTAACGAAGGTTGAGTGGGTGAAGCGTAACTCAGGGGCGACGACAAGCAAGCTTTAGGGTAATGTGTTTTTAGTGGTAGTAGGAGGTAGTAGGTAGGTAGTAGGTTGGTAGGTAGTAGGTAGGTGATAGGTAGGTAGTAGGTAGGTAGGTGTAGGTAGGTAGTAGGTAGGTGTAGTTAGGTAGGTGTAGGTAGGTAGGTGTAGGTAGGTAGGTGTAGGTAGGTAGGTGTAGGTAGGTAGGTGTAGGTAGGTAGGTGTAGGTAGGTAGGTGTAGGTAGGTGGCAGGTAGTAGGTAGGTGTAGGTACGTGTAGGTAGGTGGCAGGTAGTAGGTAGGTGTAGGTAGGTAGTAGGTAGGTAGTAGGTAGGTGTAGGTAGGTAGTAGGTAGGAGTAGGTAGGTCCCCCCCTTTAGGCGGATCTCGGAAGTTAAGAGACTTGGAACATTTTTTTAAACTTCATTGAAAGGGGCAATGCGTTAGTCGAAATCATTTTTGAAAGCTCCCCCTCTCCCCCTCTTCACGACCCGCGAGCTGCGCGCAGCTCGCGCAGCCACGCAAATACTAGTGACGATATAAAATTGGAGCGCAGTGTAGCCTGCGGAATGCAATATTGTTTTTACTATTTTCAGATCAATATGATTGTAATATATACAAAATATGTTTTGATATATACACTCACAGATATCAATATCATTATTTATTACACGGGTTATCCTGGCGCTATTAATTTAACCGTCCTTCGTAGAAGTTTTCTAAAGTAAAATAAGTATATACTACCAAGAAACATTTTAAATCATAAGTCCTACTTTAGTAACCCCGTCTCTCATCATTAACCAGCTAATTATAAATTATGCAACGCTCACTAAAATAGACAATTTATAATGAATAGTATAAAAACCATGCATCATTCACACTCCCCGTATCGCTATTTCAGAGACAAGATAGACATAACTGAAAAGAACGTAGCTGACGTTGTGGTCAAAAAGCTAGCGGAGTTGGACGCCAGTAAGAACATGATGGAGCAGTACCGACAGTCCGTTGAAGTGAGTATACCGAGCATTTGTTTATTAGATTTATTTGTAGGTCCCTTGTTTGATGGGATTAGGGACAGCTGCCCCATACGTGTCTCCTGTAAAGGAACAAATCGTGGAAAGCTAGAGCTACACTAACTTAACATTTTTACTTACCACAAAGCTGTAGTAAAGGAATGCCTCAATATTATTTATTTTATTGTTCCTTTATTTACAAATAAGTTTACATTTTTAAATATTTCTTTTAAAAAACCGTATAAAAAAATAGTATCCCACCGGTATAATAAACAGGGTCCCAAGTTACTGGTGGTCCGGGCTCCAGAGAGAAGAACCTTCTAATAATACGAGCTGTATCAAGGAGAACTTACTTATTTATATAATAGAACTCTTTTGTTTTAGGCATACCTTTGAAAGTGATATTATTATGTTTACGTCCCTATAAAATTACATACTGACCATCTTTCATAATTATGATATTTTTGGTAGTTTATAAACTATTGTGCGAAGCCTGTTATTTAGATTTCTCTCACCATGCAAGTATCTATTTCGTACGCCAATGTATGTACCTATCTATAACGATATAATAATATTTTTCTATATTATTCTACAATGCACACGCTATAATTGAAAACGTATTATGCACATATTGAAGTGTTTTGAAACATATTTATTTCGTATTTAATATCCTTTTTAGGCTCGCTCTCTATTTCATAGAACTTACATACTTAGTGAATTATGGATGTACGATAACCCTGTCTAACCCTTCTTGGATTACAGGCGTGATGTTATGTTTTATATTCTCCTTCCTTTCTTTGGAGTACCGTTTTTTATTGCTTATAATGCAATAAAAAGCGATCCCCCAAAATTGGATTTCTTTTCAATTAGCCTGTGTATGTTTTTTACTTACTACATCGAAAAAATTCAATACATGAATACACATTAAGTCTTAACGAGAATACTATGAAACAATATCCTAATATTGTTAGTACCGTTAACTGGTTTAATATGAAACAGGTATTTACACCATTCAGGCCCTGCTTGGCGATCTCGAGTCAAGAATAAGGCGCCAAGGTTAATACTTTTGTACTGTTCGCTGAAAGCCTCCTCACGCCTTATAGATAGCACAGCGCTTCATATGTTCTCTCCTAAAGCCATCATTATGTACCTTTGACACTGGATATAATATAGCCTTCATAGGACTAGCATAATAATATCACATGAAACTTCCGCAACTTATTTTTTTAAGTATTGCTGCTTGAAATAACACAGAAATTCAACTAAATAGTAGTTAAAGATCTATGGTTACGACTGTTTGTAAATAGAATATAAACAAATTAATATTTACAGCTCCCATAACTCATTTTTCCTATTTATTTTTCAAATATTCATACTCTGTACAATTTAAATTGAGTGTGTCATGCTGTCTTGTTGGCTATATTAAATCGCGTTTATAATATGTACCTATATTTAAGTATTCACGCATTCGCCCACAATCACACCAAAACACTATCATGACAAAACTAACAGAAAATATTACATGGAATTGTAAAGTAGGAGAGAACGTATGGACTCCATTCTGCATAGCTTTGCAGCTGCAGCGGTGAACCGACTTGAGGCACCACCTGTATATAAACACCGGCAGACCTGTATATAGAACTTGCTAAGAATTACATTTTGTTACGCCAAAAATGCCGAAGGGAATCTTGTGTTGATGATAAACATGTATTTGAAGTTTGAAGCAAAAATACGCAATTTTGCTGCAATGTCATCTGCAATAATGCAAAATTTCGTGGTAATCACGGTCATAATACGTGGGAGAAGAGTGTGTATTTCAAAAACAATACCGGGTTTCGTGTCATCTCGCTCCCATGTTTTATTACCGTGCCTACCACGGACATTGGTGTATAGGTATACTATAGTGTTAAATTATTGTTTTTTTTTTGTAGGCGCTCAAGAAGCAATTGGCACAAGCCGGTGAGGAAGATGAAATAGAAGCAGTTGAGGAGGTATGTGATCATCAAAAATATTCATAAAATTTAATAAACGAGATGGTCCGAAAAAAAACCAGAATCGATTGGGACAAACTGGGTACCAATAGGTTCTTATTATTGCACAATTTGGCTTCACCGAAAGAGATACGTCGGATTCAATAGGGTATCTCATATACCCCATTGATTTCATCGGTAAATTGTGCATTATTATTTATTATGAAACTACTGGTACCTTTTTAGTCGCAATTGAGTCTGGGTTTTTGGTCCATACATTTTGAACCATCCCCTTTGTGGTTGTTATATGTTATATTGAGAATATCAGCAGTCTAACATGTATTGGACTATTCTTTGATGATCATGCAATGGTCAAGTGTGGTCACTGTTTGAATAGAAGCTGCATTACATAGTTTTATAAATGCTTATTCATTTATGATGTAATAAAAAAACACTATTTGTCACAGGAGTTGTCAGCATGCAGCGAGAGTGAACGTCGGGCACTATACGTGTCACTGGACGCAGCACTGTCAGCTCTGGGCGGCGCGCCGGCACGCTGGCCGCGACTGGCGCAACATCGCTCTAAACTGGAACGTCTCGCCTTCGCACTGGCGGCGCCCCCCTCCCCACCAGCCCCGGCTACCGCCCCACCACCACCCGCCACCCCACTGGCACCACCGGCGTTGCAGAGTACTGCGTAACAACACACGCAGACAATACTCACATTGCTCAATCTCACGACAACCAGAACCAGCTCAAACAATACCAACTTCTATCTACCACTAGAGGCAGGTTGCGTTCGCCGGTTCTGACTTTGAGCTTCCTCCTTTACATTTGTTGATCTACTTAAACGCAGCCACCGAGCTGTCACCGGATCCCACGGGAACCCTGATAATACTTCCATTTTTGTCATAATTATCGTAGCTTAGGATAGTAAAAGACTAGTGTTCTTGAATTGTTATATCGTATTGTGGAGCTTATGTCTGCCCTCCGCGGAAGTACGTCATCCGTCCTGCGTAGTCTATGACTAGAGTAACGGACCGACGTGCTTAGAGAACGTTGTAAAAGTAGATGAAGTACCTACTGGCAATTAAATTATTGCAGTAGAATGATTGTTGCCGTAGTAAATGGTGTAGTCGTGAAATTATTCATGACCAAGTACACAATAGTTAAGTATGCAGGCAGACTTTTAACGAAATGATGTGTTCCAAAAAGCCAAGACTTCGTCGTCATTTATCTAAGCGGGTGTAGTAAATTAAAATATTATATATACGTTGCCTGCGTACCTATCATCAAACCGTGTGTACGGTAAACAAAGTAGGAATGTTTAACAAATATTGTTACATGAAGTGTATGTAGTAATCACGTTCGATGGATCTCAATTCGCAAGGAAAGCGTGAGTCTTCAGAAAGTTGTTCCGCTAACAATGCAATGATCAAGTCTTGACGATAACAACAATGTAGTGTCATAATATACTTACTTGCTTTTGTTTCTGTACAATTTTTAGACTAAGCATTAACATTTTCATTCCTAATTGCATTTAACGTTTCGTCTCAATTCTTCAATCATTGCAATTGCATTGAACTATTTATAAGCTGAACTTTTCTAATGTTTTTTGTCTGTATTATTTAAGTATTATGTTAGAACTTGTTTATATGCTGCACTGTAAGCGAAATGTCGTTGTATAAAACGTCGCGTCCGGAATACTGAGGTCATCCGTTCCCTCACCATGACTAAAGTATTTTAAGTGCCATTAGTGATAGCTCTTGTAGTTTATTGTAGTGCTGATCTTGGGTCTAAATCTATTTTTATTCGCCTAAGCAAACCATTATTGCGTCACAAATATCGAGTATAACTAGGTCACATTTGATTCTCCCACCTCTATGAAATACTTAACGCACACGTACTTTTACAGCATAACTATAATCGAACAATGCTGTTCAAGTTATATACAGCTGTGACATTATAATTATATAAAAGCCGCAACCGTAGCCAACTGACATCACAGAAAAACCATATTTTATATGATATTAAAATTAATTGTAAATAATATGGATGATACACAGAATATCACAATATTTATTTTTTCTGATCTAGTCAATAACATTCGATACTTTAATTCGATTTACATTTAAATAATTATCAGAAATCTATTGTCTTGTAAATTAAATATAGGAGTTTACTTCGATTCAATCCATATTATGATATACAAATATTGTGTTGCCTCTTTTTATTAATATTAAATCTAGGCAAGCATACAAAAACCATTGACAATTTAGTATATAATATATAATCATTATAATAGTACTGTACGAATGTATGTACTCAGATAATGAAATCAAAACGCGTTGCAAGGACAAAATTGTAACAAATGAGACTGATATTGTATTTACGTTGAACGAATCGTTGACGGTCGTGTTGAAGTTTGGTAAAAATGAGTGTTACATATTGTTTTAGATAAATGACTTTTTATTGCGTAAATTCCTTGAACTGTTTATAAAATGCAAAAACTTTTGTAAATAGTACAAAATCAGTTGAATCGCTTCGTCCATCCACGTCGCTTGCTTCAGGTGCTAATGATTACGTAATCATTAGGTATATACTTAACAAATTATCGATATCGACAGAATTTATTCCAACACCCAACTGCCCAAGTCAGTGGAATATCATAGGTGAACTTGAATTTATTTTGAGGTAAATCGTGAAAATTATGCGATGTAAATACATTAGTGTATGTAAATATACATAAATAAAATATATTGAGCGTCATTTCTGCAGTTTCATTTACTTACCTATTATGAAAAACGGAAGAGTCATCGATAAGCAGTGATGGCCTAGTGGTGTGACCATCGGATTGCCGGTCTCAAGTTCGTACCCAAGACCCGCACAGCAAATTTTTCGGAGTCATGTGCGTATTGCACCTGCTTCGGTGAAGGAAAATATCGTGGCATGTAAGTAAGGGCAAGTCATAGACCAATGGGCAGCATAAAAACCGACACCCGGTTAGGTATAGCACTCGGCACGTAAGTTGAAACAAAATGGCGGTCGTCCGCATAGGTAAAATTACAAAATAGAGTGAGATTCGAACGAAAATGTGCAACTGAGCATTCAAGATCATAATTCAACTTACGGGATGCAATCTGTAATACATTATCGGGTCTCAGTCGACTTATTTTTTCATGATTGTAGCTTCGCGAACGACCGCCATTTTGTTTCAACTTACGTGCCGAGTGCTATACAAACCATATGATCAAGAAGATTGAATAAAAAATCATATCTTACATTTTGTTGAGACATTTATTCGACGTAGTCTATTTATGTTACATTTTAAATAGTTCTACAGTTTCCACTGAACATTAAATAATGAAATATGTTTTTACAGCCAACTTTACAAGGAATTCTGTCAAAAATGGTCGTTTCTACCTGATTTTTAAAATTTACAAGAAAAGTTTAATTACTCTTCACATTAACGTTTTGATTTTATTATATTACAAATGGAAGAAAAGTGATTTCAGTTTTTCGAAATATACACACTGAAA
This sequence comes from Diarsia mendica, assembly GCA_949316265.1. NCBI lineage: Eukaryota > Metazoa > Arthropoda > Insecta > Lepidoptera > Noctuidae > Diarsia > Diarsia mendica. The sequence continues at coordinate 19,442,465 of OX438897.1, forward strand.
ATAGTTGTGACGTAGTAACAAAAAAATGAATGTAACTTACTAGAAGTAATTCAATTGCTATGAGCACAATAACATTGATCATTCATATTTAGGAATAAAATTAGTATTATGGCTACAAAGTCCAAATAACTGTAGCCAAATGAGAACAAACGATTGAAGCTAAAACAGTTACATTTACTTAGGTAGGAACTGAATTACAGAAACTCGCATGAAAAACTGGGACTCCGGCAATTATTGTATAACAGTAGAAACTTAACAAGAAGACTAAAACATCGATAAAGTGATCCTCTCTCTATTGAGAATTCATTGAATACTGTCAAATAAATTGTTCCCCTGCAATCAAGTTTACAACAGTAAATTAATATTTTATTAAGATTAACCCATTATATTATCCATTTCGAGTCCACTCGAGTGTACATTTTAATTAGTTTATTTATTTTCTAGTTTTCTTAGTGAATTTGTTATTTTTTTCTAAAAAAAACGTCCTTAGTCGTTATCATATATTAACCTAACAGAATTTTGATTGCTTAGTTCATTGTGTATTGTTATAAGCTGACTTTTTTGGCCTTTGTATCTGGCTTAGTGAAGCAGGAGTGCAAGCCCGATCAAAATGTTAAACTTAAAATATACAAATATATCAGTCAGTGGGCTGTAAGCTAAATTCTATTTTCCTAACTACAGTACAAACAAGTCATCTCACACTTTCACCACATTCACACTAACCTCAAGAATTTGTTTAACAATAAGTATATTTATTAATTACTAAATATGGATATATAAACTATATCCACTTGTTCGATTTCATGATATTATCCTTATTATACAACATCAATAGATTTATGTATCCAATATACATAAGAGCGCGAAATGCAAATTTAAATTCTTAAGATACATTTACGCAATGTAATTCATATTCAACATGGAAAGCTATTTTAATAAAAAAATAACATGTATAGACAAGGAATGAACATTTAACATTTAATTGACGTGCATTTGAATTTTTAATATTATAAATATCTTCAAAGCTTCGTCATTGTGTCGTTAATCATTTTATTGCTATCAAGTATTGTAATTATATAGTTTTTATAAGTTTAAATTAGTCACAGTCGTAGACGAAATAGTCTTCGCTTTTATTTTTAGAAAATATTGACTATCGATTGCCCGGCCTTCTCTGCAGACGGCGAGTTTTCAGAAACATTCAATAAAATTGAAAGACCTGCACATATCGTATGTGCATACATTATTGCAATGATCGAGGGAGTAACCATGGGCATGGTTAGTGACTGGCTGAACTCGATTTCACCTATGTGAAATCGAGTTCAGCCAGTCACTAAGAACGTTCAATAAGCTAATAGTCTGAATTGGTCGAAACGTGTCGTCCGACACGAACGTAATTGCCCGTTCATTATGAACGGGCAATTACGTTCATAATTCGAACCGGATCCCGATCAATCGTCAATAAACTATGGTCGTTCCCTTACTCACCAAACTGCCGACAGCCTTTATCTCAGAATATGCTGTCCTTCCCTACACACTGTCCTATCATTAACACTCAATGAAGTTAATGATTCAAGAATTACATCAACATCATTGAGCATCGTCAATCTCACACTGTTCTGTTCAGCATTTTCGCGAACTCGACATTGGAAGCTGGCACGCCGTAGAACAATTACAGATTTGGGTGTATTTTTGAGGATGAAAGCTTATTTTGCATGATAAAATTGCTCCATAGCGACAAAATATGACGCAGTACTTATCTTGTATGAGCGGAGGTCTTTGGGCTAGAGAAGGTGCGATTCGCTATTTGCTAGTGAATAATACAAATAGATTCGCGCGAACATACTTGTTAACGCGCGAAATCGCACCTTTGTTTATCTATTCGCGTAGGAGTGCAAAAACTAACTTCACCACGTCAATAACACACCCAATCTGTGACAGGTCTACGGCCTCGCCGCACTCACAGTACATCTCACAACCCTGTTCATTGAGAACATTCATTTTGTTCAATACTGCTCCATCTAATACTTGCCATACTTTGCTACAACACCGTGTTATCATCGGAGGTAGTCCAGAGATCATTCATCAACACTTTATCTCCGTACTTCGGAAGACGCCTATGTCCGACAACGGATCGCAATAGGCTTGTGACAAACTTTGATTTAGATCTACGGTTTAGAATAAGTCATTATTGCTACGTCAATTTAAACATTGTATAATCTTAGATGCAATTAAATATAAATAGATATTTAACCAATCAACAGCACACAATATAAATATACTTCTAACTATTAGTTAATAGACTATATTCGTGATACTCTAACTATAAAATATAACGTGTTAAATAGCAGTTTTCAATTGTCTAATATAACAATAAGTATTAGTTTAACATCAAATCCGACCTGTTTCAAAGTGTAGCAAGTTTTAGATCCAAATCTGATTATATAAATTACAGAGATCCCGAATTAAGACAAAAACATTTCTCTAAGTCAAAAATTGACTGATCTGCTTCGCTTACCGCAAACGCTGCAACACACGAGGTTCATCTTGAACTGCTAGCACTCACTTCCGTGAGTCTACAATACGATTCACCAATCTCCTTTGGCTAGGTACAATTGCACGTTTATCTAAGATGGCGTACTGTTAGACAGCGCCGATGTGATGACAATATTAACAATAAAGATCTAGTTTGACCGCTGTAGTAAAGCGAGGATCGTGTCTAGGTGGAGAGGTACAGTCGGTGGTAGTCGTTGGCCCCGAAGGCAGCGTTACACTTGGGACACTTACGTTGTCGCGTCTCGTAGCGCGTGCGCAGGCAGTCCCAGCAGAACACGTGGAAGCACTTCGTTAGCACGGCGTCCTTGCGTTTTACCTAAGGGAGAAACGATACATTTTGTACTAAATCGTGACAAATGACGTACATAAGACCGAAACGATTCTTTTTAACCGACTTCTAAAAAAAGAAGGAGGTTCTCAATTCGGATGTTTGTTTTTTTTTTTTTTTATGTTTTTTCGGGCATAACTCCGTCACTTGCTAACCGATTTGAAAAATTCTTTTTTTGTTGGAAAGGGTATTCCCAAATGGTCCCATAATTTTTTTATCGAAATCGGACCAGCGGTTTTTGAAAAATCAACAAAACTCAAAAAAAATACTACATTGTCCACATTATGACCCATGAACATGTGAATCACTAAAAAGTGAAAAATAAAAACTTTTTAACAAAAAATGAAACCGACTTCAAAAAAAAAACAGAAGTCAAAAATAAATCAGTTTCTGAAGTCGGTGGCAAAAAAATGAAATGAAACAAACAAAAGTCAGTTTTTTTGTAATTTCAATTTACGTAAATCTTCCTCATATAATTTTATTAAGACTAAGTGCACTAGTATGTTCTCTAACACAGTTGCATACTTTCTTTCGTCACTTTAATAGTTTAATGAGACAGCTTTAAGACACTCATGAGGTAAGAACAAACGCTGGACTGACTTCGCCCCGTTACGATTAAAGCACGGGCGTGTTACGTACGGACTTCCTTCCACAAATTTCCTGACCGCGTCGAACATTGCGTTGCGGTCTCTCGTGACATGCTTTGAGCTGTTTTTTGTGTTCACCGTAACCGCAACATACATGACACTGAGTGAAGCTCATGGCCAAGATGTAAGTAAAATTTATGTTTTTATTCAGTAACACTGAAAACGGAATATTTATCACCTTTACTTTTGGTAAATTATCCGTTTTTAGTGTTAACGATAGTTTAAGTAAAAAACAGTCTGACACAAATGACATACCTTGCAGGATGGGCAGGTGAGCGTCTCCTTGTACTCCCGTATCTCCTCAAGCAGCACCTCGTCCATACTGCTGCCGGCTTGCTCCATCTTCTTCATACGCTCCGCCTTTCGACGGAGTATCGCCAACTCTTCCTGTCAAGGAAAATTGTACTCTGTTGAATAAATTGTGCTTATATATTATTATTATTTTAAAGCAGTTTTTTCATGACATCATTTAGTTTTTGATGTACGGTAATAGGGATGTTAACTAAAAAAATCTAATTAGTCTGTCAGTTAGATTTCTACAAAATATTGGACACGTATTTTTTCTTTTTTCTCGTAAACAAACAATGAAGACGATACAGTGGTTTGAAAACTCGTGTGACGTCATATTCTAAGATATTAGTACTTATGACATTTCTTAGCGAGCAGTGACGTCACAACCTCCCACTCAAATCTTTGACGCGTTTTATCTTCGTCAATTTTTATTGATTTGATAAAACAAAAAATACGTATCCCTTATTTTTCGATAATCTAACAGACGGACTAATTAGAATCATATTTTTTTTAGTTAGTAAACATCCCTATTACCGTAACATATTCTTCTTCTTTTTCCTGCACTTATCTCATTCTGTTTGGAGTCGGCGCAACACGTTTTCTTTTTCCGTTCTTCCCTGTTAGACGTCAAGGTGGCATTATTTTATTCTTTCAATTACATTTATTGCAACCTATTATAAAAGATATTAACTAAAGTGTGAAAGTTATAGAAAAGAGACGTTACTTCTGTAAGTCTCTTTTCTGGCCTGGGGCTCTTGACTGGCCTGTTGGTCTAGTGGTTAGTGACCCTAACTGCTATGCCGGAGGTCGGGGGTTCGATTCCCACCCAGGACAAATGTTTGTGTGATGAGCACGATCATTTGTTCTGTGTCTGGGTGTAATTTATCTATAATATGTATGTATTTAGAAATATATAAGTATGTTTATCAGTTGTCTAGTACCCATAACACAAGCTCTGCTTAGCTTGGGACTAGATGGCGTTGTGTGATAGTTGTGGAATATTATAAAAAAAAAAATAAGAAAAAAAAAAAGTGTCACAAAAACCATTTTTTTTTTTTACATAATGTAAACAATGAATGCTAATTTTATATTTCTTTACTTCAAAATCAGATTTAAGAGTTAATTCGGTACTTCAATAGAATTCACAATAGATATGTAGGTACTTACATGTAGTCTTTTTGTTTTATACGCTTCTGCTTCTAGGGCGCTCGTCTTTTCTGCCACCACTTGTTGTGCCTCCTTCATTTGCGCGTGATATTTCTCTGTAAGTAATGATAATAATAAAATATGAGTCAATACAACAATAATTGTGCCGATAGTCGTATTTGTGATAAACAGTTTTTATCAAAGCCTTAATCGTGCTAGGCAGTTGCATAAAATTGCAAACGCCAGCTCATCGAGCTACCCGAAAATGACCAATTTTCTTTTTTTTCTTTTTTTAAAACGTTGCCCCAAACTAGGAATTTCTCCTGTATCGTGGGTGCGTTCACAAACATTTAAACTCACATACACAAATACCCAGACCCGGGACAACTATCTGTAGGTCATACAAATATTTGTTTCGTGCGGGGATTGAACCCGCGACACGCAGCGCGGCAGACCATTGCTTGAGCCACTGCGCTAACCGTGCCGTCATAAGTTGCTTAAAGTGCAAACGCCAGCTCATCGAGCTACCCGAAAATGACAAATTTTGGTAATCAACCTTGGACCTAATATAAATATATATCTCTTTATTTCAAGTAACATTGACTCATTGTGTTAGTAACAATTTTCCTTATTTCTATGTTAGTAATCCTTATTTTTATGTTTCTAATGCATTAGCGATATGAAAATATATTCAAGTTTGAAAGATTGTTGTAGTTTGATGTGCTGGGGTCTGTACATTCATATTGTTTTAGACTCATGTAAGTTCCAGTTTCCAATAAAACAGATGAGCTTAGCAGTGCAGTACGTGCACAGAGACGTGGAAGACTGGGTAAAACGCACATCGCGTCTCTCGTATTTCTTGCGATTGGTCAATTCTCGCCCTCTCCCCACCTTTCCACCCGTCTCGGTCGATGGACTCTAGGTATAAAGCAATCGTATAGTTTTTTATTCAAATCTTACCTAAATGCAGCTTCAAGTCAGCCGCCGACTGCGCGGACTCGATGGCCTTCCTCTTGTGCATCTCCATCGCTTGTTGTCGCAGCAACAGTTCTTTCTCTACGGCTGACAGCGTCGCCTGTAGCAAACGTTCCTTCTCCTCAAGTCGTCGCGCTACAGCACCCATTGATTCTATCTGCTGGTCGCGTGTTAATACCTAGAGACAAGATACAAATTGCATGAACTTGCTGAACTTTGTTAACTAATATTATTTTTTAAGTATACCTACTAACAACATTATGGATTACTGTTATCTGAATTATTTCGTAAATACTAAATAAGTGGATGTCAAATTCAACTAAGTAAACCGAGTCTATGGGCTTAGAAAGTCAGGGGCTCAGGGCTCCAGTGCAGATCTTTCTTCAAAACTAAATGTGAATTATGTAAACTTAAGGAAAATAGAATTTTCCATATCAAGCACATTATAAAAAAGACACGCTTTATTGCATACGCCACGGTAGGACGCATACAGATATTCAAACTTCAAACATAATTATGTGGCACAAGGAGTTTTTTAACACTTGAAAGATGTTCCAGCTTATTATCAGCGTATTTATTTTGTTATAAGTATTTTAACAGATTTTTGCGAGCAGCGGTGGCCCAGTGGTGTCGGCCCCGACTTACGAACAGTAGGTCGTAGGTTCGAACCGAGGCAGGCGCATTACTTTGTTTAATTTATTTCATCACTGCTGCTCTCAAAACGGTGAAGGAAAACATCGTGAGGAAACCGGCATGTCTTAGAACCAAAAAATTCGAAGACATGTGACATCTACCAATCCGCACTGGGCCCGCGTGGTAGATTATAGCCCATCCCTCTCCTAGAGAGGAGGCCTGAGTCCCTGCAGTGGGAACATTATAGGCTGATGATGATGATTTTAACAGATTTTTGCTAGCCCGATCTTTCCCACCCTTGGGATAAGGGCAAAATAATAATGATGATGACCTTTAAAAACAGTCTCAAGTTTTTTTTTGCTTGCGAAGAAAAAATACTATTTAGCTACACACCTGTTCCTGTAACAACTGCTTCTCTTCCCTCAGCAGTTTATGCAGCGAGTTGGCCTTGATCCGCTCCGACATGAGCTTGAAGTTGGCATCATCCTTCTCCCTCAACTGCTGTATAAGCCTAGAGTTCTGTTCCTGCATATCCTCGAAGGCCTGTCCCGTGACCTCCATCTCATTGAGGAGGGCTTCCTCCTCCTGTGCAGTGGAAAAATACTTTATTTTTTTATTATTCCGCCCTTTTAGTTAGTTTATTCCTGATTTGGCAAGACCTAGAAGGGAAAATGGAGAGAATGTGGATTAGTATGGCTTGTCGCGTCATCGTATGTAAGGGAACTGTTCAGGGCTAAGGAATATTGAGTGGTTTTTAGTCAGTAGAAGTCTGACATTCCCTTTCGTTCCGCCCAGAGCGGTAGGAGTCATTTGATGATTTCCGACACATCAAAAAAATATTAACTTTTCATCAATTGAGTTTCGAAAACCACCCTTTACAGTCACGAAATAAAGTCGATTTAAACATGCTCGGTACACCACGATACGATGAAGCGATGAGCCGTATGCGATCAATTTAAGATGGTGCCGAGTAGAGTCAAAAATAAGCGTTTAAAATGAACAGCAATGAAAATTGGTTAAAATTCTTATCAGAATTACATTGTCGTAAATTTTATCCAGTCTTCTTTTATTTTATTTTGTTCAGATATTTTTGACACTGACTGTATAGCACCGTCTTACAACCAATCAAGAAGAACAAAGTTATGTAACACAGCATATTAAAAAAAGAGAATAAATAAATAAATATACATAATATATTTACCTGTTTAATCTGTGGCTACCGTCAGTTTCTGGAAAGCTAATTAATCTGTAAATCTGCTGTCAAGTGAATACAACATGAGATTTAATAACAGATTGATTTAGTTTTCAGAAACCAAGGGTTGATGAGCCGCTAGCATTAAGAACAATAATTACGGGCCTTACCCCCGAATTCTCAAACGTAATATAAGAGCGGAGGCCTGTGTCCCAGCAATGGGAATATTAATAGGCTGATGATGATGATGAATATAAAAAAAAAACAAATGTAAACACATTGTAAACACCTTTAAATTTTACAAGAATCAGTGGCTGCGCCAAAAAATGACAGATCAAACCATTTAGCTTTTAGAAACAGGGTACAGATAATACTGAGTAACGGTTGAGAATTCGGAGGTAATGTAGCGATACATCTGCTGAAATTACACTATGGAAAGTTGGATTTGCTTATGCCGAAACTGTACGTCATTTCAAAGTTATTTTACTTCTGTAAGCAGCAAATTGCAACCTTATTTTAGCAAAAGAGAGAAGGAACACTGATAAGCACTATTATTGTATACTTGATGATGGCAGCAATACAACAAAAATTTCATTGTAATCATCATGTGACTAGCCATTTCCTTCCTTTTTTTAACTATCAGAGGTTTGTTTCCAGTTCAACCGGGTAAAGCTGAATACCAGTATCTTACGAGTATAATATGGAGCGAATATCTATCTGACTTCGATAACCCAGTTCGTACTGGGTTATACAAAACTCTTTGGTAAGTGTCGAAGATCTACAAACGACAGACGGGACTAACTGTTTACTTTCCGAGGCACAGAAGAAACTCGGTATGTAACGGGTGGTCTCTCATTCACGGGCCAACCTAGGCAAGCGCGGCTTAACCTGAAGATTGAACCGAGCGGCTGTTATTATTAAACAACGAGTTTCCCCTTACACCTCCACAACCATGTTGTAATTTTGATAAAGATTACCATGTTGAAATAAATATGAAAAGACTTTACGCACCATAAACATATTACTACATATTATATTATTATATACTCCGCGCCACGAGAAGCTATAATTTATGCAAACATAACTTCAACTAACGGGGTGTCCTGCGTGAGCGATGAATACGACGCGACGCGATGCTGCGACTGCGAACGCAATCAACTCAACGGCATAACCTCAATATAAGTACGCGTTATGTCGCGTTTCGCTGCAGACTGCCATATAGGCCGCGCGCAGGGTATCATAATTATTAAGTTTATCGCGTTCGTCGCGTTTGCAGGGTCGCGTCGTATCGTATTCGTCTCTCACGTCACCCGTTAAGTAAGTTACAATTTGGACACGGTTGGACGGGTTATGGAAATTTAAACTCCATCAAGTTTTTCCACAGATGTATCGCTAGGTATAAACAAACGTTGCCTAAGGCTACATGCTGTTAATATCATACCGGTGATCCGGCGAAGGGTCTCGTGAAGGCATGCAGCGGGTCAGCGTTGGGTCGCGCACAGGACAGCTGCTTCTGAAGCTCGTACTTCTGTTCCTCCAGCTGTTTGATCTTCCGGAGGGCATCCTCGTCGGCTAGGCGACGTTCGCGCTTGCTTTCCTAGGTGAGGGAATATATTGTTGGATTAAGTAATGGAAAATATACTAAAATAAGGTCTAGATTTTAAATTTGTATACTTCATAATAATTACGTAAATGAAAACGAATTTAATCTGTATTGAAAAAGTACTAAATTATATTTTAATTAATTACACTTTTTGGTTTTCACATTTTTTGTTGTAAAAAGAGCATGAATAACTGCGTTATAATATTATGGTTATTTTATTGTCTTGACACAACTTAGTTGAAGTTGTATAAAATATGTAATGCATCTTTACTTTATTTTTCTTTTAAAAACCGTTGCCCCACACTAGGAATTTCTCCTGTATCATGGGTGCAAACATTTAAACTCACATAGGTACACAAACCAAACACCTAGACCCGAAACAACTCTCTGTAGGTCATAGAAATATTTGTTTCGTGCGGGATCGAACCCGCAACACGCAGCGCAGCAGTCCAATCGCTCAGTCACTGCGCCAACAGTGTCGTCAGATTAAATAATGATTGATTTAGTTATTGCATTGGTTCTTCGATAATATTTCTCTACAATGGTTTGGCGTAGATGAATAACAGGGTATGTAAGATTCTTATTACACCTATTATTGCAGATGTCAATGTGGTGGTGGCACTTCAACATCAGCTTGTTTGCTAACACTAGCATAAAACAACATACCTGTGCCATCTTAGCCTTCTGCCGATGGTCCTCGAGCTCCTGCCTGGCCTTGCGCTCGGCCGCCATCAGCTGCACCTTGTCCCTCTGTTCCTTACTGACACCTTTGTACATGTCTAGTAGCAGCTTCAGCTCTTTCTGCTCGTTCACTGCCTTTCTGTAGTGGAATACTGTTCGTTAGGTTTTTTGACAGGGTGTCAAAGTGATTTTTGCTAAAGCGACTGTTATGATCGTGATTTAGTCGATATTGTTAAAGACTTTAAGAACCAGAGCGCATGGAGCGCCTTTGTATCATAATGGTGTCTGATAGGAGACTTACAATTTTTTTTTTTTGTAGTTTCTGGGTCTACTGGCAAAGGAATCTGGCTCCTTCCCTGCCACGTATCGGGCTTCAGGGACCCTCCAACGACCTCCGGCCTTAATAAATAGGGTTATATAAATTTGGGACAAGCCCGCCACACTATTCCCAAACCACTGTAACGTCTATGCGCCAGAATCAACAGTGACGACAACCAGAAAAGCGCTGAGACAATGAAGCTCAACGAAGTCCCAGAGAAACACTTGGATCCCGCAACGAAATAAATCAGAAAATATAGCCGAGGAGTAGGAAAAACAAATCGATCAATATTATAGGTAGGTAATATTATGATGTACTTAAGCAGGAAATTGTTGCCCTGAGTCCCTGACACAGTGAGGCGGAGTCGCAGTAGACCACGAAGGATATGGACGGACGAACTGGATATAGGAAATGGGTGTCAAGAAAACAGCAGCAATTTGAATTTGAATTTAAATACTTTGACTGAATACGTTTATTATATTCAAATATAAAAATAGCCACAAGGAGGGTTATAGCAACTGCCTCCTAGCACAGTTTAGATAGAAGTGAGAGCTCGAGTAAAGGCAACCGTCCCTTTTATAAGAAACGTTGTGTTTGACGTTACGTGACGTTAGTGACCGTGTTGCCAGTATAAAGAAAATCAAAGATTAATTTTTGCATAATAAAATAGACTAAATATCAACATTCCCCCTCAAAAATTAATCATCAATTGTCCAAATACAAATTAATTTTTATACAATCATAATCACCTATATAACCAGAATACTATAAACCTTCCAAGTGATTTCTGGGGAAATTACAATATTATGGCCCAACATTTGTTGCAAGGACTAGGAAAACCCAGGAAAACCTAGCCAGACCATCTCATCAAAATGAATAATTATAACTTATTTTATAATTCATAAATGATTATCAATTACAACAATTTATAATTAATAGTTCTAATAGAACAATTCATTAGATCAATTAATTTACAATAAGTAAATTACCACAAATAAATCAATACTTAAAATGTATACACAATCATACATAAGTAACATTGTTGCAAACTTATCTCTGACTTATCTGCCTTTTAAGCAGTTGACAACAGCTTGTAGCGGCTTTGTTAGCACATCCGCTATTTGTTTACATATTATGTTACTTCATTGCAAGCCCATCTCATCTCTGAACTGCTAAAATACAACAGTTTGTAGCAGCTTTGTTAACACATCCGCTATTTGTTTACCTGTGATTACATAAAAATAATTTTATTATATTACTTTCAACTTGTTCCCTGGAGAAATGATACTTGATGTCAATATGTTTTGACCTTTTATACTAAAAAGGATTATTTGCTGTAGGTACTAATACAACCATTATTGTCTTTTAAAATAGCAACTGGATTGACAATATTAATTTTATTACTAGTGACTAGAGACTTTAGCCATAATGATTATTTTACAGTTTTAAATAATGCCATGTATTCAGCCTCAGTTTACAAACCCGCAACAGACATTTGCCTCTTTGTATTCAAAGTTATTGTACAGTTATTGAATAATTTAAATAAATAACCTGTGGTATTTTTTTTTTATTATTGACATCATTACCACCCCAATCGGAATCTACTTATCCACATAATTTATGATTAACATCATCACATTTTATTTTGTGACTTAATTTTAATTCCATAGTGCCCTTCAAATACGCACTCTTTTGAGACAAATAATTACAACACTTTGTTCTTTTTGTTTGTGTATATGCTCAAAATATAAATACTAGCACTTAAATCAGGGCGTGTACATAACATAACGTACATTAAACACCCAATAAGGTTGCGGCAAGGTGTATTATATTCACTATTTACATTTAGAACTTCGTAATTTGGTTTATTATTTATAGGTGTACTAATGGGAGTACAGTCAGACATACCTACCAAATTTTTACATTACAAAATGGTTTTTTATAGAAGAACTTTGATCTAAAGTTATTGTATCATTACTTCGAGTAAATTTAATTCCTAGAAACAATTATTTAGAACTACCATTTTCAATTTTGCTCTTTACTTAATATTTATTTATCAACTGATGAATTTACAAACCCTGTTTGTTAAGACACTGATGTATTAATTCGAACCAACACCTAGCAGCTTGTTTTAATCTGTACAGAGCTTTATTCGTCTTTACTGATTACACCCTCTGGCACTTTCATTTTTTTTTTTTAAATGCCATTTAAAGATACGGTTTTTAGATCCGTATGATGTATTCATAAATTATATTGATTTGCAAAACTAATCATAGGTACATCTAAAAGTTTCAGTTTAATCTGATAAATACTTTTGACTATAAAAACTTTGGCAACAAGACTTGCCTTATATCGTAATGGATTGTCATCATCTCATGATTCTTATATTTAAAATACATTATTTTATACATTTGGATAAATTTATGGTGCTCAGTTTCTCGGATACAAACATTTAAAAAAAGTCTAAGAATTATGGTTTAGTTTTTCATTAAGTTTTGTGAACATAAGTTTTGTGTCAACTGCTTTGTATTTTATTTCATATACCTAGATAAATCTATTTTCTCTTTAGGAAAATAAATGTGTTTAAGTCTAAATATCCACTTAACCCGACTATATTTCTATTAATCGGTTTCGGTACTAATGTCCAGGTATCATTAGTTATAAAAAATCTAATTCATCCTTAATTGCACCTTCCCATAAACTCCCTTCATCCTGATTTTTAATTTTGTTAAATGAACTAGGTACCTTGCAACTAATTGAATCAACACAATACAATATCCCCGATTTCACAATATGTAGGTAAGCGTAACACTCCTTCCCATTATTGACAAGAATCGTCGATATTTGCATCACAAGAACCGCGACATCATGATTTATCATTAACATTTGGCTTTAGTACGTTGAAATCATTATGGTCTTATTTATACTAAATTATCTGATTTTGATCCATCTGATTTTAAACCGTTCAACTTTGAACAATCAGTTTTGGAATTGCTACTCGTATCAGATTTATGAACTGTCACTGTCTTGAGGATATTTTATTGACACTGATTGACAACACGTCGTAACTATCATCAGTTTTGTCACGGAAATGTTCGATTTCATTCCCTTCATTACAAAAATTAACCTCATTACTATGACATCCTGACCATTTCATATTTTATTTCATACTATATAGCCATTTGGTATTTATATCCAACGAGAATACCTTTCCATGATGTTTCATCGAAAGTGTTACTTATTTTTATTTTTGCACTATGCGGTAGAATCAAAACCTTCAACTACCTATTAGGGATGAGCGTTGAACAGGGGGGGGACACTTACTAAATGCTGTTGAAAATATTTTTTCGCGTAGAATGTGACGCCATCTACAGTTTCGCCCCGTTAATTAATAGCACATTGGTACATTAAGAGTATCACAGATGGCAATAAAATCGCATTATTATATACATTTAACCAATAATAGCCAATAAAATTGCGTAAACTCTATTTTCAACATTGAAATGATTTTAAGTCACATTTATATAATATTCATCAAATAATAAATCAATATTGGACGATGTTTAAAACTTAAAATCGATTTTATTTCTGGCAACTTTGTACACGAAGTCACACTCTGTGGTCACAACGGATCGTAGCGCTTGCGCATATTTTGTTTGTTTTTCCATCTTTAATAAGTACCCTGTGTTTTCCATTTTGTGTTTCGGTTGTTTTGTGGATTATCATTTTGATTTGCGGTTGAGTCTCGAGATTTGTTCTCCTCCCGTAGTTGTGTTGTCTTACATCTCCGAACCGAACCACATTAAATCTTGTGATAAATTTTGCGAAAGAGACGCTTTAGTTTTTGTGATTTTCATTAAAATGCCAAGGCGTTGTGCTTTGGGATGTACATGGAACAGTAAGTAACACAATAACTGGTAATGGTTGATAAATAAGCGGTAGAATATTGTATTAAAGGGCTAAAGTCATCATCTGCCTAGCCTTTTCTAAACTATGTTGGAGTCGGCTTCCAGTTTAACCGGATGCAGCTGAATACCTCTATTTTACATGGGGCGACTGCCTATCTGACCCCCACAACCCAGTTAGTAGGTACTTAGTACTGGGTAAAACGACACCCCTTGGTAAGACTGGTTGTCAGACTTTTTGGGCCACTGGACTACCTGTAACGACTGTCAAAGATCTGCAAATGACAGCCGGGACCAACGGCTTAACGTGCTTTCCGAGGCACGAAGGAAACCCGGTATGTAATGTGGTGGTCACCCATCCACAGACCAACCTAGGCAAGCACGGCTTAACCTAAAGATCGACCCCGAACGGCCGTATGGCTTTTAGCTAAAAGTCACGAAGTCGTAAAATCCTGTTTTGCGATAATAAACGTTAAACTGAAAAGTATGGACAACATGATTGTAGTATGAGAGGTTCACAACATGGCTTACACAAGATTTTATTTTATCAGTTCATAATACAATATTACTCATTTTTCAGATGGCGTTTTCCATTGTTTTCCAAACCCGAATAAGTTCCCTGAGCGATACAAAGCTTGGGTGCAAATAGTCAGCGGAAAAACTGATTCTGCAGTTGATTATACAAAGAAGAGGATATGTGACAGACATTTTATAGACAATCATCGTAATCGCTATAATCGTCTAAATGCTTTAGCAGTTCCATCATTATTTTTGCATGGTATGTAAAATAGTAGATTTTTTTTAATATCCTAAAAGTCACAGTGATCAACTGATAAAGATTTTATCCCTTAATTAAATTAATTATATTTATTTACTAATAAAGTATATGTGCACTGATATATGTGCACTGATTGCCAAGTATGCTCTTATCTTGTCTAGTTTTTACCTGTGTAGAAAATTCCATGTTAGTTACAATGGTGCGAAGTTATTCTTAGAAATACATAATTATTCACATTAAACAATATTAATGCTCAACTTCGTTTTTTAGAAAACTTTGACATCATTCAAGAACCAAGTCCTCCATGTGACCAATATATTTCCGCGAGCACCACAACTATACAGACTGCACAGCAGTTGGAAGTGTCTAATAATGAGCAGTCTACATCAGGTAAGAATTACATGAGATCCAATCAGAAAACTCGTACATTCCCAATATTTTTGTTCAGTAACTAAACAACGAGGTTTGCCAACGAGCAATGGAGTGCAGTATACTAGGTGTTAAATTAACAGATTGTGTTTGAAACACAATACTGCGCTCCAAAACAAATATAGCTGACGTGGCTCAAAAGGCTGCCGAACTCAAATGGGACTGGGCAGGACATGTCTGCCGCATGCCGGACAAACTGTGGGCCAAAATAGCAGGAAATTGGTGCCCTGACACTGACACTTAAAAAAAAAAAACTAAACAACACAAAATTAACTTTGTGTGAATTGCATAATATTTGTTATTTTACCAACTGTAATAAATGACTACATAAACTTAAACCGGTAACTTTTCAATGCAAAGAAGAAACCCGCAACTTAGTCATGCATAGAGTCAATCAAACGTTTTGCTATTTATTAACTAACAATTTAATTCATTATGATTTTCAGACTATTTGGTGCAAACGCCATGTGCCTCAACAAGCGTCACATCAAAACTATTATTAGAAAAACCTCAAGGGTCTAATATGGAGGATTCATTCTTAGGTACTTATGTACTTTTTTTATTAAAATAAAACACTGGGACCACCACCTGATATCCACAGTCAATGAACCTTAGCCATCTATTTTTTTATGACTGTTAAATACATAAGTACTTATGTCAATTATTTTACTTTAGTAGCTTACGAAAAGTCAGGGGTGCCTTGTGTCATGTGTGCCTACCTTGGGTTCAAACCTGAGACCTTTGAGCTGGTAAATAAAATGTTCTTGTATAAGGCCCCTTAAAAATTATTCACGATAGCAGCGGTGGCCTAGTGGTGACGGCCCTGACTTACGAGCAGTAAGTCGTGGGTTCGAACCCAGACAGGCGCATTACTTTGTGTAATTTATTTCATCACCACTGCTCTCAAAACGGTGAAGGAAAACATCGTGAGGAAACCGGCATGTCCTAGAACCAAAAATTCGAAGACATGTGACATCTACCAATCCGCACTGGGCCCGCGTGGTGGATTATAGCCCATTCCCTCTCATTGAGAGGAGGCCGTGTCCCAGCAGTGGGAACATTAAAAAAGGCTGTGATTATGATGAAGAATTATTCAGATTTGATTTGTGATATAAAGCCCAACATTAGAACAGTATAGGCTGATTATATTTATTAATGTATGAAATAGGATTACAACCAATTATAACCAGTAATTTTAATATTTCAGGTGAACCTCTGAAACTTTCTTGCAATCCCCTGCTGGATCACAATTATAGTCAATTGACAAAGAAAACTCGCAAAGTAAAATGTAAGTATTTGTGATTCATTATTTATTTATTTATTTATTGCTGACGTATTGAATTATGTATCCAAAACAGCTTTTGTGACAAACAGATGTATTGAATTAGGTATCGTATCTGACCCTCCCATAGAAATTGTGTGGACCCATTATTTAAAAATTAGTGTGTGTGTATGTTTAATAGTCCTGTTGTTTGCTCGCTAAAAATTTAAAATAAACAATAAGCAATTTGCCTTCCGGGAAGTACGTAGGGGATTTTCTATTGTGACTCATTTATCCGTCTTGATTGAATGAATACGATTTTCTAAGAGCTTGCAATACTAAGCACATCATTTTTATATTTACAGATTTGAAAACCACTACTGTTCCATCAAGTAAATGCAGAGAATACCAGAGGACAATAACCAATTTAAGAAGAGCAATCTATCGCTATAGAAAACGTGAACGCGTTTTTAAGAACCGACTTAAAAAGGCAGAAAAATTATTTAAAAAACCCGTTTTTCAAAAAATAATTCAGAATATGCCAAAAGCGGCCAAAATATTTACAGGCATGCAATATTATCAGGCATTAAAAAAAGGTCGAGGTCGGCGGTTTACCGTCGATGAAAAAATTCTTTCGTTATCCCTATACAAAAGAAGTCCAAAATGTTATGGACTTCTATCTAAATATTTTATACTGCCATCTTCAAAAAGCGTGAAAAGACTATTATCTAAGATAAAATTAAGCCCTGGAATAAACAAAATTGTTTTTGAGAAGCTCAAAATAACTGCACGCCAAATGGACTGTGAGGATAAATTATGTACATTGATATTCGATGAAATGTCCATAATGCCCCAAGTCCATTATGATGCATTTAATGATAAATTAAAAGGATTTGCCTGCCATGACGCTAAGAAAATAGCAAATCATGCACTTGTGTTTATGATTAAAGGCATAAAAAAGAATTATAAACAACCTGTTGCATATTATTTTACGAATGGGATAAATCGATATGACCTCAAAACTATTATAAAAGAAGTTATTTCCCATGTACAAACCACTGGCTTAAATGTTTTATGTACTGTGTGTGACCAAAGCACTGTGAATGTGGGTGCTATAAATTTATTGGTGGAAGAGACCAAAGTGCAATATTTAAGAAAGAACAAAAATACTAATTCTGTTTTTTTTGAAATTAACAAAAAGCAGATAATTCCAATTTACGATGTCCCTCATCTTTTAAAGGGGCTAAGGAATAATCTTCTTACGAAAAATATGACATTTATAGATTACGACGATGAAAATAAAACAAAAGAAGTAAAATGGGAATATCTACAAAAATTGTATGCAGCTGATAAAAGTTGTGGGGAGTTAACTTACCTACACAAAATAACAGAAGAGCATGTTGTACCTGATAAAATAAAAAAAATGAGAGTAAAAACTGCAGCTCAAATATTCAGCCACAGTGTTGCGGTTACCATAGAACATTTAACAGCCAGGGGAAAGTTAGAATTACAGTGTCGAGATCTTATTTCTATAATATTATTAGTAGATAATTTATTTGACAGCTTGAATTGTAGTTCTTTTTTTATCCCAAATGGGAAAATATATAAGGGGCCTGTTAAACGAAATTCACCTCACCATCAGCTTTGGCAGAAAGCTAAAAAATATTTGAAAAGCATAAAATTTGTTTCAATTAAAAAAGTAGGCAATCAAATCCGAAAAATCGAAACTGTCCCACCATCTGTAACAAATTTTATTAAAACCATTGAAAGCATTCAAAAATTATGGAGTGTTTTGTCACAAAAATATTCTTTCGACTTGATGTTGACAAGAAATTTTAATCAGGACCCAATCGAAAACTTCTTCGGTAACATCAGAAATTGTGGATCAAGAAACACAGCACCAAACACAATTGCTTTTGAAGGAGCATTTAAATCAATTTTATTAAATTCAATAAGTACCCCGCATTCAGCACAGGCAAACTGTGAAGATGATCAGAATGATTTCTTGCAGTCATTAAAATTTTTTGCAACCCAGAATGAAGCCATCATTGAATCTGATGTTACCGAAGAAAAAGAAACTGTCTTAAATTTAGATTTTTTGTACAATGTTCCTTTAGATGGTGATACAGGCCAAAGAAACTATGTGTGTGGTTGGGTTTTGAGAAAATGTCTCACGAAAGTAATAAAAAATTGCAAAACATGTAGAAGTACTGTACTATGTGAAAATAATGAAAATAACGCTTACACCAAAGCAAAAGAATACTGTGGCAAAAATTGGTTATGTTATCCCTCCAAACAATTAGAAGAATGTTTTCATGAACTTCAAAACATATGTGTTTCGCATTTAAAAAAGGATGTTACTAAAACAGAATTAAGAAGTATAATTAAAATGCATGCCGATATTTTTGTTAAGTATCCGTTTGAGTGCGAAACACACAAAGAAAAATTATTAAAATGTTTTGTTGATACTTCAATAAATATTGTAATTTACAGCTGGTGCAGGTCGATTAACCGGATTTTAGCTGGAAAGCTCAAGTATGATGGAGATGATGAAATAAAAGTGTACGCTCAAATATATTATAATAAACACCAACATTACAAAAATAATAAATGATTATTTCAGTAACTAACTCTTTTATTTGCTTCCACTACATTCATCGGTTTTCAGTTGTTTCCTGCCCGCGAAATTCAAATTTGAATTTCGCGGGCAGGAAACAACTGAAAACCATATTATATAGCTAGCTAGCTGTTCCTACGTACGAGTTAGTGTGTGTAATGTGTGTGTGTGTGCGTGTGTTGTGTGAAGTTAGTTCCGGGGCGTAGATCCAGACGGCGCTAGTGTTCATGATGTGACAAAAAATCACGTCAGTGGGTTCTCTATTCCATTTATATTATTGTACTCTGTGGCGTTGAATCAACGAACTAGTTGAATCAACCGTTGATCTCCCGTCAACGTATTAACGTTAACTGTATATGAATCAACTAGTTGAATTCGTCAACGACGTTTATGACATTAACTCGTGCATCTCGTTTAATAAACGAGAACGCAACCGCAACGAGCTGAGCAAATTAAAAAACTTACGTTGAAAATAACGCCATAGATTGCGAGCGACAGTCATTTCGTACAATTTGAACTCTAAGTACCGAGTTACAGAGTTGATTTTCGAAATATTTATTTTAAGAATAAAGAAAAAAAAGTATGAAGGGAAGGTCATCTAAGTAGAACCATCAAACAAACGTTTTCTAAGACATGCATTGAATCGAATCGTTTCTAAAATTAAACGTCGCAGTGTTGACGTTGAATAAAACCGTTCAATGAATGAACGGTAAAACGGTTTACGTTGCAAGTTGACATTAATTTTAAGTTAACTCGTTGACGAATTCAACTAGTTGATCAACTAGTTGACAAACGTAAATCAACGTTAACGTTTCGTTGACGGAAAAACCGTCAACGACCCATCGCTACTACCTATTTAATTGCAGGTTTTTTTTTTTTTTTTTTTTTTTTTTTTTTTTTTTTTTTTTTTTTTTTTTTTTTTTTTGCCACCATTCAAATGGTGTTTGATTTTGTTTTAATGGGCAAGGTTTATTAAATACACTGCAGTTAAGACTACATCACCCCAAAAAAACACTTTTGTAATTTAGCACCGCTTATCAAAGCGCGGGCTTTTTACTAATTCGTTTGGAAACGTCATTTTTCTGTGGTGTTCTTGGAATAGTAAAATGGTATGACATTCCTTTAGAAACACATTACTCTTTCATTTCATTTGACAAAATATTTTCGTCAATTTTCACAGTACAAAGTAACTAGTTTTAAATTAAATTTTGCCTCAGTTTTTGCCATAAAATCTGTAGAAGCAGTGAAACCGAACACGTGAGATTTCTATGTCAATAAATACACAACACAATAATGAGTGAATTGATCGTCATATGAAACAAAATAATTTCTATTATCGACTATAAAAGGAGTGACCATACACAAAAAGGAATTTTATTGTTTTTAACTTCAGAAGTGTGAAATGGTAATCGTGCCTGTTTCCCGTTTACGCAAGCTTCGCATAATTTTATTTATCATTGGGTGTTCCGTGTTACCACCTCAATTGAACTTATGTTTATGAATCATACAGTTATCTTTCAGCTCTAAAAACTTTTGTTTACTAATATGGCCTAACCATTGATGTCATAAATAATGTAATTAGCATCATCACTGTTGCATGTTTGAGAAACAGGTTGATTAACTTTAACAACAAAATTCACACAAATTAAATAATTAATTGCCATACCTCGCATCAGTATTTTACCGTCCTTACAGATAATAATATTGGTTCCATGCTGGTCGAAGGTCATTCCGGGACGCTGCATCTTGGTTACTGACAGCAGCTTGTATGAGTACCATGGATTGCTGACAACTTGTAATGTCCTCAGTAGTTGGTTTTCTTCTGCGCCACCTTCATAATTTCCGGACAAAAATGCGAAGCCGGAAACCTCACTGGAACTTGAAGCACCCTGAGTTATTTCCACAGCTTGAACTCTGCGGAATCTGTCTGCAGGTTTTTGTTGATTGGATTGAAGCATCAGAATTTCATTTGTATTTGATGTGGCTCCATAATGGTGACACTTCTTGAAGGATTTCTTCTTGGCCTTAAAACTTTTTGTTGGTTATTAGTTTATGGCTTTGTGTCGTTGTGTTTCTTTAGTTGAAGTTTTGAGTTTTAGGTTCGACGTGAAGAATCTTGCACTGAGATCGTCTTTTAGCAAAACCAAGGAAAGATTCTGCCAAATACTTGACGATTACACTATTTACATTCTTCGCAATCCGCTTATTTTTCATCCAAGCCTTTGACCGTATTATGGGTTCATCGTCGATAACTTTGATGACATCGTCTCGGCTTAACAACGCTCGAATACGGAATTCCACACACTGTACCTCTCACCATCGAAAGGTTTAATATTTCACTTGGTCTTCAGATTGTCTATGATGTGTCACGTGTTTTTTTACAAGCACTCACTATACACACGTGTTAAACCAGCACACAGTAAGCGCAACAGTATATCAAAGCAGTTCTGGGCCCATAACCTATAGGAAATGGGTGTCAAGAAAACAGCAGCAATTTGAATTTGAATTTAAATACTTTGACTGAATACGTTTATTATATTCAAATATAAAAATAGCCACAAGGAGGGTTATAGCAACTGCCTCCTAGCACAGTTTAGATAGAAGTGAGAGCTCGAGTAAAGGCAACCGTCCCTTTTATAAGAAACATTGTGTTTGACGTTACGTGACGTTAGTGACCGTGTTGCCAGTATAAAGAAAATCAAAGATTAATTTTTGCATAATAAAATAGACTAAATATCAACACTGGACAGGTTCCGTCAAAACTGGAAAGACGATGCATGGGTTCGAGAGAAATTGAAAGGAAGGAGTGGAGGGAATCCTTTTTCTAGGACTGGGACATACAGAGAAGGCTAGGAAAAGAAATATGATGATGAGTTTTGGCTCTTGTGATACAGGAACTCCTAGTACAAGAGCCAGAGCTACACTGATCTTTGTGAATAATTATTTATCAATAAAGACTTTATTATGATGAGTTACTTGAGTTGCTGCTTGAGCTCCTTGATGGTCTGTTCCTGTTCCTGCAGTTTGACGCGCGCCAGTTCCTTGTTGCCCGCGGCACCTGCACACGCGCCGGCACTAC
Source organism: Diarsia mendica (assembly GCA_949316265.1). NCBI lineage: Eukaryota > Metazoa > Arthropoda > Insecta > Lepidoptera > Noctuidae > Diarsia > Diarsia mendica. Next base: position 19,464,902 of record OX438897.1, read on the forward strand.
TGCCCTCCTCTCCCTGGGAACATACAGACCAATATTACTTTAGTGAAAAAGTGAAAAATACAGACAGATTTCTGTCAGTACAACGAAATCTAGAAAATATTATACAATAAATAATTAATCGGCACGGCTTGACCAAATACTAGTTGGTTTTTGATATTTCTGGTTTGGTTCCACATACTTCGGCTGCCTCGTTGGTCTAGTAATAGCAAGCGCGACTGCTGTGCATGAAGTCCAGAGTTCGATTCCCGGGTCGGGCAAAGGTCTATTGGGTTTTCCATCAGGAATTTCTCAGTCGGTGGCACCTAGTCTGGATTTAAACATAGTTGGTGAAATGTGGGTACACTAATGGGTAACCCTCTACCGAACCCTTCTGGAATTAAGGTGAATCCTCCAACCAGCCCGCGAAATTCAAATTTTATTATGTTTTTGCAATTTGCAGGCCAGTGTTAGGTTGTATGTTGATGAACATTTGATTCGCGGCTGTAAGACGTACCTATGTAGTTACAGAATTATAATCATCAAAATCATTAATACAACCCTCCGAGCTCATAAAGGTTCCGGAATGGCTTTGACCTTGTAAAAAGTCATTTTTAAACCTTTATGAACTCGGAGGGTTGTATTACCCTGGAACATCAACCTTAAAGGCGTTATGTTATGTTCCACAGCAAAAAGATCACAAAAGTCCAAAAAACCATTTGCAGGTTTATCTCAGACGAACCAAGATGTTAATCCTAGTGCTTTATTATAGTTAAAGTAGGTAATGATAGTAATAGCATACCTCGGGGTCGGGTTCCTCTTTCTTGAGCGCGTGAGGCTTCTCATCCGCGGCGTCTCCTCCCAGCGACACGCGAGTACCTGCCTCCTCTAGCTCCTTACGCACCTGTACATTCAACACATAAATATAATTTTAATATACAGTATGTTAAGTTAAACGAGGGACTTATTTAGGAAAGGTATTCAGTATTCGATTCCCGTCACAAATATTGTAAAACCTTAAATTGTGACGTAATTGTGCCATGACCCGCATGAAAGGAAATTGTATTTTTTTTTTCTCAGCCTGCTCTGTCCCACTCCTGGGCAAAGGCCTCCCTCCACTCCTTCCATTTTTCACGAACCCGCGCGTCTTCCTTCCAGCTTTGACGGAACCTGTCTAGTTCGTCCCGCCATCTCCTTCGTGGCCTGCCGCGACCTCGTCTCACTGTGTCAGGGCACCAGTTTCCCGCGACTTTGGCCCACAGTTCGTCTGGCATACGGCAGACATGTCCAGCCCAGTCCCATTTGAGTTGGGCAGCCTTTTGGGCCACACAAAATTGTATTATAGGCACCTAAAACTTATTGACCCGCGCACATGTTCTGCGAAAAGCGCAAGGAATATGAGACTTGCCACATATTTGGTGTGGTTTTGTCTGTTATTTGGTATGGATTTTGTATCATGTAAGCAAGGCCATTTAAAAATCTGGTCAACAACCACATGTTTTTTTAATAATTTTGACACCATACTGTTTCTATTGCCGCTGCACTGGTCAGCCAGCTTTATTCAAACATCCGCCTAACCCTCCAATATAAACAGGCAAAAATATTAACAAAGCAAACTAAAAACACTAACCTTATTCAACTCCTGACTAGTATCCTTATACTTCCTCTTATACCGATGTACCTCTCCCTTCAACTGTTGGTTATGGTTCTGTAGCGAAGTGATGAGATGTCTCATCTCCCTATTAATAGGTCCGGTCTGTTCATTGGCCGCTAGGTTTTGTTCAAACTCTATGCGCAACATTTCGTATTCTTTCCGCAGCTGACCTAACACGTCTTCCAGTTGAATCATCTCTGCTCTTAGGGTCTTTTGTCTTGATAGTTCTTCGCTCTGAAAGTTAAAAATGATTTGTGGAATGGTGTAGTTATTTCCTCAATCGTCTACTATTATTTGATTCTCAACACCACTACACGCGGGGAATAATATTATTAATTTGAAAAAATCAACATTGTGTGTGTGTCTGTTAAAGTAACAGTAAAATTGATGATGAATGATCGTCGTTCCGAGAGCTCGCGCAATTAGTTCGGGTGCCGTCCCTTTGAGAAAAAGCGCCGAGGTAGGTACTAGACAAAATAATGTTCATATTCATTAGCTGATGAGTGCAGGTATCATCCGCCTAGTAGCGAGAGGTTTGAAAGAGATACCGCGACCTCGACACAAAGGGCTAAGAAGAAATATGGGTGGTTTTTAGTCAGTAGAAGTCTGACACTCCCTTCCACTCCGCCCAGAGCGGGCGAACCATTTGCGGCGTCGTTATTGCAAAGACTGCGCGGTAGCACCAACAGCATTTTGCAAATGATTGCATCCCGCTACGACTGTCCCATTCAGGCTCACTGGGTGTGAATAGTCACGGGAAAATTGTGATATTGTGTACCTACTAACATAGATCGTAAGAAAATTGTTACTAACACTTATAATTATTATGTACCTACTAACATAGATCTTAAGATAAATTGTTACTAACACTTATATGGATTCTGTCCGAAATAAATGGTTATTATTATTATTATTTGATAATTTCCCAACCACAAAAAAAAAGAAAGGCAAGAGAATGACCTGTGTAGAGTCATGGATTAAAAATCAAAGTAAAATAATAATAAACTATGGTTCACAACCAACCTCCATCATCTCAATCTGTCTCATGTGCAAGTTCTTAGCGTTCTGCAGCTGTAGCCTGGTCTCGTCCAACGCCGTCTTCATCTGCATAGACTCGTTGTACAGCACAGAGAACTGACTCTGAAGACATTTGTACTCCGTTGTTTCCACTATCACTGATTCTGGCAGTTGACGTATCTGGGGAAGGGGTTTATTTTTTTAAGAGGGTGGTAAAGAACAAGAAAAACATTGATCGTATTTAGAATCATGACCTTTTTACTATACGATTATGTCGACTCCAAAAATGAAGCATGAAGACATAATGGATAGCTAAAAGTGATTATCATTTTAGAATCATATAGTTGATTTTATAGTCGCTATGCTGATGAGTAAGTTAGTTTGGGGGGGGGGGGGGGGGTATGAGGAACAGGGTGTTAAGTTCCTCATCCCCTATAGAAAAGGAAGGATCCTCCGACCAGACGGATGTTGTGTCTGGTGGGTTAACTGCCCAACATATGGAAGTCGGGATTTTCTATATGAGCTAATGTCGCGGATAACTTTGATAGCGCGATGTACACACATACATACATAAATTCACGCCCTTTTCCCATGCAGGTAGGTAGAAAGTTCAGAACGCCATCTGCTATGATCTGAAAAACCCACAGAAGAGATAAAAGAGGTTAGAAAGGCCATGTGGGCGGGGCACGCGCGCCGCCTATATGATCAGACGATCATATGTCGACAAAATTTGATTTACTGACCAACAATCGCGCTCATATTGTGACAGCGAACGGAGCTCCGCGAAAAAAAAAGAATTATGCCGTGTTGCGCGATTATTACGTGTCGGAAAAGAAGCCAGGTGTGCAGTGTGGCTCGAGAAGGGATTTCTCTTCATCGGTAAGTCTAAAAACCTTAAAATACAAGTGATATTTGTAATTATTACAATAGTATTATGTAGTTCGCAGACAAAAATGATACAATCGCAAGCAGAAACGAAATTATGTACATTGCTTGCAATACGTGGGTACCATCTTGTACTACGTGGGCAATTGCGCAATGCATTTCGTTCACTGCGAACGTCGCGTGCGACGAGCCAAAGCTTAAATTCTGCCTACTCTTTGCGTTTCGATAGTGTTGTACCAAGTTGTAAATAATGTCGATATTTAGTATATGTGTGAATGCATTCAAATGATAATTATGTTATGATTAAAAATACCTTATTATTGTTTATTGATTGTTTTTCATCTAAAATTTGTTTTGAGGTTAGCCATTTATAAATCGAAACATACATTTTAAATTTTATTTTTAGGTTTCCAACAGATCCAGATATGTTAAAGACCTGACTAAAGCTATTATAGAAAAATATTAGTGTGAGATTGCATTTTATTCTGAAAAATTCGAATTTGAAAGATAGCAAGCGCATGCTATTTCTACTTAATAAATACGTTTTATTTCAAGTACTTAATGTTCAATATTTGAAAAAAATCTTTTATGTTTACTTTTTATCTTTAATTTTTTATGTGTGAGAGACCAATAAATATTTTTGCTTTCTTATTTTCTTTCTTTCTGTCCCGTCCCGAAATTAAAGCAAAAACTGCAAAACTTAAAGTAACAAAACTCAAGTAATTTTATCGATATACATTATCGACCTTTTGGTCACCGTAACATGTATGAGAAATATACGCAAGTGTGAGTGTACGTCAAACGCAATGTTTGCGCTAGTGTGACAACCAGTAGCAAGCTCGCGATCTAAGTGAGTGCGGTTTATTTGTGTGCATAATTCGCGTACTTATTAGCGTCTTGCATGTAGTGGTTACAGAGAGTGGGAGACAAGCGGCGACACGCGTTCTAATACAAATCAGGAACTATTTCCTTTCTAACCTCTTTTATCTCTTCTGTGGAAAAACCTCACCAATATGGTCAGTGTATGCCCTTCTAGGGGGTCCCCTAACGGCGTTACCAGTATATCATATAATATTTTCACTAAATCATTTTTAATACTACCTTGTGATTCAAAACCAGTAAGGGAGGCCGTATAAAGTTCTAATATCAAGAAATGTACTCACATCCATCTTCAGCTTCTCAACCTCCTTCAGCGTGTCCCGATGCTGTCGGTGCAGCCGGTCCAGCTCAGCCAGCCGGTTGTTGGCGAGCTCCCGCTGCTCCTCCAGCTCGGCCGCCACGTCCTCCAACTTGGCGGCCGCGGCTGTCGTGTGCGGGGTCGAGCTGGCCCCAGACGTGGGCACTGTGGGGACGGTCGTGGCTCCCGATTGGTGGTAGCTTTTTAGCTTCTCGATGGCTTCTGCGAGATGATTTTCGAGTTTGTCGTTACGGGAGCGCACCTGTTGGTGAAGATATAACGGTTGGGTGAAATTGCGGAGGGATTCACCAACACGGTCAACACTGGTAAAAGATAGGACCCGCAAAGCGACCCGTGTGATCGGTGAATGTCCACATCCTCGTACAGAAATGCTGGCGGTAAAATTTATCTATCGCTTTCGATCAGGCGTGATCGAGGTCAAGAGCTGACCCCTTGATGTTTAAGTTTTTCCTAATTGAACATTGCCTCCTCCAGTTCCATGGTACAGTCGAACATGCTAATAAGTACACAGGTATCTTTATAATTCTAGTACACTGAAAATAATGATTGCAATTTTGTTATAAAGCGTTTCGCATTAAGCGACTGATGTCAAACGCTGTATCATTTCACATCAGTCTCTAAATGTATCAGTATTCTGTATAACCTTAAAAGTAAATGCAAATGAGCTGGCTGTATACTTATTAGCTTGTTCGACTGTACATGTGCCAACGGTAATTCGTTAGATAAAAGTCCTACCTTCATCAACTCATACTGCAGATCATCAATCTGGTTCTTTAGCTCAGCATTCTCCGTGTCCCGGCTGTTGACGGCATCTTGCAGCTGAGCCACTCTCAGGGTCATAGCGTGATGGCTCTCGTGTAATGTCGTACATAGTGCTTGCAGGCGCCGGTTCTCAACTGTGACCTCCTCGTTTGTAGCACGGATGACATCATCTAGTATAGGGGCGGGGGCCGATTCTGAAAGATTTATAGTTTTGTTAGAGTAACGGTTTGATATATCGATTTTGATTTCTATCCAGAGAGATGCTACGCAATGTTCGGTGCGGCCTAATTCGGCAGGCGAAAAATCGAATAATCGTGGAAGGGATTTAGCATATTCAGCTTTGTATTTAGCTGCAACCAGTTTGACTGGAAGAAGCCGGCCCCAACATAGTTGGGCAATGGTTAGGCAGGTGATGGTGATGATGATAATGATGGTGGAAGGTAAGGACAGTTAAGGCACTGAAAACCCGCTCAGAGCAACGTTTGGACGCCTGGCTGTTTCGTATTTATTTGTGGCCAAGGTAACAAACAAAGTAGGCAACAAAAAAGAACACATAACCCTCCTTTTGGACTTCGCCACAGTCAAGTAAAATGACATTATGATGATTTGATTAGGCAGAGGTGTACTTAATAAGTGCATCCACACTTCGCTAGTTATGTTAAATCTCATGTAAAAATGAGCGGGGCCATTTTTTTAATTTTTTTTATTATAAATGGGCTTGCTCTTGACTTCAATCTTGCCCTAAGGGCAGAGATGATGTCGACGATGGAACGAGCTTACCCAGTAGAAGCCTGTTTACTCGCGACTTAAACAGATTAAGGTTATATGAACTCGGAAAAACCGACGCATTATCATCAATAGGGCACAAATTCAGACTCCGTGGCTGCTACTGAGAAATTCCTAATGGAAAAACCTCAATTTGCAAGTCAGCTGGCAGAAATTTCTTAAGAAATAAGCAGTACCTTTGTACTCAAATATTGTAATACAATATCTTCCTGTGTTATGTACAATGTGTCCATAAATAAATGAACAATTTGGCCAACCTGGTAACCCAACTATGAATGGCACATGAATTCCCTACTACAAACCTATATATCTACCTATGTATCTTATGTTTTTAAGACCTCCAGAACTTTCGTTCCCGGGCAAATCTGAACCACTAATCATTAGTTTTATCCAGCTCCCCCTATCTTCGACATGGATGTCCAAAACATTAAACTTAACTAACCATACAGCTTACCCTCACTTTCTCCCTTGATGGCTCGCCAGATCTTGTCATTCCTCTGCTGCAGCCGGTCGAACGCTTGCAACACCTTGGCGACCGCTCGCTTGCTCACTTGAACGCGGTTGGCGAGCTGAGCGTCTAGTTCCTCCTTGTCCCAGGTCGACAGCTGCATCAAGAACGAGGTTGTTGCCTCGTTTTCATCTAGGGACAATGAGACGGGTTCAAATTAGATTATATCACATTTGAATTGTTGCATTAGGAGCTTGAACTCCTAACTGAAGACTGAACAAATAGAAGTGGAGCTGATTTTTTCGGGGATTTCTTATTTTCACACCAGAAAGTAGTGAAGGACGAAACGCCAGGCCTTCACCACTTTTAATTATAGTCTTTTAACTTTTAATGTTAAAAATAGTGATCATTCTCTGACTTACTGATTTTTGCTAGTGAAATCAGCATACATTTTCATAAACGCCTCGATTTAATTTCAATTCGGTATGTCTTTTATTTTGGCATAACAAAAGTGAGCAATTTTTATTGAACTAAGAGTATCCCATTTGGAATCGAATCGAAGCCTTTGCGACTTCTGTGAATACGATTATAGATTGATTAATGTGATTACAGAGGCCTAGGCCTAATTATTGCAGTAATAAAATTATTTTAAAATAATTTAAACAATGATTTTTTTTTGGTAATTTCGCAAATTAATTACCTGTCAAGCTAACACAATAGACTGGATGGCAGTATAGGAAGGCCTTGACCGAGTATTGGAAGCAAACAATTCGTAATAAATAACAATTTTCACACTGATATCCTTAAAAACATGAGAAAATTACTGAACATTTAAGTCATAGTTATTTATAAGCTGTGATTTTTATATGCTGTAATGTGTCTGTATGATTCTAATTGGTCTTATAAGACCCAATTTATCAAATGGTTGTTAACCCAAACACCAATCATGGATATTCTACTTGGCTCAACCAAGCAACGAGATTAGTGTTTACAGGACATGTATGAAACACAGTCTAGATTGTTTCTAAATATACCTCATTATTAACTACATAATTATACTACTATTATTGTACCTATGTTAAACAAATGAATTAATGACTTATGACTTACCTAATAATTAGAAAAGTGGCCAGTTTATGCGGCTGTGTGCATTATAAAGTACAACAACAAACTAGCTTTATTCTCATAATATGTACACTGTATTCTAAAGATTACTCAAAAGTCTGTAGCGGACAGTAAAACTACATTAAGCTACAATTGAATACAGTATCATTCCGTAGTACTAGTAAGAAAGCATTTTGCCAAACATAGTGTGCAAAAAAGTGGTTTGGTCAGACTAGATCTGGAGGGCAGAGTTTAGGGTGGTAGGACAACTTAAAAGTGGCCTATTTCCATTAGTAGACTGCAATAGGCAGTGTATGTGAATAAAAAGGTTAACCTTAATGAGAAATAGAGATTATTTCCACCACTTACTTTTATTTTCAGACTCATCCGCCGTCTCCGCATCAAAGCGTTGCAGAAGTACTCTGATGTCCTCATTGAGCAGATTCCAGTAGCGATTGACAACACACAGAACTGCATCATCTTGAGTCTGTCTCTTCTCCAGCTGTTCAATCCTGGCACGAAGCTCGGCCTCACATCTATGGCGTTGTTCTATTCTCTGAAAGAAAATGTTTTAATGTAATTTTATAGGCACTCATAGGAAGAGATACATAGATAGAGTATATGTACTGCTATAATTATACAAAACTTTTCATTCCACTCAAGATTGACCTCTCAAATAAATGTGGCCTCCTTTAGAACTAAGATCTGGAAGGAAAGATAAACAACCTTTGTGTAGGCAATCAAGGCTTTATAACCTAGTTCAATCAATTTAAGTATATTGTTTTGTGATTATACCAAATGACGATGATGGTTATAACCAAAATTAATATAATGACGCTTTTATTTAATTGGAAAGATTTGTGTTAGGGCATTAATTTTAAGCTTGTTGGATTAGAAATTTAGAAGTCAATTAATTAAACAAGGAGTGCAGTTACAAAAACAATTATTTTTACTGAAATTCAATGTAAAAGGAAATTTTGGAGGTTAATATTGATAGTTTACAGACTTAAACAGTTAACCCCCCAAGTGTACAATACGTAAAGTTTTGGTACTCTCTAATAATATTATTACATCTATCAAGTAAATCTATCAACAAATGAACACTTCTGATCCTTCACATGGCTGACACATACTATCCATCAAATACAAAATGACTCAGATCAAATTGAGCAAAATGAGTACAAATTGATTATTATTTATCCTTACATAGTATAAAACAAAGTCGCGTCTGTTTGTTTGTTTGTTTGTTTATTTGTTTGTTTGTCTGTATGCTTAAATCTTTAAAACTACGCAACGGATTTTGATGCGGTTTTTTTTAATAGATAGAGTGATTCAAGAGGAAGGTTTTAATACCTTTTTTGCACCCGTGCGAAGCCGGGGCGGGTCACTAGTAACTACATAAAATGATGCATATGTTTCTTGTAATGTTAACATGGAAATCTAACTATAGAAAACAACAAAATTATCTTTCATGGATGTTATGTCATCTACTACAATACATCAATACATAGTGACCTAAAATAATTATTCTCTCCCTAAGATGTTTTAGCCATGAAATATCAACACAAAAGAAATCTAACAATGGCTGTAATAAGAAGATCAATAAGATACGAAAACATGGTTAATTTTGTACTATTGGGTGTTTACAACAGTAGAAAACTCTTTAATGCTCTAAAACATAAAACTAACAAAATAACATTGTTGTCATTCATTGTACAATGCTATGTAATTAGGTGTTGAAAAACAGCTGATCATGACATGTTTCTCATTCATTGAATCTGCAAAAAAAACTTTTACATACGTATTAACCAATACAACATGCAAAAATACTTCACGTTGAGTACCTGGGCCAACTTTTTATTCTGAAACTGAAGAACTTTTATGTCCATTTCCTCCAAAGTGGACACAGGGCCGATAAGGTGGGGCTCAAAATGCACTTTTTTAATCGGTGGCTGGCTACTGCCATTGCCGCCGTCATCTGCTGTACGTTTAGACATTTTGACCTAAAACATAGGAAAGGTGAAATCCACAAATCTCTCGAAAAATTAATACTAATCTTATTACGAAAACTATTGATCAATATAACCCGGTCAAATAAGAAAGAGGTTAGAAGATGGTAAATAAGTAGGAACTATGTGCATTCTACTTTGGCTGGATTACATACATACCTGCTTGTCAATATTGACACCCTTGTTAGTTGTTGTTTTAATTCAAGAAATCTAGCTGAGAAATCTTAATTTTACAATAATCTATAGTAAATATCATTTTGCTAACGAAAGCAGAAGAAAACAAACTGAAAACGCCAAGCTCCGCCCGAAATATTGCCAACCTACTCGCCTCGCGCACGTCCTCGTCCGAGTAGACACTAGTGATGTGGTGCGTGCCTTGGCAACTGCAAATAGTAGATTTTTAATCGGTTAAAGTTACAAGATTACTATTTGTATTTTTCTCTTTTTCATGAGACCATGTTGTTTATCATTAATAATATTGTTTCAAACTTTATTTAGTCTTTTATTCAGTTTACGGTTCATAGACTATCATTAACGGTACCTTACAGCAGTGCCGGACAGGGACACCGGGAATTTTAGAGACGATCGGCATCGGCCAACCTCTCATTTATGAAAGTAAAACTATAGGTAATGTAAATTTTGAATCATCCGAAGAAAACATCTAAAATGGAATGCTAAGCTGAAATACTAGGCAGCAACTCAAAAGAATAGCGCAAAAACAGATTGTACTTTAGTCAGAATAAGATTTTTAAGAACAAAAAAAGTGAGGCTACAAGAGCGAGTGAGGCGAGTTCGAAAATTTCAACATCCTACAAAATTCTAGCCCACCATAGGATGGGCTAGAATTGTTCGTGTTTTTACTGAGTAATAATGATTAAAATCACCTTTTTCATCAAGTAGTCACTCATGGAAGTTATAATAATATGTATTGATGATTTTAATAATAATTACTCAGTAAATACACATTTGTTACTGTCGCGAATCCTATTTTATTTAACATACAACCTGAAACGGACCGGTAAATCGCAAAAAACGTTTCGAATTCGAATTTCGCGGGCTACCTTGGAGCATAAACCCTAAATCGGTGTATTTTAATAATAGCAAAAGAAAGTCGACTGCCCACTGCCTATCGGCCACAACGGCTTACGGCCCGTAGGTTGTATTTGTTTTTTTTTTTTTGTTTTTATATTCCACAACTATCACACAACGCCATCTAGTCCCAAGCTAAGCAGAGCTTGTGTTATGGGTACTAGACAACTGATAAACATACTTATATATTTCTAAATACATACATATTATAGATAAATTACACCCAGACACAGAACAAATGATCGTGCTCATCACACAAACATTTGTCCTGGGTGGGAATCGAACCCACGACCTCCGGCATAGCAGTTAGGGTCACTAACCACTAGACCAACAGGCCAGTCGTACGTATTGTTATTGTTACGCCTACCTGCTCTACAGAGAGGAGGAGGAGGTCCTGAGAGGCCCGTTTTCCAACAGTGGAACTGAAATCATTACTAATTATGCATAATGGTAACGTAATTCATAATATGGGGATACGAGGGTCCGATTCCGATTCCCAAGTCCTGTTGAAAAATTATTACTTCGCCTGATTTTACAGACCACTTCCAACTTTCATTGCTGAACATCAGACCAAACTTCGTGGTCTGCAATTCTCTGAGAAGAATGTACCTACCTACTTCTACACCCATGATAAAATAAAACAAAAATAATTTTATATTTATAATTGTAATATTTATAGCATTGATTAAGCTTATCCTTACATAGTATAAAACAAAGTCGTGTCTGTTTGTTTGTTTGTTTATTTGTTTGTTTGTCTGTATGCTTAAATCTTTAAAACTACGAAACGGATTTTGATGCGGTTTTTTTTAATAGATAGAGTGATTCAAGAGGAAGGTTTTAGTATATAATTTGAACGACATCCACGCGGGTGAAGCCGCGGGCATCAGCTAGTATAATAATAAAAAAAAAACAAATAAAATAGGTAGCTACGTAAATTTCACCCTGAAATCCGAAATATAATCAAAGGAAAATCTTCTATAGATTTGAATTCATCACAGTTCTGTATTGCAATTGGTCTTGAAACATTCTTTGGAAAACTCGGTATTTCTTATCATGATACGGTTTAGTGCCCATGTTAGGTGGTATGACGTCTGCTGTACCACCCATTTCTTCTATGGCAACTTGAACACTGTCGAAGTATTGGGAAGCACAAGCTCCTAGGATTGCAGAGCCGACTAGAACAGAGTCTTTCTCATGAGGCTTAAGAATGGGCAGACCCACGGCATCGGCTTGTATTTGGACGAAGAGGGGATCTTTGGTGATACCGCCGCAAATCAGCAACGATTTGAATTGCTTATACCCCGCCAAAACCAGCGCTTCTATAATGTGTCTCGTTCCATACTGAAATAAGGCATTAAAAATCGTTAAAAGTGGGTTTTTTAAATAGTCACATGAGGATGTCTGCATGTATGGTTGTTTAACGCAAAAACTACTGAACTGATTTTGATGAAAAGCACACAGATAGTTTATAACCTGGAGTCCCGGATTAATACATACGATACTTATTATCTCGGTGGTATGACCCCGTGGTCAAAAAACGAAAGATGGACTGTGTCAAGGATGATATTATGGCTAGAAAGGAGGTGACTGCTGAGATGACGAAAAATAGAGAATGGAAGAAGACATGTTGCGCCGACCCCAAAAGAATTGGGATAAGGGTAGGAGAATGATGATGAGTATGAGTATGACCCCACGGGACAGGTTATCAAATAGTACGCGGGTGACGCCGCGGGCGTAAGCTAGTAGTAAAATCAATGTAGCAGATGGCATTTTGTAGTTGCTACACTGCTGTAACTGCTGTAACTGTAACTGCTCGAAAGGTTTAAAAATGACTTTTTACAAGGTCAAAGCTATTCCGGAACCTTTATGAGCTCGGAGGGTTGTATTAATGATTTTGATGATTATAATTCTGTAACTACATACGTCTTACAGCCGCAAATCAAATGTTCATCAACATACCACCTATCACTGGTCTGCAAATTGCAAAAAACTTAAGAAAATTTGAATTTCGCGGGCTGGTTGGAGGATTCACCTGAATTGCTGTGATTGTAAAATTTTAACCAATAGGGTGAAGGGGCGGACCCCCAGATCTGACATTTGAACTGAGTTGTAATTGCGCTAAGGCGCGAAAAATCAAATTGTGGTCTATTTAAAATCACCACGTTACACTGCTTACTAGTTACTATCCCCAGGGACAAAAGCGTGAGTTCATGTTTGAATTAATATTATTATGGCTTAACTTGCAGATATCAAAGTTGGCAATAAAGATATGGGTATTATCAGTATAATATGATGATACTATTGTAAGTAATATATTTTTCAACACACTTGCTCATAAAGTGGCTATAATTTCACCGCAATTAGGCACACAATGACACCTAAACTCATCAAACTGTGACTTTTTCATTGCTATTATTCACTAGTTAAATTTTATTGGTTGAGTTGCTACGTTCATAAAAAAGTTTCGATACAAAAAAGATCGTGTTCAATAGTAAAAATAAATTAATGTACCTACTTAGTGCTTGCTCATTTCATGCAAATTTGAATTTAAATAGATAATTTCAACTTGTACGTTTATAATAAATGAAACTTTCACTCAAATAATTTAACTTTTATTTTTTCCTCATTTTATACGTGGCTAAAACTCTATAGCGCTCATTCATTTAGTCTATGGTCGATCGCCATTGTTACAGTATGACCCGTAGACAGAGAATGGTATTCTCTGTCTACGGTATGACCCTTCTAAGTGTGAATTTCATGGTGGCGCCACTGGTCAAGAAAAAATGCATCGCTACGTCAAATGGTCAAACTTAGTACATTTATTTTAGTTCCGTGTTTTCCCGCTTGCACAGATAAGTTGGTAGAACTGTAGATGCGCGCGCATAGGAAAACCGATTAATTTTTCCCGCTATTGTGAAAAAAAATCAGAACTCGTTTTAACTGTTGAAGATGACTTTTTTGTATTATTTCCTTCACAAGTGTGTTGAAAAACGTCGTATGATACACGTGTGTATTGATGATTACCGTCCTCGGCTTTCTTAAGACCCTCACCTGACGGCTCGGGTCTCAATGGTGCCTCAGCGGTAATCACCAACGTTACACACTTGTATCATAATGTACTATTATCATGACATCATTACTGCGCCTATTGTTATGATCTAAATCAGAATAGCTGAAACGTCGTTTTTGAAAAAGTCAGTCAAATTCATGCTATCAAGTGGTACCTAGGTCAAACTGGATTTAGAAGCCATAGGACAGGGACAGGGTATTGTGACCCAGCTTGAGGCCATTTCCTGCAGTGAACTACGGTAGTCTGAGTTGAACCACTTACCGACAATGCTTGCAATGTGGCCAGGTAAAGCACAGCCAGGTTAGCTTCACTATTGTTTATTGATAAGCCACAGATCATGCCTCGCATGGATGGGTCAGCCAATGGAGAGCGGTTGCCATGGAAGTCAGGCCACACATGGACATCCTTTGTCAAATAGCTGACGTCATTGTATCCTTCCAGCCGCGCCATTTTTGATAATAAACCCCTCAAGTGGTTACGGGTACTGGAATTTTTAATTACATAAAGTTTGATTCATAAATAAAAGAAATAATCACTCTTTTTAGGCAGTTACTTACTCGCCATGAGACATCCCTTTGAGCAATTCAACACCAGCAGGGTGACTTGATATTATATGGTCTAATAGCATCCCTGAAGCACTTTGTCCAGCCTCATTCAACCACATACCGGGAACCATTGCGCTGTAATATGGTCCCCATATTCCTTGGACTAGAACAGCCCTTTTATTCACAGCCATATGACAAGTGGAAGTTCCACAGATTAATCCAAGGCGAGAGGACATATCTTTATCTATTCCATCACCATGTGTTCCAATCATGCCCAAACCTCCAGCATGTGCATCTATAATGGAAGTGGCTACTGGAGTACCTGGTTTCAGACCTAAAGTTTTTGCAACCTCAGCTGTTAAACCACCACACAACTCGCCAGGCATTAACACCCTATTGCCAATCTTCTTAAAATTATCTGCAGCTAGATCCTCTAATCCAATGTCCCGTAGAAAGCCTGTGTTCCAACCTTGTTTTCCATCAATCGAGCATTCATAATTCCATTTGCAAACTAATGAGCACAGTGAACGGGTCAATGACCCTGTTGCTGTCCATGTTAAGAAATCCGGCAGATCAAAAAAGTATCCGAATTCATCCCATTTATTCGGGAGATTTTTTTTTAACCAGATTAGTTTAGGCATCTCCATTTCAAGGCTTACTTTTCCACCAACATATTTGAGTATGTCATGATTTGTTTTGTTTATAAAGTCTGCTTCAGCCTGTGCCCGGTGATCCATCCACATTATTATATTTTGTTCATTGTTGTTTGTGCTGACAGATAGAGGTTTCCCATGTTTATCTAGGGCTACTAAGGAACATGTAGCGTCAAATCCAATACCCTTAATATATTCTGGATTTATGTTTGCAACTACATTCTGAAAAGCAAAGTTTTTATTACTAAAATATTATTTTTTTTGACAGACATCAACATTTCATTACATCCTCGAGTCTGGTAGCTTGATTCAGTCAAATTAAACTTGACATTGAAACTTGAAATTGTACTTGATATTATTAATTAATGTTTTTTGGTGTCTAATAATAACACATCCACTAAATAATAATGATACTAACTTACTGAGTTATTCCATAGTTTTTACTCAAGAGACTTACCCTAATGACAAACACACAGCATTCCCAGATGTCCTTTGATGACTGTTCATAGTAATCAACTTTAGGTTTCCAAGTCCGAATTTCCTTAACAGACGCTTTTAAGACATGACCTCTGTTATCAACCAAGGCTGCTCGTGCGCTACCTGAGCCCACATCCACGCCAATAAAATAAACTTCTGCTTCACTCATTTGGATGCACTGCAATCGGAAAAAACAACACTACAAAACGCAAAAATACACTTGTAATTATGTACAGAAGTAAATAAATTATTCTATTAAGAATTAACACAGATTACAACAGAAAAATAATGCTATCAATCACCTTGGAGTCAGACAATGCCTAGTGAATGTTGAACAGTTGAATGAATGGCGCGACGACGACAAAAACACATTGATAAAATGGCTTGGAGTTGTTGATATAACTTATCAAGTAATAAAACCAAGCCACATGAGATAACCTTGTTGTCCTTTGAACTTTTCTAACTCTTTTCTTCTAAACAGTGACTTTGGTAAACACAGTAATGTCAACATGAATAAACTTATGATGATTTCTATAATATTCATGGGTATGTTAACAAAATTAGCATGTTACTACAAAGATACCTTGATAAATATCAATTTAGCTGTACCAATGTAACGTAAGAAATCTGTTAATCAATATTTAAAATTTAATAAGTTTTGATGAAGGAAATAGAGTTTTCAATTTTACCGCTACGAAAATTTAACCTCATGACACTGTCACTGTCAAAGTGATGTCCAAATTGTCTTGTCAGTCGCTCAAATTAATGTTTTCATTTTCAAGGCAGTAATGCCGGATCCACATTCACAGTGACTTGACATCCTAAACGTTGCCTCAGTAGTAGTCAGTAGGATGATATGATGTCCGCATCTATTAAAAAAAGCAAAATTAAAATTTTTGAAAAAACCCACGACTGTTAAAAATTAATTGAAAAAAGGATAAAATAACATAAAACACCCACCTTAAAAAAACCCAAGAATGTCCGTCGGGGGCTGCCATTAAATGAACTAGTTTTGCAATGTTCAGCTCCCGACGGACATTCTTGGGTTTTTTTAAGGTGGGTGTTTTATGTTATTTTATCCTTTTTTCAATTAATTTTTAACAGTCGTGGGTTTTTTCAAAATTTTTAATTTTGCTTTTTATTTTAAACTTTTACTTTTATTTTTATTTTATCTAAGAACATGCACCAATCAAACCTAAACCCATAACTGAAAACTGAATCAAAATCGGACTTGTAGTTTTGGAGAAAAATGGCAACTTTGATTTGCACAAAAAATGTTTGCTGCAGCGCCCCCTGGTGAGTTGTCACCGTAACACCTATCTAAGAACATGCACCAATCAAACCCGAACCCATAACTGAAAACTGCATCAAAATTGGACTAGTAGTTTTGGAGAAAAATGGCAACATGTATTTATGATTTGCACAAACACACAAACAAACAACCTCTCACCCCAAACGCATATACCGTCTCCGTTCCGTCGTGGGTAAAAATCTAAGGTCAAAGGTCACAAAAATCGTTTTTTTGCAAATATCTCGTTTCTGGGTTTTTCGCTATTTATATTTATGATCAATATTGTAGAGAATTAAATTCCCTACAATTTGTGATTCAATAATTTTCTTTAGGGCGATAAAGAAGAGGACTTTGAAATACAGTCGGAAGAGGACGATGAAGAAAAAGACGATAATTCAAACTACTGGCTTTTGTCCGCGGTGTTTTGAGGCAAGGTTTAGGATGTCAAAATACAACTTTATACAAGTTTTGTAGCTGGGTATCTCAAATTCCGATAAGTGCCCTAGCTGGGTCATAGTTGCTGTTTTTGTCGTAGTTGAGTGGTACATCCTTGTCCTTGTGAAAAATAATACGGAAAGACATCTCATGTTAGAAGGCGTGATAGCTTTAGCTTTTTTAACTGTTGACAACTACTTTTAATATGTATACTGCTTGGTTTACACTCTCGCGCGAGTGACGAGACGAGCCGCGAGGCGAGGCGAGGAGGATGGTGTGTTTCATACAATTCACACCGTTCACACACTCGCCTCGTGCCTCGCCTCGCGGCTCGTCTCGTCTTGGTCTCGTCACTCGCGAGAGAGTGTAAACCCAGCATCAGACTCAGACCAAGAAAAAAGGAAGACGGCGCGCCGCGAACACCAACAGTGAAGTCACAAAACCACGCGCCTATAGCAAGTAAACATACAAGCTCACGCACACACCTACACTAAAACCACACGCATTGCTCCTAGTAGGTACGTCACGACTTCACGAGACATTGTCTACACACATAGATAAAAAGTTGACTCACTTTTGATGTTCGTGGCGCGCCGTCTTCCTTTTTTTGGGACATCCCATCATGAAGTTATAGATAAATATGGAGACCACACTTCGAATACCTACTTGAAGCAAAACTTATGCATCGCTATCTCGCTCTCTGTGGGCTGACCCTCTCTTTCTAAGTAGGGTAACCTTTATTTTATTTTACCTAGGACATTACGTAGTTCCTTTTCATAACTTGGTGTTTGATTAAATTAATATATCCACATCTCTGTTCACTTCTAGATTGATGAAAGATGCCAATGATAAATTACGAAAGAAGCTGTTTGCTTACAGTGTGAAAGTTCCTGATTTTTTTTGGCAGTTTGTCATTTTCAATCACGCAAAAAAGTCTTACGTAATTTCGCACAGAAATAGATTAGATACCATGGCCAGTATAAAACTTTAGTTCCTGTAGCAATACGAAATTAATGATCTTATATATAAATAAAAAGAGAAGTCCTGACAGACTGACTCATCAACGCCCAGCCCAAACCCTTGGACCTAGAAAGCTGAAATTTTGCACAAACGTTCCCTTTATAATCTAGACAAGGAATAAGGAAGGATTTTTTGAAATTCAACCCCTAAGGGAGTTAAATAGGGGATGAAAGTTTGTATGGAAAATCGCCATTTTCACGTGGGCGAAGCCGCTGGCAAAAGCTAGTAAATCATAATGACAGAAGAGGTGGTGACACGACCACGGTGGTTGCCTACCGCAAGGGCTGGTGGGGTGGCTCAAGATAATGAATCTGGAAGGATTTGGGAGAGATTTTTGCCCAGTACAACTCTTACTATAAAATCATGAAATCACAAAAAAGAAATTAGATGTTTCTTTTATTTTGTAGACTAATGAAAATGATACATATAAGATGATTTTTTTTAAAGATTTCTGGGTAAGTCAGTGTTAAGGTTTTTTACCACTGTGGAATTTTTAATATTATGTATTTTCATCTAAATACGGGGCTATAATAGGACCGGTAATACATAATTATGTATAAAACCTCAAAAAGAAACAAAAACACTTTCTAAATTAAAATCATTTTATTATATTACGAAGACATGTCCTGCAGGGCTATTGGCTATCTCTGTTGACAGTTGTTTTGATTATCACTTTCGCTCTGTGTGCTTTCATTAACTGTCAAAAGGTTAATTTGGTATCGGCTATGACCAGTAGTACAACGCGTATGACGTCATCGGAGACCATTGTCGTTGATAGTCACTCCCCTTACTGCATAGCATGACATATCTGGCATCGAGGGTTTTTGTCACGTCATTTAAATTTGGCACATTTTTTTCCTTCTTGCAACCCTTTAATCAAAAACCGGTAATATTATTTGACGTTTGTAAAAAAAAATGTTGTCCAGCACTAGTACATTAGAAGAATTGACAGTTTGTTTCCTAACGGTCGACAAGAGGTAAGTGGACTCAGCTTTTGGGGTATTTTTGCAGGGATTTTCACGATATATGGCTACGACAATTATTTTGCATACACTACGCATTTATTGAAAGACAATAGGCAAAAAAGAACTAGATTCGCATGAATGATTGCAAATATTTTTGTTGCTAAAGTTAGTACCCATATATGGGATAGCATGCAGTCGCAGGAAAAACTGTGTGGCAGATATGGGATTGTATGCAGAGTGTCAACAGAAATGAGAAAGCCATATATGGGATAGCATGCAATTCTGCCAATTTGTTGCCTTGGTTTGATTAGGCTTGCTCGCTTCTTTATTTTGCACCTTACGCTTGCTTTTTTTCCCAACAACAACTTTTTTTTCTTTTTTTTATTATTGGTGGCAGAAGTGCTGACCATGAAAGGGTCCCATATTTTTACACCAACAACTAGAGGAAGACCATCTTTTTCTGAAGAGCCAAAACCGAAGAAGAGCAGAAAACGATTAGAAATGCCGTCACGAGAAGTAGCAGAAGATGGTATGCATCACTTGCCAGAATGGACAGACGAGCGACAAGTCTGCAAAAATCCAGGATGCAAGGGAAAATCTTACATGGTGCTTAAAATGTAAAGCTCATTTATGTTTGAATAAAACAAGAAACTGCTACATGGAATATCATGTTATTGTACAGTAATCAACACTACATTAGATTTGTTTAGGTAAAGGTTAGAAAAAGTTCCTAATAATGCTAATAAAAACCCAAGTTCCTAATACTTTGATTAAATAAATAAAACATGAATAAGTAAATATATTTACGCGTTTTTTTTTCATTTAATTCTATCTTTCCCTTCACATATTATGCAATCTATCATCAGCTTATACCAGAATCTTTCTTATATCCGATATTACCGGTACCTAAATTCACATTTTGATCTAAATTTATATTTTGCCAGCTAATTCTGCATACAATGACATATTTGGCAAACTTTAAAATAAACCTTGAACTGCATTTAATGCCATATTTGGCATTCAAAGTTTTTGGTAAATATTTTCAAAAATACTAGGGATAGATTTTTTTAATAATTTTATGTGGGGTGTCTTGGGGTCATACTAATTCATATATTTTTTTCGTCCCAATCAAAAAATCCATGCAGTAAGGGGTTAACTCATTTTGACAGAAGTTTCTGTATCGATATTTTTAAAATTGCGATTGTCTAAGCTTATTTGACATTACATTGTTTATACACAGAGTTTAAAGTGACTTTCGTGAAAGACGCTTCTCAAGGGTAGTGTTTTATGATGATTTATGACGGTTGATACTGGTACTAGTTTCTATAAGTCCCGTATTGTTGGAGCTACTAAAGATTTTATAACTATATTTGCATTATCTAAACTCAATCTCCTTAATATTATATATTCCTTGATATAATTGCATAGCTCATATTGTGTGAATACTATGTACAATATAGAAACCTGTCTTTTCTTGAATTTGGATTTTGTTTTTACAATGATGGTTTTTTGAGACAATCTGTAATATTCTTTAGGTAGTTGGTGAAGTGTAATAATGGGTACACCTCTGTCTAACCCTTCGGGGAATATAATATTTTCCTACCTTTGTATAGATTCATTTCACGTATTGTTTTGTGAATATGTGAACATTGTGGCCTTTTGTGTCGTGCCCTGCAATGTTCTGAGTAATAATTAGGGTTTATTTCATCAAAATCGTCTTACATAAGCAATAGACATTAATTTTTAAAACTTAATTAGTAATCTCGAGCAAAATATTTTATTTTATTTTCCTTTTGTCTTTACTTCTTCCATGCAAAACATGAAAGTAGTTAGTACTACGTACAACAGCAATTTCTTACTGGCTGACAACAAAAATGACATTCAAATATTACTTTTAAATCTCTTTGACAATAACCATTTGACATGTCAGGTGCCATAAAGCGGCTAAATCTAAAATATATCCTCAATCAAGTATTGTAACGTTCAAGCAGTACCTGCTTAACTTGGCCGTATAATAGTCGATAAAAGATAGAGGTGTCAATTGCTGGGATGTTAGTCACCCTATAATCACTGTCACGTGATACCCACACAATGAGATACGCAATACCAATTTAATGACATTAGCAGTTAACACCAAAGTTCTGTGGACAACTGGTGCTTGTTATCCACTGACTTTTGAAAAGATAGACAATAGACCTGCTGATTTTTTTAGTCTGTCGTAAAACTCTTTGCTTAAGAATCCTAGATTTCTTCTGCAGTATTTTTTCTTCAGTTGATTTTATTTACACCTGTACGCCCCTATCAATCTTCGTAGAGACCTGGGCTTCGCTGTTGACCTAAAACCAGAAGAGTGTGAAATCAGAACATATTTTTTTATTATTCATTACATTTACTGTACTATTTAAATAGTAATTGGCTATTTGACTACTGTTAAAAATTCACGAAAATGTTATGTTATTTCAAAGAACTAACAGAAATAACACGGTGTGTGAAAAAAGTAATAAAATGTAATAAAGCGAGTATGATAATGACTATATAATTAATGAAGGTCCCACGGAAAGTCCCAGATATATCCCCAATATGGTCACACTACTTCAGTATGACTCCATAAAAACAAAAACAAATAAAATTGCAGAAAGTCCATGAAATTCAATGTAAAACTGTTTGGTCTTTACATAGTTATCTAAGTTATCATTGACTAAATCATAGGTCAAGCTTTTTGAAGTAATTAATTGAAAATACAAAGAAATATGCAGAAATATGTTTACAATTATTCAGTGTCAAAAATCCCGATATAAACACTTACGCGTGAAATCTTATATCACCTCCTGGACACCACGTACTACCACAACCACGCACTACACAAGTTTGCACCATTTTCTCAATTATAACTTTGATTACAGGCAAATATCTCAAACGAAACTGTGAACCGCAAAGTAAACAACCGCCATATTGGTACGATTTATGTTGACATGTGGGGCCAATGTTGCCACATTACCACA
Organism: Diarsia mendica; assembly: GCA_949316265.1. NCBI lineage: Eukaryota > Metazoa > Arthropoda > Insecta > Lepidoptera > Noctuidae > Diarsia > Diarsia mendica. The sequence continues at coordinate 19,487,288 of OX438897.1, forward strand.
TCCTTAGGAAATGGGAAAATAATTCACTGATTCGCCAACCTTGTCAAGCATTCGTGACATACTATTTTGGAATTTTAATTTCAGTAATCTTAGTTTAGCTTTTTATTTATTAGCACATTATTTGATAGTATTTAACTTCTGATTACATTTGTGTGGTGACTCTTTTTAAAAATGAATAAGGAGATTTTAATAACGAGATAGCAATACTATCGTCCACCTTAGAAAGAGAGGTAAGCCCACAGAGAGTGAGATAGAGAATTGTAGGTATTTGACTCAAACTTTTGTTCTAAGTGTGGCCTCCATATTTATCTATTTCTTCATGCATCCCATCTTGTCTTTGTTCGCCAATGTCATTTTGACTGATTTTGACATCTGTTTACATGCTCTTTGGTTGGTTGTCTGTCGCGGTTTGTTTTGATTTTCGTTCGTCTGCTCTTCTGCTGATAGAAAATCAAGCAATTTGACCCACACAGTACTGTAAATTAGTCCATAAAGCGATGGTTCGTTTCAAAAACAGGTGCGTTATATATTGCAGGGCGTTGAGAAAATTGAGTGTTCAAAACATGTTGTGTTGTGGAAGTTATGCTTATAAAATTATTAAGGACGCTCATAGAATAGAACCAAACAAATGATTGATTGTGTGTGTAAGATGAAATCGCAGGTTTCTAGAGTCATTGGTAACATACTGCATTGGCCCCAGTCATAGAGAAATCAGGAAGAATTACATTATTAGCTTGAAGCTAAGCTAACCTAACACTTTCAACAACATGCACCAATATTTTAATAATTATTATGCTTAAAAAAGTATAATCATTTAGTTTGTATTATTTTTCTTTCAGATACATAACTGTTGAAATAGTTTGTCCATTCGTGTCTGAGGAGAAACCACTACATTTGAAGGCAAAAATATTTCATGACACGTTACTGAATAAAATTCAGCTGCTGCATGGGGACTTTGGTGTGGCTGCTGTCTGTAATGGATTTTTAACAAAATATTGTAATGAGAATACTAGGATAGCTATAATAAGATCGAGACATGGGCCACATAGATTTGTAACTAGCAGTTTACCTTTCGTAACTAAGATAGGTAGCCTAGATGTTAAGCTGAATACACTCCACGTTGGTGCAACACTAAAGCATAGTTTTAAGTTCATACAAAAGCATCAGAGAGCCTATTTAGATTCTATGTGGTCCAAACTAAAAACAGATGAAGAAAGACAAAAGTTAGAAGCAGCTGTAATGGATTTCACTAAAACAGATGTTGCCATAAATATAGAAAATATTGCCTAGGTCATGTGTTTTATTATCATAACTTCACACCTGTAATCCCTGAAGGGTTAGGCAGAGGTGTACCTAAGGGCTCGTACACATAGCGATCCGTTTTACAGGTCCGTTATTTGATGGCGTATGGAGTTGCATGAGCGAGTTCACACACAAAACAGTATTCCGGATTCAGTAATCATGTCGCTCCGGTCCAATTCTGATCCGTTAAAACGGATCCAGTAAAAACGGACCTATATGTGTACGCGCCCTAATAGTACACACATTTCACCATTGATGTTTAAGCCCCAGTGATATTTCGTTTTTCCGACAGGAATATCTTAGTAACGGAGTCTGGATTTGTGCCTAGTTATTGGCAGCAGGCAAAACTTATATTATAATAATATCTGAAAAAAGGCTATAAAAAAAAAAATGGCAGCAGGCTCTCTAATACATGGTACTTAAACATAGCAGGCAATTGTCGGTGTTTTATTTTCTTCCTCGTGATTATTCTAGATGGTTATTTGATCCTGTAATTAGTTGTAAGTTGTGTGTTTACCTGTTTTTTTTTTATTTCTGCGAAAATAAATATTTTTTTCTTTCTTTCTAATAAATAAATCAATTCACTTGATACGATGTACAAAATATTTATTAAATATACACAGAAGATACCAATATACTTACACTTACACTGCACATTGTAAATATTTTTACATCAACAATGAATTTGGTTTGAAAATCAACTCTATTTACATTATCTGCTTCAAACTCTATAATAAAGATACATTTTATTACAATATATTAATCTATCAAATAGTACCTGTATCACAATTGCTTATGCCCTCTACAATTTCTCACGTAATGTAATAAACTTATCTAGGTAATGACACTGATACAATACTATGTGTAGAACTAACTAAAAGTATTAAGTTTTTATATTGATGGATACACATTCAATGGTTTTTTTTTCTCGACTAGTAACTTTATTTGTGAGTGCTTTCATTAATATAATTTGATTGTTTAGATTTAAAACCGTTGAATGAGTTAACAAAATAAAAATGAATGAAAAATACACTAAATCGTATTGATTCAAAACAGAGAGAGTGGGGAACTGGGCGAAATAATCCACAACAAAAGGACTGATCTGCCAGTGTCCCCGAAGATAAATAGATAAATAGGTCATTCTTACATAATATTGCCAAAACAAGACAATTTATATTATTAGACATTATTTCTTACTAACACTTACGGATTCTGTCTGATGTAAATGGTTAATAATTAATCAATAATACATAGTGTCTTGTCACGTTAGTTTTGCTTATGAAATTGTAGGTAAAGCTTCTTTCCCAACGTAGATTGAAATATTGGTACTTGTTCACACCCTACTTTATGACACATAATTTTTACATTGTTATTAACTCTAGTAAAAATATCAAGTAAATGTTCATCATTGGCATACTTAGTAATTGATCTACATAATAACTGAATGAATACAGATCCTCTCTTCACATTTCTGTAAGCTTCTAAATCAGGTGCTGTGGCATAGTATATGAGAAATTCACTTTTCTTTATATAATAATGATCTCTTGGGCTATCAGCCACCAGAACGGGAGTAGATTCATCAACTTGGCATGCCTGAACTATCAGCAACTTGGGTATGTGGTGTATTTTAACTGCTTCGTCAGAGTCCAGCAACTTTTGAATGTTATCCATTTTGATCTTCACTGAATCGGCTGCATACACTTGTCCTCGTACTCCATGAGACAATATACATAGCATAAAAACACTGTCATCTTCACTAACTTTGTTTTTTACCACATCCATAATAAATTTAATCATTTCCTTGTGGTCTAAATCTGTACGACTGAGCACAGTAAAGTTTAATGATCTCATGGTATTTTCTAAAAGTATTAGGTCTTTCTCAGAGCCCACGCGCTGATCCAATGGAGTACTTTCACCAGTAAGCTCAATACTATACTTTGATGGGTAAAAATTTTCTTGATTTATAATAACACAAGTTCCAACGTTTCCATGATTTTTAATTTCATAACAATTATTATCTAATGGCTTTCGGTCTGATTTTAAAGGATCATCTATCTGTAATTCTTCAAGCATATCCAAAATATCAGCAGGAGATACATTATCATCTTCATGTCCCTGCCGCGATTCATCTACTTTCATTTTGGATTCAGAGGGAGTACTTTCATATTTCATGGTAACTGCTGCACCTGCTTTAGGTTCATCATTCATTGACTGTTGCAACATTTCTATTTCTGAAACTAATTTTCTTAATCCCGGTAAGTTCTCCACAATTCGAATAAGTTTCTCTACATCTACTTTGAAGCCCAACACCTTCTTATTGTACTGATATTGGTTGATTGTAATGAACTTGTCACACATAAGCTTCAGGAGAACCAGTTCGCAGGACTCATATTCTGTTGTGTCAATATCATAAGTCAGGAGGGCTTTTTTCAGTTTCAGAAGATTGTCAGAGTTGATATTCTCACACAATTTATATAAAGCTTTCTTCATAGGGTTTACATGCATTTTTACAGTAATGAAGTCAGTCTGATAATACCTGCGTGCAGAAGGTACATTAAACCCTAGTTTCCTGACTATGCTGTGAAGTTGGCAGATCAAGAGGGCCTCCAAGAATTCGTGCTTCCAGTTGGAGTTGCGCTTAGCATGTCGGAACCACTCGTGTAACATGTTCAGGTTCGTGGCGATCGCAGGATCGGTGGAAACACGTTGGAACACAATCAGACGTTGCAGTGCAGTATCCGGTACTTCGTACAGAAGAAACACGAGGGATACCATGTCGTAGGGATTGTCCAGTAGCTCTTTTTCAATTTCTGCTATCATATCTAAGTTCATAACATCGCTGTTTCCAATGATATTTTCTACATTAACTCCACTTACTCCCTGTGCTTGCGAGTCTGGCTGCATCATGTTTTTTAGTTCGTTAGAAGTTGCTACATGTGCTTTGATCTTTATTCACGCTCACAATATTCGCTCTCGGGCTCTCTAAACTCTAACGTCACTCGGTTCTTTTTGTTGTATTTTTTTTTTTTTTTTTTGTAGTGTGGCACTAGTTAAATCTTTGTGCCAATTTCGGGTAATAAAAGGTAGGGAAATATTTTTAAAGGAAAATATCGGAGAGTAAAAGGATTTTTTTAAGGTTCAGGAAAGGAAGTATTTTATTCTTTAGGAAAAATATATATATGAAAATAAACATACACAAACTAAATCTTTATATCATTTTTTAACAAAAATGCAGATATCAAGTTAAAATATTCAATGGGATTCATTACTAAACAAGAAACACAAGTAGGAAGGGAAACATTTTGGGAAACAAGAGAACGGAGAAAGGATGTTCGATCATAACGGGAACAGGAGAAGAATATGTGATCTAAAGTACCAACATCATCTCCACACTCGCAAAGATTACTAACCACAATATGCAACTTAGCAAGGTGGAAAGGAGTACAAACGTGGCCAAGCCTCATGCGAATTATCATGCTTGTGATTAGTTTAGAGCCTTTCATTTTAAAAAACCATGGTTTGACTGGGACTGAGGGCTGAATTGAGGCATAAATCTTGCCCTTGACTTGAGAGCTCTCACTCCAAAGAAGTTCCCAGGAATGTCGAAGATAATCTTTAGGGAGGCTGACAAGATCATGACAGAAATTTTTATAAGGGAATGTGTCACCATTCTGCACAGCTTGTTTGGCTAATTGATCAGCTCTTTCGTTTCCTTGGATTCCGGAGTGACTTGGAATCCAAGCAAACTGTACCGTGTAGTTTCTCAATATACATTTGTGTAACTGTTTTCTTATGTCAAATACAATGGGGTAAAAAAGTTTCATTTTAAATGTAAACTTTTCGATAGTTTGTAACGCACTTTTAGAGTCACATAATATGAGAACATTTTTAAGTTTAGCAATTAAAACGTACTCTAATGCCTTGAACAAACCAAAGCATTCTCCAGTGAAAACTGATGTTTCAGGAGGAAGCTTTACCATCTGAATAATTTTATATTGAGAATGAAATATACCTACTCCCACACAACTAGACCGGGTCTTTGATGAGTCCGTAAAGATATAATGACAGTCTATCCAGTTTTCACCGACGGCAGCATTAAATTTTATGTTGGCTCCTACATCACTTTTTTCTATCCCGAAATCATAATGCACTACAGGGGAAACAAGTAAGGGTTCAAATGTTTTGCACTCAAATAAAGGAAGAGTAGGTGACCTATGTACTCTCGCTGGTATAGAATTAAACTTCCTGAGACTTTTAACTAAACACGGAATATCTTTGTGCCGCCAATAGGATGACATCTGAATAAGGTTATCAAGTTTTAATAATTTTGAATGAAGCAAATGGTTAGAAAACTGCATTGATTTAAATAAAAATCGGTCTGATAGATATTGCCTTCTCATGTGGAGTGGAGGATCTCCTACTTCTATCTGTAAGGCATTTAACGGGCTTGATTTCATGGCTCCAGAAATTATTCGAAGAGCTTTCGACTGTATGCTATCTAACTTTTTAAGACCCTTTCTGTTACCATCTTCAAGAAGGAATGTTCCGTAATCAAGTATGCTTCGGATTATTGCATTATAAAACAGTTTTAGACTAAAAGGATGTGCCCCCCACCATACTCCAGAAAGACACCGCATAGCATTCAGTTGACGTTCGCATTTTTCAACTACAAAGTTAAAATGTTGTTTGCCAGAAAGTTTTTTATCTAAAATCAATCCTAGAAACTTAACATGATTTTTCGCAGGAAGGCTTATGCTATTATAAGTAACGGTTGGGGAAGGAATATTACGTTTTCTTGTAAAAACTACTACAGTACTTTTTTCTATTGAAAGACTTAGCCCATTAATTTGTAACCATTGCTGTAAAAGACTTAGTGAGGCGGTCAAAGCATTACATGCATCTGAGATATCATTGTGAGTAGTATAAATTAGAAGATCATCAGCGTATTGTAAGACATGAGCAGATTCTTGTAGAGAAGATTCTAAATCATAAGAATAAATATTATAAAGCAAAGGTGACAATACTGATCCCTGTGGAAGGCCTTTGAACACTGTCCTCGTTTTTTTCTTGTCACCGCAAAAAAGAGAAATAAATCTAACTGATAACAAATTTATGATAAACCGAATAATCAAAGTAGGGACGTTTAAATTAATTAGCTTGCGTTTAAGGACAGATATAAGTACATTATCATACGCGCTTGTTATATCTAGAAATGCGCCAACAACCGATTCGTTTTTTGAAAAGGCTATGCGAATGTCAGTGGTAAATACACTTAAACTGTCCATTGTGCTTTTTCCTTTACGAAACCCAAACTGACTGCCTGCTAATAATTGATTGCTTTCTATAAACCACTCTAAACGATTTTTAACTAGGTGCTCTGCAATTTTGGTAAGAACCGAAGATAGCGCAATAGGCCGGTATGATAGAATATCATTTGAATTTTTATTTGGTTTGAGGATCGGTAAGATTTCTTGGGAACGCCAGGATTCCGGAATATTTCCAGAAACCAAAACAGAATTAATAATTTGTAGATAGTATGATAATGTATTATCACTACAATGTGAGAAAAACGAATACGGAATACCGTCTTCTCCTGGGGCCGAGTCTTTTAGGCATGTTATTACCCCTTTCAATTCGACCAATGAAAAGGGAGCGTTCAAAGATGAATGATTATCAATATTTAACAGAGTAGAATTAGGGTAAATTTGATCATACTCTGGAACTGATGCTGGAGCTAATTTGTCAAGAAAACTATTACTAAGAGATAGAGGTAATTGTGTGAAGGAAGGAGTATCACTAAAGGCTTTTCTAAATCTTTTAATACTGCGCCAAACTTCTGACGGGCATGTGCTGGGTGATAAAGATATACAGAATGACCTCCACCCCTGGACTTTCTTATCTCTGAGAAAAATCCGTGTATCATTAATAATATCTCTAAGGCCGTCCAAATTTTCATCTGACATGTCCTCAGCATATTTTTTTTCCGCTTCCTTTCGCTTCCTAACTGCATCAGCATACGAAGAGTCCCACCATGGGGGCATAGGAATTTTATCGGAAGGATTTTTTTTAAGAGGGAAAACTTGGTCTGCTACTTCTACTAGGCACATCGCTAAAGCTGTTGAGCAATCAATTTCTCCACCCTGAGTAATTTGCGGGAGCTCAGCAACTTTAGCATCGACAAGCGTTTTAAATTTATTCCAGTCTGCATTTCCGAGTCTATACTTTAATCTAGGGGGTCTTTTCGGTGTTGTTGTGAACTTTACTGAGGAAGTAATTACTAAGGGAAAGTGATCACTTCCAAAGGTAGAAGATGAGAAACGGGACCAAGATAAAGATGCAGCCAATCTAGGAGAGCATATAGATAAATCCACAGCACTAGCACTTTCACCTGCATTAGTTCTACGAGTAGGCTCGCCAGTATTTATAATACATAAATTATGATCGTCTATAATTTCTAATAAACGAATCCCTTCCCTTTTTGTCTCACCGCTTCCCCAACACTGGTGGTGACAGTTAAAATCGCCCATTACTAAAAATGGCCTACGAAGGGATGACAACACATTGCTAAGTTCTTGTAGGGCATTGTTATTAGCATTAGGAATGTAAGTGGAAACATAAGTAATATTATCAACAATTACCCCAACAATATCAATATCAGAACATGAAAGGAGAGAAACACGTGAAAATGGGGTATTATTTTTAATCAATATGGCCACACCGCCATATCCGTCAGCTCTGTCATTGCGTACACAAACATAACCTGGAATACCAAATAATTGATTATTTTTAATCCAGGTTTCAGATAATGCCACAATATTTGGCTTAAATTTATTTAATAAGTAGAATAGGTCAGTTTTTTTAGGTATTACTGATCGGCAGTTCCATTGAATTATTGTGTCCATCTTTTTGGTTTTTGTTTAGTAATAAACTACATAAGCGCTCCACGTCGTACGGTTCAAAAGATGTATTTTTACATAATAACATTTTAATAAGGTTTATAATAACATCAACAACCTGCTCATTCTCGTTCTGTTGCAGTTTCATATCGGATTCCTTAGACAAAGCACACCCATTTGCCAAAGATGGGGGTTGAAACTCCCTAAGAAGGGCGTTATGAGCTGCTCTGTCATAACCTTGTGCTGACTTGGGGGGAGCGCGGGGTTTAAGAAAGACTGTCTTTTTGTATGATGAAGAAGTTGATGGTATAGGTTGTGAACTCAAGTATGAATTATTATTGGTGTGAGAATCATGAGATGTAACAGTAGTGAGAACATTAGCATAGGATTTTGAGGTGGCTGGGTGTATTTTGCTTGCTTCCTCATAGGAAACACAGGAATGAGCCATAGTATGTTTAATGTTTTTTTGCCTCTGGAACTCAGGGCAAGTCTTGTCTGTAGCATAGTGAAATCCAGAACAATTAACACAAGATGCAGAATCCTCCTCTACTAAACAAGTTTCACCTAAGTGATTTTGTCCACATTTATAGCATCTAGGGGCAGCTGATCTGCATTGATTTTTAGTGTGGCCATAACGGCAACAGCGGAAACATTGTATAGTGGGATACACATAAGTCTCAACAGGTAGTGCATTATAGCATACATAAATTCTTTTAGGAAGAGCTTGACCATCAAATGTTATTACAACAGTTTGAGATGGTTTCCATGTATATGACCCATTCACTTGAACTTTGTAATTTAGGCGTCTAACTTTCAATATTTCACCAGTACCTAAGGGAGTTGATACATTTTCTTTAACTTCTTCCACACTCCATTCAGATGGGATACCCCGGACCAAGCCTATACGAGTGACGTTAAAAGTGGGTAGAAATGCTTTAAATTTGTTCAGAGGCAATAAATTACTATTAATAAATATGTTAGCAGCCATAGGGTTTGTAAAAGCTACAACACACTTATTCCTACCAATTCTTCTGACACTGCCAGGAACTATATTCTGGAATTTGTTATTTTTAAGGAAATTTCCAAATGCAATAGGGTGAAGAATGGTGCCACTGTTTTCAGTACTGGTAATACGCTGTACATGAACTATGTATGGCCCTGTATCAGAGGCCTGGTACTCCTTTCTACCTACACCAACTGGTTGGTTAATTTGTATTGCAGTTGGATCCAACTGCAAAGTTTGGGAAACAGAAATTTCAGAGGGTTGAGAATGTGGAACTGACGGTACGGTATTGTTATTTAATATAAGGTCGGATTTTAAATTAACATCTGTGCTGGGAATACATGTACAGTCAATGTGAGAGGTGGTTCCCTCAGGGATCACTCCCTGTCTACTGCGTTTCGTTTTATTACAGTGTTTACATACTGTTTTGTGTTTGTGTGAACGCCTCTTACGTGAAGCACTGACTTTACCGGAGGTCGACGCATCAGTTTCCCTTCCACTTGCTGTGGCTACAGACCCATCAGTGTCCATACCACTCATATCTAAATTGGTTGCTATGGTAACATAATTACTTACAGGGGGACTTAAGCCAGGGCCTAAATCCCCCACATCTGATATAGGCGGGTCGTTCATACGACCCGGGAATATTCTTGGACTATATAAATATTTACAATAACTTACCAGAAATCAGGAAAAATTTACACAAATATAATATTACATACACTACAGAGAAAATATATTTACATTAGAACCTCAACTGAACCAAATATTTAGTTAAAATTGAATTATGAAAAATTGCTGAGAAAAAATACACCCGGTCTAACCGAAATTTCCCGCGCTTTTCTTGTATTTATTTATCTTTGACTCTTTGATTGAATGACATACGGCCCACAACATCAATGTATAGTGTTGTAGTGCTGATTAATCTTTTAATCGATTATTCATAACGATGTTTTTCTTTTACCAAAAACCATTCTTATAATCAAGGTATGCTAGCTAATTAATACGAAATGTTACTTAATTATTACAATATGTTAATAACATTTTATTATTTAATGTAAGTATTGCATAATGTATTGGTTTTATTATATATATAATTACTATTAAAGTAATTTGCGGGAAGCTATTCTATATTGGCTTGCGACTTGTTCAAGGGTTGCTACAAAAATCAAAATCAGGCTTAAACAAGGTCTTCCTCTCTTTGTACATTTACATTATATTTCATTAAGTAGGTACTTACTGCAGATTATTATATCATCAGTATTATACCGTCCTAACAAGGACGGTTCAATCGAGAAAATAAACAAGTTTGGTTTTTGAAATTTTATCTTATATCGATACCTACTCGATTACATTTCAATCGTATAGTTTTTTTTATGTTATACTTATCCCAACACTAGCCTCTAATATGTAAGATGCTGACAGTTTCGGGGAATCCCTTGGGGATTCCTGTCATTCCCATCTCCCAAGTAGAAATTGGTAGAAATCTCCGGGGCTTCGTGTCGTACAAAAGAAATACCGCGTCCCCGGATACAAAGTCAAGCTAATTGTATTCTAAAAACAGATTAAGAGTACCTACTAGGATTCGAAGTAATTCGAACCCTTTGTGCCAGTTGGCTTCCTCGTTGGTCTAGTGGTCGCAAGCGCAACTGCTGAGCCATGAGGTCTGAGGTTCGATTTCCGGGTCAGGCAAAATGTTATTGGGTTTTCCATCAGGAATTTCTTAGTAACAGCCACGGTGTCTTTTAATTTGTGCCCGGTTGATGGCACACTATTACATGGGACTTAAAAAACATAACGGGTGAAATGTGGGTGTAGGTACTATATTAGGTACACCCTTATTTACACCTCTGCCTAACCCTTTGGGAATTACAGGCGTGACGTTATGTTATGTACCTATAGCACTACTTTTTAAAATGAGGTCTGTGCGGATGATAATAATTACTTATATTAAAATCACGTGTTATTTGAGTTACAAGATCACCAAGAAATAAATCAATACACTTCCTTACGCAAACAAATATTTATTGAATAAAAACATGTTAATGTTGTTGGACGTTGGTTGATGTCATCATCATCATCATCAAATTGGCCAAAGAATTTTATTAGCATACAATTTGGCATGGCAGCCAGTCTTTTCTGTACATTCCGGGATGACAGCAATGTTATTAGACCAAGTCAGTGTCTGTAACCCTAGGACACTTGCTCTAAGTCTTACTAATTACTTAATAAAAAAAAACATGTTTGCTTAAAATAACCTTATTTACATAATAAGGTAGGTACTCATAATAATATTTCAATTTTATTTATTTATTTATTTATGCACACACAAAATACAAAAAAAAGGATAAAAACATAACAAATAGAAGAGCACAAAGGTACTGCTTATTTCAAAAAGAAATTTCTTCCAGCAGACCTGCGAGAGGAAAGTTTGATTAGAAATGTAGACACAGTGTGTAAATAAGACTAACAAGATTTTAATTAAAATTAAGAACAAAAGTTTATCAATATAAAATAAACATACATACTAATATATACACATATAAAAATAAATACTAGTATCCGAATATATACCTATAATAAACATACACATATTATACAGAATAATAGAGGAGAGGTAAATGTTCTCTGACTTGTTTTTTGAAAGTAAATAAAGATTTAGAGTCTAAAATTTTAGGCGGAAGTGAGTTCCACAAACGTACAGCGTGAACAGAGAACGAGTAGGAAAAGAATTCAGTTTTATGGGATGGGAAATTAAGATGATGCCTAAGGTGGGATCTACACAGAGTATCAGAGGGACGGGTAAAGGAAAAACGATCGCGAAGGTAGCTGGGATATGAAGGGTTATAAAGGATGTTGTAGAGAAGACATAATATCCGAGTGTTCCGGCGAAGACGGATAGGGAGCCACTTGAGTTCTTTGCGGAAGTGAGAGACATGGTCATATTTCCTCAGACCAAACACAAAACGGATACAAAGGTTTTGCAGACGCTCAAGTTTGTTTAAGAGCTCCTCGGTGGCATCCAAATAGCAGGCATCAGCGTAATCAATGATCGGCTGGATCAGAGTTTGAGCTAAGTAAATCTTGGTTTTAAACGGTAAGAAGCTCTGTAGAGATTTAAGTGAGTGGAAAGAAAAGTGCACCTTCCGACTAACCTCATTCACTTGAGCTCTCCAAGAGAGATTACTGTCGATTAAGACACCAAGGTTCTTGGCTGTTTCAGCATAAGCAATGGTCGAACCACCCAGAGATAATGGAGGCAAAGATGACAAGACAAGTGTATTGCGATAATATCGGCTGCCTATGATCATGGCCTGTGACTTAGCAGGGTTAATCTGTAATCCGAACGACTTTGCCCATTGATAAATGCTTTCCAGGTCATGATTCATGGCAATGATTGTCGATTCCGCATCAGCCAATAAGAAATGCCGATACAGCTGCAAATCGTCAGCGTAGAGGTGGAAACTGGAGGTGATTATTTTGGTAACTGTGTTAATAAATATAGAGAAAAGAAGAGGAGAGAGAACACCACCCTGAGGGACACCAGCAGTAAGATCACACCAATCAGAGAAGGTCTCATCTTGGCGGACACACTGTGAGCGACCTCGAAGATACGAGTTAAACCAGGCTAACGTAGAGGCAGAGAAGTTAAAACATTGAAGGACCCCAAGAAGGATGTCGAAATCCACTGAGTTGAACGCACAACTAAAGTCAAGTAAAACTAAAACAGTCAGAGATTTGTTGTCCATAGCCCAGCGGATATCGTCAGTAACCTTCAGGAGCGCAGTAACAGTACTGTGGCCAGTACGAAAGCCAGATTGGAATGGGGAAATAAGAGCATTAGACGATAGATATTTTGAAATTTGGCCATGAACAATGTGTTCGAGAACTTTGGAAAGGAAAGGAAGAATGGAGATGGGTCTAAAGTGGGATAAGGAAGTAGGACTGCTGACTTTGGGAAGTGGTATTATGTGTGCCTGTTTCCAAGCCGACGGAAATACACCAGAGAAGAGGGAAAAATTAACAATATGAATGAGTGAGGATGGGCAGCAGCTCAGAAATAATGGGAATTATCATTCTCGAACACAACTTGTCATGGCCCGCAGCAGAGGAAGAGATAGAGAGAAGGGACTTTTTGACATCGTCTTCATAGACAGGACTAAAATTAAAAAGTGCACAATGCGGCAGCGGCAGGTTAGAAAGCTCAGACAAAGTTGAAGCTTTACTGCTAGGGTCCAGAGAAACAGGTGGCAGGTTTAGTTTTTTTAATCAGATTTAAAAATCCGCTGATTATATTTTATTTACATTAGGTATATCATATACTTAATTTATTTATGCATCACAATATCACAATTGAATAAACAAATGTCCCTCAACAAAAATTTAATTGAAAAAAAAACCATGAAATCATCTCTATAAAATTGATATAATTATGCTTTTGTTAATTCTAAGATATCATCATCTGCCTAGCCTTTACCCAACTATGTTGGGGTCAGCTTCCAGTCTAACCGGATGTAGCTGAACCATTAGTGTTAATTCCAAGATATAAATCGACGTCCCCGGGGAATAAACCCGTAATCGCAAAAATCAAATTTTACAGGAAAAATGATTTAGTGTTTTTGGGGTATATCTATTCAACAAAAGATAATTATGACAACATTATTATATGACGGAAAAGCTAATTTTTACCCGAAAAGTTTATAGTATTAGGTGTAACTATTAAATATACACAGATTTAGTTATACACCAAAACACATATTACCGAAAATGGTTTCATACAATTTTTAGGATATTGATATCTTACAATCCTGACTTTTCAATATTATTCCAGTAATGTTTACTTACCGAATTATTCTTGTAAATTTCTTAAAAATCGTAGCCATAATATTGCTTTACTGGATTATTAAACGTGTTTTTCATTACAGGAGAGAGATTGTAATGTTCAGTTACCGACTTATTATGGTAAAATTTTAAAGAACCATAAAAGGGTAAAGTAGTGTAACCCGTATTTTATAGAAAATTTTCGGTAGTCTTAATACCGTAATCATTGAAAACCGATTATGTAAAATAAATTTGTCGTCGGTATCTTCGAGGGAATAATTAAAGAAAACTCACAAAATTTATTAAAATAATAACTTTTATTGGGAACAAAGTTCTCATAGAGATCACAAATTACAATCAGTAAAAGTATAAAAAAGTAGCCAAGTAAAAACATTAATAACTAATCGGTATTATCATTAGCATCATCATTTTCATCGCGATCGTCACTATTTTCTACAGAAATTAAGGATCCATCGCTCCACTATTGCATAAAGACAGTAAATCTGTATGCAACGCCTTGCTTATAGGAAGAGGTTGATGATAAGCACGTGCCAATACAGGATCTTCTATCAAAGCATCTGTCTTAGGGTTTCTCCCACGTCGTTTGGTTTGAAATGAATATGAAATATCTAATTCAGAATATGCATCATCATAATCATATTTAAAGAAAACCTTGTCCTGTTGGGATGATGATACATGAATTTTCATTACATCAGACCAGCGTATCGTATTCCCATCTATATCGCGACGCCAATTCAAAGGATTTACCATTTTTTTTATGTCTAAAATATCTGTTTGCTCCAATTCTTTCTTAGTATATTTTTCTCCCGAGACTTGGGAGTTTAGAATTATATTACATATTTGATCAGGTGTGTAAATAGACTTATTTCTCATGTTCCTTTCAATACAGGCATGCATCGAGTCGCTCTCGTTCTGGCTATGTGCAGTCTCGAAAAATCTGTGCGTTATAGACAAATTTAAAGATTTTGCTGCATACACATACCAGGCAAAAATGAACCTGTTCTTATTTTGGCCATAACAACCATCCGAATTGCAACAAACAACTCCCAATTTCTATGCAGCCTCGTTTTGCGATTTGGTAATACCACACGTAGCAATACCCTTTTTTACGTAGAGCGTCAAAAATAGTAAAATTGTACACAGGGTACTTGCGTTTATAATGGAAAATGCCTACAGCAGATTGTGGAATACTTAACAATTTTTGCAGGCCGAAGATAGCAATCGTGCTATCGTTTTTGTCAATTGTAATTTTTTCTTCATGTTTAATTTGCCGAATTCTCTCTTTTCTATTTAAATGACGTCTATAGCTTTCTTCTAAAGACTTTTTTTCTGATGGACTGGCTTGCTCCTATACAAAACATGTTGAACATTGATCTTTTTTAGGCTTAAAAAATGAGTAGTTAAATTTTGTGTTCAAAATGGTTTCATATTGACGTTTTGTCGCCATCGTAACTTCAACATAATTTTGCTGTGGAAACCACTCAGTGTTCAAACGAAACATTTTTGATATGTTGAGGTCTTGTGACAAATATTCTCGAGTTGAGCTTTTTCTTGTATAGTGAGACTCTACTTTAGGAAATTATGAAATATGCTTCTCAATACTCGATTCTGTGCTGTAGCTCATTTTACGAGGTCTATTGGTGTGCTCACCTCTTAGTAATCCCTTTGTCTAATTTATTTTTTTCTATTGCTGTATATACCATTTGTTCATTAATTTTTAAAGTGTTTAGGAAAAATTTCTTACAAACAAGAATCTCTAAATTATTTAAAGAAAAAAGTATTTTATAGTCTGTGTGCGATTATTTTTCAGTTCTAGAGTCATTCGTTTGATATTTTCGGTTTTAGTATGTTTAATAATATACATCCATTGGTGTTCTCGATCAAAAAGTTTATAAAATTTATCAAATAAGTCTTGCCTCTCTGAAGAGGTTTTGCTGCCACAGTTAATTTTACATGAACACACAGGACCCATGACCTTTTGTGGATACTTATTCTTATTATGACAACCTTCGTAAGCTTGACCAGCGTTTTTAAGTAATTTTTTTTTTTGCTAGACCGCTAGTCTTCATTAATTGGACGTTTTTTGGTTAAATTTATGTCCCGGATGATAACTGTAACAGTTCATTACCGAAAACGTCTACCACAAAATTTACGATAGTAAACCTGTAATCGCGTTAACCAGAAATTTTGGTGAAACATTTTACAGTAATATTACTTTACCAAAATGTAGCCACTAAATTTAATTTGTAATAATGTATTTCGTTATTTTTCTAGTAAAAAAAATATAGAAAATTTCCAAAGAACAAAAGTGTTATAAGGAAAACCGTTGGAAATTACCGCAGAAAAAATTTGAAAAAAATAGCATACGTGTATCCCGGCCCATAGATACCGTAAATGGTAAAACAGTAAAAAGTCAGTAATAGTATATTACAGGTTTATTCCTTGGGGGCGTCGAAATATAAAAATTGCATATTTGTTATTTAAGTTAACGTAGTTTATGTTAACGAATCTTTAAATAAAGGTCCTTATCCCATGTGCTATGAATTATTGGTACCTGAATACATCCTTCATCAAGACATTCTTTTTTTACAATTTTATTAACTTTAGTAAAAATACCAGATAAATGTTCAACATTGGCATATTTAGTAATAAATTCACATAAATACTTTATGAATACAGATCCTCCTTTCTCCTGTTTGTATCTGTAAGCAGATAAATATGGTGCTGTTGCATGGTAGATAAGAAAATCACTTTTCTTTACATGATACTTTGGGCTATCAGGTACCAGAGCAGGAGTCACTTCTTTAACTTGGCATGCTTGAATTATCATCAGTTTCGGAATGTGGTGTATTTTCACTGCAGCAGGACAGTCCAGTAGATCTTGAATGTCATCTATTTTGATCTTCACTGAATCGGCTGCATACACTTGGCCTATTACTCCATGAGACAATATACATAGCATGAAAACACTGTCCTCTTCACTTACTTTGTTCTCTACCACATCCATAATAAATCTAACCATTTCCATATGGTCTAAATCTGTCCGACTGAGCACTGTGAAATTTAAAGACCTCATAGTCTTCTTTAAAAGCATTAGGTCTTTTTCAGAGCCCACTCGCTGAGGCAATGATACATTTTCAGAAGTATTTTCAATACTACACTTTGATGGGTAAAATGTTTCTTGATTTATAATAACACAGGTTCCAACTTTTTTGTGATTCTTAATTTCATAACAATTAATTTTTGATTGCTTCCGGTCTGATTTTAATTCATCTATGTTCAAGTTTTTAAACTCTTCACACTCTTCATTAAAATCATCAGCATAAAAATTCCGAAGTCCCTGTCTTGATTCATCTTCTTGTATGTGTTCAGAGGGAGCACTTTGAGTACTTGTAACACCTGGTTTAGGTTCATCATTCATTGACTGTTGCAACAATTCTATTTCAGAAACGAATTTGCTTAATCCCGGTAAGTTCTCCACAATGCAAATAAGTTTCTTTACATCCACTTTAAAGCCCAACACCTTCTTATTGTACTGATATTGGTTGATTTTAATGAACTTGTCACACATAAGCTTCAAGAGAACCAGTTCGCATGACTCATATTCTGTTGTGTCAATATTATCATTTATCAGGAGAGATTTTTTCAGCTTCAGAAGATTGTCCGAGTTGATATTCTCACACAATTTATATAAGGCTTTCTTCATAGGGTTCACATGCATTTTCACAGCAATGAAGTCAGTCTGATAATACCTGCGTGCAGAAGGTACATTAAACCCTAGTTTCCTGACTATGCTGTGAAGTTGGCAGATCAAGAGAGCCTCCAATAATTCGTGCTTCCAGTTGGAATTGTGCTTAGCATGTCGGAACCACTCGTGTAACATGTTCAGGTTCGTGGCGATCGCAGGATCGGTGGAAACACGTTGGAACACAATCAGACGTTGCAGTGCAGTATCCGGTACGTCGTACAGAAGAAACACGAGAGATATCATATCGTAGGGATTGTCCAGTAGCTCTTTTTCAATTTCTGCTATCATATCTAAGTTCATAACATCGCTGTTTCCGATAATATTTTCTACATTAACTCCACTTACTCCTTGTGTTTCAGAGTCTGGCTGCATCATTTTTAGTACCTACTTAGTTTCAAATAGTCGTAAAATGAATGAATGTTGTAAAACTACAAGTTTTTAATTCACAATATTTACTCCCGTCGTGGCTTGAACATGCACACATTTCAAAAAATTAATACATAAACCTAGACTAGCAATTAGCATTTAGCAGTCAGTCAGTGACAGTGATAAGACCAAAGGTTAGGACTAAATATACTAGTGCTGATGAGGCTATGTTGCCTTACATTCAAGTATTCGATTTTTATCAGTTATCGATAACAACTATCAATATAACGTTTTAATAACGTTAATTAACATAAATTAATGAATAAAATAAATCAGTAGTTAAGAAAAAAGTGCTCCTCGATTGCTGTACCTAATTCAACAATAGTTTGAATGACCTCACATGACCTCATAAATCAGCTGGTAACGTCTCATTAAGTAGATTTACGTTTGTGCCTACGATAATGACATGATAATTTATGAATGTAAAAATTAAAAAATGTACTATCATGTGGGAATATATTAAGACTATCGGAATGTTATTGTATCGCCATAGATAACTTGTAATAGGTAAATTCTTTATCAGTATCGGGCGTGCGGCGGTCAGAGAAAAGAACCTCCTAAAAAAGGTTTGCACCGTATCAAGAAGTACTTATTTCTGAATCTGGCCACTGCTGATCCAACTACCTAACAAGAGGTTCCTCAGATGTTGATAAAGTCTCATGTCAATTACGCCATGTTTGATATTACGACTATCGCCAAGTCGACACAATAATCGCCAAGTCGACCTCCCACAACGTCGGTAACCTCGTGAGGTCTGAGTTAAGAGACTTGATTTGCTTCTCTGTCGGCTTTCACGAGGTTCTCGTCATACAGGACCGGTAGGGTATGACCTGTTGTTTCTGTTATCTATGGGTATGACATTAATCATTGCGCACTGCTCTAATCAATTAACCACCACTAGATTTGGCTTATTGGCTTTAATAGTCCTGTCAGTGATGATGTTGACGGAATGATCCCGGTACAATGTAACATTGCCATTTTCGTTGAGTCGGGCCAATGTCCCTATAGTACCGCACTTCTGATTGTACATGAAGTTGCTAATGGATAATCCTGCGCTACAAAGTTGTGTCTTTGCATAGTCTCCTTAGGCTAGATGAAAACCCCCAGAGATAATGTGCCGGTATGATTCACCCGGAGGGTGGCTTGCCCAACATTGTGTCAACCGTACTGTCCCCTTATAATAATTCTCCGGTAGTTATTCACCATTACAACTGCATCCGTAATGGTACAGAACTTATCCACCATTATAACTTCATAATAGTGGAGAAATCGAAGGGTCAGTCCCTTCGATTTCTCCGAAGGTCTCCAAAACGTAACTCTGCTACGGACGCTTATAAATCTACACCGGGCCCATGCGGTGCGCTCAAAGAGCGTCTGTGAAGAGTGGGCGCCCGTTCTTCTGCCATACTTCCCTGCGTTTATTATTGTCAAGCACTATAAGTTTGTGCCAGTTTTCTTCAGCCTTATCGGCCTTTATCCACCGCGACCACAATACATTTCGATACATCCCCAATCACGATCGACTTCTCGGAAATATTTCCTGACACTACACAGAATCAATGATCTTGAATGAATGAAAAAATCGATTCGATTATATTTCAATCAAGGTGATTGAATTGCTTTTTTATTGTATTTTCCCATCACTAACCTGAAGCGTCTACGTTGCACGTTGCTGTCAGTTTCGGGGATTCCCATAAGCTAAGGTGAGTGTTTTCATAGTAACACACCTCACTCCTCAGTTTTTACCCGACTACGGCAAAGCCAAAGGAGGGTTATGATTTTGACTGGCTATGTATGTATGTATGTGAGTATCTTCATCTGTTCCCTCATAGCTTCTAATCTACTTATCAGAACTCGACATATGAGGTAGACAAAAAGTCAAGAGTAAAAAATAAATATTTTACACAAAAATTGTTTAAATAAAAAAAAGAAAAACTAAAACCCGACTACGACAAAAAAAAACGCCAACCTAAACACTTTAATACCGTGTGACTACGGCTTTTCTTTTTGTTCTATCCTGAAAATCTTGTTTCATACTTTTTCAGCGTCATTTTTTTTTTGTCGTAGTCGGGTTTTAGTTTTATTATTATTATCTTCTTTTCCCTTTTGGGAAGGCAAAGGGATCTAGCCCATGCAGCCTGTTCTTTTGTTTTATTATTTTACATAGTTATTAATTATATAAGGCAAGATAGCCTAGTCTTAGGTTTAAATTCTTCATGTTTTTCTTTTTAAATTCCTATATCCTTGTATACATTATATCCGTTTTTTGTTCTATCCTTGTTTTTCTTGTCCGATGGATTCCATGTTTTTCATGTTCAATTTATTATTCTTTGTCGAATCCTTGTGTATTTCTTAAGTCCAGTTCTTAGTCGATTCCTTAATTTATATGTTCAATTCTTTGTCAAGTACTCGTTTTAAATTTCCTTAACTGTATTGCGAATGAAGTTATAAATGGGTAAAAATGTTTGTGCATTTCCCATGAGTTGCTGAACTGAGCGCGGGATTTGTTCAGCAACCATATAGATTTGTAATAGATCATCCATAAGCACAAGGCGGTCAATGCCAAAGGATGGGCATCCAAATATGATATGATCTAATGTTTGTTCTTCTCCTTGGCAGTAATTACATTCCGATGTATTAATCATTTTCATCCGATACAGATGCGAGTTAACTCTGCAGTGACCCAGGCGTAAGCGGTTTATTGTAGTGTAAAATCTTCGATTCAAAAAAGTTGATGATTTCGTGAACCATGGTTTCTTGTTTGCTGTCGTACCTTCTATACCTGCATACCATTGTCCTTTTTGTTCCACTGTTGTTATATGGGTCCAATGTCGGTTCAGATCTTCGCAATACTTATTTCTTAGCTCGATAATAATATCTGTGTGCGGTAGGGCAACACTAGTATGAGTGACAGCTGTATTCGTAACGGAATTTATTGACCTCGCCAAGAAATCTGCATTCTCGTTTCCTTGCGCTCCTTTATGACTTGGAACCCAGAAGAAAATAACAGTGATGCCAGAGTCTTGAAGCAACTTCCATGCTCTTTTAATTTCATAAATCAAATAGTTAGACTTTGTATTCAGGCAGTGATTTTCTAGCGCAGTAAGTACACTTAAACTATCACTTAGAATAACCCATTTTAATGCAGATTTTGTATGTTTATTAATGTGTTCAAGTGCTGATAGAATGGCTGTAGCTTCGGCTGTGAATATGCTAGAATATTTGTTGATTTTGGATCCTCCACCTATTTTCAAAGTAGAATCGTATAAGGCTATGGATGTACTGCCAGATATTTTAGATCCATCTGTGTATACATGTCTATAATCTGCCCAGTGAGATAGTTTGTCGTAAACTTCATGTTTTTCAGACAATTCTTTATCAATTATAATATCCATCTGTGGGTATTTACTTTTATATGTTCCCTGGTAACAAGGCCATTCATTTGAGGAGAAGATGTTCATTGACTCTATATATTGTGTTATTTCAGAAAAATCTTGAAGAATAAAGCAACAATCGGGAAAGTTTTTAAGAAGGTTGAGTTTAATAAGAAGAGGATGTGATTTAATGGCAGCTAGTTTGAGGAGAAATTTTGATTTTAGGAATCTAAAGCGATATAATAAAGGAGGAATATTGCATTCTAGCTGCATAGAAACAATGGGAGTTGTTTTAAAAGCACCGGTTATAAGGCGTAAGTTACAATTCTGGATTTTCTCTAATTTGTCTATTAGCTTGCCATTGGAAGCAAAACAAAGAAAACCATACTCAAAATGACTCCTTACCAAAGATTTATAGAGCATTAACATGACTTTAGGGTCTGCACCCCAATAAGTTCTACATAGGACTTTTAAAATGTTAGAAGCCCTACGAGCTTTGCATACTATATAATCGACATATTTATTCCAGGATAAATTATTTGTAAAAATGATACCTAAAAACTTCGCTTCTGTAACTACTGGTATTGTGATTTTGTCATAACAAATTCTAATATTATAAGATTTATTCTTGCCAAATATCATGACTTTGCTTTTAATTGCATTTATGTCTAAATTTAAATAAGAAAAATAATGCTGAAGTTTTTGCAATGCATTATTTAAAGTTAATTCAACATGTTTTATATTGTTTCCACTACAGTAGATAGTCAAATCATCAGCATATTGCAGGTTTACAACATTATCTAAAACAAAATTTAATCTGTGAATGTAAAGCAAAAATATCAAAGGACTCAAAATACTGCCCTGACAGGTTCCTTTATAGGAATATCTTGGCCCAATAAGCTTCCGGTTATGTTTAACATAAACTTCCCTGCCATGTAAGAAGCTAAATATCCAATTAATCATTTTTCCAGGTATGCCAAGAAGATTAAGTTGCTCTGTGAGAATGTTATGATCAACATTATTAAAAGCACCAACTATATCAAAAAATACACAAACAGCTGTCTCATTGTTATGAATACTTTTTTGAAGATCAAGATGTAAAGTGCTTATACTTTCACGGGCTGAATAGCCTCTGCGAAAGCCATATTGATTGGATGGTAATAAATGATGCTTTTCAATGTAAAATTCAAGTCTTTGTTTTAAGAGCTGCTCAAAGACTTTGCCAATACAAGAAGTGAGAGCAATGGGACGGTAAGAATCAGGATTAAATTCCTCTTTATCTTGCTTAAGTATTGGGATAAGGCAGTCTGTTTTCCATTGAGAAGGAATTTCGTTATTTAGCCAAAGAAGATTAAAAATGTGAAGTACAATATTAAGAGATTTGGAGTTAAGTTTTTTAAGAAAAGTATAAGGTACACCGTCCAATCCATAAGCTGTATCTTTTCTTGAGGATATTGCTGATTTGAGTTCTTGATAAGAAAAGGGTTCTATTAGAAAACTGGTTGTGGAATTAGAGTTGCTGTCTCCATTAAAGTGTTCAGTCATATAATTATCAACATAGTCTGGTGTATATTTATTTAAGAATTCATGTATCCAATTACTATTGTTGTTACTCATAAATTTGCTATAAGTGAAGGTTTTATTAAATTTTTTCATATTATTCCAGATTATGGATAATGGAGTGGTTCGATTAAATGACTCACACAGGTGGGCCCAACTAGCATCTCTTTCCTTCTTCAAGGTAATTTTTTTTAAGGCCTGTAACCTTTTAAAATTAAGGAAATTAGCTTCAGTAGGATCTCGTTTAAATTGTAAATATGCTTGCCTAGACACTTCAACAGCTGATCTACATTTTTGATTCCACCATGGGAGGTGAGCTCGAGACTTCTTTCTATTGCATGTTGAAAATGGTCTGTTACGTTTTTGATGTATTGGTAAGGACTTTTCAATTGCAGAATGTAGTATATAACAGAATTCATTGTAGCTAGCTTGAGGATCCAGAGGATTTATTGTGTAATTATTAAGTGCACTGTCAACTTCATTAGAATATTTATCCCAGTTGACTAATTTATAACTAGGGAATAAATGTAAATCATTACCAACACTGTTATTATTGTTGTTACTATTACAATTAAAGATAATTTTTGTGATTACAGGTAAATGATAGCTACCAAGCGGATCATCATGAACAGACCACTCACAAGAAAGAGCTAATGTTGGAGATACAATAGTGAGATCTAAAGCATTTGGACGCCAGGTCATGGAGCCCACAGTAGTTACCTGACCATTATTAAGTAATACCAAACCATTTTCATCAATGACGTCCAAAATGTCTCTACCACGTGCATCAGTAGAGTTACATCCCCAGGAGATGTGATGTGCGTTAAAATCACCAGCTAGTATTAAAGGATGAGGAATACTTTTAATGAATGAATCCAATTTATTTTTATTAAATCTAGGAACTGTATGACTTGGGCAATACATACTAACAATGCTGATGACATGACCAGCAACATGCAATTGAACACAAATATTTTGTAAAGAGTCATCAAAGAAAGTATTAAGTTTAGAATATTTAATATTATTGTGAATGAGAATGGCTACTCCATTATGTTTATTACCAGTATCATTACGCTCTATTTGGTATCCTCTAAGTTTAAATGGTTGTTCTGGCCTAAGCCAGGTTTCAGATAAAATAGCTATATGTATGTTGTTATCTAGTAGAAAATTATGTAAAAGGAGTTTATTACATAGTATACTTTGTGCATTCCATTGTATCATGTTAATGTCCATAATTAAATGTTGTTTGAATTTTTATTAAATGTTTCATTTATTATTTTTTTGATGCTACTAGAGCTAACATTTTCTTTATTTTTGTGTAAAGTAATGATCTGTATGACAGATTGAACAAGCATGTTCATGAATTTATCTGAATTTAGAATGTTTTGAAAGTTGTCTGATGAAGAAAGAGATGGAAAAGATTTTTCGTTTACAATATCTGAGTATTTATATGACATGGCCTTTTTTTTCAATTCCGTGATTTTTTGTTTTTTAACTGGGCAGACAGAAGATATAGCAATATGATTGCCTCCACAGTTGTAGCATTTTGTATTGGCTGAGTCAATGGTACACATTTTAAAATTGTGATTTTCTGTGCAGATGGAGCATTTTTCTGTATTTTTACAATATTTAGCAATGTGTCCATACCTTAGGCACTTTAAACATTGTTTTACCGGTGGGACGTATGTATTGACCTCGTGTCGCCAGTGATCCAGGTAAACATGGTCGGGCAGCTGAGTGGCTGAGAACGTTACGGCCACAGTCTGCGTCGGCTCCAACTTCACTGCACCTCCGGTTCTTACCCGTCGCATAAATCTTCGAACTTGTATGATGTTCCTGGTGCTGGCCAGAAGAGAGTAAATTTTCTTGTTAGACAATTGTATGGGGACCCTAGTTAGGACCCCAGTGGTCTCCGTGGCAGAGGCAGGTATAGAGGTTTTTAATTTATGTTCTGCAGTTAATTTACTCCCCTGGAGGAACATGTTGGCATTGTTGGCATTATCGAAGACAATGCCGACTTTAAATTTATTTATGGTGCGTAAGTGTTGGACGCCGCTTATACAATCCCTCCGGATTGCGCGCGAGATGCCCATTCGGGTGCCTTCGGTGATTGGTTGGTTAGCTTCAACATGTGAAAGGAATACAATGTATTCTACATTACCAATACTGCTATCAGGATACTTCCTTATGTAGTTCGGTGCATTATATGGAACGTAGTCCAGCTTTTCATCAATTGACGACGACGAGTCTGACTCTGTAGACGAGTCGTCGACGATGGAACTTTCCTCCTCTTCTTTTTTTTTCCTTTTGCGCCCACGTTTCCCCATATTTACAATAATTACAGTGACACTGATATAAATAAGCTATTTACAACTATTATTTATAAAGTTCTAAGGATTATTTAATTAATTAATAGAATTAGCTTAGAAATTGCCGCCTATTTGTTCGAACGATTCCCGCGCTTTTTTCGGGTTTTAGTTTTTCTTTTTTTGATCAGTGGACGTAAAACTAAGGTTTCCCTTCGACATTAAATTTTAAAAAAAAAACTGTCAAAACAAAGTCAAACAAACTCAACGAAAAAAGGCGGGAAATTTCGGTTGCGCGCGGTTGTTTCAAATCCTTTAAATTTAATTTTTATTGTAAAACGGATCAGTTGAGTCTTATTTTTGTATATAATCTTGTTTATTAATTGTATATATTTGTAGTAGTGTTTGTAGGTGAATATTTGGTAAGTTTTCATTATTGTATGATTAGTCCCTAAGTCCGGGTCGTATGAACGACCCCCCTAATAACTTGCAGGGGGATTTAGGCGGCGGCCTAAATCCCCCCGAGGATGTCGCAAACTATGTGACTATCGTGTCACGAAATGATAATGTTTTAGATAAAAGTGGCATGGACACTGATGGTTCAGTGGCCACTGACAGTAGCGAAAAATCTTGTAGAAAACGTAGAAAAATCTGTAAAACTTGTAAAATACGCAAACGCAGCAGAAAAGGTCATGGCCAGAATGAACTAGGTATCACGGAGTGTAATTGTAATCCCCAAGAGGCTGTTCTTGAAAATACCCAAGGGAACCAAGCGTCGTCCCAACTTGAGTCACAGTCAAAGTCTGGTCAAGCATGTTTTGAGCCGGTTGGTAGGAAGGAGTACATACATACCGATGTATCTCCTTATTTGATACATGTACAGCGCATCACCGACTTACCTAATAGTGGAACTGTATTACATCCCATTGCGTTTGGAAACTTTATGAAACGGGGAGGATTTAAAAATATAATAAATGGAAGCATTAAAAGGATAGGCCGCAATAAGTGTGCAGTTGCATTTTCGACTTTCCATGATGCAAATGATTTTATAAAATCTAACTTACTAAGTATTAATGGATTCAAAGCCTTTATCCCGACATTCAATGTAACTAGAATGGGTATTGTGCGTGGTGTTCCTTCAGAATGGTCATTTGATGAAATTGAAGCAAATATTTCTACACCTGTTGGGTGTGGAAAGGTCATTAAAATTCGGAGGTTAAATTATAAAGTGCAGATCAACGGTAGTCCAGTTTGGAAACCTTCAGAATCCATTGTTATAACTTTTGATGGACAGATTCTACCAAAGAGAATATTCATGTGCTATAATGCATTAAATGTTGATACATATGTGTACCCCACAATTCAGTGTTTCAGATGCTGTAGGTACGGACATACAAAATTACAATGTAGGGCTGCAGAGCCAAGATGTTTTAAATGCGGACAAACGCATTCCGCTGAATCTTGTAGCATTGAGGAGGATTGTGCATCTTGTGTAAATTGTTCAGGTTTTCACTTTGCCATAAATAAAGCATGCCCTGAGTTTAAGAGACAAAGAGATATAAAAAACACTATGGCCCATTCATGTATCTCTTATTTGGAGGCTAGTAAGTTGCATCCATCTTCCTCTATGTCATATGCAGATAAAGTTGTTTCAGGTAGTAAAACTCAATCAGATTCCAAATCCGCTTACTTCCAAACTAATGTTAGTGTAAATAATGGTCCTAAGACAACTTCAAATAGAAAAACGGTATTTAAAAAACCACGTCCGCCCCCTAAATCTGCGTCTGGATATGACAGAGCAGCACACAATGCAATAATAAATGAGTTCAGTGTACCAAGTCCCAGTAATGGGTGTGCACTACAGAATAAACCCGAACAAAAAGAAGATCATGAACAGATTATGGATCTAATTAACAATCTTATTAAGATGTTACAAAATAAAAAATATATAAAACCGAACAACGCTGACCTGATTTGTAAATTACTAACTGACAAATATGACAATGGATTTGATTATCCAATGGAACGTCAGGTCAGTGACTAATAAAAAAACTGATCTTTTATATTTAATTAACAAGTATAAACCACTTATTGTTGCATTGAGTGAAACATGGCTTAGACACGGTCGAATATTTGGTATTCCAGGTTATGTTTGCATTCGTAATGACAGAACTGATGGCTACGGTGGTGTTGCCATCTTAATCAAAAACAATGTTGCATTTTCCCAAATAACATTACCCAATCAGAATCAGTATTCTTTAGTTGATTTCGTTGCTGTACGTGTAAATAATGTATCTTATGCCTCTGTATATATTCCAAAGTCATCCTCCGCTGCTCTACAAGAGATGAGTGATATTTTTTGTTCATTGAAAAGCCCTGTCTTGATAATGGGAGATTTTAATTGTCATCATCAGACGTGGGGATGCGGTGTAAATAAAAGTGATGGTGTACGTTTGCTACAAATATTAGATGACAATAATTTATGTGTATTAAATACTGGGTCACCGACTAGACGTACCAAGCCCAATGAATTGCCGAGTGCTGTGGACTTGTCGATTTGTTCCCCTAGTTTGGCCTTATCACTCACTTGGTCGGTCTTCTGTTCTTCTACACTAGGCAGTGATCATTTTCCCCTAGTAATAGCATCCCCCGACAAATATCCCATCAGTGAAAAGCGTCCCCCTCGATTAAAGTACAGATTAGGTAAAGCTGATTGGGAAAAATTTAAACAGGTCCTTGAAGTTAAAATGTCACAGTTACCTGAAATACTTCAAGGAGGAGAAGATGATTGCTCTCGAGCCTTAGCCCTTTGCATGCTTGAAGTAGCGGATGAGATTTTCCCTGTAAAAAGTTCCCGCACAAACAATTTACCTATGCCTCCTTGGTGGAATACTGAATGTTCAAATGCAGTACGAAGAAGAAAGGAAGCGGAAAGAGAGTATAGTGTGGATATGTCGGAAGAAAATTTAAATAAACTGACTGGTATAATTAATGAGACTAGAGATTTTTTGAGGGATAGGAAATTTGAGGGATGGAGATCATTTTGGGCCTCCCTTTCTCCTAGAACTTGTCCTTCGGAGGTCTGGAGTAACATAAAGCGTTTTAGAAATGCTTTTAATCAAAACCGTTGTGGTGTTCAGTTGTCTCCTGCTTTAGCTGACGATTTTCTTGACAGATTGGCCCCTGCAACTGCTCCTGAAAAAAATTCTTTGTTGCCTTGTTGCGCATTATATCCTGGAGTAAAAGAATCGAATAGTTTAAACTTGCCTTTTTCTTTATACGAGCTTAAAGGGGTATTGTCGAGTGTTAAAGATTCTTGTCCTGGAGAAGATGGAATACCCTATGCTTTCTTTTCAAATATGGGAGATTCCTCACTTTTATATTATTTAGAAATAATTAATTCAATAATGATTTCTGGGAACATTCCTACCTCTTGGAGAACTCAAGAAATAGTTCCTATACTGAAGCCTAAAAAATCTCCAGATGAACCGGCTGCTTATCGACCTATAGCCTTATCTTTGGTTATTGCTGTTTTAAAATACTGGTTTATTAATGAAAACTTTATTAAACATTGATTTGTAACATGTGCCTAGGTCGGACATTTTTATAGAAAAGGTGAAGGGCACAGATCAGTGACAAGTGTGGCTAACACATGAAAATAGTGTTGCCAACACGTTCCCTTTTTTTGTTTAAGTCTTATCAACTCAAAGCATCTGACATAATTTTTAACATCTTATTTTTAACAATAAGTGAGTAGGCATTACATAGATGTAATAATTCCAGTTACAGTAAATTAATACACACAAAATACAAATTAATACTAATAATACACAGTTAAATAATAGGTACTTAGATATTACACTGACTCATCACAAAACATTATAATATCCTTACTTTCTAAGCAATATTTCCATTAAAACCTTTCTAAAAATTAAACTAATTAACAATAATAGTCCTTAAGATAGGAGGGTTTACGGATTTCCCTCTTGGGTCTAGGAGATGATACATTTTGTTGGTTATGAGGTTGGGGAATAATATTAGACAGAACAGCATTTTGTTCTATTTGAGGAGATGGAGTGTCTATCAATGGTGGGTTTTGTGAAAGATTACCGATAGTGACATCAGAATATGTATCGTTTTGTGTACAACTCATGTTCTTTGAACCTAACTCAGTGTCAACAATTCCTTTCCCATCCAATGGAGAGCCTGCCCGAGATGGAGGAGGCACTTCTTCTAAATGGCGAATGTGTGCTAGATCGCGTCTGTATGAAGTATCATTGACATTAACCAAATAAGATCTATCAGAAAGAACATCCTCAACAATACCTGGAGTCCAAGATTTACTTACTGATGGCTGTACTTGTACTGAAACCGGCTGACCAATCTCTAAAGTTATTGCCTTTTTTGCCCTCTTATCAAATACTTGCTTAGTGTCTTTTCGTCTTTTTTCTATGTCTTTAGAAACATCTTTTACAATCTGTGGTCTTAGGAGACTAGGAACCACTGGTAAGACACCTCGGGTTCTCCGAGAGTAGAGTCGTTGCACTGGGCTGGAATTTAATTTATTAGGTGTATTTCTTAAGCATAACAAACTGAGCCAGAAATCATCATTACCTTCAGCAGATTTAAGCAATAACTTTTTTGCTATTTTGACTGTAGCTTCTGCTTTTCCATTGCCCTGTGGATGATTGGGAGAAGATGTTATATGAAAAAAGCTCCATTTGTTAGAAAATTCTGTGAATTCCTGATTAACAAAGTTTGTACCACCATCTGTCACTACCCTTTCAGGGACCCCATGTCTAGCAAAGTTCTTTTTACAACAGTCAATTACTGACTTCGCTGACAAATCTTTAAGTATATCAAGTTCAAAGAAGTCTGAATAATGATCTACTGTAACTAAGTATTTTATTTGTTTGCCATCCCGAGTAAAGAAGAAAACATCCATTGAAATCATTTGAAAGGGATATTCAGGAATCTTATGAGTTTGCATGGTGAACTTTTGTTGACTAGGTTGATATTTATTACAAGTTTGACAACATTTAATCATTTCCTGAATGTCCTTGGACATTGAAGGCCAGAATACCGCATCTCTAGCTAGTTTTAATGTATTTTCTATACCAGAGTGGGCTTTATGTAATTTTTGCAGAATTGTTGTTCTTAGTCTTTGGGGAATAAGAATAGCTTGATTTTTTAATATCAGTCCTTGGTATGTAGTTAAATCATTTTTAATGCTATAGAACGGCTTTAAGGCATCTGGAATATCCTTAAAATATGTGGGCCATCCATTAATAACATACTGTATAAGTTTCTGGTAGTCTTCATCCTGGCTTGAATTTAATTGAACTTCTTTTAAGCAACTATCAGAAATTGGGAGGTTCCTTAGAGGGTTAACATTTTCTATTATTTTAAATATCTTCATATCTTTGGATCTGTCTATATCTTTACAGTCTAAATAGAACCTAGACAGTGCATCTGCCATAACATTTTCTTTTCCTGACACAAAGTGCAATTCTAGACTGTATCGTTGTAACGTTAACAGCATAGATTGTAAACGTTTGGGTGCATGCAAAAGAGGTCTTTTAAATATGCTTAACAAAGGTTTGTGATCAGTTTTAATTATGGTTTTAGCATTACCCACAATCAATTGGTCAAACCTGGTACAAGCGAAGACTACTGCGAGGAGCTCCTTTTCTATCTGGGCATATTTTCTTTCAGTAGATGTCAGACAGCGAGAAGCATAAGCCACTGGCTGGTTTTCCTGAAACACCGCTACGCCCAATGCTCCTTCGCTAGAATCACATTCAATCATAAGTGGTTTGTTTTTATCATAATATTTTAAAGTTTGAACATCACTGATTATGGTTTTAAGCTTTTCAAACTCTTTCTGGGCAATACCATTCCAGTTCCAGGGTGTTTTCTCGTGAGTAAGCTGTCTTAGGTGTGACGATTCAAAACTTAATTTTGGAATGAATCTACTAAGGTAAGTCACCACCCCTAGAAATCTTTGTATTTCTTTCTTATTCCTTGGGACTGGTATGTTTTGTACAGCTTCCACTTTCGCTGGATCTGGTTGTAGACCTTGATTTGTAAAAACATGACCATAGTATTTAACTGATGTTTGTAATAGCTTCATTTTGTCTTTATTAAGTTTACAATTAAATTGTGTCAATCTATTCAATAAATTTTCTAAATTAGTATTGTGATCTAAAACTGCCTCAGACATAGACTCTCCTACACCATAGACTAATAGATCATCGACCAGTACTTCTACTCCTGTTAGTCCTTGAGTTATTTCACTCATTTTCATTTGGAAATAATCAGGTGAAGAAGAAATACCAAAAGGTAGCACTTTCCATCTATATTTCCCAAAAGGGGTCCAGAAAGTTGTCAGTTTACTACTTTCTTCTGATAGATTTAAATGCCAAAATCCCTTTTTTACATCCAAGGTGGAGAAAACCTTTGCTTGGCCTAACTCGGGTAGAATTTCATCCACTGTAGTGAACTGATAGTTAGGTCTTTTAATAGCTTTATTTAAAGGAATGGGGTCCAAGCATATACGAAACCTATTGTTTATAATCTACCTTCAGATTTTTGATTTTCTCCGCCTCGGTGCGACAGAGGCGAAGGGGCGGAGGTAGAGGTCGAGCGCTGGGCTCGGCGTGAATAGTAGTTCGTATTGAGACGTGCTGGGCGTCGAACGAATATTATAGTAGCCATAGAATCGGGTGAAAGCGCACGCGCATTGATTAAATCGACTTGTGGAGTCATTTCGCGGCACCCAGTTATACTAGTTGGGCAGTACGGTTGGCGACGCTGTGAATGTCGAACGGGTTATTGATAATATCATTGGTTTGCCTTGTCACGGGAGTGCTCTTGGGAAAGCACCGAGGCTTGTGTGGTTAGACTAATACGGAGTGAGTGTGGTGGCTCGCGTTAACGGCGTGGCTTGCAGCGGCGTGGAGGAGTCGTCCGGAACTACCAGCAAACCATCGCAAGGTCATATACACTCATTATACACATACACAGTTACACAACTTGCGAGGGGTCAAGGAAGTGAGACCGGCTCGAAGAAATGAGGTAAGGGTGGCTGTGGGTTCAGAAATTGTAATATTGTTCGGAGGCGCGTATCGCGTCTATTTGATCCCGTTAGGACGGCGGCTGTTCTGAGACCTGTCTCCCATGGGCCCGAGATAAGGTTCGGCTGAGTCCTGGCGCGATCAAAATCTGGTAGCAGAGCTTGGTTTATTTAAACCCACTTTGTAAAAATTAGTAGGTACTTGGTACCAATTTACTTTGTAAAAATTGTGTTCATGTACAAATTCAACTTGTAGGTAGTAGTACATTGACCTACATACCAGTGTATACCTCAAGTTGAGTTTGGAATTATTAATAATAAGTACATAAATGGAATGTGAATGTTCGTTGATAAAATAATTTGTTATTTACGTTCGGTTACGCACAAATATAACCTCATCACAAATCGTGTTATGATTGTCAACATTTGAGACATAGAGGAATAACCTCTAGAGCACGTAGAGGAATAAGTTCAAGAGTTGGCATAGCGTCGTAGATTTATTCACTCAACGAATATATTATTATTGTTAGTTCCGGATACAATAATTGTTATTTTTTTTGGTTATTGTTATTTATTATTGCATAATCGCGTATTGAAGTTGGTACTATGGCTCCGTCAGTAACGAAAACTATCGCAGCCAGAATCGAAGCTGAATTGAGATGGTTTTCATCGGTTGTTACGTTGGTAGGTCGCACCGATCGTGAAGATGCGTTATTGTCACGCGCTCGGCAAGTTGACGAACGATATGACGCCGTGTTAAAGTGTCACGCTGAGTATTTAGCATGTCTCGAATCGACGGATCTGTCGTCGGTGGACAAGGATGCTCAGGTGGTACGGGGCAATGTGGACCAGTGTGGGGAAATGTCCATGAGCATAATCCAGGCGGCGGCCGACATTGAGCGATCGCGCATGGGTGACGTCAGGGAATCATGTCGGCCAGCAGGCGTAGGAATTCAGGCGCC
The DNA here is from genome assembly GCA_949316265.1 of Diarsia mendica. Lineage (NCBI taxonomy): Eukaryota > Metazoa > Arthropoda > Insecta > Lepidoptera > Noctuidae > Diarsia > Diarsia mendica. The sequence continues at coordinate 19,520,782 of OX438897.1, forward strand.
GTTGCCACCAGTACATGTACCCGAGTTTAGCGGCGAGTATGCCGATTGGCCGCGATTCCGCGATATTTTTAATAGTGTCGTGCATTCGCGTACGGATCTCTCGCCCGCCTACAAGATGGCTCAATTAATGGGTAGGCTTAACGGTGAGCCGCACGACATCTTGACCCACCTGGAGATTACGGACGCCAGTTATGAGACGGCATGGGGCCTATTAATCGACCGATATGATAATCGGCGATTAATAGTTGATGGCCTCATCGATAAGATTTTTGAAATCCCGAAGGTGTCTAACGTGTACGAAATAAGGGCGAAAATCCTTAATCCGGTCACGGTTGCGGTGAACACGTTAGATCGACTTAAGTTGTCGTTAGGGGACAATAAATATATCATCGTCAATAGGGTTTTACGGAAGTTGCCGATCGACGTGGTGGCGCGCTTTGAGCAGTCACATGGTGGCGAATCGACGGACCACCTCCCAAGTTACGATGACTTGAGGGTGTTTTTAGAAGGCGAGTGCCGGCGGGCGGATTGCCAAGGGGCATCCACGTCGCACCCTCCTCTGTCAACCCGACGTACGAGCGGGCCCAAGCCGGTTGAGCCCCGTCGGGGGGGGAAGAAATACCACGCCCTCCAATCGGAAGTGTGCGCCTTCTGTCGGAAGGAAGGGCACGGTCTCGCCGCATGCGCGGACTTTAAGGCGCAGCGGGTGCATAGACGAAGAGGGGTGGTCAAGCAGCGCTATTTGTGCTTCCGCTGCTTGGGGACTCACTTTGTACGTGAGTGCCACAGGACCACTAACTGTGGAACCTGCGGAGGAGCCCATCACGAGTTGCTATGCCTGGCGGAGAGTAGGGAGGTGCACGGAGCCTCGCCGGGAGGTCACCCCCCCTCTCCTAAGCCAGATTCGGGTGGTCGGTCACCCCCCCCTAGGGGGGGTGGGTCGGCCAGGAATCAGCGGTCGCCGCCCCCTCGGGGGGGTGGGCCAAGGGCTGATCCAGAGCACAACCCGATACCGTCGTCTTCCCCGCGGGGGGGGGATAGGCACCGAGACTCGGGCAGGGGCCCGGAGGTAGTACAGACGGGTTACGCGGCGTACTCGAATGCGTTGGGGGGCATGTTGCCACCCCCGAGTAGTCGCTTCTCCCCGCCTCTCGCAGAACGCCCTCGGCTGACGGCGCGCCCGCCACCGTTCGGAAGGATGCCAGTAGGCTACTTCCGACCGGCACGGATGTCACCGATGGGTCGGGAGGGTTACTACCCGGGTTGGGACCCGTATACTGGGACAGTATTTACTCCCCCTCCGGCAGGGGAGGAGGGAGGTGCCTCCTATTAGCAACTAGCAGCCTGTTCGTCAGTGGTGCCCACCCCGACAGTAACGGTATTATTACCGACGGCTAGGATTACTGTCAGGGGTACTGACGGACAGCCGGTGCACGTGCGAGCACTGTTAGATTCAGGGGCACAAGGTTGTATTGTGTCCAGCTGTTTAGTGAAAAAGTTGGGCCTTACATTAGAGCCATCACGGGATGGCGCCGTAGGTATAGGTGGCAATCGGGTGCCTCACCTCAGGGGTCAGACGACATTCCTGTTCGAGATGGGTGACACGGCATCGGTCACGCGGGTGAATGCCACGGCGATCGTTTTGGACGAAGTGGTTGGGGTCCTCCCTCAGACTCGGTTACCGTCTGCGGTAAAAGGGTTGACCAATGGATTGGAGTTAGCCGATCCCCACTTTGCGATCCCCGGACGGGTGGACGTTTTACTTGGGTCTGACGTTCTCGGGAAGCTGCTCCGAAGCGGCAAACGGGAGCTGCAACCAAACGGGGTTGTGGCCATGCGTACCGCAGGTGGTTACGCGTTATTGGGCCCAGTACGGGAACCACAGCACTCAACGGATTATAGCTCCATATATTATGGCAGCGTGTTATCCGACGTCCTGCAACGGTTCTGGGCAACGGAAGAGCCACCCACCGCTCTTAGAAATAACCCACGTGATGAGGAGTGCGAAACATTCTATCGATGTAACACGGTGCGCCTCCCATCGGGTAGATTTATGACAAGGTTGCCATTTCTGTCAACTCGACCTCCGCTGGGGAGCTCATGGAGTCTGGCAGAAAAGCGGTTAGTGGCAATGGAAAGGCGCATGAAGCGGGACTCCAACTTCCGACAGAAGTATGTGGAGTTCATGCGCGAATACCTGACGTTGGGTCACATGTCGGTGTCCAGGGTTGACTATCGTCATGAGGAGCATTATGTGTTGCCTCATCATGCTGTTTTGAAGACACCTGACTCAAAGATTAGGGTCGTGTTCGACGGGAGCGCGGAGACGTCTAGCGGGGTGTCCCTGAATCAATGTCTCCATGCTGGTCCTAAGCTGACCAGAGACATTGCAGACATTCTCACGGACTTCAGGAGACACCAGGTTGTCTTCGTTACGGACGTACGGATGATGTTTCGTCAAACTGAGATTCATCCAGACGACCGTCGGTTCCAGCTGATATTGTGGCGAGAGAGCCCAGAGGAACCGATGGTCACGTACGAGCTCAACACAAACACGTACGGATTAAAGCCCAGCCCATATGTAGCCATGCGTACGCTACGAGAACTGGCTGATCAAGAACGGCTCCGCTTTCCCCGCGCGGCTGCTGTCATTGATAGGGACGTCTATGTAGACGACATTTGTACGGGCTCAGACAGTATTGAGCAGGCGCTCATCTTAAGGGATGAATTGGTGGCGCTCATGGCCTCCGGTGGCTATGAACTCAGGAAATGGCTGTCGAACTGCCCAGAGGTACTGGCAGGACTGCCAACTGAGTATCAACAAGACCCGCATTTGTTTGAGGATTCGGAGAATCTTCATGCGTTGGCCATTTTAGGGGTCCAGTATCGACCGAGTCAGGATGCCTTCACATACAGTTGTGAGGCCGAGTTGCTGTCGAAGACCTGGACCAAGCGATCGGTCCTTTCGACTATCGCACGAACGTTCGACCCAACCGGTTGGATCGCGCCGGTCACGTTCATGGGAAAGTGCTTCATTCAGAAGCTTTGGTTGGCTCAACTAGGTTGGGATGATCAGCTCACGGAGGAGCTGGCTCGGGAGTGGTCGGCATTCGTCACCACCTTACCACAGATCTCAGAGATTGAGATCCCGCGTAAACTGCTCCCGCAGGCAGGAGTCAAGGTCACCCTGCACGGGTTTTGTGATGCGTCGGAGAAGGGGTACGCGGCCGCAGTCTACCTGAGAACAGGTGAGACCGCTGGTAGGGGAACGGTACGCTTGGTACTGGCCAAGAGCAAGGTTGCACCTGTTCGGACTCGTTGGACGATTCCGAAGATGGAACTGGCAGGTGCAGCCCTTCTGACGCGGCTCTTGAACCATGTGGTGCGGAATTTGCGTGGTACGGTGGCTCTGAACGAGACGGTCTATGCATGGACTGACAGCCGAATCGTGTTATGCTGGTTGCAGACTTCGGTCCACACGCTCGAGGTATTTGTGGCCAACCGAGTCTCACAAATAAATAGCTCAGAGACTCCTCTGGTCTGGAGACATGTTCCAGGTGAGATTAATCCGGCTGACTGCGCTTCACGCGGCTGTCCGGCGCCTGCTTTGGTTGAACATTCTCTTTGGTGGGGGCCACAATGGCTGGAACAGCCACATGCGGAGTGGCCATTTAATGAGTGCGGTCGACATTCATTACCCCCAGACCAAGGCTTGAGGCTGAATGTGACTACAGTGGAACCCGCCACCGTAGACCACACCCTCTTGGAACGATATAGTTCGTTAGGGAAGTTACTTAGAGTAACGGGATGGGTAATGAGATTTTGTCAAAATTGTCGTTGTCCTGTCGCGCAGCGAAACATGTCGCCTATAATGGGACCTGAAGAACAGCGAAAGGCTCTCTCACTCTGGGTGAGAGTCGTTCAGAGGAATGAGTTCCAGGACGAAATTAGGGTCTTGAAGACTGGCGCAGGTCGATTGAAAAAAGGTCTTGTCCGCCTCAACCCGTTCATTGATGAGCATGGAATGCTCCGGGTGGGAGGACGATTACGGAATGCCGACTTGCCCTATGCAGCGCGACATCCTCTAATTCTCCCCAAGAAGGGAGCTTTGGTGGAGTTGTTGGTTAGGGACCGTCACACCAAGAATTCACACGCAGGCTGTAACACCCTTCTGGGCATTTTGCAGCGTGAATTTTGGATTTTATCGGCCCGCAGAATCATACGGAGCGTTGTGTTTCGTTGCTTGCCTTGTTACCGACTCAAGGCAGCCACAATGCAGCCACAAATGGGAGATCTCCCGGCCGATCGAGTCACGGAGGCTCGGCCATTTGCTGGCGTAGGGACAGATTTCGCGGGGCCTTTCATGGTCAAGACATCGCACCTTCGCAACGCGAAGTCGGTTAAGGCATATCTGTGTGTCTTCGTGTGTCTGGCGACCAAGGCCGTTCATTTGGAATTGGTGGCCGATCTCTCTACGGAGGCCTTTCTGGCGGCGTTAGATCGATTTGTTTCTAGACGGGGAGTACCGTCACTGATTCGGTCGGACTGTGGTACCAACTTCAAGGGCGCCGACCGGTGCTTAAAGGAAATTGTATTGTTTTTAAGTCAGAATGAGCGAGAGATTGGCACGGGCCTCGCCAGTCGGGGCATTTCGTGGTATTTTAGTCCACCTGGATGCCCCCACTGGGGTGGAATTTTCGAGGCAGTAGTCAAGTCTTCCAAGACTCACTTGTATCGGGTCATCGGCTCAACGATTCTCACCTTTGAGGAGTTGTCAACGGTGTTTTGCAGAATTGAGGCGGTCTTAAACTCGCGACCTTTGTGCCCGTTGAGCGCTGACCCGAATGACCTTGAGGCCATGACCCCAGGTCATTTTTTGATTGGCCAACCACTTAACGCCTTGCCGGAATATCCGTATACTGATGTCAAGTTGTACCGGTTGTCACGGTATCAGATGTTACGGCAAATGAGCCAAAATTTTTGGAAGCGATGGTCGCTGGAGTATTTGCATATTCTACAGCAACGCGTTAAGTGGACGGACAGGACGACCCCACCCTGCGTTGGAGACCTCGTTCTGGTTAAGGATGCTAACCTATCACCGTTGTGTTGGCGACGGGGGCGCATTGTTAACCTGATTACGGGCAAGGATGGGTTTCCAAGGATCGCAGACGTCCAGGTGAGGGACTCGATCCTTAGACGGGCAGTTTCAACTTTATCTCGACTCCCGGGAGTTTGAGCGGACCGACAACGGGTCGGTCCGGGGGGGGTGATTGTTTATAATCTACCTTCAGATTTTTGATTTTCTCCGCCTCGGTGCGACAGAGGCGAAGGGGCGGAGGTAGAGGTCGAGCGCTGGGCTCGGCGTGAATAGTAGTTCGTATTGAGACGTGCTGGGCGTCGAACGAATATTATAGTAGCCATAGAATCGGGTGAAAGCGCACGCGCATTGATTAAATCGACTTGTGGAGTCATTTCGCGGCACCCAGTTATACTAGTTGGGCAGTACGGTTGGCGACGCTGTGAATGTCGAACGGGTTATTGATAATATCATTGGTTTGCCTTGTCACGGGAGTGCTCTTGGGAAAGCACCGAGGCTTGTGTGGTTAGACTAATACGGAGTGAGTGTGGTGGCTCGCGTTAACGGCGTGGCTTGCAGCGGCGTGGAGGAGTCGTCCGGAACTACCAGCAAACCATCGCAAGGTCATATACACTCATTATACACATACACAGTTACACAACTTGCGAGGGGTCAAGGAAGTGAGACCGGCTCGAAGAAATGAGGTAAGGGTGGCTGTGGGTTCAGAAATTGTAATATTGTTCGGAGGCGCGTATCGCGTCTATTTGATCCCGTTAGGACGGCGGCTGTTCTGAGACCTGTCTCCCATGGGCCCGAGATAAGGTTCGGCTGAGTCCTGGCGCGATCACCTATCATTTTTTTGTATTAGAAGGATATTGCTTACCCAGTCCGTATGAGATGTTTCTTTAGTGACAATTCCTTCCTCCTCTAATCTTTCCAATTCGGATTTAAGTTTGGGGCGGAGTGCCACTGGTACACGACGTGCCTTCTGGATGACTGGTGGAACCTCTGAATCAACTTCAAGATGTACTTCACCTGAAAAGCTTCCCCTACCTTCAAAGACTGATTTGTATTTGTCAATGATTTCATGGGTATTTCTAGAGTATCTGCAAGTCACTTCTTTACAAAACTTAACTAACCCCATCTCAAGGCAAGCCCTACAGGACAGAAGAGGAATATGTTGACAGTGAACAACCTGAAAAGTTATTTTAAATTTGGAAGGTTGGTTTGCAATTTTTGTTTTTAATACTAAATCTATTTCCCCATGTATGGTAATATTATGCCCACCAAAACTAAATAAACACTTTTTAGATGGTCTCAATTTTTTTAAAACATACTCCTCCCCAAGCATGCTTTGCACATCCTTCAATCCTATTAGACAATCATCAGCAGCTGTGTCAAGCAAACATGTAGTTTCACACCAGTCTTGATCTTTCTTGTAGCTTAATTTGCATTCTGCAAGATTCTTCTTGTACTGGTTAGCTATTTTGTTTATAACCATCATGTCTTCCTCATTGTCTGATTGTATGTTTTCTTCCTTTTCTTGAATTATTTGTTTCACCTGCTTCTTTTTCTTACACACATTTTCATTGTGGTTGCGGCCTTTACAATTGGAACATGTATTGCCCCAGGCCGGACACATCTCCTTCTTGAAAATATGAGTATTGCCACAGAAACGGCATTTACCTTTTTTTGTTTCTGTGATTTTTTTTATATTTTCCTCTGGTATACGCCCAGACATATTTTTAAGCTGTGCATTAGTTGCTTCTGCTGATCTGCATATGTTGACTGCTTCGTCTAAAGTTAAAGTATTTTTCTTTAATAATTCTTTTTTGATGTTCATGTCTCTTATGCCCAATACGATTTTATCCCGTACCATCTCATCTCTATTATCTTTGTAATGACATTCTGTAGCAAGTTTTAGCAGCTTACTGTAGAAGATATCAAATCCTTCATCAGTTTGATTGTGGCTCCAAAATATGTACCTGTTGTAAATTATGTTCTTTTTTGGTACCATTTTTGCTCCCATTGCATTGAGGACTTGTGTACATGTGAGGACCTCGTCCGATTTGAGGCCAAAATAGCCATATTTTGACAAGGCTTCTTCGCCGATGGCGCCAAAAAGTACACCGATTTTTCTTTGTTCGTTCGCTGCTGGCCACTCGTCCATGCGAGTGGCGCGACAATAATTTGTCCACGCCGACTCAAATGCCTTGTAAGCATCCTCCGGGTCTATATTTATGTTGACTGGGGATGGCCATGGAACATTGACATTGGCGTTAATGGTATTTATCTGTTCCTGCATTGATTGCAGAAGCTGCGTCTGCAGCTTTAGAACTTCTGCTAAATCCATATTCATTTTAGCCTTTTATCCTTCACTTGAGACAATTTATGAATTTAGTGATTTACCGCTGCCACCATGTTTTATAATACTGGTTTATTAATGAAAACTTTATTAAACATTGATTTGTAACATGTGCCTAGGTCGGACATTTTTATAGAAAAGGTGAAGGGCACAGATCAGTGACAAGTGTGGCTAACACATGAAAATAGTGTTGCCAACAATTGCTAAAGTTGCAGAACACCTGGTTAAGAACCGTCTTGAATGGCATATCGAAAGAAATAATTTGCTTTCGATTTCTCAATACGGCTTTCGTAAATCTAAAAGTACCATGGACAGTTTAAGTATCTTTACCACAGACATCAATTTGGCCTTTTCTAATAATTTATCGGTGGTTGCTGCATTTTTAGACGTTTCGGCAGCTTATGACAATGTAATCATATCAGTGCTCAAAAATAAACTAATAAAATTGCAGGTGCCGTCAATTTTAGTTAATTTTATTATTAATATCTTATCTGTTCGCTTTATATTTGTAATAACAAACCAAGGTTCAAGAGTTTCACGAACTGTTTATAAGGGATTACCTCAAGGGTCTGTACTTAGCCCGTTACTTTACAACATTTATACACATGATCTTGAGGCGTCATTAAATGGTATCGTTAATGTTTTACAATATGCTGACGACCTACTTATTTATTCAATAAACATGTCTATCCCAACTGCATGTAATTCATTAACAGAATCCCTCGCGTCATTAAAGGTTTGGCTTGATAATAATGGACTGGATTTATCAGCTAACAAAAGTTCTGTAGTAGTTTTTTCTAGAAAACGGGATTTTCCGCCACCTAAAGTTTCTTATTGCAATCATACTCTAAATGTTGGGGAGGAAGCTAAATTTTTGGGTTTAATTTTGGATAAGAAAATGACAGGTAAATCTCACCTAAGCTATATTTGGATAGATGTGAAAAACAGTTGAATATTATGAGATGCCTCTCGGGTGTGTGGTGGGGTGCTCACCCTTTTAACCAGAAATTGTTATACAATGCTATAATTCGTAGTATTTTGGATTATGGTACCTTTCTATTAGAAGGTGGTAGTAAAAAATGGTTCAAAAAGTTAGATAATATTCAATCTAAAGCCCTTAGAATCATTTCCGGTGCAATGCGTTCGAGTCCTTTAGATGCGTTGCAAGTAGAGTGTGGTGAACCTCCTTTATATTTGAGAAGACAACTGTTAGCTGATAGGTTTGTATTTAAAATCATGCAATTTTCCAACCATCCATTGATCATTAGGCTAGATAATCTAAATTCTTTGATTGAAAGCTCCAACTATTGGAGATGCAAATCTGTTCCTTGTTTAATTACTAGTTACAGGAAGTTTAGGCTACTTGAATCGCCGGTGCATAATGCACCAAAGTTAGCAATATTTAATGATAACGTTTTTGACTCTCTACTTTTGGAGCCTGAAATAACTTATGATATGGGTATCGCCAAAACTGATTCTGGAGCGAATTCTAAATTTATCAGTAATATTGATGATAAATGGAAAGACTGGCATTTAATATTTACAGATTCTTCTAAAACGCTGGATAGCTGTGTAGGTGTAGGAGTTTATCATGCACAGTATAAGCTAATCCAAAAAATAAAACTTCCTCCGGAGTCTTCCGTTTATACAGGGGAGTGCTTTGGAATATTTAAGGCACTAGAATATGTTTTGTTAGCTAAGTTAAAAAATACTGTTATATTTTCCGACTCTAGGAGTGCGTTACAGGCAATTGAGAAGTTCCCATTTAAAATGAAGGCTTTCTATCCTGTTTTATTTGATATTAAAAATGTATTATATAAACTAAGGTTGAAGGGCCAATCTGTACATTTTGTTTGGATTCCTAGCCACTGTGGCATAAAGGGAAATGACAAAGCGGATGGTTTGGCCAAGGAGGCTGTCAATGATGGAGACACTTTTCCTTATATAAACTTTTCCCATGATATCATGAATTTACCTAAGTCATATCTTCGCGATGCCTGGAATATCTCATGGGGAGAGAGTGCACAAACAAAAGGAAAATATTATTACTTTATTCAACCTCTTATTCCAATTAAGCCGTGGTTTTTCAAGGCTAAGTGCTCCAAATTGGTTGTTAGTCAAATCATTCGCATGCGTTTGGGTCATGTATGTACTCCTTACCATCTTGCCAAGCTCCGTATTGTAGAGGATAACATGTGTGAATGTGGGGAGGATGTTGGTACCTTGGACCATATATTTTTTTCATGTTCTCGTCATGACCGTTCTGATTTCCTTAATTCCCTTATTAGTTTAAAAACCCCTTTCCCCACTCGTATGATTTGTTTATTACTTATCCCAATAATATATTATGATATAATTGCCTCTTTCCTGTATAAAAATGATATTAAACTTTAGTTTATTTATTATATTGTACATAATATATTATATTATTGACTTACCTGATCCATATTTTCTATCACTGTAATCCTTTCCGTTCCGTTTTTTATTTCCCTGTTTCCCAAATTTTTACCTGAAAATGGCACAAAGTCCAACTAGTGCCACACCAAAAAAAAAAAAAAAAAAAAAAACAAACTCAACACTACAGTGCATTTTAGAGGTTATTTGTAAAAGCTATTCGTTTATTTTTACTTTCAAACATTAAATGAACTGTTTATTAGCCGGAGATTATTTTATAAATATCTAACATGCAAGTTTCAAGAACAGAGATCTTGAAATTGTACAAACATCTCATGTTGTATTCCAAGTCGCTGACACTGACTGATCCGACGTATTTTAGGCGCAGAGTTGCCACCGAATTTAGAAAAAACAAAGCATTAACAAAAGATAAAGATATAACGTTCGCATACGAGGTAATTATCCACTTATAAATCTGTAAATTATGTTATTCATTACGTATTTTAGAAATAACTATCTGTGCTTCATGTAAGTTAATTATCTAAAGTTCTATAAGGTCGTTGTTTCTAAGCGGAATATTTCATAATCGGGATTAACCTTGATCATAAATAAATGTCAAATCAACCTGTATTGGCCCTCACTTGGCACAACATCATTCAATTTATACAAACTCAAAGAAGTTTCCTGCCATGATCTATTACTACATTCAACACAGGCTTTTTATTGCCTTTACTTTAAATTATTAATACCGTTTGAATTATATTTTATTTTAAACTGTGTCTAAGATAAATAAATAACAAAATTAAATAAATCACCAAACTGCAAAGATGCAAAATGCAATATTAAAAACAATAGCGCATGTCCCATGGTTTATTACTACAGCTGAAATCCATGCTCATCTCAATGTGACCACTGTGAGAGAGGAAATCCAGGCCTCCACAGAAAAATATAAACACTGGCTGGAAAAACACCCGAACAAACTCGCCGCAAGTGTCATCACGCGCAGCTAACAAAAACGTCTTAAGAGAAAAGACATTCTGTAATATAGAATGACATTCTAAGATAGCAAGTAATATGACTTTGTGAATAAGAGTAGCTGTTCTCGCTGGAGAGGGCACTCGACCTGCCAAGAAGCCCACAAACTATCTGCTTATAGTTGGATTACTGATTGCAGATAAGCACAGAGGAAAAAAAAAACTCAATAAGACACCTGATATCGGCCTAGCATTGCCATCCATCTGTTTAGGAGAAAAGTGTCCTCAACCTCTTGTCTGGTCAAATTTAACTGTGTCTGGCCGGCCTGGCTTTTGTTAGGGATTATAATTATTTTCTTACTTCTATCACATTGTTCTTTCAAAAGTCAATTCAATATCACGGAAAGTTGATGATCCCGATAGAGTGACAGCTTTGAAAGATAAAATTAAAAACATTCACATTATAAGCATGGGACTGCAAAATTGGACAAAAATAACAAACATTTATAACTGGATGACCTTTGCCAGAATGGAGTGAAGTTTCTGATACTGTAAATATTTGAGGACAGAGAAAAATGTTTTTTTTTGCTGCTTTGAGGCTCAATAATCTGACTGTTATTAGCGGACAAGTATGGCTTTCTGATTTTTAGAGATGCCAAAACTATAGGACTCACAACTGGCAATATGTGGATACATTACATACATTTGTTTAATCATTCCTCCCCCATCCCCGATAATAAAATTGTATTAGGCTATATTTTAATTGAGACCAATAAACGATTATTATATTATTTGTTTAATCATTTCAGAAAGGGGAAGCACTGTTGAAACGCGGTGCTGTTGTCTAACATGCTGCTCAACCTGCTTTACCGCCCACATGCCGCTGCACTCCGCATGTGTGTTGCGTTCAAGCACACCATCGATTACTCCAAAGTGCCTAAGATCAATGAGAGTGATTTGACTGAACAGTTCATACGGGGCAGCGGCCCTGGTGGGTCCGCGGTCAATAAGAATTCCAACTGCGTTTTACTGACACATGTTCCTACAGGTAATTAAGTTCTGAAATACTTTTTTTTTGTGTTATTATTTTACAATTTTGTTTTGTAGACACAGAATATACTTACCAATTGCTGTCTTGAGCAAGCATGGTGATCAATGAGATTGAAGAGACCTTTGCTCAGCAGTGGGATATTAATAGGCTGGTACCTATTATTATTATTATTACCGGCACGGTTCTTGAGCGCTCGGCGGAAGAGTGGGGATCGCTGTGCGCATCGCACACTTGATGACAAATAAAACGCACACCCGTTTATTAATTATTGGTCGTGAGGTAAGTGCAGCAGGAGTAAAGAACAAATCCCGAGTGACTATGACGCGATGCGCTACGGACCAATCACTGCACTTTCCCCGCCCCGCGTCTCACTTCATACCACCAAAGGGACCCAATAACTCACTTTGGCGTCAGCGCTCAAGAATCGTGCCGATCATTCAGTCTATTAATAAAATTTGAAATTTTATTTGTAAGAGTAGATTTTCACCTGGATAAGGTAGAGAAATACTAAGTTATTTGCCAAAATAATCTAAATATTCTACTCCATGAACAACTCAGCTCCTCCTAGTGAGAATCACATGATTTTAGTTACTTTATAATTTGTAGTGTAGATTAATTATATTACACACAAATGAATAGTAACAGTCCAAAGAAAATATATGATTTTGAGTAAAGTTACTTAATTGTATTCCTCTGTATATTACAGGTACAGTAATAAAATGCCACACAAGTAGATGTCAAGATGAAAATAGGAAGAAAGCACGTGAACTGCTAATAGCCAAGTTAGATGACGAGCTGAATGGCCAAGACAGCATAGCTGCCCAGCAAAAACGACTTGATAGCAACAAATACAAAAAAACAGAATATAAAAAGAAAAAGATTGCGCAAATGAAGAGTGAATGGAAGAAAAGAGAAGGGTTGGCTTAGTTTGACTTGTATTGTAATTATAAATAGCGAAACAATTTTATTAGAATTAGATTAAATAAGCAATAATTGAAATCTGGAGGCATTTTTATGTTATGTGGCTTCTGTTCATCAGTCCTTATCTCAATGACCTCTTTCGTCACCAAGACGGTACACCTCGACGCAAAATCGGGTGGGTCAGTGCGTGGATAGGTGATGAGCGCTGCTCGTCCAAACATTAGGTGAACTTGCATCAACGGTTTTCATAAAAGCCAATGCAACGAGAGACCGTTTCACCGCCCGACCACACGGAGACGAGAGGTGTTGAGTGAGAATCACCATAAAGGAATACCAAAATCTGGATGCAAATCACTCAAAAGTACTTTCAATGATTGCAGTCAATTGCAGACAACTTTGCACTCTTTTTTTTAAAGATATGCATTTTACTTGAGACTAGATGTTCTAGTTGCTTTACTGTTTTGAAAGGATGCTATATGTTGGTTCAGCATTTTCTGTATAGTTACCAATTCTGTGCAAGCAACAGGTAACGAATTACCATCCAAAACTACTTTCAAGAGACCACAGGCACCAGGGTTGCAGTGAACTTGCTGGTATTCAACTACTGATAGCAACTTTTTGACACTCAAGTATGATAAGTCGTTGTACGCTAAATTCAGATAACACAATACGAAGTTGCCAATACAACGTGCGTAGTCTTCAATCCTGACACTGCTGAGACAAAATGGGTCCGCGAATGGTCCTAACAAATCTCCAGCTATTGATTCTGCCTTTTTGGGTAAATCTTCAATGAGTGTCTGAGAGCTCGGAGTACGACTTTTCGCGATTTGTTTTTTTGAAGATATGCGTTTTATTTGAGTCTGAGAATCTCGTGAAAGAGAACTTGCAGTTCTTTTCAATGGTTGCACTACATGTATTTTTTCATTTGAAAGTAATTTACTAGCGCTAGAGTGAATGCTTGCTGTTGATATTTGAAGGGATGGTGATTTTACAAGATTATGTAAAGTCTCCAAGTAAATTTCGCGTTTCTTTTTTAAGTACACCATGAGTCGTTGTCGTCGTTTGAAGTTTTCGTCGTCTGTTAAGGGAAATTCTATACAAGTGTTCAATATAAGTCCCGCTCCCTCGTCGCTGATATGATTATCAGCTAAATTCAAATACCGTAGATGTCTATTACTTCTAAGAGCTTCAGCAAAATATTTGGCTCCCTCGTCCCCTATGTCGTTTGATGATAGATTTAAAGTAACTAAACTATTTTCGGCAGGTTGTAAATAGTGCAATGTTGCAGCGATTCGCTCACATACTTCGTCGTTAATGTTACATCTGGATAGCGATAGATTTTTAAGGCATGTGTTTTGTAGAAGCTCTTCATAATTAGCTTGTTTTAGCGGGCAGCCGTCTAAACATACGTCGGTGATTGTGGTGTATGGAAGCATCTTTCCAAGCTCGTGTACTACATACATGTCGATGCGGCAACTTTTGATCGTGAACATAGTCAGTTGTTTGTAGTTTGGTAAAATTAATGCTAGGATTTGCATTGGGACTCTAGGTATGGTCTCACCTTTCAGTTTAGCTATAAGTATCGCGGACAGCTGATTTTGGGCATCGTAGATGGCTGTTATTGGTAAAGTAGTTTCGCAGTCGATGGGTTCTTTACAGGTGCTGGTTGATCCACTGGCTGATGCAGTGATGACTGTAGCACTGCTGTCAACAGTAACATGTTTTTTTTCAAATGTTCTCGCTACACGTGTCTTGTGAGCTTTGATATCTAGAAGAAGTAAAGATTTTTTTATTATTATAAACCCATGAAAGTGTTGTGACTGCACTATCCCACAGTACATGCAGTACATTTTTATTTAATAATGCTGTATAAAACTGGCATGTAATCCTAACATGCAGCGCCGGGTCATAAGTTAAAATTTCAGGCAGTATAGGTACCTACCTGTCTTATGACAATTTTCTGTAAAGATGGTAACAGGAACTGGACTGGGAAACCTGCTGTATGCATTCATGAAACGAGTGACAAAATCGTCTTCACTATCAGGCCTAACCTTACTTGGAGGCACACTTCGAGACGTTGTTTTTGGGTTCATTTGAACGATTACACAAAAAATATACCTAAGAAGTAAAGTATTATCAGAATAAATATGTATTTCATGGCTCACTTCTTTTTACAACACCTGTATTTTAATTTAACCTACATTCATTGCAAATAAATGATTTGATTGATTGATTGATTGATTAAAATTAAATTAATATTACAAATTACGTAAATTTGTATAGCAAACACTAGATATTAAATATGCCTTTGACAAACATAGACAGTAAATCAGGAAGGCTCTGGGACTGTCCATAGTCCAGATCATGATATAAGCAATTCGTAGGATAAAGGTGGCTCATCCTATTTGTTTAGCTCAGCTAAAGCTGTTATCAGCCGCCTTGATGCCGCAACGGCTATCTAATCAAGCGGCTGAATCAATAAGGCAATGATTTTTAGGGTTCCGTACCTCAAAAACCAGAACCCTTATAGGATCACTCGTGCATGTGTCTGTCTGTCTGGCTATCCGACCATTCCCCCCCATCCTTGTCTCCGAAACTACTGAGCATAAATTTTTGAAAAAAATGCTGAAATTAGTTCAACACTCATAGATTACAGGAAAACCTTTAAGAAGTCTATGGTGCTAAAAATAAAACACAAAAAAGTGAAAAATAAAATAAGAAGAAAAATCAGCTTCTGAAGTCTGTGACTTTTGTTTTTTGATTTCATGTTTTTGCCACCGACTTCAGAAGCTGATTTTTCTTCTTATTTGATTTTTCACTTTTTTGTGTTTTATTTTTGTCGAAGTCGGCGGTTTTATTTTTTGTAAAAAAGTTTTTATTTTTCACTTTTTAGTGGTTCACATGTGCTTACCCCTTCACAACGTACCGGCGTGATGTTATGTTATGAACTGGTATAAACAATAGACAGACATGAGATTTCAGCAATCCCAGTCCATTTGCTATCATTTATTGAGGAGTTCCGTTGCCTATCTCCGAAGTTCTTCATCAGATCTTCACTAAATAGTTTTTATAACCTTTGTTGTAGTGAGTACAGGCGTGATATTATGTTGGGTGATGGCGTAAACAATGCTTAGATATGCTATAGCAACAATCGCGGTTAATCTGCTGTTATTTATTGAAGAGTTCCCCCGATTTCTACAAGATCCTATCATCAGATATTAAAATGGTGACAATGGGACCACACGGGAAGCACCAGCTTTCAAATAAAAAAGAACCATGAAAATCGGTTCACCCAGTCGCAAGTTATGAGCTAACAAACATAAAAAAAAAAAAAATACAGTCGAATTGATAACCTCCTCCTTTTTTGGAAGTCGGTTAAAAATAACATGGAAATGGAAAATCGCTCAATATCGACTTGCACATGAAGGGTTCCGTACCATTGTAGCAAATGGTACGGAACCCTTCATGTGCAAGTCCGTCTTCCGTCTTCCACTTGGCCAGTTTTTTTATGATCACACGACTCCAACAAAATGACGAAAGAAAGGACTTTGATAGCCAATAAGTAGTACTATCTTCCTAGTGCTGTCAAGACGGGCATGCTTTAGATAAGGATGCAACACAATTTCTCCACTTGGACGGATCGACGAGCGATTATACAACACACGCGATATTATCGGCACCACAACCACATGTAACTGTTCCTTTTTGTTTGGAGGGTGGGAAATCATCAAATTAATGACTCCTCCCGCTCTGGGCAGGGCAGTAGAGAGTGTCAGACTTCTACTGACTAAAAAGCACCCATGTTCCTTCTTAGGCCTTTGTGTCGAGGCCGCGGTATCTCTTTCGAACAACCCGCAACCCCGACGGGGTGTAACTGTTCCTAAATTTCATTTTTTTTAAGGATACGAGTTCATCAAATGACTCCTCTCACTCCAGGCGTAGCAAAAGGACGGAGTCGGAGTGTCAGACTCTTACTGACTAAACCCATCCGTGTTCGTTCTTATGCTCTTTGCGTTCCGCGGCCGCGAACTCCTTTGACCAAATTTCGCAACCCTGGCAGACACTGCCCCTAGAGTAGGCGGGCCCCGTCTTTCTAAATTACCTATTATATATTTTTTTTTTGGTGGGTGAAAAATCATCAAATGACCCCCCCCTCACTCTTGGGCAGAGCGAAGGGGAGTGTCAGACTTCTACTGACTAAAAACCAAACCCATGTTCCTTCTTCGCCTTTCGACAGTCCACAGCCCCGACGGGTTTCTAAATTACCTTAGGCTGATAACATTTTAGTACTAAGGTCGGTTTCCCCCGATGGATGATAGCTTTTTGTGAGTCGCGAGTAGAGCAAAGCGATATTCGTTTTTTTTTATTAGATCATTGCTTGCTTGAAGCGTTAAATATGTAAATAAAACTTCAGTATCGGCAATTCATCAAATACCAATAAAAACAGCTTTGCGAAGACCCATACCAATCTCTTAATCACAGTCACGTAACGATGGTTTACTGGTTTATGAGGGAAATATCATTGTAAAATGTCTACAATGTAGGTACTATCCTTGACCTACTTACGTTGAGGCTTCGTTCATCTCCCCTACCGCTTGCTAAAGTCACTTCCAAATCGATTATCTTAAACGTAACAGAGATGTGAAAACATACTAATGACTTTAAAACGATCATGAATAATTCATGATCTTGAGTTATGATGACTCATAACTGACAAATGTTTGCACTCTGTCCAGTGACAGGTCCATTTAAATCTTTGTAATTCTTCCTTCAAAATACCATCTCAGACATTAATCTGCAGTCTTCATGTGAGTTGACCAAGATTATGTTAGGATTATGCAAAGGATTATGTAAAGGATTTTTGTACTACATCTAGTACAAAAATCCGTGCCCTTGCGCCGAGGCCACGTGATGACGTGGCCTCGGCGCAAGGGCAAAGAAGGAACATGGGTTCGGTTTTTAGTCAGTAGAAGTCTGACACTCCCCTTCGCTCTGCCCAAGAGCGGGGGGGGGGGGGGGGGGTCATTTGATGATTTTCCATCCACCAAAAAAAAAAGGACCCTAAAAGAGACTATGACCTCTGAGTTTGTTTTCGGCTGTTTCTTCTCAGAGTAGTCAGTTTAGTCAACACCAGCCCCATCTAGTTTTAAAAAATTGACGTTAAGAGGGGTTTGTAAAAACCTATTTGCAAAAAAAACATCACAACACATATCATGACTCTACGTCCTTTAACCATCAGTATTCGGATTAGAACGATAAAGAACACATTCGTAGGCATTGGTTTTATTTCGGACGAAATCAGACGCTGCAACGTGGCTGTTCATTTATGTTTCTTTTCATGATAAAGAAATTAAAGTTTATCTGTTTCTTTCAATCATTCGATTGGCGAAATCCAAAATCGTGTGACCCGTTCATTAATCATCATAGTTATTCATATATTGTGTTCAGATGTTTCACGTCTAAGTATTGAAAGATGCTGAATGAAATTGGCTTAGGTACCGTAACAAATCCTTTTTTTGGCAAGTTCTATCCTTTTGTGCAGACTGTTAATTTATTGGTAGGTAAAGGTCAAAACAAAACAACGAAGACGTTTTATTTCACGCACGTGTTTAAGCCCGGGTACGGGGTAGGAGCGGGCTGACTGGGTCACGGTCGCTGACGTCACGGGACGCCACAACCTCCCCTATGCTTTTCCCTGTTCTCCTTGGGCAAACACTCGTAAAACTGTTGCTAATGAACAAATTAAATGAGGGAGATTCATCTCTGTCCATAATGGAGACAAACTCCGCATTACCGACACCTCTCTCCGTGCATGTTTTCGTGTTAAGTAGAACTGGGTTTTAGAAATCAATTCTGCATCCAAAACTCATTGACTTTCCTTTTGGCTTCGCCGTTGTCTTCTAAAAAGAACAAACAACGAATACGTAGAAGCGTGATGCTATTTTTTTTCCAAAATTCTAGTTTCTGGTTTGCAACGGTGCGGTTCCCGGCACTACACAATAATTATTAGTCTATGAAGTCAATATGACCATGGATTTGACTGTGTGGCACGCTGTTCAATGTATCTTGCAATATCGCTCCACTATTAATGCATAGTTGCATAGTCTTTGATTTGCATACCTTGCCTTGTGAAGCAATAGAATTTGATTTAGTAGTGTTCTTATCTACAAAGAGTCGTTTAAGAGAATACAGACTTGGAATGACAGGCTTTATGGTGTAAGCGCCAGGGTAGCCCGCGAAATTCTAATTTTCTTAGCTTTTTTGCACTTTGCCGGTCAGTGTGTCAGGTTTTATGTTGAACAAAATATGATTTGCAGCCGTTGTAGGTACGTACCTACCTAAGTATTTACAGAATTACATTACCTACAACAACAAAATGAATTTCAGACAGCGGTAACTTCCCCGTAATCTGGTAATCACCGAATAAATTCATTTAGGTAATAGAAATTTATTATAGTGTTGCATGATTATTTTGGCATTTATATTACATTTTCAGGAGGGCGCTATTAGAAAGTAAGAATTGTAGTAGCTTGATGAGCTATTTGTGACATAGTTCTTGGGTGGTTCTAGGGAATTTGACATGTGACATTATTTCAGGTAATTAGGTCATAAAATTATTTCACCAATAACCAACTAAGCGCCTATATCTCGGCAGACGATATCAAATAAGTAGATCAAACATTTTACAACAAAATTCACATCTGAACATTGTATGCTCTGTATTACATCACTAACATCAAAGAGCTCCTTTGTCCAGTCAAGTAGAATCCTTTTAAGTTCACTAAACTGGAGAGCGTACTTAAGGTTTTTGTTACCTACAAAAGAATCTAACTTTACTTAAGTACTTACTGATACGGAAAAAAAAAACCTTACTTCCTAAAAACACTGAAAAAGTCCTTTTAGTTTGCTTCGGTGAAGGTGAAGGAACACATGTGAGAACCAGCACGCCTGCAGAGAAATATTTCTAGATGGCATGTAAAACCAAGTCAGAGGACCATGGGTAGCATTAAAACTGATACCAAGTTATGCTCTAACCACACGATAAAGAAAGATTCAGGAATTTCTCGTAAGCTGCCACGAAAAGCCAATTTTCATTAACTGGGCACAAGTTCCAGAGATTTGTGCCCGGTTGATGAAAATTGGCTCGTCCATCCAGTATTATATGGGACTTAACTTGACTGGTGAAATGAAGGGAAGAAAGAAAGAAAAGAAAGAAAAAATATTTATTGTCGCAGAAATATGATACAGTAAAAAAGCAGTAAACAAACAACTTACAACTAAAAAAAAAATAGGTACAAAAAAGAAAAGTTTAAAACAAATGAAAACATAATACACACAATGTAAAGTACGCCTCTGCCTTAGTGCATGTTTACGTACAGGCGGGGCGTTGTCATTTGTGTCATAGATGGCGCTGTGGTACTTTTTGTACTATGTTGCTGTAGTACTTTTTGTGTTATGTAGCTGTAGTACTTTCTGTAGAGCCGCTACAAAGTTATTCGTCTCTGTCGGGGCTCGAACGCACGACCTATGATTCGCGAGTCGGAGCTATTGCCACTGAGCTGCCACTCTCTGGTTTTGCCATGAAAAGAAAGCCAAGTAGCTACACTAACTATAAAAAAATTGGCATCGATAAGATAAATAATGCTCACTAAAACTGTTCAGTAGCGATCAATGTGTTTTCTTCCAACTATGCTTTAATTTCATCATAATCACACTAAAAACTCAGCACAAAGCGAGTCTTTAGTGCTCTAGAGCAATAAAAATGTATGAAATTTCATTATTGCACAGTTTATTTTTTTTAATCGCACCGATGCCAATCTCAATGGATTAGCTCTATTCAGCCAGCCGATATCAATACTTTTTTTTTTACATAAGTATTATTCGTTTCTATCCTACTACTTGTTCCAAATTTAAAAAATGATTGTTGCTAACTAGTTACTATAAAATGAAAGAAATTTAAAAAAGTAATTTGGCGGGAACTTTTGGGGAACTTTGTTAATTTTGCTTGACAATATTTTTGGAAACGATAAAGTGTGATACTATCTGATTTTGAGTGCTTCGGCTTCGAATTAAAATGGAATCATTTAGCGACACATTAACTCCGGAAAACATTCTAAATGAAGACGACAGTGTTATGTATAGAAAATCTTTTAACTGTTTGATATGAGTTTCTTTTATCTACTATTCCTTTATGTAATAGTTGAAAGAAAAGTAGATTATGCACCTCGCCTTAAGTAATTTATATTGCCCTCGTGCCTGTTAGATTAGAGCCCTCGCTAACGCTCAGGCTCTAAATCAGGCACTCGGTGCAATAATAAATTACTTTGTGCTCGATGCAATAATCTACTATTTTATTGTTTCTATCTGAGCGGTTAAGTGGTAACAAAGCGCCGGCGCTATTGTATTTGCACGCTCGGTTAACCTCATAAAATCGTTCAGCAAAACTTTTCGCGTGTTTCATCAAAGTGATTAAATTGTATAAGTTTTTTGTACCGAACGCAGTTCTCCATGAAACTAGGTTATTTTTCATGTGGGCAGAAGATGGATTTCATAATAAAAACAAAACACACAAATTGTGGTACACTTCTTTTGTTATTTGTTGTCTGTCAGTCATCATTATTATCCGTCGGGGTTACGGGGTGTTCGAAAGAGATACTGCGGCCTCGACACAAAGCGCTAAGAGGGAACATGGGTGGTTTTTAGTCAGTAGAAGTCTGGCACTCTTGAATGAATCCTACCGCTCTGCCCAGAGTGGTACGATTCATTTGACGATTTTCCAACTACAAATAAAAAAGTCATTATTATTCCTCTGTCCTTATCCCAATTTATTTAAGGTCAGCGCATATTTCTCTATTAGACGGTCACCCCCTTTCCAGTCATAATTTCATCATTCAAGAAGATCGATGGATGTAAATAAGGGTCAACGAACTTCCAAGCGTAGTCCTCGTAGCTCTTAGCTACGCCGTAGCACCGTAGCACCGTTCTACGTCGTAGCTGTTATCACCGTTTTACTATTTTCACACTGTCAGTGAAAGACGATATTTACTCCCGGAGTGACACAGGTCCCGGTTTCAATTTATTTACTTTTATTTCCGTTTACTTGGTAAGCTGAGAATTCTTTTATATTCAACATGGTTGCAATTTTAAACGTTATATTGCAAGAAAGGAAGGGAAATGGAGTGAGGAAAATGTTGAGTATGAATGTAGCTATAAGAGTAGAGAACGACCCAGGGAAAACAATGGATGGACCATTGTTTCTTTACTCGGCTCGACCTCTACTCTCTCTGTGTGAAAGATGATATGACTAGAAAGGAGGTGACTGCTGACAAGACGAGTAATAGAGAAGCATGGAAGAAGAAGAAAAAAGAAAAAAAAATATAATAAGAAGACATACTGCGCCAACCCTAAATAAATTGGGATATGGGTAGGAGAACGATGGATATTTCAAGAAAAGAAAAACTCAAAGCTATGAAGAATCAACTTCAACTGTGACTGTATTCAGTCAGTTCTAAACAGTTCTAGGTAATTTGATTGTGTTTAAACTAAAGTAATTTAATTATGCCCAACTAGGTTTCCGATAATTGTACAACAGTTTAGGCAAATTGGCTCTAATTGTTGAATTAATATAATTATTAATGCAGTAGGTACATATAAGGTATAATATTATGTACTTAAGTATTAGTTCATTGTATGGTTTAAAACAAAAGGCTATTGTAAACACCTCACCTCGGAGATGTTAATGAAGGACGAGTTTATCAGATTATTGATACTTGATATATCTTCTTCATATCGCTGGTACGTTTTAATATTCATCATCGTCATCAGTCTACAGCAATCTACTGCTGAATATAGGCCTCTTCAATCGCACAACGCTCAGGGGGTCTAAAATGGCCACTTTGGCAGATCATAATATGAATTGCGTTAAAAAGCGTAAAATGGACCTTTCATTATAATAACTGCGTCTGTAGACCCCCAGGTCGAATCTCTGCAACTCATCACTCCACCAGCTACCCTGCGAAGATCGTCACTCCACTGAGTCAGAGGGCGTCCCACCTTAGGGCTCGTTTACGGAGACGCGGGGCGTCGCGCAGCGCGTGCAGCAGGCTCGTCTCTTGCTTTTTTTATTAATTTACTGAGAGACGGGTCCACCGCAACAAACTCTGAATGTTAAACTAACGTGCGAAAATAGCTTCTCGTAAAATCGACGATTGAAATCGTTAACATTTTCATACATCGCCATGTGTTTGATTAAAAACGCAGCACGCGCCGCGCGACGCCCCCGCCTGTACGTACGCTTGCCGATTCGCGTCTTAATATTATGTACATTTTTTTTTTGGAGGTTCAAATCATCAAATGACTCCTGCCGCTCTGGGCAGAGCGGTAGGGAGTACCAAACTTCTACTGACTAAAAACCCCCCATGTTCCTTCTTAGCCCTTTGTGCCGAGACCGCGGTATTTCTTTCGAAGAACCCCTGACGAGAATATTATGTACTTCGATTTTGTTTGCCCAAAATACTGTCAATTTTGTGGTGTTATCAAGACAGTTATTGACGATTTTCCATTAACTATTTTATTACGAGTACACAGTAGCTCATAAATATTTGAATGTCTTTGACAGTAACACTAAATAAACCTAGACAGACCGAGGTAGTCAGCCACTCTCGTACTTAATATTCAACGTTATTTACCAATGAACATTATTTATTCGAAGGTTCTGAACAAAACCACGAAACTCCAGTGAGATTAAATAATGTTTTATTATATATAGAGCTTCGTGTATTGCCGTTTTGTTTGCTTAATATGCCGAGTAATGTTGTGGATAGCTAATCTGTTACATTACAACTAAGCTATTAGATATTATATTACATGTCTGAGTAATGTACCTATGTTCTGTCTGTATGTAGCACAGACATAATAAAGTGTACATTATGCAAAAATGAACCGCGGAACGGAACATAGAATATGATTTCTTTTCTGCGGTTTCGGTCTAGTTAAGCGTGACTGATGAGCATGGAATCCTGCGTTCGATTCCCGGGTTGGGCAAAGTGTTATTTATTTATGCATACACAGAATACAAAGAAAAGGATAAAAACATCATCAGGAATTTCTCAGTAACAGTCATGGAGTCTGGATTCGTGCCCGTTTGATGGTAATAGGCTCGCCCCTATTAGAAGGGACTTAAACATAACTGGTGAAATGTGGGTGTACTATTACACTATTAGGTACGCCTAACCCTTCGGAGATTACAGGCGTGATGTTTTGTTATGTATATTCTGTCCTACATTATGCAAAAATAAGTCACTGAACGTTACTGTTTAATAAAACTACTAGTATAGATTTTTAGAATACAATACACATATATTTTTTTTGACTGGCCTGTTGGTCTAGTGGTTAGTGACCCTAACTGCTATGCCGGAGGTCGTGGGTTCGATTCCCACCCAGGACAAATGTTTGTGTGATGAGCACGATCATTTGTTCTGTGTCTGGGTGTAATTTATCTATAATATGTATGTATTTAGAAATATATAAGTATGTTTATCAGTTGTCTAGTACCCAAAACACAAGCTCTGCTTAGCTTGGGACTAGATGGCGTTGTGTGATAGTTGTGGAATATTATTATATATTATATATTATTATATATTATTTCTATGTTATAAAAATTGAGAGCTGTGGTGGGCCCAGTGGTGGTGACCCCGACTTACGAACAGAAAGTCGTGGGTTCGATCGTGCTCCATGGTTCGAATCCAGCCAGGTGCATTACTTTGTGTATTTTATTTCATCACCACTGCTCTCAAACGGTGAAGGAAAACATCGGGAGGAAACCGGCATGCGTTAGAACCAAAACATTCGAAGACATGTGACATCTACCAAGCCGCACTGGGCCCGCGTGGTGGATTATAGCCCATCCCTCTTCTGGAGAAGAGGCCTGAGTCCCTGCAGTGGCAACATTATAGGCTGATGATGATGTAACTGGAACCCTTGTTTTAAAAAAAAAGACACGAATACAATTATATTGGGAAATTAAATTATGTTTAAGTACTAAAAAAATCCCAAAAGTAGTCTAGAATGAAGTTTCAGAATACTTACACTGTGATTTTTAGCAATGTTTTAGTAAAACTTGGAACTGCCTCGAACTTCAGCCTGTTTTCGTAACAAACTTCAAGTCAAGTTAAAGTTACATTGTTTCGCCGAAACACTGATAAGTTTTTTTCATAAAGATAATATTTTTCTCAACTTTCTGACTAGTAATTCAGAGGCTGGAGTCCCGCAAAGGAGCTGGCAGTGTGATTGGCCATTCAAAGTCTCGGACCGAAAATAAAAAACGGGGTTTTTTGCAACTTGATCTGTAACATAACATTACCCAAAAGTTTCCGAAAGGGGTTAGTTAGTCCAGTTCCCGTCAGGCTGCGGGTCCCGTCGAGGCTGCCGGTTGTTCGGAAGAGATACCGCGGCCTCGACACAAAAGGCCAAGAAGGAACATGGGTGGTTTTTAGTCAGTAGAAGTCTGACACTCCCTACCGCTCTGCCTAGAGCGGAAGGAGTCATTTGACGTTTTCCCACCCCCCAAAAAAAGGGGTTTAGTCCAGAGGTGTACTCGTACCCCACATTTTGCCCGTTATAGTTCAGTCCCATGTCTTCTTCTTCTTTTCGTGTCAATTATACAGTTGTACTTCCAATAGGGGATCGGACAAAAAAAACTAATTAGTCCGTCAGATAGATTTCCAAAAATTATTGGACACGTATTTTTTCTTTTTTCACGTAAACTTAAAATGAAGACGATACAGTGCTTCGAAAACTCGTGTGACGTACGTCATATGATATTACATTTTGACGACACAAGTGACGTTTCAAGCCCCACTCCTAGATCTTTGACGCGTTTTATCTTCGTCATTTTTTATTGATTTGATAAAACAAAAAACACGTATTCAATATTTTTCGATAATCTAAATTACGGACTAAACAGAATCATATTATTTTGACCCAGTCCGATCTCCTATTATAGGGTTTGGACCATGTGACAAGGTGGTATCACCCTCTAT
Organism: Diarsia mendica; assembly: GCA_949316265.1. Lineage (NCBI taxonomy): Eukaryota > Metazoa > Arthropoda > Insecta > Lepidoptera > Noctuidae > Diarsia > Diarsia mendica. The sequence goes on from OX438897.1 coordinate 19,546,604, forward strand.
TATATGGAAGAAATTTCTAAAAACCTGATGAGACTTTTCTAGTCCTGTCAATCGAACCAAGGACGTCATGCTCTGCAGAAGCGGTTGCGACCACTAGACCAGACATCGTACCCCACATTTTGCCCGTTATAGTTCAGTCCCATGTCTTCTTCTTCTTTTCGTGTCGTTCGTACTTCCAATTATAGGGTTTGGGCCATGTGACAAGGTGGTATCACCCTCTATTATATAGAGAAATTTCTAAAAACCTGATGAGACTTTTCTAGTCCTGGCAAACGAACCAAGAACGTCATGCTCAGCAGAAGCGGTTGCGACCACTAGACCAGACACTAGACGAGACAGTTAGTAAATTGGGTGTGCTACCTAACCTTAATCGGAGACCGGGAACTTATCTATCGTATTGTGAGAACCGCTTATTCACACATAACGCTTGCATTCCCTACAGGGCTGGGCAGAGGTTTTTGTAAGTATCTACGTAAGTACGATGACCAATCAACCTATACAAAACCAGTATAAGTGGATCTTTTATTATACGGGAAATCTATACAAAACGAGGCCATGTTATATTGGTACTGGATGGCTTGATGTGTCGCCCAAACTTTGCCGGTTAAGTTGTGAGTTCCAAAGCAATTTAACTCATTGCGAAGTTTACTCAGCTGATAGTTTGAAAGGCTCATTAGTGACACTCATAATTATATCACGTCTCATTTAATGTTCATTGGAGTAATGAGCTGGGAACAACTCAGTTACGGATTATATTTTATAGCCCCAGGTACAGCCACTACCACTATTAAGTGTATACTTAGGAAGATTTGAGAGTGATTTTCTCGTAGAACACTAATGCAACTCTTTGATTGGTTCTATTTTATATTTGTGTGTATACCAAAAAAGTATTTTCGTAACTGCCTCCGTGGTCGAGATGTTTAGGCGTTTGCTTTGTGATCGTGGGTTCGATTCTCACGGGAAGTATACTTTGTAAACGTTGTTTCCAGTTTGGCTAGGATTCAAGCCTGCAACTTGAATCACCTGATTTTCTGATAAAAAGATGATTCCGTGCTTCGGAAGGCACGTATAAGCCGGTGGTCCCGGTCACCAAATGGCGGTCGTCAAACCATGTCAGAGGCCCTTGAGGCCGTTTAGATTACTGCCCACACGATAAGAAGAAGAAGAAGACTAAAAAAGAAAGAAAGAAAGAAAACATATTTATTTAGCACAATATGCCACAAGTGCACACAACAAACAATTAAAAAAAACAATGAACAAAAAAAGAGTGTGTGCATCTCACGGCTGCGCCAAATAGGACCAGTTCAGCAATCTGCCGAGCAGCTAGTGCCCGACGCTGGTTTTGACTACATAAAATTACAATCAAGAGATTAGGTGAAAACCACTTAAAAGTACTACTTGTTTACATGTTATTGGTTGTGACTGTACAACTAACCAGCCAGCCTTGGTTGGGGTTCTATGGAATAATAAACCATAACACACTCAGGATGTCCATTAAAAGCACATTATTATACTATATAAAGCTTAATTATACTATATAAATTATTATACTATATAAAGCTAAACTACCACTGACTGACTCATTGACAGAATTGATCTCCCAGATGGTGGATGGGGAGGTGGGTATATTTTGACAGATTCGTAAACAAGTCACTCTCGTGAGTATGGGAAAAGTCCGAAACCCCCCCTTTTCCCCCCCCTTCTCCCCCCTCCCTATCGTATCTCGGAAACAAAGAGACTTGAAGTGTTTTTTTTTAGGGATTCGTATAGAGGAGGCTCGGTAATGTAAAAATCATTTTTCAAAGTTGCCCCCCTTGCCCCCCTTCTCACCCCCTTTAGGCGGATCTCGGAAATAAAGAGAATTTACGAGTTTTTTTTTAGGGATTCGTATAGAGGAGGCTTGGGGAAGTAAAAACCATTTTGAAAATTTGACCCCCTTGCCCCCCTCCATCCCCCCCCTTTCGTATCTCGGAAGTTAAGAGACTTGGAACATTTTTTTTTTCAGATTCATTGAAAGGGGCATAGAGTTAGTCGAAATCATTTTTCATATCTCCCCCCTCTCCCCCCTTCTTCCCCCCCCCCCCTCTTCACCCCTTTTTTTCAATATTGTTTACGGATTCGTATAGAGGAGGGTCGGGGGAGTAAAATGGTGCTACCGGTAAAGCGAAGGGGGGAGCGGGCGAGCGAAGCGAGCCGGCGACCCCCTTAGCGTAGGGATAAGGTCATGATAGCTTTCCGGTGGTAGGTAGGTCCTGAGTGGAGCGAACCTGCGAGACCGAGTGGAGCGAAGGGGGGAGGTGGCGAGCGAAGCGAGCCGGCGACCTCCTCAGCGTAACGAAGGTTGAGTGGGTGAAGCGTAACTCAGGGGCGACGACAAGCAAATTTTAGGGAATGTTTTTTTAGTGGTAGTAGGGGGTAGTAGGTAGGTGATAGGTAGGTAGGTAGGTGTAGGTAGGTGTAGGTAGGTGTAGGTAGGTGTAGGTAGGTGTAGGTAGGTGTAGGTAGGTGTAGGTAGGTGTAGGTTGGTAGTAGGTAGGTGTAGGTAGGTAGTAGGTAGGTGTAGGTAGGTAGGTGTAGGTAGGTAGTAGGCAGGTGTAGATAAGCAGACCCGCGAGCTGCGCGCAGCGAGCGCAGCCACGCAAATACTAGTTATACTATATAAAGCTAAACTACCACTGACTGACTCACTCACTGACAGAATTGATCTCCCAGATGGTGGATGGGGAGGTGGGTATATTTTGACAGATTCGTAAACAAGTCACTCTCGTGAGTATGGGAAAAGTCCGAAACCCCCCCTTTTCCCCCCCCTTCTCCTCCCTCCCTATCGTATCTCGGAAACAAAGAGACTTGAAGTGTTTTTTTTTAGGGATTCGTATAGAGGAGGCTCGGTAAAGTAAAAATCATTTTTTAAAGTGGCCCCCCTTGCCCCCCTTCTCCCCCCCTTTAGGCGGATCTCGGAAATAAAGAGAATTACGTGTTTTTTTTTTAGGGATTCGTATAGAGGAGGCTTGAGGAAGTAAAAACCATTTTGAAAATTTGACCCCCTTGCCCCCCTCCATCCCCCCCCTTTCGGATCTCGGAAGTTAAGAGACATGGAACGATTTTTTTTTTTCAGATTCATTTAGAGGGGCCTTTGCGTTAATCGAAATCATTTTTCGAGACTCCCCCCCTCACCCCCCCTTCAACCCCCCCCCCTTCCCCCTTTCACCTTTTTTTTTTTTTTTTTTTTTCTTACATAAAACTATTGAGGGGCGTTGAAATTTGTTTACCCTCCCCTCCCCTCCCCAACCTCCCCTAAAATTAAAAGGGCTGTAACTTCATAACGGTTAGAGATAGCCATTAGGTGTTTGAAGAAATATTATAGTAGGCGTCGAAACCTGTCCGGTGGTGGTACAGCAGCAAAGCGAAGGGGGGAGCGGGCGAGCGAAGCGAGCCGGCGACCCCCGTAGCGTAGGGATAATGTCATGATAGCTTTCCGGTGGTAGGTAGGTCCTGAGTGGAGCGAACCTGCGAGACCGAGTGGAGCGAAGGGGGGAGGTGGCGAGCGAAGCGAGCCGGCGACCTCCTTAGCGTAACGAAGGTTGAGTGGGTGAAGCGTAACTCAGGGGCGACGACAAGCAAACTTTAGGGTAATGTTCTTTTAGTGGTAGTAGGTAGGTGGTTGGTAGGTGATTGGTAGGTAGTAGGTAGGTAGGTGTAGGTAGGTAGGTAGGTGTAGGTAGGTAGGTGTAGGTAGGTGTAGGTAGGTGTAGGTAGGTGTAGGTAGGTGTAGGTAGGTGTAGGTAGGTGTAGGTAGGTGTAGGTAGGTGTAGGTAGGTGTAGGTAGGTGTAGGTAGGTGTAGGTAGGTGTAGGTAGGTGTAGGTAGGTGTAGGTAGGTGTAGGTAGGTGTAGGTAGGTGTAGGTAGGTGTAGGTAGGTGTAGGTAGGTGTAGGTAGGTGTAGGTAGGTGTAGGTAGGTGTAGGTAGGTAGTAGGTAGGTGTAGGTAGGCAGACCCGCGAGCTGCGCGCAGCGAGCGCAGCCACGCAAATACTAGTTATACTATATAAAGCTAAACTACCACTGACTCACTGACTGACTGACAGAATTGTTCTCCCAGATGGTGGATGGGGAGGTGGGTATATTTTTACAGATTCGTAAACAATCAACTCTCAAACCTATGGGAAAAGTCCCAAACCCCCCCTTTTCCCCCCCCTTCCCCCCCTCCCTATCGTATCTCGGAAACAAAGAGACTTGAAGTGTTTTTTTTTACGGATTCGTATAGAGGAGGCTCGGTAAAGTAAAAATCATTTTTCAAAGTGGCCCCCCTTGCCCCCCTTCTCCCCCCCTTTAGGCGAATCTCGAAAGTTAAGAGACTTGGAACGATTTTTTTTTCAGATTCATTTAGAGGGGGCCTTTGCGTTAATCGAAATCATTTTTCGAGACCCCCCCCCTCACCCCCCCTTCAACCCCCCCCCCCCCTTTTCACTTTTTTTTTTTTTCTTACATAAAACTACATATTGAGGGGCGTTGAAATTTGTATACCCTCCCCTCCCCAACCTCCCCTAAAATTAAAAGGGCTGTAACTTCATAACGGTTAGAGATAGCCATTAGGTGTTTGAACAAATAATAGAGTAGGCGTCGAAACCTGTCCGGTGGTGGTACAGCGGTAAAGCGAAGGGGGGAGCGGGCGAGCGAAGCGAGCCGGCGACCCCCGTAGCGTAGGGATATCGACATGATAGCTTTCCGGTGGTAGGTAGGTCCTGAGTGGAGCGAACCTGCGAGACCGAGTGGAGCGAAGGGGGGAGGTGGCGAGCGAAGCGAGCCGGCGACCTCCTTAGCGTAACGAAGGTTGAGTGGGTGAAGCGTAACTCAGGGGCGACGACAAGCAAACTTTAGGGTAATGTTCTTTTAGTGGTAGTAGGAGGTAGTAGGTAGGTGGTAGGTGGTAGGTAGTAGGTAGGTGGTAGGTGGTAGGTAGTAGGTATTTGTAGGTAGGTGTAGGTAGGTAGGTGTAGGTAGGTAGTAGGTAGGTGTAGGTAGGTAGTAGGTAGGTGTAGGTAGGTGTAGGTAGGTGTAGGTAGGTGTAGGTAGGTGTAGGTAGGTGTAGGTAGGTGTAGGTAGGTGTAGGTAGGTGTAGGTAGGTGTAGGTAGGTGTAGGTAGTTGTAGGTAGGTAGTAGGTAGGTGTAGTTAGGTAGTAGGTAGGTGTAGGTATGTAGTAGGTAGGTGTAGGTAGGTAGTAGGTAGGTGTAGGTAGGTGGTGGCATACGTGAGATTCATATAGAGGAGGCTCGGGGAAGTAAAATCCGTTTTTCAAATTTGAACCCCTTGCCCCCCTTCACCCCCCTTTTAGGCGGATCTCGGAAGTTAAGAGACTTGGAACATTTTTTTTTTTCAGATTCATTGAAAGGGGCAATGCGTTAGTCGAAATCACTTTTCAAAGCGCCCCCTCTCCCCCTCTCCACGCCTCGCGAGCTGCGCGCAGCTCGCGCACCCACGCAAATACTAGTTATACTATATAAAGCTTAATTACCACTGACTCACTGACTGACAGAATTGTTCTCCCAGATGGTGGATGGGGAGGTGGGTATATTTTGACAGATTCGTAAACAAGTAACTCTGGTGAGTATGGGAAAAGTCCGAAATCCCCCCTTTTCCCCCCCCTTCCCCCCCCTCCCTATCGTAACTCGGAAACTAAAAGACCCGTTTTTTTTTTTTTACGGATTCGTATAGAGGAGGCTCGGTAAAGTAAAAATCATTTTTCAAAGTGGCCCCCCTTGCCCCCCTTCTCCCCCCCCCTTTAGGCGGATCTCGGAAATAAAGAGAATTTACAAGTTTTTTTTAGGGATTCGTATAGAGGAGGCTTGGGGAAGGAAAAACCATTTTAAAAATTTGACCCCCTTGCCCCCCTCCACCCCCCCCTTTCGGATCTCGGAAGTTAAGAGACTTGGAACGAATTTTTTTTCAGATTCATATAGAGGGACATTGCGTTAGTCGAAATCATTTTTAGAAACTCCCCCCCTCTCCCCCCCTTCACCCCCCCCCTCTTCACCCCTTTATTTCTGTTTTGTTTACAGATTCGTATAGGATAGGAGGCTCGGGGAAGTAAAATGGTGGTACCGGTAAAGCGAAGGGGGGAGCGGGCGAGCGAAGCGAGCCGGCGACCCCCGTAGCGTAGGGATAATGTCATGATAGCTTTCCGGTGGTAGGTAGGTCCTGAGTGGAGCGAACCTGCGAGACCGAGTGGAGCGAAGGGGGGAGGTGGCGAGCGAAGCGAGCCGGCGACCTCCTTAGCGTAACGAAGGTTGAGTGGGTGAAGCGTAACGAAGGTTGAGTAGGTAGGTGTAGGTAGGTAGTAGGTAGGTGTAGGTAGGTGTAGGTAGGTGTAGGTAGGTGTAGGTAGGTGTAGGTAGGTGTAGGTAGGTGTAGGTAGGTGTAGGTAGGTGTAGGTAGGTGTAGGTAGGTGTAGGTAGGTGTAGGTAGGTGTAGGTAGGTGTAGGTAGGTGTAGGTAGGTGTAGGTAGGTGTAGGTAGGTGTAGGTAGGTGTAGGTAGGTGTAGGTAGGTGTAGGTAGGTGTAGGTAGGTGTAGGTAGGTGTAGGTAGGTGTAGGTAGGTGTAGGTAGGTGTAGGTAGGTGTAGGTAGGTGTAGGTAGGTGTAGGTAGGTGTAGGTAGGTGTAGGTAGGTGTAGGTAGGTGTAGGTAGGAGTAGGTAGGTAGTAGGTAGGTGTAGGTAGGTGTAGGTAGGTGTAGGTAGGTAGTAGGTAGGTAGTGGGTAGGTGTAGGTAGGCAGACCCGCGAGCTGCGCGCAGCGAGCGCAGCCCCGCAAATACTAGTTATTATAGTTATATAAAACTACAAGACCACTCACTCACTGACTGATTGACATGTCGTTTCTCGGAATGGGTGAGAGATGGGTTAGGGGTATGTTTTGCAAAAATGTGCCATCTGACCAATCGAGTAGAGGAAAATTATAGGGAAAGTTCAAATCCAAGATGGAGGGCGAGTCCATTTCCGGTTTCGGTGGGGGAAAGACTTGGATGGATTTCGACTCAGAGGTCCTATACGAAATGTAAAAGCATTTAAAAAAAAGTAAAAAAAAAAAAAAAAAACAAGATGGCGGCCGCGCCAGGACGTTTTGAAATTGTCGACTTTTTTCACTCGACTTTGACGAATTGTTTTCTTTTACCAAATTCTAGAACCGCCAACAAAGAGTTTGCCAATTTGTTGGTAATTTCAATGGCAATCAGGAAAAATTATGACATTGTGAAAATCCAAGATGGAGGACGCTGCGGCGGCCATTTTGTAAAAAGTTGGATATTTCGATTATTTTCAAATGCATTTTTCGGGTAGTTGACAACATCGGACGGGTTTGAGTTGTACCGAGCGGTTGTGTGTTTTGTTGACGAGTGTTGCCTGGTGCAAAAAAATTCCCCATTTTTAGGGTATTTTTCCAGATTTTCCCCGAAAACATGAAAAGTAGAAATAATGACATTTTAAATAGAGACTTTGACTAGCCGGCAACATTGGAGTCCCCCAAATGACATTTGACCATTTTGGTTCGTTTTAATTGGCAACCCCGAAAAATATTGAACTTTTTAATTTTTGGGACTTTTTGACTTTGGCGAATTAGTTTGTTCTACCAAACTCAAAAGTTGGCAACACCAAGTACACCGGTCGGTGGCCTATATTCCTGACATCTAAGAAAAATTATGACTTTTCAGAAAAACAAGATGGCGGATGCTATGGCGGCCATCTTGTAAAAAGGCCGAAAAATCGTAATTTTCAACACGATAATTGGGACTGCTGGCATCCCCTGACCGGATTGTGTTGTATGGACCGGTTATGTGATTCGTCAAGGAGTGTGGCCTGGTTTAAAAAAAATCCCCACTTTTAGGGAAATTTCCCAGATTTTCCCCGAAAACATGAAAAGTAGAAATAATGACATTTTAAATAGAGATTTTGACTAGCCGGTAACATTGGGGGCCCCCAAATGACATTTGACCATTTTGGTTCGTTTTAATTGGCAACCCCAAAAAATATTCAACTTTATCATTTTTGGGACTTTTTGACTTTGGCGAATTAGTTTGTTCTACCAAACTCAAAAGTTGGCAACACCAAGTACACCGGTCGGTGGCCTATATTGTTGACATTTAAGAAAAATTATGACTTTTCAGAAAAACAAGATGGCGGATGCTATGGCGGCCATCTTGTAAAAAGGCCGAAAAATCCCAATATTAGACACGATAATTGGGAAAGCTGGCATCTCCCGACTGGATTGTGTTGTATGGACCGATTATGTGATTCGTCAAGGAGTGTGGCCTGGTTTAAAAAAATTCCCCATTTTTAAGGAAATTTTCCAGATTTTCCCCGAAAACATGAAAAGTAGAAATAACGACATTTTGAATGGAAATTTTACATAAACACTAAGAATGGCGTCCCCCGAATGACATTTGACCATTTTCATCACATTCAGCTGGCAACCCCGCGAGCCATTGGCGCTTGAATTTTTGGGTCAGACCCGACTTTGGCGAATTAGTTTGTTCTACTAAACTCAAAAGTTGGCAACACCAAGTACACCATTTGGTGGCCTATGTCCCTGAGATTTTAGGAAAATTATGACTTTTCAGAAAAAAAAAGATGGCGGACAGTGTGGCGGCCATCTTGTAAAATGATGAAAAATCCTAATTTTCGACACGATAAATGGGAAAGCCGGCATCCCCCGACCGGATGGTGTTGTATGAAGCGATTGTGTACTTTGTTGTGGAGTGTTACCTTACGCAAAAAATTTCCCCATTTTTAGGGTATTTTCCCAGATTTTTATCAAAAACATGAATAGTGGAAATAACAACATTTCGAATGGAAATTTTACATAAACTCCAAGAATGGGGTGCCTCAAATGACATTTGACCATTTTCATTATTTTCAGCTGGCAACCCCGAGAGTCATTGGGGCTTGAATTTTCGGATCAGAGCCGACTTTGGCGAATTCTTTTGTTCTACCAAACTTAAAACTTGGCAACACCAAGTACACCAGTCGGTGGCCTATATCCCTGAAATTTCAGGAAACCTGAAATGACTTTACAGAAAAAAAAGATGGCGGACAGTGTGGCGGCCATCTTGTAAAAATGATGAAAAATCCCAATTTTCGACACGATAAATGGGACAGCCGGCACCTTCTGACCGGATTGTGTTGTCCGGGTTGTGTATTTCGTTAAGTAATGTTGCCTGTTGCAAAAAAAACCCCATTTTAAAGGTATTTTCCCAGATTTTGCCCAAAAACATGAAAGTAGAAGTAAAGACTTTTAGAATGAAGACTTTGACTAGCTGGCAACATAGGGGAGGTGGCGAGCAAAGCGAGCCGGCGACCCCCATAGCGTAGGGATAAGGTCACGATAGCTTTTCCTCGGTGGTAGGCAGGTCTTGAGTGGAGCGAAGAGGGGAGGTGGCGAGCGAAGCGAGCCGGCGACCTCCGTAGCGTAACGAAGGTTGAGTGGGTGAAGCGCATAAGTAACTCTCGTGAGTAGCTAAAAACTGCAAAACCTCCCCTTTTTGCCCCATTTTTCCCTCCTGCCTTTTTCAAAGTTGCCCCATTTGCCCCCTTTCTCCCCCCTTTAGGCGGATCTCGAAAGTTAAGAGACTTGTAACATTTTTTTTCAGATTCATTAAAAGGGGCCATCCGTTAGTCGAAATCATTTTTCAAAGCTCCCCCTCTCCCCCTCTTCACGACCCGCGAGCTGCGCGCAGCTCGCGCAGCCACGCAAATACTAGTTATAGTTATATAAAACTACAAAGCCACTGACTGACTGATTGACATGTCGTTTCTCGGAATGGGTGAGAGATGGGTTAGCGGTATGTTTTGCAAAAATGTGACATCTGACGAAATGAGTAGAGGAAAATTATAGGGAAAGTTCAAATCCAAGATGGAGGGCGAGTCCATTTCCGGTTTCGGTGGGGGAAAGACTTGGATGGATTTCGACTCAGAGGTCCTATACAAAATCTAAAACCATTTAAAAAAAAAAGTAAAAAAAAAAAAAAAAACAAGATGGCGGCCGCGCCAGGACGTTTTGAAATTGTCGACTTTTTTCACTCGACTTTGACGAATTGTTTTCTTCTACCAAATTCTAGAACTGCCAACAAAGAGTTTGCCAATTTGTTGGTAATTTCAATGGCAATGGGGAAAAATTATGACATTGTGAAAATCCAAGATGGAGGACGCTGCGGCGGCCATTTTGAAAAAAGTTGGATTTTTCGATTTTTTTCAAAGCCATTTTTCGGGTAGTTGGCAACATCGGACGGGTTCGAGTTGTACCGAGCGGTTGTGTGTTTTGTTGAGGAGTGTTGCCCGGTGCAAAAATTTTCCCCATTTTTAGGGTATTTTCCCAGATTTTCCCCGAAAACATGAAAAGTAGAAATAATGTCATTTTAAATAGAGACTTTGACTAGCCGGCAACATTGGGGTCCCCCAAATGACATTTGACCATTTTGGTTCGTTTTAATTGGCAACCCCAAAAAATATTGAACTTTTTCATTTTTGGGACTTTTTGACTTTGGCGAATTAGTTTGTTCTACACAACTCAAAAGTTGGCCACACCAAGTATACCAGTTGGTGGCCTATATCCCTGAGATTTCAGGAAAATTACGACTTTTCAGAAAAACAAGATGGCGGATGCTATGGCGGCCATCTTGTAAAAAGGCCGAAAAATACCAATTTTCGACACGATAATTGGGACAGCTGGCATCCCCCGACCGGATTGTGTTGTATGGACCGGTTATGTGATTCGTCAATGAGTGTGGCCTGGTTTAAAAAAAAACCCCATTTTTAGAGAAATTTCCCAGATTTTCCCCGAAAACATGAAAAGTAGAAATAACGACATTTTAAATGGAAATTTTACGTAAACACCAAGAATGAGGTCCCTTGAATGACATTTGACCATTTTCATCACTTTCAGCTGGCAACCCCGAGAGCCATTGGCGCTTGAATTTTTGGGTCAGACCCGACTTTGGCGAATTAGTTTGTTCTACTAAACTCAAAAGTTGGCAACACCAAGTACACCAGTTGGTGGCCTATATCCCTGAGATTTCAGGAAAATTATGACTTTTCAGAAAAAAAAGATGGCGGACTGTGTGGCGGCCATCTTGTAAAAATGATGAAAAATCCTAATTTTCGACACGATAAATGGGACAGCCGGCATCCCCCGACCGGATTGTGTTGTATGAAGCGATTGCGTACTTTGTTGTGGAGTGTGACTTTACGCAAAAATTTTCCCCATTTTTAGGGTATTTTCCCAGATTCTTCCCAAAAACATGAATAGTGGAAATAACGACATTTCGAATGGAAATTTTACATAAACACCAAAAATGGGGTGCTTCAAATGACATTTGACCATTTTCATTATTTTCAGCTGGCAACCCCGAGAGTCATTGGGGCTTGAATTTTCGGATCAGAGCCGACTTTGGCGAATTCTTTTGTTCTACCAAACTTAAAACTTGGCAACACCAAGTACACGAGTCGGTAGCTTGTATCCTCGATATTTCAGAAAAATTGTGACTTTTCAGAAAAACAAGATGGCGGACAGTGTGGTGGCCATCATGGAAAAATGATAAATAATCCCAATATTCGACACGATAAATGGAACAGCCGGCACCTTCTGACCGGATTGTGTTGTCCTGGTTGTGTATTTCGTTAAGTAATGTTGGCAGTTGTCAAAATAATCTCCATTTTTAGGGTATTGTCCCAGATTTTGCCCAAAAACATGAAAGTAGAAGTAAAGACTTTTAGAATGAAGACTTTGTCTAGCTGGCAACATAGGGGAGGTGGCGAGCGAAGCGAGCCGGCGACCCCCGTAGCGTAGGGATAAGGTCACGATAGCTTTTCCTCGGTGGTAGGCAGGTCTTGAGTGGAGCGAAGAGTGCACCGTAGCGTAACGAAGGATGAGTGGGTGAAGCGTATAAGTAACTCTCACGAGTAGCTAAAATGTGCTTAGATTCATTGGAAGGGGCAATGCGTTAGTCGAAATCATTTTATAGTTATATAAAACTACAAAGCCACTGACTCATTGACATGTCGTTTCTCGGAATGGGTGAGAGATGGGTTAGAGGTATGTTTTGCGAAAATGTGTAATCTGACCAATCGAGTAGAGGAAAATTATAGGGAAAGTTCAAATCCAAGATGGAGGGCGAGTCCATTTCCGGTTTCGGTGGGGGAAAGACTTGGATGGATTTTGACTCAGAGGTCCTATACGAAATGTAAAAGCATTTAAAAAAAAAGTAAAAAAAAAAAAAAAAACAAGATGGCGGCCGCGCCAGGACGGTTTTAAATTGTCGACATTTTTCACTCGACTTTGACAAATTGTTTTCTTCTACCGAATTCTAGAACCGCCAACAAAGAGTTTGCTAATTTGTTGGTAATTGTAATGGCAATTGGGAAAAATTATGACATTTTGAAAATCCAAGATGGAGGACGCTGCGGCGGCCATTTTGTAAAAAGTTGGATTTTTAGATTTTTTTCAAATGCATTTTTCGGGTAGTTGGCAACATCGGACGGGTTCGAGTTGTACCGGGCGGTTGTGTGTTTTGTTCACGAGTGTTGCCTGGTGTAAAAAAATCCCTATTTTTAGGGTATTTTCCCAGATTTTCCCCGAAAACATGAAAAGTAGAAATAATGACATTTTAAATAGAGACTTTGACTAGCCGGCAACATTGGGGGCCCCCAAATGACATTTGACCATTTTGGTTCGTTTTAATTGGCAACCCCAAAAAATATTGAACTTTTTTATTTTTGGGACTTTTTGACTTTGGCGAATTAGTTTGTTCTACCAAACTCAAAAGTTGGCAACACCAAGTATACCGGTCGGTGGCCTATATTGTTGACATTTAAGGAAAATTATGACTTTTCAGAAAATCAAAGATGGCGGATGCTATGGCGGCCATCTTGTAAAAAGGCCGAAAAATCCCAATTTTCGACACGATAATTGGGACAGTTGGCATCCCCCGACCGGATGGTGTTGTATAGACCGGTTATGTGATTTGTCAAGGAGTGTTGCCTGGTGCAATTTTTTTTCCTATTTTTAGGGAAATTTCCCTGATTTTTCCCGAAAACATGAAAAGTAGAAATAACGACATTTTGAATGGAAATTTTACATAAACATCAAGAATCGGGTCCCCCAAATGACATTTGACCATTTTCATTACTTCCAGCTGGCAACCCCGAGAGCCATTGGCGCTTGAATTTTTGGGTCATACCCGACTTTGGCGAATTAGTTTGTTCTACTAAACTCAAAAGTTGGCAGCACCAAGTACACCGGTTGGTGGCCTATATTCTTGACATTTAAGAAAAATTATGACTTTTCAGAAAAAAAAGATGGCGGATGCTATGGCGGCCATCTTGTAAAAAGGCCGAAAAATCATAATTTTCGAAACGATAATTGGGACAGCTGGCATCTCCCGACCGGATTGTGTTTTATGGACCGGTTATGTGATTCGTCAAGGAGTGTGGCCTGGTTTAAAAAAAATCCCAATTTTTAGGGAAATTTCCCAGATTTTCCCCGAAAACATGAAAAGTAGAAATAACGACATTTTGAATGAAAATTTTACATAAACACCAAGAATGTAGTCCCCCGAATGACATTTGACCATTTTCATTCTTTTCAGCTGGCAACCCCGAGAGTCATTGGGTCTTGAATTTTCGGATCAGAACCGACTTTGGCGAATTCTTTTGTTCTACCAAACTTAAAACTTGGCAACAACAAGTACACCAGTCGGTAGCCTGTATCCTCGATATTTCAGGAAAATTGTGACTTTTCAGAAAAACAACATGGCGGACAGTGTGGTGGCCATCTTGGAAAAATGATGAAAAATCCCAATTTTCGACACGATAAATGGGACAGCCGACACCTTCTGAACGGATTGTGTTGTATGTAACGGTTGTGTATTTCGTTAGGTAATGATGCCTGTTGCAAAAAAAAAACACATTTTTAGGGTATTTTCCCAGATTTTGCCCAAAAACATGAAAGTAGAAGTAAAGACTTTTAGAATGAAGACTTTGACTAGCTGGCAACATAGGCGGAGGTGGCGAGCGAAGCGAGCCGGCGACCACCGTAGCGTAGGGATCAGTAGGGCTATTGCGTATCTTTTTAACGTCAGTGGCTATCAGAAGTGTCCATAGATTAACTGTAAATTGGTTATGATTTGGTACATTTTTTTCTTAAAAACTTACCATTTGACAGTTATTTGATAGACATTATAAGTAATCCACTGTCATTAAAAGATACACAATAGCCCTGCTGGTCACGATAGCTTTTCCTCGGTGGTAGGCAGGTCTTGAGTGGAGCGAAGAGGGGAGGTGGCGAGCGAAGCGAGCCGGCGACCTCCGTAGCGTAACGAAGGTTGAGTGGGTGAAGCGTACAAGTAACTCTCATGAGTAGCTAAAAAGAGCAAAACCTCCCCTTTTTGCCCCATTTTCAAAGTTGCCCAATTTGCCTCCTTTCTCCCCCCTTTAGGCGGATCTAGAAAGTTAAGGGAATTGTAACATTTTTTTTTCTCACTCATTGACATGTCGTTTCTCGGAATGGGTGAGAGATGGGTTTACCGGTACCACCACAGGATAGGTTTCGACGCCTACTATAATACGCTACGGAGGTCGCCGGCTCGCTTCGCTCGCCACCTCCCCTCTTCGCTCCACTCAAGACATGCCCTAAAAATGGAGATTTTTTTTTGCAACAGGCAACATTACCTAATGAAATACACAACCGTTACAATCCGTTCAGAAGGTGCCGGCTGTCCCATTTATCGTATCGAAAATTGGGATTTTTCATCATTTTCCCAAGATGGCCACCACACTGTCCGCCATCTTGTTTTTCTAAAAAGTCACAATTTTCCTGAAATATCGAGGTTATAGGCTACCGACTGGTGTACTTGGTGTTGCCAAGTTTTAAGTTTGGTAGAACAAAAGAATTCGCCAAAGTCGGTTCTGATCGGAAAATTCAAGCCCCAATGACTCTCGGGGTTGCCAGCTGAAAAGAATGAAAATGGTCAAATGTCATTTGAGGCACCCCATTCTTGGTGTTCCTATAAAAAAAATCCATTCAAAATGTCGTTATTTCCACTATTCATGTTTTCGGGGAAAATCTGGGAAATTTTCTTAAAAAATGGGGAAAAATTTTGCGTAAGGTAAAACTCTACAGCAAAGTCCACAATCGCTTCATACACAATCCGGTCGGGGGATGCCGGCTGTCCCATTTATCGTGGCGAGGAGGCTCGGGGAAGTAAAATCCATTTTTCTAATTTGACCCTATTGCCCCCCTTCTCCCTCCCTTTAGGCGGGTCTCGGAAGTTAAGAGACTTGGAACATTTTTTTTCCGATTCATTGAAAGGAGCAACGCGTTAGTCGAAATCATTTTTCAAAGCTCCCCCTCTCCCCCTCTTCACGACCCGCGAGCTGCGCGCAGCTCGCGCAGCCACGCAAATACTAGTTATACTATATAAAGCTAAACTACCACTGACTCATTGACAGAATTGATCTCCAAGATGGTGGATGGGGAGGTGGGTATATTTTGACAGATTCGTAAACAAGTCACTCTCGTGAGTATGGGAAAAGTCCGAAACCCCCCCTTTTCCCCCCCCTTCTCCCCCCTCCCTATCGTATCTCGGAAACAAAGAGACTTGAAGTGTTTTTTTTTAGGGATTCGTATAGAGGGGGCTCGGTAAAGTAAAAATCATTTTTTTAAGTGGCCCCCCTTGCCCCCCTTCTCCCCCCCTTTAGGCAAATCTCGAAAGTTAAGAGACTTGGAACGATTTTTTTTTCAGATTCATTTAGAGGGGCCTTTTCGTTAATCGAAATCATTTGTCGAGACTCCCCCCTCACCCTCCCTTCAACCCCCCCCCCCCTTTTTCACTTTTTTTTTTTTTTCTTACATAAAACTATTGAGGGGCGTTGAAATTTGTATACCCTCCCCTCCCCTCCCCAACCTCCCCTAAAATTAAAAGGGCTGTAACTTCATAACGGTTAGAGATAGCCATTAGGTGTTTGAACAAATATTATAGTAGGCGTCGAAACCTGTCCGGTGGTGGTACAGCGGTAAAGCGAAGGGGGGAGCGGGCGAGCGAAGCGAGCCGGCGACCCCCGTAGCGTAGGGATAATGTCATGATGGCTTTCCGGTGGTAGGTAGGTCCTGAGTGGAGCGAAACTGCGAGACCGATTGGAGCGAAGGGGGGAGGTGGCGAGCGAAGCGAGCCGGCGACCTCCTTAGCGTAACGAAGGTTGAGTGGGTGAAGCGTAACTCAGGGGCGACGACAAGCAAACTTTAGGGTAATGTTCTTTTAGTGGTAGTAGGAGGTAGTAGGTAGGTAGTAGGTAGGTGTAGGTAGGTGTAGGTAGGTGTAGGTAGGTGTAGGTAGGTGTAGGTAGGTGTAGGTAGGTGTAGGTAGGTGTAGGTAGGTGTAGGTAGGTGTAGGTAGGTGTAGGTAGGTGTAGGTAGGTGTAGGTAGGTGTAGGTAGGTGTAGGTAGGTGTAGGTAGGTGTAGGTAGGTGTAGGTAGGTGTAGGTAGGTGTAGGTAGGTGTAGGTAGGTGTAGGTAGGTGTAGGTAGGTGTAGGTAGGTGTAGGTAGGTGTAGGTAGGTGTAGGTAGGTGTAGGTAGGTGTAGGTAGGTGTAGGTAGGTAGCAGGTAGGTGTAGGTAGGCAGACCCGCGAGCTGCGCGCAGCGAGCGCAGCCACGCAAATACTAGTTATACTATATAAAGCTAAACTACCACTCACTCACTGACTGACTCACTGACATCATTGTTCTCCCAGATGTTGGATGGGGAGGTGGGTATATTTTGACAGATTCGTAAACAAGTAACTCTGGTGAGTATGGGAAAAGTCCGAAACCCCCCCTTTTTGCCCCCCGTCCCCCCCCTCCCTATCGTATCTCAGAAACTAAGAGACCGGTATTTTTTTTTTATTACGGATTCGTATAGAGGAGGCTTGGGGAAGTAAAAACCATTTTGAAAATTTGACCCCCTTGCCCCCCTCCACCCCCCCCCCCTTTCGGATCTCGGAAGTTAAGAGACTTGGAACGATTTTTTTTTCAGATTCATATAAAGGGGCATTGCGTTAGTCGAAATCATTTTTAGAAACTCCCCCCTCTCCCCCCCCCCTTCACCCCCCCCCCCCCTCTTCACCCCTTTTTTTCTGTTTTGTTTACAGATTCGTATAGGATAGGAGGCTCGGGGAAGTAAAATGGTGGTACCGGTAAAGCGAAGGGGGGAGCGGGCGAGCGAAGCGAGCCGGCGACCTCCGTAGCGTAGGGATAATGTCATGATAGCTTTCCGGTGGTAGGTAGGTCCTGAGTGGAGCGAACCTGCGAGACCGAGTGGAGCGAAGGGGGGAGGTGGCGAGCGAAGCGAGCCGGCGACCTCCTTAGCGTAACGAAGGTTGAGTGGGTGAAGCGTAACTCAGGGGCGACGACAAGCGAACTTTAGGGTAATGTTCTTTTAGTGGTAGTAGGAGGTAGTAGGTAGGTGTAGGTAGGTAGGTGTAGGTAGGTAGGTGTAGGTAGGTAGTAGGTAGGTGTAGGTAGGTGTAGGTAGGTGTAGGTAGGTGTAGGTAGGTGTAGGTAGGTGTAGGTAGGTAGTAGGTAGGTGTAGGTAGGTAGTAGGTAGGTAGTAGGTAGGTGTAGGTAGGTGTAGGTAGGTGTAGGTAGGTGTAGGTAGGTGTAGGTAGGTGTAGGTAGGTGTGGGTAGGTGTAGGTAGGTAGTAGGTAGGTAGTGGGTAGGTGTAGGTAGGCAGACCCGCGAGCTGCGCGCAGCTCGCGCAGCCACGCAAATACTAGTTATTATACTATATAAAGCTTAATTACCACTGACTGACTGACTTATTGACAGAATTGTTCTCCCAGATGGTGGATGGGGAGGTGGGTATATTTTGACAGATTCGTACACAAGTTACTCTGGTGAGTATGGGAAAAGTCCGAAACCCCCCCTTTTCCCCCCCCTTCTCCCCCCTCCCTATCGTATCTCGGAAACAAAGAGACTTGAAGTGTTTTTTTTTAGGGATTCGTATAGAGGAGGCTCGGTTAAGTAAAAATCATTTTTCAAAGTGGCCCCCCTTGCCCCCCTTCTCCCCCCCTTTAGGCGAATCTCGAAAGTTAAGAGACTTGGAACGATTTTTTTTTCAGATTCACTTAGAGGGGCCTTTGCGTTAATCGAAATCATTTTTCGAGACTCCCCCCCTCACCCGCCCCTTCAACCCCCCCCCCTTTTTTTCATCTTTTTTTTTTTTTTCTTACATAAAACTATTGAGGGGCGTTGAAACCTGTCCGGTGGTGGTACAGCGGCAAAGCGAAGGGGGGAGCGGGCGAGCGAAGCGAGCCGGCGACCCCCGTAGCGTAGGGATAATGTCACGATAGCTTTCCAGTGGTAGGTAGGTCCTGAGTGGAGCGAACCTGCGAGACCGAGTGGAGCGAAGGGGGGAGGTGGCGAGCGAAGCGAGCCGGCGACCTCCTTTGCGTAACGAAGGTTGAGTGGGTGAAGCGTAACTCAGGGGCGACGACAAGCAAACTTTAGGGTAATGTTTTTTAGTGGTAGTAGGTAGGTAGGTGGTAGGTAGGTAATAGGTAAGTAGTAGGTAGGTAGTAGGTAGGTGTAGGTAGGTAGGTAGTAGGTAGGTGTAGGGAGGTGGTAGGTAGGTGTAGGTAGGTAGTAGGTAGGTGTAGGTAGGTAGGTAGTAGGTAGGTGTAGGTAGGTAGTAAGGCGGATCTCGGAAGTTAAGAGACTTGAAACATATTTTTTTTTCAGATTTATTGAAAGGAGCAATGCGTTAGTCGAAATTTTTTTTTCAAAGCTCCCCCTCTCCCCCCTTCACGCCTCGCGAGCTGCGCGCAGCTCGCGCACCCACGCAAATACTAGTTATACTATATAAAGCTAAACTACCACTGACTGACTGACTCACTTATTGACAGAATTGTTCTCCCAGATGGTGGATGGGGAGGTGGGTATATTTTGACAGATTCGTAAACAAGTAACTCTGGTGAGTATGGGAAAAGTCCGAAACCCCCCTTTTTGCCCCCCCTCCCCCCCCTCTCTATCATATCTCGGAAACTAAGAGACCGGTATTTTTTTTTTATTACGGATTCGTATAGAGGAGGCTCGGTAAAGTAAAAATCATTTTTCAAAATGGCCCCCCTTGCCCCCCTTCTCCCCCCCCCCTTTAGGCGGATCTCGGAAATAAAGAGAATTTACAAGTTTTTTTTAGGGATTCTTATAGAGGAGGCTTGGGGAAGGAAAAACCATTTTGAAAATTTGACTCCCTTGCCCCCCTCCACCCCCCCCTTTCGGATCTCGGAAGTTAAGAGACTTGGAACGAATTTTTTTTGAGATTCATATAGAGGGGCATTGCGTTAGTCGAAATCATTTTTCAATGTTGCCCCCCTTGCCCCCCTTCTCCCCCCTTTTAGGCGGATCTCGGAAATAAAGAGATTTTACGTGTTTTTTTTAAGGGATTCGTATAGAGGAGGCTCGGGGAAGTAAAAACCATTTTTCAAATTTGACCCCCTTGCCCCCCTTCACCCCCCCTTTAGGCGGATCTCGGAAATAAAGAGAATTTACGTGTTTTTTTTTAGATATTCGTATAGAGGAGGCTTGGGGAAGGAAAAACCATTTTGAAAATTTGACCCCCTTGCCCCCCTCCACCCCCCCCTTTCGGATCTCGGAAGTTAAGAGACTTGGAACGAATTTTTTTTGAGATTCATATAGAGGGGCATTGCGTTAGTCGAAATCATTTTTCAATGTTGCCCCCCTTGCCCCCCTTCTCCCCCCTTTTAGGCGGATCTCGGAAATAAAGAGATTTTACGTGTTTTTTTTAAGGGATTCGTATAGAGGAGGCTCGGGGAAGTAAAAACCATTTTTCAAATTTGACCCCCTTGCCCCCCTTCACCCCCCCTTTAGGCGGATCTCGGAAATAAAGAGAATTTACGTGTTTTTTTTTAGATATTCGTATAGAGGAGGCTCGGTAACGTAAAAATCATTTTTCAAAGTGGCCCCCCTTGCCCCCCTTTTCCCCCTCTTTAGGCAGATCTCGAAAGTTAAGAGACTAGGAGCGATTTTTTTTTCAGATTCATTGAAAGGAGCCTATCCTGTAGTGGTACCAGTAAAGCGAAGGGGGGAGCGAGCGAGCGTAGCGAGCCGGCGACCCCCGTAGCGTTGGGATAATGTCATGATAGCTTTCCGGTGGTAGGTAGGTCCTGAGTGGAGGGAACCTGCGAGACCGAGTGGAGCGAAGGGGGGAGGTGGCGAGCGAAGCGAGCCGGCGACCTCCTTAGCGTAACGAAGGTTGAGTGGGTGAAGCGTAACTCAGGGGCGACGACAAGCAAACTTTAGGGTAATGTTCTTTTAGTGGTAGTAGGAGGTAGTAGGTAGGTAGGTGGTAGGTAGTAGGTATGTGTAGGTAGGTGTTGGTAGGTGTAGGTAGGTAGTAGGTAGGTAGTAGGTAGGTAGTAGGTAGGTAGTAGGTAGGTAGTAGGTAGGTAGTAGGTAGGTAGTAGGTAGGTAGTAGGTAGGTAGTAGGTAGGTAGTAGGTAGGTAGTAGGTAGGTAGTAGGTAGGTGTAGGTAGGTGTAGGTAGGTAGTACCGCAAGCTGCATTTTTTTTTTTTTTCAGATTCATTGAGAGGTGCAATGCGTTAGTCGAAATCATTTTTCAAAGCGCCCCCTCTCCCCCTCTTCACGCCCCGCGAGCTGCGCGCAGCTCGCGCACCCACGCAAATACTAGTTATAATTATAATGTTCTAAGACGGAAAATTTTAAGAGTAATAAAACCTGGCGGAAAGTTCATTTGTTCATTAATTTTTTATTTTCCTTATTTAGAGCACGAGCAAAGGTCCTTAGATCGAGTTAGCTAATGAATTCATTTTTGACTTTTTTTTTTTTTTTTTCACACGTATCAGTTAAGAAACAAATCCCTCGGTGCGAATGTGCAGGTCCTACACACCCTACTACTATTGACTATTGTCTTCCATTATTACATTTTTGCTTTTATATGGCACCGTAGTAACAATAACCGTGTTCCGGACAGGTACGTGTGCCGACGAGGACAACCACGACTGCTAGTGGAACCGCGTTCTCGGACCAACCTTTTACGGGAGGCGCCGCTGACGCGTGCACTCCGAACGCTCAACCTCATAGCGAGCAAGACTGACTTATTCCGTTGTTCTCTGAGTGAATTCACAAGGACTGCTCTATTAGTTATTAGTTATACGTAACAATTAAGTTAGAATTAAGTAATTAAGGCGCATTTATCGCATTGGGGTTACCCTGTAATGGTAGATGTAAGTTGATAAATAAATAAATAACATTGCTTTGTCGATATTCGATAAACTACAATTCTTTAAATTAATCGTCCGTGAAAACCTCATACATACGGAGCATATAAATAGTTACCGCAATGCGCACTGCATATTATTATAATTTTATTACCTAACCTAACACAAACATGACTGCGTTCAAGAACCACAGAAAAATAGCTCACCGAATGCAGAAAGTCAGTAGAAGTCTCACACTCCTTTCCACCTTTCCGCTTCACCCAGTTGTTGGTTGGGAAATCATCAAATGAGTCCCGCCATTTGATGATTTGTCAACTAAAAAAAAAAAGGAGGATCACATCAATTTGTCTGCGTGTCTTTTTTTTGTACCTACGTTTGTTTCCGGATATCTACGATAATGAACCGATTTTCAAAATTATTTTTGTATTCGAAAGATTATACTCCCTAGGCACTTGTTACGTTTTCCATATATTTTATAAAGCTGTTCATGTATTTGCGTCTGATAATCATAATCTCATGTGGATGCGCTGATGATAGAAGGTACAACTCCTCAACGTTTAGGAGTTGAAAGAAAATTCTTTCAAAATTATACGTTTTTATGGACCGATACTTGAATTCTTTCAGGATTCAATAGACAGACAACCAGTTCAGAATTTTTGAAAGAAACTCGAACTCAGAATATAATATTATATTTAGTAGAGTAAACTTACCCAACAACTATGGGTAATTGCTTTACAGAAGTTGAGCAGCTGAATACCCAAGTTTACGAAGTTAGCCTCATCGTCCGGTGACAATCTAACTTCGATGTGAATTCAACTAGCCTGTTTGATCTCTTGAGGGAGCTTGTGAAGTTACTCTGTTAAATATTGTTACTTGCAGGTGCTGTAGCGTCTAGCTTGTTTGCGAACTATGAACTTCACACTGGTTTTTCCGTAAGAGGTCGGTAGAGGTAGGTAGAATAGTTAAGTTTAGTCAAATACGGGTAAACGAAGTCATCCAAGGATTCTGTACATCAATCTAAATAACTCCACGAAAAACATTTTGCTGGGACACGGCTTTCTTTTGGGTGAAATATCATGTTTTACGGTAAGTTTTGTGCTGATGGCTACATTGTGTAATACGGAATTCATGAAGGTTATCAAACTAAAGTTATAACATTAACACCTTGTTATTTGAAAAGCACTTTGTGAAAAAGTTGCAACGTTGACCCCTAATATCTCCGTTACTAGAAGGTTCTCACGAATGGTCTAAAACAAAAAAATGCCTTTCAGTTTCGTTATGGGTACTATTAAACCCATTATATTGAGAGACGGAAAGGTAAAATCTATTCCAATTCCGAATGTTATAGTTTATTTTATAGTTTTTAATTAATTTAATATGTATTCAAATACAAATAAAGACCCCCATTCCGAATACAAATCCAAACATTCGTTACTGAGAAGTTCCTATAGAAACACCCATAGATAACAGAAACTGTTATCTATGGAAACACCCAATAATACTTTGTCTCGCATGGAAATCGCATCCAGGACCTATGGCTGAGCAGTCACGTTTGCGACGTCTAGACCAACAAGTCACTTAACTTAGTCAAGACAGTTAATTGTTGCGCAGTCTTACATAACACACATACATAACATCACGCCTGTAATCCCCGAAGGGTTGGGCAGAGGTGTACCCAATCTGCATCCACATTTTGCTAGTTATATTTAAGTCCCATGTAAATGGGGGCGAGCCTATTGCCTTCAAACGGGCACAAATATAGACTTACTCTATTACTACTAGAAACTACTTGAAAAACCCAATAACACTTTGTATGACCTGGGAATCGAACCCAGAACCTCATGCTCAGCAGTCGCTCAGCATCAACGAGGCAGTCAGGCTTGTATATCACTCGGCACGTAAGTTGAAACAAAATGGCAGTCGTTCGCGAAATCGCGAAGCTACAATCATGAAAATAAGTCGACTGAGACCCGTTATGTATTACAGAATGCATCCCATAAGTTGAATTATGATCTTGAATGCTCAGTTGCACATTTTCGTTCGAATAAGTTCGGACGACCGCCATTTTGTTTCAACTTACGTGCCGAGTGCTATACAGTCTTTTTAAGCCGTAACCACATTTATCCTTGTCATCTTTTCCATTTTGATTCGTTCACACATGTCCGAGACAGTACAGTACCGGCGCGGCGCCGGAACTTCAATGCGACCTGGCCACGGATCCCTGACCCGGTGTTGGCACGTGCGGTCAGACCCTAACCCGGTGTTAACCTTAGCAGGCAAGGCTGAGCAGGGGCAATCAGAAACTGTCAGGTCGAATACATTGCACTATTGATGTGGACTGACCCTTTTATGTTGAAAGTTAATCAACTTTGACTCCAGAACAGAAAAGTCGAAATTTAGGGTTCGAAGACAAGAATCTCGAATATTAAAATTTTTCTTTAGGTCTTCATATTTAGCTTCCGAAACTCTTTCTTTCAAAACGTCCTTTATTCGATACAAACAACAGAAACGAAGGGCCAAAAATTCGTAACAATTATCGCCCCTAGCAAAATGGACACAAATCTCACAAAAACCTACCCAGATCGAAAACCACCGCGCGTTAAGAATGCAAAATTAACCGTCAATGAGTTGGTAGCGTATTTCATGAGACGCTAGACTAGACAGATGGAGTAGAAGACCAGCTACAACATCATCTGCCTATCCTTTGCCAACAATGTTGGAGTCGGCTTCCTTTATAACCGGATGCATTATTTTACTTGGATCGACTGCCTATCTAACCTCAACAACAGAGTTGAAAACCTGGATTTTACTTCAAAAAAGTATTACCTATTATAACACCATTACCTGCTCTTTTAATATTGAATTTACAAAATCACCTTCCATTGCTCCACAGAGCACAGCTAACTCAGTAAATTGTATTTACTCTGATTAAATAAGAGTGGCGTTATTCTCTTCCAGTGATTTTATAGAAAAGAGGAACGATAAAATTTTCTTCAATACGACTTTTAACCATGTATTTCTTAGATCGTTACCCGGAAGAAACTTAAAATAGGAAGTTTATTTTCTGTGAAATCCATATACACGGTGTAAACGAACCCTTCACGAAGCCGTCAATCGAGCATTAGTACATCAAATTAAGTATTGCTGGTTATTGCTGGTGATAGTACATCAAATTAAGTACTGCTGGTTATTGCTGGTGATAGTACATCAAATTAAGTACTGCTGGTTATTGCTGGTGATAGTACAGTCGAACAAACTAATAAGTATACAGCCAGCTAACTTGCATTTACTTATAGGATTATTCAGTTATATTTAGAGACTGATGTGAAATGATACAGCGTTTGACATCAGTCGCTTAATGCGAAACACTTGATAAAATAAAATTACAATCAATATTTTCAGTGTTATAGAATTATGAAGATCTCTACCCTGTATACTTATTAGCTTGTTTGACTGTACATCAAATTAAGTACTGCTGGTTATTGCTGGTGAAGGCCTTTTTATAAGTGAAAAATCACATTATACGGTAAAACTCAATGTCACACTCTTAAAACAGTGTGATAGTGAATGCTTTTAATAGTAATCGAGTCATGGAGGTAATTTAAGTAAAGTTATAATCCTGAAAAACTAGTAAAAAAAGAACAGCTGTGAATTATTTGGAACTTTGACCCCCAATAATTCCGTAACTAGGTGGTCCCAGGTATGGTCTAGAACAAAAAAAATATCGCAGTGACTGGAAAAAGCGGAAAGCAAAATGCTGTGCTGAAGCATTGAGCTGTGCGGAAGCATTTCTTAAAATCGGACTGAATTACTCATAATGTGTGGTAGTCATGGTAATTATTGTTTGGTTTCTCGTTTTGTGAACTATTTGTATGTATTATAATATGTATTAGTTTATTTAATTCCATCTTTATATATATGTATTAGTATGTACGATTTATGTAGGTATATTAATTTATGTTAACAAAATAGTATTCTCCTAATTTATTTATTTTTGTACTCTACCACAATGATGTCCTGTTTGACCCTAAGGTTGACTGGTAGAGAATGCCTTGTGGCATTAAGTCCCCCTATGTATCACGTTTGTGCATGAAGTTTAAATAAATAAATAAATAATAAACAAGTAACTTTTAGCTAAGTTAAGGGCACTTTTACACCCTTTGTTAGCACTCTTGGTAATGCGACTTTTGGTTTTTATTTAGCGATTAACGACATCTAGTAGCGCCGGTAACTGGAAACTTGTATGGTAATCGGTTATTGTGGTAAGGACATTTGATGCGGAGGAAATGAGTAAAATGTAGTGAGGAAAAATGTTGAGTATGAATGTAGAATAAGTACTATAAGAGTAGATCCAGAGCCCAAAGAAACAATGGATTAACTGTGTGGAGAATGATTGGCTAGAAAAGAAGTGACTGCTAAGATGACGAGTAATAAAGAAGTATGAAAGAAAAAGACATGCTGCGCTAACCCTAAATAAGTTGGGATAAGCGCAGAAGAGAGGAAGAGAGGAGGCCTGTGTTCCAGCAGTGGGAACATTAATAGGCTGTTGATGATTAAGCGCAGAAAAATAATTATGATTTAGTAAATATCTTAAATTCACTCATAGACCAAGCTTTATGTCTAGGTGCTTACAATTTTGTATATTTCTTTTTATAACGAAAGAGACTTATGCAAGAATTTCTAAATGTGTAACCTGATACGTAAACGGGTTAACCGTTAATCCCATGAATGTATCTATGAAAGTTCCTAATTTTAATAAATGGTAATCCTATCGAGCACACTGCTTGTCAAAGTAAAAGTTAACTTTAAACCACATGCTAACATGCAAAAAGGCCATAAGTATTATTACATCGAGCAGGCGGGGTCAACGATCGCTTAACCCTTTTACGCCGCGACCACGTTATACAGTATTTGCATATTTCTGTCGTAACCTTTCATAAAAACCTTTGAACTGCATTAATGTCTTGTTCGATAAAATGCTTTTAACGTGGTTCATTCATTTGATTCAAAAGGAGTTGGTTAGTAAATAGATGGAAAAAAATTGACTAGGCCTTTGAAAATTTCTATTTTTAACCGACTTCAAAATAGGAGGTTACTATGTTCGTGTGTATGTATTTTTTATTTTTTTTTATGTATGTTACCTGATTTCTCCCCCATTTGTGGACAGATTCCCAAAATTCTTTTTTTATTTGAAAGAGTATACTCCTGAGGTGGTCCCATTTTAATTTGGTGAAGATCTGGTGCTGATCTTCGGAGATATACAATGGAACTCTTCAAAAATAGACGGCAAATCTGTCGTAATTGCTGGAATCGCTTGGATGTTTATTGAATATACATTATCATGACGTAACATCACGCCTGTATGCTCTGAGGGGGTATGCAGATGTGTACAATACACATTTTTTTAGTTGTTATATATGAATTTTATAGACACGTATTACGTGTTTCGTGCTTTTTCTGACGCTATTCAAGTATTCGCATCTAGCAGTTATCACTTGTCTTCATGTTGATGAGCTGATAATGGAAGGTACTACTCCTCAACGGTTAAGAGTTGAAAGCAAAAATAGGGGAATCTTGAAGGTTAAGGGTTAGGTTTCTTGGTTGAATGTTAAATGCATAGTAAATATTTGTATAGGATATTATAGGTACTTACAACTAAAAATGAAAAAATAAATTTTTGCATTTAGAGTCTATTATTTACAAAAACCACAATGTCCGTTTTATGAAATTGTGAGTAATTAATTATTTTCGTAGTACGCATTATGGGCGCCTGTGGTTATATTGGAAACTATAGTAGTTTGATGAAAAATAATGTATTTAATCAATTACTAAACTTAATCATGAAAAATCTTTACGAACTAGAACAATAATCAGGAAAATATTATGGACATTGCTGACTTTGTAACACTCGGCAGGACTTTGCGGTTTTTGTTGCAAAAACAACATGGATTTACGACTGCACACAAGAATTCGCCATATTGACAGACGTGACGTGATTGGTGGCGATGGACTATGCGTTATTTGATACAAACAGGAACGGGGACAATGCTGATTTTGTAACAAACTCTACAGTTTCACAGCCGTTTTCTATTGGACTATGCGGAATTAGGTTCTTATGACTAATATAAAAATGATTTATTTTATCTATAGATTTTTGTACCATAATAAAGTCATTTTCATTTTTTATGGACATTGCGGTTTTTGTAACTAATAGACTCTTTAGGACAAGGTTTCAGGAAACGTGTGGTGAAATGCGGGTGTACTTGTTAGGTACACCTCTGCCTATCATCATCATCATCCTCAGTCTGAATTCACCCACTGCTAGGGATAGGCCTCTCTTTTCATTCTCCACGGTCCTGACCCAGTCTCATCCAGATTTTTCCCTCGATGGTAGCTATGTCGTCTGCCCATCTCGCCGCTGGACGACCCACACTTCTTTTTCCAGTTCTTGGACGCCATTCGGTGACAGCCTTAGTCCACCTATCACCACAGCGCCTTGCTAAGTGTTCTGCCAAACTTCATTTGAGTTCTGTAACGCGATTTCCAATATCGAAAACCTTTGCATGTTTTCGAATTTCACACCTCTGCACAAGGCGTGATGTGGCCTTGATGCTAAAATGTCGTAAAAGAAAATAGGAACATATAGATGCATAAATTCACCATACATCTAACTTACGCCTCACCCCTTGTTACATGGGACTTTAACATAACCGGCAGATCTTGTACTATAAGTACACTTTTGGTCAACAAGCGTGATGTTACGTCGAGTATCCAACATGCGATAAAAGATGGCAAATGAAGATCATCCCGCAGAATGACCTCATTTGACCTCGACACTTATGACACAATATATACGTACAGGCAATGCCCAGTTTTACGTGATCCCTCTTTTCACACCAATTGCCCCCTTCTTCTAAATACGAGGGGTCAGGTAACGCTGGGCAGTGATTGTACATAACTATATAATGTACGGGTTATTTGATAGACGACAGTTGTCACGCGCCGCGGCTGCGTCAGCTAGGAGTTACGGCATCTCGTATATTTCGATAACCATGGAGGAAGTTCAGAAGTATTAGTTATATGAACTCTTTGTTTGTAAACTCTTCGCATGGTTCAGAATTGAAATTATTCCTAGTTTCTTAAATTTATGGTAAACTGGGAGAACGAAGCTATCTAAGTAACACAAGTAAATGTTTTGCTTAAAGATGACTCCAAACTTTCTAAAGTTAAGACGCAGTCAAAGGGGCACCGTAAAAACGACCTGTTTTTCGTCGCAGAGTTAGCCGTATTGCTACTTATTACAATTCCAAAAAAAATACAGTATATAGTCAAATGTATAGGTAAAAGACTTATGCAAAAATATTTTCTAAAAGTAATCAAGAACCTCGAAAAAAAAAATCACAAAATCACAAAAAAATCACACGAAAAAACTTTTTCGTCTCGAAATGCTCAATATTTTGAGTGACAACTGTTATTTTTTTTTTTACTATCAGAAAGGAAATTTAACCAACTAAAGACATATGTAAAAATATTTTAACATTACAGCGTATTTTTTTTTTTAATAAATTAAATCTGCGAACTATCGTTCATTTTGGCAGTCACGAGCATCAAACGCATCGCCATTTTCAACCTTATTTGTTTAGGCGATGAGTTAGACGCGCGCTCAAGGTCGCGGGCAGCTAATGTCGCCTTAATAACAAAAGTGGACAAATTAAACATTTCACCTTTTTTTTTGGCGGGCAGAGCGAAAGGGAGTGTCAGACTTCTACTGACTAAAAACCACCCATGTTCCTTCTTAGACCTTTGTGTTGAGGCCGCGCGCCGCGGTATCTCTTTCGAACAACCCGCAGCCTCGACGGGATAGACCTTAACCTAAATATACATGCTATAAGAAAACTAGCAGTAAACAGATAAAAATAAAAACAACTATCAACCAACGTTTTTATATTTTAAACAATTCAATTTAACAGGAAATAAAAGAACACTAAATAGGCAGAATCAAACGGGCAGGGATTCCTCGTAGCTTGTTGACTCGATGGAGAAAAGGGACGAAATGCGTCGTGCAGCGGTTTATAGCCGCGTGGTGGCTGGAGTGTGCGTTCCTCTTCACGCATCGTCTTGACGGTGTCTTTTCTGCTAACAATACACATAACATTTTGTGTTAGTATCAGTATCTTAAAACTATGTTAGTCACTTCACTTGCACGACACTTTGTGCTATCTTTGTCCGCGGAAGCGACGGAACACCACATTCTGCGGCCAAAAACTTAGTTTGTTGCTACCTATGCGAACCACAAATGCTTTCAAATTCACGTTGTGGCGCGACCCAGCTGCACTCTTGGCGCGTCTGCCAAATAAACAATTTTCTTTTTTCTAAGACGAGTTAATTCGTTAGGTATTTTTTTTACTTTGTTGACACACTTTTTAGTAAAAGGTTTTTGTACTAATAGTGACAGCAGAACTCTGACTCCTAAGTCAAGGGATCTCCTAATTTGGGAGTCAGGTTACTCTATCTGTATGACCTTTAATTGAATTCACTGAAATTCATGTGACCTAGTTTTTTAGCAGTGATGAAGGCTTTTCGTATAAAGTGTTTTTTATTTATTTTAAAACGTTGCCCCACACTAGGATTTTTTCCTGTATCGTGGGTGCGTTCACAAACATTTAAACTCACATACACAACACACACTCGCTCGCCGTCTCTTACCGTGCGCATACATCGGCCATTTACTATTTGTAACCACTAAACCAGATTATACAGTCTTCATATCGATAAAGCAGAAGTTTTATTTAGTCGAGACCACCAGCATCACAACTGGAGCTTGACACTCAAACAGTGGTACCCAGACCCGGAACAGACTGCATCTGTAGATCATACAAATATTTATTCCGTGCAGGTAACGAACGTGCGACACGCAGTGCAGCAGTCTACTGCTTGAGTCACTGCGCCAACCGAGACGTCAAAAAAAAAAAAACAACTTGGAACTTCTGTAGTCACATGACAATGAATTCTTGCTACGTGCTATGTACCGAGATGTGGCCGTGTTAGCACACAAACCATTTGACGAGCCTCATTAATATAGAGATGGTTTATCTATGTGTGGAACGGGCATTAAGTTGATTATGTTTACCGCATAGCTGTATGTTTTGTGGTAATTACTTACCAACTTATCTTATTATGTAATGGTAATGAGAATCTTTAGGCTTGTTTTTTTTTAATGTTAGCCATAATATTCTATCCTTGCTACCTCTGCTAGCTACAACAATCGAGAGTTTTTGTTCAGGAAATGTTGGGCGTCTCATCAAAATGAAGCTACTCACGAAAAACTAGCTTGACAGTAATCAAATTAAAAAATGTACCGTGGCACCCGGACTACTAGCTTCATTTGGTTTAAACACAGGTGTACATATTGTGTAAGTGTTTGTTTAAAAAACAGTATATAGAATAAAAGACATTTATTATTCATAATTCAGTTACTGAATTATGAATAATAAATGACTTTTATTAGCAATCTATCTATATACGGCGCTTGTTTGCTACTAGCTGTTGTAAATCTAACGCTGGCTCGCGCTCACCTCTTCATCGCTTGGTTGAGAATTACAACAACGAGTTTAGTTTAATCGACATACTTTACCTCAGCAAAAACGTATTCAGGAAGCAAATCCATGCAACTCTTAAGGATCGACAGTAGACCATTGAGATTTAATGATATACATAATTATATATATATGTGAAGGGTGTAGGTAGGTGTGCCCTTGGCCTAAGGGCCCTTGTCCTTCCCGTCACTGCGATGTTTTTTTTTTGTTCTGGATCATACCTGGGAACCCCCTCCCTGGCTACGGAGATGTTGGGGGTCAAGGTTCCAAACTTTTCACGGCTGTTTGTTTTTTTATTTTTTTTTTATCAATACTTGTTTTTCAGGTAATTACTTTACTTAAATTCACTATCACTTTTTTTTGATACTGTAACTTTAGTTTATATCTGTTATTTTAGTTTTTAGAATGATTATTTTAGTTCATACGAATAAAACTGTTATTTTAGTTATAATCCTATACAAATGTCTCTCTAGCTATAAAATTTTTAAAGTAATCTGTGGAAAACGTAGTGGGTAGCATATTTATCATATTTTAGTACATAAGCCTTGTCATTAACCTGTAATATGTTACTGTTTGTTTTTCCTTAAGAAATAAATAAATAAATATAAATAAAAAGAGAAGTCCTGACTGACTGACTCATCAACGCCCAGCCCAAACCCTTGGACCTAGAAACCAGAAATTTTGCACAGAGGTTCCCTTTATAATGTAGACAAGGAATAGGAAGGATTTTTCAAAATTCAACCCTTAAAGGAGTTAAATAGGGGATGAAAGTTTGTATGGAAAATCGTCATTTTCACGCGGGCGAAGCCGCTGGCAAAAGCTAGTAAATAATATAAAACAAAGATCACTCAAAAGAAAGAGTAGCGAACTAATGAAACCGGTGATCGGCGTAGCAGGGTACAACTTCGCTACAGCTACGCCTTTGCTACGCTTTTGCTACGCTTTGCTACGCCGTAGGGCCACAGAAGTATTTCAGTAAACTTGTGTTACTTTACACAGTGTTGAACGCAATCTTTGAGTCGATTTAAGTTAAGAGCTGTGATAAACATTGTATGGATTACTGATCAAGTTAATACCATCTTGAAGTCACGCTTGGCTCGACGCCAGCCTCTTGAGACAGTTTACAACTTCAGCTTAAAAATTCCGATGACAATCTTTGCATTACAATTTTTTATCAGAAAGTCTATAAATAACATTACATTACGTCTGTAATCCTCGAAGGGTTAGGCAGAGGAGTATCACCATCGCATCAGTTTTATTTAAATCCTTTGTAATAGGGGGCGAGCCTATTGCCATCAGGTGTATAAATATGTGTTACAAAATTAAACGTTGGGATGTGTTTTTATTTTGCCTTAACAAATTCACTGTCCAGAAGTTGACACTTACCTAACAATCGCCCCGAACTTCTAAGTGACTCATGGGACGATAAACGGGTTAAAATCAGTGAAAACGCTAAAAAACGACCTAGTAGGTAATATGAATGTTTTATACCTCTCACCTTTCGGCCACGACCTGTGCGCTGTGCATGTCAATAGACACATGGCCCGAAGATCTGAAAGAGGCCTTTGTTTTGGCAGGAGGTTGGGCAACCATCAAATGAATCCTCCCGCTCTGGGCAGAGTGGTAGGGAGTCAGACTTCTATTGTCTAAAAACCACCCATGTTCCTTCTTAGCCCTTTGTGTTGAGGCCGCGCGCCGCGGTATCTCTTTCGAACAACCCGCAGCCTCGGCGGGGTGTGTAAGAGGCCTTACTTTTAATAACAGTTCTCATCATCATCATTTTTCTGTCCTTGTCCCATTTTAATTGGGGTCGGCGCAACACGTTTTCTTCTTCCATTTACCCCTGTCAGACGTCACGGCATCAGTTACTCCTTTCTGTTGCATATCGTTCCTTAACAATTCCAACAATACTAACATTTTTAATTATATTTTTATTACTCATCATCATCAGCCTATTTTGACGTTCCTACTGGAGGGTCTCAGGCCGCCCCTCTAGGAGATGGATGGGCTATAATCCACCACGCGGGCCCAGTGCGGGTTGGGAGATATCGCATGTCTTCGTTTTATTTTGGTTCTAAGACATGCCGGTTTCCTTACGATTTTCCCTCTCTTTTGAGAGCAGCGGTGATGATATAAATTTCACAAAGTAATGCGCCTGCCTGGGTTCGGACCCACTTACTGTTCGTAAGTCGGGGTCGCCGCCACTGGGCCACCGCTGCTCTTAATAACAGTACTATCATTCAATTAAATGTCAGAAGAAAATATGTTGTGCCAACCCCAAGTAGAATGGGGCCAGGGCAGGAAAATGATGACTAGAATGTAATTAATACTTCTCAGAACTTCTAGACTTATTTTCTACATAACATATATATCTCTGCAACGGTGTCCTGCCTATTCGCCGAAAATTGTTTCCCAAATTTTCACTTGCCAACCAACGTTTCGCCGATGTTTCACTTTGACAACTAACGATTACCAAATTTTTGTTTGACAACGTTTCATTTGGTAGAATTATTGTAAAGCCGATTATTATAAAGACACAAACGTTTGGGACATTTATCATTTGGCAAACATTTTACTAGGCAACACAACTATTAGACGAATGACGTTTTGTCAGTGTTACAGTTTCCTTTTCATACATTGATATATTGATAAAAAAATTACGACTTTTTTCATACATTTTTTATTTAAGAATATCAAAAATAACATTAAATTTTTAAATTGGCAGCAATGCAGAGCAATAGTTTTTCCTCTGAATATGTAGTTTTGTGTTCGAGAAATCTTTGGTTACGATAGGTTAGGTTAGGTTATAACAAACAACGGCAGAAGCAAATTGCTTTTGTAAAAGGAAACGATAAGATAAGTTAGGTCACATTAAAGGTTAGGTTAGGTTAGGTTATGACAAACAACGCACGAGCCGAGCGAGCGAAGCGAGCGTGCCGCGGCAGCGGCCGGCGATGTGCCAGAAGCGAATCGCTTTTGTAAAAGGAAACGTTAAGTTAGGTTAGGTCACATTAAAGATAAAGAAAAAATAATAATAACAATAACTACCTGTATATAATTTGTCCCAAATGAAAATGGCATCCTTGTAAATAAATTTCTTCAAAATTTGATCGCAGACTCAGTATTGCAGCTTTTTCGAAATCTAACACACATACTTTAGGTGCAAAATTAATACCGTGCTAATAAATTTGGTAAACAATAAACAACTAAATGAATATTACGCAAAGTAAAACATTCTGCTACTTGAAAGTTGGCCTTTTAAAAAGTGTCATAATGAAAAGCAAACCAAACGTACAGTTGGTAACTGTGAGGTTGGGAAATAAAAAAATATATTATGATAAGTTGGCAAATGATTATTCGGCGAAATAAAATTCTGCGAAACGTTGGTTGGCAAGTGAAAATTTGGGAAACAATTTTCGGCGAAAAGGCAGAGAACCCTCTGCAACGTATAACATTTATGATTGATTGAGTGATACACTAACAAAAGGAATTCGTAAGTAAACTAAGACGGCCAGTCTGGTCTGGATCTAGGTTAATACGTTTCCTTTGAGTAAATAACTTGGTGTATTATATGATTTATGAGGCATATTAGCTCTTCTTATTTAGTTTCGATGACATAGGCTATAATAACGCTATAATAATTTGACGACACGGTTGGCGCAGTGGCTAAGCGATTGGACTGCTGCGCTACGTGTCGCGGGTTCGATCCCCGCACGGATTAAGTATTTGTATGGCCTACAGATAGTTGTTTCGGGTCTGGGTGTGTTTGTGTATGTGAGTTTCAATGTTTGTAAACGCACCCACGATACAGGAGAAATTCCTAGTGTGGAGCAACGTTTAAAAAAAAAAACAAAAAAAAAAAAAACCCCTCGGTTGTACCTATGATAGGTAAAATGTGGAGTTGCTTACGTGAATCGGAAAGCACACTACTGGAAAACCAAATAACATTGCACTACCTTGAAATTGAACCCAGGACTCTCGACCATCATCATCATCATCATTTCAGCCAAAAGACGTCCACTGCTGGACATAGGCCTCCCCCAGGCGCCGCCACATTGACCGGTCCCGTGCGTCTCTCATCCAGCGGGTTCCTGCAACCTTGACCAGGTCATCGGTCGGTCGGTGGGAGGCCTTCCAACGCAACGTCTTCCGGTTCTCGACCATCCAGACTTTAAATTAGACAACAACCTTTAAAATAGTGTGAGCAACTGTATATACACAGCAGTAACTTTCTACAAACCTAAAAAAATTACTCAACACACGGACAAACATTATGTCATCCGATTTAGTAGATAAACACGGATAAATATGTTCATTTATCTCACGTACTTACCTCGAGGCTACAACAATTGATCAATTATTGGTTTATATACTTTATATATTCCCCGGAGCACATTTACAGGTTAATAAGATTAACTGGAGCACGGCCATCAGTACATTATTTATGTCTAGTAATATATTATACTAGGTTTTGCCAGCGGCTTCACTCGCTACAACTCGAAAATTATCCCACGGGAAGATAAAATCGGGATAAAAACTATCCTATGTGTTAATACAGGTTATAAAATATCTGTGTGACTGTGTACCAAATTGTATCCAAATTCGTTCTGTAGATTTTGCGTGAAAGAGTAACAAACATTCATCCATCCATCCATTCAATCATACATCCTTACAAACTTTCACGTTTATAATAATGGTAGGAAAGTGTGGATATAACAAAAACGAGAATTATTATGTTATTTACTTATTTATTGCTTTACCAAGGTATCTTATTTGTCTTTAGTATTTATGTACACAAAAAATACATTTATATAGGAAAACAGCGACATGCTTACACAAGAAGAGTACACAATTCCAAACATAAAGTATTCTTTGTCTGCCATCTTTAATGAAAATACTTTCCTTTTGAAAATATATAAAGAAAGGTAGGTCTTTCAAATTAATATCAATCAATGATCTTTGGCATAGGTTTGCCACATATTTCGCTCCCGTATCCCACCTTCCTAGCACGATGAGCTGCGCTGGGGTGGCTGCTGCAGATGCTGAAAATCTTAAACGACCCAAATCATCATCACCCGATAATGTTCCCACGGCAGGAACTCAGGCCTCCTCGTCAGGAAAAGGATGGGCTATAATCCACCACGCGGGCCCAGTGCGGGTTGGTAGCTGTTACATGTCTTTTGTGGAACGACGCAAATACAACAACTTAATTCGTGAAATCGCCAAGTAGTAGAGGTCGGTGGGTTGACCTGCGGGCTGGCTGTTTTTTTTGGCCAAAGAATCAGCACTGTTATCCAACGTGGCAATGCAGGCAGGCAGGTAGCCTTCTTGTGTTATATATATTTACACGCGGTTTCACCCGCGTAGTTCCAGTTCCCGAGGGTAACAGGGATAAAAAGTAGTTTAGTCTTTGTTATCCGGGGATAGTGTAGCTTCCCAACCGTGAACTAAATTTTCAAATCGTTCCAGTAGTTTTTAAGTTTATTCATTACATATAAAAATACAAATCTTTCCACTTTATAATATTATTAATAAAAAGTATAGAAAAAACTAATATCAACCAATAATCCTTTTCGTTAGTTCGCCACATATTACGCCAGCTTTTCCAATTACGCAAGATCAAATAATAAGTGTTGTCGATTCAAGCATGTTATTCGATTACACGAGTAAGATGTCACATACCAAATATATTTGTCTCCGAGCTTATCTTTTCGTACCAATTTATCGACAGAAATGGGACGCAGGTGGCCAAAATAAATAAATATCTTTACCTGAGTTCGTAACGACGTATTTCGTCCAAACCATTCATTTGACAAGGTTATCCGTTAAATAATTTGATCAATCGGCTGAAGAATTTATGGGATTAAAAAAGTTATGGTGTTTTGAGAGGATAGGGCTGTAACTGTAATCCATCACTATCAAGCGACTCATTACAGATCTTTAGATCTCTAGCCGTTTACTCATTGATGGAATTGGACTTTAGAATTTATACAGCCGAATAATTAATACCGTATAACTTTACCTCATACAAAAATGTAATTTAATTTAAAAACCCTTATACTTTACAATTATAAACACATTATTATAAATTAAAAACCATTAGTTAGTTTAGAAAAATTCTTTATTTAACATAAAAATATACCTATCTGTAGAACTTAAAAGTTAAGCAACAGTTACACTAATATTATTAACAAAACACTTTTACAGGCTAGAGGCGCCTTTATAAGTATATAATAGTAATGTTTACTAACTTATCACAACATGAGGCATTTATTAAATTAGATCATTGTCATAATATTATGAAATTATTGTAATAACTTCATTTATATAATTGTGGAGGTAGCAGCAAAAAGTTTACTACGCGCTCAGCGTAAGTGCGACCGGTGCAAACGGCCGCTCAGGTGACCGCGCGTGACCACCAGTGGCGCACGAACTACCGCGCCTCCCGCGCGCTCACCTGTATACAGTGACAGCGGGGAAGCGCTGGCGCATCGTACGGGCCCAGCTACGACGCGTTATCAGTATTGTGCGCGAACAATACGTAGTGATGGGGAAGCTTGTATGTACCGTATCCATCGATACATCGCAAATCATTTAATTTAATTTGACCGATGTTAGCAATTAGTGTATTTTGATGATATTTGTTTTTGTTGTAGAATTTACGAGTTAATTTTAAAATGAATTTTGTGATGCTGGGTAACTTTATATTTGTGTGTAGTGTTCTAAGGTTAGTTTTAAACGGAGTGTTATAGGCAATTTTAACTGCTTTATTTTGAATTGTTTGTAACAGGTTATAATTAGATTTTTTTTTTTTTTTTTTATTGTTTATTAAGTAAATAAAGAACAAAACAAAAAATAAACAGAAACATCACAAAAACCTCAATAGGTTTGTCCGGATGTTGAAACACTTAAAAGCTATCTTATTACTAATGAAGGTAAACATAGATAATTTATCGTTCACACATATTTTACAACAAAATGGGAGGTAGTTAGTAAATAATAACTAACAAAGATCAAAACAACACGGCACGGGTCGGACATCGCGTCGATGCTATTAACTAAGTGAATAAAATTTAAACAGGATGATGCATTTTCAAAGAGTATCAAAGTATTGTTTGTATTTAATTTTGTAATTATTATTTGTTATTTCTGATTGTACTTTTGTTGGAACGTCATTAATTAGAGTAGGTATTAAATAAGCGACGGTTCGCTTCCCGTAATAGTTCTTATATCTCGGTACTACCAGTTTTGATTGGGCTGCCAATCTTGTTCCAATGGTATGATTGAATTTAATTTGCAGTTCCTTGTTTGTAAACTGTTCTATTAATAACCACTTTTGTATTTTAGTGTGAACTGGCAAGATTCTACAATGTTTAAAGAAACCTGTTACGTCATCACCATCAGACAGTGTTTTTCTTATTTTATTAGATTGACAGGTGCTACTCCATACTGGACACGAGTAGGTGATGCAAGGTCTAATGAGAGTGGTATATAACCGAAGTTTGGTGTTTGCGCTGAGCTTACTTTTGCGGTTAAGTATAAAACCATTAAATAAACTAACAACAAACTGTATAAAATGGTATAATAATAACTCCTCCTTTACTGTGGCAGCTGGTAATGTTCACAAGATACTGGCGGTGTTGCTACGTTGTAGGGCAACACTTATATAATTCTGTTTCTTTACACACGCTGTACGAACTCTTTTAACGCGGGTCTGCTAGTAGACTCTAATGAAATTTGTAGTACCTTTGTGCTCTGCAATCTATATGTTACTACATAAATAATAAATTCATTACTTTTTCTATTATGTTAACAATTCAATAACGTTCAAATCCCGAAAGCTTTAGTTCTCAAATACTAATACAATCAAAGTTATTGTTAGTAATTTGAATTCTTGTAAAGTCAAACACAATGTTCTGTTAATATAATTGTATTTCAATTTCTGATGTTAAATGTACTTTGTCGGCAACACACAATGTACCTACATCGTTCCACCTCACCTGAATGCTTTTAAAAAGAGATTTACGAAATGAGTAAAATATTTTATTTACGATCCATCAGAGACTCGCAATTTAATTTCAAGCGAAGATTTTCTTTAAGCGGATTTCGGAGGCGAACAATTTCGGCTATTTCAATCATCGACACGCCCCACGTACTCGTATAATTATACCATAATACGTATGTGAAAGTAAGATTCCAATTTTAGCAAAGAACACTAATTTGTATGTGAAATCCTTCATAACTTTTTATTAACTGCGAAAATTTGGTGTTTTTCTACATACATAATTATAAGAAAAACATGGAATAATTTTATGAGATTCTTTCAGTCTTTTATTGTATTTGACGCAATTACAAAATGATAGCTTGTATACTATGTATCTCTTAGTTGTTTTCGTATGAAACCACAAACCACCAAAGCCTGTGACCCTGGCTGTCTCTCATGGGCACAAGAAACTCCATCCCTAGAGATGGGATGCATGTGAGAAACCAAATACACTCGCAGAAAACACTATACGTAGATTGGGTGTTAAGGCTGTCAACTGCAGTAAGATTGATTGTAAACCCGTAGCTTCGCTCCCATTGTGGTCGGAAATTATCACAAGTGGAGGTTTTTGTATCATAATAATATGTCGTTCGCCAGTACCACGTACATTCACGAGCTAATATGTCACTTTGGAAAAATTAAAAACATTTTTCTCGAGAAAATAATATCGATTGTAACTTTGAGATAAAATCTATTTCATAATAGTACGGGTCCGAAAGTACTATATTTGTTCCACATCCTATTACATATACTATTTTCAATATCAAATTACAATCGGTACAGTAGGAGAAAATTCGTGTTTAAACTTTGGCACGTGTATACGTATTAGTGTGTGTGACTATTGTGCTTGTACCGTCATGGGCCAACGTATAAATCACATTTTAAAAGTTTTACTATGGGTCCAGTTGCAAGCGGGTCCAGGTGACCTAAACTTGTACACTTAAGTCGCAAAATTAAAAAAATAAACAGTTTGTAGGACCTATTTCGTAAAACTACGGCGTCCAAAATGCTATGTTCGTAATACCGTTAATCAACACAGTAGAGAAAAATCACTTTTAAAAGTTGCTTGGTGTAACATATTGGGGCTCATGACTGTGCATGACAATGGCGACCTTGGCTCAGTTGACAATGAGGAAAAAAATGATAAAATTTAGTTTCGTTGGTGAAACTCCCCTTCGATGTTCCCTTCATAGCCATAATATCATCTTTCACACAATCTATCACGCACTAATACCCACGTCATGCATAATGTCGGGCACAAATAAATCAATGAAGCAACACGACCCCACGACCCCAGTCCCAACCCCAAGACATGGTCCAATAACACAGGGTGTTTGCAGATCTGTATAACAGATAATGGACATTTGTCGACGTCACGCGGTCCCGTTATTGGAGCCGAGCGGTCCGGGACGTGTATCCCGCAATCCCGCACCGATTCCCGAAAGTGTCGTGACCTAGTTCGAGAACATTGGCGAACTAATGATGACAGGCGAGAATTATAATGGCTATATGAGGAAGGTTGTTCTATTTTCGTTTCTAAGAGGAAGGAATAAAGATTAGAACATATACATAAGGAGTTTATTTTGTCCAGAGGTCATGGCAGATAATAATATAATTTCACTCAATCGAATGCCAATTTCTTCATTCATGTAAAAGTAAAATACACACATTAAACATGTAACCCTCCATACCAGACTTCAGTGGGCTCAAAAAGCCCACTGAAGTCTGGTAAAAACTAGCAAAGTGAGGTGTATGTATTTTTATTATGTACTTTTGCATTCCCACAGTTATAATATTTTTTTATAAGGCTGTAAGTGTACAGTCTCAAAGTATCCCCAATTCCATCTATGAGCTATTTTCCTGTGCCTCCTCGAACCAGCCCTTAAGCGTCCAAATCTTTTCGCCACCTCTTTCTGGGCTGGTCGGGGCGGCGGCGGCTCCTTTCGTTTTCCGGGAACCAACGTGCATGCGGCAGACGTGACCCGCCCGATCCCATTTTAGCCTAGTAGTCTTCTTGTCAACGTCCACTATACTCGTTTTGTATCGCAGTGTGGTGTTTCGAACCCTGTTGTGTTATAAGTTATATCCTTATATTAAACTCAAAAGCATTTACTTCAATTAAACCATTACAGGCACTTTGAATGTCAACAGAACAATTCATAAAACAAAACTACGAGTGCAATACGTCATTCCGAAAGTAACCACGCCGAACCACACGCCGCCGAATGCCCGCAACAACGAACACCGCGAGCACGAAAGCACGCAGCGACGCACACCGCAACAACGAATGCACGAGACTATGTAAAGCAGCACAAATCGTACATCATCATCACCTCCTTCCCACATTTTATCAGTAACATAACACTACTCAATTTGTAATATTTTTTCATAATTTTCTCTCGCTTTGTTTCAATGAAAATAAACGGACGTAACCACGATAAAGTGCTACGTGTATGTGCTCAAAGCTTATTCAAAACCTTGTTTCCTATTGATTTTATTTACACTTAAATATGAATTTTAGTCAGTAAACATAAAGTAGATTTCAGTGTGACTGACGCTATTGAAATTCATCATACAAATGTTTAAAGGTGGAACGCAAACTGGACTTCGTGTGTACAATTTAAAGTTGTTTATGCGAATACATAAAGGGATGTATCATACTAAGTTGACCGGTACATGAAATTATTTAGGAACACTATAGGAATTCAATAAAGATTGATTTTATTTTCTCGTACGCAATGTATCCTTACCGTGACAAAACTCACGTAGCGAACGGCAATCTCGACGAGTTGGATGAACTCTGTGCTAGGCAAGAATTGAACAACTGATTTCACGCGGCGTTCGTTTGTTTTTTTCTATTTCAGCCGTAATTTAAATAAATGGAGTACTGCGTGCAGAGAATGTAATTTAACATTGAAATAAAGCAATAGTCCTGTTCCTTTCAATTTTTTTGTCAATAATGAAAATTAAATTAAATTCGAGAGATAAATTCCGGTGGAATACGATTCAAAATAAGAAGCTGAATGCACCCTGTCAGTTTGCAGAAAGCTGTCCCTTACACCCTGCCGTCTTGTATTTGTTTTCATTTTTGGAAGCTCAAACCGCGAACGAAGTATACTTATGTTACACGGGCGTAGCAACCAAAGTTCTCGGGTTATTACTCACATAACATGTGTGAGTTATTGTGGGTTAACAAATTACATTGAGCCTATAACTTAGTACGTAACTACGGGTAAATTGTATTACAGTGTTAGCCGATTTTGGAGTTAATGGATTCAAAACATGGTTAGGTACATTTTAGCCTGCGGGCGCTTTTGCAGTGTAATGTTTAGTATTGCTCAATTTAATAATTATAATATAACCGTTGCTTGAATAGAGGGCCTTTAAAAGCATAAACATAAGTAGATGGTTGTCATGGTATCCCGTCGGGGTTGCGGGTTATACCGGTTCCTCGACATAAAGGGCTAAGAAGGAACATGGGAGATTTTTAGTCAGTAGAAGTCTGACACTCCCTTTCGCTCTGCCCAAGAGCGGGAAAAAATGGTTGTCATGGTATTTAAATGTAATGGGAATTATTGAAGTATGAAAGAAGGAGACATGCTGCGCCGACCATAAATGAATTGAGATAAGGGCAGGAGAATGATGATGGGACTCATTGAGGAAATTGTTAGAAAATTGTAAAATGTAAATAAATTAGTAATCAAGTATTTTTGCTCAAGCTATTGCCTGAAAGCGCTTCGAGTCCGTGTATCACTGGTAAGTTTCTATCACTTGTCAGTTTATTTAATTCGCCAGGTTCTTTGGTTTGTCAGTTTCGCCGATTGGACAGTTTTGTAAACTAGACAGTTTAATCAATTCCGCAGTTTCCTGTATTTGCCAGTTTTGGGTCAAAGGTAAGTCACTCCATATATATATTGTAAGAGAATGCTCGCGTTACGTCACTATACTCGCCTCGCCTATAAAAACCAGGCGCTGCGGGTAGAACGTCCCTTTGCTACTCGACGCTTGAACTGGACGGACGTTTGATTCTTATGCCAATTGTAATGTTACGTAAGCCATTTTGAGTTTAGTTTGTCGTAAAAATCATAAAGTGAGTTTGTGTTTTGTTGTGTTAATTTAAAGTCTTACTGAACTGTAAGTAAATTGTGCTGGTTGTAATTTGAGTCAATTATAAAGTAAAAATGGTTTTTTTGTTGTTAATTGTTTTTTTAAATAAATTTCCACTTCTGAAACTTATATCAGAAGTGGGATAAAGGACTTTTTAGGCCCACTTAGACGAAGTCTCGTAGCTGAAAATTGTTTTGAACAGAAAAGCCGTTCTTTTACTTTTAATTTTATTTTGCAACTACCCACTTTATTATTTTTCTTTTCATTCGATTGTCTGACTTGTTTTATTTGTTTGTCTGATTTGATCCCGATTTTCTTGTGATAATGGGGCGTGAAAAGCCGCATACTCGCGAAGAACGCGTACACGTACACGTATGCGCAAACGACGTCGATCCCGTGGGTCATTGATCGCACTAGTGGTAGATCGTACCGCGATTCGAGTAGTAGTCGTCGTACAGTCGTACTCCATGAGATGGCTTGCGTAATCGAGATTGGCATGATTCTTATAGTCCCGAAAGGCACCAATCGCGTAGTAGGGATAGGCGCAATACGCGTAGGTCGTTCGCGTAGCGACATTGCAGCAATTGGCAATAGAAAACGCACACGTACTCCTTCACCGCCGGTTCAAACGAGTTCTACCTAGAAGAATAGTGGGTTTACTTTCGTCCCTGATACAAGTAAGGTCGAACCATTGTTATAATTCGTTGGTCTTGTGGTCGCAAGCGCGACTGCTGAGCATTAAGGTTCTGGGTTCGATTCCCGGGTCGGGTAAAGTTTTATTGTCTGGATTTATGCTTTTGGTTGGTGGCAATAGGCTCGCCCCTATTACATAGGAGTTAACATAACTGGCGAAATGTGGGTATACTGGGTACCTCTGCCTTACCCTTTGGGGATTGCAGGCGTGATGTTATGTTGTGTGTGTGTGTTTATTAAGTCACTGGGGCAATTGACAATGCCTCGGACGCATTGGTGGTTGTTTACATGGTGGTGCTAAGACGAGGCTTAAAGATTGAGTGACCAACAACAGTACGTGGACTAATATTTAAACCCGAATTTTGGTCATTGTGTCTACGTGAAGTTGATATGGCCACTGTGCTATATGACGTTATGAGTACGAATTCGAATAAATGTACCACACATGCAGGCTATGCCTGAAAGTCCTTGATGCGATTGAATATCGTCAAGGGACTGTCGTTGGTTCGATTCCCGCACGGAACAAATTTTTGTATGGCGTACAGATAGTTTTTCCGGGTCTT
Organism: Diarsia mendica; assembly: GCA_949316265.1. Taxonomy (NCBI): domain Eukaryota; kingdom Metazoa; phylum Arthropoda; class Insecta; order Lepidoptera; family Noctuidae; genus Diarsia; species Diarsia mendica. Next base: position 19,590,879 of record OX438897.1, read on the forward strand.
GTTATTTGTGTATGTGAGTTTAAATATTTGTGAAAGTACCCACGACACAGGAGAAATTGCTTGTGTGGGGCAACGTTGTGATTTGTGGTATATCTGATGCTCAAATAAAAGCCGCAATTATGAACAAAACAAAATACAGTCAAGTCTTGTTTTCTGTATATTTGAAACCCAAAAGTGCAGTTGTTTGCACATCAAACTCAAATAATCATGATCTGCGTAAATTCAAACCCCTACGCAATATGATCAGTTGACTTGTTTTTCGTGTGAAGACGTAGACCGCATACAGGTTCACTGTAAAGTCTGATAAGTCTTAGTCTAGTCTTTTTAGCTTTATTTATGAAGGTGCCTAAGACACATGATTGGCTAAGGAAGAAGCCAACGGGTCACGTACCAGTCGATGTTCATAAAGGTTTTGATGAAGTTAAGTTGAGGTAGAAAGTCGAGTAAGGGTTTCTATCGGCTGTATTGTGTTCGACCGTACCAGTAGATTATTGCGTAGTCGTGGCTCGGTTGAAATTGGAGTTTTTTTTTTGAGGAAACTCAAGTCGACTGTGTGTGTGATGCGCGTTTAGCTCTGGTCGAGGTCAGGGTCTGGAAAGACCTTAGTGTGAAGTCAAATAGATCGAATGATCGACTTGTTTACTAACTATGGTACATGACCCAGGGTGGTTGATAGTTGTATTTTCGATAATTTCCAGTTTGGCCACGTTTGATTTTATCAAAAAGAGTGGGACCTTATGGATGTTTGGTCAGGAGTGACCGAGTGGAACAAAATTCTGTCGTAGATTTGTCTCTTTGCAGAGTAACCATTACTTATGGACGTGTGGCGTGTGATTTGCAACGGAACGCTGCCTGGTCTCATAGCAGTGGTTGCCAGGGCTGCGCAACAGTGACGCCATGAACGCGCACGTGTGCCTTATTGGCGTTGCCGAGCGTGTCAATGCAGGCTGACTGCGCGCCCTACTGGGGTTGCTGAGCGCGTCGCTGCAGGGCGACTGCGCGCCCTATTGGCGTTGCTGAGCGCGTCGCTGCAAGGCGACTGCGCGCCCTACTGGCGTTGCTGAGCGCCTCGCTGCAGGCCGAGCGCGTCGCTGCAGGCCGAGCGCCTCGCTGCAGGCCGAGCGCCTCGCTGCAGGCCGAGCGCCTCGCTGCAGGCCGAGCGCCTCGCTGCAGGCCGAGCGCCTCGCTGCAGGCCGAGCGCGTCGCCGCAGGCCGACTGCGCGCCCTACTGGCGTGTACAGCGCGTGGCTCCAGGCTGCCAGCGCGCTACTGGCGTGTACAGCGCGCCGCTCCGGGCTGCCAGCGCGTTACTGGCGTGTACAGCGCGCCGCTCCGGGCTGCCAGCGCGCCTTACTGGCGTGGTTATGCGCGTCGCTGCAGACTGCCAGCGCACCCCTACTGGCGCAGTTGGTGCGTGGCACTGCATGGTGCTAGCGCGCCCTACTGGCGCGATGGTGCGTGGCACTGCACGGTGCCAGCGCGCCTCACTAGCGCAGTTGTGCGTGGCACTCCACGGTGCCAGCGAGCCCTACTGGCGCAGTTGTGCGTGGCACGTCACGGTGCCAGCGCGCCCTACTGGCGCAGTTGTGTGTGGCACTTCATGGTGCCAGCGCGCCCTACTGGCGCAGTTAAGTGTGTGGCACTTCATGGTGCCAGCGCGCCCTACTGGCGCAGTTGTGCGTGGCACGTCACGGTGCCAGCGCGCCCTACTGCCGCAGTTGTGCGTGGCACACCACGGTGCTAGCGCGCCCTGCTGGCGCGGTTGAGCGCATGGCCCCGGCTACTGGCGCGACCTCGCTTGGTCAAGCGCGTCGCTGCAGGACTATACTGCTACTTATTTGTCGTGAGCATGCAAACGTTTGGGCGTCTGCTCTGCTATGCTCCGCGGTCATAGTGGAGACATGTGGAAGTTTTGGGCTTCAGTCTCAATGACGCGGTGTGTCACAAAATCATTAGCGATGCATGAATCTCTTGGGTTTGAAGCTGTTTCAATTTTAAAAATCACTATTGGTGGTCTTTGTTGCTGTCGCTTGAGTGCACGCTTGCGCCTGGAACACTGGTCAAATTTATGGACTCTAACTTATGAAATTACTTCGCTTTGAATAGGCTTCAAACCATAGTGGTCATGTTATTTATTTGCTCATGTGTTCACTTTCATGTGTTTGCAGATAATGATGCCATCTGGTTGTGAGAGATGGATCTGAGGACAGTGGTGCCCAGAGACGTGTGCCACGTTCTTTGAGCTTTGGCTGCTGTGCTGTACTGCAGTGCCGCTGGTAGCAGGCGCGTGTGTGTCGCCGGTTGTGATGGCACCTGTTACTGAGTCACTGGTGGCCGCATAAATTTGGCCATGTGTGGTCAATTTATGGTCTCACACGTATGAATACGGTCTGCGTGTTGAGAGAACTCGTGCGTATGAATACGGTCTGCGTATCGAGTGGGCTTGTACACATGATTGCGGTCAGTGTATGAGTCGGCTTACACGTATGAATACGGTCTGCGTGTTAAGCGGCTTGCACGTATGAATACGGTCTGCGTGTCAAGCGGGTCTGCAGGTTGTCAGACCATGTTGCAGGTGGTGAGAGCTGAACGCTGGTCGTGGTCGCAGTTGCGGTCACCGTCAGCAAGATGGAAGCATAGAAACCGCCTCTTACGCGCTGGATACGTACAGGATAATGCCTTGGCTTTATTTTTATAAATGTTTTGAGAAAGATGGATGTGTGTGTCTATTCAAACTTATGAACTATATGAGAGAACGATGAATGAATTAGTTGGCTGAAAATGAATGGAACTTCGTGAGAGGTTGAACGCTTTTACACAAATTTCTTGGATAGCTTCTAACAAGATCTTGTTTTCAGATGAAGATACTGATGACGACTCTGAACAAACGGGGTCCTCTACTGCGGTCAACCCGTCGCTTCTGCCAGCGGGCGAAGTGGAGCTCGAAGTGCCGACCTCTCCCATTGCGGGTCCTAGCAGGGCCACTCCAAGAGCTTGTGTCGAGGACGACACTACGTCAGGAGAGGCCGTGTAAGAGAATGCTCGCGTTACGTCACTATACTCGCCTCGCCTATAAAAACCAGGCGCTGCGGGTAGAACGTCCCTTTGCTACTCGACGCTTGAACTGGACGGACGTTTGATTCTTATGCCAATTGTAATGTTACGTAAGCCATTTTGAGTTTAGTTTGTCGTAAAAATCATAAAGTGAGTTTGTGTTTTGTTGTGTTAATTTAAAGTCTTACTGAACTGTAAGTAAATTGTGCTGGTTGTAATTTGAGTCAATTATAAAGTAAAAATGGTTTTTTTGTTGTTAATTGTTTTTTTAAATAAATTTCCACTTCTGAAACTTATAATATAATACTGGTATATCTGCCTATCCGACCCCAAAATAGTTGAGAAAAGGTTAGGTTGATGATGAGATGACGTAGAGATAACGAGAAATATGTTAAGTAATGTTGTTGTTCTTCATTACGTTTATTACGCAACAGTTACTTTACATTCCATTTTACCATATTAAATGGATTATACTTAACATAAACATCTAATATTTATACTACTCCGCCATTTTGATTGTGAGGTTCCGCGCAAACGGGCCACCGACCACTGTCACCGGTGGCTGTCGCGCGCCACTTCCTTTGATACCGCAAAAGAAAGTGGCCAGTGGCCACCACGTGTGGTGGGTGGCCGCCACTAGTAGTCGGAGGCCACCACGAGAGGTGGGTGGCCGCCACTAGTAGTCGAAGGCCACCACGAGAGGTAGGTGGCCGCCACTAGTAGTCGAAAGCCACCACGAGAGATGGGTGGCCACCACTAGTAGTCGGTGGGCGCCACTAGTAGTCGGTGGGCGCCACTAGTAGTCGGTGGGCACCACTAGTAGTCGGTGGGCGCCACTAGTAGTCAGTGGGCGCCACTAGTAGTCGGTGGGCGTCACTAGTAGTCTGTGGCCACCACGACGGGGTAGGCGACTGGCCCGTTTGCGCGGAGCCTTACTTCGCTACCCTGAAGCGGTTTTCTCGAAACATAAATCAAAATATAGGCTCGGCCGTCGGCATTGATTCATTATTTTGTTGGTAAAGTCTGTGGCGCTGTACCTTGTGATAAATTTTAATTGAATATCGTTATCAGGCGATACAATAATAAATGACGGATTAAGACTCGGCGAAATTCTCAACTTGATCGAAAATAGCGATATTGTTCATGCTTACATTTTCCACTAGTTTTTGCTTGCGGATTCACTCCAGTTTTGTACGGAAATTAACCCATGGCAACGTCGTTAATGTAGCCTTTGACACTCGGAGATCAGATCCCTCCCTCAGAAGATTACGATTATAATAAAAACCACTTTAACTCCAATCAACACTTGTGTATATTTCGTATAATCACTTCAAGTATGTACTACACAAACCATATACAACAATTGTAATATTTATCAGCTATACAACAATCCATATAATTTTATCAGCTATCGGACATAGGTTCGACTAGTAGTCTTCACACCACTGAGGTTAGCGACGGAATGAATACAGATACTAATTTTTACCCAAGCCATGTCTCTCTACCCCACTACATTACCCCTTCTGCTAAATATGACAAGATACAGTTGTTACCAGTGTTGCCATTGTAACTTTTTTTTTATAAACATACTAAAATTATGACAAAATATAACAAAATCATGACATTCGGCCATCTGATACGTGCTGTCTCCCGACGCACATTTTAATCCTAATAGGAACTACCAGTAAAACTAATAGTAAAATCAAAGTAATACAGTTTATATAGCTGCCTGCTAATTGATTCATTTCCTTAAATATATTAAATCTTAACGTTAAACTGTAAGTAAATAAATCTAAATTAAACATAACTTAAATTACCTAAATCATGACATTTGGTATCTTTTAACTTTAGAGGTTTACACATCTATATCGGTACATATTTATACTATAGTTTTCAAATTATAACTAAAGCTTATAAAATTCTTAATTCACACAAAAAAAAAAGTTAACATTCAACACATTATAATAAAACAAATTACATATCCAGAGTATTACTTTTTCATTCAGACTCAAATGACTGCATTTAGGCCCACCATCGATGAACTCGTTGTTTTTAGTAGCATTAAAACTGCAATCCGTAACAACGGTAAACTTACGACCAGCAAATAGAGTTCGAAATGTTTTTGGCTTTAAGACAGCTAACGTTTCCAATTCAAACGAGTGATATTTGAATTCGGCCTGGAAAGTACGACGACTCTAATAAGCAAAACTACATGTTGTTTCCCGTTATTTTTTTTTTTTAAATAAAAATGACACCATATCCTTAAGGCGCTGACAAGAGCCAAATAGGCTTGTATTGAACAATTTTTTAGCCAAATCTATACAGTTTGACACGGCGGAAAAAATATATGTTAATCTTGAACATATTTCTGATAATTTCGTTGTATTCAAAACGCGTTTTTGAAAAGTTTTCTCGATACAAAAAAATGGTAAACTAACCTCTTATAATGATCTTCCAACAAAAATATCTGTATTATTGATCAACGTACGTTGGTAAAATTTATAACAATAACGTATCATATTTAAATACAAAATTTCGTTGTTTTTAATTTTTGATTATGTAATAAATTATTTATAAGTAATTAATCATTATATGGTTTATAAGAAGTTCGAGCGTTGCGTCATCGCGCTCTCTTTCTTACGTATGCAATCCGACAGTGAGCGCTTAGGCGCGGTGCTAGACGGACGTATGTCACTTTGCGCCCCACTGACAGCTATCCGTTCATCTATAAATTATTATTGACCGCGTCACAATGTTAGTCCAGGATCCACGGTACATTTTTTCACTTGATTACTATCAAGCTAATTTTCCGTGAGCAGCTGCATTTTGATGAGACCCCAACATTACCCTATACGAAAACTCTCGATTGTGGTAGGTAATAGGGGCAGCAGATATTGATTATAATAAATATATATTGATTATAATAAATATATATTGATTATAAATATATTTATTTGATGATTTTCAAAAATCTATTACTAACAATTTTTTTTTTGTTAAATCTGATGATCATTATCTAAATCCAATATGTATTGATAACGAGCTCATCAAAAATTATTACAAACCAGCTGTTTTTTAGGGGTCCGTAGCCGAATGGCAAAAAACGGAACCCTTATAGATTCGTCATGTCTGTTTGTCCGTCTGTCCACCCGTATGTCACAGCCACTTCATTCGGAAACTATTGAGACTACACAGTTGAAACTCGGTAGGTAGATGTATTCTGTGAACTGCTTTACGATTTTTATACAAAAATAAAAAAAAGGATTTATGGGGTCATAAATGGAACTGAAACTATTTTTTTTTCCAACAAACCTATACCTACGCGTGGGGTGTCTATAGACATAGACAGGTCTTTAAAAATGACATTGAGGTCCCACAAACAATTTTTTCTCAAAGCCAATCGTTTGAAAGACAGACACTTCAAAATTGGTAAAATGGCGACCGGCCTCGCGGTCGCTTGCCTTCGGTATTGCCAACAATGACCAGCTTTTCAAGGCTGCTATCTCCTCTTTGCATTATGTGGCCGAAATAAGACAAAATACGCTGTACGCAAACTGTTGACAATCGAGTCTTGATATCGAGTTGGTAAAGGATACATTTGTGCGTTTGGCCGTCCATGGAATTCGGAGAATCCGCCTAAAACACCACATTTCGAATGCATCTATCCTCTGTCTTACTCTTGTTTGGATTGTTGTGAGAGTGTTGTGAGGAAAATCAGGAAAACTAGTGGTCTGACCAAACGGGCCTTCGTTTTAAAACTTACACCACGTTTTTCCCAGATGTTCTGGGGGCGTAATATAGCATCTTTAGCCATAGCTATCCGCCGTTTTATTTCTGGGACGCAGCTACCTTCATTACTTATATTGGAGCCCAGTTAATCGAAGCTGTCCACAGTATAGATGCCTTAGATGTTATAGGCGCCCGATAGCTTTCCCGCACGATCTACCACCATAAGCTTGGTTTTCTGCCTATTTATTGCAAACCTTACTTTGCCACTTTCTACTTCCAATCTGTGCAGTATCTCTTTCATGTTGCTAAAAGTTGTAGCAAGGAGAACGGTGTCGTCAGTGTACCTCAGATTGGAAATCCACTTTCCACCAACAGTAAACCCCTTGTCCCAGCCCTCAAGACTCTTCATACACATTGAAGAGCAGAGGTGAGAGGATGCATCCCTGCCTAACGCATTTGAGCAGTCGGTGTCGATTTTGACGAAAGAGCGGTTGTTGATGTAGAGGCTTCGGACTAGGTCAATAAGATGTTGAGGCGTTCCCATTGCCTTTAAGAACCCCCCACAGCTTGCCCCACTCCACGCAATCAAATGCTTTGGTATAATGTATGAAACATATCAATACAGGGCTGTTAAATTCCCGGCTTTTCTCTATAATTTGGCGAACATTCAGGATTTGTTCCCGCGTGCCTTTGCCTTTAACAAAACCTGCTTGCTCTTCTGGAATTTGTGGCTCCAGAAAGTGTATTAGCCTGTTGTTTATGATGTACAGGAGTATTGATGGTGCGTGGAGTAAGTGCCAAACACTTATTATAATTTTAGGAATTTTGTAGGTAACTTGTAAAGAGTGGGTTTAATAGAAAATATCCAATCCCCAAAACGCAGTTAGTAATCATTTTTAATGATTTCGTTATCGATACATATTGGAAGGAAGGAAGGGGACTCTTTGATCAAACCATACCTACATTTTGTAGGACAAATATTTTTTCAAATAATTTAGATAATTATCATCAGATTTATCAAAAAAAAACCCAGCTGAAGATTCTCAAAAGTGTTTGTACTAACACTTTTGAGAATCATCAAACCAACATATTTTATCCCTGCTACCCCTATTACTTACCACAATCGAGAATTCGAGAGTTTTCGTGCAGGAAATTCTTAGGCGTCTCGCCGTCTTATCAAAATTAGCTTGATAGTAATCAAGTGCAAAAATGGACCGCGGATCCTGGACTATTTGTTTCTTACTTGGTAGTATGGCGCTAGGGTATCGGAAAAATTGTGGGCGTGACCAAAAATACTGAAACATCAGAAGTCAATAGCTATTGTCATCGTCTTAAGCACTGGCGTCGGTATGTAACTCGATTGCATGCGCAGGGTCAAATATTGTTAGAACTGGCTCACTGGTTAAATAAGAAATAATTTTCTGGCGAATGACCTCATGAGTTTCTTACATTAATCTTACATTAGTGGATGTAAGACTATATGTATATGTATTAATATCCACCAATTAATAAACTTTGAGTGTCAGGATGATTACTAGTTATTTACTGTGTTCGAAAGTCTCTTTAAAAAGGTGTGTTGGGCACAGGGGTTTTATGAAGTAAAAGCACAAAAGACAAGACTATTCATTTTATTTCTTTTGGTCTTGTCAACTACGTCAAACTCGATTCCATTCGCTAGGTCCCTAGTCTTCGTGGAGAAGAATGGATAAGAAACTCCACGGGAACACATTTTAAAGTATTATGCAAAGACAACCTGACATTGTCTTGGACTGTCTCAAGTTACAGCAATTTATCAGTTTACATAAACAACAATCAATATAGGTAACCCATATTATAGTACATATTTCTAACACATAGTTATCAGTAATATTCAGAGCATAATATCAATTAACTTACATAAACATTGTAGATCCTTAGGACAATACAAATAGGTTACAGCTTTCTCCTCTTTGTAATCTTGGTTCAATAATAGGACGTTTACATGTAAACTTTATTCTACACACATGGAATACATATCCAATAAGAATATAACACTCTGGGTACAGATCCAGATATTACTCGTATTATCTAGTTAACTCGTAGAATAGTTGCAGCGTAACTACCCTGAATTGGCGGTAACATTTGCTTTTATAACCGCCAATTCATACTTATTACATCAACGATTCCCGCCAATGGCAATAGTGGAACTATTTTAAAACTCCATTAGGTAATTTAGCAATTTAGTATGTATTTATTTGTAATCTTTACATTTATTCGGATAAAATATGAACATCAATAGATAGTTCCGGGAATAGATAGAAACAACTGGATACATTGAAATTGCAAGATAAAATCTAGGAAACATTATAAGTATCATATAATAATTACTACTTAATTTATTGGCAGTATAAAGTAAATAAACAAGAACAATAATTATAGAAGTATTTAATTTGATTTAACTATTTAAATACCACAAAGCTATCTTCGGTTCGGAAACCAAGTCTTTTAAGCCACAATAATAACTACTTCTATAAAATACTTCGGGCTATAAAATATTATTAGGACAATGTAGGTTTATTCGGAATAAGAACCTTACTGTTCTCAAGATATTTATTTACGATGATTATTAATTTGATGCTATATTCTTATATACATAAGGCTATTCTATCAAGTTCATGACTCTATTCCAACCAATGGACCTATTCTTGCCACTCGTTAAACAAAACAAAGGAGTCATTGTTTTTGAGAACTGTGGCATAAATTGTTTGACAATAGGTGGCTACTTGGCAAGCCCTATGAACTGTCTCAACTGACAAAACCTAAATGATCAACCCGTCACTTATAAAATGTACACTTTATAAAATTCAGGGAAAAACCAGCTTTTGTTAATTTATCGAGTACAATAAGAAGATGAACTAAACTCTCCTCCACTGATGACCCTATCACTAAAATGTCAGCAACGTATGTAACAGCATAGCTATAAGCAATATCACCTAATGCTTTCATCACTGCACGCTGATAAACAGAGCTCGTATCCTTCAAATAGGCATGGTCAAGTACTCCCACTGACCATCAGGTGTGACGCTACAGTGTGCTCGATTGACACACCACACTAAAATATGATGATAGCCTGATAGCATAAATCAAGACACGTGAACCATGTGGTACCATCTAACCTAGATACAAGATCTTTTATCAAAGGCAATGGGAATCTATTCGACACTGTATAGTCATTCAGTTCCCTGTAGTCGACACATCCGATCTGAACCACCCTTCTTTCTCACAAGCAACACTAGACTAGAAAAAGGTGAACAACTTGGCCTAAAAATACCTGCTTACAGTATCAACTTCGCTTTGAACAGCACTAACCCTGTAAGGGCAACAATTAACCGTTCCACTAGGATCTACAAGCCTATTTTGCAACTGGCCTGTTGTAATACGGGATCAGATTCATCAGCACACCGCTGGGATTGCTCACATAGCAAACTTCAACGCGTCGCTGGCTATTTGCCACTCAGAGTCCTTCTTTAATAAGGATGTTAAAGGACGCGTGACCTCTCCATATCCCTTTATAAATTTACGGAAGAATCCGGTCAAACCCAAGAACTGACGAATCTCATGGACATTACGGGGCGTAGGGAACTCCCTAATCGCTAACACTTTGGCCTCATCAGGTCGAATACCTTGCGAGGATATGTCGTACCCTAAGTAACTGACGGTGGTATCAAAAAAGCGACATTTGGAGAGTTTTAGAGTCAGACAATTTTGGCGAAAAAGATTCAGGACATCCTCTAACCTCTGGAACATTTCCTCAACACTCCTTGAAGGTATCAACACATCATCTAGGTAAGCCAATGCATATTCAGAACGTCTGTTACCTAATATTTTCTTTGTCATACGCTGAAAAACAGCCGGTGCGTTTGCCAACCCGAAAGGCATTCTTTTAAACTCATAATGGCCGTCGGGTGTGACAACCCAGTTAGATGCTGACTGTTTTTAGCCATTGGAATTTGGTAGTATAGTAACCGCAGGCAAGGTTAAGAGTTGTAAAAAAGCTATTACCGCTTAAATTTGTTACTTGGTCCTCGATTAGAGGCAAAGGGAAGCGATCCTTGACAGTTTTATTGTTTAAAGCTCGGAAATCTACACAGAGCCTTTGCTCTCCAGTCTTTTTTAGGGTTCCGTACCTCAAAAGGAAAAAACGGAACCCTTATAGGATCACTTTGTTGTCCGCCTGTCTGTCTGTCAAGACCTTTTTTCTCAGGAACGCGTGGAGGTATCAAGCTGAAATTCATATCAAATACTCAAGTCTATGGTCTCTTGGAGCTGTGAAAAAATCAAACTTCTAAGTCAACGCGATCAAAAGATACTCCCGTTTATGCCGCAAATTTTCGACACTCGCAAGGGAATCAAAACCTACAGGGTACTTCCCGTGAACTCAGAATCTTGAAATTTGGTACGAAGCAACGTCTTATAGCATAGATAAAGGAATAATTACGAAAACCATAAATTTTTAGTTACATCAAGATACTCCCGTTTATGCCGCAAATTTTCGACACTCGCAAGGGAATCAAAACCTACAGGGTACTTCCCGTGAACTCAGAATCTTGAAATTTGGTACGAAGCAACGTCTTATAGCAGAGATAAAGGAATAATTACGAAAACCATAAATTTTTAGTTACATCACATAATATATTTTTTTTACGGAACCCTCGGTGCGCGAGTCCGACTCGCACTTGGCCGGTTTTTTAACCATCAAGATGGGGCTTGCATAGTCAGATTTCGATTCTTGGATGATGTCAAGTCTTAAAAGTTCATCTTTAGCTTCACGAACGTTTTCGCGTTCGGCATGGGACAAGCGATACGGTCGGTATACGATTGTTTTATTATCCAAAAGATCAATTTTTATCTCGACATCAACCTCGCCACTAAAGTATCCTTCTCTAAACTTACGGCATGGTGAGACAAACTAGAAATAACTACTTCGCCTTTACCATTAGGTATATATATGGTAAGTGCCTTGAAGTAAACGATATTTTTTTCCTGACCCAACAGCATTATAACCTTCGACGTATATATACATCTCCAGTGAAATTTGACTCGGTATACACGGGGATGACATTGATTCTAAGAATTGGGCTGAATTAGAAACATGAAGTTTTAAACTGGAATCATCGCTAGACTGAGAATCACTGCAGGGACTTTTGTAAAAAGTTAGCTTTCGACTATCTTTTAGAACAGTGACACAAGGTAACTCAGTGAAATTTTGCCCTATAATCATAGCAGTTTGCATGTGTGTATCGTCAACAACCAGTACTTCAACCTCGGCTTCAACCTCGTCGACCCTCACAGTAACGAATGACTTGTACAACGGGATGACAGAAGACTGACCAAATCCTTGTACCACTGGAATGCCATCGAATGATTTTACTACATTCAAAGAGTCCGCATTGGTTTTACTTAAGAGTAAACACTCGCTACCAAAATCAATGTAGGAACCTAGTGTATGGCCATCGACAGTGACGGTTTTAAAGAACTTATCATTCGTGTTTAGTCCTATGTCTATTTTTAAAGTTTTCCTTTCGGAACTATTTTCAGAAACAGAGTTAGTATTGGAGGTGTTAAATGGTACTAATTTACAACCATCATTGTCATATCCAATCCTATTACACCGTTTGCATTTTATAATTGGTTTTGTACACTTGTGATAAGGATGACCCCTAGATCGACAATTATAACAAATACTAGAGTTAGAGGCAGAATCTTTAATGTTAGAGTTCGAGCTAGTACCAGGTCGACTTTTTGTTCCAACAGAACGATTTTAAATTTACTGTCAACTACCGGTTGTGATTGTTGATAACATAAAAAGTTAAGCAAACCTTCAGGTTCAGAACTATTCAGCGCTTGTGCTCCATTACGAATAGATCTGTCCATTATACCATAAACAATACAATCGACAGCCTTTTGTACCCTCAATTTCACATCTATTTAACAGACATAATTTATCGAAAAAATATTCGCGCAGACTTTCGTCGTGTCTGGAAGTGCGGTTCAGAATCTCCTCCAAAAGGCATCCATAATTTTCCTCGCTTGGAAACGCTTTTCGGAGTTTTGCTTGCCACTCATCCCAAGTGTAGATTACCGTAGGTAAGGACTCAAACCATTTTTTTGCTAAGCCGGCTAATTTTTGAAAAGAAAAATGAAGAGTTTGTTTATCATTCCATCCATAAATGGTGGCGCACTCGTTAACCTTTCTCAGCCAACATTCAATTGTTTGAGTCCTATTCGCAGGGTCAAATTCGGTTAACACATTGTTAAGGTTATTGTTACTTAAAGAGTGCGAGGCCTTATTAGATTCTCCCGATTAAAAACATGCCATTAACAAAATTTAAGAAAGTTCTTGCCGCTCTATTAAGAGAAAAATGTTATTATTCAGTTCAAGATTTTATAAATGATAATTTTTAATTAAATTTGTTTGTTTAATTTTAGTCTTGTTGTTTATTGATTGTTTTATTTAGCTTTTAAGTATTTTTGTTTTATTTTGATTTTAAAATTTGTATGGCTACACGGTAAAACATAGCGCTCAAATATGTTAAACTAACACCAATATGTAAATACCTATGTTTAACAAATAAAGATTCTGATTCTGATTCCCTTACAGCTAGCCAATAATTTCAAACATCTTTAGTAGAAAGGCGGTTTGTAACTTTACGTGACTTCCTTGGTACAGGCTCGCTGCTCGATGTGGACGAAGAAGAAGGAATCCTTCTTAGCCTAGACTTCTTTTTCACACGCCCACGTCGCCTTGGAGGCGTACCAGGCGGTGTACCAGGCGGTGTACCGTATTCATCACCAGATGCCATTGCTTTCTGAAATATATACAATATTCATCGACATAACCTGTTCATAATCAATATACGTAGTATCTAAATGTTGTAAGGGTCATGTAAGTGAACATAACTTTCTCAAATCCGACGAGTGTATGCAGCTCACTCAATAATCCAGTAGGAAATATAGCCACTCAATAAACCAGTAAGCAAACATACATCGCCCCCCTAACTTATCCAGCGACCATACATAGCTAATAAGCATTCACAATAATTTATCCGACGACTAGTGATTCACTCAATAAACCAGTAGGAACATCACCCACTCAAAAAAAAAAAATCCAGTGAAATCACTAAGAACGTCCACTAACATTATCCGACGACCAGTGACTCACTCAAAAACCAGTAGGAACCATACCCACTCAAATATCCAGTGAAGTCACTAAGTACGCCCCCTAACAGTATCCGACGACCAGTGACTCACTCAAAAACCAGTAGGAACCATACCCACTCAAATATCCAGTGAAGTCACTAAGTACGCCCCCTAACATTATCCGACGACCAGTGACTCACTCAAAAACCAGTAGGAATCATACCCACTCAAATATCCAGTAAAGTCACTAAGTCGCCCCCTAACAATCCAAATAATTCCAAAAACTTATGATAGATATTAAAATCATAGCAAAAACAAAGTTATACGTATCATAGTAAATTCTTCAAAAGTGAGCGTGTAACGTTTTTATTTTTCAAATTATTATCAAACAATCCATGTTAAAAGTTTTACATACCTTTTTGGTGTATCCCACTTGTGAAATATAATAAAAACCACTTTAACTCCAATCAACACTTGTGTATATTTCGTATAATCACTTCAAGTATACTACACAAACCATATACAACAATTGTAATATTTATCAGCTATACAACAATCCATATAATTTTATCAGCTATCGGACATAGGTTCGACTAGTAGTCTTCACACCACTGAGGTTAGCGACGGAATGAATACAGATACTAATTTTTACCCAAGCCATGTCTCTCTACCCCACTACATTACCCCTTCTGCTAAATATGACAAGATACAGTTGATACCAGTGTTGCCATTGTAACTTTTTTTTTATAAACATACTAAAATTATGACAAAATATAACAAAATCATGACACGATCTATATACAAACTTACTAAGTAATTTTACCTCCTTATACTATTAGTATATATAAGATTAACCGTAGCGTGGTGAGAATTTTCAATTAAGTTCAAACAAAAGTCAAGCATGTTAGTAGAACCCTCGGCCTCGGTGTCACAATGTGCTAGTAGACTATTTGTAACAAATGAAACCAAAATTGTCTGGACTCGAACAAATCCCTGTAACTTTCCAAATCCTACGTTTTATTTTTACATTATAAAACAAAGTCCTCCGCCACGTCTGTCTGTCTGTCTGTTCACGATAAATTTAAAAAATACCGCACCAATTTGATGCCGCTTTCACCAATTAATAGGGTGGTTCTTGAGGAAAGTTTCAGTATATCATTCGACCGACATCCAAGCGGGTGAAGTCGCGGGCAAAAGCTAGTTGTATATAAACGCGACAACCAGATCAAATGTAATGAGTAAGTATTTTTATCCTCCTACCTATTAGCGAAATAATAATACGAGTACATTATGCTACGTCTCCCTAATTTATTTTATAGGTACTAGTGTCTCAGAGATTTCTAATAACAGAAACGATTTAATAATACTCGTATTTAGGTTTATAATTAAATTGCGATTCCTTTGTTTTGTTAATTAATTTTTTTTTTATTTTTATTATTGATAGGTTCGCGTTTGACCACTATCTCACCTGAAATAAAATTGGGTAAATTGGGTTCAGGGACATTGTTTTACACACATAATTGAATAAACCTTCATGATCTATTTATAGGGTGCTAGAGTCTCCAAACATATAGTTTATAACGACTCCATCTGTTTTTTAGTAACCTAATGTTTTTCAAATGTAAGTACACCTTTTTATTGCGAATAAATTATTATTATTATATATCGACTGTTGAGCATGAGGTTCTGGTTTGATTCCCGAGTTGGGTAAAGTGTGATTGGGTTTTTCTATCAGGAATTTCTCGGTAGCACCCGCGGAGTCTGGATTTGTGCCTGGTTGATAGCAAAACATGGTGAGATGCACACTCTTTTTTTATTTTTGTTAGTTTGTTCATTTTATTTTTTATTGTTTGTTGTGTGCACTTGTGGCATATTGTGCTAAATAAATATGTTTTCTTTCTTTCTTCTTTCTTTCTTTCAAAATGTTCACCCTATTGGGGACTTCAACATAACTGGCGAAATGTGGTGTACTATTAGGTACACCACTACCTAACCCTTCGGGGATTAGAGGCATAATGTTATGTATGTGTACATTTATATGGATAACATTTGCTGGTTTATATGTACAATTGTACGGCACAGCGCGGCATAGTGTTGACTGGTGACTATCAGGCGGGCTTCGCAAAAATGCTACGCCTATGTACAAAACTAGATAGGTAAACTTGGAGTAGTATTATGTACGTTACACCTAGTTCCAACAAGTAAATACATTCTCTACGCTTTACATAATATATTCTGAGAGCTAAATACAACAATATTATCTTCGCAGTCAGAATCTTTTTACGAAAACACAGTGAAAATAAAGCTGAAGCGAAACGGGATAAGTCAATATTTAGCCAATAGGGAAATTGAAATATGTAGATGGAAGGAACTGCTAGCGAAATATATCGTCCAGAGTATTATATTCTACTAGCTTTGGCCCGTGGCTTCGCCCCCGGGCAAAAGATCAATCCCGAAGCCTTAAATGCCACTTTACGGACTGTGAACTATAAATATGTATGCAAGAAATCACGTCCATATAGTGTGCTTCATGGATGCATGAAAGGAAACACTAACAAACAGCAATCATACCTGTAACTTCAATTCTTACAAATGCGAAAGTAACTCTGCCTATCTGTCGCGCTTCCACGCCAAAACTACTGAACCGATTTAAATTCAATTTGGTACACAGATAGTCTAGAACCTGAGGAAGGACATAGGTTACTTATTAATGCGAAAAAAGCATTCAGACATCCACTCGGACGAAACCGCGGGCATCACCTAGTCTTAATCATTTATCTTTACATCCTAATATTACCTCGAGTTAGTATAAGACGTGTACGACAATGATGGTAAAAGAGCGGAGCCTTCTATTAAAGGCATTGTTTGCCTAAATGGGGGCTCCAAACACGTAATCATGTAATGTAATACCTAATTCGCACAGTAAACTATTGTGTATTTTGTATTTGATATATATTTATTTATTACATTTAGTGCAATAAGCCATTGATATAATTTTACTCTGTCTCTGTTACAGGTCCACAAATCCAATTCAGTTGGTCTCCAAGAGCGCGTTTAGAATCATAAGTAGGTATACAGTTATACACGGTACAGGGGAGGTGGATCGAGCTGCAATGCACGAATAATTGACACAGCTCTGTATATGTAAATCCCAGGTGTTGGTATTACCGAGTATAATTTAACACGATATTATAATTATTTACCTCTATAAAATATTATTATAAAGAGGTAACGTTTGTACGTTTGAGTGGTAGGGGGTAACTTTCGGAATAAGCTATCAGAATTCAAAAAATATTTCACTAATAGGAAGCTTTATTATAACCAAGTGTCATAGGCTATAATATTATTATGTAAAATGGTTCCGTGGAGCATAGCGCGAGAAAAGCCGTGTGGAGAAGCTAGTACTTCATAATGCGAAAGTAAATCGACAGACCAACTTCGGTCTGTCGGACCAGCAGTTAATGCGTGAAAAGGTTTGATCAAAAGTTGATGAAATCTGGCAGACTGGTAAACCTGGTTTAGGACAAAGTATGTTCTTATATCCTGGTAGGGAATTCCCATGAGGAGCTAGGTAATAACAGACGCTCAGATCAATATTCAGGTTAAACCGCACTTGCTTATGTTGGTCTGTGGATGGGTGACCATCCATTACATACCGAGTTTCCTCTGTGTCTCGGAAAGCACGTTAAGCTGTTGGTCCTGGTTGTCACTTGTAGATATTTGACAATCATAAGAGGTTTTCAGCAGCGGTGGCCCAGTGGTGTCGGCCCCGACTTACGAACAGTAGGTCGTGGGTTCGAACCCAGGCAGGCGCTCTGTGTAATTTATTTCATCACCACTGCTCTCAAAACGGTAAAGGAAAACATCGTGAGGAAACCGGCATGTCCTAGAACCAAAAAATTCGAAGACTTGTGACATCTACCAATCCGCACTGGGCCCGCGTGGTAGATTATAGCCCATCCCTCTCCTAGAGAGGAGGCCTGAGTCCCTGCAGTGGGAACAATATAGGCTGATGATGATAAGAGGTTTTCAGTGCCCTGCAATTCTGACAACCAGTATTACCAAACGAAATCAAATTATCCTGTAGGTACTAACTGGGTTGTGTAGGTCAAATAGGCAGTCGCTCCATGTAAAATACTGGTATTGAGACGCATCTGGTTAGACTGGAAGCCGACCCCACATCGTTAGGAAAAGGCGAGGCAGATGAATAGGTTCCCTTGAAATTTATTTTGACTTTATATTGACCCTTTATATTGAACCGATGGCAAATGGTAGCTATTTTGTAATCTAGTCTATGTAATCAACTACAATGAAACATGTAAGGGGCGTGTATCTTACCTACATCATACTGAACACTCCAGCCCACACCCTACACACACTAACACCCTATAGAACCGAACTCCGATTTGACCCAGAAATATAATGATTTAAATTGTCACCATTGTGTACAAATCTATTGTGATAGTGTTCTAATAATAAAGTGATTCTATAAATATGTTTGATTAATAAATTCGTACATAAACTTCTTGGGAAATGTATGGGTGTAGCATTAATACTACACCCACATTTCGGTGTACATAAGGTACATCTATGCCTAACCCTTTATGGACTACGGGTGTGATGTTATGTCAAATAAATTCGTCTGTTGATTATCGTCTAATAAACCAGCGCATAATGAATACCAGCGCTGTGACATTTGTCATAAATGTTACAGCACCATGCTGAGATAGTGGCCCTTTGGCTTCGCACGGGATTAATTTAAATTGACTACAATTTAAATTTAAATTTAATGAATGTATGTCCTAATTTTAAGTGTTACGTATATGTTTACTTGGTTTACCTGTAATTTTTGTCAATTTGTTTTTGTCCTGTGGGAAACCATTAAATCATTTTTCTTTCTTTCTTTAATTATACAGTCATTTCAATGTTTTACCGTGTTTCCGTAAAAGTATTAAGATACAACCACATTCGTTTTGCATAGTATGAAACTACTAAAGAAATTCGGCTTTAAAAAAGTAACCAAAACTACCTTCGAAAAATATATACTTACCTATGTTATTGAAATAAAATTATTTATAACAACACACATCATTGTTTTAAATACACTCAGTTACCGTCGGGAGTGTCTATTTGATCGATGTACTGCACCACGAGCACCATGATAATAATATACTTACTCGAAGCAACTTTTAAAAGTAATTTTCTCCTACTATGTTGATTAACTTCTTACGTTTCCACGAACATAGCATTTTCGAAGCCATGATTTTACGACATAGGTCTTATATCAAAGTAGAAACCGTTATTTCCCAAGAAAATTGATTTTTATTTTTTAAGTGTAGGTATATTGATTGGTGCTGGTATATTGACTGATTCTATTGAATAATTTATATACAGAAAAACTTGTAACATTACCTCACTCAAATTGAATTCAAATTAATTTTCTCGGTAGGTACCTACTATCAACTAAATAAAAGCAATTAAATTGCTAGACCGAGACGTGTAGAATAGGACGAAGATATATTGAATATCTGTCATTGCCACGACAGCCAGGCACAACCATTTGTAAACATTGTAAACAGTTGTTGATCCCTCAGAAAATGTAATTATTTTCACTCATTTTCAATTTCATTCATTCATTCCCCGAAGCTTTATGTATGTCTCTATATAATTGGGTGGACATGTACAATTTCAATTTTGGGCTAAATTCAATTTACTTTTCATTATTTTCTTTGTATCTACCTGTCCGGACAAAATGGCTGACGCTTTTAATAGTATTCGTGGGAAAATGAATACGTGTTTATAAATAATTTGACTATTAAATGGTACTGCAATGGAATCGGTTGACGTCGGCAGAGAATCGTTTTACGCAGAATTCATATCACATCGTTTGTCCGTTGCGATTAGTTATCACTAATCTTAACTGGTTTAAATTAGAGATAAGTGTGTGCTTTACATCAACTCTCGCCTTTTTCCCACGGGGGTAAGCAGAAACTGCATAACGCCATTTTACGATCTTTACCTTGCGTCATAATGACATTCATACATCTGGTCATAGATGCACGTCTGTTGCGAGTACACACCAAACCACCTGAGTCTACACCTGACCTCTCAGTGTACTTCATGATTGAGCGTGCTATAAGTACCTAATTAACTCGACGCTGTTCATACAAAAATACATCTAAACCCGACTCATTTTTAACCCAATCAGTCTTTGAAGAACTAAAGCAATGATTAAAAATTCTGTAACGGATTGCAGCTAATTTCAGAACTGTTCGTATCATTCCGATTTTCGAAACATTCCGGCCCTTGACCATCAATTTTCGCAGAGCACTCGAACTGACAGTAGTGACACCAAAATGATGCACGTACTCGTATGGCACTCGTAGTAATAGGTCAGGACAAATGGCGAACGAATGACGGAGTTCAGAATTAGCAAGTCAAATGCTTTGTCTGCGAACCACAATGAATAGACGATGAGACTTCAAATAATGTCGTAACAGGCTCGTATATTTTCATGGTCTGCTATAAGATATAGTCTGAACTGTATTTTATGTAGAATCTGTGTCTTTATTGTTCCTCTTGGTGTTCCAATTTAGCTTTATACTTCACCGTGAGAGGAAACTTTCCACCGCAATCACTTACGTTTTCACTTCGAAACATTAATGTTTTCCTTAGTAACATGGTATGGAAATATTCCGAGCATCATTTTCCACTCAATATAATTCAACAACAAACTCGTACCTTTTCATTCACAAATCTACCTTATAGAGATGCTTTTATCTGTATAAAAATCAATGAATAACTGGCAATGACAAAGGCTGGAGAGATCTATGAGGGCTTACCAAAGTCAAGTTTTATGAAAAAGCTAGTATTAATATTGCCAAATCTTTTATGTCGCTGCCAAAAAAGAGGGCTCAACGTTTTCAATACGAAAATTAATATGGGGGATATTAAAATGCGATCCACAGACTAACTTTGAAAACTTTGTTCGCTCAGTTGAATCAGATTGTGCGGGCAGTATCGTCAAAGATTTTATGGCCGCCACTGTCATGTAAATAAATTCTCGTCCTCGTTTAGAAATCACCTCATCCCTTATTCACTACCCTGAAAAATAAAATCGAATTGCGAGATTCAACATACTGTTTTACCGATATCTTTATACGCGTTCTATTCAGGTCGAACGGGTTTTTTGGCTTTCGTCTGAAAATATGCTGGCCTATAATAGTATATTTCATTATAAGTGCGGAAAGCCTGTCATTGCAAAGAGTTCCGACAAATGTCTACCCGAGCCTAGGCACTGCCGACGGCGAGGGTTGACAGTCGGAACAAGTTGCAATGACGGTTCCGCACGTGTACTGAACAACTATTTTTAATACAGTTGCGAAAAAATGAAGCAATTTAATAAAATAATAAAACCGTAATTAAACTAGCAAAGAACATTTTTGAAAATGACGCCAACCGTAAAAGAATATATGCAGAGTTTTTTTTGTTTTCTTCACCCATTCTGGGTAGGCAAAGGGAATTATGCCCATACAGCCTTAAAAATAGTTGTTCAGTACACGTGCGGAACCGTCATTGCAACTTGTCCCAACTGTCAACCCTCGCCGTCGGCGTCGGCTGTGCCTCGGCTCGTGTAGACATTTGTCGGAACTCTTTGCAATGACAGGCTTTCCGCACTTATAATGAAATATACTATTTGAACGATTTTCGATTCCCGCAGTTTCTGTCCAATCGCCGCTTTTTTTCGAGTAACGTTTTGAACACAACCAATTGTGATTGACGTGGATGCATGAATTCGTGAATTCCGCCAGATTTATACGTTTTGCCTTGATGGTGGCCTACAAAAAAAAAGCATTAATCTAATTGAGTCATTGGATTGGCAGTTTATATGTATAAGTCAGGTTTCTACTCCCATAAACAATCTATGAAGGAGTGGCATATTGACAAGGCTCAAAAAAAGTGTGATTGATGAGTGAATTATTGGTGGTGTCAACTACAGGAACCAGTTGGTTTTGGTTTCATATAGAAGTACTCTGTGAGTTGGTTATCGAAAGTTGATAATGTTATTCGCTTTATCCCGTTTAATGAAAAAATATGCAAAGAGTTTCAAGACATACAGCGGTCGGGACTGTGAACTGATCCAGTCGGCAATGCAAGAAGATCTAGATAATGTGGTCAAATGGGCGCACGATAATGGTATCCTCATAAATATAAATAAAACGAAGTCTATGTTGATATCGTCTCCGTATAACCAGATAGCTAAAAATGCCAATATCTACATAAAAGGCCACTCGTACGAATGTCTTCACGATAACAAGGCAAACTGTCAATGTAAGTGTATTGAGCGTGTGGCGAAATACAAATACTTGGGATTATTAATTGATGAGCGATTCACTTGGGACGTACACATAGACACAGTATGTAATAGACTGCGCTCAGTGCTAGGGAAACTCAGCAATTTAAAATATGTAGTTAGTAGGCGAGTTGTTGATGTTCATTCTTTACCATGCACTTGCAGAGGCAACAATAAACTACGGGTTGGGTGGTTATGGACTGACGTTTCCGGTACATTTAAATAAAATTAAAGCATTGCAAATTCGATTGTTAAAATTACTAGTAAACAGTGCAACTAAAAATGGTATAAATAAGGAGTACGAAAAATTATTTAAAATTTGTAGAATATTACCTATACAGAAAAAAGTAAAATCAACTATAATCTTAGAGCAACACAAAAATAACGAATACAAAGTAAAAAAAAGTGTATAACCGACCAACCCGTAAAGTATCACGGAAAAACAAATATTCGGTACCTAAGGTGACGAATTATTTCGGTCAAAGGACGCGGCAATGGCTAGTTCCAACATTGTTAAACGAATTACCTGAGGAATTGTTTACTGAAACAACATCAAAAAATGTCTTAAAAAATATCCTGCGCAAGCACTATTTGGGTTTATGTCCTTAGCGCCGAAACCTAAATTGTATACTTAATGATAATTAAAAAAAAAAAAACAAATATACCTTACGAACCTGTCGGCGCACATTAAGATGCCAATGTCAAGAATGACAGCTTGTCACTGTCACTCTAGCGGAGCGTCGAGTCGATGGTAGCGGGGCGGCCATCTTGGTACGGCAGATCATACAGAGCGGTCGCAAGCGCACCACGTTTTCGACGAATCGCTATCCATCCTCTTAATCAAAGTTCTTTTTGAAGTGATTGAGTGTTAATTAGAGCCTAAGTGATTATTGTTACGTAATTTAATTATTATTTCAAGTAAAATCGTTTAAGTTATCAAGAGAACGGTTTTAATTCAAATTAAGTACCCTACTTGGACTACCCACATACCCACGCTGCAAGATGAAAAATTCTGATGAAGGCCGTCCTGAGCTTACATCAGAAGTGGGCTCTGAATCTCACTGCGCACAATGTTCGAGATCCAGCAGCGGAATATGATGCAGTTGATCGAGGCTATCAGAACACCAGCCTCATCATCCAAGATTGCTCTGCCAGAAATCAACCCAGAGCAGTCGGATTCTGATCCACGTGCAAGTGCAGGTGCAAGTGCAAGTGCAAGTGATAGTGCAAGTTTAAAGTGAAAGTTGATAGAAACACCAAATCTACCGAACTGGATTTGAATCGTTTCAAACCACGGAATGTTCCTACATGCAAATGTCGTGTGTGTGCGTGTGTGTGTGTCATGTGATTGCCACCAGTAAGGGACAAATGACTTCGACGGGTACCCCTTCGACGGGTAACGAAACTAAACAAGTGATTTGTTTCCGTTATGGTGAAAGTGGGCCTAACGCATCTAATTGTCATCGTGGCAATTCCGGCATGGGCGGCGCGTCCTCTGCGGGCCATGCGGCGCGTCCTCTGCAGGCCATGCGGCGCGTCCTCTGCGGGCCATGCGGTGCATCCTCTGCAGGCCATGCGGCGCGTCCTCCGCGAGCCATGCGGCGCGTCTCCTGCGGGCCATGCGGCGCGTCCTCTGCGGGCCATGCGGCCCATAGTAGCGGAAGCGGCACCGTCACCGAGATGGCGCGTTGACAACTGTCAAGTAGCTGGTGTTTGTGGGCAATGGCGACAATCTGGTGAGTCGTTTCCATTTTACTATGTTAGTGGAGCCGAGTGTTCTCTCATAAAGGAAAGCTTTTGTGATAACGTTGCGGGTACTGTGCGTAAAAACCTCGTTTACCTGAGTGGCATAGGCGGTAAGATATTCAATGTACCACTCAAATTCAAAGCGATGTGGTCATTGATAAACCTCCAGTTAATTTGACTTTTCACGTAGTTCCTGAGAGGCTTATTTCTGATCCAATCATAGGTAGGTTTTATGTCTTGCATTTGTCTGTTGGTTATTGTAAGCATTATTCAATCCGGAATTGTCCGGCCGAAAGGAGAGTGTCGTCCGGGCCATACCCAGTGGGGTTGGTTGAAGGGATGCACTCGTCCGATTCAGAAGTGTTGTCCTTAGTCTATCCTGGTCGGAGAGTGTCGTCCGGGCCATACCCAGTGGGGTTGGTTGAAGGGATGCACTCGTCCGATCCAGAAGTGTTGTCCTTAGTCTATCCTGGTCGGAGAGTGTCGTCCGGGCCATACCCAGTGGGGTTGGTTGAAGGGATGCACTCGTCCGATCCAGAAGTGAGTCTATCCTGGTCGGAGAGTGTCGTCCGGGCCATACCCAGTGGGGTTGGTTGAAGGGATGCACTCGTCCGATCCAGAAGTGAGTCTATCCTGGTCGGAGAGTGTCGTCCGGGCCATACCCAGTGGGGTTGGTTGAAGGGATGCACTCGTCCGATCCAGAAGTGATGAATTACAGATGTCCTTAGTCTATCCTGGTTGAAGGGACAATGGTGCCGATTCTCTTGTACACCGAACTAACCTAAACTAAAACTAAAATTTCTTATTTTTAGTTAGTTGGTTTTGGTAAGTTATTCTGAAAACAAGATTCTCTAAATTTAAATATAGTTTTGACACACCTAAAATCGAGTTTGACATTCGTTAAGTTGAATAAAGCATAGACCAAGATTGCAGTAGACCATAGACAAAAGCTGAATGAAAGTGAACGATATGATCTGAATTGCAAAAAAAAACCTGAGGTAAATCAAATATTTATTTAAAATTGTATACCAGTAATCATTAATGAAGTACAGTCTGTCTGTATAGTCAAGAAATTAATGTTTGAGGAACTAAGATTATTTATATTATTATACCATGGATTATTCAAAAGTAGGGTAACACTAAATCATAGTACATCAAATGTCATCGGCTGTCTGTCATCAACTTGTTATTATTTTATCTTGATACCTTTTGCATTTTTAAATGTTTTTCAAATCTACGTCGACAAAACTTCGAAGAAACGTGTTAAATATGAGGAAAACAAATAGGAGTGGAGCTCGGGAAATTATTTCAAAGTATATCAGCAATGTGACTTGCGATGTTTGTTAGAACACCAAGCTGGACAAATTTTATCAAATTTGGATATTTATACTCGAACAGCAGCTATGACAGGTATGTAATCGTGTTATTGTTTGTTTTTTATCTACCAGAAGTCACAAATTTACTAAATATACGATTTTGTGACTAAAATAAGCATTGTTTACATTGCGCATTTATAGGTTAGATTGCAAATGTAAGTAGCTAAGTTTTGATACTTTTGGGTAATCAAATTTACCGATGATTTTAAATATGAATAAGTTTTAACATGTTTGAAATAAAAATAGTGCTATGTATTTTCCATTAGATACTACATCTTTTTTTAAATCTTTCTTTCAGGAAAATCTGAGAGTACAGTGAGGCGTATTGTAGATGAAGGCAAACACAGATCAGGCCGTCCTAAGAAAGAAATGGATGACTTCAACATAAATAAGTGCAATTCGACAAAAAATTCAATTCTTTTATAAAACGGGCAAGAGAAAATGGGCATACAGTGGTACAAAAGTTAAAACATAACATTAATAAAAAATATGTACGAACATTTTTCTTTTATTTACTCATTTTTATTTCAATGAAGGTCGGAAGGAAAACATCGTGAGGAAATCTGGACTATAATTATTATAATATACCTAATAAGTCTGAAATCGCGAACCCGTCTTGAGCATGCATGGTGATCAGTGCTCGTGCCTTCTCTGTAGAGAAGAGGCAAATATTTGGCATATTTTGTTGATTATTGTATTTTGTTAATTATTTTTTTATACAAAACATGAACTGAATATGCGGTTTCAATTTGTGATAGAAACCTAATCGCCACTCTTAGATAGGTTAATTAATAAATAAGGTGATAAGAAAATTAAAATTTTAATAATAAAGAAATAAAATGTTTAATTTAATTAAAATTATTGACAAGTAATTGCCGAATTTCCCTTGCTTCAGCAAGGAAGTCTGCGCCAGGATCCTCTACAATAGCATCCTGATCCTCCACAATAGCATTCTGCTTGTTATCCTCGTTGCCATCGATATCTTCTTCGTCTGCAAAGATACACTTATTTAGATTTCAGAAGAATTAAGTTGTCAAGTAAGTTGTCTTGCCCAACAGCTGTTTGATAACTGCCTTGAGCAAACAGATTTAGTGCAGCTAGAATCTGCAAATGAGTTCTATTATCATACAGGTAGGTAGGTAGAAATTTTTCATTCTAAAAATGCATGTTGCGCCACTGCTTTTCGGTCAGTGGGTCGTTCAAATGTTTGTAAAGAAATTTTAGTGGAGGGGCGTGCGGTTTTCGACTGAAAGATCTCAATTATGTAATGACTAGGTTTAGATCACCCATAAATATAATAAAAGTGAGATACCACTCGACTAAACTATAAATTCTTAAAAACTTGTATATGCAAGTGAATTACTGCACAAAACTGTTCTAACCTTTCGGTGTTTGGGGATAAAACCTTCATCTAACCGAGGATTCCTTAGCATATCCACCAAATAAAGTGCTCCCGCTCTAGGGAGTCTAAAGAGTTTTTTAAATTTCTCCTCTGCCATTTGGAATTGGTTGGATTGGTCTCGCAATCTTTCCAAATGAATTCTTTCTTGAAAGTGTCTATTAGATAATACTCAGAGCCTGGAAGTGGCTATGATTATGAGAAGTGCATTTATCCACTTCTTTTCCAACTAATAATGTAGCAAGTACATTAGATGTTCAGTACAAATCCTTTGTAAGTTTTCACGAATGCATTTTGTATTGTATCATAATAAAATAACACTAAACTTACCTTTCTGCCGCATCGCCAACAGCGGCAATCACATAAGCTTCCATAATTAACTCAAAGTCATCCAAACTTTCGAAAAATAATAGAGAAATATGCTTTGTAAATTTTAGTTTATGTCAACTAATTTTATTCCACACCTTTTTATTCGCGATTAAAAATGGTCTGATTTAGTTTGACAATCATAATTTTAGGTGAAAAACGTCAATTTCAGAATAGCAAAATTGCCATTTTCACTAAATTGAATAACTTAGTGCTGTCAGACTATAATTTAGTTAGGCTATGTCACTTTAGTCAATTTCAGAATGGATAACGTCGTTTGACAGGATTAAACTAAATTTTAATGATTTTTAGTCTAGTTTAGAGAAATTTGTGACAAGAGAATCGGCACCACTGTCGTCCGGGCCACACCCAATAGAGGGTTGGTTGAAGGGATGCGCTCGTCCGGTCCAGATTTGTGTTGCTGTTGGTTGGCAAGTCGATGGGGACAGTGTCGTCCGGGCCAGATCCATTACGGGCTGGTTGAAGGGATGCACTTGTTCATTTCAATGTCTAGTTGTGATTGACTCTGTGTTTGATGGTACAATCGAAAACCCATGTGAAGTCCTGCAGCAGGATGGACGAGCGGACGTTTTGGTGATTAAGCAAGGAACACAATAACGCCCGAGGACGGTCGTATGTCAGTCTGGCCGTGTCGGCGCACATTAAGATGCCAATGTCAAGAATGACAGCTTGTCACTGTCACTCTAGCGGAGCGTCGAGTCGATGGTAGCGGGGCGGCCATCTTGGTACGGCAGATCATACAGAGCGGTCGCAAGCGCACCACGTTTTCGACGAATCGCTATCCATCCTCTTAATCAAAGTTCTTTTTGAAGTGATTGAGTGTTAATTAGAGCCTAAGTGATTATTGTTACGTAATTTAATTATTATTTCAAGTAAAATCGTTTAAGTTATCAAGAGAACGGTTTTAATTCAAATTAAGTACCCTACTTGGACTACCCACATACCCACGCTGCAAGATGAAAAATTCTGATGAAGGCCGTCCTGAGCTTACAAGCCTAATTGATTGTATTGTATTGTTGTGTGTACTGCTTCGCTTGGCGTATTTGTCCGGAGGTTCGCGTGACCTGGTTGTTATAGGTACATAAATAAATTGGTTGGTTTTATCGAAATAAAGTTATCTTTTTTTAGCGGCTGGGTTTCGGGCGA
Organism: Diarsia mendica; assembly: GCA_949316265.1. Classification (NCBI taxonomy): domain Eukaryota; kingdom Metazoa; phylum Arthropoda; class Insecta; order Lepidoptera; family Noctuidae; genus Diarsia; species Diarsia mendica. The sequence goes on from OX438897.1 coordinate 19,619,248, forward strand.
GTGTTTGTGCGAGTACGCCGAGTGAGGTGTGCATATTATGTACCTAACGAAAGAATGGTTCGGTCATGCTAGCACGCGCGCGCGACGTGCTGCTGTCGGTCGGGCGGCCGCTGTTGTGTCTCACAGGTAGCTCGTCTGCCATCGGTGGGTGCGGTGGCGGTGGTCGGGACGGTAGGAGCATGTTCGTTCGCCGCGCGTGCTGGCATGGTGGGCTAGTCGATATGAGCCGTGTTAAAGATGCCAGTGTACATGTACGGATACTCGAGCTGTTGAAAATAAGTTAATTGAACCTACTTATGTCTCTTTTTTTATTACAAACTGGGCAGCTCGAGTGTGTGTGCATTTAGGCATGGCGTTTCGTGGATGTTCCTATAATCTTTTAGAGTTACATTATATAATTACACTATATAATTAGGTATGATGTGTGAAAGCGATTATTCCAATCGATTCTTTTTTGTAAATTTCGATTAATTCGAGTAATAAAATTAAGGAATTTCAGAAATCGATTGACAGAAATTAAAATAAAATTGTTTTGAGCGTAAAATAGATTATACATTTATTAGAATATTTTTTTAAGCTTTTATAATAATAATCTGAATAGTTATTGTACATGGAAAAAATTCAAACAGACACAACAATTAAACAGAACAGTTTATCTATGGCTAAATTGGCGCCGATTATTTTTCCATATCAAAATTTAAATTCGGAATGCACTCGCTTTTCAAACTAATCCTGTATATTTTAAAATTATTAGAATATTAATTATTGTTTTTTTTAATTATTGGTTGGGTAGAGAATGCCATGGATCTTGGTATAGTTAGTAAAAGTTTGTTTGGTTTTGGTAATTATGTAATTATATTTAGCCTGGATTGGTTGGTGTGTTTTCACAAATACTTTTTTTAATCAGCCTGATCTGTCCCAGTATTTTTACCTTCTCCGCCAATACTTTTAATCGTCAATTTTCATTTCATTTTTGATTCTTAGATGAGCTTGGTTTAGTGGCAACCCCAAATCTATAGGAAGTTTATACTTTTTAGAAAACTCTACAAATGTTTTATCAGGGCATGAGTCCTACACTTGTCCTATTCTTCTGTCTCATATTTGTTAATGGCTTCACATATAAGCCACGACCCACGGCCTATGATGGGTAACCTGAACTGTGCAGTTGTAAAAAAAGAGATTTTAGAGCGGCCGGTGAACCTTTTTGAAAGAATAAACTAATGTTTGGATTGCCATCAACCGAGCACAAATCTGGACTTCGTGGCTGCTACTGAGAAATTCTTGATAAAAAAACTCAACAACACTTTGCTCGAACCCGGAGTTGTTCCAACTTAATACAAACACCCAACCTTCATAATTCCTCATATAGTTTTGGTGGGTCAAACAATGTTTTTACTATGCCTACAAAGAACCTGGGCATCCTATAACCAACCTTCTGATATTACAAAACCAAATTCACAATAAATTATGAAGAAAATAAAAATACGTACTTAATAAATTTCAAACTACAAATTACAAAACGCATTCCTAATTTAAATTAAAAGATTTTAAAATAAAATAACTATTTGATTTATACCAATGAGTTGTAATTTCGTCTCAACTCTTTTTTCAAACTTGATTAAATTGCGATTATCGATTAGGCTGAATGCAACTTTTTAATCGTAATGATGAAACTGGGGTTTACGGTAAGCACTATCAAGTGTTATGTTCTATTTGTCTATGGTTATATTGCAACACAGTTTTTATGAATATTTTTCACGACTTTGTTTCGTGTTTATTTACGAAATTATGCATGAATAATGGCAAAAGTAAGAACGCAGGTATTTTGCCCTTTAGAGTGCTAATAGCAAATGTGAAACTTGTTTAAGTACATTATTTCCAGCGCATCTAGGATACCTATTTTTTGGAAGTGTGTAGTATTATGTATTTTATACATATTTGTCAATAGACTGACGCCGTTTTACCGGCCTCAATACGATACTGGAGACATGAATCACAAACTTATCATATTAAACAGCTGCCGTGACATGTTTTTCATTCTAAAATCCAATGCTGAAAGTTCACAAAAAATCTTGGATTTCATGACAATTCGCATCACCTCGCGCCGATTCAGCTGATATGTCATGTGTCAAAATCTTGTCGTGCATAGTGGTTAATAAAGAAGCTGCTTTGTTGAAACATTTATAAAGTTCACTCAAAACGTTATTTTAATTTTATTTATTTAAGGACAAAAATCTCGAACAAGGTGCGAATTTACGACTTTTTGCTAAGTGTTCAAATATTTAATACAGTTCTCTTTAAAACTTCTCAAGTAACTAACATCTTGGACTATTTTCCCATTTCGTTAAAAAACACTGAATATAATTTAATTTATTAATAAGATACAATGTATAATTAAACTTTGTTATGTATGCCGTTGGTTGTATTACAACAACAATCTAATTTTACGTAATAATTTACTGGAATCTTTCCGGAGCAATCTCTGCCGTTATTAATTACAAATATTCAGAAGGAACCTCGTGTATTTAATGTAGATTTATGTTTAGATAGCAACAATATCATTTTATACGTAAGAATTTATTTTTGCGGCTATATAAAAAAATATAAGTTTTTAAACTGACATGGTCACTGACCTTACTTACTTTTAGTAAAACTGTAATTATTTTTTCTTGGAAAAAATGGACTTCTAGTTAATTCGTCAACGTTAGACTCAATTGAGTGGCTACGGCTGAAATTTCAGTGACGCAACTTGGCCTGGCCTAAGTAAGTAATCTAATACTTATTACGGCTACTAAAGCTCCTTACTGAAATTCAGGTACGAATGAAGTTTCAAATAACTTTCAGGAGCGGCGAGAGCAACGCTGAATAAAAAATAAACAGAACTTTTAAAAGAATCGTTTAATTAAACTTTTTCTTGCTATTGAGGTTGTATTTGACTGCTCATAACTTTTTAAATGCTTTGGTTACATAATGAAATCGGAAAGTATTCAGTTTATTTGGACAAACGATAAGGTATTTACTTACTAATGAGGCAATGGGCAGAGTTATGCTTTTTATGAGTCACCTGTGTATGTGTAACGTGACCTAGATATTTTCACTGTAACATAATTTGTGAATTGCTAGGAAAAAATAAAAGATGCAGGTCGTTTCCTCTGATGACGATTGACAGTCTTATTTATCTAAAATAAATAAATAAGACTAGCTCACGACAAAGAAAATTGGGTCATCCAAAATCGTGTAAGGATGACCGATTTCGTTAAAATCGCGGGATACATATGAATGAGAGACGGAGGGAGAATAGAAGCATACCAGAATATATTACCAGAAGAACCAACCAACCCAACAGTAGGTGATTCAGGGGTAAAATGATGATCAGATCAAATCAAATCATTTATTACTTTGCAAGCATGGGTAATAGTCACATAGATGTTCATTTATAATATGACTAGCTTTTGCCAGCGGCTTCGCCCGCGTGAAAATGACGATTTTCCATAAAAGTTTTCATCCCCTATTTAAATCCCTTAGGGGTTGAATTTCGAAAAACCCTTCCTTATTCCTTGTCTACATTATAAAGGGAACCTCTGTGCAAAATTTCAGCTTTCTAGGTCCAAGGGTTTGGGCTGGGCGTTGATGAGTCAGTCAGTCAATCAGTCAGTCAGGACTTCTCTTTTTATTTCTACATTATAAAGGGAACCTCTGTGCAAAATTTCAGCTTTCTAGGTCCAAGGGTTTGGGCTGGGCGTTGATGAGTCAGTCAGTCAATCAGTCAGTCAGGACTTCTCTTTTTAATTATATAGATGATGAAGAATTCCACAGCCGTATGCATCGGTATCTCTACTCTGGTAATATACTTATTTACACTGACACAAAATCATCCACACTGCCAAGAAGTAACATCAAACAAACGATTTATTTCCTGCACAGGAAATGCAAGTCGAGCAATGTATATTACACGAGTCGGGACGCCAACGGTTGCTTCCGACAACGCCAGCAGAAACCGGAATACGCCGGGCGCCTGACAGTTGTCTGAACACTATGTTCACGTACAGGCGGGGAGTCGCGCGATGCGTGCTGCGTTTTTAATTCAAACACATGGCATTGTATGAAAAAGTAAACGATTTCAAACGTCGATTTTACGAGAAGCGATTTTTCGCTTGTTAGTTTAAAATGCAGCATTTGTTGCGGTGGACCCGTCTCTCAGTAAATTAATAAAAAAACACAAGACGAGCCTTCTGCACGCGCCGCGTGACGCCCCGCGTGTCCGTAAATATAATAAACCTCGTGACAAAAGAAAGGTTCCGTATAGTGTTTGTGACACCATTTTATTTCAGTGCCGTGGGTGACTGATGATGCAATACATTGTTAGTGAAGGCACGATAAAATCTCTCACAGTTGATCATTCTTCATTCTGGCAGACTCCTGGATCATTGCCAAGATCCGTTATGTGGGCGCAACGGAAAGTGTGCTTATTAGCACAAATGGCGAGTTATACCTTAGAACAGTTTCAGACTAACGTATTTTTCGGCGCACATAAGTTCCTATTGGCTTACGCGCGTAGAGCCGTAGACGTTCCCGCATTTGGGAGCTTCAAATTATACACGCGCTTCGATTCTGAACCGGAAGGGTTCTGTCAGTCGGAATATGCCAGTACCTCTCGCGGTTCGCGCTTATACGAGGTTATAGCGTCAACAACGAACTTACACGTGCCGAAAATACTCTAATCAAAATAGTCTTGGCCACGAGCTACAAGGGACACTCGTGTGTTTGTCTGTGGAGAAAACAAATGAAAAACACATCGAGCTAATAAATACTAATTAAATACTGTCGTCACTTGCAAGGTGCAGTAATGAAAGGGGTCCGCAAGGGCCGACGACGACGCCTGCCGGTTTGTGGGACACTTCGAAAGTGATAGCGCGGCCCTGGAACGCAAAGGGATAAGAATGCATGAATTCGGTCCAGAGCGGGTCATTTATACATGATTTCCCATCCACAAAACTTTTTTTTTGTAGTACGAATAGACTATGAGGCTTTTACTGGTTTTGTTTGTGCAGGTACGGACGTGCGGGCGCGGCCCACCGTACAAAGACCACGGTCTACAAACTGAACTTTTTTTGAAACTCGCTCTGCGTATTGCCGGGAAGAGTAACGTGTTTTTACGATACCAAGGTGAAACAAGTAGGTCAGGTGTATATGAAGTGAGGGTTTATATTTTTTAATCTAGACTTAGATGTTTGGCGTTTTATTATTATCAGTTATTTTTTAAGAAACCTACTCAGGTTATAAAGAAATACATTAAACAATAGACGAGTTATTGTTGTCCTTACTACAATTACTATGGACAATTCAACTTTGTATTGCGTATTGTTTCGAAAACTCGTTGATGGAATCAATACGAAACGCTACGGGCGAAGTAAACAATGGTTTGAAGTATAACAATTGAAATGAATTCGAAGTTTATTAACACGCTGGAGCGAGAAATTGTGTTTGCATTATAGACTCACAGTCAGTTGTATAGAAATCAGACTATCCAATTTAAATTACGAGCTATATGAACATGAATGCGAAAAACATGCAATTATAACATGCTAATTGGATTTTATTGAATACAAGCTTTTGCTCGTGGCTTCGTTTTTGTTATGGTCGAAAATTATCTTAAATAACCCTAAAAACATAACACTCTTTTTTTTGAGCAGTCGTGTAAAAAATATTGACTTTGTGTGACTTTGTTTGTTTGTTTGTATAATTTGACCTATGTTTACAAATAAAGCATTCTGATTCTGATTCGTAGCTATCATTATTGAAATAATGGTGCCGATTCTCTTGTCACAAATTTCTCTAAACTAGACTAAAAATCATTAAAATTTAGTTTAATCCTGTCAAACGAAGTTTTCCATTCTGAAATTGACTAAAGTGACATAACGTAAATAGATTATAGTCTGACAGCACTAAGTTATTCAATTTAGTGAAAATGCCAATTTTGCTATTCTGAAATTGACGTTTTTCACCTAAAATTATGATTGTCAAACTAAATCAGACCATTTTTAATCGCGAATAAAAAGGTGTGGAATAAAATTAGTTGACATATACTAAAATTTACAAAGCATATTTCTCTATTATTTTTCGAAAGTTTGGATGACTTTGAGTTAATTATGGAAGCTTAGGTGATTGCAGCTGTTGGCGATGCGGCAGAAAGGTAAGTTTAGTGTTATTTTATTAAGATACAATACAAAATGCATTCGTGAAAACTTACAAAGGATTTGTACTGAACATCTAATGTACTTGCTACATTATTAGTTGGAAAAGAAGTGGATAAATGCACTTCTCATAATCATAGCCACTTCCAGGCTCTGAGTATTATCTAATAGACACTTTCAAGAAAGAATTCATTTGGAAAGATTGCGAGACCAATCCAACCCATTACAAATGGCAGAGGAGAAATTTAAAAAACTCTTTAGACTCCCTAGAGCGGAAGCACTTTATTTGGTGGATATGCTAAGGAATCCTCGGTTAGATGAAGGATTTATCCCCAAACACCGAAAGGTTAGAACAGTTTTGTGCAGTAATTCACTTGCATAAACAAGTTTTTAAGAATTTATAGTTTAGTCGAGTGGTATCTCACTTTTATTATATTTATGGGTGATCTAAACCTAGTCATTACATAATTGAGATCTTTCAGTCAAAAACCGCACGCCCCTCCACTAAAATTTCTTTACAAACATTTGAACGACCCACTGACCGAAAAGTGTATGCAACAAGCAGTGGCGCAACATGCATTTTTAGAATGAAATATTTCTACCTACCTACCTGTATGATAATAGAACTCATTTGCAGATTCTAGCTGCACTAAATCTGTATGCTCAAGGCAGTTATCAAACAGCTGTTGGGCAAGACAACTTACTTGACAACAACTTAATTCTTCTGAAATCTAATTGGTTCACCCCTTAAAACACTCTGCCACCAAAGAACGGTGGAATTACTATATAGCTTTATGTGTATCTTTGCAGACGAAGAAGATATCGATGGCAACGAGGAAAACGAGCAGGATGCTATTGTAGAGGATCCTGGCGCAGACTTCCTTGCTGAAGCAAGGGAAATTCGGCAATTACTTGTCAATAATTTTAATTAAATTAAACATTTTATTTCTTTATTATTAAAATTTTAATTTTCTTATCACCTTATTTATTAATTAACCTATCCTTAACCTAAACAAATAAGAGTGGTGATTAGGTTTCTATCACAAATTGAAACCGCATATTCAGTTCATGTTTTGTATAAAAAAATAATTAACAAAATACAATAATCAACAAAATATGCCAAATATTTGCCTCTTCTCTACAGAGAAGGCACGAGCACTGATCACCACGCATGCTCAAGACGGGTTGGCGATTTCAGACTTATTAGGTATATTATAATAATTATAGTCCAGATTTCCTCACGGTGTTTTCCTTCCGACCTTCATTGAAATAAAAATGAGTAAATAAAAGAAAAATGTTCGTACATATTTTTTATTAATGTTATGTTTTAACTTTTGTACCACTGTATGCCCATTTTCTCTTGCCCGTTTTGCTGCAATATGTTGTTCGATAGAGCCTTTCTGTTATTTTGACACTTCTTATAAGAAAATCCAATCGATTTCAAAATTTTACGCAGGACTTCTAGGCTACATTTAAAATTCAGATCTGTTTTAGTGTGGTACCGAGTAAAAGAATTGAATTTTTTGTCGAATTGCACTTATTTATGTTGAAGTCATCCATTTCTTTCTTAGGACGGCCTGATCTGTGTTTGCCTTCATCTACAATACGCCTCACTGTACTCTCAGATTTTCCTGAAAGAAAGATTAAAAAAAGATGTAATAACAAATGGAAAATAGATAGCACTATTTTTATTTCAAACATGTTAAAACTTATTCATATTTAAAATCACCGGTAAATTTGATTACCCAAAAGTATCAAAAGTTAGCTAATTACATTTGCAATCTAACCTATAAATGCGCAATGTAAACATTGCTTATTTTAGTCATAAAATCGTATATTTAGTAAATTTGTGACTTCTGGTAGATAAAAAACAAACAATAACACGATTACATACCTGTCTTAACTGCTGTTCGAGTATAAATATCCAAATTTGATAAAATTTGTCCAGCTTGGTGTTCTAACAAACATCGCTGATATACTTTGAAATAATTTCCCGAGCTCCACTCCTATTTGTTTTCCTCATATTTAACACGTTTCTTCGAAGTTTTGTCGACGTAGATTTGAAAAACATTTAAAAATGCAAAAGGTAGCAAGTTAAAATAATAACAAGTTGATGACAGACAGCCGATGACATTTGATGTACTATGATTTAGTGTTACCCTACTTTTGAATAATCCATGGTATAATCATGGACCTATTTTATAGGTTCATGGGTATAATAATATAAATAATCTTAGTTCCTCAAACATTAATTTCTTGACTATACAGACAGACTGTACTTCATTAATGATTAATGGTATACAATTATAAATATTTGATTTACCTCAGGTTTTTTTTTTGCAATTCAGATCATTTCGTTCACTTTCATTCAGCTTTTGTCTATGGTCTACTGCAATCTTGGTCTATGCTCTACTCAACTTAACGAATGTCAAACTCGATTTTAGGTGTGTCAAAACTATATTTAAATTTAGAGAATCTTGTTTTCAGAATAACTTACCAAAACCAACTAACTAAAAATAAGAAAATTTAGTTTTAGTTTAGGTTAGTTCGGTGTACAAGAGAATCGGCACCAATGTTTTGCAAATTAGAATAACTAATAACTTAAATTAACCCATTAGCAAAAATATACATTCTCTAGGGCCTGGGAGGGGCTGAATTTTCAAAAAAATATTCCTCGTACAAAACGTGTCTTTTAACGTAAGCCTAGGCCTGAATGAATTAAATGGTTTGAATTTGAGTTTCCTTTTGACTTTACTGGTCACTTTTGTTAGGTAAGAAATTCTGTTATAAAACATATGAGATAAGTTTGCTGTGGAATAGTAGCTCGGTATGACTGAGACTCAACCTACTTAAACTTTTCCTAGGAGCCGAGGTCATTGACTCTGGGTTTACGTCGCCGACTCAGCCATCTTCTGCGGACAGGAATAAATAATTAAAATCCTTTTCCGTAATAGACGTCTGAGTTTAAAGTACATGGCGATGAAATCAAACATCTTCAGGAGACCTTAAATCGCTGTTGTAGCGGAATTATCGTAGGATAATAGTATTAATCACGTTAATTAATATTATTATCCTATAATGATTCTGCTAAAGTGCCAATTTCAGGCTGCCTGGTCTATCGTATCGTATAGATATGTTTATTCTAATCAGATGGTAATGTAATAGGCCACAGTAGCGATCGACCTTAAGCAGATTCGATTAGGCTAAAGCCTAATTGAGAGAATTATATGATGCATTTATTTTGATAGATTTTTACCCGACTGCGGCGAAGCGGGTTATGTGATTATGTTTTATTTATTCTATTTTTGATACTGATTTTAATTTTGTACTGTACTGTTTTTGTGTATCTCTGTTGTTTTACTGGTTTATTATGGTTTTCTATCCCATCAAGAACTTTTTGTTGAACTTGTTAATGTTACTACTCAAATAATAATGTTCAGCACATTGAAAGTGTTTATGGGGCATGCGGTGCTAACCTAAAATAAATTGTTACACTAACCTTACATACTTTATACATACTTTAAATATTATCAGTGTAAAAAATTGTTGGTTGACCAATAAAGGAAAATAAAATAAAAAATAAAGCATTATATTATGCACTTCTAACAAAAATACTTTTATTTTAATTTTAGTCTGCCTGTTTGTTCCGGAAAATGTCCGTTACTGCTGGATCGATGTTGACGGGTTTTTCACGGGTAAATAGCTGACAGCTGATAGCAAAAACTTAGGCAACTTTAGTTTTAGAAAACGGATTAGGGTTCCGTCCAAAGAAACCATTAAATTGTAACGGGCAATGATATTTTTATAAATAATTTCAGTCGGATGAATGTCGCGGGCAACAGTTAGTTTTATATAACAGCCACAAACAGCTACAACCGTTTCGCCACTCCTATCGGTTTTATCACTCACAACTTTTACAGATATTGGGCCCACAAGGTGCCCTAACAATGAAGGGTTTAGGGCCGTATGCGATAGTAAAAAGAAAATAGATACAAAATTTCCCTCTTTTGTTAAAACCTATGAAAAAAACCTGTGGGAAAATTATAGTTTGATACTTTAGTTTTACAGTATCACATTTTGTTTTTAGCGGTCTTTATGTTAGCTGGTTCTCTATGTTAATGAGTACTTAGATTGGAATAAAATAATTACTTAATTTAGTATTAATGGTTTATTCTGTGCTAAACGTAATAAATAAATATCATGAATACCAAGTGATCATGGCTCCAAGTTGCTGATGTAACTTGTCTAGCCAAAATGGGTCATCCTAATTGGATACGAGACTCTGATCTGATATTATTTTAATGTAACCTGAAACTTTTTGATGACGTCATTTTATCGTAGGGTCGTGAATAGGCATTGCTGAAAATTGCCTATAGCGTGTTTACAAGGCGAAACAGACGATATAAAATAAACATTTCTTAATGGTAAGAAAATAACAAAATTAAACATTAAACTGTTAACTTTAAGGACGCAAAATGGACCCGACATCGTCAAGAATGTTTTAATCTAATATTCCCTGGAGTCAAAAGAAAGGCAGGAACGCACTTAAAATAGCAATTATAAAAGACGACGTCCGGTGTCCTCATAATTGATGGAGACAGAGACAACTTTAAGTCATTAGTCGGGTTCCTCGCGAGAAATAGCTGTCATTTCGTCCTAATAAATAAAACCGGCCAAGAGCGTGTCGGGCCACGCTCAGTGTAGGGTTCCGTAGTAACAATTCTTTTTTTGTTTGAAATACGTGCCAATGAAACTTGACCTCTGGATTGTATAGGCGCTCATACGATTTAGGGACCAAATTATATTGGTTAACTGCTGTTTCGATCTGTTGTTTCCATCCAAGTTCAAAATAATTTTCCTAGAAAGTCCTTATAAAGTTCTACTTTTCAGATTTTTTTCATATTTTCTAAACTTATGGTTCAAAAGTTAGAGGGGGGGGGACGCATTGTTTTTTACTTTTGGAGCGATTATTTCCGAAATTATTGGCATTATCAAAAAATGATTTTAGTAAACCCCTATTCATTTTTAAATACCTTTCCAACAATACATCACACGTTAGGGTTGAAATTAAAAAAAAAATCACTTCCCACTTTACATATAGGGGGGCTACCCTAATAAAACATTTTTTTCCAACTTTTATTTTACCACTTTGTCGGCGTGATTGATACACATATTGGTACCAAATTTCAGCTTTCTAGTGCTAACGGTCACAGAGATTAAGCGAGGACGGACAGACAGACAGACAGACATGGCGAAACTATAAGGGTTCCTAGTTGACTACGGAACCCTAAAAATGACACTGTAATTTCAACTCTCTAAACGGCAACGTAAAGAGGGAATTCCGGGAATTCTACACACCATAAAGATATCTAGAGCTAATGAAAGAAGCAAGATAATGTTTCCAAGAATTTGGCAACCTCACGTCGATATATTATTATTTAGCTTTTTCTTTAAATCGTGTCAAGGTGAGAGAATTGAGAAATTGGATCATATGTAAGTACAAAACGATGTTTCCAATTTCCTGAGAAGCAATACATTTAGGTTCAGTTTTGCGTGGCTGTTCCCACGTGGCGACCACGTTACACGTGTTCTCGGAAAAGAGCTTCTTTATTTTTCAACTCAATTTTTTAGAAAGGGTTATAGAGCCACTACATTGTAATACTAAATTGTCACAGAAGCAAGAAAATATCATTAAAACTTGTAACTACGGTCTGCGTTTTGTATCGGTACGTAGGTATACCTAGGTATATACTACATTCCATTACTGTAGATTTTAAATTGTTTTGTACATTTTTACGAAGCGACGATCACTAAGTTAAACGGTCACAATTCAATTATGTTCATTCACGATAGTCATTATATAGTCATTATAGTTTTAAAAAAATACTTCTAAAACGTAAGTTTTGCATTTATGGCGGTTACATTGACACCTGAAATAAATGATAACAGTGGGTAGTTGAGCACCGGCAAGGAAAAAGTACCTTATCCACAAATACATATAGTGGGTAAACCGTCGTAATCTTCAGTCACATTCATGATCGAATCTCCCCACAAGTCAGTATATTGCCTTATCTTCTCATAATACGTTGTCAGCATCAGCTACACTTTACGATCCTCGAGAGGCAGAAAGCTGAGTGACTGGAGCCCCTACACTAACACTGATTAAGTTGACTTTTGTCTTTCAGAAATGTATATACCATTATGCTATGACCTATATTCATAAGGGAGTTGGTCAGGTCTGTAACTTTTTAATATCATCAGTAAATATTCGTTGAAAAGTTTATTTCCTAATCGAGTGATTATCATCACATTTAAAACTCGTTTTGGTCCTTTTTTTTGAACCAGCCAATTTTGCTGGTTAATAAACAGCGAAGAATACCCCACACGTTGTCACCCCTTTTTATTATGTAGTTAATTCATATCATACATACTTTTTATATTATTACATGATTCTTAAAAAAATATCACTTTTGAAAATAAAAAATAGGTTTCAGCCGGTGTCAGGAGCGGTGTAAGCTATTGGTGGTTAGGACTCTAGAGACGGGAACCACAATAAGAGCCGTATCGAGAAGTACAGTTACTGTCTAATAATATTATTATTTACTATCTATGGCCGCAACGTCACTTCTGTTGAGTTCGTTTATTGTCCCAAGGGATGATAGTAGCACCATCCCTACTACTACACTATCTATATTTTGAGATTATATGTGTTCATCTAAGTTAAAACTCTCATTCAAACCCGGTCAGCAGTTTTTGCGTGAAAGTGTAACAAACATCAAATCGTCCAGAGATCTATATACCCTGATAAACTTTCGCATTTAATAAACTAAGTAAGATTAACAGAAATAAAGTTGCTACAACTGATTGCTGCCTGTAGCCTATTGTTCCACAGTTTTCTTTTTTTAGATCATTAGACGTTTTTTCCCGTAGAGCCCATCTCTCCTGCGGACTAGTTAATTCCTAAAAGTTGAACATGTACAGTTTTAGATAATTTTAAAGATTATTCAGCATACGCCGAAATTAGAATATAATAATAATAATAATATTCCACAACTATCACACAACGCCATCTAGTCCCAAGCTAAGCAGAGCTTGTGTTATGGGTACTAGACAACTGATAAACATACTTATATATTTCTAAATACATACATATTATAGATAAATAACACCCAGACACAGAACAAATGATCGTGCTCATCACACAAACATTTGTCCTGGGTGGGAATCGAACCCACGACCTCCAGCATAGCAGTTAGGGTCACTAACCACTAGACCAACAGGCCAGGCAAGGCAGAAAACGTAATAACTTCACAGTCTACCATCATCATCAGCCTATAATTGTTCCCACTGCAGGGACTCAGGCCTCCTCTCTAGGAAAGGGATGGGCTATAATCCACCACGCGGGCCCAGTGCGGATTGGTAGATGTCGCATATCTTCGAATTTTTGGTTCTAAGACATGCCGGTTTCCTCACGATGTTTTCCTTCACCGTTTTGAGAGCAGTGGTGATGAAATAAATTACACAAAGTAATGCGCCTGCCTGGGTTCGAACCCACGACCAACTGTTCGTAAGTCGGGGCCGCCACCACTGGGCCACCACTGCTCTCTGCCACAGTCTACCATAGAGCATAATAATATCTTAACCTTGGAGATCCATTAGGCACAATGTTGCGCCCCCTTTCGTCTCGATCCCTTTTTATGAAGGAATAAGCCTATCGTTTATATCAATTTTATCTCTGTAATAAACGCTATGGCCTGGCTATGAGCTCATAACGGGTTTGTTTTAGATACATTTGGCCTTTATTTTTATGTCTAGCTCGATTCATTACTTACCTATATTGTTTCTTTTAAACATCAATAATATTTTATTTCTTTCATTGTTTTAACTGTTTGTTGTTTCTGAGGAGCTTGTGGATTTATGTAATTAAAGAAGCTTGAGTATGTCTTGTAAATAAAGCAACGCTTGACAAGTTTGGTCGTTTGATGGGTAACCGTTCATTATACAACGAAAACTCTCCACCCCTCAGTGAACACTCATGCAGTTCCAATCTTTGACAATCGTTGAGGATAGTCAAAGACCTGAAAGTCAGACTACCAGTCTTACCAAAGATATTATGCTACTCATTCATGCAGGCAGTTACGGGCAGACGCTGCATGCCAAATACCGGTATTCAGCTGCATCCGATTAGACTGGAAACCGGCCCCAACTTAGTTGTTGGGCCAAGGCTAGGTAGATGATCTATCTTGTCTTTGGTCCTCCTCTTTCCTTAGCTGTCCACATCCATAACACTTTTCTTGTCATATACCTCATTCTTTCGCACCAACCGCGTAGTAAAAACTTCTCCGGATGCTAGCACCTCTATAATATAGGGCACTCGTAGACCGTATTAGATGTGAACCTTTATTACCCACTGCTGGACACAATTCTATTACACAGGGTTGCGACTTAAATGAGATCAAGGTGAGGGTTTTATTATAGGAAAAAACCATTGATATAGACGTACCTGGATAACCTATGAGCACTTATTCGCGTGGAGATTATGCTTAACGTGAATTTACTTGACTAAAGTCGCAGTCAGTTAATGTGTTTAAAACAACAATGCTAATTACTTGACTTGAAACGAACATAAACGTAGTCTATTTTTAACCGACCGACACGACATCCAAAAAGAAAAAAACTCTGCGCTTGAAGCCGGTGGCAAAAAAAAACGAAATCAAACTAACAAAATATGTCACCGACTTCAGAAGTAGATTTTTCTTCTGAAGTTTATTTTTCGTTTTTTTTGTGTTGTTGAAGACGATTTTTTTTGCAAAAAAGTTTTTGCATAATAACTAAGTAGTGAAAAGGTCGTCATACGAGTAGTAGTAGGTAGTCAAAAACTGTCACGGTTTTCATATGGACCGGTATGCATGCGTTATCTAGGTGGGTCTATATCTGTGGAAAAAAATATAGGTGAAGAATACAGGATACAACAAAAATAACTTACTTCCTGCAGATCTTATCAAGCTAAGCAATGTTTCTTCACATACGCGCCTATGTTTCCTGAAAAATAAAATAGACGTGTAGGTATACTGACAGTTTAAATAAAATATGTAACTTGTCTATTTGTGAGCCATACGTTTTTGAGTTATTTTTAAAAGTGTCGTACATAAATTCGTAAGACCATAAGCTCTATTTTATTTTTGCTTTTATATAATCTGACCGACAAAAAAACCCCCAATCTGGGTGATCTTAGATATTTCGTGGTTGTATAACTGCTCGGTGAATTGATTTACGACAAATAAAAATGTTATGCTCTATTTAAGTAACAAGTTTATCGTTTTTGGCCTGCAGTAGAATTCGCCGAATCTGGGTGATCTCCTTTCATTTGATTATTATCATCAATTTTAAGAGTTTTGCTCGGTCTTTAGTGGTATTGAAACGAATAAACTTAATAACCACTTGATTGGTTTATGATTGATTGTCATTCCTCTTCTTCGTTCCTTCGGTAATACTCTGGATGTATGCCCAGATGATGGTATTAAGCTCGCCTCCCTGTTATATGGGACTTAAAAACATAACTGGTGAACTTGGGGGTGTAGGTACTATAAGGTACAACTTCGGTGACTACAGGCATGATGATATTTACCAACAGCACTGTTATATATATGTAAGTAGTATATTTTAAATTTATTCGGTGATTGAAGTTGGTCCAGGACCGTACGATCTTATTTCGCAGTAACGAACACTACAAAATCCAATTTTATTCCTCAGCAAGCTACGGTATGCAAATCAAAGGATATGCAAATATGAATGGAGAAGCGATATTGCAAGATACAACATCCGCCCGCCACAGTCAGATCCAGGTCATTCAGTGCCGGGAACCGCTCCGTTGCAAACTAGAGACTAGAATGTTGGTTAAAAATTCAGCTCAATGATTCTGCGTATTCGTTGTTTGTTTGTTTTGGATATTCGGTTGATTTGTAGCGAAAGGAAGGTAGAAAGTGTATGCCGAATAAGGAGTCGCGGTTTTAAGATTAAACTCACAAGTCGAAAAAGGCAGTAGGTAGGTATTCCGTAGACGCAAAGCAGCATTATATCTGACAAAAGAATGAATTTAGGAAACGTTTACACAAGCCGGCTCGGCTTGGATAGCAGATTTTTTATTACATTTAAAACAGAGTTTTGAATAATTATTTTTACATATCACTTTTTTTTGTTATTGAGAATAGGGGATCGGACAAAAAAAAACTAATTGGTCCGTCAGATAGATTTCCAAAAATTATTGGACACGTATTTTTTCTTTTTTCACGTAAACTTAAAATGAAGACGATACAGTGCTTCGAAAACTCGTGTGACGTCATATGATAGTACATTTTGACGACACAAGTGACGTTTCAAGCCCCACTCCAAGATCTTTGACGCGTTTTATCTTCGTATTTTTTTATTGATTTGATAGATCAAAAAACACGTATTCAATATTTTTCGATAATCTAACTTATGGACTAAACAGAATCATATTATTTTGACCCAGTCCGATCCCCTATTCTTCACAGCAAACCTAACGCGTAGTGACAATCATGTAAAAATAAATCTCCGAGTCGGTCTGTGTGAACGGGCCCTTTATTTACTAGGAAAAATAATCCGACGAGAATAAAATAACTATTTAAAAAATCTGAAAGTTGAAGATGTTTTGCAGACAGAATTAATGAAAACACGTTTATATTTAATGCTTGGCTAGACTTTTACAAAATAATTTCAATATCAAATTAAAAATTAAATCGAATCTAGAAAATTCTGAATGCCTTTCTATTTTTTTACAACTTTGTAACAAAATTTCATGTAAATGTTAAAAAATCGTTTTGTAATTTGTTTCTGTGAAAGTAAAATATTTTTTCATTAAACAACCTTGCTTTCTCATTCCATAGTCATTGTGGCCGTGTATTAGTTTGACAATCTTCAAACAAAGTGAATTTGATTTATTGAATAAGCGGTTTGTGGATTTTGGATTTAAAAGGCATTCAATTCTATATCGAATCACTTACACCACATATATTTGTTTGTTGTAGTATAATTTTATTATATTATTAACTGGAGCTCATAATAATGGATCATTACGGAAGATATCCCTTAAGTGACCGTATTAGTTAGGCTTTAAACTGTGAAAGCTTATAACTAACTAACATATAATATTTGTATTTAAAATCTAATAAGTTAAAAAAATGTTATTTACTTAATAGTTAGTACACTACACGTAACTACATACACAAATAAACAAACACTTGAACGTTACAGAGATTTCATTTCAGGTAGGTACGGGTTTCCTTAATTACTACTAACACGAGATATATGTGAAAGTAAGAGTTACTTTAAGAGTATGTTCATCTGTTGCCCTTTCTAATCTTAACGACGGAATTCGATGAAATATGACCTGGGTTAGAACAATAATGGGTGTAAAAGTACCCATAAAGACAGAAAAGAACTTGTTTTATACTACACCTGCTTGGAAAGTACCTTGATACTTTATCGAATTTACGGTAGAAAGTACGTCATTGCATATCGAACAAATATGCGGGGAGAAAACGCATCTGAGCGGGAGAGAATGGATTTTCATACACTTTTCTCTCCCGCTCAGATTACAATTTGAAAAAACCGGCCAAGTGCGAGTCGGACTCGCGCACCGAGGGTTCCGTAAAAAAAATATATTTTGTGATGTAACTAAAAATTTATGGTTTTCGTAATTTTTCCTTTATCTATGCTATAAGACGTTGCTTCGTACCAAATTTCAAGATTCTGAGTTCACGGGAAGCACCCTGTAGGTTTTGATTCCCTTGCAACTGTCGAAAATTTGCGGCATAAACGGCTGTATCTTTTGATTGCGTTGGCTTAGAAGTTTGATTTTTTCACAGCTTCAAGGGACAGTAGACCTGAGTAATTGATATAAATTTCAGCTTCATACCTCCACGCGTTCCTGAGAAAAAGGGTCTTGACAGACGGACGGACGGACGGACAGACGGACAACAAAGTGATCCTATAAGGGTTCCGTTTTTTCCTTTTGAGGTACGGAACCCTAAAAAGAACATGTGAAAATTGCAGACGCCATTGGCGCCATTTTCAATTTGAATAGGGGATCAGACTGGGTCAAAATAATATGATTCTGTCCGTAAGTTAGATTATCGAAAAATATTGAATACGTGTTTTTTGTTTTAACAAATCAATAATACTTGACGAAGATAATAAAGGCGCGGTCCCACCGCGGCGCATGCTGTGCACGGGCACGCGGCGCATTTTAGCTGCGTGTATTAATTTGTTTGGCAACGTGGGTCTACGTTTCCACTGGAGTACACGAATATGACCCACAACTATGTATAGCGTGGCACAGCGCACGGAGAGGCTACGATATAACATAATAAGCGATTGTACATCGATAAGCGAACTGTACATAGTCGTGGGTCATATACGTGTACTTCAGTGGAAACGTAGACCCACGTCGACCGCGTTAAGCTATGTAACCGCCTATTCGAGCAAGCCACGCATGTGTCAATGACGTCAATTCATGCGTAGCCTCTCCG
Organism: Diarsia mendica; assembly: GCA_949316265.1. Taxonomy (NCBI): domain Eukaryota; kingdom Metazoa; phylum Arthropoda; class Insecta; order Lepidoptera; family Noctuidae; genus Diarsia; species Diarsia mendica. The sequence goes on from OX438897.1 coordinate 19,637,993, forward strand.
TGGGTTGCAGTGGACACAACCACATACATTTTCTTACAAAGCGAAGCTTAATACACGTGCGTAGCCACTCCGTGCACAGCGGTGGGGCCGCGCCTTCAAAGATCTTGGAGTGGGGCTTGAAACGTCACTTGTGTCGTCAAAATGTACTATCATATGACGTCACACAAGTTTTCGAAGCACTGTATCGTCTTCATTTTAAGTTTACGTGAAAAAAGAAAAAATACGTGTCCAATAATTTTTGGAAATCTATCTGACGGACTAATTAGTTTTTTTTTGTCCGATCCCCTATTAGAATTTAAATTTAGTTTTTTATTTTCCTCGTAGGTGTAGTATAAAGCACTATGTATCACTCGAGAGAAAGTGCGATTCCCGATCTCGGGTGTTTTAAAGCCCTCGCCTACGGCTCCAGGCTTTAAACGACACCCTCGACGGTAATCGGTCACTTTCTCCTCTCGGTGAACAATGTACTATTTCCCGTCAGTTATTGCGATCACATTTTTTTTCAAGACTATACCTGGGAATCTTCTAGTTACGAAGATATTGGGGGACAAATACAACTTTTTTTTAATAAGTTATAACTTGGAACGATATAACTTTGCTTCATTTTTTCCTGCTGGATTTACAGGTATTGCGGGTAAGACTTCTCCTAAATTACATTATAATAAAGCTAGGTACGAGGCTAGCAACTAAATTACATATTCCTAGCTCACAGCTAACTCATCCTACACGTAAATATTAGTGATATAAAAACTTGTACGTTGAGTTTCTCGTACATTTTATAAATAATCGGCGTGATGGATGGTTAGATTCTGTCGACGTGGGTGTAATTACGAGTTCCGCGGCATAATCCCAACACTGACGAAGGGTACTAAATACTAGCTTGATAAATTCTATGCGCTAATTACGTTCCGGTATAAAGGGAAGCTGTGGACTGATTTTCATCATATTTTAAAGAAGAACCTGTGTAAGGATTTCTTAATTGAATAGATAAGGTGCTGGCTGCACCTGCTTTTCAATTTAGAAATACGTATTATATTCTATCCGTCATGCTCATACATTATATTATTTCCATAAGGGCAGGGCCCCACGACCCAAGAGGGCCTCAAATTCCTGTAACTGTAAAAAATAGAGATAAAATAGAGGCTATCACAAGAACCTATCTTTAATTCCCAGCCAGGACCGCGGGATACATTTTTTTTTAATGTGCCGGATGTGTTTTAGGGGTGGACAATTTAAATTGAAACAAAACCTTTGGCTGATATTATAATAGGTCTTTACCTATGAAATTGCCGTTTTGTTTGAAAAAATTTAAACGAATTTTTTTCATGTGTATTTTTTTTTGTATTAATCGAAGTAATCACCAATGCAATGCCAACGCAGTGGCAGTTTATTGATGCCCTTCTTAAAGAAATCAGCTGGTCGGGAGGCAACAAATTCTTCGAAGGCATTTTTTCCCGCCAAGAAGTTATCCAAATTCTGGAAAAAGTAGTAGTCTGTAGGCGCAAGGTCTGGTGAGTAGGGCGGATGACGGAGAGCTTCCAACCCCAGTTCTTGCAACTTGGAGACCGTCTGCTGTGCAGTATGAGGTCGCGCGTTGTCGTGCAGGAGCAGCGGAGACGAGCGATTGACCAATACTGGTTGGAGATGTGCCAGCTTCTCCATCATTGTGTTCAGTTCTTCACAGTACACATCTGCAGTAATGCTCACCCCGTTTGGTAAGAAGCTGTGATGAATCACACCGGCGCTAGACCACCAAACAGTGACCATCACTTTTCTAGGGGTAAGTTTTCGTTTAGGGCATTGTTTAGGTGCTGAACCAGGATCCAACCAACTTGCTGAGCGCTTACGGTTATCGTACAGGATCCATTTTTCATCGCAGGTAACAATGCGGTTCAAAATTCCTTCATTTGTGTGTCTGTTGAGCAGTGCAAGGCACGTCTCGACGCGTACTTCGCGCTGGCGATCATATTTTTTTTTTCTAAACGTTGCCCCACACTAGGAATTTCTCCTGTATCGTGGGTGCGTTTACAAACATTGAAACTCACATACACAAACACGCCCAGACCCGAAACAACTATCTGTAGGCCATACAAATACTTGTTCCGTGCGGGGATCGAACCCGCGACACGTAGCGCAGCAGTCCAATCGCTTAGCCACTGCGCCAACCGTGTCGTCATTGAGTTCGTGGGGCACCCATTTGTCAAGCTTTTTTACCTTGCCAATTTGACGCAAATGGACCAATATTGTTTTGACGCTAACGTCGAAAGCTGCTGCTAATTCAGCCGTAGATTGTGTATCATCAGCTTCTTTAACAAAAATTATTTTGATTTGAAATGGCCAGCAGAACGGCAATTTCATAGGTAAAGACCTAATATTTGATAATTTTATGCCATTAATGGCATAGGAACTTGTAGTTTGTTTGCCATCAAGGAACTTATGAAAGGAAATCATCCTTTGGCACTCGAGCGAAAACCATGGCAAGTGAATTATTTCCATTTTGACCTAGGAATCCCTGACTTGGTCCTTTCAAGCTACATGTCTGCAATATTATTACTTTGTAAATGAGCTACCTGCGCAAAGGTGACTGCAACGTTCGTTCGTATTTTCGTACCTTTGACGAAATAAGAAACAATTGAAAACTTGGAATAATAATATTCAACGCACTACTACCTGAATACAGCCTGGAGCTCCATATTTGTTACTTGGACCTTCAGTGAAGGTCCTTCACGTAAAAGGGTTGACTGAGATAGGATACAGGGAGAAATGTTTTGTTCGCTCGCGGGGGGCGTAAACCTAGTCGCGTATGGACGACAAATTCCAGTTTTCCGAAGTCATAGACAGAGACACATTCTGTAATAAATATATATATCTTTGACTACTGAGGTATTCAACTCGCAACTCATGAAGCAAGTTCATAATAGTCGATTGAACGCAATATTATCAGTATACAACTATACAATACACAATAAAAGTTAGTAAATTCCATAACTTCAGTAAGACCTTAGTCTTGCGGGGCATGGGGGGTGTGAAGCAATCAATTAGGCACCGGGAACTATGGACTGACACGCTTCCAAATATTAATATCCTGCCTGTACACACCTGACGCTATGATTTAATTGTATAGTATACGAGACAGGTTAATTGTACATAGTTTAGGGGGAATCAACAATGACTATAGAACAAGAGGTAACGTCGAGGTAATAAGTACTGTTTCACTATTTTGATTACGTAGATACTTTGTTTTTTTTTCTTTCACGGTCCAAGATTTTAGTACTACAGCCTCGAGCACTGAACCATGCCGCAACTTTTAAAAGTGATTTTCTCCTTTTTCTTTATTGATTGTTATCTTATGTCGTTACCTTATTCGAAATACAGTGGGTCTTATCTCAAAGTAGAAACTGTTGTTTCGCGAGAAAATAAGGTTTGAATTTTGATGCGTGTGTGTATAATATTCTTACAGAGCTCGTGACTGTAAAATAAAAAAAAAAACGTGTGGCACTCGGAGACTGCCGCGGTAAAGCTATTGCATAGCATTTTTTATCAATTATTTAATTTGACAACCTCAGTTGACAACCTTGTTATTTTCCGTAACCATAGCAACCTGGTTGAAAATTTTCGTTACGGAATTTCTGGATTCGCTCTCCACGCTCAAGGCCCGCGATAGAAGCTATGCAATAGCTTAAAAAATCTTCAAGTAACCGTTACATGTTAAAAATAGAACAAGGTACTTAAATTACCAGCCCGTGTGTTATTCGCTGTTATTGCCCTGCACTGCAGTCTGAAATATTACTTCATTTACTATTTCAATTGTTTTGTGAAAGTAGCACATTTTTATCCGCTGCGTCGTATACCCTTTGTCGATTGCAAAAGCATCCTTTTTGTGAATTTTCTACAGTAGGTATCTATATTTCATCAAAAACACGAACCATCTCATGCGTTATTAAAATATTTATGGGTACAAAATTCACTCTATGCAATTTCTTCCGCTTCAATTTTCTAACGCTCAAAGCTTTAAGTTACTTTGTGCAACACTATACGTCTAAATGCCTGCCTGTCGAAGCTTTCCGTTGTTACTGGCTCGGAAAATATTATATTTTTATTTTTAAACTGGCAACGGTACAGTAATCCGTAAAGTCATGTTTATTGCTTTGTGGAATATTGTTTTGAGCAGGGATTTTATTTTGTTATTTCATTTTGTTACTTTTTAATCTGGTTGCAACTTTTAAACCGCTTTTCTTCACAAGTGGCAGGATATTTCAGTTTGTAGCTCGTTAAAAAACTCTACAAAATGTCGAATATTTCGTAACTGGTACAGTTTTTTTGAAACTTTTCATTATGAAGAGGTTTGTAGACTAACAAGATGCAAAACTACTTTGAAGAGATCTGATGCCAAACATTACATAACATCACGCTTGTAATCCCGAAGGGTTAGGCAGAGAGTAGTCAGAGAGAGAATTGATTTAAAATTTCACTTTTTTAGCTATTTACAACCAACATTTAAATAGGTACTCCTAGATAATAACGCACAATCGAAAAGAACAATCGATAGTGTTGTATTAGCTACGAGTAATTTATCGATAACCGCTTCGTCAATTTAATCCCAGATCACACGGTTGAATTAATGCAATAAAACTTTTTAACAAAAAATATAACCGACTTCAAAAAAAAAAACACAAAAAAGTGAAAAATAAACTTTAGAAGAAAAACCAGTCTCTGAAGTCGGTGACTTTTGTTTGTTTGATTTCATTTTTTTGCCACCGACTTCAGAGACTGGTTTTTCTTCTAAAGTTTATTTTTCACTTTTTTTGTGTTTTTTTTTTGAAGTCGGTTTTATTTTTTGTTAAAAAGTTTTTATTTTTCACTTTTTAGTGGTTCACATGTTCATGGGTCAAAGTGGACAATGTAGTTTTTTTTTGAGTTTTGTTGATTTTTCAAAAACCGCTTGGCCAATTTCGAAAAAAAAAAATATGGGACCATTTCGGAAGTATACCCTTTCCATCAAAGAAAGAATTTTTCAAATCGGTTAGCAAGTGACGGAGTTATGCCCGAACAAACATAAAAAAAAAAAAAAAAAAAAAATACAAACATCCGAATTGAGAACCTCCTTCTTTTTTAGAAGTCGGTTAAAAATGCAGAGATAACGGCAAAGCGTCGGTTTTGTGTAGATTATATCAACCGTTGATAAATATTTCAAAACTATTTAGTTATTGTAAAACAGTTTTGATTGAACGGTAAAATAAAACATCGTGAGGAAACCGGCATGTCTTAGAACAAAAAAAATCGAAAGACAAGTGACATCCACTAAGCCGCACTGGGCACGCGTGGTGGATTATAGCCCATCTCTCTCCTAGGGAGGAGGCCTGAGTCCCTGCAATGCGAACATCGGATTCGTGAGGAAACCGGCATGTCCTAGAACAAAAAAATCGACATCTACCAATCCGCACTTGGCTTGCTTGATAGACGAAGCATAGTATAGAGAGGAAGCCAGTGTCCTATAACAGTGAGAGCATTAAGGCTGATTATGCATCCCGTCGGGCCTGCGGGTTGTTCACAAGAGATACCGCGGCTTCGACATAAAGAGCTAAGAAGGAACATGGGTGGTTTTTAGTCAGTAGAAGTCTGACACTCCCTTTCGCTCTGCCCAAGAGCGGGAGGGGTTATTTGATGATTTCCATCTGCCAAAAAAAGGCTGTTTATGCATAATAGTAAGTAACGCTGCCAGTCGCCAACAGTGCATTCCTAGCAAAGTCATTAAAGCGCTGAAAACGTAGGTACCTACAGTACGGTAACTATAATATAGTGGCTATAGTGCCCACTAATGACCCATTAAAAGCCCAATCCATCTCTGTCTATGATATTCCGAAGTTTTGATTCAAGAAAATGCTTGATCGAATTATCAACTCCGAGCCCAGGCTTAAACGATTCATAATGGGCAAAGTTTCGCTAAACAGTCGCGCCAGTCCCGGGCGCGAATAGGAAGCATTTTTTGTTATTATTTAAGCACAAAATAACGCAACATTTCTTAACAATATTTCATTTCGAAACACGCAAAGTACTGCCGTTTAAATTGTTAGGTAGTACTTTTCTCTTTCACGTGTAGCGGCTTGTAGAATTCCGTTTTGTAAGAGCTTAGTTAAGTACCAAGAAAACTGCAAAAGACGAAATAGAACCCTCTTTGAGTTTACGTTACAAAGGCTAGAATCGTATGGTTGTAATACGTGAACTTTAAAAATTGGGAGCCTTCTATAGGTACAAGTGGGTAGCCATTGTCGTAGGTCCCTTTTCTGGGAGAATCCTTAACAAAGCGGTCGGTCTTTGTGGATAAGACTGGGAAGTGTGGGAGTTTTACTTCACTGAAACCACCGACGTCCCACCTTCGAAGTCCCATCGACAATCCAGGTTTAAGCCGAGATATAAGTATAACGTATCGTCCCGCCTGGAGTTGCTCATCTCCAAGTCTGACTAACGAGTTGAATGGGCGTCCACTCCTCGCCAGCTTATGGGACCATAGTTCCGCAGTTTTAAGAAGCCCTATCTCCAAATTCAGCTCGCGGATGCAACATACCCATTTGAGTTCGACCACTTTTCAATCTTATTACTTAGGGCATAAGTGTGAAAAGTGGCAGACCCTTGGAGAACTAGGTACTTAGTACCTACCCACAGAATTAAGCTAGTTATTCTAAGTGTAGTGTCTCTTACCGTCCCACTATGATACATAGAAAGTAGTGTTTTGTATGTGGATCCTGCGCCAAAGTTCAACGAACTGTATCAATGAGATCTTGAACTGAATTTCTAAGAGTTAAAAATCTTTTCAAAAGAATAGTAAAACAATGCATTGTAAAAAGCCTCTACCCACTGTAGAATTGAGTACAATAAATAACAAACGTGAAAGTGTTTGCCCGTATGCCGTCCATTAGAGAATTTCATCGTGAAAAATGAAATCGTTACGTGAGGTAAATTTTCCGTGCCGCAGCGTGGATACCGGCCGCTGCCCGTTTATATAGGGACGTAATTTTAATTTGTGTGTACCAACCTTTTATTTTTCGGTGTCGCAATTAGGCTTTGCTTTTTTGTGACGTTGTTATTTCACGTAAAATTGCGAAACGGAACGAATATGTGTTATGGCGCTTTCTATTTAGGTAAATTGTGGGACCTGCTGAAAAAGACCAAGGTTTTGACTATACTATCAGTTAAGTAGGTGCTTACAAGTTTTGTCACAAAAAGACTGGTGTTCAGTAGTCGAGACGAGGAGAAGACGACTGCGTCTTCCTCTCGTTTCGACTAGTGTAGGTATATTTTTTAAGCCCTCGCCCTTAGAGTAGGTGTCCTCGTTGATTGCAGCATCAGTGACATTCTCTAAGTGATCAAAGGTGCATAAAACCAGGCACTTAAGCGGGCACTCCAACAATATTAGAACATGCTTTGATCATAAGCAACACACAGTTGCACTATGTTGGTCTATGCACTGTGTTGTGTGGAATGGGTAATCAATCGTCCCCTTCACCAAATTGTGGCCTTAAACTCAAAGTGTCTACAATTTCCAATAAGTATATATGATCAAAAAGCCGTTATATCTCCCCCAGCATAGCGACAGCCCTTTCACCCTGTCTCATAATATCTAGGAATCGGGACACAAAGCGGTGTGGCCACTTGAACAGACAATACTATTGTGATCAATAGAGTCCCCAATTGTTTGGACGTGTCTATCTTACGCAGGGATTTAGTATTTGTTATAGCTATGCCTTTATTTGGAGGAGTACAGAAGATATAGAAAATCTTTAGCACGATCATGTTGATAAGGCATAATTTCTTCATTAATTAAAGTATGAAGTTCTTTGAATGTTCTGGAAAGTCTATCAACTTCCACCCAAGGTGTAATTAATGGATCTTCTCGAAGCTGGCAACTAAGTATTCTGTAGTCTACTATTTTGTACTCTACGCATAAAATATTGCTGGGAAAGCAGGGTGAAAAGTCATGTTTTACGGTAGAACCCAATGTAACGCACTCAAAACTTTGTGGTAATACCTTGAATAGTTCGAGGGTCGTGTAGGTATCTACAGTATAGTAATAAACATTGTATTAAAATAAAACTATTTCTTATTTATTTATTTATTTATGCACACACAAAATACAAAAAAAGGATAAAAACATAACAAATAGAAGAGCACAAAGGTACTGCTTATTTCAAAAAGAAATTTCTTCCAGCAGACCTGCGAGAGGAAAGTTTGATTAGAAATGTAGACACAGTGTGTAAATAAGACTAACAAGATTTTAATTAAAATTAAGAACAAAAGTTTATCAATATAAAATAAACATACATACTAATATATACACATACAAAAATAAATACTAGTATCCGAATATATACCTATAATAAACATACACATATTATACAGAATATTACAGAATAGAGGAGAGGTAATGTTCTCTGACTTGTTTTTTGAAAGTAAATAAAGATTTAGAGTCTAAAATTTTAGGCGGAAGTGAGTTCCACAAACGTACAGCGTGAACAGAGAAGGAGTAGGAAAAGAATTCAGTTTTATGGGATGGGAAATTAAGATGATGCCTAAGGTGGGATCTACACAGAGTATCAGAGGGACGGGTAAAGGAAAAACGATCGCGAAGGTAGCTGGGATATGAAGGGTTATAAAGGATGTTGTAGAGAAGACATAATATCCGAGTGTTCCGGCGAAGACGGATAGGGAGCCACTTGAGTTCTTTGCGGAAGTGAGAGACATGGTCATATTTCCTCAGACCAAACACAAAACGGATACAAAGGTTTTGCAGGCGCTCAAGTTTGTTTAAGAGCTCCTCGGTGGCATCCAAATAGCAGGCATCAGCGTAATCAATGATCGGCTGGATCAGAGTTTGAGCTAAGTAAATCTTGGTTTTAAACGGTAAGAAGCTCTGTAGAGATTTAAGCGAGTGGAAAGAAAAGTGCACCTTCCGACTAACCTCATTCACTTGAGCTCTCCAAGAGAGATTACTGTCGATTAAGACACCAAGGTCCTTGGCTGTTTCAGCATAAGCAATGGTCGAACCACCCAGAGATAATGGAGGCAAAGATGACAAGACAAGTGTATTGCGATAATATCGGCTGCCTATGATCATGGCCTGTGACTTAGCAGGGTTAATCTGTAATCCGAACGACTTTGCCCATTGATAAATGCTTTCCAGGTCATGATTCATGGCAATGATTGTCGATTCCGCATCAGCCAATAAGAAATGCCGATACAGCTGCAAATCGTCAGCGTAGAGGTGGAAACTGGAGGTGATTATTTTGGTAACTGTGTTAATAAATATAGAGAAAAGAAGAGGAGAGAGAACACCACCCTGAGGGACACCAGCAGTAAGATCACACCAATCAGAGAAGGTCTCATCTTGGCGGACACACTGTGAGCGACCTCGAAGATACGAGTTAAACCAGGCTAACGTAGAGGCAGAGAAGTTAAAACATTGAAGGACCCCAAGAAGGATGTCGAAATCCACTGAGTTGAACGCACAACTAAAGTCAAGTAAAACTAAAACAGTCAGAGATTTGTTGTCCATAGCCCAGCGGATATCGTCAGTAACCTTCAGGAGCGCAGTAACAGTACTGTGGCCAGTACGAAAGCCAGATTGGAATGGGGAAATAAGAGCATTAGACGATAGATATTTTGAAATTTGGCCATGAACAATGTGTTCGAGAACTTTGGAAAGGAAAGGAAGAATGGAGATGGGTCTAAAGTTTCTTATTTATTTATTTAACAATTTATGTACACACAGAAGACATCACAGGAAATTAACATAAAATAATAATTGAGTACAAAGGTACTGCTTAGTTCTTTAGAAATTTCTGCCAGCAGACCTGCTAAAGGAGAAATGATGAAGAAATGTAGACGATAGTGATTTCTTCGTTGTATTGTAACTCATTTCTTCTTGTGTTCATTTCTTCATTTCAAGTAATCTCATCAATACATTTATAGCTCATAGCCCCAAAAGCAAACCGAATCAACACCGAATATTTTCACATTTGACCCAAATAACTGAGACCATTATCCATCTCCAAGGAATAAATGGAAAAACCAGATTGGAAACTGTATTTCGACCAACACTATCAACTTTTCGGCCGAGCAAATATTTCCCGCGTCGGTGTCGGTTGCCAATCATCAATTCATCACAGACTGACACTCGGCGCTATGACCATCATTTTCCTTTTTGTTGTCATTGCGTAAAATAATTAGACCCCTGAAGAACTGCCATACACCGCATACACAAATGACCTAATATTTTGTGTCTCCCAGTCTATTAGAACTTGTAACGGGATAATTACCATGTTTACTACTTTTTTCGAGTTGCCGATAAGAGGGAGATAATCATTTCAATTTTGACACTAGAATGCTATTAGAGAAACGGGCGTGCGACAGTAGACAGATTGATTTGATACTAAGTAGCAATAACTAGTGTTAGATTTCGATTATCTTGCGATGCCCTTGAAACGTGGGCCGACTTGGACACTTGGCACGTTGCCTGTTGCTTGCCAGGAACCATCCATCTTCTTGATATATTCTCTAAGTAGCCACAAACGACTCCTGCGAGACGTGATCTGAGTAGCCATATTCGTCGTAACCAAGGCCGACAAATATTTATGTGCTTCCACCCACATTTATATAAACCTAGCCAAATATAAATCAACGCTACGTTTACAAACTCCACAAAAATAATTGGTATTTGTATTTTCTGTCACAAATAATACCAATATAGTCTTGTTTCCGATTTCCCAACGGAATGCAACTGGATCCAGATCTACGTGTTTGTGTAAAACCGCATTTTCAATATGTGTCGCACATAAATAATCCTCATATTTTTCCTAGCGAGCGAAATAGTTTTCACACTGGGATTGCATTTCCAATATCGACGTAATCCGTACTTCCGTAGGGCTACGAGCTACAAGCTACGGGCTACGAGCTACGGGCTACGCCGTAGCCGCTCGTAGCTCAGCGCGGTAATGCAATCGTTTCGCTCGGCTTGGCGGTCTTGGGTGCGCTTAGCTTAATTAAAGGCTCAACTTCCACAAATAGTAAATCTACTTTACGAGGAAAATATCGAGAAATGTGAATCGTCGGTATTTAAACCGCTCGTTGAAATTATTTAGTTTCTGTTTTTATTTTGTTTTATATAGTTTGCCGTTGTATCTTCGCTAAAATAACTGAACTAATAGGTATAAAAGCAAATTGTGTAGTGTAGCGTCTCTTTTTTAAATATTCCATTAATTAATGCGAACTCAAAGTTTGTTATCTTTCAGCGAAAATGAAATCTGAATTAATTTTAACGAATTTTTCGACACAGCGTTTAGGTCCATTTTACTGTTTCAATTTCATTAGCATTTTCAGCAAAAATATCTTATTCGGCGAGTAATTTGATTGCCTCGAGTAACGTGGCTTGGAATTAGGCTATAATTTTATTATTTCTGTCTGCCTTGATATCTTTTGACTTATGTTAGATTAATTATGTGTTTGTGTAAGGCTGAATAGATTGTTAAGATATCTCACTATTTTAACACTAGAATGATGAAAAAAGATCAGATTTATATAATGCGGATGCCTAATGGAAATACCAATTTCTGAGCGAGAAAATAAATAAAAAAACTAATTAAAAGAGACAATATTTCTTACTTTATGTTTTTTATTCTTGAGGATCTCTTGGCTAGATTAATAACCACTCGGATCAATCTTCAAGGTAAGCCGTGGTAGTCTAGGTTGGGCTGGATACTTCTGATGCTGAACGTACCATCGATTTGGGGTACTGTCGATGTAGCGTACCATCGATGTAGTGTACTGTCGATATAGCGCACAATCGATTTGGTGTACTGTCGATGTAGCGTACCATCGGTTTTGGGTACTGTCGATTCATTAACCCGTCGATGGATCGTTTTCGATACAGCGACCATCGATGTAGTGACTGGCGATGTTATGAACCAGACCCGGCTGGGAAAGAGTGACCTCCCTTTACATACTAAGTCTTCACAGTGCCTCGGAAAGTACTTTAAGCCGTGGGTCCCGGCTCCCGTAGCCGGGCTGGCTGTTGTTTGTAGATCTGTCAGTCGTTACAGGTAGTCGTTACAGATTTCCGAGCCGGAAATCTGACAGCCAGTCGTACCAAGGGGTATCACATTACCCAGTACTAACTGGGTTGTGGAGGTCAAATAGGCAGTCGCTTCTTGTAAAATACTGGTATTCAGCTGCATCCGGTTAGACTAAAAGTCGTCCTTAACATAGTTGGGAAAAGGCTAGGCAGATGATGATTCTTTATTGCGCACAATAAAAAAGTATTCATAAAAATAACAATAAAATAGCGTACAATCATCGGCACGATTCTTGAGCGCTGACGCAAAAGTGAGTTATTGGGTCCCTTTGGTGGTATGAAGTGAGACGCGGGGGCGGGGAAAGTGCAGTGATTGGCCCGTAGCGCATCGCGTCATAGCCGTCACTCGGGATTTGTTCTTTACTCCTGCTGCACTTACCTCACGACCAATAAATAATAAACGGGTGTGCGTTTTATTTGTCATAAAGTGTACGATGCGCACAGCGATCCCCACTCTTCCGCCGAGCGCTCAAGAACCGTGCCGGTATCTGTATATACAATTTCAAGCTAAGCCCAGAAGTGGCTGATCGTTGTTTCTTGGCTCATCGCGCATAAATATTATAGCTTGGTTCGTCAGAATCAGCACTTATTCTTGCAAGCAGTATCGAAGCACGCGTCGCTCGTAAAAGCAACAAGGTTTTTTGTTGTTTGTCGCATTTTTATGAATACACCTTCGTAAAGAAAATTCTTTGGTGGAGTTTTAATGTTTAGACACGTCTACGGACGGTGTTTTCTCTGACAACAAAATAAATTTTCGTAAAATGTTCGTGAAGAATTTTCTAAACATTGTGTCTACCTTTTTAACCGACTTCTAAAAAAAGAAGGAGGTTCCTAATTCGGATGTTTGTTTTTTTTTTGTTTGTTCGGGCATAACTACGTCACTTGCTAACCGATTTGAAAAATTCTTTTCACACCACCTGCTCGAAAATGTCAAATTATATGTCAAGCAACCTTAACCTAAAGTGAGTCATTAGTGGCCGGGGGAACAGCCGGTCAATAATGTTGTACTGGATTTCATTATGACCCGCTGGTCAATAATGTGATTTGAATTTGGAATCTCACATGCTCAGCTAAATTGGCAGTAGTACTATAGTGCGCGCGGAACTAGTTGGCCGCGCCTTACGCATGTTTTTGTTTTTTCATCCCTTCAATTCGAAAAGTGTCGTTTTGTTCCTCTATAAGTGCGAGCAAAGTAGCTCTTTTCTCCATTAGACTTTTTAGCGGGCAGTAATGAGATTTGAATTTAGAACATGAATCGTTCATTGAAATTGAACTCAAATTGTATTGTGTTGGCTGTACGGTGCGAGGAGACGCGGTAACTAAATTAAAAAAAAAAAACAAAAGCGCGCGATTTACTTCCCTGTTCTAATAATCGGTACGGACTTTATTGTATTTTGTGCAAAAAAAAATGAGCTCTACGTCGAGTTCTGAAAGTGATAGTGCATTAACTCCTGAAACAATAAAAATAGAAGCTAATAACGTCATACAAAACTTAATCCCTACGAAATCCCGGGAGAAATATTTAAAGGTACGACAATTTCTTAATAAGGAGTAGAAGGTTGTTTAGTAACGTGTTGTCTTAATAAGGACGTAAAACTGGACACATATTCGTAATTAATATGTCTGATGGATTTAAACGTGTCGTCACTCTATTTTTATTAAATAATAATATTACAATAAAATATGAGGCGCCTTTTATTTTCTCATAGAGGGTGATGAAAAGTCGAGTGTATCACTCGGGTGCAAAATATATTTTGGGCTCGGGCGACGTACTTTGAATCCCTCGCTACGTTCAGGATTCTACTAAAGAATCCCTCACTACGTTCGGGATTCTACTCTAGAATCCCTCACTTCGCTCTGGATTCAAAAAAGCGCCCTCGCCGTAAAAATATTATTTTGCTCCCTTATGATACAATCTACTATTTATTTGTATTCTTTTCAATAAATTGAACAATTCTTATTGTTCACGATATCTCGAGATTGGTCATTCATCACTGTCTAATTAAAGTCTCCTGTGCATTGCGAGCTGTAGGCAACCCGCCCCCCTCACCCTTGTCGCCGCCTAAGGCGCGGCCAACTAGTTCCGCGCGCACTATAACAAACACTCTTTGGTCATCTATGCTTTGGTGCCAGAAAGAGGAAAGCTATTCTCGATACCCATAATATGCGTGGATGATATTCTCGATTTCCTACAAAAACATAACGACTACTTCTTCATATCGTTGCCATGTCAAGACAACCATAACCATAATGGTTGGTGCCAAGACATAATATTGTAAGAATAATTAGATAACTACGAACCATTTTTTAAAAGGAATGGAATAACATTAAAACTGGCATTAATAATAACAAATACCGTACCGCGCCGTAATACCGTAATAGTAATTGGCTGTAACATTATTTAATTTATTTTAAGTAAACTGCGTTAGGATAATATTGCTGTGGAATTTGTGAATAAATAAATAAATAATAAAACACACAGTACAGTCGATTTATCACATTTTATCAAAAATACTATAATTTCACGAGCGTCTCCAATGACGTTCTAAATTCAAAATGCATACAGCCAATCATCCAAAACCATTCTACCATTTCTTTCTTATAATTATTTCAATTTAATTATTTCTAATATGTTATTCTTACTTTCTTACTGTTTGTTTATTTAATAAATACTTTGTTTTTCGTACTACCTATGGCTATTATTTTCTCACAGTAGGTGTAAAAAGTAGAGTATCCTCCTCTGGGCTAAAGGTGTCTTTGCCTTGGGCTAGCTTGAATCCCTCGCTGCGTTCAGGATTCTTGTATTAACTCCCTCGCTTCGCTCGTGAGTTAAACTCTTTAACTCCCTCCCTGCGCTCGGGAGCTAAATCCCGAATCCTTCATTGCGCTCGAGATTCAATATGACGCCCGTGACTTAAGACACAACTTTAGCCCCTTGGTGCATAATCTACTATTTTGTGTTGGAAAGGGTATACTTCCCAAATGGTCCCATATTTTTTTTATCGAAATCGGACAAACAGTTTTTGAAAAATCAACAAAACTCAAAAAAAATACTACATTGTCCACATTATGACCCATGAACATGTGAACCACTAAAAAGTGAAAAATAAAAACTTTTTAACAAAAAATAAAACCGACTTCAAAAAAAAAGCCATAAATAAATCAGTTTCTGAAGTCGGTGGCAAAAAAATGAAATCAAACAAACAAAAGTCATCGACTTCAGAAACTGATTTATTTTTGGCTTTTTTTTTGAAGTCGGTTTTATTTTATTTTTAAAGTTTTTTATTATTTATTAGTTCACCGCGGTGCCTTGTTGGGCTAGTGATAGAGTGTAATTGTGTTTCTCCACCAGGCATTTCTCAGTAGTGGTGGCTCAGTGGTCGGCCCGACTTAAGAACAGTAAGTCGTGGGCTCGAACCCAGGTAGGCGCATTACTTGGTGTTATTTATTTCATCACCGCTGCTCTTGAGGAAACCGGCATGTTTTAGAACCAAAACATGACAGATCCAAGACATGTGACATATACGATCCTGCACTAGGCCCGTTTGGTGGATTATAGCCCATTCCTCTCATACAGGCCTAAGTTCCTCTGTAAGAACATTATAGGCTGATGATACTGATGATGCTTTCTCAGTAGCAGTTCGTATCCTGAATTTGTGTCTGGTTGATGGCAACGGAGTCACCCCCATGAGGCCATGGGATATAAACATGACTGGCGAAATATGAATGTTGGTTGTATGTATAGCCTCCCGTCCGCTAATAAATCTCCAGGAGATTGATAACAATGGCTTTTTAATTGTGTCTATAATAAGGCGTATGAGCTCATAGCCTGTGTTTCGTATATTTTTAACTAGCTTTTGCCAGCGGCTTCGCCCTCGTGTAAATGACGATTTTCCACGCACACTTTCATCCCCTATTTAACTCCCTTAGGGGTTGAATTTCGAAAAATCCTTCCTTATTCTTTGTCTACATTATAAAGGGAACCTCTGTGCAAAATTTCAGCTTTCTAGGTCCAAGGGTTTGGGCTGGGCGTTGATGAGTCAGTCAGTCAGGACTTCTCTCTTTATTTATATAGATAGATAAATGGGTGTACTCTTGACCTCAATCTTGCCCCAGGGGCAGAGACGAGGTCGACGATGGAACGAGCTAACCCAGAAGAAGCCTATTTACTCGCGACTTAAATACATTGGGGTTATATGAACGCGGGAAACCGACGCAGGCAGGGAGTTCCACTCTTTGGCTGTACGCTTTGCCATTATGAACAGGGGAAGGAACGGGGGGAGGCCTTTGCCTAGGAGTGAGAAAGCGTGGGCTAACAAAAAAAATGGGGGTTTATTACCAATTACCATCAACTGGGCAAACATCAAAGGTCCGTGTCGCTGCCACTAAGAAATTCCTGACGGAAAAACCAATTATCATTTTTAACCGACTTCAAAAAAGGAGGTTACTATGTTCGTGTGTATGTATTATTATTATTATATATATATTTTTTTTTTTATGTATGTTACCTGATTTCTCCCCCATTTGTGGACCGATTATCAAAATTCTTTTTTTATTTGAAAGAGTATACTCCTGAGGTGGTCCCATTTTTTTTTGGTGAAGATCTGGTGCTGATCTTCAGAGATATACAATGGAACTCTTCAAAAATAGACGGCAAATCTGTCGTAATTGCTGGAATCGCTTGGATGTTTATTGAATATACATTATCATGACGTAACATCACGCCTGTATGCTCTGAGGGGGTATGCAGATGTGTACAATACACATTTTTTTTGTTGTTTTATGAATTTTCGTGCTTTTTCTGGAGCTATTCAAGTATTCGCATCTAGCAGTCATCACTTGTATTCATGTTGATGAGCTGATAATGGAAGGTATACTACTCCTCAACGGTTAAGAGTTGAAAGTAAAAATAGGGGAATCTTGAAGGTTAAGGGTTAGGTTTCTTGGTTGAATGTTAAATGCATAGTAAATATTTGTATAGGATATAATATAGGTACTTATTACAACTAAAAATGAAAAAATAAAAAAAACTTTTTTGCAAAAAAAACAACCGACTTCAAAAACACCAAAAAGAGAAAAATAAACTTCAGAAGAAAAATCAGCTTCTGAAGTCGGTGGCAAAAAAATAAAATCAAACAAACAAATGTCACCGACTTCAGAAGCTGATTTTTCTTCTGAAGTTTATTTTTCTCTTTTTGGTGTTTTTGAAGTCGGTTGTTTTTTTTGCAAAAAAGTTTATTTTTATTTTTCATTATGCTGCTCAGTAGTAGTGCTTGTGACCACTAGAACAAAAATAATAATATTAAATTGTTTATTTATCCCAATAATGCACACAGACACAGTTTAAAAAGAAAATGGCAGAAATACAATGAACATAATAATATAACTTTGAGCGTAATCTGTTTGAGTTTACAATAATAGTCTATGTATACAATAATAATGAACTAGGAGCCTGTATTTTAAGAGACAGTGATCGGCGAAAATTTGTATTTAATAAAAATGAGCTTTGACGCACGCTTTTTGCACGCTTTGCTTTGAGCAGTGACGGTGTGTCGACCTACCATTTAAATGTATTTATATTAATATTAGTTTTAGTATTAATCAATATGGGTGTGGGTGTGTGTGTGTGTATGTGTGGTGTTCGTTAGTAACGACTTTGTTTTTATATAATCCTGCAGTAAGAGCCAGTCTGAAGTTTTTGATTTGACATTAAATTTATTTAGGTCAATTATGTCTAGTTCATAATGAACTTTTTTGAAAAGTTGATGGCTTA
Organism: Diarsia mendica; assembly: GCA_949316265.1. Classification (NCBI taxonomy): domain Eukaryota; kingdom Metazoa; phylum Arthropoda; class Insecta; order Lepidoptera; family Noctuidae; genus Diarsia; species Diarsia mendica. The sequence continues at coordinate 19,655,890 of OX438897.1, forward strand.
GGACATAGTATTGCCGTCTTGCAAATGAGGTCTTGTGCTGTACTGTGTGAGATGGAGGTAAGCGAGCGTGTGTCGTCAGGACAGCTTGCAGAATAAAGAGCTGCCGAACCGATAGGACAACGATGCTATGTTATGTTAATTAGAACGACACGAAAAGAAAGGCGAAATAAATTAAAAAAAACGTACTTCAGGACTTTAGCAAACATTGGCAAGAATGCAACAATGAACAAACGAAAAACAAAAGAAACTCGACTTCCAACAGTGCTGCTAGAAAATGGTGGCTGAATTAACTAACCACTATTTTCTACTAGTACTGTTTTTATGCTCAGTATTTTCAGTATGTATTCGATCGATAACTTCGTTCTGTGCGAGCGAGTACAGACTGATAGATGGGAATGGTTCTATACGATGTCTTCGCTATTAGAAAACCAATTCAGCATATTCTCCTTATCTCGCAGACGATTTAAAGACGGCACCGTTGGCAAAGTGGCTCAAACAGTTGTCGATGTGTTCAGTTGTAGACGTTGTAGTGGGTTCGATTCCCGCATGGAACAAATATTTGTATGGCCTACAGATAGTTGTTTCGGGTCTGGGTATTTGTGTATGTGAGTTTAAATGTCTGTGAACGCATCCACGATACAGGAGAAATTCCTAGGGTGGACACGTTTAAAAAAATTGCCAGTTGCCAGTTGTGAATCTATAGGAATCTGAGCTGCCATTATAAAGAAGCAAAAAGGTAACAGACAGACAGAGAGGCATGTGTATGTAAATCATAAAATAATATGAGAACTCGTTTTGTTATTTTATTTGATTGAGTCAAGCGTGTTTTGTTTTATATTCCGCTTCACTGTTTTGTGGGAATGTTATACTGTGTGTATTTAAATGATCTCTTGAAAACATACCTAATAAAATAATAACGGAGTTTTCATAAATTATAAGCTTCAGATATTTGCATAGGTGTCGTCACTATCGTTGAGTCGAATTGACATCCCATTTCTGCACAAATTATGAACCTTGCACAGGCATTGCCACATCTAACAGTCCTATTCTTGCGTCCTTTTGGATACATACTATTTTTACTTTAAATAAAATGCATAGGTAAATAGGTTATTTATTTTTATCATCAAAATGACGCCTCTTATCCCCCAGAGATAAGGCTGAGTATCTAATAGTACAAACACATTTCACTAGTTCGGTTAAAGTCCCATGCTATATCGGGCGAGCATTTTGCTATTAACTGGGCACAAATGTAGACTCTGTGGCTGTTACCGAGTTTTTTTTTTTTTTTTTAAACGTTGCCCCACACTAGGAATTTCTCCTGTATCGTGGGTGCGTTCACAAACATAGAAAGTCACATACACAAATTATCAAGAAATGTCTTTGATGTCAAAACCCAATTAAAAATTGCCCGACCCGAATCAAGCCTAGAACCTCATGCTCCGCAGTCGCAATTGCGACCACTAAACCGATGCTGCAATCTTTCTTTTAAAAATTATCATCGTAAAAAATAAACCAATGAGACTTTATCAAAAGTACAGTAAAAGTCACAAAAAAGCGATGGAATCTTTGAAAGAAATTATTGCTAAACAGGGGTCGACTGATAGGCTTAGCATGGGGTCTTCATAGACTCGGTTATGGTATGGTACGGTGTAATGTTTTTTTTTTTTTTTATTGTAGGTACACATCTCGATTTCATATTTACGTACATATTCCCCACCCACATTAACTCAACATGCAAAACTGTTTTACATCCGTAACCATCCGTTTATTGGTTGTGGGAAACCAATAAATCATTTTTCTTCCTTCTTTTTATTCTTCTTTAACCACTCTAATTATGTTCAGTTGAAAACCAGCGTCGGGCACTAGTTGCTCGGCATTTTGCTGAACTGGGCCTTTTTGGCGCAGCAGTGAGGCACACAGTGGCACGATTTGTTTAGTTTTAAGTTCTTTTTTCTTTACATTTTTTTTGGTATAACATTGTGTGTATTTGTGGCATGTGCCAGATAAATGCATTTTCTTTCTTTTCTTTTCTTTTAATGGGCAGTCTCCTTAATATTAAACAATCAATTAATACAAAAGACGAGGCCAAGTTTCAAGGCAAACCTTCCCTTAGTTGGGTTCGCATGAAAGGGTCGAGATAATTTCAACAAAGTATAAACAAAGCTTCTCAGAATTCCATCAAATACCCTTAGGCGGTGTTAATTGTCTTAAACAGACAGACCTGGGATCCTGTATTTACGGTAACAACTTTCTGCCTTTTTTCAGAATTCACTAAGCATAAATAAATAAGTTCTTTTGATGTTATGAAAATTATGTTAGCCATCTGTAGGTAATTTTTAACTTGGTCGGTAATTCCATTTGGTTATTATAAACAAATGAAAAAACTTTCATATATATCTGTTAATATAAGTATAAGATAAAAATGAATACAGTAGGTATGTACTACTCAGAAAATGGAATATTCTAATCTAAGTTTAAGACAAGACATCAAACATATTTACGACTACGAAGCACATAAATGTATTTTACCGTCCGTCTATAAAATTTTCATGCATATGGAAATATTATTCATTATTATTATATCAAATAAGTAGCTGTGCCCGCAGCTACGCCGCGTAGAATGCAGGGACAGAACGCGACCTGAGGCGCGCGGCGTAGCGCGCTGCGTAGTAACACGCGAGAGTTTGCGTAGCGCATATTTTTATACAACCAGATTTTAGAATGTTATTCTAAAACCTGTCAATGGATTATATTCCTGTCGAAAGTAACGTTTAGTCCACTCTCGACCCCTCGACCCCCAATAAATAATGTGTCCACTGGACCCCTAACTATAGTTCATACTCGACCCCTGGGGGTCAAAAGTGGATTTTATTTTCCAGCCAAGTAAGACGGACAAAGAATTTATATTCTTGACACAAACTTTTTTTTATATCGGGACAAGCTCGCTTCACTATTCCCAAACCACTGCAACAGAAAAGCGCCACAATGAAGCTCGCTAAAGTTCTGGAAATACAATTTAACAGTCTAGGATTCCGTAAAGAAAATAATCAGAAATGAATAGGATACGGAAAACATAATTTCCTCTTCTTGTACGACTAGACATACGAACTGTATTTAATTTTGTAAAGCTTAAAATTGTGTGACGCTGAAAACAGCCACAAGTTTGTAGCTGACTACTTTAGTCCCGTAGAAAAAATCCATTAAAATTCCTTACCCAAATACCATAGAATAGGAATGTACGAACATTAGTTCGAACGAGCTTTTCAATTGCATTCACGGCCCACAAAACTGAAACGTTATAGGGAATATTTACGTAACGTCCCGCGTTACGTTAACGTTACGTTACGAGTATGGAAATAAAAGCGGTCTGACGCACGATTCGGATTGCGGTAATCCTTTGTTTTGTACATTCAAACGGATTAAATATTTCGTACGTCATTGATTTCTTGTGTGAGGTTAAATCTGAATGTTGCGTGATGGGAGAAAACACAAACTATATTCTTTGTTTGCGTTCTAGTTTGATACACATTGTAAAAAAAAAACTAATTCGTACAAGCGAAAACTATAAAATGTAAATAACATAGACATGAAAAGCAAACAATTACATTTACGAAATTTACATTACAACTACTACTAGTACTGTTAACTCCACTATTACTGGTCTACAGTTTTAAATAATCTTGAAATTCAAAATACAAGTTCACATGATGATGCGCCCCGTTCTCGAACTCCGACGAAGCGATTTGCGTAAGAAATGTCAACGTCATACCGGTTTTTTATTTGTATTACTTTACAGACTCTGTCGTCACACGCGTGTTGTATCCATAGGTTGTATCAATATCGTAACTTGTTCCCGTGTCAGCTCAGTCTTTATATTGCCTACAACAGGGGGGTCTAAAATGGCAGTTTAGCACATCATAAAAGGAAAATAATATTAATTGCGTTAAAATTCTTAAAATGGTCAAAGACGTAGTTACTATTATGAATGGTTCATTTTACGAATTATAAAATAATAGAAATAAATTTGACTGCATGGAACTGTCCAATATGATATGTTATGCGGTTCCTAGGACGATCCACAAGCGAAAGGTGCGCGCTGGCAAATTATTCTCAGTTGGTATATCCAAATCTAACTCTGGCTTGCGTTCGCCTGTTCGCAGAATGGTCGATTCCTACAACAGCACCTTTGAACACATCGATATCTTTACATGTACTCCCCATAAGTTTAAAAGTCTAATTCTAAATGAACTTTCGTGAATTTTAAATTACATTTATACACTGCCTATTTGTACTGAAGTAATTAAGTCCGGAAATTAGGACGGTATTAAGAGTTTTTATGTCGCACTCTCACCAAATTTATACCCTGCCACAGCATTCAGGAATAATTAAAGAGGATCCAAGGACTTACGACTCTCTTTGATGTTTATAGGCTGTTCAATATGTATGCCCAACTGGACATGAGGATAAAACCAATTGTTTGGTTTTAATGTATTCTTTTGTGTAGGATAATTGCAAGGAGACCTACAAAGATATTGAAAAGTTATTTTGGTCTTCAATGGATTTTAACCGTCAAACAGGAGAGCGGAGGGGGATTATCAACCTATGTTTGAATTTAGTAAATCAAGTTTTATTTTAAATACCTTTCTCAATATCTTGAGTCCAAAATTTCATTAGTTTTCGACTCATAACTTGTTTGAACGTCAAAAAAGAAAATTATTTCAAAAAATTTGTAACAGTATGATTAACTTTCGCCACTGACCAAATCAAGGACGATATAAATTAACTTAGCAACAAAGAAAAAGAGAATGTAAGTAATATAAAAACGGTGGAGCTTTAATGTTAAAAGTTCATGGAAATGTCTGAAAACTTTGAATTCTAGTTAAGTACTTAAGTAAATATTTTACTTAAACATGTTAAAAGTTGAAGTTTGGACGAAATAATCCCTTTCATGTTAAGTGATGTATTGTGTTAATCTTAAAAGTCTGTATACTCACTCAGGTTAATTTTGAGAATCTTGACAGTATAATTATGATATTAACAACATTTCACCTCTCTATATGATTAAATGATCATAAACCTTAAATGAAACAAAAAAAAAAACTTGGCATGGCTTGAGTTTAATGTTGGCTCGAATTAAATAATATATCATGAATTATTATTGTCTACACTAATATTATGAAGGCATAAAGTTTGTAAGAGAGATAGATATTACAGTTCCAGTGTCCGGATCCGATAAATAGATAGATAAACATTATAAACTATACGAATCACGAGTACCTATCAAAACAAATACATTATACATAGGGTGACACAACGAGCGGTCTTATTGCAAAAAGTAACCCTTTCAAGACAGCCTTTTGGTGATAATCTTAGAAAATACAGATCGGATTACAAAAACAAATTGAATTATGTAAAGCTACGTTATTCCTGAGTGAGAGTGTCCAAAACAAACTCGGTATTAATGAGGGTCCCCATCCACGTACCAACCTAGACAAACAAGCTTAACCTTAAGATCAACCCGAACGGCTGTAAGTATTTAGCCCCAAGCTCCTCCGAGAGAAAAAATATATTCTAATTCAATTAATTTATTTGCTTCGGGCACAAAGATCCATAACTTTGTAAGTAGTATAGTCGACCAAGAAATTGGTTTACCACTCTAAGGTTGAATATCATTTGCACGTACAAAACATCAAGTGCTATTTTCACGTCAGAATCTGTCAATCTGTCATCCTTAGCGAATAATTATGTTACTGGGAGATGTCATCAAAAGTGGTAAACCAATTTCTTGGTTGACTATACATTTAAAACTATGTTATTAAGCAGTTAATTCATCAAAACACATACAGACAAATACACACCCACACTACTTAATTATAACAAAATTTACCATCAAAAACATTTAACATCATGACGACGATATATAAATGATTCTCGAGATAAATATACGACCTACTAAAAATACAAATCACTATTGCGGCCAATAGCAAGCTTAAGTATTAAAAAAAACAAGGAACAAAACTTCAAACCCTCCCCCTCCTTCATAGTTTTTATTGTAAGAAAAAACAAACAAACTAAATGGCTGATAAGCGCTTTCTCAAGAGCCCTTCTGCTCCAATAAAACTTTCCTGGGATTAAATGGAAAAAGAGTTCATGGAAATTTACTGAAAGTGTTCTTGAACACTCGAGAAAATGCGACGATGTTGTGAGGGAAAACCAACAGTTTTCGGTAAACTCCTTTTTTCTTTATTTATAAAAGGTGTTTCCTAGAAGGACTAACACGTTTTTTCCAGGAATTCGGGATGCCATAATTATCCGTACCTCAAAAGGTATAAAAAGAACCCATAGAAGATCACTTTCTTGTTCGTCTGTCTATCCGTGTGTCACCATCGATTTACAAAAAAAGTTGAAATTAAAGGAGATAATATAGCACATTTAAAAAACCGTAAATATAGTTACTTGGTTACACATACAAACACTATGAAAAATAAACTCGTCACAAAATATGTATTGCCGCAATAACAACAAATATACAAATTATAGGAGGCTTTACTATACGATGGTACGTAACCCTTCAAGTGCAAGCCCGACTCGCACTTGGCCAACTTTTATACCTTACCTCAATTTTAAAATTTTATACGCATCATTGATTAATATCGTCCAACTTACCACAGTGTCTCAAGATGAAAGTCTATGACAAGTGCGTGTTGCCAGTGATTACATACGACCGAAACCTGGTCGCTAACAATGGGCCTCATCAGAAAGCTCAAAATCACCCAAAGGGCAATGGAGAGGTCTATGCTCGGAGCCATGTTATATTAGACAAGTATAGCTTGATGAGTCGCCGTATGTATAGTCCTAGTCACAAGCAGGAAAAAACTTTTAAAAGTGATTTTCTCTACACTGCGTTGTTGTTGTGTTAGCTTTTGAATATTGCTAACAAATTGCTAGTTATTTGGAGATGACACTAAAACATTATGCGTTTATTAAAGCCTCAAACAAAAACTTTTCACGAAATGAGAACAATGAGTTATCATGACACTTAGGGCATGGTTCTGTGTGTAAAAAACTACAATATGAGCTCCCCGTATCCTTTTAATAATGGTGTCGGTCCGTCGCGTGTCGTTCAAACAACCTGTATATTGGGTTTCCTCTCGTCTAACCAAATCTAGGAAAAACTCGGGAGTTTCTCGTTATTACGTTATTTTGTTCATAAATCCAATATATTTCTGTTGTTATTGTTGTTGTCACCGCCCAGTCTAAACAAACACGCTCTAGACAGCTAGCCCTAAGGCTAACAGGGTTATTGGGAAACCGAATGTGGCCGGTACCATGTTATTTTTGTGATTTTCCTTTAATATCGTCGTGAAAGGATCGTGGTAGGGGGTTTCACAGGTATTGTATCTATGTCTATTTATATGTGGGGTTATTTATACCCTTGAGGTATTCATAGGGTTGGATAGATATTTAAAATACAAGAATTGTATTTCGAGTCGGTAAGGTCGCGTGATAGTGATAGGTTTTGTTTTTAAATAATAATATGTGTATTAGGAAGAGCACTGAACATTTAATTTAGTCTTTATTTTCTTATAACGAAAGTCTTCATTCTCTTGCCCTCATCCCAATTTATTTGGGGTCGGCCCAGCATGTCTTATTTTTCCATACTTCTCTACCACTCGTCATCTCAGCAGTCGCCTCCTTTATTTCGTTTTAACCGACTTCCCAGAAGGAGGAGGTTCTCAATTCGATTGGTATTTTTTTTTCCATCCTTCAGACAGTCTATGTATCGTTTCTTTGATCGTCTTCTACTGTTAGTTAACTACATTAATAATAACGAACGTACTATACCAAAACAATTCACTTAGGTGTCTAGAATTCAAGGAAGGTACGTGAAAATGTGATTTTATTTTCACAATAAAACAGAATAATAAGTGCCTTCTACCTGCCCTTTTTCTGATTCACGAAGATATAAGAACACTGGGAGGAAAAACCTTTTGTTGAAAGTAAAAAGAGCTGGAAAATATAAACCAAGAGAATAATTGGTTAGGTATAGACGTACCTACTAGCTATGTGGGCACGTGTTAACATATATTTACAGTATTTTTTTTTTATAGTATTTCCAGGGAAATAATGGATTAACTAACTACTATACCTTGTCCAATAAATACTTTTTTAGGGTTCCGTACCTCAAAAGGAAAAAACGGAACCCTTATAGGATCACTTTGTTGTCCGTCTGTCCGTCTGTCCGTCCGTCCGTCCGTCTGTCAAGACCCTTTTTCTCAGGAACTCGTGGAGGTATGAAGCTGAAATTTATATCAATTACTCAGGTCTACTGTCCCTTGAAGCTGTGAAAAAATCAAACTTCTAAGCCAACGCAATCAAAAGATACAGCCGTTTATGCCGCAAATTTTCGACACTTGCAAGGGAATCAAAACCTACAGGGTGCTTCCCGTGAACTCAGAATCTTGAAATTTGGTACGAAGCAACGTCTTATAGCATAGATAAAGGAAAAATTACGAAAACCATAAATTTTTAGTTACATCACAAAATATATTTTTTTTACGGAACCCTCGGTGCGCGAGCCCGACTCGCACCTGGCCGGTTTTTCTTTCTTTCTAACTTAGTTATTATACAAGTTGCCGGCCTTTATCCTACAAAACTAATAATTTTCTATATAAAATAACGTTGGGATGACTGCTTCGTTGGTCTAGTGGTAGCTATTGCTGAGCATGTTGTCCTGGGATCGATTCCCGAGTCGGGCAAATTGTTATTGGGTTCTTCTATTAGACGAATTTCTCAGTAGCAGCCACGGACTGTGGAATAATTGTGATCGGTTGATGGCAATAGGCTCGCCCCTATTATATTGGACTTAAACATTATTGGCGAAATGTGGGTGTACTAAGGAACACTTCTGCCCAAACCATTGAGTGAGATGTTAAGTAAATCGTTGGATCGAATCAAAGCAGAATATCAGTAATTCATATCTGTCCTTCACAACCCAGTTAACGAGCGAAATCATCGAATCGAACTTGGTAAGACTTGGAAGAAAAGACCAAGAGAATGATTTTATTTTTATTTTATTTATTCAGGGACAATAAACAGCTACAATATACAGTGTTGAAACAGTAAAAAAATAATAAAAAATAAATGATGATGAGTTATTCCAATTTACCATTAAGCAAATTGTTTGAAATACTCCATCCAGTTTTACAATATCAAACAACTAAGCCGTATATTGGTACGGAGAACGACCTCAGGCCTATAGAGATTACTAATCCGATACTTAAAGCTATAAATATTCATGTTTATTAGGCAAATGCAAAGTAGAACGAAGCGTCTAGAGGGACTTAAGACAAGTCTTAGTCTGCGGCCACGAAACTTGCGACGGCCGAGCGAGCGTGCGGTGCGACGGCGATGTATACAAAAGTATTGCACATAATAGAGACGCGCACGAAACGGGCGACGGCGGAGCGAGGCGACGCGGAAGCGACGAGAACAAACTACTTTGGTTTCGTCGCTTGCGCGGGTACACAGAGTTGTATTTTGTATTGAATTATTATTTTACGGTTTGTTATGTGCCCACGCGAGATATCACTGCCTGATCGCCCCGCGTCGCGCCCGCCCCGCCCATCGCTCAGCCGTCGCAAGTTTCGTGCCCGCAGACTTATAGCGGGCACTCGATGAAATGGGCTCCGAGTCGCACACAATCCATTTTTTTATTTAGGTCATTTGGTATAACCGTGTCCCGCATAACAATAGGAGTCTCAGTACCTACCCTCGATTCTTTATCTCTATCATTTCGAACCTCTTATTTTTATTTGGCCTTTTACGATAGGTAGGTATCTTTTGAATTCCGATTCGCTTAGTTGCTATGGGTACTTTTGGTACTTTTTATGGCTGCTTCAAGTAATTGCTTATAAGTCAGTGATCAACAATGTAAAAAAATATTGGTTACTTTAAGTATATTTTGATACAAGCGGGGAAACTTTGCCAATGTTACCGAGGCGGAACTTACACCCGAGAACAGAGAAGTGGCCTTAATCAGGCCACTTTTATCTTTAATCAGTAATTATCTTAATTTATTAAGTCTAGAATCACGAAAAGTGATTTTAAAATTACTACAGGTTATTTACTAGCATGATAGTGTTTTGGATTTTTCAAAGATGTGATTTTAGAGTAAAAAAATAATTTGTGGGTGGCGCTTCGCTCAAGGTCGCTGGCATTCAGTGTAGCCTTATATTATTCTGCTCTTCAGTGGATTTCATCATATTTAAGTAAAAGACAGCAACGTGTCATTATCAAAAAAATCAACAAAAATAAAGATATGATACCATACTCATCAGAATATAAACATAATAGATATGGCGTCCCACAAGGAAGCGTTCTAGGCCCCATATTGTTTCTTATTTACATCAATGATATTATAAAAATAACCAAACATAAATGTATATTGTTTGCAGACGATATATCTATCATAGTAACATCTGATAAAAAGGAAAATACCGTTGCAGATCATGAGTCCGACATCAATAATACAATAGATACATTGCTGCAGTGGCTTGAAATGAACCATTTAAAAATAAATCCGTTTACATTCAATTTAACCAGTCAAATAATAATAAAAATAACATTAAACTTAATGTAAACAAAATCAAAGAGGTAACACATACAAGGTTTTTAGGCGTAGTAATAGATAAGGATATAAACTGGAAAGACCACATAGATAATATACAAAATACAAAAAAATACAAAATACAAAATACAAAATGGTTTATTGCTTCATCAAGTTTACATTTACAATATTTGTGTTTGGAGCTCCCCTGTAAGCAAGTAATGCCTGTGTTGGGGAGCCCCGCTCTTCCATAGCTAAGCAATACAAAATATGAACTAACCTAGGTATAATAAGGTAGGTAATATAAGCACTAGAATTAACAAATTTGTATATGCTCTGAAACAAGTTAAAAATGTAACTAACGTAAAAACTGCCATTATGTCATACCACGCATATGTAGAATCACTGCTGCGCTATGGTCTAGTAATGTGGGGCAATAGCACCGATGTAAATAGAGCATTTATCGCTCAAAAAAAGTGCATCAGAGCAATATGTGGACTTCAACCTGATGACTCATGTCGACCAATGTTCAAAAAACTTGGTTTGTTGCCGTTACCATCTTTGTACATCTATGAAATATGTATGTTCGTGGTAAGGAATAAAGAACTATTTAAGAAAGCAAACGATGTAAATCCTCTCAACAGACGAGATCCGTTTTTGTTAGTATTAAATGATTTGCCAAGACTTACAAAATATAATAAAAACTGCTTAGCAATGTGCGTACGAATTTATAACAAGATACCAAGCCACTTTAAAATATTAAATTCAAGTTTGTTAAAGATTAAATTGCACAAGTGGATAAATGAATATAATTTCTATAGTTTGAAAGAATTTATTGAAAATAGATTTTGATGCATTGTATAATTTTGCTAAACTTTAAAATTTTGCATGCTATGTTCTATCTTAGCTAAACATGCTTGAACTATTGTAATTTTATTTAACACCAATGTATACCATGTTTTTATGCAAATAAATGATTTATTATTATTATTATTCCGTACAAATTAACTTAAGTAGTTTTTGGTCGAATACACAGAGTGACATAAGTCGAAAATGTAATAGTATCCGAAAAACCTTGAATCGGAGGCCTGCTTCGGTCGGCAGTATTAGATCCCTCAATCGCAATATAAATAGTTGGGGACCATTACCCTCTTTTGATGGCCTCTGTTGTTAACCTGATGCCCCAATTGTATTATTATTATTATTATATTATTATTATTAGTGCGAAATAGGCTCTCTGCCCGTTTAAACTAATAAAAGTAAATTACCCTCGTGCAATTTCCAATTTGCAGGAAAAATACTTTCGCAAAGCATCAATAACTCATTAAACTGAAATTACGAAAAACTCATATTTGATGTAACTTTTATCATTACTTTTTTTTATTTCTGAAGCGGTAGCAAAATGTGAGATAGGTTTTTTTTCTGGTTATAGAAAGAGCAACTTCTTTTCAACTTTTTCGGCTTTGATATGAACGATAAAAGAACATTTCTGTACACACCTACATAGTCATACATATGTAATTTCTTTGCGGCCTTCGTCGTAGTAATTAACGCAAGAATCTTTTTGAGTTCATGAAAGGTCTGACGAGAGAACGTTTTTTACACTTTGGTATGTACATTTCCAGGAATTAAGATTTTTAATTACATGTGTCCATGAGATTCGGAGAGAACACCAAATAACCACATACCCATTTCGGCGTCTAATAACTATGTGTTATTAGACGCCGAAATTACATTTGAAGTAACTTTGATACTAGAAAGACAGTGTCGGGCACTAGCTGCTCGGCAGTTTGCTAAACTGGTTCTATTTGCTAGCCGTGCGATGCACACACTTTTTTTTTCAGTTTAGTTTTTAGTTTCTTTTCACAAGTGCACACAAAAAAACAATAAAAATTATATGCTTGTGCTTTTTTTATTGTTTTTTGTGCTAAATAAATATGTTTTCTTTCTTCTTTCTTTCTAATATAGGCGTTTCACTATAATAGTGATAAGTATACAATGCTTCAATTTTTGCCAGCCTTGCTCATAGCAGTCATCGTTGTATGTGGCACAAAGGCCTACTTTTGCCTTTTTTTCGCGCGCATTCAAATAAGCAGCTTACACGCGCCTAATAAATCTTGCCCGATATTTATAATGAAAGTCTGTTGAATTCTCAAGAAATTGAATACTTTTAACTTAATTTAGTTCATTAACTGGGTCGAATTTCTATTATCTTCGTAATAAATATTTTGATACAATGCTTCAAAGATGGATATTTGATAGCAAGACGGTATTATTCTATTATATAAAGCTAAACTACCACTGACTCACTCACTGACTGACTGACTGACATAATTGTTCTCCCAGATGGTGGATGGGGAGGTGGGTATATTTTGACAGATTCGTAAACAAGTAACTCTGGTGAGTATGGGAAAAGTCCGAAACCCCCCCTTTTGCCCCCCCTTCTCCCCCCTCCCTATCGTATCTCGGAAACTAAAAGACCCGTATTTTTTTTTTTTTACGGATTCGTATAGAGGAGGCTCGGTTAAGTAAAAATCATTTTTCAAAGTGGTCCCCCTTGCCCCCCTTCTCCCCCCCTTTAGGCGAATCTCGAAAGTTAAGAGACTTGGAACGATTTTTTTTTCAGATTCATTTAGAGGGGCCTTTGCGTTAATCGAAATCATTTTTCGAGACTGCCCCCTCACCCCCCCCTTCAACCCCCCCCCCCCTTTTTCACTTTTTTTTTTTTTTTTTTCTTACATAAAACTATTGAGGGGCGTTGAAATTTGTATACCCTCTCCTCCCCAACCTCCCCTAAAATTAAAAGGGCTGTAACTTCATAACGGTTAGAGATAGCCATTAGGTGTTTGAACAAATATTATAGTAGGCGTCGAAACCTGTCCGGTGGTGGTACAGCGGCAAAGCGAAGGGGGGAGCGGGCGAGCGAAGCGAGCCGGCGACCCCCGTAGCGTAGGGATAATGTCATGATAGCTTTCCGGTGGTAGGTAGGTCCTGAGTGGAGCGAACCTGCGAGACCGAGTGGAGCGAAGGGGGGAGGTGGCGAGCGAAGCGAGCCGGCGACCTCCTTAGCGTAACGAAGGTTGAGTGGGTGAAGCCTTACTCAGGGGCGACGACAAGCAAACTTTAGGGTAATGTTTTTTTAGTGGTAGTAGGAAGGTGTAGGTAGGTAGGTAGTAGTTAGGTAGGTGTAGGTAGGTTTAGGTAGGTGTAGGTATTTTTCAAAGCTGCCCCTCTCCCCCTCTTCACGACCCGCGAGCTGCGCGCAGCGAGCGCAGCCACGCAAATACTAGTTATACTATATAAAGCTAAACTACCACTGACTCACTCACTGACTGACTGACTGACATAATTGTTCTCCCAGATGGTGGATGGGGAGGTGGGTATATTTTGACAGATTCGTAAACAAGTAACTCTGGTGAGTATGGGAAAAGTCCGAAACCCCCCCTTTTTGCCCCCCCTCCCCCCCCTCTCTATCGTATCTCGGAAACTAAGAGACCGGTATTTTTTTTTTATTACGGATTCGTATAGAGGAGGCTCGGTAAAGTAAAAATCGTTTTTCAAAGTGCCCCCCCTTGCCCCCCTTCTCCCCCCCTTTAGGCGGATCTCGGAAATAAAGAGAATTACGTGTTTTTTTTTTTAGGGATTCGTATAGAGGAGGCTTGAGGAAGTAAAAACCATTTTGAAAATTTGACCCCCTTGCCCCCCTCCATCCCCCCCCTTTCGGATCTCGGAAGTTAAGAGACTTGGAACGATTTTTTTTTCAGATTCATATAGAGGGGCATTGCGGTAGTCGAAATCATTTTTAGAAACTCCCCCCCCCCCTCACCCCCCCCCCCCCTTTTCACCCCTTTTTTCTGTTTTGTTTACAGATTCGTATAGGATAGGAGGCTCGGCGAAGTAAAATGGTGGTACCGGTAAAGCGAAGGGGGGAGCGGGCGAGCGAAGCGAGCCGGCGACCCCCGTAGCGTAGGGATAATGTCATGATAGCTTTCCGGTGGTAGGTAGGTCCTGAGTGGAGCGAACCTGCGAGACCGAGTGCAGCGAAGGGGGGAGGTGGCGAGCGAAGCGAGCCGGCGACCTCCTTAGCGTAACGAAGGTTGAGTGGGTGAAGCGTAACGAAGGTTGAGTAGGTAGGTGTAGGTAGGTGTAGGTAGGTGTAGGTAGGTGTAGGTAGGTGTAGGTAGGTGTAGGTAGGTGTAGGTAGGTGTAGGTAGGTGTAGGTAGGTGTAGGTAGGTGTAGGTAGGTGTAGGTAGGTGTAGGTAGGTGTAGGTAGGTGTAGGTAGGTGTAGGTAGGTGTAGGTAGGTGTAGGTAGGTGTAGGTAGGTGTAGGTAGGTGTAGGTAGGTGTAGGTAGGTGTAGGTAGGTGTAGGTAGGTGTAGGTAGGTGTAGGTAGGTGTAGGTAGGTGTAGGTAGGTGTAGGTAGGTGTAGGTAGGTGTAGGTAGGTGTAGGTAGGTGTAGGTAGGTGTAGGTAGGTGTAGGTAGGTGTAGGTAGGTGTAGGTAGGTGTAGGTAGGTGTAGGTAGGTGTAGGTAGGTGTAGGTAGGTGTAGGTAGGTGTAGGTAGGCAGACCCGCGAGCTGCGCGCAGCGAGCGCAGCCACGCAAATACTAGTTATACTTATATATTACCACTGACTCACTCACTGACTGACTGACTGACAGAATTGTTCTCCCAGATGGTGGATGGGGAGGTGGGTATATTTTGACAGATTCGTAAACAAGTAACTCTGGTGAGTATGGGAAAAGTCCGAAACCCCCCCTTTGCCCCCCCCTTCTCCCCCCTCCCTATCGTATCTCGGAAACTAAGAGACCCGTATTTTTTTTTTATTACGGATTCGTATAGAGGAGGCTCGGTAAAGTATAAATCATTTTTCAATGTTGCCCCCCTTGCCCCCCTTCTCCCCCCTTTTAGGCGGATCTCGGAAATAAAGAGATTTTACGTGTTTTTTTTTAGGGATTCGTATAGAGGAGGCTCGGGGAAGTAAAAACCATTTTGAAAATTTGACCCCCTTGCCCCCCTCCATCCCCCCCCTTTCGGATCTCGGAAGTTAAGAGACTTGGAAGATTATTTTTTTCAGATTCATTTAGAGGGGCCTTTGCGTTAATCGAAATCATTTTTCGAAACTCCCCCCCTCACCCCCCTTCAACCCCCCCCCCCCCTTTTACCTCTTTTTTTCTGTTTTGTTTACGGATTCGTATAGAGGAGGCTCGGGAAAGTTAAAACCATTTTTCAAATTTGACCCCCTTGCCCCCCTTCACCCCCCCTTTCGGATCTCGGTAGTTAAGAGACTTGGAACATTTTTTTTTTCAGATTCATTGAAAGGGGCCTATCCTGTGGTGGTACCAGTAAAGCGAAGGGGGGAGCGGGCGAGCGAAGCGAGCCGGCGACCCCCGTAGCGTAGGGATAAAGTCATGATAGCTTTCCGGTGGTAGGTAGGTCCTGAGTGGAGCGAATCTGCGAGACCGAGTGGAGCGAAGGGGGGAGGTGGCGAGCGAAGCGAGCCGGCGACCTCCTTAGCGTAACGAAGGTTGAGTGGGTGAAGCGTAACTCAGGGGCGACGACAAGCAAACTTTAGGTTAATGTTTTTTAGTAGTAGCAGGAGGTAGTAGGTAGGTGGTAGGGGTAGTAGGTAGGTGGTAGGTAGTAGGTAGGTGTAGGTAGGTAGTAGGTAGGTGTAGGTAGGTGGTAGGTAGGTAGTAGGTAGGTGTAGGTAGGTGGTAAGTAGGTGTAGGTAGGTGGTGTCATTCGTGAGATTCATATAGAGGAGGCTCGGGGAAGTATAATCCGTTTTTCAAATTTGAACCCCTTGCCCCCCTTCACCCCCCCTTTAGGCGGATCTCGGAAGTTAAGAGACTTGGAACATTTTTTTTTCAAATTCATTGAGAGGTGCAATGCGTTAGTCGAAATCATTTTTCAAAGCGCACCCTCTCCCCCTCTCCACGCCTCGCGAGCTGCGCGCAGCTCGCGCACCCACGCAAATACTAGTTATACTATATAAAGCTTAATTACCACTCACTGACTGACTGACAGAATTGTTCTCCCTGATGGTGGATGGGGAGGTGGGTATATTTTTACAGATTCGTAAACAACTTACTCTCGTGAGTATGGGAAAAGTCCGAAACCCCCCCTTTTCCCCCCCCTTCTCCCCCCTCCCTATCGTATCTCGGAAACAAAGAGACTTAAGGTGTTTTTTTTTAGGGATTCGTATAGAAGAGGCTCGGTAAAGTAAAAATCATTTTTCAAAGTGGCCCCCCTTGCCCCCCTTCTCCCCCCCCCTTTAGGCGGATCTCGGAAATAAAGAGAATTACGTGTTTTTTTTAGGGATTCGTATAGAGGAGGCTTGAGGAAGTAAAAACCGTTTTGAAAATTTGACCCCCTTGCCCCCGTCCACCCCCCCCTTTCGGATCTCGGAAGTTAAGAGACTTGGAACGAATTTTTTTTCAGATTCATATAGAGGGGCATTGCGTTAGTCGAAATCATATTTAGAAACTCCCCCCCCCCCCCTCTTCACCCCTTTTTTTCTGTTTTGTTTACAGATTCGTATAGGATAGGAGGCTCGGGGAAGTAAAATGGTGGTACCGGTAAAGCGAAGGGGGGAGCGGGCGAGCGAAGCGAGCCGGCGACCCCCGTAGCGTAGGGATAATGTCATGATAGCTTTCCGGTGGTAGGTAGGTCCTGAGTGGAGCGAACCTGCGAGACCGAGTGGAGCGAAGGGGGGAGGTGGCGAGCGAAGCGAGCCGGCGACCTCCTTAGCGTAACGAAGGTTGAGTGGGTGAAGCGTTACTCAGGGGCGACGACAAGCAAACTTTAGGGTAATGTTTTTTTAGTGGTAGTAGGAGGTAGTAGGTAGGTAGTAGGTAGTAGGTAGGTGGTAGGTAGTAGGTATGTGTAGGTAGGTGTAGGTAGGTGTAGGTAGGTGTAGGTAGGTGTAGGTAGGTGTAGGTAGGTGTAGGTAGGTGTAGGTAGGTGTAGGTAGGTGTAGGTAGGTGTAGGTAGGTAGTAGGTAGGTAGTAGGTAGGTGTAGGTAGGTGTAGGTAGGTGTAGGTAGGTGTAGGTAGGTGTAGGTAGGTGTAGGTAGGTGTAGGTAGGTATTAGGTAGGTGTAGGTAGGTAGGTAGTACCGCGAGCTGCATTGTATTTTTTTTTTTCAGATTCATTGAGAGGTGCAATGCGTTAGTCGAAATCATTTTTGAAAGCTCCCCCTCTCCCCCTCTTCACGACCCGCGAGCTGCGCGCAGCTCGCGCAGCCACGCAAATACTAGTTATACTATATAAAGCTTAATTACCACTCACTGACTGACTGACAGAATTGTTCTCCCTGATGGTGGATGGGGAGGTGGGTATATTTTGACAGATTCGTAAACATATAACTCTCATGACTATGGGAAAAGTCCCAAACCCCCCCTTTTCCCCCCCCTTCTCCCCCCTCCCTATAGTATCTCGGAAACAAAGAGACTTGAAGTGTTTTTTTTTAGGGATTCGTATAGAGGAGGCTCGGTAAAGTAAAAATCATTTTTCAAAGTGGCCCCCCTTGCCCCCCTTCTCCCCCCTTTTAGGCGTATCTCGGAAATAAAGAGACATTACGTGTGTTTTTTAGGGATTCGTATAGAGGAGGCTCGGGGAAGTAAAAACCATTTTTTAAATTTGACCCCCTTGCCCCCCTTCTCCCCCTTTTAGGCGGATCTCGAAAGTTAAGAGACTTGGAACGAATTTTTTTTCAGATTCATATAGAGGGGCATTGCGTTAGTCGAAATCATTTTTAGAAACACCCCCCTCTCCCCCCCCCTTCACCCCCCCCCCCTCTTCACCCCTTTTTTTCTGTTTTGTTTACAGATTCGTATAGGATAGGAGGCTCGGTAAAGTAAAAATCAGTTTTCAAAGTGGCCCCCCTTACCCCCCTTCTCCCCCCCTTTAGGCGAATCTCGAAAGTTAAGAGACTTGGAACGATTTTTTTTTCAGATTCATTTAGAGGGGCCTTTGCGTTAATCGAAATCATTTTTCGAGACTCCCCCCCTCACCCCCCCCCCTTCAACCCCCTCCCCCCCCTTTTTCACCTTTTTTTTTTCTTACATAAAACTATTGAGGGGCGTTGAAATTTGTATACCCTCCCCTAAAATTAAAAGGGCTGTAACTTCGTAACGGTTAGAGATAGCCATTAGATGTTTGAACAAATATTATAGTAGGCGTCGAAACCTGTCCGGTGGTGTTCCAGCGGTAAAGCGAAGGGGGGAGCGGGCGAGCGAAGCGAGCCGGCGACCCCCGTAGCGTAGGGATAATGTCATGATAGCTTTCCGGTGGTAGGTAGGTCCTGAGTGGAGCGAACCTGCGAGACCGAGTGGAGCCAAGGGGGGAGGTGGCGAGCGAAGCGAGCCGGCGACCTCCTTAGCGTAACGAAGGTTGAGTGGGTGAAGCGTAACTCAGGGGCGACGACAAGCAAACTTTAGGGTAATGTTTTTTTAGTGGTAGTAGGTAGGTAGGTGATAGGTAGGTGTAGGTTTCCTGGATCGCCTCAGTAACGACGACCGACAGAAAATTTTAGGTACTGTCCTTAATTTCACAATAGGCAAGTCTTAGGCCCTATGCTATAGGAACATTCGTTTATTCTTTCAAAAACGTTCACCACTCCAAAATCTCTTTTTTTTACAACTGCACAGTTCAGGTTATCCATCATAGGCCGTGGGCCCGTTAACAAATACGAGTCAGAAGAATAGGACAAGCGTAGGATGCCTTGATGACACATTTGTAGAGTTTTCTATAGATTTTGGAGGTTTTTTATTGTATTTTGCGCTTAGAACAATTTTATTTTAATTTCTATCAATCGATTTCTTAAATTAGGTACTTAATTTTATTGCTCGAATTAATCGCTTTCACACATCATACCTAGGTAAATAGTACTCAGAGTCCTGTATTAGTAAATTATGCTAAGATCTGGGCATTGTCATGTTGTGTATAATATTTCGAATGATATTTTGTCATATTTGTTATTGAATCTATACGCGTCTGTAAAATATAATTTGAAAAATAAAAATGTGTGGCGACTAGCGACATCTATCGCAACACCTGCGTACTAACAACGATCGACAGAAAATCCTACATCGCGCTATGAACACTAACCGCGACTTATGACTTGTCGGGCAGTTAGCCCGCCGGACACAACACCCGTCCGGTCGAAGGATCCTCCCTTTTCTATGGGGGATGAAGAGCTTTACACCCTGTTTCTCATTACCCCCCAAAAATTAAAAAAAAAGATTGGCACAAAAGAACTTACTACTTACGGTCTACCACTACTTATTTAAAATGGTATACGGATGAATTCGTCAAAAAATTGAATGATTGATATGATGTGATGATGTTATTCGATCTCAATTTATTATAGCTTGTTCGAAAACCACATATTTTATTTTATACTTTTTAGCCTCGGTCAGTACCTACTGCCGTCAAAATGGCGATGACCGTACCTACTTTTATTTTATATGGGTTAAATAGGAAACTTTCGCAATAAATACAAAATATTTAGTGGCGTTCACATATTAAAAGCTTTTTATTCAACTCTCCATGAATACGTACACATAGTATTTGACAAACAGAATAAAAAATATTTACCTACTAATAATTACCTAAGATGTCGTATGACTTCACTGGGGCCGAAACCGAGCCAGCGTAGGTTTAAGTGTCGAGCCCCTCAAGGGGCCCGTACCGAACTTTATGGTTAAGAGCGCAATCTCTAGGATCATTTGCAAAACAATTGCTCCAAGAAAAGAAATTTTCGTCTAGCTAGAGCCACAGCACACGTAGCCCGTGTGCTGTGGCTCTAGCTAGACGAAAATTTCTTTAAATGAATCAAATGAACTCAAGAAATACTCAGAAATGTATGGTCTGGATCCTGTGCAGTGTGGTATGTTTATTCTGGCTCTACTTATGTGCATCACCAGATGCCTTACTTGACGAAGATACAGTTTTAGAAATAAAATGCCCATATGTAAGCAGAAACAAGTTCATTAGCCTTGAATCTGTACTTTACATACAAACTCTAAATGGGGAATTGATATTAAAAAAAACCTCTCCATATTATTATCAAGTAGGTACAAGGAAAAATATAAGTACTGCAGTGGCAGAAAATTCTGTAACTTTATTAGTACATACTTTAAAAAAAATTAAGTTCAAAAATCTAAAACCCGACTACTAACAAAATCGCGGTCTTAAAAGTAGAAAACAAGAAAATAATTATTGTCTGATATTCTTCGTAGTCGCATGCCAGTGATACCTGATGCTCCTTCATGGCGTTCTCATTGATACAGAAGTCAGCTGCTAATTGCCATTGCAAGGTGGACGGCAAGGTGGTGGCGGTGGACGGGTAAAGGGCAAGACCTGGCAATTGAGCTTTTCCACGTTAAAAACTAGGGATATTTATACCAATGGCCTTTGATGCAAAAAGGTCCTGAACATTAAAACCCCGGTCTGCCATCTCCTTCATCGCACAATTTTATCAGATTGCTTCTTTCAATCATTTCTCGATCACTAATTGATCCTCCAAAACCCTCTGAACAATAAGATAACAATCCTCTAGGGGTAGAGCCCACTAAAAACTTTATTGTATTCTTATTTTTATAGAAACTAAAAGTAATTTGCTGTGATTTTGGGTCACTTGGTTTTGTGATAGGTATTTCTGTGCAGTCTATAATCACCCTTGTTGGCATTTTATTTTGTTTGTATTCTACAGGCATGTAAAAATTAACAAGGTCCCTTTGAGGCCTGACCATATGTCATTGACAAAGTTAACCATGTTATAAATATGTTTGACACTTGTGTCTTACTGACACCAAACATTTTTGATAGTTCAAGATTAGGACTTGCTCTTCGAAGTTTTATAAGCATCATGATGAACTGATCTTCAGTAGAAACTCCACTTACCCCAGACCACCTGTATTTCAAATGATTTGCCATAGGCAGTAATGTTGACAAAACAAATTGAAATTTTTCATAATTTTCTAATCCTGTGCAAAACTTTACTGACTCATCATCACTTAATAAAGTGTCTGCTGAAAAAAGAGACAGCATTGTGGCAGTCTGAGTAACAACTGATGTTTTGCAATTGTCATCGTTTACATGGTCACAATAATCAACAGGTGTATCAAGAGAAGTACATGGCTGGGGATGTGTAGACGTTGAAAGCTGTGGGTGGCTGTCTTGAAGTAGGATGTTTACTTGAAAGGTGTTGAAAAAGATTCTTTTGAATGTTTCTTTTATCTCTTGATCGAGCATTGACTGATGTTTTCTGGTTCCATGGAAAGAGACTGTACTGCATCTTTCTTTAAAAATTTGTGTGCACAAGGCAATCCTGAAACAAGGAGAACATCTATAAATATTTAAAGACTTTATGTAATATTATGTATCTAGGTATATACAGACCATCATATTCTTATTATCTTATTTATGAGGTATATAACACTCACCTGTAGTGACACATAATGTTTGATAATCATTTTCATGAACATGATCTCGACATAACCTCGTCGTTCTACTACGCTCAAAGTTTTTAATCCTTACGGCAGCTATCCACTTTCTTCTATACACTAGGATTTATTGGGAATTTGTGAATTCCTACATTTTTATAACCAATTACACAACAATAGGATATTAATTGTGATCAATTTCTAATTAGTGACAATTTGACAGATACTTTGGAACAATCTTGTTTAGTGACGCCACAGCACCACAGATATTCTATAGACTATCATTGTGGACAGCGTTTTGGTCCACGGTTTTTGTTTGTTTAGGAAAAATAAACTTTTAAAATAAAGTTTTACTGTTTTATAAGTCTAAAAAAATTGTAATTAATATTTTTTTGAGTTAATCGAGGAAATATAATCATTTAACTTATTTGAAAAAAGAGTCAAAGAGCCTAGACCATAGATAACGTAGCAGTGAATTGAAAAAAAATATGAAAAGAGCGGCAAAACTTAGCTTAGCGTCTGTTTAACATTCTTTCTGATCGTTTCAAGTTGCTATTAGTAGTTTTTATCAAAATAATTAATTTACAACATGAAACGAGCAAGTACTGAAAACTTATTAAGTGTGCCGCGCCGCAGAGCTGGAGAACATGCAGAATGTCTGATTTCTGGTAAGTTTTAGTCCATAATACATTACTACTGAATATTAATGTTCCCATTATGTCGTGACAATTAATTTAGGTATCGTTGGTTTTTAGTTGGAAAAACTTGTAAACGACATAGGTATAATCGTGTCGCCCTAATGTGAACACCTCCAAGAAACAACCCACGACACTTGGCCTCAGCCTCGAATTTTGCGGGCAGCGGGGCGGCAGCGGCGGCGGCGCGAATTGTATGGAGTGCACCGCTCGTTGCCCGCTCCCGCGCCGCTGTAATCTGTATTCCGAGAACTGGTCCATTTGATTGTACGCATAAGATCCTGCCGCTCCCGCGCCGCCGCCCCGCTGCCCGCAAATTCGAGGCTGAGGCCTTTTATCTGTTGTCACGACTTAAGTAGTGGGAACGAGGACATAGTTATATAAATTCCGGACGTATGTGTGAATAGGCGTCGCTTATATTTCATTGTTCAGAAGAGGATTCACGTAAGTAAATAAAAATATAACATTAAGTAAAACTGTACCTAATTGATTCTTATTTTCAACTTTAGGTAAGTATATATAACTAGCGGACGTCCCACGGTTTCACCCGCGTAGATCCCGTTCCTGTGGGAATACAGAGATCTTCTTTTCGTATTGATTCCACTTCATACGGTTTGGGCCCAGTCAGTAGCCACGCTTAATGCAGCGCAGAGGCGCTGTTCAGGTCGTCAAGGGTGCATGTATGAGGACATCTAGAACACTCCAGCAGGTGGAGCATTGTTTGGTCCGGAGCGCCGCACTCGCACTCGGTGATAGAAAGTAGTACAGGGATAAAAAGTAGCCTATGTTACTCGTGGATAATGTAGCTTTCGAATGGTGAAAGAATTTTTAGAAACGGTCCAGTTGTTTTTAAGCCTATTCATTACAACCAAACAAAGTTTTCCTTTTTAAGTATAATATTAGTGTAGATATCAAATACATTCAAATATTCTACTAAATACCTATCAATCAATATAATTTTATTTCAATCCAATTAGGATCATAATAGGTAAGTACACACCTAAACATACTTTCAACATTTGATTTTAAATTAACCAAAAACAATCAAAACCTTATAATAAAATTATTTAATTGCAGAACACATTCCATCTAACTCATAATAGGTACAATGGCATGATAATTATAAATAACAGTAAGTATAGTATCTACTTATCTTAAGTCAAAACAAGACAATAACTAATACTTACACACATCAATTATCTAACTAAGTAATACAATTATCATCTTTACAATACAAAAAATAATACTGTTGATCAAAAGGTACCTACATACAATTATTATCACCAAAACATTTTACAACTTTAATTTAACTAAACATGGCCTATGTACAAACATCTGCATCAAATACAAAAATAGGTACCTACTTTCTTCAAACAAAACAAAATTATAAATTGTTGACTTGAAATACTAACGTGAAAATCAACCATAAAATTAATAAAAATATCAGAATGCATTTTTAATATGGGAAGAATGAGATGTAATTTTTTTTAGGAACTTCTCATGGTGTAACTACTTTCCTAAATAGTACAACATCTAAATATTTTGATTATGTACCTATAGGTATGGTAATTCTACAAATGACTTTGCACATGTTTGAGTTATTTCTATTTTGAAAGAGTTTCATTTTACACATAACAGGTTTGGATAATTCAAAAATGTAATAGAAAACTCTTCTATTCCTTTTAGTTAAATGGTTCTGTGATTTGAAGATGGGTTGACAAGATTCAAACCTTTGTATGTATTGAATATTTTGGAATTATCTTGTACACAAGCATTTTTTTGTGTCTGCTGTGTATTTCCAACAACTTTGTTATGGTAATATGGAATATTGGAACACTGCAATTATAATAATACACATTGTCATTCCTATATCATAGTCCCCAGCCCTTCGGAGGCCAGAGGTCTTCTTTAGTGTGAACAGCTCGCTACATGCTGCCTCCGATACTTCGATAGCTTTGGTATGGTTCGACACACGAAATCAGCGTGATTAAAATGAAAAATCCCTTGAATCTGCTTAGGTATTTCTGTATCCTGACCACAGAAACTTCAACACAACAATAGCAGCTGCTAGCTACCTATTGAATGTAGAAGTATATCCAGTTGGGTCGCAGCTTTAGCCACAAAGAGGTTAGCAGAAGTACTGTACTTTTGGCTATCAATCAAAAATGCTTGAGAAAATACCAATGGTACTTAACAGAAACAATATTGATAGTTGACTTTAAATAAACAAACGTCAAAACGTCACGAAAGACTTTAGACTTGACAAGTTTAACACCATAGATATAGAATTCCGTAGATTGGTAATGTCAACAATCAAACGAGACCAAAAACCATTGATCTAAGTCTGTGTATCTATATTTTATTTTGTTTGTTACAATAAGTACCTACATATATCGTCGGGTGACAGGAAAAAGTCACTAAGTACAAAAAATAGGAAAATGTTATTTTTACACTAAGTACATTAAAATATCAATAACTATCCCAAGAAAAAGTCATTATATCCATAGGTGCATTAATCTACGGAATTCCAAGAAGCAAAACTCACTAAGTTCAAAATATTTGCTAAACTCGGCAGGTAAAAGTGCACTTCTTACACTTAGTTAGTTTTACCTGGCACCATTCTCGACCGCCCCAGTGTCAGTGTCAAAAGTTAGTTTGGACGTTAGTGAGTGACTGAAGCATTTTTAATTGTTGGCCGTGTATAAAACTGGTCAAACGCAAGTCGGACTTGCACATGACGGGTTCCAGGTTCCCAACTACGGTGGTACACCGTAGTTGGGAAGCCCCCTTCAATTTGTATTATTTCTTGTTAAAGTGGCAACATAATAACATAATTTTGTGATAAGTTGGTTTTTCCTAGTGTTTGTATGAACGACAAAGTTATATTTGCGGTTTTTTAAATGGGCTATATCTCAAAAACTATTCATTATATGTTGTTCAAAACAATTTTGGTTGAAGGTTTAAATTACGATCTACGGCATTTATTTTTTTTAGATTTGTCACTCGTTTATTTTAATAGTTAGAGAGGGGGGACACACATTTTACCACTTTGGAAGTGTCTATCTTTCAAACGGTTGACTCTGAGAAAAAATGGTTTTAGGAATCTCAATGCCATTTTTAAAGACCTATCTATAAATACCCCACACAAATAGGTTTCACGAAAAAAGTTTTTTTTAGTTTCAGTTGCATGTATGGGGTGAGGGGTCTATATTATTATTAAAACATTAAAAGTTTTTATTTCTAAACAGTATCAATTATTTCAATAAGTCCCATTATTCATGTTTTTTTCCCTGGAAAAACTCATTAAGTACTTTTTAATTAATAATTCCTAAATAAAACGATATTTCTATAAAAGTGGTTAATAGTAACAAATTGTAGATTATAATGCATCATAACCGTATAAATCAATTTATTTTTTTCATAAAATTAAATTTTGACATCAAAAAAACTATCAAAATGCTAATTACTCCATAGTTTACATTTGTTACTTAGTGATTTTTTCCTGTCACCCGACGATATAATCTATTTTTCTAAGACTATGCATTTGTAAGACGCTATCTTAGCTGTCGATATCAACAAAAATTAGGCCATCGTATCACTAAAAAGTGAGGTAATAACTCCTTCGTATTTCTCTATTTGTTATTTCTCAAATACGTCGGTTTTAGGCATGCTAATTCATCTAGATCGTAAATAAAATAATGTTCTCATAATATTTTGCTTAAAGCCGGCATAATAGGTGCATTGTTATTGCAGAAATAACGATGTAAACAACTTGTAAACTTACTGGTGAAACGAGTAATCCTGGGGATTTTTCTTTTTGGAAGATTCACATCCTGGTACTGCACAAGAAACCATCGTATTATGGTAATTCAATCACGGGTTATCACTGTAGTTCACTTAAATAATTGCCAAAACGCTCGCGTAAACAGTTACCGGGGCCGGTATGGGCCGGTAGCAAATACGTGTTTTGGCCCTGTTAACAGCGTCACTTTCTCTCTCTTTCTAACACAGCAAAGTTCCGCTAAAGCGGGAGCTCTCATTCACTCTCAAGCCCAATCTACGGAATTCTATATCTATGTTTAACACTAAACAAATGTTGCAAGGAGGCAAATTTTAGTTTCCTTAAATATTTAATAATTTATTTAACTTTGTTACACCTTTGTAACCTTACAAGACGAGTTTTCATGAAAAATAGTGACTTCAAAATAAGGCTTATAGTTTCAGTTTCAGTTACAAGTAAACTAATTATTTTTACTGAACCATGTTCTCTATTTTTCCCCATATTTAAGGAGATTTTGTAAAGGCATAAAATTGTCTTGGATTTAAAACTTTCCATTGCAGAACAACGATTTCGAAGTTCATATTTTTTAACCAACTTCAAAAAGGAGGAAGTTCTCACTTCGATTGGTATATTTTTTTATCTAGGTACCAGCGATTACTGAGATTTATGATCCGATTTACGTAATTCTTTTTTAGTTTGATGCGATATAGTTGCCATTTGGTCCCATTTAATACAGATTAAAAATTAAAAATTAAAATATGAAAATACACCACCTCACATCGTAACTGCGTTCAAAGAAACGTTCATGACAGCGTTGACAGCTGTCAAACTATTTCATCTGACAAAATCAAAGGTCAAAAATCAAAAGAATTATTGATGTCGCAGAACATCATCAGTCCATCTTCATCATCATTTCAGCCAAAAGACATCCACTGCTGGACATAGGCCTCCCCCAGGTGTCGCCACATTTACCAGTCCATCTACATAATGTAAAGAGTGTCAAAAGAGCCCAGGACGTTCGAGTGACTAAATCGTTATTCAATGAACTCCAAGGAGAGTAATATAATAATTATAATGATGAACCCTTTCGATATCTATAGGGGAGAGTAGAAGAAGAAAACGTGTTGCGCCGACCCCAAGTAAAATGGGATAAGGGCAAGAAGATGATGAACCCTTTGAGATCGGTCATCTGTCACAAGGGGACCTGAAAATAACTACATTTTTATGACAGACGACAGCAACAATAAGTATGACTTGATTGTCGTAGAGACCTAGAGATCTAGGAAGGAGGCAGGTGCTGAAATATCTTGTTGATGTCCAGCCCACCCCATATACCAAACAATAGTCATGATGTGAGCACAGCAACCCACGGTACGTTTTCCAATTATACAGTTACGGTAATAACCGTGGATTCTGGATATTTAATAAAATATAAATTTGTAATATACTTTTCCACTACGGTGTTTTGACTGTATTCTAGCCCTAAATAAAAACATTTCAGTAATGGGTAAATGGAAAGCATTTATCATGGGGGGCTGGCTATTCGAAAATCAGTTATTAGATGGGTAGCGGCATTGTTGCTGAAATCATTTCTTATTATTAGTTTATAATCTCTCTTAAACCTACCATTTACAACCTCCACTACCCAACTACACATTGTTACAAGTCTCGACGTATTTGCTCATAATGTAGGCAACTACTGTAGGCAACTGTATCTCACCAGATTGCAGGGATTCAGGTTTACAAACATTATAATTTAGAGATGTTGACTCATAGCAGGTTCTAAACCGCTATTCTGACCTCAAAACTTTAACCATGAATATCTCCATCACCATGGGGCTCCGACGGATGGGGTGATACTGGAGGTATCCCCTTATCCCCTCCCCCCCTCCGCTTAAATCGTTGTCCTGCAATGAAAAGTTTAACCCTTTGCTCGCTAACTTGGATATAGAGACTTACGTTTCTCGCAAGCGTCGTTTTTTAACCGAATATTTTCGTTATTATTTAACAATCACAAGTTTGCGACAGTGTCGTTACTAATGTCGAGACTGCAGGTCCAGCAGGGTCAAAGAAATAATTATTGAAGTGTAAATAAATAATCTCATAGGTCATCTAATTATCAAATAATTCTATGCTATCACAAATTAATGTTTGATTTATTTAAGTAGGTAAGTACATAACTATCAACAACAAAGAATAGAAAAGCAGTTTCATCATCGGTCAGCTAATATAAAGCTAGGTATTTAATTTTTTTTGTTGTTTTGAATGTTTTTATGTTTAAGAAAACTGACCTACATAAGTACTGATCATCATTATAAATAATGCTTAAAAGAGACACCATATTAATTTCAAGAAACATACAAACATTATTTTTTAGGGTGCCGTACCTGAAGGGTAAAAACCTGTTCGTCCGTCCGTCCATCTGTCTGTTAGCGGGCTGTAGCTCATGATCATAATAATATGATGATAAAAAGACTGTTGAAATTTTTACAGAATGTGTATTTCAGTTGCCGCTATAATAACAAATAATAAAAGGAAGCTCCCCTCTAAATATACGTGTTTTTTGCCTATTTTCATCAGTCTGTCAGCGGGTTGTTTGTAACTCGTTAATCCAATCGATGGAGACAAAAAAGACGCTTTGCCTTACAAGAGGTGGTAACTTTATAATTATCTACCTAGCATTAATTGACCTTGTATTTTTGTTAATGTTTTAGGAACAAAACATCAAGGTGATTATGAAGGTGATAACGCTCAATGCGTGGCAATGTCCGCTTGCGCGTCGGTATTGTCAGTTTGCAGACATCGAAATCTGACTTGTCATGATATCGATGTCATTCTCCAAAGTGGAAGCACGTTATATATGTCGCTTAAGCCATTTCTACCGGAGGGTATCAGATATTTGAACCCCGACGATTTGCCTACGGAGATTGTCGTCGGAAATAATAGAGCTCAAATTCAAAATATGAACGCCAATTGGATTACAAATGGATTATATCCTCAAATTTTAGAAAGTGAAAACGGCATTCTAACACTTGCAAACACGATTGAATCCGATGTTTTCAATGGAAACCACAACAATCAGACGGATAATATAATATTTACCGGGCAAGACTACACGGTATCTTTTTGGAGATTTGATGGGGCATACTATTTATTTAACAGTCATGCAGTAGACGAAAATAATCAATATTCTACATCCGGGGTTGCACGACTGTTTAAATGTAAAACGATTCGCGAATTAGCCAGATTGCTGTTAATGCGAAATTCAGGTGTAGGTCAGTATTCAATGCACAGACTACGCGTTATCAATCATAATACAACGGAAAATTTAGTAGAGTCCATAATCGCCTTTGAATGCCCATCAACAGAAAGTCAATTATCAGAATTAGAATCACAATCGATATTACTTGAATATCAACCGGTAGTAGAAACGTTTCTTGTCGCAGATACCCTTAAATCTAATAAAATACCGGTGGCTGTGGCAACAGACGTAATCGAAAAACCAGTTGTCGTTCTACAAAACATGTTTTCAGAACTGATCGTGGATAATGTTGACACCCATGTGGCGTCAACAAAGATGGGTCGACCCAAAAAACTAAAACGTGGCAGGAAATCTACTAAAGAAAATGCCCATTTGGATGCGGTTAAAAAATATAATAAAAAAAACCCACAAATTCATCGCGATGCCGTTAAAAAATACACAACGGAGAATCCAGAAATTCATCGCGATGCCGTTAAAAAATACACAACGGAAAATCCAGAAATTAATCGCGATTCTGTAGCCCGTTATACCAAGCAGAACCCTGAAATAAATCGAATGGCCGCTGATAAATATAATAAAAACAGCCGCCATATTGATATACCGCTACGTCAATCTAAAAACTTAATAGCACAGAAGAGGGACGCTGAATTAAACGTAATAAAATTATTTTCTTTAAAAAAAACGTCCTTGCCTTCTTCAGACACTTTTAGGTGTCCAACTTGTAGTGCGCGTTTGTTTGAAGAAGAAAAATCTAGAAAACAATGGTGTTGTGGATCGGGCGCCAACAACATACAAAATTTAATGCCGTTAACCGAGGAGTTTTACTCTGACCCGTCGTTTCTGAGTAGGCCGCGAGCGTACAATAATTTATTTGCCTTCAGTGCCTTAGGCGTTTCTCACGGGTACCAACAACCAACGGGAATATCTTTTCTGAAAATTCAAGGTCGAGTCTATCATAGAGTTTTTGATTTAGCTTACACTGGTAGCGTAAATAATTTAGGACTATACATTAACGATACAAACGAACGCGAACAAATAGCCGCAAATATGAACCTTGATAGGCAGGTAATTATTTGCATAACTAACTTTTTACATAACGTCAATCCGTTTATCGAATGTTTTAAACGATTAAGTAGGGAACCATCCGATCAGGCCTTTATTAAATTTCAGCACACGTCTCGCTCAACCCACGGTAACATTTTAGGAGATTTACCTGTTGGTAAAGAAGTTGCGGCTATTATTAGTACAGAACGCGAAAATTTTATACCTCATTGCATAGCAGTTTGGAAAATCGGTGACAGGAAACCACACACTGTAGATATAATGCATCCGTTGTATGAAAGTTTTCAATATCCGTTACTTTATCCCGAGGGTAATGCGGGTTGGTATCCGAACAAAGTAGATAATAACGGAAATAAATTAACTCAGGCAAAATACGTTCGGTGCTTGTTATTGTCGGAGCCCCGATTTTCCGACACAGGCAGGCTATCGGAAGAATGGTTAGTTGACATGTATTGCCGAATTGTAGAAGAACGCCTACGTTTTTTAGCAAGTTTACAAAAACATAACTCGAATAGTGCACTGAGGTCCGCTCCCCTTCAAGAAGTTGAAATGAGCATCGAAGTCGCGCGTCACATTCGTCAGGATGAAACTATTCAGGGAGAGGGATTCGTACCGGGTCGCGTTTATTTGCCCAGCACTTTTACGGGGGGGCCGCGATACATGAAAGGCAAATATAGTGATGCTATTGCCATAGTAAGCAGATTAGGGAACCCATCATTTTTCTTGACGTTTACCTGTAATCCCAAGTGGCCTGAAATTCAAGAATCCACTCAAGGCAGCCATGTAAATCCTTCTGTGTGTGCTCGAGTTTTTAATTTAAAGCTAACAGAATTATTAAGAGATATCCGAAGTGGTAATTGGTTTGGTAAATGTATTTATATGATGCACGTAATAGAATTTCAAAAGCGAGGTTTACCACACGCTCACATTTGTTTTAGGGTTGAAGGTGGCGGGCCTGTCCAAAATATAGATATTGATAAATTTGTTAGAGCAGACATTCCTGATGCATCAGAGGCAGACGGAAGATTACGCAAAGCTGTTTTGAATCACATGATTCACGGTCCTTGCGGTCCCTCGCACAGAACTAATTTACCTTGTTGGGACAGTGAGAAAAGTAAATGTTCAAAATTTTTTCCAAAACGTGAGACAGCCACCACTTTTTCTGATGAAAAAGGTTTTATTAACTTGTGTAGAGACAGTAAGAACGAAGCAATTATAAAATATCGCGGTAACGATGTAATTGTAAACGATACTTGGGTAGTCCCTTATAACGCAAGTCTTCTTTTAAAATACGATGCTCACATCAACTTGGAAGTCTCCTCGCAACGCACGATTGTCAAGTATTTGTTTAAATATATTACTAAGGGTCCTGACGAATCGCGCGTAGCTGTCGTACCGGAAGAACATGAAAATAACGAAATAGAACAGTATGTCACAAAACGTTATATAGGCTCCAGCGACGCCGCGTGGAGGACGTTAGAATTCGATGTGACCGCGAGGGAACCCAACGTTAAACAACTGTCGGTTCATTTAGAAAATCAGCAAACCGTTTATTTTAAACCAGGCACTGAAGTAGAAGCCGCGCAACAAGCTGGTTCGGACCTTATTACGTATTTTAACCGACCAGTAAGAGACGAATTTAACTCGTTAACTTACTGTGACTTTTACGAACAATACATTGTCCATTCCAAGCGTCCCTCAATAAAAAACACGGAAATTATTGAAACTTTGAATCATAAATTCATTACCAAAAGACAAAGGGGTGAGCTTGTCGCGCGTCTATTTTGGGTCGCACCTAACAGAGGTGAACAGTTTTATCTTAGAATTCTATTAAAAACATTCCCGTGTCGTAGTTACACCGATCTTAAATCTCTTGGTGGTCCCGATTGTAAAACTTTTCAGGAAGCTGCTAAAATTGTAGGTCTTGCCGATGACGAAGTCGAATACGAAAGAGCTATGTTGGAAGCATCAAACTTTTTAACGGGACCACGCCTGCGTAGCTTCTTCGTTTGTTTGGCTGTAAACGGTGTGCCAGTCGCGTCTTTCTGGGACACTTTTAAAAATCAACTCAGTGAAGATATTTCACATAGGTTAGGTGGTGATGCGGACACCGAAAGAGTACACACTTTGTGTCTCATTCAAATAAATAGGTTGCTTCGGAAACACGGATCCACGTTGAAACAACACGGTTTGCCAGAAGTCGAAGATACCACTACCGAGTTAGGCAGGGAACGCGTAGAACACAACCGCGAATCATTGGAACATTTTGCAGACGAGTGGATTCCTCGCTTG
This sequence comes from Diarsia mendica, assembly GCA_949316265.1. Lineage (NCBI taxonomy): Eukaryota > Metazoa > Arthropoda > Insecta > Lepidoptera > Noctuidae > Diarsia > Diarsia mendica. The sequence goes on from OX438897.1 coordinate 19,689,043, forward strand.
TCTCGAGAGCAAAAAAATATTTTTGATTACGTTTTAAAACTTTGTAAGAATAGTGATTTCCGTGACGTTAATGATACCGCGATTTTCGTTGATGGTCCCGCGGGTACCGGTAAATCGTTATTGTTACAAGTTATTTCTGCGTACGTACGCGGTAACTTAAACAGAGTAGTTTTATGTACTGCGAGTTCTGCCATCGCGGCGCAAAACTACGAAGGAGGGACCACGGCGCATAGCATGTTTAAATTCCCCATAGATCTGGTAGACGACAATGACTTTTGGAACATTACAAACGGCACGCAAAGAGCGGAATTAATATCGCAAGCAGACGTTATAATATACGACGAAGCCCCTATGGCACATAAATTTTTAATTCATCTACTGGATAGGTCGTTGCGTGATCTCATGCGTAATGATAAAATTTTTGGAGGCAAAATTATTATCTTTGCAGGGGATTTTAGACAAATTCCCCCTGTAGTTACAAATGCAAAAACTAATGCAGATATTTTAAATTCATCAGTAAAAACATCGCGCATCTGGCAAAGTATAAAATCTTTCTCCCTAGCTACTTCGCAAAGATGCAGGGATGACGTAGAGTTTGCAGAATTTTTATTAAATTTAGGCTCTAATAAATTACCATCTCATCCTTTTCGAATTGGCAAAAATATTCAAAATTTAGTTGATTTAGGTGGTATTGAAATTGTATCAGAATTAGATGACTTGATTGACTTTGTTTTCCCCGTTCTAAATATAGAACCGTGTGCTGGCATACATAGAGCAATTTTATGCACACGAAACGACGCCGTTCGAGAAATAAATAACTTAATACTCGATCGGTTAGATGGAGAAACACTGCATTTCTACTCCATCGATAAAGTCGAAAATGAAAATGCAGACGAATTATTTTTAGGGCCAGATGCACTTAACAGAATGCAACCAAAAGGTATTCCAGAGCACGATCTTAAGCTCAAAATAGGATGTATTTGTATGATCATGCGTAATCTCAGTTTTAACGACGGATTAGTAAACGGAACTAAAGTAATTGTAACAGGTACGTCGCCGCGATTAATTACAGTTCAAAAATCGTCGGGTACAGATGAATATTTAATTCCGCGTATTATTTTTAAGGGTCCTATTGATCCCAAAAGTCCGTTTGAAATGTGCCGCCGTCAATTTCCTTTACAGTTGTCTTTCGCGATGACTATTCACAAAAGTCAGGGCCAAACCTTGAGCCGGGTCGGAGTAGATCTCAGGTCGGATATGTTTAGTCACGGGCAATTGTACGTCGCGCTAGGTCGAGCAACCAAAAGAGAAAACGTAAAAATTTTAATTCATCAAGATCGGGTTTTAGATGGCAAACCGTACGCGAAAAATGTAATAATACCGGAGCTCCTATAAATTAATTCATGTATGCTGCCTGAATAAGTCTAAAACTGTTTACCTCTGATCTTCGTAGGCAAATCAATTAAGTTAATCATTAAATCATGTTGACATTGCTATTCAATGAGCGTTTTTTATTTAAGTTGTTTTAGCTTTTTTATATTAATGTAATATCATGTCATATATATTATTTACATTACACTAACTGTGAAAAATATATAAATATAAATCTATGATTATAACAAATTTTCATTGATAATCATGGCAAACAAACACTCCAACCTAAACTATTCTTCTTAATTATAAATAAATAAAACGGATCAAAGAGGTTAGTTTTTGGTGATATGCGTCTCAGTGTGGGGTCGGTTGAGCCGTGGGTGCTGGTCTGTGGGGAATCCTTCCGATTGTGGATCGTAGGCGGATGGTTGCCGGGTTAACTGTCCGATCTGTGAGTGGTTGGGCTTTGGATTCTGATCAGGGTCGGCTTGCTGCCGGGAGCGTGCTCTGGTTGGTGGTGGGGTCAATCGAACCGAGCGAATGGTTGCGAATTCGCCGTTGAGGTGTGCTGTCGTGCTGATGATGAGGGGTCAGTGGGGTGTGGTCGATGTCGACTGGTTGTTAGGATGTCTTGCGTTGACTGTGGCGCTAGGGTCACGATGGGGGTCGATGTCGGGCTGTGGATGCTGTCTGACTTGTGGTGGGTCGGTTGGGGCGGATGATGTGTCCGTTGGCATGGGTGTTGTGGGCGGCGTGAGGGTTGAGCGCTGACTTGGAGACCCGTGGCTGCAAGGTAGCGATGGTCGATACCGCGCGGTCCGCATGGGTCTCGGGTCGGCGCTCGCCATCCATGCTGATATAATTTGTTGTCTTATCAGTAATAAATCGCACTGGCAAAGGTGTAGGTAGAGTCATTGGTTCATAAAAAATAAAGAGAAAACACTATTATAGGTCATCATTTCAGCCGCAAGACGCCGAAACGCGCCTGTGTGTGGGAGGGAGCATTTATCATCACTCACCTCGCTTGAAATTCACATACAAGTTGCTACACGTCTGTAGCAGTCTCTGAAAGTAATTGTATTCGCACATTGCGTTTACAGTCTTACTGCATATTGACATAACGACCAGCAAATGCCACTTTCATAAAATAGTTTTTAATAAACCCGAAAACTGCCCCTATTCACGTAAGTATTATCTGTCAAATGATATTGACCACAACAGCAGTGCAAGTACGAACTTTGCATCGATAAGACATCGAGATCGTTATCGTTGTCAGTTTTATCGAGCTTGTTATCGAATTTGGAAGTACGTAACACGCGTCGACAAGATTTATCGTGGGCGGAATGTCAAACTGTCAAAATGTCGTTTCGTACTTGCATTTTCGATAAAATCGTTTAAATTTTAGAGTTATCTACCGATCGTTAAAATATTATTTACGTACTTGCGACATCGATTCGATTCGATAAAAGCTCATTTTATCGAGAATAACTGTCAGATTTATCGAATCGAAGCGAATCGAGTGCTACGTACTTGCACTGCTGGAATGATTTGACTCGCTAAAAAATATCATAATAATATCTTATTTTTTATTATGATTTTAAGATTCCGGTTTTGTTTCATTTAACCGACTTGACATACGCGTTAGGTTTACAAGGTAAAGCTAAGGTAGCCAGTGTCGTTTCGTGATGATTTAACAATTTGACATACACATTAGGTTTTATTTAATAAAAACTAAGGTAGTCAAGGTCTTAAGGCACTTAATCTTTTCGCTCTATCTCTTACCGTTACTCTACATGTCGCTTCTATTTTCACTCTTAAGCAAAGCTGCGCATGAAAGAAGCCTAAAAACTTTCATTGGACTCTCATTTCAACTTTCACTCTGATTTTTAAAGAACATTACGTTGTTGTTATTTTATTTTGTTATTCTTTGCTACTGGCTTAGTCTAAGAAGGTTATTTTTGTTTTATATAATTTACTATATTTTTATTTTTATAACTTACATATTTTATAAAAATTAATTAACACTCTCTCAGATTCGATTGTGGAGGTTTTAATACGTCTTGGCTGAATACACCGGCTGATTTAATGACTGGCAGATGAGATGTCAGAATGAAATCCAACATCAACTTCATAAAAGGATTTGGAAGCAAAATATTGAAGATTTTCATTATAAAAGGTGGTTATGGGACGCAATTCCAGCAGTCTACAACTGGGTTCTGATGATAAACCATTGAGTTTGTCCATACTTATAGTAAACAAGAACCTGATCTCCACGTCCACGCTATTAAGCTGATTCTAACGTTTAATCTGCGGAGTTGATCTTCACAAAGCAGCCCTGGCCCGCCGCTTACAGTGTCGCCCAAGAGTCCTCTTTCAACACTGACCTTATGCTGAAGCCTGAACTATAGAGCTACGTCAACACCTTGACTACTGAACTACGGTGTCGGAGCTGATCTACACGTCCACGCTACTAAACTGATTCTCACGTTTAATCTACGAAGTTGATCTTCACGTCGACAGAGCAGCCCTGGCCCGTCGCTTGCAGTGTCGCCCAAGTCTGATGCCTTTCCAAAAATACTACATAATATTAAACCTCCACCTTCATTTCCTCCGGAGAGTGCGAGCTTTATCCGATTTTTTAATCATTTACTGTATTTTTATTTAGCTTATTATTGTTACAAAAAAATGTAAGTACTTAATGCGAAAACAAACTAAAAAAAAATATATATAAAACATGAAAAAAGGGTCATGTATAAAAACAAAAAAAAAAATAGCATGCAAAAAAAGGGGCATGTGTAAAAAACAAAAAATAAATAGCACGCAAAAAAAAGGGCATGTGTAAAAAAAAAGTAATATGCAAAAAAAAGGGCATGTATAAAAAAAAAAAACTATTAAGTACATTATACTTAGTTATTATAAATACGGTATTGCTCTGTATAAATTTTAACTATAATACATATTAAAATGTATATTGGTAGCCAAGAAAAACGCTAAAAACTAGAAAGCATATAATGCAAATGTGACTCCATAAGAAAACTTTCCAAGCAGAGTCAAAGTGCCTTTTGAATTGAGACGGGTCATGTTTTTTAAATTTAGCTATATCTTACCCGCAAGGGATCCGCACTCCATACTAATAGGTATGTACATAATATTTATGATAAGCAAAAAAAAATTACCAACACACATTTGAAATGTACATACCTAAAACTGAACTGTGTTTTAAATGTATCTTTACATTAAGTGGAAATAAAAATTGTTTTCGAGATATAACTTCAATCGTTAACATTTTTAGCAAATGTACAGGTCCTCAAAGACCTCTGTTGACTTACTGTCATTATAACACGTTTATTTTAACAGTAAGGCTTCAGAGATCTCCCAAGTGGTTGGACTGACATAATTTTTTTTTTTTTTGTTTTCGTGATATAAATCGTTAGCATTTTTAGCAAATGTACAGGTCCTCAAAGAACTCTGTTGACTTACTGTCATTATAACACGTTTATTTTAACAGTAAAGCATCAGGGATCTCCCAAGTGGTTAGACTGACATCATTTTTTTTTTTTTTGTTTTCGAGATATAAATCGTTAGCATTTTTAGCAAATGTACAGGTCCTCAAAGAACTCTGTTGACTTACTGTCATTATAACACGTTTATTTTAACAGTAAGGCTTCAGAGATCTCCCAAGTGGTTAGACTGACATCATTTAAGTTTTTGTTATCGACATATAAATCGTAAGCATTTTTAGCAAATGTACAGGTCCTCAAAGAACTCTGTTGACTTACTGTCATTATAACACGTTTATTTTAACAGTAAGGCATCAGGGATCTCCCAAGTGGTTAGACTGACATCATTTGTGTTTTCGATATTTAACTTCAAAACTTATTCAAGCTTTCTAAACGACTCTGGCTACCTTAGTTTTACCTTGTAAACCTAACGCGTATGTCAAGTTGATAAATGATGATCACAACAATAGTGACAAGCTTTTATATAAAGACAACCCAAGTTACTTTTGCTTTACTAAGTATAATTATAAATTTAAAAACCTAAAAGTAAAAAATTACCAACATACATTTGAAATGTACATACCTAAAACTGAACTGTGAAATGTATCTTTACATTAAGCGGAAATAAAAATTGTTTTCGAGATATAACTTCAATCGTTAACATTTTTAGCAAATGTACAGGTCCTCAAAGACCTCTGTTAACTTACTGTCATTATAACTCGTTTATTTAACAGTAAGGCATCAGGGATCTCCCAAGTGGTTACACTGACATAATTTAATATTTTTGTTTTCAAGATATAAATCGTTAGCATTTTTAGCAAATGTACAGGTCCTCAAAGAACTCTGTTGACTTACTGTCATTATAACACGTTTATTTTAACAGTAAGGCATCAGGGATCTCCCAAGTGGTTAGACTGACATCATTTAATGTTTTTGTTTTCAAGATGTAAATCGTTAGCATTTTTAGCAAATGTACAGGTCCTCAAAGAACTCTGTTGACTTACTGTCATTATAACACGTTTATTTTAACAGTAAGGCATCAGAGATCTCCCAAGTGGTTAGACTGACATCATTTAATTTTTTGTTATCGACATATAAATCGTTAGCATTTTTAGCAAATGTGCAGGTCCTCGAAGAACTCTGTTGACTTACTGTCATTATAACACGTTTATTTTAACAGTAAAGCATCAGGGATCTCCCAAGTGGTTAGACTGACATCATTTTGTTTTTTTTTGTTTTCGAGATATAAATCGTTAGCATTTTTAGCAAATGTACAGGTCCTCAAAGAACTCTGTTGACTTACTGTCATTATAACACTTTTATTTTAACAGTAAGGCTTCAGAGATCTCCCAAGTGGTTAGACTGACATCATTTTTTTTTTTTTTGTTATCGACATATAAATCGTTAGCATTTTTAGCAAATATACAGGTCCTCAAAGAACTCTGTTGACTTACTGTCATTATAACACGTTTATTTTAACAGTAAGGCATCAGGGATCTCCCAAGTGGTTAGACTGACATCATTTAATATTTTTGTTTTAGAGATATAAATCGTTAGCATTTTTAGCAAATGTACAGGTCCTCAAAGAACACTGTTGACTTACTGTCATTATAACACGTTTATTTTAACAGTAAGTTATCAGAGATATTCCAAGTGGTTAGACTGACATCATTTTTTTTTTTTTTGTTTTCAAGATGTAAATCGTTAGCATTTTTAGCAAATGTACAGGTCCTCAAAGAACTCTGTCGACTTACTGTCATTATAACACGTTTGTTATAACAGTAAGGCATCAGAGATCTCCCAAGTGGTTAGACTGACATCATTTAATTTTTTGTTATCGACATATAAATCGTTAGCATTTTTAGCAAATGTGCAGGTCCTCAAAGAACTCTGTTGACTTACTGTCATTATAACACGTTTATTTTAACAGTAAAGCATCAGGGATCTCCCAAGTGGTTAGACTGACATCATTTTTTTATTTTTTTTTGTTTTCGAGATATAAATCGTTAGCATTTTTAGCAAATGTACAGGTCCTCAAAGAACTCTGTTGACTTACTGTCATTATAATACTTTTATTTTAACAGTAAGGCTTTAGAGATCTCCCAAGTGGTTAGACTGACATCATTTAATATTTTTTTTTATTATCGACATATAAATCGTTAGCATTTTTAGCAAATGTACAAGTCCTCAAAGAACTCTGTTGAATTACTGTCATTATAACACGTTTATTTTAACAGTAAGGCATCAGGGATCTCCCAAGTGGTTAGACTGACATCATTTAATATTTTTGTTTTCAAGATGTAAATCGTTAGCATTTTTAGCAAATGTACAGGTCCTCAAAGAACTCTGTTGACTTACTGTCATTATAACACGTTTATTTTAACAGTAAGGCTTCAGAGATCTTCCAAGTGGTTAGACTGACATCATTTAATATTTTTTTTTGTTTTCGAGATATAAATCGTTAGCATTTTTAGCAAATGTACAGGTCCTCAAAGAACTCTGTTGACTTACTGTCATTATAACACGTTTATTTTAACAGTACGGCATCAGGGATCTCCCAAGTGGTTAGACTGACATCATTTAATATTTTTTTTTGTTTTCGAGATATAAATCGTTAGCATTTTTAGCAAATGTACAGGTCCTCAAAGAACTCTGTTGACTTACTGTCATTATAACACGTTTATTTTAACAGTAAGGCATCAGAGATCTCCCAAGTGGTTAGACTGACATCATTTAATTTTTTGTTTTCGAGATATAAATCGTTAGCATTTTTAGCAAATGTACAGGTCCTCAAAGAACTCTGTTGACTTATTGTCATTATAACACGTTTATTTTAACAGTAAGGCATCAGGGATCTCCCAAGTGGTTAGACTGACATCATTTGCATTCAAAACTATTTTATGAAAGTGGCATTTGCTGGTCGTTATGTCAATATGCAGTAAGACTGTAAACGCAATGTGTGAATAGGTACAATTACTTTCAGAGACTGCTACAGATGTGCAGCAACTTGTATGTGAATTTCAAGCGAGGTGAGTGATGCTATATGCTCCCTCCCACACACAGGCGCGTTTCTGCGTCTTGCGGCTGAAATGATGACCTATAATAGTATTTTCTCTTTATTTTTTATGAACGAATGACTACCTACGCCTTTGCCAGTGCGACTTATTACTGATAAGACAACAAATTATATCAGCATGGATGGCGAGCGCCGACCCGAGACCCATGCGGACCGCGCGGTATCGACCATCGCTACCTTGCAGCCACGGGTCCCCAAGTCAGCGCTCAACCCTCACCCCGCCCACAACACCCATGCCAACGGACACATCATCCGCCCCAACCGACCCACCACAAGTCAGACAGCATCCATAGCCCGACATCGACCCCCATCGTGACCCTCGCGCCACAGTCAACGCAAGACATCCCAGCAACCAGCCGACATCGACCACACCCCACTGACCCCTCATCATCGACACGACAGCCCACCTCAACGACGAATTCGCAACCATTCGCTCGGTTCTATTGACTTCATCACTAACCAGAGCATGTTCTCGGCAGTAAACCGACTCTGATTAGAATTCAAAGTCTAACTACTTACAGATCACGGTTGACCAGGCAGCCAACCGTTTCCGATCTACGGTCGGTCGGATTTTCTACTGACCAGTAACCATGGTTCAATAACGATCTCGCATTGTTACGTATTCATCTCAAACTACCTCACGTTCCGTTTTATTTATTTATAATTAAGAAGAATAGTTTAGGTTGGAGTGTTTGTTTGCCATGATTATCAATGAAAATTTGTTATAATCATAGATTTATATTTATATATTTTTCATGACATACACTTTGCACGCACGTATTCCGTATTATGTATATCGCTAGCAATTGTAAAATGTTGATTAAAAGGGCTATGAATGAAGTCAAGGGGAAGTATGTGTGTGTGCATATGTGAAATTGCTAGCAAAGTGTGTAAAATGTTGATTAAAAGGGTTATGAATGAAGTTAAGGGGAAGTATGTGTGTGTGCATATGTGAAATTGCTAGCAGTGTGTAAAATGTTGATTAAAAGGGTTATGAATGAAGTTAAGGGGAAGTATGTGTCTGTGCATAAGTGAAATTGCTAACAAAGTGTCTAAAATGTTGATTAAAAGGGTTATGAATGAAGTTAAGGGGAAGTATGTGTCTGCATAAGTGAAATTGCTAGCAGTTTGTATGTAAAATGTTGAATAAAAGGGTTATGAATGAAGTCAAGGGGTAGTATGTGTGTGTGTATATGTGAAAAGAAGGATAATAAGATTATGTTGTATGTTGTGAAAGTGGTGAACTTGTGTTTATGAATATATTTGAACGTATTTGTATAACTTTAATCATATCATACTATATCACACCTATCAATGACACTGACACACAGAGTATTTATTTTTAGGTACCTATTACTATTTTTTTTTTTTTCTATTTATTATTATGATCATGCTCGTAACTATTTTCTATGTATGTAATAATATTTAAGTACAATAATTTGTTCTATTAGTAATAATATAAGTAAGTATACATACGTGCAGCGTGAACGAAAATTAATGTAATTAAGATGATTAGAGAGTGATGGTCAAGTGGAAATATATTATTTTTGTTATTAAAATCTAACACACCCACACTAACATAATATTTATTTAATTCAGTTTATTTAATAATATTTAAGTAAACATATTTTAATGTACCTAATTAGACTACTTTGATTTTAGAAAAGTGTAGAATAATGTACCTATGTAGCATAGCATATATAGTTTAGGTGGATTAGGCCTCTTCGGGGATACCACGTAAAAAAAAACGCGCCTGAAATCTTACCTCTGGATAGCGCGCGAGTTGAATGCAGAGCTTAGGAATGCGGTACGATAGTTGACAAGGATTGTCAAGCACTACACTGCAGGCGCGTGAGGTAGGGCGTGCGGATAGCGGGGAGAGGTGCTCCCGCTCTTTACCTCAGACCCCGACTGCATTCAACTCGCGCGCTATCTGTAGGTGGTGTGGAAAAAGATTTGTAGTTTTGGATATTCATACTTATTATAGATGTAGTTTAGTTACGATTTAGAATTATGTTAATCGAGTAAGGTAAGTACCTACCTAAGTTGTTATAATAAAACATACACAGTAGTAGTTTAAAAAATATTGTGTCTCACTGATTGGCTGTTACTCTATTATTGTTTTCTGTCCTGCAAATTAGATACAACTAAACCTGGAGGAGTATTTAAAGCGGCGAGCACGCCGGCATTGGAGAATGCTGAGCCACCACAGCCAGCTACAAGGGTAACTGCACTCATCACAACTTCAGGAGACCAGCCATCATACAGCTACTGCTGTAAGTATAGCCACAAATTGTACTCTTGCAAAACTTTTCAAATGCTTCCAACCAACGGTTGAATGTGTTATATCTTTTTAATTATTTTTGTAATTTTAGCACTGTTTTTAATTGTTCAAGTATATAAAATTGAGATTTCCTTGATTCAGACCAAAATAACGTAGCAACGTCGGCTGTCAGATGTCAAGTGACAATGACGTAGGGCGACGTTGAGTCAAGTATATTGTTGATTTAATAATCACCGAAAATATCTTAAAAACAAAGGTTCTAATTTCAAATAAACCTAATTTACATTATTCAAATGATATATTATATCCCGACGTATTTTATAGAAGTAGCTTTTATTGTAGCTTAAAAGACTTGGTTTCCGAACCACAAATACTATTGTGGTATTTGGAATAGTTAAGTCAAGTTAAATGTTTATTTATTATAAGTTTCCAATAAATTATATAGTTATTATTAAAAGATACTTATAATGTTTCCTACATTTTATCTTGCAATTTTAATAAATTAAATAGTTTCAATCAATTCTCAGAACTATCGGTTGATATTCATATTTTATCTGATAGTCATAAAGATTACAAATAAAAACATATTATATTGCTAAATCAACATAAGACATTTTAAAATAGTTTCACTACAAAGGATTTGTTAATTATTATTTATGCTTTATTTAGCTATAATGAATAACCATTTGCCATTGGTTTATTATGGCGGTAGTCGTTGATGTACTTTTTAATATTTGACGGTTATAAAAGTAGAAGTACCGCTAATTCAGGTGAGTTACGCTGCAACTGTTGAAGGGTAAAGACAGACACAAAGTAGTATATAAATTGTGTATAGAAAGGATTACGTTTACATATTGTGGCCTAGTTGTGAAGATACCAAATGTGTAAAAGCTGAAACCTATTTGTATTACTCTAAAGGATCTACAATGTTCATGTAAGTTAATTGATATTATGCTATGAATATTACAGATAACTATGTGTTAGAAATATGTACTATAATATGGTTCATATTGATTGTTGTTTATGTAAACTGATAAATTGCTGTAACTTGAGACAATCCAAGACAATGTCAGGTTGTCTTTGCATAATACTTTAAAATATGTTCCCGTGGAGTTTCTTGTCCATTCTTCTCCACGTAGACTAGGGACCTAGCGAATGGAATCGAGTTTGATGTAGTTGACAAGACCGAAAGAAATAAAATGAATAGTCTTGTCTTTTGTGCTTTTACTTCATAAAACCCCTGTTCCCAACACACATTTCTTTAGAGGTACTTTCGAACACGGTAAATAACTAGTAATCATCCTGACAACTTTAATAATCGGTGGATATTAATACATATACATATAGATTTACATACACTTTCTAACATCAGAAGTGGGACAGTCTCTGGCTCTCTGATATAATTTCTAATGGTCTTCCTGTTTTATTTTCATGATCAATGCTGGAGCTGCTGCTGGTGTGATGATGAAAGCTGTGACGCCGATAGCTCACCGCCTCGACTTGGCTATGATGAGAACGTCGACAGCACGTACTCCGACAGCGAGATTGAGAAGCTGCTGGAACCACTTGGCAGCCAGGCCATGGCTTAAATCAAGCAACAGTACGAATTCGCTAATGTCGGTAAAGGCCTTTAGAGGCTTTGTTTTATTTTAATTTATTTATTCTCTAATAACGTAGTGATAAAAGATCCTAGAAACTGTAAAAATAAAGCTAGAATAATTTAGGAAATTGTTGATTCAAAGTTAAGCTTCTTTCTAGAAGTTTTTAATGTACCATAGACATCAAAAACTTGTAATGAAAATATTTATAAATTTTTCGTAAGGCAAAGCATTACCCTGGCTTGGTTAGTACCCCCAAATTCATGCAGATTGTTAGTTTTCACGAAACAACCAATAATACAATAAAAGATAAATAAGTATCTCATCTTCAATTCAATTAGTGAGATTATGGGATTGGAGATATTCAAATATCTGACGTTATTTTTGAACCTCGTCTTGTAAATAGTATTAATGACAATGTCAATATTTGTTTCCTTGATAATTCTGGTTCTCGCAAAATAAATATTGTGAATATAATGTATAAACGTTACGTAGTATGAAGTTTGAAACTACAATAAAATTCTAATACGATCTAAATAGATAAAATAGAATCATTTAACGAGGGTAGAATTTTTTTTCTCTAAACTCATTTATGGGTCGGTCGGTCTGATTTAATCAATACAAAAGACTTGTTGATTCATACGAAAACATGTTTAAAAAAAAAAAAAAAACTAATACCATTATATTAGCTAATGTATTAGGAACTTTATTATTCTTCAATGCTCAGGGGTTTCCTCATCAAGAATAAACAATAATTCACTTGCTGATAATTTAAATTAAACAATAAAAAAAAAACGTGTTTATGAAAACGCAGAAATTAACGTACAACTAATTTGAGGATAAACGATTACAATAACAACACAAATGTCTAGTAGCTAATAACCAGCCAAGCAAACACTGACACAAACCAAAAGTGGGTTTCATTTTTTTTACTAGATATGGCAATACATGGCAAAATACTAATTAAGTTGTATTACTAATTGAGTATTTTTATTATTTAATATTACCAATGTGATAATTATTCATTTAAATGATTACCTATTTGTTTAAACTTGATTAGGTAGGTTAAACCCTTCGGGGATTACAAGGCGTGATATTAATCTAAAAATTTAAGATAATATGTTAAAATAATAATAATCTGTATTTTTTATGGAATAGTACAAAATGGTAAACTAGATTCGCAATGATATTGTCAGATTGACCGAGCGGTGACTGTTTGGTGATGTAAATGAGATTGTATGATTCAATGGTTATAGTATACTATTGATTACGATCTGGGTACATTTAAAAAAAATTAAAGTAAAGAAACAGTACACGATAAAGTCATAGATATGTGGACAGAAATTTTGATGTGTTATTCAAAATGAAACAATAATTATTGTAAATTCTAAGGACAAGCTACGATTTTGGCCAGGCAAAATGGTCTATGAGAATGCTATTGTTGAAGATGCTATTTAAGTCTCTTAATACCTACTGATTAATTATAAATAATCAAATATGGCTGTGCCTGTGCCTGTGGCTGTGCCTGTGCCTGTGGCTGTGGCTGTGCCTGTGCAAATAATATACCATTTTAAAACCAAATAATTTTATTGCCAGAAATGTACTTCAAGGACAAGGTACATAGCAAAATGACCATGTTATATCTTAATGAAAAATGTATAAAGATGTTCTGTGATTGATGAATTGTTTTATCAAAAAATGTACTTCGAGAACGAAGTACATATCAGAATGGCCGTGTTATATCTTTTTAATTATTTTTGTAATTTTAGCACTGTTTTTAATTGTTCAAGTATATAAAATTGAGATTTCCTTGATTCAGACCAAAATAACGTAGCAACGTCGGCTGTCAGATGTCAAGTGACAATGACGTAGGGCGACGTTGAGTCAAGTATATTGTTGATTTAATAATCACCGAAAATATCTTAAAAACAAAGGTTCTAATTTCAAATAAACCTAATTTACATTATTCAAATGATATATTATATCCCGACGTATTTTATAGAAGTAGCTTTTATTGTAGCTTAAAAGACTTGGTTTCCGAACCACAAATACTATTGTGGTATTTGGAATAGTTAAGTCAAGTTAAATGTTTATTTATTATAAGTTTCCAATAAATTATATAGTTATTATTAAAAGATACTTATAATGTTTCCTACATTTTATCTTGCAATTTTAATAAATTAAATAGTTTCAATCAATTCTCAGAACTATCGGTTGATATTCATATTTTATCTGATAGTCATAAAGATTACAAATAAAAACATATTATATTGCTAAATCAACATAAGACATTTTAAAATAGTTTCACTACAAAGGATTTGTTAATTATTATTTATGCTTTATTTAGCTATAATGAATAACCATTTGCCATTGGTTTATTATGGCGGTAGTCGTTGATGTACTTTTTAATATTTGACGGTTATAAAAGTAGAAGTACCGCTAATTCAGGTGAGTTACGCTGCAACTGTTGAAGGGTAAAGACAGACACAAAGTAGTATATAAATTGTGTATAGAAAGGATTACGTTTACATATTGTGGCCTAGTTGTGAAGATACCAAATGTGTAAAAGCTGAAACCTATTTGTATTACTCTAAAGGATCTACAATGTTCATGTAAGTTAATTGATATTATGCTATGAATATTACAGATAACTATGTGTTAGAAATATGTACTATAATATGGTTCATATTGATTGTTGTTTATGTAAACTGATAAATTGCTGTAACTTGAGACAATCCAAGACAATGTCAGGTTGTCTTTGCATAATACTTTAAAATATGTTCCCGTGGAGTTTCTTGTCCATTCTTCTCCACGTAGACTAGGGACCTAGCGAATGGAATCGAGTTTGATGTAGTTGACAAGACCGAAAGAAATAAAATGAATAGTCTTGTCTTTTGTGCTTTTACTTCATAAAACCCCTGTTCCCAACACACATTTCTTTAGAGGTACTTTCGAACACGGTAAATAACTAGTAATCATCCTGACAACTTTAATAATCGGTGGATATTAATACATATACATATAGATTTACATACACTTTCTAACAAATGCATGAATTTGTACACAAAATAAATTTCTGATTGCACGCATAAATATTTGACAACCAATATTATATTATAAATCAATCCTTTCCCATTACTGACATTATTATTACTACATTTATTAAATCTAAAATATGCCATTATCCGAATATTGTGGTGATAATTATGTTGTCGATTCGAAACCTTTATTTAAATACGTTCTTTAGTTTGAGGGGAGAGTTTACCGTATCGACGGGATGAACATTAAGGGCGACCTTTGCCAAACGGATAAACATGTTTAAAATTTTATTTAAGGACAAAATTCTGTTTAGCAACACAAGTTGTCTTGCACCACAAATTAAACACGATTAACGATCTGTCAAAGGAGACCATTTTTTTAGGCTCACTTGGATGTAACGGATAATATTCATAGTAAACCAAAACAAAGATACCATTTTTTATTATATTATGTTACATAGAATAGAAACGAAAGATTATATAAAACCGTAACCGGAATAAGTTATAGTTAATACTTACAAATGAAAACAAATTTAACTAAATACGTTTAAAGTTATTTTAAATAAGATTTGGTAAAAATCGCCCTAAATGTTTGACAGTTACGATCTCGAGTTATGTGTTCTAGCAAACCCGACTTTGTTTTATAGATGTACTTATATTAGGTGATGTGTTTTTACAGACAATGCCATCCAGAGTCAGCAGTCGATGAAGCTGGCAGAGCAGTTAACCCGCACATACTACATCATCATTGGACATATTGTTGAAGACAACCTGCCTTACAATTTGGCACAACAACCATGTAATAAATAGTTTTAAAATGTAAAGTAGGTCACAATCAGCATCGACAATCGACATCCAGAGTAAAAACTCTATCAAAATGTTTTGATTGTAAATTACTTTATTTTCTTCGTGGTCCAAATACTGAAAAATTCCGTGGACCCTTTTTTTTCTTCGTGTTCCTGTAATACGACCGTCTCGCGACAGTATCCTTTATGGGCGGCATGGGCACCGGGCCGTAGGCCGACGAAGGAGGCCGGCGGAGGCCCGGCACTTCGGGGACAGAAGATATTTGTGTTATTTAATATGCGAGCGAAGCGAGCGCGCGTCATGGAGTTCAATTTAATTCAGCAGTAGGTATATATTTCTAGAAGGAACCATGGGCAAAAAAATACTCGTGGTCCCTTCCAGGGACCGGGACCACGGGCGAAAAAGACTTTTTATCAATAATTAAGAAATTAATGTACAAATGTAGGTACCGGAGAAGATGCTTAATGTTTTCTAAATATACTTTTTGTAAAAATTACATGGAACTGTTTCAAATTATATTTACATCGTAACAAGTAAAACATTGTTTTATTTAATTTATCAATAAAGCAGTTTTATTTACTATCGCCTGTGAAAACGATGAGGAATCGAATGTGTTTTTCAAATAACTTAGTCATATATTTTAATACTATTCTTAAATTCACATGATACATTTTACTCAATCAACAACACAGCCATTGACTTAACTGTTAAGATATAAGATAACTGAATCATCATAAATTTAATATTGCTAAGCTTTCTTGAGAGGTCCAAATAGCTGGTCCGGTCCATGTAGCTGGTCATCACTACTAAAAAATACCCATAGTGCCCCTCCCTGAGGTCCACCTTGGTGAACCGTTGTAAGAAAACCTTCCACGATTCACACAGGTGGGCGGCATGTGAGATAGGTACCTATCATAATGATTTATTACTTAGTAATGACAATTTTTCTTTTCAAAATAAAATAATAGTTCCCAAGACCACGATAGATGGCGCAAAAAAAATTGTACGAGTTCATTCAAACAATAATAGGTTTTCGTGGCTTTCTCTAGACTACTACGTTTAAGAGTTCAGTGAAGTAGAAACCTTTCGGGTCTCTTCTGGGCTTTATTTGGCATTTCACTAGAGTTTGAAAAGTGGAAGACTAGGGTTCTTTTTGACATCACGTCTAAGGTTTATTCATACTATAAGTTGCATACGATTAGAGCAAACACTAAATAGTTTATTTGTACCGACTTTTAAGTACATCAACTAAAGGAATAAAAAATCGTTCAGTTGATTTACTTAAAAGACCATGGACTCTAATGGATTTTCCAATTCATTTAAGGATTCCTATGGATTCTCAAAATTTTACAAGGGTAACTAAAACTCCTCAAAAGCACGACAAAACCGCTAGCTGCAAGCAGCACCGAGCAAATACTAGGTGCAATGCGTTAGTCGAAATCAGTTTTCTAAGCTGCCCCTCTCCCCCTCTTCACGCCTCGCGAGCTGCGCGCAGCTCGCGCACCCACGCAAATACTAGTTATACTATATAAAGCTAAACTACCACTGACTGACTCACTGACTCACTGACATAATTGTTCTCCCAGATGGTGGATGGGGAGGTGGGTATATTTTGACAGATTCGTAAACAAGTAACTCTGGTGAGTATGGGAAAAGTCCGAAACCCCCCCTTTTTGCCCCCCCTCCCCCCCCTCCCTATCGTATCTCGGAAACTAAGAGACCGGTATTTTTTTTTTATTACGGATTCGTATAGAGGAGGCTCGGTAAAGTAAAAATCATTTTTCAAAGTGCCCCCCCTTGCCCCCCTTCTCCCCCCCTTTAGGCGGATCTCGGAAATAAAGAGAATTACGTGTTTTTTTTTTAGGGATTCGTATAGAGGAGGCTTGAGGAAGTAAAAACCATTTTGAAAATTTGACCCCCTTGCCCCCCTCCATCCCCCCCCTTTCGGATCTCGGAAGTTAAGAGACTTGGAACATTTTTTTTTTCAGATTCATTGAGAGGGGCATTGCGTTAGTCGAAATCATTTTTAGAAACTCCCCCCCCTCTCCCCCCCCTTCACCCCCCCCCTCTTCACCCCTTTTTTTCTCTTTTGTTTACAGATTCGTATAGGATAGGAGGCTCGGGGAAGTGAAATGGTGGTACCGGTAAAGCGAAGGGGGGAGCGGGCGAGCGAAGCGAGCCGGCGACCCCCGTAGCGTAGGGATAATGTCATGATAGCTTTCCGGTGGTAGGTAGGTCCTGAGTGGAGCGAACCTGCGAGACCGAGTAAAGCGAAGGGGGGAGCGGGCGAGCGAAGCGAGCCGGCGACCCCCGTAGCGTAGGGATAATGTCATGATAGCTTTCCGGTGGTAGATAGGTCCTGAGTGGAGCGAACCTGCGAGACCGAGTGGAGCGAAGGGGGGAGGTGGCGAGCGAAGCGAGCCGGCGACTTCCTTAGCGTAACGAAGGTTGAGTGGGTGAAGCGTAACTCAGGGGCGTAGTAGGTAGGTAGGTGTAGGTAGGTGTAGGTAGGTGTAGGTACGTGTAGGTAGGTGTAGGTAGGTGTAGGTAGGTGTAGGTAGGTAGTAGGTAGGTGTAGGTAGGTAGTAGGTAGGTGTAGGTTGGTGTAGGTAGGTGTAGGTAGGTGTAGGTAGGTGTAGGTAGGTATAGGTAGGTAGTAGGTAGGTGTAGGTAGGTAGTACCGCGAGCTGCATTGAAATTTTTTTTTTTTCAGATTCATTGAGAGGTGCAATGCGTCAGTCGAAATCATTTTTCTAAGCTGCCCCTCTCCCCCTCTTCACGCCTCGCGAGCTGCGCGCAGCTCGCGCACCCACGCAAATACTAGTTATACTATATAAAGCTAAACTACCACTGACTCACTGACTGACTGACAGAATTGTTCTCCCAGATGGTGGATGGGGAGGTGGGTATATTTTGACAGATTCGTAAACAAGTCACTCTCGTGACTATGGGAAAAGTCCGAAACCCCCCCTTTTCCCCCCCCTTCTCCCCCCTCCCTATCGTATCTCGGAAACAAAGAGACTTGAAGTGTTTTTTTTTAGGGATTCATATAGAGGAGGTTCGGTAAAGTAAAAATCATTTTTCAAAGTGGCCCCCCTTGCCCCCCTTCTCCCCCCCTTTAGGCGAATCTCGAAAGTTAAGAGACTTGGAACGTTTTTTTTTTCAGATTCATTTAGAGGGGCCTTTGCGTTAATCGAAATCATTTTTCGAGACTCCCCCCCTCACTCCCCCTTCAACCCCCCCCCCCCCTTTTTCACATTTTTTTTTTTTTTTTTTTCTTACATAATACTATTGAGGGGCGTTGAAATTTGTATACCCTCCCCCCCCCCCCCCCCAACCTCCCCTAAAATTAAAAGAGCTGTAACTTCATAACGGTTAGAGATAGCCATTAGGTGTTTGAACAAATATTACAGTAGGCGTCGAAATCTGTCCGGTGGTGGTACAGCTGTATAGCGAAGGGGGAGCGGGCGAGCGAAGCGAGCCGGCGACCCCCGTAGCGTAGGCATAATGTCATGATAGCTTCCAAATCATTTTTTGAGACTCCCCCCCTCACCCTCCCTTCAACCCCCCCCCCCCCTTTTTTCACTTTTTTTTTTTTTCTTACATAAAACTATTGAGGGGCGTTGAAACCTGTCCGGTGGTGGTACAGCGGCAAAGCGAAAGGGGGAGCGGGCGAGCGAAGCGAGCCGGCGACCCCCGTAGCGTAGGGATAATGTCATGATAGCTTTCCGGTGGTAGGTAGGTCCTGAGTGGAGCGAACCTGCGAGACAGAGTGGAGCGAAGGGGGGAGGTGGCGAGCGAAGCGAGCCGGCGACCTGCTTAGCGTAACGAAGGTTGAGTGGGTGAAGCGTAACTCAGGGGCGACGACAAGCAAACTTTAGGGTAATGTTCTTTTAGTGGTAGTAGAAGGTAGTAGGTAGGTAGGTGGTAGGTAGTAGGTATGTGTAGGTAGGTGTAGGTAGGTGTAGGTAACTGTAGGTAGGTGTAGGTAGGTGTAGGTAGGTGTAGGTAGGTGTAGGTAGGTAGTAGGTAGGTGTAGGTAGGTAGTAGGTAGGTGTAGGTAGGTAGTGGGTAGGTGTAGGTGGGCAGACCCGCGAGCTGCGCGCAGCGAGCGCAGCCACGCAAATACTAGTTATACTATATAAAGCTAAACTACCACTGACTCACTGACTGATCTATTGACAGAATTGTTCTCCCAGATGGTGGATGGGGAGGTGGGTATATTTTGACAGATTCGTAAACAATGAACTCTCAATCCTATGGGAAAAGTCCGAAACCCCCCCTTTTCCCCCCCCTTCTCCCCCCTCCCTATCGTATCTCGGAAACTACGAGACCCGTATTTTTTTTTTATTACGGATTCGTATAGAGGAGGCTCGGTTAAGTAAAAATCATTTTTCAAAGTGGCCCCCCTTGCCCCCCTTCTCCCCCCCTTTAGGCGGATCTCGGAAATAAAGAGAATTACGTGTTTTTTTTTTAGGGATTCGTATAGAGGAGGCTTGAGGAAGTAAAAACCATTTTGAAAATTTGACCCCCTTGCCCCCCTCCATAACCCCCCTTTCGGATCTCGGAAGTTAAGAGACTTGGATCGATTTTTTTTTCAGATTCATATAGAGGGGCATTGCGGTAGTCGAAATCATTTTTAGAAACTCCCCCCCTTTCCCCTTCCCTTCACCCCCCCCCCCCCCCTTCACCCCTTTTTTTTGTTTTGTTTACAGATTCGTATAGGATAGGAGGCTCGGGGAAGTAAAATGGTGGTACCGGTAAAGCGAAGGGGGGAGCGGGCGAGCGAAGCGAGCCGGCGACCCCCGTAGCGTAGGGATAATGTCATGATAGCTTTCCGGTGGTAGGTAGGTCCTGAGTGGAGCGAACCTGCGAGACCGAGTGGAGCGAAGGGGGGAGGTGGCGAGCGAAGCGAGCCGGCGACCTCCTTAGCGTAACGAAGGTTGAGTGGGTGAAGCGTAACGAAGGTTGAGTAGGTAGGTGTAGGTAGGTAGTAGGTAGGTGTAGGTAGGAGTAGGTAGGTGTAGGTAGGTGTAGGTAGGTGTAGGTAGGTGTAGGTAGGTGTAGGTAGGTGTAGGTAGGTGTAGGTAGGTGTAGGTTGGTAGTAGGTAGGTGTAGGTAGGTGTAGGTAGGTGTAGGTAGGTGTAGGTAGGTGTAGGTAGGTGTAGGTAGGTAGTAGGTAGGTGTAGGTAGGTAGTAGGTAGGTGTAGGTAGGTAGTAGGCAGGCGTAGGTAAGCAGACCCGCGAGCTGCGCGCAGCGAGCGCAGCCACGCAAATACTAGTTATACTATATAAAGCTTAATTACCACTGACTCACTGACTGACTGACATAATTGTTCTCCCAGATGGTGGATGGGGAGGTGGGTATATTTTGACAGATTCGTAAACAAGTAACTCTGGTGAGTATGGGAAAAGTCCGAAACCCCCCCTTTCCCCCCCCTTTCTCCCCCCTCCCTATCGTATCTCGGAAACTAAAAGACCCGTATTTTTTTTTTTTACGGATTCGTATAGAGGAGGCTCGGTTAAGTAAAAATCATTTTTCAAAGTGGCCCCCCTTTTCCCCCTTCTCCCCCTTTAGGCGAATCTCGAAAGTTATGAGACTTGGAACGATTTTTTTTTCAGATTCATTTAGAGGGGCCTTTGCGATAATCGAAATCATTTTTCGAGACTCCCCCCCTCACCCCCCTTCAAACCCCCCCCCCCTTTTCACGTTTTTTTTTTTTTTTTTTCTTACATAAAACTATTGAGGGGCGTTGAAATTTGTATACCCTCCCCTCCCCTCCCCAACCTCCCCTAAAATTAAAAGGGCTGTAACTTCATAACGGTTAGAGATAGCCATTAGGTGTTTGAACAAATATTATAGTAGGCGTCGAAACCTGTCCGGTGGTGGTACAGCGGTAAAGCGAAGGGGGGAGCGGGCGAGCGAAGCGAGCCGGCGACCCCCGTAGCGTAGGGATAATGTCATGATAGCTTTCCGGTGGTAGGTAGGTCCTGAGTGGAGCGAACCGTTACTCAGGGGCGACGACAAGCAAACTTTAGGGTTATGTTTTTTTAGTGGTAGTAGGAGGTAGTAGGTAGGTAGGTAGTAGGTAGGTGTAGGTAGGTAGGTGTAGGTAGGTAGGTGTAGGTAGGTAGTAGGTAGGTGTAGGTAGGTAGTAGGTAGGTGTAGGTAGGTAGTAGGTAGGTGTAGGTAGGTGTAGGTAGGTGTAGGTAGGTGTAGGTAGGTGTAGGTAGGTGTAGGTAGGTGTAGGTAGGTAGTAGGTAGGTAGTAGGTAGGTGTAGGTAGGTAGTGGGTAGGTGTAGGTAGGCAGACCCGCGAGCTGCGCGCAGCGAGCGCAGCCACGCAAATACTAGTTATACTATATAAAGCTAAACTACCACTGACTGACTTATTGACAGAATTGATCTCCCAGATGGTGGATGGGGAGGTGGGTATATTTTGACAGATTCGTAAACAAGTCACTCTCGTGAGTATGGGAAAAGTCCGAAACCCCCCCTTTTCCCCCCCCTTCTCCCCCCTCCCTATCGTATCTCGGAAACAAAGAGACTTGAAGTGTTTTTTTTTAGGGATTCGTATAGAGGAGGCTCGGTAAAGTAAAAATCATTTTTTTAAATGGCCCCCCTTGCCCCCCTTCTCCCCCCCTTTAGGCGGATCTCGGAAATAAAGAGAATTTACGGGTTTTTTTTTAGGGATTCGTATAGAGGAGGCTTGGGGAAGTAAAAACCATTTTGAAAATTTGACCCCCTTGCCCCCCTCCACCCCCCCCCCCTTTCGGATCTCGGAAGTTAAGAGACTTGGAACGAATTTTTTTTCAGATTCATATAGAGGGGCATTGCGTTAGTCGAAATCATTTTTAGAAACTCCCCCCTCTCCCCCCCCCTCCCCCCCCCCTCCCCCCCTCTTTACCCCTTTTTTTCTGTTTTGTTTACAGATTCGTATAGGATAGGAGGCTCGGGGAAGTAAAATGGTGGTACCGGTAAAGCGAAGGGGGGAGCGGGCGAGCGAAGCGAGCCGGCGACCCCCGTAGCGTAGGGATAATGTCATGATAGCTCTCCGGTGGTAGGTAGGTCCTGAGTGGAGCGAACCTGCGAGACCGAGTGGAGCGAAGGGGGGAGGTGGCGAGCGAAGCGAGCCGGCGACCTCCTTAGCGCAACGAAGGTTGAGTGGGTGAAGCGTTACTCAGGGGCGACGACAAGCAAACTTTAGGGTAATGTTTTTTTAGTGGTAGTAGGAGGTAGTAGGTAGGTAGTAGGTAGGTAGTAGGTAGGTAGTAGGTAGGTGTAGGTAGTTGTAGGTAGGTGTAGGTAGGTGTAGGTAGGTGTAGGTAGGTGTAGGTAGGTGTAGGTAGGTGTAGGTAGGTGTAGGTAGGTGTAGGTAGGTGTAGGTAGGTGTAGGTAGGTGTAGGTAGGTGTAGGTAGGTGTAGGTAGGTGTAGGTAGGTGTAGGTAGGTGTAGGTAGGTGTAGGTAGGTGTAGGTAGGTGTAGGTAGGTGTAGGTAGGTGTAGGTAGGTGTAGGTAGGTGTAGGTAGGTGTAGGTAGGTGTAGGTAGGTGTAGGTAGGTGTAGGTAGGTGTAGGTAGGTGTAGGTAGGTGTAGGTAGGTGTAGGTAGGTGTAGGTAGGTGTAGGTAGGTGTAGGTAGGTGTAGGTAGGTGTAGGTAGGTGTAGGTAGGTGTAGGTAGGTGTAGGTAGGTGTAGGTAGGTGTAGGTAGGTGTAGGTAGGTGTAGGTAGGTGTAGGTAGGTGTAGGTAGGTGTAGGTAGGTGTAGGTAGGTGTAGGTAGGTGTAGGTAGGTGTAGGTAGGTGTAGGTAGGTGTAGGTAGGCAGACCCGCGAGCTGCGCGCAGCGAGCGCAGCCACGCAAATACTAGTCTATCTATATAAATAAAAAGAGAAGTCCTGACTGACTGACTGACTCATCAACGCCCAGCCCAAACCCTTGGACTTAGAACGCTGAAATTTTGCACAGAGGTTCCCTTTATAATGTAGACAAGGAATAAGGAAGGATTTTTTGAAATTCAACCCCTAAGAGAGTTAAATAGGGGATGAGAGTTTGTGTGGAAAATCGTCATTTTCACGCGGGCGAAGCCGCTGGCAAAAGCTAGTCAAGCATAGACTCATTTCGGATGCATCGAGCTATATATATACACACATCAAAAGTGTCTAGGGATCAACATATATTTTTGCAATAACTTTTCTCCTGATTGATATTAATTAAAATTTTCTTTAAGGATTCATCAAATAAAGTGTTTTCGTTTGTCACAGTAACGATAAACCAAGTCACCTTTGCATTAATAAAGAAATTTGCCATTTTCCTAATAAAGGGATTTTTGACATTTGAACCACTAACATTAAAGTTCGAAAAAAATACTGAAATAACACATTTTTCTGATTAAAACCAACGTTATTATGGAGCGGCGACGTCATTTAAGCAGGGAAGTAATGCTCAGAGCCGTGGGAATGATAGAAGCTGGTTCCCGGCAACGTACTGTGGCTTTAGCTCTGAATACAAGTCAGAGTGTTATCAGTCGACTTTGGACACGTTACCGAAGCACTGGTACCGTGGCTGAGCGCCATGGAGGACGGTATCGCTGCACCACACGAAGACAAGACCGATACATTAAAATCTTAACTCGAAGAGCTCCAACAATAACCGCCATGATGTTAGCCGTGAGGCTTCATCACTCTTCAGGGAACTTAATTAGCGACCAAACAGTCAGAAACCGCTTGCATGAAGTGAACCTTCATTCCCGAAGACCGCTACGGGTACCACCTATAGCAATGCACAATCATAGGATTCGATATCAATGGGCTCTTGAACACAGAAATTGGGCAGAAGAACAATGGCGTTTCGTGTGCTTTTCTGATGAGTCTCGTTTTGGTATGAGACCGGATACAAGACGTATGTACGACACTGGAGAACCCCTGGACGCCAACAGCGATTAAAATCCTGCCAGGAAGTCCATCCTTATAGTGGTGGAACCATCATGGTATGGGCGGGTATTTGGATCGGCGGAAGAACTGAGTTGATTTGGATCAGAGGCAACCTCAACGCTCAAATTTATGCTGAGACGATTGTATCAGACGTCATCGTTCCTCTACAAGTGCAAATCGGTCCCTTATTTCAGTTAATGCATGATAATGCACGACCGCACACCGCAAGAGATGTAAGACAGACTCTCGCCGCAGCTAACATCAATGTCCTGCCCTGGCCTGCTCAGTCGCCAGACTTGAACCCGATTGAGCATACATGGGATATGCTACAGAGAAGAGCTCTGCCGAATATGGAGGGTATCCAGTCGCAAGAAGACCTTTTTTTGTTGTTGCAACGAACATGGGCGGCCATTCCACAGCGTGATTTGGATGAACTCATTTTGAGTATGCCAAACCGATGTTCTTGTGTTGTTAGTGTTCGCGGTAGAAACACGGATTATTAATTGTTTAAGTTACCCAATAAAATTTTAAAGAAAACTGTTATTTCAGTCATTTTTTCGAACTTTAATGTTAGTGGTTCAAATGTCAAAAATCCCTTTATTAGGAAAATGGCAAATTTCTTTATTAATGCAAAGGTGACTTGGTTTATCGTTACTGTGACAAACGAAAACACTTTATTTGATGAATCCTTAAAGAAAATTTTAATTAATATCAATCAGGAGAAAAGTTATTGCAAAAATATATGTTGATCCCTAGACACTTTTGATGTGTGTAACTGTGTACATACATACAGCACCTATGTATATATAGGTACTTGTTTAAATAACACTGACACTGAGTCCGTTGCTCGGGCTGAACAATAAATAAGCAGGATTATGCAACTGTACTCTGACAGCGCTCGGTCGGTCCTTATAAATCATACCGCAACCTCTGCAAAATGTATCACTAATTCACTACGCATATGAGTGGTTTTACCCTGTGTATAATAATATGTTTAAACACAAAATTAGCGTGCTCATATGTTCGTGGTAGATGTACGCAACTAGCCTCACTTGCTAATAGACACTAGTGTACAAATTAAGGACTACAATCTTCCCGTTGGGGCTACGGGTTGTTCGAAAGAGATACCGCGGCCTCGGCACAAAGAGCTAGGAAGGAACATGGGTGGTTTTTAGTCAGTAGAAGTCTGACACTCCCTACCGCTCTGCCCAGAGCGGGCGGAGTCATTTGATGATACCCCCCCCCCCCCCCCCCCAAAAAACGACTTCAATCTTCGTGCTCACGACAAGCCATCGATTATAACAATTTCAATGACTTGATCTACAACAAGTACCTTGAATATCTCAGTATTAATTTACCAGCTAAGCGTGTTTGGTTTCCTTTGAGCTATTTCCAAGTTACCATGGCAACTAGTTGTTCAATTATTTGCTCCAGAGAACCGAGACGGAATTGACTTAATCTTCCGGGGAGATTATATAATATGAAAATAGTTTTAGGTCACAAAGAAATAAGAAAATAACAAGGAAATTTCGGCTCCGGTCGTTTCAATTAATGAATAAATACTAAATGAATTCGCAACAACATGTACCTATTGATCACAGCTCTCGCACTCCAACATTTTTGTCTCGGTCGCTTTCATGAAGTGTCAGACTGTCACAGTTCCTATACTGCAGGTGTTTCCCTGCACGAAAGCCTCTATGCTTGTAACCTTACGATTCATTATTCACTACTACACGGTCACATTAACTTGACGCATCTCTGGAATGCGAATTATGAAGGTGACAGCCGGAGGACTTAAATTAAAACCGAAATTAATTAAAAGAGTGTTTAATGAAATTTAAAATTACAGTATTTTACTTATGTTAAATCTTAGATCTAGACTTGGACCGTGGACGATACTAGTTCCGAAGTGCCTAAAATATTATTCTAAAAATATGAGTCTAAAACGATTGCAAGACGCGGATGCGGTGTCAGCAGATTGGAAGTAGGTGGCCGATGCGCGAGGGCTACACGAGGCGTCGAGTCAGCAGAGTCCGCCTGTTGCAATTTTGTGTGGAAACATCCGTTTTACGTAAATAGCTACCATGTCGCTATTCAGCCGATTTGGTGTAGGCAGGGCACGTAACATGCGCGCGTCGATAATTTGGCTAGTTTTCTGTTGATGTTATATTGTTTTTACCATTGCCACTCGAAAAAGGGCATTTTATTCATCGATAACAGTGAATAAAACGCTCTTTTAGTCACTGAGTGAATAAAGACATTTTGAATTAGGAACACACACGAATTACGTATAGTGCGCGCGGAACTAGTTGGCCGCGCCTTAGGTGGCGACAGGGGTAAGGGGGTGGGTTGCCTACAGCTCGCAATGCACAGGAGACTATAATTAGACAGTGATGACCAATCTCGAGATATCGTGAAATAATTGTTCAATTTATTGAAAAGAATATTTAAATAAAAAAACAAAAACATGCCTAAGGCGCGGCCAACTAGTTCCGCGCGCATTAAGTACACAAAAAAATCGCTGCTGCTGAAAGTACGTACTGGGTGGCTGAATGGAGCTATAACATTCCAAATTTTAAAAAAATATCCCGCCAATTTAGTTACGTTCTTTTCTGTCTTTTATTGTGGTTGTTTTGTGTTATTGGAAAATCTATTAACATATAAGTAATTATAATAAAATGAGTTCTTCCGATGACGAAAATGAGAGACTGACTCCGGAATCATTTCGTTCTAAAGCAGCAGTTATAGCAGTTGTAATAGATGATTTGTTGCCGCCAAAATCTCGGGAGTTGTACCTGAAAACATACAATTTGTTCTGCGACTGGAAAACCATGAATGGCGCCAATTCCGTCTCTGAGTGAATATTTCTTAACTATTTCAATGAATTAACCAAGACTAAGAAGCCGTCGACACTTTGGAGCATATTATTATATTCTATGATAAAAGCCACAGTGAGAATCAAACACAACATTGATATTTCAAAATACTCAAAGTTAGTGACATACTTAAAACGTCTATCCGTGGGTAATAAGCCAAAGAAATCTAGATTGCTTAGCTCCGAAAATAAATACCATGCTCCTATTTATTTTCTCACAGTCAATGGTAAAAAGTAGAGTACACAACACGTGAATAAAAAATTTATCTCGGTAGAGTACTTGTATCCCTCGCTCCGTTCAGGATTCTAGAGTATAGAATCCCTCGCTACGCTCGTGATTCTACTCTAGAATCCTTCGCTGCTCTCGGGATCCAACTTCGTACCTCGAATTAAATTCCCTTTTTATTCACTTGTTGTATAATCTACTATTTTGACATTATTGTGACAACGCCAAGCGTCAAGTTAATGTGACCGAGTAGTAACACCGTGTATTTCTTTAACTGTCAATTTTGAAATTGGAAATGGAAATTTTAGTAATTTTTGGGATTCGGTTTTCCAATAATTACCGTATCTTCTCGATGTAAAGCCGAGTCAGACTCTCATGAATGGCATGAAACTCAGACACCTACTTAGGAACTAGTCATACGATAAAGAAAGAAGATTTTTTTTAAAATTCTGTCACTGTCATTTTATTTAACATCAACTTTTATCTAGATGGTAGCACAGCGGTTAAAAATTATAGGACTTTATTTCGCTACATAATAAAAATTTTGTTAACTCAACTGTAAAATAATTCCTTATGTTCACCGAACAATTCCATAGAGCTCTGTACCTATTATATAATATTTTTACGGTTCCTCAGCTTGTGAATTATCGCATGTTTTCATACTTAATTATCTTTTCATGAACTTGGTATTTTATAGTTTCATTTCATGACCTATCCTTATTTATTAACCGCCTTATTCATAAAAATAGTTAAGAGTTGTTTAACTTAAGCTTGGCTTATCTCGCATGCCGTCACTTTCATTTGAATATTATTGAAGTGAGACGGCATGCGAGATAAACCAAGCTTAAGTTAAACAACTCTTAACTATTTTTATGAATAAGGCGGTAATATTATAAATGCGAAAGTAAATGTTTGTCTATTATCGCGTCTGTCGCGCTTTTACGCCAACACTACTAAACCGATTGAAATGTAATTTGGTACACAGATAGTCTAGATTTTGTTCGTTTATGAGTCAGTCAACATATTCAATACAATGACATCCACTGACAATTAGACCCAGTTAACACAGTTAACTAGGTACATTATAGTTAGTATGCACGACAGCACGTGGCAATTGACTTTGATTCTTTAAACGCTGTTTTGTTAGGTACCTACTGGTGATATTCTCGTAATAATTGTCGGAGTTCAACATAATTACAGGCGATAAGACTAAAACCACGAAGACAAATTTAAATCTTTTGTTTTACTGCCTTTTGCTTTATTAATACTTTAGAAAAAAATACAATGTTCAATCAATTGAACATAGCGAAAACCAGAAAACCAGTTCAAAACCAGTGCATAACCAGTTCTAAACCAGTTCAAAACCATGTTAGGTATTAATCAAGACGGGTTTTCTTCTGTAGCTAGACTAGACACAATCCCTAATAGAAAGAAAGAAAAAGTATAAATGAGTCTCACACAGAACAAAACAAATGTTAGAAAAGTAAAGATAAGAAAATCTGAGGTAGTTGCAATATTCAGTTTTCTATTGCAAAGATATAAAAGGAAGGAAGAAAGTAAGGAAGGAATGAAAATGTTAGTGTACTAAAGGCTCACCTCTGCCTAATGCTTCGAGGATTACAATCGTTATTTTATGTTAAGTAATAAAACCGGCCAAGAGCGTGTCGGGCCACGCTCAGTGTAGGGTTCCGTAGTTTCCCGTCCGTCACAATAAGTGTTCCCACGTATAAGTGGTCCACGTGTCACAATAAGAGTTTAAAGGTGGGTAATTGGGTATCCATTATGTTTTTTTTTATTTTTTTCACTTTCAAAATGATTTTCCTAGAAAGTCCTTATAAAGTTCTAGGGTCCCGCCGTGGCTGCGGGTTCCTTTGTGGCTGCGGGTCCCGTCGTAGCTGCTGGTCCCGTCGCACAGTGATCTATTCCTAAAAGTTAGGGTCACTAAATTATTTTTGGTCAAGGTGTCGAAATTTGACGATTATTCGAAATTTGTACATTATTCTAAAACATGAACATTATGCAGACCTCTGCTAAACCCCTCAGGGACAACAGACGTGATGTCATATTATTTTAAAACGTAACAATAAACAATCATATTTATAGACGAAAACCATTCCCTCATAAAATTATACGTATTTTGCTCCACATGGTTACCGGTTCTCAGTAGGTAGGGCTAGGTAGTTAGGTACGTCCCATGGGGGCCGTAAGGAGATACTAAAACATAATAGCATGGAGTTGTATAACAATATTCACTTTTGAAATGGTTATGACTATGATAATAATGATGGAAAATGTACAGTCAGCGTCCAGTATTACGTGACCTCTCTTTTACACCATTTGCCTTCTTCTTCTTTATACGAGGGCTCAGATAATGCTGGGTACTAACTGTACGAGTGCGTTAGTTAAACTTATTTAAATGAACATTTGTGTTATGTAGTTTTTTGTTGGATAAAATCTTTTGCCATTACAAGGAGCTTAGCAGTGATGTAACAGATGATTCAAGTCGGTAAAATCAGTCAACTTAAGATCAAAGACTCGGCTAAAAACGTCTTTCGGGCCTGCCGGCTGACAACATTGAAAATAAATAATTGTTTAATCTAAGAGAAGACAATATTCCACGTCTAATTTCTAAAGAAACGTTTATAAACCCACGGAGTAATTGCGGAACACTTACGTAATGAAAAATTATTTCATTATAACATTTATTGCTACGTCTATATAGGCACTACGTTGTCAAGCTGACAATTTTTACAAACAGCAAAGCATTTGAAATATTCGAATTCCCGTCGAGGCTGCGGATCCCGTCGGGGCTGTGGATTATCGAAAGAGATAACGCGGCCTTGATGTAAGGGCAAGGAAGGAATATGGGTGGTTTTTAGTCAGTAGAAGTCTGACACTCCCTTCCACTCTGCCCAAGAGCGGGAGGAGTTATTTGATGATATCCCACCCCAAAAAAAAAAAAAGATCCTTCGGATTGCGATCGATATTATCGCAATCGTATATTACGCAATTACAACACTTTTAAAAATTCAGTTGATGCACCAACCAGAAATCTCGTTCACCATTCTCCATGCGACCAACACCGCTGGCAGAAGCTAGCCTTTAATAAAACTCTGTCAAACAGACCTTCGCTACAAAACGCCGGGAGCCCGGTGTGTGCTCAGGCACAAGAGCTCGGATCCTCTGCTATTAAATATATTATATTGTGCGCGCCTTGTTTTGTGGTCCTTAAATTGTGCCGTCACGGTTTCTTTGTGGTAAAATAGTAAGCTGTTGACTTCGTTTGCATGTATGTATTGGCTTTTTCATCATTTTTAAGGAGGAACATAGCCTATACCTACGTAGACATGTCTGTCAAATTTCAAACCGAGCTAATATGTTTAGAAATACACTGGCCCAGTTACATTCATATTGTTGCTTGTGATTATTACTATGAGTGTTCAATAAAATCTTAGATATTTGACCGGCCAAACCCAGATACGAATTAACTTAATCATTTATACAGAAACCTTTAGATATTATGGAATCGAAATAGACAATCATTTTATTTGTACACTATTTCAGGAGGCAGTAAAGCTTTTGTCCAATTCTCTTTAAATAAACGAAACAATTTATTGTGAGATATATTATCGCACACGTATCACAATACACAGGTGTTTTTTTTCTGGATGGTGGGTGATCATCAAATGACTCCTCCCTCGTGCGGGTCGGAAGGGAGTTTCCGACTTCTACTGACTAAAAACCACCCATGTTCCTTCTTAGCCCTCTGTGTCCGCAGGCGCGGACATGCTGACAGGCTGTGACATTTAGCGACAGTTATTACGGGAAGCGATAACTCAGTTCACACTCAATTGTTTTGCCAGATAAAACTATTCATAATACATTATCAAAAAATTCTACAGCGATACCTACTAGTGTTTACATTAATAGATTATTCAGTTTATGCCACATTCGTTTGTGTTTCGATAAAGTTCACACTCAATTGTTTTGCCAGATAAAACTATTCTAAATACATTAACAAAAAATTCTACAGCGATACCTACTAGTGTTTACATTAATAGATTATTCAGTTAATTCCACATTCGTTTGTTATTTCATTTAAGGTCGCGCATTGATCCCGAATTGGGAGACAAATGGGATACAACATTAATTACGTACTGCGTTCATGAACAACTGAGTGTTTTTCCGAATTGAGAAAACAGAGTACATTATTTAGTAGCTTTTCATTATATTTATATTTATTTATGGTGTGCAAACTCTATTAGGCAACAGATTTTATTAGAAAGTGCACAATTTATATATTTAGTAAAAATCTCCCTTTAGGACTATTATTACAGGTTAATCCTACATAACATTATTTTCAATTAAAAAAGAATATTAGGAACACAATACAAAAAAAAAATAACACAAAATTATACAAGATATATCTGCAATATAAAATACTTATAATCACATCTGAGACCTACGTTGAGACGAAGCTACTTCCATCGACCTGGCACAAATCCAGACCTTGGTCTGCTACTACAAAATTCCAGTAAATCTTTCCAAGGGCTGCTACTACAAAATTTCAGTAAAAGAGTAAATCCTAAGTTAAAAAGAAAACACGAAATTGTTAAGCTTTACCGCAATCCTTAAAAGATTACTTTTATAAAACAGAAACAAAAACACAATTCTTGACTAAATTCGGAAGCTTGCCTCATTTATCAGCGGATTGTCGGAGAACCATTCATCCATAAATTATCTAATCGCAAGCAGCCTTGAAAATGATACCCAATGCTTTCGGAAGATTTGTCTCCGAGATAGATTTATCTCCAGCCGGCGACGGCGACGGCTCGACTTGAAACTTTCTAAGATTAGCCTGAGGCTGCACGAGGATTACACGTATCGTCCATTATCGGTAGAGTTCTACTGTTTTTTTTGTGACATACTCTAATCTAGTTACTTCCTAATTATAAGTTTTTTTTAGCGAATAGTGGTTTTAATTCAACTTTATTTTTTTAAATCTTATAAGTAAGTAAATTAGCCATGAAAAATTACTCATATGACTTTTCGTTGCGTAACTATAGAAAACCACGACAAACGTACGACGGATTTTGTCATGGCTCGGGTATCATAAATTAAAATCGAAGGAAATCGTGTGTTACACACAGTAAGAACCACAATAAGTTATGTCAAATAAAACCACTGCGGTTCCACTAAACTAAGTTTAATTAAGTTTGACCGAATTTTAGCCAGTTCATTGTTTATCGGGCTTTCCAATAAACGGTATTAGGGTCGCTCAAAGGGGAAATTGCCACAAAAACCGCTACGGGTAAAGGTATTGTTGTCAGTTGACGAGAGGACATTGCTACCCGTCGCTTCGTTGGACGTAATCCTTTAATCGCCTTTTACGCAACCTACAGGTACGGAGGTAATGGTCTGTCTGTAGTCTATAAAGAACCTTGCTGTGACGTAAACGATTAGATACGGGCTAGGTATTTGTGCCAGGTTACTTAAACTACCTTAACTGTTGTTTGGTAACCAAAATGAGTTTTTGAAGCTTTTAAGCTCTGGTTTATGCAGTCACTAGGCGACACAGGCGGTAAAAAGATTTTGGGATCTTCCAGATACAACTACAGCTAGTGCCCAGCATTATTTGACCCCTCTTCTTACACCACTTGCCCTCTTCTTCTTTAAACGAGGGGTCAGCTAATGCTGGTCACTGACTGTACACCACCTGACCGTGCGGAACAGCGCTTGTCACACGAGACTCCGCTTAAAGAGGCCCTACAACGAACGCATGGTATAAAAGTAACGTTATTACGTCGATGTTTTAATTAAAAATATTAGTCACACATATCATTATTTTACATAATTTGAAAGAATTAAAAATATTAGTCACACATATCATTATTTTACATAATTTGAAAGAATTCATTTGAATAATGATGCTATGTGCTGGTTGCAAACAATGTTACTAAAATGGTATGGGATAATTGTTTTTTCGATTAAACAATCGACGTTTTTACGTCACTCTGTGGGTCTGTGATCGGGCTGCACGTCTGATAAAACTTTGAAATGCGAAAATGGCTTCTAAACGAAAATGGCTTCTAAACACAATTGGTAGTCGTGACTATACACCAAACTCGTTTCTAAGTAAGTTCAGAAAACTGTAACAAAACCACCTTTTTTTTACTTTTTATGACTCCTCCCGCTCTGGGCAGAGCGGTAGGGAGTGTCAGACTTCTACTGACTAAAAAACCACCAACGTTCCTTCTTAGCCCTTGTGCCGAGGCCGCGGTATCTCTTTCGAACAACCCGCAGCCCCGACGGAAAACAAAACCGCCTCATTATAAAAATGAACGAGCGCTCATAACTCATCATAAAGTGTTTACAAAAACTCAAATATAATTTCTATCGCTGAACGTTTAGAAATAAGGGTCCGGATAAAAACGGCCATCATTTATCTTTTAATTAATCTTTATGTTAATCCCGCCGTTTTGTTCTGAAACGGGTATTTTAAGTATTCTCCTTGTGGTTTGTCCGGATAATAATTTGTATTGTTTAGTAGACGACCCATTATACTATGCCTAGTTATTTTTTACGTTATTTTTTCCGAATAAAAGCGGCTTAATATCTATTTTGCTTTATTGTATTGAGTAGTTTTTTCAAAAGGCTTTTATAATAGGCTCATAGCATGGTTCATCTAAGATGTATGAGATGTTTGAGATACACGTTTGTGATCTATTTCTAGGTATCTTTCCTATAGTATTATAAAGAGGTGGAATTTGCTTTTATTTATTTATGCCCACACAAAATAATAAAAAAATAAAAGAGCACAAAGGTACTGCTTATTTCATAAGAAATTTCTTCCAGCAGACCTGCGAGAGGAAAATTGGATTAGACATGTAGACAATGTGTAGAAAAAACAAACAGGAAAGTTTTAATTAGAATTAGTAACAAAAGCATATATAAAAATAAACACTAACATTATGAATATATATATATATATATACCTATAATATATAAATATATTTTCTGTTGTAGGGCGGGCGGAATTCTTCACTAATGGGAAGCTTCAGTATCCCCTAGTGTCACAGGCTATATTTAAAACGTTCCCGTGGTGGTGGCTCCCGTTCATTTCCGTACATAACGGAAGTGCAGCCACAAGCAAAAGCTATTATATATAGTATAGTATAGTGGCAACGGATAAACACGATTTACGTGCTTGGAAATTAAAACAATATAATATATAGATATACATTGCCTTAATATATGCACTCTTTACATTATTGTCTTAAATCTGACCTGATTGTATACTTTTTTTCCTCTCGTCCCTGACGATTATTGTTTTTTCTTATGTTATTATGATAACCCATGGACAGCGTTGTGGGTTGCATAAAACTGATTGTTGTAAAAAAATACCTACCGACAGTGCACTTAAAGGGGTTTGGCTAAAGTTGGCGTCGTTTTGAAGTTGCGCGGCCAGTAATGAAACTTGGATATTTTGAAAGAACAGATTAAAGCGATCCAAAAATATTATGGATGCATTTCTCTAAATCTAATCGGAACGGAGATATTTGGTTTTGAATTGCTCATTAAAATCGAAGAAGTTATTACAGTCTATTGCACTGTTTAAGGTTCCAGTCGTATTTTTTTCAGAATTCAGACCACACGGTAGGCGCAGTGGCTCAAGCAGTTAACTGCTGCGCTACGTGTCGCGGGTTCGATTCCCACACAGGGCAAATATTTGTATGACTTGCAGATAGTTGTTTCGGGTCTGGGTATTTGTGTGTTTGAGTTTAAATGTTTGTGAATGCACCCACGATACAGCAGACTGAAGTTCCTAGTGCTGGCCAACGATGAAAAAATAATCAAAATAAATTAAATACGTACGTAGATTGCATGGCTCGATGTCTGTTATCTATGGGCTGATGCATTATAAAGACTTGGCATTGTGATCGTTTGTGTATTGTGACAGACCCAGCATACCTCTTTAGACTCTTATATGTTTAAGATTTGGATGTATAACACCATGGATGTAATTAACAGTGCATTTTGCATTTGTAGCCAGCGAAGTCTGAATCGTGTCGGCGGGACTCGTATTACACATTCATCTAGACGGACATTTACGTGTACATTCTCGTAGAAACTGCTACACAAGGGCTGGATGCAATATTGCTCTTGTATTATTTATTCCTTTTCCCAACTATGTTGGGGTCGGCTTCCAGTCTAACCGGAGGCAGCTGAATATTAGTATTTTACATGGAGCGACTGCCTATCTGACCTCCACGTCCCAGTTAATACTGGGTAATACGATACCCTTTGGTAAGACTGGTTGTCAGACAGAGTCAGGTCACTGACAACCAGTAACGACTGCAAAAGATCTATATATGGCAGCCGGGACCAACAGCTTAACGTGCTTTCCAAGGCACGGAGGAAACTCGGTATATAATCCACACCCACCCATCCACAGACCCACCTAGGCAAGCGTGGCCCAACCTAAAGATCGACCCGAGTAGCAGTTATTATTAAGCCAGCTCTAATATCAACCTTCTAAACACATAACTAAGATTTCTTTACGCAGAACAGTAATTGAAGAAGACATTTTTATAATATTCAAACTCAAATATCTCAGTTTAGAAATGACTTAGGACAAAAATAATTTAACATGTATGTGTATTTGACACAGCACAACAAAATAACATGAACATTAAAAGTGGCCGCTCAAAAAAAAAATGACGCCACTAGCCCATACAAAGTTAGCCAAACCCCTTTATCTGCATAATGAGAAAACAATCAGAATTTTATATTTATAGCAAATTGACGTAAAGTAATAAAAAAGCCCAAACGATCCTATTCAATATTTACGACATTACGTCCGATGGTTCGATGTTATTCCAAGGACACAATTTGAATATACAATATCGTATATTTTTAGAATTCATGCCCTTTCTCCCGACTCAATGTTCCAACGATTCAGTGCAAAAGTGTTGTGTTACTACGCACACGAACATCACCCTTAATTCTATGCAGCAAAAACTATTTTTAACCGACTTCCCAAAAAGGAGGAGGTTCTCAATTCGATCAGTATGTTTTTTTTTTTTCTATGTATGTACACCGATTACGCTGCGATTTATGATCCGATTTACGTGATTCTTTTTTAGTTTCATGCGGAATAGTTGCCATTTGGTCCCATAATTTAGCATGGTTTAGCCCAGTACTTTTCATTTTATGACCATTTTTTTATAATTTAAGAACATTTTTCGTTCGTTTTTTTATGTGTGTTCGCGAATAACTTCGTCGTTTATGAACCAATTTTGATGATTCTTTTTTTATTAGAACGGAGATATTTCAAGAGTGGTACCATGATATGGAAACCAGATCCCGGTGATGGAATCCCAGAGAAATCGAAGGCAACCCTCAATCATAGGCACGTATTACGTGTTTCGTGCTTTTTCTGACGCTATACAAGCATAGGTTTCATAGTAAATATTAATTCTATAAGATACACAACTAAAAATGAAAAAATATATAGAGGTTGTTTTTTTTTGCAAAAAAGTTTTTTTGAATTAACGAATGAGCAATTGAATTTTAGCGACGATAGCAATGCCGAACGTTTAGATATATCGTATGTAAATAATTTATAATTCCGCCTTTTTTCACCAATTAAATAGAGATTTTTATACATGCTAGTCACTGCTTTTTTCATAATAACTATTGTTTAAATTGCCTGTAATTATACATACATTAAATATTAGATCAAGCTTTGCAAAGCTTAATTTAGCAATCTACATTATATAGTTTTACTTCTTACAATTAATTTGACACCGGTAACAAAATATTGTCATGCTTTTCAGCATAGGCCTCCCCCCAGAGCTTCCTACTGAATACTAACCATCAAGTAATAACATTTTCTTATTGCTAATAAACAATTTAAGACTTGTCTTTTCGTATGAATGTGCTACGCCGTAGCAAGTGTCTACGGCGCGGCGTAGCGCATTCTACACCGTAGCTTCGTAGTAACGATGCTGTCAATAGGGTAGTTGACTGACTAAAAAAATATGAGTCTGTTTAGTCCGTCTGTTAGATTATCGAAAAATATTGGATACGTGTTTTTTGTTTTATTAAATTAATAAAAATTGACGAAAATGAAACGTGTCAAAGATCGTGAGAGGGGGCTGGTGACGTCACTACGTGGTAAAAAATTACTGTACTGTATCGTCTTAATTTTTTGTTTATGTAAATAACCCTGCTTTTGGGCTTCGCCGCAGTCGGGTAAAAAGTAAAAATACGTGTCCAATATTTTTTGGAAATCTATCTGACTGACGAAAACGTTTTTTTTTTTGTAACGAAAATACTGCTAAAAATAGAAATAGAAAAATTATCTTACCTGAACGCCAGACGTCTTATTTCAGGTTTTCTCAAAATTATATTTCCTTAAGAAATAGAACTAGCTTTCCCGCAATAAGCCAAGAGATTTGGGTAGACATGGAATTTATCAGAAAATCTTTTATTAGAATATTTTCTTGGCACTTTTACTGTGAAATAAATGGAAGAATCTGAAGATGTTTCTACACATGTTTCATAGTAGCTGTTAGACGGGATTTTCCTTTGATACAAAACTTTAATCCCTTGAGTTTCGAAAAAACTTTCTTGTGTCCTCGTCACTCTCTAAGGGATATATCTTCCAAAGTTGTGTTCACTCACATTATATTCTGATAGCTAAAGTAAACCTATAGCGAATTGTAACTATTCGTAGACTTGCTGCTACGCCGTAGTTAGCCCCTAGGCGCGTAGCAAGTATTTATTGTTAATTTAGTTAGATCTCATAGACCAGTAGCAATGTCTACAAGATAACTGGGTAAAGAGTGGCAAAGTCAACAAATAACACTTCATTTTTTATAAATTCGAATAGCTAAAGTAAACCTATAGCGAATTGTAACTATTCGTAGACCTGCTGCTACGCCGTAGCCCGTAGCCGCGTAGCATGTATGTGGTGTTAAATTAGACTTAAATCTCATAGAGCAGTGGCAATGTCTACGAGATCTAACTTAATTAACACCACACTGACATCGTAGACAGCTCGTAAATGTGTAGTACGTAGTCCTAATTATATTCAACCCCCTTGAATATACAT
Source organism: Diarsia mendica (assembly GCA_949316265.1). Taxonomy (NCBI): domain Eukaryota; kingdom Metazoa; phylum Arthropoda; class Insecta; order Lepidoptera; family Noctuidae; genus Diarsia; species Diarsia mendica. The sequence goes on from OX438897.1 coordinate 19,727,869, forward strand.
GAAAACTATGTAGTCACTAATAGTAAGCAGATTAAAATAGTCACTATAGTAAGCAGATTAAAGTTATTATCGTTACAGTATTTGTGATAATGTTGTTTTTTTAAACTACAGTATAGATTTGGAAGGAGTTTTTAGCATAATACATTTATAAAGTAACGTAAAAACTGTGTGAAGAAGGACACTACCTACCATGTTTAACTACAAGGAAAGAAATATCAAAGACACATGTTTATTTGGCACAAATACACAAACAAAAAAACCATAGGGCAAGTTTTTTAATGTTTTTTTTGTTTGGGAACACAAGGTGTGTGTTTTATAAGATACCTCAGTAGGCATCTTATAAAAACCTCGAGAAGTAGATTTTTTAGGAATTTCTCCTGTATCGTGGGTGCGTTTACAAACATTGAAAACCACATACACAAACACGCCCAGACCCGAAACAACTATCTGTAGGCCATACAGATACTTGTTCCGTGCGGGGACCGAACCCGCGACACCGAGCGCAGCAGTCCAATCGCTTAGCCACTGCGCCAACCGTGACCTCCTAATTAAGGTACTATATAACATGGTTTTATAAGTTGTATTGTTACTAACACTAAAATTCTCGAATTATTCAAGGATGTCTTGTGTAAATGTCAGTGGATCGTGTTGTCTGTTTAATAAATAAATAATAATAACCAGAAGCAAAGAGATAATATTATGTGTCCCACAGCTGCGCCAACTCATCAAGATAATATAAGCACTTCAGTATATATCCAAATCGCACTTGAAAACTTCTCAGTAAACATTTCATCCGCTTTGAATTTGAACGTCACTTAATTCTTCCTAGTAACTATACAAAAATACGGTTCAAAACACAGCTCTTCTAGGAATTCTCGCTCATAATATTACGTGCAGTTCAAAAACACTTCAAACGGCAGTGCTGCACTATTTTCAAGTGGTACGCTAATTGGACTGCTCCGAACAATGTTAAGCTGTAAACAGGCTTTCGACGGAAATATTGCACAAAAAACAAACTTTACTGGGAACATGTTTATCGGTAGATATTATTAAAGATAATATGATAAATTATGTAATGAGGTTATATGAGAACGTTGAGGTTTAAAAGAGGAAGTAATGACAAAATTTTGAAAGGAGTTGCCTTCAATGGTTTGGTAATGTGGAGACAATAAGTGAACGGCGACTAACAAAAGGCAAATGTGAGTGGCATTGTGGAAGGAGACGTCCTAGAAAGACATACCTTATTGGTGATGTTCTTCAGAAAGATCAGGTATGCAGTACCTGGAAACAGCATGCGTGTTGGACAAGATGTATGAACGTGCATGCGGCAAAATGAGTATGTAAGCATTGTATCGGTAAGCGTTAGTACTGGGTATTATGATACCCCTTGGTAAGACTGTCAGACTTTCAGAGAGTTGACTGTCAGAGGTTACTGACTACCTGTTACGACTGTCAAAGATCAACAAATAACTGCCGGGATCAACGTAGGTACTTTCTGAGGCACAGAGGAAACTTGGCATGTAATGGGTGGTCATATCCACAAAACAAACTTAGTGCTCGTTTACGGAGACGCGGGGCGTCGCGCGGCGCGTGCTCATGGCTCGTCTCGTGTTTTTTTTATTAATTTACTGAGAGACGGGTCCACCGCAACAATCTGCATTTTAAACTAACGAACGAAAAATTGCTTAGCTAAAATCGACGTTTGAAATCGTTAACTTTTTCATACATCGCCATGTGTTTGAATTAAAAACGCAGCACGCGCCGCGCGACGCCCCCGCCTGTACGTAAACATGCACTTAGGCAAGCGCCTGCAACTTGAAGGTTGATCCGAGTGCCCACGGAATCTAAATAATAATAAAATAATAATAATTAATTATAATTTAATCAAGCCACGGCCTCCTCAGTCAGTCATACATACAGTGAAGTCAGCTTATGAAATTACAAACAATTATTTATTAATAGATAATTTATCTGGGGCATATCTCCTAATATTCACAGGGGAATAAATTACTAATCATAATAGGTATTTCATGATAATACGCTATGTTTACTTAATGTGTTTGCTATTATAATATTCATGGGCCTGATACGAGTATTAATGTTTACATAGGAAGAGTCGTTTATTCTTCGTGTTATCATAAACTTGTATACTTACCTATAAGTGTGTACAGGCTTATTTGGTAGAATATCTCTGAAGTGCGTGTCTGTTGAACAACTTGGGAATAATAGACCTTGGAACACGGCTTAAGATAACATAGACGTCATTTAGAGGGTATTTAGGGCAAATTTTAGGCAAACACGATCACGTGTTCATTGGTGAAATTTAACATCTGAACCACGTTCGTTGTCAGTATTCCGTAACAATGATGCCACTGACAGCTCATAAACGCAGTTTAGATGTTTTGAAAGCGTTTACTTATAACGGTGAAATCGGCCTTCCAATGTTGATCGAAGTCAGTACCACCATTGTCCATTATATGTCACACTAACTTCAATGTATGACGAAAGTGCCGAATAGCATAGTTGTCTGTCTGGAAGTCCTTTTGCCTCGATTTGAATACACATGGTAACCGTTTAAGCGTAGAGCTAAACATGTACAATTGAAATGAAATGACGACTAATAAACAAGTATGCAAGAACAAGACATGCTGCGCCGAAACCAAATAAATTTGTAAAGGACAGAAGAATAATAAGTAACATAGCTACACAATTGCACAGCCGCATTGATTAAAGACAATTTAAGTCTTTCAATCATTATCCCCTACTCATCAATTCTCCCTGTCACCGTAGTGAGAGCTGATCAGTCGCCAGCGTCAGTGCGTCGGTCCCTTTCTGCGTCATCGGATGACCGCCAATCAATCCGGTGGGGCTGACAGCCGTGATAGATTCAAAATGGCAACTGGTCGGGTGAAGCTGTTGCGCTTGAATGGCAGATCATTTAATTTATTGGTGTGGTATTTTATGTAAGTTGATGTGCAATTTAATTTAGATATAGTTTTTAGAGTTTCGAAACCAAACCTCTGATCATATATTATCATTTGTTTCGGTGAAGGAAATTATCGTGAGGAAACTAGCCTATTTAAGAGATAATTCTAACTTACATACCGGCGAGATTTCTTCAAATAAATAATAATAGCTATAATAATATATGGGCAGGGCACATTGCTCGCAGAACGGATGGCCGATGGGGCCGAAAAGTTCTGGAATGGCGACCGCGAGCCGGAAGACGTTGCGCTGGAAGGCCTCCCACTAGGTGGACCGATGACCTGGTCAAGGTTGCAGGAAACCGCTGGATGAGAGACGCACGGGACCGGTCAATGTGGCGACGCCTGGGGGAGGCCTATGTTCAGCAGTGGACGTCTTTTGGCTGAAATGATGATGATAATAATATATTAATGATATAAAAAATATAACATATTAATAATAATACATACAAACAAAAAAAAAATACATATTTTATAATTTAACTAGCTAATGCCCGCGGCTTCACCCGCGTGGATGTCGTTCAAATTATATACTAAAGTACTAAAACCTTCCTCTTGAATCACTCTATTATCTATTAAAAAAAACCGCATCAAAATCCGTTGCGTAGTTTTAAAGATTTAAGCATACAGACAAACAAACAGACAAAAAAGCGACTTTGTTTTATACTATGTAAGGATATATTAATAATTAACTATAGTTATTAATACTTTTTTTTTCTCTAGGGTGCAAGGGCGGCATAAAAACTCTGACACCAGTTAACGCATAAAACATACGATGAAAAGCAAGATTTAAAAAGATTAATATTTCACATGGAGTGATTATTTAATTGACCTCCACCATCCTCTCATCAGGTAATTCGATACCCCTCGAACAGACTGGTTTATTATGTTTTTTATTCCAGACTATGATGGTGTTCAAACTACCATTATCATAGTCTAGAATAAATATTCACTATTAAAGCCAGCCAGACTGCCAGACTAGACAAATTAGAAATGTATATTATAATAATTTACATCAAACAAAAGGTTTTGTGGAACGGGAGCATTAAATTAGTAATCCTAAATACCTACCACAAACTAATATAATGACTTGAACATAGTACGGTCGTACAAGCTATTAAGTATACAGCCAGTTAACTTGCATTTACTTTTAAGATTATACAGATACATTTAGAGACTGATGTCAAACGATACAGAGTTTAACATTAGTCGCTTAATGCCAAACGATTTATAAAACCAAATTGCAATCATTATTTTCAGTGTACTAGAATTATAAAAAATTCTGACTGTATACTTATTAGCTTGTTCGACTGTACTTACGCATGAACGAATCACCTTTGAGAGATGAACCTTTGTTACGTCTGCATACGATATGACTGTATTGTCTTATGAAATATTACCGTCTAAATTGAAACATCTATCAAATTTAATATATTTTATGATATAGCGAGTAGATTAAATTATTTGGGATGATTTATTGAATTATATATGCCATATTTTAATCTACGTCTCATCATGCTAGACTGAGCCAGAATTTAATTTAACTCCGACATTACATTAATTACAAAGAAAACCTTCTGTATTAGATAAATCGATATATTTTGGGTAGTTATTTGATCAAGTTAGTAATTATAAGCATCAGACTAACGAGACGTGATAGTCTTAGATAAAATAAATATAACATAACATAAAATATAAAATTGTAAAAGAATTTCTATGTTTTTGTTTTACTGTTCTTTGAGAGTTGAGCCCACAAACACAATCTATACCTATACATCTATACAAATAAATAAAATTGAAGTGTGTGTTTGTAATATTAAAATAACAGTTTTTATGAAAAAAAGTACGGCACTTATGAAAACCACATTTTTTTGTCTGTCATGTTTGTTCCAACTAATCTCTAAAACTGCTAGACTAATTTTGACGAGACGTTTACTGACAGGTAGCTGATATTAAAAGGTCTAACATAGACTACTTTTATGTTAGAATAAATATTTGGGTTCCGTGTAATAAAATTAAACCCTTGACATTGTAAACAAGATCCGATTCAAATATCGAGCAATATTTCGGTATAATAATTTCACACGAACGAAATCGCGGAGCATAGCTAGTCAATAACATAATATTATGTAGCACAAGTAATGAAACATCACGTACAATAAACAAATGTCACAAACATAAGACCAATTATATTTTGAACTGAAGGAAACAAGATAATGGGCTTGCCACAAGTTATCTTCAAAGTTGCCTAAATCTCTTGTACCTATTGTTACAAACTTTATAAACATTTGTTTCCTCTTGGCTTCAGGGCTACAGGTTTGGTGAGTAGAACAATACCGTTAACTTTTTTGTACAAAAATCGGTAGAGAGACGTACAAGCTAGGTTTTTTTTATTAAATAGGCCTACTCTTGTCCTCAATCTACTTGTAGTCCTTAGGACAGAGATGAGTCGATGGTGGAACGAGCTAACTCGAAAGAATAAGATTGGCAATACAGTTAGTTACAATCATCATTCTCTAATGAGGATCATCATTCTGAAATGAGGACATCCGCATGAGAACCAAGGTTCCCGACGTAGCCCGAAGAATTGCCAGACTTAAGTGGCAATGGGCAGGGCATATTGCTCGCAGAACGAATGGCCGATGGGGCCGAAAAGTTCTGGAATGGCGACCACGAACCGGAAGACGTTGCGTTGGAAGGCCTCCTCCTATGTACAACTACATTCTTACAAATAAATAAATTCTAATTCTAATTCCTACTAGGTGGACCGACGACCTGGTCAAGGTTGCGGGGACCCGCTGGATGGGAGACGCACTGGACCGGTCAATGTGGCGATACCTGGGGGAGGCCTATGTCCAGCAGTGGACGTCTTTTGTCTGAAATGATGATGATGATGATGATCATTCTCTAGCGCTCATCCCAATTTACTTGGCGTCGGCGCAGCATGTCTTCTGCCTCCATACTTCTCTAATACTCGTCATCTCAGTAGGCTCCTCTTTTCTAGCCTTATGATCCTTCACATAGTGCATCCATTTATTATGTTTGTCCAACTCCTTCACTGTGCCAACCACATCTTATTTCTTTTATTCTAAAATCACATCAAATTTGAAAAATCCAAAACACTATCATGCTAGTAAATAACATTTAGTAGGTACTTTTAAAATCACTTTTTATGATTCTAGGACTTGATAAATTAGGAGAATTACTGATTACCGCCAAAAGTGGTGGTCTCTTAATTTATCAAGATGTGATTTTAGAGTAAAAGAAATAAGATGTGGGTGACGCTAGTTTCGCGTTTAATGGCGCCTTAATTTGTTGCGGGATTCAAGACAGTTTAATTGTTTCTCTGAGAGTTTCGTCGAGCTTTATTGTCTAGGCGCTTTTCTCGTGGTCGCCACTGTTTTTATTACGGCTTTCAGGGAAAAAAAACATGCTTCGCTTCTTCGATTTCCTCTGCTCTTATAGTCATCCATTTCAATATTAACAAATAACACTGAAAATCACTACATCAACTAACAATGAAACCACATCACTGCAATGGAAATTTGATAACTTTACCGTTAGTGAAATAGTTTAGTTAGGAACGTTTTCACCGTTATTATTTAACTAGCTGACCCACGCAACTTCGTCTGCTTCACAATATACATAGTTTATAACCTTCCTCGATAAATCGACTATCCAACATAGAAATATTTTTTCAATTCGCGCGTTCTACGAAACAAACAAACTCTTCAGCATTAAAATTTTATTTGTCCGTGTGTATTTTGAAAATATAATATAGCCTATGTTACTTGGTAAAGCTCTAGGGGAGGCCTATGCTGGAAAGCAAGATAATATTAAGTTACCGGTGTCAAATTAATTGTAAAAAGTGAAACTTAATGTAAGATTGTTAAATTAAGGCTATAAATAAATAAATGTTACTTGGTTAATGTGTATCTTTCTAATGTTGAAAGAATTTTCAAAGTCGGCAGAGTCATGTTAAATATACAATAACACCTTGTAAACATTATGGTGCAATAAATACTTTGAATTTGAATTTCCCGGAGGCCAGAATCTCTACGTAACTAAATTGGGACGCGGCGGACAGCGTAATTATTTTGTCGTGGCGTGGATATTTTTACATTGCGATATCTTTTAAGGTATTTGTTTAAACTATATAGAGTAAGGGCACAAATATTCTATATTAAATTTCCGTTCTAACAAACACATTTATTTAGATATAGATTAATATTATATGGGTTAAATAAGCTTCGCAAAAAGTAATTATTTTTAACCTAACATTATAATAGTAATAAAAAATGGTTACAGTGAGTCAATCTTAAAAGATAGACATATGCTGCCACGGACGTTTTTTTGGAAATTTTAAAGAGGAATTATTCCTTCATATTTGCATAACATAAACCATTTTCGCAGCACACGCAACGGAAGTTCTAAAAAAGGAATATCTTTTCCCGTTTTTGTAACATTTTTCATTTATGCTCCGCTCCTATTAGTCGTAGCGTGATGTTATAGCCTTAAGCTTTTCTCGATAAATGAACTATCCAACACAAAAAGAGTTTGCAAAATTTTCAGCTTTATAATATTAGTATAGATTTTATAACAAAGAGTACATAATAAAAAAACTGGAATTCATATTAAAGTAATTTAGCAGTTATTGTTCAACGTAGGTAATTTATATTGCAGAATGTTTTGATTGAAATGGAAACATAAATAAAAGAGTTTTCATAATTACATTTTTCAGTTCTTTCATATGAATTTTTAAATACTCTACCCGAACGCGGTTTTTAATCTGTTTTATATGTTTTACCAGGAGACTATTACTGTATGGAATTTTAATAAAACTCTAAATCGTAAATATCTTTGTGATCTGTGTTTCTGTGAATAATATTTGTATATTTCATGACAGACAGACCATGAAAAGTAAATACCGTAACTTTGCTTTCATTTTGTAAAGTTATAATTACGTATTTCTACTTAAATATTACTTATAAACTCGTCGATATTTCTAAATGCCAATGTCAGTATCACTTGGGTAGGTAGGCCACTTATATAATTTATTTAAGAGACCCCGGCCATTAATCAAATTGTTCTCGATAGAAAAGTGACGCAAGAAAATAATGACCTTATTTTCCTGTATATAGCTTCGCGAAAGTATTTATTTAAAGTGTACGTCGTTAAGGGCTGACGGGGGTTCTCGTGGCTACATACTTGCACGTGCCGATTCAGGGTCGAGCCGTGTATGGGTCCATCCATAACATATCGAGTTTCCTCCGTGCGTCAGAATGCACGTTCATCCGTTTGTACCAGCTGTTATTTGAGATCTTTGACAGTCGTGACAGAAGTTAACGGCCTGAAACTGTGACAACCATGCAGGGTGTAAGGGTACCGTTTTTTCTTTTTGAAGTACGAAAAAAGAGCCTAGTAAATATGTCTATGTCAAACAAAAAGATCTATTCAGCCGTTATTGAGTAACAAACATTTATCCATACAAACTTTCGCAATTATTTATAAAAAAAGTAATATAGGATATCTTTATCTTGCACTTTTAGTTCGACATTGACAAGAATTACGCCAAAGTGCTAAGTAACGTTTATCTCGGCCTAAGATTAATGAGTATACACGTTACTCCGTAATGTTCCCTTTGACCTCATTTCAGTATAAAAGAAAAAAAGCAGGGAAATAGGTAGTTACACGTCGAGGCGACGGCTACGGGCTGTAAACTCATTATTATCTAATGGACCGTCACGTTATGTATATTTGATACTGTCTATAAGATATTAGATAGAAAATTTTAGAATTAAGGTACAAGTTGGTAGCCGACTGCACGCAGCAGCAGGCGCAGCAGCAGACGACATGTCGTCGCTTCATGTCGTCACGACACGTCGTCGCGTCATGTCGCTGCAGTCATGATTTCGAACCCGACTGCAGACGACAACTGCAGATGTCATCCAGTTGGTTCCGAGTGCGTATATCAATTGTTTTTACTGCTCTGCGTGTGTAAACTGAAGACACAGGTTCCGATACATTTTCGGCTAAAGGACATAACTCCTGTTGAATAATTCTGTTATCTATCGCTAGCTTCATGTCGCTAACTACGGAGGAAATTTCATAGAAATACGTAAAAACCAGTCGTGTCGCCGCGACACGTCGTCTGCTGCTGCTGCGTGCAGTCGGCTACCAACTTGTACCTTAAAGTTCGAGATTTTGGTATTTGGAAATGAAAGAACATACATAACTTTACGTCTGTAATCCCCAAAGTGTCAAGCAGAGGTGTGCCTAGTAGTACACCCCACATTTCGCCAGTTATGTTTAAGTCCCATATAATAGGAGGCAATCCTATTGCCATCAACTGGGCACAGATCCGGACTCCGTGGCTGCTACTGAGAAATACCTGATGAAAAACCCAATAACATTTTGCCCGACCCGAGACTCGCACTAAGGACCTCATGCTCAAGACCAACGAGGCCGAAAGAAGGAATTCAGCTAAATTATTATTATACTATATAAAGCTAAACTACCACTTTATACTATATAAAGCTAAACTACCACTCACTGACTGACTGATCTATTGACAGAATTGTTCTCCCAGATGGTGGATGGGGAGGTGGGTATATTTTGACAGATTCGTAAACAAGTAACTCTGGTGAGTATGGGAAAAGTCCGAAACCCCCCCTTTTTGCCCCCCCTCCCCCCCCTCCCTATCGTATCTCGGAAACTAAGAGACCGGTATTTTTTTTTTATTACGGATTCGTATAGAGGAGGCTCGGTAAAGTAAAAATCATTTTTCAAAGTGCCCCCCCTTGCCCCCCTTCTCCCCCCCTTTAGGCGGATCTCGGAAATAAAGAGAATTACGTGTTTTTTTTTTAGGGATTCGTATAGAGGAGGCTTGAGGAAGTAAAAACCATTTTGAAAATTTGACCCCCTTGCCCCCCTCCATCCCCCCCCTTTCGGATCTCGGAAGTTAAGAGACTTGGAACATTTTTTTTTTCAGATTCATTGAGAGGGGCATTGCGTTAGTCGAAATCATTTTTAGAAACTCCCCCCCTCTCCCCCCCCTTCACCCCCCCCCCCTCTTCACCCCTTTTTTTCTCTTTTGTTTACAGATTCGTATAGGATAGGAGGCTCGGGGAAGTAAAATGGTGGTACCGGTAAAGCGAAGGGGGGAGCGGGCGAGCGAAGCGAGCCGGCGACCCCCGTAGCGTAGGGATAATGTCATGATAGCTTTCCGGTGGTAGATAGGTCCTGAGTGGAGCGAACCTGCGAGACCGAGTGGAGCGAAGGGGGGAGGTGGCGAGCGAAGCGAGCCGGCGACTTCCTTAGCGTAACGAAGGTTGAGTGGGTGAAGCGTAACTCAGGGGCGACGACAAGCAAACTTTAGGGTAATGTTCTTTTAGTGGTAGTAGGAGGTAGTAGGTAGGTAGGTGTAGGTAGGTGTAGGTAGGTGTAGGTAGGTGTAGGTAGGTGTAGGTAGGTGTAGGTAGGTAGTAGGTAGGTGTAGGTAGGTAGTAGGTAGGTGTAGGTTGGTGTAGGTAGGTGTAGGTAGGTGTAGGTAGGTGTAGGTAGGTGTAGGTAGGTATAGGTAGGTATAGGTAGGTAGTAGGTAGGTGTAGGTAGGTAGTACCGCGAGCTGCATTGAAAATTTTTTTTTTCAGATTCATTGAGAGGTGCAATGCGTTAGTCGAAATCATTTTTCAAAGCGCCCCCTCTCCCCCTCTTCACGCCCCGCGAGCTGCGCGCAGCTCGCGCACCCACGCAAACACTAGTTATACTATATAAAGCTAAACTACCACTGACTGACTGACTGACTGACAGAATTGTTCTCCCAGATGGTGGATGGGGAGGTGGGTATATTTTGACAGATTCGTAAACAATGAACTCTCAATCCTATGGGAAAAGTCCGAAACCCCCCCTTTTCCCCCCTCCCTATCGTATCTCGGAAACAAAGAGACTTGAAGTGTTTTTTTTTAGGGATTCGTATAGAGGAGGCTCGGTAAAGTAAAAATCATTTTTTTAAGTGGCCCCCCTTGCCCCCCTTCTCCCCCCCTTTAGGCGAATCTCGAAAATAAAGAGAATTTTCGTGTTTTTTTTTAGGGATTCGTATAGAGGAGGCTTGGGGAAGTAAAAACTATTTTGAAAATTTGACCCCCTTGCCCCCCTCCACCCCCCCCTTTCGGATCTCGGAAGTTAAGAGACTTGGAAGATTATTTTTTTCAGATTCATTTAGAGGGGCCTTTGCGTTAATCGAAATCATTTTTCGAAACTCCCCCCCTCACCCCCCTTCAACCCCCCCCCCCCCTTTTACCTCTTTTTTTCTGTTTTGTTTACGGATTCGTATAGAGGAGGCTCGGGAAAGTTAAAACCATTTTTCATATTTGACCCCCTTGCCCCCCTTCACCCCCCCTTTCGGATCTCGGTAGTTAAGAGACTTGGAACATTTTTTTTTTCAGATTCATTGAAAGGGGCCTATCCTGTGGTGGTACCAGTAAAGCGAAGGGGGGAGCGGGCGAGCGAAGCGAGCCGGCGACCCCCGTAGCGTAGGGATAAAGTCATGATAGCTTTCCGGTGGTAGGTAGGTCCTGAGTGGAGCGAACCTGCGAGACCGAGTGGAGCGAAGGGGGGAGGTGGCGAGCGAAGCGAGCCGGCGACCTCCTTAGCGTAACGAAGGTTGAGTGGGTGAAGCGTAACTCAGGGGCGACGACAAGCAAACTTTAGGTTAATGTTTTTTAGTAGTAGCAGGAGGTAGTAGGTAGGTGGTAGGGGTAGTAGGTAGTAGGTAGGTGGTAGGTAGTAGGTAGGTGTAGGTAGGTAGTAGGTAGGTGTAGGTAGGTGGTAGGTAGGTTTAGGTAGGTAGTAGGTAGGTGTAGGTAGGTGGTAAGTAGGTGTAGGTAGGTGGTGTCATTCGTGAGATTCATATAGAGGAGGCTCGGGGAAGTATAATCCGTTTTTCAAATTTGAACCCCTTGCCCCCCTTCACCCCCCCTTTAGGCGGATCTCGGAAGTTAAGAGACTTGGAACATTTTTTTTTCAAATTCATTGAGAGGTGCAATGCGTTAGTCGAAATCATTTTTCAAAGCGCCCCCTCACCCCTCTCCACGCCTCGCGAGCTGCGCGCAGCTCGCGCACCCACGCAAATACAGAAATAATAATAAATAATATACTATATAAAGCTAAACTTATACTATATAAAGCTAAACTACCACTGACTCACTGACTGATCTATTGACAGAATTGTTCTCCCAGATGGTGGATGGGGAGGTGGGTATATTTTGACAGATTCGTAAACAATGAACTCTCAATCCTATGGGAAAAGTCCGAAACCCCCCCTTTTTGCCCCCCCTCCCCCCCCTCCCTATCGTATCTCGGAAACTAAGAGACCGGTATTTTTTTTTTATTACGGATTCGTATAGAGGAGGCTCGGTAAAGTAAAAATCATTTTTCAAAGTGCCCCCCCTTGCCCCCCTTTTGCCCCCCTTTCGGCGGATCTCGGAAATGAAGAGATTTTACGTGTTTTTTTTTAGGGATTCGTATAGAGGAGGCTTGGGGAAGGAAAAACCATTTTGAAAATTTGACCCCCTTGCCCCCCTCCACCCCCCCCTTTCGGATCTCGGAAGTTAAGAGACTTGGAACGAATTTTTTTTCAGATTCATATAGAGGGGCATTGCGTTAGTCGAAATCATTTTTAGAAACTCCCCCCCCCTTCCCCCCCTTCACCCCCCCCCCCCTCTTCACCCCTTTTTTTCTCTTTTGTTTACAGATTCGTATAGGATAGGAGGCTCGGGGAAGTAAAATGGTGGTACCGGTAAAGCGAAGGGGGGAGCGGGCGAGCGAAGCGAGCCGGCGACCCCCGTAGCGTAGGGATAATGTCATGATAGCTTTCCGGTGGTAGGTAGGTCCTGAGTGGAGCGAACCTGCGAGACCGAGTGGAGCGAAGGGGGGAGGTGGCGAGCGAAGCGAGCCGGCGACCTCCTTAGCGTAACGAAGGTTGAGTGGGTGAAGCGTAACTCAGGGGCGACGACAAGCAAACTTTAGGATAATGTTTTTTAGTAGTAGCAGGAGGTAGTAGGTAGGTGGTAGGGGTAGTAGGTAGTAGGTAGGTGGTAGGTAGTAGGTAGGTGTAGGTAGGTAGTAGGTAGGTGTAGGTAGGTGGTAGGTAGGTAGTAGGTAGGTGTAGGTAGGTGGTAAGTAGGTGTAGGTAGGTGGTGTCATTCGTGAGATTCATATAGAGGAGGCTCGGGGAAGTATAATCCGTTTTTCAAATTTGAACCCCTTGCCCCCCTTCACCCCCCCTTTAGGCGGATCTCGGAAGTTAAGAGACTTGGAACATTTTTTTTTTAAATTCATTGAGAGGTGCAATGCGTTAGTCGAAATCATTTTTCAAAGCGCCCCCTCTCCCCCTCTCCACGCCTCGCGAGCTGCGCGCAGCTCGCGCACCCACGCAAATACTAGTATATTATATAAAATTAGCGGCAATCATCTTCATCTATTAAATCATGACGTAAAATTCCTGCTAAAATCCTACTAATATTATAAATGCGAAAGTTTGTGAGGATGTTTGTTACTCTTTCACGCAAAAACTACTGAATGGATTTGGATGGGCACACAGTTAGTTTAGAACCTGGATTAACATATAGAATTTTTATCCCGGTAGTATGATCCTCGTGGAACAATTATCGAACAGCACGCGGGTGAAACCGCGGGCATATGCTAGTACCTACTGCATATTTGTTCCCTTTCGATTCTGAAAAGAGGACGACCATTCTTCGTAATCACCGATCCGTTTACCCGCGTTAAAACGGCCATCGTGCAACATTACCCCGTGACTGTTCACATATCGAGCCATAATGAGGCAAAGAGAAAGGCACACTCGCTATGTATACTTCCAATATTTTAATTGCTTGCATACATACGTCTCATTTACATTTAGGAGCCGTAATGCATAACTTTCAGTAATATTATGTAACAAGGTCAGTAAAATTATTCAGTACCGAAATACTTGCCGTCTCGCATTTATAAATCACCATCAGTATAATTTAATGTGTTTTTAGCTAGCTGCGTACTACTATTTCATGCAATACTTCAAATATTTCATGCGACATATTCCCATGCGTACTATAACTTTATTTATGACCTTGTTGATGCTTGTTTGGTATATACAAGGTGTAACACAATAAACGCATGACCCTTTTTTTTGGGCGGGTGGAAAATCATCAAATAACCCCTCCCGCTCTTGGGCAGAGCGAAAGGGCTGAGACCATTAACTGAATTTGTTCTATTACCTCCCTCTCCTAGTGAGGAGGCCTTAGTCCCTGCAGGGGGAACAATATAGGCTGATGATGATAATGATGATGACTTTTGGAAATTCGTCAGTTATTTGTTTTGGCCCAGTGGTGGCGACCATGACTTAGGAATAGTCCTTCTCCTCATCATCAAATGCCGACGGGAGGAGTCAATTGATGATTTCCCACCTTTCATAAAAAAAAATGGTTCGATCCCAGGCAGGCGCATTACTTTGTGTAATTTATTTGATCACCACTGCTCTCACAAACGTTGAAGGAAAACATGGTGAGGAAACCAGCATGTCCTAGAACCGAAAATTTTAAGACTTGTGATTGTGACATCTACCAATCTGCACTGGGCCAGCGAGCGTTGTAGTTTATAGCCCATTCCCTCTCAAAGAGAGGAGGTCTGTGTCTCAGCAGTGGGAACAATTAATAGGCTGACTTTGTTTTGTTTAAAGTTGCATCCACACCGCAGTAAACTTTTGTGTAGCAACACTGTGCAACACGGTAAGATTAGGTTTAATTATTGCAGTACGGTTAGCATCATCTTTGTTACCGATTCGCGCGTCAGTGTTGGCTAGTTTTCTGTTGTTGTTATATTGTTTTTGGACATTATTGTTACAACGCCAAGCGTCTAGTTATTGTGACCGCACTATACTATTCTGTAACTTATGTGACTATACTTGTTACTATGTATTGAATGTTACTCGTCGCCTCCATACCTCCAATCTATATATATATATATTATATAAATAAAAAGAGAAGTCCTGACTGACTGACTGCTGACTCATCAACGCCCAACCCAAACCCTTGGACCTATAAAGCTGAAATTTTGCACAGAGGTACCCTTTATAATGTAGACAAGGAATAAGGAAGGATTTTCCGGAATTCAACCCCTAAGGGAGTTAAATAGGGGATGAAAGTTTTTATGAAAAATCGTCATTTTTTATATTTTCCGACATCCACGCGGGCGAAGCCGCTGGCAAAAGCTAGTAACATATATTTACAAAATATAACAAAGAGTAACTTTCAACAACAAGCGAGTTACATATGTTCATATTATATATGTATGTTCGCGAACTTTTGCAGGCAACAGCGCGTCTCATTTGTGTCGGCATGGAAGACAATGTGTCGACTGTTTTCAAAAGTTATGCTATGTCGGGGCTGCGGGTTGCTCGAAAGAGATTCTGCGGCTCTGGACATAAAGGGCTAAGAGGGAACATGGGTAGTTTTTAGTCAGTAAAAGTCTGACACTCCCTTATACCACTCCGCCCAGTAGACAGGAGTCATTTGATACTATCTCCCACCCTCCAAAAAAAAAAGGCAAAATGAGTTAAGTAACATTATTAACACGGTCACATACTAACAATATACTAACATTAAATAACATTTTGCATTAAAAAAAAAAAAAATTATATGTTGTGAGTTGCGCAGGAACGCTAGTATTCAAGCAAAGCAAACAAGTAAATCGCGTTTGTCGCAAATCGCATAGCCTGAAACCGAGAACGGAGCCTCATTACCTCAATGCCATTTTGTAAGTCAAAGTTTAGTACAGTTAGGGTCTGATAGAAGAGCCATAGACTCAAACTGAGTATCAGAACATGATCTTAATACATACAGCCATTATATGAATTCATAATATCACGCCTGTAATCCTCGAAGGGTTAGGCAGAGAGGTACCTTAACTCCTATTTCCCCTGTTATGTATAAATCTCATGTAATAGGGGGCGAGCCGAATACCATCAACCGAGTACGAATCCAGATCTCGTGGCTGGAGTCAGAGCACTCTATCCATTAAGAGGCCAACAGGAGTAAAACGCGAGTTTTATAATGCGTAAAAGTTTATGATTCACTGCAGTAAACAAAATCAGAAAAATATATATTATTCTTCAGGATATATGCTAGTAATATAGTGTTGTGAAAACATAATACAACTAACTTTGCTCTATAGAATAAAATCACGAGGATACCTCTAAAAATTTCTTTTAACGAGTAAAAACCATACTAAAATACTGTCATCGTTCTTAGTTTTTTGCCAAATAATTCTTCAAGCAACATACTAAAATCTAGTGTTTTACTTTTTTAGTCCAAATAGTTTTTTTGTAAATCGCAAAATATCACTAATTTCGCACTATTCGGCCGCAGCGAAAGACGTAACAACCGCTTTGTAGTGCAAGCAGAAGTTTGAACCAGCACAAATAGAGTTGCTAATTTGAGGTAGTATGCTATAGGCTCTTAATATAAATTAAAGTACCTACCGTAAGTCGTGACATTCTACCTAGGTACGTGAAACGTACTCGTAGTTAATCCAAGTTATAACCTTATTATCATAAATATCATCGCTTTATTGCATGCACTTTAACTTTTATGACGCTGTCCTTATCCGGTAAGTGCATGTCGTATATTCAAATAAAATGTTAATGTCAGATATGTCCATGTACGCCCGCCGGGGCTGCAGGTTGTTCGAAAGAGATACCGCGGCCTCGGCACAAAGGGCTAAGAAGGAACATGAGTGGCTTTTAGTCAGTAGAAGTCTGACAATCCCTACCGCTCAGCCCAGAGCGGGAGGAGTCATTTGATGATTCGATGATTCCCCCCCCCCCCCCACCAAATAAAGGTATGTCCATCTAGTAGGTGTGTATTGTGCAAAGTACGTGGCTCCTACTGTTTGTTACGTAGTTACCGTAGAGGTCGTATATACAGTGTGTAATTTTAGTCGAGGGACATATTGAAGGAGGGGATTCAGTATTCGATTCTCGTCCGAAATATGTAAAAAATACCTTAATTTGTGACGTAATTGACCCACGGCCCCCGCACGCTCTCCAGATCTCAATTTATTAGATGTTTCTTTTTCGCCATTGTCCTTACGCCAGTTTCAAAATATGAAGGGAAAATGGATTATACCTAAAAGTCATTGATCCGCGCACATTTTCTGTGATAAACGTAAGGGTGGCGAGACTTTTCCGAAATATTTGGTATGGTTCTGTCTGTTATTTATCAGTGTTTCTTTTTAATCTATTGCATAGATTCTATCGCGGGCCTTGGGTTGAGTTGAGCGTGGAGAGCGAATCCAAAGATTCAACATTCAAGGTTGCTATGGTTACGGAAAATAACAAGGTTGTCAACTGAGGTTGTCAAATTAAATAATTGTTTGTCTCTCTGCTTTCTCCTTCTAAAATATTCTTACTCGTATAAATTGTGTACAAAGTGTTTTAAATATGAATAAACAAAGTGCATTTATTAATGAAGAAAGTCACGAAAAAATAGTGAAAGAAAATTAGTGAGGAGTGAAGTGAGTAGGTACTCTATAAACATTAATTTTATTATTAGTACGCATCTATCATAAGTTTTATTGGTTTTTGCATTACTATTCTGCGAATCGGTCTAAAACGATTCGTTTTCTTATAAAATATCTAAAATAAAATAAATAATTTTCATATTTTTCAATGTTATGACACTTACGTCAGGCTGTCAATACTGTTTCTTTTAAATTTTCTGTCATAGAGTTTCTTACTAGCTTACTTAGTCTATGAAGGTTAGTTTTGATTTATAATGTAAGTACATCGCGCGAAATTCGAAGATCAAACTCTTAATATCGTTATTTTTGTTCAAATTTTTTGAATGAATAATTATTTTGGTGTGTAATTACACTATTAATACCTAATTATTTATATCTATTATTGCATAAGTTGATAAAAAATGCTATGCAATAGCTTTACCGCGGCAGTCTCCGAGTGCCACACGTTTTTTGTTTATATTTTTATTATAGTATCATATAAGCATGTCCAATTGCGGGTTTCAATATGTCCCTCGTTTAAAATTACATACTTACTGTCTAAGATTAATACTGGCTGATGACTGTCACTTAAGCGGAGTGTCGGTATCTCTGGTTGATGTGGCGTCTGCCTATTGATAACAGCCAAGCCAAAGGCTCTGGCAAATCAGAGGTCCATAGGCGGCATAAAAACTCTGACAAGTTAAGCAACAATCATACGATAAAGAAGATATCGATAACATTTTGTAAAAGGGAAGCCGCTGCTTTTACAACTGGAACGACGAACTGCTAATACTGCTATATTCTGACCCAACCCTGGAAATATTAAAGACACTAAATAACCAGAGAGCCATCTATTAAAAGTAATCCTCCACCGATATATTTATTAAAGAAAAAAGCGCTGCAGAAACATGTAACACCTAGTCAAAGAGAAATAAAAGACTTGTAGAGCGGACACTCGAAGCTCGAGCTCTACACTCGAAGTTGTAGACGATTATGTCTATTGGGACAAACAGTCCAGTTAGGTAGGTCCAACTTTGAGAAAGAGGTCAATCGTCGAATCCGACTCGGCTGGGCAGCGTTTGGGAAGCTGAGAAGTATCTTCTCGTCCAACTTACCCCAGTGTCTCAAGACGAAAGTCTATGACCAGTGTGTGTTGCCAGTGATTACATATGGGACCGAAACGTGGTCGCTCACAATCGGCCTCATCAGAAGGCTTAAAGTCACCCAAAGGGCAATGGAGAGAGTTATGCTCGGAGTTACCTTGCGCGATCGAATCAGAAATGAGGACATCCGCATGAGAACCAAAGTTACTGACATAGCCCGAAGAATCGCCAAACTTAAGTGGCAGTGGGCAGGGCACATTGCTCGCAGAACGGATGCCCGATGGGGCCGGAAAGTTCTGGAGTGGCGACCGCGAACCGGAAGACGTTGCGTTGGACCACTAGGTGGACCGATGACCTGGTGAAGGTTGCAGGGATCCGCTGGATGCGAGACGCACGGGACCGGTCAATGTGGCGACACTTAGCCTATGTCCAGCAGTGGACGTCTTTCGGCTGAAATGATGATGATGATGAGAGCGGACAATGTTTTCATACACAAAATTTTGGTCTCGAACATTTTCGATGTTGACACACGAATGCATGCTACCTGCCAAGCTGTATGACACTATACAGAGATATAGACCGATTTGCTATTTTCTTCGTCTTCGTTTTTTAATAGTATTTCGTTCGTAAATATTTGAATGTCTTTTCTTCTAGTAGACAACTAAGTAGACACTCTTGTTCAAGTTGTGATACTTGTTTTCTGTAAGTCTTGTCAAACACATGTTGTACATGACATATCTACATATTTTATGCGCGATACGTGTTTATAACAATTTTGTATACTATACATGTAACATGTTTGGAAGTCCGTGTTTACACAAAACAAGTCTTGATATTTTGTTTTCAACAAGTCTTGTAAAACTTTTCAACATCCTGTCGTATTTAAAGTATGTTTTATTACGGGAATATTCTGGATGAGGCTGTCACAAGAATGTGGAAGCTCCACATTCTTGTGACAAGATGCTAGCTAAAGAAGATACATGCACAAACAAAAACCAGTTTCAAAAAAATATTATGCTTAACTTCTTAACTCTGTACGCGGGATCCGTTTCTACATTTTTATTCTTTACTAGCTGTGCCCGCGACTTCGTTCGCGTGGTTGTCGAAAACTAAAATGCGTCGCTTAGACAAAAGTACATTAAATCATTGCCCTGCGTTATCTTACTGACGCTTTAGAAAATAAGAATAGGGTAATGCAAAGCACTGACTATGTGTAAAATTAAAGTTAGATGTATGGATGTTTGTTAATCAACCCCGTCAGAACGGCCGAACGGATCTTGATGAAATTTGAAACAGAGTAGAAGACTGAAACCACCAATGTTGTGGGTGGAAAATCATCGAATACCCCCCCCCCCCCCCCGCTCTTGGGCAGAGCGAAGGGGAGTGTCAGACTTGTACTGACCAAAAACCAAACCCATGTTCCTTCATCGCCGCCCCAGGGCGCGGTATCTCTTTCGAACAACCCGCAGCCGCGTGGTTTAGGTAGCCTGACTTGACTCTTACAAAATTTGCACTTTATATTTCACAATCGAATCCCTTGATCCGAAGTGTTTGAGCAAACTCACAATCTTTTTCAAAGACCTAGGTAGGTATCTAACGACACCCCACACTATGGACTTCGCAAGAAAAACATTCCCTCTTTTAAGTGTACCCTAAAAAACTATTTTTTGCGGGATTTTATTTTACGGCGTAACTCATCTGTATATTCAAGCTAACTTACAGCTTCCTAGTACTACGCTATTATCTGTGACCGCGGTAAATGAACAACGCCATCTATCGAAGACGAAGATAAACTGCTAAAATTGAATGCATGGAAAGCGATCAATCACACTATAGGGTTTAGGCTATGTAGACTTTGAAAGCAGCGTCATTTAGACTACCTATCTACAGAGTACCTATAGCTATCATAACTTTTTTAAAGTTATCTTTTGAAGGCATTTATTAATAAGTACCTTATGCGTTTAATAGATGTCGTTACATGTCTCATTCTTGATCATAATGATAAAGTTATTCTTGAAAACTATAAATTGAAATATCTTTTGATAGAGAGCACCGATTAAGATGAAACAAAGACTAAGTAATACCCCAAGTTACGCACAATATTTATGTATAAAAGTTACCTACATTAGTTACGTAAATTTCATGTGATGCTTAGTCATCGAAACAGACAAACAGATAAACAGACAAACAGACAAAAATTCCAAAAATGCTGGAAATGAGTTCTGTTGGTTATACTATAACACCCTGACAATTTTTTTTTTAAATATTTTCAATGTACAAAAATATTTTGTCTACAGATTTATTATATGCATGTATAGATTTCTTGTAGCCACGGATCCCGGGATCCGTGGAGACAATTTTTTTTTTTTTGTAGAAACGGATCCCGGGATCCGTGGAGACAAATCGCCGGGATCCGTGTTACGTCAAATCGGATCCCGGGATCGGTGGAGACAGACCCCAGAGACCTATGCCCAGCATTGGATGAAGTCGAGCTGTGGATGATGATGATTGTATGATTGATCTCCGTTGATAATATTCATGGTGTCGCACAGTGGTTCAGATAGTATGGCGTTGCGACGCCATACTATTTACCCACGACGGAACGGAGACGGTATATGCGTTTGGGGTGAGATGTTGTTTGTTTGTGTGTTTGTGCAAATACATGTTGCCATTTTTCTCCAAAACTACAAGTCCGATTTTGATTCAGTTTTCAGTTATGGGTTTAGGTTTGATTGGTGCATGTTCTTAGATAAAAAAATAAAAGTAAAAAGTTTAAAATAAAAAAACCCAAGAATGTCCGTCGGGAGCTGAACATTGCAAAACTAGTTCATTTAATGGCAGCCCCCGACGGACATTCTTGGGTTTTTTTAAGGCGGGTGTTTTATGTTATTTTATCCTTTTTTCAATAAATTTTTAACCGTCGTGGGTTTTTTCAAAATTTTTAATTTTGCTTTTTTTAAATAAAATATTTTAACGAAAACACGACGTATGAATCACATATTGACTTGATTGAAATATTAGACTTTATTGATATTTTTTGTAGAACTCGTTTGTACTACGTTCTAATTTGTATACAAAGTTTTACTAAATTAAAAAAAAAAACCGACTTTGAACCACTGTTCGCCGCCATAAAATTTGCTTAGTCTGAAAACTTTGAAGAATATTTTATGATTCGCTATGTAACGCGGGCTAAGATGTATCTATTTTATTAGCATTTAGGTTCATAGATGACGTAAACGCCAATCCCCAAAACGCAAATGCTTTTAAAGAGTAGGTTCCGATTTCTGATCGGACTAATGTGTCCATTAAGCGAAGGTTCTTGCATCCGTTTGAATTCGATCGAATCAACTGGAACATTATCAGTCAAACATACGTATACTTACGCCTTTCCCCAGGGGGTTAGGCAGAAACCGCAGAACGCCACCTACTACGATCCTTACATACTCGTTCTTTTCAGTTGTTTTTTTTTTTTTTTTTTTAATTTTGTCTTTTTGTTATGTAATACTGTAATAATTCCCTCGGGCTCATGAAGCACATAACCAGGTTATGTGCTTCATGCTCGGGCTTAATGTAGGTAGGTACATAACCCACTTTTATTTCTAACTTTCTTTTTTAATGTAACCTAAATTATTTATGGTTGTTGTACTTGCCCTTTATTTTTCTGCGAGTGCTGTGCAAGTGTGGACTTCTGTAAGTGACAAATTCACTATGCTTTAAACTGTTTGTGATGTAATTATAATTTATGTATGTTCTTAGTGAGTAAGTCGTTGAAGTGCCATAAATATAAATAAAATAAATAAATAAATACTCGCTCCCTTTGCCTCGTCCACATTCATACATTTAGTCATACACGCACGCCAGTTGTTAGTACTACGCACCTATCCTTTCTAAAAAACCTCACCAAAAAGGTCAGTGTATGTCTGTCTAGGGCCTAGGGCGTCCCCTCCGTCTGCCTCTGACGGCATTTAACAAATGTTTGAAATAAACAACTCTTAGATTAAGAACGGGATGTTTTGAATTCCAATTAACTTAACCATTAGTAAAGCTGGATTAAACTCTGACGTAATAACTCTACTAAGTCTTTGTTATCTCGAAGCACTATAAATAAATGAAGACAGCAATTACCGGCTTTTATAATATTCAGTCTGCGATGCAACGATTTGTTACTAAGAATTATCACGAGCTCAAATGTTATTAAACAACGGCAAAGCCAACGCTAAAAGCTTGTTGGAATAGAATACTAAATCAGGACTCGAAGAGGATTTAATAAATTCATCATCAGCCATTTGACGTCCACTGCTGGACAAAGGCCTCCCCCATAGAACGCCATAAAGATCGGCAGCCTGCGGTTTGCATCCACCGGTTGCCCGCGACCCTCACGATGTCGTCGGTCCACCTGGTGGGAGGCCTGCCAACGCTGCGTCTTCCGGTTCGTGGTCGCCACTCGAGAACCTTTCTTCCCCATCGGTTGTCCGTTCTTCGAGCGATGTGGCCTGCCCATTGCCACTTCAACTTGCATATTCTGCGAGCTATGTCGGTGACCCTGGTTCTTCGGCGAATTTCCTCATTCCGGATTCTGTCGCACAAAGAAACTCCGAGCATAGCCCTCTCCATGGCTCGTTGCGTGACTCTGAGCTTTTCTAAGAGGCCAGCAGTTAAGGACCATGTTTCTGTGCCATAAGTCATCACTGGCAACACACACTGGTTATACACCCTCGTTTTGAGACACTGCGGAATTTTGGACGAAAAGATGTCGCGTAGTTTCCCGAACGCTGCCCATCCGAGTTGGATTCTTCGGGCGACCTCTTTGTCGAAGTTCGATCTACCCAGTTTAACAGTTTGTCCCAGGTAAACATAACTATCAACAACTTCGAGAGTATCGCTCCCAACAATTACCGGTACGGGTGGAACACGGTCATTAAACATGACTTTCGTCTTGTCCATGTTCATCTTAAGACCCACCTGTTGAGAAACGTTACTGAGGTCTCTGAGCATTGTGTTTATTTCCTCCAGCGATTCAGCCATGATGACTATATCATCGGCAAAACGAAGGTGAGTGATATATTCGCCGTTGATGTTGATGCCGAATCCATCCCATTCCAAGAGTTTGAAAACATCCTCCAATGCGTTCGTGAACAGTTTCGGAGAAATAACGTCTCCCTGTCTCACGCCTCTTTGCAATTGGATTGGTTTCGTGCTCTCGTCCTGTAATCGGATCGACATAGTGGCGTTTCTACACATACACTTCAGCACTTCGATATACCTATAGTCGATACGGCACCGCTGAAGAGACTGTAACACCGCCCAGGTTTCGATCGAATCGAAGGCTTTTTCATAGTCCACAAACGCTAGACATAATGGCCGATTATACTCCTCAGTCTTCTGTATAATCTGGCGGAGCGTATGGATGTGGTCCATGGTGCTGAAGCCTTTTCGGAAACCGGCTTGTTCGGGAGGCTGGAAGTCATCAAACCTGCGTTCGAGACGGTTCGTAATGACCCTCGAGAACAGCTTGTACACATGGCTCAGGAGTGAGATGGGTCTATAATTCTTCAATAGGGTGTTGTCACCTTTTTTGAAGAAGAGCACCACCACACTCCTGTGCCATGCTTCTGGCGTAATACCTTCGAGTATGACGGAGTCAAACAGCTTCTGGAGGATTAAGAGTACTGGTTTTCCACCCGCTCGCAGAAGTTCTGTCGTGATTCCATCATCCCCCGGCGCCTTGTTGTTCTTAAGCTGTTGGAGGGCCATTCTAATCTCATACAGGCTGACGTCTGGGATATCCTCAGTGTAGTGTCGGGTCAGTTTCGCTCTGGTGTCCTGAGCTGAACTGACAACGGGCTGTCGGGTCGAGGTGTATAACTGTCCATAAAACCTCTCTAGCTCTTCCAGGATCTCTGGCTTCGATGAGATGATACTGCCGTCCTCGATCTTCAGTTTTGTCATTTGGCTTTGCCCAATAGACGCATTCTTCGCGAACACTTTGGAGCCCTGATTTCGCTCGATTGTGGTCTTAATACATTGAGTATTATAGGACCGCAAGTCGTGTCGCATGGACTTTGAGATGCGCCTATTGAGTTTGCCATATTCCGACATATCTACCGAAGATTGCAGTCTCATCTCAGACCGGTCTTCCATCAACTGGATTGTGTTTGCCGAGAGCTTTTGAGGCTTTTTCCGGCGTGGGATATTGAAGAACTTATACCCCACTGCATGGACAGTTTCCACCAACCCGTTGTTTAGCTCGTCCACTGTTTCGCATTCGGTTAGGCATTGGAAGCGATTATGCAGTTCGAGTTGAAAGCTTTCGGGATTTAGGATCTGGGCAGGATTTGGACGGAGCGTGGACTTCACCAGACGTGACCTCTCAAGCTTAACATCGATATTCAATGTGCCTCTGACAATACGGTGATCGCTACCGGTTTTCACCCTGCCGATCACGGAGACATCATTGAATGTTTGCTTCTTGGTCGTCATGATGAAGTCGATCTCATTTTTGATGGAACCATCAGGGCTTATCCAGGTCCACTTTTTAGTCGGGCGCTTCTGGAAAAAAGAGTTCATCGAATAGAGTCCCTCCTTTTCCATGAAGTCAACCAGCCTCTGGCCCCTCTGGTTCCGCTGTCCATAACCATATTTCCCCACTCTCAACTCATCGCCATTCCGTGTGCCCACCTTTGCATTGAAGTCCCCCATCACAACTGTAAAGTACGACTTGGAGGTATGCATGGCTTTCGATATATCCTCATACATAGCCTCCACTTCATCGTCAGGGTATGTCGAGGTCGGCGCATATACCTGTATGACCTTCAGCGAATACCGATCGGTGATTCTGAGTATAAGGTATGCTACCCTGCTCGACACACTATCGACCTTTACTACGTTGTTAACGAGGGGCTTACGGACGAGAAACCCAACACCACCCTGGGATTTTCGGTCTCCTTCCCGGAAGAAGAACATGTTGCCGGAATCCAGGATTATCGTGTCCTGACCCTCTCGTCTTATTTCACTCAATCCCAGTATGTCCCATCGCAACTTGCTCAATTCCTCCTCCAGCTCGACAATCTTTTCGTTGGTCCGCAATGTGCGGATGTTGTGTGTTGCCAGGGCCAAAGTCCGTTGGGGGTGGTAGCGGGGTATCTGCCGGGGATTCTTAGCACCCCCTGCTCCACCGTTACCTGACCCGCTACCGAGGTCAGGAATAGTGGAGCCGCCGGGGACTGGGGGCCGTGTGCTTAATCTGTCTGACATTTTAAGGGGGGAGTTGCCATAATCCCCACGCTTGGCAGGCGTCTTGGGGATCGCAGTGAAGTTGTTAAGTACACAGAAGCCGCTGCTGCCCGACTTCCGGATTTTTCCCTTAGTCGCCTTCTACGACACCCTCGGGATGAAATGGGTGGGTGCTATTCTTGCCCGGACACCCCACGGGGCAAAAAATTTTTTTTAATAAATTAGTGCAGTTTAACTCTTGGGATGGGCAACACAACGCAATTCATTATAGGTAGAGGGTACATCTCTAGAGACGTAGGTACCTATGATTAATTAATTTAGGTGGCAATAGAATGGAACTGAAAAATTCAAGTGTATTTAGAGTTTACCCAAATGGTTTTCTACGTAAATACTAAAGTTGTACTGTTTACCCGTTCGTCTTTTTCGCTTCATCTAAATCCAACCGTTATAGGTAGGCACTTGAATTTAGGCAGAAGAAAGAATGCTAGATACTGCACGGTGCTACGAAATCCATCGTGTGTGAGTCGGACTCGCACTTGACTGGGTTTTAAATTGTATTAGACACTTGAAAGCGTGTATGAGTCCACAACATGTTATAATGAAAAAGTATAATAAAAAGAGAAATTAAAAAAGTAAGTAAAAGCAAACATTTTATGTTAATATAAAAGCGCTATAGATTTTCTAAAGAAACCTTTTTTTTACTTTAATCTTCGATCCCCTTTCAAACACCGTACAGAGTGTACAGTCAACAGCAAAAGTAGATGATCAAAATCAGAAATTCAATACTAATGAACGGAGTTCGCGTCAGAACTGTGTGGCGTCGAAGTGATTCAAAAGTATGTGATTGTAATTTATACCAAACATTTACTACTAGTACAACTGCCATATATTCATGATCAGTTTTGACTCCAAAAGTTAATAAACTTTATTCATGTCAATGTTCAAAAGTAGCTGATGTGATACAAAACATAATTCAATAAATATTATTATCTTTGCATGTTTGTGAATTTATGTCAATGTTCAAAAGTAGCTGATGTGATACAAATCATAATTCAATAAATATTATTATCTTTGCATGTTTGTGAATTTTTGTCAATGTTCAAAAGTATCTGATGCGATACAAAATCATAACAGACTCAATGATTGCTTTTGCCCAGTCGGCTACAATATTATC
Source organism: Diarsia mendica (assembly GCA_949316265.1). Taxonomy (NCBI): domain Eukaryota; kingdom Metazoa; phylum Arthropoda; class Insecta; order Lepidoptera; family Noctuidae; genus Diarsia; species Diarsia mendica. Next base: position 19,754,919 of record OX438897.1, read on the forward strand.
ATCATTTCAGCCGAAAGACGTCCACTGCTGGACATAGGCCTCCCCTAAGTGTCGCCACGCCGGTCCCGTGCGTCTCGCATCCAGCGGATCCCCGCAACCTTCACCAGGTGCACGGTCCACCTAGTGAGAGGCCTTCCAACGCAACGTCTTCCGGTTCGCGGTCGCCACTCCAGAACTTTCCGGCCCCATCGGCCATCCGTTCTTCGAGCAATGTGCCATGCCCACTGCCACTACAACTTGGTAATTCTTCGGGCTATGTCGGTAACCTTGGTTCTCATGCGGATGTCCTCATTTCTGATTCGATCGCGCAAGGAAACTCCGAGCATAGCCCTCTCCTTTGGGTGACTTTAAGCCTTCTGATGAAGCCCATTGACGACCACGTTTCGGTCCCGTATGTAATCACTGGCAACACACACTGGTCATAGACTTTTGTCTTGAGACACTGGGGTAAGTTGGACGAGAAGATACTTCTCAACTTCCCAAACGCTGCCCAGCCGAGTCGGATTCGACGATTGACCTCTTTCTCAAAGTTGGACCTACCTTACTGGACTGTTTGTCCCAGGTACACATAATCGTCTACAACTTCGAGTGTAGAGTCTCCGATCTTTATAGGACTGGGTGTAACATGGGCATTAAACATAACCTTGGTTTTGGTCCATGTTCATTTTTAGACCCACTCTTTCGGAAGCTCTACTGAGGCCATCGAGCATTATACTGAGGTCCTCCATGGTCTCAGCCTCATGGCTGATACGATATAGTGGTCATCCACTATATCGTCGGCAAATCGAAGGTGAGTGGTGTACTCGCCCTCTCCAGTCCAGAACCTTGAAGACATCCTCCAATACAGCGGTGAACAGCTTCGGAGATATGACGTCTCCTTGTCTCACACCTCGCTGCAGAAGGATAGGTTTCGTGGTCTGGTCCTGAAGCCGGACTGACATGGTGGCGTTGGCTACAATATTTTAAAACCGAAAGGTAGATTGATATTTTTATTAAAGATAAAAATATAAATCTACCTTCCGGATTATTTATAAATTTGTATTGACTTGTTGCGCTTTTGTCGCACTGTTAGCGTTGAGTGCGTCTGTTATCAAATGCAAATATGCAAATTTTTATCCAATTCATCTGTTTATCCGTTAAACATGACAAATTAAATTAATGGGATAATTAAAAAATAATTATGGATGAATTATTTGCCTCATGATTACGTGGCCTCAGTTTCATCATTACATTTTTGATTTTAACTGTTCACTAGTTTTGAATTTTTTTTTCACTTTTTTGTTCTGGAGCGAATTGAGTTTATAACTTTTGGATTCAAAACTGATCACGAATTTATGGCAGTTGTAGTAGTAGTAAATGTTTGGTATAATTTACAATCACATACTTTTGAATCACTTCGACGCCACACAGTTCTGACGCGAACTCCGTTCATTAGTATTGAATTTCTGATTTTGATCATCTACTTTTGCTGTTGACTGTACTTGGTTCGTTTATTTTCCTAATCATGACGAAGTGCAAGCTTGGAGAGTGGAAACTTATTAGAAAATGAATACTAAGACTTAGAAGATATTAGAAGTTTTGTTAGAAGCCGTGGAGTTTGGTACTTATAGATAGCTCTTCTTCTTCATTGAATGGCTAACCATTCAATGAAGAAGAAGAACTATCACACCACTGTCTATCAAACTAACTAAACCGAACCGTCCACCGAACCGAACCACCGAACTATCTACTAAAAACTCTGACATCAATTTAGGCACTAATGCCTAAATTGATGTCAGAGTTTTTATGACGCCCATGGGCTGACTTGGCTTTACATGCTGCCGAGAAATATCTCTAAGCGTTTTTATATAACTTTTACTCTAGCGTTCTTCTTCTTCTTATCGTTCTTCTTATTGCAAGCATCATTATTGCAACCGAACACTCTACACTAATAACGATGCTACGAATGTCGCTAAGTCGTAAAATTTCTTTAATAGATTTTCAACCTTATTTTAACAGCATAGGGTTGAAAATCTATTAAAGAAAGTTTACGATTTTTCGTCTTAACGACATTCGTAGCGTCGTTATTAGTGTAGAGACTGCCTGCCCCGGGTTCGGTTCCCGAGTCGGGTAAACTATTATTGATATTTTCTATAAGGAATTTCTCAGAAGCTGCCTGGTTTTGTGCCCGGTTGATGGTAATTGGTATTAGGCTCATGCTCATGCTTCAAGCAATTTTGTCATACCTATTATTGGAATCAAATATAAAACAATTAATACAACTTAGGACCCAGTAATATTAATGCCAATAATCCGTGGTGCTAGGCAACTGGGCTTATCCCAGTTGTATATACGTCCCTGTGTGTCTATTGGCCTTGTTCTGTTCTGTCTCCTGCTGATATGGAGGGAAGTGGAAACTATGTATTTTTCCTACTCCTTTTTTTTTTTTGGTGGATGGAAAATCATCAAATGACCCCCCCCGCTCTTGGGCAGAGCGAAGGGGAGTGTCAGACTTCTACTGACTAAAAACCGAACCCATGTTCCTTCTTTGCCCTTGTGCCGAGGCCACGTCATCTAGTACTCCGCTATTCTTTTCTGATTAATTTCGTTGCGGGATCCAAGACAGTTAAATCATTTCTCTGGGACTTCGTCGAGCTTCATTGTCTCGGCGCTTTTCTTGTGGTCGCCACTGTTGATTCTGGCTAACAGGAGTTACAGTGGTTTGGGAATAGTGTGGCGGTATTAGGCTCATAACATAGGTAACTGGTGAATTGTGGGAGTACACTTCTGCTTAACCCTTCGGGGATTATAAGCGTAATGTTATGTTATGTATAATTAGCCTTAAACGTTCCCACTGCTGGTACAGCGGACTAATAATGTCAGACTTCTTCGAACTCGGTTTACTTACAGGTAACAAATTTCCCAGGTAACAAATGACAAAACTAACCGTGTAATAGTTTTGAACTTATCGACGGTTGATATCTACACAAAACCAACGTTTTGAATGGCGATCAATTTGCCGTTATCCCTGCAGTTTATTGCATCAATTGAACCGCGCGATCCGGGATTAAATTGACGAAGCGGTTATCGATAAATTACTCGTAGCTAATACAGCACTAGCGATTGTGCTTTTCGATATTGCGTTAATATCTTCGATAGATTTGAAAAAAGGTTAAATTTTAAATCAATGCTCTCTCTCATGAGGTCCTGGGATCGATTCTCGGGTTGGACAAAGTGTTATTGGGTCTGGATCTATGCCCGGTTGATGGCAATAGGGCTACAGGAATGTTGCCTGTTATGCATCTTGCATCTTTAAAGCAGTTTTGCATCTTGTTTGTCTAGTAAACTCTTCAGAACGATAAGTTTCAAAATACTGTACCAGTAACGAAATATTCGACATTTTGTAGAGGTCTTAAACGAACTACAAACTGAAATATCGTGCCTCTTGTGACGAAAAGCGGTTTAAAGGTTGCAACCAGATCAAAAAGTAACAAAATGAAATAGCAAAATAAAATCCATGCTCAAAACAATATTTTACAAAGCAATACACATGACTTTGTGGATTACTGTACAGTTGCCAGTTTAAAAATAATATATAAATATAAGGTCCCATTAAAATAGGTGGACAAATTTTAACACAGCGTTCAGTAGGTCTAACCAAAGATATCTAAACAAAAAAAACATTAAATGAAGTGATTTTTTTTTATTTAAAATAATAAATTGCCGGCACTCTAGAACAAACACAACATCCTTTATGAGTAGGTACTTAAATGCGTTTTTCTTATTATTTTTTTTACCATCGTCCTTATTTTGGTGGTCTGAATGATTCCTGAAATTTTGTCCACCTATTTTAATGGGACCTTATATAACATAAAAATAAAAATATAACATTTTCCGTGCCAGTAACAACGGAAAGCTTCGACAGGGCAGACGTTTAGACGTATAGTGTTGCACAAAGTAACATAAAGCTTTGAGCGTTAGAAAATTGAAGTGGAAGAAATTGCACACGAATAAATATTTTAATAACACATGAAACGGTTAGCTTGTTTGATGAAATACTACACTGAGGATCTCATAGCTAAATGATCAGACGCTCGGGAAGATTAAGGCGCTAACAGCGCCGAAACTAGCGCAACCACGTCTTATTTCTTTTACTCTAAAATCATATCAAATTTGAAAAATCCAAAACACTATCATGCTAGTAAATAACCTGTAGTATTTTAAAATCACTTTTCATGATTCTAGACTTGATTAATAAAGAAAATTAATAATAATAATAATATTCCACAACTATCACACAACGCCATCTAGTCCCAAGCTAAGCAGAGCTTGTGACTAGATGAAAAAAACAAAACCTTGCTTGCTTGCTTGCTTGTGACTTGTGAAAATTACTGATTAAGACCACTTTTATTTTTAATCATAATTCTCTTAATTTATCAATTTAATTTAAAAGAAATAAGATGTGGGCACTTCGCTCAAGGTCGCTGGCATTTAGTGTCGCCTTAAGGTTAAGCCGCGCTGTCTGAGACCATGGCTATTTAACCACCCATTTATATACATACTTAGTTTCCTCCGTGCCTCGGAAAGCACGTTAAGCCGTTGTTGGTCCCGGCAGTCATTTTGTAGATTTTGGTCAGTCGTAATAGCAGGTAGTCAGTGAGGTCCGGATATTGAGTCGTACGTATTTTTTAAAGAACCCAATCGACTTTTGGAAATAGTACATTTTGATACAAGTGCGGAAAGTTTGTTATTGCATTCGAGGCAGATTGAACCCCCGAGCCGTATGGCGAGGGTGTTCATGGGGTCGAGAAATGCAATAACAAATTCCCACGTGTATCAAACGACGTTTTTCAATACACTTTCAAAGAAATTAACTAAAAACGTTATATGTTTTTGTCAACAAATTTGATGAGACTATGGTTTAATTTACTTTTTTTCCGCGGTTTGATTTCGCCAGGTTGAAAAAGAAGCAAAGGTATAAAGCTGCCAAACAGCCTCACAGGAAAAATATAAAATTCAAATATTTTTTTATTAAGAACACAAAAAAAATGTTTATTTGTTCATAAAAAGTAAATAATTGTTTAAAATATTTACGTTTATTAATAGTATTCTTTTTACAAACACAATTTAAATATTCAAAAAATATTTACGCTGTAAAGACGCAGATCAAAATGACGAGATTTAAAAAAAAAACACGCCTGCTCTATAATAGTCAGTGGTGTTTTTTTTTTAATTTCTTATGTTTTAATCGAATTACCGCTGCTTTAGGATTACAGCGTGCGGTAATAAGATTACAGCACGCTGTTATCTTATTACCGCACGCGTGCGAAATATGTTGCATGTCGAACCTAATCGTAGTGCAATAAGAGCTAGTTTTCGAGGAAGTGTATTGAAAATAACTTGTTGTAATTTCTTTACGATGAGATGGAAAAACATGGTGCTAGGTATCACAAGTCAGTTGAATAATAATACATGAGTTATACATTATTAATATTGCAGATTGCAGTGCCTATTTTTTTCATCGGTTACTTGAAAAAGATGTATTTCTAAAGTCTTTGATTTTCCCGTTATAACTAAAATAGTATCTAGGTACCCACATAAGTGGGTACTATTACCGAGGTAATAATACCTCGGCGTTAACTGAAGGCTTAAACTATGTACAATTAACCTGTCCCGTATACAATTAAATCACACGTTCAGGTGTGTACAGGCAGGATATTAATATTCGGAATCGTGTCAGTCCAATAGTTCTCGGTACCTAATTGATTGCTTCGTACCCCTCCTTCTCCCCTGCCCGTTATGGAATTCCCTAACTCATACCTACTGATGATATTGTGTTCAATGGCCCATTATGAACTTGCTTCACAAGTTGCGAGCAGTTGAATGCCTCAGTATTAAATTAAAGATATTTAGTACAGAGTGTGTCTATGACTTCGGAAAACCGGAATATGTCCTCCATACGCAACTACGTGTTATGGTTTTCAGACAGAACACTTTGGTAAGGACGCCCCCCGCGTGCGAACAAAACATTTTTCCCTATATCTTATCTCAGTCAACCGTTTTACGTGAAGGTCCAAGGAACAAAATAAGAAGCTCTAGCCTGTATTTCGGCAATACTCGTAGTGCGTTGAATATTATTATTCCAAGTTTTCAATTGTTTCTAATTTCGTCAAAGGTTCAAAAATACGAACGAACGTTGCAGTCAATGGTGCGCAGTTGGCTCAATTACAAAACATTAATGTTGCAGACATGTAGTTTTAAGGGACCAAGTCTGAGATTCATAGGTCAACATGGAAATAATAATTTTCGCTTGAGTGCCAAAGGATGGTTTCTTTTCATAAGTTCCTTGATGGCAAACAAACATTAATCGTATAAAATTATCAGCCAAAAATACAAGGAGCTTAAAACCGTTTTACAGTGTTTTGTTTCAATTTTAAAAAATTCACCCCTAAAACATATATCCTATCCTATTTAAAAATAAATTGCATCCCGCAGTCTTGGCTGGTCAAGTTAGGTTCTTTTGATAGCCTCTATTTTATTCCTATTTAAGAATTTGGGGCCCTCTTGGATAGTGGGGCCCTGGATGGGGCCCTACCCAGTGGCAATAATGACCCTGTATGTACGACGGGCAGAACTTACGTATTTCTAAATTAAAAGCAGGTGCAGCCAGCACCTTAAACTTAATTCAAATTAAGAAATCCTTACACAGGTTCTTCTTTAAAATATGAAGTAAATCAGTCCACAGCATAGCCGGAACGTAATTAGCGCATAGAATTTATCAAGCTAGTATTTAGTACCCCTCGTCAGTGTTGGGATTTTGCCGCGGAACTCGTAATTACACCCACGTCGACTGAATCTAACCATCCATCACGCGGATTATTTATAAAATGTACGAGAAACTCAACGTACAAGTTTTTATATTACTGATATTTACGTGTAGGATGAGTTAGCTGTGAGCTAGTAATATGTAATTTAGTTGCTAGCCTCTTAACTAGTTTTATTTTAACGTAATTTAGACGTAATCTTACCCTTAATGAAATACCTGTGATACCAGTAGGTGTAAAAGTAACGTTTTATGGTTGGACTCAATGTAACGAACTCAACACATTCTACTGATACAAGATCGAGTATGATGTCAATGACGGGAAAAACAAATTCTTTTCTTTCTTAAAGGGTACTTTTACACCCATTATTGTTCTAACCCAGGTCATATTTCATCGAATTCCGTCGTTAAGATTAGAAAGGGTAACAGATGAACAGACAGAGTTACTTTCACATAATTATATCGTATTAGTAATTAAGGAAAACCCGTGCCTGAAATGAAATCCCTGAACGTACGTTCAAGTGTTTGTTTATTTGTGGACGTGTAACTATTATGTAAATAACAAAATTTTCCCTTGTAAATAAACTCTTTATTTTGCCTTATATTTGTTGCTTTGTTTGTTAGATTATTCTGCTTTGTTCGACTTGTGAGTTATAAAACCACGACTCCTTATTAGGCATATACTTTCTATCTTCCTTTCGCTACAAATCAACCGAATATCCAAAACAAACAACGAATACGCAGAATCATTGAGATGAATTTTTAACCAACATTCTAGTTCCTAGTTTGCAACGGAGCGGTTCCCGGCACCACACAATCAGTCAATATGACTTGGATCTGACTGAGGCGGTCGGATGTTGTATCTTGCAATATCGCTTCTCTATTCATATTTGCATATCCTTTGATTTACATACCGTTGCTTGCTGAGCAATGAAATTGGATTTTGTAGTGTTCGTCACTGCGAAATCACGAATAGCTTAGTAAAGGTCTCCGACAAACTTTTACCACGATATAAATAAAAAATGCAATACATAGATAATGCCAGTACTGTATGGTTCTTTTCTTGCCTGTATGATATAGGTACCTAACATCACGCCTGTATGTCCCCGAAGGGTTAAGTTGAGGTGTACTTTATAGTACACCCACATACGGCCAGTTATATTTTTTTAAGTCTCATATACAGTGAAACTTGGTTAAAGTGGGACCTGGATAAGTGAGAAACCTCCATAACTGGAACTCATGCTGAGGTCCCAACACTTTGGCCTGGATACCTGAGACACTGGGTAAGTCGCATACCTCTATAAGTGAGACAAATTTTCAGGTCCCTCTTAACCAGGTTTCACTGTAATAGGGGGCGAGCCTATTACCATAATCCGGGCATAAATCCAGAAGATATACCAAAGGAATTAAGAAGAGGAATGACACAATCAATCATAAACCAATCAAGTGGTTATTAAGTTCAAACCTTTTATTTTAGGATAAAGACCGGGTCTAACTCGTAAAACGGATGATAATAAATAAATGATAGAAACTCACTCAGATTCGGCGAATTCTTTTGCAGGCTAAAAACGATAAACTTATTACTTAAATAGAGCAAAACATTTTTTATTTCAAATCAAATAGGACTTATGGACTTACGAATTTATTCACGACAAGTTTAAAAATAAATCAGAAATGTATGGCTCACAAACAGACAAGTTACACATTTTAAGCTGGCAATATACCTACACACGTCTATTTTAGTCTTCAGGAAATACAGGCGTGTATGAGAAGTAAACAAACAATACTTGTCTTCTTACCTTATGATCTGCAGGAAGTAAGTTATTTTTGTTGTGTCCTTTATTCTTCACCTATATTTTTTTCCACAGATATAGATATACCTACCGCAAGTCGCGGATCTGTATGAAAACCAAGTGTTCCAGTTTCTGACTACCTACGATGACGTCCATATCACACTTATTATACAAAAACATTTTTGCAAAAAAAAACCGACTTGAAAAACACAAAATAGTTAAAAATAAACTTCAGAAGAAAAATCAGCTTCTGAAGGCGGTGACATTTGTTTGTTTGATTTCGTTTTTTTTTTGTCACCGACTTCAGAAGCTGATTTTTCTTCTGAAGTTAATTTTTCACTTTTTTATGTTTTTGAAGTCGGTTTTTTAGGAAAAAATTTCGGTTAAAAATAGACTACATTTATGTGCGTTTAAAGTCTGGAATTGAGTTTTTGAGTTGTAACTGTGTTTTAAACACTATAACTGGCTGCGACTGTAGTCACGTAAAGTCACGTTAAGCTTAAGCTTCCTGCGAATAAGTGCTCCTGAGTTATCCAGGTATATCTACATCTGTGATTTTTCCTATAATAAAATCCTCACCTTGATCTCATTTAAGTCGCAACCCTGTGTAATAGAATTGTATTCAGCAGTGGGTAATAAAGATTCACATCTAATACGATCTACGTGTGCCCTTTATAGAGGTGCTAACATCCGGAGAAGTTTTCACTACGCGGTTGGTGCGAAAAAATAACAAGAAAAGTGTTATGAATGTGGATGGCTAAGACAAGGAGGAGGGCCAAAGACAAGATTCGCGATTCCCCCGCGCGGGCGTAAACGCGTGAACACGTAAACTCAAGGTGCTCTTAATTAAAAAATATTATCCAGTTAAACTGTTATCAACTAAGTTCAAGTTACATATAGTTAGAAAGCTCAGTGAATCGACTACCAAGTTCGTGCATCAACTCTGTATTTTGCGAAAAGACCAACGAGTAAACACAGTTTTATTGTTTACTGCTTTGCAAAAATCACAACGGCCATCGCAAGCGCATGAATCATCGTGTCAACGAGCTTAGCCGAACGCCGTGCCGGGGTCAACGACCGTCCTCCGCACGCCCACATCGCTGCTTGTCACCGCAAGGACACATGCACTGGCGCGGGCGCCCGCTCGTTGTCGTCGTTCGGCGGTTGTTCGAGTCCCGAAGATCTCCGAAGGCGAAACAACTTAGGATACCACATACTCGCGCGTGCAAAACAACACTTGACAAGCTTTAGCTGAGTGAGTAAAACGACTTACGTATTATTTAAACTACTTCACCGCTCATCTTTACCATCACACTGTTATTGAACATCATCGCTTATAGAGGGCACTACATTATTAATGATTACCTTTAACTCTAAACACGAGATCTGCTGAGGAATAGGAAGACCTCTCATTTAGTACACATTATACGGCACTGAATTGGTTCCACAACTCTACTGTAGGGAGGGAGCTAATAACGATGGAAGGCCTGGATAATGTTACTCGTAGAAGACCTTTAAAAAAGTGTAAATCACTAGAAAAAATGGATATGAGTACCTCCATCAACTCGTCATTTTCAGATGAATCTTTTAGTAGAAGACTAGACGTTTCCTCGCATATTACAGCATTATGCCGAGACGAAATGGACTCCGAAATAAGTAAATTAAAGGCGGACTTACAATCTACGCAGGATGAATTAGAAAATGTAATTCTCGAAAATGTAGAACAAAAGAAACATATTGCTCAACTATCTCAGGAAGTTGAAATTCTAAAGCAGATCTGCAGAAGTCCACGAGCAACTTTACATCAGTCAAGCGTGCAAAAATATAAAGTCAAGCGTCGTCTTGCTGAGTCATTCAGGAATTCTCCGCTCAGGTTGCAAAGCTCACCTAGTGATGAAAAACTTCATGCCGACACTCACTCACTGGTCCAACAAGAAAACATACAAAACAATTTACCTACAACAGCACCGGGATGTTTTCAGCAAAGTGATACTGCATCAGTTTTTACTCCACAAAGCAGACAATCATTTGAACACAGTATAGAGATCCCATGTGCTCAAACTTCGTCAACCCTACTAAGTAAAAGTGATCACCAACGCTTGCAAAATTCAACAGCAACTAGTGTTCCAAAAATTATAATTTTGGGAGACCAACAAGTACGAGGTCTTGCCAATCAAATAAAGTTGCAGAGGGATGCCAATAAGTGGAATAACGTGTATTCTGTGTCAGGAGTGTCAAAGCCAAACGCAACTAGTACACAAATATTGTATAAAATAGATGATTATGTAAAAACATTGCACAATGATGACATAGTGATATTGGGTATAGGAAACAATGACAAAAACCCGTATAAATTTCTGTCAGAGTTGATTCCGACCCTTCATAAACTTAAAAATAGCCAAATATTTATTCTAAATATTATTAATAATCCTTATTTAAATTTTAATTTATTGAATCAAAAGCTAAAACTATTTTTGCTTAATTTTCCTAACTGTAAGTTCATTGATACAACTGAGAATATATATAGTCATAATAATTATAAATACACATTTAAGGAAATACTATGTTATAAAATAAATGTAGAAATCGATAATATCAATTTAAAGAAAAGTTTGGACACAGCTTGTACATTAAAACACACAAGCACGTCATCGAGCTCAAACACAAATAGTAGTCACACAAAAGGAACAATTCCATATTATTTTAAGGTACAAATAAAGAACCCCCACCAGCCATTAAAAGCTAATGAAGCTACGGTACCTACACCAAACCCTGATGATCCTAATAAAACCATTTTTTTTCGATGTTAAACGTAAATGTACACTATTTCATCAAAATATTGCCGGTATCTTAAACAAAACAGATTTATTACAAATAACTTTACAAGAACTGCATGCAAACGGTACAATCTTTGATATTCTATGTTTTTCCGAAACTTTCATAAGAAAAGGATCCGAAAGTAACTTAATATTAAAAAATTACAAGCTAGTCTCATCTTTCTCAAGACCTCACCAACGGCGAGGTGGAACCTGCATAATGGTTAAAAAGGACCTTGAATGCAAAGATATTCCCAACTTGGTTACGCCTTTAATAAATGATTTCGAATATTGTGCAACAGAAATCATCACGCTTAAAGTCATTGTTATCTGTATTTATCGTACTCCAAATTCAAATATAAGCCTGTTTTTAAAAAACCTAGAGGCTATTTTAAGGAAAATAACTAAACGTAACAAAAATAAAATAATACTATGTGGAGATTGGAACATTGACGCATTAAAACGTAACAATAATTATAAAGAATTAGAAGGTATCTTACAAAACTATAACATCTGTAACCATATTACTAAACCAACAAGAAAATTATCATGTTTAGATCTCATCGCAAGCGACATACCTAATGTTCAGCCCCAAATACATTCCCTTGCATTATCTGACCATGAGACCGGTCAGTCCATTTGTTTCCATTCGTCTGTAGATGCTGCAAGATGCAGAAAACAATTTTGGTTTCAAAAGAGAAGAGATTTGAGTCAGCAAAATATAGAAAAATTTATATCATGCATATCGTCTCTTTCCTTTTCGGAAATATACGAGTTAGATGATACTGACATAGCATTCAATCAATTTCATGACACACTGTCCCTTTTTTATAATCTCTGTTTCCCCATTCTCAAAGTAAAAATTACACACAAACCGCCAAAAAGTAAATGGATAACAAAAGGAATAAAGAGATGTTGTGTCAAGAAACGAAGTATGTACCTAAAACATAGACTATTAAATGGTAATAAAAATCGAAACCTTAAGACCTACCAAAATTACACAAGAATACTGAGACGATGTATATTACATGCTCAAAAAATTGATAATACTCGCTATATCCTTCAATCAAACAATAAATGTAAAGCCGCCTGGGACATTGTTAAAAAGAATAGTACAGATAGCGATAATAACACTGAAATTACGTCTATCACAGATGATCAGTGCACATACACTAATGCCGATATAATTGCCAATAAATTTAATGACTTTTTTATAAACATGACAAACAAACCTAATTTACCTAACTCTCAAAAACACATTGACTACAAACATACCATGACTGACATACCAAATACCATTTTCTTGACTCCAACTGATGAAGTTACTGTATGTAAAATTATTAATTCTCTAAACTCAACAAACTCAACCGGGTATGACGACATCAATACGAAAATCCTTAAACGTTGCTCTAAATATATATCCTATCCGCTCGCTCACATTATTAATCTATCATTATTTCAAGGCATATTCCCCGCTAGACTAAAATTTTCGATAGTCAAACCTTTATACAAAAAAGGAGAAAAAAATGACATGAATAACTATCGACCGATTACTCTAATACCCGTTATTTCTAAGATTTTTGAAAGAATCATGTACGATAAACTACACTCTTTTATATTAAAACATTCAATTCTAAAAGAGGAACAGTTCGGGTTCAGAAAAAATAAGTCAACAACTCTTGCATGTTTCTCTCTTGTGAAAATGATTACTTCTAGTCTGAATAAGAAAAGACCAATTGCATCAATTTTTCTTGACATGTCAAAGGCATTTGACTTCGTTGATCACAAACTGCTTCTCTTCAAACTTAATCGTTATGGTATTAGGGGAAACGCATTACAGTGGATAGAATCTTACCTAAATAATCGTCAACAATGTGTAGAAATATCAAGACATACTTTATCAGAAAATAAAACACATAGATCAGCTTATCGTCACAATTCATGTGGTGTGCCCCAGGGCAGTATATTGGGTCCCTTTTTATTTTTGCTCTACATCAATGATTTGCCCAACGTAACCCCATATTCTTGCATTCTATACGCCGACGATACAACTCTTAGTATTGAACTCACCGATGACAATATCACGAAATATGAAAAAGAGATTAATGACACGTTAAACAAAATAATAGAATGGCTAAAAGACAACAATCTACATGTCAATATTAGTAAAACCAAGCTTATACAGTTCCAAACTTACAATAGCAAACGTCAACAATTAGAAATTAGATACGCAAATAACGCTGTAGAAGAGGTTGAAAGTGCTACTTTTTTGGGTATAACATTAGATAGGTATTGTAACTGGAAAGTGCACATTGACAAATTATGTACTAAGTTGCAAAGATTTGTATTCGTTTTAAACCGAATAACTCGCGTAGCTGGTATAAATGCAGCACTTTATGCTTACCATGGTTACGTAGCATCAGTTCTCCGCTACGGCATCATTATATGGGGAAACTCTGTTGATACTATTAATGCATTTCGAGCCCAAAAGAAATGTATTCGATCAATGACTAAAGCCCAACCATTACAAAGCTGTGTCCCAATATTTAAAAAATTAAGAATATTACCACTCCCATCTTTATATATATTCGAACTCTGTATCTTTGTACGTAAAAATTTAGCGTTATTTCAAGTACGCAATGATGTTGTATTAAGGAAAAGTCGAGATATCCATAAATTATGTGTACCCCCACAAAGAATTAAACTGTTTTCGAATAATGTTTACTGTATGGCCATTCAAGTTTATAACAAATTACCTAATGTCTTTAAAAGTCTTAACATCACAACATTTAAAAAGAAACTTTTTAACTTTCTATTGCAAAAATGTTACTACTCAACGAATGAGTTTTTAAATGAAAAATTCAATTCAAAATTTAAATTAGACGACGACTTACCTCCTGATTGAATGAAATTTCAACTCTGGGACATTGTATTTAAATTTTTATCATTCTTCTTCATTGTATTTAATAATTCTTGACATTGCAATTAATAAACCCTGACAGTATATGTAATAATTCTTGACATTATATTAAGTAGTTATTAAACCCTGACATTGTATTTAATAATTCTAGACTTTATAATTAATAATCCTGACATTGTATTTGATAGTAGTTAACGTATTCCTTATTCTTGACATTCTATGGCTAATTTTTATTCATTATATTGCATGTCTATTTTAATGTTAAATTTTAAATGTTAATTTTTATTCTGTACCTATTCTAAATTCATTACAATTATTCTTTAAAATATTTGTACGCTGGAAACAGCAGAATATTATGGACATCAAATTATGTGTAACACCTCTAACAACAATATTCTGACAAATAAATTTATTATTATTATTATTATTAAGATAGGTCATCTGCCTAGTCCAACAACAGCTAGGGCCAGTTTTCCAGCCTAATCGGATGCAGCTGAATACCGCTGAATAGTATTTGACATGGAGCGTCTGCCCGTTACTGCCTGTATGAGTGACATGGTATCCTTGGTAAGACTGGTACTCTGAATTTCAGACTATCCTCAACGTTTGTCAAAGATTGGAACTTCATGAGTGTTCACTGAGGGATGGAGAGATTTCGTTGTATAATGGACGGTTACCCATCCAAGGACCAAACATATCAGTGTTGCTTTATTTACAAGACATACTCAAGCTACTTTAATTGCATACATCCACAAGCTCCTCAGTAAAAATAAACAGTAAAACAAAGCAGCCAAATAAAATATTATTGATGTTTAAAAGAAACAATATAGGTAAGTTCTGAATCGAGCTAGACATAAAAATAAAGGTTAAATGTATCTAAAACAAACCCGTTATGAGCTCATAGCCAGGCCATAGCGTTTATTACAGATAAAATTGATATAAACTTTCCCCCTAAATTGCCCTTCCCCCCGGACCACCGTATGGTGCAGACGTGTTGAAGAGTGTATTATTTTAAATTTCATTTTAATAACTCATAAAAATTAAATTTTTCGCCAAATAAATAAAAGTGAAATAATAGGACAGCATAAGCACAGAGGAGGTGTACGTACGTGAGTAAAATTCACTCATTATATCTGCGTCACCAACATACCGGCGAAGCAAGCTTACTCCTATTATACGTGCTGCCCTGGTACCCGAACGGCTCTCAACAAATCAGGATACGCGCGCGCGCACTCCGACCTTTCACTTGCGCTATTTGACAGATGACCAGAGGTCACGCCCCCGGGCTATCCAAGATCTACGCCCATTTCGCGGCCATTGACCGAGATAGGTCACATAGTCCCTCCCACCTGCCCCGGCGCTCGTTTGGCTCATTTGCAAGCAACCTTTGACACTCATCATACCCTGGTAACTTGAACCTACATAACATCAATATGAACAAATCAATCTCTGACGGAAACATTTGTGAAATGGGTATTGATGTCACCCCTCCTAACTTCGTTGTGCAACGCAAGTATAAAAGAATGCGGGAAGAAGACCTACCCGCGGAATTTTGCAAATTTAAGGAGGAAATGAGAGAATTGTTCCAGTCCTTCATAAAAACCCAGCAAACGGAATTAAAAAACATCACTGCCAACCTGAAAGAAATTCAACTAACTAATACAAATATAGAAACATCCATCGCGTTTTTGACTAAACAAAATGATGAGTTCAAAAATAAGATAACACAGTTAGAATTACAGGC
The DNA here is from genome assembly GCA_949316265.1 of Diarsia mendica. Lineage (NCBI taxonomy): Eukaryota > Metazoa > Arthropoda > Insecta > Lepidoptera > Noctuidae > Diarsia > Diarsia mendica. Next base: position 19,770,994 of record OX438897.1, read on the forward strand.
CAAGAAAGACAAAGACTATATTATTGTGTTGGAGGACAAAATAGAGGACCTGCAAAGATGCTCGCGCAGAAACAATGTCGAAATAAAGAATGTACCAAGGAAAAATCAGGAAACCAGAGATGATTTAATAAATATGGTACTCAGTTTGGCTAAGAATATCAATCTAGATATGAGCAAGCGGGATATCAAGGACATCTTTAGATCGCAGGGGAAAAAGGAAGGGGTAAATAGCCCCCCCATCGTAGTGGAACTGGACTCACCCATTCTAAAGCAGGATTTGTTGAAATTCGCTAAGTCCTTCAACATAAAAAACAAAACAAAACTTCAAGCTAAGCATCTTGCTATCACTAGTAACGGGGACGCGCCTGTGTTTATTTCAGAGCAACTCACTCCACGAAATGCTCGACTATTTTTCTTGGCCAGGGACTTAGCTAAATCAAAGCAGTTTAAATACTGCTGGACATCATTTGGTCGAGTTTTTCTGAAAAAAGACGAGGATGCTAAGGTGGTCCTCGTGACGAGTGAATCGCAGGTACAAGGCTTATTTCAAAGTGCATGACTAATGTTATTTATTTCATTTGGTTGTCAACGTTTTCTGCTTGTATTAATTGTCTATATCGTTTTTATTTTAAGCTATAGTTCCTATGAATTGTTAAAATTTCTTAGATTTAGTTTTTTACGTAATATTTCAACTGTAAGGCATGCTCATCAACTATTAACACACAGCACTTCATATAGACTTCATACCAAGCACTCATCATCACAGATCCACAATACAACTACTTGTCGTTCACATCACATTCACACATTCATACATACATTCACACCCATACCCATAACTTTTGAACCAAAACTCCTGCATACCTGTGGACTCATCCTGATCAAGCTTGATTCACCTTGTCATTTATTTTTAACAATAGACCGTGAGTTACGTTTATTAGACTTCTCATACGAAAATGGATAGTAACTTGCATACACTTGATGAATTAGACGAGATTGAAATTGCAAACTCTGCTTTAATAAACATCGAAGATTTGTCCACGTCGTTAGAACTCGAGAATACTTGCTTGACAGTAGTAACTCAGAACATAAGGAGTATTTACAGAAATTTTGACGATTTACTGATGAATCTTGCTCTGATGAAATTTGACGTGGATGTTCTTATTCTTACTGAGTGTAGATTAAATAATAATAAACCAATACCACTACTTAATAACTACACCTCTTATTCAACATCAAATCAGTTAAACCAAAACGATGGGGTGGTTGCCTATATAAACAACAAGCATATGGCTCTCGTTACAGAATTAACCCTAACACATGCGTCTGCTCTCCAAATCATCGTGTCTAATTTTACTATTATAGGTATATATCGTTCCCCGTCTAATGCCAGTGCGGACAATTTCATTAGCTCATTAAACACCCATCTTGAATCTTGTAGTACACACAAAAACATTATTGTTATGGGTGACATTAATATTAATATAATCGAGAAATCCACAGAATTGGCTCAACAGAGATCAAATAGGCTAAATTATTTAAATATGTTGTCTGTACACGGCCTCCTTCCGGGGCACTGCCTCCCGACTAGAGAACAAAACTGCCTTGACCATACCATCCTGAAGCTTGATAAAGCCAAAACATCGGCATTTGTGGCAGTACTTAATACAACGATTACAGATCATGCTATGGTTCTTTTAAATTTAACTAGTTCAAGTAAATGGCAAACGGCTTGTTCAGGAACAAAAACATTTATAGATTTTGAAAAGGCATATGAGTATCTAATAAATATAGATGTATCAATTTTCGATTCCTACACGGTGCCAGATAGTTTTGCCAATAAACTGGTGGAGGTGATTAGATCGTCTCTCCAAAACAATTCCAAAACAAAATCCTCGCCTTGTGGTAAAAAAACACTGAAGCCCTGGATCACTGTAGGAGCACTGCGGTGCATAAGGCTTAGAAACAAAATGCAGCACCAAACAAGATTAGACCCCTTCAATTTAATTTTAATAATAACTTTTAAACGCTTCCGTAACTTTTGTTCCAATTTAATAAAAAAGATAAAGAGACAACATTATAAAAGAAAAATCGAAGATTCAGCAAAAAGGCCGAGGCAACTTTGGTCTACGATAAATGAAATCACACAGTTTAAACCACCCAAAACCTCAAACACTCATCTCCTTAATATTACCCCACACCCTTTAAATTCACTAAATAGAGTCAACTCATTCTTTATCACCATAGGCAAAACTTTAGCAGAAAACATCGTGGCTCTATCTGGCCTGCCAGTTTTGCCAAGCTGCTGCAATGATTCTAGGGCTTCCTCGTTTGTATTGTTGGAGACTGACCCGCAGGAAGTAGACAGTATTCTAATGAATCTTGATTCGGAGAGTGCACCTGGTTGGGACGGTATTCCTACTAAATACTTAAAAACATCCAGGGCTTTTGTGGTTCCACTGATAAGCCGTCTAGCTAATCTATGTTTCAAAACTGGTGTTTTCCCGAGGGATTTAAAGCGATCAGTGGTCACTCCTGTGCACAAGGGTGGGGACGTAAACGATGTCAACAACTATCGGCCCATATCTGTTCTGCCAGCAATTTCAAAATTTTTAGAAAAACTAATTAATAAGAGACTAATAAACTATTTAGATAATTTCAATATTCTATCCGACGGACAATATGGGTTTAGACGGGGACGTTCAACTCAAGATGCTATTTCGGCTCTGACGTCTGAAATTGTTGATAGAGTAGATAAAGGTCAAAAATGTTTAGCAGTATTCTTAGATCTTAAAAAAGCGTTTGACACCGTTTCCGTCCCGATCCTACTGCGCAGGTTGGAATGCATAGGTATAAGAGGTACGGCTCTCTCCCTTTTTGAAAGCTATCTCATAGGTAGACAGCAAATGGTTAAGATAGGTGGCATATGTAGCGGCGAAGGGGACGTCTATTATGGAGTTCCACAGGGCAGCGTTTTGGGACCAACAATGTTTTTAATTTATATTAACAGCCTTTGCAATATGCAGATCAATGGAGGGAATATTTTTTCTTACGCAGACGACACTGCGATTGTTTTTTCGGGAAGCTCATGGACACATGTGAAATCCATAGCTGAACAGGGCCTAATTAAAATAGCTAGCTGGCTAAGAGCAAACCTATTAACCCTGAATACCGATAAAACTAATTTTATTTGTTTTTCCCCAAACCAGAGATCACAGCCTGGAACTGACTTCGGCATTATAATTCACTGCTGTCAAAATTATTCCCACTCAAATTGCGCATGCCAGAATATAAAACAAGTCAGATCCACAAAATATCTAGGCATAATTGTTGACCAAAGACTGTCATGGCACCCTCACATTGAGATTCTCATGAAAAGGATCAGGAAGTTCATTTGGGTCTTCAAGACTTTACGTCATGTTATGTCCGCGCAACTTATGAACAAGACCTATATAGCTCTGGCACAATCCATTATAACTTACTGCATTCCGATATGGGGTGGAGCCTCTAAGATGAAATTCCTTGATTTGGAAAGAGCTCAGCGATCACTAATCAAGGTGATGTATTTTAAACCATTTAGGTTCCCTACAACAGATCTATATAAAGTCAGCAACTTACTTTCCATAAGAAAACTTTATGTGCTAAATGTGATCTTAGCACTGCATAAATGTCTCCCTTTTAACCCAGCTACTCAGAGCAGAAGGCGCAGAGATATTGTGGCCTACTCTCCAGGTGTTCGATCAGCATTTGCCAGACGCCAATATGTTACACAATCCACCTACATCTATAATAAGCTGAATCTTAAGTGTGACATATATCCCCTGCTGTTACACGATTGTAAAAAAACAGTAGCTGATTGGTTGAGATCTCTAACATATGAGGCTACAGAAAATATTCTGATCAGGGTAAGTTAAATGCTGGAAACCCACACACATACACACACTCCCACACACACACACACATACACAAACACACTTACATTCAAACACACACAAAAACACGCGCACGCACTTACAAATTCTCACTCCCGCGACAACAAGAGCTGCTTATTTAACTAATTTTTATTTTCAAATTTTATTGTATTTTTACTATTTTATTTTTCATGTTCATTTAACTCGTTTCATCATATTTTAATATCATTGCTAAGATACCACTTAAGGGAAGAGAGACAGCCCCGACACAAGTACTATTGTAACTTACTGGGGCTGCCTCAGTTTATGTCTGTCAATGTTTTTGAGAAGAAATAAATATTTTTGTAAAATATTTTTGTATAAACGATAGGCTTATTCCTTCATAAAAGGGGATCGAGACGAAAGGGGGCGCAATATTGTGCCTAATGGATCTCCAATGCTCTCTCTCTATATGCTCTATGGTAGACCGTGAAGTTATTATTTTCTCTTATTTCGTTGAAAGCTAAATCTCTATCTTTAATGATTTATACAATGCTATGTTCAAGTTTTAGAAATGGAATAGTCCACAGGAGCCAAGAGCTCTATAGGGAAAAACATCTAATGATCTACAAAAAGAAAATCTAATAGGAACAAGGATAGTGTATAAACTGCCTGTCTGATGATACTTTATATATTACCCGCGACTTCGTTCGCGTGGAATAGTGACATCCGGCAGATTTTTGGTTTTACCCACATAGTTCCCTATCTCGCGAAAAAAAAAAAAACTATCCTATGTCCTTTCTCAAGTTCAAAACTATGTCTGTACCAAATTTCACACAAATCGGTTCAGTAGTTTAGGCGTGAAGCAAAGACAGACAGACAGAGTTACTTTCGCATTTATAATATTATATATTAATATATTATTATATACATTTTTTTTTTTACTAGCCTATCTTCCACTGCTGGGCAAAGGCCTCCCCCATTTCCTTCCATCTTTCCCGATGTTTTGCCTTCTCTGGCCAATCTGTAAGGAATGAGTCCAAATCGTCACGCCAGCGTTTCTTGGGCCTGCCTCGGCGACGACCTATTATATATTATATTTATTATATTATTTCGCATTTATATATATATATATATACATATATAATAGCTATACCGGCATATACTTTTTAGTGGTTCCACTAAAAAGTGAAAAATAAAAACCGACTTTAGAAGCTGATTTTTTATTTTTCACTTTTTTGTGTTTTATTTTTGTCGAAGTCGGTTTGTTTGTAAATTGTACCTATTGTATTTCGTTTACAGTTTTATGCTATTTAGTTTTTTCATCATCATCAGCCTTTAATGTTCCCACTGCAGGGACTTCGGCCTCCTCTCTAGGAGAGGGATGGGCTATAATCTACCACGCGGGCCCAGTGCGGGTTGGTAGATGTCACATGTCTTCGAATTTTTTGGTTCAAGACATGCCGATGTTTGTTTCCTCACGATGTTTTCCTTCACCGTTTTGAGAGCAGCGGTGATGAAATAAATTACACAAAGTAATGCGCCTGCCTGGGTTCGAACCCACGACCTACTGTTCGTAAGTCGGGGCCGACACTACTGGGCCAAAGCTGCTCTTTTTCGAGCTCGAGACGATTTCGGTGTTAGGATTTATTTGATAGTTTAAAAATGTTCCTATGAACTAGAAAGAACTACCAGCCTACCCATTTATTGTCGAATCTTCGGCACCACCCTGTGTATTAGACCATAACTCTGGAGCCCTAACCAACGATAGCTTGGACCACATCTAACACCGGCAGATACCTATTTAATATATTTTAAACTAGCTTTTGCCCGCGACTTCGTTCGCGTGGAATAGTGACTTCCGGCAGATTTTTGGTTTATCTCGCGAAAAAAAAAAAAAAAAAACTATCCTATGTCCTTTCTCAAGTTCCAAACTATGTCTGTACCAAATTTCACACAAATCGGTTCAGTAGTTTAGGCGTGAAGCAAAGACAGACAGACAGAGTTACTTTCGCATTTATAATATTAGTTAGGATTGTTTATTTTAAGAAACACGTAATAATTTGAATCCTTACATAGTATAAAACAAAGTCGCGTCTGTTTGTTTGTTTGTTTATTTGTTTGTTTGTCTGTATGCTTAAATCTTTAAAACTACGCAACGGATTTTGATGCGGTTTTTTTTAATAGATACCTAGAGTGATTCAAGAGGAAGGTTTTAATACCTTTTTTGTACCCGTGCGAAGCCGGGGCGGGTCACTAGTAATGAATAAACGTAACAATAAAATGTTTTGTGATAAAGTAGTCCTGAAGTCTAAATGATAATTAAGAACTCGTTATTTACAGGAAACTTTTCAACGAATATTTACTGATGATATTAAAAAGTTACAGACCTGACCGAGGCCCTTATGAATATAGAGCATGAGGTGGTATATACATTTCTAAAAGACAAAAGTCAACTTAATCAGTGTTAGTGTAGGGGCTCCAGTCACTCAGCTTTCTGCCTCTCGAGGATCGTAAAGTGTAGCTGAGGCTGACAACGTATTATGAGAAGATAAGGCAATATACCGACTTGTGGGGAGATTCGATCTTGAGAGCATCATGAGTGAAACTGGAGATTACGACGGTGTTCCCTCTTTATTTATTTGTGGCTAAGGTTATTATTTCCTTGCTGGTGCTCAATTGCCCACTGTTTTCATTTATTTCAGGTGTCAATGTAACCGCCATTATATAACCAAACATATTAAAAAAACCTATTTTTTTAAACCATATTGTAATTTAGTGATCGAGTCGTCAAACGAAACGACGACTTCGCTTCGTAAAAATATGCAATTAAGTTTAAAATCAACATTAATTTAATGTAGTATAGTAGTATACCTACTTACCTAGGTAATGACGAAAAACGCAGACCGTAGTTATAAGTTTTAATGACATTTGCCTGCTACTGTAACAATTTAATATTACAATGTAGACTAGCCTAGACTTTATTACCCTTTCTGAAAAATTGGGTTGTATAATAAATAATGTTTTTTTCGTGAACACGTGTAACGTGGTACATCATCATCATCAGCCTATAATGTTCCCACTGCAGGGACTCAGGCCTCCTCTCTAGGAGAGGGATGGGCAATTCAATTTAATTCAATCCACCACGCGTGCCCAGTGCGGATTGGCAGATGCCACATGTCTTCGAATTTTTTGGTTCTAAGACATGCCGGTTTCCTCACGATGTTTTCCTTCACCGTTTTGAGAGCAGCGGTGATGAAATAAATTACACAAAGTAATGCGCCTGCCTGGGTTCGAACCCACGACCTACTGTTCGTAAGTCGGGGCCGACATCACTGGGCCACCGCTGCTCACTCAACGTGGTACGCCACGTGGGAACTGCCACGCAAAACTACAAATATATAAATAAAAAGAAACATCTATATATATATAAATAAAAAGAGAAGTCCTGACTGACTGACTGAGTGACTGACCATGGAAAATCGTAATTTTCACGCGGGCGAAGCCGCTGGCAAAAGCTAGTTCAGAATATTTGGAAACATCGTTTTGTACTTACATAATTATGATCCAATTTCTCAATTCTCTCACCTTGACATCGTATCTGGAAAAAGCTAAATATATTTGCGTGAGGTACCAAATTCCTGGAAACATTATCTCGCTTCTTTCATTAGCTCTAGATTTCTTTATGGTGTGTTAGAATTCCCTCTTTACGTTGCCGTTTAGAGAGTTGAAATTACGGTGTCATTTTTATTTATTAGGACGAAATAACAGCTATTTCTCGCGAGGAACCCGACTAATGGCTTAAAGTTGTCTCTGTCTCCATCAATTATGAGGACACCGGACGTCGTCTTTTATAATTGCTATTTTAAGTGCGTGCCTGCCTTTCTTTTGACTCTAGAGAATATTAGATTAAAACATTCTTGACGACTTCGGGTCCATTTTGCGTCTTTAACCATCTTATTATAAAAACTTGCGTAATACAAGGTTTAAACCAGAACTTTATGGTCTAGGTTTGTTACCGTACTAGCAAATCGTATTACAAATCGTAGACCTACAAAGGACTATTTAGTACCAAAGAACGTCCATAAACTAAACATTTTCATTCATTCATTCGTTCAGTGTTCTATGCGCCGTTCCATTTTTACAAAATGTTGATACGAAATTAAAAGAAAAAATGTTTTTTAAATAGATTTTTGTAGTGGTAAAATATAACATTGTGTTATTTAAAGGTATTTAAATATTGCGATTTGATTTCTTTGAATGCATGCAATTCAATAATTATTGTAAGTACTGTTTTGTAACAACTATCGAGCTATCACGTATAACGGAGTGAACTGAGCGGCACGCGTAATACGAGTAATGTCATCGAAATGTTTATGTTACAACTTACATATAGTAAACTAATTATTAATTTAATAGAAGTTAAAGAACAGTATTCTTGGTGGTGAGATAGTGTGTGGTGTGTGCATTAAAATAAGAAAATGGAATAACCAAAGAAAAAAAGGAGTGTAAATAATTGGATTTCAGAATAAAATATTAGTGATAAATGATGTACACGCAGTATTTGATGCACTAAACTATGTACAAGTGGAAATTTACGCAATATAACCTACAGTTCGGCTCAAATACTAAGATAAATCGACGAAAACAATCGTTTTACAATTTAGTACGATAGTTAAACTAGGGGGCACGATGGTTTAGTTTTGGTACCAGAGGTAGTTCTAGGACTAGCCTTAAACTTCTTTTTGTAATAACGTTTAGTCAAGGTCATGGATTAAAGCTTGTACTAAACCCGGTACTGGGTTTAGACCACGTTTTATAATAACACGGTAAATGTTTAATTTTGTTATTTTCTTATCATTAAGAAATGTTTATTTTATTCATCTGTTTTGCTTTGTAAACACGCAATTCTAAGACAATTTTCAGTACTTAACGGTTTTACGATAAAATGACGTGTCATCTGAAAGTTTCAGGTTACATCAAATATCAAATAGAGTCTCGTATCCAAGGATGACCTATTTTGGCTAGACAAGTTACATCAGCACTTTGGAGACATGGTAACTTGGTATTCATGATATTTATTTATTTATAACAGAATACAACTAAATTAAGTAATTCTTTTCTCCCAAACCAAGTACTCATTTACAAAGAGACCCAGCTAACATAAAGACCGCTAAAAAGATAATGTGATGCTGTAATACTAAAGTATAAAACAATATAATGTACGTGCACACTTAAAGTGCGTCCTACTTTAAGTTCAAATATATCTATTTTATTTTATTCCACAGATTTTTTCATAGGTTTAACAAAAGAGGGAAATATTATCAACGAGTTTGTATCCATTTTCTTTTTACTATCGCAAACGGCCCTAAACCATTCATTGTTGGAGCACCCTGTGGGCCCAATATCTGTAAAAGCTGTGAGTGCTAAAACCGATAGGAGTGGCGAAAGGCTTGTAGCAGTTTGTGGCACTTTTGTGGCTGATATAAAACTAACGGTTTCCCGCGACATTCGTCCGACTAAAATTATTATAAACATATTGGTCTAGTGGCAGTAGTTTGGTTGTTAGTCCGGTTGACCTAACTACTGCAAATTTTTAGTTGCAGTAGTTCGGTTGAAATATAGCACCGAAACTCCCCGTTCCCAGAATCGGATTTTTTTGCACGGAACCCTAATCTGTTTTCTAAAATTAAAGTAGCCTACGTTTCTGCTTATATCATCAGCTATTTAAGGTAGAAGCACCTATTCCCGTGAGTGTCCCAGTTCCCGGTAAAAAGTCAGTTATTGCGTTATTGCACTTTTCTACCAATAATAAATTATAGTTTGCGAATGGCAATACATTCTTGGTAATATTTGACACAATTTTAATGGCAGCACTGGCCAAAAAGTTTAACGGCGTCAAACTTATGCGGTCGAAAAGTTTGCTGTATAAAAATTTTAGGAAAATTCGAAGTTCTGTCAGTGAACTACCAAACCACCACCTCCCTTTGATCAGCTAGCCACACTGCAACGGATAACGTTAAGGTAAGAGTGTTAATTTTATAAAATATAAGAATGTATTATTTAACGATAAAACCCATAAATTGTGATAAATCTAATTGAAAAGTAAATATTATTGCATATCACATCTATTGGTACTCACAAACCCCTACTTGACCTAGTACCCGTTAAAATTAGTGTCCGACCGAAACACGATTTTCAGCCGAAACCGAAACCGTAAACGAACCTTCGGCCTTGGTCCCAGTTTCGGCCGAAACCGTAACCGAAACCGAAACTTATTAAATTTTTATGGAATGTAAAATCTATTGTATTTTTACGCATAGTTACAAAGTTAACACGTGTAAAAAAATGCAACAATTAAAGTAGGTAATTTGGTAACAAAAATTGCTCTTTTTATTTGTAAAATTAATAATGTGAATTAAAAAAAAATACAATCAAAATATTTGTCAAACTTTTAAAAAAATAAGCACTAGATTTTTAACATTACTATATTTGTCAGTAATTTACAAAAAAAAAAATCAAAACTAAGCACCTCTCATACTAAAAGGAAAAAATGCAACATGACTACTTATAAGTACTGAAGGCCATTCACACTAATTAGAAAATATATGAAACTTTTTAGTAAAAAAAAATCTATTGGTCGATATAACTTTTTTTCTAATTATTTAACAAAAAAATCATAACCCTCCTTTGGCTTTGCCGTAGTCGGGTAAAAAGTACATCATATCATTTTCAAAGATGGTGTTTTAAGAAATAATTTTCATTACGAACTTTTTAAATTATATTAATTAGTTAAGGTTTTTAGGCGCTTTGCACATGGAGCAACTATTGTAACAACTGGCAACTAGCTGTTTACATATATTTCAATTGGATTGCGCACACATAGCAAGCAACTCGAGTTTCGAGTTCCGGCAATCGTCAATAGTTTTCAGTTGCAGCAATCGATGACTGAGTTAGTTGCTAATTGGCGCAACTAGCAACTGTTAAACATTATACCGATTTTTAAAGTTAACGTACACGGCGACGACGTCATAAAATTAGAGCAATTGCTGCTTCGTCGATATTCATTGTCACACTGAACGCTGTTCGCTGCGTAGATTGAGCAACTCGGTTATAATGAAAGTTGCTCACAGTTTGCCATAAAATTGCTGCAACCGTAAACGTTGTAGCAACTATCAACTAGTAACAGGAAACTTTTAAAGTTGCTTAAGTTGCCTCAACTTAAGTTGCTCCATGTGCAAAGCGCCTAAATCATGGGAGATAGTTGTGTATCGGAACTACGGGGCGGTTCGAATACGGGTACAAAATTTAATCCATTAACAATTACAAACAAATATGTTAATATGTTTGAATCAAAAATCACAGGTATTTTCACATATCTTTTAAGTGTTAAATTAATTTCTACATAAATTCATATTTTATAAGTTCTAGGGAATAACTCAACAGAACCAAGTAAAATATCTAATGAATTCTTTTCTATACACACCTACTTACAACCTATTTATTTTACTCTGTAGCACAAGACCCTAATTAATGCCATAAAAATACATCATCATTAATCATAAGTAAAAACAAATACCTAAATTTTGCGCGAGTAAAATCACACAACCTCAAATCATCACGATCGCGGCGGATAGCGAACTCAACTGGCACTCGAAGTTAGCTGAATGATGCGCGACAATTCACGTATATCTTGTTTCGGCGGGGCCGAAAGGTTCGGCCAATTATTGGCCGAAACCGAAACTATGGCCGAAACTAGGTTTTTTGGCCGAAACTAGCCGAAACCGAAACCGAAACCGAACCTTCGGTCGGTCCTTAGTTAAAATCTTACTTTTTTTTACCGGATATTGGTACACAATCACATGTTACACCGATACCCGTTATGTATACTTATTGCCTTGAAATAAGGCTCATTTTCCTATAAACTGTATTATTTTCTTTTGACTTAGTAGAATGTTGTTACTATGTTCCTTGTTTGTGTTGTAACCACGTGGTTTTGATACCTTTTTTTAGTTTTTCTGTATGATATCCCAATTTTTGCACATTTCGCGTCATCATCATTTCAGCCAAAATACGTTCACTGCTGGACAAAGGCCTCCGCCAGGTGTCGCCACATTGTTGGCAAAACCGAAGGTGAGTGATGTACTCGCCATTGATGTTGATGCCCATTCCTCTCCAATCCAGAACCTTTAAGGCATCCTCCAGTGCAGCGGTGAACAGTTTCGAAGAGAATTGACGTGTCCCTCTCACCGCGCTGTAGAAGGATAGGTTTCGAGGTCTAGTCCTAAAGTCTGACTGACATGGTGGTGTTTTTGTACAAACACTTCAATTCAACACCTCGATGTACCAGTAGTCGATTTGGCAACGTTGTAGTGACTGTAGTACCGCCCAGGTCTCGATCGAATTGAAGGCTTTCTCGTAGACCACAAACGCTAAACCGAGAGGCAGGTATATATATACTCTTCGGTCTACGGTACTAAAGCCTTGTCGGAATCCGGCTGGTTCGGGAGGCTGGAAATCGTCAAATCTGCGTGCGAGACGATTATAACTTGTAGACATGGCTTAGAAGTAAGATGGGCCTATAGTTCTTCAGGCGGGTACTGTCACCCTTTTTGAAGAGCACCCCTGCACCATGCTTGTGGCGTTTGCCCCTTGAGTATGACGCATTGCTTGTTGGTAGACATGATGTAGTCTATCTCATTTTTAGTCGCACCATCGGGGCTCTGCCAGGTCCACTTCCTGTGCTCACGTTTTTTGAAGAAGGAGTTCATCATAAAGAGGCTTTCCTTCTCCATAAACTAGCCAGTTGGTGACCCTGGTGGTTGATCCGATGTCCAACCACAAATTGCCCCACTTGCAGATCATCCTCGCTTCGTTTGTCTAGCTTCTACAACGCTACGACAACGGTGAAGTAAGTTCTTAAACCATGCATGGCTTTAGACATATACTCATTCATGGTTTCTACTTTATTGTCGAGGTGTAGACCTGTATGACCTTCAGCGAAAATCTTGTCAATCGACCGCTACCGTAGTCGAGAGTAGATGGGCTGCCTGGTACTAGGGCCATTTTTGTTTTGCACTCATTTTTTAGGGGGTTTTGCGATAATCGCCACGATTGGCAAGCGGGTGGGCGATCGCAGTATGGTTGTTACAAAAGCACAGGAACGCTGCTGCCCATTCTCTGGTAAGTCCCTTATTCGCCTCTTACGACACCCACGAGAAGATATGGGATGGTGCTATTCTTTACGTCGGACACCATGCGCATTACTGTCTTTTTTTTTTTAAGAATTTGTATGTGAAACAATAGATTTGTGTTATGTTTTAGTATTTCGTAGGTATTTTATGTGATTTTAGCGTTTTCTGATTTAATGTATGCTGGTGATATAATACTTTTGTTAAAAAAAGTGATTTACTAACACTATATTACCTACTTATTATATTAGGTTTACAAACTTGATTGTATAAATAAATAACTGATGTAACCTTAGTATAAAATACATTATACTTATTTAATAACTCTTTTCATCTTTTCTTTGGATAAGCCCTTTTTTATTTATTTAAACACAGAAGTAGTATTTCTGTGAACTTTAACGTGTAGCAATAGAGCTCAAATTCGCGGTGAAAATTACCGGATTTTGGGACACTTTAACGTTTACTAGTACAAATCTACCGGGTACTGGTACAAATAGCCGTTTATTACTATTTTTGTATTATAGTTAATGCACATTTATATTTGTTTAAAAAGAGGATATTACACCAAAACTAGATAAAATTATCTATCCAGTCATATAAAATTTGTTTTTGTAAGTCTACTAGTTTTAGCAGAGCAGACCTGCAAAGTCAGTGAAGTTCGAGACTTCACGGTTATTGGGCCGTTTACCTTACCTGGGAAAATCTCGTCAACATTGATCCAGCAGTTACGGAGATTATCCGGAACAAACAGACCGGCAGACTGGAATTAAAATGAAAGTATTTTTGTTATAAATGCATAATATTATATATTCAGTTAAAAGCTTTTATTTTGAAATTACAAACAAACACTTCAATTTTCTTTATTTGTATTTATATGTACCTACATCTACAGATTTCGTCATCTACATCAGAGAAAAACACGTGCCTACATTTTACGTATGACTATGTAGATATGATTTCTCCAACTCGCTAGTTCTTTTGAAATAGTGTTTTCCTTTTTAGGCCATCTAAGATCCCAGCTACGTCATCATCTGCGTAGCCTTTTCCCTGCAACCATATTGGTATCTGCTTCCAGTATAACCAGCAGGCTTACTCTTGAATTTAATTCCGATCGATCGGCATTGGAATTATGACGTTTCGCTCTTGAGTTCGACGCTAGCGCCACATTGGTCTTGAATCGCGTGACTATTTTTTGAATTATCTGGAATCGGAATTGGACCCTAAACGCTACTCTTGAGCTTATTTTGACAGCTGTATATTGCGTTGGGATTGTGTGTAGATCGGAATTATTCCAATAGCAAAACAGTAACTTTTTAGAAATTGTTTTGCATTTTAACTGGTTTTTAGTAAGTAATACGTTTATAATATGGTACGAATAGCTCTAATATACAGTTATTTACGAAATACGAGTACCTACTCATAGAAACAATTGACAAAAAGACGAGATGAGCGTCGGATGATGCGACAATACATTTTCTATGTAAGAAGCAAATTATTGAAAGAGCAAATATTTTTGTGAGAAAAATTTAAACATTATGCCAACTCCTAAGAAAAGTAGTGATATATCACCAAAATATAAGGTATTATAGGTTGTTACTACACTTACTACTATCATAAAGTAAGTTTGATTGTTTACTAACCACTTCTGTAAAACTTTAACATTGGATGCGACAACCGGTCCGTCCATACAATAATTAAATGATTTCATACTAATAATAAGGAACTAGACACGAACAATAATAACACACACATTCACTAGAATGTAATAAATAAACTTGAATTTCAAATACACCTAGAAAGCAACTTGACTTTTGTTTTGAAATTGGAGAACCTTTACGTCATCTTTTTCGTAGTGTAATAGGCAACGAACCTACCATATGAAGCCTAAGTCATCGCTAACTTTATTATTTTAATAATTTTCTTACGCACCAATGAATTTAATACGTAACAATTCATCAATTGTATCAGTATTTATATCATATTTATTTATTAACCTTGTTTTTTGAAGGATAAAACATTTTAAAGCCCTATTACCGGTTTATCGTAATAAGTTGAACACCACTATTGCGGCCCGTAACATAGCTAACTTCACGTCTAACAAACCGATCCGCGGGGCAATCCCAATGTTGACAAGATTGTATTCAAGAGTACCGAATCACGTGACTTTAAAATTAACATTGGAATCGTATTGGAATATGATTGGAATTAAAATTAATTTCAAGAGTAAGCCCCCTGATGCAGCTGAATACCAGTAAGTGTTTAATCACAGATACTTCACTACTAACTACTATTTACTATGTGAGTAAGTATTGTATTATATCATTATCACAGCTTCGGTGATAGAAAACATCGCGAGGAAACTAGCACGCGACTACGCGTGAGATATTTCTTGACGGCATTCAAAGCCAAGTCAGGGGCCCATACAAACTCAGACACGAGGTTAGGTACAGTCGAATAAAGCTAATAAGTATACAGCCAGCTAACTTGTATTTACTTTTAAGATTATACCTATACATTTAGTAACTGATGTCAAACGATACATGCCGCCCGTAGCACACCTCCGCTGCGAAACAACAATTGCGAAACCGCTGCGCGAGTTTCGCTGTACAACGGTACTACGGTCAACGGGCGGAGACGTAGACGGCTCCTGAGCAAATGAGCGAAATCGTGTTAGAAAGAGACAACATCATAGTCAGTTTTGTACGTTAGAGCATGGAATTTCGCTCCTGTTTCGCCGCCAAAGAACTTAGAACTCACAGCGAAACTATTGCGGTTTCGCCCTTTGAGTTTCGCAGCGGAGGTGTGCTACAGGCAACAGCAACAGTCGCTTTATGCGAAACACTTTATAAAACAAAATTACAATCAATATTTTCTGTGTTCTAGAATTATAAAGATCTCTACCTGTATACTTATTAGCTTGTTCGACTGTACTAACCACATTATAAACAGAGAAAGCGACATCACTAACTCTAAATTGCAACTCAAACATTCGAATGCATTGCGTAGTCGGCGAAACAACAATCTCACAAAGCACGTTTTACTTATTCCACCATGCTCTCAATACGCAAGACTAGAACTTGCAGAACTTCGTAGTTTGCGACTACAGTTAGTTTCTATCTTGTAGCGAACAAAGTAGATTGTCTGAAGTAGCAAACGTGTAATGCAATTTAATGTGGTTATCTTACGACCTCATCGCAGCTTCGCGGATCTCTCGCTTTGCTTGTTAATTTACTGATTCAATCGTTTTAATTTCATGAAAATACACATTGAGAAAGAAAAGTTTTGCGTTCTTTGTTGTAATGCTTTGATTTAATAAATGTTTGGCCTTGGGTTTTACTTATTTAAACTGTGTTTTAAAAATTTCTTATTCAAGCATTTATAAGAAATGGGGATGGTTTTGATAAAAAGATATTTAACTTTTATTCCTAGTGATGGTTTGAGTTGGTCTGGGATTACGGGTTGTTCCGGGGCTGCGGGTTATTCGAAAGAGTGACCTCGGCCCTTTACACCAAGGGTTGAGAAGGAATATTGGTGGTTTTTAGTCAGTAGAAGTCTGACACATTCTTCGAAAAGTCACTTGAAAATTACGAAAATAATAATGGTTTGAGGTGTAGCAGGAAAACCGTTTCTGACATTCAAAAGTGCCTGTAATGGCTTAATTGAAATAAAATATTTGAGTTTCAGTTTGAGTTTGAGTTTGAAAGGCCTTGGGGCAGGTTTTTCCCAGACGAAGAAAGGGCAAAAAAATCTATCGAAATCAATGCATCAAGTAAATCAATCGAAATGCATTATTTTGTTTGGCAGCATACCTACGAAGTAATGCATTTTGATGGATAGTCAAAACTCAATTAGGGTTTAACCTAATCGAATCGGTTTAAGGTCGACCGATTCTGCAGTCTATTAGGTACATGATCTGATTAGAATTAACATAATATGTTAATCTATATAATATGTAGACGATCCCATAGATAGACCAGGTATGCGTAGCCTGAAATTATCACTTTAGCAGAATCATAAGAGGATAATTGTTGTATCTTGAACCAGATTATTATTAATTAAATAAAACGTCCATGTGCAAATTAACATGTTCTATAATTCCAAGACCACACCTCAAAGTACACCACAGATAATCGTCATCCTCTATATTTAAGTACAGTCTGCACAGCTAATAAGTATACATCACGCACACTAGCTAATGAGTTTACACTTTGCCACACAAACACTGAGTAAAGCAAGCGAGCTCTGTCTTTATTAGTGTGCGTGCGGCACATCAATAATACCATATACCAATATATAGTAATCATTCATTTGTCACTGAATCAGATATAATATTTCGCTAATGCAACTATAGCAATCTTGGCACAATAGATAACACCTTTGGTTAACGAACGAGGAGTCGTAAGATCAAACCACGGGTGCTGCTTTTCTTTTTGTAATCATTATTTTGTTAAAACATTATTTAAAGTAGAATCTTTAACGATTCATTCCCGTTCATGGATGAGTTATAAAGTTTGCAACGTTTGAGAACTACGACACTCTCAGTCCATTTTATTTCGGCTGCTTATAAACTAACTACCGACAATTTAAAAATAAAATTGTTTTCAAACACCTTCATTTATAAAAAAATTGCATTGTCTACGATTAGTGATTAGTGGTCAATCTACGATTATTTGCATTACTTAGTTTATTGATAACACAGAATTACTCTAGATATATTCGTTTGTAATTTATTTCTGTGAATCCAAACATGCATCATTAAACAACGTTAAAAAGGCAGAAATTGTTCTTTTGCATGAGCAAACCTTATTTATTAGTGAAATTGCAAGGCGCTTAATGATATCGGTAAGTAACAGATACTATAACTTTTATGTTTACGTAGGAATTAATAAAATTAACGTAACTTTAGTGCATTAACATTGTTATAATAGCCCATTTTTGTTTGCTAATGTATATTTAAACCATATCTAAAAGTATTTTAACTTGTAGTGTATCTATTATGATTATTGAAAATAAATAATATTAATTTGGTGTATATAGAAGTGTGTATGTATTATAGTTTATATATATATGGTATATATAGTTACATATAAACCAAATTAAATATTATTTCATCATTTAATAGAGAGGTATACATTAAGTTAACTAAAGTGCATTAACCATTGTTAAAATAGCCCATTTTGTTTGTTAATAGGTATATATAGTATAAGGTATATAATAGGTATATATTTAAAAGTATTTTATATAATTATTGTATATAAATAACATTAATTATTTATACCTATATGAAAGCATAATTTTATTTTTTAAGTATACATAAATATTACTATTTACTATAAAATAACTATTATCATAAGTATTTTAGTAGAAGTAGGTATTTTAAATACTGTTTTGTTTTATATTCACAGAGAAGAACCGAGCAATTATGGGTCCACCAATATGCGGATTCTGGAGACGTGGAAAATCTTCGACGTGGGCCAAAATCAAAAGCGAATTCATCAGCTCGACACCATGACATCGTGGCAAAGCACAAAGCTAGTTCATTCAGATTGCCAACACGCGTCACAGCTACAGCACACAATGTGTGCTTACAAACGGTGAGAAATCACCTGCGTTCTGCTGGTTCACGTTGCAGCAAGCCAGCGCGGAAGATTTTACTGTCCACTGCGCATCGACGACGCCGACTACAGTTCGCTAGGTCATAATTATTTTAATTTTGATTGGAAGAACAATGTGGTGATTTGTAGCGACGAATAAACTTTTAAGTTGAATAAGGATGGGCGTGAAATATTATGGAGAAAAGATGGTGAAAGATAATTATAATGAATGTATTAACTAAATTAGTAGAATTTATTTTAAATATTAAACGATTGTGAACCTTATCTTTATATACATAATGTTCATGTTTGTGTGAACAAATGTAAAACTTAGCATTAATTTTATTTGTTATATATACAACTTGCTGTATTCCTCTGTTTTAAACAACAATTCGTATTGTTAAAAATCTGGTGAAGTGATGTTATTGTTATGCAGATAGAAGTTGCCATAATTTCTTACTATCTAACATGTTGATTCACTTCCCAGCTAATTTTACTTTCGATTCAATTTAGATACCACCCTACTTCAATAAATTATTTACGTCCATCCTTAAGCAAGAAATAAATTGTCTAACTAATAAATAAAAATAAAACAAATAATTTTTTTGTTTTTGTTTTTGTTTTTTTTCTTTCTACTTTTTTGTTTAAGTGATTTTATTGGTCACAAACTTAATTTTATAAAACAAAAAGTAATAAAAGGTAAAAAACAGTAAAACTGAATTCCTCAGTGGGGATCGAACTCACGACACCGAGCGTAGACTAATAACTATGTCAAGCGCTTACACCACTCTGCCACGGATGTTCTACTAGACATTTCTAAAATATTGGGTCATATTCCTTCACTGCGAGCCCGTTTCTTGATTTTTTACCCGTGTATGTTTAATACGTATACCCACACAATATTAATAAAAGTTACCGATGAGTGCGTGATGTAAAGTCTCTACCGCAGCTGCGGTAGGCCAGTTTTGACATAACGCACACTATTAGAAACATAGTTCACTCGTTTTACTTAGTGTGTGTGCGTATAACTATGACTTCACTCACACATTGCAAAATGTATACTTATTAACTGGTTCAACTGTACCACAGATACATAATATAGGGCTTTACACATAATAGAATTAATCAGACATTTAACTTATGAACTACCATACAACATCTCCCCTCTAAAGATTCTCTGGAAATTACATAACCAAAATTAACATAATAGCCTACTCCTAGGTACATAAAGTAATCATCCAAAAAACTAAATTCACATTCCTGAACAAAACTTGACATAACTATTTTTCTAACACATAATCCTTAAATCTAACTGGTGGCTTTACTTCTCTGCCTGACCCGGTTCGTACACTATCCTCCTTCTCCTCTCCCTCTAGTACTTCTTTATCCCCAACCTCTACTGCAACAGCCTTGTTTTGAATCTCTTGTTGTTGTACCCTACTTTCCTTTGGTTTTATATGCATTTCGTTTCTTGTATATACCCTCCCGTTGTTACTATCCATTACACTGTACGAATTTGGATATTCAGAGCAGTCTACAATTGTAGCTGGTTCCCATAAACTATCTGGCATTTTTTTATAAAAAACATCTTGTCCTTTCTCATACCTATCTCGTTTTGTGGCAGTTCTATCATGCCACATCTTAGTTTTTAATTTTTTCTCACTAATCAACTCTATATCTTCTTTAACATTATATTTTGGTACAATATTATTAAACGCACACGGAATGTTCGTCCTTAAATTTCTACCCATCAGCATAGCTGCAGGTGAGGGTAATGACCCTCTAGGAGTTGCCCTCAAATTTAGTAAGGCTAGATGTGGATCTTGATTTGAATCCCTGGCTTTTTTAAATAACAGTTTAATCGTTTTCACAGCACTTTCTGCCAATCCATTTGACTTCGGATAATGTGGACTTGACAAAATATGCTGAAAACCCCATTCTTTAGCAAACTGGTTAAACAACTCCGAATCAAAATACAAGGCACCATCAGAATACAATTTCACCGGTATTCCATGTCTAGCAAAAATGGACTTAAACCTTTCTATTATACAAGCAGATTTTAAATTTGGTAACTTTACAACTTCAATATAATTAGACAGAGCATCCACTACCACTAAGTAGTATTCATTGCACAATTCAAACACATCACATCCTACTTCAGTCCATGGAATACTAGGAACTGGTTTTGGTGTCAATTCCAGCTTAGTGTTCTTGTTAGAGAATTTCTGACAAGTATTACAACTTTTGACAAATTTTTTAATATCCTGATTAATTCCTAGCCAAAACATAGTCAACTCACTTCTGTTTACCATTCTATTCATGCCTGGATGACCTGTGTGCAACTTTTTTAACATTTCATACTGCAATGCCTTAGGTATCAGTATCCTATCACCCACAAAAACTAACTCATTAATTACTGACAAATCATGCCTATAATTATAATATGGCTTAATTTCTTCTGGCAAATGTTTATATGAAAGCCATCCCTGTAACAAATAGGTTTTCAGTAATGTTAAAGTTTTATCTTTTAAAGTACTATCTGTCAATAACTTCCAATATTCTTTTGTAACTGGCAAATTTTCTATTAACATTAAAATTTGGTATTCCACATCATCAAAATTAGTTTCGTTATCACAACCTGTTATCTTTACATCTCTTGACAAAGCATCTGCTAAATACATGTATTTTCCAGGAGTATGACTTATACTTAATCTGTAGGGCTGTAACCTTAACATCATCCTTTGCAATCTAGCCGGAATTTTATCCCACCGCTGTCACCATGTTGTATCTTGAACCAGATTATTATTAATTAAATAAAACGTCCATGTGCAAATTAACATGTTCTATAATTCCAAGACCACACCTCAAAGTACACCACAGATAATCGTCATCCTCTATATTTAAGTACCACAGATACATAATATAGGGCTTTACACATAATAGAATTAATCAGACATTTAACTTATGAACTACCATACAACAATAATAATATGAATTAACGTGATTTATATTTTATGATGATTCCGCTATAAATACTCAAAAGGATTATGTAAGGATCGTAGCAGGTGGCGTTCTGTGGTTTCTGCCTACCCCCATGGGAAAAGTGTGTGAGTTTATGTGTGATTCCGCTAAAACAGCCATTTGGATTTTAGGTTCCTTGAATATGTTTGATTTCATCGCCTGGTACGTTAAACTCAGACGTCCAACCAAGGACAAGGATTTTAATTATTTATTTCTGTCCGCAAGATGGTTGAGTCTGCGACGTAAATCCAGGGTCAATGACCTCGGCCCCTTTGAAAAGTTTAGTAGGTTGAGTCTCGGTCACACCGAGCTAACTATTCCACAGCAAACTTATGTCACGTTTTCTAACAAGAATTTCTTACTTAACAAAAGTGACTAGTAAAGTCAAAAGCAAACTCAAATTATTTAAGTAAGTATTTATTCTAATATAAGTTTTTAAACTGACATGGTCACTGACATTACTATTAATACTGTAAACGGGATATTTACCATGTTTTGATATTGTTGCGAGTTCCCGATATTTCGGCGCAATGACTTCAGTTTATCCGTGATCATGGTGCTTGTAACAGCGCCGAAATATCGGGAACTCGCAACAATATCAAAACATGGTAAATATCCCGTTTACAGTATTAATAGTAATATTTATTCTAATTTGGAAAAACATTCTTTTACTAATGATATCTCCGAGTATCAAAGACTATAGGTATTTTTTGAAGATAAATTTTCACACATAACGAGGACGAAGCCGCGAGCAAAAGCATGTTGTATTATATATATATATATTTTCATGTAGCTTGTTATTTAAATTGGATAGTCTGATTTCTATACAAAAGTACGTCCATAATGCAAACACAATTTCTCGCTCCAGCGTGTTTAATAAACTTCAAATTCATTTCAATTGTTTTACTTCAAACCTTTGTTTATTTCGCCCATAGCGTTTCGCATTGATTCCAGCAACGAGTTTGCGAAACTATAGGCAATACAAAGTTGTATTGCTTATAGTTATTGTAGCCCTTATTGTCTAATGTTGAATGTATTTCTTTATAAAACTAAACTTTTCTAAATAAATAACTGATTATAAAAAAAACGCCAGACATCGGGTCTACAATAAAAAATATTCAAACCCCTACTTTATTTAACTGTGACCTACTTGTTTCACCTTGGTTTCGTAAAAACACTGATCCCGCGAATACGCAGAGCAAGTTTCAAAAAAAGTTCAGTTAGACCGTGGTCTTTGTACAGTCAGTGCCCAGCCTACCTTACCTTACCTACCTTACCCCTCGTATAAAGACGAAGAGGGCAATTGGTGTGAAAAGAAGGGTCAGGTAAAGCTGGGCACTGACTTTACGATGGGCCGCGCCCGCTCGTCAATAGCTGCAGAAATAAAACCAGTAAAAGAGAGTCTCATAGTCTATTGCAAGTCCGTACTGCACTATCCCTTTGGTCATAAATTACGTAAGGTATTTTTTTTAAAGTTTCTGTCCCTCCCCCCCCCCCCCCCTGGTGAGATGTCGTAAGATTTTATTCAACCCCCTCCCCCATCCCCCAATCTCACTTGAGATTTTTCAAAATGTTGGTTTCTTACGTAAACGCGTTGAATTGTTATTGTAAAAAGACAAAAAAAGTTTGCTTCGTGCTTTTATTTACGACTAGTTAAGACTAGATCAATATTGCTGAGAGTTTAATTATTAAGTGTAATAAAGCATGTACAATCTGGATTAAATAGACCAAAATAGTATTTTTTTTTTGATTCCATTAAAAAACATTGCGTGATATTTGCCGAGACCCCCTCTCTCTCCAACGTAAGGTTAGATGAGATTTGACTCGACCCCCTCCCCCCCTTAAACACCTCACGTAATTTATGGACGCCCCCTTTTTTTAGAGGATGGGAAATCATCAAATGACCTTTCCCGATCTGAGCATGGAAGGAATGTCAGACTTATTGGGAAATAATAGTAACTAGTATTTATTTAATTTAGTCTTTATTAGCTCGATGTGTTTTTCATTTCTTTTCTCCTGTTTGATTAGCGTATTTCCGGCACGTGTAAGCTCGTTTTCTGAATAAGAAGCGGGTGTAGACGCGTATACGCGCTCTGTTAGCAACACGCGCAACATGTACGAGCGTTGATGTTATAACCTCGTATTTAAGAGGAAACGCGAGTGCTCTTTTCTCCATACAAACGCTCTCGCCTGTTTTCTTTTTGGTTAATGACCCTAGAGCAATGGTTTTTTACAGAATAATAAATATTAACTATTTCTATGCCCCTATTTTTTCCTTTTTGGTGATAAGTTATTTTTATAAGCACTAGAACCCTCAAAAAATGCTCAAAATTGCTTGTTTAGATCGCTGTTAACAGAGTCCTAGTGTACAAATTTGACAACTATTAACGAAAAAAGAAAAACATAGCGGCGTAGTATATAACCTCCTTATTCATTGTCTAAAATATCTTTTAAATTGGTTCAATATTGGAGGAGGAAATAGGCGAGAGCCAAACCTCGAATTCTAACTTTTTTCTACAGTTGTCCTTATCGCACGAATTTGAGGGCAGGAGGACGGAGAGAGACAGCGATAGTAGAAAGAGACAGCACTCGCATTTCCTCTTAAGCGCGAACCGTGAGGAATACTGACATAATCGATTTATTTTGCACTAGCGCACACAAAATTAGAAAGATTTTAAATAAGGATTATTTTGGTGACAACCACAGATAGCTTTTAATCCTGGTTTTGGTATTGCACGACTGGACATATGAAGACTTTACTTAGGCACCTAATATTTAGTTTTTATAAAGTGACATAGGTCACTATCATTATTGTAGACTTTACTTTCTAGTTGTTTTCTTTTTTTTTTAATTTGGTATGTTTACTCACAATGTATTCTTTAATTTATTCAAAACACTTTGTTTGGTCAACGCAAGTAACTTGTAACTAATTAGATTTATAAATGTGGAAGCTTGTAATTAGCAAATGTCGCTACTTATACATGATATTTATAATTATATTATTAGTCTGTAAGCTTTCTTTAAAATTAAATAAATAAATAAATAATAATATTCCGACTGACAGAACTCTTCTGGATAACATGGTAAATATTTAATTAATAAATAAAATAAAAAAACATATAACGAGGTATTTCTTGTAAGGCTCGATGTAGGGGAGTAATCTTTGTAACTACTGACGATTCCTAAAATTCTTTTACTAATGAGAAGCTACATTATCTTAGACTGCCATAGGCTATACCTACTATAAACGTTTTCGTGGGATAGTTTCCGACTACAAAGTACAACGTATCGAAACCGCAAGCTAAATGCTAGTAAGCAATAGAAATTGGGAACGTTGGCGCAGTGGCTGAGAGATTTGACTGCTGCGCTGGGTGTCGCGGGTTCGGTCCCCGCACGGAATAAATATTTGTGTGGCCTACAGATAATTGTTTCGGGTTTGGGTAGGTTTGTGTATGTTAGTTTAAATGTATGTAAACGCACCCACGATACAGGAGAAATTCCTAGTGTGGGGCAACGTCTTTTAGGAAAAGTAAGTAATGTAAAGTGAGTATATTATGTGTAAGCGGCGAGTGTTCAGACAACTGTCTGGTGTCGTGGTCCGGTTACTGCCGGCGTTGTCGGAAGCAACCGTTGGCGTCCCGACTCGTGGAATATATACTATGCTCTTCATTAATTCCCTATGCACGAAATAAATCAAAATCAAAATTCATTTATTCAAACTAGGCTGATAATCAGCACTTTTCGAAGGTCAAAATTTACTTTACTTTACTATTTACATTTTTATAAGACAGTCCCCCAAACGCCCACCCATCGACACTTCCGTTTAGCTGGAAAGGCTGGCGGAACTAACTCCCCAGCACACATCTGTCTGTTAGATGTTAAATCCTTTGTTTGATGTTACTTCTTGGCTTCAGTCTTGTGAAAGCAGTGTGTATGATTTTGTGTTAGTGTGCCTAAGTACTAGACTAGAGATTCCGATTCAACACTATTCACGATAAGACTGCTCATTGTGTCACACTATGTGAAAAGTTTTCCTTTCTGCAAATGTTATTTGTATAGCTTAAAGTAATCACTTATCTCTCGGTGGATTTTAGAGAGAAATGAATCAGACGGCACGGTTGGCGCAGTGGCTCAAGCAATGGACTGCCGCGCTGCGTGTCGAAGGTCGATCCCCGCACGGAACAAATATTTATAAGACCTACAGATAGTTGTTCCGGGTCTGGGTATTTGTGTATGTGAGTTTAAATGTTTGTGAACGCACCCACAATACACGAGAAATTCCTAGTGTGGGGCAACGTTTTAAAAAAAATCGATATTTATGTTCCAACCACAGTTCCTACCATAGTCTTCAAGACCCACGTGTCTATTCTCCTAAGTGCTGAGATACTACTGCATTGCTTGTCTGTAATCTTGTCCGAAGGGTTAAGCAGAGGTATACCTAGTATAGCCGTTCACATTTCGCCAGTTATGTTTTTAAGTCTCAAGTAAGAGGGGTGAGTCTATTAAAAGAAAGAAAGAAAGAAAATAAAGAAAATTGTGTATATTTGGCAATAAAAAGAACAAAACAAATTCAAAATAATTAAAGCTACTAATGCCAAAAGGGCCTCAGCTCAGCATAATACCAGATGGCAACACGAAGTGCACCACCTGACGCTGATTTTCAGCTGCTGCCTACGAGTGTCATACGCTCGAAAAAATAAACAAACAAAATTAAAAATTCTAAAATATTTTGCTAAAAATAAAAAGCCTGCTAAAATAAAATGTTCGACTCTTAAATAAACAACAAGAGCATGAGAACAATAATAAAAACATTATTAAAAAAAAGAACAAAATGCCATCAACTGAGAACAATCCTGACTCTGTGCCTGCTACTAAGATATCTCTGATGGAAAAATCCAATAACATTGTCCGACCTTTTTTCCGACCGAACACGTACGCGCCGCCGACACGGTCTGTTGCCGTCATGACGACGCGCGACGGCCGGACGGCGAGCTAGCCCGTTACTCACCGTCCACAGGCCCGCGTCTACGGTGGCCGGAGGTCATCGCGTGACCCCCGACTCCCGGAGCGCCTTCCGCGGCGGCTGGGACGTTGAGAGGTTCTCTCCCTCTCTCGTTCTGCCACCTCCTTCGCTGCGCTGGCATCACTGCTTCGCAGAAGGAGGCGACGGCGTCCCATTCCTCTTCGCCCCGGACCATGGCTTGCACCAGGGCCGGACGCGAGAGGTCGCCGCCGCCGATCGCCGCTACGAGAACACGGCGGGGCTCTGCCCAAGCAGGGTACGCCTCCACAGTGTGCTCCACCGTGTCCTCCCATACACGCTCACAAACTTTTGCCTTTAAAATATTATAGTGTGATGATCAGAATAATATTCAAGAAAGTTCGCATATTGTTCTTAAATTAATTTAATTACGATTATGAAAACAACTGGCAAGTCGGTAAAGTTGTTGGCATTGTAGCCCGAGGCTTGATTCAAGGTACATAGTTACACGAGTTGTTACGACCTTCAGGTAAATGGAAATGAGCTTATGTATGTTGGTTTATCTTTCATCCTTCGTAAAGGAACTTGGTTGTGACGAAACCTGTGGGCTTCTTCATCATTTTACCCCTGAATAACCCACTGTTGGGTTGGTTGAACTTGGTTGGTTCTTCTGGTAGGTATGCTTCTATTCTCACTCCGTCTCTCATTCATGTCTCCCGCGATTTTGACAAAATCGGTCACCTTACACGATTTTGAATGGCCCTGTTTTCTTTGTCGTGAGCCAGTAAATCGTCATTAGAGGAAACGACCTACATCTTTCATTTTTTCCTAGCACACAAATTACGTTACAGTAAAAATATCATGGTCACGTAACACACACACTGGTCCTATAAAAGAGCATAACTCTGCCCATTGCCTCATAATTAGGTAGAATACTTTATCGTTTCTCCAAATGAACTGAATACTTTCAGATTCCATTATGTATCCAAAGCATTTAAAAAGTTATGAGCAGTCAAATATAACCTCAATAGCAAGAAAAAGTTTAATTAAACGATTCTTTTGAAAGTTCTGTTTATTTTTTATTCAGCGTTGCTCTCGCCGCTCTTGAAAGTTCTTTGAAACTCCATTCGTACCTGAATTTCAGTAAGGAGTTTTAGCAGCCGTAATAAGTATAAGATTACTTACTTAGGCCAGGCCAAGTTGCGTCACTGAAATTTCAGCCGCAGCCACTCAATTGAGTCTAACTTTGACGGATTAACGAGAAGTCCATTTTTTTCCAAGAAACAGAGATCGAACTAAAAGTAAGTAATGTTGGCGTAACAGCCGCTAGCAGCGCTTTCCTGAGTTAATCCGTGGATGGGTGACCACCAATTATATACCGCGATTCCTCCGTGCCTAAAAAAAACCGTTGGGTCCGTCTGGTAATACGAATTGTTAAGAGGAAACGTGAGTGGTCTTTTCTCCATACAAACGCTCTCGCCTGTTTTCTTTTTGGTTAATGACCCTAGAGCAATGGTTTTTTACAGAATAATAAATATGTCGGATCTTTGATGAGTATGCACTTAAATTTAAACACAAGCGCCTTTGTTTGGCGTTGTGCGGAGTCTGGATGTAGGTGTCGGATACGGACCTCAGTCCCATGGATCGCCAGTGATCGTTCGGGCATGGTCGCGACACATACTATCTAGGAACTGCTCTGTGTTTCCTTTTAAGTACAGTAGTGTTAGTAATTGACTGTACAATAGCTGTGTACAAGTTAAAGGAGCTATTTCTCTCATTTACCCGTATCCCTTTCTGTGCCCACAACTGTTTGACACTATCTATGTCATTTAGTACTTCCTGACTAGCGTCCTATGTACCTGGATGCCACATCAGAAGTGGGATTATGAGCGGGTTGAGAAATCTCCTGAAAGTGAAAACTGTGTGTATAGACAATTGCATGAACTGTTCGATAAACAGAGCTGCAACATAGTTGCTTTGATAGCTATTCGCGCACGAAACAACTGGCCGAACTGTTGTTTTGATTCGTTGGGTTCGATTCCCTTAGACAGATGTGCACGATGCACAGTTCTGTGATGATGATGGTCTTGATAGCATCCACCGTCATGATACCTGTCTGTCAGAGACGTGAAACAGAGTGTTTGAGTGAGAACGAGTAAAGGTGTTATATCCGGTGAGTCATTACCATTTTGTAAGCGAGTGAAGAGAGTTGTTTTGAAAAGACCTCTTGCTACTTCACTTGGTTGTTGTGATCATGTTTTATTGTGATCTTATTAACCCGTTGGGTTATCGCGGTCGCGAGCGCGACTGTTTGACGATCCTGGGATCGATTCCCAGGTTGGATTGTGTACCTACTGTTGGGTGCATCTCTGCCTGACCCTTGTTGTTGCAGGCGTGATGTTATAATGCAACTTACTGCAACGAATGTTGAAACTAATGTGCAACTGCGATCTACCAGTTGAGCTCGTGGTCGCAGGGGCAGCTGCGGAGAGTTCTGGGATCGATTTCCGAGTCGAAATGTGAATTCGAATATTTTGTGATTGATGTGCTAGAATGATTAATTTGTGTTTACACGGTTTATGTTTGGTTCATGTACCCCAACTGAAAGATATTTTAACCACGACTACCGAGTTGTAAATGTTCAAAGAATGTTCGATGTTGTTGTGTTTCGAAGGTTCTTAGGGTAGCGGAACGCTGTATTGATGGTTTTAGTAAAAGATGGGTGTGCTTAGCACCTCTGTGTGCCCCATTGGGCATTGTGACCGTTAAGTTTAATTTTACGTGCTTTTCCGATGAAAGCGAAAAACGTACCAATGGGGATACGACGTCAGTGCGAGACGTAGAGAGTAGGTGTCGATGTTTTCCGAATGATTGAAATTAAAGTGTTTCGGATATGAAAAAATCAGAGGACACTAATAAACTTGAAAGTCGTCATTTGCGTGGCCGGTTCCCAACTGTGTGGGGTTGGTATCCGGTCGGTGCGGCCGGTGTTGTGCCTGTGGCGGCAGCTTGTCTGGCCACTGTAGCCCACTTGGTGCTGGGTGATGTGGTACACCTTTGGGGAATGGGTTGTCAGACTGTCAAGCCACTGACTGCCACTGACTGCCAGTGACGGCTGTCGGGGGTCTGCTGGAGCCAGTCGCGACTGGCGGCTTGACGTGTTTTTCTTAGCGCGGAGAAGGATTGCTGGGTGATGGATGGTCGCACATCTATGGACCGATCTAGGCGGATAACATAGCTTGAGGTTCCACCCGTGTGGCTGTGATTGTTTAATCATGAACTCCTCCTCGGTTAAATTCAATGAATTCAAACGTAATGCTAGCTAAACATGAGATAAGGTTAACAACGGTTACAGTCCGTTACAGTAGAGCAACGAGTATCCAACTGTTTGGATCTTGAAACTAGCAGTAGCATAATAATTATGGCATAACTACTGGTGTACCTACAGGATGGATGTAACGAGTTGAGCTCCGAAGAGCAACCCGTGTATCGCTCTCATAAGATCGTGATTTAGTCTTCATACTATATCCAGGGCTGGGCAAAATACATGCTCTGCTTTAATTGAAATACAAATTACAAAATACAGTATCGCAAGTAATTAAATTACAAAATACAAATTACATTTATGTAAGGTATTTAAAATATAAAATACAAAATACAGTATTTTAGCAATTTTTAATTGAAATACAAAATACAAATACTTTTTCAAAATAAAAATAACCGCCTTCAAAAACCATCAGAAAAAAAGTGTAAAGTAACTTTCTTTCGGAAGTCGGTCGCAAAAATGAATTAAAAACCAAATAACCAACTTAAGGCGACATTAGCTGCCCGCGACCTTGAGCGCGCGTTTAACTCACCGCCTAAACAAATAAGGTTGAAAATGGCGATGCGTTTGATGCTCGTGACTGCCAAAATTAACGATAGTTCGCAGATTTAATTTATTAAAAAAAAAAAATACGCTGTAATGTTAAAATATTTTTACATGTCTTTAGTTGGTTAAATTTCCTTTCTGATAGTAAAAAAAAAATAACAGTTGTCACTCAAAATATTGAGCATTTCGAGACGAAAAAGTTTTTTCGTGTGATTTTTTTGTGATTTTGTGATTTTTTTTTTCGAGGTTCTTGATTACTTTTAGATAATATTTTTGCTTATGTCTTTTACCTATACATTTGACTATACACTGTATTTTTATTTGGAATTGTAATAAGTAGCAATACGGCTAACTCTGCGACGAAAAACAGGTCGTTTTTACGGTGCCCCTTTGACTGCGCCTTAAGGTGAATCCTCGGACCAGCCCGCGAAATTCAAATTTTCTTAAGTTTTTTGCAATTTGCAGGCAAGTGATAGGTTGTATGTTGATGAACATTTGGTCCGCGGCTGTAAGACATAAGTAGTTACAGAATTATAATCATCAAAATCATTAATACAACCCTCTGAGCTCATAAAGGTTCCGGAATTACTTTGACCTTGTAATAAGTCATTTTTACACCTTTATGAGCTCGGAGGGTTGTATTAATGATTTTGATGATTATACTTCTGTAATTACATACGTCTTACAGCCGCGAATCAAATGTTCATCAACATACAAGCTATCACTTGCCTGCAAATTGCAAAAAACTTAAGAAAATTTGAGTTTTGCGGGCTACCCTGGAACATCAACCTTAAAAGTTTTTATTTTAACCTTTTTTGTTCAAAAATTTAACCCAAAATCTTGTCAACAACCAAATTTTTTTACACGTGCAAAACTAAACCGTTATGACTTGCCATCTTAGCTTGACAAGTTGACATTGACAATTCAACGTACATTTTTTTTGCGTTTCGTTGGCCAATTTTGACCTACAGTCATATCGTTCAGTATAAAACAGGTGCAGTGTTGCTAGCTCTAATAACTGCTTTACCATCATTGCACTCTCGCCTCGCACTCACACTCACGATCGCTAAATGAAGGTATAAATGTATTTTTGTTAAAATGTATTTTGAAGCCTCAAGTATTTGAAATACTAATTACAAAATACTTCGTCGTCAGGTATTTGAAATACGAATTACAAATTACATTTTAAGGAAGTAATTGAAATACAAATACAAAATACGTATTTGTATTTCAATTACGTATTTTAATTACAAGTAATTCAAATACTGCCCAGCCCTGACTATATCACAGCAAATCCTATCCATCCATCCAACTAAAAGACTACTCAGATGTGAAGTGTTGACTGATGAAACATACCTTTTTAGCGCCACAGTCACGTATAGACGACAAGCCGAACAAGCAAAAAAAGTGCCCTAAGTCTGTCGATTTAAGGTACTTTTTGGCTTGTCGTATTACTTGACCGTGGCGGTCAATGGGTTGTTTAGTTTAGTGCTTTGGGCAGAAAGCCTTATTGTGACTTGTAAAAATTCACAGAACAGATTTAATTGTGAGCATAATATCACTAATGTAAAGTCATTAATGTCATAGTGTGATACAATATTTTGATTGGTCATGAAAATAACCAATGTTTATTGTTTATTAAGACTGAATAGCTGAACCATTGAGAACTCGAAGCTCAATTTTAACAAAGCTTTACAAAGCTTGATTGTTGAAGCGGTTTCATTAAAATCTGTAATGTAGAGACGATTACTCTTAGCTTTCATAACACAGGATAAGCAACACGAGTGCTTAATTATAACAATCGGGACTGTGTGTGTAACGCGATCACCGAATGTAAGAGAGCCATTGTTAGTGCTTTATGCTGAATCGCATTTGACTTCGTCAATGTTTACGTCGAAGACGCCGCGTTGCTGTCGGCATCGATAGAGCAAAGTTGAAACCTAAACATTGGTCTCGGCTCTCGACAAACTCACTAGTCATCCATTTCTGATAGCATGGTTGGCGCAGTGGTTGAGCGATTGGCTGCTGTGCTGCGTGTTGTGGGTTCGATCCCTACAATATTTGTATGGCCTGCAGATAGTTGTTCTAGAACTGGGTGTTTGAGTGTCTGAGTTTGAATATTTGTGGACGTACCCACGATACAGGAGAAACTCCTAGTGTGGGGCAACGCTTAAAAAGAAACGAAAAGAAATGTATTCGGTTTACCAAATAAAATAATCTTGGATTAGTTCACAGTTTCACACTAGTGAATCGGTAACGAACTAACAATGTCTTGATTGATGAAGTGATGATACTCAAGTGACATCAATGCAAGGCTGTGTTGTTGACATTAGTGTGGTAGACACTAAAGTAGAAACTGTAAGTCACTATAGAAAACATAGCGCACAAAATAAGCTCTGTATGATAACAACAGGATTGTTAAAAGTTACCAGCTAAGATGGCTTAGTTGGTTTTCAATTGGTGATTTTGTTTTGATAAATAATGAAAGGCAATAATCAAATTAAATCTTCTTCTTAGCGTGTCGATGGCGGTCTGAATTATGTTGGCCTGGAACTGAGCTACTAATTTGGCGCTTTTGGTAGTGTGCATCGGTCCCTGTTGTGAACAAATAGGACATGCAGGATACAATATTAAGTGCCACATTTGTGGAACAGCAACTTAATTAAACTCTAGGGCAGGTGGATATTTAGGTATTCCTTGCTGCGACCAGCCTGGGGCCGGAGTCTATTTAAAGGCTTCCAGGTGGGAGAGTAGCAGACAATGAAACGAATGGGTTAGGCAAGGAGCTAGTTAGCTACCTTTCCGCAACTTTAATCTTTAGACTATTCACCAGTGAGTGGGGTGAATGACAATCCTCAGAAAACGGTTTTGTGCCTTTGCGATATAAGGGTGTTTAAGTGTAAAGGGTGTCGTATGACTGAAGCCATTTCGGCTCTTTCGCGAGAGCTTGCCACTGTACTGTGAGCTTCTGGCAGCGCTATTCCTGCCAGTGGGTACATCATCTGTACCGAGGCCGGTTTAGAGCAACCAGTAGTCCGCAAGACATGCGGCGAAGCACACAACTTTGAAGAGATTAGTCGCCGTAAGAGACTAGTCGCCGAAAGATACTATAATAGTCGCCATAAGAGACAAGCAAGTTCGCAACTTCTGCTTGATGTTAATGCAGTACTGTTTTTACTATTACAGTTACTGACAGTCAATGATCTGTTCAGAGAAACTTAAAGATACTTTGAGAGTAACATAGACATTCCACCCCAGACAATGTTAAGTCTGGGTCCAGCCTCTTGTTTCGAAGGGGAATAATGCAAGATTGTGTTTGCTATGGCTGGGTTAGAGTGAATTAGCAATGAAATATGTGGCCTATTCATAATCACTAAAGAACATTATTAACAAAGCGGACCTCAATCTCCTCAACCTAAAGCTGTAGCTTGGGAGGTGAGGACAAGGTCGATTGCATAGAAGAACCGGGACGTGTACGAAAATAAAACCGAAGTAAGGCTACTTTTTATGTTAGCGAGTAATAATTTAATGGTGAAGCTATGAGCTAAAATGTCTACGGTGAAAAACGTCTTATTGGTGCGTTCAGAATAGAGTTAAGAGAACGCTGGAAAGTCAAGTACCTTTAACGTAAAACTGAGTCAAATGTGTTGATGTTTCAATTAAATCTAGTAATGGTGTGGTC
Source organism: Diarsia mendica (assembly GCA_949316265.1). Taxonomy (NCBI): domain Eukaryota; kingdom Metazoa; phylum Arthropoda; class Insecta; order Lepidoptera; family Noctuidae; genus Diarsia; species Diarsia mendica. The sequence goes on from OX438897.1 coordinate 19,805,224, forward strand.
GCTGAGTGTGTATGGTCATAAGGATGACTATACGATTGTAATCACTGGGATGATTACGGGGCCCAGTCACAAAGATGAATTTGGGCGGTAGTGGTCACTGAGATGACTACTGATGTAGCCACAAAAAGGATGGCTAAGGCACCTGGTCACTGGGATGACTATGGTCGGTAGTGGTCACTGTGAGGTTTACCGCGTAGCCCCCGCAAGGATGGTTACGTAGCCTGGTCACTATAATGACTATGGTTGGTAGAGATCACGGGGATAACTACTGAGGTAGCCACAGGGATGGTTACGGGACCTGGTCACTCGAATGACAATGGTCGTGATGGTTACAGGGATAACTATCGGAAGCCACAAAGATGGCTGTAAGAGCAACCACCATTCCTTGAATTCGATTTTAGAGACTGATTTTTGAGAAATTGAGAGATTTTGAGATTTATTGGTTGTAGTTAAAGAGTACTTGCACTTTGTTGGGCTGACTGTTCTAAGTCGTAATGTTTGTAACGAAAAAGACTATGTAAACAAATGATGTGATTTTGAGGTTGACGTCTCATAACAATGAGATAATCTAGCAAGACTGATAATTATGTTACAAGAGAAGTTTAAGAGTTCAACTTGGTTAAGTCAGAATGACCGAACGGTGTCCTGCGATGGGAATCTCTGGTATTGCAGGTTTACACACGAGGACGTGTGTCATGCAGGATGGCCGTGTCGGATCTTTGATGAGTATGCACTTAAATTTAAACACAAGCGCCTTTGTTTGGCGTTGTGCGGAGTCTGGATGTAGGTGTCGGATACGGACCTCAGTCCCATGGATCGCCAGTGATCGTTCGGGCATGGTCGCGACACATACTATCTAGGAACTGCTCTGTGTTTCCTTTTAAGTACAGTAGTGTTAGTAATTGACTGTACAATAGCTGTGTACAAGTTAAAGGAGCTATTTCTCTCATTTACCCGTATCCCTTTCTGTGCCCACAACTGTTTGACACTATCTATGTCATTTAGTACTTCCTGACTAGCGTCCTATGTACCTGGATGCCACAAATATTAACTATTTCTATGCCCCTATGTTTTCCTTTTTGGTGATAAATTATTTTTATAAGCACTAGAACCCTCAAAAAATGCTCAAAATTGCTTGTTTAGATCGCTGTTATCAGAGTCCTAGTGTACAAATTTGACAACTATTAACGAAAAAAGAAAAACATAGCGGCGTAGTATATAACCTCCTTATTCATTGTCTAAAATATCTTTTAAATTGGTTCAATATTGGAGGAGGAAATAGGCGAGAGCCAAACCTCGAATTCTAACTTTTTTCTACAGTTGTCCTTATCGCACGAATTTGAGGGCAGGAGGACGGAGAGAGACAGCGATAGTAGAAAGAGACAGCACTCGCGTTTCCTCTTAACATTCGTATTACCAGACGGACCCAAAGGTTTAAAAAAAAAAATCTAATTAGTCCATCAGATAGATTTCCAAAAATTATTGGACACATATTTTTTCTTTTTTCACGTAAACAAACAATGAAGGCGATACAGTGCTTTGAAAACTCGTGTGACGTCATATTCTAAGACATTTGTATGACATTTCTTATCAAGCAGTGACGTCACAAAATCCCATTCAAATCTTTGACGCGTTTTATCTTCGTAAATTTTTATTGATTTGATAAAACAAAAAATACGTATCCAATATTTTTCGTTACTCTAACAGACGGACTAATTAGAATCATATTTTTTTTAAGTCAGTAAACATCCCTATTGTAGATCTTTGAAAGTCGTTACAGGTAATCAGTGGCCCGAACGTCTGACAACCATTTTTACCAAAAGGTATCGTCCCTATACCCCTCGGGGATTACAGATGTATGATTTGTTTATGTGCAGTTTTATATGTTAATCAGTACCAATTTTTTATATAGCCGCAATAATAAATTCCTACGTATAAAATGATATTGTTGCTATCTAAACATAAATCTACATTAAATACACGAGGTTCCTTCTGAATATTTGTAATTAATAACGACAGAGATTGCTCCGGAAAGATTCCAAGAAATCATAACGTAAAATTAGATTGTTGTTGTAATACAACTAACGGCATACATACCTAATAAAGTTTAATTTATACATTGTATGTTATTAATAAATTAATTCAGTGTTCTTTAACGATATGAGAAAATAGTCCAAGATTTTTGTTAGGTACTTGAGAAGTTTTAAAGAACTGTATTAAATATTGGAACACTTAGAAAAAACTCGTAAATTCGCACCTTGTTCGTGATAACGTTTTGAGTGAATTTAATAATTGCTTCAACAAAGCTGCTTCTTTGTCAAATATACCTAACATTGTTTATTAAAACACATTTTTGAAATACAATGGCACTTTATTCACCTATATTAAAGAACCTCTTACTGAAAACAGATCGCCTCGTTGGTCCAGTAGTCACAATCACGACTGCTGTACACGATGTCCTAGGATTGATTCCCAGGCCGGATAAAGTATTATTGGGATTTTCCATCAAAAATTTGTCAGTAGCAGCCAGGAGAGGGATGTGTCCTGGGTACAAAAAATATGATTCCATTTAGTCCGTCAGTTAGATTATCGAAAAATATTGGATAAGTACGTGTTTTTTTATTCAAATTAATAAAAATTGACGAAGATAAAACGCGTCAAAGATCAGGACTGGGGGATTTCTTTTAGTTTTCGAAGCACTTGTGGCGACTAGCGACATCTATCGCAACACCTGCGTACTAACAACGATTGACAGAAATCCTACATCGCGCTATCAACTTTATCCGCGACATAAGCCTATATAGGAGTTCCCGACTTACACCTGTCGGGCAGTTAGCCCGCCGGACACAACACCCGTCCGGTCGGAGGATCCTCCCTTTTCAACGGGGGATGAGGAACTTTACACCCTGTTCCTCATATCCCCCCCAAACACTGTATCGTCTTCATTTATGGTTTACGTGACAAAAGAAAAAATACGTGTCCAAATTATTTTGGTAATCTATGTGACGGACTGATTAGATTTTTTTGTCAACTACCCTATTGTGGCCGGTTCATGGCAATACCCTCCCTCTTTATAACATGGGACTTGAACATTACTGGGGAATGTGACGTGTGACATGTGAGTGTACTATTAGGTCGGGGATTACAGGGCGTGAGGTTATTGTTAAAGTCTTCTTCTTAGTCGATTCACTCTTGCCAGAGCGGTCGTGGTTATCATGTTCTGGAAGTTTGGGCAGCAGACAGCGTGAATAGGCGCTCTTTTAAGCTAAGCACATCAAGGATGGAGGCGTTTGTTCGGAACTCGGTCTATGAGACCCCGAGCATCTTCCTCCAACACCACATCTCCAGAGCGTCTATCTTGCTGGTTAAAGTATGTCTCATTAAAACCAAAAATTTCAAAGAGTCGCATTAAATAATCTTTGATTTACAGTCACGAACAATAAAATATTAAAAAAATAATAATAATACTATAAAATATAGGAATATTAAAAAGCGATTTTCCCCATACGTTTTCACGAACAGCTTTGGAAGCCATACTAGGTATTACAAAAGTGGATTACCTCAAAGTAGAAACCGTTATTTCGACGAGAATCGAATTTAATTTTGTTAAGTGTTAGCGTTTTAATGCTCTGTAGTAGCTCAACATTTCGAATTTTAATATTATTTTTGATGTACAGGAATCCAGCAATTTTTTTTTTAATTTCAAAAGATTTTTCGTTAAAATATTAATTACTCTTCAATAATTTGTTAGTAACTAGAAACATCTGAACCCGCTTTGAAACTTTGAGTAGTGTTAAGCTACTTTGTTGCTGACCGTACCTACATTTTCAACGAAAGTTGAGCAACTTCTCATTACGTAGAACTTATAGTTAATCAAGATTCAAATTAATAAAGTTTTTACTTCCTTCTTTACTTTAGTACGAATGGGACGGGCAACTGGTGGAACTTATGGCGCTAGCACCGCATGAACCTAAGCTCTTCATTGGTTGAATATCTGTCAATGTCATTTTATATTTCAACTAGTATTTGCGTGGGTGCGCGAGCTGCGCGCAGCTCGCGGGGCGTGAAGGGGGGGGGGGGAGGGGCAGCTTTGAAAAAAAAATTCGACTAACGCATTGCTCCTTTCAATAAATCTGAAAAAAAAATGTTTCAGTCTCTTAACTTCCGAGATCCGCCTTACTACCTACCTACACCTACCTACTACCTACCTACACCTACTTACACCTACCTACACCTACCTACACCTACCTACACCTACCTACACCTACCTACACCTACCTACACCTACCTACACCTACCTACACCTACCTACACCTACCTACACCTACCTACACCTACCTACACCTACCTACACCTACCTACACCTACCTACACCTACCTACACCTACCTACACCTACCTACACCTACCTACACCTACCTACACCTACCTACACCTACCTACACCTACCTACACCTACCTACACCTACCTACACCTACCTACACCTACCTACACCTACCTACACCTACCTACACCTACCTACACCTACCTACACCTACCTACACCTACCTACACCTACCTACACCTACCTACACCTACCTACACCTACCTACACCTACCTACACCTACCTACACCTACCTACACCTACCTACACCTACCTACACCTACCTACACCTACCTACACCTACCTACACCTACCTACACCTACCTACACCTACCTACACCTACCTACACCTACCTACACCTACCTACACCTACCTACACCTACCTACACCTACCTACACCTACCTACACCTACCTACACCTACCTACACCTACCTACACCTACCTACACCTACCTACACCTACCTACACCTACCTACACCTACCTACACCTACCTACACCTACCTACACCTACCTACACCTACCTACACCTACCTACACCTACCTACACCTACCTACACCTACCTACACCTACCTACACCTACCTACACCTACCTACACCTACCTACACCTACCTACACCTACCTACACCTACCTACACCTACCTACACCTACCTACACCTACCTACACCTACCTACACCTACCTACACCTACCTACACCTACCTACACCTACCTACACCTACCTACACCTACCTACACCTACCTACACCTACCTACACCTACCTACACCTACCTACACCTACCTACACCTACCTACACCTACCTACACCTACCTACTCAACCTTCGTTACGCTTCACCTACTCAACCTTCGTTACGCTAAGGAGGTCGCCGGCTCGCTTCGCTCGCCACCTCCCCCCTTCGCTCCACTCGGTCTCGCAGGTTCGCTCCACTCAGAACCGTACCTACCACCGGAAAGCTATCATGACATTATCCCTACGCTACGGGGGTCGCCGGCTCGCTTCGCTCGCCCGCTCCCCCCTTCGCTTTACCGCTGTACCACCACCGGACAGGTGCCTAATATAATATTTGTTCAAACACCTAATGACTATCTCTAACCGTTATGAAGTTACAGCCCTTTTAATTTTAGGGGAGGTTGGGGAGGGGAGGGGAGGGGAGGGTATACAAATTTCAACGCCCCTCAATAGTTTTATGTAAGAAAAAAAAAAAAAAAAGTGAAAAAGGGGGGGGGGGGTGAAGGGGGGGTGAGGGGGGGAGTCTCGAAAAATGATTTCGATTAACGCAAAGGCCCCTCTAAAAGAATCTGAAAAAAAAAATCGTTCCAAAGTCTCTTAACTTTCGAGATTCGCCTAAAGGGGGGGAGAAGGGGGGCAAGGGGGGCCACTTTGAAAAATGATTTTTACTTTACCGAGCCTCCTCTATACGAATCCGTAAAAAAAAAAAATACGGGTCTTTTAGTTTCCGAGATACGATAGGGAGGGGGGAGAAGGGGGGGGGAAAAGGGGGGGTTTCGGACTTTTCCCATACTCACCAGAGTTACTTGTTTACGAATCTGTAAAAATATACCCACCTCCCCATCCACCATCTGGGAGAACAATTCTGTCAGTCAGTGAGTGGTAGTTTAGCTTTATATAGTATAACTAGTATTTGCGTGGGTGCGCGAGCTGCGCGCAGCTCGCGAGGCGTGGAGAGGGGGAGAGGGGGCGCTTTGAAAAACGATTTCGACTAACGCATTGCACCTCTCAATGAATTTGAAAAAAAAATGTTCCAAGTCTCTTAACTTCCGAGATCCGCCTAAAGGGGGGGTGAAGGGGGGCAAGGGGTTCAAATTTGAAAAACGGATTATACTTCCCCGAGCCTCCTCTATATGAATCTCACGAATGACACCACCTACCTACACCTACTTACCACCTACCTACACCTACCTACTACCTACCTACCACCTACCTACACCTACCTACTACCTACCTACACCTACCTACTACCTACCACCTACCTACTACCCCTACCACCTACCTACTACCTCCTGCTACTACTAAAAAACATTAACCTAAAGTTTGCTTGTCGTCGCCCCTGAGTTACGCTTCACCCACTCAACCTTCGTTACGCTAAGGAGGTCGCCGGCTCGCTTCGCTCGCCACCTCCCCCCTTCGCTCCACTCGGTCTCGCAGATTCGCTCCACTCAGGACCTACCTACCACCGGAAAGCTATCATGACTTTATCCCTACGCTACGGGGGTCGCCGGCTCGCTTCGCTCGCCCGCTCCCCCCTTCGCTTTACTGGTACCACCACAGGATAGGCCCCTTTCAATGAATCTGAAAAAAAAAATGTTCCAAGTCTCTTAACTACCGAGATCCGAAAGGGGGGGTGAAGGGGGGCAAGGGGGTCAAATTTGAAAAATGGTTTTAACTTTCCCGAGCCTCCTCTATACGAATCCGTAAACAAAACAGAAAAAAAGAGGTAAAAGGGGGGGGGGGGTTGAAGGGGGGTGAGGGGGGGAGTTTCGAAAAATGATTTCGATTAACGCAAAGGCCCCTCTAAATGAATCTGAAAAAAATAATCTTCCAAGTCTCTTAACTTCCGAGATCCGAAAGGGGGGGGATGGAGGGGGGCAAGGGGGTCAAATTTTCAAAATGGTTTTTACTTCCCCGAGCCTCCTCTATACGAATCCCTAAAAAAAAACACGTAAAATCTCTTTATTTCCGAGATCCGCCTAAAAGGGGGGAGAAGGGGGGCAAGGGGGGCAACATTGAAAAATGATTTATACTTTACCGAGCCTCCTCTATACGAATCCGTAATAAAAAAAAAATACGGGTCTCTTAGTTTCCGAGATACGATAGGGAGGGGGGAGAAGGGGGGGGAAAAGGGGGGGTTTCGGACTTTTCCCATACTCACCAGAGTTACTTGTTTACGAATCTGTCAAAATATACCCACCTCCCCATCCACCATCTGGGAGAACAATTCTGTCAGTCAGTCAGTCAGTGAGTGAGTCAGTGGTAATTTAGCTTTATATAGTATAACTAGTATTTGCGTGGGTGCGCGAGCTGCGCGCAGCTCGCGGGGCGTGAAGCGGGGGAGAGGGGGCGCTTTGAAAAATGATTTCGACTAACGCATTGCCCCTTTCAATGAACTTCCGAGATCCACCTAAAGGGGGGGACCTACCTACACCTACCTACACCTACCTACACCTACCTACACCTACCTACACCTACCTACACCTACCTACACCTACCTACACCTACCTACACCTACCTACACCTACCTACACCTACCTACACCTACCTACACCTACCTACACCTACCTACACCTACCTACACCTACCTACACCTACCTACACCTACCTACACCTACCTACTACCTACCTACACCTACCTACTACCTACCTACACCTACCTTCACCTACCTACACCTACCTACACCTACCTACACCTACCTACACCTACCTACACCTACCTACACCTACCTACACCTACCTACACCTACCTACACCTACCTACACCTACCTACCTACACCTACCTACACCTACCTACCTACACCTACCTACACCTACCTACACCTACCTACACCTACCTACACCTACCTACACCTACCTACACCTACCTACACCTACCTACACCTACCTACACCTACCTACTCAACCTTCGTTACGCTTCACCCACTCAACCTTCGTTACGCTAAGGAGGTCGCCGGCTCGCTTCGCTCGCCACCTCCCCCCTTCGCTCCACTCGGTCTCGCAGGTTCGCTCCACTCAGGACCTACCTACCACCGGAAAGCTATCATGACATTATCCCTACGCTACGGGGGTCGCCGGCTCGCTTCGCTCGCCCGCTCCCCCCTTCGCTTTACCGGTACCACCATTTTACTTCCCCGAGCCTCCTATCCTATACGAATCTGTAAACAAAACAGAAAAAAAAGGGTGAAGAGGGGGGGGGGGGGTGAAGGGGGGGAGAGGGGGGGAGTTTCTAAAAATGATTTCGACTAACGCAATGCCCCTCTATATGAATCTGAAAAAAAATTCGTTCCAAGTCTCTTAACTTCCGAGATCCGAAAGGGGGGGGGGGGTGGAGGGGGGCAAGGGGGTCAAATTTTCAAAATGGTTTTTCCTTCCCCAAGCCTCCTCTATACGAATCCCTAAAAAAAAACTTGTAAATTCTCTTTATTTCCGAGATCCGCCTAAAGGGGGGGAGAAGGGGGGCAAGGGGGGCCACTTTGAAAAATGATTTTTACTTTACCGAGCCTCCTCTATACGAATCAGTAAAAAAAAAAAAATACGGGTCTCCTAGTTTCCGAGATACGATAGGGAGGGGGGAGAAGGGGGGGGAAAAGGGGGGGTTTCGGACTTTTCCCATACTCACCAGAGTTACTTGTTTACGAATCTGTCAAAATATACCCACCTCCCCATCCACCATCTGGGAGAACAATTATGTCAGTCAGTCAGTCAGTGAGTGAGTCAGTGGTAATTTAGCTTTATATAGTATAACTAGTATTTGCGTGGGTGCGCGAGCTGCGCGCAGCTCGCGAGGCGTGGAGAGGGGGAGAGGGGGCGCTTTGAAAAGTGATTTCGACTAACGCATTGCCCCTTTCAATGAATCTGAAAAAAAAAAATGTTCCAAGTCTCTTAACTTCCGAGATCCGCCTAAAAGGGGGGTGAAGGGGGGCAAGGGGTTCAAATTTGAAAAACGGATTTTACTTCCCCGAGCCTCCTCTATATGAATCTCACGTATCCACCACCTACCTACACCTACCTACTACCTACCTACACCTACCTACTACATACCTACACCTACCTACTACCTACCTACACCTACCTACTACATACCTACACCTACCTACTACCTACCTACACCTACCTACTACCTACCTATCACCTACCCACCACCTACCTACTACCTACCTACACCTACCTACTACATACCTACACCTACCTACTACCTACCTACACCTACCTACTACCTACCTATCACCTACCCACCACCTACCTACTACCTACCTACTACCTACCTACACCTACCTACTACCTACCTACACCTACCTACCTACACCTACCTACTACCTACCTACACCTACCTACCTACACCTACCTACTACCTACCTACACCTACCTACCTACACCTACCTACTACCTACCTACCTACACCTACCTACCTACTACCTCCTACTACCACTAAAAAAACATAACCCTAAAGTTTGCTTGTCGTCGCCCCTGAGTAACGCTTCACCCACTCAACCTTCGTTACGCTAAGGAGGTCGCCGGCTCGCTTCGCTCGCCACCTCCCCCCTTCGCTCCACTCGGTCTCGCAGGTTCGCTCCACTCAGGACCTACCTACCACCGGAAAGCTATCATGACATTATCCCTACGCTACGGGGGTCGCCGGCTCGCTTCGCTCGCCCGCTCCCCCCTTCGCTTTACCGCTGTACCACCACCGGACAGGTTTTAACGCCCCTCAATAGTTTTATGTAAGAAAAAAAAAAAAAAAAAAAGGTGAAAAAGGGGGGGGGGGGGTGAGGGGGGGAGTCTCGAAAAATGATTTCGATTAACGCAAAGGCCCCTCTAAATGAATCTGAAAAAAAAATCGTTCCAAGTCTCTTAACTTTCGAGATTCGCCTAAAGGGGGGGAGAAGGGGGGCAAGGGGGGCCACTTTGAAAAATGATTTTTACTTAACCGAGCCTCCTCTATACGAATCCCTAAAAAAAAACACTTCAAGTCTCTTTGTTTCCGAGATACGATAGGGAGGGGGGAGAAGGGGGGGGAAAAGGGGGGGTTTGGGACTTTTCCCATAGGTTTGAGAGTTGATTGTTTACGAATCTGTCAAAATATACCCACCTCCCCATCCACCATCTGGGAGAACAATTCTGTCAGTCAGTGAGTCAGTCAGTGGTAGTTTAGCTTTATATAGTATAACTAGTATTTGCGTGGGTGCGCGAGCTGCGCGCAGCTCGCGAGGCGTGAAGGGGGGGAGAGGGGGAGCTTTGAAAAGTGATTTCGACTAATGCATTGCACCTCTCAATGAATCTGAAAAAAAAATGTTCCAATACTACCTACCTACAACTACCTACTACCTACCTACTACCTACCTACCTACACCTACCTACACCTACCTACACCTACCTACACCTACCTACACCTACCTACACCTACCTACACCTACCTACACCTACCTACACCTACCTACACCTACCTACACCTACCAACACCTACCTACACCTACCTACACCTACCTACACCTACCTACTACCTACCTACCTACACCTACCTACACCTACCTACACATACCTACTACCTGGCACCTACCTACTACCTACCTACTACCTCCTACTACCACTAAAAAAACATTACCCTAAATTTTGCTTGTCGTCGCCCCTGAGTAACGCTTCACCCACTCAACCTTCGTTACGCTAAGGAGGTCGCCGGCTCGCTTCGCTCGCCACCTCCCCCCTTCGCTCCACTCGGTCTCGCAGGTTCGCTCCACTCAGGACCTACCTACCACCGGAAAGCTATCATGACATTATCCCTACGCTACGGGGGTCGCCGGCTCGCTTCGCTCGCCCGCTCCCCCCTTCGCTCTACCGGTACCACCATTTTACTTCCCCGAGCCTCCTATCCTATACGAATCTGTAAACAAAACAGAAAAAAGGGGTGAAGAGGGGGGGGGGGGGTGAAGGGGGGCAGATACTAAAAATGATTTCGACTAACGCAATGCCCCTCTATATGAATCTGAAAAAAAATTCGTTCCTAGTCTCTTAACTTCCGAGATCCGAAAGGGGGGGGGTGGAGGGGGGCAAGGGGGTCAAATTTTCAAAATGGTTTTTCCTTCCCCAAGCCTCCTCTATACGAATCCCTAAAAAAAAACTTGTAAATTCTCTTTATTTCCGAGATCCGCCTAAAGGGGGGGAGAAGGGGGGCAAGGGGGGCCACTTTGAAAAATGATTTTTACTTTACCGAGCCTCCTCGATACGAATCAGTAAAAAAAAAAAAATACGGGTCTTTTAGTTTCCGAGATACGATAGGGAGGGGGGAGAAGGGGGGGGAAAAGGGGGGGTTTCGGACTTTTCCCATACTCACCAGAGTTACTTGTTTACGAATCTGTCAAAATATACCCACCTCCCCATCCACCATCTTGGAGAACAATTATGTCAATCAGTGAGTGAGTCAGTCAGTGAGTGGTAGTTTAGCTTTATATAGTATAATAACTAGTATTTGCGTGGCTGCGCTCGCTGCGCGCAGCTCGCGGGTCAGCCTACCTACACCTACCCACTACCTACCTACCTACTACCTACCTACACCTACCTACTACCTACCTACCTACACCTACCTACACCGACCTACACCTACCTACACCTACCTACACCTACCTACACCTACCTACACCTACCTACACCTACCTACACCTACCTACACCTACCTACACCTACCTACACCTACCTACACCTACCTACACCTACCTACACCTACCTACACCTACCTACACCTACCTACACCTACCTACACCTACCTACACCTACCTACACCTACCTACACCTACCTACACATACCTACTACCTACCACTACCTACCACCTACCTACCTACTACCTTACTACCGTCATGACTTTATCCCTACGCTACGGGGGTCGCCGGCTCGCTTCGCTCGCCCGCTCCCCCCTTCGCTTTACCGGTAGCACCATTTTACTCCCCCGAGCCTCCTCTATACGAATCCGTAAACAAAAATGAAAAAAGGGGTGAAGAGGGGGGGGGGGGGTGAAAGGGGGGGAGAGGGGGGGGGGATATGAAAAATGATTTCGACTAACTCCATGCCCCTCTCAATGAATCTGAAAAAAAAAATGTTCCAAGTCTCTTAACTTCCGAGATCCGAATGGGGAGGGATGGAGGGGGGCAAGGGGGTCAAATTTTCAAAATGGTTTTTACTTCCTCAAGCCTCCTCTATACGAATCCCTAAAAAAAAACACGTAATTCTCTTTATTTCCGAGATCCGCCTAAAGGGGGGGGGGAGAAGGGGGGCAAGGGGGGCCACTTTGAAAAATGATTTTTACTTTACCGAGCCTCCTCTATACGAATCCGTAAAAAAATAAAAATACGGGTCTCTTAGTTTTCGAGATACGATAGGGAGGGGGAGGAAGGGGGGCAAAAAGGGGGGGTTTGGGACTTTTCCCATACTCACCAGAGTTACTTGTTTACGAATCTGTCAAAATATACCCACCTCCCCATCCACCATCTGGGAGAACAATTATGTCAATCAGTGAGTGAGTCAGTCAGTGAGTGGTAGTTTAGCTTTATATAATAGAATAATAAAATAGCTCGACCTCATTGGTCGGATTGGGACAAGCTATGGACACGCCATCTACAATCAGCTTTCACTTGCCAACCCCATTACAAAAGTTGGCTGTTTGATTGTGTCTCGTAAAACGTCTACTGTTCGGCTCGTAAGATTTAACACTTGTTTATACGTCTGTTGAGCATTTAATACTTCATGTATATTTTAAACTATTTAATACTTTTTCAGTATACCTACTTCCTCGAAGCCTCGTTCTTATCCCACTACGATAAGGCCCAACAGCCCAGGCAATGTATTTCACACTCGTGGATTTTTTCCAAAAATCACACAACGACCAAATTGGTACAATATTTAAATTGTGTTAATTAATAGAATATCATAAATAGACATGGTTATTTAAAACAAAGATTTACTTGTATGAACAAATTAACTTCAACCAGGCGAAAGCAAACCGCGATAAAAAGCAAATTAAATCATCGTTTCCTAACACATTGGTAATAGTTCATGGCACAAATACTTTTCGATTTATTAACCTGTTATAACATAAATAATACCAATACCCACTACTAAGTTTCCCCTATATTCAAATACGACGGAAAATGGCCTGAATAATAAGAGAGCGAAATGAATAAAGCGAAAAGAGAATGATAAATGGATTGACACAGTTTACACCCCCTATGAAAGGGTTGCGGCAAGCCTAGTGGCTCCATACTTACTTTACTAAACCTTCGTCAAATCAAATTACTTGAGTGAAGTTGGTAATAAACCTGTTTAAGACAGGGATAGACTTTTTGTATGGGAAAACTTTCTGAAACCCTTTGCATATTCTTACGAGTACATTAAACGGGACAAGGCGAATAACGTCGCCGCGTCGTGATTTACTTACGATAACCAACTCACAGAGTACTTTTATTATACAGGATGTTTGGTGCATCGTGTGCCAAATTTAATAAAACAATAAAAAATCCATAGGGCATGAGAAGTGTTTAGGTGTCTGAAAAAATAGCAGATGACCCTCCAGTTGACCATTTCACTTTGAAACACGATGCACCAAACACCCTGTATATGGTTGCTGTCGCGTGTCAACATTGGCAACAGAGTATATAGTTGACACCACCAATCAATTCACTCATCAATCACAATTTTTATGAGCTCTGCCAAACGCGAGTCCTTCATAGATTGTTTATGGGAGAAGAAACCTGTGACGTCAATAAGTTGCCAATTCAATGACTCAATTAGATCAATATTTATTTTTTTGACGGCGTACGTAGATTCACAATTTTTTGTGTAATCTTTCTGAAAGCCGATCTATGAATATAGGCAAAACGTATAAATCTGGCGGACTTCACAAATTCATGCATCCACGTCAATCACAATTGGTTATGTTCAAAACGTTACTCGAAAAAAAGCGGCGATTGGACAAAAACTGCAGAAATCGAACAACATTCGAAAACCTTTTACAGGCCAGCATATTTTCAGACAAAACCCAAAAAACCCGTTCGACCTGAATAGAACTCGTATAAAGATACCGGTAAAACAGTACGTTGAATGGGTTGAATCTTACAATTCGATTTAATTTTTCAGGGCAGTGAATAAGGGATGAGGTGATTTCTAAACGAGGACGAGAATTTATTTACATGTGGCGGCCATAAAATCTTTGACGATACTGCCCGCACAATCTGATTCAACTGAGCGAAAATTGTTTTCAAAGTTAGTCTGTGGATCGCATTTTAATATCCCCCATATTAATTTTCGTATTGAAAATGTTGAGCCCTCTTTTTTCGCAGCGACTTAAAAGATTTGGCAATATTAATACTAGCCCCCTTTTTCATAAAACTTGACTTTGGTAAGACCTCATAGATCTTGCCAGCCTTTGTCGTGTTCTTTTGAATTTTTTAAAGTAAAAGTATCGCTATAAGGTAGATTTGTGAATGAAAAGGTAAGAGTGAGTTGTTGAATTATATTAAGTGGAAAATGATGCTCGGAATATTTCCATACCATTTTACTAAGGAAAACATTAATGTTTCGAAGTGAAAACGTAAGCGAGTGCGGTGGAAAGTTTCCTCGACATGTTATAAAGCTAAATTGGAACACCAAGAGCATTAATAAAGACAGAGATTCTACATAAAATGCATTTCAGACTATATCTTTAGCAGACCATGAAAATATACGAGCCTGTTACGACATTATTTGAAGTCTCATCGTCTATTCATTGTGGTTCGCGGACAAAGCATTTGACTTGCTAATTCTGAACTCCGTCATTCGTTCGCCATTTGTCCTGCCCTATTACTACGAGTGGACATACGAGTACGTGCATCATTTATGACTGGCCTGTTGGTCTAGTGGTTAGTGACCCTAACTGCTATGCCGGAGGTCGTGGGTTCGATTCCCACCCAGGACAAATGTTTGTGTGATGAGCACGATCATTTGTTCTGTGTCTGGGTGTAATTTATCTATAATATGTATGTATTTAGAAATATATAAGTATGTTTATCAGTTGTCTAGTACCCATAACACATGCTCTGCTTAGCTTGGGACTAGATGGCGTTGTGTGATAGTTGTGGAATATATTATATTATTATTATTTAGGTGTCACTGCTGCCAGTTCGAGTGCTCTGCGAAAATTGATGGTCAAAGGCCGGAATGTTTCGAAAATCGGAATGATACGAACAGCTCTGAAAATAGCTGGAATTGTAACAGAATTTTTAATCATTTGTTTGGTTCTTCAAAGACTTGCTAATTGGGTTAGAAATGAGTCGGTTTTAGATGTATTTTTGTGCAGTTTGATATAATGAACAGCGTCGAGTTAATTAGGTATTTATAGCAGACTCAATCATGAAGTACCTACCTACACAGAGTCAGGTGTAGACTCAATTGGCATGGCGTCTTAAGGAGTATTGTGTTATTTCGCTATTCTAAACCACGTATTTTATTTATTTCACTGAGTGAGCTATAGTACTTACTTACTTACACTTTATACCTACTTACACTTCGCATCTATCATACGTTTTATTGGTTTTTACATTACTATTCTGCGAATCGGTCTAAAACGATTCGTTTCCTTCTAAAATATCTATATATCTATATCTATATAATATACTTATAATAAATCTGTAGAGAGGTCAATTCTGTACATGATTTATATTTTCAAAATAACTAGGTATCAGGGGGTAATTAGTGATCGATACTGATGCCAAAAATGCAATCAGTAAAATTTTTGTCTGTCTGTCTGTCTTCCTGTCTGTATGTTCCTTATAGAAACAAAAACTATTTTAACGAAACTTGGTACAATTATTCTTCATACTCCTGGGGAGGTTATAGTATACTTTTCATCACGCTACAATCAATAGGAGCAGAGCAGTGAAGGGAAATGTTGGGAAAACGGGAGAAGTTGCTCCATTTTTTAAGTTTCCGTCACGTGTGCAGCCTTAATGGTTAAAGCTACATAGAAATCATTTATGACGGAAATGTTCTACATAAAATTATCTAAAAAATATCCCACAACAGCATATGTCTATCTTTTATGGTTGACTCACAATAACACGTGTAACTCCCGATAGCTTAGCAGTTTGGAGCTTTCTGATTATACAGGGTGGAATTTTGTAATGCCACCTGGAGGGAAAGTACTCTTAATACTGCAGATAGAACATTTTACTCAAAGGAAACATTCCTTTACTTTTGAATAGAAAGCAAACTGCATTCAAAGATTTTCGAAAATTCTCTTCTCCCACACCCGGGAATCGAACCGGCTAAAATCTGAAAAAAATATACCCTGTACTTTTATTGCATCGATCGTTATGGTCAATTATTATAAAGATGAAATCTCTCTAACAAACATGATAAATTAAATGAAAGGAAAACCTGCCTGCGAGATCGCCAGATCTCACCCCATTAGATTTTTTTTGTGGGGATATGTAAAAAATCAAATTTACATGAAATCTTATGCGAATGACAACGAGTTGAAGTTCAGAATACGATTTATAATATTCACCACAACACTTTATTAAAGGTTACTAGAGATGAATTCGTTAAAATGAGGTTAAAAGAATAAATTTGTGTATCCAAGAGAATGGAGCCCATTTCGAGCAACTAATTAGTTTACGTAAATAATTAAATTAATTTAAGATTTCCTGGTTTTCTTTTCATTTAATTTATCATGTTGGTTAGAGAGATTTCATCCTTATAATTGACCCTAACGATCGATGCAATAAAAGTACCGGCTAAAATCTGAAAAAAGTGTGGGAGAAGAGAATTTTCGAAAATTTTTGAATGCAGTTTGCTTTCTATTCAAAAATAAAGGAATTACGTACTCAAGACGCTTTTTGTTACGTAAAAAAATATGAACGTCCCGACTTATTTATTACTGTAACTACTAAGCCCAAGTGGGATGAAACCACTCGGGAGCTTCTTGAGGGTCAAGCACCGCATGACCGCCATGATATTATCGCAAGATTTTTTCATTTAAAATCAAAATCAATGATAGATCTACTTACCAAAGATAACATTTTTAGTATAACGCGGACGAAGTCGCGGGCAAAAGCTAGTCTAAAATAAAATAAATAATTTTTATATTTTTCATTGTTATGACACTTTACGTCAGGCTGTCAAACTATCAATACTTTTTCTTTTAATTTTCTGTCATAGTTTCTTACTAGTCTATGAAGGTTACTTTTGATTTATGTAATTTAAATTCTTTTTATCAATATGTTAGCTCAAAAATATTATATTTTATCACTTACATAGCTCAGATATTGTATTTTATATATTACATATAATTAATTAACACGCTCTCAGAATTCTACGAAAAGGTTTTGGATTGAATATTACTGGCTGTTCTGAATACTGGCAAGTTGCATTTCTAATGCCCGGTTTCTGAGCACCTTTATCGGTGGTTTATCTATTCATATGAACAAACCAAAAAGTACCTTAAGTCGACAGAATTAAGGCACTTTTTGGCTTGTTCATATGAATAGATAAACCACCGATAAAGGTGCTCAGAAACCGGGCATTAGACAATTATGAAGTCACTATTTTAAATTCTGAAAAATGAACTGAAAATGACAAGCTGTGGATCTATAAAAGCTGAAATGATTTCACACGCGGAGACTGCTATTCTGGATCTGGTCGAGGAAACATCTCCTACTTTAAGTCTTCACTGGGTCTGTTGCTGCTGGTTCATTGAGTGAACGGAACGGTGTCGAGCGAGACGCTACGCTGACGCCAAGAGGACCTCCATTACTTCTACCCGAGTGACCTGTACTGCCGTGTCACGGAGGATCTTCACTTGTGGACAAACTGAAAACTAGTTCTTCTTTTAAAACCGCCTCCCTTCTGAGAGTGTACCTTTTATAACTCTTATTGTATTTTTTACTCCTCCCTAAATTTATTATTATAATGTTCAAGTCTACAACCTTTTATTTCTTCTAAATTCAGTAGATTTGTTACAGTATTAAGGATCGTAGTAGTTGACGTTTCTACCCCAATAGAAAAAAGGCGTGAGTTTATGTAAAACACACAATAATCTCTAATTTAAACCAATTACGATTAGTGAAAACTAATGCTTCTGCGTAAAACGATTCTCTGTCGACCTCAACCGCTTCCAGTTCCATTTAATAGTAAAATTATAAACACGTATTCATTTTCCCACGAATACCATTAAAAAAATTTAACAGTGGAAACCTGTAATTGACCTTCAAATGTCTGTATTATATTAGCTGTAAGTTCCCCAAAATAAACTAAAAGCGTCAGCCATAACACATAATATTATAAACACGTATTCATTTTCCAACGAATGCCTACTATTAAAAGCGTGAGCCATTTTGTCCGGACAGGTAGATACAAAGAAAATAATCAAAAGTAAATTGAATTTAGCCCAAAATTGAAATCGTACATGTCCACCCAATTATATAGAGACATACATATAACTTAGGTGAATGAAAGAATGAAATTGAATTGAGTGAAAATAATTACATTTTCTGAGGGATCAACAACAGTTTACATCGTGAATGGTTGTGCCTGCTGGCTGTCGTGGCAATGACAGATATTTAATATATCTTCGTCGTATTGTACACGTCTCGGACTAGCAATTTAATTGCTTTTCTTTAGTTGATGGTACCGAGAAAATTAATTTGAATTCAATTTTGAGTGAGATAATGTTACAAGTTTAGGTATATAAATTATTCATTTGAATATAATTAATGAAGTTTCAGGTATTATTGCTGTTTGTTAGTGCTTCCTTTCGGTCACGCGTCCATGAAGCAAACCATCAACGTGATTTCTTGCATAAATATTTATAGTTCACAGTCCGTAAAGTGGCATGAGGCTTCGGGATTGATCTTTTGCCCGGGAGCGAAACCGCGGGCCAAAACTAGTAGAATATAATACTCTGGACGATATCTTTCGCTAGCAGCTCCTTCCATTTACATATTTCAATTTCCCTATTGGCTAAATATTGACTTATCCCGTTTCGCTTCAGCTTTATTTTCACTGTGTTTTCGTATGAAGATTCTGACTACGAAGATAATATTGTTGTATTAAGACCTCAGTACACATATATATTTCCCGTAGAAAGAGCGATCTGCATAAACTGGTTAGCATGGCTCTTTTGGCTTTTAATTGAGTTAGGGTATAAAACGTTTAAGGCACACCACGACAGTGGCGACAAGCCCCTCTTTGAGGAGTGGCTAGAGAGGCGCCACGGCGATCTCTTCCTCCGTCTGACGCAGGTCCTCACCGGACACCGGACACGGTTGTCCCGGGAGGTACCTGCACCGAATCAGGCGTGAGGAAACGCCCGGTTTCCATTGCAAGGATCGACCGGAGGACACGGTGAAGCACACTCTGGAGTTCTGCTTTGCTTGGGCGGAGTCCCGATGTATTCTCGTAGCGGCTATCGGTGACGGCAACATCTCGCGTCCGGCCCTGATTCAAACCATGGTCCAGGGCAAGAGGGAACGCCGTCGCCTCTTTCTGCAAAGCAGTGATGCTAGCGAAGGAGGTGGCGGAACGTGAGAGGGAGAGAACCTCTCGTCCCAGCCGCCTCGGGAGACCCTCCGGGCGTCGGGTGCCACGTTATATCTTCAATACTCAATACTCAATATATTTATTGCTTCCACAAGTTTACTTAGTTTGCTTCTTATCGTCCGTTCGTCTTATGACGACGACAGGTCGTGTCGACGGCGCGTTCATATTCCACGCGCGCCTCAAAGAGACGTCAGCAACATTCAAGGGTCCCGCAAAGGCCGACGCCCGTCGGGCTGCGGGTTGTTCGAATGAGATACCGCAGCCACACGCACAAAGCACAGCACAAAGGGCTAAAAATGAACATGGGTGGTTTTTAGTCAGTAGAAGTCTGACACTCCCTATACCGCTCTGCCCAGAGCGGGAGCAGTCATCTGATGATTGCACTCCCCCAACAAAAAAAAATGGTATAAAAAGTGTTAACATAATTATGACACTCTCAATCCCTTGGTGAACTGTGTCAGTCCTTGTAGGATACACCTTTTATAATTAAAGAAAAAAAAGGAGGTAATCGAAAACTGTTGTTTTCTCTCACAACATTGTCACATTTTGTCGAGAGCGTGAACGTTTTCAGTACGTTGAACTCTTTTTTTTCCATTTAATCCCAGCAAAGTTTTATTGGAGCAGAAGGACTCTTAAGAGAGCGCTTATCAGCCATTTAAATATCAATTTATTTTTGTACACTAACTAGCTTTTGCCCGCGGCTTCGCCAGCGTGTATGTCGAAAAATATCCCAACAAACTTTCATCCCCTATTTAACTATAGGGGTTGAATTTTGTAAAAAAAATTAGAAAACTTTCCATAAGAACCACTCTATCCATTGGTGAAAACAGCATGGAAATTGGTGCAGTCGTTTTTGAGTTTATTGCGGACAGACAGACTGATACGCGGCGGAGGACTTTGTTTTATAATATGTAGTAATAGTAACTATGAGGGACGATACGATGAGTATTTTCTAAGAATTTCACCAAAAGGCTGCCTTGAAAGGGTCGCTTTTAGTGATAAGACTGTTAATCGTGTCACCCTGTATAATGTCTTTGTTTTGATACTCGTGATTTGTATGGTAAACATATATGATGTTTATCTATGTGTCGTATCCGGACACTGAAACGGACATGAGGTGATCTGATACGATCCAATTTGTAATATCTTATATCTCTCTTAAAAACTTTACGACTTCATAACATTAGTGTAGACAATAATAATATTCTTGATTTATTATTTAATTCGAGTCAACATTAAACTCAAGCCATGTCAAGTTAATTTTCTTTGTTACACCTTAGGTTTGTGAATTTATGAATTTATGAGGTGAAACGTTATTAATATTATAATTATACTGTCAAGATTCTCAAAATTAACCTGAGTGAGTAAACAGACTTTTAACTTAACATGAAAGGGATTATTTCGTCCAAACTTCTACTTTGACATGTTTAAGTAAAAGATTTACTTAAGTACTTAACTAAAATTCAAACTTTTCAGACATTTCCATGAAATTTTAAACATTAAAGCTCTACCGTTTTTATATTACCTACCCTCTCATTTTCTTTGTTGCTAAGGTCAATTATATCGTCCTTGATTTGGTCAGTGGCGAAAGTTAATACTGTTACAAATTTTTTAGAATAAATTTCGTTACTTTTGTTCTTAAAAAAAACTTGATACATCCAAATAAGTTATGAGTCGAAAATTAATTAACTTTTTGACTTTGGAAATTGAGAAAAGTATTTAAAATAAAACCCCCAGTTGTTAATCCCCCTTTGCTCTCCTGTTTTCCGGTTAGATTCATTGTAAACCAAAATAACTTTTCAATAACGTTGTAAGTCTCCTTGCAATTATCCTACACAAAAGAATACATTAAAAGCAAACGATTGGTTTTATCCTCATGTCCAGTTGGGCATACATATTGAACAGCCTATAAGTAAACATCAAAAGAGAGTCGTAAGTCCTTGGATCCTCTTTAATTATGCCTGAATGCTGTGGCAGGGTATAAATTTGGTGAGAGTGCGACATAAAAACTCTTAATATCGTTCTAATTTCCGGACTTCGTAATTAAAATGCAACTTATCGTCTTAAGGGAGAGGGGAGGTATTTGTAATGCGTACGGGACATTCAAACATATTGCGAGAATTAAATCTATAAGACGAACTGTTGCAGGTATAAACAAGTTTGCCGCAATATAAAAGCTGAGCTGACACGGGAACACTCCCATATTGATTGATACAACACACGTGTTACAACAGAATGTAGGAGAAGCCAGAACAAAAGGGAAATAAAAGCATCTATTTGAACAGATTTAAGCATGATTTATTTACTTGGTTCAGAACAACAAAATAAGCACAGAATAAAAGCTACAACATAACATTTACCAGTTTATTATAAAAGTCCACTGTACTTACACAGGTATTATATAGCTCCTTACACTTTCAAAGTTCAGAAAAGAATGTCCCGCTAAAATGGCACCTTGGACCTTTTAAAACCCTCTGTACTACAGACTGCAATAGTCAACTGTCATTCCAATAACCGTTGGCGCCATTTTAGCATTTCAACTCAATCAAAGAACTTATTTATACAAAACAATTCTCTAATATAAAAAAAATACTGTAATAATGGCACCTGCGAAAAATATTGACAGGTGCCGTATGTGGAATACCCCAGGTGCCATTACCTCAGGTGCCGTTAAAGCGGGTGTCCAATGTGGAATACCTCAATATTTTAAAACTATTTATAAATGTATTTAAATAGCCAACAAGAGTCGGTAGAATAAAACAAATAAAAATCGGTATGACGTTGAAATTTCTTACGCAAATCGCATCGTCGGAGTTCGAGAACGGTGTGCAACACCATGTGAACAATACATAACTTTTATTTTGAATTTCAAGCTGTTTTGTTGGAAAAGCTTGGGTATGCACTAATAGTAAACCAGTAATATTGGAGTTACCAGTACTACGTAGTCGTCGTTTCTGTGTTTTTATCTACCACGTCCCACACACATCACACAACGTTCAACTTTTAACCTCACACAAGAAATCAATGACGTACGAAATATTTAAAATAATAAAAATAAAATAAATTAAAAATCATTTAATTCAGACAAAAAAGTCCATAGACGAGGCAATTTTTGTTAGTAACAAAAATGCTTATAACTAATGTTAGTAAAAAGGAAATAGGCACACCGTCTACCCGTGCAATCCAATCAATTTAATCCGTTTGAATGTACAAAACAAAGGATTACCGCAATCCGAATTGTGCTTCAGGCCGCGCTCACTTTGGACACGAATTTGTATCGTACGTAAACGTACGATATAAATTAGGCTAGTATACGTACGACTCGCATCCAGTATGTGCGCTCCCATAGTACTTGGAAGGTTAGGATCGTTCGTGCGTGTTCGTACAAGTAAAATTCGTACGAAAACGCGTCCAAACTGAGCGCGGCCTAAGACCGCTTTTATTTCGATACTCGTAACGTAACGTAAAGTAACGCGGGCAGTTACGTGACTATTCCCTATACCGTTTCAGGAAAGGTTCGCCTTGAAACTTGGCCTCGTCTTTTGTATTTGATTGTTTAATATTAAGGAGACTGCCTATTTCTCTGTACCATAACTGAGCTATGAACGTGTCAGAAAAAAAAACCTTAGAACTGTAAAGTATGAACGTAATTGCATATTAGACCGTTCCATCACCAATCAATACGAGCGTGCCTTGCACGGAGCGTGAACAATAAGGTAGACGATAAAAAATAGTACATTGTTCACCGAGAGGAGAAAGTGACCGATTACCGTCGAGGGTGTCGTTTGAAGCCCGAGCATCATTTAAAACACCCGAGATCGGGAATCGCACTTTCTCTCGAGTGATACATAGTGCTTTATACTACACCTACGAGGAAAATAAAAAAACTAAATCTTTACTAATTGAAATTTATATTGAAATTGTTGCAGTTAGTGAATCTGAGCGGGAGAGAAAAGTGTATGAAAATCCATTCTCTCCCGCTCAGATGCGTTTTCTCCTCGCATATTATTTTGTTCGATATGCAATGACGTACTTTCTACCGTGATAAAGTATCAAGGTACTTTCCAAGCAGGTGTAGTATAAATCTAATTTGTCTGTTCGAAAACTCTTGTCATTTCGGTAAATTTTTTACCTAGAAGTATCGTCACAAGCCCCCAATCTTGATCTTTGACGCGTTTTTTTATCGTGTATTTTTATTTTGATAAAACAAAAAACACGTATCTCATATTTTTCGATAATTTAACTGACGGACTAAACAGAATCATATTTTTCATCCCTTTTGTCGTTGCCGATAAGCGTGATACACGTTTGTAGCATGGTCGTATGGTACGTTAGAGTGGGCAGACTCCTTCAACCATACAGGATAAATGAATTAATGAAATAGGTTATTCATTATTCTGTTGCCATAACCCAATTCATTTATAGTCGCAGTATGTCTTCTGCTTTTATATTTTTCTATTAGGGCCATCAGTAGTCACTCCCTGCCTAGCAATAACTTCTATTCTACAATAGAATCTATCGCTATCTTGGGTTTTCAACTGTATTTGTGATAGAGTATTACTTATTGGTATATGTTTTACGATGAAAATAAATGACTGCCTCATCAGTAATGTGGGAGGTCCTAGGCTCGATTCGGGTCGGGCAAATTGTAGATGGGTTTTTCCATTAGAGGAATTTCTCGGTAACAACCACAGAGTCTAGATTTGTGCCCGGTTGATGGCAATATGCTCGCCTGCTATTACATTGGACTTAAACATAACTAGTGAAATGTAGGTGTACTATTAGATACACCTCAGCCTTATCCTTATAGGATTGCTGATATGGAGGGAAGTGGAAATTATGCCTTTTCCTACTCCTCCGCTATTCTTTTCTGATTAATTTCGTTGCGGGATCCAAGACAGTTAAATCGCTTCTCTGGGACTTCGTCGAGTTTATTGTCTCAGCGCTTTTCTTGTGGTCGCCACTGTTGATTCTGGCTAACAGGAGTTACAGTGGTTTGGGAATAGTGTGGCGGGCTTGTCCCATAAAAAAAACCGGACACAAATTCAGAATCCGTGCTGCTACAAAAAAATTTCTGGTGGAAAAATAAAATAATACTCTACCACTAGACCAACAAGGCACCGAGGTGAACTAATAAATAATAAAAAAGGTAGACACGCTGTTTAGAAAATTCTTCACGAACATTTTACGAAAATTTATTTTGTTGTCAGAGAAAACACGGCTACACATCAAGCTATACAAAACCAGTTAATCTTGGCCTCACTTTACTAGATTTTTTCGCACAATGAACGATCAGATTATACTGGTTTTGTATAGCTTGATGTGTAGCCGTGTGTACGTAGACGTGTCTAAACATTAAAACTCCACCAAAGAATTTTCTTTACGATGGTATATTCATAAAAATGCGACAAACAACAAAAACCTTGTTGCTTTTACGAGCGACGCACCCTTCGATACTGCTTGCAAGAATAAGTGCTGATTCTGACGAACCTTAAATATTTATTCGCGATGAGCCAAGAAACAATGATCAGCCAATTCTAGTAAGACTTTTGGGCCACTGTCGACCAGCGACTGTCAAAGATCTACAAGTGACAGCCGAGACCAACAGCTTTTCGTGATTTCCGAGGCACGGAAGAAGTTGGCTATGTAATGGGTGGTCACCCTTCCACAAACAAACCTAGGCAACCGCGGCTTAACCTGAATGATTGATTATTATCTAATCACGTGCTCCTCAAGAATAAAAAACATAAAATCAGAATAAATTGCAAATACTTACACTCTGCCTGACATTTAGAAGTTCATATGTTTTTATCTATTTTCTAGCTCAGACATTGGAAACAGACTGGCATTACATATAATAAATCTAATCTTAATTCGTCATTCTAGTGTTCTCATAATGAGATATCTGAACAATCTCTCTCGCCTTTGGACCTTACACAAACACATCACAATCTAACATGAGTCAAAAGATATCAAGGCAGACAGAAATAATAAAATTATAGCCTAATACAAGCCGCGTTACTCGAGGCAATCAAATTACTCGCCAAATTAGATATTTTTGCTGAAAATGCTAATGAAATTAAAGCAGTAAAATGGACCTAAACGCTGTGTCAAAAAATTCGTTAAAATTAATTCAGATTTCATTTTCGCTGAAAGATAACAAAGAAAACATTGACTATGACCGCGTTACTTTGAGGTCGCATTAATTAATGGAATATTTAATAAAGAGACGGTACACTACCAAATTTGCTATTATACCTATTAGTTTAGTTATTTTAACGTAGGTAGATACAACGGCAAAGTATTACGAGTATAAAACAAAATGAAAACAGATACTAAATCATTTCAACGAGAGCGGTTTAAATACCGACGATTCCCATTTCTTGATATTTTCCTCGTAAAGTAGATTTACTATTTGTGGAAATTTAGCCTTTAATTAAGCTAAGCGCACCCAAGACCGCCAAGCCGAGCGAAACGATTGCATTACCGCGCTGAGCTACGAGCGGCTACGGCGTAGCTTGTAGCTCGTAGCCCGTAGCTTGTAGCTCGTAGCGCTACGGATTACGTCGATATTGGAAATGCAATCCCAGTGTGAAAACTATTTCGCTCGCAAGGAAAAATATGAGGATTATTTATGTGCGACACATATTGAAAATGAGGTTTTACACAAACACGTAGATCTGGATCTAGTTGCATTCCGTTGAGAAATCGGAAACAAGACTATATTGGTATTATTTGTGGCAGAAAACACAAACACCAATTATTTTTGTGGAGTTTGTAAACGTAGCCCTGATTTATATTTGACTGGGGTGATATAAATGTGGCACATAAATATTTGCCGGCCTTGGTTACGAATATATGGCTACTCAGATCACGTCTCGCAGGCGTCGTTTGTGGCTACTTAGAGAATTTGTCAAGAGGATGAATGGTTTCTGGCAAGCAACAGGCAACGTGCCAAGTGCGATTATAATGATATTAATTAATCATAATAATTTTTTATAGCGGACAAGCATCTAAGAGGTTTCTAGAGTTTCTACCAAATAAGTATGACTCGATATGGGTGTTCGGGTGGCTCGGCGTCTACACCCTAACATATTTATGCAGCTTTTCCATTTGCTAGCATAGAAATGATGTCCGATATATTAATGGGACATTATCTGATCAATGCTGAGAATAACTGAGGTTTTATACACACGTATACAAAAACAAACAAATATTTACGAGCGATTGACGGAAAAGGAGAAAATAAATGTTGATGGATGATGATGGTCAGAGGAAGACCAAGGAAATGATGAATGGATTGTGTGAGGAATTATTTAAGAGAAAAAGGAGTAAATGATGGCGTGACGAATGACAGAGGAGAATGGGACAACATGGGACTTGCGTGGGAAAATCATGAGACGAGACAAGATCAATATAATATTGTTGGCTCAAAGTCACGACATCAGCCAGTAACCGTGCGGTTAGCGTCCGGTCGACGTGCGGCAACCGACAGAAGTTCATAAAACGAGGCGAGCGGCGGTGCAACGGTCACTTTTTGCTTGGACGGCGCTCGGAAAGGACTTGCTACCCGACTATATCGTGTGCTTCGCTAATTTTGGTTTATGTTTTTGCTCGTGTACTGATTATTCCATTTGCTAGTGCTATTTCTATTTGATTATTGTTTAAAATGTTTGTCTTGATATTTTTGTAAAAGTGTAATTCAAAAGATATTAAACATTGTTTATTTTGTTCACGTATTTCACTTCTGATTCCTAATATCAGAAGTGGGATAGTGGATTCTTTTCGCCCACAAGTTAAAAACTAGTTTTCAGGCTTTTAATTTTAGATAAAAGCGGGTAGTAGTTAGCAATGGATAGATTGAGTTGTTCGCGTTCAAAAACTAGTGCCTTGCGTTCTAAGCGATCTCGTAGCCACCATAAGTGGAGTGGAAGGTCACGTATAGCAAGTTTCGGGATCCGATCGCCGTTCCAAGCGCGAACGAGATCGTCGTAGGAGCCGCGTGAGGACGCGAAGTCCTGTGTAACCGCTCTCGCGGTTGAGGCGACGCTCCGGACAGGATTGGTTTACTTTCGTTCCTGATACAAGTAAGATCGAACCATTTTAATATTTCGTTGGTTTAGTAGTCGTAAACGCGACTATGAGCATGAAGGTTCTGGGTTCGATTCCCGGGTCGGGCAAAGTGTTATTTTCTGGATTTGTGCCCTGTTGGTGACAATGGGCTCACCCCTATTACATGGTTAAGCTTATGTCTTAACATAACTGGCGAAATGTGGGTATACTGGGTACCTCTGCCTAACCCTTCGGGGATTGCAGGCGTGATGTTATGTGTGTGTTTATAAGGTCACTGGGGTGATTGGCAATGCCTCGGACGCATTGGTGGTTATTTACATGGTGGTGCTAATACGTCGCTTAACGATTGGTTGACCAATAACAGCACGTGGACTCATTTTAAACACAAATTTCGGTCATTGTGTCCGCGTGAAGTCGATATGGTCACTGTGCTATAATGACGTTACGAGTACAAGTACCTGTATGACCTACAGATAGTTTTTTTTTAAGTCGGGTACTTGTGTATGTGAGTTTAAATATTTGTGAAGGTACCCACGATACAGGAGAAATTCCTGGTGAGGGGCAACGTTGTGATTTGTGATATCTGATGCTCAAATAAAAGCCGCAATTATGAACAAAACAAAATACAGTCAAAAGTCGTTTTCCGTATATTTGAAACCAAAAAGTGCAGTTGTTGGCACATAAAACTCGAATAATCATGGTCTGCGTAAATGCAAACCCCTACGCAATATGATCAGTTGACTTGTTTTCGTGTGAAGACGTAGGCCGTATACAGGTGCACTGTAAAGTCTGATAAGTTTTGCTTTATTATAGAAGTTGCTTTTTATTACACATGATAGGCTAAGAAAGATGCCAATGAGTTAAGTATCAGTTGATGTTTATAAGGATTTTGATGAAGTTAAGTTGTGGTTGCAAGCCAAGAGATTCTATCGGCTGTATTGTGTTAGACAATACCAGTAATTATTGTGTAGTCGTAGTCCGATTAAAATTGAAGGTTTTTGAGGAAACTCGAGTAGACAGTGGGTGTGTTTGTTGTATGTTGTGCGTTGTGCGTTTAGCTCTGGTTGAGGTCAGGGTCTGGAAAGACCGTAGTGTTAAGTCAAATAGTGATACACACGGGAGATAGACTTGTTTACTAGTCAGTTAGTGATCTGTGGTTTTACTCGATGATTTTTGTGAACCTGGCATTTTTTTGACGCAATAATGTTTTTAAGACTGAACGACAATGGTAGGTACATGACCCAGGGTGGTTGATTGTTGTATTTTCGATAATTTCCAGTTTAGCCGCGTTTGATTTTATCAACGAGAGTAGGACCTAATGGATGTTTGGTCAGGTTCTGTCGTAGATGTTTGGTCAGGTTTTGTCTCTTTGCATAGTAACCATTACTTATGAACGTGTGGTTTGGTCAAGCGCGTGACCTCAGCTGCGTGTGTGAAAGTCTGTGTGATACGCTAACAATGTGCCTATGTCAACAGCCACTGAGGGGTATGCAAACTTGGAGCCTATGCCTACAGTGTGTGTGGAAGTCTGTGTGATATGCTAACAATGTGCCTATGTCAACAGCCACTGAGGGGTATGCAAACTTGGAGCCTATGCCTACAGTGTGTGTGGAAGTCTGTGATGTCAACAGCCACTGAGGGGTATGCAAACTTGGAGCCTATGCCTACAGTGTTGTGGAAGAAGTCTGTGTGATATACTAACAATGTGCTTATACATCCCTATGTGCCTATTGGTATTCTTGTCTGACAAGTTTTGTTTGGTGAATGTTTCTTTGAATTTGATTCTCGGCTTGAATGTTCCTTAATGAATGAGATTACTCTCTTGTTGTACTACTCGGTTAGAGAGCCTTGGTGTTAAAGGTTTTACTCGATGATTTCAGCAGTTTTTGTTGCAATAGAATTTTTAGGGTTGGTGTGAACGACTATGGTATATGACTCAAGGTAGTTGAGTCAAAGTAGTGTTGTATTTTCGATAATTTCCAGTACATTTGATTTAATTAATGAGAGTCGAATTTGGTGCCACCCAATGGAACTAAAGTTTGGTCAGGACTGATCGAGCGGAACAAAATTCTGTTGTAAACTTGTTTGTTTTTGTTTGCAGAGTAACCATTACACAAGGATGGACGCAACGCAACGCTGCTTGGCCTTAGCAGTGGTTGCCAGGGCTTTGCCACAATGACACCGTGAACGTGCACGTCACTGCAGGGTGCCAGCGCGCCTTACTGGCGTTGCTGAGCGCGTCGCTGCAAGGCGACTGCGCGCCTTCTGACGTTGCGCGTTGCTGAGCGCCTCGCTGCAGGCCGAGCGCCTCGCTGCAGGCCGAGCGCCTCGCTGCAGGCCGAGCGCCTCGCTGAAGCCCAGCGCCTCGCTGCAGGCCGAGCGCGTCGCTGCAGGCCGACTGCGCGCCCTACTGGCGTGTACAGCGCGTGGCTCCGGGCTGCCAGCGCGCTACTGTCGTGTTAAGCGCGTAGCTCCAGGCTGCCAGCGCGCTACTGTCGTGTTAAGCGCGTAGCTCCAGGCTGCCAGCGCGCTACTGTCGTGTTAAGCGCGTAGCTCCAGGCTGCCAGCGCGCTACTGACGTGTTAAGCGCGTCACTCCACGGTGCCAGCGCGCCCTACAGGCGCAGTTGTGTGCGGCACTCCACGGTGCTAGCGCGCCCTACAGGCTAGAGATGGGCTTAAGCGTTAAAAAATAATAACACTGCTAAATGCTAATGCTAAAAATAATTAACACTTAAAATTAGCAGTTATTTTTAGCAACTGTTAAATTTAGTCACAGACAGATTTTTAACATAATTAATTCTCATTTCCTTCATATTTTTCACAGGCTTAGGACTGTTAACTTTTTCTGTTGGCGTATTTGTAATGAGAATCAATTTATTTACAACGATTTCTTTTTTTCATGTCTGTTATTTTTGTATTTGTAATTTTCTTCTAATCTTTTTTATCTTATCCCGCGTAAACCTTCGTAACGAAGATCAGTCTTTATTTAACTCTCTTTAAATGTAATATTTCCGAATTCAGCAGTTAGCACTTAGCGGTGAGTTAAATCAACCCGCTCGCTAGTTGCTAAATAACTCGTGTTGAAACCAATTCAATAGAAACGGAACTTGTCACTGTCAGTTGTGACTGCTAGATTTAACAGCTATATCAGAACTTATTTAACAGGTGTTGACACAAAAAAAAAAAAAAAAAATTAGCAGTGTTAATTTAGCAGCTTATTAATTTAAGACCCATCCCTACTACAGGCGCAGTTGTGTGCGGCACTCCACAGTGCCAGCGCGCCCCACAGGCGCAGTTGTGTGCGGCACTCCACTGTGCCAGCGCGCCCCACAGGCGCAGTTGTGTGCGGCACTCCACTGTGCCAGCGCGCCCTACAGGCGCAGTTGTGCGTGGCACTCCACGGTGCCAGCGCGCCCCCCAGGCGCAGTTGTGTGCGGCACTCCACAGTGCCAGCGCGCCCCACAGGCGCAGTTGTGCGTGGCACTCCACGGTGCCAGCGCGCCCCA
Source organism: Diarsia mendica (assembly GCA_949316265.1). NCBI lineage: Eukaryota > Metazoa > Arthropoda > Insecta > Lepidoptera > Noctuidae > Diarsia > Diarsia mendica. The sequence continues at coordinate 19,836,467 of OX438897.1, forward strand.
CAGGCGCAGTTGTGCGTGGCACTCCCCCGTGCCAGCACGCCCCACTGGCGTTGTGAGACACGCTATCAAGGAGACAGCGAAGACTCAGCCGCCTTGTTGGAAGCTGACGAGGACGTCAGAGCGTCAGGAGAGGCCGTGTTGGCTCAAAGTCACGACATCAGCCAGTAACCGTGCGGTTAGCGTCCGGTCGACGTGCGGCAACCGACAGAAGTTCATAAAACGAGGCGAGCGGCGGTGCAACGGTCACTTTTTGCTTGGACGGCGCTCGGAAAGGACTTGCTACCCGACTATATCGTGTGCTTCGCTAATTTTGGTTTATGTTTTTGCTCGTGTACTGATTATTCCATTTGCTAGTGCTATTTCTATTTGATTATTGTTTAAAATGTTTGTCTTGATATTTTTGTAAAAGTGTAATTCAAAAGATATTAAACATTGTTTATTTTGTTCACGTATTTCACTTCTGATTCCTAATAATATAATTTCAGCCACCCAGTTTGTTGGTCAGGTTGTCCTTCAACATAGGCCTCCCCTAGTTTCTTTCACTCATCTCGGTCCCGAGCTAATCTTCTCCATCCTTTTGGTAAATCATCTTCCCATCTCTTGATTTGGCGTCCTTTTAGTCGCTTTCCATTTCTAGGATACCATTCCATAACGTCTCTCGTCCATTTTTCTTTGTCCGTTCTCACAATAACAAATCGGAAATCCGAATCAAAATGTTTGTATTAAATATAATATCCGCTCTATACCTTTAAATCTTTTTGCAGGCATAAAACAACCGCAGACGGTAGGGCCGATATAATAAAGGATAAGTACAATATTAACTTAATATTATGCTCCATAAAATGATTTATAGTAAGACGCTTCGTTACGTTCATAACGCGCTAGGCGTTATGAACGTAACTAAATACCTCGTAAATAAATACTCTTTATTGCAATAGTTGCAAATTTATAGAGTACGTAAGTATATAAGTTAAATATCAATTACTGCCTTTTTTATAATCGCATTTATACTCACATTTTTTTTTTTTTTATTAAACATTTAAAACATAAAAAGTAGAGGTCCGCCCGTGTCGGGAGCATGGTCTAATCTAACGGTGGTTAGAGCTCCAGAGACAGGACAACAACACAACAATGCGGGCCGTATCGACACAGGTATCGAGGAGAAGGTACTCACATTTATTACTAGCTTACTTTTCTATCATTATAATTATGAAATTAGTGTTTATCGCCCTCTTGTATTCGATCGGCAACTGTTTTTTTTTATTAAATTGTTTCTTACCGTGGAAGTTTACGCCTCTGTAGTAACAATATGCACAGATAAAGGAAGAATGTCTACCTATGTACAAAAATCTATGATTATGTATGAAGTTCGCACTTAATCGAGTGTCAGTCTGTGATGAATCGATGATTGGCAACCGACACCGACGCGGGAAATATTTGCTCGGCCGAAAAGTTGATAGTGTTGGTCGAAACACAATTTCCAATCTGGTTTTCCATTTATTTCGGTGGAGATGGATAATGGTCTCAGTTATTTGGGTCAAATGTGAAAATGTTCGGTGTGATTCGGTTTGCTTTTGGGACTAGGTATCTTAGTTTGATGTAAAAAATGTGTGGAAGTTGGTTGACTTTACAAAATATTGTTTTCGAATAGTGGATCTTCATACTTTATTTACCGAAGGAAGTATGTAAGCCTTGCCAACGTGCGAGGTAAAGATTTTTATATCTTCTATACAGCGCTAAATAAATAGGCATAAATACGACCAATACTAAATCCCTGCGTAGGATAGACAATCATGTCCGAACAATTGGGGACCCTATTGATCACAATAGTATTGTCTGTTCAAGTGGCCACACCGCTTTGTGTCCCGATTCCTAGATATTATGAGACGGGGTGAAAGGACTTGGTGCTATTATACTGGGGGAGATATTATAACGGCTTTTTGATCATACTTATTGGAAATTGTACACACTTTGAGTTTGAGGCCACAATTTGGCGAAGTGGACAATTGATTACCCATCCCACACAACACAGTGCATAGACCAACATAGTGCGACTGTGTGAGAGCGGTGCTTTTGATCAAAGCATGTTCTAATTGTTGGAGTGCCCGCTTAAGTGCCTGGTTGTATGCACCTTTTTTTTTAAAAAACGTTGCCACACTAGGAATTTATCCTGTATCGTGGGTGCGTTTACAAACATTGAAACTCACATACACAAACACGCCCAGACCCGAAACAACTATCTGTAGGCCATACAAATACTTGTTCCGTGCGGGGATCGAACCCGCGACACGTAGCGCAGCAGTCCAATCGCTTAGCCACTGCGCCAACCGTGTCGTCCAACCTTTGATCACTTAGAGAATGTCACTGATGCTGCAATCTACGAGGACACCTACTGGGCTCAAATAATATAAGGTAGTAGAAACGAGAAGAAGAAGACTCAGGTAGCGGAAACACTGGTCTTTTTGTATAAAAACAAGTAGGTACCTAATTATCTGATAGTACAGTCAAATAGGTACTGCATTCCGCAGACTGCCATCAGTTCCACGTCTTACCTAAATAGAAAGCGCCTTAACAAATATTCGTTCTGTTTCGCAATTTTACGTGAAATAACAACGTCACAAAAAAGCAAAGCCTAATTGCGACACCGAAAAATAAAAGGTTGGTAACACAAATTAAAATTACGTCCCTATATAAACGGGCAGCGGCCGGCATCCAAGCTGCGGCTCGGAAAATTTACCTCACGTAACGATTTCATTTTTCACGTTGAAATTCTCTAATGGACGGCATACGGGCAAACAATTTCAAGTTGGTTATTGTACCCAATTCTGTAGTGGGTAGAGGCTTTTCACAATGCATTGTTGTACTATCCTTTTGCAAAGATTTTTATTTCTGAGAAATTCAGATCAAGACCTCATTGATACAGTTCGTTCCAGCCAGTTCGTTCAACGTTGGCGCAAATATCCACATACAAAATACTATATACATTCTATCTATCTTAAGGACGGTAAGAGATACTACACTTAGAATAAGTAGCTTAATTCTGTAGACCAGGTAGGTACAACCTAGTTCTCTGAGGGTCTGCCACTTTTCGCACTTATGCCCTAAGTAATAAGATTGAAAAGTGGTCGACCGTCAGCAAATTCGGTAGAACTTACATGGGCCAATTGGGCATGTTACGTTGATCAGCGAGCTGAGTTTAGAGATTGACTTCTTAAAACTGAGGCACTATGGTTCCATAAGGTGGCGAGGAGTAGAAAACTATTTAGCTCGTTATTCAGACTTGGAGATGAGCAAGTCTAGGTGGGACGATACGTTATGTAAGTATCTCGGGTTAAACCTGGACGGTGGATGGGACTGGGAAGGGACGTCGGTGGTTTTTGTCAAGTCAGACCCCCCACACTCCCCGGTCTTATCCACAAATACCGCTTTGTCAAGGATCCTCCCAGAAGAAAATGGTAGGGTATTTATAACCTACGAGAATACCTACTCACTTGTACCTAGAAGGCTCCCAATTTTAAAACATATTACAAGCATACGATTCTAGCCTTTGTAATGTAAACTCAAAGAGGGTTCTATTTCGTCTCTTGCAGTTTTCTTGGTACTTTAACTAAGCTCCTTACAAAACGGAATTCTACAAGCCGCTACACGTCAAAGAGAAAAGTACTACCTAACAATTTAAACGGCAGTACTTTGCGTGTTTCAGAACGAAATATTGTTTAAGAAATGTTTCATTATTTTGTGCTTATATAATAACAAACTCGCGAAAATGCTTCCTATTCGCGCCCGGGACAGGCGCGACTGCTTAGCGAAACTTTGCCCATTATGAATCGTTTAAGCCTGGGATCGGAGTTGATAATTCGATCAAGCATTTTCTTGAATCAAAACTTTGGAATATTACAGACAGAGATGGATTGGGCTTTTAATGGGTCATTAGTGGGAACTATTTTATAGTGAGCTTGCTGTAAGTATATTTTTAGCGCTTTAATGACGTTGCTAGGAGTGCACTGTTGGCGAATAGGTATCTGTGAGACGTCTGAAATAAGATGGCAGCGCTACCTACCTACTATTATGCATAAAATCAGACTTAAATGTTCTCACTGCTGGGACACTGGCCTCTTCTCTATATAAGTGAGTGGGCGTTAACCAAGCGGCCAAGTGCGGATTGGGAAATGTCGCACAAATCTTTTTGTTTCTGAGACATGCCGGTTTCCTTACGAAGTTTTCCTTGGTCATTTTGAGAGCAGTGGTGAAAAGATAAATTAGGTACCACCTACACAAAGTAATGTTCTAGCCTGAGTACGAACTTACAACCTTCAGCCCTTAAGAGCTGACCAGAACCATTGGACCACGACTGCTCATAGTATTATCATAGCCTGACGCCAAAATATCAATGTACCATTGTACCTACAACTCTAAATAGTTTTAACAACCACGGTTCTATGGGCATGACGAAGCTAATGAAAGGGTTGCCAGGCAGTCAGGCGCCGTCGTTATTCCGAACTTAAGTATCGCCAGAGGAGTGATTAGCAGTCCTAGTTTGAAATTAATTGAATGGTGTACATAACAAAGTTTGTGTTTTATCATAAAACTAGTGACCCGCCCCGGCTTCGCACGGGTGGAAAAAAGATATTAAAACCTTCCTCTTGAATCACTCTATCTATTAAAAAAACCGCATCAAAATCTGTTCATCATCATCATCATTTCAGCCGAAAGACGTCCACTGCTGGACATAGGCCTCCCCTAAGTGTCGCCACATTGACCGGTCCCGTGCGTCTCGCATCCAGCGGATCCCCGCAACCTTCACCAGGTCATCGGTCCACCTAGTGGGAGGCCTTCCAACGCAACGTCTTCCGGTTCGCGGTCGCCACTCCAGAACCTTCCGGCCCCATCGGCCATCCGTCCTGCGAGCAATGTGCCCTGCCCACTGCCACTTAAGCTTGGCAATTCTTCGGGCTATGTCGGCAACCTTGGTTCTCATGCGGATGTCCTCATTTCTGATTCGATCACGCAAGGAAACTCCGAGCATAGCCCTCTCCATTGCTCTTTGGGTGACCTTAAGCCTTCTGATGAGGCCCATTGTGAGCGACCACGTTTCGGTCCCATATGTAATCAAAATCTGTTGCGTAGTTTTAAATATTTAAGCATACAACATAGGGACATAGGGACAGAGAAAGCGACTTTATTTTATACTATGTAGTGATATCTACATTCTTCTAAACAAGTGGAAACTCCTACCTACCTCAGATGTTAAATAGTCTCGGCAATTTAGACGACCAATCAAGCGATGGAAAAGCCAATTAAGCTGAGCTCTCATTATAGGGAAGGCTCATGCGAGGTGAGGTTTTAGCTCACTGTCGAGGCTGCGGTTTGTTCGAAAGAGATCCCGCGGCCCCGGAACACAAAAGGCTAAGAAGGAACATGGGCCATGGGTGGTTTTTAAGCTATTGCATAGCTTCTATCGCGGGCCTTGAGCGTGGAGAGCGAATCCAGAAATTCCGTAACGAAAATATTGTGATCAACCAGGTTGCTATGGTTACGAAAAATAACAAGGTTGTCAACTGAGGTTGTCAAATTAAATAATTGATAAAAAATGCTATGCAATAGCTTTACCGCGGCAGTCTCCGAGTGCCACATTCTCTTTTTAGTCAGTAGAAGTAGAAGTCTGACACTCCCAGCCGCTCTACCCAGAGCAGGAGAAGGCATTTATGGTTTCCAACCCAACAAAAAAAGGTGGGGTTGGGTGGAGGCTTACTAATGAGTTGCCGTGTGTACTTCGAACTCAACATCTAAACATTTTTAAATATTTAGTACCTAAACCTAAAAAAAAACTATTTATTTCGGTAGTTAAAGAAATTTCAGACACTCCAATACGCCTTGGATACAGGAGCCAAAGAATCAAAAATAGCCCATATTGTCAAAGTGGTCAGAGAAAAACTTTTTAATATTACAACAACGATTTCACAAATTAATATTAACTCATTACGGGTACTGCATGTGTACTTATCATTATTAAAAGCAAGACTTTATAACTATTGCGATGAACAAGTCTCGTTTATGTTGGCTTTGAGTTCATTATCCACGCTGTACCTACTCCCCGGGCGATGTCGGTAGGTACTTCGGAACCTCTCTAATTAATTTGAAAGCATTCCCTAGTAGGTAGTTCTAAAAGCAATTTTTATTATATTAAACTTCGCTAATCCATTTCTCGACGCACTGTACGAGATGACGAGCATGTAATACCCAGTGTTGTTTATTTTGTATTTAATTAGAAAAGTAATAGTAGCTCTGCAGTTTCACACGTCGTTAATGAGTTTTCTTAAAAATTGGGCTATCAAATGTATAAGAAAAATAAAATCTGTCTGGTAGCTCCAGACTTAGGACCCATACCTACATATTAATTACTGTTGCCAAAGGCTTCGCCTGCTACAACTCGAAAATTATCCCACGGGAAGATAAAATCGGAATAAAACTATCATATAGTGTTAATCCAGGTTATAAACTATCTGTGTACCAAATTTTTATCCAAATCCGTTCAGTAGTTTTTGGGTGAAAGAGTAACAAACATTCATACATACCTACATACTTACAAACTTTCACGTTTATAATATTAGTAGGGTAATATGATGCTAGACGACTAGCTTATTCCAATTGTAGAGGCCGTGTTTTGTTCGGTCTCCTGGAATGAAATGGATGGAAGTGGAAATTATGTTTATGTTTTCCTACTCCTTCGCTATTCTTTTCTTATTTATTGCGTTGTGGCATCCAATTGAAATTGTTCCTCTGAGATTTTGACGAGCTTCATTGTCTCGGTGCTTTGGTAGTCAGCACTGTTGATTCTGACGCACAGGAGTTGCTGTTTTGGAAACGGCTACACAGATCGGCGCGTTCAAACAAACAAATCACCATAACACGCCTGCCTGTAACCCCTGAAGTGTTAGGCAAAGGTGTAACTATTTCTTCTTACTTCTATTCTTCTAAGAAACAAATCTTTAAGGTTTATTCCTTCAGTATAGATTTCTGGTACCCTTTACTACCTTTCACATTCACAGAGTTTCAGTTTCGGCAACAAATTAAACAACAAACTTCATTTGATTTGATTTATTTTCGTAATATTCAACTGTTGACAGATAACAAATGATCTTACAATATCCAATTTGTACATAATGACTTAAGAAAATATGGCAACACTCATATTTTATTTAACAATAAATACATGATAGTAATCTGGTGTTATGATCTTTAGAGGTTGTATAGAAAACTAACTAGCAAGGGAAGTCATGTGTGTTACTAAAGACATTATAAAACGCCCATTTCTCCACATTTTCTCCATTAAAATTTCGATTTTGAAACACTATAAGTATTTAAATTTAATGTGGTGAAACAGGTTTAAATTTTATTGGCTTATTTTCAACCATGTTTAATAATTTTAGAAATTGATGTCGTTTACTAAAGTATGGTTAAAATATGCGTCATGAGGTTATCTAGGCACAAGTGGTCGGATATCTTATCTGTATAGGTAGGCAATTCATTACGTGACTATCTGAAAGGCTACAGGAGTCACCATAATATTGCACAGATCAATGTTTGTATGGTTGGATGACCAACTGTCTAACAGTCTAAAGGTACAAGTTGGTAGCCGACTGCACGATGCAGCAGCAGACGACATGTCGTCGCGTCATGTCGCTGTAATAATGATTTCGAACCCGACTGCAGACGACAACTACAGATGTCATCCAGTTGGTTTCGAGTGCGCATATCAATTGTTTTTACTGCTCTGCGTGTGTAAACTGAAGACACAGGTTCCGATAGATTTTCAGTTAAAGGACATAATATATCTCCTGTTGTTTCTGTTATCTATGGTCACTACTGATCTGCGGTCGGACGACACGTGCGTCTGCCGCTCGACGACGCGTCGCTAGCTTCATGTCGCTAACTACGGAGGGAATTTCATAGAAATACGTAGAAACCAGTCGTGTCGCCGCGACACGTCGTCTGCTGCTGCTGCGTGCAGTCGGCTACCAACTTGTATCTTAATGCATCATGAATTAATATCCACCCACTGCCCCTAAACATTATTATACAATCTAAACAATGAAAACATTCAACAAGTTATTTAGTTAGACAGTCAGTGAGAAGATTTCCACTTAGTTAAAACACTAGTCACTATAAATAAGCTTGTCTTTTTACAAATCATTGGCGTATGATCTAAAAATACAGTTGATATTACATATTGTTTCCAAGCGTTTCTTATGTAGAAATTAGAAAAAAGAACTGTACAAATAGACTTAATGCCTCGCAAACAAGGTACTTTATTTTGGTTTTAGTTCAAAAACTCGCGATACCATGTCGATGGAACAGTAAATGCGATATTATTCTATCGGGTGTTGCCACACTCCCGGGGGCGAGGCCGTCGCTTCACAAATTCAAATTGAATTTCGCCGGCATAACCGTTGTTGTTTCTGGCCGAACTGTTTTGATTACATCAAGTGCGGTTATGTTTTGGAATCTTTAAAGCATTAAATGCACCTAACGCCCAAATACTCAAACGTCACTCAATTATAAGTGCACTTAAATCTCGTGCTGTCTTTGTTACTTTAACGCAGAGTGACAGAGATAGCAGAAGTTTTGAGGGTTACTTTTAACCCATTTACCGCCACAGCCAAGCAAAAACACAAACTAAAAAGTACCATAAGTTGCCAGACTTAAGGCACTTCTTTGCTTGTTCGGCTTGTCGTCTATACGCGAATGTGGCGCTCAAAAGGTTAATTGAGTGACGTTTGAGTATTTGGGCGTAAAACAGTTTACCCGCGAATGTGGCAACAACCGCGTGAAGCAATGAATTTTACATTTATACAACAAGTAATACGACCCAAGATAACTCTTGACGTCTAAGGTATGTTTTCGTCCAACGAATAACATTTTTATGTACTGTAATTTAAAAAATAGAATGACAAATCTTTCGCAGCTAAAGTTCTCTCTAATACTTTCAACAAACAACGGTATTCAAGTCTTAGTACAGAAGTAGATTGATCGACCAAACTGAGCGAGACCCGCACAGTGTGGGCCCCTCTCTGGGCTCGATCCTAACAACATCTTATAGACAATAATGAAGTTGTAACAATATACGCGACCGCCGCGCCGTGTACCGCAACACGCAACACGCGCTATACAAGACACGCGGCGTGCGTCGCCCGCACCCGTTCGTTGAAAAACTTGATACGGCGACCCCAAATCGCACACTCATCAACTTAATTTTAATCTATAAACATCTCTTTAAAATATCTGATATGAAGAATAACTATACTAAAATTATCTTGTGCGCTAACATGCAAATACAAGGAAGACGATAATTATCATTACAAAATCATTGAAACACGCAAGTTTTCCAACGAACACTTCGCTAAAGAGAAAGTACATTTATTCGTAAGTAAATCACATTAGAATTGATGAATAATAACGTGGTGCTTGAAATTTTTACTCGGTGACACTTTAAAATACATTAAGTCGAAATGTAAAAATATTTACATCGGTCGTCCGTTACCGCTAGCTGTCACGTTGTTTGGTTCCCGTACGAGTATGAAGTGCGACGTAGCAGTGCGACTGTTAGGGCTCCCACACATAAACACGATACGACGTCGCGTCGTACAACGATACGGCGTCGTTTCACGATACGACGTCGCGTCGTGGAAATCTGCGACACGACGTCGTGACGTTAGAAACTCACGATACAATCCTGCGCAGTTGTCTTGTTACTTTAATGAACAAATTAACATTTATTTGGGTTCTAATTTCAAAAACATTTAAATATTCTTTTCAGAATGCGTCTAGAGCGGTCCATTTTTCGAAATGAACTAAAACACCTCCCCTCTGTATCGACGGCATCGTGCCGTGTATCGTGCGTGGCACATTACGTTACGATGTCGTGTTTTTTTACGATGCGTATCGTAATTTTCCACGACGCGACGTCGTATCGTGAAACGACGCCGCATCGTTGTACGACGCGACGTCGTATCGTGAAACGACGCCGCATCGTTGTACGACGCGACGTCGTATCGTGTTTATGTGTGGGAGCCCTTAGCCGAGCAGGGAATTGTCCGGCACGGTTTGCACTGATACGCGCGCGTAGCATTTACATAATTTATACACTCTCTACATTTCCATCTCCCGACACGTGTCTGGTAGCACGCAGCACGCTACACAAACATTGAATGCCATTCTGAGTCCACTTCTATTCCCTGAGATGTCGCGATGTGCTCGCTAGCGCCCGTGCGTCGATATCGCACGGTACGCTAGCAACATGTAATACTGCAGAATACCTACCATGACATCGATCCCGTCAACACCCGTGTTTTCGATCGAACATCACAATTTACAACTTGTACGACTAGGTATGTTTAACGTTTATAAATTTCAGAAAAGACCTATCTATTAAACTATAAGTTTGCTACGCATTAATGTATACCTATTACAACTACGCTCTGACCAATCATACCGTACGATATGTCTGAACACAAAAGTTCAGACGTCGTGTTTCCGAATAATCTTTGAATCATAATATTGTAGCGAGAATTAATTTAATTACATATTTTGGCAGTTTTAAATTAAGAAAAATATTATTATGCATTATACCGCCACAAAAATACTTTATTTATCGCCATTGAAAGCGACTACTCCTAACAAATTAAAAGTAGAGCCTGCGCTTTGTAAGCCACGTTTCAGCCGTTGAATACAAACAATTGGGTGTATCGTTACTTTTTAAGTTGGGCACAGAGTCGAGACACGTTCAGTGACCGAGAAAATGGGTCATAAAAGCGCTGTAGCATGCACAATGTTTCGTCCATAAAACGAAGTCATGTCCAAATCTGTTATTTATTTACGTTACGGATAAATTACGTAGAAAAAGGAAGCTCAAATTGTCAACTGCTCGTTCCTGGCTCTGAGTCCAATCATAAATTAAATTACATAACATACTGCATAATACAAAAAAAATACGGAGTTTTCGAAAACGTGGCGAGTTCATAAATCGCGTACTAATGAATGTAAAATGACATTGGTTAACTATTCACTTGGGTTAACCGACTACGGCCGAGGCAATGAATATATAACTTAAACCACATTACATCCACATAATTAGACCTGGCTTGCGTCACATCTGCATGCGAGTTCTGTTTTCCTGTTGTTATAATATTTAATATTACATTATCCTTAAAGTTATAACATTCAACAAATATTCTTAGGAATTATTCGTTACTGGGTTAATCGCGAAGCACTGTAAAGATAAGATAGATGCATAGTTGGATGATGTAATGTATAGAGTGACGAATCGGGGCAGTTGTCAAAGCTCGGAACATCGGGACTGCAGTACTCGCATGTGACGAACGCCTTACCCGCCAGTCGCCGTGGTGACGCAAGGGCACCTCTACGCGTCTTCGTTGAGTTTCTTGTATAGTAATGTCTCCTCAAATATGTACTTCTTGAGCGTCTCCTTGGGAAGGTCGTCGAGCTCCATCGCGAAACGGAACGGCTCTTCGGCGACGGGCTGTAATGGAAATTCGTTTTGAATTGTGTTCGATAGCTTACATTATTTTGTTTACGTGTTAAAATTGTTTTTCAATGGAACTAAATTCCCACAACAAGCTGTGTGGTTACTAGGCCACAAAAATAAAGTGTGTTGTGAAAAACCGCACACAGAGGGTATGTTATGATTATGATGATCATTGATGTTATGGAACAGTTTCCGACGTTGTTTTGGTGGAAAAAAAACAAAGGACACTGGGTACTTAATTAATAAATTGTTTCACAATAAAATTACTTCACTGTTTTATTAATGAAATATCTCTCTCAGTTTTTCACATGACAATAAAAAAGTTTAGCATCACCGGTTTATTCATTTAATATGCATGATTGTCAGAAATCAAAATCATGGTGTTCTCATATCATGTTCAAAAACCTTCTTAACCCTTTTACCTTTCAGTTTTTACACAGCGACAACCCAAGATCAATCTTGGAATGCAGCTCTCAGATGTAAAAGCTGCAAAAGAAAGTACCGCTCACTCACCTCATCATTTGGATCATAGTACTGCTCAAGGTAGGGATGTGCGAGCGCCTCCTCGACGGTGATGCGCTTGTGCGGGTTGAAGGTCAGCATGCGGTGGAGCAGGTCCAGCGCGCGCCCGTCGGCCCCGGGGAACAGCTCCGCCCAGGGCACGCGCGGCTTGTAGGGAAGGGACTCCAAGTAGCCCCGAGCCTGGACAAACAAAGTATTAAGTTGATTAAGGGTTTTAAAACATCCTAGGGACTCCATGTAGCGGTAATTTTATGGAAAACCAAAGCGAAAACAGTTTTCAATTAATTAATTTTAAAGGTTCGGTCACTACATGCGGCTGCGGACAAGGGTACGTCGTCATCTGCCAGCCTTCCTAAATATGTTGGGGTCTACTTTCGATTTAATCGAATGCAGCTGAATACCAGTATTTTACATGAAACGACTGCCTACGTGATCCCCACAACCCAATAACCTGCATGCCTACCTATAAACCTTTAGTGTGACAGGTTTTCAGGCTCTAAGGCCAACGACTACCTGTAACAACAGTCAAAAATCAACAAATGACAGTCGCAGTATCAGTGTGTGAAGTCCGCGATTTGTCTGTGCTGGTTTGATAGATCCATAACTTCTTCACATTTTCGTGACTATAATGTTTGCAGAGTACCTACGCTGTTGTCAAAATATATTGGAACTACCTTTACATAACCATCTTATTCTGCGAATTTATTACTGCTGTCTGGCTGGGATATTCACTATCTACAATGGCATAAACTGTGCCTACAAAAGAATGAGGTCGATTCGTCTGAAAACATATCTTAGTAACGAAAATTCTACAGTCGATAAAATATCCGTCTCTGAAAGCATTGCTGAAACTAAAAAGAGTTTGAAAATCAGGTAAGTAGATGCGTGCTATTTAAAATGTAACAACGGCTTTAATAAAAACTGTAAGCCCTCTATCCCGAGCAAAGCCTCGGATGTACATAAATTAAAGTTCATACACGCTTTGTGGCTTCCGCTAAGTATTATATAATTAAATTTTATTACAATTAGCGGATAATCTGTATTGGAATGTGTAACGTTTTAAAGTTTATTCCAAAAGTTACAGCAGACAAAATGTAAAATAAAAAACCATGTCGGCCATGTATGGATTATTCTATTCTTATTTTATTCTAGAAAATTCTGTCCCTATAATAATTTCGTTTAACAGAGGATGAAAAGATTTTAGATGCCAAACGGCGGTCGTCAAACCATGTCAGAGGCCCTTGAGGTGGTTTAGAAACTCTGATAGGTATTAGGGTGTGAGGGGTCGTTAGATCTTACTGCCCATACGATAAGAAAAAGATTATCTACGAATGTCTAAGGTTCTATTTTTAACATTAGGAAAATTTCCAACCATCACACCCTCGAATTAGCGAAGCTAGTTATATTAGTAAATCTTTATAACGATTTCAAGCACCATTACATTCAGAGCTGTCAAAATCCTTACCCGAAGTAAGCAATATATCAACATAAATGTAAGTCAAGAGAACATAAGGGTCGCAAAAAGTCGACACTCCCTGTGCCGCCATTACGAAAACTCGTTGCGTTCGACTTGAATTTAATCTATGGTCAAAGTTCATATCTTATTCAGGACAAGCTTACAAGAAAAAGGATCGGAGAGTTTTCCGATTGGCTATTGAATGTGCTCGGACGAAATCTAGGAGACAATGTGAATAAGTAATACGATACATCGGTAGCTAGAGCTGCAGTTTATAGTATTCATATTTTATCTAGTTCAGGTGATACATGTTACAGCTAGCCCGAATAGATATTTGAGTAGAATAGAATACTTTTTTAACGGACTTCAAAAAAGGAAGAGGTTCTCAATTCGGTTGTATTTCTTTACATAGAAAGAATCCAACTCCGATTTCCGAAAGTAAAGTTATATTCGACATTTTTAGTGTGTTTTGGAAGTCGATTTTTTAGCAAAAAGTTTTTGAAGTGAAAACTTCTTTAGCGGCGTTGAGCACTTTGGGAAATTGTTCTGTGATGGGTATAAAATCTTAAACTCGCGTCAGGATACGTGACCACGTGACCCTGATCGAAAATTCGTCAGGACACGTGACCACGTGACCCTGATCGAAAAAGCGTAAGACGGATGGAGAGTAGACAGCTATCCCCTCTCTACGGCGCGGCGAAAATGTATGCCTGGGCCTACTGTTTCGTTTAGGCAGCGCAGGGCGCTTAATAATAATAATAATTAATATAATTAATAATAATAATAATAATTAATAATAATAATAATAATAATTAATAATAATAATAATAATAATGATGACAGCTGTCAAAATTGAAACAGCTATATCTCGGAAACTATCGACCTTAGACTAGTTGTGTGTAGGGACAATTGATAGGTCTCAATGAGATCTACATTTCGGATGACAGCTGTCAAAATTGAAACGGCTATATCTCGGAAACTATCGACCTTAGACTAGTTGTGTGTAGGGACAAGTGATAGGTCTCAATGAGATCTACATTTCGGATGACAGCTGTCAAAATTGAAACGGCTATATCTCGGAAACTATCGACCTTAGACTAGTTGTGTGTAGGGACAAGTGATAGGTCTCAATGAGATCTACATTTCGGATGACAGCTGTCAAAATTGAAACAGCTATATCTCGGAAACTATCGACCTTAGACTAGTTGTGTGTAGGGACAATTGATAGGTCTCAATGAGATCTACATTTCGGATGACAGCTGTCAAAATTGAAACGGCTATATCTCGGAAACTATCGACCTTAGACTAGTTGTGTGTAGGGACAAGTGATAGGTCTCAATGAGATCTACATTTCGGATGACAGCTGTCAAAATTGAAACGGCTATATCTCGGAAACTATCGACCTTAGACTAGTTGTGTGTAGGGACAAGTGATAGGTCTCAATGAGATCTACATTTCGGATGACAGCTGTCAAAATTGAAACAGCTATATCTCGGAAACTATCGACCTTAGACTAGTTGTGTGTAGGGACAAGTGATAGGTCTCAATGAGATCTACATTTCGGATGACAGCTGTCAAAATTGAAACGGCTATATCTCGGAAACTATCGACCTAAGACTAGTTGTGTGTAGGGACAAGTGATAGGTCTCAATGAGATCTACATTTCGGATGACAGCTGTCAAAATTGAAACGGCTATATCTCGGAAACTATCGACCTTAGACTAGTTGTGTGTAGGGACAAGTGATAGGTCTCAATGAGATCTACATTTCAGATGACAGCTGTCAAAATTGAAACGGCTATATCTCGGAAACTATCGACCTTAGACTAGTTGTGTGTAGGGACAAGTGATAGGTCTCAATGAGATCTACATTTCGGATGACAGCTGTCAAAATTGAAACAGCTATATCTCGGAAACTATCGACCTTAGACTAGTTGTGTGTAGGGACAAGTGATAGATCTCAATGAGATCTACATTTCGGATGACAGCTGTCAAAATTGAAACGGCTATATCTCGGAAACTATCGATCTTAGACTAGTCGTGTGGGAGTTGGACATTTTGACCCTGAACGTTAACGATGTCGACTGTACAGTCAATAAAATACAAAAATAATTTATTTTGAACTAGACTGTACAATGTTTTTATGATGCTTAATCGGAGGCATGGGAAAAAATATTCCCGCTCCTCCTACCAATCGGAGTTCCGATCGGAGGACAGGGAAAGACAAAATAAATGGGTTAGCATAGTTATGGCGGAATAATTTAATTTTTAAATAATGAATTTGGTTTAACTATGTCGAATGATCGCAATCTTAGCACAACGAAATACAAAACTACTATTGATGCGGTCTTTATTAGACATTTAAATAGGTTCGAATCAAAACTGTTCGTTTCTTACTTCAGCTACCATAAACCTATCGTATCAGTTTTAGAGATTGGCGATGATAGTTCTGGTAATGATGATGGTGAAAAAGTCGTTGAAATTATGGATGAAAGTTGATTTTTCGGAGAGATAAACTTTTTAATGTAAAATAATTGTAATAGTTTTAAAGTGTTAAATTTTTAATGTAATATAAATTGTCATGTTTGTGTACGATAGCGCAATAAATCAATATTGTATTCTACCACATAAATGATAGTACTTTTATACTGTTAAAGCAATTGGTGCAAAATTATTCCCTAACCATTCCAAAATATCAAACATGCTCAACGTTAATAATCAAGTTTTCACTTCTGCCGGCACTCCCGGAGTGCAACCCGTCTTTTTTTTTATTGATATGTGTAACACGTGTTAATATTCGTACCATATAAATCAACAGATTTACCTTAGCTATCAGCATAGGATAGGTATATTTTTTAAAAATCGAAGTTCTTACTCGTATTAAGTATACGCTTGATACAAGACTCTTGTAGGAATATGCACATTAACATTACGCAATTAAGGTTAATTTTCGGATAACGCGACTGAGTTGAGCTGCTGAGTCTAAGTTCTCGCGAAGATTTCAGCCTAAGGTCCTGAAATAAAATATCTTAGAAGCTCTATGGTACGAATCAAATACGGATAAGGCCCATATACATATATAGTAAAGGATCATGTCAAAGGTGAAATTGTGTATCAAACGCCCTGAAGCTGTGGAACGTAGGCCAATAGTGCGATTTAGGACGCGCTTGGAGAAGCGTATGATACATTTATTCGTTCAGCCAGCCGTGACTGTACCTGGTGCGAATCCTGACAGGTACCAGAAACTAGACTTTTATATTTAGCTTAATATTGAATGAGTTCGCGTGCAGAAGTTTCGATGATATTACATTTCCTATTTATTTGACCAGGAAGTTGGATTGCAAAGGCTTTTTTAGAACTACTTAGAAGTCAGGAGAAATAAATAAGTACACGGTGAAGGTAAATCATGAGCTTATCAGACATCAGCAAATCAACTGGTTTTCTTTGTTATGAAAGCACTTGCACTTCTGCATGATCGTCGTCATCATCATTTCAGCCGAAAGACGTCCACTGCTGGACATAGGCCGCCCCTAAGTGTCGCCACATTGACCGGACCCGTGCGTCTCGCATCCAGCGGATCCCCGCAACCTTCACCAGGTCATCGGTCCACCTAGTGGGAGGCCTTCCAACGCAACGACTTCCGGTTCGCGATCGCCACTCCAGAACTTTTCGACCCCATCCGCCAACCATTCTGAGAGCAATGTGAGGTCACATTGCTCGCAGAATGGTTAGCAGACTTTAATTGCCAGGCCCATTGCCAAATCTGGTAATTCTTCGGGCTACGTCGGTAACCTTGGTTCTCATGCGTCATCGAATCAGAAATGAAGACATCCTCATTTCTGATTCGATCACGCAAGGAAACTCCGAGCAAAGCCCTCTTCATTGCCCTTTGGGTGACTTTAAGCCTTCTGATGAGGCCCATTGTGAGCGACCACGTTTCGGTCCCGTATGTAATCACTGGCAACACACTCCTGTATGATACAGACGACTTATTTTTCATGACTGGATAATGTCCAAGTTATAGTAGATACTGCAACTAGGACATTTTCCGGTCTGGTTCTAGATAGAATGAAACTATCTATCCTAAAATTACGATTTCCCTCCTTACGCTGCCGCGCTATGTAACTGCTTACTATTATTTTTGTTAGCGTGATGCATACTCTACAAAGCCAAATGCAACTATTTATTCGCGACGTACTCGTATAAACAAAGCCGTAAACTGCAACCACCCTTTGTTTGGTGTTTTGACTAGGGCTCTCTAAACATGCAGAGTTGATGTTTGCCTGTGTATTCATGTGTAGTGTGTATCTTGTTGTTACTACCTAGCGATGAAATAAACAATATTGAACACCTGCCCACGAATGGTTCCACCTGCTCACATACAACCTGTAGGTATTACTAGCATCAATACAAATACGAGTTGTTAATATAGTTAGCTATTAATTACTGCGGATTTTACGAATGGTTATTAAAATTATTGTTGTGCCTAGCCTTTTAACAATTATGTTCGAATACGAGAGACCTGTAACGACTGTCAAACATTAAAAATGACAGTCGGGTTAACGTGCTACTTAACGTGCTACCCGAGGCACGGATCAACCTAGGATAGTACGGCTTAACCTGAAGGTTCGATCTTCAGGTTGCAAACGGCTGTGATTGCTTAGCCATGAGCAGGCAGGGAGCTCGTGGACCATTCTCTAAACATCAATATTAAAGTTTTACACAATCCTTGAAGTATTCAACTAAGAATAGAGGAACCTATTCTAATAATACATGTCTTTCATTCCTTCATAGACTGACTTGACATTCATATGAAATGAATGAAAAAAAAAAATAGGTAAAAAAACTTTTTAAGTTAAACGGTTTTATGTTAAACATACATTGCAATAGTTAAGATAAATGTACTAAAAACCAAAAAATAATAAAATAGAAAACCGTGGGGCACGTCAATTGTCTACAAATTATCGACTTAATTATTATTATTATGATTTCAATCAACGATTGTAGACAATTGACGTGCCCCACGGTTTTCTATTTTATTATTTTTTGGTTTTTAGTACATTTATCTTAACTATTGCAATGTATGTTTAACATAAAACCGTTTAACTTAAAAAGTTTTTTTACCTATTTTTTTATTTTCTAGTTTTTATTTCGCATTCTGTTTAAAGGGGCCGCCATCTTGGATTTTAATTTTATATAGTATATTGTATTATACTGGTTGAGCACTTTCATTTGATACCCATATTGATGGGATCGATAAAACCTACGTTAACCGCCATTTTGTAGCGGCCGCCATCTTGTATTTCAATTTTTTATAGTATATTGTATTCTGCTTGTTGAGCCCTTTCATTTGATACCCATATTGATGGGATTGATAAAACCTACGTTATCCGCCATTTTGTAGCGGCCGCCATCTTGGATTTCAATTTTTTATAGTATATTGTATTCTGCTTGTTGAGCCCTTTCATTTGATACCCATATTGATGGGATTAATAAAACATAAATAAATTATCCGCCATTTTGTAGCGGCCGCCATCTTGGATTTCAATTTTTTATAGTATATTGTATTCTACTTGTTGAGCCCTTTCATTTGATACCCATATTGATGGGATTAATAAAACATAAATTATCCGCCATTTTGTAGCGGCGGACATCTTGAATTTATAATGATAATGAATAAACATAATTGTATTGTCACCAAAATCCAATGTGTGTACAAAATTTCAGATTAATCGGTTGACTGGAAGTGGGTGAAATTTGAATTACTAAATTTGATCCAAGAAAAAAACAAACGGGGTGAGCTAAATAAAACCGTTTAATAATAAGGTAGTTTTCCTCTACCCTATACTAAAACGATATTAATATCGAATTCCACAAGACTGGTTAATATTTCGCCATAATTTAAGAGAGAAGTTCGGTCGAATTACGAGTCAATTTCCTGTAGGTACTCTATTTAATTGGGATATTTATTTTCCGATTCGTTACAGAAATTACGAACAACATTTTCTGAATCTATAAATCATTTTAATCTTACGAGGTTGATTACTTACGACGAAATTGGCACAAGAACGTAATGTATAACCGTGACCTCACGTGCCACATAAGAGGGACCTAAGCACACAATCCCAGGAAAGTTCTAACACAAACCAATTTCGCCGGCTCTAGGGCGTTGACACAACTATATAACTTTATTTTTACCTAGCTATCGTCGCGACAACGCAGCGTTTACACTTGAAATTAAGAGGGTATACGAGTACCTACCAGTGGAAGTGTCGTCCGAGTATATACTTGAAAAGTTACACAAATACTGTTCAAAGGTAGTAACACCCTTTTAAAATAAGGGTCGCATAACTGTCACAAACTTTATACTATGGAAAAGTTCGGAATGCCATAGTGTCATACCAAAAATACCCGGCCGAAAAGGCTAGAAAAGTATTTCAACACAAGGGACATCTGCCCAAACCGCACTAGACCCGCGTCCTGAAGTGATTTTTAAGACAAGTCCAGTTTAAGGTTCTTCAGGGTAGCCCGCGAAATTCGTTTTTTTTTTTTAGTTTATTAGCAATTTGCCGGTCAGTATCAGGTTGTATGTAAAATAAAATAGGATACGCGACCGTAACAAATATGACTTTACTGAGTAATAATGATTAAAATCACTAATACAACCCTCTCAGTTCATAATGGTTCCTTGAGTGACTATTTGATGAAAATTCAAGGCAGTTAAATGAACTGCGAGGGTTTATTGGTGATTCACCTAAGGCCCCTGGCATTGGGTAAAATTTTAGACTGATTAGGATAGAATATAATATCATGTAAACATACCTTCTCGTTGATAATACAGTCGAGATCCTCCTGGCTAGGCGAGCCGAGGACGCCCAGGATATGGTTCAGCTGGTCCAGGTAGTGCTTGCCGGGGAAGATGGGCCGGTTGCTCAGCATCTCTGCCAGGATGCAGCCTACAGACCAAATGTCTATCGACTTAGTGTAACCCTATGGACAAGGAAATGTATTACTTTACTATTTTGTTGGCATTGTAAGGTTGAAAGGTTCTATCTCTCTTTTCTCTCAGGGCAACTGAAAGTTTCATTATGCAATACTTTGTATACTAGCTAAAGCAAAAGCTGGATTTGCTGCAATCAATTTTTCATTCGAAATACGAATCACGCTTCCCTTTTGCTTCGCACAGGTCCCCCTGTAGGCGCCTACGTGATCGACATTTGTAATTATTATTACGTTTGTTATTCCGTCGATTTTGAATATTGTGAACAGCTATAAACCAGGGCACTGCATTACGCATAAAAAATGCATTAGGTAGCTGTGTTTTGCTATCTTATTTGTGTTCTGTAGCAGCAGAATTATAAATTAGAATTAGAAACTTTGAACGTAACTAAGCTTTTCCCTACATCCCTAAACAATACATATGAATATAGATACTACATCTACTTGTAAAAAAATCTAATTTCTTAGCCAGGGTTTCGGATCTCTATCTCGTCTCTCCAGACAAGATAACCGATCTCAAATTACGAAAAACGCTGATGTACTTTACAAAGAAAGGGCTTTCATCCAGATTTAGACTTTTCGTTATGTACGCGTAAGTCTGAGACTCCTCAGACATCTTTTGAGTGATTTCGGAACTTTGTTCAAGCATATATTTCAAGTACTTACAGTAATATTTCCAATAATGTGCGAAAAATGCCAGACATTTATTTTTAGTCTGTCGTTTTCTAAGTCGTTCATGAACATTTTTTCACGACAATTCCGTTGCTACGCGGTTTTTACGGACAATTAAGAAAAAAATAATGTCTATTCCAAAATTATACCAAAGATGAACTTCTGGAAGTTACTTAATGTATTAAATGGTATTTTAATTTTCATAAAAGCGGGCTTTTCCTTGTGCCTACTTTGATAAATGTTTCATAGCTCTAAGGGACTTCACAAAATGATGGTGAATAATGACGGAAAACATGCAAGCGGTGAAGGGACCTATAATAAAGACAATGTTTTATTGTTCAGTCTGTCAAAAGCCTTAAAGGTCGGGAGGCAACGCAGACAGCCTGTATTCCTCTGTGATGGTAGGCTTTTGTTGTCAGAAATAGAGGAGTATTATCAAAATGAGCGCGAATGGCGAAACGGGAGTGACGGGACTGAATGGCGTAATACATTACAAACATAAATTGTAAAGTGGTGCTCTATTTGGGGTATTTACTGTTTTCGACGTTGCCGTTTAAGCTTTGATCTCGCCTTATAGTTACTTAACCTTTTGAAATTTTGCATTATTATAATCTCTTTCAATTATATCGATGAAAACTCATGTTATAGCAAGAAACATTACTTTAATCGATAAATTTGTTGTTTTCCTGCAGCTTTTTGAGGAACACCTTTGCATTTTTTTACCTATACGAATATGGCTGAAGACTTGAAGCTTCTAATTTCTGAAATACAATCATACATTCATAAACTCACGCCTTTTTTTCCAAGGTGGTTGACAAAGGCTACAGAACGCCACGCGCTATTTTCCCATACACCTTTTCCTTCGTCCTGAAATATTGTCACAACCTAGCAAGTGAAACAAAGGACACTGGGCAAAGTTGTATGGGAAGTTGTCTATGAACCAGTATCATTTTTTAAGCAGTTGTAGCTTCTTGCGTCTTGGAAACGAGCGAGGCCTCCAAGGTCTTGAATTGTTGGTCGTGGAATGTAAACCAGGCATACATAATTATTTCGCTATAAAACTTTGCAGAAAAACTTGGTAGGGAAATCGGCTTGTCCTCGAATCAAAAAATTGTTCACATTCACTCACCCGCACTGGGCTGGCGGGCCGGGACTCTTATAAAAAATGATTTCCTCGAATGCACAAATCTCTACTGGTTCATACACCAATTTTGTCCAATCTCCTTAATTGTTAATAGATGTTTTTAATATAAAGTTAGTTATGATTATGTTAAATGATGATGATCCATGCGTTATGTTTCTGAAAGGATGTCGGGCATTGAGCTGGTCAACTCTTTTCCATTTTTTCAATTTTCATCTAGGCTATACCTGTATAAATCATATTGTTAAACGACCAGCTTACATTGTTAAATACCCGGTGTCCGAGGTTTACTAACTGAAGTGTATGTACTTATCTAATGCAATAGTGCTAAGTATCGGTGTGATATCTTATTTCTAACACTAATTAAAAACAAACCAGTTATTAACTGTTCCTATAAGTAAATAGTTTCATGGAAATAAAGGATTTTGTTTATTTCATTCCCACGTTGAGGACATAATACAAGGCCACAGCATAAACTCGTATTTACAGGGTAAATATCAACAACTGTGATTAACTTCATACGGACACTAGGATGTGCTCTACGGCGTATGAATTAATATGAAGTAATAAACATTATGAGCGTTGTAAAATATCCGCACTAGGTCATGAAAGTACCCATGAGCGTAGCAACTGTTTAAATATGTTGTAAAAGTCGTTACAATCGCTCATTGTGAATGTTTTTCTCTTAAAAAACTTTTTAACAAAAAATAAAACCGACTTAAAAAAAAAACACAAAAAAGTGAAAAATAAACTTTAGAAGAAAAACCAGTCTCTGAAGTCGGTGACTTTTGTTTGTTTGATTTAATTTTTTTGCCACCGACTTCAGAGACTGGTTTTTCTTCTAAAGTTTATTTTTCACTTTTTTGTGTTTTTTTTTTAAGTCGGTTTTATTTTTTGTTAAAAAGTTTTTATTTTTCACTTTTTAGTGGTTCACATGTTCATGGGTCAATGTGGACAATGTAGTTTTTTTTTGAGTTTTGTTGATTTTTCAAAAACCGCTTGTCCGATTTCGAAAAAAAAATATGGGACCATTTCGGAAGTATACCCTTTCCAACAAAGAAAGAATTTTTCAAATCGGTTAGCAAGTGACGGAGTTATGCCCGAACAAACATAAAAAAAAAAAAAAAACTTGAAACATCCGAATTGAGAACCTTCTTTTTTAGAAGTCGGTTAAAAATAGATCATATCGCGACGGGACACTAAACGCCTTTAAACGTGATGATAATAAAACTTCTATTTTGTCTCGTACACATGTTCGTTATACGTGTCTCGTATACGTATAAGTTCGATTAACATCTCTAGATGGTATGTGAATGTGATGTCTTAGATATAATTAAACATAGATGAATGATTAAATACTCAAGTGCAGTCACGAACAACTATATGTATTAGCAACTTCTCCTCTTGAAACTGATTACACTTACTTGTTTTTTATGTGTGTTACGAACATAGTATTTGTATTATTAGTCTTATCTCGAAGTAGCCATCCTTGCTCAAAGAGAAAGTAGCTTTTCAATTTTGTATTGCATATCAGGCTGGTATCTGCACCTCCCCTTCCAAAGTGCGAATTTTGCGTACGAACTTTTCAACGTTGCTATGTATCTTGATATTTGTGCTCGTTACTGTACCTTTGAGAGGTGTACTTACCTTCGAGTTAAGCATGATTTCCGGTGCCCTGTACCACCGGGTGGCCACGTATTCGGTCAGGAAGCCGGTGTGGTCGTGATCAGGATCAGCAACTCGCGCCAGCCCGAAGTCGCAAATCTATCAACAAATAATTATTATTATTAAAATATAGGGAAAAAAAAGAAAACAACTAGGTACGTTACGTCTGAAGCACAATGAACAATCAGCCACGCTAAAATCTTAGCAGTCTGCGCTGCGCGAACGCCATGAGCTTTTGAAATATAACAAAAGAAATGCTAGTCTCTCATTAAGCAGCTGGCTCTACCGACAGGGAAGCATGTAGTTATCGATTATATTTTCTCGCTCAAGAAACATACAATATATGTAGGTCCCGTGACAATGAAATACATATATTATTACCAATAGTTGATTGCATATTGTGGTTGCGTTTTTGCAAATGAAGAAAATTTAAGAGAAGTTGTGAGTATGAATGTGGAGGGGTATAAGTGCATGTTTACGCACAGGCGGGGCGTCGCGCGGCGCGTGCTGCGTTTTTAATTCAAACACATGGCGATGTTTGAAAAAGTTACCGATTTCAATCGTCGATTTTACGAGAAGCTATTTTCGCACGTTAGTTTAAAATGGAGCGTTTGTTGCGGTGGACCCGTCTCTCAGTAAATTAATAAAAAAACACGAGACGAGCCTTCTGCACGCGCCGCGCGACGCCCCGCGTCTCCGTAAACAAGCCCTTAGAGTCGAGGAAGACCAAAGAAACGATGGATGGACTGTGTTAAGGATGATATGGCAAAAAAGGAAGTGCCTGTCTGATGAGATGACGAGTAATAGTGATGTATGGAAGAAGTAGAAATGCTGTGCGAACCCCAAATAAATTGGGATAAGGGCAAGAGAATGATGAAGATGATGATGAGTAGTTTGCAGATTGTTCGCACTGTCGAAGAGAACTCTCTCTTTATCAGCATTACCATAATTACCTTAATCACATTAATTATTAATCTATATAAATAAAAAGAGAAGTCCTGACTGACTGACTGACTCATCAACGCCCAGCCCAAACCCTTGGACCTAGAAAGCTGAAATTTTGCACAGATGTTCCTTTTATAATGTAGACAAGGAATAAGGAAGGATTTTTCGAAATTCAACCCCTAAGGGAGTTAAATAGGGGATGAAAGTTTGTATGGAAAATCGTCATTTTCAAGCGGGCGAAGCCGCTGGCAAAAGCTAGTAGATAATAAACGCGTTAGGCCTACTTATAATCACCACTATAACATCATCGCAAGATAAAGGAATCAGAGAACGAGTACAGTCTACATTCTTTCAGTATTTTCGAGTAGGTACTTAAAAAAGGTTCTTCTGAGAAATTCTCTCCAGTTGCTACGGAAAAAATTCAAAACCGGCCGTAGATATTTCGGCCACTACGTTCGATCGTAATGACACTTGAATAGGTGTCGGAAAATCTACGCTGAAAAAAAAAGTAAGCTCAATTCTTAACTGACTATGAGAATGGTTCCGCTTGCATGATTTTTCCTGAATTAAGGTCTTTGGGTGCGATTGTATGTCCTTTTTCGGGTGCAATTTGAATTTTATTACTGTCAGTTTCGCAAACCTTGATTGTGAAAGCAATAGAGAGCCAAAGGGTTGGGTTTTTTTTAAAACAGAAGCAGTCTAATTCACCCGATCGTCTTTTTAATATTTTCGGAATAGAAACATATATGCCCAAGAATATAAAAGTATCATGTTGCCATGATATTCGAAGGTAAAGTTCGTTGCCTGCCAATATCTGGACAACACGTCGCTTCAGAGCATCACATCTCATAATTTTTTTTGGTGTTTAAGATAGTATCTTCTTCTCATTGAATTATGCCAGTTTGATAGTGAGCCGCACCTTTAGAAGAAAAATCTGTAATGTATTTATTTGTCCTTAGACAGTAGCAATCCAAAAGCAACCTTATGTAACGCGAATCAAATTTATTAAAGTTGCAACCATATTAGTTGTTAGTAGTTTGCTACCGCACTCGAAGAGCTTTTGTGGTTGCTTGGGCTGTCGCTTGGTAAAGGTTTTTGGCAGTTTTGTCATTCAAAAGTATGTCAGGCCTTTGCTGGGTGACGGCTTGAGTAATCGTTGGATATCTCTGAGTGCCGCAGTTAGTTTAATTCGACTATTCAAAAGTGCCTGTTGGCCTACTTGAAATAAATGATTTGATTTTGAGTTTTATTTTATTGTAATTAGAATAAGATCACTATCATATTGACGTGCAGCAAAATCAGAGAAAAAGCCAAATACCACTTCGGTCCTATGCCCTGTACTCGTACAATATTTCCAATATTACAATGTACAGAGATTATCGGGGTGCTCAATGTGATAATAATGAAGTAACAAAGTAAATATTTAGCTTGGTTATAGATTGTTTCAATTGTTGGTCAACGACTCGGGCTTGCTAATTGCTTATTACGAGGTATTATGACCTTCACCTCCTATCCTGCCTTATTAGCAAAAAAGCCACCGACGACGCGGTGGTAGTGGCGAAGTAACAAAAAGAACCCAACAAAATATAAAAACTGTCGTGCCAGCGTCACGTAGAAGAATAAGACGAGGTATTTATTGTCCGCGAACCTAAGGGCATAATCCATACTTAATATTATAAATGCGAAAGTAACTCTGTCTGTCTGTCTGTTACTCTTTCACGCCTAAACGGCTGAACGGATTTTGATGAAATTTGGTACAGACATAGTTTGGAACTTGAAAAAGGACATAGGATAGTATTTTTTTTTTCGCGATATAAACCAAAAATCTGCCGGAAGTCACTATTCCACGCGAACGAAGTCGCGGGTAAAAGCTAGTTATGTATAAATGAGCAGAGCGCGTACACTTCACATCAGGCCTGTTTATCACTTAGGCAGTGGAGTATCATTACCTACACTCGCATTTCTAGTTACTTTTAAATCCAGTGCATATTAGCGCAGGAGGCAAGCATATTACCATAAACCTCAAAAGTTTATGAGAAACAGGGCTCCTATAGTGCAATATTTACTCCAACCGTTTTGGAGTCTAGCGAATCATGAATTCCAGGGACGTCACTTCCATAAACTCTCTGTGCCAGTCTGAATACGCATATGAACAAATTCCCCCACACTCATAATACGTTGCAAACTTCACAGCAAAAAACGTAATGAAAGCGCGAAACACTCGCTAGCAACTATCAAGTGGATGGAGTAAATTCGCCGCCATATTGCCTAGCGCTATTAATGCTATCATTACAGGCATACTGGCATACCGACCACAACACTGCGGTCGCTTCGGCTTTGCTATTCCGTTTGAGTTGGAGCGACTGAGTGACAATAACGTTTCCGAGGTTTTGTTGCAAGTTATTTACATTTGCATACCAAGTACAATAGCTAGTGTCTGACAGCTGTACATTTGTGGAATGAAAAGGTTTAGCATTTTTATGAATGAGACTTCTTTTCAGGACATCGTCATCATAATCGATCTAGATTTATCCCAACTAAGTTAGAGTCGGATTTCAGTCTAACTGGATGCAGCTGAATGCTGGTATTTTACATGGAGCGACTGCCTATCTGACCTCCACAACCCAGTTAGCACTGGGTAATATGATACCGCTTGGTAAAACTGGTTGTCAGACTTTTTTTCAGGACATTGTATAAAAAACGACTGCTGAAGGGCGGTAAAATTGAGTAATTGGACATTGTAGAAAAAGTCTACCGCTATGAATAAAAATGACAATTCGACGGGAGTCACAAAAAAAAAACAATGTTTCCGCAATGCGGAAAAAATGTATGTGCTGCAGCTGACCTATTAAGCCGGCTTTACACGAGTCTGACGCGTCGTGACGGAGAATTGGCCAATCAAACGAATTTGTTCAGAAGATTATCGTTTCACAACGAGTTTTGATTGGACAACGGTGCGTTAGAAAGCGACACGTGTCACGAACGACACAACACAGTCATGTGATCGGACCATTACTTATTAGGTAATATGTATAGTCGACCAAGAAATTGGTTTACCACTTTTGATGACATCTCCCAGTAACATAATTATTCGCTAAGGATGACAGATTGACAGATTCTGACGTGAAAATAGCACTTGATGTTTTGTACGTGCAAATGATATTCAACCTTAGAGTGGTAAACCAATTTCTTGGTCGACTATACATACTTACAATATCGTAAACTACTATTTTGTCACGTTTACTACCTCTGAATGTTTATTATGAGTCTCGTGTGTGAGAAAGTTTTGTTTACAAAATAGTTAGGACTTTACGATATTTGTAAAGTTGAAACTGAAATTACTATTTAGAATATTCATGCAGCTATTATGTTACCAAGAACGACCTCGGTACGAAATAATTATGCAGAATTAAGGAAACTAAAAGACACTTAGCAGATGGCTCCGAATTGTGGTAATTATTATCTGCACATGAAAAAAGAAATTGCCGCAACAAAAAATTAAGTTAGTTATTTTTTTTCTAAGTTCTAAGTCTAACCATACACGCAGGCAGGCAGGCTGCTAAGTTAATATTATACCTAGGTAAGTACAATATGCCACAGGGTACTTAAGCGATAATAATCTCAGTTCGTACGACATTCTAATCTTTCGGAGTACCACTTTGTGACTGATAGTCATGCATGAGCGACTTTACGAGTTTTTGTGGCCAATGTTCCGTATAAAACGTACGGTTTTTTTTTCATATGTATATCATCTAATACACAGTATATACAGATCATCAATGAAAAAAAACTATGCGATACGGGAATGACGATAGATTACGATCTGCCACCTTTATACACGACTGCGGCGAAGCCCAAAAGCAGCGTATTTTTTTTTTGTGGTTGAAAATCATGAAATGACTCCTCCCACTCTGGGCAGAGCAGATAGATACTCCCCTTCGCTCTGCCCAAGAGCGGAGGGGGGGGGGGGGGGTTATTCGATGATTTTCCACCCACCAAAAAAAAAAAAGGCGCAATATAGTGTCAAGTCTAGAGCCCGGCGGAACACAAGTTAGAAACTTGTGCCGTTTGTGTTATTCGGTAACACAAAGATTACCGAAGCGCGTTCTTTTTCTGGTGTAACTGTACAGCTCGGGCTTATTCTAAGCAGCAAGCGAATCTGGCTCATGTATGAAGCGTATACTTTATCTGGTTTAACTTTACATTAATCAATGAAATGTACGTGCGTCGGGAATAATGTCGACGACGATCCGCGACCGGCGGCGGGTTGGTATTGGTAATGGTACTTACTTGGAAGAAGAAAATGTCCTCTAAACGCGGAATTATAGTGCACAAAGCTCGATGGAACATAAGTAAGAAGCTTGCGCCGTTTGTGTAATTCGGCGACACGGAAATTACCTAAACGCGTACCTTTTCTGGTGTAACTAAGTCTTATTCTAAGCACCTAAGTCCTTATCAAGTTACTCAGTGACAAAGAGACTGATAGTCACCATTTGTATTGAACCCTTACCCGTTCCGAATCGCAAGTCAAAAGGAATCAGATCAAAAGGAGCTGTCGGAATAATATTGCAAAACGCCTACCCTACTCAGGTTAAGGTACAGGTTAAGTACTAGATACTTAGAATATTCCCGATAATATGATCCAAGATGTTCGGGGCTAATAGGATATTTGAAACTCAATATTGTACGGAGTCATGATGGAGAGGAAAATAAATATTTTCTGTATTTCTGTTTATCTCATTTTAGTTGGAAGACTAATACCCATTGCAACACTTGACAATTACATGGTGTCAGATGAGATGACGAATAACAGTAAGAAGAAAGTATGGAAGAAGACCCCAAATGAATTAGGATATAATAAGGGCACGAGAACGACGATGTGTGTCGCATAGTTTTAATTATTATATTTTTTTTTACAATTTTTACTTCCTCATAGCGCTGATTCGATGCATCTATGAGATGCAATGGTGTTGCTGCATGGCAATCTAAATTGTGTCAGTCCAGAACTGAGCCACGAGATTGGCGCCTTCAGGAGCCTCTATCAGTTCCGACACGAGGCATTAAGTGATCGATCGATTGTGGAACAGCACCACATTGACAGTCCAAGGCAGAGTCATCAATGCATCTCTATCAATAATATGAATGCAAATAAATTGGTGTAAACAACCAACTACCAATTTATGTCACACCAAAGCTTTTGGTACGTGTCATACAACCCGTTTTCTCTTTACCCCTGAATTGGCATCACTGTCAAAATCAAAGTGACGGTTATTGCTTTCACTGTAAGGTTGGGGTTGGCTTGCTTCAACAGACAATTCAGCCAAGATGATAGTGTCCTTTATCTCGTTGCAATAAGGTTACTGTTTGGCTGCGGATTGTATAATATGTATTTATATCGTACCTTCAAATCACATGTTGTGTTAAGTAGCAAGTTAGAAGGCTTCAAGTCTCGATGCAATACATTCGCTGAGTGAATATACTTCAACCCGCGGAGGATTTGATACAGGAAGTAACAGATGTGATCGTTGCTTAATTTCTGAAAAAAACATTAAAATAAGGCACAGAAGGTTTCTTTTTAACTGAACGCAGGTTCCGGTCGGACTAATTAATTGAAATTTCCAATCGAGGTGTTACGTTAATTAATTAAGGTACCCTTCGAAAGAGTTTCAAACAAAAACTGGTCTAATTAATTACCCTTTTATTAGTTTCATAAAGTTGATTAAAAAGTACTGTAAGTATATCATGTTTTAATTACCTGTGTTTTTAACAATTTGTAAAGGTCTGTTTCCATTAAACATTGTACAATGTAAACGTCCTTCATTGAGTCTATGGTTTCGGCCCTTAAAATATCTCGAATGTCGATTATCTGAAAAAGAACAAACATTTAAAAAACTGCTACTCTATGGCTACCTACCTGCAACATTCACACATCTATAACATTTATCAGTGGAAAGTTAACATTAGTTAACGTTAGATGGATTTTAATGTTGATGGATGGAGAGGTAGAGGAAGGCCAAAAAAAAGGACAATTTATCCAATAGGGGATCGGACTGACTCAAAAAAATATGATTTTGTTTAGTCCGTCAGTTAGATTATCGAAAAATATTGAATACGTTTTTTTTGTTTTATCAAATCAATAAAAAATGACGAAGATAAAACGCGTCAAAAATCGTGGAGTGGGGCTTGAAACGTCACTTGTGTCGTCAAAATGTACTATCATAGGACGTCACACGAGTTTTCGAAGCACTGTATCGTCTTCATTTTTTGTTTACGTGAAAAATTAAAAAATATGTGTCCAATATTTTTTGGAAATCTATCGGACGGACTAATTACTTAGTTTTTTTTTTTTGTCCGATCCCCTATTGTGTGAGGAATGATATGACAAGGAAGAATGAAGAAGAAAACGTGTTACTGGAAGATGCTGATAGTGTTATAAAAAAGGTAATTTTTTGTTAAGCTTAAATCTTATAATTACTTACATTTTCATGCTTAAACCGTGTTAAGATTTTAATTTCTCTTAGTGTCCTCTGACAGTACGTCTGATGCTCAAACGGTGATATTTTCTTAATGGCAACTTTTGCTTTCTTTATGTTGTCGTGCGCGGACCTGTGAAATAATGATCACTATAAATTATTTTGTTTGACACATTGGGCCTAACAACTTGAAAGACGCTTGGGAACCTTGTATCATAAATCCTAACTATAAATAATGATCAATGATTTATCGACAGTGTAGATTTGTGTACATAATGAAAAAAAATAAATGAATGTGGTCAGTGTGGTCACGTGTATTTTTTCGCATGGAAAAATTACGCGGGCAACATTCATAACAACAGTTTTTAGTTGTTAAAAACGAGTATTTCAGATGACATTAAATTAACTTGCATATTTCATATCGGACAAACAGAAAAAACATCACAGTAAGTAAACCAAATTATAGCGTTTGAAGGATACGCATATCTAATTGATAAACCATATTTAACGAAATCGGTTCCACTGTTCAAGGTTCTTGTCGAACGTTGAAAATTCTGATTAAATATAAAACATTGTTTATGTGTACAAGAAGCCTAATGGCTAATGAATGATAATAATATGGCAAAACATGTGCGAACCATAACATTCTGCCGGCTGGAAAAATGCTGACCGATTTTGTAATCAACGGCAGAGCGAGGCAGATGTTCCCTGCATTCCTTGGAACCCAGTGATTCATTAAATGTTATGAAGAAAATAAACTATTAAGATACAATTTACATCACTATTTAATTCTCACAAACCTAATTAAATAAACCTAATTAGTCCGAGTAAAAATAATTTAAAATATTTCCTATTTGAACCGGATGTTAGTAAGGATGTAATTTTTTCACGGTACGAAACCCTTATTCCTTCTCTATAATAAAAGCCTAAATGACTCCTTATAACATAATATATCGGCCAGTAATATTCCCCTCGAAATCAGTTCAGCCGTCCGGGCCATCGGAAATTAGCCGGAACAATATAACAATATACTTTTATATGCATTCAGAAAAAGCTGTTGTTTTTAAATTACAAACAGACACTTCAATTTTATTAGAGCTTTTTTTAGAGCAGGATACGAGCAATTGACTTGTAATCGCATAACACTGTGAATCATGATAGAAATTACAAATCGAATTGATAACCTCCTTGCTTGCTTGAATAAATTGAATCAGATCGAGATAACAGCTGAGGAAATAAGTACGGAAAAGAATCGTGGAGGGGAAAATCTGCTTCCCCTTAATAAAATATGTGTAAGACTACACAATGTTCCAGGGTAACTTATGAAGACTTATGGACGAATACTTTCAACGTGTTCGCAATAAAAAGGGTTTCTCTTTAAAACTTTTCACATAATCTCATCTAAAAGCAAACTCGGAATAGCTGGTCTTTATGGCAACATATTTTAATAAAACTTTATACCAACGTTTATCTTTCGGTCTCCATTTTTTTCAGTCATTTTGCTGCCGTTATGTCTACTTTGATAAAATAATATCAAAGAGTGTCCATTATGTTTTTGCAGAGATGTATAAGTTTTTTTACGCACCCTTCTTTTTACGTGGACTGGCGTAAAATGGTGGCAATTTATCCGGGAAAAAAACATTTAGTATTTTACATAACGTGTACGAGATACCTAGAGGTATAATATACATGTATTTAAAATTGACATAAACAATTTCGTTACTCCGTATCATTTATCACAATGACTCATAATAGTAGTTGGTGACAAAACAAATTACTAGGAACTAATATTAATTATGCTAATGTCGATTAAATTAAAAGTATAAGCATAAGCGTTTCGTTTCAGAATATCTACAGCCCGTGTTTAAATTACCAAGTCAAATTACAACTGAAATTAATTATTATGAAACGTTTTCACTTAACTATTAATATAACTATACAAGCGAATGTACCTAAGCCTTTTGAAGTCGAAAACATCAAACGAGAACTTTGATAGTTACTTAATTACTTTCAGCTAAAATGAGTTTCAAAACTGCATTAATTTTAGTAGCTTTCGTTTTCGGGTAATACCTAAGGGGTGCTAATTAAACCGGCTTCTTTTTAATAGCATTATTTGCATCTAAAAATCTAACTTGCCTTCTAAATTACTAAGTCAGCCACAATTAACAAGCATCTAAATAATACTATCTTAGCCACAAGTTATCTTTTTTAAAGCCACTCTAAATACAACTCAGCATCGTGATTATTTTTTAGCATCTAAATTTGTAACATGAATTCAAACAGTAAACTTCTAAAATATTAATATATGGCATCAAAAAAATATTCAATTAGCTTCTAATTTATTAACTCAGTACGTTTAAATTATAACTCATGCCACATTAACTGAGCATCAAAATTTAATTAAAATTGTCATCAAATATTATATTATAGCCACTAATAGTATGTATAAACTCCTGTCGTGTCATCGAATAGGCTTAAATATAGAAGTTCAGAGTACTTAAGGCGCTGACAAGAGCCAAATAGGCTTGTATTGAACAATTTTTTAGCCAAATCTATACAGTTTGACACGGCGGAAAAAATATATGTTAATCTTGAACATATTTCTGATAATTTCGTTGTTTTCAAAACACGTTTTTGAAAAGTTTTCTCGATACAAAAAAATGGTAAACTAACCTCTTAAAATGATCTTCCAACAAAAATATCTGTATTACTGATGAACGTACGTTGGTAAAATTTATAACAATAACGTATCATATTTAAATACAAAATTTGGTTGTTTTTAATTTTTGATTATTTAATAAATTATTATTTTATAATTAATCATTATATGGTTTATAAGAAGTTCGAGCGTTGCGTCATCGCGCTCTCTTTCTTACGTATGCAATCCGACAGTGAGCGCTTAGGCGCGGTGCTAGACGGACGTATGTCACTTTGGGCCCCACTGACAGCTATCCGTTCATCTATAAATTATTATTGACCGCGTCACAATGTTAGTCCAGGATCCACGGTACATTTTTTCACTTGATTACTATCAAGCTAATTTTCCGTGAGCCAACATTACCCTATACGAAAACTCTCGATTGTGGTAGGTAATAGGGGCAGCAGGGATAAAATATATATTGATTATATATTATTATAATTATTTATTTGATGATTTTCAAAAATCTATTACTAACTATTTTATTTTTATCTGATGATCATTATCTAAATCCAACATATTGTATTGATAACGAGCTCATCAAAATTACTACAAACCAGCTGTTTTTTAGGGGTCCGTAGCCGAATGGCAAAAAACGGAACCCTTATATATTCGTCATGTCTGTTTGTCCGTCTGTCCACCCGTATGTCACAGCCACTTCATTCGGAAACTATTGAGACTACACAGTTGAAACTCTACAAGTATTCTGTGAACCGCTTTACGATTTTTATACAAAAATAAAAAAAAGGATTTAGGGGGTCGCCCCATACATGGAACTGAAACTATATTTTTTTTTTCATCAAACCTATACCTACGTGTGGGGTGTCTATAGACATTAGACAGGTCTTTAAAAATGACATTGAGGTTCCACAAACAATTTTTTCTCAAAGCGAATCGTTTGGAAGACAGACACTTCCAAATTTGTAAAATGGCGACCGGCCTCGCGGTCGCTTGCCTTCGGTATTGCCAACAATGACCAGCTTTTCAAGGCTGCTATCTCCTCTTTGCATTATGTGGCCGAAATAAGACAAAATACGCTGTAGGCAAACTGTTGACAATCGAGTCTTGATATCGAGTTGGTAAAGGATAGACACATTTGTGCGTTTGGCCGTCCATGGAATTCGGAGAATCCGCCTAAAACACCACATTTTGAATGCGTCTATCCTCTGTCTTACTCTTGTTTGGATTGTCCATGTCTTAACTTGTGGGGAAAAATGCTCCTTCCGAGAAGCCTGTGCCTGAAAAGGAACCGATCCAGGCTGATGATGGTTTCGTGACGGTGTTGAGGAGGAAGCGCCGTCAGCGAACCATCAAGAACCGCTGCGGCACGGCTCCATCGGAGCCCAATGTGCATATTCGTGCCGCAAAGCCGAACACTCCTTTGTACCTCTCCCGTCTACATTACACCACTACGACGGAGGACATCGTGGAGTACGTGCGCCAGAAGATCAAGTACGTGGCGAGAGTGCAGCTGCTCGAGTCGCGCCGCAACGTCAACTTTAAGGCGTTTGTGGTGCGAGTACCGACATGCTACCTGCACCTCGTCTTGGAAGAGGACTTTTGGCCGCAGGGGGTGGTGTTTCGACGCTTCCGCGGGCAAGTGCCACATGATCGCACAGTGACGTAGTGCAACTGTAGTGATACTAATATAGTTTTAAGGTTTTGTTTACTAACACAAGCTGTCAATTATATCGTATGTATGTTAGTCTGTAAGGTATTTATCTATGGGCCAAAGTAGCCTGAAAATAAATAAATATTATTATTATTATTATTAACTCTATGGAGGAAAATCAGGAAAACTAGTGCTCTGACCAAACGGGCCTTCGTTTTAAAACTTATACCACGTTTTTCCCAGATGTTCCGGGGGCGTAATATAGCATCTTTAGCCATGGCTATCCGCCGTTTTATTTCTGTGACGCAGCTACCTTCATTACTTATATTGGAGCCCAGTTAATCGAAGCTGTCCACAGTATAGATGCCTTAGATGTTATAGGCGCCCGATAGGTTTCCCGCACGATCTACCACCATAAGCTTGGTTTTCTGCCTATTTATTGCAAACCCTACTTTGCCACTTTCCACTTCCAATCTGTGCCGTATCTCTTTCATGTTGCCAAATGTTGTAGCAAGGAGAACGGTGTCATCAGTGTACCTCAGATTGGAAATCCACTTTCCACCAACAGTAAACCCCTTGTCCCAGCCCTAAAGAGTCTTGAATGATATTACTCTTCGTACATATTGAAGAGCAGAGGTAAGAGGATGCATCCCTGCCTAACGCATTTGAACAGTCGGTGTCTATTTTGACGAAAGAGCGGTTGTTGATGTGTAGGTAGAGGCATCGGACTATGTCAATAAGATGTTGAGGCGTTCCCATGTCTTTAAAAACCCCCCACAGCTTGCCCCACTCCACGCAATCAAATGCTTTGGTATAATCTATGAAACATATTAATACAGGGCTGTTAAATTCCCGACTTTTCTCTATAATTTGGCGAACGTTCAGGATTTGTTCCCGCGTGTCTTTGCCTTTAACAAAACCTGCTTGCTCTTCTGGAATTTGTGGCTCCAGAAAGTGTATTAGCCTGTTGTTTATGATGTACAGGAGTATTGATGGTGCGTGGAGTAAGTGCCAAACACTTAATATAATTTTTAGAATCTTGTAGGCAACTTGTAAAGAGTGGGTTTAATAGAAAATATCCAATCCCCAAAACCCAGTTAGTAAGTAATCATTTTTAATGACTTCGTTATCGATACATATTGGAAGGAAGGAAGGGGACTCTTTGATCAAACCATACATTTTGTAGGACAAATATTTTTGAAAATAATTTAGATAATTTATCATCAGATTTAACAAAAAAAAACCCAGCTGATGATTCTCAAAAGTGTTTGTACTTAACACTTTACATCATACCAACATATTTTATCCCTGCTACCCCTATTACTTACCACAATCGAGAATTCGAGAGTTTCGTGCAGGAAATTGTTGGGCGTCTCGCCGTCTCATCAAAATTAGCCTGATAGTAATCAAGTGCAAAAATGGACCGCGGATCCTGGACTATTTGTTTCTTACTTGGTAGTATGGCGCTAGGGTATCGGAAAAATTGTGGGCGTGTCCAAAAATACTGAAACATCAGAAGTCAATAGCTATTGTCATCGTCTTAATGACCTAAATATTGAAGTTCTGAGTATCGAACGTCCTAAAGATCGATTTTATTTACATGTTGTGCTACAAAAGTTATCGACAAAATCGCTTCAGAACTTCATTTTTATCGGAAAACTAGACAATAAATTGTGAAAACATTTCTGCAAGCAACTCGGAAGTAGAAATATTTTTCCAATTCGCGCGTTCAACAAAACAAACTCCTCAGCATTAAAATTTTATTCGTTCGCGTATATTTTGAAAATTTAGCCTATGATACTCGGTAAAGGTGTACCTTTCTAATGTTGAGAGAATTTTCAAAGTTGGCAAAGTAATTTTTGAGTTAAATCGTAACAAATAAAAAATCTAATCTTTCCTCTCTACAGTGTGATTCTTTATAATGTGCACATACCGAAATGCGGGAATCTATGCTTAATTTTATCGACGGCAAAAATATTTAAAAAATCTAAAAAAAATATGATTTTTTTAATGGAATTTTTAAAAATTTTGATCGCTCGCTACTGTGACCTCAGTGCAAACAAAACAGTGTAACTTTTAAGCTGAATGATCTATCACGATGAAACAAACTCCCTAATGATTGGAAGTAATTAGGCATCCTCATAAAATGAAAATTGTGGAAATCAACTACCCTCAATAGAAAATAAACCTGTTTTTTTTTTTATCTAAAATCGTTTTTAGCGCGTTCGGAATGCCATCTTTTAACACTTGATAGAAAATGTTCTGTTTGAGTTATAAACATGCATTTTTTACTATTGGGTAGCTAATACGACGAAGATTAATTTAAAGTAATAAAAAAGGTAGGTAATGGAGGCGTCCTATTGAGAAATTTTACGATTATTGTGAAAATTGATGAAAAAGAAACCGATTTTTGCTAAACAAAACATGTTTGTTTTCAATTGAGGGCAGTTTTTCTCCACAATTTTTATTTAATGAGGACGCCTAATTACTTGCAATCATTAGAGAGTTTGTTTCATCGTGATATATCATTTAGTTTAAAAGTAACACCGTTTTGTTTACACTGGG
Source organism: Diarsia mendica (assembly GCA_949316265.1). Taxonomy (NCBI): domain Eukaryota; kingdom Metazoa; phylum Arthropoda; class Insecta; order Lepidoptera; family Noctuidae; genus Diarsia; species Diarsia mendica. The sequence goes on from OX438897.1 coordinate 19,874,759, forward strand.
TTGACAGTAGCGATAATTTTTTTTAAAAATTCCATAAAAAATTTCAATTTTTTTAAATATTTTTGCCGTCGATAAAATTAAGCATAGATTCCCTCATTTCGATATGTGCACATTATAAAGAATCACACTGTATAATATTAGTTTAGTTTTAATAGTAAAAAATGGTTACAGTGAGTCAATCTTAAAAGATAGACATGCTGTCCCGGACTTTTTTTTAGAACTTTTAAAGAGGAACAATTCTTTCGTACATGATATTTGCATAACTTAAACCATTTTCGCAGCGCACGCAACGGGGCTACCGTTGCGTGCGCTGCGAAAATGGTTTAAGTAAAAAGGAATATCTTTTCCCGTTTTTGCAACATTTTTCATTTATGCTCCGCTCCTATTAATCGTAGCGTGATGTTAAATAGCCTAAAGCCTTCCTCGATAAATGGACTATCGAACACAAACAGAATTTTTCAATTCCAACCACTAGTCCCTGAGTTTATCGCGTTCAAACAAACAAACAAATTAACAAACACACTCTTCAGCTTCATAATACACACATCAACACGGTCTAGGGATATTTTTAAAAAAGCGAATTACTATCAATGTGTTAATTATTTATATGACATGTATATATTTAAAATATACGTTATTTAATATTCTACCATTTTTTAATAATGGTTAAGGTACTGATTAAAATTTCAGGATTTTATGGAAAAAAAATGAAGCATAGACGGAAACCGTATATGAATTAACTGTTAATTTGTGAGTAAAAACTGAAAAAAATGGAAAAATCATTTAATTTGTGTTTATAAACTTGAAGTTAGTAGTCTGAGAAAGCGCCCATGATGTTCATAACACATCGGCAACGATTCAGCATGCTCAGAACAAGGTTGTCAATGTCTTGCTGCGGAATATTGTCCCATGTCCTTCTGAGGTGCGCAAAAAGTTGATCTTCTGTAGCCAAATTTTCAGGAACTTCCTTCAGAGCTCTTCTTTGCAGCATATCCCACGCATGCTCAATGGGATTTAGATCTGGCGATTGAGCAGGCCAGTCTAAGGCCCTAACATTATGTGTATGTAACCAAGCTGCTACCGTTCTCGCCGTGTGTGCCCGGGCATTGTCGTGCATGAACAGGAAATCTTGCCCCATTTGTGTTCTGTGGGGCAAGATTACGGGCCCCAGCACCTGTTGGACATATCGTTCTGCCGTCATATTGCCCCGCACCCAAACGTGATCCATCCGTCCTCCAAGACGAATTCCTGCCCAAACCATAATTGTTCCTCCTTGGTATGGGTGAACTTCCTGAGGGTTCTGGAGACGGCTCCATCGTCCAGGAACTCGCCAAACACGCGTCCTTCGTGAATCTGGATGGAAGCCGAACCTGGATTCATCCGTGAACAGCACATTGGACCATTGCTCACGGCCCCAGTCCACGTGGTTCCGAACCCATTCTAATCGTCGTCCACGATTGCCTCTCCGTAAAGGTGGGACCCGGAGTGGTCTACGAGAGCGTAGATTGCTTTCATGCAGTCGCCTTCTTACAGTTTGGTCACTCACAAGCACTTGGTGTTCCACTCGCAGCCTTTGGACCAATTGAGTCGCCGTTGCATTTGGTTGAGCTCGCGCAGTAATTTGCAAAAATCGGTCTTGTCTGGGGGTAATGATGCGACTTGGCCCCCGGTGCCTCTCCGCTACTTCACCTGTGGCACGATAGCGTGTCCACAATCTTGAAATTACATTTTGATGGGTCCCTATGGCCTCAGCAACATTACGCTGAACAGATCCAGCTTCCAGCATTCCCACAGCTCGTAACATCTCCGCCCTCGTCAAATGTCGGCGTTGCATGGCTACAATACCTCAATTTTAACTTTATCTTTCGTTTAAAAATGAAAAAAAAACTGTAACTAAACGTAATTCGTATTGTTTTTTAAATTTCGCACAAATGAAAATTCCCTCTCCTATACATCAAGACATTTTTATGCCAACGAAACCAAAGAATTTTCAAAAATTTGAATTTGGAATTAGTCTCAGATAAATTACAAACAAATCGGTGTATTAAAGATTCCAATGCGGCCAGTACTTTTCGAGTTATTTAATTGAGTATGAAATATCCCTAGACCGTGTTGATGTGTGTATTAGTATAGATTTGATACTTTTATTTGAGAGGAAAACCACTGAATTTGTTGACGTTATTGGAACCAAATACTATGAGAAAACGTACGTAAATGTAAATTTCTCGACAACCCGAGAAGACCCGAGAAATTAGCCTCGAGAATTCTCGAGACCCGAGAAATTGAAAAGCTCGAGAAATCATGAACCCTAGCTACGATTCATTTCGTAGAACCTCACAAAGGAATAAAATGTTATTACATCAAGAGCAGTTTAAAAACTTAAGCTGCAGCACTTTACGGACGAATTAGTAACTTCCGCGCACTCAACCGCCATTTTTACCCGACTACGGCGAAGCCAAAAGGAAGAGTAATGATTTTGGCAGTCTATGTATGTATGTATGTAGGTATGTATGTATGTATGTATGTTCCACCGTAGCGCCTAAAATACTGAACGGATTTTAATAAATGAGGTGTCAATAGATTCGTAAGAATAGCCCGGGTGACATAGGCTATAAAATTTTTATAAATTCTTTATAAGACGCAATTTAAATGTCAAAAACTTACCTCAAAAATATTAAATTGAGATAATCATAACATGTTCGGTATCAAATGAAAGGTCTTGGAGAGCAAAAACCAATATTTTATTCGTAGTCGGGTTTTAGATTTTTAAACTTGTTGTTTCAGTGACTGTAATATTCATTCTGCAATTCGTGAAAATTTAAAATAGACTCTATTGCAACTTTGTTTTAGTTTATTTCAGAATTAACAAAAACCGCTAAAAGACATTGCATATTATTTATTATTTGGATTAATCCAATTGCGATTCCAAATATCACCCGTTTAAAAACACTGTTCTAGATTTGTTATTGTTTATGATTGGAATCTATTTTTGACATAAATATCTGCTAAAGCAACAACTATTTACTAAACTAATCAAAATATTCCCTACTGTGAAAGTAATCTAGAGTTCTTCGCTGAGTAATATTTATGCAGATACTTAATTGCACTGAGGCGCAAGTTCTGCGCATTATCGTTAACTAAGACCGCACTGCAAGTAGCAAAAACTTTGGTAACTAAGAAACTTTGCAAATGGGTTTCTTGTATATAAATATTCCCCCTATATTATATAAGTTTTTAAAGTGACATGGTCACTAACATTATCGTTAGTAACACTAATAGGCTAGTCGACAAAAAAAAACTAATTAGTCCGTCAGATAGATTTCCAAAAAATATTGAACACGTATTTTTTCTTTTTTCACGTAAACAAAAAATGAAGACGATACAGTGCTTCGAAAAGTCGTGAAACGTCACAGCTTGGTCCAATTTTACCTAACTATGACGTCAAACGCCCCCTCTCCATGGTCTTTGACAAGCTTTATTTTCGTCAATTTTTATTAATTTGATAAAACAAAAAACACGTATCCAATATTTTTCAATAATCTGACTGACGGACTAAACAGAATCATATTTTTTTTAGTCGGTCGACTACCCTATTGTTTCGAGTTTCCAATATTTCGGCTCTGTCGCAAGCACCATGATCAGGATCACGGATAAACTGATGTTATGCGGGTATAGATGTACAATAAGTAAACACGGTAAATATCCCGTTTACGTGTTAATAATAATAAAACCACAGACAGACGCGGTGGAGGACTGTGTTTTTAACCGACTTCTAAAAAAAGAAGGAGGTTCTCAATTCGGATGTTTATATGTCGCAGATTCAACACCGAGGCACAATATTTAGAGTTGACAATTTAGAATAACGCCATCTATCATCGTTTTTCGGATCTATCATCGTTAAAGTCGGAAACGTCAAGCAGTGAGCTTGGGTGAGGTCTATACAGAGCGTGGCAGGTCTGGTTTGTCAGTTTTCGGTTGACAGATGACAGCTGTCAGTTTTAATGTCAAATGTCAGTCGTGAGTGGTCGGTTGACGTTGACGTTAGACGCATTTGACTTGAGGGACGTTACTTTTTTTTTTTCTTTTTGGTGAGACACGAGCGCGAACGGTTGTTTTGCCCGCCTGTATCGAACTGACCGCGTTTCCGTACTTTAATCCATTTACATCGGCTTGATCGTTTGAGATTTTGTTAATTTGTTATCGGAAGTAAATAAATAGGCGGTTGTAATCAGTGATGAGACTATTATTTCGTACCTCCGCCATGCTGAACTTGGACTCTGACAACGATGTACCCGAAATAGTTGAGCTACCGTCGTCATCAGAAGTGCGATGTAACTTTAACGCCTACATAGTGTAAGTGACAGTACTAGGCCAGAAAAGTGTAAAGACAATGCGCGTGCGTCTGAAAGTGACATAGAAACGGAAATGTGGTGTTTTCTGTTCGAGCAAATAAACAAAAACTTTATGACTATTGTGCAAGCAATGAAGACACCTTTTGCGAGTACGGATATTCGCCTACCGCATTTTGACTCTGAAAAATGGAATATTGTCCCGCGTGCTTGGTTGGCAACAGCCGACATGTGTGTAATCGATCCGATATGGGAGAAACGGGACGAACGGGAGCCACACATCCACTGTAGGTGCGTTGTAAGTCGGCACCTCCGTCGCTGGTTGTCCTCCGCTGGGCCTCCTCCGGGTAACCGTTGGTCTCACCTGGTGGGGATGGACCGCCGGGGTGCTGTGAAGACAGCAGCGCCGTGAAACCGGCGCTGTGGCGTGCCTACAGGGGACGCAGCGAATTCCACGAGACTCATGGGAGAAGTTTCGTCATGGCGGTCGTCTATATCTTGTCCTGGGATGAAATGGAGCGATTTTAAGGAGCTGTTTATAGTCTGGAGTGCCCCGTATGGTGATGACGATCGCGAAGAACCGGGATTCACTCGAGCTGAAGAAAATACGAAGAATGGTGCGATGACGTCACGGTGCGCTGAGAATTTACTTCGGCAGCGGCGGCGGCGGCGGGACGCGGCTTGGCGGCGCGTGGTTGGCAGCGCGGCGGCGCGGCAGGCTGACCAAGCAGTGCCTGCAGCCTGCAGCAGAGGCAAATAGCGAGCGACGTGTTGAAGTTTGCTATGTGAGCAATCCCAGCGGTGTGCTGATGAATATCTGGTGAGTCGTATCCATTTTACTATGATTCTGGTGCCGAATGCTCTCTGATCAAAAATGTTTCGTTACACAGTTCAGTGGCAAGCGTTTAAATAACATTGTAAATTGACCCGGGATAGGTCATGATAGTTTGTACTTCACAATTATTTACTGAGGTTGTGATTTTCGATTTACTATTAGAGATTTTATTTCATGCTTCTTCTTAGCGTGTCGATGACAATTCAAATTGAGTCGGCCCAAAATTTGGCGACGAGTTTGGCACTTTCAGTAGCCTCCATCAGTTCCTGTGATGTGCAAGTAACAGGACAGGCTGGACACGATATCAAGTGCCCCATAGTTTGTGGGGCACTACCACATTTACACTCCAGGGCAGAGTCATCTATGAATCTCCACCTGAACAGGTTTTCTTTGCTTCGGCCTACCTGTGTCCGGAGTCTGTTTAGAGACTTCCAGGTCAGCCATGGCAACTCGTGTCCAGGTGGAAGATTTTCGGCAAGTGGCACAAATGGGTTGGGTAAGGAAACGCTATCTTGCCACAACTTAAGTCTTTCCTTAGAGCGTTCACCAGTGAGCGGGGGTACACACTTTAAAAAGCTGTTGCGGCTTTTCAGCCTTTGCGGTACTATGAAGTTATTGTGTAGAGGGTGTCTAGAGTCGGAGACCATTTTGGCTCTTTCACCAGAGCTCGCCACCGCTCTGCGAGCTACTGGTGGCGCTATGCCTGCCAGTGGATACAGCATCTGTACCGGGGTCGGCTTGAGGCAGCCAGTGATTATCCGGCACGTTTCATTCAGTGCTGTATCCACTAACTTTGCATGGGCTGAACGACCCCACACGGGGCTGCGGCACGGGCACGGGGATTTCATGCTGTACCGGATAGTTGTTTTAAAAAAAAAAGTGATATTTTAATTGGCGTTGAGATTTTACAACAAGGATTTAACGTTAGTTAGACGTGTGATAGTGTTGTTTTTGTGTCGTGAAAAGGTTGTTAGGTTATGTGATGTTTCAAATAAGCTCAAGAATGCTTCTAATATTCAAATTGATTTCAATACAGTTGATACAGATGTTCCGTTAGAATTTCGTTCCCAATTAATTAATCTATTGACAGCATATTATTCATCTTTGTTTACTAGTGATTTCTAGATCCCATATTACAACAAGACAAGAGTAGTTGAATACTAAGTGGTCAACTTAACATTTAAAGTACCTAGCATAGTAAGAGTTTTCTTATAACCTGTAACGTTATAGGAAAAATAAAGCAACATGTTGAACAACCCTACTTTAAAAATTATTTTGATAAAGGCTCGAAATGATCATCTTGATGGTGTTGTGTATGTAACCGGATGGAGGTTACATGTGGAGGTGACCGGATAGAGGTTGCCTGTTGTGTATGTAACCGGATGGAGGTTACATGTGGAGGTGACTGGATAGAGGTTGCCTGTTGTGTTAGTAACCGGATAGAGGTTACGTGTTGAAGACCGGATGGAGGTCGATTGTTTTGATGCTTATGGCCGGATGGAGGCTATAAGTGTGATGATGAAGACCGGATGGAGGTCGAATGTTTTGATGCTTATGGCCGGATGGAGGCTATAAGTGTGATGATTAAGACCGGATAGAAGTCAGAGTATGAGCACTGCAATATTTTAATGAGTTTCCTATTATTTGAATGAGTATGGGTGTTGTTCGACATGTCAGCTTTGAGAGAAAGAGTTTGTTTTGATTTCATTAGAACCTGTAATGATTTTGATCAGAATACCTTTTATTCCCCACCCACTTGGGCCAGGAATGGCCGAACGACTGGTATTGGGCAGACTTCTGTAAGGTCAACTGTACAAATTTTGACTTTATAAGTTTGATGGAATTGTTTTAGAAATTCTATTTCACGTTTTACTTGACAATTATTTGCGATTAGTTTTGGTTCATAATGTCATCAAATGAGATACGATTTGAGAAAATACGGTCAATTGAGGCATGTGACGCAATTGCTGACTGTAAATTTGACTTTTGACAAAACGAGATCGGGTGATGATGAAGGGGTCAGACCCTTAAGTGAGAGGTAAAAGATGCAAATGTAGTATGCAAGTGGCTCAGATTGCATACATTGCAATGCTGTTCATTGCTGCACGCGTGTAAGTGTTTATTTGAGGGCTGTGACCAACGTCCATCATGGCAATGTAGCTAAAGGTGCTAAATAAAGGCAATGTGTTGAGTTGAGTCGATGTTGGGTACCGGATGGAGGTCCCATGGTTGCCGGATGGAGGCAATGAGATGTGTTGAGGTTGGGTACCGAATGGAGGTCCCATGGTTGCCTGTTGGAAGCTGTGTGTGTTATATGGTACCGAGCAGAGCATTGCATACTGGATTTGATCGGATACTAGATTTGGTCGAAAGTTGATGATTCTTGAAGAATGTTGATTTCAATGATGAGATTTTCTTATGAGGTTTGATGAGATTATGGATCAGAACAAAATTTTGTTTTGAATTGTGTGTGTGTGTGTGTTAATACTCCGACGTCTTGGTCAGGGAGGCCAAGTAAGGGACGATTTACTTTCCGTGAATTCTTGTTGCAGATACCTCACACGAGGACGTGTGAAATGTCAAGATGGCCGTGTCGCAGATTCAACACCGAGGCACAATATTTAGAGTTGACAATTTAGAATAACGCCATCTATCATCGTTTTTCGGATCTATCATCGTTAAAGTCGGAAACGTCAAGCAGTGAGCTTGGGTGAGGTCTATACAGAGCGTGGCAGGTCTGGTTTGTCAGTTTTCGGTTGACAGATGACAGCTGTCAGTTGTCATATGTCAAATGTCAGTCGTGAGTGGTCGGTTGACGTTGACGTTAGACGCATTTGACTTGAGGGACGTTACTTTTTTTTTTCTTTTTGGTGAGACACGAGCGCGAACGGTTGTTTTGCCCGCCTGTATCGAACTGACCGCGTTTCCGTACTTTAATCCATTTACATCGGCTTGATCGTTTGAGATTTTGTTAATTTGTTATCGGAAGTAAATAAATAGGCGGTTGTAATCAGTGATGAGACTATTATTTCGTACCTCCGCCATGCTGAACTTGGACTCTGACAACGATGTACCCGAAATAGTTGAGCTACCGTCGTCATATATATATATTTTTTTTATGTTTGTTCGGGCATAACTCCGTCACTTGCTAACCGATTTGAAAAATTCTTTCTTTGTTAGAAAGGGTATACTTCCGAAATGGTCCCATATTTTTTTTATTGAAATCGGACAAGCGGTTTTTGAAAAATCAACAAAACTCAAAAAAAAACTACATTGTCCACATTGACCCATGAACATGTGAACCACTAAAAAGTGATAAAATAAAAACTTTTTAACAAAAAATAAAACGGACTTAAAAAAAAAACACAAAAAAGTGAAAAATAAACTTTAGAAGAAAAATCAGTTTCTGAAGTCGCACGTAAGGCAAAACAATCGATTTACGACGACAAAAGTATTTAAAACAAAATCATTGAAATACGCTTATTACATATGTTAGGTGTTCTCTACCCTTCAATGGTCAAAAATCAACAAAAGTTTTTTTTTTTGCGAGCGAAACTTCTTTACAAAATCCACTTTTGTTCGACTCTTCGCTTATTGTTGGGCGTGCAGCCAGTATTCTACTAAACTTGGTGCGAATATGTTGTGTTGATGTGCAGTTGTTTTAAAGTGAAATCTTGTTTTTTATTTATTTATTTATTTTATTTATTTATTAGGGACATAAAACAGTTACATGCTATAGAAAATGCAAAAATCCTTAAAAACTAAAGCGCACAAATAAAAAATGGATGCATTACCATGTAGTAAGTACTTAATTTTAAACCTATTATTGAGTTCTTTCAACACGTTAAAGATGAGAATAATCTAAATATATCGATAGACTTAAAATAATCTTGTTTTGCTATAGAAAAATAATTCGTGAGAGCTTTTCTAAAAAGTTCCAACGAGTACCAGTTTAAATTTGTTTGTTATCAATAACTCTGATTGTTGTTATTACGAGGAAACTAGTTTTAGCTGCACGTATATGCACATCTCTGAGTATTTGTTGTTTTTGTTTCAGGTAGTCGAAATGATAACGGGGAAATGCGAACAATTAAAAGACTTGAACTATATTTTGTGTTAAAAAGTGACAGTTTTTTCAAATTTTCTTTTTGTAAATGTATTGAATGTATGGTTCAGAGGTAGTTAAGTTGTGAGTTGACGAAAACCACAGATTTCACCTTAGTTTAGTATATTTGTAAAGTTACACGTAAGTTATGGTGGATGCTAATCCGCGGTTATAGCGCTACGGCAGCTATTGGTCAACTAATTTAATAAGTATATGTAATTATAAAAGTAAATTAAACGAGTAGCGAAAAGTAGGTCGCGGCGTTAGCAATTTGCCTGTACGTGAACCGTACATGCTCCCGAGGGAAAAGTGGGATGAGCATCCATTACAAAGCAAATAATCATATTAAAAAGTGTAAAGTAAATAATTATAGTTAGATAGTAAACAATAGTTAATGTGTAAAGTTATAAAAGTATAGGTATAACACTCAATTTAAATCATCAAAGTGAAATACTTTCTTCGGCTGTCGTCTTGCTTCGCTGTAAACGGGCTCCGCTGCTGTCGAATGCATTTCTTGTAACTCGATGTCTCCTCCAAAGTTCTCCCTTCCTCTAGGTGTCACTCCAGTTATGGAGGAACGTGTTTTGATGCCTTTCTTTGTATTGCACCTTTGATTAATGATGTGGTAGAGGGCAAACACAGCGATTCCTCCCAACAACAAAGAAGTAACCGAATAGAGATAGATGTCGTGATTTGACATGTCGGATGCCTTCGGTAATATTTCCCTGTTTTTCTGGAATGTCAACTGCTGGTCAATTTTTCTTATTTCCACTGCAGTTGGCGTTTCTTGTTCTGTTATATTTAATTTTGCATTATTCCAGCCGTGGTCAAATATGTTGTTGATCGTTGTATTTAAAGTAGGTATTTCGATCTCGGGTTCCATGTTGAAACTACTTCCCAGCTGATTGTGTGTAAATATTGTGGCGTCCTTTTTCTGCAGTAAGCATTTTGATTTCAAGGAAATCACTCCAGTCCCGTCAATGACCGCAGGCGTAACTTGACCGTCACATATGACGCGCATCAGCTGTTTTCCGCACAATGTAAATAGCCACATATTCGGTTTGTGCAGCTTTGTCCAGGTTTCCTTGCATGTTACGTCTTTTAGGACGCATGATAACGACTCTTGTTGGTTAAAGACTGCGGCCTCACATGGGGCGTACTTGTCGTGCATAGAGTTGTAGTCGGTTAGGTGACTCAGTTCATGACGTAGGTGGCCGACAATTGTTTCACAAGGCGTGTACTCGTGTGATATTCTTTGGCATAGTTTATCTATTTGGTTTACGTAATCGTTGATCCGATCAGTTGCTTGCCAGTATGACGTTAAGTTATAGTAAACCAATAGATTCCATTCGTCATGTATAAGTTGTATTGTCCCAGCTTCATCGAAGTAAATCGGATGATTGCTCGGTATAGGTGTAACCTTCCAGTTATTCGTCGCTGGCGTTGATTGTGCAATTCCCGTCATCGCTAGTATGGATAGGAGAACAAGTGACAGCCAATTGTTTTTGTTTTTAGTTGTGCCTCCTAGTTTTTTAGTTTCCGGAGTAGGTGTCATTTTCTCTTCCTGTTCGTTTACTCTTGTTTCTTCTAGTTTCAGCGGTAAAGGTGAAAGCTTCGTTATTGGTCGTTTAAGTGAACCTTTTCCAGTTTTCAAGGTAACAACTCGTACTCGCCCATCGGCGCCTGGATGTAGTTCCTGAACTCTTCCTAAAGCCCAGCGCCCAGGAGGTAAGTGTTCATCTTTTACTAATACTAGGCTTCCTAGTTTCAGATTTTCTTTTGGGTGCTGCCATTTGCTACGGGTTTGCAGTTGATGTAGATATTCGTTCGACCAGCGCTTCCAGATGTGCACGTTCATTTGTTCAACAAGCTTCCATCTGTTTCTTAGATCGTGCTCAGCAAAGTCTTGCTCTTCTTGTGGTATTGACAGTAGGGGACCGCCAATGAGGAAGTGGCCTGGCGTTAGATATTCCAGGTCTTCGATATCCTCTGTTAATGGGCACAGCGGACGAGAGTTTAGACAGGCTTCAATTTGATTAAGTAACGTAGTGAATTGTTCAAAGGTAAGCTTCTGTTCCCCCAGTACTCGATGTAGGTGATATTTCATTGCTTTGACGGCAGCCTCCCACAGGCCTCCAGCTGTTGGCCATAGTGGCGCGTTGAAATGCCACTCAATTTGTAAGTGGCTCATCTCATCGGTGAATTCAGAAGTCTTAAACGTTTTGTGTTTTTCAAATTCCTGTTGAAGTAGTTTTGCTGCGCCCACAAAATTCGTGCCGTTGTCGGAGAATACGTGTCGGGGTGTACCCCTGCGGGCACACATCCTTTTGAATGCGGCTAGGAAAGTTTGCGTAGTCAGGTCTGACACCAATTCCAAATGCACGGCTTTGGTCACCATGCATATGAAAATTGCTATGTAAGCCTTGCAAGTTGTGACTCCTCTTCCTTTGTTGATTTTCACATCAACATGTCCGGTATAGTCTACACCCGTGTTCGTGAACGGTCTTGTTGGAGTGACACGCTCCTTTGGCAAGTCTGCCATCAGTTGGACGTTTCGGTTTGGTTTGAACCGATGACATCGGATGCATTGTCGGAGCTCCTTCTTGACTGTCCTGTTACCTCCAATGACCCAAAATTTCTGACGTAAATGGGCCAAAGTGAGCCGGGCTCCACCATGGAGAGTGTCATGATGAGCTTCTTGAATAATAAGCTCCGTTAATCTTCCTGTAGCCGGAAGAATAATAGGATGTTTAGCTTCGGGAGATAAAGTTGAGTAGCCTAGTCGCCCCTTCACACGCAGTATTCCACTGTCGTCCAGAAATGAGGTTAACTTCAGCAAGTTACTTTTTGTTGATATTGGTCGGTTTTTCTTTAAACATTCAATTTCTTCGCCATAGTTTTCCTTTTGAACGTTTTTGATAACCAATTCTGTTGCTCCCATAATGTCTTGTGTTGTTAAACACCAAACCTCCTTTTTGTTACTGCTGTCGGTTAAGTTATTGGTTGAGTTTAGTGCGCGTTTTTGCTTACGAATATTGCTTAGTCGTAGAATCCATCCAAGCACTCTTATTACGCGTTTATAGTTACTGTTTTTATTAAGTAATGTGTCAATTATTTCACATTTCTTGTATGTGACAGCACAGCAGTTTGTTTCTCGCAACTCAGTGTTTGTTGAGTAGGTCAGGCGATTGTCTTGATGGGTTGTTGGCATGTTTGTTTTTAACCATTCTGGCCCATTCCACCAAAGTTTAAAATCGAGGAGTTGTAAAGGTGTTAACCCTCGAGTTGCACAGTCGGCAGGATTTTCTTCTGATTTCACATAGTCCCAGCAGTTTGCCGAGATAATGCTGTTTATTTGTTTCACTCTGTTAGCTACATATTTATCCCATCGGTTTATAACGCCCTGCAGCCAGGCTAAAACGACTTTGGAGTCACTCCAGCATCTTATATGTAGGTTTTTAGTGTAGAGAGTGTTCTGAACCTTTTCTAGCAGTTTAGCTAGTAAAACGGCCCCGCAAAGTTCCATTCTTGGTACTGTAATCTTATTGCTGATTGGTGCAACCTTTGTTTTTGCCGTAATTAGCGTTGTCTTGTATTCGCCGGCTTGATTTTTAACTCTGCTATAAATGACGCACGCATAAGCTTTTTCGCTTGCGTCGCAAAACCCATGTATCTCTAGGCTGTTTTCTTGACATTGTAGCCATCGTGGTATGGAAAGTTTGTTTAGCAATGGGATATCTTTTCTTATAGTTTCCCATTCCGTAGCGAGATCTTCGGATAAACGTTCATCCCAGTTGATTTTGCTTAGCCAGATTTTTTGAAACAGGATTTTGGTTTTTATTGTAAGTGGCGATAGTAATCCAAGTGGGTCGTACAGTTTGCTTATTTCGCTCAGTAGTATGCGTTTTGTCAGCTTTGTTTTGATTGGTAGATCCCACTGGTATGTGAAGCTATCGTCGTCTTGATTCCACCGCATGCCCAACATTTTTGAGTTTGTTGTTTCTTCCGGTCTAAAGTCGATGTTCGTATTCCTGCTCTTTTGATCATCTCGCAAGTCTTCCAAGATCGTTGGTTCGTTCGTCTTCCATTTCCTTAAGTTAAAACCTCCCTTTTTCAGCAACTCAATTAGTTTTGTTACTAGTGTTTTCGATGCAGCGATAGTATCCTGCCCGTAAACCAAATCATCCATGTAGAAATAGTTTTTTAGGACGTTTCCAGCTTCCGGGTAGGTATCTTTTTCATCTTCTGCGAGTTTATGTAGTGTGCGCATTGCCAGATAAGGTGCACTTTTTGTTCCGTAAGTTACTGTGCCCAACTGCCAATCTTGTAGAGGTTCGTTAGGGGAAGATCTCCAGATTATAGTTTGCAGATGTTGTTGTTTTTCGTTTATCCAGATGAACCGATAAAGTTTTTCGACATCTGCCGTGAAGACGTATCTGTACGTTCTCCAGTTAATAAGTAGTGTCAGTATATCCTTTTGTAAGTTCGGACCGCAGTACATTTGATCGTTGAGACTGCTGTCCCCTTTTGTCTTGTACGACGCGTTGAACACTACTCTTAGTTTTGTTGTAGTTGACTCAGCTCTTAACACGCCATGGTGAGGTAGGTATACTTGGCCCCTACTTTCTCCTGAGACAGGTTTCATGTGTCCCATAGCGATGTATTCGTTCATAAAACGCTTGTATTCGTAACTGAGTTCTTTGTTTTTTAACATTTTCCTTTCCAGTTGAAGGAATTGTGCTACTGCTTGCGACTTTGCGTTTTTTAAGTTTGCTTCGAAGTTGGGCTTCATGGGCATTTGTACCACATATTGTCCGTTTGCCAGTCTTGTGGTTGTAGCGTTATAATGTTCTTCACAGTGTTGTTCCTCAGTAGTTGATGACGATTTGTCTGGAATTTCCTCTGTTTCCCAAAATCTTGCCATGTTTTCGAAATCGTTGAGTGTCACCAAGCAGTTGAATGTTTTTACATTCCCGCATAGAATCCAGCCCACTTTGGTTTGTTGAGCTACTGGGTATCTCTTATCACTCCTGATGACGCCGTTTAGGATAAGCTCTGAATAAATGTCCGCGCCCAAGAGTAGGTCAATCGGGCCCGACAAGTTGAACTGTGGGTCCGCTAGTTTTAAGTTTTCTAAGTACTCCCAGTTGTTGATTGAGAACGATGCGGTAGGTAAGTTACTTATAAGTTTTTTCATAATTAACGCTTCAAAGTTGAATTTGTAGTCTGAATGTATTGACTGACATTCTAAGTTCATTGCCCCCTTGCAGTTGCCGCTAAGGGTTCCCACACCCGATACAACAGCGCTCATTTTTCGTCGCTGTAATCGGAGGCGCTGTGCCGCGTTTTCAGTTATTAGGCTTACTTGTGAGCCTTGGTCAAGTAGACCTCTCAAGTTGATGAAGTTTCCATCAATAGTCTTGACTTTTAGAAGTACTGTTGTCAACAGCACTTCCCTTTCTTCGTTTGTTAAGTTATTGACCCCATAGGACGTCGATGGGATCGAAGATGGCTTTTCTTCCCTTGCTGCTTGTTTGTGGCTTGTTAGCTCAGTTTCATCTTCATGCATAAGTGTGTGGTGTGCCTTATGACACAATTTACACGTCTTTCTTGATTTGCATTGTTTTTCTCCATGGCTGAATAGGCAGTTTTTACAAATGTGCATGTTGCGAATTGCGTCATTCCGCTTGTTTATGTTCATCGCCAGGAATTGTTCGCAATTCATTAAAACGTGATTAGTTTTGCATATTCGGCATGTTTTTGCTGTCGTGAAGAAGGCTTTTGGCGAGTTTTCTGACTTGTTAAAGTACGATGACCCCTGCGTTTTATTCTTGTAGTTGTTATTTCGGTTTTCTGACCCTTTATGCGGCTGTTTCTCCGATTTCCATGGTTTGCTTGATGATGGTAGTTTTTGACTACTTCCTTGCAGAGCTTCTAGTGACATGAATTTTGACTCCAAAAACTTGGCAAACTCTCCCAGGTCGGGAAACTCTCTGGGATGCTTGACCTCTTTTATATATTCGGTGAACGTAACGCTGTCTAGTTTTTGAACCAACAGGTGGACCACGATCGGGTCCCAATTGGTGGTGTCTAGCCCGATGTTTTTCAGCCCGTTCAAGCATTCCATCATGATGTCGTGAAGTTTCCGTATGCTTGCAGCGGTTGGTTGCTGAATACTAGATTGATTCAGGAGCGTGTTCATGTATGAGGTGAATAACAGCCGTTTGTTGTCGTAGCGGTGGGCCAGCATCTCCCAGCAAGACGCGTAGTTTTCAGCACTGATGCCAAGATGCTGAACCAGTTTCTCCGCCTCACCTTTGAGTTTTGTTTTTAGGTGTTGCATTTTTTGTGCCTTCGAAAGTGTCGGATTGTTGTGTACACTTTCAAGGTAGAGGTCTCTAAAACTCATCCACTGGTTATAGTTGCCATGAAAATCCGGTATTTGAATGTTTGGCGTAGATTTCTCATAATGCGCATTTTTCCATATGTTGTTTTGAAGTTGCCTTTTTAGGTCATCATAATAGTTTTCCGCTGTATTGTATTTTTGGTGGTAAGTTGAGTCGTCATCTTGTAGAATGTAGTCTAACTCCCAATTTGCCTTTTCTATGTGCTCCCATTTAGTTTTCAGGGAGCTTAGCTTGTCTTCCAATTCCCATTTTTCCATTGGTGTTGCCAATGCTATGGTGATCTTCTCCACAGTGCGTTCGAATGCTCTAAAGTTACAGTATTGTTGACGCAAAAGATCTTGTTGTTTCTCCGTCGGCTCGCCTGTTCCCCGAGGAGGTATATGGAATTGGATGTCGTCGAAAGTAAACTTCGATTGCCCCTTCCCTTGCTTAGGCGTCGCAGGTGGTTGCTCTGTCTTACTAGTAGATGGAGCCGGCAATTCAGACTTACGTTTCAACATGTCTTGCAGCACTTCTTCATACATCTTCTTCGTACTGTTAAAGATGTCGTCGTTGAAGTATTTGAGGTCTGTCGTTCCAGACTCTTCCAGCAGTTGGTGGTTGTGAACAAACTTCTCCCAGTTTTTGTTCAACCGAGAAAGACGCTCCTCCAGGTATGCCAAGTTCTTCCTGGTGGCACTGTCCTTCTTGTAGTTGGTGCAGATAAGTTTTAAGTCTCTGAAAGTAGTTTCCTGATGACTTATCAGTTCTGCTAAGTTCTGAACCATTGTTGTTAGTTATTAGGTTGACCGTTGGTGTAGTAGAGTTGTATCACCGCAAGTACTAGTTCACCCAAGTTGCGAAGTTTCCGCCGATAGTTCAGTTGTAGCAGCAGATGTGATCTCTGCTGGCTCGTAAGTTACAGGCACTTAGTATAGATCACCCTCCTTTACGTTATGTGCAACGTCTCAATGCTACTGGTGAGACCCGCTTGTGGGAGGCCAATAGCACCGATTTGCTAACGTAACTGGGATATACCACGCTAAGCACTCTGCTGATGAGAAGACACGACGACTCACAAGATGATATGCCGTGTCATCCGGCTCGAAGGACCACTTTTATGTATGGTTCAGAGGTAGTTAAGTTGTGAGTTGACGAAAACCACAGATTTCACCTTAGTTTAGTATATTTGTAAAGTTACACGTAAGTTATGGTGGATGCTAATCCGCGGTTATAGCGCTACGGCAGCTATTGGTCAACTAATTTAATAAGTATATGTAATTATAAAAGTAAATTAAACGAGTAGCGAAAAGTAGGTCGCGGCGTTAGCAATTTGCCTGTACGTGAACCGTACATTGAACGATTACATAAGTATTTATTGGACAAATTAAATATATTGATTTTGATGATTTTGATTTTAGGTAACAATCAGACGATAACGGAGAAGATGATTTATAATGTTTTTTTTTTTTAATAAAACATAGTTTACAATTGATTTTGAGTTGTTTTATTTCAATGTATAAACTTTATTTAATATATCGAAATATAATTTCAATATATTAAAAAATCAGTACTTATAGGTCCGTAGGTTGAGTTAGAAAACGTCAAACTGCTTAGGATAGGTAATAGCCACTCAAAAATATGTTTCAATAATTAAATGTAACAAACTTTCGTAATAAATACTTTTGTCGTCGTAAATCGATCGTTTTGCCTTACGTGAGTCGGTGGCAAAAAATGAAATCAATCAAACAAAAGTCACCGACTTCAGAAACTGATTTTTCTTCTAAAGTTTATTTTTGTTTTTTTTTTGAAGTCGGTTTTATTTTTTTATAAAACACAGTTCTCCATCGCGTCTGTCTGTCTATCTGTTCGCGTTAAACTCAAAAACTAGTTCCCGATTTTCTTGCTATTTTCACCAAATGGATCCAATGATTCTCGAGGTTTTAGTAATATAATTTCACTGACATCCACGCGGGCGAAGCCGCGGGTATATCAGCTAGTAGTAAATTTTGCGTAAATGTTCCGTGACAAAAGATTGACAACGAATGTCGCTATAAATTGATCTTACAAAAAACCTTTCGATCAAGTAATAAAGTTATTCATCCCTTTTCCGGATACGTTTCGCGCGACGCGTTCGTGGGAAATTCGACGAAATATCAAGTGTGTTTTTCCTTCCGATGGATTGTTGATTTTATCCTTATCGAAAACTTGATCCAACTGTTTTCAATATTGTTTTATGGCATCACCATCACGAATAGCATTCGATATTTTTAGTATCTACATAGATTTACCTGAAAACTACTAAGAACGTACCTACTTCACCAATGAAACAGAACGCGATCAGTACATCTGCGCTACGTTCAAGTGATTTGCCAATATTCCATAGGTGACAGTAACCGCACTTGAACTATAATGTTCAGAGGCCGCAGGCCCGCAACCGCTCAGACCCGACTGGGATGATATCGTCCCAGTGAGAAAGTTCCGTTGAGACCCGCCGGGACGATATCATCCCGGTCGGGCGCAGCAAATTCAAACCTTATTTTTACGTAAAATAAGGCTCTAAATCGTTTGACAAAATTTGTGCCATAGGGAAATTAGCTAGAGCTGTGTATGGCACCAAGAAAGTACTAAACATAAACCCGGAACACTTTTAAAAAAATATTGAGAGGCGCCATAGCGACGTTTGACAGTTGATGCAAAAAACGGTGTGGTAAAGTGTGGGTTTCGTAGTGTTTTTGTGTTTTGTGTTTGAGTTTGTTTGTGAAACGTTGGTAAGTAAATGTTTATTAGGATAAAAGTCCCTATTGCAACTTTGTAGATAATAATTTGCTTGACAATTCATATCCAAAATTATGTTTCGAGCCAACAAAATATCATAACAAAGATTTCGTCGTCGTCATTGAATGAGCGAATTGAAAATATGAATTTGACTCCTTTTCATTGAAATATGGTCTTGGAAACATTATTATCAACGTAAAATATAGTGATAATTCATTCTAACGTGTATTCGAAGCAAATAATTTCGTATTTATTTATATTTCAAGGTTATTTCGCAATTCTAAAATGACAGCTCGCTAATAAGAATCTTATAAGAATTTTGAGTTGAAATCTTATTAGAATAATGTATGTAGGTCTCCTAAAAAAACACTGTCATTAGATTACTTGTACATTTGTTATATTAGTTCTAAAGTTTCGTGTAAATTGATTCAGTAGTTTTACCAAAACAAAATAAGATACGCAACAAGTCGAGTCAGAGTCGAGGTCGGCGACCTCTGTCCTAACTATACGATATTTATAATTCTAAATAAGCTATAAGAGTTGTTTATATAATAATACATCGTCTAGCTCTTCAGAAACACGAAACTGTTTACCGTTTGAGATAAGAGATAATAGAACTCGAGCAATAAGCGTTTTAGTGAACAAGGTCAGATGACGCATGCGATGACGTAATCACGTAACTAGGCGGTCCGTGAGGGAGTTGAGTTGGGATCTTATTAGAATAATGTATGTAGGTCTCCTAAAAAAACACTGTCACTATATTACTTGTACATTTGTTATATCAGTTCTAAAGTTTCGTGTAAATTGATTCAGTAGTTTTACCAAAACAAAATAAAATACGCAACAGGTTGAGTGGCGGCGAGATCTGTCCTAACTATACGATATTTATAATTCTAAATAAGCTATACAAGAGTTGTTTATATAATAATACATCGTCTAGCTCTTCAGAAACACGAAACTGTTTACCGTTTGAGATAAGAGATAACAGAACTCGAGCAATAAGCGTTTTAGTGGGCAAGGTCCGATGACGCATGCGATGACGTAACCAGGCGGTGCGGGAGGGGCAGGGGTAGGGTTCATTCCCGGGAATTCTCGAGCCGAGAATTCCCGGGAAATCCTTGGACTTTGTTCCCGGGAAATCACGCTCGAGAAAAGTCGAGAACTCGAGAAATCATGTACCTACCTATAAAGAAATTAAATCGCCGTTTGTTGTATTGCGTACTTGCGTGGCTATATTATGTTTTGAATATAATCAATAAAAAAATTATAATTAACTAGCTGACCCACGCAACTTTGTCTGTGTTACAATAACTAGATAGCTTTAAATAACCTTGCTCGATAAATCGACTATCCAACATAGAAATATTTTTTCAATTCGCGCGTTCAACCAAACAAACTCCTCAGCATTAAAATTTTATTCGTTCGCGTATATTTTGAAAATATAATAGCCTATGTTACTCGGTAAAGGTGTACCTTTCTAATGTTGAGAGAATTTTCGAAGTTGGCAAAGTAATTTTTGTGTTAAATCGTAACAAACAAAAAATCTAATCTTCCCTCTCTACAGTGTGATTCTTTATAATGTGCACATATCGATATGCGGGAATCTATGCTTAATTTTATCGACGGCAAAAATATTTAAAAAAATTGAATTTTTTTATGGAATTTTTAAAAAATTCGATCGCTACTTTGACCCCAGTGTAAACAAAACAGTGTAACTTTTAAGCTGAATGATCTATCACGATGAAACAAACTCTCTAATGATTGGAAGTGATTAGGCATCCTCATAAAATGAAAATTGTGGAAAAAAACTACCCTCAATAGAAAATAAACCTGTTTTTTTTAATCGAAAATCGTTATTAGCGCGTTCGGAGTGCCATTTTTTAACACTTGATAGAAAATGTTCTGTTTGAGTTATAAACATGCAATTTACTATTGGGTAGCTAATACGACGAAGATTAATTTAAAGTAATAAAAAAGGTAGGTAATGGGGGCGTCTTATTGAGAAATTTTACGATTATTGTGAAAATTGATGAAAAAAATAACCGATTTTTGCTAAACAAAACATGTTTGTTTTCAATTGAGGGCAGTTTTTCTCCACAATTTTTATTTTATGAGGACGCCTAATTACTTGCAATCATTAGAGAGTTTGTTTCATCGTGATATATCATTTAGTTTAAAAGTTACACCGTTTTGTTTACACTGGGTTGACAGGAGCGATTTTTTTTTTTTTAATTCCATAAAAAAATTCAATTTTTTTAATATTTTTGCCGTCAATAAAATTAAGCATAGATTCCCTCATTTCGATATGTGCACATTATAAAGAATCACACTGTATAATATTAGTTTAGATTTTAATAGTAAGAAATGGTTACAGTGAGTCAATCTTAAAAGATAGACATGCTGTCCCGGACTTTTTTTTTGAACTTTTAAAGAGGAACAATTCTTTCGTAAATGATATTTGCATAACTTAAACCATTTTCGCAGCGCACGCAACGGTAGCCCTCAAAAAGGAATATCTTTTCCCGTTTTTGCAACATTTTTCATTTATGCTCCGCTCCTATTAGTCGTAGCGTGACTGCGTGATTTTAAATAGCCTAAAGCCTTCCTCGATAAATGGACTATCGAACACAAACAGAATTTTTCAACTCCAACCATTAGTCCTTGAGTTTATCGCGTTCAAAGTTCAAACAAACACACTCTTCAGCTTCATAATATTAGTATAGATTTGATACTTTTATTTGAGAGGAGAACCACTGAATTTGTTGACGTTATTGGAACCAAATACTATGAGAAAACGTACGTAAATGTAAATTTCTCGACAACCCGAGAAGACCCGAGAAATTAGCCTCGAGAATTCTCGAGACCCGAGAAATTGAAAAGCTCGAGAAATCATGAACCCTAGGCAGGGGTCAATTATTTCGCGCGGCAACAGAGAGGTTAACAAAAGTCGATTTTCGAATAGAAAATGCAATTATACAATATTAAGGGCAATCAGAAACATTCATAATTAATGGATAAATCCTTAAAGTAATAAAAATATTTATCGTGAAACGAGTACCTACCATAAGTATTTTTAATTTAATGAAAATCGACGAATTTACGTTACGTTTACACTGCTCGTTCGTGGTGGGGTCTCTGATCGTGATCATTTTATTGGTAAAGTTCCGTCTAGTAGTTTAATCGAAATTTCATGTTTTTTTTTTTACGAAGTATAACCGAAATATAATTTTACCCACATAGACGCATTTTTTTTAAATTTCAAATACCACATGGTAACCTCTCATAGCGACAGCCAACATCAAAAGAATAGGTAATTACTTAGGCAGGTGCTTTACATATTTCCTTCGATGTTTGCCAAGCAACACCATGAAATGGTTATACTTCCATAATGGCATCGTAAAAATATGGCATTTGCCACCGAGCCACCGTGTGCCCTAATGGGCCGTTATTTATACTTTCATCTGCCACACCCCTGCCCTGCCAGGGTTTCAGACACGCGATATCGGAGTTCATACGTGGCTCTAATGCTCCAATACTTTACGTCATCGGCTATTATCTTATCAGTAACGATTAGTCTAAGGTGGTTCTTAGAAAATTCCATTCACAGTAACTTTCCTTTCCTTTAGCACTTGGGTATCGAGTTTTAAGGACTGTAAGAATTTTGTTACGAGAGAGAGACATTTTCGGAATCCAACGCCAAGTTCGGGCGAAACCGACCAGGCAATATTTACACGAAGTATTTCGAGACCTTCTAGACCACGGTTTATCTTTTAAAGAGTTTTTTTACACGTTGATATTTTTCTGGAATACATAAAGGTAACCCAAAAGCAATACTTCGAATTGAGTACGTTTAGATGGAAAAAGTCCGTATGACCAGATATATGAACGTGGACGAGGCAAAAGGTGTATCGTAGCGGGTGGCGTTCTGTGGTTGTTGCGTCCGTTTATTATGTATGTAGATGGAAAAGTTAAATCCTCTGATGACTAACAAGTAAAGTCATCAATCATAAATCGACTTAACTACTTCCAATCAAGCTAGAGCTTTGTAACAGAACATACCTGTATCATACCCCAAACTAGAGATAACTTAATAGACCAAACTCTACCACGAATCTAACGGTAATTAATGAATTAACGTTGTATTACTATCTCCGTGTTTGGACGTAAGACCCGCATCAAACCCTCGTCGGGTCCCACAGACCCACTTGGTAAACCCGCGTAATTTTACTTACAAGCACGTGTGTCCCAACATATTTGGATGACATAATTTAATACTCCTTGATAAATTAATATTTGTTTACGTTACATCTGCATCCGTGTTAAGCTTAATAAAGGAACACAATAAAATAGTCTCCATTACCTGTTTATTTCGTTTTATGTTTTCTAGCCTCCGTTTTCCTTATTTATCGCGTGTAATATGTGTGAGTATTTCCACACAGGAAAATCTTAGAGCTCTTACTTAATTCTGTCTTAATCTTTTTTATCGTATGGCAAAACCCGGAGAGGATAATTTCGCCACGTTGGGCATTTAATAAAGAAGGCAAATCCACTTTTATTGTTAAAGTTGATTCACACAACAACATACACGTGGCCCGATTTTGGCGAGATTCGTATTTCGCGAAAATGGTTGGCACTGAGACACTAGCAAATAAAAACAACGAAAGAAAATAAACGCCACTTGCCCACAAGTTACAGACGAAGTTTTGCGTGTTATTGTGAACCGCAAAGAAGGATATTATGTCACGTTATACGAAGGCCACGCGTATACGTGGGATACGGAAACCACTATCCCAAATTCACAATTCACACTCAGACTAAACACCCGCGTTCCAGCCGCAAGACTAGACGAAAAAATAAAGGATGAATCATCGAACAACCAATTCATAAACAATGGCCGTCACAGACGATCGCGGTTCAAGCACGTAACTGACATCCGTAATTCCGCACAGTCCTGCTTAGTTATTTTACCACTGGCAGCTACAACCCAACAGTCACTTTATTGCAACGAAAATAAAGATCATAATCTGACAACCA
The DNA here is from genome assembly GCA_949316265.1 of Diarsia mendica. Lineage (NCBI taxonomy): Eukaryota > Metazoa > Arthropoda > Insecta > Lepidoptera > Noctuidae > Diarsia > Diarsia mendica. Next base: position 19,898,246 of record OX438897.1, read on the forward strand.
GTCTTACCAAGAGCAGTGGCGTGCAGTGGTCCCGTACAGTGGGTAGGCTACGAAATATTGACAGCAAAAAAAAAACACATTTATAAAATTTTATAATAAGCCTGTAAAATATAAATACAATTCAAAAACTCACCACAACTCAAGGTTCAACTCATGATTTTCTAACGATGCAAACAGAAGTAAGATTCGGCCACCTCAAATATCTCATCAATAATTTATTTGTGTGTATTCAGCCACACAGCCAGGTAAATGTTGTTTAATTATGAGGATTAAAATGACGAGTACGCGATGAATTACTATATTTTTGGATTAATTCTCGTAATTCAGGTACACATCTACCTTTAGATACAACTTGCATCTTATCACTATACGATAATTGAGAAAACTTATTACCTTTAACATCTCTCAAACACACATTACCAGCACAAACTTCACAAGTAAAAACCATTGTTATTATTTGTTAGGGGAATTATTGAATACACAAATAATACACTAATATTTACAATACACTACTGTTAATAATGTTAAGACGATGACAATAGCTATTGACTTCTGATGTTTCAGTATTTTTGGACACGCCCACAATTTTTCCGATACCCTAGCGCCATACTACCAAGTAAGAAACAAATAGTCCAGGATCCGCGGTTCATTTTTGCACTTGATTACTATCAAGCTAATTTTGATGAGACGGCGAGACGCCCAACAATTTCCTGCACGAAACTCTCGAATTCTCGATTGTGGTAAGTAATAGAGGTAGCAGGGATAAAATATGTTGGTTTGATGATTCTCAAAAGTGTTAAGTACAAACACTTTTGAGAATCATCAGCTGGGTTTTTTTTGTTAAATCTGATGATAATTATCTAAATTATTTGAAAAAATATTTGTCCTACAAAATGTATGGTTTGATCAAAGAGTCCCCTTCCTTCCTTCCAATATGTATCGATATTGATAACGAAGTCATTAAAAATGATTACTTACTAACTGGGTTTTGGGGATTGGATATTTTCTATTAAACCCACTCTTTACAAGTTGCCTACAAGATTCTAAAAATTATATTAAGTGTTTGGCACTTACTCCACGCACCATCAATACTCCTGTACATCATAAACAACAGGCTAATACACTTTCTGGAGCCACAAATTCCAGAAGAGCAAGCAGGTTTTGTTAAAGGCAATGACACGCGGGAACAAATCCTGAACGTTCGCCAAATTATAGAGAAAAGTCGGGAATTTAATAGCCCTGTATTGATATGTTTCATAGATTATACCAAAGCATTTGATTGCGTGGAGTGGGGCAAGCTGTGGGGGGTTCTTAAAGACATGGGAACGCCTCAACATCTTATTGACATAGTCCGATGCCTCTACCTACACATCAACAACCGCTCTTTCGTCAAAATAGACACCGACTGTTCAAATGCGTTAGGCAGGGATGCATCCTCTCACCTCTGCTCTTCAATATGTACGAAGAGTAATATCATTCAAGACTCTTTAGGGCTGGGACAAGGGGTTTACTGTTGGTGGAAAGTGGATTTCCAATCTGAGGTACACTGATGACACCGTTCTCCTTGCTACAACATTTGGCAACATGAAAGAGATACGGCACAGATTGGAAGTGGAAAGTGGCAAAGTAGGGTTTGCAATAAATAGGCAGAAAACCAAGCTTATGGTGGTAGATCGTGCGGGAAACCTATCGGGCGCCTATAACATCTAAGGCATCTATACTGTGGACAGCTTCGATTAACTGGGCTCCATTATAAGTAATGAAGGTAGCTGCGTCACAGAAATAAAACGGCGGATAGCCATGGCTAAAGATGCTATATTACGCCCCCGGAACATCTGGGAAAAACGTGGTATAAGTTTTAAAACGAAGGCCCGTTTGGTCAGAGCACTAGTTTTCCTGATTTTCCTCCATAGAGTTAATAATAATAATAATAATATTTATTTATTTTCAGGCTACTTTGGCCCATAGATAAATACCTTACAGACTAACATACATACGATATAATTGACAGCTTGTGTTAGTAAACAAAACCTTAAAACTATATTAGTATCACTACAGTTGCACTACGTCACTGTGCGATCATGTGGCACTTGCCCGCGGAAGCGTCGAAACACCACCCCCTGCGGCCAAAAGTCCTCTTCCAAGACGAAGAAGGTGCAGGTAGCATGTCGGTACTCGCACCACAAACGCCTTAAAGTTGACGTTGCGGCGCGACTCGAGCAGCTGCACTCTCGCCACGTACTTGATCTTCTGGCGCACGTACTCCACGATGTCCTCCGTCGTAGTGGTGTAATGTAGACGGGAGAGGTACAAAGGAGTGTTCGGCTTTGCGGCACGAATATGCACATTGGGCTCCGATGGAGCCGTGCCGCAGCGGTTCTTGATGGTTCGCTGACGGCGCTTCCTCCTAAACACCCTCACGAAACCATCATCAGCCTGGATCGGTTCCTTTTCAGGCACAGGCTTCTCGGAAGGAGCATTTTTCCCCACAAGTTAAGACATGGACAATCCAAACAAGAGTAAGACAGAGGATAGACGCATTCGAAATGTGGTGTTTTAGGCGGATTCTCCGAATTCCATGGACGGCCAAACGCACAAATGTGTCTATCCTTTACCAACTCGATATCAAGACTCGATTGTCAACAGTTTGCCTACAGCGTATTTTGTCTTATTTCGGCCACATAATGCAAAGAGGAGATAGCAGCCTTGAAAAGCTGGTCATTGTTGGCAATACCGAAGGCAAGCGACCGCGAGGCCGGTCGCCATTTTACAAATTTGGAAGTGTCTGTCTTCCAAACGATTCGCTTTGAGAAAAAATTGTTTGTGGAACCTCAATGTCATTTTTAAAGACCTGTCTAATGTCTATAGACACCCCACACGTAGGTATAGGTTTGATGAAAAAAAAAATAGTTTCAGTTCCATGTATGGGGCGACCCCCTAAATCCTTTTTTTTATTTTTGTATAAAAATCGTAAAGCGGTTCACAGAATACTTGTAGAGTTTCAACTGTGTAGTCTCAATAGTTTCCGAATGAAGTGGCTGTGACATACGGGTGGACAGACGGACAAACAGACATGACGAATATATAAGGGTTCCGTTTTTTGCCATTCGGCTACGGACCCCTAAAAAACAGCTGGTTTGTAGTAATTTTTGATGAGCTCGTTATCAATACATGTTGGATTTAGATAATGATCATCAAATAAAAATAAAATAGTTAGTAATAGATTTTTGAAAATCATCAAATAAATAATTATAATAATATATAATCAATATATATTTTATCCCTGCTGCCCCTATTACCTACCACAATCGAGAGTTTTCGTATAGGGTAATGTTGGCTCACGGAAAATTAGCTTGATAGTAATCAAGTGAAAAAATGTACCGTGGATCCTGGACTAACATTGTGACGCGGTCAATAATAATTTATAGATGAACGGATAGCTGTCAGTGGGGCGCAAAGTGACATACGTCCGTCTAGCACCGCGCGGCGCGCCTAAGCGCTCACTGTCGGATTGCATACGTAAGAAAGAGAGCGCGATGACGCAACGCTCGAACTTCTTACAAACCATATAATGATTAATTATAAAATAATAATTTATTAAATAATCAAAAATTAAAAACAACCAAATTTTGTATTTAAATATGATACGTTATTGTTATAAATTTTACCAACGTACGTTCATCAGTAATACAGATATTTTTGTTGGAAGATCATTTTAAGAGGTTAGTTTACCATTTTTTTGTATCGAGAAAACTTTTCAAAAACGTGTTTTGAAAACAACGAAATTATCAGAAATATGTTCAAGATTAACATATATTTTTTCCGCCGTGTCAAACTGTATAGATTTGGCTAAAAAATTGTTCAATACAAGCCTATTTGGCTCTTGTCAGCGCCTTAACTAATATCTGACAATATCTGTACGTTTTCGGTTTCAAAACAAATCGCGCTATAAATTGCTTGTCAAGTTGTCACAACACAACAATGAAACAATAATGGCTGCCTCACGTAAACTATAATTTCTAATTTGGCGATAGAAAAATACTACCAAATAAAATTGCATCATTTTTATATCGAGTTTGTTCACAACAGCGGTCAACAAAATTTTGCAGGATTATACGAAATGCGGAAATCACTCAATGAAATGTGTTGTCAGTGCTGCTATTATCTGTGCACGGAAGAACGAAACACGCCTAGCACGAAATTCAAATTTCTTAATTTCTTTACATTTATGCTATTTGCAGGCCAGTGCTAGGTTGTATGTTGATTATTACGCGGTTGTAAGACGTATGTAGTCAGTATTCAAGCTAGCACTGGCCTGAAAATTGCAAAAAACGTAAAAAAAAAAACAAATTTGAACTTCGCGTCGAGTTTGTGGGTTCAAGATGGCCGCCCAATCGTGGCCTTGTATTGTTGCAGCCAATCACAGGCCGCCTCCTCTCGGTGGAGCTGACATGCATGTGTGCGGTTCATGGACACGGAAATATGCACCGATCATTCAACGATGTGACGGTGTGTGCGTGAAATTATGAATGGGTTTTAGGCTACTTGAATGCTAGCCTAAGCAAGTCTGTAAATATAAGATTCGTTCGCGAAAAATTGCTCAAAGTATTTTACCAGGAGTTTGAACTTTTTTATTATTGTTTTGTACGTATTGTTATTTTATTACATGGATAATTAGATAAAAGAAATGCTCAGTTGGTAAGGTAGGCTAAGCCTAAGAGCCTATATAGGGCGCACGCCACTGACAAGAGGTATAGTGTTACCCACTACAAACCCCAGGTTGTGGAAGTTAGATAGGCAGCCGCTCTATCTAAAATACCAGTCCTATCATTCCTGGAGGCGATGCCAAGATAGTTGAGAAAAGTCTAGGTAGATGATGATGATGATGTCATCTTAATCACTATGCCAGCGGAAGCAACACAACACCAACCTTACAGTTACGATGAAAACAAAAGAGAAAAGATCACTGTGGTTTTGACAGCTGCCAAGTCGGAGGTAAATGAAGTGTAAAAGGACTGTACAGCAAACACGCAACAGGAAAATTGAATAGCGCCTAACGCCGAAGATCCGCGATAAATGATGTAACTGCCAAATGAGACACACAACATATTGACACGAGATTAAAGTTACGAGAAAAGAGAAAATTGTATCCCGGAGAAAAGGTTTTATGGCGAAAATATTGGAAATATAGCGTTAATCCTCGTTGAGTTATTATTCGATAATCGAAATGATGTTGTGAATGTTTATAATAGGAAAACCATAGAAAGTTATATTTATAAGTTGTCTTCGTGCATATTTATTTATAGGCTGATAAGTTTTCAATTTGTAGTCAATTTGTTTTGTCCTGTGGGAAACCAATAAATCATTATTCTTTCTTTCTTTCTTTTCCTTGTATTTAAAGTGGGTTTTTGTTTTTTTCGTTGCCGATGTGTTATGAACATCATGGGCGCTTTCTCAGACTACTAACTTCAAGTTTATAAACACAAATTAAATGATTTTTCTATTTTTTTCAGTTTTTACTCACAAATTAAAAGTTAATTCATATCTGATGAATTGCAGCCCAAGCAACAAACCAGAAAAGGGAAGAAACAGAATAAGGGTGCTCAACCAGCCCTGCCTGTGGTCCGGAGCTCCTTGCCGAACCAAGTTGATGAGGAGGGTTTCACGAAGATGGAAAGGAAGAAGAGGAGGCCCTGTTCTCGTAACCTGTGCGGTACCGCACAGTTTTAAAATTTTAGGATCATCATTCAATCTTACTATTTTTCTGCGTCATTATTTCGACTAAAGTTTGGCAAAGTGACATAGAATAAGTTCATAGAGATTCTTCTAAAAAACATAACCAGACCTTTTGCAAGCTACATTATTCAAACAATAAGTACCTAATTAAAAGATCTTAAATCAATCGTAAACACATAATTAACCACAATCATTACATCCCTGACATCCATCCAAACATAGAAACAAGCTAACTAGTATCATACGTCGTACAATCAGTATGAGTCACTTTAATACGACCAAACGCACGACACGACTTCCGTAAACGGTGCCCGTGCGCACCGGTCCCTAAATACTGTCACTAGTGTTTGCGCCCACGCAATAACTGTTACACAGTTACTAAACATGACCTCGTTATAGAAAAACTTAAGAATTTATTTAAAAGAGACCAGTGAACACTTTTGAATTAATTAATTTTGAAAAACAAAAGGATGCAGCTACAGTTTAGACACAAGGCATTAACTGTACAAGAACTTTGCGTTGCCCATTCTAAAGCGTAGATCTCTATAAAGAATGGACTAGAAACTCCATGGACACTTATTATATCAAAATATTGTTACAAAACCTTGGTTACATCATTCATGCGTAACCGTAGCTATGAAAACATTCCATGAAGCTGTACTGGCAATTAATTTCCTGTCGGTCGTTGCCTAGCCTGGATTCCAGACATCAATTTCATGGAGAACAAACAAAAGACGGTCTCGACGCAAAACCTTTCATAGGCTTAATAACCAGCCATCAGCGTTCCAATGGCAGACATTAGCGTTCACAGCAAGGAGGACGCAAACATTCCGCGATTACTATAATTAAGGTTAATTTATTGTAGAGATCGCTGCAAAAAGTTATTAATGATTGAGGTAAATGCTGACAGAAATTGTCTATGAATACCTCATATAGACAGGACAACGGACTCGTCATGTGTTTCCTATTGAATGTTTTATTCATATCGAGCGCCCAAATCACTGAGAAAAATTCGGTCGACCCAACCGGCTAATGAAATATTGAACGAGGTGTCTTCGAGGCAAGTGTTGGGGGGAGGACAGGTCAAACGATATATCGCTTGCCCACACCTGTTAACCCTTATTAGATCGTGTTCTAACTATCCCTCGCTGACCGTTTTCGACTAGCCACAATTTCAGGAACAGCGTTAAATTGTCTACGTTTCGAACAACGCTCAATCATTTGTGGTCCCTTTGATTTTGTATGTCGTGCCGAAATTGGATGTCATTTTGTGTGCCCCGTTTAATTAACAATGCGTACAGCGAAATTATAGATGGGCAAAGTAAGACTGATTAATTATGTACGGTGCCTACTACTTACTGCTCTTTTTCTGCATGGTTGGAGGTTTATTCCACTTATGAACACAAAGTTATTCTATAGTAACAGTAGAATAAATTTTTGCGTCGATAATAAGTATCTAATAACTAGATTTCAGAAAATAAAACTTGCACCGACGATGCGACACAAATTAAACACTAATTTGTGTCGCATCGTCGGTGCAAGTTTTATTTTCTGTTACGTTGTTTCCTTATGTTCTCTCTTGAGTGTACATATGTAATTGATTAAAAAAAAATGTACTCGAGGAAAATGTAAAGAAAGTCAGTCCACCAGGTTTTCCTTTACAATTTCGATTTGTTTCACATTTTCCTCTGAATAATGCAATGAGACATCAAGAGAGGTATTTTTAATAACAAAGTAGGTTAAATCATGAGGCTGCTTTCTATACTGACCCAATTATTATGTAATATAATTGGTCAATAGGTCAATATAATACTATAAGTTATGGAATCCGGATACATCCACCCACGCCTAACTCGCATCAATGAAATCGACTTATTATCGCTGAGAATAACACAGTTAGCTAAAAGTATCGAGGTTTTTCTTAGAATCTATCATTAATTACCATGATACTTACAATCGTATTAATCAAAAATAGAATAACAGCCACCTATTCTAGTAATTAACCACTTTTAATGACACAGTCACCCCAGCCATAATTTGACCGAAAAGTACCTAGTTCGTTTAAAACCGTGGTTTTCTATGGAGAAGAATGAGCAAGAAACTGCACTAAATAATGTAAAATTGGTTTGAATAATATATTCAAAAACCCAAGGGGCTACGTCATATTTCAATATGGTCAGGTATCAAAAGATCCTTGTTCAGCTATATCGACATTAATTAAACATAAACAATCATAGAAGTGCAGCTATTTGGTACCATTGTGTGGCAGAATAATTACAAGTTCACTAGGACCCATGACTAGGACTCAATCATAACCATAAGCCACAAGAGCTAACGGAGTGAGAAATTAATTAGAAGAGTTCATGCCTCGTTTAGCATTAGGTGCGACTGGGCTTGCTTTTAAACTTGCCAACGCCAGGAGTAGCGTCGTGGAATAAACTAATGTGAGCTCGGCGAGATGGAACACGTCTCACTGAATGCAACCATTCCATCCATTATTCGACAGGCGACAGAACAATAAACAACAACACAATATAATTCTTAATTACAACGCCCCAAATTGCTTTCCCTTTGTTTACTGAAGTAATTCTGACCTATTCTTTGTCCTATCCGCCATTGATACTTTCTGTAAAGTCTTGCAAGCTACAAGACATTCAAAAAGCTTCTCGCTATTTATTCATCAGTTGAGAAAACAACAAAGCAAATACAAAGTTCAGAGACGAGAATGGCCATGAAACTTGTGTATAAAAGGATTGGCGCGAACAAGATAGACGAAATAAATTAAGTACTTTCGTCCTTAAAAAGTGCACCGAAGTCAATTACTGTTTCAAAATACGGGCAGAGTTTGAAAGAAAAGTAATGTAAGTTTGTGCCCCGAGTTTGTTTACCAGCCGAAAGCTATCAAAAGGTGGGCGACAACATTAGAAGAGCCAAGTTTGTTTCAAACTTCTGGGAATCGTTTGAACTATTTGGTTCGTATTACACCACAGTGACTAACAGGCGAGACTAGAGAATAACAAGAAATTTTAGGTTTGGGTTTCGACGACGACACCTTGAACAATAGCAATTATTTAAGCTTGGCTACGAGGTTTGTGCTTGCAGACAACTGTGACAAGAAATTTTACCTTCCGGTAGAGTTATCATGCCAGACTGAGACCCCTCACTGTTCCTATTTGTAATCGAAAACAAAAGATCACGATTCACAACTAATAATTAAAAGGCACACCAGTTAGGTTATTGTTTTGTTGTAAATTAATTAATTTAAAATATGTAATAGGTACTAATGTTTTTCTTACTAACTTTACTTTTTGTCACGCAAAATGCTGATGAGTTGGTGACGAATCAGGATCAATTTTAAATAAAAATGTTTTCATTTCTTAAGAAGACGAATCGGAACAAATAAAATGAAATAAAAAATGGCAACCAATAGGAACAGCGTCGAGTCGGGAATAACTCTGGGTAATACCCCCGCGAAAACTGGTCACACATGATGACGTGAGTCACAATCTACCATTATGTTTGCAGTGTAGATCAACTGCACTTGATTTCTTGATAAGCATTCGTCATCTATGCAAATACATTACATTGAAGTGTCTGATTGTAATTTCAAACTAACTGCTTTTTATTGAATGCTTATGAAAGTACATACCTACGGTACGTAAAACGTATAACAAAATAATGAACTATTTTGATATTTTTATATGTTTGTTCCGGCTAATCTCCGAAACGGCTGGACCGAAGCTGTAGATGTTATAAGGAGTAGATCACTTAGGCTACTTTTATTTTCATCATCATCATTTCAGCCCGTAATCACCCACTGTTGGGTATAGGCCTCCCCTTTCTTCTGCCAGTCCTCTCTGTTTTGTGCGTCTCTCATCCATCCACTTCCCGAGCTCCTGCCGATATCGTCCATCCAACGCGCTTTAGGGCGGCCCTGGTTTCTCACGCCCAACCTTGGCCACCATTCGGTCAGAATTTTACTCCATCGGCCATCTCCGCGTCTAGCCAAATGTCCTGCCCAACTCGCGTAGGCGTATCGCCCTGTCCCCGACGTCGAACACTTTCGTCCGACTCCGGATCTCGGTGTTGCGTACTCGGTCTAGTCTACTTTTATTTTAGAAAAAGGAAAGGGATTCCGTGTAAAAAAATTAAAACCCTTGAAATTGTTGTCAAAATCCAATTCATAAAAGAAAGTGATATTTATTAATAATTTCAAGCGGACGAAGGATTTGGGCAACAGCTAGTTTAACATAATTTAATGGAAAATCCAGTCTTTCACATTAAAATGGCTGACAGTTGATGAAAATGTAACATTTAGAACCTAAGTCTAATTCAGTACTGAAGCAATTTACGTGAATTTACGGCAGAAGTAATTGCTTTAAGCCTTTGTAATACCTAGCGACTTCATGAACGACTGAAGGTTGTTCAATGCGAGAATTTGTTACTAGGCAGTTTCATTTTGTAAGAGTAGAACAATCATCAAAATCAAGGTAGGTACAGAGAATCATAAACGAAAAGCTTGTCCTAAATTATAATAAAACATCTTGGATTATTTTAAGGCTTCGTACATTTTAAGAGGGTTGTGGTCTCTATACCCTAAAAGGAATGCCGTCTACAAAGAACAATGCTAAAGACAGGCAAACCTTAAAATGATTAACCTAGTAACAATGCTTTTTTCGCGTTCAACCCTTAAGAAGCCCTACCACAGATTACTTTACCTTTGTAGTACTTTGGGAAAAGTTAAAGGCGTCATTTCCAAGAATTCGTCTTTGTCTTCGAGGCAGAGAATATTTTCCGCAAAATTCTAACTGACCCTAAATATTAATTAAACAACCACTTAGCAACAGTAAACTCTAACGTTCTACTACTTTATTAATTAATGTATTCCCAGTATAATCGTTAAAAGGAGTCAGTGACCGATAGGTGCGGTATGACGAGCACTGAAAGTTATTTCCTTTTTATAGACATAGAAACTTGCAGAGAAAATATGATTATTTAAGTAGGATTTCAATGAGTTTCCAACTACTTTATTCTCTTCAAGGTTCAAGGTTCTCCGGTCATAAATAAAATAGAAATACATATGATGCCTGTCTGGTTCTTCGTAGATTGTAAATATGGCGGCCATATTTGATATTATTATAGCACCATAGCAAACAATAGAATTCGTTATTAGGAGATCATTATTGTGGTGAACCGAGTGAGCAGATACGTGACGGGAATGCATGAAATCCAATCATGATTCTATGGTCCTCGCCATAGAAACATCATTAGGCGTATTCGAGGCACAGGCACACAACCCTGACTACCTACTTTTGAATTACTGATTTTTCATGCAACCAGTATCAATGATGTTTCATAAAATGATTTTAAAACTATTTCGGTTACATTAGTCTAAATTGTAAACGGACGAGAAACCAGCTGCTAGAAAAAACTGAGACACATGTTCGAAATATTAATGAATAAATTTGTGTTTCGCCGAGACGGTTTCGGAAAAACCCATCGAGTCTCTGAAAACTGCAGTAAATCTAATGTCAAATCTCATGATTGGTTGGCGGAAATAACGGCAGCCAATCCAATCTCTTCAAAATAGGTCAATTTGGTCGACTTTCAATTCTAGAACTTTAAAAATTCATTCGTCAAACAATCGTGATTGTAGCTTGACAACGAAAAAGTTTGATCGTTGTCGATTGGAACCTAAAATACCAGCAGGTCGATATTGCTGACAAACCAAGAATCCGCAAAAACATCGTCTAGGTTACCTAGTAATTGACAACATCCGACTTACCCCGTTCGACTGTCTATAAATAATTGGAATGGAAACCTTGAGACTGACATCTGAGCTATTTTGAACAAAAGTAAGCTAGCTGACAAAGATAAAGGAAAGGTGTTGCTATGTTTTTACTGGTATCTTTTATCAGATATCGATTTATCGTATTACTATGCACTGCACTTGCAACCTTGCAGGGGTGTGGTATTATATATGAACGTTGTTGAAAGATCAAACCTGTCTTATGTCTTTCGAAAGTTATTTTATTCTGCGGTTTTGTGTTAGCACATAGTTTTACGCTTTTACGGGTAAAATTCCGTAACTCCACAGATTTCAGTCGGTTTAGAAGCGAAACCCAAAATGTTCCTAGAATTATTTTGCCGCAGTACCAGCAACTTTTGACAACATTTTCGACACTCTTGCAGACAATAGGAATGCGAGTTTCCTGCGGTATTTCCCGCACATTTCCGCAATTACACTGCAGTTGGTTGTTTATCTCACGCACTGCACGTGATTTATCTCACAGTATTGAGATATTATGTACCTACATCAATGTTCTCAAGCTACTAGCGTGAAGCCTGCCTTTGTACTAGCATGTTTTTGACACATAATCATCAAAATAAACCCAGATGTTAAAAATGGCATCAGTTAACAGATAGATAGGTACGTGATCATTGAAACTGAACCAACACATTATCATAATATTCACTCGACATACCAAACAGACTAATCTTATCAAATAATATTACTAGTGATTCATAAAGGTGTAAAACTGCAGAGCTCTTGTTTACACGTTGGTATGTGGGTAAGGGGGCTAAATGCAAGGTCAACACCGAACCCGAGATTAGCACTATTTGTAAATGTATCCTTATCTGAGTGACTGGTTTACAGACTCTATAAATAGCCGACAGAATTTCGGCGTATGATACACGGCGGCGCTGTTGTTTAGTTTCATGCGCTATTTGGTACTTTTAATCTGCTCAAGTGTCAATTCATTAAATTAATTTGTGTAGCCTTTAGAAGTTAATGTGTAGCTGACTGTTCTCTCGAACTAGACGTAACCATGGACGAGGTGCTGCTGTCATTTGTTTTGTAATGTAACCTTGGGAATTCCAAAACGTGTCGGGACGTTTTGCTGCGAAGGTCATGATCACATCGGGACAAGGTCAACTTGAAAAGTTGACTCAAGTCTATCGCGTCATTCGAAATGCGTCCATCTGCTGGACAGAGGCCGCTCCCATGAAGCTCCATATTACCTTGCTCACTGTATTATATTCGCATCTAGCCTATGGCCGCTGTACTGCCTTCTTCAGGTTGTTGCCTTGTCGGGCCATCTAATGCATGCTGCCTTTACTTTGCGGATCTTTCTTTAACAAAGCGAGCACACCACGACTTTTGCCGACTATGCTATGCTGATGCGGGCTCACATTTTCGTTTTGTATCTCCTCAAAAAACTCGGGAGCTTATTTTTACTCACTTATGCGACTCTCAATAATTGTCCTCAAATATCAGCCAGTCGGCTAGCAATCTAACTATCGCACGGAAACGACGGTAGGTATAAGACGAGAGGACCTCTCGTGAGTGCGAGATTCTGTAATCGAGTTGCGAGTCGAGTTTTCGTAGTTGTGGTCTGTCTCTTTCAGAGTTGGAAAAAAAACCGTTTTTTTAACATTTTATAAAACAAACAGTTAAAAATGTTTTAAACAGGTGTTTTCCTAAGTTAGTTATCATCCATTTTGAATTGATTAAGCCTGATATAATTCAATTTTATACTATTTTAAAAACTGCATGACAAAAATTGATCTTAATTTAATACATTCTGTATGTTCCAATGTTAATATTTAGTAGGGAAATCACCTAAACTTCTCTTAAAATAAGGGGAATACCCAAAACATTATTATTTACTGATGGAGTGTATAAATAGAGCGGACTTTCTTCCTGATTTTTAATGGTGGTTGTCATTAAAAACCCCAATGAATAGCCAAACTGTAGGCTTAGTGACACAGCTTCATACTGCAGTTGCTTTAAGTGAAAGACTGTTTTCAAAAGAAGGATGGCGACATTGGACCCACATTATATAAAAATTAACTAAGTGTCATTCACTTGCAAGTTTATATTTACTATAATTAAGAGTTTGTAAGAGAATCATATAAAAAATATTTAATCACTAGGTCCTGGGAATTAAAAGTTAGAAAATATTTTTATTTTCATAAAAATAAGTCATCATGCAGTTACTAAACGCACCGTGCTTCATTTTATTACATTCCAAACTACTCTTTCATTACCTACATGATTTACGTTCTTACACTTGTTTACGCTTGTAATTTTTTTTAAAACAAATCTTGTAAAATATGAGAAGAACATACAAACGTTAATATTAAAAATGCATTTACTTTTTTTATACAAAAATGTATAATGAAAAACGTCGCCGGAGGGACCGAGACGTTCGATTATTGGTGATAACGTAGAATGGAACGTTATGCTGTCAATTGGAGTTGGCTGTCAAAACAATAAGTGTCATTCCATTGTTTGTTTTCAACGGTTACCGTGGGATATCTATTAGTTTTTTGCCAATAATGATTATAGTTTCATTCTAATATCAGTCTAGTCTATGCTTACAGTATTCATTTAAGTGCCTAGGTATATTTGGCAAGAGAGAAGCAGAAACACGATGGTAGTTACCTACTGTTGGTAAATATTTCTATTCTGTTTGATCATCTTTTTACCCGACTACGGCGAAGCCCAAAAGGAGGGTTATTGAAACTACATAATAGGTAGGTACCTACCTAAGTACATAAAAAAGATATTGTATTATTAAATAAGGACTATTACATTCGTTTTAGGTTATAATCTTTTCCATAGCATATCTTTTTTCACCCAGCCTCTACGACTTACTGCCCATTTGCTTTTTTGCTAGTTTTAAATAGTTCTACAACTAGTTATATGTTTCCATACTGTACGATACTCCTAACAGTGGGTCCCATTGTACATGCAATGTCGCCATCCTCCTTTGAACAAACATGTTTTGAACAATGTTTTCAAACACCTAATAAAAAACGATGTTTTATTTTAAACTGTTTTAAACACTGTTTAAAACACATGTTTTAAACAACTTGTGTTAAACATGCCAACCCTGGTCTCTTTGTTCTGGTGGTTTTAACATGTCAAATCTTTTGGCACACACCTTTATCTGAGATGTTTCAATTACCCAGCTCTGGCTGTGGCTTGTATCATACAGGCACAATCACAGTGTAGTGCCTTTCTGTATGTTGTGATAGAAGAGACTTCATAGGACTGAGAAGTCTCTGTCCAAGTAGGTAGTTGAGGCTACTGATATCATTTACAAACAAATGACACCTCATTTTTCCTAGGATTCTTTTGACTTGGTTCTATAAAATGTTCTACTGCATCATGGTACACTATCTCTCTACAATCAATTCTTAGCAATTCTTCAAGTAGGTGTACTTACTGTGCCAATTTTTATCAACATGCAATTTTGGTACATTTGTTTTGCACATAAGATATGATTCTGTGTGACTCATGTTAATAAGATTGTCCTTACTAATGCTCAGAAAAAATTGTTAGCAACACCAGTTACATTAGTATTCCAATTATTTTATACTATATGGGTCATGCCCTTCAACCCTACAAACCTGTTCTCAAGTAACATTTCCGCTTATCATATCATCATCACTTAATGATGATACCGCTTAAGATTGTCCTGATATATTAAGTATTTACCTATATTATGTACGGTTTATCCCCCTTGACCACAACAACGGCTTTACAAATTTGCATGATTATCATAATGATTACCGTAGTAGTAGTATGACTTGGTAAAAGGTGTGCCAAATACTATGTCCATGTTTATTGTATTGCAAAAAGATAATATTTAATGTTGATAAACTGATAGAGTGTGTTTATTGTCCACGTTTGTCACCTTTTTCATCTTCGTAATCAATTATTTTTTAAGCTTATTTTACCACTGCTGCTAAGCATCATGTTCAGGAGATTCCTTGTAATAGAAAATAATGAGTATTATTAACTATTAAGGATTTCAAGGTCATACCAATTGTTGAAAGTTATGTGTTATTCAAAATTCACTTTACGCTAATCAATAATGCTAGACTCAATGTACGTAAATTAAACAATAATTGAAGGTGATTTCCATGATTATTATTACAAATATTAGAGCAAATAGTTCTAATAATGCAGTCTCAGTTCATTTAAGATCTGTAGAAAAATGCTTATAACGAAACACATGTGCCTGTATAGGTTTACACAATTTGTACATTAATTGATTTACCAGTAGGTAGCGCTAACTGAACTTTTATATACTTAGTTTGTTTGTCTGTTTGTTAGAAATAAACATCAAGTCTGAATTATTCAACTAATTTTAAGTGAAAGAGAAACTATCTAACTGAGGTTTTAGTTAGACCATCCTTCTAACATATTGTACAGCAATATATTATGGTCAAAACTTTACTTCAATGGGTAACTCATTGAAGTAAAGTTGTCAAGTCAAGACTAAAGAAATATGTTCCTGCTGTCAATCTAAAAAGTTTACTTTTACTGAAACAAAACAAACTTTATAACTTTTACATTACATAAAAAGTTACCTATCGTAGCTTGGTGTAGTGTAACACTTGATAAACTCACAAGCTTCAGTGATTTTAACGTAATTCAATCGGTACTTACACAACCATGCCATAGGCGCCTTCGCCAATGTATTGTAGATTAGTGTATCTGGGCCCCACTTCGAACACCTGGCCACGAATGATCTCCGCGTTGGGATTACTGCTCGCGGCACCTGCAGCCTCGGCCATCGTGACACAGAGGGAAGCCACTTAACCAACGGTAACAATACTGAGTTCAGCATAAATTTTTAACACACACGCGACACTTGACTGGTGATTCCTCAGTCCACAATAGCCAAAACAAATTATTAATCGACCTACATTATCCACTACACGAACAAATCGTCCACTTGTCACTTGCTTATCATTCTCGCTAGCCTGTTTGCCCGACTTTTCATGGACACTCCCGTACAGACGCAGTACCGTTACAAAATGAACTCGATTTTTTTTTTCACCATCTCTGTTTCTCTATAGCGAAGCGTGTTCCATGTTCCGTTACTTTAGCATCTTTTCTATTATATGATGCTGTTTCCTTCAATTGACACGTATCAGACTGAGACGAAGCTATACATTAGTCAACTGTCAACATTACTGAAAGAAATATTGTCCATACTAGTTATGTCAGCTTGTTAAACATTGTAAAGTGAAATTTTAATATTAAATAATTTAGCAAAAAACTAAATAATTTAATTAAATTTACAGTAATCCAGAAGATAAAGCTATAGTTCTCTAGAAATTAAATATTTGTTAATGTCATTCTTTTGATCAAAGTGGCGAGACGAGAATATCAAGCCGTAGGAAATAACCAAATGTCAAATTTTGACAATAACAGAATGCTGTCATGTCATCATTGACATTTTGTTTATGACGTTTACGGTTTTGTCGAGATGGAATAGCTGTATTTTTTTTTGTATTACAAAAAACCAAATAGAACAAAGCTTTTAGACCTTATAGGCGTTATTTTTTGCGTTCAAATGAGTGAAAAATGTAATGGGCCTTAAAGTAACCCATTAACTTCAAGTAATAAAGGAACAGAGGGCCAGATTGACCTCGTCGACTGAATTCGAAGGACTATCGTGCAAATAATTTAGGTATGTCGGTTTGGTCAGCTAGTACAGCTGGAAATAATTACCACTCTGCATTGCCAGGCGGTCAATACGGTTCCTCTAACAATTGGTGTCCCAAATTAAGCAAGGTATGATATAACTTTAGTTGCATGTAGTGCTATATTTTGTTTTGCTTATTATACATTAAGATTTGATTGCAAATGAAAACTATAATTACTGTTTACTAGTAATTGTTCTACTGGAATATCAGTCGTGTGGTCGTGCGGCGCACTTCACACGCGCGTTTAGTTAGTAGACCCACTGACCGTATCTTTGATAGTATTCTCATTTATAAAATGTTTTAACTGAGTGATTACTTAGTCATTTGATTTGTGCTTAATGCATTCATAGTGCTTCACAGTGCTAATTGAATTTTCTACCTTGTGGTTCATAGTTTCATGCTAATTGTTTAAAGGTTAGATTTTATTTTACTGATTTTCCACATTCGCAAGCTTAATATTTGTTTTTAACTTTATTGACAAAGCTTAAATACTTAAATAAAACAAAACTATATTGAATCAAAACTATATTATGTCTGCATATATTTTTGAATAGCCTAGTGTTACTTGTTGTTATCAATTTATTCTCATATAATTATGTATCTGAACCATCATAAAAACCATTCATTAATTTATTATAATTCTAACCTTTAATTTAGCTTATTATTATAAATATTATAATTGCATGCAGTATTCAAGTTTGTGTTTTAAATTGATTGTTTTTTTTTTTTCTATTTTGTTCCACAAGGTGTTGATGACAGGTATTTAGCGAGCATTTTGATCAGTTTTCTGACACACAGAAGAAGATTGTACTACTTATAATTATCTAACAACAGTGAGTTGACTATGGCTGTTATTGGTATCAGGGCTTCGGTTATGCATTGGTTTTGTAGAAAAAAATCCATATATCACATGCTTAGAAAAACATCCTAAAGTGTATTTTTCTTAACTTGTTTCGTTTGGTCAACAAATATGTTGATTTTGAAAATATTTATTTGTTCCATTCAATTGGTGAATGATTCCATGGAAACATGGTCAACTTTTGCATGCCTATATCTGTCTTTAGTATGTTTAATATAAAAAAAAAATATTTCCATAGACTCATCCAGATAATTCGAAGTAATTTTCGAAAAATGATTTCAAAGAAACAAGAAATTCATAGCATACATTATTATTATGATTCTTAAATTAAAAGTAACACTGTGTTCCTATCTAACTTAAATACTGTGATTGATGTGTAAACTTATAATGGCCGTACCATGTTTGTTCACGAAACAAGAAAGGTGAGGAAAAATACATACATATTACCAAACGGTCTCCAGATAATATATATAATCAAGGACAGTAACCGATTGGCCTGTGGTACAGCTTTTTTTATCTCAATGCCATTCAGAGCTTTATCATAACATAAACATACTATAATATGTAATCAGTTGATATAATGACATGTATTGGTCAATACAGATATTTGTAATAAAACTTTGTGGTTGAGGGTTCATCTTTTATCCCCAATCTGATACATTCACCATCATTTACCTAGCCTTTTCCTGATTATATTATTGATTGTCAGCTTCCAGTCTAAATTCGTTCATTCTTTAACCTACTTGAAATTTATAACAAACTCAGTTACTGGTACTGGCACCCCTCACTTGTAAAATGTAAATATATTTTATTTATAATTGATCAATGTGTGATATATGGATGACATCTTGGCTGTAATTAGGGCTTGGTGGAGCTGCTTTCTAAATAACTTTTAGCAGAATTTTAAAATCCTAATTATAATTCACATAAATTACTAAACTATGTGTCTTTCACATACATTAGTAATTTGTAACTTATTACTATGCAATGTACTGTTTAATAGATTTGACATTCTTTATCAATTCGGTTGAAAAGGTGTTTTGTAGCACACATAAATTGGTCTTTACAAGAGGTAAAGACCATTTTTTTCTAGTCAGAACTGGCAGTCATTAATTGACTTCCTATTTATGACAAAGCGTAATGTGTCATTGCCACACATCCAATGGCATAGTAGTAAGTTTGGGCCGACGTAAAATTGGCTATGCGCGACTTGCCAAAGAAATATCAACCTTGTACATATTGAAATACAGTAAAAATATTTTGAGAGCGGATTACACGCGGTAGAGTTGATAATTTTTTACTTTATTTCAATTAAACTCAGGTTGATGTCTTTTGGTGGTTAAACCGCGTTTCGCCAATAGTGCGCCGGCGCTGGCCTAATAGGGGTTGCTTGTGTTGCTAGGTGAGATAAATGTTTAGATTAGAAGCTTTTTTTGTTTTAGTATTTTACTAGTGAAACTGTGGATAGGAATTTATTGGTTAATCCTCAACCTAACAATCGAAATTTTGCCATTATTTTTAAAGGTGATTGGTATTTTACATCTCATTTGGTTTCAACTAATTAATAGTCCTCTCATTTTCGATAATATTGTTTCCTGGACATTCTTCCAAAGAACTAGCAAAGCTATTGAGTCTATGCGAAACCGGATGACACTATCCTATGCTTTATAGCTATTTCTTACACAATGATAGATCAGAAATTGCCCTAGGGCCCTGTTTCTAGTGACAAAATTTATTGACCCGGAATCGGGTAGAAATCATGTCCAAGCAATTAAATACAACTTTGGTTCAGACGACGCGACTGGACACCACCTGGACATACGCCGGTTTTAGGCACACCTGAAATGAAAAAAACCCAAATACAAAAAGAAAACGAAGCTACAGTCACAGTCACATGGAATAATAACTGTGGAAGTACCGTAGTTGCCCATTCCAAAGCGTATGTATATTTCTCTGTGGAGAAGAACGGACATAAAACTCCATGGACACTCTTATTTGTTCGCTCAAACCGATTCTGCGTGCATAATAGTATAGGTACTTACTTCCTTAATGTATTTGTGTAATTGTCCTTTAATTTGTTCATAATAACAGGTGTGTTTCCTACTATGGTTTTTTGTCATGGTGGTCCCATGGGTTTTCAATGTTTTTGTCTCATTAATCACTAGTAAGCGCAAATCGCGATTAAATTACTGTATTATTAGTTTTTTTACATGTTTTGTGTCTTATTTATTTATTTGTAAATAATCAGAATTGTTTTCCTAAAATTGTCTTAAAACATTTATGTATTTTATCCATATTTGATGTGTAATTGTTGTGTTTTGTAATACTCATGTTTTATATTTTATTATTCGTATAAACTGATAGCACCCTAATCTGGGTCTTCCAGAGGAAATCACTGGCTATGGTCGTTTAAAAATATCGGATTTCCGTCAAATTTTATTCTTTAAATAATGTGAACATTGTAACATGACTGTGTAACATTTCATGCCCCCACGATGCATCCATAACTAAAACATGATTTTCCCATTAAAAGAAAGGAATAACACGGCTTATGGTCCCACTACCGGCGATAAGCGAGCATGGCAGGGCAGCAACTAAGAACAAGTTCTTTGGCAGAGTTCTCGCACTGATGGATCCCTTTTACTGGCCCAGACTCCACCAAAGTGGAGACGAGCGGAGTCGAGAGAATACGTGTGGGAATCAACTATAATATTCACTTTCGTTGAAACCCCCATAGCGTCTCCCGTTCTCCTGTGATTGGTTGAATCTTGCACATCTCCGCACCGCTCAGCTCGTCTCCGTTTTCATGGGGTCTAGGTCTTACAATATTTAATTTTATACGTTTCTTAGACCTAGATAATAGGCCATACTGCCATAACCAGCAATAAACCTCGCTTTATCTTCAGTGGTGGAACAGGGGCCTAAATCAGCCTCACAATATAACAAGGTGTTGGATTAGTCAGTTGAGCGATAAATGTTAACATATTCTAATATCGGCAGCAGCACCTGATGTCGGGTGAGACTCCGATTCAATCGGCCGATGGCTTCCACACGCCAGCGTACTTATCATGGAGGAAGCTTCAGCTCAGCCGAGCCAAGCTCAAAGCCTCCAGCAAGACTTCTGCATTGCTCTCTGGATTTGCTATGGTACGTTTGTTTTTATTGTTAACTTTAAAAGTATGGTCTGTTTCAAAGGTATCTGATAAAAATGTAAACAAATTCGAATGAAATCTTCACGCAGTCACTCGCTTAAAACAGATCCACATATTATATGTTTTTTTGATCCATTTAAATACCTTTTACATCCGATAGTTTTGGAACAGCCCTTAGACTACGGGAGTAAAGCACAAGTATATCTCGCTGAAACCGTGTTTTTTGTGAAAGTACCTTCACCTTCTTTTGTTAAGGTTATCATAATTATCACCCAGGTGAACCACGAAAACGTTTTTTCCCGTGGTACCCCCAGGTGGACCACGGGTAGGTAAAAATAATTTCCCGTGGAACACCCAGGTAGGTGGACCACGGGCAAAAATAATTGCCCGTGGTTCACCCAGGTGGACTAAGCAGGTGGACCACGGGCAATAAACGTGATAAATTAGTCTATGTGTCACTTTACAGTCAGTTAACTAGCGCTGCGCAGAAAATCCGTCATCTGTTATTCCATTGCTGCAGCTGCGTGACAAAGCGAAAATCCAACGAAAACTCTTTCGCATTTTGTTGTAAAAGTAAAGATAAAAAAATTCGTTTGGATTGTATTTACTTGTTACTCATCACGATTTAACGGCTGAAAAGAATTTAGACCTGCCCCCATATACGCAATCGTTTCGATGATGATGATAATGATGATTCGGAAAGTCCAATTGTCCATCTCGCTTGATTTCCTTATGAAAAAAAAAAGATAGACAAACGATTTGTCGAATCGAAGCGTTTGTGAACACGAGGGCTGAACTGGATTAATCTAATAGGCCAGGCACTTTTTAACCAGGTGCCTGTACTAGTTTCCCTAGGATAGAAATGAAACCGTGGATATCAGATAGTTATTAATTACCCAGAAACCGGTTTCGCTTATAACTTGTTATAAACTGCCGACTCATACACATTAGCGCTTAATCGTTAACAATGTTAGTGCATTTTATATGATAACATAATGGCTGGATTAATGAAGGCTCAAACTTTGAAGTACATACTTACATAATGGTAGCATTTAAAATGAGGATTAAAGTTGTATTCCAATTAAATAAACAATATATTGTTTCTTATCGCAGACTAGACAGGCTATCAAAATATTTCCATGACATAATTGTCTAGATAACAGTTAATATCGATATCGAAAACTAACCAGTCACTGTTGTCAACAGGTAGCAATGGTAGAGGTGCAACTAAATCCACCTGAAAACACAAAAGTGCCTAACGAAATGCTTGTAGCATTCACTGTGTGTACAACTCTACTAGTAGCTGTTCACATGCTAGCGCTTATGATAAGCACATGTATCCTGCCGAACATCGAAGCTATCGGAAACCTCCACAGCATATCACTGGTCCACGAATCACCGCACGAACGACTCCACTGGTACATAGAGATAGCCTGGGCCTTCTCCACACTCCTAGGCCTCATACTCTTCCTCATAGAAATAGCTATACTCTGCTGGGTGAAGTTCTACGATCTGAGTCCGACTGCGGCGTGGTCCGCTTGCGTCGTTCTCATTCCAGTCATGATTGTGTTCCTAGCATTCGCCATACACTTCTATATGTCCTTAGCAAGGCACAAATACGAGGTCACAGCTACAGGCATCAAGGAACTGGAATTGCTCAAAGAACAGATCGAGATGGGGGACCATGATGCTCGTATGAATAATTTGACGTTGCTCGACCAAAGTAGTCGCATCGTGTGATTGCCAATGTGTGTGTCCTTCCTATGCCGTTTTTGGAAAGTTATTATTACCTTTTGTTTGTGAGTGTACACCATTGATTATTTAGGTAAGTTATGTACTTAGATTGTTAAGATTGTACTTATTGTGCCAACTTACAGGTTACACAGGAAGTTACAATCTTATGAGCGCTATTATTGCTCAGGAGCTAAAGGGCCTAAAGAAACTTAGCGGTGGCGAAGCGACATTATTTCACTAATGAAAATGTCCAATGTTTTTGTTATAAGTAATGTCTCGTACGTTTTATCCCTGTAGTAAGGTTTTTTTTTTACATATAATTATGTTTCGCGGTATCATCATGTCTTTCAGCTTTGTAACTTGGAGGCTGATTAACGTTGTACGAAAAATAACCAACATGTAGGACTATTGAAAAGACAGCTCTTCTTTAAGAGGCTCTCCTTGGTTATTTTGATGCTTCCAAAAATCCTCATCTTCCATTGTTGTTACC
The DNA here is from genome assembly GCA_949316265.1 of Diarsia mendica. Taxonomy (NCBI): domain Eukaryota; kingdom Metazoa; phylum Arthropoda; class Insecta; order Lepidoptera; family Noctuidae; genus Diarsia; species Diarsia mendica. Next base: position 19,921,728 of record OX438897.1, read on the forward strand.
GCGATCCATTATTTTCTCGTAAGTATGACAAAATACAAGTCGATTAAAGTCACTTAATGTTCCGATATTATTTTTGGAGGTCAGGAACTTTGGCAGCAGTTTTAAATGATTTCGCGAATAGGTAAAATAATATCTCACATGTGTTTTAATTTTGTTCTTGTTTACTTAAAATCTCATTTAAATACAGGTAGTAGAAAATCAAAAGTATAGAAAACTAGTTTTAATATGGTTAACGAATCTCTGTAAATAAAAACATATAATATAACATTTTTAGACGTGACAAGCTCAATAAATATCGATCGATAAATGCCAACCGATCGGCAATTGGCTATACTTACATTGAGTAATTAATACCATTAAATTGGATCGAATCAATCCTCGAGGTATAGGACATCACTCCAATATAATCAGCATAGTTGGAAGAACAGCCAATTAATCATGAACTTTGTATGAGCCACTACAGAGAGGTCAAGCTCAATCTGTAACTCTTGTTGGTCCCAGAGCCAATCATTCAGTTTCGTCCAGTACCACGCAATTAATTGTTTTCCGTAGTTGATTGAGTTCTTCCGGACATCATAATTTCAAGCCTTGACGTAAAATACTTACTTAAATCTTATTCTAGGCAGACTACTGATTACTTCAAAGTTTCCGCAGTCTCGTCTCTAGCCTACATGATAGTGCATTATCGACGTCCCTTGTAATCCATCCACTCAGTCCCGCTCCCGGGTCTGTGTTTTTAAACGGTTTTATTTAGCTCACCCCGTTTGTTTTATTCTTGGATCAAATTTAGTAATTCAAATTTCACCCTCTTCCTGTCAACCGATTAATCTGAAATTTTGTATACACTTTGGATTTTTTTACGTCAAAGTAGGATGTTCAGGGACTTCGCCGTTTAAAATAGCCAGGCCGGACGGACACGGACCTTGAAATATGTGGATTGACCTTTACTATTTCTTTTTTTTTCTTTATTGTTTACTGGATTATTTTTATACCTAACACTTTTTTTTTTAAATTCATGTTTCAAACAATTTATTAAATATTTTTGAATAAATACAATGAACAGTGTTGCAATATTTTGTAGTAGATTGGTAGAAATGAATATACATAGTAATAGTAGGGTCTAGGAACCTACGTTTAAAGTCAATTTCAGCTTTTATTCAGACATAACTATAGTCGTGCTATTTATATGTATTGAACTTTGAAGTCCTTATATAAGGATAGTAATGGTTGTAACTAAATGGTCATACATTTTGACTCAAAAATATTTAGATATTTTTTTCCCGTACTTATCTATATTTTTTTTTTGTAAAAACAAATCCTAGTGCATGTATTTAAATTAACATTTCAATCGCTCACTAACCAGGCAAAATATTAGGTAAATTAAGACTCCAAAATGGTACCGTACCTATATGCTTCAGATGTTAACCGATTCATTGCTACATCATTTGACTTGATATTTTCTACCTAGTCTATGGTAGGTACTTATTTTTATGCATGGCTACACCTAGTCGGACGTGATCGCTCCGAGGCTTCACGGCAGATCGGAGTGCCTAATGTACCGTAAATGTCACCGGAGTTATATTACAACCACAGGGAAGGCCAGTAAGATGCCCTACTAATATTTCTCAATAAAAAGATAATGTAACAAGAATCCAGGAAGCCTCTCCTAAGATGAAACTGTTTTAAAAACACCAGTTCAATTCATCACAAAATAAACATTGCAAAAACTTGCGTAAATCGTACTTCTAGAAGCCTGATTTTTAGGATGTTTACCTTGTTAGTAGGGGAGACTGGGTACACTTGATACCTCTGGGACACATGGTACATTTATTTTATAAACCAACCACGCTTACCAGACTATTTAATATCTATACCATATCTATACTATACCATAGACAAACAGGGTTGCTAGTTTTGAATAGTCTAGCAAGCGTGGTTGGTTTATAAAATAAATATGTACCATGTGTCCCAGAGGTATCAAGTGTACCCAGTCTCCCCTACCTATTCTATTACTTACATTATTTTGTAATTTTAACAAGAAACCGTTTGCCAAGTCGCACGTTGATTAAGTATGTACTAAAAATGGAAACGTGCTCAAATAAAATAAAAATGCGATAACTAATAAACTAGCGCACGACGCAACGTATTGACTTTGTAATAGTTCTGCTAATTATGTATCAATAGGTATGTAATGTAGTATTATTACAGTTCTTATTACATAATAGCGCTTGGTGACAAATATTTAAATTGATAAAATGCAGGTAAGAAATAATTTTAATATATAATAGACGATGACTCCCATGCATGAGGCATTAGTAATTTTTCGTGGTCTATCGCGAGGCTGATTCACGGTCATATTGGCATGAAATTGGTGCCTATACTCCATCCATACCATTTTATAAGAAGCTCCCAGTTAAATTGTACAATATCACAAAGAACAAATTAAGTGTGATGAGAAGTTGCCAAGTCATTTGCAATGAATCGATGAATTTGATACCAGTGTACCTTATTTTGTTCAGAAACAAGTTGTATACAGTACCTATATATGTACCTACATTAATGATAAGCCGATAACGTAGGGCAATAATATGATATTGACTGTATTTATTACTTAATCCAATAAGTACTGTGATATAATAATGAATGACATTAATAAATCTGTTAATATATAATTTTTAGTATAAGTATATAAAATGTTCATCTAAAGTAACCTGTAGAATTTTGTAAGGATAATTTACAATGTTGTTATTTTTAATGATCTTGTAAAAACACTTAATTACATTTGATCGATGCAGAATTGGAGGTTTTTGTCTATGTTCCCTACCTTCGCATGCAACCACAACTTACTTTTCTGCAGCAGAGCCTTTGGGCATTTTAGTTGATGCTGGAATAGAAAAAAAAAATATTAGAAGTGTTATGAATTTATGATCAAGAAAGTTACTAAGAGAAAATAATAGAGCAGAGGAGTTCAGAGGAGTGACCCTCGTTAAATAAAAGTTTTTCCTTTTTTTTTTCGATAGGCCGCACATAAAGGGGGGTAATCTCCGGAACTAATGATGCAATTCTATTTTTTTCTCTGGCCGCTGGCAACTTTAATCGTGTAGGTATGTTAAAAGGCCATGTACCTTTGATATTTATATCATGCATATAAATATTAGTCGAGCTGTCACATTTTTTTCGGACGAAGTTGGAGTTGTAAATAAACAAATATCCGTAGAAGAATATTGTCCTTCATAGAAATCAAGTTTTAGTCCCAAACTTGATTCAGCTGAGCTCATTATGAGGTGATGAGGTCATCAGTTTGTTTAGGAACAAGGAAAAGTGCTTAGTTATTAATTCTTTTATATATTTTGAACGTTACGCCTGTGTTCTATGAGTAGTGGCAGAAATGTAGTAGGTAGACAGTGACACCTACAACAGCGGGTCGGGTTGATGGTAGACCCCTGCCCTAATATTATTACCTATACTCTTTTGTAGACCCTCTATAGCGATGTCTTGTGTTTAGTATAGTACACGTACTATCGTGGAAATAATCCAACTTTAATTTCTATAGACTTCTTTCTTCCTTTTGCAGGCCCTCGATCTGTGCAAAGCGTATGTTCATTTAGTTCCCTCCTTGCCCCTTATAATTATTAGGTCATCGACACATCTTGCCATGCAATGAATGTGACGAGCTAAAATTAGCCTTAAAACCTCTCAAATAGGTAATTCAATTATGTAGCTAAATAAATATATAATTGTTGTCCCTACAGAATTTCGGCCCACGTTTTTGTTAAAAGTTTTTTCGGACGGTCAACACTTTTTGCGATGTTATTGACTTTTCATGGAGCATTGTGTTCAAAGTTATTTGGAAAATTACCAGTTGCCATTAGCACTGTTTTCACCAATACTAGGTCCTACCTACTTCAATGCCTAAATATTCTACCCTCCTGCATTTTCAGCGCTCTGGTTGAAAAGCATTTACGGCAAGCGGCCGAATCATACGGAAAACTGTAAAACGGGGTGAATAAGGACTAAAAATTGAACGGTAGGTAGATACCTATTTGAAAGTTAATAAAGTAATTTGTGCATGTAATCTCTGAATGGTTAGTAAAGGTGTAGGTACATAATAGTGCACCACATTTTGCCAGTTATATTTAAGAGGGTATGGTACCTCAAACGCGAGTTTTATAATGCGTAAAAGTATATGATTCACTGCAGTAATCAACATCAGAAAAATATATGATATTCTTCAGGATATATGCTAGTGCCATAGTGTTGTGAAAACATAATACAACTAACTTTGCTCGATAGAAAAAAATCGCGAAGATACCTCTAAAAATTTCTTTTAACGAGTAAAAACCATACTAAAATACATGTCATCGTTCTGATTTTTTTGCCAAATAATTCTACAAGCAACAAACTAAGGTCATAGTGTTTTACTTTTTTAGTCCAATCAATAGTTTTTTTGTAAATCGCAAAATACCACTAATTTCGCACTATTCGGCCGCAGCGAAAGACGTAACAACCGCTTTGTAGTGCAAGCTGATTAGAACTTTATTCTAACAGTATTACAAGCGAAGTTTGAACCACCACAAATAGGGTTGCTAATCTGAGGTAGCATACGCTCTTAAGTTTCATGTGTAATGGGCCTACTACTAGGGATTGCAATCGAATATTCGAAGTATTCGAATATACATTTGAAATTCATATTCGAATAGTAAATTATAAAATATTCGAACATTCGAATAATATGTACCACAGCAATTAAGGTTACAACATTATTTTCACTTTTCTCGCTCTAAAATTCGTCTTTATGTCGTCGACCGGCAGTCACAGGGTGGTGTTGGGTCTATCGTCCACAACCCAGGTAGGAATTTTCCGTCATTAAGACGTTACATCAAGGTCGGTCACTGACGTAACAGACGTCCGGGGATGACGTCTGAGGGCCCTCGTAGTGACGTTAAAATGTCACGGGCACACGACGTCATATTTGACGTCGTGTGGTCGTCTCCCACTTACGTTTGTGGGACTAATGAGAGGACGTATGGACGACCAATTTGGTACCTATGAGGGACCAAAAAATTACCTAGATGCGACGTCCAGAAGACGTCTTCTAAACTAAAATATGACTTGTTTACGTCTTTAAAAGAACCTATAAAAGACGGTAAATTTTCGTGCGTACCAGGGATCATATATGTGACAGTGATAAGCTAACTCCAGAAAATTAACCAACAAATTATGTTTAAGAAATGCGCGCTTGTTCTAGGTAGGGTTGGCACAATGTGTAGTGTAAACATCACACTATCATTAAGAAAGTAAATGATACCATTTTTTTAGACAGTTAACAATTTATTACAATTTTCAAATGATTATGCATAGTAGAGGTACATCTATGTTATATACATTTCTAGCGGCCGCAGTCGCCTGTATTTCCTTTACAATCTCAAGTTTTATGGCCCTTGTCCGTCTTTGCATCTGCCGGTGACCTACATCTACCTTATGTTTGTAAGGAATTTTTGTAATTTTATCACTCATTGCTTCTTAGCCGCCTTCGTGCATGCAGTCTTCAATATCATTATTATTAAATCCTAGTCCTGGTGGACGAGTTATTTATTTGTGATTAGTTTTATAGATGCTGACTGAAATTAAAATTATTTTGATATTAATTCAAATGTTAATTTAAATTTTACTGTCTAATTAATGTAATCAATGAAAGTGGCAACTTGGTACCTATCTGAGCTTGCTTTTCTGCAATGAAATTACACACATTATAATATTGTTGTATTATTGTACAAGGTCAATATAACCACAAAGAAAACAATATATACCTTATTTTTCACTTATTGCTGTGCCTCTTCAGCCGTTCCGGTGCATGTTTTAGCCAAACTTTTATGCAGTCTTCTATATCTTTATTATTTGATCCTGGTGATGACCATTTGATGCTCTCTGAAAATAAAATTATTTTTGTATCAATTGTAAAAGATTTAACTGCCTTATAATTAATGCATACCTACAAAACTTACAGACTACACACAAACAGTAGACACGGTCAGTTTTTATGTAATTAAATTATAACATACATACATTCCTAAATAATATTATTGTACCTATATTGTATGAAGTTACTATTATCACAGACAATGATTTATTATTATTATGGAGCATACCTATTATCACAGATTTGAGCTTCATATTGCAAAACGGTATTTTTGTTGATCGCTTGCCATAGAAGTTATATTGTGAAGCAAGCCAGTCGATCATTATATGCTTCAACACTCTGTACACTTTAGTTGTAACATCTCGTCCTCCTAGGGAGCTTAAGTATCGAATCTGAAAAAAATATTTAAATTTTCTTATGAATGCATCTCATAATTAATATAATCAGTAGCCTATTGTATGTGTCCACTATTGGAACATGCCAAAATTTGGGTTTTAGATGGTAATAAACTGGAATGGAACTCATAAACATTTATGTTGGTAAGTCTGGCTTGAATATATATGTAAAAAAACAAATATATTACTAAAAGTTTTGAATTGTCTTCATCTTGAAGATAAGTTTCTATTTCTGATATGTCTTCAGAGGTTTCTAAAGGGAACTTGATATTAGGTTTCAGTGGTGGTGCGGCATCTTGAGTGGTTTCTTTCTTTAGAAGTGAGATTATTTGCTCATTTTGGGCTTTAATACTTGCTAGTACTCCAAGCACTTTTTCTTCAAAACCTTAAAGAGAGCAGAACAGAAAAAATAATTTGGCAATACTTGTGAGGCTATAGACAAACAGACAGACACACTATAGCCTCAAACTTATAACAACACTCTTTTTAGTTGGGGTTCAAAAGCGAAAGTAACTATATCTTTTTTACTTCATCATGACTAAACGGCTGAAAGGATTTTGATGGCATGGATTTAGTTTATATCATAAGAAGGACAATAGCTACTTTTTAACTGAGGTACTATGTGGACAAAGCCTCTGGTAGAAGGTAGTTAACTCTATTACAAACAATTTTCTTGCAGTGTACAGGATGGATAGGCTGGCAATAATTATGTCACAGTTTTGATTCTGTTCTTAGCTAGTTCTTAGATAGTGGCTGTATTGGCCAATCAGTAAGCCGAAAAGCGACAGAATCTATTCTGTGATGTTGGTGTCAGCTTTTAGAATCTTCTTTTACCTGTGTTTTTCTTTGTATGACTTCCAAATGCACAGGATGGTGAAGCAAACACTCTCTGAGGAGTATTTTGGATCACTGAATCCAATTCAAACTCATTTAGATTGAAAGCATCTTCATTTCTTATTTCATCATCAAATCTGGGATGTGATCTAGATGCCAAAGCAGTATATGACTTTATGTTGCTAGAGACTGCACAGGATTTCAAAACAGGAACTCTCTTAGCTGTATTTTTGTTTATTTCATTTCTGAAAGATGGTGAAGAATCTCTTCTGGGAGTATTTTGGATTACTGAATCTGAAGAGTCACTTAGATTTAAATCGTCATTTCTTGTTTCATCAACTCTTTGGTGTAATATAGGTGGTGAAACAGTAACTGATTGTTCATTCTCAATACCTGTAATGTAACAAAAAAAAAAATTAATACTGGCAGCAGATATTGTGAGTGAAGTCATAAGCAAACAGTTTATAGATTCAAATGTATACAGTTAGCATTACACTTACGTTTTGCAAAATGCTTTTTCAAAGGTGGTGGATTATCATCATCATCACTGGAAATGTAACGTTTCGTTCTTACAGCTCTGCGTTTTGGCCTTTCTGCTTCGGTCTCTGCATCAGTTTGTACATCTGATGTTACCTCTGATAATTTTAACTTTTTCTTAGCCTTTTCTAAATCATCTAAAAAAAAAAGAATGCACCGGTCAGCGTTAAACCATTGTCATGCAGTTAATAAGCACAGATTGAAAGTAAAGTCTTCCTATGGGAACTTGATACTGACATATAGATGCTGATAAACTAGGTACTTTAATAAACTGCCAAGTTGCCAACCAAAGATTTGAAACAAAAGCCCCACCATGCCACATCAGGACAGACCAACCACAGATTGCATTTTATGTAATGCAATTGAAGTAATAAACATGCAGAAGATCATAAGATGCAGACCATAACCAACACATAGATACTGTAGAAACCAAAGATTTTAAAACCAAAACCTCCACCATGTGTTTTTTTTTGGTTTGTTAAACAAACTAAACACATATCCGCCCCCAAGGATACTCACTGACCCATATTGCATTGTAGGTAATGTAAGAGTAAGAAGTAGGTAAGTACTAAACATGTAGCAGATGCAAAATTGCATTCCAAACTGAACTGACCGTGGGGTGTAGGAATAATCAGCGAACGAGGCTCTGGTGAACCATCTGCCAACAGCAACACCCCTCGAGCAGCGTGCCGTATTACGATACAAATCCCCCCTTTTATTGGAAGACCTATCTTCAGCAGTGGACTTCTGTGGGTTTTTGATGATGATGAGATTATTCAGGACCTCTTAATTATTATCTTCATCTTTATCACTTACCAGTTTCTGCAAAGATGCGCTTTACACCATATAATTTCCAGTTATCATCAGGGGAATTGTCGATATTTTGGGTAAGTAGCCGATTATATGCTTTTCCATCTTTAATCGGCGGCCAATGTACTTCGCGGCGCCGTGGCGTAAGCCATTTGTTAAGTACAATGGATACACTGCCACCGTCAGATTCGTCGAATTGGATAACCGAATACATACCTAAGGTCAATGTGGGCAAATCCGTCATACTTTTTTGAAAGTCGAATTTGGTTAACTAAATCTGGTACACTTACTACTTTATTATAAATTTGATGGTTGTAAGCGATACAAAATTTTATTCTCTTGTATACCATCCATTTTAAACAACATAACAGCCATCCACATGTAACTAACAAGGTTTTTTTAAAAGTCTGTCGTTAGACGGATTTTCCCGACGATTGGGGGCAAATCCGTCTAGTAGCAAATTTGCCTCGAGTTACGCCGTTTTATCAAACTATGCAATTTGTAAACAAGTAAATGCAGATGATGAAGAAAAATGTTTTTTAACATCATAAAAATAAGGTTTATTTTACGTTTTACACCCTAAAATCTTTTTTGGGGGCTATTCCGGCCTATTTTTAGAACCAGGGACTTCAAACCTTTCTAAAAAGTTTGAAAACTAAATATTTTTATTTATCAGTTTAATTTTTCAGGTACATTGAAACAATCCTATCTTATTATGACAATGGTATTTATGGTATTAACTTAAATAAACAGGGTTATTTTTAATGAATTCGGTTAGGTATAATAGTAATAATAATAAATTCTTTAATTGCAAAACATTTTACAATATTTGCTCCAGAGCTAGATATTAAATATCTGTATTTCAGGAGTCAGTTTCTTCTTCCTAATAACGACACAGTCGCTGCCCCGGAGGAGTAGTGTCTCGTTCATAAAGCACATGACTTTAGTGTTTCAGAATACTTTTGTGACGAAAACTGTAAAACGCCTCGATTTATAAGTATTATTAATTCATTAATTGGTAAATTCCTTTATGTTGTGAAACTGTTTTTGTAAAAATAATTACAAAAAAAATAATAGTTCAAACACCCAATTGTTAGTTACCAGTGGACTTTCAAAGTATAAACTAAAAATAGGAAGGATGAAAAGGTTGACGACATCTGCAATGGGGTAATTCCTGTATATGACGATTTAGCCCCTTCGAAATTAGACGGATTTTCCCACTTGAACATTCTGAGGTTACGTATTTTTTTTAACAATTCTTTCTGTATCTACTGGTTTATACTCAAAACAAATAGAAAAATCCGTTGAAACACTTATTAAACTACATGTTATGCATACTCAGAAAGTCGTAACTTGTAAAATTTAATATTTATCTTATAAGAAACGGCGGCACGCCACACTTGAGTTTCGAGTTCGTAGCACAACTAAACTTCAAATGCATTTTTTGACAATTGTAGACAACCTTGCTCCATCTACGAATCATAGTTAGAACTAAAAACTGACCCTGTTTTATCGACCGAACCAGTAACAGCGTAACTATTCTGGAATGAATAGTAAACGAATGTGTATGGAATAGCCCCGTAGACGGATTTGCCCACATTGACCTTACAATAATATTGGATTTCACTATAATTCAATAAAAAAACCGTTTAATAAACTAGATAATTCACCATCCATTGTACAATGTCTAAATTAGTGTTGCCAACTTTATTTTTACGAACCCACCAAATGTGAGTTCGTGTGAGTAAACCACTAAACCTATCGGTCTCGCAAACCACCAGAAAACCATTAATTCAACTCAACCAATTCCGTGCTAAGTGCTCATACCCCTAAATGTTATTTGGAAATAAAACAACAATATTGTAAATAGAAATAAGGATTTATTTTTTAATCACAAATTAGAACTGCCTACTAACGTTGATCATCTCCAGATTCGAAGAGTCGCTTTCATTCCATGTGTCTAATTTCCATTTTTTTGCACTACACTATTTGGTAATATATTGTTATTGCAGCATTTGCTTTCACGTGCTAAACCAGCACGAATTGTGAGAATTGAAGATAGAAGCTCTATCTTCATCCGGTTTCTCTGTTTAGTCTTGACAACGTTCATCATGCTAAACAAACGCTCTACATCAGCATTAGAGTGCGGTAAAACCAATAAAGATATAACAAATGTCGCAGAGTATTTTTGAAAACGTACTAGGTTTTGGTGGTTGTTGTGATACCCTATGTGTACCACTAACTGAAGCAATCAGTCACTAAATAGAAAAATTCACTAGTCACTAAATCCAATATTTTTTTGCTAATAGAATAGTCTAAACCACCAGAACTAGTGGAAAATCTACTGAGTTGGCAACACTGGAATCTATTCTATTCTATTCTATTTTTATGAATGGCAATTGTGCCGATGTCGACAATTCTGCCAATGTCAAATGTGGAATGGAGAAACGTGTGTGGAAAGCATTAAAAAATAAAATAATTTAGATTATGAAAAATAAATAAAACAAACTGTACGTAAAGTGTAACTTGTCGATAAGTGTTAATAAAAAATATACATATAAGAAAATAAATACCTATTATTTGTAATATAAAAAGCACGGGCGGGACAACACCAGCCAACAGTGATGCGTTCAAACTAGGTAAAAGCGTCAGGACAGCCCGCGAAATTCAAATTTTCTTACGATTTTTTCAATATGCAGGCCAGCTAGGTTGTATATTGATTAAAATATGATTCGCGGCTGTAAGACTGTATAACCCGGTTCATTAAAGAAAGGAATCTAAAATGGCAACACATGGCATGTCCTCTCGCTCGCTCACTATAGTGTGCGAGCGTGAGGACATGATAAAAACCGCCATTTTAGATTCCTTTCTTTAATGAACCGGGTTATAGTTACAGAGTTATAATCATCAAATCATAAATTCCAAGTACCAAGTTCATAGAGGTCGAGGAACGTATTTATCAATTAAACAGTCGTTAAAAAAACTAAAAAAAAATTGAATTTCGCGGGCTACCCTGGAGCTGGAGTATCCACCAAGATAGTGATCGATCAGTGATGAGACCCAATCATTCGTCGCAAAAATATTTTTTAAGGTGAATCCTTCAACCAGCCCGCGAAATTCAAATTTTCTTAAGTTTTTTGCAATTTGCAGGCCAGTGATAGGTTGTATGTTGATGAACATTTGATTCGCGGCTGTAAGACATATGTAGTTACAGAATTATAATCATCAAAATCATTATTACAACCCTCCGAGCTCATGTAACTCCCAAGAATGATTATTTCATCAAAAGGTCATTCTTGAGAGTTACATGAACTTGGAGGGTTGTAATGATGATTTTGATGATTATAATTCTGTAACTGCATACGTCTTACATCCGCGAATCATATTTTCACTAACATACAACCTAGCACTGGCCTGCAAATCGATAAACACGTAAGAAAATTTGAATTTTCGCGGGCTACCGTGAACATCAACCTTAATTCACAGATTAAGAACTTCTAGGGTTGTCGTAGGACTCGTAGGTATGTCGAAATGTAGGGAATTTAATAACAGACTAAAATAAAGAGTCAGACCATCAGTACTTTAGTAAGTATCCACCATTATGATTAGGTCAGGTATGTCACGATCTTTTCCTTGGGTCCCCAGGACCGAGGACAGTCAACGCATATTTTAGTCTGGTGGCCCGTGGCTCCCAACACGATGATTCAATAAAAACAAGGATCACCTTAGCATCCAGAGGGTTGACTTTCATCAGCATCATGAACATTACGTATGACCCCCACTCAGCTATGAGTGGGCCAAATGTTTTTATATAGAAATACCACAAACTGTCAAATTTTTGCAACTAATTTTGAACCTAATGTTTAACGGTTTAAGGTTTAAAATCATTTGGAGAAATTTAAGTTTCATTTAACTTCATGCGCTGGCCACCGTACTATCATCTATCGTTTCGAAAATCACCTTAACCCCATAGAAGATGTAGACATATGGCTTCTAAGTCAAACCCGATATAACTTACTTAAACCGTGACCCTTCCCGCTACATCCAAACAGAAAAGAATGCGAAATTATTTTTTTTCTGTTTTTATTTTTTCTTGTTTCTATAGAGTCCCGCTACCTAATGCAAAGTTTAGTACCTACCTAGTAGGTCCACATGAGTAGGTTACTGCAGTCATCATGATAAACATGGTATTTATTTGTGACGTAAAACAGACGCCATTCAAACTTATATAATATGAACAATTATGACGTCTTTTAATCTTTAAACGAAGACGTCCTTATCACGTTTTTTATTGGACCGCTACGTCTGTGAAGTTAAAAATGACGTCAATTTATGGGACTATTTTTGACGTTTTTATTACGTCGTAAAACTAACGTCATTTAGACGTGTCATATTGGTCTGTGACGTATGTGACGTACAATTGACGTACTTATGGAAGTTCGCAGTATGGTCACTGACGTCTCCTTCCTACCTGGGAAGTCCCTTGTGAATAACGTGGTGAAGACCGAGAATGTGTCGAACAGGGTGGCGTACCTTATACTCAGAATATCTGCACTGAAGGTCATACAGGTCTACAATTCATAGAACTCCGATGGTGCGACTAAAAATGAGATTGACTTCATCATGTCTACCAACAAGCAAATGTTCAACATCAACATCAAGCTTGAAAGGTCACGACTGATGAAGTCAACGCTTCGTCCAGTACAGATCCAAATAAACCCCGAGAGCTTTCAACTTGAACTCCAGAATCACTTCGAAAAAAATAAATAAAAAAAAGTGAAAAAGGGAAGTGAAGTGAATGTTTTGATTTGTTTTTTTTTTTTTTTTCGAATGCCTAGGGAGCTCAGAAGACGATTACAAAGACGGGTTTGTGGAAACTGTCCATATGACAGATTTTTTTTTAAATGCTTTAAGATACGTCGTGCAAATAAGACCAAAAAACTCTCAGATCACACTCTCAAGCTCATGAAGGAGCGGCGTGAGATGATCCTGCAATCTCCAGACGAGGCGTGGAAATACCGGCAGCTCAACAGACAGATCTCCAAATCCTTGAAGAGCGACCTCCGCCGCTTTAATACAGAGCGTATTAAAGACGCAATTGAACGGAACAAAGGCTCCAAGGTATTTGCAAGAGATCTGGATTGGGCAGAGCTAGCTCACGAAACTGAAGACCGACGATGGCAGGATCGTATCCGCCAAACGGGAAATTCTGAGAGAGATCGAGAGTTTTTATGGGTAGCTGTACACGTCAACTAGTCAACCCGTTGAAAATCTAGTGAAAGACCCCAGAGCTAGACTGACCCGACACTATACCGAAGAAATCCCGGATGTCAGCCTGAACGAGATTATGGCTCTGAAACAGCTTAAAAACAATAAGGCACCGGGTGATGACGGAATTACGGCCGACCTTCTGAAGGGGTAAACCGGTCCTTAAGGCCCTTCAGAAGTTGTTTATCCGTCACACTCGGGGGAAAATGCAGGCTTGGCGCAGGGGTGTGGTGGTGCTCTTCTTCAAAAAAGGTGACAATGCCCGGTTGAAGAACTGTAGGCCCATCTCACTTCTAAGCCATGTCTGCTGTTTTCAAGAGTCATTACGAATCGTATCGCACGCAGGTTTGACGATTTCCAGCCTCCCCAACAAGCCAGTTTCCGAAAAGGTTTTAGTACCGTAGACCACATTAATACGCTAGGGCAGGTTATACAGAAGACCGAAGAGTAGGTATAACCTGCCTCTCTGTTTAGCGTTTGTGGACTATGAGAAAGCCTTCGATTCGATCCAAAATTCAAAAGTTCTGAAGTGGCGACGACAGCGAAACGGAAGACGTTGCGTTGGAAGGCTTCCCACTAGGTGGACCGATGACCTGGTGAAGGTTATGGGGACCCGCTGGATGCGAGACGCACGGGACCGGTCAATGTGGGGACACCTGAGGGAGGCTTATATCCAGCAGTGGACGTCGAGTGATGATAGTCTGAAGTTCATATTAAGTACTTCAAATTAAAAAAAAAAAAAAAATTGTTCATTATTTTATTTTATTAAAAGTTTTATGTTAATAAAATTAATATTGGTTCTGTCTGATTGGGATGTTAGGCCTACTTACATAAAAATATGTTACTAGTTTCTTAGGCAATAAAATTGTGAGAAATTCATAAATTATTTAATTTTCTGAAATATTCGGATATTATTCGAATAATTCGAATAAAGCTGAAAATTTATTCGAATACTAAAATTATCTTTGCAATCCCTACCTACTACACGCTCAAGCTTCACCACACTTTTCGTTCACACTTCACAGTACATCGCGCGTATGGTTGGTAAAACTGTATTACCATTACAAACCACACGCGCGATGTACTGTGTGCACCGTGTAATCGCGCAGGCAAGACTGTGGGGAAGTGTGAGCGTGTGGTAGGCGCATTAGGGAGCCTACGCCTATGTATGTCCTACCTGCCTTACTGCACTTAAGTAGGTAATACGTACCTACCTAATTGGATGGATTAGACAGTAACTACCTTGTCGTCTGTCGATATATGCATAAATAGGTGATAGAATCATGTGTGATGTATAAGCAGTCACTTTTAACAGCTGTCTAAAACCGGCACGCACTTACATAATTCGCAATCACTAATTGTGTTATGATAACAATGCCTCCTCAAGGCGTAGGTAGGTATTGTTTAGACAACAGTCGTCTCGCGGTTCCATATTCCAACATTCTCCAACGATTGAAGGTGGAATATTAATTAGGTAGCCATAGCGATTAATATTAAAATTTTAATTATCTATGCAGGAAGGGGGGGGGGGGGACGCGACTTAGTATACATTTTTCCCAAAGAAACTATACCTAGGTACTTTAACTATTCCGATGTATGTTTGAAAAGCTAATTTACTTTTCGCAAATCGGTTGTGAGTTCTAACAAAGATCCCAAGAATAGAACTTTGCGGTAAGGTAAGCGGTTATTATAGGCTCTCTGTGATTTACTTTCTAGCTACTAAAAGTGAACACGAATTCGATTCCCAGGTCAGGCAGTTGATTTGGGTTTTACATTGGCATGTTGTTTCTTAGAAGCAGCCAGGAGTTGTAAGGTTGTACGATCGAAGACAGTTCCGCCTGATCATTTAAAAAAAAAATCGCCTAAATCGTGCCGAGGCGCTGCCACGGGCTAGCGAGCGATTCTATTTCTTGAGTGCAAGCAAAAATGAGCGTAGTGGTGATAAGGCGCATAAGACCGCCATAGTACCTACCTACTTACTTGTCGGTAGGTACCTAGGTACCTCGGAACGCGTGGTCATGAATCTGTTTTCTTTCCGGTCTAATTAGGTTACCGTACGCTCCATCGGAAACGAAAGGTTTATTCTCAGTATTCTTACCCGTATTGTAGTTCTACAGACCCGAGCAAATCACTGAGCTATCAAATATTCCTACCTATTGTGCGAACCGCCATCGCCAGTCAGAACCGGTTTCTAGGCAAGCCTGCACCAGACGGGTTACTATACCCAAAGGCTATAGGTACCTACGCTAAGGCTAAGACTACCTATTTCGATTAAAAAAATAAAAACGAACCCTATCTGGACTTGTCTGTTAACATAAGTTTTAGCTTCTTTTTCATGTGACCTTGACCACATCAGGTTCAGTGAAATTATCAGCTTCTGACGTCATAGTAGGTACCTAATCGCCTGGCGACTGTTTACATAATGTATAAATACACTAACCGCGCAGATAATAAAGTTTATTTACTAATCGGATTGGTCAACGTCAGTAATCCTAGGAGGCACTATTTAGACAAACACCGTGTGGTTGGTAGGAGTCTGGCGGACTCCTCCGGCCAACCCAGGGACGATGTCATCCATGAAGATTGCCACACGAGTTAAAGTAGGCATAGGACAGGTACCTACTACAGCTTTATTTTACACCACGCCTGTAATGTCCGAAGTGTTAGGCAGAGGCCGCAGAGGTGCATCTAATAGAAAACTCACATCTGGCCAATTATGTTTACATCGGGGGCCAGCCTATTGCCATCAACCGATTTGTACCCGGTCAGGTGAATTTCTCAGTAGAAATTCCTAAGGGTAGAATGCAATATATTACACTTTTCCCGACCCGGAAATCAAACTCAGGACTTCATTCTCAGCATCGCACTTACCACTAGGCCAACGAGGCAGTCAAACAATATTTTAATTCTTAACAAAAAAGTAAGAAAGAGAAACTACTGTTAACTGCGTCAAAGTGACCAAGGTATTCTACACACTTACCGGTGGTATAGGATACGGTGTCGGTAAGACACAGGCCTGTCTTGCTATAATATCTGACATCTTAGACCTGACACAGATATCCTCAACCCAAACCCCTTCCTGAAGCTGGCCGGTATTCATGTGGTAGAACCGGCCGACACCACTCTTGATGCCCTTCTCCCAATGACCTTCGTATCTGCACCCGTTTTCTGTTTGCGGCAAGATAATGTCGTAAGTAAGGACATAAAAAATAAACAAGTATTAAAGATGTACGGTCAACGAAAGAGTAGTGAATGCACAGAACTAATTTGTGTATGGCACCGCTACTGCTCATGGAACCTAATGTATTTTTAAACCTATGCAATATGTCATGATGTGGGTCGTAAGTCTTATTAGTTTTGGCCTAAGCTAGACGAGTGGGAACAATAGTTTCATCTACTGGACATAAACCTCTCCAATAACTTATCACAACCTCACAGGTCAATCAACTCGACCCTCATCAGAACTTACTCTCACCCGACAACAAGTCAAGTCCTTGGCATAGTTCGACTGAAAAACGGACATGCCAATTCCCAGCATATTGCATAAATCAAAGGATAGATATGAAATATCTTTGCCTCCTTTGTTGACTGTACCAAGAACAATGTGTGTATCGTTCTTATCGTGGGAACTTTATAAAACGGTTTGTTGATAGAACAAAAGAAGGCAATTTTAAAATAGGTAGGTAGGTATGGTTACGTTTTCAAAGCCACATCTGTAGACTCTGTAGGTCGCATGTGGTGTTACTTCCGGCGTTTACTTGGCCTGTAGTTTAGAACCAAAACGTGGTTGAAAATTGTTGTGGGGAATACTTCACATTGTTAGTAGGATAACTAATATTTAAGTAGGTAGCTATAAGATGCCGCAAAACATAATACATTCATGGTTTCCGGATTATTGGACCAAGAGTCTGCCGTTGTAATGAGTTACCAAATTAAATAATTATAACGGAGATAAGCGCACCTATGGATCAGGTTGCTTGTGTCGACAGATCAGCCATTTCTTACCAAAATATTGGATGTAGAGGTAGGAAGGTCAGATAGGCTGCAGTCGCCCCAAACAAAATAGTTACTGGTTAATAAACCGATACACCAGCCCCAACATAGGTAGTCACCTATGTTGGGGCTGGTGTATCGGTTATTTTTTCCCGACTGGGAAAAAGCCTTTAAAGCTGTTGGTGATGTGCTGTCTGTGCTAGGTGTCATCAACTCACCTACCTCCGTGGTCGACTGGTTTAGGTGTTTGCCTTGTGACGTGGTGGTCGTGGGTTCGATTTCCACGGGAACCATACTTTGTAAAGTTGTTTCCAGTTTGGCTACGACATTGCAGTCTTGAATCACCTGATTGGCTGATAAAAAGATGATTCCGTGCTTCGGAAGGCACGTATATAAGCCGGTGGTCGCGGCCGCCAAATGGCAGTCGTCAAACCATGTCAGAGGCCCTTGACGAGGTGGTTTAGAAATTCTGACACTAGGATGTGTGGGGTCGTGGGGTCGTCAGACCTTACTGTCCACACCGATAAGAAGAAGACCAACTCACCTAGCAGAAACAAGCCCAATCCATCTTTGACATCATTCTTCCAATAGCCAGAATAAAACGTCTTGTTAGCGTACCACTTAGTCCCGTAACCACACTTCTTGTCGTTCTTAAAAAACCCTAAGTACACATCGCCGTTCTCGTAGTACATCCAGCCAGGGCCCTCTTGCTTGCCCCGAACCCATTCTCCTCGGTATACGAGTCTGAATACGCCATTTTGCTGGCGCTTACTGAGCACACCGAAACCGTGTCTGATGATGGAAAATAGCTGGATTAGTTTGGTGTCTATTTAGTTGTCTAAATACCGTGAGAGAAAACCGTCCCGCTAAAACGCTGCGACGTGTCCTAGAAGCCCTAGAACCAAGGGTACGAAAACTTGGAATTCACCAACAGGAACTGTCTGATATTCTACTTGTATCCCAGCAGTGGGAAAGGCGTTAAGGCTGCTTATGCTAAATCTGTGGTCATCTACCGATGAAGAGCTTTCTTTTCCAATAAATCCCACTTGGCCGATTTGTGGTAGTCAGGTAGTACTTAGTACCTAGTAACAAAACGCTTGCAAGAGGGAGCTGCACTCCACTCTCGATCTTAAGGAGTGTTTTTCTTCTAATTAAGGCCAGGCGCAACTGTGGGCCAGAATAACATAAGACGGAGCCCTGACGTCAGATGACTTCCTCGCCGGTTGGCGGAAAGTGCACACCATAGTGAGAAGGGGAAGGAATGGAAGCGCGGAGCCCTTTGCCGAGAAGTGGGAAAATATGGGCTAACTAAAATATATGTATTTTTTTTTATTAGCCCATATTGTCCCACTGCTGAGCAAAGGCCTCCCCCATAGTCTTCCACTCTTCTCTCTGTGCGGTTTTCTCCGGCCAATCTCGCGCAAAAGCCTCTAAGTCGTCACGCCAGCGTTTTCTAGGCCTCCCTCGGCGACGACGCCCGTCTTCTGGCACCCACTGCATGATGACTTTAGCCCATCGGTCCTGGTGCATTCTGCAGACATGGCCCGCCCAATCCCACTTCAACCCAGCAGTTTTGTTGCCCACATCAGCGATTCCTGTTTTTGAGCGTATTGTGGTATTTCGAATTCTGTCGCTGAGCTTAATACCCAATATACTACATTCCATCGCTCTTTGGCAAACCTTGAGTTTGGACTTTTGTGACTCGGTCAGGGACCAAGTTTGAGCACCGTAGGTCAGGATGGGCAGAATGCACATGTCGATGAGTTTACGCTTCAGGGATAGAGGTAGGTCACCCTTCATTAGCGACTTCATGGACCAGTAGCTCTTCCAGGCGTTTTCGACTCGGCGGTCGATTTCTTTGTCTTGCCTGTTTTCGAAGGAAACTAGCTGGCCCAAATAAATGTACTCATCGACGTAGTGGATTTCTTGCCCATCTAACTCAATCCTACTTTTTGTGTTGTTGGTCATCACTTTAGTTTTGGACCGATTCATCATTAGTCCAACCTCAAGGCTTGCTGTGCTTAGGTCTTGGAGCATCTGTTGCAACTCGGCAGCAGTCGGCGCAAATAAGATAATATCATCAGCGAAACGAAGGTTGGTGAGTTTTTTGCAACCGACTGTTATGCCATTACTGCACCATATATCTGATAGGTTCTTGAAAACTTCTTCAAGAGTGCTAGTAAACAGTATGGGGGAGAGCGGGTCACCCTGCTTCACGCCTTTATTTATTTTGAAATTTTGACCAGGAAAGTTTAGTTTAATATTTGCTGTGCTATTGTTGTAAATTACTTTGAGGATATTTATGTAGGTTGGGTCTAACTGTTGGTTATGTAGAGAAGAAAATATGGCTGCATGTTTTACGCTGTCAAATGCCTTCGTATAGTCTACGAAGGCCAAATATAAAGGTTTTCTAAATTCTATGTGCTTCTCCATGATTTGGTTCAAAGCGTGAAGGTGATCTGTAGTGGAGAAACCTGGGCGGAAACCGGCTTGTTCGGGTGGTTGGTGGGAATCTAATTTTGCATCGATGCGGTTATGGATGACTTTGATGAATGCCTTATAAAGATGTGACACTAAGCTTATTGGCCTGTAGTTGCTGACATCGCTTTTATCCCCCTTCTTATGAAGTAGGATGATGTTTGAGTGGCACATCTTTGCAGGCATCTTTCCAGTCTGAAGAATGGAATTAAACAAGTTGGTGATATGAGGGAGAAGTGTGGGATAACCAAGCTTAAGCGCTTCTGTTGTAACACCATCTTCACCTGGACTCTTTTCGTAGTAAATATATGTATTACTTATGTATAATAAATGGTACGATTTCCTTACCTGTAACCTTTCAACCAATCACCCTCATATAGCATACCACCGATCGTGAGAAAGCTTCCTTTACCTGTGGGTTGGTATGAATTTCATAATCGCGGTTTGTTCATCTGCTGGCATACCGACTTTACATGAACGATTTTGCGTTCAACGACCTCAAGTGTCTGGCAATTGGTGGTCAAACTATATACGCCTAATCTACGTATATGGCCAGGCTACATTGAGGCTAGACCAAAATGTTTGGACCTCCCTTCACCTTTTACTGGACTGGGATTACCATATCTGTACCACCACCATAATCAACTCAACTCCTCGCAACCCACTGCTGAGCATAACTCTCTCAAGCTGCGCTACAATAGCTACTCAGTCACTCCGCCTTCCACATACCATCTGTCCCTGGCCGAAGTCACTCTTTAAAACTCGTTGGTCCACCTATCTAGAGAGATTCCCATAGGTACTTGGTTTGCACTCAAAGCCCTGTGTTCCCCCGGCTATCGGTCCTTTAACAGACATGGCCGACCCACTGCATACTTGCTAACCCTGCAAGCTATGTATTCCATTCCATTTTACCGTCTTTCAAATCACATTTCCAGTCGCCGACATATCTGTCGAACCTCGACGTAAATATGGCGTGACGAAGACCATTCTTTCTAGCTTTCTTGTCCGCTAATACCAACAGTGGCGTAAATCCACGTGGGTGGTGATAATGAGGCATGAGGGTTTAAAACTTAGGCGTAAATAACAATAAATAAAATACTTTGCACAGATCGTGTGGTTGGCTTGTGTAAGTACAAAAATGACACATGACATTGATTGTTATTTATGTACCAAGCAGTATTTTCTTCAAAAAGGTCTTATTTTGTAGTAGAATATTTTTAAATAGTCCGCCAAAAATCCTTTATTTTATTATACTTAGGGTACCTACATCAAAATGTGGGAAGAGCCTCAGCTGTCTGCGCTGTTGCTGAAACTGGCTGCCGGGACTTGGGCCCTCCGAGTCGGACAGTTTAGGTGCGAGGGGGATGGCACAATCTAGTAACCGACTTCCAGTGCTGATTGCCATTACTTTATGACAAAAAAAAACGTGTGCGTCTCGAGACACCACAGAAAAGTGCTAATGTTAATCTATTGTGACTGACCTGTGACGAGCACTATTGTAGTCCGAAATACGGCTAGCGCTGTGGGTTAGAGTGAGAGAGAAGGAGCTTACCTAACGCTGCCGTATGCGTGAGAGAAAGGAAAGGCAGACAGACTGGCGCCGTAACGCGTTACGAAGCGGTTTACCCTCTCATAAGAAGTTATCGCTTTAAAACATAAGATCCCGCGGCCCGCCATACTAGAATGGTTAGGCAGAGATAACCTAAAGCTTTCATATTTCGGCGTTTTTTTAATAGGGCGAGTCTATTGCCATTAATCGGGAACTTATCCAGACTCTTTGCACGACCCGGGAATCGAATCCTTATTTACCATAAGGGTCATAGATTCATTCTAGATCAAAGCAGAACTAATAATAAAAACACAAATCCAAACTTAACTATTCATTTAATTACATACATACTTCATTCACTACATAAATGCTTTACTGTTTGCCATGTGCCTTCTGTAAGCCCCTGCTGAGTTCAATGAGCTGCTGGTAATGCTCCCTGAAGCCCTGCAGAGCCAACTCCTGCTGGCTTTTCATCGAGGAGTTGCTGATGATGTACTTCTCTATACATTCTATGCACTTGCTGTCCAACTGGATGTCTTCTTCAGTGAGGGACTCCGGCTTCGATAGCTGTATTGGCGTTGGTAGTATCTGGAAAAGTTTGCATTTGTTTAGTAAAGCTCAAGCTCTATTATGGAGGAAAGCAGATCACAGGATCGAAAATTGTAGACATTAAAAAAATAAAAAATACATAAACACGAATAGAGAACCTCTTCCTTTTTAGAAGTCGGTTTTTTTTTTTAATTTAGTATGGGCTTACTCTTGACCTCAATCTTGCCCTAAGGGCAGAGATGAGGTCGACGATGGAACGAATTTACCCAGAAGAAGCCTATTTACTCGCGACTTAAATAGATTGGGGTTATATGAACTCGGGAAAACCGGTTAAAAAAGGTTAAGGTTAATGCGACAAGGTATCCCGCGAAATTCGAATTTTCTTACGTTTTCTGCAATTTGCTTGTCAGTGTCAGGTTGTATGTTATGGCACTAAAAGCACCGAAACTAGCGCCACCCACATCTTATTTATTTTACTCTAAAATCACATTAAATTTGAAATATCCAAAACAATATCATGCTGGTAAATAACCTGTGGTGTTTTCTCAGGGGTTGTAATATTGGGCTATTTAAATGAGTCACGTACGTTATGTTAGGTAAAAGTATATTGAATAAAGGGTAACACACGGAACTATTGGTAAAACACAATAAACAAACGGGTTAAATTATAGCAAGTATCAACGAGCGTTTTGCGAAAGTTTTGACAGCGCGCGCGAACCGAACTCCACTGTCTTTGGTTTCGCACGTCGCGGGCTGGGTTGCCAGGAGCCGTGGACGGTGTTGCCAGCTCACAAAAATATTTAAAAAGGTAGTGCTACACCTGTAGTATTTTTAAAATCACTTTTCATGATTATAGACTTGATAAATTATGAGAATTACTGATTATAGATAAAAGTGGCCACTATTGGCGGTAATAAGTAATTCTCTTCTATTCATCAAATAGTCACTCAAGGAACCTTTATGAACTGAGAGGGTTGTATTGGTGATTTTAATCAATATTACTCAGTAAAGTCACAATTTGTTACGGTCGCGAATCCTATTTCGAATTTCGCGGGCTACCTTGTCGCATTCACCTTAAGGGTTAGGTTTCTTCTGTTGAATGTTAAATGCATAGTCAATATTTGTATTTGTAGTGGAAAAATAAAAAGACTTATTTGCAACTTTTTTTTCTAAACTAAATAAAACAGACAAAAGACACCGACTTTCGAATTAGTAAGTTTCCTTAGAGTACCTATATTTAAGTTAGGGGTGTATATATTCCCGTCGGGGCTGTGGCTTGTCGAAAGGATAACGCGGCTCCGACACAAGGGCGAAGAAGGAACATGGGTTTGGTTTTTAGTCAGTAGAAGTCTGACACTCCCCTTCGCTCTGCCCAAGAGCGGGGGGGGTTATTCGATGATTTTCCACCCACCAAAAAAAAAAAAAAAAAGGGTGTATATATTCGTATGCCATCATTTTTTTGGAACAATAAATGTCTTTCTTTGTCATTTTTTTTAATTATTACAAATGCCAAGCCAGGCCAGCCACATAATTATATCTGTCCCAAATGTAAGTACAAAATGTTTGGTCACCCTATTAGAAAGAGATGACATTCTCTTTCGAGGTAATCTCGCTTGGAACGCTTTTGAGCGGCACGTACACAGTCCAGATAGTATATAACGTCCTTGACTTATTATAAGTATGTTCTTCAGAAAGGACAGGTGCGTAGTATTCGCAACCGACGTACAAAGACGATGAGGCGAAAGGAGTATGTAAGAATCGTAGCAGGTGGAGTTTTGTGGTTTCTGCTTACCATGAGAAAAGGGCGTGACTTTATGTATGTATGTAATGTGCAAAATAGGAACAAAGGTACACTATCGTGTTTCATAATAATAATATGCACGCCTAATTCTTAAAACGACGAAAAGAGTTCATAAATATCACAAAACACACTCACTTGCTGTACAATAGTCCTGGCCACATCTCCATTAGCAACATCACCCAGTATATCCTGCCTCAACGCAGTGAGAAGCACTGCCTCCCTGATGGCACCGCTCTGGAGTAGCTCCACCATTAACTTGTCCATACTCTGGTGCCAGGTCAAGTAGAATACTAGCGGACCAAAGTGGCGGGTCGATCTGGAAAAAAAGAATGATTGATGTTTAGACAAAATAAAAACAAGTGTTTGGTTAGTTTCGACCACCGCAAGAGCTCACACGGGCCACGTTTCAGCGCAGTGTTTAAAACATACGATCTCTGCAGTAGCTCTCTGGCACGCACATGTATGTACACAATGACATGATCAATGTCAGTGCCTGATCAGCGCAGTATCGAAAACGAGTGATAGCATATGCGACAGGCATAAGTAGAAGATTAATGGCCTGTTTATTGTCAGGATTGCAAGTTGATTAGGGAGTGTTCAAGTATTACGTAACGCAATTTGGGGGGAGGGGGTCTCGTAAAACATTACGATGCGTTACAGGGGCGGGAGGGGGTGTATCTTAAAACACGTTACGTAACATTGTTTCTAAAAAATTAGGGAATTAAAACTCCCAAACTGGCAACCCTTTTCATTTACGTTACGGGGAATCCCTCGATTGTATTAGTCTGGTCGTATTTTTTTAAAATTTGTTCTCGCAAGTTGGCAAACCTTTTCGTTTAAGTATATTTCAAGGGGAATCCCTAGATTGCATTGTAAGTCATGTTGTTTTCGTTGTCAGTATTCGTTAGTGTTTCTACTGATCACGTTTAGAGAGGGGGAGGGGGGTACAGAAAAACGTTACGGTGCGTTACATAGGAGGGAGTCGGGGTCAAAAATCTTCAAAAATTGCGTTACGTAATACTTGAACGCTCCCTTACCAACATTTTCCATAGTGTTAAGTTATGCACGACGCGAAATAGTAAGTCGTATCGAAAAGGGAAAACAGGAACGAGCCAAACGCCACCCCTTGTATGGGCATCAACTACCACCTTCACGCTTAAAGAGCCGTAAAAGCTCCTTAAGACATACAATCTCCTTAGAAGATGGTGCGTCGTATGAGAAACGCAAACTGTAGCGAAAGAAACATTCAATCCCTCCACATTTCCTTCTATTTAAGTCGCGAGTAAATAGGCTTCTTCTGGGTAAGTTCGTTCCATCGTCGACCTCATCTCTGCCCTTAGGGCAAGATTGAGGTCAAGAGTAAGCCCATATTAAATAAAAAAAAAAATAAAAAAAACATTTCATCAACCCAGTAGAACACCTGCCGCCTGGAAACGAACTGCAGTGGTCAATCTGGTGGAAATCTCTTAACCAATTGCGAGCCTAGGTTGGCCGTTGTAGTTAAAATCTGGCTGAATGGGGTATCCTCGATCCATCCTAAACAAATTGCCAGTGTGGAGCCCCTCTGCAGGATAAGCGCCACCTCCTTTCCCGTTCATCCTGCACAACCACTTGCACCTTCCAGAATTTACTTGAAGCAAATGATAGAGCTGTATGTACAGGTGGCTACATACTGGTCTAACACAATTTGGGACCATGGGCACGTAAAGAAGAAGAACTAAATTGCTATCAATTTGTTTATTTTTGCATTTTAAAGTATAATTAGAAAAAAAAAAACCTCACCTCAAAAGCTCATACTTGCTGTGGCTATCAACATGCTGGTATGTGATGCTGGTCACTTTCTGGTATGAAGGCTCATCAGGCTCGTACTGTACACAAGCACGGTCCAGCACAAACTCATACTGCTCTCTCTCAAGTAAGCTGTTGAACTTGTCCAGGTCACTGAACATTACTGGCTCTCTTAGTTTACGACCGTGGAGTGGGAAATACACCTGGAATTAATAAAGAGATTGGTAGGAACTTTTTGTTTGCTTTTGTATTAACGAGTTCAATTTAATTTTTCAGGGGTAGCCAGAACTTGTGTTTTTTGAACCAGTTTTGAGTTTGAACAGTATTACGTCTTATGGCATTCTGCTGTGGGGATCAGCAGCAGACATTGATTTGTTTTTGATTGCAAGTTTTAGGAAACCAATAGTAAAAACATTTTCGTCTCTGTTTGCAGGTTAACTAAGGTTGCAGTTGAATAAATTATTTAAAAAAAAAATACCTGGTTTAATCTTTTTCTGACATCATGATCACAGCTGCGAAGATAGCCATCAGGGTCTCTGAAAATTCATAAAAAGAATCAGGTGAGAAATGTATATAATTAGGTTATCAAAGGAAGTAAGTTTGAAAGTGTTTTTTATTTGATTAGCCTACTTTGTGATCCAATGCATGGCAAAATTAAATCAAATAATTAGGCCGAGAGGTGCATATTGTTAGGAGGTTCCTCTCTTAAGAGCCCTGACCACCGGTAGCTCAGACCCTGTTTTTGATGTGGGCTACTATTTTTTTATGCTATCCCATCTACGGTTTGCAGATGACATTGTGCTGTTTGCAGAGTGTCCCGGGGTTTTACAGGAAATGCTAGAACAACTCGCATTGGAGAGCAGAAAAGCTGGCCTGACAATGAATATCTCCAAAACAAAGGCAATGACTAATAGTCAGAATAAACAAGCTCTACAAATACACAACCAACAAGTAGAATATGTGGACGAATATATTTATTTAGGCCAGATCATAGCACCACAATCACAGACAGACAAAGAAATAAGACGAAGAGTCAATAACAGCTGGGCTAGGTACTGGTCTCTAAAAGAGATAATGAAAAATAAATCTATACCTATGTCCGAAAAATGCAAGGTGTACAACACATGCATCTTAGGGCGCGTACACATATAGGTCCGTTTTTACTGGATCCGTTTTAACGGATCAGAATTGGACCGGAGCGACATGATTACTGAATCCGGAATACTGTTTTGTGTGTGAACTCGCTCATGCAACTCC
Organism: Diarsia mendica; assembly: GCA_949316265.1. Lineage (NCBI taxonomy): Eukaryota > Metazoa > Arthropoda > Insecta > Lepidoptera > Noctuidae > Diarsia > Diarsia mendica. The sequence goes on from OX438897.1 coordinate 19,948,907, forward strand.
ATACGCCATCAAATAACGGACCTGTAAAACGGATCGCTATGTGTACGAGCCCTTACCGGTGCTCACATATGGATGCCAGACCTGGGGCTTGACAAAGTCACTCAGCCAGAAATTGAAAGTGTGCCAACAAGGGATGGAACGTAGCATGCTACACATTAGGCTGAGAGACAAATGGAGATTAACCAGAATAAGAAAGGCCACCAGAGTGATTGATGTCTCTAGAAAAATTAAGAAATTAAAATGGCGCTGGACAGGACATACAATTAGATCCTCTAGGGGCAAGTGGACTAAGGAAATGCTATTCTGGTACCCGAGAGATGGAAAAAGGAGAAGGGGAAGGCAACCTAAAAGGTGGGAGGATGACCTACCACAAGGATGGCGTAGATTAGCCAGGGATCGAACCCAATGGCGCCTTCTGGAGGAGGCCTATGTCCGAGGACAACCTGGTCACGATTCAGATGCTGACTGATGTTATTAATAAGTTAATTTTACGTAAATAATAGATTGTAAGCATTTTTTTTTTTTTTTTTTAACTCCTTCTCTTTAATGCAATCTATCCTGGGACATTCAGCAATAGGTAGATGATGGTTCCTTATCTTGCACGGTATGAAGCCACTGCCTCATCCGATCGACATTACAGCTTATTCTTGCTGGTTGTTAGTAAGTCTTGAGGTGCCCTTCTTTTCAGTCTTGTGAAGGTTACAGGGTTTGACATTAGTTTAATTGCCAATTGGTTTGGGTGAACTTTTAATCTGGTGGAGTATGTGGTGATACTAGCTTTGATTTCTTCTTTGACAGTCTTTATCTTTAAATCCTTGTGAATTCTTTCGTTTGTGACATACCAGGGAGCATTTACTATCTGTCGTAGTGTTTTGGATTGAAACCTTTGAAGGATTTCAATGTTTGAGTTCGCTGCAGTTCCCCAAAGCTGGATACCATAGCACCATACGGGCTTGAGTATGCATTTGTAGAGAAGCAATTTGCTTTCCAGAGACATTTGGGACTTTTTGTTGAGCATCCAGTGTAGGCTGCGGAGTTTTTGTCCTAAGGCTTTGCGTTTAGTAAATATGTGGTGTCTCCACGTAAGGCGTCTGTCAAGGTGTATTCCAAGGTATCGAGTGACCTCTGCTTGGGGTACTTCTATATCGTTTAAGGTCACAGGTGGGCAAGTTTCTTTGCGTGTAGTGAAAGTCACCTGGACTGATTTGGTTTCGTTAGCTTTTATCTTCCAGTCTTTAAGCCATTCAGAGATCAGCTTGAGGCTGTTTTGTAGTTTTGCAGAGGCCTCTCTCGGGCAGACATCAGTAGCCAATATGGCCGTATCATCGGCGAAAGTGCCTGTTAGGACATTTCTATCCAGCGGCAGGTCAGCAGTAAATAACAGGTACAAGGTGGGACCCAGGACACTGCCCTGGGGAACTCCGGCCTGAATCACACGTAGATTTGTGACCTCATCTCCTTGCTTCACTAGGAAGTATCTTTTACTGAGGTAGGAGCGCAGAAACAGGTAGAAATTTGTTGGGAGAGACGTTTTTATTTTGGCCAGTAGACCCTGGTGCCATACACGATCAAAAGCCTGCGAAATGTCCAGAAATATTGCAGAGCAGTACTCTTTGTTTTCGAATGAGGTGTTGATTTTTTCCACCAGTCTGTGTACCTGTTCTATAGTACCGTGGCCCTTTCTGAATCCAAATTGGTGTTCAGGAATAAGGTTTCTTTCCACTAGGATCGGCATGAGTCGCTTAAGAAATAGTGTTTCCAGCAGCTTCGAAGCAATAGGTAATAGGCTGATAGGACGATAAGCTTTGACGTCATTTTCAGACTTGCCAGGCTTTAAGATCATGATGATCTGCGCGACCTTCCACTGTTTGGGGACATAGGTTCGCTGCAGTATAGCGTTAAAAAGGTACGTGAGAAATGTTATAGCGACTTCCGGTAACTGCTTTAGAACGGTCGCGGTTATTAGGTCGTAACCTGGAGCCTTGTGGTTTTTCAATTTATTGATAGCATATTTAACTTCGCTAGAAGAAATATGCTATTGTAAGCATTAGAATAAGATTTATACATGTAGACCAGTGAATAAAGGCTAATTTAATTTAATTTACAATTTTTTTATGTGGAAATATTATATGTAAAAATTATCATAACTAGCTGTTCCCGGCATGCGTTGCAATGCTTTTTCCTACCCTATCTACCTAACTACCCTACCTAGCTACTACCCTACATACCTACTACCCTACCTACCTACTACCCTACCTACATACTACCCTACCTACCTACTACCCTGCCTACCTACCTGCCACTTTCTCACCGTTTAAACCTTCCCTGGACTTCCACGAATATTTCAAGACTAAAATTAGCCAAATCGGTTCAGCCGTTCTCGAGTTTTAGCAAGACTAACGAACAGCAATTCATTTTTATATATAATATAGAAGATAGAAGATCTACTTACATCAATATTTATGTTACATAGGTATTTTGTTTTAGTCAGATTAGTCCTTATCTAAGTCATCACCCTAATGTGATGACTTATGGGCCTACTACACGCACGCACTTCCCCACAGTTTTGCCTGCGCGATTATACGGTGCACACAGTACATCGCCCGTGTGGTTTGTAATGGTAATACAGTTTTACCAACCATACGCGCGATGTACTGTGATGTGTGAACGAAAACTGTGGGGAAGTGCGTGCGTGTAGTAGGCCCATTAGATATGGCAGAGGCCACCCCTTTCCTCTACCAAAACTGTCTCTGCTGTGTCTGGCTATGTTTGCCTCACAATCCATTATCCAGATCAGATCATGTGTTTTTGTTTACGAATTATATTCGAAATTCATTTCAAGAGGAACTTATGGACAAAGATGCTTACCGTTCAACTATAAATCTGTGTTCATTAGCCACACCAAATGTGATGTCAGTAAATATGAACTTGGATGTATCATAGCCAACCAGAGCTGGGTCTTTGGACAGGACATCTTCAATGTGTTGTTGGATCTGAAAATAATAAATAATACTTTAAAGAAACAGAACTGACCCATTCCATACTTTCAGTCAAGTTGTTTCGAATTTTAAAGAACAGTTCTTTTTTTTAAGATTTTGCAATGAAAGCTCAGTCTTATGCCAAATAATCATGGTATAAATGACCCAGCAGCTACATGAGTTAGTTGATGTGATGTGCCTTTATTTAGCTGCAGGTCTACCAAGCATTCAAGTAGGGTACACCAATGAAACAGAAGTAATAAAATCACTCTTTCTTACCTTTACAACAGGAGGCATTTGTAACAATCTATCAGCCCTTGCATTGGCTTTAGCAACTTCTTCCTCAAGCTCCTCATTTGTTAAGAATTTGTAAGTTGGGGTCTTCAGAATGTTTAGCCCTTGGTTGGTCCTTTTACGAAACACTTTATTGAAATCGGGTCGGGTCAATCGTTTCAATAAAATTTGAACATTTGATGAGAAGAACTTCGGTGCTGGGTCTTGTGCTCCATCTAGTAAACAATAAGTAAATAATTGGGCAAATGTATGAAATTATTCAGGGTTTTCAACCCCTAGGTACTGTCATATTGATCTGAGACCCTACATAAGTTTTATTAAATGGTTACGTGAGTGGACTTACCGTAAACTGATGGAACTATGCTCAACTTGCGGCATGGTATAATCAATATTTGTGCATCTGTAATAATGTTTCTAGGATTGTTGCGTGCTAGTTTTCTAAATAAAAGCGACATTTTAATATTTTACGATTACTCTCTGAATCCTAACCTAAAATTTTGTTTATTTTTCTTCACTTTTAACAGAAACCTGAGTTTGAAATCTAGGCTTTCGAGACCAATTTCGCTTTCATTCTCGTTGCTCTGTTTAAACATTTGATTGAATGCTCACTTCCGGCTGGTGTCGGTCAAAACTGTCGGCAAAAGCAACATCCCTTTTTTTTTTTAAACGCGTGCAACATTAATTGTCTTTGTCAATTTAATTGTCTATGGTTCTGTCAAAATAATATTTTGTCAAAGTCAAGTGATTACTCTGTTTTTGTGTAAAATAATTTACGCCAATTTAGGTAAAGATAACGTAATAAACTGTATTTTAATTGTACAAGAACGTCTTGATGACTTATCTTTATCAACATGGCCAAACGGAAAGCGGCTGTGAATGATATCATTTATGAATTGGACAATGAGGACATCGTAACTAGTGACGATGAGGTTAAAGATCCCAAAATAAATCGTTTGGAGACGGACAACAGTACAAGCGTTACCTCAACTGACAAAGAAAGTAATGTAGAACTAGAAATTAGTTTAGAAGCATCTGATGTAGATAAGCCAAGTGAGGACGTGAGTGATAACACAACTCCACAGACGATGCATAATGGAGGGAAAACGCCGAGCGACGTAGCTATTGAATTCACTCCAAAAGGTACCATCTCTCAAAAGGCAGTTGATGAAGTTGATTGCGTCAAGAAAATTGTTAGTGACTCTGCAAAAGCCACTATACTGAACGAAGATATAGTCATAGATTCTCCCGGTAATAGCGATCTGGGTGTAGAGGGCTGCGAAAATAGGACACCCCTAATAACAGTGCGATTCAAAGATAGTAAAATGGCTAGTAATTATAAGAAAAAGGTGAAAGCATTTATGTTGAAGTTAATCAAGCTTCATGAAGGAGAGAGTAATGGGTCTGATACTGAGACAGATGTAGAACTAGACATTTGGCCTGAAGATTTAATTGAGCCGGATTTATGTGGAAATGTTGTGGAGAAGCAGGAAGAAAGTAGTTTGTTCTTTGTGGACACTGACCCCTGCACTGACCGGCCAAATGTTATTCCCAGATACAGCCAGGTAAGCTTAGCTATTTTATTTCTAACTAGCTATTTATAATATGCAAAGCCAGGTGTGGTGTCCCCCTGTTTGGCACATTTAGCACTAATCATCCGACTATGCACTTGGATAAGGTAGTTGACTGACTTAAAAAAATATGATTTCGTTTAGTCCGTCAGTTAGATTATCGAAAAATATTCGATAAGTGTTTTTTGTTTAATCAAATTAATAAAAATTAACGAAAATAAAGCTTGTCAAAGATCATGGAGAGGGGGCTTTTGACGTCATAGTCTGGTAAAAATGGACCAAACTGTGAAGTTGCAGGATTTTTCGAAGTACTGTATCGTCTTAATTTTTTGTTTACGTGAAAAAAGAAAAAAATATGTGTTCAATGTTTTTTGGAAATCTATCTGACGGACTAATTAGATTTTTTTTGTCAACTACCCTATTTGTGGTTAATGCATTATACCTATTAAGACACCAAACCATGCTACACACAGTTTTACAGCTGAAATGCACTTTTTATTTCTTTCTATGCATCATAAAAGTATTCTACAAAATGTGTTACACACATTAAAATGAATACTAGAAAAGTCTAATGCATACTTCACTGAACTGTATTTAATGACAGCAAGATAGTGAAAAAAACAATAAACCAATGTTATGTTGAATGTGTTATAAAGTAGGTACTTAAAATAAAGACCATGCATAGCTAATGAGTAATTAATGTATAATACCAATGCTTCTTATTGATGACTTATTAGTCCTCCCTATTGAGAATATTGGTTTTGGCTGCCTATTGTTAGTAAGTACACACGGCTACACATCAAGCTATACAAAACCAGTATAATCTGATCGTTCATTGTGCGAAAAGATCTAGTAAAGTGAGGCCAAGATTAACTGGTTTTGTATAGCTTGATGTGTAGCCGTGTGTACATTATGAGCTTATAGCAATAATAACAACCCACAATGTCCCACTACTATTAAAATTAGATAATTTGATATTCAAAAAAACTTCTGAACTACAAATATTTTTTGTAATTGTCTCAACTAATATTCCAAATTAAAATAAAACCATCTTGTTTTCAGGCATCAACAGTCATAACAAATACCCTTGACGAAGAACCGACTCCACCTCCGCTAAGAAGAGGCCCTTGCTGCTTCAATTGTGATGGTGCTCATCAACTTAGGGAGTGCAAGGAGCCCAGAGATCATGTTAGAATACAAGAGAAAAGGAAAGCCATGCATTCAAATAGAGTTGGGTAGGTTGATAATGACATAATTTACAATTTAGATTTTTGTAGCATTCCATGTGCAAAAAAAACGCAGGAGAACAAAAAATTACAGAAATATACAATGAAATGTGAAAGCAAAAGATTTTTTAACCGACTGCGGCGAAGCCCAAAAGGAGGGTTATTTACTGACTTACTTTTATAGATTATATTTTATAAGTAGTACTACCTATTACTAGAGAATTGACAATAATCTAGAGAAATAAGCAGTACCTTTGTACTCAATTATTATTTTATGTTATTTTCCTGTGATGTCTACTGTGTGTACAAAAATTGTTAAATCTATCTATCTATCTATAATCTATATAAATGTTATGTTGGTTTGTGTACGCTTCAAAAACTCAAAAAGGTCTGCACCAATCGAGCTGAAATCTTAGAATGATATATAATCCCCATCAAGGATTGTTTTTACAGAAGCCGCGGGCATCAGCTAGTAAATAATAAATAAACTTCAATTTATCCATCTCCATTTCAGACGTTACCATGTAGAAGATGAACAGAAATATGGTCATCTAATACCTGGTAGAATATCTGGGCAGCTGCGGCACGCCCTAGGACTCAAGAGGAGCGAGCTACCAATGCATATCTACCGCATGCGGATACTTGGATACCCACCTGGATGGCTGGAGGAAGCCAGGATATCACACTCTGGCATCACCATGTTTGATTCAACGGTAAATATCAATTTAATGTAAATGAGCGTATACAATTATCCCGTCGGGCGTGCGACGTTGTTCACAAGAGATAAAGGCCTAAGAAGGAACATGGGAGGTTTTTAGTCAGTAGAAGTCTGACACTCCCTTTCACTTTGCCTAAGAGCCAGAGGGGGTTATTTGACGATTTCCAACCACCAAAAAAAAAAGGGTATACTACTATTACATATACATCTGCTTAACCTATCGATGCTTACAAGTGTGATGTTGTTCTTTCTTTCCAGGGTAATGCCATACAAGAACCAGAAGAGGAAGAAGGCGAGGTGACTGAACCCGGTTTTAAAGACAAGTTTGACATCAAAAAGATTCTTGATTTCCCTGGGTTCAATGTAAAAGCCAGTTCGCGATATGTAGACGTACGTTATCTTTCATATTATTATTATTTATACATTCCTGTCATAATTATTCAAACAGTGAACCAGTCAATGACAATATGCTTGTGTCCACCATGAATAATCGGATGGAGTGTAGTTTGTAATGATGAGTCATGATGATAACAAAAACTACTATTTATTATAAAAACTAGGGATGTTTAATATTATATTTACATGTATAATATTTAACGCATTTGCGATGCTTCTGGTATTGCAAGTCCTTTGGCAGTTATCGTCTGGTCACTTATTATTTAGTGAGCAATCTTCTTATTCACCATCATATTAAATTAAACAATGTTCAATTTACAAGAAACGATGGATGGTCTGTGTGAAGGATGATATGGCTAGAAAGGAGGTGACTGCTGAGATGACGAGAAATAGGGAAGTATGGAAGAAGAAGACATGTTGCGCTGACCCCAAATAAATTGGGATAGGGGCAGGAGAATTATGATGAATGTTCAATTTACATACAGAAGACATGTTGTGACAACTCCAAATAAATTATATTGTGATGGGGGAAGAAGAATATATGAATAAATACTTTATTTTCTGCTTATATTTGCAGGAGTCTGACGAATTCGGTCTGCCGCCCATGTCCGACCAGGACAGCAAGATGGCCATGCTTCAGTTCCTCGCTCCGAACGCTATGAAGGCGTACAAACGCAAGAAGCTCACGTTCTTCCCGTCGGCCTCTGCCAACAACACGCTCGAGGGGCAGGCAGAGATGGATCTTGATAGTGGAGATGGTATGTTGGGAATTTTTCATTTATTTTCTGCTTGTGTTGTAGGTTGCGTCATAACCAAAGTAATCATGGTGCGTGTGTATATTACTATTTATGAATGAGAAACATTTGAATTGCTTTGGTTATGACGCAAAGGCTATATAATACTGTAAGCTGTCTGCATATTAAATAAATAAATAAAATTACCAGATACAAATCTCAGTCTGTCAGGATCCCCAGTCCAGTTGATGGGAATAGAATTGTCAGCTAGTACGTTGGACTATAACATAATTGGCGGAATGTGTACATAAGCTATTAATGATGATAACTTTTAGTGATTGAGCTTAGGAGTGCTGCTCTTTCGTGTGGTCAAATGTGACTAGCATAATAATATGTCATGTCCCTGTATTTTAACAGACTTCAATTTATTGTATTGTGGTGTATGTATGTAACCTCATTTCTAATATTACTATTACAGAAATAGCGGAGTTCCCATCGAACCCCCCTCTGCCGGACGAAGCCCCGCCGCCGCCGCCCCCTCCGCCGCAGATCCCCCCGCCCTCTCCGCCACAGCTCCCCCCGCCCTCTCCACCGCAGCTCCCCCCGCCCCCTCCACCACAGCTCCCCCCGCCCCCTCCGCCACAGCTCCCCCCGCCCCCCGTGGCGATGCCCCCTCCACCTCCCCCCGCGGACGACAAGCCGACTAGCTCGGGGGATGACGTCGAAATCATTGAAGTCATCAAAGTTGCAGATATACCCATCCCTATCACCGAACTTATTACTATTGATGAGGATGATGTGAGTTGCTTTATAGTCTATCTTTGTTTTGTTTACACTAGACCTCTCAAGGGACTGTTTGTTACCTACAATTTTGATGATTAACTTATGGGAACACAAATATATTGGAAAACTGCCATCGCTTTGCTCTTGCAAGCGGTCCATGAATTCCAGCCATGGCTGGTGTAGTCATACTCATAACTCGCCATTACGTGCTGCTTCTTCATTTCCATCTACTCAAAGTTTTGTGTTGGAGTTTTGTAGACCTAAGTCACACTTGGAGCACATTTCAGCACAGTATATTTTTCTTGTTGGAAATATTTCACCGTTTTCATCCTACACTTACATCTTTCAGGATAAATCACAAAGCAGTGGACGCGGTAGTCCTAGCTTAGACGATTTAGAAGAAAAGAAGCGACTGCTTCTAAACGCATTAGAAGGCGACGTTACAATAAACACATCCATTATCAGTATACTGGACAGCACAGACGAAAATATTACTGAAATAACAGACACCAGCATTGACATTGCAAATGATGACGAAAAACAGAATAAAGAAGAAAAGATCAGTGACAATAATGATACACCCATGGAAACTGCAATAGTCGTAGTAGAAGAGGACAGTACACAAGAAAGTGTTAAAAATGACGCTGATAGCAATCAAAATACAACACCTAACAGTGAAACTACACAAAACGAACCTGAAGCTGACAAAACAAGTACAGACAGTAAGGGTGAAGCCATAAGTTCAGATAAAACTCCTAGTGAGTCAATAGCAGAACCACCAACAGAACCAGAAACTTCGAAAATGGTTGTTGAAGATGCAGAACCATCCTCATCAACCACTCCAGAAGTTAATGAGAATACAGATAAGAGAAAAGACAGTGAAACTGATGTCCTTAGTACTCCGGAATCAAAACCAGGCGAAGTAAAGGCAACGCTTTTTGGAACACCTGTCATGAACATTGCGTCCTCATATCTCAAACTACCCACAGAAGACAAATTCGCTAAAGATATCACCGATATCATAAACTTCGAAAACCTACCAAACTCTACAGGAAAGTACAAGAAAATAAGTGCATTACTCAAAAAAGTAAAAGATGAAGTCGACAGGATACAGGACTCATGATACCCAGATACCCTTGCAAGGGGCAGAACTGTTTTAAAATAATATTGTGCAAGGTGTGTGTACGGAATTGATGTTAGAAGATAATTGTAAAATTGAGGTAATGTATTTTTTATACTTCTCAATAGGATAACTCCATTTTTTGGATTCGAAGCTATATTTTATAGGTATGTTTCGATTACATAGTCGTATTTCAATTACCTGTTGCTGATGCGTTTAAGCATAATCCATGATTGTATAATAGAACATACAATTGATTATCGAAGTTCATAAGTTGACAACTCGTAACCCACCTTTTTTTACAAAATGAGTTTTATACACCAAAAATTTTAAAATTAACTAGAACATTTTTGGTGTATAAAACTCATTTTGTGAAAAAATGTGGGTTGTCAAATGTGAGTTGTCAACGTATGACCATCGTTATGCTAAAACGTTATAAACACACCCAAGTTTTAGCTAGACCAATTCCACAGTTGTGTTGACAGAATTTGCATTTTGCAGTGTTAATTTTTTTTCTATCACCCAAATACACAAATACAGTTTTTATATAATCGTTTATTTTATTTACCAGTTCTGTTGTATTTACTGATGTAGTAGAATTAATTAATAAATAAAAGTTTGGTAGTTAGTAAAATAATCATAAAATTTTCTGGGTAGTCAGCTAGAGTTTATTTATTAGGCCAGCGATAATTCATGTCATAGAAGGATTCCATGGCATGAATTCATTTTTAGACAATAAAACAATTTGTTCCTCACAGTTATATTTATTTCTCTTGATAAATATAATCTCGATCGGTTTGTCAAAATAAAAATACACAAAATTAATATGTAAAGAGTCAATACAGTAGCTCAGAAATAAAATATCGTTGAAAATACTACCCAACCCAAGTGGATTAACTAAATCTAGTGGAATAATGCATTAGTTCGACTCGAAAAATAACAAAAAGTCACTGTGGAAAAATAATCTCCTTGTCTGTGGCACAGTGATAATAATATGATGTACATAGTGTACTTATATTTATTTTTCTCATCGCACTTTTATACTAAATGTAACTCAAGCATAAATAAAAAAAAAGAATATTACAAAACACTAATTTGCATCTGAGGCAAAGTTATCAACAACTTTAGGAGGTTTTATCACGATTGAGGAGAAATCTCATTTCCCCATTTATATACGTCATTACGATCTTGTAAAATGAACTCTTTTTTTTTTTAAAGCTGTAGACTTTTTGTTTTCGCTCAGTACGAGGCCTGCGCAACAGTGCGATACGTAAATGAAAAGAGGTTTATTATATAATCCAAAGAACATAGACAGGGAATTGCAGCTCCGTACAATAACTGCAAAACTTTTTTTTTGTTAACAATTGTCTTCATAGTTTTATGAATGTCTTTTATCGCGTCAGGTACTCTCTATGTCAACATAAAGTTCACTAATCACATTTAATACTTTACAGAAGATCAGATCTTATAGGTTACAGATTGAAATATCATAGTTATTGCACTTAATGTGATGCTAATATTAGTAGGGGAGGTATCGCATCATTTGAAATATACCGGCTGATATTTAAAGCGATGATAGGGCTCACCAGCGTATAGAGTCTGGTTAAGCAGTAGTTGACCTCCTAGGTGGAACTGCGAGAACTCATTCACAAAAAAACCACCAACGCATAGGGAGTCACATTTGTTGCTTTTGGTTCCGCGCGGCGTCACAGTCAAGTCACTAACTTCATCGAGTTTTCTTTAAGTAGTTCTAGTATAGGTACTTATTATAAATATAACTTCATCACAAGTGGTGACTACAATTTGTTTTCGCTCGGTATAAAAACAAAAGAAATATTACAAAGATACCTCCCGTGCTATATTTTTCATATAATTTGTATTTGTTTCAGTGCTTATTGAAAAGTATTAGCATAATTATCAATGTTCTTTTACAGACAACATAAAAACAAAGAAACACCTGTTCTAGAACATACTCCGTCACTATTGCTGGCTTATAAAAGTAGTAAGAGAAAAATATAGCACCAAATAGTAAAAATAAATAAAAAAATAATAAGATACATAAGTTTAAAATAAATTAAGGATCAATTCATTCTAAACCCGCCAAAAATTCCGCGTTCATAAGAATCATTATCGTAACGCCTTCTATACTAAGTTTAATTTCAAAGGCAAGGCAGCAACACCGAAACTAAATAGTTATACGTTTATCGAAACTATCCAATCGTTTATAATATACCTTATATACCTTATCAGTATACCTATACAAGATCTTATACATCTACACTTAAGTTGTGATGACGTTCTTAGTGTCCACAACGGGTGCGGTACATTTTACTATATAATACAATTACTGGAATTCATTGTTAGCGTGACCCTTTTGAACATGGACTCCTTGTCTTATATTCTTGGGGGCGTTGGAGGCGCTCCGTCGTGATCCTGAGAACAAATAAAATATATAGTTAGTTTATTACAAACTGGATAGCCGCTGGGGCCGAAAAGTTCTGGAGTGGCGACCGCGAACCGTAAGACGTTGCGTTGGAAGGCCTCCCACTAGTGACTAGGTGGACCGATGATCTGGTGAAGGTTGTGAGGACCCGCTGGATGCGAGTCGCACGGGACCGGTAAATGTGGCGCCACCTGGGGGAGGTCTATATCCAGCAGAGTACGTCTTTCGGCCGAAATGATGATCATGATTCCAAATATTTTGTTCTTCAGAAAGATCTAGTGCGTAGTATTCGCAATCGGCGTGTATAACCAGAAATGTATGAAGTGGACAAGGTAAAAAATAGTAGTTATATACCGGTGGCATAGTGGCGTTTTGTTGTTTCTGCCAGCCCCCATGTGAATAGAGCGTGAGTTTATGTATTTACAATAAATGCATGTATTCTCGTGCCTACTGCGACTTGTAGAGATTGATGAAGTTTTTTTGCGTATACGAATGGACTATATTATAGTTTCATTGATGAGGAAAAATCGTTGTCACAAACCAGTCTTTTTAATTTTGCAATTTACATACAAGAAGTAGACGTAGTCTGTATCGGAATAATCAAGTTCTACAAAGTAAATACAGTTTTAAAGGTCAGAGATCAGACACGCGTGGCCGTAGAGATTGTACATTTATTTTTGTTTGATTTTAAGTCCGTAAAAACCAAGCCAAAACAAAATGGGTCGCATATCGGCGATACGTAGTTCCTGGGGTTTTTTTTTTTGTTATAACTGTGCCCCAGCTATGTTCACACAGTGTTTTCCTTCACCGTTTTGAGATCACATTGAAACACTTGCCTAAATAAAATTAAGTACCTACTATTTTCTTAAATCCATGCAAAATTAATATCACATTTAGCATAGGTGTTTTGTTAAAAAGCTTTGTCATTGTTACTAGAAAAATTGAAACAAGTGAATTTGGTAACTACTCATAAAAAATGTTGCTGGCCTTATCTTACGCAAGAACTAGGTATTTGAAACAAAAATAGTAGTATGGTATCATAGATATTGTGCAAAGAGTCAAGTGCCCAGTGTACAAAAAATGCTCCTTTCTTGCTATGGACCAGTTTTTTGGTGTGTTCTGAGATAATAATTCAAGTTTCTTCACAGTGGTAGAAGATAGACTATATTAATTGAAATACTAAATGATGCAGACGGACAGGCAAAAACATTGACTGAAAAAATTCAAACACCTGGCGTTACGCTCAGGAAAGAAATGTATATTATTTTGTGTTTTATGAGCCATTCTCAGTCGATAGGAGATAGAGGATAATGGATGGCCAGGGCCATCGCGGATGGATTTTACTAAAGCTGCTGATACTAAATTGGTTAGTACAAAACCAGTTTTGAGTATTTTGAAATGGTTTAATTTAAACACACCTCGCATTATAATGGCTGGAGGATACTAGTGTGATTCACTGACCCAGTGTCAGAGCTATATTTAGTTTTAAAAAAAACTTGTTTTGAACTGAATCTGTGTCAAGCTCATGGTTAGCACCCAAAAAATCCGTTACTCTAGAATAAATCAAGGGCATTCGATAACAATCAGGTTTTATTATCGGGACAAGTATCAATTAACTTATCATGTTGTGACTTTATCATAATAGCTTTTTCTGGAATTTTCTAGTTGCATGATAATAATTAAAACATAATTAAATCATCATTTTGATGTGTTAGTGTTGGTAGTAGCAAACGAAATATTTTTACGTATGTTTTGTAAGCTAATTAAATATTAATCAACAATAGCCATTTGCACTGTTCTTCCGTTATTTGTTTTCTCTGCTATTTAGCATTGTTCCGATATTTGTAAAAGAACCGTTTGCAATTTGGTGACATGACCTAGATGGAATGTCTGTCAGTCAGTCTACTAGCACAACACAAACTGTTTTGTAAACACATAATAGCTTCTGTCGGCAATTTTAGCAATTTCGTCTCGATATTGCACGGCTTTTATTATAGGTCCACAATGGTCGCGTACGGTACATTCAAGGTCTATTCACGAATTGCTTGGTTGAGATTTATATGGACGATTGCGTGGTATGGTTGGAACTTGTTAAAAACGAACAGTGATATGAAATATCCAATTAATATTTTTGAATTGTGGTATATTTCTTATCAGTAAAAAATAAACTGAAATATGATTTTTCCTTGCAATAGGTCTTCTCTTCGACATGCATTAATATTCAAAATCATCTGCTACACACGTTCAGGTGAAATGAAAAGTCGAAAGGTTATCGATATTATCGGACCATTTTCTCTGAGGTCACATTACCTACAGACTTATGTGGAGGGCCTATTACTACCTACCTATTTAAGTAGGTATATAAACATGAGTGAAATTGTTTGCTAAAACGATGTGAAAGTGAGTCAGTATTATATGCTGCGCAAATTACTCAAGTGTGTTGTGAATGTATAATAATGCATTTCTTCACCACTACTCGGAAAGTCGCAACTTAATACATCATGAGGAAATCGACATGGACTAGAACCAAAATTTCGAAGACATGGGTCATACAAGACCCGCAGTGGGCCCGTATGGTGTATATAGGCCTCTTCCGCTCTCCAGACTCTCACATAGGACGCTTTTATCAGGTGGGACAAAACGAATAAGTAAATCACTTATTTACGAGCTGAGAGAGGAAGCGTCTCAACAATTATCAAGCAAGGTCCTACCAAGAAAATACCATAATTACCTGAGAATTGCGTGTAGGCTTCGCGGCGTCTTGTATCTGGTTGCGACGCGGGCGCATGGCGTACATGGCAAGCGCGAGGGCCATCATGAGGAACATCACCATGAAGCTGTTGGCAGACGACTCCGGCCTCGGCAGCCCTGGCATGGTTTCCAAGCACTCGCTGTCTGTGCAGTACGACTGGCCTTGACGGAGCTGGATGAAAGAAAATCGTTTGTGAAAAAGAGTTACTCAAACAGTAAAGTCTATAATGTAACATTTATTTACTTTCAGGCAACTTTGGCCCATAGATTGGTACCTTACAGACATAATTATGATATACATAATACAATTTGTGATAGTAAATCTCGACATCAGAAGCATAAGGTCGGTGTGTGGTCTCAAATACTGAGTTTTGTGTATCCGAGACATCCGACCTTATGCTTCTGATGTCGAGAAATAGAACCTTAAAACTATATCGGTAACATTCCACTTACGCACTGTGTCACTGTGCGCTCATGTGGCACTTGCCGCATGAACGCGCAGCGCTTGCTTGCTGATTACAGGCACGTAGGCCAGCCTAGGGCCTACACACGATAGGGATACACTACGATCATTTTCTAGTAGCAGCCCCAGAGTTTGGATTTGTAATTTTGTACCCAGTTGATGCTATGCGTAAAAAACAAGACGTGTTGCGTCGACCCCAAGAAACAAAACAAGGGCAGAATGATGATGATGGCTATAGCTCGCCTCGTTACATGGGACTCAAATGTTTCTCTGGGTTTACTATACATACACCTCTGCTTAACGGACCCTGGAAATACAGACGTGATGTTATGTTTTTAGGGTTCCGTACCTCAAAAGAAAAAACGGGACCCTTATAGGATCACTCGTGTGTCTGTCTGTCCGTCTGTCACAGCCAATTTGCTCCGAATCTAATGGACCGATTAAGTTGTTGTTGTAAATTGAATATTGCTTATTATTTGTGTATCTCTTTGTACTCTCGCTCATAACACGCGGAAGAGAATTGTGACCTGAATACAGGCTCAGCCTAGCTCAGGCGCAGTTGCTCACATTTATATTCTTTGTGTTTAATACGAGTAAGTAAGTAATTTAACTTGTTTCTTGGCATTCCAAAATATGGACTATCGTCATCACTCATCTGCTTAGCAAAAATCAAATACAAAAGTCATATCGAACGTTAACAAGCCTTTTCCTAACTAAATTTAAATTTAGTTTTTAAAAATAAGAACGAAGTAAGACTCTAAATAATACTCAACTATCGACTAAAGCCTTAATAGCAAACGCAGAAAAATAATAATTTACATAGGTACTACCTACATAATTAAGATTTAAGTAGGTACTTACATAACCATTCATTACGTAAACATTTAATTATTTTAGATTCATTGTCGGTGAAATCCATTTCCTTCGTTTGTTTGTAAATAAGCTCTTAGGTATTTGTAGGTGTCATGGAATATTTCTACATCATTTGGTTTGTTGATACATAACTGAACTTGGAATTAGGTACACACGGCTACACATCAAGCTATACATTTCCAGTTTACGCTGATCTCGCATGGTACGGAAATCCTATACAATGCGAGACCAGCTTATACTGGAAATGTATAGCTTGATGTGTAGCCGTGTGTACATGAATGACCGTTATCATTTACTAATAATATAAATAGAAATATAGCTCGGGCTGTTATTAGGCGAACCAATCTCGATTGCTACTAAGGCGATGTCTATGGCTTTTTTTCGACATGGCATTCCTCAGGTCAACCTATGAGGCTGGTTTCTGCGTAACCGGACTATCCTCGTGTAGTGCCTTGAGTGTAGGTAAGGTCTCCAGCCAGGGCATAAAAAGTGACAGCTCGCCAAGGGCCCTACGTGGTACGAGCCTCGGCTCAGGGCGTCACTTGGGAGGACCACAAAGGGACAGGCTGGATCTGAGAAAGGTCATTAGAGGCTGAACTACTGACTCAGCTTCGTGGCTCGAGCAAGGGTCGAGAGGGGCGTAAACAGGGACGGCGTGACATCGCAGTCGCGATTTGTGCTTAGGTTTCTCTGAGATGCTGGTTTCCCTACTGGTGTTATGGAGGCGGGCGATAAGGTCTGCCGTGGTCGGCGAATCTGACTGATGCGTGTTGGTTCGCTTCGGGCGGCTAAGGAGATGTTCTTGTGGTCACGACTAATATAAAAATACGGAATTCTCGTATTTGAGGACGAATAAAATTATCATACATCTTCTAAATATTGTACAGATTTCCTTTATTAGCATTGCTATTATTGCAGACAGCGCTCAAATAAATATCCGGTAGCTTCCTTTAATACCGTTTGCAGCAATACCCGATCGTGAGATCATCAAGATACTCGTAATAAACGAAAGAGTAATTATTTGTTTAGCAAATTTATGAAATGCAAAGCTAGTGCTAAAAAAATGGCTTTTTATGTCGATTTCATCATCTCAGCCGAAAGACTGCTGGACATAGGACTCCCCCAAGTGTCGCCACATGGACCGACCCCGTGTGTCTCGCATCCAGCGGATCCTCGCAATCTTCAGATTTACGTCCTCATTAACCATCCTAACCCATTAATATTACTCAAACCAGTACCTATATCCTTTAGTCCTATTTATAAGATATTTGGCGTCATCCAAGGTCACTTTTGAATTTTGTCTCATGAATCTTTTGTTCGTCGAGTGCAGTTCGTTGCAGCTGTCTGTGTTGTTTACATGTGCTACACATCGCACAATGTAAGGTATGCGACTGAAAAGTACTCGTTAATTTTATTAGACGTCGGCACGTGTGGTATTAGTGCGAAGAAATAAGTACGCACAACGAGCAATGAAGCTATGAAAACCAAACTAATCTGATCTCTAATTGTACAGGAATGCTTTTACAAAGTGAGGATAGAATATAGTGGAAAGTAGGTATAAGTTGATGTGTTGCCGTGTGTACTTTTATTATTGGTACAAGTGCTAAAAGCAATACGAGGATTCAGTTGTTCCTGATATACAAGCTGTCCAAACCTAGCTCTGGAATCAGGAATATTTTTTTTATTTCACAAAAACAGCGGGGAAAAAGGAATCCTGATTCATAAATTTGATATAAAATCTATGGGAAACGGAGTAGGTAATCACAGATTGAACAGACTAGACGTTGATTAATGGTCTTTCAGTAGGACTCTTATCAAGTCTGATGTGTTTAAACAAATTAAACCGCAGCTAGGTAGGTAGAGGTACCGTATGAGTGCGTGCTCTTAATTGGAACACGTTATAGTTGCAACACAATCTTATCGGACACATTATCATAACATTGCCTGATAATATCGCTCTCAATAACTATGCTCAATACACGCCAACTACACCGCTTTAAAATGATAATATTTACGGGCTACAGCTGCGTTTAGAAATAGGCAAAAACACGTCAGGTCTAGTGTGGCAGGACAAAGGACCAATATTGGTCTTTTGAAACCTATCCTTGACTTGCAATGGATTCCAACTATAATATAGTTGGAATCCATTACATTTGTGGAAAGCATCTCCCAGCATTAACATTAAACACCATAGAGAAGTTCCTAGCTATTACGATGGTGGTCAAAAACAAAACGCTTGCATAGGCACAAACGCATGTGATCTGTCCAAAAAGGTCCTCCAAAAAAAGTTCGAAAATGTTCCGTTGCAAAAGTAGAGCGGTACCTATGAAGACGAAGAATAAAGAGTGGAATTATGTAAACTGGCATGAAGCAGACGCATAAAACATACGTAGGTCATTCGAGACGTTTTAAATTGATTCATTCCCACTGCTAGTATTGCGGATATCCACAACATGTGGCCGACCGCGACAGAATGTGCACAATGCTGTATTCTCAGTGCCCATTCAATTTTGTCGTGTTTTGATGCAGTAGTAAACATTAATAAGATCATCAGTTGTCTTCGAGTATGACGTCCGGCTTACAAATAGTAGGACGTGAAGATATATGATTTCCTTCACACGAATGTGTACAAATGTGGTTTGGCGAAGTTTTTTCTAGCTAAAGGAATATGCTCTTTCTGGCAATAGTTTGGAGATGTCAAAATGGGATGCATCAAATCGCAAGAACTTTGCTTTGTACCCTGTTCTTTCCGAATATTAAATCTTGCGCAAGTGCATAGCACGTTGTCTACTGAAAATATGTTTACTGTGATCGAGAACACATTGATGTCATTGCAAAATACAGTTCAGGATTTAGAATGCAAATAACAGAAGTCAAGAAACAACCAATTTACTAAAACTCTAGACGATATTTATCGAAAGTTTAGCTTTACGTAATACAAGAGGTGAACCGGAACATGACCTCAGAGCCTCAGACGTATCAAATGTCTGTGTCGTTTGTGAATGAACTAACTTTTGGAATAGGATATTAATATGGGCATCCTAAGTAATGCATGTCGATATGTTATCGGATGGGGCCGAAAAGTTCTGGAATGGCGACCGCCAACCGGAAGACGTTGCGTTGGAAGGGTTCCCACTAGGTGGATCGATGACCTGCGAAGGTTGCGGAGATCCGCTGGATGCGAGACGCACGGAACCGGTCAATATGGCGACACCTAGAGGCGGCCTATGTCCAGCGGCACGGTAATATTATCATACAGTAGTTCGACTTCATACAAACGGACGAAGCGCGAGCTATCTACGCGCCTCGAATAAGGGATGCACCTGGGATGCAGACAGTCGCGACTGTGCCGCAGTGACGAGCGGACGGTGTGTTGTTTTTTAACAATAAATGCGAGATGTTTTCTCTAAAAATAAGACAAGTACATTTAATTTACATTTTTTGTGTTGTTTTTGGTTTTATGAATTCGTTAATAACGTATCCAGAGATAACTTTTTTTTAATTACCTGGAAACTTTGAAAGATAAGACTATAAAATAATTTCACTTACTAGTAGGTAGGCTTATAATGTGTGTCTTTTTAATGGATAAGTATTTCTTTATATATCCCGAAAAAAAACATGGTTTTTTAATTAAATCTATCAATCAAAAAACAACACGCATGTTTATTGAACACTTTCTATTCAATTCACAAAGTATTTTATTTGTTTTAAAAAGTATATTTACGATCACAAAACTAAATGGAAACACAAAGTAGGCACATGTAATTAAAATACTGGAGGCGGGCAGCCCTTACGCATGTTTACGTACCGCGCGGCTGTAGGCATTTATTTCAAGGACACGGCCGAGTCACACTACTGTACATATTTATACTGTGCCAGCGGTGTACGTCTTTCGGCTAAAATGATGATCCCTAGGGGCTGTCTCCACAAGCGAGAGAATCGCGGCGATATTATCGTCGAGCCACGTATTTCTATACATTCTCGCTCTCCGCGATTCTCTCACTCGTGGAGAAGGCCCCTAAGTAACTGAGTACCTACTGCATAACTGGCTAAAATGGAAGCCGGTCCTGAAAACGCTCAGAAGAAAACGAAATTTTTTCGTTCGTCCATTGGACTGTTATAAATGTCGATGGATGGAGAGGTAGTCCAAAGAAAAGATGGATGGATTGTGTGGGGAATCATATAAAGGAAAAAGGAGTAGATGATAGTGTTCCAATTGACAGAGGGAACGGAAAAAAATCGTTAGCGGCGACCCCAAATAACATGGGATAGGGGTAGGATGACGATTTTTGGACTGTGTCGCCTACATACATGCAAAAAAAAATATTCTTGTGAAACTCTACATAATATTTGCTACGGAAAAAAACGTCGCAGTATAGAAGTCTATAAACAATCTCGTTTTCAATTACAACCATGCAACCATTGGTAGCTTTATCAGGCGCGATAAGGGACCCAGTTAACTGTTTAATTGTATGATAGATTTGCATGCTAACTGCTTGAATATTTTCAGTTGAAATGTTTTGGCATTCAAGCTTAGAATAGGTAAGAAACTAGAAATAGATAAAATTGTATGCAGGTTAATAGACTTTGTATAATTAGTCTCTTTTATTTAGATATTTACTTCATTCAAATGCGTAGTTGAAATAGAAATTATTTTCCTTAAAAGGTAGCCGTTAATATTCATTCTTTTTTTTCACTACTTCTAGTTGTGGTTGATGACATAATTGCTTTTAAACACCCATTATCAAATAGAAGTAAACTTTTGAGTACCAATTTAGTTTTAAACATAATTAGGTAAGTATGTTGTTTTCAATCAGGCTCTATTTTAGTCCTGCTGAAAATTGAAGCAGAAGTGGACTTGTTGTGATTTATATATTTTTTAAATGGGTTTATAAATATATTTTTAATGTTATTTAGTACCTACTGATGACGTCCAGAGTTGAATATAAATGAATATTCCTTATGCAAATCAAGGAAAATTTATATTTCCTCATGTAAATAAATTATATTATTGTTGTACATGGTCAAATGAAAGGTAGGTTATATATATATTGGTATCACCTAACTTAAATAGTTATTTAAGTCACCAATTTGTTAGCCAATACAAAACTAAATAAAGAAACCCTCAGCCTCAATTTCTTGTGGGAACTGTAGGAATTTATTATATGCAACATTCAAAATGTTAGGTGAACTATATGAAATATCGCAAACAATATAACCTCAGCACTGTAACCAAGTCAGACCTCTAAAGAATGCCACACAGATGTGGCCACTCGATGAACTCAAAAAATATAGCCAACCCAAAGTAACTGCTGCTATTCATATCATTCATCTGCCTAGCCTTTTCCCAACCATGTTGGGGTCTGGTTCCAGTCTTACTGGGCAGCTGGCTGTCTGACCTTTACAACCCAGTTAGTACTGGGTGATACAATACCTCTGCCTGTAATGACTGTCAAATATCTACAAATGGCCGGCAAGACCAAAACTTCAGGTACCTAGGTGTAATAGTCAAAATATCTATAGAGGTAGACATAGACAATAAGTTAGAAAATTGTGTGCTACATTGTGAGTGTACTCTGCTGAGCAGACTTAAGATTATATTGTTATACCAATGGTCAATAAAGAAATGTATTGAAAAATTTCTTCTTAAATATTTACATTTCAAACAATTATTGTTTTGAATAATAAGATCCTTGTTTTATAACAATAGCTGTAAAGAGTTTGTTTACAATGCGCTGTAGTAAACTACTATGCAATATGTATAAGTAAGCATTTTGTAAAAAAATAAGATATTTTGAACCCTACGGGTCTTTTTATCTTTAATTTTAAACAGACGTGATAGCAGTTTTAAAATTAGAAGCCTGCTTTTCAACGGTTTTATGTAACTAACTAGTAGCATACTGTTGAATCACATAACAACAAAAAAACTATGACTTTTCAGGCAAGTACATAAATTTAGGTCAACAGAATCAATCAATATTTACCAACAGCTCTAACAAAATAATCATTTTAGACAAAAACAAATCAATGTTGGTAAACAGAGAAACAGAATGAAGTATGGACGAGTTATAATGTATACGTGGATGGTACCTAAACGTCCGTCCACCCACTATAATTACATCTCAATCAAACAGCTCTCAAGGTTAAATTTAACTTACCAGCGAGATTAGTCGACGCATCGCCAGCTCGTGGTTCCACAGGCATTCGCAAGGATCCATTTCATCGGCCATATCTACAACAAATATCACTTAGAAATTGCCTGTCGATACAATACTTTCTTTCTCCCAACTCGATGATTTCAATAATCAATCAGCTGACATGCCAACAATAAATAACCAAGATGATTACGTCAACACGTCAACAGCTCAACATAGCACTTTTCCTGCTTATCGACGTAAGCAGTAACCAATAAGTAATAATAATCCACATCTTTGTTTTTATTTACAAATACAAAAAACACTGGTCAAGGATTAGCTGTCATGGGTCGAAACGAGAAGAGAAAGTGAAACAAATTCTAGAGCGTACCTGCTGTACTACTCAGGAGAATGGAAAACACAAAGCGTTATGTCGCTATTGTTACTAAAACTGAATGCAACTGCGCTATGTTTGATAAATGATACGAAAATGTCGAACAATATTACACTTGCGACGACATCTTTTCTACGAGTGCTGATGAGTGCTTGTAGCTTTGTGATTGGTAGCTCATGAAAGATGATTGGGTGGCAACATCCAATCCACGACGAGACACATGAGAGTTGACAGCTTTTAAATTTGTAATGTTGCCATATGTCATAAATTTTTCTTTCGATGGTAAAATTATAAAATTAAAATATCGTTCAGTAACCTAAAGTCAGAAAAGTCCAGTAAAATAAAAAGTTAGATTAGAAGGCCTTTGTTTATCCAAAATCAACGTGATACAATTAGAGAGATTTTGGATATTTTAGTAATGCCATGTCTGAAGTTGCATAACCGCAATTAATTGTTAATCACTAGACCAAGTTACTAATCGTTGGAAACGCCATTGTAACCCGCGAAATTCAAATTTCCTTTCGTTTTTTTTGCAATTTGCAAATCATTTAGGCTGTGTAGAGTTGTATGTTGATAAAAATATGATTCGCAACCGTAACACGTATGCAGTTAAAGAATTATTACAGAAACAGTTTTCGATGTCAGGCTTGAGACGCGGCCGCGGGAGACGCTCCGAACATCGGGGGCCACATGATGGCTTCCAGCCACCGTAGGCGTGGACCTGTAGACGGTGAGTAATGGGCTAGCTCATTGTCCATCCATCTTATGACGATGAGAGGCGCGTTCTTGTTCCACGCGCGTCTCAAAGAGATGTCAGTAACATGGAAAGGGCAAGGGCCGACGCCCGTCGGCGCTGCGGGTTGTTCGAAAGATACCGCGGCTTCGAGACAAAGGGTTAAGAAGGAACATGGGTAGTTTTTAGTCAGTAGAAGTCTGACACTCCCTACCGCTCTGCCCAGCGTGGGAGGAAACATATTTTTATGATTTATCAAAAAAAATACAATATACCTAGTTGAGCGACTTGTGACTCCACCAATTACTTATTATTATAAATCTAAATGTGTGCATACTTAAATAATGTGTGAAGACTGATTTTGTCTGGTACAATAGGTAATTTCAAAAGTTTCATTTTTTTGCACGAAACTCTATTTCTAAAATAAAAGTAGCCCAAGCTACTTACTCCTTAAAATACCAGTTACCTGCTTTGAAAAGTTCTGTCAAAATCAGTCCTGCCGTTTTTGAGATTAGCCAGATCAAACTGACAGACAGGCAAAATTATTTTTATGCATTTAGTAAAAACTCTTTAAACTTACAAACATACACTTATTTTTTACTAGCTGACCCGTGCCCACTTTGTTGGGCCTAATTAGTCGAAAGTGTGCTAATTACGTTTCGAAAAATTCAATTTCGGGGACGTCCGCTGCGTAAGGAGCCGACCACGCGTCTGAGCCGCGCGGGTACCTACCTCTCAGATCAGATGTAGGCCACGCCCCTTTCTCCCGAAGCGAGCACGAACGCGAACCGAAATAAACCCGAAACCATCCGCTGCTTTGGATTTTTCTCCGATTCACTTTGCAAAGCGGACTACCTTGCCTTTGCCTTTTTATTTTTCGGTTTTTTATATATCCTATGACACTCAACAATAATGTGGCTTTCTATTGGTGAAAGAATTTTTAAAATCGGTTCAGTAGATCCCGAGATTACCCCTTACAATTTAACAAATATACAAACACACAAAACCTCTTTAAAATATTAGTATAGAAGTATAGATATAGATATACCCTGTGATTATACCACTAATCACATCAACAGCAAACAGTTTTTAATGGTTCTTGACTGAAAATAAGAAGTGTTCCATTTTTAAATTAATAAAAAGCTAACCAAACGTGAAAATGGGCGCGAACGAAAATCAAAAGTTTAGTTTAGTTGTAAAATCTGGACTGGACTTGAAAATAATAAGTATTCCTATTTTTCACTAATAAAATATAATCATAAAGCGCGAAAATGGGCGCGAACGAAAAATACAAGATTCGAACGAAAAATTGAATAGTTGGAAAACCTGTGTTCAGTATTTGGCCTGGCCTCAGTGCCATTTCTAAAATCCGGAATATCAATTTCTGCAATTCTGCGTATATATATTGTTGGCTCAAAGTAACGCCATCAGCCAGTAGCCGTGCGGTTAGCATCCGGTCGTCGTGCGGCAACCGACAGAAGTTCATAAAACGAGGCGAGCGGCGGTGCAACGGTCACTTTTTGCTTGGACGGCGCTCGGAAAGGACTTGCTACCTGACTATTATCGTGTGCTTCGCTAATTTTGGTTTATGTTTTTGCTCGTGTACTGATTATTCCATTTGCTAGTGCTATTTCTATTTGATTATTGTTTAAAATGTTTGTCTTGATATTTTTGTAAAAGTGTAATTCAAAAGATATTAAACATTGTTTATTTTGTTCACGTATTTCACTTCTGATTCCTAATATCAGAAGTGGGATAAAGATTCTTTTCGCCCACAAGTTAAAAACTAGTTTTCAGGCTTTTAATTTTAGATAAAAGCGGGTAGTAGTTAGCAATGGATAGATCGAGTTGTTCGCGTTCAAAAACTAGTGCCTTGCGTTCTAAGCGATCTCGTAGCCACCATAAGTGGAGTGGAAGGTCACGTATAGCAAGTTTCGGGATCCGATCGCCGTTCCAAGCGCGAACGAGATCGTCGTAGGAGCCGCGTGAGAGTGAGGACGCGAAGTCCTGTGTAACCGCTCTCGCGGTTGAGGCGACGCTCCGGACAGGATTGGTTTACTTTCGTTCCTGATACAAGTAAGATCGAACCATTTTAATATTTCGTTGGTTTAGTAGTCGTAAGCGCGACTATGAGCATAAAGGTTCTGGGTTCGATTCCCGGGTCGGGCAAAGTGTTATTTTCTGGATTTGTGCCCTGTTGGTGACAATGGGCTCACCCCTATTACATGGTTAAGCTTATGTCTTAACATAACTGGCGAAATGTGGGTATACTGCCATGGGTACCTCTGCCTAACCCTTCGGGGATTGCAGGCGTGATGTTATGTGTGTGTTTATAAGGTCACTGGGGTGATTGGCAATGCCTCGGACGCATTGGTCGTTATTTACATGGTGGTGCTAATACGTCGCTTAACGATTGGTTGACCAATAACAGCACGTGGACTCATTTTAAACACGAATTTCGGTCATTGTGTCCGCGTGAAGTCGATATGGTCACTGTGCTATAATGACGTTATGAATACAAGTATCTGTATGACCTACAGATAGTTTTTTTTAAGTCGGGTACTTGTGTATGTTAGTTTAAATATTTGTGAAGGTACCCACGATACAAGAGAAATTCCTGGTGAGGGGCAACGTTGTGATTTGTGATATCTGATGCTCAAATAAAAGCCGCAATTATGAACAAAACAAAATACAGTCAAAAGTCTTGTTTTCCGTATATTTGAAACCAAAAAGTGCAGTTGTTGGCACATTAAACTCGAATAAATAATAATCATGGTCTGCGTAAATGCAAACCCCTACGCAATATGATCAGTTGACTTGTTTTCGTGTGAAGACGTAGGCCGTATACAGGTGCACTGTAAAGTCTGATAAGTTTTGCTTTATTAAAGAAGTTGCTTTATAATACACATGATAGGCTAAGAAAGATGACAATGAGTTACGTATCAGTTGATGTTTATAAGGATTTTGATGAAGTAAAGTTGTGGTTGCAAGCCAAGAGATTATATCGGCTGTATTGTGTTAGACAGTACCAGTAATTATTGTGTAGTCGTAGTCCGATTAAAATTGAAGGTTTTTGAGGAAACTCGAGTAGACAGTGGGTGTGTTTGTGTTGTATGTTGTGCGTTTAGCTCTGGTTGAGGTCAGGGTCTGGAAAGACCGTAGTGTTAAGTCAAATAGTGATACACACGGGAGATAGACTTGTTTACTAGTCAGTTAGAGATCTGTGGTTTTACTCGATGATTTTTGTGAACCTGGCATTTTTTTGACGCAATAATGTTTTTAAGATTGATTTAAACGACAATGGTACATGACCCAGGGTGGTTGATTGTTGTATTTTCGATAATTTCCAGTTTAGCCACGTTTGATTTTATCAACGAGAGTAGGACCTAATGGATGTTTGGTCAGGTTCTGTCGTAGATTTGTCTCTTTGCATAGTAGGGTCATACTCAGAAAAAGTGTACATTTGGTGTCTTTTCTTGTCCCGCAACTTCATATTTACGTAAATATTTAGTATTATGATATATTTTCTTTTATCCCCCCTTTTTGTTATATTAGTCTAATTCTACGATGATTTCTCTGGTATTTTCAATTAAATTTTCAATATAAGATTACATTTTTTGATTGTCAAAACATTGATAAAAATATCGCCATACATTTTTTTGGTGTCCCAATGACGATTACACATTTTCAGAGATGAATTGTTACGAATTTTCATCGCTTTTTTTAACATTGACTGTGATTATATTATTCTTGATGAATCAAGTAACTAAATAAGACCAATTTTATCCGTAAATCATATACAAAAAGATTTATTTTAATTAAACAAATGTTGTCCCAAAATTATGAAGTTTCGTTACTCAGGGTTAGTAACGCGTGATAAAATTTGAAACGCAATGACATAAGGTGGTATAAATAGTTTTTTTCTAATCTGGCAACGTTATTACTTACGTCAAAATCACTGTCACAGCAGCCATCTAGTTTTCGCCGCAGTCGTGAAGTCAAGACGTTTAGCAAGTGAAAATTTACAAAAAATACCTCAGGGTGATAAACGACTATTATTTTGGTAAGTTTAATGTTTTTTGTTTACTTACCATGTTTTCTTCATATCTTTTGTATTATCTAAAAGAATACACTCAGTGCTTGCGTGGTAAAACCGTGGTTTACGTAAAAACATTTTTAGAGGTTATGATTTCTCAGATTTTATTATCATTTTCGTTATATTGCGTAAAATTGCGTTACGTTACGAAACTGAGAAAATGTTAAGCTTAGTTCACATAAACTAAAAGTGCATATCTATATACCTGTGTATTAATACACAGGTATAGTTGCTGACAGGTTTTTTAATGGAATTTAATTAAATAATTATCAATGTTTATGGTATTTTTATTTTTATTAATCTAAATAAGACTGATAAGCCAAATATAATCAGGTGTTTTATTCGCCCAATCCATGTGCACCATACCTTATGACATCAGTTTCGTGACGGAGATTCTCAGTATCGTTACCTATCAGTTTAGTTACAAATTCAAAATGTACACTTTTTCTGAGTATGACCCAGTAACCATTACTTATGAACGTGTGGTTTGATCAAGCGCGTGGCCTCAGCTGCGTGTGTGAGAGTCTGTGTGATACGCTAACAATGTGTCTATGTCAACAGCCACTGAGGGGTATGCAAACTTGGAGCCTATGCCTACAGTGTGTGTGGAAGTCGACATCTGAGGGGTATGCAAACTTGGAGCCTATGCCTACAGTGTGTGTGGAAGTCGACATCTGAGGGGTATGCAAACTTGGAGCCTACGCCTACAGTGTGTGTGGAAGTCGACATCTGAGGGGTATGCAAACTTGGAGCCTATGCCTACAGTGTTGTGGAAGAAGTCTGTGTGATATGCTAACAATGTGCTTATACATCCCTATGTGCCTATTGGTATTCTTGTCTGACAAGTTTTGTTTGGTGAATGTTTCTTTGAATTTGATTCTCGACTTGAATGTTCCTTAATGAATGAGATTACTCTCTTGTTGTACAGACGCCAGCACATCAAGCTACTACAATCTGTCAGATTTCTTTGATAGATTTTCGACTTTATTTCTAGGGCATTAGGTTCAAGGTTCGTTGGGAAAATTTGACAGTTTCGGGTAGCTTGACATGCTGGCGTCTGTACTACTCGGTTAGAGAGCCTTGGTGTTAAAGGTTTTACTCGATGATTTTAGCAGTTTTTGTTGCAATAGAATTTTTAAGGTTGGTGTGAACGACTATGGTATATGACTCAAGGTAGTTGAGTGTTGTATTTTCGATAATTTCCAGTAGGTACATTTGATTTAATTAATGCGAGTCGAATTTGGTGCCACCCAATGGAACTAAAGTTTGGTCAGGAGTGATCGAGCGGAACAAAATTCTGTTGTAATTGTAAATTTGTTTGTTTACAGAGTACCTAACCATTACACAAGGATGTGTGGCGTGTGTTTGGACGCAACGCAACGCTGCTTGGCCTTAGCAGTGGTTGCCAGGGCTTTGCCACAGTGACGCCGTGAACGTGCACGTCACTGCAGGGTGCCAGCGCGCCTTACTGGCGTTGCTGAGCGCGTCGCTGCAAGGTGACTGCGCGCCTTACTAGCGTTGCTGAGCGCGTCGCTGCAAGGCGACTGCGCGCCCTACTGGCGTTGCCGAGCGCGCCTTACTGGCGTTGCTGAGCGCGTCGCTGCAGGCCGAGCGCCTCGCTGACCCCCAGCGCCTCGCTGCAGGCCGAGCGCGTCGCTGCAGGCCGACTGCGCGTCCTACACACGTCGACACGTGGCTCCGGGCTGCTAGCGCGCTACTGACGTGTTAAGCGCGTCGCTCCAGGCTGCCAGCGCGCCATACAGGCGCAGTTGTGTGCGGCACTCCACGGTGCCAGCGCGCCTCACAGGCGCAGTTGTGTGCGGCACTCCACGGTGCCAGCGCGCCCCACAGGCGCAGTTGTGTGCGGCACTCCACGGTGCCAGCGCGCCCCACAGGCGCAGTTGTGTGCGGCACTCCACGGTGCCAGCGCGCCCCACAGGCGCAGTTGTGTGCGGCACTCCACGGTGCCAGCGCGCCCCACAGGCGCAGTTGTGTGCGGCACTCCACATTGCCAGCGCACCCCACAGGCGCAGTTGCACTCCACGGTGCCAGCGCGCCCTACAGGCGCAGTTGTGCGTGGCACTCCACTGTGCCAGCGCGCCCTACAGGCGTAGTTGTGCGTGGCACTCCCCCGTGCCAGCACGCCCCACTGGCGTTGTGAGACACGCTATCAAGGAGACAGCGAAGACTCAGCCGCCTTGTTGGAAGCTGACGAGGACGTCAGAGCGTCAGGAGAGGCCGTGTTGGCTCAAAGTAACGCCATCAGCCAGTAGCCGTGCGGTTAGCATCCGGTCGTCGTGCGGCAACCGACAGAAGTTCATAAAACGAGGCGAGCGGCGGTGCAACGGTCACTTTTTGCTTGGACGGCGCTCGGAAAGGACTTGCTACCTGACTATTATCGTGTGCTTCGCTAATTTTGGTTTATGTTTTTGCTCGTGTACTGATTATTCCATTTGCTAGTGCTATTTCTATTTGATTATTGTTTAAAATGTTTGTCTTGATATTTTTGTAAAAGTGTAATTCAAAAGATATTAAACATTGTTTATTTTGTTCACGTATTTCACTTCTGATTCCTAATAATATATTATTGTAAGTATGTATATTCAGTTTTTTTTTCAGTCCAGAATATGTTTTGCATTGGATTTATTGATACAATTAATGCAATCAACTTCTTACCATCGCGGAAACTCTGCACAGCACAGCATTCACAGTTCGTTGGAGGAGAAAAGCAGGAACAGCTATTAAATTGAATGGTGAGCAAGGCTTCTAAGTACTTATTATTTTTCACTGAAAGGCGTTGAGGGTTCTGCGGTCTGCCACTAAGCCTACCGTGCAGGAACGTTTACGATGCATGATGCTTACATTTTTATTTGTACTACCTATGAATCTTTTGCATTTAAAAAAAAGAATGAATAAATATTTCTTATTAGCTTTTGCCAGCGGCTTCGCCCGCGTGAAAATGTCGATTTTCCATACAAACTTTCATCCCCTATTTAACTCCCTTAGGGGTTGAATTTCGAAAAATCCTGCCTTATTCCTTATGAGTCACTCAGTCAGTCAGTCAGGACTTCTCTTTTTATTTATATAGATTACCGTACAGGATCAAAAAAATAATGAAATTAACAATCGCATAACATTAAGTTTGTAATTTCCGAAGGGTTAGGTACTCATTGACTATTAGTACATCCACCACATGTAATAGGGGGCGAGCCTATTGCCATCAACCGGGCACAGATCCAGACTCCGTGGGTGCTATTGAGAAAGCCATAACACTTTGACGTTCGTCGTTTACGTTCAGTGGGCATGCATGTAATATAATCGGCACGATTCTTGAGCGCTGACGCAAAAGTGAGTTATTAGGTCCCTTTGGTGGTATGAAGTGAGACGCGGGGCGGGGAAAGTGCAGTGATTGGCCCGTAGCGCATTGCGTCATAGCCGTCACTCGGAATTTGTTCTTTACTCCTGCTGCACTTACCTCACGACCAATAAATAATAAACGGGTGTGCGTTTTATTTGTCATAAAGTGTATTACGATGCGCACAGCGATCCCCACTCTTCCGCCGAGCACTCAAGAACCGTGCCGGGTATTATAACTACGTGTCTACATATCTAACCCCAAAATTATTCTGATATTTCGGCAGGCTGTTTTACTTGGGTATTTTCAGGATAATTTTATTGCGTAATATAAGCTGTATTAGGCTTGCCTTAAGCATAAATAATTAATTATAGGTAATGGTAATTCTATTCCTGTATTTTTGAGAGTTCCGTAGTCAACCAGGTACCCTTATAGTTTGATAGTTTCACCATGTACGTCTGTCTGTCCGCACTATAGCTCAAAGGCGCTTAGTACTAGAAATAAGCTGTAATTTGGCATGAATATACAAATATGTTAGGTCGATAAAGTACCTAGTAAAATAAAATCTCGAGATTTTTTTTTGGGTATCTTCAGTAGGTAGGTACACTTAAAAGTGGGGATGATTTTTTATAGTTTCGTCACACTACGCCGTAGCTGATATGCTCATATAGTGCTTCGCTGTAGCTAATAGTATAGTCCGCTACGACCCATAGAATTACCGTGAGTCTTATACGCTACGGGCTAAAACCCGCTATGGCTCACGAGTCAAACTTACTATGCCTCGTACTACGCGGTAGACTGCAACGTCATATGGTATACAACGCCTACAACCCTTAGTATTTCCCCGTTTATTGTTCTAAGACTTATCCAAGCGACCCGTATAGAGTCAACTTATTTCGTGCTACGCCGTAGGTTGCATCGTCATCTGCTACAACCCTTAGTATTTCCCCGTTTATTGTTCTACGACTTATCCAAGCGACCCGTATAGAGTCAATTTATTTCGTGCTACGCCGT
This sequence comes from Diarsia mendica, assembly GCA_949316265.1. NCBI lineage: Eukaryota > Metazoa > Arthropoda > Insecta > Lepidoptera > Noctuidae > Diarsia > Diarsia mendica. Next base: position 19,980,980 of record OX438897.1, read on the forward strand.
AGTAGCCGTTCCCTGATTGTTGTACTACGACGTAGCCGAGTGACTCGTAGAGTCAACTTATTTCGTGCTACGCCGTAGTAGGTTGCATCGTCATTTGCTACAACCCCTAGTATTTCCCCGTTTGTTGTACTACGACGTAGCAGAGCTCCCCGTAGAGTCAACTTATTTCGTGCTACGCCGTAGTAGGTTGCATCGTCATCTGCTACAACCCCTAGTATTTCCCCGTTTGTTGTACTACGACGTAGCAGAGCTCCCCGTAGAGTCAACTTATTTCGTGCTACGCCGTAGTAGGTTGCATCGTCATCTGCTACAACCCCTAGTATTTCCCCGTTTGTTGTACTACGACGTAGCAGAGCTCCCCGTAGAGTCAACTTATTTCGTGCTACGCCGTAGGTTGCATCGTCATCTGCTACAACCCCTAGTATTTCCCCGCTTGTTGTACTACGACGTAGCAGAGCTCCCCGTAGAGTCAACTTATTTCGTGCTATTCCGTAGTAGGTTGCATCGTCATCTGCAACAACCCCTAGTATTTCCCCGCTTGTTGTACTACGACGTAGCAGAGCTCCCCGTAGAGTCAACTTATTTCGTGCTACGCCGTAGGTTGCATCGTCATCTGCTACAACCCCTAGTATTTCCCCGTTTGTTGTACTACGACGTAGCAGAGCTTCCCGTAGAGTCACCTTATTTCGTGCTACGCCGTGGGTTGCATCGTCATCTGCTACAAACCCTAGTATTTCCCAGTTTGTTGTACTACGACGTAACAGAGCTCCCCGTAGAGTCACCTTATTTCGTGCTACGCCGTAGTAGGTTGCATCGTCATCTGCTACAACCCCTAGTATTTCCCCGTTTGTTGTACTACGACATAGCAGAGCTCCCCGTAGAGTCAACTTATTTCGTGCTACGCCGTAGTAGGTTGCATCGTCATCTGCTACAACTCCTAGTATTTCCCCGTTTGTTGTACTACGACGTAGCAGAGCTCCCCGTAGAGTCAACTTATTTCGTGCTACGCCGTAGGTTGCATCGTCATCTGCTACAACCCCTAGTATTTCCCCGTTTGTTGTACTACGACGTAGCAGAGCTCCCCGTAGAGTCACCTTATTTCGTGCTACGCCGTGGGTTGCATCGTCATCTGCTACAACTCCTAGTATTTCCCCGCTTGTTGTACTACGACGTAGCAGAGCTCCCCATAGAGTCAACTTATTTCGTGCTACGCCGTAGTAGGTTGCATCGTCATTTGCTACAACCCCGTATTTCCCCGTTTGTTGTACTACGACGTAGCAGAGCTCCACGTAGAGTCACCTTATTTCGTGCTACGCCGTAGGTTGCATCGTCATCTGCTACAAACCCTAGTATTTCCCCGTTTGTTGTACTACGACGTAGTAGAGCTCCCTGTAGAGTCAACTTATTATGTGCTACGCCATAGTAGGTTGCATCGTCATCTGCTACAACCCCTAGTATTTCCCCGTTTGTTGTACTACAACGTAGCAGAGCTCCCCGTAGAGTCAACTTATTTCGTGCTACGCCGTGGGTTGCATCGTCATCTGCTACAAACCCTAGTATTTCCCAGTTTGTTGTACTACGACGTAGCAGAGCTCCCCGTAGAGTCAACTTATTTCGTGCTACGCCGTAGGTTGCATCGTCATCTGCTACAACCCCTAGTATTTCCCCGTTTGTTGTACTACAACGTAGCAGAGCTCCCCGTAGAGTCAACTTATTTCGTGCTACGCCGTAGGTTGCATCGTCATCTGCTACAACCCCTAGTATTTCCCCGTTTGTTGTACTACGACGTAGCAGAGCTCCCCGTAGAGTCACCTTATTTCGTGCTACGCCGTAGGTTGCATCGTCATCTGCTACAAACCCTAGTATTTCCCCGTTTATTGTACTGCGGCGTAGTCGAGTGACTCGTAGAGTTAACTTATTTCGTGCTACGCCGTAGGCTGCAGCTTATTCTGCTACAACCCCCCCTAGTATCCCCCCATTTTTTGTACTATGACGTAGCCGAGCAACCGTAGAGCCAGTTCATTTCGTGCTACGCCGTAGGCTGCAGCTTAATCTGCTACAACCCCTAGTAATTCCCTGATTGTTGTACTACGACGTAGCCGAGTGACTCGTAGAGCCAACTTATTTCGTGCTACGCCGTAGGCTGCAGCTTAATCTGCTACAACCCCTAGTAATTCCCTGATTGTTGTACTACGACGTAGCCGAGTGACTCGTAGAGCCAACTTATTTCGTGCTACGCCGTAGGCTGCAGCTTAATCTCCTACAACCCCTAGTAATTCCCTGATTGTTGTACTACGACGTAGCCGAGTGACTCGTAGAGCCAACTTATTTCGTGCTACGCCGTAGGCTGCAGCTTAATCTGCTACAACCCCTAGTAATTCCCTGATTGTTGTACTACGACGTAGCCGAGTGACTCGTAGAGCTAACTTATTTCGTGCTACGCCGTAGGCTGCAGCTACGACCACTACAACTCAGTCTCGCTTTGCGTCACGCAACGCCATACGTTACAGAGTCTTCTGCTATAACTGAAAGGATCTCAACGTATTCCATATACAGTTGTAAACGCATCAGACCTGCATCAAAGTGACCAATCCGCTGAAAGGGAACAAATTCCAGCTCCCTCCGTAGAACTGGAGCCCGACACTCGATCAAAACGGCATAGAACTGTAGTAGATTATACAAAGTTTTTCTAATTAAAGGTGGAGGGATGTTATGTGGGTATAACCTACTTATTTATCATTATCAAATAAGTAGGGTAGAATAGTGAACTTAGTTTTAAGCGAACGACTGCTGCGACAGTCCAATATATGAGCTTGTACGTATCGGTTGACTTATTTAAATCCTCACCCACCTTCGTTTATAACACCCTTCACGAAGCCGTCAAACAAGCATTATGTACATCAAACTAAGTAACCCTACGCAAAAATTATTGCTAGGAGACAACTTTTTTTTTGGGTGTAAAATCACGATGTTTGGTAAAATTCAATGTAGTACACTCAAAACATTGTGCTAATGGATGTTTTAAATAGTAAACGGGTCATGGAAAATCAATAGGTACCTTCAAAACTGATATTAATAATTTGCCTATTACTCTCTTAAGTCTCACATCACAGAACATCCTACTATATTCATTCACCGATAGCCAAGTCCCCTACTCGTACAGTTTTACCAAACGTCGTAGGTACTACGTAAGTACGTCGTACAACTCGAAAACACTCACTCGTCGTGTGTCGGACTATAATACGCCGTGCCGTGACCCACATCGTAATCCACTACGAATAAACATCAGTCTGTCTTAACTGTTAACGAATACAGTCCGATACCGCCGACGGCTATGGAAAATTCTCTAATCGTACTACGCCATAGGTATCGCCGTATTATGTAGTCTTCTACTAGAAGACAGTACGCCGTTACCGACAATTTTTTTTTATTTATTTCCATTAGTAGAAGACTTCTACTAATGGAAATAAATAAATATTTATTTGTCGCAGATACTTGTCGTGCTTACAAAATGCCGACAAAAAAACAGTAGAACGCTAACAAATATTTAAAAATACAATACTCGTAGAACAGAACACCAAAAATAAAAGCGAACAGCTTTGGCTACGAAAACCAGCGATGTGCTTTGGGTCCCCCATAGCACGGTTTTCAGTGGTCACCCGTGAAAAGACGAACGAGACCCAAGACAGCATAAAATATTTGTTTAAATCGAATTGAATCGTCCTCGTTTGTCCCAAAGAACCTTGTATGGAAATTGATGTTTTGACAAATTAAATCATCATCACGCAGTACATCAATTCGCTCTCACATAGAGCAAGCGTGATGACCATACCTTTGATGTGAGAAGAGCATACCTACATGCATAAACTCACGCTATTTTCCCATGATGGTAGGCAGAAATCACAGAAATCCACGTGCTATACGATCCTTACATACTCCATTTGCCTCGTCCACATTTGGTTATACAAGCACATCGGTTACGAGTACTACGCACGTGACCTTTCTGAATAACCATCGGGACTCGGGAACAATTATTTGATAATAAGTACGTTATTGACCGGGTTTTTAATAGGTGCCGTTCGAATCCGTGTAATTGTACAAAAGCGCGAGCGTGTCATAACTGAGAACTTGCATCCATCCAAAATGGCCACATAAGCAGATCATAATAATAATATGAGTTTCGTTAAAAATCGTAAAATGGGCCGTTCATAATAGTAACTGCGTCTGTGACCATTTTACGAATTTTAACGCAATTCATCCTATTTTCCTATTATGATCAGCTAAAGTAGCCATTTTAGACCCCAGTTCCATAATGAGCGAACTACACGCAGCAATGCAGGATATTATATTAAATGCCTTATAAGTTTGCTTACTCATTATTCACGTTTTAAACTTTGCAGAAAATCAACGAGTTAGCATGATTTTTTTATAGAATATTACTTTACTTGTACACTTAGGATACTTTATATGTAACAGAGTCACATAACATACATATTGACAAATCATTTTAAGTGGAATCTTAGAAGTGTTCATGTGAAGCGTCAACTTGTGATTGAGACAGGTGGGCGGCAATCTAGTGATGGGGCGTGGCATTTCAAGCTCCGCCCTCCGCTAAGTAGGGCGGCGCGCCCGCCCTGCACTAATTGATTACTTTTATTAAATTGATATAAAGAAAGTATAGCCTTTAATTAAGTATTATGTTCCATCAAAGCCTGTTTGATTAGCTACCTATATCAACACTTATACAGGGCGTAATTTTTATAATAAAACACTGAAAATAGAGTGTAAAGTGGATTGGTTTAGAGTTTAGATTAAATTGATAACATATTTATGAAATTCATGTCTAGCACAAATGGGGCTACGAATAGATTGTGAGTCTAGTCTACATCCTGTTTAAGATTCAAATAGTAAGTTTTACTCAATAATACACACAATGAACCTACAACGTAACTTTATTAAGACCTCAAAAGCTTGGGAGTTTACAAGACAACCTTTTAGGAAATGGTCAGGTTTTATTTGGCGCAGAATTAACCTAATGCTATATTAGTATTTAACTAAATTAAATAATAAAGTAGTTTTACGACTGAGGCAGACAATTCTGACAAATGTACTACCTATATATTTTTAAAGATCGCCTTAGTAGGTATCTGCGTATAATAAATCGTGCTTTCTTCAAACCGATTAACCTTTACTTTCTGCATTTCTTCTGCAAAAGGAATAAAGCATTTTCCATTTCCTACACAAAAATATTGAGTTGAAGCATCCAATACACTCTTTGCTGTCCTACTTCCAAGCTCAATAATTCGTTTCATACTCAGCAGTGATCCTGGGCGTGGCTTGTCCCCGGTACACGCCCAGCCTCTGACGAGAACGTCGTGACATCGTCATTCTGGGCTGGGCACGGCGCCGCGCGGACATGGCGCGAGCAACGCAACCGCCGACACGCAAGTGAGTAACACGCTTTAAATTCTTTTTTATTGAACTTGGCTTTCAAGTACTTCTTAATTCCATGCCAAGAATACGGAAATTAAAAAAATATGGCTGTCATAATTTGAACTCATAAAGTTTTGCAGGCTGAATTTTTTGAAGATTGTAATTTCGTTCTATTTTTTTTTGTGCCTGTAACATTTCTCTGTTCAAATATTTGAGAAATTGCTTGGTTTTTAATCCGGAGGACGTTTTCAAATCTTTGTTCAAGAGAATTTGCGAAGTTTGCTATCGCGCAAGAAAGTTTATTTTCGTAACTTTCTAAAAGATTGTTAGGAGTCTAAAAATACTTAAAATAAGGATAAACTGTGATAAGTTAAATCATTTAAGTTAAAGATCTACGTCTTGACTTTGACTTTCCAAACTTTTTATCTTAAACTTCGCATTATCCTTTTTTTAACTTCGCATTTACTCGTATAATATTTCCGCGGGTGTTTTAGGTTTTTTATATAGATATATTTCAATAATTGGCCTCGTGATTATGGGATAATTAAGTTTTTTATTAAAAAACAACCTGGCATATTGACCCCTAGCTTTACGGACTTTATTTTCTTTTGTTTTTTCGGAAAGGTGATGATGATTGCCATATTAATATTTACCGCTTTTTCTTTCTTTGTCTTTATTTATTCCTTGCCTTATTTATAGTTAGGATATATTTCAGTCGTTTATTCTTAAACCACATTATTTATTAAAATATAAACTCCAATTTTTGTTAGGTAGTACTTAATTTTATTTTTCATATCTACCAAACGAGTGATTTGCGTTTTTTTTCTGCAATAGGAAAATACTTTTCACCAATTGGCATGATTCTGATCTGCTCCTTTGCTGCGGTTATTGGAGCGTTATAACTAGCCATTTAGCCAATGATGACAATGATGTACTTTTTGTATTCACAAAAGATATTGAAATTACAAGTAGAAATCCTTGTAAACGTTTTAAAATTGATTGTCACTTGTTAAAGTCCTCAATTTTCTGTGTATTTGTGAAGCATACTTCCTCCAATACTGTAAAGACTCTATCTTAGTAAACTCTTGAAATAGTGACTGTACACTCTCTTCTTGACACTTTGGCCGAATGCGAGAGTGTTTGTTTTTTGCGAAACATCTCGAGAGACACTATCTCTCTCTCTGGATCTTTCGGTCGAAAGGACTGCACAGCCACGATTAATTATCCATAATAAATAATAGTAATAATATGTAGTTGATCAACTCACTATCCATTTTTGTATTGTTAGCTGTAAGCCACCCAAAGAAAATAAAATAAATAAATAAATAAAATAAAAATAGTCCATTCCATGCTTTGTCACGGAATAACCTTTGGCCAACCAACACTGAGTGTAGGGTTTTTCTAATTTTTTCTACTTTTAATGGTATTGTGTCATGATGGATACCTATCCAGTTTCTTCCGGTAACTTTAAGAAGATCGCCTGTCCGGTCGTTAGTCGGTTGTTTTTCAATATTCCTTCTGTGGTGTCCACTCCTCTTTGTCTACGAAACTCCGATGAAACCGTATTTAAAAGAACAAACAAATAATGCTGTTATCAATTTTAGAAATACAGACAAAAGTGGATTTAAGACTGAATTTGATTTTACAGAAATATTTTATATCGATTGCGAAAATTGGTGTTAGATACCTAAAGTGAATTCAAATAAAACTGGGGTTTTGATTTTATAGGTTTTATGTTATCCGCAGAGAATTACTAACTTCGTTATACTTGGTTTTCCCAGACTTTTCCCTGAAACTTTTACTAAGTGATGTCTTGCGCGTCACCTTACATAGGTCTAAAACTAAGCTTATAGTGATTTGACTAGGTACCTACTGAATATTTTATTGTAACGTAACCATATGCAAGAGGAACTTAATTTTGTTAACTAATACCATATAATTGTTAGAAACCTCTAAAACATTACAAAAACTCTCATTTTGACAAATAAAATTAATAAAAGTAACATTTGAGTAAAACATTTTTAAAACAACGAAATAAAATTCTATTTTCCCTAAAAACGCTATTATATAATATATTATATTTTCCTGCTCCAATATTTCGCGTAATAACTGTCCGGCGTATTCGAAATTCAATTTGTCGACTAGTGGTGCGCCAGTGCGCTGTAGCGATGACATACGGTTTTTCGTCGCTTAAATCGAGCGTCGGTTAATCGGACCGCTCGCTGGACGTGACAGCCTCTCGGACGTACCGGAGTTTACACTAGGGTTGGCACAGCCAAATTTTACGATTTCATATAGGGAAATGGATAAATTATACCTACGGTTTCTCGGATGCATCATATTCGATTTACAGCGGTTGTTAAACTATTGTGTGATGTCTGGTTCTTGGAACTTTAACGCATTAGTTAGTTCTACGAAGAACATAAAAATGTTCCGCCCTGTTCTGAATACGTATACATTCAATCTATTAGCCGTTAGTCTTCTTCTCAAATCAATGACTCAGATTTTGTCCGACCAGTATCTCAACCTGGACTGGACTGGACCACTCTGCCGATAGTGCAAAGTCTAAAAAGTGTAATCTCAAACAATTAGTAAACTACATTACAAGCCCTTCTCTTTGTGAGAGGGCATGGACCGGAATCCACTAAGCACGCTGTTTGGGTAGATATAACAAAACAAAAAACAATTACTTAATCTAATTAAAAAATCTTTTCATTGACTAAACGTTACCATTTTTCCAAGTGCCATAAGCTGTTCCTAGCTCACTCTTCTCCATAGAGATCTTCGCTTTGGAATGGGCTACTACAGTTATTTTACAAGTTATTATGCCTTGTGATTGTAACTTCACCTCAAAAGTGCCTGTAATGTTCTTACTGAAATTAGAGTTTGTATTTTCATATGAAAACAAAAAAAAAATACGCAGACAAAGCTGCGGGTATCATAAACCCTAAAATAATTCCAAAAGCTGTGTCAACCCTATTTAACCGCGCGGTCAGCGGTCAGCGCGCGTGAAGTGTGCGCCCTCTATCACGCGACGCGTCATAACATTGTCACTTCATTATGCCGTGACGTAATGGAGGATCCGGCTCCACTCGCGATACTTCTACTTCCAGTTAATTAACTCCCGGATAAAAGGTCAAGTGGTGTAGTTTGGTTCGTACGTTGTTTTAAATGGGACTTGGGTTGTGATTGAATTTGAATAATGATGGTGCGCTGGCTAAAAATAATGCTTGTAATTGAAAAGTAAATTAGTATTGTCCTAAATTCGACCTCGCTGTTCTATGTCACGGATTTAGTTTCCGCTCTTAGTCCTTAAGGTGGACACGTGAGCCATGGTGGCTACTCCAAACAGCCCATCTTCCTCCACAAGCAAGATCAAATTCATCAGTCTTTCCATGACATCTGCAAAGGATTTTGGTGTTAAAAGTGTTTTTTTTGCGGATGAGGTGACGCCGGTGCACTCGAGGAGTACACGCGCTAACGTTTCCTCAACCTCCTCCCACCTATTACTTTCCATTGCAGGCACAGAAGGCGCTTGCTTGGTTTCGTATCCAGGCATGACATAGCCTTCTTGGATTACCTAAAGCACGGTGTCAAGGTCCACGACTTCTTCAGATCTCGCCGCTTCACAGGTTGATTGAAAATTCGAGGCGCCTCTCAGACGCGAAATCCGCGCCTTGAATGTCGTTGTTACAGTCAAAAGCCTCAAAGTAAATCACAACTAGTGGGATTCCCCTATGTAAGATCCCGTAAGTGGGTTGTGGAGGATTGATAGGTTGATGCTCCATATCAAATACTGGGTTCAGTTGCATCCAGTGAGACTGGAAGCCAACGCCCTCATTTTCCTCACGTATAAGAGAAACACCGGATCAGCAACGCCTTAACTACACTAACATAGCGCCAGTCGTAGTATGGAGTTGCAGACTGCAACAGACACATATACGCACTACAATGTAACGGCATCTCCTCGGATCCGAATAAGATAGTAAACTTGACACGTAAGTGACGCCGATGTGGTGAAGTGCATTTCGTTTGCTATCAGCTTTACAAAACCATTTTATTCGGGATATAAAGCTTAAATCTTTTATTAAATACTTAATTATGTAGTTAAGTTTTAAGCAACGTCCAGCATGTTACGAGAAAGACCCTAACTAACACGTCATCGCAATACAAGGGTCTGTTGAAAATCAGCTTCAGACAGACATAAGACAAGACATATCTGGCATTAATGATGATCCGGGTCTATTTGGCGCAGCCGTGAACATAATACTGCCATGGAAAAAACCAAGTTTCTTTTCTTTGTTTCTTACATTTTTCTTCTTTTGATCTTCTAACATCATTCATTAATTCTCAGGGTGTGGCGGGTTCCTGTGGTCGGGCAGTAGGATGGCGCTGAAGACGCCTACGCCGGGCGTCGGCGAGCGCGAGACATGGGGCAAGAAGGTAGACTTCCTGCTGTCGGTCATCGGGTTCGCCGTCGACCTGGCCAACGTGTGGCGCTTCCCTTACCTCTGCTATAAGAATGGCGGCGGTAAGTACTAACATAATTATATTATCCTCTTTTGGTGAAGATATATGTTTTTATTATAAGGTGACATAACATTCTTATCCACTTGGTCGGACCTGCATGCCCAAGTGACGGGATATAGCCCGTGTTGAGGCGGTGACTACGGTAAAAACGAATAATAGGAATAAACTTTTAAGAAAGCAAACATTACAAAAATCATCCACCACAATTTTTCTTAACAATGCTGGATCGGCAGGAAGGTGTTCTAAGACACTACGTGGTAAATCATCTCGGTAGACCAACCAGAGGCTTCAAGTCCCTAAAATACGCTGCGAATAATTTGGCAAGAGTTCAAGTTCAACAATGTGCCTATAGTGGTAGTGACAGAAAATATTATTTCAATTGATACCAATTATTCAATTTTACTACAGTTTTAAATTATTTAAACTACGAAATAAATACATATAAAAGATAGTTCGAATTCGTCTTTTTTGTCTCAAAAATTAAAAAGTTTATATAAAGTTCGATCGTATCTCTACATCCTTGCCAATCAGTCCAATACCCTCTTCAAAGAGCTTTATTACGATCACTCCTTATTCAATTAACCTAATGATCCATAGACAGTCTAGAACGCGGTGTCGGTGTCTATGGTATCTAGAGTGGCGCGGTTGTGCCTCGAATGGCACTAAGTGCCTCTTGCCTCGCTAATTGTGCGCCTCGCGTCTCGACGACGAGTTCCGTTACGTTTTATATGCTCAGACGGCACACTTGATGATGTGTTTCGGTTTTGTTTGAGAACTTTACTAGTAGGGATGTTCGGAAGAGAAGTTTTGAAGTTAACATACTTAATTGGCATTTATTTTCCTTAGTCTTTGTACCCTTGACAAACTTTTATGTAAAAAAATACACATGGGAGCAAAAATGGAATGAGATCTGTAGGTATAATACCTAATACAGATCTCATTCCGTTTTTGCTCACAAATGTATTTTAGACCGAACTACGTTGTTCGTCGTCGGACAAATTCGTCGTTACTGTGGAGTTAAGATGTAAACTCAGACCAACAAAAAAAAGGAAGACGGCGCGCCACGAACATCAAAAGTGAGTCAACTTTTTATCTACCTATGTGTGTAGACAATGTCTCGTGAAGTCGTGACGTACTAGGAGAAATGCGTGTGGTTTTAGTGTAGGTGTGTGCGTGAGCTTGTATGTTTACTTGCTATAGGCGCGTGGTTTTGTGACTTCACTGTTTGTGTTCGCGGCGCGCCGTCTTCCTTTTTTTCTTGGTCTGAGGATGTAAATATTTATTTTTCCCATTAATTTCTACGAAATATTCACTCTAGCAAGAAACTATTGCATTACATATGAGAAAATGATTCGTGAATTCATTCAAGAATACTGTGTGATTGCGCGCTAACACCGGCTGTAGAGCCAGTAGAGCCCTCGAGGCATAATAGGCGGTTAACAATCGTACGCCTTGTGCGGCTTGTGCCTCGCCTCGCCTCATGCAGCGCCTCGAGTGGCTGCACTACGCTTACACCTGCGGCTTGCTAATTGAAGCTTCACAATTTCACATTCGCCAGTGTGCGGTGAAGTACTCATGTAATGGCGTTATACACTCAACACACCGTATAGTTGATATTGGCTAAAACTGTGTAAAGTGAAAATATAGATGTCACAATATATGATGACCTGATTCTAGTAATCAGATTTTATTGAAAGAGAAAAGGAAGCTAGGTTCCTTCGACCAGCCGGTGTTATGGCTGGTGGACCGTGGGCAGCGTGGGCTACTACTCATGCTCCCATAATTTCGAGGATAACTCTGTTTGCACGATGATGTAGAATATCCGTGTCGTGAGATATGATGCGTATCAAGAGCATATGTGACGTTATTAGGGGTGGTTCGGACACCGACACTAAAACGGTTACGGTTACAAACAAACTTACAGGTTAGTTTTAACCTGTAAGTTTGTCTAACAGTGTGAGTTTATTAAGATCACAGTTAACTAATATAATTTGCGTTCTTATTTTATACGCACTCTAGGAAGAGGAAGTCAGTTCTACTGTCCGGCAATAGACCGAGGAAATAAATTTTCCTTTAGCTGACTGTACCATTTTCCTAAAATCTGTCAATAGGGGATCGGAAAATAATAAGATTCTGTTTAGTCCGTAAGTTAGATTATCGAAAAATATTGAATACGTGTTTTTTGTTTTATCAAATGAATAAAAAATTACGAAGATAAAACGCGTCAAAGATCTTGGAGTGGGGCTTGAAACGTCACTTGTGTCGTCAAAATGTACTATCATATGACGTCACACGAGTTTTCGAAGCACTTTATCGTCTTCATTTTAAGTTTACGTGAAAAAAGAAAAAATACGTGTTCAATAATTTTTGGAAATCTATCTGACGGACTAATTCGTTTTTTTTTTGTCCGATCCGATCCGCATCATTTATGTATGTTCATAGCCACCATTTCCTACTAGTTAAGACAAAGCATGGCAAGTGACAGGTCACGATATGGCGTCACATGGCCAGCCCCACGCGTCTTTGCTGTGTAACGGAAATGAAATGCCTCTAGCAAGAGGATGACCAGTCAAAGCTCCGGAAGCGACATAAATGAGATTTGTTTGTCTGTTCAAAGTCCGGAATCTGACTTAAATAACTTCTTGAAACTTTATATAATATAGTGCGTAACAGGATGTGCTACGTATTGTTAAAAAATATTATTATTTCAAACATGAAAACCGGCCCAGACTTTTACTAATTGTTTTAGGGTCGACCTCCATTGTAACTGGAGACTGTTGGAAATAACTTAATGTGCCTAATACACATCATGGAGTTTGTATATTATTATGTGTCCCAGTATAAACTCTGGTAGCAGAGCGTGGTTATATCTATATTTTATTATTATATTATACAGCTCTTACATGGAGTGACTACCTATCTGACCTCACAACACAACCCAGTACTGGGTACTTAATACAATACCCTTGGTAACACTGGGTGTCAGGTTTTTCGCCACCCATCTACGGACCAACTGGAGATTAGGAAGCCAAGAGGGCACATTATTATTCTTTAAAAAATAGATACTTTAATTTGTTAAAATGTGTTGATCTCTTGATACTTTTGATCGTGTGGGTATCATTTTCAACATAACATAACATCACGCCTGTCCCTCAAGGATTGGGCAGAGCCCATTAGTACATCTACATTTCGCCAGATAACCATATTCAATTCAAAGTTTTATCACGGAGGGCGGTTAATTTCAGGTCGTTCTGGAACCGAGAGCCCGAACTCGAATCGATTTAACCGTGTACAATTTATTCATTTTAGGCGCTAAATAATTTCAGTAGATTCTTTCTTTCGTTCAAAAACTTTTTTCAAGCTTGAAAGCTGAAGACAACATACGTAATCAGTACGGGTCTACCTTTTTTAGCAGATTTTTTTATACCCGAATTTTGTTTTGCATATCAGTGGATGGCAGAAACTTCATTTCGCAGAAAATCATTTGGCATACACTCATTTACCATAAATTCAAAACGCATAATTTTGTAAGTCAGGATCATCTTTGAGCATGATAAACTTCATTTCCAGAACCATCATTTCGCCGAAAATTCATAATAAGAATAGTCTTTTGGCACGCATTTCATTTCATACATACGTGTCAACATGCAATAACACTAATATCTTCTGTCCCCGAAGTGCCGGGCCTCCGCCGGCCTCCTTCGTCGGCCTACGGCCTCCTTCGTCGGCCTACGGCCCGGTGCCCATGCCGTCCATAAAGGATACTTTCGCGAGAATGTCGTTATACCTTATAAAAATCTACCAAATAAAATTCTGCCATCTTAAAAGTATGCTATTGAAAATTCGGCTATTTAAACATTCTGCAAAATGAGTATTCTATTAAATAATTGTTCTGCCATAAACACATTCGTTCAAAGAAGAATATGCCAAGTGTGTTATGCCAAATAAATTTCGGAGCATCAAGTTTCTGCCAGATAGATGGTACCCAATCAGTACACTATAGTGTACTGATTACGTATGTTGATTGGGGTGTATACACCCTACTCAACATACCTACCTACCTACACGTTACAAGCACAAACGCTTACTGACCTTATTACAGCACCCTATACGCTAAAGAACATGTTGAAAACACTTGCGCTCATAACAAAGTTCCAGCCACATACTAATTGCATCCTGTCGCTTTGATCGTCCGTCGCACCATCCTTTGGCGTCCAAGACTCAGTAATTGACAATCAAAACGCGCCCTTTACATCGCGAAAACTTCGTTAGCTTCTCGATGTGCAGGAAAATTAGTAACGTAATAATGGGAGGAGGGTAATAAGATAATGGAAAGGGGAGGTCATCCTCTTTCGAAGGCCGATCGGGACTCGTCTGTCCGTGATCGAGTTAGATGGCAATTCTCGTGGACTGTTGAAGTGTGATCTTGTCTTTGAGCCGTTCATGCTGAGAGGAAATTTATTTAGAGCCGATGAGATGCTGTTAAAGGCTTCTGGAGCGCTTCTATGTAATTGAGTTGGTGTAGAATACTACCTAACCTAAGTAGCTATAGATTCTGATTTTGTATAACTGTTTAGATATCAATTTCTATTTAGTATTTCGTACTTTAATGAATGAGGAAAATGTGGAGTATTCAAAATTTCAAATGTAGATGGCTATAAGACCAAAGAAAAGATGAATGGACGATATGTAGGATGATATGGCTAGAAAGGAGGTGACTGCTGAGATAGAATAGAGGAGTTTGGAAGAAAAAAAACTAAAAAACCCGACTGAAAAAACGGAAAAGCAAAAAACAAGCACATTTTAAATTAAACAAAACTTGTAAGCAGGCGGGGTCCATTCTATTTTCATTTCATAATTTAATATTCAAATGAACCCCGCCTGCTTCCAAGTTTTGTTTAATTTAAAATGTGCTTGTTTTTTGCTTTTCCGTTTTTTCAGTCGGGTTTTTTAGTTTTTTAACTACATTTTTTTATTTAACACTTTTTAGTCAGTTTTCATTAACTTCGTTATTACTATTATAAGACGGTAGATTTCGATTCGATTTTATATTCATTCCGTACACGTAAAAAAATCCGGTTATAAGTAAGAAATGCGATATTGTTTGTTCTAATAACTTTAAATCGTTATATATCCTAAACGGTTTTATAAAATGAAAAATGATAAAGGAAACCTAATATTCATTTTCAAATACCTATTCAACGATACCCCACTTGATGTGGTGCGTCAAATTTTTTTTTTTCATTTTGACAATATGGCGACTAGTTGTTACTTTAGTGAGTATTGTTTATTGTAATGTGTTTTAGTGACACTCGCGAGGTCAAGACGAATCGATTGACGTACGGATCATCAAAATCGGCCAAGGCGTTTGGCCTCTACAGTGCCACATAGGAACAAACATACATACATACATACATACATAGACTGATAAACACATAACCCTTCTTTGCTTTGCGCAGTCGGGTAAAAAGACATGCTGTGCCGACCCCAAATAAATTGAGATAAGGGCAGGAGAATATTGATGATGACCTTAAGAGCCGTTCGCACCATAAATCTTTAAATGCACCTCACCCTTGTTCTTTTGGTTTTGAAGTATACGATATAATTGATTTGTGGTGCAAGTGGTCCTGAATAGTTTCTGACATTCTGTATTTGTTTTGTGTGGTAATGTACGAAAAAGAGTAAAAAGAGAAGATAATTAGAATAATATACAATCGATAAGATGATGGCTCACAGATGAGATCAAAACGCTAATGCACAAAAAAGTTACTGCAAAGTCTAAGTTCAAGCGTAGGGCTAATGACGCTAACAGGGAAAGATACCTCTCAATCCGTAATCGCTGCAATAAGGTGTGTAGGAATGCTAATCGCCACCACATTCATTCTTCTGTCCAAAATGGGGACCCTTCCAAAGTTTGGAAATTTCTTAGATCATTGGGGGTCGGTAAAACTCGACAAGAGACAATCCCAAAAGACATAGACATTAATGCAATGAATAATCACTTTACTTCTTCGTCCAATTATGATAGGACAATAAAATTGAATACACTAAATTATCTCTCTTCACTTCCGACTCCTACTTATTCTCCATTTGTTTTTGATCAGTTCTCCGCATGTGATGTTAAGAAAAGCATACTATCGATTACCTCCAATGCAGTTGGAAGTGACTGTATCAGCCGTAATATGTTAGTTCCTGTGCTGGATGTTATCCTTCCCGTAATTTGTCACATCCTCAATTTCTCTGCATCTAGTGGTGTCTTTCCATGCTCATGGAAAGATGCTCAAATAATTCCTTTACCTAAAAAGTCAAATCCCACATCCTTTTCTGAATACCGTCCAATATCCGTCTTGCCATTCCTATCCAAAGTCCTTGAACGGTTAATTCACAGTCAAATAAGTACTTTCCTTTCTAAAAATAATCTCCTCAACCCCTTCCAGTCTGGCTTCCGTCCTGGTCATAGCACTGCCACAGCGCTTCTGAACATTACGGATGATATAAGGTCAGCTATGGAAAATGGTAATCTAACGGTTCTAGCTTTGCTAGATTTCAGTAATGCCTTTAATACTGTTGACTTTGATGTTTTGCTTGGCATTCTACGCTCTCTTAACATATCTCCATCGGTAATTGACTGGTTTCGTACTTATCTGTTCGGCCGCCGGCAACGTATTTGCATTGGAGAAATCTTATCTTCCTGGAGTAATACTTCTGCCGGTGTACCTCAGGGTGGCGTTCTATCCCCTTTACTTTTCGCAGTTTTTATTAACTCAATCTCCAACGAACTAACTTCTTCCTACCATCTTTATGCAGATGATTTACAAATTTACTCGCGAGCTCCTCTTGGAAATCTGTCTGAGGCTATCCTAACGGTTAATAGTGATCTGGCCCGTATATGCGAGTGGAGCAAGAGGTATGGACTTGTGGTCAACCCCATAAAGACGCAGGTTGTGGTGATAGGCAGTTCTAGGACGGTCTCAAGGATCGACTGGACGACTCTCCCCCAAGTTTCTTTTGACAACTCAGTTGTTCCTTTCAGTGAAAAAGTTAAAAACTTGGGGATATTCATAGATAAGAACTTCTCTTGGACTGCCCAGCTACAGGAAGTTAGCCGCAGGCTATTTGCATCTGCTGCATCTTTGAAGAGATTGCGTAATTTTCTACCGACTGCCACCAAGATTGCGCTTGCACAATCGCTTCTTCTTCCCATCCTTGACTATGCTGACGCCAGCTATCTTGACCTTACACAAGACCAACTCGATAAACTTGAGCGGCTTCAAAATGTGTGTATAAGGTTCATATTCGGTTTGCGCAAATATGACCATGTTTCTGAATATCGTGTCAAGCTCAAGTGGTTACCAATTCGCCTTCGCCGGAATGCTCATATCCTTTCCCTTTTGTATAATGTGCTCTTTTCCCCTTCCACCCCTCTTTATCTCAAGAAACGTTTCCAGTTTCTTTGCGACTCCCACGCGAAATTTTTAAGGTCATCTGATAACTTGAAGCTCAAAATGCCTATGCATTCCACAACTTTCCTCGACAAATCCTTTACTGTCCAGGCCGCTCGTTTGTGGAATGCATTGCCCGTTCAAATTAAACGCGCGCAGTCGTTACCTATGTTTAAAAGGCTCGTAAAGGAACATTACTTGTCGTTGTGATCTTGTTCTCATAACTGTTAAATAAAACATCTTTAGTCTTCATTAATTTTCGTTGCTTAAATATTTAGTATGTATGTATTTATGTATCTATTATTTAGGATATGTATGTATCTATCTTAGTTTAATATTGTTTATGTTGGTATTTACTATTTGCACCAACAACAGCCCCATTTTATATCGTAATAAATCACTGTCCATCCTAAGGTTGCCTGGAAGAGATCGCGGAAAGCGATAAGGCCGCCCATTGTATGTTTTGTAGTGTATATTATGTTTTCTTTTGTTATGTATTTTTGTGGTGTAAATTACGTAGGCTACTGCCGGAGGACTCAAAAAAAACCGAATTTATTACAAACTAATTTATTTAATATAAGAAATTACAATTATTGGAAAATGCAAATGACTCGATCGATGGGTGGATACGAAGTGAGCGGGCTCGGTCACGTAGCCAGTGTCTTCGGACCGCATGTCCTGTGTCAGCATTTTCCCCTCGTAGCAACTGGGTCGATGGTGCGCACGCGGTGTGCCTCGTGCCGTTGTGTCAGCGCTTTACTTAGTAGTGATGCGCGTAACACCTCCCCCCTCAGATCGACGACTATTTCAGATTTTGAGATGAAATATCGTCGAGAGTTTAGATTGATCTTGGGATGCCGGCTGGTTCTGGCGGGTTTCAGGCTCGGCGTATGTGGCTTCATCTGGAGTTGTCATCTGTTTCTTTCGGCGGATATGGACTCGTCGGTATAATAGTATTGCTCCCAGTACAGATATGGCGAGTAGTATGCCATAAAACGGGATTGTTGTATGGTAAATGGTTGAGGTTGGTTCAATGTGGATTGGCTTCTGTGAGTCTATTCTGTCTTGAATATCGTGCAGCTTCTTTAAGTTAATAGCACTGATTTGTAGAGGCGGCGTGGTTGATTCCTCGATGTCATCTGGCACGTTGCTTATCTTCATGGGTTGTCCCCTAATGTGGTCGTTAATGTTGACGATAGTGAACTCATCTGTTTGTAACTTGCAGTTATGTGGGATGGTGGCAAGGAAACTTCCGGCTAGGGTTATCGATTCTTCTTGTTCGCAGATTAACTGGACTTGTGTTGGTTTTGGGAACACGAGAGCGTAGCGGCGGTCGTCTAATTTTTCCATTGCGGGCTTCGTCAGGCTGATGGTAATCGTGTTGCATGATTTGTGCGGTGTTTGACTTGCGATGACATTGCAGATGCAGTCTGGATTGGTCCTCATCTGGTGGTTGAGTTTTTCTTCGCAGAGATAACTTGAAGCTACCTTCGGGCATTCTGCCTCTATGTACGCGTGAATATTTCCAGTGATTGCTAGGAATGGGTAGGACGGGATAATGGCTTGCCTATTTCTATTTGGTACAATGACTAACTTATACAGCAGGAATTTTAGTGGAGACGTTATTGGAAATTTATATGCAAAAACTATTTGAGTCCCACGGTAATAAGCTAATGGTTTAATGATATCATAATATTCTCGGATTTCTAATTCTAATAGTTGGTCTTTATTATAAAGCGCACTTAGTTTGCGTATCATATTGCTTAGTATTTCTGTACCTAACATAGAATGATGAGTATGCAGTTGACCGGAAATTGCTATTGCGTTTTCTAACCTACTTAATTCGCTTAATAAACTATCTATGTTATTGCTAATTATTTGCAGTATTTGCGAAAACTTTGCAAATTTTATGAGGTTGTGTTGTTTATACTTATCGGCGTCGAGTAAAATGTGCAGACTGTCATTTAATTGTACTTGGTTTTCTACTAATTTTATAATAATTTTTGTGTGCTCGTTCATCAAACTTTTGCTTAGGCTTATATGATGATTTTGCTCAATAGCTACTTGTTGCTGGTTATCGTTGAGGGTTTTAAGGGCGTTATCATATTGAATAGCATCTGTATGATCTAGGTTTCCTGTAATGCTCTTAATTACAGATCCAAGACCATCTATTAAACCTCTCTTGAAACGATTAGGCTTTAGACTTTGTAGGTGAGATGAGGCTTTATCTAACTTTACGTTCAAACTATCTATTTGTAACTCGTATAAAGTGCGAGTGTAATTGTCTAGTCTGTCTGTGGCTTTAATAAGTTGGGTTCGTATTTCGTTAATGTTATCGTCCATGTCTTTTAATTCTATGCTCTGCAAAAATGTATGATAATGAGTAATGAGTTTCATGGGCCCTAGTTTGAAGGGTAATAGTCCAGGTCCATTGTCAAGTCGTTCTAGATTGATCTCCTGCGCCCATGTTAGGCTAAGTGACAGCATCAGGGGTATCCTGCAACAATTTCGCAGTTTTAGGGACGCGCTTTAGTCTAGATTTAGCTATAGGTCCTTTTTTCTTAGAAGTATAAATGTGGATAGGTAAATTAGCTAGAACTGTGTCTTGGGTATACCTGGGTGCGAGTTTAGATCTACTAGCGGAAGGATTGCTGATGAATATTTGTTGGTCGGGTTCGTAATCGACTTCGTCCTCACGGGTTTTATTACGACTGTCTATGAGCGCCGTTCGATTTGCGAGGGACGTCTCATTGATAAGTTCGTATACTTTTTGCATGCGTTCTCTATGTGTTTCAGTATATTGTTGTAGTAGGTGTCCGGTCAGGTCTATGTCAGTCGGGTCTCGTGGGTCTGTGTGTCCTAATATAAGGTCGAATGGTTTGCACCGTGTGAAAGAATGAATTGAACTATTGTATGCTATGATAGCGTATGGCATCAGATGTACAACTGGCTCATCTTTGTGTTTTAGTTTTAAAATACGAAGATGTTCCAGTATGGTGGAGTGAAAACGTTCAATGTTACCGTTAGCGTTAGGTGAGTATGCGAGTGTTTGGTGATGGATTATTTTGTGTACTTTGCAGAACTCGGAGAACATCTGGTTGGTGAATTCAGTCCCTTGATCTGTAATAATGGTTAGTGGTAGGCCATGATGCGTGCTGAAAGTTAGTAAAGCTTGTATGATACTAACTGCAGTCCCGTCTCGGAGGAGGTAAGCTTGACCGTACTTTGAGAAGGCGTCTATGAACGTTACATATTTTTCATTTTGTGCTGAGAAACTATCCATATGTATTATTTCGAACGGTCTGGTGGCAGGGGGCGCTATGTTGAACTTCTGCTTTATGGGGCTCCTGTCATACTTTGCTTGTCCACATATTGTGCAGTCATTTATGAATTTGGTTATGTGTTCACGCATTTTGGGCCAATAATATTTAACAGATAAAGCTAGAAAACACTCGTTAATGCCACGGTGGTTGGTCTTGCCTTCATGGTAATGACGAATAATTTCCTGCTGCCTCAGGTATTCTTTTACGTTTTCAAGTTCCTTTTTAGCTAATACCAATTTCATACATGAACTTTTGAAATGTTTTTGTAACAGAGGGATTATGTTGTACATTGCAAGAGGTGGATTTATTAACAGGGCCGTTTTTATTTTAGGGTTGACGTATTCTTTAATGGCATTAATTAGCTCTTCTTCCAGATTTGATTCGGATAGCTGAACGGATGTTCGAGTGTGGGTGTCAAATGGCTTAATGGCAGTAGTTCGTTTTTTAAAGTCACCTACAACGGTTAGGCATAGCTGTCGGTGAAATTTATTAAGTGGTTCGTCGGTTATGGGTATTTCAAGTATAGGGTTTTCCTCGGAGGTATGAGCTGTCAGGGTGTTGGAGTTAGCTAGGGATGGTGGTCTGTCAGTTGCGTTTGCAATGATCGAACTAATCTCTTCGTTATGAATCTCGACGCGAGATAGGGCGTCGGCGTTGGTATTATATTTTCCCTTTTTATAGATGACAGTAAAATCATATTCACTTAGTTTTAACCGCCACCTGGTTAATCGTGAATTTGGTTCCTTGAGGCTCATGACCCACTGTAATGGTTTATGGTCCGTTACTATTTTAAACTTACGTCCAAAGAGGTAAGGCCGGAAATATTTTGTTGCCCATACAATGGCTAATAATTCTTTTTCTATTGTGCTGTAATTTACTTCACTTTCATTAAGTGTTCGTGAAGCATAGGCTACGGGTTTATCCGAGCCAATAGAACCTTGGGAGAGTATCGCACCGATTGCAAAGTTGGATGCGTCTGTGGTTAAAATGAATTCTCTGTCAAAGTCGGGGTATTTTAGGATAGGGTCGTTGGTCAGTAGAGTTTTACACTTCTCAAAACAGTTAGTATAGTCTGAGTCTAAAGTTACCTTTTTTCCTTTCTTTAAACATTGTGTCATGGGTTTGGTAATACGGGAAAAGTCTGGAATGAATTTTCGGTAATATCCGAGAAGTCCGAGAAACTGTTTAATTTCCTTAGGTGTTTTAGGTATGGGGTAATTTTGAATGGCGGTGATCTTGTCTGGGTTAGGTTTTATTCCTTCAGTACTAATGACATGGCCTAGGTATGCGGTTTCAAGTTTTAAGAACTCTGATTTATCAAGCTGTATTTTAAAGTTAGATTCTCTTAACCTTTGGAACACTTTCTCTAAGTTGTTCATGTGTTCCTGGAGAGAGGTACTGAATACAATTATATCGTCGAGATAGACGAGACATATAACATTTTGAAGTCCTCTAAGTACGTTGTCCATCACTCGTTGGAATGTCGATGGAGAGTTTTTAAGACCCATGGGCATTCTCAAAAATTCAAAGTGCCCATGTTCAACGTTAAAGGCGGTCTTAGGAATGTCACTGGGGTTCATTTCTACTTGGTGGAAACCTGATGCTAGGTCAAGAGTGGTAAAGTATTGGCATTTGCCTAGTTTGTCTAGGACGTCTGTAATATTAGGGATAGGGTATTTGTCATCGATAGTTTTTTCGTTAAGTTTCCGAAAGTCAATAACTATACGCCATTTCTGTTTTCCGGAGGCGTCATTTTTCTTCGGGACGACCCAAATTGGTGAGCTCCAAGCAGATTCGGATGGCCTAATGATTCCTTGATCTAACATTTTCGATATTTGATCACTGACTTCCTGACGGTGTATAAACGGATATCTATAGCTTTTAGTGTAAATTGGAATTTCATCTGTAGTTTTAATGCTATGTTTTACTTTGTTGGTGAAGGTTAATGCTTCGCCTTCAATATAAAATACGTCGGCGTATTTTGAGCATAGTGCTGATAGATTCGCTTTTTCCTCTTCATTCAGGTGATCGGTACGTAACCGGGATGTAACTTCTTTAGCGCGAGGTGTCAATTGCTCAGTACATTCAACATTAAATATCGTTGCCTGAGTGGCATGGTCCAGTGAGAATATTATATCGTTATTGGTTGGGTTAGTTACTTCGACTATACCGCGACTATTTGAAACGGTAGTCAGGCATTCGGATATAATGCAATTACAAATTATCTGTTCCTCTACGAAAACCTCACCACCTGGTGCGTTAACGGGTAATCGTACTAATTTCGAACTTCCCGCTGGTATGATTTCTTCATAAAGATTTAAATTACGAGAGTTATAAATTTGGATGGGATTAATTGCGAACTTAGTTATGAGTGTAAGGTCTTTCAAATCTAACTTAGCCTCCCACTTGGTAAGTAAATCCATTCCTATCAAACCATCAAAACGATCGTGAAATTTATAAACGAATAATTTAATCGGTTTCGCGTCACCGAATTCGGGAAAGCATGGTAAGTTAATAGAGTAATCGCTCCTGCTTGTGGCGTGTACGTTAGTAACTTCGAATGGATCATAGTTAAGAGGTATGTGCGGGAAATAATTCTGGACTGCTTCCGGACTGATGAATGATTGATTTGCACCGGTATCTATTAGAAAGTTAAGTGGAGGGTTATGAATACGAACGAATGGTAGTTGCCTTTGGGTTTGTAAATTTAATTCTATCCTGAGCTGTTTGACTTCGGAACTTTCTGAAAATCCTGACTGGTCGAGGGTTGCGGTTGGTCAGCAGTGCCTGTCTTGTCTTTGTCGTTAGTCTGGTCAGTCTGTTCTGGTATGACGTAGTCATATGTACAGTCGTTGAGATAAAAGTAATCTTGGTCGTAAGGGTCAATGTAAAAGAAGTCGTATGGGTCGGGGTAATAATAATCGTCACCATAATTCGAACACTCGTTCACGTTAACATCGCGGGATTTAAGATAGTTAGAAGGTGGTGGATTGCCGCGTTGTGCCCAATTCCAGCTGTTGGTAGCAGGTAGGGGCCTGGGTACAAAGTGGCTTACGCCGCTCATTGGCCTGGGACCGTTATTTGATGGGTACGGGTTTCTTTGCGGCATTCTGAATCCAGAACCACCCTGGTTATTATTAGGCGGTTGTGCGCTAAATATTTGTTGCGTACGGGTCGGGCCACGTGGTTGCATGTTACTTTGATTAAACGGCATTTGAGATGGCCAAGGACGTGGCATAAATTGCGGTCCTTGCGGTCTAAACGAACCGGGCATGTTAAAAAGGTTAGGTCTAAATGGGATAAGCATGTTATTTCGGTCTGGCATTTTATGATTAATATCGTTCTGTGGATTAGTTGGCATTCGAGCTGATGGTTTTCTATCTGGCAAATTATCGTTCCTACTCTGCAAATATATAGTGTTGGTCTCCTCGTGCACGAACTCTAGAGCCTTCTCAATCGTATCCGGTCTCATACATCTAATACGCGCGCCTAGAGGATCTTTCAAACCACGGAGATAGGCCTGCAAAGTTAGTTTGCGATATAAATCGCGTTTGGCGGCTACAGTTGAATCTAGGGTGTCGTGCAATGAAACATATGTCATGACGGTGCTGAAGAGACTCTGGCAGCGCTCATAAAATTCCTGTGGCGTGCCGGAACCTTGTGTAAGTAAAGCCAAATCATTGTAGAGGGCAGTCTCGTCTCGCTGGTCAGCAAAATTATTAATAAGAGCACTACGTATGCCTGCCCAATCATCAGGTATACCGTTGGCGTTAATCAGACGGGCGGCGGGCCCCGTAACTTTATTTAAGATGCCATTTAACAGCGCTAATTTAATTAATGGTTGACCCTCTCGGATAAACTCGTGTGTCAATTGGTCACACAATTTAATAAACCTGGTAAGTACATTTGGATTCCCATCAAAATCGGGAACTAAGCGGAGGGCTTTAAATACTGCGTCTAAGTCTGCCATCTCGGGTTCAATTTCGGGACTTATGTCACGTCTCAAATCTATATTTCTATTCCTACTACTAACTAGCCTAGGTGTACTTAATCTACGTGGATAAAAAATGTTGGACAA
Organism: Diarsia mendica; assembly: GCA_949316265.1. NCBI lineage: Eukaryota > Metazoa > Arthropoda > Insecta > Lepidoptera > Noctuidae > Diarsia > Diarsia mendica. The sequence continues at coordinate 20,005,786 of OX438897.1, forward strand.
GGTATAATATGGAATATACAGACAAAAGGAAGCAAGCAACCACTAAGAAAAATTCAGCGGACTTACATGAACATTCTGGTCTTCGTTGAGCGGTATCGATTTCTGGATCTCCGGCGTAGTCTCGTTGTTCTGGATCTCCCGGCGCGACGTTGAAAGTCTATCGTAGCGAACGCGGTGCGATATACCGGTATACGCAAGTACGACCCGGGAATCCTACCGACTGCGCCAATTACGTAGGCTACTGCCGGAGGACTCAAAAAAAACCGAATTTATTACAAACTAATTTATTTAATATAAGAAATTACAATTATTGGAAAATGCAAATGACTCGATCGATGGGTGGATACGAAGTGAGCGGGCTCGGTCACGTAGCCAGTGTCTTCGGACCGCATGTCCTGTGTCAGCATTTTCCCCTCGTAGCAACTGGGTCGATGGTGCGCACGCGGTGTGCCTCGTGCCGTTGTGTCAGCGCTTTACTTAGTAGTGATGCGCGTAACATGTACAATAAAGTATATATAAATAAATAAATAAATAAATGATGTAGTTAAATTGGATTTAAAAAATGCTGACAAACAAAATGACAGGAGATCTAAATCCACAACTGCTTACTTCTGCTGCTTATACTTTATCTTGCATACATATGGTCGGCGCTGCATGTTCTTCCAATGTTCTCTTTACTCGTTAACTTTACATAGAAACAACATAATTATTTTATAGAATTTCATTTTTCACACCATTGCAATCATACCTTCAATATGAAATAAAGCATTTCCTATCTACAACATTTCGATAGCCACATCCGACATTACTAACTAACCCTTCCGAATGGCCTGATTTATGGTCGTGTTCGGTCATAGCCGTGTTTCCGGACTAATTGATTGGGGCGCCACTTCATCATGTGACCCTCGCCATCCATCATTTCTAACGTAGACTATACCACTATACACTATTATTATGAAGCTGTACTTAATTATTTTCTAGTGTGACAGTTTTGGTGATTGTTTTCCTTTGCTTCATTTCGGCGATTAGACTTTGAGATGGCTTACTTGCTTTAAATCGTATATACCTATTTGTTTTTTAATAGTGCCCATGTAGTTTTTGGTTCATTCTTCTAAGGCAATCAGTTTCAAATTTTAGTCTAACTGACCGACTCAGGCTCAGTCATCCTAATAACCGGTTTAGTTGAAATAATTGCTTTGATTTGAGTTTGATGTGTTTAGCGGCCGTATTTTTTTGTTAAGTTCTTGTGATGATGATGAAGTTCTTGTGACAAAGTAAAACACAAATTCAAACTGCGGCAAGTTGTAACTAACGACTAGTCACTTTATGCATTTTATTTCATCAACACTGGTCTTATGAAAAAACCTAAAAAATCAAAGTCATGTCATGACACAATCACCAAAGGTGCCTAATTTTGTTCGTATGATAAACTTTTCAGGATCACCACTCTATTACTGCCTCTACTATTACGTTATCACCAACAATTAACTCAATCGAGTTGCTGACTACTGTTAATTGAAATCAAAATACAGCCTATAAATCACAATCCCATAAACATATTTTCTATTCGAAACAATTCCGGCCTTACGGTGTGGATGATTTAATGGAGCCCTATCGGCGGTAATCTCGTAATACCCAATCATCCGGGCTCCGGTCCGCCGGGACCTCCCAGCCTCTCTCGGAACTAAGACGATTCGATTACCATTCTAACATCTGTAACAGATTCGAAGAAAATGTAGCTCTAAATTAAATCACCGTGAGCCGATTAGGTCTGTGCAGCGATTTGAAAATTAAATTAGTATCTACTTCATTTTATAATTTACTGTCGTCATTGTTTGATTTTCTGGAAATGTCGTTTTAAATTATGATCAGTAAATTTTTATGATAAGATTTAAAGTATTTTTTTACAAGTGAAAATCACTGTACAACAGAGGAACAGTAGCCTAGTCCCTATATAGTGCATCTTCTACTAGTTTTTCTCAAGTATTCCATATTTTTTGGGGTAAATACAGAAATATGTTGTGAAAATATTGACACAACTTCAGAAGGAACTTGCTTCAAAACTTACTGCACAAAGTAACGCAAGATCTTTGATAAAACGTACAGAGCAACAGTTAAAATTAAATCACCCTATCATAGCGAAAAGCCGCACTATTCCATAAAGCCCCATTATCCCCTCACTTAAGAGACACGAAGATTCTCCGAAGTCACTTCCCGACATCGCGCGTCGTCGACTTACAGAAACTTGGTCGGAATGTCCTCCATTCCCCTCTTATCCGCGACCTGTTGCATCCGGCAATAAAGTAAATCCGTGCCATATTTCTCCCTGCCTCCCCACAAAGAGGTTTGAAGAAGCATTGCTCTTTAGACGTGGGTACTTATAGTTTTTTCTTCGGCGCAGAATTGTCTTGACTTGCTTCTACCAAGTTCTGATTAAAATGATATTGATTTGGTTACTAAGGTATCGAACGACCATAGGTGCCAATGAAATTATTTCTAGTTGCGTAAAATCCAATCAGGCAATTGTGTCCAATTGTCCATGTACGTCCGGTGTCACGTGCATAGCAAGAGCATGTGGCTGAGGATTCGTTTCTAGGGTTCTCAATTCCCAAGCCTCCGCTGTCCGTCTGTCAGCGCGCTGAATCTCATGATCCATATAATGGGTAGCCAGTTGAAAATGTCACATAATGTGTTTTTCCAATGCAATGTAACCAAAAATAGTAAAAATACATGAAAAATTTTGCTGGCGAGTCACTGAGTCAGACTCGCATTTGGCCAGTTTTTTTGTGTATTGGTAAAGGATTATAGCTAGAGCCAATAGCCTAACCTGTCTACATTAGATATAGCAACTACTGGATCTCTGATGACTTACGGAGCCAGTGTCCCGTAAGATATATCATTGTGTGGGTTCCGCCGGCATTATACTTACTCAATTATAGTGTACGGAAGTTGTTCATTTAGCAATTGTGTTCGTTATTCATTACTGTTTACTTGGAACTCGTCGACACCCGTGCATCAGATAGTTTGCTTCATCCTTATACTGACCTGGTTTTATTCTTCATTTCGAGGAACCATAACGGAATTTATGATGAGTAAAAATAAAAAATAAAAAAATAAAATAAAAATGATTTTATTACATTCCGTTGTACAAAAAACACTTATCTATACTTGTACACTATGCAGCTTTACAACTAGGGTAACAGAGTGTCTTCGATGAGCTCTGGCACCCAATGTAAGATTTAACTTGTGTTTAGGGTGCCAGCGTCCTCGCCTAAGATTTGTACATGCAGTAGTAGTGTTGTAAGATGAGCACAGTACGTCATCATTAAATTACAATAAAATAAAGAAACAAAATTAAAATTACTTGTTAATGCAACTATTTTGTATCATATTTATGTAGCTATAAATGTGTGTAGGTATGTATTTATATGTGTAAGGGGGAGATAAATATGGTGAAAACTTGTGTTTATGTACGTATATAAAAATTATTTGTGTAATAATAATGAATATATCACTTTGGTAACTATACTTATTAGGCGATTGATATCTGTAATAAATCCTCAGTCTCATTATAGGTCAATGTCAAGAGCCACTTCGTGACCTTGGCTTTACATTCATTTAGACACATGCGAGCAATGCAGCAGAGTTTATTTATTTTATTATATAGATGGTTCGACAGTATACCAAAATGACGCTGAGCAAGTGCCGTTCTACATCCACAAGTTGAACATACATCGAAGTGTCTGCGTTTTTTGGTAGCATTTGGATGGTAAACCACACAGGGATGTTTGCGGAGAATAGTACCAAGAACAAATAGCTGTCTCACAGTAAGGACCTGACATTCGGTGTAGAGAGTCGTGGTGGGATACCTAAAAGGCTTCGAGGTCATAACCTTGAGAACCGCTCTCTGTGCTCGTTCCAGAGGCAGGAAGATAGTCTTAGAAGTCCCACCCCAGACTGTGATGCAGTAGTTTATTATGCTTTGGCATAGGGCATAATATACCGTTTTAATAGTACGGCGGTCCGCGGAGTGCCTTAGCTTTTTGAAAATGAATATACACTTGCGGACTCGCGATATGAGATTAGTGAGGTGAGGTTTCCAGCTCAGAGAGCTATCAACATAGACACCGAGATACTTAACAGAATCAGATCTTTTGAGTTGAGGACAGCAACATTGTGAAGAAGATGATACATCAAGAGAGCAAGTATGAGCCTTAAGCACCATTGAATCTGGAGGAGGGAGGTTGGTGGATACTAAAGAGAAAGGTAAGTATACTGTTTTATTTAAATTTAAGGTTAGTATGTTTTTTGACAACCATTTCATCACTGATTTTAGCGCAGTCAAAATCATTTAAGGCTGAGTTGCATCAAAAAAGTCGTTAAAGTTAAAGTTTTTGTCAAATTTGACAGTACTGTATGGGGTATAGAAAAATTATACATACAAAATTTTTTTTGCAAACTTTCAAACAAAGTACCTATTATATTTATTGCCTTAATGTCTATAGCACGTATTATTTTTTGGTTGAACAATTACCTACGATGAATATCCTTGTTACGCCTTAAGCAATGCAATCGTATAGTCAGCCACCAAGCTACGTTTTTAGAGACTCGAAATCTTGGCAAGAAACATTCGTCGTTCCATGTGGAAAAACGATCGGCTCTGGTAATCACACTTTTCTTTTCATCGCTTTCGTCATCAGAACTGGTTTCTGCGAGTATTTCTTGGAGCAGGGACATGATGTCTAAAGGTTATATTCAACGCGTTTGACAATAAAATTGACAGACAATTTAACACAAACTATAACACTAACCAGCGGAAATTGAGTGGTTGCAGTTACCGTTAAAGTTATGACGTCATTTAACTATTTGTCAAATCGCGCAACTCATTGTTGGCATAACCGATACAAAACTGAAGTTTTGATGTTTGTTTGACGTGCCATTTGACACAAACTTTAACTTTAACTACTTTTTTGGTGCAACTCAGCCTAAAAAGTGTCAGAATCGAAGATTGATCTTTGATGTTAAGAGCGTATGGTACCTCAAACGCGAGTTTTATAATGCGTAAAAGTATATGATTCACTGCAGTAATCAACATCAGAAAAATATATGATATTCTTCAGGATATATGCTAGTGCCATAGTGTTGTGAAAACATAATACAACTAACTTTGCTCGATAGAAAAAAATCGCGAAGATACCTCTAAAAATTTCTTTTAACGAGTAAAAACCATACTAAAATACATGTCATCGTTCTGATTTTTTTGCCAAATAATTCTACAAGCAACAAACTAAAGTCATAGTGTTTTACTTTTTTAGTCCAATCAATAGATTTTTTGTAAATCGCAAAATACCACTAATTTCGCACTATTCGGCCGCAGCGAAAGACGTAACAACCGCTTTGTAGTGCAAGCTGATTAGAACTTTATTCTAACAGTATTACAAGCGAAGTTTGAACCACCACAAATAGGGTTGCTAATCTGAGGTAGCATACGCTCTTAAGTGCAAAATGTTTTCATCCATAAATATGTGTATTTTAGTTTTGAGGGTATTTATTAATTCTGTGCCTGACGTTACAGTTAATTTAAGAAGACATAATAAAGTCGGTAGGATGTACATAAAAATAGGTGTGCTATGATTTGTGTAGTATGTGTAATAACAAGTTTTCAAGTGTCTATTATTTTTGAGCAGTCTAAAAAGGTACAGTGTATGATACAGAAGTCGAGTTATACAAGATGCATTAAAAAAAGTTAACAATCTCAATGATTCTACTATAAGGTAGAACAAAATGATATAAAAGTGATAAACTGATTTGTTAAAAGATAGTACTTGATTTTGAAGTAGACAAGAAAGTAAGATTCGAATAAATTCTAAAAACATGCAATATGAATAAAAATGAGATGCCGAGCTTTTATTTTGCCGGGGCAAGCAGTTTCCTAAGACACGAAGGTGAGTTGATAACAACGGAGTCCATTCCTTCACGTTCACGAAGAAAAATTTTACCATTCTGGGACCAACAAAACGAATATTTGTTTGTTTTAGCAAATGAGCGAGCCTCGAAGAAAAGTTGCCGCTGGGTGCGGGGCAGGTGGTCAGCAATATAGACTGGCTTCGCTTCACCGGGGACACCAATGTGTCCCGTGTTCAGTTTCTCGTTTGATGGCAGACCCTTATTGAACGTACGGCAGGCATCCAGTACTTGATTCTTCGAGAGGACTGTCAGAAACTCTGCAATAATCGGTCTATTTGAGCCTTTTTTTCCAGGAAGACGATACACATCACGTAGTTGTGGTGGTTTTTCCGACGGTTTGATGGTCTCGCAGGTTTTTAATACAATCGAAGTTAAGTCTCTGACTGTTTCTTTCTCAATTGCAGGGACATTCCTGATTTCAACACAAGATGATCGCGAGCTAAGCTGTAGATCTTCTACTTTCTTTGCCAGATTAAGAATATAATTACGCTGTTCACCGTTTTCTCTTTCTAACTTCTGGAGTGATTTTTTAATACAGTCGTAATCTTGACTCAGAAATTCAATAGTTTTTAAGGTTTCAGCATTCGTTTTTTGAGTCTCTGCATTTTGTTGTTTAATTGCCGTCAACTCCGATGTTAATTTCCCAAGCAGGGCCTCTTGGTCAGTTTTCCAGGAAGAAAATAACTTCATTATTTTTTCTTCGAAATTCTTCCATTCGCACTCCGGAGAGAAGTTTGGTCGAAGTCGCTTGGACCGCGAGGTAATGTTTGAAGTTTCAGGCTCATTGGGGTTAAAAGTTTCCGGCGTTGAGAAAATAGGTGGAATATCCTTCTCTCGGGCAGGAGTGGCAGGCGGCGAGCGCGCTGTCCTCGGCATGGTATCTGCACTTGTTTATTTTATGATAATAGCCAGTAACAGCTCTAAAACTCAAAAATTAACAAACCAGTTTTATGATATTTTTTTGCAATTGTCCTCCCAGAGGCAATGCAATGAAGGTACAATACGACGCGCGATGAGTGTCGCTTAGTCTTTGGTGCCGGCCGTCGCTTGCGTCACCGCGAGTCAGCGCAGGCGGTAATGTGACTTCTGTGCGCTACCGAACTGTGAGAATTGTATACACTGCGCGTAAAGTGACTTGTCACTTACCCACCAGCTGATCAATTGTCATTATAACTTTTATTTGTTTGCACTTTTAAAGTTATGTTTATGCACTTTATTATGTGTATTTTAGTAGGATTTGGACTTGGTTACGAATAGTCAAACCGCGTGTTAAAATATTTGTAAAACATTATTTGCAAAATATAAACGTCATTAATTATCATTAAATCACGTTCTATCTATAAATGGAACAAACAATTGAATATCATAATCATACAGAAGCTTATGAGAAACTTCAAAATACTTTCTTACTTTACTTTCTTAACATTACTTTTAATTTGAATGCATTACTGATCCATCTCTTCTTATTATTTACTGATAAGAGAATAATACTGAATGTTTTACGATATTTCCCATTTAGGTACTTTTCTGATTTCTAAACTAGGTAGGATCTACAGAAAAATACCAATAATTTAATTAGAACAATTTCGACGCTGAACAAAAGCTAATTTATTATATTACTAACACCTACCTACATACATAATGAATCTACATAAATGAGCTCGAACGCTGAACATTTCAAGTTCCATAAAAGCGTATTGGAAGCAAATGCGAGAGTCTTAAAAGGGCAATTACAGGACAATTTGCGTCGCCCCTCTCTCGGGGCCGATATGAAATTATTGCGAGAGATCTCAGATTGCGATGGAGCTCTTTGGGGGAAATCGACTGAAAAATGTACGTTATTACTGGAATATTAGTTGGGATTTGAAAAACAATAGGACTTTTCTTGGAGTGATTTAATTTTAAGGGCTTATTTTATGAAGAAGTAATGAAAAATGGTTTCGGTTATTCTCAGGAGCCGTTCTCTTTCTGACTCCCAAAAGCAGAAGGCTATCAATGCGTCTGTTTGTTTTTCAAGGAAGATTTTCTCTGTTTGATGATTGACAAATGTCGAGTCACCCATATCACAAAATAGGAATCGAACTTGGATTCCGACACAAAATTGAGATTAATACTTTTAATCTTTGAGAGTTAAATAAGTTAGTTTTTCTAAATATTATCACTATTAATTCTTTCAAAACGGTGAACGATAACATGTTGAATAAACACAGAACATTAAACCTAATCCTTTTAGTTCTTAGACTTTACAAATAACGCTTCAGAATGAATACTCCTACTTTTATTATATTTAGGGCCGGTTTCACCGGTTACGGATAAAGTGTCAGATAGTTATCTGACAGATAATGCTATCAAAAATTGTAGTTTATCTGGCAGATAAGTTCCTGATAGGCTATCCGGGACTTTATCAGCAAGTGGTGAAACCGGCCCTAAGTATTTTAGATCCATAGAAGAACTTTAGCTGCAGCCGTAACTAGTTAAATTAACCCTTAAAACTTTACGTTGTCGAAATCGACCAAATTACTCCATGCAGTAGGTCAAATCGAATCCAAAATATTCAGGGTACGGTGTCAAAAATTTTCGAGCTCGCTACGCTCGCTCTTGCGGTCTACTAATAGATACTGCTTCTTGAATCTTGTCTTTGTCTATCGATTAAGTAAGCCTTGTATAAGGGTTGTGATTCTCGTGCTCACTTGGCTCGCTCCTCGAGTCCTAGTTCTTTTAGTTCTTAGACTTTTCAAATAACTATTCACTAATAATACTTCTATTTTTATTATTTCAAGTATTTTAAATTCTTAGAAGAACTTCAGCTGCAGCCGTAATTCGTAAACTTAACCCTTGAAACATTACATTGTCGAAGTGGACCAAGTAACTCCAATAGGTCAAAGCATCATATCATATCCTGTGTCCAGGGCACGGTGTCAAAAAAAATGCGAGCTCGCTTCGCTCGCTCTTGCGGTGTTCTAGTTCTTGCGGTTTCCTCTTGAATCTTGCCATTGACTGTCGACTAACTAGTGTAACGTTCGAGGTTGTCGAGCTCGCTTCGCCCGCTGTAAGAGTCCTAATTCTTTTAAAGTCCAGCCTTTCAGCCTATTCTAAATATTTTCTTCAGTGGATTCAAAATTTGTGTAAGTAGTTTTTCTTTCTCTTGAGAGTGGAGGGCCGATCGTCCATAAAATGCCCGGGCCGATTTCGGGTCCCAGTCCGGCACTGGTTAATCGTATGTGAACCTTAGAATGTCGAAATGGTTCTCATTAAAAAATAACTTATGTTTCCTCAGTATGTAGAGCCACATTAAAGTATATAGGTATTCCAATGTTTCATTTAATGCTGCAATTAAAAGAAACATCCTGTATAACTTGTACCAAGACACAATAGGCCAGCATGGTAGATGGCCTGTTTCCCAGCTGTGGGAATGCTATAGTCTGAATATGTATGTAAAGGTATCATGTAATATTTGTTCCCGTTACCCAGGCGCTTTTCTGGTGCCGTACTGCATCATGCTGGTGGTGGGCGGGATCCCGCTGTTCTACATGGAGCTGGCACTGGGGCAGTTCCATCGGAAAGGCGCCATTACCTGCTGGGGGAGACTTGTTCCACTATTTAAAGGTAAGGCTTATTTCTACTACTTAGCTACACAAACAAAACTGATAAAATGTGGTTATACTAATATTCTACTACTAAGGTAAACTTCTGCCTATGGTAAGCATTTCGGGATTACAGTTGTAATTTTATATATTATGTTTCGTCTGTTTTATTATTTAGTTTTAGGTAATATTACTGGTCCCACCAAGATTGAGAAATCTTTTGGTCCTTATTTTCAATTTTTTAGTTTTATTCTATATTCTAGTCTAGTGGAATATATTCTAGTTTAGCGGAATAAACGACGACTTTCTGAATTACATTTTCTTTGTTGTAAAATATGCATTAATGTTTTACATTCTCTATGAAGGTATTTTCTACTGATACCAACAATGGTCAATTGTACGATATTTTTAGATTATGGAAATATTTCCTAGTACCTACATACTTTCGTTCGTTACATGTTTTCGTTGCTTCGTTTCGTGCTCGTGGCCTAATAATAACTGCCACTCGGGTCAATCTTTAAGTTAAGCCGCGCTTGCCTAGGTTGGTCTGTGGATGGGTGACCGCCCATTTCATACCGAGTTTCCTCCGTGCCTCGGAAAGCACGTTAAGCTGTTGGTCCCGGCTGTCAAATATAGATCTTTGGCAGTCGTTACAGGTCCAGGTTACATACCTTTTTTTTTTTTTTGGTTAGTGGAAAATCATCGAATGACCCCCCCCGCTCTTGGGCAGAGCGAAGGGGAGTGTCAGACTTCTACTGACTAAAAACCGAACCCATGTTCCTTCTTTGCCCTTGCGCCGAGGCCACGTAATCTAGTACAAAATACCGCGGCCCCGACGGGCGTCGGCCCTTGCGGGCCCCTCCTTGCTGACATCTCTTTGAGGCGCGCGTCGAACACGAACGCGCCGCCGACACGGTCTGTTGCCGTCATGACGACGGCCGGACGGCGAGCTAGCCCATTACTCACCGTCCACAGGCCCGCGTCTACGGTGGCCGGAAGCCATCACGTGGCCCCCGACGCCCGGAGCGCCTTCCGCGCCTTCCGCGGCGGCTGGGACGTTGAGAGGATCGCTCCCTCTCTCGTTCCGCCACCTCCTTCGCTAGCATCACTGCTTCGCAGAAGGAGGCGACGGCGTCCCATCCCTCCTCGCCCCGGACCATGGCTTGCACCAGGGCCGGACGCGAGAGGTCACCGCCGCCGATCGCCGCTACGAGAACACGGCGGGGCAGGTTACATACCTGAAAGTGTGACAACTAGGGAATGCAATCTCGAGACGAGATCGCTAAGTCGAGATCTCGAGGGATCAGAAATTCAATCTCGGCGAGATCTCGGTATTTTCGAGATCTCGAATGGATTTCAAAAAGTATTGTTTTAATTACATGACTGAAACATGATTGAAACTGCTTAGTAGTTGTGATTATGATTCGAGTAAAAAAAAAATGAATTACTTAGGTACTGAAAAAAAAAAAAAACTTTATTTTTACTTATGTTAGGTACCTATGTTAAGAAACACAAAATTTCAGACCCGTAAAATCTCTTTTATAGAAAGTACCTACTTATTTAATAATGAAAAGATAATGATAGTGAAAACAAAAAGTGCTATTTCCAAAATCACTCCTAAACTAGGAGTGATTTTGGAAATAGCTTCTTAAAAACAAATAGTGCTTAGAGTGCTGTCGGATAATCGGCATCTTATGTCCGTCGCTATGTACCCAGCGGCTGAAAAAGCCCTTTCAGAATCAACGCAAATTGCAGAAACACACCCCTCGATCCTCCACACTCATAGAGATCCATTTGCATTGAGCTGTCAAATTATTCACCGCTTTCTTATAATATCTCCATACCGGCAACGAACTATTAAACTCCACGTAAGGTTCATTTTGATTGTTTGTCGACATTTTAAAAGTATTAACTTAACAGTCTAGCACTTGCGTAGCAAAATAATACAAATTTTCATTCAATTAACCCATAAACTATGACAGTAACTGCACAACTAAAACAGCGTAGGCGAATGCAGTCCGACACAGTGCATCGCGGGGAAACCCCTGATTTGCGGGGAATCCCCCGATTTGTGGGGAATTGAAGGTTAGCGCTTGGAGAGCCCGGGGAATAACATAAATCTGGGAATTTCGGGGAATCCCGACTCGCTCACGCGCAGAGAACACGCGACATGCCTCGCGACTACTGCCACTCGATCCCGTTAATCTCGGCCGAGATCTCGACATTTTACGCTTCGAGATTGGTCTCGAAAAATGAGGCGAGATCTCGGGTTTTCGGGATCTCGCGAGATCGAGATTGCATTCCCTAGTGACAACCCAGTCTTACCAAAAGGTGTCGTATTTAGTGTTGCCCAAAATCGGTCTTGGTCTTGCAGTCTTGGTCTTGTTCTTGCATTTTCGCAAGACCAAGACCAAGACCGACTTATTGTAGCAAGACCAAGACCAAGACTGACCCCTGCAAGATTTGAGCAAGAACAAGACTTAGCCTGCAAGACTCTTGCGTCTCGCAGTTTAGTCAAACTGAGATCTGGGCGTTATTATTTTCTTTCTATGTTCTGGCGAATTTGTGTACTACTGTATGGATATTTGTATGTCTGAATAAATAAATTAATTGAATTATATTAAGTAGGTATTTTGTTTCGACGACGACAAATTTTATTAGTTAGAATTATCAAGTCGAGACGATGATGAAAAATATGTAAGTGATAATTATTTTAACCGCTAGCTGTTTGTCAAGAGTTTAGGATAGCCACTAAACACGCTCAGTAAATCATAATAGGTACCTACCTAAAGTCAGTAATTACGCTTAGGGACTAAATTGCATAATTTTTTATAATTATTATGAAGTTAATTTAATTAATTTGGTGGTTTACTATGCCTATGTCAATTTAAACTGTCAATGTAAACATGTATCTACTCTGTTACGTTGTTATTAGATCTAAAGTAACGTGTTTAGTAAATAGCAATAGGCTAATAGGTATTTGCAAGACTTGCGAGACTCTTGCCGCAAGACCAAGACCAAGACCAAGACTTGAGAGCGCAATACCAAGACCAAGACCAAGACCAGGTGTATTGACGCAAGACCAAGACCAAGACTGGCTAAGTCTCGTCTTGGTCTTGCATTTGGGCAACACTAGCTCGTATTACCCAGTATGAACTGGGTTGTGGAGGTCTGATAGGCAGTCGCTACATGTAAAATACTGGTATTCAACTGCATCCGGTTAGACTGGAAGCCGACCCCAACATAGTTGTGAAAAGGCAGGCAGATGGTGGTGATGCTTTCGTTACATCATTAAAAACACGTTTAAAAAGAGTGGATGAACATTATCAGTTCAATCGGTGAACCGATTGAACTGATAACGTTCATCTAAACGACGTTCAGAGCTAATATATATGTCAATTTTCCAAAATAATTAAGACACTGACAGTTCTTGAACGTGGTTTAGTATTATTGAGGAATATGATCCGTGAAAATTTTGTAGCGAAACCGATCTTTAAAATTAAACCCGCTAAGGTTTAATTTTAAATTTGCACGATTTCTCTACTTGGCGTAGTTTTATGGGGTCACGTGCGAGTCATACGCCAGATTTATGGCCGCCCGGTCACGTCCCGTCGGCTAATGTCATCGGTATGGTGGACCATGGAAGCCGCATTTGGCGATCAAGAGTTATAGCGCCCACCACTTAACTCTCTGGCTGCTTTTGTGACTTCTGGTTGTATGGTGTTTGGCTTAAAAAGAATAGAAGAATTAAGTAACACCGGTCACCAAGTACATTGTAATACAAGGGCCTAAAATGACCCATTATTATACGAGTTAAAAATAGGAACCGAGTTATAATGGGATTTTAGCGCCATGTGTTACAACACATTGTTACAATGCACTGTACTTTTCACTACGATTGCGAGAAAATAAAATAACCATGTTCAATATGAGTTTATTTTATTAAAAATTAAATTCAATTTATAATACAATTCCAAAAATTTCGCGCCAATGCCTTTTTTTTATTTCTTCTGTAGCTGCAATGCAACGCACACATTCTACCAAAGAGTTCGGCATTCAGCGCGTTTAGTGCCATTATTATAAATAACACATTTTTTTTTACTTGAAATTATATCACTCACCAGCTGGCTGAACAAGTTGTCGTACGAGATTTACTTTTAGCCCTAGGGCAATATATGCAATTTTACGCCCGCTCTGGTATGCTATTATGACGTTCTTTTTGAGCAAGAGGAGTGAAAACAATTGACTACTTGAAAGTGTGGAAATTTTAAAATGAATTGAATACGATGTTTGATAGAGTTTCTTTTATTTATCCAAATACAAGCCAATCGATTTTAGATTGAGGCCATGATTAGAATATTTGAAGTTTTCTTACCTCATCATTCTCTTGCAGGGCAAGAGAATGATGAGGTAAGAAAACTTAAAATAAATAATAAATAAAACATATAATATGGGGTAATAAGGGTATTACCCCATATTATTTGGGATCTATTATTGTTACCACACATAAATGTATGTATGAACAAGTTGGATCAAAATTATTATCAGATTTTTACGGTTTTAGGAAAAAACCTACAACAGTGACTCCTTCTTTATTTATTTTTGTAATGAAACAAGATATTTTTTATTTTATAAATGGGTTGTTATAACTTTGCCTCGACTGCCTCGTATAGCGTAAAATGGTTAACACTATTGGCAACTTCTGCGTTAGGCAGAAAACTAACTTTTCAACTACGTCTAACTTTACAGCAATTCCATGATGTAAATACAGCTAGAGTTTAAAAATCTTTACAAAGAATAGATATGCCTCCATTGTTCACCTCAAAATGTCCGGACTCAAGGACCAAAAATCACTCGCTCCAATAAACAAGGCACTCGACCTCAAGACTTTTATGCAAAACATGGGACACGTCATTTACAAGATCGCGGTCTAGTCGGACCTCACCCCCGGCCCCGCGCACTTAACACCCATAATTGACACCATTCTCGGGGCTCCCCTTAAGTGCTCGTCCCATACGGTCTCAAAAGGCTCCGGTAGATTTGCGAGCCCGGCTTATGCCCGTTGATTTCATTTCACGCGATTGTCACGTCTCGCACCCTGAGTGGCTGGGAGCCACGATATGATTTTTGAAGAGAAATAAAATTGGTAATGGTCCGGAAAGGTGCTGGAAATCCGCTCGAGTGAAAGTATTTTTGACGGAATGAATTGGGAACGTTCTGTTATATGGGACCCCGAAAATACCGTTTTAAAAAAAACACTTTTGTTCACCGGATTAAATAAGTTTATTTGGGGTTGACCTTTACACAGAATTTGGGAACTGGCAGAAACGAGAGAACGAGATGGTAGCGGTACGACGGTTGGGATCTGACTGGCGTCCCGCAGGGGCGACAGGCTTTGCTGTCTCTAAAATGATGACGAGACAATTTCAGAGAAAACCTTACTAGTCAATTATTATTGATCACTAAGGCTTTCCTCTAGCAATGGGAAATCGTAACAGCCCCCCGATTTAGAGTAAACTACACCCTTTAAAGTGAAGTTTAAGTTTATGAAACATGAGTCAGCCGATTCGAAGAGAGGGCCCCGTGCTTATGTTTGAGGGGTCAATGTCATCTAATTCAGTCCCATCATTTTCAGGACTTCTATTTTCTTTAGATTTCGTTAGTCTCTTGTGTATGCCAGTTTTATAAATCTTATAGATAATAAAGAACACAATAGAAATTACAATTACAATGGTAATACCTGAATAGTATTTTTGATATAGAACAATATGTGGTTTTTCAATAATATTGTTAAGGCTTTTCAGGATTTCAGGATTATCATAAGCTAAGGAATCTAAGTTAACATTCTTAAGATTAACTACAGGTAAGTTTGATACAATATTATTATACGCTACAATATTACAACATGAGTCATTTATAATATTAAAATTAGAAACAATAGTTTTCAATTGAACCTTACGATTATCATGCGGAGTTAAACGAGTGTCTTTGCAGTAGGCAACACATTCAGAAGGTAAGTACAATATACCATTTCCATTAATTTCTATTTCAATAGATTGGGAGTTATTACATTCAATACTTAATTTAGTTTTTTCTGACATTACAAATAACCATCTATTATGACGTAGTGGCTGCCAGATGCTAACGTGACCATGAATAAATTTGGATTCACAAATCGAAGGGATTGAGGTAAGTACTTTTGTAATAATCTCTGTTTCACAGGAAGGCGTCGCAGAAGAGGAGTACACTATTGATGTTTCACAAAGGTAATGGTAATTATTAATTATTTTACAATGATCGAGATTATCTAATTTACAGTACATTGACTTATCTCTGCTTATACCAATATATTTAGATGATGGAATGATGGTCGAGTATGACTCTGGATTATTTTTATCATGAGGAACCGGTGAAGGTAAGTTATGATATATATTTAATTGTATAGGGTTAATGAGAGGTATTTTAACTGTAAACACTACTTTTTCTTTACTGAAGTAGCTTGATATTTCCGATATATTTAAAATAGTATGCATGTTGTCAAGTTTTAAAGGAACTGGAAGTTGTTTAGATTCGGGTAAGAATCTGTAATTATCGACTAATTCGGTGTAAAGTTCCTTAGGTGTTAGGATGGTAGGGTATAGGACATTAGATTTGCTAAACATGATGGAGTTGATTATGTCTTCAACTTTGAAAGACAAGGCTAGGAGACTATTTTCTATCATGGAAGTTATTTCCAACATGCGAGACCTAAGACCTAATTCTCTTGAAGCATAGGTCAGATTTAGAATATCTTGGGACAATTCATCAATTGCATTTTTCATATGCCTTTCATTGAGTTCAATTACGGACAGAGTCTCATTAAAGGATCTAAGGGAAGAAGTAGTGACTAATATATTTTCCTTCATTAGAAGGGCTAGTTTCTTCTGGTCTGTTTCTACTTCTCTAATAGCATTGTCGTATCGGATGGCATCGTCTTCATCCATTGTGCCAAATAGTTTTTTTGATAAAGTGCCTACGACTCCTAGAAGTGCAGACCTTCTCGACTGCCGAGATGTTAGGTGAAAAATAGCCTCGTTGTCGTGGGCTATGTCATTATAACGAGTGTTCAACGGTTCAAAGAGATTTGTACATTCCAAATAATCAAAGACTTTACCATTGTCACATGCTTGTTTGGATTTATCGAGAATAAGACGAAGGTTTAGAATATGTGGATTGATAAAGGATACATCATATGGAATAACTATACTAAGATGACTATCAATTAAACTTAAGGAACCTAAGGGGTCGAAGTAGATGCCAGGACTGTTCGTCAAGGATGTAATAAACTCCTGGCCCAGCGTAGAATTGCTGTAATAGAATATAATTAAAATTAGTATTAAGTAGCTATATAACTAGGACTACGTTAGAGATCTAGGAGCTAGTTTCACTTCGTCATAGTGATGCGTCACATGACGTCTGTTTACGAGTAAAGTCAAGGTACTTCTGCCATTGATCTTTACTACTTTATACGGGCCTTTCCAAATTGGTGAAAGGGCTTTACGGAGACGTACATGATTTTTTAGATACACGTAATCTCCGACTTTATACTGAACAGGTCGCGAATGGTTGTCATAATACTGTTTAGATCTTTCTTTAGATCGTTGTATGTTTTCGATGGCTTTTTCGCGAGAGAGTTTTAGGCGATGATGCAGGGATTTCAGGTATTCTGGATATGTAAGGTCTGATTGTAATTCATAGACGGAGTCTGGGATAAAAGGCTTTTGACCGAAGAGGAGCTCGTATGGTGTGAAGTTAGTGGTGGAATGAGTAGAAGTGTTATATGCCAACATAGCAGTATAGACATACTTATGCCAATCAGAATGATTTTCATTGACATATGATTTAAGGTACTCCTTGAGTGTTGAGTGACTGCGTTCAAGCGCACCTTGAGTTTGAGGATGGTATGGAGAAGACCAGATTTGCTTTATTTTGAGGAAGTTGCAGGTTCTTTTAAATAAATCTGCGGTGAAGTTTGTGCCTTGGTCAGTTAAAATAGACTTCGGGATACCGAAAACAGAAATAAAGTGCACCAGACACTCACATGTTTCTTCTGCAGTTGCGTTAGCGATAGGGTAAGCAAGGGAATATTTGGTGAGGTCATCTTGTAATGTAAGAATGAACTTGAGCTTAGTAAGGCCAGCTTCCGGAAGAGGACCCACAAGGTCGAGGCTGAGCCGCTCAAATGGCTTAGTGGAAGTGGTAGTTATTTGCATCGGTGATTTATTAATTTGTCTTAGGGCTTTATTACTTTGGCATTGGGAACAATTTTTTACATATGCTTCGATATCTGACCGCATATTTTTCCAGAAATACCTTTCTTTTATTCTGTGAAACATCCGCGTAGATCCTAAATGTCCGGCAATAGGGATGTCATGGTTTTCACGGAGTATTTTAGGTATTTCTGAGGGTGTAGGGTAAATTATAGTATTATGATAAATATAAACTGATACTTGAGTATTGTTAAAGATATAGCAGAACATATTGTATATTTTTGCCCAGATGTGTTTGTCGAAAGGATTTTGGAAATCAGTAATCGCTAGGTTTAGGTTGGGGTCAGTAGGATTACGTAGTATATCGGATCGAAGATTTAGTATACTTTTATAAATGTCTTCATAAGAACTGTTATCAAAGTGGTATACTTTAGTGAATAGGAAATATATTAATTTTCCTTTATGATCGAAAGAGATAGAGGAGTAGAGAGTTCTTTCCCTGTCTAGTAGTTCCTTAGAGTCTTCGAGGTTATTCAAGATTTCTTCTATGTGAGGATTTGATTCGTCGAGATCGATGGAAGTAGGTATGACAATGATTTTGCAGTTAGTTTTCAGGATGCTTTCATTGTGTTCCATGATTTTAGCATTACTATTAAAGTCTTTGCTGTTCATTGTTTTCAGGAATTTGCTATAATTATCGTCACAAAGGGGATTCGTAGTAGGATTCGGCGATTTGTTTGATGATGAAGAAGAATCATTGATTCCTGGTGGTGACTCATCGTTTTCTAAGAGGTCTACAGAAGGTAGCTTATCGTCAAGGTCTAGTAAACCAGGAGGTAGTTGAATATCAAGATCCTCGAGAGTTAGAGGGCTGAATGGAGGTGATGAATCATCTACGTTTTGGTTAGAAGTGGATGGAATAGGATCAGAGTCTGATGGTTGAATTGGATTTACAGGATATCGGGATAAGGCGTCAGCAGCGGCATTAAGTTTTCCTTTCTGATAATCAATTTCGTACTCGTATTCCATTAGTTTCAGGCGCCACCTCTGTAATTTACTACTAGGATCTTTATGATTAAATAACCACTTTAATGGCCTATGATCAGTAATGATCAGGAATTTTCGTCCATAGAGATATGGGCGAAAGGTTTTGCAACCGAACAAAATAGCAAGGAGTTCTTTTTCAGTGGTATTGTAGTTAGACTCACTTTTGTTGAGGGTCCGAGAGGCATAGGCTATTGGCCTATCCTTACCAACTGGGCCTTGGCTGAGTACGGCCCCGATGGCATAATTAGAGGCGTCACATGTCAAAATAAAGGGGAGAGAGAAATCTGGATAAATGAGGATAGGAGCAGAGGTAAGTTTGTGCTTAAGTTCATCAAAGGCGACTTGTTGTTGGTTTTCCCATAGGAAAGGAACATCCTTTTTCAAAAGTTGAGTTAGAGGTTTTGCAATTTTCGAGAAGTTAGCAATGAAACGGCGGTAATAGGACACAAGTCCGAGGAACGACTTTATGTCCTTCGGAGATTTGGGAGTAGGAAATTGGGTTACTGCTTTTATCTTTTCAGGGTTAGGTTTTACACCATCTCTAGTTATTTGATGGCCAAGATATGCGACTTCACGTCGGAGAAACTCGCACTTGTCGGGTTGGAGTTTTAGATTGTAATCTCTAAGTCTTTGGAACACTGATGAAAGGTTATCGATGTGAGAATTCAAGTCATGAGAATATATCACTATGTCATCAAGGTATACAAAACACCGTATACCTTGGAGGCCTGTGAGGGCGGTATTCATTAATCGTTGGAAAGTAGCGGGTGCATTTTTTAAGCCGAAAGGCATTCTTGTGAATTCGTAATGGCCTTGAGGTACACTGAATGCTGTTTTAGGAGCGTCTTCTTCATTAATTAAGATCTGGTGGAAGCCAGATGCAAGGTCAAGGGTCGAGAAGTATTTACTCTGACCCAACTGATCTAAGATTTCGGATATTTGCGGTATAGGATAGCTGTCACCAACGGTGATGTCATTAAGTTTTCGGTAGTCGATAACTATACGCCATTTTTGTTGGCCGGATGCATCAATCTTTTTTGGGACAATCCAAATTGGTGAAGACCATGGAGACTCTGAATGTTTTATGATTCCTTGATCGAGCATTTGGTCAATTTGTTTATTGACTTCTTGTTTGTGTACCTCCGGGAATCGATATGATTTTACATTTGTTGGATTTTGATCGCCTGTCTTTATGTTATGCTTAAGTGCATTTGTGTGAGATAGTTTATCGCCGGGGATAAAGAATATATCTGAGTATTCAGCACAAACATCGTGAAGAGCATTTGCTTCTTCAGGATTGAGGTGAGAGATTCTAAGGAGGTTTAATACTTCCTGTGTTCGGAGATAAGAGTTGGTATTTTTGAGATGGCAAACTGTATGAGCCTCTACTGTATCAAGAGGATTGATTAAAGAACTTAAGGGGATTAGTGTGATATCCAGATTTGATTTTAAGGTTACAGGAGTTTCTGAAGTATTTATTACTGATATATTAATTCTTTTGTTTTCTTTGACTGCGACTAAGCAATTAGCAATTAGTAAATCTTCGTGATAGCATTGATCTAGAACGAGTCCTTCTTTCACCTCAGGGTTGGAGACGGAGCATTCTATGACAGTTTCAGACCTGGGAGGAATTATATAAATAGGTTCATTGAAATGTAATTTTATTTCGTATTCACCTATTTTTAAGATTTCGCGAGTATAGTCAATGGTGCAGGCAAAGGCGCTTAACATATCAGTGCCAATTATACCATCATAAGGTAAGCATATTCGGGGCATTATGTGGAATTTGTGTGTGATACTATTTTTATCATCTATTTTTATTTTTAGCTGAAAATGACCCATGGTTGGTGTAGCTTGATCAACGGGGTCAATGCCTTTCAAAGAGATTATTTCTGTTGAGATATCAACTGGTATTTGTATAGAAGATCGTTTCAATAGACTTACAGTTGCGCCAGTATCTAGAAGAAGAGATAAGGTAGTGTTTGACACTGAGGAATGGACAAGGATGTGAGGTGAGCGTTTCTTAAGTGGACCAATATTAATTTCATAGATTTTTGTTTCAGGTATTGGAGGATTTAATTTATATTCGGCGGGAGCAGAGATTACAGCGGGAGCAGAGGGTACAGCGGATGCAGAGGATGTAGGGGATACAGTAGATGTAGGAGATACAGAGGATCTAGAAGATACAGCGGATGTAGAGGATACAGAGGAGCCAGTGTCGCAGTTTATTCGCGAGTCCCTATTTTTAGGGGATACAGAGGATACAGTGTCGCGGTTTATTCGCGAGTCCCTATTTTTAGGGGATACAGAGGATACAGTGTCGCGGTTTATTCGCGAGTCCCTATTTTTAGGGGATACAGAGGATACAGAGGATACAGTGTCGCGGTTTATTCGCGAGTCCCTATTTTTAGGGGATACAGAGGATACAGTAGATTTAGCATTGGTGTCTTTGATATAGCAAAGTTTAGGAATTTGAAGGTTGGGTCTCACGAGACACCGCCGTGAGCCCTTTATTCGTTTAAATCATCGTTTGATTTAACCTGAGTATTGTCCGTAGTGTCATAACCTTCGTTATTATCTAGCGCGTGAACTTGACCTTGGTTATTTTGGTAACGTCTTGGAAATTGTCTTTGATTATTTTGGTCTCTAAAACGATTATTATTGAACTCTCGTTTTCTACATTCTTCAATGGTGTGGCCCACATTTTTACAATACCGGCACACCGGAGGACCCGAAGTAGATGGTCTCTGATTATTGGGGTCATTTGGATTACCTTGCTGTTGGTTTCGGTTTTGTTGGGGACGGCGTTGAGGCCAACGTCCTTGATTGGGTGAGTTGGTATTGGTTGCTAATGCTGAACGTTTAGAAATGGTCTGAATAATCTTTTCTTCGGACACAGCGAAGCCAATGGCTTCGTTTAATGTTTCAGGGTCACGGCATCTTACTACAGTTGACAATCTAGGATTTAAGCCACTGATAAATGTATGCAATGCCAGGTCTTGCATTGCAGCGACACGGCCAGCCAGTTCGCCTTTCTTTTTTGTGGGAATTGAGATATTAATTTCAGTTAACAGTTTGGCTAAGCATGTTTCTACGCGAAGTGCGAACTGGTTAACATTTTCGCTGTTAGATTGACAGCAATCTTGGAGGTCTGAGAGTAGTGCAGCGTAATGTTTTTTCTCGCCAAATTGATTTTTTAAGAATTCTTCTAGCTGTTGCCAGGTTAAAAACTCTTTGATTGAGCACGCACTTTCGGCACGGCCTTCGAGTTGGCTTAAGATGTATTTTAATACTATGTCTTGCTGATGCGATGACGCAAGGCTTATTGCATTTCTGCAATTATTTAAAAATGCATTGAGTTTTTCGCGGTTCCCGTCGAATTTATTAATAAATTTGCTAATGAAGTTCATATCTATTTCTTTTGTTTCTTTAAGCATGTCACCCGACTCGTCTTTAGGCATGATCGGTTAGACAAAACAAAGATAGCGCGCAAGGTACTGAGAATTGGCGATAAGAAATGAACGTTGCACTAGTCTCGGAGCTTCGGAACTTTATGATAAGGAATAGTACATGTATTAATATAGACAAGTTGATTAATTAAATGTTACAAAGCACTTTAGGGTTTATTTTATACTGTGATGAAACTTGCAGTTTAAATCACTTGCACTATTTTCACAACACAAATAAGGTACTTACAGGAACACTGCGACTATGACGGCACCACGAATCATTTCGTAGCCAGGCGAGATCACCCAAGGTGAGTGATAGATGTTCGGAGTATGCCCACCAGGGCACGTGAGGGTCTGATAAGACCAGCAGGATACAGCGTGAGGGTCTGACGAGACCAGCAGGATACAGCGTGAGGGTCTGATGAGACCAGCAGGATACAGCGATGAACGGAGAGATACAGCGATACGGAGGTGAGATTGGGTTTTAGCACTTTTCACTGTCACAATCACAACACAGCGGATATAGTATTTATTATGAACTTTGCACGAATTTGAGGCGTTCCGAGGATTTATTTTTCTTTAAAATCCCTTAAGCTGCCACCAATGTTATATGGGACCCCGAAAATACCGTTTTAAAAAAAACACTTTTGTTCACCGGATTAAATAAGTTTATTTGGGGTTGACCTTTACACAGAATTTGGGAACTGGCAGAAACGAGAGAACGAGATGGTAGCGGTACGACGGTTGGGATCTGACTGGCGTCCCGCAGGGGCGACAGGCTTTGCTGTCTCTAAAATGATGACGAGACAATTTCAGAGAAAACCTTACTAGTCAATTATTATTGATCACTAAGGCTTTCCTCTAGCAATGGGAAATCGTAACAGTTCGCTCGAGATCATTGTTTTAGTGAAATGGTTTTCTTGAAGCTTTTATTTAAGAGCTAGATAATTTCTTGGGTCTGTGAAGAGCTCATTTAGCAAATTAGAACGAGCTCTTTTAGAATTGAATCTTTTAGATTAAATAATTTTTAAATTCATAGGCTATCTACATTGTGTGATATTTATATCAATTTTGGTCAATTGCAATGATACCATTGCCTACCTAATCCTCGCAATATTTCATTGTTTTCAAGATATGTTACAATCTAATGCTACGGACCGACGGAAACTATTCTCAACCTTTATTAATCAATAAACTAAAAAAAAAAAAATTGTCTCAAAGATAAAATAAAACTAAGCCTAACGTCTTCTTCCAAACTGCGCCACTTCACCCTTTACCTCCTGTTCCACAACAACTCTAAAATCAGCCACCTTTTAAACTCGGTCCATCTAGCTGGGTGGCCTCCAATGGCTCCAATACAATGCCACGCATAATGCGGTCTCCATTCGTTTACTTTGGTTTACTTCATCAGCCGTCGATCCGCCAAACCAGAAACATTTCTACACCTTCAGAATTAATTTTATTTCATCTGCACTTCTTGTCATAGGTATCGGGTACGCGGTAGTCCTGATAGCGTTCTATGTAGACTTCTACTACAACGTGATCATCGCGTGGGCGCTTCGCTTCTTCTTCGCGTCCTTCACCACCATGCTGCCCTGGACCAACTGCGATAATGAGTGGAACACACCGGCTTGCCGACCTGTGAGTTTTAATCGTACCTTATAAATGTATTCCTATGATATCTCTATCTTAGCACATGGGCTTTTAGAAACGGTGTATGAGTTGTTTTTTTCGAGATAAATAGTGTTTTCGAGTTTCTGTCACTTACGCTAGCCATGATCTGCACGTTCTAGCGACTGTGAAAAGAAGAAAACAAAAGAAATAAGTTATAAGGGGTTGCCACGGGCCACAACGACGCACGCGACTTTCGGAGAGACCGTATCCACGTTTCAATAATGTTCAGATGTTCTCTTACCATCATTTTATTTTTTCCTAGTTTGAAGCAATTTGGGAAGCTTCGAACAAGACGCGCATACGAAGCAACAGTTCTGTAGGATTGTTCCCGCCACCACAAACAACACCATTTACATCGGCTGCTTCCGAATACTTCAAGTAAGTTCGTTTTGATCAACGAATACATTTAAATGCATCTTTCAGAGATTTTAAATCATCTATATTATGTTCTAGCCGGGCTATCTTGGAACTGCAAGGGAGTGAAGGTCTCCATGACTTAGGAGCCATAAAATGGGATTTGGCCCTTTGTCTGTTAGCGGTCTACATCATCTGCTACTTCTCTCTGTGGAAAGGCATCAGTACTTCTGGAAAAGTAAGTACCATTACTTCCGTCTTGAATCTTTTGGTTATGTTCTCAACATTGTTCGTCTCATCGTCTGTATCTCTAGCTAGCTTTAAAACACCGCAGTATATCAAAATACTAATGCTCCCTCTTCTTCCAGGTGGTTTGGTTCACGGCGCTCTTTCCCTACGCAGTCCTCTTAATCCTTTTAGTTCGTGGCATAACCCTCCCTGGTTCCGCTACTGGTATTCAGTACTATCTCAGTCCTAACTTCGAAGCTATCACACAACCACAGGTACCAAATTTATTTTAATTATTTATTTGTAAGAGCAACACTTGTTTCTTTAATTTTACGTTCTCATGTTTCGGTCTCAAGGTATGGGTGGATGCGGCGACTCAGGTGTTCTTCTCTTTGGGACCTGGATTCGGAGTGCTCTTGGCTTACGCGTCGTACAATAAGTACCATAACAACGTGTACAAGTGAGTTCTCAAATTTGGACTCTTTAAAACTTGGTAGTTACACACTAGGGAGAAAAATCGGTTTGAGCTGAACACGTTTCACTACATTTGTCGCATTTATTTGGACCAGTTATAGTTGTCGGGTCGCAATTGCGACTTTTGTACCGAAACGAGGCGAATCTTTTTCTTTCATTGTGTTGTAGTCCCAAAGTATTTTCTGACTTACTCAAGCCGATGCCGCCTCAATAAGTGTGGGCACTTTCTATAATTAATTTCGTTTCTCAGGGACGCTATTCTAACAAGCGTGATCAACTCAGCAACCTCCTTCATCGCTGGCTTCGTGATCTTCAGCGTGCTCGGGTACATGGCTCACACTTCAGGCAGGGATGTACAGGACGTGGCGACCGAAGGACCAGGCCTTGTATTTGTGGTGTACCCAGCGGCTATAGCAACCATGCCAGGGTCTACTTTCTGGGCGCTGATATTCTTCATGATGCTTCTTACTCTTGGATTGGATAGCTCTGTAAGTATTCTTTAGCTGTAATTTAAGTGTTTAAATCATTAATATTTGATGATTCACAGAAATTATTGCAAAAAAAAAAACTGTCAAAGCTCAAAATCCACTAGCGTTGGAAAGTCAGCCAAAGCAAATCAATTATCAGAAATTAGGGTACCAACACTTCGCCATTCAATGAACTTTACAGGCCTATTTGTTTTCTCAATAATTATGTAAGAATAATATGAATTTTGTTTCGACCTAGTTTGGCGGCTCCGAGGCTATAATAACAGCTCTCAGCGACGAGTTCCCTCCCATCGGCCGACACCGCGAGATCTTCGTGGCATGCCTCTTCACCCTGTACTTCTTCGTCGGCCTGACTTCTTGCACCAAGGGAGGCTTCTACTTCTTCCAACTGCTGGACAGATATGCTGCAGGGTACTCCATCTTGATCGCCGTGTTCTTTGAGGCTATTGCTGTGTCTTGGATCTATGGTAAGTTTGTTCTCGTGTTCTCACTGTCTTTTGTTTTTTTCTGGTTCTTTGTTACTTTTGTTGTATAACGAGAAAGACAAATGACACTGTACTACAGTGCTTTATATGTTTTATTTGATTAAAACGTTTTATATGCTACGTCTAATTTTGTAGCTTTAGAACTCGTATTATGAAGATCGACTAAACAGTTGATGGAGTACCCAAACGTACCACTCCTTATATTTCCCCTTACTAATACAGACTAATACTACGTTTAAAACTGTTCTTTATTTGCTTTTGTCTACCAGGCACCGAACGTTTCTGCGAGGACATCCGTGACATGATTGGTTTCCGACCCGGTCTATACTGGCGCGTATGCTGGCGCTTCGCGGCCCCTGCCTTCCTCCTCTTCATCATCGTTTACGGACTCATGGACTACGAACCGCTGAGATACGAGAACTACATTTATCCAGCTTGGGCCAATGCGTTGGGCTGGGCCATCGCTGGGTCCAGTATCATGTGCATTCCAACAGTGGCCATTTTCAAGCTGCTTACGACGAAGGGGACTTTTATGGAGGTAAGCCTCACGATAAGTACAGACAGTCGTGGTGTGAAATAAAGTATGTTTCTGAGTTTAGGTCCATACCTAACAACCTCGGCAAGTCTTTGACGTTGATCTTAGTACTTTGTATTGTGTATTTGGACGAAATGGTCTCCCTGTTCATAGTACATCAGTATAATAATAATATAATAATAATAACTTTATTTCACAAAAATACAGATTTAACATGTTTTAAATAAACACAATTTACATGGATATATAGAGTATAGATATATAATAATATCCGTGGTGCTAGGCAGCTGGGCTTATTCCGGTTGTATACGTCCCTGTGTGCCTATGGGCCTTGTTCTGTTCTGTCTCCTGCTGATATGGAGGGAAGTGGAAATTATGGTTTTTCTACTCCTCCGCTACTCTTTTCTGATTAATTTCGTTGCGGGATTCAAGACAGTTAAATCGTTTCTCTGGGACTTCGTCGAGCTTCACTGTCTCGGCGCTTTTCTTGTGGTCGCCACTGTTGACTCTGGCTAACAGGAGTTACACTAGTTTGGGAATAGTGTGGCTGGCTTGTCCCAAAAAAAAAAGTACATCTATAGAGGGGCAATTTGCTTCTTAGATACATCATTTGTTTTTTTCAACACGATACGCGTATTTGTAACTGGCAATTACCATGCATGTGTTTCCAGCGTTTACGCATCTTGACAACTCCATACGCGGACTCGGAAGGCAAAGGCACCGTGCACAATGGCGTGGTGGTCTCCGAGAGTGGCGGTGTTCGCTTGGCGTCAGCGGCTGTCACCCCCACCACCCCCCCGCCCGCCACCTCCCCGCACACCCCGCGCACCCCCCCGCAGGCCGTACCACCGCCTGCCCTTGTCTGAGCACAGCTCTCCTTCGACGTCTACTACGTCTAAACGTACAATACACGCCCGTTGATCAGCCACATGGAGTTTTTGCCATCCCACACCTACGGGTAGATAAAGAAATGGTGTTCTTTTGCAGAGCGTCATCTCTTTCACTCATGCTTTTCGAACTTTTTCTCAAAGTCTGTATGCTAGATCAACAGCCGGGTACTGTACCAAAGATGAGGAAGAAACAAGGAGTGCTGTTTCACCCTGTAATTCACTTCTGATGTCGTGGGAAACGGATAAGTTAAGCTGCGTACAGACATGGCGAGACGGCGGATTTTGCAAGATGAACCTGCCAGTAGTGCTCTCTGTAAGCATTTACCGCCTTATTAATAAAAATAGTTAAACCTGGTTTAACTTACGCTTGGTTTATCTCGCATGCCGTCTCACTTCAAAAATATTCAAAAGAAAGTGACGGCATGCGAGATAAACCGAGCGTAAGTTAAACCAGGTTTAACTATTTTTATTAATAAGGCGGTTAATGTCTCGTGAAGTCTGGGCGCGGCTTTAGAATAAATACTGTCGGCGTCGTGGGACTGCCAGACGACCCTTAGCACTCCATTTGTTTATAACTCCGAGTACGGCTCTCCGGTATTCTTTTTTTTCAAGTTTCGAACATTTGTGATGTAAGACTTTTTGGAATTAAATGTTAGTTTTATGATTGTTGCGAGGTAAGCATTGAAGGCGGAGTTGAAATGGTAAGTAGAGAAAGGCTAATTTAAGGATATCTTATGCAACCTATAAAATAACTTTCTTCTAGATCACAAATAATAATGTTGCATAATAATTAGGGGCAATATAATTTGCTTGTTATGTAAAACAGGTCACTGAGCAAAATAGATCTCACTCAGCCGATAAGTACAGTGTGTACCTATTATAAAACTTCTAATACTAATAATATCCTGTTAATTTTTCGTGACTAAAACGGTAAACGTAGTGTAAGTGCGTCATTATGTTTAAAAGCTGATGAAAGTTTTAATATTTTTAAGTATGTCTATTTATTATTGAAAATATTATTAGATTAAATAATACTTAGACTAATTAAATTTTCGCGCGTTATTTAAACACGCTTGTAAGAATAACCGACAATTCAGCAAACCGTCGATGATTTTAGCTTTAGGTAGTTTAGATTTAGAGCCATCAAGCAATAAGGTTGACGCTGGAACAATTATATTATTATGAAAGTAAATGCTTCTTGAACGCTTCGAGAACTCAACGTTAGTTTTACAGATAAACTAAATAATAATTATATACTCACGGATCTACGTTTAGATATTCTCCAATTTGTAATTTATTTAAACTCTTGGCACACACAAAAAAATATAGCTGCTAACACTCGGTCAAAAATGGTAGCATTTTTCTTTTAAATACTGGCAATCATAAAACATAATTGCTAGTGCTGGGAAAAGTAACTAAGCTTACTAATCCACTACCCTTGTCTATGAGCTTAATAAAATCAAAATGTATTATTCTAACTATCACCTTCCCACTACAGTTAATAATTATGAAAATGATAAATGTGTAAATTTAAAAATCAAAACGTGTATTGTAGCATTAATAATATAGGATTTTCTTTCATGTAGTTATAGTTCTAAGTGAAATTATGTGGCTATTTATTAAATTATCAATATGAATTCAGAATTATGATACATATTAGATGATTTTTGAATAATAAGTAGAAAGTCTGTGGCTTTGGCGCAGTACATAGGTATATTTAAATGGAAAATGTATCCACCAAACTAGCAAAAATATATTCAAATCTTTTAGCTAAAAAGATATTAATGAAATAAAAAATAGTAATTAAACTAGAACTAAGAAAAATGAAATGCTGTGTAGATAATAGAAACAATAAAATATGTAATTATAAATAAAATCAAATGTAATAGGTATCTAAATTAAGTAATCTATTGGAACTAAAAGTTCATGTACCCACATAATTTATTTTACTGTAGATTGTAGAGCTAGTAGGCTGTATTTTAATGCTAATAATATACCTAGTTGAATACTAAATATAAACTTATATAACATCATGTTTATCCTTTTCTTCAATTCCTCTAAATGTCGTGATTAGTTCAATGTTTACGTGCTCCATTTTTTGTAAGTGTGTTTCAAATATTTTATTGTTCTTTTGATATATCTACTATTCATCACTCCGTCATGGGCAATGCGGACTGATGAATTGTATAACGATTTTGAAGTAAATATTTGTAGGTACCATCTTTGATCAATGGATCTTCCATTACTATAGGAATGTGATACGCTCCACAAGCGCTACACTTCAGCTTACTTGATCTGTAGCGTAGACTAGTGTAGAGTTTTAACTATTTCATGCTCTTGATGTTAGTAAATAGTAATTTTCTGGTATTTTTAAAATAATAATCATGATTGATGTGACGCAAATAGCGTTGGGATTATTTAAGCAAATTATTATATTTTCGCTTTTAGTAACCTCTTGTGTAATTTGAGGTAGGTATTCACTGTTTAATAATTTTAGCCTTATATACTCTGTATGTTAGTCCTTTATTGATGTATCAAAGATGTAACACGTATTTATAGTTGTTGATGTTTTAAGTCAATAGTCATACCAGCCATTATGACTATTGATTGTTAGAATAAATTTATACTTACTACACAAAGACTTTTATTACACAAAATCAGTACGATCCCTTTTAATTCCACAAAACTTATTAAACAAACATTGTCTTCTTTAGCCCATCGGAAGGAGAGAATAACTACAATACATATTTTATCCAAAAAAATGTACATAGTTTAACAGTGTTCAGTAGGCTATTGCGTATCTTTTTTATGATTGTCTTATGTGTCCATAAATTAACTGTAATTTGGTTATGGTTTGGTACATTTAAAAAAAAACTATTTGACAGATATTTGATAGACACTATCACATTAGGATAGCCACTGTCATTAAAAGATACGCAATAGCCCTGCAGATCTAGGATGTATCTGACAGAAATGAGTCAATTAATTTAAACTGCAGTTACCAGCTTATAGACTTAGGCAGTAATAACACAAACGCTGGCTGGTGGTGTTATTTAATACTTTAATATTAAACAGTTTTATTATTTATTTATTTTCCTTGCATCGTGAGAAAACCGGCATGTCTTAGAACCAAACAATTCAACGACATGAGACATCTATCAACCCGCCCTGCAGGGCTATTGCGTATCTTTTAATGACAGTGGATAACCTAACCAACCTAACTAACCAATTTACAGTTAATGTATGGACATTTCTGATAGCCACTGACGTTAAAAAGATACGCAATAGGGGGGCTGAGCACGCGTGGTGGATTTTAGTTTAGCCCATCCCTCTGCTAGAGAGGAGGCCTGAGTCCCTGCAGTGGTAACATTATAGGGTGGATGTTCCAGGGTAGCCCACAAAATTCAAATTTTCTTACGTTTTTAGCGATTTGCAGGCCAGTGCTACGTTATATGTTGTATGTTAGTGAAAATATGATTCGCGGCTGTAAGACGTAGGTATGCAGTTAAAGAATTATAATCATCAAAATCATCATAACAACCCTCCAAGTTCATGTAACTTTCAAGAATGACCTTTTGATGAAATACTCATTTAATACTTTAGTATTAAACAGTTTTATTATTTATTTATTTTCCTTGCATCGTGAGGAAACCGGCATGTCTTAGAACCAAACAATTCATCAAAAGGTCCCCATTGCACACTGCGCATAGGTGGTCTTCAGCCTTATTAGCAACAACGCACCAGTAGCAGTTCGACGCAGTAGTGACGCGGATCTATTACGCACCTACGTATGATCGCAAAGAAGTCATCTGTATGCGCTCCGGGTGGCGAACATCCCAGAAGTGCTACAGAAACAAGGCATCAGCATTATCTTAAAAACATTGTTGTATTGCAATGCATTAAACGTTTTCTGCGTATATCTGGTCCAAAGAATGCAGGTATAAAAATCTTAGCAATATGCCCGTAGAGTTTTTAGCTTGACATTACCGCCACGCTTTGCAAATCTGCGGGCCAGCATGTTGCATCGGCATCGTCTATACATTTATCGCGGTTTATGTAACTGACAGCGCCATCTCTTAACAACTCGATAAATCACTCAGAGAATTTGACATAATATAATAAAGCGAAGTCTTCCTTGAGAATTGGAGACACGTTACACAGAATCGTGACCGTTGGAAGAAATGGAGGGAGGCCTTTACTTAGCAGTGGGACAATATAGGCTAGTTAGAATATAATATAGCGAAGTCAAATTACATCATAAACAAATCCTCTTTGAACAAATCGACTATTGCATAGTCTGTTACTGCGACACAACACATCTCTATAAGTCCAGCCCTAGAACAGTCAAGCTGACTTTGACATTGACTTGACAGTCGCCTTTATAGGTTGTTTGCTTCTGGTAGCATCTTCTTTCCGTTCGGTAGAATAAAAGTTTTCAGAAAATCGATATGGAGGCGAAAAGTGAAGAAAAGCCAGGTGCTGAAAAAACAATATTTGATGCTATAGCTCAAAATGACTTGACAGAATTCAAGAATATTTTGGCCCAACACAAAGGGGCCGTCGATCTCTTTGACGAGAATGGTATGACTGCGCTGCAACACGCCGCTTATAAGGGCAACAAGGATATGGTTCAATTGCTACTCGACCGGGTACGTAACTTTCTTTGACCTTTTTGGGAACACATTTGTTTTCGTAAGACTAAAGTAATGTTTCATTCGACTTTTCCAGGGCGCCGACGTTAACTCTGGTAAGCACGAATACAACTACACGGCTCTGCACTTCGGCGCCCTATCGGGCAGCTCGGAGGTGTGTAAGTTGCTTCTGGACGCCGGCGCGAAGTCAATCGCCACAAACTCTGTCGGGCGCACAGCCTCGCAAATGGCGGCTTTCGTCGGTAACCACCATACTGTCGCGACCATCAACAACTACGTGCCGCGCAGCGAAATAGCCTACTTCAGTGCCATACAAGGACAACAAACGGAATCATACCTACCAGCAGTGTTAGTTGACCCCCTTCACAAGTTTGTCCTGGGTGTCAACATCCATCCTGTGCGACTGGCACTTAATCTTCAACACATACCTACCTTACTTGACAATGCTGAGAAAGTCATTAAGACACTTGAACTGTTGTGCAAGAAGGAAATGACACGAGGTGGTGATACTAACGAAGTCATGGCATTTAAATACCACTACCTAGCTTATGTTCTTAGGGAAATACACAACATTAGAGATAAGAAAACAAATACTGATAAAGATGATAAGAAACATGATGTTGTTGAGGTGTTCTCCAAGAAACTGTTGAAGCCTGGCAAAGATGGTGTGTCTCTGGACTTGATGGATACTTTCCTTAAAGATTGCGTGAGGGAGTTCCCTTTCAGAGAATGCACGACTTTCCACCAGATGGTGTCTTCCTTGACCAGTAAGGATCCTCCTCCAGCGCTGTCAGTGATCAACTGCACTATCAATGGTCAGCGAGGGTTTGTTGATGCCATCCCTTACTGCAGCACTTGTGGGGAGGAGAAGCCTGCCAAAAAGTGCTCCAAGTGCAAGTCTGTGCAGTATTGTGACAGGGAGTGCCAGCGCCTGCACTGGTTCGTGCACAAGAAGGCCTGCAACAGAGAGTCCAGTGCTCCTGCACCTGCTTCCAATGCTAAAGTCAACATCGATGCCAATGAATTAAGTTCTGAGCTTCAAAACCTTGTTGCTGGATAAGGGTGACCTTACCATATTAATTGGTGTCTAACAAAATAAGAATAAAGTAATTCCACTTTTAATGTCTGGATGTATTTTCGTGTAATGTAGGTACTTACGTGTTTTATCTCGGACACAAATAATGTTCTTCTGTATTACAATAGGAGTGCAATATTTTTCTAAACAATCACAAATTACTGATTATTTAATTTCGCTAGTGGCAAATTAATATGAAATGCTGTTATTGGTTAAAACATTGTTAGATACATTTGTTGTACATAATTGTGTTAATCCCTCTTCTGTGTGTATGTATCCTATAAAGTCAAAATATATCAAAATTATAAATTGTAAACTTTCGTTTATTTGAGCTACCAAGACCCCAAAAGTTAAGTATTCAAAAAACACTATAAGAACCCATCAAAGAAAAAATCAATACCTAACAAAATTATTAATACATGCAGAGCAAATATAACCATGGCATCTAGATAAAATTACGATAAAAAGATAATTAAAAAAAAATATATTATAAGTTAGAATCAAAACTCTGAACGTTTTATTATTTTTCAACACACTTGCTCATAAAGTGGCTAAAATTTCACCGCAATTAGGCACATAATGACACCTATAATCAAACTGTGAATTTTTCATTACTATTATTCACTAGTGAGTTATAGGTTTTTTTTTAAATTTAATTGGTTGAGTTGCTATGTTGTTAAAAAAGTTGCGATACAAAAAAGATCGTGTACAATAGTAAAAATTAATTAATGTACCTAGTGCTTGCTCATTTCATGAAACTTTCTATTTAAATAGATAATTTTAACTTAGTACGTTTTAATAAATAAAACTTTCACTTAAATATAATTTTTATTTTCTCTGTGATAAATAAAAATCTGAATTCCCCATTTTGTACGTGGCTCCAAACACTATCCACGACAAGCAAAAAAAAAAAAAAACCTCTTTTAGTCTATGGCTGATCGCTTTTAAAAAAACATAATATTTTCCCGCTACTGCGAAAAAAATACACAACTCGTTTTCACTGTTATTATAGTTATTTTATTAGTTAAATTGTCTAGTTTTGAAGAAAATGATTCATGTTGTACACCGCCCGATGTAAGATTTGAAGCCCTTAGCGTTATGGAAAATTTGCTACCCGAAAACTCCAAGGAGAAATTAATATCGTACCAAAATTTCAAGCAGTGGCAAAACACCAAGAAATCACAGTCATTTTCTGAAAATGTGTTCTTGGCGTACTTTAAAGAATTATCTTCTAATTACAAACCTAGCTCTTTGTGGTGTTACATATACTCAATGTTAAAAAGTACAGTCCGAACGAAGAATGGAGTGAACTTAAAAACATACTCTAATTTGTCAGCTTATCTAAAAAGACTGTCAGATGGATTTAGAAGCAAGAAATCAAAGGTTTTATCGTCTAACGATGTTGGAAAAATTTATAAAAGATGCTTCAGATAACCAATTATCTGGTTACTAAGGTTACTTAAACTAATTTTAAATATCTATCTACGTGACTTCAGCTTCAGCGTGTTGTGTTAAACTTAATAATTATTTTTTTCTTTTTTTCAGGTTGCTTTAATATTTGGTGTAACTGTAGAATACAAGAATTAACAAATATAACTGTAAAAGACATACAGAACCATGGCCAGTAATCTATCTGAAGAGACCGCTACGCCATCAAAAACAATTAATTATAATTTTACTAACTGCACATTTACTAATTGTTTCTATAAATAAACTTTTTATCTACTAAATAAAATGTTTTTTTCTTTAAATAATAAGCTATTGCATAGCTTCTATCGCGGGCCTTGAGCGTGGAGAGCGAATCCAGAAATTCCGAAACGAAAATATTTCAACCAGGTTGCTATGGTTACGGAAAATAACAAGGTTGTCAACTGAGTTTGTCAAATTAAATAATTGATAAAAAATGCTATGCAATAGCTTTACCGCGGCAGTTTCCGAGTGCCACGCGTTTTTTTTTATTCGCAAGTGTGTTGAAAAACGTCGTATGATACACGTGTGTATTGATGATTACCGTCCTCGGCTTTCTTAAGACCCTCACCTGACGGCTCGGGTCTCAATGCCGCCTCGGCGGTAATCACCAACGTTACACACTTATACCATAATGTACTATTACTCTGCTCCCAACCAATGGTGAGGAGAACAATGAAATACTTTTTGAACAATTTCATAGATGGCGCTACTGTACGCACGGTTAGCCAAAACAATGTGCCGACTGTCGAGGTTATTTTTCCGACAGATGGCACACGTGTTGAATTCATTTTATAAACTACACTAGGACCACTTTAAATAGGCAGCCCAAGGTGGCGCTGCCTGTCAAGAAAATATACGTCGATATGTCAAACTTCTTACATTTATTTTAGTTTTTTTATTTTTATTTAATATGGGCTTACTCTTGACCTCAATCTTGCCCTAAGGGCAGAGATGAGGTCGACGATGAAACGAGCTTACCCAGAAGAAGCCTATTTTACTCGCGACTTAAATAGATTGGGGTTATATGAACTCGGGAAAACCGACGCAGGCAGGGTGTTCCACTCTTTGGCTGTACGGATAATGAAAGACTTACGCCCGAATACTCGAACGTCACTCAATTTTAAGTTGCAATCTCGTGCTGTCTTTGTTACTTTAACGCAGAGTGACAGAGATAGCACGAGTTTTGAGGGCTACTTATAATTGAGTGACGTTCGAGTATTCGGGCGTTAGCAAAACGCTTCGTACGAATGTGTGGAACATCGACAAGGTATGGGTGATAACCTGCAGTACGCCTAGTCTCTCGATGGAAGAAGGCCCGGGAGCAAGGGCGGATCCAGCTTTGGTGCCAGGGGGGGGTCACAAAGAGTCGTGGTCAAGTCACAAGAAGTTATAATTTAATTTTTATAATCATTTTTCAATAGCAAAATTAATTTTTCTTTTACGTCTTCTCCCGAAACGCGTTACCACTTCATCTACCTACTTCAATGGGTACGTTTTTTTAGTGTGGAGAAGTGCCAGTCTGGTTAGACGTTCTTCAACCATTGAAGCTCTTAGCCACGGTTTGATTCTTCGAAGTGCTATAACCCTTATCCAGGGGGATAAAGCGTTGAACAATTTTCGGTGGATGGACGACTTGAATCAGAAATGAGAATTGAAGTAGATGAGCGTCTCAAGCGAGACAGAATGGTGGAAGAGCAGGAGGGAGGCGCGAGCGAAGCGAGCGCGAAATT
The DNA here is from genome assembly GCA_949316265.1 of Diarsia mendica. NCBI lineage: Eukaryota > Metazoa > Arthropoda > Insecta > Lepidoptera > Noctuidae > Diarsia > Diarsia mendica. Next base: position 20,042,137 of record OX438897.1, read on the forward strand.
TTTTAAAAAATTTGAGGGATGTCAAAGATATTGTCATTGGGAGAAAAGAGTATAAAATACTGTTTTACTTGATTCGAGAAGAGATCCGCTTACTCTTATCTTGGTAGACATCAATCCTCCACTTCCTGAACCAAGCGCCTAAGACAGAGGTCCGGAAGATGTGACTGACTCGACAATGACAAACGATTATTCTTACGAAAAAATTTATTGGTGTGTACTTTGTTTATATTGGCTACTGAGTTTTTGTGGTCTATTAAAAGTGTACCATTGTGACCCAACCTTGTAAGGGATAAATCGATTAACACTACGATACGTAAAGATTTACTGAACTGTAAAACGAAAAATATGTTAGTATGTACTCAGTTTTTTCATTACCTCGGAAACAGCCAGAGCCTGAAAGTCTGACAACCAGTCATACTAAAGGATATCTTGTTGTACTCAGTACTAACTGGGTTGTGGAGTGTGCACTGTGTGCACGCCAAGAAAGCAGTCGTTCCATGTAATATTTCGGTTTTTACCTGCATCCAGTTAGACTGGAAGCCGACTACAACATACCTACTCGTAGTTGGGATAACGTATGTGGATCTTTTAACGTGGATTTTTCACCAGCTTATAACACTAGGGATAATGCAAATAATCTAAGCATAGTACCTATCAAAATCGGTTCAGGCGTTTAGAAGTTATGGTGGATTAAAGAAACTCACAAATAAACATACATAAACCCTAAAAACACTCTGTTTTTTGGGATGTTGTGTAAAATATAATTATAATAAAAACATTACGTTTAACAATTTTAATTAGTGATCCACCTAGGTCCTGGACCCAGCCCAGGGGGGGGTCATGACCCCCCTGACCCCCCCCCTGGATCCGCGCCTGCCCGGGAGATGGTGGAATAAGCTCGTGGAGCTCTTGCGCACACTCTCCGAAGTACAGTCTGTAGAAGACCGACAGACATGCAACTTTGCGGCGGTGGGCCAGGCTTTGTAGCTTGGCAACCAGCTTGGCGTCACCAATCAGCCTCCTGGCTCTGCGTTCTACTGAGTCGAGTGTGGCAAGTTGGTATTTGGCTGAGCCATCCCAAAGGTGACAGCAGTACTCCATGCCGGACCGGACTTAAGCTTTATACAATACTAGTGACCCGCCCCGGCTTCGCACGGGTACAAAAAAGGTATTAAAACCTTCCTCTTGAATCACTCTATCTATTAAAAAAAACCGCATCAAAATCCGTTGCGTAGTTTTAAAGATTTAAGCATACAGACAAACAAACAAACAAACAGACGCGACTTTGTTTTATACTATGTAAGGATTGAAAGCTGTCCAGGCTTGAAGTACCGCTTGACCCTGTTTAGGATACCCAGCTTTTTTGCCGCAGTTTGAGCTTTTGACTCGATGTAGGCGCCGAAGTTCAGATTTGCATTCAACTTCGTGCCAAGAAGCTCGAGACTGTCAGTAACTTGTACAGACGCACTCCGGAAAGTGGGAGCCAGATTAAACGGACTCTTTTTATCAGTGAACAGACACACTTGCGTTTTGGTGGCGTTGAAATCAACCAGATTGTCGTCACCCCACTTGGAAACAAGACAATTAATCTGCACAGTTATGTCGGTTGAAGTGCATGGCATGTGTATAGCGACAATTGGCGACAATGAAAAACACGGAAATAAATTAAATAAATTTCATTTGACTCATTTTTGTGACTGATATCCAAATACCACTTATAATGGTAACAGTGACAGGTGGATTTCACCAACCAAAGTTGTAAATATAACTTATTGGTAAATTGTTAGGCACTCATGCTCAGCGGTCGCGCTTGCGGGGTTATGCGGTTTGTCCTTCAGGAATAGCTCTGTAAACTAACAGCCACGAAGTCTGGATCCGTGCCGTTTGCAATGATATTGACAATAGGCTGTTGATTTTGGCGAACAGGAGTTACAGTGGTTTGGGAATAGTGTGGCGGGCTTATAGGCTCGCACCCTTTGACATGGGATTCAAACATAACTAGCGAATATAAATGTGGGTGTACAGTCATATAAACACGCAGCGACTTTCTAAAGTGATTTTCTCCTACTGTAGATATTGATTGTTATCATCAATACTAGTAACAAAAATACTATATCCATAAGATATAGTATTTTTGTTATTTTCTGAACTCATAAATGTCTACTAGGTACCTATTTATTTGAAGGCCTTTTAAAAGTTTCAACGAAATTAAATTAGAAACTGGTGTTTCATCAGAAACTCGTGTTTGATTTTTACCCGACTGCGGCGAAGCCCAAAAGAAGGGTGATTGTCTGCGTGTATAGGTAGGTACTTTAAGTAGACATATTAGAGCCCGTGACTGTACCTACGCCTCTGCCTAACCCTCACCTACGGGGATTATAAAAGTGATGTTATGTTACATTATAAAATACCACATACTTACAAATAGATTATGTGAGGAAAAATCTTCTCTTCAAAACTTCTAATGAAGAAGTATCCCGTAACTTCCACAAACACACTCCGTGTATGTGGAAGTAAATCCCAAAGGCACACAGCATGATCAGTAAATCATCCATCGTAAAGACTCGAGGAGTTTGGATTGAAGCGAAGTAGAAGAGCTGATGATGAGCTAAGATTTAGGTACCTCTAGAGACAAGGTAATCAAAAGATACGAAGGAGCTATATGGTTTTGATGAACGGAAAAGAGAAAAGAAAGAGTGTGAGTTTCTTAGCGCTGCCGAATGCTTGAGTTCAGTTGCTTCCGAAATTCCGATACATGATCGTATTTTGATCGTACTATGCAGACGCTTGCGCTTGTTTAGAAGTTTCTCAGTCGCAAAACAAACGTTAGTACATGGGTACTATAAGAAGAGTCAAGAGTGATTATCAGGAGTAATTTAGCACTGGCTGGAAACCTTTAGGCATCCACGAGAACGTCCGGTTAAGTAGTAACCATCCTCTCTAGGATGTTCGTCGAGATGCCACTCATAAAAAAGCAGGAGTAATTTCAGCCAGAAATGGCAGATGATTTTGATGACACTATATCCCAAGTAGCATATTGTTCTCTTTAATAGTTCACATTTAGTTCATCGGTGATCTCTAAGCATTAACATTGGCCACACATGGTTCATTGGCTGTATTAAAGTGAACAAATTCACTCATACCTGTATATGGCATGTATAGAAGTTCCTATTATAACACCAATAGTTACTTAATAGGCGATTTTAGAAGTTCAAAAATCGCACTACAAAAATCTAAAAATCTAACTATTGGTGTTACAATAGGATAACATTAACCTTCAAGTCAGCTTTCATTTTTAAAGCCGAACAAGAGCAATTTAAGAGGGGATAAATACATCTCTCTTGTCTGTATAAAGAATCACATGGAATCATAATGATGCCGTTGAACAGCTTTAAGACCACAGATTCTCTCTTAAACTGCCGTTAAAGGGCTGCTATTCAGGTACTGTGTACCTTTTGTGAACTTAAGGCTGCATACTTTGTGCCCAAACCGGTGGTATAAGGACTGTATAGCGTGCTATACAGCCCTCATCTGGTGATTCAATAAACTGACGAAGTATCAGATACTTCGTCAGTTTATTGAATCACCAGATTATCCCATCTGATGTTGTGCTGTCGCTATAGCTTAGCGTTGGGTGTATTCCAAGATTTCAATTTATGTTGGACTGTTTAAATTGCCACCACGAGAGTGTTTTGAACTTTTGATCGACGTGTCGAGCTTTATCCCAAGTAGCATTAGGGGTTCTATAACGGTTGACTAATGGTACACATTTATTCTTTAAGCTGTCTAAATAAGCTGTATGAGGGCTGTATAAAACTCTCATTATTTGTGGCAGATTCTGCCACAAATAATGAGAGTTTGTGATTTATGTTAGGTAAGAGTCTTAAACTTTTAGCCCACTCATCATTGTTGGCATGGATGGATAGCTCCAGAAAGCTCTTCGAGTTTCAAATGGCTATAAAGCTGAAGATCTTTATACAAATGATAATGTGAAGTAAATTAAATGTTAATTGTGACGGCGTTAATAATTTAAAACAAAGAAAAGTAGAGGAGAAAGGATGCCACTCAAACGAACACCCGCAGCAAGATCGCACCGTTCAGGGCAAACCTCATTTTAGTGAACTGACTGCGAACGAACTCGAAGATACGAATTAAATCAAACAATAATAGAAGGAGATATGATAAGAGAGGAAAGTATACATAAGAAGATGTAAAAATTAACTGAATTAAAAGCACTGCTAAAGCCCAATGGAACTAACGCTATAATAAGGAGCTCATTTTCTATGGCTAGTCGAATGTTATGTGTTATTTAATGCCTGTAGCACACCTCCGCTGCGAAACTCAAAGGGCGAAACCGCAATAGTTTCGCTGTGAGTTGTAAGTTCTTTGGCGGCGAAACTGGAGCGAAATTCCCTGCTCTAACGTACAAAACTGACTATGATGTTGTCTATTTCTAACACGATTTCGCTCATTTGCTCAGGAGCCGTCTAAGTACATGTCTGCCCGTTGACCGTAGTACTGTTGTACAACGAAACTCGCGCAGCGGTTTCGCAATTGTTGTTTCGCAGCGGAGGTGTGCTACAGGCATGAATCAGGACTAGGTAATATAGTGCGATGGCTAGGATGAAATCGAGACTAATAAGGACTTAGCAGGCTATTAAAGGGAGAGGAACTCAGAGGAAAGAGATAGTAGTCGATAGTCGTTGGTCTAGGGTGGTCGCAAGCGCGACTGCTGAACGTGAGGTCCTGGGTTCGATCCCCGGGTCGGGTAAAATGTTATTGGGTTTTTACATCAGAAATTTCTCAGTAGCAGCCACGGAGTCTAGATTTGTGCCCGGTTGATGTCAATAGGCTCACCCCCTATTACATGGGACTTAAACATAACTGGCGAAATGTGGGTATACCTACTACTTACGGTAAACCTCTGCCTAACCCTATGGGGTTTACAGGCGTGATGTTATGTTGTAAGGAATCATTTCATATTTTAAAGTGTTTAAGTCAGGGTCGGGTGGCTGTATTATTTTAATTATTTTGGAGGGGTACATCGGGACCACAAATAAAATAAATCTACTGCCTTTAAAAAAGTACGGTCAATCAAAAAATCTTAAGTTATAGAAATAAATCTAATTTTATAAATGATAAAATATAATATATAAAATATTTATTTTATTTCAAAAAATAGTAGCCTTACTTAGAATGAAGCATAAAAAAATTAAATGTTATGAAATTTGCATTCAAAAGTTTAATTGAAATTTTGCAGGAGTTAACAGGGGGTAATGTAATGTGTTATGAAGTACTAGGGTATCATAAAATAATAGGAGATTGATAATTTCTTTCGGGCGGTCACCCCATAGCTAATTTATCAACGGGAATCTGGTTCAAAGTTCAAAATACAGTACTTTTAATAAATTTTGTTTGCCAGAATGGTGAATTATGTAGTGGGGAAATCATCAAATTATGACTCCTTCCGCTCGGGGCAGAGCGGTAGGGAGTGTTAGATTTCTTCTTCTAACTAAAAACCACCCATGATCCTTATTAGCCCTTTGTGTCGAGGCCAAGGTATCTCTTTTGTAATACAATACCTCCTTCCTACTTCTGTTCTCTTGGTAGTTTGTGGGACTTTACTACCTATCCTTATTTTGTCAAACAAAAAATAAAACCGTTTAAAAAAAATGTAACCCAACTAACAACCGAACTAGGTACTGCCACTAGATGACCTTATTTTGTACCCGTACTAATAAATAAATTGTCTAATTATTGCTCATAATATTAAATCACTTTTTTGCTAACTGTACTTTAACTACTTCGTTTTTCTTGTGGTCCCGATGTACCCCTCCATAATAATTAAAATAATACAGGTGACTTTCGGGACCGGGACCACGGTCCCGAAAGCCACCCGACCCTAAGTCAAATTAGTGAAAAATAAAAAAGGTTACGGTAATTAGGCAAAGAAGTTGAAAGAAGTCGCGAATGCGGAGCATGAGGTCCTGGGTCGGGTTATTAAGGTTTCGGTTTTTACATCAAGAATAGGGTAGTTGACTGACTAAAAAAAATATATGATTCTGTTAAGTCCGTCTGTTAGATTAATCGAAAAACATTGGACACGTGTTTTTTGTTTTATCAAATTAAGGCGGGGTTGCAGTAATTTTAAGATTTTTGAACCTATAAAAATCGAACTAAATACGAGTTTTTTAATAAAAAAAAATCATTACATAAAAATTGAACATACTCTCTAGTAAATCGTAAAGATAGAAACGCGATTTAGAATGATCGGCTCGATACTTTTTTTTATCAAACATGACTCTAAATCACAATTTCAAACGTGTACTGCTAAGACATTTCATCATGAATTTATATGAAAGTTATATCAGTAGATAGAACTTTTTATTCTGAAGTAAATGGTGAAAACAGATTGTATAATTTCTTTATAGTTTTTCTCCAAGAAGCAAAAAACAGTCAAAATTTAGGCATTATATCGCTGGCGCGGCAGGGCGGGGGGCGAGGTCGTGCGTAACTGCGTACATAAAAACAAAGTACTGCAACCTCGCCTTAATAAAAAATGACGTACATAAAACGTGTCAAAGATCGCGAGTGGGGGCTCGTCACGTCACTTTCTGGTAAAAAATGTACCAAACTATGACGCCGCGCGACTTTTTGAAGCTCTGTATCTTAGTCTTCATTTATTGTTTACGTAAATAAATAAAAAATACGTGTCCAATATTTTTTGGAAATCTATCTGACGGACTAATTTTTTTTTTTTTTTTGTCAACTACCCTATTCCTAAGTAGCAGCCACTGAGTATGGATTTGTGCCCGGTTGTTGGCAATAGGCTCGCCACTTATTACATGAGACATAACTGGCGTATTGCCTTAGCGGATTAAGGCGTGATGTTATATTACTTATTAGTTTACTGGGTAGGGTATGGAAAAGGGAAGAGGATAGACAAAATAAAATTTCGTATTAAATCAAATAAAAAATATATATATTGTAATTACTTATCTGTTGACTGATATTATTTACAATAAGTACAGTTTACATAAAACATTTTTAATAAAAATAAGTCTAGAATTAACTAACTTGTAAGCTATATACACATCTGAGTATAATTTTTTTCACATGTTTTGGGTAGGTGTGGTACTACCTACACTTATTGTATACTTATTTACTTAAGTTAAGTTTAATTAATGACTAATTAAATTAATTAAAATTTAAGCATTTTATACAAACTTAAGGCACTGCTATCACAATACAATATTCATTACTTATTTGAACGAGGTAGGTATAAAGTAGAGCTTTTATTGATTAAACATTAAAAATAAAACTATAATTATTTACATTAATTTATGGTAAGTAGGTATTGCGAATATCCCTGTCGCGTTAACATTCTTAATTAATATTTTTAATTTAAGTACTCTAATATAATAGCTACATGGCTCAAAGTTACGTAGAAAAAGTAACATTCATCCGCGAAGGGACAAAATATAATATTTGTCAACACATTAACATAAGTCATTTATATCCAAAAGAAATGTGTAACTAAGAGCGTCAGCCTTCGCCGAGTAGGGCACTGATCGTGAAACTTTTTACCCGTCGGCAGGGCGCCGGCGCGGCGGGGGGCGAAGGCGCCGCCGGCGGGGGCGGGGGCAGTGCGGGACCCCATGAGAACCCGGTCGGTATAGGGCTGCCGGGCCAGAGTCCTAGATGCATGGGCATGTGTAGGGGGCCTAGGTACGGTAACTCTGGAGGGTAGAAGGCAGGTGGTGGAGGTGTTATATTCTCTGGCGGCGTTACAAGGGGAGCGGGGGATTCCACTAAAGGCGGGGATCTAGGTGATGAAGACCGTAAGCTGCCTTCCTCTGAGCAAGATGACGCGGCGTCTGAACAAGGTCTCTTGGCCTCGCTGGGTTCAGCGCTAGGCTCCGGGTGGCCTTCGCTGCCTGAGTCAGGGTTCTTCCGCTTGCACTTGGACTGGCCACACGCTCGGAAGCCTTTGGCGAAGGGGTTGTTGTCAATCTTCAATTTTGTTATGCGGTCATTCTGTGGACAAAGAAAAAAAATACGTTATAAAAATGTTAGCATTAAAAAGTTTCTTCTTCTTGTCGATTCGACAACTCAAATTTTGTCCGCCCAGTACGTAGCAACCTGTACAGCTCTTTCGTTTGCCTCGTTTAGGTCTTTGAACGTGCAATAGGTTGGGCACGACGGGCAGGAGAGAAGGTGTAGTAAAAAAAAAAGTTAAAAAGTTCTATTCAATGAGAAGGGAATCTTTTCAATTGGTTAACTTTATGACTCACGTTATTTTGTGTTAATCTCTCGCTCTCCCAGCTCCCCAGTTATCTATCCCTATCAAATCCGTGGTTGTCGCGTCACACGGAAATCTCCTTATCTCATTTGGAGAATGCAATTTAAACATCCGTTTCCGCATACATCCCGGGGTCGCTAATAGCTTGTAAGGGATAATTGTCGCACATGTGGCGTGGACTTGGCGACAAGCCAATTAGCATGGCATGTTCGCGTGTCGCCGTGTCGCCGCGACGGCGACGTCGCCCGCCCGTCGCGCGGCTGTTACGCGCGAACTACTCTACTAGGCGCCTGTAACACGCCGCAAATACACTAAACACTGCCGTAACATGAAATCTGATACAAGAACCGCAAGTGACGATGACAGTTAGAACTCAATGTTTTAGCTATCGCTTTAAATTTCCTAATTGAACAGGACGTTCGAAATTCTACATGAGTTTTTTCGCGTCTCGCCCGAAAATGTGTTTGCAATCGAAAGTCGAAATTATCTGGCGAAATCCTGAACGCAAATAGTGAGTTCGAGATACGTGAAGTCACTTGTAACGATTGTTTACTCGGCTTGATAAGGCGGCGCCGGCGGGAGCCCTGCGCTGCTCCACCAGATAACGCCACCCGGCCAGGCACCGGAGAGTGCTAAAAGCCTGTTATTAGCAGAGCAAAGTGCACTTTTTAAGTCGGTCGGGTAGCAAAACGTGCTGCTCGAGAACCGTGAGGCGCCGCCCCTGGCCCGCCCTGTCGCGCCCTGTCGCCCGTGACGTCACCACACAAACTTGCCGTCGCTCTCACTTTTTGCGTGACTATTTCACATATTGGCGACTGTCGCCAGTTTTTTAGAACTGTGTAATTAGGGTCTGAGTAAATTTGGTTTATTTATCTAGCAGATAGGCCCATAATTTATCGGGTGGACCAGCAAACAAGTGATGACAGACTGGAACGCTGACGGTGCTTTGTTGAAATCACAATATTAGGGCATTGTGTTGTTTTAATTGAACTGGTGTGCCACCTAGTTACGCTCTCGAATAAAGGGACGGCATTTCCAAAGACGAATTCTAATTCGTTGATAATTCGCAACAATGGTTTAGCCGACGAGCGGTCGCCTGTCGAGGGATAATGCGCAATGATACGCCGCCGAGCATTGTCGGAGAGAGGGTCCCGTTAGCCGGACAATCGTCGGATAATCCTTCAAAGCTTCCGATGAAATGGACGCGAGAAAACTTTCGCGCCTCGTTGCAGTCAACATGAAGGACGCCGCGGCGCAAAGAAAGCCGCTGTTAATTACGACCGGGGATTATGCAAGGGATGGCCACGCTGCGATGAACGCTAAAGCCAGTAGTTAGTTTGGGATAACAAACAGCGGGGGGCTGTGTCTCGGTACTTATATAAAAGCTTCGGGCCAGATTTAATAAATGGAATTAAAGTGTACCGCAACTTTATTGCCCAAGGCAGATGCAGGGAGATGTTCTTTCAAATATGTATTGATTTAGTTAGTCACGCAACGCACATTCAGTCCGCAACCAGCAAGGGTACCTACTTAATCCGAATCGTGTGACTTTAATTACAAAAGGCAATTCTAACTGAACGTCTGCTCACTCTATTGTTTTCCATATAGCATCATTCGGTACCGTATTTACCGCTTGAGTTTACTGTTCAGCTTCTTCAGAAAGTAACTGTAGTGAACCTGATACACTTCCAAGATTTACCGAACACCACACAATGCTTCACAGACGCCGCTTGAACAAAAACAGCAAATTAGTCTGTATTGTTTCGTTAAGAGTCCTTACACAATGCCCGTTCGTCGCAATCTTATTTTTTGTCGATGTAACTGGCACCAACTTATGTTCGATTTCGGTAAAAGCTTTGGCGCCTGTTGTAGCGAAAAAAATGCCGACGTCAGTCCGTATGTGCGAATCGGCGAGTTTCGTAGAATCGTAGTACAGATTCTGGGAATAAGAGGTGCGATCGTATCATGTGAGGTATTCCCTTGATGTCCTAGTGATAGTACGTTGTAATATCATTAATTTTGTGAAGGTTGATATCTTTCTTAACTTCGTCTTTATTACGGTCGTCATAGTTTGTTACGAAAGCGTGCTACGTCCGTTACGACAAGGAAACCACGATTTACTTACTTTTAAACTTGTATAACATCGAATCCTGAAAGTTTTGAAATTATGTTTTGTTTTGTGAGTATGTTTACTAAATTATACTTCATGTTTTATTCTTGTAATAGTTGTATTGACGTCGGCGACTGAACGACAATTTTATTGATTATCAGAAATCGTAGTTACGCCAACTAGGACGACACTAGTACTAAGCCGTTTTTCTAGAATAAATAAAAAAACTTAGTTAACTAGGACTTTTACAAACCTGATAAGCGGTGACAGCGATGAACTCCGTTTCGGGGAAAGAAAAGGAGGCATGAGGAGCTCCCCAGGCCAGTGCGGCGGCGTCCCGGGCTCGCACCACCAGCACGCGGGGACGGTACTTGTGCATGGAGGTCAGCACCATCTGGAATAGAAGGATGATGTCAGTTCCTAGGTGTGAAAGCTTTTACTACAATAATATCCTTTGGGCCAAGACTGTTGAAACAAGTGGTTCAGGACAGGAGAGTCAACTGCATTAAGCGGCCCACACTAGGCCTGATTGGTTTATTACGGACTATTTCAATTCGAATTAGTAGTTCTTGAGATAAGTGCATTCAACAAAATATACAAACTCAACTCTATTAATATTATGAGAATAGATTTATGGTCAAACATGGGTAGGCTTGAGTCTAGGAAAGTTAATTACTTATGCGTTAAAATATCCACTATTCCTGTGAATTCTACGCGTGATTACGATTTGTGATCCTAATATTTTTCAGAAAGAGGGTATCAAAAAATGTTCTGCACCTATCTGCAGCCGTTTTACGATCTCTATAATCTATCTATCTTTAATCAACTCGCGGATTTGCATGTGGTTTTTATCATAATTAAAGAGGAAATCTCTAAGGTACATTCGCAGTCGAAACGGGTTGATTTAGGCCAGATGCAAAAACTTGCTAAAAACCTATCCCTTGCACGCTTCCAAGAGAATCCTCCAACTTGCTAAAACATCCAATCTAATCTCTATCCCCAAAGAACAAACAGTAAGGTCTGTCAGTGTCTGGCGACACGACTGTCGCGTCGTTCAGTCGCTCTTGTGTAAAGGGCCTTATCTACCACTTGACGCGAATAACGCTACCTGGGCAATGCGCGGGCGCCTGCAACCACTTCAAACGTAGAAGGGTTTCCACTCTATTGTCTATGGACTTTTTAAAAGGTTAATCTTAATAGTTAAAAGAGGATTTAAGTAAAAGTGTTATAATGGTAAAAACTTGCTACTTTTTATATTTTGCAGTTTAATACTTTTGGGTGGTATTGTTTTGCGTTCAAGTTGCAATTAATTGTGAAATATGAAAGTACAATGCTAATTTTTATGAAGTCGATTGTTGTATGTCTATTGTGGTAATGAATAAGGAATAGTGAGTAAAAACAACCACTGTGGTCGTTTTACACAAGTAGCCACCACCTATTCTTTTTCTTTTACAAAGTTAATTAAATATAAAAAAAAAAATGTTTAAAATTATTTTGAACAATATGGTGTGAAATGATACTGGCACTTATATTATAATTATGTTTAATACTCGAGGGGTTTGGCCCTGATAGTCGAAAACCAGGCTCTGCCTAGTTCGGCTACAGATGTCTGCACCACTTACAATAAGTTCAACCTGCCTGTTAAAATATTATGTAAGTTATGTCTAAGTTTTTTTTGAATAAACATTATTATTATTCTTAAACTTTTATGACGATCCTGAATTTGAGTGGCATATTATCCCTCAATTGGTTTGTTTGGTGAACTTAGAACTTTTCAATTGAGCCCTTCAATTAAGCGCTTCGGAAAAATCAACTCTAATCTAATTGTTTTAATGAAATAAGATTTCGAGAAATACTATCAAAGTAAATGTAAGAAATCCAAACATATTTCTGTCTTCAGCGGTTTTAGCTGTCCGTTCTCAGTCCCGGAAATGTCTTCCATCACACATGGACCATAGAAAATCATATTCGAAATATTCCCACAATATCCCGATGAGGCGGACAGATTGACAGATAGACAATACAAAGTTAGCCGCGTTCGGTAGCTCGTCGATCATAGCGAGGTGTGTTCAATCAAAAAAGATACAGCCTTCAGATTGGGATGGAAACTTCTGGAGTTTTTTGCGACGTAGGTAGGTACAGGATAGTGATCATGTTCGGCCTCTGACTTGGCGTTAGATGCAGTTATAATAGTGGTGGAAACGTTTTATATGTATTGAAATGAAAGAAACTACAGAAAAATGTATGTCAATGTGTTGTCGAAGTTTTTTAAAGGAAAATGAAACTCTTTGAAATCCACTTGGGCATTCTGCTTGATATGATGACACGAAACACACACAATGATATCTTTATAATAAACTTTGAGGTAGGCATACTTATTTATCTGTGTCCTTGTCCATAGAAATTAAATACCGCCAGAGTCAAAAGTAAATACGAATTGAATTGTAAAATAATTTTGACCTATAATATTGAGACCACCTTTGAGAGCATGTAGCTAATAAATCAAGACAAAATGATTATGGTAGAATTAAAGGAGTCGGTATAAAATTATCAAATTGCTATACGATTTGAAAATTGCAAAATTCTTGTTTACCTTCAATACAAATAAGACCACCTTTGAGCATAGAGCTTACTTTAACCATAAATAAAGAACAACTAATAAAATACTGTTTCCTCACAAAATGGCGATTTCTAAGCCACACACAGTTATAGATTCGATAGAGTTTTAACTAGTGATTAAATCTATGGGCGGTGCGGGGAACATTATTGATTCACGAATAAACATTTTAAATAACGCCGGGGGCTATAATGTGGATAAATACCATCTATAAATAACTGAATTCAAGTAAGATATCATTTTGGAGAACGATAAATAATTCTGTGCTACAGTACCTACCTACAAATAGGTAACTTGAAATATTTTTAAAGAAATAATCGGTGGGTAGAATTACAGGCACATTTTTAATGAGTATATAAACGGAACCTATCTGACAAATAACTTGTGTTTGCGATTTAAGCAAAAAGCGGATCTTCAACTCAATCAGACATTTTCTTTTAGGTCCTGAAAAATTATAAGATGACATCTATGGCTATAATACCTAGTGTCTATTTGGTAATCTGATTATCGTACATAATAATATTACCACCAATGTTATTTATTGCACTGTTGACGATTTATTTTGTTTGAATTACTTAATTATCTACACATTTGTTCGCCTCTTGGCATCATAGCACCCTGTTTAACTAACCTAAGATCTGTATTTCTTGTGTACTTATGTTAACAAATAGCTAAATGATTACGGTTCTCCTGAACCACTTTCAAGACTTAGGATTAACACCGAATAAGCTCAAGAGCTATCACCTAACCCTCGCTTTTCCAGTCCATCACACACATGTAACCTCAACATACATCATCTCCTATCTGAAATCTCTAGAACACGTGTCTATCACTAATTAGACCACAATTGGGACACGCTACAGATAAGGGCTGGTTTGCGCACGATTCGGGGTTCGAACCCCCTGCCTTCCGCTTCGCTAACCCGATCGCTTGTACTGATAAACTTAATGCGCCACAAAACCTTGATGTTTACGAGTTTTTGCTGTAATTTTTGTAGCTTTAATGTGTCGATTTTCTACCTTATAAGTAGAAAAAGTTAAGGCAAAAAGTGACATGAACCTTTTATAAGCCGACGGCTTTGGTATTCGAAAGAACGACAAAAGTATGATATTTGAGCACAAAATTTTCAGAAGCTTTTCTTTGACGGCAACGGCACATTATTGAGCTAACACGAAAAGCCGTGAAACTGATTTTCTATCATTCGATCTTATATGAGAAGATATGGCTATCCGACGCGATATCTACGAATCTTAACTTTAATGTGGCTATAAAATACCAACCAATTTAATCACCTTATTACCCCCAATTTTCTTCATCTAACGACTGCTTCTAATTCTAAGAATCAATAGAAACTATTACTAATTGCGTGAGAATAATCTCTCTATAATCCCTAACCTTTGATAATTAACTCGTTTAGAAATAGCTAGACTTCTAATCCTTTCACTGTAACAGTCTTTTTAAACTTTAATCCGTTGAGAGCCCGTACTCTTTCACACGGCGTCTTTTTGAAGTTTTTGCTAAAAAATAACCAACAAAGGGTGTGGACACAATGTATAATGGTAGCTCCTTTTATCACAGGTGGTAAGTCCTCAAGTGCACAGTACACGGGGATATCTTCCACGCGAATTGATTCGCTCCTCTCTCAGTAGCTGGTGTATTGTCAGGCTAGGTGCACAAAGACGCCGCGATCCCGGGATCCCGGGTCCCGATGCCTCAGCCAAGCGTACGCACGCACTGATGCGTACCCGCCTACAGTTTTTGCTGTCGCTACCCGTCATAATAATGTGTGTTATGATTCTTTGTGACTGATAGCCATGAACGATGTTTGTTTTGATAGACAACCAGCTTTTATGTAGGTAGGTCAGGTTAATTGAAATGTTTAGTTGAAGGTTTTCGCTTTTTTGTGATCCCGATATTCTCATTAAATTCCTTTAGGTTACAAAAGTCTATCTCAGAACATCTTTGTACACATTGTAAAAAATGTTATCGCTCTGGTATTACGGCTGTATAATTTAAACAGTCAAACATGCATCAAGTGCAGTCGTAAACTGTCACTCCGAGGCAGTTTCTACAAACAGTCGGCGCAAACATTGTATAAAAATTCTGAAACCTAGGGTAAAGCATTACAGTCGTCATTAATCGAGGCGTCAACCGCTCTGTCTAAACACACCGCCCGGATAAAGGAATACAGTTAGTTGCCGCTACAAAGCCATCATACAATGCCTTTCAGCGTATCTGTTCAAGTGACGAAATGCTTATAGAAGTCTTTGTACGCGGGCTCCCGCGGCGCGTATGAACTTACTCCCTCATATTCTACACTCAGCTTTACAACAACATCATAAGATTGAAATTCGAATGAGAAATCGCCAAGAACTATCTTTTTTACGTCATCGCAAAACAGGTTGTTTGCATTCGAATCTTATTTCAACAAACATAAGGTTGAGTTCAGTTATTATTGAACTTTTTATGGGAAGTGGTTGGCGTGGTTGCGCGAGAGGCGTTTCCTTTCAAAACGGCGATATATGAGGCAGAGTCACGAACGCGGGAATGTTCGGCGAAGGCTGCGTTCGTAACTGTATCCAATATTGAAACTTTTTGTTACAATAGAGCCAATGTTTGCCGTTTGCGTCATACTTTTATTAGTTTGAACAACTTTTTATTTATGGACTTTCCATTAATGCTTACAATTGCTTTTCTTTGAGGTGGCCGTGATCATTATTTTAAATGACTCTATGATAAATCGCGACATTCAATTGTAAATGAATAAATCGTTGACGAAGATACTATACTTACTACTTTTTATTTCAAAGTATAAATAGCAAGTAAAGTTGAGACCTGCCACATATCTGTTAATGACACCAAAATATTTCAAAACAATAGTATCTTTTGACTTCCTTTGGTAATTACCACACATTTCTGGATGCCAATGTTGCAAATCATTGCTTCCCTTATCTTAAGGGGTGACTAGTGAGTTGTGACGTCATACCCTGATAATGGCGTGTTATGGTGCTACTGACAAATTGCAGGCCGTGTCATAAAGTTATCGGGTTTAAAACATGACAAAAATGTGCTATTTTGGTCTCCAATGTTGTTGGTAAACTATTTAGACGATAACGTGAGTCTGTTTGTATGAATATGGACTAAGAGTCGAAGGTTTAAAGTTTTAGTGAAAAGGACAATGTTTTATGTGAAATATAAAGGAAAACATGACCTATTAAGCCTGAAAGTGCACATGAGGGCGCACGAAGGCACTATTATATATCACTAATGACCAACACGAGTTTTACCAACAAATTAAGAACTGCTATGTAGTGTTTCCTAGAGTTAAATATTGGCTTTTAGGCTACTACGCGGTTTTTACATGCTACTTCGCTGATTCGCAATTGCTACACGGTTCCTACAAGCCGGTGTTTTCGCTGAAAAACCCTCCTACTTTGTTTTGTTATAAATCAAGTTGTTATAAAATATTTAAAAGGTTAAGTTTTTTTATGTTAAGTAGTAAGTAGTAGTTAATAGTTTCTCCTGTTTCGTAAACTAAACTGACATAATTTATAGGTACTAAGTACCTATAAATAAAACGCAAATTTTACATAACGATGTCAACAAGCAAGGCAATCTACAACGATATAGTTATTACGTTAGCTTCAAAATTAACGATGATAACTAGGTCCCATTGAAAGTACAAATCATCATCATTCTCCTCTTTTACTCATCATCGCAGTAATCACCTCCTTTCTAGCCTTAGTATATTCTTCACACAGTCCATCCATCGTTTTTTTGGTTTGCCTCATACTTACTCCTATAATCATCTATATTCATACTCATCATTTTCATCACTAAATTTTCCTCATTGCTACATTTTCCTCATCAATGTCCATACCAGTTGTACGTACAAATAATAGAAACGAATTTATTAAGCCCTTTCACAATTCGTATTGCAACAAATTTAATGCATCTACGTTAACACAACCCAGTTAAACTAGTGAACTAACCGATTTGAATTATAAACTAACACGAACATTGCGATATTACAAAGTTACCGCGGTTTTCTTTGACAAATTACCAAGTTCTCTGAAGCATGGTTGTTGCAAACCAATTACGTTGGAAAGGCATGTTCTTTCGTAAGACAATAGATAATTGATTAGTTTAGTATTGATTTCCCACGATTAAGGAGGATTGATATGTAATTAACAGTTTTTGCTAATGGATATGAAACTCTAGTATGATTTTATGATTTTTCTTACGGTCTGAGAATAAGCGGCACTTTAGATATTTTATGTTCCTGTTTACGGCTCTTTTATAAATATGTATACTATGAAATTATAGTTGTTTGTGATAGTCGCGCGTAGTTAACTTGGGTTAATTCCATACATGAGTTTGAGTGT
The DNA here is from genome assembly GCA_949316265.1 of Diarsia mendica. Lineage (NCBI taxonomy): Eukaryota > Metazoa > Arthropoda > Insecta > Lepidoptera > Noctuidae > Diarsia > Diarsia mendica. Next base: position 20,059,551 of record OX438897.1, read on the forward strand.
GCTTATATGAGTTGAGTGAAGAATTCTTTTCAAAATAATTATAGGTTGCAAACTAACTAAATACGCATTAATATAAAAGCTCACTGATTCGGAATAGGCTGATACTCAAAATTGTACACTGCCGCTGCGCCAAAACACATTCACAGCTAGAAATAAACCTCCCCAAGAAGGACAAATAACATTATTGCCCACAAAATAAAACGAGGAAAATTACATTGTAGAAAACACTTACATGCCCCTGCGCATCCATCGTATTATTCGTAAGCTTCAGTTTGCTGAACGACACCGGATTTGCAGTCCAATGATGACCCGGTGCGGGAGAGTCAGGATGCAGCATCAGCCGCCTTGGAGACTGGGGTTCTGCTCCCCCAGCAGCCGCCCAAGCGCCGCCCGCCCAACGCCAACGTCGCCGCCCTACGAGCGGCAGTTCCAACAGGACGCAGTACTCCTCGCGAGGGTCCAGCCCGCCCAGGGAGATGCGGAGAGACGGGAACATTCGTCTGAAAAGAAGATTAGAGTTAGAAATATTTTACTGTGTGTCTTTGAAAAGTGGCGGTTTGAACAATGTTCAAGTTGCAATATTCAAAGGTGGTTTATGGCATTAAACTATAAATATTATTTTTATTTCACGTAAATTAGTATGATTATATGTCAATATCTAGTATATCGAGATATTTCTCAACAGCATGTAAAGCCAAGTCAGAGGCCCATGGACATGGGCGGCATAAAATTTCTGAAACCAGGTGTCTACTGCCCGTAACCACACGATAAATAAATAAGTTAAGATCTAGTAACAATAGGATCCAGTAATAAAAGGAAAAGAAGAAAGAGCATCGTTTATTTTCATTTGTTTTGGAAGTTATTTTAGCAAAAATATTTGAAACAGTTGTGGGCACAACTCTTATAAATTATTCCTAACAACAGTGCCTTAACAGGCTAGGCTTAGAAACATAAATTAAGTTTTCTTTCGCACTATGTAATCATCGCGTTTCGGTATGTAGTTAATTAGCCAGTGTTCGCCTACTTACTTGAAAACATACATTTACATCAATAAGTCCGTTTCATTACTCTGTCTAAATTATAAGCCACCCAACAAATCATGTTGTAAAGCTAGTAAAATATTAGTAAACAGCATAAAAGATTAATCGGTAGAATCAGACATTTCGCAGCAACCAATTAAACAGACTCGACAAATTACTGACAAGCGACACCGTTTCTACCTTTAAACACATTTCATCAACCCATTCCTACAAAGGTGATAACTGTGATAAGTGATAACAGTATTACAAGTCAACCTGTGACGTTTCAGAATCAGTAGCACTCATATGCATTCCAAAACGTTATCAGGTTTATAAAAATGTGATAGGGGTAATGTGTTACCAACGAGGGCTTTTGGCACCCGTTTGTTTCGACCATAAAGAGTGTCATAAAGCCAGATATACGTGGCGCCATCTTTATCTGTGATCGCCGTGGGTCCTTCAATTTATGCCTTGATGTAATTATGTTGGTTAGAGAACTATCCCTACCGCGGCGGTAGCTAATCTTTGACAGATGTGTTCGGAATAATGGCTGGTTAATTTGGATGGAAGTGTAAATTGAGTTTGGTGAGTGAGTGGGTTTAGTTGCCAGACAGTGAATGAAAGTGTCATTTTTAATTTCCCGTGTATTGTACGGTATACTGTTAATGTTATGTTTGAGCGTTACCTAAGTAGTTCTATTTTTTTCTATTTTGCATCTAGCAGTTCAACTAAAGGCTAGCTTCTGTTTAACCGGACAAATCCCATGAACGCCTTGAATGTCAGGCCTCCAGCTAGGACGTGTGAAGTAGTTCTCGAAAAACTTTTTAATTCATACTTAGATGTCTCTAACTCATCCCAAAGAAACAATTAATTAACTCTATGAAAAATGATATGCCCAGAAGTGCAGAGAAAGAAGATGTATTCTTCGTAATCGTCACAGCATGTGCTGCACCAACCTCAAATATATTGGTATAAGGGCAGGAGATTGATTATGAATTACGACACCGGGTTTTAAGTATTGCTAAAAGTCAACAAAACCCTTAGTTCCTGGCCCCAAAAAGACCCACGGTCCATTACCATCGCGCACAGCCACAAAACAAACAAGCGCACCTTATTCGCGTATCAATAGACATGCCATCAGTCATAACAGCGCTGTTATCAGCGGCGGGAGCCCTGCGCCTGCGCCGGCCCGAGGCACTAATGCAGCCCCAGATAACGCGCCGACAGAAGCTCAATTAACAACAAACTAAATTAGCCTCCATTTAAAGTTTACGATCGCCGCTACCGCCTTACGTGAGTAGTGCCCTAGTACCGACAGGGCGACAGGACCATCAATACTTGGAGTTTGTTTATTTATTTTACGGTTCATGTAAACATATAGACTGACTAGAAGAAAACGTACATAGGTGACGGAATTTTAAAAGGAATTTCTTAAATGTTACAAGTAACAACAATAATTTGCGGAAAATGTGAGAATAGAGAGGCTACATGTAAGGAAAAGCAAAACTTATTTTAGTCAAATGGAAAGTGTTAGTTTTCCGAAATGAAAAGCGCAATAACACAGTATAACGTACTATGTTATAATATCAAGGTAAATTATTTCTTAATTTTTGCGTAGGTGAGTACCTAATAGTTTGGTCAAGTGGATGATATCTAAATATCTTACTTTTAACGTTAAAAATCAAACTACATGGGTACTAAACTGTATTTAATGTTCAGTTTCCGCTTAAGGAAACAATCTACCTATTGGAATATAAACATGTATCATTATTATACTTATAATAAGTTTGGAACAACGTAAATTTTACATATAATGTGTGTCGGATATTGTAAGTGGTTCGTCCACCAACGCATCTGCCCACACACCGGGCAGACGTCACCGCCGCATGAAATATCTGTAAATCATTCAGTTTTGATGCGCGCGCGCTCATCACGCGGTATTAAGATCTCCACCGCGATTACATTCTTACAACTTGATTAATAGGCAACTTTGTTCGCTAATTTATAACTTTCGTTAACATACGTGAATTATTATTGTCATTAAAGAATTTAACTAGACAGATTAGCTGTTATTTTTCAAACAACTGTTGTTCCAGCAGGTAATGTTTGAGCGACTCGTCCCATGTTTACATCAGTCCTTATGTCGTCAAACATGGCGAGACAACACAGAGCAAACACAAATATTATGTGTTCTCAATATTGTTGGGTATCGACGTTGTGTGTTGACCGTACGTTGACAAATCCCTTCACTCGGCTACCGTTCGTTCGTAAGATGCGTCTTATCAGCCGGCGTCCACTTATCGGGCCGTTTGAAAGCTCCGCGCGCCGACAAAGAGGTGACGATCCACGCGCAAAATATCATGAAAAATTTGCCGTGTCAACGCACTATCTAAATCGTAATTTCTGCGACTAAGCGATACAACCTACTATAACGCGATTCTGGACCATTTAACGTTTGATAGCCGTGATGACGAATTAAATCAGCATTCCTGACATCCCTTTTATTTTAAGTGTTTTATGTTATGGAATTTTGTTTACGATACAGTTTAAACGAGAATGCAAATGAAATAAAGATACTATAAAAACGGGGCCGCCATAAAAGGCCTCTCGAGAGCGCTAAGCCGCGGCTTCGGCGGTGGTGGGAAAGGACTTAGGGAACACAATGGGACCACCAGACTCGCGTTGAATAAACTTTAGAGTGGGTCGTAAATCGGTAACAACTTGCCAATTGCCGCACGGAGGCGCTAACAGCGGCCAAAGAAACTGGCATATCCGCTCTAGCATCCGCACTCGAAATGTTCGGGACGATTCGTTGCGGTCGTCGCGGATTGTTTAGCGCGCCGGATCTCACGCTGGCGGGTCTCAGGACGACAACACCACTTGTGTACCGACTGAACGATAACTTTAGTAGCTCACAACCATGAGCTGACAGACATCGTCTGTAAACTTTAATGCCCCTGATCACTGTTTAACGTCGTCGACACTAACCTACCCCTCTCTACAGCCAGTTATCTTTACTGCTAATTTCATTGGTGTTTTATCGTCAAGTTCAATGTTAAGTCGTGGTAGACAGTCGTTAAAGCACAGACGACACGTTGTCCGAAACATCTGCGTTTCACTTCGGAGTAACTCGAAGGATAAACAACTTTGGAGTGTACAATACTCGAGTTGTGTATCCAGCGCCTAACCCGCGCTTATTAACGCTCATACGAGAAGTCCGGCCGGTTTTTTCGTGTGCCCAGATGTGGGCCTGGGTAAACACCTCCGCCATTGTCTGGACACATAAAAAATCATACACCTGGAAGTGTCAAATTGTTCACTCCGACTGTGAGAGCGGCCCGTGTGAATCTCGCTCGCTTGCTCCGACTCGCCCGCTACATATGTACACAAATATTTGTGTTTAACGTTCTTTATCCTGCGGCTGCTCCTAAATCATCAAAACACGATTATCTACCTACAATCTGCAACAAAATTATAGTTAAATGGTCAACTGCTTAGTGCACAAGGTTGTTTTTTTACAACATAATAATCTTCTGGGAACTAATAAAACGAACGTAGACTCTAAGCTTTTTTTTTTTAGTCTGTGTGTAATATTTCTGAAACCTATAAATGTAATTCACGTTCTAAAACTACATAATTATATGTAAATTATCTTAATGGTTCGGCATCGCGATAGGCGGTTGACGTGCGCTCAGATAATGTACTACGACTGCTAAAATCCTTTTACTGCGTGATTATAAACGCGTAAACGGCAGCTTACGACGCAATCGTCGCAAGCGCCGTAATGAGCGGTGTGTGTGTTCGCTTCGGACAAACACGACTCTAGTCAGTCGCGATCGCGACTCTTACGCAACCAATTGATGGACGCGCGCATGCGCACCGCACGCTCATTGTTATCCCACTTAAGTGGGCAGTTAAGACAGAACCGAACTTCATGAATCAGCAATAACACACAACGATAACACATTAGGGGCGGTCAGGATGTAACATCTAATACACATTATAGATTCAGACCGGAAAATATCCTGTCGACACAATTCAGAACTCTCCGCTGTTTGCTCTAAAATTCACAAATATTTTCGATGTCATCACAAAAAAATAATTCCCGCACCACTCCCATAAGCTACGAGGGCAGAGAGCTCGCCTCCGCTAACCAAACAAACTACACTTATAAAGAAATACACTGGTAACAAAACAAATAAACCAATTTAGGCACGACCACAAAAAAGCCACGGAATCATCTCGGGAGATGTAACGACGTATTAGCATATTGATGGCTACCTCTATCTGTCGTCCTTTGTTCAAAATCAGCGACAGAGCCTTCAATCATAAGATCGCTTTCAGAAAAAAGATTTATTTTATTGACTAGTTTTTGCCGAGCACCGGCAGGTGGCAACAAAAAAATATTGCACCGGCTACCTTGCTCAACAACCCTTGTTTTTTAACAAAATTGATTAAGCCCCTTGACTGCGTAGCTTTGTAACAGTTATTGATTTCGTCGTGCTATATCAATACCTAATTTGAAAATTATACAATTTTGACATCAGAAGTTGGATGGATCAGTTAGCGCATAATGTGCAGAAGCTAGCGATGCGACAAGTGGTTTATAACGATACGCTTTATGCACATGTGTGGTAATGGAATATGCTAGCAATATTTCAATTGGTCCTAGGATCGGTGGAGGGGGGCGGCGCGCACAAAGTACGCCCGTAGCGCACGCGCACCTGCGCGACAAGTTTATGCGCATCTCGTCGCCAAATTTACAACCGCCCTGAACAAGGCCGCCGCTCTTGCGGAAATTGGAAATGTTTAATCACTACATCGGCACCCTTTAAGCCAATGAGTTGCCGTCCAGCATAGTTTCAACTGCACCCGGTCCCTTAACTGCACCGTTCGCAGATTGTAAACGTATCTGTAAAGGGTACCGCCTCAATTAATATCCGATCTTACGCCAGTCCACGATTGGTTTTATTACCGCATAAGTAAATGAATTCGCGGCCTGTTTTATCTCAGTGTGTTTATTTATACATTGATAATGCTGCGGTATCAATTTTCACTGCAGAACGCTTTGGAACTTTATCATACAAAGTCATGTAAGCTTCATTACTTTAATACTACCTACTTGATATCAAGCCGTCTGATATAATTTTAATTAACGTCGGAAAAGAATACTGACTTAAGGTCGTAAATTAAAATCGGATGTTTCACATAGAAAACTAAATGATTTGAATACGTAAACATAATAGTTTCGTTACAGAACTTTGGTTTCAAATTCCAAAACTTCACATGGCATATAATTTAAAGTGATATTTATTGAAGTCTTCAAAGAAACCCATGTAAATTTTTAGCATAATTAAATAAAGAGGACAAATGAACACCACATTCGGACACGATCGTTGTATAAACACCTCGTAGCATGGGGCTTACGTAAAAAAGCTCAAATTTCAAATGAATATGGATGTCGTTGCGGTGAAAGTACGGAATTAATTCAGCACCTTTTTGGGCGGCGCCGCGGCATTCACGCGTGGCAGTCCGTGGCACAAAGCTTGTTGCTCGTAAATTGCGAATGGAAGGACCGACAAACGCGCAGTAATTTAGTTGACAGTGGGTACCAGAGCCGAGGAGGCGAGGACCGACGACGAGCGACGACCGAGGACCGGGCCGACCGCCGCGCAGCGCGGCCCCTGCACAAAGCTTATCTACCCGCCGCATCTAGAGCCTATTATGAGTCTGACGCCGAACTCAACACAACAGATCGTTAAGATTACGCTTCGCCAATACACAGTTCGGTAATTCATGCTGAACGATTAAAGAATTCGCCGACAATTAAAAATTAATTAGAGATATAATACCGGCCCAAAAAACTGTACGAATTACTTCGATGACGGAACGCGGCATTGATGAATGACTCGTTATTGTTCAAAGCTTTTTCTTGACCAAAATCAAGTGCTAATTTGGATTCGTATAACAAAGTGAGCTAGTCATCAAACTGAAACAAAACCAATTCGAGTTTTAATGAGAACCATTGGATTGCATTACACGTGGAGCTTAATTGTCCGATCAACAATTCTTGGGTCGAGTCGCAGGATCTGTTTTGAAACTGGTCCTTAAGTACTTGAGATGCAGTTCAAGTTCGCTTGGAACGGTGTGGGTCGCAGATGCGCCCCAGTCCAGTGGCGATCGCTCGTTAGCTCCCGAGCCGGCATAAATCACACCGTTTTATGAGAACTCCCAATTTTTTAACATTTTGAGTTAATGAAATGCGAGCGCAGTATGGGACCCGACTAGCGACATTAAAAAGGACAACCCAAAGGAACGGACAGTTTCTAATTATAATCCTGTCAAAGTTGTGATATAAGCAAAGAATTGATGATCGCCACAAACGCGGTGATTTTATCTAAGATAATAGCGATCTGTTGATAGTAGCTGTTGTATTTTAATATTTGTCATATTTTTTATTTGTTCGTATGGCAGTAAACCCCTGCCATGAAAGATCGTAAAACTACCATCGGTTTATGTTGTTAATTTGCGTTGGATACCGTTTAGCAAAGATCTCCCTGTCAATTATTGAAATATATTACTGCTGCATTCACTGCCGTTCGGAAGAAAGCCGCTTGCGTAAGCGACGCTTAGATTACTCACTGAAAGTAAATCTCCTACAGGCTACTTCATTTTCCGTCCTGCTTGGGGCTCAGATCGCCCACCGAGCCCTATGTCTTGCAACTAATTTGCAGTAGTTAGCAAGAATAACAAGAACCATTAACCACAAGTACAATAAGCGAACACGGTAGTGGCAGTCAAACGAGCAGCGATCAATCAAGCACAGGATCTCCGCTCACCGTACCGTGATGCCGCGATCCCTAGAACCACAAACATCCTCAATCACAACCGTACTTCATAGGAATAGAGCTCATTATCCCTTGACGGAAGTCACAGAGAATGGCGCCAGTATTTTAGGATTTTCGAAGAAGCGAAGGGGTTAGGCTGCGAATTAAAGTTGCGCACACGCATGAAGCCGCGGAGGGGGGATCACTTGCGCCGACAAAGGCACCGCCGCACGCGAGCTGCCCGATTCACAATTAAGCCCGCGTGTGTTAATTGATATTAATTCTGTATGGATGGTACAAGCAGGGAACGGCTCGCGTATTAGTCCAAGCCATTATTTCTATAACTGTTCGCGAATCTACGCCATTATCTGCTAGACGCTTTTGATTGAGCGTGACGTCACCCGAAGCTATTATTTCGACTTGATTAATGATCGAGCGACTTCGTGTACAAAGTTTTCATTATTGCCATAACTGTACTTCTTCAAAAGAATCACTGTCTCTCACCGCATTTAATCATAGTTTGCTTATCATTGAAATATGCACGGAGCAGTTTGCTATATTGAGGAGCAGGAGCATCATTACGCCCGCTAAGCTTCCCTACTTGGTCCGCATCGATTGGTCCTTTTACGCGACAGTCGCTAATCGCTCCCACAAGATCCACATGACAGTCATGTAGGTACCGGGAATCGCGCCAAGGCTGGCCGTAATGTGTCGGGTTCAAACACGCCGCGCCCGCGTCATCAACGCAATTAGTGGGCGTTGCGACATCCAGCACACTATTGACATTGAACCCTTATTACATATTTCACAGAAATGTGTTTTGATGTCGCCTCATCGTCACGTCTCAACTAATATGTGCGGACTTTAATCTCGAACGCATTGCGCGCCACTAATTGCAACGCACGCACTCGTCTTTCAATTCTCTGCAGTATCATGCACTGGCATTTTTCTGCGAACACTATGATTGATATCATTGATGCTGTGGTTAGATATTTATTTTCTGGATCGTAATGTGACTGACAATTATCAAGCGAGAGTTTAATTGCAAGTAATAGAAAGTGGAGAGCTAAAGACTTAACGTCATAAGAACCTTTTGGAGATGCAGTTACCAAATTCCAGCCTCGTGCTGTTTGCATTAGGGAAGATGATGTAACATGCATTCTAGTTTTATTGCTCTAAGTAAACTATCTGTGAGCATCTCGACGCCATTACGTATTCTCGTCAACATTCGTGTCCAAATCAGTCATGTTCTCACAGCGTACACTTAGACGCCGGAGCGACACATTTATACGAGAATCGTGCGTCCGTCTGCAGTCTGCACCCAGAGTCGCCCATTGCGCTTATCTGAGGTTTCGGTAGCGGTCGCCGTGCGCGATATACATCGGCGCGTGATGTCGCGATGCGCGGCCGCGCCCGCCCGATGCTATCGGCGCACGAGCGCGCGGGTGGCGAGCATCCCTCCCTCCTCCCTGCGTCCTCCCAGTCTCCCTCACTTCACAACGTCGCACGTCATTGTCGCCACGGTACAGCCTTTTTGTAACAGCTATCGACTTACTGTCATTTAGTAAAGAGCTTTTTATTAGTCTCTACTTACAAAGTGTAAATATGGCTACTCAATGACGGATTTTTGAACTCTCTAGCCAAACTGTAAGATACGCAGAATGAAGATATCTGCCCGAACGGCAAATTACTCTCAAACACGCATTACTGTAAATCAAACATTCTAAAAAACAGATCACACGGATCGTTGGCGACGAATCTTGCGTGAAATTTAACAAATTCATATACATCACAAAATTTTTTACTGACTGCTACCATTGTACGTGGGATCCCATGTTTTTACGAGCACGTTATGATAAACGACGCACCCTCAACAACTGTCGGGCCATAATCACCACGAGTTCTGGGAGACGCATTATGGACACGTAGCATCAAGCACGTACTATAGATACTGGATGCTTTCATGTCCTCCAATGTCAGATGTCATGTCTATTGATAGTAAGCGGACAAACAACCCTTGTATCCATGATCAAACAGATGAAAATAACTGTTTGTTTTACATCAAAAGAACAATCCCAAAACATGAACCCACAAAAAAGTAATGGCGTATCGGAACACATGATTACTTTTTTCTGCACCAAAGAAGTCATCTACAAGAATGCGAGTTGTCTCATTCGCTCACATTACAATTTGTTGGGTAGCGAAGCCAGTCGGACTCCGTGAGAATAATTCCCAAGTTCCGAGTAACATGGGTTAAACGCTTGTATCGAGAGATACCGATCTAACCCGAGCTGCTCGTTGGCGCCATAAAAACAAAACATCTTCAACACGACCACTTTCTTCCCTAAATTATTCGTGGAATTTACGACGTTTCAACCGACAAAAATGTTATAACCTAATGAGAAATTATCATCAGAGCCGCTGTCTGTCGTCCGGCAAAAAACGAATCATGCGCCGCTCCACGATGCAGCGATGATGCCCGGACGCATATTTTTTATATTCTAAATTCGAATTATCATTTTCGTGTTTGTTTTTTACCTCGATCGTCGATTGTTTTAGGTCGTGGCGGGACAAAAAGGCGCGGGAGCCGGCGATGACTGTGCCATTCTGTTGATCGCTCAACTTTGGGCTCGAGGGCGATGATGGATTTCTCTCAATGCGCGAGATACAGCGACGGCTCAACAGGAAAACTTGCCACGAATTCCCACCTGATGCCGACGATGGATGGCTCGTTTCAAAAAACGTCAGGAATGGTGTGTGGTGTATTCCCAGGAGATATTGCGATATGATCGCTGGAAGGCGGCGCGACTATTCGGCGCGTGCTTCAGATTCCTGGTCCTTCTATCCGGAATTACCCATTACATACAATGACATTACGTTTTTACAGCGACAATTTTTTCTAAAGGTTTCATCTAAGCCTTCATTACTGTAAACGTTTTCTATCAACTTACAATTGTACAAACAACTCGTTCTATAAGTTAAAGGGTTCTAATGTTTACCGTAATTGCATTTCACTTTAGAACTGGTAATCGTTTTGACGTTTAGGAACTTTTAATCGACACCTGGGCACTCTAACAAAATTACTGAGTAGGTTCAAATTATAGTTTTTGTTTACCTGCTGATAAATGGTTGTTGGTTCAGAACATTCTTAGGACTGCCTCTTTTTGAGGAAAGGGTCGTAGCAGATGGCATTGATGGTGTTGCATAAAGTAAGGCAGAAGCCACGAACTGGGCATACACAGAACAGAGATGTGTCCCTAATTAATAAGCAGAATATGTGTCAACATAACCCGCAGGTAGGGGCAAAGGTTTAACAAATTTTCAAGCTAACTGATCGGACCTTCATTAATTTCCCACTGACATTCAGTAACCTCCCGCTGCTATCGAGTCCAAAACAAAGAGGCATTATGTCAATTCCGGAGCAGTACAGCGCTAGCAGTCGCGATATCTCTCAATCTGGCACGTCGAGGACTATGAGAGGTTTTAACGTCAGGCGAGAGCTGGCGAGTGACGAGTGCTGAGGAGAGCGCTCGGAAGACGGCGACTGCCATAATCTGATTATTAGTGGTGCGTGGTTGGGGCGGGGCGCGCGGCGGGCGGCCGGGGCACCGCAGGCGGTCGGCGCCCGCGCACGTCCCGCTCGCGCGCACCGCCCGCGCAGCACAGGGACGCACCGCGCAGGCGACAAACGACCCGTGGTAAAACAAAAGGAATGTTGCCGGCGACGCTTTGAGGCGCCGGCGCCGCTCCCCGCGCAACCTAATCACCCATTTTAATTACGACACAGATCGAATCAATTAATCGGTATTTCTGTTAAAACAAGCGCCGGAATGAGCTTACGCTCGTTTGTTAGATATGATTTCTGGACGTAGATTTGAGTTGCGATTAGACTTTTATCTCGTTAAAGTCGGCGGTAAACGTCAATTACTGGCGTAATTCACGTTCACGAATCGACTGTGAGCAATGTGAGGCCATAAAGATGGGTTCTCGTTCTCTGACGGGCGAGCGCGGAGCGTTGCGTTGCGTTGCGCTAGGGCCTGAGACTGAGCAGACGTTTTTAATTATAACTTATGATTTTTTCAAGCGAATTCGGGCGCGCCCTTCCCGACGAATAACACAAGAATAAATAACGAGTTTTTGTGTTGTGTGTTTGTTTTTAAAATGGCGGGAGGTCCGCGCGACGACACGCGAGCGATGCGCGCCGGCCGCCGGCGGCCCGGCCGACTCGCCCATTTGTCATATTTCGGTTTTGAGAAAAAATAAATAACCTACTCTATTCCGACCAGTGTTTGTTTGTACACCGATTATTGAGGGTTAAGTATTATCTCTGAACATGCAGTGGAACAGATGGGACGTGTCGCCGACAGCACATCTCGCCAGTTTATTATTGCGTCGAGTGCGCGACCAGCTGCATGTGGGCCTATATTGTGACACGATGATTATTGTTGTTTAGTAGTTAATGTCATTTTAATATTTTTTTAATTATGGCTGTAAATACGGTTAACTAGTCCATTCTTATGACCAATGCAATGCATTACATTGATGTCCCAAAAATGTTCGCATTCCAACTCGAATTTCTTCGAAATTCCTATCAGTATTAGGCCTAAAGATGGTCGACGAAATCCTTGGATAAACCTGTTGAAAAGCAAACATCGGAGTACATACAGCCGCTTAGCCTTCCCCTATTATATACATGACAATTTACAGTTCCTCACAGGTGGTAAAATTGAGATGGCTGTTCGTACAGATCCGAAGTTAACACATAAGCCGTTGCATGGCCGCCGAGCGTGGCAGGTGTTAACTCTGACTACACACGCCGCCTGCCCCGCGCGCACAAACGAACCGCCCAAATCCACTGTTTGCACAACCAATTAACCCACCAAAGCCAGCCCCACTCCGCGAACCAAACCAGATAAAGAACAGAAAGAACAGCTTTTAACACTGTTTGAACAACAACTAAAAGCATCAAGTTACACTCTCCAATGTTACCAGTTCCCAGCGATGGGCCGATGGCCGCTCATAGAATAACTCAATTACTGCGCGCACGCACCGCCTCGACTAGTGCTCAATACGAGAAATGCATGAAATATTTTTGACCCATTTCGATTCGTATGGCGCCAGGGTCGGCGCCGGCGCGCCCCCGGCCTCTCTCACGCGGCAACGTTAATACAAAACAAACAAAAGTGACCTCTAGACGGCGCTCAGCGCTCAGCTAAGCTAACGAGATTCACCAACCGCTGGATAAAGCGGTAAATTATCGGAATGTTAGTCGGCGGCGGCGCGCGGTGGTCTGCGCCGGCGGCCGCGCCAAAAAAACGTGTAGGAGATGACAGGAGCACAGATGAACCCGGCTAATTACCGGCCGGGCAAAAACCCGGACAGCGCGCAGGCGCGCCGCGACAGCCATCGCGCACGACAGCTATTCGTTTGCGTCCAGCGAATAGTTTTTACCGGTCACTTTAATAAGAGAGTGGTCGTCGACGCGATGTGGTCCTCGAACGCTAATTACACGCCATTAATTACGGAATATTTTCATTTTTAATTCCGTCAGAAGTCGAACGGACGTGATGCTCATTATTGATCGAACTTTCTTTTGGCGGCGCGCGGCCCTGGTGGTCGGCCTCCGTTCTTTACCGTGAAACAATTACGTATCCAAAAATATATGAATATCAAACGAGTCAATCTGCGGCTGATTGTGAGAAACACAGACAGTTGTAACTATTACATGTAATGTTCCGGTCAGTCGGCGGATGAGCTCCGAGTTGCCGAGGCTGCCATCTGCTAATAACGAGCTGCGGCGCGTAATGAGCGCGGCGCGGGTCGGGCGCGGCGCGGCACGGCGCGGCACGGCGCGGTACGGAGCGGTGCCTCGTGGTGGGTCGCGGCTCTCGCCCGCAGGAAGGGCGGAGGCGCCGAGATCGCGACGACTGTGTAATTTCTTCACTGCTCGCACCCACATTATCGATCACGAAAAAAATATAATTGTAGGGGTACCGTCGTAAAGCAAACAAGCTTATAATAAGGTGTAATTTGTGCTCGGCCATTTAGAGAAATGCACAAATTGCCGGGGCAGCTGTTTGTTTTGTCTATGACGGAGGTCCGGCCCCGTCTCCCAAATTATCCGTTAACAAGCCTCGCGTCAGATTCAGCAGTCCTAATGGGTTTTCGTTAAGTTTTTGTTATTATTTTGTAATTTATTACGAGTAATATGTTTTTGTGTATTGGATTCTTGGATTCCGACAGCTGCATCGTTTAATTGAGTCGATGGTTAGGCGTAAGTCTTTTTTTCAGTGAATTCTAAATGTCGCAAGCGACGAGGTCGCGTTGTCGCGTCGTGTCACCAGCGCACGCGCAGGGCGGGCGGAGGGCGGCGCGGTGCGAGCTTCCTGCGAATCGCCGATAATAGCAGGGACAGGTGCAAATTAGGAAATATCTCTCAATTAAATATCTATAATAAGTATTGGTACAAGGAAAACAATTATAAACATTATTATGAGCCAATTACATGCTAAATAAATTACAAGAATTGTATGTAGGATGTTTTGTGGAAATTAAAATGCTAACTATGAATACCGTAGTTGTATTGACATATTTGTCATAAAGAGTAATTGTACTAAGAAAGCCGTTGTTGGTCAGAAATGAGATGATAATTTAGAGCATAATTCCCGCAATTTAATTAAAGTTATTGCTGCGAGCTAACGAAACAGAAACTATTACAGACCCACCATACAATTGACTTAATTTCGAAGAATTTATGTTTTAATAATCACTTTTGGGCCGCAGGCACTACGTGTGGCGTAAAATGATTTCTGAGCCTTTCACATACTTAAGTGGTCTTTCACGTTCGGCATATAAAGTGAACGAATTATTACTTATAAATGATTGTCTCTAATTTTGGTCCCACATAACTTGGCTAACGTTGCTTAAATTGTGTTTTATCGTGACTTTGCGATGTGATAATATTTTTTGCTTTTAAAACTGACGATGATACCTATACTGGATTATGTATAGTTTGATGTGTGGTTATGTGAAACAACAGAACACCCACATTTATGTTTAAAAATCTCATGTAACCCCCCCTCCCTAACTAATCTGTCATATCCCCCACTATTCGAATTACCACCTTAATCATACACATTAGGTACCACTACCTGATACGCATACCCTACAAACTCATCCTACACGTGTACTTAATTTCTGGTCCTTCGAGCCGGATGCAAAAAAAGTGCATGAGTCACATTTTCCAGTCCACTACAAACTGTATATTATGTCGAAGAGAATATAAAATTTTCCTTAAACTGTCATCTTTATCACCTTTATAATCGAGTGGGTGACTTTTTTTGGTACTTCGGTTTACCGGATTAATGAAAATAAAGGTATTGAGGATCTGTTTTACCAGCTTGCTGTAATGATTTGCGTGGGTTTAAACTTTTTGTCTCCTTGAAACATTATGAACCAAAAAACAGCAACGTTCTATTGGATCATCTGAGCATTTTATGAATGTTTATGTTTTTCATAAAGAAAACTATATCGTTTTTTCAACGTTTGCTATGTACGTACGCTACGTACTGAAAGACAATTTTTTTCACACATTAAACGTATTTTTGTAGTGTGTGGGTGAGTAGTGTGTTTGGGTGTGTGTACGTGAGTAGAACCTCGTTTCCAGCGCGCTACGAAAGTTATCAAATAAAGTTTAAGTGTTTTAGTTTTATTGTATGTAGACTCACCGTCCTCCCTTAGTGATGATCATTTCCGTGCCGATGTCGTGGAAGCGCCGCCAGAGGTCGCCGTTGAGCAGGCGCGCCTCGCAAGCCGGCGGCTCAGCGTCCGCGCCCACGCGATGCTCTGCAAACAACACACACACATTTTTATATTCATTTTATACAACCCTTGTTAGAAATTACTATAAAAGTTTAGTCTTCTTCGTGTGGTTAGTGTCTATTCTGGTGTCAGAGTGTTTAAGGGTCATTGACTTGGCTTTACATGCCGTCGAAAAATATCTCTCAGGCATTTTGGTTTTCTCAAGATGTTTTTATACCTATGTAGAAATGTAGAGTCAAGTCTTTGCTGAAATATTTTTGTTGTGAACATATACCGTGTTCTTTATTTTGACAGTTATACACAATTGTATAATTCTCGTAGTATTTTTATCATTAAGTTATTCCTACAGATGATTGTTTCTCGCACGGATTGTCCTATTCAAGACAAGTGGATGCGCATTGTTTTGGGCGCTCACTGACAAAATTTTATTTAATTTTGAATGTATAATTTTATTTTGATTTAATTTTTATGTATAATGTTTTGACTTTATTTTGATTTTGTTTCGGTTTTAATTTAATTTGATGGTAATTTCATTTGTTTTAGTTTAGTTTTGTTGTATGAAATCTGATCCGAATTTGTATTTTAATTGTGTTATATGGATTATTATCTGAAATAAATGAATTAATAATTAAACAGACAATCAATACTCTGAAATATAATGGTCAAAAAAAGACTGTAGCATTTCTCGTAGCACTTTGCTACGAAGATTTCATTAAGAACTAAAATGTATTTTTGACTTTATATAAGAAAAACTTTATTAAGCTTAATTAATCATACACGCCACTACAGATTTAACTTATTATGTGACTGTTATTAAGTAAATCAAATCAATTCATAATAACTCGACGCGCAATTCCGTTGTATAAAATAGAAATGAAAACCTAATTTTGTTTTTTTCCTTTTTTTCGTCTAGTATGACTTGTACAGTTATAAACTTTTATGTATCCAAGGCATTAGGCATGTATAGCCCTGGGTGAACATTTAAACAACTCACTTTAACACACTTATATAGAAACACATAATTGACCACAAAATACTGTGTATTATGCAAACCACATTTACCACAAAAAACTCGTAAAAAGATGTCATGGTGATGGTGATGGTATTAACTCTGCTTATCTAAGCAGAGTTAATACCTAAATCAGTAGCATAAAGTGTATAGAGATAAATTTACAAGTAAATACTGAATAAATTATAAAAGTATTTGCATTTAAACCAATTAGACTCGCCATACAACTACGGTCCTGTGGTCATCTCCATCTATGTATAAAAATAAATTAAACTGGATACATAATAAATTCGAAGACGTTTATTTTTGACATTTAGAGATAAGATAAGCAGTTAATAGATTTTGCATTTTATTTATTTTGAAATGTTGTTGAGAAAATACTTGCAAGACTTTTCTAAACTTATTTTTTCGTGTTGTTAGCTTTATATTTTTATGGAATATTTTTAAATATGTAAATCTTTGAATTTAATAACATGGCTTACATGTTTTGAATATGGTGAGGTCAAATATGAGTACTAAATTAATAATAAATAGTTCAATTGTGTTGGTTTATTTCCGCCATTCCCGCTCATAAAGAAGCTGTAGGAACATTAATATCATATCATATCATTTATTTTCTCTTCACAAAGTTGATCTTAATATTAATGTGTACAAGAAAGATGGGTAAACTGTATTCCAACTTTGTAAGAGACTGGTGCCTGATGTAGGTTTTTAGAAAAAACCTGTGTTACAGGTCACCAGGGCCCTTTTGGCTAGAATTAGCTTGTACAGAGATACTGTGTAAGAGTAGGTGTGATTTAAACAATATGCATAACAAAAATTTAAAAACACAGTAAAAGTTTAAAAAAAAAAACATGCGTAAAAGGAAACATAAAAAGAAGTAATAACAATAAGAGAAATACCTATCTATAATCTTGCAGATATATTGAATCATGTGGTGGGACGGTGAGTGAGTGAGTGAGTATATTTGTCTTGTATAAAGTGTCTGACTTGTATGAGATGTATGTGAGTAATGAGTGAATAAGGGTGAATTTTGCGGAGTGGGTGCAGCGAGAGTTGTTTTTAAATGTAATCAATAAATTGTTAAGGGAGTAGTAGTAGATGAACAGCTAATATGTGTGGGTTGTCAAAATTATGTTTATTTTAGAACGGTTAAGAGATTCTCAGTTTTTTTTTTTCACTTTTTTTTTCAGTTTTTTTATTAATAGGTTGGTTATGAGTACAATAACTATGTAAGTATAACATCTTTTCTCACACTAATAATAATTACGAACAGACACACTTGCAGACATAACTATGTAAAATAATAACATTATCAGCTCATTAAGATACAAGATAAAAACGGTCATACGTTTAATAATTATAATTTGTATGACAAAATGATAATACATGCAGGAAATATCAATTTCGATGGGGAAGGCTGTCGAGATAAGAATAACCGTGAAAATATTCATATACTTATCCTCGTGCTACATTAAACAACTTTTAACTGTCAATGATTATATTTTTTTATCTACCCAAATATCATAAACCCTCTCTAATGCGTTCAAAAACCATAGGCAATGACCAGCATTACCAACCAGCAGAAATTAACAGAACTGTAATGAGCTCATAACCTACTGTTTTCAGTAGGTTATGAGTTTAAATTTGGAACAGGTGTCAAATTCAAGTGAGTGTGCTATTCTAGTATCTACATTAAAACAGATACCTATCGATACGAAACCCCAATTCAGTATGATTTTAATTATAAATCGCACGACATTTTGATCTCGAGTGACACAAGAATAGTGACTTTGTTCGTTTGCCTATGATTTAAAAAAAATGACAGATATCCGAAACGCCGCCATTTCGAGCTGTCATTTGTTCGTTAGCTTTTTATTCCCTTTCATTGAGTAGACAAAACTTCTGATAAGTTCTTTATTTCTGTCGAAAATTAGTGATAGTGGCTCAGAAATTAACATGAACACTCCGCCAGATATCGTAAATGCAGCGACGAATGCAACTAATAACCTGTTTATTTTTTATTGTATTACACTGGTAACAATGCTGGTCATTTCCCTATGGTTCCTGAGCCCATCATAGAGCCCTTATGATATTCGGGTAGATAAATTAGTGTATGCAACTATACATAATTAGGCATTACAACACTCGTGTGATGCTATTAAGAAACTCGCCTTCGGCTCGTTTCTTAAACCCACACTTGTGTTGTAATGCCCTTCATTATGCACAGTCGCATAAACTACTATTGTTGATAATTTTATTGTTATGAGACCTTTTCCCCATGAATATAAGATGGATTTTAGCGTGATATCCTAAACCATCGTTTATCTTTCCTTAATTATTTATTGCACAAAAAAAAACTGAAAAATTGCAATAATATAGCTTTCGCACGATGGCGAGCTTGGCCATGATTCCATTTTAAAAATGCAGCGAGTAGGTAATGTAGGTACCCAGGCAGAAAGGCTAAAAATGTTCCTATGTCATAATTGTCAGAAATAATTAAGGTCAGACCTCTGGGTCCGAACATGTTCTACCATTAGGACCAATATCAATCGACACACTGATTTTCCTTGATCGCCCGTAATAACTGTCACAAATATTGGTATGACATCCGAGGTTATTCCAAACATACCAACGTTCTGATCCAAAAACCATTTCCGTTATCAATATTTCTGTATTAATAACGTCAAAATAATATCCGTTTCATCTTTAATTATGAATCGA
Organism: Diarsia mendica; assembly: GCA_949316265.1. Classification (NCBI taxonomy): domain Eukaryota; kingdom Metazoa; phylum Arthropoda; class Insecta; order Lepidoptera; family Noctuidae; genus Diarsia; species Diarsia mendica. The sequence continues at coordinate 20,078,951 of OX438897.1, forward strand.
TGACATTGTAGGACATTTCATGTAATCAACGCGTCATCCCGTGTATAATACCGCGAAAAATATTCATTCATAAACCTAAATTGTAATTTATGGTCAGTGTGGGCGGTGCTTTTGATGTACCTTGCAGTATCGTGGATATATGTACCTAGTATATAATATATTTTTATGGCGTACACGAGAACAGGAAAGCGGTCTCAAGTTATGGTTTACCCGTATGAGTTGTAACGATTGGTATACACGCAAAATACAAGTAGTAGGTACGTGAGGATCTTTACGTGAGAAGCTAACTTTTGCTCGTACATTCATAAATTTAATCCAAATCCCCATAGCCATTGTGACTCAATAGTACTATTTAGCTGCTTCAAGTTATACAGGAACCGACCAAAACATAGGAAAAGTTTGGATGTAACACACCGCTACACATCAAGCTATACAAAACCAGTATAATCTGATCGTTCATTGTGCGAAAAGATCTAGTAAAGTGACGCCAAGATTAACTGGTTATGTATAGCTTGATGTGTAGCCGTGTGTACAGGGCGCAATAAATCGTTGTAATTTTTCACCCAAAAGTGTTACTTACATTGAAACCAAATCAGAAGCTTAACAAATTCTTGTTACAATGTGAGGAGTAACAAGATTATTGTTCCTTTCTCTTTAATTGCTGAGAAATGTAGGATTCGCTTCGTCAATTACGACATTCCCAATTGTAACTGTTGTAGTGTTGTTGGACTAACAAGGATGTATTGTATGGGTTTTAGTCAAGGTTTTTAGGAACGATAATTTTAGCTATTTCAAATTAAGCCTAGGTATAACCTATACCTTTATTTTTATTATTATCAGTAAGATCAGTTGACTGGAACGATTTCCTGTTCCAATAGAAACTAGATGTCACCAAACCAAAAACTTATATAGATTTTACTAAACAATTTAAGTTATTTTTTAAATGTTACTTAATAAGATTGTTAAAAAAAAATGTAATCAATAGTGTAGTTAACAACACAAATAAGTCAATTAAACACTGTCTAATTCAGACAAATTAAGACAAAACTGCACACATCTATATCCGAAATCACCGTTACAATGATACTCGATAAACTGAGGCATGTAACTGTCCGTGAGACGACAATCATTCACGACTTTATTAATTAATAAATACTCGTTAGTTCAGCATCCCGACACGCTCGTATAAACGAACAGAGATAATATTCTATGGAAACATTACTAATGAGGTAATATGACGAAAATGCTCAAAAGACCTGCAGATACGATCTGGCACCAATCCATTGGTTTTTATATCTTATTTTGACAGAAATAAAGTTCACATTCAAGTGTGTTGTTACTTGGTATGATGGTGTAAGTTCTTCTTTACATTTGATGATTTTTAATATTGCTTTTTTATGAGTGAAGTTTTGGCGACGGGCGCCAAGCGCAGCGCCGATCAAAGGGCCGATGTGAAATTATTGTATGCGTTGTGTTTGTCGGCATTTGTATGTTAAAGTATTGAATTTTATGGAGATATTTGTATGCAATATTTATTTATGTCTAAGTTTAATTACTAATATTTAATTAACGAACTTTAAGGCCACCGTGCATCGTGAGCTTTGTAACTGGTCGATTGTATGATGTGGCAATTGGAAATATCAATTTTTTCCTGAGCTGTAGTGGGCTCATTGCACACTCACAGGTTTAAAACTAAGTTAGTCTTAAAAATCGTTTTCTTCAGTGTGATATCAATAATTTTACATTTTAGGATGAAAAAAAATAGGTAAAAAAACTTTTTAAGTTAAACGGTTTTATGTTAAACATACATTGCAATGTTTAAGATAAATGTACTAAAAACCAAAAAATAATAAAATAGATACAGTCGTGGGAAAAAACCGTGGGGCACGTCAATTCGGAACTGTCGTGCTGCGGAAATTACAATTGACGTGCCCCACGGTTTTTTCCCACGACTGTATCTATTTTATTATTTTTTGGTTTTTAGTACATTTATCTTAAACATTGCAATGTATGTTTAACATAAAACCGTTTAACTTAAAAAGTTTTTTTACCTATTTTTATTTTCTAGTTTTTAGCCGCCATCTTGGATTTTAATTTTATATAGTATATTGTATTCTGCTTGTTGAGCCCTTTCATTTGATACCCATATTGATGGGATTAATAAAACATAAATTATCCGCCATTTTGTAGCGGCGGCCATCTTGAATTTATAATGATAATGAATAAACATAATTGTATTGTCACCAAAATCCAAAGTGTATACAAAATTTCAGAATAATCGGTTGACAGGAAGAGGGTGAAATTTGAATTACTAAATTTGATCCAAGAATAAAACAAACGGGGTGAGCTAAATAAAACCGTTTAAAAAGGAATTCAGTCTACCATTTGGATGCCCCTAACTCCCCAAGCCATGTAAAATATTACGTTTCACATAGTGCATGCATCGTTTCTTCAGCCCTTCCCTACTTCTATCCCCCATTTATACTCAAAATTTTCCTCAAATTTCCCAAATTTCTTCACAAATCAAACCCGCAAATCGTTTACAAACAAATAAATAAATTCGACACACAAATAAAGCTTCACAACGCACAAAAACAGTGCATCAACGTCAATAAAAATATATAATAATATCCTTTGTCGAACAAAAAGCTAACAAACGAGGTTGTATATAATTTGATGACACGACATTGATGTCCCGAGATGACAGCAACTCTGGGCAGCATAACAAGCAATTATGTTTGAGTTGGAGGCTGCGGTGATCATCTCATCGTGCTGAATGGATTGAGAGTTTGGATTCAATGAAATGTTGGTGTAGGGAAAATGTACCAGATTTAGGTCCTTTGAGAATATTACAATAGAATATCATTTATTTTTTTGTAATAAAGTTTGTTCAGGAAAATGAAATATTTATTGTTGCAGTTGTTAAGTAGAAAGTCTGAGTTTTCTCAATCGAAAATAAAGAGATAATATAACTGAAGCCAGCTTCAGTAATCCTAATACTCAAGGCATTCACAGGATAGTCTAGTTAAACAGAAGCCAGTCTCAAAGGATGACCTACGAAATGCCGTGCATAAAAAAAAGACAAATTGATGGTTAAAATTACATGTCTTTGAACAAAAAATTACATGTCTTTGAACAATAATATTTTTTTTGCTTTCATAAATTATCATTTGCTTATTTTAATTTATTCTTAAGTAGGTAATCGTGCTTACAACACTAGCCAAGGTAATATTTAAAGTGTTAAACGTGTAGGTTAGTCAACAAATTACCACAACACACAAGAAAAACAACATTACCCAACACAACATAGACATAGATAGATAGGTAACATTATACAACTTGATTAAATTATAGGTCATCGCACATATTTACCTATATTTCTATAAAATAAAACCTATTACCAATATAAAATATCACCACTCCATTTTAAGCTCTAAAGCTTTAAACATATGGTCTAATATAACTTGTAACATTGCAGCAGGTGCACTTCCATGTTCTAGGTATTCCGTGACATATTGGATATGTCAAACGATTATACACCTTATTGTGTTGTTGTAATTAAGTAGAAAACCTATTATTTCAAAGTGACGAACCGGTCGATTAGCAAGAAATCGCCATTTATAGGAGCTTTAATTTATTTCTGAAAAATAATTAATGGACGCCCTTTACACCTTAATAGGGAGAATTACGTTGTAGAATTTGTAGGGGGACACTAAATAGGTACCCTGTATGCTTAGGTACTTGCTCATGGGGCTTAGAAATAAGTTCTTACTTTAGTTAAAATACATTTGAAAATATAGGAAGAAAAGTCATTATTGGTCTTTAAGTAAAATGTTAGGAAAGGGAATTTAAAGCGGTGCAGGAAAATTTTGTCAAAGTACGGTTCTGCAGGCAATGAACCAATACACAAGAATTTCAGGATTTTACTCAACCTCAATTTTGCAGATTCTCAAGACAAAAACTCCAAATAAATTATGTTTACATTATTTGCAAACTATAATTTACAGATCTATAGTAATGTATTATAGGGTAAAACAAAAAAACAAATAAGCACGCTACTACAATATCGGACGGAATGATAACGAAAGAAAAAGATAGATTTATTTGCATGCTAATAAGGTAGAATATTTATTCTACCTTATTAGCATGCAAATAAATCTAAAATTTCTTCAATGTATTTACATTGAAGAAATACATGCACTTTTTTGCTTGTTCGGCTTGTCGTCTATACGTGACTGTGGCGCTCAAAAGGATGCACTAACAACACGATAAAGAAAGAAAGAAAGAAGTATTTTTTTTTTCCTTTCAGCCTTTTTTGAATAAATTATAAAATTCTAACCACCTCACATTCCCAGCCCTTGAAGCCATTTACCATTTATTTACGTAACATTTATATCTACAACGAGCTCGTAACTCGTAAGACATGAAATACACCCGTCACCCTATAGGTTAAGGGAGAAAAACGGACGTTATTAACCGACTTTAAAAAGAAGGAGGTTATTTAATCCACGGCTCAAACAATGGAGTAAAAACATTATGAATGAGACATGCCTGCACGGTGAGATGGGGTCATTATGTGTATTACTGAGTGGTTGGTGTCACGTGGACCTCAGCACTTATGTGGTGCGTTTCCTTTGTGCGGTGTGAAGGTATGTTTGTTGTTAGACTAGTAATGACCCTGCTTTGTACGGGTTTTAAGACAATTTTTTCGCGGCCTTCGTCCGAATGATTAAAAAAAAAATGAATTCCCTGTTTGAATTGGAGTTGGTAAGCCATTTCAATTTGTTTGCACGGACTCCTAATTCTTTTTCAAAAATAAAAGCCTAAGTTACTCCTTATAACATCAGCTATCTGCTAGTTTTCGTCAAAATTGGTCCAGCCCTTTCGGAGATTAGCCGGACAAACAAAATAAAATTTTACTAACAATCTCACCTACTCTACACTACTAACCGTACTACTTTGGGTATTTAACTGCACAAATAAATAAAATATTACACGAATATAACATGCCAAATGTATGTATAAATACACTTATAAATTCAATATACCATAGTTTTACTGTAAGTTTTTTCAAAGAAAGGGCGCGGCTACGGGCGGCGGGCGGCGCGCTCATAGAAAAGACTTCAACGCGTTAGTACACTTGGATCACGAAATTTTCAATTTAATAAACATATTATTGTTCCTTCTATCTGTTAGGTTGTATTTATATAATAACAATAATATATACCTGTTTATATATTTTAGAAAATTCATTTTTAAATAACATATTTCATTTCCAATAGGTATAATAAGGTTTCTATTTTTCGCGCAACATAATATATAATTTATGATATTGATACCTAAATGACTGCATTATGGAATAGGCATAGGATATTTTTTTAAGTTAATAATAAATTAAAAATATTATGTAAGAATTTCAACATTAGGTAAAGATTTTGCAACAAAAAAAATAATTAAGAAACCTTTATACAATTTTTCCATCACGTTCTTCTCAGTAGAAGGCGTAGCAGCCACGGAATTCGGATTTGGGCCCGATTGATGGCAATAGGCTCACCCCTTATTACATGAGACTTAAACATGTGAAATGTAGGTGTACTATTGGGTAAACCTCTGTCTAACCCTTCGGGGATTTTTTTTTTTTTTAAACGTTGCCCCACTCTAGGAATTTCTCCTGTATCATGGGTGCGTTTACAAACATTGAAAATCACATACACAAACACACCCAGACCCGAAACAACTATCTGTAGGCCATACAAATACTTGTTCCGTGCGGGGATCGAACCCGCGACACCGAGCGCAGCAGTCCAATCGCTTAGCCACTGCGCCAACCGTGTCGTCATTACTGAGGATTACAGGCTTGATGTTATGTTATTTCGACAAAATAACACATGTTTTTTATCAGAAAATATTTTATCTTTCTTTTCAGTCAAACCAAACGAATGTGTCCATTGTTTCCGCCTTCTCTAAATAAAGCTGTTAAACAAACGTTTTGTTATTGTATGGCGTTAATCAAGTAATTTGTTTAGCGTACGCCATTGAAATAGACCCCAATTCTGTTATACGGTTAGACCCCACGGCGATATTTGTTGTTCGACGTGTAGCTTTTACTTTTTAGAGATAAGGTTTTTCTTGCTTTTCTTGCAAGATTGTTTTTTTTTTTGTAGATAGAAATGTTATCATTTTGATAACAAGTTTAGTTTAGTTATTTCATGTTTTTACTTTAGTTTAATATTTTATTTCTTATTTAATCTACGGGAAATTGCCTGCACAATGAAGGTTAGATATATCCTGGAATAGTTAAGCTATTTTGATATTAAATATTTGAATAAATAAGTAATCATAAAACCAGTACATTATAACTTGTCAATCTATCAATCATAATAGCGCTTAATAAATCATATATTTTATCGCCTTATCAACTAAGTATTTGCATTTTAAATATTTAAAATGCTAAAGATTTCATGATACGACCAATAGGATTTTGTAGAAATATAAAATAAGACTAATAATATGATAATTATAATTCTGTTAACGACTAACACTTTGTTTTAATTGGCAATTAATTAGCATATTCTAGCGTTTTGTTAATTAGTTCATACCTCATTATCGCAAGTTTTAAGAGATTATAAATTTCTTTGAAAATTAAGTGTAATGAAGTGATAAGTTCAATGAGAGTTGTAAAAAAGGTTAATTCATTTTATGTGAGGTTGTAAACCTTATATCTATTTTAAAGGTTAAAGTAGTATGGGTTGTAAAAAAACGTTTTTGAACGATTCAATCCAAAAGTTATTTGAAGAAAGCTCAGTTAATCTACGAAGTTATTACCATGGTAGAAGTATATTATTATGAGAAAATGTATTTGGTCTAAAGTTATAAGACTAATTTTGTAACAAAATATTCAAACTTTCATGATTACTGTTGAGAACGAGTAAAAAAGAAGTAGGTATGGAAGAAGAAAACAGGCTACGCCGACCCTTAAGGCGACATTAGCTGCCCGCGACCTTGAGCGCGCGTTTAACTCATCGCCTAAACAAATAAGGTTGAAAATGGCGATGCGTTTGATGCTCGTGACTGCCAAAATGAACGATAGTTCGCAGATTTAATTTATTAAAAAAAAAAATACGCTGTAATGTTAAAATATTTTTACATATGTCTTTAGTTGGTTAAATTTCCTTTCTGATAGTAAAAAAAAAAATAACAGTTGTCACTCAAAATATTGAGCATTTCGAGACGAAAAAGTTTTTTCGTGTGATTTTTTTGTGATATTGTGATTTTTTTTTTCGAGGTTCTTGATTACTTTTAGAAAATATTTTTGCATAAGTCTTTTACCTATACATTTGACTATACACTGTATTTTTTTTTGGAATTGTAATAAGTAGCAATACGGCTAACTCTGCGACGAAAAACAGGTCGTTTTTACGGTGCCCCTTTGACTGCGCCTTAATGAATTGGGATAAAGAGGAGAATGATGATTCAATTTTCATATGTTTTTGTTTTGTTTAAAAATGCAAACATGATTAATTTATTCATCATCATCATCAGCCTATTAATGTTCCCACTGCAGGGACTCAGGCCTCCTCTCTTTGAGGGGATGGGCTATAATCTACCACACGGGCCCAGTGCGGATTGGTAGATGTCACATGTCTTCGAATTTTTTGGTTCTAAGACATGCCGGTTTCCTCACGATGTTTTCCTTCACCGTTCTAATAAACGTTGGTATTAATTTATTATTTTTACTAAACTATTTCTACTCTGCTATAAAAAATAAGAACAACTTTCAAATACATATCAAAACACAGTGAACTATCCGCTTATCGCACAGTGTGATCAAAATTATACATAGTAGGATATTATTTATGCTGACGGCAAACTTGGCCGATTATAGTTGGACAAAACGAGTTCCGAAGACCTCAGAATGTGACGAGTGTGACGACATAGTGACCTGTGCGCTACAAATGTCTTATTATAATAATGATGATAAGGGGGTCGGCTTCCAGTCTAACCGGATGCAGCTGAATACCATAGAGCGACTGCCCACATGACCTCCACAACCCAGTTAATCAGTATTTTTACATTGAATGAATGAATAAATAAGCTTTATTTAATTCCATACACATGCATACAAGTAACATTAAAAATTTGTAAAAATAAACATAAACATCCATTCTTCTCATTAACAATCAACAAACTAATAATTAATAGTACAATCAAATCAATACTAACAACAATAAGAAGTATATTTAAATTTTTACATTATCCAGGCTTAAATGATATGGAGGTTTATAATTCTAATAAAGTCAATTAGTTGATTAAGAAGATCAAATCCAAATTAGGTGCCACAGAAGCCCGCCACACTATTCCCAAACCACTGTAACTCCTGAAAGCCAGAATATACAGTGGCGAGTGTGGCGACCACCAGAAAAGCGCCGAGAAAATGAAGCTCGACGAAGTCCTAGAGAAACAATTTGAATCCTGCCAAAAAGTTAATTACAAAAGAATAGTGGAGGAGTAAGAAAAACACAATTTCCACTAATGATGATACAGAGAAATGTAACTTACGCAAACCACTGAGCGACGCAGCATGCAACATTTGTTGCCTCAGCAAATACTCCCCGAAGTGAGCCTGATCCATCATCATCTTGCAATTACAAACAAACACCGAATAACAGTCACCGCGAGTCACTTCACAATAACATCATCAGATCAGTCTCTAAAAATACATAAAAACCTCCTTTCAAAGTTCGAAAATACAACACAAATACACACTCGATTCTCACAAAAAGTTCATAATTAAAAACAAACGAAGTAGGGAAACGAGGACGAATATACGTGGCTACGGAGCGACAGCTGCGTTTACACTGAATCGGTTTAGCGTAGCAGGCGGCGCGTGCGCATGGCCCCGCCCCTTTTCCCCTATTGGTCGAGCACGGACTAATGGCGGCGGCCGTCAAAGCCTTCGCAGGTCGAATTGCCTTGTGGCGCTTTCCTCGAGCTTTCCGCCCGCCTTTATCTGACAGGTAATCGTGGTCGATTGTTACGATTGACATTCGAATTCGGTGCGTAGGCGCAAGTATCGATGAAGGCCTATTGTTGCTCTGAATGGATTCGACTTGAATACATGCGTGTGAGATGTTTTATATTATATTGAGTGGGATTTATATAACGCCTTTATTGATCACATCTTTGAAGTTATAAACTGGAAAAATACCTAGAGATTCAATTACAAAAATGTCAAATCTTTCATCAATAGATACTAGGTATTCAAAACATGACTCAGTTATAATAACCTAAGTTACTTTATAGTTAACCGACTTCAATAAAGGTTGTTTTCACGATATTTATATGTGTGTTGATCGCAGTTCGGGGGTGCCCACAAGGCGCCACTCTACAGGTGGTCCCGTATAAATTTCGTGAGAAACTGACGATCCCTAATCATTTATATTAGGTAGGTGGTTTTGTACCTAACTACTTTGAATAAAAGAACTGGGTTTTAGGTGGGTTTAAAGAGGTTTTTCATGGCGTTTGTCTTTGCTATTTGTTTATCATTTTTCCAAACAGTCATAAAATAAATTAGTCGCGAGAATCAATAAAAAAACGAACAAAATTGCATTAGTCGAACATTAAATCTAAAATCAGTTTACAAAAAATAAACCAAAAAATATACTTATTCTTGAGGTAATTGGGTATGCTTGTACAATTATTTAATTAGTAAAATTCACCTACAGCTGGTTAATGGTTATATTTTTACCTTTTAGAACTGGCTCAAAAAAGTGGAAGGCTCCATTTTTCTCCTGGTTTAACGATAATCACCATTCGTTCTTGTTATAGCATTCCTTACACTAAATACAAGTAAGAAAAAATTAAAGTAGGTAAGTCACTAAGTTAAGTGGTTCTTTAGAACTGAATTCCGAAATGTATACTTACTCGTTGGAGCTACCTACCAAGTAAATAGGTAGGTAATTACTAAGGTAATGCAGTCTAGATCTAGAAACTGGTTTCAAACCATGTCACCTGTACCTATTTGTTAATTAAATTAATTAATATTTCCTCATAAAAGACATTTAGTAGGTTTAGTGAGCCTGAGCCACCGTTTCCTTTAAGAATGTTATCTTTTTGTTTGAACAGAAAATGCTTTTGTAGTAAGTTGGTAGATAACTCAAAGAATATGACTAATAAAATTATGAGTTACTACTTTCAGTTGACTGCCTTTCTTTGCCTAACTAATGATTGACTGATAAACCGTGTCAATCGATCAAATAAATAAGTAGACACATATCTAACTCTTCTATTAAATATAGGCTGGAAGGAAGGGACATCAACGGACTTACACACGATTCCCATGTATTTAGTTAATCATTTTAAACTAATAGGTACCTACCTAGTTAAAAAACAGTTGTCTCCTGAAAAAGTGTAAGGTACCTTTACAATCAAAAATAAAAAGAAGCACGCTTCTTTTAAATATTCGAAGATTTATTTTTATTTTATTTGGAAACAATTCGAAGATTACATAGAAAAAAATTAACCATATTATTATTGTTTCTATTTTAAAAAAAATCTATGTATCGAATTATATTCCACCCTACAATTGGATCATTAGTCGCTCCTCCGCATAGACACATGTTGACAAATATACCCACGACATATAAGCACGTGTCGGCAAAAAGATCTTCAATTATTAAACAGCTGTCTCTTTTTAAGACCGGCTTCTTTTTGTGTATTTTACAATGAATTTCTTTTAATTAATATAACATTCTAAGGTAAAATAAAATATTCAATTTATTTGATACATTTTCAATGTTTTGTGGCAATTAGTACTAGCTAGAATTACTGGTAAATTCATTATGAAGCCGTATCAACGGTTTACTTATGCTGTAAAGACAATATTTCTAGTAATCAAATATTATTATGGCCAACGACAAATTGCTGTTTTGGTTGCCGTATATATTCTACATTATGAAAGAAAACAAAGAAGACGACTTTTAGTAATGAAAAACCATTAGAAAAGACTAAGACGGCACCTGGGTATTAATTATAATGTTCTTCAAGTAAATACATCCTATACGTAAATACCCGTATTAGCCCCGATAGCAATTTTTATTTTTTTTCACGAATTAAAAGCCACAGCTGACTAGTTTTCTTGATCGAGTAGGAAGTTTATAGGTACCTACAACAGAAAATGCCTGATGAAGAGACCTATAGGACCAAGAAAAGCCCCCAAGTGTCTTCAAAAAATAATGGCTTGCAGATTACAAGAATATGCTCTAACCTTCGTGATTTATATTCCAGAGTCTCGATAGCTTCGATATCTGAACCGAAGCGAATCCAAAGGCCAATTCAATAGCTAACTGTGCCATGGTCACCCAAGCACCATATCAGAACTAAATCCGGGAAGTTTTCGTTAAAATACCAGGGTCAAGTTGTGGTTCCTGGGCAATAAAGGCCGATTCAAGATTTTTGCTAAATGTATTCATTCATCTTCACATCATAACGAATGAATTTGGAATGGTGTCAACACAATTCTGCTGATACCTATATGAATAATAGTACAGACCTCATCATCATTCTGTTGCCCTTATCCCAATTTATTTAGGGTCGACGCAGCGTGTCTTCTTCCATATTTCTCTTTTTCTCGTCATCTCATAAGACACCTCCTTTCTTGCCATATCGTTCTTAACACAGTCCATCCATCGTTTCTTTGCTCTTCCTTTACTCTTATACTCATCCACATTTATACTCAAAACCTTCCTCACGACATTTTCTTCATTCCTCCGCATCACATGCCCACACCACGACAACCCATTTCCACAATACTTTTCAGTTAAGACTTTCAGACTTCCTCCTAGTACTCATTTCTTATTTTATCCTTTCGCGTAACACCATAGTGCAGACCTATACCTACGTATTTAGATACCATCCGAAGGTATCCCAAGGCTATTTTTACGGACAGGAAATTACGGATAGCATTCCGCTGAACCAGTCCTGATTGACGATGGGCCGCGCTTTGACTTCTTTAGGAGGCTTTTTCCACTTAGGCATTTAGAATATGAAGGCCCGCCGGTTAGAGCGGAGAGTGAATGAATGTGCATTGCCTTGAAGGCTCTGCTTGGTTAGGTTTAAACGTGTAAAAGTAATTTCAATAAATTATTTCACTTATTAATTACAACCTAAAACAAAAAGTAAATAGATGTTTTTTTCTCGCAACTGGGTTTAATATGTCAATCATCATCACCCCTTAAATCTTCGAACGCGCTCGCGGTTAGGCAAAATAACAGGTCAGCAACAGAAGTAGCTTAACATTTCGGAATTAATGATGAAATAATTATCTGATGACTGATGTACTGTAATAGCTGGAGTCCTGTAGGAGTCCAGCTATTATTTTTAATGTTTTTATGAAACTTTGAGTAGTGTTAATCTACTTCTGATGCTGACTGTGCCTATCCTACCTCCCCATCATAAACCTAATAGGTAGTACACCCAGTTGACACCAGTTATTTTTTAAGCCCATGTAACGACGAGCACAACAAACCGGACACAATCAAGACTCTGTGGCTGCAACAGAGAAATTCCTATTCCTTCCTCGCTAGCGATGAGTAGACCAATAAGACTGTCAGTATTATATAATTATTGCAAGTAATTAAGGAATCGGTAACTCACGAGCGTTGTGCAGTGTATTCGATCAAAAGCTGAATCCGAAATCGGGGTTGCAACCGAATTGAACGGATTCGGTTCTGCAAAGTAACCCGGTCACACAAATACGGGCACTTCGCACCTTCATTTTTCAATTAAATGGAACGGCAGATAATGTAGATCACAAACACTGCAGGCGTTCTCTCTTAGATGACGATTCAAGAAAAAATGACATCTATTTTAAAAAGTTTACACTTGTCCTAGATGGCCGGGGCATATATCTCATCTTCTGCCTAACCATTTCCCAACTATTTTGGGGTCGACTTCCAATCTAACTGAATGCAGTTGATTCCCAGTATTTTACAAAGAGCGATTGCCTTCTGTCCTCCACAACCCCTTGAAATATACCCCTTCCGCCTTATTACAAAAGGTAGTTAAACCTGGTTTAACTTAGACTTGGTTTATCTCGCATGCTGTCACTTTCTTTTGAATATTATTGAAGTGAGACGTCATGCGAGATAAACCAAGTCTAAGTTAAACCAGGTTTAACTATCTTTTGTAATAAGGCGGCTTAAGACTGGTTGTCAGACTTTCGGGCCACTGACTGTCAAAAATCTTCAAATAACCGACTTGAAACAGGCACATACAAGCTTAAATCATTCTGGATGTAAAAGCAAACATTCTAGTTACACTGCCTGCCCTGTAATCCTGCAATCGACCACGTTTTGCTTATCTATAACGATACGGCCGCACCGACTGTGCAATTTTAGTAAGTAGGTATTAGCTTAGCCTTAACGTTACCTCAATAAAATCTTTAAAGTTGTTTGAGTGTTTAACTTAATAGCGACTAGCGTAGCATACATATCAGGTACCACTTAGTCGTGTCCCCTTACACTTCCCTTGCCTTCATTTGGATAAACTGGTTAAGAATATCTAAGGCATTCAGTCCGATTTTTTTAATATCCTTTGACAAATAAGTATCTGATCTAGGTACACTTTTTCAAAAAACGACCTTCGTACGACCCCTCTATGTTCACCTGTCAAAGTGTGTGACGAGGCCATCTATAACCGTAACGGTGTATAATATTTTTAAGGTGGTATAATTAGCGAGCCATGTTGGGGCAGGGCAGGGTGCCGACAGGTGCCCCAACCTTCTACCTACCTTCCGTTTGTAAGTGGTTTGAAGATTTTATGTGAAACATAGATTTTATGAGTGTGCTAAATAAACATCAGTTTATCCCTTTAATGGATTACTTATGTAAGGTTTTATCACCTCTGTGCTCCTGTTTACTTTTGTTTGATTTCGGACTGTTTCATTTTCGTAAACTAAGAAACGTAAGTAAACTATGATGGTGTTTGTATGTATGTACAACTATAAGACTTTCATAAAAATACCTACGTATTAAATTAATGAATAATAATATACTTACAAAAGTGGGTAATTATTTAATTATTTTTGAACTATTTCCTTTCAACCATTTTTTTCTGAAATAAAAAAAAACAACGGTGTATTAAAAAGAACCTCCTCCTTTTGGGAAGTCGGTTAAATACGTAATCAATTCGAAAAACATAGCCGGAACAAAAACCTACATAAACAACCCATCTTCAATAGTTGACATTAACAGCTTGTACGGTAAGACAGGCGACAGGCGGCTAATCGATACCTTTTGTTTCCCATATAGCCCTTATACTCGGCCCGCAAAAAGAAAGATGCTCAAAAAGGCCGGAGAAAGTTAACCTGCCGTGACCAAAGCGTTTTATTTATTGACTTTCGCGATTCGATTCGGATTGCTTAAATGAGGGCTTTTAGATCTTTGGAACAGTGCTATTTTTATAGAATGTCGTGTTGTCGGTCGAGTGGTCGGAAACGCGACTGCTGAGCACGTGGTCCCTTTTTTTTTTGGTGGGTGGAAAATCATCGAATAACCGCCCCTCCCCCCGTCAGAGTGTCAGACTTACTACTGACTAAAAACCAAACCCATGTTCCTTCTTCGCCCTTGTGCCGAGGTACCTTACTTAGGTAGCTGTTTAGTTCAACTAAGCAGCGTATAACAGCTAGATAGGGTTTATATCATAGTATAAACATATTTAAAATAATAAAGTAATTAGAAAACTACTTCAGTTTCAAATTGCTGTCCCCTGTAGAGAACGCACTTTTCACTTTAGATTCTTGATTAGAGAATTCGAAGAGACCTACACTCAGCATTGCGTGCCCAAAGTTTGAAGAACAGAGAGAGATAGTAATAGTATATTCAAAGGACATGATCAACGAATTTTGTGACGGGTTGCGGTAGTATAGTATCGAGATCAAAAAAATTCGATGGGGAGATTATAAAGCCTTTGCCATAAGTGAAATAGGTACCTGCCTAGGTACTAAATACACCTGCCTTGTTATTCCTTCACCACCTTTTTTGCAGATGGAGAATGCCTAAGGTGAGTGCCTTAGGCATTCTCCATCTGCAAAAAAATGTTCATAAAATGAAAAGATCGTGGCCAAACTATGTTGAATTTTTATGGGATCAAGTGGCAACTATTCCACATCAAACTAAAAAAAGAATCACGTAAATCGGATCATAAATCTCAGCGTAATCGGTGTAAAAAAAAAAGCATACCTACAGACGAAATGAGAACCTCCTCCTTTTTGGAAAGTCGGTTAAAAAATGCTATTCACCCGACAGCCAGGAACTCATATAGATATAGATATCTGTCAAGTCAGAGCTGCTTTCCATGACTATTCCTTAACACAACGATTATCACTTTTATCATTTCCAAGTACAATAAGCTTACAGGTCCTACATGTCAATACCTTGTTATCAGATTGTGCAAGCATTGTCCCTATCACGGGCCACAATGGGAGGTATTCGATTACTCACCGCTTTAATCACCGGACGTTTAATCACTGGACTGCAGAACTCAGATAATGAGTTATGAAGAACGACTGTGACTAAGTCGATAGGTGGGTACTGAGGTGTTCAGTGCACATTGAATCTCTGGTATGTGATTGTCCCATTGTCTATGATTTGATTTTACATATGAGGCAATCGCGTACAGAACATTTCTGATAGCTCTTTCTGCTTGATTGACTTGGGGATGATATCTAGGGTTATAATAAATATTAGGCACATTGTATTTAAACATTAAATCTCGAAACTGTTTGGAAATAAACTGAGGACCATTATCAACATAGACAAATTTTGGAATTCCATGTACAAGAAACACCTTTTCTTCCAGTATTTTAACAATGGCAATGCCTGTTGCATTCCGTATAGGAAACAACATGACATATTTACTAAAATAATCTGAAATAACTAATAAATTAGTGTTTCTTTTTGTTGAGACAGGAAAAGGTCCCAAGGTGCTTAATACTAATACTAGCAGTGTATGTGACAAATTATTGGATATTGATTAGTTGCCACACCTTCATTATTAGGAATGAAGGGATTATGTTATAAAGTGTTATGTCATTTGGAATTTATTGTCATTAAACAAGTTTGATGGAAATAATTAAAGATACGTTGCATACTTGCATCGGATCTAAGTATTTGTATGGAAGGACATGTAATCGAACTGGGTGGTTATCCAAACTCGATATATTTTCCTTTTTCGTTTTAAATAACGGTAATACTGGGTTCAATTCCCGAATCGGGCAAAGCGTTAGGTGTTGATTTTTTTAATTAGAAATTTCATAGTAACAGCTCGGACTTTTGAAGTTGGTGGTGTGAGAGCTCTTGGCCTCTGG
The DNA here is from genome assembly GCA_949316265.1 of Diarsia mendica. Lineage (NCBI taxonomy): Eukaryota > Metazoa > Arthropoda > Insecta > Lepidoptera > Noctuidae > Diarsia > Diarsia mendica. The sequence continues at coordinate 20,095,317 of OX438897.1, forward strand.
AAGCACGCAAAGCCGTTGGTCCGGCACATGATCCTTTCCCTCGAGACGGAATGCCGTTATAGGGTCTGACAGAGCCTTGAAATGGACCCAGGACTACGAATAGCTGCGCAGTAGCCAAAATTACGAATCTTTGTAGTAAAATTACGAATTTTCGTTCGTTTTGTTCGTGACTGATCTTTGCAAATGGCTAACTTCAGAGTGGCAAAGTTATTTGACGTGAACTGTGTCTTGAACTTACATTACCAGAGTCGCTCTGATAAGTTAGGCAAGAAGAGTCTTCAGTCGATTTAGTTCGTTAAAAAGCCTTTTTTGACATTCACCACAGTGCCTCTTGATTTTACCAAACATGCAAAAAATGTTTCTGCTTTTACATACTAAGTACGCATTATAAAAAAAAACTATGAAATGAGGAAAATCAGTCACTTCAATAGTTCATAAAAACATGATATATAATTTTTTTTAGATCACACTTATTTGATCCCACAATGTTATCAGCCCACTGCAGCCCACACGACTATTACCTATGTGCGAAAGTAACTCTATCTGTCTGTTACTCAATCACGCCTAAACTACTGAACCAATTTGCATGAAATTTGGTATAGAGATATTTTGATACCCGAGAAAGGACATAGGCTACTTTTTATTTAAAAAAAAACTTTATTCAAGGGGTTGAAAGGGGGGTACGAAAATATTACTTTTGGTCGCGATAACCGGCATCGGTAGCGATAACCGACATCCGCGCGGTTGAAACCGCGGGCATCAGCTAGTAGCTTATACCTAATATGCTCGCGGTTTCTCCCACGTGACGTTCGGTAATTGTGCAACACAATCATACCTACTCATCATCTGCCTAGGCTTTTCCCAACTATGTTAGGGTCGGCTACCAGACTAACCGGATGCAGCTGAGTACCAGTATTTTACATGGAGCGACTGCCTATCTAGCCTCCACAACCCAGTTAATACTGGGTAATACGATACCCTTTGGTAAGACTGGTTACCAGAGTTTCAGGTCACTGCGACTACCAGTAACGACTGCCAAAGATCTAAATATGGCAGCCGGAGTTCAAATACTTAGACGTGGCTCCCTAAAATACTGGTATTCATCTGCATTCGGTTAGACTGGAAGCCATAAATATCCGCAGACTGAATTTACTCTCTGCTGAGCATAGCGTTATCTTTACAGCGATGACAATAGTAACTTGCTCATTTCCCTGCCGGACGACTCTCATTTCTTTTGGGGGGATATCAGCAAATGACTCCTCCCGTGTGTCAGACTTCTACTGACTAAAAACCACCCATGTTTCTTCTTACCCCTTTGCGTCGAAGCCGCGGTATCTGTTTCGAACAACCCGCAGCCACCTGCCACCGCCTTCAGTTCCGTAACGCGATTTCCAATAGATATCCATTGTAAGCTTTATGCCGAGGCTCTCTGTGCAACCCTCAGCCTGTACACAGCCTAGTAGGTGAGCGTCCATATTTCAGGACCGTACGTCATTATAGGCAGAACACATTGGCTATTTAAGCTGGTTTTCAGAAACTGTGGGGTTTTGGCTGACTTCTAAATGTTGGCCAACTTGCTAAACACACTGTAGGTAGGTATTCTTCACGATATCTCAATCTCAACCATCTCCAACGACTCCAACTTTTCTTTGCAGAAAATGCAGATGATCCATGAACCCTAAGTATGTTTCTCTTGGTGCTTGAATGGCAATGACAGGCTGTTGATAAACATTTGAGAAATTCGCACAATATGGTAATCCACAAATCTAAATTTTACAGGAAAAATAAAAAAACTGTTTTTTGCTTATATATCTCAGCATGGGTGGATCCTATGGTAGCCATTTATGCATCAAAACAAAGCTATTTTTTTTCTGTGTGTTTTATTTTATGTTATTTTCTTTAGTTTATTAACTTAAAGTTTTTGATGAAAACCAGGCCAAAACTCATGCCATTACGATATTATTACGTGTAAACTTAACGATATCGTAGTCAGTATTCTAAGGAAATAAGTAATATTGTTATGTTCAGTATGATACCATTGTAATTATCTTACTTTTGTAAAAATGCTTAGAAAAATCGAAAAAAAAATTACAAGATGTAATTAGAGCTCTAAACATCGAATATGCAATAAAACGAAAACTATGGTAATAGCAGAGGGTATTTGTGTATGTGATTTATAATGTTTGTGAACGCACCCACGATATAGGAGAAATTCATAGTGTGGGGCAACGTTTTTTAAAAAACTTTTTTACAAAAAAAAAAACCGGCTTCAAAAACACCAAAAAGTTAAAAATAAACTTCAGAATAAAAACCAGCTTCTGAAGTCGGTGGCAAAAAACGAAATGAAACAAACAAAATGTCGCCGACTCGACCGACGACCGAAGTCGGTTGTTTTTTTTTGTAAAAAAGTTTTTTATTTTTTCATTTTTAGTTGTAATACCTATCCTAAAATATTTTCTATATGTACTTACATATAACATTCGACTAAGAAACCTACCACTAATCCTTCAAGATACCTTTATTATTGCTTTCAACTCCTAACCTTTGAGGAGTAGTACCTTCCATCATCAGCTCATCAACATGAAGAGTGATGACTGCTAGATGCGAATACTTGTTCGTCAGAAAAACACGAAACACGTAATACGTGCCTATGAAATTTGAGGGTTGCCCTCGATTTCTCTGGGATTTCATCACCAGGTCCTGGTATATCCATAGGTACCATGGTACCACCCTTGAAATAACTCCTTCACAATAAAAAAATAATTATCAAAATTGGTTCATAAACGTCGACGAAGATAATCGCGAACACACATACACACATCAACACGGTCTAGGGATATTTCATACTCAATTAAATAACTCGAAAAGTACTGGCCGCATTGGAATCTTTAATACACCGATTTGTTTGTAATTTATCTCAGACTAATTCCAAATTCAAATTTTTTTAAATTCTTTTGTTTCGGTGGCATAAAAATGTCTTGATGTATAGGAGAGGGAATTTTCATTAGTGCGAAATTTAAAAAACAATACGAATTACGTTTAGTTACAGTTTTTTTTCATTTTTAAACGAAAGATAAAGTTAAAATTGAGGTATTGTAGCCATGCAACGCCGACATTTAACGAGGGCGGAGATGTTACGAGCTGTGGGAATGCTGGAAGCTTGATCTGTTCAGCGTAATGTTGCTGAGGCCATAGGGACCCATCAAAATGTAATTTCAAGATTGTGGACACGCTATCGTGCCACAGGTGAAGTAGCGGAGAGGCACCGGGGGCCAAGTCGCATCACTACCCCCAGACAAGACCGATTTTTGCAAATTACTGCGCGAGCTCAACCAAATGCAACGGCGACTCAATTGGTCCAAAGGCTGCGAGTGGAACACCAAGTGCTTGTGAGTGACCAAACTGTAAGAAGGCGACTGCATGAAAGCAATCTACGCTCTCGTAGACCACTCCGGGTCCCACCTTTACGGAGAGGCAATCGTGGACGACGATTAGAACGGGTTCGGAACCACGTGGACTGGGGCCGTGAGCAATGGTCCAATGTGCTGTTCACGGATGAATCCAGGTTCGGCTTCCATCCAGATTCACGAAGGACGCGTGTTTGGCGAGTTCCTGGACGATGGAGCCGTCTCCAGAACCCTCAGGAAGTTCACCCATACCAAGGAGGAACAATTATGGTTTGGGCAGGAATTCGTCTTGGAGGACGGACGGATCTCGTTTGGGTGCGGGGCAATATGACGGCAGAACGATACGTCCAACAGGTGCTGGGGCCCGTAATCTTGCCCCACAGAACACAAATGGGGCAAGATTTCCTGCTCATGCTCGACAATGCCCGGGCACACACGGCGAGAACGGTAGCAGCTTGGTTACATACACATAATGTTAGGGCCTTAGACTGGCCTGCTCAATCGCTAGATCTAAATCCCATTGAGCATGCGTGGGATATGCTGCAAAGAAGAGCTCTGAAGGAAGTTCCTGAAAATTTGGCTACAGAAGATCAACTTTTTGCGCACCTCAGAAGGACATGGGACAATATTCCACAGCAAGACATTGACAACCTTGTTCTGAGCATGCCGAATCGTTGCCGATGTGTTATGAACATCATGGGCGCTTTCTCAGACTACTAACTTCAAGTTTATAAACACAAATTAAATGATTTTTCTATTTTTTTTCAGTTTTTACTCACAAATTAAAAGTTAATTCATATACGGTTTCCGTCTATGCTTCATTTTTTTTCCATAAAATCCTGAAATTTTAATCAGTACCTTGACCATTATTAAAAAATGGTAGAATATTAAATAACGTATATTTTATATATATACATGTCATATAAATAATTAACAATTTGATAGTAATTCACTTTTTTAAAAATATCCCTAGACCGTGTTGATGATTGTGTGTATATACGAAAAATGTTCATAACTTAAGAAAAATCTTCATAAAATGAAAAGTACTGAGCCAAACTATACCTACTAAATTTTTGGGACCAAATGGCAACCATTCCGCATCAAACTAAAAAAGAATCACGTAAATCGGATCATATCGCAGCGTAATCGCCTAATCGGTGTACATACATTAAAAAAAAATACCGATCGAATTGAGAACCTCCTCCTTTTTGGGAAGTCGGTTAAAAATAAAATAAAAAAAAGAAATTCTTTGGGGGGTGCGAATTATTGCAAACCAAAACAACTTTGCAGAACTGTGTTCGTTATTACGAAATGGAGTTCTCAATGAAATAAATTGAAAATAGTTAAATGTGGTGTAAAAAGGTATATAAAGGTATATAAAGGTATATAATACTCATGCCATTACGATATTATTCGCGTCTAAACTTAACGATATCGTAGTCAGTATTCTAAGGGAATAAGTAATATTGTTATGTTCAGTATGATACTATTGTAATTATCTTACGTTTGTAAATATGCATAGAAAAAATCGAAAAAAAAATTACACTTTACTGTCAATTAATTCGTTAGACGGAACCATAAAACCATTACAAATATTACAATACTTTATTCAGGTAAATGCCCCAGGGCAGTCCGTGACTTGCAGGTCTTTGACAGATTATAATATTGATTAAAATTTGGTTTAATAATTAAGTTATTCCATTTTAAATGACTTTTTCATGAAGTTATGGAATGGAAAAAATATTAACAATTTAATACCTTAATGCTTTTTCATGAAAAAAAAAAAAAACAAAACTAAACATTGTTTTTGACAAAAATCGATCATACAATACAATAAAACTACGATTTGGTAAATAAAAAAAAAGATGTCGAAGGAAACTTTGCCAAATTGGAATTGCTGGAAAAATAAATCACGTACTTGGCAACACCGATTTAAAATGTCAAAATAACAAATTTGTACCCGAAGGGCTTCTCTGAAATAAACCAGAAATTTTATAAAAATCAATTGTTGTTTTGCAAATATGATTTAATAAATCGGTTTACAGTGCCTAACAGTTATTGATGATGCTTACCGTGCGATAGCTTTGCTTTAAACGATGCGTTGGTGCAGGTTGATGTCCTGACAGTCCGAAAAGGGAAACAAAGCGAATTATTGTGTTGTGTACGAAAAGATCGGATAAAGATGTTCTCCAACTCTTCAAAGAGCAAGGAGTCCTTCCTGAACCAGACGAAGGAGAAACGTGAAGAGCGTGCGCTTGAGAAGAAGCGGGAACAGTCTGCGGTCACCGTCCAGGCCTTCATAAGAGGATGGCTTGAAAGACGGAGATTCCTCAAACGTATACTGTGAGTTTTGTGATCATAATACTCGATACGTAATTTTAAAACGTACTAATAGCTATTTAAAATGAATATTTAATATGTCCATGAGATAAGCTGTTATCAGTAACTGTAATGCCTATCAAAAAGAATAATATCAATACCTAAGTTATTTTCTCTCGTTTTATCTTCCTCCAAAATTCAGTTTATTTATATTTATTGCCTCACATCTGACAAAAAGTAAACAAATTATTATTCTCAACATTATCCTAATCACCAAGTACATAGAAAAAATCTTAAAGAGAGCAGAGTAATCAATGATCTAACATATATTTAGTTTTACCCAAAATTTAAATAATTAATCTCAAATACAGCTCAGTGTAGTATATTGACCAATCAATTCTGTTTGTAGAAATGGTTTTGATCAGCTCCTCCCGGAGCCGCCAACTCCACAAGAAGAGCCACAGCCAATAGAACTGATTCCAGCATTAGAGGTCTACAAAGTAGCATGCAGACTGTTCATAGTCTTCGATCGACAGAGAGACCGGAAACGGTTTGAGAAACTGTGCAAGTACATCGTTCAGAGTGTGCACTCGGAGTCCGTGAAAATGTCTTATGTTGGTGTGTTCTTGAATAAAGAGTACAGGTATGTACAAATATGCTTTTTTTTTCTTGAATCATAGATATTGCATTCTATATTCTTAGTTGGTAACCTCAACATGGTTGGGAAAAGCCTAGCTTAGATGATGATGATGATTCTGAGGTGGTAATTAACTCCTTTGGCCAGCAGTTTTATTTATTACAACCTAGAGTACTCACATACTGACAAAATGTACATGTTTGCAAAGACTGTGTTTATTTAAAAACCTGCAAAGATGCTTGAATGCCCAAATATGGCTTCAAGAAAGGAATTTTCAAATAAAATTATTGTTGTTAAATTGGAAAGAATCATGACTCCACAATGCTTTTTAATTAAGTACTCTTTGCAGTTAATTAGCATGATCTTAGAAACATATCACTATTTAGCACTCATCTTGAATGTGTGTGTTAAATCATATTAATAAGGATGTTTACCTGCCAATTTTTCATTACTGATGACTGTGTTTTTATAAGAGAACTGAATCATAAATGATGACATTTAAAAACAGTCATTGCTAGGTCCTTTCAATCTAGGAAGACTTCACTGGCCTATGCAGAGCTGCAATTCACTATGATGAAAAATATTAATTGGAACCTTCCAATTTATGTTAAAAATAATTATCTTTTCCTGGCTTTTTAAATCTTTTAAGTTTTAGTAGAATGGCAATCTGTAAAAAACCTAATGGACTGTTTGTTCTTCATTTAGAGATAAAAGGCATCTCAAATAAGAACTTTCAAAAAGCTTGCCTATGATGTGATTTTTCTTGACTTTGTTATACAATTTCGTACTGAATATTTAGCTATTTTTCTAACACCTCATAAAAATTTACAGTCTCCGCTGGATATCTCACATCAAGGACCTCCTGTACAAATGCTGCATGTACCTTGAAGAGCTGAAGCCGGAGTCTCCAGTAGACATGCAGAGCATCCTGGTCCACCTGCACACGTTGGTAGCGTTCACAGCCAACAACACATGGGCACTCACGAGGCTAAAGAACTTCGAGAAACTGCGGGGAGGCATGAACCAGCTGTGTGCTAATATCATGGGCTCCTTGTTTCATAAGGGATATTATTTGACTTTAAAGGTGAGTAAAATAACTGTAATGCATTGCATTATGGTTACTGAAAAAAAAGTTCCCGATGTATTGGTGCTGTTGCAAGCAGCATGTTCACGAATAAGCTAAAGTTATTGCAGGTGGGTGTTTATGAGCAGAACAATTGGTCTACTCTCTTTCTTGTTCGTTATTTGCTGTCGATACCACTATCCGCTACTACTTTACCACATTTTAAGGGTTCTAGTGCTTAAAAGCATATCAATCAAATCATCCAAAAGGGAAGAAAAAAGAGGTTGATATTTATTTTACTGTAAACAATCATTGCTTCCAAAATCATAAAACCAGAAAGAAAACAGGCAAGACGAGACCACCCACATTTACTCATAAGGAAATGTTTTATTAGTAAACAAGACCAAAATACAAACACTGTTAAAAAGTGCTAGCTATGGTTTAACCTATTTTCAAGATTGCCTCATATGCTTAATTAACTCTAATCCCCTGATGGCCTAATGGTATGGTGTCACTTACACTAATTGAATAATTTGCATGACACACATTAAGGTGGCTATGAGAATACTATATTAATGAAAGTGCTGGTTATACTAGGTCATAGAAATATTTTTTTAACTAACTAATAAATCCTAAGAAAGAAATAAAACAAAAAATATTTTGTATTATTGTGTGTTAGTATACTAAAACTGACATACCTTTCTATTAAGTAAAATTATTCTGTCGAGAACGCGGCACAGCATACTGCATCGAATTAATTAAAACTAAGCAATTGCTTATGTCGTGATCACTTCGTGTCAATTGATGAGTGCTTTCGTTAATTTAAACTAGGAACCATGCAAATTGACACCAGAATGTTTAATAACTAGCATTTAAACCCTGCTTTGTCCTAGTAGAGTTCAGAAAATGTCCCGGAGGATCGTATTATTGGGATAAAAAGTATGCTATACCCTAACTCAGGTCATGGTCTAACTGTGTGCCAAATTTCATAGATATCTGTTCAGCCATTGGGGTATAAAAAGGGAACAAACAGAGTTGCCTACTTTCGAATTTATAATGTTAGTTTGCAACATTTAACAATATGTGCAAGTTTTATCAAATACTGTTATGAATAAGAAATACATAATTTTCCCATTTTATAATGCAATATGTGTAAGTCACAAGGGTATTATAAATTGTTTACGGATATTCAGAGTCGAAGTAATAACTTCATTTAATTTGTTTCGACTATTTTGTTACTAATTAATAGTTTTAGATGTAAGTAATTGGTTGTTTAATTTCTGAGATTGCATCTTATCTGTGGATGTTTACTGTTATTATTTTACTCATGGATACATAATAAATTAACTATTAATCTTCAATAATCAAGTTTATGATAATGAGGATATAATTAATTAATTATCTCTGAAAATGGTTTAACATAAAATCTTTTCCCATACTAGCCTTTTATTAGAAGTTGTTTATTTAACTTAGTAATACACTCCTCTAGAGAATCGCCCAACAATTATACGCACGAACTATACCTTTTATTTGCGGATGGGAAACCATTAAATGACCCCTCCCTCTCTCTGCTGACCGGGAGAAAGTCTTGTACTGCTAAAAACCACCCACGTTCCTTCTTTGCCCCTTGTGTTCCATAGCCGCGGTATCTCAGACCCTCTCTTTCGGTCAGTCCCGCAGCCCCAGGCATAAAATACCCCTGCGGCTTACTAATATTCCTAAAAATGACGATTTCAGCGCCATTCTAGCGGAAAAATGACCAAGAGAAGACTATATTTCACCTTAATATTATTCTGTTCCAGTCCCTCCTACTCCGCGGCCTGTGTCGCGAGAAGATCTACCTGAAGACCGTATCGCTGACCGCGATAGTGACGCTATCGCTGCGACCGCTGGTCTCCTCTCAGTTCTCCGAGAAACTGCTCACCATGTATATCATACAGATACTGTCTGTTCCTACGCTAGTCTTCCATATGCAGCAGATATCGCCGGAGGTAAGTAATTCAATCCATTTATTCAATAAAAAATTTACATTGTGTCTGAATTTCTATAACTAAATCACCGTAGTATAAAACAAAGTCCCTTCCCGCTGTCTGTCCCTATGTATGCTAAGATCTTGAAAACTACGCAACGGATTTTGATGCGGGTTTTTAATAGATATATGTGATGATATGTGGGGCAACATTATTAAAAAATATATATAATGGTGTAGGTAATCAAGACCTCCACCAATTTTCAGCTATATGCGAATTAAGTTTATGCTGTGATGAACATACTTATTAGTGGGGCTTTATAATGCGCAGAATGCACATCATACTTCAAAGTATGGCTATTTGACCTACTTTAAAAATACTTGATATTTCTTACCAATGATATAATGTTATTAATATGCCTAATTTATCCACAGTCGATAACCTCGTACCGTTCCTACTCGATGTTCGACAAGTGCCTGGAGTTCCTGAGCACGGACCAGAACATGCGCATCGTGTTCAACACGTTAGAAGGCAACTACGCGCTGTGTCTGCTCGCCAACCTGATACAACTGGCGCACTCCGAGCGAGAGTTCGCGCAGAACGACTCCTACTACCCGACATTTGTGGTGAGTTATTTCTGTTAGAAAGAAAGAAGCTAGACTAAATAAATAAATTAAAGAAGCTAGATTAAAAAGAAAGACTCGGCACGTAAGTTGAAACAAAATGGCGGTCGTTCGCGAAGCTACAATCATGAAAATAAGTCGACTGAGACCCGATAATGTATTACAGATTGCATCCCGTAAGTTGAATTATGATCTTGAATGCTCAGTTGCACATTTTCGTTCGAATCTCACTCTTTTTTTGTCATTTTACCTATGCGGACGACCGCCATTTTGTTTCAACTAACGTGCCGAGTGCTATACCAACTATGTTAGGGTCAACTTCCAATCTAATAATGGATGTATACCAGTATTTTACATGGAGCGACTGACTATCTGACCTCAACAACCCAGTTAGTTGTGGGTAATACGATACCCTTTGGTAAGACTGGTGGTCAGACTTTTCATATAAGGAAACAATATAACCCAAGACACGCCCCTATAATTTTTTAGATTCATAATTTCATATATTTTAAGTATTGTATTATTATTATCACTTCCTTCGGTGTAGGAAAACCACCAAATCTGAGAGATATTTCACGACGCCATTAAGCCACATACATAGTAAAACTAGCTGATGCTCGCGGCTTCGCCCGCGTGGATACTGTAAAAACAATCCTTGATGCGGATTATATATCATTCTAAAATATCAGCTCGATCGGTGCAGAACTTTTTGAGTTTTTGAAGCGTACACAAACCAACATAACATTTATATCTTATCTATCTATATATATAAAAGAAAGTCGTGTTAGTTACACCATTTATAACTCAAGAACGGCTGGACGGATTTAGATGAAAATTGGTAGGGAGGTAGCTAAGAACCAGGAGAAGGACATAGGATACTTAAAAAAAAAAAAAAAAAGGAAATAGGTAGTAGGTAGGTAGGGTAGGTAGGGTAGGTAGGGTAGGTAGGGTAGTAGGTAGGAATAATCTATATTATGTGACGCAGACGAAGTTGCGCGGGTCAGCTAGTATTATATAAAAGAAAGTCGTGTTAGTTACACCATTTATAACTCAAGAACGGCTGGCCGGATTTAGATGAAAATTGGTAGGGAGGTAGCTAAGAACCAGGAGAAGGACATAGGATACTTTTTTTTTTTTTTTTTTTTTTTTTTTTTTTTTTTTTTTTTTTTAGGTAGGGTAGTAGGTAGGGTAGTAGATAGGTAGGTAGGATAAAACGCATTGCAACGCATGCGCGGGTTCAGCTAGTATATATATATATAGTAAAACTAGTATTTGCGTGGGTGCGCGAGCTGCGCGCAGCTCGCGAGGCGTGGAGAGGGGGAGAGGGGGCGCTTTGAAAAATGATTTCGACTAACGCATTGCACCTCTCAATGAATTTGAAAAAAAAATGTTCCAAGTCTCTTAACTTCCGAGATCCGCCTAAAGGGGGGGTGAAGGGGGGCAAGGGGTTCAAATTTGAAAAACGGATTATACTTCCCCGAGCCTCCTCTATATGAATCTCACGAATGACACCACCTACCTACACCTACTTACCACCTACCTACACCTACCTACTACCTACCTAAACCTACCTACCACCTACCTACACCTACCTACTACCTACCTACACCTACCTACTACCTACCACCTACCTACTACCTACTACCCCTACCACCTACCTACTACCTCCTGCTACTACTAAAAAACATTATCCTAAAGTTTGCTTGTCGTCGCCCCTGAGTTACGCTTCACCCACTCAACCTTCGTTACGCTAAGGAGGTCGCCGGCTCGCTTCGCTCGCCACCTCCCCCCTTCGCTCCACTCGGTCTCTCAGGTTCGCTCCACTCAGGACCTACCTACCACCGGAAAGCTATCATGACATTATCCCTACGCTACGGGGGTCGCCGGCTCGCTTCGCTCGCCCGCTCCCCCCTTCGCTTTACCGGTACCACCATTTTACTTCCCCGAGCCTCCTATCCTATACGAATCTGTAAACAAAAGAGAAAAAAAGGGGTGAAGAGGGGGGGGGGGAGAGGGGGGGGAGTTTCTAAAAATGATTTCGACTAACGCAATGCCCCTCTCAATGAATCTGAAAAAAAAAAATGTTCCAAGTCTCTTAACTTCCGAGATCCGAAAGGGGGGGGTGGAGGGGGGCAAGGGGGTCAAATTTTCAAAACGGTTTTTACTTCCCCAAGCCTCCTCTATACGAATCCCTAAAAAAAAAACACGTAAATTCTCTTTATTTCCGAGATTCGCCTAAAGGGGGGGAGAAGGGGGGCAAGGGGGGCCACTTTGAAAAATGATTTTTACTTTACCGAGCCTCCTCTATACGAATCCCTAAAAAAAAACACTTCAAGTCTCTTTGTTTCCGAGATACGATAGGGAGGGGGAGAAGGGGGGGGAAAAGGGGGGGTTTCGGACTTTTCCCATAGGATTGAGAGTTCATTGTTTACGAATCTGTCAAAATATACCCACCTCCCCATCCACCATCTGGGAGAACAATTCTGTCAATAGATCAGTCAGTGAGTCAGTGGTAGTTTAGCTTTATATAGTATAACTAGTATTTGCGTGGGTGCGCGAGCTGCGCGCAGCTCGCGGGGCGTGAAGAGGGGGAGAGGGGGCGCTTTGAAAAATGATTTCGACTAACGCATTGCACCTCTCAATTAATCTGAAAAAAAAAAAAATTTAATGCAGCTCGCGGTACTACCTACCTACTACCTACCTACACCTACCTACACCTACCTACACCTACCTACACCTACCTACACCTACCTACACCTACCTACACCTACCTACACCTACCTACACCTACCTACACCTACCTACACCTACCTACACCTACCTACACCTACCTACACCTACCTACACCTACCTACACCTACCTACTACCTACCTACACCTACCTACTACCTACCTACACCTACCTACTACCTACCTACACCTACCTACACCTACCTACACCTACCTACACCTACCTACACATACCTACTACCTACCACCTACCTACCTACTACCTCCTACTACCACTAAAAAAACATTACCCTAAAGTTTGCTTGTCGTCGCCCCTGAGTTACGCTTCACCCACTCAACCTTCGTTACGCTAAGGAGGTCGCCGGCTCGCTTCGCTCGCCACCTCCCCCCTTCGCTCCACTCGGTCTCGCAGGTTCGCTCCACTCAGGACCTACCTACCACCGGAAAGCTATCATGACATTATCCCTACGCTACGGGGGTCGCCGGCTCGCTTCGCTCGCCCGCTCCCCCCTTCGCTTTGCCGCTGTACCACCACCGGACAGGTTTCAACGCCCCTCAATAGTTTTATGTAAGAAAAAAAAAAAAAAAAAAAAGTGAAAAAGGGGGGGGGGGGGTTGAAGGGGGGGTGAGGGGGGGAGTCTCGAAAAATGATTTCGATTAACGCAAAGGCCCCTCTCAATGAATCTGAAAAAAAAAATGTTCCAAGTCTCTTAACTTCCGAGATCCGAAAGGGGGGGGATGGAGGGGGGCAAGGGGGTCAAATTTTAAAAATGATTTTTACTTCCCCGAGCCTCCTCTATACGAATCCCTAAAAAAACACACGTAATGTCTCTTTATTTCCGAGATCCACCTAAAGGGGGGGAGAAGGGGGAAAAGGGGGGCCACTTTGAAAAATGATTTTTACTTTACCGAGCCTCCTCTATACGAATCCGTAAAAAAAAAAAAATACGGGTCTTTTAGTTTCCGAGATACGATAGGGAGGGGGGAGAAGGGGGGGGAAAAGGGGGGGTTTCGGACTTTTCCCATACTCACCAGAGTTACTTGTTTACGAATCTGTAAAAATATACCCACCTCCCCATCCACCATCTGGGAGAACAATTCTGTCAATAGATCAGTCAGTCAGTGAGTGGTAGTTTAGCTTTATATAGTATAACTAGTATTTGCGTGGGTGCGCGAGCTGCGCGCAGCTCGCGGGGCGTGAAGAGGGGGATAGGGGGCGCTTTGAAAAATGATTTCGACTAACGCATTGCACCTCTCAATGAATCTGAAAAAAAAAAAAAATTCAATGCAGCTCGCGGTACTACCTACCTACACCTACCTACTACCTACCTACACCTACCTACACCTACCTACTACCTACCTACACCTACCTACCTACACCTACCTACACATACCTACTACCTACCACCTACCTACTACCTCCTACTACCACTAAAAGAACATTACCCTAAAGTTTGCTTGTCGTCGCCCCTGAGTTACGCTTCACCCACTCAACCTTCGTTACGCTAAGGAGGTCGCCGGCTCGCTTCGCTCGCCACCTCCCCCCTTCGCTCCACTCGGTCTCGCAGGTTCGCTCCACTCGGTCTCGCAGGTTCGCTCCACTCAGGACCTACCTACCACCGGAAAGCTATCATGACAATCATTATCCCTACGCTACGAGGGTCGCCGGCTCGCTTCGCTCGCCCGCTCCCCCCTTCGCTTTGCCGCTGTACCACCACCGGACAGGTTTCAACGCCCCTCAATAGTTTTATGTAAGAAAAAAAAAAAAAGGTGAAAAGGGGGGGGGGGGGGTGAGGGGGGGAGTCTCGAAAAATGATTTCGATTAACGCAAAGGCCCCTCTAAATGAATCTGAAAAAAAAATCGTTCCAAGTCTCTTAACTTTCGAGATTCGCCTAAAGGGGGGGAGAAGGGGGGCAAGGGGGGCCAGTTTGAAAAATGATTTTTACTTTACCGAGCCTCCTCTATACGAATCCGTAAAAAAAAAAAAATACGGGTCTTTTAGTTTCCGAGATACGATAGGGAGGGGGGAGAAGGGGGGGGAAAAGGGGGGGTTTCGGACTTTTCCCATACTCACCAGAGTTACTTGTTTACGAATCTGTCAAAATATACCCACCTCCCCATCCACCATCTGGGAGAACAATTATGTCAGTCAGTCAGTCAGTGAGTGAGTCAGTGGTAGTTTAGCTTTATATAATAGAATAACTAGTATTTGCGTGGCTGCGCTCGCTGCGCGCAGCTCGCGGGTCTGCTTACCTACACCTGCCTACTACCTACCTACACCTACACCTACCTACACCTACCTACTACCTACCTACACCTACCTACTACCAACCTACACCTACCTACACCTGCCTACCTACTACCTACCTATCACCTACCTACTACCCCCTACTACCACTAAAAAAACATTCCCTAAAGTTTGCTTGTCGTCGCCCCTGAGTTACGCTTCACCCACTCAACCTTCGTTACGCTAAGGAGGTCGCCGGCTCGCTTCGCTCGTATATATATATATAGTAAAACTAGTATTTGCGTGGGTGCGCGAGCTGCGCGCAGCTCGCGAGGCGTGGAGAGGGGGAGAGGGGGCGCTTTGAAAAATGATTTCGACTAACGCATTGCACCTCTCAATGAATTTGAAAAAAAAATGTTCCAAGTCTCTTAACTTCCGAGATCCGCCTAAAGGGGGGGTGAAGGGGGGCAAGGGGTTCAAATTTGAAAAACGGATTATACTTCCCCGAGCCTCCTCTATATGAATCTCACGAATGACACCACCTACCTACACCTACTTACCACCTACCTACACCTACCTACTACCTACCTAAACCTACCTACCACCTACCTACACCTACCTACTACCTACCTACACCTACCTACTACCTACTACCTACTACCTACCACCTACCTACTACCTACTACCCCTACCACCTACCTACTACCTCCTGCTACTACTAAAAAACATTATCCTAAAGTTTGCTTGTCGTCGCCCCTGAGTTACGCTTCACCCACTCAACCTTCGTTACGCTAAGGAGGTCGCCGGCTCGCTTCGCTCGCCACCTCCCCCCTTCGCTCCACTCGGTCTCGCAGGTTCGCTCCACTCAGGACCTACCTACCACCGGAAAGCTATCATGACATTATCCCTACGCTACGGGGGTCGCCGGCTCGCTTCGCTCGCCCGCTCCCCCCTTCGCTTTACCGGTACCACCATTTTACTTCCCCGAGCCTCCTATCCTATACGAATCTGTAAACAAAAGAGAAAAAAAGGGGTGAAGAGGGGGGGGGGGAGAGGGGGGGGAGTTTCTAAAAATGATTTCGACTAACGCAATGCCCCTCTCAATGAATCTGAAAAAAAAAAATGTTCCAAGTCTCTTAACTTCCGAGATCCGAAAGGGGGGGGTGGAGGGGGGCAAGGGGGTCAAATTTTCAAAACGGTTTTTACTTCCCCAAGCCTCCTCTATACGAATCCCTAAAAAAAAAACACGTAAATTCTCTTTATTTCCGAGATTCGCCTAAAGGGGGGGAGAAGGGGGGCAAGGGGGGCCACTTTGAAAAATGATTTTTACTTTACCGAGCCTCCTCTATACGAATCCCTAAAAAAAAACACTTCAAGTCTCTTTGTTTCCGAGATACGATAGGGAGGGGGAAAAGGGGGGGTTTCGGACTTTTCCCATAGGATTGAGAGTTCATTGTTTACGAATCTGTCAAAATATACCCACCTCCCCATCCACCATCTGGGAGAACAATTCTGTCAATAGATCAGTCAGTGAGTCAGTGGTAGTTTAGCTTTATATAGTATAACTAGTATTTGCGTGGCTGCGCTCGCTGCGCGCAGCTCGCGGGTCTGCTTACCTACACCTGCCTACTACCTACCTACACCTACCTACTACCTACCTACACCTACCTACTACCTACCTACACCTACCTACTACCAACCTACACCTACCTACACCTACCTACACCTACCTACACCTACCTACACCTACCCACACCTACCTACACCTACCTACACCTACCTACACCTACCTACTCAACCTTCGTTACGCTTCACCCACTCAACCTTCGTTACGCTAAGGAGGTCGCCGGCTCGCTTCGCTCGCCACCTCCCCCCTTCGCTGCACTCGGTCTCGCAGGTTCGCTCCACTCAGGACCTACCTACCACCGGAAAGCTATCATGACATTATCCCTACGCTACGGGGGTCGCCGGCTCGCTTCGCTCGCCCGCTCCCCCCTTCGCTTTACCGGTACCACCATTTTACTTCGCCGAGCCTCCTATCCTATACGAATCTGTAAAAAACAGAAAAAAAGGGGTGAAGAGAGGGGGGGGGTGAAGGGGGGAGAGGGGGGGAGTTTCTTAAAATGATTTCGACTAACGCAATGCCCCTCTATATGAATCTGAAAAAAAATTCGTTCCAAGTCTCTTAACTTCCGAGATCCGAAAGGGGGGGTGGAGGGGGGCAAGGGGGTCAAATTTTCAAAACGGTTTTTACTTCCCCAAGCCTCCTCTATACGAATCCCTAAAAAAAAACACGTAAATTCTCTTTATTTCCGAGATCCGCCTAAAGGGGGGGAAAAGGGGGGCAAGGGGGGCAACTTTGAAAAATGATTTTTACTTTACCGAGCCTCCTCTATACGAATCCGTAAAAAGAAAAAAATACGGGTCTTTTAGTTTCCGAGATACGATAGGGAGGGGGGAGAAGGGGGGGGGGGAAAGGGGGGGTTTCGGACTTTTCCCATACTCACCAGAGTTACTTGTTTACGAATCTGTCAAAATATACCCACCTCCCCATCCACCATCTGGGAGAACAATTCTGTCAATAGATCAGTCAGTCAGTGAGTGGTAGTTTAGCTTTATATAGTATAACTAGTATTTGCGTGGGTGCGCGAGCTGCGCGCAGCTCGCGAGGCGTGAAGAGGGGGAGAGGGGCAGCTTAGAAAAATGATTTCGACTGACGCATTGCACCTCTCAATGAATCTGAAAAAAAAAATGTTCCAAGTCTCATAACTTCCGAGATCCGCCTAAAGGGGGAGAAAAGGGGGGCAAAGGGGTCAATTTAAAAAAATGGTTTTTACTTTCCCGAGCCTCCTCTATATGAATCTCACATGTGCCACCACCTACCTACACCTACCTACTACCTACCTACCTACACCTACCTACTACCTACTACCTACCTACCACCTACCTACATACTACCTACCTACTACCTCCTACTACCAAAAAACATTACCCTAAAGTTTGCTTGTCGTCGCCCCTGAGTTACGCTTCACCCACTCAACCTTCGTTACGCTAAGGAGGTCGCCGGCTCGCTTCGCTCGCCACCTCCCCCCTTCGCTCCACTCGGTCTCGCAGGTTCGCTCCACTCAGGACCTACCTACCACCGGAAAGCTATCATGTCGAAATCCCTACGCTACGGGGGTCGCCGGCTCGCTTCGCTCGCCCGCTCCCCCCTTCGCTTTACGGCTGTACCACCACCGGACAGGTGCCTACTATAATATTTGTTCAAACACCTAATGGCTATCTCTAACCGTTACGAAGTTACAGCCCTTTTAATTTTAGGGGAGGTTGGGGAGGGGAGGGGAGAGTATACAAATTTCAACGCCCCTCAATAAGTAGTTTTATGTAAGAAAAAAAAAAAAAAAAAGTTGAAAAAAGGGGGGGGGGTGAAGGGGGGGTGAGGGGGGGAGTCTCGAAAAATGATTTCGATTAACTCAAAGGCCCCTCTAAATGAATCTGAAAAAAAAATCGTTCCAAGTCTCTTAACTTTCGAGATTCGCCTAAAGGGGGGGAGAAGGGGGGCAAGGGGGGCCACTTTGAAAAATGATTTTTACTTTACCGAGCCTCCTCTATACAAATCCGTAAAAAAAAAAAAATACGGGTCTTTTAGTTTCCGAGATACGATAGGGAGGGGGGAGAAGGGGGGGGAAAAGGGGGGGTTTCGGACTTTTCCCATACTCACCAGAGTTACTTGTTTACGAATCTGTCAAAATATACCCACCTCCCCATCCACCATCTAGGAGAACAATTATGTCAGTGAGTCAGTCAGTGAGTGGTATTTAAGCTTTATATAATAGAACTAGTATTTGCGTGGGTGCGCGAGCTGCGCGCAGCTCGCGAGGCGTGAAGGGGGGGAGAGGGGGAGCTTTGAAAAGTGATTTCGACTAACGCATTGCACCTCTCAATGAATCTGAAAAAAAAATGTTCCAATACTACCTACCTACAACTACCTACTACCTACCTACACCTACCTACCTACACCTACCTACACCTACCTACACCTACCTACACCTACCTACACCTACCTACACCTACCTACACCTACCTACACTACACCTACCTACTCAACCTTCGTTACGCTTCACCCACTCAACCTTCGTTATGCTAAGGAGGTCGCCGGCTCGCTTCGCTCGCCACCTCCCCCCTTCGCTCCACTCGGTCTCGCAGGTTCGCTCCACTCAGGACCTACCTACCACCGGAAAGCTATCATGACATTATCCCTACGCTACGGGGGTCGCCGGCTCGCTTCGCTCGCCCGCTCCCCCCTTCGCTTTACCGGTACCACCATTTTACTTCCCCGAGCCTCCTATCCTATACGAATCTGTAAACAAAAGAGAAAAAAAGGGGTGAAGAGGGGGGGGGGGTGAAGGGGGGGGAGAGGGGGGGAGTTTCTAAAAATGATTTCGACTAACGCAATGCCCCTCTCAATGAATCTGAAAAAAAAAAATGTTCCAAGTCTCTTAACTTCCGAGATCCGAAAGGGGGGGGATGGAGGGGGGCAAGGGGGTCAAATTTTCAAAATGGTTTTTACTTCCTCAAGCCTCCTCTATACGAATCCCTAAAAAAAAAACACGTAATTCTCTTTATTTCCGAGATCCGCCTAAAGGGGGGGAGAAGGGGGGCAAGGGGGGCCACTTTGAAAAATAATTTTTACTTTACCGAGCCTCCTCTATACGAATCCGTAATAAAAAAAAAATACGGGTCTCTTAGTTTCCGAGATACGATAGGGAGGGGGGGGAGGGGGGGCAAAAAGGGGGGGTTTGGGACTTTTCCCATACTCACCAGAGTTACTTGTTTACGAATCTGTCAAAATATATCCACCTCCCCATCCACCATCTGGGAGATTTGCTCGGTGCTGCTTGCAGCTCGCGGTTTTGTCGTGCTTTTGAGGAGTTCTAGTTACCCTTGTAAAATTTTGAGAATCCATAGGAATCCTTAAATGTTTATTTTTTATTAAAGAAAATACTGACGGACAAAGCCTATTATAATATTAATGAATTTTTAAATGACAAATCGCTCTAAAAATACAAATTAAATTTATTCCATTTATTATGAATCTCTTGACTATCTACCAATTTATTTTATTTCTAATTATGATTTTAATTGTTGATTTATTTATATTATTATTCTTTGTATTTTAATTGTAAATCTTATGGTCTTTCGACCTAATTTGTACACCAGCAATGGTCAAACATGTTGAGCCAAATACATTATCTTAACACCTGAGGATACCATGTAAATTACATACATTATCTTACATACATTATCTTAACACCTGAGCATACCACATACATTATCTTAACATAGCATACATTATCTTAACACCTGAGCATACCATGTAAATTATCTACACGTGTTTTTGCAAATAAATGAATTTGAATTTGAATGAATTGGAAAATCCATTAGAGTCCATGGTCTTTTAAGTAAATCAACTCAACGATTTTTTATTCCTTTAGTTGATGTACTTAAAAGTCGGTACAAATAAACTATTTAGTGTTTGCTCTAATCGTATGCAACATATAGTATGAATAAACCTTAAACGTGATGTCAAAAAGAACCTTAGTCTTTCACTTTTCAAACTCTAGTGAAATGCCAAATAAAGCCTAGAAGAGACCCGAAAGGTTTCTACTTCACTGAACTCTTAAACGTAGTAAGTCTAGAGAAAGCCATAGGAAAACCTATTATTGTTTGAATGAACTCGTACAATTTTTTTTGCGCCATCTATCGTGGTCTTGGGAACTATTATTTTATTTTGAAAAGAAAAATCGTCATTACTAAGTAATAAATCATTATGATAGGTACCTATCTCACATGTCGCCCACCTGTGTGAATCGTGGAAGGTTTTCTTACAATGGTTCACCAAGGTGGACCTCAGGGAGGGGCACTTAGCTGGGGCCATGTAGCTGGTCATCACTACTAAAAAATACCCACTATTTTTTAGTAGTGATGACCAGCTACATGGACCGGACCAGCTATTTGGACCTCTCAAGAAAGCTTAGCAATATTAAATTTATGATGATTCAGTTATCTTACAGTTAAGTCAATGGCTGTGTTGTTGATTGAGTAAAATGTATCATGTGAATTTAAGAATAGTATTAAAACCTATGACTAAGTTATTTGAAAAACACATTCGATTCCTCATCGTTTTCACAGGCGATAGTAAATAAAACTATGTTTTACTTGTTACGATGTAAATATAATTTGAAACAATTCCATGTATTTTTTACAAAAAGTATATTTAGAAAACATTAAGCATCTTCTCCGGTACCTACATTTGTACATTAATTCGCCCGTGGTCCCGGTCCCTGGAAGGGACCACGAGTATTTTTTTGCCCGTGGTTCCTTCTAGAAATATATATACCTACTGCCGAATTAAATTGTACTCCATGACGCGCGCTCGCTTCGCTCGCATATTAAATAACACTAATATCTTCTGTCCCCGAAGTGCCGGGCCTCCGCCGGCCTCCTTCGTCGGCCTACGGCCCGGTGCCCATGCCGCCCATAAAGGATACTGTCGCGAGACGGTCGTATTACAGGAACACGAAGAAAAAAAAGGGTCCACGGAATTTATCAGTATTTGGACCACGAAGAAAATAAAGTAATTTACAATCAAAACACTTTGATAGAGTTTTTACTCTGGATGTCGATTGTCGATGCTGATTGTGACCTACTTTACATTTTAAAACTATTTATTACATGGTTGTTGTGCCAAATTGTAAGGCAGGTTGTCTTCAACAATATGTCCAATGATGATGTAGTATGTGCGGGCTAATTGCTCTGCCAGCTTCATCGACTGCTGACTCTGGATTGCATTGTCTGTAAAAACACATCACCTAATATAAGTACATCTATAAAACAAAGTCGGGTTTGCTAGAACACATAACTCGAGATCGTAACTGTCAAACATTTAGGGCGATTTTTACCAAATCTTATTTAAAATAACTTTAAACGTATTTAGTTAAATTTGTTTTCATTTGTAAGTATTATCTATCAAATGACATTGACCACAACAGGAATGATTTAACTCGGAAAAAAATATCAAACTATAACTTATTCCGGTTACGGTTTTATATAATCTTTCGTTTCTATTCTATGTAACATAATATAATAAAAAATGGTATCTTTGTTTTGGTTTACTATGAATATTATCCGTTACATCCAAGTGAGCCTAAAAAAAAATGGTCTCCTTTGACAGATCGTTAATCGTGTTTAATTTGTGGTGCAAGACAACTTGTGTTGCTAAACAGAATTTTGTCCTTAAATAAAATTTTAAACATGTTTATCCGTTTGGCAAAGGTCGCCCTTAATGTTCATCCCGTCGATACGGTAAACTCTCCCCTCAAACTAAAGAACGTATTTAAATAAAGGTTTCGAATCGACAACATAATTATCACCACAATATTCGGATAATGGCATATTTTAGATTTAATAAATGTAGTAATAATAATGTCAGTAATGGGAAAGGATTGATTTATAATATAATATTGATTGTCAAATATTTATGCGTGCAATCAGAAATTTATTTTGTGTACAAATTCATGCATTCAACCGTTGGTTGGAAGCATTTGAAAAGTTTTGCAAGAGTACAATTTGTGGCTATACTTACAGCAGTAGCTGTATGATGGCTGGTCTCCTGAAGTTGTGATGAGTGCAGTTACCCTTGTAGCTGGCTGTGGTGGCTCAGCATTCTCCAATGCCGGCGTGCTCGCCGCTTTAAATACTCCTCCAGGTTTAGTTGTATCTAATTTGCAGGACAGAAAACAATAATAGAGTAACAGCCAATCAGTGAGACACAATATTTTTTAAACTACTACTGTGTATGTTTTATTATAACAACTTAGGTAGGTACTTACCTTACTCGATTAACATAATTCTAAATCGTAACTAAACTACATCTATAATAAGTATGAATATCCAAAACTACAAATCTTTTTCCACACCACCTACAGATAGCGCGCGAGTTGAATGCAGTCGGGGTCTGAGGTAAAGAGCGGGAGCACCTCCCCCCGCTATCCGCACGCCCTACCTCACGCGCCTGCAGTGTAGTGCTTGACAATCCTTGTCAACTATCGTACCGCATTCCTAAGCTCTGCATTCAACTCGCGCGCTATCCAGAGGTAAGAAATCAGGCGCGTTTTTTTTTACGTGGTATCCCCGAAGAGGCCTAATCCACCTAAACTATATATGCTATGCTACATAGGTACATTATTCTACACTTTTCTAAAATCAAAGTAGTCTAATTAGGTAGGTACATTAAAATATGTTTACTTAATATTATTAAATAAACTGAATTAAATAAATATTATGTTAGTGTGGGTGTGTTAGATTTTAATAACAAAAATAATATATTTCACCTTGATCATCACTCTCTAATCATCTTAATTACATTAATTTTCGTTCACGCTGCACGTATGTATACTTACATATATTATTACTATTAGAACAAATTATTGTACTTAAATATTATTACATACATAGAAAATAGTTACGAGCATGATCATAATAATAAATAGAAAAAAAAAAAAAATAGTAATAAGTACCTAAAAATAAATACTCTGTGTGTCAGTGTCATTGATAAGTGTGATATAGTATGATATGATTAAAGTTATACAAATACGTTCAAATATATTCATAAACACAAGTTCACCACTTTCACAACATACAACATAATCTTATTATCCTTCTTTTCACATATACACACACACATACTACCCCTTGACTTCATTCATAACCCTTTTAATCAACATTTTACATACAAACTGCTAGCAATTTCACTTATGCACAGACACATACTTCCCCTTAACTTCATTCATAACCCTTTTAATCAACATTTTACACACTTTGCTAGCAATTTCACATATGCACACACACATACTTCCCCTTAACTTCATTCATAACCCTTTTAATCAACATATTACACACTTTGCTAGCAATTTCACATATGCACACACACATACTTCCCCTTGACTTCATTCATAGCCCTTTTAATCAACATTTTACAATTGCTAGCGATATACATAATACGGAATACGTGCGTGCAAAGTGTATGTCATGAAAAATATATAAATATAAATCTATGATTATAACAAATTTTCATTGATAATCATGGCAAACAAACCCTCCAACCTAAACTATTCTTCTTAATTATAAATAAATAAAACGGAACGTGAGGTAGTTTGAGATGAATACGTAACAATGCGAGATCGTTATTGAACCATGGTTACTGGTCAGTAGAAAATCCGACCGACCGTAGATCGGAAACGGTTGGCTGCCCGGTCAACCGTGATCTGTAAGTAGTTAGACTTTGAATTCTGATCAGAGTCTGTTTACTGCCGAAAACATGCTCTGGTTAGTGATGAAGTCAATAGAACCGAGCGAATGGTTGCGAATTCGTCGTTGAGGTGGGCTGTCGTGTCGATGATGAGGGGTCAGTGGGGTGTGGTCGATGTCGGCTGGTTGCTGGGATGTCTTGCGTTGACTGTGGCGCGAGGGTCACGATGGGGGTCGATGTCGGGCTGTGGATGCTGTCTGACTTGTGGTGGGTCGGTTGGGGCGGATGATGTGTCCGTTGGCATGGGTGTTGTGGGCGGGGTGAGGGTTGAGCGCTGACTTGGGGACCCGTGGCTGCAAGGTAACGATGGTCGATACCGCGCGGTCCGCATGGGTCTCGGGTCGGCGCTCGCCATCCATGCTGATATAATTTGTTGTCTTATCAGTAATAAGTCGCACTGGCAAAGGCGTAGGTAGTCATTGGTTCATAAAAAATAAAGAGAAAATACTATTATAGGTCATCATTTCAGCCGCAAGACGCAGAAACGCGCCTGTGTGTGGGAGGGAGCATTTATCATCACTCACCTCGCTTGAAATTCACATACAAGTTGCTGCACGTCTGTAGCAGTCTCTGAAAGTAATTGTATTCGCACATTGCGTTTACAGTCTTACTGCATATTGACATAACGACCAGCAAATGCCACTATCATAAAATAGTTTTGAATGCAAATGATGTCAGTCTAACCACTTGGGAGATTCCTGATGCCTTACTGTTAAAATAAACGTGTTATAATAATGACAGTAAGTCAACAGAGTTCTTTGAGGACCTGTACAATTGCTAAAAATGCTAACGATTTATACCTCGAAAACAAAAAAAAAAAAATGATGTCAGTCTAACCACTTGGGAGATCCCTGATGCTTTACTGTTAAAATAAACGTGTTATAATGACAGTAAGTCAAAAGAGTTCTTTGAGGACCTGTACATTTGCTAAAAATGCTAACGATTTATATGTCGATAACAAAAAATTAAATGATGTCAGTCTAACCACTTGGGAGATCTCTGATGCCTTACTGTTAAAATAAACGTGTTATAATGACAGTAAGTCAACGAGAGTTCTTTGAGGACCTGTACATTTGCTAAAAATGCTAACGATTTATATCTCGAAAACAAAAAAAAAATGATGTCAGTCTAACCACTTGGGAGATCCCTGATGCTTTACTGTTAAAATAAACGTGTTATAATGACAGTAAGTCAACAGAGTTCTTTGAGGACCTGTACATTTGCTAAAAATGCTAACGATTTATATCTCGATAGATAACAAAAAAATTAAATGATGTCAGTCTAACCACTTGGGAGATCTCTGAAGCCTTACTGTTAAAATAAACGTGTTATAATGACAGTAACTCAACAGAGTTCTTTGAAGACCTGTACCTACATTTGCTAAAAATGCTAACGATTTACATCTCGAAAACAAAAAAAAAAAAATGATGTCAGTCTAACCACTTGGGAGATCCCTGATGCTTTACTGTTAAAATAAACGTGTTATAATGACAGTAAGTCAACAGAGTCCTTTGAGGACCTGCACATTTGCTAAAAATGCTAACGATTTATATGTCGATAACAAAAAATTAAATGATGTCAGTCTAACCACTTGGGAGATCTCTGATGCCTTACTGTTAAAATAAACGTGTTATAATGACAGTAAGTCAACAGAGTTCTTTGAGGACCTGTACATTTGCTAAAAATGCTAACGATTTACATCTTGAAAACAAAAACATTAAATGATGTCAGTCTAACCACTTGGGAGACCCCTGATGCCTTACTGTTAAAATAAACGCGTTATAATGACAGTAAGTCAACAGAGTTCTTTGAGGACCTGTACATTTGCTAAAATTGCTAACGATTTATATCTCGAAACAAAAATGTCAGTCTAACCACTTGGGAGATCCCTGATGCTTTACTGTTAAAATAAGCGTGTTATAATGACAGTAAGTCAACAGAGTTCTTTGAGGACCTGTACATTTGCTAAAAATGCTAACGATTTACATCTTGAAAACAAAAATATTAAATGATGTCAGTCTAACCACTTGGGAGATCCCTGATGCCTTACTGTTAAAATAAACGTGTTATAATGACAGTAAGTCAACAGAGTTCTTTGAGGACCTGTACATTTGCTAAAAATGCTAACGATTTATATCTTGAAACAAAAATATTAAATTATGTCAGTCTAACCACTTGGGAGATCTCTGATGCCTTACTGTTAAATAAACGAGTTATAATGACAGTAAGTTAACAGAGGTCTTTGAGGACCTGTACATTTGCTAAAAATGCTAACGATTGAAGTTATATCTCGAAAACAATTTTTATTTCCGCTTAATGTAAAGATACATTTCAAACACAGTTCAGTTTTAGGTATGTACATTTCAAATGTGTGTTGGTAATTTTTTACTTTTAGGTTTTTAAATTTATAATTATACTTAGTAAAGCAAAAGTAACTTGGGTTGTCTTTATATATAAGCTTGTCACTATTGTTGTGATCATCATTTATCGACTTGACATACGCGTTAGGTTTACAAGGTAAAACTAAGGTAGCCAGAGTCGTTTAGAAGGCTTGAATAAGTTTTGAAGTTAAATATCGAAAACACAAATGATGTCAGTCTAACCACTTGGAAGATCCCTGATGCCTTACTGTTAAAATAAACGTATTATAATGACAGTAAGTCAACAGAGTTCTTTGAGGACCTGTACATTTGCTAAAAATGCTAACGATTTATAAGTCGATAACAAAAAATTTAAATGATGTCAGTCTAACCACTTGGGAGATCTCTGATGCCTTACTGTTAAAATAAACGTGTTATAATGACAGTAAGTCAACAGAGTTCTTTGAGGACCTGAACATTTGCTAAAAATGCTAACGATTTTATCTCGAAAACAAAAAAAAATTAAATGATGTCAGTCTAACCACTTGGGAGATCTCTGAAGCCTTACTGTTAAAATAAACGTGTTATAATGACAGTAAGTCAACAGAGGTCTTTGAGGACCTGTACATTTGCTAAAAATGTTAACGATTGAAGTTATATCTCGAAAACAATTTTTATTTCCACTTAATGTAAAGATACATTTCAAACACAGTTCAGTTTTAGGTATGTACATTTCAAATGTGTGTTGGTAATTTTTTTTTGCTTATCATATTATGTACCTACCTATTAGTATGGAGTGCGGATCCCTTGCGGGTAAGATATAGCTAAATTTAAAAAACATGACCCGTCTCAATTCAAAAGGCACTTTGACTCTGCTTGGAAAGTTTTCTTATGGAGTCACATTTGCATTATATGCTTTCTAGGTTTTTGCGTTTTTCTTGGCTACCAATATACATTTTAATATGTATTATAGTTAAAATTTATACAGAGCAATACCGTATTCATATTAATTATAATAACTAAGTATAATGTACTTAATATTTTTTTTTTATGCCCTTTTTTTTGCATATTACTTTTTTTTTACACATGCCCTTTTTTTTGCATGCTATTTTTTTTTTGTTTTTTACACATGCCCCTTTTTTTGCATGCAATTTTTTTTTTGTTTTTTTACATGACTCTTTTTTCATGTTTTATATAGGTATATTTTTTTTTAGTTTGTTTTCGCATTAAGTACATTTTTTTAACAATAATAAGCTAAATAAAAAATACAGTAAATGATTTAAAAATCTTATTAAGCTCGCACTCTCCGGAGGAAATGAAGGTGGAGGTTTAATATTATGTAGTATTTTTGGAAAGGCATCAGACTTGGGCGACACTGCAAGCGACGGGCCAGGGCTGCTCTGTCGACGTGAAGATCAACTTCGTAGATTAAACGTGAGAATCAGTTTAGTAGCGTGGACGTGGAGATCAGCTCCGACACCGTAGTTCAGTAGTCAAGGTGTTGACGTAGCTCTATAGTTCAGGCTTCAGCATAAGGTCAGTGTTGAAAGAGGACTCTTGGGCGACACTGTAAGCGGCGGGCCAGGGCTGCTTTGTGAAGATCAACTCCGCAGATTAAAGTGAGAATTAGCTTAATAGCGTGGACGTGGAGATCAGCTTCTTGTTTACTATTGTTTACTATAAGTATGGACAAACTCGATGGTTCATCATCAGAACCCAGTTGTAGACTGCTGTAATTGCGTCCCGTAACCACCTTTTATAATGAAAATCTTCAACATTTTGCTTCCAAATCCTTTTATGAAGTTGATGTTGGATTTCATTCTGATATCTCATCTGCCAGTCATTAAATCAGCCGGTGTATTCAGCCAAGACATATTAAAACCTCCACAATCGAATCTGAGAGAGTGCTAATTATTTTTTATAAATGGAAATTATAAAAATAAAGTAAATTATATAAAACAAAAAATAACCTTCTTAGACTAAGCCAGTAGCAAAGAATAACAAAATAAAATAACAACAACGTAATGTTCTTTAAAAATCAGAGTGAAAGTTGAAATGAGAGTCCAATGAAAGTTTTTAGGCTTCCTTCATGCGCAGCTTTGCTTAAGAGTGAAAATAGAAGCGACATGTAGAGTAACGGTAAGAGATAGAGCGAAAAGATTAAGTGCCTTAAGACCTTGACTACCTTAGTTTTTATTAAATAAAACCTAATGTGTATGTCAAATTGTTAAATCATCACGAAACGACACTGGCTACCTTAGCTTTACCTTGTAAACCTAACGCGTATGTCAAGTCGGTTAAATGAAACAAAACCGGAATCTTAAAATCATAATAAAAAAATAAGATATTATTATGATATTTTTTAGCGAGTCAAATCATTCCTGTTGTGGTCAATATCATTTGACAGATAATACTTACGTGAATAGGGGCAGTTTTCGGGTTTATTAAAAACTATTTTATGAAAGTGGCATTTGCTGGTCGTTATGTCATTAAGCAGTAAGACTGTAAACGCAATGTGCGAATACAATTAGTTTCAGAGACTGCTACAGACGTGTAGCAACTTGTATGTGAATTTCAAGCGAGGTGAGTGATGATAAATGCTCCCTCCCACACACAGGCGCGTTTCGGCGTCTTGCGGCTGAAATGATGACCTATAATAGTATTTTCTCTTTATTTTTTATGAACCAATGACTCTACCTACACCTTTGCCAGTGCGATTTATTACTGATAAGACAACAAATTATATCAGCATGGATGGCGAGCGCCGACCCGAGACCCATGCGGACCGCGCGGTATCGACCATCGCTACCTTGCAGCCACGGGTCCCCAAGTCAGCGCTCAACCCTCACGCCGCCCACAACACCCATGCCAACGGACACATCATCCGCCCCAACCGACCCACCACAAGTCAGACAGCATCTACAGCCCGACATCGACCCCCATCGTGACCCTAGCGCCACAGTCAACGCAAGACATCCTAACAACCAGTCGACATCGACCACACCCCACTGACCCCTCATCATCAGCACGACAGCACACCTCAACGGCGAATTCGCAACCATTCGCTCGGTTCGATTGACCCCACCACCAACCAGAGCACGCTCCCGGCAGCAAGCCGACCCTGATCAGAATCCAAAGCCCAACCACTCACAGATCGGACAGTTAACCCGGCAACCATCCGCCTACGATCCACAATCGGAAGGATTCCCCACAGACCAGCACCCACGGCTCAACCGACCCCACACTGAGACGCATATCACCAAAAACTAACCTCTTTGATCCGTTTTATTTATTTATAATTAAGAAGAATAGTTTAGGTTGGAGTGTTTGTTTGCCATGATTATCAATGAAAATTTGTTATAATCATAGATTTATATTTATATATTTTTCACAGTTAGTGTAATGTAAATAATATATATGACATGATATTACATTACCTAATATAAAAAAGCTAAAACAACTTAAATAAAAAACGCTCATTGAATAGCAATGTCAACATGATTTAATGATTAACTTAATTGATTTGCCTACGAAGATCAGAGGTAAACAGTTTTAGACTTATTCAGGCAGCATACATGAATTAATTTATAGGAGCTCCGGTATTATTACATTTTTCGCGTACGGTTTGCCACCTAAAACCCGATCTTGATGAATTAAAATTTTTACGTTTTCTCTTTTGGTTGCTCGACCTAGCGCGACGTACAATTGCCCGTGACTAAACATATCCGACCTGAGATCTACTCCGACCCGGCTCAGGGTTTGGCCCTGACTTTTGTGAATAGTCATCGCGTAAGACAACTGTAAAGGAAATTGACGGCGGCACATTTCAAACGGACTTTTGGGATCAATAGGACCCTTAAAAATAATACGCGGAATTAAATATTCATCTGTACCCGACGATTTTTGAACTGTAATTAATCGCGGCGACGTACCTGTTACAATTACTTTAGTTCCGTTTACTAATCCGTCGTTAAAACTGAGATTACGCATGATCATACAAATACATCCTATTTTGAGCTTAAGATCGTGCTCTGGAATACCTTTTGGTTGCATTCTGTTAAGTGCATCTGGCCCTAAAAATAATTCGTCTGCATTTTCATTTTCGACTTTATCGATGGAGTAGAAATGCAGTGTTTCTCCATCTAACCGATCGAGTATTAAGTTATTTATTTCTCGAACGGCGTCGTTTCGTGTGCATAAAATTGCTCTATGTATGCCAGCACACGGTTCTATATTTAGAACGGGGAAAACAAAGTCAATCAAGTCATCTAATTCTGATACAATTTCAATACCACCTAAATCAACTAAATTTTGAATATTTTTGCCAATTCGAAAAGGATGAGATGGTAATTTATTTGAGCCTAAATTTAATAAAAATTCTGCAAACTCTACGTCATCCCTGCATCTTTGCGAAGTAGCTAGGGAGAAAGATTTTATACTTTGCCAGATGCGCGATGTTTTTACTGATGAATTTAAAATATCTGCATTAGTTTTTGCATTTGTAACTACAGGGGGAATTTGTCTAAAATCCCCTGCAAAGATAATAATTTTGCCTCCAAAAATTTTGTCATTACGCATGAGATCACGCAACGACCTATCCAGTAGATGAATTAAAAATTTATGTGCCATAGGGGCTTCGTCGTATATTATAACGTCTGCGTGCGATATTAATTCCGCTCTTTGCGTGCCGTTTGTGATGTTCCAAAAGTCATTGTCTTCTACCAGATCTATGGGGAATTTAAACATGCTATGCGCCGTGGTCCCTCCTTCGTAGTTTTGCGCCGCGATGGCAGAACTCGCAGTACATAAAACTACTCCGTTTAAGTTACCGCGTACGTACGCAGAAATAACTTTTAATAATAAAGATTTACCGGTACCCGCGGGACCATCAACGAAAATCGCGGTATCATTAACGTCACGGAAATCGGTATCGTTACAAAGATTTAAAACGTAATCAAAAATATTTTTTTGCTCTCGAGACAAGCGAGGAATCCACTCGTCTGCAAAATGTTCCAATGATTCGCGGTTGTGTTCTACGCGTTCCCTGCCTAACTCGGTAGTGGTATCTTCGACTTCTGGCAAACCGTGTTGTTTCAACGTGGATCCGTGTTTCCGAAGCAACCTATTTATTTGAATGAGACACAAAGTGTGTACTCTTTCGGTGTCCGCATCACCACCTAACCTATGTGAAATATCTTCACTGAGTTGATTTTTAAAAGTGTCCCAGAAAGACGCGACTGGCACACCGTTTACAGCCAAACAAACGAAGAAGCTACGCAGGCGTGGTCCCGTTAAAAAGTTTGATGCTTCCAACATAGCTCTTTCGTATTCGACTTCGTCATCGGCAAGACCTACAATTTTAGCAGCTTCCTGAAAAGTTTTACAATCGGGACCACCAAGAGATTTAAGATCGGTGTAACTACGACACGGGAATGTTTTTAATAGAATTCTAAGATAAAACTGTTCACCTCTGTTAGGTGCGACCCAAAATAGACGCGCGACAAGCTCACCCCTTTGTCTTTTGGTAATGAATTTATGATTTAAAGTTTCAATAATTTCCGTGTTTTTGGTTGAGGGACGCTTGGAATGGACAATGTATTGTTCGTAAAAGTCACAGTAAGTTAACGAGTTAAATTCGTCTCTTACTGGTCGGTTAAAATACGTAATAAGGTCCGAACCAGCTTGTTGCGCGGCTTCTACTTCAGTGCCTGGTTTAAAATAAACGGTTTGCTGATTTTCTAAATGAACCGACAGTTGTTTAACGTTGGGTTCCCTCGCGGTCACATCGAATTCTAACGTCCTCCACGCGGCGTCGCTGGAGCCTATTATAACGTTTTGTGACATACTGTTCTATTTCGTTATTTTCATGTTCTTCCGGTACGACAGCTACGCGCGATTCGTCAGGACCCTTAGTAATATATTTAAACAAATACTTGACAACCGTGCGTTGCGAGGAGACTTCCAAGTTGATGTGAGCATCGTATTTTAAAAGAAGACTTGCGTTATAAGGGACTACCCAAGTATCGTTTACAATTACATCGCTACCGCGATATTTTATAATTGCTTCGTTCTTACTGTCTCTACACAAGTTAATAAAACCTTTTTCATCAGAAAAAGTGGTGGCTGTCTCACGTTTTGGAAAAAATTTT
Organism: Diarsia mendica; assembly: GCA_949316265.1. Lineage (NCBI taxonomy): Eukaryota > Metazoa > Arthropoda > Insecta > Lepidoptera > Noctuidae > Diarsia > Diarsia mendica. Next base: position 20,128,173 of record OX438897.1, read on the forward strand.
GAACATTTACTTTTCTCACTGTCCCAACAAGGTAAATTAGTTCTGTGCGAGGGACCGCAAGGACCGTGAATCATGTGATTCAAAACAGCTTTGCGTAATCTTCCCTCTGCCTCTGATGCATCAGGAATGTCTGCTCTAACAAATTTATCAATATCTATATTTTGGACAGGCCCGCCACCTTCAACCCTAAAACAAATGTGAGCGTGTGGTAAACCTCGCTTTTGAAATTCTATTACGTGCATCATATAAATACATTTACCAAACCAATTACCACTTCGGATATCTCTTAATAATTCTGCTAGCTTTAAATTAAAAACTCGAGCACACACAGAAGGATTTACATGGCTGCCTTGAGTGGATTCTTGAATTTCAGGCCACTTGGGATTACAGGTAAACGTCAAGAAAAATGATGGGTTCCCTAATCTGCTTACTATGGCAATAGCATCACTATATTTGCCTTTCATGTATCGCGGCCCCCCCGTAAAAGTGCTGGGCAAATAAACGCGACCCGGTACGAATCCCTCTCCCTGAATAGTTTCATCCTGACGAATGTGACGCGCGACTTCGATGCTCATTTCAACTTCTTGAAGGGGAGCGGACCTCAGTGCACTATTCGAGTTATGTTTTTGTAAACTTGCTAAAAAACGTAGGCGTTCTTCTACAATTCGGCAATACATGTCAACTAACCATTCTTCCGATAGCCTGCCTGTGTCGGAAAATCGGGGCTCCGACAATAACAAGCACCGAACGTATTTTGCCTGAGTTAATTTATTTCCGTTATTATCTACTTTGTTCGGATACCAACCCGCATTACCCTCGGGATAAAGTAACGGATATTGAAAACTTTCATACAACGGATGCATTATATCAACAGTGTGTGGTTTCCTATCACCGATTTTCCAAACTGCTATGCAATGAGGTATAAAATTTTCGCGTTCTGTACTAATAATAGCCGCAACTTCTTTGCCAACAGGTAAATCTCCTAAAATGTTACCGTGGGTTGAGCGAGACGTGTGCTGAAATTTAATAAAGGCCTGATCGGATGGTTCCCTACTTAATCGTTTAAAACATTCGATAAACGGATTGACGTTATGTAAAAAGTTAGTTATGCAAATAATTACCTCCTTATCAAGGTTCATATTTGCGGCTATTTGTTCGCGTTCGTTTGTATCGTTAATGTAAAGGCCTAAATTATTTACGCTACCAGTGTAAGCTAAATCAAAAACTCTATGATAGACTCGACCTTGAATTTTCAGAAAAGATATTCCCGTTGGTTGTTGGTACCCGTGAGAAACGCCTAAGGCACTGAAGGCAAATAAATTATTGTACGCTCGCGGCCTACTCAGAAACGACGAGTGAGAGTAAAACTCCTCGGTTAACGCCATGAAATTTTGTATGTTGTTGGCGCCCGATCCACAACACCATTGTTTTCTAGGTTTTTCTTCTTCAAACAGACGCGCATTACAAGTTGGACACCTAAAAGTGTCCGAAGAAGGCAAGGACGTTTTTTTTAAAGAAAATAATTTTATTACGTTTAATTCAGCGTCCCTCTTCTGTGCTGTTAGGTTTTTAGATTGACGTAGCGGTATATCAATATGGCGGCTGTTTTTATTATATTTATCAGCGGCTAATTGATTTATTTCAGGGTTCTGCTTGGTATAACGGGCTACAGAATCGCGATTAATTTCTGGATTTTCCGTTGTGTATTTTTTTACGGCATCGCGATTAATTTCTGGATTTTCCGTTGTGTATTTTTTAACGGCATCGCGATGAATTTCTGGATTTTCCGTTGTGTATTTTTTAACGGCACCGCGATGAATTTCTGGATTTTTTTTATTATATTTTTTAACGGCATCGCGATTTATTTGTGGGTTTTTTTTAATATATTTTTTAACCGCATCCAAATGGGCGTTATCTTTAGTAGATTTCCTGCCACGTTTTAGTTTTTTGGGTCGACCCATCTTTGTTGACGCCACATGGGTGTCAACAGTATCCACGATCAGTTCTGAAAACATGTTTTGTAGAACGACAACTGGTTTTTCGATTACGTCTGTTGCCACAGCCACCGGTATTTTATTAGATTTAGGGGTATCTGCGACAAGAAACGTTTCTACTACCGGTTGATATTCAAGCAATATCGATTGTGATTCTAATTCTGATAATTGACTCTCTGTTGATGGGCATTCAAAGGCTATTATGGACTCTACAAAATTTTCTGTAGTATTATGATTGATAACGCGTAGTCTGTGCATTGAATACTGACCTACACCTGAATTTCGCATTAACAGCAATCTGGCTAATTCGCGAATCGTTTTACATTTAAACAGTCGTGCAACTCCGGATGTAGAATATTGATTATTTTCGTCTACTGCATGACTGTTAAATAAATAGTATGCCCCATCAAATCTCCAAAAAGAGACCGTGTAGTCTTGCCCGGTAAATATTATATTATCCGTCTGATTGTTGTGGTTTCTATTGAAAACATCGGATTCAATCGTGTTTGCAAGTGTTAGAATGCCTAATTCACTTTCTAAAATTTGAGGATATAATCCATTTGTAATCCAATTGGCGTTCATATTTTGAATTTGAGCTCTATTGTTTCCGACGACAATCTCCGTAGGCAAATCGTCGGGGTTCAAATATATGATACCCTCCGGTAGAAATGGCCTAAGCGACATATATAACGTGCTTCCACTTTGGAGAATGACATCGATATCATGACAAGTCAGATTTCGATGTCTGCAAACTGACAATACTGACGCGCAAGCGGACATTGCCACGCATTGAGCGTTATCACCTTCATAATCACCTTGATGTTTTGTTCCTAAAACATTAACAAAAATACAAGGTCAAATGCTAGGTAGCTAATTACAAAGTTACCACCTTTTGTTAAGGCAAAGCGTCTTTTTTGTCCCCCTTGATTGCAGACAGCCCGCTGACAGACAGACGAAAATAGAATAGGCAAAAATACACTTAAGTATATATATTTAGTAGGGGAGCTTCCTTTTATTATTTGTTATCAAAGCGGCAACTGAAATCATATTATTATGATCATGAGCATACAGCCCGCTAACAGACAGATGGACGGACGGACGAACAGGTTTTTACCCTTCAGGTACGGCATCCTAAAAAATAATGTTTGTATGTTTCTTGAAATTAATATGGTGTCTCTTTTAAGCATTATTTATAATGATGATCAGTACTTATGTAGGTCAGTTTTCTAAAACATAAAAACATTCAAAACAAAAAAAAAAAAAAACAGCTTTATATTAGCTGACCGATGATGAAACTGCTTTTCTATTCTTTGTTGTTGATAATTATGTACTTACCTACTTAAATAAATCAAACATTAATTTGTGATAGCATATAATTATTTGATAATTAGATGACCTATGAGATTATTTATTTACACTTCAATAATTATTTCCTGACCCTGCTGGACCTGCAGTCTCGACATTAGTAACGACACTATCGCAAACTTGCGATTGTTAAATACTAACGAAAAAATTAGGTTCAAAAACGACGCTTGCGAGAAACGTAAGTCTCTATATCCAAGTTAGCGAGCAAAGGGTTAAACTTTCCATCGCAGGACAACGATTTAAGCGGAGGGGGGGAGGGGATAGGGGGATACCTCCTGTATCACCCCACCCGTCGGAGCCCCATGGTTATGGAGATATTCATGGTTAAAGTTTTGAGGTCAGAATAGCGATTTAGAACCTGCTACGAATCAACATCTCTAAATTATGTTTGTAAACCTGAATCCCTGCAACCTGGTGAGATACAGTTGCCTACATTAAGAGCAAATACGTCGAGACTTGTAATAATGTGTACTTGGGTAGTGGAGGTTGTAAATGGTAGGTTTAAGAGAGATTATAAACTAATAATAAGAAATGATTTCAGCAACAATGACGCTACCCATCTAATAACTGATTTTCGAATAGCCAGCCCCCCATGATAAATGCTTTCCATTTACCTATTACAGATAGACCAGATGTCTCTTGAGCGTGCCTTGCAAAAATTAAATGAAACCAACACATTAGCTGATTTTATTATTGAAAATAATATTAATGTAAGAAGCATCATCTTTTATTAGCATTCATGCTGGTATTCTTCTAAATGAGTTCCCAGTGATGACATAATCTGATTTAATTTTATTTGCGTTGGGAACTTATCAGCTAAAGCTCTTATTACGGAGAACATAATATAAGGCAAAATGGTATTTTTTAAATGGAAGTTTGCCGTGATGTTGAGCCTACCAGATTTTGAGGGTGAAATGTTTTTTTATTTAGGGCAAGAATACAGTCAAAACACCGTAGTGGGAAAGTATATTACACATTTATATTTTATTAAATATCCAGAATCCACGGTTATTACTGTAACTGTATAATTGGAAAACGTACCGTGGGTTGCTGTGCTAACATCATGACTATTGTTTGGTATATGGGGTTGGCTGGACATCAACAAGATATTTCAGCACCTGCCTCCTTCAGATCTCTGCGACAATCAAGTCATACTTATTGTTGCTGTTAGGGGACCTGAAAATAACTACACTTTTATGACAGACGTGTCATAAAAGTGTAGTTATTTTCAGGTCCCCTTGTGACAGATGACCGATCTCGAAGGGGTTCATCATCTTCCTGCCCTTATCCCATTTTACTTGGGGTCGGCGCAACACGTTTTCTTCTTCTACTCTCCCCTATATCGAAAGGGTTCATCATTATAATTATTATATTACTTTCCTTGGAGTTCATTGAATAACGATTTAGTCACTCGAACGTCCCGGGCTCTTTTGACACTCTTTACATTATTTAAATGGACTGGTAAATGTGGCGACACCTGGGGGAGGCCTATGTCCAGCAGTGGATGTCTTTTGGCTGAAATGATGATGAAGATGGACTGGTGATGTTCTGCTACATCATTAAGTAATTCTTTTGATTTTTGACCGAATTTGACCTTTGATTTTGTCAGATGAAATAGTTTGACAGCTGTCAACGCTGTCATGAACGTTTCTTTAAACGCAGTTATGATGCGAGGTGGTGTATTTTCATATTCTAATAATTATTAATCTGTACCACAGAACATAATTATATACTCTAGCGAGATCTGTACTAAATGGGACCAAATGGCAACTATACCGCATCAAACTAAAAAAGGTAAAAATTTCAGTTAAGACCCAAAGTTTACAAAGGGGAGGGGGTGAGTGGGGGAGGAGGGCTACCCCTCAGTACAACTCCCATTTCTCGGAGGCCCATGGTTTCCGAGATATCCATGATCAAAGTTTTGAGATTAGAATAGCGCTAAAACGCGAAACGGGTACAAATTTTGTGTCGTTTGATAGGGGAAGGGTGAGGGGGTGGTGCCCACTGTGCCCTGGCACCACTCCCATGTAAAGGCGACGCACCATTCTTATAATAATAATCAACGCATGTACTCCATGACGCGCGCTCGCTTCGCTCGCATAATACATAACACTAATATCTTCTGTCCCCGAAGTGCCGGGCCTCCGCCGGCCTCCTTCGTCGGCCTACGGCCCGGTGCCCATGCCGCCCATATAGGATACGTAGTACAAAAATATGAACTTCCTAAGCAACGGGTCATAATGGAAATTCTATCCCTAAAAAAGAATAAAGGTACAGTTACACATGCTCAAAAATAGTATGCTTATTAGCATGCCTAAAATGAGCATGCTGTTGGAACTCAATACATTTGCTTCTATTAAGCATGCTTATTATAAGCATGCTTTTTAATAAGATAATAAGAACATGACAGATAATAATAAGAACATGGATTTAGAACCAAATGGAACTTTCCAGACAAGTTTCAAAGTCTTCTCGTCACCCCAGCGAGCCATTTTTGGCGAGAAATCGGCGCCTGTTCCTGCAGCGACGATCGGAATACTACTAACAAGCATGCTCAATAAGCAGACCTGTCCACACGTGCTTAAACCACGCCCCCCGCCACCCGCGCCGCAGGTAGCATGCTCAAAAATCGCACGCCTGTCGATTTTTGAGTATGCTCGAAATAAGCATGCTTATTTTGAGCAAGGTATGGACACACGTGCTTGTAAGCAGCAAATGCTCGGTTGAAGCATGCTTTCGTGCTTTAAATAAGCATGTGTAACTGTACCTTTACGTAAATCGGATCATAAATCTCAGTAATCGTTGTACCTAGATAAAAAAAATATACCAATCGAAGTGAGAACTTCCTCCTTTTTGAAGTCGGTTAAAAAATATGAACTTCGAAATCGTTGTTCTGCAATGGAAAGTTTTAAACCCAAGACAATTTTATGCCTTTACAAAATCTCCTTAAATATGGGGAAAAATAGAGAACATGGTTCAGTAAAAATAATTAGTTTACTTGTAACTGAAACTGAGAATATAAGCCTTATTTTGAAGTCACTATTTTTCATGAAAACTCGTCTTGTAAGGTTACAAAGGTGTAACAAAGTTAAATAAATTATTAAATATTTAAGGAAACTAAAATTTGCCTCCTTGCAACATTTGTTTAGTGTTAAACTTGTCAATTCTTTCGTGACGTTTTGACGTTTGTTTACATAAAGTCAACTAACAATATTGTTTTATTAAGCATTTTTGATTGATAGCCAAGAGTACAGTACTTCTGCTAACCTCTTTGTGGCTAAAGCTGCGACCCAACTGGATATACAAGTTCTACATTCAATAGGTAGCTAGCAGCTGCTATTGTTGTGTTGAAGTTTCTGTGAACAATTCTCTTGCTATTCCGTCAGGATACAGAAATACCTAAGCAGATTCAAGGGATTTTTCATTATAATCACGCTGATTTCGTGTGTCGAACCATACCAAAGCTATCGAAGTATCGGAGGTAGCATGTAGCGAGCTGTTCACACTAAAGACCTCTGGCCTCCGAAGGGCTGGGGACTATGATAAAGGAATGACAATGTGTATTATTATAATTGCAGTGTTCCAATATTCCATATTACCATAACAAAGTTTTTGGAAATACACAGCAGACACAAAAAAATGCTTGTGTAAGTACAAGATAATTCCAAAATATTCAATATGTACAAAGGTTTGAATCTTGTCAACCCATCTTCAAATCACAGAACCATTTAACTAAAAGGAATAGAAGAGTTTTCTATTACATTTTTGAATTATCCAAACCTGTTATGTGTAAAATGAAACTCTTTCAAAATAGAAATAACTCAAACATGTGCAAAGTCATTTGTAGAATTACCGTACCTATACATAATCTAAATATTTAGATGTTGTACCTACTATTTAGGAAAGTAGTTACACCATGAGAAGTTCCTAAAAAAAATTACATCTCATTCTTCCCATATTAAAAATGCATTCTGATATTTTTATTAATTCTATGGTTGATTTTCACGTTAGTATTTCAACAATTTATAATTTTGTTTTGTTTGAAGAAAGTACCTATTTTTGTATTTGATGCAGATGTTTGTACGTAGGCCATGTTTAGTTAAATTAAAGTTGTAAAATGTTTTGGTGATAATAATTGTATGTACCTAGGTACCTTTTGATCAACAGTAATATTTTTTGTATTGTAAAGATGATAATTGTATTGCTTAGTTAGATAATTGATATGTGTAAGTATCAGTTATTGTCTTGTTTTGACTTAAGATAAGTAGATACTATACTTACTGTTATTTATAATTATCATGCCATTGTACCTATTATGAGTTAGATGGAATGTGTTCTGCAAATAAATAATTGTAATAAAAGGTTTTGATTGTTTTTGGTTAAGTAATTTAAAATCAAATGTTGAAAGTATGTTGTATGTGTGTACTTACCTATTATGATCCTAATTGGATTGAAATAAAATTATATTGTTTGATAGGTATTTAGTAGAATATTTGAATGTATTTGATATCTACACTAATATTATACTTAAAAAGGAAAACTTTGTTTGGTTGTAATGAATAAGCTTAAAAGCAACGACCGTTTCTAAAAATTCTTTCACCATTCGAAAGCTACATTATCCACGAGTAACATAGGCTACTTTTTATCCCTGCACTACTTTCTATCACCGAGTGCGAGTGCGGCGCTCCGGACCAAACAATGCTCCACCTGCTGGAGTGGCCTAGATGTCCTCATACATGCACCCTTGACGACCTGAACAGCGCCTCTGCGCTGCATTAAGCGTGGCTACCGACTGGGCCCAAACCGTATGAAGTGGAATCAATACGAAAAGAAGATCTCTGTATTCCCACAGGAACGGGATCTACGCGGGTAAAACCGTGGGACGTCCGCTAGTTATATATACTTACCTAAAGTTGAAAATAAGAATCGATTAGGTACAGTTTTACTTAATGTTTTATTTTTATTTACTTATGTGAATCCTCTTCTGAACAATGAAATATAAGCGACGCCTATTCACACATACGTCCGGAATTTATATAACTATGGCCTCGTTCCCACTACCTATGTCGTGACAACAGATAATCGTGTAGTTTTAAGGCCTCAGCCTCGAATTTGCGGGCAGCGGGGCGGCGGCGGCGGCGCGGGAGCGGCAGGATCTTATGCGTACAATCAAATGGACCAGTTCTCGGAATACAGATTACAGCGGCGCGGAAGCGGGCAACGAGCGGTGCACTCCATACAATTCGCGCCGCCGCCGCTGCCGCCCCGCTGCCCGCAAAATTCGAGGCTGAGGCCAAGTGTCGTGGGTTGTTTCTTGGAGGTGTTCACATTAGGGCGACACGATTATACCTATGTCGTTTACAAGTTTTTCCAACTAAAAACCAACGATACCTAAATTAATTGTCACGACTTAATGGGAACATTAATATTCAGTAGTAATGTATTATGGACTAAAACTTACCAGAAATCAGACATTCTGCATGTTCTCCAGCTCTGCGACGCGACACACTTAATAAGTTTTCAGTACTTGCTCGTTTCATGTTGTAAATTAATTATTTTGATAAAAACTACTAATAGCAACTTGAAACGATCAGAAAGAATGATAAACAGACGCTACCTTTTGCCGCTCTTTTCATATTTTTTTTCAATTCACTGCTACGTTATCTATGGTCTAGGCTCTTTGACTCTTTTTTCAAATAAATCAAATGATTATATTTCCTCGATCAATAAAATATTAATTACTATTTTTTTTAGACTTTTTTATCAGTAAAACTTTATTTTAAAAGTTTGTTTTTTAAACAAACAAAAACCGTGGACCAACTCGCTGTCCGCCATGATAGTCTATAGAATATCTGTGGTGCTGTGGCGTGATGTTCCAAATTATCTGTCAAATTGTAATAGCAAATTAGCAATATTTAGTTAGAAATTGATCACAAATATCCTGTGACTAAGTGTTGTGTAATTGGTTATAAAAACGTAGGAATTCACAAATTCCCAATAAATCCTAGTGTATAGAAGAAAGTGGATAGCTGCCGTAAGGATTAAAAACTTTGAGCATATTAGAACGACGAGGATAGGTCGAGATCATGTTCATGAAAATGATTATCAAACATTATGTGTCACTACTGGTGAGTGTTATAAACCTCATAAATAAGATAATAAGAATAAGATAGTCTGTATATATCTAGATACATAACATAACATTATTATAGTTGTTCATCTTGTTTCAGGATTGCCTTGTGCACACAAATTTTTAAAGAAAGATGCAGTACCGAGTCTCTTTCCATGGAACCAGAAAACATTATCAGCCAATGCTCGAGCAAAAGATGGAAGAAACATTCAAACGAATCTTTTTAACACCTTTCAAGTAAACATCCTAGTTCAAGACAGTCACCCACAGCCTTCAACGTCTACACATCCTCAGCCATCTACTTCTCTTGATACATCTGTTGATTGTGGTAACAATGACAATAGCAAAACATCAGTTGTTACTCAGACTGCCACAATGCTGTCTCTAATTTGTTTTGTCAACATTACTGCCTATGGCAAATCATCTGAAATACAGGTGGTCTGGGGTAAGTGGAGTTTCTACTGAAGATCAGTTCATCATGATGCTTATAAAACTTCAAACATCGAGTCCCGATCTTGAACTATCAAAAATGTTTGGTGTCGGTAAGACACAAGTGTCGAACATAATTATAACATGGGTTAACTTTGTCAATGACTTATGATCAGGCCTCAAAGGGACCTTGTTATTTTTTACATGCCTGCAGAATACAAACAAAATAAAATGCAACAAGGGTGATTATAGATTGCACAGAAATACCTATTACAAAACCAAGTGACCCAAAATCACAGCAAATTACTTTTAGTTCCTATAAAAATAAGAATACAATAAAGTTTTTAGTGGGGTCTACCCCTGGAGGATTGTTACCTTATTGTTCAGAGGGTTTTGGAGGATCAATTATTAGTGATCGAGAAATGATGGAAAGGAGCAACCTGATAAAATTGTGCGATGAAGGAAATAGCAGACCGGGGTTTTAATGTTTAGGACCTTTTTGCATCGAAGGCCATTGGTATAAATATTCCTAGTTTTTTAAAAGGAAAAGCTCAATTGCCAGGTCTTGCCCTTTTACATGATAGGAAAATAGCTTCACAACGTGTAGGTAGGTACATAAAGAAAGAAAGAAAGAAAGAAAAAATATTTATTTGTCGCCACAATACAATTACAAACAAAATTAAATCCAGTAAACATCAACTAATTTAACTAAAATTAAAAAAAAAGAATAGTTACAAAAAAGAAAAACAACAGTAAGTACATATAGAACGCTTAATTGGCTTTTCCTTTAGCATCAAAAATATTTTTCATAATTATGTTTAATGTTATGCAATTTCCGAGAGTGTATTGTAAATAAAACTCTTATATAACTTTTATCTGTTTTTATTATATTATAACAATCCTTAGACAAATATTTATTTATAATTTCAGCCTTCATTTATAATGATTGTAAAAGTAATCTTAAAATGTACCTAAAATATTATATTCTGTAATATTTCTCAGGATCTATCCAAGTGATCAAGTGGATTTTTGTTTTTACTTGAGGTACTTACCTACTTTATAGGTACATTTTTTTGGTGTACTTAACTATATTTTATGAGTAATTGTTAAATAATAAAATATTACTGACAGCAGTGGGTACTGGCCGAGGCTAAAAAGCATAATATATTATGTGGTTTTCGCGGTTTTCGGACATTCAAGGTGAAGGTCAAAATGGCAGGTGTACCATAGCGAATCAAATTATACAACTTACCCTAAAAATCTACCATAAATGTACTGTTCTGTACCTAGCTCTGAAAACTCTGTACCTCTTTCAGAACGGAGTTATTTCAAATTTAAAATACACCTGCCATATTGACATCAAGATGGCGGGTGTTCTATAATATTTTATTATTTAACAATTACTCATAAAATATAGTTACACCAAAAAAATGTACCTATAAAGTAGGTACCTCAAGTAAAAACAAAAATCCACTTGATCACTTGGATAGATCCTGAGAAATATTACAGAATATAACATTTTAGGTACATTTTAAGATTACTTTTACAATCATTATAAATGAAGGCTGAAATTGGATAGATGGCGTATCACCCAGTTGAAGGAGGAATTGAAAAAACGAGGAACAACGCAACAAGTAAAGAAAGCGGAGCTTGTCGAAAGCTACAATAGATTTAACATTTTATTGACTTTTAGCTGTTTTCTGGGCAATATTATGGTTCTACAAGTTGTAAAATAAACTTCACTCACTAACTTTTTGCTTTTTAATGATCTAATACTAAACAAACTAAGGTAATACATCATTTGTTAAAATGTTACAAAATGTATAGTTATTTGAAAAGTAAGTAGGTACCAATTCTTCTATGTTCATGTCTGGAATAAGATCAAAGCTGGTAGATGGCAGTGGTTCGTTTGATAATAAAGGGATTGATTATAAGCAACGCCTTGCATTTCTCTGTTGCAATCGCTCAGTTCGAGCTGAGGTGACACTGTGATTCATTCCAACAAAATATAGAGGGCACAGCAGATTTCTTCAAAATTTTGCGTTGGAGTGGAAAGCCTGAAACAATATTGGGTGATGTTAATACTTGGCTTAGATCAGTGCGGCTTAAATTCCCCATGAGCGAACGTTGACTTGAAGTGGGAGAAACCTAGTCAACGTTCGACCCTTGTTTCTCCCACACATTCAAATTATTAATAAAAGACCGAATTAATAATAGGTATCGTACTAACCTGTCGCCTTAGAAGTGGTCTCGTAGTCTGTTTCGTTGAAATGTTTCCCACTTAACCTCGAAAAATTACTTGTTCTGATTTTTTTTAGTTTCAGCGCCTTTTCCCACTTTCTCTTCATGCGCAAATTTCTTGGAAATCTGACAACGCCTATTTCTTTGCATCCAAAGGCTACACAACGACCCATAATACCTATTGAAAAAAGTCACAAAATATTAAAATATTGTTCAATTTCTATGGAGATAAAAAACAGTTTGTTTGTAGCCAACGTACAGCGCCCTCTACGTGGAACTATTTGACAGTCTTCCCCATTGACTTCCTTCCATCCATTCCATGTTCTTTTTTTTATTATTTAGATGTGTGAAAGCGATTATTCTAATCGATTCTTTTTTGTAAAATTCGATTAAGTATATTTTTTTTTTTAAATTCAGTAAAAACTAAAAAGATTAAGTACTAAAATAAATAATTTTAAAATGAATTAACTATTTGATTTTATACCAAGGAGTTGTAATTTCGCCTCAAATCTTTTTTGCAAACTTATTTATTTATTTATTTATTAAAACTTTATGCACAAGTAGTAAAACCGTACAAAGGCGGACTTAATAGTCTTGGGCATTTTCTACCAGTCTACCTTAGGGTGATGCAGAGACATTTTACAGTAGGTGAAAAACAGAAACAAAAATTAGAAAAGAAATAAAGATTTCATTACGAGTATCGATTAGGCTGAATGCAACTTTTTAATCGTAATTATGATACCTACTTGGGTTTACGGTAAGCACTATCAAGTGTTATGTTCTTTATAATCTATGGTTATATTGCGACATAATTTTTAGGAATATTTGCCACGACCGCCACGACTTTGTTCGTGTTTTTTATACGAAATTATGAATAATGACAAAAGTAAGAACGCAGGTAGAATAACGATAAACTTGTACTTAAATGTACATTATTCCAGCACATCTAGGTTACCAATTTTTTGAAAGTGTGTACCTAGTATTATGTATTTTAACATATTTGGCAATAGATTTATATTTTATGTACCTATTAAATACTTCGCTCGCCACCTCCCCTCTTCGCTCCACTCAAGACCTGCCTACCACCGAGGAAAAGCTATCGTGACCTTATCCCTACGCTTACGTTACGCTACGTTACGCTACGTACCTAGGCCTTACTACGTACCTACACCTACCTACTACCTACCTTCACCTACCTACTACTTACTTACCTACCTACCTACACCTACCTACTACTTACCAATCACCTACCTTCTATCACCTACCTACCACCTACCTACTACCTCCTGCTACCACTAAAAAACCTTACCCTAAAGTTTGCTTGTCGTCGCCCCTGAGTTACGCTTCACCCACTCAACCTTCGTTACGCTTCACCCACTCAACCTTCGTTACGCTAAGGAGGTCGCCGGCTCGCTTCGCTCGCCACCTCCCCCCTTCGCTCCACTCGGTCTCGCAGGTTCGCTCCACTCAGGACCTACCTACCACCGGAAAGCTATCATGACATTATCCCTACGCTACGGGGGTCGCCGGCTCGCTACGCTCGCCCGCTCCCCCCTTCGCTTTACCGGTACCACCACAGGATAGGCTCCTTTCAATGAATCTGAAAAAAAAATCGTTCCAAGTCTCTTAACTTTCGAGATCCGCCTAAAGGGGGGGAGAAGGGGGGCAAGGGGGGCCACTTTGAAGAATGTTTTTTACTTTACCGAGCCTTCTCTATACGAATATCTAAAAAAAACACGTAAATTCTCTTTATTTGCGAGATCCGTCTAAAGGGGGGGGGGGGGGTGAAGGGGGGCAAGGGGGTCAAATTGGAAAAATGGTTTTTACTTTCCCGAGCCTCCTCTATACGAATCCCTAAAAAAAAACACGTAAAGTCTCTTTATTTCCGAGATCCGCCTAAAAGGGGGGAGAAGGGGGGCAAGGGGGGCCACTTTGAAAAATGATTTTTACTTTACCGAGCCTCCTCTATACGAATCCGTAAAAAAAAAAAAATACGGGTCTTTTAGTTTCCGAGATACGATAGGGAGGGGGGAAAAGGGGGGGTTTCGGACTTTTCCCATACTCACCAGAGTTACTTGTTTACGAATCTGTCAAAATATACCCACCTCCCCATCCAACATCTGGGAGAACAATGATGTCAGTGAGTCAGTCAGTGAGTGAGTGGTAGTTTAGCTTTATATAGTATAACTAGTATTTGCGTGGGTGCGCGAGCTGCGCGCAGCTCGCGGGGCGTGAAGAGGGGGAGAGGGGGAGCTTTGAAAAATGATTTCGACTAACGCATTGCACCTCTCAATGAATCTGAAAAAAAAAAAAAACAATGCAGCTCGCGGTACTACCTACCTACCTACACCTACCTACTACCCACCTACACCTACCTACACCTACCTACACATACCTACTACCTACCTACTACCTACCACCTACCTACCTACTACCTCCTACTACCACTAAAAAAACATTACCCTAAAATTTGCTTGTCGTCGCCCCTGAGTAACGCTTCACCCACTCAACCTTCGTTACGCTAAGGAGGTCGCCGGCTCGCTTCGCTCGCCACCTCCCCCCTTCGCTCCACTCGGTCTCGCAGGTTCGCTCCACTCAGGACCTACCTACCACCGGAAAGCTATCATAACATTATCCCTACGCTACGGGGGTCGCCAGCTCGCTTCGCTCGCCCGCTCCCCCCTTCGCTTTACCGGTACCACCATTTTACTTCCCCGAGCCTCCTATCCTATACGAATTTGTAAACAAAAGAGAAAAAAAAGGGGTGAAGAGGGGGGGGGGGGTGAAGGGGGGAGAGGGGGGGAGTTTCTAAAAATGATTTCGACTAACGCAATGCCCCTCTCAATGAATCTGAAAAAAAAAATGTTCCAAGTCTCTTAACTTCCGAGATCCGCCTTACTACCTACCTACACCTACCTACATCTACCTACTACCTACCTACCTACACCTACCTACTACCTACTACCTACCTACACCTACCTACTACCTACCTATCACCTACCTACCACCTACCTACTACCCCCTCCTACCACTAAAAAAACATTACCCTAAAGTTTGCTTGTCGTCGCCCCTGAGTAACGCTTCACCCACTCAACCTTCGTTGCGCTAAGGAGGTCGCCGGCTCGCTTCGCTCGCCACCTCCCCCCTTCGCTCCACTCGGTCTCGCAGGTTCGCTCCACTCAGGACCTACCTACCACCGGAAAGCTATCATGACATTATCCCTACGCTACGGGGGTCGCCGGCTCGCTTCGCTCGCCCGCTCCCCCCTTCGCTTTACCGGTACCACCATTTTACTTCCCCGAGCCTCCTATCCTATACGAATCTGTAAACAAAACAGAAAAAAGGGGTGAAGAGGGGGGGGGGGGGTGAAGGGGGGGGAGAGGGGGGAGTTCCTTAAAATGATTTCGACTAACGCAATGCCCCTCTATATGAATCTGAAAAAAAATTCGATCCAAGTCTCTTAACTTTCGAGATCCGAAAGGGGGGGGATGGAGGGGGGCAAGGGGGTCAAATTTTCAAAATGGTTTTTACTTCCTCAAGCCTCCTCTATACGAATCCCTAAAAAAAAAACACTTAATTCTCTTTATTTCCGAGATCCGCCTAAAGGGGGGGAGAAGGGGGGCAAGGGGGGCCACTTTGAAAAATGATTTTTACTTTACCGAGCCTCCTCTATACGAATCCCTAAAAAAAAACACTTCAAGTCTCTTTGTTTCCGAGATACGATAGGGAGGGGGGAGAAGGGGGGGGAAAAGGGGGGGTTTCGGACTTTTCCCATACTCACGAGAGTGACTTGTTTACGAATCTGTCAAAATATACCCACCTCCCCATCCACCATCTGGGAGAACAATTCTGTCAATAAGTCAGTCAGTCAGTGGTAATTAAGCTTTATATAGTATAATAACTAGTATTTGCGTGGCTGCGCTCGCTGCGCGCAGCTCGCGGGTCTGCTTACCTACACCTGCCTACTACCTACCTACACCTACACCTACCTACACCTACCTACTACCTACCTACACCTACCTACTACCAACCTACACCTACCTACACCTGCCTACCTACTACCTACCTATCACCTACCTACTACCCCCTACTACCACTAAAAAAACATTCCCTAAAGTTTGCTTGTCGTCGCCCCTGAGTTACGCTTCACCCACTCAACCTTCGTTACGCTAAGGAGGTCGCCGGCTCGCTTCGCTCGCCACCTCCCCCCTTCGCTCCACTCGGTCTCGCAGGTTCGCTCCGCTCAGGACCTACCTACCACCGGAAAGCTATCGTGACCTTATCCCTACGCTACGGGGGTCGCCGGCTCGCTTCGCTCGCCCGCTCCCCCCTTCGCTTTGCCGCTGTACCACCACCGGACAGGTTTCAACGCCCCTCAATAGTTTTATGTAAGAAAAAAAAAAAAAGTGAAAAAAGGGGGGGGAGGGGTTGAGGGGGGAGTCTCGAAAAATTATTTCGATTAACGCAAAGGCCCCTCTAAATGAATCTGAAAAAAAAATCGTTCCAAGTCTCTTAACTTCCGAGATCCGAAAGGGGGGGAATGGAGGGGGGCAAGGGGGTCAAATTTTCAAAATGGTTTTTACTTCCCCGAGCCTCCTTTATACGAATCCCTAAAAAAAAACACGTAAAATCTCTTTATTTCCGAGATCCGCCTAAAGGGGGGGAGAAGGGGGGCAAGGGGGGCAACTTTGAAAAATGATTTTTACTTTACCGAGCCTCCTCTATACGAATCCCTAAAAAAAAACACTTCAAGTCTCTTTGTTTCCGAGATACGATAGGGAGGGGGAGAAGGGGGGGGAAAAGGGGGGGTTTCGGACTTTTCCCATAGGATTGAGAGTTCATTGTTTACGAATCTGTCAAAATATACCCACCTCCCCATCCACCATCTGGGAGAACAATTCTGTCAATAGATCAGTCAGTGAGTCAGTGGTAGTTTAGCTTTATATAGTATAACTAGTATTTGCGTGGCTGCGCTCGCTGCGCGCAGCTCGCGGGTCTGCCTACCTACACCTACCCACTACCTACCTACACCTACCTACTACCTACCTAACTACCTACCTACCTACACCTACCTACACCTACCTACTACCTACCTACACCTACCTACACCTACCTACCTACACCTACCTACCTACACCTACCTACTACCTACCTACCTACACCTACCTACCTACTACCTCCTACTACCACTAAAAAAACATAACCCTAAAGTTTCTCAGTACAGCGGCAAAGCGAAGGGGGGAGCGGGCGAGCGAAGCGAGCCGGCGACCCCCGTAGCGTAGGGATAATGCCTACACCTACCTACCTACACCTACCTACACCTGCCTACTACCTACCACCTACCTACTACCTCCTACTACCACTAAAAGAACATTACCCTAAAGTTTGCTTGTCGTTGCCCTTGAGTTACGCTTCACCCACTCAACCTTCGTTACGCTAAGGAGGTCGCCGGCTCGCTTCGCTCGCCACCTCCCCCCTTCGCTCCACTCGGTCTCGCAGGTTCGCTCCACTCAGGACCTACCTACCACCGGAAAGCTATCATGACATTATCCCTACGCTACGGGGGTCGCCGGCTCGCTTCGCTCGCCCGCTCCCCCCTTCGCTTTGCCGCTGTACCACCACCGGACAGGTTTCAACGCCCCTCAATAGTTTTATGTAAGAAAAAAAAAAAAAAAAAAGTGAAAAAGGGGGGGGGGGGTTGAAGGGGGGGTGAGGGGGGGGTCTCGAAAAATGATTTCGATTAACGCAAAGGCCCCTCTAAGTGAATATGAAAAAAAAATCGTTTCAAGTCTCTTAACTTTCGAGATTCGCCTAAAGGGGGGGAGAAGGGGGAAAAGGGGGGCCACTTTGAAAAATGACTTTTACTTTACCGAGCCTCCTCTATACGAATCCCTAAAAAAAACACTTCAAGTCTCTTTGTTTCCGAGATACGATAGGGAGGGGGGAAAAGGGGGGGTTTCGGACTTTTCCCATAGTCACGAGAGTGACTTGTTTACGAATCTGTCAAAATATACCCACCTCCCCATCCACCATCTGGGAGAACAATTCTGTCAGTCAGTCAGTGAGTCAGTGGTAGTTTAGCTTTATATAGTATAACTAGTATTTGCGTGGCTGCGCGAGCTGCGCGCAGCTCGCGGTTCTGTCGAGCTTTTGAGGAGTTTTAGTTACCCTTGTACAATTTTGAGAATCCCTAGGAATCCTTAAATGAATTGGAAAATCCATTAGAGTCCAAGATTTTGTAAATTGTATAAAATCTTTTAAATATTTTTCGCTTCGCTCGCCACCTCCCCTCTTCGCTCCACTCAAGACCTGTCTACCACCGAGGAAAAGCTATCGTGACCTTATACCTACGCTACGGTACCACTTCGCTTTACCGGTACCACAACAGGATAGGTTTCGACGCGTACTACAATATGCTACGGAGGTCGCCGGCTCGCTTTGCTCGCCACCTCCCCTATGTTGCCAGCTAGTCAAAGTCGTCATTCCAAAAGTCTTTACTTCTACTTTCATGTTTTTGGGCAAAATTTGGGAAAACACCCTAAAAATGTTTTTTTTTTTGCAACAGGCAACATTACTTAACGAAATACACAACCGGGACAACACAATCCGGTCAGAAGGTGCCGGTTGTCCCATTTATCGTGTCGAAAATTGGAACTTTTCATCATTTTTCCAAGATGGCCACCACACTGTCCGCCATCTTGTATTTCTGAAAAGTCATAATTTTTCTGAAATATCGAAGATACAAGCTACCGACTGGTATACTTGGTGTTGCCAAGTTTTAACCTTCGGCCCGTCGCGCATCTTTTAATAATGCGGTAAGTCGCGTGGGGTCCCTCAAAACCTCAAGAATAAAACGCCTATAAAACCCCTTAAAACTTGTATCTTTCCAACTATTGTAGCAGTTTCTTATTTATTTATATAATGACAATAAAATCACAAAAAATATATCAAAAATAGTCATTTATTTACTGTTTAAACTTCCAATCTAAAATTAGGAACATACATTTCTCTCTTTGAGATCACATCACAGAAAAAATATTTTTATTCTAACTAAATCAATGAACTTTTAATTTATATTATACCTATATGAGATCACATAAGAACAATCAACATTGTAACATAAAATTTGGCTCGCACCAACAAAAAAAAATTTTTTTCGTTTATTTTTTCGTTCGTCGCGTGGGGTCTTTTACGGCCCTCGCGCCAAAAACACGTCTGTATCTCACTGCGCTGGCGCGCGAACTGAAGTAAGCGGCGATGCGCGCAAACTATAATCTAATTTCGGAGGGTACCTGAAGTACTAAAACTCCTGGATGGTTTTAAATGTGTTAATTTTACATTTTTCTAACACCTAGGCTTTCAAAGACCCCATGCGACGGGCCGAAGGTTAAGTTTGGTAGAACAAAAGAATTCGCCAAAGTCGGCTCTGATCCGAAAATTCAAACCCCAATGACTCTCGGGGTTGCCAGCTGAAAAGAATGAAAATGGTCAAATGTCATTTGAGGCACCCTATTCTTGGAGTTTATGTAAAATTTCCATTCGAAATGTTGTTATTTCCACTATTCATGTTTTTGGGAAAAATCTGGGAAAATACCCTAAAAATGGGGAAATTTTTTGCGTAAGGTAACACTCCACAACAAAGTACACAATCGCTTCATACAACACCATCCGGTCGGGGGATGCCGGCTGTCCCATTTATCGTGTCGAAAATTTGGTTTTTTCATCATTTTACAAGATGGCCGCCACACTGCCCGCCATCTTTTTTTTCTGAAAAGTCATAATTTTCCTAAAATCTCAGGGACATAGGCCACCAACTGGTGTACGTGGTGTTGCCAACTTTTGAGTTTAGTAGAACAAACTAATTCGCCAAAGTCGGGTCTTACACAAAAATTCAAGTGCCAATGGCTCTCGGGGTTGCCAGATGAAAGTGATGAAAATGGTCAAATGTCATTCGGAGGACCTCAATGTTGTCAGCTAGTCAAAGTTTTCTTTCGAATTGTTGTTATTTCTACTTTTCATGTTTTCGGGGAAAATCTGAGAAATTTCCCTAAAAATGAGGATTTTTTTTAAACCAGGCAACACACCTTAACAAATCACATAACCGGTCCATACAACACAATCCGGTCGGGGGATGCCAGCTGTCCCAATTATCGTGTCGAAAATTAGGATTTTTCGGCCTTTTTACAAGATGGCCGCCATAGCATCCGCCATCTTGTTTTTCTGAAAAGTCATAATTTTCCTGAAATGTCAAGAATATAGGCCACCGACCGGTGTACTTGGTGTTGCCAACTTTTGAGTTTGGTAGAACAAACTAATTCGCCAAAGTCAAAAAGTCCCAAAAATTAAAAAGTTTAATATTTTTTGGGGTTGCCAATTAAAACGAACCAAAATGGTCAAATGTCATTTGGGGGACCCCAATGTTGCCGGCTAGTCAAAGTCTCTATTTAAAATGTCATTATTTCTACTTTTCATGTTTTCGGGGAAAATCTGGGAAAATACCCTAAAAATGGGGAAAAATTTTGCACCAGGCAACACTCGTCAACAAAACACACAACCGCTCGGTACAACTCGAACCCGTCTGATGTTGCCAAGTACCCGAAAAATGGATTTGAAAACAATCGAAAAATCCAACATTTTACAAAATGGCCGCCGCAGCGTCTTCCATCTTGGATTTTCACAATGTCATAATTTTTCCTGATTGCCATTGAAATTACCAACAAATTGGCAAACTCTTTGTTGGCGGTTCTAGAATTTGGTAGAAGAAAACAATTCGTCAAAGTCGAGTGAAAAAAGTCGACAATTTCAAAACGTCCTGGCGCGGCGGCCATCTTGTTTTTTTTTTTTTTTTTACTTTTTTTTTAAATGATTTTACATTTCGTATAGGACCTCTGAGTCGAAATTCATCCAAGTCTTTCCCCCATCGAAACCGGAAATGGACTCGCCCACCATCTTGGATTTGAACTTTCCCTATAATTTTCCTCTACTCGATTGGTCAGATAACACATTTTTGCAAAACATACCCCTAACCCATCTCTCACCCATTCCGAGAAACGACATGTCAATCAGTCAGTCAGTCAGTGGCTTTGTAGTTTTATATAACTATAACTAGTATTTGCGTGGGTGCGCGAGCTGCGCGCAGCTCGCGGGGCGTGAAGAGGGGGAGAGGGGGCGCTTTGAAAAATGATTTCGACTAACGCATTGCACCTCTCAATGAATCTGAAAAAAAAAAATTTCAATGCAGCTCGCGGTACTACCTACCTACACCTACCTACTACCTACCTATACCTACCTATACCTACCTACACCTACCTACACCTACCTACACCAACCTACACCTACCTACTACCTACCTACACCTACCTACTACCTACCTACACCTACCTACACCTACCTACACCTACCTACACCTACCTACACCTACCTACACCTACCTACTACCTACCTACTACCTACCTACACCTACCTACTACTTACCTATCACCTACCTCCTACTACCACTAAAAAAACATTACCCTAAAGTTTGCTTGTCGTCGCCCCTGAGTTACGCTTCACCCACTCAACCTTCGTTACGCTAAGGAGGTCGCCGGCTCGCTTCGCTCGCCACCTCCCCCCTTCGCTCCACTCGGTCTCGCAGGTTCGCTCCACTCAGGACCTACCTACCACCGGAAAGCTATCATGACATTATCCCTACGCTACGGGGGTCGCCGGCTCGCTTCGCTCGCCCGCTCCCCCCTTCGCTTTACCGGTACCACCATTTTACTTCCCCGAGCCTCCTATCCTATACGAATCTGTAAACAAAACAGAAAAAAGGGGTGAAGAGGGGGGGGGGGGTGAAGGGGGGGAGAGGGGGGGGGAGTTTCTAAAAATGATTTCGACTAACGCAATGCCCCTCTCAATGAATCTGAAAAAAAAAATGTTCCAAGTCTCTTAACTTCCGAGATCCGAAAGGGGGGGGATGGAGGGGGGCAAGGGGGTCAAATTTTCAAAATGGTTTTTACTTCCTCAAGCCTCCTCTATACGAATCCCTAAAAAAAAAACACGTAATTCTCTTTATTTCCGAGATTCGCCTAAAGGGGGGGAGAAGGGGGGCAAGGGGGGCAACTTTGAAAAATGATTTTTACTTTACCGAGCCTCCTCTATACGAATCCGTAATAAAAAAAAAATACCGGTCTCTTAGTTTCCGAGATACGATAGAGAGGGGGGGGAGGGGGGGCAAAAAGGGGGGGTTTCGGACTTTTCCCATACTCACCAGAGTTACTTGTTTACGAATCTGTCAAAATATACCCACCTCCCCATCCACCATCTGGGAGAACAATTCTGTCAATAGATCAGTCAGTCAGTGAGTGGTAGTTTAGCTTTATATAGTATAACTAGTATTTGCGTGGGTGCGCGAGCTGCGCGCAGCTCGCGAGGCGTGGAGAGGGGGAGAGGGGGCGCTTTGAAAAATAATTTCGACTAACGCATTGCACCTCTCAATGAATCTGATAAAAAAAAAATTCAATGCAGCTCGCGGTACTACCTACCTACACCTACCTACTACCTACCTATACCTACCTACACCTACCTACACCTACCTACACCTACCTACACCAACCTACACCTACCTACTACCTACCTACACCTACCTACACCTACCTACACCTACCTACACCTACCTACACCTACCTACACCTACCTACACCTACCTACACCTACCTACACCTACCTACACCTACCTACACCTACCTACACCTACCTACTCAACCTTCGTTACGCTTCACCCACTCAACCTTCGTTACGCTAAGGAGGTCGCCGGCTCGCTTCGCTCGCCACCTCCCCCCTTCGCTGCACTCGGTCTCGCAGGTTCGCTCCACTCAGGACCTACCTACCACCGGTGTACGAGCTCACTCGACAATTTATGCTGACGCCCGCGATCACGCCATGTACTTACATTTATACATTATTGCATGCGCATTACTGTAATTATAGTTAGTTCAATAAAGCCGCTTGGTGACTACACATGTCGGGCCTTTTCTTCCACATTACACACATAAGAAATCCCGGCGCACATTGCACCTCCGCGGTAGGACTCCACATATTTTGGTCCTTCGAGACTCTAAGTGAAGTGTGAGAGAAAGTGTCTTCATCAATAGCGAATCGGCTCGACTGGCCTCCCACAAGCGGGTCTCACCAGTCAAGTTGAGAATGCGCACACATTGGTGACGGGCATCTACTCACGCGGAACTAACAGAACCAGTTGACAGTGACACACAAGTCCAAAACGTATTCTTCTATCAGTGACAGTGATTATGACATACAACTAGTTTCTTCAACACATCTACAATGGAAGGGCTACTACAACGTCAACAAATTATTGCTGAAACTGTACAGAAGATTTCTACAAACATCAAGAAAGATTCTGCAATTCGGAAAACTGCCGAGTACACAAGAAAACGGCTAGTGACACTTGAAGAATTGTGGGATGAATTCGACAACAATCACATAAAACTAACAGTGCTTTGTGATGACAAACACGAGTACATTCAGTCTGGTGCTTACCTCTCCGTGAAAGAGCTCTACACAGCTACATGTGCTCTGCTGATAGACATGAAACAGACCGAAGCCATGGCTAAACAAGGTACAAGTAGTCAAGGTGACGAACAACACAATTTCAGCACGGAAGAGAGAGGTATGTTATCCAAAACTGATGAGCTAATTAGTCAACAACGAACAAACTTTCGAGCTTTTTCAAGAGTCGTACGAGGTATTGACATTAACACTATCTCAGAAAAATGGGAACTACAAGACAAACTGCAGATGATACAGGCGCGCTGGAAAACTATTGACGATCAACACTGGCAAATAGATAATCTATTAATCGGCACGGAACTGGATTATGAACAGGAGTACGCAGACCATGAAAATATTTACGAAGCCATCAAGAGACAACTAAACCAAAAACTTAGCCACACATCTCACCAACAACAAACCATGCCGAAATTGGAGATTCCGGCATTTAATGGCAACTATGCTCAATGGCCAACTTTTAAGGACCTCTACTCAGAAGCCATCCACATCAATCCAACGCTGAGCAAAACACAAAAAATGCAGCACCTCAAGGGCAAACTGAAAGGTGAGGCAGAGCGACTAGTGCAGCATCTCAACGTCTCAGCTGATAATTACGACGCATGCTGGGATATACTCACCCGAAGGTACAACAACATACAGCTGCTATTCACAAAGCAATGTGCGCAGTAAATTGGAGTATAATGCAATTGTATGGGATCCTCCGGAGAAGTTATATACTCTAATGGTTGAAAAAATTCAGAGGAAGTTTTGCCGTTATATATATAAACGCACCTACGGATACTACCCATTTTTGTACCCTTCTTTGTTTGTGTCGGGAATGATCGGACTGGATACTTTGCAGCTCAGGCGCAAATTAATGCTTATTATACATTATTATTTGTTAATAAACAGTACTATAGATAATCCGTCGGTAAGAGAGCATATCCATCTGTTTGTTCCGCAGCAATACATGCGTGGTGTAGGACGACGGCGGCATCAACTTCTTGCATGCCCTCCGGAATGGCGGACCCGTAAGGCTAATAACGGCCCAACCGCTAATGCAATTGGTCTCATTAATCGTTACCTTGACAGCAATCCAGATGCCGACATATTTGTGGATAATATTAACACTTTAAGGAAACATGTATTGTCATTTTTAAACCATTAATTTGTACTGTACATTCTGATCCTGTACATTTGTATTTTATGGTTAAGTAAGACTGTACTGGTTTGGACGTTGCATTGCATATTATTTCTTGACATAATTAATAGGAATTTTCGATTTTGTTTTAATTTACTTGTTTTGCTTATGACACCATCTGACATTGGTTTTTATTTTTGTTTTATTTTTATTTCTGAATTGTTGTGAATGTAAGATATAATTTGACAATGTAATACATTGTAATATGACTATTGTTAGCTTTTAAGCGTTTTGGTGGAAAACTGTGAGCTTAAAAATGTATTTCTGTAAATAAATAAAAATAAATAAAGCAAATCCAAATATTCTTAAGCCAGCCGACTGCACACAAACATTCTGCTCAAGAACTGAAAAACCTCCACGACACGACCTTGGAAACGATTCACGCCATACGCAATCTCGGAGTCGACACCACTACGTGGGACCCGTTTTTGGTGCACATACTTACAGGAAAAATGGATGCAGAAACCTACAGTTCGTACATGGAGTGCCGAAGGGCACCACGAAATCTGCCTTCATTCGACGAACTTATGGCATTTCTGGAGAGCAAGTTTACAGCTCTCGAGCCAGTCAACAGGAAAAATAACAAGACAGAATCCACGAAACATGAGGCCAAGAACATGGACAACAGTGAGGGCAAAGAATTTTCTTCAAAATACTTTCCTAAGAAGTTCGACAACAGGGCAAAGACCTATCATGCTCGATTTGAAAGAAAATGTCCATTATGCAAGTCGGACCACATATTGGTTTCTTGTAAAACATTCCAAGATATGGCGCCAGAAGATAAAATAAATACAATTGCACAATTGAAAGTCTGTGAGAATTGTTTGTACTGCCATAATGAAAAACAATGCAATTCCGCGAAAACATGTAAGGTGTGCAATAACAAGCATCATACGACGTTACATGATGCTATACAACAAAAGGCTCAACATACGATTCCTGCTAATAACATGACACTTAAAAGCGTTCCGACAGTATCGCAACAACATAAATCACATCACGTTAGTGGGAATGTGAACGAAGTTCTACTAGCCACAGTTGAACTGTATGTTATGGCTGAAAATGGAGTGCCTACAAAACTAAGGGCTCTACTTGACCAAGGTTCCCAAATCAATTTGATTACGGAATCAGCTGCTCAGCGATTGGGACTTCACAGGCGCAAACAAGATGCAATCGTCTCAGGAGTTGGCATCTCGAACAACAAAAGCCACGGAACCGTAGTACTTACTTGCAACTCCATATACCAAAACTTCACCTTTACTTTTGAGGCGCTTGTCATGACAAGAATGCTGAACAATTTACCCAATTACACGTTTGAGCGCCAACAGTGGACACATTTAGAAAACATCAGTCTCGCGGACCCTAACTACAACATTTCCAGGCCAGTTGACATTTTACTGGACGCTGGAGTTTACGCACAAATAATCATGGATGGGATTCTGCGAGGACCTATACATGCGCCAATAGCTCAACAGACAAAGGTCGGATGGGTTCTATTTGGCAACACCACAACATATCAATGCCATGCAGTGCTTAACAACCTGGAAGACATTTCGCGGTTCTGGGAAGTAGAAGAAATAACTGAACAGTCTGCAACGCTGACGTCAGACGAACAATATTGCGAAAACTTATACGCAACTACAACTATCAGGAAGTCTGACGGCAGATATGAGGTCAGAATACCCATGAAACAGGGATTCGAGAGACAGTTAGGTTCTTCAAAACCGCAAGCATTGGCACAATTTCGACAAATGGAGAAACGGTTAGCCAGAGACCAGTCTATTGCTGACAGTTACAAGGCATTCATGGCCGACTATTTATGTCTCAATCACATGAAACAAAGTTTAATTCCACTGGAACCAAGTTGCTTTCTACCACACCACGGTGTCATGAAATTGGACTCTACTACTACAAAACTCCGAGTTGTGTTTAATGCCTCAAACAAAACAACTTCGGGCAACAGTCTTAATGAGCTAATGGAGTGTGGGCCAAACCTTCAACAGGACCTACAGGCATTAATCCTACGGTGGAGGGGGTTCCAATTTGTATATTCCGCCGACATTGAAAAGTTTTACAGACAAGTCGGAATACAGGAACAAGATCAACATCTACAGAAGATACTGTGGAGAGAAAACAAGGAAGACGAGATCAAAGAGTACCAGCTGTGCACCGTAACATACGGCACTAAATCTGCTCCCTTTTTAGCGATGCGAACAATAAAACAATTAATTCACGACGATGGTGATCAATACCCGCTTGCTGCTGAAACATTGGACAGTCAGCTGTACGTCGACGACCTTCTCGGCGGAAGCAATGACATCCAACAAGCCAAAGCCACTCAACAACAATTAATAGACCTACTCAAACGAGGTGGCTTCAACTTGCGTAAGTGGGCGAGCAACGACGGACGCCTATTAGAAGATCTAACACCCGATCAAATTAGTCAAAACATGATAGACTGCAAGCACGCTGAAACGAACAAGACGTTGGGAGTTATGTGGAATCCCTCTACAGATCAATTTACATTTCATCATCCAGTAGAAACATCAAACACGTGCGCTAACATTACGAAAAGATCGTTGCTATCTCAACTGTCGAAGCTATACGATCCGCTAGGTTGGCTCTCACCTGCCACAATAAAGGCCAAACTTATTTTCCAACATCTGTGGACTACAAACCTCAACTGGGACGATCCCGTACCACAACACGTACAGAAGCAATGGGAAGAGTTTAGGAACGACCTCAAATACATAGGTCAGATCGCTATTCCTCGATGGATGGGAGCCAAACACACCCCAGTTGAATTACATGGGTTCTGCGATGCATCGGAAAAGGCATACTCATGTGTGATTTATTGCCGAAGCATCAAAAATGATGGCCAATACATGACTCGAATAGTTGCAGCGAAAACAAAGCTCCCACCAATTAAAAAACTGATGACACTGCCCAAACTCGAACTGTGCGGCGCACACTTGTTATCAAGACTAGCGAAAAAGGTCATAGAGTCGTTAAACAAACAGACAGTAACAATACAAGCTTGGACTGACTCAACGGTCGTTCTGGGATGGCTACATGGCGACGTTTCCCGCTGGAAAACATTCGTAGCTAACAGGGTTACGAAAGTTACAAATATACTGCCGCCATCAAGTTGGAAACATATTAAATCCGACGAAAACCCGGCGGATAGGGCTAGTCGTGGCTTACTGCCGTCACAACTAGTCAAACACAAACTTTGGTGGGAGGGACCTACGTGGCTGATACAGAACAACACCTGCCTAACGCCTGCACATTTCTTAGTGGGAGGGCCAATACTCTCAAGCCCACTCTCACCTGACGAAGATATCAGAAACATTAAAACAAAAAATGGCACTCTAAAACGCCCTATCATCAAATTATCACGACTACCTGTCGAAAAGAGTGAAACAGGGTGCGTAGAGAGTGAAGGTGACACAACGCCTCTCGAACAACAGAAAACAGAGAGACCGAAACTGAAAAAACTTGCTAACACATTCCTAAACAGTTACGTTTGCATATTTTTCACGTTTGCCTTATGCATAGCAACATCACTGTCACAGACAACAGTGAACGTCACCACATTATCATCAGCAAAATTAATCTACTTCGACAAAATTGCTGAGATGCAAATACGGCAAGACGACTGGAAAATGATTGTGTATTACAATATGACAACGTACTGGCGAAGTTTACAAAACGTGGCAGACTACGTCACACATTTGAACAGCCTGACTAAGGAAGAACCAACCTTGATATCGATCGCCTCTCAACTAGAACACGAAATCAAAGAAATACAGCACTATAATGATGTTTTGCGATCGGAGCACGGAACGCGCAAGAAAAGGGGTCTGATAAATGGAATTGGTTATGCAGCAAATTATCTATTCGGAGTCCTTGACGAAAACTTTGCCAAAAAATACGATAGTGATATCAACCTCATACAGACAAACGAAAACCACTTACTCAACCTCTATAAGGAACAAACATCGATTGTGGAAGGCGAGTACAATATTTTGAAGAGAAACGAGGATATCATGAACAAGCAATTCACGCTAATAAACAAACGGCTCCAAGAAACCAACGAGCGCATACACATAGAACGTAGCAATGCACTCAACGTGATATCATCTGCCTTAGCTGCCAACTTAATAATCTCCAACATAAGGAGAGTTCATCAATTACTGCTCGACTTAGTGACTGATGTAAAGGGCGGACACGTCGATGTACATTTATTGAAGCCAGATCAGTTACAAGACCAATTAAACATAATATCTGGACAATTGCCAAGTGAACTATCGCTACCATGCACAAACAGCCATCAGTGCATTCGACAGATGTATAAATTGTCAAGAGTACACGTCAAGCTGACAAGAGACTTCTTCCTTTTTGAAGTTAAGTTGCCTTTGGCGAACAACGAACAGTACGAGCTAAGCCGAGTGATACCTATACCTTCGATACAAGGACAGACAGAGAAGCAAATCATACCTACATCTGATTATTTGGCAATAAACCTTAAGAAGGACGTGATGATGCCTCTAACATACGACGACCTAAGCACATGTATACAACTGAGAAAACACAAGTTACTATGTGCACTGAGTTTACCGATTTATGACTTAAAGCAAGCCACAACGATTTGCGAGGCACAAATTATAGTAAACAATAAGAACTTGTCGGCGTGCCATACGACTGTATCAAGTTGCAGTGATAAGTGGACACAGTTACACAATGATGGCGCGTGGCTCTACACATGTTGTAAAAAATGCTTGACTCGCATTTTCTGTCCATCCGGCACATTATCGAAACAATTAAGTGCTACTGGTATTATCTCACTTGACCCTGGATGCATGTTGAAAGGAGATAACATTATACTACGCTCTCATAACAACTTTCACAGTGAGATAAGCGTGACTGAAGACGAGCTTTACTTGAAAGAATCGACTTTAAATCACTTCATAGCAGACAACAACTATACTTTTGAAACTGAGCATCATGAAGTGATGATGAAGACATTGAAAGCCAAAATAGAAAAGGTGAAGATGCACCAAGAAATTCTAAACGAAGTGGCAACGTCCCACGACACACATCGCTATATCATGTATAGCTTTATGCTTATCGTTGTTGTTGGGGCTTGTTTATGGATCAGTCTCAAACTGAGGAAACGCTATGGTGCAGTTCTTCGAGTTACCTACAGACCTGATAACCCGGAGCGGGAGCAAACGATCAGCGAGCCGCAACCACGGATGAGCCAGGACACTAGCCGCGCGCACAAGGTCGACAGGGCAACCTCGCCGGCAAGCTGTTAGATTTAGATATAAGCTTTGGACTTTATATTCTTTATTTTACATTGTTTGATTTACTGTTTACTTTTACGTTTAATTTACTGTGTTTACATTATTTTTACATTTTGTTTATTTTTGTGATTTGGGAGCATGTACGAGCTCACTCGACAATTTATGCTGACGCCCGCGATCACGCCATGTACTTACATTTATACATTATTGCATGCGCATTACTGTAATTATAGTTAGTTCAATAAAGCCGCTTGGTGACTACACATGTCGGGCCTTTTCTTCCACATTACACACATAAGAAATCCCGGCGCACATTGCACCTCCGCGGTAGGACTCCACAACCGGAAAGCTATCATGACATTATCCCTACGCTACGGGGGTCGCCGGCTCGCTTCGCTCGCCCGCTCCCCCCTTCGCTTTACCGGTACCACCATTTTACTTCCCCGAGCCTCCTATCCTATACGAATCTGTAAACAAAAGAGAAAAAAAAGGGATGAAGAGAGGGGGGGGTGAAGGGGGGAGAGGGGGGGAGTTTCTAAAAATGATTTCGACTAACGCAATGCCCCTCTATATGAATCTGAAAAAAAATTCGTTCCAAGTCTCTTAACTTCCGAGATCCGAAAGGGGGGGGTGGAGGGGGGCAAGGGGGTCAAATTTTCAAAACGGTTTTTACTTCCCCAAGCCTCCTCTATACGAATCCCTAAAAAAAAACACGTAAATTCTCTTTATTTCCGAGATCCGCCTAAAGGGGGGGAGATGGGGGAAAAGGGGGGCCACTTTGAAAAATGATTTTTACTTTACCGAGCCTCCTCTATACGAATCCGTAAAAAAAAAAAAATACGGGTCTTTTAGTTTCCGAGATACGATAGGGAGGGGGGAGAAGGGGGGGGAAAAGGGGGGGTTTCGGACTTTTCCCATACTCACCAGAGTTACTTGTTTACGAATCTGTCAAAATATACCCACCTCCCCATCCAACATCTAGGAGAACAATTATGTCAGTGAGTGAGTCAGTCAGTCAGTCAGTGGTAGTTTAGCTTTATATAATAGAACTAGTATTTGCGTGGCTGCGCTCGCTGCGCGCAGCTCGCGGGTCTGCCTACCTACACCTACCCACTACCTACCTACACCTACCTACTACCTACCTAACTACCTACCTACCTACACCTACCTACACCTACCTACTACCTACCTACACCTACCTACACCTACCTACCTACACCTACCTACCTACACCTACCTACTACCTACCTACCTACACCTACCTACCTACTACCTCCTACTACCACTAAAAAAACATAACCCTAAAGTTTCTCAGTACAGCGGCAAAGCGAAGGGGGGAGCGGGCGAGCGAAGCGAGCCGGCGACCCCCGTAGCGTAGGGATAATGCCTACACCTACCTACCTACACCTACCTACACCTGCCTACTACCTACCACCTACCTACTACCTCCTACTACCACTAAAAGAACATTACCCTAAAGTTTGCTTGTCGTTGCCCTTGAGTTACGCTTCACCCACTCAACCTTCGTTACGCTAAGGAGGTCGCCGGCTCGCTTCGCTCGCCACCTCCCCCCTTCGCTCCACTCGGTCTCGCAGGTTCGCTCCACTCAGGACCTACCTACCACCGGAAAGCTATCATGACATTATCCCTACGCTACGGGGGTCGCCGGCTCGCTTCGCTCGCCCGCTCCCCCCTTCGCTTTGCCGCTGTACCACCACCGGACAGGTTTCAACGCCCCTCAATAGTTTTATGTAAGAAAAAAAAAAAAAAAAAAGTGAAAAAGGGGGGGGGGGGTTGAAGGGGGGGTGAGGGGGGGGTCTCGAAAAATGATTTCGATTAACGCAAAGGCCCCTCTAAGTGAATATGAAAAAAAAATCGTTTCAAGTCTCTTAACTTTCGAGATTCGCCTAAAGGGGGGGAGAAGGGGGAAAAGGGGGGCCACTTTGAAAAATGACTTTTACTTTACCGAGCCTCCTCTATACGAATCCCTAAAAAAAACACTTCAAGTCTCTTTGTTTCCGAGATACGATAGGGAGGGGGGAAAAGGGGGGGTTTCGGACTTTTCCCATAGTCACGAGAGTGACTTGTTTACGAATCTGTCAAAATATACCCACCTCCCCATCCACCATCTGGGAGAACAATTCTGTCAGTCAGTCAGTGAGTCAGTGGTAGTTTAGCTTTATATAGTATAACTAGTATTTGCGTGGCTGCGCGAGCTGCGCGCAGCTCGCGGTTCTGTCGAGCTTTTGAGGAGTTTTAGTTACCCTTGTACAATTTTGAGAATCCCTAGGAATCCTTAAATGAATTGGAAAATCCATTAGAGTCCAAGATTTTGTAAATTGTATAAAATCTTTTAAATATTTTTCGCTTCGCTCGCCACCTCCCCTCTTCGCTCCACTCAAGACCTGTCTACCACCGAGGAAAAGCTATCGTGACCTTATACCTACGCTACGGTACCACTTCGCTTTACCGGTACCACAACAGGATAGGTTTCGACGCGTACTACAATATGCTACGGAGGTCGCCGGCTCGCTTTGCTCGCCACCTCCCCTATGTTGCCAGCTAGTCAAAGTCGTCATTCCAAAAGTCTTTACTTCTACTTTCATGTTTTTGGGCAAAATTTGGGAAAACACCCTAAAAATGTTTTTTTTTTTGCAACAGGCAACATTACTTAACGAAATACACAACCGGGACAACACAATCCGGTCAGAAGGTGCCGGTTGTCCCATTTATCGTGTCGAAAATTGGAACTTTTCATCATTTTTCCAAGATGGCCACCACACTGTCCGCCATCTTGTATTTCTGAAAAGTCATAATTTTTCTGAAATATCGAAGATACAAGCTACCGACTGGTATACTTGGTGTTGCCAAGTTTTAACCTTCGGCCCGTCGCGCATCTTTTAATAATGCGGTAAGTCGCGTGGGGTCCCTCAAAACCTCAAGAATAAAACGCCTATAAAACCCCTTAAAACTTGTATCTTTCCAACTATTGTAGCAGTTTCTTATTTATTTATATAATGACAATAAAATCACAAAAAATATATCAAAAATAGTCATTTATTTACTGTTTAAACTTCCAATCTAAAATTAGGAACATACATTTCTCTCTTTGAGATCACATCACAGAAAAAATATTTTTATTCTAACTAAATCAATGAACTTTTAATTTATATTATACCTATATGAGATCACATAAGAACAATCAACATTGTAACATAAAATTTGGCTCGCACCAACAAAAAAAAATTTTTTTCGTTTATTTTTTCGTTCGTCGCGTGGGGTCTTTTACGGCCCTCGCGCCAAAAACACGTCTGTATCTCACTGCGCTGGCGCGCGAACTGAAGTAAGCGGCGATGCGCGCAAACTATAATCTAATTTCGGAGGGTACCTGAAGTACTAAAACTCCTGGATGGTTTTAAATGTGTTAATTTTACATTTTTCTAACACCTAGGCTTTCAAAGACCCCATGCGACGGGCCGAAGGTTAAGTTTGGTAGAACAAAAGAATTCGCCAAAGTCGGCTCTGATCCGAAAATTCAAACCCCAATGACTCTCGGGGTTGCCAGCTGAAAAGAATGAAAATGGTCAAATGTCATTTGAGGCACCCTATTCTTGGAGTTTATGTAAAATTTCCATTCGAAATGTTGTTATTTCCACTATTCATGTTTTTGGGAAAAATCTGGGAAAATACCCTAAAAATGGGGAAATTTTTTGCGTAAGGTAACACTCCACAACAAAGTACACAATCGCTTCATACAACACCATCCGGTCGGGGGATGCCGGCTGTCCCATTTATCGTGTCGAAAATTTGGTTTTTTCATCATTTTACAAGATGGCCGCCACACTGCCCGCCATCTTTTTTTTCTGAAAAGTCATAATTTTCCTAAAATCTCAGGGACATAGGCCACCAACTGGTGTACGTGGTGTTGCCAACTTTTGAGTTTAGTAGAACAAACTAATTCGCCAAAGTCGGGTCTTACACAAAAATTCAAGTGCCAATGGCTCTCGGGGTTGCCAGATGAAAGTGATGAAAATGGTCAAATGTCATTCGGAGGACCTCAATGTTGTCAGCTAGTCAAAGTTTTCTTTCGAATTGTTGTTATTTCTACTTTTCATGTTTTCGGGGAAAATCTGAGAAATTTCCCTAAAAATGAGGATTTTTTTTAAACCAGGCAACACACCTTAACAAATCACATAACCGGTCCATACAACACAATCCGGTCGGGGGATGCCAGCTGTCCCAATTATCGTGTCGAAAATTAGGATTTTTCGGCCTTTTTACAAGATGGCCGCCATAGCATCCGCCATCTTGTTTTTCTGAAAAGTCATAATTTTCCTGAAATGTCAAGAATATAGGCCACCGACCGGTGTACTTGGTGTTGCCAACTTTTGAGTTTGGTAGAACAAACTAATTCGCCAAAGTCAAAAAGTCCCAAAAATTAAAAAGTTTAATATTTTTTGGGGTTGCCAATTAAAACGAACCAAAATGGTCAAATGTCATTTGGGGGACCCCAATGTTGCCGGCTAGTCAAAGTCTCTATTTAAAATGTCATTATTTCTACTTTTCATGTTTTCGGGGAAAATCTGGGAAAATACCCTAAAAATGGGGAAAAATTTTGCACCAGGCAACACTCGTCAACAAAACACACAACCGCTCGGTACAACTCGAACCCGTCTGATGTTGCCAAGTACCCGAAAAATGGATTTGAAAACAATCGAAAAATCCAACATTTTACAAAATGGCCGCCGCAGCGTCTTCCATCTTGGATTTTCACAATGTCATAATTTTTCCTGATTGCCATTGAAATTACCAACAAATTGGCAAACTCTTTGTTGGCGGTTCTAGAATTTGGTAGAAGAAAACAATTCGTCAAAGTCGAGTGAAAAAAGTCGACAATTTCAAAACGTCCTGGCGCGGCGGCCATCTTGTTTTTTTTTTTTTTTTTACTTTTTTTTTAAATGATTTTACATTTCGTATAGGACCTCTGAGTCGAAATTCATCCAAGTCTTTCCCCCATCGAAACCGGAAATGGACTCGCCCACCATCTTGGATTTGAACTTTCCCTATAATTTTCCTCTACTCGATTGGTCAGATAACACATTTTTGCAAAACATACCCCTAACCCATCTCTCACCCATTCCGAGAAACGACATGTCAATCAGTCAGTCAGTCAGTGGCTTTGTAGTTTTATATAACTATAACTAGTATTTGCGTGGCTGCGCGAGCTGCGCGCAGCTCGCGGGTCGTGAAGAGGGGGATAGGGGGTGCTTTGAAAAATGATTTCGACTAAAGCATTGCCCCTTTCAATGAAGCTTAAAAAAAATGTTACAAGTCTCTTAACTTCCGAGATCCGCCTAAAGGGGGGAGAAAGGGGGGGTATTGCACTTTTTAGCTACTCATGAGAGTTACTTATACGCTTCACCCACTCAACCTGCCTACCACCAAATTACATAACGAAATACACAACCGGGACAACACAATCCGGTCAGTAGGTGCCGGTCCCATTTATCGTGTCGAAAATTAGGATTTTTCATCATTTTTCCAAGATGGCCACCACACTGTCCGCCATCTTGTTTTTCTGAAAAGTCTAAATTTTTCTGAAATGTCGAGGATACAGGCTACCGACTGGTGTACTTGGTACTGCCAAGTTTTAAGTTTGGTAGAACAAAAAAAATCGCCAAATTCGGTTCTGATCCGAAAATTCAAGCCCCAATGACTCTCGGGGTTGCCAGCTGAAAAGAATGAAAATGGTCAAATGTTATTTGAGGCACCTCATTCGTGGTGTTTATGTAAAATTTCTATACAAAATATCGTTATTTCCACTATTCATGTTTTTGGAAAAAATCTGGGAAAATACCCTAATAATGGGGAAAATTTATACGTAAGGTAACACTCCGCAACAAAGTACACAATCGCTTCATACAACACAATCCGGTCGGGGGATGCCGGCAGTCCCATTTATCGTGTCGAAAATTGGGATTTTTCATCATTTTTCCAAGATGGCCACCACACTGTCCGCCATCTTGTTTTTCCAAAAAGTCTTAATTTTTCTGAAATATCGAGGATACAAACTACCGACTGGTGTACTTGGTGTTGCCAACTTTTGAGTTTAGTAGAACAAACTAATTCGCCAAAGTCGGGTCTGACCCAAAAATTCAAGCGCCAATGGCTCTCGGGGTTGCCAGCTCAAAGTGATGAAAATGGTCAAATGTCATTTGGGGGACCTCATTCTTGGTGTTTATGTAAAATTTCCATTCAAAATGTCGATATTTCTACTTTCCATGTTTTCGGGGAAAATCTGGGAAATTTCCCTAAAAATGGGATTTTTTTTTAAACCAGGCCACACTCCGTGATGAATCAAATAACCGGTCTATACAACACAATCCGGTCGGGGGATGCCAGCTGTCCCAATTATCGTGTCGAAAATTGGGATTTTTCGGTCTTTTTACAAGATGGCCGCCATAGCATCCGCCATCTTGTTTTTCTGAAAAGTCATAATTTTCCTAAAATGTCAAGAATATAGGCCACCGACCGGTGTACTTAGTGTTGCCAACTTTTGAGTTTGGTAGAACAAACTAATTCGCCAAAGTCAAAAAGTCCCAAAAATTAA
Source organism: Diarsia mendica (assembly GCA_949316265.1). Classification (NCBI taxonomy): domain Eukaryota; kingdom Metazoa; phylum Arthropoda; class Insecta; order Lepidoptera; family Noctuidae; genus Diarsia; species Diarsia mendica. The sequence continues at coordinate 20,164,999 of OX438897.1, forward strand.
AAAGTTTAATATTTTTTGGGGTGGCCAATTAAAACGAACAAAAATGGTCAAATGTCATTTGGGGGACCCCAATGTTACCGGCTAGTCAAAGTCTCTATTTAAAATGTCATTATTTCTACTTTTCATGTTTTCGGGGAAACTCTGGGAAAATACCCTAAAAATGGGGATTTTTTTTGCACCAGGCAACACTCGTCAACAAAACACACAACCGCCCGGTACAACTCGAACCCGTCTGATGTTGCCAACTACCCGAAAAATGGATTTGAAAATAATTGAAATATCCAACTTTTTACAAAATGGCCGCCGCAGCGTCCTCCATCTTGGATTTTCACAATGTCATAATTTTTCCCAATTGCCATTACAATTACCAACAAATTAGCAAACTCGTTGTTGGCGGTTCTAGAATTTGGTAGAAGAAAACAATTCGTCAAAGTCGAGTGAAAAAAGTCGACAATTTCAAAACGTCCTGGCGCGGCCGCCATCTTGTTTTTTTTTTTTTTTTACTTTTTTTTTTAAATGCTTTTACATTTCGTATAGGACCTCTGAGTCGAAATCCATCCAAGTCTTTCCCCCACCGAAACCGGAAATGGACTCGCCCTCCATCTTGGATTTGAACTTTCCCTATAATTTTCCTCTACTCGATTGGTCAGATGGCACATTTTTGCAAAACATACCCCTAACCCATCTCTCACCCATTCCGAGAAACGACATGTCAATCAGTCAGTCAGTGGCTTTGTAGTTTTATATAACTATAACTAGTATTTGCGTGGCTGCGCTCGCTGCGCGCAGCTCGCGGGTCTGCTTACCTACACCTGCCTACTACCTACCTACACCTACCTACTACCTACCTACACCTACCTACTACCTACCTACACCTACCTACTACCAACCTACACCTACCTACACCTACCTACACCTACCTACACCTACCTACACCTACCTACACCTACCTACACCTACCTACACCTACCTACACCTACCTACACCTACCTACACCTACCTACACCTACCTACACCTACCTACACCTACCTACACCTACCTACACCTACCTACACCTACCTACACCTACCTACACCTACCTACACCTACCTACACCTACCTACTCAACCTTCGTTACGCTTCACCCACTCAACCTTCGTTACGCTAAGGAGGTCGCCGGCTCGCTTCGCTCGCCACCTCCCCCCTTCGCTGCACTCGGTCTCGCAGGTTCGCTCCACTCAGGACCTACCTACCACCGGAAAGCTATCATGACATTATCCCTACGCTACGGGGGTCGCCGGCTCGCTTCGCTCGCCCGCTCCCCCCTTCGCTTTACCGGTACCACCATTTTACTTCGCCGAGCCTCCTATCCTATACGAATCTGTAAACAAAACAGAAAAAAGGGGTGAAAAGGGGGGGGGGGTGAAGGGGGGGGGGAGGGGGGAGTTTCTAAAAATGATTTCGCCTACCGCAATGCCCCTCTATATGAATCTGAAAAAAAAATGTTCCAAGTCTCTTAACTTCTGAGATCCGAAAGGGGGGGGGTGGAGGGGGGCAAGGGGGTCAAATTTTCAAAATGGTTTTTACTTCCCCAAGCCTCCTCTATACGAATCCCTAAAAAAAAACTTGTAAATTCTCTTTATTTCCGAGATCCGCCTAAAGGGGGGGAGAAGGGGGGCAAAGGGGGCCACTTTGAAAAATGATTTTTACTTTACCGAGCCTCCTCTATACGAATCCGTAATAAAAAAAAAATACGGGTCTCTTAGTTTCCGAGATACGATAGGGAGGGGGGGGAGGGGGGGCAAAAAGGGGGGGTTTCGGACTTTTCCCATACTCACCAGAGTTACTTGTTTACGAATCTGTCAAAATATACCCACCTCCCCATCCACCATCTGGGAGAACAATTATGTCAGTCAGTCAGTCAGTGAGTGAGTGAGTGGTAGTTTAGCTTTATATAATATAACTAGTATTTGCGTGGGTGCGCGAGCTGCGCGCAGCTCGCGAGGCGTGGAGAGGGGGAGAGGGGGCGCTTTGAAAAATGATTTCGACTAACGCATTGCACCTCTCAATGAATTTGAAAAAAAAATGTTCCAAGTCTCTTAACTTCCGAGATCCGCCTAAAGGGGGGGTGAAGGGGGGCAAGGGGTTCAAATTTGAAAAACGGATTATACTTCCCCGAGCCTCCTCTATATGAATCTCACGTATGCCACCACCTACCTACACCTACCTACCACCTACCTACACCTACCGACAACTACCTACACCTACCTACACCTACCTACACCTACCTACACCTACCTACACCTACCTACACCTACCTACACCTACCTACACCTACCTACACCTACCTACACCTACCTACACCTACCTACACCTACCTACACCTACCTACACCTACCTACACCTACCTACACCTACCTACTACCTACCTACACCTACCTACTCAACCTTCGTTACGCTTCACCCACTCAACCTTCGTTACGCTAAGGAGGTCGCCGGCTCGCTTCGCTCGCCACCTCTCCCCTTCGCTCCACTCGGTCTCGCAGGTTCGCTCCACTCAGGACCTACCTACCACCGGAAAGCTATCATGACTTTATCCCTACGCTACGGGGGTCGCCGGCTCGCTTCGCTCGCCCGCTCCCCCCTTCGCTTTACCGGTACCACCAGTTTACTTCCCCGAGCCTCCTATCCTATACGAATCTGTAAACAAAACAGAAAAAAGGGGTGAAGAGGGGGGGGGGGGGTGAAGGGGGGAGAGGGGGGGAGTTTCTAAAAATGATTTCGACTAACGCAATGCCCCTCTATATGAATCTGAAAAAAAATTCGTTCCAAGTCTCTTAACTTCCGAGATCCGAAAGGGGGGGGTGGAGGGGGGCAAGGGGGTCAAATTTTCAAAATGGTTTTTCCTTCCCCAAGCCTCCTCTATACGAATCCCTAAAAAAAAACTTGTAAATTCTCTTTATTTCCGAGATCCGCCTAAAGGGGGGGGAGAAGGGGGGCAAGGGGGGCCACTTTGAAAAATGATTTTTACTTTACCGAGCCTCCTCTATACGAATCCGTAATAAAAAAAAAATACCGGTCTCTTAGTTTCCGAGATACGATAGGGAGGGGGGGGAGGGGGGGCAAAAAGGGGGGGTTTGGGACTTTTCCCATACTCACCAGAGTTACTTGTTTACGAATCTGTCAAAATATACCCACCTCCCCATCCATCATCTGGGAGAACAATTATGTCAATCAGTGAGTCAGTCAGTGAGTGGTAGTTTAGCTTTATATAGTATAACTAGTATTTGCGTGGCTGCGCTCGCTGCGCGCAGCTCGCGGGTCGTGATGAGGGGGAGAGGGGGAGCTTTGAAAAATACCTACACCTACCTTCACCTACCTACACCTACCTACACCTACCTACACCTACCTACACCTACCTACACCTACCTACACCTACCTACACCTACCTACACCTACCTACACCTACCTACACCTACCTACACCTACCTACACCTACCTACACCTACCTACACCTACCTACACCTACCTACACCTACCTACACCTACCTACACCTACCTACACCTACCTACACCTACCTACACCTACCTACACCTACCTACACCTACCTACATCTACCTACTACCTACCTACTACCTACCACCTACCTACTACCTCCTACTATCACTAAAAGAACATTACCCTAAAGTTTGCTTGTCGTCGCCCCTGAGTTACGCTTCACCCACTCAACCTTCGTTACGCTAAGGAGGTCGCCGGCTCGCTTCGCTCGCCACCTCCCCCCTTCGCTCCACTCGGTCTCGCAGGTTCGCTCCACTCAGGACCTACCTACCACCGGAAAGCTATCATGACATTATCCCTACGCTACGGGGGTCGCCGGCTCGCTTCGCTCGCCCGCTCCCCCCTTCGCTTTGCCGCTGTACCGCCACCGGACAGGTTTCAACGCCCCTCAATTTAGTTTTATGTAAGAAAAAAAAAAAAAAAAAAGGTGAAAAGGGGGGGGGGGGTTGAAGGGGGGGTGAGGGGGGGAGTCTCGAAAAATGATTTCGATTAACGCAAAGGCCCCTCTAAATGAATCTGAAAAAAATATCGTTCCAAGTCTCTTAACTTTCGAGATTCGCCTAAAGGGGGGGAGAAGGGGGGCAAGGGGGGCCACTTTGAAAAATGATTTTTACTTAACCGAGCCTCCTCTGTATGAATCCTTAAAAAAAAACACTTCAAGTTTCTTTGTTTCCGAGATACGATAGGGAGGGGGGAGAAGGGGGGGGAAAAGGGGGGGTTTCGGACTTTTCCCATAGGATTGAGAGTTAGTTGTTTACGAATCTGTCAAAATATACCCACCTCCCCATCCACCATCTGGGAGATCAATTCTGTCAATAGATCAGTCAGTGAGTGGTAGTTTAGCTTTATATAATAGAACTAGTATTTGCGTGGGTGCGCGAGCTGCGCGCAGCTCGCGAGGCGTGGAGAGGGGGAGAGGGGGCGCTTTGAAAAATGATTTCGACTAACGCATTGCACCTCTCAATGAATTTGAAAAAAAAATGTTCCAAGTCTCTTAACTACCGAGATCCGCCTAAAGGGGGGGTGAAGGGGGGCAAGGGGTTCAAATTTGAAAAACGGATTATACTTCCCCGAGCCTCCTCTATATGAATCTCACGAATGACACCACCTACCTACACCTACTTACCACCTACCTACACCTACCTACTACCTACCTAAACCTACCTACACCTACCTACTACCTACCTACACCTACCTACTACCTACCTACACCTACCTACTACCTACCACCTACCTACTACCTACTACCCCTACCACCTACCTACTACCTCCTGCTACTACTAAAAAACATTAACCTAAAGTTTGCTTGTCGTCGCCCCTGAGTTACGCTTCACCCACTCAACCTTCGTTACGCTAAGGAGGTCGCCGGCTCGCTTCGCTCGCCACCTCCCCCCTTCGCTCCACTCGGTCTCGCAGGTTCGCTCCACTCAGGACCTACCTACCACCGGAAAGCTATCATGACTTTATCTCTACGCTACGGGGGTCGCCGGCTCGCTTCGCTCGCCCGCTCCCCCCTTCGCTTTACCGGTACCACCATTTTACTTCGCCGAGCCTCCTATCCTATACGAATCTGTAAACAAAACAGAAAAAAGGGGTGAAAGGGGGGGGGGGTGAAGGGGGGGGGAGGGGGGAGTTTCTAAAAATGATTTCGACTACCGCAATGCCCCTCTATATGAATCTGAAAAAAAAATCGTTCCAAGTCTCTTAACTTCCGAGATCCGAAAGGGGGGGGATGGAGGGGGGCAAGGGGGTCAAATTTTCAAAATGGTTTTTACTTCCTCAAGCCTCCTCTATACGAATCCCTAAAAAAAAAACACGTAATTCTCTTTATTTCCGAGATCCGCCTAAAGGGGGGGAGAAGGGGGGCAAGGGGGGGCACTTTGAAAAATGATTTTTACTTTACCGAGCCTCCTCTATACGAATCCGTAATTAAAAAAAAATACCGGTCTCTTAGTTTCCGAGATACGATAGAGAGGGGGGGGAGGGGGGGCAAAAAGGGGGGGTTTCGGACTTTTCCCATACTCACCAGAGTTACTTGTTTACGAATCTGTCAAAATATACCCACCTCCCCATCCACCATCTGGGAGAACAATTCTGTCAGTCAGTCAGTGAGTGAGTCAGTGGTAGTTTAGCTTTATATAGTATAACTAGTATTTGCGTGGCTGCGCTCGCTGCGCGCAGCTCGCGGGTCTGCCTACCTACACCTACCTACTACCTACCTACACCTACCTACACCTACCTACACCTACCTACACCTACCTACTACCTACCTACACCTACCTACACCTACCTACACCTACCTACACCTACCTACACCTACCTACACCTACCTACTACCTACCTACACCTACCTACACCTACCTACACCTACCTACTACCTACCTTCACCTACCTACCTACACCTACCTACTACCTACCTACACCTACCTACTACCTACACCTACCTACCTACTACCTATCACCTACCTACCTACTACCTCCTGCTACCACTAAAAAAACATTACCCTAAAGTTTGCTTGTCGTCGCCCCTGAGTTACGCTTCACCCACTCAACCTTCGTTACGCTAAGGAGGTCGCCGGCTCGCTTCGCTCGCCACCTCCCCCCTTCGCTACACTCGGTCTCGCAGGTTCGCTCCACTCAGGACCTACCTACCACCGAAAAGCTATCATGACATTATCCCTACGCTACGGGGGTCGCCGGCTCGCTTCGCTCGCCCGCTCCCCCCTTCGCTTTACCGCTGTACCACCACCGGACAGGTTTCGACGCCTACTATAATATTTGTTCAAACACCTAATGGCTATCTCTAACCGTTATGAAGTTACAACCCTTTTAATTTTAGGGGAGGTTGGGGAGGGGAGGGGAGGGTATACAAATTTCAACGCCCCTCAATAGTTTTATGTAAGAAAAAAAAAAAAAAAAAGGTGAAAAGGGGGGGGGGGGGTTGAAGGGGGGGTGAGGGGGGGAGTCTCGAAAAATGATTTCGATTAACGCAAAGGCCCCTCTAAATGAATCTGAAAAAAAAATCGTTCCAAGTCTCTTAACTTTCGAGATTCGCCTAAAGGGGGGGAGAAGGGGGGCAAGGGGGGCCACTTTGAAAAATGATTTTTACTTTACCGAGCCTCCTCTATACGAATCCGTAATAAAAAAAAAATACCGGTCTCTTAGTTTCCGAGATACGATAGGGAGGGGGGGGAGGGGGTGCAAAAAGTGGGGGTTTGGGACTTTTCCCATACTCACCAGAGTTACTTGTTTACGAATCTGTCAAAATATACCCACCTCCCCATCCAACATCTGGGAGAACAATGATGTCAGTGAGTCAGTCAGTGAGTGAGTGGTAGTTTAGCTTTATATAGTATAACTAGTATTTGCGTGGGTGCGCGAGCTGCGCGCAGCTCGCGAGGCGTGGAGAGGGGGAGAGGGGGCGCTTTGAAAAATGATTTCGACTAACGCATTGCACCTCTCAATGAATCTGAAAAAAAAAATTTTCAATGCAGCTCGCGGTACTACCTACCTACACCTACCTACTACCTACCTACACCTACCTACACCTACCTACACCTACCTACACCTACCTACACCTACCTACACCTACCTACTACCTACCTACACCTACCTACCTACACCTACCTACCTACACCTACCTACACATACCTACTACCTTCCACCTACCTACTACCTCCTACTACCACTAAAAGAACATTACCCTAAAGTTTGCTTGTCGTCGCCCCTGAGTTACGCTTCACCCACTCAACCTTCGTTACGCTAAGGAGGTCGCCGGCTCGCTTCGCTCGCCACCTCCCCCCTTCGCTCCACTCGGTCTCGCAGGTTCGCTCCACTCAGGACCTACCTACCACCGGAAAGCTATCATGACATTATCCCTACGCTACGGGGGTCGCCGGCTCGCTTCGCTCGCCCGCTCCCCCCTTCGCTCTACCGGTACCACCATTTTACTTCCCCGAGCCTCCTATCCTATACGAATCTGTAAACAAAACAGAAAAAAGGGGTGAAGAGGGGGGGGGTGAAGGGGGGGGGAGAGGGGGGGAGTTTCTAAAAATGATTTCGACTAACGCAATGCCCCTCTATATGAATCTGAAAAAAAAAATGTTCCAAGTCTCTTAACTTCCGAGATCCGAAAGGGGGGGGATGGAGGGGGGCAAGGGGGTCAAATTTTCAAAATAGTTTTTACTTCCCCAAGCCTCCTCTATACGAATCCCTAAAAAAAAACACGAAAATTCTCTTTATTTTCGAGATTCGCCTAAAGGGGGGGAGAAGGGAGGGAGAAGGGGGGCAAGGGGGGCCACTTTGAAAAATGATTTTTACTTTACCGAGCCTCCTCTATACGAATCCCTAAAAAAAAACACTTCAAGTCTCTTTGTTTCCGAGATACGATAGGGAGGGGGGGGAAGGGGGGGGAAAAGGGGGGGTTTGGGACTTTTCCCATAGGTTTGAGAGTTAGTTGTTTACGAATCTGTAAAAATATACCCACCTCCCCATCCACCATCTGGGAGATCAATTCTGTCAGTCAGTGAGTGAGTGGTAGTTTAGCTTTATATAGTATAACTAGTATTTGCGTGGGTGCGCGAGCTGCGCGCAGCTCGCGTGGTGTGAAGGGGGGAGAGGGGGCGCTTTGAAAAATGATTTCGACTAACGCATTGCACCTCTCAATGAATCTGAAAAAAAAAAAAAGCATGCACCTACCTACACCTACCTACTACCTACCTACACCTACCTACACCTACCTACACCTACCTACTACCTCCTACTACCACTAAAAAAACATTACCCTAAAGTTTGCTTGTCGTCGCCCCTGAGTTACGCTTCACCCACTCAACCTTCGTTACGCTAAGGAGGTCGCCGGCTCGCTTCGCTCGCCACCTCCCCCCTTCGCTCCACTCGGTCTCGCAGGTTCGCTCCACTCAGGACCTACCTACCACCGGAAAGCTATCATGACTTTATCTCTACGCTACGGGGGTCGCCGGCTCGCTTCGCTCGCCCGCTCCCCCCTTCGCTTTACCGGTACCACCATTTTACTTCCCCGAGCCTCCTATCCTATACGAATCTGTAAACAAAAGAGAAAAAAAGGGGTGAAGAGGGGGGGGGGTGAAGGGGGGGAAGGGGGGGGGGAGTTTCTAAAAATGATTTCGACTAACGCAATGCCCCTCTATATGAATCTGAAAAAAAATTCGTTCCAAGTCTCTTAACTTCCGAGATCCGAAAGGGGGGGGTGGAGGGGGGCAAGGGGGTCAAATTTTCAAAATGGTTTTTCCTTCCCCAAGCCTCCTCTATACGAATCCCTAAAAAAAAACACGTAAAATCTCTTCATTTCCGAGATCCGCCGAAAGGGAGGCAAGGGGGGGCACTTTGAAAAATGATTTTTACTTTACCGAGCCTCCTCTATACGAATCCGTAATAAAAAAAAAATACCGGTCTCTTAGTTTCCGAGATACGATAGGGAGGGGGGGGAGGGGGGGCAAAAAGGGGGGGTTTCGGACTTTTCCCATACTCACCAGAGTTACTTGTTTACGAATCTGTCAAAATATACCCACCTCCCCATCCAACATCTGGGAGAACAATGATGTCAGTGAGTGAGTCAGTGAGTGAGTGGTAGTTTAGCTTTATATAGTATAACTAGTATTTGCGTGGGTGCGCGAGCTGCGCGCAGCTCGCGAGGCGTGAAGAGGGGGAGAGGGGGAGCTTTGAAAAATGATTTCGACTAACGCATTGCACCTCTCAATGAATCTGAAAAAAAAAAAAAATCAATGCAGCTTGCGGTACTACCTACCTACCTACACCTACCTACTACCTACCTACACCTACCTACACCTACCTACTACCTACCTACTACCTACCTACTACCTACCTACACCTACCTACACCTACCTACACCTACCTACACATACCTACTACCTACCTACTACCTCCTACTACCACTAATAAAACATTACCCTAAAGTTTGCTTGTCGTCGCCCCTGAGTAACGCTTCACCCACTCAACCTTCGTTACGCTAAGGAGGTCGCCGGCTCGCTTCGCTCGCCACCTCCCCCCTTCGCTGCACTCGGTCTCGCAGGTTCGCTCCACTCAGGACCTACCTACCACCGGAAAGCTATCATGACATTATACCTACGCTACGGGGGTCGCCGGCTCGCTTCGCTCGCCCGCTCCCCCCTTCGCTTTACCGGTACCACCATTTTACTTCCCCGAGCCTCCTATCCTATACGAATCTGTAAACAAAAGAGAAAAAAAGGGGTGAAGAGGGGGGGGGGTGAAGGGGGGGGGGGGGGAGAGGGGGTGAGTTTCTAAAAATGATTTCGACTAACGCATTGCACCTCTCAATGAATTTGAAAAAAAAATGTTCCAAGTCTCTTAACTTCCGAGATCCGCCTAAAGGGGGGGTGAAGGGGGGCAAGGGGTTCAAATTTGAAAAACGGATTATACTTCCCCGAGCCTCCTCTATATGAATCTCACGAATGACACCACCTACCTACACCTACCTACTACCTACCTAAACCTACCTACCACCTACCTACACCTACCTACTACCTACCTACACCTACCTACTACCTACCACCTACCTACTACCCCTACCACCTACCTACTACCCCTACCACCTACCTACTACCTCCTGCTACTACTAAAAAACATTAACCTAAAGTTTGCTTGTCGTCGCCCCTGAGTTACGCTTCACCCACTCAACCTTCGTTACGCTAAGGAGGTCGCCGGCTCGCTTCGCTCGCCACCTCCCCCCTTCGCTCCACTCGGTCTCGCAGGTTCGCTCCACTCAGGACCTACCTACCACCGGAAAGCTATCATGACTTTATCCCTACGCTACGGGGGTCGCCGGCTCGCTTCGCTCGCCCGCTCCCCCCTTCGCTTTACCGGTACCACCATTTTACTTCCCCGAGCCTCCTCTATACGAATCCGTAAACAAAATAGAAAAAAAGAGGTGAAGAGGGGGGGGTGTTGAAGGGGGGGGGGGGGGGGGGGGAGGGGGGGGGGTTCGAAAAATGATTTCGACTAACTGTATGCCCCTTTCAATGAATCTGAAAAAAAAAATGTTCCAAGTCTCTTAACTTCCGAGATCCGAAAGGGGGGGGTAAAGGGGGGGCAAGGGGGTCAAATTTTCAAAATGGTTTTTACTTCCTCAAGCCTCCTCTATACGAATCCCTAAAAAAAAAACACGTAATTCTCTTTATTTCCGAGATCCGCCTAAAGGGGGGGAGAAGGGGGGCAAGGGGGGGCACTTTGAAAAATGATTTTTACTTTACCGAGCCTCCTCTATACGAATCCGTAATAAAAAAAAAATACCGGTCTCTTAGTTTCCGAGATACGATAGGGAGGGGGGGGAAGGGGGGGGAAAAGGGGGGGTTTGGGACTTTTCCCATAGGTTTGAGAGTTAGTTGTTTACGAATCTGTCAAAATATACCCACCTCCCCATCCACCATCTGGGAGAACAATTATGTCAGTCAGTCAGTCAGTGAGTGAGTGAGTGGTAGTTTAGCTTTATATAGTATAATAAAGCTCTAAAATCTTAAATTTTTTCGCAGATGGTAGTAACACGCTTCCTCGACTCCTGCCAACAATACGTGGTCTGCAAGAAAGGAAACCTCAGCAACTGGCACCCGATCCTGGGCTGGTTCTCCCAAAGCTTCGACTCCTACTTACCTCCAGCGATGGGCAACATTAGGAACCAGCTGTCACTGCTGTGGGGTGCTCCGATGTTGAAGAAAGTGTTGGCGACGCCGCTGAAGGAGATGATAGACGCGGGCGTCAGTGGGGAGGAGGGCGCGGGACCCTCGCAGCCCTCCACTCCGGTGCAGAGCCATAATCCTGCTGCTATTATTAGGAGAGCTATTGAGGCTAGGACAAATAGGTGAGTGTTTAAATTACTAAATATAAAAATATGATTATCTTCCTGCCCTCGTCCCATGTTAGTTGGCCCATTGTATTGTATAATGACCTGGGTGCTTACTCTGGAATATAATTCCGATAGATCGACATTGGTCAAACGTCAGTTGGTTGAGTTAAACGTCAGGGATTGGCTAGACTCTGTGCGTCCAGCCAATGCCTGACGTTTGACTGACAATTCCAATGTCGATCTATCGGAATTATATTCGAGAGTAAGCACACTGGTGTCGGTAACTCTACGTCCAGAGCGCGTATTTGGCGTACGGGTATACTACTACTAGCGGTCATTGCAACGCGTTTTTGTTTTCTTCTACTCTTACCATTCCCCACAAAATGCAGCGTGGTACTGCATTCTGCATCCAAACCGTTCAGGTTTTTTAATAATTTAAAGCATTATTCTTAACATTTTACTTTTTTATCTATTGAAACCATTTTGTTGTTTATAAATACCAGTGGGCTTATTTCAATCAACGTAGGGTAAAATGAGTAAAATTTAACTTTTCAATCCGAATATTGACATGCCTTCTATGAACATCAACATAAGGTTCAAATAATTGCACTTTTGAAATAGGTACTATAACTGAAATATAACTGTTGTTTTCAGGTCCAACGCGAACAAACACTATAGAAAGTTAGGCTCCACTGACTGTACCAAAGCGGCGCTCATATGTTCCATGTACCACACGGCGCTACAGACTATGACGCAAGTCAAACTTGATATACTTACAGGTAAGTCTCAGCCTTTTATTACTAGTGTTGTAGATTTATCAGATGTTTAAGGTAACTCAAGAGAAGAAGAACCAGTCTTACCAATGGGTATCGTGTTGTATGACTTAGTATTTTTGTGCTTTGGGGTCATCGAGGTAGTGACCAGTAGCAGTAAAGTAGTGGTGTGACCGTCGGAATTCCAAGTCATAGGTTTCGAGTTCAATACCCAAGACCTCTGATTTTTCGGAGTCATGTGCGTATTAAATAATTATCACTTGCATCGGTGAAAGAAAACATTGTGAGTAAACCACCATGCCTGAGAAATATCCCTCCCATGGCCATGGTCGGCATAAAAACTCAGGCTACACGATAAAGAAGAACAGAGATGGTTGTTTGTCGGTGACGCTGTTGTCAACATCGAGGAAAGGACTGTTAGGCTACCTGTCCACTGAAACAGTGCGAGGCTACGGAGCGGAGAAACAGAGAAATATTGACCAAATAGGATTGCATAAAATCTGCCCCCTGTTCCAGTGTGCAATCCTATCCTATCCATACTAATATTATAAATGCGAAAGTAACTCTGTCTGTCTGTCTGTTACTCTTTCACGCCTAAACGGCTGAACGGATTTTGATGAAATTTGGTACAGACATAGTTTGGAACTTGAGAAAGGACATAGGATAGTTTTTTTTTTTTTCGCGATATAAACCAAAAATCTGCCGGAAGTCACTATTCCACGCGAACGAAGTCGCGGGCAAAAGCTAGTTGGTTAATATTTCTCCGTATCTCCGCTCCGCAGCCTCGCTCCGCTTCAATGGACAGGCAGCCTGGTGTGAAGTCAGCTAGTTTCTATTTAAATGTATAACTGCCAAAAAATACTCCTCACAGTTCACCTTTCGCCACGTATTCGTTGAAATAAACCTCAAAGCTGGATGCAATATCAGAAAAGTAGTTCTTAGTTTGATGTGACAACGTGTGTCACTTGTGTGCTTTCTGTTTTGTAAAACCTTTACCGGATAATAAACCGTTGTTAAACTTTATCTCTTATTAGTTATTTCCAACAGGTTATGGGCCCAGTCCGTAAGCCTAGTAGATTCAAAGTTTAATATTTATTATCATAAAGATGTATATAATTTTTCGTAACTTCATCGAAAAGCGTTCCGAGAAAAATGGCTACGTCAAACCTCAGCGTCAAACATTCAAATTGAGAAATTAGCCGGCCGGGAAATTTTTTCGACATGGAAGTTTGCGGTAAAATCATATTCGAACATGAAGATTTGTGGGAATGTGTCGATCCGGATCCTGGCACCGAAGACTCCAAGAATGATGTGAAGGCCAAGTCTAAAATCATTTTGTTGAAATAGGGACGAACCTGCAAAATGCTTTCGAGGACTCCGGGTTATCAAGAAAAGTCGGCTTATTGCGAGATTTAATCAATACGACACTGGATAATTGCACAACCGTCGAAGAATATGGTGAATAAGATTTTGAGTACCGCATACAAATTACGAAATATCGGTTTTCAAGTTGATGATGAATGGTTGGGAACACTCACGTTGGCGGGTTTACCGGATTATTATAAACCAATGATCATGGGTCTGGAAAGTTCCGGCATGAAAATTTCATCAGATTTTGTCAAGACAAAACTTTTACAGGAAGTGAAAGTTTCCGAGTCTTCAGCGTAATTTACAAAGCAAAACAAACACGATTACCGTTTCCATATTCTGGTTCAAGAGCAAAAGAACTTTTAGAAATAGTACAGATCTATGTGGTCCGATGGAGACACTATCTGCTGGTGGTGTGAGATACTTCATAACTTTCATAGATTACTATTCCCGTAAAGTTTGTATTTTCTCAAGAACAAATTGGATATTAAATCGGTGTTTCAGAAATTTAAAGAAGAAGTAAATCCGGACCTGTGGTATATGGGCTCAGGTGCCTTCATGCATATGACAAATAGATGTCACTGGATGTATGATGTCACAAGTCCACCGATATCAACCATAACTGTAGCCAGTGAGACACTGCTACCCGTGGAAAGTATGGGAAAGGTCAATTTATTGCTAAATAGTAACGAAGAAACAGGTCAATTCATTGAAGATGTGGACTACAGCTATTCAGAGATACAGACACTCAAAGAAAATTAGAGGAAAGCACAGACAGTTCTACTGAATCCGATGGTTACCATTCACATTGATGTGAGACACCACTTTGTACGCGATAAAGTTTAAAGGGGCCATTGATGTGCAGTATGTGCAGACAGACTGATGCACTCACTAAAGTGACTCCATATTCTAAACTAGCATACTGTGCTTCCAAGATGGGGTTGATTTGAGTTTAAGGGAGGATGTTGAAATAAACCTCAAAGCTGGATGCAATATCAGAAAAGTAGTTCTTAGTTTGATGTGACAACGTGTGTCACTTGTGTGCTTTCTGTTTTGTAAAACCTTTACCGGATAATAAACCGTTGTTAAACTTTATCTCTTATTAGTTATTTCCAACACATATCATATAGGACCTGAAACTCTAAAATATTGTTTTCGCTTTCCAGGGTTATGTAATCAAGACGAAATATTATACTCGTTATGGCAGTTCTTGTGCACGTTGGGACCAAACTGTGGCTTGAAATCCTTCCTCGATCTCTTAGCTGTTAACACGAAGACGTCTGCGCCGGAGTTCCAGATGTTGATACTGTTCGCTGATTGTATGACGCATTATGTCACGTGAGTTTCTTATAATAATCTTTACGTATTTAAAAATAAAGTCGTATTTTAAGTGACTGCGTTGTTCTTAAAAACTACGTAATTGCAGTTTTCTCTTAATTAGTTTAGAATAAATTAATAATAAAAACACATTTAAAAAATCATTACCCTTCTCTTTGGCTTCGCCGTAGTCGGGTAAAAATACATACACACGAATAGAAACCTCCTCCTTTTTGGAAGTCGGTTAAAAACACATTTGAATGAGAGGGCGAAACAGCACCGTTTCTAAAACTCGAATAGCAAATTAATGAAAGAATAGCTATAAAAAAACGCTTTTAGCTTTATTATCACCACTGTAAACATAACTAATGGCATTCGTCTTCTTTGCCAACAGAATATTAGACGATATGGAGATGTACGAGCAACAGGACCCGTTCAAGTTGCAAGACTTTATCAACATGTCACAGTTCCTCAACATGTTTGTTTACAAGTCCATTATGGGACAGTTGTTTGGTGAGTACTAGTTTATAACCATACGTTATGAGCCATTTTCTTGAGTTATTGAAACTGTTCACTATTTATTTTGAGGCGCTTTTTATAATTATAGAAGTTAAACACTAAAGACATAATGGTCAAAATGACCAATGAACATCAAATAACCCTCCTTTCGGGTTTCGCCACAGTCGGGTAAAAAAGGCACCATCTTTTTATATAGTAGTATGGGAAACAATGACTCCGTCTGCTCTGGGCGGAGCAGAAGGGAGTGTCAGACTCATACTGACTAAATTCGTGTTCCTTCTAGTGCCATTTGCGTTACCGGCCCTTGGTGACCTTTACGAAGAAATTCCGCAACCCTGGATAAAAAGGAACACCTGGTTTCTTGGACTGCTTTTCTCTGATAATCATAGGTCTAAACCTATGAAAGTCTAATCTAAACCTATGAAACTTTAGAATTAAAACCTAAGTTTAACCTAATTTTTCATTCTGAAGTCACTAGCATCTTCTAACACAAACCTCAAAATCCTCAGATCTCAGAACAATCCAAAGCAACGAGTTATTCAGCTCACTCCACACGTTACTATTAGTACTGTACCGTCGCGACTGTCGCCGGTCTTACACGCCGGCTAACCACTGGCTCGTGCGGGAGATACGCGAGGGACAGTTCATGGCCGACCTCGAGAAGGGCAAAAAGCCTCAACAAGTAAGTTATTATTAAATCCAAAGCAACGAGTTATTCTGCTCACTTCACACGTTACTACTAGTACTGTACCGTCGCGACTGTCGCCGGTCTTACACGCCGGCTAACCACTGGCTCGTGCGGGAGATACGCGAGGGACAGTTCATGGCCGACCTCGAGAAGGGCAAAAAGCCTCAACAAGTAAGTTATTATTAAATCCAAAGCAACGAGTTATTCTGCTCACTTCACACGTTACTACTAGTACTGTACCGTCGCGACTGTCGCCGGTCTTACACGCCGGCTAACCACTGGCTCGTGCGGGAGATACGCGAGGGACAGTTCATGGCCGACCTCGAGAAGGGCAAAAAGCCTCAACAAGTAAGTTATTATTAAATCCAAAGCAACGAGTTATTCTGCTCACTTCACACGTTACTACTAGTACTGTACCGTCGCGACTGTCGCCGGTCTTACACGCCGGCTAACCACTGGCTCGTGCGGGAGATACGCGAGGGACAGTTCATGGCCGACCTCGAGAAGGGCAAAAAGCCTCAACAAGTAAGTTATTATTAAATCCAAAGCAACGAGTTATTCTGCTCACTTCACACGTTACTACTAGTACTGTACCGTCGCGACTGTCGCCGGTCTTACACGCCGGCTAACCACTGGCTCGTGCGGGAGATACGCGGGGGACAGTTCATGGCCGACCTCGAGAAGGGCAAAAAGCCTCAACAAGTAAGTTATTATTAAATCCAAAGCAACGAGTTATTCTGCTCACTTCACACGTTACTACTAGTACTGTACCGTCGCGACTGTCGCCGGTCTTACACGCCGGCTAACCACTGGCTCGTGCGGGAGATACGCGGGGGACAGTTCATGGCCGACCTCGAGAAGGGCAAAAAGCCTCAACAAGTAAGTTATTATTAAATCCAAAGCAACGAGTTATTCTGCTCACTTCACACGTTACTACTAGTACTGTACCGTCGCGACTGTCGCCGGTCTTACACGCCGGCTAACCACTGGCTCGTGCGGGAGATACGCGAGGGACAGTTCATGGCCGACCTCGAGAAGGGCAAGAAGCCTCAGCAAGTAAGTTATTATTAAATCCAAAGCAACGAGTTATTCTGCTCACTTCACACGTTACTACTAGTACTGTACCGTCGCGACTGTCGCCGGTCTTACACGCCGGCTAACCACTGGCTCGTGCGGGAGATACGCGAGGGACAGTTCATGGCCGACCTCGAGAAGGGCAAGAAGCCTCAGCAAGTAAGTTATTATTAAATCCAAAGCAACGAGTTATTCTGCTCACTTCACACGTTACTACTAGTACTGTACCGTCGCGACTGTCGCCGGTCTTACACGCCGGCTAACCACTGGCTCGTGCGGGAGATACGCGAGGGACAGTTCATGGCCGACCTCGAGAAAGGCAAGAAGCCTCAGCAAGTAAGTTATTATTAAATCCAAAGCAACGAGTTATTCAGCTCACTCCACACGTTACTACTAGTACTGTACCGTCGCGACTGTCGCCGGTCTTACACGCCGGCTAACCACTGGCTCGTGCGGGAGATACGCGAGGGACAGTTCATGGCCGACCTCGAGAAGGGCAAAAAGCCTCAGCAAGTAAGTTATTATTAAATCCAAAGCAACGAGTTATTCTGCTCACTTCACACGTTACTACTAGTACTGTACCGTCGCGACTGTCGCCGGTCTTACACGCCGGCTAACCACTGGCTCGTGCGGGAGATACGCGAGGGACAGTTCATGGCCGACCTCGAGAAGGGCAAAAAGCCTCAACAAGTAAGTTATTATTAAATCCAAAGCAACGAGTTATTCTGCTCACTTCACACGTTACTACTAGTACTGTACCGTCGCGACTGTCGCCGGTCTTACACGCCGGCTAACCACTGGCTCGTGCGGGAGATACGCGAGGGACAGTTCATGGCCGACCTCGAGAAGGGCAAGAAGCCTCAGCAAGTAAGTTATTATTAAATCCAAAGCAACGAGTTATTCTGCTCACTTCACACGTTACTACTAGTACTGTACCGTCGCGACTGTCGCCGGTCTTACACGCCGGCTAACCACTGGCTCGTGCGGGAGATACGCGAGGGACAGTTCATGGCCGACCTCGAGAAAGGCAAGAAGCCTCAGCAAGTAAGTTATTATTAAATCCAAAGCAACGAGTTATTCAGCTCACTCCACACGTTACTACTAGTACTGTACCGTCGCGACTGTCGCCGGTCTTACACGCCGGCTAACCACTGGCTCGTGCGGGAGATACGCGAGGGACAGTTCATGGCCGACCTCGAGAAGGGCAAAAAGCCTCAGCAAGTAAGTTATTATTAAATCCAAAGCAACGAGTTATTCTGCTCACTTCACACGTTACTACTAGTACTGTACCGTCGCGACTGTCGCCGGTCTTACACGCCGGCTAACCACTGGCTCGTGCGGGAGATACGCGAGGGACAGTTCATGGCCGACCTCGAGAAGGGCAAAAAGCCTCAACAAGTAAGTTATTATTAAATCCAAAGCAACGAGTTATTCTGCTCACTCCACACGTTACTACTAGTACTGTACCGTCGCGACTGTCGCCGGTCTTACACGCCGGCTAACCACTGGCTCGTGCGGGAGATACGCGAGGGACAGTTCATGGCCGACCTCGAGAAGGGCAAGAAGCCTCAGCAAGTAAGTTATTATTAAATCCAAAGCAACGAGTTATTCAGCTCACTCCACACGTTACTATTAGCACTGTACCGTCGCGACTGTCGCCGGTCTTACACGCCGGCTAACCACTGGCTCGTGCGGGAGATACGCGAGGGACAGTTCATGGCCGACCTCGAGAAGGGCAAAAAGCCTCAACAAGTAAGTTATTATTAAATCCAAAGCAACGAGTTATTCTGCTCACTTCACACGTTACTACTAGTACTGTACCGTCGCGACTGTCGCCGGTCTTACACGCCGGCTAACCACTGGCTCGTGCGGGAGATACGCGAGGGACAGTTCATGGCCGACCTCGAGAAGTGCAAAAAGCCTCAACAAGTAAGTTATTATTAAATCCAAAGCAACGAGTTATTCTGCTCACTCCACACGTTACTACTAGTACTGTACCGTCGCGACTGTCGCCGGTCTTACACGCCGGCTAACCACTGGCTCGTGCGGGAGATACGCGAGGGACAGTTCATGGCCGACCTCGAGAAGGGCAAAAAGCCTCAGCAAGTAAGTTATTATTAAATCCAAAGCAACGAGTTATTCTGCTCACTTCACACGTTACTACTAGTACTGTACCGTCGCGACTGTCGCCGGTCTTACACGCCGGCTAACCACTGGCTCGTGCGGGAGATACGCGAGGGACAGTTCATGGCCGACCTCGAGAAGGGCAAAAAGCCTCAACAAGTAAGTTATTATTAAATCCAAAGCAACGAGTTATTCTGCTCACTTCACACGTTACTACTAGTACTGTACCGTCGCGACTGTCGCCGGTCTTACACGCCGGCTAACCACTGGCTCGTGCGGGAGATACGCGAGGGACAGTTCATGGCCGACCTCGAGAAGGGCAAGAAGCCTCAGCAAGTAAGTTATTATTAAATCCAAAGCAACGAGTTATTCAGCTCACTCCACACGTTACTATTAGTACTGTACCGTCGCGACTGTCGCCGGTCTTACACGCCGGCTAACCACTGGCTCGTGCGGGAGATACGCGAGGGACAGTTCATGGCCGACCTCGAGAAGGGCAAAAAGCCTCAACAAGTAAGTTATTATTAAATCCAAAGCAACGAGTTATTCTGCTCACTTCACACGTTACTACTAGTACTGTACCGTCGCGACTGTCGCCGGTCTTACACGCCGGCTAACCACTGGCTCGTGCGGGAGATACGCGAGGGACAGTTCATGGCCGACCTCGAGAAGAGCAAAAAGCCTCAACAAGTAAGTTATTATTAAATCCAAAGCAACGAGTTATTCTGCTCACTCCACACGTTACTACTAGTACTGTACCGTCGCGACTGTCGCCGGTCTTACACGCCGGCTAACCACTGGCTCGTGCGGGAGATACGCGAGGGACAGTTCATGGCCGACCTCGAGAAGGGCAAAAAGCCTCAGCAAGTAAGTTATTATTAAATCCAAAGCAACGAGTTATTCTGCTCACTTCACACGTTACTACTAGTACTGTACCGTCGCGACTGTCGCCGGTCTTACACGCCGGCTAACCACTGGCTCGTGCGGGAGATACGCGAGGGACAGTTCATGGCCGACCTCGAGAAGGGCAAAAAGCCTCAACAAGTAAGTTATTATTAAATCCAAAGCAACGAGTTATTCTGCTCACTTCACACGTTACTACTAGTACTGTACCGTCGCGACTGTCGCCGGTCTTACACGCCGGCTAACCACTGGCTCGTGCGGGAGATACGCGAGGGACAGTTCATGGCCGACCTCGAGAAGGGCAAAAAGCCTCAACAAGTAAGTTATTATTAAATCCAAAGCAACGAGTTATTCTGCTCACTTCACACGTTACTACTAGTACTGTACCGTCGCGACTGTCGCCGGTCTTACACGCCGGCTAACCACTGGCTCGTGCGGGAGATACGCGAGGGACAGTTCATGGCCGACCTCGAGAAGGGCAAGAAGCCTGAACAAGTAAGTGATTATCATACATTTTTATAGCTCTTTTCTCGCAGAATGGAAAAAGAAAATGGAAAAAAATCTGGAGTGGCGACCGTAAAACGAGACCTATGTTCAGTAGTGGACTGAGGGTCTTGGCTGAAATGATGATGATAATTATCTCAAAAAAAGACGCAATAGTTGAGTTGTGGGAAAAGGTTGAGCTAATTTCAAAATCGTCGACTTACTACAAATAAAAGTCACATTAATTTAACCAACTAACAATTTAGGTGGAGTAATCTAAAAGGAAACTATTATAACTAACAAAACGGTTAAAGTAAAATTTTTGCTTACTGGCGAACTGTGTAAATATTGGAGTTGACTAAATCCACAGTCTTTATTTGATTGTAGTAATTTTCTGTATGATCATTGATTACATAATTATTATTTACAGGTCTTAGTGCAAAAAACGCCACATATGATAGCACACGGCGAACGCGTTAGATTATTTCGACGCGCCGTTGCAGATGAGAAGGTATAAAAATCATTTCAATTCTTCCATATAAATAAAAATAAAAGTCCTGACTGACTGACTCATCGACGCCCGGCTCAAACCCTTGGACCTAGAAAGCTGAAATTTTGCATATAGGTTCCTTTTATAATTTAGACTAGAAATGAGGAAGGATCTTTCGAAATTTCGAAAAGCCCTAAAGGAGTTAAATAGGGGATGAAATTTTGTATAGAAAATCGTCATTTTTGTACTTTAACCTTTTGAGCGCCACAGTCACGTATAGACGACAAGCCGAACAAGCAAAATAGTGCCCGACTTAAGGTACTTTTTGGCTTGTCTTACTTGACTGTGGTCCAAGCAACCAAGACTCCACGATTAATTTCAACCCTACAAACATAAATAGTAGATTAGTAGCCAAGGGCTGTAAGGCATCAATTGCAGCCCGAGATATTTAGGCCCACGAGCACACCGAGGGCGCCAATAGTTCGAGGGTGCAATTGATGCTTACACCCGAGCTAACTACTCTGCTTTACATCTCGATTATGAGGTAAGAAGAAAAAAACCGGCATTACAAGAATAAAGTTTTCAAATATCTCTCTTTAGAACTTTCAGGCAAAATATTGTTAATTGCTGCTTCAGCTTCCATTTTCATTGAATCGGGAGTACAACTTATATCTTCATCACTTGCAGAACTCATGTTTTTTTCCTAATTAGCACGTAATTATAAAAAAAAATCCAAAAACAAACAATATTGAAAGTAAAGTTTTCTATTACCGCCTTTTCATCTCTTTTTTTCAAGAACGAAATTGAGCTTCGCCGTTCGATATTTAAAATTGATGACTATTAAGCCTCCCCCACACAGGCGTTATACTCATACGAAGACAAGGCTGAATAGCGAAGCGACCTTTTTTGTTGCATGATGTCTATTGCCAGTATGATGGTTAGATGTACGCGAACTTTTTGAAAGAGTGAAGTGTTTTTTTTTTAATTACTTACCGCCCTAGGGCTTTTCTTGCGACATTAATACCCTAGAGCGCTAATTGGTCACCTACAAGCCCCATTTGAGGGTAATAAGGACCTACTTACCGAATATGAGAGATGTAAAGTAATAATGTATTCCCCTTGCAGGTAGTGCTAGGTCTAACCGAGCGCGCATGCGGCGGGCGCAGTACGTTAGTGACAGTACGTCGCGCGCGGCTGGTGGAGGACGGGTACCGACTGCTGGCCGCGCTGCCCTCGCGCGCGCTCAAGGGCTGCGTGCGAGTGCGCTTCATCAACGAGCAGGGGCTGGACGAGGCGGGGATCGATCAGGATGGGGTTTTTAAAGGTTAGCTTCATTTATTTATTCATTTATCCTTGTGCACTACACAATATGTACTGACTATTGAGTACGTCAATCGGGATTAGATACCGACAGAATCTAGTTCTCTGCCGCAACACCACCACTGGGTGTTGCTTGCTAAACTTGGGAATATGTGAGTGAAAAACTTGTGGCATCGTAGATGTAAGGAAATTGCTCATTACCTAACAAGTTAAGATAAGATAAAGATAATTTTATTTGTTAACAACATGAGTATACACAACGCATGGCATGCTGGATGTTAAAACACAAAACAAAAAAAAAACAATCAATCAAAAAACAACAACAACCAATCAACAATCAATCTGTGAAAATAACAAATCCGTTTTTTTTTATTTTGTTGGAATCATTCGTCAGTTGACGAATTGTCTCAAAAACCCGAAATTTAGTGAATAATGAACAAGAATAGTCATGTTTTTTCAACTACAGGCATTTTCTATGCCTAAATGGAGACTTCTCAACATGTATGATATGGATACAACTTCAATTTCTATAGCACTTAATAAGGCAAGCCATAGCAGCTACTTACCAGAAAAGTTCTCGAAGATCAATGCATGAAATATATACTCTTTGTTACAGAATTCTTGGAAGAGACAATAAAACGAGTGTTCGATCCATCACTGAACTTGTTCCGTGTGACAAGTGAAGAACGCTTGTACCCGTCACCTACCTCATGTCTGCAGGAGAATCATCTACAGCTGTTCGAGTTTATTGGACGCATGCTGGGGAAAGCTGTTTATGAGGTCAGTTAAGCCATACTTAGCTTAGCCTATTTCATTGCATTGCTGGACATATCATCTGCCTATCTATGTGGGAGTGGGCTCCCAGTCTAACCGGATTCAGCTGAATAGCAGAATTTTATAAGAACTGACTTTATTTGACCTCCACAACCCAGCTAGTACTGGGTTATACATTATCTGTTGCAGTTGTAGTTAATCTGACAATTGACTGACTCATCTGCTTAAACGGAAAACAGCCCTTCAACATGATAAAGTTGAAGGGCTGTTTTCCGTTTAAGCCTGGCAATATAGAGCCAACAGTAGCGTGCGAATAGGGGATCGGACTGGGTCAAAATAATATGATTCTGTTTAATCCGTAAGTTAGAGAAAAATATTGAATACGTGTTTTTTGTTTTATCAAATCAATAAAAAAATACGAAGATAAAACACGTCAAAGATCTTGGAGTGGGGCTTGAAACGTCACTTGTGTTGTCATGACGTCACACGAGTTTTCGAAGCACTGTATCGTCTTCATTTTAAGTTTACGTGAAAAAAGAAAAAATACGTGTCCAATAATTTTTGGAAATCTATCTGACTGACTAATTAGTTTTTTTTTTTGTCCGATCCCCTATTGGCCAACATTACGAGCTCATAAGGTCAGCAGACTGTCCAGAAAAACTAACATCATGAAGAGTAGTCCTACCTCCTACTAATATTATAAAAGCGAAAGTTTGTGAGGATAAATGGATGGTTGTTTGTGTTACTATTTCACGCAAAAACTACTGAACGGACTTGATTTAGCACACAGATAGCTTATAACCTGGATTAACACATAGGCTACTTTTTATACCGGTTGGGAGTATGATCCCGCAGGCACAAGCAAGTAGGTTATAACGGGTAGTCAAGCTTTTAGGTTTGTATGAAAGTACTTTTTTAATACAGTTGCTCAAAAAGTGGCGTATTGCAGGGATGTATAGCGTTCGGGATGTGGGCTATTACGTACTCGTGCTTTTTCTTTACCTTTCCCGAACTCGTGCGTTCTCTTTCCCAACTGTCAAAATAATGTCCATTAAAAAAAAACCAACCACGAAGTATTTAATAAATAAAATCATAGAAGTTTTTATGATTCATGCAAATATTTCTAAAGAAGCTACTAATTTGTTTCAATATCAG
The DNA here is from genome assembly GCA_949316265.1 of Diarsia mendica. Classification (NCBI taxonomy): domain Eukaryota; kingdom Metazoa; phylum Arthropoda; class Insecta; order Lepidoptera; family Noctuidae; genus Diarsia; species Diarsia mendica. Next base: position 20,189,381 of record OX438897.1, read on the forward strand.
ATTTAATTATTTGATTCAATGAGTTCAAGGTTTCATTCCATTTCATCTCATTAAATTTCATTTTTATTTCATATCAATAAAAAAATCTACTGAAGACTTGGCTGTATGGGCATAGTTCCCTTTGCCTACCCAGAATAGGTAAAGAAAACAAAAAAAATCTCTGCTTATATTCTTTTACGGTAGGCGCCACTTTCAAAAATGTTCTTTGCGAGTTTAATTATTTTATTAAATTGCTTCATTTTTTCGTAACTGTATTAAAAATAGTTGTTCAGTACACGTGCGGAACCGTCATTGCAACTTGTTCCGACTGTCAACCCTCGCCGTCGGCTGTGCCTCGGCTCGGTTAGACATTTGTCGGAACTCTTTGCAATGACAGACTTTCCGCACTTATAATGAAATATACTATTTGCATGCAACGAAATCTTGCAGACTATCAGGCAGTGGGGCAGTGTACTGTGAACTTTTCGATATGTGACTCAGTTTTTATTTCGTACAGGGCATAGTAGTGGACGTACCCTTCGCGTCGTTCTTCCTCAGCCAAGTGCTGGGCCAGACGTCGCAGGCGCTGTACAGCTGGATCGACGAGCTGCCCTCACTCGACCGCGACCTCTACCGGAGTCTCACGTATATCAAACATTTTCAGGTATGTTCTACTAATACTACTGCCCACTGGTACTGGTAGTAGTGATTGCGACCGCTGGATTAATGATAGTCTACTGATGGCAAGCGCGACTGTCCTGGGTTCGATTCCTGGACCGAATATATTTTTTTTTTCATTGTGTCCTGACACAATGAAAAAAAAATATATTCGGTCATATTGATGGCAATAGGCTTGCCTCCTATTACATGGGTCTTAAACATAACTGGTGAAATGTGGGTGTGCCATTATAGGTACACCTCTGCCTTACCCTTTGGAGATAAGGCGTAATAAGAGACGTGATGTTATTTCTTGATCGAAGTTATACTCCGATAACACGAAACGGTAATACCACTCCAAATATCTTAAATAACAAAAAAAAATGTCTCATTTGGCTCCACTTACTCAAAATGTTTGTGATTTCAGGGCGATATATCATCGTTAGAACTTACCTTTTCGGTGGACGAAGAGAGATTAGGAGAAATAGTAACCCACGAACTTGTGCCGGGCGGTAAAGCTGTACCAGTTACTAACGAAAACAAGTAAGTAACACAACTTCGGTGTAAAAAAATATATTTCTCAAAATGTTACTTAAATATGAGAATCTTAACAAAAATATCTTAAGGCATAAACATAGCAATTTATTTCATCACCACTGCTCTCAAAACGGTGAAGGAAAATATCGTGAGGAAACAATTCGAAGACATGTGACATCTGCCAATCCGCACTGGGCCCGCGTGGTGGATTTTAGCCCATCCCTCTCCTAGAGAGGAGGCCTGAGTCCCAGCAGTGGGAACAATATAGGCTGATGATGATAAACATAGTTTTCGTTCGATACATACAGTGAGAAGTGATTCACAGTGTGTGTGAGTGATTTAATGATTCAGTGGTGTTGATTGGCTAAATTAATACGACTTTAACCTATTTTAAAAGATTTTCACCGATGAAAAATCTCTTATTTCTTTCGATAAACTATTAAAAAGCATCGCTCCTCAAACTGAATAGTTCTGTACAAAGTTCTAACTGAAGTCAGTTTTTTATTTTACCTATTCCTAGCGTGGTAGTGGTAATCGAACGTAATCTAGAATTTTCTCGTAAAGCAGCCGACGTAACATAATTTCGATTGATTCGATTTGAATTCGAAGACATGTGACATCTACCAATCCGCACTGGGCCCGCGTGGTAGATTATAGCCCATTCCCTCTCAAAGAGAGGAGGCCTGAGTCCCAGCAGTGGGAACATTAATAGGCTGTTGATGATGATGATGATGACTCAAATGCGCTCTAATACCACTGCAAGATATTGGCTACTTCCATTTCAATGAGATTTTTACTTAACACTGCGTAAAAGCTAAAATGTGTCCGTTACAAATGTTTCAGAATAAACTACATTCACTTGATGGCCCACTTCAGGATGCACACGCAGATCAAAGACCAAACCAATGCCTTTATCAAAGGATTCAGGACTATCATTAACCCTGAATGGCTGTCGCTGTTTTCTACACCAGAGGTATGATTTTATTATATTTTCACGTTCATAAAGTTTATTTATTTTATGTTCCATCGATCATTTCATATTTCAAGTAAAGAAGAGTAATTATACAACTACACACTACACTAATAGCGAATGTTCAGTCGGCAAGTTTAAACATATTATTTATTTTTTATATAGCTACAACGTTTAATAAGCGGCGACAACGTGCCGCTAGACCTGCGCGACCTGCGACGTCACACGCAGTACTACGGCGGGTTCCACGACTCGCACCGCGTCGTGAGCTGGCTGTGGGATGTGCTGCAGCGGGACTTCACCGAGAACGAGCGCGGCATGTTCCTTAAGGTGACATTACACACACACGCAGTACTACGGCGGGTTCCACGACTCGCACCGCGTCGTGAGCTGGCTGTGGGATGTGCTGCAGCGGGACTTCACCGAGAACGAGCGCGGCATGTTCCTTAAGGTGACATTACACACACACGCAGTACTACGGCGGGTTCCACGACTCGCACCGCGTCGTGAGCTGGCTGTGGGATGTGCTGCAGCGGGACTTCACCGAGAACGAGCGCGGCATGTTCCTTAAGGTGACATTACACACACACGCAGTACTACGGCGGGTTCCACGACTCGCACCGCGTCGTGAGCTGGCTGTGGGATGTGCTGCAGCGGGACTTCACCGAGAACGAGCGCGGCATGTTCCTTAAGGTGACATTACACACACACGCAGTACTACGGCGGGTTCCACGACTCGCACCGCGTCGTGAGCTGGCTGTGGGATGTGCTGCAGCGGGACTTCACCGAGAACGAGCGCGGCATGTTCCTTAAGGTGACATTACACACACACGCAGTACTACGGCGGGTTCCACGACTCGCACCGCGTCGTGAGCTGGCTGTGGGATGTGCTGCAGCGGGACTTCACCGAGAACGAGCGCGGCATGTTCCTTAAGGTGACATTACACACACACGCAGTACTACGGCGGGTTCCACGACTCGCACCGCGTCGTGAGCTGGCTGTGGGATGTGCTGCAGCGGGACTTCACCGAGAACGAGCGCGGCATGTTCCTTAAGGTGACATTACACACACACGCAGTACTACGGCGGGTTCCACGACTCGCACCGCGTCGTGAGCTGGCTGTGGGATGTGCTGCAGCGGGACTTCACCGAGAACGAGCGCGGCATGTTCCTTAAGGTGACATTACACACACACGCAGTACTACGGCGGGTTCCACGACTCGCACCGCGTCGTGAGCTGGCTGTGGGATGTGCTGCAGCGGGACTTCACCGAGAACGAGCGCGGCATGTTCCTTAAGGTGACATTACACACACACGCAGTACTACGGCGGGTTCCACGACTCGCACCGCGTCGTGAGCTGGCTGTGGGATGTGCTGCAGCGGGACTTCACCGAGAACGAGCGCGGCATGTTCCTTAAGGTGACATTACACACACACGCAGTACTACGGCGGGTTCCACGACTCGCACCGCGTCGTGAGCTGGCTGTGGGATGTGCTGCAGCGGGACTTCACCGAGAACGAGCGCGGCATGTTCCTTAAGGTGACATTACACACACACGCAGTACTACGGCGGGTTCCACGACTCGCACCGCGTCGTGAGCTGGCTGTGGGATGTGCTGCAGCGGGACTTCACCGAGAACGAGCGCGGCATGTTCCTTAAGGTGACATTACACACACACGCAGTACTACGGCGGGTTCCACGACTCGCACCGCGTCGTGAGCTGGCTGTGGGATGTGCTGCAGCGGGACTTCACCGAGAACGAGCGCGGCATGTTCCTTAAGGTGACATTACACACACACGCAGTACTACGGCGGGTTCCACGACTCGCACCGCGTCGTGAGCTGGCTGTGGGATGTGCTGCAGCGGGACTTCACCGAGAACGAGCGCGGCATGTTCCTTAAGGTGACATTACACACACACGCAGTACTACGGCGGGTTCCACGACTCGCACCGCGTCGTGAGCTGGCTGTGGGATGTGCTGCAGCGGGACTTCACCGAGAACGAGCGCGGCATGTTCCTTAAGGTGACATTACACACACACGCAGTACTACGGCGGGTTCCACGACTCGCACCGCGTCGTGAGCTGGCTGTGGGATGTGCTGCAGCGGGACTTCACCGAGAACGAGCGCGGCATGTTCCTTAAGGTGACATTACACACACACGCAGTACTACGGCGGGTTCCACGACTCGCACCGCGTCGTGAGCTGGCTGTGGGATGTGCTGCAGCGGGACTTCACCGAGAACGAGCGCGGCATGTTCCTTAAGGTGACATTACACACACACGCAGTACTACGGCGGGTTCCACGACTCGCACCGCGTCGTGAGCTGGCTGTGGGATGTGCTGCAGCGGGACTTCACCGAGAACGAGCGCGGCATGTTCCTTAAGGTGACATTACACACACACGCAGTACTACGGCGGGTTCCACGACTCGCACCGCGTCGTGAGCTGGCTGTGGGATGTGCTGCAGCGGGACTTCACCGAGAACGAGCGCGGCATGTTCCTTAAGGTGACATTACACACACACGCAGTACTACGGCGGGTTCCACGACTCGCACCGCGTCGTGAGCTGGCTGTGGGATGTGCTGCAGCGGGACTTCACCGAGAACGAGCGCGGCATGTTCCTTAAGGTGACATTACACACACACGCAGTACTACGGCGGGTTCCACGACTCGCACCGCGTCGTGAGCTGGCTGTGGGATGTGCTGCAGCGGGACTTCACCGAGAACGAGCGCGGCATGTTCCTTAAGGTGACATTACACACACACGCAGTACTACGGCGGGTTCCACGACTCGCACCGCGTCGTGAGCTGGCTGTGGGATGTGCTGCAGCGGGACTTCACCGAGAACGAGCGCGGCATGTTCCTTAAGGTGACATTACACACACACGCAGTACTACGGCGGGTTCCACGACTCGCACCGCGTCGTGGGATGTGCTGCAGCGGGACTTCACCGAGAACGAGCGCGGCATGTTCCTTAAGGTGACATTACACACACACGCAGTACTACGGCGGGTTCCACGACTCGCACCGCGTCGTGAGCTGGCTGTGGGATGTGCTGCAGCGGGACTTCACCGAGAACGAGCGCGGCATGTTCCTTAAGGTGACATTACACACACACGCAGTACTACGGCGGGTTCCACGACTCGCACCGCGTCGTGAGCTGGCTGTGGGATGTGCTGCAGCGGGACTTCACCGAGAACGAGCGCGGCATGTTCCTTAAGGTGACATTACACACACACGCAGTACTACGGCGGGTTCCACGACTCGCACCGCGTCGTGAGCTGGCTGTGGGATGTGCTGCAGCGGGACTTCACCGAGAACGAGCGCGGCATGTTCCTTAAGGTGACATTACACACACACGCAGTACTACGGCGGGTTCCACGACTCGCACCGCGTCGTGAGCTGGCTGTGGGATGTGCTGCAGCGGGACTTCACCGAGAACGAGCGCGGCATGTTCCTTAAGGTGACATTACACACACACGCAGTACTACGGCGGGTTCCACGACACGCACCGCGTCGTGAGCTGGCTGTGGGATGTGCTGCAGCGGGACTTCACCGAGAACGAGCGCGGCATGTTCCTTAAGGTGACATTACACACACACGCAGTACTACGGCGGGTTCCACGACTCGCACCGCGTCGTGAGCTGGCTGTGGGATGTGCTGCAGCGGGACTTCACCGAGAACGAGCGCGGCATGTTCCTTAAGGTGACATTACACACACACGCAGTACTACGGCGGGTTCCACGACTCGCACCGCGTCGTGAGCTGGCTGTGGGATGTGCTGCAGCGGGACTTCATCGAGAACGAGCGCGGCATGTTCCTTAAGGTGACATTACACACACACGCAGTACTACGGCGGGTTCCACGACTCGCACCGCGTCGTGAGCTGGCTGTGGGATGTGCTGCAGCGGGACTTCACCGAGAACGAGCGCGGCATGTTCCTTAAGGTGACATTACACACACACGCAGTACTACGGCGGGTTCCACGACTCGCACCGCGTCGTGAGCTGGCTGTGGGATGTGCTGCAGCGGGACTTCACCGAGAACGAGCGCGGCATGTTCCTTAAGGTGACATTACACACACACGCAGTACTACGGCGGGTTCCACGACTCGCACCGCGTCGTGAGCTGGCTGTGGGATGTGCTGCAGCGGGACTTCACCGAGAACGAGCGCGGCATGTTCCTTAAGGTGACATTACACACACACGCAGTACTACGGCGGGTTCCACGACTCGCACCGCGTCGTGAGCTGGCTGTGGGATGTGCTGCAGCGGGACTTCATCGAGAACGAGCGCGGCATGTTCCTTAAGGTGACATTACACACACACGCAGTACTACGGCGGGTTCCACGACTCGCACCGCGTCGTGAGCTGGCTGTGGGATGTGCTGCAGCGGGACTTCACCGAGAACGAGCGCGGCATGTTCCTTAAGGTGACATTACACACACACGCAGTACTACGGCGGGTTCCACGACTCGCACCGCGTCGTGAGCTGGCTGTGGGATGTGCTGCAGCGGGACTTCACCGAGAACGAGCGCGGCATGTTCCTTAATTTATTTATTTAGTTAACATGGGAGACTTACAGCTAAAACAAACAGATCAAGGACAGTACAATAGTCTGAAAGCCAATTACAGGTCTCCACTTATAAAATACAGAGAAGAAAAAAGAATTAAATTCTACGGACATTCACATCAAGTTACTATAAAGAAGGTACTACATCATAATTACTATGTATGTTGCTCACACTGCATAAAAACCATCATAACAAAATGAACTACGTGAAAAAACTTCGACTTATGCTCTTCCTGGCTGACGACACACTAGTTTGGAATGGATCTATATCGTACTGTTTACAAAGTTTGTTTAAGTTTCTGCTTGCACGCACAATGTACGAATTTTGCCTATAATTAGTTGAAGCAAATGGCGCACACAAAGGAGGATTGTATCGTTTAGACTTCAAGGGAACGTTGAAATAAAATTTTGACAAAATATCGCTACAGTTTATGGTGTTATTAAAAATTTTCAACAAACACGCACAGTCAGAAATCTCGCGGCGTTTGAACAGCGGTAATATATGATATTTTTTGCATAGGTTGTGGTAGTTTTCCGAATGATACGGTACTTTTTGATGGTAACATAAATACCTTATGAATCTTCTTTGGATGCTCTCAATGCGGTCAATGTATTTGTGGTAACATGGGTTCCATATCTCAGACGCATATTCCAGGTGGCTTCTAACAAAAGTGCAGTATAGTATTTTTAAAGTTTTGGCTTGAGTGAAGCACTTGGATAACCGCATTATGAAACCCAGTGATTTTGATGCCTTAGCGACTATTGCATCAACGTGGTTTTCAAAACTAAGCTTGGAGTCATGATGAACCCCCAGATCACGGATAGAATTTGATCTAGGTAGAATTTGGTCGCCTAAGGTATACGATGTAGCAATGATTGAGCGCTTCCGAGAATACGTAATAACCGAGCATTTAGCGGGATTAAGATCCAGCTTGTTTATTTGGCAATAGTCCTCCAGGCGACGTAGGTCATTCTGGAGTGCCGTTTCGTCGATCTGGGATGAAATTGTGGTATAAATTTTCATGTCATCGGCAAAACATAATAGTTTCGATGACGTCAAGCAAGATTCGATGTCGTTTATGTAGATTATGAAAAGCAAGGGACCAAGCAATGAACCCTGCGGGACTCCACTAGGAACAGGGACCCAGCTAGATATATAATTATTAAGTACCACTGCTTGGGACCTGTTGACAAGGTAGGAAGAAAACCATCTGAGTAGATCGCCTCGGATTCCCATGCTATTTAATTTGGATATCAGAGTGCTATGATCGATTCGATCAAAAGCTTTGCTATAGTCCGTATAGACGACGTCAATCTGCTTACCGTTGCACATGGCCTCGGTTATAAATTCGTTAAGGAGAATCAGGTTCGTGACAGTAGACCTCCCTTTTAGGAAGCCGTGTTGGAACGAGCTAAATGAATTTTTCAGAGCAGAATAAACCTGATTATATATTATCCTCTCAAAGACTTTTGCTATGATACATAATTTGGATATCGGCCTGTAATTTTCTATGTCTGTTTTAACACCTTTTTTGTGGATAGGCGTTATAAACGCAGATTTCCATATTTGTGGTACAACACAGGTATTCAAAGATTTTCTGAATAAAATTGAAATAGGTTGCGCTATCGAAGGCGCACACTGAACAAGAAGTTTAGATGGGATGTTATCGGGACCTGCCGATTTGCATGTATCCAACTTGCGAAGCAAGTTAGCAACTTCGTCAGTTTCAACAATGATACTGCAGATGTCAGATGTTAGGCTCGAGGAATCGTTAAGAAGAGATGAAGAGATTGGATGACTTACACTGGGATTGAGGAAAGTAGAATGGAAGTATTCCGAAAAAGCCTGACAAATAGATTCCCCCGTCCGCAAGGTATCGCTGTTATAGTTCAATGTGCTTGGGACTGCGTTTGAGTTATGACGTTTTTTTACAAAAGTCCAAAAGTATTTTGGGTTGTTTTTAATTGAACTTTCAGTAAGATCCAAATAGTTACGGTAGCATTGGGATTCCATAGTTTTCACCCTTTCACGAAGCAGCTTGAATGTTGATTCATCAGATAAGTTGCCATAGGTTTTAAATCTTTTTAAGTATTTATATTTTTCTTTAATTGTTCTAATAAGTGACGGACTATACCACGTTGGATACTTTTTATTCCGAGACAGTTTTTGTGGAATATATTTTATTTGTAAATCAACAATAAACTGATTAAAGAAGTTGACTGCGTCATCAATTGTCCGCGCGGAGAACTTAGTTTCCCAGTCAGTATTACGAATGTCTCTGCTGATAGAATCATAGTCACCTTTATCGTACAAGAATTGAGTACGAGGCGCACATTCAAGCAGAGGTGTTACAGATAGGTCCAAATTAATCAACAAAGCAGGGTGATAGGCGTCAATAGGCACTAATGGGCTGGAACATTCGGTCACACTCACTTTTTCATTGGAAAGGACTAGGTCTAGGATTCTACCATATCTATTAGTTACCATGTTATACTGACCAAGATCGAGAGTGCATAATTCATCACAAAGCAAAACTTCGTCGTTACTGTTAGGGTTCAATGGAACAAACCATAGGTTATCAGATGGAACCCAGCTAATACCGCTCATATTAAAGTCTCCTACTACGAGAAAGGTATCAGAAATATTATTAATAACTGTTTGGTTTAGTTTAGCTAGAAAATTAGAAAGTTGTGAGGAAAAAGAACGGCCTAAGTTTTGTTGGCATAAGTAAATATCACAGATATGCAAGGTTATATTTTTCTTCGTGATACGATTTTTTAGGTGTATGGATATCCAGAGGTCCTCCGCTGTAGAGTGAAAATTAGGTTGGCAAATAACAGATAATTCTCTACGAGTAGCAATGAGTACCCCCCCCCCACCCCGCGATTGCCCGGTCAAAACATAGTCTCGGTCGCGGCGCCAAACAATGTACCGATCATCAAAGAACTCAGAACTTAAAACGCCATCCAATAACCAAGTCTCGGTAAGTACTATGACATCATAGGAATTTAGTGACATTTGACGATAAAAAGAATGAGTTTTAGTTCTAAGACCTCGAACGTTCTGATAATATATGTTTAAGTTATTAATGTTATAAGCCATTGAAGATGTAATCAATCATTGAATATAAATCGATATGATACACGATTATTACAATAACAGCATTCGTTAAACAATAATAGTTAGAATTATAATGTATAATAAGGTACAATAAAAATATAATTATGCAAGGAAGGTAAGCTTTGAAAAAACTTGCGCGTGAACATAAGTCATACGACAGTACGTAGCAAACAGCGGTGCGAAAGAGCAAGCAATAATGCATGGTGCGTACAAGCGAGAGCGGGTCAAACATATTGGAATTTATTTGGGCTTTGAAGTAAACAGCGCGATAAGAGACGAGTGTCGAAATCGTAGGTGCGTCAGAGGTGGTAAACCTTTTGTAAGCAAGTAGTGCGATACTTAAAATCACAAAAAATATAAGCAATTGAAATGTAATACAGGAATTAAATATAACTAAGATTAAAAAATTACTTAATAGAAGTAGGAAGCACTTTACACAATCTTGTTTAAATCGGATTCTTTACGTATAATAGCTACTTTACAATTAGCATTTTTCAATATATGGATTTTCCCATGCTTTACCCAAACGAATTCATAATATTTCTCCTTGGCAATGGTCTTAACTTTACTTAATAGCTTCTTATACTCAACACTCAGGTGATCATTGACATATATACGCTGAGATGTGCTCTAAAACCCGATGTGGGATGTGGATAGGTCTTTAACGGCACGTGCAGCTGCGATAAAATCTTCTTTAACATATCGGTTCAAAAAACTCACAATGATTAGTTTATCGTTGGAATTAAAAATAGGCACCCTTGAGATATAATTCACCTGTGATTTAGGGCAGTTGTAGTTGACCTTCCGGCCAATCGCTTCAATAATCGAAAAAAGATTTTCATCTTTTCTGACAGGAACTCCTTTGATTTCAACGTTGTTTAATCGGGATCGCTGTTCATACTTTGCGAGTTCGAACCTGGATTTCTCTAAATCAGTCTGCAAACAACTTACTGTTTCCTGAAGTTTGTCAAGTTCCGATGCTTTTGCTTCAACCTCCGCTATTCTAATGTCAAATTCATCGAGCCTACTGCTGGTGCCTTCACAAGTAATTTTTAGCTCGGCTAACTCGTCCTTGATTACGCGAATATCATCAACCAGGGTCGGCAAATTGAGCAACTGGCGCTTCATATCCCGAATTTCACTCAATATGGTTTCGAGGGAGGCTGGTTCAGAAGCAACCAGAGCTGGTGATGACGTTCGACAGGTGGGGCACTTCCATTGCGCCATTCTGCTGGCGCCGAGCTTTCTCCATCCGGCTTCGGATATATTAGCACATCCGAAATCCAGATGCTTCTTGCAGCTCCCACATTGGACTCCGTCATTGAACTGCACGTTGCAGGCTGCGCAAGTTTTCATTGTTGAAACTCGAGATAAATCAAATTATACTTAAAAACAAAACTAGCAAAGTTTGAACTTGGTGTAAAAGTTAAAAAAGGTTGACGATCTATTATTTCGAGCAACGCGTACTGTACTTAGGAATGTCCGCAGTCGAGTGACATTACACACACACGCAGTACTACGGCGGGTTCCACGACTCGCACCGCGTCGTGAGCTGGCTGTGGGATGTGCTGCAGCGGGACTTCACCGAGAACGAGCGCGGCATGTTCCTTAAGGTGACATTACACACACACGCAGTACTACGGCGGGTTCCACGACTCGCACCGCGTCGTGAGCTGGCTGTGGGATGTGCTGCAGTGGGACTTCACCGAGAACGAGCGCGGCATGTTCCTTAAGGTGACATTACACACACACGCAGTACTACGGCGGGTTCCACGACTCGCACCGCGTCGTGAGCTGGCTGTGGGATGTGCTGCAGCGGGACTTCACCGAGAACGAGCGCGGCATGTTCCTTAAGGTGACATTACACACACACGCAGTACTACGGCGGGTTCCACGACTCGCACCGCGTCGTGAGCTGGCTGTGGGATGTGCTGCAGCGGGACTTCACCGAGAACGAGCGCGGCATGTTCCTTAAGGTGACATTACACACACACGCAGTACTACGGCGGGTTCCACGACTCGCACCGCGTCGTGAGCTGGCTGTGGGATGTGCTGCAGCGGGACTTCACCGAGAACGAGCGCGGCATGTTCCTTAAGGTGACATTACACACACACGCAGTACTACGGCGGGTTCCACGACTCGCACCGCGTCGTGAGCTGGCTGTGGGATGTGCTGCAGCGGGACTTCACCGAGAACGAGCGCGGCATGTTCCTTAAGGTGACATTACGCACACACGCAGTACTACGGCGGGTTCCACGACTCGCACCGCGTCGTGAGCTGGCTGTGGGATGTGCTGCAGCGGGACTTCATCGAGAACGAGCGCGGCATGTTCCTTAAGGTGACATTACACACACACGCAGTACTACGGCGGGTTCCACGACTCGCACCGCGTCGTGAGCTGGCTGTGGGATGTGCTGCAGCGGGACTTCACCGAGAACGAGCGCGGCATGTTCCTTAAGGTGACATTACACACACACGCAGTACTACGGCGGGTTCCACGACTCGCACCGCGTCGTGAGCTGGCTGTGGGATGTGCGGCGACGGCACGGTTGGCGCAGTGGCTGAGCGATTGGACTGCTGCGCTGCGTGTCGGTCGCAGGTCCGATCCCCGCACGAAACAAATATTTGTATGATATTGTATATATTGTATGATATTGTTTCGGGTCTGTATGTTTGGTTGTGTATGTGAGTTTATATGTTTGTGAACGCACCCACGATACAGGAGAAATTCCTAGTGTGGGGCAGTAGATATTTAAAAACTTTTTTCACGTTTCCAGTTCGTGACGTCATGCTCGAAGCCGCCAGTGCTCGGGTTCGCTCATCTCAAACCGCCCTTCTCTATCCGATGCGTTGAAGTGGGCGATGATGAAGATACGGGTGATACTATTGGTAAGACTAACTCATAACATTACATAGTATGAGGCCCCTGTGTCTCTCGGAAGGGAAAGCAGAAAGGAATAATGTTTTGAACCCAATAATAGGGAGCGAGCCTGTAGTCGTTAATTGGGCTCAAATCAAGGCTTTAAGTCTAAGCTGCTACAGAAAATTGCTTAACCCATTGACCGTCACGGTCAAGTAAAACGACAAGCCAAAAAGTATCTTAAGTCGACAGACTTAGGGCACTTTTTTGCTTGTTCGGCTTGTCGTCTATACGCGACTGTGGCGCTCAAGGCCAACTTTAAAACTAATGAACCGGGGAAACCACCAAAAGTCTTGTTTCTATTCCATGCAATCTACCATTTGAGGCCATATCGCTTACTTTAAGTAAAAGTAAAATAATTTTGAAAATTCTTATGATTTTAATGATGAAAATACATGTCTGTTGTCGTCGCAAATCAATCAATCATTAACAAGCAGTTTGCAAAAAACGTAAATAAATAATTGACTTGTACCAGCTCCCTTGAGTTACACCAAATTACATAATTATTGTCATTACAACAGCTGTAACTGGATTTAAACACACGATAAGTTTAGTCATAACTAAGCTTATAAAAATCTCACTCGAACAATCTCTCTCAACAGGCAGCGTAATCCGAGGCTTCTTCACCATAAGAAAGAAGGATCCCTTGAACCGTCTGCCCACATCATCCACATGCTTCAACCTTCTCAAGCTGCCAAACTATCAGAAACGAAGCACGCTTCGCGACAAACTTCGGTATGCCGTCAATAGTAACACTGGCTTCGAACTATCTTAGAAAGAGGACGGATTATTTTTGAAGAATGTGGTCAAGTCTGAATCGTTATTGGATGCTCTTAAACCAACAGCAAGATTGGCCCAGTGGCTGAGCGATTGGCTGCTGCGCTGCATGTCGCGGGTTCGACCTCCGCACGGAACAGATGCTTGTATGATTTACAGGTAGTTGTTCCGGGTCTGGCTGTTTCGTCTATGTGAGTTTAAATGTTTGTTATTGTACGCACGATAAAGGTCCTTACAAGTGTGGAATTAGCAACGTTTAAAAAAAATTAACATTAGGTTTTTATTTTTTAAACGTATTATACACACACACCCAATAACAACCTGTAAGTTAACGAAGATAAAGATCAATATGAATTTAGCAATCTTGAAAAATTTGAGGTGAATTATCTATCAAACCAACAAACAACCTAGTCTCGACTCGAACACCTAAGTCTAGCCAATCGGAGACAATCAAACTGAGGGTGTAAGTAAATCAGTTACCTCAATGCCGCCATTTATTTTACAGAAAATATTTTTTTCAAAATCTGTCTTTTTGTTATCAAAAGTGGGTTAGGCAATTTGGGTGCTGTTTTGTATATATACAAAACAGCACCCAAATTGCCTAACCCACTTTTGATCTATAGATCGGGCACATACCCACGAATAGTGTCTCGAAGTGTCGACAAACTGTTTTACACTGCCGACAAACTGTTTTACAGTTTGGCAGACTTTTTATATTGTATTGTGAAACAGATTTTGAATAAATGAATAAAAAAAAATAGTAATACTACTTTGTACTAGGATCTGCCATCTTTGACAGGACTATAAAAATAAGCCTGAACAAATCCTTGAAGTCAGTAGTCATTGACGAACCAAATCGAAATGAATAAAAAATCTTCTACCCTTGTAGAGGATTTTTTATTCAAAAGGATCTGACCTTTAAAGAAACCAGGGAATAATACATAGATGTGCCTGTCCTTTTATTCCCCAAACTAAGAAAAGCTGGTCTACTACTTAGCCGAAATGGCAACATTTCTTAACAAACAAAAATAATGAAATTCTAACTATAATAAAAATTCACGGATTTGAGGCAATTTTTAATCTTTTGTCACACCAAGTTTTTAATGTGGACGCACTGCACTGTTTTCACGTTTTTAGTCATATTTTCAAGTGTTTGAAAGAACTATAGGTACTTTGGGCAAGTGCTCAAATGCGTGAACTTAATCATGTGTCAATAAGGCGGAGATTACACTGTACAGTCACGAGCAATAATAAGCATACACTTGGTAAAGTATAAATGCGTTTTTCGTGTAATAACAATTTGCAAGTTTTACCTACTTTATGACAATATGGGTTCCAAAATATACATTTTCTAACGAAATATGAGTATGAAATCAATCGAGTAGCTCTCCTTCTAAACCTTACTAAGTGTATAAAAAAAAATTGGCTGCTGACTGTACAAAGCGGAACTTACACTAAAGTTCTGCTACATACTGTTTGTTCACAAATAGATCTATAAGTAACCAAAGATTGTAACACTTACTGAGGGAAAAATAGGTTGAGTCCAGTAGGCATAATTATGTGCTCACATAATCTTGTTTAATAAAAAAGTGACTTAATCGTAACGCAGCAGAACTGATTCTTCACAAGCTGCTCTAAAACACCTGATTCTCATATAATAATATGTAAATGACGATCTCAAAAAATATTTCCCTAAGAGAAAATACCGGCAAATGCAAAAATGGAGTACATTGAAAAGACTAAAGCAAATTGGAGTTTGTAAATTGTAATGTGTGAAATTATGTTGCATATTCATAGGTTAAGCTTTTCAATTAATCGTGTGCGACTGTTGCACCATTTTAATGCAATTTCTTTACCTTTTATAGGCCAGTAACTTAATATTACTAGCGTCTAATGAATGTGTTAGATTTTTGTAATATTACATAGAGGAAACCTAATCGAAAAGTTTTTAGGCCAGTTTGTTTCGGGTCCTATATTTACCTGTTTTACAGATGAGGCCTAAACAACTGTACGACTTATTTCGAAGCCTACATTACTGATACGAATTATTTATAACATTGTATGTAGAACGAATGTACGTTTGTAACCTAGATCTCGTCATTTACCCATAGTGTACAATTCACGGTATAAATCGGTATCTAAAAGTGAATTCTAAATAATCCTGTCCAATGTATAAATAGGTGTATATAGACAATAACGTGTTAGAACTACTAATAACGAAGTTTATTTTATTTACTCTTTTATGGTACAGTCATATCTTTGGCTTTTTAATGACATTTTTAGATCAAAATTCATATTCTGGGTCACATTTTAAAGAGGTTATTTTTGTTGTTGTACGTACATACGACTCGATGCAATATAAACAGAGTTATTGAGAAGTTTATGGAAAAACTATAACACATCAGAAGCTTAATAATGGACAGTCACATTAATGATATCATTGCACACAGAATCTGATCACTTCTATTATACAAAACTATACCACGTATTAACTTCATTCTGAAAACAAAACACAGCGTTTTCTTATAAAAGTGCGATACCTACACGGTCAAAATGTATGGAACAGGGGATCTAAAGTGGCCACATTAGCAGATCATAACTGAGGATTTTTGTTGCCAACTTCACTGTAATATTGTGTGAGCGCGAAGCACGCATACGGTGTAAAGCGTGTTAGAAAAGGATAGCAAATGCTTCGACATTCGTTTATTATCTCTACATCTGCGGGGCGAGCACGGGCGTACCCAAGACGTTGGTGACAAGACGTTATAAATTATTATGAATTGCGTTAAAAAGCGTAAAATGGACATTTTAGACGCCCTGCTGTTTTTTTTAAATTACTGAAGAACATTGCTATGTGGGTCGCGGGGGGTTCAGAATGATAGACTGAATACGTGGTCGTTTGTGGATCGATGCCCCTTTATAGATTTTATCCATTCAATGTTTCATTATGCGAAAGATCTTTTTATAATATGGCTATGTATAAATGTTTAATGTATTATTAGACAGGACTGTACAATGTTATTTATTGTTAAGAAACAATCTAGATGTGACTTGCAAGACTCGTATTCACGATAAATAAAAGATGAGTAACTCGGCTAAAAATCTTTGTTGCTGGCAACATTATTCGAGAAACACTGACAGTTTACTTGTCCTGTCAAAATCTTTTTTTATTTTTTATTTATTCAGTAAAAATCGTTTTTTTTTTTTTTAAATTACAAACAGACACTTTGTTTGTATTTATTTATGGTGCAAGTAAACCATAACTAAGGTGCACAACTTTTATTTATCATGAGTACGAGCCTTTACTTTGTGTCAATGTATCTACACCCTTAGTATTGCACGATAATGTTTTATAACATCATATTCTTACAAATAAGGTCTTCAATAGTTATACTTTGCAATATTAACATAGAAGTTGTCACTATGTGTTGTAATTATTTGTCTGTAGTCTATGTAACAACATGTTTTATTTTATAAAATTTATATTTCGTTGTTAATTTGGTGCAATCACTTTCAAACTATTTTATCAACATTGTATACAAAAAAACAATTCTACTGCAGAAAAGTTATTGGGTGCAGCAGCGACTGCCTATCTGACCTCCACAACCTAGTAACTGGGTAGTGGGTAATACGATACCCTTTGGTAAGACTGGATGTGAGAGTTTCGGCTTCAAAATACTCGTTACGACTGTCAAAGATCTACATAATGGCAACCGGGACCAACGGCTTAACGTGCTTACCAAGGATCTCATACTACGCAATATTTATAACACCCCCAACTTTGGGCATCGCCGCAGTCGGTTAATGTAGTTATTGAAAACGATTCTGCAGTAGAAAATGTTAAACAAAGATAGTATTTTGTAGTAGTGTTCCCATTTTAATTGAAAACTTTTATGTATTTTACTAATATATGCATAGACAAGGATCATTGTAAGGGATATTTTGTACTAGCCACGTAAATATGTTGTATAACACAATGTGATTCTCTGTGATAAAATAATTGATATTTATTATTGAGAAGTTTTATTAATACCCTTTGTTGTGCGCCCATGAGCACCAGTCATCCTGAAAGAGGAGAACACAGGTGGGTTTCGACTTATTAACAGCTGATGCAGAGTAATGGAGACTCTCCATTGAAGAGTAGCAGAAGAAAAAAGATTTCCACATACCGGTTGATCTATATTTTGATACATTCCTTGATAACAATATTCTCACCCCCTTTTACATATCGCACCTCCGATAAAATAGGATTACAACTCGAAAAACCTGGATTTTTAGAAAAGCGAAAATAAACTCAGGGATTTGTTAATCAGTCTTTATTCTTGCAATATTGTTATTAAGTGATACAAAGTATATATATTTGAAAAGCTTACAAAAAATACGATTTAATGACATACGCTGTTTTTCATTTTTCCTGAAAAAAAACCTGAAAATTCCCAATTGTAACAGTATTTTAGATAAGTATTCGATTTTCTATTAACAAAAATACAATGTGACAAATGTAACAATTCTTATTTTAATAACAATCAGGCAGAACTTCTTATGTACCTATTCATACAGCTGTAGACTTCGAAACAAAATCAACTTCAACAAAAACTTCTAACAAAAAAAAACGAAACAATTCTAGTCATCACAATTTCAACGAATCACTTTCCAGTACAATTTTAGGTAGCCTATAATTAAGTTACCCTTAAATTATATTTGTTCTCCTTAATTAAATAATGTTTAGAAAACACATGAACTATAATCATTACAATAAAAATCAAAATCACAGATAAAGTCCAAGTTTCAGTCGTCTCATAATTAGGATGTATAATTATAAAAAAAATCTGGCATCCTTCTGGATCTTTGCTTTCAGTGTTACGTAAGCAGATCCTGCATTTCTAAGGATTTTACATTTATTTTGTAGCCATTCTGTTGGTTTAGCTACACGTTTTCTGCTTCGTTTTTTCGTGTCCGGTATTGGCGTGTCATCCGGGTTTGAGTTCAATGTTGGAGGTAAGTCAACAGCTGGCCCTGAAGATAGAGCTGCGGATGTAGCTTCAAAGTTAGCTTGGTTACCAATGTTGTCTTCAGTTTCGGAATCGTCAGACATTTCAATGGAACGACGTTGCTCAATTTCAAAATCGGGGTCTTTCACCGAATCATCACTGTCCTCATTTAAAGTTGAACTGGAAGAGTCTGAGGAAGATGTACTTTCTGTATCTGAAGAAGAATCAGTTGAGTCATCAATTATAGGCTTCCGAGTTTGCTTGGAGCTCTGGAGGTCTCTAACTTCGATTGAACTTGTAGATGGTATTGCTTCAGTATTGTAAGTGGCAGAATTACTTATTGTTTTAACTGTAAATGCAAAATAAAATCAACAATAATAATGACGACTCAACTTCGAGCAAACTTTTATATAAATTTAAAATAAAATAGGTACATAAAACCTTCGTCACTTTCAGCTTCGGGATCAGCTATGTTATCTTGATTAGCTCTGGCTAGGATACATTCGGGTTTATTGATGTAAATTTTCTCAGTTTCCGGATTGTTTATAATATCAAAATCCGAATTTTCTCCTGATTCTGAAAAAAATATAAGAAGCATGATATCATTAAGTTGTTTACATAAAGTTACTTAAATAATATCATTATACTAAATAACTTAGCTATTAACTTTTAGAATGAAAAAGAAAAGTGTAGAAGGAAAATAAAGTAGGTATTAATAATGGTATTTTTCTTATTTATTTTTATTGTACTCTATCACAATGCTGTCCTATTTGACCCAAAGTCCGCCTATGTACCACTTGTACATGAAGTTTAAATAAATAAATAGTAGGCATCTTACCTTGCAAGTTACGTCCCCCAATATTTTCATCGGCGGGTATTTCTTTTTTATCTCTTAAAGCTAAACGCAGAATTGCGTCATTACGTTTCATTTTGACCCTAGAATCATAAATCAAATTCAAAGCAAATAATCCGAAAATACCTAAACTTTGTTATAAAACAAGATTACAAGTCGAAATATTCTATACATTTTCCGTCAAATAGTGTTACAACGTAAAGAGTAACGCAATATTACAATCAATTGTATCTAAAATACCGAGACAATACAAAATATATCACTTTATTATGGAAATATTGAACTAGTTTAACTCAATCCTTTAACAATAAACTGTAATAATTCGACTTGTAACTGTTCATTAGACAAATTGATGTAAGCAACAAGATTTTACCTGTCTGAAACACCGTTATATTTTAATTTGTAACACTACTTGTCACAACACACGCACGTCCACCTTTCCTAAAACGAAATGTAACACTAATCGCGATCATTCTTGAGCAGTGTTGCCATCGAAGTTTCAAGCTCCCCACCAGAATCGACCTCTAAAACCACCAGAAATCCACTAAAAAAATCGCACCTTCTTAAAAAATCGCTAAATTTTCCACTAACTTTATTTCTGGCAGATTTTTGGTCTTTACTAAAGGAAATAATATTTTTTTGAAACGTTTATTAAAGCAATAACATGAAAATTACATATAATGTAACAAAATACTTCAACTTCAACTCTCTATTAATTCATGGCTTTTGTGGAAGAACAAAATACTTAAAAAACCTATTTTTTAAAAGAGGTCAATCAAATTATATTATTAAGTTATCTTCAGATGAGTCGTTTCCGTCCGTATCATCATCGTTAATCTCGGACTGATACGACTGTTTGGTACCAAATAATTCCACTAGAAAAATCCACTAGCCACTAAAACCGATATTTGTCCGCTAAACGGTAAGTCAAAACCACCAGATTTAGTGGAAAATCCACTAAGTTGGCAACACTGTTCTTGAGTCAAAACACTTTAATCATGTAGCGTTACAACTCCATCTAGCGGCGAGTTTTAGAGTTACAGATGTAACCATGTTGGAGAAGATAGATAATAACATTTTAAGTATTTCTGTGTCGATAACTCAAAATTCGTCTTTTTCGAGTTGTAACCCTATTTTATCGGAGGTGCGTATGATACATAACTGGCCAAATGTGGGGGTAATATACTAATATTATGTAAACCGCTGCCTAACCCTAGAGGTTATAAGGGACGCTAGAGCAGACCACGATACCATGGGAACGAAACAGTAAAGTCACTCCAATTTCGGTTTCGATTCGGTTTTACGGTCAAAGGATAACCTAAAGCAACTTGCGTGGAGCCTAATAGCGGGTTTTCATGCTTTCATCATGGTCAAACCGTATGCGAAGGGTAGGTTCAAGGCTTCAAGCCATGGTCCGGGGCGAGAGGGAATGGGACGCCGTCGCCTCCTGCCAAGCAGTGATGCTAGCGAAGGAGGTGGCGGAACGTGAGGGAGAGAACCTCTCGTTCCAGCCGCTGCGGAAGACGCTCCGGGAGTCGACCACCGTAGGCCCTGGTTTTATGTCGCGGTTAAATACTCATTATGTTTTTATCCCATAAATACGACAAATTCTTAAAAATATCAATTGTTTTCGTCCAGGCCTCTCACTCCTCTTTCGCCATATCTCCGCACGAAATAAAAAAATGATTTACAAAAAAAACGCGTCCTGTGGCCAGGTGGCCACTACAGTCGCATGCGCATTGCAGTGAAATCGGTTCCGATTTCGCTACACACGCACGGACAACGCTCCCTAGATGATAATCGGCCCTAAATCGTAAGCTCGCCCGAACCAATTTCTGAGTTAGGGGTAGTAATAATAATAATGATTACGATTTGCCTACTCACGAGGCGATCTAGGGCGCTCCCCACCACTCTCCCGATATACTCCCCGGTGGGAGTTTACTCGTCCCTTTGGGGGGGGGGGGGGGGGGGAATCATGAAATGACCCCTCCCGCACTTGGGCAGAGCGAAAGGGAGTGTCAGACTTCTACCGACTAAAAACCACCCATGTTCCTGCTTAGCCCTATATGTCGAGGCCGCGGTATCTCTTGCGAACAACCCGCAGCCTCGACGAGAGTTTACTCGTCCTTACATAGTATTTTCTAGAGAGGCTCTATTATTCTCCGGTTCCCAGGATTTCCCAAAAACTTAATAAGTTCGCTGGCTGTGATCGCGCTGTGATTTGCATGCGCGGGTTCAGCTAGTAGTTCATAAAAGTAGAACATAAAACAAACAGCAGACACCTCAAACTCATTTTCATTGCACTAATGTGGTAAACTTTGCATAGTATCAGCTCCTTGACCTGGCATGAACCCTGTAAGAGCACAATAAAATAATAAGTCATCATCATCTGCCTAGCCTTTTCCCAACTGTATATTGGGGTCGGCTGCCAGTCTAACCGAATGCAGCTGAATACTAGTATTTTACATGGAGCGACTGCCTATCTGACCTCCACAACCCAGTTAATACTAGGTAATACAATACCCTATACCGACTGCCTGTAACGACTACCAAAGATCTTTATAATGCCAGCCGGGACCAACAGCCTAACGTGCTTTCCGAGGCACGGAGGAAACTCGGTATGTCGGGGGGTCACCCATCCACAGACCGACCTAGGCAAGCACAGCTTTACCTAAAGATCGACCTGCCCCCATAATGCGTATCTTTTTAACGTCAGTGGTAAATTGGTTTTGGTTTGGTACATTTTTTTCTTAAAAACTCACCATTTGACAGTTATTTGATAGACAGTAGAAGTTCTGAGTGGCAGTTCTTACTAAGCCACGAGCTCCTCAAAATAATAAGTATTTTATTTATTTTATTATTCTTTTTTTTTTCTTATGGGAAATAAAAAATCAAAAATCAAAATCAAAATTCATTTATTCAAACTAGGCTGATAATCAGCACTTTTCGAAGGTCAAAATTTACTTTACTTTACTACAGTGAAATTTGGCTAACTGGGACATGGATAAGTGAGAAATCTCTATAACTGGAA
The DNA here is from genome assembly GCA_949316265.1 of Diarsia mendica. NCBI lineage: Eukaryota > Metazoa > Arthropoda > Insecta > Lepidoptera > Noctuidae > Diarsia > Diarsia mendica. The sequence goes on from OX438897.1 coordinate 20,211,792, forward strand.
CTCATACTGGGGTCCCATGAAACAAATTGAATATCTGAGACACATTTAACCAGGTTTCACTGTATTTACATTTTTTATAAGACAGTCCCCCAAAAACGCCCACCCATCGGCACTTCCTAGTGTTTAGCTGGAAAGAAGAAGTGGCGGAACAAACTCCCCAGCACACATCTGTCTGTTTGGTTGGTTAGAAGAACCAGACTCGATACAATAGCAAGGTGTCAGTTAAATTTAAGATTTACTACAGACACAATCAGTAATAAACAAAAGTATATACAAATTACAAAGTAAGTGTAAACAATGTAAAAATAAAATAATAAATACATAACATAACAGTAAACTAATTTTGGAGAAAGAACACAAATAACAAACATTGTCTTGTGTTCAACTCAGCGACCAACTATTCTTATCATCTAAGTAGTCGTTAATAGAATAGTAAGCTTTTAAACAAAGATTAGATTTAACTTTGGCTTTAAACTCATTAAATGGCAAGTCTAGAAAAGAAGATGGCAGTTTATTATAAAATGTAATCCCGAGCCCTACGAATGAATTGTGAACTTTGTGAAGCCGGTGAAAAGGAGCACGTAGTTTATGCTTATTTCTAGTGTTAAAGTTGTGGATATCACTGTTTTTAGTGTACAGATGGATATTTTGTCTAATATATAAAATGTTGGCAAAGATGTACTGAGAAGCAACCGTGAGAATACCAATCTCCTTAAAAAAATCTCTAAGGGAAACTCGGGCACCCAGCTGATAAATTGCACGAACCGCTCGCTTCTGCAGAACAAATATATTTTGAATATCAGCAGCTTTGCCCCACAGCAGAATACCGTAGGACATAACGCTGTGAAAGTAACTAAAGTAGACTAACCGTGCTGTATCAACGTCAGTGAATTGTCTTACTTTTCTGACGGCGTATGCGGCTGAACTTAGCCTTCCCGCTAGGCTTGATATGTGTGAACCCCATTGTAATTTTGAATCTACTGTTATGCCCAGAAATACAGCAGAGTCGGCAGTTTCCAGCTCCTGATTGGCGAGGATAATATTGGGACCTAGATTTCTAACATTGGGTAAAGCGAACTTAATTATTTTAGTTTTCTTGGCATTAAGAACAAGGTTGTTTGTTGTGAACCAATCCGTGACCATTGATAGCGCGCTGTTTACGTCGTCAAAATCGTGTCTATTCCTATCTACTTTAAAGATAAGAGAGGTATCATCTGCAAATAGTACGACGTCACAAAAACCCTTTAAATAATATGGCAGATCATTAATATAAACCAAGAATAAAAACGGACCCAGTATTGAACCTTGAGGTACACCTAGCCGAACCCTTAGCCCGGAAGATTTCGCGCCATTTACGTCTACACATTGGAATCTATTTTGTAAATACGAATCTATCACATTTAGGGCCTCATTTTGAACACCGTAATGACGCAGTTTCCGTAAAAGCGTGTCGTGATGTACGCAATCAAAAGCTTTAGAAAGATCGCAGAAAACACCGATTGCATTTTGCGCTTTCTCCCATGCGTTAAATATGTGTTTTAGCAAAGCAACACCTGCATCCGTAGTCGAACGACCCTTTGTAAAGCCATATTGATCATTATGAAGGAGTTTATTTAAATTAAAATGTACTAACAACTGTTTGAGAATTAGTTTTTCAAAAATTTTGCTAAAAGCAGGTAAAATAGAAATTGGTCTAAAGTTCCCAATATCATTTTTACTGCCTGATTTAAATAGAGGGATGACTTTACTGCTCTTCATAAGGTCAGGGAAAGTACCCAAATCAACGCATTTATTGAAAGTAACAGCAAGACAGGGGGCTACGATGTCGATAATGTTACTTAAAAGTTTAATAGAAATGCCCCAGTAATCACCTGTGTTTTTAGACTTAAGTGAATTAAAAACGTTAACTACATCACGAGGTGTTACATGTTCGAAACTAAATACGTTACCACATTTAGACACGCTGCTATGCAAAAGATCTTCGGCTTTAGACGGCGACGAACTCAGGGAACGAGTCGTCGCTATAGGTATGCTGGCAAAATACTCATTAAAAGCCTCGGCTACGTCGGCTGCTTTATTAACTAACTAGCTGACCCACGCAACTTCGTCTGCATCACATAAATATAGCTATAACCTTTCTCGATATATCGACTATCCGACATTAAATAAGCTAAATCGTAACAAACAAAAAATCTTATCTTTCCTCTTTATTACAATAGTTTAGATGGTTTAGATTAGCTTAGATTATATTAAAGTGTGAATTACTATAAAATCTATCTCTTACTGTTAAATATACTATAACATTCTGTACTTGTAAACATTATGTGATGCAGTATAGTAGATTGTATCATAAGGGAGCAAAATAATATTTTTACGGCGAGGGCGCTTTTTTGAATCCAGAGCGAAGTGAAGGATTCTAGAGTAGAATCCCGAACGTAGTGAGGGATTCTTTAGTAGAATCCTGAACGTAGCGAGGGATTCAAAGTACGTCGCCCGAGCCCAAAATATATTTTGCACCCAAGTGATACACTCGACTTTTCATCACCCTCTATGAGAAAATAAAAGGCGCCTCATATTTTTTAACCGACTTCAAAAAAAGGAGGAGGTTATCAATTCGACTGTATTTTTTTTTTTTTTTTTTTTTTTTTTTTTTTATGTTTGTTCGCGCATAACTTGCGACTGGGTGAACTGATTTTCTTGATTCTTTTTTCATTTGAAAGCTGGTGCTTCCCGTGTGGTCCCATTGTCACCATTTCAATATCTGATGATGGGATCTTGTAGAAATCGGGGGAACTCTTCAATAAATAACAGCAGATTAACCGCGATTGTTGCTATAGCATATCTAAGCATTGTTTACGCCATCACACAACATAATATCACGCCTGTACTCACTACAAAGGTGATGAAGAACTTCGGAGATAGGCAACGGAACTCCTCAATTAATGATAGCAAATGGACTGGGATTGCTGAAATCTCATGACTGTCTATTGACCAGTTCATAACATAACATCACGCCGGTACGTTGTGAAGGGGTAAGCACATGTGAACCACTAAAAAGGGAAAAATAAAAACTTTTTTACAAAAAATAAAACCGACTTCGACAAAAATAAAACACAAAAAAGTGAAAAATAAAAAATCAGCTTCAGAAGTCGGTGGCAAAAACATGAAATCAAACAAACAAAAGTCACCGACTTCAGAAGCTGATTTTTTATTTTTCACTTTTTTGTGTTTTATTTTTGTCGAAGTCGGTTTTATTTTTTGTAAAAAAGTTTTTATATTGTAATATTATTAAGTATTTAATAAAAATAGAATGACGACACGTTTAAATCCATCAGACATATTTATTACGAATATGTGTCCAGTTTTACGTCCATATTAAGACAACACGTTACTAAACAACCTTACTTCTACTCCATATTAAGAAATTGTCGTATGCCTTTAAATATTTCTCCCGGGATTTCGTAGGGATTAAGTTTTGTATGACGTTATTAGCTTCTATTTTTATTGTTTCAGGAGTTAATGCACTATCACTTTCAGAACTCGACGTAGAGCTCATTTTTTTTGCACAAAATACAATAAAGTCCGTACCGAATATTAGAACAGGGAAGTAAATCGCGCGCTTTTGTTTTTTTTTTAAATTTAGTTACCGCGTCTCCTCGCACCGTACAGCCAACACAATACAATTTTGCGTTCGATTTCAATGAACGATTCATGTTCTAAATTCAAATCTCATTACTGCCCGCTAAAAAGTCTAATGGAGAAAAGAGCTACTTTGCTCGCACTTATAGAGGAACAAAACGACACTTTTCGAATTGAAGGGATGAAAAATATTTTGAATTTGAATTTCCCGGAGGCCAGCCAGAATCCCCCGTACCTACATTGCGACGCAACCCGCGTAATTATTTTTCCGCGCGGGTATTTTTACATTGCGATATCTTCTAAGATATTTGTTTAAACTATAGAGAGTAAAGAGCACAAATATTCTATATTAAATATCCGTACTAACGGACACATTTATTTAGATATAGATTAATACCATATGGGTTAAATAAGCTTCGCAAAAAATAATTCTATTTAACCTAACATTTTAATAGTAAAAAATGGTTACAGTGAGTCAATCTTAAAAGATAGACAGATGCTGTCGCGGACTTTTTTTTAGAACTTTTAAAGACGAATAATTACTTCATACATGATATTCTCGTAACTTAAACCGTTTTCGCAGCGCACGCAACGGAAGCTCTCAGAAAGGAATTTTCTTTTCCCGTTTTTGCAATATTTCTCATTTATGCTCCGCTCCTATTGGTAGTAGCGTGATGTTATATAGCCTATAACCTTCCTCGATAAATGAACTATCCAACACAAAAAGAATTTTTCAAATCCAACCAGTAGTTCCAGAGTTTATCGCGTTCAAACAAACAAACAAACAAACTCTTCAGCTTTATAATATTAGTATAGATTTGTTACCCACCATGATCTCAAGGTGATTATCTTGTTTAACAGATTTACCTGTTTCATTGTTAATGATTTTCCAAGTGGCTTTAACTTTATTATTAGAATTTTTAATGGTTTCGCTTAAGAATTTAGATTTTGCAATAATACAAATCTTTTTAAATAATTTGGAATAATTCTTAACATACTCTAGAAAAGTTGTATCAAACCTGTGTTGTTTAAGACCATACAACTCGTATAATCGGGCTCGACTTTTGTAAATACCTGGTGTAGCCCATTGGTTGAAGCCAACAGAAGGTCCCTCAGGTAAAATATCTCAAACCCGATTTTAACAAAACTAGTAGAACTTTTTTTTATATGGGTAAGGCCGATAAAAATGGATTATTGTATATAGCTCCAGCGTCCGGTAAGTAATAAAATAAAATCTTATATATTACCTTAATTATTCTTTTTTCTTAGCTTTGTATAATAATTGTTCTAGTAGGGCTAACTATACTAACATTCTCAAAACATAATTATTAATTATTTTTCATAAAAATAGTATGTGATCACAACATTTTCTATACAAAATAAAATGTCCCACACTCGCCCTGGGGCCTTGTATCAATTTTGAATTTTTGCTGTATTTTTATTTGACCGTTTTAAAGTTCTTATGAATAAAATAATACCTATTCTACAAAATTACAGTGTCAGGCAGGATTAGATGGGCACGCCACGATAGTGGCGGTAAGTCCCCTCTTTGAGGAGTGGCTAGAGAGGAGCCACGGCGCCCTCACCTTCCGTCTGACGCAGGTCCTCACCGGACACGAATGTTTCGGGAGGTACCTGCACCGAATCAGGCGGGAGGAAACGCCCGGATGCTTCCACTGCGAGGATCGACCGGAGGACACGGTGGAGCACACTGTGGAGGTGTGCCCTGCTTGGGCGGAGCCCCGCCGTGTTCTCGTAGCGGCGATCGGCGGCGGTGACCTCTCGCGTCCGGCCCTGGTGCAAGCCATGGTCCGGGGCGAGGAGGAATGGGACGCCGTCGCCTCCTTCTGCGAAGCAGTGATGCTAGCGAAGGAGGTGGCGGAACGAGAGAGGGAGCGATCCTCTCAACGTCCCAGCCGCCGCGGAAGGCGCGGAAGGCGCTCCGGGCGTCGGGGGCCACGTGATGGCTTCCGGCCACCGTAGACGCGGGCCTGTGGACGGTGAGTAATGGGCTAGCTCGCCGTCCGGCCGTCGTCATGACGGCAACAGACCGTGTCGGCGGCGCGTTCGTGTTCCACGCGCGCCTCAAAGAGATGTCAGCAAGGAGGGGCCCGCAAGGGCCGACGCCCGTCGGGGCCGCGGTATTTTGTACTAGATTACGTGGCCTCGGCGCAAGGGCAAAGAAGGAACATGGGTTCGGTTTTTAGTCAGTAGAAGTCTGACACTCCCCTTCGCTCTGCCCAAGAGCGGGGGGGGTCATTCGATGATTTTCCACCCTCCAAAAAAAAAAAAAAAAAAAGGCAGGATTAGATAATAATCACATAATAATATTCTGGTACATAACATCGTGTCCACAGATTTGATGCTTTTAAGTAACGTATTTTATGTTACGATTTATTTTACTAAAACTTAGCATTTGAGCAGCAGAATTCATTTCTATAATATGGCAACACCATAGCCTACCTGTCTATGCTACGTCCAGGCGGGTACAACGAAGGGTGACCTTGACTGAAAATGCCGTTTAAAAATAAACTTTATGTCAAACAAATAGAGTTTGTATTACTTTACTTTCCCTACGATTTTTCGAAGGGGGAGCAAAAGGTAAGAGCGAGACAAAATTCAAGGGTTTGTCTGTTCTTGTCTTGCAATTGCCAGTGAAAAAAAACAGGAAAATGTATAGTAATCGAAAATCACCTATATAGCTAAACTAGCCCATAAAATTTAACGGTATTAATTTATTATTCAAATACTTAATTTTCAATAATAAATACTTGCGAATTAAAATTTATTAGAACCAAAATTCATAAAAACTGTATAGCCATATAAAAAAAAAATCGTAAAAAAATAAGGCGGAAACATTTTCGTGTTGAAATAATAATTTTCCTTTTTCAAGTGTTTTTAATTATATTAGCGAAATATTTGTCTTCAAATATGGTGAAATGGTGTTGTCTGAAGGGTTGTGAAAGTGAGAGGTATCCAGGATGTGGGATTTCATTTTTCGGGTAAGTTCTTTTAACTTTGTTTACAAATAACGACTAGGGTGACTATGTTCAAGATCTATAAACGGGAATCATGAAATTATTGTAAAGAATACCCCTTTTCTATAATCAATATCGGTATAGAATCTCATATGTAAATGTATAGTTTGGTAGCTAATATAGATTGGAGTGAGATTTACGGTTCATGTGACCCAGATATAGTTTTAGATTTATTTTATAAAAAGTTATATGACGTTTTTGACAAGTGTGTTCCTCCAAAAAGGAAACATAATTCCTTAAATAAGAGATACGTTTATCCGGTTTGGTATACAGCTGATATTATTAGGGATATAAAAGATAAATATTTATTGCATAAAAAAATATAAATTAAGTAAATCACGTAGTGATTATGTGGAATTCGCACGGTACAGGGCGAGGGTGAAAACTGAGACGGCTCGAGCACATGATCAGTACCGCAACCGCGTACAGGGGCACCTGGCGAAAGAACCGCGAGCGTTTTGGGAGTATATTAGGTCTAAGAAAGGAGATTCGAATCAGCGGAAGTTAATTAAGGACGGTCGGGTATTATCAGATTCCGAATGTGCCAATGAGTTCGCTCAGTTTTTACAGTCGGTGTACAATCCGGAACCTCCCGTACTGAGTGTGGCGGCAGCGAGCGCGGGAGAAGACGCGGGCGCGTCGACAGGTGCACGGGTGCACCTAGCGAGTGTGGGCCCCGCTGACGTGCAGCGCGCGCTCACACGCTTGCTGCCTAAGCGCTCAGCCGGGCCAGATGGTATACCAGCGTACATTTTTAGGGATTGCCGTGCGGTGTTGGTCAAGCCGTTGCTACACTTGTTCAACGTCTGCATCAAGACCGCAACTTTTCCTGAGCGCTGGAAACTTACCCGGGTCGTACCAGTACCCAAAGTTAGTAAAGGTTCAGCACCCTGCGATTATAGACCTGTAGCGATATTATGCACTCCAGCTAAAGTGTTTGAGTCGACCATTCACGGTAGCCTGTATCCACAGGTTAGCGCTCTGTTGTCCGACGCACAGCATGGTTTCCGTCCTGGACGGGGTACAACGGGCAACTTACTGGATCTTATGTCACAAATAGTACCGACGGTGGATGCGGGGCAACAGGTGGATGTTGCCTACTTCGATTTTAGAAAGGCTTTCGACACAGTCGATAATGACGTCCTTTTAGCCAAATTGGCTGATGTAGGCTTTACACCTCACACTCTTTCTTTTTTCGCCTGCTATTTACGTGACCGTTGTCAGTATGTCGACTGCAGTGGACAGCTTTCTGAGCCCTATTTCACGAGATCGGGAGTCAGTCAGGGCAATAACTTGGGACCCTTTCTCTTCATCTTAACAACTAACGACCTGCCGAAAGTAGTCAATAAATCTAAACCTCTGTTATTCGCGGATGACTTAAAATTGGTTTGTGGGGTGGGGCAGGAAGCTGATCATGACATACTGCAGCGGGATATAGATAGCGTAGTAGAGTGGAGCTGTAGCAACAAATTGTATTTTAATGTGGCCAAATGTTCGGTGTTGTCATTTTCCCGTGCCCGCGACCCAAGGCATTATCAATATTGCTTGGACGGAATCAGAATGCAACGTGTCTCAGAGGTTAAAGACTTAGGAGTGCGCTTTATAAGTGATCTGAATTTCCGTAAGCATACCACGGATGTTTGTAAAAAAGCATACCGCAATTTAGGGTTGGTCTTACGGCTAGGAAACCAGTTCACGAACATCAGTGCTCTGAGATCGTTGTACGAAGCGCTGGTAAAGAGTCATTTGGAGTGCAATGCTGTCATCTGGTCGCCACATGAAGCCAAGTACAAAGTAATGCTAGAACGTATTCAGAACAAATTTGTGAGATTCCTGTACTTTCGGCTTTATGGGGTGTATCCGGGGTATCCTCTGTTGTATCCTACTCTATTTGTACTGGGCATGGTAGGATATTACAAACTGGAAGTAAGAAGGGAAGTAGCTCTCGCCACTTACCTATTTAAGATTTTGCGTGGTAAAATACACAACCCAGGAGTTCTAAACACGGTTGGGTTGTGTGTACCTGATGGGTACGTGGGGCAGCGGAGGCGGCCGCCGCTGCTGTGGGTGCCGCCCGCTCGCACCAACCTGCTGCAGCACGCGCCGCTGACGCGCGCGCTGCGTGCACTCAATATGGTGTTACAACAAATTGACTGCTTCAATTGTACTCTGAGTGAGTTCACACGGGCCGCATTTTGTAAAATTTGTTTAGATTTAATGAATAATAATTGAGTTATTAATTAATTATTGTTTACTATGTTATTATTGATGTTTAGTCTGTTAATTAGTCTAGATTGCTTAGATTGTTAATTGTAAGTCTCTTGTGTAAACTTTTACTATAACTACACTGTTGTATTAGGTTAGCCTGTAATGATAGTGTGTGTTGTTAAATAAATAAATAAATAAAAAAATATCTCATCTTAATCTCAAACATAAGATAACCAAAACAAACATTTGAATTCTTTCTTTACTTTTTGAAACTTTTCCATTTTGGTCTTAAATCAAATCCAACGTATCCAATCCATGAGCTGATGATAGATTCCGTAGCGGTTAGGAGTTAGAGGATAACTGTTTAATAAAATATTATGAGGACGTAGGTATATTGGTTGTATTCTTTCAGGTTATTTAGGTGAGCTGATTATGGAATGTAGGTACTACTCTTCAATGGTTAGGAGTTGAAAGCAATCATGAAAATAATAAGGGAATCTTGATTGAAGATTAAGGTTAATGCGACAAGGTATCCCGCGAAATTCGAATTTTCTTACGTTTTCTGCAATTTGCTTGTCAGTGTCAGGTTGTATGTTAAGGCTCTAACAGCACCGAAACTAGCGCCACCCACATCTTATTTATTGTACTCTAAAATCACATTATAATATAAATATCCAAAACAATATCATGCTGGTCAATAACTTGTAGTATTTTTAAAATCACTTTTCATGATTATAGACATGATAAATTAAGAGAATTACCGATTAAAGATAAAAGTGGCCACTATTGGCGGTAATAAGTAATTCTCTTCTATTCATCAAATAGTCACTCAAGGAACCTTTATGAACTGAGAGGGTTGTATTGGTGATGTTAATCATTATTACTTAGTAAAGTCACAATTTGTTACGGTCGCGAATCCTATTTCGAATTTCACGGGCTACCTTGTCGCATTCACTTAAGGGTTAGGTTTCTTCTGTTGAATGTTAAATGCATAGTCAATATTTGTATTTGTAGTGGAAGAATAAAAAGACTTATTAATAATAAAATAATAAATAAATAAAATTCATTTATTGCAGGCAATGAACCCATAATTTCACACAATTACAATACAATAATAAAATAATAATTAAACTTGGAAATCATAATTTAAATTAAGAGCATAAAAATAATATTTGCAACTTTTTTTTCTAAACTAAATAAAACAGACAAAAGACACCGACTTTCGAATTAGTAAGTTTCCTTAGAGTACCTATATTTAAGTTAGGTGTGTATATATTCGTATGCCACCATTTTTCTGGAACAACTTTTTGCAAATATGAATAAATGTCTTTCTTTGTCAGTTTTTTTAATTATTACAAATGCCAAGCCAGGCCAGCCACATAATTATATCTGTCCCAAATGTAAGTACAAAATGTTTGGTCACCCTATTAGAAAGAGACGACATTCTCTTTCGAGGTAATCTCGCTCGGAACGCTTTTGAACGGCACGTACACAGTCCAGATAGTATATAACGTCCTTGGCTACGTCTTTCACTCGTCGGCCATAGTTTGTAGCTGTGAGCTTTTGTTTTCGAGCGGAACGGAGTCATTTTTGTCGGTTATAAATTGATTGCAGCTGAATAAAGGTAAAACTGTATTCATTTATTATAGGATATTTATTATTTTGATGAATCTAATGTATAAGGAATAGCTAGAGGCTGTGTACGTGCTTTTATTCTTGTCGTTTAACCGTTAAAGTGAAAATGTCTTGACGAGAGGTTAGCTTTTAAGTGACATTTATGTTACATGTTTATGTAACGTTACTTAAAAGTGATGTAAGGCCTAAGTAAGTAAGTACATGTACAAACGCCAGCATGTCAAGCTACCCGAAACTGTCAAATTTTCCCAACGAACCTTGAACCTAATGCCCTAGAAATAAAGTCGAAAATCTATCAAAGAAATCTGACAGATTGTAGTAGCTTGATGTGCTGGCGTCTGTACATGTACCTTAAGTGTGTAATTCCTTTTGTAAACAGGTATAAATAAATGATTGTGCAAAAAGGAGTTTTTTCTTATATTGGACACGTGCCTTTACAAAACTTTTATAAAAGTTTTGTTAAGTTTTATGTTACTTTTAAGTTATCCAGCCACACACTTTTATGTTACTTTTAAGTCACATGAGGCCAATTTTACGGCCTTACCCATATGTCTTCGAAAAAAATCTAAAGGAATAATAATATAAATAATAGCTAAATCTAAAGTAACTATGCTTCAGCACAGGTAGTTAAAACAACATTCGATTGCTTGACCATTTCCAAAAAATTTGTGAAAAAGTTTTAAAATAACGTCAAATAAAATATGAAAAAAAAAACAAATTTACAACACGACAACACTGCTCTGGTACTGGCCGGAAAAGTATATATATCTATCTATGCTGGCCGGCAATAATAGGTGCTGACAAATGATCATGTTTCAAATTTTTTATTTGAAAATATCTACATGCATAAAGATGTTATTCTAACATTATTAAATATGAATTGATTTATCTATTCACTCAAATGGCATATTACAATCGTTTGCCTTTTATAGGAATTCAGATTGATTCTCAAGCACAGCTGTTCACCGCGCGTCGTCGCCATTGTTATTTTCTGTCTCTTTTTAGACCGCGTCCTCGCGCGGCGCCCCTCTCCCCTCGCTTCAACCAGTTTCGCTCGATTTTCGTGGTGCGCGGACGTCTGTGTGCGGCGCGGACGAAAAATTTCTCGGTCTCATCCTTTGTCCAAGAAGAAGCGAACTCCACAAAAACTCGTACCCACGACTGAAACTCCCCGCTCAAACGTAAAATAACTGGTGTAATCTACAGGTGTTTCATCGTTCCGTGTGTTGTTTAGTGATTCCCGCATAGTCAATCGAGCATGAATAATAAAGAAGTAACCGGTGATATTGTCGTGTGTCTACTGGGAGGCGAGGTCTGGTGATCGGGCGCAGTGTCGAGGTCGTAGGGTTTGGCGTGTGATGAGTCTGCGGTGACAACTCGCCGCTGAGCGGTTGGATGGCGGCTGTAAGCGGCCCCGCGCGGCACTCTCGCGTCTCCATGAGTGTGTCCATGTCGCTGATGCAGGGCGGTACGCAGAGCGCGCCGCAGGGCGCCATCCTGGCGGCAGCGGCGCCCTACTACCAGACGCCGGCCATCCCGACGGACGTGCAGCCTGACCGCCCGATCGGCTACGGCGCCTTCGGTGTTGTATGGTGAGTCAATCTTGTTGTTGTTTATATTTTCAAATTGCCCGCGTCACATTCAAAATTAATTGATGAAGTGTCTATCAATTCTGGTCGTGGTGCAAACTTTGACATGAGTTCGAGAACTGCATTTTGCAATACCTAGTGTTTAATGTAAACGATCTTTGAGGGTTTTTATGACAAACGAATACGTTTGTAATTTGAAGCTAATAATGGTTATTTGTTTTTTGGTTGGTTTATTGGTTATTCGGCCCACGAATTTTTCGTTGTATCTAATCCAGGGTTGGCATGTTTAAAACAAGTAGTTTAAAACATGTGTTTTAAACAGTGTTTAAAACAGTTTCAAATAAAACATCGTTTTTTATTATGTGTCAAACACCTAAGGTAGCTTTCTCGTTACCAATTTTGTTTCGTAGGTACATCGCAATGAATAAATCCAAATGTTTTTGTGTTATTGTGAAATGAAAAATCAGAAAGAAAGTCCGCTCTATATATACACTCCATCGGTAAAGTCCCCGGGGAATTCCCAGAACTTCTGTAATTCGTGAATGTGATTATATTTAATATATGATTTGGGTATTCCCCTTATTTTAAGAGAAGTTTATGTGATTTCCCTACTAAAAATGAACGTCGAAACATACCGCATTTATTGAATTCAGATCAATTTTGGTCATGCAGTTTTTAAAATAGTATAAAAGTGAATTATCGGCTTAATCAATTAAAAATGGATGATAACTAACTTAGGAAAAAAAAACAAAAAAAACAACTGTTTAAAACATTTTCAACTGTTTGTTTTATAAAATGTAAAAAAAACTGTTTTTTTTCCAACCCTGATCTAATCGCATTGTGATTGATAGTTGATCTTTGGATACTGTGTATGTTTAGCTGTTCGCTCAATGATCTCATCACAATAGATTCTGAAACCTGACTTTAACATGCCGTATTTGTACTTTTTTGATGTTTGATGTAGTCTGCCCATTGACCCTTAGCTCCCTGAATGAGCTAAATTAAAAGTTAAATTCTCTAACTTACCTGATACAAAAAAAAACATACCTACTAGTACTATTGTTGCTAATTAGATACAATTATCATTATACAAGTTTAGGTTAAGTACCTACCTACCTACTGATCAGGACTGAACTTTAGTTAAATTCATTTTATCATTTCTACCTACTTAATTCTATAAAAACCTTGATAAATAAATCAGGTAGGTAAACAGCTATTTACATAATGCCTTGTAAGAGGATAATATTTATAAAATGAAAAATACCAATTGGCGGTGTTACCAAATTTTTAGTCATGTTGTAGACAAATTAATGTGTATTGTTTACTTAGTAGCAAAAATTACCTAATAAAGATACAAGTTTTTCCCAGTATTGCGTCCTAATACTTAATTGTAAATGTTTTGATATAATATAATTATCCATAGCACAAAAGTACTATTGAGTATAATTATACCCACTAAAAACAAAACTTGTAAAAAAAAGCCAAGTCGTACAACTGTTTTCTTCTACCGTAAAAAGTAGTGAGATCCTTGTAATACCAAGTCAATTTATTTATTCAGTCTAATAAAAGATTGACTTGGCCATCGCATCGCATTCGCCAATGATAAACAGGCCATTCTTATGGCTATTCGCCATTGCATTGGCCAATATGATACGATGGCCAAGTCAATCTTTTATTAGACTGAATAAATAAATTGACTTGGTATTACAAGGATCTCACTACTTTTTACGGTAGAAGAAAACAGTTGTACGACTTGGCTTTTTTTTACAAGTTTTGTTTTTAGTGGGATCTCATTTCTTTTTGTAGACACGTTTAATAAATCAATAACACTAGTTTTATTCGAACTTGGACAGTCATAGTCATCAATTTAAAGAACTGCTAAAATACTCGACAAAACGAATCAAACGAGTCCAAACTCGATGGAGTTGCGTCGTTTTATAAGGGGGTTCCTATGGCCACCTTCCAGTTCCATCATCAGACCCTGGAAGCAATCTTAGACAAAGTACTTGTCAAGACGAATCAAACGAGTCCAAACTCGATGGGGTTATCACATTCAAGAAAAGAGTTCCTGTGGCCAATTTCAAGCTCCATCATCAGACCCAGGACATAATCTAAAAACAAACTAATGTTCAAGACAAATCAAACGAGTCCAAATTCGATGGGTTTGCGTCGTTTTATAACGGAGTTCCTATGGCCACCTTCCAGCTCCATCTTCAGATCAGCTCCATGTCATCATAATATTGCATTGTTAGGCGATATACATATACGTGCAAAATTTCAGACCAATCGGTGAAATTCATTCACTGAAAATGTAAGTTTAAGAGGAAACGCGAGTGGTCTTTTCTCCATACAAACGCTCTCGCCTGTTTTCTTTTTGGTTAATGACCCTAGAGCAATGGTTTTTTACAGAATAATAAACATTAACTATTTCTATGCCCCTATGTTTTCCTTTTTGGTGATAAATTATTTTTATAAGCACTAGAACCCCCAAAAAATGCTCAAATTTGCTTGTTTAGATCGCTGTTAACAGAGTCCTAGTGTACAAATTTGACAACTATTAACGAAAAAAGAAAAACATAGCGGCGTAGTATATAACCTCCTTATTCATTGTCTAAAATATCTTTTAAATTGGTTCAATATTGGAGGAGGAAATAGGCGAGAGCCAAACCTCGAATTCTAACTTTTTTCTACAGTTGTCCTTATCGCACGAATTTGAGGGCAGGAGGACGGAGAGAGACAGCGATAGTAGAAAGAGACAGCACTCGCATTTCCTCTTAACTTTGTAATCCTATACATTTATATGGGATTACAAAGTTATTTATGCAGTTAGTGTATCTAGAAAACTAGACTGAAATTGTATATTTTTTTAATTTTTCCTTGGTTTATACACTAAACACTAATTGTATTCTAAATTTGAAGCTTCTAGGTCTGCTAGAAGTGCCTCAGACTTTTGATGATCGGTCAGTCAGTCAGCCAGTCAGTCAGTCAGTGAGTGAGTGACAAAATTAAGGAACTTTGATTAGTTATAATTCATAAACTACTGGTTCAAATTTAATGAAATTTGAAATATACTGTGTTTATACAATGCCTAATTGGTTACTAAAAATTCAGGCTTCTAGTTTTATCCAGAACGAAGTTATAAGAGGTCGAAAATGGCCTGAACTGCTTCGAGAAAAGGATGGTACGGCCGTGCCGCTTTATTGCTCGACTTGGCGGGGGCACTGCCGTGCCCCCAGATTAATTAAATTTTTACTTGTAGGTAAGATATCTCTATAGCAATGAGGTTTTCTAATATAGGAGAGGAGACGAAGCAACAACACCTTTAGCGTTGTTTGGTAACAAAACCCCATTAAAAATATCACTTTTACTGGCATTATCAAAATTGGCAAAAAAATGCCATAAATTGCATTTCAGCATTGTTTCTTTTAAGATACAGTTTGATAAAACTGTCTTGTGATGTTAAATTGTTACTGGACTATCATTGCTAAGTCTTAGTGTTGACCGCACCTACTAGGTAAAAAACCCATTTGATTTTGATAGTGAGTCAGATCCATTGTTTATTCAATATGTTTTGTAGCTAGTAAATTAGTAATAACTGAAGTAGGAAAACACACATTTTTGTAACATTTCTGCTCTCAAAAACAATCACATTGCAATAGCTAGGATGTGTGCATTCATGCACCACATTTCACAAACTGAATTCTTACATTGTTGTTTTTATCGAGTATTCGAGTCCGATTTTACGACCTAAAGCTCTGCTACACTCAAAAAGTTTTATACGACAATCTCATAAATCTAAGAACGAATGTAACATACGGGGATTTAGAACTTAAGTGCTGCCAAATGTTCGCCAACAATGTTTTTCGACTACAAAAATCTTCAAGTGGTAAAACCACTTGAGATTTCTGGCACCCTCGAGAAGTACCTACCTAAAGCGTATTCTCACTTTCTCACGTTTGAAACTACGAACAAACTGCTCCTATCTCCACTCCAGATTCCAACGCGTTCGTAAAATCCTGAAGCAATTTAAAGAAACAAAGACTATATAGGTACCGTTATCCCGAGCATCGTGTAGTCGCTAGTCGCTACTCGCTACCCAAGTGCTACTCTTGTCGATAAGTAAAGCGCGCTAAGCAATTATTACCAGTCTCTACGACCAACGTTCGTTTTACTACCACTGAACACGATGCAACCGTTAAACCTAGAAAGCTACGATTCCATTTCAAATCTTCCATTTTTAATGAACAGGACCGCTTTATTACTCAACCATCTTTCTGAGCCTCTATTCTAAATCAGTTGTCGAACTAAACAAGTTTTGAAAGTTTTCCCAAAGTTTACATTGCACTGAAGTTAGGCAGTTCACCAGTCTAATCTGCACCAGTTGCCTTCTGTAAACACGTGGAGTTAGCACCGGCCGGCGACGGGCATTCGATTCAGCGTGAACGACATAAGAGCGCTTTTCAATATTCATGTTCCCCGCAATCGAATGCACATTGCGTCTGACGACCAAAGTCACTCCTCAAACAAAACTGTGCTTTATTGCTCACGGCTTTAGCTACCTTTTGGCTTAATGATTCCGATATCTGTTATTGAAACGGAGATAGAGAATGCGTGGTTCCCTCTTGTAAGCGACATTCGCCCTTACGTCTATGGGTGAAGATACGTGTTCGAGCACAAGCACAGTGGGAGCGCCCTGAAGTAGTGCAACGTTCGTGCATCGAGGGTAGCGGTTGTTAGGTATGGGTGGATGCTTTGTGTCGACTCGTCGTGCGTAGGTAGGTCCCTCATGGCGCTTGCCGCGTCGATTGTGTGTGAACGACCGCGACGAGGGGAGGCACGCCTGATTATTCCGAGCCCGCGTCGATCGCCGGTCGAGAGCCCTAAAACCCGGCTCTGCTCTGCTCCTATCCCTCGTTCCTTGTACTCGCCCGTTGAATGCAAATAGGGACTCCTTATCATTAACATTTTAGTTATTTGTCTCCTTTTTGAGTGTTTTAATTTATTCTGGTCCTGGCTTCTGTATTTATCTTTGTGTTCATCTACTCAGTAATACGTAGCTAGATATGATTATTTATACTTTTTGGTGAAATAAAGTTTGAAGGTAGCCCATAGTACGCTAGAGTGACCCGTACACGGTACATGTAAACCGAAGCATGTTTGTTGCAAAACTGCAGGTTTGTCCTCTACTCAGCTCAAGCTTACCTGACGGGTGTTCCTGTTCAGGTAAACCTGGCAGGTACACTCTACCTTTACTCACACTTTGCTCATCCTTGATAGTAACGAGTTTGTTTCATACGTCACTGCTCGCCGGTGACAAGACAATCACGATAGCGCGCTGTCATAACAACTTGTGTCTAAGAATAACAGCATACACAGTAGAAAGCTGCAATAAAAGGAATTCTGCAACCGATCATCATACACGAGATGTTTAATTAGCTGTTGACCTGAAATCGGTAAATTATGTCAAGAACCTGAAACTGTAAATGCTAACTACTTTCGCCGAGGAGACGTCGAATGTCAAGATGGCTACTTATAGTGTGAAACATAATGTACCAATAAGTTAAAATGTAAACAGACGTACTGCTACACAAATAATGTTGGCAAACTGCAAATTCATAGAAATCAGTCGTCTCGAAAGAATACACGTAGATATAGATAGACACAAAGAGAAAACAGAGCATTACATTGCGTCCTTGCAAACACATTCACATGTAATTTAATACCGAGCAACGAGCAATATCAAACGATAACAACTTGATATTCGGTGCCCGTGCTACCTGCATGCCAATTGAGGACGACTGGCAATTCAAGGTGATGAACTTATGTGTCGGGCCAGCTAGGATGGGCCCGGCCTATAGTAAATTAATTACCACAAGCGTGCAGGCTGATTGATCGGGCTGAGCGAGGGCCGCCGCGCCTCGGGTCGCGCCTTCGTATTCCACCCTGCTCACCGTGGCTAATTGCTCCGAGCCAGTTGAAAAACTTGATCCATCCGCCTTTATGGCGAACTCGCTCTCGAATTGAGTTTTGAACGTATTTTGTGGAACACTTGATCTAAAGTACGCTCTTGATGTTGAAGCCTGTCCATGGCTTCAGAATAAGAACAAAGTATTAAAAAGCGAGGATACTCTGATTCCGCTCAAATTCATCTTGGTTATTATAATCGTCTAAAAAGGGAACCTTTCATGTTTTCAGCATCAAATATTTCTTATTGGTTTCATAAAGGTTTTTTACCTGCTACTTCGCATGAATAGCTATTCGATTACCTGCCTAAGTCAGACCACAACACAACCCTACACCAATTTCGAACTCGAGCATTCAAAGTTGGCAGTCAGATAAAAAGAAACGTTGACAAAGAAGTCCTCTTAAGGACCTCTTATGGAGAAATGTTCGTTCACCGTCCCCTTAAAGAAATTGGAGTTATTTAAATCTACTTACATGCAGTTACCTAGGTCAAGAAAGCATGACAGAAGCGAAATGGATATTGTGCCGAATCGAGACGATTACGACAGTTTTTGTTTGTGTTGATTTCCATTGAAAAGCCGTCGAGTTTCACTCGACTTAATTCGATCATACGCTCACGACTCACGATTACCATTGTTTTACTCGTCATCCTCACCATTTTATGATACAAGATTACAAAAAAACTTGAGTGATGAATACAACTCAAAAACGGCAAAACTCTTTTTAAACTACATAACTACTTTTGACTGGTCTCAGTCAAAACCCTTATTGCGTTAAAACGCGTTTATTCTAATGAAATAAAATATGTTAGCTATCGTACAAGGTTGTCCAAAGGGTAAAAAAAAAACCTAACAAACCTAATAAGTTTCCAAACGACATTTAGGTTATTATAATTTATAGAGAAATAAAACAGAAACCACCTAATAATAGTTTTGACGGTCAAAACTAGTTTGGCTAGTCAAAAGTAGTTTTGATTGATTTGCAACAAATATAAATTTTGATAAAGGTAGAGGGAGAGAAAGACCAAGGATACGGTGGATAGATTGTTTGAAGAATGAAATGAAAGAAAAGGAGTAAAGTATAGCGTGACGGTTTCCGAAGAAGAATGAAAAAAAAAACGTTCCAAAAAAAGGGCAGTAAGATGATGAGTACGAAGAAGTAATATTAACCATATCAAGTGAGGCATAACGTGGTTTTACCCACAAATTCTTAATAACATCTGAACATCCCGAAATCCTAACCCATTTCATTGCCACATCCTTCTTTGTACAGAACCAACTCCGTAATCCGTAACGCTAGACAAAAGAAGTAATAACTTTAGAAACCTTTTGCCGCTGAACACAATAGAATCCATTTTTGCTAATCTCGTTACAACACGCTTGCCGAGGAGATCTGATAAATAAACGAAGGATTGTGCGTTTATCGGACATAGCTTAGTTTCTAATCTAAAGGAATTAGCATTATGTGAGGATGGTGTATGACACAACTTGGTGGGTCCATCGTCCAAATTCGTCCAACACGATCATTCCAAACTTTGGCTGACAAAGACAGTCCAGTCCAGAAAGTTCTTGTTGTTTGATACATCGATGAACCTTCAAATTGTTTAACGTATAGTAGACAAGATAACGGCGGCATCGCAGCGCGAGTACCGGCAGTGAACTGGCCTGCTTACCGCCTAACCAGGTCACGGGGAACTTATAGTCCGCCTGGGCTATCGTGCGTGTATTCAGTGATGTGACATAATTCTATTGTGAGAATCCCAGCTTAGATGCACCAGAAGACTGCAGGATTAATGGGTGCAAAAATATCAACCAAGTTGTGCTATTTTCTCCATCGAGGTTTTGTTGCAACGGAGACGACTTTGAAAGCGCTGTGTAGTTTTGAAGTTCTGAAAAACAACTTCTCGCTGGAGAGCAAGTTTTGTCGATGCTCAAACCTAGACTTCATCGTGAAATTAACCTTTGTCTTTTCTACTCCTCTGTCTTCAATTACTGCTCAAAGTCACACTTAAACATTGAAGCTCTCGAGACTCCCCGCGTTGTGTGACCTGAGATACCACTTAGTTGCAAGTCAGCCATTAAGCACAGAGGTTTTTTGCTCCATCACCGTCGAGCGATAATTGGTGTCGTGAGAAAGGAGCAGAGATTGACTGATATAGGATTAATGTTTAAAGCTGACACTGATAAAGATATTCTAAAGCTAATATTGGAACTCGGTGTCAGGTCACGGCAGGCTAATCACCTGTAGGATAAATTTAATACATATTAATATGTGTGCCCCAAATAGATTAAAGGAGCACCAATTTATGATCAGTAACTGTCGAATCTAGCACATTTGTATCTCGCCATAACGGGTAATGTGTAGTTGCCGAGATCCACACCAAATCTTGGCTGACGATGTATAATATGTTGTGCTATGGAAAGGCAACCCCCTCGTGGCTATTCAGTAAATTCTATGCCGTGGGGGTCATGAAAAGCGAGCAAGGAAATGTGTCAAAAGGATGGCAGTAGCCGCCTTTTCTCTTAAAACATTCTAAAATTTGCATTCCATCTGCCGAGCTCGGTAATTACGGCAATATTTGTATGGGGAGTTCCAGGATCAGTGAAGGACATTCTTGTTTTTTTTTCACCCTCACGGAGCTCCTGTTTATTCCATTTCGCCGTTACAGCGTACAAATTCCTACTTTATGAAATCCAGTTTTCCTTATCTGTTCCCCTAATCCAGAGCGCGTGGTACGGCGTGACGTCACGACTCACGCAGTGTGTTCGCATAACAAGTTTGTTTCCAGCTATCTTTACTACACGTTGTTTGATAAGCCTGTTTTGGGAATAGAGAAGGCGTCAACATTTGGTGCGACTTAAATTTATTATGGCTTCCATAAAAAAAGTCCACTAAAAATAATTTATTATTGAAAATACTGGCACATGTTACCATTACAATATCTAGGTTTATTTGCCGATAAAAGGGCGTTTCAGAGAAATGTTGAAAGTCATTAACCTCAATTTCGCTCTCAGCTTACTAAGGGCTGAATTTGGCCACATTTCAACTACTAGTGTATTACTTTTATAATGTTCCATCCATACAAATAAAGCAATGGCCATTGAACAGTAGCCAATGTTACTTTTGCTTAGGTCACATCATCAAACATATGAATTGCCGAATCACAATATTTCGGGGTCTGAATCTGAAATAGCCGCTTTAGCAGATTAACAATATGAGTCACGTTAAAAAATATTACATGGACGTAGACGCAGTTAATATTATGAAGTGTCACTTTGTAACAGTTATCGTTACAAAGTGACAATTCATTCAACAAAGTGACAGGTTGTTAGGATTGTGAATTATTCTGCTAAAGAGGTAGAGGAAGATCAAAGAAACGATGGATGTACTGTGTGAAAGATGATATTATTATGGCACGAAAGAAATTATGTGATGAGATGTAATGGAAGGAGAAGATCTATGCAACCCCGACCCTAAATCAATAACGTTAAGGGCAAGAGAAATAATGATGATTTTTTTTATTTTCGTTTATTTCTCATTCAGCACAATCTTACTTTTGGGAAAGGTTGATGTCCTTTTAATAAATTCTCGATCACCTATTGATACGCCACATAGCAACGAGGACTGGGTGCCTTGTAAATTATGGGTGTACAAATACTCGCCTGGGATCCTTGTTTAGGATTAGGAACAAAGGCGAGGCGGCCATTACTCTTTTATTTATAAAACAAGCGGTGAAGTTTCTATTGATACGCCTTTCTTGACAAACGGCACGTGTATCGTCAGTCTTCTGTAGTGTATTTTTCTCACGAACCCCAGAACCATATTATTATTTGATAGTATTGTCTACTAGCAAACGGCACGGTTGGCGCAGTAGCTGATCGAATGACTGCTGCGCTGGGTGTCGTGGGTTCGATTCGCACACGGAACCAATATTTATATGACCTACAGCCTACAGATAGTTGTTACGGGTCTGGGTGTTTGATTTGTGTATGTGAGTTTAAATGTTTGTAAATACACCCAACCCACGCTACAGGAGATTTTTTTTTATTGTAGGGCAACGTATTTAAAAAATAATTAGGTTGTTGTCTTCAACCCAGCTATAGGTAGCTCAAATCTACGGCAATCAAGTAAATGAACCAGTATTAACTTCAAAACTGAACAAAACAACAATTGAAAGCTAAATGTAGCCTTATTGCCTCTAATGTTGAGCTATTTCACAAGTTTACGCTTCTTTGTACAAGTTTCAACCTATAACGGCAGACAACGACTGACAAAGCCGACTGTTTTGTATTTGTTCCGTAATTCTAATTGTACTGTCAGTTTAATACCTCGACATATTGTAGTATTATTCCGAGCAGTGAGTAGTAATACCTGCGTTTTTAAACCTTATCTACTTGTGAAACTGTACTAATGAGTCATTTTGGGAGTATTTCAATGAAAATAATCTAGAACACGAGGGACAGACTGGAAAGGTATAATAACAATGTCAGTAATTTGGCTGCACGTCAAAAGGTTGGTACTGCGTATTGCACGGTACCTAATGATAGCCGTCGTAGCGCGATTAATTGGCAACAGTTTACTGGACACGGCTTCCCCATGGTTCCGCGGTTCACGCAGGTCACTCAACCTCGCGGTGTTTATCAGAGATTGTGAACATTCGGCGGTGCGTGCACGCCGCCGTTTACGTGCCATTGACATTCGGGACTCGGTTTTGCATCGGAAATAGCACACGCTAATATTATTATATCCCCGACGATACAGGGGGACTTTATTTTTATCGTGGGTTCAATTAGCCAGTAAGTGCGCAATGTGCGCATTCATGCTATTCGGTGTACGATTTTAGCTGGAACTGTCGATGGAACGTATCGTATCATGCGTTCTGCGCTAGTTACTGCTTACTGCACCATAAAATGCCAAATGTTTGATCACTATCGGCAGTAGCCCTAAAAATGTTTTATTCGTCGCTCTCGTTCGGATTTACTACGAAAATATAAATAGTTAGTGTCTCGGGTTATCGACTTTAATATTTATGTTATCGTTCAGTTTCCTATGAATACGCCCGATAAATAACATAATCGACATCCAAGCTGGGAATAGTAATTTATTTACCAATTCAAAATCATCTTGCGTAGTTCGTAAAAGATTAACACAATTAACCTTATTAAAACATTAGTCTCTTTTGTCATCACAGTTAACACTCAAGGCCGTGTCTTGAATATCAAGAAATTGACGTCTTCTGCTGCCTATTCCGTAATACAACACTATACTAAAAATAGTGCGAAACTAACAACAAATTAGCATTATTCAACGTTTTGGGATCGATTTTACTTACAATAGTTCCATCAAGCCCCGACGTTAAGGCAGAGTAAGCCAGAAAGGGGAAATTTGGAAAATATCGTCAACAATTAAACCGTCATTACGTTTCATTTCGTTCACGGGTTGCAAATTACCCTCCTGCCTCCATGGAGGTGGAAGTTAGACGCGGGCGTTGGGATGGGCGCCTACTGGATATTTTATTGTATCCAGTCTCACCCCGGGGCCTTTAGAAACTGCCGCACCTACTACCACGTACTTTGGACGCCTTCGGTAACTTTGGATTAAGATATTTTCTTCCATTTTTCGTCGTTATGGTTGCATATTAGAGGCGTTATAACTTATAAGTGGAGAACTCTGTTTTAATCAAGTCTTTTCCATTACCCAAAATCCAGATGGCTTTATGCAGTTTTGAATGTCAACGTTGCTGGTTTTTCCCAAATATCGACGATAATAATTAATCGCAGATTTTCGTATTACTTATAAGTAAGTAATACGAAAATCTGCGATTATAAATATAAATATTTATATTTAAACACGGAAATATAAATATTTCCCACAAGTAACATGAGTCATGACATGTGTCTGAAAAGAGACAGGCATATTTGACGTAAAACTGCGAAAAAGCGAACATGAAATTTATTTTGTTCAACTTTGTGTTATCGATCACACATGTGGTTGAACGCACGTCGCTAGTTTCCTCCCGGAGCTCATTGTGCGTGTGTGACGCACGGGACCGCACACGGCGTCCCAGCCCCTGCCCTGGCTCCACATCAATCACTTCCTAATCGAATTTATGAACGTTTGAACACTGCCTGCCATGTCCTGTTGCCCTGGTATTTTCATTGACAACTCACTAACGTCTATTTAGAGATGCTACAATTATATTAACAAGGTCGTGCACTCCTCTACCACTTATAAGGTTTGTCATGTCGTACCTTATATAACTGTAACCCTGGATATTCTTCATCGTTGGCTTGAAATATCCCGAAGTGTACTTCTAAGGCTTACCAAGTTGTGTATTTTAAACTGGATCGAATGGTGTTTACCTGAACTTCATGTTATGTTAGATCCCTACCGACGTAACTTCGACGAAACTATTTCCAATGTGTGTTGGCATTATGTAATTCTAAGCGACTGCTAATGAGGCTACAGCTCGTTAATTCTGCTTGTTCAGTCGCTTTTACAGGACTCAAGGTGTACGGCAAACCTCGGTAATCAAACGACACAATTTAATTACTTCTTTGTCTTTTAACTTTAATGGGAAGCTGAAATTTTGTATTCTGCTTACAAATATAAATATTCCAAAACATGTTTTTGAATTAAAAAGTTAGAAGGCTATGAATTAAACAAGGCTTGCTGCTCATTTGTGTTTCTAAATTAACTTAGTTGGTAATGTCACAGCCCTGGAGAGTGGAGCCCGCAGTTTTAATCATATTCTTTAGCCGAGGACTGTTCTAGCGCGTTTTGTATGCAAGGAGCGTGACCCAAGTTTCCGTTTTCGGCCCCCATGTGAAAACGTTTACACAATGTCAAATTGCCTACCTGGCCGCTTGCAAAACACGGCCTTCCTGCGGGGCCGAGCATTGTCGACGACTGCCCGATGTTAATATCAACGATAACTGTATCTGACTGCTCATTGTTCGTAGTTTTTGTCTTCGGTAATTGTGAAATTTCCCATATTTTGCTAGTACGCGAGCAGACAAATGAGGAATTCATATGGTTTTGTGTCAATCGGTGTATTGTTTCGCCGTATTGGCTTGAAACAAAGGATTTAACATTTCTAACATTTACACGTAATGTACACGATAAATTGTGCGGTTTTGCTCGTTATAATTTATAACGAGTGATTAGTCAATTTCAAACACCACTAATTTTAGTCACCACTAGTTTTATTTTAAGTTAAATAAGAATGGAATTTTATTTATTTCGAATTGCGTAAAGGCTTACTAGGCTGATTTGCTTCAAAGATTTTCCTAGGAACGTAAACCATGGATTTCCATTACTCCTAAGGTATTATGCCATAAAATTTAACAACTTTAATAATCTACACTGAGCTTATAATGTAATGTTTTAGGCCCAGATTCAAAGACCACACTTTGACTTTACTTTGATGGAAAGATCTACTTTCACGCAAAAATATATTTCTTAGGCCCAGATTCACAGACCACACTTTGACTTTACTTTGATAGAAAGATCTACTTTCACGCAAAAATATATTTCTTAGTCCTGTCAAGCTGTTCTTTACTTTCCAAAAATCATACTTTACATAGTAAAGTCAAAGTGTGGTCTGTGAATCTGGGCCTAAGTGCGTATTGTTAATATGCTTCCCTCATAACTCGAGACCCGTTAGACGCCGGATACGGTTGGTCACTGCGGTGTTAATACTATGACATCACTCATGCTTCTCACCAAATTGTAGTCATTAGGTCATTGACACACATTGCTTACCTCCCAGAGTTCGCTGAGCTAATTTAGCCTATGCATGGTATTATGAATTCCGTTTGAGTTGAACTTCTCACGGCAAAAAATCCTTTAAAATTGCTGTGGCCGAATGATTCTGCTTGGTCGATGATACATTTGTGTACCGAAACAAGTACCGGATTCAGCCTGTATTGTATTCTTAATATATTTGCATCGTGTCCCCCTGCCTTGGGTTTCTTGCGAATAGGTCTCATTCTAATTCCCCACAGAGGTGCTCCGTCGTTGATTGAATATTCCACGCGCGACACTGATCTCTTTCCTCTTCTAACCGACTTTAAAAGTGACTTTATCCGGATTAAGCGGCGACTGGTTTCTATACTTTAGGTTTAAGCAATTAGTCAGGTTCTGAAATTGATGTCATACTATCTCGTCTTTAGGGCGACTGTTAAGTCTTTGCACTTCGTACTTTTCATTTAGTTAAACCATAATCAAATGTGGCACTGATCGTAGCACATTTAGCTGTTTTGTAGCCATTGTCCTATATTCCAGCTTCTCCTGGTAAAAATCTTTTAGAGTCCTGATGACGAAATTATAAGTGATACTAAGTTTGAGTTTCACAAACTGGACACACGTGTGTTCAGTTTCGTCGAATACTATCTAGCCTCACATTACAAACGACGTCCCGATCATATGATGTCGTACAGTTTGTGCAACTTTATCAGCACCTATTCAAAGCTACTGATAAAGCTGTTAAGTGACAGAGTTCTGGATGAAGCCCATCTAACACTTACAAAAGAACCATCGAGTCGTCGAAGAAGAAGAAAACATACTAAAACTCTCCAAACTATTTAAAGAGTCCCCTTAGCGTCACCGTGTCACAGTGTCAAGCGGGCTAGTTCTGAAACGGATGTAACGCCCATAAACGACTCGCGTTGTAAATTCGCGCGATGGCATGGCGCGCGCGTTCCGATGCGTCGTCGCCTCGGTACGTTCGGAATCCTTAATTTAACTGGTCTCGATGCAGGCACTGCCGGAGATGCAGGCGGAATGAGCTTCCCGCCTGTGATTGCATTCGCACCCGCTTCGTGACTCCAAATTAATGTCGCGTCTTACGACGTCTGACGTGGAACGTGGCCCCATAGATTCTGTGTCCTGTCGCGTCTAAGCCAGCTTTTATTAGGTCTAGATAGGAGCTGGAAGCTTTAGTATTAATGTTGATTCAAACTTATGAGTTCGGTTTTGAAATCGAAGAGTATGTTGGTCTCCTCTTTTGTTGAGGTATTCCCAGGCCATCTGAGCACCGATTTTTAGAGCACCAAAGCTATTCCCATTTGAGCACCTACGGTGCGGTAGCACTATTGGTATTGGTAGTTTTATTATAAACCCCATCACTAGATGGGGTTTATAATAAAACTACCTAATCGATAATAATTTTTAGTAAAGTTCTACAAACTACCAAGAGAACAGAAACATTAGGAGGTATTGG
Source organism: Diarsia mendica (assembly GCA_949316265.1). NCBI lineage: Eukaryota > Metazoa > Arthropoda > Insecta > Lepidoptera > Noctuidae > Diarsia > Diarsia mendica. The sequence goes on from OX438897.1 coordinate 20,239,088, forward strand.
AAATTGGAATCTTAAAATCAAAACTTTTCTTTCTATGTGCTAATCTTCTTCTATAATTGTTTCAGGTAAGCATCCATGATCAATATTTCATCGATACGGGTTAACACGACAAACGTAAGTGATTTCTAAAAACGTTTCGATAGCATTACGTTTATTAACGATCGAATCAAAATTAATTGGTTTTCACAATGCACCAACTCATAACTCGAAATCCGATTTCATATTTTGCGAAAATACAAAATCATTTTGTTAAAGCGATGAAAGTCGTACAGTTACAGTTGCGGGACAGATATGAAAAAAATACGCCATTCAGAGCATTTACGTTCCAGAGAATACAAGTTGTATACTTTTAAAAATGTTTTTTTATCTCGGTTGCCTGCAGTCATTTAAACACCATGCATCTTTGTGAACGTGATTGAAATAATTACTGAACGCATTTTATCACTTTTTATTGTTCAAAACGTTAGAAATAAAACCCTCACTAACTCGAATTTAATAGTCGTGCAGGTGTTAATTAATCATTTGTGACCCCCTACGAATATAAAAGGTGTCCTTTAGAAAGGACAGTAAAATACAGGGTGAATAATAACGAAGTGTTGAATAGGTGGTCAAACGGGATCCTATTCTGGTCTAACTAAAGAGTTGGAACCGGCTCTGATGATCAATTCCAGATCTGTGTACGTGGCTATCTAGTTACTGAGTGTAAAGTTTCCGTGTCGCCGCGGTGCGTCTCTCACACAATGAAAATTCTCACAATCAAGTTCTACTCGATGTAACTTACACTAGAATGTGGAGTCGTAGACCATGATACTGAACACGGCTGCGAACGCCTTTTATGACCACATTAATGGCCATTTTACGACGCTAACTGACAACTAAAACTAATTTTGAAAGTTATTCCTGGCAACAAAGTTCTAATTTCTTGTCCAATTAACTGAATGGAACCATGTGGTGTATTTTAGAAGAATTTGGTTCTTAAAACATGGATCGGATGATGCTTTGGGATTTTATTGATCCAGGCTATAATATTTCTCTTGCTGGGACACGGACTTCGTCTATGAAGAGATTGAGCCACACCACGTGATCCAAATGCGATTTGACAGATGTCACATACCTTCAATTTTTTGGTGCTACGACATACCAGTTTCCTGACGATGTTTTGTGTAAACGCATCATATCGATTGTTAATTAATATTATTTGGAAAACAATCTCACTTAAGTAAATGGGCTTGCTGCAGTCTTGCAGAACAATGTTCGCACAAACAAATGACTTAGTTACTTAATCACATCGGTGTAATTTACTAAGTAGGGTCGTTTCGCCGGTTAGCGACCAGTTAGCTGAGTTGCCCACTTATGATGAAGAAAAAAAAATGTTGTCTACACGCAAAATAGTTTATGTTAATGTGAATTTGTCCCAAATATAGTCTAGTTTTGATAAAAAAACATAAAATAAAGTACATTCATACAAAAATATTTATAAAATGCTGAAAAAGTGAAAATATAGCGAAAACGTCGGTTACCGACCACTTTAATCCGTTAGCGACCACCAGTGAGTTGGTTTGCGACCACTATTTTAATATGAAAAAATGCCATTAAAACAATTATAATCGCTTTAAAAATGTATTAATTATTATATTATTCATTTTTACGGTCCCTTCCCTTCTTTTCGGATATCATCAAGAGCTTTTTTCAGGGCTTCTTCAGTGTACCGGACTGTATTTTTCTTTTTTTTCTTTGACTCTGAATTATATGGGAACTCCATCTAAAAAAAGTAAAATAAAATAATTTAATTTTGTTTTTATCAAAAATTAAAAAAAAAAATATTCCGACGTTATTTCTCTCATACTAAATTATGGTGGTCGGAAACCAACGTCTTTATTTCGATTATTTTGGTTTACGACCACCTGTTTAGCATCCCGTTTTTATAGTAATTTCAAAGAAAGTGGTGGTCGCTTATTAAATAACTACAAAGAAAAGCTTCTAAAATGTTACATTCAAAATTGTAACAGTCCTGTACAAAGTAATAGGGTCATATTGATAGAAAATAAATAATGCGATTCTCGTCGGTTTGCGACCACATGGTCGCTATTTAACGGTCTTGATAAATAAGCATTTCGGTTACCGACCACTTGATTTTATCTTAATAATAACTTAAAAAATAGCAAAATACAACTAAATAATAACGAAAACATATCGGTTGTTCAATTTAACATCTAACTTGTGTGTAAAACATGAAATAAGTAATGAAAATTACCTTTGAGCGCCGCGCGCCGTGCTATTTTTTTTCTAACTTGCGGTACGTTTTCTCACCACTGAATCAAAACGCGCCTTTATCAATATTTTTTCGGTTCTGGGTTAGCCCATTTGTTTCAAACTGTGTAAATTCTTATTTCATAATTATTTATAAAGCACGTTAGGTTTTTTATTTATTTGTGTTACCTCTACAAATACTATTATCTTGTTTTAAAGAAACTTAGTACGTCAAGTGGTCGCCTACTGAAGGTGGTCGCGAAACCGGCGAAACGACCCTAGGTACTTATTTATGTAGATTAGATGAGCATTAGTGATCAGATCATTATCTGATACTAGATGATTATCATCTTTAAGGCAAATTTCACCATAAAACTGAACACGATAGCTTAACTAAACCGCGTTTAAGATCTGTCAATATTCCGTAACAATGATGACATCTGACAGTTGTTCAGCGCAGTTTACATGTCCTTTGGTCCTTTAATTCCACGATAACCACAGAAGTTCTATTAAAATGTCCTCTCTCAAAATCAACCAATAGCAATATTATGTATTCGTTATGCTTCTATTGAAAGATTCTTGAATGTCAAAAGCGTCACGTCCCTCCACGGTTATAAAGGAAGCACCGGCTGCCGAACCATTTGTAACAATAATAGAGGAGCAGGGACTACTCTGGCCACTGCGTTTGATTGATTGAAGCGAAGCACGACTGCGCTCAAGAACTTCGGGATGAACCGGTTTTATAGATCCTTGAGAAAAAAAAAACAAATAGGATCCTTAAGATCTATCGTAGCTGAGCGAAACGCACCATGTGTTTTCTATTTTATCAAGCACTGTTCAAATCTTTTTGTTGATTTAACCAGTTTTTGAATAGAATAGAGGGATCAAAGGCTATATTTATCGATTTGGTTAATAAAATATCCACAGCACTTCACAAAACCGATAATACACGTGTCCCTGTCACCGAGCAGCTGCTCAAAACGTGACGGTTTTCCTTATTTGTTTACTTATCGAAACGAGAGGCTAATTCTGTTTTATTAATAAAATATAATTATAAAACAGTCGGATCAATGAGCGGGGTAGATTTGTGTTTGATACGTGTGAAGTGAAGCCAGGCAGCGAGGCGGCAGATGCGGCGGAGGTCACCGCACCCGGGACCAACGCAGCTGGATATTAAACCCGCCGCCAGTTTTTGTGCTCCCGGACTCTCCACCGTCTAGGAACGAAACGAAACACTGCTAAGATAACGTCTTCCATGGAAAAACGATCCGATCACATACTCCCCAGCTCAAACATAACTCGAAACATTTCATTTTTATATCGCCGCCTAATGCGTTACGAATTTAAAATTCAAGTTTTTTTTCTTTTATCTTCACTGAACGGGCACTTCGTGACTTGCCCGGTCTATGCGGTCGACGGCGTGGCGTAATTTTCTCGTTTTAAGTGGTCATTAGTTCCACAGGGACAGGGACTTTGTCTGTCGCACGACCATTAACTATACACGCATACCCCGCATGCTTACCCTAAACCACTCGAAAACTTCGTTCTTAAATTATGACGAACGTGATAAAGCCTGTGAAATATTAAAAACAAAAACGCGTCTCAAAGGTTTCCAGAGAGCGCAACTATGTTTCGCTTCTAAAGCGGAGATACTTTATCATTAGTTGGGCGAGGGTTTTTGCGATGTGAATAGCGTGCCCCTACGCTGGCGGTGCTCGCCGGGTGCGCTGCTCCGGGTTTGGGGTGCGTTCACCGCAGCCACGCGATCGATGCCCGGCCCCAGGCCAACTCCGCACAAAGACCCACCTACCAGAGCTCGTTTTCATTTAATAATAAAAATAAAGCCCCATATTGCCCTACGTCACAACTCTCGAGTACCACACTTACCCTATCATAATCGTCACGGGGATGTATTGATTTTTTTTTCGGCGTCCCTGAACTCAACAAAACAATTGCTTTTTACCCGACTGCGCAAAGCAAAGAAGGGTTATGTGTTTTTAACGAATTTATAGTTCCGCTCAGAAGTGGCTGACTGCTGGGAAACCGTTTCCACTTACGTTTTCCCACAGTCTACGTGTTATACAGCATCCATTTATTCATACAGCATCCATTGTGGTTTCTGTTCATAGTATTTATGGTCTAAGTGAGTTCCGTCACGCCAGAGTGGCCAGACGCTTAGTTTCATTTTCAAGTGTTGCGTGCATCAAATAATTCCTAAAATTGCTTACTCATCGATATGAGTCGATACCGGATTGTCGGGGCGGAGCTCGGAGGTGTGAACGCTTTCATGTATTTTAATTTGATGTGATTAGTTAATCTTCGTAATTTTAGTGTTGCCGCCGCGAACAGAGGTAATTGTGAAGGGACCGAGATAAGCGAGTAACTACCGATGTCGAGAGCTTCTCCGAACGGACGGCCTACAAACTGGTTTGTTACAGGTACACGGCTAAAAATTATACGTAGACAAAACCCAAACCCGAATTTCGACACCGTAGGATGGTCCTTTGACAAAGGCGCATTCCGATCGCGTATCACCCTGGCACAAAGGAGACCTCCTGAAGTATTGTAGTGGCGGAGCCCGGAGGTAATAATAATGTGCTGGTGAGCCGGCTTTGTGAGAAACTCGCAGAAAACTTTCGACGAATAAATAAGATTAGTAAAATTCGGGTTTCCTTTTGCAGGTTAAGATTTAGCTTTAACAAATTATACTGCGGAGTGCCCGAAATCACAAGTAAGGAGCTATTTATCCGCTCACGGTCCCGTTGCCCTCCCCTATATTATAAATTATAAGTACGGAGGGAATCGATATTACCACTCCTGTCGTGTGATCGTGTCCCACGAGTCACGCTTGCCGCTACCCAGAGTATATTTTTGTCTGTTTCATTTTTATCTCGAGTTATTATTCTTTCCTTGAACCATATTGCAAAGTAAACTCACTTAATTTATGTATGACGCTGGGGACCGCCGACATTCAGCTTCGCGAACAAGATACGAGTTAAGTACTTTACAACTTAACATACAAACTTGTGTACTGACAAAAGCCTCTGGAAGACGATAATGTCGTAACTCTTATTCCAAAGGGAACGCTTATGGGAGATATTTTGTAATTTCCAAAAAGCGCCTTACTAACTGATACCATAAAACTCGCCCATCGGATCTTCAAAGGCTAGGTTTGTTTAATAACTTTTGTGCTCGCTCGTAAATTGCTTCTCACCGGCCCCTCGGACGATTTAACGGCCCTTTACACGAGTAACATGCACTAAGACACTAGAAATTATGCTTTACGGCACCGTTCGCCTTTTGTGTTCATTAGTGTCTGTAATGAACTTACCACTTTTTATTTGGGTAAATAAACTGGTATTTTTATAGAAACTGCAGCATGTTTCATATTTTTTTCTCATTTTCGTTTATGGGACTCCAAATATAAATTCTATGATGCGATCCCTTTTCGAGGTTCGGCGGTCCCGAAGAGTGATTGGAATGCCCGCCGGAAACCGCATCAGGTAAAGCGATGCGATGAACCCAGTCTGTGAAATAAAGCTGGGCGCACACTGTGTCTCGTCCCGCCCATGCGCCTTGCTGCGAAAAAGGCACATTAGAATAAATTAACTCAAAATGATGACGAACCGGTGCGTCCGGTTGTATTTTATTCGGGCGATGGTCTCGTAATTAATATAGGTAGACGTACGGCTGAGTCGGCGGATGAATTTTATGTTTCGAGAGCGGAAACGAGATTTACTGTCACGGTCCTTGACGGCGTCGTTAACGGCAATGACAACTTAAACTGGAGCATCATTGGCTCAACGTACATTTGCTAATTAAAATTGTTCTCTTAAAACCTTTCTCGGCGTCCGCTCAGCTTATCTTGATTAAGGTTTCGGGTTGTTGATCTGAGAAGTGGGGTGTGAGCGTAGGTTCCCCGCGCGCCCTTGCACCCCCTGCCCGGGCCTTTATGGCCTGCTCATTCATCGGTAACTGCGCCCTTCAAGTTTTCGCGACCTTTGAGCAAGAATGGAAGCAAGGACAGATGTTTACCAAACGTTAAAATGCTTTGAGCACCAATTTAGTAACCTGCTTTGTGACATATTGACCGATTTGATATTAAACACTTTTCTCAACAAAAATATAATATAATCGGAGCTTATTTGTTCATGTTTGCCAAGTTGATTCAATATTTGATACAGGAAATATAACAACAAAATTCATATTTTATTTCAAACAAATTGAATTCAGTACAGTCATTTCTATTAATTTGAAATCTTTTGTCTTCTACGAATCGAGGGAGTTCAACAAATGCATCTATATATGGGATCGATGATTCATCTACTATAATTGAGTTTAGACATAGAAACTGTAGTGCTGAAACTGTAACTGTAGTATTATGAACATGTTGTAAATTCAATATCCATGGACTTTCAATTTAAATAACAGTCAAGGAGCAATAACATCAAAATATGCCCCAATCGATTGGATATACGTGGTTCTCAAATGGATCGTGAGATGAAACTCATAACGTTCTACCTACTTATCGCCATTTTTTTTTTGGGTGGTGCAGGGAAATCATCAAATAACCCCTCCCGTTCTTGGGCAGAGCGAAAGGGAGTGTCAGACTTCTACTGACTAAAAACCACCCATGTTCCTTCTTAGCCCTTTATGTCGAGGCCACAGTATCTCTTGCGAAAAACCCGCAGCCCAACCGATATAGGTAGACCTCAAATCGATTATTATCTATCTATTTATATAATCACGCGATTATGCAGCCCGTAGTATCTGAAGGTTTTTGTTCTTATATATGTTTGATTATTTATTACATAATTACGTTGTCTGTAATTAAAATGATTTATGTGCCGGAACGTGTGTGCACTTGGTTTTAATATTCATAGAACATAAAGTTAATCTTCCGTAGTTAGTAATTCATAGGCGAGGCTGGACTATGTGTGAAAGATTAGGTGTAGTGTGATCATGGTTTTATGGATGAGAGGTGTTATTTATCTGTTATTCTTGAGAAAAAGCTTCTACACTCTCCATCTTTTACTGATACTTAAAATTTTCAATCATCACGAAGTTTTATTAATGTTAATCGTCTAACTTTTAAACGATTTTCATATTATATCTTTTCAACGTTTGTATAAACAGCCATTCTTTTATAATTATTAGGTTTTTAGAACCGAAAGATCAAGGCATCATCAAAAAATAATTTTCTTCGTGTTAATGCTTCCGAAAGACTGAAAATCCCCGACAAAATAAGTTTGCTACTCTTTGCCATGAGCGACAAAACTTTTTGACAGTTTGTAAGAAGAACTGTATCTTGAGCAAGATAACATCCACTTTTTCACGAGTTTTGTCTTTAGAAGCATTTTAATAATAAATTTCCTTCCTTCTTCCTGTCACCACTGTAAGAAAAATTATGAATATTGTATCTCTTCGTTAGATATAGAAACCTGCCAAAAAGTAATGAAATATCAATAAATTCAGGGAAGGAAAACTCTTTTCAAAATTATTACACTTTAAAGCTAATGAAAAACACGGTGAAGACATCGGCATTTCCAAGAACCAAAAATTTGAAGACGTGAAATTATCAAATTCACACTTGACAAGGAAAGATGACTAAACCAATAGGGGATCGGACAAAAAAAAAACTAATTAGTCCGTCAGATAGATTTCCAAAAATTATTGGACACGTATTTTTTCTTTTTTCACGTAAACTTAAAATGTAGACGATACAGTGCTTCGAAAACTCGTGTGACGTCATATGATAGTACATTTTTTGACGACACAAGTGACGTTTTAAGCCCCACTCCAAGATCTTTGACGCGTTTTATCTTCGTCATTTGTTATTGATTTGATAAAACAAAAAACACGTATTTAATATTTTTCGATAATCTAACTTACGGACTAAACAGAATCATATTATTTTGACCCAGTCCGATCCCCTATTATGTATCATCTACTTAGCCTTTTCTCATCGATGTTGGGGTTGCTTCCAGTCTAACCGGATGCAGCTGAATACCAGGATTTTACACGGAGCGACTGCCTATTTGCCCTCCACAAGTGTCCACAATCCAGTTAGTATGAATGGTAATATGATCTCCCTTATTAGGACTGGTTGTCAGACTTACATGCCACTGATTATCTGTAACGGCTGCCAAAGATGTACAAGGCACGGAGGAAACTCGATATGTAATGGGTGGTGGTCACCCACCCACAAATCAACCTAGGCAAGCACGGCTTAACTTAAATATCGACCCGAGCGACAGTTATTATTAAGCCACCTGTGCCACAAGCTCCTCTAAACTAATTATGCTTATCTATACGACACACTATTAGTAATAGGGGATCGGACTGGGTCAAAATAATATGATTCTGTTTAGTCCGTAAGTTAGATTATCGAAAAATATTGAATACGTGTTTTTTGTTTTATCAAATCAATAAAAAATGACGAAGATAAAACGCGTCAAAGATCTTGGAGTGGGGCTTGAAACGTCACTTGTGACGTCAAAATATACTATCATATGACGTCACACGAGTTTTCGAAGCACTTTAACGTCTTCATTTTAAGTTTACGTGAAAAAAGAAAAAATACGTGTCCAATAATTTTTGGAAATCTATCTGACGGACTAATTAGTATTTTTTTGTCCGATCCCCTATTGTAAACTGAAATATTTCACTTCTTACTATAAACTACGAGTACGAGTACCTAAGCCCTAAGCAATCCCGTTTCCCAATGTGACTTGAACCAATATAATAATATCTTCCAAGATGCATACCTGCGCCATGCAACCGGTCAGACAAACAATTAAAATATATTCGGAGTGAGTCACCCCCATCCATAATAACTTCGATTCGAGCTAACTTTATATTTCGTAAGTAGTTTGCTTGCCTTTGCAAATTGGGTTCGAATAATCTAAACATTAGTCATTCGTGTGAAATTAATTTTAAGGAACTTATGCTATTACGAATGATTATGCAATATTAAAAATTATTTTGGCTAAGTGAGTGTTCTTTATTTTTGTAAAATGTTGTCGATGTCTGTTTTTTTTTTGTGAAGTGAAAAGAGCTTAGCTGGCATTTTTTATTTTTCATAATAAACTCCACTAAATTGTCTGAGTTTGAGTTAAGTATAAAAGTTTTCAAGCAATTTAATTACTTTAATAAATCAAAGAAAGTTAGTTTTAATCTAATTATGCTTCGCTGTCTAGAAAATTTGAACTGTTCATATTTTTGTTGATCCTCAAAAGAATTTTTTTTCTTCACTGTGTAACACAACCATTTGTTAATATTAACCATAAAGTTCGGTACGGGCCCCTTGAGGGGCTCGACACGTAAACCTACGCTGGCTCAGTATCGGCCCCTTTAGGGGCCAGCAGTGAAGTCATACGACACCCTAATTATTTATGTAAATATTTATTATTCTGTTTGTCAAATACTATGTGTATGTATTAATTAAGAGAGTTGAATAAAAAGCTTATATGTGAACGCCACTAAATATTCTGTATTTATTGCGCAAGTTTCTTAATTAACCCTTATAAAATAAAGTACTTAAATACGGTCATCGCCATTTTGACGGCAGTACTGGCCGAGGCTAAAAAGCATAAAATATGTGGTTTTCGGACATTCAAGCTCCACTATTTGAGATCGAATAACTCGTCGTTTAATTTTCTGACGAAATCATCCATAAATCATGTTAAATAAGCAGTGGTAGTGATTAATTTTAACATCTATCATCAAAGTTTTGCGCCAATCGTGTTTGTTTACATTTTTATTTTTCAAATTATATCACATAGACGCGTATAGATTCAATAACAAATATGACAAATATCATTCACAACATGACAATGCCCAGATCTTAGCATAATTTACTAATACAGGACCAATAATCACGAAATAATCATCATCATAGCTCAATTTGTATTCAAAATTGACGTCCATGTTCTTTTTCTTTTTTTTTAATAATTAGTTATGATGTGTGAAAGCGATTATTCTAATCGATTCTTTTTTGTAAATTTCGATTAATTCGAGTAATAAAATTAAGGAATCTAAGAAATCGATTCACAAAAATTAAAATAAAATTGTTTTTAGCGTAAAATAGAATAAACATTTATTAGAATATTTTTTTAAGCTTGTTAAATAATAATCTGAATAGTTTTAAGTACATAGAAAACATTCAAACAAAACAGAACAGTTTATATAGGGCTAAATTGGCGCCGATTATTTTTCCATAACAAAATTTAAATTCGGAATGCACTCGCTTTTCAAACTAATCCCGTATATTTTAAAATTATTAGAATATTTATTGTTTTTTTTTTTTTATTGGTTGGGTAGAGAATGCCATGGATCTTGGTATGTATTATTATGTATAGTTAGTAAAAGTTTGTTTGGTTTTGATACTTAAGTCATTATTATTTAGCCTGGATTGGTTGGTGTGTATTCACTATTTACAAATACTTTTTTTTATCAGCCTGATCTGTCCCACTATTTTTACCTTCTCCGCCAATACTTTTAATCGTCAATTTTCATTTCATTTTTGATTCTTAGATGAGCTTGGTTTAGTGGCAACCCCAAAATCTATAGGAAGTTTATACTTTTTAGAAAACTCTACAAATGTTTTATCAGGGCATTAGTCCTACACTTGTCCTATTCTTCTGTCTCATATTAGTTAAAACCCACGGCCCGCGGCCTATGATGGGTAACCTGAACTGTGCAGTTGTAAAAAAAGAGATTTTAGAGCGGCCAGTGAACCTTTTTGAAAGAATAAACAGACTAATGTTTCTATAGGATACGGCTTATGACTTGCCGATTGCGAAATTAAGGACAGTCAAATTTACTGTCAGTCGTCGTTACCGAGGCAGGTCCAAGAAACGGCGTGACGATTTGGACTCGTTCTTGACAGATTGGTCAGAACTAAGTAACTGGGAGAGTTGGAAAGAAATGGAGTAGGCCTTTACCCAGAAGTGGGAAAGATTGGACTAAATAAAAAAGTACGTTCCAACATATCAAGACGCCAGTAGTATCTGAAAGGTATTAAGGTACCCCATTGCCATCAACCGAGCACAAATCTGGACTCCGTGGCTGCTACTGAGAAATTCTTGATAGAAAAACTCAACAACACTTTGCTCAAACCCGGAGTTGTTCTAACTTAATACAAACACCCAACCTTCATAATTCCTCATATAGTTTTGGTGGATCAAACAATGTTTTTACTATGCTTATAAAGAACCTGGGCATCCTATAACCAACCTTCTGATATTACAAAACCAAATACACAATAAATTATGAAGAAAATATAATTAAGTAGGTACTTACTTAATAAATGTGAATTGCGAACGCATTCCTAATTTAAATTAAAAGATTTTAAAATAAAATAACTATTTGATTTATACCAAGGAGTTGTAATTTCGTCTCAACTCTTTTTTCAAACTTGATTTCATTGCGATTATCGATTAGGCTGAATGCAACTTTTTAATCGTAATGATAAAACTGGGGTTTACGGTAAGCACTATCAAGTGTGATGTTCTATTTGTCTATGGTTATATTGCAACATAGTTTTTAGGAATATTTTTCACGACTTTGTTCGTGTTTTTTTACGAAATTATGTATGAATAATGGCAAAAGTAAGAACGCAGGTAGAATGTCTTTATTTTGCCCTTTAGAGTGTTATTAGCAAATGTGAAACTTGTTTAGGTACATTATTTCCAGCGCATCTGGGATACCTATTTTTTGGAAGTGTGTAGTACTTATTATGTATTTTATACATATTTGTCAATAGACTGACGCCGTTTTACCGACCTCAATACGATATTGGAGACATGAACCACAAACTTATCATAATAAACAGCTGCCGTGAGATGTTTTTCATTCTAAAATCGTATGCTGAAAGTTCACGAATATTCTTGAAATTCATGACGATTCGCATCACCTCGCGCCGATTCAGCTGATATGTCATGTGTCAAAATCTTGTCGTGCATAGTGGTTAAACGTCAACAAAGTTTTAATTTCCTTTTACTACATTATGTAAAGTTTTGATTCAATAAATCATAAATTATTTGGCGAAAGAGACTGGATCCTGCGACACAGGGTATCCTAGTGCGGGATCCATAGTATCCATACTTAAATATAGTAACACCTCTAATTAATCAATAAACTTTTTATTTATTTATTTATGTACACACAAAATACAAAAAAAAAGGATAAAAACATAAAAAAATAGAATAGCACTAAGGTAAGTACTGCTTACTTTATTTATTTAAATGGTTTCGACTATCGTGAGATATTTACAAAAACTACCTAGTCCTTTGTCTATTCATATCTCAAATGTGGAAGGTAATATATGGGTACTCAGAGACACATGGCTTGTATTTTGCATACAATAAATATTGCCGCGATTCATCTGCCAAATGTACAAGCAGGATGTTCAAGCCTCAAGCGCGGATACTATTGCATACCAAATTCGCTTACCGTTTTAAAGGAAGACGCCAATTCTGAGCAGCATAAACTATCTATCTGATAGTGATGAAATTAAACGTAATTTTGATATTAATCTCATTTACTTTGGATCTAAGATTATTATGTGCGTCACAGTTAAACCACTTCCTCGTCTCCGATGCGCTTCCGTCAAACTAAATTAATTGCAGTATGTATATTTTCTACGTTGTATAATGTAAGCTACAGTGCAATCAAATTATCTTGGCAGGTCCGAACTTCGTGCAGGTTATTTATTTTGTTACAACTAATGTCTAAAAGTGTTTAGATATTTATTTTATTTGTATTTCTCACTGTATATATTAGATATTTTCTGATCGTATAGGTATTGGTTTATCTGGCAATAACAGTTTTCTTCACAAGTTTACATGCGTAAAAGTTCGCAGAGCCTATGTTCAGTCAGACCTGCCAAGATAATTTGATCGTACTGTACCTCGTTGGTCTTATGGTTACAATCGCAACTTCTGAGCATGAGGACCTCGGTTCAATTGCCGGGTTGAACACACTGTTAATGGGTTTTTCCACCAGGAACTTCTCAGTAGCAGCCACGGTGTCTAAATTTGTGGCCGGTTGATTCCAATTGACTCGCCTCCTATTTAATGGAACTTAAACATAACTGGGGATTACAGGCCTAATGTTGTTATATTTTCATTCAGTAGTAACTAATTAAAATGTATGCTAATCGATAGGCACAGCGGTGACTGGGCCCGCGATCACTTCCGCACTGGGTGCTGGCAATCGATGTAGGTTAAGGCGACATTAGCTGCCCGCGACCTTGAGCGCGCGTTTAACTCATCGCCTAAACAAATAAGGTTGAAAATGGCGATGCGTTTGATGCTCGTGACTGCCAAAATGAACGATAGTTCGCAGATTTAATTTATTTAAAAAAAAAGTACGCTGTAATGTTAAAATATTTTTACATATGTCTTTAGTTGGTTAAATTTCCTTTCTGATAGTAAAAAAATAAATAACAGTTGTCACTCAAAATATTGAGCATTTCGAGACGAAAAAGTTTTTTCGTGTGATTTTTTTGTGATTTTGTGATTTTTTTTTTCGAGGTTCTTGATTACTTTTAGAAAATATTTTTGCATAAGTCTTTTACCTATACATTTGACTATACACTGTATTTTTTTTGGAATTGTAATAAGTAGCAATACGGCTAACTCTGCGACGAAAAACAGGTCGTTTTTACGGTTCCCCCGTTGACTGCGTCTTAACTGCCGCCTGCCGACTGCCCAGCAAGCTGGCACGGCTGCACGGTTGCACGCTCGGCTAGCACTACAATGTTAAACATGTGACCGCGTGTTTTGCATCGCGGCTCCTTTTGTTAACCCACTCTTTGTGTTTGTTATCCTTGCTAGTTAACTGAAGTTAACGATGACGATAAAATTTTAATAGAAATCAGAATTATTAACTTTTTATACCACAGCGTACCTACTACCTATAGTTGGTCCACGAAAACACTAGGGTAAAATCATTGCACATACATAACAAAAAGAGTTAATCTAAGTTTAATCTAATATTTTTAATTGCGAATGTTCCTAATCTACATGATAATAGATACATCCCTAACAGGACCATGTACTCACTAGTGTTAAGCGGTAAGCCTAGCATGTAACTAGGGTTGTGCACAAAGTGCATTCAACAAATATTTAGGTACTCTCCGAGAAGGCGAAGCACTGTAAAAATCTATTTACTTGGAATGCGCTTTGTCACCTATATCTGTCCAATGTTCCGATAGCTCGATTTACTCAACAAAAACTGCTCTCTAACCTAGTAACTGTTCGTGAATGTGATTTTTCCGTGTAATTTGCTGAACAGCAAGAATTTGCGAAAGCAGGAACTGATGATTTAACGTTCAATCAACGTTTTAATATTCAGACAGCTGACGATAACGTCGACAGTTTTAGTATTCGTGTGATATATGAGAGTTTTTACGTAACGCGATTGAGTTTGATTTGAAGTTTGAACCTAATGGTATGTGGCGAGCCGCGAGTGACGTGGTTAGACCGCGAGGCGGTAGGCGGTCTTTTGGTATCGCATTCGTATCGTGAAGTAGGTCGCGCCGTCGTGCTGCAGCGCTGCCGGTGCCAAGTAGCCAGCGCTCAGCTGATCGCGATACCGCACACAAAGGTCTCTGGGTTAATCGTCCGCCACCATTATACACTTAATTGTACCCATTACATGCTCACCAGTTGCCTGCCGCACTTCTACTTATTGAGCCGCGGTAAACGGATCATTTCGCTTTAATACACGTTATTAACCCGGTCTCGAAAAATAAAACTTTTACCCCGTTAACACGGAGCGACTTTACACAAACCACTAAGTGCTCCGAGAATAGTTTGCAATTCAAAAAGAGTTTCTTTGTATTTAAACTGAAGCATGGCTTTGTTGAACTTTATAGGCAATGCTGACCTTTAGCAATTAATTATGAGAATTAAGAATAGGTACGCTAATCGGATTACATAATGAAACAATGGTATGAATTATAACTTTCTCGTATTATTTATCGTTCCCTGGTGAGCTCCAATTAAGTCTATATCTACCGAATTAAATGTAAAAGCGACCAGCTGCGCCGGATAGCAAATAAGCGACCGTTGTAGGGACAGGAGGGATCTTGTGAAAATATCGCCACGGCCCGGCGCGAGCTCGGAGTGGGCGGGATCGCGGGACCGAGGGGATGAGATGATTGATAGCGGCGGCGGACCATGGAGTCTGTACAACATGCAACCTCCAAGGACTATCTCCAACACATAATAATACTTTTCTTCATTACATAATAACAGCTGCAGTAATCAGATCTCTCAATAGACTTTAAATTACTATTTACCGCGCAGAGAGCTCCGGGCGCTACCAACACCCGCCTTCAATACAGAATTATTATCATTGTTATAATACTTCGAAACTGTAGAGCTAACTCAACAAATTATTGCCACATTGATAAAGTTGTTTTAATTTGTAATTGGATAAGTATAGTTATGAAAGTTTAAGTAATAATTAACGTGCGAATGATAACTTGTTATCAGGGAAGGCCTATAAATGGTGACAAGACAAAGAAATGGAGTGGTGCAGCGATATGCTTGAATGTCAGTATGTCATGTGACTGTAGCTCTTTGAATATCTGGAGTGGACTCTGAGACGATGCCACAAAAGACTGCAGAGGAGACAAAAGCGAATATGTTTGTGTGAGATCTTTACTTATAATTTGTTCAGGCTGATGTTTAGGTTGCCACTATAAGAGTAGAGAAAGAGCAAAAACACTATGGCTGGGCTCTGTGAAGGATGTTATGGTTAGAAAGGAGGTGACTGATGAGATGTGAGTAATAGGGAGGTATGAAAGAAGAAGACTTGCTGCGTTGTCACTATTGGCGAGTAAATATAGGTTGATCCTGAAACTGATAAAACGATCTAGTCGATAGAGTCGTGTTGTTTTCTGGTTGCAAGAACTGATGAAGCTACGCGCCAAACTCGTTGCTAAATTCTAGGCAGACTGTCATAAAATACGCTAAAGGCGCTCCCTCACCGCGAGCATCCTGTAATGTACAGATTCGCTTGATTCAATACAAAATCGAATCTTTGATTGTTACACAGACGAATGCTCCCGGTGAGGAAGGGGATCGATCTAACCTCAACGACATCAATCTAGTTGACTTGAAATATTTACAAATAGTTACGATACGACATACACGCTAGTAACAATGATAGTGCAAAAATCGATATTTGTAGGTATTTGTTCGATGCGGACTTGGAAAAGGTGAATTATGTCGTGAGAAACTTTTTATCAATAATTCACGTTGAGATAGTGTCCGATATGATTCATTTTAATATTTTGTTATTTATGTACGGCTACTGATAGTGTCATCAGTGGTTTAATTTAAATATATACAAAATATTCTATGACGTCGTAAATAATCATCATAAAAATTTCAGACAAATTGATGTGTGACAAAAATGTGTCAACAGTTGTGATGACCCTAGCAGTCAACCAGTCATCACTAGTTTACTGATAACAAAATTTTTACTTGGTCAGTCTTTCAGAATAGGTACACAAAACAAATTAAACTCTCCTTTTCATTTAGTCGGTTAAAATACCTTAAAGGTATGTCATGCAAATTAAATAACAATTAGGTTCCATAGTGTTGAATTTAAATGAACAAGAAGGGTTTTTCTTGATAAGGCCTTCACCTGCCAAGGGGTCGCAGGTGATATCATCCAAAGAGGCACATCTCTTTATATCTTGCCCTATTTCTAACCAGTGACTCATCATCCTCATGTGGGGTCTTCCTTCACGACGATTAGATAAGTGGGTCTAATTAAAATGAACGTGTCCCTTAATCACCAAAACGATTGTAATGTTTACATTTAACCAAGGTGAAACAATTTAAACGTTTAAGTGTAAAAGGCTACTTAACATAATAATAATTCGCGTTTCTTTAACTTGTAATTAAACTAATTTTAGCTGTGTGAGAAATTATAGTTAAGTAGGGCAATGTAACAACACATTATTGTTGGGTAAGCTTATGTGCAAAGGAGACTGAAATAAAAAAGCAGGGTAAAGTTAACTTTTATGCTTAGTAAAAATATTTTAATACCATTTATTGTACTGTAACCGTATTATATAATATTACGGTTACAGTACAGCTAAGTTCCATGTTTAGACTGTCTGAATATGCAATTGCACATATATGTCCCTATCTATTTTTTTTTCTTTTTATTTTAGTTTCAAGAATTATTCAAAACATAGTTTATCTCCGATGTCCGGGCAAATGACAAGTCTGGATAGGGGGCTAAAACTCCACCCGAAACTCGATTATATTTAGTACGAATTTGTTAGTGCTACATCTACATTACAGGTTTAACTGAAGATAAAAGTATCAACCTAGACCCCACCTACCCAGTTACCCTACCTAGTTCCTAGTTCTTAAGATATCTGTAATACTTAAATGTAATGTGTAACTGTTTTATGTCCCAATAAAGTAAAATAAATAAATAAAATAAACTGAAAAACAGTTATAACAATATTTTACGAGCGGGTTTAGATGTGGTTTTTCTTGTTATGTTTTAACGAGCAACATAGATTATTTTCATTTCACTGCTTGCGTTCTTTTACAACAATTTTGTTGTTCCAACAATATTGTATTACGAGGAGTAAAATGTTACTTTAGGAGAATAATGTAGAGCTTTTTCCTGTTTCATGCAACACATAGGAATTTTGTTAAAATACGTTGTGGAAGGGTCGTCGAATCACAAACTGACAGTTCTGAAACCACTAAGTCCTACTAGAAATTTTTCTTCAGTACATAACCGACGAAAGATTTCTATGATCGGTATGCCATAACTTGTATTGTACCACCCTATATTTAAAACAAACAGCACTACTTGTATAATAGCGAATGTAATTGATAAATTACTAGGATAGCTCATTTACTCGTTAATACGACAGATAGACTTCGTAATACCACAGATAATATAATACTAGCGTAGTAATACTAAAGTTTAAGCAATCCACGCCGAACCATAGTGCACTTAGTTCTCAATCAATGCTGAGTTGAATACAACTTGCAATCAGAGAGACAAACAGACAATCTTATCACTCCTCGTATTTGATTCCATTCATTTAGTTAACGCTATCCTATCTCCAATATTTACGACTTTCAAACAATTAAGTTTGTCATGTACTTTCATTTTTCGTACCCAGTCATATTGGTTTCGTTTACTGTATTTCTCGGGACAATTTATTCTTTATTGCCAATCAAATGATTTTCAGTTCCGATCGTATCGCATATCCTTAGTGGCCGTGTGAATTGTGTCGGTCTCGGTAGAAATAAATGTATTTACGTTATTCTTTTCGATAAAAACGATTTTTTTGATCTTCTTTCAGCAAAGTATAAACGCAGCGAGTATTTTTTTTATTTCGACTGACTATGTAGTCAGTTGTACTATAAAAGTACACTTAGCAAAATACAAACAGAATTACTATTGCAACTTTTTCAATAAGTCTATAAGTAATTAAAATTACATAATAATTACAGATGTGCCTAACAACTATGTACAAGCAATATTGTGGGATAAAGTCCCATTTACGAGTAATAGTTGATACGTGTAAACAACATGCGCGTAACTATACGTATAAGGAGCATGTTCCTATACCCACAGCCGTTAGACAGGAAGTTTTATTTGTTCACAATGGAAGGGCTACTGGTAGCGTCCCAACACTCCCAACCCCAGCCCGTTTCCGCTAGGGTACGTTGAACCCAACCAACAGAAACCACCTCGTAATTAGCTTATTAACGAACCCATACACTACCGAGTTCTACCGAGTTTTACCTGTACCTTGTATTGATTGGCTCACTTGTTCAGACTGAATTTTCGACTGAAATTTGCATGACTAGCTGTGCCCGCAACTCCGCTTGTGCTGAATCTTTTCCTGAGAGAAAACATCTGTATGAAAGTTATAAGCCTACGGAGCTAAAGTAAAGGATAGGTTGAGAGATTATCTCCTGGCCAAGTTATGGGCCTATTCTAGAAGGTGATGCGTTGAAAACAGCTTAACACCTCATCATCATCACACACATCACCACAGCGCAATTCACCCACTGCTGAGTAAATGCCTTTCTTTGCTTGTGCCAGCTCCACGCTCTTGTGCAAGACTCATCCAGGATATTTCCGCAATGACACAATGTCGTCTACACATTTCGCTGCCCGACGACCAACACTTCTCTTACCATTCCTTGGAAGCCATTCGGTCACAGCTTTACTCCTGGCGTCTCTGCCGTAGCTAGGTTAGGTGTCCTGCCTAACTCCAAGATGGTTCTTTTTTGTAAGGCTGAAAGCTGACCTTAACATACTTTAATGAATACAGATAAATAACCCCATTTCTACCCATACTTTGTCTCTCTTGTCGCTTGGGATGTGTTTAAATAAATATACAAAAGAATATCCCTTTGTCCTTTTTGACATTTTCAAAGCGTGGGAGGAGGGGGGGGGGGGGGGGGGGGTAAAAGGACCAATCCCATATATTTCAGATGCATATAAAATATTTATTCCCCTAGACTAGAGTGTTATTTTTGTTTCATTTTCAGACTATGTAGAACGGTTTATGAAATAATTAAGCATTACAGTAAAGAGAGGGTAAGATGAATTAATGAATGGCCTTCATAATCTTTCTCGCAATATTTATGAAGGTCTAGCCAGCCTGATTATACTTAGCAACAAGAATAACTATCTAAGTTTACCCACTGTTCTCGCAAAAAACAAAAATACACAACAATAACTAACAGAATATTTCATTACTATTCTAAGTGGGTACAAGGCTAATGATTGCAGAATGCAGTAGACTAACAAAAAACATAACATGCTGTTCACTTTTCAATTTCAAACATATTTAGCTGTTTGACTGACACTTCAACGCTAGTTTTTTTTTACACAACTTCAACTGTCGTCCGTTTATATTTCCGAAACGTTCGTTATTTATTGGTTAAAGAATTTTAGTACTTATCTAATTAGTTTTAAGTGCTTATTAAATACGTGTTTTTCCTTCGTGTTGTTTGTATTCCAATGTTATGTTATGACTGCCTCGTTAATCGTTGGTCTAGTAGTTGCAAGCGCGACCACTGTGCATGAGGCCCTGCCCTGGGTTCATTTCCCAGGTTGGGCAAAGCAAAGTGTCATCGGGTTTTTCCATCAGGTTCTCCTATGGTCGATTCACACCGCGGTCCGAAACAGCCCATTCTTCAGAGCTCTTCTGCGTTTCACACCGCGGTCCGAACCGCTCGTGGTGCGAAACGACGAACGACCCGGAATTTCTCGGTAGCGGCGACGGAGTCAGAATTTGTGCCCGGTTGATGGATGGAGGAGCTCGTGGCTTAATAAGAACTGCCACTCAGGTCGATCTTTAGGTAAAGCTGTGCTTGCCTAGGTCGGTCTGAGGATGGACCGCCCGACATACCGAGTTTCCTCCGTGCCTCGGAAAGCACGTTAAGCTGTTGGTCCCGGCTGCCATATATATCTTTGGCAGTCGTTACAGGTAGTCAGTGACCTGAAATTCTGACATCCAGTCTTACCAGAGGGTATTGTATTACCTAGTATTAACTGGGTTGTGGAGGTCAGATAGGCAGTCGCTCCATGTAAAATACTGGTAGTCAGCTGCATCCGGTTAGACTGGAAGCCGACCTTTGCCTAACCCTTCGAACAGGCGTGATGTTATGTGTTTGCTATGGCAAAAAGTTGCTTATTTATATGTTCTAATGTTTTGTTACTTTCTTGTTACAGGTAAGCTCGCGTTCTGGATCACATTTCATCTATATTAAGTCGTCACATCGTGAGTTTAATTGCCCACTAAACCATTCATATTTATGCATCGTTACATTGTTTCATTGGATATTGTAGAACGGCATGTATCAACTATCAAGTAGAAAATTAATTAATTGACTAACAAGTCTTAAGATAATTCTACGAACGCAGCGTTCAATTCTACTGAGTAATTGAGTGAAATGATTTTATTACAATCTCTGATATTCTCGACAATGATTGCTTTTGTGAAATTGAAGAAACATAGCATAACATTTATTCTCAGCCAACTGGCGCACAGCTACCTTACAGACTAACATACATCTATACTAATATTATAAAGCTGAAGAGTTTGTTTGTTTGAACGCGCTAATCTCAGGAACTACTGTTTGAAATTAAAAAAATATTTTTGTATTGGATAGTTCATTTATCGAGAAAGGTTATAGACTATAACATCACGCTACGACCGATAGGAGCGAAGCATAAATGAAAAATGTTACAAAAACGGGATTATTCCTTAAACCACTCGCTCTCTTAGGTGACGCAGACGAAGTTGAGCGGCTCAGCTGTACGATATAAAACAGATTAAACACTCGTTTAATGTACAAATTCGAGAATATTCGAAATACATTGTTAGGCACGTAAAATACCGGTTGGTTTCCCTCGAGGGGGCACAGGTGTTGTGGTGAGGGAAGAGAAAATGGCGGTGACAGCTGGCACGCGAGCACCTGCCCATCTGCCACACTGCTACCGCTCTACGGCTCTATGGATCGTTATTATTACTTATATCCTGTCGGCTGAGCGGAATGGTCGTGTAATATACGCTCAAGTCGTTAATCATAGCACTTCTGTCAAAATAAAAGTGAAATTCATTAATACAATTTAAATGTTTGATAGTAATGTCTCTTGTTCGCCGATATGATTGTTTTGAAGTGCGTTTAGTTTTGCTCACCTTTTATTACGATGTTAAAGTCCAAATTAATATGAATTTGGACTATATCTCTTATTTCGTATAGCTATAAAATGTCGACAGGACTCAATTGCGTCGTCCTGTATGATATTGGCCAGACCTCCTTTTGAAGCCTTAAATTGTAAAGGCTCGTCTCCGACATGACATCAAAGCTTTCCGCCCAAAAAATTTAACTTGACCTTACTGGAGTTTAAACTAGACACTGAAGTTGAACTTTCTTGAAAAAAGTACTTCGTAAACAGCTCGTAAAGGCAAGACAAAGCCCGTATACATAGAAATAGTCCGGTATTACTGACCAGTGGCGTGTCTAAAGCCAACAATACGGCAAGCCCGTAAGGCAAGCAGACTGTTCAGAAGCCCCAACATCATGAATTAGTGGTAATTGGTTACAAAGGGCAAGCCAAGCTTTTAGGCTTATATGAAAGTACCGCCACTAATTTAATGAACAGTATTTCCAGATCAGTTTCCACTGATCTAGTCCTGCATTCATTTTCACAGTCTCTCGAGTTCGAATTTTGCGAATTCGACGCGTCATCGCTGTGTGATCAGCGTGCTCAAACAAACATCCCCTCCAAACAAAAACGTATCATGCAATTAACGTTCCAACAAAAATAACGAACCGCTGCCGTGTAAACGGGCTTCAATTTACTGATGCAGTAGGTACTAAGCTGTAGGTAGGGTTATTCAACGTAGTATCGATAACTAAGCATCGAGTATATTTTTTGTTTTTGCTGACATACATGGTGTCCCACTGCAGAGCAAAGGCCTCCCCTTTCTCCTTCGATACCTCTATCTTGTGCGATCTCACCTCTGGCCATGGCTCTCTCGCTCTTTATCATATAGCCACATGCGATTCGTCCCTCATCACTTGTCCATAATTATACCAACAGTACCAGACCACAGTATAAATATGTACAGTAGTGTGACTCGGCCGTGTCCTTGAAATAAATGCCTACAGCCGCGCGGTACGTAAACATGCGTAAGGGCTGCCCGCCTCCAGTATTTTAATTACATGTGCTTATTTTGAGTTTCCATTTAGTTTTGTGATCGTAAATATACTTTATAAAACAAATAAAATACTTTGTGAATTGAATAGAAAGTGTTCAATAAACATGCGTGTTGTTTTTTGATTGATAGATTTAATTAAAAAACCATGTTTTTTTCGGGACATATAAAGAAATACTTAACCATTAAAAATACACACATTATAAGCCTACCTACTAGTAAGTGAAATTATTTTATAGTCTTATCTATCAAAGTTTCCAGGTAATTAAAAAAAAGTTATCTCTGGATACGTTATTAACGAATTCATAAAACCAAAAACAACACAAAAAATGTAAATTAAATGTACTTGTCTTATTTTTAGAGAAAACATCGAAAGAAAGAAAGAAAAATGATTTATTGGTTTCCCACAGGACAAAAAACAAATTGACAAAAAATTACAGGTAAACCAAGTAAACATATAGGTAAGTAACACTTAAAATTAGGACATACATTCATTAAATTTAAATTGTAGCCAATTTAAATTAATCCCGTGCGAAGCGAAAGGGCCACCATCTCAGCATGGTGCTGTAACATTTATGACAAATGTCACAGCGCTGGTATTCTGATGGGGCCCAAAGGTGACGCACGTTCACAGAAAAAATAATAAAAGATTAAAGTAGGTAACTAAAACCTAAGTAAAATAAATATCTTAGTAACAAAAACAATAAATAAGTCATAGTAAATACAACTGTCGAACTAATATTACAACAATATTTGTCTATGCCAAGGGTGTAAATGGCAACACTGAATAAATGAACGAAAAAAGAACGATATGACGCCGTAGGCGCACGGTGTCTATGGATCACAAATGTCAGCGAAGAAAAAAGCGAATAAGCAAAACAATACATTGTACTGTAACTAATAACTAATGGTGTGTAGTGTATATGTAATAATACGTAGATACTGAGTTGTATAACAAGATTAATTAAGAGGTGGTGACGAAAATATCATTTAAAAGTTCGTGAGACATAAAGGGACAAAAAGTGACAACAAAAACAGTTATGAGTAATCAATAATGCTCACGGCAAAACAAACGCTATGCATTTTACCCGGAATTGCGTATTGACCGTCAGTCGCCAGCATTATTAGACGCTCCGGTCACTTGCAGAATGCGTGCAGAACAAGGGTGAGTTTAAACAGAGGTATTTTTCTGTTGTTGGATTAAGTATCTTTTGAATGCCACTCTAAATGTACCAACTGTTTTAATAGCACGAAAAGGTGGCGGGAGGTCATTCCAGCAGCGACTGGCGGCGAATTTAAAACTACCACGAAAAGCAGCAGTTCGATGGGAGGAAGCCAACATCAGGTATGAGGATGCTCTAGTTTTTATTTGGTTCACATCCCGTGACCAAGTCAACTTCTTATAGAGATACTCTGGTTTTTTTGTGAGAATTGTGCCAAAAAGTAGGGTAGCCAGGTGAAGCGTCCTCCGCGCTGACATTCTCATCAAATTACCCTTATTCAGAAATGGGGTGATATGAGTTCTAGGCGGCACGTTATAACAGAACCTTGCACAAGCATTCTGTACTCGCTGGATTAGCTTCTGACTTCTACCGAGAATGCATGCCCCATACACAGCGTCAGCGTAGTTCAGTCTGGATAACACCAGAGATTCACAGAGCATGACTCGCATATCCACACTTATGTAGGGACGGATACGATACAAGAGCTTAAGTCGGTAGAAGCAGTTGCGCACAGCTTCCAAAATATGGGTTTCAAATTTGAGCTGCCCATCAAAAACTACTCCGAGATTACGAGCCTCCAGAACCCTCTCTATACCACAACCATCAATCCTAATGTCCAGATGGCAGGCAAGCATTTTGTTCAGGAAGTCTCTGGACCCCATCACAATATACTTAGACTTAGTAGGATTCAGAACTAGGGAGTTTCTACGGGACCATTCAGATATTCTCTCCAGATCATCATTAATACCTTTGACCATTTCCGCAGTATCCTGGGTGCAAAACGAGAGGTACATCTGCAGATCGTCAGCGTACAGATGGAACCTGGTGTTAATCAGACATTTGGTGATATCGGCACTGTACAAGATGAAGAGGAGTGGGCCCAAGATTGACCCCTGCGGCACGCCCCTACCTACGTGTTCCCGACTAGAAGACATGATATCTCCATTGTCACTTGACACCTGAACGAGCTGTGAACGATCAGTGAGGTAACTCTCAAACCATTGAACTGTTTCAGCATTACAGCCATAATGAGTCAACTTGGCAAGAAGAAGTGAAGTATTAATTGAATCAAAAGCACGAGAAAAATCCAGTAGTACAAGGAGGGTTCCCATGCCTCGATCTCTGGCTTCAAGAATGTTCCCAACTACATCCAATAGAGCAGTTGTTGTGCTGTGGCCCCTACGAAATCCAGATTGTGCGGGTGGTAAAATACCATGGTGCTCAAGATAAGACCTAAGCTGGTTGCATACCACTTTTTCCAAAATCTTAGATAGACAAGGGAGCAGGCTAATTGGGCGGAGATCCCTCGCGCTAGTAGGGTTAGTCACTTTAGGAATTGGTCTAACAATTGCTATTTTCCACAGGTCAGGGAAGGAGGAGGTCTCTATTGATCTGTTGACGATAGCTGTAATGACTGCGAGCGTAAGAGGAAGCGTCAGCATCAGCATCTCCAGAGAGATCCGATCAGAGCCCTGAGCGTTGGATTTAAGACCACGTAATATCTGCAGCACAGCCTCCTCCTGAACAGACTCCAGCTGGAAAATACTGTCATTATGCCGATGATGTTCAAAATATGCTAAATCTGAAGTATCAACCTCCCCACTGCCGGGTACATTCAAAAAGTGCTTATTAATAATATCAGGGTTGTTACAGAAGTGTGGCAGACCATGCTCTGATTGTTTTGTGGAGGCAATAGTTGACTTTAAGTGACTCCATAACTTCTTTGGCTGTTTGATATTATTATTGATATAAGTTTTAAAATATACTGACTTCTCAGTCTCAATTGCCGTTCTTACGATGTGTTTTAAATCTGTATAAGCCTTCCTATTGCTATCCGATTTTATAGTTTTAGACTTTCGATGGGCCCTGTCACGCAACTTCATCATTTCCTTAACAGTGTAGGTTATCCAGGGGAGCGACCTCTCTTTAATTAAGACCCTTTTGATAGGTGCATGCAAATCAAACAGCGCCAGAACGTACTGATTGAACAATTCCACCATTGAGTTCACATCTTGTAGGCTTTGGATGTGTTCCCAGTCAATTTTATTTAGGTCGTCATTAAAAAACTCAGGGAGGATGTCCTTAAGCGGTCTATAGGTAATCATCACATCGCGCATTTATTGTTAAAAAACAACATACCGTCCGCTCGTCACTGCGGCACAGTCGCGACTGTCTGCATCCCAGGCGCATCCCTTAATCGAGGCGCGTAGGCATAGCTCGCGCTTCGTCCGTTTGTATGAAGTCGAACTACTGTATGATAATATTACCGTGACCAGACAGTCGGATTCCCTTTCAACTCTTCTGCAGTCCTAAAATTAATCACTTATTTTTTTGGCAACAAGAAAACAGCCTTCTGAAAACATTGATGTCGCAGGAACATTCAAGTATTTGGACCAAATTTCGATCATTCTCGTTTGACAAGAATCGAGTGCAAAGTATGGTTATCGAAACTCGTTCGCATCCCAACTCGTAGACCGTAGTTTTACATTCTTTTTGCATTAACATTTAACAAGGAATTTAGTACCGCGTTCAGTATAAATTCTTACGATCATGACTGTGTTATTGTGCTGGGCTAATGGTGTACCATTTATGTTATCTACTTTATGTTTATATACGGCTGTTAATGGTCTTAATGTAGTGCTATACCTTCTTGATTATCTGTTATTGCCTAGGAAATGCCGGTTATGGCAGTTATCAACTTGAATTACATACATCGCATGTTTCGAAATTAATAAGGGTTTTGGAATTTCATTAGGAATGTCTTGTTTGTTTGAATGTTTATTGTTGTACTTATATGAATAGAAGAATAAGTAAGATGCATTATTTGTTCAATTAATAATGGAAAAAATGTCTTCTATTTGAAATATGTACCAGCTCTAGTTTGGATTAACCGCGCTATACATTTTGGCATCCGTTCGAGGGGCCTTCAATATCAATGTTAAACTCATTAGTTTCCGACCCCAGTATTTCACAACCGGTCGCTGCTAATATTCAGTAACAGTTATTCCACGATGGTAAACTATCTCACGGGGTATATCTGGCTAGCAGTTCACACGGAGGCTAACGGCCACCCACACCACAATCGGGATTTGTGAATTTGCCTACATTACCGCCGATACCTCTTGGTCGAGCTCCATTTACGTTGATCCGTCTTATCAAACCAAGCTATGACTTACGACACTCAAGATAAGACTCAGATTTAAACAATCATCAGCAAAAAAGGATGAAGTAGACATGTAGCGGTACTGACTGTTTCCCCAGTGAAATGTGTTGGTTTGCGTGCCGAGGAAATATCACACTGTCAAAATATTGGTATTGCGATCGTTTTGCAAACGCATTATACAAGTTACTCAATTTTCGGAGGATTTAACGACATTTTTTAATGGAACGTTTAGTGCGGGACTAGGGAATGCAATCTCGATCTCGCGAGATCCCGAAAACCCGAGATCTCGCCTCATTTTTCGAGATCAATCTCGAAGCATAAAATGTCGAGATCTCGGCCGAGATTGACGGGATCGAGTGGCAGTAGTCGCGAGGCATGTCGCGTGTTCTCTGCGCGTGAGCGAGTCGGGATTCCCCGAAAATAACCGATTTATGTTATTCCCCGGGCTCTCCACGCGCTAACCTTCAATTCCCCGCAAATCGGGGGTGTCCCCGCAAATCGGGGGTTTCCCCGCGATGCACTGTGTCGGACTGCATTCGATTACGCTGTTTTAGTTGTTACGCAAGTGCTCGACTTAGTTAATACTTTTAAAATGTCGACAAACAATCAGCTATTTAGAACAGAAGCCATTTCCAAAATCACTCTTAGTTTAGGAGTGATTTTGGAAATAGGATTTTTTTGTTTTCACTATCAATATTGATAGTGAAAACAAAAAAATTACTGACTATAAGATTTTTTTTCAATAATTCATGTTGTATTTTACTCGCATCGTAATCACAACTACTAAGCAGTTTTAATCATGTTTCAGTCATCTAATTAAAACAATACTTTTTGAAATCCATTCGAGATCTCGAAAATGCCGAGATCTCGTCGAGATTGAATTTCTGATCCCTCGAGATCTCGACTTAGCGATCTCGTCTCGAGATTGCATTCCCTATGCGGGACATCAGTTCTGGCAGACATGTTATCGATTTTGTTTCCATCAAGTTTTACTCATGAAATGCAGTCCCCATTTGGTGCCATGTCGCTCGAGGCACGAACTTCGACTGTGTTGTTTGGTGACTCATTCTCACGCCGAAACTATAAAGCGCCCGTTAACCTGACTCATAATAGACCACAAGCCTATTTTGAAGCAAGCTGACCTAAAGGACCAAAACTATCAAGGTACCAAACTAGTTTATAAATGCAGTAGTGTTTGTATACTGAAGTTTAGACTTCAGGTACGAAATATATTCTAATGCTCGGTATTGTTTTGGCTGAGTATGTGAATATATCCATTTATTACCAAGTTTGAATGGTAAGTGACACATTCTCCGTATATCAAGCGTGCGTCATTGTAAGTGTGGATAAGGTTACACGTTACATGTTCCGTTTGTCGATTGTTTCTAACATAACTGTTCTTTTTTACTTGTTTTATATTCCCACTACCCAAGTTTTATCGATATATATAATTATGAAATGTCACATTCATGACTATTGAACATAGCTATGTTAGAAATCTAAAGTTCGATCAAATAACATGAACGTAAACCGTAACATCCGATCCGCCTCCAATGCTGCGTTTTGCCGCGCATATAACGGGAAAATTTTAAAATCGCGCGATTTTCCAGTGACAGAGTTTCGATTTTCCACTTCTTGCTATTTTGATATTCCAGAAGATTTAAAGTATGAAACCGCAAACTATCCGAAGCGATTAAATTCTAATGATCAGCCTATATTTCGAAGTGTTTTTATGATGCTGTCATTTAGTTAGCTTTTAGTTTCTTTGACGAATTTTAAAATGGTTTACCTGCCTTGTAAAAAGTTAGATAAAAAGTCATTCTTTATACGCGGATATTGAAACAATTAAGACCCCGTAATTTTCAGTTCCGATGACCTCCAGAAACGTAAAGGCAGCAAGAAGTATTCGCAGTGAATTTTTTGTTGCAATTTATTGGCGCCGAGCCGTTACGTAGTTTGCGAAACGGTACTAATTTGTTTAGAGCAACACGCCACGATAATAGTAGATGAACTTGAGATAAAACTACCTGAGCACCGAAATAATAGCAGGTAGATAAGAATAAAGTTGAAATGAGATTCAAAACATGCCAGCAAAATGGGGATTCGCTTTTTGTCCAAATAAATTATTAATTCCTGGAACACAGACCGTTTATAAATGATTATTATTACTTCTGTCCCTACTAGCAATCTGTTTCCCATATTTTGTCATTGGAAAACTGGTCTGGTGCGGTAATTAAGAACCCATTGCAGTGTACATTTACTGCCATAGCCAGTAGAATATAATAACTAATTGGTATCGCCAGCGAATCGAACAGATGTGCTCAGTGTTCGGTTACATTTCGTATCTCGATCTTATTAATGGTTACTTTTACGTGAAACATTGCCCAATGTTTTGCAAAACATCGTTCTTGAGTATTTCATTGCGATAGGTTTTTGGTCGTACTCTTTTTGGTTTCAAACTTTCCATACACACCTACTCTTTTGATCTGAACACATTTCGATAACAATCAATATTCCATCCACAATAATTGCAGAGTTGAAATTGTACTTCACTCCTTCTTCAGTTAATTTTAAGGCCTTGGTTTTGAGATTGGTGGATTCAGTAAATAGTAAGACAGATATGGATGGTGGTGCCTGTCATATTAACATAATCGATACTTTCAATACCCACGCAAAAATAAATGGAGGCTCGACTACTGTTCGGGAACTAGGGACTATTCGGGACACGCGCAAAATACATGACAAACTAACGTGAAACTAATAGATCTTTATTTAGGGTCTAGATTTCAAAATTCTCGTCTCAGATCTGATACTTTTGTATGTATACGTACCCGAATGATGTGACATTGAGTGTTAATAAAATCAAATAAACTCGTCACGACTACTTTTATGTTGATGTTCATTAAGATTTACAAGCCTCAAGTCATTTGCATTATCACACTCCGTAGCCGCGTCTGATGTAATATAACAATTAAGCATTTGAGAAACATTTCTTTAAGTCATCGGTTGACTTACTAATGTAATTGCCTGTGTTTATTCCTCATAAATGAGAAAATTCTCTTTGATTTCTGAGCACTTAGGACCAACAACGAAAATTCAAAACGCGAAAAATTTCTAAAAGAATTTCTGTATTTATAAAAGTCCCTTGTAATAATTAAAGCGTGTCCGGTGCGGGTTTGCCCCTTAATCTTTTCTCTTAATTACATCGCTCTGTTTTTATATCGTCCTGGTACCTTGCCGCGTAAGCCATTCACGATAAAATCGGACATTTTGCGATGGAGGAAAAAATACCATTGTTTTATTGGTCCTTTTGTCCGCATGCTGTATCTTTGTCCTTTACACGGACTAGCGATTAAGTTATTAAGATGATTTCTTTGGGTTTAAAATATGTTTTCAGCCATTCAATGTGGTTTCTTTATCCGAGTCCTTTTTATTATCTCGCTTTAAGTACTTAGTTCCCGTTTCGCGCATAAGTTATTATTGTGTACTGTGAATAACATGGTGAGTTCTTCTTACTTAAATTAATGTCTGGTCGTAACCTCCAAGCCTAAGTGACTATTCTTGTTTTGGCAAGGGAAAGTATGTTAGTAGATTATTTTCCATTTACATAAGTTTATAAGCTAGATAAACATTCATATTGTTGTGCGTATTATGCGGTAGTTGTGCGTAACTGTATGTTTTTAAAACTTAAGATTAGACGATTATACGTTATTATCAAACATGGTCAAAGTAAACAGATGGTAGATGTTAACTTTAGCCAATTAATGGTTCTGTTCCTATTTTGCATGACGGATGAAGTTTATTTAAATTTGAGAAAAACACATTTATACAACACACGATCGAATGTTGTCACCCCAACCCTTATTTTGGCTGCCGCTAATCCTGCTGTACTGACATTCCCCATCATTTTACATGAAAATG
Source organism: Diarsia mendica (assembly GCA_949316265.1). Lineage (NCBI taxonomy): Eukaryota > Metazoa > Arthropoda > Insecta > Lepidoptera > Noctuidae > Diarsia > Diarsia mendica. The sequence continues at coordinate 20,270,388 of OX438897.1, forward strand.
GAAGTTCTCGTTTAAACGTTCACATTTTAACGATAATCTACTTTCGGACAGCGAGTGTAGTCAGACCCGGATCACCGAATTTATTCATCGATTTCCCCCATTAGGTTGGCGTTACGTCGCGGCCGGTTGGATGGCGGCTGGCGCCGAGGTTGCAAATTTCACGGCGCCCCTGCCTCGCTCCTCGTGGCTTGTTTGCGAAAATGTCACGTCGCTGAGTGTACCCCTCCTCCCCTGCCCGTCCTCCAGCCACCACAGCCTGCCCCGCACTCCCCAGCGAGCTCGACGACCGCGACGTGTTCTTCTGTTGGTAACTTGACTCCGCTTTGTGAGTCGAGACGCGAGGCGGCTGAATACGTGCACCACAAACATATAGCTAGTTTCAACTGTTCCCAACACTTCTATTGGTGTTCTAACCATAAACACGAGATCACGGTTCCGACGTTACGCAGCCGTTAAAGTAGAAAACGGTAACTTTATAGGCGGACTGTATTTTTCTCATCCACTTTCAATATCTCCCCTGTTATAACTTTTGGAAATGTTATTTTTATATCGACTTCCGTCTTCCATTAACTTCGCTGTACGATCAAAGGAGTAGAAGATAATGTGAACATTGAAAGGGATTATTGAAATACGTTCTTTGTATTTTGCTTAAACTTACTTACTTATATCGTTTTTGGACCGAATTGCATTTAGATTTTTCAGAATTGGTAAAATACCCAGTTCCTGAACGATATTGTCGGTCTTTCCATCCGCGGGGTTTGTTGTTATTGGTCACAAAATTCATATCTAAACCATGATTTCTATTATGAATCTAGAGAGCAGTAAAAGCCTATACCGCATTAACCCCAAACTTAGTACCTACAGAGCGTCACCCTAAAAGCCATCGGGCGAAGGCAGTCATGTCACTCGAGAGCCCCCAAATTCCTCACAGTGATATTTCCGAAGGAAGGGTTTGCCATGAAAGACGTTGTGTTCGCCTCCTGCTATTTTATTTGAGGATTCCTACCCTTGGGAAATACAGACGACTGCTCGCATTGCGTGGCCACTGAAACTTTTATCCCTTCTTTACAATTTCGTGTTTTGTAAATCATTTAAATACTTATAAATTTGCGTGGGTATCGATTGACATAAAGTACAGCACGTTTGGAATTAATCTGTTTAGGTCGACGTGCTTGGATTTACACACAATGGCAGCTCGGGCACGTTTGCGTGTGTAAACGATGAAATATTAGTTAACTACTCATTGGATCGGGCGGCGTGGTTATCGAATGACTGTGGTCAGCGCGCGCAACGTGCGCCACATTGCTACCATTTCAATTTTAAACTTTTTAATCCAAAACTTGAAATTTTTTTGGTGCCAACTAGGCCTAAGCTCCCTTTGTCCGATGCTAGAGAGCGTCCGTACGGACTTACGACCCTCGTCGAAAACTGCCCTATCTCTGACGGGCAGCAACTTGCGGATAACAAACTTAAATCGAGCTTCCTTCCGCATTACTTACATCGCATCAAGGTCTCGAGAAACCGATAATGGTCTGTTTCTGTAGGCTTCCATTACTTGATGTTTTATTTATTAACAGGCTGGTTGGATTCGGACTTACGCGACTGTGTAGAGAATAGTATATTTCATTATAAGTGCGGAAAGTCTGTCATTGCAAAGAGTTCCGTCAAATGTCTAACCGAGCCGAGGCACAGCCGACGGCGAGGGTTGACAGTCGGAACAAGTTGCAATGACGGTTCCGCACGTGTACTGAACAACTATTTTTAATACAGTTGCGAAAAAATGAAGCAATTTAATAAAATAATTAAACTCGCAAAGAACATTTTTGAAAATGGCGCCTACCGTAAAAGAATATAAGCAGAGTTTTTTTTTGTTTTCTTTACCTATTCTGGGTAGGCAAAGGGTCTATGCCCATACAGCCAAGTCTTCAGTAGATTTTTTTTATTGATATGAAATAAAAATGAAATTTAATGAGATGAAATGGAATGAATTGACTCAAATAATTAAATCTGATATTAAAACAAACATTTGCATGAATCATAAAAACTTCTATGATTTTATTTAGTAAATACTTCGTGGTTGGTTTTTTTTTAATGGTCATTATTTTGACAGTTGGGAAAGAGAACGCACGAGTTCGGGAAAGGTAAAGAAAAAGCACGAGTACGTAATAGCCCACATCCCGAACGCTATACGTCCCTGCAATACGCCACTTTTTGAGCAACTGTATTAAAAATCTCTTAATGGAGCTGCTTGTCACGCACGTGTGTTATCTAACGCACCCGAATGGCGGCAGCTGTTCGATTACACGATACAATTTACGCCTGCCTTCTGTTTTTGCATTAATGGCATGTTTGTTTGCTACATTGTTATAACGATGTACTTTAAGTTGATGAAGAGCATCAAAGGGGGAATAACGGTTTTCGTTTGTTAGATTGTTACAGTCAGCCGTGGCGAACGTAGTCGAGGGGCGTTCATAAGCGCGATACGCTCCGTTTCCTTATCTAGATGTGCAATTCTTTGTTTGCTGTGTACGCAATTTCCCAAACGGCGTCGCGTCGGGCGGGGAGATAAACCGCACAAGGCCTAGCCTCGCTTGGAGATGGCAGATATCTTGTGCGTAGTTCGCAGCCTCGCCGCCAAGGCAGCAATATTTCTTCGGTGCGCGTCGCCTTGCCTTTTTCGGTCGCCACTACGCCCGCCTCCGCTGAAATATGATTTGGATTATGAAATATGACGGCAACATTCCCCGGATAGGCGTTTACCAATTTATTCGCCGTTGCGGCAACAGAGTAGTGTGAAATTTTTGATGCTAAATATTTCATGCTACAACATGCTTCACGCTTTTTTGCTTGTAATTATATCAGTGACTTCCAGTTGGCTGAGCATGTAGCCGATGGTATATTTTTTCTATAGCAACAGTAGGCAGGTTGGTCGCTCTACTCGCAGGTGTGCGGGTTTGGTGACCAGAACGGCAGGTGTTGTTCGTCCTCGACCACTATTTGCTCTGTTTATTTTTCAATTCTCGTTGTTTCATGTTTGCCCGCTCGCTTATCAACTGTTTTATAGCTCCGTTATTCACAGTGCTCTGACACAATAATTAAACTAATTTGCTCGCAAATGGTGACTTTACTTTTACGCACAAATTGCCTTACATTGTACGAAGACTTTCCAGGTAGTAAATTATGTTAGCTAATTAGATATTGGATTTTTTTTTGTAGAAGTAATCTAATTGTGTCTTGAATTGCTGTCGTCTCGTTCGGCGAGAAAATGTTATATATTGAGTAACTCGTGAGTTAATACAATCATATTATTTACCTGAGTTAATTTTATGGTGAGGTAGGGTACGTACTACGTACGTAATAGCCTGTAATAGCACGTCGGTCTGTATGCAAATGCAACGTCCGCTCAAGGGAATCACGGTCCGCGAGCCGCGGTTCGGTGAGGATCGTCAGTATCGTTACCATGGCCCATCATAGTTAACTATGGCCCACGATGGCTCGACGTAGTAATTGTAACGTTCGCTTTTTACCTTGTACCAATGATCTGTCGACATGGAAATGTTTAATAGTAAAAAGTTAATTTAATCGACAAGCTCGGTAACTATTCTCATTAATTGATACCAGATTCGGACGCCATTAAATTACCGGGGCCTGTACTATTTTCAAATACTTCAGCTTCATGTTTCAGCCACTAATTACACGCTGCCAAATACCATTACATGTTTTTAATTAATTTTTTCTAGAACATCAAGATAATTAACCTATCGTTTTCAGAGATTAATGAACCGATGACCTTTAAGATTTTGTGGCAACATTTTTGCTTGCTGTATAATTTGATACGTAGATAAGTACCTAGTATACCACCCACGCGTTGCAAATATGTTTAGGTTTCCCTATTGTGTTGCTTGGCATACGGTTTATCTAAACCATCTATCTGCCATATGCAAACCAGCTGGTTAACCTAAATATCCAACAATAAGTTTGTAACTCACTGACGCTAATGTCGACGCCCGGTAGCTGGTGAGTGTTGACCCCGTTATTAATTATTATAATGACGACATTTTATGTTACCAAGCAAATAAAATGACCGTGACCGGTTTTGGAACCTATCGCTTAGATAATAATCACATGCGAAATATTAGACTAGCGAAACGAGACAACAAGTTATGTTCCGCGTTGGTTATTAAATGTTCAAGTGGGCGACACGACAATTGATTGATAACGCAATACGTCACAACTTTGCTAACTTTCCTCAAACTGCTAACTAGAACACAATTCAGAATGATTAATTCAGCATAGAGTTGCGATTTGCGTATATATAAATATGAATGCGGGCTATTCTGTGATTCTGTGATCCTAGTCGCGAGTTGAGCGTGGGAGCGTTACTATGATTTGTTTACACCGGTCGAGTAGGTGCGACGTGCGATCAGCTGTGCGCGTGACGTCGACAGGCGTGCGCGGGCGCGCCCGTCATTGTGACGTGTTCGTCTTGCCCACTACAGCTTTGTCAATCATAATAAAATCGCAATAGAGCCGTTCAATGCTCTGTCTGAGACTGTACATGATTTATTGACTAGTTTCGAATAATTTTAACCATTGTGTACTATGAGAACTAGGATTTGATTCACAGTTTATTGGGTAAGTAAGTTGATTCTCGCAGCCTCGCATGCTTGGAGGTCGGAAATTATTCCTCGGGAACCTAGTCATCATCACAGCCTGATTTCATCCACTGCTGGATAAGGCCTCTCTTTGCTTGTACCAAGCTCCACGCTCTTGTGCCAGCTTCATCCAGGATTGCATCCGTTATCGTTCCTTATCGGGATTGTAGTAGGTACGGAAATAAATTTTTCAATGTTCTAAACGAGGTGTCATGGTCTAGCTGTGAACTACTAAAATCCGTTCAGGACTAAAAAATTATCAGTAGGAGTTACTTTCATTTAAAATGTTAGTGTGGATTAATATTCCAGGTAAATTCTGTGTACAGTTGACCTCATAAACTCATTAATACAAATGAGCGATCAGGTGCCATAATCAATCTGATTGAGCAATTTATGGTTGTAACTTCACACTTCAACGTGTTTATTTTAACGTCCATAGTCGCTGTTGCAAATTAAATATGTTTAATCAAATTAATTAAGGTTTTCCAGTACAGTACTCTGGCCGCAATGTGAATTGGTACATTTATAGCGTGTAACATAATTAACTGCCTTGAATTCAATATTGCTACTGAATTTGTACCAGAAGACACAACTACTTTAATAAAGCCAGTGTATAGTTCAGTTTAGTAAGGAATTCATTTTAAACCAAAATTGTTTATGAAAATGTGATACTACTCTCCAAGTTCGAGTCTACCCGAAAGTTATCGGAGAATTAATAAGTTAACAACAGTTTCGATTGTCGGAAAATACTGAAATTAACCTCCATCATCTGTCCATACTAATAAATTAAATATGAGTCTCTGATTTTCTTTCAAATTCATGTGCGTATTGTTTATCACATTACACTATAATATCGCGAGTAAACCAGCATGCCTTTTTTTTTTCTTTTTTTCGACTGGTGGAAAACTTCATTGTAAAATCGTCTGTTTTGACTGACTATCAAAGCACACCTCAAACCACTAAACCGATCGAACTAAAGTTTGTCTGGCATAGCTCTATTGTGATGTAGGCATCCGGTAATAATAGTACATTGTTACCTTAGGGGTGAAAGTAACTTATTTAGTCCCCGAGACGGGGTTTGGCGCCTGAGCGCAGCGAGGGCGCTAATAGTTCGAGGGACTAAATAAGTCTTTAACCCGAGGTAAACACTGTGCTTTTCATTACGAATACAAGGAAAGTTGATGGGAATAGGCTTGCGCCCAATTACCTAAATCGAAAGAAAGAAAAAACCAATTGACAAAAAAAAAATTAAAAAGTAAACATAAGAGAAACACTTAAAATCGGTTAAATCTAATCGGTGGATGGCAATAGGCTTGCTCCTAATTAGTTTGATCGATGGCAATAGGCTTGCTCCTAATTAAATTGGTTGATGGCAATAGGCTTGCCCCCAATTACTTCGGTTGATGGCAATAGGCTTGCTCCTAATTAAATTGGTTGATGGCAATAGGCTTGCTCCCAATTACCTAAATCGGTCGATAGCAATAGGCTTGCTCCTAATTAGATTGGTTGATGCCAATAGGCTTGCTCCTAATTACATTTATTGATGGCATTAGGCTTACTTGCACCTAATCACATCAGTTGGTGGCAATAGGCTTGCTCCCAATTACATCAAATAATTTGACAGCTGTCAGTAGAAAGCGATTCTCCCTAGGGCTGAAAAGTAGTACTTTCAACCCGCTCCGCAGGCATGTCATGACCTACTTTCAGAGTATGAGTAATGAAAAGTATTTTGCAACATTCGACCATGCGGGTGAAATAGGGGTTGAAAGTTTATAAAATAAAAACCAGACATTCGTTCGAAGCTGGTGCGGGTTATCTATCTATGACATCATCTGCCTAGCCTTTTCCCAACTATGTTGGGGTCGGCTTCCAGTTTAACCGGATTCAGCTGAATCCATACGTATTTTACATTGAGTGACTCCCTATCTGACCGTTAGTAACACAGACAGTTAGTATCGGGTAATACGATTTCCCTTGATAACGGCTGCCAGATCTTCGATCGACAGCCGGGACCAACGCTTGACGTGGTCTCCGAGGTACGGAGGAAACTCAATATGCAATGGATGATCCATGAAAACACCCAGGCAAGAGCAACTTTACCTGAAGATCGGCCCCCTGACTGTTAATTTTTAGCTACGAGCTCCTCATACCTCATACGAGTTTTCACACCTTTAACGATTGAAAGGAATTAACGGGTTGTGGCACACAGTTTGGCCATGGTATGGGTTAGGTCATAGGCTTTATTTTGGTAGCACGTTCCCTTGCAATTATTCCCAACAAACACGCGGGCAAAACCATGAGCTAAACCTTGTATTCATTAACATGCGTCATAGAAGTCGTCCTTAGTTGGCAAGGCGGTTGAAACCACACTCGTCGTATCAAGTTACTGTCTGACTCCTGGACCGTGAGGATTCATACTCATATACATGATACCGGTATTAAGGCCGGGTTGCAGTAATTTTAAGATTTTTGAACCTATAAAAATCGAACTAAATACGAGTTTTTTAATAAAAAAAAAAATCATTACATAAAAATTGAACATACTCTCTAGTAAATCGTAAAGATAGAAACGCGATTTAGAATGATCGGCTCGATACTTTTTTTTATCAAACATGACTCTAAATCACAATTTCAAACGTGTACTGCTAAGACATTTCATCATGAATTGATATGAAAGTTATATCAGTAGATAGAACTTTTTATTCTGAAGTAAATGGTGAAAACAGATTGTATAATTTCTTTATAGTTTTTCTCCAAGAAGCAAAAAACAGTCAAAATTTAGGCATTATATCGCTCGCGCGGCAGGGCGGGGGGCGAGGTCGTGCGTACATAAAAACAAAGTACTGCAACCTGGCCTTAAATAGAAGGTGAACATGGAAGTGAATCCTATACGTGTGGGTTCTGTGTTCATGGTCAATTATATGGAATTTTCAAGGAATATGAGTAGACCAGAGCAGTAGAAACCACGGAGTCTGAATATGTGCTCGGTTGATGACAATAGGCTTGTCCCCTAAAAACATTTTCTTTCTTTCTTTCCCTATTACATGGGATTTAAAGATTACTGGCGAAATGTGAGTGTACTATTAGGTACACCTCTGCCTTATTCTTCGGGATTACAGGCGTGTAATAGTATATATCTTTGCCCAGCAGTGGGACAGTACAGGCTATTAAAAAAAAAGTATAAATAGAGCTGGTCCCTTTGTCTTGGAAAAATATTGGTCATTGGATCATTTCGCAAATACATAGTCATGAAAATATATTATCATCATTTTCAAACCTAGTATATATTTACACAATTTAAAGTGGCTAAAAAATAATAGTGATAAAGTCTACCTTATCAACACCATAGTAAGTGACCCATTTCTTTTTACCCGACTACGGCGAAGCCAAAAGGAAGGGTAATGATTTTGGCAGTCTATGTATGTATGTATGTATGTTCCACCGTAGCGCCTAATCTACTGAACGGATTTTAATAAATTAGGTGTCAATAGATTCGTAAGAATAGCCCGGGTGACATAGGCTATATAAATTTTATAAATTCTTTTTATGACGGAATTTAAATGTCAAAAACTTACCTCAAAAAATATTAAATTGAGGTAACCATAGCAAGTTTGGTATCAAATGAAAGGTCTTGGCGAGCACATTACAAATATGTATTATATTATAGTTTAAGTACACACAAAAATAAAATTCAAATAAAAAAATTAAGTTCAAAAATCTAAAACCCGACTACTAACAAAATCGCGGTCTTAAAAGTAGAAAACAAGAAAATAATTCTTGTCTGATATTCTTCGTAGTCGCATGCCACCTTGTATCAATGAGAACGCCATGAAGGAGCATCAGGTATCAGTGGCATGCGACTACGAAGAATATCAGACAAGAATTATTTTCTTGTTTTCTACTTTTAAGACCGCGATTTTGTTAGTAGTCGGGTTTTAGATTTTTGAACTTAATTTTTTTATGAGTTGACGACATCTTGCTGGTAAAGATAAACACTCCCTTTAATACTCAGATTACTGCGAAATTTCGTTTATCAGCGCACATAATCCATTTTTGTGAGAATTTCCTCGAAGCGAATACGGAAGGCCAGTTTCAGTTAATTGACTAGCTTCTGCCCGCGGCTTCGCCCGCGTGTTCTTTTTTTCTGAAACAAACATTATAAGCGCACTTAGCCAGAATTATTTCGAGTTATTCCGTTCGGATCCCCTTCTTGGGTTGACTGAGGGAATAAGAAGTTTCACAGAAAATTCAACACCCTATTTCCACTCTCTTAGGAGTAGAATTTAGAAAATCCTTCCTTATTCCTTGTTACACAGATAAGTTTCAGCTTTCTAGGTCCAAGGGTTTGGGCTGGGCGTTGATGAGTCAGTCAGTCAGGACTTTTTTATTTATTTATATATTACTAGCTGATGCCTGCAGCTTCGCCCGCGTCACATTATATACTTAAACCTTCCTCGAAAACCCCTCTATCCATTGGTGAAAACAGCATGTAAATCGGTGCAGGAGTTTTGGACTTTATTGCGAACAGACAGACAGATGCGGCGGAGGATTTTGTTTTATTATATGTAGTGATATTAGATACGGATTTATATAGATAAATAAGCTTCCATTTTTGCGAGAAATTCCTCGAAGCGAATACGGAAGGCCAGTTTCAGTATTGTTATTGACGAAACAAAACAAAAGAACTTTTCTTTTGTCTAGCTAGAGCGCGTTCAGAAACGTGGTACATTAACGGATCTGTCGCTCGGATGATATTACTCAGTTCTTATTGTATTTACCGAAGATGTGTTGTCCTTGCTATGCCTATTTATATACTGAGGCTTGACGTATTTCATTAATATTCTTCCATAGAATATCCATACTCGCTTTCTGATTTCCAGTTTGCAATAAGTTTATGAATCCGGTGAAAAAACTGTGATTAGGAACTTGGTTGAGCTTTTGGTCTACGTAATGAATTCTGGATTGTCTGAAACCTGAATGTTTGATGTTATTAGTCCATTTAGTCAGTAGCTGTGCAGGTTACTTTATGTAGATTGAAAGACGGCTAATTTGGGCCCTTTTTTCCGTTTAGTCCACTCTCGACCCCTCGACCCCCAATGAATAATGTGTCCACTGGACCCCTAACTATAGTTCATACTCGACCCCTGGGGGTCAAAAGTGGATTTTATTTTCCAGCCAAGTTTGAGTTTGCGCTCGACCCCCAAAGTACAGTTACGATGATAAATCATCAGTATACCCTATAGTTGCATACTATTTAGCTAAAATACCCTCAATATAATTTTTCAATACACTTTCTCGAAAACTGGTTCTTATCACACTACGATTAGGTTCAACATGCAATGTCTCTCACACGCGTGGATTTTTAATATTTTTCCGCACCCGTGCGGAAATAAAAAAATCCACAGTTAAGAGCGCTATTACAAAATCGAGCAACTTCGAAACGAGCGGCGATTGACGGTTCTTGCGCCTGTGTGCGTGATGTACGCTTCTTCATACACACACGTGCAGAGGCAGAGGTGCGTAACACGTTTCACTGCGGTATAGTTAGAATTGAATTGGGAAAAAATACAAGTTAAGGAATGTTTTATTTTATTATTGTGTGTGATAATGAAATACAAATATTATAAGACAGTGAAAGTAACGAGTAGAATTTTTTTAGTTTTCCATCATCGTTTATATGGTTTTCGGGGTCGCTGATTACGAAAATGAGGTCAAAATGAAAATCGAAGAAGGCGCCGACGAAAATTTTTGGTTTATCCGTCATGGGTGTCATTTTTATGGTTTTAAGTTACGGGCGTTTCCTACTCCCTAACAACGGACGTCAGATTAGTTCGAAGCCCGAACTATGAATGAATTACAACTAGATTTTACAGTATGTCCCTACTACCGATGTGTTTTTGCCCGTCCGAAAAGTGGAATTTTACATTGAATTATACAGATCGTTATGTCATGACTACGTTCGGACGGGCCCGTATTTACGTTGACGGACTTAGAGAGTAGATCTCCTGTGACGATTTTAACAAAATTCCTCCCTTTATATTCTGGAAACAGTGTTTATTAGGAATAACAGTAACTTATTTTCGCGTGATCAAAATCAGCTGTGTCTGCATGCAAGTAGGACTTCACACATGCGCAAGTGTTTTCTGCATGGCTCCCATTATTTATAATAAGTTACCTAAAAGTTGGAGAGAGCTTAATAATGTACAATTGAAAAACCAACTCAAATCATTTCTAACTGACAAAGCGAATACGAAAATGGTGGATAGGTGGGGTCATCTGCTACTTACTCAGCCCTAATTTATTTGGCTCTAGCCCAATTTTTTTTTTTAATGCAAGTTGAAATTAGTAGAGAACGTAAAAAAAATCTTTCAACGGAAATTGGTTTGAATAAGATTTGATGTTTACTTTTTGAGATGTGCGACTTGTTTATCAAACTGCGTTTTCAAAATTTATAAAGCCTATGTCACTACAATAGGGTAGTCGACCGACTAAAAAAAATATGATTCTGTTTAGTCCGTCAGTCAGATTATTGAAAAATATTGGATACGTGTTTTTTGTTTTATCAAATTAATAAAAATTGACGAAAATAAAGCTTGTCAAAGACCATGGAGAGGGCGTTTGACGTCATAGTTAGGTAAAATTGGACCAAGCTGTGACGTTTCACGACTTTTCGAAGCACTGTATCGTCTTCATTTTTTGTTTACGTGAAAAAAGAAAAAATACGTGTTCAATATTTTTTGGAAATCTATCTGACGGACTAATTAGTTTTTTTTTGTCGACTACCCTATTCTGACGAATTCAACGACACGTCATATATTAAAAACCGTCTAGCCGTTTGGGGTGCAGGGCGTGCCAAAGAAATGGACACACACGCTCGAAAAACATTAACCTCCTTCTGACTAAGATTAAGAAAAAACAATTTCTGAATGTTGCCTTTAGTTTGTACCTCACTGTACCAAAATATTAATTTTAGGTACTTACCGAACTAGGGGTTGAAAGTGGACGAGGTATGTTGTCCTTTGTATGAAAATTCAGACTCACCCCCTGGGGGTCGAGTGTGAACTACGTTTAGGGGTTGAGAGGAAACAAATAGACAAATCTTTTTTTAGGGGTCGAGGGGCCGAGAGTGGACTAAACGCTTTTTTCCTTGGTTGTGGTGGAGTTTACGGGTTGTCTTTTGTTAAGTTTTTAAGTAGTTCTGAAAGCACTTATTTAGGAACGCAAAATTAAATTTCTTCGAACATCAACCACTGATCCTGAAGGTAAAAATTGTTCCTTCGCTTAAAAACGTTTTAGGGCCTTTTCTGGCTCTCACATCCTTCCCTTCAGCAGTCAGAGCAGAGTGAGTTAAAGGATTCAAAATGAAAAAGTTCCCCTACAAAAACAAATAATTCCACGCTTTTAGTTCGCAGTAAAATTCTAAAAAAACACAAACCCAGCGAGGTAACGTTTTTAATCCATCCTCGGACTTTTAATTACCATCCCGACTTCCTAATTTGTATCCGCATTACGTTCCGCGACATTTCATACGATAACAAGCTGTAGCGTGGATTAAATCCTTATGTTTGTTAACATTAAACAGTTGACAGCCCCTGTTTTATAATTACAGCGGCTTCTGTTAATATTTACATAATAAATGAAGAGATTTATGAGTGTGAAGCGACAACGGCCCTCCGCGCTCTTCCTGGGGTGTACCCACAGAAGAGATAAAAGAGGTTAGAAAGGCCATGTGGGCGGGGCACGCGCGCCGCCTATATGATCAGACGATCATATGTCGACAAAATTTGATTTACTGACCAACAATCGCGCTCATATTGTGACAGCGAACGGAGCTCCGCGAAAAAAAAAGAATTATGCCGTGTTGCGCGATTATTACGTGTCGGAAAAGAAGCCAGGTGTGCAGTGTGGCTCGAGAAGGGATTTCTCTTCATCGGTAAGTCTAAAAACCTTAAAATACAAGTGATATTTGTAATTATTACAATAGTATTATGTAGTTCGCAGACAAAAATGATACAATCGCAAGCAGAAACGAAATTATGTACATTGCTTGCAATACGTGGGTACCATCTTGTACTACGTGGGCGATTGCGCAATGCATTTCGTTCACTGCGAACGTCGCGTGCGACGAGCCAAAGCTTAAATTCTGCCTACTCTTTGCGTTTCGATAGTGTTGTACCAAGTTGTAAATAATGTCGATATTTAGTATGTGTGAATGCATTCAAATGATTATTATGTTATGATTAAAATAACTTTTGTTTATCCCATACTATCAATACCTTATTATTGTTTATTGATTGTTTTTCATCTAAAATTTGTTTTGAGGTTAGCCATTTATAAATCGAAACATACATTTTAAATTTTATTTTTAGGTTTCCAACAGATCCAGATATGTTACAGACCTGACTAAAGCTATTATAGAAAAATATTAGTGTGAGATTGCATTTTATTCTGAAAAATTCGAATTTGAAAGATAGCAAACGCATGCTATTGCTACTTAATAAATAAGTTTTATTTCAAGACAATAATAAAATCTGAGTTGAAATTGAATTTCAAGTACTTACTTAATGTTCAATATTTGAAAACAATCTTTTATGTTTACTTTTTATCTTTAATTTTTTATGTGTGAGAGACCAATAAATATTTTTGCTTTCTTATTTTCTTTCTTTCTGTCCCGTCCCGAAATTAAAGCAAAAACTGCAAAACTTAAAGTAACAAAACTCAAATAATTTTAACGATATACATTATCGACCTTTTGGTCACCGTAACATGTATGAGAAATATACGCAAGTGTGAGTGTACGTCAAACGCAATGTTTGCGCTAGTGTGACAACCAGTAGCAAGCTCGCGATCTAAGTGAGTGCGGTTTATTTGTGTGCATAATTCGCGTACTTATATAGCGTCTTGCATGTAGTGGTTATAGAGAGTGGGAGACAAGCGGCGACACGCGTTCTAATACAAATCAGGAACTATTTCCTTTCTAACCTCTTTTATCTCTTCTGTGGGTGTACCGTCAGAAATTCATAAATACGTACCTATAGTTATATCGCTCTCTGTGGTAAACCCATTTCTAACACAAGATATTTTGATTACACTACAGAAATTCACATGAATATTAGTTAGCAAGAGTATTCTTACTTGTATAGTTGTATTCCATGTTCAGTGTGTTAAGAAATTATGTAAACTAGACTTTTCATGAATTTTATATGACAATGTAGCACCCGCGTCCTCTCACGTTTTCTTGTTATGAGTTCCATTTAACAGAGGAATACTAAATGCTACTTCTATTCGTATACTGTCGTTCTAATATTACACAAGTGCAAAACAACAACGTTACCAATGCTATTATAAGCTTTATACTTATGCATGTTCCATATTCCGTGCCATCGAAGGATCCTCTCTATACTCTGCTCTGTATCACCTAAGCGTCTTATACGTTGGCGTGAAACTTTCGGCTCTCAAGATTAGCCGTTACCAACAGACAGGCGGTTCCTGGGGAGTAAGGGTAGCGATTAGTCGATTACTTTTTGCCACCCCCTGTACTCAGCGAAAACGTTCCTCGTAGAACTTTTATATCGAAAGCGGTTTTAAATTTTGTTCGCGCTTTCGTAGCTTCATTCGCTCTTTGTCTGCGGTATCTAAGGTTAAAATTAAACACGCTAGAAGCTTAACCATTCATATTCTTTTGATATTGATTGACGTTGATTAAAACTGTCAGATTAATACATGAGAATAAGATTCTCAAGGTATCGTTTGTAAATGTTGTTCGAACAACAAAATCATGTCTAGACGAAATCAAGCTCGCATCTTACACGGCATACACGCGCCAATCTATCAAGCAACTTTGTAGTGTGTATCGTAACCAGATACATTACCGAGCAAACCTTGGTATTCAATCACATTACACGTGTGGGAGACTTGGTGTTACCATGCACTGTGAAACTCTATTGCGACATGTTACAAACTAGTTTACTTCAGATATTATGGTTACTCAGTTCTCACTACTTACCGGCTTCTCCAAGGCCTGGGATAAGGGATAAAGCAAAGAAATATAGAGGTCTAGCTAGAGCCGAGCTACGTGCGTAATGTCGGTCGGTTGGAAATTGGAATCGAATCGCGAAGCCCCACGTAGAGGTGGAACGAGGGCGTGCGTTTGAGTCCCGCACCCATTTGAGCTGACATAAGTACGGACGGAGGTAACGCCCGATGTAACAAACGTACTTTTCATCCATTTTCCTTCAACCTGAAATAATAAACGCGAGTTTAAAGGACCAGGTATTAAAATAGAACTAGAAACCGCAGAACTTAGTACTCTTTATTGTCCTCCTTTTACATACAATGACTAATTATGTAGCCACTATGTTTTACGAAACAACGACTGCGTTCATAAACACAACAAACAGGCATAACAGTAAAACACCATAAACAAAATTTGCTCTCACTTTATCCTTATTTGCTTACAACTTATTTCGCAATTAAAAGCAATCTGCACAGTTTCGCATTTAAGGGCCTCGTTATTGATCAACCTCAGGCGAAATTGGTAGGCTCATTGTTTCCCAGCAATTATTCCTGCATAATAGGTCAAGCACCGATGTACTAACGACTTCCGGGCGGTGCCAGGTTCGAGTATACGGCTAAATATAAACTGGTATTTGTGTTAGTCATACACTTACACTGTATAGATAACTATACACCGAAATAGATCATAGGCCCAGCAAAGGGCCTTGGTGTGCGTCCCATTTCTTTTTCGCGTAATACCTCATCGTTTTCCCAGTTTTTTCGACCGCTCCTACATCATCTTTTTTTAGAATCGTGAAATCTTATGTAAATCCTCTTCAGACCCTACCGTAGCTCATATACTTTAAGTTACTTGTTTATTTCCAATTTTCTTCAATGTGGGTCTTTTTTTTTTGGCATATTTAAGCCAACCTTAAACCAATTGATATAAGGTCAAGAAATTACGGCGTCGATTGGGAAATACAATATCGTTTCTTTACATAAGTTTTTGCGTCTAGAAATTTTGGGAGCTCGACTTCATGAGCCTTTTTGTTGAGGTCGCAGGCATTACGTGATGCCCGGTCGTGTCGCCTACATCTTTGACAGTGGTTTACGCGCGACATTGGCTGGGCTCGGTGACTCGGTACAATAATTCACCGAGACCGAGTAAAAAAGCCCCGATACGCTGACATTGACACACTTCGCCGCGTGGACTTCCTGCCGGCTCCCACTCGATACAACATTTTGTTTTTGTTGTTTTACTCCTAGTCCAGTTCGCTTTCAAACCGCTTTTCGGTCGTATTTTGCGGGAATTTCCCTTTCATAAACATTTTTTTTTCCATTTATTTTTATAACCGGTTTAGTCTGTACCGCTTTTCGGCACATTCGATTGATGACTTTTTAATTTTGTTCGTTTACCGAGTGCGAGTGTTCGATTGCAGTTTGCACTTTGTAACTGCCAACTTTTTGTATGTGTATTTATGAATATGTTGTCTGCGGCATTGAACTTTTGACATTAATATCACACGTTTTCCGTGAGAAATGAATGCTTATTTATTACAAGGGTAACGTGACGGATATTTAAATGGTTGATTCACATTTTGTCCTCTAAACAGGTTTACCATTTATCAAAAAAAATAGGTTTAACTGCAAAAGGCTTCGTGTGATAAGCAGTGGCTCGCGTGTGCCCAGTATTTTATGTGGGTACCGCATGGCTATATTTGTACAGTACCTGGCGCTATAAATATTGCAACCTGATCATCAAACCGCCCACGGGAAATTGGCTCCTCCCTATTCTCTGTATCATTATTACTAACCTCTTTACTTTATTACAAGTAGGTACCAGCTGCTTTACTTTTAAGGAGCACTTCACGTTTTACACACGAAACCAACCTCATTCGTATTTTCGATCGATCATGACGATCATTTTGCAATTTGGACTAAACCAATTTATTGAGTGCGGCCGACGATTTACCGGTCTAGTTGACATGTAGAATAACCACAGTTCTAAGTGGTTTTTAAAATTGTACCGTATATAATGCCTAAATAGGGAAACAGGTTTACTGATCTTTCTTAACATAACGTCACGCCTGTAATCTCCGAAGTTAGGCAGAGGTTTACCCTTAGTATACCTACCCACATTTCACCAGTTATGTTTAAGTCTCATGTAACAGGGGGCGACCCTATTGCCATCAAACGGGCAATTTGTGCCAGCTTCCGGGGCTGCTACTGAGAAATTCCTGGTAGCAAAACCCAATAACGAGTTTGCCCAACCGGGGAATCCAACTCACGATCACATCTCTCATACAAAAAATACATCGCATCGTTTGAATATCGAATTGAATGAAAGACGTTCGTCCCATCCTTACGCTAGCCTTTATTTATGCTTCCATCTTTATGCACAAATACCCAGAGATAAAAGACGTACCTTCTTATTGTCGATTCACAAACCATTTCTCCTTTACAATGGACGCAAAAAGTCCTATCGATGGAATAAGAAAAGCTGGTTTTATTTCAATGAAATGTCGAGATTCAGCCAGGGCTTTTAGACGTTCATTGTGAATTATTACTTAACTTCAACACAACTTTCAATGTAAAGTTTTATTACTTTATCGCGATTTCTGGTTATTTACCTGTGTACTTCTAAGGTTGCCGTTAGCGGTAATTTGGTGCTTTCATTTTAACTTAAAAATATCACCATTCTCTTGCCCTCATCCCAGTTCATCATCAGACCCCTCCTTTCCTGCCACGGTTCATCTTCATAATCAAATATATATAATACTCTCTGAAACATAAAATAAAATAAAAATAAACCATCATCAGTAGATCTGCCTATAGAGAACAGGGAGCATCTACTCGAGTTTTGTCAACTTATCGTTTTCGCTAGCACTCGTTAGCTCCAAGCCTCCAACGGCCATCAGTCTTCAGCCAGACGACCCGCCCACTAACACTTCAGCTTGCTGACTCTGCAAACTACCCATCGCCTGTAAAGAATATTCTCAAAATTACTTCCATAAACAAAAATGTGCCTATCGGAAAAACTAATGTTAGTGCGGGTAGTAAAATAGGTGGGTAAGAACCTCAGGGTTTATAGAAAGCAAATCCTAGTGGATATAAACGACCTAGAAAATTGTCTGCTACTTTTTGGAATGTTCTGAATTTCTGATACGCAGGTTTTTCTAACATCCCTGAAACCTATCCCGATAACGACTTTTATTTAATGTGGGCTCTGAAGACGTAATACGGGTTTAGCTAATGTCTTAGTACTAAGTTGTAACATGGTGTGTTCTTTGATCCTTGAGTTAGGTGTGTGAAAATAGGTTACGGTGAGGAAATTGATGATTTGAGTGAAGATTGAAATAAAACATTTTAAATTATGGAAAACAAAAAGAAAATGGTCTTTCAGAACGAATGTCATTAGTGCATCCGGCGTAGTGTCTAGATTATGATGATATTTTATTGTATTTCACTTTAATTAAGTACGGTGTTATCTGAAATAAGTTATTTACTGTCACGATTTCATTATTCCGTATAAGTACTTGATACCTTTAACGTTTATTGTTTCTTAGAGAAACTTCACAGATAGGTAGATTTCTCCGCCATTTGATTGAAATTTCACAAAGACTTTGAAATTTCAGAACAAATGTGTTAGCAAAATTGAAAATACTATCAGCAGGCATAAAAGGGGCGTGTTTATTAAACGCGGGACATTAAACGGGAGACGTAGAGGGAGGTAAGCGACGAGTTACAGGGCGGAAACGAAAGTTTTGGCGCCATCACGCCTACGCTCGCCGGGCGCTTGCACGCCATTTCAAATTTTGTGCTAGACTAGCGTATTTTCATTTTAAAATCTAATATTAGAATGCAGATTAATAGATAACGTGCACGTCACCTAAGTTATATTAATCGCGATTACATTATTTTAATCGATATACAGGAAGTAAACACAATCTACACCTTAAAAGTAAAGTGATTCAGAACAATCAAGACTCCAATTCACAGCTTCATCTAAAATACTCGATTTGCAGTTCCGGAATCTGCAAATTCTCCGCTTCAAACTTTCAAATGAATGGAGCAAATTCCGCCGTGATATTCAATTCGTCTTCATCAAAACAGTATTCCAATGAAATGGCGTTGCCATAGGAAACGTAGGCGGGCATTCGCTGGCTTATCGCGCCCCGCCGACCGTGGATTCCTACTCGCCAGAAAAATGAATGAACGCGTTCAGACGATATCAGTACTTACACAGCACACGTATTTATGTACGTAGTTATTTGAACGAACCTCGACGTCGACGTGTATGAGAATTTAGCGCTCGGCGCCCGGCCCCGAAATTCGAGGGAGAGTGGAAATTATTATAGCAGTTTTTGTTTGGGTTTAGATATGGATTATGAGGAGGATTCCGCCGGTTCTTGGTATAAGAAAATATAAGATGAAACAACAAAGAGTCAGTTTAGTCAGACGGTAGTTATTTCCGTAATACAAGATTCTTCCGGCTTATGCAAAAGGTCTTAAGTTGTGACGACACAAAGCATCCTCAGTATATCTTCTTTACCCTTGCTATATAGTTTCTGGCTTATTGCCAGGGTCGTGTTGAAAAGAACTGCTCGTGCGTTCATCAGGAACGCACGCGACTCGAAAAACCAGAAAACACGCCTGCTAACCAGTTCTTAAACAAAGCTACTTGAGGGTATTGTTCACAGTCCCTTTACAATAGCCAGGGAAAGTTGGGATGGGGAAGACTAAGTACACTGAAGTAATGCGGAGATAATATACCATATCTTCCGAAAGCCAGAGGCAGGAAAGTAGTTACATAAAAGTTAGCTTCCAAGTTTTTAAAACCGAGTCTGGTTCTATTATCAAATCTTTTAAGACCGGCTTATCTTTTTGACATAACTTTATAATTTCGTGTGTTATCAGGGCTTTCTTTTTCACTGTTCCCGACCATTTCGAAGGGCAGATAATAAAGAAGTTGTTAACTTAAAATGTCTTTGGAATGAGTTCAGTTGTCATTCTTTCTTTAATAAAAAAGTGTTGGACAAACAGTTACGTAATGTTATCAGTTATGGGTATTGGAACAGATACGCTATGGTAAACGGTAATAGGTAGCTGTAACAATGTACACATACTCTACATACTTTTATGTTACCTGTTTGTTGCCATACTTAGCACACGTTACGTTCTCCGTAGTCCGTACATGTACATAAACAGTGAATAACCATAAAATAACAATGATCTTTGTTACATTACAGTACTGTTATTTCAGATCTCGTGCCATTGTTCATCATTTGAGATTTTCATAATGAAATAAATGCATTTGCATGTTTAATTTCGATGTGTGATTTCCGGGTATTGATCATTATGACTGGTTGCGATATTTTATTTCAGTGTTTGATTTATTTCTTGAATTGTAAGTTACCTGTAGCTGAACTGGCATTTTGGGTATTTTTGTACACTACACAACTACCCAATGGATATTGATTGAGTATATCTAGCATTTCTATGTGAATTGTAAACGGTTAGAAAATAATTATTGAGAGAATTTCACGATGATATTTCCATTAAGCGTGTAGCGTCTTTTCTCTCCATTTTAGTATTTCCGAGAGACACAAAACATTTCTAATAACAATTATTGCGTAGTCAACCGATAAAATGATTTTTACACATCAATACTCAACTTAGGTTTTGATATCTTATACACTATCTTTATAACTGGCTAGCTGGTTTCCTAGGTGAGATTGTAAATAAATCTTTCATTTTATTCACAAAAACATGGCACACGATATTCGGTAGCAAAAATATTTGAAATAAGAAGGGAGGCCACTTTGTTTGAAATAAATCATTGCTAAACATACCACTGTGATATAGTTAATCCAATTTAAATAATACAATCTGTCGCGTTTTCAACTTCACCGTAAATTACACGTAAGCAGAAATTCCCTGACTAACTTTTCAGTGCGTTCCGCCCTAGCGTAAGCTATGTGTAAATATGCTTGTGTATAACAGGCGCCACTCATTGTCCTATGGATTTCGTAAGACTGTGTCCCGTCAGGTCTAGAGCTTACCAGTACACTAACTGGACCTTTTTTTGGAACTTTTTTTTTGTGAAATCAAACGTTTAGGGTTGTCAACTAAACTTTTGTTATGTGGCTTTACTCTACATCTACACACATGTTATAATAAAACACTTGTCCCGATGCGGCAGCCACAACTATGATTAAGTTGGGGCTATCGAGTAACCTATTGCAGCATCATCATCAGCCAAGCCTTTCTCAACTATGTTGGGGTCTGCTTCTATTACAACCGGATACAGCTGAATACTACTCGTAAGGCTTCGAGATTAATATCGAAAAATGAGGCGAGATCTCGGGTGATCGGGATTTCGCGAGATCGAGATTGCACTCCCTACTCGTAATATTTTACATGCAGCGACTGCCTATCTGACCTCCACGGAGTAAAGTCGATATGTAGTTGGTGGTCACCCATCCATAGACTAATCTAGGCAAGCGCGGCCTAACCTGAACATTGATCCGAGCGGCTGTTATTAAGTATCTAGCCACGAGCTCCTTATCCTATTACCTGAAGCATGTTTAGAATGTATGTTTACTTTGCATATGTGCGTCCAAGTCGACTATTTGTTGAAATACTGAGTGTTAATTCTAAGGCCGTGTTATCACAGTGTACTTGTAGGCAGTACGGCCATTATTTTTGTTTGCCACTTTGCTCCGGAATATAAAACCCTACATTTGCCATGTTTGAAGAAGTGTTTCGGGTACTTGACGTTGCGTACATAATACACGCTGTGTTAAGTATGTAGGTACATATAATTTGGTGGCTTGTGTTGTGTCTTGTGTACCTCCAGTAAAATATTATTATAGAAGGTTTTAAGATGTATGTGCAGAGTATGGGCCAAACGTGACACTCTTGTAGATGCATCAATTTACATACAGCTGTAAATATTAGAGTGACTTAGTTTGCTTTTTACGGGCGTATGCAATCTTCATCTCCATCATAATATACACTAAAATAATGTAGACTGTAAGTAAGACATTCTTCACCCTTCACCCACAAACACCCACCCGCAGTGACTTCACGGTCAGTTTATCCATGGTCATGGTGCTTGCAACAGCGTTGTAATATCGAGAGCTCAAAACAAATAAGAAACATGATATTCTATACATCCCGTTTCAGCGTTACTGCTAAAATATAATCCTAATTTGGCTAAAACAAAAGTCAAAGCACACAACACACGTTTTTTTTTTTAATTAGCCTATTGTGTCCCACTGCTGGGCAAAGGCCTCCCCCATTTCTTTCCAGCTCTCCCGGTGTTGTGCCTTCTCTGGCCAATCAGTCACGAACGAGTCCAGATCGTCACGCCAACGTTTCTTGGGTCTGCCTCGGTGACGACGACCGTCTTCAGGCACCCAGTGTGTGACGATTCTGGCCCATCTGTCCTGATCTCTCCTGGTAATGTGACCCGCCCAGTGCCACTTTAACTTCGCAGACTTATCGCCAACATCGGCGATGCCTGTCTTGGAGCGTATTATGGTGTTACGAATTCGATCGGTGATTTTAATGTTCAGAATACTACGCTCCATCGCTCTTTGGCAAACCTTGAGTTTGGACTTCTGAGCTTCAACACACGTTATACAATATTTATTGATAAGACGTCCGCCCGTTTCGTAATTACCGCTATTACAATAGAAACATAGGAACCGCCCACTCCCCCCAGATGTCGCCACCTGAATATTAGAATACTGGAATAGAACTGTAATGCACGATATAAGCACCTGTTCCCATTGCCAGCGATAAGCGAAAAGCCAGCAGAAATAGCGGAACTACTCCTCAGTGGTATCGGCCCAGACTAACAAAAGTGGTCGTGGCCTCGTGGGTAACCGAAACAGGCACCCTACTTGGTATAATTGATTACATCACCACTGATCTCAAAACGGTGAAGGAAAATATCGTGGGGAAACCGCCATGTTCTAGAACCAAAAATTCGAAGACCTATCCACACCGTGTTGGATGACGGCTCATTCCATGACATAAAGAGGTCTGTGTCCCTGCAGTGGCAAATTTATAATAGGCTGATTAATATGCTAATGCAGCAGAACTAGCTGCTAAAAACGACTTGTTTGTGTCTTTCGCGCTAGCACTCACTTTTTTCTCTCTTACACTCTTACAAAGGATAGTATGGTTAAGCAAGAGCTAGCCTCATGGGTTGCCCTGCGAGATGCCATTTAGAAAAAAAATATTGTGCGATTCTTGAACGAGAAAATAGTCGATCGCTAGTCGCTTCGCCGTCAGTGGGACAGGAGCCTTACTCGCTTTTTCAAAAGGAATACGAGCTTTGTGTGGTGCTCGTTAGGGAAATATTCATGTTAACTAGCCATTCCAATGCTTTTTGTTTGTACGAGGAATGGTGAAGGATAAGTTTTATGTGTGAGCTTCGAACTTACGGTGTTCTACTAAAAATGGCTGTTATCGTTTCCTGTAGTTTTAGTTTATTGTTAATTAGATTTCTGTTATTTTTCGTTTTACTGTTAGAGTATTTTATCAGGTTTTACTTTAATTGGTTTTTTGATTGATAAGATTATTGCCCGATAAGATAATTTTTATAAACGAATTTTGTTTCCCATGATTATTCAATATGACCTTTTATTGTACAATCTAGTAGAAATCACATTTGTTAATTCAATTACAAATGTTACTAATAAATCATAATTTTGTAATACATTTTTGAATAAAAAATTAATATTAAAAACGGAATTTCAAAATAAGACTTGAGTGTATTACTTGGTTATTTATTAATGCTGATGCAATAATTTTAGTCTCACAGTAAAACTGAACAATTATTATAAGCAGCCTTCATAATAATATTAAAAACGCAATACATAATTAATCATAATTAAGCAGTTAAGAACACTTAAGCTGAGCACAAAAGCATTTACAACCAGTCTTACGAGCCCAAGTATTTTACACTGTGGCATAACTTGAAAAATGCTTGGTATAATAATTTAAAAGGTTTAAAAGTTGATTTCTTCGCATTGCCCGTGTTGGCGAACTGCCAATACGTTGCTTATCAGTTTCAGACCTATAACCGTGGACTGTTGAATTTCAGAATTGTAATTTAAAGCTGCATTCAGATTTTCTATTTTTAGACTGAACTTTCTGATCCGTGGATGGGTCCCGGCTATCATTTGTAGACCTTTGAGTCCTTTGACAGCCATTACTGGTAGTCAGTCAGTGGCCTTAAAGTCTGACATCCAGTCTTACCAAGGGGTATCGTTTGATCCAGGAATAACTAGGTAGTGGTCAGAGATAGGCAGTCGGTTCATGTCAAATACTTGTATTCAGTTGCATCCGGTTCAGATTGGAAGCGGACCCTAACTAAATTAGGAAAAGGTTAGTCAGATGACGGACTTACTTCCTTTTTTTTTTTTGGTGGGTGGAAAATCATCAAATGACCCCCCCCCCCCCCGCTCTTGGGCAGAGCGAAGGGGAGTGTCAGACTTCTACTGACTAAAAACCGAACCAATGTTCCTTCTTTGCCCTTGTGCCGAGGCCACGTCATCTCTACGACTTACTTCCTGAATATCCATTAGATAAACATAGCCTAACTGAATAGTCCTTAACACTACAGTTCAGACTATTAGTCTCACGTTATTAGATTATGGCCGGTTAACTGTCCGTGTTTGCTAATTAACCGAAAGCACAGGGGCCGTGCACAATTATATAGAGCTTGTTTGCTTGGCCCTTAATCTCGTTACACACACGATCGAATGCTAGACCGCACCGTAGGAAATGCAGTAGGCCCGCTTGCATTTCGTTTGGTCACTTTTATGAACTGGCGAAGTGTGTATATCATTGGGGTACATCTCTGCCTAACATGCGTCAAGTTATCTAATTTAACTCTCATGATGATTGGTACGGACAGTTCTTAACTTACTCAACTACTTTGAAACTTTACTTTCATCGTTACACATAATAACGCCTTATGATTTATTAAGGGCCAAAGCATAAACGTCAAAAACCCGATCGCATCGAACCAATTTAGAACGTAAAACTAAACAACAGATTTATTTGAGGACATATTAACGGTATTGTTGTTTTATTTATAGCAGAGTATGAACGGGGTAAACTATAAAAAACACTGCACATACAGATAACATACAATAAACGACTTGTTAGCTCCGCCTAACGTTTATCAGTTATCCCCATAAAATCCAGTTGAAACAGTAAGTATATTTTTCACTTCGATAACATTAAAATGAATGGTCCTTTGGTCCGAATCTTCTTCATGGCTTCGCCCTGTATGAGGATATGGGGCTTTGCGACCAGTCTCGCTAGCGACAACACGTAACAACATTACTTAGTACAGCCAGTGCCCAGTATTACCTGACCCCTCGTATACAGTATGTTAGTTTAAACGAGGGACATATTGAAACGAATGCTTCCATGATACTAATAAAAATATGAACAAAAATAACAATGATAAAAACAGATAGAACCTCCCTTGCGCTTATCACGGAAAATGTGCGCTGGTCAATCACATTTTCCCTTCATATTTTAAAACTGGTGTAGGACAATGGCGTTTAGGACACGTTCAATAAAGTGAGATCGGGAGAGCGTGCGGGCCATGGCACATTACGTCACAAATTAAGGTTATACTCGTAGTTGTTTTTAACCCCCGACGCAAAAATGGGGGAAGAAACGGGGTGTTATAAGTTTGACGTGTCTGTGTGTGTATCTGTCTGTGGCATCGTAGCTCCCGAACGCATGATCCGATTTTGATTTAGCTTTTTTTTACATATTTGGAACGAGAATAAAGTTCTGAATACTTTGCCTCAATAAGACTCTCGTTTAAAAACCCAATATCTGCATAGAAGAAGAGCGGAAATGGTGTGAGAAGAGTGGTCAATGGTAATGTTGGGCACTGACCGTACATAGAGAACATCCAATTTGCAAGGGACGAAAGAACTCGACTTGTTTCTCTTTAATTTCTTCTTGTACTGCTAAGTGAACGTTGGGAGGAACTTTTTGTTAACTTGTTCACTTTCAGCTACAGTAAAAAGTTTCTTCGTTTATCTATCAAGGTTGTTGAGATAGCTAATTGTTTTCTCATTATTTTGGTGTTGTATTTCGTGGATTTTATTAAAGTAGTAGTCTTGGCTTGCTAAAGGTAAGCTTGAGCTTGATAAGCTCGACCCAAAAATCTAACAACCATCTAAAAACATCAAATCTTATTACAACAGTGTTGCCAGGGGTATCGCATTACCTAGTACTAACTTGGAGTTCAGATAGGCAGTCCCTCCATATAAAATACTAGCTTTTGCCAGCGGCTTCGCCCGCGTGAAAATTACGATTTTCCATACAAACTTTCATCCCCTATTTAACTCCCTTAGGGGTTGAATTTCGAAAAATCCTTCCTTATTCCTTGTACGTTATAAAGGGAACCTCTGTGCAAAATTTAAGCTTTCTAGGTCCAAGGGTTTGGGCTGGGCGTTGATGAGTCAGTCAGTCAGAACTTCTCTTTTTATTTATACAGATAGATAGATAGATTCTACTCCATATAATACACTGCAAGCCGACCCGAACATAGTTGGAAAAGGCCAGGTAGATGACGGACTGAACTTCCTGAATATCTATAAGTTAAACATAGCCTACAAACTGAATAATCTTTAACCGTCTATATTATTCATTCATTGTTTGAGAAATTCACTGCGAATTTCGAGCAACACAGACAAGTGTCACCTATTTTGTGACAAACCCAACCAATCCTGACAGGCTGACACATGTCACAATATAGCGTGTGAAACCTCCTAATACAGCTATCGTGAACGTTATACGAGTAGACCGTACATTTGTTCGATAACACAAGGGAAATTCACGGTCTTATATTTGAGGGGTTCTGAGTAATGTGATTCCGGAATGACCGAGCGACCGCTACGTAATTGTCCAACTTCAGTCCTATTCGGAACCCGTTCAGACGATATGTTACTAATGTCACAGGAATGGATTCCCGTTGTTAGAACTAATATGACTATGACCACGGTCATTATAACGTGTTGTTTATGAGGGCAATTAACTTGGAAAATTATGTCCTTAGTGTCGGACGGAACTACAGTACGGTGAGTTTTAATTAGGGCGGAATAATGGGGTAATTTAAAGCCACGATATAATAAAAATATGAATGATGAGAATGATGGGACAATACTATTAGGTTGCATTGTTCCAACATCATCATCATAATATTAGCCCTATTAGACTTTGACGATATCGTCAACCCAACGAGCTTTAAGAACGGCTCCGGTTTTTATGGCCTAACCTTGGCCAACCACTCAGTCAAAGCCTTGCTGCATTAGCCATATGCGCATCTTGCCAGTATTGTCCTACTGCTGAGTAATCAGGGCAAAACAACAATTTAAAATTATCAATACAAATAAAGTCAGTCCCCTATAATATAAAAGCATGCCAGTCTCCCTCGACAGCCAGCACCCATTAAAAGAAAACGCCTTGTTCTATTCTTTGTCAGACACCACACGACACGCGTATCGGTCTATAATTAACTCTTGATAACTCTATTGATGTCTCTTTTTATTGCCAAGAGCATACCACTGTCATGCAAGACTTTCAACCGTTATAAATGTCAAGTTTAAATTAACACCTTACCTAATAAAGACGCACATATAAATGCCGTTAATAAAGAATATTCTTTACGTCCGTTGCCAGACTTAACGTCCGCCATTCTGTATCTGGCGTGGCAATTAATAACCTTTTATAGATCTGTTTTTACTCAGCAAACGGTAGTAGTACGAACTGAACTTTTTAAATAGCAACTTGCTCAATTACTGTCAAAGTTGGCGGAACAGAGGCGAGTTGCTGTTGTGAACTAGTACCTGTAAACGAAGCATCGAGTCATTAGGGATGGACTGTTAGAAAGTCTCGAACCTTTATTGGTTAAATAATAGGTATAGCCAGAAGCACTAAATTGAATATGCTTAGCAAAGTTTAGACGCAATTTTTGCCTACTGTCATTTCATTTTCATGTTTCGTAACGAAACAATAATTTGGAACCCATATTATCATAAAGTAGATCATATCTCAAAGTTGCAATTTATTTCACGAGAAATTCGTGTTTGAAGTTAGCAAAATGAATACAATTTCCTCGTGACTGTACTACCGAGTTCACTGAGGATCTGCTAGTTCTCACCCTTATGTCCTGGGTGATAAAGTGGTCGACTTTCAGTGAACTGGATGGTACCTACCTACATCCAAGTATTTAAAGGGTTCGTTTTAAACAACCACTGTTTGTGTCTTGGTACTTAATTCTGTGTTTCGTGGAAAGAATTCTTAATGAGGTATGCTAAGTATGTTCTGAATTATTTCATTATGTAGGTAGGTACTTAGTTTTGCAAATAAGTGAAGCGGTTAATGAATTGCTGTAAGTTTGTAAAAATACCTAGAGAAGTGTTTTTTCTTTCGACTCGATACCTGCAAAAGACACGCCTGAAAATCTAATTTATTTATCTAGCTCTGCCACAAAATAGTTTATTTTTCCAGTAAAAACGTCTAGTCTTCTGAAAACGTGGAAAACAAAACGTACCTTGTAACAACGGCAGAATTAATTGCGAACGTTACTTAGTTTACGGAATACCTATCTAGGTAGGTACCTACCTCCTCTTTGCGCAAACCCACTTGTTCCTAACATTACCTATACCATTACGCTCTCCCTGTGTTTTTTCCAATTATTTGTTTTGTAGCTGGTACACACAGGGACTACTCGATTCCATTATAACATGGCTTTTCGCTTCGTATAGGTTTCACGTATATTATGAGATCCACTTATGCTGGCCTTGTATAAGTTGATAGGTCGTCGTGCGTACACGAGCGTGGCCGCTGAAAAACCGTAAAAAGGTACTTACGACACATCCAGGACTTGCCGGGCTCATAATTTAATATGTTTTATTAGAATTTGTTGCGTTTTCCATGTTGTAAACCATAAAATTACGATTTGAACGCATCGTTTTTAATGTTTATATTACCGGTATGACTTTAAACTGATCAGCTCAACTCGCATCCGATGTGTATGAATGTGGACACATGCATCTGGATCATACATAGCATACATCACTGGATACAATATCTGGATGTATGAATGTGGACGGGGGAAAAGGAGTATGTGGGGATCGTAGCAGGTGGCGTTCTGTGGTTGCTGCCTATTTGTCCCGTCGGGGCTGCGGATTATCGAAAGAGATGACGTGGCCTCGGCACAAGGGCGAAGAAGGAACATGGGTTGGTTTTTAATCAGTAGGAAGTCTGACACTCCCCTTCGGTCCGGGGGGGGGGGGGGGGGGGGGATTTGATGATCTTCCAACCACCAAAAAAAAAAGGTACTTATACGATTTGTTGCCGTTTTGGGTCAACTGGTGCTTGAGAGATTTTAAAATAGTATCAAGTTATCAACCAATGTTGTTCCAGTTACTAGCTTGATGCAGTCGGGCAATAACTCTAAAAATTGCCCACAAGAGAGCTTCTACTCGCCGCCCCCACAACATGAATCCTCGCTCCGCTGATTTCGCATGTCAAAGTTCCTATATAAATGTTGTTGAACTTGCAGAACTGTAATGGCATAAATAAAAAAGTGAGTAAGTTACTCGTGGCCAGTGTTTCAATGAGGATACTTCCTGCCTTTGTTTACAAATGCTTATCAGCAGTCAGCACTCAGTTTGTCGAATTAAACGTCTTGCGACATAAATAAAACGCCCTCTATCAAAATCATATTGTTTTTAAAAGCTTACTGGCAATTTTCTCCGATACCTAATTATTTTTGACTTTTACAATACTGAACATCGCTTTGCTGAGAATCTTTTCTAAAAAGAGATGCTTAATCGAAGGTTATTAATTTTATTAAAGAAGATTCAAAGGGATTCACATTATTTTCATAGATTAGATTAAACCAAGATATAAACAAACAAAACTGTACTCTATCATTTTAAAGTTGACGTCAAAGTATGGACAATCGTGCTTCCCAGTTTTGTCACCAGGCGGCGCTGATACATCAGTTTCAGAACAAAAAGTTGACGTTTACGCGATTGAGTACCTACGTACCAACACTACCAACCAACCAAACGCCAACACACAAAGCTACTACAATTTGTCAATTTCAACTTTATAGCCAAAGCATTAGGTTGATTGGGAAAATTCGACAGTTTGATTTGCTGGCGTCTCGTCTGTACAAAAAAACTTATACTAAACCCTCGCTGGCCATAGTTTCATCAATAAATCTGTTGGTTAATTTACTAAAACGTTGACAAACATTAACATTCCCAAAACTACATTATCTTCCTATTATAGTTGGTCCGGTTTTCAACAATACTTGATTATCATAACAATACGAGTAACTTACAATATGAGTTTACCCCGTGGCTCGTGACATGTATTGACATAAGCATCGGAACCCAACGTTCAGAATTAGCATAACAAAATGCTTATCCCTATAGAAGGTGCAACTGCCATCCGCAGAGCTATAAAGATATGAAATAAAGTGCCGTACTGTATTTATTACTCATTCTTATACCTCGCCTACTAACGGTGGTTAGATTTTATGTGCTACGTTTAAATTAAACTTTTCTATTTTGATCCGTGCAACCGCAGTATTATCGATATAGTACAACAGAACCGTTCGCAAAGCTTTGGAGCTTTGAATCCGTATCAAGTATAATTACGCCAAAACTTTTTTTGACAAAACCGGCGCTTGAAAATGCAATGTATTGTGGAGGCTGAGAAACGTACCCTCGCATTACAGGGTCCCGTTAGGTCTGCCCTTGCGATTATTATCGTTCGGAACGCCAGGCCCGATAATATCCGTCGCGAGGGAAATAGGGATGCCGACCGGCCCTGAGAGCAACGACCGAACCCTGGCGAGCTAGCCCCGGGAAACATTTGGAAGATTTCAAATTACGGATGTCACTGATTTATCGCCCGCTGAAATACACCGAATAGATGAGACTACGGAATACAAGCAATCGTTTAGTAGGACCACGGTTTAATTTGATTCCTTTTGTCCGCGCCTATACACGTTTCGCTTGTTTTTCGGAGTCCTATCCGCCGTCTGACAATGATCAAGTTTACAGTTAGGTAGGTACTGCATGAATTCGAAAAGTATTTAAGAGCGTATGCTACCTCAGATTAGCAACCCTATTTGTGGTGGTTCAAACTTCGATTGAAATACTGTTAGCATAAAGTTCTAATCAGCTTGCACTACAAAGCGGTTGTTACGTCTTTCGCTGCGGCCGAATAGTGCGAAATTAGTGGTATTTTGCGATTTACAAAAAAAATATTGATTGGACTAAAAAAGTAAAACACTATGACTTTAGTATGTTGCTTGTAGAATTATTTGGCAAAAAAATCAGAACGTTGACATGTATTTTAGTATGGTTTTTACTCGTTAAAAGAAATTTTTAGAGGTATCTTCGCGATTTTTTTCTATCGAGCAAAGTTAGTTGTATTATGTTTTCACAACACTATGGCACTAGCATATATCCTGAAGAATATCATATATTTTTCTGATGTTGATTACTGCAGTGAATCATATACTTTTACGCATTATAAAACTCGCGTTTGAGGTACCATAAGCTCTTAATAGTGAGCCGGGTTTATAACCTGACGTTGACAATTGATATGCATCTAAAATAATAATTAGCAGTATTGTTTTATCAAAGCGAATAAATATATATTTTCAACATACACGTGAAACAACTCTTTAATTTTCTTGCAATCCCATCACCACAAGGTGAGCCAGCTGACGCAATAAAAATATTAACTTACCTTTACTAATATTTACAAGTCTACTAGCATTTTTATATCCACTATAAAGAGTACAAGTTGAAGGGCTTTTAAAAAGGTTATATTCGCGTCTTTTTGGTTCGGACGAGGCGACTCGCCAGTACTCGCCACTGACGTAAAGCTTTTCTCTCCGTCTCCAGCATTCCATGTCTACAAGTATGGTCACTCTTACACCCGTATTTATAAACAAGTAATTACTATTACTTGAGTAAATGTCATTGTTTAAGATACGATTTTTTCTCTGTAGTTTAGTAATTTCTTAATGTTAGAACTATCAAACGTTAGAATTCTTAGTTTTGCTTTCATTGACGGTTCTAACTTCGTTTAAATTCTTGCCCATTGCATAAAAATATTTGCAAAAGTAATTACTTAAGTCCAAGTAATTACTTTGACTTATTACTTACTACTATAAATACGGGGGTTAGAGTGGTTTTCCAGACTAAAAGCTCCACATCAACTTATGATGAAACATTTGCAAAATAAAAGTAAAAACATGAAGACAAAATATCATACGACTGTGTGTAGTGTAATGAAAATGAGTAACTGGTACTGCTCATTATCTTTAAGGTGACCATGATGTTTATGTCATCCTTGTCCTTAATTTCATTGAAATAAGTTTATATTTCAATTAAATTATCTTTTTAACATAAATTAACTGCAATTAGTGTAGTTTTGATACTTATTGATATAGAAAAACTTCTCATTTTGGTATCACGTCACCAATCACGACCCGAAAGACCAATTTCAACTTTCTTCCTTTACTTTATTGTTTTTTGTGTATCAAGAAATGGTGTATTTACTATTACGAAGCTATACTCATATCTATGCCAAAGGATATCCCTAAGCTTGATAAACAAAATATTACAATGTTCTTTCTTTCTTGTTTTAGGGCGGTGACAGATCCTCGCGATGGCCGGCGGGTGGCGCTCAAGAAACTGCCCAATGTGTTCCAGTCGCTCGTCTCCTCCAAACGCGTCTTCCGGGAGCTCAAGATGCTCTGCTTCTTCAAACACGAAAACGTAAGTCTTTTACACAACATCTAGGTCTATAGAGGTATTTAAAGTAAGGTAACGTAAGTAAGTAACTCTAACTAAAAAAATAAACATGTGTGAAAAAGTTGAATCTT
Source organism: Diarsia mendica (assembly GCA_949316265.1). NCBI lineage: Eukaryota > Metazoa > Arthropoda > Insecta > Lepidoptera > Noctuidae > Diarsia > Diarsia mendica. The sequence continues at coordinate 20,303,010 of OX438897.1, forward strand.
TGACGTCCAATATCACCGTCACTTGAAGGTTTCCAGGTATGGTCCGGAATAAAACAAATATCACAATGACGCGGGTAGAACAAGTTCCTTTCGGCTTCGTTGGCTTTGTTAAGGGTCTATTTCCACTCACAATACAATTAATTGAAGATTGCCAACCAAATCATAATCATCGAGTATTTAATCATGTGCAAAAACAGGATAAAGCCAACGATTAATTATTATTATCACGCTTCTCAAATTAAATATTAGCTCAACCAACTATTTAATCAACGTTATAACTCTCGGCATTCACGTAAACGTTGAAACTTACTTCTAACGTTCAAGTATTTTACCAATTTAACGAACACTACAAGTTTCATGTCTTTAGATATTTAAACTAGGCATAGTTAAAGCCAAGTTTAGCCGTGTTATGATACTGCTGCGATGTATAGAAAGTTGATTGTTATAGCTAAATCTAGACAAGCATGTCTTGTCTGTACCTAGATTCAGATAGGTATAGCAAGAGCAGCGGTGGCCAAGTGGTGACGGCACCGATTATCGAGAGTCGTTGGTTCGAAATTTCGAATTCAGGCGCCTTAGTTTGTGTAATTCATTTCATCACCACTACTTTTAAAACGGTGAAGGATAACATCGTGAGGAAATGGGATGTCCTATAAGAACCAAACATTCTTAGACATGGACAATGGACGTCTACCAACCCGCACTGGGCTGTGGACTTTAGATAGCCCACTACCTCTCATAAAGAGTGAGGCCTCCGTAAGCCGCTATGTTCCAGCAGTTGGAACATTATGCTTATGCCATAGTTGAAGCCTATTTTGGCCGTATTATGATACTGCTACGATGTATGAAAGTTGATTATAGCTAAGTGTAGACAAGCATGTGTGGTTGCCTAGATTCAAATATTAGATCACTTGGAGGCTGGAGCCAGTGACGCAAATTCCCACACATTTCCTCTATAAATAAAATCACACAACCCGACAGCAAAAACATACACAAATCCTCGATGCAAGCCCAAAAAGAAGGATGGCGACATTGGACCCACTTTTTTTTTTTTTTTTTTTTATTAGCCTACTTTGTGTCCCACTGCTGAGCAAAGGCCTCCCCTTTCTCTTTCCACATGTCTCTATCATGTGCAATCTCTGGCCATGTTAGCCCCGCAAACATGATCAGATCGTCACGCCACCTTCGCCGCGGTCGACCTCGACGGCGCTGTCCTTCCTCAGGCGTCCAGTGAGTGACGATCTTTGCCCATCTCTCCGGGTGCATCCGTGCTACGTGGCCTGCCCACTCCCACTTCAGTCTGGCAGTTTTTTCTCCAACATCAGCTATTTTAGTTATGGAGCGCAGGGTGGTGTTTCTAACGCGATCGGTTCGCTTAACACCAATTATGCTGCGCTCCATTGCTCGCTGGCAAATCTTGAGTTTGGACTTTTGTTGTTCAGTAAGTGACCAACTTTGTGCACCGTAGGTTAGGACGGGCAGGATGCACATGTCAACGAGTTTCCTCTTTAATGTTAGGGGAAGGCTTCCCTTTATATGTTCCTTCAGGGCCCAGAAAGTCTTCCAGGCATTTTGAACTCTTCTTTCGACTTCCTTGTCTTGCCTATTTTGGAACGACACTATCTGGCCTAAATAGGTGTACTCGTCGACATATTGCAACGAATGCCCGTCTACCGCGACCCTACGTTTCGTGCTGTTGGTCATGATCTGGGTCTTGGATCTATTCATTGAAAGTCCAACCTCCAGTCCAACCTTGGACCCACATTATATAAAAATTAACTAAGTGTCATTCACTTGCAAGTTTATATTTACTATAATTAAGAGTTTGTAAGAGAATCATATAAAAAATATTTAATCACTAGGTCCTGGGAATTAAAAGTTAGAAAATATTTTTATTTTCATAAAAATAAGTCATCATGCAGTTACTAAACGCACCGTGCTTCATTTTATTACATTCCAAACTACTCTTTCATTACCTACATGATTTACGTTCTTACACTTGTTTACGCTTGTAATTTTTTTTAAAACAAATCTTGTAAAATATGAGAAGAACATACAAACGTTAATATTAAAAATGCATTTACTTTTTTTATACAAAAATGTATAATGAAAAACGTCGCCGGAGGGACCGAGACGTTCGATTATTGGCGATAACGTAGAATGGAACGTTATGCTGTCAATTGGAGTTGGCTGTCAAAACAATAAGTGTCATTCCATTGTTTGTTTTCAACGGTTACCGTGGGATATCTATTAGTTTTTTGCCAATAATGATTATAACCATCATCATGATCATCATTCTAATATCAGTCTAGTCTATGCTTACAGTATTCATTTAAGTGCCTAGGTATATTTGGCAAGAGAGATGCAGAAACACGATGGTAGTTACCTACTGTTGGTAAATATTTCTATTCTGTTTGATCATCTTTTTAAGCGACTACGGCGAAGCCCAAAAGGAGGGTAAAAAGGTATTGTATTATTAAATAAGGACTATTACATTCGTTTTAGGTTATAATCTTTCCCATAGCATATCTTTTTTCACCCAGCCTCTACGACTTACTGCCCATTTGCTTTTTTGCTAGTTTTAAATAGTTCTACAACTAGTTATATGTTTCCATACTGTACGATACTCCTAACAGTGGGTCCCATTGTACATGCAATGTCGCCATCCTCCTTTCAATTTCAATATTTTGCCTCGATTTTCCGTCCTTCATAAATAATTAACAGATTGCTCCCATTTCATTGTTTGACTTTTAAAACTCCACCATGTTTTCTTATTCCAATAAACCGGTTTGTTTCAAAACAGCCTTCTGTTCAACTAGTTGTTCCCACGAAGACTTATTAACAATGACCAAATTGGAACACCTTATAGACGCGTTTGTGTCTTACATTTTCTCATTAGAGATACCTTCCGCATTCGGACTTACTTTATGAATGTTAATTGAAGCTTTTACATTCACACCTGCGTTTTATAATTACTCCCTTGGTGATTATACAAAGAACATTTTCAATTAATCAGTAATAACACGATCCGATACCTATAAATTCACCTGACTCCAACCTCTTTATTATGATAATAGGGTATGTATTGGACATTATCACGAAATAATTATAATGCGGTGTGCGCTCTCTTCATAATTTATTCATTTTCACAGTGTTTTATCGATCAACGTGTAAGTATTGTTTGCGGTTGGTGAGCGTTTGTCTCCTCATATAAACATGCATTTGCATTGCAACCAGTTACCGTTCCACAGTGTTGATTGTACGACCACTAATAACGTGACAACGAGCGCCTGATGAGGCCTTAACGTTCGTCGCGGACTGGACGCCCAACTAATGTGTGTTTTTATCTTTGCAGGTCTTATCGGCGTTAGACATCCTACAGCCACCTAGCCTCGACTTCTTCCAGGAAATGTATCCTTTTTACCGTATATACAGACTAGCATTACTAAATAAACGTTGCCGTAAACGATCGTATGACGGGGTCGTTTTAACGGTGAACGTAGGCGCATTGACCCCAGACGTGAGTCCTCCAAGATTGCATTGCATTTCTACTTAGGATCGCCGGAACTGCTAAACCTCCCAGCAAACGGTCCAGTGTTTTATATTTTATCTTCGCTGTAGCGTTATTGAGTTTCACTCGTTGAATTGTCAGCGCTTCAGCTTCAGCTTCAGCGGCTTGATACTTTATCTTTGTTGGATTTCTATCTGCAGCTAAGATTTATAGCGGCGAATTGAAAGTTTTGAATTTGTCTTATTTGTTGTGAGTTTTCGTGTGGCGTACCTACTTGCGGTAATTTGTCACGTCCGACATGATTTGACATTCGTATTTGCGTGCAGATAACGACGTGCCAAGGGCGTGAAACATGCTAACGGGTGTCTCATTTACTTTTCAACGCCCTTTTTTCTTTTTTGTACTGACATTTGAATTTATTATTATTTATGTCTTATTTTAAAACTTTTTCTAATTAAGTTATTAAGAAGCCTGTCTTCCCAACTCGTTAGTAACCAGTTACGAAACTAATACCACCGAAAAGCAACTAATTATAATGCATTTTTACGGCAGAGTACTTCAATTTCACGCTGTCAAATCGAATGACAGGAGAGTTTGATCTCCCTAAGTGTTATACGTCAATTTTCAGGGGGTCTCGCGTTACTAGCAATTTCGTCATAGGACGATACAACCACAATTTATCTTTCTCAACTGCCATATAAATATCCAACCGAGTAACTGTCGGTTTTATGTTTCAAATTTTATATCGCGTACTCTATTGTGATTTTTTATGGCTCGGTGGAATCTTTACGGCTTAGTTGTGTATTTTCTCCATTAAATATAACGCCTTTTGCAGTACTTAACTAATTTATGAAAATATTAAAAATTTGCTCTGCTTCTCTCATTTCCAATTCTCGTTTGTTAAACCTAATTTAGCAACTGAAAGATCGGTCAAAGCTGCTCAGTTTAACGTGTTCAAATTAATAACCTGCAATAATTAGAACATGAAATCTAGTCGCAGGTCTAAAACCAAATTCTAGTAGGCTACGGTCCGTGACAGCATCGAACATGAATATTTAAACGTCATTATTTTCGCCAATTTCCAAATTAACCACATAACCGAGAGAAAATAAACTCAGCAGCTTCACGGTAGAGCGTATATTATATATTATTTAATAATGACCGGCAATTATATTAATAGATGTTTCAATTGATTTTAATAGCCAATATCTGACTGGCAGATGTGTATTGAATCAACACTGACAAATGTGTTCGGAAAGTGTAATTAACGACATAAGGCGCGTCCCCCAGCAAAACGTAGCTCTAGCCGTTTTTTGTGCAGTTTTCTGGAGCTTATAACTCTTTAAAAAAAAGATATATCAACCAACAAAAAATATATTAAATTTCTACATACTCTTACCTTCAAAATGGTACGTTTTGTTTTTTTCTTTTTTAAGTAAAATATTTAATTAATCCCCTCACAACGAAACCACAGAAATGAGAAATAATTATTGAAAACATGCTACTTCTCCAAAACTAACGATTGTTTTTATTTTGTTTTTACACTAATGGATAAACAATTACATAATGAACATTATGGTACGTTTTTTTTTTTCAAAAAACCAAAATTTGATTTTATAAAGATTTTATACAAAATTCTGAGCGTATTCGCAACTGTATCTATTGACATTCAGTATGCCGCCAGGCCTCGAAGGGGGAACCCGTGTCGCTCGTCACCGCGCCGCGTCGGCTCATGCGCTCGCTCGCTTACGTCACATTATCAACAGATCTAAGAAGTAATTTCAAGTAATAGATAAGGCATTCAATGAAATATTTTTTTATGAAATATTTATTGGTGCGTCCAAATACTTTTGGTCAGTTAGTATACTCACGTCGATAAATAGGTAGGTACTTTCAACTTTTACTGTGATACAAATATTGGCACGATTACGAAAATGAGCTCAAAATTAAAATCCAAGATGGCGGCTAGGAAAATTTTGAGTTTTTCCGTCATGGGTGTCGTTTTCATGGTTTTTGGGGTCGCTGATTACGAAAATGAGGTCAAAATGAAAATCCAAGATGGCGCCGACAAAAATTTTTGGATTTTCCGTCATGGGTGTCGTTTTCATGGTTTTTGGGGTCGCTGATTACGAAAATGAGGTCAAAATGAAAATCCAAGATGGCGCCGACGAAAATTTTTGATTTTTCCGTCATGGGTGTCGTTTTCATGGTTTTTGGGGTCGCTGATTACGAAAATGAGGTGAAAATGAAAATCCAAGATGGCGCCAACGAAAATTTTTGGATTTTCCGTCATGGGTGTCGTTTTCATGGTTTTTGGGGTCACTGATTACGAAAATGAGGTCAAAAGGAAAATCCAAGATGTCGGCCATGAAAATTTTTGGTTTTTCCGTCATGGGTGTCGTTTTCATGGTTTTTGGGGTCGCTGATTACGAAAATGAGGTCAAAATGAAAATCCAAGATGGCGCCAGGTAAATTTTTGATTTTTCCGTTATGGCTCTCGTTTTAAATATATATATATATAGTCGAAAAACCAAAATTTTCGTCGGCGCCATCTTGGATTTTCATTTTGAGCTTATTTTCGTAATCAGCGACCCCAAAAACTCTGAAAACGACACCCATGACGGAAAAACCAAAAATTTTCGTCGGCGCCATATTGGATTTTCATTTTGACCTCATTTTCGTAATCAGCGACCCCAAAAACTATGAAAGCGACACCCATGACGGATAAACCAAAAAATGTCTTCGGCGCCATCTTGGATTTTCATTTTGATCTCATTTTCGTAATCAGCGACCCCAAAAACCATGAAAACGACACCCATGACGGAAAAACCAAAAATGTTCATGGCCGACATCTTGGATTTTCATTTTGACCTCATTTTCGTAATCAGCGACCCCTAAAACCATGAAAACGACACCCATGACGAGAAAACCAAAAATTTTCGTCGGCGCCATCTTGGATTTTAATTTTGAGCTCATTTTCGTAATCGTAATATTTGTATCACTGTAAAAGTTGAAAGTACCTACGTATTTATCGACGTGAGTATAGTAACTGAATTCATAATAACATTTCATAAAAAAATATTTCTTTGAATGCCATATCTATTACTTCTTAGATCTGTGAATTTTACTTGTATTCGTAAGAAGTTCGCCAGGTGGCGCAAGTAATGTAGTGGGAATAGTTTACGAAGTATTGTAGAGGTGGGGTGCGGCAAAGAGGGAGCAAATGCTCAAGGTTATTTGCTCAGGGTACCACCATAATGGCGTTTATTATTTTTCGAATATGTATGCGCGTCAGCTGGCGTAAAGCCCGGGAACACAATATCGCGTCCCTGCACTCCCTGCTACCCTATACCGATTTATTCCCCTTCAAGTTTTATTGAAATTCGAATGGCTCTCGTTCGCCGGCCTGTTCCAACCCAATAGTAAAAGGAAAACACTCGGCACAAGTTGTAATACAAGAAACTTGCCTTTGATAGAATCGTAAGTTTAATTGAATGCCAATGTACCTACGTGCCTTTTTTTTTTTTTTTTTGGTGGGTGGAAAATCTTCGAATGACCCCCCCCGCTCTTGGGCAGAGCGAAGGGGAGTGTCAGACTTCTACTGACAAAAAACCGAACCCATGTTCCTTCTTTGCCCTTGCGCCGAGGCCACGTCATCTAGTACAAAAATCCGCGGCCCCGACGGGCCAGTACCTACCTACGTGCCTGATGAACCACGTGAGAATTTGTGACGTACACTAAAGACTGGTTTTGATCAAGGTTAAGCTGCAGGGGTAAAAATCTTTTGTTTGCTTTTACCAACAACTCAAATCCACTGCGATCTCAGAAATACTCGGGAAAGTTTTCTCTACTGACTTCATTAATCAATATCACATTTGTCAAAATTAAAAATAATTCCAGGCCCCAGGGTTTTGGTCCTTTAGTTTGAAAAATATTCCTTCATTTTCAGCTGCCATATTAAATAAGCGTTAGGTAACGAAACGAATTATAAAAGGTAAACGAGAATACGCTAATGGAATTTAGCATAAAAAATTCGGACCCGGTTCCTACTAGCAGGTAGAGAAATATAAACCAGCATGCAGTTTCGAAAAGACTGACACATCGAAGATTGGACAATAGGAAGTATTTATTCAGTATAATATATTGTCATTGACATCATGTTGCCTACTTGAAAATGTAAACCTGTTAGCAATTTACATTAGATATTAGAAACATGAAAATATTACATAATTTTATACAGATTAACAATTATTGAGCATGAAATCAACTTATTTGCTGAAATGCGTCATCATTATGTTACTCGACACTTCCATTGCTAGAAGGGCGCAGATATTGCTCAAAAAAGGGACCTAGGCTGCAGAGTGCACAAATATAAACCCACTATGCGATCCCGGTGTGGTGAAAGTTAAATGACTGCGAATTTTAAGTTCAAGGGCATGTCCGATGTCCTTTAGATGCAAATGCATTCTAATCCATTCAGTTAAACCATAGGTTAACTCTACTATAATTAATAAGCGGTAAATGTGTGGGGTCTGTCAATTAACTTTTTCTTGGAATACTAATAATACCATGTCAAAAAACGACTGACTAATCTTCGTGACATCAGCACATAAATATTTTTTGCCTTTTCCCGGAGATACCTTGATTGATTTAGCTATCAATCTGTAATGATTTCGTCGATAACGTGAATGGGTAGACATACTGTTTGGTGTTATCGACCGATAACGCTCAGTTCTGAAGTAATTTTTATTATCAGACTATAATAAAAATTACTTCAGCACTGAGCGTATATGTCTGCTAGACCAGAGTTTTTGATTAAATACATAAACTCACGCGTTTTTCCCATTGGCGTAGGTAGAAACCACAGAACGCTAACCTGCTGTTTACGTACTCCTTTTGCCTCGTCCACGTCCATACATCTGGTCATAAAAGCACACCGGTTGTGAGTAGGCACTACGTACTTGATCTTTCTGAAGTACCTCACCAATAAGGCCTTCGATGATCGATACTAATAATATAATAAATGTGGCATACTGGCATGACCTGAATGCTTTTCATCCCAGTAGTACGTTCCTTTGGGACAATTTCCGAACTCCCGCGATCAAAGCCGCGGGCAATAACTAGTCGGAAGTAACTTTAGTTCCAGCAAGCAATTTGATTTCCTCCTTGTATTTAGAACCGAACCGATAGTGGTGAAGTGCCGAAATCGTAGAGTAACAAACGAGGATCCGTCGGTTTAACCGATGAGATGTTTATATTCGCGGCGCGATATTCGGGGGCTTTCACATCACCGAAATAGAACTAAGAGCTTCCGTGGAGTTATGTGCTCTCTCTTTGTGCTTTGTTCATCGCGGATGCATCATCCATGACATATGCGAGCTTTTATTACTCACTTTGGCTCCGGGGTTAGTCCTAAGGATCGGGAAACTAGGACAAGGGATGCTTACAGTCGCCAAAGGGTCCAGACAAAGGTGTAGGGTCGTACGTTTCATGAAATAGAGGGTGTGTATCTTTTGTTCAGAAGCTTTTTTTAGCCCCGATAATGGAGCCAGGAAATGAGGTCTATGATGTTATAATCATTCCGTTATTTTACTGGTAATGCTTGCCCCACATATCATATTTATGAAATCCGCATACCTAGATAATAATATCGAGATCGGCCGAGATGACTAAGAAGCAATGTAAAGCGTGCAACGGCAAAATAATGACGATAATCACCAGTCCGCATGGTTTTTAATGCGAGGCTTATCGTACCTAGTTGCTGAGTCAACCCTCTCGCATGCGGTCTTCTCAGAAACCTTACATTAAGCTACCTGTAATGACCTCATCTACACATACACATCGAGCGTCAGAATATTCACATGACAATGAGACATGACAGCTGGAATGACGGCTCCAAGTAATGAATTCCAACGTCGTACGAACTCAACAGCCCGAAAACAAAGAATGGAAAAAAGGAAAATTGGCACCGGAGCGCCGGAGATTCGAACCAAAGTATTTCTTGCTCCGCGCGGATGTTCCCTATTGTAACAGTTTTTATTGAACATGTATTCTAGTCGCAACTTCCTCGGTTTAGAATTGACGCGTTTTCCCTATCCTTAATAATTTCAACGTCAAAGTTTCTTAGCGCGTTCCGTTAGATTTATAGCGTCTCATAAGGAAGTTTCTTCTATAAATTCTTTTTATGGCTAATAGAATGCAAACATACAATTCTTGGCGCTCGTCGTTGTCGGACACGTCAGAATTTGTAACAAAACATAATTTCACACAACACCCTTTGTGCCTGGAGACAAGGTGGCATACTCCTCGCATTTCCTCCACGCCATTGTTTTTGTTCTCTGGCCATTTCTTTTGTTACATGAGCAGTTTCTTTTGTTCAGATGCTTGTTTCTTTTGTCCGGCGGTGGTTGTCTTTGTTTCAGCGGTTGTGTGGAGTCGCCTGCGCAGAGTGCGCGCGCCGGTGCAGCGCCCTTGCGCGTGCGCTTCCTAATTAGCGGTTTTGCGTGGGCCGCCTGGCCCGATTTAACCTCGCCGCGTCACGCCGCCCGTGCTCTCACGCCGATATCGCCCCGCTAACTACCACTTTATTGTATTGTGAAGTATAAATTGAGATCGCTGTCCAGATTACTGTTGTCTAGGCACGCTAGCGCCTATTTACCTACATATGGATGTGGTTTCATGTAACTTTGGATGCTGTATTTGCATAATTGACTATACTTGAGCGATTGATAATCTCTTTGAGGTTATACCGCCCACTTCACTTAATTACATGCTTTGAATAGAGAAGTTGAGGTTTAATTAAACACATATCTTAAGTATGCTATAAATAAAGCCCATTTCACATCGTGTTTACAGTATGTACTGAGCAAGTTACTGAAACTTTTATCGTACTCTGTCACTCATTTTCAGTTTGTTCAACTTTTGTCTCTATTCATTATGACTGACATGTGCTTTAAATTACGATACGACCACATCACACACTATTATTGATTTATGTGCGCGCAAAAACGTACCGCTTTGTTAAAAGAAATCACACTTGTACCAAAATAATCGCAAGTGACGTCTATCAGCCAGTTATTATAAAGAGGTAAAGTTTATCTTATTAAGAAAAATAGTTAAACCTGGTTTAACTTACGCTTGGTTTATCTCGCATGCCGTCACTTTCTTTTGAATAATTTGAAGTGAGACGGCATGCGAGATAAACCAAGCGTAAGTTAAACCAGGTTTAACTTTTTTTATTAATAAGGCAGTATGAGTTCATAAGGTTATAGGAGGCTCTTGCTCTACTAACCCGATTTAGAAAATTATTTCCTTATCCCCTAGCCTAGTGTCATATACGTTCCCGTGGGATACTTTCCGAGTATTTCCGACCAAAACGCGAGCGAAGCCACTTGGAAAAACTAGTCTATTATAGTTTATTAGACACATCAGTCGACGCTCTCATAAATGGGCGAAAGAGAATTGATTGAAAGTCAATAGGTCACGTCTCGTCACACGACGCACGTTTCAAAGGTTTCATCGTACGCCATGAATGCCCAAATTAAGGGCTTCAACTATCCTATTTGTTCGAGACCTTTTATGAACAGCTGTTATGGTTTTGGTCCTATTTACTCTTCATTTACTTTTTTACCTTTTTTGGATTAGTTTTGAATACGTTTTTTCATCAAGTTCGTTCCGTCGAACTGCCAAGTCATAGCTACATCTTGATTTTTATTTTTCGATTCGTGTGCAAATCTATGGTGTGCATATTGTTCAATTAGCACTGAAGAAAATATCGTGAGGAAACTAATGCCTGAGAGAAATTTCTCGTCGGCAAGTAAAGCCAAGTCAGAGATCCTTGGGCGGCAACAATTATGAGATCAATGAAATGATAGACCATTCTGACACTATTGAATAGCAGACTCGGGGCCCAGGTAGGCACTAACCACACAGAAACATCAAGTTCTTATTGAAATCTAGGCCACTGTCCTTGCTATAAGGGCAACCATGACTAAGGGCCACATGTAAACAAATCTCACATCTGACATTTACAGAAACAATGGTGTTCTGTGAATACTGTATACCCACCTACCAAGTGTAAATAATTCTAGCTAGGTTTTCAGAGCACTCCATAAACTATCTCGCAAATGCAGACGTTTGTACGCAGGTAAGCCTCTTTGTGTCCTCACCTGGGGGTCGTTATTCGTTACTGGAGAGAAAATGTCGCGTTTTAACGTGTACTGTTTTATTGCTGTAGGACAGGGATGTTACAAAAAAATATCCGAAACCGATATAAAAGTTTTGGATAAAGGCGTAGTCTAAATAATTATTCATTATTTTTACAAAATATTTTTTTAGGGGTAGTTAATACTTATTTCCAAATAATTTGCGAGATTTTATGGGTTTTTGTTTTTGGGATAAACGTTTTTGCGAGTTGGTAAAGTAAAACTGTGTTTGTTTTGCCCGGTCGATCTGTCACTTGTCAGTTGTGAGATTGTGTCGTAAGAATCTAATATCCGTTACTGACATTATTCGAAACCAGGGGATAATCCGATATAATTACATACTTATAGCCGTATCCGAAACCGGAATAATATTATTCCTATATCCATATCCAGATCCGAAATGTCACATCAATAACATCCCTGGTGTAGGAGCAATGAGTCTGCCCTGATTCACACATGTACAGATGTACGCTGATACGCTCCCGCAATGTATTTATGATGGAACGTTGACACGCGTGACGTCGCGGCACTTTCAAGGATTCGGTGTCGAAGTGTCGCCGCACTGTGTGTCCTTGCTTTGTTCCAAATTGCGGGCAAATGTTAAGATTAGATTTTTTGTTGTTTGCATATCGATATGTTTATCGCCGAGTCGTATAATTGGTTCGGATTATTGGGACGTTCCAATTTGCAAAAACCGCTATGAAGAGAATGACTGAAAGTCTCAAACACGTCGTTTAAAAAAAAATACTTACTCTTATTCCTAGATCTTCTGTAGAATAATATAGATACTAAAATTCTTCAAATAATGAATAGAGAATGTGAAGAATGCATATTATACGGAAAGAAAATAATAACCGAGACAAAAGACAGTATCGTCTTCATTGTCTCCCATGTCATTCGTCACAAGAAAGAAAATTAACCGCTTTCGATAATGCATTTCTCTTGGGAAACATCAAACAAGCAGCATTATCTTAAGTTCTTAACACTTTGGATAGGCCAATTTGTACAACCATCATCTGCCCTGCTAGTTCCGTTTCCAGTCTAACCGGATGTACCTGAGTACCAGTATTGTAAAACAATAAAAAATATACCCCTTGGTAAGACGGATTGTCTTTGTCAGACGGGGTTCTGATTACTCGTAATGTCGAAAGATCTACAAGTGAATGTTGGGACCAAATGCCTAGGCTCGGAGGGATCCCTGTATTTAATAGATGGCCCAATTTGGGAATTTTTGTAATCGTTGTACATAATTGCATTCTAAAGCTAAATTGTATGAATAAAGTAGCTGTCCACAAGCCCACTGCTGATCAAAACCTCCCTATAATACAGCGTACTGACCGCTAAACCGGATTATGCAGTGCGGATGGCATAATGCAATTATTAGAACGCTTCGCTAAGGGGTTGGTGTTCAGTGTCCAGTATTGGTTTGTTCGGTGTACTCAGGTGGGTGACAGTTATTGTTAGCTGTATGGATGATGAAGGATGGAAGGGACAGCACACGAAGCGGTTATCATTAATTTTGCACTTGAATCTAGATCCCCCAGCCTCAAAATAAGCTAAGGCCTGTTAAAAAATCTTCCACATGTTTTGACCGTGTGCGTATTGGACTCGTAGGAATAGGAGAAAAGTGTTTTTTTAAGAACCTGTCCTGCGTTCTTTTGTATGCAGTGGTGTTACGATTCATGGGCAGAATTCTTGGTACCTTTGTACGTCGATGCCCACCCATCCCACGCTATATTTTTTGCTTATCGATGCTACACTAGTCCAAAATTACCAATTAAATGAACAACATTTCATATCACAAAACATTCATATCGTTCGAAATCGACTCGGCGTCATCCCCTCTTCCAAGTTCCAAGAGTCGAATTAGCTCGTACCGAGTGGGGCACTGCCTCTTTTGTATAATATTCCAAACACGGAGTTATGTTACTTTTCTTTTCTTTGAATCTTCTTATTAATATCGTAAATCCAACTCACGGCTCGTCTACTATGTATGCAGCATTACTCCACCGGTTTTAATTTTGTAATTTATTTAGATTTGCCTAATACATCTGACAGTAGCGCTTATTTCAAAGTTTGCTTAACTTATATCCAAAGGTCGGGTAGGTTAAACACGTGTAATCAATTTATTATTAATACCTTGTTTAAAATTATATTAATTAATAATCTGAAGATTTACACTAAATTATGTCCGCGCGTGGGACGATAATTTTGTCTAGAATTTATAGCGTAGCAAACGTGGAACAGTAGTTTGGCAAGATCCATGCTGTGTCATTTCCCTATCCTAATATAATGTAAACAATTGTAACCAAAAACTCATCCAAAGTATCACAATCCTTGTAATTTTGTACTGAATGTAACAAAGGACCAATAGTCCCGTTTGGATGTCGTCGATCGATATTTCCACGATAAAACCGCGAACCCTTAAAACATCATTATCAGATATAATATCTCTTCTTCTAGTCCATTTTCTTCTGATCGTCTACCATTAAAGTGGTTACCGTTTCCCACATTACGCCTACATTCTGTATTACAATTATATCTTTTATAAATAAGGGGCCAAGGTTCTCCATTTATAAACTTTTCCATACATTTCCAGTAACTTTTATTAGGTACAGTATTCCCAGTGCCTTCAAAATTGCAGCCATTTAAAATAATTGTACGAGTTTATTTCCTCCACGTCTCTATGTTAATGTTTCCTAAACAAACATTATGTCGACTATAACTTCTTATTAAAGCCCGGGAGTTCCGTACACTGTACGGGATTCTGTTTTCGTTGGCTTTTCCTTGCTATTGTTCTGGTTTTAATATCAGAGTGGTCGTTGCAATGACCGGAGGATATATTATTGAACTAGATCGAGTCTTGTTTTGTTTCAATTTTGTTATATTTCATGCTGAATTGAAATGAAACGAAAACATCAATATTGCCTTCTCTCTCATTGAGAGATTTACGGTATGTATTGATTTCAACAATGTTACTGTATTCCCGCATCACCCCACTGCTGGGTCTTTCCCTATGACCGACCAAGGCTGTTGGCTTTTCCTCCATCTTCTACGAGGTCTGCCGCGATGGCTTTTGGCTGCGTCACTGTTCCACATAGTGCCTATTTTGGCCCAGCTCATTGGGCATTCAGACGTGGCCAACTTAGCCAAACTTCGGCATTACAACACCACATCTCTATGATTTATTAACTCATTCCATATACGAATATATCCATAATCCCCTCTATAATATCCACACTAACGGTTTATTGCACTTCGCAGCCATGTGTATTATTTATATGAGTATTTAAGAATTTATCACCAGATCACAGTTTATGGCGGTCGCAGTCGGGCTCGTACACCGTGGACCGTTAACGCTCGGCCGGCACGCTTAATTGCTCCCCAATCGATGCAGGCCCATCATCTGTTTACCTATAATACGCAGATTAGCCAGCCTTTTATAAGCTTTTCATGGCGCGTTTATGCCGCCCGAGTTTCTAGTTCAGCAAGTTTAGGCTGTTATCCAAACGGGAATCAATTTTCGTTCTAAATTGGACAGATACCAACAGTATTAATGTTAAGCTAAGCGATTCTTCAGGATTTTGGTTGGTAATCTCTTCATTGTTTATTTTAGTGTTTCATTCGGATGAGCCTTGTTTTAGTAAATCTTTATCTCTATCTTCATCATCCTAGAGCGGTATCTCGTCTAGTTGCTTTCTGGCTTAGCTTTAAAATTAAGTACTTTAACTGAATATCCAAACATTAATGCTTTTGTCAACTCTCGCTATTTTCGTTGATTCATTTTGCTTAGCGTATATTTACTTGTCCTTGAAAGTTATAATTCCGCTATAATCGGTCAATAAACTATTAGTTTCATCTTCTTCTGACAGTATCCTAATGGATATTTGTGATGTCCTTGTCGATTGTAGTAATTCTGTTTGCTTCCAAAGTGGGCTCGTAACGGAGACCTGATTTCACCTGATATCGAGTAGACAGGTACGGTAATATAATTTATGTTTGGCTACACTCGGAAACTTGTGCTCTGAGAGGCTGATCGATTTACTTAGACAGCTGGATGCTTAGTAATGTACGACTATCGATTCGAGTGTATTTACTTCTCGCAAATATATTAGATCCTTCTCCGATACTGTTCGAGAGATAAGATTTAATTTTATTTTATTCGAGTTCTGTTTGCGGTCGACCGCAGTCTACTGTCTAGCCTGTTTTGGATTTACGGAGGAAATTTTAGTCGACGTATTTTCGATGTAGGCTCTAATGAACTTTTATTTTGCATACAAAAGACGGTAACGTAAAGCTGTTGCTTTGACAACGCAAACCCGTCATACTCGGGCCCTTCAATATTTAATATTCATGACAACATCGTGATTTTTCAAGCAAAGTGCAAAATTATGTTTAAAAACAGGTGCGTTATTTGTGGAGTAAAACGAGTTGCGGCGGTCATTTGTAATATTTACAAATCACCAATAAAAATGAAGAAATTTGCGATTGCTTACTTTTCACATCCCGCAGTCACTGAGCTCAGTGTTGGTTATTTTTCCAGCTTACTCGGTTTCGTCTGTGCTTTTGTGGACGAACTCGTAAAAAGAAAAAAACTGTATTGCTAGCACTAAAGTCCAGAAGATCATTACGGGTTCTACTGTGTGTTTAGAGGACCTGGATCGTAGTTTATTCAGTCTAACGATGTTAGGGACATCGTGGCACAAACTTTGAGTACAGATTTCTAGACCAAACTGAAAAAAGTCTCCTGTTCCAATACCTACTAGATACAGTGCAATACAAATTATGTACTGAATCCTTAGTAAAAGTTTTCGTCACCATATCCCTTATACCGTCAACAACAAGTCTCATTGATATATCTCCGCTATCGTTACTCGATAGTAACGATAGTAGCATCAATCATTTGTTCATTTGTTCTGTGTCTGGGTGTAATTTATCTATAATATGTATGTATTTAGAAATATATAAGTATGTTTATCAGTTGTCTAGTACCCATAACACAAGCTCTGCTTAGCTTGGGACTAGATGGCGTTGTGTGATAGTTGTGGAATATTATTATTATTATTAGTAGCGATAGTATTAAGTCAGCGATTATTACTGTTAGGTCTGTTAGTGATGATATGCATGTAATTTTACGCTTCATCTGGTTTGCATCGTGTCTTATTGAATAGTTTATGACTAGTATCAGTTCTGTTTATGACTTCATTCATGTCACTGTGATCATTTGATTTTGTATCTATCATTTATTGCTTTTGGATTTTGTTCTTGTCGGAGAGTTTATGGCAAGAATTGAGTTCAGTGCCATTGCATTGCAAAAGAAAAGCGGGGCCAAAATGTCCTTACAGCATTCTGCAAGGACATTTTGGCCCCGCTTTTCTTTTTGTTTTTTGTAATTTGAAAATAAAAACCCTACCAAGATGGTGGTGTTAATTCCAATAGTGGTCACAAGCTAGAAGATCCATGCACAGTTCTTGGTTAAAGAATGTCATAATCTTCTCTTTGGGTAATGATGTTTCCCATACGTCATTAGTTTTTTCTACAGTTCGAACTTTAGTTTCAATAATTTGACTGTAGTGTGGTACTTCTAAGTTATACAGTCTGAAATTGCAAATTCTTATGTTGCATGTCTGCCAGCAAATCGTATACTGGTATCGTTTTAAATTCGGAAGCGGAGCATGTACACGGAAATCCTAGTAATTTCAGTAGCATGAATACATTTTAGTCCTCGGCATAGTCTTTTATTGCTATAGATAGATAGATAGATAGATAGATACAATACTCTTTATTATGTACACGTACACTTTATTATGTGCTGTATTGCTTGATTATGCAGCTAACATGTATGTATGTCCTAATTTTAAGTGTTTGTCATATTATTGTTTACTTTGATAAGTTTAATTCTTTGTCAATTTGTTTTGTCCTGTTGGGAAACCAATAAACACTTTTTCTTTCTTTCTTTCTTTTTTCTTTCTAAAGTCTTATTCTAATCGTTGCTTTCGATTAATGTTATTTCCACTTGAACACCTATCTATGAAGTAAATAGTGCGCGTTCAGTTTACGCTGGATGCTGCAGTGAAAGTAATTATTCTAAGTTGTAATAAAAGTAGAATAGATCACTCATCAAGTTTTTCATTTGAAGTTAGCAATCATCAAACATTCTCAGTTTCAGACTTCAAATTCTACTTCAGTCACGATATTTGAGGAAAAACTTCAAGTTTAGCTCCCAAACAAACGACGCCAATTGCAAGTCGTCTAGAACTCTAGAGAAAATATCGTGCCATAGTTTGTTGGAAATTTTGCCGCGTGTGGCCTCCCCATCCGGATTACTAACTACGCCTTACGTTACGTTCTCACCATATGTTTTAGTTTCGCATAATAATATGTCCGTGTTTAAGACAACTCTCAATTCATGTATAACGCTCTTATCTCTAATTATTTCCACTTGCCACTAATTTCGAACAGAAAGAAAAACAGAATGTCTGCTGGTTATTGTCCCGCGCTAATTGAAAAACTCGGGGGAAATGGTTACTGTAGCACGTCGGCTATGTGATGGCCTTTTCGCTATACAAGGCATGTTTTAATCAATTTCCAATCCTTTTATGCCAAATATGGATTTAAGTAGCACTTTATAAATCTACTTACCACGATAGGTATAATTATCGTGATATTATGTATGTATTATGGGGATTCTTCATGCTTAGTAGCTTCCATCATGTCTGTCAGTTTTTGTTCAGTTCAACGTTCGATAGTAAACATTATGACTGGATATATTGCGTTTGGTTTACAATGGCGTGTGTCTACTACCAGTTTTATGTCAGTATCTTCGTAGGAATAAAAGTTTTTATCGTTTTTGTACTTTAAAATGAAATGGTTTTGTTTTTGATTTCAAAATATTCTTGTTGCCAATCTGATGCTTATAATTAATTTCCAGTCATAACAAATAGAAAACATAACATCAAACGTCATCAAACAAATTGATAATCTGAATATGACCTTATCAATATGCAGGTAGACCCTGCCGATCCTTTTGATCTACCTAATTAAATATTCAGTAAACAGAAAGAACTAAGCACTTACCCACTTTGAAAGAGTACCTGATCAAATAAATGGTTTCTGGATGTTTGCATTCCAAAAGTACCAATATAAAATGAAAGTTAGTTCCCCGAAATGGTATTTGTGTGGTTCACGAGTCATGTACTGGTCGCATCGTCAAGGGTACGGTAACCCGTAACACGTTTTATGTTTATGGAACATCGTGGTAGCGTTATTTATGTAGCGTTGCTGCTCTTTATTTATCCTTTGAAAGACGCACTCAAAAGACGTTATAGGTCAAAGAAAAATGAGCCAGTGTAGACCGTGACGCCTCGGAAGCCTAGGCGCACTGAACAAAAATCGTAAAAATTTGACGTTCATATAAAAACGGCACTAAAACTTGTAGGATGCGCAATGAAATCTGTTGCCTGGTGTTAGAGCCTTTCTCGGTGCGTACGCCATTACAAAAGTATTCCGAGCAATATAATTTTTATTTTATAGACGCTTTGAATTTTGAGGTTCTTTCAACCGCTTTCTGAAGCGTTTACCAGAAGTATTAAATATAATTTCACGCCTGACGATTGAAAAAACGAACTGGTTTGCACTTAAACGTTGCGATAAGCCAACTGTTACTGGCTGTCGTGTTACAAAATATTCGACAGTTTTTTTACTTCATCATACAAGTGTGAGACATTGTAACAACCTTATCGGGAATATACAAAGAACAATGCAAACTACCAACAAAAACATGCTAAAAATGACGTTACGCATATAACATTAGGTGGAGGCCTTCGTGAAACATTAAACCTTGGTTTTATTTACTGCTTCGTCGTTTAAGGTAGAGGAATCTTGCCGTAAATAACCGCTTTATGATATTTCCACGACTTCATTAAGTCTTTCAATGATATAACTCTGAGAGTTATAGCCTCAGTCATAATACACGCTCTTATTGTGTACGCAAAATAGAAAGTATATTAATTACACTTGAGCACGAATGTGAACGATAAAAAGTATAAAAACCCGTAATGCGACTAAAATTTGCGATTCAGAGAGATTTTGTGTCGTAGCTTAGTTGCAGGTTGTTGAGATAGGGCGGGGGCGACCCTTCCCGTTAATGTATTCTGGCAATTTCGCTAACGCCCTCCCGGGAACTCGAGCCCTGGCTAGACCCTAGATTAAATTTGTACTCTTCTGTTTACCATTACTTTTTGTTACTTATCCTGTCAGCTCAGTCGGTATAGATGCTTAAGCCAAGGCTTAATCTATCTTCCAATCTATGTAGCCATTATTTGCGTCTTCGTTCAAAATAGTATCTGTGTCCATATCTGAAAATGTTAAATTCAAGTATTGTCTTTAAATATTGGGAGGAGTAAGTATAAGCTGGGAATTTTAACCGGTTACGCTAGAATTTTCGCAATTTTCAAATAATTTCCCTATATGATGTTTAACTAGCATATAGTTTAATATCAAACTGCTTAGAAAATTTTATCTTTTAAAATGTCCTAGACATCTCATTTACAATAGTTTTCTACAGCAATTCGGTTCATTTACCCCTGTCCATATTCTTTTTTCCAACGGGCTCGGTAATGCATCAAGTTACACATTACGTTAAAAACTGCTACCTTTGGCTCCGTGTCGTATTCTCGTGGGACTGAGAGCGGTTTCGTGTTTTCGCTCGCAGTAACAACTTCGGACTGTTTCGTATGACGCCGACATTCCCCCCGAGCCCGACGTCTTCCGTACTCATGTGCGCACCATGTCCGCTCTCACATCCAAACAAAATCCCGAAACAGTTAATCAGTCATCGATCAGCTCACCAACTGACGTGCTCCCTTGGATGATTAATCGAGCTCCATTATTAGTTCTCATCTTGGTCACTTGTCAAATATTTTCTTCGCAGCCGTTGCGATCCTACTAAGGGAATGGAAGCGTTGTATATTTTTAATGCTGAGGCTGGATAAACGAAAACCAACTCAATAGCAATGGCTCTACCAAGTAGGCACATTTATTTTTAACACCACCTGCAATCCATGTCAGTAAAGAGCGTTCGACTTCTTTTACGTTTTTTAATAATTTGAGGCAGACACCGCTAAGGGTTCGCATCGCAACGCCGCCGGTACTTGGCACGGGGTGACCGAGAGGCTTCTTGGCTCGCAGGCTCGAGATCAGCGCTGGCGTAGCCCCTTGTGTGGCCCCGTCTCGATGACGTCTTGGAAGCTTGCCCGATAGGCTTTAGATAAACGCTACCGTATTGCGGCTCCCCAAATCAACTTTTTTTCCAGCCCGAAGCGTTAAATCCATTATAAAATGCACTGCCACGGTTAAGTGTATTCAAAATTGTACTTCCACGGAAAACAGACATTCATTCGCAATGCAAATGTATTCATGTAGCCGTAATGAAGAGTATCATGTCGCATTCAATCTCCACCTGCCACCTGTGTTCGTTAACCAACGCAAGTTTTTATATTTTCGCCTCGCGCATTTCGGAATCGCTCCTGAAGTTTTGAAATGTTGGACTTATTTCAGCGCGTGGCGCAGACTTCGTTACTGGGAATAATTGCGGGCGGTACAGCTCGCAGTTCGTAATGTGCGAGTGCGAGTGTTCAGATACACAGAACGCGGAGCTGCGTGTATGTCAACGACAGCTTACACCACCAATTTACTGCTTCAGTTGCGTTAACTGTGTGTGATGCATGTCATCTAATTACTACTCTCTAGAGATTCAATTCACATACAAATGTTATTCAAAACAATTACTGTTAATTTTGGAATCCAAGTTTTCTCAATTTGCATAAGCGTATCCACCCAAATTCACTTTCTCTTCGCTTTTATTGTTTGTAAAAGTCACGACTTAGAAACTCCTAGGGAAAACGTTGTCAGTAGGTTTTACCAGAACGTTATGCTCTAAATATTTAGACTTAGATACATACAACATATTTCTCACAGTCCTCCAAATTACATTGCCTATTCAGGGGCGGAGGAGAAATCCACCGTCGTATTCAACTGATCGTAATTTTGTTCAATTCGCGAAAGTTTGCACTGAAAACTTTTAAGGTCAACCTTGTAGTGAGCTTTCACATTAAGTTGTGTCGTGTTTATAAATGGAAATGAGATTTGTAATGTGGGCCTTTTTTCTTTGCCAGTTAATTTCCATTGTGTAGATTAGCATCCTGCGGAAAATCCCGTTGTGAGGGGAATAAAGAAACTGCGGCGGAAATTCGTCGGGTCCCGCGATCGGCGCCGCCTCCCGCCGGTTAATGAGCGTGCTTCATTGACTATTCTGTTAGAAATTTTGCTTAATAAGCTAATGCAGATACATAATTGGGTAGCATCACGCTGTTTACTAATCATGGTGTTATTACCACGTTAACATGTTCCACCGGACGTCACGTCATATCGGAATCGCGTGCTTTGAAGTTTTTATTATTCATCGGATTAGTCGCATTCGTTTCACTAAAAATATTGGTTTTTATGGCAGCTTTTAGTTTGAGCGTTCCCATAGCTTTTCTGGCTTTGTGATTTTATGTGCTTATCTCGCTTGAACAGTAGTTGGTTGGTAGTGAAGGGCACGTCAAATTAATATCGGGTGGCATATGAAGCCTGGCACTTTATAGGCGCGGAGGCTTGTTCTTAATAAAGTATCGTGTAATCCGACGCCCGCCGCTCGTCCTCCTTCGGTAGAGTAGAGGCATAGTTATATAGCTACTGTGGCTAGATGTATATTAATATGTATTTGGGAACGGGTTTCAAAGGCACGAAGACACTCAGACACCCTAGTTTATAAAAATCGAAGCTTGCTACCAAAATATTTACTGTGGAATTACTTGGCTTAAAAAATAAACGAAATAAATTCTTTGTATGAATACCTCTGTCTAAAACGTGTTGGCCCGTTCCTACTTTTACCATTACCAAAGATTTAATCTCTTCAAAAAGTTGAACACGAAAGTGTCAACGTTTGGAGAGTCCCAAGGGATTAGTAAAACCTCTTTCCGAGTCCAGGCAAAAATAACAACACACGAGTACTAGACACTGCCGGAGCGGTGGGCCGAGTCCGTCGGACGGACTCTGTCCGGCCCGTCCATCCGTCCGTAAGCCGCTATTCATCAACGTCCGACCTTTGCCCGCTTTTACGTTTACTTGGCGTGTTCACCCCGAACTTACCCGACGCGTTTTAATATTCATTTAAAATTAAGCCACACAGAAATATGATTATATTTTTTTCCGTTTAGATTAACAATCGCTGGGGACGCAATGTAAATAATGTGAATTTCTTCTTTTCATTCGTGTGTAACATTAATTGTGAGTTCGTGTTTCGTGACCTCCTTTTGCTGTAATGATTTCGTTGGTTAACTGAATTATAAGCTTTTATTTCGGTATTATTTTTCCGGGTATTTTCTAATTTCGCTGTATGTTTGTGCGGTTACATTCTTGACATATCTCATCAGATTGCTTGAGGGTTGCTAGAAAAATGATTTTCGTTGTACTGTTTTCTGTTGTAGACATTTCTAGATACCCTAATTGACGTAGATGTATCAGTGTAATTGGTATTACTAAAATACCTATGTGCTAACTTCTAACTGTGATATTAAAACCAAAACTCTGTCATCACTATCGATGCGTTCAAATAAAACAAATAAACGCACAGACGGCTTCCCATTCGGAATCAACTCGTATCACTTGTCGAACGATACGCGGTACAAACGTCCCTGAATCCCTCGCGACTTTGATGTATAGTGGACGAAGTGCCC
The DNA here is from genome assembly GCA_949316265.1 of Diarsia mendica. Classification (NCBI taxonomy): domain Eukaryota; kingdom Metazoa; phylum Arthropoda; class Insecta; order Lepidoptera; family Noctuidae; genus Diarsia; species Diarsia mendica. The sequence continues at coordinate 20,326,505 of OX438897.1, forward strand.
AGAGAATAGCGGGGACACTCAGATTACACCGTAATAACCCAGATATCAGGACCGACACCAATCATACTCAGCGACGACCGCACAAACTTGCCTTATTTATGGTGTTCCTATATATTTTTGTGTGAACACAAAACTTGCTAAAGGAAGATTTGTGGAAACATGGGTTGCGATGCGATCCGGGCTCGGTTTTCCTCGTAGGATTTTGTGGAGGAAAGATTAGAGATAAAAGCGATTTGAAGCGAAAGTAGTGAACAATGTTTTAGAATTTCACAAAGTTTTAGTTTCCCTTAGACTGCCGACAGTAGCTTGATTTTAACTACAATACTTTTTGAATTGTATGTTTCTATTTTTAGTTCGAGTTGTCATGAATTACTGATTTATCAGCCGGTTAGTAGTATAAACTAAATATAAAACAGGATGGTTATGTTTGTAGGACGCGATGTTCGGAAATATCCTTGAGGTTATCGGGGAATTCGTTGTCCCGTAGACTTTGTATTCAGGCACCATTTTGGATGTATTTCTTTGTTACTATTTCTTGTTTCGACCCACGAATACATAAGCCATCTTTGTTTCTTATTTATCTACGTATCTACAATATCTAGTCTACTTTGGACTTATCAGGTTCTTTTCCCGCCTTTGTTTTGTAAACATTAATTACAATTGTCCGTTAATTAAACGTATAACCAAACACACTTGTATATTAATAACTTTGCAGTGGACTTAAGCCAGCGTTTTAAGTATTCAAGTTCCCAAGAATTTTATCATTTGTGTTTGGAGAGAGCTCATTACTCATTCAAGCTTGACAAAGAAACCTTTCACATCATTTCATATGGAGTAAATTCTGATCAGTACGTTTGTCCAGCAAACATTACTGAGAACGATTTATCAACGTCTCCCTTCCACGTACTGTCTTCCGAATGGTCATTTGCACCGACATCGCTGAACGTCTTTCGACGCATCTTAAATATCCGTGATTTACTTCTTGTGTCTCATCCGAGGGCAATGAACGTTTACTGATTATATTTTCTCCATCACGTGTCATCAACTCATTTCAGTCTCCACAAATGTGCATTTTCCATGAAATATCTCACGATAAATTCGCGCTTCATACCCGAATTATAAAAAAAAAAGTTTCGGCGACAATTTAGAAACGCAGAAAATTGTTTTACGACTATAAACAGCTATGCTCTCGCATGTTGCTATCTAAGAAAATAATTCTAGTCACGAACAAAACGTTTTCCATATTTCAAGTACGTTCTATGCAAATATGACGTGCAACTAGTGTCAACCGGTTTCGTTCAATAAACCGGTGTCGATGATCCATCAATGTCACATCTGTACCTGCTCTATCCGTAAAAAGGATGGTGAGAAAACGTAATGGCGAGCTCGAAATTGCGACAGGTCTGTTAAGTTTGTTCCACATAATATGCATGTGAAGAGAATACTTATTCATGAATTAGACACGGCAATTGGGAGTGAGACACCGAAGTGCAGTGTCCGCGTGTGCATTGTGTGGAACACAGACGCACGGTCCTACCGGTCTACGGAAACAATGGCTGCAACATACTCCTGCCTCCAACCGGCTAGAAACAGTAGAAAACCCTTAAGTTTCGTTGAAGTGAACATTACCATTCGTATAATATCGACGATGGTGTAATATTAGGTACCACACAAATACCATTTCTGCAAATTACCTGAAGATTTATTATGCACCTTACAAGTTTTTGCACTGTTCTCCATTTTAAGTTATTCTATTGATTCTGCACCCAACAAAGACGACTTTTTGTTGTAGAACATAAAATGTTTGAAGGTAAACTAGTCTGGGAAAATGTTGAAATTTATTTTTCATGTAGACCGTGTCACGCCCACGAGTTATAGCCCGCGCTGAAGATTCACTAAACAAACGGCTTTGTTTTATCAGTTTTTTTTAAACGTTTTATTTCGTCAACGTTATTATTGTTCGTCGGACGTCGAACTTAACTGCAAGTTAATTCTGTCACATAAATTAAATGGAAACCACTTTTTTAACTGAAGTGTGCGTGAGTAATCAATTTTGGCAGCTGATCGATAAAGCTCCAAAAACAATTACAAAAATGCATTAATCAGAAATAATAATTGAAACTGCATGCAGTATAAATTAATAACAATGAGAACATAAAATAGGCGCAATCGTGAACACAGTTATCAAATGGTCGATTGCATAATATTTTAATGTATTATACTAGCTGATGCCCGCGGCTTCACCCGCGTGGATGTCGTTCAAATTATATACTAAAACCTTCCTCTTGAATCACTTTATCTATTAAAAAAACCGCATCAAAATCCGTTGCGTAGTTTTAAAGATTTAATCATACAGACAAACAAACAGACAAAAATAGCGACTTTGTTTTATACTATGTAAGGATTAATATTTAATGCTGTAAACATCGATGCTTGTGACACGGATTCCGTATACGGATTTAATAAAACAAATGCATGAATACGTAATTTCGCAGCAGATCAAAAGCGTTTTACGGCTTATTAATTTTTCAATATCCCCGTAACGCCCTTTCAGTGTTGTGCCTAGGGTCATAAATAATATAACTTATAATGATTTATCAGTCGCGAACAGAGATGTCCGATAACGGGTTGTTTGACTAATCGATGCTCAGATAAATATCTTTTTTTTTGCTAGGGACCGAGTTTGTGTTGTAAAGGTTTTTTGTGTCTACAAACGTATTCGGTTGTCGGGTTTAGGTGCACAGCTGCACGACATCCGGGCTTTTAGTCCACAATTTATATGTATGCTCCTAATACGCCATATGAACACAAGTGTATTCCACTGTTTCTTCTTGTTTGCGTACCCTAAATACTTTCCACATTCGTTGTTACGGAATAATGCAGTTGAAAGTAAACAGGAACTTTTTTTTAAAGTTTATTTGAATGGACAAATAAACTGGCCTATTTATTTTGATCCGATAAGTCTTGTCTACTAAACTTTCTGCGGTTATCTAATCTATGTACAAAAAAGGTAACTAAAAATCACAACCGCTTAAACTTTTAACTGGTAGTTTAAAATGTTGGTAAGTTTTCTGAAGTTTAACAAAGTTTCATGTTGCGGTACAAAGGAATTAGTCACACTCGAATTTTATTTAGGAGTTTTGCTTCGTATTCAATCAGAAAACAAAAATAAATTCGTAACTATGAGAAACGAAACTAAAGCCCGTATCGTAAAAGTGTATCCTTCCATATACGCCATCCTGCGTGTCGTGTTTGATGGGGCGGTAAGGGGAGGCGCGGGAGCGGGGGTGGAATCTCAGCCCCTCAGTAAATAATTACCGCGCCCGGCACAGGGGTGGAGCCCCAAAACCGTCCGTGAGCCTCTGGGCCCCTGGGCCAGCCCGGCTCTTCCAGAGTTGTTGCCAATTCTTATTGTACTCACAATCTCACGAAAAATAAATTGAAATGGCAAGCGAATACGTAATTTACTTATTGCTTAGTTATTCTTGCAATAAATTTGAAGAATTTGTTGTAATGTCTCTGAGAATTTTTCGGGCACGTTATACCTAGATAGAATAAGACTATAGAGTCGCAGTTCCTAACAAGTCATTTTAAATTTGAGGAATTTCAATAAGGTTCTCGACTATTCCTTTGTTTTTGTGACAGTAGGATAGAATAAATTATTAAGATGTTTTGTCAAGGTAAGTTTTCTGGATAGTCTGATTAAATATTCTCTGGATAAGTGGATACCCAAAATATCTCAAAAATTTAGTAGGTAAGTACAAGTTATTGGCAATAGTTAATTTGGTTCAAAACACAATAGGTCGACGCATGTCAAATCGTGTAATCTTTTACGTAAATTGTACGCGGTTTTCTATGTCAAGGAGCGATTGGCCACTCTTTCCATTCAATAAAAGTATGAATGGGATTCAATTACGTTACGAAATAACTTCACGTGTTCAGTATTATGTATTCGTGTAAAAGCAGCTGAAAAGTCTGAAAACGGTTAAGTCTGTCAATTTATAATGGTCAGTGGATATTGCCAGTACTACAACAACCATCTTCCTTGCTAGACATTACGGACATTCTGTATATTACTTCGGCCACATATCTGAGTTATATGTCCGTATTCATAATTTAATATCTTGGTAGCTTTTTTTGTTTGTATGATAAAATTCCAATAGCTACTATTATGACCGTAAGTGACGCGTTCTATATAATCTGTATTTATTCGTCACATTATTGCGTCTGTATTTATAGACAAAATACACGCAACGCAAGGTAACGTTTTATTTGTTGGATCATGTGTATTTAAAGTGCTTTAGATACCCGTGAATTTTGCTTTATTTTAAATATGTTATCAACATAATTATGCCCTCTAAATGCAAATTCTGACCATAAAAAGACCGATTTTATCAACGAATATTGTCCTTCGTTCAAAATGCTGCAAGCTTCGTTTTATAGGTACATTTATGCCTTTAAACAGTATCATGGAAGCATTTGTAATCTTACTTTCCTCAAAATTGAGTAATCCATAGAATTTCGAGCAGTAATAACAATACAATTTTTCCAAGCGTAGATAGGGTGAAACGCAGACTCGATTCGGTGGGGTCTCGAATACTCGTAGATATACAGATTAGGCAAGCGACCGCAGCCCTGGACGTGACCGGGGCTACCCGCATTTAAATATTTTTGGTCCATTTCTTTGATCATGCCCTTTATTATACATGTACAAATGACATTTTGCTCTTGGTAAGTGTGGGATAATCATAGGGTCGTTTAATGTGAAACCGGTATGCGTTGCTTTGCTTCATTTCAAATCTTTGTTGAACGCTAATGGATTATTCTTAGCTAAAGGAACACCATATTTAGAGGAATGAGAATTCAGTATAGTATGTGTATCCAGAAACACTAAAAGCTCTAGTTATAATAGTCTATTGCAAAAAGATTACAAATATGTAATCGTAATTGAAATCTTCTTTGCAGACCTAAAAGTATTTATCTATGCCCAGGACCTCAGGTACTAATTATATTACTTCCGTTCGTATACGGCTACCATATTTGTCTTAAAACTCCAATATTACCTTCGCGCTGGTAATGCTTCCAGTACGTTAAGTACATACTTGGCGTATATTTGTTCACACCTCATTGAGGTTGCCATTAGGTCCCCTAGTAATGGCGGACGAGAATATCGCTTTTCTAGCTCGTACAGTTTACGATAATAAAAGGAATTCCATGGAAATAAAAATAAACACCTACCTATACCTATAAGCAATGGATGCGCGTAATGTAGGAACGGAAGATAAAAAGGGCATTGAAGTTATTCATACAAAATAGTTCAATTTCACAACAATTAAAACGAGTTCCAAGGCTAACTAAAAAGGGTTCAACTTACAAATTAATTCATTCATCAGGTACCATAATTTGTGTCCACATTGTAATGTAAATAATGTAAACGAAACACATTGTGCTAAAAACTTTGGAATTGTGGTGAAATACGACGAAACTTTTAAAGAGAAACATGTTTTCATTGTTCTCTCTTAGTATATTGTTCGTATTTGTGCGATTACGTAGATGCCCACTGCTGGATTTGGGCCCTCGGCGACCGTTACAACGACCGGTCCTAGGGGAGATAACACCACAATAGCAGCACTTGGCAGGGTGATTGGTGATCGCGTGATGTTAATAATACCCGTAATCGTTGGACATACCAACGTTTACGGGAATTATCCGCCTATCCTCTTTTTTGGTCATTAAAAACTTAATCGACTGAAAAGTTTATTTCATTCGCGTGTGGCATACATACGCGAATAACGTGGGCAGTAAATACTACAGCACCTAAATTTCCCAAGTTGAAAGTACCTGTGTGCACGTTCCCGTCAATCCTTGCAAACATTTGACACGCTTTTATTAACCGACTTCAAAAAAAGGAGGAGGTTATCAATTCGACTGTATTTTTTTTTTTTTTTTTTTTTTTTTTTTTTTTTTATGTTTGTTACCTCATAACTCCGTCGCTTGCTAACCGATTTGAAAAATTATTTTTTTGTTGGAAAGGATATACTTCCCAAGTGGTCCCATGATCACCAAGTCAGGATCTGATGATGGGATCCTGGAGAAATAGAGGGAACTCTTCGAATTTTATAGGCACACTTGAAGTGATTTGAGTAGTTTTTGGAAGAGTACTTTCTCGGAGTGGTTTCATTTCAATTTAGTGAAGATCTGATGAAGAACTTCGGAGATAGGCAACGGAACTCCTCAACGAATGATAGCAAATGGACTGGGATTGCTGAAATGTCATGTCTGTCTATTGTTTAGACCAGATCATAACATAACTTCACGCCAGTACGCTGTGAAGGGGTAAGCACATGTGAACCACTAAAAAGTGAAAAATAAAAACTTTTTTACAAAAAATTAAACCGACTTCAACAAAAAATCAAACACAAAAAAGCGAAAAATAAACTTAAGAAGAAAATCAGCTTCAGAAGTCGGTGGCAAAATCATGAAATAAATCAAACAAAAGTCACCGACTTCAGAAGCTGATTTTCTTCTTAAGTTTATTTTTCGCTTTTTTGTGTTTGATTTTTTGTTGAAGTCGGTTTAATTTTTTGTAAAAAAGTTTTTATGCGCACGGTTCTGAGGTTTAACTACAAAATCGATAGGAATACGTGAGCATTCGCCTTTTCTTGTTTTTTCTTTATTCATATTAAAGCCTCGCTCGGATACCATGCACGTGACTCATAACATAACCATTAAGCCCGTGGCGCGAGGGTATTTCACAGATATATTATCAAGGAGTTTCATCATGACGGTATTTATGATTGGATAGTGACCTATCTTATCGCGTGCCCTGTACAATGGGAATGACATTTCTGGTAGAACTCATCACAATATGTTCTTTTTGTCCCTAATAATGTTAAAAGGATCATTTTCACAATTACTTAGAGACAAGAGATTCCAAGACGTTCAGAACAGTATTGTTCGTTAATTAAATGAGATAAGATCAGAAAGAAAGCAGGATATTATAACCCTGCCAGAAATATGTCCAAACGACTGATCACAAACGTAAATAGTTTTTCACACCACCTGCTCGAAAATGTCAAATTATATGTCAAGCAACCTTAACCTAAAGTGAGTCATTAGTGGCCGGGGGAACAGCCGGTCAATAATGTTGTACTGGATTTCATTATGACCCGCTGGTCAATAATGTGATTTGAATTTGGAATCTCACATGCTCATAAAATTGGCAGTATAGTACTATAGTGCGCGCGGAACTAGTTGGCCGCGCCTTAGGCATGTTTTTGTTTTTTATTTGTATTCTTTTCAATAAATTGAACAATTATTGTTCACGATATCTCGAGATTGGTCATCACTGTCTAATTATAGTTTCCTGTGCATTGCGAGCTGTAGGCAACCCGCCCCCTCACCCCTGTCGCCACCTAAGGCGCGGCCAACTAGTTATGCGCGCACTTTATCAAACACCCTTTGGTGCCAGAAAGAGGAAAGCTATTCTCGATACCCTTACTACGCGTGGATGATATTTTCGATTTCCTACAAAATCATAACGACTGCTTCTTCATATCGTTGCCATGTTTTCGAAGACATAATATTGTAAGAATAATTAGATAACAACGAACCAATTTTTAAAAGGAATGGAATAACATTAAGTAACAACAAATACCGTACCGCGCCGTAATACCGTAATATTAATTGGCTGTAACATTAGCTAATTTATTTTAAGTAAACTGCGCTAAGATAATATTGCTGTGGATTTTGTGAATAAATAAATAAATAATAAAACCTATCTATACTACAGTCGATTTATCACATTTTATCAAAAATACTATAATTTCACGAGCGTCTCCAATGACGTTCTAAATTCAAAATGCATACTAGTTCGCTCAAAGAATAATCCAAAAGCAGGTGTAGAGTGAATGAGCTGGAACCTAAGCAATTTCTTCAGAAATGTGTTCAGGATGCTCAGAGGGTAAACATACTAAAAGTCCCCGCCTCTAGGGGGGGCGCCGGAGTGGGGGGAGGGGGTTAAAGTTCCCACTTTAGAGTTTTTCGCTAATATCTTTAAAACGGTGCGTCGTAGAGAAAAAGTGTCTTCTACGTAATGAAAGCTAATAAAATTTACTACAAGTTTTGTCTCAGTCACTTTTTCGAATTCCTAACTATTTTTGAAGTACACGTTCTGGAAAAGTGAAATTTTCGACAAAAAACCGACTTATCAAACATTACCTCTTGCCTGCTACTTCAATCGTGTTATTTCGGGATGAAAAGTAGCCAGCATGTTAATCCAGGGCCTAATTTACCTATATATCAAATTTCATACAAATCTGTTCAGCCGTACCTACAGCTATTGAAAAATTTTTCCTTTCTTAATTTTAATTTTATAACTTCGTCCGTTTAGGTCGTGAAGGTCCTGACAAGGTTCCTTCTTCCAAAGCTGCTGTTTATCTGCGTTCTCAGTTGGTGGGAGGGAGCTGAGGTCAGGCTTAATCTTTGCCAATGATCTCATGAACAATTGAAAACTATACTGAGGGACGATGTTGAGGGAAGTCAGTCTTGTTGGCGCCCCATTCCATTGAAGAAAGCACGTCTTCCCAGCCTCATCAACTTCATTGTGCGTGGAGGCGGGGTTATAAAAGATCGCTGCTGCTTCTTTGATGATATCAAACTTTAAGTACAACTTGAGAAAGCCACTTTGCTTCTTCTGAAAGTTGCAGATGTTGTATCGCACCCGATAAATGAGTGTAAGAAAAGGATGTGTTCATATCCATGATGCTGCATCTCTTGGGTCGATAGTGCGATTGTTTTGGTTTTCCCTCGGCCAGGTTTCAGCAGCAGGATGTCTTGGGTGGGAGGAGTGGAAGCTATCAAAAGCACAGCAAGGTCGAAATCCTCACCAACGACAGTTACAGAACTATCAGTCGATTTTTCCACAGCGGTTTTCACGATAAGGACATCAGCATCATCGGTGGCCTGGAGAATTTGTATCCCGTTTTCCTGAAGCTTTGTCTGCAGTAAGGAAATGAGTTGACTTTTATTGTAAGGGTTAGGCAAGAAATCTTCTTGTTTCACTGGTATTGATGTGCTCCAAGACAAATTGATATCAGGCGATCTCGTCAGTTTGTATCGTCGCCTCTGTTCTTGTGACTTCGTACTGTTTGCTGAGTTTGTGTACCCATCAAATACCACAGTACGACTTATTCCAGGATAGTGGCGGTTGATGTAGGCGATATATCCATCACAAATTGTCCTGGCAACACAGGCACCTTTTTGCCAAATTACTCTTTCCAAAAGCTCCAAAGTGGGAACTTTAACCCCCTCCCCCCACTCCGGCGCTCCCCTTAGAGGCGGGGACTTTTAGTATGTTTACCCTCTGAGCATCCGTAACACATTTCTGAAGAAATTGTTTAGGTTTCAGCTCATTCACTCACTCTACACCTCCTTTGTTAAGTGGACTACTACTGTTTTGTTGATTTGATGACTGTCCATCTCATTTTGTGTGTTCTTATGTATGACAGTCTTGTTGGTCTCGTTGTTGCAAGCGTTACTGCTGAGTATGAGGTCCTGGGTTCGAATCATTTTGAGCTGAAAATGCTCATTTTGCCGATGCGCTAAGAGTTGTGGTAGTGGCAAATGTGGATGTCGCAAAGCAATGCTCAAATGTTCTGCGGCATGCCTCCACTTCCAAGAGAAATGTCTCAACAGCGTGTCTCTTGACGAAGACGATGGTGAAGATGAAGACAATGGTGAAGACGGTGAAGAGATTCTCCAGCAAGAACCACTGTAGATGAGGGTGCTTTGGAAGAAGGAACCTTGTCAGGACCTAAACGACCTAAACGGCTGATAAGTTATAAAATTAAAATTAAGAAACGAATTTTTTTTCAATAGCTGTACGGCTGAACAGATTTGTATGAAATTTGATATATAGGTAAATTAGGCCCTGGATTAACATGCTGGCTATTTTTCATCCCGAAATAACACGATTGAAGTAGCAGGCAAGAGGTAATGTTTGATAAGTCGGTTTTTTGTCGAAAATTTCACTTTTCCAGAACGTGTACTTCATAAATAGTTAGGAATTCGAAAAAGTGACTGGGACAAAAGTTTCAGTAAATTTTATTAGCTTTCATTACGTAGAAGACACTTTTTCTCTACGACGCACCGTTTTAAAGATATTAGCGAAAAACTCTAAAGTGGGAACTTTAACCCCCTCCCCCCACTCCGGCGCCCCCCCTACAGGCGGGGACTTTTAGTATGTTTACCCTCTGAGCATCCTGAACACATTTCTGAAGAAATTGCTTAGGTTCCAGCTCGTTCACTCTACACCTCCTTTGTTAAGTGGACTATACAGCCAATCATCCAAAACCATTCTACCATTTCTTTCTTATTATTTCTATTTCATTATTTCTAATAATTATGTTATTCTTACTGTTTGTTTATTTAATAAATACTTTGTTTTTCGTACTACCTATGGCTATTATTTTCTCACAGTAGGTGTAAAAAGTAGAGTATCCTCCTCTGGGCTAAAGGTGTCTTTGCCTTGGGCTAGCTTGAATCCCTCGCTGCATTCAGGATTCTTGTATTAACTCCCTCGCTTCGCTCGTGAGTTAAACTCTTAACTCCCTCCCTACGCTCGGGAGTTAAATCCCGAATCCTTCATTGCGCTCGAGATTCAATATGACGCCCGTGACATAAGACACAACTTTAGCCCCTTGGTGCATAATCTACTAATAGAACTGATCAACAATAACATTTAACGAAGTGACAAGAGATTATCTCCACCTGACAATGCATACAACGGTACGGTAACTATATTTGGAGACGAGAGTCCTTTGTCCGACTGACATTGAACATCTTTGACTGAAGGGAATTAGTCAATAGTAAGAGAAAGTCGGTTGTCCAACCATAGGCCGGATGCCGAATTAGCCACGAATTGTAGCGAAGGATGTGGTTGACCGCAAAGGTTACGAGGAGAACTTGCTTTCAAAGATGGACGGTGAAATCGAAAGGTCAGACTAACTATAAATAAATAATCATGGGCTAGAATAGTAGTCTTCTTTATCGTGAGGACCCATAGGCCTATGACTTGGCAATCCGACGGTCACGAATCACGATAGGATAGTATCTAGTTCTAGTAATTGATAACAAAACTACATCGTCAGGCAGTGGCGGGTGGCCGTTGATTGATACATATCGTGTTCTACTTCTAACTTGTTGTAAACTTAGATGGAATAAGTGTTTTTCTATCTCCCCCTAAATATACATCACCGAATTCGTGAAAAGGTCATCCCAATCCGTCAAGTTGTTCCCAAGATAATCTTCCATCTTTTCTTTTATACGAGGTATCAGCTTCAAATGATTATTCTCGGTAGCGTTATATAGAATTGCACTAACATAGTCTGGGTATATATCTTGTAAGTTAATATCTACGATAGTTTCTGTATGCTTAGCGTTAATGCGTCAACTGTAAGGTCGAATGTAGGCTTTATGGCCGTTATTCAAGACGCTTCGTGCTTCACGACCACAATATTCATCGCTACGGATTAAATAACAGCCACTTACACAATTTTATGGCCAGTCCTATGTGCCGATATTATTCCGAAACAATTTGTGTTAAGAGTTTGTATAATCTTACGCGGCAATTTGCTAATTGGATTATAATTTAAACTTTTAGTGACATCAGGGAATACTAAACGTAGCTGCGACCTGCGTAGTGTAATTTAGACTTTAAATTCTTGGGCTCGTAACATTTTGGACTTTAATTTATGTACTCACTACTCAGAGGAGCTCGTGGCTTAATAAGAACTGCCACTCGGGTCGATCTTTAGGTAAAGCTGTGCTTGTCTAGGTCGTTCTGTGGATGGGTGACCGCCCGACGTACCGAGTTTCCTCCGTGCCTCGGAAAGCACGTTAAGCTGTTGGTCCCGGCTGCCATATATATAGATCTTTGGCAGTCGTTACAGGTAGTCAGTGACCTGAAATTCTGACATCCAGTCTTACCAAAGGGTATCGTATTACCTAGTATTAACTAGGTGGTGGGGGTCAGATAGGCAGTCGCTCCTTGTAAAATACTGGTATTCAGCTGCATCCGGTTAGACTGGAAGCCGACCCCAATATAGTTGGGAAAAGACTAGGCAGATGATGACTACTCAGTGGGTGCGTTCGCAAATTACAATTCGTTGAAATTCTAGCAGTAACGTTGAAGATGTCCGCAACAAGTGTGCGGAGCGCACACAGTCGGCCTGTAATTTTGATAATGGTCAAGAGGGGCTTCGGTCTACCTGATAATAAATATAACGAATAAGACGGCCGGACGGATTACTAGACAGATCCTCCGGCATGCGGGTGGTAGGACATCCCGAAACCTCCCTTTCGGGCGGTTAAATAACGCCTAGCTCCAGTCACGCGGCACCGCATGGAATTTCCGAATACCGTACGCAAAGCCTTGCCTACGTAGACAACGTAATCTGCATCTTGTCTTGAAGACGATTCATGTTTCAATTAACTTTCAGGGTTAAAATTAAGTTTATTTACATTCTGGAATTCAATATCTTAGAATTCGAAGTCTGTGCTGAAGTGTGATTTACGAGAAACTGATTGTTCAGATTTCTTAAAGTATTTTATTGTCTTTTTTGTACTTTGCACATCTTGCAAATACGTTATCTTTATACATGTTTTTAAACAAGTCCCCATTACTCCCCATGCAGTTTCTTCCCGGTTCTTCACAATAGGTACCAAAATGACAAAGGAGATTGCCCAACTTTGGTCCAAATGCTGCCCAGGAATGGGAGTACCTGCGCTGGGTTCCTGGCACTACTCTATGTCATTATACTAAATATTTTGAAAATCCATCCTGGGGTTCCTATTTTTTTTACAGATTTATTTTGATGATAGGTATTATTTTTTTTACATGTTTATTTTTTTACGGTATTTTAACATTTTTACGCTTTTTGAACCCCAACTAAAGACAATTTGTGTAAATGGACAGTTTTATACGTTCATTTTTTGACATAAAAAATGTCAAAAATGTCGGAATCGTCGTCGGTCTGTTAGCTTTTTTAAACACTTGTTTAACCCTGGCCGTTTGCAGTCTCGCTTGAAACAAATCCAGGCACTGGACCTCAAGGTGGCTCTCGAGAAGATGGAGGCACTGGTATTTCTTGTGCTCCGACGCCAGCTTCCGGCTTGCGTACACCTCACCATCGTGTTGCAACGATACCGGTGTGGGCAAGCATTTAATACTTGGGCCTGGTTACATACTTCGGCGAGCACTTTGCTCAGCCTGCACCGAATCTGATCGGAACGGCGTCAGCACTCAGCCGGCTTTTGTCGAACCTGGGTGGACCAAACGTGGTCTGAGACGGCTGTAAACGGGGGTGATTCGCTTGACGGCGCTCTACGGAGCCCTGGTATGGGTACACCCTCGTGGGATTCGGAGGCGTAAGTGCTCACTAAGGTCTACCGGCGTGGCGCAGACCTGCAGGTGGAGATTGGCAGGATGTCCGATGCCTGAAGGTGGTCATGAAATGGTATAGGGAGGACCAAACCCATACCCTGGGGAAATGGTGGGTGAGGCAGGAGACGCCTAGTGCAGGTCTCTGAACCGTGGGCGCTATCCAGCCTTTCCTGGAGGAGTGGGTACGGAAGTGATATGGGACGTTAACCTTCCGTCTAATGCAAGTGTTGTCAGGGCATGGGTGCTTTGGCAAATACCTGCACAAAGTAGCCAGACGGGACGCGACTCCCGTGTGTCACCAGTGCGACTGCAGCGAGGACGTGGTGCTTCACACTCTTGTGCATTGCTCTGCATGCCGGTGAAGCGCCGTGCTCTCGCGTGCGCTTTACCGGCCGTGGCCAAGGGCATGGTTGACAATAGGGAGGCATGGGAGACAGTGGCGTCCTTCTGCTAGGAAGTCATCTCGCAGATGGAGGCGGCGGAGAGCGTCAGGGAGGAAGGCAGGGAGACATTCCACCCTGACGCGCTCCTCCGCCTCCGCGATCAGTCGCAGGAAGACAGGGTGGTGAAGGAACCGCCATGGCGACCTGATACCGCCCTAGGAGGTGCCAGCGGGCGATAGATCGGGGTATCTGTCATCTCCGCATTGCACGGCGCTCATGAGTAGTGGCAGTTTTAGGTGAGCCCAGACATCGCCACAGGATTCTGGAGCCCGGAGGCAGGGTACGCTGGATGGGTCGCGAACTTCATGCGTAGCAGTTCTCGGGGCTCATCCGCCAAGGCGACAGTAAGCTGACGGCGGTGTTTTTACAAGCCCCGTATAACCAAACCGTCTCTCCGGACGCGGACGGTGCGGTATGCGTTGGGCATTTTTCACTGCTTAATAAAATAAAAATATAGGCACCAAGTTGTTATCAGACCTCTGCCCTCAGTTTAGACAGTACACAGAGACATTGATGAAAATGATGATGATTGAAATAGAAATAAATAATACAAGCCATTTCAGTTTTTTTTGTTCCTTTCTATCACTTTCAATACGGAATAAGTATTAAAACTGTCCATTTATACAAAATGTCTTTAGTTGTGGTCTTAAAAGGTGTAAAAAATCTTCAAAAGGCGTCAAAAAACACCATGTGAAAAAAATAAATTCATCAGAGTAAATAGGTAAAAAAAGTGGGAACCCCGGGATGGATTCTAAAAATATTTTGTATAATGACATAGTTTAGTGCCAGGAACCCAGCGCAGGTACTCCCATTCCTGGGCGGCATTTGGACCAAACCTCATATAAACTTGAGCAATGTCCTTCGAAGTCGAACTGATATTTTATTAGGGCCAAATGTATGTTTATATAGGGTAGTATTTAAACGAGTGACTGTAAATTAAAATTTTAAGTTACAAAAATAATTAATTTAGGTCACAGAATTACTAAGTGAGCGACTGACTGTGAGCGACAAGAAATCAACAGAACGGCAATTTACAAACATTAATTTGAGCTACTTAAAATACAAAATGAGTAGCTTCATAATTTTTGAGCGACCCAATATTTGTATGAGTGACAACGTTACGTCCTGCATTTTTTTCAATATTTGGCAAATGATGTATTTATACTGAACGGCAGTTTATCTTAAATGAAGTGTTTCGATTAGAAAAATCACTTTGAAAATTACTATAATGAGTAGAGTATTATGACCACACTTTTTTTTTGAAAATGTTCGTATGAAATAACTATTTGAAGAAACACTTTTAGCTAAGAAATTTAATTATTTAAAGGTAGGTTGCATGTATTCCGAAAAAATAAAGCAATATGTATCTACTTAAATCAAATGAAGGGTTCTCTATTGTGTCCCCTAACTTTTTTATCCATAATTTAAAATGCCATAATTTTTTTTGTCCTAATCATCATCTGTCCGAATGATAACTTACCCGAACTAAATATCACATGCCATAAAATTTAAATCCCTAAATATAATATGTCCTAAATCCATTTGTCTTAAATATTACAATCAATAATAATTATACGAAAGACATAAAAACGTTTTCCATAAAAGTTTAAGTCCTAAATTAAAATAACATAATGTTTATTTATCATAATAATATTATTAGAACAAAGTATAACAAAGCTTTTGGTCACGTCACTCATATACATGCAACGCATGTACTTCATGACGCGCGCTCGCTTCGCTCGCATATTAAATAACACTAATATCTTCTGTCCCCAAAGTGCCGGGCCTCCGCCGGCCTCCTTCGTCGGCCTACGGCCCGGTGCCCATGCCGCCCATAAAGGATACTGTCGCGAGACGGTGATTCATCCACTTAGCGGACGACTAGCAACAGCCTATAATTTTGGTTATTCATCCGGCTAATCGGACGACTAATTAATTTTATTCATCCGCTGATTGGACGAATAGACACTTAACGTGATGGCAGACAGTCGCACGAGCCTTTTTGCCCCCATTCGAATTCAAACAATCTGTAGTTTTCATTTAAAAAAGTTTTCAAAATAATAAACATAAGACCTCAAATAGAATATCAGTAACCATTAATCATTAATAAAGCAGCTTACAAAACGTTGCTCAATCTGAACTTTTTAGTAGTATAATTATGTAAAACCTCAATTGGAAAAATCGTCTCTATCTTAATATTTAAGTTACCCTTTGTGTATTTCTAGTCGCTCACTTAGTAATTTTGTCGCTCAGTTAGTAATTTTAATATCTGAAATGGATTTATCACAACCCACTTTTTGTAAGCTCTTTCCGGATTTTATTATTAATCAATATTTGTCGTTAGTTTAGTTTATATTTCGCTTACTCAAATTCATACCGCTCAAGTTATAAAAACAGTATATCATCATCAGTCGCTTAGTTATTTTTTATTCGCTCGTTTTATAATTCCCCGTTTATATATAACCGATTTTCAAAAGGAGGAGGTTATCAATTCGTTTAATTTTTATTTTCAAAAAATATTAATTATTGTTTACCTTCTTGATTATCATCTTCTATGTGTCCAAACAAAAATTTCCTTGACCAGTCCCATATCAGTTACGTGATAACCGAACTCCTGCAGAGCGACTTGCACAAGATCATCGTGTCACCGCAGCACCTCTCCGCCGACCACATCAAAGTCTTCCTCTACCAGATATTAAGAGGTGAGTCACACTTTATGTTCTTTCTTACTGCTTTTAACCACCTTCAAAAAAGGAGAAGGTTCTATGATGTCCATTGATACGATTAACGAGATGCTAATGATTTCCTAATACAGATTGGATACAATATAAAACTAACACTCGACAAGACTGTTTAGTAATTATCTACCGTGGCCATGATATGTATGTGTAACTATATACCTACTACGTATTGGCTTTGCCTTTTAATATTCTCACGCGTTACAAATGCTTTTATGATGCAGAAAACCACACAGATAAATAAAGACTTAATTTCAATCCAAATTAATTAATTTACGTAAGTTTTTCAGGTATAATAATTATTATAAATTGGATTTGACAGAATTTTATTCATAACATCATTCCGTCGAAATAATTATGAAGAAAAGAAAGAAAACATATTTATTTAGTACATAAATGTATTAAGATTAGGCACACACAAATATTTTGTAAATATTAACACAGTTAACTCTAATGGCGCCCACGTGGGACTAGTGAGGTAATTGTAAATTATTACAACTTCTTTGTAATGGTGGTGCTAAGTGCTAATGTTTTATTTTTACAGTGCTATGTTTAATACACATGTATCTACAATCTACATTACATACTTACAGTAATTTTATGTAGGACAATACACGTGTCAATTAATAATTCACACGTGTATAGTACACAGAGATACGCTCTGTAATCGACATGGGAATCGAATGCAAATGAGTCCAATATAAACTTATTATAACTCCTGGAGTTCTGGCATTTGTTATTACAACAATAAACCCCGTGGGCGACTATCGACAAGTGAGCTGCTATTATTTACCTCATAAAATATTCACAAAACCATTTTACCATTTACCTAGTTAACAATTTAAAACCTAAACTCTTTGTGTATCAACATTTACATAGCGTATCACGAACAAACAACGAATATATTTATTTTATGGTCTTTTGTAATAATGGTGGTGAAAGGGTGCATACTTATGCCGTCCAAATGGTCCATTTGAAAGGGTTGCGATACATATCGGCCTTGGCTGAGACTTTCACAATTACAGGATCCGAGTAGGGACGGGCGCTACCCTATCCGTGTTGTTACTAACGAGGAAAATTTCACCAGCTTCACAACTGTTTCGAACAATTCAAATTATTTCTTTGAGAACTTTTTTAAAGAACAACCCGTTGGCATGTCAAAGCGAAGGATCTTGTTTCACCGGAAGCCGAGAGATTGTATAAATTAAAGGGTGAAGTTTTTGCGATTTTTCGACAGCCCTGTTGATAGTCGCATTACTGCTACAGCCGGAACGTGGCAATAACATTTGGCTCGCCTGATTCATACTAGGGGTGGTCACAAACCGTACACACTCGGTCCATTGTGTCATGGCTCATTAATATGCGAACCCCGCCCGTTACTTTAATACTTAAATATTATATTTTCGGCTTCGTAATTTCAGATCTCGTTTCACGTTTCATTGGGAATTTGGGGTACTGTTTTTTTTCTGTAAATACCTAGAATTGGAGAAATAAAAAGGTATCGAGGGATATCTCCAGTACCCTTCTTTACCAAAGTAAATTATAGGATATACGTGAAGCATCCTTATCGGAATGTTTGTTGATGAACAACTATTAAAACCGGCAAGCGTGTTGTTCTTTATCCAGTTTAGCGATGATGTGTTCAGTCAGCAACCAAGAATATTTTTTTATCTTACATGGAACTGGAATGGCATCCAACACTCGCAGGGCGTAGCTGCACTAGCGAGACTAATGATGTGTAGTAAATAGCTATCATTATTCATGACATTAATTACCCAAAGCGAATATCCATTGCAATATCCATCCATCATTAATTAACATCGATCACGATTACACTGACGCCCATTTAAACGACACATTGCCATATTATTCAGATAAGAAGATCACAACAGTCTCAACCAGTTTCCAATTTAAATACGCGCAGCATCTGTCGCCATGTTTTTTGCTCCTACACGCTTTGAGGCTTAGCGGTGTCGTCGCAAAATGTCACAACGTGAAAAATACCGCGGGCACGCCGGCTTTTCGACATGCCGTTAATATTTCAAGAGAGCTGCACTTCAAACTTCATGCACAAAGTGTAGAACATTGCTCCAGCAAATACACTCTGATTAGCTTTCGCACGCGTTCCGGTGTATTTCGTATCTCAGAATCCTTTTATGAGGTAGAGTTTTATGATCGAATGCTTAAAAGAAACTTCTTTAATGGATTTCTCTTCCAAAGTATCCAACTTTTTCCATTAGCACCGTAGCTATGGTTGTATCCGATGTACTTAGCCAGTTAATGCAAGGGTGAAACTTGATAGAACAACACTTTGTTTTAGTTCAGTGCACATTCATTTATATAAATGAGAGAAATATGCTACAACAAGTCTGACGGCGGATGAAGTCGGGCCGTTTGCCCGGCAGCTTAGTAAACAGAGGCGGTTGATTGCGGCCGAGCTCGGACTGTGCGCGCCGATAAATACGAGTTTAAAACAAACCGAGTCGTGAGCTCCTCCGAGACCAGCTCGTGCCCGACCGACAGCGCTGCCGCTGAGTCTCACAACCCGACCAAGTACACGCCCACTTCCACCTGCCGTAAATCAATTAAAACTCCCAAGTGCCACCAACACAAGTACAGACCCGCACTCAGAACAAACGGCGAGGCGCCACAAAAACTACTACATTAACTTTTCACCGCTCAAAAGACACTTTATGACGACTAATTCCGCCACCATTAAGCTCACTTCAAACTTTTAAAACCGTTCACTATGTATGCTAATGTAAACCACTTTCGCAGATGAAAAGAATCGCCTCGCAGCCGTCGCCTCGTCTTCCGATTTCGTATTATTAATTTGTGCAATTATTCGTGCAGTGCCAAGAGATTTCCCGGGAGTAGAACGCGCGAAGGGAATCTAGAAAAATGCGGTCGTTAAGCCCCCACCGCCTCGACTGGCGCGTTTAATTAAAAACTTTATAGTTGCACCGCCTTGATGGCTCGCTCTGACTGAAATCACATAGACAACCGCACTCCTGGGCTCCTGTACTAAAAATAACTCTTTTAATCACGATACAGCTTGGAGAAACATAATCGATACTGCATCAGGGTATTTGAATGCATCACGTGATATTTTCTGCGGAAACGGTTACTAATATGGGTAGTGTGCGTATAAGTGAATGCAACCATCGCGATTAGGGGTGACACGCGACTCGGATAGTTTTAATATTCTGCGCGCTCTTTAGATTAAACTTGCTCGTCGCTTTTGTCTCATTCAGCGTCCAACGAACAGGGGAAGAGCTTTAATGAAACCCACGTCTAACCGAGTAATGAGGAATGAGTGAATAAAAAATACATTATGTTCTACATTATCCCGAAGCATTTGTTGCAATTCATACTTGAAAGAATACAAGTTTTTATGCTGAGCTCATGTCAATTATTCAGAAAATGTGACTCAGACAGATGGCCCTTCATCTAATGGCAGCTAGGAGATGTCGGATTGTGCAGAATGCAGTTTGTCTTATACGTAACAAATGCATAGAGCGCAGTAGTGCATATTTCGCGCGTCTCGGACATGCACCATTGTGCAAGGGCGCACTGTCGCACACCGGTCAGCTATGCTAATCGGGCGAGCCCGGTCGCCAGTCCAGTTGTCCTGCCCGATATTAATTATGTATGTGGTGGTATTGTGGTGCCACGGGCCTATAAGCCCCGCTCAGCCCCATATATACGGGTATTGCTAACGTTACACTCCAGGACACTCGTCTGTCATCGTTATTCGTAGTCTTTAAATATTATTAAGTAAGTAGGTACTTAATGCAGCTTGTTATTTTGAGTAAATGAACGAGGTTTTCGTAATAAGACATTAAACAATGAGGTATTTATTAATGAACGAGCGGATGGTGATCGATGACTAATTAAGATAACCATAAGTAATGAAAATGGCTCTGAAGTTGTACGTACAAAATCGTTGAAATAAGGTTCTTTATTGAGAACTTACATATTACTAGGTTTAATTGCATGTATCAAATTATGGAAACCGCGAAAATACTACCAAAAGGCGTTTAATTAATTTTATTTACGTATCCAACGAAAAGAGCAGATAAGATCACGCGCGGCGGCTGCGGGCTCGGTGCGCGGTAACGAGCAGAATTATGGAAATGCGCCGCGCTGCTCACGACCTACGAGCTACGTCTACACTCTCATATTATTTATACGCGAGCGCTTCCCTCCAGGAAATCACCACGCACACCCCTGTTATGTAAGCTGCCGAGGATTTGCTCTGATAAATAGCCGACTTCCGTTCTGTCGCCACCTCCAATGACTTTTCTAAAGAATAAATTTTAAAATTCAATCACGCTGGCTGACCATTTGACGCTCGCTTGCGGAAAAATCTTGAATAGAATTCCTATATTTGCAAAGAAAGTCACGTTTGAACCGAGTCTGATGTCTGAACAGAATTAGATTTGGAAACATTTTCGAAAATAATTGCGACGATAAAGGAATTGGCACAAGAAAATAATGTATTGATGGAACACGAGGGAACCGAAGGCGACGACGCCGGTCGACGGAAAAACCCCTAAGTGGAAAGGCCTGCCGGTGGCTCGTTCGCTCACTCTAATGGAATTTACTTCAGACTGTCTTGTCGCCATCTGCGAAATAAGCTTCGTTTTATGTATGACTGTGAGTGTGCACACACTACTTAGCAAATTAATGTTATTAAAACATTTAGCATTGCGCCTTTACTTCTCTGTAGCATTAGAATACATTGTGATATGTGAGTACGGTTGTGTAGCAGGATGCGCTTGACACGTATAATCTCCGAATACATGTTCCCCGAAATCCCACTGTGTCAGTCCTGTGATCCGTATAATTCGTCAGCGGACAGCCAAACGGCTACACTGACATAATTGTATCGGTGCTCATCCTTGTCAGTGTAACACGTAATCGCTTCCTGGTGCGTCCGTAAATATACCACAGAAACCTTTCTAGCGACCACAAACTATTTCTTTATCTTCGCTAGATGCAGTTGTGTCGTGATTTATTCCAATAACTTATCCCAGTAGTTTGCTTCCAGGAAGCTTACTTTATCGCACTTTGCTAGAAGATAACCCAAGCGACTCTCCATCAGGATGTTTAATTTATATAAGCTAACAGTACAAATGACATTTTAGTGTCGTATCGATTACGGCACGTTCCTTTTGTGATAAATAGCGAAGCGCTGATAAAGTGGTATTCGTAATTCCAATTTGGTTTCATAATTGATGGCGACCGCGGGGCTTTGATGAGCCTCTTGTCTTTGACGTGGCTCCCTAACGGTGCGCACCAGTTCCGTCGTGTTAGGGCGTTAATTGAGAAAGCTCCATTCGCCACCGGAGCCGGGAGCGTGAGATCGGGACTCACGCGCACAAACTCTTGTTTGTTCGACGTCACCGCGCGTGAACAAACATTGCGGTGTGAAGCGATTTACTGTTAAGTGTTACTATTGTACTTGTATCTCCGGGAGCGTTGATTTTCGTTGGTTTACTTTACTTATAACGCGGTTCTCGAATCGAAGACATTGACTCCTCGAGACTCGGTCCTCCTTTGTTTACGAGAATTCCTTCACGCTATAAATACATTTTTATTGGATATTTAATAGGGTCAGCTTTACACGAACTTTATGGTTGCGGTGAAAGCGAAAGAATTGAACGTAGCGAACGAGCAGTCATTAATGTTGGAGTGGCGGAAATTTTGATTGGGTGCCATTGAGGGGTTACAATTAAAGTGTAATGGCGATGGTCAGTGGTGGTTGGCGGAGCATTGTCCCCGGCTGGTCGCTGGGAGTCAGGACCACGTCGCGGTCGGCTGCGCGGGCGCGTGCGGCCGTCGACCTGCAAGTAATGGACTCGACTCTCAATAAACAACATTTACGCGCTACTTTTCTCGCCCCCTTAACATTATTGCTGCTTTGTTCTCTCAAGTTTTTACGCCCTTTTTGAGGCTATATTATGAAAATTTTCTGGAAGACTCGCATAAATCTGAGTAGATTATAGATTGCGACTTACAGGCTGTTTCGCTTTGTTTGGTCACGGCTCACAGACAGTTTATCTTCATGGTCTCTTGTTCTGCAAAGGAAATGTGCTAGCGAATAAGATAGGATAAACCATCCCACGACAAAACTTTGAATTAATTCATAAAACATAACATTCAGCTTTGATTCCCCGTTAGCTCTTACGTCAATACATTGCTAATGAGCTCAAAGTGTTTCATCACGCGGTTTAGTGCTCGGCATTCGTGAGATAATGTGTGAAATTCGGGGCCTCACTTTGGTAATTATAGTTACGGTATTTCGCGAAGTTAGCTCGCTCATTTCGTCCAGGTTGCGTGGTTTTATGATAAAACTCGGCCGAGTTGCGTGTACGTGAAAACTGCGGTACACCCGCTGGGAAATTAAACTCGTTGCGACGCGGCGAGGTGTCGTTAATTTGTTTTGGCACAGACAGCGCTGGGGGCTAGCTACCTCGCCCAGAGGCAGTCCTGCAGAAATTGTCCGAATGTTACGAACCTTCGAACTGATTTGATAAGTTGTAAGAGGCAGTTCCTAGTTCCCGCATAGTTTGTCAAATTGTGGTATAACGTTTGAAGATGTATTAGATTCGTTGAGCTCCGCATATTGTCAAGTGGCTAAGTTTATTGATATTGTTCCTATTCGTAATTGACTTTGTCAGCCATACTTGTTCATAGAGCCCCGTTTAGTTAATAGTAGGGAGAACAAAGAAACTTGTTCAAAGAAATGTTACTTTAAATATTACAAAAGTCTTATGCTTTGTATAAGTAATTCGATACAATACCGTACTGAACAAAGCATTGTGATCTTTCGATAAGAATATGTTTGCATTTTTCTGAGAATTTCGTTTGGGGCAGGATTGCTCAGATAGGCTACTCTGAATACCGGTATCTCCGACTACCTAAATCCGATTTACCTTAGTAAGTATATTTTCTGCTTTTATTGAGATACTAAACTAAACAAAATAAAACGTTTTCGACTAAACTAACGCTAATTAATTTCTCTTAAGCTTGCTATCCCTCTCCTAGAGAGGAGGCCTGAGTCCCTGCAGTGGGAACATTATAGGCTGATGATGATGATGATGATGATGAAGCTTGCTTCTAAGAACTCATATTTACTTGGTAATAAGTTTCAAAAGTTCCAGTTTCGGGACAACGCAAGGCTAAAGCGGAAGCTAAGCTATGTCGCGTGATCGCGTCTCATGAGATGTAGCTGTACAGCTGCTGTACTGCTATGTGTGTGTGTAGATATACATACAGTGGCGTGCAGTGGTCTCCCACGGTGGGTAGGCCACGAAATATTGACAGCAAAAAAAAATTGTCACATTTATAAAAATAAATAAGCCTGTAAAAGTTATAGGTACCTAAATACAATTCAAAAACTCACCACATTATTCAAGGGTGCAACTCATGATTTTCTAACGATGCAAACAGAAGAAAGATTCGGCCACCTTAAATATCTCATCCAAGTGAGTGGGTGATAGGTAGTTACAAAAGTACAAAACACGTCACTTGCAAGATAATATCCGAAGTGGCTTTCACACATCTACCTTTAGATACAATTTGCACCTTATCATTACATTACTTATACGATAATATCATAATAATTGAGAAAACTTATTACCTTTATCATCTAGCAAACACACATTATCAGCACAAACTTCACTTTGTTATTATTTGTGGGAATAAACAAATAATACACAACAAAGCTAATATTTACCTACACTACTGTTAATAATGTTATCTAATACTGACAATATCTGTACGTTTTCGGTTTCAAAACAAATCGCGCTATAAAACAACAATGAAACAATAAATAATAATGGCTTCCTCGCGTAAAATATAATTTCTAATTTGCCGATAGAAAAATACTACCAAATAAAATTGCATAATTTTCATATCGAGTTTGTTCACAACAGCGGTCAGCAAAATTTTGCAGGATTATACGAAAACGATCAATGAAATGTGTTGGCAGTGCTGCACTCTATCTGTGGACGGAAGAGCGAAGACCGCTAAGCGTGAAATTCAAATTTCTTAATTTCCTTACATTTTTGCAATTTGCAGGCAAAAAAACAAATTTGAACTTCGCGCCAGAGTTCGCGGGCTAAAGATGGCCGCATGACGCATCCAATCGTAGCCTTGTGTTGTTGCAGCCAATCACAGGCCGCCTCCACTCGCAGGAGCTGGCATGCATGTGTGCGGTTCATATACACGAAAATATGCACCGATCATTCTCCGATGTGACGCTGTGTGCGTAAAATTATGAATGGGTTTTAGGCTAGTCGAATGCTAGCCTAAGCAAGCCTGTAACTAAAAGATTCGTACGCGAAAAATTGCTCTAAGTATTTTAACAGGAGTTTGAACTTTTTTATTATTATTTTGTACATGGTGTTATTTTATTACATGGTTAATTAGTTATAAGAAATGCTCAGTTGGTAAGGTAGGCTAAGCCTAAGAGCCTTAATAGAGCGCACGCCACTGTATACATACATACACATACATATTAAACTCACGCCTTTTTCCTCTGGGGTGGGAAGAAACTACAAACCGCCACCTGCTAAGTAGAATTTGCTTTGATATAGCTAAACCTAAAGTTGGTAGTGGTAGTGGGGCTGATTTTCCAGAATCTACTGCCTGAACGTATGGTCGATCGTAGACAAATCAGTATAAACTAGCTTCTTTATTATGTTTAAATCCGATGCTAACTTCGCTAAAGATCCACTACCAACACGAGGTTGCTTGTCTCTAGATAGATGCTCTTATCCTATAATGCACCCCTGTCCCCTATTCATTATGCGCCATCGTCGCATCTATTGTCCAATTTAACAATGCCGATTCACCACGAAGAAGACTAGTGCATATACAACCATAATAAAGGTGGTATTGGACCATCCTGGTGTTTTGGATCAAATATCTGTCTTATTGGACTGCCTCGGTTGGTTTTGTAGTCGCAAGCACTACTTTTGCCGTCAGGAATTTCTCAGTAGCAGCCATGGAGCCTGGATTTGTGCCCGGTTGATGGCAATAGGCTCGTGAAATGTGGCTGTACTATTATGTACAACTCTGCCTAACCCTTCGGGGATTACAGGCGTAGTGTTATGTTATTTATGTCTTATTTTTAAGCATTCAGAGTATGAGACTAACGCTTTTTCTTCCTTTCCAAATCTCGTGTCGAGTGACTTGAAAGAAGCCACTTGAAACAAGGTTATTACTTCAAAGCGAAAAACATACAGAAATATAACAGCCGCGGTTAATGCCTTTTTGGAAACCCGACTGCCAACTTTGAAAAGGGTAGCGCTCAGTTCACGGATATAACTTATTAACTGCATTCGCAATCCGTCGTCCAGTTCCATTTCGATTTATTGTCCTTTTTCAACTGCAGCCGTCATCGTCATCCTGTACTTTAATTAAGTTTGTGTTTTATTGTTATCAGTAAAAAAAACGTTCAGATTGGTGTTTTTTAAGTCATTTCCTAAAGAACGATTAAAAAAAAATGTTTATTTTAATTACCTTTTAAGCATGGAATTGCTTGTATTAGGAGGACGATGGCTTGCACATCAGCTTTAAGGTCCTTTTTAAGGTTTTGTGCCCAAAGGGTACCAAGTGCCTACGGGACCCTATTAGTAAGGCTCCGCTGTATGTCCGTCCACAGGGTTGTCTCTTTTGAACAGTTTAATAGGTTTACTTGATATTAGATGTTCACAAAGCGTGTATTTGTATGGACAAAACAACAAATGAAATAAACTTAAAAATTAAACGACACCCCTTTAATTTTGTCCTATTCAGAAACATTTTCTTCGGCGTTTTCTTACGGAACCCTTCGCTTGCGAGTCCGACTCCCACTTAGCCGGTTATTAAAATTTAGACGTTCGAGTGTCGGTTTCAGACTCAAGTAAAGGCGTAGGTACTAACAACGAGATAATATTTACGTCAACTTAAATCTAAAACAAACCGAAATACGTCACCATTATGGTTTTTCTACGAAATCTTTATGTCATTCCCAGCCCTAGTTAGATTTGGGTCAATAAGCACAACGCACGGGGTCACGTGGCAATCGGACGACTGGACATATCTGACTGCCGTGTAACGTGATCTGCAAATACTAACAACGGGCTTATGATAATCAAACAAATCAGTCTGTATGCGTCAGAGGCTTGCCAATGTCAAATATGAACGGAGAAATCGTTCAATTCGTATAGTTATAAGTTAGAATATAAGAGCGGTCATCACCATCATAAATCATCAAATGACTCCTCCCGCTCTGGGCAGAACGGTAGGGAGTGTCAGACTTCTACTAACTAAAAAGTATGTTGCACCCATGTACCTTCTTAGCCCTTTGTGTCGAGGCCGCGGTATCTCTTTCGAAAATCATCTGCCTTACCTTTTCCTAAACCTATTGGGGTCGGCTTCTAGTCACACCGAAATGTAGAGTGCTAAGAAGGAAAAGTATGGAAGGAAATCACTTGCTCCATCTATCCCAACTAAAATTGAATGATGATAAAGGGGACATTATTCGCACTCTGACGTCGTTCGAGCAAATAGCATCCTTCTGCCCATCCTCATTTATTTAACAAAACCATGTGTTCACTAAAGGCTAACATTTGCCGGGAACCGCACCAAACTGTTCACAATTGCGAACCACAAAACGTGACCTAGTAACATGATCGGTAGCCTAAAAATAACCACCTAGGGTACACTCCGACCACATCCTAACCAGAGCAGAATAAACCGGATCCCCTAGAAACAAAAACTTTTGATTAGAACTAACGCAAAGCGGCCAAAATGTGGATCTTAGCAGTTATGATCTCAACTTGAGCTGTTCGGACTGGTCGTCAATACAATGGACAATACATTCATTGATTGTTCACTTGAATCTATCTTCAATGATGTTTATAGGAGAGCAAGGTATTCTGATTTTCATGAGATGTTGTTGGTTGGTCGAAACCAGTGCAGGTTGTCAAGGATTTAAGGTTTTAAACTGGAATGGTCCCTATCATTATCAATAACACTGAAAACGGAATATTTGCCATGTTAAGTATTTGCTTTGAGTTCTCGATATTTCGGAACTGTTGCAAACAATCTTGGATAAACCTGCTTGGTAAATATCCCGTCTTCGGTGTTCAAACTCAAACTCAAATTCTTTATTTCAATTAAGCCATTACAGGCACTTTTGAATGTCAGAAGAAATTAAGTTAATTATAACGTCAAGGATATGCTGTGATTTAGACGTTTCTTACTGATTTATTAAGTACTATTACAGTCGGCAGTGTATCCCGACAGATATTCCTGTTTACTCCGCTAATATTAGCACAAGATATTCTCTCTCTTTGAAGTAGCAAAATTCGTTGTTAGCAAAATGCTGCACTTTGAATTGTGAGATTCCCATTTTATTCTCGAGTCCATAACTGAGCAGGACTTTTATATTTATAAAGATCCTGCTACTGTTCAGTTTAGAAAATATGTATTGAGTCCCTTTTGTTTGAAAACTGTAGTTTTAGAATAGCATGCATTAGTAAAATTCAGAGAGCTTCCTTTTGCAGAATGCATCGGAAATTGATAGCTATTTATTCTAGTTCCGTTGTGTTGTATTATTTGTTTTGTTTGGAACTTTGGGCACAATTTGCGAATAAAAGTTCACACGTTTACGTTCTCATTGTTTTGGGATTATATCAGCCTAAAACATTTATTATTTTATTTAGTGGCGGAAAAAAGGGCAGGCCTATACTCAGCCACTGCTGAGTATAGGCCTCCCCTTTTTTCCGCCACTCATATGATGATGAAACCATTTTACTGCTGGCATAAACACAGCCCTGCTTTCAGAGTGTGGGCCTTTATCCACCATAGGCCTAGTGCGGTTATCCTACCGTTAACTAATATGTATTCCTAAATGACAATTATGTAGGTACCTAGATGTTTAGAAATCACAGTAACTGTAGGACAGGTAGCATGGTTACTGTGATTTCTAAACATGTTATCAAGGAGATTCTAGTTAGAATAGCATCACCTAAGCATCGATTATATTATATACTACTTATAACTTCTATATAGATACCATTCTACATTACAATTTCCATTGTCCCCAGGTCTGAAGTACTTGCATTCAGCTCGCATTCTCCACCGGGACATCAAACCTGGCAACTTACTGGTGAACAGCAATTGTGTGCTGAAGATCTGCGACTTCGGTCTAGCCAGAGTGGAAGAACCAGATGCCAGCAAGAATATGACGCAAGAAGTCGTTACGCAGTATTACAGGTAAACAATACTTTTCCTTATTTGCAAAAGCCTTACGCAAAGCAAAAGAATCAACACTGTTTAGAAAAATACAACACTGAAAAAATATCCATGTGTTTATATAAACTTTTTCCTTGAAAAAAGCTTTATATTATGTCGAAAATACCAAATTCAAAAAGCCTGAAACGTTCGGGCAAATCCGCACGGATGGTAACAACTGGTGTGGCGTACGCCATAAAACAGATGTCTTTTCCCAGAGATAATAATGACGATGATGCCTAGGTCCTGCAGACATTGTGGTTACCTAGGGCCTTTGATAGAAGTTATCATTTTATTAAAAGGCGCCATAACATAGACCAGCAACTGATGCGTCATATCGTTCACAGCTGAGCGTATATATCCATTAAACGAGCAATATTTGTAGGTAAATATATATTTGTAGTCACGTTCTCGAAAACGGCTCTAACGATTTCGATAAAAGTTGCAAAATAGGAGTTTACGGGGGCAAAAATCAATCTACCTAGGACTCCTATGTGAGAAAATTCGTTCTCTTTATTTTCACCCGAGCAGAGCTCCGTTACCTACAGCAAGCCGTAGATTAATTACACTGAATAAGAGTTATTCACAAAATAGCCCAATTACTTTTATACCATAGCCACTTAATTGTAATTCATGATCAAACAAATATCAGTTATCAATACAATATCAACTGGACTCTAAACACTGTTTATAATCGTCCAATTTCACAATAATCGGTTTGTTTACATTGTTCGATAATACAGGTAAAATTAACTGTTATTACTTACTGTTAAACTGAAATTGACAGCTATCGTGTTGGCATTACCTACGTCTTTATAGACATTTTTGAACTATAAATGCGAAAGTAAATGGATGAAATTTGGCACACAGATACAGACATATTTTCCGACCTCTACGCAAAAAAGCTAGTTATCACATCAATAATACCGTGTCTTCAACTTGTCGTATCATAGGCGACATTAGCTGCCCGCGACCTTGAGCGCGCGTTTAACTCATCGCCTAAACAAATAAGGTTGAAAATGGCGATGCGTTTGATGCTCATGACTGCCAAAATCAACGATAGTTCGCAGATTTAATTTATTAAAAAAAAAAATACGCTGTAATGTTAAAATATTTTTACATATGTCTTTAGTTGGTTAAATTTCCTTTCTGATAGTAAAAAAAAAATAACAGTTGTCACTCAAAATATTGAGCATTTCGAGACGAAAAAGTTTTTTCGTGTGATTTTTTTGTGATTTTGTGATTTTTTTTTTCGAGGTTCTTGATTACTTTTAGAAAATATTTTTGCATAAGTCTTTTACCTATACATTTGACTATACACTGTATTTTTTTTGGAATTGTAATAAGTAGCAATACGGCTAACTCTGCGACGAAAAACAGGTCGTTTTTACGGTGCCCCTTTAGCCGCGCCTTAGTTGGAATGAGGAAAATCTCGTGAGGAAAGTTTTAAGAAATGTGATGCGGAGGAATTAGGAAAATGTCATGAGGAAAGTTTTTATGAAATTGGATTATTATGGATATGGAAGAGTAGAGGGAGATAAAAGAAACGATCGATGAGCTGTCTGAAGGATGATATGGCATGAAAGGAGGTGCCTGAAGGAGTTGCGAGTATAAGAGAAGTATTCAACAAGAAGAGATGCTGCGGCACCGACCCCTATTAAATTGGAATAAGGGCAAATTATTGATGATGATGGATGACTAAGCACAGGTCTTATAGTAGCAAAGAACTAAGTGATCAACTGAGTTTTCCGACCTATCCAGACCACTTGACTGATTAGTTTACACGGTAAAAATGTCTATGTCAACAAATAAGCTTAGGAAGAGTACCGATAGGCGGGTTATTTATCAAAATATGCCAAAATGACTAGCTATAACAAACTAGAGTCAACAAGACGCGGTTAGTCCCCCAAACTTTGTTGTAAAGGTCAGTTAGTATGAAAGTTTTACATAATATAACCACCTGTTAACAAAGAACATTATTTAGTTTAAAACGAGGTTTATATAATAGGTGTGCCCTCCATTACTAAAA
This sequence comes from Diarsia mendica, assembly GCA_949316265.1. Lineage (NCBI taxonomy): Eukaryota > Metazoa > Arthropoda > Insecta > Lepidoptera > Noctuidae > Diarsia > Diarsia mendica. The sequence continues at coordinate 20,357,453 of OX438897.1, forward strand.
TGTTGAATATCTCTGTGCGAGCAACTGTCATTAGTAAGTACGATTTTGGGTTGGCCGTGGAGTGTTGTCAAATGAGGACAGTGTTCAGGGTTAAGGGTAAACAAGCCAACGGCACGAACTAGTTGGTGGGCGGGGCTAAAATGCATGCTATTTCACCCGACATCACGAGCGAAATGCATAGAGCGAAAGAGACACAACTAAAACGGGCGCGCGATTGTTTCTATGCAGACCTTTGGTATACTTGGTTTCATGAAAAATCTATTGAATGTATCTGTTCAAAATCAAATTATTTAAATTTTTTAATAACTAATCTATGTCCGTATGGTTTCACTTTTTTCTTTTTCATACTATATACGTTACTTATTTACGCCCAAAGATGAGTTAAATTAGTGCTAAAATATGAAAGTTTTGACGTTCATAACTTCCAAATCAATATTTTTTTTTCCAATTCTGCTTCCATACAGACCTAGATAATGATAAGACCAGTTGATACAATTTTTAATTTTGAACCTACACCGTCAAACAGAGGAGTAATCACTTTCGTAAGTTTGTATGGAAGAATGACTGGCTTGTTCAACCTTAAGTACTTTTTTTAAATTTATTTTAATTTTTTTTCTTTTACCTACCTATCTTTCAAGTTCATCTGAACAACACCTTCCAAAACAGTTTTTAAGATTTCATTCACCTCTTTTTATTTTAATATTTATGTACACACAGTAGGCAAAACGGGAAGATATACACTGCTTATTTCTAAAGAAATGTCTGCCAGCAGACCTGCGAAAGGAGAAATCAAAAAGAATGAAGACTATAGCGTGTGAGAAAATGAAGAGAAAAAACTAAATAAATACCTCTAGACATAATAAACCATTCCCTGTTCGTTTTGTGAAACAATCTTCTTTTTAAAACCACTTCAGACATTAGTCTTTATTAAAACATCACTATAAATGATGATAATCCTTTCCCGGAACGTTTATCCGTTTATTTGTTCACGTCTGTTTAATCCAGCAATAAATAAATCTAATATCAGACTGAGTAGTGCGTTTCTAAGATTAACAACAGGAAAAACAAGACAAGGAGATTTTAATGTATTTTGTTGTCTTGAAACTGGCTGTTCGTGGCTTGGTGAAAAGATTGACCAGACATGGTCGTAGCGACACTGATTGTTCCAGGTTCGCTGGACCCACATAAGTGTCATCATTCCTACAACCCTTTTTCAACCTTACTAATGTTATAAAGGCGAAAGTTTATGAGGATGGATGGATGAATGTTTGTCACTCGTTCAAGCAAAAACTACCAAAGGAAATTGAGTGTGTAACACACAGATAGTTTGCAACCTGAGAACCTAACGCATAGGACATGGGACAGCGCACTCTATACGGGCGAAGCCGCGTGCATCAGCTAGTACTCCATATTTGTTGCGCGTTTGTTGTCTAAAATCGTTCTCGAATCTCGATCACTCTTGCTCCATTCTCACGAACGTGCGGCGAAGCGTTTCGCAGTGTTCAATGAATGAAAATTGAATGAATGAATGACCTGTGCTCCGCTGACCGCAGTTTTGAAAGTAGGACGCCGCAACCGCGTTTATACCGAAAACATCAGTCGGTACGCGGCGGTTTCGACAACGTTTCACAGAAATAGTTCACGTGCATTTTAAGTCGACGTTGGTTGCAGAAGTCACGGTCGCTGCCCACATTTCATACGTTTACAGAATATCATAACATCATGCATGCAATCCTCGAAGGGTTAGGCTGGTGTACCTAATAGTTATGCTGCCAATCTGCCATGCTATGTCCATATTATTGCGGCGAGCCTATTGCCATGAACCGAGCATTTGTGCTCGGTTTATGGCCACAGTCAGTGGGTGCTGATCCTTGATAGGAAACTCGATAATACTGCCCGACTTGAGAATCGAACCCAGGACCTCATACTCAGCAATCGTATTCGCGATCACAAGACCAATGGGGCAGTTCCAAACCCATAACAACCATATTTTCATAAATACAAAAGGTGTTTTGCCCTTGTTTGCTTACGTGATCCCGTGTGGGCCCTATGTTATGTTTTGTATTTCATTTGAGCTTATCAAATGAATGCGGTTTCCTACCGCATGCAAATGAATATAAACGAAATGTACTGAAATATATGTAAATTGGTATAAATCCGACATCTCTTATACAGGTACGGTTTGTTTGTCACGTTTTCAGGGGACGGATTAAATTTTAAATTGGAAATATTTTGTTTTGTTTAGCTTTATTGAAAACGCATAAAGTGGTATAAAACGGAATGGCTTTGTTTACTCGTCGCGGTGTCACAACCAGTTTATTATTCATGCGCTTGTTCCCGCCAAATGAACGTTTCTTGTAAAGTCATCCTCTTTATATGATCCGCTCGACGCTCGGGATTTCTTCACAGCGTCAACTTAAAGTAGTAAACGAACTAAGATTGCCAATAAAAGTCCTCTTGGCCCTATCTTAAGTTCATTAAAACCCAAGATTCAAGTGACCTGAAACCTTATTATCATTTTGGTATCTTACACAATCTAAAAATATTTCAAACCGAATTTTCTCGAAAATCTCTTTAACTATCATGAAAAGCCTTCTTCAAATTAGAAGGAAAAGCTTGTTTAATGTTCAGATTTAATAACACGAGTGCAAATGTTTGCCGGATTTGTTGTTCAAACCTAATATATTTTATCTCTGAAATATTTACTTGACAAACAACTAACGAGTCACAATATTTACAAAAGCAACAACGATATACGGGAGGGGGCTGTCATCATTAAAGCTGATGCTAATGAAGATGATGAACCTCATAGGAATATTTTTCTAGAATAGAATGTACTGGCTACTAGCTGCCCGCAACCTTCGTCTGCATGATTTTATTTTAAAAATATTACTTTCCTATTTGAATCGAATTTTTTCAAAGGTTTTTTTGCGCGGAATTTAACTACTACGTTACTCCTTGCGACATCAGCTATCTGCAAAAAGTCCCGTCAATGCCGATTTTCGTTTACCGTGTGTTCTCTCATATGCGTTTCGAATGCAGGTACAGGACGTTTATCCTCCAATCAAATAAATGTTTCCTGCCATAGGTGTTAAATTCTTCTCCCACGACCACAGGTAGAAAGAAATACTTTCATAAATCATTTCGTGATATAGCCAGCAACAAGGCATGTTTACAGGCTTTAGTTATCAAATAAAAAATCATTCATTTTAACGAGGCTGAAAATTAGCATTATAATTAGCTCTATATTATTATGTATAATACTGGTCCCCAAAGTGGCGTTTTGGGAAGCTGTCCTTGTGTGAGTGAGTCAATGAAAAGTAAATCACTACATAGTATAAAATAAAGTCGCTTTCTCTGTCCCTATGTCCCTTTGTAGGCTTAAATCTTTAAAACTTCGCAACGGATTTTGATGCGGTTTTTTTTTTAATAGATAGAGTGATTCAAGAGGAAGGTTTTAATACATTTTTTGCACCCGTGCGAAGCCGGGGCGGGTCACTAGTAAATACTAAAACATGACTGTTTCTATTTCCAGAGCACCTGAGATCCTGATGGGCGCGAACCACTACACAGCTGCGGTAGACGTGTGGTCGGTGGGCTGCATATTCGGAGAACTGCTCGGCAGAAGGATTCTCTTCCAGGCGCAGAGTCCGGTACAACAGGTATGTCGTATTTCACACAGATAGTGGAAGAAAACTTCTTGATAGGTACCGAGTATTTTTTTATTTCTCTACAAAGATATTATATGGGCGTACTTACAAATTAAGTGCTATTCCACACCAATCATGACTGACACTTCGAACAAAAAGGATGCACTGAAGACGAGGCGGGTATGGTCCAAGACCTTAGACTGCCCCTTAAGGGCGAAGAAAAAAAAATCCAATCATGACAGTCCCAGCTCTTGGACGCCTTTCAGATGTGCTGGTCTCGTTCAGTTCAGTTTCCTTGATGGAGTTCGCTCAAGTTACTTACATAGAGCACTTAAGTTCCAAAAAGAGATTTGCAAAGTTTTGCCGGATTCACATGTTAATGTGGTGGCAAGTTGTGACCACTCGCCATCTGTTGCGTATTCAATCTATTCCTTTACAAAGGGAAAGAGCGTGTAAAGCTCATTGTAGATGGCGCGACCATAGCATATAAAGTGACATTAGCTAGCAGATTTAGATTTTCAACAAATGGCGATGCTTGGGACCAGCTAAGTTATCGCCATTAGTTTTACCCTTACAACCTCCATTGGCAGGTTCACATTATTCTCGTGGTTTGTGTTGTGCTTGTGAGCGTCACGTCAAATGATTGTATAACACACAAAATTTGTGCTACACAACACACAACAACACGTAGCCTGCTGTAACCCCACTACCCCTTTGCTAAAAACCTTAAGAAAAAAACGACAAAAGGCTTCGAAAATGTGAGTGAAGAAACAAAGGTATAATTAATTTCTTCCTGTTAGAAGTTTTACCAAAAACACGTAATATTTCGCCAGCATTCACTTTTAATAAAACCATGGAGTTTCTTTGGCCTCCTTTCTGGCAAACGTAACTTTTAATGGCGGTCGACCAACACAATGAAAGGTGTTATAATTTACGAAATAATTAAAGCCATTTCTGCGAATTCGTTAGGGCAAAGTCGCAGAGCAGGAATTTCGCTTGGGTGAGTAGCGTAGTTGAAACAAAATTTCTAATTAGTCAAAGAAGGCGCCATTAGTCAAAACACCGTGACGAAACCGGCTTGTCTTAGAACCAAGAACATGTCTTCATCTACCAAACCGCACTGGGCCCATTTCGTCATCATCATCATTTCAGCCGAAAGACGTCCAGTGCTGGACATAGGCCTCCCCTAAGTGTCGCCACATTGCCCGGTCCAATGGGTCCATTATAAGCTGATTATGCACATCAATGGTAGTATTTGACTGGTTGGCCCTTTCGATGGTTGAATACTACTTACAGTCTGTCTCCATCTTCAAATGCTATAACATCTCGGTTAATTATTCCAGCTGGAGTTGATAACAGAGCTGCTGGGTACGCCGTCGCTAGAGGACATGCGGCACGCGTGTGCCGGTGCACGCGCTCACATGCTGCGCCGCGCGCCGCGCCCACCCGCGCTCGCTGCGCTCTACACGCTGTCCGTGCAGGCTACGCATGAGGCCGTACATCTGCTCGCACAGGTAACTGAACTGACTAATGTATAATATTAAGTAATAAGGACAACCCTTGAAGCCTTGATCTTGAGCTTTCACCTTTTAGACATAAATTAAGTGTGTTGTAATATGTATTGGAGAACTAGATACGCTCATTTTTATCTATTTTTTTTTGCATTACATTAGCGTTCGTCACAGGAACTGCTGGAGGCTACTGAAAGTGCCGAACTCGTCGCCAAATTTTGGGCCGACTCAATTTGAATTGTCATCGACACGCTAAGAAGAAGAACGTTCGTCTGGTAATGTTTTAGGGCGGTATCTCCCTAAAGGTGGTCCCTTTCTTTTATTGAGAGGATGAGATGTCTCAGCACAGGGGAATTTTTGTGTATTTATTATATGTATGTGACTGTTTTTTGTAATTGTATTTTTAGGTACTAACAATTGTGCTTCTATTTCTTATTCTTCTTGTTGTTGTTGTATATTTTCCCCTTTCACTTGAAGCGCATCGGGTTCAGCAAGTTTTTCCAGTGACCTGTCGCCAATGCATCCATCCCGAGTTGCTCCGCTGCGTGACATCTCGATCATCGCTTGCTAGATGCTATGATTGAGATGTCACGCAGTGGATTGACCGGATAAAACAACTTGAATTCAACAAGTAGTTACTAAAAATTTGAAGACTTGAGAAGCAAGGTGTGAAGTTGATGGAATACTAAAAATATATTGATTGTTGACATAAGCTGTCGAAAATTATGACAAACCTGTCGAAAGTCGTTGTGGCGCTGCTTGTCAAGAAAAAATTTAGTTGAAATGTCAAACTTGGTACATATATTTTAGTTCTACATGTCTAACTTCAGGGGCATCCGTGTATAGCAAATTGTTCCAGTGACCTGTCGCCAATTCATCCATCCCGAGTTGCTCCACTGCGTGTCATCTCGATCATGGCTTGCTCTAAATGCTATGATTGAGATGACACGCAGTGGATTGACCGGACTGACTACGAATCGATGACCTGTATTGAAAAATGAATTCAATCAAGAAATTGTTAATATTTTAAGACCTCGGTGAGTGTGTGAAGATAACGGAAAAGTCAAAAATATATCGACTGTTGACATAAGTTGTCGAAAACGTTACGTAAATTTTATTTGAAAGTTGTTGTGGTAATTGTGTGTAGTCGTTGTGGCGCTGCTTGTCAAGAAAAAATGTGTTCAACTTCAAATGTCAAACTTGGTACATATATTTTAGTTCTACATGTCTAACTTTAGGGGCATTCGTGTTCAGCAAGTTGTTCCAGTGAGCGGTCGCCAATTCATCCATCCCGAGTTGCTCCACTGCGTGTCATCTCGATCATGGCTTGCTAGACGCTATGATTGAGATGACACGCAGTGGATTGACCGGACTGACTACGGATCAAATACTGCATTAAAAAGTAATTCAACACATAGTTACTCAGAATTTGAAGACTTAAGAAGCAAGGTAAGTGTGTGAGGATGAACGAAAAGTCAAAATATATTGACTGGTGAAAAAAGCTGTCGGAAACCTTTGTCAAGTCTGTTGAAAGTCGTCGCACAGTATAACCACTTTAAGTGTGCAATTGAAGGTGGCGCTACTTTTTAAGAAAAAAAATATGTTGAAATGTCAAACTTGGTACATATGTTTTAGTTCTACATGTCAAACTTTAGGGGCATCCGTGTTCAGCAAGATGTTCCAGTGACCTGTCGTCAATTTATCCTGAGTTGCTCCGCTGCGTGTCATCTCGATCATGGCTTGCTAGACGCTATGATTGAGATGACACGCAGTGGATTGACCGGATTGACTACGGATCAGGTACTGTATTGAAGATGAATTCAAGAAAAAGTTACTCAAGATTTGAAGACCCTGGTGAGATAGAAAAGTCAAAAATGTGTTGACTGTTGACATAAGCTGTCGAAAACCGTATTTGACAGTACCGCGTTATATTTGGGGTGTGTTGGGAAATCATCAAATGAGGAGTCATTTGATGATTTCCCAACATATTAAGTGTGCAGTTAAAATAAAACAAATCTGTTTTTATGTTATGTGATTTTGTAGTATAAAATTTGAATACTTTTTACATTATTTGATATTTTATAAACAATCTTATCTAATGTTGACATGATTTATAATTATTGTTTTGGTACTTGCTTTTGAATTTCTTTTATGTATTAGTTTAAAAAAAACCTTTGATATTTTGTATGCCTTTTTTCGGGTCTCAGCTCGGATGTAATTTATTATAATATGTACATGTACCCTGGGTTTAGGAAATAATTGAATTTGAAGAGTTTGGTAGAAATGTACCTAAAGTACACACTTTTTGGCATATAATTTAAGTTTTTTGTAATAGGAGCGAGTCTATTGCTATCAACCGGATTTAATTACCATCTACCAGCTGTCACTGGGAAACCTTTGATGCTCAACAGTTTGTTCTACTTGGCAGTCAAACTCATAAATGCTTCTATCTATTTTTTATGTACTTACCTATCTATTTTTTATGTACCTTCCACATTCAGACACAAATGTAATTGGTTGTTGAATAAATAAATTAATGAATGAATGCGGTCGAGAATATTATAATACCATTAAAATGATGATTCCAGATGCTAGTGTTCGACCCGGCCAAGCGTATCTCCGTGGTGGACGCCCTGGCGCACCCGTACCTGGAGGAGGGACGCCTGCGCTACCACTCGTGCATGTGCAAGTGTTGCTACAGCGCGCCGCCCGCCGCGCGACACTACGCGCCCGAGCTGGAGCCCAGCGCCACCAGCGCCTTCCACGACGCCTGGGAGCGCAAGCTCACCTCCGTGCATCAGGTCAAAGGTATGCTAACCTCAAACACTGGTTTGCGATAAACGCTAAATCGTAACACACGATTGCTGACGATGCTTGAAGAGTTAGCAATCAGATGTATATCTGCCTATGAATTAGCTGTGTTAAATATCAATTACTTGGTGCCCTGACACAGTCAAACGACGTCTTGGAGAGCACGTTCATGTTACTTGTTATAATAACATGTTATGTTATATGATCTGTACGCACCTTAACACTCGACCAGTTATCTTCCTGAACACAAACAAGATTTTAGCACAAAATCAATTTGTATGTAGACGTAGTTGTTCGACTGAAGATGCAACTGTTGATCTAAGAGCATATCAGTTGAACACTTGATCATGGCAAAAAATGCATCAGCTTACTTTTTGATTTGTTCAAGGCCTTTGACTCTGTATCGGTGCCCATCCTTGTCGATAGACTTGAATCCATAGGCATAAGAGGTAACGTTCTGGATATTTGTGGCAGCTATTTTGAGGAACGCAGTCAGTCCATTAAGATGGGTTCTCTTGTTGGCAATAGACAGTTTGTCAGTTATGGTGTGCCCCAAGGCAGCGTACTAGGTTCAACATTATTCTTGATCTTCAATAACAACTTATGCGCGTTATCTCTGCCCCATACTAACTTTTTATTAGTATAGCGTCTAAAATACATTCTCGTCATCAATATTAATTTAAAAAAAATCAGATCTGCTGATTTATATTGCAAATTGAAGTTGAAATCCTACAATTCCAGTCTTCTTAATGATCGTGTTCGTGCTACACCTTTTACTTAACATTTCCCGCACGCAAATGTTTCAGAGGAGATACACAAGTTCATAGCGGAACAGCTGCAGACATCTCGGGTGCCACTGTGCATCAACCCACAGTCGGCGGCGTTCAAGAGCTTCGCAAGGTAAGGCGCCGCAACATCAACCAACCGCAACCAACCGCAACCAACCGACACTAGGTGATTTCTTTGCGATACGTAACCTAACACGCCTTAGCGACCACCCGCACCCATATGGGCCACGCCAATTAAAATCAAAACTCGTGCAGACAACACTGACATTAAATTCTTCTTGTTTCATTCGTGATTCGTCTCGAAGCGTCGTTTTAGCGCTGCAACTTGCACTGTAACCCCTAAAATGTTGCTTCTTTCTTCCAACCTATTATTTTGCGCGTTTTATATTTAGTAGTTTTTTTTTTGTAGATTTGAATGACATTTCCAAAGTTTCCAGTGTTGTCCGCACGCCTGGCGATGTTTACGATAATAAATCAGAGAAAGCAAACAGTCATCACAACTGAGTGTGGCACGGTGCGAGTCTGTTAGTGTGTGCACGTGTGTCGGTGTACAGTACGTGTACTATTGTACTAGTGTACTAGTGCGTGTACATAGCGCTAGGTGTCGCGTCGTGTCGCCGGCCGGTGGTCGCAGGAACATGTCGCATCCCTCCCCTCAGTCCCCTCACCCGTCCCGCCGCCGACTGTAGTATTGCGCGTAGGTAACAGTTGTGCAAACTTGTGTACAGTAACACTCACACACGGGTCGATTTTGCTAGAGCCCGACTTGTGCATGGGTTGTTTTACCTTTATATATTTCTTAAATAACGTTCCGTTTCGCTCCCCGCGCTCTGAGCGCTCTCCGTGTACATACGCCGCTGTTTTCGAGCAAAATCAACCCTCTTGAAATGGTGGTGTGTCCCGCTTCACTAGCACCGCTGTTCACTCCCGTACGGTAGTTTTAATTCTGCTTTTTTGTGTGTTTTGCGACAGCTCTAGGGCGGGTTCGAAAGCAAAAGTATGTTCCCCTTTCAAGACGGCTGCAAAATATCTACTGCTATCGCCCGTGATATTTCTGTGCGCCGCATAGCGTGGAGCCGAGTAAGCGTCCGCACGCATCCCTGTTGTGTCGCCCCTGGCGCCCGACGGACGACGCGCGACCGCAAACATGCCCAAACGCTCTAAACTTACACTACGCGCCCTTCCACCTTGCTAAACTTGTTAATAACTTTCATATTTCCACTCGATTCATAATTTTCTATTTTCGGAATCGACCCGGTGTCTGAGCAACAATAATGGCTTTTGATTCTACAAAATGTACAAATGTGGAGGGGCGCGCAATTGAGGCTTAGAGCATCTTCTAACCTTTATTGAGTTTAACTTTTAACTTTAGTGAGAGGCGATGTTGCCTTCGACCGTCGTCTCGTTTCAAAAGGGTTGATCGTTAGATAGTGCTCGCTCCGTCCTAACGGTTCGGTTGCAGTGCATGCGTTTGTGAAGGCTTCGCACTTGAGTTCGGTTCCTGTTTGTGTTTTTTTATCCCACTAAAATAATGAATAAAAATGCTGAAGCTGAAATAGAGCGAGAGTTACAAGCAACTGACTACAATATCGTTATATTTACTGTCTTTGATTTACCCAAAAAAGGGTTACGTATCCCACTTATTAACCGAACTCGAGTATGCGGCTTTAATTTCCTCAAAATCGACAAAAAACAGTAGTTTCGATTTTGACGAAACTTTTGTACGGAGGTTGAATTTTGTACGATTAGTGGGTTCTGTCAGCCCTAGCAGAAAAAAAATACGTCTTCAAATGTGAACTTTATGTCTTGCATGTAAGGTTGATATTGGGAGGTTAAGTTGTTTTCTGTTAGGGTTGCCTCGTAGTGCATGCGTAGTATGAGATGAGCACTGTGCCAAGCACATGGTTGTGGTGAATTTTCATTAATTTTTATTCAGTAGTTAATGTAGCGTTTGAATTGTGATGCAGTTTTGCTATAAGATTTCTCTTTTATTATCATAGATTTTGTTCAAAGATGATAAATGCATGTTGGTTTGTATGTTGGACTCATAGTTAAGATTGGCGAAGCAAGAATGGTAGACTCTTCACTAAAATAATATAACAACTGAATGCAGTCTCCAAACTTTTTTAAAACCGGATTCTTTTGTGTTTGCTCGTTCCATTGTCGAACTTATATCTGTCCTCATGACAAGTTTGGGGTCAAAAGAAGACCCGTTTAATATTAAAATAAAACATGTCTGTGTTTGACCATTTTATTAAAAGATATCTTCTCTTCCCGCTGATATAATTGACATAGAGATCATCAAAAATATTCCAATACGCGTTCAATTTATAATGTCCCCCATTTACTTCGCTATTTACTATAAATGAGTCCAGCTACACAAACCCGTGGCGTGGGTGTGGGTCCGCACATATAGCACTGTACTAACTGAGCCGAGTCTGTACCTGCAGCTCCACAGTGGCGCACCCCTCCGAGCTGCCGCCCTCGCCGCACCAGTGGGAATGACAGCAGACCAAGCGCGGCGCCGACAAGCGACGCGAGCGATAACACACTCTAACCTAACCGATGTAACGACCATTATGGACTGTTTGCTGTGTAGCAGGCGAGGTGATTCGTGATAACCGACTTTGTTGTAATGGGTGGAAGGTTTGTAATGGGCAAACTTGTGTTGAAGCAGTTAAGGTGGTGCGATAGTCGACTGTGTCGATTATGGATTGATGGTTTGAGGCGATTACGCTCCTGATTACACCTCTGATAAATGATATTTGACTTTATTGTCAGCAATGTAAGGTCGGTTATGGATTGGTGGTTTGGCGACTTTGTATGTTTTGTGACTTATAATTATACAGTTGATTCTGCTAATAAGGGCAACTTAATACCTTTGGGGAATAAATTAAAGTGATTATTGGTTTTGAAAATATTTAATTCACTAATCCGCTATAAAATGTAAATTTCATTAGTATTATTGAATTAGGTTGAGTAAAATAATAAATGAAACGTGATGTCTTTTTAAACGACTCTTTCTAAATATGTCAATATGGTACTTCAAAAACCAACTACAATTTGGCGATAGCCGTCTGTTTTGCTAGGAAAAAGCAAATTTTTATTAAATAACAACTGTTTTAAACTTAGCTGTATAAGTATATGAATAATGACTTCACATACGAATTTGCTATACCATCAAGGTAAAATCTCAACTGGAATTTGAACTCTTTTCCTTTAAACATTCGTGTCTATGTACAGTCAACATTCACTCTTATTTTAAAACAATACAGTTCAAATTCCAGTTGCAGTCCACACGTCACATAAGTCGGGGTTTCTCCCAAACTGTACTGTTTTGCTTTTATTTGACTTTATTATTGTGAATGTATAAAATTTTGGATTGTATAAATACCGCACCATACCTCATTGCTATAACTAGAAGGCATTAAAAACTTACGCGCATTGTATTTGTATACCTTGTGGAGATTTCATATTAATAATGGGTAGACATTTTGAAAATTAGTTGTAAGAACTAATTGAATTGGCAATATAATAATAATATCTAATATTACAGACATGCTTTCTAAATTAAGGTACTTTGGCTACCAAGAAATTTTACTAAAATTTGTAAATTGTAAAAAAAAAAATGTCCCCTACCCAATTTCAAAACGTGCATTTGTTATATCTCCACAAAAGCGCATTTTTGACGCAGAAAAAGCAAAACAGCGTACCAAAAACTTATTCATTTCTGATGTTGTATGTAACGTAGCGTGTAGTATAGTATAGTTGGCTGGTATATTGTGAATATAATCGATAAGGGAAAAGCTAAGAAAGCTAAGGATCGGGAAAAGATAAAAATGTTGATAGCAACAGGATTTTATACAACGAAACGTCGCCCGCGCGGCAGAACGTAGATGGAAAGGTTTTGGGGAATGATAAGCAGATAAATGATGGTTAGGAGTGGTAAATGAAAGAGAGGTAGGGTCGATGACCTAAGTAGGCGCGCGAGTTGAATGCAGAGCATTTTTGATGACACTGAATAAATTACTATATCAGTATTGCTTTTAAGTATACAATTTGACGCAGAGAAATTGTCTCCTTGCGTGTGCTCGAGTTGCCAATTTTATACTTAGAGGCGGTATTGATAACATCCTTTATTCAGTGACATCAAAAAAGTGTCCGGGGATTTTTCCGCTTGGTGGAAATGGACTCTTAGAAGTATGATAAATGTAAGGACAGTGAGTGCGGGGAGGTCCCCCCCCCTCACGTTGCAGCAACTCGCTCGCACTACCTCGGCACGTGTATACAGTAAAGAGACGCTTCACGTAGTACTAGCTTATGTTTCATTTATCTCCGCGATTCCATGTAACTGTAAGTGTGACGTAGTCTCAATGTGTGCCTGATTGTGTTTCGTACGGACGTTGCAAGCAATAAACGTTGCAATATTATATAAACGCGTATTGACGTTTCTTTCTTTTATAACTACGGATTTATTGATTGATATAATTTGTGTTCTCTTTTAATCTTATTTTTAGGATGGCTACAGATGATAGTTTCATACTTAAAAACAGATTACAGTTGTGAAAACACGAATCTCTTGCAAACTATCGTCTGTAGGCAGCCTATTTGTGTATTATAATTACTAAGCTTAATCGTTAACACCATTGTATGTAACATGGACTGAACATTTTTACATAGTTAGGTTAGAATAGTACTAGATATATAAAACTACTAATTTACTCGATGCAATGAATATAAATAGTAAATAAAAAAACGTATGAGTAATATTCACATACGATCATTGCAGTAGTGAGATATTTTATAGCAAAGTGTTTGTAAATGTAATGAATACATGTGTATTTCACGCATTTAATAGTTATATTAGAGGTTTGACATTATTGTAATGGGATGTGTTAGTGTGCGTGAGTTATGTCGTTTTGTCTAAATATTGGCATTGGTAATCTTATATAATGTACTCTACGAGGCGGGAATGGAATCTTGCAGTATCTTATGAACTTAAATAGCAAGTTTTTGTGTAATAGCTATTTTGCCCCATACTAAGGCTGCCTGTCCACTGAAGCGGAGCGAGGCTGCGGAGCGTAGAAACGGAGAAATATTAGCCAATAACATTGTACACTGGAACAGAGGGCAGATTTTATGCAATCCTATTGGTCAATATTTCTCTGCTTCTCCGCTCCGCAGTCTCGCTCCGCTGCAGTGGACAGGCAGCCTTAAAGTGTAGCAAAGTCATCATTCTTCCGATGCAGAGAAATGTGATGACTTATATCTTTCTTACATAGGATCATTGATGTCTAAAATATGGCTCTATATACTGTTCTCAAGTAACAAGAATCCGTTAGGTTCCATACCCTCCTCGTATCATCCAAAATTGATGTTTCCATTTAATTTGTAATGTAAGTAGTCTTACTACTGTATCACGCTGCTAACATATAATCTAGCATAGAGAAACTTTGTGTGAATGTCGCCGAGACGTCGTAGCCTTAAAACTAGTTCAAAACTATATAAAAGATAAAACATAAAAAAACGTTGTAAATAAATGCATAGTATTAAATGTTAGTCTAGTATGGTACGGGATGTAACCGATATAGCAAGATTAGCAAGCCCAAAACAGGTAGGTTGGTCTCACCACAGACCGCTCCGCGACCTATATCTCCTTTTCTTTCAATAGAGGGTAGTCAGATATTGTAGTGACATATTTACAGTTTAGTAGTAAAGATTGTATATAGTTATGTGGTCGGGCAGCGGTTTGTGTGAGACTTTGATGGTACAAAGGAGGAGCGCTCGATATTGCGTTGGTTTTAGCTGCCGCACACTCTTTCATATCTTTTATTTCTCAAACTTCAGTCAACTTTACGAGTTCATGTCAACGTGACCGCGACCTCTGATAAACGGAAATCATTCCTGTGTCGTGATTAGCTAATCGTGTGTGTTGTTCGGAGCTGTTTGAACAGTCGATCAGTTGTTTCATTTCATGTCGCCTCAACATTGGTTTTTTGTTTTCAATCAATCTATAATTCCCAAGTTAACATGTGATTCGACAACTAGTCTACTGGTACTGATTAAGTCAACATCAACAACCAGACTAATGCCCGGTTTCTGAGGCACTTTATCTGTGGTTTATCTATTCAAATGTACGCATATGAATATATAATATAATAAACCACAAATAAAGTGCCTCAGAAACCGGGCATAAGTCAACCAGACTTTCTGAAACGTCAAAAGGGACAAAAGCGGAAAGATGTTACACGTAAATGGGAATAACCTGTTTACCTTTGCATTCCCTCCCCTAAGGTTCGACCACGACCCTGTGTATTTTGAAAATAAGCAACGTCGCAAAAATCTGACAAATATTTCGCTGATTTTAAGAATTTCTTTAATACACATTCCTAAATATAAACGGAATATCGCTCTGTATTTAAATAAATTGCAATAACTAAAAATTTCCTTTCATGATTATGATGTCTTCAATACTCGACAGCTAAAACCACGCAACAGAGCCCCGACGGACCCACCTTGCCTTATCTCAGATAACTGTCACTGTGATCCGTAACGCGTAGTTTTTGAACACCCCCCCACTCCCCCTACACCCCTCAACCCTCTCACCCCCTCGTGTACGTGTACAATGTACTGTATATATTATAATATACAAGTGCTCGATAGATCATTATTATTATCGTCATTGGTTTATTAGAAATTTGCTTAATTATATAAACTGCTGTATACTATGTGTCCTCCGATAAGAAAAGACGTTTGATTGTATGTAAATAGGGATATGATATGTAGGCGAGTATTGTTAGGTTGGAGTGCTCAGTTGTGAGTGCCGGATGATGGTATACTACTGGCTGTATTGAAATAAATAAATTCCTTATCACCCTTAAACAGCTTACAAAAAGTAAGAGCCTTGCTCCAGAGCTAGGTAAGTGTATATGTCTGTATTTCACGAGCCAAAATCAGTGAGTATCTTTGATTGACTGGTGAACAAATACATTACACTACAACAATACACTTCAATGGTTACCCATTGTGTAACTCTCACTGTACTGTCAATCTTATAAGAGGCGGTGTGACAGACACTCTATAACTTATTGGCAATATTTTTAACGATAGTAAAAATTCTAAAATTTTATCGAAAGCCAGGTTGTAAATTCGATGATAAGAACCATCTTTTTATACCTGACTATCAAATTGATAATTGATGTATTTCATCCGTACTTGCACTGTCACCCCGACGGAGGATACACGGGCGTGCGACTAGTACGCAGTATGCGGCGCCTAAACGAACACGCTTCTTATTTTATGTAATTGTACGTATTGCGTTTCCAGACTTTCAGAGATCTCGTATTATTTTAAGTTTTAAGTACACGACTGTTCATTTTACACACAAGTGATCTTTAGTTGTAGGACGTCACGTTTGTATTCTACTTTGTACTGCGGCCAGTCAGCCAAGGCTTTTCTCTTAATTTTAAGTGATCGCACACTCGAATGCTCCCGCGCACGTGGAGATATTCACTCTTTATGTTTTCATGTAAATATTAGTGGTAATGCGGTAAGACTCTTAGGTTTCGTGTTAACAATTAGATCGACTCAGTTCTTAGTTTGTGTTCAGTAATCCCACATTAATTTTGTATTTTAATTTCCACAATATATAAAAAAGTAAAAAAAAAACAAAATAATATGAGAAAATAATTGTATTCTACGTTTTATAGTTATGACATTTGATTTAATTACTATTATTACCAGTCGTAATGTAAATAGATACTTTGTGCACTGATAGTCGTGTTTAAGTTAACTTTAGATAATAATATCAAATGGCTGTATCGATTCTCTTTATGTAAAGCCCAAGACACAACATTCACTATAAGACTTAGTAGAGATGTTTACTTTGCGGTATTGTCCTCTTACATTTTGTAATGTGTATAATGGTTTATGTTAACATGTCACGATGGACGTTAGTATTGTGATTTAGTTTGTTCTCATGTACAGCGACCCAGGAACGTAATTGTAAATGTAAATATTAATGATATATGTTTCTGTCGTGTACTGAGTTAGTTGCATTTTACCATTGTTGCGAACTGCCAAAACTATTGTAATAATTTTGTAGCGTGATACGCCATTGCACCACATTAGTAACTCTGTCACACAATATAGAAGAACCTTACAAATGTGATGTATGTCAAAAATAGAGCGAAAGTAATCTTTCATTTTTTTTTTCAATTACTTTATTAAGTATTTGTAATGCATAGTACCTGTTTGCTCAAATTGCTATAAATATTATCTGTACACAGAATTTTTGTCTTATTTTTACTTGATCCTTTTATATAGCTTTGTATACCTAAATAAATGATTGTCTAGTGTGCAGTTAGTAGTGTGGTGAGTGGCGTATGCGTAGCTCGCGAGCCGGGTAGATGAGGACCGGCTGGCGACACTGTGTAACAATAAACTACTGCATAATTATATACGAGACTTTTATTTCAACCTTATTATTCAAACTACCCTTCGGATAAGACAAGGCATATAACTGTATGGTTCTTTCAGCAGTCTGAACTAACGCAGTTTGGTTTTAAACACCAATTTCTTTGACAATGAAAATCCATAACTCCATATCCATAACTGGCAGACTGCCTAGTTGGTCTAGCCGGCAAAAAGAGGGCTATTGCAGAGCGACCTTGAGTTCGGTTTCCAGATCAGACAATGTGGTACTCATTGGCTTTTTTACAATTCTTTATCCTATTTGTGCCCTGTTGATAATAGTCTCGCCCCCCACTACATGGTACTTTATATACACCCGTTTGCAATGAGGAGACTCTTATACAAAGATTTTTGGATTGAAAATCCTCTGGACAGCCGTTAGGGAATGTAATAATTATGTGAACTAAGCCTTACTGTTCTTCCGTGAGTCACACCTGTGCGATGCATGGATACTATGGATAGACTTTACATTGACCATAACCTTGACCAGTAGAAGTCTGACACTCCCTTTCGCTCTGCCCAAGAGCTGGAGGGGCGATTTGATGATTTTCAACCAACCAAAAAGAAAAAAAAGGGAGTGCATCTTTTTACAATTTACTGAAAGAAATAAGCAATTCTTCATCAGATACCTACCTAACATCTTTATAAATCGGTTAAAGTTATATGTCACGTCACAGATTATTCCAAAATCATGCATTGGAATAAGTCCAAAATATATTTGTTTACCGACAGAACTAGGGAATTTTATAAGTTCCGAGGAACAGCTTGTTATCAAGTGTAAATAACTATTTAATGTAAGTAGTTAACATATATTTATTTATTAATTCTAAATTAAATAATGGTATTTATAAATGTAAGACTATACTAAATATATTAACTAAACTAACCTAAAAAACAAACTAACTATAAAAGGGGCATCGAAAAACTCCTCCTCAACGCTGTCAGCAGGTAAAGTACCCAAGAGACTGGCAGCGTTGCCGCATTGTATGGCAACACTTATTATTTATTATATATTTATTTAAACTTTATGCACAAACGTGGTACATAGGCAGACTTAATGCCACAAGGCATCCAACTCCTCCTCTGACTTATCCTCTGGCCAAAGAAAAAGCCAGCCCTTGAGTCGGAGGAAGCGTATGTACCTAATATATAACAACCCCAACTGCAGCAATGGAGATAGCCCTTCAACTAACCCCACTTGAGCTGTACATACAGCAGGAGGCAGCTTTAGCAGCCATCAGGCTTATGCACTTGGGCATATGGGGCAAGAATCACACAAGTCCCCACGCAGGCATCCTGGACCGGGTGATTGAGTATCAACCTCTCATCGCTGCCCCGTGTGATAGGACACCTAACAAACCTATGTTCAACAAGAGCTATAGCATACAAACAACAGAGGAATTAAGAGATCAGTCAGGAGTCAATGAAGTACGCATCTACACAGATGGCTCCAAAACTCAAAACGGCTCAGGGGCTGGCGTACACTCCCTAGACCTCAACATTAACTTTCACCTACCACTAGGCGAACACAGCTCGATATTCCAATGCGAGTGTGTCGCCCTAACACAAGCTGCAACAGCCGTAAAGCGTCTTAAGATTCACGGCCACGCAATCAGATTTGTAACTGATAGCCTGTCTGTGCTTAAAGCCCTAGATAACAAACAAACTAACAGTAAATTATTATTTGAATGTCACCTCGCCCTGGAGAGTATATCGCTGTCCAACAGTATTACCCTCCAGTGGATTAAGGGGCACAGTGAATCCCTGGGAAATGACGCCGCAGACGAACTTGCTAAGAGAGGGTCCGAGATGGCAGTGCTTGGCCCGTACCCACTCCTTCCCTTACCTTTCTCACAGTTCCGTACATGGGTTCGCCAGAGATCAACTGAACTCCATAACAGCAAATGGTCACGGTCTACAGACTGCAGACAGTCAAAAATGGCGATGCCAAGTCTACATCCGCGGCTAACAAAACGACTGCTTAGCCTAAGTAAAAATAACCTTAGAATAATAATAGGGACAATAACGGGCCATTGCCCCCTCAATAAACATCTTTTTACCATAGGCGCCACGGACAGCCCACTCTGCAGGGGCTGCTTTGATGCCGAAGAATCAGCCGCCCACGTCATCCTGGAATGCGAGGTCGTGGCTACTCAACGCAGACAAATCCTCGGAACGGTGAGGTCGCTCCGCGAAGCCTGTGAAGCTCCCAGGAAACTTCTGTGCTTCTGGGCGGAGCTAGGCTGGCTATCTTAGCCAGGACACCTACGCACAACGGACCGATCAAGAGTCTAAGTGCGGAAAACGGAGTCCCCACTCTACTCTACTCTACTCTACCTAATATATATATTTAAATAACTTAGGTAATTAAGATAGTGTAGCTATTTAATAATGTTAGCTACACTATCTTAATTACTTAACCTTAAGTAGGTAATTAAGATAGTTGTAGCTCTAAAAGGGATACGCAAGTGCATATCCCTCTAAAAGTACTTATCGGTGGTCAGACATTGTTGTATAGTTGCGGCCGTCTGCCAAGATGGGGACATACGCGATTTTTGTGCTCTGTGTTATATTGTGTAAGTGTTTTTAATTTCATTAATTAATTAAATACTAAATAATGAACGTGTTATTACACAAAGTTGTTCGTAAGTCGAAGCCGCCACCACTGGGCCACCGCTGCTGATTAATTATTGCGATAGTAATAATAAATCAATTTGTCGGTTATTTTATCATACAATGTCAATTCTAAAAATAATTGAGCAGTCCAATAACTGAATGAGCGGGTTAGCGTTTCCGTCGACCTGCTGACGAAAACGCTAACCCTAGACAGTCGACTTCGGGGGCACCCCGAGGTTCGGTTAGTTAGGTCCATTTATACCCTGTAGACAGAAAAAGGAGCCCCGCATAGCGGGGCTCCGTCGACCTGCTGACGGAAATGCTAACCCTAGTAGACGGTCGACGTCGGAGGCACCCAAATTCCACCTTTTTATTACTGCCCACACGTAACCGCTAGTTCAATAAATTGTTACCGCCCATTTAATTATTTTCCTGCTCAATTATAATTATATTCACTGATCCCTTTCATTATTTTTATTATCCATTTCTGTTTACTTTAGACCTGTTAGTTTTAACTGCTGAACTAGTTATTAAACGTGCCATTTATATTTTTAACTTTAACCGCTATTTACAACTGCCTCTTCAAATCAGTTCCAATATTTAACCGTTCAGTTAGGTGTTGTTTAGTGATCCTGTTTTAAATATCAAAAAATAACAGTCGATTGTTCATTTCTAACAACCAAAAATAATTCAGAGGGTTCTATTTCCCCCCGTCGGGGCTGTGGTTTGTCGAAAGGTTAACGCGGCTCCGACACAAGGGCGAAGAAGGAACATGGGTTTGGTTTTTAGTCAGTAGAAGTCTGACACTCCCCTTCGCTCTGCCCAAGAGCGGGGGGGGTTATTCGATGATTTTCCACCCACAAAAAAAAAATCCTATGAGTTCGTCGTCGTTGTTCCAATCAGTTTTATTTTTTTTAAACAAAGAATGAATAAATCAAAAAAATGCACATCTAAGTACCTATTCTTCTATATCTATATATATATTATATTATTATTATATTATACTTAAAATAAAACAGTAAAAAAACTGTGTCTGTATGTAATATATTCAATAATATATTAAAAAAAAAATTATTGAGGGGGGTTTAGAAACAGTAATAGAGCACGAATCGAAAAAAAAAAGTCTGTCTGTTTGTCTGTGTGTCTGTTTGTCTGTTTGTTTGTACACGCTAATCTTCGGAACTACTCGACGGATTTGAATGGTTCTTTTTTGTTGTATAGATATTATGTCTGGCCAACATATAGGCTATAATTTATCTTGAAAACTTGAATACCTGATGCAGAACCGCAACAGACCAGCTTAACTATAAGAGATACAAAAATGGTACCATAGCAGAAATTGTTCCACGTGATGAGCATTTTCTGCAAAGAGAATAAATTCGAAGATCTGGAACACCTGATGGGGAACTCCAAGAGCCCAGCTACACTATAACAGACCTATATAGGAATGACGTCTTAGCAAGAATTGTTCAGCCTGATGAGCACTCTCTGTTGTCGTATAAAATTTCAAGATCAGGAACAGCTGATGTGGAAATCAAAGCTATCACTAATTTCACTGTCACTCAATCAACGAGACAGTCACTCATTAAAATTTCTACGTGAACGAAGTCGCGGGCATCAGCTAGTATGTACTTATTACTGTAGGTAATGAAAGATATACATATTAGATAAATACACTTCTGTTGACACATTAGGTGCCTTCCTACACCAACAAAGCTACCAAGTTAAATAATAAACTAAAACTAATTAATACTTATCGCCACAACAAATTAATAAATGATAACATCTCAGAGAAAATACTAAGTAAGTACCTACTATAAAAGTCATGAACGAAGGCAGGCTTATTCCTAGGAGCTCAAAATCTATTGTTCTCCAAACAATTTCTCTCCGTACATTGATTTCCGACAGCTCCATATAATAAAATACTAAAAAAAATCCCAGCGGCTCCAAACCAAATTGAGTAAGGTCAACAAAACACAAATTGCTCCCATCAATGTTATAATTGCGTGGTAAGTAGTTTCAGTACATAGGCAGTCACAAATCAATCTTAGCCAAGTATGTACTTACACCTATTGTAAAATTAAAAAGAATAATCTCACAATGCATTTTATGGCACACAAGGACGGCACGGTTGGCGCAGTGGCTGAGCGATTGGACTGCTGCGCTGCGTGTCGCGGGTTCGATCCCCGCACCGAACAAATATTTGTATGCCCTACATTTAGTTATTCCGGGTCTGGGTATTTGTGTATGTGAGTTTCAATGTTTGTAAACGCACCCACGATACAGGAGAAATTCCTAGTGTGGGGCAACGTTTTAAAAAAAAAAAATATGAAGTTAAACAATTAAAAATTACAGTCTTCTCATTTGAAATGACCATAATCTAATCTATTAAATTAAATCTATTTACTACCTGGAGGTCAGAAACATGAAGGAAGTACCTATTGTGTATTGTAACACTACTACTTTACCATTCTGGCCTTCTGGTAGTTTATGAGACTTTACTATTAGACCAGTGCCGAAGCCTTCAAAAATGGTAAAAAATGAAAAAAAATTACAGTAGGATGAAACCCAATGGAAAAAGTAGAGAATATAACAAAAATTAAAGGAAAAACAAATTACGGTCGATATGAGGTCGGGAAGTGGGGGTGGGGGGGTTTTTAAGGGGGGAAAGCGGTTTATCTCGATTTTCGGCAAAACTACAAGTCCTATGGAAAAAAATGTAATGGCAAAGTTGTAGAGAATAAAAAGATCTACAACTTTGATTTTTACACTTTTTTCACAATACATAATCTCAAAATTTAGGTGAAAAATTCAAAAAACCAAGTTTTTGGTTTTTTATTTAATCTTTTTCAGAAAAAAATTTTTTTTCTACGAAATTTGGTGAAAACTTACCTTATTATGTCCCAAATACACTGTAATTTATTTGATTTAAAATATTTATTTTTTCGACTTATTTTAACTTAATATCAAAAAAGCACCCTAATTTTCAATCGAAAATTCTGACGTCAAAATATCAGCTTTTTTTAAAAAGTCGGTGGGCGTTGTGTTCCTTATAATCTCTACTTTCTGATGATGTAAAAAAAAATATACATTGCAATGGTAAATTTTCTCAGAAAATGCAAAATCAGCTGCTGCGAAATAACAGGTAGTGTAAAAACTGCATGGTATACTAAGCATATAGATTCGATGGCTATTCCATCATCAGTCTATAATGTTCCCACTGCAGGGACTCAGGTCTCCTCTCTAGGAGAGGGATGGACTAATAGGTAATCTACCATGCCAGTGTGGGTTGGTAGATGTCACATGTCTTCGATAATTTTTTTTATTCTACGGCATGCGGGTTTCCTCACGATGTTTTCCTTCACCCTTTTTGAGAGCAGTGGTGATGAAATAAATTACACAAAGTAATGTACCTGACTGGGTTCGAACCCACGACTTACTGTTTGTAAGTCGGGGCCGCCATCACTAGGCCACCGCTGCTCTCGCTCGGCTCCCGCTGACCTACAAATAAGCAATTCAAATTGTATAATAGCTGTCAGAAGTTTGTTTATCTTGAAATACCACGCGAATACCTACTCCGTTTATCAAGAAACTTATAGAGTCCTATCCACATTAACATTGCAGCTTCAGCAGTAGCGGCTCCACCGAAGATCTCCAAACAATACCGCACAGATTACGTCTATAACAAGAAAACTGATGCATTCTACAAGTTCCACATAGAGACAGAAATGGAGCGGAATGCCGAGGAGCTGTGTGGTATAGAAGGTGCTCAGCTCATGATCCCGACCTCTCGCTATGATATCACGCAGCTGCATTCCATGTTTAAGCAGTTTCCAGATCTGGGAGACCATGTTTGGGTAGGAAATGGTGGTCAGACACACGAATCTTCTGAGGAGCAACCGATTATTGATTGTGAGTATGAAATAAGGTTCTAAGCTAAATGTTTATGGGTAGAGAAGGAGAGAAATGCCAAGAAAATATAGCTAGTCCTTGTTACAAAAGTATTAGAGTAAGATCCCAGAGCAATCAGACATAACTTATTTTCACACGGATGAAACCTGAAGTTTTCAGTAGCGTCTCGTGTGCCTTGAATACCTACGCGCTTTGTAGAACTTGCCGAGTGACACCTGGGCAGGTACCAGGTGAGAAAGGTAACTAAAAATAAGAATTATTTAACTTAAATTCACATGGCTGATTTTTATATAATGTCATGTAGAATATTATTATAAAGTAATATCATAAGTGTCAGACACTTTTGATGGACCAGAGCTTTTGTCAGACGCTTTTAAGCTTGGATTTTGGAGCGCCTGACCAATATAGCTACTATTTTCTACTCCCAGACTTTCCGTCGGCCGTATTGCTTAACAGACGCTTTAAATAATACTAAACTCCTAATGATTTAATACTTAAAGCTAATTGATCGGGATATTGCCATGCTATATTGGTCAGGCGCTCCAAAATCAAAGCTTAAAAGCGTCTGACAAAAGCTCTGGTCCATCAAAAGTGTCTGACACTTATGATATTACTTTAATATAATATTCTACATGACATATATAAAAATCAGCCATGTGAATTTAAGTTAAATAATTCTTATTTTTAGTCACCTTTTATCACCTGGTACCTGCCCAGGTGTCACTCAGCAAGTTCCACAAAGCGCGTAGGTATTCAAGGCACACGAGACGCTACTGAAAACTTCAGGTTTCATCCGTGTGAAAATAAGTTATGTCTGATTGCTCTAGGATCTTGGACTATATTTGCAATTAATAATATAATATAAGCAAGTGATCATTATAAAATACGCAGAGGCTCTTGAGGCGGTTTAGAAACTCAGACACTTGTGTATGGGGGTCATTAGACCTTACTGCCCACACGATAAGAAGAAGAATACGCACATGTATCATTGTACGTAGTACATTATACCTCAATGACAATGTATCCAAAAAATCTGATCTCTTCCCGATGCTAAATTAGCATTAAAACAATACTATTTTAAAAAGTCACTGTACCAGGACCTATTTTAAACTCCTTTGTAATGATTGTAGTGAGTCTAATCAGCGCTAAAGAACCATCACACGGCTTGGGCGTACCACAATGTGATGCGGTGACGCGCAACGGGGACATCGATACCACGCCGTGCTACTTGCTGCGGCCGTTCATCTGCAAGGTAGATGCTAAAGATGCACCATATGACGAGCACTGTGGTGTTTATGGAAAAGGTGAGTGAGAAACGGGCTTGTGTCTGCAACACCACGTCCAAAGCGCGTATTTTGCGTACGGGTAGGAACATTATTCGATCCTCCCCAATAAGATGAAGATATACATAAATGAATACTCAATTGAAAGTAAACCATTACTTATGAAACAGGATCCTATAACAGACTTCGGTCATCAGTTCATCACTTACAAACTTCTACCCATTTTCCAGACTACAAGTACTACCCATCAGCTAGGAGCTGCTACAAGATCCCTCGAATCCCATCCACCTGGAGCCAGGCGTACTCCGAGTGCCAAGCTGAGGGGGCTCACTTGCTGGTCATCAACTCAGAGGCAGAACATGACGCTATCTTAAATCTTATGAACTCTGCGGAGAAGGTTCCAGGATCTAAGGCCTTCTTCTTCTTCTTTGCTGGATTCAGAGCTGATCAACCGGTTGGAAATGCAACACCGGTCTTTAAGACCATTTTTAGTGAGTAAAGCTATTTATTCTTGTGTTAAGACCTATTAATCTGAAATCAGTTATTGTGAACGTCAGAATGGCCGGTCAACAGACGTTTTTAGCTTTGAAATTATGCCTAAACATTGCTTATCAATTGCTTATATTTGCTTATCACGACGAGAGAATTGCTTATTTGATAAGTTAAAAGATATAAAACATTTAAGGTTGACCGGCCATTCTGATATCAGGATGGCCGGTCAACCTCTGCAGAGCAGTAACTATGTGGAATTACTGAAATTTTCATGACTCAAAAATTGCTTATCAATTGCTTATTTCACAATTTATAAGAATAAACTTGCTTATTCTTTTTAAGCTAGCCACGGGAGAATCGTCGGTCAACAGTCGTTTTACGCTTTGAAATTGTGCCTAAACATTACTTATCAAGTGCTTATATTTGCTTATCACGACGAGAGAATAGCTTATTTGACAAGTTAAAAGATATAAAACATTTAAGGTTGACCAGCCATTCTGATATCAGGATGGCCGGTCAACCTCTATAGAGCAGTAACTATGTAGAATTACTGAAATTTTCATGGGCCAAAGATTGCTTATCAATTGCTTATAATTGCTTACCATGATGAGGGAATTGCTTTTATCATAAATTAAAAGAATTAGAACATTTAAGGTTGACCGTCCATTCTGCCCGCGCCTGTTAAAATAATGGGAGCAAAGTGACATATGCTCGTACTCGTTGCTATATTATCTGTCATAACTAAACTATGTTTAATCATGGCTGTATTTTTAACCGACTTCCAAAAAGGAGGAGGTTCTCAATTCGTCTGTATGTTTGTTCTTGTATGTTGTTATCGTATATCTCCGTCACTAATGAACCGATTTTCAAAATTATTTTTGTATTAAAAAGAGTATACTCCCGAGGTGTTTCCATTGTCACCAAGTCAGGATCTGATGATGAGATCCCAGGGAACTCTAGGGCAACTCTCATATTGAAAAGGAACTTGTTATGTTTTCCATATAATTTCTAAAGCTGTTCATGTACTTGCGTCTGATAGTCATAATCTCTTGTGAATGCGCTGATGGTGGAAGGTACAACTCCTCAACGGTTAGGATTTAAAAGAAAATTCTTTCAATATTATACGTACTTATGGACCGATAGTTGTATTCTTCCAGGCTATTATGTTAACCTGATGATTATGGTATCCCAGAGAAATCTAGGGCAATCCTCAAATTTTAAAGGCACTTTTTCTAAAGCTTTTCAAGTATCTAGCGGTTATCATTTCATGTTGATGAGCTGATGATGAAAGAACTCCTTAACGGTTAGGAGTTAGGGGATAATTCTTTAATAAAATATTATGGGGTTCGGTGTTAGGATTTATTTGATAGTTTTAAAATGTTCCTATGTACGTTTAATTGTCGTATCATCAGCACCACCCTGTATATTATGGTTGTATTCTTTCAGGTTATCTAGGAGAGCTGATTATGGAAGGTACTACTCTTAAAGAGTTGAAAGCAAAATAATAAGGGAACCTTGAAGACCAGGAGTTTGGTTTCCTTGGTTGATTGAATGTTAAATGCATAGTAAATATTTGTATAGGATACCTATTACAACTAAAAAGGGAAAAATAAAAAACTTTTTTGCAAAAAAAACTGACTTCAAATTCACAAAAAGGTGAAAAATAAACTTCAGAAAAAAAATCAGTTTCTGAAGTCAGTGATTTCGTTTTTTTTTGCAACCGACTTCAGAAGCTGATTTTTTTTCACTTTTTTAAGTCGGTTTTTTTAGGAATGCATCTGATTGTTTTATTCTCACAAAAGTCAATAATTAGAAAAAAATTAAGCAAAATCGTTATAAAAATTAAAGACAAGGTATTTTTATTGAAATAAGTTTAATTATTGTTCTTATTTATGTATCTAGGTACCTTAATTAGCTTATTTCCTAATATAAAGTGTGGAATAATTTTCTTGTTAGCGCTACTGGTTCTCGCACTTAGATCGTCGAAGCAGTTCCAAACGATTCGACACCGACAATAAGCTTTATAATGTCCCACTTTACCAACAGCAGGTGGAACAAATTCAATATTAAAGAATTATCCTCTAACTCCTAACCGTTAAGGAGTTGTACCTTTCATCATCAGCTCATCAACATGAAGTGATAACCGCTAGATGCGAATACTTGAAAAGCTTTCGAAAAAGCTCGAAACACGTAATACGTGCCTTTAAAATTTAAGGGTTACCCTAGATTTCTCTGGGATGCCATCATCATATTTCAGGTTAACATAATAGCCTGGAAGAATACAACTATCGGTGAACAAGTACGTATAATTTTGAAAGAATTTTCTTTCAACTCCTAACCGTTGAGGAGTTGTACCTTCCACCACAGTGGCGTGCGCTCTATTAAGGCTCTTAGGCTTAGCCTACCTTACCAACTGAGCATTTCTTATAACTAATTAACCATATTGTAATAAAATAACACCATGTACAAAATAATAATAAAAAAGTTCAAACTCCTGTTAAAATACTTAGAGCAATTTTTCGCGTACGAATCTTATATTTACAGGCTTGCTTAGGCTAGCATTCGATTAGCCTAAAACCCATTCATAATTTTACGCACACAGCGTCACATCAGTGAATGATCGGTGCATATTTTCGTGTATATGAACCGCACACATGCATGTCAACTCCTGCCAGTGGAGCTGGCCTGTGATTGGCTGCAACAACACAAGGCTACGATTGGATGCGTCATGCGTGCCATCTTCAGCCCGCGAACTCCGGCGCGAAGTTCAAATTTGTTTTTTTTTTTAAAGTTTTTTGCAATTTGCAGGCCAGTGCTAGCTTGAATACTGACTACATACGTCTTACAGCCGCGAATCATATTTTATTAATCAACATACAACCTAGCACTGGCCTGCAAATTGCAAAAATGTAAGGAAATTAAGAAATTTGAATTTCGCGCGTTTGCGGTCTTCGCTCTTCCGTCCACAGATAGAGTGCAGCACTGACAACACATTTCATTGATTGATTTCGTACCTATAATCCTGCAAAATTTTGTTGACCGCTGTTGTGAACAAACTCGATATGAAAATGATGCAATTTTATTTGGTAGTATTTTTCTATCGGCAAATTAGAAATTATATTTTACGTCTATGGAAGCCATTATTTTTTCATTGTTGTGACAAGCTGAGCGCGATTTGTTTTGAAACCAAAAACGTACAGATAGTATCAGTTAATAAATACCATTAATAACAGTAGTGTAAATATTAGTTTTGTTGTGTATTATTTGTTTATTCCCATAACAAATAATAACAATGGTAGGTAATTTACTTGTGAAGTTTGTGCTAATAATGTGTGTTTGCTAGATGTTAAAGGCACTTAAAGGTAATAAGTTTTCTCAATTATCGTATAAGTAATGATAACGTGCAAGTTGTAGGTATCTAATATCTAAAGGTAGATGTGTGAAGGCCGCTTCGGATATTATCTTGCAAGTGACGTGTTTTGTACTTTTGTAACTACCTATCACCCACTCACTTGGATGAGTTTTTTTGAGGTGGCCGAATCTTTCTTCTGTTTGCATCGATAAAAAAATCATGAGTTGAAGCTTGAATAATGTGGTGAGTTTTTGAATTGTATTTAGGTATAACTTTTACAGGCTTATTTTCAAATGTTATAAATGTGACAATTTTTTTTTTGCTGTCAATATTTCGTGGCCTACCCACCGTGGCGGACCACTGCACGCCACTGTTCCACCATCAGCGTATTCACAAGAGATTATGACTATCAGACGCAAATACATGAACAGCTTTAGAAATTATATGGAAAACTTAACAAGTACCTATTCAATTTGAGAGTTGCCCTCGATTTCCCTGGGATCTCATCATCAGATCCTGACTTGGTGACAATGGGAACACTTCGGAAGTATACTCTTTTGAATACGACATGTACGAGCATATGTCACTTTGCTCCCATTATTTTAACAGGCGCGGGCAGAATGGACGGTCAACCTTAAATGTTCTAATTCTTTTAATTTATGATAAAAGCAATTCCCTCATCATGGTAAGCAATTATAAGCAATTGATAAGCAATCTTTGGCCCATGAAAATTTCAGTAATTCTACATAGTTACTGCTCTACAGAGGTTGACCGGCCATCCTGATTTCAGAATGGCTGGTCAACCTTAAATGTTTTATATCTTTTAACTTGTCAAATAAGCTATTCTCTCGTCGTGATAAGCAAATATAAGCACTTGATAAGTAATGTTTAGGCACAATTTCAAAGCGTAAAACGACTGTTGACCGACGATTCTCCCGTGGCTAGCTTAAAAAGAATAAGCAAGTTTATTCTTATAAATTGTGAAATAAGCAATTGATAAGCAATTTTTGAGTCATGAAAATTTCAGTAATTCCACATAGTTTCTGCTCTGCAGAGGTTGACCGGCCATCCTGATATCAGAATGGCCGGTCAACCTTAAATGTTTTATATCTTTTAACTTATCAAATAAGCAATTCTCTCATCGTGATAAGCAAATATAAGCAATTGATAAGCAATGTTTAGGCATAATTTCAAAGCTAAAAACGTCTGTTGACCGGCCATTCTGACGTTCACCAGTTATTGTAGTTAGGTTCCTTGGTGCATCAGTTGGAAGCTAATTAGGATACTGAATTACTGATACTGATCCTGTTAGCCTGCATCAACCCACTGCTGGCCAAAGGCCTCTCTCCCCATGACTTCCAGTTGTTTCGATCTAAGGCCAATGTAGACCACTGGTCGTTAGTCTTGTCCAGAGCGCCCGCCATCTTCTACAAAGTCTGCGGCGACACCTTCTGGCTGTGTCAGGGCTCCAGAAAGTGGCTATTTTGAAAGTCATCATCATCTCATCATCTTCCTGCCCTTATCCCATTCTATTTGGGGTCGGCGCAACACGTTTCTTCTTCCATTCTTCCCTGTTAGACGTCACGGTGACATTTACTCCTTTCTCATTCATATCATTCCTCACACAATCCATCCATCGTTTCTTTGGCCTTCCTCTCCCTCTCCATCCATCAACATTTATATCTATCACTTTTTTAGTCACATGAATTTCTAAAAAAAGTGATAGTTATAATGAAAGTGGCTATTTTGAAAGTATTACCTTAAAAAAACGTTTTTTACAAAAAATAAAACCGACTTCGACAAAAATAAAACACAAAAAAGTGAAAAATAAAAAATCAGCTTCTGAAGTCGGTGACTTTTGTTTGTTTGATTTCATGTTTTTGCCACCGACTTCTGAAGCAGATTTTTTATTTTTCACTTTTTTGTGTTTTATTTTTGTCGAAGTCGGTTTTATTTTTTGTAAAAAAATAGTACATTGTTACCTTAGGGGTGAAAGGAACTTATTTAGTCCCCGAGACGGGGTTTGGCGCCTGAGCGCAGCGAGGGCGCTAATAGTTCGAGGGACTAAATAAGTCTTTAACCCGAGGTATAAACACTGTGCTTTTCATTACGAATACAAGGAAAGTTGATGGGAATAGGCTTGCGCCCAATTACCTAAATCGAAAGAATGAAGAAAGAAAAGGTTTCACAAAAACAAAAAAAATTAAAAAGTAAACAAAAGAGAAACACTTCAAATCGGTTAAATCTAATTGAAAGAAAGAAAGAAAGAAACAGTGTTTATTGGCGTCCCAACAGGACAAAACAAATTGACAAAAAACAAAAAAAATTAAACGTTAACAAAGTAAACACTTAAAATTAGGACATAATAATAATATATACTTTATGTTGTCCCGTGCGAAGCCAAAAGGCCAATAACTCAGCATGTTGCTGCGACATTTATGACAAATGTCACAGCGCTGGTATTCTGTTACGGCGGTAATTGGTGGATGGCAATAGGCTTGCTCCTAATTAGATTGGTTGATGGCAATAGGCTTGCCCCCAATTACATCAGTTGATGGCAATAGACTTGCTCCTAATTAAACTGGTTGACGGTAATAGGCTTGCTCCCAATTACTCAAATCGGTGGATGTCAATAGGTTGCTCCTAATTACATCGGTTGATGGCAATAGGCTTGCTCCTAATTAGCTTGGTTGATGGCAATAGGCCCACTCCTAATTAAATTGTTTGATGGCAATAGGCTTGCCCCCAATTACATCAGTTGATGGCAATAGACTTGCTCCTAATTAAATTGGTTGATGGCAATAGGCTTGCTCCTAACTACATTGGTTGATGCCAATAGGTTTGCCCCTAATTACATCGGTTGATGGTAATAGGCTTGCCCCCAATTACATCAGTTGATGGCAATAGGCTTGCTCCTAATTACATCGGTTGATGGCAATAGGCTTGCTCCTAATTAGATTGGTTGATGGCAATAGGCTTGCCCCTAATTACATCAGTTTATGGCAATATTTTTGCTTATAATTACCCAAATCGGTGGATGACAATAGGCTTTCTCCTAATTATATCGGTTGATGGCAATAGGCTTGCTCCTAATTAGCTTGGTTGATGGCAATAGGGTTGCACTTAATTACATCGGTTGATGGCAATAGGCTTGCTCCTAATTAGATTGGTTGATGGCAATAGGCGTGCCCCTAATTACATCAGTTGATGGCAATAGGCTAGCTCCTAATTACATCGGTGGATGACAATAGGCTTGCTCCTAATGCCATCGGTTGATGGCAATAGGCTTGCCCCCAATTACATCAGTTGATGGCAATAGGCTTGCTCCTAATTACATTGTTTGATGGCAATAGGCTTGGTCCCAATTACATCAGTTGATGGCAATAGGCTTGCTCCTAATTACATTTGTTGATGGTAATAGGCTTGCTCCTAATCACATCGGTTGGTGGCAATAGGTTTGCTCCCAATTACAACAAATAATTTGACAGCTGTCAGTAGAAAGCGATTCTCCCTAGGGCTGAAAAGTAGTACTTTCAACCCGCTCCGCAGGCATGTTCTGACCTACTTTCAGAGTATGAGTAATGAAAAAATTATTTTTCACTTTTTTGTGGTTCACATGTGCTTACCCCTTCACAACGTACCGGCGTGATGTTATGTTATGAGCTGGTGCAAACAATAGACAGTCATGAGATTTCAGCAATCCCAGTCCATTTGATATCATTAATTGAGGAGTTCCGTTGCCTATCTCCGAAGTTCTTCATCAGATCTTCACCAAATAGTTTTTATTACCTTTGTAGTGAGTACAGGCGTGATATTATGTTGTGTGATGGCGTAAACAATGCTTAGATATGCTATAGCAACAATCGCGGTTAATCTGCTGTTATTTATTGAAGAGTTCCCCCGATTTCTACAAGATCCCATCATCAGATATCGAAATGGTGACAATGGGACCACACGGGAAGCACCAGCTTTCAAATGAAAAAAGAATCATGAAAATCGGTTCACCCAGTCGCAAGTTATGAGCTAACAAACACAAAAAAAAAAAAAAAACAGTCGAATTGATAACCTCCTCCTTTTTTTGAAGTCGGTTAAAAATAAACAGTTTTCTTTATCATGGGGTTAGTGTCTAACCCGGTGTCAATTTTTACACCACATATGGACCTCTGACTTGGCATTACATTCATGCCGTTACGTAAATAATTATCCCCAGGCATGCTGGTATCATATGCACTGTATGCACATGAATCCACAAAATCACAGGTGAATGCCTTGGGTTCCATCTTGAGATGAGAATTGAGTCCCAACTTGACTTGGGAGTCCGACGGATATACTAGACTAATCACTGTTTTGAAGTATTTAAAAAACGGAGAGTAAATTGTACCTACTCCAAAATTGTTTATAGGGTTGCCATTGTGCTAGTGAGGTACACTTGAACGCATTCGCGATCACAAGACAATAATAAAACCTTGCTTATTTTCAGATCAAACTTTAGAAGAAGCGGGCTACAGTGGCTGGTCAAGAAACGAGCCAAATAACGCGCAAGGCAAAGAGTTCTGTGGCTCCATTTTTCAGAACGACGGGAAATTAAACGACGTTGAGTGTTTCCATAGATATGGGTTTATTTGTGAAAAAGAGGTCCGTAAAGTGGTGCCACCTACCCGCTCCAATGGTAGATGGATAATCCATAAATTTTTCTGATTTTGTTTACTGCAGTGAATAAAATTATATAATTTATTAAATACTTCTTACTTAACGCATTATAAAACTCGCGTTTAGCTTCTATTGTCCCCTTAACGAACGTTCCTAACCGACAAAATGAGACCGCGGAGCAAGATTCTGTCACATCATATTCATCATCATCATCAGCCTATAGCAAGGCACTGCTAAATATAGGCCTCTTTAATATTACGCCACCGCCATCATCGCTCTACCGCGCCTGAGTGCGTCCCACCTTACGTTTGCCGATTCGCGGTCTCCACTCAAGATCACGTCTGCTCCAACAGTCATCAGTTCTGCGGCTAATAATGGCCGGCCTCCTGCCACTCCAGCTTACTTATTCACCTCATAAATTTCGGACGCGATCCCTGAGAGAGACTCCTACCATAGCTCACTGATGCCCGGTTTCTGAGGCACTTTATCTGTGGTTTATCTGTGGTTTATCTGTGGTTTATCTGTGGTTTATCTATTCAAATGTACGCATATGAATAGATAAACCACAGATAAACCACAGATAAAGTGCCTCAGAAACCGGGCATGAGTGACCTTGAATTTATGGTTCAACCGTACCGTGAGTGTCCGTGTGTCATAACAGGCAGGACGCACAAGACCTTAGTCTTTAGGCTCTGTGGAATGCGTGACGAGAAGACCCGATGAAGCTTCCCAAATGCTGCCCAGCCCAGCTGGATTCTTGTCTCCCTCACAAAGTTGTTCATACCAAACTGCAAAGTTTGCCAGAGGAAAACATATTCTCAATAGGTATTAAAATAATGTTTTTATTTGTGGATTATTTATGGTTTTGATAGAGATTTGTAAAGATTTACACTTTGTTATTTCCATATATACTCTCTCGTAGTAGTTATAATGTTTATAGTTTTAACAGTTTTAATTAATTTAATATGTATTTAGAAATCATTAAATAAACTTCTCTCTCGTTGTTTTTGTGTGATGTGATTTTAGGTAGGTACACACGGCTACACATCAAGCTATACAAAACCAGTATAATCTGATCGTTCATTGTGCGATAACATCTAGTAAAGTGAGGCCAAGATTAACTGGTTTTGTATAGCTTGATGTGTAGCCGTGTGTACATGAAAATTGTACAATATTAAAAGAAATCATTCAAATTGATGCGTTTTATTCAATACTCAACGATCGTCAATTTTTATGTGTTATTTTTTATATTCACTATCGTGTGCGGCAACATTGGCAATATTGCCGGTAAAATACCGGGAATATTGCCAAAACGGCTGGCATTATTGGCAATTTTACCCAAAACAATATTTTAATAAGTACAAATGTAAATTATGGCCTATAAATGCTAATTTTAAGTGTAGTATATAGCTTCCGTACCTAATTTGACTTATAATTAAGCAATATTCCCAAATATTTCCACTCCCGGCAATAATGCCGGCAATCTTGCCACCAAAATTCCCACTTCGGGCAATATTGCCGGCAACGGTACATCTCTAGTGTGAACGGACCCTTACGATTTTATTGTATCGCCCTATTATACCTACCTAATAAGGCCGTTCTATGATAATCGCCTTGCTCTCGTTCTTCGTCGTCAATCCCTCAAATCTGAGGAGTCATTGCGAATGACTTCGTCTTCAATACGTATGCGGTCTCCTGCAGTGCTGACCACATGCAGGCAGCCTCTAACAGTCTATTCAGTTTGAGGGAGCGAAGCTTTAGTACAATTTATCGAAAGAAATAAGCAATTCTCCATCAGATAACATATCTTTAGAAATCGGTTAGTTATATTTGACGTCATGTCTCACGTCAGAGATTATTCCAAAAAATGTTTGAAAAAGAAATAAAGTCCAAAACATATTTGTTTACCGACAGTGCGTGGGAATTTTATAAGTTCCGAGGAACAGCTTGTAATCAAGTGTAAATAAACTATTAATGTTAGTTACACTATCTTTATTACTTGCATATTATTATAAAAGTACTTATCGGTGGTCAGGGTCTATTGGACCGTTGTTTGTACCGAGAGCATCTTGCGAGCGGCCGTCTGGCAAGATGGGGACATACGCGATCATTGCGCTCTGTGTTATACTGTGTAAGTGTTTTTAATTCAATTAATTAATTAATTACTAAAAAAGGGTGTTCTACTTAAAACAAATATCTAAGAATTCTTGTTTTCACTAACTTGTGACACTTATAGCGCTCATTTTTTGGCGCCGAAACAGTAACAGTAGTTTAGTGAAAGTTGGCACTAGTATAAAAAATATAGGTAGTTAAGTACATAGTTGACTATCCATTTCTATTTCTAAGTCATCATGGGACACGAGTTATTTCAAAAGTCTTTAATTTTAAATAAAAAAACAGAGAATTAATTAAATGTGTAAGTATACAGGTAATTACTGTAGCGACCTATGTACAGGTCAAAGTGAGTTATACATATAAGATAAATACACTTCTGTTGACATATGTCAAACCTACACAAACAAAGTCATCAAGTAAAACAATAAAACACTAAATAATTAATACTTATCGCCACAACAAATTAATAAATGATAACGTCTCAGAGAAAATACTTAGAAGTACTATAAAAGTCATGAACGGAATGTGTTATTCATATTTTATGACCATTTTATGTGATATGAGCTATGTATAGTCAGGTTCAGGACAGGTCAAGTTTAACATTTCGAGTCCAGAGTACTGGCGTTTACATACATAATAACATCACGCCTGTAATCCCCGACGGGTTAGACAGAAGTTTACCTAATAGGACACCCACATTTCGCCAGTTATGTTTAAGGCGGGGTTACCCCGATAAACGTCGTCAACAATAGCGTTTTACTCGTACATGGAACGGATTTAAATTTTGAAAAAAAATTATTACAAAGTTGACTCTTCGATCATGATATGTCGGGCATGCGATACACGATTACTTACACTTCACTGCATCCAATTAAATCGCAAAGACATGTCCAAATGATGGCTAAATAATCGTTTTACTTGAGTTATAGCTTTGAAAAATAAAACTTATATAAAGGTCGTAAAAAATGTGTATTATCTCGGGTCACATAATGTATAATTTCTTTATCATTTTTCTCCAAGAGAGAAAAAACAGTTAAAATTTAGGCATTATAACGCTCGTGCGGCAGGGCGGGGGGTGAAGTCGTGTGTACATAAAAACAAAGTACTGCAACCTCGCCTTAAGTTCTATGTAACAGCGGACGAGCCTAATGCCATCAACCGCACACAAATCCTGCTACTGAGAAATTCATAATGGAGATCCTCCTTAAATCTTGAAATTGAACCAAGGATCAGTGACCGCTAAGTTCGATTTCCAAAATGTTATTCGCTTCTACTCGGTATTCCTCAGGCCTCAGCCTCGAATTTTGCGGGCAGCGGGGCGGCGGCGGCGGCGGCGCGGGAGCGGCAGCATCTTATGCGTACAATCAAATGGACTGGTTCTCGAAAACAGCAGCGCGGGGGCGGGCAACGAGCGGTGCACTCCATACAAGCCGCGCCACCGCCGCCGCCGCCCCGCTGCTCGCAAAATTCGAGGCTGAGGCCTCAGTCCGTTCCGCACATGGGTATACATGGCATTTAAATACCTCCGTATACCGTCCCTATAGGTCTAAAGTTTAATGCATGTTAACTCAATACTGAGGAAGGTAGGTTACCTACCTATAAATAAAGAATTAAAATTAAATAGGAGCTGCCAGAAGTTTGTTAATAAGTATCATGAAATTATCACCCGTATACCTACTCCGTTTATCAAGAAACTTAAATCCAACTCTACAGTTGCAGCTTCAGCAGTAGCGGCTCCACCGAAGATCACCAAAGAATACCGCAGGGATTACGTCTATAACAAGAGAACTGATGCCTTCTACAAGTTCCACATAGAGAAAGTAATGTACTGGAAGATCAATGAGCTGTGTGGAATAGAAGGAGCTAAGCCCATGGTCCCGACCTCAGATTATGATATCATGCAGCTGCATTCCATGTTTAAGCAGTTTCCAGATCTGGGAGACCATGTTTGGGTAGGAGATGATGGTCAGACTCACGAATCTGCTGAGGAGCAACCGATTATTGATTGTGAGTAAAAATTTGGTTCCAAACTAAGCTAAATGTTGATGGGTAGAGAAGGAGAGAAATGCCAAAGAAAAGATAGACTGCAGAATTTTGTAAGGACTAACATGAAAAAAAAGTACTAAATGATAGCCTGACGGTTGATATGAGAACCGAGTTATGAGACCTGCATTACATTGCAAATTTCACAGAAATCATAGAACTGTTTTCGAGAACGTGATTACAAATATTCAAATATTTCTCACTTGATAACTAAGGAGATTGCAAATATTCAAATAGGTCCTTACCTATTCAACGTATAATCTTCTATCTATCTTATATCTTATATATAAATAAAAAGAGAAGTCCTGACTGACTGACTGACTGATTGACTGACTGACTCATCAACGCCCAGCCCAAACCCTTGGACCTAGAAAGCTGAAATTTTGCACAGAGGTTCCCTTTATAGTGTAGACAAGGAATAAGGAAGGATTTTTCGAAATTCAACCCCTAAGGGAGTTAAATAGGGGATGAAAGTTTGTGTGGAAAATCGTAATTTTCACGCGGGCGAAGCCGCTGGCAAAAGCTAGTGAGGAATATTTGTATAAATTAGCGAAAGAATAAAAGATGTAAGAAATTGCTAATCTGTGATCAACTAGCTTTCTGTCAGTTAAAATTACAATTCACTAATGTGAGAGGTAAAAGTTCGCACGTAAAAGTAAAATGCGGTTGCTTACGACTGGACTTCTCGCTTCACCAAATGACCCCTTTACGTGACAGAAAGAAATATGTGATTTCACTATTACTCTAATGCCTCTAATGTCACTAGTGTGGTAAAAAGATGAAGTTTGACAACCTGTAAAACATACATAGTTTCACCTCTTTCCCATCTTTAGGCCCGTAATCCACCAAAGCGGAGATGTGCCAAGCGGAGAGGAGATGTGCCAAATTCGACCAATCACAGTTACATCTGGTCTTGTGCCCTTCCTGTGATTGGTCGAATTTGGCAATCTCCTCTCCGCTTGGCACATCTCCGCTTTGGTGGATTACGGGCCTTATCGTGTGGTGAGTGCTTAACCTCGTGTCGAAGTGTTTATACCGCCCATGGGTGTCTAACTTGGCATCGGTACATGCATCCAGAAATATCTCTCTCTACTCGATTCCTCACTATATTGTTCTAAAGTAGCATTAGAACAATACTATTTAAAAAGTCACTGTACTAGGACTGATTTTAAACTCCTTTGTAATGATTATAGTGAGTCCAAAAAGCGATAAAGAATCATCATACCGCGTACAAGGACGATGTGATGTGGCGACCCGCAACGGGGACATCGAAACCATAGTGTGTTACCGGGAGCTGCCGTTCATCTGCAAGGTAGATGCTAAAGACGCACCATATGACGAGCACTGTGGTGTTTATGGAAAAGGTGAGTGAGAAACGGGCTGGTGTCCGCAACTCTACTTGAAAAAAAAAACAAACAAATCGCGAACATTATTCGATGCTCTCCAACAAGGTGATTTAAAGAGATACTTAAGTGAAGAATATTATATTACTTGTAACTCCTGTCGATACCCAAAAAAATTGGCAACTTCAATTAAATACTGGGACTGTTAAAATGCAGAAAATAAATCATTACCGGATCCTATACAGACTTCGGTCATCACTTACAATCTTCTACCCATTTTCCAGACTACAAATACTACTCATCAGTTGGAAGCTGTTACAAGATCCCTCGGATCCCATTCACCTGGAGCCAGGCGTACTCCGAGTGCCAAGCTGAGGGATCTCACTTGCTGGTCATCAACTCAGAGGCAGAACATGACGCTATCTTCAATCTTACGAACACTGAGCAGAAGGTTCCAGGATCTAGGGCATTCTACTTCTTCTTCGCTGGATTCAGAGCTGATAAGCCAGTTGGAAATGCTACGCCGGTGTTTAAGACTATTTTTAGTGAGTAAACCTATTTTTTCTTGTTTTAGGTAAGACCTACAAGTCTGAAATAAATTATTGTAGTTAAATCCTTTGGTGTATCAACTGAAACCTAAATAGGAAATATTTTAAAAACACACTCTTCCTTCTTTCTTTACCGTGTGGTTAGTGACTAACTTATTGTCAGAGTTATTATACCACCCATGGTTCTCCGACTTGGCATTACATGTAAAAAATATGTCTTAGGCAAAGGCATGCTGGTTTCCTCACGATGGTTTTCTTCACTGAAACATACAATACGCATAGATCCAAAAAATTAGAGGTTGGGTTCGAACTCGACATCTGTGCTTCTTGAGTTTCTGTGATCACTGCTTTGAAGTATTTCAAAAAACGGAGAGTAATTTGTAGGTTCCTGCCCAAAAAGTGCAATGCACAAATTATTCTTAAAGTTGCCATTATGCTAGTGACGTCCACTTGAACGCATTCGCGATCACAAGACAATAATAAAACTTTGCTTATTTTCAGATCAAACTTTAGAAGAAGCAGGCTACAGCGTCTGGGCAGCAAACGAGCCAAATAACGCGCAAGGCAAAGAGTTCTGCGGCTCCATCTTTAAGAACGACGGGAAACTAAACGACGTTGAGTGTTTGCATGAATTCGGGTTTATTTGTGAAAAAGAGGTCCGTTCATCTATAATTGTATAATTATATTATAAATATCATTATATTTTCATTGTTGATTGGCAATAAGGGCAGAGCCAGACCGATTCGCCCGCTCACTTGAACTACTACAAGAGTTACTTGGCCCTTGCAAAATTAACGAAAGGGGGACGCTATTGGCAAACATTTGTAAAAAGGGTTTTGTGGCATTGAAAAACCCAGTATCATCATCATCAGCCATAAGACGTCCACTGCTGGACAAAGGCCTCCCCCATAGAACGCCATAAAGAACGGCAAAGAGCCGCTTGCATCCACCGGTTTTCCCTATGTCGTCGGTCCACCTGGTGGGAGGCCTACCAGCGCTGCGTCTTCCGGTTCGTGGTCGCCACTCGAGAACTTTTCTACCCCATCGGTTGTCGGCTCTTCGAGCGACGTGGCCAGCCCATTGCCATTTCAACTTGCATATTCTGAGAGCTAAGTTGGTGACCCTGGTTCTTCGGCGAATTTCCTCATTATGGATTTTGTCGCACAAAGAAACTCCGAGCATATCTCTCTCTATGGCTCGTTGCGTGTCTCTGATGAGCTTCTCTAAGAGGCCAGCAGTTAAGGACCATGTATCTGTGCCATAAGTTATCACTGGCAACACACACTGGTTGATTGATGCCGAATCCGTCCCAGTCCAAGAGCTTGAAAACATGCTCCAATGCGTTCGTGAACAGTTTCGGAGAAATAACGTCTCCCTGTCTCACGCCTCTTTGCAATTGGATTGGTTTCGTGCTCTCGTCCTGTAATCGGATCGACATAATGGCGTTTCTATACATACATTTCAGCACTTCGATATACCTACAGTCGATACGGCACCGCTGAAGAGACTGTAACACCGCCCAGGTTTCGATTGAATCGAAGGCTTTTTCATAGTCCACAAACGCTAGACATAATGGCCGATTATACTCCTCAGTCTTCTGTATAATCTAGCGGAGCGTATGGATGTGGTCTATGGTGCTGAAACCTTTTCGGAAACCGACTTGTTTGGGTGGCTGGAAGTCATCAAACCTGTGTTCGAGACGGTTCGTAATGACCCTCGAGAACAGCTTGTAAACATGGCTCAGGAGTGAGATGGTTCTATAATTCTTCAATAGGGTGTTGTCACCTTCTGTGCCATGTTTCTGGCGTAGTACCTTCGAGTATGACGGAATTAAACAACTTCTGGAGGACTAAAAGTACTGGTTTTCTACCAGCTCGCAGAAGTTCTGTTGTGATTCCATCATACCCCGGCCGGCCTTGTTGTTCTTGAGCTGTTGGAGGGCCATTCTAAAAACCCAAAGTGGCATTAATTCTGAGTCTACGAGCTTAAATATCCCTGAACTAGCAGGGAAACTTTCCTTTAAGGTATCATGGGAAATTGCAATTCCAGGTGGATAGGTCTCGTTTAGCTCTTAGTATGTGGGCTTAGTTTAACTAAAAGTTAATTTGAGTTACGCGCAGTATTGTTAAACTCTTGAAAACACGACGTACGAGTAGTGTAGAAGACGCTGAATACACTTACTCCGTGTCCCCGAGATCAACGTTTGAATAAGAATCTAATGGAAACCAAAAAATCTTATGCTTTATATTTTTTTGTAACTTATAGTCTGATTAGTGTAATACTCGTATAATAAGGATACAAAATAAAAATACATCGAATTTGTAAATTGGTTTAATTTTTACTATATAAATGATGATATAAATGATAATGATATTCTTATTGTTTTTTTTCTTTTCTTTCTTGTTATTCTTATTAGTTTGTTAATTTTATTATTCTTATATCTGCAGTTATATTTTGTTCTTAAAATGTATACACATAAAACAATAAAACACATAAAACACCAGTTAGTACATTACATAAAAAACAACACAGAATACAAAAACACACTAGAACTACACTCGATCCTACAAACGACAACCTACATTTACTCTCAGTCATCTGGGTTTTGCTTGGTACTGGTAAAGACTGAAGTTTTGCCCGACCATCTAGAAGGATATAGATTAAAAGTAGAGAAACGTACTGGCAGCAATAAATTAGAATCGACTATAAATGGCTAATACAAACAGCAATATCTTAACACATATAGATAACATCACAATCGCAACATCTCATCATTGTGATACAGACACCTGTAACGCAGTTATTGGAAATTCTAATGCGTCCCTTAAAATAATAACACAGAACATTCGGAGCATCAATAAAAACTTGGATGGCTTTCGGGCACAATTAGCTAGGCTAGCATTCGAAATAGATATTATAATTTTAACGGAGTGTTGGCTTAGTAAAGACAAACCAATTCCCGCCATAGAAAATTACGTCACTCACTCTTCTAAAAAATGTCTCAATCAAAATGACGGGATTGTAATTTACATAAAGGATCACATTCCACGTACGGTTGAAGAACCAGATTCAGAGGGTGCTAATTTTCTTTTATTAAACGTAGGCACACACATATGTTTACTAGCAGCCTATAGGTCTCCCTCGACCTACCGTATTGATAGTTTTCTTAACTCCCTCGAAAACATAATTGGTAAAATAAAAAGTAAAACCATTATTCTCACTGGAGACATAAATATAGACATAAAACCGAACAACTCAGACAGAAATAGTGCATCCTACCTCAATCTAACCGCAGAACTGGGCTTCCTACCCGGTCATACATACCCAACAAGACTACACAACTGCCTCGATCACCTCATGATAAATGCTTCAACTGGTTCGACCGTGGTGGTGATGGATTCCACTGTAAGTGACCACGCCTCTGTATTACTATGCCTAAATAAGGAGCCCTGTAAAACTATTAAGAACAGATCTACTACAAAACTAAATATTGAAGCTACTGTTGAACACTTAAAAAATGCTGATTTCTCATTTATAACAAATGACTCCGATGCAAATGAGGCGGCTACACTTTTTGTAGATTGTATAATGACTGCAATTTCACTACACACAAAA
Source organism: Diarsia mendica (assembly GCA_949316265.1). Taxonomy (NCBI): domain Eukaryota; kingdom Metazoa; phylum Arthropoda; class Insecta; order Lepidoptera; family Noctuidae; genus Diarsia; species Diarsia mendica. The sequence continues at coordinate 20,400,654 of OX438897.1, forward strand.
GTTATTACTGTGCCCAACCGTAAGGTAATCATCAAGCCTTGGATAACTCCAGGCTTATTACGGTGCATTAGAAATAGGGATAATCTCCATAGAGAGGTTCTAAAAAACCCAACAAATACCACTATGGAGATTTCTTATAGACGATACCGTAACTACTGCAATTTGCTACTTAGAAAGTTACGAATACATCATGAAAAATCTGCTTTAAAATCATCACAAACAAACAAAGAAACATGGAGCATAGTTAAATCCATTACAAACCAAGTTGAGGAAAAAACAGTGGCGACTGAACTACTGCCTGTTACAAAGGATGCATCGAAAGAAATTGAGACCATAAATAGGTATTTTTCTGGTATAGGTAAACAACTTGCAGATACTATCACTCGGAAACGAAGATCTCAACCCGGTTCATATACTTTTAATTCACCGCCAGTACTTAATTCAATTGTTCTACTTTCCCCCGACGAGGCTGAAGTTGAATCAGTAGTTAACAATTTAAAAACAGACTGCGCTACAGGGTGGGACTCTATCTCAGCAAAATTACTTAAAACTGGTAAAGAAATTTTTATACCCCAGATCACAAAACTCGTTAAGATTTGCTTTGAGCAGGGAGTCTTTCCCAAAGTCTTTAAAAAATCTCTAATCACACCAGTTCACAAGGGCGGGAACCGTGACGAAGTTAAGAATTACAGACCCATATCAGTTTTACCGGCACTGTCAAAAATACTAGAAAAGATTTTGAATACTAGGCTCATTAGTTTTTTAAATAAAAACAATATACTATCTGAAGGTCAGTTCGGTTTTAGGTCTGGGAAAAGCACAGAAGAGGCGGTTGGCCAACTAGTTGATCACGTTGCTGAGAAGGTCGATTCTAAACAGAAATGTATAGGGGTTTTCCTCGACCTGGCGAAGGCCTTTGACACCGTCTCTGTTCCCACTCTTGTGACTAAACTAGACCACATAGGAATCCGGGGAGAAGCTCTCAGTATATTTACGGAGTTTCTGAGTGATAGGACACAAAGGGTAAAGATAGGTGGAATCGTCAGTAGCGAAGCAAACGTTACCTGTGGTGTGCCACAGGGCAGTGCCCTCTCCCCGAGTCTCTTCCTGGTATATGTAAACGATCTGTGTCAGCAACAACTTATTAAGGGTAGAATATTTAGCTACGCTGATGACACAGCGCTCATATTTCATGGAGAGACTTGGGAGGAGGCGCAGCGCGTGGCTGAGCTGGGACTTCGTAAAGTCAGTAACTGGCTGGAAGAAAACCTACTTACCCTTAATATTGCCAAAACTTCATACTTGCAGTTCAGGTTTGCCAATACCAAGCCAATAGCAGTAACCCTTAAGGTACATTCTTGCAATTTTCCTGGAAATAGGCCCCAGTGCTCATGTCTTACAATATCACAAAAAACAAACATAAAATACTTAGGTGTAGTACTGGACGAAAAATTGAGCTGGCGGTCCCAAATCGAACTAACTGCCTCCAGAGTGAGAAAACTTATTTGGGCCTTTAAGAAACTTCGACCCGTAGCTGATTTTGATCTTCTCCGCACTTTATACTTCTCTTTAGCCCAATCGATAATTGGGTACTGTATTACGGTGTGGGGAGGAGCCTGTAAAACAATTATGATACACCTTGAAAGAGCTCAAAGATCATTGCTCAAAGTCATGACCTTCAAACAATACCGTTTCCCGACCGTAACTCTGTACCAAAACTGCACAGTGCTCACAGTGAGACAGCTATATGTTCTCAATATCACATTGAAGCAACACCTAATCACACCTATAAACAACAGTTACAAAAGTAAACGAACAGTCACTAATGTTTGTAAATACGTTAAATGTAAGACTGCCTCAGCTAGACGGCAACATCTTTTTCTCGCTTCGCATATCTATAACAAGATAAACAAGACCTATATATCATTTTTAGGAAAAGGATTAATATCTAGATATTAATCCTTTTCCTAAAAATGATATTAAAAAGAAAATAAACAACTTTCTACAAACACTAGATTACATACAGACAGAAAAATTAATAACGTAAACCCATTATAAACATGCACAATAAATATATAAATACCACGATACACACCACACACACACACACACACACAAATACACACACACATACACACACACATGTCCCCCACCCATACGCCTCAAGCAGATATTGTATAATGTAAAATTGTTTAAATCTTATTGCATAAAATCTGTGTAAAAATACTGGGAGAAGACACTGATTCCTGTAACACAGGTTACAACCTAGCGCAGGAGTCAGGGTTTCCATACAATAATGTAACTTACTTTATGTCAATAAAGATTATTATTATTATTATTATTATTAATGATGTGATTAGAACATTCATCTGCCTAGCCTTTTTCCAACTAGGTTGGTCGGCTTCCCTTCATATCATTCCTCACACGATCCATCCACCTTTTCTTTGATTGACATTTATATTAAAATCACCCTTCTAATCACATGGGACAAGGGCACGGAAAACGGGATAAGAATAGCTCAGGACAATGCTGTAGTTTAGGCAGAGTTTAATAATCACAGAAATGAGTCGTATAAATCAATACCAAGTCTCCATTGATACGATGAAACCCTAAGAATAATTTCACCAAGTTTACATTATTTTGTTCTTCGAAATGAGGATGAATGAAATTAGATAACTTTGAAACTGAGCCTAATATTATTCGTATAAAGGTTACGCATAAAATTAATTAGCTCACCCCACCGTAGCCTATATTCTGGTATAATCTCTACAATTATGAACCCAAACTTTTCTAAATTTCGGATACGCACACCGGAGGCACTGGAATTAAATTAACCCCCACATTTGCTTGTTATATGAGTACCGACGTGTATAGATTTCAATACTGCCAACATAAAGGAAATTAGAAGGGTCAGGCAAACTTTAAATCTTGTTTCGGCGACACAAGGAAAGATTAACTGCTGTAGTGGTTCAATTAGGGACAGCCCGCCGACAGTTAATGGCCCCGTCGAGTTATGCCGCCATGATGGATTTTCTGTGTATGCCTCACAACATTAACATGGCCCAACATGTTCCTGGCTCGTTAATAGGTCGTTAGCAGCAATGTCTATTCCAGAAATAAAAATAGATGCGTCTTGCTAAATCTACAGGGTGTAAAGTAACCCATCACACAGCCGTCAACCAAGCATTCTGTGCATCAAACTATGTACCCTTACGCAAAAATTTTAGCTGGGAAATTACTTTTTTTTTTGGGTCAAAAATCACATTTTTCGGTAAAACTCAATGTAGCACTCTTAAAACATTGTGCTAGTGGATGCTTTGAATAGTACATGGGTCATGGAGGTAATTTAAGTAAAGTTATAACCTGAAAAACTAGTATTTACAAAAACAGCTGCTGTTAAAAATTTGTAACTTTGACCCCCAATATCTCCGAAACTAGGGGGTTCCCAGGTATGGTCTAGAACAAAAAAGTGATCGCAGTGGTGGGGAGAACAAGTGCCCTTCGTTTGCGTTAAGGGTACTTTTACACCCTTTATACTTTATTTATAACATAAAGAAAAAGCCAAAGAAACGATGGATGGACTGTGTGAAGGATGATATTGCTAGAAAGGAGGTGACTGCTGACATGACGAGAAATAGGGAAGTATGGAAGAAGAAGACATGTTGCGCCGACCACAAATTAATTGGGATAAGGGCAGGAGAATGATGATGATACTTTATAACATAACATCACGCCTGTAATTTACGAAGGGTTAGGCAGAGGTGTAACTAATAGTACACCCACCTTTCACCAGTTATGTTTAAGTCTCATGTAATAGACTAAGACTAGGGGGTGAGCCTATTGCCATCAACCGGGCGCAAATCCAGACTCCGTGGCTGTTACTGATAAATTCCTAATGGAAAAACTCAATAAACTTTTTCCTGACCCGGGAATCGTACCCAGGACCTTATGCTTTATACAAGAATTATATTTTGCATTTCATGGAAATTGGTCAATCTGCTGGATTAAACAGACAAGACAGACAGCTAGACCATGACCTGGGTTAGAATTAAGGATAGTTTTTATCACAGTAGTGCGTTCCCTTAGGATAAAATTCCAACTCCAACAGGCAAAGCCACGGGCAAAAGCTAATCTTAAAAAAAGTCGCTTTACTCTTTATTTTAGGACTTCCAATATTCCAAAATGGTCCCAATTCAGTATTCATTGTTGTCTGCGCCATTCACATTATTTATCCGCATTTTTATTAATATCTATTTATCTAATTTGGAAATCACAAAACGCATACTTGCAACACTATACACGCTATACTCTTCTCTCATTGGTCAAAATGAAGGATCAGACGTTCATTCAAATCCCTTCCGCCCGCTCTCATCTTCCTTCATCCACCAGTCCTACCTCAGCGTCAATAACAAGCGCACGTGAAATTGCCCTGCGCCCGCGCTTCCGCGACCGCCATTAAAAGACTCAAAAACCAAGCTAGAAACTGTAAATAGAAATGTGTGTGTGATCCTCCTCATATCATCTTGTGACACTTGGTGGTTTTTCGCTGAATCAACGTGCTCCAGAAAGCTGTGCTATCGAAGACATTACGCTTTTCCCTTACCCTAAAACCGTGAGTACCATATTTCCATCCAAGTGTTCTGGTCCTTCGTTCCAAATAAAAAACAAAAAAATTACTTCGCATATACACTACACTCATCAATCACAACATATTTATCGCATTTATCTATTTAATCGCATAAAAACGCTCAAATACGCATCCGCTATTACTCTCGTCTATGTGACAAGCCCACGAGGGCACATTCCGCTAACATCTCATCAACGCTAAGTTATTTCTTTAAAAACGCATCATATTTACCGCATTTAGCTATTTATTCGCATAAAAATACGCTCATCCACGCATCCGCCATTACACTAACCTACGTGACTCGCTCACGAGGCATTTCCCGCTAACATCTCATCAATGCTAAGTTATTTATTCAAATACGCATCTTATTTCACGCTAAACACTCTATTGCTAAAATATTATAAATATATTTTAGTCATCGCACACATATTTCACAGGTTTTCTCAACACATAACGCACACGGGCAAGTCCAATTTATTCTCGATATTTCGCATACATTCACTCATTTAAGTATTATTATTAACGATTATTAACTCGAATAGGCATTATCCCAACGCATAAAAATGGCTTCAAAGCATGGTAAATCCAAGGAGTCCGATAAGGAATCTTATGGCTCCGCAGAAGAAAATTCAAAAGTGCTTCTGTTTGAATCTAAGAAGGAAATTTTATTCAAAATGCTGCAATCAATTTATGACCTCGGTCGACAAGTTTCAGTAAATAGTTCATTAAAATCTCAATTTCTAGCTAGGATTAATTCCCTTGATCAAATTAGGACGAATTTTATTGAAACGCTTGATGCTTACAATTTAGCACTCTTGGAAGCTGGATCAGCTATTAATTACCAGCCGTTGTCAGCATTTGATGAAATCTATTGTGAAATAAAAGCAATCGAAGCTAACCTTCTCAAGTCTCAAAATAACGAAAACAGCAGTAGTAAATTCGAGTTTTTAAATCGTAAATTGCCACCTTTAAAACTTGCTTCATTTGACGGCACGCCCAGCAAATGGACAATTTTTCATGAAAACTTTAAAAGTCTTATTCATGATAATTCGCATCTAACTGACGCCGAGAAAGTACAATACTTAATAGGGTGTCTCTCTGATAAGGCATTAACTGTTTGTTCGGGCGTCGCGCCTACCGCTAATAATTACCTACTCATTTGGAATGCTTTAATAGAAAAATACCAAGATACCCGCGTACAAGCTTCCATGTACTTACATCAAATGATTCAGTTTAAGCCTTATCAATCTATAGACACATTTATTGAGCAGTTCCATGCATCGCAAGCAGCCCTACGGCGCTTAAACATAAAGGATTTGTCAGATTTTATAATAACGGATATTGCACTCAGCAAGCTTGATAAAGAGGTCGTTAACCTTTTCGAACGATCACATAATCATATTGAAATACCTACTTTCGATCATCTTTCGCAATTCTTAAAAGAACAAAGTAAAATAATAACACTTCGTAATCAATCTAACCCCTCTAAAGTCCGTAATTATAATAGTGAAAATAATAAATCCACTTCTAATAAATATAAAAATAGCCAAACATTCGCGATCACTACCCAGGACGCATCCGTGCGTGCCTGCAAGGTGTGTTCGTCACCTGATTCACACCCACTTTACAGATGTTCTCGTTTCATGAATCAAAACGCAAAAGAAAGATTAGATCTAGTAAACAAACATAAGTTTTGTCGTAACTGTTTAGGATTTCATGATATTAAAATGTGCAAGTCAACAAATACTTGTTCGGTTTGCCAGCGTAAACATCATTCTCTAATACATTTGGACAACTATCGGGGAACCGGCAACTCGCCGCCGCATGTAACCGCGCCCCGCGCGCCCTCCGCCTCGCCCCCGCTGGTAGCCGCGCCCTCGCTAGCTGCCGCGACTGTGAGCACTGTGGGCTCGACGACGACGCCGCACGCGGAGCGCGTACATTCAGGCGCTTCGCATTTGTCAATGACTTCGGCTACCTCGTGCGTTGAAAATAATACAACTGTTTTGTTGCCCACCGCTTCCGTATACGCTTATAATAATAATAAACCTCATACTCTGCGCGTTTTCCTTGATACCGGCTCAATGAGTCATTTTATTACAAAGGCTTGCTGTAAACGTTTAAACTTAGAAATTACTCCTGACAAATCTTCCATTTTTGGGATCGGTCACGCTAAAATACCCTCGTTTGGAACTGCTACTTTTAAAATATTTTCCCGCTTTGATCACCGCTGCTATTATAAAATTCACGCTCGGGTTTTAGATCGTATTACAGACGACTTGCCCAACATATCTATAGATATCTCAAATCTCGCTTCATTACGCAATCTACCTATGGCTGATGACGCATTCCACGTTCCCGGCGAGATAGATTGCCTCCTTGGCAATGAACTTTTCCCGCTTTTGTTGGGCAGTGGAAAGGTAACTTTACCTGGCTCCTCGGTCGTCGCCGTAGAAACCACTCTTGGCTACATAGCCATGGGTCGGGCTGATTGTCAACCTAGTGTAACTCCGCGCGCTCGCCCCGCTCAAATAAATAAAAATAAAAGCGAGCAAACTTTTCTGTGTGCGGCTAGCACGCTTCGCTTAAATACGCTCACGCAACGCTTTTGGGAACTCGAAAGCGTCCCTAGTAAGGTTCACATGAGTCCTGACGATCAGGCGTGTGAACAAATATTTAAATCAACTTACTCTCGCGATGAAACAGGTAGATACACAGTGCAGCTACCATTTAAGGCTCCGTGTATAGACTTAGGAAATTCACACTCAACGGCGACGCGCCGTCTCCTTAATTTGGAGAAAAAGTTAGATTCTGATCCCGAGATCAGAACTAATTACAACGCTACGCTTCAAGATTATCTTGACAAAGGTTATTTAACCAAGGTCAACGACCCCTCTCTAACTATCCCGCATTTCTATATCCCTCACCGTGCAGTTTACCGCCCGGATAAACAGTCTAGTAAAACTCGCATCGTGCTTGACGCTAGCTGTAAAACTAGCTCAGGTAAATCACTAAATGATCTCCTTTATGTAGGTCCGAATCTACAAAGTAACATTTTCGATTTATTAATTAATCTTCGCATGTTTTCCGTTGCTGTAGTTGCAGATATCGAAAAAATGTATTTTCAACTTAATCTTTCCGCTGATCATCACGCATTTCAACGTATTTTATACAGATTCAATAAAGATTCTGAAATTTCAACTTTTGAATTTAACCGCGTTTCTTTCGGCGTCTCAAGCTCACCATACTTAGCTATGCGAGTAGTTCGCCAACTCGCATCTGACAGTCGGGAAAAATACCCACTCGCAGCTTACGAGGCTGAAAACCATATGTATATGGATGACTACGTATGTTCGCTAGATGGCGTTGAAATAGCTGAGCGGACATACCAAGAAATGGTCACCATGTTCAGGTCAGGCGGTTTCCACCTTGTAAAATGGATCTCGAATAGTTCCGAACTGTTAGATAAAATTCCTTCAACTCATTTAAATCCGCAAAATATTGAGTTTGACGCTGACGCGGATAATAATACTAAAATTATAGGTATGCAGTGGAATCCAGTAGAAGACTTTTTTCAATTTAGAATAAATGGTAATTCTCTTAAATGTACGAAACGTACCGTCTTATCAGCAACCGCACGGCTGTTTGACCCCTTAGGTCTTATAGGTCCAGTTACTGCATTCATGAAAACGTTAGTTCAGGAATGCTGGAAACTTGATCTTGATTGGGATGATCCTGTACCCGCTCACATTGAAAATAAATTTAGTCGGTTTCACAAAGAACTTCCCTATCTCGAAAAAATAAAGTTCCCGCGACATGTAGGTATCACCTCTGGTTCTCATGTCACTCTCCTCGGGTTCGCAGACGCCAGTGAGCGCTGTTATGGTGCCGCTGTTTACATAAGGGTTAGTTCTAACAATGAAGATAGCGGATCAGTCCTCTTATTAACTTCTAAATCTCGCGTCGCTCCGCTTAAAAATACGCCCTTAGCTCGCCTCGAGCTATGTGCGGCTCTCCTCTTAGCAAACTTGATCAATTCAGTTGTAGAAGTTTTAAGTAAACGCTGTAAAATTAATAAAATCTTTGCTTTTTCTGATTCAACAGTCACGCTCACCTGGATCCACTCGCCCTCGCACAAATTTCATACTTTTGTCGCAAATCGCATTGTTGAAATTAATTCAAATTTACCCGCAAAACATTGGTTTCACATAGATGGAACTGAAAATCCCGCTGACGTAGTTTCTCGTCCTATAACGCCTAAACAATTATTGGATTTAACGCTCTGGTTTAACGCTCCGCATTGGTTTTCATTCCCCTTATCTCAGTGGCCAATCAAACCATTTAAAATCAATTTAAATAATAACAATTCAGAAATAATGGAAACTAAAAATATCGTTCTCTCTGTTAAAATAACGCAAGAAGGTTCACAACCTATTCAATCTTTAATTGATCGCATTTCTAAATATTCTATTTTACTTCGTAGCGTAGTTTTAATATTACGTTTCTGCAAGTTAATCAATTCGCGTGGTTGTATCACCGTTTCGGATTTGGATGCTGCGGAAATACACCTTATACGTTACGTACAAGGTAGATATTTCTCTGAAGAAATTAGCGCGTTAAAATCTAATAAACGTTTTAAAAATAAAAGTCTCGCTAAACTCAACCCATTTCTGGATTCAAATAATATTCTCAAAGTAGGTGGAAGGTTAACTCATTCTAAACTGGATTATGGTCAAAAACATCCCATTTTAATTCCAACTAAATCACGCTTTACTCAACTCTTGATTGACTTTTATCATGTAAGTAATTTGCATACGGGTCCCGCTCTTTTATTAGCTATAATTAGACAAAAATTCTGGATTTTAGCTGCTCGTAACATTATAAGACAACGCGTACATAGTTGTAATCAATGCTTTAAAATTAAACCTCGAAATACTTACCCTCCTATGGGCGATTTACCTGATTTCCGTGTGTCACAAGTGAAAGCGTTCGTAAATACCGCTGTAGACTACTGTGGTCCGTTCTACGTTACGCATATCCGAAAACGCGGAATTAAGAGCCACAAAGCTTACGTTTGTGTGTTTGTCTGTCTAACAACTAAGGCAGTACACTTAGAGTTAGTCTCTGACCTAAGTTCAGATTTATTTCTCGCCGCTTTCAAACGGTTTATTTCTCGGAGAGGTCCCGTTGCTATGATTTATAGTGATGGAGGCACAAACTTTATTGGCGCAAAGCGCAAATTGAACGAAATTTACGAATTAATTCAATCAAAATCTCATATAAACTACATAGGTGAACAGTTATCAGAACATCGTGTACAATTTAAACATAGTCCGCCTTACGGTCCGCATTTTAATGGACTCAGCGAAGTTAATGTTCGTTGTGTCAAAACTCATCTTTTTAAAGTAATTGGTTCTCAAATATTAACATACGAGGAGTTTAGTACCGTACTCGTTCAAATTGAATGTCTTTTAAATAATCGACCTCTAAGTATTTTAAGCTCAGACCCGTCTGATATTAGTGCTTTAACGCCTAATCATTTTCTCAACGTAACACCGCTTAAATTTCTACCTGCTGAAGATGTCACAGACATTTCAGACAATCGCTTATCGCGCTATCAGCTTCTTAATAAGATAACTCATTCCTTCTGGCACCGTTGGAGTCAGGAGTACCTCACTTCCTTGCAACAGCGGGAGAAGTGGAACACACCGTCAAAGCCTGTTGAAGTAGGTACGATCGTTGTTATCAAAGACAACAACGCTCATCCGCTTTGTTGGCCTTTAGGTGTCATAGATGCGACTTATCCTGGCAAGGACAATATAATTAGAACTGTGAAGGTTAGAACTGCTTCCGGTACTTATATACGCCCAGTAGTGCGGCTCTGTCCCCTACCTACGCAATAAAATAGTATAAATTCCCTTTAACTCTATTTAAGTTTAAATTCATATGTTTAAGTTAAGTTTTTTTTCTCATAAATTTTCTAATAGAGGAAAACCTCTAGTCCGGGGGAGTTGTCTGCGCCATTCACATTATTTATCCGCATTTTTATTAATATCTATTTATCTAATTTGGAAATCACAAAACGCATACTTGCAACACTATACACGCTATACTCTTCTCTCATTGGTCAAAATGAAGGATCAGACGTTCATTCAAATCCCTTCCGCCCGCTCTCATCTTCCTTCATCCACCAGTCCTACCTCAGCGTCAATAACAAGCGCACGTGAAATTGCCCTGCGCCCGCGCTTCCGCGACCGCCATTAAAAGACTCAAAAACCAAGCTAGAAACTGTAAATAGAAATGTGTGTGTGATCCTCCTCATATCATCTTGTGACACTTGGTGGTTTTTCGCTGAATCAACGTGCTCCAGAAAGCTGTGCTATCGAAGACATTACGCTTTTCCCTTACCCTAAAACCGTGAGTACCATATTTCCATCCAATTGTATATTTTCTTTATTAGGGACTACATTATTGGGTCGTATTGTAGACCCAATTTCATCAAAATAATAACTTAGATACGCCTTTGTGCGTAAAAAATTGCTTGAACGTTGTTATTTGTGAATCGACATTAAACTGAAATTATATAATGGAAAAAGCCTTCTATTCGTATAAAAACGTGTTGTTTTCGATAGTATATACCTATTGTATATGTTTCTATAGTTGCTCCTACCTAGTACCGTAGTATAATCTAATCTAATTCTACTTCCTACTACATATTATTATTGATAATATTATAAACGCGAAAGTTTGTATGTATGTTTGTTACTCTTTCACGCAAAAACTACTGAATGAATTTGGATAAATTTCGGTACACAGAAAGTTTATATCCTGGATTAATTTATATCACATAGGATAGTGTTATTGTATTTGTATTTTTATCCCGATTTTATCTTCCCGTGGGATAATTAAGAAGCCGCTGGGAACAACTACAACTACTTTGATTCATGACATGCGTCCTCCGCCGCGTCTTTCTGTCTGTCTGTTTGTTCGCCATAAATTCAAAAACTACTTGTCTGATTTTCATGCTGTTTTGTCCAATGGATAGAGTGATTCTCGAGGAAGGGTTGAGTATATAATTTGACCGACATCCACGTGGGTGAAGCCGCGGGAATCAGCTAGTACTTCCATACAAGGTCCTGGGTGCTTACTCTGGAATATAATTCCGATAGATCGACATTGGTCAAACGTCAGTTGGTTGAGTTAAACGTCAGGGATTGGCTAGACTCAGTCCGCCTTATTACAAAAGGTAGTTAAACCTGGTTTAACTTAGACCTGGTTTATTTCGCATGCTGTCACTTTCTTTTGAATATTATTGAAGTGAGACGTCATGCGAGATAAACCAAGTCTAAGTTAAACCAGGTTTAACTACTTTTTGTAATAAGGCGGAGTGAGTCCAGCCAATGCCTGACGTTTGACTGACAATTCCAATGTCGATCTATCGGAATTATATTCGAGAGTAAGCACACAGGTCTTTTATAGTACATTTTGATACAAGTGCGGAAAGTTTGTGCATTCGAGGCAGATTGAACACCCGAGCCGTATGGCGAGGGTGTTCATGGGGTGTAGAAAATATATTAAGTATGTGTTCTTCTACCTACCTAGGTAAATGTCTATGGACAACGCTCTTCCTAGTGAGTACTACCAAATTAAGCGGTAATAATTCTAATTAACTATTGCAGGCAATCAAGCATGCAAATATCTAAACATGATACGAGTAGTTACCGCCTATTAATTACTTCAATAATCAAAGAAACTATTGCATAATAATATTCACTAAACCGACATAATTATACAGTTTATCAAGTTATATTGAAGCTCATAGTTGAGGTGATTCATTTGATCAAGATTCATGTGATCGGTGATTCATTAGAGCAGCGGTGGCCCAGTGGTGGTGGCCCCGACTTACGAACAGTAAGTCGTGGGTTCGATCACAGCTAGGCGTATTGCTTTGTGTAATTTATTTCATCACTACTGCTCTCAAAACGGTGGAGGAAAACATCGTGAGGAAACCGGCTTGTCTTAGAACCAAATAATTCGAAGGCATGTGACCCACAATGGGCACGCGTGGTGGATTACAGCCCATCCCTCTCCTAGAGAGGAGGCCTGAGTCCCTGCAGTGGGAACATTATAGGCTGATGATGATGTGATCTTGAATGATAGTTTAGGAAGCGGTGTACCTAGTAGTACACCCCCTTTTTAGGGTTCCGTAGTCAACTAGGAACCCTTATAGTTTCGCCATGTCTGTCTGTCCGTCCGTCCGTCCGTCCTCGCTTAATCTCTGTGACCGTTAGCACTAGAAAGCTGAAATTTGGTACCAATATGTGTATCAATCACGCCGACAAAGTGGTAAAATAAAAATTGGAAAAAAATGTTTTATTAGGATAGCCCCCCTATATGTAAAGTGGGAAGTGATTTTTTTTTTAATTTCAACCCTAACGTGTGATATATTGTTGGAAAGGTATTTAAAAATGAATAGGGGTTTACTAAAATCATTTTTTGATAATGTCAATAATTTCGGAAATAATCGCTCCAAAAGTAAAGAACAATGTGTCCCCCCCCCCTCTAACTTTTGAACCATAAGTTTATAAAATATGAAAAAAATCTGAAAAGCAGAACTTTATAAGGACTTTCTAGGAAAATCATTTTGAACTTGGATGGAAACAGTTTCTGTACAAGAAAGACAAAAATTTGTACAAAATACTAAGTTTGTAGTATAATCGTAGATGCAAGCATTTTTTTTAACTTCGTTTACATATGTTATTATCCTGAAAGTATCTTTTTTCAAACAAAAAAAGAATTATCACTACGGAACCCTACACTGAGCGTGGCCCGACACGCTCTTGGCCGGTTTTATTAGCTGTTTAAGTTTCAAATGATAGTGGTTGAGACTATTGCTATCAAAATGCTGTGGTTGCTAAGAAGAAGCTCCTGGTATTAATTAATATAGTATCTTGTTGCTAAAGAAATTAAAAATTTATTATGATGTTTATACAACGTCATGCACTACAAATCTAACAATAAATAGACAAAGGTCACGGTTAAGGTCAATGCAAAGGCTATCCATGCATCCGACGGGTATGACTCACGGTCGAGCAGTGTTTGTATAAATACAAAGGTTTCCATAAAACCTTTGTACATAAATGATGGCATGGTTGGCGCAGTGGCTCAAGCAATGGACTGCTGCTCTGCGGGTCGCGGGTTCAATCCCCGCACGGAACAAATATTTGTATGACCTACAGATAGCCGGTCCGGGTCAGGGTATTTGTGTATGTGAGTTTAAATGTTTGTGAACGCACCCACGTTAAAGGAGAAATTGCTAGAGTGGGGCAAAGATTAAAAAAAATAAAAATAATATCACGCCTTTAATCCCCGAGGGGTTAGGCAGATGTGTATCTAATAATAATATGGCACCCATATATTGCCAGTCATGTATAAGTCTCATGTAGGGGAAGTCCATTGCCAACCGGGCACATACCCAGACACCGTGGCTGACTCAATAACACTTTACCCGTCCCGGGAATCGAACCCAGGACTTCATGCTCAGAAGTCGCGCTTGCGACCACTAGACCAACGAGGCAGTCAGTTTGGATATTATAAGATCGCGTTAATCTTCTCATTGCAAACGAGGGGTATGCATATATGAAGTGCTGCCCGGCGAGCACGGCCTACAGTGACATGGCATGAGTCACACATTTTATCACAGTTTGGGCGATAAAACCGTTTTGTCTTAAATGCTAGCACGGCGGCGTAAGATAATTTCTTGATATGTGATACAACTTCTTGACGTCTAGTTGGGACTCCTATGTCTTATTTGCTAATATGGGCGCACCCATTTTGTAACAAATGTCACATTTTGACAGATGAATATGCTCGTTTATATCACGTTCGTTCGGAGGTGGTGATAAAAGTAAATTAAAAATATAAGTATATTTTTCTGCTTACTACTGCATCAAATGGCAGTAAATTATTATAATTATGTTCTTGCCCGAAGGCAAGAGGTCCAAAGTAGGAAAATATTCCGAAGAAACATTTGGGACTCCTCTAATCCGTTCGAGTTATTTCACTTCAAAAATTTCACAATATATTTCAAAACAAATCACATCAAACTTTTAAAGGAAAAACAGAACTTTTAGTTAGTAGCAAGTTATCAAATAATAAATAAAAAAAGAAAATGAAAGACGTGCCGCGTACGCAGTGTTGCCATCGAAGTTTCAAGCTCCCCATCAGAATCGACCTCTAAAACCACCAGAAATCCACTAAAAAAATCGTACCTTCTTAAAAAATCGCTAAATTTTCCACTAACTTTATTTCTGGCAGATTTTTGGTCTTTACTAAAGGAAATAATATTTTTTTGAAACGTTTATTAAAGCAATAACATGAAAATTACATATAATGTAACAAAATACTTCAACTTCAACTCTCTATTAATTCATGGCTTTTGTGGAAGAACAAAATACTTAATAAAACCTATTTTTTAAAAGAGGTCAATCAAATTATATTATTAAGTTATCTTCAGATGAGTCGTTTCCGTCCGTATCATCATCGTTAATCTCGGACTGATACGACTGTTTGGTACCAAATAATTCCACTAGAAAAATCCACTAGCCACTAAAACCGATATTTGTCCGCTAAAAGGTAAGTCAAAACCACCAGATTTAGTGGAAAATCCACTAAGTTGGCAACACTGCGCGTACGTGTTATGTCAAAAATGAATTAGTACCCAAGAAAATTAAAAAGTTGTCTATCTATATGAACTGTGCTCTTATACACGTACTTTTTTATTTGGTCGCCTATTCAGATGGTCATAGACATTTTTATTTTTTTAATATACTAGGTCACACTATGAAGTCAGCAACAAGAAAGACAAGTCGCGTCTTAAATTATATCACATGTGGTACCCGTGCTAGCATTTAAGACAAATTCTAAGACATGACATAATTTATAACGTCTTGTCACCAACGTCTTGGGTACGCCCGTGCTCGCCCCGCTGAAGTATAAAAGAAACTTATGACTGGAATGATGATATGCAAATCATAAGCGTTCCGAGCGCGAGAACTTCAGTTTTCATCATCTACCTTTTCTCAACCATGTTGGGAAAAGGAAGAGGTAGACCAAAAAAATTCTACTGAAGAATCAATAAAATCAGTGGATTTAAATTAGTTACTGAAACAGCGAAAGCTCCTGGAAAATAACTGTGAGTTGTTGTCCTGTAGCGTTGTGGAAAAGTAGGTACCTACGTTTCATCATTCGCCACGGGACCACAGCCTTATGACACCTGCGCCACCACTACAAAGTTTATTTGTTTTTGGAGGGTTGGAAATCATCAAACGACTGCCCCTCTTTCGGGAGTGACAGACTTCTACTGACTAAAAACCACCCATGTTCCATCTTAGCCCTTTGTGTCCGAGACCGCGGTATCTGTTTCGAACAACCTGCAGAACCGTTACAACCCTGCAACTCTTAAAAACCTATCTATAACCAAAAGCCCAATAACCACAAATCACATTAACGTGATTGTAGTACATTGGTTCGCTGGTAAAACCGCATCAGTCAATGTCGAGGATCTTGAGCATCTGATCAGATTAGAGGCAAGTGATTGATGCCACCAGGTGCCGAACTGAGGCAGGGGGACCTCATCAATAACCTGAGACAATGACATGACAACTCGCTTGTTTATATGTGTTTTTGGAGCTGGTAACCTGATTTAGGAAAACTATGTTTTTTTGCAACTATTTTGGAATTGTACACACGTGTAGACGTGTTAAAGGGCTTATTTGTTATACAATATCTATGATGCAAGAATGACTGCATTGGAGTGTATTTTTTTTTCTGTTCCACAAACGATGGGGACTTAATATCGTGTCCTGTTGTTTGCTTATTACAAGAATTGATGGACGTTACCAAAAGCGCCAAACTAGAAGCTCAGTTCTAGGGTGACACAATTTAGATTGCCTAGAAGAGTCTCTATAAATTATTTCAGTTCAACAGTAATTAGATATCTATATCCATTGAAAATAGCTAGGCCATAAATAAATGCAAAATTACGTTTCAATAATTACAAACATGAAATCGAATTCGATTTGATTTGACAAGGTTATACATGGCCTAACTATTATTTTTCATGGTAGGCAGTATGAAACCCTCCTCCTATTATAAAACGTAATTAATTTTCGTCCAAAAAGACACAGCAAATCCCCCCGATGCGTCCAAAAAGATATAAGAAATAATGTTTTTGTTCACAACATTACAATGAACGCAACCTTATTATTCGCAAAATATGGCTACCTGTTACACAGTAAATTAGAACCGCCAACCGTGAAATGAGAAAATCACATCGCGCGCATACATTACCTCCGCCATTCCCGAGGCTGTTATCACAGTAACTGCACGATTTTATCACATAAAGGAACTTTAGAAAACTCCATGTATTAATAAGGAAGTTTAACAGCGGAAGACGCTGAAAGTCGCTCGGTGGCTCTCATTAACGTTCGCCGCGCATTCCAACTTTACGCTACGGTGTGCACGGCGCCCATCTTAATCAAGTCGAAGTTTGCGGGCGTATTAACGAACAATGAAACTGAAACGTGTCACCATTGTTGAATGGAACTCCGGCTTATGACTGAGTGAAACTCTTAACAACGATAATTAGAACGGCGACCCGCTCCGCTAGCCTATTGTGTCGAGGAAATCATTATAACACAACCAGCCAGTTGTGACCCCCTGCTCGTTCAGATGTGACGAGTAGGAGGCGATATCTAAGGGTCAACACCCATCGGATAAGGCAAACTGGGTAAATACCCCAAGAATTTCCTATAACGGTGCTTATTGTAACACCTTCCGTTTTGTGGAGGGAAGCGAATTCTGCCCTCGGGTGTTCGTAAATTGCGGGTTTGGTGAAATAGTGAGCTGTTCTTTTTGTTAACCGACTTCACATTAATTAAAATCGGTTTGTCCCGCTATCTAGTAAACTGCGGGGTTGAGATTGAGTCGGCAAATTATCTTCTTGCCTAACGCGTTGTTTTATGCGTTTTCGAATTGTATTCGAACCTCCTAGATACGGAAAGAAACAATAGTATGGTTGGTCCAAACTCAAATCACAACAACAGTTTTGGTAAAAAATAAATGAGACTAAGTACAGTCCCAGTCATATGTTTATTAGCTTGTCCAAATACTATCTAGTAGTTTCCCATTCCAAAGCGAAGACATCTTTGGAGAAGAATGGGCAAGGCCACAATTCTAATATAAAATAACCCTGAGACAAGTCAAAACCTTCCCCAAACACTGCATCTTTCCCTCAAACTCAGGAAAAAAATAAAGAAAAAACGAGCAATAACAATGTCAAAATCCCACCACATCGCACATACAAAACGCGCCTCCGAAAAAAATATTCAACACGTATGACAGTACTTGCCAACGTCACTTCGTCCACTATTACTCATGTGGTGTGCGTGATCAGCATCTTATCCCGAACCGTTCATATGACGGGCGATTTACCCCGTGACAATGTCACTTCGACCGCCCGCAGACATAATGAAAGGGCCTTTCTCGGCTCAACGGGCAAGCCGACAGGCAGCCGCAAAAAATGATAACATCCTTGTGAAGGACTGGTCACACTGACCTTGATTTGAGGTACAGGATGTGTCGTGAGTTTTGATACAGCAACTATGGAGTAAACATTATGAAAAACAATGAAGGAGTCTTTGGTCAACTGGATCCACTCGAAGTGGACCCACGAGATCAGTCGCTCAAATCACATCTCAAATTGTTTTTTTCATAGTTTTATTGTGGGTCTAGTTGCAAGCGGGTCCACTTGAACAAAGACTCGAAAGTGGTTTAGAACCATAGGCACATAGATATACCTAGATGAGGCACATAGAAAACTAAACTTGTAAATATTTACTACCTACTTTGACGTGATAAGCGCTTTTTAGTTACTATACAGAATAATACTACGTTTGTGTTCTTTAAATGCCTAGAATTAAGGTCTTAAGTTTCAACAATGTAAGATTGTTGTTTTAAACAAATTAGCTGTATTACTAATTACAGCTAATTTATTTTAAGATACAATGAATAAATTAATAAAATATAATAAAAGCGTAACCTCTATTGCGCGACCTTTCGATCTAGTATAAACACTTCACTACATGTTAGAATCGGTCCAAGCGTACCGCAAGGTTGCTTCAGTTTAGTCAGACCTTGAAAATCATAGAAATGGTTCTCATATGAAAGTATCAAGCTTTTTGAAAAATAATATAAAATGACATTACCAGTTTTTCAACGAATAACGATGCATTTCCCCATTGCTATAAAAAATATAATGGGGGAGTTTGCTCCGATTAACGGGATCTATATGCCAAAAGATCCCTTCAGCACTCATTATCATTTGTCTAGCCTTTTCGGGCCTCTGACTACTTAAAAACTGGTTGGCGTAGTGGCTGAGCGATTGGACTGCAGACCTACGTGTTGCGGGTTCGATCCTCGCACGGAACAAATATTTGTATGGCCTACAGATAGTTGTTCTGGGTCAGGGTGTTTGTGTATGTGAGTTTCAATGTTTGTAAATGCAATTACGATACAGGAGAAATTTCTAGTGTGGGGCAACGTTTTAAATTGTCAGCCAGGACAAACGGCTTAACGTGCTTTAATACTTCCAGCACTATATCACTTATATAAGAATGTAATACCACTTGAGTATAAGTAATACTCAAGTTCAGAATAGTTGGTCGTCATTTCAAAACACAACACGTTCCTTTGTAAGTCCTAGCTGAAACTGCTGGAAGTTTATCAGACTAATTAATGAAGAATTAAAACTTACGTCTAGTTCTCAACTAACTTCAACACGTTGTACAACTTTTATAGAAACGGGGAAAAGAGGTTCTTGTGTTGAGGGTCCGACTTATTGTAGCAAAAGTGTTTTAAATGTCGATTTTCTGTTTTAATTTAGGGTACTTAAGTCTCTTTTCGCTTGTTGCCCTTGTTAAGCCTATAAATAGTAATTACAGGAAATGGCTTCGATTACGGAAAATAAGAAAGTGTTTAGAATAATAAAATCGGAATTACTCTTTTTAAAACTCTCTAGCCTCCCGTGATCTTTGTTCGCGTGAAATGATTATAAAAATATTGCTTTTTTTGCTAAATATTATTATATTATATTATTATCAGTACCTCACACACACCAAATACACAAAGTCATCCATCAACCACACAAAATACAATCCGCACGCGAAGAAGAAGATAGGGGGAAATAGATATCTTTTTTCCTGCGGGATGTGGGACGGGATATCTATTCCAAAACCGACGTAAGGTCGAGTATCGGAAAACCGAAACAGAAACTTTATAAGATGGTAAGAGTCTTATCATAAGAGTCAACAGTGGGCAAAAGAGTACTTTCAACAAAACCAAGACAAAATCGAAGCGTAGCACGGGCTACGACGGTGTAGACACAGCTACGCCTCATTAATGGCTACGACGGTGTAGACACAGCTACGCCTCATTAATGGCTACGACGGTGTAGACACAGCTACGCCTCATTCATAGCTACGACGGTGTAGACACAGCTACGCCTCATTCATGGCTACTACGGCGTAGCTCCGTACTGACAACTTTTATAGTATTAAGATCTAAGGAACTTCTGTTGGGGCTGCAGGTTGTTTAAAGGAGATTCGTATTTTTTTAATGGAAATAATCAATGCCTCCTCCAGCTCTGGCCGAAGCGGTAGAGAGTGTCAGACTTCTACTGACTAAAAACCACCCATGTTTCTTAATAGCCTTTTGTGTCACAAAATAGATTCTAAAACATAAAATATTTCAGCTATAGATCAAGCCTCGCGACTCGTAAAACTGGTCACACTTTATAGATCTTATGCACTTATAGCCTACGTGCTCACCTTTAATTATTAAAGGGGTTCCAGTAGTGGCTGCGAGGAGGACCGTAATGGCCAGCAGGTCTTCCTAAGAAACACCAGTCAAGTGCATGTCGGACTTGCACATGAAGGGTTCCGTACCGTTGTAGTAGGTATTGAGAGATTTTTCATATTATTTCAGCACCATAGACTTCTATGGTTTTTTTATGTAATTTATAAGTGTTGGACTAATTTCTGTATTTTTTTTTTCAAAATTTTAGGCTTAGTAGTTTTGGAGATAAGGGAGGGGGGGGGGGGCGACTTGTCGGAGAGACAGACAAACACACGAGTGATCCTTTAGGGTTTCCGTGTTTTCCTTTTGAGGTACGGAACCCTAAAGATAACTACACTAAAAATAACTACACCTCTGCATAAACTTCGGTAATTGCAGGCGTCATGATAAGTTGATAAAGACGTTTCTTCGAAGCCCAAATCGCTAAAGTAATAATCTAGCCTATAATGGTATTCCGATAAAATCTCTTTTCAAATAATATCATTACACTAAAAATAACGATGATTTCAATTCCATTGCTTTAAAAGAAAAAGAACAGATATCTAAAGCCTAGCTTCAATCAAATACCAATCTTTTTCCACTTTGAAATAAACGAGGGAATTTTATCGGTAGAATTTATTTTATCGTTATAAATCACATGGTTTTACAGTACGAGGCAGTCCTATTCTTTTTGTCTACAATAATTTATTCGATAACGGGCTTGAGAGAGTTTAGAAAATGTTTTGAGATCACAGGCACGTTTTAAAGCCCGATAATTTTATCTTGGATTATTTACGACGAGAAGCAGAGTTAAATGTAAGTAATTGTAAATGTTCAACAAGTCGCTTTGTAGATTTAATTAGATAAGATTTGAAATGAAATACTTACGTTATTTTGTGAAATACTAGCTGTGCAAGTCTGCCTTAGGCTTTATGTTTTGAAGCCTCCTTTTTATACCTTTTGTCTATTTTTTGATATTTATTGTTTATGGATTTCTGATTGACTTATTACACTTTTGTTCTCACTACCAAGAACCAGCGATTTTTATTTCGGTAGTTAATATTGGTCCTTCTACGGAAAATGGAAACACGTTCAGCCAGTTCTAAACGCGCAAAAGCGGCCGCACAGTGTGCAGGAGACGGCACCCAAGTTGCGGCGAGGGAGACTGCCCTGACCACGCCACAGAGCGCGGACGTGCCCCCTCAAGCCGCGGCTCCGGCGCCTTCCCGCCCGGCCAGCACCGCTACCTAACGCTCATCCGCCACCATCGTGGCGCGACAGCTGGCGGCACAGGCGCAGCACGCGCGCCACTTGGCTGATTTGCAAAAAACTGCAGAGCAAAAAGCTCTGGAGCGAGAGCAAAAAGCTCTGGAGCGAGAGCGTCAGGTCGTTGAGCTTCAATTACAAGCTGAGCTCGCCGTCATAGAGGCGGACGCCAGCCAGCGCGGCAGCCACGGCATGCGTAGCTGTGCTAGTATTCAAGATTGGGTAAAAAATGTAGTGCCTAATCTCGATGAGCGAGATTTTTTAAGTGCCAACCCACATTTCAGGTACGGCGATGCAGCCCAGTGTGAGGAACCGGGCATGGGAGCGTCCCACAGCAAAGACGCTGTCGCGACCACACACGCTCTCAACCAAGATCGTAATGAAGATGGAGGAGTGACTCGCTTAATCAACTCGCTCGGAACATTAATAAACAAAGTTAACAAGCAAACTCCTACGAAGACTGACTTGCCTACGTTCGACGGCAAGTCCTATTTAGATTGGCTAGCTTTAAAACGTGCGTACGAAAATACAGCTCAAAATGTTTCGGCTACCGATAATGTAGCGAGGCTTTCGCATGCGCTGCGCGGAGCGGCGCGCGATGTAGTGGCAGGCCTCCTGGCGGCGGCGCGCGCCCCCGGTGTGGTGCTCGCTGCGCTCGACGCGCGCTACGGCCGCCCCGAACTCGTCGTGATGCATGAAGTATCTGTCATACGTGCGCTGCCTAAGGTAAGCTACGATAGCAAAGATGTCCTTATTTTTGCCAGCCGAGTACAAAACTGTGTGGAAGTAATCCGCCTGTTAAATCAGCCGGACTACTTACGCTCGCCCGAGCTGTTTCAGGCACTGTGGAGCAAGCTGCCACCGCTATTACGACCACGCTGGTTGGATTACACTCATTTGTGCGATGGCAGCTTGTCTAAAATCGAAATGTTTGCCAACTTCCTCTCTCGTGAAGCTGACTTGCAGTGTAGGTTCGGCGGCGCCATTGACTGCTCGTTGCCTACTGTAGCACGTCCTAACGCAGATAACAGAGGCTTCAGGGATAGGGTGAACGTTTTAGCTGAAACTGATCATCAAAATTGTAGGATTTCAATTGAAAAAATATCAACGACAAATAATATTTGTCCATTGTGTCAACAAAAACATGAATTGAAATTTTGTGATAGGTTTGTCAAAATGACAATAAATGATCGTTGGCAATTTATTAAGAAAAATAAAATATGTCATAGATGTTTAAAGAAAGGTTGGCACAAAAATAAAACTTCTTGTATTAAAAGAGTTTGTTCAGTAGAAGGTTGTGACATGCGTCACCATGCTTTATTACACGGGTCGAACTTTGAGCGTGCAGTCACCGCGCATGTCGACGTGGAATATACGACGCTGAGCCATCGACATCCAGCGCGGCCGCACCCCCGACGTGCAGCGCGCCGATGCAATGTAGCGCGCCCGCAGCCTGTGACGAGACTGGCGCGCCATCGTCTGACGATTCGGATCACGATGTCTTAGCTCACACATCCTCCTTATCAGCCGCGGAACCTGCGTTTCGGCCGTTGTTGAAAATAGTTGGCGTGACCGTTACGGGACCTTCTGGTAGCGTTGATACGTACGCTTTGCTGGACGACGGTTCCACAGGCACTTTTATAGATTCTAAGCTGGCGGCTCAAATTGGTTGTATGGGCCAAGAAAAACTCATTCATTTAGACTGTGTCGGTGGTCTAGGTATGGATGTTAAAATTCAGTACGTCAATTTCAGAATAAAAGGCCGTCATTCGAATGAAATTCATTCCGTTAAGCGAGCCAGGTCGATGAGCGGCTTGGGCGCTGCGCGACAGTCAGCGCATCTTGAGAGCGTGCGTAAGTATCCGTACCTGGCAGACATTTCTAATGAATTTTGCTACGAAGACGTTAAGCCCATGTTGATTATAGGCATCGACAACTGGCACTTATCTTTCGCTAAAGCTACGCGCAAAGGAACCAAGACACAACCCGTAGCTATTTTAACTGCTTTAGGTTGGGTTTTGTATGGTTTCGGTTGCAGCAAAACTAAACTGGTCGATGTTATCAACCACGCCACGGTTAGCGAACCTGATATAGCGAACGATCAGTTGATTCTGGAAGGTCTTATTAGGGAGCAGTTTAAAATTGATTCAATCGGCATCTCTAAACAAGAAGCTCGTAGTGCCAATGACGAACGCGCCGTGCAAGTTCTCGAGCGCACCGCGCGCCGTCTGCCCAGTGGCCGCTTTGAAGTAGGCTTATTGTGGAAGGCTGATAAACTGGATATTCCCGATAGTTACAAATTAGCTGTGTCTAGGTTCCTTAGTTTAGAAAAGAAAATGGTGAGAGATCCCGACTATGCTGAACGCTACCGTCGGAATATCCATGATATGCTGTCAAAGGGATATGCTGAACAGTGTTTAGCTCCTCCTAACTTGGGGTCTCCGTTGTGGTACCTTCCTCACTTTGGAGTAATTAATGCAAATAAACCTGACAAGTTGAGAACGGTGCACGACGCAGCCGCCAGGTCCCACGGTGTGTCATTAAATTCAATGTTATTAACCGGTCCGTCTGGACCGGCTATTGCAACCTCTACTAGGTATTCTCATGCGCTTCCGTGAGGGAAAAGTAGCTCTAACAGCTGACATTCGTGAAATGTTCCCTCAGATCAAAATAATTGAAAATGATAGGGATGCCCAAAGATTTCTGTGGCGCGACGATCCGAATGAGCCTATACGTACATACCGCATGTCATCCATGATTTTTGGCGCTGCGTCCAGCCCCTTTACTGCTATCCATATCAAAAATAAAAATGCATTAGAGTGGCAGGATACATACCCCGATGCAGCTCGAGTAATTCTACAAGATCACTACATGGATGACTGCATCACTAGTTTAGACAACGTTCATGAAGCAGCCAAGCTGGCTGCGGATATTTACAACGTACATTCTCATGCTGGCTTTGAGATGCGAGGCTGGATATCAAACGATCTCATGGCGCTCTCGTTGTTACCAAAAGAGTCCTTGTTGGAGACGCCCGTTGTGAATGACGTAAATTTAGGTCACCTGGCTAGTCATGTCCGCACGCTTGGCCTTATCTGGCAACCCCCCTGTGACGTGATTGGTTTAAATACGGGAGTCCATAAGGGTGTGTTGCCACAGAAGCTCACCAAGCGAGAGGTGTTAGCCCAGGTGATGCGAGTCTATGACCCTCTTGGAATCATTGCGCCAATCGTTGTTCGAGGCCGCATCATGTTTCAAGACGCTTGGCGTAAGGGTTTGGATTGGGATGAGGAGCTCTCTCAAGATGACAACACTGCGTGGAAGTCGTGGTTTCAGGATTTATCCTCTGTTTCTGTTTTACGAATTCCACGTCGCTATAATTTGTATGATTTCGAGTTAGCAAGCTGCGAACTTCATGTGTTTTCAGACGCCAGTGAGTCTGCCTTTGCCGCTGTCGCTTATTGGCGGTTTCTGTACGGTAGCGGTGAAGTTAGACTCTCTCTTATATGTAGCAAAGCTCGCGTGTCACCCCTCAAGCCTGTCTCAATTCCCCGTTTAGAGCTCCAAGGTGCTCTGATGGCTGCTCGTCTTGCTACGTCTATATGCGAAGCCCACCGACTAAAACCGACGAGACGAGTTTTCTGGTGTGACTCAATGACGACCTTAGGTTGGATTCGCAGCGACGCTCGCACTTTTAAGCCTTTCGTGTCTCATAGAGTAGGTGAGATACTGGAGCTAACGGACGTCAGTGAATGGCGTTGGATTCCGAGTGATTTAAACGTGGCAGATGATGCAACTCGGGTCAAACGTTTTGAGTTAACTCCAGAATCTCGTTGGATCTCAGGTCCTGCTTTCTTGCTCTCCTCGAACTGGCCCACTGAACCCTTGATCGATGTCAGTGGTCTAGGCCGTGAAGAATTTAAACATCATGTTCATCTTATCACTGATACTGACCTGCCCGCACCAGTCTCCGCGGATCCGCTGCGTTTCAGCTCATGGATGAGAATGGTGCGAGCAACAGCAAAAGCGCATCAATTCATTTTTTTACTGCGTATGCGTAGTCTACAAAGACGAGGTGACGTCGCCAATTTAACTCGTCTTGAAGGAAGTTTATGTACATTTATTCCCTCTTGCACATCCTCTCCTAATGTCCCCAATAACCTCAATGTATCAGCAAGAATAACAGCAAATGATTTACGCCTGGCCGAAACCCACATCTTATGGCAGTCTCAGCTCGATTCCTTTAAAGAAGATTATTTGCAAATAAAGAATCAACAGCCGTTGCCTCGTAATAGCCGCCTGTTCAAGCTGTCGCCATTCATTGATGATGATAATCAGCTGCGAATGTCAAGCCGCATTGTTGCCGCCTCAGCCGTATCAGACGACGTTAAGCGTCCAATAATTTTGTGTGGAAAACACCCGGCAGTTCGTCTTTTGATTCATAGATATCATCAGAAGGCCGCGCATTCACACCTAGATTTGGTAATCAACGAGCTTCACCAGCGTTATTGGATTATTGGACTCAGAAACGCTGCTCGATTCGTAGCCCATACCTGTGTAAGGTGCGGTGTCGGTGGTAAATGAAACGAGCGAATGCCAGAATAATACTGAGATATATTTGATAGGATGGTGCATAATATATGGTTACAAAGGTGCATAGATTATAGTAATACAGATCTTAAAGTAGGTAACTAATACAACCCTCACATCACCGCACTAATAGAAAAAAAAAATTAAATACACATTTTTTTTTTCTTTTACATTTTTTTTTACTTAACTAAGATACATAGTATGGTTTTGTTCGGTTTTTATGGACAATGTCCTTTTTTCCATATTGATTGATTATTTCTACGTTTGGTGGTATGTCTTTTACAACTTTGAAAGGACCAGAATATAAGTTGTCTAATTTCTTACATGTTGTATCATTTTTAACTAAAATTAAGTCATTATCTTTATAGTGTATAGGATTAACATTTTTATCGTATACTATCTTCCTATTTAACTTACTTTTTAATAGATTTTTTCTCGCCTCATTTTGTGAAAGTTGCAATCGGTATTTTAATTCATGTGGATAGCTGTCGAAATTATATAATGGATCTAAATCTGTTGTTAGATTGCTAGGAAGAGAACATTTCTTACCAAACACTAGCTCGTATGGAGTGTATCCTGTTTCTGTATGTACACCCGTGTTATAAGAAAAACACCAAAAAGGAATCCACTTACTCCACATCTCTGGATGGTTCTCTGTTTGGATTCGTAAAAACGCATTTAAATGCTTGTGTGTGTTTTCCAACGCTCCTATGGATTGGTGATGGTATGCTGTAGAATTAAGCTGTTTTATATTTAATAATTTACATACCTGTTGGAATATTTCTGAGAGAAACTCCTTGCCCCTATCTGTCGCTATTTCTTTCGGCACACCGTATCTGAGAATGAAGTTGTTGACAAAACATCTAGCTACTTCTTCTGTTTTTTTAGAAATTAAGGGATAACCTTCTACATATTTTGTGAGTTCGCATTGTAATGTTAGCACATATGAAAAATTTTCATTGTCTGTTTCCAGTGGACCAACTAAATCTAAATATACTTTTTCAAACGCAGTATTAGCTGTACTAGTAATAACCATAGGCTCTTTCTTAGGTATTGAATACTTTTGCCTCTGACATTTGTCACACCGTCTTACAAATTCCCGAACATCATTATCAATACCAGGCCAATAATAGTATTTCTTTATGTTATTTGACATTCGTCTCATACCAGCATGGCCACTACTAGGTAAGAGATGAAAGTCATTTAAAATTACTTTTTTGTCATCTTTATTTTCTATCCTCTTTACATCACTTAAAATACATATTCGCGGTCCGGACCTACTTTTGTAATTTTTTATTGTCATTATTAACTTTTGTATAAAGTTTCCGTTGTCTTTATTTTTTAATATGTATATTTCCTTTAATTTTAATAGATTACAAAATTCATCTAACTCTCTCACAAACTCGTCTCGCGTCATTTGCGATTGAGAACTTAGGAATTTCACGTAAATTGTTGATTTATTTTCTGTATAACAGAATCTTTTATTTTCTTTAGTAATAACCCCCATTTTCTTGAAGATTTCTAATTCTTTATTACCAATAAATTTTAATTCGACAGATTCTTTGGGTCTGATATGAGTGCTTACGAGTTTTGGTTGATCAGGCCTCAAGTCTGAAACATCCATATCCACCGCTGAGTCTGGTTTATTTAATTTTTTCGCTTGTGCTCTTGTCATGACGTTCATTAAACCTTCATGCATTTCCTTCAAGTCTTTTAAAGTAATTCTAGACAGTGCATCTGCAGCTGCATTGTCAGAACCTTTTATGTATTGTACTTCGAAATCGTATTCCTCTAAAGTCATTCTAAATTTCATTAGTCTACTTGATGGGTCTTTCATGTTGAACAAATATACTAATGGTTTATGGTCCGTAAATACCATAAAAGGTCGACCATATAAATACGGACGAAAATATTTCACAGCCCATACTATTGCAAGTAGTTCCTTTTCAATAACAGGGTAATTCTTTTCAGCTTTGTTTAAAGTTCTGCTAGCGTAAGCTACTGGGCGTCCATTATTATTTGCCAAAATGGCTCCTATTGCATTATTTGATGCATCAGTTTGAACAATAAAACGATTGCGTTCTGAAAAATCTGGATACTGTAACACTGGCGGACGAATTAAACTTTGTTTTAATGTTTCAAATGCTTGTTGACATGCCTCATTCCACTCGAATGGTACACCTTTTTTAGTTAATGTATTTAAGGGATGAGCAATTTCTGCAAATTTTGGTATGAATTTTCTGTAATAATTTGTGAATGCTACGAATCTTTTTACTTCATCTGTGCTTGTTGGACATGGATAATTTTGAACTACAGTTATTTTTGCAGGGTCAGGCATTATGCCGTCGCTTGAAATAACGTGTCCCAAGTACAAAATCTGTTTCTTAAGAAAATCACATTTGGCGGGATTTAATTTTAAGTTAACGCTCCGTAATCTTTCAAAAATATCTTGCAAATTTTTATTATGAGTATCTAAGTTACGTCCAAATACTATTAGATCATCTAAATAAATCAAACATTTTTCATAATTAAGACCGGCCATTGCTATTGTTATCATCCTCGAAAATGAACTAGGACTGGTTTTCAATCCCATAGGCATACGTGTCATCTGGTACTGTCCCGAATGAAAAGCTGTGAACCTTCTGCTATTTTCTTCTAATTTGACGTTATAATAGCCTTGGTGCAAATCAAGATGTGTGAAATAAATGCTACCCGATAATGATTCTAAAATTTCCGTAATATCCGGTAATGGGTATTTATCATCCTCTATGCAATTATTTAGTTTTCGGTAATCGACTACTAGTCTCCATTTATTATCTCCGGTTGTATCCGATTTCTTCGGTACTAATAATATTGGACTGGACCAGTCGCTTTTACTGGGCTCAATAATACCTTCGTCAAGCATTTTATTTATCTGACGTTTTATTTCACTTTTATGAGAATGTGGCAAACGGTATTGTTTTGAAAATACTGGTGTCGTGTTATGCTTTACGGATATAGTATGACTGTATACATTTGTTGTACTTAATTTGTCTTTGGGGAGGTAAAAGATATCTGAATATTTTGCGCAAATATTTTCAATCGTTTTTTGTTCTTCATTATTTAAATGTTGCAATTTTAATTGAGAAAATAAGTTTTTAACCCTTTCTGCATCATTTCGCGTTTTTTCATAGTTACAGATATCAAATTCCTTAAGTTTTCTAATGTTAGGTTTTATTTCCGTTAGCGATACTGCTTCTTCATTGACATTTAATATTCTAATTGGTATAAGTCCATGTTTAGGAGTGCCTATAGAAATTGCTAAAAATACTCCATGTGTTAGTTCTTTCGAAGATACTACACAATCCTCATTTAAGTTCGTTTGTATGAAGTGTATAGACTCACTTCTAGCAGGTATATTTATTGTTTCAGTATATTTACTTACTAATGGAAAACAAATAGTTATGTTTTCTGTAGCTAAAGTTAAAGTATTTTTACTAAAATCTAACTGAGCCTTATATTTACTTAAAAAATCACGACCTAAAATTCCAACTCCCTTAATAGGTAAGTTATGAAATACATAGAACTTCTGACTAATTGTCTCACCATTTAAATTGAATTGTAAATATAAGTATCCTATTGCTTGAACTCTACCACCTAATCCGTTTATGGCTACATGCTCGTTATGGATTGGAATGCCGCATTCGAGAGCATGTTTAGATGTGCATGCTGACACCGATGCTCCAGAATCTACTAGAAAATAATGTTTCTTAATATGACTTTTATGTAATGAAGAACATAAAGAAATATAACAATTACTATCACTAGCTAAAATACATTTATCGAAAGAAAGAAAGAAAGAAAGAAAAAATGTTTATTTGACGTCAGTACATCAAGCACACACACAATAATACTATAAAAAAATTACAAAAATGGAAAAATCATAGTAGGTACCTATACCTATGTGCTGTGTGCCTCACGGCTGCGCCAAAAAGGTTCATTTCAGCATTCATGCCAGACAGGTGATGCTGTCTGACGCTGGTCTTCCAATGAACCTTGAGGGGGTAAGTGACAGACAGACAGAAAACAGTTTCAAACATATTTTGATTATGTAAATAAAGTAAACAAATGGTTACACTAAATATATATCGAGTAGGTAAGTATAAGAAAATGTGTAGGTATGTAGGTACGAGTTCAGATAAAAAAGGAAAAAAAGTAAGCAATAAATATATTTTTGTGTAAGAAAGTAATAATACTGGTAACAATAAATAAATACAGAGATAAGCCAAGACAGAATAAATATTTTTATAAGAAAATAAAATTGGTATAACAGATATAGGTAACAAAGTAATATCAAACAAACAACTACCCATTTAAAATAAGGCATCCAAATAAATGACACGGGCGCATTAAATCCTAAACCTGTTTCGCATACTTCCGACCTTCAAACGCACTATTACGAATCCATGCATTTCGTCGCTCAATACGCTGCAAGCAGCCGAGCGAGATGGACTCATAACAATTTGTTAAATGTCAACGGAAAGTATTTCTGAATTTAGATTCGATATAATTCGAGGTAATTGTGTGGGTACATTCCACACGTAGATACGGCAAACCTATTTTATTTCGACGGGAGTGGAGCTAAATTAATCAAACGTGGATAACGAGGCGCACAAAACATGAAAAAAGGTAAGCTACCTAGTCTAAAAGCTAATATTGCGAAGATGCCATATTATAAAGAGAAAAAACTAAAAAAATAAAAAAAAACCATTGTTAGCTTTAATCGATTTATGCAATTATTATAGATGACAAGAGTCGTGACGGAGGACATAAGTACCACAACGAAAAAGGACGGATGAGGAAACCATCACGACCGGCGACGCCCGCCGCTCCACCGTTTGTTACACGTCGCGCGCAAGTGGGCCAGGCATTTCGGGTAAATACGTGCTCATGTGTTGCTACAAAGCTTATTTTTGTGAATTTACGCGGTTTTTGCGGTTATTTTAGTGTGCTATTTTTCATACCGTAGGTCTCACAAAATGCGACATGTCGTTACGGCGGCGCGCGGCGGCGCCACAGAACCCTCCAGCTAAGGACGTTGCGGCGGCGCAGAAGAAGCTCACGGGACGGGTCTCGCTCGTGATTAGTTAGTTACCTACCGTAAACAAGTGTCGCAATAGTTCGCGTTTATGCATAGCATAGTGTAGGCACGTAGGTGTACACGGTGCAGTCTGTAGTTGCTGAGTGTTTATATAATTGAAGCATTCATTATGACCATATCCAGTTTCTGCTGAGCTTCTATCAAATACTGCCGTAGTCGTGTTCTGAATGTGTGAATAGTGCCTAGTACCCGTAATGGTGGAGGAATATTATTCCACACTTTAGATGCAGCGTATCGGAAGGTACCTCTGAAAGCTGCTGTCCTATGAGATTGTGTCGATAATTGCTGCGCACACAGCCTAGGAGCGCACTCTCGTTTACTAGCCATCCAACTTAACTTGTCGTACAAATACTTTGGCTTCGTAGTCCTAATAACACCAAAAAGGAGACACGCTAGGTGTAACTTTCGCCTCGACTTCATTTTTAACATACAGTGTTTGTTTAAATAAGGGGTGACATGACTTCTAGGGGGAACCGAGTAACAGAATCGAGCACACGCATTTTGGACTCTTTGTATAAGTCTATCCGTACGAGCCAGCAAACGTGGGCCGTAAACCGTATCAGCGTAATTTAGTTTGGATAGTACAAGGGTTTCGACTAGCTGTTCGCGAAGCTTTTCGGACAAATAAGGCCTCATTTTATATAGAAGTTTCAGGCGGTAAAAACAGTTTTTCACGGAGTTAGCGACGTGTTTCTCAAACCTAAGGCTGTTATCCATACACAACCCTAGGTTCCGCGCCTCATTAACTCGGTCAATAGGTTCACCCATTATAGTCAAATTAAGGCTTACAGGTAACTTCTTTAACTGCTGCCTCGTACCAAACAGCATATACTTTGTTTTCAATGGGTTTAAAGCTAAACAGTTCTCGTCTGACCAGGTGGCGATTCTTTCCAGATCGTCATTTAGGTCTTTAATAGCTGAGTCAATGTCGTCAGGTTTAAAGGACAAATATAATTGCACATCGTCAGCATAAATGTGATATTTGCATTTCTGCAGACACTTTATTATGTCTGCGCAGTATAAAATAAAAATAATCGGACCTAAGATAGATCCCTGAGGAACTCCTCTTTCTATTGAAGAAAGGGCCGAAGTCAGGGTAGTACCGTCCGGTAATCGTAATTCTACGAGTTGTTTTCTGTCACCGAGGTAACTATGGAACCATTGGATTGCATTGTTGTCAAAACCATAGTATTTTAACTTAGATAATAGTAGTGGGATATTTATGCAATCAAATGCACGGGAAAAATCAAGTAGCACCATAAGTGTACACATGCCCTTATCTTGGGCGGACAAAATGTTATCGGTAACATCCAGCAACGCCGTAGAAGTACTGCGCTGTTTCCTGAATCCAGATTGTAGATCAGGTAATATCTCATTCTCTTCTAAAAATGTGGTTAATTGACGGCATACTACCCTCTCCATTACCTTTGAAAGACAGGGCAGAACACTGATAGGCCGCAAGTCTTTAACCTCTGTAGGGTTGGGATTCTTGGGTAGGGGTCTAACTGTTGCAACTTTCCATTGGTAGGGAAACTTAGCTGTCCATAAGGAGCAATTTACCATGTCAGTGATAGTTGCTAAGGTGTACGGCATAGTCAGGGTAAGCATGCTCAAGGTTATGTTGTCGTAACCTTCAGCATTAGACTTTAGGTCAGATATAATGCGAGAGACATCATTTTGGTCTACTGGACCAAGTGTGAAAGTAGCTTCACTATATCTGTTAGTCTCATAAAATGATATAAGCGAAGTGCTAGCTACTGGGTTTCCAGGGACAGTCAGAAAAGCTTTATTTATAAGGTCTGGGTTTCTAAAATGTGAGGGAATGTCTAATTTTTGCTTGGAGGGTGCAAACGTGGATTTAATATTCCTCCACAGTAATTTTGGATTATTAATTTTATTATTAATATTGTGCCTGAAGTATGCAATTTTTTCATGATACAGGGAACTTTCAACTAAAGATTTTAGCTCTTTGTAGTATTTTTTTTTTATTTCTGATTTCGTACATCTATACTTGCCTAGTGCATTATCCCGTAATTGCATCATAAGTTTAATGGTGTCCGTAATCCAAGGAAACGATAATTCCTTAATAGTGCAGGTTTTTTGTGGTGCGTGGACATCAAACAAAGATATTAAGCAGTTATTAAAAGTATCAACCATGTCATTAATATCGGCTTGCTCAGAAACACGCTCAATGTTTGATTGTGTCAAATCCAAAAGGAAACTATCCAAACATATGTCTTTAATTGGCCTAAATCTGATTACGTATGGTTTAAACTTGTCCCGCTTTAAATGAAATTCGCTGACTAAAATGGAGTGGCCAGTAATCGAACCAAAGGATTCCACTGTCGTATATCTAGGTGTTAGATCTGTGCACAGTAGGTCAATCAGAGTTTCACTCGTATCTGTAAAATGAGTCGGCATCGAGACCAGCTGAGCGAGACTCATGTAATTTAAAAATTCTTGCACCTTTTTAGTTTTAGTCTCGCTTACGTTGAGCATATTGACATTAAAATCGCCCAGCAAAATGAAATGATCGCAATTCCCCAGAGTGGCTAAAGTATTTGTGATGGCATCCAAGAATAGGTCAATGTCAAGCCAGGGTGGCCGGTACGCTGTACCGATGGCAACCTTTTTCCCGCTCAGCGAGATTGTCAGCCACATCTGTTCGACGGAATCGAACCTGGGATCAACCGTGCCAGAACAGATACGCGCGCTCAGGCCCCGGCGCAGGTAAAAACCAACGCCCCCACCACGCCCCGCGCGAACAGCTGTAGGTCGCGGAGCGTGACGTAGGCGGTAGCCGGGGACAATAGGCGCGCGCCCCTCCTCGCCCGCCCGAAGCCAAGTCTCGTTTATTGCCATAACATCAAAACCATGCCTGTCCATTGCACAAATCAAATCGTCATGGCCTGTTCCCAGAGACCCTGCGTTGAGGAAGCCAACTTTAAAACATTTACCACTTTTAGGCATCATGACAATATTGAAAAAAGGCTTCTAAAGGTATCATTTGATTTGCTATGACCTGTGTTGCGTTTAATACTAACATTAATGGCTTAAAAAGAAACATTTTATAGGTACATATAGGATAGATTATTTTTAAAAAGTAGATACGTGTAATTATATACAAGAACCCGATTAAGTTTAAATTTCGTGCTTGTGATGTTTGTATGTTGGTGTAAATAATAAATAATATAATACGTGTATGTTGAAACCGGTTACTGAGCTCACTGAGTAGCGCCGCCGTGTGACAGGCAGCTGCGACGAATATCAAACACAATACATCATAATAATTGTTTTGCCATGAACATTTAGCGACATACAATAATGATGCCACGGGTACCTTACAAACTAAAAACACAAAGCAAAAAAACATTGAGAAAAAAACGGAATTTAAAAAGTTATAAAGTACAAGTAAAAAATAAAAACATTTACCAAATAAATCGATACATTTAGGACAGCAAGTGGCCGTCGGTAACCGACAGATGAGTCGGTTCAAAAACGCGCTGTAAATCTGCCTCGCAGCTGATTTGAAAAGTGGCTTCTCCGGGTTTGTTACGGGCAAGGATACGGCCTCGTTTACACCATACAAACTGCCACCCGAGCCGTCCCCCAGCCTCTCGCGCCTTCCGAAATAATTCTCGATTCTGCTTGGTAAGACGTTCGTTGACGTAAAATCGCGCTGGCGGGCCGGGCATACCGAGATCAGCAGAAGTCATGCCACGTCGTACTCGTGCGGCCTCCAACAACTCGTTGCGTAGATCGCGGCGCGCAAGGCGCACGACGAGAAAGCGCGGGCGGGATTCCGCCGGCACTGGCTGAGTTGCATTTATGCGTCTCCCTCCTAGTCGCTCGGCGCTCACAATATCACGAGTCTCCACATTTACGCCCATCTTTGACGCCACCAACATAGCCGTATGGACAGGGTTTTCACCACTCGCCTCAGGCAGGTTTGATATTTGTATATCAGTGGCTAGTAGCTCCTGATCGCGAACATTTAAGTCGCTCCGCAATTGGGCAATTAAATTATGCACATCCGACGATACCTGGGTGTGAACCGGTTTTTGGTTCTCCATAATGGCCACTCTTCCCTCCAAACTGCTCATACGGTCATTTGTGGACTTAAGAGATGATCTCAAGTCAGCCAAGTCATTACGCAGTAATTGAAACTCACTCCGTACTGTGTTAATAAAATCCTCCTTAAACTTCCTCAGCTCGGAGGTGAAGTCCATGGGGAGTTCAGTCGTCGCATCCGGAACAGTGATGTTACTCTTATCTATGAGATTAACCATGCTCTCGTCCAGCGGTTCATTGGCATGCCCTCGTACTGGCGTTTCGGATCGGTTGTCCCGCACTAGGTTCTTCTTACACTCCGGACAGTGCCAGGGTGATGCTATGGGACCTATTTGGTTCAATCCAGCGCACTGACGGTGATACCACAACACGCACTTATTGCATTTAGCGCCATCTGCCGACGCGAGAAATTTACCGCAGGTTCCGCACTTGACCATCGTAAAAACACTCGATCTTGTTACTTCGATCGGTCTACAAGCAGTTTACCTTTAAAACGATAGATGACGTTGTGTTCAATGTATGCGTTTACGGCAATTTCTATGGTGTTATGGTAAGTTGTGACACCACAAGACGTAACACAGCAACTATGTTATGATACGGAAACACTGAAGCTATGTCACTAAGTATTTTCAGACACTGAGCGAAACGACTGTTATTGTTTATATGTATCGGGTAGAAGTTCAGAAGTACCAGAATGGTATGGAGTTTTTGGTGTTTTATTTATTGTACACAGCACTGATTTGCGAGATAATAGCGTCACTTGTAAGTTGCACTATGTTATAGACTTTCACAATAAAGTTTCTGTATAATAAGTACTTGTTTTTTTTTTAAGAACTTGAGATATATTTCGATACTGTCACTCGACAAAAGATCCGTTACCCTCTCGCTGTAAGTCACGAAAAAACTGATTAGTTATTATTTCGGTTTCTGTTGGTTGTTCCGAGTTATTAAAAACATGGACGTCATGCTCTTTGGGTATCCCTTGATTTCTTCTATTAGGATAGTTAAAGTTACCTCTTGACCATCGGTGACTGCCAGTTCCTCCTCGAGCCGGCTGCCCTCGCGAAGTAGAGTGGTATCGTTGCTGTTGCCCTCGAGATTGTCCTCTATATGCGTAGAAGTTTCTACCTCCACCACGTTGACCTCTATAATTATTTGAACGGCTTCTGTTATTATAAAAATGACTGTAGGGCCTTTTATACATACCCATAATTTCTCCATGAGAAGTTGTTGTCGAGATCTCCTCGTCTTTAGCTGCTTGGACTGCGTCCTTCAATGAGCTGTAATTTCTTGCTGAAATAATCGTACTTAACCTACGATTTCGCAAACCATCGGCAAATTGTTTAATCGCTGTCTTTTCATTAATAGGTTTTAGTATATTAAAGTTCTGTTCATTGTCGTTAGCTTGCGTAATTGTTAGGTCCACAAATAATTCCGTGATTTCTTTCCCGTAATCGGCAATCGACAACTCATTTTGTTTAATTTTAAATAACTTATTTTGTATAGCTGTTGCCGCTTTCTTAGATAATAACACTTTTTTCATGTCATCAATTAAGTCATTAACAGTATCATACTTAGCATTTAACTTTATCTTAGCTTCTTGTGATAGTCTACTTTTTAACACGAAATTAATTAAATTTTGTTTACAAGCGCTATCCTTCAGTACAGAGTTATAGTATTCAATGTTATCAATTAGCTGTTTTATACTAGCTTCCTCATTTGTCATAATCGGTAGAAGAGTTAAGGCAGTTTTCAAATCAAATGTATTCATTTTTGATGACGTCTCTAATAAATCACTTTCACACAACAATAAAATATCCTCACGTAAATCTATAAATTGACGACAATAATTTTCTATTAATACAATATCTTGGGCACTATAATATTTTCTCTTTACGTTTTCCTTAAAATCAATCAGCCAAGTTTCATACTGGTCATAAATTGCATCAACCTCATTTAATTTATTTTCTAATACTCTTTCTGACCTTCTTTTCGGTCCTAACTTTATTAAATAAACTCTAATCTTCTTTAAATCATTATATAATTTTAATATAATATCCATACCTTATTACCACCATAACGTAGATAAATTATTATTTCCTTGTAATACATTGTTTAAGATTATAGAGACATTACGATACAACACCGCATGTAATTAACACTAAAGTCCAAAGTTCAATCAGCGCATCCTCCTTATTTGGTAAGAGATGATTGTATTGGTATGTAAACACGATTAATAGATGATATTTATACACTTGTTTTTTTTTTTTATGAAGCACTTTTAAACACTTTATTAAACACCATTTTTTACACTATATCTTCCTCGTAGTTCTTTGAAGATGGCTCCGTGGCCCCCATTCGTAAGCGTCGACGAAAGAGAGATCTCCTCATAGTCGTCCTATTTATCTCCCCAACAAGCAAATTAGTCATATAAGGTTGAGTTTATTCAGCTATTCGGTGTTATAAAAGTCGAGTAAGTGTGAATTATTCAGCATGTGTCGTATAAAAGTATCATATGTAGCATTTTAGTTATTCAGCATTTAGGTCGCATAATGATGCTGAGTAAACGTTTACTCAGCGTCCTTATATGACTAAAGTGTCATATAAGATTTTGCTGAATAAGTAGCTAGTATACGACGCTTATGTCGAGTAGAAGCATAATATATAGCTTTCTTGTGACAAGTCGAGTAAAAGCAACGTCGTTGCTTTTATACTGCTATTATGTTGTATAAGTTAGCATTTATACGACTATTACAAGCCTAAAATGTCGTATAATTTATTCCATGGTATCATGGCGGTTATACTGCTAATTTTCTGTATAAGAAGCTATTATACCGCCTGTTAGCAGTAAAAATGTGGTGTACAAATGAATATTGATATAAAAATATTTGTTATTATATTCATATTACTAAGAATTAAAGGGGGGCGTTAAATATTTATGATATAACCTAGTATATTTCATCAGAAAACTTACCTTCGCAATACTTAGCAAACCTATGCGTGAGTTTACGTTTAAGTCTGCTAAATAAATTGTACTTACCGATGTATTATAATTTTTTATAATTTTTAAAACACAACACGACGACGCACTTGATTAAATAAACATGACATATTAAAGTCATATAAGTTACAGTTATAGCGCAACTTAAGCTTGTAACAGTCACTCCGGCGACAATTCGGTATGTAAAGTATTTTTTTGGTATTTTTTTTTTATTTTTATTTCGTAAAACAGTTAATTTTAAGCAACTAATTTTAAGCATTTTGTTTTCCCATTAACAGTTATTTTTTTATGATTTTTTAAAGTAATATTCGTGATGACGTCATTTCGTATCCTGAATAGCTTTATGTCTTTGCCACGTTTTCAGTACATACAAAAAACACTTAGAACTTCAAACTTGACATTGCCAACAGTTAACACTTGACAGATACCTTACCTACGATTTTTTATTTTGTTGTGAAATGTTAATGCTGTGATCGTGGCTGTGATTTCCTACGATTTTTAGCTTTAATTTCCAATAATTAGCCGTGCTGCGTATCCGTGCAATGAATCGGTCATCGATAACTACTGCTAAACGCTTCGTACCAACACTACAACAAATAGCCGACACAAATTGTTTGTAAATGTGAAAGAAACGCTAAAAAAGAAGTGGTGCGAGGAGGTAAATATGGAATACAAGCCTGGGCGTCGTCTTTTTTGTTGCGAAGATCATTTGAACGTAAATATTACAAAAAAAAGTACCTATGTAAAAACGAAGGCGAAAAGTAGGTAATAGAATCCTACCAAAAAATTCAGAGAACCATGTCGGGTGGTCAGGGCTCTCGAAATGAAAATTAAATCTCGTGAACTACTTTTATATTAGAACAATTTCAGCTTTCAATTTACTTCAAGCCATGTTTAATATTCAATCTTTTTGCAGTTGGAAGAAGATCTAGAAAACTACCAATATTACAAATTAATGAAAGGAAGACCTGTACCTACTCATTCAGTAGTCAGCCACAAACATGTTGGATACCTAGATGCTGTAGTGTTAATTGCATGTGGTTTAATAATTTACAAAGTGAAATAATAAAGACTGATTAAATAACATTATCGTTTTATTTGTAATAAGCACTAAACAGTAAGTGCTTGGCCAGACTGGCAGCGCGGTGCGGGGAGCGGCGCGGGTGCGGGAACGCGCGCGATTTGCCTGTCCGCAGTGGACCGTTTGAAGTTTGCAGTCTGGCCAAGCACTAAATACTGTTGAATTTACAAGAAACGAGCAGTTAATAGACCTGTACAAATTACAATACCTTATTTTACACCTTTTATTATATTCTCTTTATTTGTTTCACTTACATAATAAATTACATTTTTTAACATTTCTTTTCTCATTGGCCGTTACGACTATCGGCACAAGGCTAGCCGAGTTCACATACCACATATCGACAACCTCGTGTGCTAAGTCCAGACATTTTATTTGCTTCTCCTTCTCAGCTTTCACGAGGTTCTCGTTCTGTCATGAATAGTCCTGTCAGTCATGATTTAATCTTTTTGTTTATAAACATTTTCCAAAATATCAACGCTTTATCAATCAGGTCCCTATTGTATTGATGATGGTTCACTGCTCCTTTTTTCCAACCAAAATAAAAACACCAGTGTATGTTTGCATCCACCGGCAGAAGCAGCACAGCCATCACAAGTTGCTTGCAATATGACTTCATCCTTTTCGTTGAGAGTTACAGTTACCATGTACTGCTTATTTGACACTCGGTGTTCTGGAACTACTTTGGCCCTCACGATGCACTTGACTTGGTCTCTTTTGATTTCAACATAGCCAACAGCAGAGTCCACATAGGAAGCGCGAGACGACCTGGATTACCAAAAATATATTAGTTAAGCAGTAAAATTACTAATGTAAATGGGTGCAAGGTATTTATAAATATAGGTAGGTACAGCAGTAGTTACATTGTTACTTACATTAGAGCTTTAGTTCCTCGGATTTCAGCGATGTTATATTTATTATCATTTTTCATGAACTCCAGGATCATAACATTATCCAATTTGGGCAAGTTATTGGAGTCGCTGCGTACAAATTGATCCATATTTAACTAATCCAAACAATAGGCAGGCAGTTCCGTAAAGCGTGCAATGGTCGATCAATGGTGCAGTAAGTATCAAAGTCCAACGGGAAAGCAAGGTCTGTCGTGTACAAAGAATAAACGTAGAGAAAGAGAAATTAAGGCAGCGCGCGATCCGTCCATATCTAGCATCTAGTATTGACACTGACAATGACGGACTGACAGCAACAGTTTTTTTTAATTTTTTCTTGAAAAGCACAGGAATTAGTCTATTCAGGAAACTTTATGACGTCATTTAGAGGTCAAATGAAAGTCAAATCGTTACAAGTATTATTGTGAAAATAAACACAATCTTGTGATATAGAGAGCTAAAAGTAGAAAAATAAGACATAAGAACTCAAAATCTCCAAATGGTTTTGGAATCAGCGTAGGTTAATTTTTACTTTACATACCGAATTACGTGACGATTTAGCTGAATAAATTGCTTTTATACGATGTCTATGTGACTGAATTGCTGAATATAATGGGCCCAAATCGCGTTGTATAAACGTTTTCATTACGTTTATACGACTTCTATTAGGAGCCAAAATACTGAATAATTTGCGTTGCCGCGACTACTACACGACATATTTTTGCTAGTTGGGTCGTTGGCGATCCATTTTGTATGGCACCTTTTATATTGCCGATACACGAAGCCCAATATGCCGAGTAGCAGTATAAGCAGGATACAGGACAGAATAATGTTGGCTGTGGACATATGGAAACGAAGTTCCTCTGCTGTAGCTTGGTTACTGCCAGCCGCCGCGTTTTGAACGATCAGGGTCTCCTCTTTAGACTGCTGCTTGCCCATTTTCGTGGATGCTTCGTACACTCGCGCTGATGTCTAGTCCGTGAGCACAGTAAATTAATAATAGTTCCATTTTTAATAATATATTTAGTTATTAATTTATCGAATGTTATTGTATCACACAGTCACATTTTACGTCTCAAGTTCGCGTAGCGCGTATAGATTCCTTTGGCAGGGTCGCCATGTAAGGTGCGGTGTCGGTGGTAAATGAAACGAGCGAATGCCAGAATAATACTGAGATATATTTGATAGGATGGTGCATAATATATGGTTACAAAGG
The DNA here is from genome assembly GCA_949316265.1 of Diarsia mendica. Taxonomy (NCBI): domain Eukaryota; kingdom Metazoa; phylum Arthropoda; class Insecta; order Lepidoptera; family Noctuidae; genus Diarsia; species Diarsia mendica. The sequence continues at coordinate 20,442,427 of OX438897.1, forward strand.
TGCATAGATTATAGTAATACAGATCTTAAAGTAGGTAACTAATACAACCCTCACACCTGTCAGCTGTGCAAATTGCGCCGTGCTAGACCGTTCCAACCACCTATGGGAAATATGCCAGAAGCGCGCTTAGCTCATCATCAAAGAGCCTTCTCATTCATCGGTCTCGATTATTTTGGGCCCGTTTATGTCACGGTTGGCAGAAGAAAGGAGAAGCGCTACGTAGCCTTATTCACATGCTTGGTCGTCCGCGCCGTACATCTGGATCTGGTGCACAGCTTATCGACTGACTCAGCGATCATGTGCCTACGCCGCTTCGTGTCACTCCGAGGAACCCCATTGGAGATTTGGTCCGATAACGGCACTGCCTTTGTTGGGGCCAGCCGGGAACTGCGAGAGTTATACGGTGATGTGGTTGAAGAATACGCTGCCAACGAGTCTATAAACTGGCGTTTCATCCCGCCCTCGGCACCATTTATGGGTGGAGCTTGGGAGCGCCTTGTCCGAAGTGTCAAGGGAGCACTGAAAGTGTCACTCCATGAGCGGACTCCCTCTGATGAGGTACTCAGAACTGTGCTGGCTGAAGCTGAAGCCTTGATAAATTCACGGCCCCTAACAATTATTTCACTCGAACCTAATGCTGAAGAAGCACTAACCCCAGCTCACTTTCTCCTAAATGGATCACCAGGACGTCCCGTTCCAGCCACGCTTCAGGAGTCGGACCTCTCGAGCAGAAGTCATTGGCGGAGGGCACTCAGACTAGCCGATCATTTCTGGCAGCGATGGGTTCGAGAATACCTGCCTTCGCTGTCACCCAGAAGGGGTGGAGGCAGCGCGCCGTCAATTGCGGAAGGAGATGTGGTGTGGATATGTGACTCAAATTTACCGCGTGGTTCATGGCCCAAAGGCCGAGTCGCGAGGTTGTTCCCCGGCAGAGACGGAATAGTACGAGTGGCCGATGTTGCCACTGAGGCCGGCACATTCAGGAGACCCCTCCAAAAGCTGATTAAGCTGCCCATTTCATAAAAAAGGGGAGAATGTGCAAGTCTGCCTTAGGCTTTATGTTTTGAAGCCTCCTTTTTATACCTTTTGTCTATTTTTTGATATTTATTGTTTATGGATTTCTGATTGACTTATTACACTTTTGTTCTCACTACCAAGAACCAGCGATTTTTATTTCGGTAGTTAATACTAGCTATGCTTGTGTCTTTGTCTGTGATTGAAGATAAAAGTAGCCTTTGTCCTTCTTCAAATGGCAAGCAACCTATTTTAGTTTTATAGTGATCGATTTTGTATTTTGTATTTTAGGTATTCAGGGTTACTGCCACGTTTATAATAATAATGAAGGAAGGATTTAATGAATAAGTCATCATCGCTGTTGTAATTTAATGAAGATAAGTATTTATCAAAAAATACAGATTTGAAACAAAGTTCATCGTCAGCTCCAAGCTTATTTCCAACTATTTTGGGATCAGTTTACAATCTGAACAGATACAGAATAATACAGTTAATTCGAAAACCACAAAAATAAAAGGAAAGTACGAAAAAGTTCCCTACACATTAATACACCAAAACCAACTCACAAAGCTAAAAAAATAAATAATAACAACAGTGAAAGATCTGGCACACCGGCAGACGGAATCAATCATCTCTTTCCGGTCTATGGCAGGCAAATAAATAAGTTCAACATACAAAGATATTACGCGAAGGTCAGAGCATCCTTCCGGTGGCTATCACTCAGCTTTTACTTATATTAGATCAAAGAAAGAAATATGAAAGAAGGAAGTATATGAATTGGCGTTTTGTGTGAAGGGTAGTCGTTGCTTGGAGCCTGAGTAATGGGATAAGTATTTGCTAATTGGGTACATACATGTATTAAGGACTTTTTTAAGTGATATGAGAAGCAGGGAGGCGCATAATATTGTGTAATTTATTTCATCACCACTGTACAGCTGTCATGTCCTAGAATTAAAAACTCCATGCCCTAGTCTAGTAGAGAGGAAGCCTGTGTTCTAGCAGTGGGGAGATTAAGAGATACTTTAGCTTACTAAAAAAACGTTTCATAGTTCAGTTTCAACTGTATAGTCTTAATAGCATCCAAATAAAGTGGCTGTGGCATACGCACGGACAGACAGACAGAAATGAAGAATCTATAAGGGTTCTGTTTTTTGTCATTCGGCTACGGAACCCTAAAAATAGAAAATATCGGTGCCTCTAGTGGAAAAGGGTATGAACTGCTGAATACCTAGATTTAACTTATCTCTAAAAAAAATAATAAAGAAGTTAGACTTGTTAAATCCGTCTTATACCCTTTTTCAGAGGGGCATAGATATATGATCGTGTAGGTTTCTTCTTTCTTTAATTATTTTGAGGTCAGCACAAATTATTCAAGACCAGTTGCACAGAAAACCTAGATAGTTTAACCCAAAAACATCTGACAGAAAGTATATAGGTAGTAGGAATTATTATATCAGAATATTGGCATGAAAAAGGTTCTCTGATGTTTATTCAATCATTTACTGGGCATTGTTAAAAGGTACATGTTCGGTTTCTTTGTGTGTAAGCCAAGAAAAGCTTTCTCATTTCATCTGTTTTTTTTTGGGTATGAATAAAACGAGTTCGTGATATAAGTATGTAGACCGTATATAAAAAGTAAAGCTATCTCAATTATTGACATCACGTACGGAGCTGAGACGTTTCTCAATTATAGGTCTATTTAAAACTGAGAATCTACACTATCTGATTTCGGAATTAGTTTTTTTAATACATTTGCTTATAATGATGTCTGTTTATCCTACTAATATTATAAACGCGAAAGTTTGTAAGTATTGATGGATGTTTGTTACTCTTTCACCCAAAACTACTGAACAGATTCGGATAAATTGGTATACAGATAGTTTATAACCTGGATTAACACATAGGATAATTTTTATCCCGATTTTATCTTCCCGTGGGATAATTTCCGAGTTGTAGCGGGCGAAGTCAGTGGCAACAACTAGTCTGCTCATAATTTTGTCTGTTTATTGTCTTATATATTTCAACATGATATCGATTAGTTCAAAACTAATTCAAAACATGCCTTCCGCTGTAGGCAAGTCCTTTCTTAACTCAAAACCCAATTCTTAGGAAAGATCCCTATCATAATACAACAAAAGATACAAATTAACAAAGTTCAACTCCAATTTCCGGGCAAAGTTACCGCGATCCTGGGCAAAGTTTGCCCTCTACAGCTTGTAGAACATGCTCCTCATTTGGGGTATGATAAGTAGCCGTTGTAACACCGATACATGGCAAGATTGCCTGGCTGTTCTCCAAATTAGCTAACTAATGTACGCAATAACTGGTTTGAACTGGTTCGTGGTCGTAGTTTGGTAGGCTGTGTTTTGTTTTCGATTTTTGTTTAGATTTTGAAGTTGGAAGAAGATATTTTATTGGTGTAAGTATTCTAATTAATATTATGATTTTGTTCGTATTAACATAGCATCACGCCTCTAGTCCCCGAAAGGTGAGGCAGAGGTGTACTTAATACCCATATTTCACCAGTTATGTTTTTTAAGTCCCATATAATAGGGGTTGGCCTATTGCCATCAACCGAGTACAAAGTCAAACTCCATGAATGTTACTGCGATAATTATGCCTGATGAAAAGAGCCAATCGCAATTTGCATGACCTAAAAATTTTAATGACCAACACACCAACGAAGTATTTCTGAAAAAGACGTGTTTTTACAAATACACAAGTTTCCAAAATGGAGAATAAACACCAACTTATATCAATATGAACTCATGTTTCTCAAAAAAAATGCGACACGTGTACACAGAAAAACGAAGTTCCAATACCTGCAATCTGTTTTTTCAATCACACACGAATATGATGATGTAAAAGCTTTATAATACCCGTGGGATACACCATGTGCGGTATACATAGGTATATAGTATAAATTATACACAAACATATAAACATATATGAATATACACAAAAACTGTATACAACAAACATTGGAATATCGAAATACATTAACTAAATAAATATCGGAGCGTCGCCCAAGCGAGACACATTTCACTAATACCTCATATTATTCTTTATTTATCTTTGATTCGATGAGACCCTACCATGAGTTCACGTCGCGTATGACTGCCTTTTTACCCGACTGCGGCGAAGTCCAAAAGGAGGGTTGACGTGTATGTATGTATGTATGTCCGTTTCTTTGTTCCCTCATAACTACTAAACGGATGAAGGGATTTGAATGAAATATACGTCGTTAGATTCGTCTTGATGGCGCGAGTGTTCATTTGAATATTAAATTATGAAATGAAAAAATAGAACTAAAATAGAACCCCGCCTGCTTCCAAGTTTTGTTTAATTTAAACAGTGCTTGTTTTTTTGCTTTTCTGTTTTTTCAGTCGGGTTTTTTAGTTAAAACTACTTTTTTTTAGATAAATAAATAAAAAGTTTTTTTTGAAACAATACCACTAGACTAAGAACTAGTAAAACGATGAAATTCCACCATTTTACAACACAAATGATGTTCCTTACAAAAAGTGCTTAATAGGTAATTAAGTTACATTAAGCCTGGTCTAGTTAAGGCTATCTGTCGCATGCGCTAGGTTTTATTCCCAGTCTGGTATAATGTTTTTGGGTTTGTCATCCGGAATTTCTCAGTACCAGCAACGGAGTCTGGATCCGTGTCCGGTTGATGAAAATAAACTTAAAGAAATGTGGGTGTGGGCACACCTCTTATTTTTGTTATACCCCTATAAAAAAATCATTTTGAAAAATCATGGGAAATCATCAAATGAGTCCTCTGCTCTACTCATGATCCTTCATAGGGCTCCCACACATAAACACGATACGACGTCGCGTCGTACAACGATGCGGCGTCGTTTCACGATACAACGTCGCGTCGTGGAAGTCTACGACACGACGTAACGTGTCGATGCAGGATACGATGTCGTGACGTTAGAAAATCACGATACAATCCTGCGCAGACAGTTGTCTTGTTACTTTAATGAACAAATTAACATTTATTTGGGTTCTAATTTCAAAAACATTTAAATATTCTTTTTAGAATGCGTCTAGAGCGGTCCATTTTTCGGAATGAACTAAAACACCACCCCTCTATATCGACGGCATCGTGCCGTGTATCGTGCGTGGCACATTACGTTACGATGTCGTGTTTTTTTACGATGCCCATCGTAGATTTCCACGACGCGACGTCGTATCGTGTTTATGTGTGGGAGCTCTTAGCCCGTTGTGTTGAGGCCGCGGTCTCTATTGACCAACCCGCAGCCCTGGTTACACCTCTTATAAACCTTTCGGGGATTACAGGCGTGATGTTATGTTAGGAGATGTCATCATCATCATCAGCCTATAATGTTCCCACTGCAGGGACTCAGGCCTCCTCTCTAGGAGAGGGATGGGCTATAATCCACCATGCGGGCCCAGTGCGGATTGGCAGATGTAACATGTCTTCGAATTTTTTGGTTCTAAGACATGCCGGTTTCCTCACGATGTTTTCCTTCACCGTTTTGAGAGCAGCGGTGATGAAATAAATTACACAAAGTAATGCGCCTGCCTGGGTTGGAACCCACGACCTACTGTTTGTAAGTCGGGGCCGACACCACTGGGCCACCGCTGCTCCTTAGGAGATGTAATTACTAATAATATTATAAATACGAAAATAACTTTCTATTTTTGCATGTAACCTTTTCACGCTTCAACGACTGACTATTTCTTGGATTACGACGTAAGTTATTTTTATATCGATAGCAAGTTCCCTTGAGAGATTTTTTGACATTATCGAGTGGGCGAAGATGCGGAAAAAAGTTAGCTGAATAATAATATTTCATTCTTCTTCTTAGCGTTTCGATGACAATATAAATAGAATAGGCCCAAAAGGCGACAAGAAAGGCACTTCAGTAGGACGCTACTGAAAGTCATCAGCTCCTGTGATGCCCAAGTAATAAGACAGAAATTCACGATATCAAGTGTCCCATAGTTTGTATGGCAACACTACATTTACACTCCAGGGCAGAGACATTTAAAGCAGCCTGTGCCCGAATTCTATTCAAAGGTATCCAGGTCAGCCATGGCAGTTTTTTTTTTCTGGCCCGTAATGGAATGGGGGGAGGCCTTTGCTCAGGAGTGGGACAGCCAATCCTGAGCAAGCCTTTCCTTACACTTCTTACGATGGGTGCTTCTTCTCGCCAGTTGGTGAGGAAGCCATCCAAGTCGTCCTGTCATCTTCTCCTCAGTCTGCCGCAACCTAGCAAATCACTACCTGTGTCAGGGCTCCAGTCTTGCAATATTCTGGCCCACTGTTGCGCCGTCATTTCGCACATTCATTATGATTTATTTATGTTCTTACACCATTTTTATTGGTGGTAAATCATCAAATAACTCCTCCCGCTCTTGGGCAGAGCGTAAGGGAGTGTTAGACTTCTTCTGACTAAAAACCACCCATGTTCCTTCTTAGCCCTTTATGTCGAGGCCGCGGTATCCTGTGAACATCCCGCAGCCCCGACGGGCATGTTCTTACACCATAAGATTATGTTCCAGAGATACTGTGAACCTACAAGAACACTAAATAAACATTATTTTATTTAAAGCAGGTTGTAGAACTGCCTACGCAATACAAAGAATAGTGGCAAACGCTCGAACAAATTTTTGTTGACATTTTTTTTTTGCGTCTGCCTATGGAAAAAATATATTTGTATAGAGTTTGAATTCCTGAACAGTTTTGTCTTCAGTCATATTTTTATAGGTACGCCAGAATTAAAGATATTCCTGTTTAAAGTTTTAGAGGTTATGTTGTATTAACAATGGACTAATCGAAAAAGAACTATAGAAATACAAAATAAACTACGGACGTTTTCAGAATGTTAAAGCCCGGTGTCGGTCGCAAGCTGAGCGGACCCATTAATGACTTCTTTTACCTACCTCGCAATAGAAAACTGCTTACGTGTGTGTTTCCACAAACACCAACGAAACACCAACAAAGAGTCGAGCGGAAACCATTGAGGTATAATGTACTACGCGGAAACGAGTAAAAATGAGCCTGCTCTGCTACGCCAGAATTAAAGATATTACTGTTTAAAGTTTTAGAGGTCATGTCGTACAAACAACGGACTAATCACCCTACTTACCCTTTAAATATAGATGAAAAAAAATGAAAAATCGTTTATTCATGGTTACATAAAATGTGTTACATAGCTTAATACTTCTGCCAAACTGTAAAACAGTTTGTTGGCAGATGTAGCTTCCTTAACAATTCTTTTTAATACAATATGTAACATCTTGTTGGTAGTTTAACATCAATCACACGATACTTTTACTTATAACTATTACACACTTATTTAACACAGAGGTTGACTATGACTATAACTTAATACTAATAACATATTGTTACCTATACTCCATCTACCACAAGACCAGAACTCCAAGCTAACCGCCTCTACAGTCCGTTCAACCGATCCTGACCTCCATACCGTAGGCATAAGGATGGCATTAAAAGCAAAAAGAATGTTACAATACTGACTGTTTACTGCAGCTGCATTTTGTCTTACCGTCAACGTAATAGAGTTCACAATCGGCTAAACGGACCGCAAAAACGGCCAACCCGAAATCCCAATCCTATAGCAAATGGAGCACAGTTGCGTAACAGCACTACAATTAACAGCGGTGAAGCCGCAAACATGAGCCAGTATGACATAAATATACACTCATACAATAATAAATAATCATAAATGGCATGATCTATAATACATCTTTTGTTGTGAAGTCTTTACAAAAGGTGCTAAAAAGAAACTTCCCAAGTTTATTTTTAAAAGACATTTTCGTGTTACAGCTATTTTCTAAATCGGAAGGTATGTCATTAAAAATTGTTGGTACTAAGTATTTCCTACACCTTTGTCCATAATAATTAGTACAAGTGGGTACTACAAATCTACTGATGCATTTATTCCTTTGAGGTCTTATTCGCACCGTCTCGACTTTAAACTCATCATTGCAATAGTTTTCTATAGCCATTAACAATACCACCCTTCGATGAACGGGCAACATCTTACATTCTAAGAATAATTCCTCATAATCACTACTTTTACAACGTGTTTTTGTATTTTTATCAACTAAAAGTTTCATAAATCTGATTTGTAACAACTTTATTTTATCTAGATATGTTTTAAATGTGTTACCATAACATGCCAGTCCATATGAAAGTAGCGAGTCCACCAGCGCATAGTAGACCGTGTACAAAGTGGCCCTATCCAGTACCAAACTAAGGTGGTGGAATTTTACAAGCACTAATCGGAGTTTGTCACAAAGGTGTGTTATGTGCGTTTTCCACGAGAAGCTGTTGTCAATAACTAACCCCAAGTACTTGTATTCCTCCACCACCTCAATGTCTGTACACGAACAATACGTTGCGCCATCATCGTGCAGGCACTCATAGCTATGCCCCGTCACGCGCGGGGGACGCTCACAGTTTTTAAGATAAGGAGACCGTATATAAATGCATTTACACATTATAAACTACGGACTACCGTATTCAGAATACTAAGTCCAACCGATGCAAGATACCGCGGCCTCGACATAAAGGGCTAAGGAACATGGGTGGTTTTTAGTCAGTAGAAGTCTGACACTTCTTTTCGCTGTCCAAGAGCGGGAGGGGTTATTTGTTGATTTCCCAACCACCCCAAAAAAAAAAGGTTTACCTACCCTTACCATTTTAGTAGATACAGAAAAACACGTTTAACACAATTTATTAATTTATTTAGAATAGGTACACCAATAGTATGCACATTTCACAATCATTCAGCAGTCATGACAATATACAGGCTAGGGATGTTATGGTATCAATTGCATAACTCTCATAAGTACAATAAAGCTATATCATCGTAAAGTTATAGAAATAAAATGTGTAATAGAAAACTAAACATCTTTGCTATTCGTCTATAATTGGCTAATTCCACAACTTGTGTTGGCTCAGGTTGGGTTGATGCATCAGCATCAGGCTGGATTACATTTTCTTGTGGTTGCACATCGTCAGTTGTGTCTAGCTGAGGACTACTGTCATCTTGACTATTCATACGTAGGACTTCTCTTCTTGTGCGTAACCAGCACGCATGGCAAACACGTTGTATAATGCTTGTAGGCCTTACACGGCTACCCATCGTGATATTCAATTCGATGTACACACAATAAAGTCCAAAGTAAAGAGGCAGAATCGGAATCCAGAGTCATCCTTAGGCAAGTCACACAGGAAACAGTAAATATCAGAGTTCATAAGCAGACCTAGTCGATGAATTAGAAAATCACGGAGAATCGATGGAAAATAATATAATGTTCTATTCTATTCTATTTTTATGAATGGCAATTGTGCCGATGTCGACAATTCTGCCAAAAATAATATAATGAGATGCTCGTGCAGACTATGACAAGCTGTCAGTTCAGTACAGTTGACAATTGAAATGTCTTTTAACTTACAAAGGTTTATTACATGCCAATATTAAAAGCATAGCTAAGTCAAAAGTTGTAAAGTCAAGTCAGATAGAAAAAATAAATTAAGCTATGATTATTTATTATCACCTGTAATCTAGTCAATTGAGCTCATAATTATGATGATTTTTTTTTCCAGCGATTGATAGGCCTTTTTTTTTTTTTTGGTGGGTGGAAAATCATCGAATAACCCCCCCCGCTCTTGGGCAGAGCGAAGGGGAGTGTCAGACTTCTACTGACTAAAAACCAACCCATGTTCCCTCTTCCTCGCCCTTGTGTCGGAGCCGCGGTAACTTTTCGATATCCGCAGCCCCGACGGGCGTCGGCCCTTGCGGGCCCCTCCTTGCTGACATCTCTTTGAGGCGCGCGTGGAACACGTACGCGCCGCCGACACGGTCTGTTGCCGTCATGACGACGGCCGGACGGCGAGCTAGCCCGTTACTCACCGTCCACAGGCCCGCGTCTACGGTGGCCGGAGGTCATCGCGTGACCCCCGACGCCCGGAGCGCCTTCCGCGGCGGCTGGGACGTTGAGAGGTTCTCTCCCTCTCTCGTTCCGCCACCTCCTTCGCTAGCATCACTGCTTCGCAGAAGGAGGCGACGGCGTCCCATTCCTCCTCGCTCCGGACCATGGCTTGCACCAGGGCCGGACGCGAGAGGTCACCGCCGCCGATCGCCGCTACGAGAACACGGCGGGGCTCCGCCCAAGCAGGGCACACCTCCACAGTGTGCTCCACCGTGTCCTCCGGTCGATCCTCGCAGTGGAAGCATCCGGGCGTTTCCTCCCGCCTGATTCGGTGCAGGTACCTCCCGAAACACCCGTGTCCGGTGAGGACCTGCGTCAGACGGTAGGTGAGGGCGCCGTGGCGCCTCTCCAGCCACTCCTCAAAGAGGGGACTTACCGCCACTATCGTGGCGTGCCCTGCGCTGGGTTGCGACAGTCGCTGTCTCCATGCCGCCATGAGATCGCACCGGAGGTCTGTCCGCTGCGCAGCAATGTGCCGCGGCAGCAGAGTGACCCCCCGGTGTAGCGCCTCCGCGCGCCACTCATGTAGGCGCGCGAGGACTATCGCCTCCAGATCCCACGGCGGCAATCCGGCAAGGAGAATCGCCGCCTCGCGGGAGATCGTGCGGTACCCGCGGACAAGCCTTACGGCCATGACTTTTTGGGGCGCGTTCAGGTAGTGGACGGCCCGCTTCCTCACGGCACGCGCCCACACCGGGGCCCCGTAAAGGGCCATGGACCGCACGATCCCCGCATACAGCCTACGGCAGGAGGCGTTTGGCCCCCCCAGATTGGGCAAGAGCCACCTAAAGGCAGCCGCAGCCCGCTCCAGTCTGGGAGCCAAACGTCGGAAATGCTCCACGAAGTTCCACCGGCTGTCGGGGACGAGTCCTAGGTACTTCAAAGTACACTCGACGCCGATGGGGCGATTGATAGGCCTTAAGCTTGATTTGATAAAACTAAGTAAATTATTTCGTCGGTATCTATCACGGTGACTTAAGTAGACGCTTATTAATTCCATCAGCTATAATATAGCCACTGTTCATTGGACGGCTGATCTAATCGTTCAAACAGAGAGAGGTCCCATCGGATTGCCAAATCGAGATTCCTAAAATAAGTTAACAATATATTCCAGTCTAGAATATATTCCTGAAAAGTGATAAATTGTGTATGCATACTTGAAAAACACATTAGTACACGTCCGGGAACGAAATAACATTGTATTCGCTTTTCTTACTGCAAAAACTACTATTGTTTCTGCGATAATTTTTGAAATTTTGCATACTTCCTATGAAATTCTAGGTTTGCATCCGACTTAGCATCTTTTGAGATGGATTCGTTTCTTGTATTCCGCTTTTTTCTCAATTTAAATTTGAGATTCATGACGAGTAATAGAGAAGTATTTAAGATCAAAAATAAATTGTGACTAGGATAAGAGAATTATTTTCAAATGTCTTTTAAAGGCTACTTCAAATGTTATGCTATCATTATAATCACGCTACTTTCATAAAGATGAGGTAAGAAAATATTGCACTATGTGCCTCTCATAGAGAGTAGGCCTATGTCCCAGCTGTGGGAACATTATAGGCTGATTATGCTTACGCTTATGTCTGTATACTTCAATTGTTTGACGTTTCAGTCATGCCGTGAATCAGAACGGCTATTTGAAACAAAATAATCAACGGAGTATGCGGCCTAGCGGTTTTATGGTCACTCTGTAAGCTACGGATGGCTAGTATTAATAAAAATCTACAATTTTAAAACATTATCCAACCCAAATAATAATGACATCACTGACAATAAAAACTTTTCAGACAAAACAAAATAAAAGCCGTTGGTCGGTACCAAAATAGATCAGTTGGGAGTGCAATTCTGCAACAGTGCATTGCATATGAACGTGAAATACGGCCGCTAAAGTAAATATATGAACCATTACGGTAACATATGGTAGGAGCCCGGTAGGTAGGTACCTCCGGGTTTGTCCGTCAGAGTAATTTTATTACTGTTTCATTAGTCAATATGTTACATAAACGATATCTTTTTCGGTATTTTGGAGGGCGTGAGAGGAAAATGTTTTGTGTACGTTCATGGATATTTGTGTGTTCCAGTTTCTTTTTTTGCGCCTTTATCGTTAGGTACGTATCGTAATATGCTATGAAAACAAAGTGTTGTATTTGCAGTGGAAAATAGAAAGGTCTCGAAAGTACCGCCTGACAAAGACAGCACATACTTAGCATGCAACATTTTCAACATTGTCGTTCAGCACCAGCAAACACTTTAAAAAAAAAAGAAGAAGGAGAAATCATGTTTATTTAGCACATGCCACAAGAACAAACAAGAGAGTAAAAACTAAAATCTTAACAGAAAAAAATAACAACATAACCTTAGCTATATTTTACAATCATGTTTGCAGCTACTAATGACTTTTCGTAAGACCCTGATTGCCAATTTTTGGAGGGTGGGAAATCATCAAATGACTCCTCTCGCTCTGGGCAGAGCGGTAGGGAGTGTCAGACTTCTACTGACTAAAAACCACCCAAGTTCTTTCTTAGCCCTTTTTGCACAGAGGCCGCGGCATCTCTTTCGAACAACCCGCAGCCCCGAATCGATGCATCAGATCTGAATCCACCCCAAACGCGAGCAGCCATAATTATGTTCGATTGTTCATAAACTTGTATTTATTGAACATATTCCTAAAAACAATTATCGGTTTTCCCTTTTATCGAGAACTTCCTCAAAAAATTGATGAAGTTGGGAAATATATTGACATTGCAAAACAACGTCAAAAGTCAATTAAGAAGCGCCGAATTCGATTGCGAAGCTCTACTTTTTGTTCTGCTAACCGGATTCCAATCTCTACGGAGTTTTTCTGTTTTTGTTTGTTAGGGTTCCGCGTTGAGTAGGGGGAACCTTTCGTAATTGTTGTTTATCTGTTTATTTTGTTATGGGAAATGTTTAGGTTATTTCTGAAACCTGTTCGGGTGTAATTCTGTGAAGGATAAACAATAAATATCTACGTTTAAGTACTTATTATATTAAGTTTTGTTAACTCTTAAACTTCTCCAAAGCATGGTTACGTCGTCTAGTTACATAAGTATGGTGGTTTTACATGAAGACCAAACTGTTAAAATAGCAAATGCATTATGTACTTACTTGTGAAACGAAATGTACTAGAGTTCGGTTCTCAGAGAAGCTGAATCTTAGAATTATTGTTTAATTAACAATTTCATTCAACAATTTCATTCAATGTATATATACTCATGTACTAGCTGATGCCCGCGGTTTCGCCCGCATCAATTTATATACTAAAGCTTCCTCGAGAACCACTCTATCCATCCATGCATTGGTGAAAACAGTATGATAATCGGTGCAGTAGTTTTTGAGTTTATCGAGAACAGACAGACAGACAGACGTGGCAGAGGACTTTGTTTTATAACATGTAATGATTGGTGTAAACTACTCAATTTTTTGCAGCTTTTATTGTATTATTAATTACCTACTTATTTTTTCAGCGTTGAAACCATTATAATAACAAATATTTATTTCAGATCACATTACAAAAACAATAATAAGTTGTTAGTAAAAGTCTTTAGCTAATGTAAGCAAAAAACACACTATATTATACAAAGTTGAAACGACTGATACCTGTGTGCAGCAGTATCCAGTGAGCTAGCATGTATAAAAGTCACAAAAAGTCAAAGCATCAGTCATTTGCGTTATACAAATATTAATTCAAGTTTCAACGGAACCCTCTCACAAACAATCGTAATCCCAATATTAATTTATTTTTTGTAATCCCTCAAGAGAAGTTGGCTTCTGTCCTATATATAGCTTGTTTATACAATGATAGCCCGTCGTTGTACATGATAGATGACTTCACAGTGTGATCATGAATTACTTAGTGTAGTCTGACTTTTAAACCTATTAGCGAAATTATTATTGCGAAGTTTGGGGAGGTGGGTAATATGAGAAGGGAATTTTTCATAAATTATTTTTCGTCGCGTAAAAATGTGAAAATCGTTATCTTACAAAATTTGTTCTTGATGTGGTACAATCTGGATTGTCAAGAAAGTAACTGTAGGTATGTATTATTCTACTGTAAACAAACGTATAGCTCAGTGCTTTGGCGCAGTTAAACGTGCGTCATAATATCTTTACGATGAAGAAGAAATTATGTAAATGACTACGACGCGTTTGGCACAGTGGTCTAGCGAATGGCTGCTGCGCTGCGTGTCACGGGATCGATTCTCACACGTAACAAATATTTGTATGTAGGTATACCTACAGGTAGTTATTCCGGGTCTAGTTTAGTCTATTTGTGTAGGAAAGTTAAAATGTTTGTAAACGCACCCACGATACAGGAAAAAATCTAGTGTGGGCAAAAAAAACTACTTTACATCTTCTGGCTAATATTTCAGCATGAAACTACCAACATTCATGCAAGATTTTCGTCATTGTTTTGTTTACATTGTAAGCAGGAAACAGGGTGTATTTTCATCCCCCCACAGGCGTCAGGAAATTGAGAAACAGATAAAAAAAAATGGTGCCTACGGGAAGGTGAAACTACATAGTTTTTATAAAGGAGCTTGCTACGTGTGTGCATTATTTATATTACGTTTAGAAATAAATTGAAGGAAAATGGTGTTTATGGCTTATACAATGGCAAAAGCTTGGCAATGTTACCATGTTTTTGTTGGAAACCATGATTTTTAAGGAGGTATAAAGGCCAATCGAATCGCGTGTTGTTCGTCGCCCGTTTGCAATTTTGTAAAATAGCTGGAATAACAATTTTGTATAAAACAAAATTAGATAGTATTTTATATTATCTGTCTACTTATAACCAATATTTATATTACTTTGATTCACGTAGTGAAACACGACGACGGCAACGTTATGTTGCGTTGTGTTTTTTGTTTTTTTGTATATATCAGAAGATTATTGTTAATTATGATTATTTTGTGTATTTTATCTATTGACTTTAGTTGCCTGAACATAAAATATATTTTGATTTGATTAATAAAATAACTAGGCAGGTAGGCACAATTTTACACACCAAAACTTTTCGGAGAAGTTTTGGCAAAATAAATCCAATCGCGGTTCTAAATTATTCGTTACTAAGAAACGTTTTGGGAGCCTTAGTAAGCGATCACAATCAATATTTCTAAATGTGTACATTTAGGTACAAAATTATAAGATGGCGGAGGTCACAATGGGCCCTTACGAGTATCTACTTTTAACAGACGTTAAATTCGTATCGAAGCGAAGTTTTACGTGAACATGGGAAATGCATAAAACTTCTCAACATACTTCATTTTCCATTTTCCCCGTGACATGGAGCTCTTATCACCTCGTAAGTTAAACAAAGGAAGCGCGCTTCACCGGAATAATACGTCACTCTTAACATCAAAAGCGATTATATCTAAAGTCGAGTGATGACGTGTTCTATTTTCCCCCTTTCATGACGTCGTTTGTACAAAAACTTTCCATGTTATAGGTGTATATTTTTTGGGAAGCTTTAACCCATTGACCGCCACGGTCAAGTAAGACGACAAGCCAAAAAGTACCTTAAGTCGACAGACTTAGGGCACTTTTTTGCTTGTTCGGCTTGTCGTCTATACGTGACTGTGGCGCTAAAAAGGTTAATGGCAAAGGAAAGAAATAGAATTAATTTGTTGGGACGAAAAGCTTTGATTTTCTCGCAATATGTGAAGGTATCCGGATCGAAGGACCATTTTTGTTTTTACTTTCTTCGTTTTTATGCTTTGTCTTTTTTTAGTATATTGAAATACAACCCAAGTCCGTGTCTATAACATAACATAACATCACGCCTGTAACCTTTGAAGGATTAGACAGAGATGTAGTACTCTACAGTTAGTACACTCCCTGTTCGCCAGTTATGTTTAAGATCCTGTAAAAGCGGACGAGTTTATTGCCATCAACTTTGCACAGATCCAGACTGAGAAATTCATGATGAGAAAACCTAATAACACCTAGGAATCGAGCCCAAGACCTCATGCTCGTCGCTCAATGAAGAGTTTTAATTTAATTGAAGCAGTCTTCAAACTTAAATTTCAACCACAGGTCGGCCGCAGCAAAGACAATCTCTTCAGATGGGGGTTCATTCATAGACGGCTCAGACCTCAAGTGTGTATGCGGCGTATCTCCACAGATAATGTCCCACCTTCCATCTTGCGCTGCATGCCCTGACACCTGTACACTTGACGACCTTATGACTGCATCAGCGAGTGGAGTTCGCATAGCTGAATTTTGAGCCAAAACGATTTAACAGAAATTTGCCATCGACACGCTAAGAAGAACCACATAATTTTACCTTACGACTTGCAAGCAGGAAAATTATGCTCAAATGTCTTACATAAACATTGGTGAGATGGCACGTGATTTACAAGTTACAACACGTGTGTTAGCTGTTAATGTACAGTCACCCACAAAAGTGCATGGATACCTTAGGGCCTATTTTTCTGTGAAGGTAGAAATCAAATTTTCGAAAATAATTAATAGATGGCGTTTGATTTCTGCACAACTGTGATATTAAACTCTTCAATCCCCAGTGTCACTTGTAGGTGGCATAAGTTTTATTTCTGTTTGAACTACCTCACAGCAATATTATTAATTGTAATTCCTACATAGATAATAATAAGAAATTAAACCTTTAAAGTTTTTACTTTCCGCAATGACAATATCCGGATTACCCTGTGTCACCTTTATGTGAAATAAAAAGGAGGTAGATTTTTATAACTTAGTCCTAAATAAATGTAATCTATTCTGTTGAGATATAGAAAAAAATGGACTTTGACTTGGGAATAGGTTAGGTAAGTAAGAAGTTAGGAAACACGTATTCGCTTGGATTAAGTGAGAAGTTAAATGATTAAAAAAAAACAAAAGAAACCATAAGGAATGTTTTGAATTGCTAATAAGTGCGCACAGCATTCAAAAATATAATATTCTAGTTAGTAGTCAGTTAGCAACAGGGATTAACGGAGACAAACAAAAAGACACTATCACACAAATTTTAGAGGTTTATTTTTTACAGTTTATTATTCAAAAACAGACATTTATTATCGTTCAACATTATTATAATAAATAAAACTTCTTATTGAGGCCATAGCTTAAGTATTCGTTTCCAAAAAAGGAAAGAGGATTGAAGCTTTTAAAACCCCAACAAAGACAAACAGGAGACCGGATTATTTTATCACAAAAGTGAAAAGTTTAATGAATTAAATAGGTAGGATAAAGCTATACAATTGCACAAAAACATACGAAAAGGTTCATATGTAATGTAAAAACAAAAATTGTTGTGTTTGACTTTTTTTAGTTATTAAAAATACGTAAGTCATGTAATAGGTTATAATAACCCGGTCTCCAGTTAATATAAATAATAAGTACTAAAGTTAAGTAATATTATTTTTAAGTATTATGAAATATAAATCCTGGATCGGCAAAACTTATCTATCCCCACACGTTCACTGTAATATGACCAGCATATTGGACACTATCCACTTTTTAGCACGTATTATTTCGGCACCACAAACATAAGCGTCCGTGTTCACTTCACTGGACTTAAAAGTTTTTTCATCTGTAAAGATGAAAAAACATTACTCAAATCAAAGTTAACATGATCCAAAGCGAACTGTAATCTTGCCCTTTTATGGTTTTCTGAGGGCCAGGGTTTCACAACATGCCTCCTATAATGCAGCTCTTCACTTTTAAGAGCACAACGGGCATTGTCAACACTTGAGTCATAAGAAGCAGCATAGTCGGTCATCGGCAGGAATCCATTTTCTTCATACTCTCATAACACGATTTGACGCTGTAATGTGTTTATGAGCCGTGGTCTACTAGTTCTTTGATGGTGTTACAAAGAACCCTCGTCTTCAAATCGTCGTACCCATAGAACAACTGTTTTTCTCTGCAACAATATAACAGAAATATATAATACGCAATAATGATTATTTATTAAGTAGTATAGTCGTAACTAAAACATTTTTTTTTCTTATAAAATTTTTGAAATCAAAACTACTTACGATAACAATAAGACAAGTCGACAAGTTTCGAGTGTCGATAAGTTTTTGCCTTGATTTTGCAAATCAGTTATTTGAGCTCTTGTAACGAAAACAATATTACAACGCGTACTCATTTTGATGAAATAAGTTAATTCACCTAAATTAAAATAAAACTGAGCTAAACATACTCGAACGAGGTAATCGAAACAAACTTAGCGAACAATCAATTGAGTTTAGTTATAACTCATATAACTTCAATCTTATTATTTCTACTACCTACTAATTTATTTATGAATTCATATTCGACCTACCCTCAAGTTTGAAAACTAAAACATAGATAATTAAAATCAGATAGTTATAAAATGATAATAATATTCAATTTAAACAAGCATAGTATGTAGTTATGAATAAATTTATATAATAGAAATAATTCATTATAAATTATTTGAATGGTTAAACAGAAAAAAGAAACTACATAAACATTTATACAGCGTGAGCGCCCTCTAGTTAGTGTAGCATCAACAATATAATCAATGTTGCTAATCGAGTACTAATTTACGCCAGGTGGCGTCATTTCTTGCTTCACACGGTATTTTTCCTGAACTGCCCATGCATTATTGTACGCGATGGTACATCAACATAATGTATAATGTGATAACACCCGTCTATGTAAGCATGTGCTTTAAAACATTTACATGTATAAATACTGCGATTTAAACTTCTTCAGAGTCGGGTATGAAGATGAGTACCTATGTTTTTAAAGGAGAATGGGCAGGTATTTGTAGGTGGAAATACCGGAAGGTACCCTAGACACACTCCATCTTTTTTTGATGAAGTTCTTCATAAAAGTTAGGTAGGTTGCAACTAGCGTGTGTGTATGACTGACTTGTTGGTCTAGTGGTCACAATTGCGACTGCTGAATATGACGTCCTGAATTCGATTTCTGGGCCTGGAAATTTTTTATTACGCGCTGCGGGGCTCCATTGTTTTCGTAGAATTTTAGAACCAGGTGTTTTCCACGAACATTTAATAAAAACAATTCTGCTTTATGGGACGTGGGACATGTTTCATCCTTTACAAAAAAAAATCTAAAATATTACCTGAACCCTAACAAAACAGACACAGCAATTACATGTTTGCCAAACACAATATTGAGCGTAACGTAAACATCACAAGTCCGTACATCATGTCTATTACATGTATTAATGGCCGACAACTGTTTGTCATCGGCTTAACGCGAACGTGTGTGTAAACGTTACCATCGGGACCACCAGGAATCCGGTTGGAGAGCAACCATATTTTGTGGTTACTTTAATGGATGGTTCATGTTCATGTATTAGTTTTTTAGTTATTTTGTACTTGAGATAAATCCCTGGTAAGGGCTCCCACACATAAACACGATAGGTACGACGTCGCGTCGTGGAAGTCTACGACACGACGTCGTAACGTGTCAATAATAATAATATTCCACAACTATCACACAACGCCATCTAGTCCCAAGCTAAGCAGAGCTTGTGTTATGGGTACTAGACAACTGATAAACATACTTATATATTTCTAAATACATATATATTATAGATAAATTACACCCAGACACAGAACAAATGATCGTGCTCATCACACAAACATTTGTCCTGGGTGGGAATCGAACCCACGACCTCCGGCATAGCAGTTAGGGTCACGAACCACTAGACCAACAGGCCAGTCGCAATGCACGATACGACGTCGTGACGTTAGAAACTCACGATGCAATCCTGCCCAGTTGTCTTGTTACTTTATTAAACAAATTAACATTAATTATTTGGGTTCTAATTTCAAAAACATTTAAATATTCTTTTCAGAATGCGTCTAAGCGGTCCATTTTTCGGAATGAAACTAAAACACCGCCTCACTGTATCGACGGCATCGTGCCGTGTATCGTGCGTGGCACATTACGTTACGATATCGTGTTTTTTTACGATGCTCATCGTAGATTTCCACGACGCGACGTCGTATCGTGTTTATGTGTGGGAGCCCTAAGTGAAAAAAACACTTACATATCACGGATAAACATAACATCACGCCTGTAATTCCCGAAGGTTTAGGCAGACGTGTACCTAATAGTATACGAATGTTTCGTAACATATTGGATAGGGGGCGAGCCTATTGCCATCATCATTAAACTGCTACTGAGAAATATCTTATAGAAAAACAAATAATAATTTTGTCTTCCTGGGAATCGAACCTAGGACCAGCAGTCGCACTCACGACAATTCGACCAACGGAGCAGTCACATTGAAATAGAATTACAATAACACTTTTGCCTGGAAATCAAACACAAAATATTCAATACTCGCGCTTGCGAGCACAAGACTATCGAAGCTGTCCTTACATGACTAAAATAAAACTATCTATCTATCTATATCTTTTATATCTATTTAACTATCTATCTATATAAATAAAAAGAGAAGTCCTGACTGACTGACTGACTGACTCATCAACGCCCAGCCCAAACCCTTGGACCTAGAAAGCTGAAATTTTGCATAGAGGTTCCCTTTATAACGTAGACAAGGAATAAGGAAGGATTTTTCGAAATTCAATCCCTAAGGGAGTTAAATAGGGGATGATAGTTTGTTTGAAAAATCGTCATTTTCGATATTTTCCGACATCCACGCGGGCGAAGCCGCTGGCAAAAGCTAGTATGTATATAAAAGGTAAAGCTGACTGACTGAGGATGAATGCTAAGGCCAAACCCTAAGGTCTACAAACTTAAAATTTGTACGTCGCACACGTATTCCTCTTATGATGTAGGCATCCACTAAGAAAGGATTTTTCATAATTCAAGGGGGTGAAACAGGGTATTACATGAAAGTTTGTCTAAAAATCGTAATTTTTGATATCTCCGACATTCACATGGGCGAAGCCGCGGGCAAAAGCTAGTACGACATAATTGTCCAAAAAACCATCTCATGAAATTTAAATGAAAGACGAGTGTATGCCGTAATCTTAAAAGCAAAACACAAGGCCCCTAAAACGTGACCCCCTCTTCAGAAACCTGTATTCCAGCCACTAATTTAAGTTTTCGCTCACAACCTCCAGAACACTGCATAGCCAAAATAAAAAGACCTCTCTATTACTTCGAATACTTAAGATTCGCGAAGAAGTCAGCAGATTAAATGGCCTCGCAGGGGTCACATATTCTGGCCACGTGAGGAGTCGACCCTCAAATTTTAGTGGCGTTGAATTCCCGAGCACCTCATTAATTTCAGAGCTTCTTTCAAAGTTTTTCGTCGTTTCCTTTTGGGGTTTGCTTAATTAAATCTAGTTTTAGAACTTCATAGGATTTTGTGGACGTCTTCAGGTAAAAATGTCTTCTTATAAATTAACGTTTTCGTTAGTTGCATTAAGTTAAAATGTCTTCTTATAAATTAACGTTTTCGTTAGTAGCATTAAGTTATTAAGTCACATCAACATCACGCTTGGAAACCCCAAAGGGTTAAGCATAAGTGTACACGCACAACAGTACAACCACATATCTGCACTTATGTTTAAGTTCTATTTAATAGGGGACGACTGCCATTAAAATAAAAAGAGAAGTCCTGACTGACTGACTGACTGACTGACTGACTCATCAACGCCCAGCCCAAACCCTTGGACCTAGAAAGCTGAAATTTTGCATAGAGGTTCCCTTTATAACGTAGACAAGGAATAAGGAAGGATTTTTCGAAATTCAATCCCTAAGGGAGTTAAATAGGGGATGATAGTTTGTTTGAAAAATCGTCATTTTCGATATTTTCCGACATCCACGCGGGCGAAGCCGCTGGCAAAAGCTAGTATGTATATAAAAGGTAAAGCTGACTGACTGAGGATGAATGCTAAGGCCAAACCCTAAGGTCTACAAACTTAAAATTTGTACGTCGCACACGTATTCCTCTTATGATGTAGGCATCCACTAAGAAAGGATTTTTCAAAATTCAAGGGGGTGAAACAGGGTATTACATGAAAGTTTGTCTAAAAATCGTAATTTTTGATATCTCCGACATTCACATGGGCGAAGCCGCGGGCAAAAGCTAGTACGACATAATTGTCCAAAAAACCATCTCATGAAATTTAAATGAAAGACGAGTGTATGCCGAAATCTTAAAAGCAAAACACAAGGCCCCTAAAACGTGACCCCCTCTTCAGAAACCTGTATTCCAGCCACTAATTTAAGTTTTCGCTCACAACCTCCAGAACACTGCATAGCCAAAATAAAAAGACCTCTCTATTACTTCGAATACTTAAGATTCGCGAAGAAGTCAGCAGATTAAATGGCCTCGCAGGGGTCACATATTCTGGCCACGTGAGGAGTCGACCCTCAAATTTTAGTGGCGTTGAATTCCCGAGCACCTCATTAATTTCAGAGCTTCTTTCAAAGTTTTTCGTCGTTTCCTTTTGGGGTTTGCTTAATTAAATCTAGTTTTAGAACTTCATAGGATTTTGTGGACGTCTTCAGGTAAAAATGTCTTCTTATAAATTAACGTTTTCGTTAGTTGCATTAAGTTAAAATGTCTTCTTATAAATTAACGTTTTCGTTAGTAGCATTAAGTTATTAAGTCACATCAACATCACGCTTGGAAACCCCAAAGGGTTAAGCATAAGTGTACACGCACAACAGTACAACCACATATCTGCACTTATGTTTAAGTTCTATTTAATAGGGGACGACTGCCATTAGCCAGGCACAAATCCAGACTCCGTGGCTGCTATAGAAAGAAAGAAGAAAGAAAACGAAGCGATGCATCAGGTCAATGTGTGGTCTTAAGACAACTGATAGCTGTGTGCCCTATTTTAGATCATTAAAAATTCTGACTTTACCTTCCTTGTTTATATTAGAAACTGCTCTGTTTGTGAAATCTAATCCACATCTATTTCAGAAATTGTCAGAGGTCAGAAAAAATCCAATGATACGGACTCAATACGTCAATAAATTATGTCATGTGAAATGTAAAACTGCATTAATGCAAAAAAGCTTTTTTGGTATTGCCCCACGCATATATAATAAAGTACCTAATCTTATAAAAAATTTGACTTTGTTAAAATTTAAAAGGGCGCTAAGCGAAATTTTACTTGCAAAAAGCTATTACTTAATTGAAGAATTTCTTAATGATGAATCACTGACTGATTGATATGAAATGATTAATATGACGTATTGTTATTGACTGATTTTAATATAATTGACATTATTGTTGTTATAGTTGGCATAACTTTATCTTGACATTATTTTGGCCGTTTGACATTATTGATAGTAATTTTTATTTGGCCATTTTTTACGTTGACATTTTTAATTTAAATGGTTTTTCTTTTATTGTATGTAATTTTAATGACATTAATTTTTATTTTATTTGACATGCCACTAACTTATTTTAAATTTATACTATTGTTAAACCAATTATTTGCATGCCCATGTGACGGTAAAATGTGGAGATCTATATTATAAATGAACAACTATGTACCTATTACCCATGTTTGCAAAGTAATAAATAATTTGAATTTGAATTTGAAAACATATTTATTTAGTACATGCCACAAGTGCACACGACAAACAATAAAGAAAATGAAAAAAAAAAAACAGAAAAAAAAAGCGTGAGTGCATCTCACGGCTGCGCCAAATAGGACCAGTTCAGCCAACTGCCGAGCAGCTAGTGCCCGACGCTGGTTTTCAACTGGCCCTGAGATGGTGACGTAACGAACGTAAAACAGTTTAGCCCTTTGTGTGTGTATGAGAAGGTACTATTGTGTGAAATAGGTGTGAAATAACATAAATAAGAATACTTAGTAGGTAATTAAAAATTAAAACATTAAGAAAACGAACATAAACAAAAGACAAGACAGAACAAAACGAAAATCTATGGTATCTAAAATTAAAATTAAAGATATAGAGAAATTCGTGATGGAAAAACTCAATAAAACGTTATCCGAATGGGAATCAAACCAAGGACCTTATACCCACGCTTGCGACCACTAGACCATCGAGGTAGTTATTTAATACTAGTGACCCGCCCCGGCTTCGCACGGGTACAAAAAAGGTATTAAAACCTTCCTCTTGAATCACTCTATCTATTAAAAAAAACCGCATCAAAATCCGTTGCGTAGTTTTAAAGATTTAAGCATACAGACAAACAAACAAATAAACAAACAGACGCGACTTTGTTTTATACTATGTAAGGATAAGGATATAAGTCCTGACTGACTGACTCATCAACGCCCAGCCCAAACCCTTGGACCTAGAAAGCTGAAATTTTTCACAGAGGTTCCCTTTATAATGTAGACAAGGAATAAGGAAGGATTTTTCAAAATTCAACAACTAAGGTAGTTAAATAGGGGATGAAAGTTTGTAAGCAAAATTAAAAATTTTGAAAAAACCCACTCTGTTAAAAATTTATTGAAAAAAGGATAAAATAACATAAAACACCCACCTTAAAAAACCCAAGAATGTCCGTCGGGGGCTGCCATTAAATGAACTAGTATTGCAATGTTCAGCTCCCGACGATTCTTGGGTTTTTTACCGTCTCCGTTCCGTCGTGGGTAAAATCGTCATATTCACGCGGGCGAAGCCGCTGGCAAAAGCTAGTATAATGATAATTCTGAGAAGTATGTAAAACTGTTAAACCAATTTGTTCCCAAAGCACGCACAATGCACGACAGTACTGCGCTGGTTTCGTATCCACCCTGTATTCAACAGTCCGACATCTGTCTGACCAGAGACTCCTTTCTTTTGAGAGCTATGAAATCATCAAATAATTCCTCCCGCTCTGGGCAGACCGAAAGGGAGTGTCAGACTTCTCCTGTCTAAAAACCACCCATGTTCCTTCTTAGCCCTGTGTGTCGAGGCTGCGGTATCTCTTTCGAACAACGCGCAGCCTCGACGGGACCCGCAGCAGAGACTCCTTGTATCTTAGAAGGACGACAAACTTTATAATATGCTGTTTCTCATACCAAAAAATAACAAAGCAAATCATTCTTTTCAATCCCCAAAAAAATGCAGAGTGGAGATTCAATTAGGCCTAAGTTCCACGAACATTCTATTACTCTCGCCAGCCGATCGTTTGTCAACGTCGTTTATATTAATTTGCATTAAATTCCCTCCTACGTTGATATGCCAGGAGCCCATTTATATTGTTTGAAGTTAACTCAATTTCACGGTGAGCCTGGATGCCATAACGGTTTCTGTTGCGCGCATTACACCTCGAATTATGGATACGTGTACTAAATCTGCATGTGTTTGGGTTTCGAATAGAATTAAGAGGGGCTGCCTTCGAAAATGAGCTGTGGGCCAAAATATACACTTTCTGGAGCCTTGATACAGGCACAAAGACCTTGTAGACCACATACAAGATGGCGGAACGAGGTGGACACGAACAGTGACCATTGGTCACCATCGAAAACAACTGGAAGTCATGGAGAGCGGTTTTTGCTTAGCAGGGATGACGCAGGCTAACAGCATCAGTATCAGTCTTCTAGAAATAGCTCAGCCTCTTCTTGTCTGGTGTACATTCAGTCTCAGCAGCTCATCATCATCAGCCTATAATGTTCCCACTGCAGGGACTCAGTCCTCCTCTCTAGGAGAGGTATGAGCTATAATCCACCACGCGAGTCCAGTGCGGGTTGGTATTGGGTCACATGTTTTCGATTTTTTTGGTTCTAAGACATGCCGGTTTCCGCACGATGTTTTCCGTCACTGTTTCGAGAGCAGCGGTAATGCGCCTGCTTGGGATCGAACCCAGGAATTACTGTTCGTAAGTCGGAGCCGCCGCCACTGGGCCACAGTAGCCCAATGCCAGTATTTTAGATGGGGCGAATGCCTATTTAACCTCCTCAATCACTGGGGGACTTATTTGTATATATATTTTACAAAGCTTATTAATAATCATAATTAAAAGCATAATAAGTCACAGCTGCAAATTCTTCAGATACAAAAGCAGCACTTTGTTCTATACCGATATAAATAACTTCTAGAATTTAAAGTGTCATCAGGTTGCGGCGTTCATTATTCCGACCATCATGCGAAACTTTAAAATGCAGCCATAAAACGAGTTTTGTGGCCGTCCCTAAAAGTAATTACTCTCGACTCGAACCGAAGGATCTTTGAAAACCTTGGCACCACTTACAGCATATTCTTGGGAAAACATCCTCAAGTAAAGCTTTCAATTTTAAAGTTCAAAGTCTTTGAGTGAGCACGTAATCCTGTGGATGGTTCAAAGTCTTTAGTCATTTTCATTTCAGTTTTTTTTGGACTGCATTTCAGACTCATCTTGAAGCATTTGCATGTTATTATTATAGAACCTCCACAAAAGTGAATGGTTTCTGCAGTATTTTGCATATCCTGAGTTTTATTACATAGTTTTGGAAAGTGTTTTTTTTTCTATTATTACAGTGTCCTTTCGATCAACAAATATAATAAACCGGGCCCGACGGCTGACCTTTCTATATTTAGAACATTCAATTTACGAAAACGTACGTATGTAAATAAAAATGTTTTATGAGATTCGGGATGTAAAATAACAATGTTTTTAAGTTTTCCTATACATAAGACATTCTATCAGCAGTCTTCTTCTTTCTTATGTGGTTAGTGCGTAGCCTCGTGTCAGTTTTTATGCCACCTATCGGCTATCTCTGACTTGACTTTACATGACATGACGACTTTATGTTTCAGGCGTGCTAGTTTTCTCATGATGTTTCCCTCACCGTTTTGAGAGCAGTGGTGATGAAATAAATTGCACTAAGTGATGCGTCTGCCTGTTCGAACAGGGCTCGTAAATCATGGTCGTTACTACACAACTAGAGTACAGTCTCACTTATGGGTGTCATGTGATATCTACCAACCCGCACTGGGCCCACGTGGTAAATATCCATCTATCTATCTATTGCATCTCACAGAGAATTACATACTCGTATTGAAGTACAATTAATCAATTCATTCAAAGAAATTCTCCCTTATCTAAGCTCTTTAGTAAGTTATATCTGGATAACTTTCATAAAATTATGAATACTTAACTTATTGTTGGAATAGATACAATAGTACCTCACTATCTACATACATTCCTATTCCTGTAGTTTTAGAATAAACAAAACCAAAGTCTCGAATGCAAGATGGAGTGAGAAGTTACGATTGCAAACAGTCACAACTCACAACTCCACACGCGGCACACGGCACACACAATACAGTGGTCACACAAACTACGCAGACAAACAGACAAACATTCAGACACGAGGCAAACATCTGCGGACTGAACCAATGTTTGTTTCGATGAGAATCGAGTCGTCGATCACTGAGGCTGAGATACGAGTATACACGCTTAGTTTTAGTTTACTTTAGAGAACTTTTACTTTGAAATCCCTAAAATTGTGAAATCAATCAGATGTTCCTTGCGTTTTGACGATTTATGCCAACTCAAATGTTCAAGGTTTCAAGGTTGGTCATAGTAAATAGAATGATGAGTACATTGAACCCTTATGAGGGTTAGGGTTAAAAAAAACTAAGGTTGTATAAATACTTAGGACGAACCGAACTTTGTTAAAGCGATATTTCTTCTATTGTCAAAGATAGTGTTTTATTTTTCGTAAGTGTTTTGTACAAATTATTCAGGAACTACGTATTTTATTAAAAAAAATTAGTTTGCATGCTGAATGAAATATACGAAACCTTTTTATTTGTAAGACCAGACAGACATCAGTACATCATATATTTACGTGACCGTCAACGTTACGAGTGTAGTTATAGTTTATAAGGTTTTTCATATGACTGTATTAGTTTGTTGTTATTGTTTTATATTGTTTGTGTATTTCACCTATGTATGGGCCTCAGAAGCCTGAAATAAAATGTTTACTATTATTATATTTCATTCAAATAAATCATTCTTTACCCCGAATCACAAAATTATCAAACTATAAGTGCAAGTCGGAAACGCAACATGTCTCAGTCAAAGCTCCTAGCCAAAGAGCAGGCAAGTTCATATTTCACGGAGGATTCGGGATCCTATACAAGGATATTTCACCACTGTGTACGACTCAGTATCTATCATCATTTATTCTCGATCCGAACCCAGATTGAAACTTACACCATCCTATCTTTTCCGGTATTGAGAACAGATTACTGAGGGTGGTGGTTTATATTATTTTTGGTTATATTTTTTTAGACGGACGCTATCAAAAATCTCATAAGTATAATTGTGAATGCTGCAGATGGCAGGAAACCGAAATAGAGTCCAATAGCCTTTTTTCTCTAGCTCTGGGTAGAGCGGTAGGGAGTGTCAGACTTCTACTGACTAAAACCCACCCATGTTCCTTCTTAGCCCTTTGTGTCGAGGCCGCGGAATCTCCTTTGAAAAACCAGCAAACCCGACAGGGAGTGCAATAGCTTCAATTAGAGTAAGAATAAAAGAAAGAAAATACTTTGATTTGGCACATGCCACAAGTGAAATATTAAACAAAAATTAATGTAGAAAAAAAAAACCATGCGATGTTCAGCAAAATGCCTCCCGGCAACTAGTGTCCGGCGCTAGTTTTCAAATGAACCTGGATTCGAGAGGTCAAGGAAGTATTCAGAGTACGATTGGCAACTCTAGAATGTGATAATAAAAGTCATCATAATGTCAGAATAAAGCGCAATAGTATTTATTCTCTGTATGCAGTAACAACAACGTACTGGCAATCGAATCGCTATCGGTCGTAGCGATCAAATCCGAGCCAAATGGATTGGATTGGCCAAATTGTCCAAATTGCCCTGCCTGGCAAATGTTGGGTCGTTATGGCACTGTTACCTCACGACGAAATATTAGCAGCTTCCGTGCTGGGGTTATAGCGATTTTAAATTTGGATTGTGGCTTTGGAAACTAAAATACAGGGCTCTGTTTCAATAGGTATCTGAAATTATTTATTTATTCTTAAAATCCACAGCTCATTGAAAGCGAAATCATATCGAAAGCGATGCGCTCCTCTCCGGCACCGAACAGATGTCAGCTCCCACAGCATGTTGAGGGCATTGAGTGACCGGTGGGACTGCCCGATGCTTGGCCGATGGATGAGACTGCACACACAGGTCGACTCAAAGTTACTTTGAGTCGACCTCTGTCGTGTAGGACGTCATTTATGTGGTTTTATGTTCTTTTTGTCTACATTGTCTTGTATATTATTGTCTGTTGTTATTTGTTTTGTACTTGTTGTTTAAGTGTGTTACTAATATTAGTTAAGTAAGTCTATTTCATGTATTGCTAACATTATGGACTAAGGTCTGCAAATAAAAGTTTATTATTATTATTATTGAAATTTTTCGACATGGTACATCTAAAATACACTGTTGGGATCAGTTTCTAGTCTAAACGGATGCAGTTGAGTACTGGGTAATACGATACCCCTTGGTAAGACAGAACAGAGTTTCGGCTTCTGACCACTCGTAATGAATGCCAAAGATCTACAAAATTACTGCTGGAGCCAACGGCTTAAAGTGGAAGAAACTCTCGTAATAATGATTCGCGGACCAAATTCGGATCTTGTTTCTATTTAGCCCAACTAACTTTCCAATCTGCCTCAGTCTTAAAAGCACCTACCACCAGAGCATACAAAAGTATAGTCTCGACTAGGACCACTCGCCAAGAACCTGTGCTACACAATATTTTAGTACTATATTGAATCGTTTTATAAAGGCGTCGACATAAACAAGTCACCTCTATACACCATCTAGAATTAATCAACCACTTACGGCAACCGATTTGAACCACAGGACAAATCACTTCATGGGTCATTGACCCGCAGCTTAGTCAATGAGTTAGGTGGCTCAGCGACCTAATATATGGCAGTGTCTTACCGTGTAGAGTATAGAGCATATTATATTGGAGAGACTTCATAAGGAATCCATTTGACAAACTGTTAGGGGTTGGTTTTACTGCGCGAATATGTTTGGCTTATTTGGTTTGCTTTTAATTTTAATTGTTATCTTTTGCTTCTGAGTGTAGTAGGTATGTCATTGCCAAAACAATTGATATCGGTAACGTCATAATCGAATCAGTTTGAAATGTGTTAATTTCGATATGTGTGTGGTGTGTTTTTATTATTATTATTATTATATTATTATTATTATTATTAATTTCGATAATGTTTTATTGAAAACTTACCTAAGGATATGTCATAGAGATGCTCATAATTTTTTTGCCATCTTTATTTGTTATCCACCTACAACAATAACAAAATTAAATACAGTTCTATTTTTGTCGTCTCCAAATAATTGGTGCCCATTTTAGACCTTCATAGTTAGTAGAATAGAATAGAATATTCGTTTATTTGTTTGTTTATTTTGAGTATTAACTCAACTTACAAAGGTCTAATGCCAAAGACGCGTACACCGTAAAACTGTAGTAGAAAATCTGTACCCGCAAACACGTAGCAGCAAACCCATAGCGGCAGACACGCACACTCGATACGGCCGACCGTTTTCCAAGTCTATGAAAATGCTTCCGTAAATGGTGATGTTGCCTACTGTGGCTATTTTATGGAGCTACATGGAAACTATGGCAGCCATATCACTGCAATCTGTTTTTGCAAAACCATTTTTTCCCTAGTTGTAACACGACGAAAAGATGCAGGTGCAATGGGCCTTTTATTAGAATTTTAAAACTTCAAGTTTAAATCAGTCGATTTAAAACATAAAAAAAAACTATTTTTAGTGTCCATCCTTTCCGATTCAGAAATCAGTTGTAATTTTATTCCTCTAAGCTTTCTCCGAAATCCCCCTTATACTATCTATATCCTTTGTTCATTTCCTTAGAGGAGGATGAAAAATCCTTAATAACAAATGGGGTGGAGCAGCTCTGGCCTTATTGATGACCGTCATTATTTGGTTAGGCGTCCTCTGTGCCAAATTATTGGCCAAATCTGTAATAAAGAATTTAATCTCGGATTTTCATGGTGCTGATAGATTGATATTGTGAAATGGTGGGTTTTATTTTGTGTGGGATTATGTTTTGATTGTTTTGTGTATAGGATGTCGGTTTTAATGATGCCGGGGGTAAAAACGATATAAAAAAAATAGGAAACAGATTTGAAATTATTGTACAAGCCTATTAGAAGGTCAGTAAAAGTTTTGTTTAGCTTTAAATTTATTTATTTTAAAACTAGCTTTTGCCCGCGACTTCGTTCGCGTGGAATAGTGACTTCCGGAAGATTTTTGGTTTATCTCGCGAAAAAAAAAAAACTATCCTATGTCTTTCTCAAGTTCCAAACTATGTCTGTACCAAATTTCATCAAAATCCGTTCAGCCGTTTAGGCGTGAAAGAGTAACAGACAGACAGACAGACAGAGTTACTTTCGCATTTATAATATTATATATAGTATGGAAGTATGGATAGTATATTATGGATAATTTCGAGCTAACCCGTGTAGTGGGTGAGCCTGCTAACATCAACAAAGCACGAATATGAAATCTAGACGAGATAGTGCTTATTGCGACCACTAGACCACGACTAGACCAATGAAACATTCAACCTTAATCATACTGAAATCACCTAGTTAAAGCTAGAACTTTCTCTGTATACAAAAAACAGCATTCGCCTAGCAATGGGACAAAAATAGACCATTTTTTTCAAACTAATTTTGTTTTATGATTAAGATTGTGATAAATAAAAAAGTCCACGTAGTTTGATTAGAGTCAGTATCCAAGGAAGTGTCTTAAAAAGGTATTTAAACAAAAATTGTCCTTAAACTGCGTTATAGACAGTGTACTATCAGCATACTCAAATAATAATTATTCATTCTATAGTCAGTTATCGAAGGCTAAGCATGATGAATGTGACAGTTATACGTTAGAAGGGTTCGATTTAGTGTCGCCGAACTTTGGTCCAAATCGCTGATTAGTTGCCGGATCATTGAGCTAGTAATTCATTAAGTAATACTCGGGTTTCATTGTTTGGCTAATTAGATTGGTCTTCGAAGGCTTAAGCTATTTGCATTCCACTTTTTGTGTTTGACAAGATTATTAAAATAAATCGTCATCTTTCAGTAGGTAACGCGTTTTCTTCTTCCATTTTCCCCTAGTAGAAGTAATTTCCCCTAGTAGAAGAAATTCATATCATTCCTCACACAATCCATCCATCCATCCTGTTTGAGGTTTTCCATCCATTCAAATTAAAATCTATCAATTTTTAGAAACCCAGAGAGTTGACTTAATTTCAATTCTTCTGTACCAGGCATCAACTTCAAACTCAAAAAAAAGTGTTATTTTCAGGCAAATTAGCCAGTTAGAACAATAATACGGTACTATGAATCAGGCCTACTTAAAAGCCCGTCGGGGCCGCGGATTTTTGTACTAGATTACGTGGCCTCGGCGCAAGGGCAAAGAAGGAACATGGGTTCGGTTTTTAGTCAGTAGAAGTCTGACACTCCCCTTCGCTCTGCCCAAGAGCGGGGGGGGGGGGGGGGTCTTTCGATGATTTTCCACCCAACAAAAAGAAAAAAAAAGGCCTACTTAGAACATATTATGTAGCACCCACAATATCCCAGAGTACTAAAGTACCTAAGTGTAACTTAATATCAGTAACAAAACTGAAATCTCTATTTAAACAACGAGCGCAGAAAGTTGTAAGTTTCCGCACTAGTTTACCTTGATTATTTACCAAGCTGCAGTTTTGTTTACTTCAAGTTGTTAAGCTACTGGTAAGACGGAGCAGTGATTATGAATTCTGAAGCTAAGTTACTAACTATAGGTAACAGTTGTACTTGAAGTAGCCAATCAATGACTTGGTGCTTAGAGGGTAGTTTTGTTTTATAAAGGAAAGTTGTGTAGGTACCGCGTATTTTATCTGCAATTTGTTTTGAACAAATTATTATTACTTTATAAAATAGTTATCTTATAAAATTGATAAATAAGATCATTATGTATTTAAATTCAACAATGATATTGCTCTGGTCTCAACATTAAATACTGATGTTACTAATACAGTAACATTAACAAGACCCTACTCCAAAAAGATGAATAAATCTACAAAAAAAAGAACACGACCTCCTTCCAAATTCCGAGCTATTCTTTATTTAAATCCGTACCGCAATAAAGTACCATAGCTAAAAGATTTGGGGACGTACATTTATAAGGGGCATGTCACGCGCTACTATATTATGAGGTCCAGACTCGGCCCGGGGTCAAGGCCGGCAATAAAATAGGTAAGGAATGACGGACCCACGCTGCATTCTGATCTCGTCGTCGAGTCGTGATCATATCTTACCCTTCGTATATTTTTTTCATAGTATGTAGAAGTGGCCAGTATCAATTTTTTTTGAATAAAGTTATGAATTTGAAAATATTTGCCAATTTTAAAGCACAATAGGTTAGTTCTATTAGGTATTCTATTCGCTAAGGTAGTTTCGTGGCGTTGGTGGTGGTTTGTGGCGTTGGTCTTGTGGTTGCAAGCACGATTTCTGAGCATGAGGTGTTACAGGGTTCAATTCTCGGGTTGGGCAAAGTGTTAATTACCTAGTGGAATTGCTCAGAAGCAGCCTCGGAGATTAGATTTGTGTCCAGTTGATGACAATAGGCTCGCTCCCATGGGACTTAAAAACACAGCTGTAAAAATATAGGTTTTCTATTAGGAACACCTTTGCCTTACCCTTCAGGGATTGTAGGTGTGATGTTATGTATCTTTTGGCAGCAGGAGGGACCTTTGGCAGAAATAAGCAGGAATGATGTGGGCCCGCATCGAGGTTTACACCCGCTCTCTTTTACAGACCCTTGTGTCTTAAAGCGGGTAAATAATAGGTTAATTATGGCTGTCCGTTTTGTGCCATTTTGTAACCAACACTAATACGCAACTAAAATTAAAAGTGCTAACGAGTTTCAGGATTTTTTTTTCTGATACCCTGACGAAAAATGAACTGTTACTGGGTGACTGAATATTTAGAGACATGAAGTTTTTTCTAAAACTGTACCTAGTAACTACTTATTGAAAATTGACATTTATATCAAAAAGAAGATTCCAAGACAAAAAACGGAAAAGTAGTAAAAGTTGTTGAATAATAAAACCAGCTTTCTTATCTTTCCGAAATGTTTTATAAACGACGAAATAAGTAGGTTACTGACATCTTACTATCTTTTCTCCAATAAATATTTATACTTGTGCCTATCGGAAGATGGGGAAAGAAACAATTTCTCGTTTTATGACGTTCGGGAAAGCGGGAAAAAGCGGGAAAAATCCCGGGAATCGGTGTACAATCGTAAAGTTTGATTGGTAGTTAGAATGCATTCTATGTACTCGGCGAATGGGTGAAGTAAGGGGATTACTGTTTTATGTTTATTGAACAAAACAGATGGTATTATGTAGAAGGTATTGTTGAACGGTAGGTATTGTAAAATGCGCGTTTGTGCTAGGCCTACACGAATACACCAAATGTAAATTCGTTGAAATTTATGCCCAGTACATACAACCTGGGTTTCGTTCATAATATTGAGTTTTAGAAGTAACTAGCTGACCCGGCTATTGATTAATGTTGCTTTTTAAAGTTGTTAATTTTCATGATTACAGTCCATACCAAGATAAGTACTGTAATTATGAAAATTTTTCAACCATGTCTCCCGTTTAATAAATCACCCAGTATAATATTTTGTAACAGTACACCAATTACTGTCAATATAAGATTTACAAGACGTAGAATTAGTGCACCATATAAATTGGTTTACAAGTTATTGGATCACATCTCTTTTTTTTTTTGGTGTTTGAAAATTATCAAATAACCTCTTCCGCTCTGGGCAGAGCGGTGTCAGACTTTTACTGACTAAAAACCACCCATGTTCCTTCTTAGCCCTTGTGCCGAGCCCGCGGTATCTCTTTCGAACAACCCGCAGCCCCGAGGGGATTGGCTTACACCTTTAGCCCACATTTTCCCAAACGTAATACCAGTGACCATCCTGGGAGGGCCCACTTGCAACATGTATGGCGGGATAGCACATGAGCTCTATATGAAAAGGGGGTGGAGTCGAATGTTTTCAGAAAATGGTTTGTGTATTTCTGTTTCTGTATTTCTTCCAATATTTCCCGATATCCCCTTTGTCATCCTTACTCAAGTACAATAAAGCCAACAGTGTAGGCACTTCAACTTTAATATTTCTTGAAAGGTTTGTTTTATGTTCTTTTAAGGTGCTTTCTGTATTAGCTAAGTATGTATTTTCTTCCAGTCGATAAGTTTCAGATATTCCTGTATTTTTTTGGGTTAGAGTGTATTCAAGTGTGTTAAAGTCTCGTGGCGGGGTTATTGACAAGTTAAATGAACAGCTAATGCCCCGCTTTTATTTGAAGACGTAAATGTGAGACTATGCTTGTTCAACGTCGTGTTGTTTTGACTGTTTGACAGTGGCGTAAGGGTACTAGGGCAGCAGAAATCGCAGAATAACTACCTATTAGGTGCTACGTAGTACGAGTAGTACAACATTATTCTTCTGTTTCATGATTAAAAATGAACTTATCTAGTTGCAAATGAGGTTTTTGTAAGTAGAAACCGGTTTACTGAACGATATTACAAACAGGTCAAACGTAGAGAGGCACTCATCAGCAGTTTATGAAAACGCCGAAAAGATAAAATCCACAACCCCATGTAGAGTGCAACTAGCAGGTGAGCAGAAACAGCAGGAGTGTGTCACGTAATTTCTCAGTGCCACGCCGTGGACCAAAGATATGAAAGCCGATAAACTAATACAGAAGCTGAGTCCTTGAATGAGATGAGACTTGTGCCCAAGCTCGGTCGTCCAAAGCCACATTCAAAATTGATGAATATCCTTAGCAAAAATCTCAAAAATAAACTTAGGATAGGCAGTTGATTAGTAGCGAGCAAATATCCTCATTCTAAATTCACATTACTAACCAAAGTAAACTGCAACTACCAGGCGAGCAGAAACCGCGGGGGCGTGTAATTAGTGGCCATTTGTTCGTCTATCCGTCTATCGGTACAAACGGTACAAATGCAAATCCGTCTGCGAGCCGGCTTATAATGTCACGCGCGAATTAATGCGGCTCGCACCTAATTGATGAACCGATGTCGTTTAGACATGACTTGTTTGTTAACTAGACGTAATTTAAAACTGTTTGTGGACTGTTTTGTAACTTGAAGTATAGAGCCTTCGGGGCTGCGGATTGGTCACAAAGATGCCGCGGTCTCGACATAAAAGGCCAAGAAGGAACATGGGTGGTTTTAGTCAGTAGAAGTCTGACACTCCACTCCGCTTTGCCCAAGAGCGGGAGGGGTTATTTGATGATTTTCCAACCACCCACAAATAAAAAATCTGCTCGCAGCGAGAAGAACATTCAGTGTCTGATAGCAGCGGAGTTAAACCATCTGAAAACGGTACCCGGTTCATTGTGCCCTGCGATTTTTTAAACAATACGAGTAAATCCTGAGTGACAAATGAAATACAGTAATTTTAATTTATTGAACCGTAGAATTTGTCCCATCAACTAGTAAAGACGTTTCATTGTTTTTGGAGCGATTCAATTAGTATTGAGTTTATTATGAAGATAACCAGTAAACATTATAGTGTATTCTTTTTTTTATTTTGGTGGGTGAGAATAATTCATCAAATGACTCCTCCCGCTCTGCCCCCCTATTGCGTATCTTTTTAACGTCAGTGGCTATCAGAAATGTCCATAGATTAACTGTAAATTGGTTATGGTTTGGTACATTTTTAAACGGTTTTATTTAGCTCACCCAGTTTGTTTTATTCTTGGGTCAAATTTAGTAATTCAAATTTCACCCTCTTCCTGTCAACCGATTAATCTGAAATTTTGTATACACTTTGGATTTTGGTGACAATACAATTATGTTTATTCATTATCATTATAAATTCAAGATGGCCGCCGCTACAAAATGGCGGATAATTTATGTTTTATTAATCCCATCAATATGGGTATCAAATGAAAGGGCTCAACAAGCAGAATACAATATACTATATAAAATTAAAATCCAAGATGGCGGCTAAAAACTAGAAAATAAAAATAGGTAAAAAAACTTTTCAAGTTAAACGGTTTTATGTTAAACATACATTGCAATGTTTAAGATAAATGTACTAAAAACCAAAAAATAATAAAATAGATACAGTCGTGGAAAAAAACCGTGGGGCACGTCAATTCGGAACTGTCGTGCTGCGGAAATTACAATTGACGTGCCCCACGGTTTTTTCCCACGACTGTATCTATTTTATTATTTTTTGGTTTTTAGTACATTTATCTTAAACATTGCAATGTATGTTTAACATAAAACCGTTTAACTTGAAAAGTTTTTTTACCTATTTTTTGTCTTAAAAACTCACCATTTGACAGTTATTTGATAGACACTATAAGTTATCCACTGTCATTAAAAGATACGCAATAGCCCTGCTGGGCAGAACAGTAGGAAGTGTCAAACTTATACTGACTAAAAACCACCCATGTTTTCAAGCTTCAAGCTCTTTGTGTTCTGGGGCCGTGGTATCTCTTTCAAACAATCCGCAGCACGGATATTATAGTATGACCTATACATGATAACAATTATCACAGGTTTCCTCTCTCGGTCCCGTATTGAGATTGCATCAGCCTTTGACGGACCACATATAGGCTGATGTCGCTCATTCCATTAGTAGGATTGAACCAGTCGATCGACCGGAGGACACGGTGGAGCACACTGTGGAGGTGTGCCCTGCTTGGGCGGAGCCCCGCCGTGTTCTCGTAGCGGCGATCGGCGGCGGTGACCTCTCGCGTCCGGCCCTGGTGCAAGCCATGGTCCGGAGCGAGGAGGAATGGGACGCCGTCGCCTCCTTCTGCGAAGCAGTGATGCTAGCGAAGGAGGTGGCGGAACGAGAGAGGGAGAGAACCTCTCAACGTCCCAGCCGCCGCGGAAGGCGCTCCGGGCGTCGGGGGTCACGCGATGACCTCCGGCCACCGTAGACGCGGGCCTGTGGACGGTGAGTAACGGGCTAGCGGGCTAGCGGGTAGCGGAATAAAGAGTACTCTATCTATCTATCTAGCTCGCCGTCCGGCCGTCGTCATGACGGCAACAGACCGTGTCGGCGGCGCGTACGTGTTCCACGCGCGCCTCAAAGAGATGTCAGCAAGGAGGGGCCCGCAAGGGCCGACGCCCGTCGGGGCTGCGGATATCGAAAAGTTACCGCGGCTCCGACACAAGGGCGAGGAAGAGGGAACATGGGTTGGTTTTTAGTCAGTAGAAGTCTGACACTCCCCTTCGCTCTGCCCAAGAGCGGGGGGGGTTATTCGATGATTTTCCACCCACCAAAAAAAAAAAAAAAAAAAAAAAGGATTGAACCAGTCCCTATTCATCAGCTGCTCAAGCCAATATTACACCACACACCTGATTTGTCGAAACTGTAATGTTCTAATGTTTAAACAGCTGATTCAAGAAGCCTCTATTTAATAAGGCAGGAGACAATATAATAATTTTACAGTTCTACTCACGACGACCAATCAAGCTATCAAGATCCAAATTAAGCTGATTTTTAATTGTACATGAAGGTCATACAAAGTGTGGTCAGGTTATACTGGCGATGTATAGCTGATGTGTCGCCGTGTAAGCCCGTGTACCTCTGATTTGGCATTGTTGCGGTGCTGCCACCGAAAATGCTTATCAAAACACGGTGGTCTTTAACACAGTTGCAATATGGTTGTTGTTGCGGTGCTGCTGTCAGAGGTACTAAGAAAGAAGTATAGTGCTTGGATCTACTGTGACAAGTAAGTCACATAATCAATTGTATTGGTAATTTGGTATTCGCCACAGCGATTTTACAATCGATAGCGTAATTAAATCAAATATAAACAGCAAAAACTCAGTGCTTATCATAAACACTACCTACACTAAATGTAAACACTGTCTCACAGCCACAAGTGGTCAGGGAAGTTGTCACTAATGACATCTGTCAGTTACATGATGGCGGGAAGTTGAAAGTGAAGGGAACCTGGACTGAGGCTTGGTGGTCTGGTGTGAGCCTCTGATATAGTTAGTAAATTGTGTTATCAACCTTTTATGTCTGCTACTAGTGGATACTACAGTCAGCATAAAAATAAACACGAAAATCGCTAAAAATAACAACGACGAAGACCATCAACTCCCATTGTAGTTATCACTAGTTTGTGTTCATGATAGACTAAAGCAACTAGTTGTTTGTGATAGCAACCCATGTATTACCCTAAGGCTTTCAGGCTAGCCTACCAAACTGTACGCACAGACATAATCGCATGGATAACATGACGGTTTGCCCGCTGGCGAACTAATGTTTCTACGTCCTCTCGTAGTAGCTTTCTATGTAGGTACAGTAAGTGCTTTGCATTATCTGACCTCTCTTACAGAACAGAAGTAGGGTTTATACAGAGTATTACAGAGTACCTACATAATAATATGTTTTGTGTAGTAGTTTTCGCAACGCAAAACGAATAGGGTATTTCACCAAAAAATATTTTTATTCAAAAAAACTAAAACCCGACTACGACAAAAAAAACGACGCTGAAAAAGTATGAAACAAGATTTTCAGGATAGAACAAAAAGAAAAGCCGTAGTCACACGGTATTAAAGTGTTTAGGTTGGTACCTATAACGTGTGACTACGGCTTTTCTTTTTGTTCTATCCTGAAAATCTTGTTTCATACTTTTTCAGCGTCGTTTTTTTTGTCGTAGTCGGGTTTTAGTTTTTTACTTTTTTTTATTTTTAAACAAATTTGGTGTTAAATATTTTTTTTTACTCTTGACTTTTTGTCCGCTAGAGGGCGTGATTTTTAATTTGAGCAATGTTTTGGAAATGTACAAGTGAGGTCCTTTCAAATGATACCAAAAACGGCGTATTTATCTTCATTTTTATTTTTTAAGCCTTACTTTTTGTTCGCTAGAGGGCGCCAAATCGCTTTTTGTGACACGTCACGTAGCCTATGTTCAGCGGAAAATTAAGACGGTTCTAACGATACCTCATATGTCGAGTTCCGATAAGTAGATTAGAAGCTATGAGGGAACAGATGAAGATACTCACATACATACAAACATACATACATAGCCAGTAAAAATCATAACCCTCCTTTGGCTTTGCCGTAGTCGGGTAAAAAATAAAGGACACATAATATATTTTTTCTTTTTTCACGTAAACAAGAGATGAAGACGATACAGTGCTTCGAAAAGTCGTGTCAAGTTGTGTGACGTCACAATCTTAGTACTTTTTTACCTACAAAGTGACGACACATGCCCCCAATTATTATCTCTGACACGTTTTATTTTTGTCAATTTTTATTAATTTGATAAAACAAAAAATACGTATCCAATATTTTTCGATTAGGTATTTAACAGACGGAGTTATTAGATTTTTTTGGTGAAATACCCTATTGGAATATTATTTGTCGGCTGTCGGACATTTTGTTATAGAACTTGTAAAGTACAGTGCGATCAAATTATCTTGGCAGCTCTGAACATAGGCTTTGCGAAATTTTACGCATGTAAACTTGGGAATAAAACTGTTATTTCCAGATAAACCAATACTTAAACGATCAGAAAATATCTAATTTAAACAGTGAGAAATACAAATAAAATAAATATCATAACACTTTTATACATTCGTTGTAACAAAATGACCTGCACGAAGTTCGGAGCTGCCAAGATAATTTGATCGCAGTGTACGGTACTAACATTTTTATTATACTTATTATTTTATTTTAGGTGCTGTTTTAAATAAAGTACTTACAGGTGTTCTTATACCGGCTCTTGAGAAAATTAGAAAACACGTGATTAAATTATAAATGATGTTTCTTTTGCAAATAGGTTTATACAAACTAATACACGTAGGTATTTTTCTAAAGAAGATGGGGCGGTGTTTCGTTCCTAACTATTCTGAGAAATAACAAACTCAGAAAAGGTGGTCTTATTTACTCGTAAGTTGATTAGGCCCCACGTAGCTAGACATTTGTAAGAAAATCAGCACGTATTTGGTTCTCATCCCCATTAAATCCTGTACACAGGCAAATGGCCTGGCCAAAATAACGGACAGAAATAATAAAGTAAAACCTACAAACTAAGGCGATCAATTGATCATTTATAGGTTGTATCGACTTGGCTTCCCTTCAATTTAGTTCTCTTGCAACACTAACAAGAGCTCTAATTCCGATTCAAATTCAGAAATTCGTAATTCAATATCCGAGGCTTACCGCGTGATTTGTCCGGACAATCGGTTCCGAATGGCTTTTAGGCCGGTTTTACATTGGATGTTAAATAAATATAGGTGTTTGTCAATATAATTACAATTAATCGGCAAAATTAGGTAGGTATAGAAATCAGTTAGCTACGCAAATTATTAATTTATAAATACGTAATTCATTATTGGAGGGATACGAGTATAATTATACCTTCTTTTATTTTAATATTTTCGTTTTTTTTTCTAATAAATACAGTGAAATAAGGCTGTATTGATGATGACGAATTCTCATAGAATGGTGTCCAAACTGAAGGTCTAGATAAAACTGAATTATGGAAAAGCATGGAATTATTATGTATTATAACTAGGTAAAAAAAAATCTATTCACGGATTTGACAAAAAATACCGAAAAGCTTACGTTAGTACTTGTACAATATGACCACATGAAGTACTAAACGTTACTTCTTATATATTTTCACAGATAAGTGCTCAACTATTGACCAAGTCAAGGACGAAAAGATCCTTGTAGAACTTTACTCAATTTATCCAAGGTAACCATAGAAAATACAGACGAAACAAGAAAAATATATAAAATAATAATGGAAGTTCCCCTTTACCGAGTGACCTCAATGATAGACAGCGGCTAGCTCAGAGTACATCGAGCGGGGAATTGTTCCGAGCGTGTGTTGTCCCTACGAATCTAGAATGTTCTAGATTGTGTTAGTTTTGTGCAGTGGCGGTGTTTAAACAATAAAATTAAATACAGGGTGGAAGGGACACTGAGGCAAAAATGGTTACCACGTGTTTAGTATATCATTCTGATCTGCCATTCTGCCATAATTATATAGAATTCGCTTTTCGTTGTTTTTTTTTTTAATTTGATTTTCTTTATCTGCATTTTGACAACTGAGTTTGCATTTTTGTAGGACACAATTGATAATCATTTCTTTCTTTATAAGTTCTAGCACTTTAACTAACTTATTATATCATTTCTGAAAGTGTTTTATTGATTCGAAAAACTAAAGAAACCGCACGGTGACGATATTGTTTTGTCTATTATTTCGAAGAGATGTACACACACGTGGAAAAATCAAATCATTTAAGTATTTCAAATAAACAGTTAGTTACGGGACTGGGTTTTTAACGGTCAAAGTACCAATCAGTATAAAAAAGTAAGAAACGTATTAAATGCATTTAATGAATTCACTATTGTCTATTGTACATACATGTATGTCGGAGAATAAGGTATTCTTCATGATGACGATGATAAGACAGGATGGATATCTCAAAATAACAGTCAGTGGTTAGTAGGCAATGCAGTGAGGTTAGTAGGAAACACGACCACGACCAACCGCAGCGCCGTCCGCCCCGGAAGCCCCTGCTGGCTCGGGCTCCTCTACATTCCAGTAGTTCTGATTTTATCCACGTTCAGAGACTGCAATCTCCGACATGTATATAAGTACATATTGCACGTACCTATATTGTCATTCGAAGTTGAAACATTCCAGACTTGATGAATTTCTCTAGAAATAAGTATTTACTATTCAGAAGCGGTAGAACAAATAGAAACTAGTTCTGAGCCGTTTCGTTTCGAAGCGTCTCGTGAAATGTATTCAGTACATTTTCTGTCATAAGTCTTCGCATTTTCAAACGTTCTGCTTACTTGCAGAAGTAATTTTCGACTTGTTTTAAAAATGCGGTCTATATAAAGGACAGAAAATCAAGAAAATAATCATCAACACAAACGTTAGGTAATTTTTTTTTTTTTTTTGTCACTTGTGTTAATAAAATAACCTAGTTCCCCGAAATACAAATTGTTATGGCTTTTAAAGTCAAAAAAATTAAATATTTGACGTAGTTAGTATCTGACAATAAAAAAAAAACAACAGGGATTACTGGCAATTAAAATAATAATACGAACAATAAATAAAGAAAAATAAATTCAAACCAATTCCATTATCGCTGAAAGACCAAATTCCAATTTCGAATTAAACTCGATGTTTTATTGTTCCAATTTCCAAATTCAAATGTTATTTTAGCGCCCGGTTCATCGTGTCATGGCGATGATAAAATGGCAAAGATAATCTCCCCCTTTCCTTTAGGAAAACAAACTGCAGGAGTAAACAAAGAACTTTTAATATAACTTAAGTAAATATATATAATGAAAACAAGCCGCCATTACCGAGCTTGGCTGCCGCAGTGCTAGTTCTTGTGAAATATTCCCTCGTTTATTACAACCAAGTGACTCGTCAGATTGGATTATGGCCGTCTACAGTGTCTTTTAAGAAATAAAAGAAACAACAACAAAGAAGTAGGTTTTATGTTGAAAAGTAGGTCTTAAAAGGGTGAAGGTTTCAGTGATACTAAAGCTGTTTATAGTAGATTATTAACCAAGGGCTGTATGACATCAATTGCATACGAGGTTTTTGGCGCCTGAGCGAAGCGAAGGCGCTAATTAACCCGGGTATGCAATTGATGCTTACGCCCGAGATAAATACTCTGCTTTACATATCGATTGTGAGGTAAGTAAACAACAAGACAGCAGGTTTCAATGAACATTTATTAAGAAGAAAAAAATGTGTATTTAATTAAAATTAATAGTAAAATTATTACAATTTTGTAAGAGATATGGTCACGTTCTTTTTAGGTATATTTATAGTTTGAATATGAGTTTGTGATGATAAGACTTGAGTTTGAGTGACTTGAGGTTCTTGCATCGTAAATGGCGGCAGTTGACTGGTACTATTTTCTTCATTAAAATTAATTATTTTCGCGATGCTTTCGCGCCTACTAGTAGACTGCCTTTTTTTTTTCACGCACGCAAGCGCGTCAAATCTTGCTGGCCAGTTTGATTTTTAAATCGATTCCATCTAACATACGATGTGGAAACAAATAGTTCCATATTTAAAATAAAATCTTTATAAAATAAATTGTCTAGATTCCGATTCGAGTAATTAATCGATACCGAGAAAAAAAAATTAACTTTTTAAAAATATTCTTCGTGCAGTATGAGTATGACAGTTCTTTTTTCAAATTCCAAAACCTATGCTGTAATGATAGTCATACACCCCGGCGTTCAGGGGTGTAAGTTTTACTTACAGAGCAAGAGATATGTAAAGGTGATGTCCAAAAAATGACCCAGAATCGACAGGAATGAAATGTATACCAGTGAATTGACATTGAAATATAATATAATGTTACCAAAGGGGCAACCCTGAAATCGTTATATTATAGGAGCTAGGAGCAAAATAAAATAAGAAAAAAAATTCGTTTAAAACAATAATAAAATAAGTTTACGTCATGTTGTGGCTTAATATGACGTTGTTTTAATGTTGTATCACTTGTGTAATTATTATCAACACATTTCACAAGCAACAGCAACATAATAACAACATCATATTAAATCACAACATAACAAACACGAATGTATGAATGTACAAGCAAAAGAAATACTCTAACTTTTATACTTATTTTTGTTCGCTCATAGATACTACAATCGTTATAGTACTGTGTGTATTATCCCGTCGCAGTCCTTCGTTTGTTTTTGTTGTGATCTGTGTACTTTGTTTTACTTCGTGGATTTTAACTTGACCTCTGCTTTTGTATACTGGACACTGATTTTTCTTGTTGATTCGAAACTGTGGCGCGTTAAACCGGACTTCGATTTTCTTTGCGACTGGATATTGTTTAAAATGGATGAAAGTAACCGTTGTGTGACTTGTCCCCGTTCTGTTCTACAAAGGCGGCATCATGTTTTGTCCCTCGAGTTTCTGGAGTCACACCGGGACTTCGTGGAGCATAAATGTTCAGCACT
Organism: Diarsia mendica; assembly: GCA_949316265.1. NCBI lineage: Eukaryota > Metazoa > Arthropoda > Insecta > Lepidoptera > Noctuidae > Diarsia > Diarsia mendica. The sequence continues at coordinate 20,487,400 of OX438897.1, forward strand.
TTACAAGCACCACAAGAAGTAAGTACTATGGTTACTCAATTACATATAATATAGTATGTAGTTTCATCTTAACTTATAATCAAGGCGACACCCCCATGTCAGCGGCGTCGCTCGACACGGCGTGTTATCTTATTGCGTCATGTTTTATTTGGATTAGTATAGAATAGTAATTAAACTAACACAACTGACAACGCACAATAACTACGAGTAGAGATAATAATTGTTGATTTTTTTTTTATCCAAAGCAACATAATTACCAATAACACACAATACGTTGATTGTAGTATCTATGTATGAGCGAACAAAAATAAGTATAAAAGTTAGAGTATTTCTTTTGCTTGTACATTCATGTGTAACACAAGTTATTGTGGATTAGAATGTCGTTGTTGTTATAGGAAATATCATTAGAACTTATCACAATAAGACTTACATTATGAAAATAAATGATTAACAACGATATTCTCACCCACAACATGGCTCTTAGCTCCTATACTATACCAATTATTTTTATATTTGCAATCTTTAACCACAGAATTACCAATAATACACACAGTACTGTAACGATTGTAGTATCTATGGGCCAAAAGAAAAAAAAATATACAAAAAACAGTGTTTGTTATGTTGTGATTTAATATGATGTTGTTATTATGTTGCTGTTGCTTGTGAAATGTGTTGATGATAATTACACAAGTGATACAACATTAAAACAACGTCATATTAAGCCACAACATGACGTAAACTTATTTTATTATTGTTTTAAACGATTTTTTTTTCTTATTTTATTTTGCTCCTAGCTCCTATACTATAACGATTTCAGGGTTGCCCCCTTGGTAACATTATATTATATTTCAATGTCAATCCACTGGTATACATTTCATTCCTGTCGATTCTGGGTTTTTGGTCCATACATTTTTGGACATGTCCTTTCTTTATTCGTCTGGAAAAAGGTGTTAAATTGTTGGAAATAACTAATAAGAGATAAAGTTTAACAACGGTTTATTATCCGGTAAAGGTTTTACAAAACAGCTAGCACACAAGTGACACACGTTGTCACATCAAACTAAGAACCAACTACTTTTCTGATATTGCATCCAGCTTTGAGGTTTATTTCAACATCCTCCCTTAAACTCAAATCAACCCCATCTTGGAAGCACAGTATGCTAGTTTAGAATATGGAGTCGCTTTAGTGAGTGCATCAGCTACCATCAAGTCTGTCTGCACATACTGCACATCAATGGCCCCTTTAACAACTTTATCGCGTACAAAGTGGTGTCTCACATCAATGTGAATGGTAACCATCGGATTCAGTAGAACTGTCTGTGCTTTCCTCTAATTTTCTTTGGGTGTCTGTATCTCTGGATTGCTGTAGTCCACATCTTCAATGAATTGACCAGTTTCTTCGTTACTATTTAGCAATAAATTGACCTTTCCCATACTTTCCACGGGTAGCAGTGTCTCACTGGCTACAGTTATGGTTGATATCGGTGGACTTGTGACATCATACATCCAGTGACATCTATTTGTCATATGCATGAAGGCACCTGAGCCCATATACCACAGGTCCGGATTTACTTCTTTTTTAAATTTCTGAAACACCGATTTAATATCCAATTTGTTCTTGAGAAAATACAAACTTTACGGGAATAGTCATCTATGAAAGTTATGAAGTATCTCACACCACCAGCAGATAGTGTCTCCATCGGACCACATAGATCTGTACTATTTCTAAAAGTTCTTTTGCTCTTGAACCAGAATATGGAAACGGTAATCGTGTTTGTTTTGCTTTGTAAATTACGCTGAAGACTCGGAAACTTTCACTTCCTGTAAAAGTTTTGTCTTGACAACATGAGTGTTCCCAACCATTCATCATCAACTTGCAAACCGATATTTCGTAATTTGTATGCGGTACTCAAAATCTTATTCACATCACATATTCTTCGACGGTTGTGCAATTATCCAGTGTAAATCACCGTATTGATTAAATCTCGCAATAAGCCGACTTTTCTTGATAACCCGGAGTCCTCGAAAGCATTTTGCAGGTTCGTCCCTATTTCAACAAAATGATTTTAGACTTGGCCTTCACATCATTCTTGGAGTCGACTTCGGTGCCAGGATCCGGATCGACACATTCCCACAAATCTTCATGTTCGAATATGATTTTACCGCAAACTTCCATGTCGAAAAAATTTTCCCGACCGGCTCATTTCTCAATTTGAACATTTGACGTAGCCATTTTTCTTGGAACGATTTTCGATGAAGTTACGAAATATTATATACATCTTTATGATAATAAATAAATATTAAACTTTGAATCTAATAGGTATACGGACTGGGCCCATAACCTGTTGGAAATAACTAATAAGAGATAAAGTTTAACAACGGTTTATTATCCGGTAAAGGTTTTACAAAACAGAAAACACACAAGTGACACACGTTGTCACATCAAACTAAGAACTACTTTTCTGATATTGCATCCAGCTTTGAGGTTTATTTCAACATAAATCTCTACTAACAAAAAAAATTGTAGAGGTGTCTGAATATTTAGTTTTGTGTAGAACAGATTTTGTTAAAAAGGGAAAAAATTTAAACGCTTAGTTTTTTTTGGTAAGTGCTCCTAAAAGCTTTCTATATGGGTATGTTAGACCCACAGGCATTGTTTAATCTACTTTCATATTAAAAATAGATACTGAAACTTCAAATATCCGAATGTAGCCAGAATTCTAAATTCAAGCTTGCGTTTGCACCTAAACGCGCATTTGCGTGAGCCCGGCCGCTTCGCAGTGCAAAAACCCTCCTCCATCACTATTATAAATTTTGTATGAACTATCGCAATGCAGGCGGACCGAATCGTTTTAAAATGTTTTATTTTAAGAAAGAAGTTGAAAAAGAATGTATGTATATATGAATAAACAAATAAGAACAAAATATCTGTGGAGGTTGAAGTGACCTTTGGTTGGAGTTACCCAAGATTGAGGATTTGTCAATTCCCTCAGCATTGCACCCTTTATATTTTATTTAGCGCTCGTGGCTACCTGTAACCAAAAATTTACGTGGGAAAATTGGATTATTAATTTTGCATCTATGTGGACCCCCACATAGAACCAGTAATCAAGTTGTCAATATCGGAAAAACTATGCGGTGCAGTAAGCGCCACCGACTGTGAAAAGAAATTGCTCAAAAACGACACGTTATATATTTTCAGGTGAAGTTAAGAATACGAAAGAATCTGCGGGGCTCCTCATTCCCGTTTTCCACCAAAGCAAAGACGAGCAGAGCGGAGAGGAGATTTGTGCCAAATTCGACCAATCACAGGAAGGGCGAAAGACCAGATGTAAATTTTAATTAATGTGGTTGGCTGATTCACTTCTGCTCTCGTCTCCGCTCCTCTCCGCTTTGGTGGAAATCGGGCCTTAAGCAGGTACCAACGGTGCCTCAACGCGATAGGCTGGACGGCGTCTCCAAGAAGGTGAGATGATCTGGACGTGCATCTCGAAGTCTGGTCGAGGTGGTACAGGAGAAGTAATCATCTAAGTACATAAATAAAAAGAACGACGCTGAAAAAGAATGAAACAAGATTTTCAGGATAGAACAAAATGAAAAGCCGTAGTCACACGGTATTAAAGTGTTTAGGTTGGTACCTATAACGTGTGACTACGGCTTTTCTTTTTGTTCTATCCTGAAAATCTTGTTTCATTCTTTTTCAGCGTCGTTTTTTTGTCGTAGTCGGGTTTTAGTTTTTTACTTTTTTTTATTGAAACAATTTTGGTGTTAAATATTTTTTTGAACTTTTGACATTTTGTCCGCTAGATGGCGTGATTTCAAATTTGATTTTTTCAATAGGTTTAGGTTTCAATATTTTGGAAATGTACTTGTGAGGCACTTCACAAGTCCGAGGCCATGTGCTTCTATGGGCGTGGGAATGTGCCACCGTCGGGATCCCAGCTATCGGTGGGAGGGGTTTCCATCGGTGTCGAGTGTACTTTAAAGTACCTCGGACTCGTCCTCGACAGCCGGTGGAACTTCGTGGAGCACTTCCGACGTTTGGCTCCCAGACTGGAGCGGGCCGCGGCTGCCTTTAGGTGGCTCCTGCCCAATCTGGGGGGGCCAAACGCCTCCTGCCGTAGGCTGTATGCGGGGATCGTGCGGTCCATGGCCCTTTACGGGGCCCCGGTGTGGGCGCGTGCCGTGAAGAAGCGGGCCGTCCACTACCTGAACGCGCCCCAAAAGGTCATGGCCGTAAGACTAGTCCGCGGGTACCGCACGATCTCCCGCGAGGCGGCGAATCTCCTTGCCGGATTGCCGCCGTAGGATCTGGAGGCGATAGTCCTCGCGCGCCTACATGAGTGGCGCGCAGAGGCGCTACACCGGGGGGTCACTCTGCTGCCGCGGCACATTGCTGCGCAGCGGACAGACCTCCGGTGCGATCTCATGGCGGCATGGAGACAGCGACTGTCGCAACCCCGTGCAGGGCACGCCACGATAGTGGCGGTAAGTCCCCTCTTTGTGGAGTGGCTAGAGAGGAGCCACGGCGCCCTCACCTTCCGTCTGACGCAGGTCCTCACCGGACACGGATGTTTCGGGAGGTACCTGCACCGAATCAGGCGGGAGGAAACGCCCGGATGCTTCCACTGCGAGGATCGACCGGAGGACACGGTGGAGCACACTGTGGAGGCGTGCCCTGCTTGGGCAGAGCCCCGCCGTGTTCTCGTAGCGGCGATCGGCGGCGGCGACCTCTCGCGTCCGGCCCTGGTGCAAGCCATGGTCCGGGGCGAGGAGGAATGGGACGCCGTCGCCTCCTTCTGCGAAGCAGTGATGCTAGCGAAGGAGGTGGCGGAACGAGAGAGGGAGAGAACCTCTCAACGTCCCAGCCGCCGCGGAAGGCGCGGAAGGCGCTCCGGGCGTCGGGGGCCACGTGATGGCTTCCGGCCACCGTAGACGCGGGCCTGTGGACGGTGAGTAATGGGCTAGCTCGCCGTCCGGCCGTCGTCAAGACGGCAACAGACCGTGTCGGCGGCGCGTTCGTGTTCCACGCGCGCCTCAAAGAGATGTCAGCAAGGAGGGGTCCGCAAGGGCCGACGCCCGTCGGGGCTGCGGATATCGAAAAGTTACCGCGGCTCCGACACAAGGGCGAGGAAGAAGGAACATGGGTTGGTTTTTAGTCAGTAGAAGTCTGACACTCCCTTTCGCTCTGCCCAAGAGCGGGGGGGGTCATTCGATGATTTTCCACCCACCAAAAAAAAAAAAAAAAAAAAAAAAGGCCCTTTCAAATGATACCAAACACGGCGTATTTATCTCCATTTTAATTTTTAAGCCTTACTTTTTGTCCGCTAGAGGGCGCTAAATCGCTTTTTGTGACACGTCACGTAGCCTATGTTCAGCGGAAAATTAAGACGGTTCTAACGATTCCTCATATGTCGAGTTCCGCTAAGTAGATTAGAAGCTATGAGGGAACAGATGAAGATACTCACATACATACATACATACATCATAATTCCCTCCTTTTTCCCTCCTTTGGCTTTGCCGTAGTCGGGTAAAAAGAGAAGTCCTGGCTGACTGACTCATTAACGCCCAGCTCAAACCCTTGGATCTAGAAAGCTGAAATTTTGCACAGAGGTTCCCTTTATAATGTAGACAAGGAATAAGGAAGGATTTTTTGAAATTCAAACCCTAAGGGAGTTAAATGAAAGTTTGTATGGAAGACCGTCATTTTTACGCGGGCGAAGCCGCTGGAAAAGGTAGTGGAAAGATATGGGGTTTTTGCCAGGCTGTGGCGCATACAAGGCTAGAAAAAATTGTATTGTAGTTTGGGAAATACTCTATGCTGTCATTGTCTTCGATTTTTTTTTGTTAAAAAAATTCTTCATTGTCCTCGATTTTTGAAATCGTGTTTTAGGCACTTTCATAAACCTAGCGGTAATTACATGTTTTATAATAACGAGCGATCTTGTTTAGATGCTTCAGTTTTCAGAAATAGTCCCAATGATTGAATATATGAGATATTGAAAATTAAAAACCGAATTTTACTGCCATTGTAGCCCCCGAACATCCACAGATATTATTTACCAACATCTAAACATGTTAATTTACCTGTTCAGTCGGAAACTTGGAAGAGACACGTGTCACAAACATTCGGGCCAATATTTGTCGACTCACGCCACGTCTCGACAACGCTAATTTATTTGTCTTACGACTGTCACTTGTTAAGTGTCCGTGGGAATGTCTCTGCTCTGTCGTGTGGTCTATTGTTACGAGTTTACTGTATTTAAGTACTGTTAGTGTACCTATTAGTAAGGAGATTGTGGTTTTTATCTAGGAATGTAGTAGGAAAAGTGAGTAAACAAAAAATAGGCTGCTGTTTTTGTTTCTTTGGCTGTCGTTAATGGCGACAACTTATTCTGTGAAATATTGTTTATCCTAGCTTGTTCTTGTAGTTGTTACTAATCATAAAATGCGAAAGTAAGTTTGTTTGTTTGTTACTTTTTCACGCTTTGTAACTGCAGTGATTATCCTGAAATTATGCACATACGTTGTCAAGTGTATAGAAACGGATATAGGGCCTTTCATCCCGAAAAACAGTACTGTTCCCGAGGAAAACAACAATAACGTTCTTCGTCCTTTATGTATTAGAATGAGTTTTAAATGCAAAAAGATTGAGTTCAGATAATGTATGCAGATGCAGCTGACAGTAAATGTCTAGACTTGTTTTTGAATAGATGCCATATCGCGAGTTATCTCGACTGCAACAACCCAATAGCAACCTTATTTTGACAAGAAATAAAAGTCATTGTAATTTTTCACTGAGTTGTCAGTGATAGCAACCTTATTCCTATGGTGTGATACGGAGGTGGAAACTGAAGGTATGTAATCGTGACTGCATTGATAGTTGATCATATTCCTGTTGTTTTTGTTTGTCTTATCTACTTATGTAACAGGAGTTGTTTGAGTTAAAGCAGTTAATAGTATTTTTTTATCCAGGATGGGTCGGGACCGATATGCTTCACAATCGTCACACAGTAAGTGCCTGAAAACGATTGTCGCCACGAAGTCGCGCGTCGGCGTGATGATTTGGTCTTGTTCCTGATTCATTGGCCAAAGAAGGCAACACTAGGAGAATTAGTAAGGCCTTTATCCGGCAGGGGCCATAATATCTATATGTCTATCTATTTATATAAATAAAAAGAGAAGTCCTGACTGACTGACTGACTTATCAACGCCCAGCCCAAACCCTTGGACCTAGAAAGCTGAAATTTTACACAGAGGTTCCCTTTACAATGTAGACAAGGAATAAGGAAGGATTTTCAGAAATTCAATCCCTAAGGGAGTTAAATAGGGGATGAAAGTTTGTATGGAAAATCGTCATTTTCACGCGGGCGAAGCCGCTGGCAAAAGCTAGTGTAGAATAACTATGCAAACTGTACGGATATCCTGAACATCTCCCCGAGCGGCTGTTATTGACTAGCCACTAACTCCTCCGACTCGTCGCTGTAGCAGTATGTAGATGATTGTATAAAGGGTAGTTGACAAAAAAATCTAAATAGTCCGTTAGAAAGATTTCCGAAAAATATTGGACACATATTTTTTTCTTTTCTCACGTAAACAAAAAATGTACAGTTTGGTACATTTTATAACAGAAAGTGACATCACAAGTTATGATCTTTGACACGTTTTATTTTCGTCAACTTTTATTAATTTAATAAAACAAAAAAGTCGTATTCAATATTTTTCGATAAACTAACGGACGGACGGACTAAACAGAATCATATTTTTTTTTTGTCAGGAAAGATTCCTAAATGAACCTTATATTCAGACGAATCCGCGGGTTAAGCTAGTTGTATTTAGTGAAAACAGACATTATTATGCAAGGAATAATCTAACAGCTACCCACGCGTATTTCATCTAGTTTGTTAACTTTACCAACTTGTGTAGGATGACTTGCCAATGTCGTCATATTATCAGAAGTTGTTTTTATTTTGCACCCAAATTATGATTATAGTCGATCATTTGACTTGATTTTCGTAATCTGAAAAAAATTGAAAAGCTAAAATAATTGATTCAGGGAATTAGGTTTTTAGATAATTGGCCATTCTGAGAACTAGGTTTTTAGATAATTGGCCATTCTGAGAATTAGGTTTTTAGATAATTGGCCATTCAGAGAATTAGGCTTTTTGCGAATCATTTGCATTTTGAGAATTAGACTTTCTGCGTCTAAAACACTACTAAGAATGACGTCTGGGTTTCGATTTTCAGATGTTACTTACTTAGTTATTGACTTTATTCTTCAGGAATTTCTCAGAACTGGAGTTTTTTTGCTTAATACTTGGAGCATTATAATTATAGTTGCGATATTATTTTATGTCGTTTTATTGTGTAGCAGTATAAAGCAGTGTAAAGCAGTGCTGGTCTAGTGGTGTGACCCTCAGACTACCAAGACATAGATCTCGAGTTCAACCCAAGACATGCAACTTGATTTTTCGGATACATGTGCTATATGTGTGTAAAGAAAATTATAATTTCCTTTAGTTTATAATTTCCCGCGCAATAAATGTCATCGCGCGACAAATTGGTTTTTGAAATCTGTGGTCAAGTTATGATAGACATGTCTATGATATAACCTCAAAGCGTCTAATGCTTGTAAGAAAACTAATTAAAATTTCATTGTTATTAAAGTTCAAAGGAGGATAATATTCTGAATAGTGATTTAGGAACAGACATTGGGATTGATAACATTAAATGTCGTTTCTTTTATTACAGGTATGTAATGTTTTGTTACTAAGCACATAATCCATGTGAATCATAATTCAGATGTTAAATAAACACAATAAATCTTTTATTACAGAGAAACCCAATTCTGTTTGATTGACTGTGTCTTCCGAATCACGGAAATATCGGAAAATACCCTTATATGTGTATATAACTAGCTTTTGCCAGCGGCTTCGCCTGCGTGAAAATGACGATTTTCCATACAAACTTTCATCCCCTATTTAACTCCCTTAGGGGTTGAATTTCGAAAAATCCTTCCTTATTCCTTGTCTACGTTATAAAAGGAACCTCTGTGCAAAATTTCAGCTTTCTAGGTCCAAGGGTTTGGGCTGGGCGTTGATGAGTCAGTCAGTCAGGACTTCTCTTTTTACACGACTGCCCCAAAAAAAAAGAGTGTTATGTTTTTAGCGTTCATGTATGTATGTATGTATGTTTGTCTGTGAGTTTCTTTATTCCACCATAACTTCTAAACGCCTTAACCGATTTTGATGAATGTGGAATCGTTAGATTCTTTGCGTTATCCCGGGTGACATAGGCTAGTTAAAATTGTGAAAAATATGATAGGGTGGCCATGGCTTAGGAATAGAAACAACTTTAGATTTTTTTTAATAAAGTTTCAATGAAAACTATTAATCATCGTCTAGAACTTGTTAAGTAGATTACAAAAATATACCACAGTAGTATTCAATATCTATTGTTTACTAGTAATACTACTCAACAAATGTAATGGTGACATTTTAAATTCGGTAATCGATACGAACAAGCTACATATCAGTAGATTCCTTGTAATGAAAGGAATAAAACTGTCTAGGTTACAACTCCCAAATCTATCCACGACGGCAGCTAAATGGTTTTATAGTTTGTATGAAAAATCAATAGGTATGCGTGAATCAATTTTCTTGAAACATGACAGGAGTATGAATTTAAGGGAATAATATTGTTTGCCATCATAGGTTTTTCAAAAGCACCCCTTAAAGGGTGGAAAAAGAAGACCATGGTTGAATTTTGTATGAAAAAATCTTACTACGAGATTCAACTTGAAACTTATTACTAACACAAATGAATAAAGAATTACGTGTGTTAAAAAACAATATTTTAATAAAAACTGGCCAAGTGCGAGTTGAACATGAAATGAAAATTGTTTGTAGGTATAAATTACGCAATTAAGTCATTCAGATCTTTTTACACGCCAAACGTATTGTCCGCCGCTGACTGACTGACGTTTGGTGTGATCGATGCCTTAGTGTTCTGTATATAGGTTTCCGATTTTGCAGATCGGAATCCTAAGAAATTAAAAAAATAACATTTTATTACGTACAACAAATTCAGTAACAATGAACAATTCACCCCCCCCCCCCCAATCTATAAAAACTATAAAAAAAAAAATCGCGCTCGCTTCGCTCGCGCATCCATTCATTTTCCTTTCTGGGGGCCTGCACAGGAATGACCCAAGTCCCTTTTGACTCAGATTACTATAATAAATTACTCGTCTCTGAGCTTCGTAAAGCTAAAATGAGGTTTGTCAATTCCCCGTCGGGGCTGTGGATATCGAAAGGTTACCGCGGCTCCGACACAAGGGCGAAGAAGAAGGAACATGGGTTGGTTTTTAGTCAGTAGAAGTCTGACACTCCCCTTCGCTCTGCCCAAGAGCGGGGGGGGGGTTATTCGATGATTTTCCACCCACCAAAAAAAAAAAAAAAAGGTTTGTCAATTCGCATTTTAGATCCACATTATCCCAACTATGTTGGCGTCCGCTGTCAGTCTAACTACTAGATGCAGCTGAAAACCGGTATTTTACATGGACTACTTTACTGCACACTAATCAACCCAGTTAGTACCGGGTAATACGATACTCCTTGGTAAGACTGGTTGCCAGACTTTCGAACCACTGACTACGAGTGACGACTGTCAAAGATGTAGGTATAGTGTTAATCAATTTACCCTTTACAAGATTAGGTCAGAATGGTCACATTTACAGACCAAAAACCACTACAAACACACATTAACAAAGTATACACAAATATTTTTTTCTAATCAATAATTATTGATCGATGTCGAGAAGGTATAATCCGTCCTAGGCGCTTGATCCCGAAAGTGGAGGATTAATGTCAATCATGATAAGAGTAAGCAGCTCTCTTCTTGAAACCAAGTAAAACAGTCCGTTATTCTCTTCCCTCCCGATGACAATATATTCCCCCCCCCCACCTCCAATTCTTAACCTATAAAAGGTATACAAAAATGGCCGCGCTCGTTTCGCTCGCGCATCCATCCTGTTGTTTCTGCGTTCTATTTCGCTTAAAACGCTCATCTACTTCTATTTAAAAATAATTATTGTCCATCCAGAAAAACATGTCCGACGGTTTATTGCACTGGCCAGCACCTAATAAAACAGGACGATTAACGGAGAAGGTAATATCAAGCGGCGCAAGCTACCACTCATATATTATTATGTTAACCTGTGACAGTGCACATAGTACACACAGTACACAAGCTGCAAAAGTTAAAACATTGGACAGAAGCATAGTAAATCAAGACGCCTGACACAGTTAAGAGGTTTCTAATTTACGTGTCACTACAAGCACTAAATCACCTCAGATCTCAAAGTTATTGTCCATAAAAATAATCGATTTAGTATCGCATTATACTTAGCGCGATATTGCTTTCCTGAAAAATAAACTTATATATCGTGGCATAATAGATAAAGGTCAAAATACCGATATATCACAAAAAAATATGAAATAAAAATCAAATAATTTAAAAAATTAAAAATCACGCCTGCCATGACTAAAACAAAACTAAAAACGAAAAAACAAGTCAAACAATTTCAGTGATGAATAAGAGCAAGGTCCCGTAAATGGAAAACTGAAAACTAAAACTTTTCTTGCAGTCGGGGGACCCGTAAAGAATTGTTCCACCGAACTGTCCCCCGACTGCAAGAAAAGTTTTAGTTTTCAGTTTTCCATTTACGGGACCTTGCTCTTATTCATCACTGAAATTGTTTGACTTGTTTTTTCGTTTTTAGTTTTGTTTTAGTCATGGCAGGCGTGATTTTTAATTTTTTAAATTATTTGTTATTTATATAGATAGATAGAAGATATATAGATATAGAAGATAGATTATCAGTTGCTTTGGTAAAGGAATACAATGTTAGGAAAGCAGCGCGCCTGAGATATTTCTCGACGGGATGTAAAGCCAAGTCAGAGGCCCATTTGGCGGAATGAAAACTCTGACGCCCGGTTAAGCAATGACCACACAAAAAAAGCGAAGCTTTACAGTCACGCTCACAAGACATAAGTACTGTAATTGCCCATTGCAAAGATCGTAGATATGGCCAAAAATGGACAAGAATTACCAAGGACACTTTTAGGTAAAGTGAATAAGCATAAAAGTTGAAAAAGGTAGTTCAGCCGCCTAAATCCAACGTTTACATCACTGACCCAGTTCACCAGAAACATTTCCCCAACATTTCGTCCCAACTATTCACGAATATGCTACGTAGATACTGCCATTTTCTGCCAAAAACTCAGCACTACGGTAAAAATGGAGCTTTTAAAAATCAAATTTACAAAATTCTGTTCGTTTGCACATCCTTGTTTTAATAACACGAATTTATGTTAAAAAACTGTGAGGTGTCGGACTCTCTAGGTATATAAATCAGGGGGAGCGTCGCTTGGCAAATTGCGCCGGAAAATATATGCCAGCTTTTAAAACTACAAAAGCATACGGGCTGGATATAATATATTTTATGTTGGTTTTAACACCCACTGTAATCGTATGAATGTCTAGTTTTCGTATGTTTGTGGTACGTATTACTTTAATTCTTCTCTCGTGTATTTTTGTAATGGGATAATACTTTTACATTTCGAAAGGAGCTTTTCTTCGTTTGTCGTTCATTAGGCTACTTCGAAAGTCTGTTAGGTAGCGGTATCTTCACAACAGCTTATCTGTATTTATTTTGAATAAAAAAATGGTTTTTTATTGTTGGAAATATTTATTAAACTGAAATGGTCACTAGCATTACCATTAACACAGAAAACGGGATATTTACAAAGCTAAGTTACTATTAATATCATAAACGGGATATTTTATTTTTTCCGGGAACTCGAAACAATAATCAAACATGGTAAATATCCCGTTTATGATATTAATAGTAGTGTCAGTGACCATGTCAGTTTAAAAACTTATATTTACAAAGCTTTTTATTTGTCATGAGACCCCGATATTTCGGCACTTTTGCAAGCACCATGATCACGGAAAAACTGTGATAGTTTATCAGTGTATTCCGTTTTAAGTGTTAATAATAACTGAAGATGAAACTCATGGTAGAATAAAGATCCTGAAAATTTAAAGCCCAAGGTCAGAAAAACTATATTCTTATTTTCTAAAAAAAAACTAAATCATCAACTCACTTACACAAGGAACTGTACTCTCTCAAATAAAAGGCGAAATGATAGATATATCAAAGGGGCTAGTGCATATTGAAGGCGCGCCCGTAAATTCGGCCAGCCTAGTGTGACGTCACAATGAAATCCGACCGACTCACCAGTTACGGGACCCAATATTTTCAGGGATGCTTTACGGTTCACTTCATTATTTTTCGTACCATTTAAAGTGAGATATTGAAGTTTTTGAGAGTTTATTGCAGTCTTTGTTCCATAATAGTGTACCTATTTTTCTTGAGTTATAGACTACTGGCTTTAGACTCTAAATGCGTGCAGTAGTAGCGAAGTGCTAATGACCTAGGTATGTCTCGAAGGCTATATGTTTGAACCTAGACACGTGCTTTACTTTGTGTACTAACGGTTAATTTGCTAATCTCTAATCACACGTACACTTAGTTAAACCGCCTTATGACCATGGATGTAGGCAGAAATCACAGAACAACACTTACTTCTCCTTCTCCTCCTTACATACTCCTTTTGCCTTTTCCACATTCATACCTACATCTGATCATAAACACTCGCCAGTTGCGAGTGCTAGTGATACGCACCCGACCATTCTGCGTCAGTTTATGTCCATAAAGAACGTTCCCTCCCAGTGTTGCTACTTACATCTGCCTTGTAAATACCCTTTGTTAGTCTCCTCTAATCGTCCCTGATTAAAGACAATTTACACAAGACACGATTCTCATTGGTAAATTAGCTTGCATGAGGGTTCAAAGAGTAATGGAGCGATCGACGACGGTAAAATGTGTCCCATGGGCTTTTTTTATGGGCTGTTACCCCATCGGGTTTCCGCTATAAACGCACTATTTTTTTTTCATTTAGTTTCTCATCCATCACAATAACTTACGACCCAATTTTGTGATCGATTTCTCACTGTTTAGGGTAAATCAGATTGGGTTGAAATATTAACTTTTTAATTACCTATAAAATTTTGAGTGTGAGGGGCGAAACGAAGCTAATAAAGACGTTTAGGAGCTACAATTCAAAGAATTTCATATTTTAAATCATCAAGTTGACAGTTTATGTTCAAGCTTGCACTGACTGGATGGGCCCACCCAAATCTGCGTGATGCTTTCTTCAAAAAACTATGTCAGACACTAATCTGCATAGTCTTCATGTGTGTATAACAAGATTATGTCTGTACCTTAAAAGTAACTATGACCTCTGAGTTTGTTTCTCCTCGGAGTAGTCAGGTACGAAACACCGGCCCTATCTAGCTTAAAAAAAAAGTGACTTGTTGAAAAGTGTTTGTAAAAACCAATTTGCAAAATAAATATCATTTAATTAAAATAGACATTTGAAATAACAATCATTCGTATAGAGCTGAAAATTGGTGGAGGTCTTGATAATCTCAACCCTCAACTCTCCTCTTGGTCATTATAAATGAAATATCAAAAGTCTCTACCAATCCCGTGTGTACTAAAATAGTTATTCAAGGTAAAAGGTCAATATATCAATTTTTCGTAAACGGCAAGCGTTATCGCAAAATTAGCTCCGAATAAATTTTTTATCATAAAATTGTCTACAAATTTTTCGTATTTTTCTTACGAGTCACCATTTCCGAGATATTGCTTCTGCTATAACTAAACTTTTTGGAGTATATAGTAATTTGAATGATACCCATTATGTGAAGCGTGTTTTATCCGTCCAGAAGTACATAATATTTATATTTATCTAATCGAGGGTCAGTCATACCTCATCGGGGTTGCGGGTTCTAAAGAGATACCGCAGCCTCGGCACAAGGGCTAATTCAGTAGAAGTCTGACACTCCCTTCCGCTCTGCCCAGACCGGGAGGAGTTATTTGATGATTTCCATCATCTGCCTAGCCTTTTCCCAACTATATTGGGGTCGGCTTCCGGTCTAACCGGATGCAGCTGAATACCAGTATTTTACATGGAGCGACTGCCTATCTGACCCCCACAACCCAGTTAATACTAGGTAATACGATACCCTTTGGTAAGACTGGATGTCAGAATTTCAGGTCACTGACTACCTGTAACGACTGCCAAAGATCTATATTATATATGGCAGCCGGGACCAACAGCTTAACGTGCTTTCCGAGGCACGGAGGAAACTCGGTATGTCGGGCGGGCACCCATCCACAGACCGACCTAGGCAAGCACAGCTTTACCTAAAGATCAACCCGAGTGGCAGTTCTTATTAACCCACGAGCTCCTCTTATTTGATGATTTCCAAACCACAAAAAAAAAATGAAAAAAAGGGTCAGTCATACTACAAATGTGGCTAGCCAACAGAACTGATACTACAAATCAGCTCGGTCTACCTTCCGTCAATAATATACTTAACAAAACCGATTCAATATAAAAAATCAATAACCCCCATAGATCACATATAATAAAGATCAAGCATAAAAGCATATCTATATTTATAGCTAATTAAATATTATTTCGCAATACACCTGCCCGTTACCTTTAATAGGCTACCTTCGAACTTCTATGATCGCGCGTTTAGACCAACTAGGAACCTTTCACGACCATTTATGACGTCATAAAAGATATCGGCAACAAAAAGGTGTGGTGTATTTAATGTCCTTATTATATGGATGCCAATAAATAGACAAAATTGGCAAGTTTGTTATTGGAAATGAAATTGTGTAGGAGGAAAGTGAACGCGTTTTTTTGGTTCTATTTTTGCGAAATGAGATTTCAAACTGATTGTATCGAAGGGTTAGAAGGTAATCAAGTCTTATAAGGTTTCTCTACATTTGAGGACGATAAATCATCATAATTTCAGCCGAAGGACGTCCACTGCTGGACATAGATGCCTACCCCAAGTGTCGATACATTGACCGGTCCCGTGTGTCTCACATCCAGCGGATCCTGCCGCAAACTTCACTAGGTCATCGGTCCATCTAGTGGGAGGCCTGCCAAAGCAAGGTCTTTCCGTTCGCGGTGTCCACTCTAGAATTTTTCAGTCCCATCGGCCATCCGTTCTGCGAGCCCGCGATAAATAGTGCAGCATAATTGCAAAAGCTTTCATCCTTTGAAAAACATTATTTTCTCTAGCAAATTCACCAATACATGATGCCATAGTTTAGATGACGGGAAATAAATTCGGGATAAATTAACAAATTGTTCTAGAAAATGGGTAGCCTATTGAGAATGTACCGAATGTGAGAAAACAGTAATTATTCGAAACTTGAAATTTTATGAGAATGGTATTTATCATATCCGTATGCGTTGGTATATAAACAGATAAAACCGGGAACTAGTGTTGACTATATAGTCCAGAGACCCACTGTTTATATTCAATCATAAAATATTTTACAGCTGAAATGATAAAAAAATATTGGTTTTCGGCGAAGTAACACAGTCCATAAAAATCCAGAAAATTGAACATTCTTTGTTGGCAGAAGCAATGTCCATAGAGTAAACATAATTTCGCTATTACTTCGTAATAAGTGGTAAAGAAGATATCGAAACATGTGTTTGACAAATGGTTTGACACTTAAAAAATTAAGGAGTTAAGCGAAACTTCCCGCCACAGAAACACTTCGTATTTTTCCCAAACATAACTGTAGGCACAATTTTTTTCAGTACCTATAATTTTATTTCCCGCCACACTAAGCTGTCAAACACAATAAACGTCATACCATAGACACGACCCAGATGCGCACAGTATCTCTTGTTATTTCCACAGATAATAAATGTCAGCTTGTGTGACTGTGACAATTTTATACTTTTAGGAATAGACAGAAGCATTGCCGATCAGGCAATACAATTTTTCAATTTTGACTTATCACATTAAAGTACCTTACTCTAGAATTTTCAAGAAATAGCATTGCTTCCCAATATTCTTGCATGCAAAGTAGACTTGCTGATATGTTTATGACCGAAAATGTGTTTGATCATCTACTTGAACCGACTGTTTTCCAAAATAACCAAGCGCTTGTTGAAATTTTATTGGAATTGCACTAAATGCTCAGCATAGAGGGTCATCACAGATTTATTGTGCGGTCCACGTCACAGCTTACTAGCTTGGAAAACAATATCTATTGCGTGGTGCGCCTGGTTATACAAAGGACTTGCTCAAAAATCACAAAAATATGGGCTTTATAATTGAGAGAATTAGCAGTGCTTGCCAAGGTCAATCTGTGGACCCATCCCCGAACTCAACTTGACCATACATACTGAATTCCCTTTGTGTTTCAGAAATCATGCTAAGTAGTTAGTCACAGCTTCCAAAAACACTTTGCCCGACCTAGGAACCGAATCTAGAATCTGCTCAGTAGTCGCGCTTGTGACCACTCGACCAGCTAGGCAGATAATTATTTTTAACTTTTCGATGTGGCACTGGGCGCGCGTGGGACCTATAACAGCAGTCTTTCTTTTATAGAAAAGAGATCCTATTATTATTATATATTTCTTTTGCTGTGCCCGACAGGGTCCATGATTGTTTCTTTTAAAAAATGTTTACCACCTATGCCTACATTGTGGAATGCAATAAAGAATTGAGTATTGAGTATAGTCTTAGCCAAGAAAACTTTAAACGCTGATTACGTGTTTATCTTGAAATAGGCCTTTAATTTGCCTTTTAATATTAAAAAGCGTGTATACTCGTTCCAAATATTAAAAAAATATATTTCTTCCAAAATGTCCCACGTTTACCCAGAACCTTTAATACCTATAATTATTGAAATCCAATTCCAAAACGCTGTGAAATTTTAGCTAATATACGCGTGCAGCATTAGTGGTTTTAATATTCTATGTAATTAGCTCTGTGTTGCAAGCTTTGAAATATATTGTGAGGTTGAAATTGATTATGCCGTTATTGCATATTTAATAACAACCCGATTTGATAACGAGGTAAAAGCTTGTTTAGAATTTGATTAGAGACTGCACGATTCATGATTTGATATTGTTTTCACTGCTTTCAGATAAATCCCAGTTAACTAATACCATATTGACTGTAATCCTCATAGGGATAAGCAGAGGATACCAAATAGTACAAACACTTTTCGCCTGTTATGTTTAATTAGGTACCATGTAAGTTAAGGTAATAGTCCGGTCAATTTAGACATAAAAGTAGTGGTCAAATAACAATTATTCCCACAGAGCCAAATTTTGGTGGAGAGCTGGGGTATACCATTACAAACAAAGTCTTAAAAATCCCCGTCGATCCTATGTGTGCTTCAAAAGTTATTCGGGGTCAAAGGTCAAAATTTGAGGATTTTTGAATTTTTCTCGAAAACGGTAAAATTGATCAAAAAAACCCTCAACCCAAAGTTGTAGATCATAAAATTCTCTACAAAAATGTGCTTCATTATTTTTTTCTAAGAGTTACCATTCCTGAGATATCGCGATTCTAACAGTCACATTATCACTATCACTTCATCATCACTACTAGTATAAAATAAAGTCGCTTTCTCTGTCCCCATGTCCCTTTGTATGCCTAAATCTTTAAAACTATTTTGATGCGGTTTTTTTAATAGATAGAGTGATTCAAGAGGAAGGTTTATATGTATAATAATATCCATTTGCACCCGTGCGAAGCCGGGGCGGGTCGCTAGTTCTTTATATAAAAGCGAAAGGTAACACTCCTCACGAGATCTCGAAAACCGCTCGACGTATAAAGATGATTTTTGGAAAGGAGGTAGTTTATAGTTAGTAAACGTCCGCTAAGAACGAATTTTGCGACAGGGCCGTATTAGGGTGATCTTAGGGCCCTCGCAAGTTTGTATGAAAGTCCTTCATTTTTTGTGCTACAATCTTGATTTTTGGCAGAAACGTAGTTTATAGTCAGTAGACGTCTGCTATGAATTAATTTTCTGACAGGCCCGGATTAGGGTGTTCTATGAGCTTTTGCAAGTTCGGATTCATACAAACTTGCGTGGGCCCTTAGACCACCCTAATCCGGCCCTATCGCAAAATCCGTTCTTAGCAGACGTCTTCTAACTATAAACTACCTCTGTTTATAATCTACCTTCAGATTTTTGATTTTCTCCGCCTCGGTGCGACAGAGGCGAAGGGGCGGAGGTAGAGGTCGAGCGCTGGGCTCGGCGTGAATAGTAGTTCGTATTGAGTCGCGCTGGGCGTCGAACGATTATTATAGTAGCCATCGGAGAACGGGTGAAAGCGCACGCGCATTGATTAAATCGACTTGTGGAGTCATTTCGCGGCACCCAATTATACTAGTTAAGCAGTACGGTTAGCGACGCTGTGAATGTCGAACGGGTTATTGATAATATCATTGGTTTGCCTTGTCACGGGAGTGCTATTGGGAAGGCACCGAGGCTTTTGTGGTTAGACTAATACGGAGTGAGTGTGGTGGCTCGCGTTAACGGTGTGGCTTGCAGCGACGTGGAAGAATCGTCCGGAACTACCAGCAAACCATCGCAAGGTCATATACACTCATTATACACATACACAGTTACACAACTTGCGAGGGGTCAAGGAAGTGAGACCGGCTCGAAGAAATGAGGTAAGGGTAGCTTTAAGTTCAGAAATTGTAATATTGTTCGGAGGCGCGTATCGCGTCTATTTGATCACGTTAGGACGGCGGCTGTTCTGAGACCTGTCTTCCATGGGCCCGAGATAAGGTTCGGCTGAGTCCTGGCGCGATCAAAATCTGGTAGCAGAGCGTGGTTTATTTAAACCCACTTTGTAAAAATTAGTAGGTACTTGGTACCAATTTACTTTGTAAAAATTGTGTTCATGTACAAATTCAACTTGTAGGTAGTAGTACATTGACCTACATACCAGTGTACACCTCAAGTCGAGTTTGGCGTTATTAATAATAAGTACATAAATGGAATGTGAATATTCGTTGATAAAATAATTTGTTATTTACGTTCGGTTACGCACAAATATAACCTCATCACAAATCGTGTTATGATTGTCAACATTTGAGACATAGAGGAATAACCTCTAGAGCACGTAGAGGAATAAGTTCAAGAGTTGGCATAGCGTCGTAGATTTATTCACTCAACGAATATATTATTATTGTTAGTTCCGGATACAATAATTGTTATTTTTTTTGGTTATTGTTAATTATTATTGCATAATCGCGTATTGAAGTTGGTACTATGGCTCCGTCAGTAACGAAAACTATCGCAGCCAGAATCGAAGCTGAATTGAGATGGTTTTCATCGGTTGTTACGTTGGTAGGTCGCACCGATCGTGAAGATGCGTTATTGTCACGCGCTCGGCAAGTTGACGAACGATATGACGCCGTGTTAAAGTGTCACGCTGAGTATTTAGCATGTCTCGAATCGACGGATCTGTCGTCGGTGGACAAGGATGCTCAGGTGGTACGGGGCAATGTGGACCAGTGTGGGGAAATGTCCATGAGCATAATCCAGGCGGCGGCCGACATTGAGCGATCGCGCAAGGGTGACGTCAGGGATTCATGTCGGCCAGCAGGCGTAGGGATTCAGGCGCCGTTGCCACCAGTACATGTACCCGAGTTTAGCGGCGAGTATGCCGATTGGCCGCGATTCCGCGATATTTTTAATAGTGTCGTGCATTCGCGTACAGATCTCTCGCCCGCGTACAAGATGGCTCAATTAATGGGTAGGCTTAACGGTGAGCCGCACGACATCTTGACCCACCTGGAGATTACGGACGCCAGTTATGAGACGGCATGGGGCCTATTAATCGACCGATATGATAATCGGCGATTAATAGTTGATGGCCTCATTGATAAGATTTTTGAAATCCCGAAGGTGTCTAACGTGTACGAAATAAGGGCGAAAATCCTTAATCCGGTCACGGTTGCGGTGAACACGTTAGATCGACTTAAGTTGTCGTTAGGGGACAATAAATATATCATCGTCAATAGGGTTTTACGGAAGTTGCCGATCGACGTGGTGGCGCGCTTTGAGCAGTCACATGGAGGCGAATCGACGGACCACCTCCCAAGTTACGATGACTTGAGGGTGTTTTTAGAAGGCGAGTGCCGGCGGGCGGATTGCCAAGGGGCATCCACGTCGCACCCTCCTCCGTCAACCCGACGTACGAGCGGGCCCAAGCCGGTTGAGCCCCGTCGGGGGGGGAAGAAATACCACGCCCTCCAATCGGAAGTGTGCGCCTTCTGTCGGAAGGAAGGGCACGGTCTCGCCGCATGCGCGGACTTTAAGGCGCAGCGGGTGCATAGACGAAGAGGGGTGGTCAAGCAGCGCTATTTGTGCTTCCGCTGCTTGGGGACTCACTTTGTACGTGAGTGCCACAGGACCACTAACTGTGGAACCTGCGGAGGAGCCCATCACGAGTTGCTATGCCTGGCGGAGAGTAGGGAGGTGCACGGAGCCTCGCCGGGAGGTCACCCCCCCTCTCCTAAGCCAGATTCGGGTGGTCGGTCACCCCCCCCTAGGGGGGGTGGGTCGGCCAGGAATCAGCGGTCGCCGCCCCCTCGGGGGGGTGGGCCAAGGGCTGATCCAGAGCACAACCCGATACCGTCGTCTTCCCCGCGGGGGGGGGATAGGCACCGAGACTCGGGCAGGGGCCCGGAGGTAGTACCGACGGGTTACGCGGCGTACTCGAATGCGTTGGGGGGCATGTTGCCACCCCCGAGTAGTCGCTTCTCCCCGCCTCTCGCAGAACGCCCTCGGCTGACGGCGCGCCCGCCACCGTTCGGAAGGATGCCAGTAGGCTACTTCCGACCGGCACGGATGTCACCGATGGGTCGGGAGGGTTACTACCCGGGTTGGGACCCGTATACTGGGACAGTATTTACTCCCCCTCCGGCAGGGGAGGAGGGAGGTGCCTCCTATTAGCAACTAGCAGCCTGTTCGTCAGTGGTGCCCACCCCGACAGTAACGGTATTATTACCGACGGCTAGGATTACTGTCAGGGGTACTGACGGACAGCCGGTGCACGTGCGAGCACTGTTAGATTCAGGGGCACAAGGTTGTATTGTGTCCAGCTGTTTAGTGAAAAAGCTGGGCCTTACATTAGAGCCATCACGGGATGGCGCCGTAGGTATAGGTGGCAATCGGGTGCCTCACCTCAGGGGTCAGACGACATTCCTGTTCGAGATGGGTGACACGGCATCGGTCACGCGGGTGAATGCCACGGCGATCGTTTTGGACGAAGTGGTTGGGGTCCTCCCTCAGACTCGGTTACCGTCTGCGGTAAAAGGGTTGACCAATGGATTGGAGTTAGCCGATCCCCACTTCGCGATCCCCGGACGGGTGGACGTCTTGCTTGGGTCTGACGTCCTCGGGAAGCTGCTCCGAAGCGGCAAACGGGAGCTGCAACCAAACGGGGTTGTGGCCATGCGTACCGCAGGTGGTTACGCGTTATTGGGCCCAGTACGGGAACCACAGCACTCAACGGATTATAGCTCCATATATTATGGCAGCGTGTTATCCGACGTCCTGCAACGGTTCTGGGCAACGGAAGAGCCACCCACCGCTCTTAGAAATAACCCACGTGATGAGGAGTGCGAAACATTCTATCGATTTAACACGGTGCGCCTCCCATCGGGTAGATTTATGACAAGGTTGCCATTTCTGTCAATTCGACCTCCGCTGGGGAGCTCATGGAGTCTGGCAGAAAAGCGGTTAGTGGCAATGGAAAGGCGCATGAAGCGGGACTCCAACTTCCGACAGAAGTATGTGGAGTTCATGCGCGAATACCTGACGTTGGGTCACATGTCGGTGTCCAGGGTTGACTATCGTCATGAGGAGCATTATGTGTTGCCTCATCATGCTGTTTTGAAGACACCTGACTCAAAGATTAGGGTCGTGTTCGACGGGAGCGCGGAGACGTCTAGCGGGGTGTCCCTGAATCAATGTCTCCATGCTGGTCCTAAGCTGACCAGAGACATTGCAGACATTCTCACGGACTTCAGGAGACACCAGGTTGTCTTCGTTACGGACGTACGGATGATGTTTCGTCAAACTGAGATTCATCCAGACGACCGTCGGTTCCAGCTGATATTGTGGCGAGAGAGCCCCGAAGAACCGATGGTCACGTACGAGCTCAACACAAACACGTACGGATTAAAGCCCAGCCCATATGTAGCCATGCGTACGCTACGAGAACTGGCTGATCAAGAACGGCTCCGCTTTCCCCGCGCGGCTGCTGTCATTGATAGGGACGTCTATGTAGACGACATTTGTACGGGCTCAGACAGTATTGAGCAGGCGCTCATCTTAAGGGATGAATTGGTGGCGCTCATGGCCTCCGGTGGCTATGAACTCAGGAAATGGCTGTCGAACTGCCCAGAGGTACTGGCAGGACTGCCAACTGAGTATCAACAAGACCCGCATTTGTTTGAGGATTCGGAGAATCTTCATGCGTTGGCCATTTTAGGGGTCCAGTATCGACCGAGTCAGGATGCCTTCACATACAGTTGTGAGGCCGAGTTGCTGTCGAAGACCTGGACCAAGCGATCGGTCCTTTCGACTATCGCACGAACGTTCGACCCAACCGGTTGGATCGCGCCGGTCACGTTCATGGGAAAGTGCTTCATTCAGAAGCTTTGGTTGGCTCAACTAGGTTGGGATGATCAGCTCACGGAGGAGCTGGCTCGGGAGTGGTCGGCATTCGTCACCACCTTACCACAGATCTCAGAGATTGAGATCCCGCGTAAACTGCTCCCGCAGGCAGGAGTCAAGGTCACCCTGCACGGGTTTTGTGATGCGTCGGAGAAGGGGTACGCGGCCGCAGTCTACCTGAGAACAGGTGAGACCGCTGGTAGGGGAACGGTACGCTTGGTACTGGCCAAGAGCAAGGTTGCACCTGTTCGGACTCGTTGGACGATTCCGAAGATGGAACTGGCAGGTGCAGCCCTTCTGACGCGGCTCTTGAACCATGTGGTGCGGAATTTGCGTGGTACGGTGGCTCTGAACGAGACGGTCTATGCATGGACTGACAGCCGAATCGTGTTATGCTGGTTGCAGACTTCGGTCCACACGCTCGAGGTATTTGTGGCCAACCGAGTCTCACAAATAAATAGCTCAGAGACTCCTCTGGTCTGGAGACATGTTCCAGGTGAGATTAATCCGGCTGACTGCGCTTCACGCGGCTGTCCGGCGCCTGCTTTGGTTGAACATTCTCTTTGGTGGGGGCCACAATGGCTGGAACAGCCACATGCGGAGTGGCCATTTAATGAGTGCGGTCGACATTCATTACCCCCAGACCAAGGCTTGAGGCTGAATGTGACTACAGTGGAACCCGCCACCGTAGACCACACCCTCTTGGAACGATATAGTTCGTTAGGGAAGTTACTTAGAGTAACGGGATGGGTAATGAGATTTTGTCAAAATTGTCGTTGTCCTGTCGCGCAGCGAAACATGTCGCCTATAATGGGACCTGAAGAACAGCGAAAGGCTCTCTCACTCTGGGTGAGAGTCGTTCAGAGGAATGAGTTCCAGGACGAAATTAGGGTCTTGAAGACTGGCGCAGGTCGATTGAAAAAAGGTCTTGTCCGCCTCAACCCGTTCATTGATGAGCATGGAATGCTCCGGGTGGGAGGACGATTACGGAATGCCGACTTGCCCTATGCAGCGCGACATCCTCTAATTCTCCCCAAGAAGGGAGCTTTGGTGGAGTTGTTGGTTAGGGACCGTCACACCAAGAATTCACACGCAGGCTGTAACACCCTTCTGGGCATTTTGCAGCGTGAATTTTGGATTTTATCGGCCCGCAGAATCATACGAAGCGTTGTGTTTCGTTGCTTGCCTTGTTACCGACTCAAGGCAGCCACAATGCAGCCACAAATGGGAGATCTCCCGGCCGATCGAGTCACGGAGGCTCGGCCATTTGCTGGCGTAGGGACAGATTTCGCGGGGCCTTTCATGGTCAAGACATCGCACCTTCGCAACGCGAAGTCGGTTAAGGCATATCTGTGTGTCTTCGTGTGTCTGGCGACCAAGGCCGTTCATTTGGAATTGGTGGCCGATCTCTCTACGGAGGCCTTTCTGGCGGCGTTAGATCGATTTGTTTCTAGACGGGGAGTACCGTCACTGATTCGGTCGGACTGTGGTACCAACTTCAAGGGCGCCGACCGGTGCTTAAAGGAAATTGTATTGTTTTTAAGTCAGAATGAGCGAGAGATTGGCACGGGCCTCGCCAGTCGGGGCATTTCGTGGTATTTTAGTCCACCTGGATGCCCCCACTGGGGTGGAATTTTCGAGGCAGTAGTCAAGTCTTCCAAGACTCACTTGTATCGGGTCATCGGCTCAACGATTCTCACCTTTGAGGAGTTGTCAACGGTGTTTTGCAGAATTGAGGCGGTCTTAAACTCGCGACCTTTGTGCCCGTTGAGCGCTGACCCGAATGACCTTGAGGCCATGACCCCAGGTCATTTTTTGATTGGCCAACCACTTAACGCCTTGCCGGAATATCCGTATACTGATGTCAAGTTGTACCGGTTGTCACGGTATCAGATGTTACGGCAAATGAGCCAAAATTTTTGGAAGCGATGGTCGCTGGAGTATTTGCATATTCTACAGCAACGCGTTAAGTGGACGGACAGGACGACCCCACCCTGCGTTGGAGACCTCGTTCTGGTTAAGGATGCTAACCTATCACCGTTGTGTTGGCGACGGGGGCGCATTGTTAACCTGATTACGGGCAAGGATGGGTTTCCAAGGATCGCAGACGTCCAGGTGAGGGACTCGATCCTTAGACGGGCAGTTTCAACTTTATCTCGACTCCCGGGAGTTTGAGCGGACCGACAACGGGTCGGTCCGGGGGGGGTGATTGTTTATAATCTACCTTCAGATTTTTGATTTTCTCCGCCTCGGTGCGACAGAGGCGAAGGGGTGGAGGTAGAGGTCGAGCGCTGGGCTCGGCGTGAATAGTAGTTCGTATTGAGTCGCGCTGGGCGTCGAACGATTATTATAGTAGCCATCGGAGAACGGGTGAAAGCGCACGCGCATTGATTAAATCGACTTGTGGAGTCATTTCGCGGCACCCAATTATACTAGTTAAGCAGTACGGTTAGCGACGCTGTGAATGTCGAACGGGTTATTGATAATATCATTGGTTTGCCTTGTCACGGGAGTGCTATTGGGAAGGCACCGAGGCTTTTGTGGTTAGACTAATACGGAGTGAGTGTGGTGGCTCGCGTTAACGGTGTGGCTTGCAGCGACGTGGAAGAATCGTCCGGAACTACCAGCAAACCATCGCAAGGTCATATACACTCATTATACACATACACAGTTACACAACTTGCGAGGGGTCAAGGAAGTGAGACCGGCTCGAAGAAATGAGGTAAGGGTAGCTTTAAGTTCAGAAATTGTAATATTGTTCGGAGGCGCGTATCGCGTCTATTTGATCACGTTAGGACGGCGGCTGTTCTGAGACCTGTCTTCCATGGGCCCGAGATAAGGTTCGGCTGAGTCCTGGCGCGATCAACCTCCTTGCCAAAAATCATACTTATACGTCTAGCGGTTTTCGAGATTTTGTGAGGAGTGAGTTACCTTTCGCTTTTATAATATAAAGGATAAGGTGACTCTTAGAATCGCGATATCTCAGGAATAGTAACTCTTAGAAAAAATAATGAAGCACATTTTTGTAGAGAATTTTATGATCTACAACTTAGGGTTGAGGGTTTTTTTGATCAAACTTACCGTTTTCGAGAAAAATTCAAAAATCCTTAAATTTTGACCTTTGACCCCGAATAACTTTTGAAGCACACATAGGATCGACGGGGATTTTTAAGGATTTGTTTGTAATGGTGTATCCCAGCTCTCCACCAAAATTTGGCTCTGTGGGAATTATTGTTATTTCAAATGTCTATATTGACCGGACTAAAGCGGGTAGTGGGGTAAGGCTGACTGGTAGAGAATGCCTTGTGGCATTAAGTCTGCCTATGTATCACTATTGTGCATGAAGTTTAAATAAATAAATGTAATAGGGGGCGAGCCTATTGCTATCAACCAGGCACAAATTCAGACTCCGAACCGGCTACTGAGAAATTCCGGGTGGAAAAACTCAATGGTACATTGTCCGATACGGGATTCGAACCTAGGACCTCATACTCAGCAGTCCCTTGCGACCAATCGACTAACGATAATAATCTATTACATAATTTGACAAAAAGCGACTTTCAATTTAAATTCGATTGTGTCATGTATATAAGCTCATACGCCTTATTATAGACACAATTAAAAAGCCATTGTTATAAATCTCCTGGAGATTCATTAGCGGACGGGAGGTTAGTAATTATTATTTATTAAACCTATTGATTAAACAATATTTTTCTCATCATCTTACAAAAGCCGCAGAGGCATAAACAAGACGAAGAAGAATGAAAAAATCTAGCGACGTTCGGTAAATAAAACGTAAAAAAGAATATTCTTTCCACAGCTAATTAATTCAACAAACTCCAAAGCAAAATTAATCCAAAATCTATAAGAATTTAATTAGAAAACAGCGGGAACTGTAGTTAATTGCAGTTTTATAACGCAAGTGTTACAAAAGTCGTTTCGAACTTGTTTCGCTGGAAGCGTCGGCTGAAACTAAGCGGGAAACTTTAACAGGATCATTTAACCCCCTCCATTCTGGAAACTATTCTAATTCCGTGACCGTAATCGAGATTAGATTATCGATGTTATTATTGTCGGCTGAAATAACCGTAAATTGCGGTTTTTAGTTGAGAAAGGGGGATTGTGAAGTTGATTCTCGAGGGGGCTATGAAAAGTTGTGATGTTATGTGGATCTGGAGTGTTTGGGTCAAACTTACCTGTAATATTGAGAGTCTCAAAATAACATTTATTCTTATAGATAGGTAGATAGGTATATATGTTTTGACGATTTCGATTCTTTTGTAACAAAATATTGAAAAAAAAATCGTCATTTCACGTCATCCTCAACTGGATATCACCCACTTTTCGGATCCCCGCAATAAAAAGAAAACATTTACGGTTTTTCAAAACAAGCTTTTCTACGAAAATAAATAGTACCCAACTATCACAATCAGCACCTTTTCCACGAGGTCTTACAACAATTTATTCAAATACCCGTAAACATTGAGTCCCCCAAAACAAAATCCATACATCAATATCCCTCCACTTTTCAACTATCAGCTCATTTGTCGCACAACAGCGAAAAAACAACACGAACAAACGACTTCGCCTTGTTTTCGAGATTCCAGTCGACAAAGGGCAAGACTTTTTATTCAATTTGTCTCATCTTTGATACAAGTGTGACAAAGGTGGCTTGGTCTTATTGTCTTCCTTTCTACTAGGTAATGGTGAAAAGCTTTGTTGTTTTTACAATAGACTGGTGAAAATAGGTTAGCAGGATATTCAGTCTGTGTTTTTTTGTTGTGGTAGACGTTTGAATTTGGAATATTGAGTTTTGTTTGAAAATTGTGGTTGTTCTTTTTTTCTTTTTGCGTATTAGACTTTCATGAAGGTTCGTTTATAAAGAGCAAACTTCTTTGTGACTAAAAAAATGTATAGGATGTTATTAGGTCTGGCGCGCAATTATTGTAAAATATACTGCTGTTTGTTAAAAATATTTCAAGAAAAAACTGCCCTGTTAAAAAAATATCATGTACTTACTCAATTAATAAATATTGGAAAACGCTACAAAACTGAAAAAATAAACAGAAACCCTCAAAGAAAAGCCACCATAACAGCAACCTCATTATTCAACTCCCCCTTGTACAGCGAGCAACAAAATCCTCTTGCTATTCATTACATTGTAATTAAATGAAGACGGTTGCCACGATATTTAATATTGGCTTCGGAGCCTTCAGCCACCATCAGTCAATGTCGTTCAGTCCAACAATATTAGGTATAGCAGGAGATTGATGCGGCCTGCCGCGCTTTGTCTGTCTCATTGTTACTAGCTTCGGACGCTGATATTAAAAAAATCACAATTGCTTATGGTCTCAACTCGACAAAGAAAATTGTACTCTATCTGTAAAGTGTTAGGATTGAAATTTGCATGCTGGGGTTGGCCAATCGATTCTCCTCTTGTCCCGACGACCTGTGTAGAGTACTTAAAGTTTTTTTTTTCTTCTTTTATGGCATCACTGAAGAGGATATCTATATTGGCAGTAATGTTTTCTTTGCCCTTTGATGTTTATGTATATTTTTTTGAAGGTGGAATGTTCAGCTTTTTATTGAGCGCCGCCTTTTCGGTGAATTTCTTTGAGTCTGGCATTCATTTCGCTTGTTTGGTTAGGTTACATTATTTGTTTGTAACATTTACTTAATAAATGAATATATTTTTCGTTACTTTATTTAATTTTAATAATTTTCATACCATTGAATACCAAAATTACATGGTGGTTTTTGCGAATAATTGCATCAACATTTTAAACATGAGAAATAAGTAAAGTTATGTTAATTATAATTTCCCTGCATTTTTAGTGCTTAATTTGCATACTTTCATTACGGAATTAATTAAATAATTTACTTACCATAAAATGTTTCCTTTTAGCCGTAAACGAAAATGCCGTATTTTAAGGTTAATTTCTGAACGCAGTTAAGTATTAAATCTCTCTTCATTGTTTTGTTTGTTTCATTAATTTTATTTGCGTTCAGAAATCAGAATGGGAATACGGGAATACATAATTAAAATTCCATGCTGTTTTCAATTTGACAAAAGGGTTCAAAACAATAGGTGGGAAAATCTAGACAATGCAAATAATCTAGTTTGAATAGAACTCGCTCAAAATAACAAAGGCATGTCGAATATTTTAATTTTCAGCTGTAAATGTTGAAAATCGCGTGATTTGTAAATTGAAGTGGATAGATCTTAATGCTGAAAAGGTGACTTGCTTACTTGGGCGAGGGCATCGAGGGGATTCGTCAGCTTTACGTTTGAAGAATAGATATTTGATGAAACAGGTTTTCCTTCCAGCTCTCGCAAACCTATTGTGAGAACGATAGTTGTAGGTCGATCTGATTTGCCACGTAAAAATGTCCTGTTCAGTTTTCTCCTGCCAAATCGATCGATTTTTTGAAAATTATCAAGTTTAAAATAAAAGGGTTTTCAGCTAGGTACGGTATGTTAAATTTTCTTTTGGTTTATATATTTCAAAGCCTCAATATAAAACAAAGTCGCTTCTCGCTGTCTGTCCTTATGTATGCTTAGATCTTTAAAACTACGCAACGGATTTTGTTGCGGGTTTTTTTTTTAAGGTATAGAGTGATTCAAGAGGAAGGTTTGTGTGTAGAATGCATGCTCCCGAGCGAAACCGGGTCGGGTCGCTAGTTTATAATAAAAACGATACATATATAAATGCTGGGGATAAATATTAATGGCTTATGCTGTACTAAATTTGTTAAATAAATAGATAGATTTAGTGAGTAAAAAAATAGTTTGATTTATTTTCCTAGGAGAAACAAAAAGACACTCGTATATAGCTAGGATTTTCGAAACGTTTAAAAACGTCAAAAATCACTTTTATTGGTTTGAATAGTGAATAGCGGTTTTGTAATAAAATTAAGGCACTCATTAATTATTCATGTATGGTGGAAGTAACCAGTAATTCTAAATTTCGCTTCCAAGTACCTACAAGTACACACCTAAAACGGCTAGACACAAACCAGTCAATACTAATTGAATTAGCAACACTAATACATCAGAGAATGTATTAAACTCGCAGTAGTTTGGCTCCATTAATATTGGTGAACTAATAATAATTCCGAGCGATATTCTGGTAGACGTGGCGGCCATCATAATTCGTCATACGACGCTATGCCAGGAGTAGATAGGCAACAGAGACCGAACTTGTCTGAATATAAACGCCTCATCGTCATTGACCAAGAATTCACTTGTATCCGTATAGTTCTACTGTTCAGTTCAACTAGTAGGACTAAACGGAGAAAAAAATCCATTTAGTTCTACTATCTGCTGTATGAATTTTAATTGAACTAAACGGACAAAAAAGTTCTTTTAGTACTACTAATTTCCATTGTATTAGAACTATACGGATACAATGGGTTGTACTACGGAGAAGTAAATTTACCCATGGTTCAACTGGGTTCAACTGGTTGTTCTATGGGGAAATATCTTTACCAATGGTTCAATTACAGTGAGTTGTTCTTTCCTTGGTCCAACTAGTTGTACTTCTGGGAATTGAATGTATGATCTATGGAACAACTACTGGTAATAAACAGGAAAAGGTTATCTATTAATGCTGAAGTGCAATGCAATTACTACCTCCTCTTTTAACCAAAATTGTAATACGACCGTCTCGCGACAGTATCCTTTATGGGCGGCATGGGCACCGGGCCGTAGGCCGACGAAGGAGGCCGGCGGAGGCCCGGCACTTCGGGGACAGAAGACAATAGTGTTATGTAATATGCGAGCGAAGCGAGCGCGCGTCATGGAGTACAACATGCGTTGCATGTATGTTTGTTTTACACGATCATCCTATCCCCGTGGTCCAACCAGTTGGACATAATTCCGGAAATTAGTAGTACTAAAAGAACTTTTTTGTCCGTTTAGTTCAATTAAAATTCATACAGCAGATAGTAGAACTAAATGGATTTTTTTCTCCGTTTAGTCCTACTAGTTGAACTGAACAGTAGAACTATATGGATACAATGAAGAATTCAACCAACTAGCCAATAGTTATTTCCAGTCTAACTTAATGTTTCTTTTATACTGGCATGGTCACTGACATTATCATTAACACTGAAACGTGGGTATTTACCATGTTATCTATTTGCTAATATCGAGAATTTAAAACAAGCACAGCCGTGGTAAATATTAATTTTTCATTGTTTATAATAAATGACTCTTTGTATCGGAATAAACTTTATCAGAATAGGCCATATCACAATCAACCTTAAATGTTTCTATTGCAGAGGCACAAACCGGCTTCTGTGTGAGAGAGCGAGCCATAATCCAATGCGGGCCAAGTGCGGTTTTGTGGAAATTCCACATTTTTTCGAACGTCTATTCCAGACAGCAAGTAGGGCTGCTAAATAATAGTCATCAATGGAGAGACTGTCATGAAACTTCTACTGGCAAACCAGTTTTCAGTCCAACAAGCCCTAAAGTCTAAACGTCTTAAGGGCAACTGAATTCCAAGTTTACAGTGCAAAGAGCAGAGAGCACTTCTCCCTACTTACCTCAACAAGAGTAGTAGCACCATGTAGATCATTTGATTTGATTGCCGTATCCATCTTTCCGATGCTATAGCATCGGAAAGATGGATAGTGCGACTTAAAATGTTGTAGTTAAGTCTCTGTTGGTACTCTACTCGTTGTGCCATATCATGTTTTCATGACGTGTAAAACAAAATGGCTGTAGTAATTAGTTTCTGTAAGCGAGAGATGTTTTTAGTAGTTATACTATAGTCTGTAGTGTAGGGAGTCTTACAAAAACTGTCTAGATATTTTCTTTCGTATTATTATTAATAGGTTTACTACCTACCTACCGTAGGGAAAATATGTGCTACGACTTCATCGTATTTTTTTAGATAAGGTTTTAGATAAGCTCACTATCGTAAGAAGTGGAAGGAATGGGGGGAGGCCTTTGCTCAGGAGTGGGACAACACTGGCTAAATAATAATAATAAAAGGTTTTGATGATTCTGGTAATACGTTATCAGAATAAACTTCAGTGGACAAGTACGATACACAAATATAGGTAGACCATGGGCTGCGGGGAGACGTCGCATTCCTTTAAATAATTATGACCAAATAATGAATAGTGACTTTTAATATTACAAGGTACCTATCTAAAAAATCGGCTAAATGCAGGTCGGTCTCGAGTGAAGGGTAGCCATCGTGGTATACTCAGTCGCCTTTGATTTTTCGTTTAATTTATACACATTCTGTTTCAATAATTTATTGATCTATTTCGGACCATGAGACAGCCCGCTGACAGACAGATGGACAATAACCTACTCAAATGTCTTTGCCAAATTCGTTCGCTACATTTTATTTCCACACGTTAATCGGTGCAAATTATTCTTAAGGTTAGTAAACCATTTGAAAACTGTATTGTATTTCGTGTACAGTTTTATGCTACTTAGTTTTTTTTTTTTTTCAAATTTTCAAATACTAAGCTCTCGCCGGTTACTTACCCTTCAGGTATGAAACCCTAAAATCAAGCCAAATATTACGTTTACCTAGTTAGCAAACTATGTTACACCTACAAGCTTTGACAACATAATATTGCCATAGATTCTCTCCTAAACCAGAGCAAGTTAATTCGAAACTTCTAACTATTACTGGAACAAGGTAAACTTCTAACCAAAATAGAAAGCAACATCGCAAGTAGTTCCCGTCACACTTGATGCATGAGGGAGGGGACGATCCCGGGACAAGGCCGGGACGACGTGCCCCGGGAACAAATGCGCTACAGCGTCAGTAACAAGGAAAACATTGGGAGACTGATGTGATGTCGCCAGATTGAACGGGGCTTTTTTTGTTTAGTAATAACGTGCCGTTCACGACCCCTGAGGCACTAGATCGAGAGTGCGGTAAACACGTCCATTTTTAAGGTTAAAGATCATCATCATCATCATCATCAGCCTATAATGTTCCCACTGTAGGGACTCAGGCCTCCTCTCTAGAAGAGAGATGGGCTATAATCTACCACGCGGGCCCAGTGCGAATTGGTAGATGTCACATGTCTTCGAATTTTTTGGTTCTAAGACATGCCGGTTTCCTCACGATGTTTTCCTTCACCGTTTTGAGAGCAGTGGTGATGAAATAAATTACACAAAGCAATGCGCCTGGCGGGGTTCGAACCCACGACTCACTGTTCGTAAGTCGGGACCGCCACCACTGGGCCACCAAGATACTCGTTTCCAATATAATATTTGGAGAATTTATTCATTTTTATGGATTAAGTGGATTCGTGACCAGACCACTCACTATATACCAAGTTTCCTTCGTGCTTCGGAAAGCACGTAAAGCTGTAGGTTCCGGCTTTTATTTGTCGCTCTTTGACATGTAGTCAGTGGCCGGAATATCTGAAAACCAGGTTTACCAAGGAGTATCATATTAGTCCGATAGGCAGTCACTCAGAGAGTGAGTCGGCTGTGCATGCGGCCGCATAGCGGTTTTGCAGATGACACATTTGTCTTCGAAATGTTGGTTCCATGCCATGATAAATGTACCCACTGCAAGTACATATATAGATAGAGTTCCCTCTCTATCTTCCGAAATAAATGAAAGACTTATGTGAGAGAAA
Source organism: Diarsia mendica (assembly GCA_949316265.1). Taxonomy (NCBI): domain Eukaryota; kingdom Metazoa; phylum Arthropoda; class Insecta; order Lepidoptera; family Noctuidae; genus Diarsia; species Diarsia mendica. The sequence continues at coordinate 20,521,691 of OX438897.1, forward strand.
TAGTCGATAATATCCACAGCGGACCTCGTGCGGGTTGGTCGATACTATTGTCATGTGGGATATAACTAGATTTTTCATCACGATGTTTTCCTTCACTTTGTCACTTGGCTCTTTAAAGTTCCAATTTACCTGTAGGTAACAACCGAAATAGGTTTTTCAACATTCTCACGTTAAGCTGTTTCTACAATACAGGATCATTAAACGCATCCACTTAGAGCTGTCACACACAAATTAAACTGAATTGCAACATTTGTGTTCAACTTTACCTCAGGGCGCGCCGCAACGAGCGCGCGTTCCCAACGAAATACATTCAAAGTGACGTTGTACACATGGGCAAATAGTTAGGTGTACAGACTAGAAGATATCTCGCGATGTTAGGATAAAATCAATATCAAGATACTGTTAACATTGGCTATGATTCCAGACACAAATATTTTACTTGTTTCATGTTTTTCCGAAAAATAAAACGAACACATGTGACATCTAACAACCCGCATTGGGCCACGTGCTATATTAAAGCCGATTCCCTCTCCTAGAGAGGAGTCTTGAAGTCTCATAAGTGGTAACATTGGCTGATTATGCTTATGCTTATCCTTTGATTATGTTTTTCTGTGCCTTGGTAAGCACCTTTAGCTGTAGGTCTCGGATGTCACTTGAAGATAGACAGTCGTTACAGGTAGGCAGTGGTCCGAAAGACTGCACAAAAACGGAGCTTGGCACAAGCACAGATAGAGATTTACCAAGCAGTGGGTGTAGTCTGGTTAGGGATGATTATGCTACATTTCAGCTCAATCGATTGGGGATAACCGTTTAAAATTCAGTGGCATAATGTAATCTAAACAAACATTGCAACTTAAAATCTTGTAAAAATTTAAAGAGCCTGCATAGCTATTACCAACTTATTCTTTTTGCCGTTAGTACATTACCTACATAGGAAATGCACAGTTTTCTCCAGGGAACAAGCGGAGATTTGAGTCACATTTACGAGAACTGGGTAGAGCAGAGTAATAACATGTAGCTCGTAACGCAATTTGCTTTATGGCAGCTACAAAAATCATGGATTTATAGTTTTAAAAGTTGTGACTGTTGTTGTGGTCTGAATGTTGATTTATTTATATAGCACAGAGGCGGACTTAATTCAGTAGGCATTTTCTACAAATCTTTGGGTAATGCAGAGACAAGTAGTGCTAGGTGTATCTGCAGATTTGTCTGGCAAATAAATATTTAAGTTTCTGTTTTTAATTTTAAAGTATCAGCTTTTTGCTGAATGCTTATGATACGTACGGTACCTACTTTTAACGAAACCACTTTTTATTTGTCTGGATGTCTGTTTGTTCCAGATAATCTCCGAAACGCCTGAATCAATATTGATGGGAACTTCTTCTAGCAGATAGCTGATATTATAAGGACTCTATTTATTTTAGAATATAGATTAGGGTTCTGTGTAAACACAACACTCTGAAATTGTTAAGAAAATCCTACTTAGGTACAACGGGAAGTAACATTTTAAAGTACAACGCACAACAACATCTTAATTATAAACTCAGCCATAATGTTAAGTATTACACTTTAACTGCACGAACAACAAATAACTCGCGAGGTGGAAGGAACACGTAGCTTGTGAACGTTTTGTACATGTGTTCAAAACTTGTTCGAGTATTAACATACATAAACTCCACTTAAATACTTGGATTAACTAAGTTTCAAAATAATATCGCTGAATATAAGCTTGCCGTGTATAAACGTATGTGACAAAAAAGTGATGGATATAAAATACATTGATCGATGGAGAGGCAGTCCCTTACCTATACCTAATTAGCACAGACAGTTGTTAATTAATTCGAGGAAGAGCGAGGTTTATCCCATCACAAGTATCTTTGGATTACTTACTGGGAAGCCCCGGCAACTTAAATGTATAGATAGATTTAAGACAATAAACGTTTTTTTTTTTTTTTAGTATAGTCCAGTTAAGCAGACAACAACCTCCTTTGTAGAACTGCAAGATAAAAAACCAGCTTCACTAAAAAAACCAAGATTGTTGCAATTTGCAGGCCAGTGTTAGGTTGTATCATTGTATGCTTAAAATAAGATTCACGACCGTAACAAATATGGCTTTACAGAACAGTAACTATAATCACAAAGTTCGCTTAGAATTTAGAATTCTAAGCAGATTTCCGTCTACCTCTCCTGGTGTGCGTTGATAAAATGCATGAATGTGTCAAATCCTTCTTTTATTCTTCGTTCAGACAGAGTTGAATTGAATTATTTGTTTGTTTTTCTATGGAGCTAAAGTAACAAAGCTCCCTTAAATTTTATAAATTCTACACTAGAATTATTACAAATATGGAAGTATTTTACTTTGCCTACTACTGTTTATTATTGGGGGGCAATCCAACGCAACGTGTTCCGGTTCGCGGTCGCTAATCCAGAACTTTTCAGCCCCATCGGCCATCCGTTCTACGAGCAATGTGCCCTGCCCATTGCTAGACTTAAGTGACTGCGAACCGGAAGACGCTGCGTTGGAAAGTCTTCCACCAGGTGGACCGATGACCTGGCGAAGGTTGCGGGGATCTGTTGGACCAAGTGTCGACACATTGATCGATCCTGTGCGTCTCTCATCCATGCAGCGGTTTCCTGCAACCTTGACCAGGTCATCGGTCCACCTAGTGGGAGGCCTTCCAACGCAACGTCTTCCGGTTCGCGGTCGCCATTCCGGAACTTTTCGGCCCCATCGGCCATCCGTTCTGCGAGCAATGTGCCCTGCCCATTGCCACTTAAGTCTGGCGATTCTTCGGGCTACGTCGGTAACCTTGGTTCTCAAGCGGATGTCCTCATTTCTGATTCGATCACGCAAGGAAACTCCGAGCATAGCCCTCTCCATTGTCCTTTGGGTGACTTAATTAATAAATATTAATTGATAAATATTTTTTTTGTTTTTGTTAGCCTGTACTGTCCCACTGGTGGGCCAAGGCCTCCCCCAATTCCTTCCAAGTGCTCAATACTTATTCAGCAAAAATCTCACACCATGCTCCCTAATTCACAAACATATTTTATAAGGAAAACCAATTGATTAAGAATCGACTTTAGTGTTATTACTTGCCTTATTAATAAACATTTCTCTATACATAATCCAATCCACTCATACATAAAGGTTGGCGCAGACAAACCTTGGAAACTAAAGCGGTGGCCTTAAAAGTCTATTTAAATGTAAATAAAACTTATTCTTATGTACATAAATACGAGTATTGCACGCCTGGCGACACTTCCCAATAGGTATCTATGTGTAAAATCCACTTACCTAGGTGTGTGTTTTCCGGGAACCATCGACATAACATCACACCTGTAGTCCTGGAAAAGGGTAGGCAGAGGTGTACCTAATAGTACTTCCACGTAATGGTCAGTTATCTCTAAGTTCCATGTAATGGGGGCGAGCTTAATGGTATCAACCGGGCACGTATCATGGGGCATAAGTGAGTTTAAATTGTTTGTAAACGCATGAAAAATTCGTAGTGTGGGGCAACGTTTATAGCTTAATTTTCATGTAATAAAAACAAACAAAAAAGCTTGTTAGCCCTATAGATATTTCCGAAAATTAATCACGGATCTCCCAAAAGTTTTCGCTGTCCTATTCACAAGATTGGTTCTTCGAAATTTCTATTTCTGTCCGGGTATGGATTCAAGCTAATCTTCAGATAAATTGTAAAAGGAAAATTAAACTTTAATATTTCTTTCAGCTGAAAATCATGAAATATCAAGTATCTTAACTCAGCACACAAAGTTGTCAACATGACGTGGAATGTGGACTCTGCAGTCTTTGCACCGATAGTCGTAAACGGTTAATGGACTAATAGCAGAGCCTCAACCAAGAAGTTAGAAGACTCAGCTGGGAAGGGCTTGATTGAGAAAACAATACTTAAATAGTGAGGTTACTCTCCCTGACTACCGGTAGCCTGAACCTTAAATTGTTCCTGATGACGATAGCCTAATATTTTTATTTTTAATTTTGTTTCTGATTTTGTTTTTAAAAATTCAAACGTTGTTTTTTATTTGGTTTTGCTTTATTTAAAATAAAATCTGCAAAAAATTAATGACAAGAATATTTTTATTCAAATATGTTAAAAGGAATCAACACTCCCAACGCAAACATAATATAGAATAAACCACCAACATAATCTAAAAAGCTTTTCCATTCGATTGAACTCGTTTTGACGTCACACATAGACTGGGACTTTGCGTCCGAGTCTAACGTCCAGTTCCCACGTCCCTATTTCCACACTGTATCTCGAGACGACGGGGTCTACAGAATGAAGATGTTTACAGAAGGTTCGATCCGCAAAACCATTTTCCTTTTTCATTTTATACCCACACATAAACGCGTGCGAGGCAGTGGCAACAGTATCCTGCAGATGATTGTGTCTCGTGCGGATTGCCCTATCCAGAACAAATGGATGCAAATCATGATGGGTGTTGACTTACATAGTATATAAGATCTTACTAACCCAATATAGTTGTAATAATTTATCCTGTTTTATCGTAGTTATTTTATGTTAATTTGATTTGATAATGTAATTGTAATGTATTTTTATGTGTAATTGAATGTACCTATATGGATTAATTTTTTATCCGAAATAAATTGATTAATAATAATAATAAACACAAACGGTTACTTATTTATACACGCGTAATTCCTTTTGTTGTTATTTTGCAGCAGTGTCCTTTATTCCCGCTATCATAAGGCTTATGTCACTGGTTTTACTCGTATAACTGTAAAAAGGTTTAAGGGTAAGGGTGAGGCCAAACCCGTCGGGGCCGCGGTATTTTGTACTAGATTACGTGGCCTCGGCACAAGGGCAAAGTAGGAACATGGGTTCGGTTTTTTAGTCAGTAGAAGTCTGACACTCCCCTTCGCTCTGCCCAAGAGCGGGAGGGGTCATTCGATGATTTTCCACCCACCAAAAAAAAAAAAAAGGGTGAGGCCAAACGAGCGTAATTTTGTGCGTTGTGAGTAGCAGAATTTCGGTCGCTTTCATAGAAAAAGTCTTTTCGACATAAAACAAATGAGTCTGCACTGTACCAGAACACGAAATTCAACGACTCACGACTCACAAAATTACGCTCGTTTGGCCTCACCAAGGACTGAACTCGCTAAAGTCAATGGTTTACATGGCCGTATGTAGGTAGAGTGCTGCATGTACAGTTTGGCGCCGGAATGACATTGATAGACGAACCGTTGGGGGATGGGGTATTATAAACATTCCTAAAAATTGTATCGTTGAATACGCGATTTTGCCACTCACACACACTTTCACTACTCTCGTTTTTCAGGGTCCATATTGGTTCACCTAAAGTTCTTTATCCGAAATTGTTCTTCCTAACGATTTGTAATCCGAATGATCACTCTTCCTAAAATTTTTCATCCTAAAGTTTTCATTCATACTATTTGTAGTGCTACCGACGATGTTCCTAACACTCATGTTTCCGAAAATTGTAATTCATAATATCATTAGTGTAAATATATTTAAACTCCTACTGTTTTTTATCCTAACGCTTTTATTCCTAAACTTAATTACCATAATACTTTCACTGATACAACTGTTTAGAATGATTAAAGGTCGTTTCACTGATTTTTGTCTTGAAATGAAATAAATGAATGAAATTCAGGTCAGAGTGTCGTCTTGGGGGCACTATGAAAAAAATACTTAGAAAAATTTCGCGGCACCGCTCGCTTCGCTCGCTCGGCTCGCGCGTAGTTGGTCACAGTTCTAACCTAACCTAACCTATGGATATCTTTGCATAGTATATAACTATAAGGTCCCATTAAATTAAGTGGACAAATTTTAACACAGCGTTTAGTAAGCCTAACTAGACATCTAAACAAAAAAAAAACGATATAAAGTGATTTTATTTAGACTTAAAATAATAAATTGCCGGCACTCTAGAACAAACTCATCCTATAAAAGTAGGTATTTTAATATCTTTTTCTTATATTTTTTTTACTATTGTCCTTATTTTAGCGGTCTGAATGATTTCTAAAATTTTGTCCACCTATTTTAATGGGCCCTTTTATAATACTGATTATTATGAATGAAAAGTAATATAAACAAAAAAAGATATTATTATGACTTTGAATAATAGTGTAAAAGATGGTTATGTTAAGAAAATATAGGAAAACAAATAATAGTGTAATAGATGTTTATTGCTACCGACATTATGAAATTGAATGCTTCGGAATTAAAACATTAGAGACAGAGTAGTTAGGAATTGCGATTGTTAGGAAGAAAAATGTTAGGAAGAACATTTTCGGATTTCCAATTATCGGAGTTGAAATTTTAGGTGAACTTTGGCGCACCCCGTTTTTCATGCTTTTATTTAAATTGTAATGTTTGTTTAGCTCAAATCTTTTGCATACACGAGTGATCGGTGAAGTGATAATAATGTATTTTAAATGTTTTTATTTTTGTTAAAGGCATGCTTGCTCTATAACAACTTCTAAAGGATAGGAGCAAATATACTTTCAGCTTCAACTTTTCCATCTCCGTTTTCTAGATCTTCTGAGCTTCTGCATCTACCTGTTTTGTGGACCATAAGTCCGTGGGGACCGATTTCCCTAATGTTGTTCACCGAACTTACATAGCATTTGAATATCTCATCATATTTCGATTTTTTATTTTGTCTATTTCCTTTTGAATGGCTTCGACGGTTTGGCGTTGTTATACGGAATTGGATCCTCTTGGTGTGAAGCGTTTGCATAATGTGGAATGTCTAGTTATTTCCTTTTATACCTTTTATAGCCTATTCAAGTGATAGGCCTTTTTTTTTTAGGCGGTCGGAAATCATCAAATGACTCCTCCCGCTCTAGGTGGAGTGGAAGAGAGTGTCAGCCTTCTACTGACTAAAAACCACCCATGTTCCTTCTTAGCACTTTGTGTCCGGGGCCGCGGTATCTCTATCGAACAAGCCGCAGCAAAACAACCCGCAGTCAAGTCATACGAGTCAAGTTCGTATTCCAGACACGCACCTTTAATATAATCATCATCTGCCAAGACTTTTCCCAACTATGTTGCGGTCAGCTTGCAGTCTAACCGGATGCAGCTATGTAACATGAAGTGACTGCCTATCTGATCTACTCCCGGCAACTGGTCGTCAGACTTCCAGGCCAATGACTACTTGTAACGACTGTTAACAGGTTCACTGTCCAGGCTTCAGAGTGGGAATGGTCCATAAGTCCCGTTATGGTTTTATTAAACGTCAATAATTTAAATAAAAAAACGAGTATTTCCCTGGGTCCTAGCATTTTTTATAATCCTTAAGATGTGTCCAGCCAAGTCCGCATTAAATAAGAAACATTCTTCTTACGTTCACAGTATCAGATGGCTTAGAAATATAATAGAAATTTGACTGGCCTGTTGGTCTAGTGGTTTTTTTTTTTTTTATTTTTTTTTTTTTATTATAAATGGGCTTGCTCTTGACTTCAATCTTGCCCTAAGGGCATAGATGATGTCGACGATGGAACGAGCTTACCCAGTAGAAGCCTGTTTACTCGCGACTTAAACAGATTAGGGTTATATGAACTCGGAAAAACCGACGCAGGCAGGGAATTCCACTCCTTGGCTGTGCGCATAATAAAGGACCCAGCAAAGCGTTTCGTTCGAATGTGTGGAATGTCGACTAGGTATCGGTGGTACCCTGCAGTACGTCTAGTCTCCCGATGGAAGAAGGGATGGTTAGTGACCCTAACTGCTATGCCGGAGGTCGTGGGTTCGATTCCCACCCAGGACAAATGTTTGTGTGATGAGCACGATCATTTGTTCTGTGTCTGGGTGTAATTTATCTATAATATGTATGTATTTAGAAATATATAAGTATGTTTATCAGTTGTCTAGTACCCATAACACACAAGCTCTGCTTAGCTTGGGACTAGATGGCGTTGTGTGATAGTTGTGGAATATTATTATTAAATTGTATGAACGAACATACCACATACGCTGTTTTAAGCTTTCACGGTTCATAACTATATTTAAAATGTCAAAAAAAGGTGGACTCTCCACCCGCGATCATGGCGCTTGCAACAGCGTCGAAATATCGGGAACTCAAAACAAATTAAAATCACGGAAGATATCCCGTAAGTGACATTTTAAATATACCACATACGGTCTGCGGACTGGTATGGAGGACTCTCTACAGACCGTATGTGGTCTGTGGACAGTGAACCTGTTAAAGATGTACAAATGGCAGGTGGGACCGATAGCTTACCATGATTTCCGAGGCACAACGAAAACTCGGTATGTAATGGGTGATCCCCCATCAATGGTTTACCTAGGCAAGCGCTGCTTAACCCGAGTGGATGTTATTATTTACCCACGACCACCTCTATTACTACCATTCAGAACAGAATACACTGTTCCTATTCATAATGAATGATTAGGGTGTACTGCATAATAACCAAGATGTAGTTTCAATACCTGCTGTATTGAAGCAATATAATTGGCATTCAGGACAATGGTTGGCATGTAATTGGTACAGCATCAAAGGTATTCTGACAATCAGCCGTACATGATATAATATACGAGGTATTGTTAGGTCATTGTTATGGTTCATTGACGTGTAAGGAATGCATTAGTTCCTAGTTGGTGATGAGAACACTGCTACTAGAAATATAATAATAATAATAATAATATTCCACAACTATCACACAACGCCATCTAGTCCCAAGCTAAGCAGAGCTTGTGTTATGGGTACTAGACAACTGATAAACATACTTATATATTTCTAAATACATACATATTATAGATAAATTACACCCAGACACAGAACAAATGATCGTGCTCATCACACAAACATTTGTCCTGGGTGGGAATCGAACCCACGACCTCCGGCATAGCAGTAAGGGTCACTAACCACTAGACCAACAGGCCAGTCGAATACACCGTTCCTATTCATAATTGATGATTATACTGTATTGCCTAATAACCAAGATGTAGTTTCAATACCTGCTGCAGTATTGAAGCAATATAATTGGTATTCAGGACAATGGTAGGCATGTAATTGGTACAGCATCAAAGGTATTTTGACAATCAGCCGTCCATGATATAATATACGAGGTATTGTTAGGTAATTATTATGGTTCATTGACGTGTAAGGAATGCATTAGTTCCTAGTTGGTGATGAGAACACTGCTACTAGAAATATGAGCGTGTTACGTGACTTAGAAAAGTGTTACACCTAATATCACGTCCCCGTAAGTTTATGATTACGAAACACTTAACAACGAATGCACGCCACCTCGAAAAACTGAACAACGAATGTACGAGTACGCCACGCCACCTCGAAAAACTGAACAACGAATGTACGAGTACGCCACCTCGAAAAACTGATCAACGAATGCACGCCACCTCGAAAAACTAAACAACAAATGCACGCTACGTCGAAAAACTGAACACCGTAGCCATGCGATCTCGAATAACTAAACTTTATTCAACAACTCTAAAGCTTCTGGTAAAGGGTTCTCTGTAATTCATCAAAGATAATATTATGTAAGAAGTATTTACTTGTTTAGGGTTTACATTTTTCAAACCACTAAACATTGGTACGTGAGTGCCTCGTTGGTGTAGTGGTTGTAAGCGCCACTACTGAGGATGAGAGGTTTTGGGTTCGATACCCGGGTCAAGTCAAGTGTTATTGGGTTTTCTCTCTTCTCTCCCGCATTGAGTTCAGTAATTGTGCCACGATGATGATGATTATGATGCCATTTAGGCGATTTCAGCCACAGAGACTGCATTTGCTGGCTTTCTATTAGATTGTCAAGAGCTTTGTTGTGCTGCTCTTTAAATTCGTGTACGATAGATATTAGATACTATTACAACGTTACGATTTTTTATTTAGATTATTTACATTTCATAGGATCATTTGTTCTTGATGCTAGGGTTTGTTTAATTATTTTTGATACCCAACAATACAACGGAGTTAATTAATCCTTCTGTGTCCATTTTGAGGCGAAAATAAATAAAGTACCCGGCGTGTCCCTCATTAACTACTAATGAGGGCAACGCTTCGTTAAAAACAAAATAAATCAGTATCCCTAGTAACTACCTTAAAAATAAAAGTTGTTTAAAAAAGCTCAATGTTGACCCATTTTTACGGTCGGATCCTGTCTATCATACGCGGCGGTTGCGGTTTTTCTGTGGGTGGGAGCGCTGTGCTGTGGGTCTCCATAGCACAGCACTATGCTGAGTGGTAACCTGTTTGTCACAGCCACGACGAGACGTGCAATTTATTTTTTATTATCCCTGCTTCTTGTATTTTTTATAATATTTGTTAAATGCGTTGTATGTGTCCTGTATGTCTCTTTGTGTACTCGTTGTGTTTCTGCGACGAATAAATATTTTTTCTTTCTTTTCTATCTACCAGAAAACCTACCCCCAATCATCGCCATAAAATCAAAAATATTATTTGTTTAATTTGGACAAGAACCGGCAAGAGACTCCAAGGTAATAATTACAGCTATGAAATGATTTAGAGATTAAAAGATGGACATGAGGGCTCGGATTTTAAGCCACAACCTCGTGCATGACGACAATATTACTAAATGAGATATCGCTGAATCATTTTGCTTGCATTCCTAGCCCGAAAATATTGATATTTGAAAGCTAGTTTATCACTTACGGCATAAAAAGGCTAATAAAACGAGTACGAGATAATTATACAGAAGATGAATTTCACGGTAACCCAAAAAATTATCAACCGGAAAATGTAAAGGTAAGCGTTCTACAGCCATTTTTTACGTTTCAAAATCTCTGGCTAGCGTTAAACGCTAAATGTCATTAATGCTGGTGGCGAGTCAGCAGTAAATCGCAAAAGCTAGCCCAACAAAAATGAGGACTTGGCTTGATTTATAGGCTTGGAATCGCAGTTAAGCTTATACCTACTTGGACGGTTTTGGACCGAGTCCATAATAGAGTAATGAATGTTAGGTTCTTTTTTTAGCTGTGGTATATTTGTGTCAATGGAACCGTTCGACAGCATTTAGCTGGACCCTTTAATAAAACAAAAACCAATTAAATATGACACCACAGTTCAAAGTGGTAAGTAGGTACCTATACTATGATTAATTATTTATACATATTGATAATGATAATCTACATAATAATTCACCAACATTACACTAGTAATGTTTAAGGTAAAACTCGGGCACTAATCTAGACTCATGGAGTCTGCGTACTACTAAAAAATTCCTAAAAAACCCAACAGGAAAAATGTCAAATTACTTATCAACTTAATCATTATCTTTGATAATAATCGGGTAATTATAAGTGCAGATTCATATTTAAATAACATGATCTGTTTTTTTTACTTGATCCATTATTTGTAAAAACCGAGTTCTTATCTTATCAGACAAGTAAAAACATAGACATTTTAAACCAAATAGCAACAAAAGCAACGTTCCTATTACAGAAATAGGGCTGTGACAGTAATAAAAATAACTAGGGAGGTCAATTGGAGTTTTATTAATCGTACCCTCTCAAACAATTCCTGTTAAGGATGCTTGAATCCTGAGCAGCGTTTTAAGACTTTCGTAATGTTTCTGAAGAAGTTGAGAAAATGTCCTTATTCCGAAATTGTACTTTTGTACTTTTTAATACTTGTTTTATAGTTTTAGGTAGTCAAAATGATGTTGAAAGAATAAGCATAAAGTACTGAGGCCGTTGCACAGGCGTAAACGTGGCGTAGGTAAATACGTCGAATTTAAAACAGTTGTATTGTCACGTAAATAATAATTGTTCATTATTTTAAGCATTTATTCATATTTATGGATGATGCTAGTTTCATTATCGTCCTGCCCTTATCCCATGTAATTTGGGGTCGGCCCAACACGATTTTTTCTTCCATTCTGCTCTGACAGTCGTCACGCTATCCTTTATTCCTTTTTTCTTCATATCACTCCTCACCCACTCCATCCATCTTTTCTTTATGCTTCCTCTCCCTCTTCATCCATCCACATTTATATTCATCACTTTTTTAGTCACGAACGTTAGGATGGATAGCAGTGCAGGGCAGTGGGCAGGGCTGGTTACTCCCAAAACGGATGGCCGATGGAGCCGTATAGTTCTGGAGTGTTGACTACTATCTAGAACACGTTGCGTTGGAAAGCCTTCTACTAGGTGGACCGATGACGTGGTGAAGGTTGCGGGGATCCACTGGATGCGAAATGTCTGTGGGGAACATTTATAGGCTGTTGATGATGATGAAGCCGAATTTACAATTGGGTGATTTAGAGGCGGATTCAGAAACCTCCGAATCTCAACAACTACAAACCACGTTTAAATGTTCACCTTAAAAGCGAAATTAAAAATACCAGCTCCCTAAGGAACTTTTTCACTTATGCAAAACACTTAAATTGCAAAATTTTGCACCAGTCTCCGAAACATGGCTTTATTATGAAATTTTCGGCAATATATTAAGTGGTTGGTGCGTTCCAACAATTTATATGAAGACAGAGGGCAATCCGTCTTCTTCCCTCTGAGGGTGGGATAACTTGAGACTTAATTAATTTGCTAAAATGCTCTCGTCGACGCGAAAGCCTTAACGTTGTAAGTGTTCAGGAAATCACACTTTGGTACTTAGACGTCGAGATTGCGGAGGCCGCTTGTTTGCCCCTAAGCCGATTTGAAATGTACCGATATTTTCCTCTATTTTGAAATTGGTATGGAATGCTTTTTAGGTATTTTTTAAGGAGAAGGTTCTTTCTTATTTCAGTTGAATTATTTTTGTTACCTCTTGCATTTATGAACGGATTTGAAAAATATTTCTGTGTGACCCTTTCACTTGATCGATTTTATTACTTTTTTCACACATCGTGTTATTTTTGTTAGTTCTTTGAAATAACATTTTCATGAATTTTAAATGGTAGTCAAATAGCCAATTCCTATATATTAGGTACCTGAATTGAAGAATAAAACTCAATCGCAAAAAAATCAATGAAACAAGCAAAGTCACAGACTTCCCTTTTATTGCGTTAAATTGTAGTTTTATGTAAATTGTTAGATTAATCAAAGCAGTGTTTCGCACCCAGTGTGCTTTCGATGCACGAAACCCATCTTTTGCCCACATGATGTGCGAATGTACCGGAATAAATCCTGATAATCCGACAGGCTTATGAGATACAAGGAGACTGACCGCTAACAGGGATAAGGTATCTACAGCCCTTAAGCTTTGATCGTTTACGCCCCAAGTAATCCGTGGTAGGTGAGGTTTTGAGATTGACATGTCTGCTCATCAGCTGCCTAGCCAATAGGGGATCGGACAAAAAAAAAACTAATTAGTCCGTCAGATAGATTTCCATAAATTATTGGACACGTATTTTTTAATTTTTCACGTAAACTTAAAATGAACACGAAACAGTGCTTCGAAAACTCGTGTGACGTCATATGATAGTACATTTTGACGACACAAGTGACGTTTCAAGCCCCACTCCAAGATCTTTGACGCGTTTTATCTTCGTCATTTTTTATTGATTTGATAAAACAAAAAACACGTATTCAATATTTTTCGATAATCTAACTTACGGACTAAACAGAATCATATTATTTTGACCCAGTCCTATCCCCTATTTGCAACGTATTATTGGTAGCGAATGTAGGTATAGGTGTCGGTTTCGAGTTTTTCAAGATTCAGCTGGCGATACGCCTGGTAAAAAGGGATAGTTATTACTATTTTCCTTAAGAGCTTAGACGGGCTGCGTATAATATACGTATATATAACTATTGCCGTCGCGCTGCGCTCTAGCAACCGGGCGGTATCAATATGTGAGTGCGATAGAGACAACTGCAGCTCAGAACGATTGTACCTATAAAAAACCTTGACCGATCGACGTTTCGTATTCTCCTGTTTTCTCCTCGAAACCTAAGCCAATTAAATTATATTTGGTATCAAAATTTAAAGGAAGAATAGATCTATGCCCCTATTACTTGTTTTTATTTTAAAAACTTTTCAATTTTCTTTGGTAGTCATCTGATTAAGTAGGTAAAAACGGGGTATTTTTTTAGGTTTTTGGTAAGTCATATTTATTTTTGTAATAAATTTTTTGAAAAAAATAAATGACAGGGGCATGCCTTCAATAGACCTGGATTTTTATAAATAAAAACGATTACTCTAGAGGCATTATCCAGGAAGAGAATAGGGGAATACATTTGTATGGAAAAATACAGCCCGTCTATGCTCTTAAGCAACTGATACTAGAGACTGCCATAAACGTACAATAATTATCTCCGTAAAAAAAAGTGAGACACAAAAAAACTTCTACAACAAGAAATTACCTCCAGAATAACCTCAAACAAGCAAAAATAAGCACTAAACATAAACAATAAAGTCTCAGTTTCAGTATAAAACATTCCCTTTCTTACAAAATGGCGACTCAAGAAGCTCCACTGAAGTGAGCTTGTAACTCCACTTTTATTGCACTTTATCATCCAGATAATATCCTGCTTTCTACAGCGAGGCCGTTAAGCCTCGTACAACATGCTCTAACAACTAGACTGTGTGCTTCCATTAAATATATTTGACGATGGACTTAACAAGGTACCTTAGACTACGTTCACAAAGTGTTGTGTTATGTTACTCAAAACTTTCCTCACGACATTGGTTCTGAGTAAAATAGGCAATTTAGAAATTCATTACTTTCCCGATGGCCTGAGAGGTCAGGTCGGTACGAAACTTCGAACTAATCGTTAATCTTGAACCGTGCTAGACTTAGACTTATTTTTATATCTAACGTACTATGTAATAAAGTGCAATGGATTAAATTAATACATGATGGACTATTAGGTAGGACTTTTTACGGACGGAAAGAAGTCTTGACTTTTCCGGTGTGAGTAACTCTACCGGTAGAGGTCCGCATGAGCGAATCGACGAAATGCCTTAATCAGTTCTGTAGACGAATCCTTATTTGGTGAAATATTCAGTCGATGATTCACTCATGAATCAATCGTTCTATCGACGACAGGTTCTTATTAGAAAGGTTTTGTCCTTGAAAAACTTTTAAACGAAACGTTCTGACGGCGGCTCATCCTCATTTGTCGAAGTTAAGATTCAGAATCGTAATAGATCACTGAGACACGCCAATTCCCCACCATGACGGCAACCTGGGGACACTCCCGGTGGGGAGGGCCGTCCCTCAAACTCTGTATAATTAAAAAATATTTCAAGATATCGGTTCATCAGATATACATACTCACAATTAATTTAGTCTGTATGTGTAAAAGAAAACGTTTAACTAAACAATTACTTTAGTCTATACTTAAAAAAAAAAAAACGTTTAACTAAAAGCTGCCTATTATTTTAATATCATAGCCGAGTTACAACATACCTAAAACAAGTTTAAGTCTGCAATTTAATTTAAATCCAAAAAATGTTTCATATTAAGTGGCTGAATCGCTTGTTGTTTCTGGAGAATCTTTTTGGCATACACAGGAATTACTGTAGCCAGAAGAGGATTAAGAAATATTTTATCATTTCCCAAATATTCGTCCAGACTATGTTTGTTACTATTGCTATGTTTCGAGAACACTTATTCCTGTTCGAGGGAGGTATCTCTAACGAAATAAGTTATGTTTATAGTTATTTTTCTGTATCAGCTTATCTAACTTATTTACCTGCCAACTTAAGCGGCACTTATTACAGTCGCAACTTCATGTCATATATTGCAAGCATCAGTCGCCTCTTTGAATGTTTTAAAGGCGACAAGAAATTAATTAATTCCCTTAAAAAACTATGTTGGTTCATCTTAACTTTTATTTTATTATCGTTTGCATTGAGTATCTTCAGAACGATGGACAGATATTTTGAATTACCAAAAACCGATACGGCGTTTTTAATACCCGTTCTGATGACGCATGATATTATACGGATTACTGTCATACTTCAGTTCTTCATGTTGTTTACAGTTATTATGATTGTTGTTTATTTGTCTAAATGCCTGAATTCGTTGGTATCAGACATTCAGGAAAGAGAAGGGAGATGTGACGTTCGATCGGATGAACAGTGTGTTATCTATCACTAAGGAGCAGATTCAAGGTTGGGTTGAACTGTATCGAGATTTGTCAAACTGCTGCGAAAAAGTAACGCGGTGCTTTGGAATACCGGTATAGTATTTGATAAAGAGTTTTGGTATATCGTATAATTTGCCATCAAAGGTTGTCGACATAGCAGTGGGATATTTAAGGCTGATGATGATGTGGAATAATACACATGTTATACTAAGGGCTTGTACTTTTTAAACGGTTTTATTAAAAACAATTTCTTTATTTCAGTTTTTCGTAACGTTGACAATATCAATATTAAACTTCATTGTGATGATGTACTCCATTATATTTTTGTATGCATCAAATGTAAGTAAAATAAAAAGCATAGAGTGATAATTTTATTTGACACCACTTAAAACACAAGGTGTAAACGTATCCTTTACGAAGCCTTCAACTATAGGGCACGCCACGATAGTGGCGGTAAGTCCCCTCTTTGAGGAGTGGCTAGAGAGGAGCCACGGCGCCCTCACCTTCCGTCTGACGCAGGTCCTCACCGGAGACGGATGTTTCGGGAGGTACCTGCACCGAATCAGGCGGGAGGAAACGCCCGGATGCTTCCACTGCGAGGATCGACCGGAGGACACGGTGGAGCACACTGTGGAGGTGTGCCCTGCTTGGGCGGAGCCCCGCCGTGTTCTCGTAGCGGCGATCGGCGGCGGTGACCTCTCGCGTCCGGCCCTGGTGCAAGCCATGGTCCGGGGCGAGGAGGGATGGGATGCCGTCGCCTCCTTCTGCGAAGCAGTGATGCTAGCGAAGGAGGTGGCGGAACGAGAGAGGGAGCGATCCTCTCAACGTCCCAGCCGCCGCGGAAGGCGCGGAAGGCGCTCCGGGCGTCGGGGGCCACGTGATGGCTTCCGGTCACCGTAGACGCGGGCCTGTGGACGGTGAGTAATGGGCTAGCTCGCCGTCCGGCCGTCGTCATGACGGCAACAGACCGTGTCGGCGGCGCGTTCGTGTTCCACGCGCGCCTCAAAGAGATGTCAGCAAGGAGGGGCCCACAAGGGCCGACGCCCGTCGGGGCCGCGGTATTTTGTACTAGATTACGTGGCCTCGGCGCAAGGGCAAAGAAGGAACATGGGTTCGGTTTTTAGTCAGTAGCCTTCAACTAAGCAATATGTACTACATCGAACTAAGTCACCCTACCCAAAAATGTTTGCTAGGAAACAATTTTTGTTTTGCGACTGAAATCTCTGTAACTAGAAGGTTCTCTATGAAAGGAAGGGGCTCAGGTATAGTACAGAAAAAAAAACGCAATGACGGGGAGAACAGGTGAATTTTGGCTTCGTTGAAGGTATTTTTCTACAACCTTTATGTTATATTCATCACTCCCTTGCCCTCATTCCAATTGATTTGTGATCAGCGCAGCTTGTCATCTTCTTCCATACGTTTCCATTGAAAATATAGCATCATCTACTAAGCCGTCGACACATAATTAGTACACTAGTGAATGTCGGTTATCGCGACCAAAAGTAATCCCTTCATCCCCCCCTTTCAAACCCGTTGCAACCAGTTTTCGCGTCAAAAAGTAGCCTATGTCCTTTGTCAGACTCTAAACTATCCGAGTCCCAAATTTTATTTAAAATCGGTTCAGTAGTTTTGGCATGAAAGCTCTACAGACAAACAGACAGAGTTACTTTCGCATTTATAATATTAGTAAAGATCAATCTTAGTAACATTGTACAAACATAATTGCTGGAAAAATTACTTATTGAGTCCCGCGATGGTCACCAGCCAAATCGTTTTATAGCAGCCAACCTTCTTCTCCTCCCATTATCCCATTGCCGTGAAATTGGCGGTGCAGTGAATTTCCCAATACCAGGCTGTAAGTGACTGCATCAGGCGACAACGGAAACGTTTTCATTAAGCCGGGCCACATAAAAGTAAGTCAAGTCTAACTCTAACTGCCGCACTCAGAGACGATTAATCCGTCTATAGCCGTCACCTAGTAGACCTCCTGACCGTTTTTCGGCCACGGCGGCCAATCTCAGCGGAGATTAGCCATCTGCGCGAGAGATATTATAGTGCTCAAGTGTGTGCGCAGGCACATGTGCACTCTCTGTTCCCTTTTCTCTCATAGTCCGATGGGACGGCAATCCGACACGACCGGAGAGAGATCAGGCGCAGGACCAACGGCTTAACGTGCTTTCCGAGGCACGGGGGTACTATACCGCCAACTTCCAAACTCCGGGCTACTACTGGGAAATTTCTAATGAAAAATCCAATAGCACTTTTTGTCCGACCCGGGAATCGAACCCAGGACCTCGTGCACAGCAGTCGCGCTTACGACCACTAGACCAACGAGGCAGCCCCCGAGGCGTCACCTAGTAAAGGTTTTGTAAGTAAAAGTGTGGCTCGTACCCTCTAGCTAAGATGGATGGTACTACTGCATCATCAGATGGAACGGAGATATGTGAGTTTTTGCTTCTTACTTTTCTTCGGTATACAGCCCTGCTGAAAACGGTTGCAGTACCCATAAAACGACTAACATTACTAGTATTCAGGAAGGTAGCATACTTTTAAACAGCCCAGATATCGACAGTGAGCCTTATACAAAAAACTAAAAACTTTAGACTGCAACAAAGGTGCTGGTCCAGATAACTTACCACCAATTTTCATATTTGAGTGTGCAAATAAGTCTTTAGCCAGTGGCATTTTCCCCTCAAAGTGGAAGGAAGCAAAAGTCGCCCCCATTCATAAATCAAACAATGAGGACTTAGTTTCAAACTATAGACCCATTTAAATTTTATCCACACTAGCTAAAGTCTTGGAGTCTATGATCTGCTCTCACATTCAAAATCATCTTAAAATTTACTTAAGTAAGGAACAACATGGCTTTTTGGAGTCTCGTTCTACAAATACCAATCTGACACTTTTTACTGAGTTATTGACAACAGCATTAGACTCTGACCATCAAGCATGTCATATACACAGACTTTAGCAAAGCGTTCAATCGGGTCTCACATCAAATTCTCATTGATAAATTGAGAACTTATGGTATCACTGGAACTTTACTCTCATGGATGAGTTTGTATCTTGAGAATAGAACTTTCTTTGTAGTAGTCAATGGCTTTCGATCAACCGCCAGACACATATCCTCGGGCGTGCCACAAGGGTCTCATTTGGAACCGATTCTACTTAATTTTTTCATTAATGATATACCTAAGTACTGAAATTTTTTTTATTTTTTATATTTGCCGATGATTTTAAGTTCGTTAAAATTGGTGATATCGAGCCAAATAAATCAGATGCTCCTAAATCCTAGCAAGTGCTAGCATATTAAATTTACCAGGAAACATCATCTCGTTGACCAGTATTATTATATTGACGGAGAAAAAACTAAGAAAACGACAAAATAAATGACCTTGGTGTTATGTTTGACCAAAAATTAACTTTTATCCTTTTTTTATTTCCCCTCAAATACCCCCCTTCCCGCTCTTGGGCAGAGCGAAAGGGAGTGTCAGACTTATACTGACTAAAAACCACCTATGTCCTCTTCTTCTTAGGCCTTTATGTCGAGGCCGCGGTATCTCTTGTGAACAACCCACAGCCCCGACGGGACAACTCGCAGCCTCGACGCAAAATTACACACGACCAAAACTTTCCTCACGATATTTTGCGCATTCTAGCGCATCACATGCTATCACAACAACCTATAATTACCACAAAACTTTTCAGTTATCGGAGCCCCTGTCAGATTTTCTCTGATGTACTCATTTCTTATTTCATTCATTCGCGTAACACTTAATAATTCTCCAGTGTCAGTCAACCGATAATTCCACTACTACCTATTCGTATCCTTACACTCCCTGTGTTGTTTGTTTCTTTGAAGTATTTATTAATTTATAAATTACAGAAACCTCCCGAAATCATCGAGTATTTTAAATTTTTCTTGGTGATGTTCGCTTATTTGCCAATGATGCTGAGTTCATTAGTTGCTGCACAATTATTACGAAACCAAGGAGGAAAGTTCCATCAGCTGCTGGTTCGACATTACAATAAAATGGTTATTGGTGAGACCTTACTTCTGAATCATTTTGATTTTCATAGCAAAAGGAGGTGTCGCAATGTCATCAAATTATATGCGGATGCCAGCAAATATAACCACCTGAAGCTATCAAATTTTCCAAAATAACCTTCAAGTTTGAATGGTAAAATCTAATGATTTAGCGATTTTGAAAACCTATTCAAGAAAGTTGACGAATTGTAATAGCTTGAAGTGCTGGTATCTGTACTATGAGCCTATTGCTTTCAGATCCAAGTGAAACTGAAATGAAACTGATAAAGGACTTCATCCGCCTGATAAAGAAGAATCCGATGGAGATCAAGTTATTGACTAACATTCCTGCAGGGATGTACATGCTGCCAGTTTTACTCATGTTTACAGTCAACTATATTATTGTCATGTTGCAATTTAGTCACGTAATTTAATATAGTTTTGGTAACTGTTTTCGTAGGTAACTTGCAAACTTAATCATGTAAAGTCGTATACGTCTGTTGTCACTTGCTTCCTTATTAAAAGGCAGTAAGTCCATCTAGGTACGCAATGAAAATATGCTTAACGTATTAAATAAATAATGACCACATTGCTAGTATCATTTAAGTAATGAAACATGACAAAACACACGCATGAAAATTAGAAGTTATATTGACCGAAAATATAATTTGAAACTGTCAGCTCATCAAATATACATTCAGGCAATTACCTAAACATTTAAGAAAAACCGGGCTATTACTTTAATATCATCGCCGAGTATTAACATAACAAGCCCGTTTTGTGCCCAAAAAATTAGACGTTTAAAGATTAAAAAAAGTAAATGACAGAGCTGTCCAGCTTGCTACTTAAAGACCGGACCAAAATTTGAGTTGTCACCTCGAAAAGAAAAAGAACATAACAAGCAAAATGTTTCCAATTAAGGGGCTGAACCGCTTATTATTTCTGGAGAATCTCTTTGGGATACATAGGGATTACTGTAGCCACAAAAGGATTAGGAAATATTGTATCGTTTCCCAAATATTCGTCCAAACTATGCTTCTTGCTATTGAAATCATTCTTGAACAGTTATGGTTATTCCAGGGAAAAATCTCTACCAAAATAAGTTATATTTATTGTTATTTTTCTGTATCAGCTTATTTAATTTATTTACCATCCAACCTAAGCGGCACTTATTACAGCCGTGACTTCATGTCATATATTGCAGGCATCATTCGCCTCCTTGAGTGTTTAAAAAATGACAAAAAATTAATTAATTCTCTTAAAAAACTGCACTGTATTATCTTAACTATTATTTTATTATTAATCGCATTGACTATCTATAGATCGACGGACGTGTTTTTAAATGTACCAAAAGACAATCCGATTTTGATTCCCATTCTGATAACGCATGACATTATACGAATTACAGTTATACTGCAGTTCTTCATGTTGTTTACTGTTATTATGAATGTGGTTTATTTGTTTAAAAGCTTGAATACGTTCGTATCAGCCGTTCAGGAGAGAGCAGGAAGGTTTGATATTCGTTCGGATGAACAGTATGATATCACAAGGGAGCAGATTCAAGGTTGGGTTGAACTGTATCGAGATTTGTCAAACTGCTGCGAAAAAGTGACGCGATGCTTTGGACGACCGGTATAGTACTTTATAATGTCTTATTCTATGGATAATATGACGTCCTAGGTTGTAGACATGTGCTTATATTAAATACGTTTATCTTTTGTTTTCAGTTTTTCTTTACGTTGTCAATGTCAACATTAAACTTCATTGTGATGACGTACTTCATTATAGTTTGGTTTTCATCACATGTAAGTAGGTACTCAAAAGAATTGGTGTGTGATCATTGATATATTAAAAGGAGGAAGATACGGTACGCGCTAACATCGCAATCAGAAAAACATGCACCGAAACTTACACATGATAGACAAGGACAGACATAAGAGCCGACGCTGTTGTGCGAGTGAAATCGCGTTAGCTGCGACTGCGTACCACCTACAGGCAATCCCTTAGTTTAGTAGGACCATGTGCTGTGACTTAGTACCGTATCTACCTCACATTGATTACATCAATGTGTGTGATAATTATTTGTAACACCACCGAAAATATCCCATATTTATCATTCTCCTGCCCTTATCCAATTTTATTTGTGACTAGCTTTTGTCAGCGGCTTCGCCCGCGTGAAAATGACGATTTTCCATACAAACTTTCATCCCCTATCTAACTCCCTTAGGGGTTGAATTTCGATAAATCCTTCCTTATTCCTTGTCTACATTTTAAAGGGAACCTCTGTGCAAAATTTCAGCTTTCTAGGTCCAAGGGCTTGGGCTGGGCGCTGATGAGTCAGTCAGTCAGTTAGTCAGTCAGGACTTCTCTTTTTATTTATATAGATCAACGCGGCATATCTTCACTTCCATACTTCTTCATTCAAATTAAATTAGTTGTTCAATAAAATTATTTAGGGTGCATATCGATCGTCTTATTAGCTGTCAATATATTCAGTACCAACGTCAAATCTTAGTTGCATTCTACAAACATAATCGATTGGAAAATTGTTGAGTCGAGTAAAATGAAACAACTGGCTATCTGAATTCCACAGCCCAGTTAGTACTGGGTAATACGACGTGTCAAATCTGACAACCAGTCTCACCGGAGGTAAGACTAGTAAGACTAACTGGGTTGTGGAGGCAGTCGCTTCATGTAAAGTAAGGGTATTCAACTGTATCCGGTAAGACTGGAATCCGAACTCAATTTATTCATACTGAAAACTTTTCAGTATGAATTTCATGTTTTCTCTCTCGAAAGATACATCGGAAAAAAAGGAAATACCCACATTTTGATCATTTATCACGATTTTTTTTTCGACTTTTTCGTTGCTAATTTATAGTCGACGCTACTTGATATTTTCTTATAATCTCTTGTGTGAATCATTCGATAATTCTTCCAAAATCTATTCGTCTCTTTCCACTGTGTCCAATCTGTTGTTTGTTCATTAAAGTATTTATTATTTATAAACATTAATTACAGAAACATTACGGCTTCAATGAGTACAATTCAGTTTCTTTGGTGATGATTGCTAATATATCAATGATGCTGAGTCCATTAGCTGCTGGACAATTATTGCGAAACCAAGGAGTCAAGTTCCACCGACTGCTGGTTCGAAATTACAATAAAATGGATATTGGTAAGATATATTTATATTTGGATATTTATTTTTATTTAATTCATAATTTTAAAAAAGCTATAAAAAAAAAGATTTAAGGACATCCTGAACAAGGATAAATAATTAATTTAAATACACAATTCCTCCAGGTTCGAAAAATAATTAAAATCTGCTACATTTACCAAGGATTGAATTTCATGATTCCCCAGCGTCAAAATTAATCCATTTAATTATTTAAATCAACTGTTCCATAATAAAGTCTACAAAACTATCTGCTTGTGTAGTGGCCTCTTTTCAAGCAGTGGAAACATTATAGTCTAATTTTATAATGCTATGTAGTAGCTTGATGTACCTACTGGTGTCTGTACTATTGACAATTGCTTTCAGATTCAAATGAAACTGAAATGAAACTGATAAAGGACTTCATTCGCCTGATAAAGAAGAATCCGATGGAGATCAAGTTATTGACCAATATTCCTGCAGGGATGTATATGCTTCCAGTTTTTTTCATGATGACTGTCGACAATATCATTGTGATGTTGCAGTTTAATCACATAATTTGATTTTAATACAGTTTCGATAAACTATCTGTATACTAAATTTGATCAAAATACGTTCAGTAGTTTTTGCGTGAAGAAGTAACAAACGTACACACTCACACACTCACAAACTTTCTGTTACTGTTACTGTTAGCCTGTGTCATCCCACTGCAGGGCAAAGGCCTCCAAAAAAAACTCCACAAACTTTCAAATTTTTATAATATTAAGTAGGATTAGGTCCGTCTATGAACGTTATGTGTGCTTAAAGTATTACATGATTCACTAGCGTCAAAATTAATCTATTTATTTATATCAGTTGATCCATACAAAATGTCTTTATTTATTATTTATTTATTTAACAATTTATGTACACACTAAATACAGAAAAAAAGAAAGGAACAGAAAATAGTACAAAGGTAATGCTTATTTCTAAAGAAATCTCTTCCAGCATACCTGCGAAAGGAGAATCTAAAAAAGAGATGTAGACATAGTGTGTAAAAGAAAAAGAGAAAATGGAATACGTAAAACATCAGAACTAATTAAAAATAATATACCATATAAGAATAAACTAACGTACTTCTAAATACAAAGACAAAACATATAACAATACTATAAATACAATAAGATAACTAATAATAAATCTCTACTCTCTCTAATCTCTAGTCTTTCTACTTGAACAAAATATAATTTTGTTAGGTACAGTTACTAATGATTTTGAGTTGCAATGACTGAATCTAAGGAACAAGTTCGTGTCACAATGTCTCTAACCCCATGCATGTTGGCTTAATTGACAAAATTGCAAAATTTTCCAAATCAACCTTCGAAGTTGATCGGTAAAATTAAATGCATAAGCGATAAATCAGAAAATCTTTTAATAACTTAGTTTGTAGTATTTGGTTTATTAAGGAATATTAATATTTGGCTCATAGAGAGGAGGCCTCAAGTTCAAGCAGAGGAAAATAGGTTTTTTGTACTATTGACAATTGATTTCAGATTCAAATGAAATTGAAATGAAACTGTTAAAGGACTTCATCCGCTTGATAAAGAAAACTAGAAGTGACGTTAACCAAAAACCTTGTTTATTAGGGTGTGCTTAAAATAATTAAATAAATAATGACTGCATTGCTAGTATAATTTTCAACACAAAGTAATTTATTCAATGAAACATGGAAAAATACACACATGATAACTAGAACTAACATTGACCGGAAATGTAATTTGGAAATGTCGGCTCATCAAAAATACATATTATTATGTACTTAAAGACAATTACTTAAGTTGATTTATTAATACAAAATGTTTAATATGATCGCCAAGCCCGTCGTACCCAATTAATTGCACGTTCAAAGACTCAAAAAAGTAAACGACAGAGCTGTCCAGGTTGCTACGTAGTGGTCTGACAAAAATTGAGTTTTCGAATCGAAAAAAAGAAGAACATAACAAGCAAAATGTTTCCAATTAAGAGGCTGAACCGCTTATTATTTCTGGAGAATCTCTTTGGCATATACAGAAATTACTGTAGCCAGAGCAGGATTAGGAAATATTTTATAATTTCCCAAATATTAGTCCAGACTATACTTATTACTATTGTAATGATTCATGATCAGTTATGGTTGTTCGAGGGAAAAATCTCTACCGAAACGAATTATGTTTATTGTTATTTTTCTGTATCATCTTATTTAATTTATTTGCCGTCCAACCTAAGTGGCACTTATTACAGTCGCGACTTCCTGTCATATATTACAAGCATCCGTCGCCTCCATGAGTGTTTTAAAGACGATAAAAAAAAATATAATTCCCTTAATAAACTGCACTGGTTTATCTTAACTATTATTTTATTGATGATCTCACTTACTACCTTTAGATCGATAGACGTGTATTTAAAATTAGCAAAAACCGATGATTCGACCATTTTGATCCCCGTTCTGATGACGTATGATATGATACGAATTACTGTTATACTTCAGTTCTTCACGTTGTTTACTGTTATTATGATTGTGGTTTATTTGTTCAAAAGCCTTAATTCGTTGGTATCAGCGGTTCAGGAGAGAGCAGGAATGAGTGATATTCGATCGGATGAGCAGTGTGATATTACAAGGAAGCAGATTCAGGGTTGGGTTGAAGTATATCGTGATTTGACAAACTGCTGCGAAAAAGTGACGCGATGCTTTGGAGGATCGGTATAGTACTTGATAATGAGTTTTGTTCTTTCGAATAATATGTTGTCAAAGGTAAAGGATCACAGAATAAACAATTTACCGATGCGAGTAGAGTATGCGAGCAAAACTGATGATCGTTGTGATAAACGCGTTCTTGAGTGGAGATCCCGAATAAGGAAGTGTTAGGTGGGACTTCCTCATTTTCGGTGGAGTGACAATCTCTGCAGGGTGATTGTTGGTGGATGAGTGTTACCGAGAATCAGATCAAGGGTGGAGGTCTGCCCCACTTAAGCGGACCCCCGCCGTGTTCTCGTACCGGCGATCGGCGACGGCGACCACTTGCGTCCGGCCCTGGTGCAAGCCATGGTCCGGGGCGAGGAAGAATGGGATGCCGTCGCCTCCTTCTGCGAAGTAGTGATGCTAGCGAAGGAGGTGGCGGAACGTGAGAGGGAGAGAACCTCTCGTCCCAGCCGCCGCGGGAGGCGGTCCGGGCTTCGAAGGCCTCGTGATGGCTTCCGGCCACCGTAGATGCTGGCCTGTGGACGGTGAGTGATGGGCTAGCTCGCCGTCCGTCCGTCTTATGACGACGACAGGAAGTGTCGACGGCGCGTTCATGTTCCACGCGCGCCTCAAAGAGATGTCAGCAACATGGAAGGGGCCTGCAAGGGCTGATGCTGCGGGTTTTTCACAGGATACCGCGGCCTCGACATAAAGGGCTAAGAATTAACATGGGTGGTTTTTAGTCATTAGAAGTCTGACACTCCCTTTCGCTCTGCCCAAGAGTAGGAGGGGTTATTTGACAATTTCCCAACCACAAAAAAAAGGGAGTGCCATTGGAGGGGCCTTTTATCAGCAGTGGGCTGTTGAAAGCTGATGATGATGTAGAATAATGTATATGTTACATACAAAGGGCTTGTCAACATCATCCAAAGCCCAAATTCACCCACTGCTGGGTATAGGCCTCTCATTTCTGGCGCAAATCGCCTCGTTCTTGTGCCAGTCTCATCCATGTTTTTCCCTCGATCCGCCCATCGACCGCTTGCGTTGTGCTTATATGGTTCGTGCTTATATTAAAACATTTTTCTTTTGTTTATTTCAGTTCGTCTTCACGTTATCAATATCAATATTAAACTTCATTGTGATGGTATACTCTGTTATATTTTGGTTTTCATTACATGTAAGTAGACAAATGCATTGAAATTATATATAACACCAGTAAACATATATGCCATATTCATCAATTACCTGTCCTTTTTAGTTTTATTTAGTAGGCTGCGCGGCATGTCTTCGTCTTCCATACTTCTCCATTTTTCAAAATCTATTCGTCTCTTGCCACTGTAACCATTCTGTATTGATTGATTTATTGGAAATATTTATTAATATTTTGCATTACAGAAACGTTCTGACTACAGTGAGTACAATACAGTTTTTGTAGTGCTGATTGCTTTTATAACCATGATGCTGAGTCCATTAGTTGTTGCACAATTATTACGAAACCAAGGAGTCAAGTTCCATCGGCTGCTGGTTCGACAATACAATAAAATGGTTATTGGTAAGACTTTGAAAAATGTTTAAGGCGGGGTTGCAGTACTTTTTAAGATTTTTGAACCTATAAAAATCGAACTAAATACGAGTTTTTTAATAAATAAAAATAATTACATAAAAATTGAACATACTCTCTAGTAAATCGTAAAGATAGAAACGCGATTTAGAATGATCGGCTCGATACTTTTTTTTATCAAACATGACTCTAAATCACAATTTCAAACGTGTACTGCTAAGACATTTCATCATGAATTTATATAAAAGTTATATCAATAGATAGAACTTTTAATTTTGAAGTAAATGTTGAAAACATATTGTATAATTTCTTTATAGTTTTTCTCCAAGAAGCAAAAAGCAGTCAAAATTTAGGCATTACATCGCTCGCGCGGCAGGGCGGGGGGCGAGGTCGTGCGTACATAAAAACAAAGTACTGCAACCTCGCCTTAACAACAAAAAACTTTAAGGACATATCCTGACACTTTCACTAAGAATTTAGTACGCGATCCCCTATAAGTGAATTTTAAAACTGAAAATGCATTCGGCTCCTTATTTTGAATCCTATCCTACGGAGTTTTTCTCGAAATTTTCATTATTTTTATTCTACTGTTAAGCTACTTTAGTTATTCCTATACTCGTATTTCAATGCAAAATTACATTTTCTATGCGCAGCTCTCCCTTTCTGTGCACGATATCCGTATAATTAAATAAAATCCAACAATTATTGATGCTGAAATACTATATCGAATGACGTTTGAAATCAGTGGTAACTTCCTTCATAGCGAGAGATCATTTATTTGTCGTGGCGCTTGACGTTCGTTAAGTCCGTGATATAATGCGTATGAGCAAATAAAACGTATTAAATTTATTGGAGTCCCATAACGTTTTTGAAATAATTTCTTAATAGGTCATCTTAGTATTATATAATAATTTCTCCTCATCAGTCTGCGCAGGGGTGTCTTTGACAACTTATATGTTATAGTTTTAATAATATTATTCGTTATGGTTTTGATTTTCAATAAATATACCAATGGCAAAATTTAGTATCACAATGTCTCATTACACCGTGTAGTCTTATATTATACAGACGCAAGCACATCAAGATACTAAAGTCTGTCAAATTTATTTGATTTTGAACTTTATCACATAAGTATTTCGTTCAAGCTTGATTAGGAAACTTTCACAGTTTCGGGTGCTTAAATGTGCTGGCGTCTGTTATGTACTATTGACAATTGCTTTCAGATTCAAACGAAACTGAATTGAAATTGATAAAGGACTTCATCCGCCTGATAAAAAAGAATCCGATGGAGATCAAGTTATTGTCTAACATTCCTGCAGGGATGTACTTGCTGCCAGTTTTTTTCATGTTGACTATCAACTATATCATTGTCATGTTGCAGTTTAACCACGTAATTTAATTTAAAATTGTTTTGGTAAATGTTTATAGGTACTATTTCGTAGGTAAATTGTAAATCTTATTAATATTTTAAATTAGTATTTCTGTGGTCGCTCGCTTCACTTATATCAGACATTAAGTCCATCTCTATACATTATGTGTGTTTATAGTATTAAATAAATAATGACAACATTGCTAGTATCATTTTCAATACAAATTCATTTATTAAATGAAACGTGCACACACAATATGAAGCCTACAAGTTGCAATCAGCTGTCCAGGTTGCTACGTACCCAAATTTTGTCAGACCAGTCTGACAAAATTTGGTTTGTTGACACAAAAAGAAAATGAAGCAGAACATGACAAGCAAAATGTTTCCAATAAACGAATTTCGACGTTTACATTGCACGTAACATAATCTCCTACACTACAACTACATATATACGTACTAGGTACCCGTAACGGTGATTATTTGGATTGGATTGACGTAAGGAACATTGAACGTGCTGTTGAATTTGAAACTCTCGTCACTGATCGGAAAGTTGCAAATATAATTTTCTCAAAAATGGTATGTAATGTTGCCATAACATCTCTAAAAAGTATCCAGAAAGTGAACTTTACCGGAGACTTATTCACAACTGTCCAGTAAGAAGCGAGATTTTAAATTTGGAATCTCCTACTGTCCAGTAAGTAAGTATGTAATTTACTTACTGGACACTAGGTCATCCTCTTTAGATATTAGAAAAAAAACATAGTACCAGACACAGATTAGAGTTTAGCCATTATAACATGGTTATAGAAGGGAGGTTCCAAATATATATCTATCTCTCTTTTTGGTATGACATTTATAGTGTGGGATTTTATGATTGTATTTAGTAATTTCAGTTTATTAAAAAGTTTTTTCTAAAGTTGTTTCCTAAACTGCCTCGTTGGTCTAGTGGTCGCAAGCTCGACTGCAGAGCGTGAGGTCCTGGGTTCGATTCCCGGGTCGGCCAAAAAGTGCTATTGTGTTTTTCACATATGAATGTAACCTTCAATATTAATTAAACGAATTTGTTGTTAAACTTTCTTTAATTTTTGAGAAAAGCATTATACAAACCTCAACCAGTAAGAAAGCCATCCTGGCCTCGTATATAACCAGACCTCACCTGCGGTTCGGTCCGGTTAACTCATACTTGGCCAGGAAGGCTTACTTACTGGATTCTGCAGTAATGTACTAAAAAAGTACGTACCCTAAAAACACACCAGTAAAAACAAATTCAGAAAAAGGAAAAACTTTTCAACAATGAATTTAATATATGTATTTACTAAACTTTCATTAGTTGTTTTTCTGTGGAAATGGAACACTGTGGAAACAAAAACGAGACTTGTAAAATTCCATTAATAAATCGTTTTAACAATATCGGACACTCATCTATTTAGGACATTGATTTGAACATTTACAATAATTGGATTTGTTTTTAAGACCACATATTAATTTCATGTGTGCCTTATGTATGACATGTACTGTTTTAACAGAACTTCTCAATGCTCATTTTATATCTGCTGCCAACAGCTTCTTGTTTAATATTTTTGTTAGTATTTGAATCATTACTTTTAATTGTTCAATAACTTAGATTTGTATGAAATTGTATGTTATATTGTATGTTTTATGTTTTCTGAAATAAATAATTAACAAAGACTTTTGGGGGTATGAGGTACAGGGTGTAAAGTTCCTCATCCCCCATAGAAAATGGAGGATCTTCCGACCGGACGGGTGTTGTGTCCGGTGGGCTACCTGTTCTTTTCTATGGGGGATGAGGAACTTTCCACCCTGTTCTTCTCCCCCCCAAAGACTTAAACATAACAAAAGACTATACTAAATATATAAACTAAACTAACCTAAAAATAAACTAACTATAAAAGGGCATCGAAAAACTCCTCCTCAACGCTGTCAGCAGGTAAAGTACCCAAGAGACTGGCAGCGTTGCCGCGTTGTATGGCAACACTTATCCTCTGGCCGAAGAAAAAGCCAGCCCTTGGGTCGGAGGAAGCGTCAACAAGGCGTTTTGAAATCTCCTTAAAAAGGCTGTGTGCACTGGGACCCCATGGCCCTAAAGTTTCAACCCCAAACGGCTCGAAAATATAGTTTCCACAAAGGTATTATTACTACTATATTTACGCCGCTTGAGGTTCTCCGCAGCCGCAGCGGCAGCGCCAGCACAACACGAAGAGCTTGGAAGATGCGATGGCGCAAGAGTATCGACGCAAGTTGCGTCCCATACTAAAGGCCTACCCATCTTCCAAGGAAACAACGACATGCCGTCCGGTCTTTTGCCATCGTCGCGTGCCAAGCCATTTGGCTCTAAGACAGCTGGGACGCCGACGGTAACAAGAGCTCGTCGGATGATGTCGTTTATGTTTGCGTGTCGCGCAAAACGACCCGCACTTCGACTGCAGGACAGGCCATGGTGTCCGAGGTTGCTGACAGCTTCACCACATTGACAGCGATGAGGAGTGCAGCATACGGCACCAAGACGTAAAGCAGCAGCGAGGCGAAAAGTTGTGTCGTCAAATAGAGTGCCAATGCTTGACGACGGCAGTGCGTGAAGCCAAAGACCCGACTCCCACTCACCCACAGCCAGCAGGCGCGCACGCTCAGCAGTAGTAGCAGACGTGTTCAGTAGATTATTCTAAACTACCTTGCAGAGCGGCTCGTTCCATCGTCTCTGGGAAAAAGGATGGTCGGGTTCTTCTGTATTCGGGCAAGCGATTTTCCAAGCGACTATAGCCTCGGAGAAACACGGCACATCAAAACCAACCAGTGTGGAAGCCAGGATATTCCTGATTAATTTCTCCGTGCCGTGAACCGAGGATATAAAAGCCGGTAAACTAATACTAGAAATTTTGCGGACGCCGAGTCCTCCCATACGAATGGGAAGAGTTGCTTGTTCCCAAGCTCGGTCGTCCAAAGCCACATTTAAAATGGATGACAAAGTATACGTCTGATGATTTGGTCCATTTTGTCCAAAAGATGTTTGTGCTTCCATAAAGGGGAAGCACGAAGGAAATATGTTAATTTAGGGCCGAAACAGCAGTAGCGAATAATGGTGATGGCCGAATGCATGTTAATTTGGAGCAATCTTTCCGAAACATCATTAAAATTTTGAATTTTCTCCTCGATAAAATCGGGAAAAGAATTTTCATGGATAAGGAGACCCAAGGAGACGAAGAGAGTTTTTTTCAATAATTTTGATGTCTGGAGCTATTGAGTTAAATTTTGAAAGAGTCAGTTGTCTGTCGGTACCGTCAGCTAAATATAGTTCACATTTCGAAATATTTAAATCTAGGCCAATGGAATGAAGTTCATTTTTTAAGAAATTTAGATCATCTAAAACGGTATCTACTTCGCCTCCCAAAGTTCCATCATCAAGGTACCAAACGTTAAATTTAGAATTTAGCTGTCGAACAATTGGGTGAATAGCTAAACTGAAAATCACTGGCCCGAGGGGGTCACCTTGTTGACAGCCAACAGCAGATTCTAAAAGATGGTCCCGATAAAGTAATTTGGAAGGGTGTCTGTAAGGTTTAGGCGCAAAATGCCAAGTTCTCAAAATGGCAACAGAGTCGCAAAAGGACAAATTCTCAAAATGGACAATTCTCAAAAAGCCAAATTCTCAGAATGGCAAATTCTCAAAATGAGAACATTGCCAAAGAAAACTATAAATTTGAGGTAATTCTTTTTTAGTTTCCATCAACAAAGTGTCCCTGTTTACAGAGTTGAAGGCATTCTTTATGTCAACCTTCAGAATGACCTCTCCTTTGCCAGAATTTAGGTAGGTCGACATGGCGTGTACGGCAGCCTCGCAGCCCCCTTTAGAGCCGTAACCTAGCTGCAGGGGCTGAAATTTTTTCGAAACATCCTCACCATAAAATTTACAGCAAATCTTGGCTGCCATACGACGATAAACAGTTCCCACAGCAATGGGGCGAATGCCGCCATCTCTCTTGCGAAGAGCACACAAGTTTGCCCCATATAGAACGTCGATGACGGCCTCGCTCACCTTGCCGGAGAGCATGAGGTTAATCAGAGCTGTAAGCTCCTTCAAGAGTAGCTCACCAGCCGCCCCGGCGCTTGAACTGATGAGGTCCTTTAGGTGCTGAGGACTCAGGCCGTCGAGGCCACCGGCGGAGCCGTTCCGGAAGGAGCAAACAGCTGTGACCAACTGTCGACCTGTAATGGTGAGGGAGTGTATGTCAGAATCAGGTGGGTCAGGAAAAGAAAGGCCATCTGCTGAGGCAGGGTGTTTGATCTCCAGAGCGGCAAGTGTTTCTGGAGTACATAATAAATAAAAATAAAATAAAAATAAAATAAATACATAACATAACTGACCAAATGTAGGTATAAAACACTTCTGCCTAACACTCCAGAGATAATGAGTGTAGTCAGATTAAAATGATATTCTATCCACCTCACTACAACCTACGGTGCAGCGGTGTTAGGACATGCCTTCGCCGATCTCCATTAGGCCTCAGCCTCGAATTTTGGCGGGCGGCTGGATCTTATGCGTACAATCAAATGGACCAGTTCTCGGAAAACAGCGGCGCGGGAGCGGGCAACGAGCGGTGCACTCCATACAAGCCGCGCCGACGCCGCCGCCGCCCGAGGCTGAAGGCTGAGGCCTTAAAAGACAGTTCGTCGGTCCAATAATATGTCACGTTTGGCAAGTTAATCATTCATATTGTAGTAAGTAAGTAATTTAAGTTAGCAATATACTTGAACATTAATAAAAGGAACTTTGGAATGAACAGACGTTTCCATCAGCCACCTATCCTTATGGATAGGTGTCCATACATATTATATACTTCAACGGTATATCCATTCATTCTAAAAAAATATCTTCCTACTTTTCCCGAAACTTTCCACACAACCCGGTAACCATGACCTACAAGCTCACGAGCAAATTCATCGCACCCGTCGCCCGAGGTTGTTTCCAACGTCACTCTTATGTCCTCCGCTTATGGGACTCATAATAATATGTCAACCGACCCACGGACCCTTATCTAAAAGGCAGCCATGAAAAATACTCCATAACCTTGACGTAATAAAGAGTTTTTGTCGGAGATTGAAATATGGGAAGGATAGATTATGAGGAACTTGTTTTTTTTTTTAATATAGTAACACACACCTTTAATCCCCGAAGGGTTAGACATGTTAAGTGAGGTGGTCTAGAATATGACACTGTCGAACAAAGCGAGTATTAGCGCGATATCGCACTGCGCTGTTTCAGTGGATATCTATATCGATTATGACATATCGATTCAAATCAATATCTAGTTTTCGGAAAGACGCTTTTAGGCTTTCGGAATGACGTATTGCACTCGTAGTTTCGTTCTTCTTCCGTCCTTCTGACGTTCAAAAGTGCCTGTAATGGCTTAATTGAAATAAAATATTTGAGTTTGAGTTATTGTTTGCCGATATTAAAAAAAGATGAGACCGTTTACATCTTTTTGACACCCTGCGGTGTCAATATTCTTTATTGACTTTTATGTGACATCTTATGAAAACATAAAAACTATAAATAGCTACTTTGGCATTGATGTAATAAAAAGTACCTACCCTAAAAACACACCAGTTAAAACAAATCCAGAAAAAGGAAAAACTTTTCAACAATGAATTTAATATATTTACTAAACTTTCATTAGTTGTTTTTCTGTGGAAATGGAACACTGTGGAAACAAAAACAAGACTTGTAAAATTTCATTAATAAATCGTTTTAACAATATCGGACACTCATCTATTTAGGACATTGATTTGAACATTTACAATAATTGGATTTGTTTTTAAGACCACATATTAATTTAATGTGTGCCTTATGTATGACTATGTACTGTTTTAACAGAACTTCTCAATGCTCATTTTATATCTGCTGCCAACAGCTTCTTGTTTAATATTTTTGTTAGTATTTTAATCATTACTTTTAATTGTTCAATAACTTAGATTTGTATGAAATTGTATGTTATATTGTATGTTTTCTGAAATAAATAATTAACAAAGACTTTTGGGGGTATGAGGTACAGGGTGTAAAGTTCCTCATCCCCCATAGAAAATGGAGGATCTTCCGACCGGACGGGTGTTGTGTCCGGTGGGCTACCTGTCCTTTTCTATGGGGGATGAGGAACTTTCTACCCTGTTCTTCTCCCCCCCCAGAGACTTAAACATAACTGACCAAATGTAGGTATAAAACACTTCTGCCTAACACTCCAGAGATAATGAGCGTAGTCAGATTAAAATGATATTCTATCCACCTCACTACTACCTACGGTGCAGCGGTGTTAGGACATGCCTTCGCCGATCTCCATTAGGCCTCAGCCTCGAATTTTGGCGGGCGGCTGGATCTTATGCGTACAATCAAATGGACCAGTTCTCGGAAAACAGCGGCGCGGGAGCGGGCAACGAGCGGTGCACTCCATACAAGCCGCGCCGACGGCGACGCCGCCGCCGCCCGAGGCTGAGGCTGAGGCCTTAAGACAGTTCGTCGGTCCAATAATATGTCACGTTTGGCAAGTTAATCATT
Organism: Diarsia mendica; assembly: GCA_949316265.1. Classification (NCBI taxonomy): domain Eukaryota; kingdom Metazoa; phylum Arthropoda; class Insecta; order Lepidoptera; family Noctuidae; genus Diarsia; species Diarsia mendica. Next base: position 20,557,111 of record OX438897.1, read on the forward strand.
CATATTGTATTAAGTAAGTAATTTAAGTTAGCAATATACTTGAACATTAATAAAAGGAACTTTGGAATGAACAGGCGTTTCCATCAGCCACCTATCCTTATGGATAGGTGTCCATACATATTATATACTTCAACGGTATATCCATTTATTCTCTAAATATCTTCCTACGTTTCTCGAAACTTTCCACACAACCCGGTAACCATGACCTACAAGCTCACGAGCAAATTCATCGCACCCGTCGCCCGAGGTTGTTTCCAACGTCACTCTTATGTCCTCCGCTTATGGGACTCATATGTCAACCGACCCACGGACCCTTATCTAAAAGGCAGCCATGAAAAATACTCCATAACCTTGACGTTATAAAGAGTTTTTGTCGGAGATTGAAATATGGGAAGGATAGATTATGAGGAAGTTGTTTTTTTTTTTTAAATATAGTAACACACACCTTTAAACCCCGAAGGGTTAGACATGTTAAGTGAGGTGGTCTAGAATATATGATAGAGCAATAAGTTATTAAAAAAGGGGTTTAATATCTATGGTTTAGTTCTCTATGATTGCGTAGTCTATGGTCCATAGTAATGGCGGCTTGATGTAAACTTGTATTCTCCCATCGTTATTAATTAAAGCTTTCTGCAATCCTAAAATCAGTGTTCATATTCATAAGTCTTAATTACAAGACAGCTAGAGGTCTCTTGGGAGAGGCCTATATCCGGTAGTGGACATCTTTCGGATGAAATGTTAATGATGATGCTTATCCACAATTACGTTATCTGGATTCCACCGACTTTAAGATAAAAGACAACAGTTTGAATTATAACAAGACTAGCTTTTGCCAGCGGCTTCGCCCGCGTGAAAATGACGATTTTCCATACAAACTTTCATCCCCTATTTAACTCCCTTAGGGGTTGAATTTCGAAAAATCCTTCCTTATTCCTTGTTTACATTATAAAGGGAACCTCTGTGCAAAATTTCAGCTTTCTAGGTCCAAGGGTTTGGCCTAGGCGTTGATGAGTCAGTCAGTCAGTCAGTCAGTCAGGACTTCTCTCTTTATTTATTAGATGAGATACCTTCTTTTTAACCTTTGAAAGTCTTAATTAAATTACAAGCATCAGATGTGAATCCTCTACATTTCACAGTAAATACCACTTGACAAGACCCCGACAGACCCCAGACAAAATATTACCTACCCACAAAGGTCAAACGTTTCGGGAAATTGATTTCAGAAGGTCGCCATTGGACTGGCGATCGTCGGTTGTTTTATATCTGTAGTCTACGATACAACGTTCTTGTGGTTTCGGTATAGATAAGCTGAAACTGTAGTGCTTCAGTAGGTTTTAGTACGCATAGTAAAGAATGATTTATGAATACTTTTTATGAAGGAAATCTGCTTTGGATCTGTAGTAGCTCAATATTTGAAGATATGTGAAGTATGAAATAATAGAGGAAGACCAAGGGAGTTACAGTGCAAAAGAGGCCGATTAAATGGTTTATAAATACTTTCTTTCTTACACAGGACTATAAAAGATGATACAAAAACATAAAACGAAAACAAAATAAAAGCATACATTGAACTAAAATAGGTTCTGTACAAGGCCCAAAGGTTCAGCATGAGGTCTCAAAATATCATATCTCACAGTTATTTGGGCCATCACCTACAAATTCCCGACTCAAACAACAGCAACTTCCATAATTCATCTTCAAGATACCGCCTCAAAAACTGTTGAATCATTATCAAAACTTTCCAAAGTTAAGCCAAATTAATACTCAAGGAAATTAGCAGGTCATTTAGTATTACGTAGCACAGAATTATACCGAGCTGCCAATACTTATTGTTCACACAAGATTTACTGGCCATAATATATCAGAAACACAAAAGGTTTCGGTACAATAAACCTCTGGTAAGTAAAGTTTACAAGTTGTGCTACGAGTTGTAGCCCTTATTTCGGTGGCAAGTTTGCGGTATTTGACTTAAGGCTGTTCAGATTATATAAAGTTGCTTTCTTTATGCTTGCGACAAATGCTTTTTCAGAATTTTATTTATTTTCTTATGAATTTTACCTAGCTGTGTGTACCTAATTACAAAAAATATTTTGTAATTTATTATTTAATAACATTACATTAACAATAGTTTAAGTTTATAGGTACTAACACTACCACACTAGGACCAATGGTCTGAATAAAATAAATAAATAAAATAAAATTAATCCCGTTTTTTCAGCCTAAGTTACCTGATTGTTGAATAAAACCTCAAAACTTTAATTAATTATATTTTTCAATGCGGTCAAGCGTCTTATTATTTCAAATTAAGCCAAGCTTTCAAAGGTACTTGTGAAGGTTTCTTTGATAGATTAACGAGATCGCACGTCCTCGTTTAATAGTACATTGTTACATTAGGGGTGAAAGTAACTTATTTAGTCCCCGAGACGGGGTTTGGCGCCTGAGCGCAGCGAGGGCGCTAATAGTTCGAGGGACTAAATAAGTCTTTAACCCGAGGTAAACACTGTGCTTTTCATTACAAATACAAGGAAAGTTGATGGGAATAGGCTTGCGCCCAATTACCTAAATCGAAAGAAAGAAAAAGTAAGAAACGTAAGAGAAACACTTAAAATCGATTAAATCTAATCGGTGGATCAACATCAACCGATGTAATTAGGAGCAAGCCTATTGCTAGGCTTGCTCCTAATTACATCGGTTGACGGCAATAGGATTGCTCCCAATCACATCAGTTGATGGCAATAGGCTTGCTGCTAACTACATTGGTTGATGGCAATAGGCTTGCTCCTAATTAGATTGGCTGATGCCAATAGGCTTGCTCCTAATTAGATTGGTTGATGCCAATAGGCTTGCTCCTAATTACATCAGTTGATGGCAATAGGCTTGCTCCTAATTAAATTGGTTGATGGCAATAGGCTTGCTCCCAATTACCTACCTAAATCGGTGAATGGCAATAGGCTTTCTCCTAATTAGATTGGTTGATGCCAATAGGCTTGCACCTAATCACATCAGTTGGTAGCAATAAGCTTGCTCCTAATTACATCAGTTGATGGCAATAGGCTTGCTCCTAATTACATTGGTCGATGGCAATAGGCTTACCCCCAATTACATCAGTGTATGGCAATAGGCTTGCTCCTTATAAAATTGGTTGATGGATTGGTTGATTGGTTGTTGGCTTGCTCCCAATTACCTACCTAAATTGGTGAATGGCAATAGGCTTGCTCCTAATTAGATTGGTTGATGCCAATAGGTATCTCCACATTTGCACCTAATCACATCAGTTGGTGGCAATAGGCTTGCTCCTAATTACATCAGTTGATAGCAATGGGCTTGCTACTAATTACATTTGTTGATGGCAATAGGCTTGCACCTAATCACATCAGTTGGTGTCAATAGGCTTGATCCCAATTGCCTACCTAAATCGGTGAATGGCAATAGGCTTGCTCCTAATTAGATTGGTTGATGCCAATAGGCTTGCTCTTAATTACCTACCTAAATCGGTGAATGGCAATAGGCTTGCTCCTAATTACATCAGTTGATGGCAATAGGCTTGCTCCTAATTACATCAGTTGATGGTAATAGGCTTGCTCCTAATTAAATTGGTTGATGCCAATAGGCTTGCTCCTAATTACATCAGTTGATGGTAATAGGCTTGCTCCTAATTAAATTGGTTGATGGCAATAGGCTTGCTCCCAATTACCTACCTAAATCGGTGAATGGCAATAGGCTTGCTCCTAATTACATCAGTTGATGGCAATAGGCTTGCTCCTAATTACATCAGTTGATGGTAATAGGCTTGCTCCTAATTAAATTGGTTGATGGCAATAGGCTTGCTCCCAATTACCTACCTAAATCGGTGAATGGCAATAGGCTTGCTCCTAATTACATCAGTTGATGGCAATAGGCTTGCTCCTAATTACATTGGTTGACGGCAATAGGCTTGCACCTAATCACATCAGTTGGTGGCAATAGGCTTGCTCCCAATTACATCAAATGATTTGACAGCTGTCAGTAGAAAGCGATTCTCCCTAGGGCTGAAAAGTAGTACTTTCAACCCGCTCCGCAGGCATGTTGTGACCTACTTTCAGAGTATGAGTAATGAAAAACGAATTTTATCTCTCAATGACCCCATTTCGGGACTGGATGTAAAGCCTACCAGATCCCCGGGAATTTTATGAATATTTATTTAAAAGCCTCATTTGTATAAATGTTTAGTTTAGTTTGAATCTAATGATTTTTTCTGTTATATCGTCGTTTGTAAGTGATTTCTTTTAAATGTAATCGAAAGCTATGGCTATATTAAAAGATCTAACTGAACGAATTCCTCAATGGGAACATCATTCGAAACTTAATGTTTGGGACACCTGTTTTTATAACGAATTATTCTTTTTTTTTTTGATAACGCAACATAAATCAAGCCTGTAATCCCCAAAGGGTTGGGCAGAGGCTGTTATACAGACAGAATCAGTCATGTAATTCATTATAAAAACCAACAACAGAATGACAAAAAAAAAACTCTGATGCCTTTTTGTATCACATTCTTACACATGACCACACTAAACTTTTTTCATAGGTAGTATTTTCAAAACCGGCGAAGTGCATTGAAATATTATTTAAACTAGCTGATGCCCGAGATTTTGCCCGTGTTAATTAATTTTAAAACCTTCCTAGAGAACCACTCTATCGATTGCTGAAAACCACATAAAAATCGGTGCAATAGTTTTTGAGCTCATCACGAACAAACACCGACAGACGCGGCGGAGGGCTTTGTTTTATAATATGTAGTGATAGTGATAACATTGATTAAACTTTTCTTTTGTTACGTTCATAGCATGGTTTTGTGTAGTAGTAGGTACATTTATTATAATATGCAAACGCTTTTAAGGCGCTGACAAGAGCCAAATAGGCTTGTATTGAACATTTTTTTAGCCAAATCTATACAGTTTGACACGGCGGAAAAAATATATGTTAATCTTGAACATATTTCTGATAATTTCGTTGTTTTCAAAACACGTTTTTAAAAAGTTTTCTCGATACAAAAAAATGGTAAACTAACCTCTTAAAATGATCTTCCAACAAAAATATCTGTATTACTGATCAACGTACGTTGGTAAAATTTATAACAATAACGTACCATATTTAAATACAAAATTTGGTTGTTTTTAATTTTTGATTATTTAATAAATTATTTTGATGTAATTAATCATTATATGGTTTGTAAGAAGTTCGAGCGTTGCGTCATCGCGCTCTCTTTCTTACCTAAGCAATCCGACAGTGAGCGCTTAGGCGCGGTGCTAGACGGACGTATGTCACTTTGCGCCCCACTGACAGCTATCCGTTCATCTATAAATTATTATTGACCGCGTCACAATGTTAGTCCAGGATCCACGGTACATTTTTTCCGTGAGCAGCTGCATTTTGATGAGACGCCAACATTACCCTATACGAAAACTCTCGATTGTGGTAGGTAATAGGGGCAGCAGGGATAAAATATATATTGATTATATATTATTATAATTATTTATTTGATGATTTTCAAAAATCTATTAAGTACTCACATATATACAGACCAAATAAGACACTTAGGCGCCCCAGTACTCCTCCGCATCGCCGACAACCGGGAAAGTGCCCAGAAGACTGGCAGCATTGCCACGTTGAATGGCAATGCTAATCCTTTGACCAAAGAATATTAACTTTTAGTTTTACATTTTTAGCATCTATTGTACATAATTTATTCAAATAATAAAAACAACTTAAGTACTAACTATTTTATTTTTATCTGATGATCATTATCTAAATCCAACATGTATTGATAACGAGCTCATCAAAAATTACTACAAACCAGCTGTTTTTAGGGGTCCGTAGCCGAATGGCAAAAAACGGAACCCTTATAGATTCGTCATGTCTGTTTGTCCGTCTGTCCACCCGTATGTCACAGCCACTTCATTCGGAAACTATTGAGACTACACAGTTGAAACTCTACAAGTATTCTGTGAACCGCTTTACGATTTTTATACAAAAATAAAAAAAAAGATTTAGGGGGTCGCCCCATACATGGAACTGAAACTATATATTTTTTTTTATCAAACCTATACCTACGTGTGGGGTGTCTATAGACATTAGACAGGTCTTTAAAAATGACATTGAGGTTCCACAAACAATTTTTTCTCAAAGCCAATCGTTTGGAAGACAGACACTTCCAAATTTGTAAAATGGCGACCGGCCTCGCGGTCGCTTGCCTTCGGTATTGCCAACAATGACCAGCTTTTCAAGGCTGCTATCTCCTCTTTGCATTATGTGGCCGAAATAAGACAAAATACGCTGTAGGCAAACTGTTGACAATCGAGTCTTGATATCGAGTTGGTAAAGGATAGACACATTTGTGCGTTTGGCCGTCCATGGAATTCGGAGAATCCGCCTAAAACACCACATTTCGAATGCGTCTATCCTCTGTCTTACTCTTGTTTGGATTGTCCATGTCTTAACTTGTGGGGAAAAATGCTCCTTCCGAAAAGCCTGTGCCTGAAAAGGAACCGATCCAGGCTGATGATGGTTTCGTGACGGTGTTGAGGAGGAAGCGCCGTCAGCGAACCATCAAGAACCGCTGCGGCACGGCTCCATCGGAGCCCAATGTGCATATTCGTGCCGCAAAGCCGAACACTCCTTTGTACCTCTCCCGTCTACATTACACCACTACGACGGAGGACATCGTGGAGTACGTGCGCCAGAAGATCAAGTACGTGGCGAGAGTGTAGCTGCTCGAGTCGCGCCACAACGTCAACTTTAAGGCGTTTGTGGTGCGAGTACCGACAACGACATGCTACCTGCACCTCGTGTTGGAAGAGGACTTTTGGCCGCAGGGGGTGGTATTTCGACGCTTCCGTGGGCAAGTGCCACATGATCGCACAGTGACGTAGTGCAAGTGTAGTGATACTAATATAGTTTTAAGGTTTTGTTTACTAACACAAGCTGTCAATTATATCGTATGTATGTTAGTCTGTAAGGTATTTATCTATGGGCCAAAGTAGCCTGAAAATAAATAAATATTATTATTATTAACTCTATGGAGGAAAATCAGGAAAACTAGTGCTCTGACCAAACGGGCCTTCGTTTTAAAACTTATACCACGTTTTTCCCAGATGTTCCGGGGGCGTAATATAGCATCTTTAGCCATGGCTATCCGCCGTTTTATTTCTGTGACGCAGCTACCTTCATTACTTATATTGGAGCCCAGTTAATCGAAGCTGTCCACAGTATAGATGCCTTAGATGTTATAGGCGCCCGATAGCTTTCCCGCACGATCTACCACCATAAGCTTGGTTTTCTGCCTATTTATTGCAAACCCTACTTTGCCACTTTCCACTTCCAATCTGTGCCGTATCTCTTTCATGTTGCCAAATGTTGTAGCAAGGAGAACGGTGTCATCAGTGTACCTCAGATTGGAAATCCACTTTCCACCAACAGTAAACCCCTTGTCCCAGCCCTAAAGAGTCTTGAATGATATTACTCTTCATACATATTGAAGAGCAGAGGTGAGAGGATGCATCCCTGCCTAACGCATTTGAACAGTCGGTGTCTATTTTGACGAAAGAGCGGTTGTTGATGTGTAGGTAGAGGCATCGGACTATGTCAATAAGATGTTGAGGCGTTCCCATGTCTTTAAGAACCCCCCACAGCTTGCCCCACTCCACGCAATCAAATGCTTTGGTATAATCTATGCATATCAATACAGGGCTGTTAAATTCCCGGCTTTTCTCTATAATTTGGCGAACGTTCAGGATTTGTTCCCGCGTGTCTTTGCCTTTAACAAAACCTGCTTGCTCTTCTGGAATTTGTGGCTCCAGAAAGTGTATTAGCCTGTTGTTTATGATGTACAGGAGTATTGATGGTGCGTGGAGTAAGTGCCAAACACTTAATATAATTTTTAGAATCTTGTAGGCAACTTGTAAAGAGTGGGTTTAATAGAAAATATCCAATCCCCAAAACCCAGTTAGTAAGTAATCATTTTTAATGACTTCGTTATCGATACATATTGGAAGGAAGGGACTCTTTGATCAAACCATACATTTTGTAGGACAAATATTTTTTCAAATAATTTAGATAATTATCATCAGATTTAACAAAAAAAAACCCAGCTGATGATTCTCAAAAGTGTTTGTACTTAACACTTTTGAGAATCATCAAACCAACATATTTTATCCCTGCTACCCCTATTACTTACCACAATCGAGAATTCGAGAGTTTCGTGCAGGAAATTGTTGGGCGTCTCGCCGTCTCATCAAAATTAGCTTGATAGTAATCAAGTGCAAAAATGGACCGCGGATCCTGGACTATTTGTTTCTTACTTGTTATTATGGCGCTAGGGTATCGGAAAAATTGTGGGCGTGTCCAAAAATACTGAAACATCAGAAGTCAATAGCTATTGTCATCGTCTTAACAGTAACAAACAAAGCGGTACAGGACCTATCAGCGTGTTCCATGTTTAAACCCCATTCCTCTTTTCCCGCACATGGCCAGTAACAAGATTGCTTTCAACCTCTTTGCACAAACATAAAAAACAATAATTTCATATTCATAGCTATTACAAAAAAAGAGGTTTACAGCCTACAAAGTGTTTACTGTTTACTGTTCGTGAGGTTGAACCCGAGTAGCGGATACAAACCAATGTATCATTGTTTGTAATCGTAAACTCAGTGTGCGTAATATTAATAATTATGGTGTATAGACTTAAGCTGTGTATGGGATAAAATTGTATTTTCGTAATGTTATTTATTGTCTTTTACATCGATTAGGTACTGTTACTTTAACACCCGTATTTATAAAGAAGTCAAAGTAATTACTTGGACTTAAGTAATTATTTATGCAAAAATTTTTATGCAATGAGCAAGAATTTAAACGAAGTTAGACCGTCAATGAAAGCAAACCTAAGAATTCTAACCTTTGATAGTTTTAACATTAAGGAATTACTAAACTACAGAGAAAAAATCGTATCTTAAATAATGACATTTACTCAAAGTAATTACTATAACTTGTTTATAAATACGCGTGTTAATGTTTATACTTTACTTTATATACTTAGGTACACAAGGCTCCCACACTAAAAAGTGCAGGGGTCACGGGGGCATTTAAAGTATCGAACGATGCATTCATCAGTACAATGATTTTGTGCATTACTGTGCTTAAATACGGGTATACAGACTATAATTATTATGGGTGAATTTCAACAAGAGAGTTTTATGTGTCATTTCGGTGGATTTTTTTTATTTCAATGCTATCTACATATTTTTAATGACAAATAAAACTTTAGCCTATTTTATAACATTGTGCGTGAGTGGACATCAAATATCATCAAAAGTTACATATATATTTAAGGACGAATTTTTAAGAGTCCACTGAAATGAAAAGTGTCTACCGAAATGATAAAAATTACCACCGAAATGATATACTGTGCATACTAATCTAACACGAGTTATAACAGCCACCGAAATGAAATTATTTTTGTCCTCATATCACTGAAACTTACTTTTTTGGCGGGAAACAGCAAGACGTTGGGACCGGTGCGTTCGCGCCGAGAGCTTGAGCCGGACTGATCCGAAGTGAGGAAAGGTGAGGGGGGCGTAACAACGCAATGTTGACATGGCTATTCTACTAAAACTTACTATCCTCTGAAATGATAACTTTTTTCCAGACAAAAGTTAACTGCCTGTCAAATCCATGAGAAAGAAGATAAACAAACAAAAATAGTTTTATTTGATCGAATGTATTATAATTTAATGATTACAAAGTCGATTTAAATCCATATTACGAATGTATTTGCAGGGGAAGGTATTTTATGAGCGGAATGGGGTTCAGGACAGGCCACTGTGATGATAGAATAACACTTTGTAATTTTTTTTTTCGTATATTAATGGGTAGAAATCAATTATTTTTTTTTGTCAAGGTAGAGAAGTACTTACGCTGTTGAGAAAAAATATATAAAATTAAAAATTAGCACATTGCACTACCGTTCTCAGGTTTGCCGTGTATTTTTTTTGCTTGGGCAATTCACCCTTATATAGACTGGAAGTCGGGCCCAAAACAATTAGGAAAAAAGCTGAACAAAGGTCGACTAGGAGAGAGTGGCTAAATTAAACACTGGACTTGTACTAAGCGCGTATAATACTCAATTCACAGTGCTTGCTGCTCACGCAAAAAAATTATAATCATTCTGACCTAGTCAAACGGCGGAGAATCTTGATAGCGCGATTCAGAAAACGCCGCTCAACTAACAACGCCATCTATCGAGTCATCGACTGAACTCTTAAACTACTTTCGCACAAATTACACAATAGATGGCGCAGTGAACCAATATAAATCTAAACAAAAACTATGGAGACCACTTTAAGTATGACTGAAAGCGGTATTTATTAACACAAAAAGAATACCATTTAATCGCTCTTGCGCAATGTTACTTAGTTTGATGTACAAAATCCTTGGACAGCTTCGTGAAGCTTCGTTCAACTCAAATTCCGATACACGTTTACTAAAATTACGCGTTACTAAACGTCCCACACTAAAACAATACGTACACACGGCTACACATCAAGCTATACAAAACCAGTTAATCTTGGCCTCACTTTACTAGATCTTTTCGCACAATGAACGATCAGATTATACTGGTTTTGTATAGCTTGATGTGTAGCCGTGTGTACGTACCAATGACGGTGAAAATTAGAACTGACGTAAAGAAAATAAATCGTGCTGTTGAATTTTAAACTCTCTCAACTGATGTGAATGTTGCAAATTCAACAGCGTGGTTTATAAAATAATATGGCAATGCTTAGGTATAGTAAATTAGCAGTGTCGCTGTCAAACTAAGCGTGGATTAGCGCGATATCGCACCGCGCTGTTTTGTTGTGACGTTACATGGTTGACTAATTTGACTATAATATCATTTCATTGTCTTAACTTGCATGTTTTTAAAGCTATCGCATAGCTTCTATCGCGGCCCTTGAGCGTGGAGAGCGAATCCAGAAATTCCGTAACGAAAATATTTTCAACCAGGTTGCTATGGTTACGGAACATAACAAGGTTGTCAAATTAAATAATTCACGGTCTTAACGAATATATATTTATTCGTTACGATGTAATTTAAATTACAATCACCAATACTAATCTTTAAGTAAGAATGTGTGACCTTCATTCCTTCATGGCAAAAGAAAATCATAATCCAGTATTTAAATAGTACATTGTTACCTTAGGGGTGAAAGTAACTTGTTTAGTCCCCGAGACGGGGTTTGGCGCCTGAGCGCAGCGAGGGCGCTAATAGTTCGAGGGACTAAATAAGTCTTTAACCCGAGGTAAACACTGTGCTTTTCATTACGAATACAAGGAAAGTTGATGGGAATAGGCTTGCGCCCAATTACCTAAATCGAAAGAAAGAAAAAGTAATTGGTTTCACACAGAACAAAACAAATTGACAAAAAAGTAAACATAAGAGAAACACTTAAAATCGGTTAAATCTAATCGGTGGATGGCAATAGGCTTGCTCCTAATTACATCGGTTGATGGCAATGATTGCTCTTAATTACTTAGATTGGTTGTTGGTAATATTCTTGCTCCTACTTACATTGGTTGATGGCAACAGGCTTGCTCCCAATTACCCAAATCGGTGGATGGCAATAGGCTTGCTCCTAATTACATCGGTTGATGGCAATAGGCTTGTTCCTAATTAGATTGGTTGATGGCAAAAGGCGCACTCCTAATTAATTGGTTGATGGCAATAGGCTTGCCCCCAATTACATCAGTTGATGGCAATAGGCTTGCTCCTAATTAAATTGGTTGATGGCAATAGGCTTGCTCCCAATTACCTAAATCGGTGAATGGCAATAGGCTTGCTCCCAATTAGATTGGTTGGCTTGCCCCCAATTACATCAGTTGGTGGTAATAGGCTTGCTCTTAATTACATTAGTTGATGGCAATAGGCTTGGTCCCAATTACTACAGTTAATGGCAACGGGCGGGCTCCTAATTAAATTGGTTGATGGCAATAGGCTTGCTCCCAATTCCTTAAATCGGTGAATGGCAATAGGCTTGCTCCTAATTAGATTGGTTGATGCCAATAGGCTTGCTCCTAATTACATCAGTTGATGGCAATAGGCTTGCCCCCAATTACATCAGTTGATGGTAATAGGCTTGCTCCTAATTAAATTGGTTGATGGCCATAGGCTTGCTCCTAATTACATCAGTTGATGGCAATAGGCTTGCCCCCAATTACATCAGTTGATGGCAATAGGCTTGCTCCTAATTAGATTGGTTGATGCCAATAAGCTTGCTCCTAATTACATCGGTTGATGGTAATAGGCTTGGTCCCAATTACATCAGTTGATGGCAATTGGCTTGCTCCTAATTACATTTTGTTGATGGGAATAGGCTTGCTTCTAATCATATCGGTTGGTGGCTAGCTCTTAATTACATTGGTTGATGGCAATAGGTTTGCTCCCTATTACAACAAATAATTTGACAGCTGTCAGTAGAAAGCGATTCTCCCTAGGGCTGAAAAGTAGTACTTTCAACCCGCTCCGCAGGCATGTTCTGACCTACTTTCAGAGTATGAGTTATGAAAAACAAATTGGTCTATCTGATGTCAAACGCCCGCTTGTTAGGTCACATCTATGTCTAACTTTTATGTTACAATTTATGAAAACATAAAAGTCATAAATACAGACCTACCCTGACATTGATCAAATAAAAAGTACCTTAAAAACACACCAGTAAAAACAAATCCAGTAAAAAAAAAAACTTTTCAACAATGAATTTAATATACTAAACTAATTTAATTTGTTGTTTTTTCTGTTGAAATATGAATAATTTTACAATTAACTTTTTGGACGAGAGTCGAATAAATTATAAGTTAGTCGGTTCACGTAGGGTCGTCGTTGAGAGGTCGTCGCTCTTAATGCCCCTAGTTACGTGACGTGTAATAATCGCTTTTTGAATAATATTAAAAATGAATTTTGAACTCGCATCAGGATTAAACTGGGATTGGAATTTGGGGCTGAATGAGACGTTGTCGAAATTAGTCGTCATGTGTTAAAGGACAGGTCAAAACCTCAGACAATGTTTTAGGGAAAATGTTAAATAACAATACCACGGGTCTGGAGAATTGTGGTGTTAAATGAAATTAACATTAAATTTAATTTGTTTTAACATTTCTCTTAAGAGGAAATGCGGGTGGTCTTTCCATACAAAAAAGCGGTGGACTTACAGTCACCAAGTTGTGTTTAAAATTTTATTTTCTCTTTTGCACTAAGTAGGAATAAATTATATATATATATATATATATATATATATATATTTTTATAATCTTTATTTTGTAAAAGGCTTTAATCGCGACGCGATTATGCCAGCCTATATAATTATTAATGTGAAAAAAATGTAGGTATACGTTCTCACAAGTTCAAGAATGGTTCGTTTTTGAGATTGAATATGTTTCGCCTTTCTTCTGTGAGATGATTTCAGTAGGAATAAGTTTCAGTAACCAAGTTTATTATTCAAAATTTCAGCACTACTGGTTACATTATATGACAAGTTTTATTTTTCGTAACATAACATCTAGGTACATTCCCCATTTTAGTTAAAGTCCTATGTAATAAGGGTCGCCCCCTATTCTAGTCTGTTGCTATCAACCGGACACAAATTCAAACTCTGTACTGCTACTGAGAAATTATTGATGAAAAAAACCCAATAATACATGGCCCAACCCTAGAATCGAATTCAGGACCTCATTCTGAACAATCCCAATTGCGATCACTAGACCTACGAGACAGCCAGTAAGAGATATAAATCTGAAAAAATAACTCGAGGCCATCGTCCAGTAAAGAGATTTTCCTTTCATCCGCAAAGCCATCCAACGCTAACACAGCTTACTGTAACCTGAATAATATATACAAAGACTGGTCTTTCTATATATTATTCTAACGTATTTCATATTTTGTCTGGACGCCTGTCTGAATATGAACCAAGACGCTCTTTTATATTCCAAGCCGATATTGCTCTATTGATCCATTACGTACCATACATCTTCTTCTTTGTCCTGACTTTCAATATTATCGACTTTATGTATATTGTGTTAAGGATGGAAGGGTAATGAGGAATATGTTACAGGCAACAAAAGCTGTATAATAGAATTGTTGTTCCTCTCTATAAGAAGCATTAATTATCCATAAAACTACGCAAAGGATTTTATAATACTAATTATGACAAACTCGTCACCAATTGCTTTTTTGTTGAATTAATTTGAATAAATTGCTAATTGCTAATTAATTGCTAATTGTGTTGGAAGGCCTCCCACTAGGTGGACCGATGACCTGGTGAAGGTTGCGGCGATCCGCTGGATGCGAGACGCACAGGACCGGTCGATGTGGTGACACTTAGGGGAGGCCCATGTCCAGCAGTTGAGGTCTTTCGGCTGAAATGATGATGATGATTATGAAATTGTCTAAGAAGAAATACTTCACTTGTACGATGTTTTCTGTACGGAATTCGTCCGCGGAAGCGATAGAACACCACAAATCCTATGGTCAAAACTTTCTTTTTTTTACACCAATTGGAGTAAACACGTTTGGTATGTGCACCACACACGCTTTGAAATTGACTTTGAGGCACGATTCCAGCAGCTGCACTCTTGGCGTGTACTTCAATCTTTAGAGCACGTACTCCTCGATGTCCTCTGCCTCAGTGGGTGTTAGGCCGTATACCTACAGAAAGAAAACTGATAGCCGGCGCCGATCAGCGCTGGTAGATCGGCGTCCTACTTGTACGTGTTATCGTACTTGTTCATTAACTTTAAATGGCGGGTGGCGCTAGCGCTGACTGGCGCGTGTCGAAGATTTTCGGAACTTGTAGGCGACGTTCGGCGCTTGTTCATATAAATGCCTGCGCCGGTTACCTGCACCTGGACCTGGACCAGTTCCTATAAGCGCTGGTAGATCTGCGGCTAACAGCTTTCTTTCTGTATACGGCCGAATGCAGGAGATGAGACGCTGAGATGGAGATGTACACCCCAGGTGTACGCAGTTTTATGTTGGGCCCTACAGGAGTCTAGCCGCAGCGGTTCATATTACAATTTCGCTAACGGCATTTGCTCCTTTGCATCGTCACAAATCCGCCATCATTAGCCCAATCCGTTGCCTTTGTAGGGACGGGCGTTGTAGTGAGAGTAGCAGTTGTAATTTTTGTCAGTTAAAACTTTAATTTACAGTCACTCGTTTAACTACTACCCAGCAAATTAATAGGTAGGTATCTAAAAAGTTTAGTTTTCGTCTAATTAAGATAAAAGCCTACTTAGTACCTACCTTATGTTATTGTTATCTAAAGAAGTAATCGTAATGTAAGTAAGTGTATTAAAATAACAACTTTGTGGTAAACGGGTAGTTTGGCCACATTTTAGGTCAATTCGTTACCACAATGTTGTCCACAATTTATGTTATGTTACTTTAATTATTCTAATATAAAGTGCATAAAATTAATTTTGAGTCAAAAACAGTCACGGATATTAAAAGATTATTAGAAATATCTCGTCACCATTAAGTTGTTTTAAATGTTGCTGCCAACTTATTGTAGCAGAGATGTGGTCCGTGAACAAGGCCGTTTATAATAAATGATCACTTTCTTATGATTACTTTAACACCGATTAAGTTATCACCTTAATATTATTTTTATATTGTTACATCAACTAAGACGCCATTGATTTGACATCACTTCTAGATCGTGCGTCGTTACAAAATGCCAGCAACAAAAATCATAAACATGTTAATAAAAGCTGAAAATATCGTTGGAATCTGCAGAAACTACGAGTCACTGTCAAGAAATCGCAAAATTGTAGTTATCCTACGTATCGTTATAGAAATGATCTTTGCAGCTATGGCCCTTACAAATGTTTTCATTTTTTCTGCAGTAATATTCAATAAACAGGTAGTTCACATCGTAGAAGCGTTTCGAATTATAAACCTTTCCGGTGGTCCACTTATTATAATAAGTGGTGTTCTAAGTTCACGTTCTTATAAACAGTTTGTAGAAAACTTCATGTCCGTGTACCAATACTTCCAGGACGACCCGAATTACATCAAAAGCTCCAAAAAGTTGAAATTCGGGTTTATGATCATCACGGCAGTTATGTGTCTTGCAAGTGTAGTACATTTTATGCAAACTTTGTATTACCTTCATCGATTAAAAGATTTAACAATGATAATTTCAGATTGTTTGGCATTAGATCGTTTTATTCTGATAAATTTATTGATGCACGTTTATATAACATTGATTAAACATTTGTTGCAATGTTTAAACGATTGTATACTTGATGTACAAGTAAATTACAATGATATTGAAAAGAGGGCATGCTCGGATAGAAGGCAGTGGAATGGTCTTCTTACGGTTGATCAAATTGAGCAGTGGGCTACACAGTTTAAATGCTTATTGAGTTGCAGCAGAAATCTATCGGGCTGTTTTTACACTCAGGTAATTTATTTGAAAATTATTTAAAAACATCGTGCATCGTGAGGAAACCGATGTTTTAGAACCAAATAATTCAAAGACATGACATGTAACATCTAAGTACCAACCCGCACTGGGCACGCGAGGTGGCTTATATTAAGCCCATCCTTCTCCTAGAGAGGAGGCCTAGCTCTGCAGTCGGAACATTATAGGCTGATGATGATGATGAATATACCTGAAATTCCGGTTATGAAGATAGAAGTCTAAAGTTCTTCATCATCGATAGAAAATGGAGGATCCTGACAGTTGTCGGGTTTTTCTTAAATTATAGTCTTAAGCCATATACTACTAAACTACTACTAGGGACTATAAAGACCCTTTATTGCGCGATTTAGAGTTTTGATGTAAGTTCCATTTGCTTATAGTACTATACTTCATGTAGTATTTTTTTGTACTATGATGCAGTACCTAGTACTTTTTGTAGTGCCACTACACGTTGATGATCTACCTATTAATGTGTCTAACATTCCGTATTTTTATTTTCAGATGGTATATTCATTGACCATGTCTCTTACACATTCGCTTTCTTCGTCATACTTCATATTTTTTTCATTAAGGAATAATGTAAATATATTTGAAAGATTTTCTGTCATATCTGCTAGTTACCTGTAGCTCTGGTTTTCATTTATTTTCTTTTTTAACAGGAACTTCATCAGGTTGTGTCTGTAATATATTTCATGTCATGTTCAGTATTTTGTACATATTTCCTAATGGTTGCCGGGCAAAATGTCCTCAATGGAAGTTTTGGAACAACTAGGCGACTATCCAAGTTATACAGTTTTTTGTCGATATGTAAGTACCTTATATTTTTAGTAGAGTATTTTTGATTGTTTCTCTTTCAATAGCTTTTGGAGAGACAATTAGGCCACATCTCTGTGAGAGGGTCTTGATTAACCGAACCGCACGTAAACAAAGCGCTGCTTAAACTCAAAAAGGCCACAAACCAAGAACGAAAGAACCTTTATCAGGCATATGCCACAAGTACACACAAAATTGAACAAACAATAACAAATAAATCATTGAGCTCGTGTCTCACGGCTACGCCAAATTGGCCAAGTTCAGCTATTTGCCGAAGCTTGTTTTCAAATTGACCTGAGATGTGAAAGACGTAAATCAGTTTCATGATTTTTCATAAATAAAAAACTTTTTTGTTTTAACAATATATTTTTATAATATAAAAAATAATATTTTGTTTTAGATCCACAAACGACAGCAACAAGGCGTTTAAGGATGTTAATCCTTTTTGTGAAAAAGCATCCTATACAAATTGAGTATACGCCTAAAATTTATTTAGGAATGTACTTGATACCTACGGTTCTCTCCCTTTCTGTCGGTTATATTATAATCGTGCTGCAGTTTAATAACTTTATATAAAACTAGCTGATGCCCGCGGCTTCGCCCGCGTGGATGTCGGTCAAATTATATACTAAAACCTTCCTCGAGAACCACTATCCATTGGTGAAAATAGCATGAAAATCAGTAGATTTTGAGTTTATCGTGAACAGACAGACAGATACGGGGAATGACTTTGTTCTATATAATATGTAGTGATAATATTGTATAGAGAAGGTCCCATTTAAATATAAACTATCAAAGTCTGATACCCAGTCTTGTCTTAGAGGTTTCATAACATTATCTAGTACTAACTGGGCTCTGGAGTTCAGATAGGCAGTCGTTAAAGGTGCAGTGTATTAGTGTATGTGTAGTGTATTTGTGTGTTGTATCTTTAACCTTAGTAATTTGTGTTACCTACATTAGCCTATTCTTTTAATATATTGTAATATTTGTTAAAACATATTGTGCAATTGTTTTTTTTCCTTCCGTTCCGTAGGTAGGTACACACGGCTACACATCAAGCTATACAAAACCAGTTAATCTTGGCCTCACTTTACTAGATCTTTTCGCACAATGAACGATCAGATTATACTGGTTTTGTATAGCTTGATGTGTAGCCGTGTGTACAGTCAAATAAAAAAATTAGTAGACAACCAAAATACTATCTTTTCGTTAGATACACTCATCAATAACACTTTGTACACATTAATTATTTTAATTTGTTAATTTTATTATCTTTTTGACACATTATTATCAATGATGAAAAACATTTTGTGATTTGTGATTTTTTTGTAAGTTACATAAAATAAATAAAGGAAACATTTATTATGTGTGAGTATAAAATAAATAAAGGACACATTTATCATTTATTAAGAGAGCAGTGGTGGCCCAGTGGTGTCGGCCCCGACTTACGAACAGTAGGTCGTG
Source organism: Diarsia mendica (assembly GCA_949316265.1). Taxonomy (NCBI): domain Eukaryota; kingdom Metazoa; phylum Arthropoda; class Insecta; order Lepidoptera; family Noctuidae; genus Diarsia; species Diarsia mendica. Next base: position 20,575,899 of record OX438897.1, read on the forward strand.
GGTTCGAACCCAGACAGGCGCACTACTTTGTGTAATTTATTTCATCACCACTGCTCTCAAAACGGTGAAGGAAAACATTGTGAGGAAACCGGCATGTCTTAGAACCAAAAATTCGAAGACATGTGACATCTGCCAATCCGCACTGGGCCCGCGTAGTGATTTATAGCCCATCCCTGTCCTAGAGAGGAGGCCTGAGTCCCTGCAGTGGGAACATTATAGGCTGATGATGATGATGATGACATTTATTATTCTATTTCTGCCAATTTTTAGAAGTTAACTCTCAATTTTCGACTGATCAGTTCCTATAAATTATTTGGACATTTAGTCACCTTGCGTTGTCATGGAAATTAGACCTTACATGCCATGGCAACTAGGTTTAAATTAGCGATACAAAAATCGAACGTTAATGTGATTAGTTTTCGTATTCCGTCATTTAGCTTTTTTAATAATTAATGAATTAATGGCTAAAACGTCGGCCATCCAATAGGTATAATGGTAGGTGGTAGGTAGGTATAATGGTAATTTATACCGTATTAGGTACTTTTAATTAATTGTCTTGTTAGCCGTCTTGCTGCATCGGTAGTTAAAGTTGTTCCTCCAAAAGCCATCGATTATAATTCTTAGAACAAAATGGAACAAAATGAACTTATAAACATGTTGATAATTACTGAAAATATAATAGGCGTGTACAGAAATTTCTCTTTCCTTCCGAAGAGACGTCAAATCGTGATTGTAATGCGTACAGCCGCAGAAATAATCGTCACCACCCTTTTGTACTTTTACCGAATGTACCATATGACGCTGGATCTTGAGGAGGGCGTCAACCTTATGCCACATATTATGTTAATGTTCCACTTCGTCGTTCTAGTCAGTGGTGGCTTCATCATACTATGTGCCATCCAAAGCTCGCAAAATTACAAAATCTTTATCACAAGATACATGAGCGTTCAATCTTGCTATCGACATGAACCGATTTACACCAAATGCTTGAAAAGGCTGAAGATGTTTTATATAATAGCTTCATCAGTCTTTCTCCTAACGTGTACAGGGAATTTAGTATTGAAAGTGACTACTAAATACTTCTTACAAAAGGATAAGTTTTTACTTTCTTATTTCTTGTTGATGGTCGTAGAGCTATTGCATGAAATACGATTTATGCTAGAACATATTGTCTTATATGTTTATATAACAATGGTACAATCTTGTTTGAAATGTTTAAACCAGATCATATCGCAGACTCAAAGGAAATATGACTACATTGAGAAGAGATTATACAAGGAAAGGATGCAGAATAATGAGATTTTAACTGTCGAAGAAGTACAAGTCTGGGCTAAAAAATATGAATGTTTGGTGTTTTGCAGTAAGAACCTTTCCGTGTGCTTTAAAACACAGGTAGATATTAAAAGATGTTTTTAACTTAAATCACATTAATAACAGCAGCGGTCCCGACTTACAGGCAGTAAGTCTGGGTTCAAACCCAGGCAGGTGCATTACTTTTTACACGACTGCCCCAAAAAAAAGAGTGTAATGTTTTTGTTGTAATTTATTTTATCACCAATGCTCTCAAAACGGTAAAGGAAAACATCGTGAGGAAACCGGCGTGACCTAGAGCCAAAAATTCGACTTGTGACATCTACCAAACCACACTGGGCCCACGTGGTAGATTATAGCCCATTCCCTTTTAAAGAGAGGAGGTCTGTGTCCCAGCAGTGGGAACATTAATAGGCTGATGATATTGATCATGGGATCCCCTATTAGGTCTCTAGATCGGCCCTTATTCATCATATTATTATTTTGTCAGCGTTGGTATTTAACAGCAATATATATTTTTATTATGTTCCAGATGATATTTGCTTTGGTCATAGCGTCTGTACATTACGTTACTTCCACATACTGGATATTCTTCATAATTTTAACACATGTAAGTACAGTCAGTCTCCTTTATTACCAAAACAATTTTGAAAAGAGGAAGAGGAGAAAAAAGTCACGCCAAGGATTCGGAGTATTCCCGTTTGAGCACCTATTTTTAAAGGGCATAAATCTTTAAATGCACATATTATGTGTAATTTTTCAGCACACTAGGTAACACTCCTCAACTCAACTCCACTAATTAACTGAATGCATACCAGAAAAATGAATGCTGTGCAAAAAACAAACTGATTAAATAAACATGTCCTACAAAAAAAAAAAGTAAAAAAGCACACAAAACGAAATGACCTTTTTTGTCAAATTCACACCAAAAATGTGATTCGTAAATCGGAAAAATACGAATTGTTTATCAAAAATACGAATTGTTTATCAAAAATACGATTTGTTTATCAAAAATATATGTTCCTATTCTTCCCCTATTTTGAAATTCATTTTTTTTTTGCAGAACGTAGACCAATACGCCGGGGGTGTCACCATAATTTATGTTTTGTTATTCTCTGTGATTTGCACATTTTTTGTTGTTTACGCTAGTCAAAATATAGTCAACGATTGGTCAAAGTCGCATAGAAATCTTTCGAAGTTATACAGTACATTGTCAATAGGTATGTATCTATCTTCTATATTATCTATCAATATAAAGGCTCAGCTGATTGAATGAGGATCACAGCACAGGCCAAACCCTTTTTTTTTTGTTGGGTGGAAAATCATCAAATGACCCCCCCCGCTCTTGGGCAGAGCGAAGGGGAGTGTCAGACTTCTACTGACTAAAAACCTAACCCCAGTTTCTTCTTTGCCCTTGCGCCGAGGCCACGTCATCTAGTACAAAAATCCGCGGCCCCGACGGTACAGGCCAAACCCTTTTTTTTTTTTTGGTGGGTGGAAAATCATCGAATAACCCCCCCCCGCTCTTGGGCAGAGCGAAGGGGAGTGTCAGACTTCTACTGACTAAAAACCAAACCCATGTTCCTTCTTTGCCCTTGTGTCGGAGCCACGTTATCATTTCGACAAGCCACAGCCCCGACGGGACAGGCCAAACCCTTAGGGCTAGATAATTAAAATTTCGCACACGATTTCTCTTATGACGTAGGCATCCACTAAGACAGGATTTTTCAAAATTCAATTTCCAAGGGGGTGTAACAAGAGATGTTATGGAAAATCATCATTTTTGATATTTTCGACAACCACGCGGGCAAAGCCGCGTGCATCAGCAATTTTTTTTTTTTTTTTTTTTTTAAATAAAAGAGAAGTCCTGACTGAATGACTGACTGACTCATCAACGCCCAGCCAAAACCATTAGACCTAGAAAGCTGACATTTTGCACAGAGGTTCTCTTTATAATGTAGACAAGGAATAAGGAAGGATTTTACGAAATTCAACCCCGAAGGGAGTTAAATAGGGGATGAAAGCTTGTATGGAAAATCGACATTTTTGATATTTCTTACATACACGCGGGCGAAGCCGCAGGCAAAACCTGTTTCTTTTATAAATAAAGAGAAATAGAAGCCGGGCCGGGCCGGCAATTTGAAAAATCATCATTTTTGATATTTCCGACAACCACGCAAGCAATGCCGCGTTCATCAGCTATCTATTTTTTTTTTTGTAAATAAAAAGAGAAGTCCTGACTGAATGACTGACTGACTCATCAACGCCCGGCCCAAACCCTTGGACCTAGAAAGCTGAAATTTTGCACAGAGAATCCCTTTATAATGAAGACAACACACAACAACATGTCATGTACCTATTATAAAATTATAAAAAGGTTTCTAGGACTCTTCTCATTTTCGAAAAAAAAATTGACGAAAAACAGAGAGGTATGGAAGAGGAAGACATGCTGCACTGACCACAAATTAATTGGGACAAGGACACGGCCTCCATGGTCGAGTGGTTTAGGCGTTTGCCTTGTGATCCGGTGGTCGTGCGCTCGATTCCCACGGGAAGCATACTTTGTTAAGTTGTTTCCAGTTTGGTTAGGACATTGCAGGCTTGAATCACCTGATTGTCTGATAAAAAGATGGTTCCGTGCTTCGGAAGGCACATATAAGCCCTTGGTCCCGGCCGTCAAAATGGCGGTCGTCAAACCACGTCAGAGGCTCTTGCGGCGGTTTAGAAACTCTGACACTAGGGTGTGTAGTGTCGTTAGACCTTACTGCCCACACGATAAGAAGAAGGGCACAGCAATGATGATGATTTTTGAAATAATGGTGCAACTCGTCATCATCACTATCACTACATAGTATAAAACAAAGTCACTTCCCGCTGTCTGTCCATAAGTATGCTTAAATCTTTAAAACTACGCAACGGATTTTGATGCGGGTTTTTTTAAAAGATAGAGTGATTCAAGAGGAAGATTTCAATACCTTTTTTGCACCCGTGCGAAACCGGGATTTATAGAAAAGCTAATGAATTACTTCGTGGATATAAAAGTGTAACCTTTGTAAAATATTTATTGCTGATTTCAGAACCGTCTGCGCCAGAAACGAAGAGTGTGAAGAATTTGAATCTACTTGTGCAAGTAAATCCCATCAAAATAGAATATACAAATAAAATACACATTGGGATGTACTTGATACCTATAGTTCTAGCGCTCTCATTATCTTATGTTATAACAGCTTTGTAGTTATCTCATATTATATGAATTTCTTTTTTTTTCATATTTTTTTTTTTAAAACGTTGCCCCACACTAGGAATTTCTCCTGTATCGTGGGTGCGTTCACAAACATTTAAACTCACATACACAAATACCCAGACCCGAAACAACTATCCATAGGCCGTCGCGGCGGCCGTCGTAATGGCGTCTTACAGGTCCACCTATTATAATAATGAGGTTCCTTTCTCTGGAGCCCTGACCCTGGAGCTTAGACCCTGCTGTTCTCGATACCGGAGGGCTATGATTTTTTTTTGTTGTAAAGAATATTTAAAAATATACTAAGTTTGTATTGAAATAATAAAGGAAATAATACTAATATTTATTTAAAAAAACTTAGACATAATGTGTATATAAATTATTGTGCTAGTTTAAATACTGCTCTCCTTGTGGAGAGTCATAGCGTTTTCGGGAATCACAAGGGTATGCTGAGGTCAGCAGAATTTTCGAGTAAGCGTGTGTATCTATTTTATCTTCAATTAAAATGTTAGTTGTCAATCTTTTTTCTCATTCAAATCCTTTCACAATTTAGATCCTTCCTTTAATAGGTCAACAAGAGACTTGAATCCATTAGGATGTTATATAAATAGCTGTAGTAAACAAAACTACATCAACAGATACTTATGTTTAGACTCCATTAGTGGTGAACATAGTCGAAAGTGAAACAGTGAAGCAAAACTGGCTTTGATGTAAGCCTTTAATGGGCTAGCTCGCCGTCCGTCTCCGTCTTATGACGATGACAGGCCGTGTCGACGGCGTGTTCGTGTTCCACGCGCACCTCAAAGAGATCTCAGCAACATGGAAGGGGCCCGACGCTCGTCGGGGCTGCGGTCGATAGAGATACCGCAACCTCGACACAAAGGGTTAAGAAGGAATATGGGTGGTTTTTAGTCAGTAGAAGTCTGACACTCCCTACCACTCTGCTCAGAGCGGGAGGAGTCATTTGATGATTACCCACCCTCCAAAAAAAAAAAAAAGAAAATTCTTTTACGCAATTTATCACCGTTTATAATAAAAAAAATAAAAAAAAAATTACTAAAGATGATTCTTTCAATTAACAGGGGGTCTAAAATGGCCACTTTACCAGATCATAATATGAATTGCGTAAAAAGGCGTCAAATGGGCCTCATTGGATTCACGCCCAGAACTCATTGGAGTTTACAGCAATGCTAAAGTTGGCTTGGCAAGTACTTTTGTTAAGTACCTACATAACATACAGCAAATTATAAGGCACTTTAAAACACAAGTGTCGCTTTCAAATAATTCAATTCAATACGAAGTTCGTATTGAATTGAATTGCTGTTTCTACTTCACTACGCGTTGCAGTCATTATCCACATAAATGCTGTGCCGAAAATAAACTCTAAAAGGCAGGAGCACACTGAGAGCATAGTACGGTAATTTTGCATGAAATATAAATTCACAAAATAATTATGTTGGCATCAAAACAATCTATCAAAAGTAAAAAACAAATGCATTGTCATCTTTTATGGAGACAGGTTTAATTACAATTAAAATCAAATAATGTATTCGCATAATATGGGTACCTACATAAAGTAGATGGTTCATAATTACGTTATATTACATAATATAACAATAAGGGTCCTCGCGTTGACGTCATACTTCTCAAGTAAGAAAAACCTGTTCAGGTGGAGAATCATCTATACAGGTTTTTCATACTTCAGCCAACCTTCGTCTGGAGTCTATTTAAATACTTCCATCCAGATCAGCCATGGCAACTTGTGCCCAGGTGGGAGATTTTCGGCTACTGGTACAAATGGGTTGGGTAGGCAAACACTTTCTCGCCCGAGCTTAAGTCTTGACAAGTCATTGGTACACGCCCCTTTTAAAAATCACCCAAATTCTCAAAGCGTAACCTTTTTTTTTTTGGTGGTTCGTAAATCATCATATTCATAACCCCTCCCGCTATGGGCAGAGCGAAAGGGAGTTTCAGACTTCTACTGACTAAAAACCAAGCATGTTTCTTCTAAGCCCTTGTATCTCATTCAAACAACCCGCAGACCCGACGGGGATAAGTGTGTCCTTTTTTTTTTTTTTTTTTTTTTTTTTTTTGGTGGGTGGAAAATCATCGAATAACCCCCCCCGCTCTTGGGCAGAGCGAAGGGGAGTGTCAGACTTCTACTGACTAAAAACCAACCCATGTTCCCTCTTCTTCGCCCTTGTGTCGGAGCCGCGGTAACCTTTCGATATCCACAGCCCCGACGGGGATAAGTGTGTCCTCAGCTTTAATTCCACTTTCCTCTTAATGGAAGATGCACGTCATAAAACGCTGGCTGTGCTGCCGAAAAAAAAGGTTTTTACTACACCGAGACATAGCACCTGAATGTGAGACGCAGAATAATGGTTACAAAGAACCATCAAAGAATGAATGAAAAAAATAAATATAAGAGTTATTATTATTATCAGCCATTTGTGTCCCACTGCAGGGCAAAGGCCTCCCTTCCCTCTTTCCACTTATCCCTATCCAGTGCTCCGGTAAGTAATATAAGAGTTAGCTTACAATAAAGAATCATGCAAATAAAGAATCTTGAATATGTATGCACAAGACCACCAAGTATCCTTTCTCGTGTTATTTAACGTTAACTAAAAAGTTGTCATTTTGAAGTTAGAACAGACGCTTCAATTTTAATGATAGTCAGAAGCCAAGTTATCATTTATCTTTCATAGTATACAGTTAGAATGCAAACAAACTACATAATTATTAAGTGTTTTGAAAGTTTATTAATTCACCAAGAAAAAACAAACCTGCCAAGTGTAAGTTCGACACGCGTAAGAAGAATTCCGTACCTCTAAACGGTATAACAACCATATTTTTAACACTCATTCGAAGGACAATTTACAACAGCAAAATAGGTTCGAAATATTATATTAAATATTACATCTTATGATTCAAAAGTGGTTTACTTTGATAAATGATAAGATAATGAATTAGTAGATTCACTTTAATTATTCATATTAGGTACTTAGCACAAAAACGCTTATTTTATTGTTAACTTTATTATACAAACCAGACACTAGTGCGAAGAGACTAACTTAATAATTATAATGTCTAAACACACTTATCTAAAAATAAATTCATTTTATACTTTCCGTTATATGTAGTTAAGTTCAAACTTTATGGTGGCTCGGAAGTCGGAAGTTAGCAGCGAGTGACGGTCTGGGCATCATACAGTCCAGACCTATCTTCTACGCCCCACTGATCCCTAAACTTGTTATCTGCGCTGCTTTACGTTATAGTGTGTAAAAATACCCGTCGGGGCTGCGGGTTATTCGAAAGAGTTAAATAGCTCGCCGTCCGGCCGTCGTCATGACGCAACAGACCGTGTCGGCGGCGCGTTCGTGATCCACGCGCGCCTCAAAGAGATGTCAGCAAGGAGGGGCCCGCAAGGGCCGACGCCCGTCGGGGCCGCGGATTTTTGTACTAGATTACGTGGCCTCGGCGCAAGGGCAAAGAAGGAACATGGGTTCGGTTTTTAGTCAGTAGAAGTCTGACACTCCCCTTCGCTCTGCCCAAGAGCGGGGGGGGGGGGGTCATTCGATGATTTTCCACCCACCAAAAAAAAAAAGAGTTAAATAGGGGATGAAAGTTTGGAAAATCGACATTTTCACGCGGGTGAAGAAGCTGGCAAAAGCTAGTTTACTTACATGACCGATTTACTATTCCAAGCATTGGTACATTTGCGTGTGATACGCTGCGATCTATAGCAAACATCTATTTATTAAATAATAACTAAAAAAAGTCATTTCCCAGCATTGTATACGAATATTTAGTATTTTTTTTATCTACATCACGTATTTATTTATTTAATAATAATCAAAGCAGCATTTGAATTATCCAATACGAAGCGGTAAAACACAAAAAAGAACAACTTAATTTATAATTAATTAATTTTAATTAACACTAACATAACTAATATAATTAACACTAACTATTAATTAATTTTAAAAAACACTTATGCATAGACATCCTTTTGTTAGATAAGATGACTGAATTGCAATGCAACTATGACATAGCCGACAGAAAGAGAAAGGACTATCGGAATTAAATACATTCCCTGAACCACTCTTCCAGTGTATTCTATACGAATAGGATTCGCTTTTACGAGAAAATATAAATTCTTGACAGACTTGGTTTTTGATGTTGGATCTGAAAATTAGATAATTTTTTTTAGAACATTTCTAACGAAAAAAGAAACTTAACAAAATAGTGTTATGGCTTTTGTTTCATATTGTTTTCTACAAAAAAGTTAAAGCAAATAGAAAAAAAATGAGCCTTCGAAATCTATATAATCGATGTTGATGATCACATAATTGATGATGATGACTCACATACTGATAATTTGTTGTTTAATTTCAACAAACTGGTTCTTGTCTTAGCGGCTTCATTAATGAGTTTCTGTCCCGCAACAATGACTAAATGAGTACTACATAATGAGTATATCAAAACAAAAACAGTTTGAAATACTCCAAAAATTTTGTAAGGTTCCTGGAAAAAAATGTTGTCAGTTATAAAATTTAAAAATATTTTTATTCAATGTAAAATTAACATATTTACGTTTTCAAGGAATATTTCAAATATTGTGTATGATGAAAATATGTAATGTAATGACGAAAAGCCCAATGAGAATATCATCTGAAACAAACGAACAAAAATTAAATGTATAAACAGTCAGTTTTTTTTATTTCATCTAATGTTAAAAAAAATATTGACGGATACTTTCAAGAGATGATTATTTCAAGGACGACCGCAACCACAATTAGTAGCTCATAGCTAAACAATAACAGCCTTACGGGTCGATCTCCAAAGTTAAGCCACGCTTGCAAATGACGATCCGTGGATGGGTGATCATCATTACATACAACGTTCCCTCCGTGACTCGTAAAGCACATTAAACCGTTGGTCCCGACTTTTATTTGTAGAAGTTTGACAGTCGTTACGACGAAAAGGCTAGGCTGATGAGGATGGTGGCAATTGCGGTCGCCTAAGCAATTGTACGTGTAATTGCATGTTTACCTGAAAACTAAAACAAGCCGATAGTTCCTTGCTGCAACCAACTAATAACATATAGTTCTTTGCCCATTCTTCCACTTGCTCATCCGTCAGAGGATTATTTACTTCCCTCCTTCCAACGCAAATTTCCATCTCTTGGTCATTATAATAATTTTGTAGATCCGATACGCGATCGTTTAAATGTCTCAATAAACGATGAATCATACTCATGTAAATATAAAATATAACATGTTCAATAGAAAAACGTAGTTCAGCAATTATTTCTGAAGTAAGTAGTACAACTAGGCTCAGGTTAATAAACCTCTGTAGAACAAAAAATCTATAAAATATTCTTATAGGTAAAACACTTAATGCGTATATGCACAGTAGTAGAGTTGTTATAATAAAGAAGTTCTTTAGTTTTCTTGAATATTTTATTGTCTGTTCTGTATGTACGCGTTGGTGCACAGTTATTAAGTTATTAGTAAAAATTCTATAAGAATCTGAATTAAGAATACCACAAACCATTATCGTAAAAGTAATTAATAAATTCAAGTAATGAAATATAAACGTACGCCACGGAAACATACGTTCTGTATGTGCTCTTCCGGCTCTATAAGTTTGATAAAATATTATCGTTCCTGAAATAAGTATTTCTAAAACGACCCGAATAATTCGTATTTTACGATAATTCATCTCAGAACTGTAATTTCTGTAAACACCCATTACATTTTCTGCTTTTATTAACATTTCTAACACTGTGTATCTCATTTTATTGATAAAAGGATTTCCGTTCGAACTCTGAGCAGGATTTCTGGTAAGGAAGTTAACTTTTCAGTATTCATTATAAGGAAAATTGATATGTAATTGAATTAAAGAAAAAAACACTGTCATTGATAATTTGGTTTGCTAGATAAAAAGTGATTGATTACCCTGAGTCGTTATAGTCATTTGATTGATTTTGTAACTTCAAGAGTAAGATCATCAGATATAGAAAAATGATTAGTGGTTACAAAAGTAAAACTTTTTCGATAAAGGTTATGTAAATAACAGCTTAGATATAAGGCTAGATACATGTAAAATATAGCCATGATAACATGTTATTTTTGTTATTAGTCCTTGTTAGAATAGTTTTATTCACTTATAAGGCATTTGTGAGCCTTTTTCCTTATGTATTAACGTAAAGAACCACTTTTGTGTACCTTTTGTTTACTGTTTAGTGCCTTTTAGTGCCTAACACATAAGATTTCATTGTTTAACTTGCTATGTACAACTAAAACATAGATAATCTATACATGTAACCTAGATATATAAAGTTTTTGCATTGTATGTCCAACTTTAACCTAATATGTACTAGATTTTACTATTTCCAAGTATGTAACTCTTTATTTCAATTTGTGTCTTATGTACAATAAATAACAGTTGCTTGCACACATATACAGACATGCGTTTACAGCTCACTCACACATATACATCATAAATAGTCGCCTCTCATTGGCCAGTCATAAGTTGCCACATTTGCTCACGGGCGCACCTAGCGCTAAGATGTAAAAGCTATAAATAGGGCCCGCCCAAAAATTCTGATTCACTATTCGCTCGACCGCTGCTTGAAGACAACACTAGAAGATCACCCGTCACCTCTATACTCCACACGCACTACACTCCACATCGCAGCATCTTGTTTCTCTGAAGAAATCGTCTTTTATTTAATCTACCTGAAGTTCCTGAGCATCCTGAGACTACAACCCTATCAGCTACAGTCCACTGCAAGTTGGGCGCATCACTCTGCTGAAAAAGTCTGCGCCTTTCAGGTTACATGTTAAGAATTTTTAAACTAAAATGCCAAGTGTGAGTCAGACTCGCACAGAAAGGAATAAAATATAAACCACCTGCAAGTAAACAATTTAGTTTACAATCAAATAAGGCCTTATAGTTATCTCATTAAAGTTTAATGTCAGAAATGCAGCCAATATCTAAACAAAGCTAATTAAATATCTTGTTATTGTAGGTAACAGCGATTCAGCACCCTCGTTATTACAGTCAATGTTATTGTGTTCAATCAGTATATCACAATATAATAACAATTATATTATTATATATTTTAAGGCCCATTTGTAGGAAAATTTATAACTGCAATCTAGTTTCAAATGATTATATTATAAACAAATCAAAGATAATAAATACACATTGATAATTGGTAGGAACATGTATGTTTACATAGGTTCACTTTATCTACTCTTAGTAATAACCACAAATGCTCTTAGTTTATACTTAAGTATACAAATACACTAGTGCGGACCGACATACTAAAATAATATAGCACAGGGGTTACACACTTAGCGACGATGAAAGTCTCTTGTATATTTAGGGGGTCTAAAATGGCCACTTTAGCAGATTCATTGGGTTAAAAAGCGTAAAATGGAGCATACGTATACCATTTTACGAATTTTAACATTTTTGAAAATTCAAATCGAATTTTTAGCAATTTATATTATTTTCCTATTATGACCTATTTTCCTAAATGGTCACAGACGCAGTTACTATTGAGAAAGGTTCATTTTACGTTTTTTAACGCAATTCATATTAAGATCTGCATAAGTGGCCATTATAGACGCCCAGATAGACTGTTCCAACTTGGAAGCTAGCTGCGAGTGACACTTTGCTCATTATACAGTCATCTTAAAGTGTTTTCTTAGCTTTACGTTAGATGCTCCGAGCCACCCTTTATGGTCCAGGTGAAACCTGTCTTCCCAGACAGATATGTACTAGACCTTCTCGTGTCATTATCATTATTAATCTCTTAACCGTTGCAAAAATCTTTAAGTAAATAATGCACAATGTTTCGGGTGTAAAACATTGCACGTTACTGTAAACAGCTTATTCATCATAACAATAAAAGTCATTTTCCAGCAATATATTTGCTGGTTTTATTTACAGCATGCAAACGTCGTCATCTATGTTATGATCCACTTTACATCTCTTTTTTAAATAAGATGACTGAATTGTAATGCAACAATGACATAGCAAATAGAAAGAGAAAGCACTATCGGAATTAAATACATTCCCTGAACCACTCTTCCAGCGTATTCTATACGAATAGGGTTTGCTTTCACGAGATAATATAAATTCTTGATAGACTTGGTTTTTGAGGTTGGATCTGAAAATCAAATATTGTTTGGTATATTTGAGATGACTACCACTGATTGAAATAATTTAGATTAAGAGGTGTTAATTAAAAAAGGTAAAAACTGTGGGTGGAACAGTAGGTCGCGTGTACAGTAATTGAGCTTGAACTGACCAACGGTATACAGTAAAATAGGACAAGACACCAGCTTAAACTGGTTTTGCAACCGTAAAATAAGAACTGTCGAAAGGCACTTGAAGCTCAACTATTAAATTAACCAGCTGCCTCACTGGTCGCTGAAATCAAAACAGCAAATAGTGTTATGACTTTTGTTTCATATTATTATCTACGAAGAATAATTTTAAGCAAATAGTTTGAAATTAAAACTGAGAATTCGAAACCAATAATCGATGATGATGATGACCACATAATCTATGATGATAACTCACATATTGATAAAGTGCTGCTTAATTTCAACAAACTGTTCCTTGTCTTAGCGGCTTCGTTAATGAGTTTCTGTCCCGCAATAATTACAATATGAGTACTGCATAGTGAATATATTAGAACAAAAACGGTTTGGAAAAATTCAAAAAACTTGTAAGGTTCCTGAAAAAAAAGCGTGTCACTATGAAAACTATAAAAAAAAAGGTTTGAAATGTAAAAATGTATGATGATATTTACGTTTGCAAGGAATATTTTAAATATTGTGTATGATGAAGAAATGTAATGAAATGACGATAAGCCCAATGAGAATATCATCTGAAACAAGAGAAAAATAAAAGTTATAAATAGGCAAGAAAATAAACTTCTTGCAACTGGTGACTTTGTTTGTTTCATTGACTATTTTGCTACCGGCTTCCGAAAGTAAAATTATTTTAGACTAGCTGATGCCCGCGGCTTCGCCTGCGTGGATACTGTAAAACAATCCTTGATGCGGATTATATATCATTCTAAAATTTCAGCTCGATTGGTGCAGAACTTTTTGAGTTTTTGAAGCGTACACAAACCAACATAACATTTTTATATAGATAGAAGATAGAAGATTTAAGGTACCTATTTTTTTCGAACTCATTTGTTTTTTGTTTTATGTTTATAATCCGAAGACGATCACAACCGCTCGTAGCTAAATAATAACAGCCGGACGGCTCGACCTGCAACGTTAAGTCGAACTTGCTAATGTCAGTTCCTGAATGGATGATGATTACATACGACGTTTCCTCCGTGACTCGGAAAGCACGTTAAGCCGTTGGTCCTATACCTGTGGCTGTCTGGTTTGCAATTGGGTTTTTGAATATTTTTTTTAGTTGTGACTCAGCAATAGTAAATAAAAAGATAGACAAAAGTAAAAAAATAGTGCAATATCTTGTACAAATGGCCGTTCCACGCGACAAGGGTAGAAAGTGCCCCACCAAAAACTTCTAAAGCGTGTAGCTACTCCATTTTTTTGATCGATTTTATTACTTTTTTTACACATCGTATTATTTCTTTTAGTTCTTTAAAATAACATAAAATTTTCGTAATTTTTTTGACTTTTTCAAATACCCAATTGTGGTCGCCTTAGCAATACTGTACAAATAGGTACTTTTACCTGAAAACTGAAGCAAGCCGATAGTTCCTTGCTGCAACCAACTAATAACATATAGTTTTTGGCCCATTCCTCTACTTGCTCATCTGTCAGAGGATTATTTACTTCCTTCCTTCCAACACAAATTTTCCTTTCTTGCTCATTATAATAATTTTGAAGATCAGCTACACGATTGTTTAAATGTTTCAACAAACGACGAACCATACTTATGTAAATGTAAAATATAACATGTTCAATAGAAAAACGTATTTCAGAAATTATTTCTGTAGTGAGTAGCATAACTAAGCTCAGGTAAAGGTTCTTTTTCAGAATAATAATTCTATAAATGATTCTTATAGGTAAAACACTTACTCCGCATATGCACAGTAATACAGTTGTGATAATAAAAATGTTCTTGAGTTTTCTTAGATAGTTTTTTGTCTGTTGTGTATGCACGCGTTGGTGCACAGCTATTAAGTTTTTAATAAATATTGTGTATGAACCTGAACTTAAAATACCAAAAACCAATGTAGTAAAAGTACTAAATAAATTCAAGTAATGAAATGTAAAATTATACCACGGAAATATACGACCTGAACGGGACACTGCAGCTCTATAAGTGCTATTAAATAAAATAGTTCCAGTAATAATTATTTCTAAAACAACCCGTATAATACGTGCTTTACGACGATTTATATCAGAACTGTAATTTCTGTAAACACCCATTACATTTTCTGCTTTTAATATCATTTCTAACACTATGTATTTCATTTTGTCGAGGAGGATTTACGTTCGAAGTCTGAGCAGAATTTTTAGTGAGTGGGTTGACTTTTCAATCAAAATTATTAAGAAAGTTGATAAGTAATAATTTAATTAAAGACAAAAAACCACGGTCATTGGTCGTTTGGTTTGGTAGATAAAAAATGATGGATAACCCTGAATGACAGCCGTTTGATTGATTTTGTAACTACAAACTTAAAATACAGTCCCAAGGTTATTTTCTCCGTTTATAGTCTTTTTAATCGGATGTGTTTTATAATAACAGTAACAAAAATATGTATTAAAAAAAATACATAATACAGTCAGTTAATTTTTATTTTTATAAAAATACGTCTGGGTTGTTTCAGGAGCTTGAGTTGTTTTGGAGCTTCCGCTTGTCATGTTATTTTATAGCTCAGGTAGTTATGGAAGTTGGCTTCAATTGAATTATTACGATGTTTTTTCTCACTACTTTCCGACTCGCGAGTCTAGTTGGCTAGAAGTCTAACAGTATAGAGGTCCATCATTTTAGCCGAAAGTCGTCCACATAACATAAATAAAAGCCTGTGAGTTAGGCAGAAATGTATCTAATAGTTCACCCACATTTTGCAAGTTATATCCTACTAGCTTTTGCCCGCGACTTCGTTCGCGTGGAATAGTGACTTCCGGCAGATTTTTGGTTTATCTCGCGAAAAAAAAAAAAAAACTATCCTATGTCCTTTCTCAAGTTCCAAACTATGTCTGTACCAAATTTCATCAAAATCCGTTCAGCCGTTTAGGCGTGAAAGAGTAACAGACAGACAGACAGACAGACAGAGTTACTTTCGCATTTATAATATTAGTATGGATTTAGTTGGGGGTGACGTTATCACCTTCAATCAAGCACTAATCCAGACTCCTTGGGGAATACTGAGTAATTCCTGATGAAAAACCGAGGACTTCATTTTCAGCAATCGAACTTATGACCACTCGACGAATGAGGCAGTCCGAAAGACGTCTACTGCCGGACATGTCACCCTATCCTGAGTTTTCTACATCCAATGACTTTTCATATAGGAGTTTACCCAACGGTCCTTAAGGAGCTGGTCACAGTTGAATTAACCTTTATTGAAAAATGTCTACTTCTTTAATAGGGGTGCAGAACGTACTTGGAAATGAAATGCAATCTGAAGGGGTCTTAATGTTTTTGTGTTCGCAGTTTTTCTTTAACTTAAACTAAAAGTTTGAGCTCAATGGGTTGGTAAAAATTAGAATGCAATTATTCTTCAATAATTTCTTTATTACGATGCTAAGTATTAACAATAACATTAAACAATATTATTACTGTTTCAAAAACAAGCCGTGCTAGTCTATCAATGATTTTCCGTGGATGGCTGGGTTGTGGATAGTTGGGGAAATGCTAGGCAGATGTTCACAATGTCAATAAGTGATGCTAATAATATAACTTAAAATTATTATATTCCATAAAAGCAAACAAGTATATAAAACTATTAGATGTTTGGATACGGAACGGCGAAGATTTACTTTTCAAACATCTAGACAATATAAAGTTTAGATCAGCATGCAGTACAACTTCAAATGTTTTAAGACATTTTAATTTACACTCACAAAAAGCAGATTTTCGTTTATGTTAATAAAATACAATATTATATTCTAATATAATTTATATAAAATATAAAAAAATTAAAAACAAGGAGTTGATTAGAATGAATAGTTAATTTCGATATATTACTATACAATGAATTGTAAATTATTTGCATTTTGTGATGATAAACATTGTAATTTTATATTATCAAACTTATTCGGCTAAAAAACACAGAATCCCTCAATTTACTAAATAATAAGGTCCTAGTTCGAACCAGGTATTCCATATACCTATGCACAAATGGATTCGGTGTTAATAAGAGACCCATTTAATATTTTAGGAAAACATCGATAAAAGTATTATTTTTTACAAGAGAGAAAACAATTGAAATTTTCACTTCATTTTTGTATTTATTTATCACACATAACACTATACAAAATCTTAAGATTACACATCCATTCATCATCTTTAATATTCATTTCATTTGCAAGTACTTGCTTGTTTTTGATTATTCTGTAATCTAATTTAAATGACATGATTTAATTGCAGTGCAACTATGATATAGCTAACAGACAATGAAAAAACTATCGGAATTAAATGCATTCCTTGGACTACTCTTCCAGTGTATTCGATTTTTATTGGATTAGCTTTTACGAGGAAATATAAATTCTTGACAGTTTTAATTTTCGGTGATGGATCTGAAAACAAATAAATATTTTATCTATACGTATGTGGCGACTAGCGACATCTATCGCAACACCTGTGGCGAAATTCCTACATCGCGCTATGAACATTATCCGTGACAAATGTCGGGCAGTTAGCCCGCCGGACACAACACCCGTCCGGTCGGAGGATCCTCCCTTTTCAATGGGGGATGAGGAGCTTTACACCCTGTTCCTCACACCCCCAAACTGGTGACCCCGAGCATGAACGTCAGCGCAGCCTTCGTGCAAGCACTTCATACGTCGTCATCACTTCCCCTTCGCCTTCGAGCAGCGAGTCATACCGTCAGCCAGCAGCCACGGCTTCATGGGGTATCCTGTCCACCAGCATGCAGCGGAAGCGCATTCCTGGACACCACCCCCAGCCTCATCAGCGACTTTGGCACAGCACACTGCACTTCGGCCGGTCAACAAGCAGAGACCCCCTTCTCTCCTGGTCGACGCAGCAGCCAGCCACTACGCAGCACTGCACACTCCGACTCACTGGAGCATACGCAGCATCACGGCAAGCACTGCATCACTCCGACTCACTGGAGCTAATATGCAGCATCACCCCGACTCACTGGGGCATCACCGCAGACAGTTCCGACTCACCGTGAACTATGCGGCATCCGGTTCCGACTCACTGGAACCTTCCACTGACTGACAAGCGCCAAGACTTAACCTGCTTTCGACCTCCGGTCTCGGAGGGGAGTGATGTGGCGACTAGCGACATCTATCGCAACACCTGCGTACTAACAACGATTGACAGAAATCCTACATCGCGCTATCAACTTTATCCGCGACATAAGCCTATATAGGAGTTCCCGACTTACAACTGTCGGGCAGTTAGCCCGCCGGACACAACACCCGTCCGGTCGGAGGATCCTCCCTTTTCAATGGGGGATGAGGAGCTTTACACCTTGTTCCTCTACTCCCCCAAACTGCAGCAGCCAGCCACTACGCAGCACTGCACACTCCGACTCACTGGAGCATACGCAGCATCACGGCAAGCACTGCATCACTCCGACTCACTGGAGCTAATATGCAGCATCACCCCGACTCACTGGGGCATCACCGCAGACAGTTCCGACTCACCGTGAACTATGCGGCATCCGGTTCCGACTCACTGGAACCTTCCACTGACTGACAAGCGCCAAGACTTAACCTGCTTTCGACCTCCGGTCTCGGAGGGGAGTGATGTGGCGACTAGCGACATCTATCGCAACACCTGCGTACTAACAACGATTGACAGAAATCCTACATCGCGCTATCAACTTTATCCGCGACATAAGCCTATATAGGAGTTCCCGACTTACAACTGTCGGGCAGTTAGCCCGCCGGACACAACACCCGTCCGGTCGGAGGATCCTCCCTTTTCTATGGGGGATGGCAGCAGCCAGCCACTACACAGCACTGCATCACTCCGACTCACTGGAGCTAATATGCAGCATCACCCCGACTCACTGGGGTATCACCGCAGACAGTTCCGACTCACCGAGAACTATGCGGCATCCGGTTCCGACTCACTGGAACCTTCCACTGGCTGGCAAGCGCCAAGACTTAACCTGCTTTCGACCTCCGGTCTCGGAGGGGAGTGATGTGGCGACTAGCGACATCTATCGCAACACCTGTGGCGAAATTCCTACATCGCGCTATGAACATTATCCGTGACAAATGTCGGGCAGTTAGCCCGCCGGACACAACACCCGTCCGGTCGGAGGATCCTCCCTTTTCAATGGGGGATGAGGAGCTTTACACCCTGTTCCTCATACCCCCAAACGTATAATAAAATCGCAGACGTTTCTGTACGTCACAGATTTCGGTGCAAGATTATAATTAAAATTTTGGCAATGGTTTTATATTGATACTTCAGCAATTAAGTTTTACAACACGTGAAGCGATATTTTTGTATTATTGAAAAGATAAATAGCTAACTATCTTAAATTCAGACCAATATTGCTACTATATACAGGCTGTCGTTTCCCACCCTCGTTAAATTCAAGGAGGTACAACGTACAAGTAATACGATTCACGACCCGAATAAATAAAATAATGAGCCAGTTTTTTTTTCTTATTAAAGAAAATCAGTAAGTGCGTACAGTAACCACCCATGTTAAAACGCAGACCGTCTGATTTTCGACACTATAACTGCGCTTTCACACACACAAAAGATGTTAATTTGATTAGTGGTATATAAAGGTAATAAAATCTGCAGCAATAAACAACGCTAATTACTCTGGAAACAAAGACTTAATCCTACTAGTGAAAATAAAACGAAATTTATACTATACTCAAAAAAAATATAAAAAAATATCTATAAACTGACCCAGAAAGCGCAGAATAACTTTCTAATTAAAAATTCCAAAAACAAATCTAAGACATCATAGCAAATAATAAATAGTACACAATCTATAAGATAACCCTTAATAAGAATAAAAAATAATAATTTAATATTAACTGACCCTAATGAAATAGCATTATCATTCAACGATTTCTCTATTGATCAGATCTCAGATCCACCCCTGAATACAACTAAAAATACTGTAAGAATAACGTATTATAACCCGCATTCTATTTTTGTGGACCCTGTTGTCCCTCAAGACATTGCAAGGGTGATCAAATCTTTGAAAAATAAGAAGAGTAATGGATATGACGGTATTTCGACAAACGTTATAAAATTTGTGAGTCCTATTATAGCTAAAGCCCTTAGCCACATTATTAACGCGAGTATATTTGCTGGTACATAATATACAGATAGCCTTAGAAACCACAATAGTAAAACCACTACATAAGAAGAACATTAAAGAAGAAATGGCAAATTAAAAACCAACAGTAAATTAATCCCCGTGCTCTCAAAAATCTTCGAAAAAGTAATTTACGAGTCGTTTTTTTAAATTTCTGACAAAATTTAATAAGAATAAAAATCGCCATTTATGACCTATTTAATAAAATCATGGTTAATGTCGATAAAAAAAAATACCAATCTGTGCCATTTTTACCGACGTGACCAAAGCTTTTGATTACGTGAACCATCAAACGCTTTTGGTCAAACTTGAAGATAGGAGTATAGGAGGGAATGCTCTGCGTCTAATAAAATCGTATCGAAGTGGTCGTCTCCAATATACAGAAATCTATAAAATATGCGTCAAATCAAAACGTGAGGTTGAATATTTATCTAGTCTTAGGAAAATTAAATATGGCGTTCCGCAGGGCAACATTCTAGGGTCATTACTATTCCTGCTGTATATAAATAATAATAATAATAATATTCCACAACTATCACACAACGCCATCTAGTCCCAAGCTAAGCAGAGCTTGTGTTATGGGTACTAGTCAACTGATAAACATACTTATATATTTCTAAATACATACATATTATAGATAAATTACACCCAGACACAGAACAAATGATCGTGCTCATCACACAAACATTTATCCTGGGTGGGAATCGAACCCACGACCTCCGGCATAGCAGTTAGGATCACTAACCACTAGACCAACAGGCCAGTCAAAATGATCAAATGATGTGCCCCGACACATCCCACACATGTGTGTTATTTGCTGATGACAGTACGATTGTAATAGACTGCCTCAACAAAGAGCTCTATGAAAGGGAAATAAATAATTCTCTAAAATTTATAATAAACTGACTCCACGAAAATAATCTTATCATAAAACTCAACAAAACAAATGAATATATAATAATGCAATTCTATCAAAAAATTCTTCCTTCAAACCTAAAAGTTAATTATATAGGACTAACTATTGATAGAGTTAACGTGGCAAAATTCCTGAGTATATTGATAGACAGTCAAATAAATTGGAAACCGCAGGCTGAAAAAGTTTGTAATAAGATTAAGCACGTCTGCATAATATGCTCTCTTCAATATGTCCAAGAAAGTCAACGATGATACTTTAATGGTTGCGTATTATGGTTTGTTGGTCTGTAGTAGCGTTGAAAATTGCAATGAAAGATTCCCGTTTCTTGCAATTGCCGTTGTATTTTTCAATGTAAGTTTCTTAAGTTTCAAGAACATTGGCCAGTGTAAATTTCACGTTTTTTTCGAATAATACGGTAAAAAACGGAAAATTACGGAAAGATTCGAAAAAAACAGGAATCTTTCATGTTTTAAATAAATTTCGCTATAATACGAGAACGGCTGGTCCGATTTGGGTAATGTTTGTTTTAAAATATAAGTGGCAGTCCAGGGAAGATTTGAACGGTGAGAAAGTAGGTGGATTGTAGGTAGGTGGGTGGTAGGTAGGTGGGTGGTAGGTAGGTGGGTGGGTGGTAGGTAGGTGGGTGGTAGGTAGGTGGGTGGTAGGTAGGTGGGTGTATTAGGTTATTAGACCAATGAAAGACATAATTTGAATATGAACGAATAATATTTAATTCAGTTCCTTCAGGAAGGTGTGTGTGTTCTACTGAGCTACACGCTACAGACTAAGCTATGGGGTCATGTGTTTACGTTATACGTTTTATTAAAGAACAAAGAGCTACTTATTCAAGTAGTATATACATTTTTGTTATTCCAACACGCCCCCTCAAAAATGAATCTATTTCTCAAAAAATAAAATTATTTACAAAACTAATTTCACACCTTCCTGTATCTGGGGTACAATTAAGTAACATGGTCCACCATTTAGTGCAAAGGATTAGGGAAACCCAGAAAAACCTAATCAGACCAATTCATAAGTATCTATATGCTTATATCTCAAAGTTATTCAATGACCTTAATCAGTCAATATTAACAATACTTATTTCTTTTACTTTTACATAGTAAATTACACCAATCCGAGCTTTTCCCTCATTTGGGTAAAACGCGCAGACGGTAATGATTTAGTTACGATGTCAGCCAACTGGTTACCTGTGGACACATAAATCATTTTAATACGATTTTTCTTCAGTCCTCCCTAGAGAAATGATATTTTATATCAATATGTTTCGATCTTTTGTGACTCGTGGGATTATTTGCAATACTTATACACCCATTATTATCCTCATAAATAGGAATAGCACTGGATGTCTCGATTTTTATGCTGTTCAATAATGATTTCAACCATAAAGCCTCTCTAACTGCTTCAAACAAAGCCATGTACTCAGCTTCCGTAGAAGAAACCGCCACAGTTAGTTGCCTCTTTGTATTCCAGCATATTGTGCTTTGTTTAAATAGTTTAAACAAATAACCCGTAGTACTTTTCCTGTCTACTTCGTCACCTCCCCAGTCAGAATCAACAAAGCCACTTATTATATCATCATTGTTACAGTTACTTCTTTCATAAGTTAACTTTAAATCAATTGACCCTTTTAGGTAACGTAATACCCTTATTAAATATGACCAAAGTGCATGATTGCTTTTGTTAGCAAACCTACTAAGGATGTTTACACTAAAGCTCAAGTCCGGACGAGTGCATACCATCAAGTACATTAGGCAACCAATGAGATTTTTACAAGGGGCCTTTGTTGTATTATCGCTATTGTTCAATGCGGCAAAGTCAACTTTATTTTCTAAAGGGGTTTTCATAGATTTACAATCTTTCATTTCAAACTTTTCTAAGACTGTATTTATGTAAATTTTCTGGTCTAATGTTACTTTGTTTTGATACCTGTTAACTTTAATTCCCAAGAAACAACTAATTTCTTTCAAGTCTACCATTTTGAACTTGTTCATTAAATAGCTTTTGAAACTGTTCATGGTATTTATATCAGCAGTTGAAATAACTAGATCATCGACATAAAGTACAACATAAATGTTTTTAAGAATGTCACCCGTATCCAGAAAGTATATGCATCGATCAGCTGATGAATATCGAAAACCTTTCTCAATTAAAGCTT
Organism: Diarsia mendica; assembly: GCA_949316265.1. Classification (NCBI taxonomy): domain Eukaryota; kingdom Metazoa; phylum Arthropoda; class Insecta; order Lepidoptera; family Noctuidae; genus Diarsia; species Diarsia mendica. The sequence goes on from OX438897.1 coordinate 20,599,054, forward strand.
GCTCAAACATTTGGAACCAACAGCGTGCAGACTGTTTTAATCCATATGATGCTTTATTTAATTTGCATATTATGTTACTTTTATTTGGAATTCCTTTAGGAGATTTCATGTATATTTCTTCCTTTAATATTCCATTCAAAAATGCAGTTTTGACATCCATGTGGTGAACTAGCAAATTATATTGATTTGCAAAAGCTTAATATGAATCTGAAACTAGTGATTCTTGCAACAGGTGCAAACGTTTCATTATAATCAGTCATATATTCCTGGCTAAAACCGCGAGCAACTAAACGCGCTTTATACTTTATGGGTTTTCCAAACTCATCATTTTTTACAGTAAACACCCATTTACAATCAATAATATTTCTGTTTTTAGGTAGCGGTACAAGTGTCCAGGTTTTACTTTCAGTAAGGGATTTAATTTCCTCATTAATAGCATTTATCCAGTTAACTTTGTCATCTCTGGATTTAATTTCATCATACGATGCAGGTATTGTACATGCCAAAGATTTAGCATACAATAAATATATCATCAGTTTCATCATAAGATGCAGTAGGCAAATTTTTAATCCGATCACTCGTTTTTCTTAGTGAGTTAATTTTGAGTCGAAGTCAATTTACCATCAAATGTAGAATTTTGTTGCATATCTGTTTCACTTACAGATTTATTAAGTGGCGAACTTAATGATACAGGTATATTTTCCGTTTGCTTACATATTTTCTTTCCGGTGTGATTTTCAGAGCCTCCGAAACTTTCGGCCAAAGCTCTCTCAGACTTTAACGGTCTGCTTGACAAGAAATTAATCTCATCAAATATCACATCCCTTGCTTTTACAAACTTTATATTTTCCGTTTGCTTACATATTTTCTTTACGGTGTGATTTTTAGAGTCTCCGAAACTTTCGGCCAAAACTCTCTCAGACTTTAACGGTCTGCTTGACAAGAAATTAATCTCATCAAATATCAAATCCCTTGCTTTTACAAACTTTTATATTTTCCGTTTGCTTACAGATTTTCTTTACGGTGCGATTTTCAGAGTTTCCGAAACTTTCGGCCAAAACTCTCTCAGACTTTAACGGTCTGCTTGACAAGAAATTAATCTCATCAAATATCACATCCCTTGCTTTTACAAACTTTTATATTTTCCGTTTGCTTACATATTTTCTTTACGGTGTGATTTTCAGTCTCCGAAACTTTCGGCCAAAACTCTCTCAGACTTTAACGGTCTGCTTGACAAGAAATTAATCTCATCAAATATCACATCCCTTGCTTTTACAAACTTTTCATCTATCACATCCCACACCTTATAACCATTCGGTTCATAACCAATCATTATTCCTTTTAATGATTTTTAATCAAACTTTGTTTTTCTGTTTTTATTCACATAATAAACAGTTGAACCAAAAACCTTTAAATACCTTAGTTGTGGCCTTTTATCATGCCACAATTCAAATGGTGTGTTATCATTTTCAGTGCTTTTGTGGGGCTTATTTAATCAAATAAGTCGCTGTCAACACAGCCTCCCCCCAGAACGTTTTGTCTAACTTGGCTCCAAAAACCAGTGTACGACCTCGCTCTGTTATTGAACTTTTCAATCTTTCTGCCATACCATTTAAAGCAGAAGTATGCGGCACTGTTAAGTGATAGCTTATACCTTTTCGCACACAAAACTCTTTCATTTCATTTGACAAATATTCACCGCCGTTATCACAATACAGATTGACTATTTTCGAATCAAAACGAGCCTCACACTTTGCCACTTATTCTTGAAACATAGCAAAAACATCTGATTTATGGGCAACTAAATAGGTTACACAGTAGTGAGTGTATTCATCGACAAATATCACAAAGTAGTTTTTACCGTCAAGTGTTGAAGGAGTGATTGGACCACACACATCAGAATGCACATTTAATAGAGGTCGTTTTATGTTTTTTGCCTTTGAATTATTAAATGGTAAGCATGCTTGTTTTCCGTATATACAAGCTTCACAAATTTTATCATTTGGTTTAACATGATTTATTTGCTCAATGTCATAAAACATTTGTTTGTTTTTTAATTCGACAAACTTTGATTTACTAATATGACCAAGTCTTTGATGCCATAACTCATAACTATTATTTACGACCTTATTCGATAAACAATCTGCATTAAAAGCACAATTTTCAAGCACATAATGAATGCCAATTAAATTGTTCAAAAACTCACCCGATGTTACCACCTTACCATCGTTATAGATTTGTACACCACCATCATTCCCAAAAACAACAGTCATTCCAGCTTGTTGCATTTTCTTTACTGAGAGCAAATTGTAGGGAATTTCAGAGCAGAAAAGAACATCCTGTATTGTTCCCTTCACACCCAAGTCGCTGGTTACTTGAAGGTTACCCTTTTTTGTTTCAGTGATAAAAGTCCCATTCTTTGCAATTGAGATGTTTATTGGCCTCTCAAGTTTTTCGAAGTTTTGTGCCAGATCTTCTCTATTAATTATATGATCTGTTCTCCCGAATCCAGAATAAATGTGATGTCATTTCGTTGATTCTCATAACTCCCGGTTCTGACGGTTTGGCCTTCTTTTATTGAAATTTCCATGAAAATGATGTTTCATTTTGTTGTTTTATGGTTTCTGCCTGAAGAACTTTTAAACTAGTATCGCGTCTTTCATTGATCAGTTTTATTTCATGATCTAGCAATCTGGTTTTTCACAAAGGTTAAGGTTAGATTATCCTCTGCCAGAGTTTCAATTGCAGTAACAACACCATCATAGCTTTTCGGTAAAGTTAGAAATAGGTGTGTGATTTTATCCACTTCTTCTAATTTTGCGCCAGCAGCCATTAATTCAATTAGCAAATCGTCGAATTCTTGAAAATGTTTCATCAATGAATTTTCCCCTTTCAACATTAAGTCAGTCATTTTCTCAGAGATAATTGAGTTGCTATGCTTTTTCTCTCGTAAATGGAATCCAGTTTTTTTGAAAACTTCTTTTGCAGAAATGTTACCACTTGTAAGTCCCAACAATGAATCGGATAGATATTCGATTATCGTGTTTTTAGCGATGCTCTGCTTTTTGTGCCACTCAGCGTCCAATTCAGTAGGAGTATCTTCATCGATCACCTTTAGCACTTCAAACTCATTTAAGAGATTCCGTATTCTAAGTTTCCAGATAACTGCCACAAAGTTCACACACAGGGCTCACGTCTCTTTCACTTTGCACAAAAAGTGTCTTTTAATTTATTTAAAAATTAATCTTTATTTATTTACTCCGAATCACTGGTTTTACTTTTTATAGTCCTTATGCCTGGGCCCATAACCTATTAGGTTATTAGACCAATGAAAGACATAATTTGAATATGAACGAATAATATTTAATTCAGTTCCTTCAGGAAGGTGTGTGTGTTCTACTGAGCTACACGCTACAGACTAAGCTATGGGGTCATGTGTTTACGTTATACGTTTTATTAAAGAACAAAGAGCTACTTATTCAAGTAGTATATACATTTTTGTTATTCCAACAGGGTGGTAGGTAGGTGGGTGGTAGGTAGGTGGGTGGTAGGTAGGTGGGTGGTAGGTAGGTGGGTGGTATGTAGGTAGGTGGGTGGTATGTAGGTAGGTGGGTGGTATGTAGGTAGGTGGGTGGTATGTAGGTAGGTGGGTGGGTGGTAGGTAGGTGGGTGGGTATGGGTACCCACCCGGTAGTAGTAACAAAGAACTTAAACTATGTTAGTAGGGCATTGATGTATTATAACCCTAGATGCACAGCCACGAACAAAACAAACAGTCGAAGCTGTCGCCAAACACTCACCAATACACGCACTACTACATAAGTAGTTATCGTTACACTATAAACATATTTTTTTGCAAATTCAACCTTACGCACATTCCTCAAAGTTGTTTTTACAATGCAGTTATAAAAAGCAATAATAATTTTACGACCGAAGTAAGCCGGTAGGACAAGGTATGGAGTGGAGACGAATAGGTACTTTTTATGTTTTTTTAATACTTAATTATTATTTTAACAGTTAGTTAAATTGTGTTTTAAACACATAATTTTACTTTTATCTAAGGGTAAATGTTTTTAGTTAGGATCTGACTGTGTTAGTGTACGTGTAGTCGTGTATAATCAATGAAACAAGTATTATCCATTCGAATCATTTATTTACATTTTTGGTTTAAAGGTATTAGTAGAACATTATTATCGAAACTAAGTAGTTATTAAGTTTAAGGTGTCAAAAACGAAGTCAAATTGACGACCTCTTCTTCTTTTGAAATCCAATTAAAAACTAATATAATATGTAACGTATACATAATTGTTAAAAACATAAAACAAAAAACTTATTGATTAAAAAAACACAAATAAACACAATAAAAAAAATCGACTCCATTCGATACGAACAGGGTCATTTGTATAATGCGACTAAAAGAAAAGACTTGTAATACATCGTTCTTACGCTAACAAAGCGACCATTGAAATATGCCGTATTATACTCGGACCGTTTAGTAAAGTTCTGAGAGAAATTAAATCAAAATCACATATTGCTTTCGATATTATGCCATAAATTGTAACGTTGTACGTTACCTTTTTAACTAATTAAAGCATACAAACTTAAATTCAACAATTAAAACAGTAATATCACTATTTGTTTACATTCAACTGTCAATGACAGAACCGCAGACGTCACAATACCACAGATAACATCTTGTAGTGCTGTGGTTTAGTAATGTTACTAAATTACATATGTTGCACTCGCGCATCTCTATGATCTGTGAGTGTGCGAGAATATCTTCCGTTTCATACGCATAATATGTCATCATCACACACGCGCCTCACTAGTTGCGAGTGAACGACCAACAGTAGTTCGTTCCCCACAGTGACATTAAATAGGGCGTGCGTCGCTGGCACGTTCCTTTTGGAATTTGGTGTCCGGCGCGGGCGCCGCGCCCCTAGGGGCGAGCGCTTGCGTCCGTAACACGTGCTTCCCTCTCGCCACCATTCGAGCGTAATGTTAGTACATTCATCTCAAGTATTTTGTCCGCCATCGGGCGTTAAAATCAGTGTCTACATAACCCCCATACTGGGTAAGTTTGAACAGCATAAACATGTGTGTATTTTTGTGTTTTCTAGCCTTGCAGGTTATCTAAGCATGCAGCCCTATATTCTCCGACTTTATGCTACGCTAATTATGTTGCCTTCAGCTAATATGCATTTTGACAGTGTTTCGATGACACGTCAAAATGTGCTATCATGTCTAAATTCTCATTTTCATCATGTAAACTCCGTCTGATTGTGACAATCCACCAGCACTTTCATTAGCGCACTGTTATTGCTGCTCGCTTTGCTTGGCTTGGTGTCGCAATCAGCGGGGTTGACCTTTGGTCATCTCGTGACACGCTGGACGTCATGTTCCAGGGTCCAAAGTTCCGGTTGGAGGAACTCCCACCAACTCTCTGAGCGCCTGCACAACAAGGGCCCGTATTGGTACCTGTCGTGCGCGCCATAGCGGACTTCCCACGTCGGCCATTCTTGCCACGTGGGCCTCGCCGAGCAGATCACCGGGTCGACGCGACCACCTGTCGGCCTTCACCCCTGATATCCAGCGTGGCACCTCGCTGCGGTCATCGCCACGCCAGCTAACAGGGCAGTAACGTGCACCCCACAGGAAAGCCTACTGAGTGTGTGATCAGTGAACGTACCCAATTCTCTTTTTAAATATATTTTTTATGTTGACCAGGGTTCGTGGTTTTATTATATAACCTGCGCCACGCAACCCCTTATCGTCACATTGGCGCCCAAAACGTGGTTTTACGGTCACACACTCTTTTAGGTTAACTTGTGGGTAATTTTTTTTTATGTTGGTGTATTTTTTGGTGGTTGTCCTTTTTTGTAAAACGTGTTGGTTGACAGCAACTAAGGTGTACGTAGTGTTACCTTAATATTTTTATTGGTAGGTTGTACCATCATTATAAAATTGTTAATTTTATTAATAAGAACGACTTCATCGTTCTTCTATAGTGGTAGTGCCAATAGTAACGGCTCGCCCCGGGGAGGTACCACGCTCATTCCTATTTCTTCCGGTAAGTGGCTCTGCTGTGAGCTGGTTGAAGGGATTGGGTTGCCGGGTTTTCAATTACTGGCTAATTTTTAGACATAACACCCTTGTCTACTTGTGACACAAACAGTGTTTATAATAATATTGCTCTTGTGTCCAATTTTTTAAAATTAACTTAGAATCAATTTTTTCACCTAGAATAAACAACATTGTAATTTTCTTAACAATTTTAATAATTGTATTTTAATATACAATAACATTTTAAACAAGCATTAAAACTTGTAAGTAAAACTTTTTACCCGAGTAACAATATTGTACTTTTAAATATTTCAACGGGGTAACTTATGTTGTGCAATGGACAATCCTTTTCTTCCAACTTATTATTGTAATAGTTTAATTGTAACTTAAAGTAACTTAGTACTTTTTTTTGCTTTTTGGTTGGTCATGTACTTCACATATTTGACTTAGTACACTCAGCATCAAAATAAGTTACACATTTTCAATACAAATATTTATTTTTGATTTTCAACTTGTTTTTTTTTTAAATGGCTAGTACTTCTTAGTAAGTACAGTCAGCAACATAGATTAGTTGCTATAAATTAATTGCAAATTTTTTTTTTTTTGGCAGTTTAGAACTCATACTTCATACTTTTGTTTTCCTTTATTGTCATGTCTCACATAGTTTGAGTACAGTCAGGAACATAAGTTATTGAACATTATTTGAGCTTTTATTTTAAACTGTTAATATAACTCAATACTTCATACTATTGTTTCTGTTATATTGTTATGTCTCCATATTGAGTACAGTCGGAAACAATAGTCATTGGACATATTTGAGATTTTATTTTTTATTGTTTTACCGTATTTATATATCGGTACTTCTTATAATTTTTGTCGTTAATTTACATATGGACTTAGTACAGTCAACAACAAAAATTTGTTAATGAAAAATTTTTTTTTTCTCATTTTTTTAATTACATCAGTAACGCGTACACATTAGTTGCACCTAGCATTACTTGTTGTTACTTGTTTGTTAACTTTTATTTTATTTGTCTCTAATATTTTTTTTTTAGGACAACAACCAAAACGTTACTTTAGTTTATTTTTTGTAACATTCGGAGTATTAGGGACTCCTTGTTTATTGCTGTTCAACACTTCCCAGTATTCCTGCGGTTATTTTTTTTTTATTCTTTCAATATTTTTTTAATAGGGTTTAATTTTAAACTCTTTTCACATTTTGTCACTGCATAGTACAGTGTATTTTTTTTAATTAGATTTCAATTTTTTAAATTTAATTTAAATTTTTGTCACTGCATAGTACAGTGCATATTTTATTAAGCCTCCCGCGGAGACACGCACGCTTGATGTTATCATCGGTGTCTTCACACGTGTCTTAATCCGCCATTCAATTGGGCTCTTATTCCTCCCCCCTCCCCGACGGTGACACGCACACTTGATGTCATCATCAGGGTCTTCACACGTGTCCTTATCCGTCACCTTATCGCCTCCTATTTCAGCCCCGATGGAGAACCACGCTCACTTGATTATATCATGTGCCTTACCCGTGGTCTCTCCGCCTTTAATCGGAACCTCTGAATTGGAGTAGTCGGCTAACCTTTTTCAGCCCCGATGGAGAACCACGCTCACCTGATTTTATCTTGTGCCTTACCCGTGGTCTCTCCGCCTTTAATCGGAACCTCTGAATTGGTAGTCGTCTAACTCGGTACGTTATTAGGTACCTTTTAATATTGAGCGGTTTGCAACTCATTAAATAAGCCTATGCAGGAGCGGGTGGATACTCCTTAAATAAGCCTACATCCAGTTTTTTCCCTTTCTTTAACTTGATATTATAAACCCAGTAGACTTCTCTTACTTTCTTTTTGCCTTCTGTTTTGCGCGAGTACCAAGTCGAATACAGACATGGAACTCTTACATACTTGTTAGGTTGCGGACTCACCTCATGTTAAGGTGGTCTGCTAGTTTTGTTTGGATATGAGATATGATGGATGAATGATGAAGAATAAAAGGGTCGTAATTCAGATAGAGGTATAATAGAGGTAAAGGATTTTTACTGAGGTAAAAACCCTCACCAAGTGGCGGGGTACTGTAACGTTGTACGTTACCTTTTTAACTAATTAAAGCATACAAACTTAAATTCAACAATTAAAACAGTAATATCACTATTTGTTTACATTCAACTGTCAATGACAGAACCGCAGACGTCACAATACCACAGATAACATCTTGTAGTGCTGTGGTTTAGTAATGTTACTAAATTACATATGTTGCACTCGCGCATCTCTATGATCTGTGAGTGTGCGAGAATATCTTCCGTTTCATACGCATAATATGTCATCATCACGCACGCGCCTCACTAGTTGCGAGTGAACGACCAACAGTAGTTCGTTCCCCACAGTGACATTAAATAGGGCGTGCGTCGCTGGCACGTTCCTTTTGGAATTTGGTGTCCGGCGCGGGCGCCGCGCCCCTAGGGGCGAGCGCTTGCGTCCGTAACACGTGCTTCCCTCTCGCCACCATTCGAGCGTAATGTTAGTACATTCATCTCAAGTATTTTGTCCGCCATCGGGCGTTAAAATCAGTGTCTACATAACCCCCATACTGGGTAAGTTTGAACAGCATAAACATGTGTGTATTTTTGTGTTTTCTAGCCTTGCAGGTTATCTAAGCATGCAGCCCTATATTCTCCGACTTTATGCTACGCTAATTATGTTGCCTTCAGCTAATATGCATTTTGACAGTGTTTCGATGACACGTCAAAATGTGCTATCATGTCTAAATTCTCATTTTCATCATGTAAACTCCGTCTGATTGTGACAATCCACCAGCACTTTCATTAGCGCACTGTTATTGCTGCTCGCTTTGCTTGGCTTGGTGTCGCAATCAGCGGGGTTGACCTTTGGTCATCTCGTGACACGCTGGACGTCATGTTCCAGGGTCCAAAGTTCCGGTTGGAGGAACTCCCACCAACTCTCTGAGCGCCTGCACAACAAGGGCCCGTATTGGTACCTGTCGTGCGCGCCATAGCGGACTTCCCACGTCGGCCATTCTTGCCACGTGGGCCTCGCCGAGCAGATCACCGGGTCGACGCGACCACCTGTCGGCCTTCACCCCTGATATCCAGCGTGGCACCTCGCTGCGGTCATCGCCACGCCAGCTAACAGGGCAGTAACGTGCACCCCACAGGAAAGCCTACTGAGTGTGTGATCAGTGAACGTACCCAATTCTCTTTTTAAATATATTTTTATGTTGACCAGGGTTCGTGGTTTTATTATATAACCTGCGCCACGCAACCCCTTATCGTCACAAAATACAACAAAAATAAATCAATAAACATTTTTACTTACCGAAAATACGATATCCCATCCTTTTTTGTTGTCTTTGACGCTGTATTTTTACAATTTCTCAGTGAACACTTCGGCATTTTGTACGACCGTGCAGAGACGCGAGCGACGCGAGACTATTTGAAATGAGTTCACGATTTGTAATGTTGCACTCATTCTAAGCGGACGGTTTTGAGACGCGCAGTGTGTATCTTGGGTTTTTATTAATCAATGTAGTAGGGTTAAAAATACATATAAAAAAATGTTAGTAGTACAATAATTCGTACGTACTGTGAATTTTTCACTGCAACTTTCGTAAAATACGAAAAAAGTGAAAATTTCAAAGCAACATTCGAAAGATTCCCGTATTTTTCCGTAAGATTCGTACTGTGAATTTTTCACTGCAACTTTCGTAAAATACGGAAAAAAACGAGCATTTGTATTTTACCGGGTAAAAAACAAATTGAAACTTTCGAAATTTTCAACGCTAGTCTGTAGTGATCTTTAAGGCTCTGCCAGGAAAGTAGAGCTGTGAACTTAAATTTGCAGAAGTTAAAAAAAAGAAACAACCGACTTCAAAAACAACAAAAAGTGAAAAATAAACTTCAGAAGAAAAATCAGCCTCTGAAGTCGGTGACATTTGTTTGTTTGATTTCGTTTTTCATGCAAACGACTTCAGAAGCTGATTTTTTTATTTTTAGTTGTAATATCCTAGACAAATATTTACTATGCATCTAACATTCAACCAAGAAACCCAACCCTTAACCTTCAAGATTCCCTTATTATTGCTATCAACTCCTAACCGTTGAGGAGTAGTACCTTCCATCAATATTAGTGTAACATTGTTAGAATACATAAATATGAAATAGTGATCTAAATATCGCATATAGGAACGTAGCAATTTTACAAACCATATATGGTTTAATGGTACGAAATTAATGTGAAACTATGTTAAGACTGTATGTTTTAAATAAATAATAATTATAATACTACCTGACCAATTTATATAATTTAAAATGAAAAAAAAAAAAACTAACTACAAACTGTTACTTTGAATGAGCGTCCATGATTGACTACGCCATGTAAACCTAAGACCCTGTGATCAAGCGTGGTATTTTGAATAACCCCCCCCCCCCCCCCCCAGAACGGGTTACGTAGTATGTGTATGTTCCCTTTATATCTTGAATAATAAATAGTATCAACTCCGTTATAGCAGTTTAAACCCGACACAAAGCAGTGTATATACTAGACAGCTCTTGATTTTTCAGCTCTTGATCTATATTACTTATCGAGACCAGGTATCAAAATTTGAATTGGTGTTAATGTATTTTATGGCAATCTCATGAATTTTGACGAAGATACAAAACTACACCTTTTGTACATATTTCAAAACTTATTGTATAAATTTAAATTGATGAAATACTTACATAAGGATAATATTGTGTTGTTTAATTTCATCAAAGTTTTTCTTGTCTTTGCACTTTCGTTAGTGAGTTTCTGTCCCGCAAAAAGAACTAAATGGGTACTACATATTGAAAATACTAGCATAAAAATTGTTTGAAAAGCTCCAAAATATTTGTATGGTTTCTGAAAAAAAGGTGTAAATTTGAAATCATTTGGAACGCTACAGGTCTACCGTTTAATTGAGACGGTGCGTTTGGTAGAGCTGCGCGTTCAGGAGGACATCTGACGGCTATCAGCAGGCGTGAGAAAAGCGACACTAGGCCCTTCCCGCCCTGCGTATCTAACTCAGCAACTGATTCTATTAAACGGTAGATTATAGACCTGTATTTTTTTGTCGATATTTACATTTGAAAGGAATACTTCAAATATTGTGTATGATGAAGAAATGTATTGAATTGACGATAGCCCCAGTGCAAATATCATCTGCAACATGAAAAAAACTGGTATTAACAAAGAGTTAAAAAATATACATATTCATAACTGTGCTTTAAATCGTGGTAATTGCAATTGTGCGTTTACCTGAAAACTGAAGCATGCCGTTAGTTCCTTGCTGCAATCAACCAATAATAAGTAGTTTGTTGCCCATTCTTCCACTCGTTCATTCGTCAGAGGATCATTTCCTTCCCTCCTCCCAACACGAGTTTTTCTTTCTTCCTCATCATAATAGTTTTGAACATCCGATACATAATTGTTCAAACGTTCCAATAAACAATGAACTGTACTTATGTAAATGTAAAATATAACATGTTCAATAGAAAAACGCAGTTCAGAAAATATTTCTAATGTGAGTAGTAAAAATAAACTCGTGGTAAGCTGCCTGTTTTGAACAAGAAGTCTATAAAAGATCCTCATAGGTAAAACACTTACTCCATATAAGCACAATACAAAAGTCGTGAAAATAAAAAAGTTCTTCAATTTTCTCGAGTAAGTTTTTGTTGGATCAACATCAATACTTTTGAGCAAGGTTACCAAATTTTTAATAAAATTGCTGAATGATCCCGAACTAAGAATAGCACAAATCAGGATAGTGCAAGTACTAAAGAAATTCAAGAAATGAAATGTTAGTATGCTAAACGGTACGTGAGGACCAGATTGTGATTGTGAAGCTATATAAGTGCTAATTAATAATAATATACCAGAAATAAGTATTTCCGAAACGACCCGTATAATTCGTATTTTACGATAATTCATTTCAGTACTATAATTTCTGTAAACACCCATTACATTTTCTGCTTTTTTTAAAATTTCTAACACTGTGTATTTCATTTTGTCGGAAAGAGGATTGACGTTTGAAGTCTGAGCAGGATTTCTAATGAATGGGTTGACTATTGAATATTCATTATAAAGAAAATTGATCAGTAATTGAATAAAAAAAATACTGTTATTTGTAGTTCCGGCTTGGAAGATAAATAGTGATTGATAACTCTGAATGACAGCCATTTGATTGATTTTGTAACATGAAAATAATGTAAGAACATCAACCATCATAATTATATAGTAAAATGATTAGTGGGTTAAAAAAGTCAAACTTTCAAAAAAGCATAATTATCATATTATAGAATGTTTTCTACCAATTTTTGGGAATTCATGGAACTGTAGTTTAAATATAATAGTATTCGATTAAACTATCAGGAGTAACTGCATAAATAAATGATAATGATAAAGGCTATCTCGAGTTGCTGCTCGGTATTTTATTTTTTGACTGTTGGTACATAAAACACTCTACCTTTAACTGCTGACTTGGTGGCCTTTCAGGCTTTTAGAAAGTGAAATTTTAGAATTACTCCCTCCTCTCATGCACTACATACTTTTTTTTAACTTCTTTTTCTTCTAATATAATACTTCCGAGTTTAGTGTAGAGGCTTTCAACGGTTTTGCATATGTTTGTACGCTCAATTTCAGTAAATAAATTTTGTTTGTCGTGTGCCTCTCAGACCGCACCTCAGTATTTACGTAACTTTTTGTAAATACTTTCGATTTAGTTATCGTCTTTTTGGCATACGTTTGAAAACGGTTACAATATGAGAGCCCAGTACATCGTCCGGGACAAAACAACTCTCGGTTAATGAAAAAACAACATGTAGCGATAGAATAACCGTAGTGCCAGAAAACAGCAATTTTGAGACAGCCGTGACGGCGGGGATACATCGTGAAGACTCCAGGCAGCGGTTCAAAAACTCGAGATATTGATGACACTTTTTTACCGGAGCTTCATGACGAAAAGTCAAAGGAAATCTACACATAAAGCTACAGCTATGTTTTTAGATAATTATAATTATGCCTTCAATGTGCAAAGTAAACCCCAGACTGTGTGCAATTCGCACGCAATAATTGATGTCTGTAACTTTTTGTTCCTATAGAATTATATTTTTACTGATATGCAATTTGCTAGAAAGATTATTTAAAATTAAGATTAATTAATTGTTTTTTTTCATAATTTTAATAAAAACTTTGTGATTTACGATCTTATGTGGATTATCCCATACACCAATAAGTGTTTTCTAAACTTATTATGCTAAAATTATTTTATTTAAATACATCTTTCTAGCTCATTATTAAACACTAAACCCTAAAAACCTAAAGATTTTTTTTTATAAAAGAACATACTTAGGTATAAGTAGGTGTCAATGATGATTAAAAAAAAAAGATTATTTATTTATTTATTACTTCATGCACAAACGTGGTACATATGCGGACTTAATGCCACAAGGCATTCTCTACCAGTCAACCTTAGGGTTAGGGATTATTGTCACTAACCAAGCCCAAATTATGAATCCGTGGGTGTTACTGAGAAATTCCTGTAACAATAACCTAGGACCTTCCTTAGCAGTCCAATTGGTGTGTCAAAGCCCAAATGCCGATTTATACAATTATTTAAACCTGTGACTTTTGGGCGTTAAAAGAATAATAATTTTTCTTCTTATCAGCATCTTTGTCTTAAAACTTTGTTCATAATTATAATATTTTTCAGTTCAATGAATTGGTGCAAATTAAAACACAAAATAAAATTCATTACATTAATTATTTTATTTATTACGATAATAAATTAAATTTCACAAAAGCAGTGATTCAAAAACATTTGTAGAGCTCGTGGCTAAATAATAACAGCCGCTCGGTTCGATAATCAGGTAGGTATCCATAATATTTCGTTTGTCTTGTCTGTCATTTTTTTTTTTAAAGTAAAACTTTGCACCACACTAGGAATTTCTCCTGTATCGTGGGTGCGTTCACAAACATTTAAATTCACATACACAAATACCCAGACCCGGAACAACTATCTGTAGGCCATACAAATATTTGTTCCGTGCGGGGATCGAACCCGCGACACACAGCGCAGCAGTCCAATCGCTCAGCCACTGCGCCAACCGTGTCGTCATTTGTAGTCGTTAAGGGTAGGTATTGGCCAGAAAGTCTGACAACCAAACTTACTTCTTCATCTTACCAAACGGTATCTTACTGGCTTGTAAAAGTCAGATAGGCAGTCACTCCATGTGAAATACAGGCATTTAACTGCACCCGGTTAGACTGGAAGCCATCTCAAACATATTTGGGGAAAGGCAAGCCAGATGAATATAAAGATTGCAAATAAGGACTTGATTACAATTATATATACATTCTATACCATGAATTGTAAATTAGATTCATCCTAATCCTAATCCTAATCCTAACTAATATTATAAATGCGAAAGTAACTCTGTCTGTCTGTCTTTCTGTCTGTCTGTCTTTGCTTCACGCCTAAACTACTGAACCGATTTGTGTGAAATTTGGTACAGACATAGTTTGGAACTTGAGAAAGGACATAGGATAGTTTTTTTTTTCCCGAGATAAACCAAAAATCTGCCGGAAGTCACTATTCCACGCGAACGAAGTCGCGGGCAAAAGCTAGTTACTTTATAAACATTACATAATGAATGTAAGTTATTTAACCAAATAACACATAATCCATCAATTTATTAATTCACAAATCAGTGGCCCTTCTTCAAATCAGGTAAAATTCTATTCTGTGCACTCAATAATGTGCACACAAAAAGTATTTGACATTGTGCATATACGGCTTCGGTGTTTAATTAAATTGGTGAATTCCTAACAATAAGTGCTTTACAAATTAGTTTTTTTTTAAATCTTTATAGGGTGTAAAAGTACCCTTAACGCAAATGAAGGGTTCTTGTTTCCCCCACCACTGCGATATTTTTTTTGTTTTAGACCATACCTGGGAACCCCCTAGTTACGGAGAAATTGGGGGTCAAACTTCTAAATTTTTCACAGCTGTTTTTGTAAATACTAGTTTTTCAGGTTATAACTTTACTTAAATTACCTCCATGACCCGTTTATTATTCAAAGCATCCACTAGCACAATGTTTTAAGAGTGCTACTTTGAGTTTTACCGTAAAATGTAATTTAAGACCCCAAAAAAAGTCTTTTACCAGCAATTTTTTTTTGCGTAGGGGTACATAGTTTGATGTACAGAATGCTTAGTTGACGACTGTAGAACCATTTATTTACCACACATAGACAATAATAAAATCTTAAGACTACCTATGCAAGTATTATCTCTAGTCGAACCGAGTATTTTCCGGGAATTTACATTATATTTCATTCATTCGTGCTTGCTTGTTTTCCATTCAATTTGCTGATTTTTTGGTGTAAACCTATTTAAATGACATGGTTTAGTTGCAGTGCAACTATGATATAGCTGATAGACAAGGATAAAACTGTTGGGATTAAATACATTCCCTGGACTACTCCACCAGTGTATTCTATCTTTATTGGATTAGCTTTGACGAGGAAAGATAAATTCTTGATAGTCTTCGTTGTTGGTGTTGGATCTGGAAATAAAATAATAAGTTATATTATTATTTAAGTGTTCTTAACAACAAAATTATCCATTGATTGCTTAAAACGCTCATAACACAAGCAGCTGTCAATAGTTCATGCCAACGTGCATGTTCCCGACATTTTCATTGCCGCATTACAGTTTTTCGTAAGTTATTCCAATTTATGCAATGTTAGACTACAAAAACTATAGAAAAAAATCATTCCGTTATGAAATTGATTATGCTTTAAATTCCGCAATTAAAAAAAAAAAAATGTGTGAGTGGGCGTGTGTATGTGTGAATGAGTGTGGAGGTGTGTTGGAGTGTGTGTGTGTTGGAGTGTGAGTATGTGTGTGTCTGTGTCAGTATGCATGACGCTCAACCCAGAGTCGCCAAAATGTCTTCAACGACATCATAATTAAGTGTGAAGAGCCATTCAGTTAATGTCTTCTCTTCTTACACTCGTGCAGCTGCATAGGGTAAATGTTAAGTACGCGATTTACTTTATTATAGACGCGTGGGGCTTGAGTTACATTTTGACGACTAGCAAAAATTGAACGTGTTGAGTATGTAGGGGCTACTATGACTAAAGGCTAAAGGGTATGCTATGCTAAAGGCTGTGGCTAAAGGGTAGAATTTTGTGATATCTTAGTACCATGTGTAGTATGTGGAGTTTTCTAACGGAGAGCAGCTTAGAGATTGCGTATAGAGTTTCAGTAGGGAACCTTACAGTACCTACATGACCTTAATCAAGGATCTCTGTGCCCTCTCTAGATCTATATCTATCTATATTATTATTATTTATAGCGTTGGGTAGGCTATTTTGGGGTGGTCTGAAACACTGCTTGATAGTTTTATAACAGTTTATTGTCTAATAAACACAGTTACACAAGTCGAACAAGACAATCACACAGAAATTACAACAGGCGCAAGCGCGGGGAAATCGTGTCACCACGCGGCGCCGTCTCGTAGAGCACTGGTTCGAAGCGCGCGCATTGGCGCGTACTACTCTCGCGCGCCCTCTATCGTGGCGGCAAGAAACAACTGCCGGGGCTGCCAACTACACGATACTACCTACGATGTATCTATGGCCGTATCTATGGTCTCACGCTATACACTCCCCCTCGAGTCGTGAGAACGCCCTCGCTCACGAACTCGCAAAACATACAAACTAACAAACGGGACAAACGTGCTTTCGTGGACGTCCTCTGGTTCTTTTCGGAACCACGGGACGAGGAGGCGAGTCACCGCGGGAATGAAAACGCGTGAGCTCGGATACATGAAATTTGCCTAAAATACCCTCAGGCTTATCTAAATCTGCCAGGCAGTAGGCTGTAGGACTAACCCTTTTAGCAATCACATATGGACCATCCCTTTTCGGAATGAACTTAGCAGATATATTCTTAGCTGCATTACTAAGGACATGAGACTTTAAGAGCACCTGATCTCCAATCTCGAAAACTTCGGCAGGCTTCTTAGACTTGTCTGCACATTCCTTGCGACGATCCTGCTGAGCTTCAATTCTTTCTCTTACAGAAACTAGACTATTAATAAAACTCTCCAAATAGGGCGTAATCTGAGGAACAAAATTGTCCTTATTAAGAATCGACCTAATGTCATGCTGCACGTCGAGTGGCGAACGAAGCTCCCTAGCAAACATGAGGTAAGCTGGAGACGCACTCGTAGTTTGACACACCGACGAGTTCACGGTGAACCTTATTGCGGGAAGGTGCTGTGGCCATGACGAGTGGTTGGTATCAACTAGACGTGACAACTGAAACTTCAAATCCCTATTTTTACGTTCAGCTGGATTAGCTGACGGGTGATATAAAGGTAACAACTCTTGACCTATACCTAAAATAAACATACATTGCTGCATAACTGCTGAAACGAACTGAACGCCATTGTCCGATACAATGCGTCGAGGAAAACCATAACGAAGAAAATATTCCTCAATTAACGTACGTGCGCACACCTCCGAGGTTGCCTCCTTCAAGGCGTACAGCTCGGTCCAACGGGTCGCTGTGTCTTCAACCAACAATATCCATTTCTCATTATTGTCTCCCTTAGGAAGCGGGCCGAACAGATCTATGGCCAACACTTCGCCCCTTTGGTTTAAAACAGGAGTCTGTAAGAGACCCGATGGCTTCGTGTTTGAAGACTTATACTTTTGACAGGTGGTGCAGGTCTTGATGTAGTCTGTGATGATCCTGCGCATACCTGGGAAATAAAAACCATGAGCGACCCTACTGTACGTTCTATCGACTCCATGATGACCGCCTATGTCGGAGTCGTGACACTCCTTTAAAATTTGTGAGCGGAGGGAAGCTGGAACTACCAGCTGCGGCTCTTCACTATCCACATCAGGATTATACCTATATAACACGCTTTGCTGCAAGAAATAGCCTCTTTCTGACCAACGCTTAACTCCTATAGACTCAGCATCAGATGTATCTTCCAGATCACTAATAATTTTCTTTAGTTCCAGGTCATCGAGCTGCGCACGCCGGAGATCAGCTGGACTTCTAGCAGGTAAGTCTACGACCACAGAACAAATTCCACACTGACTTTTCTCTTCTCCTTTATAGGTTGACGCCTGCAAAGAAGGAGCTTATGCGGGCAGAGCTCGATAAGATGTTGGCTGACGGTAGACGGTGACAAGTCGAACAAGACAATCACACAGAAATTACAACAGGCGCAAGCGCGGGGAAATCGTGTCACCACGCGGCGCCGTCTCGTAGAGCACTGGTTCGAAGCGCGCGCATTGGCGCGTACTACTCTCGCGCGCCCTCTATCGTGGCGGCAAGAAACAACTGCCGGGGCTGCCAACTACACGATACTACCTACGATGTATCTATGGCCGTATCTATGGTCTCACGCTATATATTATTATTATCTATAAAATACGACTTAGCTGCTCCATCCCATACCGAGATACATTATATGATAACAGATTGGGCCAGTGCGATATAATTATACATCACAATACCGTACAGAAACGAAACGTTTTTTTATACTTATATTTTTCAAGTGTGTGTAATTTTAATGATATTAATGGTATTCTTAAAAAGATACCTAAAACCAGTCACTTATCATTATCTATTAAGAATCATATCATAGAATTATATCTAACTAGCTTTTGCCCGCGACTTCGTTCGCGTGGAATAGTGACTTCCGGTAGATTTTTGGTTTATCTCGCGAAAAAAAAAAAAAAACTATCCTATGTCCTTTCTCAAGTTCCAAACTATGTCTGTACCAAATTTCATCAAAATCCGTTCAGCCGTTTAGGCGTGAAAGAGTAACAGACAGACAGACAGAGTTACTTTCGCATTTATAATATTAGTATGGATATACAAGTTTGTTAATGATATAATTAATACGATATGAAAGAGAGGAGTCTCCAAAAAAAGGAAACTCCAATCACTAGTTTGTAAGAAAAAACTTGGCAAAAACAATAAATAAATATTATTATAAAAAACAAATATTATTACAAATATTAATAAAATTAAGTGAAATACAAATAAACATGTTTCAAAACCTATTATTGAAAATGACGAAATACTTACATAATGATAGTGTGATGTTTAATTTCATCAAACTTTTCTTTGTCTTAGCACTTTCGTTAATGAGTTTCTGTCCCCCAAAAAGTACTAAATTGGTAGTACATATTGAAAATACCAACGTAAAAATTGTTTGTAAAGCTCCAAAATATTTGTATGGTTTCTGAAAAAAAGGTGGCAATTCGAAAACATTTGGAATGATACTAGTCTACCATTTAATTGACAAGGTGCCTGCGTAGAGCGGGAGACGTAAAGACGCCTGTCAGAAGGCGTATGACCGAGGGGTCTACCCTTTAGTATACGGGCACGAATTTGGAGACGGCCGAGCGATGGCGACGCGATGCGACGGCGATGTACACAAAAGCATTGCACAGTTTAGAAGAAACGGGCGGGTGGAGTAAGGCGATCGAGCGATCGCCCCGCTGCCGCCATCGCTCGGCCATCGCAAGATTCGTGCACGCAGACTTATAAGAGAATTTTTTAAACCTAACTACATAACTTCGGATAGCATAATCTTCATTTCTCAGAAATTCGTTTGTTCGTGATATTAAAAATTCATAATTCTGTAAGTCAGAAACATCTTTCTTAATAATCAAAAAGTAGAACGATCATATCGCAGAAAATTCACAGTCAGAATTTTGTCTTTTGGCAAACATTTCATATTCAAAATAATTGAAAGACTCATGTGTATGTATGAGTTGATTGTTTTTTTTTTATTATAAATGGGCTTGCTCTTGACATCAATCTTGCCCTAAGGGCAGAGATGATGTCGACGATCGAACGAGCTTACCCAGTAGAAGCCTGTTTACTCGCGACTTAAACAGATTAGGGTTATATGAACTCGGAAAAACCGACGCAGGCAGGGAATTCCACTCCTTGGCTGTGCGCATAATAAAGGACCCAGCAAAGCGCTTCGTTCGAATGTGTGGAATGTCGACTAGGTATCGGTGATACCCTGCAGTACGTCTAGTCTCCCGATGGAAGAAGGGAGATGGTGGGATCAGCTCGTGGAGCTCTTGCGCACACTCTCCGAAGTACAGTCTGTAGAAGACCGACAGACATGCGACTTTGCGACGGTGGGCCAGGCTATGTAGCTTGATAACCAGCTTATCGTCACCAATTAGCCTCCTGGCTCTGCGCTCTACAGAGTCAAGTGTGGCAAGCTGGTATTGTAAATTAAAAACCACATAATTATTTATGGTTTTTTTTTAATTCCTTGTAAGAAGCATGCAAGCAAGCATGGTTTCTATCATGGTTATAATGCTGCGGGCCTCCGGAGATGATGCAGAGTATGTTATGCCAAATAAATTTCGGAACATCAAAATTCTGCCAGATGAGAGATGAAACCCTCAAGCTTAAGCTGTTCTAAATTATTACAAATTACCCTACACTCATAGAAAAAATATTTTAAGTAAATTGTTGGTACCTTTATTTTTTTTCTGTTGTTAAAACTGTACGTTAGATAAACCTAGTTTTAATATTTCTCATGTAAGTGAATTTATTCTTATGGGAAATAAAGATATCTCAAACCCGAAACCCAACACTGAGTTTTGCGACACTACATAACACCCCTCCCGTCCTGCGTATCTGCTTTGGAAACCGAATCTATTAAACGGCAGAGAAACCTGTCATGACTTGTATTTTTTTGTCGATATTTACATTTTTAAGGAATACTTCAAATATTGTGTATAGTGAAGAAATGTATTGAACTGTCGATAGGCCCAGTGAAAATATCATCTGTAACAAAAAAAAAACTGTCATAAATTGGGAAGAAAATAGGTTATCTCACTAAAAACATAACTTGTAAAAACCAAGTCTCGCAAATCAGTTCTTCTACTTGATTTAATAATAATATTAATATTGATGCGGTCACTCTAAGAAGTTCTTAAGTTAGCTAATTACGTAATAAAGATTGTTATTCCTTATTATTATATTTCAGGTACTTATTTCTATAGCCGATTACAATAATTCCGCACACCAAAACAGTCACTCTCTACGAAAACAACTGCAGTTGCGGAATCATTGTGTCGTTTTCGGAATTGTACTTAAAATGGCTGCGTCCTTCACAATTGTAAGTTTACCTGAAAACTGAAGCAAGCCGTTAACTTCTTGCTGCAATCAACTAATAACATATAGTTTGTTGCCCATTCATCTACTCGTTCATCCGTCAGAGGATTATTTCCTTCAATCCTCCCAACACGAGTCTTTCCTTCTTGCTCATCATAATAGTGTTGAATATCCGATACATAGGCGTTCAAACGTTTCAACAAAGAATGAATTGTACTTATGTAAATGTAAAATATAACATGTTCAATAGAAAAACGTAGTTCGGAAAATATTTCTGATGTGAGTAGTAAAACTAAGCCAGGGGATACTTGCATGTTCTTTCGAGTAAGAATTCTATATATGATTCTTATAGGTAAAGCACTAACTCCACAGAAGCACAGTACTATGGTTGCAGAAATAAAAAAGTTCTTCAATTTTCTTGAATATTTTTTTGTCGGATCTGCATCGATGCTTTTGTACACAGTTACCAAATTTTTAATAAAAATGGTATATGAACCCGAACTTAGAATGGCACAAATCATTATAGTGCAAGTACTCAAGTAAGTCAAGAAATGGTATGTGAACATACTAAATAATAACATGTGACCAGATTGTGATGATAAAGCTGAATAACTGCTATTTAGTAATGATATCCCAGTAAAAAGTATTTCCAAAATCACCCGTAATAAACGTATTTTACGATAGTTCATTTCAGTATTATAATTTCTGTAAACACCCATTATATTTTCTGCTTTTATCAACATTTCTAACACTATGCATTTCATTTCGTCGCTAAAAAGATTTACGTTCGAAGTCTGAGTAGGATTTCAAGTGAGTGGATAGATTTTTCAATCCATTTAATAAAGAAAATCAAAAAGTAATTGAATTAAAGAAAAAACAACACTAGTATTGGTAATTAGGTCGTAGTAGATAAATAGTGATTGATGCTTGAATGCCAGCTACTTTATTGATTTTGTAACTTATGGAGTAACAACGTGAAAAAAGATAATATAAAGTATCAAAATATTCTTATTAAATTAATTTGGGGTTACTATAATAGACACACCTTTTTGATAAACATATTTATAATATTTTTATATCAGATCTGTATACCCGAGATTTAAAAGTTGTAGGTCATGGGCTCAGCTATATAGTAGTATCATTATAGTATCCTGATTTACTCTCCGTGTCCATGTAGGTATATCCGGATAGTTATAACTTATTATATTTATTTTTTACTAGCTTCTGCCAGCGGCTTCGCCCGCGTGAAAATAACGATTTTTCATACAAACTTTCATCCCCTATTTAACTCTCTTAGGGGTTGAATTTCGAAAAATTCTTCCTTATTCCTTGTCTACATTATAAAGGGAACCTCTGCGCAAAATTTCAGCTTTCTAGGTCCAAGGGTTTAGGCTGGGCGTTGATTAGTCAGTCAGTCAATCAGTCAGTCAGTCAGTCAGGACTTCTCTTTTTATTTATATATATATATAGATTGAAAGTATTTGTTTCGTAATGCACTCATAAATTAAATACAGTAACAATAATGCTCAATCTTTCTGATATAAGATTACGGGCGTTATCGATAAATTGTACAATGATTTTTTCGAAGGTCTGTAATTATAGGGAGTTGACAAAAAAATGTAATTAGACATAAAACACGTATCCAATATTTTTTGGTAATCTGACTGACGGACAAAATAGAATCATATTTTTTTAGTCAAGAAACATTCCAATTCTTCCTTTTCTGATACTTGTAATTTTTTTAATAGGTATAATTCTGTAAATTATAGGTTGTAAATATTGTAAACAAACTTTTAATGACTAAAGACAAAAGACTAAAATATTAAAATTAAAACTTAATTTTGCTATACAAAAAATCTACTATACATATTAAGTATAATTCTGTAAATTGTAGGTTGTAAATATTTACAGAATTATTCTGCCCTCGTAAATGACACCACAGTATCTTCAGTTACTGTGTTTATGCCTGTATTAGTTATTGAAATAAGGTGGCCGAGAGCTATCTGAGAAAATTTTCGGTTTGTTTCTATCTACCACCGTTGCGGAGATATGATACATAAAAACACAGTATTTTTCCAAAAATCAATACATTTTTAAGAAAATACACAGTGCAATAATTTTTTTAGGTTTAAACACAGTGAACTAGTATTTACTTTGCTTTAATATGTGTGCATGTATTTATTTAAGTATGTTTTGCTTAGTTATAACACGGCATTTTCAAATACTGTGGTTGTTTGTAAAATTTCCGTAAAATTTTCTTAGGATAAACTTAAATTAATCACAGTATGTTACTTACTGGGTTTTAGATGCTTGCAGTTTTAATATTTATTTCAAAACTACTAAGCTGTACCACAGTAACGATTGGCTTACTAGGTTTTAAGCTAACCGTTTGCGAATAAGTACGTATAAATAAGGGCTCGGGAGGGGTGCCCGTCGGGGCCGCGGATCTTTGTACTAGATTACGTGGTCTCGGCGCAAGGGCAAAGAAGGAACATGGGTTCGGTTTTTAGTCAGTAGAAGTCTGACACTCCCCTTCGCTCTGCCCATGAGCGAGGGGGGTCATTCGATGATTTTCCACCCACCAAAAAAAAAAAAAAAGGGCTCGGTAGGGGTGTGCCGGACAGATCCCCACGCGCGCGCTGCCCACCGCCGGCCACAGCGGTGCATTCGTTCGAGTGACCTTCTTCCCTGACACACGTCTTACGCCCAATGCAGGTATTGAAAACGAGATATAACCGCGCAGGATATTTTATTTTATTTTAGTATTCCTTTTATTAAATAATTAATTATGTATATTTTGATAAGTTACGTACTTTATTGTTATCAGAAATACATAATTATAACATAAAAAAGGCGCGAAAGATTGCAATGACGCGAAGTAGGTATTGATAAGAAGAAGCGAATTGATTGAATTACGTAAATGAGCTAGTTTGCTTTATTCATAGCAACATAATGTAATGGGAAACAGGCCTCATATTTGTATTTGAAATGTTTTTAGAAACTTTATTCCTTTTATTGCAATCTTTGTTATTATGTTGACGTGTTATTGTGTTTTTTTTGCTTAAAGTGTTTTTGAGATGAAATAAAGATCTGAAGTTTGTTTATGCCACATTTCTCAATGTCTAATCAAGTAAAACTATTACTATTTTGCAAATAGGTTTCGCCTTGTACACCTACGCTCGCGCGGTTTTATATATTGTCACAGATTACAAGATACTCCACGTAGGTACTTACGCTCGCTAACTACCGTGGCCGTTGATTTACATACCAATAATGACGATGGTTGTGACTAAGGCATATTATTATGAATATTTTATTTTAATTGTTTCATTTATATTACTAATGAAGAAGCTTTTTTTTTGTTGTTTTCTATATTTTTAAGTTTGTTAAATAGTAATTATAAAATAATTACTGGCAAAGGGCAACTACTCAGAATAATTTGATCTCACTAGTCATCTTGTCGTTGATTTACATACCAATAATGACGATGTTGTGACTAAGGCATATTATGATTATTTTATTTTATTGTTTCATTTATATTATTAATGAAGAAGTAATTTTTTTATGTTGCTTGCTATATTTTTAAGTTTGTTATGTAGTAATTATAAAATAATTACTGGCAAAGGGCAATTACTTAGATTAATTTGATCTAACTATCTCCTCATCTTGTCGTTGTACCCCTTATGGATAACTTAAATTAATGAAGACATAAGAAAGTAGACTGATTAATAAGAAACTGATCTCGAATTTAGCAATTACAATTAATAATTAGAACGTGATTTTACTTTTGGTAGATTTAAAAATAAAAATATAAATTAACTTAAAGTGGTGTTATTGTTCTATTTCATACCTTTTATGACAAAACCAGGGTCATTATTATTTTAAGGAATCACACATAAATGAAAAAAGGTTAGCTTAGAATACAGTATATTTAGATACTCATTAGTGCATTTTAGATTTTTTAATCATAAATTAGACTTAAAAATAGCATCTTCACTTACTAAGTATTCATCTAGTGATCGAAGTCTACTGTTATTAGGTTTCAATCCAGTATGTGTACGGTTACTGTTTAGTATCATCACTAGAGTTCATGTCTATAAATGGTTAATACACAGTAACGTTTAAAACTAAACTAGACCATAGTAACCATTCAATTACTAGGTTTTAGCCTAAAAAAATGAAATTTCATGAATTTTGTTTCTATTTTAGAACACATTAACTTATTTAATTAATTATATAACAATAAAATATTAGTTCTTAATACTCTAAATTAAAGCTTTGTTAGTTTTACAACATATAAAAAAACAAAAAACGACTTAACTTAAATATTATGTTCAGAACGAAACGATTTAACAATTAAACTTTAACCGCGTTTTTCTCAAAATGGCATTTTCGGGGTTACTGTGGTTTCATTTACGAGGGCAGTATTATTATTGTTATTTATTCAGTATCGGACAACAATACAATCCATTTTGTTAGTAAACAGTGCCTTATACCTAATGTTAGTAATACACAACAAAACACAATCAACACCAGCAACACATTAGGATTTATCTGTCTGAGGCAAGTTGCCCAGAGATTATACTTATTAAAAAAATTACAAGTTATACTGTCCGAATATTTTATTCACAAAAAAATTTACAAGTTATACCTACTGTTCGAATATTTATTCACATAAAACACTTAAATAACATGATTAAATTGCAAGGCGATGATCACGTAGGTGACGGAAAAAGATAAAATTATCGGAACTAGATAAAGTCCCAAGGTTATTTTCTTCGTGTATTGTATTTTAATCGGATGTATTTTTATAAAAATAATTAGCTTTTTCAGAAGTGTTGTTTCAGGGGCATCTGGATCTGAAAAGTAGATTAAAAGTATTATATATAAACATTTATATATATACCTGGACCATAATTATGTTTACCTGAGACAATCGGTCTAGTAGACAACAGGTAGATCTACTTAAGGTGTAACGTCGAGAAACACAAATCGTTGAATCCGACTAGTCTGGACTCCGTGCGGAAAGTTGCACGGTATCTTCACAGCCGTAGTGTTTCAACACAAATTTCGATGACCAGAATGTGTTGTTAGAGGAGAAGGTGAGTCTATTGCCGCTAATCGGGCACAAGTTCAGACTCCATGGTTGCAATAACACCCCGTCGGAGCTGCGGGTTGTTTGAAAGAGATACCACGGCCTTGGCACAAAGGGCTAAGAAGGAACATGGGTGGTTTTTGGTCCGTAGAAGTCTGATACTACCTTCCGCTCTGCCCAGAGCGGGAGGAGTTATCCACGCCCCCCCCAAAAAAAAGAAAAAAGGACCACACGCTTATTGTTCCGCGTTCGCGGTTGTTGCGACCACTCGTCCAATGTAATTATTTTAAGAACATTCACTTACTGACTGACAACGTGCTGTATATTCTCGTCAATCCTCTTCTAAATTTCACTCCCTCGTTTATAAGATTCTGACCAGTAGTAAAAATGAAAGAAGTGCAAATCCAAGAATATATTAAACCTTGTAACGTGATTATGGCGCTCACGTAAAATTTTGTGTCCTGTGTCATGAAATCAAACCAAAATTTAGAAGATTATTATTATAATAGCTAGCCCAAACTGTCCCACTGCAGGGCAAAGGCCTCCCTCCATTCCTTCCAACGATCACGATTCAGTGCAACATCTATCCAATTCTCAAGAAAGACATCCAGTTCGTCCCGCCATCTCCTTCGTGATCACCAATCCTGAGCTTTACGGGCCCACTGTTCGTTCGGCATGCGACAGACATGTCTTGCACAGTCCCATTTAAGTATGGCAGCCTTTTGAGCCACGTCAACAATTTGCGTTTAGAAGATTAATAAGATGAAATAGGGAGCAAACTAACTGATAATCAGCACTTGTTAAAGTTAAAGTTTATAAGAGACAATCCCCCAAAAGCACCCGTCCTTCGTAACTTCCTAGTGTTTCAGCTTGGAAGATAAATGACGGACAAACTCCCCAGTAACACATCTGTTAGTTTTGCAGGAAGTCAGAAGTCAGTCAGTAGGTTTAAAATCTGTCTATGTTCAGCGCCAAAATATATAGGTAATTATCATTTATACTTACACGCGTTAAACATATCCTGAATATAGTATACGATGAAATAATATGATGCACCGATGATAAACCAAATAAAATTAACATCTGAAAAAAACATTAAACAAGAAATTAAAAATGTTATGTTATGCTAAAAAATATTTTGCGTCTTAATATTTATTTTATTCCCCCAATTTCGACTAGCTTGGCAAATACTGATTCTCCTCGAGGTGACTGAACTCCAAATATAATATTGGCCTTAATAATGGCTATTGGGTATAAATACTCTACTGTACTGTGCTTAACTTTACACGCATTAAACTAAGGCCTGTCCTTATGGGAACGACTACAGAATCCATCGATGCTAATCGTAGCATTGATGGATGTGTAAGGATCGCCTTACACACTCCTGTCGCCTCGTTAATTTTCATACATTTGGTCATACAGCTACACCGGTTTCGAGTAGGTATACCTACTACACCCCTGACTTTTCAAATGTACTCCCCCGAAAATAACAATGTAGTGTATGGCCTGTTAGGGTTAGTTTTACAATAAAGTATATTCACCTGGCTACTGAAACACTCAGACAGTTTATTGCTGCAAGTCTCCAATCTTTGGTATTTTATCGCCCACTCTTGAACTTGCCCCACCGTCAGCAGATCATTCCACGGGCTATGCGAGTTTGGACTCTTCTCCATTACAATACATTTCACTTTTAAGTCCGAAATACTCGTATTCATCGATTTCAATAAACATTGTATTATAGAAATATAAATGTATAAAATAACACTCTCCATTAAGTAACGAATTTCAATGTATATTTCTATTAGAAATAACACTATGTAAGTTTCTTCATAACGTGACGGAGATTGAGTGATTCTGGCAGTTATCAAAATGACGTTCACCAAAGTAAATGATGTTGTTGCTATTATTAAGATAAGTTTGAACTTTTTAATGTACTTTTTGTAAACGTCGATATACCAAAAACAATACTGTGCTTCAATAAAATTATTCATAAAAGATTCGTAGGAATGCGAGCTCTGGACTGCACATGTTATAATACTTAAGCCATTGAGGAGAAAAGCGAAATGAAAAATTGTCATCAGCATCGAGACATTGTGCCGGAGTTTTAAACTTGGAGATATAACAAAAAAGCTTTGACAGTAAAAAGCAACAAAAACCACAGTTTCAACAACAATACGAATTAAAATAAGCATTTTGTAATATTTTCCAACTGAGCTAAAATTTCTATGAACGCCCATTATAGTTTCAGCCGTGTCCATTATGTTGTTTTCCAACATTTCGATGAAACGGTTGTCCTAGCTTTAAAAACAAAATATAAGTACTTTTGTCAACACTATTAAATGACGGACATTTTATAATGGTTTGTTTGTTAAACTGCCCTCCACAATTATGACAGAAGTTACTCTACAGTAACGGTTTCTATAATATGTATATCATTGATAGTATCTTGATTGACGTTTCCGAGAATAAAGACGTAGTATGCTAATGACGAATTGCTTTTCGAATATTAATCATAGTATCTACATAGAGTACCTACCTAATATAAATAATTGTCATACGTACACTTATTTTAAGAACCAGAATGCCTCGTGTAGAAAGGAAACATATTAGTCTTTTTAGAAAATACATTACAGAGTGTTTTAACGCTGCTTCGTTGATCAAGGGGTCACTGTAACACCCGTCGGGGCTGCGGATTATCGAAAGAGATGACGTGGCATCGGCACAAGGGCGAAGAAGGAACATGGGTTTGGTTTTTAGTCAATAGAAGACTGACACTCCCCTTCGCTCTGCCCAAGAGCGGGGGGGGGGGGGGGGGGTCATTTGATGATTTTTCACCCACCAAAAAAAAAGGGGTCACTGTAAGCTGAGAATAAGGTCCTGGGTTTAATCCCCACATCGGTCAAATTGTCAGGAATTTCTCTGTAGGTGCCACAGAGTCTGGATTTGTGTCCACTTGATGGATATAGGCTCGCCCCTTTTTATGAGGGACAAAAACATAACTGGCGTAGCTTGGGTCTGAATACACCTCTACTTAATCCTTCAGGGGTTACAGGCGTGATGTTATATGTGAAATCTATATATATAAAAGGAGAACTGACTGACTGACATATCAACCTACAGCCGAAACTACTGGGGCTAGGAATGTGAAATTTTGCACACGGCTTCCTATTATAATGTAGGGGAGCACTAAGAAGGGGTTTTTGGAAATTTAACCTTTATGTGCTTGGCCAGACTGCAAACGCGGGCGCGGGGCGGGCGCGGCGCGACAAACTTATACGTATGGAGCTTCATTTGAGTGTCCGTAGTGGGCACGCGGGTGCGGGAAGCGGCGCGGGCTACTTTCCGCGGGGAGCGCGCGGGCAACTCGTGCCATAGCTCGTTCATACAAGTGGCCGCAGTGAGTGCGCGGGGCGGCAAGCGATAAACCGCGCGGGAGCGGCGTATCTCAAACTTTTGTCTGCGCCAGATAACCAGATAAATTGGATTTATTTATTTAGCTTTAACTTTTATAAGTTAAAGCTTAAGAAATTAATCCAATTATTTATAATTATTTATAGAAGTATCCAATTAATTAAAATAACCGAATTTTAAAATTCTTACCAAATATTTTTTTGCTTTTTTTTTGCTTCGGCGAAAGTTGTTATTTGTAATATGTAGTCAAACGTATCCATTGACATTCTTGTATATTCAAAAAACTTTCGAGGTAGCTCTCGCAATCTTTCATACAGTGTGTAAAATTCTTTTCATCCTTAATCCTTCATTTTCTCTGGTTAAATTAATTTTATTAACTCCATTTTTCACTAGCATTTGCCATTTAAAGTAAGAATTTTCCAATAAAAACAAGTCTTCGTCATCCATATTATATTTTGACAAACACTGGACGAACAGTTGAACGCGACAACGCTCGGAACGAAATCGCGGTCCAGTGCGGACAGGCAAATCGCGCGCGTTCCCGCACCCGCGCCGCTCCCCGCACCGCGCTGCCAGTCTGGCCAAGCACTAAGGGGGTGAAAAGGGGGATGAAAGTTTGTATGGAAAATCGTCACTTTTGTAGTTGAACCGACATCCACGCGGGCGAAGCCAAAGTGCTAGTTAAACATAACATAACATCACGCCTATAATCTCCGAAGGAGTACACAGAGGAATAATCCCTAATAGATCATAATTATTACATATTGTATATATTATTATTATCACATTTCGCGTCAGAATCTGAATATACAACATTCACGCTGGTTGCGAGTAGGTTCTACGCACCTGATCCTTCTAATCTGACATAAATGTTCAAATTTATTCAGGAAATCTTTCAGGACTCTTTCTCTCCTGTCACCGTTCACAAGAGACGAAGGTAGACTCTTTTGAGCCCATCAGTCGATGGCTAGGTTGGTTCCGGCTGTCATGTATCATTATATACATACATTC
Organism: Diarsia mendica; assembly: GCA_949316265.1. Taxonomy (NCBI): domain Eukaryota; kingdom Metazoa; phylum Arthropoda; class Insecta; order Lepidoptera; family Noctuidae; genus Diarsia; species Diarsia mendica. Next base: position 20,629,862 of record OX438897.1, read on the forward strand.
TTGACAGTCGTTACAGTCAATGGCCCAAAAGTCTGACAACTGGTTTTACCTGGTATTATCCAGTACTAACTGGGTTGTTTGTGGAAGTTCAGATAGGCAGTAGCTCCATGTGAAATAGTAGTATACAGCTGCATCCGGTTAGACTGGAAGCCGATCCCAACTTTGTTGGGAAAAGGCAAGACAGGTGATGATTCGATGGCTGGGTCTTTTTTAAGTTACGATTTCATAAAAATAAAACTACAAAAAATTGTTAATTAATTTTAATAGTTTATGTTTTTAAAACAACAGGTGTGACAACAAAAATGTTCTATTTTTGCTTATTGATGTGCCTGTTTTTTTCTTCCATATACACTTTTTCTTAGGGTCTATACATTGTATAAATAATTTATAACGTTACTTATTTATAAGATTATGATAATAATATAATATATTCAGTTATTTATAACATTTACAAACAAACATCTTAACAATTTTTTAAAATAGAACAAAGTTGCTTATTTGCTACAAGGTGCATATATACCACTTAAAATAAATAAATAATAATATTAAGTGAGAAGTAAAGTACTAAAACTTATATTATGTTAATTTGAAGGTATACATGATAATAATAAAAACATGAACATAAAATAAACACTGTCAAAATTTTACATACAGAACCATAATAAACATTTCGCAAAAGTCTCGCAACCCTTGTCGCAAACAAATGTGCGCGGATCAATGACTTTTAGATAAAATTCATTTTCCTTTTATATTTATAATAACTGACGTAGGACAATGGTGAAAATGAAACGTCTAATGAACTGAGATCGAGAGATACACAATTACGTCACAAATTAAGGTTATATTTTTTTTTACTTATTTCGGACGAGAATCGAATACTTACTGAATACCTTCCCTCAATATGTCCCTCGTTTAACTTATCATACTGTATAATTTTAAGCCGAAAACACTTAAATGACATGATTAATTTGCAGGGTAACAATTACGTAAGTGACGGCAAAGGATAAAATTACCGGAATTATGTACAGTCCTAATGTTATCTTTTTAGTGTACTGTATTTTTATTGGATGGACTTTTACGAACAGAATCAAATTCTTTAAATTCATTATTTCTGGAGATTCTGCATCTGAAAAACATGAAAATATTGTAAAAAAAATATATGAGCCTAACGCCCAAATATTCAAACGTCACTCAATTATAAGTAACCCTTAAAACTCCTGCTATCTCTGTCACTCCGCGTTAAAGTAACAAAGACAGCACGAGATTTAAGTGCAACTTAAATTGAGTGACGTTTGAGTATTTGGGCGTGAATTTGATATAAATAAAAACTTTAAACTTTACTATATAAACAATATTTAGATATTTTGGAAGTATTTACGAGTTGGAAGATTTAATTACTATGTTTCTTAACACGATTTAAAATGAAATTACGTACAATCCCTGTAATTCCTAAAGGACTAAGCAGAGGTGTAAGTACTCGATTTTATTTAAAACTTCAATCACAAAGTACAGAGGTAAGGAAATATAAGCATTTTTTTATATCGATTAGGCCGATCATAGCTCACCCACTTTTTGCTCGTTATGTTTAATTTTAAATCCTATGCTATAGGGGGCGAGCCTATTGCCACTTACCGGGCACAAATCCAGACTACGTGGCTGCTACAAAAAAAAATCCTGATGGAACCTGGACCTCACGCTCCGCACTTCACACGACTACTCGACCAACACGAGGCAGTTCAACAAAAACAAAATATTTTTGGAAAATAGACTTACTACTATAACTTTAGTGCAGCGGTGGACCAGTGGTGGTGGCCCCGATTTACGAACAGTATAAAGCCGGGGGCTCGAACCCAGCAGGTGCATTACTTTGTGTAATTTATTTCATCACCACTGCTCTCAAAACGGTGAAGGAAAACATCTTGAGAAAACCGGCATGTAATAGAACCAAAAAAATCGAAGACATGTGACATCTACCAACCCGCATTGGACCAGCGTGGTGGATTATAGCCCATCCCTCTCCTGGAGAGGAGGCCTGAGTCCCTGCAGCGTGAACATAATAGGCTGATTATGATGATGTTGAACTATACTTACTCATACTTGTTGAACATAAGCTGTATAGTTTCGACAAGCCTCTTCTGAACTTCTCTCCCCCATTAAGAAGGTTCTGACCAGATTTGAAGATGTAATACGTCCAGACCCAGGAATACAATACACCTTCTAAGGTTACCAAGCCACTGAGGTAAAAATTGTGTGCCTGCGCAAAAGAATATTATTATGAGTATAATTCTGAATCATTTATTTGTGTTTAATCGAAGTATGTAAAGTATCGTAACATTGGGAATACTCGTAGTTTCATTCTTCTTCCGTCCTTCTGACATTCAAAAGTGCCTGTAATGGCTTAATTGAAATAGAATATTTGAGTTTGAGTTTGGAATACCTGGACTTAACAGAATACATCTACCTACCAAGTTTCAACTGTGTATTCTTAATAGTCTCCGAATAAAGTGGCAGTAACACACGAACGGACAGATGGACAGACAGACATGACGAATCTTTAAGGGTTCCCTATTTTACCATGCGGCTACGGAACTCCAAAAAGCGGACTAATTTCGGTAAAATTAACGAACAAATAAAGTCTACTACGAATTAAATAGAAAACAGGGTGCTATTCTAAGTACCCACTCCTAGACATTGCTGCCATCTGAAATCTGAGTAACCATCTCCGTAATCGAAGGTTTAGGCAGTGGTGTATCCAATAGTAGGTACACCCAAGTTTTACCAGTTATGTTTTAAGGCAAGGACCTGTTGCCTTCAACTTAATACAAATCAATACTTACACGTAATATAAATATTTTGAATATCCCGTACGTAGATATAGTATAGTTTACTGATGACGAAGCCAATAAAAATAACATCTGAAAAAGCAGGATAAATAGGTGAGATACATTAATGCTTATAATTAAAAACGCTACTTTTCCTAAACTCGTCACCAAATGATAATGAGTAAAAGTGTCCCCACCCTCCAACAGAGTTCAAACCAGTGCCATTCGATGCGCCTGGTAAGTCTATTTTTTATTATAACGAGTTTTTTTTCAGAGACGTGGGGTTTACCTGGAATACGAGCTAGCCTAACTTTTGCAATGTCAACATTTTTTCAAATTCGAGCAGTCCATTCGTTTGTTTTTTTCGAGCACATTGATATGGGTTCCCTACGTTTCTTCGGAACACAATTCTTCGAAAATTGTTTCACCGAAAACTATACACCGAAGCTTTCAAACTATACTTCTTTTATCTTTCTTTTATGTCATTGTATCCTAAGACTGTTGGATGATGGGGACGCGGCCCATACAAAATCCCTCATGATCCTTTGCTGGAGTGTGCGAAGTGTTCCAACACCTGCACTTTAGAGGAACTAAAAGACGCCACAGATACCGCGATAAACATACCACATATTGGCCCAAACACTTTAAAAAAATCATCCCATCGCATCGAAACGAAAGTAGAAAATTTTGGTACAAATGTTGAAGTAGGGCGCAGAAATAGTTCAGCCGTTTTGGAGTCAACAGTAAAAGTACTGAAAAGGCAGCATTCGTCATAAATTAATTTTTACCTGGTAGCTGAAGCATTCGCTTAGGTTATTGCTGCAACTCGCCAACCTTCTGTACTTGTTCGCTAACCCTTCTACTTGCTCCACCGTCAATATATTATCTTGATTTACATGTAAGGATTCGCTTTTCACAGGTCGCTTACATTTCTCATTAATATCACAAATACTCGTGTTCAGAGTCTTCATATAATGGTCAAGTATTGAAATGTACGTGTATACCACCGTATTTTCTAAGAGGATTCGTATTTCAATAAACATATCTATCACTAATAAAATTATGTAACAATAACGGTGGTGTATCAGCAAGTATTCAAATCGAAAAAATAACATCGTAACGCTCATAGAACAATAAACTAAAGCCGCTATTGTGAAAATCTTTTTAAATTTTTTCATATATTTTTTGCATACGTCGACATCTTGAAAGCAATAATGAGCCCCTATGAAGGCATTTTCAAATAATTGATAAGAAGGCGATCTTATAACTGCACATACGATAATTATAAAACCATTTAAGAGGAATGGAACATGGTATACTGCTATCAATGTCGTTCCTCCCTCACGCAATCCACAACATGGAGAAAAAATGAAAAAGCTTTTAACGTAAATCACTAAAAAAAATGCAGTTTCAAAAATAATGCGAATTAAAATAAGAATTTTCCGATATTCTCCACCTATACTATAATTTCTGTAAACGCCCATTATGTTTTCAGCGGTAGTTATAAATTTATTTTCAAACATTTTTCTGTGACGGAAACTTTCGTGCCTGATCAGAGTTAGAGAAATGAACACAGGAATTAGCCTAATAAAAAAATTCTATGTTTTTATTCAAATACTTTAACAACCACTTTATCATAATCTGTCTTTTGATTACTATCTTGATCGACAACTATTATGATTAAGTTGATAACAAAATTGAAAACATAACGGTTATTTTACTGGTACGTTTTTCTTTTTCTATGTATTACAAAGCTAGGTTGTAGATAAAGTATGACTTGATGAAAAATTACTTTTCAATGATTAATGGTAGGTACTTTTACTTGGTTGTATTGTTCCAAATGCAAGTCTGGCTGAAGCCAAATAATATTGATACGACTACGGCTTTCTTGTAAGTTTGTCAACTTATGTTATGGTTTGTCTCATAGCTTCAGTATTCGTTATTAACTATAAAATATACGGCAAGTGAAAGGGTGTAGTCATACTTAGCACTTTGACCGCGACTAGTTTGCAATAATAGCTGATCGGACTGACTCAAAAAAATATAATTCTGTTTAGTCCGTCAGTTAGATTATCGGAAAATATTGGATACGTGTTTTTTGTTTTATCAAATCAATAAAAATTGACCAAGATAAAGCGCGTCAACGATCATGGAGTGGGGCTTGAAACGTCACTTGAAGGTACAAAATGTACTATCATATGACGTCACACGAGTTTTCGAAGCACCTGTATCGTCTTCATTTTTTGTTTACGTGAAAAAAAAAAATATGTGGTCAATATTTTTTGGAAATCTATCTGAAGGACTAATAAGTATTTTTTAGTCAACTACCCTATTTCCTAATTAAACATATTATTATGTGACTAAAGAACACCTACCTATAGTTATAAAGTAGTAGTCTGTAGTGAAAGCTGGTTACCGTTTTTTACCAGAAAGTGACGTCACTAGTCCCCATTGACGATCTTTGACACGTTTTATTTCCGTATTTTTTTATTAATTTGAATAAACAAAAAACACGTTACCAATATTTTCGATAATCTAACAGACAGACTAAACAAAATTATATTTTTTTTAGTCAGTCAACTACCTTAATAGAGGAAGCAATTAATTGAATTCAAAATAAATTATACACTGTTTATACCCTTTATTTTAAACTATACACGCAAAGTACACAAGAGATACAGTGCAAAAATACATACAATTACAGTAAAATCACAATTTTGCGTGACATAAAATAATATGTCGACAATCATGAAGACGGTTGTTTGCAATGCGACTCGACTCGTCCTAATCTGGCTTAGTTTTTTTAAACACAAAAATATGGCTCCTGGCGTACAAAACGTGCCCTGAACAATTTTTATTAATAAACGAAAAACTAACCGTCACTTTATGCCTTTACCCAAGAGTCTGACACATGACAAACAAAAATAAATGGTTAAATTAACAATAAATCAAAATTAAACAAGAAAGATAAACAAAAACAGACTAAACTCTTCCAGGTCAAAATATACTTAATAACGCACTTGTATAATTGGCAATCGTTTACGTGTCGCATAGACCAACACTGAAAATGGGCAAAAACATATTAATTTCTAAATTAACCTAAAGAAACAAATATGTAATATCTATCACTACATCACTATACGAGTATTATAAAACAAAGTCCTGCGCCGCGTCTGTCTGTGTGTCTTTTCACGATTTACTTAAAAACTACTGCACCGATTTTCATGTTGTTTTCCCAATGCATAGAGTGGTTTTCGAGGAAGGTTTTAGCTCAGATCAAATAGCAGACAGATAAAACATGCGCAAAAAACAATGTGAAGTCACCTATTAAGTATGTGTGCATGACAGCATTGTAGGGACATGTGCATCTGTTTGTGTGTAAATTTGCTAGGTATTAATAAAACTCCCACAATTTTTTCAATGGTTGTACTAATGTTTAAAATTGGAATTAATGCACTTTGGCATAAAGGTGCTTAAGTAGTATTAATTGAACAGAAAAATAATTATTAAATAAATAAAGGTGGATTAAAAGTTTAATGCATAATAAGGTTTAAGTAAACTTGTTCCCGCCGTGCTAAATAAAATTATTATTGAATAGAATTGAATGTTGTGTGTAATGTAACTGTATGAATGTATTATTATTTCTATTATGAGTCAGTGATACTTGAATTAAATGATTTTAGTTTTATTTTGTAATTACTAACACTTAATTGATTTTATTAATTAATATCAGACAAGAACAATATTTTATAACGTTTTCTGGAAATGTATCCTATAACATAATTATTTATGTGTAGGTTTTACTCACAATGCAAATTCCCCTAATTCAAGGAGACTTATTTCGATGTAAACTACACAGCAACACAGACCAATAACTGCCAATATTTTTGAGTCGAAAATAATAAAGGGAAAATAAATAACAAAACAATAAAATAAAATAAACAATAGTAACCCGTGGAAAGTATTCCATCTTCTTTTCTTTGTTTTTGGGAATAACTTTTACAATGTTTAAGGACACAAGACGGCATGATTTGACATAAAATAATAAGTCATTTGTGACGTCTAAGCAGTACGACACGTAGCTTAGTACTGACGCGAGATTGTATTCGCATTTGAATTTGTATTTGCTGTGGTATCTTCACTCTCGTGTTCTACGCGCTCTATCTGCCTGTTATTTGATCTGAGGGTTTTAGTATAAATAATTTGCTACGCGGGCATCAGCTAGTTCAATAGGTACGAGTACTAAATAAGATGATTAACTTGCAAACCAACTATAACGTAAGTAGCAGAAACAGATAAAAGTATTGGAATAAGGTACATTCCCAGGATAATTTTATTGGTATATTCTATCTGAATGGGGTTCACTTGCACTAAAATATTCAGTTTTCTTAATCGCTTGGTTTCTGGGGCTGATGGTTCTGAAATAATAAAAATGTATTAAAATTAACGTTTCATCTTGTTCAACATTTTCATTGTTCCCTTGCATCATCATAATGTTAATTCATTTGAGGTAGGTGCAGAAAGCCACACTTCAATTTGTATAATTATTAAACGCACTGACTTGCGGCCAGCCGTGAACCACTTTATTTGTTTTGGAGTTGCGTCAGCTATTTCTACGTTTATTCTTCACCGTTTATTGTACCAGAAAGGTGTGGTCTTATATAAGGTGTAAGTGGACCCCCGCAAAGTGGAAACGGATCACGAATTCTGTATACCTATCAAATTAAGTGAATCTACACAAAAACTGTTGAAGGGAAACACTGTACACTGAAAACATTATGTTGACGGGTACATTGTATAGTACGGGGATCATGAAGGTATTGTAAGTAAAGTTATAAATCTTAGGGAAACTTTGACCCCTAATATCTCCGTCTCCCAGAAGGCTTCCAGGTACTTAAAGGTAACAAGTCTAAAAACTAAAACCCGACTACAAACGGAGAACTAAAATTATAGTATAATATACATATTTGTAATGTGCTCATTAGGACTTAGACCTTTCATTTGATATCAAACATAAATTGTTATGATTATCTTTATTTTTTTTCGAGGCTAGAACCTGACATTTAAATTCCGTCATAACAAAAATTGATAAAATTTATATAGCCTATGTTACCAGCACTATTCTCACGAATCTATTGACATCTCATTTATTCAAATCCGTTTGGTAGTTTAGGCGCTACGGTGGAACATACATACATACATAGACTGCCAAAATCATTACCCTTCCTTTTGGCTTCGCCGTAGTCGGGTAAAAATGATCGCAATTAATTGTTACGTCGAGTTACAAAATATGTTGAACCAAATTACGGTTGACGGCTTCGTGAAGGGTCCGTTTACACCATGTATATCTAAACAATGTTTAAATGAAACACTTACGTATCGACCACGAGCTATATATTTGTGATAGACTCTTCTTTATCAATAGACTCTCGTTTAGAAGATGTTGACCGGCGATAATGACAAAATATGCACAAAATAGTGTATACAGCAGGACATACATCACAACAATTGCAAAAAATAAATTGTGCGTTATCTGTAAAAAATAACGTTTAATTTCAGAATTGCAGCCACGGGCCTCGTTTGAAAAAAGTGACGACGTTGACATCAACAATGTCATCATTTGGCGAACCCAAACGCTTGGTTAGCTGTTCATCTTTTCGGGTTTCCGAAGAAATAACTGACAAGTACTGAAGAAGAGTAGATGAATCCACAAAAAATAAAACTGATTTATTTTTGACAGTTTTGTGTTTTTTTTTTGAAGTTGGTTTTTATTTTTTGTTAAAAAGTTTTTATTTTTCACTTTTTAGTGGTTCACATGTTCATGGGTCATGTGAACAATGTAGTTTTTTTTTGAGTTTTGTTGATTTTTCAAAAACCGCTTGTCCGATTTCGATAAATTTTTTACCATTTGCCAACAAAAAAATAATTTTTCAAATCGGTTAGCAAGTGACGGAGTTACGCCCGAACAAACATAAAAAAAATTATATAAATAACAGAATTGAGAACCTCCTTCTTTTTTTAGAAGTGGGTTAAAAAGAACTGTGTGACGGATGTTAAGGCTTAAAAGGAGGTGACTGCTGAGATGACGAGTAATAGAGAATATGGAAGTAGAAAATATACTGTGCCGACGCCAAAGAAATTGGGATAAGGGCAGGAGAATGATGATGAAACGAACGATTGCTTAGGCGATTCTCCAAAGAAAGTGGTCGTCCACAGGTGGTGTACGGACGTTAGGCATCAACGAATTTCATACAAGCCAATGTGACGTGAGATATTCACCGCCCCCGTCGTCGGGACTGTGGATTGACGAAAGGTTAAAACGGCTCTGAAACATGGGTTTGGTTTTTAGTCAGTAGAAGTCTGACACTCCCCTTTGCTCTGCCCTAGAGCGGGGGGGTGGGGGGGTGTTTTTCGATGATTTTCCACCCACCAAAAAAACAAGAAAAGATATTCACCGCCCGATGGCGTGGAAAGCGGAGACATAAATGATAACCACCTTTTTAGAAAAGTAGTAAGAGAACAACCGAATTAAGTTAGTAATTAGAAGCAAATACTTACGCCTACTATAAATGCACTGAATACCCCGTAAACTGAAATAACCAACTGTATTGATGACAAGGCCAAAGAACATAACATCTGAAAGAAGGTAAACAGCATTAAATTAACATCACGCCTGTAGTCCCCGAAGGGTTGGGTCGAGGTGTATCTAACAGTATAGGCAAAAATAATTTCCCGTGGTACACCCAGGTAGACTAGGTGGGCCACGGGCAATGAACAGTCGTAATCAATATAAATAGAAATATATTTAGATACAAGCAAAGAATACTAATGTTAAAGAAAGAAGGCAGTGGTCTATAACCATATTTTTAAAAGTGGAAAAGTTTTGTCACCGATATTGTTGCTATTTCTTTTATGTGGAAAGCATGTGAAGCTAGTATATTTACCTGACTGCTGAAGCAAGCCGACAGTTTTTTGCTGCAGCTGATCAAATACCGATATTTTGTAGCATACTCGTCCAGATCTTCTATCGTTACAATTGGATCGATCTTCTGTATTCCATCCGTAAACAATATCTTCTCAACTTCATCATCTCTATTCAAAATATCTGATATACAATCATTGACAGTTTTCAAAAAATAATGTAACATTGTAACGTAACTGTATAATACAATATTTTCTAAAACATGGCGAATTTCAACGTAAATTTCTAACATTGCAAACAATAAGTACTTTAATGTTAATCCTATGGCTTCTACATACATTTTATTATATATTTTTGTTACAAAAATGACTGTACTACCACACAGATGTATGGCACTGGTTGTTATAAGAACAGTTTTCAATTTCTTAACATACTTGTTGTAATACGATGATTGTCCTTTGAAACAATGGCGCACGGCCCTAACGTCAGTAACAAAGATTTTAAAAGAACGTGAACTTTTCAAACCACATAACATGATAATAAAACCACTTATGAAATTAAATATATAAAATATCCCCATCACAGTAGGAGGCACTTGTTTACATGTTAACGTAAACGATCCAAACGTATCTATATTAATTTTAAACACAAACACAAATATGAACGCTTCAAAAATTACACGAATTACTACGAAAGTTTTTTGTAATTTTCCGAGCGAGTCAAAATTTCTGTAAACACCCATTACATTTTCGGCTGTTATTAACATGTTTATCATTTTGATAGGAAGCGAACTAGAGCGTGTGTACTCCTAATATAGCTGGCAGTTATTGATGATATTATACAATTATTTAAATTAAAACGGAGTAAATAAGTTCCATTGCTATGATAAGATCGATCGATTAGTATCTTCTGTTGACAGACTTTCTGTTATTGTTTATTGTGGAAAAGTAATAGCATTAATTTAAATGAATAATTTAAAGGTATACTGACCTATTTAGGTATGGAGTATTTTGTTACTCGAAGACGTACAAATACCAAGTATTGCAATTCATAATATTTTTCATCGTTTAGAAGAGATTATATCACTATTTTTGGCTTTGAATTACCAAAGTCAAAAGTGACATCTCAATTTAAATCACAATGATGATAGAAAAGCCAAAAAATATTGGCTAAACAGATTTATCCCTGTTAAAAGTACGTATGTGGTGGTAGAAACATGAAACGCTTTTAAAGCGGTTTTCTACGCCTGCTCTGTTTCAGAGACAGCCTAAAAACTGCCAAGTCTACAAAAAACTAACACTATAGGTACTAAAACTTATACATACGAAAACTCAAACAATAATTAGATTATATAACATGGTTGAATTGCAACATAACAACAATGTATGTCGCAGACAAGGACAACATCATAGGAAACAAGTACATTCCCAGAGAAAAAGTGCCGAATTTTATGACAATAGGATTGGTCGTAACTAAACGATTTAGATCCTTTAGCTGCCTTGTTTCAGATTTCGCACGATCTGAAAAATTAACAGTAAATTAAAATTTATATAGGTATGTAATTTAGTAATAGAACGTTTCGACAAGTCGATAATGAATCTGCAACCACTAAAGATGTTCAAACACAAACGAAATGTAGAAACTATGTACTAACTTAACTTTTCTTAAAAAATGTGAATTTATCAATCAATCAAATCAGCTAATTATAGGCCTCCCCGAAGCTAGGGAAAGATATATTTTCCCGTCTTCCGCATTCAGTCTGTTTAACTGTTCAAGCTCCTGTATTTAAATCATCGGCCAAATGTTTTGGAGTGGGAGTCATCGGCCATCGTTACGTATACGTCGTCTTTGGTTATGTTTTCCACCACTTGACAATAAAACACTGAATTTCAATATTATCATGCTAGTAAAACTTACGAGAGGACACTTCACAAGCAAGCATTGCCAAAGCCTTGTTAAAAGTATTGAATTCATTTTGCAAGTTCTGACCAGCAACTAATAGGGTAAACGTAGCTGACATGTGGTATATCAAAGCATATACAACATTTATTGGTCCGAAACTTCGTTCTGATGCCTGAAAATAATGTATCATATTACTCTTCGTCAATGTATTTTTTATTTAACTTCGATGACCTAGGTGTTCTTGATGGTGCAAGCGAGATGGAAAAGCACGAAAAATTAATGATGCTGCGAGATTAAATAACGGGACAGTCTAACAACAAAACAAAGAAAAATGTCTTTTTATAACTTCAATTTGTTCGTGATCACGCTCGCAACAGCGCTGAAATATTGGGAACTCAAAACAAATAGTAAGCATGGTAAATATCCTATTTTCATTGTTATATATGAGATAAGTCTTTTTAAGCTATTGCAAAGCTTCTATCGCGGGCCTTGAGCGTGGAGAGCGAATCCAGAAATTCCCTAACGAAAATATTCAAGATTCAGTATTCAACCAGGGCCCCGAGTCTGCTATTCAATAGTGTCAGAATGGTCGATCATTGATCTCATAATGGTTGATTTATGACAAGCCAAAAAGTACCTTATGCCTGTCGACTTAAGGTACTTTTTGACTTGTCGTCAATCAACTATTATGAGATCAATGATCGACCATTCTGACACTATAATTGAATAGCAGACTTAGGCCCCAGGTTGCTATGGTTACGGAAAATAACAAGGTTGTCAACTGAGGTTGTCAAATTGAATAATTAATTATTTGCTGTTGATAAAAAATGCTATGCAATAGCTTTACCGCGGCAGTCTCCGAGTGCCACATTTAGTTTTTTTAATTATAGTATTGCATTTGGTCGCAACTCGCCTAATGTAATGCGATGACGGCCTAAGGTAGAGTACGCTTGCCGGTAGAAGATGCTGGTTCAATCAAACTTTAATGAGATCCAGATTATGATGATCGGGAATCAGTGAATTCTAATAACGTAACTAGTGAAATGCGGATGTAGGTACACTGGTACACTTTGCCTGACCCGTCTGGAATCATACGCTTAATGTTATATTTATAACTAGCGACCCGCCCCCGCTTCGCACGGGTGGCATGTGCTACATATAAACCTTCCTCTTGAATCACTCTATCTATTAAAAAATCCCGCATCCAAATCCGTTGCGTAGTTTTAAAGATCTAAGCATACATAGGGACAGACAGCGGGAAGCGACTTTGTTTCATACTATGTAGTGATGATGTTTTTAACAACTTCGTAACCAAAAAAACCAATAATAAGAAAACATGGTAAATATCCCTAATAATAAGGTTAATATTCCCAAGGACACACTTGAGTAATTATGTTTCATACAACTTAATAAACTGGTCAACGCTACAAATAATGAAGTTTCGTGTAGTACTAACTACAATGGAATTAATTTGTTTATACGTTACCTTTTTAATAATTGCGTTAAAAATTCCATACATAGAATAAATACACTGCACCATGGCTATCCCAAGTGAGAATAATAGCTGAAAACAAACGGTTAGTTTAGTATTACAATTCACTGTTATCAATGAGTCTGATATGATTTAAAAAGAAATAACATTGTTTTTACGCCTAAATCGTTGCAATCCGATATTTTCCTAAAACAATGTGAAAGCATTTCATTGTGAAAGTGATCCGTGAAGGTCCAAGTATGCACCCTTGGAAAACTCTAGTCCTTTTTCTAATATTTGTCCATTTGGTCATAACACTGATATTTGTTCAATAAGTTATTTGGTACAAGGAGCAAAAAACATGGTTAATACTTTTATGGAGCAGCTTTTATTCTGCAAATTGTCGTATTAGAGGTGGTTATCACGCCACATCTTATTGAAAGTCTTAGTTAAATCAATTTGAGTTGTTACTAGTCCGCTGATGTTTAATGACGTGGAAATCATGTTCAATGAAAATATTCGCGTAGATTGCCTGATTTTGTTTCAAACTGAACTTTAATGTAATCGGAGGGTGAGGCAGAAATGCTTCCACTGCGAGGATCGACCGGAGGACACGGTGGAGCACACTATGGAGGTGTGCCCTGCTTGGGTGGAGCCACGCCGTGTTCTTGTAGCGACGATCGGCGGCGGCGACCTCTCGCGTCCGGCACTGGTGCAAGCCATGGTCCGGGGCGAGGAGGAATGGGACGCCGTCGCCTCCTTCTGCGAAGCAGTGATGCTAGCGAAGGAGGTGGCGGAACGAGAGAGGGAGCGAACCTGTCAACGTCCCAGCCGCCGCGGAAGGCGCAGAAGGCGCTCCGGGCGTCGGGGGCCACGTGATGGCTTCCGGCCACCGTAGACGCGGGCCTGTGGACGGTGAGTAATGGGCTAGCTCGCCGTCCGACCGTGTCGGCGGCGCGTTCGTGTTCCACACGCGCCTCAAAGAGATGTCAGCAAGGAGGGGCCCGCAAGGGCCGACGCCCGACGGGGCCGCGGATTTTTGTACCAGATGACGTGGCCTCGGCGCAAGGGCAAAGAAGGAAAATGGGTTCGGTTTTTAGTCAGTAGAAGTCTGACACTCCCCTTCGCTCTGCCCAAGAGCGGGGGGGGTCATTCGATGATTTTCCACCCACCAAAAAAAAAAAAAAAAGGTTCAGGCAGAAGAGCAGTCTCCGATGTAACGTTAGTTAAAATAACATCATTTTCGGCCCAGAATTTGACGATCAGTTTAAATATACATAAATATAATATTTTCAACAACATACTTACCAGTTCTTGATAACATAAAGATATATTTTTACAGCAAGCCATGATGTGTTGGTACTTTTCCGTCCAGCTGTTCACTTTTTCAGGCAAATCAATGCATTCCTCATTCGTATCTAGGCAGATTTCACTGGTTTCTTGCTCATTGTACTTCTTCAGTATATCATTTACAGCGTTGTTCAGGCATTTGAGGTAATCGTAAGTGCATGTTATTGCGCAGTACACTACTAGATGCTCCAGCGTGTAGCGAATATCTACCCATAGTTCGTAGACGACTAGTACTACCATTTCTCTCAATAGATATGTTTCCACGAAGTACCAGTCTATGAGCCTCACCATCAAAAGTACAATGGCCATCACAGTGAATATCACGAAACCAATACAACATTTAACTTTTAGTCTTTTCTCAGAATTTTTGAAATAGACTTCGTCCTTGAAACAATTATGAAGCTTTCGAAGGTTCTCGTAGAATTTGCTGAACGATTCGCAATTTACTATTCCACCAATAACAATTACAAGGCTTTTTAAAAGAACCAGTAATTGGAACAGGTCTGTTACTAACTTATCCTTATCGCTGTAGTCCAAATTGAGTAGATTCGATAAAATTACATTATTCACGGAGATGGCCAAAGAAAGAGAAAGCTCAACGATGATACGCGTTATTGCTATAACCCGTTGACTCTTGTTTAAACTCATGTAGTTTCTATAAACACACATAAAGTTTTCGCCATAGATTAAAGAGTAGAATAAATTCATGTTGACGGCTAGTGACTTTCGTTCTAGAAAGGTACGTCGATACAAATGATGGAACGTGTTACCGGCGACCGCGTTAAACTTAATGTACATTTTCTTAATCATATTAGGTACTTGTCTTTATGAAAAAACATGACTTGGACGGCCTTAATGCTAATAAAATAGGTAAACATTAATAATAGGTAGACACTTCAAGGTTGGGTAGACGAAGAATAATACTCGAACTATATTTTACGACGTATAAAATAAGGTTATTAATTGATTGGCAGCTGTCTATTAATTATAGATACGAAGATATATTTACGGCTAACTTGAGCACCGAAATTTGAATTAACTAATTATTTCTTTCTAGTTACCAAGCAAATGCGAAATGACAAAATTAGTTGAACATTAGTAAATCTAAAAGCTGCCTAGCATTCATCCAAATATTTGCATCAAGTCAAACAAGATTTTGATGATAACATTTAGAAGATAGAAAGAAAAGAAACGTAGTAATCCTTAGGGATACTTCACCAATGAATCCAAATGCGATCAGCAATCTAAACCGAGTTCAAGAACTAGCAGTTTCATCATTATTGTGAAATCAGCGGTACATATTTGTCGACCATATGACTATGTACTGCTGTGCAACTCTAAACACATTCAATTCAACAATTTTCGTTGATCATCAATCCGATCTGCTCGTTTCGATTGGCAAACTCCGTACAGAAACCACAAACGCTGCATTGTGTTCGGGTTGGCTCGTCACAATTTGACCTACGCCGACAGATTTTTGTCCTACTTATATGCATTATAGCAGGTATAGCGAATGTTAGGAAGAACGCTGCTAGACTAAAATGAGTCTGGGCAGGTCACATCTAAGGTCTCCATTCAATAAGTGTTAAGGGATGGTGGTCATCACTGCCGAGGCCGTCTCAGAAAGCGGTGGTGAAACGCCTTTATGCGTTTCGAAGTGCCGCGAAAAAAGAGTTCTCAAAAGGGATTGAGGAAGGCCTTTTCCCAATAACTTAATACGCTTAAAAAAAGCAAGCTCCATGTTAAGCTCTAAACACACGATTAAGTGTTGAATTTTATTTTTAATATTTAGAATCGTCCCTTTTCGAAGAACTCGAAGGAAATTAGTTTGGGACCTTATTTCCTTTTCTTCAATCTAGACGTTTGCCGTAATAAATTCCGTATTTTATAGGCCGGAGAGAAAATATTTAAGACACTGTTTTCTTAAAAAGTGTATTAGGACAATTGGATTTTTGAGTCCTACTTTCATTGTTTGGTGTCTCAAAGGGCGATGGAGCGAAGTGAATTGGGTATTGAGCTCAGCGACAGAATTCGCAATAACACGATAATACCCAAAAACTGTAATTACTGATGTGGGTATTTAGACTGTAGAGGTGATGTTTGATTGGTCGAGCCATGTCTGTAGAATACAACAGGGTCGTCTTCGCCGGGAAAGCCTTGAAAACGTTGGCGTGATAAAATAAAATAATTCTTAAAATTCAGCTCGCCTTACGATCAGTATAAAACTACACATAACTTTTTCGAATAGTTTAAGGTGAAGGCGACGAGGTAGCCCACAAAATTCAAATTTTCTTACGTTTTTTGCAATTTCCCGGTCAGAGTCAAGTCGTATGTTAATTAAAAAGCAAAATTAAAAATTTTGAAAAAACCCACGACTGTTAGAAATTAATTGAAAAAAGGATAAAATAACATAAAACACCCACCTTAAAAAAACCCAAGAATGTCCGTCGGGGGCTGCCATTAAATGAACTGGTTTAGCAATGTTCAGCTCCCGTCGGACATTCTTGGGTTTTTTTAAGGTGGGTGTTTTATGTTATTTTATCCTTTTTTCAATTAATTTTTAACAGTCGTGGGTTTTTTCAAAATTTTTAATTTTGCTTTTTATTTTAAACTTTTTACTTTTTTTTATATCTAAGAACATGCACCAATCAAACCTAAACCCATAACTGAAAACAAAATCAAAATCGGACTTGTAGTTTTGGAGAAAAATGGCAACTTTGATTTGCACAAAAAATGTTTGCTGCAGCGCCCCCTGGTGAGTTGTCACCGTAACACCTATCTAAGAACATGCACCAATCAAACCCGAACCCATAACTGAAAACTGCATCAAAATCGGCCTAGTAGTTTTGGAGAAAAATGGCATATTTGCACAAACACACAAACAAACAAACAAACACACAAACAACCTCTCACCCCAAACGCATATACCGTCTCCGTTCCGTCGTGGGTAAAAATAGGATTCGCGGCAGAATATCATTTTCATCAAATAATCACTCTAGAGACCTTAATGAACTGAGACGGTTGTGTTGATGATTTTAATCATTATTACTCAGTAAATAAACATTTGTTACTGCCGCGAATCCTATTTTATTTAGTTTATCGGCTATCGTGGTATGGCCATGTGATTCGGAGAAATGACGAACATGTACCTAGTAAAAAAAGTGTTGAATATGAATGTAGACGATAGAAGTTATGATGCACCCAACCCAAGTAAATTGGGAGGAGATGACCCCCTTCCTACCCCGAGGTAGTAAAATGATGCTAACAGGTACACACGGCTACACATCAAGCTTTACATTTCCAGTTTACCCTGATCTCGCACTGTACGGAAATCCTATCAATGCGAGACCAGCTTATACTGGAAATGTATAGCTTGATGTGTAGCCGTGTGTACCTATAGCAAAAATACTCAAAGGAAATGAGCGTGAAAAATAGCAAAAACTATTCAATAGTGTCGCGATGTTGAAACATGTACAAAACAATTATTTTAATTTTTCTATAGTATATTTTAAATTAACATTTACTAATTTTATTTAAATTAAATGATTAAACTGCAGCATAACAATTATATTGTTGATATTCAACGTGAGTATAACCGGCACTATATACATCCCAGCGGGCATTTTGGACAATAACTTAATCTGTAGTGGATTCTTCTTTATCAAACGTATGAAGTCCTTTATTAATTTCGCTTCAGCTTCACGTGAGTCTGAAATGATGTCGTCAAATAGGTTAATAAATGAAGTTTATTCTCTCAATCGAACACTTCAAAAATATTACCATTTATTTTTTATTTAAAAAAAAAAGCGTTGCCCCACACTAGGAATTTCTCCTGTATCGTGGGTGCGTTTACAAACATTTAAACTCACATACACAAATACCCAGACCCGGAACAACTATCTGTAGGTCATACACATACTTATTATACTTATTCCGTGCGGGGATCGAACCCGCGGCACGCGGCGCAGCAGTCCGATCGCTCAGCCACTGTGCCAACCGTGCAGTCAAACTATGTCGGCATCGAGTCGTATTCAGTACGCCAGCGCCATCTGGTGGCGCTTGATGAAGTCATTGGTGTGTCATTGGTCGCGTCGGTACGTCACTATTGAGTAGACAGGCGCGGGTGGCGGCGGCGCGTGAAACCGCTGAAACCATCGTGTGTTCTGAAATACGTACCTACCTACAGAGTTTGTGTGTCTAACTATCTAGATCTACTGTACTTAGGACTATTGATTGAGTGTATCGGTGTACGAGTCTAGTTTCTACATCCAACACTACCCAACGACGCCCACTGTTAACCAACGAATACTGCAAAAAATTATCCCGTTTGCCGACAACTATATCTATATAATATATACATATTCTATAGAAAGCGTCAAGTGGTGATCAACAATTATATTAACTTGTCCTTGTTATTTATACTTAAGCACCTAATTTACTAACTCAGCCACGGAATTTATATCTCACCACCATTTTACATTTAACAGCTTCAACACAAGGCCCTCAAAAAAATATAATTAAAGCGACCATAGTCAACATCATTTATTATAACTTAGCATTTAAAATAATACATCACATTCTTTTATCGTGAAAATAGCAACAGCAAGATTTAGCGCGAGCGCGCGAGACGACAGTGACCGGC
This sequence comes from Diarsia mendica, assembly GCA_949316265.1. Taxonomy (NCBI): domain Eukaryota; kingdom Metazoa; phylum Arthropoda; class Insecta; order Lepidoptera; family Noctuidae; genus Diarsia; species Diarsia mendica. The sequence goes on from OX438897.1 coordinate 20,648,971, forward strand.
CATTTGCACCAATCAGAGAGCGCCATTCGATTCATGCACTGACGACTTAGTCACGTGTATTCAAAATGTCAACTTTAGATACACTTTACGATTATTACATTTACGTTAAAAATACCTACTAGTAACAGAAATGTTTTTACCATTGTCTAATTGACTAGTCACAGTCAGATTGTATGACTCGTCATTGTAAACTGATGGAAATAGGTTAGGTTAGGTTAAAACTGTGACCAAACGCGCGCGAGCCGAGCGAGCGTAGCGAGCGGTGCCGCGGCAGCGGCCGGCGAGTGCTACTTTCGAGTTGCTTGCAGAAATGTTTTCACAATTTATTGTCTAGTTTTCCGATAAAAATGAAGTTCTGAAGCGATTCTGTCGATAACTTTTGTAGCACAACATGTAAATAAAATCGATCTATAGGACATTCGATACTCTGAACTTCAATATTTAGGTCATTAAATACTCAGAATTTCTATATTTAAGCCTTTCGATGACACGACAGGAGTTTATACGTACTAATAGTATAGTGGCTATAATATAATATTTGATGACAATTTTAATTAAATTTTGATGCTCAGTTAATGTGACATGAGTTATATTTTAAACGTACTGAGTTAATAAATTAGAAGCTAATAGAATATTTTTTTGATGCCATATATTAATATTTTAGAAGTTTACTGTTTGAATTCTTGTTACAAGTTAAGATGCTAAAAAATAATCACGATGCTGAGTTATATTTAGAGTGGCTTTAAAAAAGATAACTTGTGGCTAAGAAAGTATTATTTAGATGCTCGTTAATTGTGGCTGACTTAGTACTTAATTTAGAAGGCAAGTTAGATTTTTAGATGCAAATAATGCTATTAAAACGAAGCCGGTTTAATTAGGACCCATAATTTATGATACAGGTTCAGCAGAAACTGTTCAGCACTGGTTAACGGGCAGAGATAATTTTTAGGACGCTGTTGGCGCTGCCCTACAGCCTGCGTACCAATGTTAAGGCGCGTCCCCCAGCAAAACGTAGCTCTAGCCGTTTTTTATGCAGTTTTCTGGAGCTTATAACTCTTAAAAAAAAAGATATATCAACCAACAAAAAATACATTAAATTTCTACATACTCTTACCTTCAAAATGGTACGTTTTGTTTTTTTCTTTTTTAAGTAAAATATTTAATTAATCCCCTCACAACGAAACCACAGAAATGAGAAATAATTATTGAAAACATGCTACTTCTCCAAAACTAACAATTGTTTTTATTTTGTTTTTACACTAATGGATAAACAATTTCATAATGAACATTATGGTACGATTTTTTTTTTCAAAAACCCAAAATTTGATTTTATAAAGATTTTTATGCAAAATTCTGAGCGTATTCGCAACCGTATCTATTGACATTCAGTATGCCGCCAGGCCTCGAAGGGGAAACCCGTGTCGCTCGTCACCGCGCCGCGTCGGCTCATGCGCTCGCTCGCTTACGTCACATTATCAACAGATCTAAGAAGTAATTTCAAGTAATAGATATGGCATTCAATGAAATATTTTTTTATGAAATATTTATTGGTGCGTCCAAATACTTTTGGTCATTATGAATTCAGTTATTATACTCACGTCGATAAATAGGTAGGTACTTTCAACTTTTACTGTGATACAAAATAATATTGGCACGATTACGAAAATGAGCTCAAAATTAAAATCCAAGATGGCGGCTAGGAAAATTTTAGGTTTTTCCGTCATGGTTTTTCATGGTTTTTGGGGTCGCTGATTACGAAAATGAGGTCAAAATGAAAATCCAAGATGGCGCCGACGAAAAATTTTGGTTTTTCCGTCATGGGTGTCGTTTTCATGGTTTTTATGGTCGCTGATTACGAAAATGAGGGCACAATGAAAATCCAAGATGGCGCCGACGAAGATTTTTGGTTTTTCCGTCATGGGTGTCGTTTTCATGGTTTTTGGGGACGCTGATTACGAAAATGAGGTCAAAATGAAAATCCAAGATGGCGGCTAGGAAAATTTTAGGTTTTTCCGTCATGGGTGTCGTTTTCATGGTTTTTGGGGTCGCTGATTACGAAAATGAGATCAAAATGAAAATCCAAGATGGCGGTAAAGATTTTTTAGGTTTTTCCGTCATGGGTGTCGTTTTCATGGTTTTTGGGATCGCTGATTACGAAAATGAGATCAAAATGAAAATCCAAGATGGCGCCGACGAAAATTTTTGGATTGTCCGTCATGGGTGTCGTTTTCATGGTTTTTGGGGTCGCTGATTACGAAAATGAGGTCAAAATGAAAATCCAAGATGGCGCCGACGAAAATTTTTGGTTTTTCCGTCATGGGTGTCGTTTTCATGGTTTTTGGGGTCGCTGATTACGAAAATGAGGTCAAAATGAAAATCCAAGATGGCGCCGACGAAAATTTTTGGTTTTTCCGTCATGGGTGTCGTTTTCATGGTTTTAAGGGTCGCTGATTACGAAAATGAGGTCAAAATGAAAATCCAAGATGGCGCCGACGAAGATTTTTGGTTTTTCCGTCATGGGTGTCGTTTTCATGGTTTTTAGTGTCGCTGATTACGAAAATGAGGTCAAAATGAAAATCCAAGATGGCGCCGACGAAGATTTTTGGTTTTTCCGTCATGGGTGTCGTTTTCATGGTTTTTGGGGACGCTGATTACGAAAATGAGGTCAAAATGAAAATCCAAGATGGCGGCTAGGAAAATTTTAGGTTTTTCCGTCATGGGTGTCGTTTTCATGGTTTTTGGGGTCGCTGATTGCGAAAAGAGGTCAAAATGAAAACCCTAGGTGGCGGTCAGGAAAATGTTTGGTTTTCTTTCACGGGTGTCGTTTTCATGGATTTTGAGGTCAAAATGAAAATCCAAGACGGCGGCCAGGTAAATTTTTGATTTTTCCGTTATGGCTGTCGTTTTATATATATTATCATATATTATATATAGTCGAAAAACCAAAATTTTCGTCGGCGCCATCTTGGATTTTGATTTTGAGCTTAGTTTCGTAATCAGCGACCCCAAAAACTATGAAAACGACACCCATGACGGAAAAACCAAAAATTTTCGTCGGCGCCATCTTTGATTTTTATTTTGACCTCATTTTCGTAATCAGCGACCCCAAAAACCATGGAAACGACACCCATGACGGAAAAACCAAAAATTTTCGTCGGCGCCATCTTGGATTTTCATTTTGACCTCATTTTCGTAATCACCGACCCCAAAAACCATGAAAACGACACCCATGACGGAACATCCAAAAACCGTCGGCGCCATCTTGGATTTTCATTTTGATCTCATTTTCGTAATCAGCGACCCCAAAAACCATGAAAACGACACCCATGACGGAAAAACCAAAAATTTTCCTGGCCACCATCTTGGATTTTCATTTTGACCTCATTTTCGTATTCAGCGACCCCTAAAACCATGAAAACGACACCCATGACGGAAAAACCAAAAATTTTCATGGCCGCCATCTTGGATTTTCATTTTGACCTTATTTTCGTAATCAGCGACCCCTAAAACCATGAAAACGACACCCATGACGAATAAACCAAAAATTTTCATCGGCGCCATCTTGGATTTTAATTTTGAGCTCATTTTCGTAATCGTAATATTTGTATCACTGTAAAAGTTGAAAGTACCTACCTATTTATCGACGTGAGTATAGTAACTGAATTCATAATAACATTTCATAAAAAATATTTCTTTGAATGCCATATCTATTACTTCATAGATCTGTGAATTTTACTTGTATTCGTATGAAGTTCGCCAGGTGGCGCAAGTATAGTTTACGAAGTATTGTAGAGGTGGGGTGCGGCAAAGAGGGAGCAAATGCTCAAGGTTATTTGCTCAGGGTACCACCTTAATAATAACATTTAATGGTCAACCAACGGGCGCTAACGATTCCACAGTGTATCCGTTTCATTCATTCAAAGCACCATGGAGGGTTTAAACACGCATTTTCCAGACTTCGATGCAATATGCAGTAGTAAATTAACACCTGAACCTATAGTTAAGTTGTAAGTACATGTTTTAATAAGAAGAATGTTCTCACCAAAAATAATCATTGTTTTATAAAGTCGAGCCAGTAGCCGGTGGAATTTCACCCCTTGATTGGAAATTATTTGTGCAACCATGATTGGCAATATCGTTATTATTGTATGAAACACTAAAATAATCAGCATTTTCTTGTCTTCTCCCTGTAAATAGATAAATGATATGAATATTTGCAAAATTAAGTCATAATGTGCAGGACTGAAAATAGATTAACAAAATTAACTGAAAGATCGAAACAAAAAAAATATTAATATCCATGTCAGGGATTGCTGTTGTGCTTTGTACAGTAGTCTGTACAGAAAGAAGGAAAACCTATTTTATTATATGGCAAGAACCTCATATAAACTGTTTTTAGAACATGTTGTTATTAGTATTAATTTCAAACGATTAGCATTTAAGTATAGAGTATAGAAGGCGTTTTTTTTTTGCGTGAGATTTGTTTAATGAATTTTGGTGAAAACTGTCCTCAACTATGCCTTGATACTTACGTTAAGAACACAAATTTTGTACACCCGAAATACGTAGGTTATAATGGAAACTATCATAGAAAAGAGAAACTGAAAAATAAGAACTATATCAGCATGATTGCAGGCGTATCCACTAATTTAAAAAAAAATGTAGATTCCGACCTGATGTCCAAAGCTAAGCGTCACTTTTTCACAGCAGTTTACTATATCACGATACAATTCAACCCATTCTTGAATCTGTTCCCTTGTGATATTACATTGCTCATCCGAACTAATATCACATCTCCCTACTCGCTCATGAGCGACTGACACCAATGTAGTCAAGCATTTGGACAAATGAGCTACTGACACAACAACAGCAAAGAATATAATTCTCTGATATACTACAGTCACTCTTCCAATAGCTTGCGATAGCCGTAAAGGAACTAAAATAAAACCATGAATATTTCGTCCAGCCTCAAAATAAAACCAGGTAAAGTAACCAAAAAGGAAAATAAAGAAACCAATGCTAAACCAGAACACGACCTTCAGGTAGGTACTTAGTTTTTTGTCATCTTTATTAAACCATTCACAGAGACGACTGACGCTTCTATAATAAGATATGAAGGCGTGGCTATAACAGATGCCATTTATAAGGACTGTCCAATAGTTCACAAAAGTAACAACAGTAATAAAACTGTATACACAATTAATGATTTCAGTGTAGTCGCCACTCTGTACTATCGTATATATTTCGCAAATTAGAACAAACGAATGAAAGATAGCCTGGACAAATATTTGGAAAATAATCAAATATTTCTTTGCCGTAGTCTGGCCATAATAATTTCTGTATACACCAAAAACGTTTTCTATAACAAATAAAAAATTGAACCACTTTAACGAAGACATTTTTGTGCGTGTCTCGGTAAAGACATTACAGAATAAATAGTTTAAGTGGACAAATTATATCCATTTAATAGCCGAAACACTTTTTAATGTAATTATTATCTTAAATGTAAGTGGGAATATACAAACTTAAAAAAACTGGCCCAGCGTGAGTTCCGTAGCACCAAACAATACATATTACAATAACGAGCCATCCGGCCGTTCTCGCAACCAGTTGTGAACCAAGATTTTTACCCGACTGCGGCGAAGCCCAAAAGGAGGGTTATGTGTTTGACGTGTATGTATGTATGTAAGTATGTATGTATTTATGTACCTATGTCTGTTTCTTTGTTCCCTCATAACTCATAAACGGATGAACCGATTTGAATGAAATATACGTCATTAGATTCGTCTTGATGGCGCGAGTGTTATAATTATGCTACATTAAAATTAAAAAACAAAGCAAAATTGCTGATTTTGGGGGCTAAATCGCGGAGTTCAAAAAAAAAAAATTTCCAATACCATCGAGTACGGTATCAAAATAAAGGGTTTTAAAAGGAGATTACAAAAATATATAACACTTATATGTTTAAAAGAAATTTAAAGTGGAAAATCCTATAAACAAGCACAAAAGTTAAATCATCTGCGAAGAATTTTACGCGACCAACGAAAGAACAAACACAAAAGAACTAAAAAGCTGGAAATAAAAAAAGTAGTTAAAAAACTAAAAAACCCGACTTTCAATACTAAATTATAAAAAGAAAAAATGAAAATAGAATGGACCCCGCCTGCTTCCAAGTTTTGTTTAATTTAAAATGTGCTTGTTTTTTGCTTTTCAGTTTTTTCAGTCGGGTTTTTTAGTTTTTTAACTACTTTTTTTTATTTTTTGTTCGCAGCTAGTTGCAAATTAATTAATTTTATTTATTTTCCGCTACGAAACATCTCGATTAATCATCGAGATGTTTGGTAGCGGAAAATCAATTAATAAAATAAATTAATTTAATTTTGTTCGCCAGCATCTCGATGATTATGTTTCATAACCGGTTTCGACATTTTTTTTATTTTTTATTATTCATAACCATTTCTCTTTGTGTACTGGTTTATTGGCACTATTTACCCGACTGCGGCGAAGCCCAAAAGGAGGGTTATGTGTTTGACGTGTATGTATGTATGTATGTATGCCCGTTTCTTTGTTCCCTCATAACTCATAAACGGATGAACCGATTTGAATGAAATATACGTCGTTAGATTCGTCTTGTTTGTTGATTTGTAAGACTCATTCATAGGTTAAGTAAGCTGCAGTGGCAATCGGGATAGTTCCTTTTAAGTAAGCTGAAGTGGCAATCACACGTCCTGCTGCCGTCCTCCTTTTCAAGTGAGTTGTGCCGAGAGTCTCGGAGTAATCAAATCAAAATCAAATCAAATAATTTATTAGCATAATATGGGTAAATAAATGGTACATAATGCATTACATAATACAAATGGCTGTTACATACGGACGGTCAGACCATCAGATCTACAGGATGAATCAATCCGTTCCATTCTTGCGACTTGCCAATGGAACCCTAAAAAGTCGATATTTCAGTTGATATTCGTTATAAACGTTTGTATTGGTTACTGGGAAGGAAATCCTGTTTATCAATACATAATAAGTTGATAATATACAAGCATATTCTGATGCCAATTTGGACGTATGGTATCCAACTTTGGGGCTGTACTAAGCCAACCAACGTCAAAATAATTCAACAGTTCCAAAATAAAGTACTCAGGGCTGCTGTAAATGCACCCTGGTACATAAGAAACGATGACCTCCACCGTGACCTCGACATGGAATTCGTCACCACCATCACACAAAAATTTGCTGAAGCCCACGAACACAGACTCCATCGACACGTGAATGTTGAGGCAATCCAGCTTTTAGACAACACAGACATAGTGCGTAGACTAAAGAGAACTAAACCATTTGAATTAGTGTAGTATAAGTGAATCAATAATAGTAACAATGTTGTGCTATTTATATAACACATGAACAAAGTGTTTTATCAATTTTACCAGACTCTAAGGAAGTGTTACGAACGTGTGTAAAAGTGCATACCTAATTATGGACACTATTCTTAGCATTAACATAATTTATAACGTAGCATAATAAGTTAGATTTAAATTGTTTATTAGTCTTCTTAGGCTAGATTGCAATTAACTAGTAAGAACTTGGTTCTTACTAATAAAGAAAAAAAAAAAAAATTCAGTTGAAGACAACCGTGATGATTTCTTTTTTTTTTTTTAAACATTACCCCACACTAGGAATTTCTCCTGTATCGTGGGTGCGTTCACAAACATTAAACTCACATGCACAAACACACCCAGACCCGAAACAACTATCTATAGGCGTATAGGCCATACAAATATTTGTTCCGTGCGGGGATCGAACCCGCGACACGCAGCGCAGCAGTCCAATCGCTCAGCTACTGCGCCAACCGTGCCGAGTTGTAAACAGGCAATTTTCAAACAGACGCAGGATCGGAAACAGTTTGCTCCGGTGTATACTCGCCAAAAAAAAACTAATTAGTCCGTCAGATAGATTTCCAAAAATTATTGGACACGTATTTTTTCTTTTTTCACGTAAACTTAAAATGAAGATACAGTGCTTCGAAAACTCGTGTGACGTCATATGATAGTACATTTTGACGACACAAGTGACGTTTCAAGCCCCACTCCAAGATCTTTGACGCGTTTTATCTTCGTAATTTTTTATTGATTTGATAAAACAAAAAACACGTATTCAATATTTTTCGATAATCTAACTTACGGACTAAACAGAATCATATTATTTTGACCCAGTCCGATCCCCTATTGTAGACGATATCAGCCTGGAATGTAAAGGTAGTGTAGTTCCACAAAAATTTATTTATATGGTTGCTGGATCCAAGACAGTTTAAAAAATTTATAAATTATTCTTGTTGTTTCACCGTGTCGAGCTTCATTGTCTCGGCGCTTTTCAGGTGATCGCCACTGTTGACCCACTCACTCGTGGTTTGGGTACAGTGTGGCGCTCCTGTCCTAATAAAATAACGTATCGTTTTAACTTAACCTCGTTCGGATTCCGTTCCAGAAGACCCAAGCCCTGGATGTGAAAAGTGGAGGTTTGAGAGGAGTTCGAACTTTCCATGATGCCTTTAAGATTTAAATCTCTTCTAAAAGAACTGCTGTGGAAGGACGAGAGACAAAAAGTGAGTATTCTTTCCAATAAAGCATCTCTAAATAAATTGATGTTGGACGACCCGATTGACAATCGGCGCCATCCTGTAGCTGGGCCGGACTGTGACAAGTAAGCTACCGGAAGCTTCTACTGGCAACAACCAATATGCGACGACCTTCGGATTAGAAAGGGAACGTCCGTGGACTGTTAATGGCTGGCAAGCTCACTATGTTGGACAAAGAAATCGAAATCCTTATTTTTTTTTTTTTTTTTGTACTCTACCACAGTACTGTCCTAGTTAACCCTAAGGTTGACTGGTAGAGAATGCCTTGTGGCATTAAGTCCGCCTATGTACCACTCTTGTACATGAAGTTTAAATAAATAAATAAAAAAAAGGTGCATCCTGTACTCGGCACTGTACTGTGGTGTACTCGGTCTATGTGAAACACAAGGTCGAAATGGTCAAGGCCACTTTAACACAGCTAGTGATAAAACCCACTACCAGCTACTCAGGTTGCGAGGACAAAAGTCAAAAGGGAGTAGCTATATTACTTCCTACACATATGAACAAGTACCTACGTGCGTAGCTTCGACCCAGTATCAGAGGGGATCATAGCGATGAGAATCGGTGCAAAACCTTAAAATGCTGCTAAACCTTGTGCTCAAATTTATTACGCGCGTACTGAAAGAGCGCCGGATCACGAGGAGATAACGCAAATTTATGCTGGGACCAGATAAGTGCAACATTGGACGCAATCAAAGCGGACAGAAAGGACAATTTCGTGACGACCAAGAACAAGTCATCGTTAACCGGCGACACCTAGGAACTGATCCGTAACTGCAGAATGGTAAGATTGAAACGTCTGCTATGCTGACATCAGAAAGCAATAATCCAAACTCTGGAAAGAAGTCAAGAAGCGTTGTCGAAGAGACAAGAACATTTTTCTGACATCTGAACGGAGATAGAACCTCACTCTTTGAAGTTCCAGACCTCAGATCTTTTCAAGAAAGTTCGCCTCATATCCAGATAGTTCAAACCAAACACAATGGTGATCAACGATGAGGAGGGCAATGCAATCCACGACTTGGAATTTATAGCAGAGAGCTTGGAAAAATAACACACATTATTAGATATTGTCTTTATTAAGAATACGATTCTGTGTAATAATGACATACGTTTTGCAACAATTCAAGTTAAACAATTAAATTAAATGATTAAACTGCAGCATAACAATTATATTGTTGATATTCAACGTGAGTATAACCGGCACTATATACATCCCAGCAGGCATTTTGGACAATAACTTGATCTGCAGAGGATTCTTCTTTATCAAACGTATGAAATCCTTAATTAATTTCGCTTCAACTTCACGTGAATCTGAAATGGTAAGTAAATACATTAAGTTTATTCTCTCAATTTAAAACGTGCCTTTTACTTTTAATACCACTTGCTTCGGTGTAGGAAACATCGCGACGAAACCAGCATGCCTGAGAGATATGTCTAGGTATAAAAAATCAAATGAGAGACCCATGGACATGGTTCGACATGCAACATATTTCGCACGCGTGCGGTAATAAGATTACAACACGTGTGCGGTAATTCGATTAAAACATAAGAAAAAAAAAAAACACTACCTACTGACTATTATAGAGCAGGCGTGTTTTTTTTTAATCTCGTCATTTTAATTTGCGTCTTTATAGCGTAAATATTTTTTCAACACACTGGCTCGTAAAGTGAGCCTTATCACATCGTTCTTAGGGCCATAAACCGAACTATAACTCACACGTGCATAATAATATTATACACTAGTGCATAATAGAATTATCAGTACAAAGTTAAGTTAGTACCTTACTGCAAATTATATGCGAGTAAACAGAGCATTTTCAATTTAACCGGGTAATACCGTTTTTTTTAAAATTTTATTGGTTGAGTTGCTATGTTCTTAAAAAAGTTTCGATACAAAAAAGATCGTGTTCAATAGTAAAAATAAATTAATGTACCTAGTGCTTGCTCATTTCATGCAACTTTGAATTTAAATAGATAACTGTAACTTGTACATTTTTAATAAATGAAACTTTCACTCAAATAATATAACTTTTGTAATATTATAAATATAACTTAGTTTAAATAAATAAACCTCATTCTTTTAGTCTATGGTCGATCGTCATTGTTACAGTATGACCATTTTAAGTTTGAATTTCATGGTGGCGCCACTGGTCAAGAAAAATTCATCGCTACGTCAAACTTATTACATTTATTTTAGTTCCGTGTTTTCCCGCCTGCACAGATAAGTTGGTCGAACTGTAGATGCGCACGCATAGGAAAAACGATATTTTATTCCCGCTATTGTGAAAAAAAAAATACAGAACTTGCTATAACTGTTGAAGATGACTTTTTAGTATTATTTTCTACACAAGTGTGTTGAAAAACGTCGTATGATACACGTGTGTATTGATGATTACCGTCCTCGGCTATCTTAAGACCCTCACCTGACGGCTCGGGTCTCAATGGCGCCTTGGCGGTAATCACCAACATTACACACTTATACCATAATGTACTATTGAATATTTAAATTGTGTTTGTAAAAAGAATACTACTAATAAAAATGGGCAGCTTAATAAACTCTGACACCAGATGAACCAAACGATACGAAAAGAGTTAAAAATTAAAATATTAGGAAAAGTAGATTCGGTCGCAACTACACTGGGAACTCCTTGTGAATACAGAATCAACTCTTTATATAATTAGTTTAATGGTCTACCAGCGGATGCTAACGATTCCGCAGTATATACGTTTCTTTCATTCAACCATTCACAGCCCCATCACATGAAGGGCGTAATTTCGCACTTTTTCCATCCGATGCAGTAGTAGTAGCGCCTGAACTTATAGTTACGGTGTTAGTACAATGGAATGTTTTATTTAGAAGAATGTTCTCACCAATAGTAATCATTATTTTATAAAGTCGAGCCAGTAGCTGGTGGAGCTTCAACCATTGATTAGAAATTATTTGTGCAGCCACGATTGGAAATATCGTTATTATTGTATGAAACACTAAAACAATCAACATTTTCTTGTCTTCTCCCTGTAAATTGTTAATTTATGATATGTATATTTGCCAAATAACACAACAAAAAAACACAACTGAAAGGTCGGAATAAGAAAATTGTTTATATCCACAACCGCAGGTTTTGCTACTGTGCTCTGTACAGTTAGTCCGAAGAAAAGCCCCATTTTATTATAATAATAAAATTCTTTATTTCTCCTCACAATGACAGCTTATTCTAGGTTTCAGAACACATTATTATTTGTTTTTGAGCAATGTGAGGAGCTGGTGTCTGAGTTAGGCGTAAATCGCCTGTATTACAAATCACCACCAAACAAAATAACCTTGAATGATAAACGTTTTTAGAACATGATGTTGTCGGTATCAGTTTCAAAAGGTTAGCATAAAATTATAGTTTTTTTTTTTGCGTGAGTTTTGTAAAATATTTTTTGTGCAAACTGTCCTCAACCTTGCCTTAATACTTACATGAAGAACACAAATTTTGTACACCCGAAACACGTTTTTAATAGTGGCAACCATCATAGAAAAGATAAACTGAAACATAAAGAAATATTATAGTATGATTGCGGGCTTATCAACTTATTGACTGGCCTGTTGGTCTAGTGGTTAGTGACCCTAACTGCTATGCCAGAGGTCGTGGGTTCGATTCCCACCCAGGACAAATGTTTGTGTGATGAGCACGATCATTTGTTCTGTGTCTGGGTGTAATTTATCTATATAATATGTATGTATTTAGAAATATATAAGTATGTTTATCAGTTGTCTAGTAACCATAACACAAGCTCTGCTTAGCTTGGGACTAGATGGCGTTGTGTGATAGTTGTGGAATATTATTATTATTATTATTTTATTATTATTTAGAAAAACAAGCAGATTCAAACCTGATGGCCAAAGCTAAGCGTCACTTTTTCACAGCAGTTAGCTAAATCCCGATACAGTTCAACCCATTCATGAATCTGCTCCCTTGTGATATCACATTGCTCATCCGAACTACTATCACATCTCCCTACTCTCTCCTGCGAGGCTGACAACAACGAAGTCAAACATTTGGACAAATGAGCTACTGGCAAAACTACAGCAAAGAATGTTAGTCTTTGATACATTATAGTCATTCTTATAATGGCTTGTGATAGTCGTACTGGAACTAAAAGAAAGACATTAATCCTTCGTCCACTCGTGAAATAAAGCCAGATTTTAATACCAGAAATTACTGTTATGACAGCAATGCTAAACCAGAACAAGATCTTCAGGTAGCTACTTAGTTTTTTGTCATCTTTAACAAACCATTCACAGAGACAATTGACGCTTTTATAATAAGATATGAAGGCGTGGCTGTAACAGATACCATATATAAGGACTGTCCAATAGTTAACAAAAGTAATAACAGTAATAACAATATATATACAATTATTGAGTTCAGTGTACTCGCCACTCTGTATCAACGTATATATTTCGCAAACTACAACAAACAAATGAAAGATAGCCTGGACAAATATTTGGAAAATAATCAAATATTTCTTTGCCGTAGACTGGCTGCAATAATCCCTGTATACGCTAAAAACTTTTTCTATAACAAACAAATGGTTTAACCACTTTAACGAAGACATTTTCGTGCGTTTTGTTACGTGTCTCAATAAAGACATTACTGTAATAGTACTAATGGACAAAACATATCCATTTAAAAGCCGGAACACATTTGAATGTAATTATCATAAACGTAAGTGGCAAAAAATAGGTCAAGCGCAAGTCGGACTCGGTCGCAAAGAGTTCCATAGCACCAAACAATAATATACTTACAATAACGAGCACTCCGTCCGTTCTCGCAACCAGTTGCGAATCAGTATTTTTTATTCTTTGTTTGCAACTAAGCATCTCGATGATTAAGTTTCATAACCGGTTACGAAACAATATATTTTTTTCTAATTCATAACCAGTATTCGTTGTTGCAAACATTCGGCACCGTTTGATTCGACGTTGTAACTTTCGTAATGACGTATTGCACTCGTTCTGTTTACGTTCTACAAACCTAAATGAAATAAGAGGGGCACAATTTTCACGGTTTTTGAAGCAAATATCTTATCAAACATAGACTTATGAAAAAAAAAACTATTTAAGGAACCTGGATATCATTTGAGAGAGTTTTCGATTGCTAAAAACACCCCACATCACCCTTTTTTTTATTCTTATTTTCTTATCACATTTTTTGTAGTAGTTCATAGAATACACCTGTTGTCTTTTTCAACTGTGGTGCCAACAGTCTCGAAGTAAAATTATTGTTACATACGTACGTAAAGGACAAATCTATAACAGTTTCTTTCTTGCTAGCTGGAAACGGAATCCTAAATATACAATATTGATTGGTATTGGCTAACCTTGAATGATTAAGAATACAATTTACTAAAGAAAAAGGCATACACGAACCTTATTGGTGATATTCTTCAGAATGGACAGGTGCCTAGTACTCTCAACCGGCGTGCGTGTATGACCAGATGTATGAATGTGGACAAGGCAAAAGGAGTATGTAAGAATCGTAGAAGGTAGCATTCTGTAGTTTCTGCCTACCCCCATGGGAAAAGGGCATGAGTCTGTATGTATTTGTATGTATGTTATCCATTCTCTGTTTTGCAACATATAGTGCTTCCCTAACAATTTTTATAATTTTTTTTTGGTCGTGGAAATTCATCAAATAACTCCTCCCGCTCTTGGGCAGAGCGGAAGGGAGTGTCAGACTTTTACTGACCAAAAACCACCCATGTTCCTTCTTCGCCCTTGTGCCGAGGCCGCGTTATCTCTTTCGATAATCCGCAGCCCCGACGGGCGTCGGCCCTTGCATGTTGCTGACATCTCTTTGAGGCGCGCGTGGAACACCAACGCGCCGTCGACTCGGTCTGTTGTCGTCATTAGACGACCGGACGGCGAGCTAGCCCGTTACTCACCGTCCACAAGCCCGCGTCAACGGGTGGCCGGAAGCCATCACGTGGCCCCCGACGCCCAGAGCGCTTCCCGCGGCGGCTGGGACGAGAGGTTCTCTCCCTCTCACGTTCCGCCACCTCCTTCGTTAGCATCACAGCTTCGCAGAAGGAGGCGACGGCGTCGGAAGGTGAGGGCGCCGTGGCGCCTCTCTAGCCTCTCCTCAAAGAGGGGACTTACCGCCACAATCATGGCGTGCCCATTCCCTACCCATCCAATTTGTTTTACTTACTGAATAGGTCACTCCTCGATATGAGTTGGAACCTAATAGACGCTGGACATAGGGTGTTTCGCTGGATAATCTACGGAAGAATGTCAGACTTGTACTGTTAAAAAACCACCCATGTTCCTCGGTATCTCTTTAAAAAAATCCGCAGGTTCGGTAGAAATGTCCGGCACATTAGGGATACCCGCAGGGGTCAACCTCACTCTTGGAAAACCGCCTATGTGATCACGGTTTCCCCTATGCCAGGTAAGTATAACAATTAAGAGCTTAAGGTGCGTCCCATACTCTCATGTATCATAGTGCACTGCAGGAATTTATGCACGCTAGAACGCCATAACCACCAACTCGTACTTAAGTTCCGGACTGACTCAATATAGATTGCCGTTGAATCGCATTGAAGAAGACGAGGTAATCTTAACGAGGGAGGGAGATCTTACAGACAAACAGACAAAAAAACACATACATACGAATTGAGAACCTCGTTCTTTTTGAAAGTCGGTTAATAAAATGGCGATTGAAGAAAATATGTGCCTAGGGGTCAAAAATACCCAGTCGGGGTTGCTGGTTGTTCGAAAGAGATACCGCGGCCTCGACACAAAAGGCTAAGAAGGAACATGGGTGGTTTTTACTCAGGTAGAAGTTTGACACTCCCTACCACTCTGCCCAGAGCGGGAGGAGTCATTTGATGATTTTCCAACCTCCAAAAAAAAGGTGTCAACAGTACGGTATGGGGTAGTCTGCTTGCCTTATGGGCTCTTATGGCAAGCAGACTACCCCGAAATCATAACACTATTAATAGAGTAGTACAAAGTTATATGGGTAAGTTAAGCTTAGTTTAGTTTATAACGGGGCTTTTATCCGCACTTAGCTTCTTGATTGGGCCATTGTGCGTGATGTTTTAAAAATACCTACTCCAACCAACATAGGTCGTCCCAGAATTGCAGCAGCCTTCCCAGACTGCTGCAGGCTTCCGGGAGAGTTAACGGGGATCGTAGAGTTTGTGCCTGGTGATCTGCTACGCTCCTGCACTCTAGGAGTACGTGCCGTGGCGTTTCTTCCGCTTCCATGCATCCTCTGCACAGTGGGCTGTCTGTTACACCTATGTTATGTAGATGTTTGTTTAGGGAACAGTGACCCGTTAAAATTCCCATTATTTTACGGAGTTTGTCCCTTTTAAGTTTGATGAGATTGCGAGTAAATTCCATTGATGCCTCCGGAACTGCATCTTTTGTTTGCCTGCATCCTTCACTGTTTCTCCATTCGGTGAGGTGTTTTTCTGTGGTTCTTGAACGCAGCCATGTTTTTATTTGGGCCTGAGGTATGGGCAGTAGTGGTTCCGGTCCGAATACTGTATTGCTTGAGCCTCTCTTGGCCAGCTCATCTGCTGCGTCATTACCCAGCGAGTTGCTATGTCCTTTTATCCATTGCAGGGTTACACTATTTGTGGTTGCAATGGATTGGAGTGCATTTTGGCATTCCAGTATTAGGACAGAGGTAATTGTGTTGTTTTTTAGGGCTTGAAGCACCGATGCACTGTCTGAGATGATCTTTATTTTAAAATCACTGACGTCTCTGGCTGCAACTGCTTGTGCCGCTCTGGTGATACCAATACATTCGGCTTGGAAAATTGTGTTTAATTTATCTAGGGTATTTGATATTGAAAGTTAAGCTTGTAAGCTTATTTGAAAAACAAAGTACTGCCTATCTTCTAGAACTATCCAACTATTCACCAACTTATTGTTGTCACTTAATACGATTAGTGCTAAATGAATTGTAGACCTCGTTCTGTTTCCGACAATTTGCGTGAAGATATCAGAAACCAAATTATGTTTTAAAATCGCATTTAGGCTGCAAACGCAAAGACTAGTGGTAGTTAGTGAACCGAGGTTTTTTTTTTTTGGAGAGTGTGGTCCAATGACTCCTCCCGCTCTGGGGGTCTAAAATGGCCACTTTTGCAGATCATAATGTGAATTGCGTTTAAAAGCGTAAAATGGACCTTTCATAATAAAAACTGCGTCTGTGACTATTTTACGAATGTTAACGCAATTCATATTATTTTCCTATTATGATGTATTTTACTAAATTGTTACAGACGCAGTTATTAAAATGAAAGGTCCATTTTACGCTTTTTAACGCAATTCATATTATGAATTGCCAAAGTGGCCGTTTTAGACCCCCTGGGCGGAACGGAGGGGAGTGTCAGATTTCAACTGATTAAAATCCATTCATGTTCAGATCCTTCTTACTTTGTGTCCGGCGGTATCTCTTTCGAACAACCCGTAGCCACGAAGTGAGCCGCCCTTGTGAATAAGAAAATTAAAAACAATTCTAGAATCTTCATAACTAACTAGTCGCACTGCTCATTTGATGCCTTTGCTAATTGCCCAACATGTATCCTAGTAGCGTAAACTTACCAGTTCCTTAGCTTTAAAATATGTTTCTGTAAACGCTTTCAATGTAATAAAACGACGCATTAGGTTATAATAAAATGTAATGTTATAATAGCCTGACTTTATTTATGTTCGCTTATAATTCAAACCTGGAGCATAAATAGCAAAATGTACAAAACCACGACACATTTTTTTTGTTTTTAAACTGTCATAACTTTGCTAAAATATTTACGGATGGCAAACCATTTAATTGGCATAAAATACCATTAAAGACAGTGTTAAAAGTTATATTATTATATGGAAAAGTATACCAAATCAATATATCAATATATTAATACATATATCTGCCCTACAGGAGGCCAATTTTTCCGGACCGAGAATTATTACATTGGGAGAAATGGATAAAAATCCGGCGAGACGAATCAATATATTCTACAAAATGAATTAATAAAGAAGTGTATGCTTTAATAATTATATTGATAAGACGAGTGTAAGTTAGGACGGTCTCAGGCTAGGCCTCTTCAATCGCACGCCACTCATACTCGGCAATCCGTATTCAGTTACTACCATTGCAGTTACCCTGCAAATACCGTCGCTCCACCAAGTCTGAGGGCGTCTCACCTTATGTTTGCCGATTCACAGTCTCCACTCAAGAACTCGTCTACTCCAACGGGAATGTGATAGTATTGTCAGCCCAGTACCACTGTTGACTTATTCTGTGAGATATTATGTCAAACTCTTGTTCTTCGTTGGATCACCTCATTCCGATGCGATTCCTCAGAGAATATTCTAACATAGCCCGCTGCATAGCTCGCTGGCCGACCTTAAACGTATGAACCTACCGTACCGTGAGTATCACCACATATTATAAAACAAAGTCCTCCAACGCATCTGTCTGTCTGTCTGTTGACGTTAAAATCATAAACTACTACACCGTTTTTCATGATATTTACACCAATGAATAGAGAGGTTCTCGAGGAAGGAAGGAATAGGTTTCAGTATTTTTACTTACTTATAACAATTTTTTTTCTAAATTCAACCCCTAAAGGAGTTAAATAGGGGATGAAAGTTTGTTGGTATATTTATACGACATCCTCGCGGGCGAAGCCGCGGGCATGAGCTAGCAATTTATATAACATGATTGAATTGCAACAAAACAAGGACATAATTAACAGTTAAAGTGAGTATAACAGGCAGAATATACATCCCAGCAGGAATGTTAGACAATAGCTGTATCTCTAGTGGATTCTTCTTTATCAGACGTATAAACTCTTTCACCGATTTCACTTCAGCTTCGCTTGAATCTGAAATGAAGTTGTTGTAAGTTATAGTTTCTAGCAAGGCGCGGTGATGGAAGGTGGAGTAAAGCTGTAATCGAGTGGCGTCCATGGAATGGAACGAGAAGTGTTGGCCGTTTGGCGGCGAGATGGGCAGACGATGGTTCTCTGCCTTTTCGCCGAAAATTGTTTGCCAGTTTTTCTCTTGCCAACTAACGTTTTGCAGAATTATATTACGCCGAATAATCATTTGCCAACTTATCATATAAGTTTGTTTTATTTCCCAACCTCACAGTTACCAACTGTACGTTTGGTCTGGTTTTCATAATGACACTTTTTAAAATGCCAACTTTCATGTAGCCGAATGTTTTAGTTTACGTAATATTCATTTAGTTGTTTATTGTTTACCAAATCAAATTATTGGAACCTAATCCCTCTAGTCTAAGTCGACGGAGCCCCGCTCTGCGGGGCTCCTACTTCTGGGTGGTTTAAAAAATAATAACCACGAAGGGGATGGCGGGGTCTATTCGCTCGCTTCGCTCGCTCACTCGACCCCGCCATCCCCTTCTAACCTAACCTGTCCGAGTCGGGGTGCCCCAAGTCCCGAGCTCGCTTCGCTCGCTCTTACATCCAAGTTTTCCTAGTAGCGGGTAAAAATGTGTGTAAAAATTAGTTTATTTTTTATCATTATAATTATAAATGTATGAAAAGGGAACTGTTACTCTGACAAAATTTAATTCGTCTAATAGTTGTGTGGCCTAGTGAAATGTTTGACAAATGATAAATATCCCAAACGTTTTGTGTCATTATAATAATCGGCTTTACAATAATTCTACCAAATGAAAAGTTGTCATACAAAAATTTGCTAATCGTGAGTTGTCAAAGTGAAACATCGGCGAAACGTTGGTTGGCAAGTGATAATCTGCCAAACAATTTTCGGCGAAAAGGCAGGATACCGCAGACGATATTGTTGACACTGCAGGAATATCAGCTATAGAGGTAATAATTTAGTAATGCAAATACATTTTTTCACAAAATCATCATCATAGTCAGCCAATAATGTTCCCACTGCAGGGAGTCAGGCCTCCACTCTAGGAGAGGGATGGGATATAATCCACCACGCGGGCCCAGTGCGAGTCTGTAGATGTCACATGTTTTCGAATATTTTGGATCTAAGACACGTCGGTTTCCTCACGATATTTTCCTTCACCGTTTTGAGAGCAGGTGATGAAATAAATTACACAAAGTAATGTGCCTGCCTGGATTTGAACCCCCGACTTACTGTTCGTTAGTCGTGGCCGCCACCACTGGGCCATCACTGCTCTTCCACAAAAAATATTTGTTGAGTTACCCATTTTTGGCATCGAGGTCAGCAACTCAGCTAGGTCAACCATTATTTTAAAAATCTTACCAATTGTTAAAATTGTATTATAAAGCCGAGCTAAAACTCTGTGGAACTTGATTCTTTGGTTTCGAGCTAATTGTCCAGCAACTATTGGCAACAGCATTACCAAGGTGTAAGTAAATATAGCCAGTATTACTTTTTTCAACTCAGTGGTGTGTATCCCTTTCTGAAATAACAAAAAATATAAATGTACAGTACTGCAAAGAAGTAAACCATTGTAAGTTTAGATGAGTGAGTAAACCCCGAATACAAATAATATTTTATATTTTATCATATTATACCTATCATATCATTGTATAAAGGCCATTAAAAAAAAATTGTAACAAATTGATTGAATGGGGCATTTTTATTAATTCTTGCCTTTTTTCAATAGTACTACATGACAGCTAAATTAAAAACTACATAAAAGCCATTTGTTGCATTTTCAATTTCATTTCGCCGGCTCTGCGTTGAGAATTGAAAGTCTAGTCGTTCGGTAGTAATCGTGTTTTTTTGTATGATCCTTATTTTGTAACAAAATGTAATTTTATTAATAGATCTAACTATTGGATTGAATTCTAAATTGATATATTAATAATTTTACTCAGAATTCCAAAACCAAGTGGAAAGATTGAAAGATAAAGTATTTATTAATCCCGGACAGGCAACAAAACAAACAACAACTTATTAAAGTTTGCGCCTGTGATTCGTGCAATGAGAACACTAAATAGTGTGTCTCGGCATTTGGACATATTTACTTGTTCTTTGGCGGAATTCCAGAGGGTGACACTAAGTGTGTTGTCCACTGTGTAACTAATTGTACTTCTAACCCAGACCCGTTACTTGGGACTGAACTATTAATGTATGACTACTTTTGTTAGCTTGGGTCTTACCTGTTACAACAAATGTATGTGATAATCAATGAATAAATAAATAAATAAAATAAAATAAAATGGTTAAATTAACAATACAACAAAATGATAAAAAAAAATATAAAAATAAAACATAATATATGAAATTGGTCCTGTACAAGGCAAAAATTGCCACTATATCAGTATGGAGCATACTCACATTTACACCGATCTGGTAACAAATTTGGTAAATCATCAAAATGTTGTTTGGCATTGACAAAACTAGCGAGTAAAAATACTGAAATACAAAAAAAAGTTTTTAAACGGTACATTTAAAAAAAAAGAAACGTGTGGCACTCGGAGACTGCCACGGTAAAGCTATTGCATAGCATTTTTTATCAATTATTTAATTTGACAACCTCAGTTGACAACCTTGTTATTTTCCGTAACCATAGCAACCTGGTTGAAATATTTTCGTTACGGAATTTCTGGATTCGCTCTCCTCGCTCAAGGCCCGCGATAGAAGCTATGCAATAGCTTAAAAACCTACAACGAGAATGTAATCTACATATTAAGGGTATCTGCTGCAGACATGTAATCTTTGTTGTTTTTTGAAATCTCTAACAAACCGGCAAGAAAGATCACAATGTTAAAAAAAGTATTTTTTTCCTTTTTTACGGTAGATGTTTTCATAATAATGCAATCAGTAAAAGGTTGTTACATATTTTGAAATGTACAAAGATGAAAGTAGGTAAAGTAATATTTTTTTTTCAACTCTGCCTGTGTTTTTTTCATATAAACGTTGCAGAAGTACTCACACAAATGACTTTTGTATTTGGCACTAAATACTTCATTCACTGCCAAATACAAAAGGGTTCAACCTACCTGACGACCGAAGCATACAGTAATTTTGTCGCAGCTATTCGTTAAATCCCGATACAGTTCAACCCATTCTTGTACCTGCTCTCTTGTGATATCACATTGCTCATCCGAACTACTATCGCATCTCCCTACTCTCTCCTGAGCGGCCGAAACCAACGAATTCAATGTTTTGAACAAACAAACTACTATCATAATAACAAAAAACAACATTATTTGCTGGTAAATAATAGTTAGTCTTATAATCGATTGTACTGTAAAAATGATAAGAATAAGAAACTGATTCATTTGTGGAAACTTTTTCAAAACTTCCAAAGATCTAATAACAACGAAGACGACAAATAATAAAGTAATGCATATGGTGAACCAGTAAACTTTCTTCAGAGATTTTCTTAATTTCGTGTCATCGTTAAAACAGTCAAAGAGATGACTAATGCTTCTATAATATGACTGAAAAGCATTGCTATGGCAGATACTAATAAAGACGGAAGTCAACGAATTAACATAAGCCGAAGTAGAAAAAGCACAATAAATTACATTCACTTGATCGGGCACAACTTTTCCTAACAAATAATACAGTTTTATCGCAATAACAAAGGAGTAGAACATAGTCTGGAATACAATTTTGAAAATTATAAAATATTTTATTTTCTTATTCTGGATACAATAATTCCGGTATATGCCCAGAAGATTCTCCAGAAAAAGTAAATTGTTTAATAATTTGATTGCAGTCATTTTCTGTGACATGACACGTGTTTCGTCGGCAACGATAAAGTAATGGTTTTAATGATCGTAAGCAAAACATTATGTTAATTCCATTTTATCAATAAGTCAATGTTGACTGTCAATAATTTCGACGACGATGCGCCATTAATACGTGGTCGTTTTAATTATTTTTTAATCAACGCTGCCAAGCAACAGTGCCTTCCATTATTTTTTAAATTTGACTACCTTTTAGTAATTTTTTTTATAGTTCATATGACACTGTGTTTGTAATCAGCTTGACAATTTAATTATGAAATGGATTCCTCCAAGAAAACCTACTTCAGGCTTTATTTTTGAAGTGAGTACGAGTTTGGTTTTGATTTCAAGATAAAGTTTAGGGCAACCCTAATATTATTATAAGGACGACAGGTGAGCCGATTTTTCATGATTGTTTTGAGTGACAATTGCGTTAGAAAGTTGTATAAATCCACTAACGATGTGTCGTCTCGCCTACGCCTACGCCTATAAATGCAAAGAGGAATCTCGCGCTACTGAAACCAGGCTGCGCAAGTGCCGCTGCACAACCTTCAACCACTCAGCTCACAGACGCGGGCCACTACGGGTAGATTTTCGTACGGTCTTCGTATCTTTAGTTATATTTGTAAATTGCAGTATTCCACATATTTAAACATAATAAATTCCCAATCGAGACTATTTAGTGGTCCTTCGAGCCGGATATATATGTTTTTGTTTTCAAGGGTTACCACTGAAAACCAGTGCTGTGCTGTGGGTCCCCATAGCACAGCACCATGTGGTAACCTATTTGTCGCAGTTGTGTTCCATTTTTTTTAAGTTTATTTAAACGCAAACTTGTTTTTTCTTTTTTTTACCTATTTTATTTTTTGTTAATAATAGTTGTAAGTTGTGTGCTTACTGTTTTTTTTTTATTTATAGGTAATATTTCTGCGACAATAAATATTTTTTCTTTCTTTCTTTCTTCATATATTTTTTCTTTTGCCTCATCAAAAAGTCTTAAGCAAAGAAATAATATTGTTGCGGATAGAGAAGTCACTCTGCTTGTGTAGGTGGTATAGATAATAATGCGGTTTTGTAATAGAAAAAGATAGACCGTCTAGAATCAAATCCTAAATGCTTGTTAAATGTTTGTGTTTCGATGTAGTTTGTATCACCGTGTGTATGTAATACCAATACCTACCTCTATGACACAAATATTAGGTAGGTAGGTAGGTATTGGTATTACATAAACACGGTGATACAAACTACATCGAAACACAAACATTTAACAAGCATTACTATTATCTAAATTATAAATCGTGTAGTTTAAGTTATTCGTGACATTGAGATAAACCTGACAACACCCGTCTGTTCGGAGGATCCTCTCTTTTCTATGGGGGATGATTAAACTTTAGGCCCTTTAGGTTCTTCATACCACTAAACCATACAATCATAATAAGTATGCACCTCATGTTGTATCGCCTGCATCAATGCAGTACCATAAAAATAAACACAGGTAAAGAAAATCAACAAGTACAGACAATTTTTTACAATTCGTTTATTATAAAATAATTTCAATTAAACTACACCAAAAGCGTAATAACCATTCTTTCAAAATTATTAAGGTCAGGGTATCACACTAAAACTCAAAAGAGCTCCTGGCCCAGAATGAATCAGAATTGCACGCGACAGTTCATAAATCTTTGGAGGAGGCTTTTAATTTCAATTTTATTTTTATCCCACTAAAAATTTTTGTTATGCTATTTGCAATTTTCAGGTAATTACCAAACCAACGTACGAACCGAATTACCAAACTTGGAAGGTCTCAATTCGTTTAATCCCAATGAATGACAATTTCATGAAAAAGTCAATAAATGGTTTAAAACAAACTTTTACCGCCTTATTACAAAACGTAGTTAAACCTGGTTTAACTTAGACTTGGTTTATCTCGCATGACGTCTCACTTCAATAATATTCAAAAGAAAGTGACAGCATGCGAGATAAACCAGGTCTAAGTTAAACCAGGTTTAACTACCTTTTGTAATAAGGCGGAAAGAGTTGTGTTAATGATTTTAATGCGTATAAATCAAATAAGCCATATAATTATGTTACGGTCTCGAATCTTATTGTAACCAAAATACAGCCTGACAGTGACCGGACAATTGAAAAATACGGGCTTTTACGGCCTGCGGTGGCATTTCCCCCATAAGCTGTTTTGAATGACTAGGTTAAAAACATCTAGAAATGTATCATCATTTCAGCCAAAAGACGTCCACTGCTGGACATAGGCCTAGAAATGTATAATCTGCTCAAACACATGTTTTAAATTTTATTGTTGTTATTGTAAAATTAAATAATATGATTAAACTGCAATATAATGATCATGTAGTTTACAGCCAATGACAGCATAACTGGCACCATGTACATCCCAGCAGGAATCTTAGGCATTAGCTTGATTTCTATCGGATTCTTCTTTATCAGTCGTATGAAGTCTTTTATCAATTTCACTTCAGCTTTATGAGAATCTAAAATAAATGAACATTAAATATAATAATACAATAGTACTTTAAATAAACGGTGTTCATTTATGATTGCAAAACCATGGTTGTTACCAATTATCCTTGTATTATAAAGGCGAGCCAATACTCTGTGAAACTTTACTCCTTGGTTACGAGCCAATTGTCCGGCAACGATTGACATCAGCATTAATAATAAATGAACAAATGAAAAAAGTCCCACTTTGCTGAACTCATCGGCATCCTCAGACTAAAATAATTAAATTCATAAAATAAAACTGATTTCATAAAACACGATCAATTTAAAATCAGTTTCCAGACTAAAATATCAAAAAACTTACTTTTATAGCAAAGGTATAAGATGTTGTATACATCATTAATAGATTGTATGCTGTTGAAATTGTTAGAGATAATAAAAGCTGAAACATATAAATATTTTCGAATAAATCTAAGATTTTAAAAACTTGACTATATTTATTAAATTACATAAACAAGTACCTGTCGCCCAAAGCAAATAGTTACTTTTTCACAGCAGTTTAATAAATCTCGGTACAGTTCAACCCATTCATGAATCTGCTCCCTTGTGATATCACATTGCTCATCCAAACTAATATCAAAATTTCCATTCCTCTCTTGAGTGGTTGATACCGAAGAAGTCAATGATTTAAACAATTGCACCACCAACATAATGACGTTACACAATATTAGGTGTTGAAATACAATGTGAAGTCTTATAATTATTTGAGATACCAACAAGAGTGCCACAAGTAACGGATTTGCATGGGAGAATATTAATACAACCTCACAAGATTTGTAGATTACATAAATTATATAATTCAAAATTGAAATAATGCTAAACCAGTGTAATTTTTTTAAAGAGTTAATTAATTTCGTGTCGTCGTTGAAATTTTTTGACACGTGACTGATGCTTCTAAAATATGACATGAAGTCGCAACTGTAGCAGATACCGGTCACGACAGATGACACAGAGTTGACACAAGTTAAGACATAAAAGACACCATAAATATAATTAATTCGATTATATTCATCTCCTTGTAACAACTCCGTAATTAAACCAATTACGACAACGAAGTGCAATATGATTATGAAAAACGTTTGGTGGATTATAAAACGTTTTTTAATTTTCGTCTGTTCAGCATAATTCCTGTGTATTCCTAAGAGGTTTTCTATAAACAGTAAATTGTTCAGCCACAATATTGGAGACATTTTGGTTAATGTTTTAAAAGTAAAATGGTACTGCTTAGCTTAATTTACTAGGAAAAAGTTGACAAAGTGATCGTGTGTCAACATTGTGATTTATGAACGAGGTTGCTCTGTGTGATCATTAAATTAATTTACAGCACTCAGACACTAAATTACTACCAAGGTACACTTTTTTCCCATAACGTAGATTAGAGTTACAATATAATCAAAATAATGCGATAACTTGAATCAGGTTTCAGTCTATCGATGTATATTTTATTTTATCATGCATAGCAACATCGCTCATAAATCACAATTTCGACATACAATCACTTTATTTCCTAGTTATTTAACACTACGTAGATTACTTGACTGAGTTCTTGTTGCTAACTCGTGCCATATTGACCAAAATGTCTCCAATATTGTGGCTGAACCATTTACTGTTTATAGAAAACATCTTAGGAATATACAGGAATTATTGCGAACAGACAAAAATTAGGAAACGTTTTATTATCTCCCACACGATCTCGTTAATTTTATTGCACTTCATTGTCGTAATTGGTGAAACTAAAGGGTTGTTAGAAGAAGACAAATTTAGTAAAATTAATAATATTTATGGAGGCATCTATGCATTCACTTGTGTAAACTCTGTGTCTTCGGTCGTGACCGGCATCTGGTACAGTCGCACCTTCATGTCATACTTTAGAAACATCAGTCGCGTCTCTACAAGGTTTAACGACGACACCCAATTAATTAATTCTTTTAAAAAACTAAGTTGGTTCAGTACTATTTTTATTTTGAGTTATACTGCTTTTGTAATGCACAAATCTGTAGATGTTATAAAAGTATTCTCCCGTGCACCTCCGTTATTTTTGGCACTCGTTTTAGTATCTCAAATAATTATGAGACTTCATGTTGCATTTCAGTTCCTAATTTTGTTTATTGTTATTATGTTGGTGGTGCATTCGATCAAATCTTTGACTTCATTGGTAATAGCTAGACAGGAGAATGTTAGAAGTTGTGATATTAGTTCGGAGCAGATTCATGAATGGGTTGACCTGTACCAAGATTTAGTAAACTGCTGTGAAAAAGTAACTCGTTGCTTTGGGCGACAGGTATATGAAATAAGGATGATCAATTGGTCAGGTTCTTAGAATCCTAATTTAAATTACTTTGAAAATGTTAATCTGTTTCAGCTTTTGTTCATTCTAACGATTTTAACATTATACAATGTGTTAATTATATATAAAATGTCTTTCAAGATTAGTAAAAAGTAAGTTATTGATATTAAGGCTGAAAATTAATTTTAAATAGATCCTATTTTATGCAATCAGTTTTTAAACACAAATTTAATTATTTTAGTCAGGAGATACCGATGAGTTCAGGAAAGTGGGACTTACTATATGTGTTTACTTATTATTAATGCTGATGCCAATTGTTGCTGGACAATTGGTTCAAAATCAAGGGGCGAAGTTTCATCGTGTATTGGCTCGACTTTATAATACAAGGATTATGGGTAACAACCATGCTTTTGCAAAAATATAGTTATGTCAACAGCGTTTACTTTTTTGTAATATTGTAATAAAATAAATAATGTTAATTTATTTTAGATTCCCAAGAAGCTGAAGTGAAATTGATAAAAGACTTCATACGTCTGATAAAGAAAAATCCGATCGAGGTCAAGTTATTGCCTAAGATTCCTGCTGGGATGTACATGCTGCCAGTAATGCTGTCGCTGGTTGTCAACTACATCATTGTAATGATGCAGTTTAACCATATTATTTAATTCTATAAGTTTATCACGTGTTTGAGTTAGCATAATTATTTTTGGATGTTGTAAAATATTAATAAGTACCCTTAACGCAAACGAAGGGTACTGTTTTCCCCACCACTGCGATAATTTTTTTGTTTTTAGACCATATCTGTTAACGCCCTAGTTGCGGAGATATTAGGGGTAAAAGTTCCAAATTCTTCACAACTGTTTTTTGTAAATACTAGGTTTTCAGGTAATAACTGTACATAAATTACCTCCATGGCCCGTTTACTATTCAAAGCATCCACTAGCACAATGTTTTAAGAGTGCTACATTGAGTTTTACCGTAAAATGTGATTTTTGACCCCAAATAAAAGCGTTTTCCAGCAATTTTTTTTGCGAATGGGTCAATTAAATATCAATACCACCCTATTAGTTAATTTAATCCCATTTAATGATAAATTATTATATGCTAAAGTAATTCAATGAGATTTAAGGAGTTTATAGGGTCGTATTGATGTTTTTATCTATGTCCAGCAGTGGACGTCTTTCGGCTGAAATGATGATAAATGATGATTGATGATTTTAATAATCATAACTCATTAAAGCCATATTTTTTACGGTCGCTAGTCATTGTAATCAATATAATTATTATACAACCTGATACTGACCTGCGAATAGCCTAAAAACATTACAAAATTTCAATTTCGTGACCTGGGATACCTTAATAGTTTTGAATGATTATTAAGCTATTGTTGTTATTCAAGTGAAATCGTATTGTAAATAAACGAATAGAAAGCTGTACTTGTTATATTATTACGTGTTGTTATTTATCTAACATAGCTAATGGTTATTGTTATGGTATGACATTGATGCAGGTGATAAAATATGACGTACACACACAATCGGGTATGAATAAAAAGGCGTAAAGTTCTTGATGTTCTATAGAAAAGTGTTTAGTAGGCTACTATCATCAGTAATTGTTGCCGGTTATTTCTACATATTCGAGGATAACTCTAATAGCGCTATTTAGAATTTTGATGATAGTTTTTCATTTGTGTCATAGACGGTGCTGTAGTACTTGTTGTACTTTATTGCTGTTGCATTTTTTGTAGTGCCTCTACAGGTATAAGTATATATTAAACCGTACACGGTGTTATGCCCCACATTTAGACAAAAACCTTTTATAGAAATAAGTATTTCATTCTGCACGGTCTAAGTCTAGCTTTGATTTTTTACAATGGTTGGTTTAAAACAAAAGTGCAATATCTTAACCATCGTCACATTCAAGCAGACTTTTCTATTTTCACTCGTATCATTTCTGTACTTTGGCCGTACAAATAAGTGAGACAAATCAAGAAATACATCCGGCTCGAAGGACAATTGTATATCGTAGTCGATTGGGACTTTTTAATAAAACTACTGTTAATATAGATGTAATACTATAATGTACGAATAAAATTATATTTATATTTGAAGACCGTACAAACAATTGCCAGTAGTATCCCCCGTCTGAGATCTGAGTAGTTGAAGTATGAAGTACACGCAGTGGCATTCGCGGGGCCCGGGTTCTCTACGCATTGGTTTGTTGTCGTTGTGGTTGCCTACGCGTATGTGAGGTACCGACACAAAACTTTGGTAGATTTTTACAGGTTTCTTATGTGAAATTTGTGTTTTTCCTACTGCTCCGTTACTCTTTTCGGATTAATTTCAATGCGAGATCCAGACTAAGACATTTAAATTGCTTCTATGGGACTTTATCGAGCTTGATTGACCACTGTTGTATCTGCCGCGTAGGCGTAATGTAGTTTGGGAATACTGTGGGGCTGTACCAAATAAAAAAGCCTTTTTATGTAAAAGGGTACTTGACTGACAAAAAAAATATGATTCTGTTTAGTCCGTCTGTTAGATTATCGAAAAATATTGGAAACGTATTTTTGTTTTATCAAATTAATATAAATTGACGAAAATAAAATGTGTCAAAGATTGAGTGGGGGTGCTGGGGATTCACTTTCTAGAAAAAATGTACCAAAATATGACGTCGCACGATTTTTCGAAGCACTGTATCGATTTCATTTATTGTTAACGTGAAAAAAGAAAAAAATACGTGCCCAATATTTTTTGGAAATCTATCAATAGACTAATTAGCTTTTTTTGTCAACTACCCTATTGCTACTAAAAGATAAATCAAAAGTCAGTTCAATTTACTTGTTGTCGTCCTCAATTATATAAAATTAGGGTTGCTCTAGCCTTCGTTTAGGAGATGAATACCCAAAACGATAGCGTACGCGCTTCAACAATAAAGTTTGAAGTAGGTTTTCTTAGAGGAATCTGTGTAGTTAATAATTTGAATAGGTACATTGTTATTTTCACCGTCGCTTGGAGTACCTTTTAAGAATGAATATAAAATAATTAAATAATATGATTAAATTGCAACATAACTATGGCATAGTTCACAGCAAACGTGAGTATAACTGGCAGTATGTACATCCCAGCAGGAATCTTGGGCAATAACTTGATCTCTATCGGATTGTTCTTTATCAGACGTATGAAGTCTTTTATCAATTTTACTTCAACTTCTTGGGAATCTGAAATAAATAAACCTAATATAATATTACATAACGTTAAGTAAAAATGTTTGATATCTGCAAAAACATGATTGTTACCAATAATCCTTGTATTATAAAGTCGAGTCAATACTCTGTGAAACTTCACTCCTTGGTTACGAGCCAATTGTCCAGCAACGATTGGCATCAGCATGAATAATAAGTAAACACATATAGTAAATCCAATTTTCCTGAGGTCAACGATATGCCCATTCTAAAATGATTTAATTCATGTTACTAAATAGACAGCAATAAATTCGATCAATTAAAAATCATGACTCCGGCAAAATTATCAAAAACTTACTTGTAGAACAATCGTGTAAGTAATTTGATACAAAATAAAAATAAAATGTGATATTGACACCGTCAGCATGAAGAGAAACTGTAACAATGAATAAAATTATTAAAAAAAAAAAGTAAAAATATTTTTTTTTGTTATTTGATCTTACGAATTATATTTATTACAGATTCAAGTACCTGTCGTGCAAAGCAAAGAGTTACTTTTTCACAGCAATTTGCTAAATCTCGGTACAGGTCAACCCATTCATGAATCTGCTCCCTTGTGATATCACATTGCTCATCTGAACTAATATCACAACTCCCAACCCTTTCCTGAGCGACTGACACCAACGAAGTCAAAGATTTTAACAAATGTACCACCAACATAATAACAGCAAACAATATAAGGTACAGCAATACCATGTGAATTCTTGAAATTATTTGTGACACCAAAATTATAAACAAAAATAATGGATTAGTATAGGAAACAAATATTACAACCTCCAGAGATTTGTAGATAACAAAAATGAAATAACTCAAAATTAAAATAATGCTAAACCAATTCAATTTTTCAAAAGAGTTATTTAATTTTGTGTCGCTGTTGAAACTTTCAGAGACGCGACTGATGCTTCTGTAATAAGACATGAAGACGCGGCTGTAGCAGATGCCGGTCGCGACCGATGACACAGAATTTACACAAGAAAAGACATAGAAGCCAGCATACATATAAAAGATTTGATTGGGTTTATCCTCTGTTACTAGCAATATAATTGCAACAGTTACGGCAATAAAGTGCAATATATTTGTTAAGCACGTTTGGGAGATAATAAAAAGTTTCTTAGTTTTTGTCTGTTCACAATAATTTCTGTATATTCCTAAGAAGTTTTCTATAATCAGTAAATTGTTCAACCACAATATTGGAGACATTTCGGTTAATGTTATAAATGTAAAATGGTACACCATAGCCTAATTTCCTATGAAAGAGTTGGTAAAGTGATTGTGTGTCAAAATTGTGATTTATGAGCAAGCAACCTCTATATTATGAGGTAATAAAATTAAAATACCACTATATTAATTATTATTAAGTGGAAAAGATGATAATAACCGTCAAGTTGTTACTGCCAGCGTTGATACACATTTGTGCCCGTTTTATTGCATCTTCCATAACTTCTCACAAGATTTTCGGTGACAACTGTTTGCAATCCTGTAGAAAATTCTCAAGGGCTGCGATTGTTTTAATGCCGTTGGCGTAAGACACTGTTATAGTCCACTGGCTTTTGCCCGCTTTGCAGCATAGATGTCGGAAATATCAAAAATGACGATTTTCCATACAAACTTTCATACCCCGTTTCACCCCCTTGACTTGACCCCCTCTAGCTGACCGTCTAGCTTTCAATGGTCGGTTTAGTACAAATGAGAAATATGACAACTATCTACACATTCATAGAGATGTCTTTGCTCTCACTTACCTCACTCTCTTACCTTATCCCAATATATGTCGATGCAGTATGTCTTCTTCTTCCATATTTATAACTTTTGCTTATAGATGAGCCTAAACCAAAAATATATCCGGCTCGAAGGACTACTAAATAGACTTGGTTGAGACTTTTTAATAAAACTACTTTGATGTGATACTTGAATTTACTAATATAACTATGCATATGAAAACCGTACAAGGAAATCCCCGTAGTGACATGCGTCTGTGAGTAGCACAATCCGCCCCCTACCCGCGGTCGTCAACGCGTATGTGAGGCACTGACACAAAAAGTTTGTGGATTTTTTCAGCTTTTTTATATAACTGCCACTCAAAACAATAATGAAAAGTCAGTCAAGTCAAATTCACTTTACTTGTTGTTATCACTACCGGTTGCCCTAGCCTTTGTCTTAAGTTGAAAACGCAAAACGATAAGGTTCGCCACGCGGTAAGAATAAAGTCTAAAGTAGATTTTCGTGGAAGAATCAGTATAGTTAATGATTTGATTTTACTGCAATTTTACCACCGTTTTGAGTTCCATTAAACATTGCTTATAAGATAATTAAATAATATGATTAAACTGCAACATGACGATAGCATAGTTCACAGCAAACATGAGTATAACTGGCACCATGTACATCCCAGCAGGAATTTTAGGCAATAACTTGATCTCTATCGGATTGTTCTTTATCAGACGTATGAAGTCTTTTATCAATTTCACTTCAGCTTCTTGGGAATCTGAAATAAATTAACCTCATAATAATTATACTATGTTAAATAAACATTGTTAATATCTGCAAAAACATGATTGTTACCAATAATCCTTGTATTATAAAGTCGAGCCAATACTCTGTGAAACTTCACCCCTTGATTACAAGCCAATTGTCCAGCAACGATTGGCATCAGCGTGAATAATAAGTAAATACATATAGTAAGTCCCATATTCCTTAGGTCAGCGATATGTCCAGTCTAAAATAATTTAATTCATATTTCAAAATTGACAGCATAAAATTCGTTCAATTAAGGCGAGCTTGCAGTACTTTGTTTTTATGTACGCACGACCTCGCCCCCCGCCCTGCCGCGCGAGCGATATAATGCCTAAATTTTGACTGTTTTTTGCTTCTTGGAGAAAAACTATAAAGAAATTATACAATATGTTTTTAACATTTACTTCAAAATAAAAAGTTCTATCTATTGATATAACTTTGATATAAATTCATGATGAAATGTCTTAGCAGTACACGTTTGAAATTGTGATTTAGAGTCATGTTTGTTGATATTTAGTCTATTTTATTATGCAAAAAATAATCTTTGATTTTCTTTATACTGGCAACACAGTCACTAACGTCACGTAACGTCAAACACAACGTTTCTTATAAAAGTGACGGTTGCCTTTACTCGAGCTCTCACTTCTATCTAAACTGTGCTAGGAGGCAGTTACTATAACCTTCCTTGTGGGTATTTTTATATTTGAATAATAAACGTATTCAGTCAAAGTATTTAAATTCAAATCAAATTGCTGCTGTTTTCTTGACACCCATTTCCAAAAATGTTTGATAAAAAAAAGTACCGAGCCGATATCATTCTAAATCGCGTTTCTATCTTTACGATTTATTAGAGAGTATGTTCAATTTTTATGTAATGATTTTTATTTATTAAAAAACTCGTATTTAGTTCGATTTTTATAGGTTCAAAAATCTTAAAATTACTGCCTTAAAAATATGACTCACTGCGGTACTCAGAGTTATTTAATGATTACTTAAGAGCGTATGCTACCTCAGATTAACAACCCTTGAACGCGCCAGGACTCAGCCGAACCTTATCTCGGGCCCATGGGAGACAGGTCTCAGAACAGCCGCCGTCCTAACGGGATCAAATAGACGCGATACGCGCCTCCGAACAATATTACAATTTCTGAACTTAAAGCTACCCTTACCTCATTTCTTCGAGCCGGTCTCACTTCCTTGACCCCTCGCAAGTTGTGTAACTGTGTATGTGTATAATGAGTGTATATGACCTTGCGATGGTTTGCTGGTAGTTCCGGACGATTCTTCCACGTCGCTGCAAGCCACGCCGTTAACGCGAGCCACCACACTCACTCCGTATTAGTCTAACCACAAAAGCCTCGGTGCGTTCCCAATAGCACTCCCGTGACAAGGCAAACCAATGATATTATCAATAACCCGTTCGACATTCACAGCGTCGCTAACCGTACTGCTTAACTAGTATAATTGGGTGCCGCGAAATGACTCCACAAGTCGATTTAATCAATGCGCGTGCGCTTTCACCCGTTCTATGGCTACTATAATATTCGTTCGACGCCCAGCGCGACTCAATACGAACTGCTCCACGCCGAGCCCAGCGCTCGACCTCTCTCCCTCCGCCCCTGTCGCCCCGCGGCGGAGAAAATCAAAAATCTGAAGGTAGATTATAAACAATCACCCCCCCCGGACCGACCCGTTGTCGGTCCGCTCAAACTCCCGGGAGTCGAGATAAAGTTGAAACTGCCCGTCTAAGGATCGAGTCCCTCACCTGGACGTCTGCGATCCTTGGAAACCCATCCTTGCCCGTAATCAGGTTAACAATGCGCCCCCGTCGCCAACACAACGGTGATAGGTTAGCATCCTTAACCAGAACGAGGTCTCCAACGCAGGGTGGGGTCGTCCTGTCCGTCCACTTAACGCGTTGCTGTAGAATATGCAAATACTCCAGCGACCATCGCTTCCAAAAATTTTGGCTCATTTGCCGTAACATCTGATACCGCGACAACCGGTACAACTTGACATCAGCATATGGATATTCCGGCAAGGCGCTAAGTGGTTGGCCAATCAAAAATGACCTGGGGTAATGGCCTCAAGGTCATTCGGGTCAGCGCTCAACGGGCACAAAGGTCGCGAGTTTAAGACCGCCTCAATTCTGCAAAACACCGTTGACAACTCCTCAAAGGTGAGAATCGTTGAGCCGATGACCCGATACAAGTGAGTCTTAGAAGACTTAACTACTGCCTCGAAAATTCCACCCCAGTGGGGGCATCCAGGTGGACTAAAGTACCACGAAATGCCCCGACTGGCGAGGCCTGAGCCAATCCCTCGCTCATTCCGACTTAAAAACAATACAATTTCCTTTAAGCACCGGTCGGCGCCCTTGAAGTTGGTACCACAGTCCGACCGAATCAGTGACGGTACTCCCCTTCTAGAAACAAATCGATCTAACGCCGCCAGAAAGGCCTCCGTAGAGAGATCGGCCACCAGTTCCAAATGAACGGCCTTGGTCGCCAGACACACGAAGACACACAGATATGCCTTAACCGACTTCGCGTTGCGAAGGTGCGATGTCTTGACCATGAAGGGCCCCGCGAAATCTGTCCCTACGCCAGCAAATGGCCGAGCCTCCGTGACTCGGTCGGCCGGGAGATCTCCCATTTGTGGCTGCATTGTGGCTGCCTTGAGTCGGTAACAAGGCAAGCAACGAAACACAACGCTCCGTATGATTCTGCGGGCCGATAAAATCCAAAATTCACGCTGCAAAATGCCCAGAAGGG
Organism: Diarsia mendica; assembly: GCA_949316265.1. NCBI lineage: Eukaryota > Metazoa > Arthropoda > Insecta > Lepidoptera > Noctuidae > Diarsia > Diarsia mendica. The sequence continues at coordinate 20,684,676 of OX438897.1, forward strand.
TGTTACAGCCTGCGTGTGAATTCTTGGTGTGACGGTCCCTAACCAACAACTCCACCAAAGCTCCTGAATGAAGCACTTTCCCATGAACGTGACCGGCGCGATCCAACCGGTTGGATCGAACGTTCGTGCGATAGTCGAAAGGACCGATCGCGTGGTCCAGGTCTTCGACAGCAACTCGGCCTCACAACTGTATGTGAAGGCATCCTGACTCGGTCGATACTGGACCCCTAAAATGGCCAACGCATGAAGATTCTCCGAATCCTCAAACAAATGCGGGTCTTGTTGATACTCAGTTGGCAGTCCTGCCAGTACCTCTGGGCAGTTCGACAGCCATTTCCTGAGTTCATAGCCACCGGAGGCCATGAGCGCCACCAATTCATCCCTTAAGATGAGCGCCTGCTCAATACTGTCTGAGCCCGTACAAATGTCGTCTACATAGACGTCCCTATCAATGACAGCAGCCGCGCGGGGAAAGCGGAGCCGTTCTTGATCAGCCAGTTCTCGTAGCGTACGCATGGCTACATATGGGCTGGGCTTTAATCCGTACGTGTTTGTGTTGAGCTCGTACGTGACCATCGGTTCTTCTGGGCTCTCTCGCCACAATATCAGCTGGAACCGACGGTCGTCTGGATGAATCTCAGTTTGACGAAACATCATCCGTACGTCCGTAACGAAGACAACCTGGTGTCTCCTGAAGTCCGTGAGAATGTCTGCAATGTCTCTGGTCAGCTTAGGACCAGCATGGAGACATTGATTCAGGGACACCCCGCTAGACGTCTCCGCGCTCCCGTCGAACACGACCCTAATCTTTGAGTCAGGTGTCTTCAAAACAGCATGATGAGGCAACACATAATGCTCCTCATGACGATAGTCAACCCTGGACACCGACATGTGACCCAACGTCAGGTATTCGCGCATGAACTCCACATACTTCTGTCGGAAGTTGGAGTCCCGCTTCATGCGCCTTTCCATTGCCACTAACCGCTTTTCTGCCAGACTCCATGAGCCCCCCAGCGGAGGTCGAGTTGACAGAAACGGCAACCTTGTCATAAATCTACCCGATGGGAGGCGCACCGTGTTACATCGATAAAATGTTTCGCACTCCTCATCACGTGGGTTATTCCTAAGAGCGGTGGGTGGCTCTTCCGTTGCCCAGAACCGTTGCAGGACGTCTGATAACACGCTGCCATAATATATGGAGCTATAATCCGTTGAGTGCTGTGGTTCCCGTACTGGGCCCAATAACGCGTAACCACCTGCGGTACGCATGGCCACAACCCCGTTTGGTTGCAGCTCCCGTTTGCCGCTTCGGAGCAGCTTCCCGAGGACGTCAGACCCAAGCAAGACGTCCACCCGTCCGGGGATCGCGAAGTGGGGATCGGCTAACTCCAATCCATTGGTCAACCCGTTTACCGCAGACGGTAACCGAGTCTGAGGGAGGACCCCAACCACTTCGTCCAAAACGATCGCCGTGGCATTCACCCGCGTGACCGATGCCGTGTCACCCATCTCGAACAGGAATGTCGTCTGACCCCTGAGGTGAGGCACCCGATTGCCACCTATACCTACGGCGCCATCCCGTGATGGCTCTAATGTAAGGCCCAGCTTTTTCACTAAACAGCTGGACACAATACAACCTTGTGCCCCTGAATCTAACAGTGCTCGCACGTGCACCGGCTGTCCGTCAGTACCCCTGACAGTAATCCTAGCCGTCGGTAATAATACCGTTACTGTCGGGGTGGGCACCACTGACGAACAGGCTGCTAGTTGCTAATAGGAGGCACCTCCCTCCTCCCCTGCCGGAGGGGGAGTAAATACTGTCCCAGTATACGGGTCCCAACCCGGGTAGTAACCCTCCCGACCCATCGGTGACATCCGTGCCGGTCGGAAGTAGCCTACTGGCATCCTTCCGAACGGTGGCGGGCGCGCCGTCAGCCGAGGGCGTTCTGCGAGAGGCGGGGAGAAGCGACTACTCGGGGGTGGCAACATGCCCCCCAACGCATTCGAGTACGCCGCGTAACCCGTCTGTACTACCTCCGGGCCCCTGCCCGAGTCTCGGTGCCTATCCCCCCCCCGCGGGGAAGACGACGGTATCGGGTTGTGCTCTGGATCAGCCCTTGGCCCACCCCCCCGAGGGGGCGGCGACCGCTGATTCCTGGCCGACCCACCCCCCCTAGGGGGGGGTGACCGACCACCCGAATCTGGCTTAGGAGAGGGGGGTTGACCTCCCGGCGAGGCTCCGTGCACCTCCCTACTCTCCGCCAGGCATAGCAATTCGTGATGGGCTCCTCCGCAGGTTCCACAGTTAGTGGTCCTGTGGCACTCACGTACAAAGTGAGTCCCCAAGCAGCGGAAGCACAAATAGCGCTGCTTGACCACCCCTCTTCGTCTATGCACCCGCTGCGCCTTAAAGTCCGCGCATGCGGCGAGACCGTGCCCTTCCTTCCGACAGAAGGCGCACACTTCCGATTGGAGGGCGTGGTATTTCTTCCCCCCCCGACGGGGCTCAACCGGCTTGGGCCCGCTCGTACGTCGGGTTGACGGAGGAGGGTGCGACGTGGATGCCCCTTGGCAATCCGCCCGCCGGCACTCGCCTTCTAAAAATGCTCTCAAGTCATCGTAACTTGGGAGGTGGTCCGTCGATTCGCCACCATGTGACTGCTCAAAGCGCGCCACCACGTCGATCGGCAACTTCCGTAAAACCCTATTGACGATGATATATTTATTGTCCCCTAACGACAACTTAAGTCGATCTAACGTGTTCACCGCAACCGTGACCGGATTAAGGATTTTCGACCTTATTTCGTACACGTTAGACACCTTCGGGATTTCAAAAATCTTATCAATGAGGCCATCAACTATTAATCGCCGATTATCATATCGGTCGATTAATAGGCCCCATGCCGTCTCATAACTGGCGTCCGTAATCTCCAGGTGGGTCAAGATGTCGTGCGGCTCACCGTTAAGCCTACCCATTAATTGAGCCATCTTGTACGCGGGCGAGAGATCTGTACGCGAATGCACGACACTATTAAAAATATCGCGGAATCGCGGCCAATCGGCATACTCGCCGCTAAACTCGGGTACATGTACTGGTGGCAACGGCGCCTGAATCCCTACGCCTGCTGGCCGACATGAATCCCTGACGTCACCCTTGCGCGATCGCTCAATGTCGGCCGCCGCCTGGATTATGCTCATGGACATTTCCCCACACTGGTCCACATTGCCCCGTACCACCTGAGCATCCTTGTCCACCGACGACAGATCCGTCGATTCGAGACATGCTAAATACTCAGCGTGACACTTTAACACGGCGTCATATCGTTCGTCAACTTGCCGAGCGCGTGACAATAACGCATCTTCACGATCGGTGCGACCTACCAACGTAACAACCGATGAAAACCATCTCAATTCAGCTTCGATTCTGGCTGCGATAGTTTTCGTTACTGACGGAGCCATAGTACCAACTTCAATACGCGATTATGCAATAATAAATAACAATAACCAAAAAAAATAACAATTATTGTATCCGGAATTAACAATAATAATATATTCGTTGAGTGAATAAATCTACGACGCTATGCCAACTCTTGAACTTATTCCTCTACGTGCTCTAGAGGTTATTCCTCTATGTCTCAAATGTTGACAATCATAACACGATTTGTGATGAGGTTATATTTGTGCGTAACCGAACGTAAATAACAAATTATTTTATCAATGAATATTCACATTTCATGTACTTATTATTAATAACGCCAAACTCAACTTGAGGCGTACACTGGTATGTAGGTCAATGTACCACCACCCACAAGTCGAATTTGTAAACACGAACACAATTTTTACAAAGTAAATTGGTACCAAGTACCTACTAATTTTTACAAAGTGGGTTTAAATAAACCACGCTCTGCTACCAGATTTTGAACGCGCCAGGACTCAGCCGAACCTTATCTCGGGCCCATGGGAGACAGGTCTCAGAACAGCCGCCGTCCTAACGGGATCAAATAGACGCGATACGCGCCTCCGAACAATATTACAATTTCTGAACTTAAAGCTACCCTTACCTCATTTCTTCGAGCCGGTCTCACTTCCTTGACCCCTCGCAAGTTGTGTAACTGTGTATGTGTATAATGAGTGTATATGACCTTGCGATGGTTTGCTGGTAGTTCCGGACGATTCTTCCACGTCGCTGCAAGCCACGCCGTTAACGCGAGCCACCACACTCACTCCGTATTAGTCTAACCACAAAAGCCTCGGTGCGTTCCCAATAGCACTCCCGTGACAAGGCAAACCAATGATATTATCAATAACCCGTTCGACATTCACAGCGTCGCTAACCGTACTGCTTAACTAGTATAATTGGGTGCCGCGAAATGACTCCACAAGTCGATTTAATCAATGCGCGTGCGCTTTCACCCGTTCTATGGCTACTATAATATTCGTTCGACGCCCAGCGCGACTCAATACGAACTGCTCCACGCCGAGCCCAGCGCTCGACCTCTCTCCCTCCGCCCCTGTCGCCCCGCGGCGGAGAAAATCAAAAATCTGAAGGTAGATTATAAACAACCCTATTTGTGGTGGTTCAAACTTCGCTTGAAATACTGTTAGAATAAAGTTCTAAACAGCTTGCACTACAAAGCGGTTGTTACGTCTTTCGCTGCGGCCGAATAGTGCAAAATTAGTGGTATTTTGCGATTTACAAAAAAACTATTGATTAAACTAAAACAGTAAAACACTATGACTTTAGTATGTTGCTTGTAGAATTATTTGGCAAAAAAATCAGAACGATGACATGTATTTTATTATGGTTTTTACTCGTTAAAAGAAATTTTTAGAGATATCTTCGCGATTTTTTTCTATCGAGCAAAGCTAGTTGTATTATATTTTCACAACACTATGACACTAGCATATATCCTGAAGAATATCATATATTTTTCTGATGTTGATTACTGCAGTGAATCATATACTTTTACGCTTTATAAAACTCGCGTTTGAGGTACCATAAGCTCTTAAGCCAATCCTTAGTAAAAATTTGACATACTTTTTTATGACAAAAATTTAACTAAGTGATGGCCTAAGTAATCATTAAAGCTCTCTGAGTCCAGCAGTTAGGCAAGAATATCGATAACTTACTTTTATAACAATCGCGTGACACATTTGATACAAAATAGCAATGAAGTGCAATATTGATACTACCAGCGTGAAAAAAAACTGTAACAAATTCAAAACAAATCTTAATTAGAATACTTAAAACTTAATCATATTGCAGCAAGTATCTGTTTAAATAAATAAATAATAAGATACCTGTCGCCCAAAGCAAAGCGTTACTTTTACACAACAGTTTCCTAAATCTCGGTACAGGTCAACCCATTCATGAATGTGTTCCCCTGTGATAGGACACTGCTCATCCGAACTGATATCACAACTTCTAACTCTCTCGTGAGCGGCTGATACCAACGAAGTCAAAGATTTGTATAAATGTACTATCAGCATAATAAGAGCAAATAATACTAGGTATTGAAATGCTATGTAAAGTCGTGTAATTGCTTGTGATACCAAAATGTTTGACAAAATTAATGGATTTGCATAGGAGAATATTATCATAACTTCTACAGATTTGTAGATCACAAAAACGAAATAACTCAAAATTAAAATAATGCTAAACCAATTCAATTTTTTAAAAGAGTTAATTAATTTTGAGTCCCCTTTGAAACTTTCAGAGACGCGACTGATGCTTCTGTAATAAGACATGAAGTCACGGCTGTAGCAGATGCCGGTTATGACCGAAGACAAAGAGTTTGCATAAGAAAAGGCATAGAAGGCTGCATTTATATAATACATTTGATTATATTTATATCCTTCTAACACTAATTTAATTTCACCAATTATGGCAATCAAGTGCAATATCAATGAGGAGAATGTTTGGAAGAGAATAAAACGTTTCTTAATGTTGGTTTGTTCACAATAATTCCTGTATATTCCTAAGAACTTTTCTATGAACAGTAAATTGTTCAGCCACAACATGGGAGACATTTTAGTAAATGTCATAATTGTTCGTACACCAGAACTAGTAGTTACAAAAACTAAGTCTGAACTAGAAGCGACCCAATAGGAACGATTTTAACTCTTCGTAGTATTAATTATCTGGAAAGGAGTTAATCAGGTGATTGTGTGTCAAAATTGTGATTTATGGACGAGGTTCCTACACGTGTTGAAAATTAATATCGGTTACTGCACTCAGATGTAAGATAGCCACTAAGTTAAACTGCCTTTTCTATGTAACGTTGATTAGAGTCGTATTATTACTGTCAAGGTATGATGTGTATCTGTCACGTGCCTTATTTAGGTCGATTAGTGTATGATTTTTACGCAACTGCAGCGGAACCCAAGAGGGTTATGTGGTGGTTGACCTGTAAGTATGTATGTATAATTATTTCCGTTTATTTGCTCTCTCTTTGGAATAGGATGAATCTATTATACGTCATTAGATTCACCTTAATAAGGCAAGGCAGCGGCAGCGGTAGCTTTATCAGAAACGTGACACTATAGAGCACTTACTGCCGCACTCAAGAGACGTTTAATGTTCACGTTTAAGCCATCACTTAGTAAAGATTTTGACACTTTTTTTTTTGTGGGTGGAAAATCATCGAATAACCCCCCCCCCCCCGGTCTTGGGCAGAGCGAAGGGGAGTGTCAGACTTCTACTGACTAAAAACCTTCTTCGCCCTTGTGTCGCGTTAACCTTTCGATAATCCACAGCCCCGACGGGAAGATTTTGACACTTTAGAGAAGGTTTTGTATGTCAAACTAAGTCCATGTCCAGATAAGTCTTCCACAGTTCGGACGAGCTGAAGAGTCCCGTTGGGTAACCGAGTCGTGTCTCGATCATCCTTCTGTTTCCCCACAAACATACTCCAATCAAATGAAGAAGCTCAAAAAGAAAACGGTTTTTAAGCGGCTGCACTTCCTCCCACTTAAAGTGCACCTCACTAACATCAGGGGGTTGCACTCAAATCTCGATCCGGTCCACCACCACCTCGAGACCGAGAAGCCGCACCTATTCTTTTCAACGGAGACGCAGATAGCGACTCCGTCAGACGTGGCGTACCTCAACTACCCAGGTTACTCGCTTGAACATAGGTTTGTAAAGCGAGCTGGGGTCTGTGTGTACGTCCGCGATGACGTTTGCTGTCGGCGTCTCCGTTGCTTTGAGGATTCAGGGTTATCTACAATTTGGATACTGGTGGACACCGGGGTCAAGAAATCTCTCTACGTCGGTGTCTACCGGTCTGTTACATCCTTCACCTGTACCCTTTTTGGTCAACTCAGCTGTCTACGCTGCATTCCTGCTGCTGACGCAGCATCCTCTCATTCCTCTCTCCCACTCATCACAGTCCAGCACGCCAGTCGTCTCCCAACCATCCTACCGTGCACATGTATCTTGCATTCGTGTCTCTTTTATTATTTCAATACACAAGTTTATTTTAGCCAAAGTAATTTTCTTTTTTTAAAAACCTAAATCGGAACCCGGTTATAACATTGGTGGCAGCTAAAAGGGATTATAAATCCTTGGAATCCTATCAAAAAGTGCTAAATTCAGTGCCTAAGTTAAAAGTGAAAGTGCTTCAAAAGCTCCAGAGACGACTCATACCGGTAAAACCCGGTACTGGCCTAATTCGAGGTCACTCCAGTTCCTGAGTTCCAGAGACGACTCACACCGGTAAAACCCGGTACTGGCCTAATTCGAGGTCACTCCAGTTCCTGAGTTCCAGAGACGACTCACACCGGTAAAACCCGGTACTGACCTAGCCCAAGGTCACTACAGTTCCAGCTCCAGTTCCAGTTCCAGATCCTGCGAAACCATGAAAAGCATGTACGCAATAATACTGTGAGTTGTGAACATATTTTCCTATAAGTAAAGTGATCAAAGTTCAAAAGTTCAGTTCGACAGTATAAAATCGTTCAACAACCTAACAACGGATGTTATGTCTCGTCGCTCGTCGCAGATCCAGACTCATCATACTGCATAACTAAGCGATAAGAATACATTGTCGACCTAAACCCGTTAACTAATCTTATTTCCAGACTTATTATATCTAGTTATTCTTTAGTATTATAAATTGTTGTCAACCATGACGTCCCAAAATAAAAGAGACGTAAAAGAAGAGTCTACAGAAAGCATACCCTTAAGTGTCATACTAAAATTTATAAAACCCTTCGATGGAAGTAGAGAAAAATTGAATGCATTTATAAACAACTGTGACAATGCCATTTCCCTAGCCTCTTCTTACGAAGCCGACATCGTCTTCAAGTACATAATCAGCCAATTAGATGGCAAAGCCGAGATTGCATGCTCAATCAAAGAATTTGATTCTTGGCCAACCCTTAAAGACTTCCTTCAGAATCAATTTGGCGAGCGTAAACACTACGCTCACCTTCTTGCAGAGCTCCAGGACTGCAGACAAGGGGCTCAAGAGAATGTTAACCAATTCTCCCTTAGAATAGAAACCTGTTTATCTCAATTGCTGACAGAAATCTCTATATCCGGTCATAAAAAGAGTGAACTAACCGGCAGAGTAGCTGCAATGGAAGACCTAGCCCTCCACACGTTCACGATGGGCCTTAACCCTCGCATTGCAAACATCGTTAGGTGTAGGAATCCCAAAAACCTCAATGACGCAATAAATTACGCGATTTCCGAAGAAAAATTGCAGCAATATTCCTACAAGCAAACCTTAGCCGTAAAATCACATCGTCAAAATGATCCATTTAAACCTAATAAATTTAACAATTCTAATAATTATCAACCCCAAAAACATACTTCTCAACAACCCTCTTCAAATGATCAATTCTGCAGATATTGCAAGAAATCGGGGCATGTTCTAGAAAAATGCCAACTCCGCGAATTTAATAATAAAAGATTCAATAACCAAAACAGGTTCTCCCCTTCAAGTGCGCAGCCAAGCACATCTACTTTCAAACCACGGATTAATGCGGTAACCGAAGTTGAAAGTTATGATACCGTTGATAACAGTTTAAACTAAATAATGTCCCGAATAAGCGTCGCACGGGACAGATAAATTCCATAGACGACGCCAAAAATCAAACATTGACCCATGGACAGGGTAACCAGCCCCAAATTCGTGGTCATTCCATCCAAGTCAAGCAACAGGGTAACCATCCCCAAATCATAGACTCTAAATCCTTCATGACCCATGGACAGGGTAACCAGCCCCAAACTCGTGGTCATTCCATCCAAGTCAAGCAACAGGGTAACCAGCCCCAAATCGTAGACTCTAAATCCTTCATGACCCATGGACAGGGTAACCAGCCCCAAACTCGTGGTCATTCCATCCAAGTCAAGCAACAGGGTAACCAGCCCCAAACCGTAGACTTCATCCAAAATCCTGAAAATAAAAAACATATTAATGAAGAAATATATGAATTCACATCTAATATATCAAATAAATGCTTACCTTATATAGAGGTAAATTCTCCCGTGTCCTCTAGAGATCTATCCCTCCTCGTCGATACTGGTGCTTCTATAAGTTTAATAAAAAAATCAGTCATTGACATCATGCCTGTTATTGACGAAACGATTAAATTCAAAATCAAAGGCATTGATTCAACCGCCGAAAATCCTATATGCACATTAGGACAAATCCCTATAACCATCTATACACATGATGAATCTCACAGCGACTGTAAAAACCTAACACATATGTTTAATATAGTTGATGAATTAAGCTTATCCTACGACGGTATTATTGGCAACGACTTATTCAATTCCACGAGTAGCCAAATTAACTATGTTGAAGGCGTGTTGCATTTAAACGATATTAAACTTAAAATACATTTCAATGAACCCGTTTATACTATTATACCACGCAGTGAAACAGTAATTGAATGTACTGTAGCAAATCCGGAAATAAAAGAAGGCTTAATAATCGACCAACATATTTCCCAAAATATATTAGTTGCAAACTGTCTAGTACAAGTAAAAAATAACAATCGTGTTAATATTTCCGTTGTTAACACCTCAGAAGAACCTGTAACGATTCCATCTGATCTTAGATTACATCTAAAGCCTTTCAAACTGGAGACTTCAGTCTTCATCGGTACCGTAGCCGAATCCCATACTCGTGAACGCACAGAAGAAGTTCTAAATCAGCTTCGCGTGTCCCATCTTAATACAGAAGAAACTGAGGCATTATACTCTGTTTGTTCTCAGTTTTCAGACATTTTCCATCTACCCAACGACCAGTTAACCTGCACTGATGCAATAGAGCATAAAATTAAAACCACATCCGATAGTCCAATTCATGTTAAGACATACAGATTTCCCGAATGTCACAAGAAAGAGGTAGATTCTCAAGTTGAGAAAATGCTGAGACAAGGTATAGTAAAACCTTCCATGTCCCCATGGTCCTCACCAATTTGGGTAGTACCCAAGAAGCTCGATGCTTCCGGCCAAAGAAAATGGCGCGTTGTAATTGATTATCGCAAACTTAACGACGTGACCATTGGCGACTCTTATCCTATTCCTAACATAGCCGAAATCCTAGATCAATTAGGCAAGTGCAAGTACTTTAGCACATTAGACCTAGCTTCCGGTTTTCATCAGATAAACATGTCTCCTGATGATTCTCCTAAAACAGCATTTTCAATCCCAACAGGGCATTACGAGTTCACTCGTATGCCGTTTGGATTAAAGAATGCACCATCCACCTTTCAGAGATTAATGAATTCCGCCTTATCTGGTCTCCAAGGCATCCAATGCTTCGTTTATCTTGATGATATCGTAATTTACTCATTTGATATCCCTTCTCATATAGATAACCTAACTAACGTATTTTATAGACTCCGCCAATTCAATTTAAAACTACAACCGGACAAATGTGAATTCTTGAGAAAAGAAGTCTCATATTTGGGCCATGTCATTACTGACAAAGGCGTAAAACCAAATCCTGAAAAACTAAGAGCAGTTCATGAATTCCCAATACCAAAAACTCCTAAAGACGTCAAATCATTCCTTGGTTTCGTCTCATATTATCGCAGGTTCATCCCTGATTTTTCAAGCATTGCAAAACCTTTAACAAATCTGCTGAAAAAGAACGTAGAGTTTGTTTGGTCAAACGAACATCAGTTATCCTTTGAAACCTTAAAAAATAAATTAACTACAGCTCCGCTATTATCATATCCTGATTTCTCCAAACCATTCCTTCTCAGCTGTGATGCATCTAATTATGCAATCAGCGCTATCCTTTCCCAAGGCGAAATAGGCAAGGATAAGCCTATCGCCTACGCTTCCCGTACACTCAACAAAAATGAGTGCAACTATAGCACAACTGAAAAAGAATTACTTGCAATTCTCTACGGCTGTAAGACCTTCCGTCCTTACCTCTATGGCAGAAAGTTCACAATAATTACTGACCATCGTCCCTTACGTTGGCTATTCAACCATTCTGATCCCAGTAGTAAACTCCAGAGATGGCGATTAAAATTAGAGGAATACGAATATGAAATAATATATAGGAAAGGGAAACTTAATAATGCCGCTGACGCATTATCCCGCTATCCTATAACTAAATCCGTCAATCCTATAAACCCTATACCTAGTACTTCTAATGAGAACTTAAACTCACCTGATTTTGACGAAACATCGAATCCAGATGTTCTTCCAGCTGTCTCTCCGGATGATTTAATCCAACTTGAAGATCTTACAGATCCCCTTATCCAGCCTAAAAGCTTACCAGAGTTAGGCAACCTTGATGATCTAGATAATATAATAAATGAAAACTTACCTTCACCTTCCACTGATCATCCAAATCCAATATCACCTGAAATCTCGAGCCCTAGTAGTTCTAGTACCCCAGATGGTAATTATTCAGAATTCCTTAAAACTACCGCTAAAGATTTTAATCCTAACGTAACCATAATAGAACACAATGAAAGCCTATCCAAAACTAATAAGAAACATATCATCATCCCTACATCCATAGATATGGACGAATCTGTCCCGTATACTCAAGAAATCATATCCAATATTCCTAATTTAAGTGAATTTTCTTTATTAGAAAGAACTTTACACTCCTTTCTTAAATATGAATTCGAAAGTAAAATTTATTACTTCATTTTCACCAAGGTCAATCACTTTGACACTTGCACGTATGAAGATATCTACAAGTGTCTTCAATCCGTAAGAAACGAGTTAGTTGTCAGCCTCGCAGGGCAAAATAATCCTGAAATAGCCATATCCGATTTTAATAATCCCTTCGATACTCATCAGTATATCAAATTATATAATATGATCCTATATTTATTTCACAACTCAGAAATGACTATACACATTTACAAGAATACTATTATCTACCCATCATTAAGTGAAGTCCCTAGAATAATGAAAGAAAATCATGATCTCCCTATAGCCGGTCATCTAGGTTCTGGTAGAATGCTGAAACGCATCCAAGAAAAATATTACTGGAAAAACATGCGAGTAGATGTTGAAAACTACGTCAAAAAATGTCCACAATGCCAAATTAATAAAGCCCTCAGACGAACTAATCGTGCCCCTATGCAGATCACTTCTCTCTCCACACGGCCTTTTGAACGTGTAGCTTTCGACATAGTAGGACCACTACCGGAAGCTGGTAACGATAACTATAAATACATATTGACGCTCCAAGATGACCTCTCTAAATTCTCAGCCGCTTATCCAATTAAAAACACTACTGCTGAGGAAACATGCGAATGTTTAGTCCATTTCATTACTTTATTCGGAATACCTAAAACAATTCTAACAGACCAAGGCACCAACTTCACGGCCGAACTATTTAAACAAACGTGTAATTTATTGAAAATAAAACAATTATGGTCCACCCCGTATCACCCTCAGACACAGGGTGCTCTCGAGAGAAGTCACTCCACCTTAAAAGAGTACCTAAAATCTTATGTAAACGAACAACAAAACAACTGGCCCCGCTTTGTGTACACAGCCATGCTTGCGTACAACACAGCCATTCATTCAACTACTCATTTCTCTCCCTATGAGCTTGTATTTGGAAACAAGCCCTATATACCTAATTCCATCTACGAAGAAGCTGCAGGAGCAACTTACCCTGAATATGTTCGTATACTCCAAAATAGGCTCAAGTATTGCAGAGCAAAAGCAGTAGAACATATACAAAAATCAAAGACAAACTCCAAAAGTTACTATGACATTCACACAAGGCCAATTAAATATAAAGTCGGCGATCTTGTTTACCTTAAAAACCACTTACGCCTTAGAAAAGCTCTCTCACCTATATGGAAAGGCCCGTTTAAAATCGTGAAAATTCATGGCAACAATACCGCGTCACTATTAATTAACAGACGTCACGTCAAACACCATTTTGACGAATTTAAGTTAGCAACTAGCAATGAACCATAGTACCTATCTTATTTAATATACAATTTAGTTAATTTAAATTATATTTTCTTACAGAATTGGTTACATTTATCCTACCCTGGCGTCAAACAGTCAAGGATATATCCAGCCAGCATCAGACGACGCAGGCATATATTTTGACCCCATTGGCTCTCTAAAAATAACTGATGATACTTTAGACATTATCATCCCCATAGATATCTCTTTCATTCAACCACATTTAAATAACATAAGGGGTATCCTAAGAACTTCTAAATTCCTATGTAATCAAAGCAATGCATACTATGAAGACGAGTGTCACTATTTGTTCCAACCATTATCATCCCGTTTTTCTGATATAATTAGAGACTTCGATTCTATTTCCCATCTTATATCTAAAACTCATAAAAGATCTGCCTGGTTTGGTGGAATCGGCTCAGTAATCAAACAACTGTTTGGAAATATGGACCAAAATGATGCCGAAAAATATAGTAATGCCATTCAAAGTTTAGAGATTGATCAAACTAAATTAGCAACCCTCATGAAAGAAAACATGATGATTACAACATCCACACTATTGTCTCTTAAAGAAGTTATCGATGAAATTAATACAAATGAGGTAAGCCTTAGTTATGCCATTGATAACCTAAACCAGGAAATGGTCAACTTAACACTAGTTTCCAATAAGCTATTAATTAGATCTAAAATATCGGGACTGTCGAATATTTTAGAAAGTAGTTTATTAACCTTATCATTTAAGTTAGAAGATATAATTAATGCTATTATGTTTAGTAAGTCCAATATGCTATATCCATCTATTATTACCCCTAAACAATTGTTTTCGGACCTTGTAAATAATTATAGATTTCTCCCTAGTAATAAGCAATTACCTGTACCCTTAACCTTAGACAATATTCACATTCTAGAAAACATATCCGATGTATCCAGTTATTATGCAAATAACAAAATAATATTTGTATTACAAATGCCTTTAGTAAACACTAAAGAATTCGATTTGTATCATACTACACCTTATCCTATTGCCCTTAAAAATGTAAACAAAACATTGTATTCTACAATAATACCATCCACTAAATATTTGGGCATAACCAAAGATAAATTATCTTATTGTAAATTAAATTCACTGAATAATTGTAAAGTTATAAATACGCAATATTATATTTGTGAAATTTCCAATGTATACTCTACGTCAGCCGTATTAATATGTGAAACCGAGGTTATTTCAAAAGCGTTGACTTCCGTCCCGCCTCTTTGCAGAACTGAATTCATTAATGGTAATTTTGAAACCTTTCATAAATTACATAGTAATCAGTGGATATACATGATTAGTCAAAACTCTAAAATAACTATAGACTGTAATAATCAAGATTTATCTGAATCTTCTATTTCCGGTACTGGTATACTAACTATACCAGACAACTGTATTGCCTATTGCAACGACAATAAGTTAATACCTAAACATAACATCGAAATAAAATTAAAGCCAATAGTATTGCACTTCGAATTAATTAATGATACTTGTTGTAGTTCCGACACATATTTAAAAGAAAATATTAAAGTTCCTTACGTTAACTTAAAAAACATTAACAATCTAGACTCTCTGTTCTCAAATTATAATAAAGTAACTGATCAGATACAAACAAACCTTAATGGAGTAATTGAAAAACCTCACATTGTCCTTTACGGTAATTATTATTCCTATACTACTGTTATTATAAGCCTAGTTATAATCTTAGTTATTTCCTATAAATTGTACTCTTATTTTAAGTTTGTTAAGAAATCTAGATGTACCTCTTCTCCTGAAACTCCCGTAGAAATGGCATCTACTGATGTCGAAGAGATTCCTGCTCCTCGTCTCCGAATGACCTAAAATCTGGAAAACCTACCTTTCCTCCTGGCGTCAACTTACCTTTCCACCCGTAAGTTTCCTCCTAATCGGGGGGCTGTTACATCCTTCACCTGTACCCTTTTTGGTCAACTCAGCTGTCTACGCTGCATTCCTGCTGCTGACGCAGCATCCTCTCATTCCTCTCTCCCACTCATCACAGTCCAGCACGCCAGTCGTCTCCCAACCATCCTACCGTGCACATGTATCTTGCATTCGTGTCTCTTTTATTATTTCAATACACAAGTTTATTTTAGCCAAAGTAATTTTCTTTTTTTAAAAACCTAAATCGGAACCCGGTTATAACAGGTCGCACAGCGGTGACCAGGAGACGACCAGGCTTTTCGAACACCTGATGGAAAAGGCGGATTGTGCCCAGCAGCGGTACCCAACGGCGGAGCTTCTTTTTCTGGGGGATTTTAATGCCCACCACGATGAGTGGTTGTTCCCGTTCCAGAAAACTGACCATGCTGGGAGAGAGGCGCGCAGATTTGCATTGTCGCTAGATCTCACCCAGCTGGTGAATGAAGCTACGCGGGTGCCGGATGTTGATGGACACACACCTAATTGCTTGGACTTGCTGCTGACTACTGACCCAGACAGGCACTCAGTAACGGTATCAGCCCCACTGGGAACATCTGACCACTGTCTGGTGAAGTCTATATCTGTCAGCTCCCCTCCAGATGATAGCCCTAAAGGCGAGCGGCGAGTTTGGCGATACGAGTCAGCAGACTGGGATGAGATGCGGCACTTCTTTGCGTCCTTCCCTTGGCAGTCAGTTTGCTTTTCTGCGCGCGACCCCACTTGCTCAGCTGAGGCGGTTGCGGCCGTGATACGGCAGGGAATGGAATACTATATTCCATTCTCCGACATACCGCTCGGTCACAAGGCCCGTCCATGGTTTAATGCGGACTGTGCTCGTGCTGAGGCCCGAAAACAGTCTGCATACCAAGCCTGGAAAAGAGCTTTCAATTCTGCCGCAAAGTCCTGTAAGCGGGTGATCCGAAAGGCGCGTTTCGACCACGTCAGTCGCATAGGGGCTAAACTGGCGTCCTACCCTTCTGGCAGTAAACAGTTTTGGTCCCTATCAAAATCGGTCGAATCTAATTTCTGCCGGTCCTCACTACCCCCCCTGCAAAAACCGGATGGGTCGCTGGCTCACTCCGCTACCGAGAAGGCAAATTTATTTGCATCTCTGTTTGCGAGCAATTCGCGTCTAGATACTGGGTCTAAACAGCCACCAACGATTCCTCGCTGTGATTCTTCGATGCCGGAGATCACAATACACTTGAAAGAGGTTCGTAGAGTACTTCAGAGCCTAGACGTGAATAAGGCTAGCGGTCCGGACGGCATACCAGCAAGGGTCTTAAGGAACTGTGCGCCTGAGTTGTCTCCTGTGTTGACACGCTTGTACCGCCTCTCTCTCAAAACCAGAACGGTGCCGAACTCCTGGAAGGTTGCTAATGTACAACCAGTGCCCAAGAAGGGTAGTCGTGCCGACCCCTGTAATTATCGACCAATCGCCATCACCTCCACACTGTGTAAAGTAATGGAAAGGGTACTCAACGGTAAGCTGCTGGCGCACCTTGAAGCGAACGACCTACTCAGCGACCGTCAGTATGGTTTTCGCCGGGGACGGTCAACTGGGGATCTTCTGGTGTTAGCTACGCACTGCTGGGGCGAGGCCATCGAGAAACACGGCTAGGCCCTTGCCGTGTCGCTGGATATCTCGAAGGCTTTCGACAGGGTTTGGCACACAAGTTTGTTGAGCAAACTTCCGGCATACGGCATTCCCGCTGACTTTTGCTGCTGGATATCTGACTTCCTGAGTGAACGGTCGATCCGAGTGGTTATTGATGGCTGCTCCTCTGACCTTATGGCTATCGATGCCGGAGTTCCTCAGGGGTCTGTTCTCTCCGCGACACTTTTCCTGTTGCACATCAATGACCTACTTGTTCCTGGTATTGTTGGGTACGCAGATGACAGCACTGTCATGGAGAGTTATACATCCAGCGCAAAAGCCAGTGGTGAGGAAGTACGTTCATTAAGAGAGGCCATGGTAGAGCGAACGAATTCAGCCTTAAGACTTGTCTCCGAGTGGGGTGACGAGAATCTGGTAGATTTCAACGCCACCAAAACGCAAGTGTGTCTGTTCACCGCCAAAAGGAGTCCGTATAATCTGGCCCCTACTTTCCGAGGTGCGTCTGTACAAGTTACTGACAGTCTCGAGCTTCTTGGCACGAAGTTGAGCGCAAATCTGAACTTCGGCGCCTACATCGAGTCGAAAGCTCAAACTGCGGCGAAAAAGCTGGGCATCCTAAACAAGGTTAAGCGGTACTTCAAGCCTGGACAGCTTTCAGTATTATATAAAGCTCAAGTCCGGTCTGGCATGGAGTATTGCTGTCACCTTTGGGATGGCTCAGCCAAATACCAGCTTGCCACACTTGACTCTGTAGAGCGCAGAGCCAGGAGGCTAATTGGTGACGATAAGCTGGTTAACAAGCTACATAGCCTGGCCCACCGTCGCAAAGTCGCATGTCTGTCGGTCTTCTACAGACTGTACTTCGGAGAGTGTGCGCAAGAGCTCCACGAGCTGATCCCACCATCTCCCTTCTTCCATCGGGAGACTAGACGTACTGCAGGGTATCACCGATACCTAGTCGACATTCCGCACATTCGAACAAAGCGCTTTGCTGGGTCATTTATTATGCGCACAGCCAAGGAGTGGAATTCCCTGCCTGCGTCGGTTTTTCCGAGTTCATATAACCCTAATCTGTTTAAGTCGCGAGTAAACAGGCTTCTACTGGGTAAGCTCGTTCCATCGTCGACATCATCTCTGCCCTTAGGGCAAGATTGAAGTCAAGAGCAAGCCTATTGATAATAAAAAAAATAAAAAATAAAAAACTTTTACTAAGCGATGGCTTAAGTAATCAATTAAAGCTCTGAGTACGGTAGTTAGTCTCATAAAAAACTTGTAAGTATATTATACCAGCTATCAATTAATGCGGGTTGTATGAGCGACCGGAAGTTAGGCCGGCCACGCTTTATACAAAATTCTTACATAATTATGAGAAGAGGTTTCAGGGAACGTAAATTTTTATAACGGTCTTGGATTGGATGTAAAAGTTTATTCACAGTCTATGTACACAGGTTGAAACGTTCACACTTATTAGTTACAATTAAGAGTTCGGAAAAGTTATTCGTGGACGACAGGCGCGTGGAGTCGCGAATACACTTGCGCGGGAAATTATACGATATGCGCACGCGGTACATACAAAGTGCTCTGCGTGCAGGCAGACCCCTTTATGTGTGGGGAACATAATAACACAAAAAATGTGGTAATCGCTGTCCCTTTTACCCTATGTATAATTTAAAGCAACAGAAAATAATCTGTAAATCATGTTAAGCTTTTGTAAAATTCCGAAATGCTTTGAAAGTGATTGGCAGTCATATGGGTACCTAATAGGATAAGATCGATGTATGATATTTTGTAAACCCCGTGTTAAAGAATGATAGTTGACTTTTATGTTAATTTTGTTTCTGCTTATCATTAAACATGTTTGACATCCTAATATTAATAGCTTTTCAACCTTAGCCTTGAGTTTTCAACATACCATCAGTTTAGTACCCAGTCAAAATACATTGTGTTGTTTTAACATTATAAATGTCTTAGCTTGTTGATTTTTCTATAAAAGACAGCTGGAGAAATGTAGGTGAAATTATTCTCAATTTTAATATTGTAAAGAGTGATGAGGGCAAAGCATTCTTCCCTGTGGTACTCCAAATGACATGCTTAGTTCTATACAAAAATACCCGCTGTTAATTTTAACATAATAAGGTCAGAGCCAGATCAAAACTACTCATCTAACACAGTTATTGAATATTCTTTGTAAGGCTTTGATTTGATAAATATTATCGAAAAGCCTCGGCAAGATCTATAAATACCCAAACGTTAATTTATTTAAGTAAACTGCTATTAAAATGAAAAGACTTTCACTACCTATTATTAAAAAAATCAACCTAAGTGATTGACAGTTCACTTCACTTACTAAATTGACATATCAAAATTCGGGGTGTCCTCCAGACGTCTATTAGAACCAGTTAATTTTATCGTCACTAGCATTTCTAAGCCACAGCGTTACAAACAAAAATGTCAGCATTACAGCGGTTGTATAATTTATTGATAATAGAGAATGCCTTAGGCATATACAGGAATTATTGTAACGAGAATAAAACTAAGAAATATTGTATTATGTTCCAAATATTCGTGCAAACTGTGTTGCACTCTTTTGTAGCAGCCGGTGAACTATATTTATTGTTAATAGAAGATCAACCTAGTTATATTTTATGTGATTATCTAATTTCTTCTTTTGCTACGGCCTTGTTATCTGTTATTACCGGCATCAGCAATACTCAGGCATTCACATCGTACATCCAAAGCATGACTCGTGTCTTTAGATGGTTTGAAAAAGATTTAAGATGCAATAACGCTCTAAAAAAAATATACTGGTTTAGTGTAATTTTTATTTTTCTAGCTCTTGTATTCTCTACTCTTAGAACTTTGGATATTATACTTAATTTCAATCCTAAAGACTACGATGTGTATGCAATAATTTTCACGCCCGTGTTTATATCCCAATCTTTATTAAGGTTTACTGTATTATTTGAAAAACTAGTTTTGTTTGTTTTAATTATGATAATTGTTAATTTATGCAAATGCTTCAACTCTTTAACATCATCTGTGCAAGAGAGGGTGGGGGGGTGTGATATTAGTTCGGATGAGCAATGTGATATCACAAGAGAACAAATTCAACAATGGGTTGAACTGTACCAGGATCTAGCTAATAGTTGTAACAAAGTGTCATTGTGCTTTGGACGCCAGGTACTTTTTTTTTCTATAAAACGTTGCCCCACACTAGGAATTTCTCTTGTATCGTGGGTGAGTTCACAAACATTTAAACTCACACACACACTGCACAAATACCCAGACCCGAAACAACTATCTATAATAGGCCATACGAATATTGGTTTCATGCGGGGATCGCACCCGCGACACGTAGCGCGGCTGCAGTCAACTGCTTGAGACAATGCGCCAGCCGTGCCGGTACCTTGCTTACCTATTTGAACATTTAAATTGTTGCAAACTCTAAATATGTATATCCCTTTACCAATATATATATATCGAAAGCGTCTATAGTTTGTTAATGCTGTTTTATGTTTCAGTTTTATTTCTCCTTAATAATGTCGGTGTCGTACTACATTTTGCTGACTTACCAAATGTGCTACTTGAGCGTTTACGTAAACGTGAGTACATTATAATTGAATTGTTGAATTTTAATACCACTTCCTACTAATATTATAAATGCGAAAGTTTGTGAGTGTGTGACTGTGCGAGTGTGTATGTTTGTTACTTGTTCACGCAAAAACTACTGAACGGATTTTGATAAACTTTGGTACACAGATAGTTTATAACCTGGATTAACTTTCTTTTTAGTGTTGCGTTTAAAAGTGTTTTTCAATAAATTGCAGACCCAAGACTTGAAACTAACGATTGTCATTGTAAGTTATGTTTTATTATCGATGCTGCCAATCGTTGCTGGTCAGCTGGCGCACAATCAAGGGTTGAAATTCCACCGAGGATTGGCTCGACTTTATAATAAAATCACGATTTTTGGTAAGGAAACGTACACAATAATTAATTGATCCATGACGAGAGAGGTACTTTTCATAAATAAGACCAATCCAAAAGTTGCTTTGAATGCAACTAGAATTATTGGGAAGTCTGTAGACCCTTTTAAGAAGTAGGTTATTCTATTTTGTCCCTCTTATTTTGACCTCAATAACAAAAAATGTAAAAAAAAATATATTGATGACTTCTAGACTGTCAAGGGCAAGTTAACTAAAATTTAATTTGGTTCGATTACTTTTGTTTCAACATGAGATGTATGTCAATACAACAACGCAGTGGGTTACTATCAACTGTCTGTATTAATAATCCCATGATCAGGGTTGGGCAGTATTTGAATTACTTGTAATTAAAATACGTAATTGAAATACAAAAACGTATTTTGTATTTGTATTACAATTACTTCCTTAAAATGTAATTTGTAATTCGTATTTCAAATACCTGACGACGAAGTATTTTGTAATTAGTATTTCAAATACTTGAGGCTTCAAAATACATTTTAACATTAAAATACATTTATCCTTCATTTAGCGATCGTGAGTGTGAGAGCGAACTTTTAAGCTGGTTATTTTGCTTTTAATTCATTTTTGCCACCGACTTCCGAACGAAAATTACTTTCCACTTTTTTGTGGTGGTTTTTGAAGGCGATTATTTTTATTTTGAAAAAGTTTTTGTAATTATGTAATTTGTATTTCAATTAAAAAAAGGTAAAATACTGTATTTTGTATTTTATATTTCAAATACCTTACTTAAAGATATTTGTATTTCAATTAAAGCAAAGCATGTATTTTGCCCAGCCCTGCCCATGATCTCAGTAAAACGTTGGTAAATTACAAAAATATATCCTATTTCAGAGTCAAATGAAGCTGAAGCGAAATCGATCAAGGACTTCATACGTCTGATAAAGAAGAATCCAATAGAGATCAACTTATTGTCCAACATTCCTACTGGGACCTACTTGATGCCATTTATACTCATGTCGACTGTCAACTATATCATCGTTATGTTGCAGTTTAGTAATATTGTTTAAAATTTCCTAATTTCACTTAACTTCTTAAGACATCGGACAAAAAAAAAAGTAATTAGTCAGTAGATTTACCAAAAAAATTAACTCATATTTTTTCTTTTTTCACGTACCTAACTAAACAAAAAATGAAGACAAGACAATTCTTCGAAAACTCGTGTGACATCATATTATGTTACTACTTTTATTACCTACAAGTGACGTCACAAGCCACTCATGATCTTTGACGTGTGACAAAAAACACGTACCCAAAATTTTCGATGATCTAACTGACGGACTAAGCAGAATCATATTTTTTTGAATCAGTCCGACTAGGGGGTCGGACTGAAGATTTCAAGTAGTTTTTAGAAATAATTTGAATGATAGTTTATTGTATCGATCATCGTCATTAGTGTAAGTGTATATTGATGTTCATAAGTGATGAGTCAAATAAAATTGCTGTTACAAACCTGTATTAACTACCAGTACCTTCGAAATAAATGTGCTGATTATAAAAGAAATCAATCAGTAATTGCCTATAATTATGTCAGTTTGGGTCCACTAAGTTTTCTAAGGTTGATTGTTTTACTTTAGTCAACGTTGAAAAACACTAAACAAGAAGTTTTGAAAATTTATTCCATAAAATAAACATTTTATCTGTTGTATGTGCTTGCCATGGGGCCAGCAGAAATCAGCTATCTCATAAACATTGGAAGTATTGCAGTTTTCGACCTGATAAATTACAATGAAAATATTGAAAAGAGGATGTACGGATAGACCATAACTTAGGTTAGAACGTAACAAATTCTATCTTTCTTTGTATCATCCCTGCTTGTTCCATTTCTTACTATTTGTTATGCCCTGTATGTGAATCCTTTTTTATTGTGTCTCCTTGTATGTTTATGTTTCGGTGACAATAAAACAAAATTTTCTTTCTTTCTTTTTTTTTCTTCATAATAATTATAAGACTACGAACACACTGACAAAATATCTTTGCAATACTTTGATACACGCTAGGCGATTAGTTACACTTCTAGGCAGTAAGCAAGCTAAACTGCCAGCACGTTCGTAGCCTCATAATGCTAGAATATACCTACTACGCAAAAAGTCGAACAAATCCACAAAACTAACATTGTTTTGTATTATTCCTTAATTACAAAGATCAACCTCTCTTAAAATGCTGGTGTCAAAATAGTAAGCAATGGCTAAATGTGAATAATATGTGTTTACATTATAAGACTATAATAGTCTTTGTAAACACACATTAAAATTTACATTTAAGCCATTGCTTACTATTTTTAGCCGACTTCCAAAAAGAAGGAAGTTCTCTATTCGTTTGTGTATTTTTTTTATGTATGTTCACCGATATAGACCAATTCTCAAAATATAATGGGGTTGTATGAACTCGGGAAAACCGACGCAGGCAGAGAGTTCCACTCCTTGGCTGTGCGCATAATAAAAGATTTAGCAAAGTGCCTCGTTCGAATGTGTGGAACATCGACAAGGTATGGGGATGGTTACCTGCGGTACGTGTAGTCTCCCGATGGAAGAAGGGAGAGCCCGTGGAGCTCCTGCGCACACTCTCCGAAGTACAGTCTGTAGAAGACCGACAGACAGGCAATTTTGCGGCGGTTGGCCAGGCTAAGATCGAAACTGTCAGTAACTTGTACAGACGCACTCCGGAAAGTAGGAGCCAGATTGAACGGACTCCTTTTTGCGGTGACCAGACACACTTTAGTTTTGGTGGCGTTGAAATCAACCAGATTCTCGTCACTTCACTTGAAGACAAGACTTAAGGCCTGTGAGCTTACTCTCGAATATAATTCCGATAGATCGACATTGGAATTGTTAATCGAACGTCAGGCATTGGCTGGACTCACTGAGTCTAGCCAATCCCTGACGTTTAACTCAACCAACTGACGTTTCACCAATGTCGATCTATCGGAATTATATTCCAGAGTAAGCATCCTGGCCTCTCTCAATGAACGTACTTTATCACTGCTGATTTTTGCGGTGCATTTATCCATTACATTTCAAATTTTCATAAAGCACGTTTTGGGAAAGGATAAGCTGATGAGTTGATGTGATCTATTAATGTAAAAAAAACTACCTATTAAAAACAATTATACAGGGTGATACCGACGATACGACAATAAATACTGGTAGTTCTACTACATACTATCATTTTTAAACTATCATATCAAAATTGGAAAAACATCTAAAAACTAAATAGCATAAAACTAAACGAAATATGTACAATACAATTTACAAACAAATATTGGTTTACTAATCTTAGAAATAATTTGCACCGATTAAATGCCCTACACTAGGAATTTCTCATGTATCGTGGGTGCGTTTACAAACATTTAAACTAATCGCTTAGCCACTGCGCCAACCGTGCCGTAAATAAAATAAACAATGTTTATGTGTTCAAGACTTAAACCTGTTACAATTATTGTACCTTAAGGCTGATGTTCCAGGCCGCGGTATTTTGTACTAGATTACGTGGCCTCGGCGCAAGGGCAAAGAAGGAACATGGGTTCGGTTTTTAGTCAGTAGAAGTCTGACACTCCCCTTCGCTCTGCCCAAGAGCGGGGGGGGGGGTCATTCGATGATTTTCCACCCACCAAAAAAAAAAAAAAAAGGCTGATCTTCCAGGGTAGCCCGCGAAATTCAAATTTTCTTACGTTTTTAGCAATAATTTCGCGGGCTACCGTGAACATCCACCTTAATTAGACTAATTTAGTGGCAAGATACAAGACACGTGCAACTGGGCTTAAACTAGGAGGACTCCTGTGCTAGAAGCACCAGTTACTTCAGTCACCACCATGATCGAGCTGCCATTACAGGTGTGGTGCGGTGCAAAATAATGTAAATATTCAATATCATTAGTTTGTTTGTTGTTCGTTCGTGTGTGTGAGAACATACTGTATAAGTGAGCGTGTATGTGTGTGCGTGTATGTGTGTGTGTCTGTGTTTGCGTTTAGATATGAATGGGCACTAACCGGATTTTATTTTATACTTTTTAATATATTTTCAGTATTACCATAATTTTGAGCGAGAAGGAAGTTATCTATGGTAAGTTTTAGTTTCCTTAGCGGTAAGTTATGTAACTGTATTTTTTACTTATTTTATTATAAAGGTATGGGCTCATGTAGCATGGTTGTCTCCTCAAGAAATCTGTTTTACATGGTTTCAGGTCAAAAACCAGGTCCTTTCTTCATTTGCTTTTTATCCTTTCTGGATCCTACGTTGAGCCTTTATAGCTTAAAAGCTGAACTTTCCTGAATATAGTTATTGGACCGTTAAAACCTTACAATCCATATAGCTGCTCCGTCGGATACTGGAAGTTTTTTTTGTGTATTACCTTGAGAACTGCTCGCTGGGCTCTTTCTAGGTTTAATAGATGAGTTTTGTGTGTACTCCCCCAGATAGAGATACACTATTCCAGTACTGACTGGCAAAGGGTCGCACACCCTGTACGTGTAACTTCTTAAAAACTGTTATTAACGTTGTAACCCTAGAGCTTAGTGTGTTTACGTGGTGGTGAAAGTTTAACTGGTCATCCACTTGTATTTATAGTACTTAGATTAGTAGCCAAGGGCTGTAAGGCATCAATTGCAGCCAGAGATATTTAGGCGCACGAGCACAGCGAGGGCGCCTATAGTTCGAGGGTGCAATTGATGCTTACACCCGAGATAACTACTCTGCTTTATATCTCGATTGTGAGGTAAGTAACAAAAAAAACCGGCATTACAAGACTAAAACATTTTATTAGTTAAAATTTATAGTGAAATGAGAACAATTTTCAAATTTTATCTTTTTCGATATTTAAAATTGATGACTATTAAGCCTCCCTCACACAGGCGCGTTTTTGCGTTTCTGCGTTCTCATATTGTTGATATGAGTTCTTAGAACATGTATTGGGACGCAGAAACGCGAAAACGCAGAAACACAAAAACGCTCCTGTGTGGGGGAGGCGTTACACTCATACGAAGACAAGGCTGAATAGCGAAGCGACCTCTTTTGTCATTGGGGTGAATGCATGATGTCTATTGCCAGTATGATGGTTAGATGTACGCGAACTTTTTGAAAGAGTGAAGTGTTTTTTTTAAATTACTTACTTACCGCCCTAGGGCTTTTCTAGCTACATTATTACCCTAGAGCGCTAATTGGTCACCTACAAGCCCCATTTGGGGGTAACAAGGACTTACTTACCGAATAATTATGAGAGATAAAGATATTTTATACAGTTTGTTGTTTCAATAAGGGGGGGGGGGGGGGGACACTTGCATTCGCTGAAATTGTTTAGATTACAGGTGTGAGCTCGAACTTCAACCAATTCTTTAGCAGACGGTGGAGTCTTTTTTATCGAGAACATGAGGTATTTTGTTTTTTCTACGTTAAGGGTAAGTTATTAAAAGGTATCCAAGAACTGTCCATGTGTTTCCATGGAAAAGGATTGAGGTGTCGTCAGCATACGTTAGTATTATGTTCATTTTATAGATTTAAATTACTTATCTTATTTATATAGATGAGAAAAACGTGTGGCACTCGGAGACTGCCGCGGTAAAGCTATTGCATAGCATTTTTTATCAACTTATGCAATTATAAGTATTTATTTATTTTATATAAATCAAAAGTAACCTCCATAGACTAAGCTAGTAAGAAACTCTATGACAGAAAATTTAAAAGAAAAAGTATTGACAGCCTGACGTGCCTAACGCCCGAATACTCGAACGTCACTCAATTTTAAGTAGCCCTCAAAACTCGTGCTATCTCTGTCACTCTGCGTTAAAGTAACAAAGACAGCACGAGATTTAAGTGCAACTTAAAATTGAGTGACGTTCGAGTATTCGGGCGTAAGTGTCATAACATTGAAAAATATGAAAATTATTTATTTTATTTTAGATATTTTATAAGAAAACGAATCGTTTTAGACCGATTCGCAGAATAGTAATGCAAAAACCAATAAAACGTATGATAGATGCGTAATAATAATAAAATAAATGTTTATAGAGTACTCACTTATTTTCTTTCACTATTTTTTCGTGACTTTCTTCATTAATAAATGTACTTTGTCTATTCATATTTAAAATACTTTGTACACAAATTATACGAGAAAGAATATTTTAGAAGGAGAAAGCAGAGAGACAAAACAGAAAAAAATACACCTTTACACGTTATAAATTATTTAATTTGACAACCTTGTTATTTTCCGTAACCTAGCAACCTAGGCTTAGGTTATTTTCGTTACGGAATTTCTGGATTCGGTCTCCACGCTCAAGTCCCGCGATAGAAGCTATGCAATAGCCTTATAAACTTGGACCGAGCACACTCCCCGGTGGTACACCAAAATCTATATTTGCACTATCACTTATGTGCTTGTCTATGGGTGAATTGCCCAAGCAAAAAAATACACGGCAAACCTGAGAACGGTAGTGCAATGTGCAAATTTTTAATTTTATATATTTTTTCTCAACAGCGTAAGTACTTCTCTACCTTGACAAAAAAAATAATTGATTTCTACCCATTAATATACGAAAAAAAAAAATTACAAAGTGTTATTCTATCATCACAGTGGCCTGTCCTGAACCCAATTCCGCTCATAAAATACCTTCCCCTGCAAATACATTCGTAATATCGATTTAAATCGATTTTGTAATCATTAAATTATAATACATTCGATCAAATAAAACTATTTTTGTTTGTTTATCTTCTTTCTCATGGATTTGACAGGCAGTTAACTTTTGTCTGGAAAAAAGTTATCATTTCAGAGGATAGTAAGTTTTAGTAGAATAGCCATGTCAACATTGCGTTGTTACGCCCCCCTCACCTTTCCTCACTTCGGATCAGTCCGGCTCAAGCTCTCGGCGTGAACGCACCGGTCCCAACCCCAACGTCTTGCGGTTTCCCGCCAAAAAAGTAAGTTTATCATTTCAGTGATATGAGGACAAAAATAATTTCATTTCGGTGGCTGTTATAACTCGTGTTAGATTAGTATGCACAGTATATCATTTCGGTGGTAATTTTTATCATTTCGGTAGACACTTTTCATTTCAGTGGACTCTTAAAAATTCATCCTTAAATATATATGTAACTTTTGATGATATTTGATGTCCACTCACGCACAATGTTATAAAATAGGCTAAAGTTTTATTTGTCATTAAAAATATGTAGATAGCATTGAAATAAAAAAAATCCACCGAAATGACACATAAAAATCTCTTGTTGAAATT
The DNA here is from genome assembly GCA_949316265.1 of Diarsia mendica. NCBI lineage: Eukaryota > Metazoa > Arthropoda > Insecta > Lepidoptera > Noctuidae > Diarsia > Diarsia mendica. Next base: position 20,712,912 of record OX438897.1, read on the forward strand.
CACCCCTATCTTTACTATCTGAGTTCTATTAGTGACATAGTCCGTAAGTAGTTTAAGAGGGGTTCCTCGAATGCCTATTTTCTTCATCTTCTCCACCAGCCTGGGGACAGAGACGGTGTCAAAAGCTTTTGCTAGGTCTAGAAAAAACACTACTACATTTATTTTTGTTACTTAATTTACCTGCAATATGTTCTGTTAGTTTTATAATCGCGGCCTCTGTAGATTTCCCTGATACAAAGCCGTATTGGTTAGGAGAAATTAATTAATTTTAGTTTCGATAATTTACTAGTCTGCTAATAATGATTTTTTATAGTATTTAAGAAAGTATTGGAAGCACAGAGATTGACCTGTAGTTGCTGACACCGGGCCTGTCACCAGACTTGTAGATAGGATGGACTACAGAGAGTTTAAACAGATTGGAAAATGTTACAATATAATACATACGATTCTCTTTGTTTTGCCGTGAAACCTAAATTGCCTAGGTATGAACAGTGCCTTAAGTTACTATTTTAAAACTATGTCTACGTTTCCAAAAAAATTATTGACAAAAAAAACAAGTTACATAGGTACTTACTCACACCGAAAGCATAAGATTATTATTACATTTTATTTATTACTAGCCGATGCCCGCAGCTTTGCCGTAGATTTCGGTCAAACTTTATACCAAAACCAAGAACTAATCTATACAACGGTGAAAACAGCATGAAAATCAGTGGTCATGACAGTCGGGTGCAGTAGAAAACAGCCAAACGCGTATAATATTATGTTGTGATTTTCGCCGGCGTTTAGAGTAACTTAAGTTCAAACATGAACCTAAACTATTAATAATTAAATAATATGATTAAATTGCAACAGAACGATAATATTATTGACAGAAAACGACAATATAAAAGGCAGCAGGTACATCCCAGCAGGAATCTTTGGCAATAACTTGACCTCTATTGGTTTGATCTTTATTAGACGTATGAAATCTTTTAACAATTTTACTTCAGCTTCATGGGAATCTAAAATAAATTATCGTAATAAATTACATTATAATATTAAGTTAGGTAAACGTTATTGCTGTTGTTATAGTGTTACCCATAATCTTTGTATTATAAAGTCGAACCAATACTCGGTGAATCTTCAACCCTTGGTTACAAGCCAATTGTCCGGCAACGATTGGCATCAGCATAAACAAGAAGTAAACACCAATAATAAGTCCTGTTTTTTTCAACTCTGAAGTATCTTCAGCCTAAAATAGTTTAATTCATATTAGAAAACTGACAGCTTATAACACTATCGATATAAAATCAGAACACGGTCTAATATTATATCAAAAACTTACTTTTATAGCCATCATGTAAGACATTCTAAATAAAATTAAAATATAATGTAACATTGATCCTGTCAGCGTGAAGAAAAACTGCAACAAATTAATATTTAGAAATAAAAATTAGAATACTCGGAACTCAAACATATTTATAAAATTTCGTATAAAAGTACCAATCGTCCAAAGCAAAGAGATACTTTTTCACAGCAGTTTGCTAAATCTCGGTACAGGTCAACCCATTCATGAATCTGGTCTCTTGTGAAATGACATTGCTCATCCGATCTAACATTACAACTCTCAATTCTCTCCTGAGCGACTGATACCAACGAATTCAAATATTTGAACAAATGTACCACCAACATAATAACAGCAAACAATATTATGTGCTGAAGTAGTATGTTTAGTCTTGTAATTATTTGAGATACCAAAATGGCTAACAAAAATAATGGATTTACAAGATCATGAGAGAATTTAATAAAAACGTCCACTGATCTGAAAATCGCTAAAGCGATATTAATCAGAATCAAAATAATGATGAACCATTGTTTTGTTTTATTAATGCCGTTACTTAATTTCGGGTCATCGTTAAATCTTTCAGAGACGCGACTGATGCTTTTATAGTATGACAAGAAGTCGCGGCTGTAACAGATACTGGTCACGACAGATGTCACAGAATTTAAGAAGGTTGAAAGGAAATAGCAACCATAAACAAAACTAATTGGATTATAGTCATCTAACAGCATTAATTTAATTTCACCAATTACAACCACAAAATTAAACATAATTTGAATGAATGCTTGCAAGATTATTAAACATTTTTTTGTTTTTGTCTGTACGCAATAATTCCTGTAAATTCCTAAGAGGTTCTCTATAAATAGTAAATTGTGAAACCACTTTACTGGACACATTTTGGTAAATGTACACCTTAGCGACCGGAAATTGGTACTACCAAAAATAATCGGATTTTTTTGTTTAATAATAAGGAGTTATCTACTGAACTGAGTGATTGTATCATCAATAATGATAAATGAGGTTGCTATGCATGACAATAAAATTAATTCTAGTAACTTGGCTCAGTCACTCAAGTTACCGTGCTTTGCCTCTACCATTGATCAGGGGTCGTTTTATAGATCGATGGACATACATATTATATTTTTGATCGATAAATGTTTCATGATGGCATTTTTGTATAGCAAGTTTCCCAGTAATATTTGCGAGAGTAACTGAGATGTACAGAAAGCTTAGTTGACGGCTTCGTGAACCGTTAGACTGGAAGCCGGCCCCAACATGTGGAATACCTAGTTTAGTAATGTAAACAATAATTGTTTACATTACTAAACTATTCCACACTTATCACCATCTGACTAGCCATTTCTCAACTATGTTGGGGCCGGCTGTCTTTAGTGACTGTTTCAAAACTACAAATAAAGTTTCAAAAGTTTTATTTACTAAGAAAATAGACTATATCAATTTATACTCACACCATAGCATAAGACAGAAAGCATAAGGTTATGATTACATACTAATTCTTCCCGCCGTATTGAGTAACTTAAGTTCCAAACATTAACCACAAATAGTTTTTATATGATAATTAAATAATATTATTAAATTGCAACAAAACGATGATATTGTTGACAGACAACGACAATATAACTGGCAGCATGTACATCCCAGCAGGAATCTTGGGCAATAACTTGATCTCTATCGGATTCTTCTTTATCAGACGTATGAAGTCTTTTATCAATTTCACTTCAGCTTCATCAGAATCTTAAACAAATAAACGTAATATATATAGTTTGTTATTACGGTAAAGTAAACTAAATTGTTGTTTTTGTAGTGTTACCAATAATCTTTGTATTATAAAGTCGAGCCAATACTCGGTGAAACTTCACTCCTTGGTTTCGAGCCAACTGTCCGGCAACGATTGGCATCAGCATAAATAATATGTAATCAAATATAATAAGTCCCTTTCTCCTGAATTCAGCGAGATACCCAGCCTAAAATTATTTAAAATATTATTATGTTATAATATAAAACTGACAGCATGAAAAACCATTAACATAAAATCAAGACACGTTCTCAAATATAATTAAACTTACATGTAATGCCATCGTGTAAGTCATTTTATACAAAATTAAAATATAGTGTAGTATTGATCCTACCAGCGTGAAGAAAAACTGTAAAAAAATAATATTTAAAAATCAATTTAAATTATAATACTTAGAATTAGATCATTTATTTATAAAATTCCAGATGCAAGTACCTGTCGTCCAAAGCAAAGCGTTACTTTTTCACAACAATTTGCTAAATCTCGGTACAGATCAACCCATTCATGAATCTGCTCCCTTGTAATATGAAATTGCTCATTCAAACTGATATCACAGCCCCCAACACTCTCCTGAGTGGCTGATACCAACAAAATCAAAGATTTGAACAAACGCACCAACAACATAATAACAGCAAACAATATTAGGATTTGAAATACTACGTTTAGTCTGGTTACTATTTGTGATACCAAAATGGCAGACAAAAATATCGGATTTACAGGATCATGAGAGAATTGAATATACACCTCCACAGATCTGTAAACAGCAAAAGCGATTTTACTCAAAATCAAAATGATACAGAACCATTGTATTGTTTTATGAATGCCAGTAATTATTAATTTCGTGTCGTCGTTAAATCTTTCAGAGACGCGACTGATGCTTCTATAGCATGACATGAAGTCGCGGCTGTAGCAGATACCGGTCACGACAGATGACACAGAGTTTGCAGCAGTAAAACCAAAATAGGAACCATAAACCAAACCATTTCGACTACGCTCATCTTTTAGAAACCATTTAATTTCACCAATTACAACCACAAAATTGAATATAATTTGGGTGAAAGCTTGAGAGATTATTAAACATTTTTTTATTTTTGTCTGTTCACAATAATTCCGGTATATTCCTACGAGGTTCTCCAGAAACAGTAAATTGTTTAACCACTTTATTGGAGACATTTTGGTGAATGTCATAATGAATGTAGCAGCAGGAATATGGTAATAACAGAAATAAGAGGGTTTTTTTAGGTTTAATTTAATAATAAAGAGTTATCTACTGAACGGAGTGATTGTACCATCAATTATGATGGATGAGGTTGCTGATATGATAATAAAATTAATTTCAATGTCTACGCTCAGCCAGTCAAAGGGTCGTTATGGAATTCGTTTGATTAACAATTTTTATCAATAACTATATTGTTTTGACTGTCGAATCATTATTTGGTTGTACAATAATCATTAAAAAATCAACACCATTAATTTGAACTTCATAATCATCAATATGGCGTTGCTTTTATCTGACATTTTTGTAACAGGAACCATTAGTGATAACATCAGCAATTTTTTTTAAGAATTCTTTTCTTAGCACCCCGTTCTTTTAATGATTTTTTTGTAAACCAAGAAAGTTTCCCAGCAATATTTATGTAGATCTACTTAGATGTACACACAGCTAGCTAGACGGTTTTATGGAGGATTCGCCTACTCCTTGTAGTACCTACCTCGATTTGACATAAGTGAAGCAACACGAGCAAGCGCAATTTGTTTTCTCAGCAGTCGGTGTCACTAAGACTTAAATGCTATGTTGTAGCTGAAGAAATTTACAATTGACGGTTTAGATAATTGACCTGATGAAAGTTGCGGGGATCCGCTAGATGCAAGACGCACGGGACTGTGTAGAGTAATTTATTAATACAAACAAACATTTGTGCCTTTATTTACTATTTCAAAACCGCAAATTAAGATTTTTTTACAAAGTAAATAGATTATAATATCGATCAACTCACACCAACAGTATAAGATTGCGCACCCAAGTTGGCCGCTGCAAACGTAGTCAGGCAAAGCGGGGCATCATTGGTTCCTCCAACACCGGTTGCGAGTGCGGCGCTCTGGACCAAACAATGCCTCACCTGCTGGAGTGTCCCAGATGTCCGTATAAAATACATGCACCCTTGGCGACCTGAACAGCGCCTCTGCCGCTGCAATAAACGTGGCTACCTACTGGGCCCAAACCGTATAACATGGAAGTATATAATCGACACGAAAAAAAGAAGAAGACCAGGGATATCAAATTACCTAGCGCTAACTAGGTGCGGGTGCGGGTGAGTCTCTTTGAGTGTAGAGCCCCTCTGCAGGATATGCAGACCACCTCCTATCTTGCCCATCCTGCACAACCATTTACAACTTTCAAGATTTACTCGAAGCAAATGATAGAGCTGTGCAGGTGCGTGCGCAGGTGCTACATAATGGTCTAACACAATTGGAGATCATCGACACGTAAAGAAGAAGACTAGGTTGCGGAGGACAGGTAGGCAGACCATCCGCGTAAAATACTGGTATTCAGGTGCATCCAGTCAGACTGGAATCTGACCTCAACACATTTGGGAAAAGGCTAGGCAGATGATGAGAAGTGTGGAATAGTTTAGCAATGTAAACAATTATTTTAGCCTTTAGTAACTGTTTCAAAACTACAAATAAAGCTTCATAAATTTTATTTACTAAGATAATAGACTATGTTAATTTATACTCACACCAAAGCATAAGGCAGAAAACACAAGGTTATGATAACATGCTAATTCTTGCCGCCGTATTGAGTAACTTATGTTCCAAACATTAATCACAAATAGTTTATATAAATTCATCATCATCAGCCTATAATATTCCCACTGCCTGCAGTGGGAACATTATAGGACTCAGGCCTCTAAGAGAGGGAATTTTTTATAAATTAATAATATTATTAAATTGCAACAGAACGATAATATTGTTGATATAAAAGGACAATATAAAAGGCAACATTGTACATTCCAGCAGTAATCTTGGGCAATAACTTGATCTCTATCGGATTCTTCGTTACTTGACGAATGAAATCTTTTATCAATTTCACTTCAGCTTCATGTGAATCTAAAATAAATCAATATAATATATTATAAAATTACGTTAAGTAAACATTAGTAATATTTTTATTGAGAAACATGATTGTTACCAATAATATTTTTGTTATAAAGTCGAGCTAATACTCTGTGAAACTTCACTCCTTGGTTACAAGCCAATTGTCCAGCAACGATTGGTATCAGCATTAATAATAAACAAACACATATAATAAGTCCCTTTTTCCTGATCTCAGCGATATCTCCAGTCTAAAACAATTCAGTAACAACTGTCTAATTTATGTTACAAAATTGACAGCTTTAAAATGTGATCAATTATAGCCATCCATATAAAATCAGGACACGACCTAAAATATCCAAAACTCAGTTTTATAGCCATCATGTAAGACATTTTTCATTACTCATACTCTGAAAGTAGGTCATGACATGCCTGCGGAGCGGGTTGAAAGTACTACTTTTCAGCCCTAGGGAGAATCGCTTTCAACTGACAGCTGTCAAATTATTTGATGTAATTGGAAGCAAGCCTATTGCCACCAACTGATGTGATTAGGTGCAAGTCTATTGCCATCAATAAATGTAATTAGGAGCAAGCCTATTGGCATCAACCAATCTAATTAGGAGCAAGCCTATTGCTATCGACCGATTTAGGTAATTGGGAGCAATCCTATTGCCATCAACCAATTTAATTGGGAGCAAGCCTATTGCCATCAACCGAAGTAATTGGGGGCCAGCCTATTGCCATCAACCAATTTAATTAGGAGCAAGTCTATTGCCATCAACCAATCTAATTATGAGCAAGCCTATTGCCATCAACCAATCTAATTAGGAGCAAGCCTATTGCCATCAACCGATTTAATTAGGAGCAAGCCTATTGCCATCCACCGATTTGGGTTATTGAGAGCAAGCCTATTGCCATCAAGCAATGTAATTAGGAGCAAGCCTATTGCCATCAATTGATGTAATTGGGGGCAAGCCTATTGCCCCCAACCGATGTAATTAGGAGCAAGACTATTGCCATCAACCAATTAGGAGCAATCCTATTGCCATCAACCGATGTAATTAGGAGCAAGCCTATTGCCATCCACCGATTAGATTTAACCGATTTTAAGTGTTTCTCTTATGTTTACTTTTAATGTTTTTTGTCAGTTTGTTTTTTCTTTCTTTCGATTTAGGTAATTGGGCGCAAGCCTATTCCCATCAACTTTCCTTGTATTCGTAATGAAAAGCACAGTGTTTACCTCGGGTTAAAGACTTATTTAGTCCCTCGAACTATTAGCGCCCTCGCTGCGCTCAGGCGCCAAACCCCGTCTCGGGGACTAAATAAGTTACTTTCACCCCTAAGGTAACAATGTACTAATCATTAAAATATAGTGTAATATTGACCCTGTCAGCGTGCAGAAAATCTGGAACAGATTAATATTACAGATCAACCCATTCATGAATCTGCTCCCTTGTGATAAGACATTGCTCATCCGAGTTAATATTACAACACCCAACTCTCTCCTGAGCGGCTGATACCAACGAAATAAGAGATTTGAATAAACGCACCACCAACATAATAACGGCAAACAATATTATTTGTTGAAATACTACGTTTAGTCTTGTAATTATTTGTGATACCAAAATGGTTAACAAAAATAACGGATTTGCAAGATCATGAGAGAATTGAAAAAAAACCTCTACAGATCTGAAAATCGCAGAAGCGATATTACTCAAAATCAAAATGATGATGAACCAGAGTATTTTTTTATTAATAACGTTAATTAATTTTGTGTCATCGTTAAATTTTTCAGAGACGCGACTGATGCTTCTATAGTATGACATGAAGTCGTGACTGTAGCAGATGCCGATCACGACCGATGACACAGAGTTCACAACGGTAAAACCAAAATAGCAACTATGAACCAAACTAATTGGATTATAGTGATCATCAAGTAACAATTTAATTTCACCAATGACAACAACAAAATTAAACAAAATTTGGGTGAAAGCATGAAACGCTGTCAAACATTTTTTTACTTTTGTCTGGTCACAATAATTCCTGTATATTCCTAAGAGGTTCTCGAGAAACAGTAAATTGTTAAACCACATTATTGGAAACATTTTGGTGAATGCCATAATAAATGAAGAATACCTTAGCGACAGATAATAATATAATAAAGTAATAAAAGAAATTACCTATTCTGTTTTTTTGGTTTAATAATAAGGAGTTATGTACTGAACTGAGTGATTGTGTCATTAATTTATGATGGATGAGGTTTCTATGTATAATAATAAAATTAATTCCCGTTACTACACCAAGTCATGAGCTAGATAGATCAGGGGTCTAAAATGACCGCTTTAGAAGAATAATGGGATAATAATAATTAATTGCGTTAAAATTCATAAAACGGTCACAAAATGACAATTCATAAAAGTAACTACGTCTGTGACCATATATTTGGTACTAGACCCTAAGTATATCTCCTTGATTTTAGGTGATTTTGTGGAATTAATTTTATATTATATTGTTTGGTGACTATGGTGACAAATCTACTATTTTGGGGACAAACCCTATTATTTTAGAAACACTACTACTACTTAAACTACTAATTAAATTGGCGATAGCTTAAATGATACCCTTAAAAAATCGCTTTTAGGGCCCTGTTTTTCCAATAATTTCATTTTTGTAAACCGAGAAAGTAGCTCAGCAATATTTACGTAGACCCACAAGGATGTATAGACTGCTTGCTAGACGGCTTCGTGAAGGGTCAGCTTACACCTTGTAAGTAGTTTAAGGTATCTTTTACAGCTTCGGGCGATACGACATGAGTCAAGCGATATGCGCACGCGTCATTTTATTTCTTTCATATCGCGATGACCAGCAGCATGCTTTAAAAAACTTTTTTTTTTTTCTTTATATAAAGGGCTTTATCGCTGAGCGATAACGTCACCCTTTTAAAAAGTTACCTGGCTGTATAGGTACTTATTAGCTTGTTCGACTGTACATTAATGAAACCCGTGTCTAAATATAAACAGCTGCATGAGTCGATCTTCTGATTTCAGGGAAATCAGAAGATCGACCATAAATTGGTAACCATGCATTTTTGTCATACCAAGTTTTCGTAAAGGACGTTTAGTTGCTGGTACGTGCACTACGTATGTCTTTGACAGTCGTTAGCATTACATGAATTCAGTGGCCCTAAAGTCTGCAAGAGGTATCGTTTAACTGGTATCCGTACCGTATCTTGGGTTGCGGAGGTCAGATAGGTATTCGATTCATGTAAAATACTGCAACACATTTGGAAAAGGCTAAGCAGTTGTGTTGAGTAAAATAGTTTAGTAATGTAAACAAACATTTTGTGCCTTTAGTTACTTCTAAGTGTAGCCATCGGCTAACTCGAAAATTATCCCACGGGAAGATAAAATTGGGATAAAAAGTATCCTGTGTTAATCCAGGAGGCTAATTGGTGACGAAAAGCTGGTTAGCAAGCTACATAGCCTGGCCCACCGTCGCAAAGTCGCATGTCTGTCGGTCTTCTACAGTCTGTACTTCGGGGAGTGTGCGCAAGAGCTCCACGAGCTGATCCCACCATCTCCCTTCTTTCATCGGGAGACTAGACGTACTGCAGGGTACCACCGATACCTAGTCGACATTCCACACATTCGAACGAAGCGCTTTGCTGGGTCCTTTATTATGCGCACAGCCAAGGAGTGGAATTCCCTGCCTGCGTCGGTTTTTCCGAGTTCATATAACCCTAATCTGTTTAAGTCGCGAGTAAACAGGCTTCTACTGGGTAAGCTCGTTCCATCGTCGACATCATCTATGCCCTTAGGGCAAGATTGAAGTCAAGAGCAAGCCCATTTATAATAATAAAAAAAAAAAGGTTATTAAACTATCTGTGTACCAAATTTTACCCAAATTCGTTCAGAAATTATTGCGTAAAAGAGTAACAAACATCCATCCACACATACATACTTTCAAACTTTCGCGTTTGCTTATAATACTAATAGGATTTTAAAACTACAAATAAAGTTTCCAAAAACTTTATTTATAAAGAAATTATGTTATATTATAATACTTACTTACACCGAAAGCACTAGGTTATGATTACATTTTAATTTTTGTCGCGGTTATGAGTAACTTAAGTTTGGAAACATCAACCTAAATAAGTTTTATAAGATAATTAAATAATATGATTGAATTGAAACAGAACAATGATATTGTTGACAGAAAACGATAATATAAAAGGTAACATGTACATCCCAGCAGGAATCTTGGGCAATAACTTGATCTCTATCGGATTGTTCTTAATCAAACGTATGAAATCCTTTATCAATTTCACTTCAGCTTCATGGATATCTAAAATAAATATAATACAAAATATATTAATATAATATTACGTTATGTAAATGCTGTTGCTGTTTTTTGTAGTGTTACCAATAATCTTTGTATTATAAAGTCGAGCCAATACTCGGTGGATCTTCAACCCTTGGTTGCGAGCCAATTGTCCGGCAACGATTGGCATCAGCATTAATAATAAGTAAATGCATAGGAAAAGTCCTATATTCCTGAACTCAGCGGTATCCTCAATCTAAAAGAATTTAATTCATGTTACAAAACTGACAGCATACAAAAAAACGATCAGTATAAAATCAGAAACCGGTCTAAAATATTAAAAAAAACTTACTTTTTTAGCCATCATGTAAGACATTTTATACAAAATTAAAATATAATGTAACATTGACCCTGTCAGCGTGAAGAAAAACTGGAACAAATTACTATTCAGAAACTAATTTATATTAGAATACTCAGAACTCATTCATTATAATTAGATATATTCCAGACACGAGTACCTGTCGTCCCAAGCAGACAGTTACTTTTTTACAGCAGCTTGCTAAATCACGGTAAAGATCAACCCATTCATGAATCTGCTCCCTTGTGATATCACATTGCTCATTTGAACTAATATCACATCTTCCAACTTTTTCCTGAGCGACTGATACCAACAAAGTCAAAGATTTGACCAAACGCACCACCAACATTATAACAGCAAACAATATTACGTGCTGAAATACTACGTTAAGTCTTGTAATTATTTGTGATACCAAAATGGCTAACAAATATAACGGACTGACAAGATCATGAGAGAATTGAATTATAACCTCTACAGATCTGTAAATCGCAAAGGCGATATTACTTAGAATCAAAATTATGCTTAGCCAGTGTATTTTTTTATAATTGTCGTTAATTAATTTCCTGTCGTAGTTAAATCTTTCAGAGACGCGACTGATGCTTCTATAATATGACATGAAGTCGCGGCTGTAACAGATACCGGTCACGACATATGAAACCGAGTTCATGAAGGTTAAACCAAAATAGCAACCATAAACTATACCAATAGCATTATAATCATTTCCTAGCAACAGTTTAAATTCACCAATTACAACAACAAAATTAATCATAATTTGGGTGAATGCTTGAAAGACTATTAAACTTTTTTTTATTTTGGTCTGGTTACAATAATTTCTGAATATTCCTAAAAGGTTCTCCAGAAACAGTAAATTGTTTAACCATTTTATTGTAGACATTTTGGTGAATTTCGGAATAAATGTAGTACACCTTAGCGACAGAAATACGGTAGTAACGTGAATGATCCGATTTTTAGGTTTAATTTAATGATATGGAGTTACCTACTGAACTGAGTGATTGTATCTATAATTTTGATGGATGCGATTTATATTTATGATATAAAAATTAATTCCAGTAACTACGCAAAGCAACTCAAGTTACGGTGCTTTGCCTATAACATTGATCAAGGTCATTATAGATAGTTAGTTGGCTAGACGGAATTCAGATAATTGAATCAATGTTTGTTTGTCCAAAAAGCCTTTAAAAATCAAACGTTAAGCCCTTAAATATATATATTTGCGTTTAACACGGCACCGCTCTTATCAGACGTAAATGTTATAACCGGAACCATTAAAGAAAATGACAATAAACAATTATTTAGAGAACCACTCTCTAAGCAACTCATTCCTCCAATGATGACATTTTTGTAAACCAAGAAAGTTTCCAAGCAATATTTACGTAGAGCTCCTTGGATGTACAGATGTTACGTGAAGGGTCCACTTACACTTTTGTTTGATTTTTAAAGGCTTTTTGGACAAACACACATTGATTCTACTATTAGAATCCTGTCTAAGGCAAAGTACCGTATTTTGAGTTGCTTTGCTTAGTTACTGGAATTAATTTAAATATCATAAATATAAATCGCATCCATCAAAATGTAAATACAATCACTCAGTTCAGTAGATAACTCGGAAAAATCCGATCATTTCTGTTACTACTTTAGGTGTGCTACATTTAATTGTATGAAATTCACCAAAATGTCTCCAATAAAGTGGATTAACAATTTACTGTTTCTAGAGAACCTTTTAGGGATAATATACAGGAATTATTGTACCCAGGCAAAAAATAAAAAATGTTTGATAGTATTTCAAGCCTTCACCCAAATGAGTTTAATTTTGTTGTTGTAATTTGTGAACTTAAATTGTTGAAAGATGTTGACTATAATCGAATTGGTTTGGTTTATGGTTGCTATTTTGGTTTTACCTATGTAACCTCTGTGATATCTGTCTTCACCGGCATCGGTTACAGTCGTGACTTTATGTCATACCATAGAAGCATCAGTCACGTCTCTGAAAGATTTATCAACGACACGAAATTAATAATTAACGGCATTAATAATAAAATACAATGGTTCAGTATCATTTTGGATGAGCAACGTGATACGAGTATCACAAGGGAGCAGATTCTTGAATGGGTTGACTTGTACCGAGATTTAGCAAATTGCTGTGAAAAAGTAACGCTTTGCTTTGGACGGCAGGTACTTGCATCCGAAATTTAATAAGGATTATGAAGTTCTAAGTATTCTAATTTAAATGTGTTAGTACATTAATTTGTTCCAGTTTTTCTTCATGCTGACAGAGTCAATATTCCACTATATTTTAATTTTGTATAAAATGTCTTCCATGATGGCTTTAAAAGTAAGTTTTTGATGTTTTAGACCGTGTCGCGGATTTTTATGCTGTCAGTTTTGTAACATAAATTAAATAATTTTAGGCTGAGTTTGCCGCTGAGTTCAGGAAAAAAGGACTTATTATAATATCTGGTTATATATTATTTATGCTGATGCCAATCGTTGCCGGACAATTGGCTCGTAACCAAGGAGTGAAGATTCACAGAGTATTAACTCGACTTTATAATACAATGATTATTGGTATCACTACAACAACCACAATTACGTTATAATAGAGATGCTCGGAGTTTCCTTGCGTGATCGAATCAGAAATGAGGACATCCGCATGAGAACCAAGGTTACCGACGTAGCCCGAAGAATCGCCAGACTTAAGTGGCAATGGGCAGGGCACATTGCTCGCAGAACGGATGGCCGATGGGGCCGAAAAGTTCTCGAATGGCGACCGCGAACCGGAAGACGTTGCGTTGGAAGGCCTTCCACTAGGTGGACCGATGACCTGGTCAAGGTTGCAGGAACCCGCTGGATGAGAGACGCATGGGACCGGTCAATGTGGCGACGCCTGGGGGAGGCCTATGTCCAGCAGTGGACGTCTTTTGGCTGAAATGATGATGATGATGATGATAATAGAAAAAAAATGGTAAATTACAATCATTTGTTTTAGATTCCGATGAAGCTGAAGTGAAATTAATATAAGATTTCATACGTATGATAAAGAAGAATCCGATAGAGATCAAGTTATTGCCTAAAATTCCTGCTGGGATGTACATGCTGCCAGTTATATTGTCAGTGTCTGTCAATAATATCATCGTTCTATTGCAATTTAATAATATTATTTAATAAATTATCTTATATTTAAGTTAGATTTATATTTGGAACTAAAGTTACGTAAAACGGCGGCACGAATTAGAATGTAATCGTAACCTTTTGCTTTCGGTGTGAGTAATTTTTTTATTTTTATTTTTAAAACGTTGCCCCACACTAGGAATTTCTTCTGTATCGTGGGTGCGTTCACAAACATAGAAAGTCATATACACAAATACCCAGACCCGAAACAACTATCTGCAGGCCATACAAATATTTGTTCCGTGCGGGGATCGAACCCGCGACACGCAGCGCAGCAGTCCAATCGCTTAGTCACTGCGCCAACCGTGCCGTCAATCAAATTAATATAACCTATTTTCTCTGTAAATGTTTTTTAATTTTTTTGCCGTTTTAATACTTTTCATCATCTTCCTAGCCGGTTCCAAATGTGTTGAGGTCAGTTTTTAACGAAGTTATCGTCACTTTTTATTTACAGAACATTAAAACGTCAAAGTGTACCATAGGCGTCTTAAACAGACCGCAGACGCTTAAAGAAATAGCTGATTCGTCGTTGTTGCGCACGCGCAACTCTATCCGAATGTTTGAGTGTGGACTTGTCTATGCGTTCGCACAAGTCCCTTCCTTAACCACATCTGTTATTGGTCTGGTTGGTCTGTTATTTGCACCACTCAGAAAACGATACCCCTTGGTGAGACCACCAAGGGGTATTGTATTACCCAGCGCTCACTGGATTGTGAACGTGAGATAAGTAGCCGTTCCATAACAAATTCTACCATTCAGATGCAACCGGTTAGATTGGAAGCTTGAAACGGAAGGGGTTTTTTTGGTGGAGATTAATATATTATAATAAAACACCAAGCTCGTCAAAATAAAAATGTATTTTACAAAATCATGGGTAGGTCTATGGTCACAAAATTAGTAATATCCTGTCATAGACCAGTGCAATGATGACCGCAGCGGCGTGTCACGCTGTGAACGCCTGAAGGTGTGACGGTCGGCAGATGCTCGCGCTGCGCACCGATCCGAAGAATCCCGATGTGGTCACGCGGTAAGTATGTACCAACGCGGAGCGCGCGGATATTAGGTATGCTGGAACAGTGGGGAGCTTCTTCATCCGGAACTCGAAAGGGTACCTAACCGAAGATTTGAAATGTACCTACTTTCATCCGGAACTTTGGACCCTGGAATGTGACGTCCAGCGTGTCACAAGATGGCTAAAAGTCATCCCTGCTGATTGGGACACCAAAGCGTAAGCAAAGAGAATGATAGATGAGACGATGTCTTTATTAGCTATTTTTCTTTTAATAAAGAGAACATATTGCTTTCAATATGTTGTACACAGGATCTAGGGATTTAAGCTCCCTAGCTTGCCCCACACAGGATCTAGGGATTTAAGCTAGGGAGCTTAAATCCCTAGATCCTGTGTGGGGCAACGTTTAAAAAAAAAAAACGTTGTGTGGAACACTATCGTCCCATTTCCATCCTGTCGAAACTCTTTGAAAAGTCAGTTCATAACGAAATTTATGCTGTACTCCACAATAGGGATGCCCGATCTGAATCGATCTTTCCGAAGATCGATTCATGGTCATACGATCTACCGATTTTTTGAATCGATTCAACAGGATGCGATCTTCGATCCAGATTCGTATGCACATAGAGGATCGTACGAAAAAAAAAAAATTATAAACCAAAACCCAAACGTCAAACGAAAGGTATCGTATGAACTACAACAAAGTAAGATTACCTACATAGACATTGAAAGAGATTAGTTTCGACTGTTTGGAGTTATAATAATCAAAAGCGGTACTGTATGAAATATGAAGGTAGAGTCCATTTCACGAAAGAAGTCCCGCGGACAATTGTGGAACTAAATTTGACAGATGGGGAGATATGGAGAGAGAGAGAGAGATAGCAACATTATGTCGCGCGAATACAGCGCTGCGTCTGCGGGACTTCTTTCGTGAAATAGACTTTAGGTGATACCGCGATAATATTTTGTTTATTTTATTGTCGGGTATATAAGGTTTCTCAAATTTTGTTTTCTTTCATTCACTGAATGGCTTAGTACGGCTATCTGTCTCGACTGCGCACTGATCTATTAGGTAAGTAGATTAAGTTAAAATTCATAATTATGCATACATGCTGTGCATTCTCATGTGTGCATTTTCATAAAAATACGATACGATTTTCCGAGATCGATTAAATCGATTCAATGCAATACAGTTAAAATCGTGAATCGATTCACGAGATTACGACCCAGAAAATCGATTCAAAGCAAAAAATCGGGCATCCCTACTCCACAACATCATAATTTAACAACACCATGGTTTCGGTCGGTCAACAAATACCACTTTATTATTATTTTCTAGCTTTTTGTTTGATTATGTTGACACCCGTGTTCAAGTGCATGCAGTGTATATGGACTTCTGCAAGGCTTTCAACAAGGTAGACCATGAAATATTTTTAAATAAAATAGCGTTCAACGGAATTCGTTGTAATCTTTTGAGGTGGTTCACATCATAATTATATTACCTACCGCAGTCAGAGGGTTGTAAGCAATGTACTTTGCCTATGACATTGAACAGGGTCGTATAGTGATTTCGTTGGATAGAAATGTTTGTGACAAACGAATCAATGTTTGGTTGTTCAAAAAGCATTTAAAAATCAACGTCATGAATTTGAATTACATTATTATAATATTCAAAATTAACATTTAACATGACATCACTCTTATAAGCTATAAACGTTATAACAGGAACCATTCTTAAGTTATAATAACAACAAACAAACATTAAAAATATCTAAACTTCACTTAGCACTCTGTTCTTCTAATGATAACATATTTGTAAACCAAAATACTTTGCTTCCTAGTCATATTTGCAGTAGTCAGATGCTGCTATTCAGCTGCTGACTGAAAGCCGTTCCAAACAGGAAAAAGGCTAGGTAGATGATGACGATTATACAATTATACAATATGCGTAAACTGCATTACAATAATAAGATAGTCGACACTTAAAGTTATTATAACTGGCAGGATGTACATTCCAGCAGGCGTCTTGGACAACAGCTTGATCTCAATTGGATTCTTCTTCATCAGGCGAATAAAGTCTTTAATTAATTTCGTCTCAGTTTCACTTGAACCTGCAATGTAATGTCAGTAATGTAAAATGGTACTTGCTTGTTGTCAATTGTTAGTACTAACGCCCAATATCGACTCGGATTTCCTATCAGTAACAGTGGCGAACTTCAAACAACTATCAACACCCATATCGCTATCTTCCTGCCCTTGTCCTATTCTACTTGGGGTGTGTGCATGCAAACACGTTTTTTTCTTCCATTCTCCCCTGTCAGACTTTTTTTTCTTTTTGGATGGGAAATCATTAAATGACTCCTCCCACTCTGGGCGAAGCGGAAGAGAGTGTCAGACTTCTATTTAATTGACTAGAAACCACTTCTGTTCCTTCTTAGCCCTTTATGTTCCGGGCCGCGATATCTCTTCCGAACAACCTTCAGTCCCGGCAGGCCCACTGTCAGATGTCACGGCATAATTTACTCTTTTTTCTGTTTCATATCCATCCATACACAATGCATCTATTTTTCTTTTTCCTTCATCTCTTATTTAATCTATTAACATTAATATACACCACCTTTAAGTCACAGACGTTTCATCCGTCCTCATTACATTTTCATACCAAGACAGACGACGTCCTTATTTTTTTCTTTGACAGGCCCCACGTTTAAACTTACTGACTAATCATTCCAAAAATTAATGTATGATTTTGTTACAATTAAATTTTTGAGTATTTTACCAACAACCAGTGTATTGTAAAGTCGGACCACCGCCTGATGCATCATGATTCCTTGGTTCCTCGCCTTTTGTCCAGCAATTAATGGCATTATCAACACTGACGTGTAACAAATTATAATTATTACAGCGTTATACTCGTTGCTACTGTCTTTCTGTAATTTTAAATAAGAACATAATAATATTAAAGTTATTAAAACCAATTTTAATGAATGTTTTGTCAAAGAGTTGCTCAATTTGCTCTCATTCTCGGAACCACACGATTTGAAAAATACTCACTCGTAAAGAATTCATGTAACATATTTGGTAAACTAACAAAACGTAGTATGCTGCCGACAACAATAACGAAAAGAAAAACTGAAACAAGAATAACATTATTAATAAAGCCTGAAAAAGGAATTCTGATCAAATATCTAATACATAATAACAAAACGCCTGTAACCCCCAAATGTTAGGAAGAGGTCATTGATATAATAAAACCCTAGATGCACAGTCTCGAACAAAACAAACAGTCGAAGCTGTCGCCAAACACTCACCAATACACGCACTATTATCGTTACACTATAAACATATTTTTTCTGCAAATTCAACCTTACGCAGATTCCTTAAAGTTGTTTTTACAATGCAGTTATAAAAAGCAATATAAAAAGCATTTTGTACGACCGTGCAGAGACGCGAGCGACGCGAGACTATTTGAAATGAGTTCATTGTGAACTCATTTTATGCGGACGGTTTTGAGACGCGGAGTGTGTATCTTGGGTTTTATTATATCAATGGAAGAGGTGTATAAATTAGTACACTCACATTTCACCAGTTCTTTTTAAATCCCATGTGATAGGGAATTAAAAAGAACTAGTGAAACCCGATTATCATCAACCGGGCACAAATTAATGCAGACTCCGTTGCTGCTACTGAGAATATCTCTGCTGAAAAAACTAAATAACACTTCGCCACACTTAGAAATCGAACCCAACCGATCGAACGATGACCATTAGTCCAACGAGGCAGTCAATTAGCATAATTACTACATAATATGAATCGAATAGATAAGTGGATGGAAAGACATAACATCACGCCTGTTTGGTCGAATAGTTTGTATTTGAAGTGTGAACAATCGTTAAAAGAGACTCAAAGAAAACAGGATAGGTAAGAGCAGAACTTATGTCATAAGTTCTACGTATAACACCATCGAGAGTGGTTGAAGGAATGGTGGCAGGTCTTCAGCCGGTAGTGGGAAATTACGGACTAATTAAAACAAAAACGAAATCTATAAAACATGTACCTGAAGTCCAAAGTAAAGCTTCACCATATCGCAGGAGTTTGTTAAATCTCGATACAGTTCAACCCATACTTGTATCTGCTCCCTTGTGACACCACATTGCTCATCCGATCTTATTTCGTACCTCCCTAATCTCTCCTGAACGGATGATATCAACGAAGTCAAACATTTTGCCAAATAACACACTATCATAATAATAACATAATACATTACATATGTAAATAGATTTGTAAGTCTCAAAAGACTTTGTGAAATCATAATACCACCTACAATTAAGCGCTCCCACGTCTCTGTTCTCATATTTATTATAATCTCTATAGATCTGACAACAACAAACATGACGATTAAAAAAATCACAATCACGCTTAGCCGGTATACTTTCTTTAAAGATTTATTTAAATTCTTGTCATCTTTAAAAGTATCAGAGACACGACTGATGCTTCTCGAATATGATTGAAAGGCGCGACTGTAAACAATGCCAGACACCATAAAATACATAGCGCAAGTATACGCTGATGTTGCATATCCTACATAAGTTAAATTTATTGGTTCACTGCTGATCGCTAAACAGAATATAAGGGTGATATAAAGAGTGGTGTGGAATAAAGTCTGAATGAAAATATGTAGGATTATAAAACATTTTTTGATCTTCTTCTGATCACAGTAACCTCTGTATATCCCTAAAAGGTTCTCCACAAACAGAAATTTGTTCAAGCACTTTAACGCAGGCATTTTTGTTTTGTATGTTAAATATGCCTTAACAATGATAATTTTGTAATGGGTGTTGATGTTTATACGAACACGCGTAAACTCGATAGTAGTTTAAGTGTTGAACTATTGTATATCAATCATATTGATGATGCCATGGTATAATAATAATGACGCTAAAACACTACTTCAATTATGATAATTGCATGGAGGTAGTCTTGAATTCAGCAGCGGTGGTCTTGAGCAGCGGTGGCCCAGTGGTGTCGGCCCAGACTTACGAACAGTAGGTCGTAAGTTCGAATCCAGGCAGGCGCATTACTTTGTGTAATTTATTTGATCACCGCTGCTCTCAAAACGGTGAAGGAAAACATCGTAAGAAAACCGGCATGTCTTAGAACCAAAAAATTTGAAGACATGTGACATCTGCCAATCCGCACTGGGCCCGCGTGGTGGATTATAGCCCATCCCTCTCCTAGAGAGGAGGCCTGAGTCCCTGCAGTGGGAACATTATAGGCTGATAATGATGATGATGATGATGATGATGAGTCTTGAATTCTAGTTTAATTATAAAAACATCCTTACGCAAATATTAGGTTAGAAGCGCAGTATACAACCCAGCCCAGTATACAATACAACAATACCCAAATCAAATCAAAGAAGAGGTTTCATTCAAACTTTTGCACAATTGACTTTATTGAATTTATGACAATACTTTTAAATTAAATAACATGATTAAACTGCAAGATGACAATCAGATTACTGACAGCTAACGTCAACATAACGGGCAGCATGTACATCCCAGTAGTAAGGTTGGACAGTATCTTGATCTCTAAAGGATACTTCTTGATCAGACGTATGAAATCCTTTATGGATTTTGCTTCACATGGGCCTGTGTCTGTAACAAAATAAGGAGGTTTGACTAAAGATAAACAGAACTAAAAAAATAAGTAAGAAGGTAGTACGTAGGTTATTAAAACACATTTTACACGTTTTTTGTTTAAAAAGTTTGGACTGAAAAACAAAACTAGAAGAAAAACTGATAATTATTTTATCGTTATTGATGAAACACGTTTAAACGGTATATTTTAGAAACTAGATGACGCCGGTGAATATAATTCATCTGGTTACTGTGACAAGAAACAATTAAGTAACTCAAAGGTCAGTCTCTTTTAAAGTTTATTTGGTCAGAGAGTATAATAATTATTGTGAGCAGTGAGAAGAAGGAAAAGATGAATCTGATGTGTGAGGAATGAAATGAAAGAGATAGGAGTAAATGTTGTCTTGGCCTCTAACAGCTGAGATTGAAAGAAGAACACGAGTTACGTACGTCTTATATTTGTATGTCTAAGTAGAATGGGACAAGATCAGAAATATGATATTGATGATAAAGTAGACAGGTTTCAGTGGACCTGCCTAGTCAATGCAAGAATGGGAAGGTATAGAAAAAAAATTGTCTTACGAATAATCATTGTATTGTAATGTCGGACCAACGCCCGGTGGAACTTCAATCCTTGGTTAGTGGCCATTTGACCAGCAACTAATGGTGCCATTATTAAAGATGTGTAAATAATCAATATAAATGCAATTTTCTTATAATCTTCAGTTCCTCCTACCTGTAACTGTTAAAACACGCCAATAATCATTAGGTAGTAAACATCACATAGGTGGGTATCACATATTTTGGTAAGAATAGATACCTAGCTAAATAATTATATATTGCACATTGTCAGCCAGAAAAACTTGAGTAGTAAACCGGAAACACTATTTATAAGACGCATCATACTTACATTAATTGAATTCCAGTAGCAAAACTGTAACGTCAATAGAATGAAATACAGTAAGAGTAAAAGCAGCAAGAAGAAAAACTGAAACAAGAATCACAATATCCAAAATTAAAATGAAAAATAATGAGCAGCGCCAAAAATCAACAATTTGAATTCTCAATATCAATCAATTCTGAATTAAAAATACCTGACGTCCAAAGCATAGCGTCACTTTTTCACAACAGTTTGCTAAATCCCGATACAGTTCCACCCATTCTTGTATCTGTTCTCTTGTGACATCACATTGCTCATCCAAACCAATATCAGAATTCTCTACTCTCTCCTGAGTGGCTGATACCAACGAACTCAAACATTTCATCAAGTAGACCAATATCACAGTAACAACAAAAAACATGAGATTTTGCAATAATATTGTCATTTTGAATGCCACCTGTGATACCAAAATGGGAACCAGAACTAAAGGATGGGTATATGCCAAGTTTATGAAAATCTCCACGAATCTAAGAACCCCCACGGAGGTGGTAAATGTAAATATAACTGATACGCTGAACCAGTATATTTTCTTAAGGGAACTTAACAAACCCATGTCATTTTTTTTAAACGTTTCAGAAACACGACTGATGCTTCTATAATAAGATATGAAGGCGTGGCTATTACATATACCAGCCACGACGGCTGGCACCGTTGCTAAATATGCAGAAACGGAATAAACACAATAAATATAATTAATTTCAAAATTGCCATCGTCTAATAACACATATACCTCACTAATAATGATACTTGTTTGCAAAATAGTCTGGATGAGTATATGTAAAATAATGAAACATTTCTTAGTCTTCTTCTGGCTACAGTAATTTCTGTATATGCCTAGAAGATTCTCCAAAAACAGAAACTTGTTCAACCAATATTATCGAGGACATGTTGCGTATCTCGATAACGACGGCTGAGTAACACTTTCAATTACAAACATTTTGAAATATAATTAAATATGCAGGAGTTTTGTTAGTAACGACTAATCAATTATTGTAATGACAATTAATATCAACAGTGTAATGGGACATCATGTCACTAAATTTTGAAAAGGTCAATCAAATGTATGCGCATGTCAATGACTTTTTGGTATAACCAAATAACCCATTTCCCTTCATATTTTAAAACGAGAAATAATTAATCGAGCCGCAGTTTTTTTAATTGGCCACAGGATCAAACTTCTAATTTTATAACTAAGCCACGGGAAAATTACATAGCCTATACTAATTCGTCTTTTTTACAACGCCCACTAAATATTCTATAGAAAGCATCAAGTGACGATCAACAATTATATTAACTTGTCCTTGTTATTTATACCTATGCACCTAATTTACTAACTCAGCCACGGAATGTATATCTCACCACCATTTTACATTTTACAGCTTCAACACAAGGCCCTCAAAAAAATATAATTGAAGCGACCATAGTCAACATCATTTATTATAACTTAGCATGTAAAATAATACATCACATTCTTTTATCGTGAAAATAGCAACAGCAAGATTTGGCGCAAGCGCGCGAGACGACAGTGACCGGCCATTTGCACCAATCAGAGAGCGCCAGTCGATTCATGTACTGACGAGTTAGTCACGTGTATTCAAAATGTCAACTTTAGATACACTTTAGATTATTACATTTACGTTAAAAATACCTACTAGTAACAGAAATGTTTTTACCATTGTCTAATTGACTAGTCACAGTCAGATTGTATGACTCGTCATTGTAAACTGAGGCAAATAGGTTAGGTTAGGTTAAAACTGTGACCAAACGCGTGCGAGCCGAGCGAGCGAAGCGAGCGGTGCCGCGGCAGCGGCCGGCGAGCGCTACTTCTGAGTTGCTTGCAGAAATGTTTTCACAATTTATTGTCTAGTTTTCCGATAAAAATGAAGTTCTGAAGCGATTCTGTCGATAACTTTTGTAGCGCAACATGTAAATAAAATCGATCTTTAGGACAATCGATACTCTGAACTTCAATATTTAGGTCATTAAATACTCTGAACTTCTATATTTAAGCCTTTCGATGACACGACAGGAGTTTATACGTACTATTATTGGCTATAATATAATATTTGATGACAATTTTAATTAAATTTTGATGCTCAGTTAATGTGGCATGAGTTATAATTTAAACGTACCTACTGAGTTAATAAATTAGAAGCTAATTGAATATTTTTTTGATGCCATATATTAATATTTTAGAAGTTTACTGTTTGAATCCATGTTACAAATTTAGATGCTAAAAAATAATCACGATGCTGAGTTGTATTTAGAGTGGCTTTAAAAAAGATAACTTGTGGCTAAGATAGTATTATTTAGATGCTCGTTAATTGTGGCTGACTTAGTAATTTAGAAGGCAAGTTAGATTTTTAGATGCAAATAATGCTATTAAAAAGAAGCCGGTTTAATTAGCACCCTTTTAAAACTGGCATAGGACAATGGCGACAAAGAAACGTCTGATAAAGTGAGATCTGGAGAGCGCGCGGGGCCATGGCACAATTATGTCACAAATTATTATTAAGGTTATACTTAATCTGTGGATAAAGTCTTTACATATTTGGGACGAGAATCAAATACTGAATACCCTCCTTCAATATGTCCCTTTTCTTTTTTGGTGGGTGGAAAATCATCGAATAAATACGTTACAATTAACAGTGGGTAAGAGTTGATGATCAAATAAGTGATGGACTAAACAACTCAATAGGAGTTCGACTGGGAAGTCTCCTTGGCCCTCTTCACTCTTTACAATATTGTCATTTAGAATCTCGTGTCAATCATCAACGTTTCTCGTGCTGTATCTTACATAGAAACAACAAAGTAAGATTTTATATCCTTTAATGTTAAAACAAAGCAATGTACAATATTTTAAGGCTTATGTTTAACTTACCACCAGTCTAGTAAAATGTAACAAAAAGGTAGTTTAACACTTTGTAACCATAGCTTCAGTAACATCGCAAATAAAATCAAAAAAGAAAAGCCGTAATCACACGTTATAGGTACCAACCTAAACACTTTAATACCGTGTGACTACGGCTTTTCTTTTCGTTCTATCCTGAAAATCTTGTTTCATACTTTTTCAGCATCGTTCTTTTCTCGTAGTCGGGTTTTAGTTTGTAACTTTTTTTTATTTAAACAATTTTGGTACTAATTTTTTTTTTTTTACTTACGAGTTTTTGTCCGCTAGAGGGCGTGATTTTAAACATGGGCAATATTTTGGAAATGTACAAGTGAGGCTCTTTCAAATGATACCAAACATGGCGTATTTATCTCCATTTTTATTTCTTACGCCCTGCTTTTTGTCCGCTAGAGGGCGCCAACTCGTGTTTTGTGACACATCACGTAGCCTATGTTCAGCGGAAAATTAAGATGGTTCTAACGATACCGCATATGTCGAGTTCCGATAAGTAGATTAGGAGCTATGAGGGAACAGATGAAGATACTCACATACAAACATACATAGCCAGTCAAAATCATAACCCTCCTTTGGCTTTGCCAACCCAGCAACAACCCAGCCCAGTATACAATACAACAATACCCAAATCAAATCAAAGAAGAGGTTTCATTCAATCTTTTGCACAATTGACTTTATTGAATTTATGACAATACTTTTAAATTAAATAACATGATTAAACTGTAAGATGACAATCAGATTACTGACAGCTAACGTCAACATAACGGGCAGCATGTACATCCCGGTGGTAAGGTTGGACAGTATCTTGATCTCTAAAGGATACTTCTTGATCAGACGTATGAAATCCTTTATGGATTTTGCTTCACATGGGCCTGTGTCTGTAACAAAATAAGGAGGTTTGACTAAAGATAAATATAACTAAAAATAAGTAAGAAAGTAGTAAGTAGGTAACACATTTTTTGTTTAAAGATTTTTGTCTGAAAAAAAAACTAGAAAACTAGAAAAAAAAACTGATCATTATTTTAATGTTATTGATGAAACACGTTTAAACGGTATATTTAAGAAACTAGATGACGCCGGTGAATATAATTCATCTGGTTGCTGTGACAAGAAACAATTAAGTAACTCAAAGATCAGTCTCTTTTAAAGTTTATTTGGTCAGAGAGTATAATTATTGTGAGCAGTGAGAAGAAGAAAAAGATGAATCTGATGTGTGAGGAATGAAATGAAATGGAAAGGAGTAAATGTTGTCTTGGCCTCTGACAGCTGAGATTGAAAGAAGAACACGAGTTACGTACGTCTTATATTTAATTTTGTATGTCTAAGTAGAATGGGGCAAGATCAGAAATATGATATTGATGATAAAGTAGACAGGTTTCAGTGGACCTGCCTAGTCAGTGCAAGAATGGGAAGGTATAGATTTATAGAAAAAAAATTGTCTTACGAATAATCATTGTATTGTAAAGTCGGACCAACGCCCGGTGGAACTTAAATCCTTGGTTAGTGGCCATTTGACCAGCAACTAATGGTGCGATTATTAAAGATGTGTAAATAATCAATATAAATGCAATTTTCTTATAATCTTCAGTTCCTCCTCCCTGTAACTGTTAAAACACGCCAATAATCATTAGGTAGTAAACATCACATAGGTGGGTATCACATATTTTGGTTGGAATAGATACCTAGCTAAATAATTATATATTGCACATTGTCAGCCAGAAAAACTTGAGTAGTAAACCGGAAACACTATTTATAAAAATACTATTATTTTTATTGCATAAAATAAGCACCATGTTATTAGGAAGAAGAAACTGACTCCTGAAATACAGATATTTAATATCTAGCTCTGGAGTCAGGGCTTCACAGATATTGTATAAAAATGTTTTGCAATAGAATTTATTATTATTATTTTATTATATTTTGCGTATGATAAGACGCATCATACTTACATTAATTGAATTCCAGTAGCAAAACTGTAACGTCAATAGAATGAAATACAGTAAGAGTAAAAGCAGCAAGAAGAAAAACTGAAACAAGAATCACAATATCCAAAATTAAAGCAGCAGCAGCAGCGCCAAAAATCAACAATTTGAATTCTCAATATCAATCAATTCTGAATTAAAAATACCTGACGTCCAAAGCATAGCGTCACTTTTTCACAACAGTTCGCTAAATCCCGATACAGTTCAACCCATTCTTGTATCTGTTCTCTTGTGACATCACATTGCTCATCCAAACTAATATCAGAATTCTCTACTCTCTCCTGAGCGGCTGATACCAACGAATTCAAACATTTCATCAAGTAGACCAATATCACAGTAACAACAAAAAACATGAGGTTTTGCAATAATATTGTCATTCTGAATGCCACCTGTGATACCAAAATGGGAACCAGAACTATAGGATGGGTATATGCCAAGTTTATGAATATCTCCACGAATCTAAGGACCCCGACGGAGGTGCAAAATGTAAATACAACTGATACGCTGAACCAGTATATTTTCTTAAGGGAACTTAACAAACCCATGTCATTTTTTTTAAACGTTTCAGAAACACGACTGATGCTTCTATAATAAGATATGAAGGCGTGGCTATTACAGATACCAGCCACGACGGCTGGCACCGTTGCTAAATATGCAGAAACGGAATAAACACAATAAATATAATTAATTTTAAAATTGCCATCGTCTAATAACACATATACCTCATTAATAATGATACTTGTTTGCAAAATAGTCTGGATGAGTATATGTAAAATAATGAAACATTTCTTAGTCTTCTTCTGGCTACAGTAATTTCTGTATATGCCTAGAAGATTCTCCAAAAACAGAAACTTGTTCAACCATATTATCGAAGACATGTTGCGTATCTCGATAACGACGGCTGAGTAACACTTTCAGTTCAAACATTTTGAAATATAATTAAATATGCAGGAGTTTTGTTAGTAACGAACAATCAATTATTGTAATGAAACAAATAATATCAACAGTGTAATGGGACATCATGTCACTAAATTTTGTAAAGGTCAATCAAATGTATGCGCATGTCAATGACTTTTAGGTATAACCCATTTCCCTTCATATTTTAAAACTGGCATAGGACAATGGCGATAAAGAAACGTCTGATAAAGTGAGATCTGGAGAGCGTGCGGGGCCATGGCACAATTACGTCACAAATTATTATTAAGTTATACTGAATCTGTAGTTATAGTCTTTACATAATATTTGGGACGAGAATCAAATACTGAATACCCTCCTTCAATATGTCCCTTTTCTTTTTTGGTGGGTGGAAAATCATCGAATAAATACGTTACAATTAACAGTGGGTAAGAGTTGATGATCAAATAAGTGATGGACTAAACAAGTCAGTAGGAGTTCCACTGGGAAGTCTCCTTGGCCCTCTTCACTCTTTACAATATTGTCATTTAGAATCTCGTGTCAATCATCAACGTTTCTCGTGCTGTATCTTACATAGAAACAACAAAGTAAGATATTATATCCTTTAATGTTAAAACAAAGCAATGTACAATATTTTAAGGCTTATGTTTAACTTACCACCAGTCTAGTAAAATGTAACAAAAAGGTAGTTTAACACTTTGTAACCATAGCTTCAGTAACATCGCAAATAAAATCAAAAAAGACAAGCCGTAGTCACACGTTATAGGTACCAACCTAAACACTTTAATACCGTGTGACTACGGCTTTTCTTTTTGTTCTATCCTGAAAATCTTGTTTCATACTTTTTCAGCATCGTTCTTTTGTCGTAGTCGGGTTTTAGTTTGTAACTTTTTTTATTTAAACAATTTTGGTGTTAAATATATTTTTTTTACTTATGAGTTTTTGTCCGCTAGAGGGCGTGATTTTAAATATGGGCAATATTTTAGAAATGTACAAGTGAGGCTCTTTCAAATGATACCAAACACGGCGTATTTATCTTCATTTTTATTATTTAAGCCCTGCTTTTTGTCCGCTAGAGGGCGCCAACACGTGTTTTGTGACACGTCACGTAGCCTATGTTCAGCGGAAAATTAAGACAGTTCTATCGATACCGCATATGTCGAGTTCCGATAAGTAGATTAGGAGCTATGAGGGAACAGATGAAGATACTCACATACAAACATACATACATACATAGCCAGTCAAAATCATAACCCTCCTTTGGCTTTGCCTTTGTAATTGTAACAACCGACTACGCGGTTGTTACAATTACATTTTTGAGTATTTTACCAACAACAACCAGTGTATTGTAAAGTCGGACCACCGCCTGATGCATCATGATTCCTTGGTTCCTCGCCTTTTGTCCAGCAATTAATGGCATTATTACTACTGACGTGTTACAAATTATAATTATTACAGCGTTATACTCGTTGCTACTGTCTTTCTGTAATTTTAAATAACAACATAATATATTAAAGTTAATAAAACCAATTTTAATGAATGTTTTGTCAAAGAGTTGCTCAATTTGCTCTCATTCTCGGAACCACACGATTTGAAAAATACTCACTCGTAAAGAATTCATGTAACATATTTGGTAAACTAACAAAACGTAGTATGCTGCCGACAACAATAACGAAAAGAAAAACTGAAACAAGAATAACATTATTAATAAAGCCTGAAAAAGGAATTTTGATCAAATAACTAATACATAATAACAAATCGCCTGTAACCCCCAAATGTTAGGAAGAGGTGTATAAATTAGTACACTCACATTTCACCAGTTCTTTTTAAATCTCATGTGATAGGGAATTAAAAAGAACTAGTGAAACCCAATTATCATCAACCGGGCACAAATTAATGCAGACTCCGTTGCTGCTACTGAGAAATCCCTGCTGAAAAAACTAAATAACACTTCGCCACACGTGGAAATCGAACCCGACCGATCGAACGATGACCATTAGTCCAACGAGGCAGTCAATTAGCATAATTACTACATAATATGAATCGAATAGATAAATGGATGGAAAGACATAACATCACGCCTGTTTGGTCGAATAGTTTGTATTTGAAGTGTGAACAATCGTTAAAAGAGACTCAAAGAAAACAGGATAGGTAAGAGCAGAACTTATGTCATAAGTTCTACGTATAACACCATCGAGAGTGGTTGAAGGAATGGTGGCAGGTCTAGGAATGGTGGCAGGTCTTCAGCCGGTAGTGGGAAATTACGGACTAATTAAAACAAAAACGAAATCTATAAAACATGTACCTGAAGTCCAAAGTAAAGCTTCACCATATCACAGGAGTTTGTTAAATCTCGATACAGTTCAACCCATACTTGTATCTGCTCCCTTGTGACACCACATTGCTCATCCGATCTTATTTCGTACCTCCCTAATCTGTCCTGAACGGATGATATCAACGAAGTCAAACATTTTGCCAAATAACACACTATCATAATACATTACTTAAGTAAATAGATTTGTAAGTCTCAAAAGACTTTGTGAAATCATAATACCACCTACAATTAAGCGCTCCCACGTCTCTGTTCTCATATTTATTATATTCTCTATAGATCTGACAACACCAAACATAACGACTAAAAAAATCACAATCACGCTTAGCCGGTATACTTTCTTTAAAGATTTATTTAAATTCTTGTCATCTTTAAAAGTATCAGAGACACGACTGATGCTTCTCGAATATGATTGAAAGGCGCGACTGTAAACAATGCCAGACACCATAAAATACATAGCGCAAGTATACGCTGATGTTGCATAGCCTACATAAGTAAAATTTATTGGTTCACTGCTGATAGCTAAACAGAATATAAGGGTGATATAAAGAGTGGTGTGGAATAAAGTCTGAATGAAAATATGTAGGATTATAAAACATTTTTTGATCTTCTTCTGGTCACAGTAACCTCTGTATATCCCTAAAAGGTTCTCCACAAACAGAAATTTGTTCAAGCACTTTAACGCAGGCATTTTTGTTTTGTATGTTATATGCCTTATCGATGATAATTTTGTAATGGGTGTTGATGTTTATACGAACACGCGTAAACTCGATAGTAGTTTATGTGTTGAACTATTGTATATCAATCATATTGATGATGCCACGCATTACTATAATGTGTTCGTAAACAATCCAGCAGGTATAATAATTAATGAAGCTAAAACACTACTTCAATTATGATAATTGCATGGAGGTAGTTTTGAATTCTAGTTTAAGTATAAACACTTCCTTACGCAAATATTAGGTTAGAAGCGCAGTATACAACCCAGCCCAATAAACAATACACAAATGAAATCAAAGAAGAGGTTTCGCACAATTGACTTTATTGAATTTATGACAATACTTTTAAATTAAATAACATGATTAAACTGTAAGATGACAATTAGATTACTGACAGCTAACGTCAACATAACGGGCAGCATGTACATCCCGGTGGTAAGGTTGGACAGTATCTTGATCTCTAAAGGATACTTCTTGATCAGACGTATGAAATCCTTTATGGATTTTGCTTCACATGGGCCAGTGTCTGTAACAAAATAAGGAGGTTTGGCTAAAGATAAACAGAACTAAAAAAATAAGTAAGAAGGTAGTACGTAGGTTATTAAAACACATTTTACACGTTTTTTGTTTAAAGATTTTTGTCTGAAAAACAAACTAGAAGAAAATCTGATAATTATTTTATTGTTATTGATGAAACACGTTTAAACGGTATATTTTAGAAACTAGATGACGCCGGTGAATATAATTCATCTGGTTACTGTGACAAGAAACAATTAAGTAACTCAAAGGTCACTGTCTCTTTTAAAGTTTATTTGGTCAGAGAGTATAATTATTGTGAGCAGTGAGAAGTAGGAAAAGATGAATCTGATGTGTGAGGAATGAAATGAAAGAGATAGGAGTAAATGTTGTCTTGGCCTCTGACAGCTGAGATTGAAAGAAGAACACGAGTTACGTACGTCTTATATTTGTATGTCTAAATGGGGCAAGATCAGAAATATGATATTGATGATAAAGTAGGCAGGTTTCAGTGGACCTGCCTAGTCAGTGCAAGAATGGGAAGGTATAGATAGAAAAAAAATTGTCTTACGAATAATCATTGTATTGTAAAGTCGGACCAACGCCCGGTGGAACTTCAATCCTTGGTTAGTGGCCATTTGACCAGCAACTAATGGTGCCATTATTAAAGATGTGTAAATAATCAATATAAATGCAATTTTTTTATAATCTTCAGTTCCTCCTCCCTGTAACTGTTAAAACACGCCAATAATCATTAGGTAGTAAACATCACATAGATGGGTATCACATATTTTGGTTGGAATAGATACCTAGCTAAATAATTATATATTGCACATTGTCAGCCAGAAAAACTTGAGTAGTAAACCGGAAACACTATTTATAAGACGCATCATACTTACATTAATTGAATTCCAGTAGCAAAACTGTAACGTCAATAGAATGAAATACAGTAAGAGCAAAAGCAGCAAGAAGAAAAACTGAAACAAGAATCACAATATCCAAAATTAAAATGAAAACAAAGGAAAATAATGAGCAGCGCCAAAAATCAACAATTTGAATTCTCAATATCAATCAATTCTGAATTAAAAATACCTGACGTCCAAAGCATAGCGTCACTTTTTCACAACAGTTCGCTAAATCCCGATACAGTTCAACCCATTCTTGTATCTGTTCTCTTGTGACATCACATTGCTCATCCAAACTAATATCAGAATTCTCTATTCTCTCCTGAGCGGCTGATACCAACGAATTCAAACATTTCATCAAGTAGACCAATACCACAGTAACAACAAAAAACATGAGATTTTGCAATAATATTGTCATTTTGAATGCCACCTGTGATACCAAAATGGGAACCAGAACTAAAGGATGGGTATATGCCAAGTTTATGAAAATCTCCACGAATCTAAGGACCCCCACGGAGGTGGTAAATGTAAATATAACTGATACGCTGAACCAGTATATTTTCTTAAGGGAACTGAACAAACCCATGTCATTTTTTTTAAACGTTTCAGAAACACGACTGATGCTTCTATAATAAGATATGAAGGCGTGGCTATTACAGATACCAGCCACGACGGCTGGCACCGTTGCTAAATATGCAGAAACGGAATAAACACAATAAATATAATTAATTTCAAAATTGCCATCGTCTAATAACACATATACCTCACTAATAATGATACTTGTTTGCAAAATAGTCTGGATGAGTATATGTAAAATAATGAAACATTTCTTAGTCTTCTTCTGGCTACAGTAATTTCTGTATATGCCTAGAAGATTCTCCAAAAACAGAAACTTGTTCAACCATATTATCGAAGACATGTTGCGTATCTCGATAACGACGACTGAGTAACACTTTCAATAATAATTAGAAACATTTGAAATATAATTAAATATGCAGGAGTTTTGTTAGTAACGAATAATCAATATTATTATTGAAATGAAACAATTAATATCAACAGTGTAATGGGATGTCCCATTACACTGTTGATATTAATTGTTTCATTTGTCACTAAATTTTGAAAAGGTCAATCGAATGTATGCGCAGGTTAATGACTTTTAGGTATAACTAATTTTCCCTTCATATTTTAAAACTGGATTTAAGACTGTCCTAAGACAATGGCGATAGAGAAACGTTCTGAGCAAGTGAGTTCTGGAAAGCGTGCGGGGACCATGGCACAATTACGTCACAAATTAAGGTTATAGGTAATCTGTGATTATAGTCTTTTTCATATTTGGGACGAGAATCAAATACTGAATATTCCTTCAATATGTGCCTCGTTTAACCTAACACACTGTAGTCACCCTACATCTAAAGTTACGAACTTAAACTTTTTATAATATCTTCATTAGAATGATCAGCACCAAAAATCCAATACCTGCACGGAGTGCACGGTCAAAATGTAGGAAATCGTTATTTTCTATTGCCACAATCATGGTAAGCATTCAGGAATTAATTTTCACAACTTCTTGCTTTACTTTCTTGCACGTTACAGTAATTCCTGTAATTTATGTATACCTAATAGCGTTCTCAAGTAACAATAAATATTCAACCGTTTTAATGTAGACATTTATGTTTGTAACAGTGGTATCTGATTTTAATGGACGTCTAAAGGTTATCCAGAATTATGATTATGTCAATTCAATAGTTAAATACCAATCAAACAACTTACTTGTTGGATTGGTATTGAACTATCAATGATTTGATCGAATTTTCGAATCATTATTGAAATTCCTATAATTTTAA
Source organism: Diarsia mendica (assembly GCA_949316265.1). Lineage (NCBI taxonomy): Eukaryota > Metazoa > Arthropoda > Insecta > Lepidoptera > Noctuidae > Diarsia > Diarsia mendica. Next base: position 20,746,721 of record OX438897.1, read on the forward strand.
TGACAGTTTATATTTAAAGATCTTGTCAAGGCTTTTGACACAAATCAAATTAATGTCTAAAAACATAATTTTGCTATAACTGTACTAGTCGAGCACTTGAACTAAGTACCTAATTAGTAGAAACTTAAGTACCTTACTTCGTTACAATCAACAGTGGGTAAAATTGTATGAATGTGGACGAGGCAAAAGGGCTATGTAAGAATCGTAGCAGGTGGCGTTCTGTGGTTTCTGCTTACCCCCATGGGAAAAGGGCGTGAGTTTACGTATGTATGTATGTAATGGACTAAGCAAGTCAATGGGAGTGCCTCTGGGAAGTCTCCTTGGCCCTCTTCACTCTTTACAATATTGTCATTTAGAATCTCGTGTCAATCATCTACGTTTCTCGTGCTGTATCTTACATAGATGTTATGATGATGTTAAAACAACACAATGTACAATATTTTAAGGCTTATGTTTAACTTACCACTAGCCTAGTAAAATGTTACAAAACGGTAGCTAAACACTTTGTCACGATAGCTTCAGTAACAGTGCAAATAAAATAAAATAAAAAGAAGTCTCATTCAAACTTTTACACAATTGATTTTATTGAGTTTATGACATTAAGATTATTAATAATGATAAATTAAATAACATGATTAAACTGTAAGATCACGATTAGATTGCTGACGGCCAATGTGAGCATAACGGGCAGCATGTACATCCCAGCGGTAAGGTTGGACAATATTTTGATCTCCAGTGGATATTTCTTTACAAGACGTATGAAATCCTTTATAGATTTTGCCTCGCATGGGTCTGTGTCTGTAACAAAATGTCATTCTAAAGATTTAGAAAACTAAAAATAAGTAAGTAAGTAGGTTATTGAAACACGTTTACTCGTAATTTTTTATCCGACAGTAGCTGATGTTGGTGTTTTATTAATATATCTAGCTACTGTGATAGAAATATTCGAAAATAACTTAAAAATCACTGCCCCTTTCAAAGTCCTATATTGCCATTTTAGCAGAATCATAGTTAACTAGATTATCATTATGAATCAAATTAAAATTCATAAAATGGTTAATGTGATTAATTGTAACTATTTCATGAATTTTAACGTAATTCATATTATTATCTTATGACGATTCTGCTTAAGAGCCCATTTTAGGCCTTTTTTTTGGAGGTTGGGAAATCATTAAATGACTCCTACCGCTCTGGGCAGAGCGGCAGAGAGTGTCAGACGTCTACTGACTATATACCACTCATGTTCTTTTTTAGCCATTTGTGTCGAGGCCACGGTATCTCTCGTTTCAATGTTGCTGACATCTCTTTGAAGCGCGCGAGGAACACGAACGCGTCGTCGACACGGCCAGTCGTCGTCATAAGACGGACGGACGATGAACTAACCATTTTAGGCCCTCCTAGGATCTTGCAAGTTCATGTCTGACATGATTTATTGTAGAAATAAGTATACCTACTAACAGGTTTCAGTGGAAAAAGATGGATGGATTGGATTGTATGACAAATGAAGAAAGATAAAAAAGTAAATGATGTCTTGACGTCTGAAAGCTGAGATTAAGCCCGTAATCCACCAAAGCGGAGATGTGCCAAGCGGAGAGGAGATGTGCCAAATTCGACCAATCTCCTCTCCGCTTGGCACATCTCCGCTTTGGTGGATTAGGTGAAAACGTGTTGCGCCTACCCCTAGTGGGATGCGGGACAAGAGCAGGCAGTCAATGACGGTGATGAAGTACACAGAGTTCATAGGATCTGCACAGACTGGTCAGTGCAAGAAAGTGAGTGTGTAGAAAAAAATTGTCTTACGAATAATCATTGTATTGTGAAGTCGAACCAACGCCCGGCGAAACTTCAATCCTTCGTTACTGACCATTTGACCAGCAACTAATGGTGCCATTATTAAAGATGTATAAATAAACAAAATAAATGCAATTTTCTTATAATCTTCAGTTTCTCCTCCCTGTAACTTTTAAAATACACAAATTACCAGCGTATATATATTATTTATATTTTACAAGTATGACATCAGAATCTGTTGTGTGAATAGACCACCTAGCTAAGAAATTCCAATATCCTCTTTGTCAGCCTGGAATTTAACCAAGAGTTGCAGTAGGTAAGTCAAAAACACATTATATAATTATGATATATGATATTGACTGATATTGTGTTGTTGTGTTATTGTGATGTTTACTTACATAAATAGTATTCCAGTAGCAAAACTGTAACGTCAATAGAATGAAGTACAGTAAGAGTAAAAGCAGCAAGAAGAAAAACTGAAACAAGAATAACAACATCAAATTAAAAACAAAGGAAAATAATAATAATCTGTAGCAAATTCTTGTTATCAATTAATTCCAAAATAAAAGTACCTGCCGTCCGAAGCATAGCGTCACTTTTTCACAACAGTTAGCTAAATCCCGATAGAGTTCAACCCATTCTTGTATCTGCTGCTTTGTGATATCACATTGCTCATCCGAACAAATATCATATCTTTCTACTCTTTCCTGAGCGGCTGATACCAACGAATTCAAACATTTGATCAAGTAGACCACAATCATAGTAACAACAAAAAACATGAGGTACTGAAGTACTATTGTCATTCTGAACGTCATCTGTGATACCAAAATGGGAACCAGAACTATAGGATGGGTATAAGCCAACTTCATGAGAACCTCCACGAATCTAAGGACCCCAACGGAGGTGCAAAATGTAATTAAAATTGATACGCTGAACCAGTATATTTTCTTAAGTGATTTAATCAATCCAATGTCATTTCTAAACCTTTCAGAAATACGATTGATGCTTCTATAATAAGATATGAAGGCATGGCTATTACAGATGCCAGTCACGACGGCCGGCACTGTTGTTATATACGCAGAAACGGAATAAGCACAATAAATGTAATTAATTTGATTACTGCCATCTTCTACTACCACGTAGACCTCGCCGATAAGGATACTTGTTTGCAAAATAGTCTGGATGAGTATATGTAAAATAATAAAATGTTTCTTAATCTTCTTCTGGCTACAGTAATTTCTGTATATGCCTAGAAGATTCTCCATAAACAAAAACTTGTTCAACCATAGTATTGACAACATGTTGCGTGTCTCGAAAACGACTGCCAAGTAACATTTTAACTAAAAACATTGAAATGTTGTTATTAAAATTAACTTTATTGGAGTTTTGTTAGTTACGAATATTCAATTATTGTAATGAAACACTAATACCAACGGTGTAGTGGGACATCGTGGCACAAACGTTTGAGAAGGACAATTAGATGTTATTAATGACTATATATTAGATACTTTAGATACTTACGTGGTCAATGTATGAAATAGTTGACTTTTGCTGAACTGACTTGCTAGGTGCTCAACAAACATTTCTATTTCTATATTTTATGCACGTTACAATAATTCCAGTAAATTATACCTATGGCATTCTCAACTATGGTTGAAATATATAACCGCTTTAAGGCCTGTTTGTTTGTAACAGTATCTCTTGGTTACTGTCATTGCTGTGACGATGAAATTAACCGATCTAAATGGACGTTTGAAGGTCACTCCGCATTTTGATATGTCAATTGCTTTTCATCATCATCATTATCGACATCAGCCTATAATGTTATCACTGCAGAGACTCAAGCCTCCTCTCTAATTAGAGATGCGCTATAATCCACCAACCGGGCCAAGTATGAGTAGGTAGATCTTCTTCTTTTTTAGTTCTTAGGCCTGCCTTATTGGATCATCTTTGTACTAATCAATGTTTAATTACCTGTACTAAACGAGCAGTGTTAAACCGGTTAAGTACCTTACTACCTTACAATTAATAGTGGAAAAAGTTGATGGTCATATAAGTGATGGTCTAAGCAAGTTACTGGGAGTGCCACTGGGAAGTCTGCATTGCCCTCTTTATTATTTATAATATTAACATGGAGAATATTTTCACCTGCGTTTCAGTATTATAAAGAGAAATCAACAAACTAAGTTATTGCTTCTTTTAATATAAAAATAACACAAAATATTGTTATAATTTTAACTTGGTATTAAACTGATGTTATGTTGAAAACTCAAAGCCATGGTTGAAAAACCATTAATGTTGGTATCTCAAAAATATCGAACGATAAGCAGGCATAATAAATAACACAAGAAGACTAGCGTTTAAAAAATACATAGATGCCAGTCTGTCCTTGGGGATAATACATCTGGCCATCGCTTTGATTAAGTCCGATGTGCCCTCTCCGGTCTGTCATCAGTTGCAATTGTATTAATTTGCCATCTACCAGTTCTACCACTGGCGGTGGTTGAGTCTGATTCAGTCACATAATTTTTAATATCTGAAAATCGTTATTGCTAAGAAAAATTATATCATATTAATATCTGTCAATCTTGTCTTTTCTTGGAAACAAAGAAGAATAAGACAAACTATAACAGAATTTGAATGAATGTACTTTAAATATGACTAATGAATTATAATAAATAGTAAACTGAAAATGTAATAAGTAGTTTATTCGAAGAATAAGTAATTTATTCGAAGTTCATGATATTTGACAAAAACTAAAGAATATTATTGAATTGCAGCATAATGATGATATAGTTGACAGTCGACATGAGTATAACTGGCAGTAAATACGTCCCAGTAGGAATATTAGACAATAACTTAATTTCCAATGGATTCTTCTTTATAAAACGAATAAATTCTTTTATCAATTTAATTTCAGCCACCTTTGAATCTGCAATTAATTGTTCTATTATTTATTTATTTATTTATCTATATCTGATTAAGTCTATGAAGGTACTTGAGGAGCCTAGTAAACATAAAGAGGGTTTAAGGTAAAAATAATAATACATATTTCCATTTTAAGGAATCGGCGCAGTTTTTTCACGTAGGTACAATTTTTTGTTAAAACTTTTCTGATACATGCTTTGTGTATCATATATTCTGAAACCTTACAAACTCAGCTACAGTCCTAAACTGTAAATAAGTTTGCTCATGTGCTGTCTTGGTTAAATATCTCCCCATCATGTTCATCTTCACCCACAGCTCGACTTCAGCCACTGCTAGGTACCTATAGGCTTCTCTTTACTAGTGCCATGCTCCACGTTATTGTGCAAGCCTCAGCTAATCTCACGATGGCAACAATATCGTCTACCCACCTCGCCATCGGATCCCTTCTATACCTTCTCCGAAATGTAAATGCATTTTTATCATTATAATATAAAGTAACGTTTACTTACCAACAATAGTCAGTTTAACATAAAGTTGAGCCAAAACAATATGGCATTTCTTCCCTTGATTACGAAGAAACTGTGCAGTAACAATTGGAAATATCGTCATTATTACATAACTTAGAATTGCGATCGCAATTCTCTTGTCTAGAATCTAAAAAAAGTGTTCTAGTTTTACAATAGCCAATTCTCGGACATAGTAATTTGGCGCAGCATGTCCTTTTCTCCTATATTTCTTTATTACTCGTCATTTCAGTTTCTAGCCATATTATCATCCTTCACACAGTCCATCCATTCTTTCTTCAGTATTCCTCTACTGTTACAGTCAACATTTTCCACTCGAACATAGACATAATATTTGTTTATTTAAAAAGAAATCGTAATATACTCACATTTATAAAGCTCAAATACTCGTAAAACAGTTGGTACGACAGCAAAATGAAGTACGATACTGACATTAGTAACGAACAGGAAAACTAAATCCAAGTGGAAAAAAAAAATGTTAAACATACAGATATAAATGTGAAACTTGAAAGAAACCAAAGCACAAAGCATTTATTTCATGTGGGTCAGTTACAAGCACTTTTGAATTGTTGAACTAAAGACAACAATGAAAATGTCGCTACAGTCACAAGGCATAACCCTAGTAGCATTTTTTGTTGGCATTTAGTTGGGCCACATACCTCTGGTTAGTTGGCAAATGCATACAATTGGCGGGCAGTTTGCGGGTTGGGCCCAAAACTGATGGCCTACGTGGATTTGCCTACGAAGGCCCAACTTGCGATGGGGCCAACGTGCATTGCCCTACTGAGGCCCGAGGAAAACGTGTTATGGGTAGGCCCAACGACACATATTACATGTAGGCAAGCGGTTGTATGTTTGTTGGTTCTATAGCTGGTTTCATAGCGACGCGTCTCGCCAGCGCCGACCGTACGCGCGTCGCTGAACATGAACCTTATCAGCTTCATAATAAGGTTGGTTTTTGCGATGTTTTGAAAAACCAACCTTATTTTGAAGCCGATAAGGATCATGCGCAGCGAGACGTGCGTGCGGCCGGCGCTGGCAAGACGCATCGCTCTGAAACCAGCCCTATAGGCCAACCCAGACGACGACATACAAAAGTCACTCATATTGTGCCCAAACAGTCGTCTCTCTTTTGCACTTTGACGTGATGAGTACCTACATGAGAGGACGTTGTATCGTCTGCGTTGACCTACCTATTATACTTTGTGTTAACTGAAATTAAATGAAATACAAATTATGATAATTGAATATTTATTTATTGTTATATTAGGTTATTTACAAAATAAAGACAAATTTTACACAATTTGGAGACAGTAGCTCTGCAGTAAAACGATACACACCGTACCTAGTATGATACATTGTTAAAGTACCTACCTACTTTTACAAAGTTACACTTTGCAGCTAAGTTGTTGTCAAAGATTCTTCTTGTGATAGGACCAGTTTTGTTCCCACCAATGTAGGTTAAGTAGTTTATCTGCAACAAACACAACACAACCCATTAAAGTAAGACAACAAATAGGTACTTATGCAATGCCAATACGTAAGGATAAATTATTTACAAATTTTTGTTAGGTTATGTGCGAATCAACTTGAGACCGGGCCGATGATTCAATTTCAATTTATGTTGTGCAAAATGATGCGTCGTAGTATTTTTTTTAGCTAGAGATTTGCACGAAATTTATTAAGAACAAAATAAGATAGTATTTCATAAATAATAGCATCTTAGTCCCAGGTCTCAAGGTAATTCGCACGGGTTCTAAGTAGATAAATAACTTATGAAAAACGTACTTACCGTTTCGTAAAATAAACGTTTTACAGGACATAATGTCCACGTTATCCTATTTGGAGGCCACATGCAATGCGTCTTCCGTGGCGTCATCCAGTTTTCACGCACCACACCGAGTTCCCACCGTAACCATCTTCGTCGTCAAATTCCACAACTTTAAACATTTTTATCACTGCCTGTCAGGCTAATATTTTATATTTTAAAATAAAACAAATACTCCGCAGCCGCAAGCGCACCCGGCACCGCACAAATGAAATAACAAACTGCAGTGCAAGATGGCGGGCGGGCCGGGTGACGCGTGCCGCCGCCAGCCCCCCGCGCACCCCGATACCACCCCGTAGGAGCAGCAAGTAACAGGGCCATTGAAGGGTTTAAAAGTTGGACCGATGTTGTTATCATAACTTAAATCCCTACAAAAATCTCCCAACAGTAGGAATAGAAGCAGTAGGCCCGTCGTTAGTTGGCCCAATGTTGTTTTAATAACATAAATCCCTACAAAAATCACCCAACAGTAAGAATAGTAACAACAGGCCCGTCGTTGGCTCTACGTAGGGCAAATAGTGCATGTTTAAGACAATGGGCCTATTTTAAGTTTAGGTTGGCGGAATAACTAACCGTCTGCCAATACATTCCCAACTGTTGGCGTATGGAAGCCAACGGCAATTGCTACTAGGGAAAAACTGTATTTGCCCTTTGGAAGGGTTGATTTCTATGGTTAAAAACGGGTATGAAATTCCACGCACACTTATTCTAATCAAAATATTTTTACAAAACCGTGCTTTTTATGTGAAAACGATGTAGCAAGACTAATTTTATTTTATTTTATTAATAGGTCAAGTAGATACCTGGCGTCCAAAGCAGATCGTTATTTTTCCACAAGAGTTTGCTAAATCCCGATACAGATCTGCCCATTCTTGAATTTGCTCTCTTGTGATATCGCATAGCTCATTCGAACATATATCACAACTGCCTACCCCCACCTGAACAGCTGAGATCATCGAAGTCAAGCATTTAGACAAAATATTGACTATCATAGTGACAACAAAAAACATAAGGTTTTGAAATAATATAGTGAATCGTATCAAAATTTGTGAAAACAAAATGATAAGACCGTAATACACATACGTATCTGGGTCTATTTGATGATAATTTTTGACAATAGAAAAAGATCTGTAAACAGCAAATGCAAGAGATAATAAAACAAAAGTAATACAGAAACAGTACAATTTCTTAAAAGAAGTAATTAACTTTTTGTCGTACTGGAAACGTTTTGAGACGCGACTGATAATTTCATAATATGATATGAAATCGCGGCTGTAACAGATGCCGAACACAACAGATAAAATAAAGAATATATAAGATGAAATACCAAAGAAACTATAAATATGGGTTATCCGTTTAGAGTGATCTAATATTAACAATATATACATTTCAAGCATGACCGTAACTGTGTGCAGAATAATATGAACGAACATATTAAAAGCTAGGAAGCCTTTCATAATTGATTTCTGGCTATAATAGATTCTGCTGATACCAATGAGATTTTCAATAAAAAGTAATTTTTTCAACCACTTTAATGTAGTCATCTTGAGTTACTATCCTCTGTGCTTTGCCAGCGATAAAGTAATAATTTAAATAAAAAACTGACCGCACACGTTCATTGTGTTTAGCCATTGTCAAGAATCAATTAATAAAAAAAAATAAGTGGTTTTTGAAAGTATGTATGTACCTAGTTGCTAGGGAACGATGTTTACATTGTCTGGTCGATCATAGATCAGACGTTTTTGTTTGTTTGGGCGTTACTCATTTCACTCAAACTCGTCCACTTTTTTCTTTGTTTCACTGAAACGTTGCAAACAACCAAATTATTTCTTTCATTGAGTAGGTACGAATTCATCCATCTTCGATTCTGCTCTCTTGTGATATCACATTGCTTTACTTAAAAAATACCTATAACTGCTGCATTGATCTATCTATCTAAAAGATAGGATTGACGAAAGATCTATAAGATCTTGTAAAACACATCATGTGATTTGCAATAAATAATTGAATTGAAAATATTTTGTTTGGTTTTAGTTTCAGTTTCATGTATGGGGAGCTTAATCTAGTGTTAGCTGCGCGGTGTCTCAAACCTACACCCCTGCGTCTCCAACCTATACCCCTCCAGGAAGCCCGGAACATGTGATGAAGCCTATATAAACACCAACGTGTAGCGTGCCCAGGGGCACATTCTGCTCATTCCCGAATCCGGCGCGCGCGCACTTACTAATTCTTCCCTTTGATTCTGTTATTTTGTTGTTCTGTTCACTTCATTAATTTTGTAACGTAAACTCATTACTTTTGCGATGTATTAGATTACTTTGTGTTTTAATAGATAACTTTTGTGTTCTAAAGTGATTTCATTTCAATTCCTAAAATCAGAAGCGGGACGTTCTCTCGTTTTCCCACATAATTAAAGTTAAAATTTCGAAAAATACTGGCCCCTGAAATAGACGTAAACGTGAGTGCACGCCACCGCCGCTCGAGCTGAATCATCTTAATATCACCTTAGACGCAAAACTTAATAAGGCCTTGGAGCGAAGTTCAATTTCAGAACCACGATCGAGTGTTGAGCAGCAGTCGCACCCTATCATCACCAGCACGGCCGGCGCTGTTGCTGTCGCCGTGCCCCCGGTGCTGTTGCTGTCGCCGTGCCGCCGCCTCCGCTGGCACCGAAGCTGTCACCGTGCCGCCGCCGTCGCTGGCACCGGGACTGTTGCTGTCGCCGTGCCACCGCCGTCGCTGGCACCGGGTGCTGTTGCTGTCGCCGTGCCGCCGCCGTCGCTGGCACCGGCGCTGTCGTTGACGCCCTCACCTTCAACGTCAGCTGGACTGGACGTCGCAGTGCGTCTCGTCGACGTGTTAAGGAGCTTTCTTCGCTTTGGAAACCCGGTGAGATCAAACCATTATTATGTGTCTGCCGGGATATGCTAACTGGGCGCCTCTGTCCATGTTATATTGTGTGGCACTGAGATGTGTCTCAGCCGGAACATGCTAACTGGGTGCCTCTGTTCATGTAGGATATGCTAACTGGGTGCCTCTGTCCATGTTATATTGTGTGGCACTGCAATGAGATGTGTCTCAGCCGGAACATGCTAACTGGGTGCCTCTGTTCATGTAAGACGTGCGAACTGAGTGCCTCTGTCTGTATTACTTGTGGCATTGAGCGTAGCTCTGTCATGTACACTGAGTCAGAGAAATATTCCACATACGCGTAATATGTGCGCAAATCCCTGTTGCGTAGGACTAAGTAATTACCTTTTGTGTGCAATCATAGTGCGTGGTATTAAAAATCCGCAGTTTCGTTGCAGCAGCTATGAATGCAAAATTAAATACCGAAACCATTGTGGATTTTTTTTTTAACAATTTATGTCGTGCCAAGTAAAACTACTGCAAATATGAACAAAAACAATGTTGATTCTAATCGAATAACTAGCTGTCACGATAACGGTAATCAAAGGACCCATAGTTTTACAGTTGGTGATCAAAAAAAAAAATTATTTTTTTTAAGTGGTTTTCGTGCGACGCTCACGGTCTTAAGAGCAACACTTGTCCCAACCGATCTAAAAATAGAAATAACGGTTCGAATACAAAAACCATAAGCGATAGTCAGAGCACTGATTCCAACGCAAATTTATTCCCCGAAAATAAAAACTCTAAGTGTAACTTTTGTAAAAATCGGGACATTATGGAAGAAAAAATGTTTCGCTAAACAGCGGTCAGAGTCGTGCAAATTTTTTTGGGGCAATTCAACCAACAGAGAATATGCTTTTAAGGCCCAGAAAAAGTGTAATAAGAGTATATTCATGTAGCACAGAGTTTCCAAGACTACACATTTTAACTCTTCCATCATTATACATTTATGAACCAGCAGTAATGATATAACGCGATTTAAATAATTATGGTACATTGAGAAGTGCACGGTCTATACATGAATTAAGTGGAATTAGGTGTAGAACAGTTAAGTTTAAAACGAGTATATTTGGGATAGGTGTGAAAATTTAAAACAAACTTCCAAAACATGTAAAATGCAGAGTAACCTTAAATAGTTAAAAAAAAAAAGTCTAAAGGAATTTTTGATATACAGGCCTACTACTCAATTACTGACTTTTTAATGACAAAAATATTGATAATTTTGATTGACCTTTAGACAATGACTGAATGAGTAATTTAATTTGTATGACATAAATGAATAATTTAATTTGAATGATATTAATGAATAATATGTGAATGACATCAGTGTAGACAATGTATCATGAAGGAAATTATGATGAAATCAATGGATAATTTAATTTGTTTAACTGACTACGTGAATTTGCAACTATACTAATGCACAATGAATGATGGACGTTGACTTAGAGCGAATAATTATTTTGAAATTAAGTAAAATGTAGTGAATGTTTTAAATGTACAACCCAGCATCAAAAATTGTACACCTAGGTATGTTGCAGCGATCCAATATATCGTAATCATAAGACCTAATAATTCACCTGTGACAAACAATAAATGAATTTGAATTCGAATCGTTAACGAGCTCAAGATATGCGTGTAAATAAAAATAGTTCAGCACCAAAAACATTCGCTGTGGATGATCTAGCTTATGTAATAAAAATATCACAATCGATTGGCAAAACTACACAATCTGCCGCCGAAAACATGCTGTCATGGCATGGTGAATCGACACCAAGTTTTAGTGTTTTAAAAGTAAATTGTTTATAGCGCGCGATAACGCGTTGATTTTTGTATCCACTTGTCGTAGTACCTACTTTACGTATGTTTGAAGCAGCGTGCTTTAACGTGCTTTTGCTTGGTTGAAGCTGTTTTACGGTTTTCATACTAATGAAATATGTTTTTACGATAACAGTTTCAAATAAAATAGAAAGGAATGAAGAAGGAAACATCGTTCCGTGGCAACAAAAAAATTAGATTATTTATGAGAGCGAAAGCCCTTTTAGCCACTTAAAGAGAACTTGAACAAATTCTTTACACACATTTGACACTTCACATTTATTTTCGAACGCATTAAGTACCTACATGTCAAAGGGTAAAAGTAGAATTCCCGAGTTTATTTTAAATTCAAGTGGACTGAAGTGTTCATAAATTCATATTTACTAAACTTTCGAATGTGTGTTAAACTTTTGTTGTTGTGTTTTTATTTTATTTTTATGAACCGAGCTATTGATCCAAGATTACGTTCTAAACTTTGCTTGAGTGTATGATCTTTGTTTTGTTTCTGAGACGTGAATAGTTACAAACACCTACATATCGACTTGTGGCTACACTTAACGCTACGCCGGTCCAGTTGGTATCAGTCGTGGTAATCGCTGTGTAAAGCCCGAGGACAGTTGGCCATTTCCCATTGCAGTGCTCTGCATAAGGTTTTGGTTGCCATAGATACCGTTAGCCTTTGTTCCTACCAGTTGGTATCAGTTGTGACCCAGGAAGTACCCATGTTTTCGAGACAGTCGGGGCGTGAATGGCAATCACTGTGTAAAGCCCGAGGACAGTAGGTTTGCCATTTCCCATTGCAGTGCTCTGCATAAGGTTTTGGTTTTGTATTATGGAAATAAATATGCTCATTGGTGGCCTTTATGAGGTTTTGAGTTGGCTATGTGTTTTGTGCAGCTGCTGGGCCCGGTCGTTATCATGGTGGATTTGGCTCTTATGATTTGTGATTTTACCTTACCTAAATTAGTATTACGATGCAGTTCATGTCTCGGTAGCATTTAATCGAATACACTCATTCATCAAGGAAATAGCACTGATCAAAACAAAACAAAAAAAAAAAAGAAGGAAATGTCTGCTGTCACATCTAACAATTAGTTGCTCACTGTTTGTTTATGATATGCAGGTTCTCATGATGAGGAGAAAGAAGTAGATGGACAGTCGAGCCCCACGTCGGCTACACCCAGGAAGGCCGAGACGGAGGTAGCTGCCGCTGACGATGCTCCAGTGGTTGCTGAGGCCTGCGAGGACGCCGGCACGTCAGGAGAGGCCGTGTTAGCTGCGCGGTGTCTCAAACCTACACCCCTGCGTCTCCAACCTATACCCCTCCAGGAAGCCCGGAACATGTGATGAAGCCTATATAAACACCAACGTGTAGCGTGCCCAGGGGCACATTCTGCTCATTCCCGAATCCGGCGCGCGCGCACTTACTAATTCTTCCCTTTGATTCTGTTATTTTGTTGTTCTGTTCACTTCATTAATTTTGTAACGTAAACTCATTACTTTTGCGATGTATTAGATTACTTTGTGTTTTAATAGATAACTTTTGTGTTCTAAAGTGATTTCATTTCAATTCCTAAAACTAGTTTCAACTGTGTAGTCTTAATATTTTGTTTATCTAAAAAGGATGAATGCGTCATCCAAAAAAATTAAAACCCATAAATTGTTAAAAAACCGATTATAATTATATTAAATAGCGAAGTCATATGACAATCATTTTACGCGATCGGAAGGGATGTTAATCATACGCCATCACAAAATAGTCTAGGCAACAAATGCCTTTTTGATGAACTTTTTTCAGCAGTCTCCGAAAATTATGATTGAGGTGTCATTCGATTCGGAATGGCATCCAGATGATTTTCGAAGAAAAATGAAGTTCCGCTTGCAAAAATTGCAAAAGTTATTAACAATTAACTAAAAAAATTAAAATGGGTTTAGTGTTTTGCAAATATCTCAAAACCTAATTAAAATTTTTCAAATTGGAAATAAGATTCAAAAAGGGGAGGAAATTTCCTAAAGAATGTTCTAACTTTCGGAATTGTAGGACCAATATTAATAACTTTCCGATCGGGTTGAAAATACGCCCGAAAACTGGTACTCCGTCTTGCGCAAGCTACGCTCCATTCGGACCTATAGTGAATAAATGTTATTTAAACTTATTAAATATGAAAATTAAAAATTGAAAAAATTCAGGCGCCTGCATGATAGATCAATACACAATAGTCTGTGATCTAAAAATTTTTATCGCGAATTTTCAATAAGTTATCCATTAATTAATTAACAATTTTTTGTAGCACGAACACTGACATTGCAAGTGCGATAATTATTACACTATTCATCTGAGATTTTTTTCCTTTCGTGGAGCTATTTTTCAAAGGTCTTAGAATAGGCTCTCGTTGGAAAAATTAAAAAAATGTTAATTTTCGTTTTTTTATTGACAATTTACTGAAATGAAAAATTTCAAACCTTCATTAGACATTAAAAAATTCTTTTTTTTATTCTATTATTATTGAACCGTTTTTGTATGATCAGAAGCTACTTAAAAATGATTTTTTATATTTTTTTTATCCTGTTTTTTAAAATATTTTTATAAACAAATGCGTTGTTTATAAGATAATTCATACAAAAACGGTTTGCAAGCGGAACTTCATTTTTCTTCGAAAATCATCTGGATGCCATTCCGAATCGAATGACACCTCAATCATAATTTTCGGAGACTGCTGAAAAAAGTTCATCAAAAAGGCATTTGTTGCCTAGACTATTTTGTGATGGCGTATGATTAACATCCCTTCCGATCGCGTAAAATGATTGTCATATGACTTCGCTATTTAATATAATTATAATCGGTTTTTTAACAATTTATGGGTTTTAATTTTTTTGGATGACGCATTCATCCTTTTTAGATAAACAAAATATTAAGACTACACAGTTGAAACTAGATTAAGCTCCCCATACATGAAACTGAAACTAAAACCAAACAAAATATTTTCAATTCAATTATTTATTGCAAATCACATGATGTGTTTTACAAGATCTTATAGATCTTTCGTCAATCCTATCTTTTAGATAGATAGATCAATGCAGCAGTTATAGGTATTTGCAATTTTTGCAAGCGGAACTTCATTTTTCTTCGAAAATCATCTGGATGCCATTCCGAATCGAATGACACCTCAATCATAATTTTCGGAGACTGCTGAAAAAAGTTCATCAAAAAGGCGTTTGTTGCCTAGACTAAAAAAAGACAAAAAAATGATTAGTATGAAACCAACTGTCATTCCTTTACACTGTTTGACTGACATTTACAAATCCGTATTTCTTCATCGACAATAAAAAAATATTTGCTTAACAATTTTGGTAGCATTCATCATAATCATCTGCGTACCCTTCTTCCCGACTATGTTAGCTCAGCTTCCAATCTAACCGGATGCAACTGATGACCAGCATTACAAGAAGCTACTGCCTATCTGACTTTCAAAGTCTAGTTACTGGGTGATACAATGATCCTCTGTAAGACTGGTCGTTAGACTTCAGCTTTTATTTTTATTTTTATGGACTTGCTCTTGACCTCAATCTTGCCCTAAGGGCAGAGATGAGGTATAGCTTATCATAAAGCTGATGCCCGCGGCTTCACACGCGTGGATGTTTGTCAAATTATATTCTAAAACCTTCCCCGAGAACCACTCTATCCATTGGAGAAAATAACATAAAAATCAGTGTAGTAGTTTTTGACACTACTATCAATGATATTATAAATAACAAAAAGAGGTAGATATCGCATTAGCACGCACAAATTGTTGAGGACAAACTACGACAATTGGTGCAGTTTAGTAACTAGCTATCTCTTTTTATCTTAAACGTTCCGTATTATCTATCCCTGTCGTAGAACGCAACGATATCTGAACGCCATTCAGTATGAACATGGCGTATCTTTCTTTTTAATATCATTGACTACTATCAATATCATAAACGGGATATTTACCATGTTTGATTTTTGTTTCGAGTTCCCGAAACAAAAACCCGTATCCCGTTTATGATATTAATAGTAGTGTCAGTGACCATGTCAGTTTAAAAACTTATATACCTAGTAGTTTTTGGTTTAATCGCGAACAGACAGATAGACAGACACGGTGGAGGGCTTTGTTTTATAATATTACCTACTAGCTTTTTCCCGCAACTTCGTTCGCGTGGAATAGTGACTATTGGTACCGGCAGATTATTGGTTTTTCTCACGAAAAAAAAAAAAAAAAAAACTATCTTATGTCCTTTCTCAAGTTCCAAACTATGTCTGTACCAAATTTCACACAAATCGGTTCAGTAGTTTAGGCGTGAAGCAAAGACAGACAGACAGAGTTACTTTCGCATTTTTAATATTAGTTAGGAAGTTAGGATGTAGTGATATGAACTTTTTTATTTCATCACATAAGACCTCATGCTTTGCAGTCGCACTTTCGAAAAAAGAGACAGTTTTTGACTTATTTTTTTTTCCGGATGATGAAGTAAAAATGCGAAAAAAAACATGATAATTATTAAAGGTTTACTTTCCACATATCTAATAAAATTATAGTATAACACTTGAAAACTTAAAGAAAAAGAGTTTATTTGGCTCGCACTAGACATAACATAAAAATATAAAGTTAACAATTAACAAAATGAAAGACAGACAAAAGTAAAAACAATTAAAGAATGTTGTTAAACTGCAACATAACGAGGATATAGTTGACAGTGGTCATAAGTATAACTGGTAGAAAGTAGGTTCCAGCAGGAATTTTGTTCAATAACTTAATTTCTAATGGTTTCTTCTTTATGAGGCGAATAAAATCTTTTATTAATTTCACTTCCGCTTCCTTTGAATCTGAAATCATTTTTCTTTATTATTTCATTTACTGTATCTAATTGACACTTTGTCGTGCATTTTAGGGTAGGTCTCGCATAAACCATTGTACTTAAATGGTGTCTAGTACTTATTTGATAGCAAAGATAAGAACAATTTTCAAAAAACGGATTCACATCACACACTGATACGGTATATCTCATAGATATAGAATTCCGTAGATTGGGCTTGAGAGTGAATGAGAGCTCCCGCTTTAGCGGAACTTTGCTGTGTTAGAAAGAGAGAGAAAGTGACGCTGTTAACAGGGCCAAAACACGTATTTGCTACCGGCCCATACCGGCCCCGGTAACTGTTTACGCGAGCGTTTCGGCAATTATTTAAGTGAACTACAGTGATAACCCGTGATTGAATTACCATAATACGATGGTTTCTTGTGCAGTACCAGGATGTGAATCTTCCAAAAAGAAAAATCCCCAGGATAACTCGTTTCACCAGTAAGTTTACAAGTTGTTTACATCGTTATTTCTGCAATAACAATGCACCTAATAAGCCGGTTTTAAGCAAAATATTAAGAGAACATTATTTTATTTACGATCTAGATGAATTAGCATGCCTAAAACCGACGTATTTGAGAAATAACAAATAGAGAAATACGAAGGAGTTTTAACCTCACTTTTTAGTGATGCGATGGCCTAATTTTTGTTGATATCGACAGCTAAGATAGCGTCTAACAAATGCATAGTCTTAGAAAAATTGATTATATGTAGGTACTTATTGTAACAAACAAAATAAAATATAGATACACAGACTTAGATCAATGGTTTTTGGTCTCGTTTGATTGTTGACATTACCAATCTACGGAATTCTATATCTATGGTATATCTTGTTCTCTTTAAAAACCATTAACTTTCGTCTTTCTTACATTTCAATTAATCATTCCTTTTATTGTTTCATTCATTACAGTTGTGTGTATATATATGTCTTGCAACCGTTACGCTTACGACAACCGTAACGCATCGTCGAATAATTTGATCATCTGCGTATAGAAGGCAATGCATTCACTTACCAATAATAATCATTTTATTATAAAGTTGAGCCAATACGCGATGGAATTGCCGCCCTTGGTTAAGAACGAACTGTGCGGCAACAATTGCGAGCACTGTCAATAAAACATAATTTAGAATAATAACGAACTGCACGTTCTTGTCTTGAACCTGTAATATGTCAGAAAAAAAAACTATTAAAAATATTCGCAGTTTTAACTAGCCAATAGCATACTTCCCTATATTACACACATCAAAAGTGTCTAGGGATCAACATATATTTTTGGAAAACTTTTCTCCTAATTGATATTAATTAAAATTTTCTTTAAGGATTCATCAAATAAAGTGTTTTCGTTTGTCACAGTAACGATAAACCAAGTCACCTTTGCATTAATAAAGAAATTTGCCATTTTCCTAATAAAGGGATTTTTGACATTTGAACCACTAACATTAAAGTTCGAAAAAAAGACTGAAATAACAGTTTTCTTTAAAATTTTATTGGGTAACTTATACAATTAATAATCCGTGTTTCTACCGCGAACACTAACAACACAAGAACATCGGTTTGGCATACTCAAAATGAGTTCATCCAAATCACGCTGTGGAATGGCCGGCATGTTCGTTGCAACAACAAAAAAAGGTCTTCTTGCGACTGGATACCCTCCATATTCGGCAGAGCTCTTCTCTGTAGCATATCCCATGCATGCTCAATCGGGTTCAAGTCTGGCGACTGAGCAGGCCAGGGCAGGACATTGATGTTAGCTGCGGCGAGAGTCTGTCTTACAACTCTTGCGGTGTGCGGTCGTGCATTATCATGCATTAACTGAAATAAGGGACCTATTTGCACTTGTAGAGGAACGATGACGTCTGATACAATCGTCTCAGCATAAATTTGAGCGTTGAGGTTGCCTCTGATCCAAATCAACTCAGTTCTTCCGCCGATCCAAATACCCGCCCATACCATGATGGTTCCACCACTATAAGGATGGACTTCCTGGCAGGATTTTAATCGCTGTTGGCGTCCAGGGGTTCTCCAGTGTCGTATACGTCTTGTATCCGGTCTCATACCAAAACGAGACTCATCAGAAAAGCACACGAAACGCCATTGTTCTTCTGCCCAATTTCTGTGTTCAAGAGCCCATTGATATCGAATCCTACGATTGTGCATTGCTATAGGTGGTACCCGTAGCGGTCTTCGGGAATGAAGGTTCACTTCATGCAAGCGGTTTCTGACTGTTTGGTCGCTAATTAAGTTCCCTGAAGAGTGATGAAGCCTCACGGCTAACATCATGGCGGTTATTGTTGGAGCTCTTCGAGTTAAGATTTGAATGTATCGGTCTTGTCTCCGTGTGGTGCAGCAATACCGTCCTCCATGGCGCTCAGCCACGGTACCAGTGCTTCGGTAACGTGTCCAAAGTCGACTGATAACACTCTGACTTGTATTCAGAGCTAAAGCCACAGTACGTTGCCGGGAACCAGCTTCTATCATTCCCACGGCTCTGAGCATTTCTTCCCTGCTTAAATGACGTCGCCGCTCCATAATAACGTTGGTTTTAATCAGTAGTAGGGAAACAGTAGCACTAATAATGTCTTCAATGCGTTGTATGTTTTTATAGGGAAAATATTGACAGCTGATTTTCATCTTTTCCTCGAATTTGATTGACAGTTCTTGATTCAAATTATGAAATGCACCAAAAAGGATCCATATAAATTTATAAAATCATAAATTTATTACAAAGCCACATCTCAATCTCAAGAAATCCGCATAAAAATGCTTGATCCCTAGACACTTTTGATGTGTGTATTACCACTAGGACACAAGCCTCCCCTCTATCAGAGAAAATGGGCTGTAATCTACCACGCAGGCCCGATGCAGGATGTTAGTAGGTGAAAAGGCAATACTCGAGTTTAATAATTTTATTATAAAAAAATAGTAGATTATTAACCAAGGGGATAAAGTAGTGTCTTCTGTCGCGGGCATTGATATAAAAACTAAAGATACGGTCGTCCGAACATTTTGCTCGAGGCGTTCCCCCTAAAGAGAAACACTAACGTCATCTATAAGAACTAATCAGGCTGCTCGTAAACGTAACCTTGTATGAGCGGCGTGGCGTGGTATTATCGAGGTTTACAGAAATTAAATAAAGCTTTCATTAAAATGTTATTAAAAAAAATGTAAAATTTTAATTTTTAATTATCATTTTCTTTTAAACTTCGGTTTAGTCAAGACCTATTTGGGACCAAATTCGAGGCGTCATTTTATCATGCCGTCCGCCCAATCCTTACGCATTAATATATAAGTCAATGGTCGCGGGTGACGATTTAAATCGCGAGCGTAACGAAGGACTCGAGGTTTACTCCCGAGCGTAGCGAGGGTGTTAAAAAGATTTAAGACGAGTCCTGAATGTAGCGAGGGATTTAAGTTCACCCAAGACTAAAACAGCTTTATCACCGAGGAAAATACTTTACTTTTCGTACCATTTACGAAAAAATTAACACAATAATAATATGAGATAAGATAAAAAAAATTATGACAATTATAAGTAGAAGTTAACATTCGAAACATTGGTCCAATTATTGATAGAAATCACATTCTCCCCCTAGAGGATGAATGAAATTCAGTACAATTTTCTTTCCCTGTTTTTAACAGATTAAAAATGACTATTGTTATGTTCGCTTTTTGTGGCATAGAATGTCACTTTTTTGAGCAAGTGGTACAAAAAAAAATATAAATACTCACATGCATACCGTTCATGTAACACATTTGGTACGTCAGTAAAATGTAGTACGATGCTGTCATCATTAACGAACAGAAAAACTGAAAAATAAAGGAAACATTGGTAGGTGAGCTGAGAATTAAATAATTTAAAAACACTGAGACACTAATTAATTAAATTAGTAATTTAATTACCTGACGTCCAAAGCTTAGCGATACTTTTACACAGCAGTTTGCTAAATCTCGATACAGTTCAACCCATTCATGAATGTGCTCCCTTGTAATATCACATTGCTCATCCGAACTAATACCACAACTCCCTACACTCTCCCTAGCCGCTGATATCAACGAATTCAAGCATTTCGACAATAGAACGACTATCATTATCACAACAAAAAACATAAGCTTCTGAAATAATATAATGAATCTTACCAAAGCTTGTGATACAAAAATGGACATACGAAAATACATAATCGTGTCATTGTCTATTTGATCGAAACGCATAATAACGTCTAAAGATCTGTAAACAGCGAATATCAAAATTAATAAAGCAAAAGTAATGCTGCACCAGTACAATTTTTTAAAAGATGGAATTAACTTTTTATCGTCTTTAAATCGCTCTGAGAGACGACTGGTGCTGTCGTAATAAGACATGAAATCGCGGCTGTAACAGATGCCGTTATATACTGATAAAAGAAAATATAAATAAGATGTAATACCTAAGACGCAATAAACATGGTTTATCTCTTTATATAATTTTGCTCCGTATAATACGTATACTTCAACTATTGTCATTATAGTGTGCAATAGAATTTCAACGAAAATTAATAAAATTATTATGTATTTCTTAGTCCTATTCTGGGTATAATAATTCCTATATATGGCGATGAGATTCTCAATGAACAATAAATTGTTCAACCATTTTATTGGAGCCATTTTTCGTCAACTGTGTTCTTCAGTACCGATAATGTAATAGTGTGAATAAAAAATGTACAATCGCATTTTCATTTAATATCTATTTACATAATAATAAGTGCTTGGCCAGACTGCAAACGCAGGCGCGGGGCGGGCGCGGCGCGACAAACTTAAACGTATGGAACTTCATTGGAGTGTCCGTAGTGGGCACGCGGGCGCGGGAAGCGGCGCGGGCTACATTCCGCGGGGAGCGCGCGGGCAACTCGTGCCATAGGTCGTTCATACAAGTGGCCGCAGTGAGTGCGCGGGGCGGCAAGCGATAAACCGCGCGGGAGCGGCGTATCTCAAACTTTAGTCTGCGCCAGATAACCAGATAAATTGGATTTATTTATTTAGCTTTAACTTTGATAAGTTAAAGCTTAAGAAATTAATCCAATTATTTATAATTATTTATAGAAGTATCCATTAATTAAAATAACCGAATTTTAAAATTCTTACCAAAAAAAGGGGTTTGGCTAACTTTGTATGGGCTAGTGGCGTCATTTTTTTTTTGAGCGGCCACTTTTAATTTTCATGTTATTTTGTTGTGCTGTGTCAAATACACATACATGTTAAATTATTTTTGTCCTAAGTCATTTCTAAACTGAGATATTTGAGTTTGAATATTATAAAAATGTCTTCTTCAATTACTGTTCTGCGTAAAGAAATCTTAGTTATGTGTTTAGAAGGTTGATATTAGAGCTGGCTTAATAATAACTGCTACTTGGGTCGATCTTTAGGTTAGGCCACGCTTGCCTAGGTGGGTCTGTGGACGGGTGGGTGTGGATTATATACCGGGTTTCCTCCGTGCCTTGGAAAGCACGTTAAGCTGTTGGTCCCGGCTGCCATATATAGATCTTTTGCAGTCGTTACTGGTTGTCAGTGACCTGACTCTGTCTGACAACCAGTCTTACCAAAGGGTATCGTATTACCCAGTATTAACTGGGACGTGGAGGTCAGATAGGCAGTCGCTCCATGTAAAATACTGATATTCAGCTGCCTCCGGTTAGACTGGAAGCCGACCCCAACATAGTTGGGAAAAGGAATAAATAATACAAGAGCAATATTGCATCCAGCCCTTGTGTAGCAGTTTCTACGAGAATGTACACGTAAATGTCCGTCTAGATGAATGTGTAATACGAGTCCCGCCGACACGATTCAGACTTCGCTGGCTACAAATGCAAAATGCACTGTTAATTACATCCATGGTGTTATACATCCAAATCTTAAACATATAAGAGTCTAAAGAGGTATGCTGGGTCTGTCACAATACACAAACGATCACAATGCCAAGTCTTTATAATGCATCAGCCCATAGATAACAGACATCGAGCCATGCAATCTACGTACGTATTTAATTTATTTTGATTATTTTTTCATCGTTGGCCAGCACTAGGAACTTCAGTCTGCTGTATCGTGGGTGCATTCACAAACATTTAAACTCAAACACACAAATACCCAGACCCGAAAACACTATCTGCAAGTCATACAAATATTTGCCCTGTGTGGGAATTGAACCCGCGACACGTAGCGCAGCAGTCAACTGCTTGAGCCACTGCGCCTACCGTGTGGTCTGAATTCTGAAAAAAATACGACTGGAACCTTAAACAGTGCAATAGACTGTAATAACTTCTTCGATTTTAATGAGCAATTAAAAACCAAATATCTCCGTTCCGATTAGATTTAGAGAAATGCATCCATAATATTTTTGGATAAAGCGATCCAATCTGTTCTTTCAAAATATCCAAGTTTCATTACTGGCCGCGCAACTTCAAAACGACGCCAACTTTAGCCAAACCCCTTTTTGCTTTTTTTTTGCTTCGGCGAAAGTTGTTATTTTTTTTATAATATAATTTTCTTTATTTTGTAATATGTAGTCAAACGTATCCATTGACATTCTTGTATATTCAAAAAACTTTTGAGGTTGATCTCGCAATCTTTCAACAGTGTGTAAAATTCTCCTTCATTTTCTCTGGTTAAATTAATTTTATTAACTCCATTTTTCACTTTTAGCATTTGCCATTTAAAGTAAGAATTTTCCAATAAAAACAAGTCTTCGTCATCCATATTATATTTTGACAAACACTGGACAAACAGTTGAACGCGACAACGCCCGGAACGAAATCGCGGTCCAGTGCGGACAGGCAAATCGCGCGCGTTCCCGCACCCGCGCCGCTCCCCGCGCCGCGCTGCCAGTCTGGCCAAGCACTTAGTATTACAAAGTATGTATGTAGTTGCTAGGTAACGCACTGTCCATCGTTTTGGTAATTGAACAAGTAGCAAAAGTTCGTTTATTTTGTCACTCGGATCAAAAATAGCAAATAGTCGATTTTTTTATACTCTTTTTGCTGTAAACCTATCATCTAGTCCGGGTGCCACGGTACATCTTTTAATTTGATTACTATCAAGCTAGTTTTTCGTTAGTAACTCCATTTTGATGAGACGCCCAACATTTCCTGGACAAAAACTCTCGACTATATTATGACGTCACATTTATGTAAAGCTGTCTTTGTTTTAGCACGTCATTTATATTTTG
The DNA here is from genome assembly GCA_949316265.1 of Diarsia mendica. Classification (NCBI taxonomy): domain Eukaryota; kingdom Metazoa; phylum Arthropoda; class Insecta; order Lepidoptera; family Noctuidae; genus Diarsia; species Diarsia mendica. The sequence goes on from OX438897.1 coordinate 20,770,594, forward strand.
ATCGACTTTATAACTTTTTTCACACATGGTGTTATTTCTGCTAGTTTTTTGAAATAACTTTCGTGAATTTTTAACAGAGTCAAATAGCCAATTATTTTGCTAATTTTTGATACAACTTCACGTTCAATTGTTTTAGCTAGTGTCGTTGCTAGCTTAGGGTGGAACATTAATTAAGACAGTTTTAGCTTGTGATTGGTGTCTGTACAACAAATTATGCCCGCAGTCATATATAAAATATACGTATTGAGGTCATTCAAATATTCCTTTATTATATTAAAGCTATGCAAAATGAAAGAAGAAGTCCTTAGTTAAAACATACATTTGTAGCTACACACATAAATAATTTGTCGAGGGTAATTCTTTTTCTCTTAAATCCCGTAATATACCGTTGGAAGCCTTGAAGAAGCATCGTCATTATTTAGTCACGAGACGGGTTTAGTTCCAGCTTCATGTGTCTTTGTATGTCCTACTTTATATATATATATATATTTTTTTTTATCAGCCCACGCTGTCCCACTGCTGGGCAAAGGCCTCCCCCATGGCTTTCCAAGTTTGTTTGTTATTTGCTTTCTCCGTCCAATCTGATAAGAATGAGTCCAGATCGTCACGCCAGCGTTTCTTGGGCCTGCCTCGGTTACGACGGCCGTCTTCAGGCACCCACTGAGTGACTATCTTTGCCCATCTGTCCGGCTTCATCCTGGAAACGTGACCCGCCCAGTCCCACTTTAACTTGGCAGATTTAACACCAACATCGGCGATGCCTGTCTTAGACCGTATTAAGGTGTTGCGCATTCGATCGGAGAGTCTAACCTTCAGAATGCTACGTTCCATCGCTCTTTGGCAAACGTTGAGTTTGGACTTCTGAGTTTCAGTCAAAGACCAAGTCTGAGCGCCATAGGTATATATAAAAGTAATTATTATTTAAAATAAAAAATGCTCTGTTATTCCTTAACACAGGTTATTCTATAACCTAGCTAGGAATAGCAGAACTTCACTCACTAGATTGTGTCTGATATGGTACAAACTTATATGTCTAACTTTGTGTATGCCTCTGTACTACAATCTCTTTTTTATGAAATAAATTTATTATTATTATTAAAAAAAATGCTCTTTTAATCTTAATTTTTATTTAAGATTTTATTTGTCAGCCTCGTTGGTCTAGTGGCCGAAAGAGAGACTGCTGTGCAATGTGCAAGGACTGCATGTGGTCCTAAGTTCAATTGCAAGGTCGGGGATTACAGGTTTGATTACAGGATGCCAACAAGGCAGTCAAACTATATTCAACTAGCGGACCTGGCAGACGTCGTCCTGCCCGGACAACAGCGCCACCTACCGGGTCCAATTTCAAATCTAAACCATTCTCGAACACACAACAAATTACATCAAAATCGGTATAGCCGTTTAGGAGGAGTTTAGTGAGATTTATATAATTATCTATATACTAGCTTTTGCCAGCGGCTTCGCCCGCGTGAAAATGACGATTTTCCATACAAACTTTCATCCCTTATTTAACTACCTTAGGGGTTGAATTTCCCCGTCGGGGCCGCGGTATTCCCGTCGGGGCCGCGGTATTATGCACTAGATTACGTGGCCTCGGCGCAAGGGCAAAGAAGGAACATGGGTTCGGTTTTTAGTCAGTAGAAGTCTGACACTCCCCTTCGCTCTGCCCAAGAGCGGGGGGGGTCATTCGATGATTTTCCACCCACCAAAAAAAAAAAAAAAAAAAAAAGGGGTTGAATTTCGAAAAATCCTTCCTTATTCCTTGTCTACATTATAAAGGGAACCTCTTTGCAAAATTTCAGCTTTCTAGGTCCAAGGGTTTGGGCTGGGCGTTGATGAGTCAGTCAGTCAGTCAGTCAGTCAGTCAGGACTTCTCTCTTTATTTATTAGATATAAATAAAAAGAGAAGTCCTGACTGACTGACTGACTGACTCATCAACGCCCAGCCCAAACCCTTGGACCTAGAAAGCTGAAATTTTGCACAGAAGTTCCCTTTATAATGTAGACACGGATAAAGGAAGGATTTTTTGAAATTCAACCCCTAAGGGAGTTAAATAGGGGATGAAAGTTTGTATGGAAAGTCGTATTTTTCACGCGGGCGAAGCCGCTGGCGAAAGCTAGTACTCGTATAAAGAAAATTAAACAATACTACCAATACTTATTGAATATTTTTATTACTTATTTAATTAAACGGTATTATTGAACTGCAACATTATTATGATATAGTTGACAATGGATTAGTAGCATTAGTATAACAGGCAGCATGTACATCCCAGCTGGTACTTTAGACAATAACTTGATTTTTAGCGGATTTTTCTGTAAAACACGGATAAAGTCTTTTATCGATTTCGTTTCTGCTTCACGGGAATCTGAAATTTAATTTCATCTTTAGTTCTTGGAATCGTCAACATCAACCTTTTTTTTTTAAGATGGGAAATCAAAAAATTACTCCTCCCGCTCTGCAATGGGCGCAGCGGTAGGGAGTGTCAGACTTCTACTGACTAAAAACCACCCATGTTTCTTCTTAACCCTTTGTGCCGAAGCCGCGGTATCTCTTTCGAACAACCCGCAGCCCCGGCGGGGTCAGCATCAACCTTACAGCAGTCTACTGCTGGACATACGTCTATGATATGCCTCCTCAATCGTACGCTACTCATCTACATTCTCGGTAAACCTCTTCCATCTGCTACCTGCCACTCTGCAAGGATCGTCACTCCACTGACTCTAAGGCCGTATACAGAAAGAAAGCTGGTAGCATGCGCCGATCTACCTGCGCTTATCGGCACTCGTAGATTAATTCATTCACCTTGCCGGTGACGTTCGGCGCTTATCGGCGTTTGTTCGTATAAATGCCTTCGCTGATTACCTGCATGAACCGGTTCCCATAAGCGCTGGTAGGCTGCCAGCTTTCTTTCTGTATACGGCCTATGGGCGTCCCACCTTACGCTTGCCGATTTTCGGTCTCTAGGACACGTCTACCCCTAAGGTCATCGGTTCTTCGGCTAATATAGTCGGCTCATTGCTACTTCAGATGACTTATTCCTTAAGCTATGTTGATGGTTAGATCCGACCCAGAGAACTCTGAGTTGGATCATCTCGTTCTAGATGCGATCCCTCAGCGATACTCAATACATATTTCACTCCATAGCTCGCTGTACGTCCTTGAATATACATATGTTAGTTCTTGTGATGGCAAGGCCCTACAAAAAGTACCTATACTTACAAACGATTATGTATACTTCCATGACGGAAGTTATAAGAGGATAAGAAAGAAGAATATTGTTTTCTTTTTTTAAAGAGACGTCGCTATTTTTGTGGTTTAGCAGTATACATGTAAACCAGTATATAGCCTTTCTGTTGAGAAAAGCTTGTCTCATCTTGGGGTCAGCTTCCAGTCTGACCAGATGAAGCGAAATACCAGCAAACAGCATTAGAACTAATATCTATCTCGCAGATTCATTTAATTTCTACATCTGACATATACATTCGAAGACAACGGTTAAATGTGCTGTCTGAAGGATGGAGGGATTATGGTATATTATGTCTGGTCACCCATCCATGGACCGACCTTGGCAAGCACAGTCACAAACCAGTGGCATATACTAGGATTTATGGATATTAGTGATAGAAAAATTCATTAAAACAAATGTAAGTGGTCATGAATACAATAATGACATTCCTGTCTCGGCCGGATCGGGCGAGTATCAGCGGCCGAGTCGCCTACTAAGCCAAATAAATATTAAATAATCTTGCCTGTTATTATAATTGTATTATAAAGTCGAGCCAAGTGTCTGTGGCACTTCACCCCTTGATTACAAATTAATTGTCCAGCTGCAATTGGAATCATCATGTACGAAACATAACTGCATATAGCCAACACCAGTTTTCTTATCATTTTCTGAAATAAATATTAAAAACAATACCTCCAATAATCGTGAAAATTTATTAATCGAAAATATTAACGTTTATTTGTACGTGTGAAGAAAACGGCATATCATCATAATCATTGCAGCAAAAGACGTCTACTTAGTGATCATAACAATATAGAACAAATAATTCGAGGACATGTGACATCTACCAACCTACACGTGCATCCAAATAACAATTAAATTCAAAATAGCCTATTTCCTCCCATACAGAGGAGGCCTGCGTGCCAGCAGTGGGAATTTTATAGGCTGATGATGATGATGATGACCAACAACAATTGACATATCAAAATGAGTACCTACTACTAATACCGTTACAAACAAAAATGCCTCAAAGCAGTTATATGTATAATTCAACGTTATTTCAAAACGCAATAATCATAAATTATTATTACTGGAATTACTGCAACATATAAAACTAAGAAATAGAGACTTTTGCTGAACACATAGCAAGTGTTCAGCAAAAGTCAGCTATTTCATACTTATTGACCATGTAGGTATTGAATGATTGACGATGATCATTGTAATGAAGACGTGAAGTTATCAAATTCAAAGTGCTTAAATTTTATTATGACATATGCTACTCATAAGTAACCAAAAATAATTTATACACAAAAAATGCATGAGTATAATATTCTATATCATAATATAGAATATGGTCATGCATTTTTTGTGTATAAATTATTTAAAACCTGAAACAGTGAAGATAAATCTCTAAATACTTACAATTAATAAACCTGTTCGGCACAAATGCTGGGTGAGCAAAATGTAATAAGTTACTGTCAGTATTAACGTAAAGATAAACTGAAATATAGGATAAACATTAGACACAAATAACTAGATAACTTTAAATACAACATTAAGTGTGTATTTTTTTCATATAAATAAAAGAATTACCTGGCGTCCAAACACCAATGTTATTTTTTCACAACAGTTTGCTAAATCCCGATAAAGTTCAAGCCATCTTTGAATCTGCTCTCTTGTGATATCACTTTGCTCATCCGAACTAATATCATAATTCCCTACTCTATTCTGAACAGCTGATATCGACGAATTCAAACTTTTAATCAAATAAAACAAAATCATTAAAACAACAAACAACATGAATTTCTGAATGACTATATGTTATTCTTATAAACGCTTTAGAAACAAAAACAAGAACAAAAGTAAACATAGGCGTAGAATCGCCTTTTATCGAATGATTGGTAAATATAATAATATCCGCAGATCTGTAGAGAGAAAAACTGGTGGATAATGTAAAAACAGTTATGCTAATCCAGTACATTTTCATAAGAGATTTATATTTTTTTTTATCTTCTTTGAAACTTTCATAAACACGACTGATACTTTTAAAATATGACATGAAATCACGACTGCAACTGATGCCGCTTATGACGGATGTCGAAGAGACGATAAAAGACAAAACTGAAGAATAACCAAACAACCAAAAGTCATTTCTTCCGAACAGATAGCAGACTTCGTTGATAACTATTACAGAGTGCAATATAGTCTGAACGAATATTTGAAATATAATAAGACATTTCTTCATCTTCTGCTGTTTGCAATAATTCCTGTATGTTCCGAAGATACTTTCCATGAACATTAAATTGTTTAACAACTTTAGAGGGAACATTTTTGCCTGTGATGTGGTGTGTCTCCGTAACAACGCGAAACGGTTAATGGAGGTTTTTAAATAATGGCTTTTCGTATTAATTTCTTAGTGAGTAGTTCATTGTTTTAAGTGACTGTCAATACTAGGTCAGCATAAGAGTGCACACTACTTTACCCTTTTTAATGCTCGGCGGTACGGTTAGCAACAGAAATAGCTTAACTATGGAAATATAAAATTTGCTATATCTTCATAGATATAGCAAATTTTATATTTGAAGCTGCTTTGAAACTTTGAGTAGTGTAAGCTCATTCTTACACTACTCAAAGTTTCAAAGCAGCTTTTTAAATAAAAACTTGTTAGACATTACTCGCTACTAGCAAGTTATTAAAGAGTAAGGAATATTTTAAAGTATAATTTTCTGGAACATTAAAAATAATAGCTGGAGTCCTGTACAACTGTAAAATTCCGAAATGTTAAGCTACTTCTGTTGCTGACCGTACTGAAGATTCTATTAGTAAAGTAATATTTATTTATTGGTTTTAAAGTCACCTAAGTCGTACGTTACCTCAATATTTGATGGCATCATCATCTGCCTATTTTTTTTCCACACTATGTTAGAGCCGGCTTCCAGTCTCACCGGATGCAGCTGTATATCAGTATTTTAAATAAAACGACTGCCTATCTGACTTTTACAACCCAGTTAGCATTGCGTATATAACAATAATACTCCTAGGCAAATAACTTGAAACAAAATGGCGTCGTTCTGCGCAGGTTCCCTACTTGATTTGTATGGAAAGTTTAAAAAACGACTACTGCGCATGTTCAACTTATATGCCGCGTGGTATACCTCTTCGTAAGACTGGTTGTCAGAAGTTTCAGCTAAACGTGCTTTCCGAGACACGGAGGAAACTTAGTTCCATATCATGGGCGATCACTCATCATCATAAGCACAAGTTAACTTCCGACCAAACGTCACGCAAAATGAAAGACAATGACAAAAGAATATCATTCATTATTGGTTATTGCGTTAAACATAAAATCTTAAACTTACATATGAACATCTATTTATGAAAAACAAAACATATGAAATGGGTGAATTGCCCAAGCAAAAAAAATACACGGCAAACCTGAGAACGGTAGTGCAATGTGCTAATTTTTAATTTTATATATTTTTTCTCAACAGCGTAAGTACTTCTCTACCTTGACAAAAAGAATAATTGATTTCTACCCATTAATATACGAAAAAAAAAATTACAAAGTGTTATTCTATCATCACAGTGGCCTGTCCTGAACCCAATTCCGCTCATAAAATACCTTCCCCTGCAAATACATTCGTAATATGGATTTAAATCGATTTTGTAATCATTAAATTATAATACATTCGATCAAATAAAACTATTTTTGTTTGTTTATCTTCTTTCTCATGGATTTGACAGGCAGTTAACTTTTGTCTGGAAAAAAGTTATCATTTCAGAGGATAGTAAGTTTTAGTAGAATAGCCATGTCAACATTGCGTTGTTACGCCCCCCACACCTTTCCTCACTTCGGATCAGTCCGGCTCAAGCTCTCGGAGCGAACGCACCGGTCCCAACGTCTTGCGGTTTCCCGCCAAAAAAGTAAGTTTATCATTTCAGTGATATGAGGACAAAAATAATTTCATTTCGGTGGCTGTTATAAGTCGTGTTAGATTAGTATGCACAGTATATCATTTCGGTGGTAATTTTTATCATTTCGGTAGACACTTTTCATTTCAGTGGACTCTTAAAAATTCATCCTTAAATATATATGTAACTTTTGATGATATTTGATGTCCACTCACGCACAATGTTATAAAATAGGCTAAAGTTTTATTTGTCATTAAAAATATGTAGATAGCATTGAAATAAAAAAAATCCACCGAAATGACACATAAAAATCTCTTGTTGAAATTCACCCAAATATATTATAATAATAACACACAATGCACAAGAGCACGCCTGCAATCCCCAAGATTGGTAGTTGTGTGCCTAATAGTAACAGTACACCCACATTTCGCCAGATGCCTAATGTTTAAGTCTCATATAAAAGGGGTCAAGCCTATTGCTATCAACTTCTGGAAATCGGACCCATAACCTCATTTGCAACAGTAACACTTGCTGCCATAAACAAACGAGGCAATTATTAAGTTAAAGTTAGCCTATATTGACCCACTGCTGAGCAAAGGGCAGTCCTATCCAGACTGTATAACGTTACTCCGAAGTTCGAAATACCGAAGTTACAAATGTTACGATTCTGTGCAACGTCTCGCCAATTTTCAAGGAAGACTTCCAATTAAATAACATTATTAAACTGCATTATAATAATGATATAGTTGACAGCAAACATGAGTACAACTGGCAGCATGTACATCCCAGTAGGAACCTTTGATAATAACTTTATCTCTATCGGATTCTTCTTTGTCAGACGTATTAAGTCCTTTATTAATTTCGCTTCAGCTTCTCTTGAATCTGAAATTAATGTTAAAAATCGTACAAGTACTGTTAGGTCCTAAATGCATTCTTTACCCTAAGGGCTAGGTATAAAACATGTTTCAAGAACCCTGTCTGTTCTGAAAGGGGTGCATGAATACTATAAAATATTCACGAAAGTAAACATATGAATGAATTCATGATTTTTTGTACCAACATTTCCCTACAAACTAAAAAGTTTTTAAATCGTGACTAAACTATACTAAACTTTTTAAGCTTAGTATGTTCGATCGTCAATTATTGGTATATGACGTCACAACCCAAGAAGCGACCGGAACGTAGCCAACCGCGTCCTTGAGTTCCCATGAACGTTTTTTCATTTTAGTACTTTTTATAATTTTTTTATTTATCGTTTTTTTTTACTTAATGTCAAAGAAAGTATTCACAGAGTTTTTTTAAACATATTGAATAATACGGCTGCTTATTTTTTACGACTCGATAGAATCTGTTACACATTGAGTCATCATCATCTTCGGACTGCCCCTATACCAATGTATTTGGGGTCGGTGAACGTTTTCTTTTCTATTCTTCCCTGGCATCTCGCCAACTATGTTCGGTATGAATTGAAAAAAGATGCGTTGTAACTTGATTTGAAGGGATTCAAATCAAGTTTCGACGCATCTTTTTTGTATTTGTACGTAACTGATAAACCCAGATTTTGAGGTAGGCCCTGACAGAGAAAGATATGCCTGTGAGATACCTATGTGCATTTGAAAAACAATAAAAAGTTCTCACCAATTACTACCATTGTATTATAAAGTCGGGCCAACACTCTACGGAATTTGATCCCTTGATTATGAGCCATTTGTCCAGCAACGATTGGCAGCATCATTATTGATATGAAAGTCAGTGCAATAACAACTGTTCTTCTGTCTCCTTTCTGAAATATATTATAAATATTATTGAATTCGATTAGGCAAAATCCTCCCAGATTTCGATCTCGGAGGATTTTGCTTTACGTTAAAAGTTTTGGATAGTCATCTTGCAGAGATAGAAACTTGACTAAATCAAACTACTATTTATAGATCTCGGGCTAATATAAGAGTGATCTTGTTTAAGTTGTGTTGTTGTACCAGGCCTTTTTTTCTACATCTCACGATCACCTATGAAGCTGGCTTCTGCTTAACCAGACAATCTTGTGGATGCCTTGAGTATGACGCTTCTAGCCAGGGCGTAAAAACTTATAGACTAAATAAGAGCTCCCTATCCACAGTGGGTGCCCCCCTGTGAATATGTTTTATGTCGAAGTTCCTGTTGTGTTATATTCCTTTATTCATTACAAAAAAAGTCTTAATATTCTTACATTTGGCATGTTCTTGTTGCACAAATGGTTGGTCAGCAGTATGTAGTACGACGTAGACATTAGACATGAAAACACAAACTGAAACATAAGAACACGATTACAAACTGACTTCTGAAATTCAGGTACTCTCATCTATCTCTGAACTAGAAACAGTAACCAGTTTAATGGCAATAAATAATTTATGTCATTCCTACTCCAAAGCAATATTAGATACGTGTGTAAAAATCCAAGAGTCACATATTCTTTTCAACATTACGATTATTAATCGTAATGTTGAATTTCTATTTCACAGAGATATTTAAAGTCAAAATGTATTTAAAACAAAACTGGTGTTTCATGTTACTTGGTTTGATATAAGAAAATGAAGTTTACTGAGCAAGATAGGCATAGTTTTCACACATTTTAACGGTTTTTAGAAAACGCGGGAACACCTCATCTTATATTGCACGTTGACAGACGGCCTATTTTTTGACGTCGTCTTATTTTGCATTTTGACAGACAGGAGGATACATACATATTATAGATAAATTACACCCAGACACAGAACAAATGATCGTGCCCATCACACAAACATTTGTCCTGGGTGGGAATCGAACCCACGACCTCCGGCATAGCAGTTAGGGTCACTAACCACTAGACCAACAGGCCAGTCGGTATAATTATGGTTCAGAAAAATGACGTTAGAAAAATACTGACCTAACTGAGCTGTATAAAAGTTTGATGTAAATAATATTGGTCACCTAATGATGAAATATACCTGCTGTCCGAAGCATAGAGTAACTTTTTCACAGCAGTTTGCCAAATCCCGATACAGCTTAACCCATCCTTGAATCTGCTCCCTTGTGATATCACATTGCTCAAGCGAACTAATATTACATCCCTCTACTCTCTCCTGAGCGGCTGATATCGTTGATTTCAAGCATTTGACCAATTGAACCACTATCATGATAACAAAGAAAAATATGATTTTCTCTAATACTATTATATATCTAATTAAAGTTTGTGATATGAATCCGAAAATCACAACAAACATTAACTTATCTCCGCCCATTCCCAAGTAATTTATCAAAATTTGCGTAGATCTGTACAAAGAAAATACCACAAATAATACTGTAGAAGTCACGCTGAACCAGTATATTTTCTTGAGACCATGAATATACGAGAACTTGTCATCTCGAAAACATTCAAAGACATGACTGGTGGTTCCAACAAAACACATGAAGGCACGACTGTAACCGATACCGGCTACGACGGATGACAACGAGTTTATAAAAGATGCAGCAGAAAAACCAGCATGCATAAGTTTAATTTGATCACGTGCTGTTCCTCCTAACAAAAATGCTTCTTCATTAATAAGAATGAAACCGTGCAGGATAAAAATAACAAAAATTTGTAAAATGATAAAACACTTCTTAATTTTGTTATGACTATGATAATCCCTGTATATTCCTAAGCATTTTTCTATAAACAAGAAATAATTTATCCACTTTAACAGAGACATTTTTATGCTTAAGACGTTGGAGTATTAATGAATGATTTTTTTTTTAATGTTGGTAAGTGGTTTTCGAAACTAAGTAATCATCACCTCACAATTGTTGGTATAGGTATATAATCATAATCAGACATAACAACGATATACATGGCACCCAATTCGAAAGGAATACCTAAGTAATTTCAACGGTATTTAATTAAGTCTAAACTCAGAAGTTAAAGAATACACTAATGAAAATCTGAATTAAGGTTGATGTTCCAGGGTAGCCCGCGAAATTCAATTTTTCTTAAGTTTTTTGCAATTTGCAGGCCAGTGATAGGTTGTATGTTGATGAACATTTGATTCGCGGCTGTAAGACATTTATGTAGTTACAGAATTATAATCATCAAAATCATTAATACAACCCTCCGAGCTCATAAAGGTTCTGGAATGACTTTGACCTTGTAAAAAGTCATTTTTACACCTTTATGAGTTCGGCAATTTTCAAAAAACTTAAGAAAATTGGAATTTCGCGGGCTGGTTGGAGGATTCACCTTAACTAACATTATTAAACTGCAAAATAACAATGATATAGTTTGCAGCCAAGGATAATACAAATGGTAGTAAATACATTCCTGCAGGTAGGTTGGAAAACAATTTGATCTCGATTGGATTCTTCTTTATTAGACGAATAAGGTCCTTTTTTTTTTTTTTTTAATTATAAATGGGCTTGCTCTTGACTTCAATCTTGCCCAAAGGGCAGAGATGATGTCGACGATGGAACGAGCTTACCCAGTAGAAGCCTGTTTACTCGCGACTTAAACAGATTAGGGTTATATGAACTCGGAAAAACGGACGCAGGCAGGGAATTCCACTCCTTGGCTGTGCGCATAATAAAGGACCCAGCAAAGCGTTTCGTTCGAATGTGTGGAATGTCGACTAGGTATCGGTGATACCCTGCAGTACGTCTAGTCTCCCGATGGAAGAAGGGAGATGGTGGGATCAGCTCGTGGAGCTCTTGCGCACACTCTCCGGTCCTTTATCGATTTCGCATCAGCTGCATTCAAATCTGAAATATTAATTTACGAAATATCTTAAACACGTTTTGTTTATGCAGACTAGTACTAGACAGGTCATATTTCTTTCTAAATAAGGATACAGTTTATCATTATCATCATTTCAGCTGAAAGACGTCCACTGCTGGACATTACCCAAACCACACTGACCGGCCCGATGCGTCCCGTATCCAGCGGATCCCCGCGACCTTCACTAGGTCATAGGTCCACCTAGTGGGAGGACTTCCAACGAAACGTCTTTTATGTTTTGGTTCTACTTAATTTCTGACCAACATTCCCCAGATGTTGCCATCACACCTCTGATCTGTTCTAAATCTCTATACCACTCTCGGTAACCAACACAATGCCATCAGCGAATAGCATAAACCAGGGAGCCTCTTCCTGAAAGTCCAACGTAAGAGCGTCCATTATCACTAGGAAGAGTTAAGGGCTTAAAGTTTCTGTACTACAGACGTTTGCCGGTAGGGAAAAATAAACAAAATACAGTACAGAAATCAAACAGTTAACATTATAATTAACCGAAACGATCGATCGATACGATATTTGTTAAGTGACATTATCGTTAGAAAGATATCGGGACTATCCAAACAATCACCAATATAATATAATCATTATGTTAAAATGTCTAAATGTCCTTCTACAAAAAAAACTATTGCTTTATTGTATTTCTCTAGGTATACAACTAAAATGTGATAAATGTGTGTCCTATCTGAAACAATAAAATAACAATAAATAAATACATATAGCAAAAATGTTAATACAGAAGTATTTGAACCACTTGATATTATTTGAAAACGAGAAATAATTAAACGAGCCTCAGTTTTTTTAATTGGCCACAGGATCAAACTTCTAATTTTATAACTAAGCCACGGGAAAATTATATAGCCTCTAATATACTAATTCGTCTTCTTTACAACGCCCACTAAATATTCTATAGAAAGCATCAAGTGACGATCAACATTTATATTAACTTGTCCTTGTTATTTATACATAGGCACCTAATTTACTAACTCAGCCACGGAATTTATATCTCACCACCATTTGACATTTTACAGCTTCAACACAAAGCCCTCAAAAAAATATAAATGAAGCGACCGTAGTCAACATCATTTATTATAACTTCGCATGTAAAATAATACATCACATTCTTTTATCGTGAAAATAGCAACAGAAAGATTTGGCACGAGCGCGCGAGACGACAGCGACCGGCCATTTGCACCAATCAGAGAGCGCCATGAAATGTCAACTTTTGATACACTTTAGATTATTATATTTACGTTGAAAATACCTGTTAGTTACAGAAATGTTTTTATCATTGTCTAATTGACTAGTCACAGGCAGATTGTATGATTCGTTATTGTAAACTGAGGGAAATAGGTTAGGTTAGGTTAAAACTGTGACCAAACGTGCGCGAGCCGAGCGAGCGAAGCAAGCGGTGCCGCGGCAGCGGCCGGCGAGCGCTACTTCTGAGTTGCTTGCAGATATGTTTTCACAATTTATTGTCTAGTTTTCCGATAAAAATGAAGTTCTGAAGCGATTCTGTCGATAACTTTTGTAGCACAACATGTAAATAAAATCGATCTTTAGGACATTCGATACTCTAAACTTCAATATTTAGGTTTAAGTACTCTGAACTTCTATATTTGGAGTTTATACATACTATTAGTGGCTACAGTATAATATTTGATGACAATTTTAATTAAATTTTGATGCTCAGTTAATGTGGCATGAGTTATAATTTAAACGTACTGAGTTAATAAATTAGAAGCTAATTGAATATTTTTTTGATGCCATATATTAATATTTTAGAAGTTTACTGTTTGAATTCATGTTACAAATTTAGATGCTAAAAAATAATCACGATGCTGAGTTGTATTTAGAGTGGCTTTTAAAAAGATAACTTGTGGCTAAGATTGTATTATTTAGATGCTCGTTAATTGTGGCTGACTTAGTAATTTAGAAGGCAAGTTAGATTTTTAGATGCAAATAATGCTATTAAAAAGAAGCCGGTTTAATTAGCACCCTTTGAAAACATCTTAGGTATACACCGAAATTATTCAAGTGAGGGGAAGCTTAAGAAATATTTCATTATAACCCAAATATGTGTCCTGGGTACGCTGCATATAGCGGCTTTAGCAACTGAAGTGTATTTGCACAAATTAAACAATAGCTTAACAGTAATTCGTAGCTGCTTTGGTGTCATACTATGCTTAAATGATTTGGTATCCGTCGCTATTGGAATTTGTTACAGTGACGCCTTCAAATCTTATTACGAAAGCGTTAGCCGCGTCTCTGAATGGTTTCAAGACGAAAAGAAATTAAATTATAACCTCAAGAAATTATACTGGTTCAGCATAACATTCCTTTTAATTTTAATCAGTTTTTCAGCTTATAGATCTACTGTGGTTCCTAGAAGTTTGCCACAAACAGAGCAGTATGTTATTAATTTCGTTCTCATTTTCGTATCTCAAACCATTTTAAGAGTAACTATAGTTTTTCAGCAGCTGATGTTGTTTGTTGTTGTTCTGTTGGTCGTGAATTTATTCAAAAGCTTGATTTCGTTGGTATCAGCCGCTCAGGAGAGAGTAGGGAGATATGATATTAGTTCGGATGAGCAATGTGATATCACGAGGGAGCAGATACAAGAATTGGTTGAACTGTATCGAGATTTAGCGAATTGCTGCGACAAACTGACGCTATGCTTTGGACGACAGGTTTTACTATTTATTTACATTGACAAATATGACTATAAATATAGCTTGTTTTGTAGGAGTAACAGAATTCTTTTGTTTTAGTTTTATTATACGCTAATAATAACAGTATTGCACTATGTTTCATTGGCGTATCAAATGTGTTACTATAATCTATTAAATGTAAGTAAGTATTTGTTTTGCTTACTTTGTTTTTTATAGTAGATTAGCTGAAGGCAATACAATCACAGAATCCCGGTCTCATTTTGCTACAATAATATATTATATTAAAATGAGTTAATAGTCTTTCAACCAGTACTACCAAGGGGTGTCATAATATTACCCAATACTAATTAGATTGTGAAGTTCAGACAGGCAGTTGCTCCATGTGAAATACTAGTAATCAGCTGCAACCGAATAGACTGGTAGATAACCCCAACATATCTGGGAAACAGATTCAAGATCAAATACTGTTTTTATTGTAAATTACAGAACGGTGGTCCTGTTGACGCAAAAAAAATAGTTCTAGTCATGCTGGCTTACGGGCTATTGATGATGCTGCCAATTGCTGCCGGACAAATGCTTTGTAACCAAGGGATTAGATTCTACAGGATAGTGGTTCGACTGTATAATACAATTATCATAATTGGTAAGAAATAATACTTTATCCACATTTGACTTTTTTTGAGACACTCAACTTTTAGTGGTCGCAAGCGCGAATGCTGAGCATGAGGTCCAAGCAAAATGGTATTGGATTTTCTATCTGGAATTTCTCAATGGCAGCCGAGGAGCCTGGATTTGGTTGGTGGCAATAGGCTCGCCCCCTTTCACATGTGCCATAAACATAACTGGCTGAATGTTGGTGTACTATAGTAGGTACAATTCTTTAGTCCCCAAATCAGAGGGGACACGAGGGGACGCGGGGGGGGGGGGGGGGGGTCTACGAGGACAACATGCATGATGTTATGTTAGCATGTTAAATTAAGAGGAACTTTCTATTAAAGAAAAGCCTAAGTGATTGTGTTAGTGGTCTACATTAAAATCTTCTTACCTTAGTCCTATTTTACTTTGGGGCTAGGAGCTTCTCATTTTATTTAAATTCACCGTCGCCGTCGCCACGATATCTTTCACCACTTTTTAACCGACTTCCAAAAAGGGGAAGGTTCTCAATTCGAATGGTTTTATTTTCTGCAATATATTTCCACACACAATCCAATGAAAGTGGAAATTATGTTTTTCCTACTCCTCCTCTATTCTCTTTGAATGATTTCGTTGCGGGATCCTAGATAGTTATTTAATCGTTTCTCTTGGACTTCGTCAAATTTCATTGCCTCCGTGCTTTTCTGGTGATCGCCACTGTTCTTTCTTGAGAGTTTCTTTTAGAGGCTTTCAGGAGTTACAGTTATTTGGGAGTATTATTGCGGGCTTGTAAAAATAAAACCCACAATCCATCCAACCTTTCTGCGATCTAGCATATTTATAAGATTTCTGCTGAATATTTTAAAAGACTCGCATTTATTAATTTCAGAATCCAGTACAGCTGAAGCGAAATTATTGAAAGACTTCATACGTCTGATGAAGAAGAATCCGATAGAGATCAAGTTATTGTCTAATATTCCTGCTGGGATGTATTTAGTGCCTGTAATACTCACGATAGCTGTCAACTATGTCATTGTTATGATGCAGGTTAATCATTTTGTTTGAATTTAAATACGTGCCTACCAGCTTGGACGCACGGAGACCTTTAAAAAAACCAGTATAACCTGACCTTTTTTTTTGGGCGGTTGGGAAATCATCAAATAACCCCTTTCGCTCTGCCCAAGAGCAAAAATGGTATAACATTCCCGGTAGAAGTCATGTAACAAGCCCTCCTTTCAACAAGCATTTAATTATTTAAATTAGTCCAGACGAAAACTACAATTGATGTGTATTCTGTTCCACCTTGATAAATATGAAAAAAAAAGACTTCTTATAAATAAATTAAAATAAACTTAGTTACTTGAGTAAGTAGACGGGAATGTGTGAGAAGGCAATGCTCGCAACAACTCTCAGTTTTTTTTTAATAATGAATTGTATGTCAACGTCTTTTTTGTCAATTCTCATCTGATACTAACAAGCATTCCCACCATCATTAATATTAATTTTATTCCAAAATGTAATATTATTATGTTTTTATGCTTTTTCTATTTATATTTTTGCAATGTTTCTTTTCTTACTTGGTACCTACTATGCAAGATTTCTAAAAGTCACGTACGTGAATAAGTGAAAACCTACTTTGTTTGTTGAAGTAATTTGAACTAATGTACGTAAATAAGATATTGTTTAGAACTTCATTAAAATGTTAAAGTATATTCTTATTGTTTTATTTACAAACGTCTGTTATTAATGTATTACTTCGTCTTATAATTTTATTATGATATGGTGGAAATGGTGCAATGAAACTTAAATATTTGGTATCATAGACTACTGAGATATTTTTTTGTTTCAATTGGTCGATTATGGTGAAGGGGACAAGGAAGCTCGCGAAATTCGAATTTTCTTTCGTTTTTCGCAATTTCCCGGTCAGTGTCAAGTCGTATGTTAAATAAAACAAGATTCGCTTCAGTAGTAAATGTCTATTTCCTGTTTAAAATCACCAATACAATTATTCATAAAGGTCTCTATTGGTGATTTTTACCATTACTACACAGTAATTAGAATACAATTTTGTTACTGCCGCGAATCCTATTTTATTTAACTTGACCGCCAAATTGCAAGAACACGTAAGAAAATTCGAACTTCGCGGGCTACCTTGTCGTATCAACCTTAATACCAAAGTAACGATGGGTGGACTCTGTAAAAGATAGTAAGGTATGAAAGGAAGTGTGTGATGACATAACGAGTATTACAGAAATATTGAAGAAGATGACATGTTGCACCGACCCCAATTGAATTGGAAAGAGAACAATGATGATTATAAATTTAAATGAGATTATTATTTCCTAGTTCTATTCAAAGAAAAATTATGACATTGTGTTGGCAACACCGAGTGAAGCTACTGAAAATGGCGGGAACCACGCGCTCTTTTTCAGCAAGCGAAGACGCGGACGTTTATGCTGTGCTTACTTTCTCTTAATTATTAAAAAAGTTAATTAATGTTGATTATATGTATTTTTATAATTATTCTTAAGTAAAGTTATAAGTTTGTTTGGCATTACGAGCCAAAAATAATAGAATATCTGCAAATATTTAACAATTGTTTTCAGAACATGAAATTTTAGGAAATATTCTAAATTGAGTACCTGAAAAGACAAGGCTTTTGGCCAGTAGTGACACATTCAAGGCTATTAAAAAATAGGTAGTCTGTACATGGTGTGTCATATTACGATACTCATGATAAACGATAATATATTATGAAGGTGTTTAAAATTTGTCAAGGACTTTACTAGTGTGAGTCAGACGTTGTTAGTACTTCATTACTTTATTAAATTTCTCTAAACGCGATAATTCATTGTACTGATCCTTCCCCTCTGACTCCAGGCCACTTCCTAATTGGGAGACCACTGATGTCTGTTCCAACGAAGCCCATCACTGCTACTAGACCCAACAGATACCAGCTCCTAGAGAAGATAAGGCAGCACTTCTGGGAGAGACGGCGCAGGAAGTACATCTCTGAGCTGCAGCAGCGCACCAAGTGGCGCACTGGACAGCAAGGGCTCACCTGCGGTGACGTGGTGGTACTGAAGGAGGACCACTTACCGCCATTACAATGGCGGCTGGGGCGCGTGTCTCGCCTCTATCCAGGGGCCGACGTGTCAGCAGGGTAGCTGACGTCACTACTTCAAGGGGCATTATACGAAGGGCGATCATCATCATCATCATCATTTCAGCCAAAAGACGTCCACTGCTGAACATAGGCCTCCCCCAGGCGTCGCCACATTGACCGGTCCCGTGCGTCTCTCATTCAGCGGGTTCCTGCAACCTTGACCAGGTCATCGGTCCACCTAGTGGGAGGCCAACAACAGACGAAGACGAAGACGAAGAGCGATCAACAGACTATAATATCTTCTGCCAATTCACAGTCCAAAGATGACAAAGAAGCGGAGCGGGCCGCATCCAGGCTCCCTACATCGTCTACTTCTTGAAAGCTATGGCTTTCAACGCGCCGGAGGATGTTCACGCATCATACGCGTGAACGAGCAGCGGCGGGGAAGAGGGAGGAGAGGTCACAGCTGATCGGGTCGACGACCGCGCAACGCACTCTCGCATATATATAGCTTCGGACAGCGATACACGTACCGTGCTATTAAATTTGAATATTGTACATAACTGATTTTCTGTAAATATACATACTAAATTCAAGCGGAGTCATATTTTATTTAATTAGCAAACATTTTGGCGTAATATTGTAATATTACTTTTTCATCGTTGCCGAGGCACACATAACAAACAAAAATGTCTTCATTAAAGTGGTTCCAGAACTTGTTGTTTATAGAAAATGTCTTTGGCGTATACAGAAATTATTATGGCCAGAAGAAGATAAATAAATATTTTATTGTTTTCCAAGTTTTTGTAAACTCAACTATGAATGCCGCTTTCGTAAATCTTGAAATACAGTTCTTGTTGAACGAACGTTACAACCAAATGAATGTTATTTATGGCGTTTTATCTGCTTTAACTTAAATTACGTATTTGTCTTATGTTGTGGCTTCTTTTAGTTACAGTCGCACTTTCATGTCATATAATAAAAGTATTAGTCGAGTCTCGGAATATTTCAAAGATTATTTCATTTAAGAAAATTTATTGGCTAACCACTTCCTTCATTTTCTTATTATTCGCTTTTACAACATACAGATCCGTGGATATCATAATAACGATCTTTAAAAAAGAGCATGTACCGGATCCATATTTTATAATTCCTATTTTTTTATCGCAAGTTTTCATAAGAGTGACTATGGTTCTTCAGCACCTTATGTCGTACGTTATTATTATTATAATAGTTCAGCTGTCCAAAAGCTTAATTTCATTGATTTCCGCCGTTCAGAAAAGTCTAAGTAGTTATCATATTAGGTCAGATGAGCAATACAATGTCACAATGGAGCAAATTCAAGGATGGATTGAACTGTATCGGGAGTTATCAAACTGCTGTGTAAAAGTAACGCTTAGCTTCAGTCGCCAGGTAAGTATATGAAATTCAATAAATTATTATTTTTAGCATAAACCTTGTTAAAGTAAAATAAAACACAAAAACTTTTTTACAAAAAAAACAACTGACTTCAAAAACACCAAAAAGTTAAAAATAAACATCAGCAGAAAAATAAGCTTCTGAAGTCGGTGGCAAAAAAAAACGAAATGAAACAAACAAAATGTCATGTGTCAATCAGGAAATAGACATTTACTACTGCCGCGAATCTTGTTTTATTTAACATACGACTTGACACTGACCGGGAAATTGCGAAAAACGAAAGAAAATTCGAATTTCGCGAGCTTCCTTGTCCCCATAATCGAACAATTGAAACAAAAAAATATCTCAGTAGTCTATGATACCAAATATTTAAGTTTCATTGCACCATTTCCACCATCTTATTAAAATTATAAGACGAAGTAATACATTAATGGCAGACTAAGGTAAGGTATATAAGTATAACAGACGTTTGTAAATAAAACCATAAGAATATACTTTAACATTTTAATGAAGTAATAATACAATATTATAATTACCAACATTAGTTAAAATTACTTCAACAAACAAAGTAGGTTTTTACTTATTCACGTACGTGACTTTTAGAAATCTTGCATAGTACCAAGTAAGAAAAGAAACATTGCAAAAATATAAATAGAAAAAGCATAAAAAGATAATATTACATTTTGGATTAAAATTAATATTAAAGATGGTGGGATTGCTCGTTAGTATCAGATGAGAATTGACAAAAAAGACGTTGACATACAATTCATTATTAAAAATAAAAACTGAGAGTTGTTGCGAGCATTGCCTTCTCACACATATCCGTCTACTTACTCTAAGTAACTAAGTTTATTTTAATTTATTTATAAGAAGTCTTTTTTTTTCATATTTATCAAGGTGGAACTGAAGACACATCAGGTGTCAGTAGTTTTCGTCTGGACTAATTTAAAGAATTAAATGCTTGTTGAAAGGAGGGCTTGTTACATGGCTTCTACAGGGAATGTTATACCATTTTTGCTCTTGGGCAGAGCGAAAGGGGTTATTTGATGATTTCCCAACCGCCCAAAAAAAAAGGTCAGGTTATACTGTTTTTTTTTTAAAGGTCACCGTGCGTCCAAGCTGGTAGGCACGTATTTAAATTCAAACAAAATGATTAACCTGCATCATAACAATGACATAGTTGACAGCTATCGTTAGTATTACAGGCACTAAATACATCCCAGCAGGAATGTTAGACAATAACTTGATCTCTATCGGATTCTTCTTTATCAGACGTATGAAGTCTTTCAACAATTTCGCTTCAGCTGTACTGGATTCTGAAATTAATAGATGCGAGTCTTTTAAAATATTCAGCAGAAATCTTATAAATATGCTAGATCGCAGAAAGGTTGGATGGATTGTGGGTTTTATTTTTACAAGCCCGCAATAATACTCCCAAATAACTGTAACTCCTGAAAGCCTCTAAAAGAAACTCTCAAGAAGGAACAGTGGTGAAAACCAGAAAAGCTCGGAGGCAATGAAATTTGACGAAGTCCAAGAGAAACGATTAAATAACTATCTAGGATCCCGCAACGAAATAATTCAAAGAGAATAGAGGAGGAGTAGGAGAAACATAATTTCCACTTTCATTGGATTGTGTGTGGAAATACTTATATTGCAGAAAATAAAACCATTCGAATTGAGACCCTTCCCGGAAGTCGGTTAAAAAGTGGTGAAAGATATCGTGACGACGGTGAATTTAAATAAAATGAGAAGCTCCTAGCCCCAAAGTAAAATAGGACTAAGGTAAGAAGATTTTAATGTAGACCACTAACACAATCATTTAGGCTTTTCTTTAATAGAAAGTTCCTCTTAAATTAACATGCTAACATAACATCATGCATGTTGTCCTCGTAGACCTTAACCCTCTGATTTGGGGACTAAAGAATTGTACCTACTATAGTACACCAACATTCAACCAGTTATGTTTATGTCCCATTTAAAAGGGGGCGAGCCTATTGCCACCAACCAAATCCAGGCTCCTCGGCTGCCATTGAGAAATTCCAGATAGAAAATCCATTACCATTTTGCTTGGACCTCCTCAGCAGTCGAGTCCACTAAAAGTCGAGTGTCTCAAAAAAGCAAAATATCAAGTCGACAAAGTAATATTTCTTACCAATTATGATAATTGTATTATACAGTCGAACCACTATCCTGTAGAACCTAATCCCTTGGTTACAAAGCATTTGCCCAGCAGCTATTGGCAGCATCATCAATAGCCCGTAAGCCAGCATGACTAGAACTATTTTTTTTGCGTCAACTGGACCACCGTTCTGTAATTTACAATAAAAATCAGTATTTGATCTTGAATCTGTTTCCCAGATATGTTGTGGTTGGCTGCCAGTCTATTCGGGTGCAGCTGATTACTAGTATTTTACATGGAGCAACTGCCTGTCTGAACTTTACAATCTAATTAGTATTGGGTAATATTATGATACCCCTTGGTAAGACAGGTTGAAATACTTAGGTGAATGTTTTAATTGGCAACATACAAGAGAAAGGCAAGGTTTAACTTTCAGATCATAGAATTATTAAAAACGAGATAGTGATTCTATGATTGAATTCTTCTCCTAATCTACTATAAAAAACAAAGTAAGAAAAACAAATAGGTACTTACATTTAATAGATTGTAGTAACACATTTGATACGCCAATGAAACATAGTGCAATACTGTTATTATTAGCGTATAATAAAACTAAAACAAAAGAATTCTGTTACTTCTATTAAACAAGCTATATTTATAGTTATATTTGTCAATTTAAATAAATAGTAAAACCTGTCGTCCAAAGCATAGCGTCAGTTTGTCGCAGCAATTCGCTAAATCTTGATACAGTTCAACCAATTCTTGTATCCGCTCTTTTGTGATATCACAATGCTCATCCGGACTAATATTATATCTCCCTACTCTCTCCTGAGCGGCTGATACCAACGAAATCAAGCATTTGAACAAATTCACGACCATCAGAACAACAACAAACAACACCAGCTGCTGAAAAACTATAGTTACTCTTAAAATGGTTTGAGATACGAAAATGATAACGAAATTAATAACATACTGCTCTGTTTGTGGCAAACTTCTAGGAACCACAGTAGATCTATAAGCTGAAAACCCAATTAAAATTAAAAGGAATGTTATGCTGAACCAGTATAATTTCTTGAGGTTATAATTTAATTTCTTATCGTCTTGAAACCATTCAGAGACGCGGCTAACGCTTTCGTAATAAGATTTGAAGGCGTCACTGTAATAGGTTCCAATAGCGACGGATACCAAATCATTTAAGCATATTATGACACCAAAGCAACCACGAATTACTGTTATGCTATTATTTTCACTTCCTTTAAACAGCAAATACACTTCAGTTGCTAAAGCCGCTATATGCAGCGTACCCAGGACACATATTTGGGTTATAATGAAATATTTCTTATCCTTCCTCTCACTTGAATAATTTCGGTGTATACCTAAGATATTTTCAACTAATATCAACTGGTTCAAAAACTTCTGTATTAACATTTTTGCTATAATATGTATTTATTTATTGAAATTTTATTGTATCAGACAGGACACACATTTATCACATTTTAGTTGTATACCTAGAGAAATACAATACTGCAATAGTTTTTTTTTATAGAAGGTCATTTAGAAATTTTAACATAATAGTTATATTATTGGTGATTGTTTGGATAGTCCCGATATCTTTCTAACGATAATGTCATTTATCAAATATCGTATCGATCGATCGTTTCGGTTAATTATAATGTTAAGGGTATTACATCGCTCGATGACTTTGACTATTTGATTTAGTTTTTCGATGCCCTTTTATAGTAAGTTTGTTTTTAGGTTAGTTTAGTTTATATATTTAGTATAGTATTACATTAATAATAAATAAATATGTTATAATATTCTCATAAGAAAAAAATGTTGATAAATATAGGTAATATTTGATTTCTGTACTGTATTTTGTTTGTCGGCGCTTCCGCTTTTCTAGACTGTCAATTGACATCCTGTACAAATTTAATTCCAAAAAACGAACACCGAGCGCTGGTGTGGCGGCCATCTTGTAAAAAACGATCAGTTCACTTTGGAGCGTGGTCGAGTGCGCACGCAACCACGTGCTCGGTGGACGTTATATTTTAGTCTAAGTGTACTTTAGCTTAGATAGTTATTTTGTGAGACATTTGGTTCAATTATTGAGAATTATAAGTGCAGTGATTGTGACAATTGTGATTTTATTGAAATACCGCCTCCATACCTGATAATCCACGCCTACCTGAACATGGACAATACACTTGCTGAAGGTCGAAAGACTACATCAGAAGTGCGATGTAACTTTAACGCCCACATAGTCTAAACAAAAACTTTATGGCTATTGTGCAAGCAATGAAGACACCTTTTGCGAGTACGTCGTAAGTCGGCACCTCCGTCGCTGGTCGTCCTCCGCTGGGCCTCCTCCGGGTAACCGGGGGTCTCACCTGGCGGGGATGGACCGCCGGGGTGCTGTGAAGACAGCAGCGCCATGCAACCGGCGCTGTGGCGCGCCTACAGGGGACGCAGCGAATTCCACGAGACTCATGGGAGAAGTTTCGTCATGGCTGTCGTCCATATTTTGTCCTGGGATGAAATGAAGCGATTTTAAGGAGCTGTTTATAGTCTGGAGTGCCCCGTATGGTGATGACGATCGCGAAGACCCTGATGCGACATCAGAACCGGGATTCACTCGAGCTGAAGAAAATACGAAGAATGGTGCGATGACGTCACGGTGCGCTGAGAATTTACTTTGGCAGCGGCGGCGGGACGCGGCTTGGCGGCGCGTGGTTGGCAGCGCGGCGGCGCGGCAGGCTGACCAAGCAGTGCCTGCAGCCTGCAGCAGAGGCAAATAGCGAGCGACGTGTTAAAGTTTGCTATGTGAGCAATCCCAGCGAAGAGACTTTGGCTGCTGGTTCTGACAATCTCTCGGCCTCAGAAGACGACTCCATTATGGTTGTAGAACGGGCTCAAGTACACCGAAGTAAGTAGTCTTAAGTAGAGTTACGTGTTGTCTATTTTAGTGTCGTAGCGTAAAGCTGGTTGAAGGGGCCTTGTACGCCCGGGCCACGCTTTGGGTATTGTTAAAGGTGGTTGAAGGGGCCTCGTACGCCCGGGCCACGCTTTGGGTATTGTTAAAGGTGGTTGAAGGGGCCTCGTACGCCCGGGCCACGCTTTGGGTATTGTTAAAGCTGGTTGAAGGGGCCTCGTACGCCCGGGTCACGCTTTGGGTATTGGTAAAGCTGGTTGAAGGGGCCTTGTACGCCCGGGCCACGCTTTGGGTATTGGTAAAGCTGGTTGAAGGGGCCTCGTACGCCCGGGCCACGCTTTGGGTATTGGTAAAGCTGGTTGAAGGGGCCTTGTACGCCCGGGCCACGCTTTGGGTATTGGTAAAGCTGGTTGAAGGGGCCTCGTACGCCCGGGCCACGCTTTAGGTATTGACAAACCTGGTTGAAAGGGCCTCGCACGCCCGGGCCACGCTACTCAAGAAAGAAGGAGAAGCCTAGCAAGCCTGGTTAATGTTGCGGCATTGCTATTGGTCAGGAAAAGCCGAGCTTATGTTAACGTGTACTCTTTTCTGTTCATCGGACCGTCGGGAGGAGTAACGTCGCATGGTCGCAAGCTATGGATGCGCGACACCACACGCACGAGGTCGTGCGATTGTCAGAATTGGCCGTGTCGGCGCTTCCGCTTTTCTAGACTGTCAATTGACATCCTGTACAAATTTAATTCCAAAAAACGAACACCGAGCGCTGGTGTGGCGGCCATCTTGTAAAAAACGATCAGTTCACTTTGGAGCGTGGTCGAGTGCGCACGCAACCACGTGCTCGGTGGACGTTATATTTTAGTCTAAGTGTACTTTAGCTTAGATAGTTATTTTGTGAGACATTTGGTTCAATTATTGAGAATTATAAGTGCAGTGATTGTGACAATTGTGATTTTATTGAAATACCGCCTCCATACCTGATAATCCACGCCTACCTGAACATGGACAATACACTTGCTGAAGGTCGAAAGACTACATGTTTATTTTTCTCTACCAACAAACGTCTGTAGTACAGAAACAGACACAATGAATCTATGGGTTCCGTTTTTTTGCCATTTGGCTACGTAATCCTAAAATGGTTTTTTTCCAATGTTTTTGGTACAATGGTTCGTATAAACGTGTTTCAAAATGAAAGAAAATTACTCAAAATCACACGTTTATTTAAAATACCTACTTATTACATTAAACAGTTCAATAAATGTTTAGCAACTATATAAAATTAAATAATATGATTAAACTGCAACATAACAATAACATAGTTGACAGTAAATGTGAGTAAAACTGGCAGGATGTACATCCCAGCAGGAATTTTGGGCGATAACTTGATCTCTAACGGATTTTTCTTTATCAGACGTATAAACTCTTTCATCAATTTCATCTCAGTTTCACTTGAATCTGAAACCAACATTTTATTCATTAATTTTTATTTTTATTTCTATGGAATTATTAGTGTCAGGCCTGTTATTGATGGGCAAGGCAGAGGTGTACCTGGGCCCGCAAGGGCTGACACCCGTCGGGGCTGCGGATTATCGAAAGGCATAACGCGGCCTCGGCACAAGGTCGAAGAAGGAACATGGGTTGGTTTTTAGTCAGTAGAAGTCTGACACTCCCTTCCACTCAAAAAAAAAAAAACAAAAAGGCAGAGGTGTAGGTACCTGAAAGTACACCCTAAGTGCTTAGCCACACTGGCAGCGCGGAGTCGACCGCGGCTTCATTTCAAAATATGAAGGTAGTTCGAGCATTAAACACAATGCATGAAAGATAGCGAGACCAATTTTTATTTCAATTTTATGTATTGACGATGTTTCGACATCCATAGTACAGGTCGTGCTTGAAAGCACATAATTCTTCAAAATTTAATTGTGAAGACGCCATCACAACAACGCGCGCGTTCAGCTCGAACTAGTTTGAGATACCCGCTCCCGCGCCGGTTGTTGCTTACCGCCCGCGCACTCACTGCGACCACTTGTATGAACGAGCTATGGCGCGAGTTGCCCGCGTGCTCACCGCGGAACATAGCCCGCGCCGCGCCCGCCCCGCGCCCTCGTTTGCAGTCTGGCCTCACACCAAGAGTTATGTTTCAAGTCGTTTGACGTAATAGTGGGTAAACTTATTGCCATCATCATCACCATTCTCTTGCCCTTATCCCAATTCATCTGGGTCTGTGCAGCATGTCTTCCTCTTCCATACCTCTCTGTTTTCGTCATCTTATGAGACACCTCCTTCCTTACTTTATCATTCTTAACACAGTCCATTCAAAGTTCATTCATCAAAAAGTTCATTTTGACGGCACGGTTGGTGCAGTGGCTCAAGCAATGGACTGCTGCGCTGCGTGTCGCGGGTTCGATCCCCGCACGGAACAAATATTTGTATGACCTACAGATAGTTGTTCCGGGTCTGGGTATTTGTGCATGTGAGTTTAAATGTTTGTGAACGCACCCACGATACAGGAGAAATTCCTATTGAGGTCAACGTTTAAAAAAAGTTTCTTTGGTCTTCGTCTACTCTAATACCCATCCATACCCACACACTAATATTCAAACTTATTGCATCAATGAGACACAAATCTAGACTCCGTGGCTGCTACTAAAAAATCCTGATGGAATTACCCAATAACACTTTGCCCGACCGGTATACGAGTAAAGGAAGACCAAAGAAACGATGGATGGACTGTGTTAAGAATGATATGGTAAGAAAGGAGGTGTCTCGTGAGATGACGAAAAACAGAGAGGTATGGAAGAGGAAGACATGCTGCGCCGACGCCAAATGAATTGGGATAAGGGCAAGAAAATGGTGATGACTTTGCCCGACCCTATAATCAAACCCAAAAACTCATGCTGACCACCTTCATTATATAAGTTCTTACCAGTAACCATGTTATTGTAAATGCGAACCAGCAGCCGGTGGAACCTGACTCCTTGGTTTCGCAATGATTGTGCAGCAACTACTGGCATCATCATCATTGAAGTATATGTAATCAGCACCATTAAAAACCGATTATTCTCAGTGTAATCATTAATTTTCTGTAATTCATAAAATTTAATTAATATTTTAAATGGAAAACACCGCGAGGGAAAAAAATGGCATCTCTTTGAAACAAAAAATCTACCAACCCGCACTGGGCAGGCGTGGTGAATTATAGCTCATCCCTCTTCTAGAGAGGAGGTCTGAGTTCCTGCAGTGGGAACATTATAGGCTGATGATGATGATGAGTTACCAAACAGGGAAAGGAAATACTTACATTGATAATGGGAATAATGGATTGTGGAGGAAAGAAAAAAAGAAAGAAACATATTTATGAAGCAGCTTTGCAATTTGGGGGAGGCCTATGGCCCAGTAGTGTATGTCTTTCTGATGTAATGATTATGATTTATCGGATTTATTAACATAATCTATTTAAATAAAAATAAAACCGTTTAAAAAGAGAAGTCCTGACTGACTGTGACTGAGTGACTGACTCATGAACGCCCAGCCCAAACCCTTAGACCTAGAAAGCTGAAATTTTGCACAGAGGTTCCCTTTATAATGTAGACAAGGAATAAGAAAGGAGTTATCGAAATTCAACCCCTAAGGGAGTCAAATAGGGGATGAAAGTTTGTATGAAAAATCGTCATTTTCACGCGGGCGAAGCCACTGGCAAAAGCTAGTATGATATGTAATACAACACAACTTACATGTGATGCATTCAAATATACCATGTTGTACACCATCACAATGAAGTTTGATGTTGATATCGCCAACGTTAAGAAAAACTGTAAAAAAAAAATGGTCTACCTTTTTTCGCAGAATTTTTTATACCCGAATTTTGTTATACATAACAGTGGATGGCAGAAACTTCATTTCGCAGAAAATCATTTGGCATACACTCATTTACCATAAATTCAAAACGCATAATTTTGTAAGTCAGAATCATCTTTGAGCATAAACTTCATTTCCAGAACCAACATTTCGCCGAAAATTCATAATCAGAATCGTCTTTTGGCACGCATTTCATTTCATACATACGTGTAACATGCAATAATAATAATAATTATTATTATTAATTATTATTATCAGCTCACCCCGGCTAAAATTTCTAGCTGAGAACATTAAATGTATGTCAAAAATAATAATAATTATTATTATTAATAATAATAATGACGTCACTCATACATGCAACGCATGTACTCCATGACGCGCGCTCGCTGCGCTCGCATATTAAATAACACTAATATCTTCTGTCCCCGAAGTGCCGGGCCTCCGCCGGCCTCCTTAGTCGGCCTACGGCCCGGTGCCCATGCCGCCCATAAAGGATACTTTCGCGACACGGTCGTTATACCTTATAAAAATCTACCAACTAAAATTCTGCCATCTTAAAAGTATGCTATTGAAAATTCGGCTACTTAAACATTCTGCGAAATGAGTATTCTATTAAATAATTTATTGTTCTGCCATAAACACATTCGTTCAAAGAAGAATATGCCAAGTGTGTTATGCCAAATAAATTTCGGAGCATCAAGTTTCTGCCAGATAGATGGTACCACAGATGACAGAAACAACAGGAGATATGCCCTTTAGCCGAAAATGTATGGGGACCTGTGTCGTCAGTTCACACACCCAGAGCAGTAAAAACAATAGATATACGCATTCGCAAACACATCCGCATTTCTTAAAACATTACGTACTACACAATCAATTATAAACCTTATCCCTTCAGTCACAGCGTGTATTTACCATGCACCGCACAATTTACTTAATACATTTTGTTTTACTTCGACGCTAGTGATTGACTAAATCGAAAAGTTATCGATTCTTCTATTTATTATTATATTGTAATAAAGTTCTTTTGGGGTCCTGAAAATAATATATTATAAATAAAAAACAATATGTCCAGAAATAATTTAAAATAAAAAAGTCATTTATTCAAAACAGGTTGATTAAAAAAAAAAATATTGATTTGTGTCTGTAGTAAATCGTAATATTAGCTTACACCACAGATGTGTTGCAACAGATTTTGACGTTCGAAAAGTGCTGATTATAAGCAGCACTTTTGTCTGTTAGTTTAGATGAACCAGACTCAATACAATAAGTAAGTTAATATTACTACTAATTTGTTGGAAACCAGTTTGGATCCTTGCCTGTCGCATTTATCCATTTTTCTTTTATTTTTGGATCCTTCGGATAGCTAAAAATTAATAATAAAAGCAAGATGCAATGAAAGAAGAATCATGCACGAGTACACACGGCTACACATCAAGCTATGGGAACATTTTCACTGGCCTGTTGGTCTAGTGGTTAGTGACCCTAACTGCTATGCCGGAGGTCGTGGGTTCGATTCCCACCCAGGACAAAGGTTTGTGTGATGAGCACGATCATTTGTTCTGTGTCTGGGTGTAATTTATCTATAATATGTATGTATTTAGAAATATATAAGTATGTTTATCAGTTGTCTAGTACCCATAACACAAGCTCTGCTTAGCTTGGGACTAGATGGCGTTGTGTGATAGTTGTGGAATATATTATTATTATTTTCAGTTTACAGTGACCGCGCATTGTACGACGAAAATCCTATACAATGCGAGATCAGCATATACTTTTATATTTTATTAGTAAATACATAGTACAGAATATTGGTTTTTCTTATCTCCATTTACGGCAACGCTCAGTAACGCCATAAAATACGCCTTATACTGCAGTAACAATTGTGTAGAGTAATTAATTGTATATTGCATAATATGTATAATCATTCGTACGTATACGCAGAATCATCGTATAAAATATCGACAACTACAAACATCACAATTAGACATCAGACATAGCTCACAAAGACTGACAGCAGCAGCTTTTCGAAAATATTGTGTGAGTGAGAGCATCAGTAAAACACCTATCCATTGCGCTATTAGATCAGCCGATTCACTGGTCGATTTGTACTAAACAAGCAATGGTTTTTGTTCCTAATGAAAACAATTGATTTGGTTTTTCATCATGTTTCTCGTACCACGAAGTAATGTTTTAATGAATTTAATATGAAAAACATTATTTTTGTAGTACTTACGTGTGAAATGAGATACCATCTTTCGTGTAATTCAAAATACAGCTATTATTTTTACAAACATTCACTGAACAACGCGGCATTTTGTAAAAAATCACGAGCAGTGAAGACGTCGCAAGTTGACATTCGACTTATTATTGAAAGTGGCATAAGGCCCCGTCGTGGCCACATGAGTTCGCATGTACCACGCCTCCTTGCCATATCTCCTGTTGTTTCTGTCATCTGTGGATGGTACCCAAAAAAATGATGTTATTCAAGCAGAAAAAGGTTTATAGTTTTATACAGGCAGTTAGTTTCAATACTGAATACAAATACTTACCGGTCGTCCAAAGCATAGCGTCACTTTTTCGCAGCAGTTTGACAAATATCGAAACAGTTCAACCCAACCTAGAATCTGCTCCCTTGTGATATCATATTGCTCATCTGAACTAATATCACACTCCTCAACTCTCTCCTGAACGGCTGATAACAACGAATTCAGGCTTTTGAACAAATAAACCACAATCATAATAAAAGTAAACAACATGTAGTACTGAAGTAGAACAGAAATTCGTAAAATAGCATGTGCCATTATAACGGGTATCAAAAATGACGGATCGGATTTTGGCAATTTTAAATACACCTCCATCACTCTGAAGATACACAAAGCAAGCATGGCTAAAATAAAAGTTAACATGAACCGGTAAAGTTTCTTAAGAGAACTAAATAATTTCTTGTCATCTTTAAAAAACTCGGAGAGTTGACTGACGCTTTCAATATATGACATGAAGTCGCGGCTGTAGTAGGTACCACATAAGATATACGGCAAATACATTAAAAAATCTGATACAGAAAAATAAGTATAAATATAACTTAATTCTTTAGAAACACTTCCTCCGAAGAACCATAAGTGTTCACGAAACAATACAATAACAACAAACATAGTCTGGATAAATATTTGGGAGACGATACAATATTTCCTAATCTTGTTCTGGATACAGTAATTCCTGTATATGCCAAGGAGATTCTCCAGAAATAATAAGTGGTTTAGGCTCTTAATTAGGAACATTTTGCTTGTTGCTCGGCGATGGTATTAAAGCAATAGCCAGGTTTTTTTTTGTCAACGTTTTTCATTAAGAAATCAACTAAACTAATTGTCTGTATCTATTTTGAATGAGCATCATTATCAAATTATATTTTCGATCAATGTAACTACCTGCTTTTCATGTGGGTGTTTGGTAATGTATCAATCAATTATATTAAATTGGGTTGGAAATGATACTAAAACAATGCTGTCATTATTTATATAATTTTAATACTATTAAGCACACGACGTGCACAATTATAATTGGTGCTATTAGTGAATCAAGTGACAACCAATTTTTTTATCGAGGTGGGCAAGCTCTTTGAAAGAGTAATTGCAAACCGCCTCGCCGAGCACCTTGAGGGCATGGGTCCGGATCTTGCGGATCACCAGGTCGGTTTCCGCAAGAGGCGCTCGACGGTGGACGCCATCATGCGCGTGAGAGCCCTCACGACGGGGGATGCGGTCTCTCAGGGCGGTGTGGTCTTGGCGGTGTCTCTCGACATCGCCAATGCCTTCAACACCATGCCCTGGAGCTGCATCAGGGAGGCACTCCGGTATGACCGGGTGCCGGCCTACCTTCGTCGTGTAGTCGGGGACTACTTGACAGACAGGGCTGTCATCTACCCTGGTCAAAACGGAGAATGGAACCGGCAAGAGATGTCGTGCGGTGTTCCGCAGGGTTCGGTTCTGGGGCCGCCCCTGTGGAACATCGGTTACGACTGGGTGCTGCGTGCCGACCTCCCTGACGGCGTCAGCGTCGTCTGCTACGCGGACGATACGCTGGTGTTGGCACGGGGGGAGTCGCACGAGGCGGCGGCCGCGAACATGACACGCGGGGTTGCGATAGTCGTTAAGAGGATCCGGCAGCTGGGTCTCGAGGTGGCACTTCACAAGTCGGAGGCCATGGGCTTCCATGGACGTGGGAATGTGCTACCGTCGGGATCCCAGCTAATGGTGGGAGGGGTTCCCATCGGCGTCGAGTGTACTTTGAAGTACCTAGGACTCGTCCTCGACAGCCGGTGGAACTTCGTGGAGCATTTCCGACGTTTGGCTCCCAGACTGGAGCGGGCTGCGGCTGCCTTTAGGTGGCTCTTGCCCAATCTAGGGGGGGCCAAACGCCTCCTGCCGGAGGCTCTATGCCGGGGTCGTGCGGTCCATGGCCCTTTACGGGGCCCCGGTGTGGGCGCGTGCTTTGTCGAAGCGGGCCGCCCACTACCTGAACGCGCCCCAAAAGGTGCTGGCCGTAAGGCTAGTCCGTGGGTACCGCACGATCTCCCGCGAGGCGGCGAACCTCCTTGCCGGATTGCCACCATGGGATCTGGAGGCGATAGTCCTCGCGCGCCTGCATGAATGGCGCGTGGAGGTGCTACACGGAGGGGTCACTCCGTTGCCGCGGCAAATTGCCGCTCTGCGGACGGACCTCCGGTGCGATCTCATGGCGGCATGGAGACAGGCGACTGTCGCAACCCAGCGCAGGGCACGCCACGATAGTGGCGGTAAGTCCCCTCTTTGAGGATTAGCTGGAGAGGTGCCACGGCGCCCTCGCCTACCGTCTGACGCAGGTCCTCCCCGGACACGGGTGTTTTGGGAGGTACCTGTATGTACCGAATCAGGCGGGAGGAAACGCCCGGATGCTTCCACTGCGAGGATCGAGCGGAGGTCACGGTGGAGCACACTGTGGAGGCGTGCCCTGCTTGGGCAGAGCCCCGCCGTGTTCTTGTAGCGGCGACCTCTCGCGTCCGGCCCTGGTGCAAGCCATGGTCCGGGGCGAAGAGGAATGGGACGCCGTCGCCTCCTTCTGCGAAGCAGTGATGCTAGCGAAGGAGGTGGCGGAACGAGAGAGGGAGACAACTTCTCAACGTCCCAGCCGCCGCGGAAGGCGCTCCGGGCGTCGGGGGTCACGCGATGACCTAAGCCACCGTAGACGCGGGCCTGTGGACGGTGAGTAACGGGCTAGCTCGCCGTCCGGCCGTCGTCATGACGGCAACAGACCGTGTCGGCGTCGCGTACGTGTTCCACGCGTGCCTCAAAGAGATGTCAGCAATATGGAAGGGGCCCGCAAGGGCCGACGCCTGTCGGGGCTATGGATTATCGAAAGGTTAACGCGGCTCCGACACAAGGGCGAAGAAGGAACATGGGTTTGGTTTTAGTCAGTAGAAGTCTGACACTCCCCTTCGCTCGGGGGGGGGGGGGTATTCGATGATTTTCCACCCACCAAAAAAAAAAAAAAGGCTTGTTACATGACTTCTACCAGGAATGATAGACCATTTTTGCTCTTGGGCAGAGCGAAAGGGGTTAATTGATGATTTCCGAACCGCCCAAAAAAAAGGTCAGGTTATACTGGTTTTTTTTAAAGGCCACCGTGCGTCCAAGCTGGTAGGCACGTATTTAAATTCAAACAAAATGATTAACCTGCATCATAACAATGACATAGTTGACAGCTATCGTGAGTATTACAGGCACTAAATACATCTCAGCAGGAATGTTAGACAATAACTTGATCTCTATCGGATTCTTCTTTATCAGACGTATGAAGTCTTTCAACAATTTCACTTCAGCTGTACTGGATTCTGAAATTAAAAGAGCGAGTCTTTAAAAATATTTAGTAAAAATCTTATAAAATATTATGCTCGTTTGCTGAAAAAATGAATGGGTTGTGGGTTTTATTTTGGCAAGCCCGCCGTACTACTCCCAAATTACTGTAACTCATGAAAGCCAAAAAATAACAAAAAAAAGGAAATGCTTTTTTTTGTATTCTCTTAATTAATTTTTTAATGTGCCTAATATTTTTTAATAATTTGATTTCACATGTACATAATTATGGACAATAAAAAAAATGGAATAAATGCAATAAATGGGATTATTATTTTTATTATTAAAAAAACTCAAGAGAGAACAGTTCTGACCACCAGAAAAGCATCGCGGACAACGAAGTTCGATGAAGTCAGTTCACAAAAGTTCGTTAACATTCAGCCAGGTAAGTTTTCTGTCCCATGCAAAAGGGGGCGAGCCAATTGATACCAACCTCAAATCCAGGCTCCGAGGCTGCTATTCAGAAATGCCAGATATAAAACTTAATACCATTTCACTAGGACCTCATTCTCAGCATTCGCGTTTGCGACCACTAAAAATCTAGTGTCTCAAAAAAGCAAAATATCAAGTCGACAAAGTAATATTTCTTACCAATTATAACAAATAATTAAAAGTAAAAGAAAGTAAAGTAATATTATAATTATACAGTCGAACCACTATCCTGTGGAACCTAATCCCTTGGTTACAAAGCATTTGTCCGGCAGCAATTGGCAGCATCATCAATAGCCCGTAAGCCAGCATGACTAAAACAATTTTTTTTGCGTCAACTGGACCACCGTTCTGTATTTACATTAAAAATCAGTATTTGCTCTTGACACTACCTATGCTCTGTTTCCCAGATATGTTGGGATTGGCAGTCTAACCGGGTGCAGCTGATTACTAGTAAGTACATAGAGCAACTGCCTTTCGGTCAGACAGCCAGTTGCAGTTGCGTTCACAATCTAATTAGTATTGGGTAATATTATGATACCCCTTGGTGAAACAGGTTGAAAGAGTTAGGTAAACGTTTTAATTGGCAAGACAAGAAGAAGAAGACAAGGAGAAGGTTTAACAAGAGAAAGGCAAGGTTTAACTTTCAGATCATAGAATTAATAAAAACGAGATAGTGATTCTATGATTGAATTCTTCTCCTAATCTACTATAAAAAGAAAGTAAGAAAAACAAATAGGTTGTAGTAACACATTTGATACGCCAATGAAACATAGTGCAATACTGTTATTATTAGCGTATAATAAAACTAAAACAAAAGAATTCTGTTACTTCTATAAAACAAGCTATATTTATAGTTATATTTGTCAATTTAAATAAATAGTAAAACCTGTCGTCCAAAGCATAGCGTCAGTTTGTCGCAACAATTCGCTAAATCTCGATACAGTTCAACCAATTCTTGTATCCGCTCTCTTGTGATATCACAATGCTCATCCGGACTAATATTATATCTCCCTACTCTCTCCTGAGCGGCTGATACCAACGAAATCAAGCATTTGAACAAATTCACGACCAACAGAACAACAACAAACAACACCAGCTGCTGAAAAACTATAGTTACTCTTAAAATGGTTTGAGATACGAAAATGAGAACGAAATTAATAACATACTGCTCTGTTTGTGGCAAACTTCTAGGAACCACAGTAGATCTATAAGCTGAAAAACTGATTAAAATTAAAAGGAATGTTATGCTGAACCAGTATAATTTCTTGAGGTTATAATTTAATTTCTTATCGTCTTGAAACCATTCAGAGACGCGGCTTACGCTTTCGTAATAAGATTTGAAGGCGTCACTGTAAGAGATTCCAATAGCGACGGATACCAAATCATTTAAGCATATTATGACACCAAAGCAGCCACGAATTACTGTTATGCTATTATTAATTTCACTTCCTTTAAACAGCAAATACAATTCAGTTGCTAAAGCCGCTATATGCAGCGTACCCAGGACACATATTTGGGTTATAATGCAATATTTCTTAAGCTTCCTCTCACTTGAATAATTTCGGTGTATACCTAAGATGTTTTCAATTATTAACAAGTGGTTCAAATACTTCTGTATTAACATTTTTGATATAATTATGTATTTATTTATTGTTTTTTTATTGTATCAGATAGGACACAAATTTATCACATTTTAGTGTATACCTAGAGAAATACAATGCAGCAATAGTTTTTTTATAGAAGGTCATTTAGAAATTTTATCATAATAGTTATATTATTGTTGATTGTTTAGAAAGATATCGGGGCTATCCCCGATATCTTTCTAACGATAATGTTACTTAACAAATATCGTATCGATCGATCGTTTCGGTTAATTATAATGTTATGTATTACATCGCTCGATGACTTTGACTATTTGATTTCTGTACTGTATTTTCTTTATTTTTCCCTACCGGCAAACGTCTGTAGTACAGAAACAGACACAATGAATCTATAAGGGTTCCTTTTTTTTGCCATTTGGCTACGTAACCCTAAAATGGTTTTATTTTCCAATGTTTTTGGGTACAATGGTACGTATAAACGTGTTTCAAAATGAAAGAAAATTACTCAAAATCACACGTTTATTTAAAATACCTATAACATTAACTGTTTAATGGTTCTGTTACTTGGAATTGTTATTCTTAACAAAAATTTCAAACAGTTCAATAAATGTTTAGCAACTATTTAAAATTCCACTTTTTATTTACAATTTCTTCTATATATATTTTTAAAACATGCTTTGTGCGAAAACATCAAGAATTCTAAAGTCACGCTATCAACTCAGACACCGATCTAGGCTAAACATACCAAGTTCTCGATTACTAATGCACTCAAAAAGTCCGTATGTAATGTCCATTAAAGTATACAATAGACTATCCGGATCAATAAAAAACGAAGAAAAAACTCACATATTTTTAAAAAAACTTAGAGATTTTTTGTTAAATAAAAGCTACTACTCAATAAATGAGTTTAAAAGTGATATACTTATAAAGTCATAATTTTAGTACCTACTCAAAATTAAATATTACAATATTTATTAATTATTACAAGATCTCCCAATAGATATCTATTTATATTCTATATTATAATTTATACCTACTATTAGTTTATCTTAGAAATTACAAACCTACTGTGTTATAATAAAAATTTACAAGTGCTTCCTCTCTCCTAACTCACTTA
Source organism: Diarsia mendica (assembly GCA_949316265.1). Taxonomy (NCBI): domain Eukaryota; kingdom Metazoa; phylum Arthropoda; class Insecta; order Lepidoptera; family Noctuidae; genus Diarsia; species Diarsia mendica. The sequence continues at coordinate 20,808,290 of OX438897.1, forward strand.
TTTTGCTGTGCCGTCAGGATCCATGTGATCTAATTTTAGTTTTACCACCTAAGTACTACATGTGGAATGCAATAAAGTATTGAGTATTGAAATTAAATAATATGATTAAACTGCAACATAACAATAACATAGTTGACAGTAAATGTGAGTAAAACTGGCAGGATATACATCCCAGCAGGAATTTTGGGCGATAACTTGATCTCTAACGGATTTTTCTTTATCAGACGTATAAACTCTTTCATCAATTTCATCTCAGTTTCACTTGAATCTGAAACCAAAATTTTATTCATAATTTTTTTTTTTTATTTCTATGGAATTATTAGTGTCAGGCCTGTTATTTGATGGGCAAGGCAGAGGTGTGCCTGGGCCTGCAAGGGCCGACACCCGTCGGGGCTGCGGATTATCGAAAGGCATAACGCGGCCTCGGCACAAGGGCGAAGAAGGAACATGGGTTGGTTTTTAGTCAGTAGAAGTCTGACACTCCCTTCCACTAAAAAAAAACAAACAAAAAGACAGAGGTGTACCTGAAAGTACACCCCAAGTGCTTAGCCACACTGACAGCGCGGAGCGGGGAGCGGCGCGGGTGCGGGAACGCGCGCGATTTTGCCTGTCCGCAGTCGACCTCGGCTTCATTTGAAAATATGAAGGTATAATTATGCATTGAACACATTGCATGAAAGATTGCGAGACCAATTTTTATTTCAATTTTATGTATTGACGATGTTTCGACATACAGGTCGTGCTTGAATAGCACTTATTAATTCTTCAAAATTTAATTGTGAAGACGCCATCACAACAACGCGCGCGTTCAGCTTGAACTAGTTTGAGATACCCGCTCCCGCGCCGGTTGTTGCTTACCGCCCGCGCACTCACTGCGGCCACTTGTATGAACGAGCTATGGCGCTATGGCGCGAGTTGCCCGCGTGCTCACCGCGGAACATAGCCCGCGCCGCTTACCGCGCCCGCGTGCCCACTATGGACGTTCAAATGAAGTTCATACGTTTGAGAATGTCGCGCCGCGCCCGCCCCGCGCCCGCGTTTGCAGTCTGGCCTCACACCAAGAGTTATGTTTCAAGACGCTTGACATAATAGTGGGATGACAAGAGAATGATGATGACTTTGCCCGACCCTATAATCGAACCCAAAAGCTCATGCTGACCACCTTAATTAAGAGCTCATACGCCTTATTAAAGACACAAAAATAAAAAGACATTGTTTAAATCTCCTGGAGATTTATTAGCGGACGGGAGGTTATATAAATTCTTACCAGTAACCATGTTATTGTAAATGCGAACCAGCAGCCGGTGGAACCTGACTCCTTGGTTTCGCAATAATTGTGCGGCAACTAACGGCATTATCATCATTGAAGTAAATGTAATCAGCACTATTAAAAACCGATTATTCTCAGTGTAATCATTAATTTTCTGTAATTCATAAAATTGAATTAATATTTTAAATGGAAAACACCGCGAGGGAAAAAAAATGGCATCTCTTTGAAACAAAAAATCTACCAACCCGCACTGAGCAGGCGTGGTGAATTATAGCTCATCCCTCTTCTAGAGAGGAAGCCTGAGTTCCTGCAGTGGGAACATTAAAGGCTGATGATGATGATGATTTACCAAATAGTCAAAGGAAATACATTGATAATGGGAATAATGGATTGTGGAGGAAAGAAAAAAGAAAGAAACATATTTTTATGAAGCAGCTTTGCAATTTGGGGGATGCCTATGGCCCAGTAGTTTATGTCTTTCTGATGTAATGATTATGATTTATCGGATTAATCAACATAATATGATACGTAATGCAACACAACTTACATGTAATGCATTCAAATATACCATGTTGTACACCATCACAATGAAGTTTGATGTTGATATTGCCAACATTAAGAAAAACTGTAAAAAAAAATGATGTTATTCAAGCAGAAAAAGGTTTATAGTTTTATACAGGCACTTAGTTTCAATACTGAATATAAATACTTACCGGTCGTCCAAAGCATAGCGTCACTTTTTCGCAGCAGTTTGACAAATATCGATACAGTTCAACCCAACCTAGAATATGCTCCCTTGTGATATCATATTGCTCATCCGAACTAATATCACACCCCTCAATTTTCTCCTGAATGGCTGATAACAACGAATTCAGGCTTTTGAACAAATAAACCACAATCATAATAAAAGTAAACAACATGTAGTACTGAAGTAGAACAGAAATTCGTAAAATAGCATGTGCCATTATAACGGGTATCAAAAATGTCGGATCGGATTTTGGCAATTTTAAATACACCTCCATCAATCTGAAGATACAAATAGCAAGCATGGCTAAAATATAAGTTAACATGAACCAGTAAAGTTTCTTAAGAGAACTAAATAATTTCTTGTCATCTTTAAAAAACTCAGAGAGTTGACTGACGCTTTCAATATATGACATGAAGTCGCGGCTGTAGTAGGTACCACTTAGGATATACGGCAAATACATTAAAAAATCTGATACGGAAAAATAAGTATAAATATAACTTAATTCTTTAGATACACTTCCTCCGAAGAACCATAAGTGTTCACGAAACAATACAATAACAACAAACATAGTCTGGATAAATATTTGGGAGACGATACAATATTTCCTAATCTTGTTCTGGATACAGTAATTCCTGTATATTCCAAAGAGATTCTCTAGAAATAATATGTGGTTTAGCCTCTTAATTGGGAACATTTTGCTTGTTATGTTGTAACTCGGCGATAATATAAAAGCAATAGCCAGGTTTTTTTGTCAAAGTTTTTCATTAAGAAATCAACTAAAGTAATTGTCTGTATCTATTTTTAATGAGCAACATTATCAAATTATATTTTCGATCAATGTAACGTCCTGCTTTTTATGTGGGTGTTTGGTAATGTTTCAAATAAATGAAACTGGGTTGGAAATGATACTACAACAATGTTGTCATTATTTTATATAATTTTAATACTATAAAGCACACAACGTGCACAATTGGTGCTATTAGTGAATCAAGAGACAACCAATATTTTTTATCAGTTTCAAAGTTAAAATGTGTACGTGTGTATTACACATTTTCATTTTCCGTTTGTATTTTTAACAAACTGAGGTTTTACAACACCATAATATTGTAGTAATTAATATTGAACAAAATATTCACTACTGCTCTCCGAAAGGTCAATAAAAACATCGTGAGGAAATCGGCATGTCCGAGCATTAACTAATAGAATACATGTACCATCTACCGACAGACCCACCCTGACCTAGCGGAATACGTGCAAACAGTTTAACATAAGAGGCAGATGCTACCACAAGTACTACCAAAAGTGCAGTAAAAAACACCCATCCCGCGTTACATCAACTATTTTACGATTTAATCCATTGCACTTTATTAGATACAATTGAGGATGCTTAGGAGATACTTGCTAAGGAGAGATGAGAATGCTAAGGAGGATGTAGTACAGATTCTCCTTAGCATACTCATATTCCGTAACGCCAATGGATGAAATAGTTGTATGGTAATCGGTTATCTTAAGGTGAATCCTCCAACCAGCCCGCGAAATTCAAATATTCTTAAGTTTTTTGCAATTTGCAGGCAAGTGATAGGTTGTATGTTGATGAACATTTGATTCGCGGCTGTAAGACGTATGTAGTTACAGAATTATAATCATCAAAATCATTAATACAACCCTCCGAGCCCATAAAGGTGTAAAAATGACTTTTTACAAGGTCAAAGTCATTCCGGAACCTTTATGAGCTCGGAGGGTTTTAATGATTTTGGTGATTATAATTCTGTAACTACATATGTCTTACAGCCGCGAATCAAATGTTCATCAACATACAACCTATCACTGGCCTGCAAATTGCAAAAAACTTAAGAATATTTGAATTTCGCGGGCTACCCTGGAACATCAACCTTAACATGTGATGCTGAGGAATGAGGAAAATGTTCGAGTATGAATGTCAATTTCGAAAGAAAAAAATAAATTCATTTAGAATTGTGAAATAAAAAAGTGAACTGGTATAATTTATATTAAGTTATACTATTTGAAATTAAATTACGTGACTAAACTGCAACATGAAAATAATATAGTTGACAGACAACATAACCAAAACTGGCAGCATGTACATCCCCGCAGGAATGTTGGACAATAACTTGATCTCCATCGGATTCTTCTTTATCAGGCGAATGAAATCCTTTATCAGGCGAATGAAATCCTTTATCAATTTTATTTCAGTTTCATTTGAATCTGAAAGCAATTGACCGGAAACTGATTTTTTTCCAATTATCCGTGAACCTAATGCTTTGGGGATTAAGTGGAAATTCTATTAAATAAATATTACAGATTGTAATAGGTTGATGTGCTGGTGTCTGTATAGTCGACCAAGAAATTGGTTTACCACTCTAAGGTTGAATATCATTTGCACGTACAAAACATCAAGTGCTATTTTCACGTCAGAATCTGTCAATCTGTCATCCTTAGCGAATAATTATGTTACTGGGAGATGTCATCAAAAGTGGTAAACCAATTTCTTGGTCGACATACATATAGGTACGAACTTGTACCATAGATTCAGTAGTAGATACAGTAACAATATTGTTAAGATTTATTTTGGTGCAACGATATTATGTAGTAAGACAAATTTTAGTTCTATTTATGTAACTAGATGGCGTTGTTCATTTTCGTCACATTTCTGAATCTCGCTGTTTTTTTTTTTTTTTTTTTTTTATTATAAATGGGCTTGCTCTTGACTTCAATCTTGCCCTAAGGGCATAGATGATGTCGACGATGGAACGAGCTTACCCAGTAGAAGCCTGTTTACTCGCGACTTAAACAGATTAGGGTTATATGAACTCGGAAAAACCGACGCAGGCAGGGAATTCCACTCCTTGGCTGTGCGCATAATAAAGGACCCAGCAAAGCGTTTCGTTCGAATGTGTGGAATGTCGACTAGGTATCGGTGGTACCCTGCAGTACGTCTAGTCTCCCGATGGAAGAAGGGAGATGGTGGGATCAGCTCGTGGAGCTCTTGCGCACACTCCCCGAAGTACAGCCTGTAGAAGACCGACAGACATGCTACCTTGCGACGGTGGGCCAGGCTATGTAGCTTGTTAACCAGCTTTTCGTCACCAATTAGCCTCCTGGCTCTGCGCTCTACAGAGTCAAGTGTGGCAAGCTGGTATTTGGCTGAGCCATCCCAAAGGTGACAGCAATACTCCATGCCAGACCGGACTTGAGCTTTATATAATACTGAAAGCTGTCCAGGCTTGAAGTACCGCTTAACCTTGTTTAGGATGCCCAGCTTTTTCGCCGCAGTTTGAGCTTTCGACTCGATGTAGGCGCCGAAGTTCAGGTTCGCGCTCAACTTCGTGCCAAGAAGCTCGAGACTGTCAGTAACTTGTACAGACGCACTCCGGAAAGTAGGGGCCAGATTAAACGGACTCCTTTTGGCGGTGAACAGACACACTTGCGTTTTGGTGGCGTTGAAATCTACCAGATTCTCGTCACCCCACTCGGAGACAAGTCTTAAGGCTGAATTCGTTCGCTCTACCATGGCCTCTCTTAATGAACGTACTTCATCACCACTGGCTTTTGCGCTGGATGTATAACTCTCCATGACAGTGCTGTCATCTGCGTACCCAACAATACCAGGGACAAGGAGGTCATTGATGTGCAGCAGGAAAAGTGTCGCGGAGAGAACAGACCCCTGAGGAACTCCGGCATCGATAGCCATAAGGTCAGAGGAGCAGCCATCAATGACCACTCGGATCGACCGTTCACTCAGGAAGTCAGAAATCCAGCAGCAAAAGTCAGCGGGAATGCCGTATGCCGGAAGTTTGCTCAACAAACTTGCGTGCCAAACCCTGTCGAAAGCCTTCGAGATGTCCAGCGACACGGCAAGGGCCTCGCCGTGTTTCTCGATGGCCTCGCCCCAGCAGTGCGTAGCTAACACCAGAAGATCCCCAGTTGACCGTCCCCGGCGAAAACCATACTGACGGTCGCTGAGTAGGTCGTTCGCTTCAAGGTGCGCCAGCAGCTTACCGTTGAGTACCCTTTCCATTGCTTTACACAGTATGGAGGTGATGGCGATTGGTCGATAATTACAGGGGTCGGCACGACTACCCTTCTTGGGCACTGGTTGTACATTAGCAACCTTCCAGGAGTTCGGCACCGTTCTGGTTTTGAGAGAGAGGCGGTACAAGCGTGTCAACACAGGAGACAACTCAGGCGCACAGTTCTTTAAGACCCTTGCTGGTATACCGTCCGGACCGCTAGCTTTATTCACGTCCAGGCACTGAAGTACTTTACGAACCTCTTTCATGTGTATTGTGATCTCCGGCATCGAAGAATCACAGCGAGGAATCGTTGGTGGCTGTTTAGACCCAGTATCTAGAAGCGAATTGCTCGCAAACAGAGATGCAAATAAATTTGCCTTCTCGGTAGCGGAGTGAGCCAGCGACCCATCCGGTTTTTGCAGGGGGGGTAGTGAGGACCGGCAGAAGTTAGATTCGACCGATTTTGATAGGGACCAAAACTGTTTACTGCCAGAAGGGTAGGACGCCAGTTTGGCCCCTATGCGACTGACGTGGTCGAAACGCGCCTTTCGGATCACCCGCTTACAGGACTTTGCGGCAGAATTGAAAGCTCTTTTCTTCGCGCGAACCCGACGCGCTCGAACTTTACGGTCACGAGCTTGCACCCAGGCTTGGTATGCAGACTGTTTTCGGGCCTCAGCCCGAGCACAGTCCGCATTAAACCATGAACGGGCCTTGTGACCGAGCGGTATGTCGGAGAATGGAATATAGTATTCCATTCCCTGCCGTATCACGGCCGCAACCGCCTCAGCTGAGCAAGTGGGGTCGCGCGCAGAAAAGCAAACTGACTGCCAAGGGAAGGACGCTGTCAAGATTTTCTGTCGGTTACATAAGTAGCAAAGCATGTACTTTTTTTATTCAGTTTTGAGCAAAGAGTTTGACAGTTTTATTTTAATTACAGAGATCACGCCAAAAAGTTCTAATACATACTATCGAGTAAACGGTGTTTCATTTATCCGAGTACGCGAAGTATTGTTCAATATTTTGTGTAAGAGGAAGACACTTTTGTGTGGAACAGCTGATTTTAGTTTTTAATCAAATTCAAACCTGAGGGAATCGTGTACTTAGTAACATTGTCAGAATTATCCTTTAATTCTTTTATTCAATTGTTTTAAAATAATTTATTAAATAAAGTCTTACCAATAACCATTTTATTGTAATTTCGAACTAGCAGCTGATGGAACTTAGTAGCTCTTTGGTTTCGCAATAATTGCGCAGCAGCTAATGGACTCAGCATCATTGATACAGAAGCAATCAGCACCAAAAACTTTCTATTGTACTCATTGAAGTCGTGGTGTGTCTGTAATTCATAAAGTAGTACTTTAAAGGAACATACAATAATTATAGGGAGTGAAAGAAAGAAACGAAATTGTGTTTATTTGTCAAAAATAAAAGAGAAGAATGGATTTTGGAGGAATAATCGCATAATTGACACTGGAGATTAAAAGAAAAAATCGAGTAGCGTAGACTCTACGTAAATTGGGTCAGGAATATGATGTCAATAATTATATTATAGATCCTGAAGGAACATTCTCATTTGACAGCGATAGGAATTTTACTTACATGTGATGAAAACCAAAATATAACGAAGAAAGTCATCACACTGAAGTTTAATATTGATGTTGACAACGTGAAGAAAAACTGAAATAAATTAAAGAAAAATGTTTTTAATATGCAAAAGCCATTGTATCATATTATATAACATACAGTCCGCGGCTCTTGTTGTGTGCCCCATAATTCAATTCTCGGCAACACTCATTCAGCTGCTATCAATTATCCTGCGGTGATTGTTGCTTCACCTAACCTGATCGTGCACCATCCATCGCTTTCCATTTCGGGGTCTCAACCTAAGAACGCGTGTATCGTCAGATCTATTTGCATACTAAACTCTCATCGGTAGCTCGCTTACAATCTGTAAACTATTTCGACAACCTTGAACAACATATTTTCGATGTAACAAAACTCATTATCAAATAATACCGGTCTTCCAAAGCATCGCGCTTCCAAAGCATCGCGTCACTTTTTTGCAGCAGTTTAACAAATCTCGATAAAGTTCAACCCAACCATGAATCTGCTCCCTTGTATCACATTGCTCATCCGAATGAATACCACATCTCCCTGCTCTCTCCTGAACGGCTGATACCAACGAATTCAGGCTTTTGAACAAATAAACTACAATCATAATAACAGTAAACAACATGAAGAACTGCAGTATAACCGTAATTCGTATAATAACATGCGTCGAATTAATTTTTTGTTGTCTTTAAAATACTCAAGGAGTCAACTAATGCTTGCAATATATGACATGGCATGAAGTCGCGGCTGTAATAAGTGCCGCTAAGGTTGGACGGCAAATGCATTAAATAAGATGATACAGAAAAATAACAATAAATATAACTTGAATCGGTAGAGATTTTTCCCTCGAACAACCATAACTGTTCATGAATCATTACTATAGTAAGAAGTATAGTCTGGACAAATATTTGGGAAACGATACAATATTTTTTAATCCTCTTCTGGCTACAGCAATTTCTGTGTATGCCAAAGAGATTCTTCAGAAATAATAAGCGGTTCAGCTTCTTGATTGGAAACATTTTTGCTTGATAAGTTCTTCTTTTTTTCGAGTCGCGACAACTCAAATTTTGTAAGACCAGTACGTAGCAACGTCTTTCAACTTCCAATTATTTCAGCACGACGGGCTTGTTATGTTGTAACTTGGCGATGATATTAAAGTAATAGTGAAACTTTTTGTAAACATTTTCCAATAAGAAATCGACTTTGTTATTGCCTAAACGCATTTTTGATGAACTGACGGTTTATTATAAATTAATGTAACTAGTACTTCATAATTACGTACTTCATAATTATGTGTGTTCATGTTTCATTAAATAGATTAATTTGTGTTGAAAATGATACTAGCAATGTCGTAATTATTTATTTAATAATTTAAGTACACATTACCTATACAGACGGACTTAATACCTGATATATGTGAAGCAAGTGAAAACAGACATACGAATTCATATAATTATATTAATAAAGTTTACAATTTACCTACGAAATGGTATAAACATTTACAAAAACTATTTTAAATTATATTACGTGATTAAACTGCAACATGACAATAATATAGTTGAGAGACAACATGAGTAAAACTGGCAGCATGTACATCCCTGCAGGAATGTTGGACAATAACTTGATCTCCATCGGATTCTTCTTTATCAGGCGGATGAAGTCCTTTATCAATTTCATTTCAGTTTCATTTGAATCTGAAAGCAATTTTCTATAGTACAGACACAACAGTGCATGACACTACTACATAGCATAATTAAATAGTATATATATAATATATCCACTGCTTGAACAAAGGCCTCCATTCTATGAGTGCGAATAGGCTGGCAACTAGAATCTCTCAAACTTTAATAAATAAATAAAATAAAATAAAATAAAATAAAATAAAATAAAATTTTCTTTAATTCGGATAAGCAACATCCATAAGGGTTAGTAAAAACAAAAAGATAACTTATATCTATGTTAGTAATACTTAATATCTATTTAACAACAAGGCTGTTGTTCAGAATGCATCTCTGAACAACATCACCTAACAAAGGAGAATCGTACCTCCCCGCAACGGTCTTCAGGATGGAGTTGGAGCTGCCCCGCACTCTGCAGAGCAAAGAGGCAGATCTCTGTCTGACGATGGCGTGGAAGCCATCAACGTGTGCTTGTGAAAACATGCCTGATGCACTGCAGAAACGGGGCAGCCCCATCAACATCCTGAACCCGTTATTATATTGGACCCGTAACGCACTGATAGCCCGCTGAGTATAGTTAGTCCACAGGCTGCACGTGTAGAACACTTGGCAATAAGCTTTAAAAAGCGTTATTTTGACTGTCCTGCTACAGCGTGCAAACCTGCGAGCCAACATGTTACATCGGACTGCCAGCGCCCTACGTTCCCTCTCCATGTCCACTCGGTCATCAAGGTCGTCGGTAACATAATGCCCCAAGTACTTGAACTGGTACACTCGTAAAATGTCATTCCCATTTAGTTTGATTGGGGGCACATACTCAGGACATTTACCACCGTCAGCCTTGAAGACCAAGAACTCGCTTTTATTGACATTATAAACTAAGCCATGCTCTCGAGCATAGCCTTCGCAACAATTCAGTAGCTCTCTAAGCGCCCTAACCGTTGGGCTCAGCAGCACCATATCGTCCGCGTAGCTGATGTTGTTGACACTAACGTCATCAATGCGACATCCGATTTTCTTGCTGCTGAGCTCAACGATTAGATCATTCACATAAAGATTAAATAATTTTGCTGACGTAATCCCTCCCTGTCTTACCCCACACTCTAGCCCATAAGAGACAGAGAGCCCATCGGCCCATCTCACACTGTTCGTTTGGTTGTAATACCAATACTGGAAAATACGCAACAACTCCGCTGGCACTTTTCTCTCTCGCAGCTTTTTCCATAAAATCTCGTAGGATACAAGGTCAAAGGCACGAGAGAGATCTAAAAAGCAAGCATACACTGGTGTTCGACGTTTTGTGTAGTATTGCACCGTATGTTTTAGGCCGAGAATCGCACTTTCAGTGCCAAGATCACTACGAAACCCAAACTGTGCGTCGTGTAATTTTAAAAAGCTATCTAACCGAGCGTCCAGCTGGCTGTCGAGTACCTTCGCGACAATAGTAGCCAGGGAGATGGGTCGATAGTTAGACTTATCAGCAACGTCACCCGTTTTATTCTTAACAATAGGCACGACAATAGTTTGCAAGAGAGCACCAGGAAGGTACGAATGACACATACACAGTGAGTAAAACATAGCGAGCACTCTAGCTATGTGAGGACCGGCATGCTGCAAGTGCTCAATGCTTAAACCATCGTGACCCGGAGACTTCCCTCTCGTCATTTTCTTAATGGTGTTTGACACCTGCTTGACCGAGAAACGAACCAGATCAGAGTCACGACAGCATCCGTCATCGAGCAGTCGCAACGACGAGCCTAGCGGTGACTCCACTTTAAAGTGGTCCATAAACATGTTGGCGATGCTCTCCGGCTGATCAGCACCACCGACACTCACAGGGAGGCCAGGCTTAGCATCAAGCTTTTTGGTAGCCTTCCAGAACTTTTGAAAATTATTGGCTTTACGGAGAGAAGCTAGAATATCAAGCTTAATCTGTTCTTGATGCGTTTGACACCACACTAATTTACTTTTAAACACCTTTCGAGTCAGACACATATCGTTATAGACATCGCCAGAAGTTGGTTTATTGTGCCATACCCATAGCTGATACTTAAGCCTCGCCGCCGCGTGAGCGTCACGCACGTGCTTGTTCCACCCAACAACACGACCAACATGTCTATGAGTCCGAGTTTCCACTTGGCTCTGTACGGCGGCGTCTGACAATGCAGTAACAATACTTTCATACATTCTGTCAAGAATTACCCTATGCTCAGTATTATTACAGTGGCCATCGCTACACAAACCAAATTCCTGTGGGTAATCAATCAGCCTTAACTTACTGTTACATAGGTTATAGTACACACTTATTTGATCACTATCCCTCTCGCCCCAAATTACGCTGCTACGTGATGTTTTATGACATGTTAACTTAGGTTTAATCTTATCTAACCTACACTCAACAAATATGGGATAGTGATCAGACCAGAACACATCATGCATTATACCTATCCCAGCAATCGTCAACCAAGCAGATTGTGTGACGACACAATGGTCAAGCCATCGCCTACAACCGTGTGCGTCACTGACAAAGGTATAGCTACTTGGCCCTAAGCCTAATTTTTCAATGTCCGCACACCTCCACTTTTGTTCGTTACAAAATTCTAATAGTTCACAACAAAATGACTCACCGGGGTGTGCATTGAAATCACCGAGTATGTACACTGTTTCAACATTGCTAGCCTCGACAATCGCACTCACTTCACTTAGGCACTCTGTGAATTCTGTCAAATTTTCACTCGAGTCAGTCGGCATGTAAACACTGAACACTATTATGCATCTGTCCCCGAGTGAAACTTTAATCGCCGTTAAACGCGCACTGGTACAGCTGATCACCGTTACTGAGTCAAAGACTCGCTTACGCCACAGGATCGCAACACCACCGAACGGTCGCCCCCTCAATAAACCTTCTGAGGTGTCAACAGCTGACTTCCCGGTGTACTCGAAATCACTATGAATTTGACCAAGATATGGTATATCATGAGGAAGCAGCCATGTTTCCTGGAGGGCAACTATGTCAGCTGACTGACACAGAGAATAGACGGCCTCAATAGATCGCTTCACTGATTTGCAATTAAAGCTTATAAATTTACTCATCTGATAAATGCTACCTTCCATTATTTATTGTGTCAATGTTTGCTTAATTATGCCCGCCTTCGTCTTGTAGGCTTCATTTACAAAACGTCTAAAAGTTATTCCGTCAGGCCATAACGCATTATCTAAAAATAGTTCTAGTTTCGCTTTGGGGACATACAACTTATAGGAGTTGTACCTCTTTTCAGTTTTTCTATTAATTTTAAACAAAGATACCTCTTCCTTTGTGCTGTCCTTAATATAAGCAATAATGTCACTCTCATTCGTGGTTTTACACACATTTGAAATGAACAGTGGTACCTTGATGCTAGCTGCCTTAAATTTTCCATCTGGACCTACGTACGCTTTTCCCATCTTTCCACGAGATGAGGGCTTCTTGTGTTTCTTATATTTAACAACATTCCATTTTTCCCCTACTATTTCCTCACACTCGTTACTCGCCTTCAGTACGTCTGCCAACGACTTACGCGTATTACCTTGCGGCGCAGGCGAGATATTAGTGGGAACGTTCGAGTTAATGAGATTAGAGCTCGCGGTAGGGGTACTGCATTGTTCCTTCGATCGGCTGTAGTCGTCGGCGGCGGCGACTCGTATTTGTGAGTCATCATTGTGGTCAGGCCGCTGCGCGAGCGAGACCGCATCGCCCGGGTTTACGTCTACCGTCAAACTTGATTGCTTCGCCTCGGCAACGGTCTCTGGCGTTGACAATACTTTTTTCCGTACACCCACATATTTTGGAAAATAATCACTTATAATCGATTGTGACCTGGATTTCGGAGATTTTTCATTGCTTTTTGATATTGAATGCTGTTGTAAAGCCATTGGACCACTGTCAAAGTTGTGTATGTCTTCAATAAATGCGCCTCGTCTTCTATTGACAAAGTCAAAGTTGTTGTGTACGATTGAGGCACTTCTTAGATTGTCTAACTCAGTTCTTAACTCCAGCAGTTGAGACGCTGACGCACAGTCATTCTTTAAGGTCTTGATGTCCGCTTGTAGCACAAGAATATCCTTTAACAGTTTCGTCGCGTCTATATGGTCAAACGTAACCGGTGGTAGTTTTTGAAGATCACGCGCAACGAAGATGGGTACTATCTCTGGATCAGTGACCTTCAGAAGACATATAATGTCCTCGATGTCCCGTGCACTTTTTCCTTTGCTTTTACGAATTTTCCGTTTAGAGTTTGGAACTGAATCGAAAAGCAGTGTCTTCGCCGCCACAATTTCACTGTCTGCAAAAGTATCACTGCATATCCGAGTGAGGGAAACCTCATCCATAACATCCGCCTTGTTTTGTATAAACGCTAATAGCTCGTTTATCACTATATTACAATTTGCACATTTAACAATAACTGACGCCATTGCACCGACAATGAAAACATAGACAATGACAAAAATAGTCTTATTATTTTTATTTTAGAAAACGCCAATTTAACTTTGTCATTAGTACAAACACTATAAAAAACAAACTTATCACAAAATTGCTGTTTCCGCTGTACCAATAAATAATACAAATTAAAGGGGGCTTTCCTACTATAATGGTACGGAATCCTTCATGTGCGAGTCCGACTCGCACTTGGCCAGTTTTTTATTTATCATCAAGTAGTGAATTAAAAAAACCTTACCAATAACCATTTTATTGTAATGTCGAACCAGCAGCCGATGTAACCTGACTCCTTGGTTTCGTAATAATTGTGCAGCAACTAAAGGACTCAGCATCATTGCTACATACGCAAACATCACCAAAAAAACTGTGTTGTAGTCATTAAAGTTGGAATGTTTCTGTAATGCATTACAATAATAAATAGGTAGGTTCTTAAGCTGGATCAAGGGTTTGATTCAGAACACACGCTGATCTCGCACTGTACGGAAGTCCTATACAATGTGAGACCAGCTTATACTGGAAATATATAGCTTGATGTGTAGCCGTGTGTACTTCTGGAGACGTTGCGTATTGTTAGGAAGTTCCCCTCTCGAGTGCGTTGACCACAGGTAGTTCGGATTCGGACCCTGTTCCCAATGCCGGTGGGCTACTATTTTTTATATTTTTAAATGTTTCTAAAAGTTTTTTTTTTTAAGGAAATAAATAATATGTAAAAATATATGGAAAATTTTATAACTGAATAAAGAGAATAAATACTGGGTGGCGCAAAAGTAATGACCCTATAGAAAATACTTATATTTTTTTTATATGACATTTCCTGTCATTCTGTTGTTGAAAATTGTGTAGTTAACAAATGTAAAATACACTGAAAATAAACATGGACCGTTTTACTCCCCAAGAACGTGGAATAATCGTGTCAATGTTCTTACGGAATAATTCATCAGTGATAAAAACACAACGTGAATTTCGTCGACGATTTCCCCACCGTCCGGCACCGATTAGTCGCACAATTCGACGCTTTGCCACACGCCTCGAAGCAACTGGCTCAACATTGGATAGACCTAAGTCTGGGCGACCAAGAACAGGCCGTTCAGCCGAAAATATCGATGCTGTGCGCGAAGTTGTGGAAGAGTGTGCAGAAACATCAACGAGGCGACGTGCCACGCAATTGGGCATTTCCAGACGAACCCTGCAGCGTATTTTGGTGAAAGACTTGAAGATGTTCCCGTATAAAACTCAAATCACTCATCAGCTGCTGCCTACTGACCACCGTGCTCGTCTAGAATACAGCCAGCGCGTCATAAACCTCAACCTTGAAGAGGATGATTTTTCTTCAAAATTGGTTATGAGTGACGAAGCGCATTTCCATCTCTCAGGGCATGTCAATAAGCAGAATACTCGGTTCTGGGGCACTGATAATCCGCGCATTATTCAAGAAACACCTTTACACCCACTAAAAGTTACTGTATAAGAATAAGAATAAGAATAAGAATAAGAATAAGAATAATTTATTGTTCCAGAAATTAAATTCGTTACATTGATGTATGATGATGTATGTATTGTTCGTTGTATGGTGTGGCATCTGTGTTGAAAGAGTGATCGGACCCTATTTTTTCGAAGACGCTGGAGGCAATGCGGTAACTGTCACTGGAGAACGCTACAGAACCATGCTACGTGAGTTTTTGATACCCAGTTTGGACGAATTGAGGCTGGAGCACATCTGGTTTCAACAAGACGGCGCCACGGCACACACAGCGCGCGACACTATGGGCTTAGTGAGGGACGCTTTTCCAGGCCGTGTTTTCTCTCGTTTTGGCGATTTGCCTTGGCCTGCAAGATCACCCGATCTGACCAGTCCAGACTTCTTTCTTTGGGGTTTTTTGAAATCTCGGGTGTATGTGAACAAGCCACAGACTCTTGCAGCTCTAAAAGAAAACATTCATCAAGAAATAAGGAACATATCGCAGGAAGTGTTACGGCAAGTTATGCAAAATGTCATAAATAGGGCTCAAATGTGCTTCAACTCTGGAGGTCACCATTTAAAACACATCATCTTTAAATCCTAATGGTACGAAATTTAATGGCACAAATATACATACAAACAAACCTAAAACTAGTTTTCTAATTTAGAAAAAAAATTATAGCTGAACCAAATAGGGTCATTACTTTTGCGCCACCCAGTACTTTCTATAATGAAATACAGGATGGATTCAGTGGAGACGAATAGATTTTGAAAGAAATATCGTTTGAGCGACACTGGAGAATAAAAGAAAAAAATTAGGTGTGTCGACTCAAATGACGACGATGAAGATGATTTCGACGATAAAATTCTGGTATAAATTCTGAATTATTAAGGTTCCGTACCTCAAAAGGAAAAAACGGAACCCTTATAGGATCACTCGTGTGTCTGCCTGTCTGTCCGACCATTCCCCCCCCCCCCCCTTATCTCTGAAACTAATGAACCTAAAATTCTGAAAAAACTACAGAAATTAGTTCAACACGTACAAATTACAGGAAAACCTATAAGAAGTCATGGTACGGAACCCTTCATGTGCAAGTCCGACTTGCACTTGGCCAGTTTTTTATTTTATTTTGAATCTAGGTTTTTTACAAACACTTTTACAAGCCAAGATTCTAGGAAGAAACATCTGGAACAAACTCAGAGGTCAAAAAAAAAAAAAAAAATAATAATCTCTTTTAAGGTCCAGACATAATTACATTTGCTTACTAATATACTACTTACATGTAATGAAAACCGAAATATAGCGAAGTACGTCATCACAATGAAGTTCAATATTGATATTGACAACGTACTGAAAAACTGAAAGAAACAAAAGAAAAATCATTTAATATAAGCACAAGCCCTTACTATATACATTATTCTACATCAACTGGCCTTCAACAGCCTAAAGCTCGCAAAGGGGCCATCTGTTCTCGGCAACACTCATCATGATGCTAACAATCACCCTATAAAGATTTTCGCTCCACCTAGCCTGAGTGTGTTCCACCTTACCGCGGCCTCGGCACAAGGGCTAAGAAGGAACATGGATGGTTTTTAGTCGATAGAAGTCTGACACTCCCTTCCGTTCTGCCCAGAACGGGAGGGGTTATTTAATGATTTCCCAAACCAACAAAAAAAAGGATGTTCCATCGACATCTTCTAATTCGGGGTCTTCACTCAAAAACGCGTCTATCCCAAATGTCATCAGTTTTACTCCCGTACTGCAACTCGCATCTGTAGCTCGTTTATTCTGTGAGCTATATATGTCAACAGACATTTAATTCTGTAGAACAAAACTCATTATTAAATACTGTACCGGTCGTCCAAAGCATCGCGTCACTTTTTCGCAGCAGTTTGACAATTCTCGATACAGTTCAACCCAACCTTGAATCTGCTCCGCTGTAATATCACACTGCTCATCCAATCGAATATCACATATTCCTACTCTCTCCTGAACGGCTGATACCAATGAATTCATGCTTTTGAACGAATAAACCACAATCATAATTACAGTAAACATCATGAAGAACTGCAGTATAACTGTAATTCGTATAACATCATGCGTCATCAGAACGGGAAACAAATATTTCGGATCGATTTTTGCTAATTCTAAATACACGTTCGTCGATCTGAAGATAGTAAGTAAGATCATAAACAAAATAATAGTTACGACAGACCAGTGCAGTTTTTTAAGGGAATTAAAAAACATTTTGTCGTCTTTGAAACAACCAAAAAGGCGATTGATGCTTGCAATATATGACATGAAGTCGTGGCTATAATAAGTGCCGCTTAGATTGGACGGCAAATAAATGATATAAGATGATACAGACAGATAACAATAAATATAACTAGTTTCGGTAGAGATTTTTCCTTCGAACAACCAAAACTGTTCATGAACGATTTCAATAGTAAGAAGCAAAGTCTGAACTAATATTCGGGAAACGATACAATATTTCTTAAACCTTTTCTGATTACAGCTGTAGTTCCTATGTATGCCAAAAAGATTCTCGAGAAATAATAAGCGGTTCAGCCCCTTAATTGGAAACATTTTGCTTGTTATGTTCTTCTTCTTCTTCTTTTCGAGTCGACAACTTAAATTTTGTTAGAAGAGTACGTAGCGACAGGACAGCTCTGTCATTTACTTTCGAAAGTAGGTATATAACTCGGCGATGACATCAAAGTAACAACCCGGTTCTTTGTAAAAAAATTCTATTAAGAAATCAACTTAAGTAATTGCCTGTATGTGTATTCGATGAGCTGACAGTTTCATATTATATTTTCGGTCAATGTAACTTCTAATTTTCATGTGTGTTTTTTTGTCATGCGTCCATTAAATAAATGAATTTGTGTTGAAAATAATACTAGCAATGTCTTCATTATTTATTTAATACGTTAAGCACATTTAATTCATAACGTAGGTATATAGTTGATGAAGTGACAACATACATACGATTTTATTATGATATTACTAAGTTTGCAAGTTACCAACGAAATGGTACAAACATTTACCAAAACTAAATTAAATTACGTGACTAAACTGCAACATGACAATAATATAGTTGACTGTAAACATGAGTAAAACTGGCAGCATGTACATCCCAGCAGGAATGTTAGTCAATAACTTGATCTCCATTGGATTCTTCTTTATCAGGCGGATGAAGTCCTTTATCAGTTTCATTTCAGTTTCACTTGGATCTGAAATATATAGTACAGATGGCAGCACATTAAGCTATTACAATATGTCAACTTTCTTGAACAGATTTTCAAATTCGCTATCGATTTTAGCATTCAAACTCTAAAGTTAATTCGGAATATTTTATACTTTCAGGTGGTTTTATGTCCTGTCATCTGCATATATATACACACGGAGTTGATGACACTGTTACAGGAACTTTTGCTATTTTTTTTTTTTTTTTTTTTTTAAATATTCCACAACTATCACACAACGCCATATAGTCCCAAGCTAAGCAGAGCTTGTGTTATGGGCTTGTGTTATGGGTTTCTAAATACAATACATATTATAGATAAATTACACCCAGACACAGAACAAATGATCGTACTCATCACACAAACATTTGTCCTGGGTGGGAATCGAACCCACGACCTCCGGCATAGCAGTTAGGGTCACTAACCACTAGACCAACAGGCCAGTCAATGCTATGGATTCAGTCAATGAAAATAAAAATTATTCAGATATAAAGTCTTACCAATAACCATTTTATTGTAATTTCGAACCAGCAGCCGATGGAACTGTACTCCTTGGTTTCGCAATAACTGTGCAGCAACTAATGGACTGACCATCATAGCCAAATAAGCGAACATCACCAAGAAAAATTTATTATACTCGACGATTTCGGGAAGTTTCTGTAATTCATAAAAATAATAAATACTTTAAAGGAACATACAATACAGGGACGGAAATAGAGGAATAGATTGTGGAGAAATAAAATTATATTTTTTTTTTTATCTTTCTTTATTAATCTTTATCTTTATCTTTTTTTATTAGAAATAGTACATAAGATAAGCTCGAACTTAGTGCCGCCGGTGTTTGAAAAGATGTGTGGTAATAAGTTGTCGTGGTAGCACGTGATGCAGAGGAATGATGAAAAAGGGGTATAAGAGTAGAGGAAAGACCAAGGAAACGATGGATGGACTGTGTAAATAATGTACTAGCAAGTAAGGAGGTGTTTGCTGGGGTGTACCTTGCTGTGTGCTTAATCTCGAATATAATTCCGATAGATCGACATTGGAATTGTCAGTCAAACGTCAGGCATTGGCTGGACTCACTGAGTCTACTCAACCAACTGACGTTTGACCAATGTCGATCTATCGGAATTATATTCCAGAGTAAGCACCCTGGTCCGGGCAAGAATGTACAGCATGTTAATCGGTGACATCGCCCGACTGGTTGGCCGACTGGTTGGCAGGGACATGAGATGTCGAGTAATAGAGACGTATTATGGACGAAAAAGACATACTGCACAGACACAAAATGAATTGGGATAAGAGCAAGGGAATGATGGTGGCACTGAAGTATAAAAAAAAAATCAATTTGTGCCAAGTCCAAGTAAAATGGGTCAGGAAGGAAATGTCCATTCATTTTTTTATTTGCCTAGCCTTTTCCCAACTATGTTCGGTCGGCTTCCAGTCTAACCGGATGCAGCTGAATACCAGTATTCTACATGGAGCGACTGCCTATCTGACCTTCACAACCCAGTTATTACTAGGTAATACAATACCCTTTGGTAAGACTGGATGTCAGAATTTCAGGTCACTGACCACCTGTAACGACAGCCAACGATCTATTGAAGGCAGCCGGGACCAACAGCTTAACGTGCTTTCCGAGGCACGGAGGAAACTCGGTATGTCGGGCGGTCACCCATCCACAGACCGACCTAGGCAAGCACAGCTTTACCTAAAGATCGACCCGAGTGGCAGTTCTTATTAAGCCACGAGCTCCTCCAATGTCCAATGAGGATTAAATTCGGAAGGAGCCAGTCTCTTTCGACAATGACATCTATAACGCAAGATAAGAACTAAAATCCTGCATCGTACAATTAAAGCCATACCTGAAATATATGGAGGTATTATACAACAACCTGACTTAACTAACTTTGACTTGACTAACTTTTATTTGACTTAATGTAAACGTTTCCGTTGATGGATACATTGTCACCTGGTGCACTCACTTATATTATAACCTAGCTAGGGTTTGCTGCACTGCAGATTCCGCAGCAGGGATACTACAGAACTTGACGTATTATATTATTTGTTTGACAAATTACCGTCACAAAGTAACATTTGGTATTAAAACTGCAGCGGCTCAACAATTTACCCAGCAATTATGTTTGTACAATGTTACTAAGATTTATTACCAAATATTTTGACGACGTAGTAGACACTCAATGCGCACTCTGAGTAAGTTGATCAAAATGAATGTGACATAGTTTCAATCGAAGATGAAGACATGCGTTTAACACAAACAAATTGAGTTATCGGCAGGAGAGATGAAAATTACATATTTTTGCTGATATCATAGTACATTATGGTACAAGTGTGTAACGTTGGTGATTACCGCTGAGGCGCCATTGAGACCCGAGCCGTCAGGTGAGGGTCTTAAGAAAGCCGAGGATGGTAATCATCAATACACACGTGTATCATACGACGTTTTTCAACACACTTGTGAAGAAAATAATACTAAAAAGTCATCTTCAACAGTTAAAACGAGTTCTGATTTTTTTTCACAATAGCGGGAAAAATTAATCGGTTTTCCTATGCGCGCGCATCTACAGTTTGACCAACTTATCTGTGCATGCGGGAAAACACTGAACTAAAATAAATGTACTAAGTTTGACGTAGCGATGCATTTTTTCATGACCAGTGGCGCCACCATGAAATTCACACTTAAAATGGTCATACTGTAACAATGGCGCGATCGGCCATAGACTAAATGAATGAACGCGATAGAGTTTTAGCCACGTATAAAATGAGGAAAAAGTTTTCTTTAAGAGAAAATAAAAGTTTTAATATTTGAGTGAAAGTTTCATTTAATAAAAACGTACAAGTGGAAATTATCTATTTAAATTCAAATTTGCATGATATGAGCAAGCACGAAGTACATTAATTTATTTTTAGTATTGAACACGATCTTTTTTGTATCGAAACTTTTTTATGAACGTAGCAACGCAACCAATAAAAATTTAAAAAAAAACCCTATAACTTACTAGTAAATAATAGCAATGAAAAAGTCACAGTTTGATTATAGGTGTCATTATGTGCCTAATTGCGGTGAAATTATAGCCACTTTATGAGCAAGTGTGTTGAAAAATATATTACCACATAATCCATGCATTTGACTACTTACATTTGATGCATACAAAAATATAATGAAGTATATCATCACAATGAAGTTTAATGTTGATATTGCCAACGTTACGAAAAACTGAAATAAACAAACGAAAATGTTTTTATGTAAGTAAAGCACAAGTAGTCAGTATGAATCATCACTACATAGTATAAAACAAAGTCGCTTTCTTTGTCCCTACCTACCTACGTATCACCTACCTACTACCTCCTACTACCACTTAATAACATTACCCTAAAGTTTGGTTGTCGTCGCCCCTGAGTTACGCTTCACCCACTCAACCTTCGTTACGCTAAGGAGGTCGCCGGCTCGCTTCGCTCGCCACCTCCCCATGTCCTTTTGCATGCTTGAATCTTTAAAACTACGCAACGGATTTTGATGCGGTTTTTTTAATAGATAGAGTGATTCAAGAGGAAGGTTTTAATACCTTTTTTGTACCCGTGCGAAGCCGGGGCGGGTCACTAGTATTATATATTCTGCATCATCATCAGCCCTCAACAGCAATCAATAAAAAAAAATAGCAATTGGCCCCTCCTATTGCACGCCCCTTAAATCGATTCTCAGCAACACTCATCAGAGGATGTCCAATCTTACGGTTTCTAACTTGGAATCTCCACTCAAGAACACGTGTACCCAAACCCAAACAGTCATCAGTTCCACGGCATAAATAGCCAGTTCATTGTGACTGGCGCTCGCATATTCTGTGAGCTTTATCGAAGACCTTGGACAACATATTATTCGATACAACAAAACTCTTTATCAAATACTATACCGGTCTTCCAAAGCATCGCGTTACTTTTTCACAGCAGTTTGACAAATCTCGATACAGTTCAACCCAACCTTGAATCTGCTCCCTTCTGATATCACACTGCTCTACCGATCGAATATCACATCTCCCTTCTCCTTCCTGAACGACTGATACCAAGGAATTCAGGCATTTAAACAAATAAACCACTATCATAATAACAGTAAATAAAACGAAGAACTGCAGTATAACAGTACAACGTAAAATATCATGCGTCACCAGAACGGGTATCAAAAATGTTGGATCAGTTTTTGGTAACTCTAAATACACGTCCGTGGATCTGAAGATAGTCAATACGAGCATAAATAAAATAAAAGTTAAGATGAACCAGTAAAGTTTCTTGAGGGAATAAATGAATTTCTTGTCGTCTTTAAAACATTCAAAGAGTCGACTGATGCTTGTGATATATGACATGAAGTCGCAACTGTAATAAGTGCCGCTGAAGTTGGCAGGTAAATAAGTTAAATAAGCTGATACAGAAAAATAACTATAAGCATAACTCAATTCGCTAGCGATACTTCCCCCGAACAAGAATAAGTGTTCACGAAACATTACAACAGTAACAATTATAGTCTGAACCAATATTTGGGAAATGATACAACATTTCTTAATCCTCTTCTGGCTACAGTAATTCCTGTGTATGCCAAAGAGATGCTCCACAAACAACAAGCAATTCAGCCACTTAATTTGAAACATTTTTTGATTTTAAATTCAATTTAGAATTTTATTGAAGGCATTTTAGCTTGATAAGTGGTAACTTGGTGACCATTTTAAAGTAATAGTCAGGGTTTAGTTCAACATTTTCTATTAAGAAATTAACTAAAGTAATTGTTTCTAAAATGTTTCAACATATCGGCTCATCAAATATTATGCATATTATATTACTAGCTTTTGCCAGCGGCTTCGCCCGCGTGATAATGTCGATTTTCCATAAGTACAAACTTTCATCCCCTTTTTAAATCCCTTAGGGGTTGAATTTCGAAAAATCCTTCCTTATTCCTTGTCTACATTATAAAGGGAACCTCTGTGCAAAATTTCAGCTTTCTAGGTCCAAGGGTTTGGGCTGGGCGTTGATGAGTCAGTCAGTCAGTCAGTCAGTCAGGACTTCTCTCTTTATTTATATAGATATTTGATGAGCCCGATATCTTGAAACATTTTCATATTATACATTTTCATATTAGGTGGGGAGGGCTGTCCTTTTGCTTTTGCCTTGGCTTGCCCTCCCCACCAAAAGTGTCCCCACATTGCCGTCATGGAGGTCCATGTGAGAGACCAGACAAAGATGGACACGCAAGGGGTACATCGCTTCGACAGCCCTCCGCAAACTGACAACAATTATCCTTATTCTGAATCGTATTTCACGTTTGAGGTACGGAACGGTACGGAATATACGCAAATACTTTAACAAACGACGCGGGTTCGCGCTTGCCGTTCACTACATGGGTATTGCCACGTTAACGTATGAGAAATATATGAGATGCAGTTGGAACTAAGATTTCAAACGACAATGTGGCATTACATTTTGAAGTTGGTAGGATAACGTTAACTAATAGAAAGAAAGAAAGAAAGAAAGAAAACATATTTATTTAGCACAATATGCCACAAGTGCACACAACAAAAAATAAAAATTAAAAGAAAATGAACAAAAGAAAGAGTGTGTGCATCTCACGGCTGCGCCAAATAGGACCAGTTCAGCAAACTGCCGAGCAGCTAGTGCCCGACGCTGGTTTTCAACTGGCCCTGAGATGGTGAAGTAACGAACGTAAAACAGTTTTAGTCCTTTGTTTATAAGTGTATGTGTCTAAGTAGATACTTAGATATAAATAGTGTCGCTGAACATGAACTTTATCAGCTTCATAATAAGTTTGGTTTTTGCGATGTTTTGAAAAACCAACCTTATTTTAAAGCCGATAAGGTTCATGTGCAGCGACGTGCGTGCGGCCGGCGCTGGCAAGACGCGTCGCTCTGAAACCAGCCCTAATAGGCCAACCCAGACGACGACATACAAAAGTCACCCACCAAACAGTCGTCTCTCTTTTGCACTTTGACGTGAGTACATGAGAGGACGTTGTGTCGTCTGCGTTGACCTATTATACTTTGTGATAATTAACTGAAATTAAATGAAATACAAATTATGATAATTGAATATTTATTTATTGTTATATTATGTTATTGACAAAATGAAGACAAATTTTACACAATTTGGAGACGGTAGCTCTGCAGTAAAACGATACACACCGTACCTACTATGATACATTGATAGAGTACCTACCTACTTTTACAAAGTTACACTTTGCAGCTAAGTTGTTGTCAAAGATTCGTTCAAGGATTCTTCTTGTGATAGGACCAGTTTTGTTCCCACCAATGTAGGTTATGTAGTTTATCTGCAACAAACACAACACAACCCATTATAGTAAAACAACAAATACATGCAATGCCAGTAAGGATAAATTATAGACAATTTTTTGTTAGGTTATGTGCGAATTAACTTGAGACCGGGCCGATGATTCAATTTCAATTTAGGTATGTTGTGCAAAATGATGCGTCGTAGTATTTTTTTTAGCTAGAGATTTGCACGAGATTTATTAAGAACAAAATAAGATAGTATTTCATAAATAATAGCATCTTAGTCCCAGGTCTCAAGGTAATTCGCACGGGTTCTAAGTAGATAAATACCTACTTATGAAAAACTTACCCGTTTCGTAAAATAAACGTTTTACAGGACATAATGTCCATGTTATCTTAGTTGGAGCCTCGTTACTGCTAAGGCATTTGTTGAATATTATTGCAGTTTTAGGTATATGGAGGCCACATGCAATGCGTCTTCCGTGGCGTCATCCAGTTTTCACGCACCACACCGAGTTCCCACCGTAACCATCTTCATCGTCAAATTCCACAACTTTAAACATTTTTATCACTGCCTGTCAGGCTAATATTTTATATAGGTATATAAATAAAACAAATACTCCGCAGCCGCAAGCGCACCCGGCACCGCACAAATGAAATAACAAACTGCAAAATGGCGGGCGCCCGGCCGGGCGGGCCGGGCGACGAGTGGCGCCGCCCGCCCCCCGCGCACCCCGATACCACCCCGTAGGAGCAGCAAGTAACAGGGCCATTGAAGGGTATCTAAGTTGGACCGATGTTGTTATCATAACTTAAATCCCTACAAAAATCTCCCAACAGTAGCAATAGAAGCAGCAGGCCCGTCGTTAGTTGGCCCAATGTTGTTTTAGTAACATAAATCCCTAAAAAAATCACCCAACAGTAAGAATAGTAACGCAGGCCCGTCGTTGGCTCTTCGTAGGGCAAATAGTGCATGTTTATGACAATGGGCCTATTTTAAGTTTGGGTTGGCGGAATAACTAACCGTCTGCCAATACATTCCCAACTGTTGGCGTATGGAAGCCAACGGCAATTGCTACTAGGGATGCAACTCGTCGCTCAATACGCTGCAAGCAGCCGAGCGCGATGGACTAATAAAGTTACGTTAGATGTCAACGGAGAATATTTCAGTAATTAGGTGCGATTGGCAATTGTGTGGATACGCGGTACATACCCACATTATAATATTTTAATATGTTTCCGACGGGAGTGGACGTAAACAAAGGGTAAGCTAGTCTGAAGATTGATTATTTTAAAGATGCTACATGTGTTCAATGAAAAAAATACCTTGTTATCTTACTTAATTGATTTATGCATTTACAGATGACAAGAATCAGGCCGATATGAGTGTTGATTCTGAGAGTACGAATCTGTAAAAAGGATGAAAGAAGCCATTACGACGCAGCTACGCCGCCTCTTACAGTCGCGAGCAAGTGGGCCAGACAAATTAGGTAAGAAACCTGCGTTGTAGCAAGCATATTTGTGTTAGTTTTAAAATAGGCGGTTACTATAGTGTTTTTTTTTTTTTATTTTTTACATGCCGCAGGTATCACAAAACTCGACATGTCGATGCGGCGGCGGAGGCGGCGCGGCGGCGGCGCGGCGCCGGGGGAATTACGACAGCACCCTCCAGCTAAGGACACAAGTGTCATAATTGCGTTTGTTATGTTTTTTTTTTTTTTTTTTTTTACTTTTGTGTAACATATTGTAATGTGTCAAGCTAACTGGATAGGTATGTAGGATAGTTTGTGTATTATATTATTGATACATTCAGTGCAACCATATCCAACTTCCGTTGCGAATCTATAAGATACTGCCGTAAACGTGTTCTGAAAGTACCCATTGTGTTGGTATTCCTAATCGGCGGTGGCAGGTTATTCCATACTTTGGAAGCCGCATAGCGAAAGCTCCCCCTGAAAGCCGCTGTGTTGTGACTGAGTCGAGAGTTGTTGCGAGCATTGCCGTCTTCCGCATTCGCGTCTGCTAGCTATCCAACTAAGTCTATTGTACAGATAGTCCGGTTTTTTATATTTTATCACACCGAACAGGAGGCACGCCAAGTGAAGTTTCCGTCTGGACTTCATTTTTAATGAGTAATGCTTATTTAGAAAAGGTGTTACGTGACTTCGCCTGGGAATATTGTAGCAAAAGCGTGCGCAAGCGTTTTGTACTCTTTGAATGAGTCGGTCAGTACGAGCTAATATGCGCGGACCGTACACTGTGTCGGCGTAGTTTAGCCTGGATAGTATTAAGGTTTCCACCAGCTGTTCACGTAGTGACTCTGATAAGTAAGACCTCATCTTATATAATACCTTCAAGCGATAAAAACAGTTCCTTACAGAGCCTGCTACGTGCTTTTCAAACCGAAGGTCTTTGACCATCGCAAGACCCAGGTTACGCGCCTCATTAACTCGCTCGATTGGTTCGCCCATCAGTTCCACATCGAAAGTCAAAGGCAGTCGGGACAGCTGCTGTCTGGTGCCAAGTACCATATACTTTGTTTTAGTAGGGTTCAGCGACAGGCAGTTCTCCTCAGACCAAACGGAGATACGCTGAAGATCCTCATTAAGATCCTTAATGGCTCTGTCATACTCGTCCGGTCTGAAGGAGATATACAGTTGTACATCGTCGGCGTATATATGGTACTTGCACTTCTGCAGGCATCTTATTATGTCTGCACAGTACAGAATGAAGAGAATGGGACCCAAAATGGAACCCTGCGGAACTCCTCTCTCCACGGGTATAGGTGTCGATTTCAGGGCAGTACCATCACTCAAACGCAGGTCAACAAATTGTTCCCTATTTCTTAGGTAACTACGGAACCATTGTATGGCTTCTGGGTCGAAACCATAATATTTTAATTTTGACAATAATAATTTGATATTAATGGCGTCAAATGCCCTGGAAAAGTCCAGTAAAACCAGTAGTGTGCACATTCCCCTATCCTGGGCACACAATATGTTGTCAGTAACATCTAGTAAAGCAGTTGATGTACTGCGCTGCTTCCTAAAACCTGATTGTAAATCAGGCAAAATGTTGTTTTGTTCCAGGAACAGCGTAAGTTGACGGCTGACAATTTTCTCTAATACCTTTGATAGACATGGTAAGATACTGATAGGGCGCAGATCTTTTAAGGTGGAAGGATTTGGGTTTTTTGGCAAGGGCCTGATAGAGGCCGTTTTCCATTGGTCAGGAAATGTTGATGTCACAATCGAGCGGTTTATTATGTCAGTTATAACGTCTAAAGTGTGCGGCAAAGTCATATTTATCATGTCCAGGTTAATGTTGTCGTAGCCTTCGGCGTTACTTTTGAGAGTGGCGATTATGCGCGAGACGGTGCTCTGATCCACTGGAACGATATTAAAAATTGCCTCGCCGTGACTGTGACTGTCAAAGTAGTCAACTAGGGATGCGCTTGCCACAGGGCTGCCGGGAACAATCAAGAAGTTTCTATTAATTAGATCTGGGTCCGTAAAATGCGACGGAAGGTCTTGTCTAGTTTTAAATGGCAATAAGGTGGATTTTAAATTTTTCCACAGTAATTTCGGGTTTTTTATTTTATTGTTAATGTTATATTTAAAATAGGCAGCCTTTTCATTGTGTAGAGAATTAGTTACCAGGAGCTTTAGGTCTTTATAGTATGTCTTTTTGGAATCTAATTTTGTTTTCCTATAACTATTTAGTGCTTCATCACGTAAACGCATCATAATTTTTATTGTCTCTGTTATCCACGGATACGATTTTTCCTTTACTGTGTATGATTTGATAGGTGCGTGGATATCAAACAAGGAAATTATAAGGGAGTTAAACACATTTACCATATCGTTTACGGAGCCGAGCGTTGAAATAATATCTAGGTTTAATGACGACAAGTGTAAGTTAAATGTTTCCGTGCATACATTTTTGAGAGGCCGAGATTTTACCGAATATGGTGTGAACTTATCGCGCTTAATATTAAATTCACTTGTTACAATGGAATGGCCATTCATGGAACCGAAAG
Source organism: Diarsia mendica (assembly GCA_949316265.1). Lineage (NCBI taxonomy): Eukaryota > Metazoa > Arthropoda > Insecta > Lepidoptera > Noctuidae > Diarsia > Diarsia mendica. The sequence continues at coordinate 20,837,164 of OX438897.1, forward strand.
ATTCCACCGCTGTGTATCTAGCTTTTATGTCAGTACATATGAGATCGATGAGTGTCTCACTCGATGCCGTGAAGTGAGTAGGGCTTGAGACCAGCTGTGTAAGATTAAGACACTCTAGGAATTCATTGACAGTTTTCGTTTTTATCCCGTTTGTATCCAGCATGTTAACATTAAAGTCGCCGAGTAGGATGTATTGATCGCAGTTTCCCAAAGAACTGATAGAATCCGTTATGGCATCGAGAAAGAGGACAAGATCTAACCATGGCGGACGGTACGCTGTTCCTATAGCAATTCTTTTGCCATTCAACGAGAGTGTCAACCACATTTGTTCGACCGATTCGAACCTGGGATCGACCGCGCTAGACCAAGTACGCGCGCTCAGCCCCTGCCGCACATAAAAGCCGACGCCCCCACCACGGCCCGCGCGAACATGCGCTGGTCGCGGTGTATGACGTAGGCGATAGCCGTGCACTGTCGGAGCGCGCCCCTCCTCGCCCGGCCGCAGCCATGTTTCGTTAATGGCCATAATGTCAAAACAGTGCCTGTTAAATGCACCAATCAAGTCATCATGACCTGTACCTAGGGACCCGGCATTAAGAAACCCAACTTTTAAAAAATTTTCTCCTTTAGTCGTCATTATAATAGTTTAAAATAAAATCCGTCATATACAAAGTGAATACTATCATTCGGGCGTTTATACGTTTAACAGTAATTCTATACATATAGTAGCGGTCTGAGTCGGGTTGTAAATATGTAGATAGTGTATATTATTATAATATAGTAGATAGTATAGATAGTGCATATTTTAAATAAGACTTATGTTTTAAACTATAGTATGTACCAAATAGATTTGCAAACAGGAAAAGTAGTTGTGTGATAGTGATAAGAAAGTTTAGTAAAATTTGTGTAGTGTTATAAAACTGGTTTACTCGTACATTAGTGTGGTAATGTGTAATCGACTACAATAGTACATTTTGATACAAGTGCGGAAAGTTTGTTATTGCGTACGAGGCTGAATGAACACCCGAGCCGTAAGGCGAGGGTGTTATGGGGCCGAGAAACGCAATAACAAATTCCCACGTTGGAGATGACGGAATACAGGGGGTGGAAAGATGTTCTGATAGCTGTTCAGTAGTTTTATGAGGTGCCAAATCATTACTGGTATGTGAAGTAGAAGGGTACGGTTCAAGGCAAAACTTTTTAGGGGCTGGCTCCAAATTTATTTGTTGTGTTATTTTGGCGCTAATGTTCGTCTTGTTGCTAATAGAGTCTTCGACATATGATTCAGCAACATTATTAGACCGCCATCCGCCGTGACGTTTTAATGTCAATATGTCAGCTCCAGCATCAGCAAGCAATGTAGCTGAAGTTCTTCTAAAGCTATGTCCGGTGTAAAACTCCGCATCTGGTAATCCTAAAAACTTTGCTATTTCCTTTGGCATAGCACCAAATTTGTTCACACCAATAGGTTGAGCCATACATTTTCCTTTTTGATAGTTCTGAAAAAAGCGATCATTTGTTGTGTTTGTGGTACGTAGAGCTCCGTATTTCTTTACTATGTCATAAAAAGGACCGTGAATTGTAAATGATCGCGGAACATTGTTTTTAGTGTGTGGGATTTTGACCAGAAGCAAATCGCCATGATTTTCGATATCTTTTGTTCGTATATTACAGAGTTCCTGACGTCTACATGCACCATTAATCCCGAAAATTAACGCAACCTGGAACGAGATAAAACACAGTTTAGATAAGCATAGGTCGTTTAGTGTACGGACAGACGTAGCGCCTAGTAAGGTTTTATAGATTAGATATTGATTCAACTACTGACCTTTGTTGCCAAATACTGGCTATCCGGAGCTTCTTTCAAAAACTTTTCAACTTCATTTGGAGACAATACTTTTGATTTTTGTCCAATATATCCGACGGAGTGTCTTTTTAGAAATGCAGTCAGGTTGCAATATGTTTTTATGTTAACACCGTGATTTTGGAGAACCGTGCTTTTTAGCATGGAATATATACACCATAGCGTGTTAGGCTTATATTTAGTAGCGAGTTCATTGAAATATGCCAAAAATACTTGCTCCGAAAATGACGACGCCTTTTTAGTAACTTTCCACTGAAGAAAACTTTGCAAAGCTGCCATATATTTCACCTTAGATTTAGATGGCAACAGGCTATCGCAAGCATTTTGTGCCTCAATCACAATATCCGGCGGAGTACCATCTAAAGAATTCTCTTCAAAACTTAAATTCGACATTTTTTCACAAATAACTCCAATTATTAAGACTAAGTTTGCTTTTTTTCCCGCGCTTTATGTTCGCAGGTTAAAGGAGCAGCAAAGGTATGAAGCCGTACAGCCTCACAGGAAAAATATAAAATTCAAATATTTTTTAATTAAGAACACAAAAATAATGTTTACTTGTTCATAAAAGTAAATAATTGTTTAAAATATTTACGTTTTTTTTTTTTTTTTTTTTTTTTTTTCTATTAATAGGTATTTATTGTAATAAAAGACTATACTAAATATATAAACTAAACTAACCTAAAAACAAACTATAACTATAAAAGGGCATCGAAAAACTCCTCCTCAACGCTGTCAGCAGGTAAAGTACCCAAGAGACTGGCAGCGTTGCCGCGTTGTATAATAATAATAATAATAATAATAATAATATTCCACAACTATCACACAACGCCATCTAGTCCCAAGCTAAGCATAGCTTGTGTTATGGGTACTAGACAACTGATAAACATACTTATATATTACACCACTACTACTATTATTACTACTATTATTACTACTGCTATTACTGTTATGGCAACACTTATCCTCTGGCCAAAGAAAAAGCCAGCCCTTGGGTCGGAGGAAGCGTCAACAAGGCGTTTTGAAATCTCCTTAAAAAGGCTGTGCGCACTGGGACCCCATGGCCCTAAAGTTTCAACCCCAAACGGCTCGAAAATATAGTTTCCACAAAGGTTACTATATTTACGCCGCTTGAGGTTCTCCGCAGCCGCAGCGGCAGCGCCAGCACAACACGAAGAGCTTGGAAGATGCGATGGCGCAAGAGTATCGACGCAAGTTGCGTCCCATACTAAAGGCCTACCCATCTTCCAAGGAAACAACGACATGCCGTCCGGTCTTTTGCCATCGTCGCGTGCCAAGCCATTTGGCTCTAAGACAGCAGGGACGCCGACGGTAACAAGAGCTCGTCGGATGATGTCGTTTATGTTTGCGTGTCGCGCAAAACGACCCGCACTTCGACTGCAGGACAGGCCATGGTGTCCGAGGTTGCTGACAGCTTCACCACATTGACAGCGATGAGGAGTGCAGCATACGGCACCAAGACGTAAAGCAGCAGCGAGGCGAAAAGTTGTGTCGTCAAATAGAGTGCCAATGCTTGACGACGGCAGTGCGTGAAGCCAAAGACCCGACTCCCACTCACCCACAGCCAGCAGGCGCGCACGCTCAGCAGTAGTAGCAGACGTGTTCAGTAGATTATTCTGAACTACCCTGCAGAGCGGCTCGTCCCACCGTCTCTGGGAAAAAGGATGGTCGGGTTCTTCTGTATTCGGGCAAGCGATTTTCCAAGCGACTATAGCCTCGGAGAAACACGGCACATCAAAACCAACCAGTGTGGAAGCCAGGATATTCCTGATTAATTTCTCCGTGCCGTGAACCGAGGATATAAAAGCCGGTAAACTAATACTAGAAATTTTGCGGACGCCGAGTCCTCCCATACGAATGGGAAGAGTTGCTTGTTCCCAAGCTCGGTCGTCCAAAGCCACATTTAAAATGGATGACAAAGTATGTCTGATGATTTGGTCCATTTTGTCCAAAAGATGTTTGTGCTTCCATAAAGGGGAAGCACGAAGGAAATATGTTAATATAGGGCCGAAACAGCAGTAGCGAATAATGGTGATGGCCGAATGCATGTTAATTTGGAGCAATCTTTCCGAAACATCATTAAAATTTTGAATTTACTCCTCGATAAAATCGGGAAAAGAATTTTCATGGATAGGAGACGCAAGGAGACGAAGAGAGTTTTTTTCAATAATTTTGATGTCTGGAGCTATTGAGTTAAATTTTGAAAGAGTCAGTTGTCTGTCGGTACCGTCAGCTAAATATAGTTCACATTCACATTCGTTGTTTCCTTGGAAGATGGGTAGGCCTTTAGTATGGGACGCAACTTGCGTCGATACTCTTGCGCCATCGCATCTTCCAAGCTCTTCGTGTTGTGCTGGCGCTGCCGCTGCGGCTGCGGAGAACCTCAAGCGGCGTAAATATAGTAACCTTTGTGGAAACTATATTTACGTTTATTAGTAGTATTCTTTTTACAAACACAATTTAAATATTCCAAAAATATTTACGCTGTAAAGACGCAGATCAAAATGACGAGATTAAAAAAAAACACGCCTGCTCTATAATAGTCAGTGGTGTTTTTTTTTTTTAATTTCATATGTTATAATCGAATTACCGCTGCTCTATGATTACAGCGTGCGGTAATAATATTACAGCACGCTGTATTCTTATTACCGCACGCGTGCGAAATATGATGCATGTCGAACCTAATCGTAGTGCAATAAGAGCTAGTTTTCGAGGAAGTGTATTGAAAATATTTTTGATGACACGACCTAGTTAACACAAATTGCTTAAGGCGGAGATTTCTGCAAACGTTCAAAAAGGTGGTTTTTTAAAGCAGTGTATCTCATAAACCGTAAATAATTTTGACAAAAAAAAAATAACATTTTCAAGACCTTTTCGTGATGGAATTCAAAACATAATTAAACATGATACTTTAATGCACGAAAAAAATCTTCAAACATACCTCTTAACAAATTTTAAAAGCTGTTTATCTCTTCATTAACAAATATAATTATAATTTAAAATACACCATAAAATTTCAAATGCCAAACTGCATCCAGTGATGGATTGTTTTTTATTAAATAGTTAATTTCTAATTTTATATGATTTTATTTGCACTTTTAATTAAAACATGCTCTTGCTGGCAGTGTATCGCTGATCACTCTCACGCACGGGTAGACGCTATTGCTAAGCTCCTCCCACTCGCTCAAGGTCGTTGGCGAATATCTGGGCCTTAAATTATATTTTCGATCAATGTGATGTGACAGTTCTCACATATCGCTGATAAATAAGAAAACAAAACAACAACAAAATACCTGTTTCATCATGACTACTGAATTTTGTGAAAATGATACGTTGTTTTTCTAAATTTCTTTGTTTCCTGGGGGCCAATTCTCGGTTTTAGAGATGGTGTCGAACTCGAGAAAAATTTCTAATGACGTCATTTTTTCGAGAAATTTTAAAAGTTGCTATTCTGGGGATGTCGAATTCGAAATTTGTCGAAGGCTAACGTTCGAGTTCATCTCGAGTGCTTCTGAGCAGTAGAGATGTAATGTCGATTATATAGATACGTCATTTCTGAGTGAATTTGTTGAGTTTTGGATTGTACACTGTTTTCTTTTCTTTAGTTTTTAAATAAAATACGGCTTGGCATCTCATACTGGAAATTCGATTTATACTCTTTGATTTGTGCATTGTGTTTTCTTGAAACGACGACCTTCGCGCAGATAACAGACTCTGTAATTTGTGTACCTACGATTGGACTTGAAACCACTGAAAGATGGACGAGTTTATTAGCATTTTTATCTCGGAGTTGTTGGAAAGTGGCGAGCAACTGGCCAATACACGGCGACAACAGCTATCCCGCCGTCGATATTTACGACTTGAGCGAAACAGAAGTCATTAAAAACTTCAGACTAAATAAAGATTTAATAAGGGTTCTAATACTTAGATCTATTGGCTCCTGTAATAAACTGAATACCACTAAAATAGACCCGAAAACGAAGGTAAATAATTGTTTGCTTCATAATTTTATTAGTCACTGACAGACAGTCAGCTGTGGTCAGCTGTCAAACTGATTATTTTTACACTAAACGTTTCGTTTTACTTTGGCTTTGCACGGGACTTATTCAAATTTAATATATAAATTATGTCCTAATTTTAAGTGTTTCTCCTAATTATGTTTAAGTACTTACTTGTTTGTTTGTGAAACTAATAAATACTTTTTCTTCCTTTCTTATAAACTTAAATAATTAGGTTTAGCCAGCGTTTTAAAACAAAATCATTCATTCACTCATAGCTACCTAAAACGGAACGCGCGATTTTTCGTAATGGTACGCTAGTATTATATTATCTGTGGTAATGGTAACATTAGCTTCACTCGAATCGACATTTTCGTGACATTTATTTCTATTTTGACTGAGAATACGGAATTCTGCTCAATTCGAATTTTTTTGGTAGAGATAGAGATATTTTTGATAGACATAGAGATAGACTTACGAACTCGAACTCGAGATAAATCTCTAAAACCGAGAATTGGCCCCCTGTTATTGTTTTCTTGTGTCGATGGCACGACAATCTTTATTATTCTGTTGGCCCAGAACTTTTCCACTTCCGCGTCATCGGTGGCAGCGGAAAGGTAATGTCAGCTGCGTGTTTTAGGGTTAAGATGATGACAACTGCTATTGAGCTCTGACGTTTCAGTATTTTTGGTCACGCCCACAATTTTTCCGATACCCTAGCGCCATACTATGAGATGGTCGTTCTTCGAACCACTATTCTTTTTTTGCATATGGAAGTAATAAATAACTTACGTTATAGCCATCCATAAATTTCAACCCTTGTCAAAAACTACCTATTGAAATATCCATGGGAAGAAATTATTTAGAAACAAAAGATAAGAGAACGGACCCAAAACACTTAGAAAATAAAAATCTATTGAATTTAGTTTAAAATAATATTGCAAAACGACACTCGAAAAGCAATAAATCGTACGTTGGAGTAACCTTTCTCGGGATATCTGGACTTATGGTGAACAGATGTGTGAAATGGCGATGCATAGAAGGGGCGCCTATGCAGCATTGGGCGGGAACCTGACGCCATGCCTTTGACCAATGAGCAAGCGTCTTATACAAGACAGCCAATGAAAACAGATTACTTGCGTGTGTACCTGATTTTCTAGGGAGGAGTCTATCTGGGTGCTTGGCGGAAGTGGGGCAACCTGACGAAAGGAGAGACGAATTTAGACAGCACGGGACAGACAAGTTTGTGCATCGATTCAAGACGGTTGCAAGTGATAATTACAGTTAATTATAATCATTGTATATTAATTGTATTTTAAAATAAAATTAGAAGCAGTGTGTCTAAGTCTAAGTAATATTAAGTGGAATCAAAAGACAGAGAGAGAGCTGAAATTTGGTAACCTGGCCAAGTTCAAATTTTGTGTAAAAGCAAGATCCCAAGCTAATTTACAATAACTTCAGTCACCCAATCTATTTAACGACCCAAGTAAAAATGGAGGCCGCATCAAACTTCGATATTTTATACTCACTAAGTCAAAAGACACGAGAGCACCTTTAGTCTGGCCTAGACAAAGTAGCTGCTATACTATTCTTGATAATAGTAATTTATTTCCTCGTGATAACTTGTATAGAAGTTTGCAAGAGATGGAAAGGCGGGAATTGTGGAGAAATCGCTTTGAATTGTATAGGCGATACACATCACGCAGACCTTGAACTACGTGAAATGGCTTAAGCTAGAAATCTGAGTATATTACTGTAAATTATCATGGGATATTGTGGCTTAAGTACCTTGAATAAACTGTGTAACCATTATGTGTACCTTGCCTCTCCTCTCAGTTGTATTACAATTTATATAAGCTGATAAATAATTGTCAAAATTGTACATAAATAAATGTTGTAAACATATAATTTGTGAGTGCCAGAAAGGTTTTTCGCTTGAGCCGTTCTGTTTTCCTTATCTGGCTAGGTTTAGGAATGGGACGACTCGATTCAGGTCCGTCACAATCTTAGCGGACCTAGATCTAAATAATCAAACAGTTTCTTTCGCTGTCAGAAGGGGTTTCGCTTGAGATGTTCCGTTTCCCCTTAACTGACTAGGTTTAGTAATGGGACACTCGACCTTAGCTCGCTACCATCCTAGCGAACTAGGTCTAATTAATCAAACAGTTTCTTTCGATAAATTTATCGAAAATAAATAAATAATTTAAACATCAACCACCTCTTTCTTTTATATTCCAAGATTACCTGTGTAGAGAATTTGATAATGGAAGATTGACAAAGCTAAGATCAAGTAATAACAAAGGCAATGCTTTAAAATCAGTGTAGTAATTCAGGTTGCAACTCCAATAATGAATTCTCTATAATATGCACACTGAACCTTGAAAGACACGATTTTACGTTATTGAACTTAACCTAATATAATAATTTGTACTACTATAGACCAAGTCTGAGATAAGAATCCAGACCCTTCAATTAAGGTCTGAGACTATAAGTTCCTTCTGAACTGAATTGAACCTAGTATAATACACAAGTTTACAGGAACCTAATCATCACTTGTTGATTCAAGTCAACAATCATTTAATTGTGTTGGAGGGGAAACATTGTTTTGAGAGAGAGAAACATTTCGGCTGTGTTGCATAATGCACATTAATATTTCCTAACTTTGATATACTGATGGCTTGAGATACACGACTGAGCGACGCCTCTGGCAGTGATAACGCAGCATACCATACACGTCATTCTTGCAATCCGACTTCCGAACTAGATTTGGCCAAATCTAAATATAACTCAAATACAAATACATTATACTCAAAACCATGGTTCCGGGGGAAAGTCTGCCCAACCTGGGAATCTGGCAAATAAGTCTGCCCTTAACTGGGAATCTGGCGATGCCTGCCCTAACCGGGAATCTGGCTATAAAAAAATGCAAGTACCTGCCTATATGGAAGTGGGAATCACTAACGCTTCGCAGCGATTATAGGGAGTCGTTTGCACCCCCAATAACATTGATTAAGGACCGTGGCGCGGTGTAGGTTTTCCCCATGCTGACGATATCAGTCAGACGCGGTGGCTAAAATAAGCACAAACGCACATGTATCAACTTACACAAATCATTCTAACGTGTCAAATTGATTTTAACTTGTAAAATCCTTTATTAAATCAGAGGAAACTGATTAAGTTTTGTACTAAACAATAATACAGATGTTTCGAGACAAGCTCCGCATTATCGAGTAGAATGATTGATAAGTCTACATTGTTCGCACAGTGGAGTGTACTCGAGATTGACCTGTGGTCAATCTAAATCTAATTGTTGATTAAAAGCCCCGAAATGACTCTCTTGATACAACATTATTTCCTAAACACTGGTGTGAGGAAGTTCAATCCTTCCTAGATTAAACACAGTATTGATTACCAAAGACTAACTAAGAAAGTTCGACTCTTTCTCAGTATATTCACTCACAAAACAAACAGACTAGACGATCAACGCGAGCCAACACAGAACCTTGGTACGATGACGACACAGACCGTCATCCTTACCGTTGCAGGACTTGGTCTTAGGACAGGGCTACCATCACTGGATTTGGAGACCGAGACCTGGAGCCATCACAACTACCAAGTAAGAAATAAATAGTCCAGGATCCACGGTCCATTTTTGCACTTGATTACTATCAAGCTAATTTTCCGTTAGCAGCTTCATTTTGATGAGACGGCGAGACGCCCTACAATTTCCTGCACGAAAATTTTCGAATTCTCGATTGTGGTAGGTAATAGGGGTAGCAGGGATAAAATATGTTGGTTTGATGATTCTCAAAAGTGTTTGTACTAGCTGGGTTTTTTTTGTAGATTGACAACACACATTATCATCACGCCTGTTAATCCTCGAAGGGTTAGGCAGAGGTGCACCTAATAGTACCCACACACATATTATTTCCAGTTTAATTACGGTCGTTAACGAACTCAAACTTTTGTAAATATGTTTTTTTTTGTTCCAATATTTTTTTTGAATTTTTTTGGGATTAAATTTTTTTAAAGTTATATTTTTGAAGTCCCCTGTAATAGGGGTTGAGCCTATTGCCATTAACTGGGCACAAATCCAGCCTCCGTTGCTGTTACTGATAAATTCCTGATGGAAAAACCTAAGCCCAAACCCAAAGCCCGACCCGGGAATCGAACCCAGGACTTCCCAGGACCCAGGATTGATGTCAGTTTATCAGTCTTGTTGACAAAGTATCAGCAGTAAGTACTGGAAAACTTTTTTTTACCTCGGCCCCCAAAAATCCGCAATTTTCCTTTGTTTTTTTTAAATTTTAATGTAGCCAGTGGCACTCGCGCCATCAAGACGAATCTAACGACGTATATTGTACCCAACAAAAACATTCTGTAAAAAACTAGCCAAGTCTCGATGGAGCTGCTTGTTTATCTCTAAAAAGTAATGAAATCTAGACTAAGTCGAACCAAGTCTAAGGTTCCTTACTTCCATATTAGGCCCAATTCTGTTTATTATTTTTACTAACGATTTGATAAATTATATTAAAATAAAAATTCCAGACATTAATCTCGTAGTGTTTGCAGATGACACTAACGCTGTAGCAGGGGCGAAAAGTATTGGTGAGCTGACAGAAAAGGTCAATACAACGTTGGCAGCATTTCAGTTTTGGTTCAATACAAATAGATTAATAATAAATATTAAAAAAACGAATGTCATGTTGTTTCGGACCACTGCAGGCAATAAGGATAATATTGATATAACCCTCAACAATGAAAAGATTGAATTAGTGAAAGACGTCAAATTTCTGGGTAGGTATCTATTTAGATGATTTGCTGAACTGGAAAAAGGAGTTAGCACACATAGACTCCACTATATCATCTGCGTGTTATGCGTTGAGGAAATTGAGAGACGAAATAAATACGGAACAGTTAAAGATGGTATATTATGCTCTTGTCGAATCCAGACTTCGATATACAGTTCTGGGGGAAAAGTTACGGTTATAATCCTCAACGAGCGTTCATTCTCCAAAAAAGAGCAATACGTACAATTCTCAGAATTTCACAAAGAGAAAGCTGTCGATCTCATTTTAAGAGTTTAAATATCCTAACATCGCCCAGCTTATACATACTTGTTTTGTTAGTTAATTTTAAAAAATATGTCCATGAATTCGAGTCTGAGGAAGAAAGAACAGCCAGGGAAAACACTCGTAGGAAGGATTTTAAAAATAGAGTTGTACCTAATTTCAATATTGTCAAGCATAGCCCTCATTACCAAGCTGTACAAATATTTAATAGACTGCCAGCGGATTTAAAAATCTTATTTTACACTAGCTCTTTTAAGGCTAAGCTAAAAGCATTTCTGTTGGATAAAAATTTATACTCAGTAGACGAACTGTAATTCATTATTCTAATTTTCTATTAAAAAAAAAAGCTGTAAATTGTTAAATTTATTTTTGGTAATCGTGTATTTTTTTTTAATTTTGTATGTTATTGTTTTTAATTGTTGCTGCATGTTTTATATTATTGCATGCTTCTTTAGAATTTATATTATTATTATTTATGATGTACCTATGTAATGAATCAAACACAATGTAAATTGTTCCTGATAAATAAATAAATACTGCGATTTCTTTATTACTATAGTTAAAGTTGTGTGACTTGGCCGTTGAACATTCTTTATACGTTAGTGAGTACAAGTAAATTTTGTTTACACGTAATGTTATATCTGTTGTAACTACCGGCCAAGTCACACAACATTAACAATAATTATAAAGAAATCGCAGTAAGGAACCTGAGACTTGGCTCGACTTAGTCTAGATTTCATTACTCTTTAGAGATAAACAAGCAGATCCATCGAGACTTGGCTAGTTTTTAACCGACTTCAAAAAAGGAGGAGGTTATATGTTCGTGTGTATGTATTTTTTTATTTTTTTTTTATGTATGTTACCTGATTTCTGCCCCATTTGTGGACCGATTCTCAAAATTCTTTTATTTGAAAGAGTATACTCCTGAGGTGGTCCCATTTTAATTTGGTGAAGATCTGGTGCTGATCTTCGGAGATATACAATGGAACTCTTCAAAAATAGACGGCAAATCTGTCGTAATTGCTGGAATCGCTTGGTTGTTTATTGAATATACATTATCATGACGTAACATCACGCCTGTATGCTCTGAGGGGGTATGCAGATGTGTACAATACACATTTTTTTATGTAAGTAGGTATGTTACCTGATTTTGTGTATCGCGAATAACTTCGTCGTTTATGAACCAATTTTGATGATTCTTTTTTTATTGGAACGGAGATACTTCAAGGGCCACCATGATATGGAAACCAGGACCTGATGATGGAATCCCAGAGAAATCGAGGGCAACCCTCAAATTTCATAGGCACATATTACGTGTTTCGTGCTTTTTCTGACGCTATACAAGTATTCGCATCTAGCAGTCATCACTTCATGTTGATGAGCTTATGATGGAAGGTACTACTCCTCAATGGTTAGGAGTTGAAAGCAATAATCAGGGAATCTTGAAGGTTAAGGGTTAGGTGTCATAGTAAGTATTTCTATAAGATATTACAACTAAAAATGAAAAAATAAAAAACTTTTTGCAAAAAAAACCAACCGACTTCAAAAACACCAAAAAGTGAAAAATAAACTTCAGAAGAAAAATCAGCTTCTGAAGTCGGTGACATTTCTTTGTTTTATTTGTTTTTTTTTGGTGTTTTTGAAGTCGGTTGTTTTTTTTTTTACAGAATGTTTTTGTTGGGATTTCTTTTCTTTTTGTAGAAAACGGGCATATTGATTTATTTTGTTAGATTTTCTTATTTAAAACAATTTTTTTTTAGTTTTTTTTTAATATTTTTTTTCGATTATCCTAGTTTTTATAGTTTTCCCTATATGTGGCTATTAAACCCTAACTCTGTAACAAATTTCAGCTCTCTGAGTTTATGGGAAGTACTAGTTCTATTTTGATGATCATGCATGAGTGAGTGAGTGTCATAAATGCGAAACTTTGCTTTCGCTTAACTTCGGAATTACATGACCTACAGACTTGAAACTTTTTATTTTAAGTGTGATTGTATAGCTTACTGGATGACGAAAATTTCAGCGTTCTGGTCTTATCCAGAGGTTCTCAAATAGGGGCCTGAAAATGCGGCGAAATGGTTCCAGTAAAGGATGGTACGGCAGTGTTTGCTTCGCGCTCGACTCGGCGGGGGCACTACCGTGCCCCCCGATTCAAATCCCTTCGAAATAATTGTCATTAGAAGTGGTTTCTGATGGAATACCTAACCACATAAAAAGAAACCCTAGTAATACAGTTTTTTTTTCGGTTTAGAATAATATAATCTTTGTTCTATATGGTTAAATTCATAAGAAAAGAAATTCCAAAAAACATAAAATTTGTCGCACGACTCAAACTCTATTCCATTCACTAGGTCCCTAGGTCTTCGTGGAGAAGAATGGACAAGAAACTCCACGGGAACATCTTTTAAAGTATTATACAAGGACAACCTGACGTTGTCCTTGACTGTCTCAAGTTAAAGCAATTTATCAGTGTACATAAACAATAGGCAATATAAACCATATCATGGTATATCTTTCTAACACATAGTAATCAGGAATATTCATAGAATAATATCAAATAACTTACATAAACATTATGGATCCTTTAGAGTAACACAAATAGGTTTCAGCTTTCACACATTTGGTATCTTCATAACTAGGCCACAATATGTAAACTTAATTCTCTCTATACACAATTACACATTACTATACACAGTAAACTACTTTGGGTCTGTCTTTACCCTTCAACAGTTGCAGCGTAACTGACCCTGAATTGGCGGTACTTCTACTTTTATAACCTTCAAATATTAAAAAGTACATCAACGACTACCGCCATAATAAACCAATGGCAAATGGTTAAACATTATAGCTAAATAACTAATAACATAAATAATAATTAACAAATCCTATTTAGTGAAACTATTTTAAAACGTCATTAGGTAATTTAGCAGTGTAGTATGTTTTTATTTGTAATCTTTATGACTATCGGATAGAATATGAATATCAACCGATAGTTCAGAGAATTGATTATTTAATTTATTAAAATTGCAAGATAAAATGTAGGAAACATTATAAGTATTGTTTAATAATAACTATATAATTTATTGGCAATTTATAATAAATAAACATTTAACTTGACTCAACTATTCAAATACCACAATAGTAATTGTGGTTCGGAAACCAAGTCAATAAAAGCTACTTCTATAAAATACGTCGGGATATAAAATATCATTAGAATATTGTAAATTAGGTTTATTTGAAATTAGAACCTTTGTTTTTAAGATATTTACGATAATTATTAAATCAACAATATACTTGACGCAACGTCGCCCTACGTCATTGTCACTTGACATCTGACAGCCGACGTTGCTACGTTATTTTGGTAAATAATGTGAGTTTGTGTTTGTGAGAGTGTGAGTTTCTAAATAGTTACCTAGATATTCTTATACATATTGCTATGCCATCACGGCCATACTGACAATTACTTCGTCCTCGAAGTATCACACAACAAATAAAATAAAAATAAAATAAAAATGTGCTGTTAATTTTACAATGAGAAAAAGAATATATTCTTGTTTAGATATTTACATGGACATGGAGGTCCAAATTCAATTCACTGTCACATAGACCATCAAACTAATTATAAAAATTAATATTTAGCCAACTGGTTCCCCAGATACCTTTCACATTCACCCGCTGCCCGTGAGATGACTCGGTATCAACCAGAGGCCCCAAGGGATAAATATTATAACAATAAATTTGTAGCCAACTAGTTATCCAGATACCTTTCACATTCACCCGCTGCCCGTGAGATGACTCGGTATCAACCAGAGGCCCCAGCGGATAAATATTATAAAAATAAATATGTAGCCAACTAGTTATCCAGATACCTTTCACATTCACCCGCTGCCCGTGAGATGACTTGGTATCAACTAGAGGCCCCAGCGGATAAATATTATAAAAATAAATATGTAGCCAACTAGTTATCCAGATACCTTTCACATTCACCCGCTGCCCGTGAGATGACTCGGTATCAACTAGAGGCCCCAGCGGATAAATAAAATATATGATAATATATTATATTTATATATATTTTTTTTTAGGGTATACGAGTAGAGGAAGACCAAAGAAAAGATGGATGGACTGTGTTAAGAATGATATGGTAAGAAAGGAGGTGTCTCATGAGATGACGAAAAACAGAGAGGTATGGAAGAGGAAGACGGACAAGAGAATGATATATATATATTTTTTTAAACTACTTTTAAATCAATAATTGTAACATTATCAGCACAATCAATAATTATTGTTTCATTTTGAATAACACATCAAAATTTCTGTCCACATAGAATTCTCAACAGCAATGTTTTCATCTAGGTATCTATTTAATCACCACACTAGAATCGCATTTTTTTTTTGCCTTTCATCTATGACTTTATCGTGTACTGTTTCTTTGACTTTCATTTTGTAAAATGTACCCAGATCGTAATCAATAGTATACTCTAACCATTGAATCATACAATCTCATTTACATCACCAAACAGTCACCGCTCGGTCAATCTGACAATATCATTGCGAATCTAGTTTACCATTTTGTACTATTCCATAAAAATACAGATTGTTATTATTATTTTAACAAATTATCTAGAATCTAACAAAGAATCTTAAATTTTTAGATAGATTAACATCACGTCTTGTAATCCCCGAAGGGTTTAACCTACCTAATCAAGTTTAAACAAATAGGTAATCATTTAAATGAATAATTATCACATTGGAAATATTAAATAATAAAAATACTCAATTAGTAATACAACTTTAGTATTTTGCCATGTATTGCCACATCTAGTAAAAAAAAAATGAAACCCACTTTTGGTTTGTCTCAGTATTTGTTTGGCTGGTGATTAGCTACTAGACATTTGTGTTGTTATTGGAATCTTTTATCCTCAAATTCGTTGTTTTTTTTTTACTATATTATACGTAAATTTCTGCGTTTTCATAAACATGTTCTTTTTTATTTAATTTAAATTAATTATCAGCAAGTGAATTATTGTTTATTCTTGATGAGGAAACCCCTGAGCATTAAATAATCATAAAGTTCTTAATACATTAGCTAATATATTTGTATAAGTTTTTTTTTAAAACATGTTTTCGTATGAATCAACAAGTCTTTTGTATTGATTAAACATAAAAGTTATCTTCTTATCAACCCAATGCACAACCAAATAATGGGAACTACCAGTAACCCTACCTTGTCACACTAAATTATAAACAATAAGTATGATGTGTTTATTTATTACATCACATAAATTTATTTGTTTATCCACTTGATATATTTAAGTAGTAAAATATTAAATTTCTTCATTACTACATCAAGTAATTTTTTTTTTAATGTGTTTAGAAAGGAGACGTAACCTTTGGTATGGAACTTCGGCCATAATCTGTGTCCTTTAGGAATGTTGGGAAACTAATCTTTGTACGGAACAAAGTAACATTTGTCCATTTCACCGTTTGTGTGTACATAATAAGAATTAAAACTGCTTGTCGTGACAGTTATGAAAGATTTTTAGGTTGTAAGAAGTTTACAAAACAAATTCTCAATTTGAATTATTTGACCAGAAGTACACTTTAGTATTTATAAGTGATAAAATCGTCACACTTGCTTATTAAATAGTCGAAAAATATTTTTAGGAGAATAATACTTGTAATGAATATTACAAGCAACGAAGTACAAGTAACGTCACCTATCTTTCACATTTAACGTCTAGATTATTATTTTAATTATAATTTTTTGATTCCAGATTGAATAGAATATTGCGATAATTGAAAAACTATTACTATTTGTACACAGGAAATAGGGCTTAAAATCACGAACAAATATTTTTACTCAATTTGTGGAAATTTCTCTCTTTTTTTTTAAATAAACGTGACAAGTTCTCATGGCCGTTAATAATACATCTCTCATATCTTTAAATAGTAACTTGTATTTTACCTACAAATTTTTAATCTATTAGACTAGACAATAATTAGGCTTTGTATATAATGTAGTTACATTCTAACATTTACGATCTTGTTTGATTAACCCAGTTAGACCGACCGACCACCCATAAAAAATTCTACCCTCGTTATATGATTCAATCTTATCTATTTAGATCGTATTAGAATTTTATTGTAGTTTCAATCTTCATACTTAACGTTTACACATTATATTCACAATATTTATTTTGCGAGAACTAGAATTATCAAGGAAACAAATATTAACATTATCATTAATACTATTTACAAGACAAGGTTCAAAAATAACGTTAGATACTTAAATATCTTCAATACCATAATCTCATTAATTGAATTGAAGATGAGATACTTATTTTTCTTTAATTGTATTATTGGATGTCTCATGAAAACTAACATTCTGCATGAATTTGGGGGTATTAACCAAGCCAAGGTAATACTTTGCATTACGAAAAATTTATAAATATTTTCATCACAAGTTTTTGATGTCTGGTACATTAAAAACTTTTAGAAAGAAGCTTAACTTTGAATCAACAATTTCCTAAATAATTCTAGTTTTATTTTTACAGTTGCTAGGATCTTAAAATCCCTTAGGATCTTTTATTACCACGTTTTTAGAGAATAAATAAATAAAAATAAAACAAAGCCTCTAAAGGCCTTACCGACATTAGCTTATTCGTACTGCTGCTTGATTTAATCCATGGCCTGGCTTCCAAGTGGTTCCAGCAGCTTCTCAATCTCGCTGTCGGAGTACGTGCTGTCGACGTTCTGATCATAGCCAAATCGAGGCGGTGAGCTATCGGCGTCACAGCTTTCATCATCACACCAGCAGCAGCTCCAGCATTGATCATGAAAAAAAAAAACAGATAAGAAATTATATCAGAGGGCCAGAGACTATCCCACTTCTGAAAAATTAATGGTCTTGTCTAACTCAAACTCTATTCCATTCACTAGGTCCCTAGGTCTTCGTGGAGAAGAATGGACAAGAAACTCCACGGGAACATCTTTTAAAGTATTATACAAGGACAACCTGACGTTGTCCTTGACTGTCTCAAGTTAAAGCAATTTATCAGTGTACATAAACAATAGGCAATATAAACCATATCATGGTATATCTTTCTAACACATAGTAATCAGGAATATTCATAGAATAATATCAAATAACTTACATAAACATTATGGATCCTTTAGAGTAACACAAATAGGTTTCAGCTTTCACACATTTGGTATCTTCATAACTAGGCCACAATATGTAAACTTAATTCTCTCTATACACAATTACACATTACTATACACAGTAAACTACTTTGGGTCTGTCTTTACCCTTCAACAGTTGCAGCGTAACTGACCCTGAATTGGCGGTACTTCTACTTTTATAACCTTCAAATATTAAAAAGTACATCAACGACTACCGCCATAATAAACCAATGGCAAATGGTTAAACATTATAGCTAAATAACTAATAACATAAATAATAATTAACAAATCCTATTTAGTGAAACTATTTTAAAACGTCATTAGGTAATTTAGCAGTGTAGTATGTTTTTATTTGTAATCTTTATGACTATCGGATAGAATATGAATATCAACCGATAGTTCAGAGAATTGATTATTTAATTTATTAAAATTGCAAGATAAAATGTAGGAAACATTATAAGTATTGTTTAATAATAACTATATAATTTATTGGCAATTTATAATAAATAAACATTTAACTTGACTCAACTATTCAAATACCACAATAGTAATTGTGGTTCGGAAACCAAGTCAATAAAAGCTACTTCTATAAAATACGTCGGGATATAAAATATCATTAGAATATTGTAAATTAGGTTTATTTGAAATTAGAACCTTTGTTTTTAAGATATTTACGATAATTATTAAATCAACAATATACTTGACGCAACGTCGCCCTACGTCATTGTCACTTGACATCTGACAGCCGACGTTGCTACGTTATTTTGGTAAATAATGTGAGTTTGTGTTTGTGAGAGTGTGAGTTTCTAAATAGTTACCTAGATATTCTTATACATATTGCTATGCCATCACGGCCATACTGACAATTACTTCGTCCTCGAAGTATCACACAACAAATAAAATAAAAATAAAATAAAAATGTGCTGTTAATTTTACAATGAGAAAAAGAATATATTCTTGTTTAGATATTTACATGGACATGGAGGTCCAAATTCAATTCACTGTCACATAGACCATCAAACTAATTATAAAAATTAATATTTAGCCAACTGGTTCCCCAGATACCTTTCACATTCACCCGCTGCCCGTGAGATGACTCGGTATCAACCAGAGGCCCCAAGGGATAAATATTATAACAATAAATTTGTAGCCAACTAGTTATCCAGATACCTTTCACATTCACCCGCTGCCCGTGAGATGACTCGGTATCAACCAGAGGCCCCAGCGGATAAATATTATAAAAATAAATATGTAGCCAACTAGTTATCCAGATACCTTTCACATTCACCCGCTGCCCGTGAGATGACTTGGTATCAACTAGAGGCCCCAGCGGATAAATATTATAAAAATAAATATGTAGCCAACTAGTTATCCAGATACCTTTCACATTCACCCGCTGCCCGTGAGATGACTCGGTATCAACTAGAGGCCCCAGCGGATAAATAAAATATATGATAATATATTATATTTATATATATTTTTTTTTAGGGTATACGAGTAGAGGAAGACCAAAGAAAAGATGGATGGACTGTGTTAAGAATGATATGGTAAGAAAGGAGGTGTCTCATGAGATGACGAAAAACAGAGAGGTATGGAAGAGGAAGACGGACAAGAGAATGATATATATATATTTTTTTAAACTACTTTTAAATCAATAATTGTAACATTATCAGCACAATCAATAATTATTGTTTCATTTTGAATAACACATCAAAATTTCTGTCCACATAGAATTCTCAACAGCAATGTTTTCATCTAGGTATCTATTTAATCACCACACTAGAATCGCATTTTTTTTTTGCCTTTCATCTATGACTTTATCGTGTACTGTTTCTTTGACTTTCATTTTGTAAAATGTACCCAGATCGTAATCAATAGTATACTCTAACCATTGAATCATACAATCTCATTTACATCACCAAACAGTCACCGCTCGGTCAATCTGACAATATCATTGCGAATCTAGTTTACCATTTTGTACTATTCCATAAAAATACAGATTGTTATTATTATTTTAACAAATTATCTAGAATCTAACAAAGAATCTTAAATTTTTAGATAGATTAACATCACGTCTTGTAATCCCCGAAGGGTTTAACCTACCTAATCAAGTTTAAACAAATAGGTAATCATTTAAATGAATAATTATCACATTGGAAATATTAAATAATAAAAATACTCAATTAGTAATACAACTTTAGTATTTTGCCATGTATTGCCACATCTAGTAAAAAAAAAATGAAACCCACTTTTGGTTTGTCTCAGTATTTGTTTGGCTGGTGATTAGCTACTAGACATTTGTGTTGTTATTGGAATCTTTTATCCTCAAATTCGTTGTTTTTTTTTTACTATATTATACGTAAATTTCTGCGTTTTCATAAACATGTTCTTTTTTATTTAATTTAAATTAATTATCAGCAAGTGAATTATTGTTTATTCTTGATGAGGAAACCCCTGAGCATTAAATAATCATAAAGTTCTTAATACATTAGCTAATATATTTGTATAAGTTTTTTTTTAAAACATGTTTTCGTATGAATCAACAAGTCTTTTGTATTGATTAAACATAAAAGTTATCTTCTTATCAACCCAATGCACAACCAAATAATGGGAACTACCAGTAACCCTACCTTGTCACACTAAATTATAAACAATAAGTATGATGTGTTTATTTATTACATCACATAAATTTATTTGTTTATCCACTTGATATATTTAAGTAGTAAAATATTAAATTTCTTCATTACTACATCAAGTAATTTTTTTTTTAATGTGTTTAGAAAGGAGACGTAACCTTTGGTATGGAACTTCGGCCATAATCTGTGTCCTTTAGGAATGTTGGGAAACTAATCTTTGTACGGAACAAAGTAACATTTGTCCATTTCACCGTTTGTGTGTACATAATAAGAATTAAAACTGCTTGTCGTGACAGTTATGAAAGATTTTTAGGTTGTAAGAAGTTTACAAAACAAATTCTCAATTTGAATTATTTGACCAGAAGTACACTTTAGTATTTATAAGTGATAAAATCGTCACACTTGCTTATTAAATAGTCGAAAAATATTTTTAGGAGAATAATACTTGTAATGAATATTACAAGCAACGAAGTACAAGTAACGTCACCTATCTTTCACATTTAACGTCTAGATTATTATTTTAATTATAATTTTTTGATTCCAGATTGAATAGAATATTGCGATAATTGAAAAACTATTACTATTTGTACACAGGAAATAGGGCTTAAAATCACGAACAAATATTTTTACTCAATTTGTGGAAATTTCTCTCTTTTTTTTTAAATAAACGTGACAAGTTCTCATGGCCGTTAATAATACATCTCTCATATCTTTAAATAGTAACTTGTATTTTACCTACAAATTTTTAATCTATTAGACTAGACAATAATTAGGCTTTGTATATAATGTAGTTACATTCTAACATTTACGATCTTGTTTGATTAACCCAGTTAGACCGACCGACCACCCATAAAAAATTCTACCCTCGTTATATGATTCAATCTTATCTATTTAGATCGTATTAGAATTTTATTGTAGTTTCAATCTTCATACTTAACGTTTACACATTATATTCACAATATTTATTTTGCGAGAACTAGAATTATCAAGGAAACAAATATTAACATTATCATTAATACTATTTACAAGACAAGGTTCAAAAATAACGTTAGATACTTAAATATCTTCAATACCATAATCTCATTAATTGAATTGAAGATGAGATACTTATTTTTCTTTAATTGTATTATTGGATGTCTCATGAAAACTAACATTCTGCATGAATTTGGGGGTATTAACCAAGCCAAGGTAATACTTTGCATTACGAAAAATTTATAAATATTTTCATCACAAGTTTTTGATGTCTGGTACATTAAAAACTTTTAGAAAGAAGCTTAACTTTGAATCAACAATTTCCTAAATAATTCTAGTTTTATTTTTACAGTTGCTAGGATCTTAAAATCCCTTAGGATCTTTTATTACCACGTTTTTAGAGAATAAATAAATAAAAATAAAACAAAGCCTCTAAAGGCCTTACCGACATTAGCTTATTCGTACTGCTGCTTGATTTAATCCATGGCCTGGCTTCCAAGTGGTTCCAGCAGCTTCTCAATCTCGCTGTCGGAGTACGTGCTGTCGACGTTCTGATCATAGCCAAATCGAGGCGGTGAGCTATCGGCGTCACAGCTTTCATCATCACACCAGCAGCAGCTCCAGCATTGATCATGAAAAAAAAAAACAGATAAGAAATTATATCAGAGGGCCAGAGACTATCCCACTTCTGAAAAATTAATGGTCTTGTCTAACTCAAACTCTATTCCATTCACTAGGTCCCTAGGTCTTCGTGGAGAAGAATGGACAAGAAACTCCACGGGAACATCTTTTAAAGTATTATACAAGGACAACCTGACGTTGTCCTTGACTGTCTCAAGTTAAAGCAATTTATCAGTGTACATAAACAATAGGCAATATAAACCATATCATGGTATATCTTTCTAACACATAGTAATCAGGAATATTCATAGAATAATATCAAATAACTTACATAAACATTATGGATCCTTTAGAGTAACACAAATAGGTTTCAGCTTTCACACATTTGGTATCTTCATAACTAGGCCACAATATGTAAACTTAATTCTCTCTATACACAATTACACATTACTATACACAGTAAACTACTTTGGGTCTGTCTTTACCCTTCAACAGTTGCAGCGTAACTGACCCTGAATTGGCGGTACTTCTACTTTTATAACCTTCAAATATTAAAAAGTACATCAACGACTACCGCCATAATAAACCAATGGCAAATGGTTAAACATTATAGCTAAATAACTAATAACATAAATAATAATTAACAAATCCTATTTAGTGAAACTATTTTAAAACGTCATTAGGTAATTTAGCAGTGTAGTATGTTTTTATTTGTAATCTTTATGACTATCGGATAGAATATGAATATCAACCGATAGTTCAGAGAATTGATTATTTAATTTATTAAAATTGCAAGATAAAATGTAGGAAACATTATAAGTATTGTTTAATAATAACTATATAATTTATTGGCAATTTATAATAAATAAACATTTAACTTGACTCAACTATTCAAATACCACAATAGTAATTGTGGTTCGGAAACCAAGTCAATAAAAGCTACTTCTATAAAATACGTCGGGATATAAAATATCATTAGAATATTGTAAATTAGGTTTATTTGAAATTAGAACCTTTGTTTTTAAGATATTTACGATAATTATTAAATCAACAATATACTTGACGCAACGTCGCCCTACGTCATTGTCACTTGACATCTGACAGCCGACGTTGCTACGTTATTTTGGTAAATAATGTGAGTTTGTGTTTGTGAGAGTGTGAGTTTCTAAATAGTTACCTAGATATTCTTATACATATTGCTATGCCATCACACGCATAAAGAAAGCAACTTTCTATAATCTGAACAGCCTTAAGTCAAATAGCCGCAAACTTGCCACTGAAATAAGGGCTACAACTCGTAGCACAACTTCTAAACTTTACTTACCAGAGGTTTATTGTACCGAAACCTTTTGTGTTTCTGATATATGGCCAGTAAATTTTGTGTGAATAATAAGTATTGGCAGCTCGGTATAATTCTGTGCTACGTAATACTAAATGACCTGCTAATTTCCTTGAGTATTAATTTGGCTTGACTTTGGAAAGTTTTGATAATGATTCAACAGTTTTTGAGGCGGTATCTTGAAGATGAATTATGAAAGTTGCTGTTGTTTGAGTCGGGATTTGGTTACGTTGGTGGTCTTAAGTTGGAACGCTTATTATATTGAGAAACGGTATTTTGATACCCCACGCTAAAATATTTTTGGACTCGTACAGGATCAATTTAAGTCTATTGTACGTCTTATTTTTAACCAATTTCCAAAAAGGAGGAGGTTCTCTATTCGTGTGTATATTTTTTTTATGTATGTCTCCGTCAATTTGTGGACCGATTTTCAAATTTCTTTTTGCGATTTTAGCTCATCTTTTGTGTAGTTTTGTATTTTAGTTTTTATATTTTCTACTTCATTCTTTCTTCGACGAAGTGAAGTCTTAACTGTCATTATCAACTAACAGTGGTGGCACCTGGTGGCATAATCCTGTAATGAAAACTCTAATCACACTTTGCGATAGTCAATGTCAAAAACATATCGAGAGTGGTATCGAGAGTGATTACATTGCTGAGGCCCTTTTGGCATTATTATTTATTTATTTATGCACACACAAAATACAAAAAGAGGATAAAAACATTAAAAATTGAAGAGCACAAAGGTTTTGTTTGATTAATTATTTTGTATACTTTTTGCTTTGAATGCCAATTAAACACAAATAAACACTGGCGTGACGATCTGGACTCATTCTTAACAGATTTGACGTAGAAGGCAATTAGAAAACAAACTTGGAAAGCTATGGGGAAGGTCTTTGCCTAACAGTGGGATAGCAAGGGCTGAATAAAAAAAAAACTACTCGCTTGCTCTTGACAATGTTTCCCTTGGTCTTCCTCTATTATTTCATACTTAAACCTTTCGCTCCGTCACTTATCCTCAAATATTGAGCTACAACAGATCCAAAGCAGATTTTGTTCATAGAAAGTATTCATAAATCATTCTTTACTATGCGTACTTAAACCCACTGAAGCATTACAGTTTCAGCTTATCTATACCCAAACCACAGGAACGTTGTATCGTAGGCTACAGATATAAAACAACCGACGATCGCCAGTCCAATGGCGACCTTCTGAAATCAATTTCCCGAAACGTTTGACCTTTGTGGGTAGGTAGTATTTTGTCTGGGGTCTGTCGGGGTCTTGTCAAGTGGTATTTACTGTGTTATAAAGAGAATTCTCGTTTGATACAAGTAATTTAATTATTACAGAGTTTTCAGAGATTATCAGTCAGTCGGTCAGTTTTCATATAGGGCGATCTCCGAGGTGAGTTTAGGCCTTCCAAGATCAGTCCATGGATGACTGACCATTCACTACATACCAAGGGTCCATGTCATACCATGGGTCCCTGTCACTTGTATGGAGGCATTTGTTCGTGAAATTCTGACAACCATCTTACTGAGGAGTATCGTATTATCCAGTACTGCTGTGGAGGTCAAATAAGAAGTCGTTCATGTAAAATATAGGGTTCAGATGCATCCGTTTAGAATGGAAATCGACCCCAAAATAGTTGGAAAAAGGCTAGGCAGATGATTACCTATATACGATTTCTAGTGGAATCGAATTTCACGAGCAATATGATACAAACAGAAAATAAATACTTTGCTTTTTCCAGCATATTTGTTTTGCTTTTAGCGCGCGTACCATTCAAATATTACAAACTGTTTTTCTGATATTCCCTACTGTATTTTTTGATGATAAGTGGTCCTTATACGCGATGAAGAAGAGTGGAGAAGTATATTTAATAGGTTTAAGTTTGGCTATTTTTGTTAGATCGGTAGTTATGATAAGTCTTTTAAAGTATTTTTTATTAAATTTTATTTCCGTTTCATTTATTCCTGTATGTTCTAAATAAATAAAACAACTCTTTGAAATTATTTACAAGTCTTTAATTTCGGGTTCCCTACTTGTGTTCGAAAGTTGATGGTTCGATTTTTATTATATCGAACACGGTGTGTCGATAATTCAGTTGTACGATGTTTTATTCCATCGATGCTTTATTGGTGCGATGTAACGTTAGTGCGAAAAATCCTGTTTCGAAAAACCCTACAGCGATTGCTCATTAGTTCGGTAATTTATTAGTTCGATAGTATGTCGGTTCGAAACGCCTACTGCTGCCCGTGATATTTAGTTAATTAATTAGTAATCTTTTATTCTTACTAAATAATAATTAATTAACTTTTAATAATTAATAAATAAAATTAATAATAATTAATTATTATTATTAATAATTATAATAAATATAATAATTAAATAATAATAATATTATTAATAATAATAATAATTAATTAACTATTAATAATTAATCATCAAATTTCGAACACAAGTAGGGAACCCTTAATTTCAACCTTACAACAAGCAATAATTAGCGTATAAACTAAACTAAAACAGATAGCAAGCAGAAACATAAATCTGCCTGCTGTGTGTCGTTTGGTTTAATTTTCTTTTCAACATACAAATTAATCAGTGATTTAAA
Organism: Diarsia mendica; assembly: GCA_949316265.1. NCBI lineage: Eukaryota > Metazoa > Arthropoda > Insecta > Lepidoptera > Noctuidae > Diarsia > Diarsia mendica. Next base: position 20,863,480 of record OX438897.1, read on the forward strand.
AAAAAACATCACGATACAACATAAAAATTAAATCAGAAAAATGTACCTGTGTCCACCCTGTGTGAGCATAATTATTAGACATGAAACTTTTATTTCGTAGCCTGTCTTTTGTCCAACTCCAGTTTGGTCACTGACAATTATTCATAATTTTTCCCAAGAGGGCCTTGGCAAGTGGTACTGCCCTACCGTAAACTTTGCGATAACATAATTATGTTAGTCCAATTAATTTTTGATGTATAAGTCATCCTTATCGCTTCTAGAAAAAATAATGTTTCATCTCTCGAAAAGTCCAAAATAACTTCAATTTCTGTAGTCGGTAGTAAAAAAAGAGTCGAACAATAGTTTGTTCGACTCGTTTTCGTCGTGACTGACTTCGAAAATTCAAGTTATTTTGCAGTATTTTTCAGTTTTTTTTTTGAAAATATTTTTTTTTAACTAGTATAGTTTTCGAATTTTAATGATTTTAAACATACTACAGACTAGAGATTTGGTGATATTATTATGTTTATATAAGATTAGGGGCGTGTTCGTCTTCCTCCTTCATGCCTTCCAGGATCTGTCTTCGATCTTCAGCTGTAGCTGAATTATTTGATGACTGCGTTGGCATCGTAGAACGCCTCAACTAGTAAAAGAACAATCAATTATTCATTCACTTTGGTTTTGCAATTATCAAAAGTTTTGAAACTAGACCATATCCCCATTGGGCTCTTTATAGTAACTGCGTCAGTCGATGCGATATTTTAAAATAGCAGTGTAATTTGAGAATTGTCAATTTTTATTTTGGGCATTTTTTGGGAAGGTGCGTGATCACCGTCCCAAAACATGCCCAAAATAAAATTTATTTATCAAAATAACTTACTATAGTTTGACGTTTCACACTTTTCCGTAGTCTTTGCAATTCTTCTCGCTTTTTACGCTGCAGGAAACCAATCTGCAAATAAGATAGAAGGTGAATATTTTTATCTTTACAGCGCACACTTGAAGATCCACCAGCACTGTGGTTTTTAATTTGGGAGACTAAATTGACACTTGCAAATGTCAAACTTACAACAACATTATTAATGGAAGTTTGACATTTCCAAGTGTCAATTTAGTAGAACATGATTTTTCACCCCAAGCAACTAAAATATGTTCCCAGTTATAATTTTAGAGTGTTTTACTTGATTTGATATACATAATGTAAGAGCAGTGGTGGCCCAGTGGTTGCGGCCCCACTTACGAACAGTAAATCAAACCTAGGCAGGCGCATTACTTTGTGTAATTTATTTAATCACCACTGCTCTCAAAACGGTGAAGGAAAACATCGTGAGGAAAGCAGCATGTCTTAGAACCAAAAAAATCGAAGACATGAGACATCTACCAACCCGCACTGGGCACACGTGGTGGATTGTAGCCCATCCCTCTCCTAGAGCACAGGCCTGAGTCCCTGCAGTGGGAACATTATAGGCTGATGATGATGTTCAGAATGCTTAGTTGACGACTGTGTGAAGGGTGGTCCGTTAACACCTTTTTATTTTTGCGGGGTGAGAAATCAACAAATGACTCCTCCCGCTCTGGGCAGAGCAGTAGGGAGTGTTAGATTTCTACTGACTAAAAACCACCCATGTTCCTTTTTAGTCCTTTATGCCGAGGCCACAGTATTTCTTACGAACAGCCCCGACGGGGTCCGTTTACACCTTAATATAGCAGTAGGTAAGTATGATTTGTAGTACGTACCCTGTAAAGTATCAACGCGATGATGATCAAGATGCAGAGACCGACCACAATTGCTATTATTATAGTCTCCATCGGTACCGAAGCCGCTTGTAGTGAGATGGTCGAGGTTGTGCTGAAAAATAAATAAGTATTATTGTTTGTACTGCTGAGACTTTAGCCAAAATTTTATCATTTTAATGAATTTAAAATGCTTTTATGCTTTTTTAAATGAATAAATAATGATGGTCAATCCAAAGATTTATATCGTTAGATATCGCCCTCCACATTTTTAAGGCGCGTGAAAAGTGTTCATGCTAAAATAGTACCTAAACTCACAAATTCTGCACGAAACGGTCGATACAATTATTAGGTAGAAGAGCCTTATTTTTTTTGTAGGGTGGGAAATCGTCAAATGACTCCTCCCACTCTGGGAGGAGTGGAAGGGAGTTACAGACTTCTACTGACTAAAAACCAAACCCATGTTCCTTCTTCGCCCTTGTGTCGGAGCCGCGTTATCCTTTCGATAATCCACAGCCCCGACGAGATAACCTCATCCCTCAATTTATCATTCAGAGTTACATGCTTCAAGCGAAGCAAGCGAACCAATTTTGTCATAATTATGTAATTGTCAAAGAAATTAGAACATGGCCATCGTATAACGCGGTTGGGCATATCTAACGATGTAAATCTTTTGTTTATTTACCTTGCAACTTTATAGACGTCATCAGGAAGTTCTAGTTTAATAACACTTGTTATTGTAACATTTTTACCATCACCGAGAAGCTCATCTGCGAAGTATATAAAAGAAAATAAATATTGAACATATTATTTTTTTTAACTAATTAGACTAAATGTCCGTTTTCGTGAACACTACCGGCCACCTAAAACTGTTGTGAAAATTGACAGAAAAATGCCTAATTTTTTGAAAATCCAGAGCATCTTTTTCCAGCCGTTAGATGTTCAGGACAAAATAAAGTTAAGCATTGAGAGCAAAAAGTCAGTATTAAATAGGCCGGACTGATTTGATACATTTTATGTTTTCGATTACTGTCTTGACCCGTTATATGTTTGTGCCGTTTCATGTACAATTGAGTCGCTTGTATTGAGCACACCATACAAAGCTCTCTTTTGTAGCCGCGGTGCAGTCACTGAAAAAAAAGTCTTCAGTAAAAAATATTAACACTATAGCTTCAATTCCTGGAGTCAACTAGTCATCACTACAATATGACCGGATACTCGACTTTTCCGAAACCCTGTAAACATCCCCTAATATTTTGGTCGTACTTCTTACCAAGTTTTCCGGGCAGAATGGTCATCGGTATCAGAATCTTGGCAGATTCCACATTAGTGATCAAACTGTCCACTACGCAACGGTATGACATTGATCCCATTGTCGTATTTTCTGGTACGTATGTGCAGGGTAAATATAACTCGGACGTGGAAGAATATATCTGAAAAAATAAAAACTATAGCATAGCATAAACATAATCAGCCTATAATGTCCCCCACTGCTCGGGCACCCAGGCCTTCTCTCTATGAGAAGGTAAGTCACATGTCTTCGATTTTTTTGGTTCTATGACATGCCGGTTTCCTCACGATGTTTTCCTTCAACGTTTTGGGAGCAGTGGTAATGAAATAAATATCACATGCTGCCTAGGTTCGAATCAATGACTTACTGTTCGTAAGTCGGGGCCACCACCACTGGGCCACCGCTGCTCTATACTGCTGCGTTGTGCCATTACATAAAAATATTCTTCAAGTAGTACATCTGGAGTATTATACACTGAGTACATACTCAATAGTGCAGTAACTTACCGTAACTGGAACTTCATCGTATTTGATGAACGGTTCTGTCAGCAATGTTACATCTACTGGGAGTCCCTTCCAATTAGTCGGACCATGGTTCCTGATCTGAAATAACAAAAGGTCATTGTCTTTAATAGATGAAAATAAAAATGATTCAGTAAAATCATTTTTATTTTCATCTATTAAAGACAATGGCAAATCATGGGCGTAAGGGGCAAGCCTATTTGAGGTAAAGTGCAAAAAAATGACCCCCCCCCCCCCGCTCTTGGGCAGAGTGAAGGGGAGTGTCAGACTTCTACTGACAAAAAACCGAACCCATGTTCCTTCTTTGCCCTTGCGCCGAGGCCACGTCATCTAGTACAAAAATCCGCGGCCCCGACGGGATTAATAAATATCTAATAAGTGAAATAGTATTAATAGCGTATATTTTTTTTTTGGTTTGTAAATCATCCAATGACTCCTCCCGCTCTGGGCAGAGCGGTAGGGAGTGTCAGACTTCTAATGGCTAAAAACCACCCATGTTTCTTCTTAGCTCTTGTGCCGAGGCCGCGGTATCTTTTTTGACGACCCGCAGCCTCTACGGGAGTATCGGCTTATCTTACTTGATCTTCGGCAATAAGACCCAAAACTTATAAATACCGGCACGGTTCTTAAGCGCTCGGCGGAAGAGTGGGGATCGCTGTGCGCATCGTACACTATATCACAAATAAAACGCACACCCGTTTATTATTTATTGGTCGTGAGGTAGGTAAGTGCAGCAGGAGTAAAGAACAAATCCCGAGTGACGGCTATGACGCGATGCGCTACGGGCCAATCGCTGCACTTTCCCCGCCCCGCGTCTCACTTCATACCACCAAAGGGACCCAATAACTCACTTTTGCGTCAGCGCTCAAGAATCGTGCCGATGATTATACTAATTTTTACCGAGACAAAAAAGTAAGATATCAACTCTACTCACCGTATAGACGTGTTTTATCTTTTTACCACTTTCTTTAACTTCCGTTTCTGTCATGTTGACATAAGGACCGATGTCAGTCTCTCTGTAAACAAGAACATAGATATTGTTATTTGATAATAAGTTTAAGAACTTAATTCAAGTTTGGAGTAAACATGCATCGCAGGATTATTGGAAAATCATTGTATTTCCAAAAATTAAAATAAATAACTAAACATGCAATCAGTAATTAACTAATTAGTCAATCATCAATAAAATTTTCGATCATCGTTTTCAGACTGGGTTTTTTCCAAAATTCCCAATATCCTGCGATTCATACTAGTTTAAATGAAAATCAATACTTTAAGGTAGCAATACATACCCTATGGCATAAATTCCACGAGGATCTGCCACCAGAGGAATCGTTTTCGGGATACTTAGTGTCTCGTCTTGATTGCAGCGAGTGAAAAGACGCATGGTGATGTTTATCGACGTATCCATGTTTGAGAGATGGTTCATCTCCAGTTCAATTGTGTCGGTGGCCTGTGGATAGGAGTCAACATATAATATCACACCTGCATTACCCTCTTAGATCGAGTGCGTAACACCGAAATCCGCCATTGGACGAAAGTCTACGATGTCGGGGACCGGGTGGTGCGCCTTAAGTGGACCTGGGCAGGACATCTGGCGGAGATGGCCAATGGAGCAAGGCTTTGACCGAGTGGTGGCCAAGGTTAGGCCAAAGAAACCAGGGCCGTCCTAAAGCTCGTTGGGTTGACGATATCGTCAAAGTCGCCGAAAACACATTGACAAGGTATGCATAGAACCGGGAAGTGTGGCAGAAAAAAGGGGAGGCCTATACTCAGCAGTGCAATGGGTGATTCCGGGCTGATATTTATGGTGATGACCATGATTACCAAGGGATTAGGTAGAGTACCACGTGGCTGGACAAGAACCGCCACTGGATCAATCATCAGGTTAAGTCGTTCTTGCCTAATTGGTCTGTGGGTGGGTATCCACCCATCATACCGAATTTCCTACATGCCTCGAAAAGCACGTTTTGTTGTGGAGGTCAGATTAGCAGTCCCTCCTTATAAAATACTGGTATTCAGCTGCATCAGGTTAGACTGGAAGTCGACCCCGAAAAAGTTGGGAAATTACTTGGCAGATGATTGCCCAGAGGTTAGATAGACATAAACATGTGACATAAACATGTATTCGAAACTCTTCAAGCATTGGATTGAACTTTCATCGGCTTCATTGTCTTCGATAATAATATTTACGACAGATTTTCAGAAGAGTCTGAACCCATTAAGATAATGGACCTTGCCCAGAAATTGAAATTCTTCCGAAGCAGAAAATGCAGACACAGTATTTCAGCTAGTTTTCTTCGTGGGATTATTATAGTATTCACGCAAAAATATTCAGCTATTAAACTGACTGAATACTACTACATTTAGGTGAGTAGGTCTTAAAATTTTGTGAGGTCCAGATAAAAATAAATCTTATTACAATGACACAAAATTATTTTATTTTCAACGTGATAAAAATCTGCTCTCCTTTCCAAGCCGTTCTTTGTGAAAGGACCCTAACTGAGAAATTTGTTAATTGTCTATAATACATCTGGTTACGCTTCGTAACTTATAGTTTTTATATTTTTTTCTACATCACCTAATGGCGATTGAAAGGCATTGGTTTACAGTTCTAATTTATTTAATCTGTGCCATATATCGTTGTTTCGGTGATCTCCTAGTGCCTTGCAGCGCGCGCGCCATGCCGCGCCGCGCCGTCATTGGCAGTCTCGCTCTAACCTTGGGATCGTGCGGATACGCATGCTATGTGTGACACTAATTAGTCCCATCGCGCCCTAAAACCCCTGAACTGAACCTATATAAACTGTTATCAGCCTACCCCAGACCTATGTTAGTGTGTTGTGTACTTAACTGCTGGCCAGCATAGTGTATCCAGAAAGACCTGTGAGCTGTTCATCCCGATAGCGGACACGTGGCCGTCGTCTGCGCGCGCTTGGGATCGCTGGTCAAGGTATGTGGTACAATTAATGAATTGGACGATCTCCTGTGCCTTTCTTCCCGATTGCGTATTTTTTGCTTTCAACTTCTTATGACAGAATCAGCAATTATAGCCTAGATTGCTCTAATAATCTAGGCTCAATCCGCGTGTGATTTTAGCGGAAATTTACAACTTCTGCAGGTTATACGCACCATTTTGGTCCTTCGTCCCGGACAAATTAATTTTGGGCCTTTTTACGGCCTATTTTTAAGTCCTAAAAGTCTGATTTTGAGCAAAAAACTTAGGAATTTTCAATGTTAATTGCATATCATCACACAACTCTCAACTCTATTGCTATAGCAATAAGGTTCAAACTGCCTTGCGTTTGCAATAGGTCAACCGTCAAATTAATTCTTAATTTAAATCTTTAAATTCACTATTTAAAGCTCCGAAGAATACATTTAATTGAATATCAACGTTAATTCATATCGCTAAATAAGTTTATTTAATTAATCAGCTAGTTTTCGGCGTAATACATATTTTTTTGTTCGGTTGTAAAAATTGTGGGTAGTGGGTATACATAATAAAATTATATCGTCGTACGTTGACTGTGGAATGTTCTAGTTCTGAACTTTGTTCGCGTACCTACGATTAAATTTAGTTACGCATTAGAAACTTTTACATACTTATTATGTTGGTACTAATCGAAATTGCTAAATGAATAACATTGATTGTTATTGTATGATACACTTGTTTATGTTCGTTAGGTTCACGCCTGTTATATTCGTATTGCACGAGCAGGTATGCTTTATATAGCGAGACTCAACCGCATATGATTAGTTATTGCAACTAACCATATTATCATCGCGTCGCTTGTTGTTTTGTTTTGTAAGGTAACTTGATTTCTTGATAGAAACCTTCAGGTAAAATAACAGATGTGTATAAACTTTACGCGTTAATTCTCCTCAATGGAAACAGCCGTATATTTATACATATCACACCCGCACTTCACGTTTGCAAACGTAGTATGTACTTACTAGATAACTTATTTCAAACAGTCATCTACGCGTCTACTCGTGAGGAAATTTACTGTTTCTTACGAAGTTATTTCGTTAAGAATACACTTGCATCGCTTACGAAATTAAGTTTATACTTTTTCTAAGTTCTACACTTAACTTATTGTTAGTTAAGAATCTGTACCTTCATATTACTTGTATTGACATTGAGTAAGTTAATCTCATTCAAGTAGAAGTTAGTGCAGACAAGTTTATCGCGTCGCATCCGACATAAATGCTATTATCGGGTTGTAGATAGGTATATCTGAGCTAATCATAAATAGTATATAGATGGGTACGTTCATAAGATATTTGGCGTGCTTACTATTTTAATTTATATTAGGTTTTGTTACGTGCACTCGGTTAAAGCGTTGGTAGTTTATAGGTATTGGTTTACCTTTCAATTTAATATTGTTAGGGTTTCGCGTGTACGGAAAGTTCGTTCCGTACTATTATCTTAAGTTATAATATCTTTAATTGAGTTATCGGTTTAATTTGCCCCTAACCTCACTCACTGGGGTTCCGTAGAAGATAAAGGTTGATTTATTATTATTATTTTTGTGTCATATTTAACTTCTGTTCACAATGAGTGACAAGGTTAAACTTAGGTTATTAGAAAGTAAACGTGACGCATATTTTGCACGGGTTCAAAGGATTTTGGATTCAACTAAATCTTTAACTACCGAAAGATTACGCAACGCTTTCATCGCTCAGGCAAAACAAATTGATGGATTGCGTAGTGAATTCAATGGACTAATGGACGAGATAAATATGCTCAATTTGACATTGAATCCAACCTGTGAAGTAAGCTATGGCGCATTGCATTCATTTGATGAGTTGGTCGGCGAAATAAAGTTTAGTTTATCTTCATTAACTGAGTCAAGTGATTTCCAGAAACCTAGCCCGTCAGCGAGCCCTAATGCTCACCATATACAGGTTCCTAAAATCGAGCTGCCTACCTTTGACGGTGATATTCAGAGCTTTCCGTTCTTTTATGAGACGTTTAAACGTATTATACATACTAACGCAGATCTATCAGATTCGGATCGCATTCACTATCTGTTGAGTTGTTTGAAGGGAAAGGCTAGGAATGTGGCCGAAGGTATTGTACCTTCTGGCGATAACTACCTTGTTGTCTGGGAGGCGCTTATCGCCAAGTACCTAGACACTCGCGCGCTCGCTACTAATTATCTAAATCAGCTGTTCTCATTGAAATCGTTCGGATCGACTCCCGCTAATATTGAAAAGGGTTTCGATAAATTAACTTCTACGGTTGCGGGACTTAAACAATTGAAAATACATAACTTAGATGATTTTATATTTATTCATTGGGGTCTTAAGTTAATAGACTCTGATACCGCAAAACATTTTGAAATGTCGCTTCGTAATCAACAGGAGTTAGATTATGATTATTTTGTAAAGTTTGTTCGTGAACAAGTTAAAATCTTGTATCGCACATCTCCGGCGGCTAGTAAGTCCGCCACCGCAGGTAGCCCCCGCGCCTCATCTAAGGAATCGCAGGTGTTTGTGGCTACTGAATCTAAATGTTCGCTTTGTCATTCTACACATAAACACTTGTTTATGTGCAAAGCGTTTCAAAAGTTAAGCGTTGATAATAGATTTAAGTTTATAAAAGACAATAACAGATGTGGTAATTGCCTAAGTAGCCAACATACTGTCTCTAAGTGCCTATCTAAGTCTACATGTAGGAAATGCAACGGTAAGCATCATTCCTTACTGCATTTCGAGCAATCGACGCAAGCCCCTGCGCCGACGCCCGCTAGCGCCCCCACCTCCGCTTCTGCGGCCGATCCAGCTGCTTCCGATCGTGTGGCGTTGTGTACGCATTCTTCTGCTCAAGTCCAGGCCACACGTAGTACGGAAGTGCTGGCTACTGCCAAGGTATTGGTGGCGGGTAGGAAGGGTAAGGCCGTTGTGGTCAGATGTCTCTTGGACCCTGGGTCACAAAAGAATTATATGACATCGCGTTGCTGCCGTATGCTCGGTCTAACTATACATACTGACTCGATAACTACCGTTCGTGGTATTGGTGGCACGTCGCAGCCCGTTCGCGGCTCGGTGAATCTTACGTTCAGCTCACGGTTTTGCTCGCAGCCTAGGTATGAAATAGACGCTTTAGTGTTGGATCAAATAACCGGACAGCTTCCACTGGGTGCTATAGATACGTCCGTATTAAATCATATTGATCCTAAACTACTCGCGGATGACAGCTGGGGTGTGCCAGGTAATATTGATATGTTACTTGGGGTCAAGTTGTTCGCTAAGTTATTGCAACCCGGTCACGTGACCAGCGTACCCGGTTGTCCCGACGCATTGGAGACTGTGCTCGGCTACATACTTCTAGGAGAAGCACCTATCATTGAACCTCCAACTGACACTCTGTCTTTCTTTGCGAGTTCGTTCGATAACTTCGATCTTCGTAAGTTTTGGGAGATTGAAGATGTTACTGCTTCATCCATTGGGAGTGTGGATGATAAACATTGTGAAGAGTTTTATTGTAGCACAATTACCCGCGCTCCAAATGGCAAGTATGTTGCAGCTTTACCACTGAAAACAGACGCGTCAGCTTTAGGAAATTCTTTTAATATGGCTCGCAAGAGGTTCTATAGTCTTGAACGTAAACTTAAGTCACTTCCTAACGTCAAACTTCTTTATGATGACGTCATACGGGATTATCTAAAAAACAATTATATTTCTTTGGTGCAGAATATCTTACCTGAATGTATGTTGCCCAAACGAAAATGTAAGGAGCGAGAAATGGAGTACTATATTCCTCACCATGCTGTCATTCGAGAGGATAAGGTGACCACCAAATTGCGTGTAGTCCTAGACGCCAGTGCATGTACAGATAACGGTACCTCGCTAAATGATATCCTGTACGCAGGTCCAGTCCTTCAGGCTGACCTTTTCAACATTTTATTAAATTTTAGGCTTTTTAGTGTCGCTATTTCCGCAGATGTCAAATCTATGTACCTACGTATAGGTATACGTTCACAAGATCGTTCACTACAACGTATTTTATATCGGTTTAACGAGGAAGAAGAACTTCAAATTTATGAGTTTTCAGTGCTTCCCTTTGGTTTAAAGTGTAGTCCTTTTATAGCGATTCGCACTATCCAACAGTTGTGTCAGGATGAAGGAACACAGTTACCTCTCGCCAGGGACATTCTGCAGCGAGATATTTATATGGATGACATAGTTAGTTCTATACCTAGCACTGCGCTAGCTATAGACTCGGCTCGTGAACTAATGAAAATATTCTCTCTCGGCGATTTTCAGCTGACGAAGTGGTCTAGCAACAGTGTCGATGTTCTTCGGACTATTCCAGAGTCATTACGACTTTCACAGAGCGTGGACCTTAGTAAAGATCCGACCCAGAAAATACTGGGACTTCGTTGGTTCCCTGACGAGGATTGTTTCGTATTCCAGGTTAACCCTGATGTCCGCACTTGCACTAAACGTAATATTCTTTCTTCCATCGCACGTCTTTTCGACGTTTTAGGCCTCGTTGCACCGATAATTTTATACGCCAAGCTTCTTATCAAAGAGCTTTGGCTTGTCAAACTTGGATGGGATGACGTCCCACCACCTCGCATTGTTCGTCTGTGGGAACAGTTTCAATCTGAACTGCCAATCATCTCTGAATTGAGATTTTTGAGACATGTTGGCGTCGTAGAACGCTGTAGACTCTCACTCGTCGGTTTTGCCGACGCTAGTGAGAAGGCTTACGGTGGTTCGGTTTATGCCCACGTTGTCAGACCTGACGGTAGTGTCGTCGTCTCGCTGGTGTGTGCGAAATCTAAAGTCGCGCCACTGAAAGTCGTTTCGCTAGCTCGTCTCGAGTTATGCGCCGCACTCCTCTTATCAACTGTGATAAAGCGAGTATATAATCTTTTCGCAGCTCGACACGCCATTGAGGTAGTCGTAGCTTTTTCGGATTCAACTGTAACTTTGAGTTGGATTCATTCCGCACCGCATCGATGGCACACCTTCGTAGCCAATCGTATTGCTAAGATTCATGAGAATCTTTCGGCAGATCACTTCTTCCATGTGAAAGGGTCTGAAAATCCCAGTGACTGCCTCTCTCGCGGTTTAACGCCTGCCCAATTAGTGCATCATCCGTTGTGGCTAAATGGGCCGCCATGGCTTAAACTTCCCCGCGCTGAATGGCCGATAAAACCATTCGTTTCAGGCGAGTCGCAAGAGCTTCCAGAAATGAAGCCCGTGGCTTTACCTGCTCTCTCGCACGAATGTTCTGACAGAAGTCCTCCTTCTGATAACATTTTGTACGTTCGCTCTACCAGGTTCTCGTCCTGGTTTAAATATTTAAAAACTATTTGCTTAGTTTATAAGTTCATCAAACGGCTCCCTAGAGGGCCCGTTACTGCGTCTGATTTAGAGTTCGCTGAATCTATTGTGTGGCGATCTGCGCAGAGGATTTACTTTGAATCTGATCTCGATCGTTTAGCCCGCAATGAGTTGTGCTCCAAACCAGTACAACGGTTAAGTCCCTTCCTTCACGAAGGACTTATCCACGTTGGAGGTCGCCTAGCAAACTCTGAGCTAGATTTCGACTCTCGTCAAAATCATATCCTCCTTCCGCGTCAAGATCACATAGTGGAACTTTTAGTTTCCCACTATCATGTGACAAATTTCCACACAGGTCCAACCTTGCTCGTATCTCTCTTACGACAAAAGTATTGGATCCTGTCCGCGCGACGTATTGCACGTCACATTACCTTTAAGTCTAACATTAGCTTTCGAGCAATGCCGCGACCTACCTTTCCTATAATGGCGGATTTGCCACGTTTTCGCGTTGAGTCGGCTCCTAAGGCTTTCTCTCATACAGGTTGCGACTACGCGGGACTCTTCAGAGTCGCCCGGTAGTAAAGTTGTGCCCTTTGCCAACGCAATAAGTTTAGTTACCTTAATATTAATTCTTACCTTGCACCAATGTGCAGTATTAGATCTAGTTACCGCGTAGAATAGTTAGTTAAGTATTCTTATTTGTTATATAGAGTCGCAACTCTAGAGTTCTTATAGCTTTTGTGGAGTTGTGATGATATGCAATTTTATTTACTTCTCCTTTGTGTTTCGAAAGTAGGAACTTTCAAGCCGGGGAAAATGGTTACGCTTCGTAACTTATAGTTTTTATATTTTTTTCTACATCACCTAATGGCGATTGAAAGGCATTGGTTTACAGTTCTAATTTATTTAATCTGTGCCATATATCGTTGTTTCGGTGATCTCCTAGTGCCTTGCAGCGCGCGCGCCATGCCGCGCCGCGCCGTCATTGGCAGTCTCGCTCTAACCTTGGGATCGTGCGGATACGCATGCTATGTGTGACACTAATTAGTCCCATCGCGCCCTAAAACCCCTGAACTGAACCTATATAAACTGTTATCAGCCTACCCCAGACCTATGTTAGTGTGTTGTGTACTTAACTGCTGGCCAGCATAGTGTATCCAGAAAGACCTGTGAGCTGTTCATCCCGATAGCGGACACGTGGCCGTCGTCTGCGCGCGCTTGGGATCGCTGGTCAAGGTATGTGGTACAATTAATGAATTGGACGATCTCCTGTGCCTTTCTTCCCGATTGCGTATTTTTTGCTTTCAACTTCTTATGACAGAATCAGCAATTATAGCCTAGATTGCTCTAATAATCTAGGCTCAATCCGCGTGTGATTTTAGCGGAAATTTACAACTTCTGCAGGTTATACGCACCAACATCCTTAAAATTAAAGATATCCACATGTTTTTGACACAAATTGTAAAGATTTTAAATAATCGCTTACAATACGATCACGGGACAAAGTTGAACATTTCCAAATTACTTACCCAATTTTGACCGTTCCAGATGGGCTTGGCTGGTTCACACTTAAGCCTGACTCCATCAGTCGAGGTCTCGTACACGCAGCCTCCGGGCACGCGCACGATGACACCTTGAATGTGCACGCGAACGCACGCATCATACGCCACTTCTCCAGTATTTAGCACAGCGATCGTCATACTTTCTATTAAACTCGAGCCCATTACGTATGGGTCATCCGGAGATTTTCTGCAATCACGAAATTGTTTCAATAGGGAATCTAAATGTCGCACTAAGAGATATTTAATGATTACATAAGACATCACTTAATAAAGATTTTGACACTTTAGTTAAGGTTTTTTTATGTTATATCATTTCTAAGTGACGGATTAAGAAATTTTTAAATATCTTTGAGTTACGTAACACATTTTTTTTTTCGTAAATTTTTCGAATGTAAATGCTGCTGCCATCAAACTGTTGACGCCGAGTTCAGGATTAAAATAACAAGGGATGTCTTTCCAACGTTAAAACTAAAAGCATCTTACAGCTCCTTTCAGAGTCCGTCAGGGCTGCGGGCTTCCCCCATCGAATAATAAGAGGAATCGAGGAATAAGAAAAATGTAGTAAGGGAAGTGTTGAGTATGAATGTAGAGGGTTATAATAATATAAAAGACTAAAGAAATTAAGAATGGACTGTGTGATATGGCAACAAAGGAAGTGACTTGCCGGTGTGTTTGAATTACCTCTCATATTAATTTCTATTCGAATTCTATACTTTACACCAGAGAGTAGAAGGTAATGAAATCAGAACGGATATCTGACGGTGCAGAAAAGTTCTGATGTGGCGAGCGCGAATCAAAAGAGGTTGCGTTGTATGACCTCCAACTAGATGGACTTATGAACTGATGAAGGTTGTGGAGATCAGCTGCATGCGAGACGCACGGGACTGGTTAAAGTGGCGATACATGGAGGAGGTTTATGTCCAGCAGAGGATGTCCTTTGACTGAAAATAGTAAGTCTTCAAGGTTATAGTTACTTACTCGAGACTGATAGAGTGTTTTAACTGCAAGTTTGGCACACAGATGTTCCCGGCACACTCGGCAGCCCACAGCTGACCTTGGATGCTCAGTTTACTGTTGTCGCTTAAGATCACACGGGACCTCTCAAAAACTGCGGGCTTTGTCGCAACTTTCTTCAACTCCGAAGACACCATGTAGCTTATTTCCGTGTCGTACTTTCCATGCTTTAAAGAAAACATACAGTTATTAACTGTGTCGTTAGATTTCAAATCGCATCAAGTCCACTTTTGTCATAAAGTTAGCTTTTATTCTTATTTAAAAGGCAGGGGAAGTATCTTTTACAATATTCTACCGAATTGAACCAAGTCCCTGTAGTTTTCAAGCAAAATAAGTCTAAAACACATCCTTTTTTTCAAATTGAACCAAGTCCATTTGACAGTCATGTTAAATCAAAACGCAGCAAGTTGCATTGAGCCAATCAGAGCGACGCGATCGTTCAAAATGGCGCCTAATTGTGTGTTCAAACTGCACTAAGTCCAGTATTCTGTTGGATCAAATGAAGCTAAGTCCGAAGGACTAGGTTCATTTTGACAAAATAAATCTAAATCCAAAGTAGAAATTCGTTTTTCTCGTAATCTAGAAACATTTCATAGAAACAATGATAGAAAGGATGATAGAGAATCTGATTTTTGATAGTCACACCACCCTCAAAATGAGATAGTAAAAAGCCTTACTCGAACAGAAAAAAACCCGCTTTTTATGAATTAAATTAATCATTTTGGACTTACTTCAATTTGAAATCTAACGACACAACTGTCTTATCTTAACAAAATTACATTACAGCACGTCCGTAATACCTGAAGGGTTGGCAAAGGTGGATCATATTCAGGTCGTCGGCGTATATTCTGCTCTCAAAACGGTGAAGGAAAACATCGTGAGGAAACCGGCATGTCTTAGAACCAAAAAATTCGAAGTCATGTGACGTCTGTCAATCCGCACTGGGCCCGAGTGGTAGATTATAGCCCATTCCTCTCCTAGAGAGGAGGCCTGAGTCCCTGCAGTGGGAACATTATAGGCTGATGATGATGATGATGGATCATTTTATTAGTACACCCACATTTCGCCACATTTCGTGACGGTTACTGAGAATTTCCTGATGGAAATCCCAATAAAATTGACCTGGCTTTGGAATCAAACCCAGAACTTCATATGCATAGCAGTTGCGCTTACGACTGCTCGATAAACCTCTTGTTATCTTAACAAAAATTGCGTTTTAAAACAGAAAAGTTAGTTTTTCATAAAGTTTATGTATATCCTATCCTACTTCCTACTAATATTATAAACTAGCTGATGCCCGCGGCTTCACCCGCGTGGATGTCGTTCAAATTATATACTAAAACCTTCCTATTGAATCACTCTATCTATTAAAAAAAACCGCATCAAAATCCGTTGCGTAGTTTTAAAGATTTAAGCATACAGACAAACAGACAAAAAAAGCGACTTTGTTTTATACTATGTAAGGATAAGGATGCCAAAGTTTGTGAGAATGTATGGATGGATGGATGTTTGTTTCTATTTCACGCAAAAACTACTGAACGGATATGACTGAAATTAAGAACACAGATAGTTTATAGCCTGGATTGACACATAGGATATTACTTATCCCGGTAGTATTATCCCGTGGGACACCTATCGAACTACACGCGGGCCAAGCCGCTGGCACAAGCTAGTAGATTATAAAATAATACTCACTAAAGGCAGTTCAAACGGCACTTTCTTGCAGTATTGAGGTTGCCTATCATGCAGGGACGTGGTAAAGATAAAACGTCCAGATCGGTCTTTCAGCTTGGCGTCTTCATGGTTCATCTCCACCGTTGTCGTTAATTCTGACATAAAACAATCATTCGTTAGAACCGAAGACTGTAGGTATGGAACACAGAAGATTTAGTGACAAGTCGAATTTGAATAGTCGACTGTGAAACAGGTCAACAGAGACGATACTATCTTTACAAGGTGCAGATTTCCATCCTCAAAATTCATTAGATTGTCATAAAATACATTAATAGTCATTTTAAATTACGACACCTGTGTGGGGCCCTACTATGACGTCTTAAAACAGTCCTAACTTATTCTTACACCGGTATCTGTATACAAGTCATAGTGATTACTTGATAAAAAGTCATTCTTTAAGATACAATTTTTTCCCTGTAGTTTAGTAATTCCTTGAAGTTAAAACTGTCAAAAGTTAGAATTCTTAGGTTTGCTTTCAATGACGGTTCTAACTTCGCTTAAATTCTTGTCGATTGCATAAAAATGTTTGCCTAAGTAATTACTTAAGTTCAAGTAATTACTTTAATAGATACGGATGTTAATCCAGTCTGAAAAAGAGATGGCGCTAGACACCCTATAAAGTTCTGTCAAGTTTCCCACTGGAATAAAATTAAGTTATTAGACAAGGTCAGACAATCAATAATCCAGTTTTGAATGTCAATGTGTAAAGTTGGTTTGAAAAGAAACATAGTTTTGAACTCAATTGATGCCACCATGAGAAGCAGTGGCGGGTCCCTAGTACCTATATTATGTAGGCGACGAATACTAACCTGCTATGATTTCAACCGGCTTCGTCGGATATTTCACTATTAAACAAACTTCGAAATCAAAGTCTTTTTGTAATGTTTTGGTGCGACCCTGAAAATAAACCATTACTTTATAAAAAAATAGATGTCTCTAAAGCCGGTTTACGGACGATAAATATTATTAATTTAATTAACCTCTCGTTAATTAAATTAATAATGAAACTAGGCCGTACCTGTAGACTTGGGAAAGTCGCTGTTGTTTCCACCGTTACTGATGCCATGCATTTTAGAAGCACAACCTGGTCTGTGTAAGGTGAGCCGATTGCTAATTCTGTTAACAGTAGAAAAATAAATTAAGAAAAAGTTGCCTGTGTTATGGCGGACCGCGGAATCCGCGCGGTTTTTAAATCACGTTTGATCCGCGTGGGTTTAATATTTACCTACTTATTGAGAATTTTCATGGTCGTTCAACATTGGAACATATTGTGGATAAGGCAATACATACATAACATCAAGCCTCGTCCTCGAAAGCTCGAAAGGTTAGGCAGAAGTATATTTATTGGTGTTCCCAAATTTCGGCAGATATCGTTTTGGGGGACTGTCTTATAAAAATGTAAATAGTAAAGTAAAGTAAATTTTGACGTTCGAAAAGTGCTGATTATCAGCCTAGTTTGAATAAATGACTTTTGATTTTATTTTATTTTATTTGGGTGGCTTACAGCTAACAATACAAAAATAAATAGTGAGTTGTTGAACGACAAGCCATTTACAAGCCTCCACAGTTGGCAGTAGTATTTTGATTATGTTTAAGTCCCAGCCCTATATCAACACACAAATCCAGAATCTGTGACTGGAAATTTTCAGATGAAGAAGCCCAAGAACAATTTATCCGACCCAGGAATCGAGCCCAGGACCTCATTCTCAGCAGTCAGCCTTGCGACCACTAGACCAACAAGGTCGTCAGTCAGTGGATAAGGGAATAGTTTCCTAAAAACGTTTTTCCTGCAGCTGGAAACTATTTTCATATTATTATGAAGTTATTTTAGCTTTAAATTTAATATCAAGAATTATTACAATTATGAATTTTAATTTATTATTTTTTACATGTTTATCCTAGGAGGCCTATGTCCAGCAGTGGACGTCTTTTGGCTGAAATGATGATGATGACAAATGTTTATCAAATAAATAATTTTATAACCCTCCTTTGGCTTTGCTGTAGTCGGGTAAAAATTTATTTAATTTAGATTTGTTATTTGAGCGGCGGTTGGGCGGTTAAATAATCTTTATATAATAAAAAAAAAAAAATATATTCAAATCTTCTTCTTATCCTGTAAGCAGTAAGGTCTAACGACCCCACGCACCCTAGTGTCAGAGTTTCTTAAATGCTTAGACCTGGCGCTCCATAATATATGACCCACCTTTGCATCCATTGTCCTCATAATATAACAATGGTGATAGACTCATGCCGAAAGACTCCCCGTAACTTGCTTCAGGCTCGATCTTCTGCAGCGGTTTCAAGGCCAAGTCGGTGATCTCCTTGCTGCTGAGGGCAGCCCCACTGTACAGGTAGACAGCACCCTGACCCTCATTTTCAAAAGGTGCCCCAATGGCAATGTCTGAAGAATGAGGAATTGATAGTAAAGAAGTATTACAGCCAGCTAACTTGCATATACTTTTATGATTACACAAATACATTAAGAGACTGATGTCCAACGACACAGCATTTGACATCAGTCGCTTAATGCCAATCGCTTTATGAATCAAAATTGCCATTAGTATAATGTCATCATACTAGAATTATAAAGTTTATAGCTATAATAGCTTGTTTGACTGTACATGCGCTGCTAATAAACTCTCTTCTTCCGGATTTTCAGTGAAATTTTTGTTCAAAATGGTACAAACCGGAGTAGCTTGATATGTATACTAGACATATCAAGCTACTCCAATCTGTTTAATTCCTTTTTAACTTCATAATATATTTTTTATTTATTTATTTATCTAAACTTCATGCACAAGAGTGGTACATAGGTGCACTTTAAGCCACAAGGCATTCTCTAACAGCCAAACTTTGGGTAAATTAGGACATCAATATGGTAGAGAATGATATTATTTTATTTTATTCGACAATAATATTTAAAATGCGTCTTTGGTTTGATTTGGTTAATTATAAATTTTGGCTGGTTTTTGCAAACTTATGCTATACTAGCTTTTGCCCGCGACTTCGTTCGCGTGGAACAGTGACTTCCGGCAGATTTTTGGTTTATCTCGCGAAAAAAAAAAAACTACCCTATGTCCTTTCTCAAGTTCCAAACTATGTCTGTACCAAATTTAATCAAAATCCGTTCAGCCGTTTAGGCGTAAGAGTAACACATTTATAATATTAGTATGGAATAGTATAAATAGGAAACAAATGCGATTGTCTGATTTTTAAAGGTTTCTGTGAAAAATTGTCTTACCATCAATGTGATCGTTATTTAGATCTAGCACATTTACAATTGCACTACCAAACATGGATCCTGACTTTAGTCCCACAATTTTTCTTCTGAATACTGGCGATTTCTGGAAAATATACATAATTAAATGAGCGATGGACATTCAAAATAAAACTATAAGTTTAACTTGACTGTATTCATCGCTATATTATATAGCTTGATATTTCATTGTTGTTTGAGTGATTGCAATGTTTGTGATTAGTCACAAAATGTAATTTAAATTATTATTGTGTAATAAAAAAAAGGTTGAAATAAAAAAGATAAAAAAGAACGATAGAGATAAAAAAGGTAGTCGTAATAATATGGAAAATAAATGAACAAATAAATATTTTTGAACAAAAAAAAAATACATTAGTATAATTTCAAAACGGTGATCTCAGTTTTATACTTACGGGAGACTTTACAGCAAGATAAACATAAACAGCTCCAAGGTTATAGGTATTATCTCCTTTCTTTGTTTCTGTATAAGCATAAGTAGGTGCTCCCACGAGAAGGTCAGTCAGGCCTTTGCCATCAGGGGCACGCAACTTGGCAGCGCATAGCACCGCTCCAAACATTGAACCTACATCGCTTTTGTCCACTGCCTTGTCCAATCTTAGTTGAAAAGCCAAACCTTTGTAGAAATGAACCTGCAAGGATTAGAATGGTTTTTTGTATTCTGTATTTGTAGTTTTTTTTATAAAATCATCAGACTTGAATGAAATCACTGAGCCCCCACTCAGTGATTTTCAGAGCAATTAATTTGTATTGTTTGAAATATTTTCTATAATATTTATATTAAATTTGTAATTATTAAAAGTTATTTTTAATTGTACAAAAAAACATCAGATAAGTTTTGAATAATCTCATTTTAAAATATTATAAAGAAAATAGGTAATAAATTATGGATCTAAGTATTTTTTTGTTTTTAATTTTCCCCACTCTAGGAATTTCTTCTGTATCGTGGGTGCGTCTACAAACATTTAAACTCCTATACACAAATACCCAGACCCGGAAAGTACTATCTGTAGGCCATACAAATATTTGTTCCGTGCGGGGAACGCAGCAGTCTAATCGCTCAGGCACTGCGCCAACCGTGTCGTCGATTAGACGAATGGATATGTGAGGAATGATATGAAAGGGAAAGGAGTTTTATGACTCCGTGACGTCTGAGGGGAGAATAGAAGAAGAAAACGTGTTGCGCCGACTCCAAGTAGAATGGGACAAGGGTAGGAAGATGATGATGATGATAATGATGGTGATGATGATGGTGATGATGATAATGATGATACTGATGATGATGATAATTATGATGATGATAATGATGATGATGATAATGATGTGATGATGATTTGGGCCAGTTAGTCTCTTTCCAGGCAAGACAAGACAAGGAAGTCGCAAGACGAACCGAAAATGCCTGGAGGAGCTACTGGTCCATGAAAGAGCTTATGAAAGGAGATCTTCCACTGTCACTCAAGAGAAAAATCATGGACATGTGCATTCTTCCCATTTTGACATATGGATCTCAGACTTGGTCTTTGACAAACATTCAAAAGTCCAAGCTCAAGGTTTGCCAACGTGCAATGGAGCGTAGTATCCTAAGCGTTAAACTAATAGACCGTTTACGCAACACCACACTGCGCTCCAAAACACAAATCACTGACGTTGCTCAAAAAGCCGCTAAGCTGAAGTGGGACTGGGCTGGCCATGTATGCCCAACGAGCTGTGGGCCAAAACAACCACGTTCTGGAACCCTGACACAGCCAAAAGGCGACGTGGTAGACCTCGAAGGAGATGGCGGGACGAGCTTGACAGAACAAACGACCAGTGGTCCACATTGGCCCTGGATCGCAAAATTTGGAAATCATGGGGGGAGGCCTTTGCCCTGCAGTGGGATGACACAGGCTAACAGTAACAGTAGCAGTAACTGATGATGATACCTAATGATGATAATGATAATGATGAAAATGATGATGATGAAAATGATGATGATGATAATGAAAATGATGATGATGATGATAATGATGACATGCGATATGTTTACCTCTCCTAATCCACTTCTTCCATACGGTGAGCCTATGGCAAACGACAAGTCTTTGTTGATAAACGTGCCTGAGGCGACGGCATAACCTGAAATAATAATTTTGTTACTGAAATGATTATACAGTTTTTTAGAGAAAATCTACCTATCCTTGGCAGGTAAACTTCTAGCATTTTATTCGATTTTCGAAAAAGCAGCAATGTGTTAAAGCTGTATTAATTAGCAGCTGGAAATAAAAAATAAAAATAAAACAAATAGGTTTGACAAAATTTTATTATTTTTTTTTTAGTATTTGTACTCTGTTGTCGGCAAAACATACAGATCTCAAAACTTTATATTTACACTTTAGCAAATAAATAACGTTGACTTTGACTTTAGCTCATTTGATTTTAGAAATACTACAGTGCTTATGATTATTATTTTTCACTTTTTTTTTTAATATATGTTTTTACTGACACCACGGTCTAGGACCAGCTACCAACGGGATTAATACAGCGGAAAAAGAAAAGCCAAGAGCAGAAAATAAATCGAAGTTCTTACCAAAATTAAAATCCGGAGTACTTCTACTTTTCTTGATTAGCTTCGGAATTTTGTCAGGACCACCTCTATAAATCATTGCTCGACCTGAGAATATAGAATCAGTTTTTCACACGAGATATGCAACACATTTTTGCAACACGCAATTACATAGGGGAGGCCTATGTCCAGCAGTGGACGTCTTTTGGCTGAACTGATGATGATGAATGATGAATTGTTATTTGCAATACGTCTGTATTGATTTAATTAATTATGTTGGTATAGGTAGTAAAATCGAAAACGTACAAACTACGTTTTCTGCTCACTCATATCAAATCAATTAGCATATCGTTTTAAAGTAGGACAATACTGCTTTGTTATATTTTTCAACACACTGGCTCGTAAAGTGAGCCTTATCACATCGTTCTTAGGGCCATAAACCGAACTATAACTCACACGTGCATAATAATATTATACACTAGTGCTTTTTTTTTTTTTATTTGTTTATTACATCTTTACTCTGGACGCTCTTAACTTGCACGTCTTTCTACATGGTTCTCACATAATATACCATCTCAACATGAATGATATAATGTACCAAGATTTTGTAACAAATTCTGATTTAAAAGAGTGTCCATGGAGTTTCTTGCCCGTTCTTCTTCATGAGATCTACGTTAGGGAACTGGCAACTGCAGTACTTTCACAAGTTATTATGCCTTGTGATTGTGACTGTAGCGTAGGAGTGCAATGCGTCGTTTCGGAAGTTGCTGCGTCGGGCTGCGCGGCGCCGGATGTTACCGCCGGCGAGTGCTGTGGGTGCGGGGGCGCGCGGCAGCGCGTGTCGTGGTGGCGGGTGCGCGGGGTTCCGGGTCGCGAAGCGGCAGTTGCACGTTGCGGCGTGCATTTGTTGTTCCGTGATTCGGGGTCTCGAGCATTCGTTGTTGCGGTTTGCGTCGCTGCGTGCTTGCAGTGTTCGTTGTTGCGGGCATTCGGTGGCGTGTGGTTCGGCGTGGTGGCTTTCGGAATGACGTATTGAAATTGAAATAGTAGCACTAGTATTAGTATTGCACTCGTAGTGTCGTTTTTTTTTTGTGAAATGTTCTTCTGACATTCAAAAGTGCCTGTAATGGCTTAATTGAAATAAAGAATTTGAGTTTGAGTTTGCATAATAGAATTATCACTACAAAGTTAAGTTAGTACCTTACTGCAAATTATATGCGAGTAAACAGAGCATTTTCAATTTAACCGGGTAATACCGTTTTTTTTTTAATTTTATTGGTTGAGTTGCTATGTTCTTAAAAAAGTTTCGATACAAAAAAGATCGTGTTCAATAGTAAAAATAAATTAATGTACCTAGTGCTTGCTCATTTCATGCAACTTTGAATTTAAATAGATAACTTTAACTAACTTTAACTTGTACGTTTGTAATAAATGAAACTTTCATATAACTTGTAATATTATAAATATAACTTTTTTTTTTTAATAAATAAACCTCATTCTTTTAGTCTATGGTCGACCGTCATTGTTACAGTATGACCATTTTAAGTTTGAATTTCATGGTGGCGCCACTGGTCAAGAAAAATGCATCGCTACGTCAAACTTAGTACATTTATTTTAGTTCCGTGTTTTCCCGCCTGCACAGATAAGTTGGTCGAACTGTAGATGCGCACGCATAGGAAAATCGATATTTTTTTCCCGCTATTGTGAATAAAAATACAGAACTTGCTATAACTGTTGAAGATGACTTTTAGTATTATTTTCTTCACAAGTGTGTTGAAAAACGTCGTATGATACACGTGTGTATTGATGATTACCGTCCTCGGCTATCGTAAGACCCTCACCTGACGGCTCGGGTCTCAATGGCGCCTCGGCGGTAATCACCAACATTACACACTTATACCATAATGTACTATTATAATATGGAGTGATGATTTCATCACCACTGCTCTTGAAACAGTGTGTGCCATATGTTACCCTGCGTGATGGATTGCAGTCCATTACCTCTCACGAAGAAGTAGAGGACTGTGTTCCAGTAGAGGGTTAATATTAGGATAATTTTATGTTCAAAAAAAATATATTTTAAGATTTCTGAAAGTAACGTGTTCTGTTCGCTAAAGTACAAAATCTATGCAAAGAAACTGTCTGAAAATGCGTGTGTAAATTCTTGCTCCGATAAGTCCTAGCCAATAGTAGGGTAGTTGTCAAAAACAAAACTTAATTTATTAGTCCTACAAGGTCCTACAGATGATTTTCCAAAAAATATTTGTGACATATTTTTTTCTTTTTCACGTTAACAAACAATGAAGACGATTCCACTGAATCGTCTTCATTGTTTGAAGAATTGAGAATGTGACATCACAAGCCATCTTTGACGCGTTTCATTTTCGTATTTTTTATTAATTTGATACAACTGCCCGAATTTTGATTTGGAAACACGTTACCAATATTTTTCGATAATTTATCTGACGGACTAAACAGAGTCATATTTTTTTAGTCAAGGAACAATCCTTTTTGTATGTACTTACCATGGAACATGCCAGGGCCGCCAACTATTATGGAATCATCTGAAGCGATGTCAATACTCCAGCCAAAGGAATCCATGGTTGCCTCTGTGGAAAACACAGTTTGATGTTAAAACGTACAACATAATTACGCATTATTTATTTATATAGGAACTACACGGATCATGTTAAATATAGTGGACGACAAAAGTATCAAGTAAGTGTACTCCTTCACTTACAGGAGACCACAGCATTCACAATAAAATTTTAATCTCAGCTAACAGAGCTATTCTACAATACCAATTTATAATTAGGTATAGTAAATATCAAAAAATAAATTAATTCTAAGAATAATAAATCAAATCAGAAATGATCAAATGAATGGCAAAAAAAAGTTAAAAGTTTATGTCAAAAATAAAAACAAAGATATGTAATGTAAAAATAAAAAAATGACAAAAATAAAATAGCATTAAATGTTCAACTAGCATTGATACCATTTATGTTCAACTGGAACACCTTTTATACAAGGTGTTGTTTAATATCGTGCGTCGTCAAAACTCAGGAGTTTTATAAGACTTAATTAAACATTTACAATTCACTTGTCAAATCTCATTTGTTATACCTTATAGAAATCTGGGGTAGCGCCAGTAAAGCTAAGATACAGGAACTGCAAAGAATGCAAAACAGGATTATAAAAACCCTGTTTCGATATCCATATTTGACACCAACTCACAAAATATATGAGGAAACAAAATTAATAAATATTAAGAAACTTTATATTTATAACACCTGTGTCTTAATTAGAAAAATAATGGATGGAACCATTCACACAAATGTAATATTTACAAAAAAATCGGAAAATATCAAAACGTAGTCTTCGTCGACCCAGTCTACTTGTCCTGCCAAAGACGCGTACAAATTATGCTAAAAAAAACATCACCTATGAAGGAGCACAATTCTATAATAATTTACCTTTCTCAATAAAAAATGTAAACTCTTTCAGCGGTTTTAAATCTAAACTATCAAATTATATTATTGACCACACGCACAATAGTACATTTTGATACAAGTGCGGAAAGTTTGTTATTGCATTCGAGGCAGATTGAACACCCGAGCCGTATGGCGAGGGTGTTCATGGGGTCGAGAAATGCAATAACAAATTCCCACGTGTATCAAACGACGTTTTTCAATACACTTTCGAAGAAATTATCTAAAAACGTTATGTGTTTTTGTCAACAAATTTGATGAGACTATGATTTAATTTACTTTTTTTCCGCGGTTTGATTTCGCCAGGTTGAAAAAGAAGCAAAGGTATAAAGCCGCCAAACAGCCTCACAGGAAAAATATAAAATTTAAATATTTTTTAATTAAGAACACAAAAAAATGCTTACTTGTTCATAAAAGTAAATAATTGTTTAAAATATTTACGTTTATTAGTAGTATTCTTTTTACAAACACAATTTAAATATTCAAAAAATATTTACGCTGTAAAGACGCAGATCAAAATGGCGAGATTAAAAAAAAAACACGCCTGCTCTATAATAGTCAGTGGTGTTTTTTTTTTAATTTCATAAGTTTTAATCGAATTACCGCTGCTCTATGATTACAGCGTGCGGTAATAATATTACAGCACGCTGTATTCTTATTACCGCACGCGTGCGAAATATGATGCATGTCGAACCTAATCGTAGTGCAATAAGAGCTAGTTTTCGAGGAAGTGTATTGAAAATAAAGTTACCTACCAGTTGGGAATAAAACCGTTGAACTCGATAACAAAATAATTCTAAGACTACCTACATAATATTATATTGTATCTGTGACCGTTACCTAGAATAAGTTTATTACATTATGTTATCATAATGTTCTCATGTAAGTGGCTCTTTTGTCTTTTTTGAGAATAAAGTATATTAAACCTAAACCTAATTAAATCATTTCAATTACGGTACCTGGGGGGCTTAATAGTAATATAAGAATTGCGTTAAAATTCGTACAATGGTCACAGACGCAGTTACTATTATAATAATAATAATATAATAATAATATTCCACAACTATCACACAACGCCATCTAGTCCCAAGCTAAGCAGAGCTTGTGTTATGGGTACTAGACAACTGATAAACATACTTATATATTTCTAAATACATACATATTATAGATAAATTACACCCAGACACAGAACAAATGATCGTGCTCATCACACAAACATTTGTCCTGGGTGGGAATCGAACCCACGACCTCCGGCATAGCAGTTAGGGTCACTAACCACTAGACCAACAGGCCAGTTATGAAAGGTTTATGATCTGCTAATGTGGCCATTCTATACCCCCTGGTCGATAATGAATATTACGCTGTATTCTTGGGAGAATAATGATACATGTGTACTTTATTCTCTTCTTTGACGACGCATAAAGAATGGGGTTCTTAGGCCTAAAACACACACAAGCGACGTAAGGCGCAGACACGGGGCAGACGCAGCACAGGCGTGGCGCAGGCATGCGCCGCTTCAAAACGATTTCATACAAAATGTATGCAGGCGACGTTTTTGAATTATACTGAAGCGACGCGGCGCAGACACGCCGTTTCGTTGTCTGCACCGCGTCGCTCGCTACGAGCGACGCGGCGCAGACAACGAAACGGTGTGAGGTTTGCACCGGAGCGAGATTTCAACAACCGATTGAATTCACGTTTCTTGCCTGTTCCACGCCTCTTCTGATATAATTCAAATCGCGTCTGCGCCGTATCTGTCCCACGTCTGCGCTGCGCCTGCCCCGTGCCTTCGCCTTACGTCGCTTGTGTGTGTTTTAGGCCTTAGAAAGCAAAAAAATTACCCATCGGTGATGGTGAGTCACGAATTCTTTCAGTTTCGTCTATGACTCTGTTTTCAACTAATTTTCCATCCGACTGTAGTCTGTAGCATCTGCCTTCAGTTACATCTGCGTTAAAACCTATAAGGAAAAAATGGTTAATCGAACTGTGGAGTATTCTTTTAATTATACTTATTGAACGTTATTTTGTTCTATTTATTATATATGTTTAGGTAAGCGTGTCAACCAGATATTTTTGCTGTTTGCGTTTATATTCTGACTTAATTTTGAGCTAAAGTTTGAAATTAATTCTTTGTGCTTGTTACTATATTTATTTGAAAATTCGGTACAGATAAATGTATTCGCTTATCCACGGGCGACGATGAGTACTTTATTATTAATCAGTATATTTCAGATAAAATTAATCCAATTAATTACAAATTATAAAAATACAGGGAAATAAATTAACATTTCTGAATTTTAATTATTTGTTGTATACGACTACAGCTATTATTTTTAATGTTTTAGAAGATTATTCTTTAAAATATTCCTCACTCTTTTTGCTGGCGTAAAAAATATATTTGTAATTATAAACAGAGTAACATAGAACATCCTCTTTTCTGAAAGCGGGTTGCGAAGAGGTCAAAGCTTAAGGTTTTAGGAAGCATAGATAGACATCTTAGTAGAAGGTACTTTCCCTGACGAGTCCCGTCTCATTGAGTTGTGCGTCGTCTTTCTCTGGGTGCACTAATTAAAATAAAAAATTGAACTAACCATCTACATCTATTTCTTTTGACTTACGAATAGTATGCGTCGTATACCTCGGTGCACACATCTGAAATTACAATATGACGTCATTATCTGGCAGAGGGAAACAGAGGACCCGTCGGGGTGGCCACGTGATGGCTTCCGGCCACCGCAGATGTGGGCCTGCGGACGGTGAGTAATGGGCTAGCTCGCCGTCCGGCCATCTTATGACGGCAACAGACCGTGTCGACTGCGCGTTCGTGTTCCACGCGCGCCTCAAAGAGATGTCAGCAACATGGAAGGGCTGCTTCCATGTTGCTGACATATCTTCGAGGCAAGGGCCCCGACGCCCGTCGGGGCTGCGGATTATCGAAAGAGATAACACGGCCTCGGCGCAAGGGCGATGAAGGAATATGGGTGGTTTTTAGTCAGTAGAAGTCTGACACTCCCTTCCGCTCTGCCCAAGAGCGGGAGGAGTTATTTGATGATTTCCCGCCCCGCGGATTGGATTCGAAAATGATTTATAGTTAATATATTATTAATGTAAATAAAAACTAAAAAAATGTCCACCCTTGCGATGCCGGGACAGGCCACTAGGCACTTGTTTTTTAAATGTCTTTGAGCAGAAGTATGTCCAATAGTATCTAGTACACCAACATTCTCCTAGTTATATTAAAATTTAAGAACCATATAAATGGGTACGAATCCAGGCTTTGTAGATAATACTGGGAAATTTCCGAAGTAAAAACCCAAATTAATGCTTTTCCCGACATGGAAACCAAACCGAGAACCTCATGTTATGACATAACTTTGTAACTTACCATGACAAAGTTCCTCCCGGCCTTGACGGTCGCTCCAAACCAGAAGTCATGTGTATATTTTGGTACTGAATCTGAAATATATATGTTTTACTATAATAATAATAATAATTTATTTAATCAAAATAACAATGTTAACATCAAATAGTAATTTCTATAAATGCACTTGACTTAATGCTAGTTAACAAAACAGGTAGGTGTTGCAACCAGCACCCTTACTAAGTTATAAAATAACTTGTATTAAGGGCAGTGGTACAGCCCATACGTATACAGTATCACATAAGAATTGCAGACAGAACAAGTGTTCAAAACCAAAGTTAACATAAAATTAACTTAAAGATAAACATTGAAATATAATTGCAGAATTTAGAAAATATAATTGATTAACTTAATTTATTATCTATTTATTTATTTGATTTTCTTGACATTTGGATAATTCGTGGGTGTGTATGTGTGTGTGTGTGTGAGTAAGTGTTTGTGTGTGTGTGTAATAATGACAGTGTGTGTTGTGTTGTGTCAGAGCAGAATGTGTGTTTATGTTCTCGATGAGAGGGTTTAGGATGGGTTGTTGTCAGATAATAGCAAGCGTTCTGTATCCGAATAGTTATTTGTAAGAAGGAAGTTTGTCACAGATTCCTTGACGGCCAAGGTCGAAAGAGAGTAAATTCTCAATATCTTATATATATATAATTTTTTTTTTTAAACGCCCCCACTAGGAATTAAAAAAATATTATACCTAACATCTCGGCTAGATCACCGCCCGTCCGTCTTATGACGACGACAGGCCGTGTCGACAACGTGTTTGTGTTCCACGCGCGCCTCAACGAGATGTCGACAACATTGCAGGGGCTGCGGATTGTTCGAAAGAGTTACTGCAGCCCCGAACAAAAAGGGAAGAAGAAGAAGGAACATGGGTGGTTTTTAGTAAGTAGAAGTCTGACACTCCCTTCCGCTCCGCTTAGAGCAGGAGGAGTCAAAATTGTAACCTTTTGTAATATTATGACTGTATAGATGAAAGTTTTACCTCTTTTTATTATATCGTTTGGTATTACTGCGCAGTTTTTAGTCGGTATATCGCAGTTATATACTTCTCCGATTGGATTTTCCCTCGGCGAACTTATAATCAATCTGAAATAACCAAAATAGATTTCCTTAAATGATGTTATTGACAATTTATAATACATAAACAGTCCTTATATACAATAGGCATTGTTTATTATATATAATTTTAGAAAAACAATGGTAATGTTCGTCATTCTTATAACATTTGAATGCAACGAATACCTATAAATCTAGCAAGTTTTTCTTTGATAAAAGTATAATTACCTACGATCTTTAAATGGTCATCCACACATTACATACCAAGTTTCCTCAGTGCCTAAACATGGTAAACCGTTGGTCCCGGTAGTCATTTATAGATATTTGACAGCACTTGCAAGAAGTCAATGGGAAACATATAAAAGGTCCTATTAAAATAGGTGGACAAATAACACAGCGTTCAGTAGGTCTAACCAAACATATCTAAACAAAAAAAAAAAACATTAAATAAACTGTTTTTTTTTTTTACTTAAAATAATAAATTGCCGGCACTCTAGAACAAACTCATCCTTTATGAGTAGGTACTTAAATGCTTTTTTCTTAAAATTTGATTTTACCATCGTCCCTATTTTGGTGGTCTGAATGATTTCTGAAATTTTATCCACCTATTTTAATGGGACCTTAATGTATTTAGATGCATCTGATTAGTCTGGAAGCCGACCCCAACATAGTTGGGAAAAGGGGAGACAGTTAATTCCCATTTTACATCGATACGAGTATAAACATGCATGCGAAACTCTTCATGCATTTGAATGCAGGTTCAAAGGCTTCCTTGACTTCGATTATAACTCTTTAGGCATCAGCCTCGAATTTAGCGGGCAGCGGGGCGGCGGCGGCGGCGGCGTGGCTACTGGCTTGTATGGAGTGCACCGCTCGTTGCCCGCCCCCGCGCCGCTGTTTTCGAGAACCGGTCCATTTGATTGTACGCATAAGACCCTGCAGCTCCCGTGCGCCGCCCCGCTGCCCGCAAAATTCGAGGCTGATGAGGCCTTATTCCTATTGGCCTTATTCTATTATTTCTCCTGCTGGTATGGAGGGAACTGTATTGATATAAATAAAGTTTTTTGTCCTACTCCCCCTCTATTCCTTTTTTTTAATTTTGTTGAGGGATTCAAGACTGCTAAATTGTGTCTTTGGGACTTCGTCGAGCTTTATAAAGAAATAGGCCGATGATGATAGATATTTATGATCATCATCAACATCATCAACAATAGCCTATAATGTTCCCACTGCAGGGACTCAGGCCTTCTTTCTAGGAGAAGGATGGGATATAATCCACCACGCAGGCCCAGTGCGAATTGGTTGATCAATACTTATAAATATCTATCAATATCGACTAATAAAATATTTAAAAAAAAAGTACTCACTTTTTATTAAATTCGTCATAAGTGATGCTGTAGCCGAAATACGAATCGTTCTGAAGATGGCGATCTGCTGATGGTTTAAATATATCAATTGTTTCCGTGAAGTATAATGCCGACGTGCTTGGCCATGCAGCCTGGGCCAGGCAGGCCCAAATCAATACTAGAAAAAGAAAAGAGTGAAAAATTAAAGCATGTTTGTGGGATGGTAAAATGTGAACCCCTCAGATGATCATAAGCTAGTGCTAGTTCCTGATAAAAAAACTCATTTGAACTTTGCCCAATCTGGAAATATTTACTAATTATTACCTCCAACTCAAAAATCGCCCTTGCGTCTACTCAACCAACGAGGTATTAAAAAATCAAATGCAATTTATACCTATCTAGCTTTTGCCAGCGGCTTCGCCCGCGTGAAAATGTCGATTTTCCATACAAACTTTCATCCCCTATTTAAATCCCTTAGGGGTTGAATTTCAAAAAATCCTTCCTTATTCCTTGTCTATATTATAAAGGAAACCTCTGTGCAAAATTTCAGCTTTCTAGGTCCAAGGGTTTGGGCTGGGCGTTGATGAGTCAGTCAGTCAGTCAGTCAGTCAGTCAGGACTTCTCTTTTTTTATTTATATAGATTAGTATATTAGTATTAGTATAGATATAGATAACATCCAGATTGACAATGCCTAGTTTGGTAATGTCCAACGCAGCAGCAGCAGTGGTAGACTAAGTGGTGTGACCATAGGATTGCCAAGTCAAAGGTCTCTATTTCGAATCCAAGACCTCAGACTTTTCGGATTCATGTACGTATTGATAATTTCCATTATAACTTGCTTCGGTAAAGAAAAACATCGAGAGGACACAATCAATGCAGTGTTGACGGCGCGTTCGCGTTCCACGTCGGTGTACCTCAAAGCTAATAAGTCAGTGGAATGTTGCTCAACATTCCAGGGGCCCGCAAGGGCTGATGCCTGCGGGTTGTTCGAAAGAGATATCGCGACCCCGGACACAAAGGGCTAATAAGGAACATGGGTGCTTTTTTACAAGACCCTTTTTTTTGGAGTATACGAAATCTTCAAAAATTAGTGCTCCCGCTCTGGGCAATGCGGTAGGGAAAGCGGGGAGGGGTCTCAACACATGGTTAAGAAAGAAGAGATGTCTAAGGATAAGAACCACTCTCAGGCACTCGTAGGCTTCACCCGATAGTTCAAAATCAATACTCAATATATTTATTGCTTCCACAAGTTTACTTAGATGGTAGGTTTTACAAAGTTATGATCATTGTGGACCCTGTCGGGCACTGCAATAGTAGGAGAGAGGAAGAGGGCTTTTATTTGACTATACATAACTATATTAGAATTATCCTAAATTATAATATATATCATTTATAATGCAATCTAATTATCTATTAAAATATTTATTTATCTAGGTTAAAATTTATCATTAAAGTATTCATTCAGATTATAATAGCATTTAATTAATAGAAATTATTTTAATTTATTTATGAATTTAGTATTCTTTTCTGTCTTTAATTTTATCGGGTAATTTATTATATATTTTGATTGACATCACAAGGGTACTCGTTGAGTGCATTTTTAGTTTAGAGCTTGGTACATCAACATAGTCACAAGTGCGACTGCTGAGCTTGAGTTCGATTCCCGGATCGGGCAAAGTGTTATGAGATATTTCTTTCAGAGATTGTCTCAACAGTAGCCACGGGGTCTGAATTTTTGACCGGTTGATGGCATTAATTTCTTCTCTTAGGGGACTATAATATAACTGGCGAATGATGATGTACTAGAAAATTTCGTAAAGTCCATTTCACGAAAGAAGTCCTGCGGACAAAATTTGACGGGTGGGGAGATATGGAGAGAGAGAGAGAGATAGCAACATTATGTCGCGCGAATACAGTGCTGCGTCTGCGGGACTTCTTTCGTGAAATGGACTTTATTGTATAAATTGCTCTGCCTAACCCTTCGGAGAACAGGCGTGATGTGGTGTTTAGTTGGATTTTAAATGAACTACCGTTGAAGTCAACATTATATAAAGGTATAAAAATAAAACGCATTGTTATAACAATTATTGCGTTCAGAAACGTTTTGCCACATCCAACATTCTGATAATTTTAGTTAACTGTGTGTTTCTTTCTTTCTTTCTAACTGTGATATCGGTAAAAATAAGATTACTTTTGTTCTTAAAATTCTCTGATTTTAGTTTAATCACAGGCACTAAACATTTTCTTAATAATATTTGTTTAAAATTGTTGTTTAAAGGGTGACCACAATAAAAAAAGTCAAATTGAAATTGAATATAATTAACAGTCATTTCAAAATGTATAAATGAAATATTTTATAGTACCTACTAAAAGTATATTCTAACTATCTATACATAAAATAATTATAATCGACACTTCGGCTTAAAATAATAATAGTAGTAGTCCTTTTGCTATTCTTCAATTCATGTATACTTATATAATATTTAGTAATTTTCTGTATTTATTAAAAACCGTATGTGAATGGTTCGAAAAAGGCTTCTTAAAAGATAAAACACCAATGAAATAAATAACTAAAATTACTCACAATTATTCATGATTCCTTTCAAAAAACACAGGTCCACATACTTGGGCCACCAACCACGACAGCAATGATACTACCTGTGTGTGGTGTAGCAAATAATCATTTATCCTCGTCAATGAGGTCATAGTGTTTATTATAAACTGTTCACCCGTTTTGTCATTAGTAGATAGGGACTGTTCAACAATCCCACTAGACACAGGAAAATTGCTGTAACCTGAGTCACTTGCAGTAAATAATTAATATACAGGGTTATTGGTAACTGGACGTATTCCTTGCAGGATGTCATAAAGAGCTTATAATGGTACCTCAAACGCGAGTTTTATAATGCGTAAAAGTATATGATTCACTGCAGTAATCAACATCAGAAAAATATATGATATTCTTCAGGATATATTATGCTAGTGCCATAGTGTTGTGAAAACATAATACAACTAACTTTGCTCGATAGAAAAAAATCGCGAAGATACCTCTAAAAATTTATTTTAAGAGCGTATGCTACCTCAGATTAGCAACCCTATTTGTGGTGGTTCAAACTTCGCTTGAAATACTGTAAGAATAAAGTTATAATCAGCTTGCACTACAAAGCGGTTGTTACGTCTTTCGCTGCGGCCGAATAGTGCGAAATTAGTGGTATTTTGCGATTTACAAAAATTATTATATATTATTATTATTAACGAGTAAAAACCATACTAAAATACATGTCATCGTTCTGATTTTTTTGCCAAATAATTCTACAAGCAACATACTAAAGTGTTTTACTTTTTTAGTCCAATCAATAGATTTTTTGTAAATCGCAAAATACCACTAATTTCGCACTATTCGGCCGCAGCGAAAGACGTAACAACCGCTTTGTAGTGCAAGCTGATTAGAACTTTATTCTAACAGTATTTCAAGCGAAGTTTGAACCACCACAAATAGGGTTGCTAATCTGAGGTAGCATACGCTCTTAAGCCGTCACTTAGTAAAGATTTGACATACTTTTGTAGGACAAAACTGTCAAAACCTTTACTAAGTAATGGCCTAAGTAAAGGTGGTTGACTTTATTTAGTGATGGCCTAAGTAATCAATAAAACTCTCTGAGTACGCAGTAAGTCGACGAACAGTAAGTCGTGGGTTCTAACCCAGATAGGGGCATTACTTTGTGTAATTTATTTCATCACTACTGCTCTCAAAACTGGTGAAGGAAAACATCGTGAGGAAACCGGCATGTCCTGAAGCCAAAAAATCGAAGATTTGTGACATGTACCAATCCGCAAAGGGCTCGCGTGGTAGATTATAGCCCATTCCCGCTCCATGATAGGATGCCTGTGTCCCTGCAGTGGGAACATTAATAGGCTGATGACGATGATGATAATTAGTTTTATCAAACATGTTTATAAACAGATCGCGTCAATTTCTATAGAAATTACTTTTTTTGAGAACATAATTGCTACTAAAACAAAAGTTGTTCAGTTTCATGGCCCAAGACATCACACAAAAAGTCTTGCGTTAATTATGTTACACATTTTTAATTGGTGTGTGGGAAATCATCAAATAACCCCTCCTGCTCTTGGGCAGAGCGAAAGGGAGTGTCAGATTTCTACTGACTAAAAACCACCCATGTTCCGTCTTAGCCTTTTATGTCGAGGCTGTAGGATAGATGTAAATCATTTCATCTTGATATTAAATAATAACGAATGTGAAGGTAGTCCTAAGATAATGTAAGTATATTATATTGTGTTCGAAGCTAATTAAAGCAGTCATAGCCCGACCACCGTGTTTGAATGCTGCCCCTCACCCTAAACATAACATGGCGCAGCCGGTACCTAAATAAATTAGTGAACCGAAATTAAAGCTTTAAAATCTACTTATCTACTTAAATAAATGACGAGTAGCAGTGATTCCGAAACATATCAAGAAGCAGAAGTACCGACATCAACGAAGCGAACAATGGAGTCCATTTTGCAACCGCCGCAACCGTTCGTTTTTGAAAATGATTTAACCAACGTTACTTCAGGCAACCTAAGTAAGGAATGGGAAAAATGAAAAAAGGCGTTCGAGATATATTACGAAGCTTGTGAACTGCATCGGAAAGAGAATAAAGTGCAAATCAACATCCTATTACACATCATTGGAGAAAAATGTCGGGAGGTATACGAACAATTCACAGGCGAGTACAAAACTACAGCAGACTTACTAAAGGAATTTGATGCGTTTTTCTTGCCGCGCAAGAACATAACCATAGAAAGACATACATTTTTTACCCGCGACCAGCGTGATTTGGAATCAATAGAACAATACGTATTTGAATTGAACAAAATAGCAGCGAAGTGTGAGTTTAAAGATTTGTGTAGCGGGTTGGTTCGTGATAAGATGATATGTGGAATTAAAGACAGTGGACTCAGAGAAAGACTGTTAAGAGAACCGGATTTGTCACTATCAAAAGCAATAGATATATGTAGATTGGCGGAAATGTCTCGAGCCCAAGCAAAGAATATTAAAAACGAGAATCAGGAACAATCACAAAATGTACATGCAGTCTCAATCGACGAGAAGGAAGGGAAAAGCATTCACTATACAAGAAGTTCGGCGCCGCGTCATAAGAAACAGCGGTCAACCGGTTCCAGCGGTGGTGACGTCAGGGCTTCCCGATATCAAGGACAAAAAGATGAACAGCGCGCGGGTGGACACGCGCGTGAAGGTCAAGAAAAGGAGCGTAGATTTTCAAGACCCCGAGCTGTTTGTGGAAAATGTAGAAAAAACCATGAGAAATATAAATGCCCAGCGTATGGTCAGCGATGCAGCGCTTGTAGGAAAATGAACCATTATTCGAGAATGTGTCGGGTGTACGAGGTACGAGAGGACTCCAGCGATCAGGTAATTCACGCAGTTGATCGTTTTTCTAGTAGCGAGTGGACGGTAGCATTAAGTATTGAGGGTAGACTGATCAATTTTAAACTGGACACTGGAGCCGACGTTAATGTTTTGCCACACAAATACCTTAGTAAAATTAAATTAACACAAGATAAATTAGTTTATACAACGACGAAGTTACAGGGTTATTCAGGAAGTCAGATTAAAGTTATAGGTAAATGTTATCTTAAAGTACAATATAAAGACAATACTTTCATTTTAAAATTTATAGTTGTAGACACTAATGCACCTCCCATTTTGGGAAGAAGTTCATGTCAAGAGTTAAAATTGTTAAAAAGAGTATTTAGTATAAAACAAGTGGAAACAACAAACGTGAACATATTAAATGAGTTTCCAGAATTATTTACCGGAATGGGTTGTTTACCAGGTACATATGAGATACAACTAAAAGACGGGTACAAGCCTGTAGTTCATGCTCCTCGAAAGTTACCAATCGCCATAAAAGATCAAGTAAAACAAAAGTTAAAGGAAATGGAAAATCAGGGTATCATTGCTAAAGTTGAGGGACCCACCGATTGGGTAAACAGCATGACGGTGGTTAAAAAACCAAATGGAGACCTCCGCATTTGTTTAGACCCGCGCGATCTAAACAAAGCAATAAAGCGGGAACATTTTAAGTTACCCACTCTTGAAGAAATAACTGCTAATCTATCCGGTGCAAAATATTTCAGTACACTAGATGCTAAGCAGGGATTTTGGCATGTAAATTTACACCCGGCTAGCACATTTAATACCGTTATCGGAAGATTTAAATTTTTGAGAATGCCGTACGGCATCTCATCAGCGTCAGAAATATTCCACAAACGTTTATATGAACATTTCGATGATATAGAAGGCGTTATTTTATTTATTGATGATCTACTTGTGTACGCAGAAACAAAGGAAGTACACGATCAAAGATTACGTGCTGTTTTGCAACGTTGTAAGGAAATAAATATAAAATTAAATAAAAGTAAATGTAAAATAGGTCTAAGCGAGCTAACATATTTAGGGCACAAAATAACAAAAGACGGGATCAGCCCGGATGAGTCACAAGTATTGGCTATTAAGAATATGCCACGCCCACAAAATATAAAAGATATTGAAAGATTCTTAGGCATGATAACCTATGTCAGCAATTTTATTCCGAATTTTTCAGAAAAAACAGCTGTCCTTCGCGAGGTGTTAGGAAAAGACATAGCTTGGCACTGGGATAACAGACATGAACAATGTTTTGAAATGTTAAAAAGTCAGCTGACTAATCCACCTGTTCTAAGATACTACACGCTCGAGAAACCGGTAGTTATTTCAGTAGACGCGAGTAAAAATGGTTTAGGAGCCTGTTTAATGCAGGATAATAATCCCGTATGTTACGCTTCGAAATCATTAACAAAAACTGAACAAAATTATGCTCAAATCGAGAAGGAATTGTATGCTTGCGTATTTGCATGTGAGAGATTCTATACCTACATATATGGACGTCATGATGTGACCATAGAAACAGATCACAAGCCGTTAGTTAGTATCATAAACAAACCTTTAGTGAATGCACCTGCACGCCTACAAAGGATGTTAATGAGACTCCAACCATATTCTTTCACGCTCACATATAAACCGGGTAAATATCTATACATAGCAGACGCATTGTCACGAGCGGCGTTGCCGGACACTGACAGTAGCACTACGCGCGATCACCTCGAAGCACAAGCACAGGTGTGTGCTATAACAACGATGAATCCACTAACAGATTCCCATTTTTTAGAAATACAAAAATGTACTAGAGAAGATAATGAAATGCAAGCGTTAAAAACAATTATAAAAAAAAAGGATGGCCCGTGCTAAAAAATGAAATCAGTGATGAATTGAAACCATATTGGGACAGCAGGGATGAGTTAACTATAAATTATGGGTTGATATGGAAAGGCAACCGAATAGTTATACCAAACTGTATGCGGAAAATAATGTTACAAAAAATACATATAGGTCACCTAGGTATAGAAAAGTGCAAGCTTAGGGCTAGGGAAATCATGTTTTGGCCAAATATGAATTCACAATTACAAGATTATTTATCACACTGTCAGGCCTGTTTAACATATAAAAAGAATAACACAAAAGAACCGTTAATCCCACATGAAATTCCCGACAGAGCCTGGTATAAAATAGGCACTGATATCTTTCATTACGGCATTAAATCTTATTTGATAGTAATAGATTACTACAGTAAGTTTGTACAAGTTGTTGAGTTGTGTTCGACTACATCTTCAGAGGTAATCAAACAATTGAAAAATATATTTAGGTGTTACGGTATACCTCAAATACTAATGTCAGACAATGGCCCGGAATTTTCCTCTAATTTGTTTAGAGAGTTTTCAATAAACTGGAGTTTTGATCACATAACATCTTCTCCTAGGTACCCACAATCAAATGGTCAGGTAGAAAGAGCGGTCCAAACAGTAAAAAACATGATGAAAAAGACCAACTTTCAAAAAACGGAATTATCTCTTGCAAACAACCCGCAGCATTATGTTACAGCTTGAATACTCGTATACTTAATAATAGGTAACCTAGTTAAATACATATGAAATAATCAATTTAAATATCCGTCACATTGTTTATCATTCTTAAGCATGATGAATGTCAAGATTATTTAATCCCTTGTAAGGTGTGCTTACACTGAAAGTACCTAATGCCTAACAGTGTATCTTAAATTCCTAATGAATTTTTAAATAATAATATTCTTACATAAGTATATAATATTCATTTATTTAACAGTTCAAGCACAAAGTACAAAGATGGGCTAAATGCCATAGTTAAAATACTAAATTAAAATTAAATTAAAAGGTTTTCCTTATAAAGATTAACTGTATAGTCGTACCTAGCAAATTAAAGTGTTTATTTGTTTTCCTGCTTCAAAGCAAGACTCTTCACTGCATTATTATAAAACAAAGTCCTCCACCGCGTCAGTCTGTCTGTTCACGATAAACTCAAAAACCACTGTACCGATTTTCATGCTGTTTCCATCAATGGTTACAGTGGTTCTCGAGGAAGGTTTTAGTATATAATTTGTTAACTTTTTGACATCAACGCGGGATAGGATGCGGGCAAAAGCTAGTATTATTTATGGTCCCATTAAAATAGGTGGTATTCATACCACCAAAAAAGGATCATGGTAAAAAAAATAATAAGAAAAAAGCATTTAAGTCCTAAAGTTCCTAAAGGATGAGTTTGTTCTAAAGTACCGGCAATATTTATTATTTAAAGTAAAAAAAATAGGTGGTAGGTAAAAAAAAAACACTTTATTTTATGTTTTTTTTTTTGTTTAGATATCTTTGGTTAGACCAGTAGGTCTAACTGTAGAAATAAAAACCCGGAAACCACTTTGCAGTATTTATTAGTATAATAATTAAAGATACAAAATATGCAACATTGATGTAGGCTACGAACATAACGGGCGGAAGCAAGTGACGTATGTCAGAACTGACATAATCAAATTCTTGACGTTGACATAAGAGTTTAGCTGCAGGTCTTTTTGCTCGTGACACAGTGTTGTTTATTTATCTTCAACATCGTCCCTTAAACATAAACCCATTTTTGTGGCACAGTACTTCAGCTTTGAGTATGGAGTAGCCTTGGTTAGTATGTCAGCAACCATTTCTCCGGTTTGTATGTAATGTACTTCTATGGCACCTTCTGACACTTTTCCACGGACATAGTGGTGCCGAACATCAATGTGCTTTGTTCTGCTGTGATAACCATCAGTACCTGAAAGTTTTATGCAACTCTGATTATCACAATACAATGACATTTTTATATTTTTTAACACTGGCCAAAACTCTTCATGATATTGTTTGAGCCACATTGCCTCTTGTACACAAGAGGACAGAGACATGTATTCTGCCTCTGTTGTTGATAAAGCAACAGTTGGTTGCCTTCTTGAGTTCCAGCATATGGAGCCCCCCTGAAAAAGAAAGACATAGCCGGTACAAGAGCGCCGGTCATCTACTGAGCTTGCCCAATCAGAGTCACAGTATCCGTGAGCCATATCTTCATCTGGATTTTTCTTGTAACATAATCTGTAGTTCTGTGTTCCATTTAAATATCTCATGACTCGCTTTACAGCATTCCAGTGTTGTAACTGTGGCTTGTTGTTGTATTTACTGAGCATGTTGACAACAAAACTGATATCTGGTCTCGTCCCTTGAGACAAATACAATAAACATCCAATAACTTCTTGATAGGGTAGGTTTTCTAATATTTGTGACTCATCTTCAGTGGGTAGTAGCTTTTCATTTACATCTATTGGTGTTTTTACTGATTTACATTCCATCATACCAAACTTGGTCAAAACTTCTTGTATGTATTTTTTCTGATCCAAGTAAATAATACCATTTTGTCTGTCCCTTTCCATATGCAAACCAATACAATATTTTAATTCTCCAATAACTTTCATTCTGAATTTTTCACATAATTTCTTCATAATGTCTTCACATGTATTTTTACAGTTATTGAAAATAATAAGATCATCCACATAAACAGCTATAAATAGTATATCTTTACTATCAGTTATTCTGTAGTAAATGCAGGGATCTAGATTTGAACGAGTCAATCCCAACTCTTTCAATGTAGAGTCTAACCTTTTATTCCATTGTCGACTCGCTTGTTTTAGTCCATACAGTGATTTTTTCAATAAACAAACCCGGTTATCGACCTCATACATTGGTGGTTGGATCATGTAAATTTCCTCCTCTATGTATCCCTGTAGAAATGCAGATACAGCATCCATTTGATGGATTTCTAAGTCATACTTGGCTGCCAGAGCAAATAAGTATCTAAGTGAGGTTAGTCTCACAACTGGAGAATATACTTCTTGGTATTCCAAGCCTTTCTTCTGTGCACAGCCTTTAATTACAAGGCGTGCCTTGTATTTAG
Organism: Diarsia mendica; assembly: GCA_949316265.1. Lineage (NCBI taxonomy): Eukaryota > Metazoa > Arthropoda > Insecta > Lepidoptera > Noctuidae > Diarsia > Diarsia mendica. The sequence continues at coordinate 20,905,150 of OX438897.1, forward strand.
AAATTTCACCCTTTTCATTGAGTTTTGTTTTAAAAACCCATTTACATGGAATAGCACGTTTCTTACTTGGTAAATCAGTGAGTTCCCAGGTACCGTTTGTCATCAGAGACTTATATTCATCATCCATGGCTGCTCTCCAGGAACTTGCATCAGGGCTTGACAATGCTTCCTCAACAGTTACTGGATCTGTAATTTGTGTGACACACATGTAATTTCTAACCTGACTTTCTTTTTTTTGTTTCTGATGAGGTCTCAGGGTAACATTTGAATCATGTGCTTCACTGTCTTCAAAATCACTACTGTTTGGGTGATAAGTTTCATCCCCTGGAATGCTGCTAAAAGATTCTAAAGATGATGTGCTCTGCTGTGACAAAGTAACATCATTGTCAGTCTGTGACAAATTAATATCATTTTCTATTAGGGAACTGTTTTCTAAACTGATTACCTCCTCTGTGCTGCTTGATGTCAACTCAATTGATGCAGGTTGAGACTTATCTACATCATTTAAAGTTTCTTTCATAACATTACAGTTTTCTATGAAAATGACATCCCTACTTATTTCTACTTTATTATTCTTTAAATTATACAACCTGTAGCCTTTGGAATGTTCACTGTAGCCTAGAAAAATCATTCCATTGGATTTTTTTATCCCATTTTAAGCGTTTTTCCTTTGGAATATGAACCATTGCCTTTGAACCAAATATCTTCATGTGAGAAATGTTAGGCTTTTTTCCTGTCCACATTTCTTCAGGTGTTTTATCTGAAATGACCCTTGAAGGAGACCTGTTGACTATGTAAGCAGCTGTAGCCACTGCTTCAGCCCAAAAACCTTTGTGTAGCTCGGCATCAAATAACATGCATCGGGCTCTCTCCACCAATGTCCGGTTCATGCGCTCAGCAAGTCCATTCTGCTCGCTTGTATATGGGCTGCTCCGCTGATGTTGGATACCAGCTTTGGCTAGAAGTTTTAAGAAATCATTATTGACATATTCCTTGCCATTATCAGTTCTTATTGTCTTAATTTTACAGTCCAACTGATTTTCTACTCTATTTTTGAAGTTTTCAAATACTGACTTCACATCTGTTTTATTTTTTAGAAAATAAATAAAAACTTTTCTTGAATAATCATCAATCAAGGTAACAAAATATCTAGCCCCTCCTATAGATGGGGTTTCCATTGGCCCGCAAAGGTCAGAGTGAACCAATTCTAATAGTGCACTTGCTCGGGAACCAGAACTGGGGAATGGCAATCTACTTTGTTTTCCTTCAATACAGGGTATACAGGTTGTAGTATCTGTGCCTAATAATTTTATTCCCTCAGCACATGACTCTAGCTTTTTTAAATCTGTATAATTTAAATGACCCATGCGTCTATGCCATACATTCATATTGTTATTTACTGCTGTGTTGGCTATCACCTTTTCATTATTGTCAATGTGTTTGATCATGTATGTATCATTTATTAGCTGTGCATTTACAACACACTGCCCACTTTGATTTAATATTTGGCAGCCTGCATGGTGAAAGTTTATTTTGCACCCACTCTGTATGATTTTGCTGACAGAAAGCAAATTTGTTGACAACTTAGGAACAAATAAGACATTCCTTACCAGAATTGCATTGCTGCTCCCATCTTTTCCAGGCACTTTCAGTGATACATTACCACAGCTTACCACATCCAAAGTTTTATTGTCGGCTATGCGAATAGTTTTGACAGGTGATGCCTTCTCATCCTCCAGCCAGTCCCGGTGCATGGTCAGATGCATAGACGCGCCGGAGTCCACAAACCAGTTTTTTGTATCATTTGCGCTAGAAGCTGAAAAAGCTGCAATGAAACTATTAGTATCTCCCTTTTTTTCTTTGTTACTTTTACCATTTTTCTTGAACCAACATGCGTTGCTGAGGTGCCCATTTTTATTACAATTGTAGCACCGTGGGCCCTTCGCCTTTTTGTCTTTGACTTCTTGGTTCTGTTTGTTCTGATTATTGTTCTTTTTAGTGTAAAAAGCGGAGGACTCTGTAACATTTACTTCTTGTAATAGTTTTGTCTTGATGAAGTCTGAGGTTATTTTTACACCAGAGCTCTCGATACCCATTATCATAGGTTTATATGTATCCGGAAGCCCTGCGAGCATCAGTGTGCCCAACCATTCTTCATCCACCTGGAACTTGATCCCCCTGAGCTTGTGTGCAGTTACCATAATTTTATTAACATACTCTTCGACTGAAGCACAGTTGCTTAGTGATGTGTTAATTAAATCTTTGAGTAAACCCACTCTCCTTGATAGACCTGAGTCCTCAAATGCATTTTGTAGGTTTTGCCACACCTCCTTTGCTGTCTTGGCATCTTGCACATGTACATAGTTGATGCTGTCGACGAGGAGAATTATTTTTGACTTAGCTTTGAGATCCTTCGCGGCGTCTATCGCTTTTCCAACGATAGGTTCTACGCAGTCCCACAATTCCTCATGCTCCAAATAAGTTTTGACTGCAAATCTCCATGTGTCGTAATTGCCTCTCCCGGTCAATTTTGCGATTTGTAGATTGGTATTCGCCATGCTTGCCAATTAGGTTATTTTCCTTCAATAATCCTCGGATTGGTATACAATACGCACAAATTCGGTGTGCGCCGGCGTCGATTTTACCAATATAAATTTTGCTGAAAAAAATTTCTCTGAAACCTAAAAATACTAGCTAGATGGTCTGGGACGGCCCATAACCTGTAGAAATAAAAACCCGGAAACCACTTTGCAGTATTTATTAGTATAATAATTAAAGATACAAAATATGCAACATTGATGTAGGCTACGAACATAACGGGCGGAAGCAAGTGACGTATGTCAGAACTGACATAATCAAATTCTTGACGTTGACATAAGAGTTTAGCTGCAGGTCTTTTTGCTCGTGACACAGTGTTGTTTATTTATCTTCAACACTAACCAAAGATATCTAAACTAGGTGGACAAATTTTAATGGGACTTGATATAAAACAATAACAATAATAGTAGATTATTAACCAAGGGCTGTATGACATCAATTGCATACGAGGTTTTTGGCGCCTGAGCGAAGCGAAGGCGCTAATTAACCCGAGTATGCAATTGATGCTTACGCCCGAGATAAATACTCTGCTTTACATATCGATTGTGAGGTAAGTAAACAACAAGACAGCAGGTTTCAATGAACATTTATTAAGAAGAAAAAAATGTGTATTTAATTAAAATTAATAGTAAAATTATTACAATTTGTAAGAGATAAGGTCACGTTCTTTTTAGGTATATTTATAGTTTGTACTAGTAGACTGCCTTTTTTTTTTCACGCACGCAAGCGCGTCAAATCTTGCTGGCCAGTTTGATTTTTAAATCGATTCCATCTAACATACGATGTGGAAACAAATAGTTCCATATTTAAAATAAAATCTTTATAAAATAAATTGTCTAGATTCCGATTCGAGTAATTAATCGATACCGAGAAAAAAAAATAACTTTTTAAAAATATTCTTCGTGCAGTATGAGTATGACAGTTCTTTTTTCAAATTCCAAAACCTATGCTGTAATGATAGTCATACACCCCGGCATTCAGGGGTGTAAGTTTTACTTACAGAGCATGAGATATGTAAAACATTTGTGTTGTAAAACGAAACATTAGTCCAAAAATTATTACAAATTATACACATTATTATAAAATCTCTTTCAATGTCAAATATTCTAACGGGAAAATATCAAATTGTTTTGTAATTACTCAAAACATTGCTAATTATAAATTAAGGAAGACGAGCGCTAAAATTGATTACAAATTACTTTTTATTTATTATTATATTTATAATTATATTTTTTTAAATTCAATACAATAATTATTAAAATAGACATAATATTTTATCAAAATTCTGGGAGACACCTCTAGGCTGAATCTTCAGTGTTTTGGAAATTATGTTTTTTCTCACTGTTTATGTTATGAACTTGACGACGGTAGCTCAACTATTTCGGGTTCATCTTTGTCAGAGTCCAAGTTCAGCATGGCGGAGGTACGAAATAATAGTCTCAACACTGATTACAACCGCCTATTTATTTACTTCCGATAACAAATTAACAAAATCTCAAACAATCAAGCTGATGGAAATGGATTAAAGTACGGAAACGCGGTAAGTTCGATACAGCCGGGCAGAACAACCGTTCGCGCTCGTGTCTCACCAAAAAGTAACGTCCCTCAAGTCAAATGCGTCTAACGTCAACGTCAACCGACCACTCACCACTGACATTTGACATATGACAACTGACAAACCAGACCTGCCACGCTCTGTAGCGACCTCACCCAAGCTCACTGCTTGACGTTTCCGACTTTAACGATGATAGATCCGAAAAACGATGATAGATGGCGTTATTCTAAATTGTCAACTCTAAATATTGTGCCTCGGTGTTGAATCTGCGACACGGCCATCTTGACATTTCACACGTCCTCGTGTGAGGTATCTGCAACAAGAAGTCACGGAAAGTAAATCATCCCTTACTCGGCCTCCCTGACCAAGACGTCGGAGTATTAACACACACACACAATTCAAAACAAAATTTTGTTCTGATCCATAATCTCATCAAATCTCATAAAGAAAATCTCAACATTGAAATCAACATTCTTCAAGAATCATCAACTTTCGACCAAATCTAGTATCCGATCAAATCCAGTATCCGATCAAATCCAGTATGCAATGCTCTGCTCGGTACCATACAACACACACAGCTTCCAACAGGCAACCATGGGACCTCCATTCGGTACCCAACCTCAACACATCTCATTGCCTCCATCCGGCAACCATGGGACCTCCATCCGGTACCCAACATCGACTCAACTCAACACATTGCCTTTATTTAGCACCTTTAGCTACATTGCCATGCTGAACGTTGGTCACAGCCCTCAAGTAAACACTTACACGCGTGCAGCAACGAACAGCATTGCAATGTATGCAATCTGAATCACTTGCATACTACATTTGCATCTTTTACCTCTCACTTAAGGTCTGACCCCTTCATCATCACCCGATCTCGTTTTGTCAGTGTCTATCGTGTCAAAGTCAAATTTACAGTCAGCAATTGCGTCACATGTCGCAATTGACCGTATTTTCTCAAATCGTATCTCATTTGATGACATTATGAACCGAAACTAATCGCAAAAAATTGTCGGGTAAAACGTGAAATAGAATTTCTAAAACAATTCCATCGGTCTCAACAGAAGTCAAAATTTGTACAGTTGACCTTACAGAAGTCTGCCCAATACCAGTCGTTCGGCCATTCCTGGCGCAAGTGGGTGGGGAATAAAAGGTATTCTTATCAAAATCATTACAGGTTCTAATGAAAATCATAACAAACTCTTTTTCTCAAAGCTGACATGCTGGCATGTCGAACAACACCCATACTCATTCAAATAATAGGAAACTCATTAAAATATTGCAGTGCTCATACTGTGACCTCTTTCCGGTTTTCATCATCACACTTATAGCCTCCATCCGGCCATAAGCATCAAAACAATCGACCTCCATCCGGTCTTCATCATCACACTTATAACCTCCATCCGGTTATAAGCATCAAACCAATCGACCTCCATCCGGTCATCAACACGTAACCTCCATCCGGTTACATACACGACAGGCAACCTCTATCCGGTCACCTCCACATGTAACCTCCATCCGGTTACATGCACAACACCATCAAGATAATCATTTCGAGCCTTTATCAAAATAATTTTTAAAGTAGGGTTGTTCAACATGTTACTTTATTTTTCCTATAACGTTACAGGTTATATGAAAACTCTTACTGTGCTAGGTACTTTAAATGTTAAGTTGACCACTTAGTATTCAACTAGTCTTGTTGTAATATGGGATTTAAAAATCACTAGAAAACAAAGAGGGAACGAAATTCTAACGAAACCTCTGTATCAACTGTAAGTATTGAAATCAATTTGAAAATTAGAAGCATATTTGAGCTTATTTGAAACATCACAACATAACCTAACGACCTTTTCAAGACACAAAGAACACTATCACACCTCATACTATTGTAGTGGCCTACATAATAGGAGCATACGTGCAGCCGGGACGGAGCGCGGCCGCGCACTGACTGAGGTCATGAGGTGTGCGCCTGCTCCACCGCCTCGGGACCGCGTGCTATACAGGTGCGCGCGCGCCGCGCCGACGACATGCCTGCTTGGAGTCCGGTGCCGCACTGAGGCGAAACGACTCGCGAAAATAGTTTTATCTAGCGGTGGTCTCCGCGAGCCGGGCTCGCTAGTTTTGGTGCGGCACTGTGATTGGTGCGTTAAATCCTTGTTGTAAAATCTCAACGCCAATTAAAATGTCATTTTTTTTTTTAAACAACTATCCGGTACAACATGAAATAAAATCTCTAATAGTAAATCGATAATCATAACCTCAGTAAATAATTGTGAAGTACAAACTATCATGACCTATCCCGGGTCAATTTACAATGTTATTTACACGCTTGCCACTGAACTGTAACGAAACATTTTTGATCAGAGAGCATTCGGCACCAGAATCATAGTAAAATGGATACGACTCACCAGATATTCATCAGCACACCGCTGGGATTGCTCACATAGCAAACTTCAACACGTCGCTCGCTATATGCCTCTGCTGCAGGCTGCAGGCACTGCTTGGTCAGCCTGCCGCGCCGCCGCGCTGCCAACCACGCGCCGCCAAGCCGCGTCCCGCCGCCGCGCCGCCCCGGCGCCGCTGCCGAAGTAAATTCTCAGCGCACCGCGCCGTGACGTCATCGCACCATTCTTCGTATTTTCTTCAGCTCGAGTGAATCCCGGTTCTGATGTCGTATCAGGATCTTCGCGATCGTCATCACCATACGGGGCACTCCAGTCTATAAACAGCTCCTTAAAATCGCTCCATTTCATCCCAGGAGAAGATATGGGCGACAGCCATGACGAAACTTCTCACATGAGTCTCGTGAAATTCGCTGCGTCCCCTGTAGGCACGCCACAGCGCCGGTTTCACGGCGCTGCTGTCTTCACAGCACCCCGGCGGTCCATCCCCACCAGGTGAGACCAACGGTTACCCGGAGGAGGCCCAGCGGAGGACAACCAGCGACGGAGGTGCCGACTTACGACGCACCTACAGTGGATGTGTGACTCCCGTTCGTCCCGTTTCTCCCATATCGGATCGATAACACACATGTCGGCTGTTGCCAACCAAGCACGCGGGACAATATTCCGTTTTTCAGAGTCAAAATGCGGTAGGCGAATATCCGTACTCGCAAAAGGTGATTTCATTGCTTGCACAAAAGCCATAAAGTTTTTGTTTAGCTGCTCGAACATAAAACACCACATTTCCGTTTCTATGTCACTTTCAGACGCACGCGCATTGTCTTTACACTTTTCCGGTCTAGCACTGTCTCTTACACTATGTAGGCGTTAGAGTTACATACCACTTCTGATGACGACGGTAGGTCAGCTATTTCGGGTTCATCTTTGTCAGAGTCCAAGTTCAGCATGGCGGAGGTACGAAATAATAGTCTCAACACTGATTACAACCGCCTATTTATTTACTTCCGATAACAAATTAACAAAATCTCAAACAATCAAGCTGATGGAAATGGATTAAAGTACGGAAACGCGGTAAGTTCGATACAGCCGGGCAGAACAACCGTTCGCGCTCGTGTCTCACCAAAAAGTAACGTCCCTCAAGTCAAATGCGTCTAACGTCAACGTCAACCGACCACTCACCACTGACATTTGACATATGACAACTGACAAACCAGACCTGCCACGCTCTGTAGCGACCTCACCCAAGCTCACTGCTTGACGTTTCCGACTTTAACGATGATAGATCCGAAAAACGATGATAGATGGCGTTATTCTAAATTGTCAACTCTAAATATTGTGCCTCGGTGTTGAATCTGCGACAAACTTATCAATTTCTGCCCAGGTGACAGTTACTTCCAGGCTTGCAGTAGACTTAAAAAAAAAATCTTAATTAGGGCTGAATGCGATGAGCAGTAACATAACCAATTAAGTTGTCAGTGTACCCTACGATTAGGTTCCTATTACTTGGTAAATTTTGTTTCATTTTTGTATCCGGTAAGTAGTGGCCCTAAATTCAAAAGTTTTACTAACTCTATAGGTAAGTGGATTGCAGTAAAAAGACTAACTCTATCATATTTAAGTTGATTGCAGTATATAGTATCCTGACCGTTATCACAGGTACCAAGCTACAGATAAATTACATGCATTAATAAACTTACTTACACCTTTTCCCGAAATTACGGAACCAAGTAAATTAAACACATAACCATCGTTTTGAGCTTCGCCGCAGTCGGGTAAAAAGTAAGTTAATGGATTATTTTCATAACTTCCGGCGAGTTGAGTGTTGAAATTAATGCTTCATTCAACTCACTATGACAATTTTGGCATTAATTTAGGTGCAGTCTAATTTTAGTGAAAACAAGCCGTCATTAAGACGCAGTTACCGGGGGAACCGTAAAAACGACCTGTTTTTCGTCGCAGAGATAGCCGTATTGCTACTTATTACAATTCCAAAAAAATACAGTGTATAGTCAAATGTATAGGTAAAAGACTTATGCAAAAATATTTTCTAAAAGTAATCAAGAACCTCGAAAAAAAAATCACAAAATCACAAAAAAATCACACGAAAAAACTTTTTCGTCTCGAAATGCTCAATATTTTGAGTGACAACTGTTATTTATTTTTTTACTATCAGAAAGGAAATTTAACCAACTAAAGACATATGTAAAAATATTTTAACATTACAGCGTATTTGTTTTTTTAATAAATTAAATCTGCGAACTATCGTTCATTTTGGCAGTCACGAGCATCAAACGCATCGCCATTTTCAACCTTATTTGTTTGGCAAGGTCGCGGGCAGCTAATGTCGCCTTAAATTATTTTCGGTTTATCGTTTATTTTGCGGCATTTTCGTCTTCTTCCTGCATGTCTTCCAGAATTTTCGTCCGCTCCTCGCTTTGTTGCATCTGAGTCGGCATCGTTGAGCGCCTTAGCTGATGAACAACAAATTAATATTTAAATTGATATATTCAGAATTATTACACATAACATCAGGGGGTCTAAAATGGCCACTTTTGCAGATCATAATGTGAATTGCGTTTAAAAGCGTAAAATGGACCTTTCATAATAACAACTGCGTCTGTGACTATTTTACGAATGTTAACGCAATTCATATTATTTTCCTATTATGATGTATTTTACTAAATTGTTACAGACGCAGTTATTATAATGAAAGGTCCATTTTACGCTTTTTAACGCAATTCATATTATGATCTGCCAAAGTGGCCGTTTTAGACCCCCTGGCCTGTAATTCCTGACGAGTGAGCATAGGGGTACCTGGGAAATTATCAAATGACTCTTCCCGCTTTGAGCAGAGCGGTAGGGAGTGACTGCTACTGACTTAAAACCACCCATGCTCCTTCTAAGCCCTTTGTGTTGAGGCCGCGGAATCTCTTTCGAACAACCCGCAGCCACCTCTGAGTCACCCGTGCTCTACTCTATGATTTGTGTGAAAATATATAATTATATATAAAAATACTTGCAATAGTCTGACGTTTAACACTTTTCTTTAACTTTTCCAATTCTTCTCTATTCTTGCGTCGTAAGAAGCCAACCTAACAGAAAAAATATAAAAAAAGTTATTAAATTAAAGTAACTTTCGACAAGTTTTTCTAGTGTATTCCCGTAAGTATTAAATTGTAAGTAAAACATTACTAATAATTGTACATGAAGACATTATTTGTGTCAAATGTGGCATAATTATATTTTAATATTATTATTAATCAATCTATTTCAGATAAAAAATTAATCCATACAGGGTGGTGCCGTTAAAACGACAATAAATGAAACCATTGGTAGTTTTAGTTCATACCAACATTTTTAAACTATCAAACACCGAAATAAAAACTTTGAAAAAAAACTGGCCAAGTGCAAGTCGGACTCGCACATGAAGGGTTCCGTACCAAAACGGTATGCTATAATTTATACAATTTCTTCTAAGGGCCAATGAAACTTGACCTCTGGATTGTATAGGCGCTCATACGATTCAGGGACCAAATTATATTGGTTAATTGCTGTTTCCATCTGTTGTTTCTATCCAAGTTCAAAATAGAATAGAATAGAATATGTATTTATTCGCTAATGGACAGCAGCAACACAAAAGAGCAGCACATACATAAACAAATAACAACAAACAGCTTAACAATTAATTATACAGCTCAACTGCGCTGAGCATGCCCATAACGAAAGGGTAACCAACTCAGCATATGCTGGGTGTAAAACACTCAGCGCTGGTTTTCAGTAGGCCCCCCGCAGTGACACACGGATGAGGGTAGTAGGTAGTAAATAAATAATTTTATTCTATTAAATGGGCATTTCTAAGTGTGTAATAAATAAATAATATAAAATAAATATTTTCTCACAGAGGTAAAAAGGAGAAAAAAGAGAAAGGAGAAGGGGAAAGGAGGAGGGAAAATAATTTTCCTAGAAAGTCCAAAGTTCTACTTTTCAGATTTTTTTCATATTTTCTAAACTTATGGTTCAAAAGTTAGAGGGGGGGGGGACGCATTGTTTTTTACTTTTGGAGCGATTATTTCCGAAATTATTGAAATTATCAAAAAATGATGTTAGTAAACCCCTATTCATTTTTAAATACCTTTCCAACAATATATCACACGTTAGGGTTGAAATTAAAAAAAAAATCACTTCCCACTTTACATATAGGGGGGCTACCCTAATAAAACATTTTTTTCCAACTTTTATTTTACCACTTTGTTGGCGTGATTGATACACATATTGGTACCAAATTTCAGCATTCTAGTGCTAACGGTCACAGAGATTAAGCGATGACGGACGGACGGACGGACGGACGGACGGACAGACATGGCGAAACTATAAGGGTTCCTAGTTGACTACGGAACCCTAAAAATCAAAAAACTAAATTGCATAAAACTGTAAAAGAAATACAATACAATTTACAAACAAATATTTTTTTGCTAACCTTAGAAATAATTTGCACCGATCGTGTGGAAATAAAATGTAACAAACTAATTTGGCAAAGACATTTAGGTAGATTTAGGAGACGATTTCGGTGTTAGGATTTATTTGATTATTTGAAAATGTCCCTATGAACTAGAACTACCAGTGGTTTCATTTATTGTCGTATTGTCGGCACCATCCTGTATAAATTCAAGAAATGCGTATGAAATGTATTTCAATTTATTAGCCCCCAGTATAACATCAAAATTATATTACGTACACTGTATAGTACCACCGCAATGATGACTAAAATGCAGAGGCCGACCACAACAGCTATTATGATCATCTCTATAGGTACCAGCGCTTCTACCAGGGTTAAAGTTGTGGTAATGCTGAAAAAAAAAACAAAAAATGTATGCCGAAATTTTCAGTTTGCTAAAGTGGCCAGGGAATTTCAAATTTTCTTACGTGTTTTTTTGTAATTAGCAAATCAGTGACATTTGCGTTGAACGCATTTGCATTGTACGTTGATTAAAATATAATTTGCGACCGTAACAAATATGGCTTTACTGATTAGTTAATCATTAAAACCACTAATACAATCATCTAAATTTAAAAATTATGGATAAAACAGTTCAGCTAAATAATGGTTGTATTGATAATATTGATAACTAGCGGACGTCCCGCGGTTTCACCCGCGTAGATCCCGTTCCCGTGGGAATACAGGGATAAAAAGTAGGTTATGATACTCAGCAATAATGTGGCTTTAAATTGGTGAAAGAATTTTTAAAATTGGTTCTGTAGATCCCGAGATTACCCCTTACAATTTAACAAATATACAAACACACAAACTTTACTTCTTTATAATATTATTATAGAAGTAGATTACAACTCTGTTCAAAAAAAATGTGCTAAAATAAGAAAAATTTAAATTCGCAGGCTACCCTAGCGTTTCCCCTTATAACTTCCCCTAATACTTAAACAAAGTACATATTAACAAAGCGTTCAAAATAATAGATGCAGATTTTAATGTAAATAAAATAATTATATCATTACCTTTCAACTTTTGAGTTGTCATCAAGTAGTAGTTTAACAGAAGTCACTATCGTCAAATTTTTATCTTTAACGAGGATTCCATCTGCAAAAATAATAATCAGAATAAATTTTATTAATCGGTACTTTGGTTTGTGTTGTTCAATAAATAAAAACACTACTTACTAAATTACAGTACTTTCACAAGTTATCTAAGCGTTATGACTGTGACTGTAGCTTCGTTTTATTTGTTTTTCTGACATTCAAAAGAGACTGCGTTTAAATACTTTACTTGGTAGCTGTTCCGCTTCTGGCTGTTCGTGTATCTTGTAAGATTCAATATTTTAAACGTCCCAGCAGCACAGTATGTAAGGAGCAACGTTAAAAAAGCTCGATAAAAGGAGGCCTTTATCTGACGATACTGTTAGCGCAGTGGATGAGCGATTGGACTGCTGCGCTGCGTGTCTCGGGTTCGATCCCCGCACGGAACACATATTTTTATGGCCTATAGATAGTTGTTCAGGGTCTGGGTATTTGTGTATGTGAGTTTAAGTGTTTGTAAATGCACCCACGATGCAGGAGAAATTCCTAGCGTGGGGCAACGTTTTTCTTTAAAAAAAAGCTCTATCGGGCTCTGAAGAGGATACTTACCAAGAGTTCCGGGCACAATGTACATTGGTATAAGAATCTTGGGAGTATCCTCGTTTTTCTCCAAGGTTTCTACCGTACAGAGGTAAACCATTGACATCTTATTAACAGCTGGGCAGGGAGTTTGCTTGGTGGTGTATAACTGAAAGGTAATTGACAAAGTTAGTAACAACTCAAAGTAGAATTCACATGGACTCTCCAATTGCTCAAACATACATTAAAGTGTAACTATATGTCGGAAAAGAAGTATGGGTCATCTGGCGGTGAAATAGGTGCCTACTGTATAATGTCTCTGCATCACCCTAAGGTAGACTGGTAGAAGATGCCCAAGGCATTAAGTCCGCCTTTGTACAGTTTTATTACTTGTGTTAGTTGTATTAGTTACTTGTATTAGTTTTTAATAAATAAATAGGTAAGAACGAAAGAAAAGAAAGAAAAAATAATTATTAGTCGCAGAAACATAATGAGCATACAATGAGACACAATAAAGAAGGAAATACATACAACACAAAACTAATATAAAAAATACAAAAAGCAGGGATCGTAAAAAAAAAAGTTAACAGCTTGCACGTCAAGATACCACTCAGCATGGTGCTGTGCTATGGGGACCCACAGCACTGCGCTGGTTTTCAGTGGTAGACGGGGGTAAACCTGAATGAGGAGCACGGGACCGTGGAGAGTGGCACAAGAAAAGAGAGGCCTAGTGGGCGAATTGGGGGTGTGGATGATGATGATGATATTATTAGGTCGACCATGCTGCGTGTTCATCAATGTATGCCAATTTGAAATGTTACTTGTGAAAGAAAATGTGGTAACTTACCGTGACTGGAGTGTCATTGTATTTAATGTACGGTTCATTTTGCAACGTCACTTGAACTTGAAGCCCCTTCCAGTTGGTCGGGCCCCTATTAGAAATCTAAAAACATATATGAAGTAGAAAAAATGAAAAAAGTATAAAATAAATAACTAGTCTGTTAATTAATTTAGTGAAATATAATTAATAATAATAAATCAAAAAACTAAAAAAAAGTCCCCCAAGATGTCCGTACGAACAACATAGGTATCCATCAGGACATTGATTTGAGTTGTCACGCACTCAGCTTGAGTCCTAGCGTACTAGGTTTTCACCCCAAACAAAAAGTCGTTTCACAGCAACAATGTTTACGTAGAGTTACATGATTTGGGTTATTCACCAACTCGACACAAAAAACTGGACACACGTGTGTCCAGTTGGTGAAACTCAAAAATTAGTATCACTTTTTTTTTTGTCATCTGAACTCTAACTGTAACTTATATTAAATCATTTTTATGTTCTCGCTTACCGGACACACCCAGTTTTATCGCAAGATAAAGTTACAAAGTCAAAGTCAAAATATTTTATTTCACATAGGCCTACATGGGCACTTGTAAAACGTCGACAAAAAAAGGTACACGGTTCGGTGCATTGGTCGATTCCTAAGGAGAAGAACCGGCAAGAAACGCCAAAGGTTACTCTTTTAATCTTTACAGTCAGCAGAATGCTTGTTGCACAGCATCTTGAAAGGTACGTACAGTGTATTTTTACCCGACTGCGCAAAGCAAAGAAGGGTTATTGAAATTGGTACGGGCTCATAATATAGACCTCAAAAAGACAAAATTGCAGACAATCATAAAAATATGTACCGTATAATCGTGTTGAGTCTCTTTGCCTTTTGTTGTTATTTCCTCTTGAGTCATGTTGACAATAGTACTGATACCAGTCTCCCTGCCAGCAAATAAAAGTAAAGAAATTAATGAAAAATTAATGTCAAACTTGACGGCTTTTGACGGCACGGTTGGCGCAGTGGCTCAAGCAGATGTTTCGGGTCCGGGTATTTGTGTAAGTGAGTTTAAATGTCTGTGAACGCACCCCCGATACTGGAGAAATTCCTAGCGGGGGGATACGTTTTTCAAAAAAAAACTTTCATTTTCATTACTAGTCTGATGATAACCTTAATAAAAAATTATACAAACCCTTTGACCAAAATCCCTTTAGGATCAGCCTTCACAGGAATGATAGTTGAATCAGTATGGGTGACGGCACCTCCACAGCGATCATATAGATGCGTATTGATGATTATGCTCTTATCCTTGTCCAGGTTTGTAGAATACTGCACCTCCAGTAAGATTGGATCGGTAGTCTGTGAATATTACATCAGAAAACATCAATGATCAAGGCTTGTACTGCCGCGGGCCTGTGGACGGTGAGTAATGGGCTAGCTCGCAGTCCGTCCGTCTTGTGACGACGACAGGCCGTGTCGACGGCGCTTTCGTGTTCCACGCGCGGTTTAAAGAGATGTCAGCAACATTGCAGGGGCACGCAAGAGCTGCGGATTGTTCGAAAGATATACCGCGGCCTCGATACAAAGGGCTAAGAAGGAACATGGGTGGTTTTTAGTCAGTAGAAGTCTGACACTTTCTACCACTCTGCCAAGAGCGGAAGGAGTCATTTGATTACTTATATATATCAACCTCTAAAAAAAAAGGATAAAAAGTACGGCGACCTTAGGACACCCGCGTGGACGTATAAAAAAATGTACGGGTCCTAGTGATAACAGAAAACGTACCCAATGTGTATTATTCCGAATAGGCTTCGGCGGCTCGCACTTAATCCTGTTTCCATCAGATGAGTCTTCATGCACACAACCTGTAGGGGTCGAGAGCACGTAAGCACCGACGAAGTTCACACGCACGCACGGCTCATACGCTACATCCCCGGAGTTGTGGACAGTAATGGTCATGGACTCAGGTTTGGTACTCGTACTGGAGCCAATTGTGTAAGGAACATCGTGGCTGCAATTATATTATCACACTTGAAATAGTTGCAGTTATGTAAATTTGTTCAGACGTTCAACAAGGCAACAACACAACAGCAGGAAACGTTGCCAGCATATTTGGTTCTTCAAAGAAACTATGGTACTTACTCCAAACTGATAAAGGATGATAAGTTCAATTTGGGCACACAATTTTTTTCAGCGCATTCGGCGGCCGATAACGAATACTGAATATCCAAAACACTGGTGTCGCTTAGGATTACTCGCGAGGTGTTAAAATCTGTGAGTGTCTGTGGATCATTCAGCAACTTCGTCGATATGATGACGCTAATTTCTGTCTCGTAGCTGCCGTCCTTCAATAAAAAAGTAATGTTAAAATTATATTTTACTTTGTGTTTAAAAATAAGAGGAAAAATTATATAATTAACAAATAAGTGAATAACCAATTAAATGCAGATTATGAAATTATTTATATATTATAATAATAAACGGTTGTACTGGCATCCGGTTAGACTGGAAGCCAACCTCAAGATAGTTCAGAGAAGGCTAGGCAGATGTGATACGCTAACCATTTATCTACCACGCAATTAATAAAACACATTGGCTTTCCGTAATCGACTGACGTTTATTTCAACGTACAATTTACACGTTATATAGATAGGGGCACCACTTAACCATAGCATAAACAATTAGTTTTTGTTACCATAGGTTAACAGCAATAACACAAACTTATTACAAAAAAAAACTTACTGGCAAAATAAACAGGACGTTTTTGCAGTACTTTGGTTGCTTGTCGTGCAGAGGCGATTTGAATGAAAACGGCCCACTGGCCAGCTTCGCGTATTCATGGTCCATCTCCACCGTTGTTGACAAAACTGACATCGAAAAGAACAAAGATGTTACAATATACTAGAATTACGTGCACAGAATGATGAAGTTATTATTAAGAAAGATCCATTTTACGCTTTTTATCGCAATTCATAGATTTGCTAAAGTGGCCATTTTAGACGCCTAGGTACGTTGATGTGCTGGCGTGACATGGCCGTGTTTCCGCAAATCATTCAATTGTTTTGTCTTATCTATACTAATATTATAAAGCTGAAGAGTTTGTTTGTTTGTTTGTTTGAACGCGATAAACTCTGGAACTACTGGTTGGATTTGAAAAATTCTTTTTGTGTTGGATAGTTCATTTATCGAGGAAGGTTATAGGCTATATAACATCACGCTACTACCAATAGGAGCGGAGCATAAATGAGAAATGTTGCAAAAACGGGAAAAGAAATTTCCTTTCTGAGAGCTTCCGTTGCGTGCGCTGCGAAAACGGTTTAAGTTACGAGAATATCATGTATGAAGTAATTATTTGTCTTTAAAAGTTCTAAAAAAAAGTCCACGACATCATCTGTCTATCTTTTAAGATTGACTCACTGTAACCATTTTTTACTATTAAAATGTTAGGTTAAAAAGAATTATTTTTTGCGAAGCTTATTTAACCCATATGGTATTAATCTATATCTAAATAAATGTGTTCGTTAGAACAGAAATTTAATATAGAATATTTGTGCTCTTTACTCTATACAGTTTAAACAAATATCTTAGAAGATATCGCAATGTAAAAATACCCGCGCGGAAAAATAATTACGCGGGTTGCGTCGCAATGTAGGTACGGGGGATTCTGGCTGGCCTCCGGGAAATTCAAATTCAAAATATTTACTGCATCATAATGCTTACAAGTACAGAGTGTTATAATATATTTAACAGTAAGAGATAGATTTTATAGTAATTCACACTTTAATATAATCTAAGCTAATCTAAACCATCTAAACTATTGTAATAAAGAGGAAAGATAAGATTTTTTGTTTGTTACGATTTAGCTTAGATTAATGTCGGATAGTCGATATATCGAGAAAGGCTAAAGCTATATTTATGTGACGCAGACGAAGTTGCGTGGGTCAGCTAGTTTCTCATATAAATTACCATACGTGCGTTTACTTACCTCCTGAGATAGTTTCCAACTTGCTAGGATATTTCACTGACAAACAAACTTCAAATTCAAATTCTGTTTTAGATAAAAGAGTGCGATTCTGAAAATAATTTAAGCAATTAATTATGAAAATAGAGACACTAGAGTGATTTAAAGAAAACATTCAATAGAGTGATTTATCTGACGTACTCAGAGATATTTAATGATTACTTAAGCCATTACTTAGTAAAAATTTTGACAAAATATTGAAAGTTTTGTGTGTCAAATTGACGACTGCCGTGAGTGCGGACAGTCAATGGTGAGAGAACAATTATTTTTGCGGGATAACAATATAATAAGCTGCCTAAAGAGGTAAAAAATGCGAACTCATATAACGTTTTTAAATATAAACTAAAGAATCACATTCTTAATGATCATACGTTATTTTAACCAAACTTGTCCTTCTGCAGCGTTGCTTTGTTGTGGCACCGTGTTGACCCTATTATTGTTCCTTTTGCGGGTGGATGGATAAAAATTGCAAGATTTGTGCTTCTGGAATGTTTTAGCATTAAGTAATTTTATGCACATAAGTTTTAAGCGTATTAATGATTTTGCTTTGAAGAAAAATATAACCCACATAGTTTGTAAGTCAAAGTTTTATGTTATGCCATATTTTTAAGTTACAAATGTTCTCAAGTAAGTGAAATATTGTAATTTCTTTTTTGAGAAATAAATTCTTTAACCATAAATTAATGTTTACTAAGAGACGACTTAAGTAATCATTAAATATCTCTGAGTACGGCACTAAGTGCGGCAGGACATTCAGTGCCATTTTTAGTTTCAATCAGTAAAAACAAAAGGTCATAAATACAGTCGACACGTCGGAAAAAGGTGAGGTAGCTGGATAGTATTTCAAAGTAAATGGAACTTTAACAGGCTTTTGGAGGTACACTAGGAAGATTATCCTAAGTTTTCGACCTCGAGGCCTGTGTGATAACTATTTTTAACGTTCGTTAGAGTCAGTTTATTAACCCCAATATGAAAATATGTATTAAAAGGTATCGATATCGACATAATAAAATAATATCGTACTTCAAACAGGTGATATACTTTGATTTACTGGGTTTACTATAATAATAATTACTATTTACCTGTAAATTAGGAAATTTCACCGTTGTATTCACTTCAACTGCTGCCATACACCTTAGGAGCACTACTGTGTCTTTATAAGGTGAGCCGATTGCTATTTCTAGGAGAACAAGAATAGATGTTAGTTTGTGATTATAATACAATAATACTAATTCAAAACTAAAAACTTATGTTATATCATATTAGCTCATGCACTAGTTAAAGTGTAACATGTTCCGTAATTTTTAAATTCCATCCTAAAATCCTTTTCCATTTATCCCAGATGTGCAAAGAAACACAAGTTATTACATAGTCAATCTTTAATATTTACCGTTTACACATTTGTTAAAACCATAAAAAGTTTACTCAAACGGCTAAGGCTATCTATTTATGGAGCTGAAGATGACCCTGTCACCTAAAGCCTGAAAATTGAGTTGTCAAGCGCTACATCTCCCAAATTAAATCCCGTCAAAGAATTTGTTAACCTGTTGGTTGAAACACCCCCGAACAAAATTCCTGGCTAAGACCGTGGTAGATAGGTTTTCCTTTCAGTTAATTACAAGATGATGTACATACCGTTGCATCCATTCTGGTCAAAATCTGACACCGGTGTGAGACTCATGCCGAAAGACTCGCCATAACTTGCTTCTGGCTCGATCCTTTGCAGCCATTTTAAGTTCCTGTCAACCAGATCGCTTATGAGACCAGCCCCACTGTATAGATAGACAACGCCATGTCCGTCGTTTTCAAACGGAGCCCCAATTGCTATTTCTGTAATCAAAGTCAAATTATTTATTACCCGACTACGGTAAAGCCAAAGGAGGGTTATGATTTGGACTGGCTATGTATGTATGTGAGTATCTTCATCTGTTCCCTCATAGCTCCTAATCTACTTATCGGAACTCGACAAATGAGGTATCGTTAGAACCCTCTTAATTGTCCGCTGAACATAGGCTACGTGACGTGTCACAAAACTCGATATGCAGCCTTCAAAAAGTAAGTGTTAAAAAAAAAGTATAAAAACTAAAACCCGACTACGACAAAAAGTTCGAAAAATTCGATAGAACAAAAAGAAAAGCCGTAGTTACACGTTATTAAAGTGTTTAGATTGGTACCTATAACACGTGACTACGGCTTTTCTTTTTGTTCCATCCTGAAAATCTTGTTTTATACTTTTTAAGCGTCGATTTTTTTCCAATCTACGAAATAATTTATGTTAATTAACACATTTTTTCTTGTTCTTTATTACAATGTAGGACTGACTAGAAATAATATAGAAATAGCAGGCCAGTAAAATAATAGTAGATTATTAACCAAGGGCTGTATGACATCAATTGCATACGAGGTTTTTGGCGCCTGAGCGAAGCGAAGGCGCTAATTAACCCGAGTATGCAATTGATGCTTACGCCCGAGATAAATACTCTGCTTTACATATCGATTGTGAGGTAAGTAAACAGCAAGACAGCAGGTTTCAATGAACATTTATTAAGAAGAAAAAAATGTGTATTTAATTAAAATTAATAGTAAAATTATTACAATTTGTAAGAGTTATGGTCACGTTCTTTTTAGGTATACCTATTTATAGTTTGTACTAGTAGACTGCCTTTTTTTTTTCACGCACGCAAGCGCGTCAAATCTTGCTGGCCAGTTTGATTTTTAAATCGATTCCATCTAACATACGATGTGGAAACAAATAGTTCCATATTTAAAATAAAATCTTTATAAAATAAATTGTCTAGATTCCGATTCGAGTAATTAATCGATACCGAGAAAAAAAAATTAACTTTTTAAAAATATTCTTCGTGCAGTATGAGTATGACAGTTCTTTTTTCAAATTCCAAAACCTATGCTGTAATGATAGTCATACACCCCGGCATTCAGGGGTGTAAGTTTTACTTACAGAGCATGAGATATGTAAAAGTGTTTAAAGTAGAAGTATTTAGAGTTAGCATAATTTACCGATTTTGAATTAATTAAAATGTAGATAATCTTACCGTGTTTCTCATCACCGTTTGTATCTCCTACGTTTATAATTGCACTTCCAAACATTGAGCCAGAAACTCGACCAACAATTATTTTTTTGAACTGAGGTATTCCCTGCAAGACGAAAATG
Organism: Diarsia mendica; assembly: GCA_949316265.1. Lineage (NCBI taxonomy): Eukaryota > Metazoa > Arthropoda > Insecta > Lepidoptera > Noctuidae > Diarsia > Diarsia mendica. Next base: position 20,925,836 of record OX438897.1, read on the forward strand.
GCGCAATTTAATAAAATTCTTGACAGTTTCTTAAACATTTATTGACATAGAAGAAAAAATTATTAAAATGTAACTAACTGTGTGTTTAGGGGAAAGATAAATATAAACAGCTCCAAGGTTATAAGTATTTTCCGTGGCATAAGTGGGTGCTCCCACGAGCAGGTCGGTCTTCCTTGTGCCAACCAACTTGGCAGCACACAGCACTGCTCCGAACATCGAGCCTACCCCTCGTTCTTGAGTGACCTTTTCTGTATCCAATTTGCGTTGAAAAGCCAACCCTTTGTAGAACATTACCTGCAACGTTTGGAATGTTTTACATTTTTTTTATGCAATTTGCCAGTGTGTATCATGTATCAAGCTATATTTGTTTAATTGCAAAAAAAGTTAAAAATATAATTTTGGAGGCTACACTGCCGCTTCTTTCTTAATTTTATAAGTTTAGATGCGGTTAATATGACTGATCTAAGGGGGAGATTTCGATACTAAAAAGAACACTAATTGTTTTTCGCAGCACTTTATCGTAAAGGGAGTATTAAATTTTTGCCTCAGCGCTCTTTAGACCAGTCAACGGCTTCAAGTGGAGGGTTGAGTAGTATGCAAAAGGTAGAATAAAGGATAAGAGAACTCTAACAAACACTCTAAGTTCATCATTCTTCTTTCACTAAAAATCTTCAATTAAACAAAAGCAATATAAAAGAAGCGAATTATTAAGTGAATTATGTAAGCGTAGAGCTTTACTCGTACCTCTCCATGACCATTCGTTCCATATGGTGAACCTATGGCATACGACAAAGCGTCATTTATAAAGTTTCCTGAGGCGATGGCATAGCCTGAAATTAAAACAATGGTATGAAAAGACCAAAAAACTTCTCTGTGAACTTAAATATGGTCTGCACAGCGCACCGACTGCAGCAGCAGCTGCAGACGACATGTCGTCGTTTCTTACAAAATAATAAAGTATTATTATTATTCAATTTCATAGAAATACTTAGAAACCAGCAGTGTCGCTGCGACATGTCGTCTGCTGCTGCTGCGTACAGCCGGTTACCAACTAAGATCTGTAAACGATAGTTTGTAATAATTTAAATATAAAAAAATAGATCTTACCGAAATTAAATTCAGAAGTAGTGCTAGCTCTCCTGATGAGCTTAGGAACTTTATCATTTTCTGGCGACGGATAAAACATAACTCGACCTTCGAAATAATAGAATAATTGTTAATTTTCGTACGGTCATAATGATAATATAATGGTAGGAAACATGTTTTATTTAATAGAATAATTGTTAATTTTCGTACGGTCATAATGATAATATAATGGTAGGAAACAAGTTTTATTTAATAGAATAATTGTTAATTTTCGTACGGTTATAATGATAATATAATGGTAGGAAACATGTTTTATTTAAAATTGCAAAATGGGCCAGCGCTGGCCTCGATCACATCCGATGGAAAGCGATGGAGGAGGTCTACCATAGAGCGAGCGTGCCCAGAAGATGCCAGTTCACTTTTGCTTTGTAGGCAGACGGGTTAAATGTCGGAGGGAACTCAGATTTCGATTTATTTACTGTATTAGCGCTCCTGCCCACGTCAGACTTTTTGTCGGGCCTATTTAAAGTTCGTTATTTCTGACCAAAAAAAAATCGGTCACCTACAAAAAGTCTGACGTGGGCATTCAGCCTTAATATGTCTTAGGCAGCATAATTATTATGTCTGAATGGTGTGGTCATACAAAGGGTGTGACGTAAATAGTATTCCAACGCCCTTGTGCAACTCTAATAACACTTTAAAAGTGACTTTTAGTAGATCCAAAACATTTTACATGACGTGTATTTTTTTAATTCAGCTCTTTTTCACCTATAGTGGGTTTTTTTTAATGTCATTTAATCTGTTATTATTACTTATTTTAATATTGCATTGTTGGTTTTTCTAATCATCGATAGCGACGGTGTCGTACTTTTTGTCACAATTTGCACTCCAAATTGCTTTGTTGATATTACGGCCAAATTAGTAAAGGAGTGAATTTTTGTTTAAAAATAGGATCACATAGTGGTATAACAATTTGATAGCTGAATATATGGTGTGTCGACCTCTTAGTGTTGGACTACATTTACACCACACCTTATAAGGTGTGGTACCTACATACCATTAAGCATAAATAAGAAAAAAAAAAATGTGTCGCAAAACGTGCAAAGATAACACGATGCTGAAACAATTTCTCAATGGTGACTCAATTGAGAAATTGAAGATAATTATATTCGCGTTAAAAATATCAGCTGTCCCGATAAAACCGTTTTGTATTTTTTTATAGCGATCTCATGCAGAAAGTTTATCAGTTTACCTATAATAAGTACCACACTCTTAAGTATTGCCACACCTTTTTTAACTTACCTTGATACATGCCGGGGCCGCCGACTATTGTGGAGTTATCGGAAGCGACATCAATACTCCAGCCAAACGAATCCATAGTGTCCTCTGAAAAGTACACAGAAATCAGTTACACTATTCTTTATCGTGTAACTTGCTGTCAGACTTTTTATACCACTCATTGGATTTTACATGGCTTTTTTTTTAGGGGGTGGGAAATCGTCAAATTTATAACCCCTGCCGCTCTTGGGCAGAGCAAAAGGAAGTGTCAGACTTATACTGACTAAGAACTAGCCATGTTCCTTCTTAGCCCTTGTGCCGAGGCCGCTGTATCTCTTGCGACTACCCGCAGCCCCGAAGGACGTCGGAACTTGCGGGCCCCTTCCATGTTGCTGACATCTCTTTGAGGCGCGCGTGGAACACAAACGCGCCGTCGAAAAGGCCTCTCGTCACAGTATAAATATGTACAGTAGTGTGACTCGGCCGTGTCCTTGAAATAAATGCCTACAGCCGCGCGGTACGTAAACATGCGTAAGGGCTGCCCGCCTCCAGTATTTTAATTACATGTGCCTAGTTTGTGTTTCCATTTAGTTTTGTGATCGTAAATATACTTTTTAAAACAAATAAAATACTTTGTGAATTGAATAGAAAGTGTTCAATAAACATGCGTGTTGTTTTTTGAATGATAGATTTAATTAAAAATCCATGTTTTTTTTCGGGACATAGAAAGAAATACTTATCCATTAAAAAGACACACATTATACATATGCTTACCTACTAGTAAGTGAAATTATTTTATAGTCTTATCTTTCAGTTTCCAGGTAATTAAAAAAAAGTTATCTCTGGATACGTTATTATTATAAAACCAAAAACAACACAATATATGCTACTCGTCATATTAAATATCTACTTGTCTTATTTTTAGAGAAAACATCGCGCATTTATTGTTAAAAAACAACACACCGTCCGCTCGTCACTGCGGCACAGTCGCGACTGTCTGCATCCCAGGCGCATCCCTTGATCGAGGCGCGTAGGCATAGCTCGCGCTTCGTCCGTTTGTATGAAGTCAAACTACTGTATGATAATATTACCGTGCTCTCGTCGTCATCAGACGGACGGACGGCAAGCTAGCCTATTACTCACTACTACTGACTTTCTGAACTGTGTGTGAATTGTACAGACCTGAAAAAAAAAACTGTAAAAATATAATTACCAAGAATAAACAAGGGTTTTAAATCTTCCTTTTTGGTGTTTGGAGCTAATCGATTTTTTTCGTTTAAAGTACCATTCGCATATGAGTAACATAGCCCTTCTGTTACATATCCGCTAACTATAAAAAAAAAACATAATAATTATTATTAAATCATTTTAGTCAAACACTAACCTCTTTTTTTGTCGGTAGTCTAACTAATAAAAAAATTAAGTTCAAAAATCTAAAACCCGACTACTAACAAAATTGCGGTCTTAAAAGTAGAAAACAAGAAAATAATTCTTGTCTGATATTCTTCGTAGTCGCATGCCACTGATACCTGATGCTCCCTAATGGCGTTCTCATTGATACAGAAGTCAGCTGCTAATTGCCATTAGCAAGGTGGCATGCGACTACGAAGAATATCAGACAAGAATTATTTTCTTGTTTTCTACTTTTAAGACCGCAATTTTGTTAGTAGTCGGGTTTTAGATTTTTGAACTTAATTTTTTTATTTGAATTTTATTTTTGTGTGTACTTAAACTATAATATAATACATATTTGTAATGTGCTCGCCAAGACCTTTCATTTGATACCAAACTTGCTATGATTATCTCAATTTAATATTTTTTTAGGTAAGTTTTTGACATTTAAATTCCGTCATAAAAAGAATTTATAAAATTTATATAGCCTATGTCACCCGGGCTATTCTTACGAATCTATTGACACCTAATTTATTAAAATCCGTTCAGTAGTTTAGGCGCTACGGTGGAACATACATACATACATACATACATACATACATAGACTGCCAAAATCATTACCCTTCCTTTTGGCTTCGCCGTAGTCGGGTAAAAAAAAATAAGTAATAAAGCGTGAAAAAGAGTACCTTTTCTCAAAAAGAAAAATATTTTAGACATTTTTTAAGCCTTTTTATGGTGGAAGGGACATAAACACTCCCCTGCGTCGAAATATTTCTTGGGCAATAAAAAAAAATATTTTTTACAAACATTTTGATTGTGTATAGGTATTGTATGTGCCCCCCCCCCCTGGGTCAGAATAATGTAGGTACCAAAACCTGCCAGCCTGTATTATTTGTATATTTTATGAGGAGCAGCGTTGGCCCAGTGGTGGCGGCCCCAACTGACGAACAGTAGATCGTGGGTTCGAACCCAGGCAGGCACAATACTTTGAGTAATTTATTTTATCACCGCTGCTCTCAAAACGGTGAAGGAAAACATCGTGAGGAAACCAACATGTCTTAGAACCAAAAAATTCGAAGACATGTGACATCTACCAATCCGCATTGGGCCCGTGTGGTAGATTATAGCCCATTCCTTCCCAGAGGAGGCCTGTCCCAGCAGTGGGAACATTAATAGGCTGTTGATGATGATTATGAGGATTTTTCTTGTTCGAAAAACTCTAAAAAACTCAGCTTGGTACTAAATTAACCAGTGTTTTACTTACATTTCCACTTTCTATTTTCATACGTAGCTTTCTCTGTATATCTAGGTGCGCACATCTGAAAATACGACAAAACTGATCAACACGGTTTTATTAGGGAGGTTTAGGCTTAATTAAAGTTGTCAATGACAATTAGCTTTAAAGAAATATGTTTTTTTTAATTATATTATTACATGAATTTATTTGAGTAAACTATGTATATTAATTAAAAACTATTAAATAAACTAACAAGAAATTATAAGCGGGTATCAAAAAACTGCTCTTCAACACTGTCAGCTGGCAATGTGCCCAAAAGACTAGTGGCATTGGCACGTTGCATGCAACGCTTAGCCTCTGGCCAATGTAAAGCTTAGTTGACGCTTCTGCTAATCTAAAGGTGCCCTTGAGTCACGAGAAGCGTCAACTAAGCGTTTTGAAATTTCCTTGAACAGGCTATGAGCACTCGGAAACCATGGCCTCCCAGAGTTTCGACCCAAAAGGCCTCGGAATTACAGTTTCCACAAAGGTTACCATATTTACGCCGATTGAGGTTCTCTGCAGCCGCATCGTCAATGCCTACGTAGCACGATGAGCTTGTAAGATGTCGACACAATCATGTTGCGTCTCACACCCAGGCTTACCTACAAATAAATGGTACAAAAAATACCTATCGTTAAATACGCAAAAATATAAAAATTACATATACTTACCACTACAAAGCCTGGTCCGGCCTTGACGGTCGCTCCAAACCAGTAGTCGTGTTCAAACGGAATATCTGAAATAAGTATATTACGTGAGACTGCCTTGTTGATCTCGTAAAAGTTGCATTAGGTGTCTACATAAAAAAATTATTAGTAGTAGCCCGGAGTTTGAAAGTTGGCGGTATGTTACTCACTGCCTTGGAAAGCACGTTAATTCCTTGGTCCTGGGCATCGCCGGTCGTGTTGGATTGTCGTCCCATCGGATAAAAGTAAAAAGAAAATAAAGTGCACCTGCATCATAATAATTATGTCCGATCTATCTTATAATAATAATTATGGTAGAGTCTATGTTTGGACTTCTACCTTTTTTTTAGCATTATTTTTGCTAACAAAAAGGCAAAAATGCAAACATTGTGGCACTGAGTAATTTCAGTACCTCCAAAACGGGCATAGTGGACGTTGACAAGAAGGCTGGGATTGGGTGGGTCACGTCAGTCGCATGCAGGAAAGAAAGAAAGAAAAACAGGTGGTATGACGATCTGGATGCGTACCACGAGGGCTGGTTGCAGGAAAAGAGCACCAGTGGGAAAGTAAAGGCTAAAAAGAATAACAACATTTTGCTGGATATGGGATTCGAGGCCATGGCCACTTATGGTGCTAAAAACCCCAAAGCGATAACAAAAAATATGGTTTCGTTGTTTTGTTTTTTGGTCAAACCCATGCATACCTCTTTTTTTGGGAACTTTAATAATTGGTGTGCAGACTTGGTTGTCTATACCGCAATTATATACTTCACCGAAAATATTTTCTCTTGGCGCACTTATTACCAACCTGAAAATGGTATAAAATAAATGTTATTATAAATCAACTAAAAGTATTTCCCTTTCATTTCAAGGTATTTTAAAAACGGACGAACTGAGTCCACTGTTTCCTTTTACGTATGTACCTAAATGTAAATAATTATGCGGTCAGCATAGAAATATTTTCTATATACCACTTTTATAAATACATACTTTTGGATGGGTGACTATTCCTCATTCGTTTAACGCTTCGGGATGTAAGAATGAGTGATCCATGATTTTCATACACGCATTTAAAATCAACAGTTTAAAAACTTGCTCTTCAGCCAGTTTTTCCTGCGTCCAGGGCTTCCAATTTTAGGCATAATTAAATATCGACGAGGGTTACCGAGACTCGCAACAAATCTAAATAACTCAAAAACTACTGAATTTCGGGGGCTTAATTCATTGCATTTTAACCCCGCTAAAACGTCCTACAAGGAATACGTCGAGCTACCAGTAACCCTTACAGTAGTGGATTGTTGTCGGCTGATGATGAAGACCCTCCTGTGGGGTTCGGGGACCGTATGAATTTCTCAACAGTAAAACAAAGAACAGCGGTGGCCCAGTGGTGGCGCCCCGATTTACGAACTAGGTTGTGGGTTCGAACTCTGGCAGGCACATTACTTTGTGTAATATATTTCATCACCGCTGCTCTCAAAACGGTAAAGGAAAACATCGTGAGGAAAACCAAAAAGACATGAACCAGGAAGACATGCGACATCTACCAATCCACGCTGGGCCCGCTGGGTAGATTATAGCCCATTCCCTCTCAAAGAGATGAGGCCTGTATCCCAGCAGTGGGAAAAATTAACAGGCTGTTGATGATGATGACGAAAACAAAGTCTTACTTACTTTTTGTTAAGGGAATCGTAAGTGATGCTGTAGCCGAAGTACGAATCGTTGCGTAAACGGCGCTCTGCTGGCATTTGAAATATATCCGTCTTTCCCGTGTAGTAGAGTGCAAATACGCTTGGCCATGCAGTCAGGGCCAGGCACCCCCAAATAAGTACTAAAAAATAATTTAAAAAATTAAAAAACACGCCTGCCATGACTAAAAGAAAACTAAAAACGAAAAAACAAGTCAAACAATTTCAGTGATGAATGAGAGCAAGGTCTCGTAAATAGAAAACTGAAAACTAAAACTTTTCTTGCAGTCGGGGGACCTGTAAAGAATTGTTCCACCGAACTGTCCCCCGACTGCAAGAAAAGTTTTAGTAAAAACGAAAAAACAAGTCAAACAATTTCAGTGATGAATGAGAGCAAGGTCCCGTAAATAGAAAACTGAAAACTAAAACTTTTCTTGCAGTCGGGGGACCTGTAAAGAATTGTTCCACCGAACTGTCCCCCGACTGCAAGAAAAGTTTTAGTAAAAACGAAAAAACAAGTCAAACAAATTCAGTGATGAATGAGAGCAAGGTCCCGTAAATAGAAAACTGAAAACTAAAACTTTTCTTGCAGTCGGGGGACAGTTCGGTGGAACAATTCTTTACAGGTCCCCCGACTGCAAGAAAAGTTTTAGTTTTCAGTTTTTCAGTTTTCTTGCAGTCGGGGGACCTGTAAATAATTGTTCCACCGAACTGTCCCCCGACTGCAAGAAAAGTTTTAGTTTTCAGTTTTCTATTTACGGGACCTTGCTCTCATTCATCACTGAAATTGTTTGACTTGTTTTTTCGTTTTTAGTTTTCTTTTAGTCATGGCAGGCGTATTTTTATTTTTTTAAATTATTTGATTTTTATTTCATATTTTTTTGTGATATATCGGTATTTTGACCTATAACCAATATGCCACGATATATAATATAAGTTTATTTTTCAGGAAAGCAATATCGCGCTAAGTGTAATGCGATACTAAATCGATTATTTTTTATGGACAATAACTTTGAGATCTAAGGTGATTTAGTTCTTGTAGTGACACGTAAATTAAAAACCTCTTAACTGTGTCAGGCGTCTCGATTTACTATGCTTCTGTCCAATGTTTTAACTTTTGCAGCTTGTACACTGTGTGTATATACTATTTGTGCACTGTCACAGGTTAACATAATATTATATGAGTGGTAGCTTGCGCCGCTTGATATTAAGTACCTTCTCCGTTAATCGTTCTGTTTTATTAGGTGCTGGCCAGTGCAATAAACCGTTGGACGTGTTTTTCTGGATGGACAATTTAGAAATAGAAGTAGATGAGCGTTTCAAGCGAAATATAACGCAGAAAGAACAGGATGGATGCGCGAGCGAAGCGACCGCGGCAATTTTTGTATACCTTTTATAGGTTAAGAATTGGAGGTGGAGGGGGGGGGGGGGGCAAATATATTGTCATCGGGAGGAAAGAGAATAACGGACTGTTTTACTTGGTTTCAAGAAGAGAACTGCTTTCTCTTAACATGATTGACATTAATCCTCCATTTTCGAGATCAAGCGCCTAAGACGGAGGTTTGGAAGATTCTCGACATCGATCAATAATTATTGATTATTACGAAAAAATATTTGTGTGTACTTTGTTAATGTGTGTTTGTAGTGGTTTTTGGTCTGTAAATGTGACCATTCTGACCTAATCTTGTAAAGGGTAAATTGATTAACACTATACCTACATCTTTGACAGTCGTCACACGTAGTCAGTGGTTCGAAAGTCTGACAACCAGTCTTATCAAGGAGTATCGTATTACCCGGTACTAACTGGGTTGTTTAGTGTGCAGTTAAGTAGTCCATGTAAAATACCGATTTTCAGCTACATCGAGTAGTTAGACTGGAAGCGGACGCCAACATAGTTGGGATAACGTGGATCTAAAATGCGAATTGACATTACCTCATTTTAGCTTTACGAAGCTCAGTGACGAGTAATTTATTAAAGTAATCTGAGTCAAAAGGGACTTGGGTCATTCCTGTTCAGGCCCCCAGATAGGAAAATGAATGGATGCGCGAGCGAAGCGAGCGCGATTTTTTTTTTATTGTTTTTATAGATTCGGGGGGGGGGGTGAATTGTTCATAGGTTACTGAATTTGTTGTACGTAATAAAATGTGTTTTTTTTTTAATTTCTTAAGATTCCGATCTGCAAAATCGGAACCCTTATATACAGTACACTAAGGCATCGTTCACACCAAATGTCAGTCAGTCAGCGGCGGACAATACGTTTGGTGTGAACGATGCCTAAGTTTTCCGTATGCCTATACGTCAGTCAAGACCCTGTTCCTCAGGAACGTGTAAAAAGATCTGAATGACTTAATTGCGTAATTTATACCTACAAACAATTTTCATTTCATGAATCTATTTGTAAACAATTACGCTAAATTTAATATACATGCAATTTACATACAATTTCGTTAACATTCTAAGAAATTCAAGTGAAGTGCCAAACAGTTTTAAGTATAGTAAGTACTAAAAAACTTGAACAGAACCCTTGGTGCGTGGGTTCAACTCGCACTTGGCCGGTTTTTTTATTAAAATATTGTTTTTTAACACACGTAATTCTTTATTCATTTGTGTTAGTAATAAGTTTCAAGTTGAATCTCGTAGTAAGATTTTTTCATACAAAATTCAACCATGGTCTTCTTTTTCCACCCTTTAAGGGGTGCTTTAGAAAAACCTATGATGGCAAACATTATTATTCCCTTAAATCCATACTCCTGTCATGTTTCAAGAAAATTGATTCACGCATATTGATTTTTCATACAAACTTTAAAACCATTTAGCTGCCGTCGTGGATAGATTTGGGAGTTGTAACTTAGCCAGTTTTATTCCTTTCATTACAAGGAATCTACTGATATGTAGCTTGTTCGTATCGATTACCGAATTTAAGATATCACCATATCATTTGTTGAGTAGTATTACTAGTAAACAATAGATATTGAATACTACTGTGGTATATTTTTGTCGTGTAAAAAAGGAAGTAAAACGCAATAGTCAATATTGTTTTGTTGTTAAATCTATTATGACGGGTGTAAAAACACCCTAAACGTAGCCGAAAGGCAATTTTTGGTTTTGTTTTGGGCCATTAATAGTTGTGAGAGCTCATAGAACTTTTAACCTCCAAAGGAAGGGAGTGTCAGACTTCTACTGACTAAAAACCACCTATTTTCCTTCTTAGTTCTTTAGTGTCCGGGGCCGCGGCACCTCTTTCGAACAACTCGCAGCTCCGACAGACGTTGATGCCCCTGCAGTGTTGCTGACATCTTTGAGGAACGCGTGAAACACGAACGCGCCGTCAACACGGCCTGTTGTCGTCATAAGACGGACGGATGGTGCGCGAGCCCATTACTCATTTTCCACAGTCGTGCACCTACGGTGGCCGGCAGCCATTGCGTGGCCCCAGACGCCCGGAGCGTCTACCGCATCGGCAGGGCGTAGCACACTTTTTTTTGGATTGTCTGAAGTCATCAAATGACTCCTCCCGCTCTGGCCAGAGTGGTAAGGAGTGTCAAACTTCTGGTCACAAAAAACCACCCATGTTCCTTCTTAGCCCACGTTCCAATGTACAGTTTCGTACTATGACAACTTTTTTGTATTTTCATTTAGCATTAGCTCGCGTTGCGAAAAATAAACTTATATGAAAAATACATGTCATTTATCATTTAATGCCCAAACGCTATATAATTATAAATATATATTTTTTTTTTTTTGGTTTATTCCAAGTCCACTGATGTCGAATATGTCATAACAGCATAAAGTTAACTATATCAAATTACCAACAGACTTTTGTTTGGGGGCATTGAGTAACGAAATTAAACTCTATGCACCTATTTAATAAGGTATAAATATGACAATATAATTATGTATTTATTTATGAACTAGGTACTAGCGTTTCCCGGCATGCATTGCAATGCTCTTTTTCTACCCTACCTACTACTCTACTTACCTACTACTCTACCTACCTACTACCCTACTTACCTACTACCCTACCTACCTACTACCCTACTTACCTACTACCCTACCTACCTTTAGGTTAAGCCGCGCTTGCCTAGGTTGGTCAGTGGATGGGTGACCACCAGTCACATACCGAGTTTTCTTCGTGCCTCGGAAAGCACGTTATGCTGTTGGTCCTGACTGCCATTTATATAGATCTTTGGCAGTCGTTACAACCAGTCTTACCAAAGGGTATCGTATTACCCAGTATTTACTGGGTTGTGCAGGTCAGAGAGGCAGTCGCTCCGTGTAAAATACTGGTATTCAACTGCATTCAGTTAGACTGGAAGCCGACCCCAACATACTTATTTGGAAAAAGGCTAGGCAGATGATGATACCTGGCGCATCTTTTACTTACATCTACTGAGGATAACTTGAATAATTCTAAAAAATATTTATTATATTATAAACTAGCTGACCCGGCGAACATTGTTCCGCCTCCAAAAAAAAAACAAAAAAAAACATAAAGAGTATCCTAATGTCCTTCTCCTGGTTCTTAGCTACCTCCCTACCAATTTTCAGCTAAATCCGTCCAGCCGTTCTTGAGTTATAAATAGTGTAACTAACACGACTTTCTTTTTATATATAGAATTATGTTTTTTTAAAAAGCTAAGGCGCAGGCATCTACTGGCCGTGGACCCGTGGACACACTATTGTCGAGAAATGATCCTTATCGTGCCTTTAAAATATTTTATTAAAGTTTTTACGGTGTCCTGCCTATTCGCCGAAAATTGTTTCCCAAATTTTCACTTGCCAACCAACGTTTCGCCGATGTTTCACTTTGACAACTAACGATTACCAAATTTTTGTTTGACAACGTTTCATTTGGTAGAATTATTGTAAAGCCGATTATTATAAAGACACAAAACGTTTGGGACATTTATCATTTGGCAAACATTTTACTAGGCAACACAACTATTAGACGAATGACGTTTTGTCAGTGTTACAGTTTCCTTTTCATACATTGATATATTGATAAAAAAATTACGACTTTTTTCATACATTTTTTATTTAAGAATATCAAAAATAACATTAAATTTTTAAATTGGCAGCAATGCAGAGCAATAGTTTTTCCTCTGAATATGTAGTTTTGTGTTCGAGAAATCTTTGGTTACGATAGGTTAGGTTAGGTTATAACAAACAACGGCAGAAGCAAATTGCTTTTGTAAAAGGAAACGTTAAGATAAGTTAGGTCACATTAAAGGTTAGGTTAGGTTAGGTTATGACAAACAACGCACGAGCCGAGCGAGCGAAGCGAGCGTGCCGCGGCAGCGGCCGGCGATGTGCCAGAAGCGAATCGCTTTTGTAAAAGGAAACGTTAAGTTAGGTTAGGTCACATTAAAGATAAAGAAAAAAAAATAATAACAATAACTACCTGTATATAATTTGTCCCAAATGAAAATGGCATCCTTGTAAATAAATTTCTTCAAAATTTGATCGCAGACTCAGTATTGCAGCTTTTTCGAAATCTAACACACATACTTTAGGTGCAAAATTAATACCGTGCTAATAAATTTGGTAAACAATAAACAACTAAATGAATATTACGCAAAGTAAAACATTCTGCTACTTGAAAGTTGGCCTTTTAAAAAGTGTCATAATGAAAAGCAAACCAAACGTACAGTTGGTAACTGTGAGGTTGGGAAATAAAAAAATATATTATGATAAGTTGGCAAATGATTATTCGGCGAAATAAAATTCTGCGAAACGTTGGTTGGCAAGTGAAAATTTGGGAAACAATTTTCGGCGAAAAGGCAGAGAACCAGTTTTTACATATACGCGCAATAAACAAATTCTGCCTGTAATCGAAAGTAAATGGAACACGCTGGGTACCATCGTTTGATATTAAAGTTATTACCTATACAAGTAAAAATAAAACTTACAATTCATAATTTCTTTTGCTAGACAGAGCACACAACTTATTTTGATCACAAACTCAACAAGTATGATTTTGTAATTGGCTTTCCGCTTTGATTTCGTCGGTACTCTTAACGTTCCAATCATATAATTAAATACATTACTATTTCCTTTTACCCCATTAGTATTATAATAACTACATTATTAAACCCGACATTTATTGGAATATAATATTACTTTCTGTGGTTATTAAAGAATTATATTAATTTTCCTGGTCAACTACTTACTATATACTTTGATAACGTCCTTTTAAACAACAAAACACTATAATAAAGTATTAGAAACAAGGGCCAACAAGTTCAGCTAGTTCTTAACTTGCACGTCTTTCTACATCGTTATTATTTAGAATACTTCAAAGTGTTGGGCAGTTCACACAGTCGTAACCTTCGAGCTTCTAACAACCTACTCCTTGAAATTCCTTCACACCGTACTGGTTTCATGTCATCTTCTTACGCTGTCTCAGCCATAAAACTCTGGAACGCGCTACCCCTTGGCATTACAAAAGCGGAATGCAAAATGGCTTTCAAAAGAGCTGTGCGGAAGCATTTCTTAAAATCGGACTGAATTACTCATAATGTGTGTTAGTCATGGTAATTATTGTTCGGTTTTTCGTTTTGTGAACTACTTGTATGTATTATTATAATATATTATATTAGTTTATTTAATTCCATATTTATATATATGTTAGTATGTACAATATAAGTAGGTACCTACTAATATTAATTTAATTTATGTTAACAAAATAGTGTTCTCCTAATTTATGTAATTTTGTACTCTACCACAATGATGTCCTATTTGACCCTAAGGTTGACTGGTAGAGAATGCCTTGTGGCATTAAGTCCGCCTATGTACCATGTTTGTGCATGAAGTTTAAATAAATAAATATACTAGTGACCCGCCCCGGCTTCGCACGGGTGCATAAAAGACACTAAAACCTTCCTCTTGAATCAATCTGTCTAATAAAAAAACCCGCATCAAAATCCGTTGCGTGGTTTTAAAGATCTAAGCATACATAAGGACAGACAGCGGGAAGCGACTTTGTTTTATACCATGTAGTGATAGCTATGATAGTGATTAGATGATGAATGATCTCAACATGAATGATATTGGTTTACAAGTGTCCATGGAGTTTCTTGCCCATTCTTCCCCGGATCTGCGCTTTGGAATGGGCAACTACAGTACTTTCACAAGTAATTATCCCTCGTAACTGTGAGTGTAGTGACCTGTAATTATTGTCTTATTGAAATAAATAAGTTAAAAAAAAAAGTAAAACAAAGTAATTCCATCATCCCCACATCGAAGGGTCCTTTACTTTCCTACTCCGACATACTTTACATAAGTAAATACTTCAGTCCATTACAGTTAAAATTGCGAAGGTGACAAAACCACCTGATCGCAAAGGTCGACCGCAGTGACTTCACAGTACTAGTTTCAATGTTACTTGCTACAATGTTACAGCAAGTCGGCACGGGCATATCGGCACGTAAGCGTTTTCATTTAACGCAGCAAGTCGGCACGGGCGTAAGCGTTTTCATAAAATCACAAGGAAACCACGTAAGGTCGCTATGGTCTGCAATTGCGATTGGACTTTGCGATTAGTTCGCGGTCTGCGTATTTTTGCCTATGTGATACCGCGCTCACAGAAAAAAACGTTGCTTAACAGCCGCTACGGTCGATCTAATTGAAACGAAATATGATTTGCAGTCGTAATACGATTGTATTTACAGAGTTATAATCAACAACCTTATAAGTGGGTGTGACCTATGTCTAATGAATGACTATTTCATTAAACAATTGGTTATCTGTAAAGTCGGTTTAACGGTCGATAGTTTAACGCGACAACGTCATAACAAAACATTGATGAAATTTCTCATTGTGCGCTACGCACAGTGTTTTTTACACCCTAAAAATCGGACATGCCCTTTTTATTCCAATAATAGATGCTGTAACATGTTTGGAATGCGAGAGTAGAACACCCAAAGTTCAATTTTATTTAGAACAAAAGTTATAGTCGAATTTATTATTTTTCTATGGAAACCAGAAAAACCACAAAAATATTAATATAAAAAAAACTATTGAATAATTCTAATATATTTATGTTTAGTATTATAAAACACCATTTTGTCTTTATTTTAAGATAATACTTGTAATTTTAACTGCATTCAACTGGGAGTTATTAAATTTATAGCTTCATTTCGTAATTTATTTTTAAATTTTATATCTTATCGAATACGGATTTTATTTCTTAATGTAATTATTAATTATATCTTTATCCATTTAAATTCAAAATATCGAATCCATATCTAGTAGGATCTCGAAGCTATCGGATTTTGAAAATGACGACCTAGGGTTGACAAAAATCCAAAATGACAAAATTGATTATTTCTTAATTTTTAGTGCCGTAAATAAATTAATCTTCGATTTACAGTTGACAGTTGATATTGACACAGCTAAAATGAAACAAAATGCAGATGTAACAATAATAAAGCACCCTTGCTGTCTATTGTCACATCTGCTAATACCCATTTACAGTGTACAGGCGTAATGTTATTTTACGGAAGGGTGTAAATGTAAACAAACGTATGATTGAAGCAATCGCGGGTAATACCGAACACATAACAAAAATTATATAAACTTCCGAATTGAGAACCTCCTCATTTTTTGAAGTCGTTAAATAATAAATAGGTAGATCCATATATAGCAGAAAACGTAACAATCAATAAATTAACCCCTATGCAATCCGATTTTTTAAAAATATTCCTACACTGTTTATTTTCAATTACCTACATCTCAGAGAGGCAACCCTAAAACCATAGAAATTCTATGAGAACTTTAGAAGCATGTTTCTCCGAGATCCTACTGGATATCGACACGGTTATTTTTTTGGGGTTTTATTGTATCTTAGTTAATGTAATGAGCTAGAAATAAAATCCGTATTCGTTAAGGTTTATCATACAAAAAATAAATTCTTAAATTTAAAAAAAACCTATTTCTGGGCTCCCTTGCGGAGTTAAAGTCTTGTAAATATAATCAAAAAATGCTTAAAATACGTCGTTAATTTAATATTGTAACAGAAATAAGAAAAAGTTTTCCTGAGACAAGATATTTCTAGATTTATCAAAATACCTAAAAAAAACAAAATGGCTCTAACTTTGGTTCTAAGTTTATTTGAACTCTGGGTGTTCTACTCTCGCATTCCAAACATGTTACAGCATCTATTATTGGAATAAAAAGGGCATGTCCGATTTTTAGGGTGTAAAAAACACTGTGCTACGGCGCAAGCATACAATGAGCGTAACGGGACAATAAGTCATCCTTTTCGTGCATGTAGCCGGCATTCATTGATTTATTAGACGATGTCACGTTATACGTCAATCAATGGGGTTAAATAAACTAAAAGTGGTTTTATTGATGATTTTAATCATTACAACTCACAACTTGACACTGGCCATCAAAGTGCAAAAACCGTACTCAAATACCTATGGATTACATGGGCTACCCTGGCACTCCCACCTTAGGGGTATAACCTCCAGCTCCTTAATATCAAATGGCATTTAATCAGTGATGAAACGTGTTAAATACACATTGTTCATTTATGTCATAATTGAAGTGTTGTATCAGCTCTTCAGAATACTAGATTCTGATGAGTGTTTGATTTAATTTATCTTTGAGATTGTAGTTCTATTCTGTAAGCATCGTTGCGAAACTTGAAGGGTGGTTTGTGGTATGTTTGAGAACAAGAACAATTCATTCACGGATCGAATGCCTTGTCACCTTGAGTGAAAATATGGAACGTATTTTGATTTTACAGAATAGTTTATGTGACTATTTGTAAACATTTCTTGAGGTTTTCAGATATATATATTTTTTTTAATCTTTGCCCCGCACTAGGAATTTCTCCTGCATCGTGGGTGCGTTCACGAACATAATAATATAGACTCACATACATAAATACCCAGACCCAGAACAACTATCGGTAGGTCATACGAATATTTGTTCCGTGCGGGGATCGAACTCGCGACACGCAGCGCAGCAGTCCATTGCTTGAGCCACTGCACCAACCGTGCCGTCAAATTTGTGAAAGCATCGTTGCAATCACAGAAAACAATTAATAATCAACAAACGTCCGTTGTTTTGTCCACATCTTATGTCAATGTAGTTGGTAACGCCATCTCATTTTGAAATTTGGTTAAATAGTTTTGTTCCCACATTTTGACGTTTATTTTATTTTATTTATTGAGGGACAACAAACAACTACAACATATATATAATGCACAAGGTTTACAATGTTTTAAGTAATAATGTTGCAGTCAACTGCGTTATCCGCAGTTAAACATGTTTAAAGATCAGTGGTAGCCACTAGAAGCCATTACCACAATTAAAAATTAGGCAAAAAAACAAATAATAAGTTCATTTACAAATCAAATTAACAGTTAACAAATAATAGTAATTTAAAACAATCAGTTCATTTACCTACAATTCAATTATACAATAAATAAAAGGATAAAACTATTTGTAGGATAATAATTACGATAACATTTTTATAATATTAGATTTAAATTTATTCTTCGAGCATGCAAATATGTCAATGTCAATAAAATTAGAATTATAGGATTCCAACATTCTATGAATAGGGCACCGTAAGCCAGAGTTCGTTCGACAAGAATTTAGCGCGAACAGAGTACGTGGACGTACCTGACGTACATGAACCGTTCGGGGGATAGAATAACACAGCATACTCGTTAGATCAATAAGTTTACTGTCAGAACGGACGACCATTCCCTCTCCCTACCCCAAAAAAAGCATGTCTGCCACTAATAGATGGCAAACGATGACACCGCAATGACAGAACGTGTCAAGTACGCCTCTCCACGCGGACGTATTGTCGATGTCTTACCGTACTCCGCCGTCCGTGTGTTATACCGCTAAACTCCGCTTATTTATCTATATAAATCGTGATTGAACTAAGATGAACCGCCCGCGGGTGTGATTGAGTGATTTGGTGCATTCTGAGATCAACACGTCGTGTACTTCGAAGCTCGAAGCAGGCAGGCGCCAGCAGGCGCCATCTGGAAGACTTCAGGTAAGACGTGCTTTCCTTCACAATCCCTCAAACTCGGTCGCCCGTTCATCATCCTGTTCTTTCTAGGCGAAACCAGCCATCCTCAAAATACAGTCCACTTAAAATCAAAAACATTTTCAATTCGCCTACATAATTTGGTACTTCTCCGTACCATTTTTTGGTCCTCTACGAGCCGGATCCATTTCTTGATCCTATTCAAAAGGATTCATAATCCATATTCTCTATATACCGCGTAGGTACATTGTACAAGTACCTACCTAGGAAGTTATAGCACCTAGCTATACTCCTAGTCCATATCCATACCCATTACGTGGTTCAATCTCGCCCCCTGTAGGTAATATACTTAGAGTAGCTACCTACATTCCTAAATATACAAACTATCATAGTTGCCTTGTAAATTCCATATTTCAAGCATCTTTTAGTTCTACCGCCAATTATAATTATCATAGTTCTTGCCTAGCTAGGAATAACTACCGCATAGACATATTTACGAATCTTATTTTAGTTGCAAAAATAGTGGGTACTTGGTCATTCTTAGTTAGTTTGTTCCTAACAACTTATTTACTTATACCCACACAACATGTCGAAACAAAATAAGCCGTGTATTTCGGAAGAAAAAGAGCTGAAAATCTTGGAAGCAAAACGTAATGTTTTATTTGAGCGGATTCAAAATATTTACGAGCGCTCAAAAACCGCCGCTTCTTCCGAAATTAGTACCGAATCATTTCTTAGTTATTGTGTAACAGTAGATAATATTCGATCAGACTTTCATAATTTGTTGGACACGTATAACGATAAATTACTTTCTTTTGATCCTGATTCAAAACCGAATTACCAAGCGTACACATCCTTCGAGGATCTTTATTGCATCATCAAGCGCATACAATTACAGTTAGAGGGTAGATACTCCACGAGCGCCGCACCGGTTGTCCGAGCGCCGCCTAGACTACCTCCGATTGAACTTATGTCGTTTGATGGCGATATACGGAACTGGCCGTTATTTCATGCAAGTTTTAAATCAACGGTGCACGGTAATGGCTCTCTGACAGACGCTGACAGGTTGTACTATTTAATAGGGAAGCTGTCGCCGAAAGCGCAGTCCGTATTCGCGGGTGTCACACCCAGTGCTGAGAATTATCAGGTCATATTTCAGTCACTCCTTGATAGGTATCAGGATACTCGTAGCCTCGCGTCTACTTACTTTGATCAGGCTTTATACCTTAAATTGTCCGGTCCCGCGTCTGAATCGAATTTCCAGCTGTTTATAGATAACTTTGTTACCGCAGTTAATTCACTTAAAAATTTAAAATTGAAAGATCTTTCCGACTTCATATTGTTACAACTCGCTTTAAAGAAGTTCGACACTGAAACCATTCGTGCTTACGAGATGTCGGAACGTAATCATAAGATACCTACTCTAGATAGTTTTATTACCTTCATCAAAGATCAGTGCCGAATATATCATAATACGCAGCCTAGTTCATCCAGCTCGTCGAATGATAACAATAGTAGACAAAGTTCGAATAAATCGCGAAATAGTAACAATAGGTCGGTCCCTAATCCGCAGTCTTATGTAGCATGTTCGGAACCTAATAAAAATAATTCGTCTAAGTGTCTGTGCAGTAATATTGTGCACGACCACTATTTTAAATGTCCCGCTTTTAATAATTTAAATCCGACTGCTCGTTTCAAATGTGTGAAAGACAACAAAGCTTGCGTTAATTGTTTAAGCATAAAACATAAAACAAGTGATTGTTCTAGTAAGACAAGGTGCCGCTCATGCAATCAGCGCCATCACACATTATTACATTTCGATAAAAAATCTACGCTAACGGATGAGTCACCGTCACAGCCACAAACCGCCAATACCACGGCGGCGGCCGCTTCCGCGTCTCAGCCCGAGGTGTCGCTGTGTACGACATCCATGGCGTGTGCGCGCGGTCAGCGCTCGCGCACTTGTCATGTTCAGCGCGATGCAGAGCCGCAATGTATGGCGTCCACAACGGTACTGTTAGCGACAGCGCAAGTCATTGTTTACGATGTCAATAACTCACCGCACATAATTCGTTGTTTACTAGATAGTGCTTCACAAAGTAATTTTATTACTTCTGATTGTTTTAAACGCCTCGGACTGTGGAATAACTTTAAAAATACTAACTTAGTAGTTAAGGGGATCGGTGGGTCGGAAAAATCTTGTAAGGGTTCCGTAGATGTTAGAATACATTCCCGTTTCAATAAGAATATTAATTTTAATATTTCCTCGCTTATCGTGGAACGTATTACGGACACGCTGCCGAACGCTCAGGTGGACGTGTCCTTACTTACGCATCTCGAGTATTTATCGCTCGCAGACTCTGACTTCTCGCAACCGGGAAATATCGACGCTTTGCTCGGCGCATCTATCTTTCCACATTTGTTCCTACCTAACGTGATACGTAGTGAACAACATAATTTGCCACCCGCTATTGAGACGGTATTTGGATATGTGATTATGGGTACCGTACCTACGTCACATATTTCTCAATATACTACGTCTTGTTGTGCTGTTCTTCAAGAAAATAATATTGATTCTCTTCTCAAGCGATTTTGGGAGCTTGAAGAGATCTCCGCCCCGCCCTCGATGAGCCTTAAGGATCTCGAGTGTGAAGAACACTTCCGCACTACCACTGTTCGCGACGACAGTGGTAGATATGTTGTGGCGTTACCCTTTTGTGGTGACCCGTATTCGCTAGGCGACTCGTACGCTGCGGCGCTTAGACGCTTTCATTGTTTGGAACGCAAACTGGATGCATCGATCAAGTTGCGCGGCGCCTATAATGACGTCATGCGCGACTACATAGATAAAGGTTTTTTGAGTCCGGT
Source organism: Diarsia mendica (assembly GCA_949316265.1). Taxonomy (NCBI): domain Eukaryota; kingdom Metazoa; phylum Arthropoda; class Insecta; order Lepidoptera; family Noctuidae; genus Diarsia; species Diarsia mendica. Next base: position 20,947,130 of record OX438897.1, read on the forward strand.
TGTTAACAACGAGGACAATTCTCTTCCCGCGTATTATATTCCGCATCACGGCGTAGTTCGCGAAGATAAAACCTCCACGAAACTTCGCGTGGTTTTAGATGCTAGTTGCAGGACTACATCGGGTAAGTCGATCAATGACATTTTGCATGCCGGCCCTAATCTACAGGGTGACTTATTTAATATATTAATAAAATTTCGACTTTTCCAAGTTGCTCTGTCAGCTGATTGCCGCCAAATGTTTCTCAATATCGGCATTCGTGAATCTGACCGTAGATTTCAACGGATTTTTTATCGTTTTAACAAAAATGAACCTTTATCTGTGTATCAGTTTAATCGTGTTTGTTTTGGACTCAAGTCCAGTCCATATCACGCGTTACGAGTTGTCCGCCAGTTGATCGCTGATGAAGGCGACAACTTTCCCGCCGCAGTGGCTGCCGCTACTTCCGCTTTATATATGGATGACATCGCTTGTAGTGTCACATCCGCTCCGCAAGCAATTTCGCTTTGTGAAGAGCTTATTCAGCTTTTCAAGCGAGGCCAGTTTGATCTTGTCAAATGGACAAGCAACTATAAACAGGTTCTCGAGCACTTACCTAATTCTCATAAGGCTTCTCCAGACATTGAGTTTGAGAGGTCTGTACCGCATAAAGTTCTCGGCTTACGTTGGTATAAATCCAGTGATAGTTTTCTGTTTGATGTCGCACCACCTGATGATAAGTGCACCAAACGCACTATGCTGTCCACAGTGGCACGACTATGGGACATCATGGGTTTTGTGGCTCCCACAATTTTGTACGCCAAGCTCTTGATCAAAGAACTTTGGTTATCAAAGTGTGAGTGGGATGACGCACCTCCCGACCATATTGTCGCCGCTTGGAAACAATTTTGCATTGAGCTTTCCGCGCTCAATCAAATAACTATACCGCGGCATCTCGGGTTGGTCGATGGATGTACTATCAACTTAATAGGGTTTGCTGACGCCAGCGAACGCGCTTACGGCGGAGTCGTATATTTGCAAGTCCGCATTGGTTCTAACTACTCGGTGCAGTTAGTTTGTGCCAAGTCCAAGGTCTCGCCTGTCAAAACCATTTCGGTTGCGAGACTGGAGTTGTGCGCGGCCCTTCTGCTGTCTCAGTTGCTCCGCAAGGTTCAAGACACAGTTTCGCCCCACTACCCCATCAATAAAATATACGCATTTTCTGACTCCAAGGTAGTGCTCGCCTGGATTTATTCCTCTCCTCACCGCTGGCAGACTTTTGTCGCCAATCGCGTTACTAAATTAATAGAACTTGTTCCTGCTACTTGTTTTAATCACATCGCGGGCGTTGAGAATCCTGCTGATTGCCTTTCTCGTGGTGTTACTCCACTTAAACTTCTGCAACATCCTTTGTGGTACCGTGGACCTTCTTGGATTTCTCATGATCCGTCAGAGTGGCCCATACAACATTGTGACCACAGTGCAGAAGCCGAGGATGCACCCGAACGGAAATCTGTTTCTCACCCCGTGATTGTTGAGGTAGCACAATCTCCGATCTATGCACTCGCGCTGCGCATGTCGTCGTGGTCTAAGTTACTACGCGCCATCGTTTATGTCTGTAGGTTTCTTAGGCAACTACCTAATGGGGCTTCTGTTTCGAGCTCTGATCTTGAATTCGCAGAGTATAAATTATTGCGAGTTGTACAGGCTGTTCACTTTAGTAACGACATTCAAAATTTAAAAAATAATTTATCTTGTTCTCCCGCGCTTCTTAAACTCAAGCCGTTTCTCGATGAGCACGGCATTATACGCGTTGGCGGTCGTCTGTCAAATTCGGACGAACCATACAACTACAAGCATCCTTGCGTCTTACCGCGTCATGACCACGTTGTCGACCTTCTTGTTGATTTTTATCACAAGAAACATCTCCATGCCGGTCCAGAGTTGCTTATGTCCTTACTCAGGCATAAATATTGGGTTTTAGCTGCACGGCGAATAATTCGCCACAGAATACACAAATGTAACGCGTGTTTTAAATTTCGTCCTCGCCCGGTCTTTCCTCTCATGGCTGATCTTCCTAGCCAGCGCGTCAATCAAGTAGATAAGGCGTTTACACATACCGGTTGTGATTACGCAGGACCGCTGCAGTACACGCCAGTGCGTGGTCGAGGTGTTAAAAGCCGTAAAGCCTGGCTATGCATTTTTACATGTTTAACGACGCGCGCCACGCACATTGAAGTTGCGACGGATTTAAGCACGGTGTCATTTCTGGCAGCCCTAAAACGATTTCTTTCGCGACGCGGCTCTATACAATGTTTGTACACGGACAACGGCACTTGTTTCGTGGGTGCAAACTCTTATTTACGCGATCTTTATAAGTTTCTTAATAAAGAATATCGTACAAGTCTACAGGAAGAACTTTCCGCAAATCACATTGATTGGAAGTTTATTCCGCCTGCTTCACCACATTTCGGTGGATGTTGGGAGAGCATGGTCAAAGTAATTAAAACGCATCTCTTCAAAATCGTAGGTCAACAGATCCTCTCTTATGAAGAGCTTTTAACTGTCCTTGCTCAAGTCGAGGCACTGGTTAACTCGCGGCCGCTCACAGCACTGAGTAGCGACCCTGCTGAAGCATCCGCGTTAACTCCTGCGCATTTCTTGAACACAGCGCCATTATCGTCACTTCCCGCTCCTGAAGCAGACTCTTCTAGCTTGCTTCAGAGACATACTCTGCTAGATAATATCGTACAGTCGTTCTGGCGGCGCTGGCGGTCGGAATACCTTCACCAGCTTCAGGCTAGATCCAAATGGAATAGTCCTGCATCCCCTATACAGGAGGGTACGTTGGTTATTGTCATAAATGACAATTCTCCGCCGCTTTCATGGCCCTTAGCCATCGTTGAGAAATTGCATACATCTAAAGACGGTACAACCCGCGTTGTTACTGTAAAAACCGCGAAGGGTAGTTACGTGCGCCCTGTTGTACGTCTCTGTCCGCTACCGACTCAGTGAGATCTAGCCTGAAGTTGGATCTCCCTCTTAGTTTAGGTATTTAGTTAATAGTTTTCGCTATAATTGTTCCGCTAAAGTTAATTTAGATTAATTTAATATCATAACGCTGTTTTAGCTCGTGGATGGGTTATGCGGTAGTATACCTAACGTAGCTTATTTTATTTGTTTCCTTTTAAAGGCAACCCTTTAAAGCCGGGGGGAAATGGTAACGCCATCTCATTTTGAAATTTGGTTAAATAGTTTTGTTCCCACATTTTGACGTTTACTGTCAGAACGGACGACCATTCCCTCTCCCTACCCCAAAAAAAGCATGTCTGCCACTAATAGATGGCAAACGATGACACCGCAATGACAGAACGTGTCAAGTACGCCTCTCCACGCGGACGTATTGTCGATGTCTTACCGTACTCCGCCGTCCGTGTGTTATACCGCTAAACTCCGCTTATTTATCTATATAAATCGTGATTGAACTAAGATGAACCGCCCGCGGGTGTGATTGAGTGATTTGGTGCATTCTGAGATCAACACGTCGTGTACTTCGAAGCTCGAAGCAGGCAGGCGCCAGCAGGCGCCATCTGGAAGACTTCAGGTAAGACGTGCTTTCCTTCACAATCCCTCAAACTCGGTCGCCCGTTCATCATCCTGTTCTTTCTAGGCGAAACCAGCCATCCTCAAAATACAGTCCACTTAAAATCAAAAACATTTTCAATTCGCCTACATAATTTGGTACTTCTCCGTACCAGTAGTAATAAGACTTTATGGACAAAGATCCCATGACTGCCAGACGTTTTTTTTATAAACGGGGATCGGACTGACTCAAAAAAATATGATTCTGTTTAGTCCGTCAGTTAGATTATCGAAAAATATTGGATTCTTTTTCTTTGTTTTATCAATTCACTAAAAATTGACGAAGATAAAGCGCGTCAAAGATCATGGAGTGGGGCTTGAAACGTCACTTGAAAGTACAAAATGTACTAGCATAATATGACGTCACACAAGTTTTCGAAGCACTGTATCTATCGTCTTAATTTTTTGTTTACATGAAAAAAGAAAAAATATGTGGTCATTATTTTTTGGAAATCTATCTGACGGACTAATTATTAGTTTTTTTTTTGTCCGATCCCCTATTGCTTCTAACGTGAAGTAACCTTACATATTGAGTTTCCTCTGTGCCTCGGAAAGCACATTAAGCCATTGGCCCCGGCCTATATATAGATCTTTGGCAGTCGTTACAGGTAGTCCGTGACCTGAGTCTGACAACCAGTCTTACCAAAGGGTATCGTATTACCCAGTATTAACTGTATTGTGGAGGTCAGATAGGCAGTCGGTCCATGTAAAATACTGGTATCCAGCTGCATCCGGTTAGACTGGAAGCCGACCCCAACATTTTTGGGAAAAAGGCTAAGCAGATGATTTGTATGTTGACGTGAGATTGTCATTTCTCTCACTCTGAGCCAGAATACTATGATTTTGCCCTTGCTTCTGCTGACTTTGACATACTATAATATTTGCTTTCACATAGATAAGAGAAGTATGTATGACGTAAAAATAAAACGTTCCGCTGAAAACCCGCACACATTGGTATTGTTAATAGTGAGTAATGCTAATAGTTTACATACTTGAGATTATCTGGAACCTGCCAATCGTGGCCTAGACATGGTATTTGATGGCACTTCTGTTATCCATAAGTATACCTAAGTATGTATGGACGGAGGTTATATTAATATGGAAAAAGTATAGTGAAGATTTTTGCAATACCTATTTGAGAATGAGATGATGAGATGATGGAGAGGGCTATGCTCGGAGTTTCCTTGCGTGATCGAATCAGAAATGAGGACATCCGCATGAGAACCAAGGTTGCCGACATAGCCCGAAAAATTGCCAAGCTTAAGGCGCAGTTAAAGGGGCACCGTAAAAACGACCTGTTTTTCGTCGCGGAGTTAGCCGTATTGCTACTTATTACAATTCCAAAAAAAAATACAGTGTATAGTCAAATGTATAGGTAAAAGACTTATGCAAAAATATTTTCTAAAAGTAATCAAGAACCTCGAAAAAAAAAATCACAAAATCACAAAAAAATCACACGAAAAAACTTTTTCGTCTCGAAATGCTCAATATTTTGAGTGACAACTGTTATTTTTTTTTTTTACTATTAGAAAGGAAATTTAACCAACTAAAGACATATGTAAAAATATTTTAACATTACGGCGTATTTTTTTTTTTAATAAATTAAATCTGCGAACTATCGTTCATTTTGGCAGTCACGAGCATCAAACGCATCGCCACTTTCAACCTTATTTGTTTAGGCGATGAGTTAAACGCGCGCTCAAGGTCGCGGGCAGTTAATGTCGCCTTAAGTGGCAGTGGGCAGGGCACATTGCTCGCAGGACGGATGGCCGATGGGGCCAGAAGGTTCTGGAGTGGCGACCGCGAACCGGAAGACGTTGCGTTGGAAGGCCTCCCTCTAGGTGGACCGATGACCTGGTGAAGGTAGCGGGGATCCGCTGGATGCGAGACCCACGGGACCGGTCAATGTGGCGACACTTAGGGGAGGCCTATGTCCAGCAGTGGACGTCTTTCGGCTGAAATGATGATGATGATGATGAATACCTATAAAAGTGGTCGGTTTGTTCATTTGCTTATTTTTTTTATTAGCGTGTACTGTCCCACTGCTGGGCACAGACCTTCTTCAAATCCTCCTTAGACTTCTTTATTTGTTATCAGCTCGTCTCAATCTCTCGCTAGGCCGGTTTCGGCGGCATCGTCTATCTTTCGCAACTATCGTGTGGGGTTTTTTCCCATCGGTCATCCTGCATGTAGCTGAAGTGGCATTTAGATAATGTTAATGAAAATAGGGGATCGGACTGACTCAAAAAAATATGATTCTGTTTAATCCGTCAGTTAGATTATCGAAAAATATTGGATACGTGTTTTTTGTTTTATCAAATCAATAAAAATTGACGAAGATAAAGCGCGTCTAAGATCATGGAGTGGGGCTTGAAACGTCACTTGAAGGTACAAAATGTACTAGCATAATATAACGTCACACGAGTTATCGAAGCACTGTATCGTCTTAATTTTTTGTTTACGTGGAAAAAGTAAAAATATGTGGTTAATATTTTTTGGAAATTTATCTGACGGACTTATTAGTTTTTTTTTTTTGCCCGATGGGGATCGCAGCAAACAAAAAATTTTTAGGAGAATTAAATTTGTAGTAAGGATTTATAGAACAGCCTGCTTTAAAACTAAAATCAGCACATGACAAAGATTCAAATCTTACAACACCGCAAACCTAGGTCAGTCTGTGGATGGGTGAGCATCGAATAGGTACATACCGAGTATTAATGAGAGCCTTCTTTGCCTGATAAATCACGTTATCCCATTCATACGAAGGACTTTGCTAAATCTTCTATTATGCGCACAGCCAGAGAGTGGTGGAACTCCTTGCCTGCGTCGGTTTTCCCCCGAGTTCCTATTATTTATTTATTTATTTAAGGACAACCAACAAAGCATACACCAAAATACAATTAAAGTACTCATATTACAATGACATTTTATAGTGTTGCCTTAATTAAAGGCTGCCACGGCATGCATTAAACATAGGAGTAGACATTCAATTACAGATAATTTAGTATGTATGTCATGTATGTGTGTATTATAACCTCAATCTATTTTTATTAAGTCGCGAGTAAATAGGCTTCTTCTGGGAAAGCTCGTTCGACCTCTCCTCTGCCCCTAGGGCAAGATTGAGGTCAAGAGTACGCCCGCAATAAAAAATAATTTAAAAAGTCGGAACGAGGAACCTGTAAGCCTAGAGTCTGGAAACCAGTGTTACTAAGGGGTACCGCAACTGGATTTTAGAGACGAGATTGGCAGTCGCTACATGAAAAAAATCCTAATAATTATACTATATAAAGCTAAACTACCACTCACTGACTGACTCACTGACAGAATTGATCTCCCAGATGGTGGATGGGGAGGTGGGTATATTTTTACAGATTCGTAAACAACTAACTCTCAAACCTATGGGAAAAGTCCCAAACCCCCCCTTTTCCCCCCCCTTCTCCCCCCTCCCTATAGTATCTCGGAAACAAAGAGACTTGAAGTGTTTTTTTTTAGGGATTCGTATAGAGGAGGCTCGGTAAAGTAAAAATCATTTTTCAAAGTGGCCCCCCTTGCCCCCCTTCTCCCCCCCTTTAGGCGAATCTCGAAAGTTAAGAGACTTGGAACGATTTTTTTTTCAGATTCATTTAGAGGGGCCTTTGCGTTAATCGAAATCATTTTTCGAGACTCCCCCCCTCACCCCCCCTTCAACCCCCCCCCTTTTTTTTCACCTTTTTTTTTTTTTTTTCTTACATAAAACTATTGAGGGGCGTTGAAACCTGTCCGGTGGTGGTACAGCGGCAAAGCGAAGGGGGGAGCGGGCGAGCGAAGCGAGCCGGCGACCCCCGTAGCGTAGGGATAATGTCATGATAGCTTTCCGGTGGTAGGTAGGTCTTGAGTGGAGCGAACCTGCGAGACCGAGTGGAGCGAAGGGGGGAGGTGGCGAGCGAAGCGAGCCGGCGACCTCCTTAGCGTAACGAAGGTTGAGTGGGTGAAGCGTAACTCAGGGGCGACGACAAGCAAACTTTAGGGTAATGTTCTTTTAGTGGTAGTAGGAGGTAGTAGGTAGGTAGGTGGTAGGTAGTAGGTATGTGTAGGTAGTTGTAGGTAGGTGTAGGTAGGTGTAGGTAGCTGTAGGTAGGTGTAGGTAGGTGTAGGTAGGTGTAGGTAGGTGTAGGTAGGTGTAGGTAGGTGTAGGTAGGTGTAGGTAGGTGTAGGTAGGTGTAGGTAGGTGTAGGTAGGTGTAGGTAGGTGTAGGTAGGTGTAGGTAGGTGTAGGTAGGTGTAGGTAGGTGTAGGTAGGTGTAGGTAGGTGTAGGTAGGTGTAGGTAGGTGTAGGTAGGTGTAGGTAGGTGTAGGTAGGTGTAGGTAGGTGTAGGTAGGTGTAGGTAGGTGTAGGTAGGTGTAGGTAGGTGTAGGTAGGTGTAGGTAGGTGTAGGTAGGTGTAGGTAGGTGTAGGTAGGTGTAGGTAGGTGTAGGTAGGTGTAGGTAGGTAGGTGTAGGTGTAGGTAGGTAGTAGGTAGGTGTAGGTAGGTAGTAGGTAGGTAGTGGGTAGGTGTAGGTAGGCAGACCCGCGAGCTGCGCGCAGCGAGCGCAGCCCCGCAAATACTAGTTATAGTTATATAAAACTACAAAGCCACTGACTCACTGACTGACTGATTGACATGTCGTTTCTCGGAATGGGTGAGAGATGGGTTAGGGGTATGTTTTGCAAAAATGTGCCATCTGACCAATCGAGTAGAGGAAAATTATAGGGAAAGTTCAAATCCAAAATGGAGGGCGAGTCCATTTCCGGTTTCGGTGGGGGAAAGACTTGGGTGGATTTCGACTCAGAGGTCCTATACGAAATGTAAAACCATTTAAAAAAAAAGTGAAAAAAAAAAAAAAACAAGATGGCGGCCGCGCCAGGACGTTTTGAAATTGTCCATTTTTTTCACTCGACTTTGACGAATTGTTTTCTTCTACCAAATTCTAGAACCGCCAACTAAGAGTTTGCCAATTTGTTGTTAATTTCAATAGCAATCAGGAAAAATTATGACATTGTGAAAATCCAAGATGGAGGACGCTGCGGCGGCCATTTTGTAAAAAGTTGGATTTTTAGATTTTTTTCAAATGCATTTTTCGGGTAGTTGGCAACATCGGACGGGTTCGAGTTGTACCGAGCGGTTGTGTGTTTTGTTGACGAGTGTTGCCTGGTGCAAGAAAAATCCCCATTTTTAGGGAAATTTCCCAGATTTTCCCCGAAAACATGAAAAGTAGAAATAATGACATTTTAAATAGAGACTTTGACTAGCCGGCAACATTGGGGGCCCCCAAATGACATTTGACCATTTTGGTTCGTTTTAATTGGCAACCCCAAAAAATATTCAACTTTTTCATTTTTGGGACTTTTTGACTTTGGCGAATTAGTTTGTTCTACCAAACTCAAAAATTGGCAACACCAAGCACAACAATTGGTGGCCTATATCCCTGAGATTTTAGGAAAATTATGACTTTTCAGAAAAACAAGATGGCGGATGCTATGGCGGCCATCTTGTAAAAAGGCCGAAAAATCCCAATTTTCGACACGATAATTGGGACAGCTGGCATCCCCCGACCGGATTGTGTTGTATGGACCGGTTATGTAATTCTTCAAGGAGTGTGGCCTGGTTAAAAAAAAATCCCCATTTTTAGGGAAATTTCCCAGATTTTCCCCGAAAACATGAAAAGTAGAAATAACGACATTTTGAATGGAAATTTTACATAAACATCAAGAATGGGGTCCCCCGAATGACATTTGACCATTTTCATTACTTTCAGCTGGCAACCCCGAGAGCCATTGGCGCTTGAATTTTAGGGTCAGACCCGACTTTGGCGAATTAGTTTGTTCTACACAACTCAGAAGTTGGCAACACCAAGTACACCAGTTGGTGGCCTATATCCCTGAGATTTCAGGAAAATTATGAGTTTTTAGAAAAAAAAGATGGCGGACAGTGCGGCGGCCATCTTGTAAAAATGATGAAAAATCCTAATTTTCGACACGATAAATGGGACAGCCGGCATCCCCCGACCGGATTGTGTTGTATGAAGCGATTGTGTACTTTGTTGTGGAGTGTTACCTTACGCAAAATTTTCCCCCATTTTTGGGGTATTTTCCCAGATTTTTCCCAAAAACATGAATAGTGGAAATAAAGACATTTTGAATGGATTTTTTTTACAGGAACACCAAGAATGGGGTGCCTCAAATGAAATTTGACCATTTTCATTCTTTTCAGCTGGCAACCCCGAGAGTCATTGGGGCTTGAATTTCCGGATCAGAACCGACTTTGGCGAATTCTTTTGTTCTACGAAACTTAAAACTTGGCAACACCAAGTACACCAGTCGGTAGCCTGTATCCTCGATATTTCAGGAAAATTGTGAGTTTTCAGAAAAACAAGATGGCGGACAGTGTGGTGGCCATCTTGGAAAAATGATGAAAAATCCCAATTTTCGACACGATAAATGGGCCGGCCACCTTCTGAACGGATTGTGTTGTAACGGTTGTGTATTTCGTTACGTAATGATGCCTGTTGCAAAAAAAAAACATTTTTAGGGTGTTTTCCCAAATTTTGCCCAAAAACATGAAAGTAGAAGTAAAGACTTTTGGAATGACGACTTTGACTAGCTGGCAACATAGGGGAGGTGGCGAGCAAAGCGAGCCGGCGACCTCCGTAGCATATTATAGTACGCGTCGAAACCTATCCTGTTGTGGTACCGGTAAAGGGAAGTGGTACCGTAGCGTAGGGATAAGGTCACGATAGCTTTTCCTCGGTGGTAGACAGGTCTTGAGTGGAGCGAAGAGGGGAGGTGGCGAGCGAAGCGAGCCGGCGACCTCCGTAGCGGAACGAAGGTTGAGTGGGTGAAGCGTATATGTAACTCTCATGAGTAGCTAAAAAGTGCAAAACCTCCCCTTTTTGCCCCATTTTCCCCTCCTACCTTTTTCAAAGTTGACCCATTTGCTCCCTTTCTGCCCCGTTTAGGCGGATCTTGGAATTAAAGAGACTTGGAACATTTTTGTTCAGATTCATTGAAAGGGGCAATGCGTTAGTCGAAATCATTTTTCAAAGCTCCCCCTCTCCCCCTCGTCACGACCCGCGAGCTGCGCGCAGCTCGCGCAGCCACGCAAATACTAGTTATACTATATAAAGCTAAACTACCACTCACTGACTGACAGAATTGTTCTCCCAGATGGTGGATGGGGAGGTGGGTATATTTTTACAGATTCGTAAACAACTAACTCTCATGACTATGGGAAAAGTCCCAAACCCCCCCTTTTCCCCCCCCTTCTCCCCCCTCCCTATCGTATCTCGGAAACAAAGAGACTTGAAGTGTTTTTTTTTACAGATTCGTATAGAGGAGGTTCGGTAAAGAAAAAACCATTTTTCAAAGTGGCCCCCCTTTTCCCCCTTCTCCCCCCCTTTAGGCGGATCTCGGAAATAAAGAGACATTACGTGTGTTTTTTTAGGGATTCGTATAGAGGAGGCTCGGGGAAGTAAAAACCATTTTTCAAATTTGATCCCCTTGCCCCCCTTCTCCCCCTTTTAGGCGGATCTCGAAAGTTAAGAGACTTGGAACGAATTTTTTTTCAGATTCATATAGAGGGGCATTGCGTTAGTCGAAATCATTTTTAGAAACTCCCCCCCTCTCCCCCCCTCTCCCCCCCTTCACCACCCCCCCCCCCCTCTTCGCCCCTTTTTTTCTGTTTTGTTTACAGATTGGTATAGGATAGGAGGCTCGGGGAAGTAAACTGGTGGTACCGGTAAAGTGAAGGGGGGAGCGGGCGAGCGAAGCGAGCCGGCGACCCCCGTAGCGTAGGGATAATGTCATGATAGCTTTCCGGTGGTATGTAGGTCCTGAGTGGAGCGAACCTGCGAGACCGAGTGGAGCGAAGGGGGGAGGTGGCGAGCGAAGCGAGCCGGCGACCTCCTTAGCGTAACGAAGGTTGAGTGGGTGAAGCGTAACGAAGGTTGAGTAGGTAGGTGTAGGTAGGTAGTAGGTAGGTGTAGGTAGGTAGGTGTAGGTAGGTGTAGGTAGGTGTAGGTAGGTGTAGGTAGGTGTAGGTAGGTGTAGGTAGGTGTAGGTAGGTGTAGGTAGGTGTAGGTAGGTGTAGGTAGGTGTAGGTAGGTGTAGGTAGGTGTAGGTAGGTGTAGGTAGGTGTAGGTAGGTGTAGGTAGGTGTAGGTAGGTGTAGGTAGGTAGTAGGTAGGTGTAGGTAGGTGTGGGTAGGTGTAGGTAGGTAGTAGGTAGGTGTAGGTAGGTAGTGGGTAGGTGTAGGTAGGCAGACCCGCGAGCTGCGCGCAGCGAGCGCAGCCACGCAAATACTAGTTATACTATATAAAGCTAAACTACCACTCACTGACTGACTGATCTATTGACATAATTGTTCTCCCAGATGGTGGATGGGGAGGTGGGTATATTTTTACAGATTCGTAAACAACTAACTCTCAAACCTATGGGAAAAGTCCCAAACCCCCCCTTTTCCCCCCCCTTCCCCCCCCTCCCTATCGTATCTCGGAAACTAAGAGACCGGTATTTTTTTTTTATTACGGATTCGTATAGAGGAGGCTCGGTAAAGTAAAAATCATTTTTCAAAGTGCCCCCCCTTGCCCCCCTTCTCCCCCCCTTTAGGCGGATCTCGGAAATAAAGAGAATTACGTGTTTTTTTTTTAGGGATTCGTATAGAGGAGGCTTGAGGAAGTAAAAACCATTTTGAAAATTTGACCCCCTTGCCCCCCCTTTACCCCCCCCTTTCGGATCTCGGAAGTTAAGAGACTTGGAACATTTTTTTTTTCAGATTCATTGAAAGGGGCATACAGTTAGTCGAAATCATTTTTCGAACCCCCCCCCTCCCCCCCCCCCTTCAACACCCCCCCCTCTTCACCTCTTTTTTTCTATTTTGTTTACGGATTCGTATAGAGGAGGCTCGGGGAAGTAAAATGGTGGTACCGGTAAAGCGAAGGGGGGAGCGGGCGAGCGAAGCGAGCCGGCGACCCCCGTAGCGTAGGGATAATGTCATGATAGCTTTCCGGTGGTAGGTAGGTCCTGAGTGGAGCGAACCTGCGAGACCGAGTGGAGCGAAGGGGGGAGGTGGCGAGCGAAGCGAGCCGGCGACCTCCTTAGCGTAACGAAGGTTGAGTGGGTGAAGCGTAACGAAGGTTGAGTAGGTACGTGTAGGTAGGTGTAGGTAGGTGTAGGTAGGTGTAGGTAGGTGTAGGTAGGAGTAGGTAGGTGTAGGTAGGTGTAGGTAGGTGTAGGTAGGTAGTAGGTAGGTAGGTGGTAGGTAGGTGGTAGGTAGGTGGTAGGTAGGTGTAGGAAGGTGTAGGTAGGTGTAGGTAGGTGTAGGTAGGTGTAGGTAGGTGTAGGTAGGTGTAGGTAGGTGTAGGTAGGTGTAGGTAGGTGTAGGTAGGTGTAGGTAGGTGTAGGTAGGTGTAGGTAGGTGTAGGTAGGTGTAGGTAGGTGTAGGTAGGTGTAGGTAGGTGTAGGTAGGTGTAGGTAGGTGTAGGTAGGTGTAGGTAGGTGTAGGTAGGTAGTAGGTAGGTGTAGGTAGGTGTGGGTAGGTGTAGGTAGGTAGTAGGTAGGTGTAGGTAGGTAGTGGGTAGGTGTAGGTAGGCAGACCCGCGAGCTGCGCGCAGCGAGCGCAGCCACGCAAATACTAGTTATACTATATAAAGCTAAACTACCACTCACTGACTGACTGATCTATTGACATAATTGTTCTCCCAGATGGTGGATGGGGAGGTGGGTATATTTTTACAGATTCGTAAACAACTAACTCTCAAACCTATGGGAAAAGTCCCAAACCCCCCCTTTTCCCCCCCCTTCCCCCCCCTCCCTATCGTATCTCGGAAACTAAGAGACCGGTATTTTTTTTTTATTACGGATTCGTATAGAGGAGGCTCGGGGAAGTAAAATGGTGGTACCGGTAAAGCGAAGGGGGGAGCGGGCGAGCGAAGCGAGCCGGCGACCCCCGTAGCGTAGGGATAATGTCATGATAGCTTTCCGGTGGTAGGTAGGTCCTGAGTGGAGCGAACCTGCGAGACCGAGTGGAGCGAAGGGGGGAGGTGGCGAGCGAAGCGAGCCGGCGACCTCCTTAGCGTAACGAAGGTTGAGTGGGTGAAGCGTAACGAAGGTTGAGTAGGTACGTGTAGGTAGGTGTAGGTAGGTGTAGGTAGGTGTAGGTAGGTGTAGGTAGGAGTAGGTAGGTGTAGGTAGGTGTAGGTAGGTGTAGGTAGGTAGTAGGTAGGTAGGTGGTAGGTAGGTGGTAGGTAGGTGGTAGGTAGGTGTAGGAAGGTGTAGGTAGGTAGTAGGTAGGTGTAGGTAGGTAGTAGGTAGGTGTAGGTAGGTAGTGGGTAGGTGTAGGTAGGCAGACCCGCGAGCTGCGCGCAGCGAGCGCAGCCACGCAAATACTAGTTATACTATATAAAGCTAAACTACCACTCACTGACTCACTCACTGACTGACATAATTGTTCTCCCAGATGGTGGATGGGGAGGTGGGTATATTTTGACAGATTCGTAAACAAGTAACTCTGGTGAGTATGGGAAAAGTCCGAAACCCCCCCTTTTTGCCCCCCCTCCCCCCCCCTCTCTATCGTATCTCGGAAACTAAGAGACCGGTATTTTTTTTTTATTACGGATTCGTATAGAGGAGGCTCGGTAAAGTAAAAATCATTTTTCAAAGTGGCCCCCCTTGCCCCCCTTCTCCCCCCCTTTAGGCGGATCTCGGAAATAAAGAGAATTTACGAGTTTTTTTTTAGGGATTCGTATAGAGGAGGCTTGGGGAAGTAAAAACCATTTTGAAAATTTGACCCCCTTGCCCCCCTCCACCCCCCCCCCTTTCGGATCTCGGAAGTTAGGAGACTTGGAACGATTTTTTTTTCAGATTCATATAGAGGGGCATTGCGTTAGTCGAAATCATTTTTAGAAACCCCCCCCCCCTTCACCCCTTTTTTTCTGTTTTGTTTACAGATTCGTATAGGATAGGAGGCTCGGGGAAGTAAAATGGTGGTACCGGTAAAGCGAAGGGGGGAGCGGGCGAGCGAAGCGAGCCGGCGACCCCCGTAGCGTAGGGATAATGTCATGATAGCTTTCCGGTGGTAGGTAGGTCCTGAGTGGAGCGAACCTGCGAGACCGAGTGGAGCGAAGGGGGGAGGTGGCGAGCGAAGCGAGCCGGCGACCTCCTTAGCATAACGAAGGTTGAGTGGGTGAAGCGTAACGAAGGTTGAGTAGGTAGGTGTAGGTAGGTGTAGGTAGGTGTAGGTAGGTGTAGGTAGGTGTAGGTAGGTGTAGGTAGGTGTAGGTAGGTGTAGGTAGGTGTAGGTAGGTGTAGGTAGGTGTAGGTAGGTGTAGGTAGGTGTAGGTAGGTGTAGGTAGGTGTAGGTAGGTGTAGGTAGGTGTAGGTAGGTGTAGGTAGGTGTAGGTAGGTGTAGGTAGGTGTAGGTAGGTGTAGGTAGGTGTAGGTAGGTGTAGGTAGGTGTAGGTAGGTGTAGGTAGGTGTAGGTAGGTGTAGGTAGGTGTAGGTAGGTGTAGGTAGGTGTAGGTAGGTGTAGGTAGGTGTAGGTAGGTGTAGGTAGGTGTAGGTAGGTGTAGGTAGGTGTAGGTAGGTGTAGGTAGGTGTAGGTAGGTGTAGGTAGGTGTAGGTAGGTGTAGGTAGGTGTAGGTAGGTGTAGGTAGGTGTAGGTAGGTGTAGGTAGGTGTAGGTAGGTGTAGGTAGGTGTAGGTAGGTGTAGGTAGGTGTAGGTAGGTGTAGGTAGGTGTAGGTAGGTGTAGGTAGGTGTAGGTAGGTGTAGGTAGGTGTAGGTAGGTGTAGGTAGGTGTAGGTAGGTGTAGGTAGGTGTAGGTAGGTGTAGGTAGGTGTAGGTAGGTGTAGGTAGGTGTAGGTAGGTGTAGGTAGGTAGTAGGTAGGTGTAGGTAGGTGTAGGTAGGTGTAGGTAGGTGTAGGTAGGTGTAGGTAGGTGTAGGTAGGTGTAGGTAGGTGTAGGTAGGTAGTAGGTAGGTGTAGGTAGGTAGTGGGTAGGTGTAGGTAGGCAGACCCGCGAGCTGCGCGCAGCGAGCGCAGCCACGCAAATACTAGTTATTCTATTATATAAAGCTAAACTACCACTCACTCACTGACTGACTGACTGACATAATTGTTCTCCCAGATGGTGGATGGGGAGGTGGGTATATTTTGACAGATTCGTAAACAAGTAACTCTGGTGAGTATGGGAAAAGTCCGAAACCCCCCCTTTTCCCCCCCCTTCTCTCCCCTCCCTATCGTATCTCGGAAACTAAAAGACCCGTATTTTTTTTTTTTTACGGATTCGTATAGAGGAGGCTCGGTAAAGTAAAAATCATTTTTCAAAGTGGCCCCCCTTGCCCCCCTTCTCCCCCCCTTTAGGCGAATCTCGAAAGTTAAGAGACTTGGAACGATTTTTTTTTCAGATTCATTTAGAGGGGCATTTGCGTTAATCGAAATCAATTTTCGAGACTCCCCCCCTCACCCCCCCTTCAACCCCCCCCCCCTTTTCACCTTTTTTTTTTCTTCTTTTTCTTACATAAAACTATTGAGGGGCGTTGAAATTTGTATACCCTCCCCTCCCCTCCCCAACCTCCCCGTTAATTAAAAGCGAAGGGGGGAGCGGGCGAGCGAAGCGAGCCGGCGACTCCCGTAGCGTAGGGATAATGTCATGATAGCTTTCCGGTGGTAGGTAGGTCCTGAGTGGAGCGAACCTGCGAGACCGAGTGGAGCGAAGGGGGGAGGTGGCGAGCGAAGCGAGCCGGCGACCTCCTTAGCGTAACGAAGGTTGAGTGGGTGAAGCGTAACTCAGGGGCGACGACAAGCAAACTTTAGGGTAATGTTCTTTTAGTGGTAGTAGGAGGTAGTAGGTAGGTAGGTGGTAGGTAGTAGGTATGTGTAGGTAGGTGTAGGTAGGTGTAGGTAGGTGTAGGTAGGTGTAGGTAGGTGTAGGTAGGTGTAGGTAGGTGTAGGTAGGTATAGGTAGGTGTAGGTAGCTGTAGGTAGGTGTAGGTAGGTGTAGGTAGGTAAGTGTAGGTAGGTAGTAGGTAGGTGTAGGTAGGTAGTAGGTAGGTGTAGGTAGGTAGTAGGTAGGTGTAGGTAGGTAGTGGGTAGGTAGGTAGTAGGTAGGTGTAGGTAGGTAGTGGGTAGGTGTAGGTAGGCAGACCCGCGAGCTGCGCGCAGCGAGCGCAGCCACGCAAATACTAGTTATATTATACTATATAAAGCTAAACTACCACTCACTGACTCACTCACTGACTGACATAATTGTTCTCCCAGATGGTGGATGGGGAGGTGGGTATATTTTGACAGATTCGTAAACAAGTAACTCTGGTGAGTATGGGAAAAGTCCCAAACCCCCCCTTTTTGCCCCCCCTCCCCCCCCTCCCTATCGTATCTCGGAAACTAAGAGACCCGTATTTTTTTTTTATTACGGATTCGTATAGAGGAGGCTCGGTAAAGTAAAAATCATTTTTCAAAGTGGCCCCCCTTGCCCCCCTTCTCCCCCCCTTTAGGCGGATCTCGGAAATAAAGAGAATTACGTGTTTTTTTTTTAGGGATTCGTATAGAGGAGGCTTGAGGAAGTAAAAACCATTTTGAAAATTTGACCCCCTTGCCCCCCTCCATCCCCCCCCTTTCGGATCTCGGAAGTTAAGAGACTTGGAACATTTTTTTTTTCAGATTCATTGAGAGGGGCATTGCGTTAGTCGAAATCATTTTTAGAAACTCCCCCCCTCTCCCCCCCCCTTCACCCCCCCCCCTCTTCACCCCTTTTTTTGTCTTTTGTTTACAGATTCGTATAGGATAGGAGGCTAGGGGAAGTAAAATGGTGGTACCGGTAAAGCGAAGGGGGGAGCGGGCGAGCGAAGCGAGCCGGCGACCCCCGTAGCGTAGGGATAATGTCATGATAGCTTTCCGGTGGTAGGTAGGTCCTGAGTGGAGCGAACCTGCGAGACCGAGTGGAGCGAAGGGGGGAGGTGGCGAGCGAAGCGAGCCGGCGACCTCCTTAGCATAACGAAGGTTGAGTGGGTGAAGCGTAACGAAGGTTGAGTAGGTAGGTGTAGGTAGGTGTAGGTAGGTGTAGGTAGGTGTAGGTAGGTGTAGGTAGGTGTAGGTAGGTGTAGGTAGGTGTAGGTAGGTGTAGGTAGGTGTAGGTAGGTGTAGGTAGGTGTAGGTAGGTGTAGGTAGGTGTAGGTAGGTGTAGGTAGGTGTAGGTAGGTGTAGGTAGGTGTAGGTAGGTGTAGGTAGGTGTAGGTAGGTGTAGGTAGGTGTAGGTAGGTGTAGGTAGGTGTAGGTAGGTGTAGGTAGGTGTAGGTAGGTGTAGGTAGGTGTAGGTAGGTGTAGGTAGGTGTAGGTAGGTGTAGGTAGGTGTAGGTAGGTGTAGGTAGGTGTAGGTAGGTGTAGGTAGGTGTAGGTAGGTGTAGGTAGGTGTAGGTAGGTGTAGGTAGGTGTAGGTAGGTGTAGGTAGGTGTAGGTAGGTGTAGGTAGGTGTAGGTAGGTGTAGGTAGGTGTAGGTAGGTGTAGGTAGGTGTAGGTAGGTGTAGGTAGGTAGTAGGTAGGTGTAGGTAGGTGTAGGTAGGTGTAGGTAGGTGTAGGTAGGTGTAGGTAGGTGTAGGTAGGTGTAGGTAGGTGTAGGTAGGTGTAGGTAGGTGTAGGTAGGTGTAGGTAGGTAGTAGGTAGGTGTAGGTAGGTAGTGGGTAGGTGTAGGTAGGCAGACCCGCGAGCTGCGCGCAGCGAGCGCAGCCACGCAAATACTAGTTATTATACTATATAAAGCTAAACTACCACTGACTGACTGACTGACTGACAGAATTGTTCTCCCAGATGGTGGATGGGGAGGTGGGTATATTTTGACAGATTCGTAAACAATCAACTCTCAAACCTATGGGAAAAGTCCCAAACCCCCCCTTTTCCCCCCCCTTCTCCCCCCTCCCTATCGTATCTCGGAAACAAAGAGACTTGAAGTGTTTTTTTTTAGGGATTCGTATAGAGGAGGCTCGGTAAAGTAAAAATCATTTTTCAAAGTGGCCCCCCTTGCCCCCCTTCTCCCCCCCTTTAGGCGGATCTCGGAAATAAAGAGAATTACGTGTTTTTTTTTTAGGGATTCGTATAGAGGAGGCTTGAGGAAGTAAAAACCTTTTTGATAATTTGACCCCCTTGCCCCCCTCCACCCCCCCCCCCCCCCTTTCGGATCTCGGAAATAAAGAGAATTTACGTGTTTTTTATTTAAGATATTCGTTTATAGGAGGCTCGGTAAAGTAAAAATAATTTTTCAAAGTGGCCCCCCTTGCCCCCCTTCTCCCCCCCTTTAGGTGGATCTCGGAAATAAAGAGACATTACGTGTGTTTTTTTAGGGATTCGTATAGAGGAGGCTTGGGGAAGTAAAAACCATTTTAAAATTTGACCCCCTTGCCCCCCTTCACCCCCCCCCTTTCGGATCTCGGAAATAAAGAGAATTTACGTGCTTTTTTTTAGATACTCGTATAGAGGAGGCTCGGTAAAGTAAAAATCATTTTTCAAAGTGGCCCCCCTTGCCCCCCTTCTCCCCCCCCTTTAGGCGGATCTCGAAAGTTAAGAGACTTGGAACGATTTTTTTTTCAGATTCATTGAAAGGGGCCTATTCTGTGGTGGTACCGGTAAAGCGAAGGGGGGAGCGGGCGAGCGTAGCGAGCCGGCGACCCCCGTAGCGTAGGGATAATGTCATGATAGCTTTCCGGTGGTAGGTAGGTCCTGAGTGGAGCGAACCTGCGAGACCGAGTGGAGCGAAGGGGGGAGGTGGCGAGCGAAGCGAGCCGGCGACCTCCTTAGCGTAACGAAGGTTGAGTGGGTGAAGCGTAACTCAGGGGCGACGACCAGCAAACTTTAGGGTAATGTTTTTTTAGTGGTAGCAGGAGGTAGTAAGTAGGTAGGTGATAGGTAGGTGGTAGGTAGGTGGTAGGTAGGTAGGTGTGGATAGGTAGGTGTAGGTAGGTAGCTGTAGGTAGGTGGTGGCATACGTGAGATTCATATAGAGGAGGCTCGGGGAAGTAAAATCCGTTTTTCAAATTTGAACCCCTTTCCCCCCTTCACCCCCCCTTTAGGCGGATCTCGGAAGTTAAGAGACTTGGAACATTTTTTTTTTCAGATTCATTGAGAGGTGCAATGCGTTAGTCGAAATCATTTTTCAAAGCGCCCCCTCTCCCCCTCTTCACGCCCCGCGAGCTGCGCGCAGCTCGCGCACCCACGCAAATACTAGTTATACTATATAAAGCTAAACTACCACTCACTCACTGACTCACTGACTGACAGAATTGTTCTCCTAGATGGTGGATGGGGAGGTGGGTATATTTTGACAGATTCGTAAACAAGTAACTCTGGTGAGTATGGGAAAAGTCCGAAACCCCCCCTTTTCCCCCCCCTTCTCCCCCCTCCCTATCGTATCTCGGAAACTAAAAGACCCGTATTTTTTTTTTTTTACGGATTCGTATAGAGGAGGCTCGGTAAAGTAAAAATCATTTTTCAAAGTGGCCCCCCTTGCCCCCCTTCTCCCCCCCTTTAGGCGAATCTCGAAAGTTAAGAGACTTGGAACGATTTTTTTTTCAGATTCATTTAGAGGGGCCTTTGCGTTAATCGAAATCATTTTTCGAGACTCCCCCCCTCACCCCCCCCTTCAACCCCCCCCCCCCCCTTTTTCACCTTTTTTTTTTTTTTTTTCTTTCATAAAACTATTGAGGGGCGTTGAAATTTGTATACCCTCCCCTCCCCAACCTCCCCTAAAATTAAAAGGGGTGTAACTTAATAACGGTTAGAGATAGCCATTAGGTGTTTGAACAAATATTATAGTAGGCGTCGAAACCTGTCCGGTGGTGGTACAGCGGTAAAGCGAAGGGGGGAGCGGGCGAGCGAAGCGAGCCGGCGACCCCCGTAGCGTAGGGATAATGTCATGATAGCTTTCCGGTGGTAGGTAGGTCCTGAGTGGGTGAAGCGTAACTCAGGGGCGACGACAAGCAAACTTTAGGGTAATGTTTTTTTAGTGGTAGTAGGAGGTAGTAAGTAGGTAGTAGGAGGTAGTAAGTAGGTAGTAGGTAGGTAGTAGGTAGGTGTAGGTAGGTGTAAATAGGTAGGTGTAGGTAGGTAGTAGGTAGGTGTAGGTAGGTGTAGGTAGGTGTAGGTAGGTGTAGGTAGGTAGTAGGTAGGTGTAGGTAGGTAGTAGGTAGGTGTAGGTCGGTAGTAGGTAGGTGTAGGTAGGTAGTAGGTAGGTAGGTATAGGTAGGTGTAGGAAGGTGTAGGCAGGTAGTAGATAGGTGTAGGTAGGTAGTAAGGCGGATCTCGGAAGTTAAGAGACTTGGAACATTATTTTTTTTCAGATTCATTGAAAGGTGGAATGCGTTAGTCGAAATTATTTTTAAAAGCTCCCCCTCTCCCCCTCTTCACGCCTCGCGAGCTGCGCGCAGCTCGCGCACCCACGCAAATACTAGTTATTATACTATATAAAGCTAAACTACCACTCACTCACTGACTGACAGAATTGATCTCCCAGATGGTGGATGGGGAGGTGGGTATATTTTTACAGATTCGTAAACAACTAACTCTCAAACCTATGGGAAAAGTCCCAAACCCCCCCTTTTCCCCCCCCTTCCCCCCCCTCCCTATCGTATCTCGGAAACAAAGAGACTTGAAGTGTTTTTTTTTAGGGATTCGTATAGAGGAGGCTCGGTAAAGTAAAAATCATTTTTCAAAGTGCCCCCCCTTGCCCCCCTTCTCCCCCCCTTTAGGCGGATCTCGGAAATAAAGAGAATTACGTGTTTTTTTTTTAGGGATTCGTATAGAGGAGGCTTGAGGAAGTAAAAACCATTTTGAAAATTTGACCCCCTTGCCCCCCTCCATCCCCCCCCTTTCGGATCTCGGAAGTTAAGAGACTTGGAACATTTTTTTTTTCAGATTCATTGAGAGGGGCATTGCGTTAGTCGAAATCATTTTTAGAAACTCCCCCCCTCTCCCCCCCCTTCACCCCCCCCCCCCCCTCTTCACCCCTTTTTTTCTCTTTTGTTTACAGATTCGTATAGGATAGGAGGCTCGGGGAAGTAAAATGGTGGTACCGGTAAAGCGAAGGGGGGAGCGGGCGAGCGAAGCGAGCCGGCGACCCCCGTAGCGTAGGGATAATGTCATGATAGCTTTCCGGTGGTAGGTAGGTCCTGAGTGGAGCGAACCTGCGAGACCGAGTGGAGCGAAGGGGGGAGGTGGCGAGCGAAGCGAGCCGGCGACCTCCTTAGCGTAACGAAGGTGGAGTGGGTGAAGCGTAACTCAGGGGCGACGACAAGCAAACTTTAGGGTAATGTTTTTTTAGTGGTAGTAGGAGGTAGTAGGTATTAGGTATGTGTAGGTAAGTGTAGGTAGGTAGGTGTAGGTAGGTGTAGGTAGGTGAAGGTAGGTGAAGGTAGGTGTAGGTAGGTGAAGGTAGGTGTAGGTAGGTGTAGGTAGGTGAAGGTAGGTGTAGGTAGGTGAAGGTAGGTGTAGGTACGTGTAGGTAAGTGTAGGTAGGTAGGTGTAGGTAGGCAGACCCGCGAGCTGCGCGCAGCGAGCGCAGCCACGCAAATACTAGTTATACTATATAAAGCTAAACTACCACTGACTCATTGACAGAATTGATCTCCCAGATGGTGGATGGGGAGGTGGGTATATTTTTACAGATTCGTAAACAACTAACTCTCATGACTATGGGAAAAGTCCCAAACCCCCCCTTTTCCCCCCCCTTCTCCCCCCTCCCTATCGTATCTCGGAAACAAAGAGACTTGAAGTGTTTTTTTTTAGGGATTCGTATAGAGGAGGCTCGGTAAAGTAAAAATCATTTTTCAAAGTGGCCCCCCTTGCCCCCCTTCTCCCCCCCTTTAGGCGGATCTCGAAAATAAAGAGACATTACGTGTGTTTTTTTAGGGATTCGTATAGAAGAGGCTCGGGGAAGTAAAATCCATTTTAAAAATTTGACCCCCCTGCCCCCCTTCACCCCCCCCCCCCCCTTTAGGCGGATCTCGGAAATAAAGAGAATTTACGTGTTTTTTTTAGATATTCTTATAGAGGAGGCTCGGTAAAGTAAAAATCATTTTTCAAAGTGGCCCCCCTTGCCCCCCTTCTTCCCCCTTTAGGCGGATCTCGAAAGTTAAGAGACTTGGAACGATTTTTTTTTCAGATTCATTGAAAGGGGCAATGCGTTAGTCGAAATCATTTTTCAAAGCTCCCCCTCTCCCCCTCTTCACGCCCCGCGAGCTGCGCGCAGCTCGCGCAGCCACGCAAATACTAGTTATTATTATACTATATAAAGCTAAATTACCACTGACTCACTCACTGACTGACTGACTGACATAATTGTTCTCCCAGATGGTGGATGGGGAGGTGGGTATATTTTGACAGATTCGTAAACAAGTAACTCTGGTGAGTATGGGAAAAGTCCGAAATCCCCCTTTTTCCCCCCCCTTCCCCCCCCTCCCTATCGTATCTCGGAAACTAAGAGACCCGTATTTTTTTTTTTTTACGGATTCGTATAGAGGAGGCTCGGTAAAGTAAAAATCATTTTTCAAAGTGGCCCCCCTTTTCCCCCTTCTCCCCCCCTTTAGGCGAATCTCGAAAGTTTAGAGACTTGGAACGATTTTTTTTTCAGATTCATTTAGAGGGGCCTTTGCGTTAATCGAAATCATTTTTCGAGACTCCCCCCCTCACCCCCCCTTCAACCCCCCCCTTTTTCACCTTTTTTTTTTTTTTTTTTCTTACATAAAGCTATTGAGGGGCGTTGAAATTTGTATACCCTCCCCTCCCCTCCCCAACCTCCCCTAAAATTAAAAGGGCTGTAACTTCATAACGGTTAGAGATAGCCATTAGGTGTTTGAACAAATATTACAGTAGGCGTCGAAACCTGTCCGGTGGGGGTGCAGCGGTAAAGCGAAGGGGGGAGCGGGCGAGCGAAGCGAGCCGGCGACCCCCGTAGCGTAGGGATAATGTCACGATAGCTTTCCGGTGGTAGGTAGGTCCTGAGTGGAGCGAACCTGCGAGACCGAGTGGAGCGAAGGGGGGAGGTGGCGAGCGAAGCGAGCCGGCGACCTCCTTAGCGTAACGAAGGTTGAGTGGGTGAAGCGTAACTCAGGGGCGATGACAAGCACACTTTAGAGTAATGTTCTTTTAGTGGTAGTAGGAGGTAGTAGGTAGGTAGGTGGTAGGTAGTAGATATGTGTAGGTAGGTAGGTAGTAGGTAGGTGTAGGTAGGTAGTAGGTAGGTGTAGGTAGGTAGTAGGTAGGTGTAGGTAGGTGTAGGTAGGTGTAGGTAGGTGTAGGTAGGTGTAGGTAGGTGTAGGTAGGTAGGTGTAGGTAGGTAGTACCACGAGCTGCATTGAATTTTTTTTTTTTTCAGATTCATTGAGAGGTGCAATGCGTTAGTCGAAATCACTTTTCAAAGCTCCCCCTCTCCCCCCCTTCACGCCTCGCGAGCTGCGCGCAGCTCGCGCACCCACGCAAATACTAGTAGTTATATAAAACTACAAAGCCACTGACTCATTGACATGTCGTTTCTCGGAATGGGTGAGAGATGGGTTAGGGATATGTTTTGCAAAAATGTGTAATCTGACCAATCGAGTAGAGGAAAATTATAGGGAAAGTTCAAATCCAAAATGGTGGGCGAGTCCATTTCCGATTTCGGTGGTGGAAAGACTTGGATGAATTTCGACTCAGAGTTCCTATACGAAATGTAAAAGCATTTAAAAAAAAAGTAAAAAAAAAAAAAAAAACAAGATGGCGACCGCGCCAGGACGATAAGAAATTGTCGACTTTTTTCAATCGACTTTGACGAATTGTTTTCTTCTACCAAATTTTAGAACCGCCAAGATAGAGTTTGCCAATTTGTTGGTAATTTCAATGGCGATTAGGAAAAATTATGACATTTTGAAAATCCAAGATGGAGGACGCTGCGGCGGCCATTTTGTAAAAAGTTGGATATTTCGATTTTTTTCAAATCCAATTTTCGGGTAGTTGGCAACATCTGACGGGTTTGAGTTGTACCGAGCGAATGTGTGTTTTGTTGACGAGTGGTGCCTGGTGCAAAAAAAATCCCCTTTTTTAGGGTATTTTCCCAGATTTTCCCCGAAAACATGAAAAGTAGAAATAATGACATTTTAAATAGAGACTTTGACTAGCCGGCAACATTGGGGTCCCCCAAATGACATTTGACCATTTTGGTTCGTTTTAATTGGCAACCCCGAAAAATATTGAACTTTTTCATTTTTGGGACTTTTTGACTTTGGCGAATTAGTTTGTTCTACACAACTCAAAAGTTGGCAACACCAAGTACACCGGTCGGTGGCCTATATTCTTGACATTTCAGGAAAATTATGACTTTTCAGAAAAACAAGATGGCGGATGCTATGGCGGCCATCTTGTAAAAAGGCCGAAAAATCCCAATTTTCGATACGATAATTGGGACAGCTGGCATCTCCCGACTGGATTGTGTTGTATGGACCGGTTATGTGATTCGTCAAGGAGTGTGGCCTGGTTTAAAAAAATTCCCCATTTATAGGGAAATTTTCCAGATTTTCCCCGAAAACAAGAAAAGTAGAAATGACGACATTTTGAATGGAAATTTTACATAAACACTAAGAATGGGGTCCCCCAAATGAAATTTGACCATTTTAATCATTTTCAGCTGGCAACCAAGAGAGCCATTGGTGCTTGAATTTTTGGGTGAGACCCGACTTTGGCGAATTAGTTTGTTCTACTAAACTCAAAAGTTGGCAACACCAAGTACACCACTTGGTGGCCTATACCCCTGAAATTTCAGGAAAATTATGACTTTTTAGAAAAAAAGATGGCGGACAGTGTGGCGGCCATCTTGTAAAAATGATGAAAAATCCTAATTTTCGACACGATAAAGGGGACAGCTGGCATCCCCCGACTGGATTGTGTTGTATAAAGCGATTGTGTATTTTGTTGTGGAGTGTTACCTTACGCAAATTTTTTCCCCATTTTTCGGGTATTTTCCCAGATTTTTCCCAAAAACATGAATAGTGGAAATAACGACATTTCGAATGGATTTTTTTAACATAAACACCAAGAATGGGGTGCCTCGAATGACATTTGACCATTTTCATTCTTTTCAGCTGGCAACCCCGAGAGTCATTGAGGCTCGAATTTTCGTATCAGAACCGACTTCGGCGAATTCTTTTGTTCTACCAAACTTAAAACTTGGCAACACTTAATACACCAGTCGGTAGTTTGTATCCTCGATATTTCAGAAAAATTAAGACTTTTCAGAAAAACAAGATGGCGGACAGTGTGGTGGCCATCTTAAAAAAATGATGAAATATCCCAATTTTCGACACGATAAATGGGACAGCCAGCACCTTCTGAACGGATTGTGTTGTCCCGGTTGTGTATTTCGTTAAGTAATGTTGCCTGAAAAAAAAAAACCATATTTAGGGTATTTTCCCAGATTTTGCCCAAAAACATGAAAGTAGAAGTAAAGACTTTCAGAATGAAGACTTTGACTAGCTGGCAACATAGGGGAGGTGGCGAGCAAAGCTAGCCGGCGACCCCCGTAGCGTAGGGATAAGGTCACGATAGCTTTTCCTCGATGGTAGGCAGGTCTTGAGTGGAGCGAAGAGGGGAGGTGGCGAGCGAAGCGAGCCGGCGACCTCCGTAGCGTAACGAAGGTTGAGTGGGTGAAGCGTTTAAGTAACTCTCATGAGTAGCTAAAAAGTGCAAAATCTCCCCTTTTTGCCCCATTTTCCCCTCCTACCTTTTTCAAAGTTGCCCCATTTGCCCCCTAACTCCCCCCTTTAGGCGGATCTCGGAAGTTAAGAGACTTGGAACATTTTTTTTTCAGATTTATTGAAAGGGGCAATGCGTTAGTCGAAATCATTTTTCAAAGCTTCCCCTCTCCCCCTCTTCACGCCCCGCGAGCTGCGCGCAGCTCGCGCAGCCACGCAAATACTAGTTATACTATATAAAGCTAAACTACCACTCACTGACTGACTGACTGACAGAATTGTTCTCCCAGATGGTGGATGGGGAGGTGGGTATATTTTGACAGATTCGTAAACAAGTAACTCTGGTGAGTATGGGAAAAGTCCGAAACCCCCCCTTTTCCCCCCCCTTCTCCCCCCTCCCTATCGTATCTCGGAAACTAAAAGACCCGTATTTTTTTTTTTTACGGATTCGTATAGAGGAGGCTCGGTAAAGTAAAAATCATTTTTCAAAGTGGCCCCCCTTGCCCCCCTTCTCCCCCCCTTTAGGCGGATCTCGGAAATAAAGAGAATTTACGAGAGTTTTTTTTAGGGATTCGTATAGAGGAAGCTTGGGGAAGTAAAAACCATTTTTAAAATTTGACCCCCTTGCCCCCCCTTTACCCCCCCCTTTCGGATCTCGGAAGTTAAGAGACTTGGAACATTTTTTTTTCAGATTCATTGAAAGGGGCATACAGTTAGTCGAAATCATTTCCCCCCCCCCTCCCCCCCCCCCTTCAACACCCCCCCCCCCCTCTTCACCTCTTTTTTTCTATTTTGTTTACGGATTCGTATAGAGGAGGCTCGGGGAAGTAAAATGGTGGTACCGGTAAAGCGAAGGGGGGAGCGGGCGAGCGAAGCGAGCCGGCGACCCCCGTAGCGTAGGGATAAAGTCATGATAGCTTTCCGGTGGTAGGTAGGTCCTGAGTGGAGCGAACCTGCGAGACCGAGTGGAGCGAAGGGGGGAGGTGGCGAGCGAAGCGAGCCGGCGACCTCCTTAGCGTAACGAAGGTTGAGTGGGTGAAGCGTAACTCAGGGGCGACGACAAGCAAACTTTAGGGTAATGTTTTTTTAGTGGTAGTAGGAGGTAGTAGGTAGGTAGTAGGTAGGTGGTGGGTAGGTGATAGGTAGGTAGTAGGTAGGTGTAGGTAGGTAGTAGGTAGGTGTAGGTATGTAGTAGGTAGGTGTAGGTAGGTAGTAGGTAGGTGTAGGTAGGTGGTGGCATACGTGAGATTCATATAGAGGAGGCTCGGGGAAGTAAAATCCGTTTTTCAAATTTGAACCCCTTGCCCCCCTTCACCCCCCTTTTAGGCGGATCTCGGAAGTTAAGAGACTTGGAACATTTTTTTTTTCAGATTCATTGAAAGGGGCAATGCGTTAGTCGAAATCACTTTTCAAAGCGCCCCCTCTCCCCCTCTCCACGCCTCGCGAGCTGCGCGCAGCGAGCGCAGCCACGCAAATACTAGTTATACTATATAAAGCTAAACTACCACTCACTGACTGACTGATCTATTGACAGAATTGTTCTCCCAGATGATGGATGGGGAGGTGGGTATATTTTGACAGATTCGTAAACAAGTAACTCTGGTGAGTATGGGAAAAGTCCCAAACCCCCCCTTTTTGCCCCCCCTCCCCCCCCTCCCTATCGTATCTCGGAAACTAGGAGACCCGTATTTTTTTTTTTTTACGGATTCGTATAGAGGAGGCTCGGTAAAGTAAAAATCATTTTTCAAAGTTGCCCCCCTTGCCCCCCTTCTCCCCCCCTTTAGGCGGATCTCGGAAATAAAGAGAATTTACGTGTTTTTTTTTTTGGGATTCGTATAGAGGAGGCTTGGGGAAGTAAAAACCATTTTGAAAATTTGACCCCCTTGCCCCCCTCCACCCCCCCCCCCCCCCCTTTCGGATCTCGAAAGTTAAGAGACTTGGAACGATTTTTTTTTTCAGATTCATTTAGAGGGGCCTTTGCGTTAATCGAAATCATTTTTCGAGACTCCCCCCCTCACCCCCCCTTCAACCCCCCCCCCCCCCCGTTTTCAACATTTTTTTTTTTTTCTTACATAAAACTATTGAGGGGCGTTGAAATTTGTATACCCTCCCCTCCCCTCCCCAACCTCCCCTAAAATTAAAAGGGCTGTAACTTCATAACGGTTAGAGATTTGCTTTGATAGCCATTAGGTGTTTGAACAAATA
The DNA here is from genome assembly GCA_949316265.1 of Diarsia mendica. Lineage (NCBI taxonomy): Eukaryota > Metazoa > Arthropoda > Insecta > Lepidoptera > Noctuidae > Diarsia > Diarsia mendica. Next base: position 20,975,668 of record OX438897.1, read on the forward strand.
TTATAGTAGGCGTCGTTACCTGTCCGGTGGTGGTACAGCGGCAAAGCGAAGGGGGGAGCGGGCGAGCGAAGCGAGCCGGCGACCCCCGTAGCGTAGGGATAATGTCATAATAGCTTTCCGGTGGTAGTTAGGTCCTGAGTGGAGCGAACCTGCGAGACCGAGTGGAGCGAAGGGGGGAGGTGGCGAGCGAAGCGAGCCGGCGACCTCCTTAGCGTAACGAAGGTTGAGTGGGTGAAGCGTAACTCAGGGGCGACGACAAGCAAACTTTAGGGTAATGTTCTTTTAGTGGTAGTAGGAGGTAGTAGGTAGGTAGGTGGTAGGTAGTAGGTATGTGTAGGTAGGTGTAGGTAGGTGTAGGTAGCTGTAGGTAGGTGTAGGTAGGTAGGTGTAGGTAGGTAGTAGGTAGGTGTAGGTAGGTAGTAGGTAGGTGTAGGTAGGTAGTGGGTAGGTGTAGGTAGGCAGACCCGCGAGCTGCGCGCAGCGAGCGCAGCCACGCAAATACTAGTTATACTATATAAAGCTAAACTACCACTGACTCATTGACAGAATTGATCTCCCAGATGGTGGATGGGGAGGTGGGTATATTTTTACAGATTCGTAAACAACTAACTCTCATGACTATGGGAAAAGTCCCAAACCCCCCCTTTTCCCCCCCCTTCTCCCCCCTCCCTATCGTATCTCGGAAACAAAGAGACTTGAAGTGTTTTTTTTTAGGGATTCGTATAGAGGAGGCTCGGTAAAGTAAAAATCATTTTTCAAAGTGGCCCCCCTTGCCCCCCTTCTCCCCCCCTTTAGGCGGATCTCGAAAATAAAGAGACATTACGTGTGTTTTTTTAGGGATTCGTATAGAAGAGGCTCGGGGAAGTAAAATCCATTTTAAAAATTTGACCCCCCTGCCCCCCTTCACCCCCCCCCCCCCTTTAGGCGGATCTCGGAAATAAAGAGAATTTACGTGTTTTTTTTAGATATTCTTATAGAGGAGGCTCGGTAAAGTAAAAATCATTTTTCAAAGTGGCCCCCCTTGCCCCCCTTCTTCCCCCTTTAGGCGGATCTCGAAAGTTAAGAGACTTGGAACGATTTTTTTTTCAGATTCATTGAAAGGGGCAATGCGTTAGTCGAAATCATTTTTCAAAGCTCCCCCTCTCCCCCTCTTCACGCCCCGCGAGCTGCGCGCAGCTCGCGCAGCCACGCAAATACTAGTTATATTGTATAATGTTAGAGTGAAAGTTGACTTCAACATAACTGTTTAGAAATCGCTCTCTGGAGTTGATAATGAAACCTTTAGGTATTACAAACAATTGTAGGAATCTCAGCAATCTTGTTATTTATACGTAAACAGCTGTTATCTTTTAAATATAAGCCCTAAGTGCGGGCACCAATCGATTAGTATCACGTAAACCAGCAAAATGATATTATTTCACTTATTTGTTAGTGTTACTCTTTTACAAACATGTTTGACGGAAGTTGATGATAATTTTAATTTGTATAGCAATCATAAAATGTATCATATACGGGGGAGTAAGGAAGGAATGGACAAATTTGTGGACTTCCTCGTGAATAATCACGTAAGTAATTGTGTATGGTTACCCTTGTTGGCAGGAAGGAAATTGCCACACTATTCCCAATGGTATATCGGGTGTGAAAACATCCTTAACGAAGCTGGAGGGCACGTGCTCTTCCTGTCAATACGATTTGTTTTACAGTACAGGGGCCCTACTATGACGTCTTAAAACAGTCCTAACTTATTCTTGTCGATTCCAACAATATTTTTTGTGAAAGATCACTTAGTTTATTTATTTATTTATTTTATTTATTTATTTATTTCTTAAGAAAACTTACAGCTAGGGTACAGATAGTTGACAGATAGTGAAAGAAGGCCAATTAAAAGTTTTCACTGACAATATAAGGGTAGCACAAGAAACAGTAGACACGCAAGAGAGAGTAAGAATTAAGCACTCGCAGAGAATCAAGAAAGGATAGGACAATTTTTAGTGAGTTTCAAAAAAGTTTTTACAAAGATTTTTTTTTAGTTTTGGAACACTGGTGGAGAATAAGTCTAAGTCATCGAAACACCGGCACATGGAATTGTATGACCTGCTAGCTCTTATCATATAAGAATTTTGCCTGTAAATGCACCGCACAGAGGGAACATAAAGCGGTTGATGGTTCCTTAAGGTGAAGGATGGAACACGCAACCCAATTTTGCCCATCAGTTCGGAACAGTCGGTTGTACCATTTGCCAAATTGAACAAGAAAGCAATGTCGGCAATTTTTCTCCGCTCAACCAGTGGAAGAATGTGGAACTTCCTGCACCGGCTGTGATAATTAGGTGAATAGGTTTTAGATCTATATTGAATGTACCTTAAGAACTTCTTTTGAATGCTTTCTATGCGATTGATGTAGATATTATAAATCGGATTCCATACTGGTGAGCAGTATTCGAGGTGACTGCGTACAAAAGCACAATATAGAATTTTGAGTGTTTTGATATTTTTAAAATCGGCTGAAATCCTCAAGATGAAGCCTAAAGCCTTAGAAGCTTTTTTAATAATGTTATCGATGTGAGTGTCAAAAGTAAGTTTCGAGTCAAAAGTGACTCCTAAATCTCTAATAGTATTAACTCTGGCTATTGAAGTGTTGGCTAGTTTGTAATCGTGAAGAATAGGTTTAGGTTTACGAGTGAAGGTACACGTATAACATTTCGTGACATTTAGATCCAAGCGGTTGGCTATACAATACTCTTGGAATCTGTCCAGATCATGTTGGAGACGTTCAGCATCTTCATAAGTTCTGATTTCACTTAGAATCTTCATGTCGTCCGCAAACAAAAGAACTGTTGAGTTCGAGAAACATGAAGAGACGTCGTTGATGAAGATGTTGAATAACAAGGGACCCAACAGCGATCCCTGTGGAATCCCTGAGGGGATAGTCATAGTTCTCGATGTGTACCCATTAAGAACAACAGTTTGACATCTGTTGGCAACATAAGATGAGAACCATCTGAAGAGATTCCCACTAATACCCATAGCTAGTAGCTTACGCAGAAGTATAGCATGATCCAAACGATCAAAACACTTGCTGTAATCTGTGTAGATAACATCTACCTGTGTGCGATGGGCCATACATTCGGTCAAGTAGTCACCACAGACAACAAGGTTGGTGGTTGTGGACCGACCTCGCAGGAAACCGTGTTGGCGGTCACTGATGGTTAGTTTAAGACAAGCATAAAGCTGCTTGTATATTATTTTTTCCAAGATTTTAGCGAAGATACATAGTTTGGATATGGGCCTGTAGTTTACCACGAGGTCTCTCGGCCCTTTTTTGTGAATCGGAGTGATTAACGCCGACTTCCAAATTGCCGGTACCATACCCAAACTTAGAGACCGCCTGAACAGAAGTGAAATAGGAGTAGTTAGACTTTTGGCACAGTTGAGTATGAAAACCGGCGGAATATTGTCTGGTCCTGCAGATTTTGATAAGTCAACTCCTTTAAGAAGGTTGAATACCTCTAAATCATTAACTTCGACTGAATGTATGTCAGAAACCATATCGCTCAAATGTATGTTTGATCCCTGAGCGCAGTCATTAGAAAGATCGCTGTCACCGTACATACTAGTAGAACTGAGAAAATTAGAATGGAAATAGTCGTTAAACATGTCACAGATATCCTCTCCTGTACTTGAAATGCTATTTTTATATTTAAATAAGGAAGGATAAGCATTTATTTGATTTTTTGATTTGACGTATGACCAAAACGCTTTAGGGGTCTTAAATATGTCTTCTTCAATTTTTTTAATATAGGAGCTAAACATTTCACTTTCAACTTCCTTGGCACGCTTTCGGAGCAAAACAAAAGACTCATGGTCGGAGAGGTTGCCGTACTTCTTAAATTTTGCGTGGTACTTCGCTTTTTCTTTTATAATTTTTATCAGAGGCTGCTTGAACCAGAGAGGGTATCTGCTGCTTGGAACTACTGTCTTAATGGGCACAAAAGTATCACGTAGTTCATTAAGAGTACTATAAAAAAATGATACGGCATCTTCGAGTGGCCTAATGCTTACTTCATTGGGCCAGTCAATCTGGCTCAGCCGGTGATTAATGGCCGCATAATCGGCCGACCGATATAAAAATTTTATACGCGGACGCGCAGGAAGAGTATGGAGTTCCACGAAATCAGCAGACACACAGAGCGCGCGCGATGTGGATCTTCCGGCACCAAGGGATCGGTGCAACTTGCTACTGAAACCTCGCTGTTAGATAAAACTAAATCTAGTATTTTATTGTTTACATTTGCCTGCGAATTGTATTGCGAGATATTGCAAACAGTAAAATTATCAAACAAATTGACCTGAACATGACCTTGCATATTACTTGGGCATACAGACTGACCATCATCATTTGGTTCCCAGTTTATATTAGGGAGGTTAAAATCACCAAGAACTAAAAATTTATCAGCGGGATGCTTCTGAATAATATCTGTTAGGTTATTAGAAAAATTTGTTAACTGACCTGCTTGGGAGTGACCAAGATTTTGATTGCAAATGTACACTACACAAATATGCATTTTATACGACACTCGCGGTCTCTTCCTGTGAAGGGTGAGAGTAATCCACAAGTCTTCAGCAGACGAAAACCATTCACTGCGGAGATCACTGATAAGTTCCCGTCGCACTGCAATAAGCACACCACCCCCTAAAGTTTGTTTCGTACTAGCGTAATTTCTATCGCGCCTCCAAACTATGTAACGGTCGTCAAACAATTCACTGTCTTTAATACCCTCAATAAGCCAAGTCTCAGTCAAGCAAATAATATCGTAGGAATTAACACACACATTACGATAAAACATTAAGGTTTTTGTACGCAATCCCCGAACATTTTGGTAAAACACACTAATAGGTGACATCGCGGTGAGAAAGATTACGTATTAGTGCTTCAATAGAAATTATAATGTAAGGTACATTCAACAAGAAAATGAGCGAGATCAAGATACTATCTACCTTAGATTCATGCGAATAAGATTCAATAGAGTAATAACTATGGTCAACACCGAGCGATAAGCGAACAAAAGGGCAGCGGTAAAGGAATGTGCACAAAAAACTGGCACCAGTGTTTCTCAAACTATTAGCGCAGTGCGTGCGAGTAAACAAGTACGACAAATTATAATAAAGATTTAACATTTTCAATGCAGAAACTTCTTTAAGTCTTGTTCCGTTTTTATGTGATGGGTTGGAGAAGTGGTATTTTTCTTTATCAGGATCTTGCAACCAACCACCCAAGTGTATAAAAAACCTCGTTCTTTAGCTAGTTTTTTCGTTTTGTTCAACAGTATTTTATTCTCAAAGGTTAGGTGATCATTGACGTAGATGACACTGTCGGACTGCAGACCCAACTTGCTTGCAGTTACAGATGATTTAAACTTTTTAGCCGCGGCCACGAAATCGTTTTTAAGGTACCGGTTGTGAACTGAGCAAATAATGTTTTTATTCTGATCATTGTTTCGCATTGGTACTCTAGCAATGAAGTTTATCTGCTCTTTAGGGATAGTGCACCCAATGATATCTCCTATCTTGCCAATGATTGCGAACAGATTTTCTGAGTTGGCCACCGGAACACCCTTAATTTCTAAGTTGTTCATCCTTGATCTTTGCTCAGTTTCCCGATGTAGATCCTCGATTTTGGAACATCGATCATGCAACGCCACCATCTCCTCCTTAGTTGTCTTAAGGCAGTTCACATCAGCCTCCAACTCCGACACCTTGTTCGATAATGTCTCCACCGAATGGTCCAGAAACTCGACATCAGTTTTAAGACTACAATATTCCGATCTGATCAACTTAAGCTCCGCCAGTTCCGATTGGATAGCTTTTATGTTCTCCATTAAAGCTGGTAGGTTGTCCATCTGGGCTGAGAGGGCTTTCAATTCGGACATAATGGAGTCCATGTCCACGGTTACGGGTGTAGCTGTAGCTGCAGTTGTGGGGCGAGGGCTGGATGCTGCCGATAATTTACAATTGCCGCACTTCCAAGTATTCTTCCGATCACCCAGTTTCCTCCATCCTCCTTCTGTTATGCCTGCGCAGGGAAAGTCAAACTGCCCCAGGCATCCTGCGCATTTAGCACCATCCCTGGTCTCAGCCTGGCAACGCTTGCACTTAAACATTTTTGAGACGGTTGGAAACTTTGAGAATCGTAGTCTGGTAAGTAATTCTACACCGAGTCGCGAACCGTATGCGTGCGGACGATTTGCTGTCTACCGTCGAATTTTTGTTCGATGTACATACTGCTTGGTTAACGGTTTTGGTGAAAGATCCCTTTTTTTGGTGGGTGGAAAATCATTAAATAACCCCCCCCCCCCCTCCCCCCCTCTTGAGCAGAGTGGAAGGGAGTGTCAGACTTTTACTGACTAAAAACCAACCATGTTCCTTCTTCGCCCTTGTGCTGAGACCGCGTTATCTCTTTCGATTATCCGCAGCCCCGACAGGCATCCGTAGCCCCGACAGGCATCCGCAGCCCCGACAGGCAGGGTCCCTTATCACCCTATTTTTTTCGGGGGGCAGGGAAATCATCAAATGACTCCTCCCGCTCTGGAGTGTCAGGTTACTGACTAGAAACCACCCATGTTCCTTCTTAGCCTTTTGTTTCAAGGCCGCGGTATCTCTTTCGAACAACCCGCAGCTTCGTTAACACCCTGTATTTGCTTTTAGGAGATACCATACCACTCGAACACCCCAAAAGGATGCCACATGCTTGTGGCCCCGTCTCTGGTGCCAGTTGTGGAAGATATCGCCAAAACCCACGGTCTAAGCACCAAAGTGATCCTTGATGATTATTCTGAGTAAGTAGAATAATTTCTGATAGGTACTTCCATGCATAAAATTAATTTTAACAATTTATTTATTTATTTTATCATAGCTCACTACATTGTTTTGTGGTTATTACTCAGCCCGGCGAGCACGGCCTACAGTGACATGGCATGAGTCACACATTTTATCACAGTTTGGGCGATAAAACCGTTTTGTCTTAAATGCTAGCACGGCGGCGTAAGATAATTTCTTGATATGTGATACAACTTCTTGACGTCTAGTTGGGACTCCTATGTCTTATTTGCTACTATGGGCGCACCCATTTTGTAACAAATGTCACATTTTGACAGATGAATATGCTCGTTTATATCACGTTCGTTCGGAGGTGGTGATAAAAGTAAATTAAAAATATAAGTATATTTTTCTGCTTACTACTGCATCAAATGGCAGTAAATTATTATAATTATGTTCTTGCCCGAAGGCAAGAGGTCCAAAGTAGGAAAATATTCCGAAGAAACATTTGGGACTCCTCTAATCCGTTCGAGTTATTTCACTTCAAAAATTTCACAATATATTTCAAAACAAATCACATCAAACTTTTAAAGGAAAAACAGAACTTTTAGTTAGTAGCAAGTTATCAAATAATAAATAAAAAAAGAAAATGAAAGACGTGCCGCGTACGCAGTGTTGCCATCGAAGTTTCAAGCTCCCCACCAGAATCGACCTCTAAAACCACCAGAAATCGCACCTTCTTAAAAAATCGCTAAATTTTCCACTAACTTTATTTCTGGCAGATTTTTGGTCTTTACTAAAGGAAATAATATTTTTTTGAAACGTTTATTAAAGCAATAACATGAAAATTACATATAATGTAACAAAATACTTCAACTTCAACTCTCTATTAATTCATGGCTTTTGTGGAAGAACAAAATACTTAATAAAACCTATTTTTTAAAAGAGGTCAATCAAATTATATTATTAAGTTATCTTCAGATGAGTCGTTTCCGTCCGTATCATCATCGTTAATCTCGGACTGATACGACTGTTTGGTACCAAATAATTCCACTAGAAAAATCCACTAGCCACTAAAACCGATATTTGTCCGCTAAAAGGTAAGTCAAAACCACCAGATTTAGTGGAAAATCCACTAAGTTGGCAACACTGCGCGTACGTGTTATGTCAAAAATGAATTAGTATCCAAGAAAATTAAAAAGTTGTTTAACTGTATGAACTGTGCTCATAAACACGTACTTTTTTATTTGGTCGCCTATTCAGATGGTCATAGACATTTTTATTTTTTTAATATACTAGGTCACACTATGAAGTCAGCAACAAGAAAGACAAGTCGCGTCTTAAATTATATCACATGTGGTACCCGTGCTAGCATTTAAGACAAATTCTAAGACATGACATAATTTATAACGTCTTGTCACCAACGTCTTGGGTACGCCCGTGCTCGCCCCGCAGAACTGCCTACGTTATTTACACTTATATTGTAAAGAGGTAATGTTTGTATGTTTTAATGTAGGGGAAAACCTTTTAAACAAATTATCCTATTTCAAAAATTATGTGTGGTGTTGTGTGTTTTATATATTTTTTTAAACATACTAATGTATAAAAAAATATGTAAAACCGCACTACATTTTAAGACCACAAATAGTTTATTTTGTTCGATGCGGACGAAGTTGCGCATTTACCGACTAATATTAAAAATGCGATAGTATTTTTTTTTGTACGCTTTACTCTTTCACGCCTAAATCCCTGAACAGATCATCCCAAAATTTTAAATTCCTATACATTTTATTTTTAAGATTTATTCGCAACGAAAATAATGATAGAAAGTACAATGATGGTTTCTCATGGACTGCTTACTACGATGTTGATGATGTGAGTATTTTGTTGTGATGTTTACTGTAAGTATTTTAAATTTCATAAAACTTCGCAGAATTAATCTAACCAAATGATTTCCTCGATACAACCCAAAAACAATATCAATGTGCCGATATGACCCACCTCCTTTTTTGGCCATTCTGCGCAAATACCCGTGAATGTAGGTAGTGTCAGACTTCTACCGAGTAAAAGCCACCCATGTTCCTTCTTAGCCCTTGTGCCGAGGTCGCGGTATCTCTTTCGAACAACCCGTAGCCCCGACGAGAACCTAGACCCCTTAAAATGCAATACATAATTTAATAATAAATATCCAAGAACTAATTCAACAGATTTACGGCTACCTTCAAAACATGAGTCGTCAGCACTCAGAGTGGGCGCAAGTGGTGGTCGGTGGACAAAGTTACGAAGGTCGACAGATTTTAGGTTTGAGGATAAACACACCAACAGCTGAGGATAAACCGGTCATGTTTATTGAATCAGGCAAGTATTGATCTGTACTATATACTATAATACTATTAAACTCTATACTAATATTATAAAGAAGTAAAGTTTGTGTATTTGTTAAATTGTAAGTAAAACTCTTTCACCAAATAGAAAGCCACATTATTGCTGAGTGTCATAGGCTACTTTTTATCCCTGCATTCCCACGGGAACGGGATCTACGCGGGTGAAACCGCGGGACGTCCGCTGGTAAACCTCCTCACTTATTGGATCACTTCGCGATGTAAGTAAATGTATACCAAAAAACCTGCGACTAAACATTTACAATTCACTTGTCAAATCTCATTTGTTATACCTTATAGAAATCTGGGGTAGCGCCAGTAAAGCTAAGATACAGGAACTGCAAAGAATGCAAAACAGGATTATAAAAACCCTGTTTCGATATCCATATTTGACACCAACTCACAAAATATATGAGGAAACAAAATTAATGAATATTAAGAAACTTTATATTTATAACACCTGTGTCTTAATTAGAAAAATAATGGATGGAACCATTCACACAAATGTAATATTTACAAAAAAATCGGAAATATCAAAACGTAGTCTTCGTCGACCCAGTCTACTTGTCCTGCCAAAGACGCGTACAAATTATGCTAAAAAAAACATCACCTATGAAGGAGCACAATTCTTTAATAATTTACCTTCCTCAATAAAAAATGTAAACTCTTTCAGCGGTTTTAAATTTAAACTATCAAAGTATATTATTGACCACACGCACAAATAAAGTTACCTACCAGTTGGGAATAAAACCGTTGAACGAGTATCATATTCATAGTATTCTTAACAAAATAATTCTAAGACTACCTACATATTAAGTATATTGTATCTGTGACCGTTACCTAGAATAAGTTTATTACATTATGTTATCATAATATGTTCTCATGTAAGTGGCTCTTTTGTCTTTTTGAGAATAAAGTATATTAAACCTAAATGATATTCTGCATTATTTAGTGAGGCTAATTTTGTTTAATTGGCCTGATTTATTTCCTGTCGAAATCCAGAAGTTACGTCAAAATAGGATGGTTTGAAGTTAGTTGATCATCGCCTGCCACCTTCCAAAGAAATTCGTGAAAAAAAATTACATAAATATTTTCTTTACTTCTACAACCGAGTGCAATAAGACCAAAAGCACTTACAATGTAGTACGAAGTTGTTTTTTTTACTATTTTCTCCGCAACTCTGCTTTATGCAAAGTTGGCCGATAAAAATGTTTGTTCCGCAAAGGACTTATAAAGCCTCGTACATCTTTTTTTTTTTCTTTTCTGCCCGCTCTTGGGCAGAGCGAAGGGGAGTGTCCGACTTCTACTGACTAAAAACCAAACCCATGTTCCTTCTTCGCCCTTGTGTCGGAGCCGCGTTATCCTTTCGACAAGCCACAGCCCCGACGGGCGTCGGCCCTTGCGGGCCCTTCCTTGCTGACATCTCTTTAAGGCGCGCTTGGAACACGTACGCGCCGCCGACACGGTCTGTTGCCGTCATGACGACGGCCGGACGGCGAGCTAGCCCGTTACTCACCGTCCACAGCCCCGCGTCTACGGTGGCCGGAGGTCATCGCGTGCCCCCCGGCGCCCGGAGCGCCTTCCGCGGCGGCTGGGACGTTGTGAGGTTCTCTCCCTCTCTCGTTCCTCCTCGTTCACCTCCTTCGCTAGCATCACTGCTTCGCAGAAGGAGGCGACGGCGTCCCATTCCTCTTCGCCCCGGACCATGGCTTGCACCAGGGCCGGACGCGAGAGGTCGCCGCCGCCGACCGCCGCTACGAGAACACGGCGGGGCTCTGCCCAAGCAGGGCACGCCAGCCTCGTACATCTGACCACTGCTTTCGTTATTTAGCTTTTGATAATAGAAGTTTTGTAAACTGACTGGCAACCTATACACGTATAAGGAAATAAAACACACTGCCCACACCAAAAATTAAAAGACGATCGGGAATGATTCGAATTCAAATATATTCTTTCTTTTCTTGCCAAGGTTTCTTGCATATTGACCATCGGCCATCATTATCATAATCCAACTCACTACATTATCCAACCTCCTTTGGCACATTGCCAACAGAATTCAAATCGGCGCGAAAACTGACGTAGCATTTTTTTTAATTCGACAGGCATCCACGCAAGGGAATGGATCACGCCTGCTACTACGACCTACTTTATCAACGAGCTCCTAACCAGCAATGATCCAGAGATAACCTTCATGAGGGACCAGTTTGATTGGCATATCTTCCCTACTGTTAATCCTGATGGGTACCACTACACTTTTACTAAGGTTAGTTACTGAAAATAATGTTTAGCTGCGGTAATCAAAGATATTTAATGATTAGGTACTTAAGCCGTCACTTAGTAAAGATTTAACATATTTTACTTTGTATGACAAAACTGTCAAAACCTTTACTAAGTCATGGTCTAAGTAATCATTAAAGTTCTCTGAGAGCGGCAATAAGTGAAAACAACAAACAACTAGGAACCCTTATAGTTTCGCCATGTCTGTCTGTCCGTCGGTCCGTCCTCGCTTAATCTCTGTGACCGTTAGCACTAGAAAGCTGAAATTTGGTACCAATATTATGTGTATCAATCACGCCGACAAAGTGGTAAAATACAATTGGAAAAAAAAAAATATTAGGGTAGCCCCCCTGTAGGTAAAGACGGAAGTGATATTTTTTTTTTCAACCCTAACGTGTGATATATTGATGGAAAGGTATTTAAACATGAATAGGGGTTTGCTAAAATAATTTTTTGATCATGTCAATAATTTCGGAAATAATCGCTCCAAAAGTAAAAAACAATGTGTGTCCCCCCTCTAACTTTTGAACCAAAAGTTTTAAAATATGAAAAAAATCTAAAAAGTAGAATTTTAGAAGGACTTTCTAGGAAAATCATTTTGAACTTGGATGGAAACAGTTTTTGTACAAAAAAGGCAAAAAGTTGTACAAAATAATTTCTTGACTAAGTTTGTAGTATAATCGTATAGCAAGCATTTTTTTTTAACTTCGTTTGCTTACATATTTTATTATCCTGAACGTATCTTTTTTCAAACAAAGAAAGAATTATTACTACGGAACCCTACACTGAGCGTGGCCCAACACGCTCTTTGCCGGTTTTTCTATTACTGTTATATTTTTAGAAGCCAAAAGTCTGAATGTGTGTCCATTTAGTAGCCGCGGACAGTATATTAATATTTGAGAATAAACCCTAACTGACATTAAGTCGGTGACGGGTGTTCTATATAGATCTGTTCTATCTGCCTAACCATCCAGCGAAAATAGGCGTAATAGTAAAATTAAAACTATTTAAAATGGGTCGTTACCTAAATTTAAATTACCTAATGTTTCAGGATATTAAAATTAGTTTATTGTTATGCCGTCATATATTTACCTCAATATTGCTTCTTCCTTCCTCATTGAGCTCGAACTGAGATTGTGACCACAGGATTACAGAGGTACAGGAAAAAATCCTAAAAATACCTAAGGTAAAAACAAAAATACCACCATTGTTAGTCAAACAATAGCATTATGACTACTTTAAATAATATTAATCGTTAATATTTAAAAATGTAAATACTATTGATATATGAGTCAAGGAGTACCTATTATAATATTTGGTATATTTCAAGGCGGCAGTTTGAGTCCACTTCCATTTAGTTTTATGTATTTACTAGCTTTTGGCCGCGGCTTCGCCCGCGTGGATGTCGGAAATATTAAAATTTGGTTGCCTGAAAAGGTACTAAATAGTCTTATTTCAAGTGAAAACTAGGTTTCTTCATGCAGGTTTAAATGTAGGTACTCTTTTGGCACACACAAATGGACTCACATGGAACCCGCGGCCCTGGTCAACATAGATCGTATCCTGCTAACCTCAAACCGTGTTACATGGGATGTGATGTTACAGTACATCCCGCTGAAGTGTGGGGGTCGAGGCTTTTTAAATGCAAAGAACATCCAACCACGAGGTGTGCAGTCTCAGGGAATATTATTTTAAAGTCGAGGTGGTTATGCACCGAGCTGCGGTTGTAGTTGACAATGATAATCCTTTGAGATCCCTCCAAATCCTTCCCGTGTTATAATTTTTGACCTAATGGACACCAGAAAAACCGTGGGCTCTTAGTAATGGTCAAAAATCAGTTACAGGAAAACTAAAACTGTTGTAAACATCAAATTAACAAACGTGAAACAGGAAAATGCTAATTTCAAATCACACTTTTAATTTTAGGACCGAATGTGGAGGAAAACACGGTCGCGTTCCGCTAATGGATGCTATGGGGCTGACCCCAACCGGAATTGGGACTATAACTGGATGAGTATGTTTAGACTGATATAGTATTTACTTCACTTTCTTCATATTTTGTATCGACAGAACAAAAACTCCTATTTTGCCCAGTAAATAAAAACATACTTATATACTAAATAGGGGATCGGACTGAGTCAAAAAAATATGATTCTGTTTAGTCCGTCAGTTAGATTATCGAAAAATATTGGATACGTGTTTTTTGTTTTAACGAATTAATGAAAATTTACGAAGATAAAAAGCGTCGTGACGTCACTTGTGGGTAAAAAATGTACTGACATGTAACGTTTTCGAGGAGTTCACGAGTTTTCGAAGCACTGTATAGTCTTCATTTTTTGTTAATGTGAAAAAAGAAAAAATAGGTGTTCAATATTTTTTGGAAATCTATCTGACGGACTAATTAGTTTTTTTTTGTCCGATCCCCTATTGTAAGTTCAGATGAAGCAGGCATAATCTCTGAAATTACTGATTTTTATACCATTATAAATTCTTTCAATGATGGAACGCTACAGTCTTGTCATGTATCAGGGATTGTGTTTTTCATGCGGGTAAAGTCATTAGTAGAATCTAGTTTTGTATAAACTTCTAGACGACTTCTACCGATGACCTAGTGAAAGTTGTGGTGTTCCGTTGAATGCGAGACGCACGGGACTAGCCAATGTGGTAACACTTGGGGGAGGTCTATCATCAGCAGTGGACGTCTTTTGACTGAAATGAAGATAATAAACTTCTAAAGGAATAAGACACAAGTTTCACTTAGTGCTGGGTCCTCCACCACGTTTATATTCGGTGTGGAATGGATAATATTATTATTAGGTATTATCGTCCTGAAAATTTTAGCACACGTGCAGACTCGACAATATGGGCCAGGAAATGGATACAATGTTATCCCAGTGTGGTAATGCGTTCGGATAATATCCGGCGTAGCCACAGGCAAATGGCAAAGGCTCTTTATCCCTTCATCATTGCTTTTTTTGGAACGGAGTTCTTTATCACACGATATTGTTCTAATTTGTGTGGTGGCTGAGGGTCTTCACCAAAAATATGTAACAATGAAAAATTACAGCAATAAACCGACCTCTTTGTGCATTGTGATTTTCGAGGCACTTCGCGATCACCTAATTTAAATTTTTATTAATATAAATAAGGAACTTTGTTCCAATCAGGACATAAGACATTAATTTCTCTATTTTAAAATAAAACTATTAATTTCCAGATTACAGTTCCTCAAGCAACCCTTGCAACTACCAGTTGTACGCTGGATCAAAACCCTTCTCAGAGATCGAGACCAGAACGCTCTCTGAGTATATATCCGGACTAGAGAACATGTTGGGTTACATCTCGTATCATTCCACTGCGCAGACGTTGCTTCTTCCATACTCCGACTCCAGCGAGCATGTTGATAATTATGATGACCTGGTAAGGATTTCTTAGAAAATACCTATTAGGTTAGAATTTACCGATGAATTACTGATATCTTGTGGGCAGTAAGGTCTAACGACCCCACACACCCTAGTCTCAGAGTTTCTAAATCGCCGCAAGGGCCTCTGACATGGTTTGACGATCGCCATTTGGCGGGCGGGACCACCGGCTTATTCGTGCCTTCCGAAGCACGGAACCATCTTTTTATCAGACAATCAGGTGATTCAAGCCTGCAATGTCCTAACCAAACTGGAAACAACTTCACAAAGTATGCCCACCCGATGATGATGATGTTGGTGACGACCACCGGGTCACAAGGCAAACGCCTAAACCACTCGACCACGGAAGCAGTTCGCAAGATGACTGATAGATGCTTAATGTATAAACAGATAAGGTTATCGATTTATTATGATTTGTCTGGATCTGTGCCTGGTTGATAGCCTTAATTATGATCGTCCTCTGTTACATGGCAGTTAAACATAATTGGCAAAATGTGGCTGTCATCATCATTTCAGCCAAAAGACGTCCACTGCTGGACATAGGCCTCCCCCAGGTGTCGCCAAATTGACCGGTCCCGTGCGTCTCTCATCCAGCGGATTTCTGCAACCTTGACCAGAATGACCAGGTCATCGGTCCACCAAGTGGGAGGCCTCCCAACGCAACGTCTTCCGGTTCGTGGTTGCCATTCCAGAACTTTTCGGCCCCATCGGCCATCCGTTCTGCGAGCAATGTGCCCTGCCCATTGCCACTTAAGTCTGGCTTAAATGTGGCTGTACTACTAGGTATACTTCTGCCTAACCGCAATAAATGCTGTTATGTTACCACCGCCGCAGCGCCACGCTGGTACGTCATGGACTCATGGTAGAGCACACAGTCTTGCTGTTTGGCCTCCTTAGAGCAGTATGTTGTCTTGTCCGATTTTCCGCAATCAAATCTCGGTGACTATTCGTAACGCAAATCGTTCAAACCTTTTAAAACCCTTTTCTATATCTCTCTTTAATTCGTTTTCTTTCTTTTGCAGAAGAAGATCGGAGAGACATCTCTTCGTTACGGTTATGCAGTAAATAAGGCTAAGTACGATGGACCTGGAACAGCTGCCGAGATTTTGTGTAAGACCACTTGAATTATATTTTTAACATCAATCTTAGATACCTATTGCTATTGTTATATGTTTTTTTCTGTGAACGTGACGTCACGTTTTGACAGTATCAGAATACCAGCGCTGTGATATTAATTGTCATAAATGTTACATCACCATGCTAAGATAGGGGCCTTTTGGCTTCGTACGGGACTAATTTAAATTTAATGCATGTAATTATTATGTACGCAACATCGCAATGGGTCCCAAACAGCAGCAAACGACAACGCGGCAGGCCCAGAAGGCGATGGCGGGACGAACTGGACTCTTTTTGCAGAGATTGGCAAACCGGAGCACTTGTTAAGGATAAGTGGAAAGAGGGAAGGGAGGTCTTTGCCCTGCAGTGGGACACAAACGGCTGTTAATAAGAATCATAATTATAATTATTATGTCTTAAGGAGAGCAACGGTGGTCCAGTGGTGGCGGCCTCGACTTACGAACAGTAACTCATGGGTTTGAACCCAGTCAGGCGCAGTACTTTGTGCAATTTATTTCATTACCACTGCTCTCAAAACGGTGAAAGAAAAATCGTGAGCAAACCTGCATGTCTTAGAACCAAAAAAAAATCGAAGACATGTGACATCTACCAATCCGCAGTGAGCCCGCGTGGTGGATTATAGCCCATCCCTTTCCTAGAGAGGAGGCCTGTGTCCCAGCAGTGGGAACGTTATAGGCTGATGATGATGTCCTAATTTTAAGTGTTTCTCATACGTTTACTTTGTTAATCTCTAATTTTTTGTTAATTTGTTTTGTCCTGTGTGAAACCAATGAATTCCTTTTTCTTTCTTTCTATTCTAATGTACAAAAGTACGTCGTTCAAGGTATCCAAATCTAATTTGCGAACGGTGGTCATAAAGGGTGCTTACCAACGCAATCCAAGGAAGGATATTCAGTCGAAAATTCACCATATTTTTTTTCCAGACAAGGCTTCCGGAGGTAGTGTCGATTGGGTACGACGTACCATGGGAACGGATCTCGTATACGTGTATGAGCTTCGAGGAATTTACTTCTCCTGGCCTCCGAGCAGGATCCATGAGCAGGGAGACGAGGTCACCCAAATGATGGTCGGACTTGTTAAGGAGGCACGTAATTTGGGATACTTTTAGGGAAAAAAAATACAATGATTTGTGACCTAGTATGCGAAAAGTTTGATGAGGAAATTAATTATTATTGATGTCTTTGTATTCCTGAAGTTATAAATAAAATGTGGTAAAATAATTAATGTCGTATTATTTGGATTTTCCTGACAACGAACAGAATAATGTTGATTTAAAAGTTTTTGAATTTAATGTTGACTACACTGTTAAAGAGACTGTTTGTCGTGAGGAATGTATGAGTATGAGTGAGGGGAGGGGTTGATCCCGTCGGGGCTGTGGTTTGTCGAAAGGTTAACGCGGCTCCGACACAAGGGCGAAGAAGGAACATGGGTTTGGTTTTTAGTCAGTAGAAGTCTGACACTCCCCTTCGCTCTGCCCAAGAGCGGGGGGGGTTATTCGATGATTTTCCACCCACCAAAAAAAAAAAAAAGGGAGGGGTTGATAACCTTCCCTCACATGGGAGAAGGCTTATGATATCCACACCGAAATTAAACAGAGATTTTGCCTATGCATTTACGAGATCATCATCATTTTTCAACTAAAATACTGCTGTATGCACTACCGAGTTCCTAAAGGTCTACCAGTGATTACTTTTGTGACCTAAGTAATAACGTTGAAACGTGGTCAACCGTCATTGAGCGCGGTAGTACAGGCTTCGTCCATGGATTTCTAAATCATATCATCAAAGTTATTAAAAAGATACCAGTCAATAAAAATACAACTTTATTACTAACTGAACACATTATTATTACAAATACACACATTACTACACATTTTTTTCTAAAAAGTATTAATTAAAAAAAGAAATTGTTCTCTTTTTTTGTATAGTCTTTGACAAACACTTAAGGTTCGTCGTCTACCACTAAACCCACGTTGTCTTTGGTCGTCGCTGGTCGAGCCTCCTCGAAGGGGCAGTCGTCGTCTACGTCCATTTGTAACTAAAAAAGAAAAAGAAGTAGGTAACTTTTTTAAATCAAATTAATATAAAATGTTCAATACGTTGTATGTTTTCTAAATCTTCTACGTCGGTTCATGTTGAGTTTCGCCACAATGGTTTATCTAAAGTCGTGTACGCATATATACGAACACGACTTGGTTCGTACACGGCTTTTCAAATCAAATCAAATAATTTATTTGCAATTAATGTAGGTTAAATTAAAATACAGGTGGTGAAAAAAGAAGTGAGCCATGTACATTCTGCCTGGAAATAGGCACGCAAAATTTTATAAAAAATGTTAACAATTTATCCAAAAGAAAACTAGGTACTTGAAATTAAAATGTCACAGAATTATTACAATTGCATACATACAGCATGCCTTACATGCATGAAAAAATGTCAAATTAAAGAGTAAAATTAAAATGTCACGTTGAGAATTATTAGCTGTCTGCAAAAATGTTCATGTTTCATTTTTGTGTTAACTATGTTCCTGTTTGTATGTGCGTACAGCGCTGCGTTAGAAGTGATTGACGAAACATATATTTTATTAAAGCTCTTCGAACACCGTCCATACAGGTTCATACTAATAGGATCACAACATGTTTTACGAACAGAGTGTTCCATATTCGTTAGTAGTAGGTGCGCACGTGCGAACCAAGTTGTTGCGTATCATGCAACGCAACAAAGTTCGTACGTACGTGCACGGTTAAATGCTCCATGGTTGTTACAAATTCATGGTGAAGAATAAGTAGTCAATACATTTACAGTATGAATGGGTAAAAGAGGGATTTATTCAAGACCGCGACAATTTCTAGTGTACCTAATTTTGATAAGGCAAACAAGCGGTTTTATTTAAACATTATTTGAAACAATCAAATACCTACCCTTAGTCATCATATCCCTCGTTTAACCTGACATCCTGTAGAGTAGAAATAACATAATTTTAGTAACAATACAAAATCTACCACTTCTTCCGTACCAATCGCGTGGTTAGGGTCTTACCTGGTGGCAAAGCTTTTATGACACCCATATGTATCTGACTTGGCTTTTCATGACTCGAAAAAAATCAGAGAGTGATCGTTTTTTTTTTATTATGGTTCGAATTCGAGAAATATGACTTGGTTGACTTGGCAGTCACACCCCTTGCCCGTTATTGCATCGGCTTATTTAATCATCATTTCAGCCAAAAGACGTCCACTGCTGAACATAGGCCTCCCCCAGGCGTCGCCACATTGACCGGTCCCGTGCGTCTCTCATCCAGCGGTTTCCTGCAACCTTGACCAGGTCATCGGTCCACCTAGTGGGAGGCCTTCCAGCGCAACGTCTTCCGGTTCGCGGTCGCCATTCCAGAACTTTTCGGCCCCATCGGCCATCCGTTCTGCGAGCAATGTGCCCTGCCCATTGCCACTTAAGTCTGGCGATTCTTCGGGCTACGTCGGTAACCTTGGTTCTCAAGCGGATGTCCTCATTTCTGATTCGATCACGCAAGGAAACTCCGAGCATAGCCCTCTCCATTGCCCTTTGGGTGACTTTGAGCTTTCTGATGAGGCCCATTGTGAGCGACCACGTTTCGGTCCCGTATGTAATCACTGGCAACACACATTGGTCATAGACTTTCGTCTTGAGACACTGGGGTAAGTTGGACGAGAAGATACCGCGCAACTTCCCGAACGCTGCCCAGCCGAGTCGGATTCGACGATTGACCTCTTTCTCGAAGTTAGATCTACCCAACTGGACCGTTTGTCCCAGGTAGATATAATCGTCCACAACTTCGAGCGTAGAGTCTCCGATCTTGATAGGAGTGGGTGTTACATGAACATTCAACATAACCTTGGTTTTGTCCATGTTCATTTTAAGACCCACTCTTTCGGAAGCTCTACTGAGGTCATCGAGCATTGCACTGAGGTCTTCCATGGTCTCAGCCATGACCACTATATCGTCGGCAAACCGAAGGTGAGTGATGTACTCGCCGTTGACGTTGATGCCAAGTCCTCTCCAATCCAGAACCTTGAAGATATCCTCCAATGCAGCGGTGAACAGTTTCGGAGATATGACGTCTCCCTGTCTCACACCGCGCTGCAGAAGGATAGGTTCCGAGGTCTGGTCCTGAAGTCGGACTGACATGGTGGCGTTTTTGTACAAACACTTCAACACCTCGATGTACCGGTAGTCGATTTGGCACCGTTGGAGAGACTGCAGCACAGCCCAAGTCTCGATCGAATCGAAGGCTTTCTCGTAGTCCACAAACGCTAAACAGAGAGGCAGGTTATACTCTTCGGTCTTCTGTATAACCTGCCGCAGCGTATGTATGTGGTCTACGGTACTGAAGCCTTTTCGGAATCCGGCTTGTTCGGGAGGTTGGAAATCGTCAAACCTGCGTGCGAGACGATTCGTGATGACTCTTGAAAACTTCTCTTGTAGACATGGCTTAGAAGTGAGATGGGCCTATAGTTCTTCAACCGGGCATTGTCACCCTTTTTGAAGAAGAGCACCACCACACCCCTGCACCAAGCCTGTGGCGTTTTCCCCTCGAGTATGACGGAATCAAACAGCTTCTGTAGGGCCTTAAGGACCGGTTTTCCACCCGCCTTCAGAAGTTCGGCCGTAATTCCGTCATCACCCGGCGCCTTGTTGTTTTTAAGCTGTTTCAGAGCCATCCTAATCTCGTACAGGCTGACATCCGGGATGTCTTCGGTATAGTGTCGGGTCAATCTAGCTCTGGGGTCTTTCGCTAGATTTTCGACGGGTTGATTAGTTGACGTGTACAGCTGCCCATAAAAACTCTCGATCTCCCTCAGAATTTCCGGTTTGGCGGAGACGATCCTGCCATCGTCGGTCTTCAGTTTCGTGAGCTGGCTTTGCCCAATAGCCAGATCTCTTGCAAATACCTTGGAGCCTTTGTTCCTTTCAATTGCGTCTTTAATACGCTCGGTATTAAAGCGGCGGAGGTCGCTCTTCAAGGATTTGGAGATCTGTCTATTGAGCTGCCCTTATTGCCGAGCTTCGTCTGAAGACTGCAGGATCATCTCACGCCGCTCCTTCATGAGCCTGAGAGTGTGATCTGAGAGTTTCTTGATCTTGTTTGTACGACGTATCTTAAAATATTTAGACCCAGTCGTATGGACAGTTTCCACGAACCCGTCGTTGTAATCGTCCACTGAGCTTCCTAGACATTCAAGCTTCAAGTTGAAAGCTCTCGGGGTTTTGGATTTGGATTTGTGCTGGACGGAGCGTAGACTTCATCAGTCGCGACCTTTCTAGCTTTATATTGATGTTCAATGTGCCTCTTACCATGCGGTGATCGCTTCCGGTTTTCACCGAATTGATCACAGAGACATCATTGAACATTTGCTTGTTGGTAGACATGATGAAGTCAATCTCATTTTTAGTCGCACCATCGGGGCTCTGCCAGGTCCACTTCCTGTGCTCACGTTTTTTGAAGAAGGAGTTCATCATAAAGAGGCCCTCCTTCTCCATAAAACTGGCCAGTTGGTGACCCCGGTGGTTCCGAAGTCCAATCCCAAATTGCCCCACTTGCAGCTCATCCTCGCTTCGTTTGCCCAGTTTCGCGTTGAAGTCCCCCATGACAACGGTGAAGTAAGTTCTGAAACCATGCATGGCTTTAGAAATATCCTCATACATGGTTTCTACTTCATCGTCGGGGTATGCCGAGGTCGGCGCGTAGACCTGTATGACCTTCAGCGAATATCTTGCAGATATTCTGAGTATAAGGTACGCCACCCTGTTCGACACACTCTCGATCTTCACCACGTTATTCACGAGAGACTTGTGGACGATAAACCCAACACCACCCTGTGACTGCCGGTCTCCCTCTCGGAAGTAGAGCAGGTTGCCGGATTTCAGGATTATCGTGTCCTCTCCCTCTCTTCGGACTTCAGATAATCCGACAATACTCCATCGCAGCCTGCTTAATTCTTCCTCGAGTTCCGCCAGCTTCTCGTCGCCCCGGAGTGTGCGCGTATTGTATGTTACCAGGTCCAGTCGTCGGTATGTTTGGTAGCCGGATCCCGTCCGGAGATTCTTAGCACCCCTTGCCACGCCGTTGCCTCGACCGCTACCGTAGCCGAGGGTAGACGGGCTGCCGGGTACTAGGGGCCTGTTTGGTTTAACGCTCATCATTTTTGGGGGGGGTTTGCCATAATCGCCACGCTTGGCAGGCGGGTTGGCGATCGCAGTATGGTTGACAAAGACACAGAGAACGCTGCTGCCCATTCTCTGGTAAGTCCCTTAGTCGCCTCTTACGACACCCACGGGAAGATATGGGATGGTGCTATTCTTTACGTCCGACACCACACGGAACACGCTTATTTAATATTGATTGTTAATACAATATGATGGATTTAAGAAATAGGCGGTACTTACGCCTTCTGTCGGTCCATCCATCGCGGAAGCATGAGTGTCTCGTCTCTGTAAATAAAATAATAACATCAAAGATGACATTCACTAATTGTTGTTGCTCTCAAAACGGTGAAGGAAAACATAGAACCAAAAAATTCGAAGACATGTGACATCTATCAACCCGCACTGGGCCCGCGTGGTTGATTATAACCCATCCCTCTCCTAGAGAGGAGACCTGAGTCCCTGCAGTGGGAACATTATAGGCTGTTGATGATGATGAATTGTTGTGGTTTAGCGTGTAATATACATAGGGTCCTATTGGGCTAACTTTGATGACACGGTTGGGACAGTGGCTGAGCGATTGACTGTTGCGTAGTGTGTCACAGGTTTGATCCCCCAATGAAACAAAATATATGATCGCGCCAGGACTCAGCCGAACCTTATCTCGGGCCCATGGAAGACAGGTCTCCGAACAGCTGCCGTCCTAACGTGATCAAATAGACGCGATACGCGCCTCCGATAATATTCCAAATTGAACTTACAGCTACCCTTACCTCGTTTCTTCGAGCCGGTCTCACTTCCTTGACCCCTCGCAAGTTGTGTAACTGTGTATGTGTATAATGAGTGTATATGACCTTGCGATGGTTTGCTGGTAGTTCCGGACGATTCTTCCACGTCGCTGCAAGCCACGCCGTTAACGCGAGCCACCACACTCACTCCGAATTAGTCTAACCACAAAAGCCTCGGTGCTTTCCCAATAGCACTCCCGTGACAAGGCAAACCAATGATATTATCAATAACCCGTTCGACATTCACAGCGTCGCTAACCGTACTGCTTAACTAGTATAATTGGGCGCCGCGAAATGACTCCACAAGTCGATTTAATCAATGCGCGTGCGCTCTCACCCGTGATTCTATAGCTACTATAATACTCGTTCGACGCCCAGCACGTCTCAATACGAACTACTTCACGCCGAGCCCAGCGCTCGACCTCTCTCCCTCCGCCCCTGTCGCCCCGAGGCGGAGAAAATCAAAAATCTGAAGGTAGATTATAAACAATCACCCCCCCCGGACCGACCCGTTGTCGGTCCGCTCAAACTCCCGGGAGTCGAGATAAAGTTGAAACTGCCCGTCTAAGGATCGAGTCCCTCACCTGGACGTCTGCGATCCTTGGAAACCCATCCTTGCCCGTAATCAGGTTAACAATGCGCCCCCGTCGCCAACACAACGGTGATAGGTTAGCATCCTTAACCAGAACGAGGTCTCCAACGCAGGGTGGGGTCGTCCTGTCCGTCCACTTAACGCGTTGCTGTAGAATATGCAAATACTCCAGCGACCATCGCTTCCAAAAATTTTTGCTCATTTGCCGTAACATCTGATACCGCGACAACCGGTACAACTTGACATCAGTATATGGATATTCCGGCAAGGCGCTAAGTGGTTGGCCAATCAAAAAATGACCTGGGGTAATGGCCTCAAGGTCATTCGGGTCAGCGCTCAACGGGCACAAAGGTCGCGAGTTTAAGACCGCCTCAATTCTGCAAAACACCGTTGACAACTCCTCAAAGGTGAGAATCGTTGAGCCGATGACCCGATACAAGTGAGTCTTAGAAGACTTAACTACTGCCTCGAAAATTCCACCCCAGTGGGGGCATCCAGGTGGACTAAAGTACCACGAAATGCCCCGACTGGCGAGGCCTGAGCCAATCCCTCGCTCATTCTGACTTAAAAACAATACAATTTCCTTTAAGCACCGGTCGGCGCCCTTGAAGTTGGTACCACAGTCCGACCGAATCAGTGACGGTACTCCCCTTCTAGAAACAAATCGATCTAACGCCGCCAGAAAGGCCTCCGTAGAGAGATCGGCCACCAGTTCCAAATGAACGGCCTTGGTCGCCAGACACACGAAGACACACAGATATGCCTTAACCGACTTCGCGTTGCGAAGGTGCGATGTCTTGACCATGAAGGGCCCCGCGAAATCTGTCCCTACGCCAGCAAATGGCCGAGCCTCCGTGACTCGGTCGGCCGGGAGATCTCCCATTTGTGGCTGCATTGTGGCTGCCTTGAGTCGGTAACAAGGCAAGCAACGAAACACAACGCTCCGTATGATTCTGCGGGCCGATAAAATCCAAAATTCACGCTGCAAAATGCCCAGAAGGGTGTTACAGCCTGCGTGTGAATTCTTGGTGTGACGGTCCCTAACCAACAACTCCACCAAAGCTCCCTTCTTGGGGAGAATTAGAGGATGTCGCGCTGCATAGGGCAAGTCGGCATTCCGTAATCGTCCTCCCACCCGGAGCATTCCATGCTCATCAATGAACGGGTTGAGGCGGACAAGACCCTTTTTCAATCGACCTGCGCCAGTCTTCAAGACCCTAAGTTCGTCCTGGAACTCATTCCCCTGAACGACTCTCACCCAGAGTGAGAGAGCCTTTCGCTGTTCTTCAGGTCCCATTATAGGCGACATGTTTCGCTGCGCGACAGGACAACGACAATTTTGACAAAATCTCATTATCCATCCCGTTACTCTAAGTAACTTCCCTAACGAACTATATCGTTCCAAGAGGGTGTGGTCTACGGTGGCGGGTTCCACTGTAGTCACATTCAGCCTCAAGCCTTGGTCTGGGGGTAATGAATGCCGACCGCACTCATTAAATGGCCACTCCGCATGTGGCTGTTCCAGCCATTGTGGCCCCCACCAAAGAGAATGTTCAACCAAAGCAGGCGCCGGACAGCCGCGTGAAGCGCAGTCAGCCGGATTAATCTCACCTGGAACATGTCTCCAGACCAGAGGAGTCTCTGAGCTATTTATTTGTGAGACTCGGTTGGCCACAAATACCTCGAGCGTGTGGACCGAAGTCTGCAACCAGCATAACACGATTCGGCTGTCAGTCCATGCATAGACCGTCTCGTTCAGAGCCACCGTACCACGCAAATTCCGCACCACATGGTTCAAGAGCCGCGTCAGAAGGGCTGCACCTGCCAATTCCATCTTCGGAATCGTCCAACGAGTCCGAACAGGTGCAACCTTGCTCTTGGCCAGTACCAAGCGTACCGTTCCCCGACCAGCGGTCTCACCTGTTCTCAGATAGACTGCGGCCGCGTACCCCTTCTCCGACGCATCACAAAACCCGTGCAGGGTGACCTTGACTCCTGCTTGCGGGAGCAGTTTACGCGGGATCTCAATCTCTGAGATCTGTGGTAAGGTGGTGACGAATGCCGACCACTCCCGAGCCAGCTCCTCCGTGAGCTGATCATCCCAACCTAGTTGAGCCAACCAAAGCTTCTGAATGAAGCACTTTCCCATGAACGTGACCGGCGCGATCCAACCGGTTGGATCGAACGTTCGTGCGATAGTCGAAAGGACCGATCGCTTGGTCCAGGTCTTCGACAGCAACTCGGCCTCACAACTGTATGTGAAGGCATCCTGACTCGGTCGATACTGGACCCCTAAAATGGCCAACGCATGAAGATTCTCCGAATCCTCAAACAAATGCGGGTCTTGTTGATACTCAGTTGGCAGTCCTGCCAGTACCTCTGGGCAGTTCGACAGCCATTTCCTGAGTTCATAGCCACCGGAGGTCATGAGCGCCACCAATTCATCCCTTAAGATGAGCGCCTGCTCAATACTGTCTGAGCCCGTACAAATGTCGTCTACATAGACGTCCCTATCAATGACAGCAGCCGCGCGGGGAAAGCGGAGCCGTTCTTGATCAGCCAGTTCTCGTAGCGTACGCATGGCTACATATGGGCTGGGCTTTAATCCGTACGTGTTTGTGTTGAGCTCGTACGTGACCATCGGTTCTTCTGGGCTCTCTCGCCACAATATCAGCTGGAACCGACGGTCGTCTGGATGAATCTCAGTTTGACGAAACATCATCCGTACGTCCGTAATGAAGACAACCTGGTGTCTCCTGAAGTCCGTGAGAATGTCTGCAATGTCTCTGGTCAGCTTAGGACCAGCATGGAGACATTGATTCAGGGACACCCCGCTAGACGTCTCCGCGCTCCCGTCGAACACGACCCTAATCTTTGAGTCAGGTGTCTTCAAAACAGCATGATGAGGCAACACATAATGCTCCTCATGACGATAGTCAACCCTGGACACCGACATGTGACCCAACGCCAGGTATTCGCGCATGAACTCCACATACTTCTGTCGGAAGTTGGAGTCCCGCTTCATGCGCCTTTCCATTGCCACTAACCGCTTTTCTGCCAGACTCCATGAGCTCCCCAGCGGAGGTCGAGTTGACAGAAATGGCAACCTTGTCATAAATCTACCCGATGGGAGGCGCACCGTGTTACATCGATAAAATGTTTCGCACTCCTCATCACGTGGGTTATTCCTAAGAGCGGTGGGTGGCTCTTCCGTTGCCCAGAACCGTTGCAGGACGTCTGATAACACGCTGCCATAATATATGGAGCTATAATCCGTTGAGTGCTGTGGTTCCCGTACTGGGCCCAATAACGCGTAACCACCTGCGGTACGCATGGCCACAACCCCGTTTGGTTGCAGCTCCCGTTTGCCGCTTCGGAGCAGCTTCCCGAGGACGTCAGACCCAAGCAAGACGTCCACCCGTCCGGGGATCGCGAAGTGGGGATCGGCTAACTCCAATCCATTGGTCAACCCGTTTACCGCAGACGGTAACCGAGTCTGAGGGAGGACCCCAACCACTTCGTCCAAAACGATCGCCGTGGCATTCACCCGCGTGACCGATGCCGTGTCACCCATCTCGAACAGGAATGTCGTCTGACCCCTGAGGTGAGGCACCCGATTGCCACCTATACCTTTTTTTTTTTTTTTTTTTTTTGGTGGGTGGAAAATCATCGAATAACCCCCCCCGCTCTTGGGCAGAGCGAAGGGGAGTGTCAGACTTCTACTGACTAAAAACCAACCCATGTTCCCTTTTCCTCGCCCTTGTGTCGGAGCCGCGGTAACTTTTCGATATCCGCAGCCCCGACGGGCACCACCTATACCTACGGCGCCATCCCGTGATGGCTCTAATGTAAGGCCCAGCTTTTTCACTAAACGGCTGGACACAATACAACCTTGTGCCCCTGAATCTAACAGTGCTCGCACGTGCACCGGCTGTCCGTCAGTACCCCTGACAGTAATCCTAGCCGTCGGTAATAATACCGTTACTGTCGGGGTGGGCACCTCTGACGAACAGGCTGCTAGTTGCTAATAGGAGGCACCTCCCTCCTCCCCTGCCGGAGGGGGAGTAAATACTGTCCCAGTATACGGGTCCCAACCCGGGTAGTAACCCTCCCGACCCATCGGTGACATCCGTGCCGGTCGGAAGTAGCCTACTGGCATCCTTCCGAACGGTGGCGGGCGCGCCGTCAGCCGAGGGCGTTCTGCGAGAGGTGGGGAGAAGCGACTACTCGGGGGTGGCAACATGCCCCCCAACGCATTCGAGTACGCCGCGTAACCCGTCTGTACTACCTCCGGGCCCCTGCCCGAGTCTCGGTGCCTATCCCCCCCCCCCGCGGGGGAGACGGCGGTATCGGGTTGTGCTCTGGATCAGCCCTTGGCCCACCCCCCCGAGGGGGCGGCGACCGCTGATTCCTGGCCGACCCACCCCCCCTAGGGGGGGGTGACCGACCACCCGAATCTGGCTTAGGAGAGGGGGGGTGACCTCCCGGCGAGGCTCCGTGCACCTCCCTACTCTCCGCCAGGCATAGCAACTCGTGATGGGCTCCTCCGCAGGTTCCACAGTTAGTGGTCCTGTGGCACTCACGTACAAAGTGAGTCCCCAAGCAGCGGAAGCACAAATAGCGCTGCTTGACCACCCCTCTTCGTCTATGCACCCGCTGCGCCTTAAAGTCCGCGCATGCGGCGAGACCGTGCCCTTCCTTCCGACAGAAGGCGCACACTTCCGATTGGAGGGCGTGGTATTTCTTCCCCCCCCGACAGGGCTCAACCGGCTTGGGCCCGCTCGTACGTCGGGTTGACGGAGGAGGGTGCGACGTGGATGCCCCTTGGCAATCCGCCCGCCGGCACTCGCCTTCTAAAAACACCCTCAAGTCATCGTAACTTGGGAGGTGGTCCGTCGTTTCGCCACCATGTGACTGCTCAAAGCGCGCCACCACGTCGATCGGCAACTTCCGTAAAACCCTATTGACGATGATATATTTATTGTCCCCTAACGACAACTTAAGTCGATCTAACGTGTTCACCGCAACCGTGACCGGATTAAGGATTTTCGACCTTATTTCGTACACGTTAGACACCTTCGGGATTTCAAAAATCTTGTCGATGAGGCCATCAACTATTAATCGCCGATTATCATATCGGTCGATTAATAGGCCCCATGCCGTCTCATAACTGGCGTCCGTAATCTCCAGGTGGGTCAAGATGTCGTGCGGCTCACCGTTAAGCCTACCCATTAATTAAGCCATCTTGTACGCGGGCGAGAGTTCTGTACGCGAATGCACGACACTATTATATATATCGCGGAATCGCGGCCAATCGGCATACTCGCCGCTAAACTCGGGTACATGAACTGGTGGCAACGGCGCCTGAATCCCTACGCCTGCTGGCCGACATGAATCCCTAACGTCACCCTTGCGCGATCGCTCAATGTCGGCTGCCGCCTGGATTATGCTCATGGACATTTCCCCACACTGGTCCACATTGCCCCGTACCACCTGAGCATCCTTGTCCACCGACGACAGATCCGTCGATTCGAGACATGCTAAATACTCAGCGTGACACTTTAACACGGCGTCATATCGTTCGTCAACTTGCCGAGCGCGTGACAATAACGCATCTTCACGATCGGTGCGACCTACCAACGTAACAACTGATGAAAACCATCTCAATTCAGCTTCGATTCTGGCTGCGATAGTTTTCGTTACTGACGGAGCCATAGTACCAACTTCAATACGCGATTATGCAATAATAAGTAACAATAACCAAAAAAAATAACAATTATTGTATCCGGAACTAACAATAATAATATATTCGTTGAGCGAATAAATTTACGACGCTATGCCAACTCTTGAACTTATTCCTATACGTGCTCTAGAGGTTATTCCTCTATGTCTCAAATGTTGACAATCATAACACGATTTGTGATGAGGTTATATTTGTGCGTAACCGAACGTAAATAACAAATGATTTTATCAACGAATATTCTCATTCCATGTACTTATTATTAATAATGCCAAACTCAACTTGAGGTGTACACTGGTATGTAGGTCAATGTACTACTACCTACAAGTTGAATTTGTAAACATGAACACAATTTTTACACGTAAATTGGTACCAAGTACCTACTAATTTTTACAAGTGGGTATAAACCATGCTCTGCTACCAGATTTTGATCGCGCCAGGACTCAGCCAAACCTTATCTCGGGCCCATGGAAGACAGGTCTCCGAACAGCTGCCGTCCTAACGTGATCAAATAGACGCGATACGCGCCTCCGATAATATTCCAAATTGAACTTACAGCTACCCTTACCTCGTTTCTTCGAGCCGGTCTCACTTCCTTGACCCCTCGCAAGTTGTGTAACTGTGTATGTGTATAATGAGTGTATATGACCTTGCGATGGTTTGCTGGTAGTTCCGGACGATTCTTCCACGTCGCTGCAAGCCACGCCGTTAACGCGAGCCACCACACTCACTCCGAATTAGTCTAACCACAAAAGCCTCGGTGCTTTCCCAATAGCACTCCCGTGACAAGGCAAACCAATGATATTATCAATAACCCGTTCGACATTCACAGCGTCGCTAACCGTACTGCTTAACTAGTATAATTGGGCGCCGCGAAATGACTCCACAAGTCGATTTAATCAATGCGCGTGCGCTCTCACCCGTGATTCTATAGCTACTATAATACTCGTTCGACGCCCAGCACGTCTCAATACGAACTACTTCACGCCGAGCCCAGCGCTCGACCTCTCTCCCTCCGCCCCTGTCGCCCCGAGGCGGAGAAAATCAAAAATCTGAAGGTAGATTATAAACATATATGTTATGTTATGTATCTTTTGTTCCACAATATAGTATGGCTTATGAATAGTTGTTCCGGGTCTGGGTGTTTGGTTTGTGTTTGTGACTTTAAATGTTTGTAAACGCATCCACGGTCCATGAGAAATTCCTAGTGTTGGGAAATGTTAACAAAGAAACTGTGTACCTACATTCCCTCATGGTGAGGTCAAAAAATTCCACCTAGTACCTAAATACTGTACTTATCCAGGAGTGAGAATTTGGACGCGTTTTGCATAATTATTCCAAATGCGCTTTTTTATGACTTGACTATTATAAACTTCTCTATTATAATGTAAGTTAATTAAGAATTTATTGCACACATAAACCTTTCGATAACACAAAAATATCGGAAAGGACATAGGCTGTTTTTTTTTCTAACGGATAGATATAAAGATTACTCCGCGACTGAATTCGCGGTGATCAACTAGTTTAGTAAAAGCTATTCAATACTCACAATGCTCTTTCGTCTTACGCTCTCCTTCGCTACAAGTAGATTTTGCTTCTGTTTTCTTCTGAAGAATCCGCACTGAAAATGAAAAACCATCAATGGTTGAAACAATCAGAAGTTAAGATATACATTATCTGCATCAGAATGCTGCATTCAAATCTGCATTGTCGACTGCGAGTTTAGATTGTCGACTATCAAGTTCTGCATTGTCGACTGCGAACCGAAGAAGTTACGTTGGATGAACTTTAACTACGTGGACGTTAGATAAAGACGATACAGAGCT
The DNA here is from genome assembly GCA_949316265.1 of Diarsia mendica. NCBI lineage: Eukaryota > Metazoa > Arthropoda > Insecta > Lepidoptera > Noctuidae > Diarsia > Diarsia mendica. The sequence goes on from OX438897.1 coordinate 21,006,822, forward strand.
TCGAAAAGTCGTGTCAAGTCGTGTGACGTCACAAGCCCCCACTCATGATCTTTGACACGATTTATTTTCGTTAATTTTTATTAATTGATTTAAAAAAAAACCATAACCAATATTTTTCGATAATCTGACAGACGGACTAATTAGATTTTTTTTTGGTGAAATACCCAATTGACGAAGTTATTGCTGAAAGTACAACCAAAAACAAAAGAAAGGCGAATTGACAGCCTTCGCCTATTAGAAGTCGGATACAAGTAAGTATGCTTTAAGATGTGAACCTTACCTTGTAAAGAATAACTGTCAAAATAATTAATAAGATTAACGCGACTATGAAAGCTATCAAGGCAATGAGCCACTTCCTAGTACCCAAAGTGAGTTCCTTTTGAATGGTGATCCTAGTATTCGATCTGAAAAAAAAAAACATATTCATTAATGAAAAATATTCTGAACGTCACAAATCATGAAATTAATTTTTCAATACGTTACTTTTTTACCGCGGAATAGACAACGGGAATGACTTGCACCAGCTTTTTACGTAATAGCGTAGAAAAAGGTTTATGCAGCCTTTAACTCCGAAGTGAATTAAATAGAATGAAAAAAAAAGTGTTCTTAATAGTGTCAATACAGGGGCCGCTGACTGCCCTGCGAAAATAATGGCTGAAAAAAGGTACATCAATTCTGTAGATTATGGAGGCGCCTAAGAGCGCCGTTTATTTGTAATTCTTCTGTCCTTTTTTCTTTAATTTTAAATTTTATTTTTAGTTACCATTATGATAAATAGTTTGATTAATGATTTAGATATTTTCTCTGTATCCGAGTCTAAAGTTTGTGAAGCAGAGAACTGTAAACAATATGTATCTGGCCACAAAACTCCACTTACTATATTAACACAAAATATTCGCAGTGTCTTTAAGAATTTTGATAGCTTTAGTACATTTCAACAGCGGCTTAACATAGATTGTGATGTCATTGTTTTAACCGAATGCTGGCTTGCCAAACAATATAACATACCACTAATCCCGGGATATAATATGTATAGAAGTACTATTAATTACAACCAAAATGATGGTGTGATAGTTTATGCAAGAAATCATCTAAATGTCTCTGTTGAGGAACCTAACATGAACGACTGTAACAGATTGTTAGTTAAAATTGGCTCTGATTTTGCGATATTAGCATTATATCGACCTCCATCTTTTAGAAATACTAGCACTTTTTCTGACTCCCTGAATGAGACCTTGCAAAGACTGTCATCCATTAAAAACACAATTGTAATTGGAGATATTAATATCAATATTCTTCCCGGAAGTGCAGATGCGGCTGCTCAGGACTACCTCAACTTATGCGCTTTTCATGGCCTGCTCCCAGCACACAGCCTCCCTACACATAACAGTGGCTCCTGTTTGGATCATATTATGCTTAAATCGAATTTCCCTGCACTTGCACTTGTTGTTAACTCAACAATAACCGATCACAATGCTGCCCTACTAACCCTTAAGTGTAAATTACCTAAACAAAGCACTCGAGAAATATCAAAACTAAATATAAATAAACTTGAACAAGATTTACGCGTCATCGATTTTGATCCAGTCTATAATTCCGCTGACCCACAGTTCTGCATGTCGTATGTTATTGAAAACGTACGAAATGCAATTCAGAAAAACACATTTTTATCCCAGTTGAACAACAAAAATCGCAACATAAAGCCCTGGATAACATCAGGCCTTATTCGCTGTATGAAACATAGGGATAAATTACATATGAAAGCGAAATCTAATCCAGACAATGCAGTATTACAAATTTCCTACAAAAGATATCGAAATTACTGTAATGATCTCCTTAAAAAAATTAAAAGTAACTACGACAAAATGACATTGGAAAAGGCTGGAACAAATAGTAAAAAGATCTGGAAATTTATTAAAGACACAACGTATACGTCAAAACAATATGAGTCATCGTCAGGTTTATTACAAGCACACTCGTCACCGCTGGAATCCGCTAACATAGCAAATAATTTCTTCGTTAATGTTGGAAAGTGTCTGGCAGACAAAAATCTGGGTCAATCGCAAAACCTAACAAGCTCACCTATAACACGGAACACTACTTTAACATCCTTCGTGTTGCTAGACACTGATGAGACTGAGGTAGAGAGTATTATCATGTCCCTGAAAGAAGACTGTGCAGTTGGTTATGACAACATATCTAATAAAATTATTAAAAAATTTAGGGACATTTTGGTACCACCTCTGACCTATATTTTCCGCATTTGTTTATCTTCGGGTCATTTTCCGAAGTGTCTCAAAAAAGCTGTAATTGTCCCTGTCTATAAATCAGGCAGCAAAGATCAAGTGACAAATTACAGGCCTATTTCTTTATTGCCTTCTATGTCAAAAATACTGGAAAAAATTATAAACAAAAGGTTGTTGAAATATTTGGAAGATAAATCCATTCTGTCCGAACGGCAGTTTGGATTTAGATCTAAAGTCTCAACTGCCGATGCAGTACATCATCTGACTGACTATCTAGCGCACGAACTTGACAAGGGTAACCACACTGTAGGAATTTTCCTGGATCTCGCCAAAGCGTTTGACACAGTTTCCGTTCCAATACTGTTGCACAAGCTTGAGACCATAGGTGTCAGAGGAACTCAGCTGAAATTATTCAAAAGTTATCTAGAAGATCGTTCCCAGTGCGTAAAGATTGGCAATGAACTGAGAAGTTCTGTTCAAAAAAACACATTTTTTGGTGTTCCCCAAGGAAGTATTTTGGGGCCCACTCTTTTTTTGATCTACATAAATGACCTTTGCGATATTAAACTAGATCAGGGCACTATCATCACTTACGCTGACGATACTGCACTACTTTTTTCAGCTGACTCAGAAAATAAAGTCTACAATCTTGCGCAACACGGATTCAATATTGTAAATAAATGGCTTCAAAATAACTCACTAACTTTAAATGCAGAAAAGACACATTACATTAAGTTTTCGATGCGCAAGCAAATATCGACTGTGTACCCACAACATTGCATGCTCATTATTGCTTAATCCCTGCAAATAACCAATGTACGTGTCCTAATATTAAAAAGTCGGATAAAATTAGATACCTGGGTATTATATTAGATGAAACCCTTTCCTTTAAACAACACATAGAAGCTCTAAATAATAGAATTCGTAAGCTGATTTTCGTATTCAAAAAGCTACGATTTATTAAAGATTCAAAAATAATAAGGCAAGTATACTTTGCTCTTTGTCAGTCAATTTTGACTTACTGCATCACTTCATGGGGTGGGGCTGGTAAAACTTTGTTATTGACCATTGAAAGAGCCCAAAGAGCTATTCTCAAGGTGGCTACTTGCCGCCCCTTCCTTTTTCCCACTAACCTCCTGTATAAATCTTGTGATGTACTAACAGTTCGACAGTTATTTATAATGAGCACTGTACTAAAACAACACGCAGCACTTCCATACAGTAGGTACTGATTTTACTAAAAGGAGACGGAAAGATTTAGTTTGCTCACAAAAAAGTACAAAACATGCTTTTACAGCAAAATTTTATATGTACAACGGACCGCTACTCTTTATCAGGCTAAATAAAAATTTAAAAAATTAAAAACACGCCTGCCATGTTAAAAAAAGAACTAAAAAGTCAAAAATAAGTCGAACGATTTCAGTGATAAAATGAGAACAAGGTCCCGTAATTGTATCCGAAAATGGAAAACTGAAAACTAAAATTTTAATTGCAGTCGGGGGACCTGTAAAGAAATGTTCCAATGAACTGTCCCCCAACTGCAATTAAAATTTTAGTTTTCAGTTTTCCATTTTCGGATACAATTACGGGACCTTGTTCTCATTTTATCACTGAAATCGTTCGACTTATTTTTGACTTTTTAGTTCTTTTTTTAACATGGCAGGCGTGTTTTTAATTTTTTAAATTATTTGTTTTTTTATTTAATACTTTTTAGTGATATAGCGGTATTTTGACGCATAGACAATATGCCATCATTATATTGCTTACTTTTTCAGGAAAGCAATGTCGCGGTAAAGATAATGCAAAACTAAATCGTTTCAATCGGATCGTGGTTCGGTCATGTGGAGAGGATGAGTAAAAGTCGATTAACAAAATGTATTTACAAGGCAGATGTAAATGGCAACGTAGGGACGCCCTAGAAAGACATACACTGATCTTATTGGTGCCGTTCTTCAGAAAGTACAGGTGCGTAGTACTTGTAACCGGGGCGTGCGTGTATGGACAGATGTATGAATGTGGACGAGGCAAAAGGAATATGTGAGGATATATTATATGATCCCGACCGATTTCAGACACAGCGACTTGGATCTGCCTATTAAGAGCATCGCTGGTGTGCTCTTTGGCGACTGACATAGCCAATTTTTGTTTTTTTTTTTTTTTTTTTTTTGAGGATAGTAGCGGGTGGCGTTCTGTAGTTTCTGCCTACCCCCATGGGAAAAGGGCGTGAGTTTATGTATGTGCCTATGTAAATTGTTTATTTTTCTCGGATACTAACTTTGAGGTCTTAGGTGGTTTAGTTTTTGAAGAGACTGTTTATCAAGGGATTAGCTAACGTGGATCTGAAACGTAACCTTCTATTTCCGTGGATTAATGATTCAGAAACAGAAATGAGAATAGAAGTAAATGAACGTTTTAAGCAAGACAGATTGGAGTAAGAACAGGATGGATGCGCGAGCGTAGCGAGCGCGAAAATTTTGGGGTTGGGGGGCGGGGGAGGGACAAAGATATTGCCATCAGGAGGGAAAAGGATAAAGGACTGTTTTACTTGGTTTTGAGAAGAGAATCGCTTACTCTTGTCATGGTTGACATCAATCCTCCACCCTCGGAACCAAGCGCCTAAAAATGATTGGTGTTTACTTTGTTAGTGTCGACTACTGGGTTTCATTTTCACGGAAAGCACGTCAAACCGTAACATTTACACATCACAACCAGGGCTGCTGTGATCTTTGACAGTCGTCACACGTATCAAGTGGCCCGAAAGTCTGACAAGAAGTCTTACCAAGGGGTATCATGTTTGTTTGTGCGGATGCGGGGCGAGTCGGTGGTGGACATTTCGTTCGCCAGTCCCGCTCTGTCACAACGCGTCGTCGACTGGCGCGTTATGGAGGGGGAGGAGACCTATTCCGACCACCGGTATATCCGGTTTGAGGTCTCTGCCCAGTCCTCGAGCGCGCCGGTCCCACAGACCCCAAGTGGTCCGCGTTGGGCGCTGAAGAAGCTGGACCGGGAGCTCCTCCTGGAAGCCGCGATCGTGCAGGCCTGGGTGTCATCACCGGTCAGGCCCGCCGACGTTATCACCGAGGCAGGCTGGTTCCAGGAGGCTATGACCGAGGTCTGTGACACGGCAATGCCCCGAGTCCGGCCAGGAAGCGCCCGGCGCCACGTGTACTGGTGGTCGCAAGAGCTGTCGCACCTGCGGCAGCAGTGTGTGGCGGCGCGGCGCCGGTACGCCAGGCATCGCAGGCGCCGCATTCGTCCTCCGAATGCGGAAGCCATCGAGGCGGAGCTTTATGAAGGGTACAGAGCGGCGAAGAAAGTCCTCTCCGAGGCTCGTCTGCGGGCCAAGGATCAGGCCCGCGAGGAGATGCTGGAGACTCTCAACAGAGATCCGTGGGGGCGCCCTTATAAGATGGTGCGGAATCAACTCCGCACCCGGGGCCCCCCGCTGACGCAGAGTCTCCGGCCCGAGCTCGTGGAGGACGTAGTGAGCGCTCTGTTCCCTTCGCGAGGGGAACATCGTCCCCCGCCAATGGCTCCGCCACCAGCGGTGCCGGAAGCGGACGGTTCAGGAACCGATGACGACATTCCGGAGGTGACTGGGGTAGACCTGAGAGTGGCGGTACGGAGGCTTAAAGCCAAAAATACCGCCCCGGGGCCCGATGGCTTGCCTGGCAAAGCCTGGGCCCTGGCCTTAGACCCAGAGGCTCTTGGGCCCCGACTGGAGAGGCTCTTTAGCGCGTGCATGGAAAGAGGCCAGTTCCCGCTTCGTTGGAAGACGGGGAAGCTGGTCCTCATCCAGAAGCCGGGGCGCCCTGCGGACTCGCCGTCTGCATACCGGCCCATTGTGCTGCTCGACGAGGTGGGCAAGCTCTTTGAAAGAGTAATTGCAAACCGCCTCGCCGAGCACCTTGAGGGAATGGGTCCGGATCTTGCGGATCAGCAGTTCGGCTTCCGCAAGAGGCGCTCGACGGTGGACGCCATCATGCGCGTGAGAGCCCTCACGACGGGGGATGCGGTCTCCCGGGGCGGTGTGGTCTTGGCGGTGTCTCTCGACATCGCCAACGCCTTCAACACCATGCCCTGGAGCTGCATCAGGGAGGCACTCCGGTATCACCGGGTGCCGGCCTACCTTCGTCGTGTAGTCGGGGACTACCTGTCCGACAGGACGGTAATCTACCCTGGTCAAAACGGAGAATGGAACCGGCGAGAGATGTCGTGCGGTGTTCCACAGGGTTCGGTTCTGGGGCCGCCCCTGTGGAACATCGGTTACGACTGGGTGCTGCGTGCCGACCTCCCTGACGGCGTCAGCGTCGTCTGCTACGCGGACGATACGCTGGTGCTGGCACGGGGGGAATCGCACGAGGCGGCGGCCGCGAATATGACACGCGGGGTTGCGATAGTCGTTGAGAGGATCCGGCAGCTCGGTCTCGAGGTGGCACTTCACAAGTCCGAGGCCATGTGCTTTCATGGGCGTGGGAATGTGTCACCGTCGGGATCCCAGCTAACGGTGGGAGGGGTTCCCATCGGCGTCGAGTGTACTATAAAGTACCTCGGACTCGTCCTTGACAGCCGGTGGAACTTCGTGGAGCACTTCCGACGTTTGGCTCCCAGACTGGAGCGGGCTGCGGCTGCCTTTAGGTGGCTCTTGCCCAATCTGGGGGGGCCAAACGCCTCCTGCCGTAGGCTGTATGCGGGAATCGTGCGGTCCATGGCCCTTTACGGGGCCCCGGTGTGGGCACGTGCCGTGAGGAAGCGGGCCGTCCACTACCTGAACGCGCCCCAAAAGGTCATGGCCGTAAGGCTAGTCCGCGGGTACCGCACGATCTCCCGCGAGGCGGCGAATCTCCTTGCCGGATTGCCGCCGTGGGATCTGGAGGCGATAGTCCTCGCGCGCCTACACGAGTGGCGCGCGGAGGCGCTACACCGGGGGGCCACTCTGCTGCCGCGGCACATTGCTGCGCGGCGGACAGACCTCCGGTGCGATCTCATGGCGGTATGGAGACAGCGACTGTCGCAACCCCGTGCAGGGCACGCCACGATAGTGGCGGTAAGTCCCCTCTTTGAGGAGTGGCTAGAGAGGAGCCACGGCGCCCTCACCTTCCGTCTGACGCAGGTCCTCACCGGACACGGATGTTTCGGGAGGTACCTGCACCGAATTAGGCGGGAGGAAACGCCCGGATGCTTCCACTGCGAGGATCGACCGGAGGACACGGTGGAGCACACTGTGGAGGTGTGCCCTGCTTGGGCGGAGCCCCGCCGTGTTCTCGTAGCGGCGATCGGCGGCGGCAACCTCTCGCGTCCGGCCCTGGTGCAAGCCATGGTCCGGGGCGAGGAGGAATGGGACGCCGTCGCCTCCTTCTGCGAAGCAGTGATGCTAGCGAAGGAGGAGGCGGAACGAGAGAGGGAGCGATCCTCTCAACGTCCCAGCCGCCGCGGAAGGCGCGGAAGGCGCTCCGGGCGTCGGGGGCCACGTGATGGCTTCCGGCCACCGTAGACGCGGGCCTGTGGACGGTGAGTAATGGGCTAGCTCGCCGTCCGGCCGTCGTCATGACGGCAACAGACCGTGTCGGCGGCGCGTTCGTGTTCCACGCGCGCCTCAAAGAGATGTCAGCAAGGAGGGGCCCGCAAGGGCCGACGCCCGTCGGGGCCGCGGTATTATGTACTAGATTACGTGGCCTCGGCGCAAGGGCAAAGAAGGAACATGGGTTCGGTTTTTAGTCAGTAGAAGTCTGACACTCCCCTTCGCTCTGCCCAAGAGCGGGGGGGGTCATTCGATGATTTTCCACCCACCAAAAAAAAAAAAAAAAAAAAAAAAGGGGTATCATGTTACCCGGTGCTAACCGGGTTGTCCAATGTGCAGGTCAAAAAGGCAGCGGTTCCATGTAAAATACCAGTTTTCTGGTGCATCTAGTTAGACTGGAAGCCGACTCCAACATAGTTGGACTTATCTAAGGGGATAAAGCGCTGAATAACCATGCCTGGATGGAGTTCAAAGTAGTAAAATTTCAACATTTGAGCTCCACGAAGCTCAATATTATGTTTGTCGACGAACTCAGTTTATTAATTATGTAATGCAGAAAAGTTATTAGAGTCAAGAGGGACTTGATTTTTTTTTGTTGAGGCCAAATTTTCTCATTGAATTGATAATGGAAGCATGTAAATAAGTCTGTGAATAGACAACGAATGGCGAAACCACGAAATGGGTGGATGCGCGAGCGAAGCGAGCGCGAATTTTTTTTGTTTTGTTTTATATAATAGGGGGGGGGGGGGGGGATGAAACCTAGCCTGAATTATTATTACTTGCATTACAAAGATTATATTATTTGCTATGTACCTAGTTTGTTCACAGAGTTTAGGTACTGATTTTGTTTAACATAATAAAAGTGAACTATTTTGTATAACTCTAAACTTACCCTAAGTATAAGAGGCTATTTACAAAAATCAGGAGATGTTTTTCCTCATTTCTTAGGAATTAACAGAAATTCAAGTATAGTGCCAAACAGTTTCAAGTTTAGTACCTACCAAGATGCTGGTACGGAACCATCGGTGACGGATCCAACTCGCACTTGCATACATCTATTGTTTCATTACACACCCAAAGCTTAATTAATTTGCGTTAGAAATGAGTTTCAAGTTTTTTCAATCTCCCACCAAGACTTTTCCATACAAAATTCAACCCTGAATATCTTTTTCCACTTTATAAATGAGTGTTTTTGAAAAACCTATGAATGCATACATTATTATTTCCTTAAATGAATATTCTTACCATGTTTCAAGTAAATTGATTCACGCATATTGACTTTTCATACAAACTTTAAAACCATTCAGCTGCCGTTGTGGACGGATTTAGGAGTTGTAACCTAGCCAGTTTTATTTCTGTCATTACAAGGAATCTATTGATATATATCTTATTCATATCGAATCCCGAGTTTAAAATGTTAACATATCATTTGTTGAGTAGTATTACTAGTACACAATAGATATTGAATACCACTGTGGTATATATTTGTAATCTACTTAACAAGTTCTAGACGATGATTATATTTTTTACTAAAATTTCAATAAAAACAAATTAAAAGTTCGTTTCATTTCTAAACCATGGCCACCCTATTATGTTTTTTGAACTTTTCTATAGCCTATGTCACCCGGGATAACGCAAAGAATCTAATGATACCAAACACATCAAAATCGGTTCAGGCGTTTAGAAGTTATGGTGGAATAAAGAAACTTACAAACATACAAACATACATACATGAACGCTAAAAACATAACACTCTTTTTTTTGGGGCAGTCGTGTAAAAAGGTAACATCTTCTCCTTAAATTATAGTGACTGTAAAAAAAACCTTATGGAAGCTCTCCAAGCTATGTCGTATGAAGATACAGAGAAGTTATTACTTGTTTTAAAATAATATTAGTGTTTTGTTAAATTAGTTAACTAAGTTAAGATTAGTTTAACTTTAATTTTATACACTTATTTTCATACCACATTGTAAGTTTAATAATTATGATGTGATTATTTGTAAGATTAATGTTACCTCAAATCGCCTGAAACACAGGATCACCTAGTTCAGGCACAAATTCCGGGTGAACTTTATATAGATTTAAGGAAAATTGTATTTAACGATATACCTTATAATTATGAATAAAAATTTATTATTATTATATTATTAATAATTCTTTACAAAGAGAATCGTAGTCGAAATAGATTTTCTATATACTGCGCAAAAACAATAATTAGCATTAGTATTAAATCAGGCCTCTGTCCCATGTCCAGCAGTGGACGTCTTTTGGCTGAAATGATGAGTATTAAATTCGTTTAATATTTTGATCAGAATAATCAAATAAATAATAAAAAAATAAAAACGAAAACTTAAGCATTTAAATTAAAAAAAATGATTTAGAGTATTTTTAACAAATTACATTGTTCCAATTGTAATGATACGGTCTACGTAGAAGTAAGTACCCTGTTTCACAGAGTTCAATGCCGACAGCACTTATTTAAAATAAAAAAAAAATTGCAAAATGGACTGCTCTTCACCTCGACCACGCCTGGTAGAAAACGTTGGATGATATCTATGATATAAAGAGTGAGACAAGAAGATGCCTGTTCACTCTTGCTTTGATTAACTTACAGTGTTTTCAAGACTGGGACCCGTGTCGATAAAAGTAATTCTGATGTAGAAGTCATGTTTAACTCAGCGCCATTGACAAGACCATCTGTGGAATAAAAAATAAAATAAAATGAAGTAGTGCACTACTTCGAGGCTCTCAAAATATTACATTTTACCAGGCTGTAGGTATATTGAATTTAGACATAACGTGCCCTTTTTTTGGTCGGTGGAAAATCATCAAATAACCCCCCCCCCCCCCCCTCACTCTTAGGCAGAGCGGAAGGGAGTGTCAGACCTCTACTTACTAAAAACCAATCCATGTTCCTTCTTCGCCTTTGTGCCGAGGCCGCGTTATCCCTTTCGATAATCCGCAACCCCGACGGGCGTCGGCCCTTGCGGGCCCCTCTTTCGGAACCCGAACGCGCCGTCGACACGGTCTGTTGTCGTCATAAGACGACCGGACGGCGAGCTAGCCCATTACTCACCGTCCACAGCCTGCACCTACGGTGGCCGGAAGCCATCACGTGGCACCCGACGCCCGGAGCGCCTTCCGCGGCGGCTGGGACGAGAGGTACTCTCCCTCTCACGTTCCGCCACCTCCTTCGCTAGCATTACTGCTTCGCAGAAGGAGATGACGGCGTCCCATTCCTCCTCGCCCCGGACCATGGCTTGCACCAGGGTCGGACGCGAGAGGTCGCCGCCGCCGATCGCCGCTACGAGAACACGGCGGGGCTCCGCCCCAGCAAGGCACACGTCCACAGTGTGCTCCACCGTGTCCTCCGGTCGATCCTCGCAGTGGAAGCATCCGGGCGTTTCCTCCCGCCTGATTCGGTACAGGTACATCCCGAAACATCCGTGTCCGGTGAGGATCTGCATCAGACGGAAGGTGAGGGCGCCGTGGCTCCTCTCTAGCCACTCCTCAAAGAGGGGACTTACCGCCACTGACGTGGCCTGCCCTGCACTGGGTTGCGACAGTCGCTGTCACCATGCTGCCATGAGATCGCACCGGAGGCCTGTCCGCTGCGCAGCAATTTGCCGCGGCAACGGAGTGACCCCCGGTGTAGCACCTCCGGACATAACGTGCCCTTAAAGCGAAAATCAACTAAAGTCACTTATGGGCAAAAATGAGTTTTAGATACCGTTCAATTCAATTCATTTATTCATGTAACAATTCGCATTGTGTTTGAATGTTTTAGTACATAGGAGTTTAATACAGCTTATAAAAATAATAAATTATTGCATTTAACATAAAAATTAATATTAATCAAATTACAATAAAAATAAAATCAGTCAATCACATGTGATAATTATTATGTCAGTAGAAAGTAAATAGTCAAGATGATTGTTAGAATCGTTAGAATCTTCTTTTCAAGATTTACATACTGGTAAAACCGTTTTCCTAGATTCCGCTCCATTCTGGATTTAGCTTTTAGCTAATGTAACACAGGAGATTATTTAAATAAATAAACATAACCCAATGAGTATCGGTTAAAGCAATGTTTTTGCACTGCAAGCAATGTTTTTCGCCGGTAAAAACATTTAATCGTCGTTTAAGTGGTTTTGGCATGATTCAAGTTAGATGAACAATAAAAAATTGACAACAGACTAAAGAGATTTAACATTTCTACTTAGTTTTAGCAATTACCTATTGGGTTAACATATAAATTTTGTTTAATTAAATTAATATTAAAAAAACTGCTGTACAAACTCATTTCTTCAAAAGACAAGAAAATATTGCGGCTACAGGAAAAACCACTAATCTGCAGCACTTATCAAGCCAATCCTTACTTTTTCCTACATGTTGTAAGAATTAAGCTATTTTCGCTTCAACCCGAATACTGAATACAAAAAGAAATCAAAAATACACGTACTCTCCTCATTATCAGGTGTTTTAATAGAAATTTTACGATTCGAACCTTTAAACACGATTTTCTCGAAACTTTGTGCATTTACTATTAATATCATAAACGGGATATTTACCATGTTTGATTGTTTGTTTGTTGTTTGTAACAATCAAACATGGTAAATATCCCGTTTATGATATTAATAGTAGTGTCAGTGACCATGTCAGTTTAAAAACTTTGTGCATTTAGTTGGTTTTTGCTTTAAGGGCACGATAAATACTTTTTTATCCCAGTCATTTTTTAACTGATTTAAAAAAATCTATTTTCGTATGAAAGGATATGCTTCCCAATTGCTCCCATAAAAATATCATCAAAATCGATTCATTTTTTTAATTTTTCCAATTCAAATTCAAATTAATGTAATGTTTGTCACAGGTGAAATTAGGTCTTATAATTACGATTATTGGATCGCTGCAACATACCTTTAAGGTGTACAATTTTACTCTTTCATTTATGACAGAAAGAATTAATAAGAACAAATCTAAAATGAAGCTACTTATTTGCTGACCGTACACACGATGCTTAACAAGTATTAACTTACTTAAACCCCCTGCAAATATTTCAGTGGTCCCGATGATAATGTGAGTCGTATTTGGCGGTAACTCTTTTATAATGCAGCGGTATGTTATTAAACTTGAATCCTTTTGGTTAATCGGGTTGCATTCTCCAAAATCCGGTGCTGTAACCTAAAAGTAGATAAAAAGTAAGCGTAACATAACACTATGATTAACAGACTGCCTCCGTGGTTGAGTGGTTTAGGCGTGTGCCTAGCGATCCGGTGGTCTTGGTTTTGATTCCCACGAAAAACATGTTGTGTAAAGTGGTTTCCAGTTTGGCTAGGACATTGCAGGTTTGAATCACCTGATTGTCTGATAAAAAGATGATTCCGTGCTTCGGAAGGCACGTATAAGATAACAAAGAACCAACAGAAATAACACGAATCGATAAAAAAATTAAGTAGTTACATGCTTTAAAAGTTTTTGGTGGGGGCATTTTCTTTCCTTGTCGTGCGAAATGGTCTTTTGTACTAGATAACTATGGCAGTATGAAATAATAATGACGTCACATTTCTGTAGCGCTGTTTTTGTCTAGCACGTCATTTAGAATCAGTTAAAATAAACCATTTTTTGATCGATTTTATTACTTTTTTACACGTGATATTTCTGTTAGTTCTTTGAAATAACATAACATTTTTTAACAGTAGTCAAATAGCCAATTTTTCTGGATATTGTTAAGATTAAAAAAAGCTACTTACGTCAAAAGATGTAATGTATTGACGAGTGAGCGTCTTCTGCATAGAAACAGTGAAGTTCACCTGTTTCCATGTTATAGTGCCGTTGTTTCTTATCTGAATTTAAAACAAAGAAAGTGTAATTAACATAGCATCATCATCTGCCTAACATTTTCCCAACTATGTTGGGGTTGGCTTCCAGTCTAACCGGGTGCAGCTGAATACCAGTATTTTACATGAAGCGACTGCCTATTTGACCTCCACAACCCAGTTAATACTAGGTAATACGATACCCTTTGGTAAGACTGGATGTCAGAATTTCAGGTCACTGACTACCTGTAACGACTGCCAAAGATCTTTATATATGGCAGCCGGTACCAACAGCTTAACGTGCTTTCCGAGGCACAGAGGAAACTCGGTATGTCGGGCGGTCACCCATCCACAGACCGACCTAGGCAAGCACAGCTTTACCTAAAGATCGACCCGAGTGGCAGTTCTTATTAAGCCACGAGCTCCTTCCAGGCTAAAAGAATGCTGCATACCAATATGAGACACTACACATGGAGCGACATGGAGCGACTATCACTGTCTTAACGACTGTCAAGGACCTAAAAATAGTAGTAGGAAGAAAGAGGTTTGAACTTTTTTGTAGGGGAGCTGGCATATCGACCCACCACCATTTTGTTTTTTTTTTTTGAAATCACGGCCCTCGATGAAATTGGTCTGTGCAGGTGATTGGCCGATCTTTACCTTCAAATATCTCGGTAATGTGACAATTTGGGGTACCGTGTTACTGACATATTTTGTTCGTCTAAATGTCATCTATCCATACATACTACTTTCATCATGGGCCGCGATTTCGAAATAAAACCAAAATTGCACAGGTAGTTAAGCCACATCGGTTCTATGCCCTTTCACGAGGGAAACTCGGCATGTAATAGATCACCCATCTACGGATCGACCCCAGTAAGCACTACATAACCCCTTTTTTTTTTTTTTTTGGTGCAGTGGAATATCATCAAATGACCCCCCCGCTCTCGCTCGCTGGGCAGAGCGAAGGGGAGTGTCAGACTTCTACTGACTAAAAACCGAACCCATGTTCCTTCTTTGCCCTTGCGCCGAGGCCACGTCATCTAGTACAAAAATCCGCGGCTCCGACGGGACTGCATAACCCCTTAAACACCTTTATCGAAGCCGAGATCCACTTTTTCTTTCCGTCATTGTGTTTTTTTTTTGTTCTGGACCATAACTAGAACGTTTTACTTGCAGAGATATTCAGGGTCAAAGGTTCAAGTTTTTCATGCGTACTTATAAAGGGTACTCGACACTGCACCTGTTTGAGTAGGTACTGGGGATCTAAAATGGTCAATTTAGCAGGTCATAATATAAATTGCGTTAAAAATCGTTAAAATTGATCTTTCATAATCTACCCTAACCTAACTTATTGTAACCGATAACTTAATGTAAGGTATGTACTATTTCCTGTCGGGGCTGTGGAATATCAAAAGGGTAACACGGCTCCGACACAAGGGCGAAGAAGGAACATGGGTTGTTTGGTTTTTAGTCAGTAGAAGTCTGACAATCCCCTTCGCTCTGCCCAAGAGCGGGGGGGGGGGTAATTCGATGATTTTCCACCCACCAAAAAAGAAAAAAAGGTACGACACAGGGAATCCTAGTGTGATTTTCAGGAATCAACGAAATGATTGTAATTTTTATAAGTAACTGTGTCGTGTGTGTAGTGGCCGTCTAATGGCTGATGATGATGATGATGAATTTAGTAACTGTCTGTGATAATTTTTCGCTTTTTAAAACAATTTAAGTTATGGTCTGAAAGAGTGACTATTTTAAACACCCTGAACCCTTAAAAGGGGGAAGTATTAGATATTTACGAGTACAAGTTTATAACTTACCGGGAATTCGTGGTGGTCATAAACAGTAGCTTTGTCCAAAATCTGTTTATCCGTGATATTGAGCTTGTGACGGTCCCTGAAAGGATTCATGATATCTTTAAGTTATGTTTAAAGTGTTGTTTATGCAGTGATAGTCTAGCGGTATGACTGCTAAGTCATAGAAAGAAAACACATTTAATCAGCACAGGCCATACAATAAAATTACCAAAAAAAAAAACTAAATTGAAAAACTAAAAATACAAAAGAGTGCGTGCATTTCACGGCTGCGCCGAATAGGACCAGTTCAGCAAATTGCCGAGCAGCTAGTGCCCTGAGTAATTTTTCGCGAAGGCATGTAAAGCCAAGTCAGAGATCCATGGGCGACATAAAGACTCTGACACCAGAGGTCCACACTTTTATTCTAATGTCGGTGGGTAAAATAACGCTAGTGTTTTACGATAGTACTCAGAGATATTTAATGATTACTTTCACTTAGTAATAGGTAATCGCTAAACGTCTCTGAATGCGGCAATTAGTGTATATTTCCAAAAAAAAAAAAATCTCTTTGACACTCACCCATCATTGAAAACGCCTTCAGAATCTAAATCGAAGGGTACGCTTAGATTCATCTTCTGCTTAACGGTCTCCTGGTTACAGTTTTCATACAGATACACTTCGACTAGAAGAGCTTCGTGTTCGTTCGTTGGTTTTGTCATATCCAGCTGAAGGTTTATGTCGTACTGTAAGGAAAACATATTTTGGACTTGTGTGCCTGGCCTATATCCACGTTAAATCGGATTGGCAAAATCTCAATTCAAAAAATAAATAAATGTATAAATATTTAAAAAAAAATGGTTACTTTTAGACTACGTAACTGTTCATAATTTAAAACAAAAAATAAAACATATAAATCTAGTCTAGGGCAAGAGAATGATGATTATGATGATATTTTAAATCCTTTTTCCAAAAATAAAGTAGCCTAAGTAACTCATTATGTTATCAGCTATCTGCAGTAAAGACTCGTCAAAATCGATCTAGCAAAACGGCAGATGGTCAGGAACAAATTTATAGACAGACAGACAACATAAAAAATAGTTTTTGGATTAGTCGTACCGTTTATTCTTTCATATGCATTTAGTAAAAACCTGTTATTTCTAAATGACAAACTTACTGTGGTCACAGGCGATAGATTGGTCAAATAAAATTAATTATTTACTTTTGTATACCTACACCTAGAAAGGAGGTGACTGCTGAGATGACGAGAAAAAGGGAAATATGGAAGACTAGCTTTTGTCAGCGGCTTCGCCCGCGTGAAAATGACAATTTTCCATACAAACTTTCATCCCCTATTTAACTGCCTTAGGGGTTTAATTTCGAAAAATCCTTCCTTGTTCCTTGTCTACATTATAAAGGGAACATCTGTGCAAAATTTCAGCTTTCTAGGTCCAAGGGTTTGGGCTGGGCGTTGATGAGTCAGACAGTCAGTCAGTCAGGACTTCTCTTTTTATTTATATAGAAGAAGACGTGTTTCGCCGACCCCAAATTAATTGGAATAAGGGCAGGAGAATGATGATACACCAATCTATCAACCAAAGTAACCAGTGTAGTTCAAAAGATTGCTTTTCATAGCTAGAATTATTAGTATACCCATCAGTGAGTAATTTTGGGTCGAAATGATGGTGCTAATAAATAGTACATTGTTCACCGAGAGGAGAAAGTGACCGATTACCTGATCGGGAATCGCACTTTCTCTCGAGTGATACATAGTGCTTTATACTACACCTACGAGGAAAATAAAAAACTAAATCTTTACTAATTGAAATTTATATTGAAAATTGTTGCAGTTAGTGAATCAGAGCGAGAGAAAAAAATGTATGAAAATCCTCCCGCTCAGATGCGTTTTCTCCCCGCATATTTGTTCGATATGCAATGACGTACTTTCTACCGTAAATTTGATAAAGTATCAAAGTACTTTCCAAGCAGGTGTAGTATAAAAGTTATGACTTACATCCGTAGCCCTCTTCAGTGGTTTCGGCAAGTCGCACGTGTACCCATCTTGATCACCATGACAACCGACTCTAGTCAGCGGAGCACCAGTCACTTTCAGCCAAACGCATGATGAGTAAGACGCGTTGCCTATGTTGGTTACTTTTATCTTCACCGTCTCGTTGGCAGAGGATCCCAGAGCGTATCTTTCACTGTAATCCAAAATTTGTGGTATTTTAAGGACCTACAAAATACTTACCTTTGTATTAGGTACCGTTGTTTTCGACTAAGAGAATACATATTGCACAAACATTATTTCATCATCATCATAATCAGCCTATAATGTTCCCACTGCAGGGACTCAGGCCTCCTCTCCAGGAGAGGGATGGGCTATAATCCACCACGCGGGCATAGTGTTGATTGGCGGATGTCACATGAATTATTTGGTTCTAAGACATGCCGGTTTCCTCACGATGTTTTCCTTCACCGTTTTGAGAGCAGTATCAAACATTATTTACTACGGCACAAATAAGAATTATCACTTAAAAAAATAGGTAAAAAAACTTTTTAAGTTAAACGGTTTTATGTTAAACATACATTGCAATGTTTAAGATAAATGTACTAAAAACCAAAAAATTATAAAATAGGTACAGTCGTGGGAAAAAACCGTGGGGCACGTCAATTGTAATTTCCGCAGCACGACAGTTCCGAATTGACGTGCCCCACGGTTTTTTCCCACGACTGTACCTATTTTATTATTTTTTGGTTTTTAGTACATTTATCTTAAACATTGCAATGTATGTTTAACATAAAACCGTTTAACTTAAAAAGTTTTTTTACCTATTTTTATTTTCTAGTTTTTAGCCGCCATCTTGGATTTTAATTTTATATAGTATATTGTATTCTGCTTGTTGAGCCCTTTCATTTGATACCCATATTGATGGGATTAATAAAACATAAATTATCCGCCATTTTGTAGCGGCGGCCATCTTGAATTTATAATGATAATGAATAAACATAATTGTATTGTCACCAAAATCCAAAGTGTATACAAAATTTCAGATTAATCGGTTGACAGGAAGAGGGTGAAATTTGAATTACTAAATTTGATCCAAGAATAAAACAAACGGGGTGAGCTAAATAAAACCGTTTAATAAAAAACATGAGCTGCAAATATTTTCGATGACATTCGCGATTTTAGAGAAATTGTAATTAGATTTTCCATTTCACTCTTCCGGACTTGAATGAGACAAACAAAAGACCTGCCCAGTGTCCTGGCCTCTATGGTCTCTTCAGACAAAAGGGGATGCTCTCCTTTTTTTTTTCAAAATCGCGGCGCTCGATGAAAGGTATGTATGAGTAGAGGACCTTCAAATAATAATATCGATAACATGTTACATAACATTTTCTGTTCGTGTAGGTGTCTTCTACCCATAGGTACATAAGATTTTATCGCGTGCCGTGATTTCTAGGAAAAATCTAAATGGTGGTGGGCAAGCTTCTATTTAAAAAAGTTCAAACACCTTTGAGTGATTGAGATGAAGACGAAATGGTCCTTGAACGACTCTCAGCAATCAATGTAACTTTCTTAGAATTAAAATATAAGTCATGCGCATATTATAGTTGTATCCTGATTAATTTGAGTATCCACTCACCTGCCA
This sequence comes from Diarsia mendica, assembly GCA_949316265.1. Taxonomy (NCBI): domain Eukaryota; kingdom Metazoa; phylum Arthropoda; class Insecta; order Lepidoptera; family Noctuidae; genus Diarsia; species Diarsia mendica. The sequence goes on from OX438897.1 coordinate 21,025,851, forward strand.
GACCAAGTTATATTCATGGAGAGGTCAGGATTGCAATCATTACCCTTACAATGCCGAGGTACTTCAATGCGTGCATCCATAATGCTATAGGGACTTGTCTCAACCCACGAATTGTTAAAATCTGTGGAATAAACAAAGAATTAATTCTCTATTTTTCTTTTTCTAGGAGGAGTTCGTTGCTAAATAATACAACCACTGGAATCAATCTTCAGGATATTATTATTTCAGCCGAAAGACGTCCACTGCTGAACACAGGCCTCCCTTAGTGTCGCCACATTGACCGGCCCCGTGCGTCTCACATCCAGCGAATCCCCGCAACCTTCACCAGGTCATCGGTCCACCTAATGGGAGGCCTTCCAACGCAACGTCTTTCGGTTCGCGGTCGTCACTCCAGATCTTCAGGATATGCCTCTGTGCCTCAGAAAGCACGTTAGGCCGTTGCTCCCAACTGCCATTTGTAGAGCTTTGCTAGTGTTTACAGGTAGTCAGGGGCAAATGGCCAGTTTGAAAACTGTGACACCAGGTAAGGCACTCATCATCATCACCATCATCAGCCTATAATGTTCCCACTGCAGGGACTCAGGCCTCCTCTCTAGCAGAGGTATGAGTCTTTGATTTTTTTGGTTCTAAGACATGCGGGTTTTCGCAAGATGTTTTCCTTCACCGTTTTGAGAGCAGCGGTGATGAAATAAATTACACAAAGTAATGCGCCTGCCTGGGTTCGACACCACTGGACCGCCGCTGGTAAGGCACTAATAAAGAAAGAAGATTGGCCTGAAAGTCTGACAACCAGTATTACCGAGTGGTATTGGATTGGGAGGTCGGAAAATGTAGTCTTAAAATCGTCTGTTTCTCCGAAGTGTTTGTTTGGGTGATCACCTACCAAGGACCAACATCGGCAAGCGCGGCTCACACAGAAGATCAACCCAAGCAGCTGTTATTATTTCGCCTTAAGCTCCTCAAGATAACGTATTATAAACTTTATTTAATTACCTTTCTGATTTGGGTTAGCAAGATAATAATTTTGCAGTACCGCTTTAGATATAAATGTGTAATCGGCTGGCTCCACGTCGGTCTGTAAAAAAAGGAGGCTGTGTATTCTTCTCATCTTAATGTATATCCAGAAATATGGCATATCCAGAAATTGAAAACGCAAGGTATGTCACAGTGAGTGCATGTTTACGTACAGACGGGGCGTCACGCGGCGCTTGCTGCGTTTTTAATTCAAACACAATACATGGTGATGTATGAAAAAGTTAACGATTTCAAACGTAGATTTTACGAGAAGCGATTTTTCGCTCGTTAGTTTAAAATGAGGCGTTTATTGCGGTGGACCCGTCTCTCAGTAAATTAATAAAAAAGCACGAGACGAGCCTTTTGCACGCGCCGCGCGACGCCCCGCGTCTCCGTAAACGGGCCCTGAAGGAGGGAACGGCCGACGCCTCCAGGGCTGCGGGTTGTTCGAAAGAGGACCCGAAGCGTAAAGTACTAAAAAGGAACATGGGTGGTTTTTAGTCAGTAGAAGTCTAAAACTCCCTTCCGCTCCACCTAGAAATGAGAAAAGAATCAAACTCAAACTCAAACTCAAATATTTTATTTCAATTAAGCCATTACAGGCACTTTTGAATGTCAGAAGGACGGAAGAAGAACGAAACTACGAGTGCAATACGTCATTCCGAAAGTCACCACGCCGAACCACACGCCACCGAATGCCCGCAACAACGAACACTGCGAGCACAAAAGCACGCAGCGACGCAAACCGCAACAACGAATGCTCGAGACCCCGAATCACGGAACAACGAATGCACGCCGCAACGTGCAACCGCCGCCCCGCGACCCCAAGCCCCGCACACCCGCCGCCACGGCACACGCCGCCGCGCGAATTTATATCTACCCACCAAAAAAAGTATGCCAACGAGCGATGAAGCGCAGTACACTAGGTGTAAATAACGCATCGTATTCGAATCACATTAAGGTTGATGTTCCAGGGTAGCCCGCTGTCAAGAATGAGTATTTCATCAAAAGGTCATTATTGAGAGTTACATGAACTTGGAGGGTTGTAATGATGATTTTGATGATTATAATTCTGTAACTGCATACGTCTTACACCCGCAAATCATATTTTCACTAACATACAACCTAGCACTGACCTGCAAATCGCTAAAAACGTAAGAAACGCTAAAAACGTAAGAAACGCTAAAAACGTAAGAAAATTTGAATTTCGCGGGCTACCCTGGAACATCAATCTTAATGCGCTCCAAAACAAAAATAGCTGACGTGACTCAAACGGCTGCCCAACTCAAGAGAGACTGGGCAGGGTGTGTCTGCCTCATGCCAGACAATCTCTGGGGCCCAGACACTGTGAGGTGGTGTCCTGGCACGCTACAAAGGTTATGGTGGGAGGAACTAGACAGGGTCCTTTGAAACTGGCCGAAGGATGCACGGGTTCGTGAGAAATGGTAGGTGGAAGGAGGCTTTTACCTAGAACTGGGACAGAGCAGGTTCAAACATAATAATAATAAGGATTACATACTGTTAAATTAAAAAAAATGTTAATGACGTTGGAAATTTGAAATGGCGTTTATGGGTAATGGATTGTAAACTATCACAGCTGAACTAAGCTAAAATCAAAAAAACACGTTTGGAAAGTTCTTTTTCCAGAGGGCAAAAAAGTGCAGAAGCTCATTAACTTTTGCTTCAAAAAAATTTAGGAAAAGTAAAAGGCTTACAGAGCTATAGAGTATAGACAATGATGTATAAATAGATGATAGATGTATGTTTAGTATAGTGATGATGATGCTATCTAGCCGATTTCGGCCACAGCGACTGCATTCGCTGACTTTCCAAAGATTGTCAAGAGCTTTGTTCTGCTGCTCTCTCGTGTGCTCTTAAGTGGATAGCATATCCAACTTTGGTCGAAAAGATACGAGCACAAAGCGGACATGTCAGAACACCATTAATGATATTATAGGGTACAGCTTTAGGTTGCCTAGCTTTAAGGTCATCGCGCTTTTGATCCAATTGTGACCTCCTTTTTTCTTCAAATGTGTTAACTTGCTGATGCACACGACGTCTCCACTCGGGCCGATTTTGTGCCTGCTTTTCCCACACTAAAGGGTCAATTTCGCATCTTTTAAAGTGTCTATTCTGAACATCCTTGAAATGTAAAAACTGACCACCACGTTTCCGTTTTCCTTCCTGGAGTTCAGAATAGAAGATGCGCTTCGCCAGTCTCTCGTCGCGCATTCTGGAGATATGCCCACACCACCTTAGCTGGCGCCTCATCAAGTAGGCCTCCACGCCAAACCTTAGCCTGCCTTAAGACCTTTGTATTTCTAATACAGTCCGACCATCTGATGTTCATGATGTTTCGGAGGCATTTAATATGGAATTTGTCCAAGGTCCGTATATGTCGGCGATAGAGACACCACGCTTCCGACGAGTAAAGAAGATTTGTGAGAACGATTGCCATGTACACAGATATCTTGGTACTCAGTTTCAGACCATGCGACCTGAAAACTTTAGACCGCAATTTGCCAAAAGCTGCTGCTGCAGCACATATTCTTTGATTAACCTCTGCGTCGAGATCCCCTTTGCAAGTAATTATGCTGCCTAAATACTTAAAGCTTTCTACTTGCTTCAGTTTGCAAGTGCCAATTAGGATATCAGGAACTAGCAGCTGTTCGTCTACGTTCATAGCCATAACTTCGGTTTTCTTGACGTTTAGTGAAAGACCAAACTTACAACAAACATCATTGAGGCCACTTAACAACGCCTGCAAACTGTCGCAAGTATCCGCAACAAAACACAGGTCATCAGCGTACATACATAATCTCGGTTGTCGTTGTAAAAAAGACTTTTGTGCGGGCTTTAAGTCTGGCAAGGTTGAATAGATTTCCATCGGTTCGAAAACGAATCCGAATACCTTCTGAGATACGTTCCAGGGTTTCTCGAATGACGACGGCAAAATACAGAGCAAAGAGTGTTGGTGCAAGAACACACCCCTGCTTCACGCCACAGGTAACATTAAAAAAAGTCTGATTGCTCGCCGTTTACCGCGACGCAACAGGACATGTCGTCATGCAGAAGTCGTATCATCCTCACAAATTTTTCAGAGCATCCTAGTTTTATTAACAGAGCCCACAGGGCTTCCCGAGGAACACTGTCGAATGCCTATTCAAGATCGACAAAGCAGAGGTATATGGGTTGACCTTGTTCTTTGCTTTTCTCTTGAAGCTGGCGAACAGAGAATATAGCTTCACAGGTTCCTCTCTCAGGACGAAAGCCAAATTGGGTTTCTGGTAGGATGGTTTCTGTTAATGGAATGAGACGGTTGAGAAGGATTTTAGCAAATACTTTTCTATAGTATCATATGCCCATATCGAATTTAGAATTTTGCGAGATATTTCTTGACATCGATGTCACTTAAGTTCCTAAATTAATTCTACGACTTTTTGATACCTTTCAAAGAGGCTTGCAATAAAAGTAATGTATCGGAAAACAATTGACTAAGACGATCGTTATGAAAATTCGATATAAAACCGAGAATTAATAAGAAAAAGTGGGTCTTACAAACCGCTTAACATTAGACGATAAGCATAAAATTATATTATAGTTTACTCTCCAAATAATTGAATTGGTTTTGTTACGTTTTTTCAAATGTTTTGACGATCACACAACAATCACCATGATTACAGTATGATTATTTTGTTTGAACGTCAATATACTATTTACAGTCAGTCGCCAGCATTATCTAACCCCTCTTATCACACCACTTGCCCTGGTCTTCTTTATAAGAGGGGTCATTTAATGCTGAGCACTGCCTTACGTTCAAAATAGACATTTGAAATAACAATAATTCGCATACAAGAGGAGGTTGGTAGAGGTCTTGATCGAGTTCAAGGTGCTGTTCGGGCTGCCACGCCACTGCATCGGTTCAGCTATGTTTACGGTGAAAAGCGTGGATTGGTTTCATGCCATTATGCGGAAGCGTTGTGCGACTCTCAGGAAGCGCATGCGGGCCAGCTCGAACAGCCTTCTAAGCGTGTTTGTGGGCCACTGAGACTCACCGTTATGGCGGTACTGGATGCGACTATACACTTCGAGTGGTCGCGTACAGGGCTTGCCATAAACTAAGCATTCCTGTGCGGTGCCACTTTTATTTTATTTTTCTGGTTTTTTTGTTGTTGTAATATATGTACTAACAATAGTTTTATAAGGTTTTTGTGTTACTAACAGTATATGGACCACCTACGTTCACAATGAATGTTTTATTATTATTAAAAATGAAATGTCAGTCCCTACCAATCCGATGTACTACTAAAATAGTTTTGCAAGATGCAAGAGGATTATCGTAAAAATTGCTTAGACCAAAATTGAAGATGATATTTAGAGGAAAAATATCCTTTTTTCTACAAGTCACAACTACCGAGATAAAAAATAAATATTGTATGAATATTATGTATCTTGAGGCCCAGTGTCAAGTTACCTAATTTGTATTCAGTAAATTAAAATTATGAGAACAACTTACCATTTCCACAGTAACGTTACCGCAAATGTTTTTTCTGTCTCTCTGGCAAGTGAAACATGTGATATCAATGGTGATATTGGGCTGTAGAACGATAGCCGCTTGATTGATAATGCTGTTTTCAACAGTAATATCTGAAAGAAGAACATACATTATATTATTGGAATCAAATATAACAGCTCACAACTTAGGACCCAGTAATATTAATGACAATAATATCCGTGGTGCTAGGCAACTGGGCTTATCTCAGTTGTATACGTCCCTGTGTGCCTATTGGCCTTGTTCTGTTCTGTTTCCTGCTGATATGGAGGGAAGTGGAAATTACGTTTTTTCCTACTCCTCCGCTATTCTTTTCTGATTAATTTCGTTGCGGGATCCAAGACAGTTAAATCATTTCTCTGGGACTTCGTCGAGCTTCATTGTCTCGGCGCTTTTCTTGTGGTCGCCACTGTTGATTCTGGCTAACAGGAGTTACAGTGGTTTGGGAATAGTGTGGCGGGCTTGTCCCAATTAAAAAAAAAAATACATTATAAGATGAACAATGAAAAGAGAACTTGGTATGAAAAGCACGATTGAACGTTTTTTTTTTTGGAGGGTGGGAAATCATCAAATGACTCCTCCCGCTCTGCGCAGAGCAGTAGGGAGTGTCAGACTTTTACTGACTAAAAACCACCCATAGTACTTCAGCACGTAGCAGCTTTAGCAGTATCCTAAAGATCGCACGGCGCGGCGGCTTCAATTTCAAACCTCATTTTAGCGCCAAAAGATCAACGTAAACCACGATGTACGTACACCATATCGCGTGATGGATAAACAAATTATTCGACAACTTACTTCCAATTATATGTTTTGGTAATTCAAGAGGAAGCACCACTCGAGCGCACACTTCAACTGTGAAATATTTATCTTGTTCTCTTACTGGCTGTAAAGGAGACAAAAACAACAAATAAAAAAAAAACTCTACACCAAAACACCAGAGTTATGTAGACTCATTAAAATATAAGGTCCCATTAAAATAGGTGGACAAAATTTTAGGAATCATTCAGACCACCAAAATAAGGACAATGGTAAAAAAAGAAAATTAGAGAAACGCTTCAGATACCTAGAAGAAAATAAAACAGGTAGCGAAAATACACTAAAAGTGTTAGTTACCCAATATTTTACGTACAAAAAACTCACTTTAATCAGTGTTTTTTTTAATGGGATATGTTTGGTTAGACGTACTGAACGCTGTGTTAAAATTTGTCCACCTATTTAAATGTGACCTTATATAAAAGACGTGAATATCAAACGTAAAATAAAACATTTGAGACAACAATATCACGCTCGAGTCGGGTGTGTGTGAATGGGAAGACCAATAGGGCAGTTTAATCCTCTCACATAAAAGAAGGAATATTTTTAAGTGAAATTTCAGTGAGGTTACAAACATAAAAAAAAACAAATTGAGAACCTCGTCCTTACTTGAAGTTGGTTCAAAAGTAACGGTGGCTAACAGAGTGCTCGCTAAATGGACTTGCCCGAATGCCGTATCACTACATCACTATCACTACATAGTATAAAACAAAGTCGCTTTCTCTGTCCCTATGTCCCATTGTATCCTAAAATCTTTAAAACTACCCAACGAATTTTGATGCGGTTTTTGAAGTGAAAACTTCTTTAGCGGCGTTGAGCACTTTGGGAAATTGTTCTGTGATGGGTATAAAATCTTAAACTCGCGTCAGGATACGTGACCACGTGACCCTGATCGAAAATTCGTCAGGACACGTGACCACGTGACCCTGATCGAAAAAGCGTAAGACGGATGGAGAGTAGACAGCTATCCCCTCTCTACGGCGCGGCGAAAATGTATGCCTGGGCCTACTGTTTCGTTTAGGCAGCGCAGGGCGCTTAATAATAATAATAATTATTATTAATAATAATATAATTAATAATAATAATAATAAAATTATTAATAATAATAATATAATTAATAATAATAATAATAATTAATAATAATAATAATAATAATAAAATTATTAATAATAATATAATTAATAATAATAATTAATAATAATAATAATAAAATTATTAATAATAATAATATAATTAATAATAATAATAATAATTAATAATAATAATAATGATGACAGCTGTCAAAATTGAAACAGCTATATCTCGGAAACTATCGACCTTAGACTAGTTGTGTGTAGGGACAATTGATAGGTCTCAATGAGATCTACATTTCGGATGACAGCTGTCAAAATTGAAACGGCTATATCTCGGAAACTATCGACCTTAGACTAGTTGTGTGTAGGGACAAGTGATAGGTCTCAATGAGATCTACATTTCAGATGACAGCTGTCAAAATTGAAACGGCTATATCTCGGAAACTATCGACCTTAGACTAGTTGTGTGTAGGGACAAGTGATAGGTCTCAATGAGATCTACATTTCGGATGACAGCTGTCAAAATTGAAACAGCTATATCTCGGAAACTATCGACCTTAGACTAGTTGTGTGTAGGGACAAGTGATAGGTCTCAATGAGATCTACATTTCGGATGACAGCTGTCAAAATTGAAACGGCTATATCTCGGAAACTATCGACCTAAGACTAGTTGTGTGTAGGGACAAGTGATAGGTCTCAATGAGATCTACATTTCGGATGACAGCTGTCAAAATTGAAACGGCTATATCTCGGAAACTATCGACCTTAGACTAGTTGTGTGTAGGGACAAGTGATAGGTCTCAATGAGATCTACATTTCAGATGACAGCTGTCAAAATTGAAACGGCTATATCTCGGAAACTATCGACCTTAGACTAGTTGTGTGTAGGGACAAGTGATAGGTCTCAATGAGATCTACATTTCGGATGACAGCTGTCAAAATTGAAACAGCTATATCTCGGAAACTATCGACCTTAGACTAGTTGTGTGTAGGGACAAGTGATAGATCTCAATGAGATCTACATTTCGGATGACAGCTGTCAAAATTGAAACGGCTATATCTCGGAAACTATCGATCTTAGACTAGTCGTGTGGGAGTTGGACATTTTGACCCTGAACGTTAACGATGTCGACTGTACAGTCAATAAAATACAAAAATAATTTATTTTGAACTAGACTGTACAATGTTTTTATGATGCTTAATCGGAGGCATGGGAAAAAATATTCCCGCTCCTCCTACCAATCGGAGTTCCGATCGGAGGACAGGGAAAGACAAAATAAATGGGTTAGCATAGGTATGGCGGAATAATTGAATTTTTAAATAATGAATTTGGTTTAACTATGTCGAATGATCGCAATCTTAGCACAACGAAATACAAAACTACTATTGATGCGGTCTTTATTAGACATTTAAATAGGTTCGAATCAAAACTGTTCGTTTCTTACTTCAGCTACCATAAACCTATCGTATCAGTTTTAGAGATTGGCGATGATAGTTCTGGTAATGATGATGGTGAAAAAGTCGTTGAAATTATGGATGAAAGTTGATTTTTCGGAGAGATAAACTTTTTAATGTAAAATAATTGTAATAGTTTTAAAGTGTTAAATTTTTAATGTAATATAAATTGTCATGTTTGTGTACGATAGCGCAATAAATCAATATTGTATTCTACCACATAAATTATAGTACTTTTATACTGTTAAAGCAATTGGTGCAAAATTATTCCCTAACCATTCCAAAATATCAAACATGCTCAACGTTAATAATCAAGTTTTCACTTCTGCCGGCACTCCCGGAGTGCAACCCGTTTTTTTTAATAGATAGAGGGATTCAAGAGGAAGGTTTATATGTATAATAACATCCATTTGCACCCGTGCGAAGCCGGGGCGGGTCGCTAGTCTCTAATTAAACGGGAATGGTCTACCTGTCCAACAAGATGACTAGACAGCGTCACATTAATCTTCTGCACACATTTGAACAGCAGCACTGTACTGTCGACCGGGGAACTTGCCGCCAATTCTGTTGAACAATGTCTACGGTTATATCATCATCATACTGCCCTTATCCCATTATATTTGGGGTCAACACAATTTCATTTTTCATTCTTCTCTGATAGCATTCCTCACCACAATCCATTCATTCTTTGTTTGGCCTTCATCTCCCTCTCCATGCATCAATATATTTTATAGGTACCCATCACTTTTTTAGTCACATGCGTTTTGTCTACGTTAAATAACAGAAACTACGTATTATTGTCTCATCAGCCAATAAACGTCCACAGCTAAACTAGGTATCCCCAAGCGTCGCTATGTGGACCGGGAAAGCATTTTAACCATATTTTTTTTAATAGTAAAAAAAAATACTCTTTCAATGCGTCACTCAATCATAAATCATTTCAGCCATGGACAGAATGTTACTAGATAATTTTGCTGTCAAAATCTGTGTTTGAAAGTGATGTCAAATCACCGAGTAGTAACCTGCGAATCAAGTCACTGCGTGTGATCTTTCTAGCATTGTCCCCATGTTATTTGAGTTCAATGCGTCACTCAATCATAAATCATTTCAGCCATGGACAGAATGTTACTAGATAATTTTGCTGTCAAAATCTGTGTTTGAAAGTGATGTCAAATCACCGAGTAGTAACCTGCGAATCAAGTCACTGCGTGTGATCTTTCTAGCATTGTCCCCATGTTATTTGAGTTCGCCACCACACGCAAACTCAAACTCAAATATTTTATTTCAATTAAGCCATTACAGGCACTTTTGAATGTCAGAAGGACGGAAGGAGAACGAAACGTTCTACGAGTGCAATACGTCATTCCGAAAGTCACCACGCCGAACCACACGCCACCGAATGCCCGCAACAACGAACACTGCGAGCACGAGAGCACGCAGCGACGCAAACCGCAACAACGAATGCTCGAGACCCCGAATCACGGAACAATGAATGCACGCCGCAACGTGCAACGCTTTTTTCCATTTCCCTGTCAATCGTCATGCTATCATTTACTCCATTATCCTTCATATCATTTCTCATACGATCCATCCATCTTATCACCAAACCAAAGGGTCTTTCTCTCCTTCTCCAGCCATCAACATTTATATTCAATACTCTTTTAGTCACATGCGATTCGTCGCTCCTCATCATTTACCACAACTATTGATTCCCTTTTATTTCACTGCGTGTATACTTAACATAAAAGCAAAAGGCTTTTAGAAGGTTAGGCTCTTAAAAACAAAAAGTTCATTCATGTCTTCATTGAATTCTCACCATCACAAGCATTGTCGTCAACATCATTGACAAACTGGAGGCGAAAGCCAAGTGCCCTGTAGGACTCCTTATGTATCCTCTGCGTCAGCTTCAGATCCGACATCTGGATACTCTTGTAATCCTGGCTCTTCATCAGCGTATTTTGAACCTCGTAACCGGATACAATGTAAATAGCTCCTCTGCCATTTTTCTCATATGGTGCACTTACTACTAGCTCTGAAAAGTTAAAAAGCATTAAATTTTTTGGGTAAGCAAATTCCTTACATTTTTTTACACAAGACATAATCTTTTAAGCCGACTTCCCAAAAGGTTTCTCACTTCGACCGTAAAAAAATATTTTTTTATGTTTGTTCGCAGATAACTTCGTCGCCGTGAAGTTATCCGACGAATGAGCCGTTGATCATTCTTTTTTTGTTGGAAAGGAGATATCCCAAGGGTGGCACCACGCTAAGGATCAACCAGGATCTTATGATGACATTCCAGCGAAATCAAGGGCAATAAAATTCTTAAATAAAAAAGTTAAGATTGTATTATCTCAGGTTATCTAGGTCAGCTGATTATAGAAGATACTACTACTCAACGGTTATAAGTTGAAAGCAATAATAAGAGAATTATGATTAGGTTTCTTGGTTGAATATTAAATATTTGCAACCTAAGACCTTATGCTTAGCGGTCGCGCTTGCTACCACTAGATCAAAGAGGCAGTCAAGTAAATCTTACTAAAATATGAATATATAAATACTAATTATATGTTTTGTTGTCTTCCACTCAAACCTACTGAACGAATTAAAATAAGGTTTTCCTTTAGACATTGAACACCAACCTGGTTTGCCATCCCCGTCTATGTCCTTCGCAGCAATCGCTGTACCAAAGCGACCTAACTCAGCATTGCCGTAAATTGTACGAATCCGTTTTCGTTCAGTGAGGGTTCTCTGGGGAAAACAGGTTACAATAAGCTATGTTGTTGAACTTTTCCGGTTTTTTTTCTTGGGTGCGTTTATAAACTAGCTAAAACACGCTAGGTAAGAGGATCGAACCCGCAACACACAGCGCAGTAGCCAATCACTCAGCCACAGCGCCAATCTTGACATTAAAAAGAATACTATCAAACTCTATCAGAAAAAATCACCACAATTCAATCGCCTGTAATTCGCCAAAATTAAAGTCATTAAGTATTGTAAGTGTGTATTGCAATTGCGGCACTGTTATAATATTAGGTCTTTACCTATAAAATTGCCGATTTGTATGAGAATTTTAAAATATAAAAAATTTGGTATTTTTTTTTTATTTCAGCGAATCAAAGTACTGGCCCAAATGATTTATACAATTTTGCCATTTTGATGGCAGTTTGTTTATCCCTTTACTGTAGAAGTCTGCCGGACGGGAGGCGATGAAGTCAGCAAAAGCGTTTTGTACTGCCTCTCGGGTGTCGAATTTTTTACCACTTAAAAAAATGTCTAAATTTTGAAAAAAAGTAGAAATCTGTTGGGGCAAGGTCCGGTGAGTACGGTGGGTGACGGAGAGCTTCCAGCTGTAACTCTTGTAGCTTTGCGATGGTCTTTCGTGAAGTGTGAGCTCGCGCGTTGTCGTGGAGAAGCAATGGGGAAGAACGATTGACTAGTCTTGGTTATTGAATTGCGAGCTTCTCCATCATTGTTTGCAATTCTTTGCAATAGACATCTGCCGTCACTGTTGTGACATTCGGTAAGAAGCTGTGGTGTACACGTCCGGCACTGGTCCACCAGACAGTCACCATCATCTTATTTATTTATTTATTTAACAATTTATGTACACACAGAAGACATCACAGGAAATTAACATAAAATAATAATTGAGTACAAAGGTACTGCTTATTTCTTTAGAAATTTCTGCCAGCAGACCTGCTAAAGGAGAAATGATGAAGAAATGTAGACGATAGTGTGTGAGAATAGGATAAGAATAATGTGTATATGTGCCTTAACTAACTTAACCTAAAATAATAAAATACACATATAAATAAATAAATATAGATATAATATACTTAAATAAATACCTACATAATGCTAAGATACATAAACAAATAAAATACATGTGTATATAATGAATCATACTGGAGAGGAAAGATAGTGTTCTTTGACTCTTGTTTTAAATAGTGATATAGTCTTTAAGTCTCGGATGCTAGGCGGAAGTGAGTTCCACAACCTTACAGCATGGACAGAGAAGGAATATGAGTAATAGCTGGATTTATGAGGATGGGATTTGAGTAAGGTTCGAAGGTGCGATCTACAAGGTGCGTCAGAAGGACGGGCATAGGAGAAACGCTCACGCAGGTAAGAAGGATAGGACGGGTTGTGTAGAATCTTGAAGAGGAGACATAGGATCCTAGTGTTCCTGCGAAGGCGGATTGGGAGCCACTTGAGTTCTTTGCGAAGGTGAGAAACGTGGTCATATTTACGCAGACCAAAAATAAAGCGAATACTTAAATTTTGCAAGCGCTCAAGCTTATTTAATAGCTCCGCAGTAGCATCCAAGTAGCAGGCGTCGGCATAATCTATAATCGGCTGAATAAGTGTTTGAGTTAAGGCTATTTTAGTTTTCAACGGCAGCAGACTCTGAAGGCATTTCAGCGAATGAAGTGAAAAGTGAACTTTACGACTGACCTCGTTGACCTGAGCTCGCCACGACAGATTGGAATCGATGGTTACGCCCAGATCTTTAGCAGTATCTGTGTATTCAATGCGAACACCATCGAGGTACAGAGAGGTTTCAAGGATGCAACAACAGCCGCACCACGAACAAATCGGCTGCCTATAACCATGGCCTGAGATTTAGAAGGGTTAATTTGCAATCCAAATGACTTAGCCCAGGCGCTGATACAAGCCAGGTCATGGTTCATAGCAGCAATGGCGGAATCCGAATCAGCTACAGCAAAATGCCGGTAGAGCTGCAAGTCATCTGCATACAGGTGGAAATAGGAAGAAATTACACTGGTAACCATGTTAATGAAAATTGAAAAGAGAAGAGGAGAGAGAACGCTACCCTGAGGAACACCCTCAGTGAGGCTACACCAATCAGAGAAAGTGTCATCAAGGCGAACACACTGAGAGCGTCCCCGAAGATAAGAATTGAACCAGTCTAAAGCAGAAGAAGAGAAATTTAAAGATTTGAGGATACCAAGCAGAATGTCGAAATCCACTGAGTTGAAGGCACTACTGAAGTCAAGCAGTACAAGGACGGTAAGTGACTTACTCTCCATTGCCCAGCGGATATCGTCAGTCACTTTCAAAAGTGCAGTGACAGTACTATGACCCGAACGGAAACCAGATTGGAAAGGGGAAATTAAAGAGTTCGACGCTAAGAAAAATGTTAATTGTTTGTGAACTAAATGCTCAAAAACTTTGGAAAGAAAAGGGAGAATAGAAATAGGTCTAAAGTGGGATAGCGAGGATGGATTGTTAGTTTTAGGTAAGAGTATAATGTAAGCCTGCTTCCAAACTGAAGGAAAAGAGCTACAGGAAAATGACTGATTAAAGATGTAAGTAAGAACAGGAAGTAAAGAGGGAAGGATAAGTGTAACCATTCTTGAACACAACTTGTCGTTACCGACTGCAGAAGATGTAATCGCAAGTACAGATTTCTTAACGTCATCCTCAGAAACATCGTTAAGGATAAAAGGAGAACATTGTGGCAACGGCAATCTCGAAAGGCTATCTAGGGTCACAGCTTTGACAGACGAATCGAGAGAGAAGGGAAGGAAAGAGAAATGTTTATTGAGGTCGTTGAGGTTCACGTCTTTGCACTGGTTGGTAGGTGATTTGCCCACGCCTACAGACTTGAGGAATCATCTTCCTATGAGTAATCTTTTTTGTAGCGCACTGATTAGGTGATGTACCCGGGTCCACCCACTGAGACGAACGCTTACGGTTGTCGCACAGGATCCACTTTTCATCGCAGGTAACAATTTGATAAGAATTTCATCGTTTCTATGCCGATTCAGTAGTGCTATCCATGCTTCGACGCGTAAATCTCGCTGTTGGTCGCTTAGTTCGCGTGGCACGCACTTATCTAACTTTTTTATCTTTCCAATTTGACGCAAGTGCCTCAATGTTGTTTTGACACTAACTCCAAGGCCTGCAGTAAGCTCAGCCTTAGATTGAGTTGGATCCGCTTCCACTATCGCCTTCAATTCGTCGTTGTCGACAATGTTAACCGGCCAACCGCGAGGCTCGTTCTTCGACTCAAAATTTCCAGATTGATAACGATTGAACCATTAATGGACCGTGTTTATGCAAGCAGTGTTAAGCCCGTACACGTCGTTAATGTTTCGTGTTGTTTGCGCAGCAGTATTTCCACGTATGAACTGATATTCGAAAATTGTACGAATTTGTAGTTTATCCATGGCGCCAAAAACTACCAAAAAGTCACAAAAACAAAAAACTATCAAAAAACAAATGACTAAATTTGAAATTAAATTAACACGTCTTTCGAATAAAATTTACTTGAATTTCGAATTACGCGCCAATCCACAGATAATTAAATCTGAAAATGCCGGTTGTAGAATCTGCAATTACATAGGTAAAGACCTATTAACGTAAGTACAAACTAATAGAACAATATTATTTACATCTTACCTTATCACCACCTATATAAATATGTACGGCTCCACATTCAACGCAGTCGTCTTCAGAGTGCGCGGGCGCACCTACTAGCAGTTCGTCTAGTCCATCGAAGGTGAGGTCTGCGGCACTCAATGTAGCCCCATACATCGCACCCACAGCATTATTGCTTAGCAGGATAAATTTATTGTTATTGGCATCCGCTCCAGTTAGGGCCAACAAACTTAACTTACCCCCCCGATATGACAGGAATAATATCTGAAACATTATACTCTTTGGTAGAATACCCCTCATTTCACGTCTTTTATCCTACCAATGTTATAAACGTGAAAGTTTGTATATGTATGTGTGGATGGATGGATGGATGTTTGTTACTCTTTCACGCAAAAACTACTGAACGGAATTGGATAAAAATTGGTACACAAATAGTTCATATCGTGAATTAACACAATTTTATCTTCCCGTGGGATAATCTGCGAGTTGTAGCGGGCGAAGCCGCTGGCAACACCAAGTAGTTTCAGTCTATATTTAACATAGAGTGACTGCCGGTCTGCCCTCCAGAACCAAGCTAATACTGGGTAATGCGATACTCTTTGATAAGATTGGTTGACAGACCTTCAGGCTACTGACTACTTGTAACGACTGCCAAAGATCTATATAATGGCAGCCGAGAGTTCACCGGTCCAGTCAGTGCAAACATTTGTCATGTAGCTCGACTAAAATTCGTTAAAAACGATTTGAATATTATATGGGGGATTAGGGGGCGAGCCTATTGCCCAACTACCGGATGTCTGATTTTACAATGTTATAAATATTATAATGATTACTTACAAGTCCTTCCATATTTTTTTGTAGCACACTGAATGCGTACATTGTATTGGCACCGGAAAAGAATTTCCCAGCTGTGATGCCAAAACCTGCAACAAAATTGTCAAAATACAATCAATCGTTTAGCATTTACGTCAAATTCATGGAAGTACTCGTAACTACATCAATGAATATTTCGACTCGAATAAGTAATAAAATGAATATTGTAGAAAGACATAGCATTTAGGGCTCGTTTACGGAGACACGGGGCGTCGCGCGGCGCGACGAAGGCTCGTCTCGTGCTTTTTTATTCATATACCGAGAGGCGGGTCCACCGCAACGACCGCTGCATTTTAAACTAACGAGCAAAACCAGCTTCTCGTAAAATCGACGTTTGAAGTCGTTAACGTTTTCATACATCATCGCCATGTGTTTGAATTAAAAACATAAAACGCGCCGCGCGACGCCCCGCGTGTCCGTAAACGGGCCTTTGGTTCATGCGCCGTTCTTAAGGCGGGCGTAGGCATAAACGGAACTTATCGGGGCTGCGGGTTGTTCGAAAGAGATGACGCGGCCCCGACACAAAGGGCTAAGAAGGAACATGGGTGGTTTTTACCCGACTGCGGCGAAGCCCAAAAGGAGGGTTATTAGTCAGTAGAAGTCTGACACTCCCTACCACTCTACACTATTTCCCATCAACCAAATAAAAAACCAGCCAATTGCATGTCGGACCACGCACATTGTTGGGTTCCGTAGTTGCCTATAAAAATATGTGAACTTACTAAACATTTATAATTATTTACAGAACTAAAATTATAATAAAACTAGCTTTTGCCAGCGGCTTCGCCCGCGTGAAAATGACGATTTTCCATACAAACTTTCATCCTCTATTTAAATCCCTTAGGGGTTGAATTTCGAAAAATCCTTCCTTTTTCCTTGTCTACATTCTTGGGAACCTCTGTGCAAAATTTCAGCTTTCTAGGTCCAAGGGTTTGGGCTGGGCGTTGATGAGTCAGTCAGTCAGTCACGACTTCTCTCTTTATTTATATAGATATAGATAGATAAATATACAAGTATCAAAAAGAAAAGAATTAAAGGGCGTCAAAAAATTTGTCCACATTGCTGTCAAGAGGAAAAGTGCCCAAAGTGGCAAAGGCTGGCAGCATTCCCACGGATGACAATGCTGATTCTTTGGCCAAAGAACAGGCCAGCCTTCTAATCACGTGAAGAGTCGACCAACCGCTTGGTAATTTCTTTAAATAATTATTAGTTGAGCACTCGGACTCCTAGGCCCCAGTGTTTCAACCCAAAACGGCTTAAACACCTTTCATTTTTTTATTCCAATGCAATTAAAAAAAAAAACGTGTGGCACTCGGAGACTGCAGCGGTAAAGCTATTGCATAGCATTTTTATCAGTTATTTAATTTGACAACCTCAGTTGACAACCTTGTTATTTTCCGTAACCATAGCAACCTGGTTGAAATATTTTCGTTACGGAATTTCTGGATTCGCTCTCCACGCTCAAGGCCCGCGATACAAGCTATGCAATAGCTTAAAATAAATAAATTAGTCTAGTTTATCTTTACCTATATTCCAGTAACGCGTCAGGTAACGTAAATACTCTTTCTTATCGTTCAATGAGTTGACTTTTTTAGTGGGTTTTGACAGAGATAGATAATAAATGTCTCCACTTTTCTTGGTCGCCGTCTTTGTAACCAGTATCACGTCATTGTCCTCATCGATCAATGTTGACCATCCGGTTCCACCATTAAATCTGTCTGAAAATTAAATAATTGTTATACATGCAATCTTCTATTATCTATACATCGACGGGGAAGAGCCAACAACTCCTAACTTGCATTTTTTACGAAAACGACCTAGGAATGCAGTTCGATAGAGAATGAAATTGCGCGTCTACTGTTATAATTATGAATAAAAATTGTAATTCGCAAAATTGACGTAGCTAGGCACCAAAGAAACATCTCCTATGGTAAGGTCTAAAAGGTATTTAAAAACGTTTTTTTCGCCTCCTGTAAAATTTGGTTTTTGTAAGTTAGGAGTTGTTGGCACTTAGTCTTCCCCGTCGACATGTATAGATGTAAGTGCGAGTTGGACTCGCGCATTTAGGCCCGGTTTCCACCGAAGCGGAGAAGAGTGGAAACGACAGGAGATGTGTGGAAATCGGCCAATGACATTAGTTAAAATGTACATCAGGGCATCTAAAACGGCCACTTTAGCAGGTCATAATTAAATTGCGTTAAAAATCGTAAAATGGATCTTTCACAAATAGTAATTGCGTCTGTGACTATTTTACGATTTTTAACGCAATTCATATTATTTTCCTATTAGGATCTATTTTTCTAAATGGGCACAGAAGCAGTTACTATTATGAAAGGTCCATTTTACGATTTTTAACGCAATTCATATTATGATCTGCTAAAGTGGCCGTTTTAGACCCCCTGGTCTTTCGCCCTTCCTGTGATTGGTCGAATTTCGCTATGCTCGTCTCTGCTTTGGTGGTTCCTGGGCTTAACCCTTGTAAACTTACCAACTTGTAAACTACTGGTTCTGGATTTCTCGTAATTTTCCAAAAGACCGGTATAACGGTGTGTCGTTCCGCTACTACCTTGAAAGAAACACGTCCCGAAAGTGTCCGATACTTTAATTCTCTTGGCATGTTCATCCATTGCGTTTACTTTCGCGGTCCATAAAGGTGCACAAGTCTGTAAAATAAAAAGTTAGTAAGTATTAATAAGGTAGTTGACAAAAAAAAATCTAATTTAATTAGCCCATCAGACAGATTTCCAAAAAATATTGGACACATTTATCTTTTTTCACGTAAATAAAAACAGTAAAAGAGCCAAAATCAACAGTGGTGACCACACAATCGCCGAAGCAATGAAACTCGACGAAATCCCAGAGAAACGATTTAAAACTGTCTTGGAACCGTCAACGAAATTAATTAGAAAAGAATTGAGAATGACCTGGGTTCGGAGGTCCCCGTAGGGTTTTAGACAGTTAAACTTTGCCTGACCCTCTCTTTCTGAAAGCTAAACCGGTACATTGCTTATTTTATATGTGCCCAAAAACAGTTAATGAGAAACGGAGCATTTTTAGGGTTCCGTAGTCAATATGGAACCCTTGTAGTTTAGTACACAAACCAACATAACATTTTTATAAAATAATATATAGATTTCGTATTTTATTTACATGCAATTTATGAATTGCCTACATTCATAGAGTACGGGTAACAGAATTACACTTGAGCGATCTATAAGCACTTTTTATGTGCACATAAACATTAAAAAACGGTTTTGTCGTAGATGCAACTTTGGGAATTTAATATTAAATCATCATCATCAGATAAAAATAAATAAAAGAAACTTTTATTTCAGAACATGACAAGTTGCAAAGTCAATAAAAATGCAAAAAAAATATACTTACAAAAAAGGAATCATTGTTAGCAACTACCGTAGCACCCAAATGAAAGCGTTGTTTAGGAAATTGTTCTGGAAAATATTGTTAATTTTGTTAAATTAAGTTTTTGGATAAATAAGAAGGTACTATATAATTATGTTAATATAGCAGAAGGTATAAGGAAGGACCCATGATTCCCAATGTCCACCACCAACTAGTGGAAGGTGACATGGTTTTTAAAAGTAATTATCACTGTCCACTAGTTCTTCATAACCATGTCTTGCCAGACATCATTGAACATTTCCATCACCAAAAATATCATAGGGTGTATTGGATAATGAAAGTCAATATTGCGCTTGATAATTTTACCCAATAAATTGAAAAATCATTCATTAAAATTTAGATTTAAATTATCACTTTTCATCATCATTATGATTTTCTTGAACTTTTCTCAACTCTTTTGTTTACTCAAGTTTATATTTCATTAAATTGTAATGGTGGTTTTACACTCTTGCTGAGTGAGAGAACGAGCACTATTATAAAGGGTGTAAAAGTACCCATAACCAAGCCGAAAGGCACTAGTTCTCCCCATCACCACGATCATGTCAAAGTTAAAAAAAAAAAATACAGCAATTATTTTTTCAAATGTTTTATGACATTAAAAAGGAAGCCGTCCCCAACAAAAGGCTGGAGATGATGATTATATATAGTACATTTTGATACAAGTGCGGAAAGTTTGTTATTGCATTCGAGGCAGATTGAACACCCGAGCCGTATGGCGAGGGTGTTCATGGGGTCGAGAAATGCAATAACAAATTCCCACGTGTATCAAACGACGTTTTCACTTCTCATGCTCTGAAAGTGCTTATTTGTGCAGGTTAAAGGCTGCACAAAATCGAATTTTGTGCACAAGGGCATTAACGTATCTACTCATAAATGTATATTTTTTAAGGCAAAGAAAATGGGCCATACAACCAAACACAATAAGAAGTTCATAGATAGAATTTGTTATTTTATAAGATTTACTTTAATTTATTTGCCATGTGTTTTTTAAGACTTAAAAGATATTAAAATTTAAATTCAAGTATGGTAAGTTATTTAATTAATTAATGAAAATTATTGTTACAAAATTAATTTAATAGTAGGCTGTATAGGTCTGCAAGCCTAATATCAATTTCGTAAGATTAAAAAAAAAACAATTTCCTTCAGTATTCAAAACTGTACAAATTTTACTTTGAATTTTAATTAAAGAAATATGTTAACTACCTACTGTTTTATTTCCTCGCATTCGAAGTGAAAAGCAGAGTTTATAACTCGTCCACAAAACCATTTTTATCCTCGACATTACTATCAGCCCTCACCTTCGGGTCGGGCTGCTAAAAGTCTCGGATAAAAATGGTTCGTTTTGTGCACTTGTTGTAAAATCTACTATTTTCAATACACTTTCGAAGAAATTAACTAAAAACGTTATGTGTTTTTGTCAACAAATTTGATGAGACTATGATTTAATTTACTTTTTTTCCGCGGTTTGATTTCGCCAGGTTGAAAAAGAAGCAAAGGTATAAAGCCGCCAAACAGCCTCACAGGAAAAATATAAAATTTAAATATTTTTTAATTAAGAACACAAAAAAATGCTTACTTGTTCATAAAAGTAAATAATTGTTTAAAATATTTACGTTTATTAGTAGTATTCTTTTTACAAACACAATTTAAATATTCAAAAAATATTTACGCTGTAAAGACGCAGATCAAAATGGCGAGATTAAAAAAAAAACACGCCTGCTCTATAATAGTCAGTGGTGTTTTTTTTTTAATTTCATAAGTTTTAATCGAATTACCGCTGCTCTATGATTACAGCGTGCGGTAATAATATTACAGCACGCTGTATTCTTATTACCGCACGCGTGCGAAATATGATGCATGTCGAACCTAATCGTAGTGCAATAAGAGCTAGTTTTCGAGGAAGTGTATTGAAAAATATATTTTCTTCCAACTATGCTTTAATTTCATCATAATCACACTAAAAACTCAGCACAAAGCGAGTCTTTAATGCTCTAGAGCAATAAAAATGTATGAAATTTCATTATTGCACAGTTTATTTTTTTTAATCGCACCGGTGCCAATCTCAATGGATTAGCTCTATTCAGCCAGCCGATATCAATACTTTTTTTTTTACGTACGTATTATTCGTTTCTATCCTACTTGTTCCAAATTTAAAAAAAATGATTGCTGCTAACTACTATAAAATGAAAGAAATTTAAAAAAGTGATATGGCGGGAACTTTTGGGGAACTTTGTTAATTTTGCTTGACAATATTTTTGGAAACGATAAAGTGTGATACTATCTGATTTTGAGTGCTTCGGCTTCGAATTAAAATGGAATCATTTAGCGACACATTAACTCCGGAAAACATTCTAAATGAAGCCGACAGTGTTAAGTATAGAAAATCTTTTAACTGTTTGATATGAGTTTCTTTTATCTACTATTCCTCTAAGTAATAGTTGAAAGAAAAGTAGATTATGCACCTCGCCTTAAGTAATTTATATTGCCCTCGTGCCTGTTAGATTAGAGCCCTCGCTAACGCTCAGGCTCTAAATCAGGCACTCGGTGCAATAATAAATTACTTTGTGCTCGATGCAATAATCTACTATTTTACTCTGGATACTCTTAACTTGGACGTCTTTAAAATACATCTCAAGATGAATGATGGAACTAAGGTTATCATTTTGCCGTAAAATGTGATTTTCCAGCCCAAAAAAAATGTTGTTTCCTAGCAAACATTTTTTTGCGTATATAGGGGTACTTAGTTTAATGTACAGAATGTTTGGTTGACCGGTTCGTGAAGGGTTCGTTTACACCCTGTATACTCTCTCACACTCGCATTTAAAGATACCAGTTGGTAGCCGACTGCAGCATGCCGTCGCTTCATGTCGTCACGACACGTCGTCGCGTCATGTCGCTGCAGTCATGATTTCGAACCCGACTGCAAATAACTATTAGTCAATAACTCTAAACACGCTCGACGTGTCGTTGCTCCGACGTCAGTGGCACTACTGATCTGCGGTCGGACGACACGTGCATTTGCCGCTCGACGACGCGTCGCAAGCTTCATGTCGCTAACTACGGAGGGAATTTCATAGAAATACGTAGAAACCAGTCGTGTCGCCGCGACACGTCTGCTGCTGCTGCGTGCAGTCGGCCACCAACTTGTACCTTAAATAGAGCTCGTGTTTCTCGTTCGGTGTGATGAAAGAGTTCACGTAGAGAATGCACCATGTACACCTACTATTATGATTTATTTCTTACCAGTATTATACCAATCTGAATCGATTTCCATGTATTGCTCGTTACATATGATTTTTTCAACGGCTTCAGCGTCACCCATTTCACAATTGTATAATTTTCCTAACTTATCCGCATTTGGGGCACCAACAACTGTGGAAATACATTAAAATTTTAACTTCACAAATTCTGGATTATGGGTTTTTTTTAAAGATTCAACGTCTTACTACTCTAAGGATTATTATAAGATACTACACTAAAACTACTACTAGAACCAACTAACTACTCTTAAAACTAAAAAAAAAAACAAAACAAAAAGGAACTCCAAAACTCGAAAAATATAAAAGTTATTACTCATTTTAAATACAAACTGACCCAATTTGGATACAATTTTGGCAAACCGATAGTTTATAATATTATTATGTTGGCTAAACTCATGATTTTTCATTCTGGTTAATATGATCCTTTGGAATAGTTCCTAAGCTCAACACGGGCGAAGTTGTGGGTATAAACTAGCGTAGCTTTGATAAAAAAAAAAAAAACAGTCTTGTATAGATTTATTAATGTTTTCTTCTAACTGATCTGAACTAATCCTATTGGATATAAAAGGAGTTTTACATCCAATAGGATCAGGAATCTTCTCTTTGGCTACTACCGAGAA
This sequence comes from Diarsia mendica, assembly GCA_949316265.1. Classification (NCBI taxonomy): domain Eukaryota; kingdom Metazoa; phylum Arthropoda; class Insecta; order Lepidoptera; family Noctuidae; genus Diarsia; species Diarsia mendica. The sequence continues at coordinate 21,049,336 of OX438897.1, forward strand.
AACCAAACCAAAATGACGATTTTCCCGACGAGTGAATTCATCGCCGGTCCATTTGCAGTTACGCGTGCTATCATAAAATTGCGAGGTTGTACTATAGGAATAGAAATACAACCTATCTATTCTTCACTTGACCTTGAGCCAAAGGAGAATTAAAACTTATGAAAAAAATACAATGTATCTTACCTAGAGTTTTAATATCTTTCATGTACGCCATAGAAAAACCGAACTCCGTGTTGTTTTCAGCTTCTGAACCCTGAAGTATCACACCCGATGGTGCATGGAAGAACATACCAGACACGCATTGTAGTGCCAGCACTAATGTTAGAACAGCTAACATTCTTCTTCCTGTAATGTAACGTAATCAAAATAAAATATCGCACAGTTATAAGTCCCGCACAGTTATAAGTCCAGCACAGTTATGAGCAGCGGTGGCCCAGTGGTGTCGGCCCCGACTTACGAACAGTAGGTCGACCGTGGGTTCGAACCCAGGCAGGCGCATTACTTTGTGTAATTAATTTCATCACCGCTGCTCTCAATACGGTGAAGGAAAACATCGTGAGGAAACCGGCATGTCTTAGAACCAAAAAATTCGAAGACATGTGACATCTGCCAATCCGCACTGGGCCCGCGTGGTGGATTATAGCCCATCCCTCTCCTAGAGAGGAGGCCTGAGTCCCTGCAGTGGGAACATTATGATGATAAGTCCAGCCCTCGTATTCATAAATGCTTTTTTTTTGGGGGGGTTAGGGAAATCATCAAATTACTCCTTCCACTCTGGGCAGAGCGGTAGGAAGTGTCAGACTTCTGCTGACTTCAAACCACCCATGTTCCTTCTTAGCCCTTTGTGTCGAGGCCGAGGTATCTCTTTCGAACAACCCGCAGCCCTGACGGGATAGTTATTAGTCCAGCCCCCGCATTCACAAATGCTTCGATTCGATTTTGATTCAACAAGTCATTATCTATCTTTTTCTGGTACAATAACAAAGTGAATGAGACAGACAGACGACTTTTCGCATCGAAATTGAATCGAAGAGTTTGTGATTAAGACGTAAGTAGCCCATCATGTCTTTGTATAGCAAGCTTGATAAGTTAATTATCTCAGCGTGGAAAAAAGATGGAGACACCATATAGCTCCAACTCTTTCTTACACCGATGTAGTGCAACGTTTGCAAGTGATGTCGTAGTACCTGTACTACCACTTGCAATGCTAACAATGCAAACAATGGCTTGCAAGAAGATAAAGCAATAGTTTCAAAAATAATTATTGATGTGGAGTACAAAATTTAAGCATTTATTTCAAGTCGGCCAGGCAAGTAGAGCAGTCGGGCAAAAGCTACTACAAAATAAAATAAAAAGAAGCTATACCGTACCAGACACAAGGCATAATAACTGTGAATCTTGTTTAAAGAGAGAGAGGGGAGTTGTACCTCAAGAGAGATTAAGGAAACACTGATGACAAAACAATAGCGTTTGGTATCTGTGTAGCGTTCCGACTACGTAACACAATCTCAGGTTAAGGTCAGGGTATAAATGCCTAATTATATCAGTGTTCAATAGTAGTTTATGCGACTGTTCATAATGAAGGGCATTAATATATAATAAATTCATCGCCGAAGGCGAGTTTCTTAATAGCATCACACGAGTGTTGTAATGCCTAATTATGTATAGTTGTATATACTACTTTATCTACCCAAATATCTTAGGGGCTCTATGATGGGTTCAGGAACCATAGGGAAATGACCAGCATTGTTACCAGTGTAATGCAATAAAAAATACCGAACAAATGACAGCTCCAAATGGCGGCGTTTCGGAAATCTGTAATTTTTTTTAAATCATAGGCAAACGAACAAAGTCACTATTCTTGTGTCACTCGAGATCAAAATGTCGTGCGATTTAAATCATACTGAATTGGGGTTTCGTATCGATAGGTATCTGTTTTAATGCAGATACTAGAATAGCACACTCACTTGAATTTGACACCTGTTCCAAATTTAAACTCATAACCTACTGTTTTCAGTAGGTAATGAGTTCATTACAGTTCTGTTTATTTCTGCTGGTTGGTAAGGTAATGCTGGTCATTGCCTATGGTTTTTGAACGCATTAGAGAGGGTTTATGATATTTGGGTAGATAATAGTATATTTCATTATAAGTGCGGAAAGTCTGTCATTGCAAAGAGTTCCGACAAATGTCTAACCGAGCCGAGGCATAGCCGACGGCGAGGGTTGACAGTCGGAACAAGTTGCAATGACGGTTCCGCACGTGTACTGAACAACTATTTTTAATACAGTTGCGAAAAAATGAAGCAATTTAATAAAATAATTAAACTCGCAAAGAACATTTTTGAAAATGGCGCCTACCGTAAAAGAATATATTAAGCAGAGTTTTTTTTTGTTTTCTTTACCTATTCTGGGTAGGCAAAGGGAACTATGCCCATACAGCCAAGTCTTCAGTAGATTTTTTTTATTGATATGAAATAAAAATGAAATTTAATGAGATCTCATTGAATCAAATAATTAAATCTGATATTGAAACAAATTACTAGCTTCTTTAGAAATATTTGCATGAATCATAAAAACTTCTATGATTTTATTTAGTAAATACTTCGTGGTTGGTTTTTTTTTAATGGACATTATTTTGACAGTTGGGAAAGAGAACGCACGAGTTCGGGAAAGGTAAAGAAAAAGCACGAGTACGTAATAGCCCACATCCCGAACGCTATACGTCCCTGCAATACGCCACTTTTTGAGCAACTGTATTAAAAAAGTTTTTTAGAGTTCCATACACAAATCTTTATAAAACGTCCACGCCTTAGTACTCGCCCAACTGCCGGTCTGTCCGTCTGTCCGTATGTCATACAGCCATTTTACTTGTGAATATTGGCTATATCGTATCGTTGGGAGCGTAGGAACTTTATTTGTCATTTATTTGAAAAGTTTTATGCAAAAGCCACTTATTTTGGGGTCGTTGAAATCAAAATAGTGCATGATTATCTAATCACTAACTCAACCTTGATTTTGAAACCTACATTATCATCATCATCAATTAAGCCGAAAGACGTCCACTGCTGGACATAGGTCACCCCAAAGTGGCGCCATATTGAACCTCAATCAATATTGCCTCAATCATTCAGCCATAAACACAATGTTTTGAATATTCAAAACTAAATCGTGATTTATCTGATCAAAAATAAAGTGGTTTCCCCATAATCAGTTTTACGTAGAGTTACTAACTGAGGTACTCAGAGTTTGGGAGGGGTTCCCATCGGTGGGAGGGGTTCCCATCGGCGTCGAGTGTACTATAAAGTACCTCGGACTCGTCCTTGACAGCTGGTGGAACTTCGTGGAGCACTTCCGACGTTTGGCTCCCAGACTGGAGCGGGCTGCGGCTGCCTTTAGGTGGCTCTTGCCCAATCTGGGGGGGCCAAACGCCTCCTGCCGTAGGCTGTATGCGGGAATCGTGCGGTCCATGGCCCTTTACGGGGCCCCGGTGTGGGCACGTGCCGTGAGGAAGCGGGCCGTCCACTACCTGAACGCGCCCCAAAAGGTCATGGCCGTAAGGCTAGTCCGCGGGTACCGCACGATCTCCCGCGAGGCGGCGAATCTTCTTGCCGGATTGCCGCCGTGGGATCTGGAGGCGATAGTCCTCGCGCGCCTACACGAGTGGCGCGCGGAGGCGCTACACCGGGGGGTCACTCTGCTGCCGCGGCACATTGCTGCGCGGCGGACAGACCTCCGGTGCGATCTCATGGCGGTATGGAGACAGCGACTGTCGCAACCCCGTGCAGGGCACGCCACGATAGTGGCGGTAAGTCCCCTCTTTGAGGAGTGGCTAGAGAGGAGCCACGGCGCCCTCACCTTCCGTCTGACGCAGGTCCTCACCGGACACGGATGTTTCGGGAGGTACCTGCACCGAATTAGGCGGGAGGAAACGCCCGGATGCTTCCACTGCGAGAATCGACCGGAGGACACGGTGGAGCACACTGTGGAGGTGTGCCCTGCTTGGGCGGAGCCCCGCCGTGTTCTCGTAGCGGCGATCGGCGGCGGCGACCTCTCGCGTGCGGCCCTGGTGCAAGCCATGGTCCGGGGCGAGGAGGAATGGGACGCCGTCGCCTCCTTCTGCGAAGCAGTGATGCTAGCGAAGGAGGAGGCGGAACGAGAGAGGGAGCGATCCTCTCAACGTCCCAGCCGCCGCGGAAGGCGCGGAAGGCGCTCCGGGCGTCGGGGGCCACGTGATGGCTTCCGGCCACCGTAGACGCGGGCCTGTGGACGGTGAGTAATGGGCTAGCTCGCCGTCCGGCCGTCGTCATGACGGCAACAGACCGTGTCGGCGGCGCGTTCGTGTTCCACGCGCGCCTCAAAGAGATAGAAGTCTGACACTCCCCTTCGCTCTGCCCAAGAGCGGGGGGGGGTCATTCGATGATTTTCCACCCACCAAAAAAAAAAAAAAAAAAAAAGGTACTCAGAGTTAGTTAATGATTACTTAAGCCTAATTTTATTACCTAAGTAATCACTAAAGCTTTTTGAGTACCTACGGTAGTTAGTCTGATTTACAAAATGTATTTGAACTGTGCGTAACGGCCTCAGAAAAGGATTCGTGTGAGTTGAAATTCACAGTTAATAAAAATATCTCTATTTACATCTTTGACCTAAAAAAAAATAAAAATCACTTACCTTCCATATTTTCCTGGTTTCATTTGATAAAAAATATTATTTACTAATCTGTAAATATTCTATATTTAGACACAAACACCTACAATAATGACATTTTGAATTAAATTAATGATATTTTGCCACACCTTTATATTTTATATTATTTTTATAAAACGCACCGTACAGGAAAATATAATAACGAACTAGACTGATTCGTGTCAACAGGCAAATCCAACTGCCATGATTTGTGGAACGTGTATTATTTTACCTAATCATACACTCGTAAATTAAAACATCATAAAATGGAATCAGAGTGCTGGGCTTTGAAAAAGATGGATGAAAACGATTGCATGTAGCGGAGATTTCTGTCATCTGTGATTGAGATGGATGTGTGGAGTGACAAGGGTGGATAAAGTAAGGAATGAATTAGAAGAAGTTTGAAAGTGGCGCCTGTTACAGAAAAAATGAAAGGAAGTCGTCTATCTTGGTATGAATTAATATTATGGTCATGTAATGAGGGATGAAACGCATATGACCAAAAAAGTGATGGATATAAATATTGACAAAGGGAGAGGGAGGGAAAGGCCAATGAAATGATGGATGGATTGCGTGAAGAATGATATGAAAGAGAAAGGAGTAAATGCCATTGTGACGTCTAACAGGGAAGAATGGAAGGAGAAAACGTGTTACGCCGACCCCAAATAGAATGGGATCTAGGGCAGGAAGATGATGAATTGTTTTTATTCCCTGCCTGCGTCGGTTTTTCCGAGTTCATATAACCCTAATCTGTTTAAGTCGCGAGTAAACAGGCTTCTACTGGGTAAGCTCGTTCCATCGTCAACATCATCTCTGCTCTTAGGGCAAGATTGAAGTCAAGAGCAAGCCCATTTATAATAAAAAAATAAAAAAAAACACTACACAAAGAGGCATTTTCTATCATAAATTACTTGCTGATGCCCGCGGCTTCGCCCGCGTGGAAGTCGGTTAAATTATATACTAAAAACCTTCCTCGAGAACTACTTTATCCATTGGTGAAAACAGCATGAAAATCGGTGAAGTAGTTTTTGAGTTTTTGAAGCGTACACAAACCAACATAACATTTTTATATATATAGATAGATAGTTAGATAGATAGACTAGCTCACGACTTACTCGCGGACTAAGAAATTATTATTAAAAAAAATATTATTCGCCTCTATGAATCGGATTTTCATACCAAATTAAAAAGTTTTTTGTAAGGAATATTAATTTAGATTTAATTAGGTAGGTACATTAGATTAATGAGAATAGTTGTTACTACGTCAGCTACCTGGCAGTTAAAGTCCCGTTGAAATCGTTTCTGAAAATAATTAAAACAAACAGACGGACAGACAAAAATTGGAAAAAAATGTTTTTCCAATTTTTCTATTCAGTAACAACCGAAGACTGGTATTTCTGTATTTTTCCAAAACTTAAGGCTCAGTAGTTTCGGAGATAAGAGGCGGGGGGAGATAATGGTCGGACAGACAGACAGACACAACACACCCTATATGGGTTCCTCTTTTTCCTTTTTAGGTACGGAACCCCTAAAAAAAAAAACCAGACTAGCGCATTCAAAGAAACAAACAGTTTCTAGCTCAGCTTTATTACATTAATTAATATATATATGTTACCAGGCAAACCCGATTTCAGGGAAAACTAGTTTTTCCTAGGCCAAACCGTTTAAACACATAAAACGGGTTGCTCTATGATTTTTATTTTATGATCTGAGTCTAAGTTTAGCTTAGGATAAACTAGTTTTGCCTGAAATCGGGTTTGGCCGGTAACATGTAACATAGATTGATTATTATAAGAGTAAACCATGTACATTAATTAAAAATTATTAAATAAACTTACACGAAACTATAAAAAGGCATCAAAAAGCTGCTCCCTCAACGCTGTCAACCGGTAATTTGCCCAAAAGATTGGCGGCATTGCCATTGCCATTAAATAAATTGTAAGTACATAGGTACTTACAATTTATTTATATATTTATATTATGTCATAAAATTTAGGTAACCTACATCTCCTTTAAAAGAATATTAATTTGGTTGTTTTTATTATAAGGAACTAAGTCGCAATAGAACGTATGTATATAACATATATACAATAAGGAAGGGAAATTAATAATAAGGAAGACAAATTTTGGGAACCACATATATCTTTTTATGGAATAACGGTCATGAGCAGGATAATGATGATATTTGGATATTTGTTGGCGTCATTCAAAACCTGTTAATGTGTTAAGGACAATATTATTATTTCATGTATCACACTTGTACCTACGTGATGGGGATTTTCCAGGTTTCAGATATTGTAAACACGCATGTAATCCTAGAGGGTTAGGCAAAGATGCCCAATTGCCCACATTTCGCCAGTTATGTTCAAGTCCCATAATATAATAGGAGACGAGCCTTTTGCCACAAATCCAGACTCCATGGCGGCTACTGATAAATTCCTGAGGGAAAAACTATTTATTTATTTACCTACTGATTTTTTTCTCGTTAAAATGAAAATATACTCTAACATTTATTATGTTTGAAGAGATATGGTTAACCTTTAATTGACCGTCAATGAAGTTATCTTAGAAAGAATTATAGCGGAAAACGCTTAAGCCTGCCTTCAGATAAGGATAGGACAATCGGGTGGTACGCGCGTGTCTGTACGAGCCCTATTAAGCTTCGTGTGGTTTTCATGTGGTATTATACCGGTGAATGAGCAAAGAATCTTTACCAGTCTTAATGTCATCTGCCCCAAAACTTAAATAAATAAAAAAGTGTTTAAATTTCAAAAATATTCATATTACCATTATTATGTATTTTTTTTAGTTTAATTACTATACAGGGCATCTGCCAATCCGCACTGGGCCCGCTTGGTAGATTATAGCCCATCCCTCTCCTAGAGAGGAGGCCTGAGTCCCTGCAGTGGGAACATTATAGGCTGATGATGATGATGACTATACAGGGTGTAAAGGAACCAAGTCAACCAAGCATTATAATTACATCAAACTAATTACCCCTACGCAAAAAATATTGCTGGCCTACTACCTACTCCATCTGGGATTACATGCGAGAAGTTAATATTATGTTCACGAATCATCATCATCATCTGCCTAGCTTTTTCCCAACTATATAAGTGGTCGGCTTCCAGTCAAACCAGATGCACAAACCAGAAAAAAACATAATTATGATCTGAAATAAGGAAAATGTGAATAAAAAAATAAATAATAAAACTCATGGGAAATATTAATGAACACAGTTCTCTTGAAATGTTCATTGTAACCCATGATGAGGTAAAGGTTGTAAATTAAAGGAAAAATATAAATAGATACAACAATTGCACATATACCTACATAGTGACTTTTAACTCCTTTACAAGGTAAATTATGTTTTAGCGACATTTTTTGTATAATAACTTAGGTCATTTCCGCTTATATGGATGACATAGGCATATCAATCGAAGAATTTTTAACCGACCTTAAAAATGTGGAGGAGCGTCTCAAATCGACTGTTTTTTTTTCTATAAGCTATATCATAGAACCGTGATTTATAGACCTTTGTAAAGTATGGATGGATGTTTGTTCCTCTTTCACGCAAAAACTACTGAACGGATTTGAATGAAAGGAGATCGGACATTTTAGTATGGACTTTGGTCCAAGTGGCGTCGGATGATGAGAACTGCTTTATTTATTAGATAATTTAATATTATAACACTTACTATACCCGCAAATAAATCGACACATGGAGAAAAAAGTAATTGACACCTAAAGGTATATCACCCATATCATTTAAAGGAGTTTTTTTTTATGTTTGTTAGCTCATAACTTGCGACTGGGTGAACTAATTTTCATGATTCTTTTTTCATTTGAAAGCTGGTGCTTCCCGTGTGGTCCCATTGTCACCATTTCAATATCTGATGATGGGATCTTGTAGAAATCGGGGGAACTCTTCAATAAATAACAGCAGATTAACCGCGATTGTTGCTATAGCATATCTAAGCATTGTTTACGCCATCACACAACATAATATCACGCCTGTACTCACTACAAAGGTTATAAAAACTATTTGGTGAAGATCTGATGAAGAACTTCGGAGATAGGCAACGGAACTCCTCAATTAATGATAGCAAATGAACTGGGATTGCTGAAATCTCATGACTGTCTATTGTTTACACCAGTTCATAACATAACATCACGCCGGTACGTTGTGAAGGGGTAAGCACATGTGAACCACTAAAAAGTCAAAAATAAAAACTTTTTCACAAAAAATAAAACCGACTTCGACAAAAATAAAACACAAAAAAGTGAAAAATAAAAAATCTGCTTCAGAAGTCGGTGGCAAAAACATGAAATCAAACAAACAAAAGTCACCGACTTCAGAAGCTGATTTTTTATTTTTCACTTTTTTGTGTTTTATTTTTGTCGAAGTCGGTTTTATTTTTTGTAAAAAAGTTTTTTGAAGGATACACAGCGGCGAAGACCGCGCTCTCCGAGGCTCGTCGGCGGGCCAAGGAACAGGCCCGCGAGGAGATGCTGGAGACTCTCAACAGAGATCCGTGGGGGCGCCCTTGTAAGATGGTGTGGAATCAACTCCGCACCCGGGCCCCGCCGCTGACGCAGAGTCTCCGGCCTGAGCTCGTGGAGGACGTGGTGAGCGCTCTGTTCCCTTCGCGAAGGGAGCATCGTCCCCCGCCAATGGCTATGCCACCTGCGGTGCCGGAAGCGGACCACTCAGGATCAGGATCTGATGACGACATTCCGGAGGTGACTGGCTAAGGCCAAGAATAACTCCCCGGGGCCCGATGGCTTGCCTGGCAAAGCCTGAGCCCTGGCCTCAGATTCAGAGGCTCTTGGACCCCAACTGGAGAGGAAAGAGGCCAGTTCCCGCTTCGTTGGAAGACGGGGAAGCTGGTCCTCATCCAGAAGCCGGGGCGCCCTGCGGACTCGCCGTCCGCATACCGGCCCATTGTGTTGCTCGACGAGGTGAGCAAGCTCTTTGAAAGAGTAATTGCCTCGCCTCGCCGAGCACCTTGAGGGAATGGGTGCGGATCAGCAGTTCGGCTTCCGCAAGAGGCGCTCGACGGTGGACGCCATCATGCGCGTGAGAGCCCTCACGACGGGGGATGCGGTCTCTCGGGGCGGTGTGGTCTTGGCGGTGTCTTTCGACATCGCCAACGCCTTCAACACCATGCCCTGGAGCTGCATCAGGGAGGCACTGGTATCACCGGGTGCCGGCCTACCTTCGTCGTGTAGTCGGGGAGAGATGTCGTGCGGTGTTCCACAGGGTTCGGTTCTGGGGCGGCCCATGTGGAATACGGTTACGACTGGGTGCTGCGTGCCGACCTCCCTGACGGCTTCAGCGTCGTCTGCTACGCGGACGCTACGCTGGTGCTGGCACGCCTTTGTCTAGATTTCATTACTTTTTAGAAATAAACAAGCAGCTCCATCGAGACTAGGCTAGTTTTTTACAGAATGTTTTTGATGGGATAACTTTTTTCTCCGTAGGCCGATTTTATGGTGTCCATAGTAAAAAAATATCCTACATTCTCAAACTATTATATGAACTAGGTTTCATCAGCCGACGCCATTTGGACCACTTCCGCCCGTTCTCCTTTGGTACACTGATAGTTTATAACCTGGATTAACACATAGGTTAGTTTTTATTCCGATTTTATCGTCCCATGGGTGATCATCACCCACTGTTTAATGTTAAATTACTTTGAGCAAAACAATAACAAAGTGAAAATATAACTATTAATAATAATATTATGAATGAATAATATCATCGGCCTCCAGTCCCTAGGCAGTCGTATAGCTTATAAAATAATAGGTACCGACAACAGGTAGCTATTTGTATGATGTAATTTAGAATGAGCATTAACCCACTTCTGTGGTTAATTATGTATGTACAGTCGACGGCGTATCTAGTGACCACAAACTGTACAACCATACTCCACAACTCTACCTATGTATTATTGGAATCAAATATAATCTAATTAGTAACCGTAACAAAAATAGAAACAGAAATACCGTGAGAATAATCAACGTGTTCACTAAAATTAACCAATAATTGGTTTTCCAATAATTAGTAAGAGGGAGTGGGACTAACACTGAGCTATTTTATTTGTTTGTCAACTTTAATCGGATCATCATACCACGCGGCCCCAGTGCGGGTTGGTATATATCAATGTCTTCGATTTGTTTGGTTTTAGGTTTATTTTTCTACATTGAGCCCACAGAAGCAACGGCACGGTTGGCGCAGTGGCTGAGCGATTGGACTGCTGCGCTGTAAGCGCGCAATGCCTCTGCATTGCGCGCTTATATGTAATCAAGCAAGGAAACTCCGAGCATAGCCCTCTGGCTATGCTCGGAGTTTCCTTGCTTGATTGAATGACAAATGAAGACATCCGCATGAGAACCAAGGTTATCGTCGTTGCCCGAAGAATTGCCAGACTTAAGTTGCAATTAAAGGCAGGGCTATAATGCTTGCAGAACGGATGTCCAATGGGGCCGGAAAGTTCTAGAGTGGTGACCGCGAATCGAACCGGTCAATGTAACGACTCTTGGCGGAGGCCTATATCCAACAGTTGACGGCTTTCGGCTGAAATGATGATGATGAGTTCAACATAAGTTTATGCAGTAAAAACAAAAAGTGTTACTTGTTATTGCTGTGAAAGTAGTTTCCCGGCAATCGTTTTTCCCATAGATTTAGTTTGATGTACAGAAATTATAGTGACGGCTTTGTGAATTGTCCGCTAACACCTCGTATGCCCCGTACAACACAGTTAAGTATATATAACTAAAATAATAGCATCACTTTTCCTTAACTTTTAAACAGAACTCTGTAATGAAACCAGGTAATGAATATAATCCAAACTTTCAAATGAAATCCTTCTTCCCGAATAAACATAATTTATGAACAAATAAATGTATCCAACACACATAACAATTTCTAGCTTCAAATTTTATTGAAACTCCTTGAAACACGTTTCCAAAAATGAAACTTTTAATTACGAAACACCTCTCCGTCACGTATTCTGTTCATAAACTTTGTTTCTCTAAAATATATTGAGAGGTAAAATTAAATGAAGTCACCATGTCTGCAAAGTTTCAGTCTAATCCTGTGAGGAACAATTCGTTTAAACTTTGAAAACTGTTTAATTTGTACCCTAAAAAGTAAATTGTACTGAATAAATTAAGTTGACTGGTTCAATTTTTAATTGGGACGACTTTAATCTGTTGTCCTTCAATGACTTAACAATAACGTCAGAGAAAAAAATCTATCACAGATTACTCGTATTTTGCTGCTTCTTGGTCTATAAGCCAACAGCCACATAGTTGAGGAAAGGTTTTAGCCAGATGATGATTGCCATAGGAGACGAGAATCCAATTAAGTTGTCCCACTTTTTATATATTATGTAGATTCTACTTTTATACTTAACTATAATAAAGGTTGATAATAACGTGAACTTACGACATTTTTATTACAAGGAAATTAAGATATGACATTTTGCTATTACTTTTACATTTATGACTTAGAATGGCTAGATAGTAGTATAATCTGACAGTTAAATCTTGAGTCATTTAGTAATAACTGCCTCCTTAAGGTACAAGTTGGTAGCCGACTGCACGCAGCAGCAGCAGACGACACGTCGTCGTGTGTATAGTCATGATTTCGAACCTGACTGCAGACGGCAACTGCAGATGGCATCCAGTTGGTGTAAACTTAAGACACAGGTTTCGATACATTTTCGGCTAAAGGACATAATCTCCTGTTGTTTTTGTTATCTATGGGCACTACTGAAGTACTGATCTGCGGTCGGACGACACATGCGTCTGCCGCTCGACGACGCGTCGCTAGCTTCATGTCGCTAACTAAGGAGGGAATTTCATAGAAATACGTAGAAACCAGTCGTGTCGCCGCGACACGTCGTCTGCTGCGGCTTCGTGTCGCCCGCTACCAACTTGTACCTTTAGGCCTCAGCCTCGAATTTTGCGGGCAAAACGGTTTTATTTAAGTATAGGTACTTGATCTGCCTTGAGGTAATAGTACATTATGATATACTAGTGACCCGCCCCGGCTTCGCACGGGTACAAAAAAGGTATTAAAACCTTCCTCTTGAATCACTCTATCTATGTATTAAAAAAAACCGCATCAAAATCCGTTGCGTAGTTTTAAAGATTTAAGCATACAGACAAACAAACAAATAAACAAACAAACAGACGCGACTTTGTTTTATACTATGTATGTAAGGAAGTGCGGTAAGTTGAAAATTACAGCCGAGGCGATATTGCTAGCCCGAGCCGTAGGCGAGGGCTACAAGAGAGCAGAGGCTGTAATTATCAAAGCGCACGTATGTCATACGACGTTTTATAACACATTTGCGAGGAAATAAATAAAACTCGGACTTTCTTAAACGAATAAATCTTTTATTTGTTCACAAATTAGCGATGCGCGGGCATCAGTGCTTTTTTTTTAAGGCAACGGTACAAAAACAGCCAGTATTACTAATAAAGTAAATTAATATTTTTTTGTTTCTGTTACAGATGTAATTTACTGTCAAAATGAATTAAATTAAAGAATTAAATGTTTATTTTTTATATTTTATCTGAATCTCCCAAAGTTAATTTTATTCATAAAATATTGACCACTTTTCTGACATAAAAACTTTTTGATTTGCTTTCTTTGCTTTTTTTTTCTTAAGATTTAAAAAAGTACCGTTGGTTTTAGACGGAGCATGATAAACCGTACGTGTTACCTTATTACAAAGAAACTCGTGCGTTTTACTTTACGATTACGCACAAGTACGTAATGACATACATTACGATATTGAAATTGGTGAAATAAGAGGCCCTTTACGAGCAAATGTGTTATAAAAACTGTTGTGGTGGTGTGGTGTGTTGTGGTGTTTTTTTTAATGGATGTCATTTTTTTCGCTAATTGACATAGCGGGGAATTGACTTCCGTTAAAATCTTCTCTGGTCTGATAGTCCAGTCAAATCAGTAAGGTCACTCCAAAACCAAAGAGAATTACACCCTCATGCAACGTTGTTCTAAAATCGAAACCCCATCGTGAAGAAAAACATGCAATGTGGTCCCCAAAAGTACTCAGATTCATATTTGTAATGGTTTTCTATATCGCTTCCTAAGTCAATATTGTATCGTATCGTCCGATGACACTGTCAATATATCTCTTTCTTTAGAATAAACATATTTGTATGTATTTTCTGCGGATATTGGTCACTTAAACGTTTAAATGTCGATGTGGTCACTGCACTTCCTTTTCAAACCTTAGAATGTCAACTTGATAGGACCACCCGTTCCTGAGAAAATCGGTGGCACACGGACAGACAGACGGGCAAGAAAGCGATTTTATGAGGGTTCCTTTTTTACCTTTTGAGGTACGGAACACTCCCGTCGGGGCTGCGGATTATCAAAAGGCATAACGCGGCCTCGGCAGAAGGGCGAAGAAGGAACATGGGTTGGTTTTTAGTCAGTAGAAGTCTGACACTCTCTTCCGCTCTGCCCAAGGGCGGGGGGGGGGGGGGGGTTATTTGATGATTTTCAATCCACAAAAAAAAAGTGCGGATATTAAACAAATAGATACAAAAACCAAGACTTCGGTTAGATCATGATAATAAATTATGCTGGTAGAATTTGTGGGATACTTTTGACCTACACGCCGCTCTTGTAGAGAAAAGGGCTTGTGTCTCTACTACATTCTTTTGATGACCCTAGTTTTAAGTTGCGCGATTTAGAATTTTGATGTTAGTTCATTTGTGGCATAGATGGCACTGTAGACATTTTCTAAACGTAATCTTTATTTAAACATAAACTTTATTTTTAAAATATAAACTTTTTTTTTTGTAGCATGTGACGCAAACTTTAAGATTAAAAGAAGACAGCTTAATTAAAAGGAGACGTCACCAACTGTATAATGTATAACGTGTTATTATGAAATAAGTAAACATTTTTCATTTTGGTTGATTCTACTATTTTGCTGTAACGCCTTTTGAAGAACCGCATACCTAGAGAAAGCCCCGGGCAAATCTATGATCACTCAAACCTTTTAACATTTTTGGCTAGATTGATGTATAATGCCTATGAAAAGCACAAAATACTTTCACGGTACGAAAGGTATCCTGAGCAATCCCGATTAAAAGTCAATCATGAAAGGGGATTAAATACTTTGCTGAATCAGTAAACAGAAAACTTTGTTGGTTGGGTGTAGTGTTTTATTATGGAATTCAATGATAACTGGCGATATTATACACCCTTCGGGATACATGTTTCATGTTTAGTTTTGTGTTTATTATCCATAAATAGAGTGAACTTTATGCAATTTATTTCTTGCAAGCTATTGCCCGCGACCTTCGTCAGCGTGATTTTTTTGTTAATACGATATTACTTCCCTTTTCGAATCGGATTTTGTTACCACTTTTTTGCATTGAATCCTAATCTTTCTTCATAGTTACTCCACACAACATCAGCCATCTGCTAATGACGTCTGCTAATAATAATAATACTTAGTCACGTCGAAATCGGTCCAGCCGTTTCGGAGATTAGTCGGAATAAACAGACAGACAGACCGACAAACACACAACAAAAAACCATATACACTGTTATTTTAAAAGGCACGAATATAAAGAAACTTCTTCTTAGCAAAAGTACCTACATATAAATAAAAAAGTGTCTAAGAAGAAGTTTCTTTATATTCGTGCCTTCTCTTGAACAAACATTTTAAGAAGTCAAGAAGTAAACCTAAAAACATGCCGTTAAAAACTAGTTAACACACCTCAAAACTAAAACGTTCTTAAAAAGAAAAAGTGCTTCGAACAAAATGGCTTATTTCTTTTTTTTACGGCAAACATCGTAAACGGAGATATTGTTACAAAATTTTAGTAGCCATGATTCTCAAGTTGCCACTTAAAGAACATTTTCAGTACGCAGGACTATTACTGAATTATTGTAACCACAGATATAGATAGACCTAGATAACGCAAGTATCACGATCTGTATGAAAACCAGGCGTGCCATATTTTGACTACCTATTATGACGTCACCAGCACTATAAATCGGAAAATCAAATCGATTCAAAGATGCCGCCGCGTGCGGCGCCTCCTTTGCTCCAACCCCTGCCTTATGCAACAGCGCCGACGTCGGACTAGCGCTATACACCGATGCAAACTGAGCGCGAAAATGGCCACTTACGATTTTTGTACGTAAGCTAGGCACGAAAAGTGGCACGCGAAGTAGTTGCTCAAGCATTATCTAGGTCAATCTATATCTGTGCTCTGAACAGCTTTTTACAGATTTTCATGAATTGTAAGAGAGAACGTGGCTTTGAATACAAATGGGACATCGATCCAGTTTTCTAGATTTATTATTCTCTCATCGGGTCGTGTCTTAGCCTTTTTGTAAGGGGTAATGGAATGTTACGAGGACTTTAATATGGAATCATGATCGTGAGAGGACTGTCTGTCCGGGTTATGAGTTTGGGATGCGAGTTATATTTTGTGCAGGGGTACAAATGCTAGGGAGGGCTCAGGGCACGCTTCGCACCAGAATATTTTTGCAATAAGTTAAATTAATTAATTTCTTGATCCTATTAAATGCCGAGTTACCTCCATGCCTCGGAAAGCGCGTTAAGCAGTTGGTTCTGGCTACCAATGAAAAATTTTGGGTCTGAAGCATGTATTCATGGAAACCGTTTGTGCACCGGTGTCTCTTCCACCCTGTATCATTTTAAGTTTGTATGGTATACCAACAATTTGTGATTTATCTAAATTGGTATAATTATTGAACTCTTGTAATGGTCAACATCTTGAATAGGTCATATTTCCACACACCCTTGACCCAGCCTGCCGTCCAAACGAAAAGTGCAATAACTCGAGTTTTGCCCCAAATTGAGTTCAGTACATATTCGGAATCTGCAAAACGAGATCTACATATTTTTTTAAGACACTTTTTACGTATTTATGACGTAGCCGGTTTTAATATACTAAGCATAACTGCAATAACTAGGTCGGTGCTTTATGGTTTACATATCAAGACCGAAATAACTATAGATAGGAATGTAGGGATACGTCCCATTGTCACTACTTATATAGATTGCACTCCCAGCGTCCCAACGACATGGGAGCGCTTGACGTTTAAGGGTAATGACCTACTAAAAACTTACTTCCCGTCGTAAAAAAAAAGCTTTAAAACAAACGATGATAACGACTTTCAACCTTCTTCGATATACATTGCGCGTTTTCTTCGCTCTATCAGTAGTTACATGCAGAAATTTCTTACAAAAAATGCAATGTACTCGAAACATGTTGATAGCCGTTATATCTAGCGGTCGTTGAGGGTCGACCGTTTTTTGTCGAATTCTTTTATGACTTTATTTTACTCTAGAGACATACGCGACAAGTATGCAAAATTGGCTGCGATGTGCTACGCCTTGGTAGCTTAGGTGATTTTATTTACTCGCTAGGCTACTTTCTTTCTTTCAAAAAAATAAATAAAAAAAAATAATAATAAATAAGTCACAAAACTCGTAATGAAATTAGATTATCGGTTGTTAGTTTATATCCTACGGCTTGGTAGTACACTCGCGTGGTGTATTATAGCTATTCCGTCTCATAAACAGCCTTTGTCCCAGCAGTGGACACATTATAGGCTGATGATGATGATGATGATGCGAGTTATGTCAATAACTTTGGTTCTATGTAGGATTCACCTCGTTTCGGATGATGTCATTGTCCGCTCTGTAACTATTACAAAATTTGGATTCAAAAGAGGCGCGAGTGTGGATTGCAGAATTAAACCAGCCAGTCAGTTCTTCATGCGAAATGTTGAACTACTACTTTTCTCCCTCTTTTCTTTTCCTCTTCTTTTTTCGAAAAATATAAATAACTAGCGGACGTCCCGCGGTTTCACCCGCGTAGTTCCCGTTCCCGTGTGAATACAGGAATAAAAAGCCTAGGTGAATGTAGCTTTCTATTGGAGAAAGAATTTTAGAAATCGGCGCAGTTTTTTTGAGTTTATTCATTACAAACATACACACAAAAATACAAATCAATTTATAATATTAGTGTAGATGTAGATTAGTGTAGATATATTGTATCTAAAGTTGGTTAGGTTCTAATCCACTTGCAAAAAAAAAAAAGTCCTACAATGAACTTCCTGACGACTTTGCAAGCTTACTGTAATATTGCTACATTTATTTGCATCTAATTTTATTGCAGGAACGACGTCAGTTATTTCGACGCGCAATTGACTGCACTCTTTATATATGCGAATGCCAGCAATTTCCCCTCAAAAGGATCGATTTATTCGTTAATGTGATAACAGGGTTAACTTCATGTGGTTGAATCTTTTGAAAAATGGAGAGGAAAAAGTTTAAATCAATTTGGTTGTTGAAAGCAAGCGACCCCAATACATTTGCGATATTGTTACTTATTTAATTTGTTTGATTCTCATAGATTGAGAGTCAGAGTATACTTTATCTATATATTATATTAAGAAGGAACATGGGTGGTTTATAGTTAGTAGAAATCTGACACTCCCTACTGCTCTGCCCAGAGCGGGAAGAGTCATTTGATGATTTCCCACCCTCCAAAAACAAAAAGAGCATACTTTATTGTACACAGGGACTCAGACCTCCTCTCTAGGAGAGAGATGGGCTAAATCCACCACGCGGACCCATTGCGGGTTGGAAGATATCACATGTCTTTGAATTTTTGTTTCTATAACATTTCATCATTCTTGAGTGGAAACCGCGAATCAACAAGCCTAACGTGTATCAGCATGCCTTAAGGCTCGGTAGAGCAACAATCTTCGCAGGGCGGAAAAGTTGCCGAGAAACGAGTTCAGTGACGTGCGATTGGAAAGCCCCCTATCCAGCAGTGGACTGCCATGGACTGATGATGATGACAGCAAAAATGAAAGCGTCATAACGTGCCACTGTTTTTCTGGCTATCGAACAACAACTACGTCCATAACCTACTTCGGCATGGCTCATGTTGAATAACTTTTTGCATAATTTGTTGAAATCGAATGCTACCCGTGGGACAGGCTGCAGTTTTCCTACCTCACAACCACTGCCAACTAAATGTTAATGGACGAAACTTTGAATACCTTTTCTGAGCCTTTATTGTATGTTTTATGACAGGGGAATCTTTTATTGGTGTGAAGTGTAAATTAGATAATTTTGGTTTAGTGGGCCCCGATTTTGAGGAAGCTCTTGTAATTTTAGTTTTGTTTTAAAACAATAATCAAAGGACTTTCAGTGGAAAAGATTATAAATTGTGGTGTTGATGTTTTTTTGAAAAATGCTCTAAAATATCCATAACACATTCCAAATATTAGTACCTAATGGCCTTTTAAAGAGTTCCAAAAGACGCGTTATAAACGTAAAAGTGTTCTTTCAAAAAACAAATCTCAATTTTATTCATAAAGTTTAGCTCTTGAACACAGAAATAAAAAAACTAATTCACGCCTTTGGGACTTAACTGCCATGAATAATGTGGCCTGAATAAGACAAAATGGCCTACAGGGAGTTTTTGTGTAGGCCGTAGATAAACTCAGGCATTTGTAGATATTTGTGTATGTAAGAAATAACATATAATTCGTACCCGAATGCGCAGCGTTGAGAGGGCTCTCACAAGGTGGACTGGTGAGGCCTAAATTCAGAACAAAAAAAATTGTCTGACTATTTAAACTCATTTAGACGAACAATAGACAATGGTGGAGTGGAGACCACTGACGGGACGGAGAAATGTGGGAAGACAACAACCTAGGTGGACAGACGATCTCAATAAATTGGGCAGAGGAAACTGGACAGCCAAGACAGAAAACCGACAAAAGTGAAGAGATTTGGGAGAGAGCTAGCCTCAGCATTGGGTGATCAAAGGTTGAAGAAGAAGAGATACCAGCAATACATAGGTAAGACAACAGCGCGCCTATTTTATTTACTCTACGGATTGAACAGTGGTGTGGGTACTGCAAGGTTTTATAGCTTACAACTATCCTTCAATCAGGCCGGATGCACAGAACACCGCTCACGTCTTCTCATCTCCGCTGGCCTTAAAAATTACGAGTCATCTCTCTGCTCAACCGTTTCCATTTAAGCTCATTGCAGTGGAGACAAGAGAAGATGTGTGGAAATCGGCCAATCACATTATTTATAAAACTAGCTTTTGCCAGCGGCTTCGCCCGCGTGAAAATGACGATTTTCCATATAAACTTTCATCCCCTTTGGGGTTGAATTTCGAAAAATCCTTTCTTATTCCTTGTCTACATTATAAAGGGAACCTCTGTGCACAATTTCGGTTTTCTAGGTCCAAGGGTTTGAGCTGGGCGTTGATGAGTCAGTCAGTCAGTCAGGACTTCTCTTTTTATTTATTTAGTTAGATAGATTCACATTTGGTCTTTCGCCCTTCAAGTGATTGGTTGAATTTGGCGTATCTTCTCTCCGCTCTGCTCGTCTCCACTTTAGTGGAAACCGGGCCTTAAACTTCTATTGGTGGTCTACAACAAATCTCTGCTCCGCTGGAGTCCGGCCCTAAAAACTTCAATTTTTCTATAAAACCGCTTCAGGAAATTAGAGAAAAACACTGTCACAAAAAAAGAAGACTGCACAAAACCAATTTAATTTTCCATCCAAATAGGGTTCCGCGAAAAATTGGGTCAACCAAACAACGCTCCGAGAAGGCATTATTATGCATAATCTACGAGAAAATGTTATCTAAAAATTACCTCTATTCTTCTTTAAGTAAGTGTAAATATGCCTGACATTTATTATGTATGGCAAGCAATCTTTGAGCAAGCATACGTTATTTTTTTTATTTTTCAACCAAGCCACGAGGTAATTTGGTCGCTAGATGGAACTCGGGCAATTGTTTAAATATTTTTGTATAAAAGTTTGTGAGAGTACAGGCTTATGTTGCAGTTATTTAATATATTTTATTTAGTGTTAAAGATAATAGTGTGACCTATAATATGACTAGGTAGGTAAATATAGCGCTACTACGTTTGAAGCTTGTATAGTATTGACAGCGGGCATTTTGAACATTTTTGTAAAATCATTCTGTGAATTTGTATTAAAAAAACAAAATAAATTATGTTATTGCTATTGAAGCTTAAAAAAGCCTATCAGTCACATTTCACCTATTCAAAAACCAGATGGCGATTGGGCCAAAAATAATGAACAGAAAGCGACTATATTTGCAGAACATCTAGAGCAAAGTTTTCAAACGAACAGCGAGGAAAGCTCTGAAAATATAACACTGGACGCGACTCACAATGACAACATAGAAATAAAACTTGTTACTCCAAAAGAAGTTAACAACATTATCAAACATTTGGCAAAAAGGAAATCACCGGGATACGACCTTATCACTGGAGAACTCCTACATAATCTGCCACGTAAAGCAATTGTGAAACTTACAACCCTCATCAATGCCACATTTCGGTTAAAACATGTGCCTAGTATGTGGAAAGTTGCTGAAGTTATCATGATACCTAAACCTGGAAAACCACTTCATACAGGCCCATATCACTCTTACCAATTATATCCAAATTGTTCGAAAAACTACTACTCAGGCGTTTAAAACCTATTATAGAAGACAGAAAACTGATTCCCAACTATCAATTTGGTTTTAGAGAAAAACACTCCACAATAGACCAAATACATAGGATAACCAATGTTATTGAAAAAACATTAGAAGATAAGAAAGTTTGTTCTACAGTATTTCTAGATGTAGCTCAGGCATTTGATAAGGTATGGCATGGAGGCCTAATATATAAGTTAAGTAAAATGCTCCCAAGACAATTTGTGGATATTTTGGAATCCTATTTAACAGAGAGGACATTTAGAGTGAGACATAAGGATGCTTATTCAGATATCAAACAAATAAAAGCTGGTGTACCGCAAGGAAGTGTTCTTGGACCTATCCTGTACCTATTGTACACCTGCGATATCCCTGAAACCAATAACAGCGTCATTGCTACTTTTGCAGACGACACGGCTATCATGGCTACAGGTGTCACTCACACAGAAGCAGTGGAGAAGGTACAAACTGCCGTCAATGCCATCACCGATTGGACAAAACAATGGAAAATCAAATTAAATGAATCTAAATCGACACATATCGACTTCACAAACCAAAGGCCTAATTATACACCAGTATATATTAACAATCGTGTAATACCACACGAAAATACGGCAAAGTACTTGGGCATGACGCTAGACGCAAAACTTCGCTGGAAGGCTCATGTCAAAAAGAAACGCCAGGCGTTAGATCTTCGCTATAAAAATATGTACTGGCTACTTAGCAGACATTCTAACTTGTCAGTGTATAACAAAGTACTATTATACAAGCAAGTACTCATGCCTGTATGGACATACGGCATTCAACTTTGGGGATGTACAAAACGGACTAACGTTGATATCATACAAAGATTCCAAAATAAGGTACTTCGGGCTATAGTAAATGCTCCCTGGTACGTCAGAAATGATGACATCCACCGAGACCTTGGAGTGGATCTTGTAACTGAAGTTATAAAAAAACACGCCGAAGCACACGAGCAGAGGCTTCTTCATCATGTGAACGTCGAGGCTATCCAGCTACTTGACACCACGGACATAGTGAGAAGACTAAAAAGAACTAAACCATTTGAGTTAGTTTAGTAAAGTTAGTGTAATACAGTGCAGTGCAGTGAGTGCTTCGCTACGTTTAAAGAACACGAGAACAAAGTGTCTTTCAACTTAATAGAGACTATAAGAAAAGTGCCAATGGACACATTCTTAATTTTGTAAGCAAATTAAGTTAAATTTAAATTACTTATTAGCCTCAAGGTCTAGATTGTAATTGTATGAGTAACCGTTTATTAACGAGTACTTCATAATGAAAAATAAAATAAAATATTATTGCCCGTAATACAATGTCCGGTTCTGAATTTTTGAATCGTGTTCAACTATTCTAGTGTAATTTTTCAGACAATTTGATTGGGAGAGTTGTGGCCTAAGAATTAATGGCGAGTATCTAACAAACTTAAGATTTGCTGATGACATTATCCTGTTCGCAAAGTCTTCTCATGAGCTTCAAAATATGCTGACAGATCTAGACACGCATAGCAAAGCTGTGGGCTTACACATGAATACGTCGAAAACTAAGGCAATAACTAACAGAGATAAGGAAACAATTATAGTGAACAATATTCCTATTGATTATGTGGATGAGTATACATATTTGGGTCAGATAATCAGGATAAACAATATTTCAAGCAAAGAAATTGAGACACGCATAGGTCATGCATGGAAGAGTTACTGGGCACACAGAGAGATAATGAAGAATAAAACAATACACATCGCAGTCAAAGGAAAGCTATTTAACACTTGCATACTCCCTATCCTAACATATGGGTGCCAGACTTGGGCACTTAATAAAGCTCAACAAACCAAACTTCGAACTTGCCAGCGAAGCATGGAACGAAGCATGATGGGGAAAAGAAAAATAGATAAAATCAACCACAGCAATATTAGGAAAGCTACAAAGACCCCCCAACTAACATTAGGCGCTAATATAAGAGATAGAATAGATATATAAAAGAGCTAAACAGATCCTAAGGTCATCAATAAGTGCTATCACATGGGAGTTATAGCGAACTATAACTTTACTATACCCCTGGAATGGGCACACATTCTTATGGTCTTAGGTTCCGCTATGGCGATGTAGTGGAGTTACAGAATGACATTAAGAGATATATTAGAGCAATTGAGACATAAAACGCTGTAAGAGTGGTATGTTAGTGGCTAGTGACTCCTCAAGCGGTATGGTAGAGCTACATGCTGCTTACTGACACTTTGAGCGCTACATAGGGAGCAAATGTGTGAATATAAACTCCGTAAGGGGTATACTAGATCTATGGTGTATCTTACTTACTATTTGAGCGGTTAGAGGGTGGCTGGTTGCGCCTTTAATTCATTCAATCAGCGAGGGCTGGGAATGCATTCACTCCCTCCGTTCGCGAGTGAACCTAACCCGCGAACGAACGTGACATTCTTCCGTACACTGCCGCTGCGACAAGACGCTGTCGTCGCTGCGTCCGCGCCACCGCGCCGCCCGCCATTTTTTTCGTTCTCACGCGTTATTAAAACTGCAAAACCACCCTCGCTTGCTTGCTAGCAACCCTTCGCATCCATTTCTACCACTCGCAAAACCGGACGCTGGCTACCAAGCATTGTGCACGCTGCCTAAAGTCAAGCTTCCACGAAGAAATCCTCAAGTCCTCGTGGTGCCATCGCCAGGTGAGTGAACTGCTTTTCTTTAGCTCTCGTCTGGTTGGATTGTTTTTACGGCGCACCATATTTTCTCCCGCTCATACTATAACTCGCATATAATCCTCGCATTTTTACCCGCATCGCTTCACCATAATTTTGGTCCTTCGAGCCGGATTGAGCCAGTATATACCTTTAAAATATTCCCCATCTCGCTATTTAAGTATTCCCTACTATAATTACGCTTATAACTGTGCTTGTTCAAGTAAATTACGTTGTTCATTATACCATTTCAATATCACATTTTTTATAAATTATAACTCGAACAACGGGAGCTTGGGTGACGCAACAAAATGGCGTCGGAAGCAAAGTTGAAAATGATCGTTGCAAAAAAAGAAACTATTTTCGAGAAAATAAATAGCTTATTCAAGATTGCAAAGAAAATAATTCCTTCAAATATTGATACTAGAAGTAAACAAGAATTTCTAGCCGCTTCTTCGAATATCGAAAAGTTATATAATAATTTTAACGATCTTTGTGATCAACATAATACATTATTATTAGAGATAGACCCTGATTATAAAATAAGTTTTAGTAATTGGAGCTCGTTCGAAACATTATTTACAGAAATCCAATATAAACGTAATACCATATTAGAGTCTACCCGCGCTAATGTAGATATTCCCGCTGTGGAATCTTACGTTTGCCGCTTACCGCCATTGGAGTTATTAAGTTTCTCTGGTCAACCGGAAAGTTGGCCACTGTTTTACCAATGCTTCAAAACTAACGTTCATGATAATAAAAAACTAACTGATGATCAGCGTGTACAGTATTTGGTAGGTAAATTAAATGGCAGCGCAAAAAATATATTCGCGGGAATAATTCCCAATGCGTCTAACTATCTTACGATATGGAATTCTTTAGTGACAAAATACCAGGACAAGAGGTTACTTGGGTCTATGTACTTAAATAATATACTTGACATAAAACCTACCTCGGGTTCACCCGGTCAATTAAATGATTTTATTGAAAGAGTTCACTCATCTTGGTCCGCGTTAAGACTGTTAGACATTGGCGATTTATCCGATTTCTTGTTTACTCATCTCGTTTTAAAAAAGTTAGATTCTCAAGTATTACAAAGTTTCGAGTTATCCGCCCGCGAGAAAGATATACCCACAAGTGATGATTTAGTTACTTTCGTACGGCATCACATAAAGGTTCTTGAACGAACAACAGCTGTTCGTCAAACCACGTCACCGCAAAATAATCAGGGGACTAACTTACAAAATAGGTCGCGTTCTTCTGCAACGAAAACTTCGCATAGTTTTGCAGTAACAGAAAATGAAGTTAATAATAATGTACCCACTTGTAAGTTTTGTAAAAAATCTCAACATACTCATTTATACGAGTGTTCAGAATTCAAAAAATTAGATGTAAAAGATCGCTTTAAGTTCATAAAAGAGAATAAAATGTGCATCAATTGTTTTAGTAGTAAACATTCCACCCTTAATTGTGGTTCTACAAATACTTGTAAACACTGTAACAAAAAGCATCATTCATTGTTGCATTTTAATAATCGCGAGACAAGCTCGCAACAATCGCAACCTAGTGTATTGGAACCGTCGCCATTGCCGGGCGCTCGCGCACTGGACAGCAGCCCTCAGTCGGTGTGTATGCATAGCAGCCATGTCGCTCGCGCGTCGCCGGTCGTGACATCTTCGTGTGTCGGGTTGAATGAATGTACTAATTCTAAGAATTCGATCGCGTTGACGTCGCGTAATAATAGTATAGATTTATCTTGTGACCAGTTGAAAACGTCAGTTGTTTTACCAACGGCACAAGTTTATGTTCCGATAAATGGAAAACGCTTTGTTATAAGATGTTTAGTGGATAGTGGTTCACAAAACAACCTTATCACTCTCGCATGTTGTAGAAAATTAAAACTAAATATTCAACCGCTTGTTAACTCGTCTTTAAAATCAGTAGGTACGATTTCCACTCCCATTAAGGGTTACGTGTCTCTTACAATACAGTCGCGCGTAAGTGACGCTCAATACGAATTAACCATGTTAGTGATTGATCACATAGCTGATCCGTTGCCTGTTCGCGCGGTACAAAGGTCCGTGATGGATCATTTCATAGGTTTACCGCTCGCAGATGAATGTTGGGACGTACCTGGGAATATAGACGCTATTCTTGGTACGCAAATGTTCGCGTTTGTTTTGCTAGGGAAAAAGGTTATACCAGCATCTACCTCTCAATCAGCTGATTCTGCGATCACCGCTCGCTTCATACCTCATGCTTTAGAAACCACGCTTGGCTATATTGTCATGGGTGAGGTACCTTCTGTCAACCATGACAGTGTAGCCTGGTCCTTCGGCCCGTTAGTAGATAATTTAAATAATTTAATTTTAAAATTCTGGGAAATCGAGGAAGTACCTACTGTTAACAAAAAGGGTCCGGAATATCAAGAATGTGAAGATTTTTATAAATCGACCGTTTCGCGACATTCATGTGGGCGATATATTGTGTCGTTACCTTTTAAAGGTGAACCTAAGTCTTTAGGTAACTCCTTCATTCACGCTCAGCGTAGATTGTCCGCGCTAGAGCGAAAGTTTCATTCGCTTCCCGCTTTACGTCAAGCTTATAACGACGTAATAAATGATTATATAGATAAGGGTTATCTGTCGGAAATACCTCATTCTTTGTCCGCTATAAATGAAGGCTACTTCATCCCGCACCACGCAGTTGTAAGGCCTGAGAAGTCGACAACAAAAACCCGCATTGTTTTAGATGCAAGCGCTAAAACTGATAGCGGCAAGTCGCTCAACGACTTGTTGCATACAGGGCCTAATTTGCAGGCAGACTTATTTTCGCTTTTGCTAAACTTTAGATATTTTAAGGTAGCAATTACAGCTGATATACGTCAAATGTATCTTAGAATTTCATTGTCAGATAAAGATCGTAAATATCAAAAAATATTATATCGCTTTAATGATACCGAGAGTATTCGTATTTTCCAATTTAATTCTGTGGCTTTCGGCCTCCGCTCGAGTCCATTTTTGGCAATGCGTACCGTCCGTCAATTGGCGGAGGATTATCGCGAACGCTTTCCTCTCGCGGCAGATGTTGCCATGAGAGAACTGTACATGGATGATCTAACAACTTCTGTACATTCTGCCGAAGATGGTACTCGTTTAGCTGACGAGCTGCTCGCTTTATTCAAGTTCGGTGGATTTGATCTCGTCAAATGGGCGAGCAACTCATCGGAACTTCTCGCTCACTTGCCGGAGTCGTATCGTGCTGTGATCGAGTTCACAGATGATGATGACACACTGAAGGTTCTAGGTTTAAAATGGATACCTACTTCTGATGTGTTCTCGTTCACTACCGCCGCCGCGACTACGTGTAACACCAAACGTGCTATATTGTCAACTATTGCTCGCCTATTTGACGTGCTCGGGTTCGTCGCACCTGTCATTCTCTACGCAAAACTTCTTATACAAGATCTTTGGCTTTCTAAGGTGGGGTGGGATGAAGAGCCCCCGGAACTCATTACTAAATGTTTCGTTAAACTCAAATCAGAATTACCGTTATTAGTTAACTTACAAATACCTCGTCACTTAGGTGTCGCGGCCGGCTGTGTTATAAATTTGCTTGGCTTTGGAGACGCTAGTATGAAGGCTTACGGCTGCGTCTTATACCTGCACGTAACGAACCCTAACGGTAATATATCCATTCATTTAGTATGCGCTAAGTCTAAGGTGGCTCCTCTAAAGACTGTTTCACTGGCAAGGCTTGAATTGTGTGCCTCGCTACTTCTGGCTAAACTTGTCAAACAAGTACATACGGTTTTTGATAATCGCTATCCTATAAAGGATATTTTCGCTTTCAGTGATTCTACGATCGCTCTGTCATGGATTCATTCATCTCCACACCGGTGGCAAGTATTTGTGGCCAACCGTGTGACTGAGATACAGGAAAATCTATCTCCTGACCGCTTTTTTCACATCAATGGGATAGAAAATCCCAGTGATTGTTTATCAAGAGGTTTATTACCCTCGCAACTCATTAATCATCCGCTTTGGTGGTATGGTCCACCTTGGGCTTGCCATCCAACCGCTGAATGGCCAATTGTACCATTCAAACCGTCTTCTGTTGAAGGTTCTATACCTGAAGCAAAGAGCTCTGTTATTCTAACAGTCATTCCTGATTTGGATTCCTCGATACTTCTGGAGCTAGCTCTCAGAGTCTCGTCTTGGAAAAAATTATTACGCATTCTGGTATATATCTTGCGCTTTCTGCGTAAGTTACCTCTCGCTCCGGTAATTCAAGTCTCTGACCTTGAAACCGCTGAACTCGTGATTCTTCGCGAATTGCAAAGCAAACATTTTGCTGATGAAATAAAAAATATTAAAAAGGGTAGATTACCTTCTCCTTCTTTAAGAAAGCTCGATCTGTTTGTTGATGACAACGGATTGCTCCGCGTAGGTGGTCGACTAATAAACGCACATATACCTTATGAAAGTCGGCATCCATTGTTGCTTCCTCGTCGACATCACTTAGTCGATCTACTAATAGATGATTGCCATCGATCCAATTGTCATACCGGTTCACATCTTCTTATGTCTTTATTAAGGCAGCGATATTGGATCATATCCGCTCGGAATATTATTCGACAACGCATACGCCAATGTAACTTCTGTTTTAAGGTTGCGCCCTCTCATCCTACACCCATGATGTCAAGTTTACCCCCTTCGCGGGTGCAAGAAGCTAAGGCCTTTACTCACACTGGCGTTGATTACGCTGGGCCTATAAACATTACTATGACGCGAAGGAGGGGCGTTAAAAGCCAAAAGGCATATATTTGTCTCTTCGTATGTTTGACTACTAAAGCCATACACATTGAAATTGCCTCAGACTTGAGTTCGGAAACGTTTCTTGACGCTTTCAAGCGTTTCTTGTCTAGGCGAGGGCCAGTATCAGTTCTCTATTCCGATAACGGAACCAATTTCATTGGTGCAAAGCGTCAATTGGACGAGTTATATACTTTCCTTTCTTCTAAAGATACGTCTACCGCATTTCAAACTGAATTGAATAACCGTAAAATAACATGGCGTAATATCCCTGCTCGTGCACCCCACTGGGGAGGCATTTGGGAAAGCAACATAAAATGCATAAAAACTCATCTATATCGTTGCATTGGGCAACAATTACTGTGCTATGAGGAATTGTTGACAGTATTAACTCAAATTGAGAGTGTCTTAAACTCTCGCCCATTGTGTGCGCTGTCGGACCAGCCGCATACAATTATTACTCCTGCGCATTTTCTAAACACAACCCCTTTGCAGTCGTTGCCTGCCTATGAGGTTGACGCATCTGTAAGCCTTCATAACAGGAAAAAACTGTTAGACAGTTTAGTCCAAAGCTATTGGAAAAAATGGCATGTAGATTATTTGCATACACTTCAACTGAGGCAAAAATGGAATACTCCTGATGTACCTATT
Source organism: Diarsia mendica (assembly GCA_949316265.1). Taxonomy (NCBI): domain Eukaryota; kingdom Metazoa; phylum Arthropoda; class Insecta; order Lepidoptera; family Noctuidae; genus Diarsia; species Diarsia mendica. Next base: position 21,078,779 of record OX438897.1, read on the forward strand.
CAGCCGGGTTTACTTGTTCTCATCCACCAGGATGATTCACCGCCGCTTCGCTGGCCTACCGGAATTATTGAACAAGTATATCCGGGTAAAGATGGAATCGTGCGAGTCGCGTTAGTACGCACTACAGCAGGGATTTTCAAACGCCCCGTCGTTAAGTTGTGTCCCCTTCCTTCGCAATAATTTAAACTTAATTTACCAATTAGCACAGTTATAATTCGTTAATCTTAAGTATGTAATTTAGTAAATCTGTAATTTAATCCACACCCTTTCACCTTTTAAAACTTAAACTTTAAGTCAATCCATTTGACCTCGCTCCGCTTTAATCTAAGATCCTCTCCTTATCCTTTCCGTTTGTTTCGAAAATCCTAAGGATTTCCAAAGGGGGGAGGATGGTTGCGCCTTTAATTCATTCAATCAGCGAGGGCTGGGAATGCATTCACTCCCTCCGTTCGCGAGTGAACCTAACCCGCGAACGAACGTGACATTCTTCCGTACACTGCCGCTGCGACAAGACGCTGTCGTCGCTGCGTCCGCGCCACCGCGCCGCCCGCCATTTTTTTCGTTCTCACGCGTTATTAAAACTGCAAAACCACCCTCGCTTGCTTGCTAGCAACCCTTCGCATCCATTTCTACCACTCGCAAAACCGGACGCTGGCTACCAAGCATTGTGCACGCTGCCTAAAGTCAAGCTTCCACGAAGAAATCCTCAAGTCCTCGTGGTGCCATCGCCAGGTGAGTGAACTGCTTTTCTTTAGCTCTCGTCTGGTTGGATTGTTTTTACGGCGCACCATATTTTCTCCCGCTCATACTATAACTCGCATATAATCCTCGCATTTTTACCCGCATCGCTTCACCAGTGGCAATAAGGTAAATTGTAACACCTTGAGCTGCAGTATAGATCTACAATAGGAAATTTTAGCGTCTAAGGATATAATTTTTTACTTTTTTTTCATAGCTGGCTATTATATGCGGTATGATGTTTCTATAATGTTGATCCCTTAACAAAAAACCAAACATTGTGCGTTTACAAAAATAAATGGCGGAGTTGAGTGCTAAAATTTTAACTCATTGTTAGTGGAAACTGAAGGTGAATTTTCATTGCGAAGGTAAGTAAACTGTGAATATGTGTATATATTATTGGCAAATAATTGATGGGCCCACTCTTTGTTGTGTATTTAACAAAAAAACATTTTTTTGCTTCACATCGAGCAAAGCATTTTTGTACTAAATATGTAACAAAACTTTGCCTATTGACTTAAAAGTGTCATAACTCTGGTATTAGGACGCTAGAAAAATAAATACCTTCATTGTGCTACGTATTCGTTTCGTACGTTTAACTGTTTTTAATTCTTAAAATTGTGGGCGCATGAATTTGGGGATCCGTAGTCATTTCCCAAAACCAGAACCTAGCCTACCCACGAGTCGACTAGTACACGTCATGACACTTTAGTACAAAAATGTTTTGCTCCATGTGAAGCAAACAATCAATTATTTGCCAATAATATATACACATATTCACAGTTTACTTACCTTCACAATGAAAATTCCGCTTCAGTTTCCACTAACAATGAGCTAAAACTTAAAATTTTCGCACTCAACTCCGCCATTTATTTTTATTACTCAATGAGTAATAACATCGGTCCTCTTCGGAAATATCAAAACTTGCAGTTGCGATATCACTTCCATTACATACGGAACCCTCATCTTCAAACAAGACTATGTTGCGACGCCATTTTATGCTTACCAATTAGGAGGAGGTACTAAAGTGGTAACAAACCCAATAATTCAACCTTAAATAATATGGAGGCCATACTTGACACTATAAGTTCTATTAATAGGGTGAAATATCTCTACTATTCAGCCCTAAACTATACAAGGGAGTTTTGTACCCCTTTAGGGGTTTGATGTTGTAAAAGGTTTAATGAACACCATTCTAGAGCTAGTAGCGTTAATTGCTCTTTTTGTGCAACTCTCAGCGCTCCGAAAGAGTTTGTGGTAGCTTGCTTAGAACTTTAGAAGTTAATAGTGAATGTTAATTTCTTATAGGGATCTGATAGTCGTAAGATTCGCTCAAAGCTATAACTCAGCAGCTTTGGTCTGTATTGTAGAGATAATAATCGCTACTCTATAGGTTTAACCTCCATACATTGCTCTTATAAACTTGTTTTGTCACTTTAAGCGTAATTTTTTATTACTAACACTTTTTTGTCGTCACAAACTATAATTGCAGCTACAACACTACCTTCATAACACTTTAGGTTCTAAAGTAAGCTCTATTTGCAGCCATAATGTTTGTTGGGCCAAGATGTAGTATTAAAAGTAAGAAAACTTAAGTGGAAATGGGCTGGCCATGTAATTAGGGGAGAAGAGAAATGGAATAAAACAATAACATTATGGTACCCAAGAGAGGGAAAGAGGAAAAAGGGGAAACCATTCAGAAGATGGGAAGATGATGTTGTTAAAACAGCTGGAAAAACATGGACGAGACTGGCGCGGGAGAGAGAAGATTGGTGAGTGTTGGAGGAGGCCTTTGCCAAGGGGCACACAGATTAAATTTAAAAAAAATATATTAAATAATAAAAAATAATAATAATAAAAAAAAAATGAATAAAAAAAAAAACTAAAGAAAAGAAAAGAAAAAAAAAACTTATATTTTAGATCTGAAAAAGGGCTAATAAAAAAAAAATATCTAGTGTAATGAGAAGAACAATGTACGGATTTATTTTATTCTAATATTTGTGAAGACTAGCCGCCTTATTCATAAAAATAGTTAAGAGTTGTTTAACTTAAGCTTGGTTTATCTCGCATGCCGTCACTTTCATTTGAATATTATTGAAGTGAGACGGCATGCGAGATAAACCAAGCTTAAGTTAAACAACTCTTAACTATTTTTATGAATAAGGCGGCTAGTGTTATAATATAAAATCTTCTTTGATACGCATCTGACGTCAACCAGCACACATATTTTTCCACCTTCAAATTGGTGTACATACAAAAACGTCAATGAGACTTTCCAACTCTATGACAAGATTAATACTCTTTGCAAGAATGACAGTTGGCCAAAATTGTTCTAGCGGCATAATTATGAGCCTGAACTTATTCATTTTTCTTCTAGCTAGCAACCCAATTCGTTTTAATTACTGTCAGGGATCCCGCATTTTCTTTGTAAAATATTTACATACAAAAGCTCTCGTACCAGTTACATTATCTTTATTCTATTTTGGTTCCATTTTATCTCGGTAATGCTAACAAAGACTGATGAGTACCGAATGGTAAAATATTTGAAAATCACAATTATTTGCTCGGAAATGAGAATTTATTACTAACTGTGTGCTCGTGGTAAATAACAACAGTGGCACTGGTATCAAGGTTCAAGGTTAAACAACGCTTGCCGACGATGGTCCGTGGATGGGTGAACGTCTACCAACTCCATCGTTTCTCGGAGAGCACGTCATTGTTAGGTACCAGCTGTCATTCGTAGATATTTGACAGTCATTACGAGAGTCAGAGGCCCGAGCCTGAATCTGACAACTTTTTTGCTTTAGGGGTATTGTCTTACCCTACTAAGGGGTACATACTTAGGTTGTAAATGTCAGAAGTCCGACAACTTAGTTAGGAAATGGCACAGGAACCATCATCAGCACACTGGATTATTTTCCCATTTAGCCTTTGTCGACATTGCGTAGATACCACGTAGTCGCTACGTCACCGTCGCGTTTACTCAGCGTCTACGGTCACTCAAAACTTAAATAAATAAATGACTTCACTCCAATATGCACAACGCAGTATGAAGAAACAACTGCTATCGGAAAAATTCATATTCGAAAAGAGAACACTATATTTTTTTGGCTCGTACATGTTTACCTCCCAAGAGATCTTCTTCCGAACGTAGCATGCAGGTTTTACACCAATTCCCTTGAGGATTAAATATATTGAAAACGAAAATATATTTTCGGTTTATCCTTTCATTGTAAAAAACCTCGGAATGTAAATAAAGTAATGCGAGGAATGGATGCGTGTATTCGTCACTTCTTTGGAAACGGTTTTTTCGGGTAGGTTCCTTAATGGGACGTATGGCGGCCATTTTAGGTTGATTACGTTAAAATGTTTCGCGGTGACTGCACTTTGAAAGCGTACGTTGACAATGTTGTATTTTATTTGTGTGAGGGAGGAATAAATATTTAACGGCGCGTGATAAATTAGTTGATTTATTTTAACAGTTTTATGAGTTGTAATCGATTATTTTTACTCTGTGGTGCAAGAATTATTTCTTTATTGGTAATTTTAATTTAGAGCGGTTAACACCGAATGGAGTTGTCAATGTCATGGCGGTGGTGACGGTCACTTTTGTTGCGACCGCGAGCCGATGCACATGCACAAACCCATTGGCTCTAAAGTAAAGTTTAATTATTTTCCTTCCCTTATTTAAATCAGTAGGTAATTATTATTGTAATCATTAGTTATTTTGGTGAAGTTTTGTTAGAATGTTAAAAGTTAAATTAAGTGAGATATTTTGTGAGTATTATTTTACAACTACCTGCACCTACACGTCCATAATGGAGGACCATCAGATGACGATAAACAGCGACACGTAGTGTCTCAGCCGCTCGAGAATCCGTCATTCACTCGACTGCGGACATTCCTAAGTACAGTACGCGTTGCTCGAAATAATAGATCGTCAACCTTTTTTAACTTTTACACCAAGTTCAAACTTTGCTAGTTTTGTTTTTAAGTATAATTTGATTTATCTCGAGTTTCAACAATGAAAACTTGCGCAGCCTGCAACGTGCAGTTCAATGACGGAGTCCAATGTGGGAGCTGCAAGAAGCATCTGGATTTCGGATGTGCTAATATATCCGAAGCCGGATGGAGAAAGCTCGGCGCCAGCAGAATGGCACAATGGAAGTGCCCCACCTGTCGAACGTCATCACCAGCTCTGGTTGCTCCTGAACCAGCCTCCCTCGAAACCATATTGAGTGAAATTCGGGATATGAAGCGCCAGTTGCTCAATTTGCCGACCCTGGTTGATGATATTCGCGTAATCAAGGACGAGTTAGCCGAGCTAAAAATTACTTGTGAAGGCACCAGCGGTAGGCTCGATGAATTTGACATTAGAATAGCGGAGGTTGAAGCAAAAGCATCGGAACTTGACAAACTTCAGGAAACAGTAAGTTGTTTGCAGACTGATTTAGAGAAATCCAGGTTCGAACTCGCAAAGTATGAACAGCGATCCCGATTAAACAACGTTGAAATCAAAGGAGTTCCTGTCAGAAAAGATGAAAATCTTTTTTCGATTATTGAAGCGATTGGCCGGAAGGTCAACTACAACTGCCCTAAATCACAGGTGAATTATATCTCAAGGGTGCCTATTTTTAATTCCAACGATAAACTAATCATTGTGAGTTTTTTGAACCGATATGTTAAAGAAGATTTTATCGCAGCTGCACGTGCCGTTAAAGACCTATCCACTTCCCACATCGGGTTTCAGAGCACATCTCAGCGTATATATGTCAATGATCACCTGAGTGTTGAGTATAAGAAGCTATTAAGTAAAGTTAAGACCATTGCCAAGGAGAAATATTATGAATTCGTTTGGGTAAAGCATGGGAAAATCCATATATTGAAAAATGCTAATTGTAAAGTAGCTATTATACGTAAAGAATCCGATTTAAACAAGATTGTGTAAAGTGCTTCCTACTTCTATTAAGTAATTTTTTAATCTTAGTTATATTTAATTCCTTTATTACATTTCAATTGCTTATATTTTTTGTGATTTTAAGTATCGCACTACTTGCTTACAAAAGGTTTACCACCTCTGACGCACCTACGATTTCGACACTCGTCTCTTATCGCGCTGTTTACTTCAAAGCCCAAATAAATTCCAATATGTTTGACCCGCTCTCGCTTGTACGCACCATGCATTATTGCTTGCTCTTTCGCACCGCTGTTTGCTACGTACTGTCGTATGACTTATGTTCACGCGCAAGTTTTTTCAAAGCTTACCTTCCTTGCATAATTATATTTTTATTGTACCTTATTATACATTATAATTCTAACTATTATTGTTTAACGAATGCTGTTATTGTAATAATCGTGTATCATATCGATTTATATTCAATGATTGATTACATCTTCAATGGCTAATAACATTAATAACTTAAACATATATTATCAGAACGTTCGAGGTCTTAGAACTAAAACTCATTCTTTTTATCGTCAAATGTCACTAAATTCCTATGATGTCATAGTACTTACCGAGACTTGGTTATTGGATGGCGTTTTAAGTTCTGAGTTCTTTGATGATCGGTACATTGTTTGGCGCCGCGACCGAGACTATGTTTTGACCGGGCAATCGCGGGGTGGGGGGGTACTCATTGCTACTCGTAGAGAATTATCTGTTATTTGCCAACCTAATTTTCACTCTACAGCGGAGGACCTCTGGATATCCATACACCTAAAAAATCGTATCACGAAGAAAAATATAACCTTGCATATCTGTGATATTTACTTATGCCAACAAAACTTAGGCCGTTCTTTTTCCTCACAACTTTCTAATTTTCTAGCTAAACTAAACCAAACAGTTATTAATAATATTTCTGATACCTTTCTCGTAGTAGGAGACTTTAATATGAGCGGTATTAGCTGGGTTCCATCTGATAACCTATGGTTTGTTCCATTGAACCCTAACAGTAATGACGAAGTTTTGCTTTGTGATGAATTATGCACTCTCGATCTTGGTCAGTATAACATGGTAACTAATAGATATGGTAGAATCCTAGACCTAGTCCTTTCCAATGAAAAAGTGAGTGTGACCGAATGTTCCAGCCCATTAGTGCCTATTGACGCCTATCACCCTGCTTTGTTGATTAATTTGGACCTATCTGTAACACCTCTGCTTGAATGTGCGCCTCGTACTCAATTCTTGTACGATAAAGGTGACTATGATTCTATCAGCAGAGACATTCGTAATACTGACTGGGAAACTGAGTTCTCCGCGCGGACAATTGATGACGCAGTCAACTTCTTTAATCAGTTTATTGTTGATTTACAAATAAAATATATTCCACAAAAACTGTCTCGGAATAAAAAGTATCCAACGTGGTATAGTCCGTCACTTATTAGAACAATTAAAGAAAAATATAAATACTTAAAAAGATTTAAAACCTATGGCAACTTATCTGATGAATCAACATTCAAGCTTCTTCGTGAAAGGGTGAAAACTATGGAATCCCAATGCTACCGTAACTATTTGGATCTTACAGAAAGTTCAATTAAAAACAACCCAAAATACTTTTGGACTTTTGTAAAAAAACGTCATAACTCAAACGCAGTCCCAAGCACATTGAACTATAACAGCGATACCTTGCGGACGGGGGAATCTATTTGTCAGGCTTTTTCGGAATACTTCCATTCTACTTTCCTCAATCCCAGTGTAAGTCATCCAATCTCTTCATCTCTTCTTAACGATTCCTCGAGCCTAACATCTGACATCTGCAGTATCATTGTTGAAACTGACGAAGTTGCTAACTTGCTTCGCAAGTTGGATACATGCAAATCGGCAGGTCCCGATAACATCCCATCTAAACTTCTTGTTCAGTGTGCGCCTTCGATAGCGCAACCTATTTCAATTTTATTCAGAAAATCTTTGAATACCTGTGTTGTACCACAAATATGGAAATCTGCGTTTATAACGCCTATCCACAAAAAAGGTGTTAAAACAGACATAGAAAATTACAGGCCGATATCCAAATTATGTATCATAGCAAAAGTCTTTGAGAGGATAATATATAATCAGGTTTATTCTGCTCTGAAAAATTCATTTAGCTCGTTCCAACACGGCTTCCTAAAAGGGAGGTCTACTGTCACGAACCTGATTCTCCTTAACGAATTTATAACCGAGGCCATGTGCAACGGTAAGCAGATTGATGTCGTCTATACGGACTATAGCAAAGCTTTTGATCGAATCGATCATAGCACTCTGATATCCAAATTAAATAGCATGGGAATCCGAGGCGATCTACTCAGATGGTTTTCTTCCTACCTTGTCAACAGGTCCCAAGCAGTGGTACTTAATAATTATATATCTAGCTGGGTCCCTGTTCCTAGTGGAGTCCCGCAGGGTTCATTGCTTGGTCCCTTGCTTTTCATAATCTACATAAACGACATCGAATCTTGCTTGACGTCATCGAAACTATTATGTTTTGCCGATGACATGAAAATTTATACCACAATTTCATCCCAGATCGACGAAACGGCACTCCAGAATGACCTACGTCGCCTGGAGGACTATTGCCAAATAAACAAGCTGGATCTTAATCCCGCTAAATGCTCGGTTATTACGTATTCTCGGAAGCGCTCAATCATTGCTACATCGTATACCTTAGGCGACCAAATTCTACCTAGATCAAATTCTATCCGTGATCTGGGGGTTCATCATGACTCCAAGCTTAGTTTTGAAAACCACGTTGATGCAATAGTCGCTAAGGCATCAAAATCACTGGGTTTCATAATGCGGTTATCCAAGTGCTTCACTCAAGCCAAAACTTTAAAAATACTATACTGCACTTTTGTTAGAAGCCACCTGGAATATGCGTCTGAGATATGGAACCCATGTTACCACAAATACATTGACCGCATTGAGAGCATCCAAAGAAGGTTCATAAGGTATTTATGTTACCATCAAAAAGTACCGTATCATTCGGAAAACTACCACAACCTATGCAAAAAATATCATATATTACCGCTGTTCAAACGCCGCGAGATTTCTGACTGTGCGTGTTTGTTGAAAATTTTTAATAACACCATAAACTGTAGCGATATTTTGTCAAAATTTTATTTCAACGTTCCCTTGAAGTCTAAACGATACAATCCTCCTTTGTGTGCGCCATTTGCTTCAACTAATTATAGGCAAAATTCGTACATTGTGCGTGCAAGCAGAAACTTAAACGAACTTTGTAAACAGTACGATATAGATCCATTCCAAACTAGTGTGTCGTCAGCCAGGAAGAGCTTAAGTCGAAGTTTTTTCACGTAGTTCATTTTGTTATGATGGTTTTTATGCAGTGTGAGCAACATACATAGTAATTATAATGTAGTACCTTCTATATAGTAACTTGATGTGAATGTCCGTAGAATTTAATTCTTTTTTCTTCTCTGTATTTTATAAGTGGAGACCTGTGATTGGCTTTCAGACTATTGTACTGTCCTTGATCTGTTTGTTTTAGCTGTAAGTCTCCCATGTTAACTAAATAAATAAATAAATAAATTTATTTTTCTTGGAGTTTTCGAATTTTGTGTGGAGGTGTGAAAAAGTCCTTCAAGATAAAGAAAAAAAGATTGTTTTATTAGTAACACAGTTACTTAGTCTAGTATGTTACAAGCAAAATCTATAATGAAACTTATATTTTTTTTTACATTTACATTCTCGACTAGATCTCATACATTTAATTATTATGACAAGTTTTTACAAGCGTTTTCGCCCGTGCTACCAACGATAACGTACAATCTAGATAAATTGTACATTTTTTTTTTTTTAAAACGTTGCCCCATACTAGGAATTTCTCCTGTATCGTGGGTGCGTTCACAAACATTTAAACTCACATACACAAACACACCCAGACCCGAAACAACTATCTGTAGGTCATACAAATATTTGTTCCGTTGTGTTTCTATATCCTAACTAAATCATAGTCTATCTACGTACCTTCGAAATCGACAGCTGTGTTACATAGAAACAAGTTAAATTAGAAGTACAGCATTTTTCATTTCAAAACTATTTCTTAAAGCGTAATCCATTATTTTTACAATACCTACGGCTTAGATTCTTAAACTAGGTTCAGATAGGGTTACCAAATCATAGGCCCCATCTAGACGAAGTACCTACCGGCTGTAAAACTGTCTAGTTTGATTTAATCTGCAGACATACGGAGCCTTGCAAACACACTTTCTTATTATTACTTTATCCATTTCTGACGAAATTAGATAGTCTGTTTTCTTGGAAAATAATTTTGTGTAACAAATGAGAATTTTAGGAGCAAAATAATCTAAATGTTACATTTAATATTATATTTTGTTTTGAAAGCTCTTTATTGTGATAGTGTAAATACTCGCTGTATATTGTTTATAGCTAACTAGCTGAACCCCGAGGCTTCACCCGCGTAAAATTATATAAATACTAAAACATTCCCCGAGAACCACTCTATACATATTGGTGAAAACAACATGAAAATCGGTGTCATAGTTTTTGAGTTTCTCGCTAACAGACAGAAAGACAGACGCTTCGGAGGACTTTGTTTTATAATATGTAGTGAAATTTGGTGTCCCTTTTTTTGGAAGTGGGGAAATCATCAAATGACTACTCCAGCTCTCGGCAGAGAGGTAGGGAGTGTCAGACTTCTACTGACTAAAAACCACCCATGTTCCTTTTTAGTCCTTCTTTTCCTTCGAGGCCACGGTATCAATTTCAAACAACCCGCAGTCCCGACGGGATTTGGTTTCCTCTAGTTTCGCAGAAATGACCTAATTTCATAGCATTTCGTTTCCCAGGAAATGTTTCATTATTATGTTCATGTATTTTCATTTCGAATATTATTGTTTCAACTACTCATTGATATAAAAACTAAAGATACGGTCGTCCAACATTTTGCTCGATGCGTTCCCCTTATAGAGAAACACTAACGTCATCTATAAGAACTAATCAGGCTGCTCGTAAACGTAACCTTGTATGAGCGGCGTGGCGTGGTATTATCGAGAAAAAAAGAAATTAAATAAAGCTTTCAATAAAATGTTAATAAAAAAAAATGTTAAATTTTAATTTTTCATTTTCATTTTCTTTTAAACTTCGGTTTAGTCAAGACGTATTTGGGACCAAATTCGAGGCGTCATTTTATCATGCGGTTCGCCCAGTCCTTACGCAGTAATATATAAGTCAATGCAACTACTATTTACTTGAATCAAACATATATTATCTATACTTCTATACTAATATTATAAAGCTGAAGAGTTTGTTTGTTTGTTTGTTTGTTTGTTTGTTTGTTTGTTTGTTTGTTTGTTTGAACGCGATAAACTCTGGAACTACTGGTTGGATTTGAAAAATTCTTTTTGTGTTGGATAGTTCATTTATCGAGGAAGGTTATAGGCTATATAACATCACGCTACTACCAATAGGAGCGGAGCATAAATGAGAAATGTTGCAAAAACGGGAAAAGAAAATTCCTTTCTGAGAGCTTCCGTTGCGTGCGCTGCGAAAACGGTTTAAGTTACGAGAATATCATGTATGAAGTAATTATTCGTCTTTAAAAGTTCTAAAAAAAAGTCCGCGACAGCATCTGTCTATCTTTTAAGATTGACTCACTGTAACCATTTTTTATTATTAAAATGTTAGGTTAAAAAGTATTATTTTTTGCGAAGCTTATTTAACCCATATGGTATTAATCTATATCTAAATAAATGTGTTCGTTAGAACGGAAATTTAATATAGAATATTTGTGCTCTTTACTCTATACAGTATAAACAAATATCTTAGAAGATATCGCAATGTAAAAATACCCGCGCGGAAAAATAATTACGCGGGTTGCGTCGCAATGTAGGTACGGGGGATTCTGGCTGGCCTCCGGGAAATTCAAATTCAAAATATTCACTGCATCATAATGTTTACAAGTACAGAGTGTTATAGTATATTTAACAGTAAGAGATAGATTTTATAGTAATTCACACTTTAATATAATCTAAGCTAATCTAAACCATCTAAACTATAGTAATAAAGAGGAAAGATAAGATTTTTTGTTTGTTACGATTTAGCTTAATAATAATTAATGTCGGATAGTCGATATATCGAGAAAGGTTATTAGTCTAGGCAACAAACGCCTTTTTGATGAAGTTTTTTCAGCAGTCTCCGAAAATTATGATTGAGGTGTCATTCGATTCGGAATGGCATCCAGATGATTTTCGAAGAAAAATGAAGTTCCGCTTGCAAAAATTGCAAAAGTTATTAACAATTAACTAAAAAAATTAAAATGGGTTTAGTGTTTTGCAAATATCTCAAAACCTAATTAAAATTTTTCAAATTTGAAATAAGATTCAAAAAGAGGAGGAAATTTCCTAAAGAATGTTCTAACTTTCGGAATTGTAGGACCAATATTAATAACTTTCCGATCGGGTTGAAAAAAAAACAGAATGATTCTTTTTTTTTAATTTATTTTTTTTTTACAATTTTTTTTTAATTTGAAAAAAGCAAAATCATATCTGTTTTTGTGACAATATTAACTTATTGTCACAAAAACAGATATGATTTTGTTTTTTTCATTTTATTTTTTTTTCAACTTTTTTTTTAATTTGAAAAAACAGAATCATATCTGTTTTTGTGACAATAAGTAAAACAAGAAAAAAAAAATATAAAGTAAAAATGTATTTGTTTTTAACAAATTGTTTATTACATAAACAATGAAAGTTTTAATAAAACAATATTTTTTTTTTATATATCGAAAAGAAAAAACAAATAATGGTGATTTAAAAATAATGATACCTTAATATTAATTAGAAGTGGGAGAAAATAATTGTTAATCAACAAATGCGTTTTTAAGCAATAAAACATTTTTTTTAAGAAACGGTTTTTAAAAAAAAAATCATGATTATTATCAAAGATTACGATATTAAAAAAAAAAACATTAAATTATCTCATAAACAACGCATTTGTTTATAAAAATATTTTAAAAAACAGGATATAAAAAATATAAAAAATCATTTTTAAGTAGCTTCTGATCATACAAAAACGGTTCAATACATTACAGACATTAAAAAAGAATTTTTTAATGTCTAATGAACGTTTGAAATTTTTCATTTCAGTAAATTGTTAATAAAAAAACGAAAATTAACATTTTTTTAATTTTTCCAACGAGAGCCTATTCTAATACCTTTGAAAAATAGCTCCACGAAAGGAAAAAAATCTCAGATGAATAGTGTAATAATTATCGCACTTGCAATGTCAGTGTTCGTGCTACAAAAAATAGTTAATTAATTAATGGATAACTTATTGAAAATTCGCGATAAAATTTTTTAGATCACAGATTATTATGTATTGATCTATCTTGCAGGCGCCTGAATTTTTTCAATTTTTAATTTTCATATTTAATAAGTTTAAATAACATTTATTCATTAAAGGTCCGAATGGAGCGTAGCTTGCGCAAGACGGAGTACCAGTTTTCGGGCGTATTTTCAACCCGATCGGAAAGTTATTAATATTGGTCCTACAATTCCGAAAGTTAGAACATTCTTTAGGAAATTTCCTCCCCTTTTTGAATCTTATTTCAAATTTGAAAAATTTTAATTAGGTTTTGAGATATTTGCAAAACACTAAACCCATTTTAATTTTTTTAGTTAATTGTTAATAAGTTTTGCAATTTTTGCAAGCGGAACTTCATTTTTCTTCGAAAATCATCTGGATGCCATTCCGAATCGAATGACACCTCAATCATAATTTTCGGAGACTGCTGAAAAAACTTCATCAAAAAGGCGTTTGTTGCCTAGACTATATAGCTATATTTATGTGACGCAGACGAAGTTGCGCGGGTCAGCTAGTTTAATCATAAAACCGAAATATACTCCCTAATTAATACCCATCTTTCAGCTCTTACAGTTTCAGTCTAAAGGCTCCAAGGAACTGAAGTCTCGCACGAGTGATTTTATTTTGGCTAAAACTCTCGAAGGAAGATCCTTCCCGTATATATTAACCGATAACTTTACGAGGGTCGTTGTATTTAGATGTAGGTGCTATGTGTACTTGTTTAGATATGTTCGGGTGTAGGTACGTTAGAAATAGATGTATTAATGCCCGGTTTCTGAGGCACTTTATCTGTTGTTTATCTGTGGTTTATCTATTCAAATGTAGGTACGCATATGAATAGATAAACCACAGATAAAGTGCCTCAGAAACCGGGCATAAGTTGTTTTTTGGAGGTAGTAATTGATTATTCGTTTTGGTTTTAATAATCCTTTACATTGAACAGCGGTGACCCATTAGTAGCGGCCCCAACTTACGAACAATTGGGCAAGTGCATTACTTTGTGTAATTTATTTCAACTCCTCTCAAAACTGTGAAGGAAAACATCTTAAGGAGTCTTAAAACCAAAAAATTCGAAGACGTCTACCAAACCGCACTGGGCCCGCGTGTTGGATTGTAGCCCATTTCTCTCCTACAGATAACAGAAGAGGTCTGCAGGCAGCAGAGGGAACATTACCTATAGGTTGATGATGAATCCTCCACATTTATTATGCGCACAGCAAAAGTGTGAAAGAGTCTGCATTTATGTTCCCTCCCACATCTAACCAGTCTGCCTTAAAAGCCAGAGTGATCAGGTAGCAACAAGTACCATTCGGCTGCGTTAAGTGTACGTTTACACCCTATAGACTTATGTTAATAACGACTATTGGGTACCTTGACAGTATTAATTTCACCATCACTTTGCATATTTTAATGACAAAAGGGAACATCGAATCTTCTAAGAAATCACTCGAGATTCTAATAAAGCAGTGACATTTGCGGTCACAGCTCAAACACATTCCTTCCCAAAATCCCAACTCATTGATAAGTTCACTCAAAACCCTAGAGAGACTTGTATTTATACATTGTCTGAATATTTCTACAAAAGCGAACAAAACTTTAAACTGATAAATAGGTTCTTATAACAAAGAAACGATATTTAATAACACCGAATTCAACGCCAAGTTGAAAAGATTTTGTAAATAATTCAGAAATAGGTATTCGCCAAGATCATCTTAGTCGAAAACTCTAAAGAGTAAAGTTCGACAGACTTTGTGTAGCATAGGTTTTGAAAATCATTAAATCATTACCGCCCTTTCGGGCTTTGGCAAAATAGGTTTGGTTGTGATGGAAAATAATAATACGAGATGCTTAGTTTTCAGTTTTTGAAGGTACAGACCAAAATGTGCCTAGCACGCCACGGTCGCGCATACGTGACCGAAAGAAGGATGGCGACATTGGACCCACATTATATAAAAATTAACTAAGTGTCATTCACTTGCAAGTTTATATTTACTATAATTAAGAGTTTGTAAGAGAATCATATAAAAAATATTTAATCACTAGGTCCTGGGAATTAAAAGTTAGAAAATATTTTTATTTTCATAAAAATAAGTCATCATGCAGTTACTAAACGCACCGTGCTTCATTTTAATACATTCCAAACTACTCTTTCATTACCTACATGATTTACGTTCTTACACTTGTTTACGCTTGTAATTTTTTTTTAAACAAATCTTGTAAAATATGAGAAGAACATACAAACGTTAATATTAAAAATGCATTTACTTTTTTTATACAAAAATGTATAATGAAAAACGTCGCCGGAGGGACCGAGACGTTCGATTATTGGTGATAACGTAGAATGGAACGTTATGCTGTCAATTGGAGTTGGCTGTCAAAACAATAAGTGTCATTCCATTGTTTGTTTTCAACGGTTACCGTGGGATATCTATTAGTTTTTTGCCAATAATGATTATAGTTTCATTCTAATATCAGTCTAGTCTATGCTTACAGTATTCATTTAAGTGCCTACGTATATTTGGCAAGAGAGATGCAGAAACACGATGGTAGTTACCTACTGTTGGTAAATATTTCTATTCTGTTTGATCATCTTTTTACCCGACTACGGCGAAGCCCAAAAGGAGGGTTATTGAAACTACATAATAGGTAGGTACCTACCTAAGTACATAAAAAAGATATTGGTGCCGATTCTCTTGTCACAAATTTCTCTAAACTAGACTAAAAATCATTAAAATTTAGTTTAATCCTGTCAAACGACGTTATCCATTCTGAAATTGACTAAAGTGACATAACTTAAATAGATTATAGTCTGACAGCACTAAGGCTGAGTTGCACCAAAAAAGTAGTTAAAGTTAAATTTTCTGTCAAATTACACGTCAAACAAACATCGAAACTTCATTTTAGTATCGGATAAGCCAACAATGATTTGCGCCATTTGACAAATAGTTAAATTACGTCATAACTTTAACAGTAACTACAACCGCTCACTTTCCGCTGGTTAGTGTTATAGTTTGTGTTAAATTGTCTTTCAATTTTATTGTCAAACGCGTTGAATATAACCTTTAGACATCATGTCCCTGCTCCAAGAAATACTCGCAGAAACCAGTTCTGATGACGAAAGCGATGAAAAGAAAAGTGTGATTACCTAGAGCCGATCGTTTTTCCACATGGAACGACGAATGTTTCTTGCCATGATTTCGAGTCTCTAAAAACGTAGCATTGCATAAGGCGTAACAAGGATATTCATCGTAGGTAATTGTTCAACCAAAAAATAATACGTGCTATAGGTAGACAAAGCAATAAATATAATAGGTACTTACTTTGTTTGAATGTTTGCAAAAATTTTTTTGTATACCTATATAATTTTTCTATTAGTACCCCATATAGTACTGTCAAATTTGACAAAAACTTTAACTTTAACGACTTTTTTGGTGCAACTCAGCCTAAGTTATTCAATTTAATGAAAATGGCAATTTTGCTATTCTGAAATTGACGTTTTTCACCTAAA
Organism: Diarsia mendica; assembly: GCA_949316265.1. Taxonomy (NCBI): domain Eukaryota; kingdom Metazoa; phylum Arthropoda; class Insecta; order Lepidoptera; family Noctuidae; genus Diarsia; species Diarsia mendica. The sequence goes on from OX438897.1 coordinate 21,095,347, forward strand.
ATTATGATTGTCAAACTAAATCAGACCATTTTTAATCGCGAATAAAAAGGTGTGGAATAAAATTAGTTGACATAAACTAAAAATTACAAAGCATATTTCTCTATTATTTTTCGAAAGTTTGGATGACTTTGAGTTAATTATGGAAGCTTATGTGATTGCAGCTGTTGGCGATGCGTCAGAAAGGTAAGTTTAGTGTTATTTTATTATGATACAATACAAAATGCATTCATAAAAACTTACAAGGGATTTGTACTGAACATCTAATGCACTTGCTACATTATTAGTTGGAAAAGAAGTGGATAAATGCACTTCTCATAATCATAGCCACTTCCAGGCTCTGAGTATTATCTAATAAGAATTTATAACTATTTTTTAGACACTTTCAAGAAAGAATTCATTTGGAAAAATTGCGAGACGAATCCAACCCATTCCAAATGGCAGAGGAAAAATTTAAAAAACTCTTTAGACTCCCTAGAGCGGGAGCACTTTATTTGGTGGATACGCTAAGGAATCCTCGGTTAGATGAAGGATTTATCCCCAAACACCGAAAGGTTAGAACAGTTTTGTGTCCTGTATGTGCAGTAATTCACTTGCATAAACAAGTTTTTAAGTATTTATAGTTTAGTCGAGTGGTATCTCACTTTTATTATATTTATGGGTGATCTTAACCTAGTCATTACATAATTGAGATCTTTCAGTCAAAAACTGCACGCCCCTCCACTAAAATTTCTTTACAAACATTTGAACAACCCACTGACCGAAAAGTGTATGCAACAAGCAGTGGCGCAACATGCATTTTAGAATGAAAAATCTCTACTTACCTACCTGTATGATAATAGAACTCATTTGCAGATTCTAGCTGCACTAAATCTGTTTGCTCAAGGCAGTTATCAAACAGCTGTTGGGCAAGACAACTTACTTGACAACAACTTACAAGACAACTTAATTCTTCTGAAATCTAAATAAGTGTATCTTTGCAGACGAAGAAGATATCGATGTCAACGAGGATAACGAGCAGAATTCTATTGTGGAGGAACAGGATGCTATCGTGGAGGATCCTGGCGCAATTTCCTTGCTGAAGCAAGGGAAATTCGGCAATTACTTGTCAATAATTTTAATTAAATTAAACATTTTATTTCTTTATTATTAAAATTTTAATTTTCTTATCACCTTATTTATTAATTAACCTATCCGTATCCTAAACAAATAAGAGTGGCGATTAGGTTTCTATCACAAATTGAAACCGCATATTCAGTAATGTTTTTTATAAAAAAATAATTAACAAAATACAATAATCAACAAAATAATTAATGATCAGTCAAATATTTGCCTCTTCTCTACAGAGAAGGCACGAGCACTGATCACCACGCATGCTCAAGACGGGTTGGCGATTTCAGACTTATTAGGTATATTATAATAATTATAAGTCCAGATTTCCTCACGATGTTTTCCTTCCGACCTTCAATGAAATAAAAATGAGTAAATAAAAGAAAAATGTTCGTACATATTTTTTATTAATGTTATGTTTTAACTTTTGTACCACTGTATGCCCATTTTCTCTTGCCCGTTTTGCTGCAATATGTTGTTCGAATAGAGCCTTTCGTCCATCCAGATGTGTTTTAGTGACTACCTGAACTTTCCTTAAAGTTGGTACCGAGTAAAAGAATTGAATTTTTTGTCGAATTGCACATAATTATGTTGAAGTCATCCATTTATTTCTTAGGACGGCCTGATCTGTGTTTGCCTTCATCTACAATACGCCTCACTGTACTCTCAGATTTTCCAAGGTGTGTCAAAACTATATTTAAATTTAGAGAATCTTGTTTTCAGAATAACTTACCAAAACCAACTAACTAAAAATAAGAAATTTTAGTTTTAGTTTAGGTTAGTTCGGTGTACAAGAGAATCGGCACCATTGTATTATTAAATAAGGACTATTACATTCGTTTTAGGTTATAATCTTTTCCATAGCATATCTTTTTTCACCCAGCCTCTACGACTTACTGCCCATTTGCTTTTTTGCTAGTTTTAAATAGTTCTACAACTAGTTATATGTTTCCATACTGTACGATACTCCTAACAGTGGGTCCCATTGTACATGCAATGTCGCCATCCTCCTTTAAACGTAAATAAATGTCATAAAACAGCATTGTTTTGTTTATTTGCCCCGGTTTGTAATTTTTTCCTTGACATTCTTCTCATGAGATCAACGCTTTGGAATTGGCATCTACAGTACACTCACGAGTTATTTATGCCTTGTGACTGGGACTGTAGCTTAGTTTATTTAGCTTCAGCAGTTCAGTAGTTTACTGCCGCACTCGGAGAGCTTCAGTGGTTGCTTGGGCCGTCGCTTGGTAAAGGTTTTTGGCAGTTTTGTCATACAAAACTATGTCAGGCCTATGCTGGGTGGCGGCTTGAGTAATCGTTGGATATCTCTGAGTGCCGCAGTTAGTTTAATTCGATTATTCAAAAGTGCCTGTGCCTACTTGAAATAAATATTTTTGACTTTGACTTTGACTTAGGTTATAGAAACATAACATAACATCGCGCCTGTAAACCCCAAACGGATAGACAGAGGTGTACTTATTATAGTACACCCACATTTCACCAGTAATGGTTAAGTCCTATGTAAATTAGGAGGCGAGTATATAAAAAATTATTGACATATAATTATTTACATATTTATATAAACCGTGCACATATCCAGACTTCGTGACTGCTACTGAGTTACTGATGAAAAAAACCTAATAACAAATTAGCCAGACCCAGGAATTGAAATTAGGATCATATGCGGCAATTGCGATTGAGTCCACAAGACCAACGGAGGCAGTCGATAAGGTTTTTGAAAGTCAAAATATAATCATTTTATTGTAATGAGACCCTTAAAGGCACGTGTAAAAGCAAAAATGTCAAGATATGCATTTTTTTTTAGTCACATGCGATTCGATAGGTATAATATATCAAACAATATTTCAAAGCCCGTTCGTTATATACGTTGATTGGGAGCTCCATGCAAAACGACGGGATTTCCTGAGCCAATAGAACAAAGGATGCAATCCTCGTTAGAACTACTGCTTTGTGGTCACGTAGGTAGATACCGTATCCTCTATGAAAATATTGCAAATACTATTAGCAGTAGTAGTAGCACCTAAAACATGTTGAATTGTTCATGTTCATCAAGCAAAATGTTTGCTTCAACAGTGTTTCAGGTCATACACGCCATACCTGAACAAGCCATCAACGCGACGCAGAAAATATTATAATTATAGTGCAAGAGGGTGAGTGCAAACACAGGTACACGGTCTCTTCCCTCACTTTCCTAGTAGAACGACAATCCTACACGACTCAAAAGAGATCAGAGGAAGAACGAACAGCTTAATGTGCTTTTGGTCTAACGGGGGTAGCATATAATCAAAACTGCGGGTGCCTGTCGGGGCTGCGGATTTTTCGAAAGAGATACTGCGACCTCGGACACCAAGGCCTAAAAAGTAACATCCATCATCCAAAAAAAAAAGGGCTGCTTCTGAAAAATTCTTAGTAGAAAAATCCATCCACAACCGGGAATTGAATCCAGGACACACTAATCAGACACGCTCACGGCCATGAAACGAATTGGACAGTTAAAACAAAACCAACACATAATTCTAATCGAACTTAACCTTCGAGCCATAAAACAAACAAGAAGGCTGATTACATACTAACATCTCAACGTGCAAACCAAGTTTACGTGTAAACCAACCTTTATAGACGTAAACCTACTTGGTAATTGGATAACGTACAAGCCTAACGTTAAACTGAAGTCTGTTTTCTATTCCCCGGAGTTCCCCTGTTTGGGTATAGCCTTGTTGCTAGTTGATTGTGTTCGCTGAGATGGAGAATAAAGCCGGGGAACCAATTGGGTTTGCGGTTTTGGAACAAAACCTCTTTGAATCGAAAGTGCGCTGCGATTGCTATGCGGAAGCGAAATGTGCTGTGGATTGGAAAAGAAAACTTATTGGCATGCATTTACTATTTCTGCTACTTATTTTTTTTTAATATGGTAATAGTTTTTTTTTCTATAGATACTAATATTCTAAACAGGTAAAATGTATTCGTAAGTTTGTATGTAGAGGGTAATCTTCAGAACTATAACTGATCTGGTTACGAAATTGCCCGCGGCATCGCCCGCGAGAAGTTCTACAATAATTGTCCCACGAGATCACACTACCGGTATAAAAAGTATCCCATGTGTTAATCCAGGTTATAAACTATTGGTGTACTAAATAAAGAGAAAGAGTAACAAACATCCATCAATCCATACATTAATCCTCACAAACTTTCACATCACTGTCTGTCAGTCTGTTCGCGATGAACTCAAAAACTGCCGCACCGATTTTCATGCTATTTTCACCAATGGATAGAGTAGTGATCAAGGAAAGTATAAGTATATAAAATCCAAGCTGACAAAGCAGTGGACATCAGATAGTCACTTATATGTACATAATCATCTAACATCACAATTCATAAAACCATTAAAATATCACAGATTGGGGGCCACCGCGTGCCTGATCGACCGTTTTACGTAATAGCCCCCCTGTGGCCGATAAAATGGATGTAATAGCCCCCAGCGGCCATGACAGGGAATAGCGGCCTCATTTGTACTAAACTAGGACACTTACGGACCATTCTCGTGTATTAAAAGGCTAAGTAGCCACTGATTAATCCGTGGGACACGACCAAGACGCACGTTTAGGAGTTTTATTTAAGTAGATGGTTGCTATTAGTTCCTTAATTTAGACTAATCCGTTTGTCATTCGTGGCTTTTTATAAGCTTTTATTCAATTTGCCGTGTTTGTTTGTTAGTTAGCATATTTTTAGAATCTTGCAAGTGAATTTCGAAATGAAATGAAATTGTTTATTCAGTAAATAGGATGTAGGAATCACTTTTACACGTCATCACATTTTAAACTTAAGCTAGATGGGGTCGACATTTCGTATCTGACTACCCTGAGAAGAAATGGTAAAACAAACTCAGGGATCAAAGTCTGTTTTAAAGCATATACAATATGTTTCATGTTTTACAATGAATTAAATAATAATTTGAGCATACAAAATAGGATAATAATTATAATGTCAAATTTACATGTCAAAAATTGTAAAAGAATTACTTAATAAAATTAAAAAAGGAAATATACAATACGATATAATTATCAGATTTTTATGTCAATATTGTATTATTAGGAATCAGAAGTGAAATACGTGAACAAAATAAACAATGTTTAATATCTTTTGAATTACACTTTTACAAAAATATCAAGACAAACGCTTTAAACAATAATCAAATAGAAATAGCACTAGCAAATGGAATAATCAGTACACGAGCAAAAACATAAACCAAAATTAGCGAAGCACACGATAATAGTCGGGTAGCAAGTCCTTTCCGAGCGCCGTCCAAGCAAAAAGTGACCCTTGCACCGCCGCTCGCCTCGTTTTATGAACTTCTGTCGGTTGCCGCACGTCGACCGGACGCTAACCACACGGCTACTCGCTGATGGCGTGACTTTGAGCCAACAGTATAATTACACAAAGCTTAGCAGAGCGAGCAATTTAATCCCAAGCCTTTTTGTCATCTAAATAATCAATTATTTTATAGTACCCTTTTTTACATAGTTTAGTTTTAATACAAATTTTAAATCGATTGATTGATAAATTTCTAATGTCAATGGGAAGTTTATTGTAAAAGCGCATTGACCCATGAATGAGTTGCCTATTCTGTGGAGGCGAGTGCGATGTACAGCGAGGTTGTGCTTATTCCTAGTATTCAAGCTATGAATATCGGACATTTTCTTAAAATTTGATATATTTTTATGAACATACAATAAATTTTCAAAAATGTATTGAGAGGCTACGGTCAGAATATTCATCTCTTTGAATTTCTCTCGGAGGGAATCCCTAGGACCTAGATTGTAAATGGCCCTAACAGCCCTTTTTTGTAGAACAAAGATAGCGTCGATGTCCGCACAGGCACCCCAGAGAAGAATCCCATACGACATGACGCTATGAAAATAACTGAAATAAACAATTCTGGCCGTATCAACATCAGTAACCTGTCTAATTTTCTTGACAGCGTAGGCGGCCGAACTAAGTTTTTTTGACAATGTTGCAATATGTGGGCCCCACTGTAATTTTGAATCAATAGTTAAACCAAGAAAAACTGTTGACTCAACAGGATCCAACTCTATTCCATTAAGTTGAACATTTGTAGATAACTGCCTCACAAGGTTGAGAATTTAATCACCTTGGTCTTTTTTCCATTCAGGAGTAGATTATTTACATTGAACCAATGAACAATCTTAGATAGTGCATTGTTCACTTCGTCAAAGTTTACTAATTGACGTTTAATTTTAAAAATGAGAGATGTGTCATCCGCGAACAATACAATCTTGTGATTATCCCTTACGTGATATGGCAAGTCATTGATATATATTAAAAATAAGAATGGACCTAGAATTGAGCCCTGTGGGACGCCCATAGTGACCGCAGACCCTGAAGATCTCTTGCCATTAACATCAACCCTCTGAGTTCTGTTATTTAAATAACACGTCAGAAGGTCTAGAGCCTAGTCCCTCACACCATAATGGTATAGTTTCCGTATAAGCGTTTCATGCTGCACGCAATCGAAGGCCTTGGACAAGTCGCAGAAGACACCAAGAGCATCCTGCGATTCCTCCCAGGCCTCGAATATGCTCTTAAGTAATTCCACGCCCGCGTCTGTAGTTGACCGACCCTTTGTGAAGCCAAACTGTTTCAAGTGAAGTAAATTATTTTTATTGAAATGTTTTAACATTTGCTTCAGAATCAAGTTTTCAAAAATTTTGCTCAAAGTAGGTAATATGGAAATAGGTCGAAAGTTTGTGGGGTCGGTTGTGCTACCAGATTTGAACAGCGGAATCACTTTGCTAATTTTCATCAAATCAGGAAATACACCGTAATCAACACAAGAGTTAAAAATAATTGCCAGGAAAGGTGAAATAATATCTATGATTGTTGACATGGTATGTACTGATAATCCCCAAAGATCGGCAGTTCTTTTGACATCTAGATCTTTAAAAGATTCAATAATGTCCTTTGGGGTAACAACTATAAATTTAAAAGATTCAACACATTCTGGTACACATTCCTGCAAAATTGAGTAAGCAGAAGTGGAGGATGATGGCAGAGTTTTAGTTGTTACAATAGGGATATTAGTAAAGAAATTATCAAACTCTGCTGCAACCTCCATGTCTGCCTTAATATCTAGATCATTTATTTTTAGATGAAAGTCACGGCTTCGTGCTGTGTTCCTTCCCATTTCGGAGTTTATAATATTCCAGGTTGTTTTTATTTTATTATCAGATACATACTTTGATTTTATTTTTAAAATAAATGGTTTTAGCTGAGGAGCAGGCTCTTCTAAATATTTTTGAGTAATTTTTAACGTATTCTTTAAAGTTTTCATTATGGTTTTATAATTTTTCATTATATAGTTCATATAGCCTCCGCCTACTTTTAAAAATACCCGGTGTTGCCCAATCACTAAATAAAACGCGATCAGAAACAGACAATGTTTTGGAGGTAAACACTTTATTGAATTCTAAATTGATTAAGTTAAATAACAAAGTAAATGCTCGATCTGCGTTATCGTGATATGGCAAAGCGGGAAGTTTTTCCATTAAATTATTTCTAAATAGGTCTAAACGTCTTTTATTTATAGGAACAAAACTGACAAGTTTTTTCGGAACTCTGACTATTTGCCGAGGAAAAGCAACTAACTGGCCACAATGATCTGAGTCTAACTCATTTAAAATTAAATGGATCAATGGTTTTAGATTTGTAAATATTATGTTATCTATACAGGTAGCACTAGTGGTTGTTATTCTGGTCGGAAATTACTGTGCAAGTTATATTATTTTAATAATGTCAAGAATTTATTTACTGTAACCGATTTTTCAAGTAAATTAATGTTGAAATCTCCACAGACAACAACTGTTTTATTATTGTTGCATGTCTTTAATAAAATGTCCTCCATATGTTGCTCAAAAATATCATAAGGCGCACCTGGGGGCCTGTACACGCTCATTACAATGCACCGCTCAAGCTCAATGCAAGCCACTTCGATTACTCGCTCAACAGATTTCAAATCGATTGAAACGATTTATATAGTAGTTAGTTTGAAACAGCCTCAGTCACCACCACGGCTGTTTCAAACTATCACCTGTTTTAAGAACACAATGACTTAACACGCGATGATGGCAAAGACCGGACGGCACATCTGGGGGTACGGCAGTGTCCCCGCCAAGTCAAGCAAAAAAGCGGCACGGCCGTACCACTTTTCTCGATACAGTTCAACCCATTTTCGACCTCCTATAACTTCGTTGTAGATTATTTCTTTCTTGGTAGATGGGCAGACCTAGTGCTGGCGCTGCCACTGCGGCTATATTGATCCCGTGTATAAACAAAAATCTTGTGAAAAAACGTAAGTCTTTTATTAGTTGTGAAAAAAAAACAAGTCTTTTATGACTTTCATTTTTTTAGACAACAGAACATTTTCTTAGTCGCGCCCCTATTGATGACGGCGCAGTAACATAACAGAACAGTCGATCAATGATTCCTAATTAGCTGCTTTACGACCGCCTAATGACCAATAAATCCTACCACAATCATCACATTATCTCCATATTCCAGTACGTATAATAGAAAATGATAGTCCGCCTCAGTAGCTAGCATTGTTACACAAATTGACTGATATATTGCTGAGATAATTGCTCCTGTTAAGATTAATTAGTAGCTTGGAAGCGAATACCTACATTCACCCTGTCGAGGTTGTACGTTACATACTTCGGGGAATTCCGTTTCTAAATAGGGCTTGGTTTGGTATTAGGAAATAATGTGAAATTAAGAAAAATTTCATCATCATCATCATCAGCCATGAGAAGTCCACTGCTGGACATAGGCCTCGTCCAATCGAACGCCGTAAAGAACAGTAGCCTGCCGTTTGCATCCACCGGTTGCCCGCGACTCCCACAATGTCGTCGGTCCATCTGGTGGGAGGCCTACCAACGCGTCTTCCGGTTCGTGGTCGCCACTCGAGAACCTTCCTTCCCCATCGGTTGTCGGTTCTTCGAGTGATGTGGCCTGCCCATTGCCACTTCAACTTGCATACCTATTCTGATACTTATTTCGGTGACCCTGGTTCTTCGGCGGATTTCCTCATTTCGGATCTCAAAGAAACTCCGAGCATAGCTCTCTCCATGGATCGTTGCGTGACTCAAAAAAAAACTCAGAAAAACTTTAAATCGTGATAAAAAAAAACATGTCTCGTTGATCTAGTAGTTGCAAGGGGTCTGTCTCCACCGATCCCGGGATCCGATTTGACGTAACACGGATCCCGGCGATTTGTCTCCACGTATCCCGGGATCCGTTTCTACAAAAAAAAAAAAAAAAATTGTCTCCACGGATCCCGGGATCCGGGGCTACAAGAAATAAAAAATAAAAATGTAGAAACGGATCCCGCGTACAGAGTTAAGAAGTTAAGCATATTTATATTTATTTATTTATATATACTTTATTGTACACCACAAAAATACATAACAAAAGAAAACATAATATACACTACAAAACATACAATGGGCGGCCTTATCGCTCGCAGCATAATACTTTTCGAAACTGGTTTTCTTTTTTCTACTTTCAAACGAAAAGAAGTTATAATTTAAAATTATAAGGATTGGTGTAGTAAAGTCTCACAAACTACCAGGAGGCCAGAAACATGAAGATCTCATCACATCTCCTGCCCAGCGTGACTGCTGGGCAAGAGATCCTGTGTTCGATTCCCAGGTCAGACTAAGTTTTATTGAAAATGTATCGTCGATATATTTTGTCAAAAATGTATCATTGCAATACGAACTTCTGTGTTCACTGACGGTCGGCGTAAATGTGAAAAGTGACAGACCGTCAGTGAATTCAGTACTTAGTGCATGGCAAATGGCAAATATAATTTACTTGCGGCATCCTTTGATATCAACCAACCAATTACTATCGCAAATAATTATTATCAATATTTTACTGATCAAATATCATATCAGTTTGAATTTCCAGGTTTCATTCGTGTGAATAAGGCATTAAAATTATGAATCCTGTCATATTAAGGTCTGCAAAACTGCAAACTACTTGCAACCCTTTGTATGCGCTTCAAACGATTTTCGAAAGCGCTTCATAACGTCTATTAAAATATGCTGTGTGTTAGGGACCTAAAGCGAATTTAGACTTTCTTTAATCTTACGTCAGTGCAAAGGAAGATACTGGGAAGAGTTGGCTTAACCATTTGAACGCCCCAGAGCGCTACCAAATCGGTGCTGCAGCGGGACCCCTTATGCCGAGACCTTTTGTTCTAGATTTTTATACTTATTCATCATCTGCTTAGTTTTTCCCCAACTATTTTGGGGTCGGATGCAGCTGAATACCAGTATTTCACATGGAGCGGCTGCCTATCTGCCTCTAGTGAATACTGATTAATACTATACCCTTTGGTAAGACTGGTTGTCAGACTTTCAGGTCACTGACTACCTGTAACGCCTGCTAAAAATCTATTTTATGATAGTCGGGACCAACACTTTAACGAGCTTTTCTGAGGCACGGAGGAAACTCGGTATATAACAGGTGGTCACCTATCCACACACCAACCTAGGCCAGCGAGTGGCAGTAATTATTATTACGTCAATATATTTTTTTTTATCGGGTAGTAATAAAACTGGTATATCCTGAGGCAATCGGTTAATAGGCTTCAAATATTAATCATTAAGTTCCACCATTATCAAACATTACAAGTCCCATTTTGTGGTTTCGTAATGTCGAATATCTCGCAGCGGTTACCAATGAACCGATTATAGGTCGACAGCTAAAATTGTGGTTTAAATGTGTATGATTTGTTTTGTTTCGTTTCGGATACGTTTTTGGTCCTTCGAGCCGTTTTTTGCGAACGGCAAGGGTTTGTAGGACAGTTGTGTTTTGTTTTTTGTCTGTGAAACTAAAAGGTTGGTAATATTTTATAAGCATTCACAAGTAAGTACTTAGGGACGTTTGACCGTACGTGGCTCTGGTTTGTCTGCACTTTGGACGTCAGAAAAAAATAAAATAAAAGTTATCATTTAAACTTCTAAATATAACATCACGCCTGTAACCCCCGAAAGTTACGTCTCAAACTCAAAACTCAAAGCATTTATTTCAATTAAGCCATTACAGGCACTTTTGAAAGTCAGAAAAAAATAGCGAACGAAACTACGAGTGCTATACGTCATTCCGAAAGCCACCACGCCACGTAGAGGCATACCTCTCGCGACAGTATCCTTTATGGGCGGCATGGGCACCGGGCCGTAGGCCGACGAAGGAGGCCGGCGGAGGCCCGGCACTTCGGGGACAGAAGACAATAGTGTTATGTAAATTTCGCCAGTTATTAAGTGCGAGCCTATGACCAACAACCAGAATCCGTGATTGCTACAGATAAATTTCTGATAGAAAATTCCAATAACACTTTTCCTAACCTCGATCGAACCCAGAAATCCATACTCCAGCATTTGCACCACTTTTCGTTTAAATTTAAATTGTCATTTAAGCAGTTTGACGCCCTATGTCAATTAAAGCGATTGGTGCGATTTAAACTCATACTAATATTTTATTTCGTGTAGACACCAGAACCAGTCGCTGAACACCAACAACAACGGTGCCGTCATATACACGTACTTATTTATAAAGCTAATCACACAAACAATTAACACTCATAAAACAATAATTCCACTTCAAACTTTTGAACCACTCATATTTCTAAATAGTTCAGCGCAAAATTAGGCTTCACTAAAGCGCTTTAACAGCTGCCGTCACATCGATCCATTCAACAGCAACTTTTGAACTTTCAAACCACTCATATTCCTAAATAGTTCAGCGCAAAATTAGGCTTTAGTAAAACGCTTTACCAGCTGCCGCCACATCGAACCATTGAACAGCCATCATCATTGTCCAAGCTAACGAAGTGGGCTGTCTTTGACACCTCTCAGATCAGATGAAGGTGGCGTCAAGAGGACCAGTGAAAAATAGGGAGGTACTTAGACTAAGGGCTTTTGGCGTGATGGAGATGAATGGACGTGATAGGTATTGATTTTAATATTGAAAAGGGAATGGTTAGGACTAAGATTTGTTTTAAATGAGGATCCTTACTTAAATGTATTCAGGTACGTTAGAAAATATCGTTGACGAATTGGGGTGCGAAACCAGCCCACTATAATGCAACAGAATAAGTAAAAAAACAGACGAAGTAGTTAGTTTCGCGGATGTAGTGCTAGTTTATTATATCACCAATCTGCACGTACAAACAAGCTATATTTCTAAATCAACACAAAACAACTGAGCAACTCCCGTCTAGAAAATAAACATCCCGGCGATCCCAGCTGTGGGATTCACCTATTAAAGAACAACAACACTTCTGGTTCACAATTTGCGTTATGTCCACACCGTCGATTGTTCTAGAAAAGTTAAATTAACACTGGCTGTGTGAGCCCGGAGGAGCAAAGTGTAGTTTTCAAGGGACCGTGATTTTAAGTTTTTGAAACAAGCTGTATAAGTGTATAGTTGGCGCTTGGGTCTAGTGCAAAATTTTGATGATTTTAAAACTTCTGCGAGTAGGATCTTGAGTTCGACCCTGATAAATTCGTAAACAGTGTTTTACCAGTTCTGTAGTCAAATTGGCTAGAAATCTCTTGACCAATTACGAACCTAGGGCCCCGAGTCTGCTATTCAATAGTGTCAGAATGATCTATCAATCAGCAACACCAAACTTGTCAAACTTCTCATAATTGTTGATTTTGACAACACCAAACTTGTCAAAATAAACAATTATGAGATCAATGATAGATCATTCTGACACTATTATTGCATAGCACACTCGGGGCCCAGGTTGGCCGCTGTATTTATAATCTGATCACATCTGAGAACATACTAATATGATTACATAATGTAATAAACTAATTAACTATCAGCTACGTTTCTTTGTGTTTATAAATGTGGTGGTAGAGTTTATGTTACAGCAGAAATTTAGCAGTGTGAAACAGATTTTGTAAAATAAATAAAAAAATTATTTTACAAAATCAAAAAGTTTTAAGGCTTTTTTTAAATTTTCAAAACGTTCAAACAGTATTTGCAAGATTCAACTTTGGAGATAAAGATTGAAGTAACGACAGTTTGAAGCGTTTAAGAGTAGTATAAAGTTTTATTTTGTAGTTTAAAACGATTTTGGACTTACGAATAAAGGTAAATGGTGAAAGTAGTACCTACTGATTTTTGTGCATGTTTGTGTCCTGAGGTTCACCTAGGTTAGTTCGTGGATAGGTGAGACCATTCATTACATACCAAGTGTCCATGGGGCCTCAGAAAGCACGTCAAGCCATTTGGTCTTAGTAACTGTTATTCGTGAATCTTTCACAGTCGTTACAAGTAGGCAATTGCTTGAAAGTCTGACAACAGATATTGTTTAATTTTGCAAGATAGCACGAACATACAAATCTAGCTGCCTACGGCGTACACTCCACTAAAGCGGAGACGACCGGAGATGTGCGAAACAGAGAAAGATGCGTGACATCTAGGGTGTATCCAACGAAGCTGTGCGGAGATGTCCAAAGAGGAGAGGAAATGAGCAATATGGAGAATACAGTAGATGTGAAAAACGGAGAGGATAGGACATTGTGCAAAGTGGAGAGGGAAGGCATTTTTTAGAAGCAAGATGTATCCACCGAACGCTGCTCAAAACTCGTCGCTAACCGCAAGCTGCTCATAGCGCAACGCTCACAGCACACCGCTCACAGCATATCGTTCACTTGGCAAATCATATTGGCGGTTTACAGCACGTATTTCCCCCCACTTCATTGAAATCCGGCCCTTACACTTGTCAGTACCTATCAATTAACACATTTTCATTCAATCCAATGATTACAAGCTAGTAAACATCACAAATATAACAAGCTCCGATTTCGTTCTCGTTAAAACCAGCCGAACACCGATATGTTATCACTAGATGTCTCCAAACAATTTAATTGAATCGAGTTATAAAACAGTGCGGTTTAAACCGAAGCCACTTTGCTAACAAAAGTTAGATTAGTTCGCAGTGTGCCAATTCCAGTACGTACCTAGCCAGGATATATTGCATGCACATTTTTTAATGACAAAGTTTCCGTATCACTGGGGGATACCTAACTGGGAAATAATGGGTTTTCTTTGCAATTACTTTGGAGAGAAAAATTGCGGGTTGCCCTCGGATCGGAATGGGTTGCCTGATCTGAAAAAGTTGTTTTTTATGTTTGTTTGTTACATAAGGGCTCTTTTGACTGTGGAAATTAAGTTATTTTGCAGTGATATGAAGTGGGGTAAACTTAAAAGAAAAACGGAGTTATTGATAGCACGACGGAGGAGAATGGAAGAAATACCATGTTGTGCTGACCCCTTGATGGCTGACCCCAAGTAATATGGGATAAGGGCCGGAAGATGATGATGATCAAGTGGACCAAACCTTTTATTTATTTATTTATTTAAACTTCATGCACAAGAGTGGTACATAGGCGGACTTAATGCCACAAAGCATTCTCTACCAGTCAACCTTAGGGTCAAATAGGACAGCACTGGGGTAGAGTACAAAAAAAAAAAATAGGGAGAAAACCATTTTGTTAGATAAGTTGTTAAACATAAATAGGTACATACTAATACATATTATTAAAGATACAGATAGAATATAATAAAATAGTATATTGTTGGCTCAAAGTCACGACATCAGCCAGTAACCGTGCGGTTAGCGTCCGGTCGACGTGCGGCAACCGACAGAAGTTCATAAAACGAGGCGAGCGGCGGTGCAACGCAACGGTCACTTTTTGCTTGGACGGCGCTCGGAAAGGACTTGCTACCCGACTATTATCGTGTGCTTCGCTAATTTTGGTTTATGTTTTTGATCGTGTACTGATTATTCCATTTGCTAGTGCTATTTCTATTTGATTATTGTTTAAAATGTTTGTCTTGATATTTTTGTAAAAGTGTAATTCAAAAGATATTAAACATTGTTTATTTTGTTCACGTATTTCACTTCTGATTCCTAATATCAGAAGTGGGATAGTGGATTCTTTTCGCCCACAAGTTAAAAACTAGTTTTCAGGCTTTTAATTTTAGATAAAAGCGGGTAGAAGTTAGCAATGGATAGATTGAGTTGTTCGCGTTCAAAAACTAGTGCCTTGCGTTCTAAGCGATCTCGTAGCCACCATAAGTGGAGTGGAAGGTCACGTATAGCAAGTTTCGGGATCCGATCGCCGTTCCAAGCGCGAACGAGATCGTCGTCGTAGGAGCCGCGTGAGGACGCGAAGTCCTGTGTAACCGATCTCGCGGTTGAGGCGACGCTCCGGACAGGATTGGTTTACTTTCGTTCCTGATACAAGTAAGATCGAACCATTTTAATATTTCGTTGGTTTAGTAGTCGTAAACGCGACTATGAGCATGAAGGTTCTGGGTTCGATTCCCGGGTCGGGCAAAGTGTTATTTTCTGGATTTGTGCCCTGTTTGTGACAATGGGCTCACCCCTATTACATGGTTAAGCTTATGTCTTAACATAACTGGCGAAATGTGGGTATACTGGGTACCTCTGCCTAACCCTTCGGGGATTGCAGGCGTGATGTTATGTGTGTGTTTATAAGGTCACTGGGGTGATTGGCAATGCCTCGGACGCATTGGTGGTTATTTACATGGTGGTGCTAATACGTCGCTTAACGATTGGTTGACCAATAACAGCACGTGGACTCATTTTAAACACGAATTTCGGTCATTGTGTCCGCGTGAAGTCGATATGGTCACTGTGCTATAATGACGTTATGAATACAAGTATCTGTATGACCTACAGATAGTTTTTTTTTTAAGTCGGGTACTTGTGTATGTTAGTTTAAATATTTGTGAAGGTACCCACGATACAGGAGAAATTCCTGGTGAGGGGCAACGTTGTGATTTGTGATATCTGATGCTCAAATAAAAGCCGCAATTATGAACAAAACAAAATACAGTCAAAAGTCGTTTTCCGTATATTTGAAACCAAAAATTGCAGTTGTTGGCACATCAAACTCGAATAATCATGGTCTGCGTAAATGCAAACCCCTACGCAATATGATCAGTTGACTTGTTTTCGTGTGAAGACGTAGGCCGTATACAGGTGCACTGTAAAGTCTGATAAGTTTTGCTTTATTATAGAAGTTGCTTTTTATTACACATGATAGGCTAAGAAAGATGCCAATGAGTTACGTATCAGTTGATGTTTATAAGGATTTTGATGAAGTAAAGTTGTGGTTGCAAGCCAAGAGATTCTATCGGCTGTATTGTGTTAGACAGTACCAGTAATTATTGTGTAGTCGTAGTCCGATTAAAATTGAAGGTTTTTGAGGAAACTCGAGTAGACAGTGGGTGTGTTTGTTGTATGTTGTGCGTTGTGCGTTTAGCTCTGGTTGAGGTCAGGGTCTGGAAAGACCGTAGTGTTAAGTCAAATAGTGATACACACGGGAGATAGACTTGTTTACTAGTCAGTTAGTGATCTGTGGTTTTACTCGATGATTTTTGTGAACCTGGCATTTTTTTGACGCAATAATGTTTTTAAGATTGATTTAAACGACAATGGTAGGTACATGACCCAGGGTGGTTGATTGTTGTATTTTCGATAATTTCCAGTTTAGCCGCGTTTGATTTTATCAACGAGAGTGGGACCTAATGGATGTTTGGTCAGGTTCTGTCGTAGATTTGTCTCTTTGCATAGTAACCATTACTTATGAACGTGTGGTTTGGTCAAGCGCGTGGCCTCAACTGCGTGTGTGAAAGTCTGTGTGATACGCTAACAATGTGTCTATGTCAACAGCCACTGAGGGGTATGCAAACTTGGAGCCTATGCCTACAGTGTGTGTGGAAGTCGACATCTGAGGGGTATGCAAACTTGGAGCCTATGCCTACAGTGTGTGTGGAAGTCGACATCTGAGGGGTATGCAAACTTGGAGCCTATGCCTACAGTGATGTGGAAGAAGTCTGTGTGATATGCTAACAATGTGCTTATACATCCCTATGTTCCTATTGGTATTCTTGTCTGACAAGTTTTGTTTGGTGAATGTTTCTTTGAATTTGATTCTCGACTTGAATGTTCCTTAATGAATGAGATTACTCTTTTGTTGTACTACTCGGTTAGAGAGCCTTGGTGTTAAAGGTTTTACTCGATGATTTCAGCAGTTTTTGTTGCAATAGAATTTTTAAGGTTGGTGTATGACTGGTGGTGTATGAATGGTATATGACTCAAGGTAGTTGAGTGTTGTATTTTCGATAATTTCCAGTACATTTGATTTAATTAATGAGAGTCGAATTTGGTGCCACCCAATGGAACTTAAGTTTGGTCAGGAGTGATCGAGCGGAACAAAATTCTGATGTAAATTTGTTTGTTTGCAGAGTAACCATTATACAAGGATGGACGCAACGCAACGCTGCTTGGCCTTAGCAGTGGTTGCCAGGGCTTTGCCACAATGACGCCGTGAACGTGCACGTCACTGCAGGGTGCCAGCGCGCCTTACTGGCGTTGCTGAGCGCGTCGCTGCAAGGCGACTGCGCGCCCTACTGGCGTTGCCGAGCGCGCCTTCTGGCGTTGCTGAGCGCGTCGCTGCAAGGCGACTGCGCGCCTTCTGGCGTTGCTGAGCGCGTCGCTGCAAGGCGACTGCGCGCCTCCTGGCGTTGCTGAGCGCGTCGCTGCAGGCCGAGCGCCTCGCTGCAGGCCGAGCGCCTCGCTGAAGCCCAGCGCCTCGCTGCAGGCCGAGCGCGTCGCTGCAGGCCGACTGCGCGCCCTACTGTCGTGTACAGCGCGTGGCTCCGGGCTGTTAAGCGCGTCGCTCCACGGTGCCAGCGCGCCCCACAGGCGCAGTTGTGTGCGGCACTCCACAGTGCCAGCGCGCCCCACAGGCGCAGTTGTGTGCGGCACTCCACGGTGCCAGCGCGCCCCACAGGCGCAGTTGTGTGCGGCACTGCACGGTGCCAGCGCGCCCCACAGGCGCAGTTGTGTGCGGCACTCCACGGTGCCAGCGCGCCCCACAGGCGCAGTTGTGTGCGGCACTGCACGGTGCCAGCGCGCCCCACAGGCGCAGTTGTGTGCGGCACTCCACGGTGCCAGCGCGCCCCACAGGCGCAGTTGTGTGCGGCACTCCACTGTGCCAGCGCGCCCCACAGGCGTAGTTGTGCGTGGCACTCCCCCGTGCCAGCACGCCCCACTGGCGTTGTGAGACACGCTATCAAGGAGACAGCGAAGACTCAGCCGCCTTGTTGGAAGCTGACGAGGACGTCAGAGCGTCAGGAGAGGCCGTGTTGGCTCAAAGTCACGACATCAGCCAGTAACCGTGCGGTTAGCGTCCGGTCGACGTGCGGCAACCGACAGAAGTTCATAAAACGAGGCGAGCGGCGGTGCAACGCAACGGTCACTTTTTGCTTGGACGGCGCTCGGAAAGGACTTGCTACCCGACTATTATCGTGTGCTTCGCTAATTTTGGTTTATGTTTTTGATCGTGTACTGATTATTCCATTTGCTAGTGCTATTTCTATTTGATTATTGTTTAAAATGTTTGTCTTGATATTTTTGTAAAAGTGTAATTCAAAAGATATTAAACATTGTTTATTTTGTTCACGTATTTCACTTCTGATTCCTAATAATATATTATAATACATGCAAAACAGTTTAAAACACGAGAAACCTTTTAATAATACTGTGACCAGAGTTTGATTGTGAGCAATTTAGTTCGATTTCAAAAAGTACTTCCGAGCTGCTCTTTTGAAACTCATTTTGCTTTCGGCTTTTTTAATCCCAAGTGGTAGCGTGTTCCAGAGCTTTAAAGTTGAGACAGCGTAAGAAGAGGACATAAAGCCAGTACGGTGTGAGGGAATTTCAAGAGATAAGCCTTTCCTTCTTGATGAAGCACTATATTATATTTCGCATAAGATAGGCGACTAGACCTGAACCTAGAACCTATATCGGGCTGAGCCTCATTCCTACTACGTTCACGATGGTCACCGATGTTTGTTAGTTGAAGTTTGTAAGGTAACAGAAAATATTTCGGCGCGTGCCCACCCTCGCTGCTGTTTTGTTATTGTTACTTAATTATTGTAGAACTTAAGATTGAATAAATTGTTTGAATTATGTCGTCGTTGATTTTGGTGCACGGTTAATCTCGAATGAGTTTTTGTTTGTACCAACTTTATTATATAATGTAATTGTAAAACTATTGAATAAATAAATAAATAAAAACATAAGACAATGAAGAGCAGTGGTGGCCCAGTGGTGGCGGCCTCGACTTACGAACAGTAGGTCGTGGGTTCGAACCCAGGCAGGCACATTACTTTGTGTAATTTATTTCATCACCGCTACTCTCAAAACGGTGAAGGAAAACATCGTGAGGAAACCGGCATGTCTTAGAACCAAAAATTCGAAGACATGTGACATCTACCAATCCGCACTGGGCCCGCGTGGTGGATTATAGCCCGTTCCCTCTCAAAGAGAGGAGGCCTGAGTCCCTGCAGTGGGAACATTAATAGGCTGTTGATTATTATTATTTTTATAAGACAATGATCACAATGACATAAACATTGTTATCATTGTCCATATGCGGTGCGTAGGATAGAGCATGTTTGCAGAATTTTATTGAAGTTTAATTTTTTCTGTCTCGACTGTCTTGGTCCAGTGGTTGCCAGCGCGATTACTGAGCATGAGGTCTAGGGTTTGATCAATAGCAGCCATAGAGTCTGAATTTGTGCCGGTTGATCGCTATTAGCCATGTTTAACATAAGACTTAAACATAACTGGCGTTAAGTGGGTGTACCTTGTTTTTATTTTTGTGTCTGAGTGTCAGACTTCAACTGACTAAAAACCACCCATGTTCCTTCTTAGCCCTTTATGTCGAGGCCGCGGTATCCTGTGAACATCCTGCAGCCCCGACGGGTGGGTGGGTGTACCTAAGTACACCTTTTCATCTTTTTTTTTTGTTCTAGCCTACTCTTTCCCACTCCTGGGCAAAAAAGGCCTCCCTCCACTCCTTCCATTTCTCTCGAACCCGTGCGTCCTCCTTCCAGTTCTGGCGGAATCTGTCTAACTCGTCCCGCCACCTCCTTCGTGGCCTACCGCGACCCCGCCTCACTGTGTCAGGGCACCAGTTTCCGGCTATTTTGGCCCACAGTTTGTCCGGCATGCGGCAGACATGTCCTGCCCAGTCCCACTTGACTTGAATCAACTCAGATGTTGTCCAACCATTAGGTACTTAGAGACCTAATAGACAACTCACTCGGTTGCCTTATAGAAGTTCTGGAGGGTAGAACTAGTTCTAACTTATTATGAAGGTCGCACATTTTCTATTGGTCATAATCACGCACGAGTTGTACACTAGGCATGTGAATTCGAAATTTTGTTTCGGGTAGCGTTAAATAGACTTTCAAACCTAAACCTGTTTAGTATTCCAAGCAGATTACTAATAATAACATAGATATAGTTTTGACCTTATTTTAGTATTATTTTTGTACGTGCACTCGTGCCTAAATAATAACTGGTCGAAGTCTCATCTTCAGGTTAATTCACGAGACGGGTTCATGGATGGATCATCATCATCATCAGCCTATTGCAATCCACTGCTGGATATAGGCCTCTTTAATCTTACGCCACTCAACTCAATTTTCGGCAACTCTCATCCAGTTGTTACCAGCCACTCTGCGAAGATCATCGCTCCACTGAGCTTGAGGGCGTCCCACCTTACGCTTGCCGATTTGCGGTCTCCACTCAAGAACACGTCTACTCCAACGGTCATCGGTTCTGCGACTAATATGGCTGGCCCACTGCCACTTCAGCTTACTTATTCTGTGAGCTATGTCGACAACTCTCGTCCTCTGTCGGACCGTTAGTGCAAGACGTACGTAGCACTCGATTCGCTTCGATTCGATAAATCTGACAGTTATTCTCGATAAAATGAGCTTTTATCGAATCGAATCGATGTCGCAAGTACGTAAATAATATTTTATCGATCGGTAGATAACTCTAAAATTTAAACGATTTTATCGAAAATGCAAGTACGAAACGACATTTTGACAGGTGTCGAACGAAATCTTGTCGACGCGTGTTACGTACTTCCAAATTCGATAGCAAGCTCGATAAAACTGACAACGATAACGATCTCGATGTCTTATCGATGCAAAGTTCGTACTTGCACTGCATATGTCATAACAGGCAAGACGCACTGGTTGAAGACCTTAGTCTAGGCTCTGTGGAATGCGTGACGAGCATGATGCATGGATGGTTGACTACCATTAAATACTAAGTTTCCTCCGTGCCACGGAAAGCACGTTTAGCCGTTGGTCGATATATGTAGTCATTGGTCCGAAGTTAGACATCTATATAGTCTTACCAAGGAGTGTCGTATTACCCAGTGCTAACTGGGTTGTGGAGGTCAAATCGGCAGTCGTTCCATGTAAAATACTGGTATTTAGCTGCATCTGGTTAGACTGGAAGTAGACCCCAACACTTTTGAGAAAAGGTTAGGCAGATGATGACTTTTGAACGTGTTAATTTTTTTTATTTATTTTTTAAACGTTGCCCCACACTAGGAATTTCTCCTGTATCGTGGGTGCGTTTACAAACATTTAAACTCACAAACACAAATACCAATACCAAATTCTGCTCTTTTCCATAGCTGTACAAATAACGAAAATAAAGTAAACATTATAGTATGTTGTTTATTTTTATTCGTTATTTGTTTCTTACTGCAAAATGTAGGCATTGAAAACAGCAGCTTATCTTATTCGTTTTACAAAAGCAACACCAAAAAGTTTCCTTTTAAATTCGTCCGTTTAAACGAGGAAAAAACACGATGTAAGTAATATACGAGCAGCTAAATCCGTCTGGGCAAACTGAGGAAAACTGGGCAAACTTGGGCAAAGTTTTTAAGCTGTACTGTCTGCCCATTTGTTTGACTTGTTAGTTGTGGAACTATTTGTGGAGCACTTTTGTGTTTTTGTTGATAGCGATACGGCACCACCTTTTTGGATGAAAGTTTTTAGTTGCTACATTATTAACGTCCTAGTTTAGTCGTCCCTTTTCGTATTAACAGGCGAATATTTAGAAAATCTGTTAGGGCGAATTGTTTTTAATATTATATAAACAGATCTGATAAAAACGTTTAGTTATCAATTATACAGGGTGTCAACGAACCCTTCACGACGCACCCAACCGAGCATCATGTACATCTAAGTACCCCTACGCAAAAATATTTGCTGGAAAAACACACGTTATAGGTACCAACCTATTATCGTGTGACTACGGCTTTTCTTTTTGTTCTATCCTGAAAATCTTGTTTCATACTTTTTCAGCGTAGTTTTCTTTGTCGTAGTCGGGTTTTAGTTTATGACTTTTTTTTATTTAAACAATTTTGGTGTTCAATTTTTTTTACATATTACTTTTTGTCCGTTAGAGGGCGTCATTTTAAATTTGAGTAATATTTTGGAAATGTACAAGTGAGGCCCTTTCAAATGATACCAAACACGGCGTATTTATCTCCATTTTTTATTTTTGAACACTTACTTTTTGTCCGCTAGAGGGCGCCATATCGATTTTTGTGGCACGTCACGAACCCTATGTTCAGCAGACAATTATGACGGTTCTAACGATACCTCATAATGTCGAGTTCCGATAAGTAGATTAGGAGCTATGAGGGAACAGATGAAGATACTCACATACATACATACATAGCCAGTCAAAATCATAACCCTCCTTTGGCTTTGCTGTAGTCGGGTAAAAAGACTTTTTTATTTGGGGTGTAAAATCATATTTTACGGTAAAACTTAATGCATCACTCTTAAAACATTGTGCTGGTGGATGCTTTCAATAGTCAAAGGGTCATGGAGGTAATTTAAGTTTTCTTTGTCCTTCTGTTTTCACATTTATTCAGCTCATAATCATAAACGACAATAATAATCTATCTACTATTTACAAACTAAGAAACCAATTATAGCGTTCACAAAACAAGTAAGTAAATTGTAGCCCTAGAGAAATAATGGGTATCAAAATGAGAGGCAGGATCCTCGAGGGATGAAGAAAGTTTGTTTCTCAACGAGTAAAGTTATTTTTTGGACTATCTTTTGATAAACAACGTCCAATTCATGAAGTCCTCTATTTTTCTTCCGTTGTTATTTATGAACTGAGGTAGTAGGTAGTTTGGAAAATTTTAAGCAAATGTATGAGTTTTGAAGAGTTTTGGGGTAAACAAGTGTACTTAGTAGCAACTTGGAGTGGTGTGAAGTTCGTACAAAAATAAACAGGCATTGTAGCTTTTTGCATGTTTTTCAGGTTTTAATAATTACGTTTCAATCTAATCATAAACATTTTAACCTTGCAAACCTAAAATATCATCGCGTGCATGATTATATCACTCATTAAGACAAAACAAAAGCAAATCACAATCGTAGGAGATAAAAGTGATTGTTCTTTAAAGCAAAATCAGCCTATAATGTTCCTAGTACTGGCGCACAGGCCTTCTCTCTGTGAGAGGGAATGGGCCACCACGCGGGCGCAGAATTTGTTGAACCTCTTCGAGTTTTTAGTTTTAGAACATGCCGATTTCTTTTATGATATTTTCCTTCACCGTTTAAAGAGCAGTAGTCTTAATGAAACATCTTATAATTATCAAGCCAAACTCCCAAGGAACTAATATTTCATTCATTCAACACGCAAATTCGACCGACCATCTTGTAACATCCCCGTTTCAGGCCACTTACAACTGCTCCACTATCCGCTAGTTACCATAGCACCAGTTTATCCGATATCAGCCGGGCTTAGCAAGTTCGCTCATAAATATGGATGGGTATCCATCTCCATATTTATAGTGATTGTTCAACTGACTGTAAAGTTTCAGTATGTTTTAGTAATTACGAACACTTCAATTACAACGCATAATAATGGGTGCTCGGTAAATCTGAATGTGTTTGTTTTACTAGCGTTCGTTACATCGAAAGTTAGGTTTCGTACAAACCTAACTTTCGAGTTTTATTTGAATTATTTATTATATTGTCTTCTATGTAACATAACATAACATCACGGCATTAAAACTGCCTCCGTGGTCGAGTGGTTTAGGCGTTTGCCTTGTGACCCGGTGGTCGTGGGTTCGATTCCCACGGGAAGCATACTTTGTGAAGTTGTTTCTGTAATGTAGGGTATTCTTAAGCTGTGTCTCATATAAATATGGTTGTACACCCGCCGCGTATTCAGTTATTAAACAGCTACCGAACGAACGTCTAGAGTTTTACTTCACGATACCACAGTGGCGACGAGGATGGCTAAATTCGGTGAATTTGATATGAAGACTGGAAGCTGGCAAACCTATTGTGAAAGGCTGGAGATGTTTTTCTTGGTGAACGCAGTAAAGGAAGAACTAAAACTACCGACGCTTATAGCATTCATGGGTGAACCGGCATACGAATTATTAGTGAACTTGTGTAGTCCGAAGAAACCGGCGAACATGACCTTGACCGAGGTTGTGAAGGTCATGCAAGAACATTTGCAACCGAATCCATCGATTTTGGCAGAACGATTTAAATTTCGACAAAGAAGACAACAGGCGGGTGAAAGTATTTCGGATTATGTAGCAGAATTGAAAAAAATTACGCGGTATTGCGAGTTTGGCACAAGTTTGGACGATAATTTGCGAGACCAATTCGTGTGCGGTATAATGAGTGACCTTATTAGACAACGATTGTTTGCGGAAGGAAACATAAAATTCATCAAAGCAGTATCGGTGGCGAGCGCTTTGGAGGCGGCGGAGCGGGATGCAGCCGCTGTAGACGGGCGAGGCAGTGTCAGTGGGCCAGCCGCGGCCGACGCGAACGCTGTTGCGACAGGACTGGAAGGTTCGAGAACTATTACGGTGTCGCGGCGTAGTTCAGTGGCATTTGATCAAGCAGGAGACTTACATCGCATGCAAGTGGGAGGATGCGCTGCATGCGGGGATTACCGACACATTAAGACGGAATGCAAATTTGCAAAGTACCAGTGTAGTAAGTGTAAGGAGGTTGGTCATTTGCGTCGGATGTGCCAGGACAATGGTACACGGGTCATCGGGGACCATCGAGACCGCGGACGATCGCGGGGCGGTGGCGGCGGAGCAGGCAGAGCGGCGCGCAGTGGCGGCGCGGCCGCTGGAGCGTACCGCACGGCCAGCCGGGGTCACGAGCAGGCAGGGAAGGCGCGGCCGGGTGCCCACGGGCGGCCCGCTATGCACACGTTCGAGGCACATTGGGAGGAAGACGCGGAAGATGAGGTGGAGGAAGAGGAACCAATTTATCAAATGTCGTTAAGCCAATACAGGCCGGTGAGCATGAATATTTTAGTAAACGAGGTTATGTTAACAATGGAAATTGATACCGGGTCTCCTTTATCTTGTATCTCAAGTAAAACTTATAAAGAATATTTTTCGGGTATACCGTTATTACCATGTAAACTTTCAGTCAAGTTTTATAATGGGAGTAAAGTTCGGCCAATGGGCTATCTAGAAGTGACCGTTACCTATAAAAACCATAAAAAGAATTTAGATTTATATGTATTTGAAACGGGGAGTACTACACTTTTAGGAAGGCAATGGTTATCGGAATTAAATATCAATATACCCCCTATAACAATAAATAACGCGAGGTTAACAAAGGAGGATGTAACGGTTCAACAAAAAACTAATATTGTAAATGATATCTATTCTAGGTACCATGAATTATTTGATGGCGGATTGGGGCGTTTCACGGGCGGTCGAGCGACATTACATTTACGTGAGGGTGCCGTGCCGATATTCTGCCGCGCGCGACCGCTGCCGTACGCAATGCGCGCGCGCGTGGATGACGAGCTCGAGGCGATGCTGCGCGCCGGCATCATCGAGCCTGTTCACACCTCCGACTGGGCCTCACCACTGGTAATTGTACATAAGCCGGATGGCGCTTTACGTTTATGTGCTGACTATAAAGTTACTTTGAATCGTATGTTAAGAGTTGATAAGTATCCTGTGCCAAAGATAGACGATTTATTTACTAAATTAAGCGGTAGTAGGTATTTCACAAAACTAGATTTATCTCAAGCGTACAATCAAATATTACTAGATGAATCCAAGGAGTTTACAGTTATTAATACACATAAGGGTCTTTTCAGATATAATAGATTAGTGTATGGACTCGCGTCGAGTCCGGGAATTTTTCAAAGAATAATGACTCAATTGTTTGATAAAATTCCAAATGTGACAATATTTCTAGACGACATACTTATCACGGGTGATACGATTGAAGTACACATAGATACAATAAACAAGGTTCTTAAAATATTGCAAGAAAATGGCCTAAAAATTAAAAAGGAAAAGTGTGATTTTTTGAGTAAGGAGGCAAAATATTTAGGATTTATTATTAGTAGGGAGGGCGTTAGAGTAGATCCAGATAAGATTAAACCCATTATTAAGCTATCTTTTCCGACTAACGTATCCGAGCTGAAATCATTTTTAGGTATGGTCAATTTTTACGGAAAATTTATTAAAAATTTAAGTTTCTATTTATCACCATTTTACGAATTATTGAAAAAGGGTAAACATTGGGAATGGGGTCATACACATTCTCAGGCATTTAATAAAATAAAAAAGTTACTGATTAGCTCAGAAATATTATCGCACTATGATGAGTCACGGCCCGTTATAGTGACATGTGATGCGAGCTCACGGGGCATCGGCGCTGTGCTTGCGCAGCGAGCGACCGACGGCCGTGAGTATCCAATAGCGTATGCGTCAAGGACACTCACCGCCGCGGAATATCACTATAGTCAAATACATAAAGAGGCTTTAGCTATTGTATTCGCCGTGAAGAAATTTCATCAATATCTATATGGCAGGCCATTCGTGTTAAAAACAGATCATAAACCTTTAGTTAGTATTTTTGGATCGGAATTAGGAATTCCAAGTATGACTGCTAGTAGGTTACAGAGATGGGCGTTAATATTATCAGCCTATGATTTTAAAATTGAATATGTGAATACAAATTCAAACACGGCAGACGCTTTGTCTCGATTGGTAGAAAGTTATAAAGCTATTAGCGAAACAGGTAGTGAGGAAGTTCCCGAACAAACATACCTTCACTTCGCCTCGGATGCCTTGTTACTTAAATATGAGGATATTAGAAAAGAGACAAAAAGAGATCCAATATTAATGCGTATATTGAGCTATGTTAGGGATGGTTGGCCTAAAGAAATAGAAATAAAAGAACTTAAGCCTTATTTTAATAGACGCAGTGAAATATATACTGAGTTGGGTTGTCTTATGTGGGGTCATAGGCTAATAGTACCAAGAATATGTCAAGATAAGGTTTTGAGGGAGTTACATGATACTCACATGGGGATAATTAAGACAAAATGTATAGCTCGGAGTTACGTATGGTGGCCAGGAATAGACGAAATGTTGGAAGACTTGTGTCGCAACTGCACAATTTGCGCAGAAATGGCCGAGGCACCAGTTCACCATGCACCGCAGCCGTGGAACTGGCCGTCTCGTCCATGGACTAGGTTACACGTAGATTTTTTGGGGCCTATTCAGGGACACAAGTATTTAATAATGGTCGATGCAACTTCGAAATGGATCGAAGCATGCCCGGTCACTTCGACTACGGCTAAAGCAATAATAAGTAAAATTAGAGAAATCTGGTCACGTTTCGGTTTACCAAAACAATTAGTATCGGATAACGGGCCACCTTTTAGTAGTGAAGAATTTAATTCATTTTTAGAAAATAACGGAGTAGAACATGTATTTTCCGCACCATATCACCCCGCTTCCAATGGTTTGGCAGAAAATGCAGTCAGGCAGTGCAAAAGAGTAATAAAAAAAGCGATTATTCAAAATATAGACGTAGAACTGGCCCTTCAAAGGTTTTTACTGGTGTATAGGACCACTGAACATAGTACCACAAAGGAAAGTCCGTCACAAATATTACAAGGCAGGATATTAAGAACTCGATTAGACCGACTTAAACCATCGCGCGAGAAGCAGGTGGCTGACGCGCAGCTCCGGCAGAAAAATGGGGCAGGAGGGACGCACCGCGCTCTCGAAGCGGGGGACGAGGTTTGGTGCCGGGTGTACCAAGGATTAAAGAGGTGGGTAAGTGGTACGGTCACTCAGCGCTTGAGTACCACAGATTATCAAATAAGATTATTAGATGGCACAGAGATACATAGGCATATTGATCAGTTAAGGTTAAAATGTAGGGAAAATCAGTCTCAACAGACTGATGACGTAATAGTCAGCACAAAAGTAACGCCCACTAATGCTAACCGGTCTTTAGGAAATGCATTGGTCTTTCCTACAGTACCGGTTCCAAATATATCCACGGAGGTGTGCTTATGTGGAGGTGTGGGAGGTTCGGGATGCGGTAGGGATGGGCAGGCACATTTAGATCCTGGGGCAATCATCGATTCATCTGAAGAGGTACATGAGGGATCCAACAGTGTAACCTCGACCGCCGGTGAAACGCGTCCCGTTAGAAATAGGAGACCTCCCCAAAGATACGGTCAGCCCTAATGATAATAATTATAGTAAAGTATGTACTAGTTGTAAGTTTGGTAAATAGATTTAATTATGTAAATAGATTATAAGTAATTATGTGTGCTAATTTTAAGTTAGTTATTATAATAAATAATTATTGTGTTAGTTTAAGTTAGTTAATAAATAATTATCGTGTTAGTTTAAGTTAGTTAATAAATAATTATTGTGTTAGTTTTAAGTTAGTAAATAAGGGTGGAGGTGTAATGTAGGGTATTCTTAAGCTGTGTCTCATATAAATATGGTTGTACACCCGCCGCGTATTCAGTTATTAAACAGCTACCGAACGAACGTCTAGAGTTTTACTTCACGATACCACAGTTTCCAGTTTAGTTAGGACATTGCAGGCTTGAATCACCTGATTGTCTGATAAAAAGATGGTTGCGTGCTTCGGAAGGCACGTATAAGCCGGTGGTCCCGGCCGCCAAATGGCGGTCGTCAAAAAATAAGCACATTTTAAATTAAACAAACCTTGGAAGCAGACGTTTAATTTAAAATGTGCTTATTTTTTGCTTTTCAGTTTTTTCAGTCGGGTTTTTTGGTTTTTTAAACGAAAGCAGCCAGTAGAACTTAATATAGATCACATTTATCCCCCTGTAAAAATAGCTACGTCTGGCAGCTGGCACAGAATTCGCCTACTTTTTTTATTTGAACTAATAAGAGGGTTTTAGAGGTCGTAATCTAAAATTAATTGGGTTTTGTACTACGACTTCTATCAACCGGGTCAGATTTGGGCCATGAACTTTAATTTCCTGGGCTTCTATGGTCATCATCATCATCCACAACCCGAATTCACCCTGCCATCTCTACGCCTTGCCAGGTGTCCTGCCCAACCCCATTTGAGTTCCATAACGCGCTTTCCAATATCGGTGACCTTTGTGCGTCTTCGGATGTCGACTTCTATGGTGCTAGTAGTAAAATTCTGAGGTGCAAGACAAAATAAAACACTAAAATAAATACGAACAATTTATTAATAAACAAATGTTAATAGTAAGTTTGTATAAGGACGCACAACGCCATCGTTAGCATCCACGACGAGGAGCTGTGTGCTGGAGTGCCTCCCTGATGCAGCTCAGCTAGGCTCTCACCTGGTGGAGGAATAGGAAGAGGTAAGTGAAGATAATACCAGTGGTTATAGATTGCGGTATATATCGCGGTGTAAGAATCAGATGAACGTATCTTCTTTTTGTCAATTTTACAGGAGAGCTAAAAAACTGTGTTTATTTTACTTCTTTGAAGTGTTTTACAGACAATAATATAAATTGCACTAGTGAAAGAAGTATACAGAAATTCTCACATACCATTATAGAGTTCATAAGTATAAAAAAATTATATAATTGCAATTATTATAATAAATATTTATATTTTTTCAAAAATTGGTTGACGTACATTATTATTTATTTAGTGAAGTATTGACTTTACAGGTACGTCGTTTTGGCACATCGTGTAGGACCACTTTTAAGATCCATTTGTGAAAAAAACACTTTTCGATTTTTGGTATAGAGGCGCAGTTAGGGGAGATCATGGCAAGTTGGCCATCATCAGTTGGTCATCAGAACGAATTCGACCTGATGACGCCTTTGGAGGTACCAGTGGTGGGCGATAGTAGGGGAGAGAGACGAAATAGCAATCGACATAATTATAGGCTTCCATTCTGAATAAACCAAAATCATCATCTCCTACTTTTAAAACATTTTACCTTTGATAATGTGCAGAATGACATGCGCAGGCGCCGGCGACGGGGGCGGGGCGCGTGCGATTGCGCACGTGTAGCGACCTGCGTCGTCACCGCGCACGCGTGCCACGCGCAGTATTGAGTTCGCGCCGTTTGACCCGAACTCCGTTCGCACACTGTGGTAGAAGATGGTAAGGGTTTATAACTGATCAGCAAAGTAGTATCGCGTAATGGACATTGTCAAAGAATCCAGAACGTATAAACTAATGTGAGGATGGGATCCTCAACTTCAAAAACTTAAAACATAAACGGTTCAACAACGAATCTGAATGTCACTGATTTACAACATAAATAATTGTTCACTTCCTCAACATTTTGATTTGCATTACACAAATCGCATTAAGAATTATTGTAAAATTAAACTGTTGATTATTATGGTGTTGATATTTGATTGTTGATGTCTTTTGGTGAATATTTTTGAAATATAATTGGTATACTTATTCATTTATATTTAATTTTAAAGTTTAAGTGCTGATGACGTCATCACTGGAAAGATTCCTTCATTAATTCAAAGCTTTAATACGTGAGTTGTACCCTTTTTTTTTTTTTTTTTGGTGGTTGGAAAATCATCGAATAACCCCCCCCGCTCTTGGGCAGAGCGAAGGGGAGTGTCAGACTTCTACTGACTAAAAACCAACCCATGTTCCCTCTTCTTCGCCCTTGAATGACCTTAACTGAACGCAGGCTTAAGCGTATTCACGATATTTCTTCTTTAGATAACGTCATTGAATGTGGGTAGCGTTGTCAAGTCAACAATCGCTCCGTAAATAAAATTGAATTATAATAAAAATAAAGTGTAAATAATGTAAATAGTGATGTTATAACGTTGGACTAAAACCGATATTTTAACCGTGGTATTGTTATCTGGACTCAAGTGCTATGCAATAAGTGTAAAACTGAACAAAGTGAATTGACCAAAACACAGAACAAAGTGAAGTTTGTTAAAAGCAAAAGCAGTGTCTACAGGGACATTTATCATTTATTCAAGTAAAATAACGTTAATAAACAAAGAAAAGTAAAAACTAGCAAATAGTACAATAGTTTGCAAGTGAACAGTTTACGTCACAGCGAGTCTGTCAGTGCGCAACATTTTTGCAGAATGAATCATATGTAATGACTTTGTAAACTTTAAAATATTTCTCGTCGAGCCAGAACTACTATTTCGACTAGACTGCCAATGTACAAATAGCGTAGTCTCAAGCACGGGCGACTGAGGAACATCTGGTCGCAAGATCAAATCCGAGTGAGCACTGCTCTTTTTGTGAGTTGTTTTTTCAACTTGTTTCACATTATTGTGTGGATCTGATAAACGACTTCAACGAGTACCGGTAACATTGTCGTCGGTATAGTAATAAGATAATTGTTGACATTGGCACATACAAAGTAAAACGTGCATTTTTGAGAAATGGCAACAGTGTCTGATGTGGTTGTATGTGGTGGCTGTAAAAATCCCATAGGGAATGCACAGTGGCTTTGTTGTTGTCTCTGTGCGCAAGTTTATGATCTCTTATGCGCCAATACTCCCGTAGCTACTTACATCACTATGACAACAGAACTGAAGGAGATGTGGATCTGCCTTGAGTGCAAATGCAAGCAACCTAGAGGGGATAACTCTAATACTCCGGCTCGATCTACAAGATTGGAGGTGGGCCCAAATCAGTTTGGTCAATTAATTGATGCTAGGGAAAATAACAACTATAGCGTTAACCAGGACAGTCAATTTATTTTCGATGAGCAAAACATGAATGTAACGGTTCGGAAAACGCAATCTAATCCAATCCGGAAAAGCACTGAACAACTATATGACGAATATATGCATCCGGATGAGACGTATCTAGACAATTTACGTGTTGTAATCAAAGAGGAATTTCAACATGCTATAAATGAACGCCTGACCAATATGATTAGCAATGCTGTAGCAAATCAAGTTGCTCTTATTGTGGGAAAATGTTTCTCTAAACTGAATGACCAAATCATGAGCCTTGAGAAACAACTTAAGTTGATAAGTTCGCGATCTGTCTGTAGTTCAGCCAATTGCGAACAAAGTACTAGGAAGCTGGATGACTCCAATAATTTAGGTAACAGCCAAAATATGAATCCAGAGCTAGCAACTATTGTGCAGGGAAACACGGTCAAGCCTCAAACAGTGCCTAACTCAGAGAAAATTACGAATACTGTACCAGTATCCAGTCTTCCCAAAAGCACCAATCAGCCTCTAAAAACGCCTACCATGGATAAGTCTTTACTGCCTTCTGTGACACGGCGCGACCAACAAGTCGAAATCAACAGGAAAATGTCTAACTTGAACTCTTCTGCTGTCAGTGTGCAAGACCGTCATGACAATTCTGACCACAGTCACGGTGAATGGGTCGAGGTTACCAAAAAACGGCATAACAAATCGCCTAAAGACATTGTAAGAGGTTCTGCTACTCCTGGTCTGACGCAACTGGAAGCGGCTGAGCGGGTGCGATATTTACATCTCTACTATGTGAAGATTGGCACTACTGAAGAACAGGTACTCAATCACCTAAAATCAGTATCTGATAGTGAAGGATACACAGTGGAAGGCCTGAAAGCACGTGGCAACTATGCTTCGTTTAAACTGGGCGTACCTTCTAGGCTAGAGAACTGTGTAATGGACTCAGAAAACTGGCCAGAGAATGTTTGCATAAAACCATGGCGGCAGTTTTTTCGTAACAAAAGTACCAAGCCATTTCAGGAGCAGGAAACAAACTAAGAAGATTATAATCATCTACCAGAATGTACGAGGCCTCCGAACAAAAACTGCGACTTTTAGCCACAATGTAGCCCTCTGTTCTGGTGATCTAATAGCACTAACGGAAACTTTCCTCAATAGTTCCGTGAGTGATGCTGAACTTTTTCCTCGGGGTTATATTGTACTGCGAAAGGATCGACCTGGTGACGTAGGATGGGGCGGGGTTCTACTGGCTGTTAGGGATTGTTACACAGTCAGGAGAATTACAGATGTGGATGGGTTGACTGATGATAAAGAATTGTTGTGCGCATTGGTAACATGGCGAAATGTGATGTTTTTGATTTGTGTAGTCTATTTACCTCCTAGTTATAGTAATAAACAATACCTGGATGTGTTAGAGTGTCTAGAGAACGTGGTAAATAAATATTCGGATTATAGAATTGTAATAGTTGGCGACTTTAATCTAAAATCATGTACTAATAATGTTGTAACACAATTTAATAATTTTACTGACTATTGTAAACTGCAGCAATTTAACAGTATTAGCAACAAATATGGCGGCGTTTTGGATCTGGTGTTATCAACTTGTGACTCGGAAAACGTTAGTGTGGCATCTTATGTTGACCCTTTAGTTCCAATGGATGCGTATCATCCTGCGTTGGAGATAACGGTTACTTTGCCGAGAAGTGCTGTTGTCAGGGACCGACCATCTACATTACCCAACAGTCAAAGTTCTGACTGGAATTTTCGCAAGGCTAATCTCTATGGGTTATACATGGGTATTGCTGAGATAGACTGGACTGAGCTGCTGCTGCAACAGGATGTTGATGTAGCAGTAGACATAATGTATAAAAGCCTATACGGCGTCTTCAATGATAACGTCCCGAAAAAGAAGATTGCAGATTTCAATAATTCTAAATATGTTTATCCTACATGGTACACTTCTGAAATTAAGCACTATATCAAACTAAAATATTTTAACTTAACAAAATATAAGCAAAATGGCCTTCAATTCAACAGAGAACTATTTAGATACTATAGAACTAAAGTTAAATATCTCACTAAAATTGCTTTTAAAAATTATATTAATGCAATGGAGCAAACTATAAGTCGTGATCCATCAAAGTTTTGGGAATATGTTAAAGATAAAAGGAAAAATCGTAATCAAAATAAAGAGTTCGTGTATGGGGACAAGGTTGTGACAGGACAGGAAGCCGTTAATGCGTTTGCCGATTATTTCAGTTCCGTTTTTCATAGTGACCCACCAAAGTTGGATCCTGACGCAGCTGAGCGTGATGCAACTGATGGAGGATGTTTGCCTATGATCAGTGTAAACCATATTAATACTTTAGAGTTGCGTCGGGCAGTCCGCAGGCTTAAAACTTCTTCTGCATATGGACCTGACGCTATACCAGCTTTCATTTTGAAGGACTGTCTGGCCGTATTGGAGGAGCCTCTTCTGTTTATATTTAATCTGTCACTGTTGCACAGCGTATATCCCACTGTCTGGAAGGTGTCTAGAGTCACTCCAGTCCCGAAAAGTGGATCGTCAACTGACATCGAGAACTTCAGACCTATTGCTGTTCTGCCAGTCTTCGGTAAGATCTTCGAATCTGTTATAAACAGCTCTATCTCCAAACAGCTCAGTGGTCTATTGGATGATTCTCAGCATGGGTTTCGACCTGCACGATCTACTCTAACCAACCATATATGTTTTGCTGACTACTTGAGGACCAAGATGACCGCTGGCAGTCAGGTTGACGCAGCATATTTTGATTTCAAAAAGGCGTTCGACTTAGTCGACAATGATGTTCTTCTGATGAAGTTTGCATCTCTCGGATTTGGCCCTCAACTTCTCCGATTCCTGGCAGACTACCTCAGAGATCGGCGGCAGTTTGTAAAACTGAATGGCTTCCAGTCGCCAGAGTACTTTACTCGATCGGGCGTCAGCCAGGGCAGTACGCTAGGACCTCCCCAATTCCTAATTATGATCAACGATCTGCCAGGAGTTCTATCTGCGGCGAAATGCCTTATGTTTGCAGATGATTTAAAATTGTTTTTGACGGTCACTGAAGAGGAAAACTGTTTGGAATTTCAGCGGGACATTGATGCGATTGCGGATTGGAGTGTGAGGAATAGGCTGCCGCTTAACATGTCGAAGTGTAAAGTCATTACATTTTCTAGGTCTCGCGCGCCAATCACTTTCTCCTACAAGCTAGCAGATGACCCGCTTGAACGGGTCTCAACAATACAGGATCTGGGACTAACTCTAGACAGTGGCTTTAATTTCCACGAACACATTAAAAAGGTGTGCAAAGACGCTAATAAAGCACTGGGTTTCGTCATCAGAACTTCCTCCCAATTTAAAAGTGTCAGGGTTGTAAAGCTGCTGTACAATGCATATGTGCGCAGTAAATTAGAGTATAATGCAATTGTCTGGGATCCTCCGGAGAAGTTATATACTCTGATGGTTGAAAAAATTCAGAGGAAATTTTGCCGTTATGTATACAAACGAACCTACGGATACTATCCATTTTTGTATCCTTCTTTATTTGTGTCAGGAATGGTCGGTCTAGATACTTTGGAGCTCAGGCGTAAATTAGTGCATTTGATACATTATTATTTGTTAATTAACAGTAGTATAGATAATCCATCGGTAAGAGAGCATATCCATCTGTTTGTTCCGCAGCAATACATGCGTGGTGTAGGACGACGGCGGCATCAACTTCTTACATGCCCACCGGAATGGCGGACCCGTCAGTCTAATAACGGCCCAACCTCTAATGCAATCAGTCTCATTAATCGTTACCTTGACAGCAATCCAGATGCCGACATATTTGTGGATAATATTAGCACTTTAAGGAAAGATGTATTGTTATTTTTAAACCACTGATGTGTACCTAACCCTCTTGAATATTTTTTAGTATTGGTAGGTACTGTATTATTTATTTATTAATGAATTCATCTGGCATGCTTGTGTAAAATTTTAAGTGTATTAATTTTGACATCATTTGACATTTTGACATCTTTTCATTAATTAATATTATTTTTTGACACATGGAAAATTACTGATTTAATTTTAATTTGTTTGTTTTGTATAATATGACACCATTTGACCTATAAAATAAAAAAGTACATTGCTTTATGAATTATTGTGACTAAAAGATGTTATTTGGCACTATAATATGATGAGTGTTAGCTTTTAAGCATTTTGGTTAAAAAAAACTGTAAGCTTAAAGTGTATTAATGAATAAATAAATAAATAAATTGAAGTTCAATTAGAGGTCAATCAAATTTCTTTAAATCATCAACTTCAACATACCTAATCCCTCCTCTCGTAGTGTCATCATTCAGAAGGTCATCCTTCCGATACCACAGCAAGGACGGGCCTCCTTCCATCTTCAGACCGTTAACCTCACAGCGCAGGGCTACCGTACTGCCCAGCTCGCACACTTGCTCCGACACAGCTGCGCCGGCGCCGTCCACGATACGCACTGACACTTCTGTAGGATTATAGAAAAATAAATTAATTAAAATAATCCTTTTATAACTTCGAATAAGCAAAGATGATACAGAATGGTGAAAACTTGGTACCTATGTAGTCTTGGTCACTCATTGGCGGACCAAACTAGAAAATTAAATTGACTTAGCGACCACCGATGGAAAAAGCTAGTCGAAGATAAATTAAACTGCTAAACTCAAATCGCCTGCAGCCTACTGATAGAAACTGAATAGGTAGTCCTGAGCTTACTGACGGTTTGCCATTTTTCACCCATAAGCCCTAAGTAATAAGGTTGAAAAGTGGAGGTAGGTACGAATATAGGAAAAAAAGTTTCAAAGTATAAGAACATTTTTTTGTGCTTCGAGTTTTTTGTTGTTAATCCAACTGAAGTTTTCGTTAAATGGTTTCAGTGGCTTATCATAAAAAAAAGTTTAGTAACAAGAATATTAAACTTTTCAATTAACCTATTATTAAAAGGGAAGCTCTGAAATATTGTAAGTCTGAAATATTATCTTCTTTATATAAAAATCACAATGTTTGAACCCGCTAGTCTCTGAAACCACAAAACCGAGTCTAATGAAATAGGTATCCTACTTGGTTCTAGCTTGAAAGATAGGATAGTTTTGAACCCATTAAGTTGTGTCGTGCAAACCAAGGGTTGCTAAGGTTATACAATATGTTAAAAAAAACTGTCTGATTCGAAAGGGGCGGCTGGCATACTTCGACATTTCCCATAAAACTTTAAGGCGAGGTTGAAGTACTTTTTAAGATTTTGAACCTTTGAAAATCGAACTAAATATGAGTTTTTTAATAGATAAAAATCATTACGTAAAATTGAACATACTCTCAAGTAAATCATAGAGATAGAAACGCGATTTAGAATGATCGGCTCGATCATTTTTTTTTCAAACATGACTCTAAATCACAATTTCAAACGTGTACTGTTAAGAGATTTCATCATGAATTTATATGAAAGTTATATCAGTAGATAGAACTTTTTATTCTGAAGTAAATGTTAAAAACATATTGCTTCTTTACCATTTTTCTCCAAGAAGAAAAAACAGTCAAAATTTATGCATTATATCGCTCGCCGGGCAGTGCGGGGGGTGAGGTCGTGCGTTCATAAAAACACAGTACTGCAACCTCGCCTAAAGCTAGATGAGTAACATTAGTATTGTGTTCGATTGTCAGTTGTTTGTTTATGACGTCACAATCTGAGAAGCGACAGGAGTGTCGCCAAACTCGCGTTATGTTGCCAAGAAAAAAAAACCAAATTTTACATGGGTAAGTTTCCTCATTTAGGTACATTTTCGGGATATTTTTTTTCTTTTCATAAGTATATTATTATCTAATCTTGATACCAAATAATACCCCCACGGATCGGACAGGATTTCTTTAACATTTATTGTATATTAGAGGTATCTCATGTGCACTGCAGGCTGTTCATAAGGCAATCATAAATATCACATGCGGCTGTAATGAAATTGGCATTTAACACCCATATCCGGTGTAACCATTTAGGTAGTACCTAATCCATCTCTTGATAAAACACTTCAAACAGATCTGCCAATTTAACCTGAACCTTATGCTCTCGTCAATAAAATTAATCCTTTCAACCATCCGTCAACTAACCCGGTACACGGAGCGTCACCCTTGCAGTGCGAGGGGGATGAGCAGACAGCTGACAGTCGTAGTGCGCCGCGTCAGCAGGACGCACCTCCCGTATCTCTAGCCTCCAAATGTCTGGAGGTATGAAGCGGGCTGAGTACCTGGGAAGGATAACATTAGATCATTACCTTTTGAAAAAATATAATATTGAAACCTGTAATTTTATTTCCATGTGATAAAGGCAAGCCTATTGATATCATCTATCATTTTGTAAGTATCTCTACTCCTTGTGCAGTGTATTCAATTGTTGGTGAGCTCAATAAATAAAAATAAATCTCACTCAGAAATTACTAATGATACACCTTTTAATAGATCAATCAATTCACGATGAAAATGCTACTTTGGTAGTCTTCTATAAACCTGTGAGTGCAATGCTCTTGAAAATAAATCATTTCAAGAACAATATCATGATCCATGGACGATTGTCGTAGTTGATAAGACATGGAATGATACCATTTTGTAAGCAAAATATCAGTCAAATAAAATTTTCTCAATACCAACCGCAGTTCACCGCAAACAAAATCTTTTCAAACTTTAACCGTCAAAATAATATAATAGCACACGACACTTTTAAAACATTTCACCACGTAGCTTCGATCATTCACAAACTTTTCCTTACACCAAATAAACAAAGTTCCAAAAGAATTCTCAAGGAGCGCTCTAAAATTCTTCATCATACATAATTTCACACACTTTGAAAAGTATACGAAACTCTGCTTATCCTGTAAGACGGAAGACTCAACGCTTATTTATATTTTCGCTACCTCAACTTTGTACGAAGTTTATTCTAGAGCAATATATTAAAAAGTTTCAGGAAGCCGTCGAGATAATTGAGTGCAATAAGTAAGTGTTCTTGTTTTATTAAGTTTGTAAAGTTTAACCTGTCATCCGCTGTATACTGTTGTGTGCCTGTTGTAAGCAGCTCCATCGGCGTTTCATCGTTTTTCCGCCGCACCCACGATACCTGCAGACCATTAATCATTGTGCAGAAAAAGATAAAACTTCACTAAAGAAAACCAGCAAATTATAAAATGATAGATGATGAAAGAAAGAAAAGAACGGAAAGAAATAAAAACAATAATGGAAGCAAATGAAACGTAACAAGAAACATACTTATTACCAGTTTATCATGTAGAGCATCGACTTTGCAGTCTAAGTGAGCTGTAGAACCAACGAGAGCTTCCATCTCTGGTGCGGCTGCCGCATAAATACTGTTCCCATTTCCGACCCTGATTAGACAGAAATTGTTTGGAATTAGTAGCATCTTAAATCCAAATATTCACTGGAAGAATTTCAAAAGTTACTCAGAAATATTTAGGGTGTTTTGAAACTTCTGAACTGTTAACCTTTAAATTCGGTTGTGAAATTATTAAATAATTTGAAACGCCGCAAAAATTTCCCATCCGCATTACGAAAGACAAATAGAAGGAAATTATGTTCGGGTAAGTTTTTCTTTTAACGAAAACATTTTGGAGTATTCCGTCCTTACTCCTTAAATATATTCGTAAAGTTGAATTTGGGTCTTTAAAATATTATGGAATTCATCATTACAGTTTTGCTTCTCCAAAGTCAACAAAATTGTTAAATAAATTTTGGCACGGCCGTTCTGCCGAACCATTAGGCGTCAACAAATAGAGTTCCGTTTCAAATGTCGATCAAACATAAATGTTGGTTCATTAACAATTCTATTGTAAACATAATGTATTGTTAATAAAGTACTTATACAATGTACGTTATTTAGATTTTAGAGATTGTAACAGTGAAATACAATTTTAGTATTACCACATTAAATTGTTGACTGTTAACAAATATATTATTTCTTCACCGGTTAGCGGGCTGTTTGTATTACAAAGGTGAACTATTTTGAT
This sequence comes from Diarsia mendica, assembly GCA_949316265.1. Lineage (NCBI taxonomy): Eukaryota > Metazoa > Arthropoda > Insecta > Lepidoptera > Noctuidae > Diarsia > Diarsia mendica. The sequence continues at coordinate 21,135,512 of OX438897.1, forward strand.
ATGTTTGTTCAGGTCTGTAAATGTTTTGAGCTCAAATAACAATCTAAAATTACATTTCAGTAAAACCAATTACGTCTTAATCCAAAACAGCCTAGAAAGAAAGTTGTTACTTAGTTTGTGTTTTCTACGGACCGATTTAAAAGGGAAAGGTGGACATTTCACTTACTTTTCGTTTCTATGATGATGTGTATTTGAATACGTATCGAATATATAATTCAGAAGCGGGGCACTAGATCCTGTCTCCCCTGGTTTTCTTCTCCTCTCTATGATTGACGGTGAATGACTTGACAGCAACGATATTGCCGTCGCTTCGATGTATCTTCTCGTATCACTACTTGTAGTTACCTCTATGAATGTTCTTACTACATTAACAACTCTTCTCTTTCTATTCTTTTTAGTATCTGTTACTGATTCTTCTTTGACTTTATCTACGAATACTTTAGCACCCTCATTAGATAAACTAGCATTGCTTTCACCAACCTGATCCACATTCAGGCAACACTCAACGTGATTCTTATCTGCACTTGTAGGATACTTAGGATTGTTATATAAGAAACTATGTGTTAGGTTTACACTAGAGTAATTAAAGTTCTCGCCAAGTTTGCTTTGATTATGTAGGTCGGAGTTTGTGTGTAACATTTGATAGAGTTTGTTTATAGTTGGGAGGGAGCCGGTTTCCTGAAAATTGTTGGTTTCGTTCAGTATCCTTGAGGCGACGTCAGCATCGGTGCCTGGAAATTGGAATGTAAATTTTAGACTCGATAAACAATCACCTGTTTCAGCCTGTCTGGGTACAGTCAAGAACTGTTTTAAGTGAACACTTAGTTACAAGTGATTTTCTCCTGTTGTGTTGTCTGCAATTTTGTAATATACATTAATTCAGGACTTTTCCGATAGGGGTAGGTAGAAGCAATAGGATACTCCTTTTTAATTTGTTTATTGTGTCAACACATAGTGTCTGTGTAGTCGAATAAGTTACGTTGACCCATTTTATTATCAGTAATAGGTCTAATCTCAAAGTTACAAAGAATCATCCACAAGGAAATTCATTTGTAAGTGCACGTGACTGTACACTTCAACCTTTTCGTTGATAAGTAAACCTGAAGTTTCCAAGTAGGTTGAAACTCCTTTAGGTTTTGTTTACATTTACATAATATTGAACAAAAGGTGTTAGATCGTCGTTACAATCGTCAATGAAATTGTTTTTACGTTCAGCATTGTAAAAACGACTTGGAACAGAACAATAGTATGGGTAATGCATCAATTAAATTATGTACGTAAAAAAAATGTTGCTTAGTTTGTGTGTTCTGTGGGCCGTTTTAAAAGGATGCACTGGACCCGCGTAATGGATTGCTCATAATGAGAAGGTCTGTGTTCCAGCTGTGGGACCGATTTCGGGAATATCAAAAGAGCTCTATCAATTCAAACTCACAATAAATGTTCATTCCCTGAGAAGTTTCTTAAGAGAAACTTCTCAGAGAATAAACTAAGAGCGTACAAAAAAGATGAGAGAGAAGAAAGGGTATATAAAAGTTAGAGTGACCTTTAGCTTTAAATCTAATCATAATTTTATAACATACGAAATCACATAACATCTTAATTGTGTAAAACTCAAGCAATTTCTAATAAAGAGACTTCCGCAGTTTATTTAAAAATCCCTCTAAAATTTAAACATAATAAGGGTACTTAAGAATACAAGTTGAAAGGTCCCGAGAATTTGCAATTTAATTTGCCAGACGACGCGTAAAGAAAATAATTTTTAAATGGTCCACAGCTTACGAAACGGGACCCTTTTGAACATGCTGCCTTTAAAATAAACAATTTTGGACAGCGATGAATTTGTAATGCTCTGGAGGGTCATTTGGAATCCTGGCTTTATGTCTGTGAAGTATCATTGAGGAAGATGAAATAAGAGGGAACAAAAGAGGAAACGGAATGATTCAATTTGAGGAAATATTGTATGTAAATTAGGAAATGGCAGGTCTCGATCAAGTGAGCGTTTGGGGATAGTATTGGAAGATAGAAATTATGTTCAAGCACAACAAAAATAAAGGTTATTTTAGACCGTATTGATATTGTAACAAGTCGATACGTAGCCAATAAACTTGTTACTGAACTCAACAAGATAAACAGTGTAAGTATATTTTGAGAAACCAATAGCAATTCTAGCTTTATCGCAAAGTCAAACATCGAAGAACCTTAACTTCGAAGACATTTTAGAGTTCCATGGATTCCTTCCACAAAAAGATGCATTTAAGACTTGGTGCCAAACACCCAGAATATGGGTCGGACAATTTGGTTTGTGTGCCACAATAGGCTTCAGAAAACTCAAAGTCACCCAAAGGGCTATGGAGAGGGCTATGCTCGGAGTCTCCTTGCTCATCGCATCAGAAATGAAGTCATCCGCAAAGCCAGAAGAATTGCTAGATTTAAGTGGCAGTGGGCAAAGCACATTGCTTGTAGAACAGATGGCCGATGGGGCTGAAAAATTCTGGAGTGGCGACCGTGAACCTCCCGCAAGGCCTTCCGCTAAGTGAACCGATAACTTGAAGGTTGTGGGAACCCTCTGGATGCGAGACGCACGGGACCGGTCAATGTGGCGATATCTGGGGGAGGCGGGAGGCCTATGTCCAGCAGGATCAGTCAATGTGGCGACATCTTGGGGGGCGCGGGCGGCTTGAGTTTGAAATGATGAAGATGATGATGATATGCCCACACCTCACCTCGGTGTACGTAGGGCAAGGGATAAGTCGAAGCAGTGGTAAACAGCAAAATGATGTCTAAGCTTTTTATGAAGAAAGTAGAATGAGCAATGACCTCGGCAGGGCAGTGCAGCAAGAGCGGCGAGCAACAGCGCCGCTGTGGCCGGCGCACACATCGCTGCTACATCATCATTGACTCTGTAACAAAGAAAATACATCATCAACATTTTTATGACAACACACATCGGCACACACAATCATAAACACCCACTTGATACAAATACCCACACGCACATACAACAAAAATGCCAATGAAATAAAAAATGGGATCCACCGATACCTAAAAATGGAATCTAAAAGTGGGATCAAACGAAAATTATTAAAAGGGTAGTTCCTTGAAAAAAAAAATCAGTTTAGTTATATTATCGAAAAATATTGGTTAAGTGGTTTTTGTTTTATTAAATTAATAAAAATGACAAAGATACAACGCGTGAAAGGTCATGAGTGGGGGACTTGTGACGTCACTTTTCAATTAAAAATGTACTGAAAAGTGATGTCACACGAGTTTTCGAATCAGTTTCGTCTTTAATTTTTGTTTTCGTGAAAAATGAAAAAATATGTCCAATATTTTTTGGAAATCTATCCGACGAAAAAAATCTAATTAGTGAATTAGATTTTTTTGTCAAGCACTATTAGAGTCACTCTTGGCTATCTTATTGTTTGTGTACTTCGTAATTGGCGTTTTGTCTTAATACAATAATTTCAACATAATGTACCATTTTCTGTGAAACTCTTTTCATAAAATAAATAAATAAAACACTCTTCTTCTTATTGGCTGGTAAATAAGCAGTAGATGCTATGTTGTTCTTGCGATAGCAAGCGCTACTGTTGATCGTAAGGTCCTGGATTTGATTCTCGGGCAAAGCTTCTCAATAGCCGGAGGAGTATCGAAGTTGGTTGCACCTTAGAAATCAGGGTAAACCGTTAGTTCTGCGCCTGATCTCCCTCCGGTTGTGTCTGATTGCCGTTTCATGGGACTATAAGAGTAAAGGAACAGAGACTGCACCTGTGTCTGCTCACGCATTTGTGCACTACGAGTATATTGTCTCCCGCATCGAATTGCAGATGGCTAATCTCCGCTGAGATTCAGTCAGTAGAACTACTAAATAAGAATGTAGGTAACCTATTTATTGGTGATTGCTCACCGACACTGGAGGGTTGGACAAAGTGACATTTTAATCATGATATTGGGAAACTTAAAAAGAATTTGATGGACCCAAACATTGCTCTTTTAGAAAGAGCAACATGAATTTTGTATGTGTGTATGTTAATCCTTTTGAGAATTTAGTTCTTTTTGTGCATGCATAAATTACAATTTCTTATTATTAAAATGATTAACATTTTAATAATAAGAAATTGTAATTTAAGCAAAAAGTACCAACCGTGTTTAGATGTTTAGCACACAGATAGATTAACCTGCTCGATTAATAAATATCTGGGTAGTTTGATCCCGTGGGATAGTTACTAAACTCCAACGGGACGAAACCGCAGTCCAAAGCTATGTAGTTTACAACACTATAGCATTGTGCTTTGTCATTTGAGAAACAAAGCCGAATACTTTGACGTGCTTTCATGCCGGTGCTTTACAAAATACCTGTAGTCCGGACTAAAATAGGAATGCTGATAGTCTCGGTTGCCCGGTTGAGCTCTTCTATGTAAAGAGCTCTACTTTAGTATATAGGTACTTTCAAAAACTTGACCTGTTTCTATGCTTCTGTTTAGTTAAGGTACAAGTTGGTAGCCGACTGCACGCAGCAGCAGCAGCAGACGACATGTCGTCACGACACGTCGCGGTCGTCGCGTCATGTCGGGGTCAAATAGGCCAGCATTGTGATAGATTACAAAATAAATAAATAATAGTAATACTATAATTATACATCAATTTTATTCATCATCATATTTAAAATAGCGAAATAAACTAAACAATAAAAAATATTCCAACTTTTCTTCTTTTATCCTAATTATTATTCATAAGTACATCCGACTTCAATGTTCCTGTTTCCCAAAAAAACGCTTGCTGAATAATTTATTAGCTGTAGGTACGAGATTCAATACATTTTAACTTTTACGTAAACAAGAGGGATTTAGGGCGATCCCGAAGGATTTCCTTGGTATACAGTTTGTTAGGGTACACGTATTGACGGTGTTGAACAACCTAATACGTGGTGATATAAATAAGAAAGTTTATTTTTATTCTTGCCACAGTGTCACGTGAGATATGTGATTTATTTTCTTTTCAGGGTTCCGTACCTCAAAAGGAAAAACCCTTATAGGATCACTCGTGTGTCTGTCTGTCTGTCTGCCCGACCATTCCTCACCCCCCATATCTCCAAAACTACTGAACCTACAATTCTGAAAAAAATACAGAAATTAGTTCAACACTTATAGATTACAGGAAAACCTATATGAAGTCTATGGTGCTAAAATAACATAAAAAATCTCTCTATATCTACTACAATGGTACGGAACCCGGAAGATTACCCCAACATAGTTAGGAAAAAGGCTACGCAGATGATGGTCTTTATAAGAACGCAGTTTAATTTATTTTACCTCTGAAGTCTATGATTTTTTCGAACAATAATTTCTTTGAAACAATACCCCTTATTGCAAAAACTTTCACCCTTTAACCTTCGCCCTTTTCCTATCTTATTGTTTTAGGATTTTAGGACAAATCTTGTCATACCCGAATTCAGCAGAATAATACATTTCGCGAACAATAGAATCTTTGTCACAAAAAACGAATTATTTTTAATTATAATTTACTTTGTTTACGTGTTCATTGTCCATATTTGATAAAAAAAACAACTCATAAAAGAAAATGGAAAATAATATGTAACTCAGTACCCTCTTTTTGGGCTCTGTTGCAGTCGGGCATCAAAAAGGCGGTAGGGATACCTAGGGCTGCGGGTTGTTCGAAGGAGATACCGCGGCCTCGACTCAAAGGGCTATGAAGGAACATGGGTGGTTTTTAGTCAGTAGATAAAGATATCTGAGACTTCCTACCGCTCTGTCCAGTGTAGGAGGAGTCATTTGATGATTTTGGAGAGTGGTACTCCAAAAAAAAATACTTGTATGAGTAAAGCATGAGATTGACGCTTGTGGAGAACAGTTGGGAAACAAGAAACGGAAGCAAGACCATCAAGGAACTGAATAGGGGATCGGACTGGGTCAAAATAATATGATTCTGTTTAGTCTGTAAGTTAGATTATAAATACGTGTTTTTTGTTTTATCAAATCAATAAAAAATGACAAAGATAAAACGCGTCAAAGATCTTAGAGTGGGGCTTGAAACGTCACTTGTGTCGTCAAAATGTACTATCATATGACGTCACACGAGTTTTCGAAGCACTGTATCGTCTTCATTTTAAGTGTACGTGAAAAAAGATAAAATACGTGTCCAATAATTTTTGGAAATCTATCTGACGGACTAATTAGTTTTTTTTTGTCCGATCCCCTATTATGCAATTAGAGCAAACATTTTTTTCAAAAAGCAAGGTCTACTGTAGGCACATCCCTAGGTTATTTCCTTATTTCGGTAACTAATAGCTAAAGAAAATATAACCCTCCAAAAATTCCCCATTTTTACGACTCTGATTAGAGACTAAGTACCACACAAATTCAATAAGTTTAGCGCCGAGTGTTTTAAAGTAGGGATAATGACTTCAAGTGGAAACACACAGATCTTTTGTTCACTTTAGTGTCTATGCAATAAGTAATATAAATATCACTCACTCGCAAAGTATATCATATATTCAGATGGAACTGCTCAATTCCATTTGATCCAGATGTTACTTGAAAATATTGTACCCACATGAGGTGCAATGTAGAAAACATACCAAACCAGGTATTTCGGTTTAAGGTGAAAGCGACAGAAAGTTAGATTTTCTTGTGTTTTTTGTAATTTAAAGGTCAGTGGTGGATTTATTCTCGGTCGGTCAGGAAGGACGTGTATGTGTAACTCGTCTAAGGCAAACGCATGCGCTGCCTCGCCCGATCGTGCCGCAGCCCGAGTCAAACGTGGTCAGCTTTTATCGATGCTCCAAAGCGCTTCGGTAAGTTTGCCACGCGCAGTCAAGACAGTTGTCTTTTGACTCGCTTGTTCGATGAACGACGGAATCGTTAGCGCAATGGATATTTATCAGTATTTAAAATGAATACAATCATAATTATAGCGAATGTAGACTACCCCATTAGACTACATACAATGTTCTGAATATACTAAGGTACGGACTAAGAGATCTTCTCTTAGTCCGTACCACCCAAAGGGCAATGGAGAGGGCTATGCTCGGAGTTTCCTTGCGTGATCGAATCAGAAACGAGGACATCCGCAAGAGAACCAAGGTGTAGGACGTAGGACGTAGCCCGAAGAATCGCCAGACTTAAGTGGCTATGGGCAGGGCACATTGCTCGCAGAACGGATGGCCGATGGGGCCGAAAAATTCTGGAATGGCGACCGCGAACCGGAAGACGTTGCGTTAGAAGATCTCCCACTAGGTGGACCGACGACCTGGTCAAGGTTGCGGGGACCCGCTGGACGAGAGACGCTCGGGACCGGTCAATGTGGCGACACCTGGGGAAGGCCTATGTCCAGCAGTGGACGTCTTTTGGCTGAAATGATGATGAATGATGAACGTACAAGGCTGTCTCGCGAGGCTGCTCGCTTAGTCAGTACGTGGCTATTGAATGGAAGCTATACTAATAATCTGTTAAATAGTGTATAGTCGTTCTGTCATCAAATGAGATTGACAGAAGTCGGCATCGGTTTAGTTATCAGACAAGAAAGCTAAACAAATATTTTTGAAAAGTGCAAGAGTTCTAAAAATAAAACAGATTGACATGTCGTTAGCAAAGCAAATTCCGAATTTCGCTTAAAGAAACACCGTCTTAAATTATAACAGCTCTAGACTGACTAACAATTAAAATAACTTATTCATAACTTAAAACATCAAACTGTTCCAACCTAAAATATGATATTCAAATCCTTCAACACTTCTACAACATTAATTAAAACATCACTCCGTCAGCCGCAACAAATAACTAACTCATTTAATAAAATAATAGCCTGGACAAGTACAGTCAGCATCAGAAACAGATAAGCACTACTCAAAGTTTATCTTTAATATCTATAATATGTATGTATTTAGAAATATATAAGTATGTTTATCAGTTGTCTAGTACCCATAACACAAGCTCTGCTTAGCTTGGGACTAGATGGCGTTGTGTGACAGTTGTGGAATATTATTATTATTATTATAAAGTTTCAAATAAGGTTTATTAATAAAAGCTTCTTAGATATTACTCGTTACTAACAAGTTATTGAAGAGTAAGGAATATTTTAAAGAATAATTTACGGAGACATTAAAAAAAATGTTGAAGTCCCGTACATGAAATAATTAAAATTCCGAAATGTTAAACTACTTCTGTTGCTAACCGTACCAACAAACTTCCTTCTCACTAAATGGCGCGAAGTGTTAATTAAATGCCACCAGTACTTTATAGCTTGGTCGACACTGGACCACGCTTGTCCAAATTGGCCGAACTTCCCCCAAAAGTTCTCGAAAGTTCGCCACTGACAGTTGAGAATCTGAACACAATATGAGTCGTGAAGACATAGAATGTTAAATTAAATTGTGGAGGTACATGATTTAGTTACAATAGAACTCTAGTCTTGAACGATAATTAATTACGAAACAGGTAGACTCGAATTTAATTTAGGGCTTTGTTCGCACAAGTGATTGTAAAGCCTCTTATAATTACTCCTCATCTGAAAGTGGCATGAATGTGAACGCTATTTCGATATAATTTTCCAATGAAAATGAATTAATATCTACGCCATGTTACAAGATAGACCGGTATACCTACTTGGTTGTCTCAATTTAGCCAACTTAATAGGTATTGGTAGGTAGACGTAGTAACTGTTATTACTGTTCCGTGGTTAGTAAGCTGAATGGACAGTACTTCATCGTGCCATGCTTTTTTGAATTTCGATCATTGCTCAAACGACAGCACACAATTTTTCGAAATAGAACTTTTTTGTTTTTTATTTGAAATCGTCGTGAATTCACATATCGACTCCGTTCGAATTTTAAATGTAGGTATAAGACACTTACTAAAAATGGTCGCCAGTATTGAATAAAATAACACTAGGTAGGTACTGAGCCTTGAGACTTGTAAACAAAATAATATTTTATGTCTTTTGATTTTTATTTGTTGCCAAAACCGACTGACATTCGATTAACCTTATCTTTTCACCTCCAGTGCCTTTTGTTTTTATTATTTATAGATCTTGAAAGAAAGTTAGAAAAATATCTAACCTCCTTAGACAAAAAATATGGTTTGCGCTCTAGGAGTGATCGATAGCGCTCGAACCTCGGGGACCGGATTCAATTCCAAGATAAAAAGCTTCTAGGTACTGATCTGGGCAGGATTATTTACAGTCAAGTCTACATGGAAACCGTAGGTTTAGTATTTTATTCAGATACTGCAGCGAAGTCCTTGAGGGACTCGGGAATAAACGAAAGTCGCTTGGATGGGATCATCTGTGTTAAGATTTTTGTGGTCAGTTAGATTAGTTGGAACCATAAACATTTATATAACACATTGACACACAATGTCGTTATTATTGAATCAGAAAATACTTAATTAAACACCACTACTCTCAAAACGATGAAGGAAAACATCGTGAGGAAACCGGCATGTCACAGAACCAAAAAATTCCAAGACATGTGACATTTACCATCCTGCACTAATAGAAAGCCCTATAGAGAGGCCTATGTCCAGCAGGGGACGTCTTTCGGCTGAAATGATGATGATGACTAAGAGAAAGGAGGCCTGAGTTCCAGCAGTGTGAATATTATAGGCTGGTGATGATTTAATTAATAAATATTTTTTTATAATTGTTTGCCTGTCACGCGCAGATGCTAGTTCTATAAAATAACTCTCAGCTAGTCCTCAAAGCAATAACATATATTTTATATTACGTCTTTGTGTAAGCTAAAACCAATGCTCCTCACATTTTCATAAATAAAACATTCCCACAATATTCAATACCCAACTCAAAGAACTTTTTAAATTCATCAAAGTTTAAGCGAGCGTAAAAAGAAAGTGTATACAGAAATTACGTCAAAACAACGAAGAAGACGACAAAAAATACGATTACCATAAATAAATTATTCAAAACATAATTCTGTCCTATAGAAAGAACAAAATTATGATTTGAACCGTCTGAGGTGGCCTTAAGATTTATAAACCTTAGGAACACCTCAGACGGTTCATCTGGAAGACGCATTACCACAGGCATTACACCTCACATAATCCCATTCGCTTCTGAGAATAATGAGATTTAAAGAAGTCGCTTAGACGGTTAAGCTTGCGACGAAGGCTTACGAGTATTACGTTTTTTTAACTCGACTTTATTGTTTTAAATATTTTTGATTATGCGGGTTTTTTATTTGTTATTTTAGGTAAGAAAAAGATATTGAATTACGTAAGTAGGTACTTACTTTTTGGTGCCTTTGATAATTTTAGAATGTTTATATTTAGACGGTCACACTTTAATACATTACGATTCAGATAGTTCAGATCAGATAAAATCGGAAAATCCATTCTTTCTGATTGTCATTAATGTTTTCATTTTATTTAGATTAAAGTGTTATTACATTGCCTTCCTATCGAATACGTTTGTTTCATCAGTTGACTGAACTAATTTAAACGAAATGTAAAGCTTTTTATGGCTGAAATTCGCTTTGAAAGTTTAATCATTTTTGTACCCCAATAATTTAAAAGTTAAAATACCGTTTGCGTTTGAAACTTTACACCAGCAAAACCTCTTAGGATGTAGGTACAATTAAGCCGATAAAATTTATTAAAACTATAATATTATGACGCAAAACGCTATCTGAAAGAAAAATGGCTTTCAAAAGAACATATCTTCAGCTGGACTAAGGCTGTCACCGTATGGTGTCGAATAACGGGTAAAAGAAATGTGGGTCGTTCGGCGGCGAGATGGGCTGGCGACATAGTATATAGTGGCACAGAAACGTGGAGATTGACACAAGAATTGAGAAACCTATAGCAGTGGGTGAATTCGGACTGTGGATGATGCTAATGATATTTACATAGCGTAAAATACTAACCGTAAAATATGCATTAATTGTAATTATTTATTTCGTTAAAACCAAAACAAGACCAAAGCTACTAGTCACTTTACTCTGACAGCTGTCATTTTAATCAAGTTAGTTTTTATGGACTATAGTAACAAATTAATTTGACGTAAAGCTAGAGTAAATCCTGAACTGTCATAGCGTAGCTTAGACCCCGTATGTCGTTTGTAGACGAAGCGTCGTCGCCTAATCTCGTCGTGAAGTTCAAAGTGCTCTCATTAGTAGCTCAAGCCTTTACTGTCTCAACCATGATATGGAGTACGTCTAGGATAGTTTAGTCCGTAGGGTATTTTGATAAATGGAGGGTAGTTCTAAAATTGTATTGCGTTGTTTCAAAATACGGACTGAAAAGACATTTTTAGGTTTTATATTACGAATGCAGGCGCAAAACGAAACCTGATTCATTTTTGTTGTTTGAATGTTTCGCTTTTCCTGCAGAATGTCGTTTTGTTTTAATAACAAGGTAAACAAAAGCTTGATGGCGGTGACTGAAAAGTTGCGTGGAAATCGGTTGTCGTGGTATGGGCATGTGATGCGGACGAATGAGGAAAATGTCGTGAGGAAGGTTTTGAAGGTGTAGAAGAAGACCACAGAAGAAGACCAAAGAAACGATGAATGGACTGTATTAAAAATGATATGGTAAGAAAGGTGTCTCATGATATGACGGAAAACAGAGAGGTATGGAAGATGAAGACATGCTGCGCCGACCACAAATGAATTGGGATAAGGGCAAGAGAATGAAAAAAATATGTAAAACCAGTCATTATTTTCATGATAGGATAATATGTAAAAAAAAATTTATAGCCTACTTTGTGTCCCACTGCTGAGCAAAGGCCTCCCCTTTCTCTTTCCATATGTCTCTATTATGGGCGATTTCTGGCCATGTTAGCCCCGCAAACATGATCAGATCGTCACGCCACCTTCGCCGCGGTCGACCTCGACGGCGCTGTCCTTCCTCAGGCGTCTAGTGAGTGACGATCTTTGCCCATCTCTCCGGGTGCATCCGTGCTACGTGGCCTGCCCACTCCCACTTCAGTCTAGCTGTTTTTTCTCCAACATCAGCTATTTTAGTTATGGAGCGCAGGGTGGTGTTTCTAACGCGATCGGTTCGCTTAACACCAATTATGCTGCGCTCCATTGCTCGCTGGCAAATCTTGAGTTTGGACTTCTGTTGTTCAGTAAGTGACCAACTTTGTGCACCGTAGGTTAGGACGGGCAGGATGCACATGTCAACGAGTTTCCTTTTTATGTAACATATTAAATTTAATTTCTACATAAAAAATAACTAAGCTACACTAACTAAGCGAACATATATACCTACTACTGTGGTTGTCTAATATACCGCTATAGTTAACCGCCAAGCGCCTACGACATGCCAATTACAACCCCCGTTTGTTTTCTCCCTCATTTGTTTGAACTCCTAAACTTAACATCTACTTAGATAAACAAGTCGTGATCAAGTTTGTTTTAAGTTAGTATTTTATTGCCCCATCAAACAAGTTAGTTTGCATCCTCTTGATAAACAATTAATTATCTCAAGAGGCTGTTGATGTAAATTGGATTAGTTTGATGCTCGTGTATCAACGTGTATTTACTTAATCTAAGTACTATATATATAGGTGCTCGTGGGGGCTGCGGATTCCCGTCGGGGATGCGGGCTGTTCGTAAGAAACACCGCGGCCTCGACACAAAGGGCTAAGAAGGAACATGGATGGTTTAAGTCAGTACAAGTCTGACACCCCTTCCGCTCTGCCCAGAGCGGGAGGGGTTATTTGATGATTTCCCACCCACCCAAAAAAAAATGAGTTGTGAGGCTTTTGGTGGTAGAGGAGCTTGTCGCTAGACTGGGGCGTATCGCACCGGATCAACGCAGCATAGATGAAATGGTGACAGGTCACTGGAACAACTTGCGACCCGCGACCGGGACCGGGACCTTGCGGACCCCCTCAAGTTAAAGTGGAAAATATACAAGTCCTCTCGTATTTTATTTATATAAGGATCGGAATGTTGGCCTGTGAAGAAGATGGATGAAAAAAGTTGGCATGTAGCGGAGATGAGAATGTTGAGGTGAATGTGTGGTGTGACAAGCATGGATAAAGTAAAGAACAAGTATATATAAGAGGAAGTTTAAAAGTTGTGCTAGATAAAGAAAAGATATAAGGGAATCGACTATCGTGGTATGAGCATGTGATGAGGAGAGATAAAAACAGTGATGACTGACTGTTTGTACTAACTATATTGTAGAAGACAGATAGAATAGGCAGTCGCTCCATCTATATCTATATTTATAATATTATTATACAGAGAAAATATTTGTATTCTTCAAAAATCAAAATCAAAATAGCCTTTATTACTGATAATATTATTACATTAAATTTCATTATAGTTCATTCATTGGTTTGTATTATATGATTTTTCAATATATTACAATAAAACTTATTTATATTTAATTACAACATTTCATGCATTTTTAATAATTAATTATACTATAATATATATAATAATAATATAAAATTGGATCATATAAATTAGATTACTTATGTTTGACTTAGTCATTGGTGAAGCGATGCGGGTAAAAATGCGAGGATTATATGCGAGTTATAGTATGAGCGGGAGAAAATATGGTGCGCCGTAAAAACAATCCAACCAGACGAGAGCTAAAGAAAAACAGTTCACTCACCTGGCGATGGCACCACGAGGACTTGAGGATTTCTTCGTGGAAGCTTGACTTTAGGCAGCGTGCACAATGCTTGGTAGCCAGCGTCCGGTTTTGCGATTGGTAGAAATGGATGCGAAGGGTTGCTAGCAAGCAAGCGAGGGTGGTTTTGCAGTTTTAATAACGCGTTAGAACAAAAAATGGCGTGCGGCGCGGTGGCGCGGACGCAGCGACGACAGCGTCTTGTCGCAGCGGCAGTGTACGGAAGAATGTCACGTTCGTTCGCGGGTTAGGTTCACTCGCGAACGGAGGGAGTGAATGCATTCCCAGCCCTCGCTGATTGAATGAATTAAAGGCGCAACCATCCTCCCCCCTTTGGAAATCCTTAGGATTTTCGAAACAAACGGAAAGGATAAGGAGAGGATCTTAGATTAAAGCGGAGCGAGGTCAAATGGATTGACTTAAAGTTTAAGTTTTAAAAGGTGAAAGGGTGTGGATTAAATTACAGATTTACTAAATTACATACTTAAGATTAACGAATTATAACTGTGCTAATTGGTAAATTAAGTTTAAATTATTGCGAAGGAAGGGGGCACAACTTAACGACGGGGCGTTTGAAAATCCCTGCTGTAGTGCGTACTAACGCGACTCGCACGATTCCATCTTTACCCGGATATACTTGTTCAATAATTCCGGTAGGCCAGCGAAGCGGCGGTGAATCATCCTGGTGGATGAGAACAAGTAAACCCGGCTGAATAGGTACATCAGGAGTATTCCATTTTTGCCTCAGTTGAAGTGTATGCAAATAATCTACATGCCATTTTTTCCAATAGCTTTGGACTAAACTGTCTAACAGTTTTTTCCTGTTATGAAGGCTTACAGATGCGTCAACCTCATAGGCAGGCAACGACTGCAAAGGGGTTGTGTTTAGAAAATGCGCAGGAGTAATAATTGTATGCGGCTGGTCCGACAGCGCACACAATGGGCGAGAGTTTAAGACACTCTCAATTTGAGTTAATACTGTCAACAATTCCTCATAGCACAGTAATTGTTGCCCAATGCAACGATATAGATGAGTTTTTATGCATTTTATGTTGCTTTCCCAAATGCCTCCCCAGTGGGGTGCACGAGCAGGGATATTACGCCATGTTATTTTACGATTATTCAATTCAGTTTGAAATGCGGTAGACGTATCTTTAGAAGAAAGGAAAGTATATAACTCGTCCAATTGACGCTTTGCACCAATGAAATTGGTTCCGTTATCGGAATAGAGAACTGATACTGGCCCTCGCCTAGACAAGAAACGCTTGAAAGCGTCAAGAAACGTTTCCGAACTCAAGTCTGAGGCAATTTCAATGTGTATGGCTTTAGTAGTCAAACACACGAAGAGACAAATATATGCCTTTTGGCTTTTAACGCCCCTCCTTCGCGTCATAGTAATGTTTATAGGCCCAGCGTAATCAACGCCAGTGTGAGTAAAGGCCTTAGCTTCTTGCACCCGCGAAGGGGGTAAACTTGACATCATGGGTGTAGGATGAGAGGGCGCAACCTTAAAACAGAAGTTACATTGGCGTATGCGTTGTCGAATAATATTCCGAGCGGATATGATCCAATATCGCTGCCTTAATAAAGACATAAGAAGATGTGAACCGGTATGACAATTGGATCGATGGCAATCATCTATTAGTAGATCGACTAAGTGATGTCGACGAGGAAGCAACAATGGATGCCGACTTTCATAAGGTATATGTGCGTTTATTAGTCGACCACCTACGCGGAGCAATCCGTTGTCATCAACAAACAGATCGAGCTTTCTTAAAGAAGGAGAAGGTAATCTACCCTTTTTAATATTTTTTATTTCATCAGCAAAATGTTTGCTTTGCAATTCGCGAAGAATCACGAGTTCAGCGGTTTCAAGGTCAGAGACTTGAATTACCGGAGCGAGAGGTAACTTACGCAGAAAGCGCAAGATATATACCAGAATGCGTAATATTTTTTTCCAAGACGAGACTCTGAGAGCTAGCTCCAGAAGTATCGAGGAATCCAAATCAGGAATGACTGTTAGAATAACAGAGCTCTTTGCTTCAGGTATAGAACCTTCAACAGAAGACGGTTTGAATGGTACAATTGGCCATTCAGCGGTTGGATGGCAAGCCCAAGGTGGACCATACCACCAAAGCGGATGATTAATGAGTTGCGAGGGTAATAAACCTCTTGATAAACAATCACTGGGATTTTCTATCCCATTGATGTGAAAAAAGCGGTCAGGAGATAGATTTTCCTGTATCTCAGTCACACGGTTGGCCACAAATACTTGCCACCGGTGTGGAGATGAATGAATCCATGACAGAGCGATCGTAGAATCACTGAAAGCGAAAATATCCTTTATAGGATAGCGATTATCAAAAACCGTATGTACTTGTTTGACAAGTTTAGCCAGAAGTAGCGAGGCACACAATTCAAGCCTTGCCAGTGAAACAGTCTTTAGAGGAGCCACCTTAGACTTAGCGCATACTAAATGAATGGATATATTACCGTTAGGGTTCGTTACGTGCAGGTATAAGACGCAGCCGTAAGCCTTCATACTAGCGTCTCCAAAGCCAAGCAAATTTATAACACAGCCGGCCGCGACACCTAAGTGGCGAGGTATTTGTAAGTTAACTAATAACGGTAATTCTGATTTGAGTTTAACGAAACATTTAGTAATGAGTTCCGGGGGCTCTTCATCCCACCCCACCTTAGAAAGCCAAAGATCTTGTATAAGAAGTTTTGCGTAGAGAATGACAGGTGCGACGAACCCGAGCACGTCAAATAGGCGAGCAATAGTTGACAATATAGCACGTTTGGTGTTACACGTAGTCGCGGCGGCGGTAGTGAACGAGAACACATCAGAAGTAGGTATCCATTTTAAACCTAGAACCTTCAGTGTGTCATCATCATCTGTGAACTCGATCACAGCACGATACGACTCCGGCAAGTGAGCGAGAAGTTCCGATGAGTTGCTCGCCCATTTGACGAGATCAAATCCACCGAACTTGAATAAAGCGAGCAGCTCGTCAGCTAAACGAGTACCATCTTCGGCAGAATGTACAGAAGTTGTTAGATCATCCATGTACAGTTCTCTCATGGCAACATCTGCCGCGAGAGGAAAGCGTTCGCGATAATCCTCCGCCAATTGACGGACGGTACGCGTTGCCAAAAATGGACTCGAGCGGAGGCCGAAAGCCACAGAATTAAATTGGAAAATACGAATACTCTCGGTATCATTAAAGCGATATAATATTTTTTGATATTTACGATCTTTATCTGACAATGAAATTCTAAGATACATTTGACGTATATCAGCTGTAATTGCTACCTTAAAATATCTAAAGTTTAGCAAAAGCGAAAATAAGTCTGCCTGCAAATTAGGCCCTGTATGCAACAAGTCGTTGAGCGACTTGCCGCTATCAGTTTTAGCGCTTGCATCTAAAACAATGCGGGTTTTTGTTGTCGACTTCTCAGGCCTTACAACTGCGTGGTGCGGGATGAAGTAGCCTTCATTTATAGCGGACAAAGAATGAGGTATTTCCGACAGATAACCCTTATCTATATAATCATTTATTACGTCGTTATAAGCTTGACGTAAAGCGGGAAGCGAATGAAACTTTCGCTCTAGCGCGGACAATCTACGCTGAGCGTGAATGAAGGAGTTACCTAAAGACTTAGGTTCACCTTTAAAAGGTAACGACACAATATATCGCCCACATGAATGTCGCGAAACGGTCGATTTATAAAAATCTTCACATTCTTGATATTCCGGACCCTTTTTGTTAACAGTAGGTACTTCCTCGATTTCCCAGAATTTTAAAATTAAATTATTTAAATTATCTACTAACGGGCCGAAGGACCAGGCTACACTGTCATGGTTGACAGAAGGTACCTCACCCATGACAATATAGCCAAGCGTGGTTTCTAAAGCATGAGGTATGAAGCGAGCGGTGATCGCAGAATCAGCTGATTGAGAGGTAGATGCTGGTATAACCTTTTTCCCTAGCAAAACAAACGCGAACATTTGCGTACCAAGAATAGCGTCTATATTCCCAGGTACGTCCCAACATTCATCTGCGAGCGGTAAACCTATGAAATGATCCATCACGGACCTTTGTACCGCGCGAACAGGCAACGGATCAGCTATGTGATCAATCACTAACATGGTTAATTCGTATTGAGCGTCACTTACGCGCGACTGTATTGTAAGAGACACGTAACCCTTAATGGGAGTGGAAATCGTACCTACTGATTTTAAAGACGAGTTAACAAGCGGTTGAATATTTAGTTTTAATTTTCTACAACATGCGAGAGTGATAAGGTTGTTTTGTGAACCACTATCCACTAAACATCTTATAACAAAGCGTTTTCCATTTATCGGAACATAAACTTGTGCCGTTGGTAAAACAACTGACGTTTTCAACTGGTCACAAGATAAATCTATACTATTATTACGTGACGTCAACGCGATCGAATTCTTAGAATTAGTACATTCATTCAACCCGACACACGAAGATGTCACGACCGGCGACGCGCGAGCGACATGGCTGCTATGCATACACACCGACTGAGGGCTGCTGTCCAGTGCGCGAGCGCCCGGCAATGGCGACGGTTCCAATACACTAGGTTGCGATTGTTGCGAGCTTGTCTCGCGATTATTAAAATGCAACAATGAATGATGCTTTTTGTTACAGTGTTTACAAGTATTTGTAGAACCACAATTAAGGGTGGAATGTTTACTACTAAAACAATTGATGCACATTTTATTCTCTTTTATGAACTTAAAGCGATCTTTTACATCTAATTTTTTGAATTCTGAACACTCGTATAAATGAGTATGTTGAGATTTTTTACAAAACTTACAAGTGGGTACATTATTATTAACTTCATTTTCTGTTACTGCAAAACTATGCGAAGTTTTCGTTGCAGAAGAACGCGACCTATTTTGTAAGTTAGTCCCCTGATTATTTTGCGGTGACGTGGTTTGACGAACAGCTGTTGTTCGTTCAAGAACCTTTATGTGATGCCGTACGAAAGTAACTAAATCATCACTTGTGGGTATATCTTTCTCGCGGGCGGATAACTCGAAACTTTGTAATACTTGAGAATCTAACTTTTTTAAAACGAGATGAGTAAACAAGAAATCGGATAAATCGCCAATGTCTAACAGTCTTAACGCGGACCAAGATGAGTGAACTCTTTCAATAAAATCATTTAATTGACCGGGTGAACCCGAGGTAGGTTTTATGTCAAGTATATTATTTAAGTACATAGACCCAAGTAACCTCTTGTCCTGGTATTTTGTCACTAAAGAATTCCATATCGTAAGATAGTTAGACGCATTGGGAATTATTCCCGCGAATATATTTTTTGCGCTGCCATTTAATTTACCTACCAAATACTGTACACGCTGATCATCAGTTAGTTTTTTATTATCATGAACGTTAGTTTTGAAGCATTGGTAAAACAGTGGCCAACTTTCCGGTTGACCAGAGAAACTTAATAACTCCAATGGCGGTAAGCGGCAAACGTAAGATTCCACAGCGGGAATATCTACATTAGCGCGGGTAGACTCTAATATGGTATTACGTTTATATTGGATTTCTGTAAATAATGTTTCGAACGAGCTCCAATTACTAAAACTTATTTTATAATCAGGGTCTATCTCTAATAATAATGTATTATGTTGATCACAAAGATCGTTAAAATTATTATATAACTTTTCGATATTCGAAGAAGCGGCTAGAAATTCTTGTTTACTTCTAGTATCAATATTTGAAGGAATTATTTTCTTTGCAATCTTGAATAAGCTATTTATTTTCTCGAAAATAGTTTCTTTTTTTGCAACGATCATTTTCAACTTTGCTTCCGACGCCATTTTGTTGCGTCACCCAAGCTCCCGTTGTTCGAGTTATAATTTATAAAAAATGTGATATTGAAATGGTATAATGAACAACGTAATTTACTTGAACAAGCACAGTTATAAGCGTAATTATAGTAGGGAATACTTAAATAGCGAGATGGGGAATATTTTAAAGGTATATACTGGCTCAGTCCGACTCGAAATGGACCAAAATTATGGTGAAGCGATGCGGGTAAAAATGCGAGGATTATATGCGAGTTATAGTATGAGCGGGAGAAAATATGGTGCGCCGTAAAAACAATCCAACCAGACGAGAGCTAAAGAAAAACAGTTCACTCACCTGGCGATGGCACCACGAGGACTTGAGGATTTCTTCGTGGAAGCTTGACTTTAGGCAGCGTGCACAATGCTTGGTAGCCAGCGTCCGGTTTTGCGATTGGTAGAAATGGATGCGAAGGGTTGCTAGCAAGCAAGCGAGGGTGGTTTTGCAGTTTTAATAACGCGTTAGAACGAAAAATGGCGTGCGGCGCGGTGGCGCGGACGCAGCGACGACAGCGTCTTGTCGCAGCGGCAGTGTACGGAAGAATGTCACGTTCGTTCGCGGGTTAGGTTCACTCGCGAACGGAGGGAGTGAATGCATTCCCAGCCCTCGCTGATTGAATGAATTAAAGGCGCAACCAGTCATTCTAGTCTTCGACATCGGTAACATTATTATCGGTTTGCCATTTGGCATAGGCCTCCCCTAGGCTTTTCCATCTATCTCTCTTTGTGGCTTCCCTTAGCCATGTTGTTCCCGCTACCTTCCTGATGTCATCCTCCCATCTTGTTTTTTGCCTTCCTTTCTTTCTTTTTCCGTCCCGAGGGTACCATTCCGTAACATCTTTTGTCCATTTATCCTTATTGTTTCTTATCATATGGCCTGCCCAGTTCCATTTAAGTTTTTTCACTGTGTAAGTGACATCCATGACTTTTGTCTTGCTTCTTATATTCTCAAGTTTGACTTTGTCTCTTAGCTTGAGGTTAAGAATGCTCCTCTCCATTCTGTTTTGACACACTCTGAGTGTCCCGCTCTGTTTGCTAGTGAGGGCCCAGGTCTGTGCTCCATAGGTTAATACTGGTAGTATGCAAGAGTTGAACACTGTAGTCTTATTTTTAAGTGGCATATGTGGATTTTTTAAGACTTCCTTTAGGGACCAAAATCTTTGCCAAGCTTTGCATATTCTGGTGTTAATTTATTTTTGCATTTGGTTTGCCGGGGCGATGGTCTGTCCCAAATATGTGTATTCATCCACATATTCTATTTGATTAGAGTCTAATAGAATAGGTGTTCTTGTGTTGTTTGTCATTAATTTTGTTTTATCTGGATTCATAGTCAGACCTACTTTTTTGCTTTCTCTGTCTAATTGCGTTAGCATTGTTTTTAAACCTTCTTGGTTTTCGTTTAGCAGAATCAGGTCGTCTGCGAACCTAAGGTGATTGAGCATTTGTATTCTTATTACGTAACAAATAAACTTAAAAACGACTGGACCCATTTGAAAAATTCTTATTGCGTTTGTAAGACAGGGGTGACTCTGGGTGACATAGGCTACTTTATATCCCTGTATTCCCCTGGGAACGGGAGCTAAACGGGTGAAACCGCGTGACGTCTGCTAGTTTAAAATACTTGTGTTCAGTTGCATTCAGTTAGACTGAAAGCCGACACCGGTTAGTAAAATGCTAGGCAGATAATAATGTTTAAGGTATTTTAGCGTTGGTATTGTATTTACTCTTAGCATAGAAGTTGGGTATAAAAAGTTACACAAAAGTCGATTTCATTGTTAAAAGCATCATATCTTCACCAGGCATTTTTTTTAAATAGGTTCAATATTATAACAGATTCCAATTTATTATTTAGATCATTGAGATCAATCTTATAATTAAGAACTGAAATTGCTAAATAGCTAGATAAATCTATCTAAAATAAACCATAAAACTGAGATAAAAATACACCTCAAGAGCTCTTAGCGGCCGACGACGTACCGCTTACGAAAGCCATGAAGCAGCTTGAAAATTTTGTACAAATTTCGAAGTCTGAATTCTCGTTTATTTTTCGAGCCATGCCTCGGGCTAAGGGCTATAACTCAATGCTAACTGTGTTATGTAACATAACAGATGGCCGCATGTATTTCCTTTGCAATTTTGTATTTTTTTACTGTTTCCGTCCCGTATTTGCTTCGGGAAAATTGACAGAGCGCGTGTGTTAGGTTTTATTTCTGGTTTATGCTTCTTGATTTGTGATGGCTGTCCAAAAATCCTGCAAACTGACATTCTATCATGATAAAAATTGTCAAAAGTTTAAAATGGAATAGGATAATAGGCGCTACTGTCACGGCACGTTGTTTTAGAACCATTGTTTGATAGTGGTTTTCGCTATAATTAACTCTGAAAATGGGATATAATAAACAAACGATGTTGACGACAGTTTGACTGTCAAGAAAATTCTTCAACCAATTTGATCAACCAAATCAGATTATAACTTCATTCCCTAATAATCTAAAATGTAAACCTGAATTTCCGATTCTCAGCACCTCACAAGGACCTCATTCAATTGAATTGCTGAAGCAGTAAATAGAATAGGTATCTATTAGTAATTTTGAATTGAACTTCAAACTGCGTTGTTAATGGAGAATCATTGTAAGATGTAAATCGTCCCTTTCAAGATGTTTTGTCGGATAAATTCGAGTTGGAAATTGTGTTAGGGAAACCGATAATACGTATCGTCTATAAATACAATTTTCTTTGTTGGTATTGTTGTTTTAAATTGTGGAAGAGGGTTTTGTGATCTCATTTAGGGGATAGAAAGTTTTGTAAAGGGGCGAAGTATAATAATATGATAAATGTATAAATTATGTTGTTTTCTCTGATAAACAGTTTGAAAAGGAAATTACATGCTTATCGATAAATACTCAAACGCTTAGTAGGTACCCGCAGTTATATTATATTCTTACGTAGATAATAAAGTCTTTAACTAACATCCAGAAGTCCAAACTCAAGGTTTGCCAACGAGCAATGGAGCGCAGTATACTAGGTGTTAAATTAACGGATCGTGTTCGAAACACAATACTGCGCTCCAAAACCAAAATAGCTGACGTGGCCCAAAAGGCTGCCCAACTCAAATGGGACTGGGCTGGACATGTCTGCTGTATGCCAGACGAACTGTGGGCCAAAGTCGCGGGAAACTGGTGCCCTGACACAGTGAGACGAGGTCGCGGCAGGCCACGAAGGAGATGGCGGGACGAACTAGACAGGTTCCGTCAAAGCTGGAAGGAAGACGCGCGGGTTCGTGAAAAATGGAAGGAGTGGAGGGAGGCCTTTGCCCAGGAGTGGGACAGAGCAGGCTAAGAAAAAAAAAAAAGATAATAAAGGGGCTAGACAGTAGTAAGTACACTGTATACAGTCCGTAAAATTGCCGAAATATTCGTCTCACAATAAAAGAAATGGCTAACATTCACATGGCAACAAAATCAAACATCATCTGCTCAGCCTTTTCCCAAATATTTATGTTGGGATCATCTTCCAGTCAAACAAGATGCATCTGAATACCAGCCCCCGTAGCATGGCGACTCTATCTCTATTCTACCAAGAATAGACAAAGTTTTTCCATACAATTTGACATGAAACCTTGCTACCTTGTTACCTTGCTTGTTGATTACCCTTTCGTTATGGGCATGCTCAGCGCAGTTGAGCTGTTTAATTAATTGTTAAGCTGTTTGTTGTTAATTGTTTATTTATGTGCTGCTGTTTTGTGTTGCTGCTGTCCATTAACGAATAAATACATATTCTATTCTATTCTACAATCTGTCATTTTGTCGATTCTTCCGTCGACCAAACCCGTTTCTTCGGTGGTCATGCTAAGCCGGCAGTACTTTACATGGAGCGACTGCTTATCTGACCTCCACAAGCCAGCAGCAACATTCCAGGAGCCCGCAAGGGCCGACGTCTGTCGGGGATGCGGGTTGTTCGAAAGAGATACCGCGGCCTCGACACAAAGGGCTAAGAAGGAACATGGGTGGTTTTAGTCAGTAGAAGTCTGACACTCCCACTAACACTGTAAGGAGGAGTCATTTGATGAATCTCCCCTCATCCACAGAACAACCTAGGCAAGCGCGGTTTAAGGCGAGGTTGCACTACTTTGTTTTTATGTACGCACGACCTCACCCCCCGCCCTGCCGCGCGAGCGATATAATGCCTAAATGTTGACTGTTTTTTCTCTCTTGGAGAAAAATGATAAAGAAATTATACATTATGTGACCCGAGATAACACACATTTTTTACGACCTTTATTATGATACAAGTTTTATTTTTCAAAGCCTAATATAACTCAAGTAAAACGATTATTTAGCCATCATTTGGGCATGTCTTTGCGATTTAATTGGATGCAGTGAAGTATAAGTAATCGTGTATCGCATGCCCGACATATCATGATCGAAGAGTCAACTATGTAATACATTTTTTTCAAAATTTAAATCCGTTCCATGTACGAGTAAAACGCTATTGTTGACGACGTTTATCGGGGTAACCCCGCCTTAACCTAAAGATCGACTTGAGTTGCAGATAATTATTATTAAGCCACGAGTTCGTAAAATCAAACAACTATTTACTAATTCACCCCGTTGTCTGAAACAAAGCTTGAATCCCTCAAAATAAATTCTATTCTACGCGAAAAATCAAACAAAGTCTCGAGTGTATCACAGACATATTTGCGCAGGATATTTAAACAGGAAGGAGCTAACAAACGCCTACGTCACGTCCGACGGAAGCGCTCGAAATACGGCTAGGGACGTAGTGAGCGCAGAGCTGATATTCAAATATAGAATAAATGCATGGAAAATACTGCAATGCTTGTAGCGGTGATGTTCTTATAGATAAAAGAAAAACCCTGTTCCATTTTGCAGGTAATGAAAAGCTAATCATGATTATGTCAATGGAAAGTAATTTTACTTATTTTATAAAAATGTAACTTTCCGTTTTTACCCGACTGCGGCGAAGCCCAAAAGGAGGGTTATGTGTTTGACGTGTATGTATGTATGTCCGTTTCTTTGTTCCCTCATAACTCATAAACGGATGAACCGATTTGAATGAAATATACGTCGTTAGATTCGTTTTGATGGCGCGAGTGTTATAGACTACATTAAAATTAAAAAACAAAGAAAAATTGCGGATTTTGGGGGCCAAACAGCGGAGTTCAATATTTTTTTTTTCCAATGCCATCGAGTAGGGTATCAAAATAAAGGGTTATAAAAGGAGATTTTTGTAACTTAAAACTGTAATTTTGCAATATTTAATAATAATAATAACCATTTATTTCGGACAGAATCCAATAATGAACTGTTTTCTTTTTAATTAAACGGTTTTATTAAACGGTTTTATTTAGCTCACCCCGTTTGTTTTATTCTTGGATCAAATTTAGTAATTCAAATTTCACCCTCTTCCTGTCAACCGATTAATCTGAAATTTTGTATACACTTTGGATTTTGGTGACAATACAATTGAATCGCGCCAGGACTCAGCCGAACCTAATCTCGAGCCCATGGGAGACAGGTCTCAGAACAGCTGCCGTCCTAACGGGATCAAATAGACGCGATACGCGCCTCCGAACAATATTACAATTTCTGAACTTAAAGCTACCCTTACCTCATTTCTTCGAGCCGGTCTCACTTCCTTGACCCCTCGCAAGTTGTGTAACTGTGTATGTGTATAATGAGTGTATATGACCTTGCGATGGTTTGCTGGTAGTTCCGGACGATTCTTCCACGTCGCTGCAAGCCACGCCGTTAACGCGAGCCACCACACTCACTCCGTATTAGTCTAACCACAAAAGCCTCGGTGCTTTCCCGATAGCACTCCCGTGACAAGGCAAACCAATGATATTATCAATAACCCGTTCGACATTCACAGCGTCGCTAACCGTACTGCTTAACTAGTATAATTGGGTGCCGCGAAATGACTCCACAAGTCGATTTAATCAATGCGCGTGCGCTTTCACCCGTTCTATGGCTACTATAATATTCGTTCGACGCCCAGCACGTCTCAATACGAACTACTATTCACGCCGAGCCCAGCGCTCGACCTCTACCTCCGCCCCTTCGCCTCTGTCGCACCGAGGCGGAGAAAATCAAAAATCTGAAGGTAGATTATAAACAATCACCCCCCCCGGACCGACCCGTTGTCGGTCCGCTCAAACTCCCGGGAGTCGAGATAAAGTTGAAACTGCCCGTCTAAGGATCGAGTCCCTCACCTGGACGTCTGCGATCCTTGGAAACCCATCCTTGCCCGTAATCAGGTTAACAATGCGCCCCCGTCGCCAACACAACGGTGATAGGTTAGCATCCTTAACCAGAACGAGGTCTCCAACGCAGGGTGGGGTCGTCCTGTCCGTCCACTTAACGCGTTGCTGTAGAATATGCAAATACTCCAGCGACCATCGCTTCCAAAAATTTTGGCTCATTTGCCGTAACATCTGATACCGTGACAACCGGTACAACTTGACATCAGCATACGGATATTCCGGCAAGGCGTTAAGTGGTTGGCCAATCAAAAAATGACCTGGGGTCATGGCCTCAAGGTCATTCGGGTCAGCGCTCAACGGGCACAAAGGTCGCGAGTTTAAGACCGCCTCAATTCTGCAAAACACCGTTGACAACTCCTCAAAGGTGAGAATCGTTGAGCCGATGACCCGATACAAGTGAGTCTTGGAAGACTTGACTACTGCCTCGAAAATTCCACCCCAGTGGGGGCATCCAGGTGGACTAAAATACCACGAAATGCCCCGACTGGCGAGGCCCGTGCCAATCTCTCGCTCATTCTGACTTAAAAACAATACAATTTCCTTTAAGCACCGGTCGGCGCCCTTGAAGTTGGTACCACAGTCCGACCGAATCAGTGACGGTACTCCCCGTCTAGAAACAAATCGATCTAACGCCGCCAGAAAGGCCTCCGTAGAGAGATCGGCCACCAATTCCAAATGAACGGCCTTGGTCGCCAGACACACGAAGACACACAGATATGCCTTAACCGACTTCGCGTTGCGAAGGTGCGATGTCTTGACCATGAAAGGCCCCGCGAAATCTGTCCCTACGCCAGCAAATGGCCGAGCCTCCGTGACTCGATCGGCCGGGAGATCTCCCATTTGTGGCTGCATTGTGGCTGCCTTGAGTCGGTAACAAGGCAAGCAACGAAACACAACGCTCCGTATGATTCTGCGGGCCGATAAAATCCAAAATTCACGCTGCAAAATGCCCAGAAGGGTGTTACAGCCTGCGTGTGAATTCTTGGTGTGACGGTCCCTAACCAACAACTCCACCAAAGCTCCCTTCTTGGGGAGAATTAGAGGATGTCGCGCTGCATAGGGCAAGTCGGCATTCCGTAATCGTCCTCCCACCCGGAGCATTCCATGCTCATCAATGAACGGGTTGAGGCGGACAAGACCTTTTTTCAATCGACCTGCGCCAGTCTTCAAGACCCTAATTTCGTCCTGGAACTCATTCCTCTGAACGACTCTCACCCAGAGTGAGAGAGCCTTTCGCTGTTCTTCAGGTCCCATTATAGGCGACATGTTTCGCTGCGCGACAGGACAACGACAATTTTGACAAAATCTCATTACCCATCCCGTTACTCTAAGTAACTTCCCTAACGAACTATATCGTTCCAAGAGGGTGTGGTCTACGGTGGCGGGTTCCACTGTAGTCACATTCAGCCTCAAGCCTTGGTCTGGGGGTAATGAATGTCGACCGCACTCATTAAATGGCCACTCCGCATGTGGCTGTTCCAGCCATTGTGGCCCCCACCAAAGAGAATGTTCAACCAAAGCAGGCGCCGGACAGCCGCGTGAAGCGCAGTCAGCCGGATTAATCTCACCTGGAACATGTCTCCAGACCAGAGGAGTCTCTGAGCTATTTATTTGTGAGACTCGGTTGGCCACAAATACCTCGAGCGTGTGGACCGAAGTCTGCAACCAGCATAACACGATTCGGCTGTCAGTCCATGCATAGACCGTCTCGTTCAGAGCCACCGTACCACGCAAATTCCGCACCACATGGTTCAAGAGCCGCGTCAGAAGGGCTGCACCTGCCAGTTCCATCTTCGGAATCGTCCAACGAGTCCGAACAGGTGCAACCTTGCTCTTGGCCAGTACCAAGCGTACCGTTCCCCTACCAGCGGTCTCACCTGTTCTCAGGTAGACTGCGGCCGCGTACCCCTTCTCCGACGCATCACAAAACCCGTGCAGGGTGACCTTGACTCCTGCCTGCGGGAGCAGTTTACGCGGGATCTCAATCTCTGAGATCTGTGGTAAGGTGGTGACGAATGCCGACCACTCCCGAGCCAGCTCCTCCGTGAGCTGATCATCCCAACCTAGTTGAGCCAACCAAAGCTTCTGAATGAAGCACTTTCCCATGAACGTGACCGGCGCGATCCAACCGGTTGGGTCGAACGTTCGTGCGATAGTCGAAAGGACCGATCGCTTGGTCCAGGTCTTCGACAGCAACTCGGCCTCACAACTGTATGTGAAGGCATCCTGACTCGGTCGATACTGGACCCCTAAAATGGCCAACGCATGAAGATTCTCCGAATCCTCAAACAAATGCGGGTCTTGTTGATACTCAGTTGGCAGTCCTGCCAGTACCTCTGGGCAATTCGACAGCCATTTCCTGAGTTCATAGCCACCGGAGGCCATGAGCGCCACCAATTCATCCCTTAAGATGAGCGCCTGCTCAATACTGTCTGAGCCCGTACAAATGTCGTCTACATAGACGTCCCTATCAATGACAGCAGCCGCGCGGGGAAAGCGGAGCCGTTCTTGATCAGCCAGTTCTCGTAGCGTACGCATGGCTACATATGGGCTGGGCTTTAATCCGTACGTGTTTGTGTTGAGCTCGTACGTGACCATCGGTTCTTCTGGGCTCTCTCGCCACAATATCAGCTGGAACCGACGGTCGTCTGGATGAATCTCAGTTTGACGAAACATCATCCGTACGTCCGTAACGAAGACAACCTGGTGTCTCCTGAAGTCCGTGAGAATGTCTGCAATGTCTCTGGTCAGCTTAGGACCAGCATGGAGACATTGATTCAGGGACACCCCGCTAGACGTCTCCGCGCTCCCGTCGAACACGACCCTAATCTTTGAGTCAGGTGTCTTCAAAACAGCATGATGAGGCAACACATAATGCTCCTCATGACGATAGTCAACCCTGGACACCGACATGTGACCCAACGTCAGGTATTCGCGCATGAACTCCACATACTTCTGTCGGAAGTTGGAGTCCCGCTTCATGCGCCTTTCCATTGCCACTAACCGCTTTTCTGCCAGACTCCATGAGCTCCCCAGCGGAGGTCGAGTTGACAGAAATGGCAACCTTGTCATAAATCTACCCGATGGGAGGCGCACCGTGTTACATCGATAAAATGTTTCGCACTCCTCATCACGTGGGTTATTCCTAAGAGCGGTGGGTGGCTCTTCCGTTGCCCAGAACCGTTGCAGGACGTCGGATAACACGCTGCCATAATATATGGAGCTATAATCCGTTGAGTGCTGTGGTTCCCGTACTGGGCCCAATAACGCGTAACCACCTGCGGTACGCATGGCCACAACCCCGTTTGGTTGCAGCTCCCGTTTGCCGCTTCGGAGCAGCTTCCCGAGGACGTCAGACCCAAGCAAGACGTCCACCCGTCCGGGGATCGCGAAGTGGGGATCGGCTAACTCCAATCCATTGGTCAACCCTTTTACCGCAGACGGTAACCGAGTCTGAGGGAGGACCCCAACCACTTCGTCCAAAACGATCGCCGTGGCATTCACCCGCGTGACCGATGCCGTGTCACCCATCTCGAACAGGAATGTCGTCTGACCCCTGAGGTGAGGCACCCGATTGCCACCTATACCTACGGCGCCATCCCGTGATGGCTCTAATGTAAGGCCCAGCTTTTTCACTAAACAGCTGGACACAATACAACCTTGTGCCCCTGAATCTAACAGTGCTCGCACGTGCACCGGCTGTCCGTCAGTACCCCTGACAGTAATCCTAGCCGTCGGTAATAATACCGTTACTGTCGGGGTGGGCACCACTGACGAACAGGCTGCTAGTTGCTAATAGGAGGCACCTCCCTCCTCCCCTGCCGGAGGGGGAGTAAATACTGTCCCAGTATA
Source organism: Diarsia mendica (assembly GCA_949316265.1). NCBI lineage: Eukaryota > Metazoa > Arthropoda > Insecta > Lepidoptera > Noctuidae > Diarsia > Diarsia mendica. Next base: position 21,165,165 of record OX438897.1, read on the forward strand.
CGGGTCCCAACCCGGGTAGTAACCCTCCCGACCCATCGGTGACATCCGTGCCGGTCGGAAGTAGCCTACTGGCATCCTTCCGAACGGTGGCGGGCGCGCCGTCAGCCGAGGGCGTTCTGCGAGAGGCGGGGAGAAGCGACTACTCGGGGGTGGCAACATGCCCCCCAACGCATTCGAGTACGCCGCGTAACCCGTCTGTACTACCTCCGGGCCCCTGCCCGAGTCTCGGTGCCTATCCCCCCCCCGCGGGGAAGACGACGGTATCGGGTTGTGCTCTGGATCAGCCCTTGGCCCACCCCCCCGAGGGGGCGGCGACCGCTGATTCCTGGCCGACCCACCCCCCCTAGGGGGGGGTGACCGACCACCCGAATCTGGCTTAGGAGAGGGGGGGTGACCTCCCGGCGAGGCTCCGTGCACCTCCCTACTCTCCGCCAGGCATAGCAACTCGTGATGGGCTCCTCCGCAGGTTCCACAGTTAGTGGTCCTGTGGCACTCACGTACAAAGTGAGTCCCCAAGCAGCGGAAGCACAAATAGCGCTGCTTGACCACCCCTCTTCGTCTATGCACCCGCTGCGCCTTAAAGTCCGCGCATGCGGCGAGACCGTGCCCTTCCTTCCGACAGAAGGCGCACACTTCCGATTGGAGGGCGTGGTATTTCTTCCCCCCCCGACGGGGCTCAACCGGCTTGGGCCCGCTCGTACGTCGGGTTGACGGAGGAGGGTGCGACGTGGATGCCCCTTGGCAATCCGCCCGCCGGCACTCGCCTTCTAAAAACGCTCTCAAGTCATCGTAACTTGGGAGGTGGTCCGTCGATTCGCCACCATGTGACTGCTCAAAGCGCGCCACCACGTCGATCGGCAACTTCCGTAAAACCCTATTGACGATGATATATTTATTGTCCCCTAACGACAACTTAAGTCGATCTAACGTGTTCACCGCAACCGTGACCGGATTAAGGATTTTCGACCTTATTTCGTACACGTTAGACACCTTCGGGATTTCAAAAATCTTATCAATGAGGCCATCAACTATTAATCGCCGATTATCATATCGGTCGATTAATAGGCCCCATGCCGTCTCATAACTGGCGTCCGTAATCTCCAGGTGGGTCAAGATGTCGTGCGGCTCACCGTTAAGCCTACCCATTAATTGAGCCATCTTGTACGCGGGCGAGAGATCTGTACGCGAATGCACGACACTATTAAAAATATCGCGGAATCGCGGCCAATCGGCATACTCGCCGCTAAACTCGGGTACATGTACTGGTGGCAACGGCGCCTGAATCCCTACGCCTGCTGGCCGACATGAATCCCTGACGTCACCCTTGCGCGATCGCTCAATGTCGGCCGCCGCCTGGATTATGCTCATGGACATTTCCCCACACTGGTCCACATTGCCCCGTACCACCTGAGCATCCTTGTCCACCGACGACAGATCCGTCGATTCGGGACATGCTAAATACTCAGCGTGACACTTTAACACGGCGTCATATCGTTCGTCAACTTGCCGAGCGCGTGACAATAACGCATCTTCACGATCTGTGCGACCTACCAAAGTAACAACCGATGAAAACCATCTCAATTCAGCTTCGATTCTGGCTGCGATAGTTTTCGTTACTGACGGAGCCATAGTACCAACTTCAATACGCGATTATGCAATAATAAATAACAATAACCAAAAAAAATAACAATTATTGTATCCGGAATTAACAATAATAATATATTCGTTGAGTGAATAAATCTACGACGCTATGCCAACTCTTGAACTTATTCCTCTACGTGCTCTAGAGGTAGGGCTTTCAAAATACCGGATGTTTCAATACCGGTATCGACTCCGGTATTGGATGTCAATACCGTGATCACGGTATTAATACCGGTATTACATACCAACATTTAAAGTATGTGTTTTTATTTGTAAAAACAGTCTTTTTTGTTTTATTTTATTTTAAATAACTTTAATAAATAGCGCTCTATATAACAATTTGGTATTGGTTGATTATTTAATTAGATAGGACTAAGTAGGAACATAATCAAAACTTAACTCAAGTCTTTTTGTAGGAAGGCATTCCACATAGCGTTTGAAAAGAATAATTATCAAAAAAGTCGATTTTTATTATTATTGAAATGTATCATGTAATCAACATAGCTACCTATCAATATTTGTAGAAACGTAAGTATAGCTTAATTAGCTATTAGCCATCATTTATAATAGCCTACTGAAAAAAAAAGCACGCTCTGCATCAATATTCGTAGGTATCACAGACAGTAAATATCTCTAAGCTGCCGGTAGGAATGGACGTGTCTTCATTTTCACACATCATCATTAATGATCATTTCAACCAAGACGTCCACTGCTGGGCGTATAGGCCTCCCCCAGGTTGTTGTTGCCGCAGTGGCCTGTCCTATGGGCGCATTCAGCGTGACCCCGCAACCTTCACCAGGTCATCGTTCCACCTTGTTGGACGCCTTCCAACACAACGTCTTTCTGTTCGCGGTTGCCACTCCAAAACTTTTAGGCCCCATTGGCCATCTGTTCTGCGAGCAATGTGCCCTGCCCACCACGACGATTTCTACTCTTTCTCGAAGTTCGAACTGACTGACTGGTCGAACTGGACCTATTTTACATCATTAGATCCAGGTAGACTTCGTCCACAACTTCGAGTGTAGAGTCTCCGATTTTGATAGGTGAGGGTGTTACGTGGACAGTCAACATGACCTTGGTTTTGTCCATGTTTATTTTAAGACCCACTCTTTCGGAAGCTCTACTGCGGTCATCGAGCATTTCACTGAGGTCTCTTCAATCCAGAACCTTAAAGGCATCCTCCAGTGCAGGGTGAACAGTTTCGGAGATATGACGTCTCCCTGTCACAAAAAAAGGTTCCGACTTCCGAGGTCTGGTCCTGAAGTCGAACTGACATGGTGGCGTTTTTGCCACCGTTGGAGACACTGCAGTACGGCCCAAGTCTCGGTCGAATGAAAGGGTTTCTCGTAGTCCACAACCGCTAAACAGAGAGGCAGGTTATACTCTTCGGTCTCTTGTATGACATCCAGCCACATAACCACGCAGCGTATGTAGGTATGCTGTCTACGGTACTAAAGCCTTTTCGGAACCTGGTTCGTTCGGGAGGCTGGAAATCGTCAAACCGCGCAGGTTTGACGATTTCCAGCCTCCCGTTATCATTTCCACTGCTCGAATTCAATGAAGTAGAAGGTTCTTCTATGGTCATATCTTGTTCATTATCAGTCATTGTCTCACTGTCTCTTTATACGTTTCGTGTGTCATTATTATATTTTAAAAATGGAATTTAATTTACGATAATAGATGTAATGCTTGCAATACCGTGATCACGGTATTGAGGGCTTCAATACCGGTATTGAAAATGGCAAATATTTGTCCGGGATCACGGTATTACGGGATCCCGTAATACCGGTATTGAAAGCCCTATCTAGAGGTTATTCCTCTATGTCTCAAATGTTGACAATCATCACACGATTTGTGATGAGGTTATATTTGTGCGTAACCGAACGTAAATAACAAATTATTTTATCAACGAATATTCACATTCCATGGACTTATTATTAATAACGCCAAACTCAACTTGAGGCGTACACTGGTATGTAGGTCAATGTACCACCACCTACAAGTCGAATTTGTAAACATGAACACAATTTTTACAAAGTAAATTGGTACCAAGTACCTACTAATTTTTACAAAGTGGGTTTAAATAAACCAAGCTCTGCTACCAGATTTTGATCGCGCCAGGACTCAGCCGAACCTTATCTCGAGCCCATGGGAGACAGGTCTCAGAACAGCTGCCGTCCTAACGGGATCAAATAGACGCGATACGCGCCTCCGAACAATATTACAATTTCTGAACTTAAAGCTACCCTTACCTCATTTCTTCGAGCCGGTCTCACTTCCTTGACCCCTCGCAAGTTGTGTAACTGTGTATGTGTATAATGAGTGTATATGACCTTGCGATGGTTTGCTGGTAGTTCCGGACGATTCTTCCACGTCGCTGCAAGCCACGCCGTTAACGCGAGCCACCACACTCACTCCGTATTAGTCTAACCACAAAAGCCTCGGTGCTTTCCCGATAGCACTCCCGTGACAAGGCAAACCAATGATATTATCAATAACCCGTTCGACATTCACAGCGTCGCTAACCGTACTGCTTAACTAGTATAATTGGGTGCCGCGAAATGACTCCACAAGTCGATTTAATCAATGCGCGTGCGCTTTCACCCGTTCTATGGCTACTATAATATTCGTTCGACGCCCAGCACGTCTCAATACGAACTACTATTCACGCCGAGCCCAGCGCTCGACCTCTACCTCCGCCCCTTCGCCTCTGTCGCACCGAGGCGGAGAAAATCAAAAATCTGAAGGTAGATTATAAACATTATTCATTATCATTATAAATTCAAGATGGCCGCCGCTACAAAATGGCGGAGAATTTATGTTTTATTAATCCCATCAATATAGGTATCAAATGAAAGGGCTCAACAAGCAGAATACAATATACTATATAAAATTAAAATCAAAGATGGCGGCTAAAAACTAGAAAATAAAAATAGGTAAAAAAACTTTTTAAGTTAAACGGTTTTATGTTAAACATACATTGCAATGTTTAAGATAAATGTACTAAAAACCAAAAAATAATAAAATAGATACAGTCGAGGGAAAAAACCGTGGGGCACGTCAATTCGGAACTGTCGTGCTGCGGAAATTACAATTGACGTGCCCCACGGTTTTTTCCCACGACTGTATCTATTTTATTATTTTTTGGTTTTTAGTACATTTATCTTAAACATTGCAATGTATGTTTAACATAAAACCGTTTAACTTAAAAAGTTTTTTTACCTATTTTTTTTATTAATTAATTTTATCAATTTTTATTCATTAAAACATATTTTGCCTGTAGGGGGGAGTCCCTGGTATCCTGGTATACAAGCTGCGGCTTATTTTAGGCACCAGTCTTCCACAAATACATTGTAATCTTTATTATTCCTTTTTTTTCATTTCCAAGTAAATTATGTCATCATCTGCCTTGCCTTTTCTCAACTATGTCCAAACTGGAAGCCCATGATTTTCTGATCTCTCTGGTCTACACAACCCTGGTACTGGGTAATTTAAAACCCTTTGGTAACCCTTGTTGTGTGACTTTCAGGCCACTGACTACCTGTAACGACTGCCAAAGATCTATATACGGCAGCCGGCCACACGGAATTAATTAAAGTCGCTTAAAACCTGAACACCGTTTATAAATATTGCTGACTATCTTGAAGTAAGTAATTTCATTTCAGTACTTAAGTCTGACTAGCGCATCTTAAAGCAAAACCCTATTCCTACGTCGCAACTCGCAATATATTTCCCGAAGACACATAAATCCTCGTCTACACTACAAGTTCTCGATGCATCCATAGCATCTGCTTTCCTACTCTACGTACAATCCCTTATTTACAACATCCTGTGCAGTCTACATCACTAATTGCATCAAAACCCACCGAACCATCCTATTTTCAATCTTATACTCAAAGCAGTTAAGTCTACTACCCTTAAACCACGCGGCACTTACGTCCTTTTCTTATACAGTAGCTGTTTTGCATTGCAGTAAGTCGTCTTTTACGATATGATAAAATTAAACAAGCATTTTATGCAAGATTAGCTTGTGTTAGCTGGAAGTTATCGCTGAAGCTAGAAAAGTAAAGGAAAATGGTATTTATGTGTGTGCTTATGTAAGCTGTAAGTTTGTTGTGCTAACCTGGCTGTTTAGAAGTTTTGCTTACTTAGAGCCAATCAGGTTCGTTTATGAGTTGGAAACGAGTAAGCAATTTAAAGTCGAGAAAGAAAGAAGACATACATATTTATTTAGCACATGCCACAAGTGCACACCACGAGCACCTATGCCCCGCTACCGATTGTACTGGCTGACTAATATTTCAGTGGGGATCATCTTTTGATTACATGGTATGAAAAGGGACTGCGGGTTGTTTGGAAGAGATACCGCGGCCCTGACGCGACACAAAGGGCTGTCTTTTGCAATTTTGATGTTGATCCTGGCTGCCTTGTTGATTACGGATTTCGGGATTTGCAGTGGATAGGAGAAAGTTGGCGGTTGGCGCAGTGGTTGAGCAATTGGATTGCTGCGCTGCGTGTCACGGGTTCGATCGGGTACGGAACAAATTTGTATGGCCTACAGAAAGTGTTTCCGGGTCTGGGTGTTTGGATTATATATTATAGGTGAGTTATATGTTTATAAACGCACCCACGGTACAGGAGTTTCAAGTGCGGGCAACGATTTTAAAAATACAAAAATGCCTCGAAAATACTTTTGAACATGAACGGATTCTCATTCTTTTTTTAATATTTTGTTTGTTTTTCATGAAAACTTTTATTTAAAAAATCTTGTGTGTATTTTTCAGGACCAGTGAAATAAATAGGTATATTTTTGATAAAATAGTCATAGTATGCAATTAACCTTAGTTCCATACGAAAGAATTTTATAAGTGCAGTGGAGCATTTTTCTTCATTTGGGTTACAACGCTTGGCGCCACGCCAACTGAATTCTTTAATTATTTCAACCAGTTACGCTATTTTATTGTTTAGTTTCGTACTTGACTGTTAAAAGTATAGTTTATATTCGTCTGCGGTTTTTAATATTCATTGCTGAAGTAATTATAATAAAACTAGCGATGCACCCCGACTTCACATGGGTTCAATTGACTAAGAAAAAAGATTGGAAAAAAGTGTGAGAAAATATAAACATTATTTTTAATATCATGCACGAAGTCCTAGGTTTGATCCCCAGGTGAGGTGAAGGGTTTTTGAGCTTCATCAGGAATTTCTTACACTTCAGGGACCACGGCTGGTTAAATGTGGGTTAAAGGCACATCTCTGCTTTACCTAACGGGTATTACAGGGCGTGATCAACAACAATTAAGTATATAATGTTACAGTCGAAAATCTTAATCGGTCAAAACTACCTTTGACCGGTTTCAGTCAAACCCTTATTGCGTTAAATCGCGTTTATTCTAATGAAATAAATGTTAGCTATCGTACAAGGTTATCCAAAGGGTAAAAAAAAAACTAACAACCTAATAAGTTTCCTAACGACCTTTAGGTTATTATAATTTAGTAGAGAAATAAGACAAAAACCACGTAATAATTTGTTATATTAATAGTTTTGACCGATCAAAAGTAGTTTTGACTGGTTAACAGTTTTGACTGTGACATATACACGACGTGATTATGTAATTCTATTCAAGTAATCTTAGTTAGTGATTCTCTGTTACTGTTTCCTACAGTAACGATATAATTATTATAGTAATTATTATTAATAATCACACTTATGTCCGTATTCACGTAGTTACTAACAAGAAATAGTAATCAATTCACTTTATTTAAATAGAGAAACATCTCAAAGACTTAATAATCTTTGAATTAATCAGAGATAAATACATATTAATGTCTATTCTGTGTGTGAATCGGTAAATAATATTATATCAATAAGCTTTTAGTATAGGTTACACTAACTGATGCCCCGCCCGCGTGCATGTCGGAATTTGGCAAATTATATACTAAAACTTGAACGAATTTGAAAACTATAATATGGAGTTTCTTGTTTATTCTTCTTCATGAGCGATATGATTTTGGAATGAGCATTCACAATTATTGTGATTGTGGCTGGACTCTAAATAGCTTATTTTTGGCAATGCAATAGTGTCAGCCAGGGATATAGTGTTGTTGTCCTACAATATGTTAGTATTGTGGAACTAGGATATATATACCGTACAGTATGTTGTCTTGTCTCTCGTTTAACGTATACGTACAACGTATAGGTATTTGGCAACACTTACTGGAGCGCAAATTCATAAATTGACAGCTGTCAAACGAGTTACCGTCACTCGTTGTAAAACTCATGGGGCGTAAGTTTTTGAACTCGCGGAAATCACTCGTGAAAAACTCTTGCCCCCGATGATGTCAACCCGATTGGTACAGGGTCCACTAGACCTTTTGCGTCAAGGGACACACGGACAATGAGTTGAGACTGTACATTGTCCAATCAACAGAAATAGGGTTTGTATTTTCTAAAGGCTCTTATTGGGTATGCTTACTTCCTATTATGTTTTACATAATATATATTTTTCTCATGGTATAGGTAAAATTACCTATTTGTTTTGAAGAACAATAAAATAAATAAAATCCATTTATTTTAGGTTCCCCATATTAAAATTACACGTTACGAGACCCGAGATAAATAAAAATCCATTGAACATTTATTTGAAAATAAAAATAAAAACAATAGAATGACAATGAGAAGCCTACGGCCCCAATGCAAGGCAAAGGCATCCCTTCCCTGTTTTCACTTTTCGCGAATTAGTGCAAATATAGGTCTCTTCTTCTGGCCTCATATGAATGGCCATCCTTTGAGAAAGAGTCCAGGTAATCCCGTTATCACCTTGTGGGCCTGCAACGATGTCGTTTACTGCTATTTGGTATCCACCAAGTGGTGTTTGCACATTGCTCCTCCGACATGCGGCAGATGTGACCAGCCTAGAGGTATTTCAACCTACCATTTGTAAGGCTAACATCAGCTATTTGGGTTTTGGAGCGAAGTATGGTATTTCTGATGCAGTTCGTAAGTTTGAGTATGATTCGCGTCATAGCTCGTTGGCAGAAAGTAATAATGGTACAAAATAAGAGATAAGGAATGTAAATAATACAGAAACTCCTTTAGATACTTTTCTGGTTTCTTGGATTTTAAGTAAACAAATTTATCCAATTTTGTTGGTACGCCCGACTACATTTTCAGTGGAAAACATATTTTTTTCGTTCTTTCCACAACGTAGGCATAATATTATATTAAAGATAATAGAATATATTAAAGAATTTCTACCAAGTAGGTAATGAAGTGGAGTTTAGGCATTTCAACGAACTCGAATTTGCTCCTAGAATTTGTACCTAACCCTACAAATTATAGGCATTTTATTCGGATGAGGAAAAAGTCTGGGAGCCAGCCTATATATTTCTTCGTACATGAATAATACATAAAACACACATGTGGTCCTTATGTACGGTTACGGCACTATATGGCCATCGGCTCTCGAAGGTCAGGACTTATTTACGAACGGACAGAATATAGTACATTTTTGTTATAACTAGTAGATAGGTTTACACCGATTCGCGGGACATATAGGACAAGCTTTTTTCTACAACATTTTTTGATGAATAAAAGAACATAATGTTACTTCTTCCCCTTTATCGAGTGGTTAGAGCCTAAAATGGTGTCAAGGATCTCTAACTTAGCTTAACATGCCATCCAGAAATATCTTTCAAGCAAACCAATGTCTTCATGATGTTTTCCTTCAGCGAAGGAATTGATAATTAGAGTATTAGTATACGAATCCGAAAAATCTGAGCTTTTGCATGTGTTGGGTTCGCCCTCGAGCTTATGATAGCCATATCATAAGGGCTCGGACTGGTTACTCCAATGGACTATCACTCCTTACTAATGTGTATTTTTTATGCTTGTTGGTATATTAAACTTTTTTTCACTTCTCTCGCTCTAAAATTCGTCTTTATGTCGTGCGTAGGCGACACAAAGTCGCGTTTGTCAAAGAGCCAAAATATCGTGGAAAACAAAGTAAATACCAATTATTAAATGTACCTAGGTAAGTAAAAAGATACTGTTACTAACCGAAGCATAAATTTTAATACCTGTGTGCCGGATGGAAAGTGCTATGTTCAGTGGCGGAAATAACGTTAATTAAATCATAAGCTTCGTCGTTCTCTTGTAGAAACCACTGACAAAATAAATATTATTCTTGCAGTAGGTCCTAAGTCCTACCAAATATTTATTCTGGTCAAACTTCTGGTTTCAACCAGTTTCAATTACTATTATAAATACTGAAACGTGTGATCCGTGATCATGGTACGCGTCACATTGGCGAAATATTGGGAACTCGAAACAAAAAGTAAACATGGTGTAAATGTCCCGTTTTCAGTAATAACAGTTTCATTTGGAAAGAGAAAGTTTGCGGCCAACATTTTAATAAACAATCTGAGTGAGACCAATTAATAAATCAAACATAACCCTTCTTTTGGGCTTTGCCGCTGTCGGGTAAAAAGAAAATCGGTGGTGAAACGAGAATTTAAGGTAATGGAACATTCCACTTTTTGAAAAAGGAAAACACGAAATGGACTATATTTAAAATGTCACTTACGGGATATCTTCCGTGATTTTAATTTGTTTTGAGTTCCCGATATTTCGACGCTGTTGCAAGCGCCATGATCGCGGGTTGACTGGAGAAATGCCTGGTGATACTGTGAGTGTGTTTTGCCGTGACTTAGTGTCGAGTTCCAGTAGTGCGCGTAATAAAAGACAAAGAAAGAGGGTAGACAGATTCGTCTGCTCCTAACAATTTTTTCCATCCACCCGCATTTCTCCAGTCAACCCGCGATCATGGCGCTTGCAACAGCGTCGAAATATCGGGAACTCAAACAAATTAAAATCACGGAAGATATCCCGTAAGTGACATTTTAAATATAGCTATGAACCGTGAAAGCTTAAAACAGTGTACGAAATGGACTGTTATAATCCGCACATATAAGCTAAATAAAATATTCAATTGTGTTCATTGAATTTATGATTAAAAAAACGTACATAATAATCTTCGGCCTAAACAATGCGACATACCAAAGAAAGGAAAAGAGAAAAAAAAAACAAATAATACGCGTCATTCCATTCTGAACCGTAAAAATTTACCGCATCCCTATTTTATTTAAAGGTCTACTCTAAACATTAAACCGCTTAAATTTCACAAACAGGCATTGTAAAAGTCATTCAACTACAAACAGAAATTGCGTTGTTCCGCAGTGACCGTATATATATTTGAATCCATTACAATATGTATCACGTTCGAAGCCGGACAATAAAATCGTTGAACTTATTTGGTCCATAATTTATATTACGCTACCTGATAGATTCATTGTACTGTCATTTTGCAATCTTTGACAGTCGTTACAAGTCTTACCAAATCAGACAACCAGTCTTACCAAGGGATGTCGTAATACCCAGTACTAAGTGTATTGTGGAAGTCAGGTCAGTCAGGTATTCAGTTGCATCTGGTTAGACTGGAAGCTGACCCCAAAAAAGTTGGCAAAGGCAAGGCAGATGATGACCTAGCTAAAAGGAGAAATCTCAGTTCTTACAATTATTTTACTAGAGTTTTTATTTAACCCGGTTTTTTTAATTTTATTACATTATACACACTCAAAATTGGTATATTGATTTGATTTATGCATGTATGATTGTGGGGACCGTGCACAGCGCCTCAAACTTCAGCAGTATTGACCAAAAAAAACTCAAAGCATTCCTCTGTAGTAGATTTATTTTCGTCTCGATTTTTCAATCTCTCATCCTCTTGTTCAATATTCTCTGATCCAGGCAGCTCTTCCACAAAGCCAACAATATCAGCGTAGGTAAAAAACCTTCAAAAAATTCAAAGCTAAAATCTCTTTGATGACGTCCAAAAATTCCTCTTTCTTGTCCTCTCTGTTATACAGGACGTATCCCGAAACGTTCAGAAGTATGGAGTGCTTACGTTAAAGGGAAATTGCTCAATACTTTTTTATGCTTCACTTTTCGTGTGCTGGCCCACTCACTTGAACGTTTTTGCTAAATAAATCATCCGATTACTGCCACTTTCTTTTGGATGTCTGATAAACGTCACCTGCCAATTTTATATGGCTTTTAAAATGAACCATGTTTTTTCTTTGCTTTTTTATGCACTTTACTTTGATGTGGAATAAACAAGTTTGGGCAGGATCAACTGCAGTATTTTTAATTGTTTTTAGCTTTTAAGTTTTTCATACTTTGACGTTATTATTGTGGTTTATTGGGTACATTTACGTTACATTTAATGTTGTGTTTTAACATTGGATTGATTTACGCTAATTAACTTAGAAAGGCCGTGAAGAAAAATAGGTAATTTAAAACTACATGTGTTCATTATGTATTGTATTGTTCATTTTGTCCTTAGTCTTCTTAGTCTTATTATACTCGTCTTAAAATAATCTGCCATTTTACGAAACCTTTTTAATACCTACAGTATCGTTCACTGAGTTCCCTCTGACTTTCTTAACACCACACAAAACAGTCATTTTTTACAACAAAAAAAAAGAAAACATAAAATCTTATGGCATTTAATATCCTCCAGAGGTGTCGAGATCTCTTTCATAAAAAGATTGTTGAGACAGTATCTTTTATCTTTACCTTTGAATATTTTCTTAAAAGAAAGGTATTAATGTTCATTTTCACGTTTAAAACCGGATCGTGGTTATCTTGAACAAAAAAGACTTTTTGTATCGTACAGGTTTGGTGATTTTTCTTTTTAATTGTAGCAGTTTGCATAATTATAAATCCGCGTTGGATATGGTAATTTTATACATGCCTGCTAAACTAAATAAATGTGCTAAAATCCGCATAATAGGTAAGTTACAGTTCATATGTGGAATAGCTTTAAGAATTTCATCAAGAGTAATAAACACTTTTTACTAAGTCTGCAGAATTGTTTGTGCCTTCGCTTTTTACCTGGCCTTCTAAAACTGTTTGATTTAAAAATTCTTTCGCCGTCGTTGAAATCTGTTTTCGTAATGGAAAACATTTGAATAGTGTAATTGGAATACCTAACAGAAAGACCAACAGCAAGTCTACTCGAGAAGGTATTTCGCTGAAACTGATTGAATAGACTTAAAACAGAAATATGAACTGTTGTTTATGTAAAATGGTGTATAGAAGATTTCGCATAGATATTTTAGTGCACGACACGTTCCGGAACATTGATTAATGGTCTTAAAATAGTCCTAGTTATTTTATAAGTGTAAACGACAAGTTAAAGTATTTCGTACTAAATCGTTACATGAAACAATAGTAAATGAATTAGCGTTGGCAAAAACGATAACATTTAATTATAGACCAAGAAACATAAATTCATTCTTAAAACTATATTAAGACGAGGACAAAAATGAGCAAAATACTCCCGTACCTTTTCTCAATGATCCACCTTGGGTATTTCTCTTTTATAGCAGTCTTTTAACGCACGTAAGTCGAAATATTTCCATTTACAACTCCGCACGAAAAGGTTTTGTGAGTAAATAATAAAGAAAAGTGTTCATTTAGGTTATTACAGGTAGGAAAGCATTAAACACGTAGGTGCGATCTCATTCCGATCGCAGAGGGAGCTGAAATTATGCTAAACGAGTCGATTTTGGGGTAAGGGTATATTCAGATGGCAAGTAAGAGAAATAATTATGAATAATAGGGAAATTTAATAGCAATTTCTTATTTCTTTAAGTTATTACTCATTTTTAAGCGAGTTTGGAGACTGGTTTTGAGAGCAGCGGTGTCCCAGTGGTTGCGGCTCCGACTTACAAACAGTAAGTCGTGGGTTCAAACCCAGGCAGGCGAATCACCTTGTGTTAAATTACACAAAATGATGCATTGGTTTCCATTTTTTCATCACCGCTGCTCTCAAAACAGTTAAGAAAAACATCGTCAGGAAACCGGCATGTCTTAGAACCAACAAATTCGAAGACATGTGACATCTATCAACCCGCACTGGGCCACGTGGTGGATTATAGCCCATCCCTCTCCTAGAGAGGAGGCCTGAGTCCCTGCAGTGGGAACATTATAGGCTGATGATGATGGCTTTTAAACTGATATTATTATGGTCACTAACATAATCACTGTAAACTGACAGCCACGTTGGTCTAGTGGTCACAAGCGCGACTGCTGAACATGAGGTTTTGGTATTGATTCTCGGTTCGGGCAAAGTGTTATTGACATTTTTTTTCAGTAATTTACCAGTAGCACCAACATAGTCTGAATTTGCGTCCGATTGATGGCAAAAGGCTTGCCCCCTATTACATGGGACTTGACCAACTGGTGGAATGTGGCTGTAAATACCATTGCAAGCACCATGATCACAGATAAACTGAAGTTACTGCAGGTGGATGTGGTGCAGACATATTGGCCTTACCTCTTTCTTGTTCGTTTCACAGAAATACTTTATGTGGTAGCGTTTTGATAGCGACCATGTATATTATTAAACGGTTTTATTTAGCTCACCCCGTTTATTTTATTCTTGGATCAAATTTAGTAATTCAAATTTCACCCTCTTCCTGTCAACCGACTAATCTGAAATTTTGTATACACTTTGGATTTTGGTGACAATACATTATGTTTATTCATTATCATTATAAATTCAAGATGGCCGCCGCTACAAAATGGCGGATAATTTATGTTTTATTAATCCCATCAATATGGGTATCAAATGAAAGGGCTCAACAAGCAGAATACAATATACTATATAAAATTAAAATCCAAGATGGCGGCTAAAAACTAGAAAATAAAAATAGGTAAAAAAACTTTTTAAGTTAAACGGTTTTATGTTAAACATACATACATTGCAATGTTTAAGATAAATGTACTAAAAACCAAAAAATAATAAAATAGATACAGTCGTGGGAAAAAACCGTGGGGCACGTCAATTCGGAACTGTCGTGCTGCGGAAATTACAATTGACGTGCCCCACGGTTTTTTCCCACGACTGTATCTATTTTATTATTTTTTGGTTTTTAGTACATTTATCTTAAACATTGCAATGTATGTATGTTTAACATAAAACCGTTTAACTTAAAAAGTTTTTTTACCTATTTTTTTACTAATAATATCATAAACGAGATATTTACCATGTTTGATTACTGTTCGAGTTCCCAATATTTCGGCGCTGTTACAAGCACCATGATCACGGAACTGAAGTCATTGCGGGTGGATGTTTATGAGCAGGCAAATCGGTCTACCCTCTTTCTAGTTGGTTTTTTGCGTTCGGCACCACTACCATTGTCACTCACTACACGATTCTGTTCCCGACATTAATAGTGTGTCAGTGACCATGTCAGTTTAAAGACCATGTATATTATGTTTACAAAATAAAATTAACACACAAAATGCATATTCAGTCAAATATTTTAATCGAAGATAGTCGAAGGAAATAGGCATGTAATCGCAGCCTTACCCCGAAAATAATAATAATTTCCCAGCACGTAAATTCAGGAGCGTTCACTTAGATATCATTGGGGGCGGGTGTGACGTAATAATAATTGCTAGTGAAGTACCTGTGCGAGAGTTAAATTGCCGCGTTAAATTTTACATCGATTATTTATTAGGTATCGATTTTTTAATTATCTTACAAGCAGTGTGCAATATTATTGCGATTGAGGAAAATTTTGGGTATAAATGTGGATGTGTGATGGTAGAGAAAGACCAAAGAAACGATGGATGGATAGTGTTAAAGATGGTAAGGCTAAAAAGAAGTAGGTCCTTACCATCTTTGGTCTTAGGTCTGATGAGATGACAAGTTAACCTTTGACTGGACCTTTTACGTTTTTGTGTAACGTAACTGGTGACTAAACGGCCTGAGGGACCGCTGCCGTATCTGGTCACAGTGCCGTATAGCACAGAAATTAGGTTGGGTAGCTGGTGACATAGGGTCTGAGAGACCGCTGCCGAACTTCACATCGATGTAGCTTACCGATTTGGGACTATACAACGTAATTTTCCTTCTCTACTGCGTGGATGCAACTAAAAGCGAAACTACTCAGGTGGTAAAACATAGGAAGCGCGGGGAAGGGGGTGAAATGATGTTTCGCCGACGCCTCTCGGCCTGTGAGACCGCTTGTCACCAGTTAAAGGTTAAAGAAGTATGGAATAAAAATACATTCTGCGCCGCCCGGTAAATTCGAATAAGGAATGATGATGATGCTAATGTAAAAACTTTAAAATACTCGTTATTTTAAAGTTCTTTCCAGTAGTTAAATAAATAGATAGACTAGACCAGATAGAATAGCGACCTGGAATGAATGGTTTTGCAAGAAAAAAAAACAAAAATTTGAGATTAGTTCTGGGATTACATACGAACCGTAAGACGTTGTGTTGGTAGGCCTCCCACTAGGTAGACCGTTGACCTGGTGAAGGTTGCGGGGATCCACTGGATGCGATACGCACGGGACCGGTCAATGAGGTGATGCGGACTGTGGAGGCCTTTGTCCAGCAGTGGACGTCTTTCGGCTGGTTACTTTATTTTTGTTTTCAGCTTTATTTATCACCAAATCCCATGCGGACAGAACTCCAAAGTTATCAAACATTAATTAATTCATATGGACCCCAAAATCAGACACCCGGAAACGCGATTAGCATTTCCATGACTATATTATAGGGGTGGATAAAAAAATATTGACAGTCGTCCCGTTTACGTGTCGTATGGGGTGAGAAAAGGGGGGGGAAGGGAACAAAATTATGCTAAACGACTCGATCCCTTCCATGTTGTAAGGAAATAACAATTTCGCAGCACATAAATTTGGGTGTCCCGAATGATATATGTCACAATCTAAAGGTATATCTTCTTCTTAGGTTTTGTGTCAAGAGTAAATGACAAGAATGTTTTATGTGAAGGTCATATTACGAGGACCACTATCTGAATGATTTTTGTGACAAAATATAACATTATGCCTGTTATATCCGAAGGGTTAGGTCCCCGGTACTAAATAGTCTTCCATATTATTATGAACTAGCTTTTGCCAGCGGCTTCGCCTGCGTGAAAATGACAATTTTCCATACAAACTTTCATACCCTATTTAACTCCCTTAGGGGTTGAATTTCGAAAAATCCTTCCTTTTTCCTTGTCTACATTTTATAGGGAACCTCTGTGCAAAATTTCAGCTTTCTAGGTCTAATAGTTTGGGCTGGGCGTTGATGAGTCAGTCAGTCAGTCAGTCAGGATTTCTCTTTTTATTTATATAGATAGATAGATGAGTCGCTTAACTTCAACATATATTATTATTATTGTAAAAACCTAGAAACCTTCGAAACATCAACACTAAAGTAACTTAAATAAAATATTCCTCTAGTTAGTTTACCTTTACAAAACAAAATCCTAAATACCTACACAAAACCACTCTCACGTAAAAGCTCCCTTATAAATTATTCTGATTTATTAAATACGGTCCTAACTCCTGAGTAATTAGTCTCGTATTCGATTAATCGAATCCAAAAGCAGAATTCGATTAGCCCCGTCCCTAGAACGTTGGTAATAATTGCGTACGAACATGCGTACCCCGAACGATTCGTATTCCACAAGCGTGCTCCTAACAACGTTTTCACATACTCATATTGCTCGTTGTTATCTAGTAACGTGTCGTAAATATACCTATATTTTGATAGGAATCGATATTGACTAGGGCTTTTTAGGGTAGAGGATCGGAATTTGATAGGTAGTCAAAATGGACGTGTTTTGAGCAGTGGGTAAGCTGACTGCTGGGCTGAATATCGTCCCGTTCGGGGCCGCGGATTTTTGTACTAGATTACGTGGTCTCGGCGCAAGGGCCGGGAAGGAACATGGGTTCGGTTTTTAGTCAGTAGAAGTCTGACACTCCCCTTCGCTCTGCCCAAGAGCGGGAGGGGTCATTCGATGATTTTCCACCCACCAAAAAAAAAATAAAAAATGGGCTGAATATCGTCGGTTCGATCGCCCCGGAAAAAAAATTATGTCCTACAGATAGTTGTTCCGGGCCTGGTTGTGTGTATGTGTGAGTTTAAAAGTATGTTAACACGCTCACGATAAAGGAAAAATTCCAACTGTGAGTCAATGTCATTAGCAATTACCCTCCTTTTGGGTTTTGCCGCAGTCGGGTAAAAAAGGACCAAATCAAAATTGAGAACAGTTTCATTGATACAAAATATACTAACGGTTTGTTCTAAGCAGTACGGACAACTGCGGAAAGGCATCAGATACGACTACTCCATACAAATAACATCCGGTGTTCGCAATTTTCCGTACTACATTGTTTGACTGATCTGACTGACTTTTATTGGGAAATACAGTAAACTAACTAAGAAGAAGTTTATTAAGACCCCATATCGTGTTGAATATCAACATGCATTTTGATTTCTGTCTAAAGTTACTTCGATTTCAATTGAAATCCTCAAAAGCTTCACACATTTGGTGCTCCGAAGTTTCAGGTGGAATTCTGAATTTCTGCCAGTTAATGAGAATTATTGGTATTACTAGAACGTTACAGATACATTGCTTGGTAGTTGACACGTGTGCGTTGTCTCGCACCGTAACCCTTTGGGAACTATTCAAGAAATATCTTGAAGATAGTTCATATCTTAGAGGTATACTATTACTAATTATAACATAAGATAACATCACGCCTTTATCCCCGAAAGATTAGGCAAGGTGTACCTAATAGTACAGTCGAACAAGCTAATAAGTATACAGCCAGCTAACTTGTATTTACTTTTAAGATTATACAGATACATTAAGAGACTGATATCAAATGATACAGTGTTTGACATCAGTAGCTTAATGCGAAACACTTGATAAAACAAAATTACAACCAATATTTTCAGTGTTATAGAATTAAAAAGATCTCTACCTTGTATACTTATTAGCTTGTTCGACTAGTTCTATCGTAGGACTGTGCAGTAGAACTAGTGAGAATGAACCGTTTTTCTACTCGACTGTACATACAAACTTTGAAATTAGCTCGTATCTAAACATAGTGGTTCGAATCGCCCCATTCCTAAGAGCTATTGGTCGATTCACACCACTCGGCGCTCCAAGAACCGCCGTGGTGCGAAACAGCCCATTCTTAAGAGCTCTTCTGCGTTTCACACCGCGGTCCGAACTGCTCGTGGTGCGAAACGACGAAAGACCCGACTGTACAACTACATTTCGTCAGTAATGTTTAAGTCCCATATAAAAGGGGGTGAGCGATGTGCCCGGTGCTGTTACTGATAAATATTCCTGTTGGAAAAAGCCAATAACACTTTGCCCGACCCGGGAATTGAACCCAGGACCTCATGCTGAGCAGTCGCGCTTGCGACTACTGGACCAACGAGGTAGTCATTACTAATTATGGTATTCCTGGAATCATTAAAACCGATGCTTCTGCTTTTAGATGCCTGAAAAAAGACCGATTTATATTTATCCGAGAAAATCTAAATCGACACCGACGTGATCACGGTATTATCGGAATTGTCAGTAAAAAAGGGGAAAGGAAAAGGTAAAAAATAATGATATAAAAATAAGTGAAGTCGACATAAAGCCATCGCGGAACGTCTTTGTCATTCAGTTGGATGTTTTATTTCTGGGCAGTTGTTGAACCAATTAACTTAGATACATCTGTACAAATTAATAAAATATTGAAGTGTGTGTTTGTAACTTCACACTTTTTACTGAATACGGTACGGTATGAATAAATATTTAAAATACTTTATTTAAAATTTTTGGCTGTCTGTTTTCGGTAATCTCTGAAACAGGTGGACCGATTTTGACAAGACGTCTATGACTGATGTTTTGAAGAGTAACTTAGGCTAGATTAGGGGTTTGTGCAAAAAACAAAATCCGATCCAAACGGGGAACAAGGTCGCCAACCACAGCAAGTTTAAAATATAAGGTCCCATTGAAATAGGTGGACAAATTTTAACACAGCGTTCAGTAGATCTGACCAAAGATATCTAAACAAAAAAGACATTAAATAAAATGATTTTTTCTCGACTTAAACTAATAAATTGCCGGCACTCTAGAACAAACTTATCCTCTATGAGTAGGTACTTAAATGCGTTTTTCTTATTATTTTTTTTACCATCGTCCTTATTTTGGTGGTCTGAATGATTTCTGAAATTTTGGCAACCTATTTTAATGGGACTTTAATAATTACTATTACTTAATAATGTACCTTTAATATGCACCTTTGATATGTACCTTTAATATGTACCTTTAATATGTTAAAAGGAAGCATACCGTCTGATTTCAAAATTCTATGCTCGCCTACGATAGTCATAAAGCTTGATGCCTCTTTTCACAGCTGGCGTTGAAAATAATTCTTCCCCTCATGTGACGAGCATATTGTTGTATAAATTTATAACCGCCATAACATAACCCCGTTGCTAGGGTTGACAAAACGCAAACACCTTAAACCATAACTACTTTTACGCCTCAAAATTTAGTAGAAAATGTATTCAAACGGACAACGTTATTATTCATAGGAGCTTATCTTCCCTTCGCAGTGTCCTAAGGAAGTCACTTTTGCATAAACATGAAGCGAAGTCGGGCAAAGTGTTAACCTAGTTACATACGTGCAAAGTGGCTCGTGGCTAAAACGCAATAAAATTGCAGTAAAGAGCCGTGATTTGTTGCGACTTAACGGTATGAGATTAAATTAATAGGGCCGGTAGTGTGCGTCGGGTTTTATTTTGTTGGGGTTGTTAGTTTGTGTAAATGCGGAATAAGGCTTGTTATGTTAATTTTGCCTAAGTCTATAACATAACATCACGTTTGTTATTCCCGAAGGGTTAGGCAGAGGTGATTTAGTACACCCACATTGCGCCAATTATAACCGGACACAAATTCAGAATAAGATATAATTGTGTCTAATATTTTTTAAATATTAGGCCACAAGTCCACCACAATTTTAGGGTCACCTTCCTCACCTTCTGTATTACAGAAGTACTGCGAAATTCCGATATCCTGAGTTTAGATCCATTCAGGCTTCCGACTGTCCGCGAGAACTGTTGAATATTTATTTGTATGACAATCAGAGCTGGCGATTCTCTTGCTTTCCGTGGTATAGAATCGGATGTGTAAAGTTCCATCGACTTTACAAAGACTTCACGTGAAGTCAAAAGTATTTTATATTTTTTTACTAACAGATTTTGAGAGCAGCGGTGGCCCAGTGTTGGCGGCCCTGACGTACTAGCCCTGACTAATAAGTCGTGGGTTGTTACCCAGACAGGCGCATTAGGTACTTTGTGTAATTGATTTCATCACTACTGCTCTCAAAACGGTGAAGGAAAACATCGTGAGGAAACCGACACGTCTTAGGGCTCGTTTACGGAGACGCGGGGCGTCGCGCGGCGCGTGCAAAAGGCTCGTCGCGTGCTCTTTACCCGACTGCGGCGAAGCCCAAAAGGAGGGTTATGTTTTAATCATTTATTGAGAGGCGGGTCCACCGCAACGAACGCTGCATTTTAAACTAACGAGTGACACATCGCTACTCGTGAAATCGACATTTGAAATCTTTAACGTTTTCTAACATCGCCATGTGTTTGTTGCCCCGTGTGGTGCCGGGCTTAAAGAATGCCACCACCCCGTCTCATCCAGCGGGTGTCGTAAGAGGCGACTAATGGAATACTTAGCATACTTACATTTAAAAGATATGCACAATAGCATTCCCAAGGAGGGTTGACGTCAGGCAGGCGGCCGGTCATAAAAAGAACTGCCAAAACCCAAAGCAACATGAAGACATGTTGCGCCGACCCCAAATAAATTGGGATAAGGGCAGGAGAATGATGATACATCGCCATGTGTTTGAATTAAAAACGTACAACGCGCCGCGCGACGCCCCGCCTGTACGTAAACATGCCCTTAGAAGCGGCATGTGTTATGTTACGGAGCATGAAAGTATAGAAAATTAATAGAATAATATTATTTAGGTTTTTCTTCACCCTATGTGGGTAAATAAAACCTAAATAATAAAGACAAGTAAAAGGATATACATAACGGAACTTTTGCTGAATTGGCTTTTTAGAATGGTTTAGATTTTAACATAAATCGATCCACCGACTCTCCCACTAGTTACGATGCTAATCCAAATTCCCAAAAGCCCATAGTTTCCCGTGACACAGGTTAATCAAGTGTCAAAGCTGTGATAGATTTTGATACTGATTGGTTCGCCAGGAGATTGATTTTCAATTTTGTCGACGTTGTTACATGACGTCATGTCATATTGGATATGACAGCCTTCAACAACACGTGTCTATCTATTAGTGTGGGAAATATTCGCTTATTTAAGTTGTGATGTTAAAAACCGACATGAATAAATCCTTATTCATATCTACATGGTTTGGATAAGTTGTATGTATCAACAATTGTTGACATACAGGTGCGTGAGATTAAACTTTATTTTGATTTCTTTCTTACAGTTTTCAATACCCTTTATACCTTCTGTTCAACAAATGGTAGTAATAACATTGTTTAGTAAACATATTTTTTAAAATTGGTTCATTATTGACGGAGAAATCCGGAAACAAACGTACAAAAAATAAGAAAAAACGCATGCTGACGAATTGAGAAACTCCACCTTTTTGGAAGTCGGTTGAAAATATACGAGATATAATATACTCCGTAATTCAATTTACACACGGTTGGCATTAAGGGCCTGATTCAGAAATCAGTACTCCTTGATACGGCCCGCATATGGAGCCATTGTATATAATAACATTGCATTGTACAGACGGCTACACATCAAGCTATACATTTCCAGTATAAGCTGGTCTCGCATTGTATATTATTTCCGTACAGTGCGAGATCAGCGTAAACTGGAAATGTATAGCTTGATGTGTAGCCGTCTGTACTTAATTCCATGTATCTCCATGGCTCGAGATATAATACAAAGTTCCCAGCAGCCAATACTGTGTAGGACAGCGTCAACAGGTTAATCGATATCTTAGTAACAAAGCATTGTTGATTTGGGTCAACAATACAGGGTGGTAACGAATCCTTTACGAAGCTGTTAACCAAGCATTATGTACTAAAAACTATGTAAACCATGTACCTCTACGCAAAAATTATTGCTGGGAAACGACTTTTTAAACTTTTTTTTTGTATACTGAATAGGGGATCGGACAAAAAAAAACTAATTAGTTCGTCAGATAGATTTCCAAAAAATATTGAACACGTACTTTTTCTTTTTTCACGTAAACTTAAAATGAAGACAGATACAGTGCTTCGAAAACTCGTGTGACGTCATACAATAGTACATTTTGGCGACACAAATGACGTTTCAAGCCCCACTCCAAGATCTTTGACGTTTTATCTTCGTCATTTTTTATTGATTTGATAAAACAAAAAACACGTATTCAATATTTTTCGATAATCTAACTTACGGACTAAACAGAATCATGGTATTTTGACCCAGTCCGATCCCCGATTATGATAAAAACGAATCAAAGAAATAACAATCTTTCTGATAATTTACCCATTTTAACATTATTACGAGTGTGTTTCACGGCGTCTTGCAGAACTATGTCGCAATCCTTTGAATAAAACAAAAAAAAAATTACCATTGAAAAATAATTCATATTATTATAATCATAGCCTGGAGTTATGGGCCATCCAAAAAACACGGTGTACGTACAGTTACAACTAACAGTTGTAAATAACTTCCTATTGCCTTCCGTCATACTCGTAGTAATCAAACAACGACCGGAACAGATGGCCATAAACGCTAGCTCATATATCGACGCTTTCCGCTACAAAGGGCGTAACTCCAAATCTCATACTTTTGGCAATGAGCAAAAAACAAAAAAAAAAAAAACTTTCTTCAATAACTCTTTTGTTTTTAAACTTATAAATTTGAGTTCTAGGAATAAAATTCTTAAATTTTGGCCGTCCTTTGCCTCATTTAATTACAATCGTCTACGATAGTTATTGACGAAGTTAGCATGGAGTTACACCCCTGAAAATGAAATAAAAATGTAGATACAACCCATAATTAAATGGCCTGGGAACAAACGTCTGCAGTAAAAACCAGTTAAGCACATGCAAGGGTAATGTTTGTAGTTGTAAAGACCATTTTTTTTTGCAAAATATGTAGATACACCCTGTTATTAATACTAATGCAATGAATATAAGATCAGTTTTATTAATAAGGATGAATATTATTAAATAAGTAAGGATATATTGGAGGTATTTTTAATATAAATCATAGTTAGTCGAGTCAAAATGAAATTAACGGTTTTAAAAATCAATTCATTTATTATTACTTGTAATAGGAACATTAAGCACTTCATTGAATCACAACTGGTAAGTTACAGGTCCCGTAAATCAATCTACAATCACACAACATAATAACACGCCTGTACCCAATAAAAAGGATAAAATAAAAAGCTTTTCATCATCATCATTTCAGCTGAAAGACGTCCACTGCTGGACATAGGCCTCCCCTAAGTGTCGCCACATTGACCGGTCCCGTGCGTCTCGCATCCAGAGGATCCCCGCAACCTTCACCAGGTCATCGGTCCACCTAGTGGAAGGCCTTCCAACGCAACGTCTTCCGGTTCGCGGTCGCCACTCCAGAACTTTCCAGCCCCATCGGCCATCCGTTCTGCGAGCAATGTGCCCTGCCCACTGCCACTTAAGTTTGGCAATTCTTCGGGCTATGTCGGTAACTTTGGTTCTCATGCGGATGTCCTCATTTCTGATTCGATCACGCAACGAAACTCCGAGCATAGCCCTCTCCATTGCCCTTTGGGTGACTTTAAGCCTTCTGATGAGGCCCATTGTGAGCGACCACGTTTCGGTCCCGTATGTAATCACTGGCAACACACACTGGTCATAGACTTTCGTCTTGAGACACTGCAGTAACTTGGACGAGATGATACTTCTCAGCTCCCCAAACGCTGCCCAGCCGAGTCGGATTCGATTCGATTGACCTCTTTCTCAAAGTGAAACCTGGGACAAACAGTCCAGTTAGGTAGGTCCACCTACCTAACTGGACTGTTTGTCCCACGTAGACATAATCGTCTACAACTTCGAGTGTAGAGTCTTCGGTCTTTATAGGAGTGGGTGTAACATGGGCATTCAACATGACCTTGGTTTTATCCATGTTCATTTTAAGACCCACTCTTTTGGAGGCTCTACTGAGGTCATCGAGCATTGCACTGAGGTCCTCCATGGTCTCAGCCATGACCACTATATCGTCGGCAAATCAAAGGTGAGTCATGTACTCGCCTTGATGTTGAAGCCTAGTCCTCTCCAGTCCAGAACCTTGACGACATCCTCCAGTACAGTGGTGAACAGCTTCGGAGATATGACGTCTTCCTGTCTCACAACTCACTGCAGAAGGATAGGTTCCGTGGTCTGGTCCTGAAGCTGGACTGACATGGTGGCATTTTTGTATAAACACTTCAACACTGCAGTACAGCCCAAGTTTCAATCGAATCGAAGACTTTCTCGTAGTCCACAAACGCTAAACAGAGAGGAAGATTATACTCTTCGGTCTTCTGTTTAACCTGCCGCAGCGTATGTATGTGGTCTACGGTGCTAAAGCCTTTTCGGGATCCGGCTTGTTCGGGAGGCTGAAAGTCGTCGAACCTGCGCGCGAGACGATTCGTAATGACTCTTGAAAACTACTTATAGACATGGCTCAGAAGTGAGATGGGCCTATAATTTTTCCCTCGAGAATGACGGAATCGAACAGCCTTCAGGAGTTCGGCCGTAATTCCGTCATCACCCGGTGCCTTGTTGTTCTTAAGCTGTTTCAGAGCCATCCTAATCTCGTACAGGCTCACATCCGGGATGTCTTCGGTATAGTGTCGGGTCAGTCTAGCTCTGGGGTCTTTCGCTAAATCTTCAACTACTAGTTTGGAAATACAGAGATTTTATTGTTTTTTTTTTGTTTGAGGCCCAAGTTTTTTGAAGTTTAACGACTGAAACGACTGCATAATAATAACAACAGATAACCATAAGTTACTTTTACATTAGATGAATCTACCTTTTCAAAACTATATCATTATCCATCAAGCCGTTTACACAACGTATTAAAGAAATAAACACCTTCGCAAACAAACATTCATTCTAAAGCCGTTTACGTTTCTTCTAAAACTAAATTATAATAAGTACCTACCTCACTTACGTCGTAAAACACAATATTTTGTCTTCATGACATTTAAACGTAGGGTGTAAAAACCATACTTTAATTGTGTTCTTAGTGAATTTTAGGGTGTATAAATCAAAAATATTGGTGTTTAGGTCGTAACACCAATATTTTGATAATACAACACTATTTTTAGTAACTTACAATTATACAACTAAAATATCGCAACGAACTTGACCGTGCAGACTTTCCAATGTGGTTTTACCACCCATACCTTGCAAATATGTAACTTATTTCCTATTTCCAACAAAAAAAAAATTCAATTCAGATTATCACCGTATTATACGCTCTACGTTAAACGTTTATTAACGTTACGACAGAGACGTAAATGTTACCTACTGTAACCTTTGTGAGATACATCCTTTTTTACCGACATCAAGAGTTATCAGAATATTTTTTTGCAGGGCGTAAGTCACAATTTGTTTTGTTATTGTGTTTTACCCCGTTTTACATTCAAGAAAATATTTTTGTTTGTAGATACACCAAGTTTGATGTCGTAACGTAAAATAAATGTGTTTTACGACTTGGTTTTTTTAAAGAGAGATATTTAGCGTTAAGAAAATATTGGGTAGTAAAAACCATTTTTTTCACCGTAGCGCAATTTTGGATATACAGATAGAAAGAGCGTGAAAAACTAAATAAGACTGCATCAAAAAGTCAATTTGGCCAAAATGGTCTTTACGCCCTTTGTAGCGGAAAGCGTCGATATTATTCAGTGGCCGTTTCACCCGCTTTTTATACCGTCTCAGACGCCAGTTACTGCTTCGTTAAATATTGTATGGGAAGCTGGTTACTGTTTGAAGAGCGTGTAAGACAATTTTGAAGGTAGGGGTCAGATTTGATGCCTTGCCCTGTAATTTTATGTGATTTTTCAGGGAATTTACAGAGTGGGCACTGACCGCCCATCAAATGACCTTAGAAAAGACACAGTTGACACTCACATTTACAATCCTCAGGAATATGCATAGCATCATCATCATCAGTTTATAATGTTCCCACTGCAAGGACTCAGGCCTTCTCTCTAGAAGAGGGATGGCTATAATCCACCACGCGGGCCCAGTGCGAGTTGGTAGATTTCACATGTTTTCGATTTTTTTTTTGATTCTGAGATGTGACGGTTTCCTGACGATGTTTTCCTTCACCGTTTGAGAGCAGCGGTGATTAAATAAATTACCTACACAAAGTAATGCCTGGGTTCGAAACTTCGAACCCACGGCTTGCTGTTCGTAAGTCGGGGCCGCCACCACTGGGCTACCGCTGCTCTCTATCTTCCTAAACATAATATATGGATATTTAATAGGCATAAATACCAGCCCTTTTGTTATCGTTTTTATACTATAGTAAAACTTTGTAGGTATGTGATACTGTTGGTGTAGCAAAGATAGAAATCCCACACACAAATGCAAGCGAATTGCATTTCGTCAATAGTAAATAGCAATTCGCTTGCATTTCATAAATAGAAATGTTTTAAAAAAAGTTTAATAGGAACCTAGATAAATATCGTCTGTATCAGAATAACATAATTTTAAGTTGGTAATATGTTCGTATCGCGAATGATTTTGGTATTACGTTTGTATGGAGAATGTTCGTTCACCGTCCCCTTAACATAGAACTCTTAGAAGTCTTCTGAATCTCAAAAAAGGTCTAAAGAAATATAAGAATAGGAACACGTTCTAAATACTTGTCCTATTCGTCTTCCGTAGATACATAAAATGTTAAATAAAAAAGAATTTATTAGCACCAACAACTGTGTTATAAGTATTATTTATTTTTATGTGTTCAACAACACATGGAACGCTGTTGTTCTCAATCGTAATTTTAAACAAAGTATTATTATTATTTTGATTTTGTTTATTTTACAATAACCAACAATACGATATGTATATTATTATATACATCGTTAACCATAGACCGCCTGCAGTATTGTCTATGTATTCCATTCAAAAGTAGTCCTGAAAACATCGCTTTTAGCGATAACACCGCACATTTAGTCATCCTATGTGAACGTCTTATTTAATAAAAAAATCTACGTTGCATTACACTTTTGTTTCAGTTGAAAAGTTAAAACTATTTTACGTACTGCTATTTTCACTTTTATTTGAAAACAAAAAAAAAACATGGTAGCCTTCCTTCACCAAGACCCTTTTAAACAGCACTCGAAACAATGCAAAAAGTACATTTACCTTAACACCGCGTGTGCGATATTACTTTTCTCGTAAAAACAAACATTTACAGGACCTTAAGTATTCGAATAAAAACCACCTGCAGAGAAATTCACCCGGATAAACCCGTATACACAACATACTCGCAAAAAAATATTTATAAAACCTTGAGCTTCCGAATTTTTCACAAAAGAAAAAAGTTCTTCACTGCGGTAAATGTGAACCACAAAAATTAAATCATAATATTCAAACATAATAAAGAAAACATGTCAATTCATCATGACTTTTCCTTATAAATTCGTAACCGTGTACTTAACCCTACTTAAATCTACATTTATTTCAACGTTTAGTCCGCTGCTTTTAAATTAACCTATGCGTAGGAAGTCTTACTTAATTATAATCAACCCTATACGGTAAAAACATCAATGAAAATTACCTTCCATTATGAAACCACCAACATTTTGTAACAATCGAAACGGAAATATCTGACACGTGTAGGAACATGCTTACGTAAAAGCAAAGATTTATATCGATAGATTTTATGCCAAGGTTAGGCCATAGGAACCAGGGCCGTCCTCGTTGGGTTGACGACATCGTCAAAGTCGCGGGAAACATCTGGATGAGAGACGCACAAGATCGGGACATGTGGCGGAAGAAAGGGGAGGCCCAGCAGTGGGTGATTCCGGGCTGATATGATGACGTTGATTAGTTTATACAGGCCACGGGAAAAAGTGTTTTACAGAGACCAGTGAGAGTACACTCACAGGATGGAACAACAGATACGATTAAGAGTATTAGTAGGTGAGAGAATGTTTTTTTAAGTCCGGAATCAGATGAAATATTCCGCAGAGGCGGTAGACACGTAGCATGTACAATATTTTAATTCACACTGATACGATCATCATCATTATCAGCAGCAGCCTATAATGTTCCCACTGCAGGGACTCAGGCTTCTCTCTAGGAGAGGGATCCACCACGCGTGCCCAAACACTACTGACATACGATACAGAATCACAATGCTCCTTAAATAAGTGATCAACTGTCTACTTATGAACGTCAAAGCGAACTAATAGAGATTTTAGTCGATTTTATTCCGTGGCTAAAACACGTGGTCGTTTTGTACGGAAAAAAGTTGAACGTAACGTAAACACAAAGACATTCAAATATTACAAACTCTTTGCGTAAACGTGAACCAGTCTCGACTCGAGAGGGCTGGTCAAACGATTTAAATCTTTACCGAAATCCCGAACACACAACTGTGTGTGTGTGTTTGCGGAAATTCTACCACAGACCCACAACAAGGAACATTTGGAAACAACAGAGATAACCACAGAGCAACATAACTGGTCTTCCAACTAGTTCACGCCTGTCCAACTTGTCGATAAGTTAGATGCTATACAGACCCTTTTTAACTTGAACAGTCGAATCCCAGTGGACGATACCTCGATTACGTAAACAGTTTGTAGGCCGTGAAAACTTTGCGGAATTTGTTACGAAACGCATGTGTGTTCCTCTTTATACTCTTTTAAGAGGAACACGGTAAGGTGTTAGTCAGTATGAGTCTTCTGCTTCGCTTACAGCGGGAGGAGTCATTTGCTGATAAAAAAACCGTGTAAAATGTCGAATAAGTATGCGATTTTTTAGGGTTTCCAAGAAAGATTTAAAATATTGGGCTCTATTTTTGTGTGTGTTGAGTCTGGGTATTGGGTTTGTCTGTTCGTGTTTGTAAGCTGATCTGTCATTCTGATAAGGCCCAGTAGTAACGGTATTCAGTTGAAATTAAAACCGATTTCTAATAAAAGCTGCTACTTTGTAAGTCACGCAATTCTTAGGGTATTGCAGGTGATACCTGGGCAAGCAGAAGATGGAAAGTGAGCTATTGTCTGCGGAGACACGTCGCATACGGATGTATTGAAAATGCAGCAGTTTTCTGAAACACGGCCATCTTTGAACATTACTTGGTCCAGATATTTAGTAGTGGAGATTGTAAAGTCAGTCGCTTTTTGTGTGAATTACATCTGCGGTAGCCCGTGCCTTAATCATAACGGTGAGTGTAGTGTAACATGTGAATACCCAACGTGTGAATATGCCTATTATCGTGTTCTGCATACAATGTAACTCATTTGTTTTGTCTGTGGAGTTGGGACGCGTCTGGGTTCACAGAAATAATTTAAAGAAAACATTACGTCACTTAAGGAGCAGTAATGGCCCAATAGTTTTGGCCCCGACTTATGAACTGCGCCTGCCTGGGTTCCTGGAACCATGTTGGAACCAATTCAAATATTTATTGCTCAACACAGTACATAATATTGCATTTATAGTTGCTAAGTGAATGCACAGTTCACTGTGATGTACCAAATTAGGCATGCAAGATTTATTGTTAAAATTATACACACATTCATTCAAAATAGTATCAATTAATACCATAAACCATAAATAATAATAATAATAATATTCCACAACTATCACACAACGCCATCTAGTCCCAAGCTAAGCAGAGCTTGTGTTATGGGTACTAGACAACTGGTAGACATACTTATTTATTTCTAAATACATACATATTATAGATAAATTACACCCAGACACAGAACAAATGATCGTGCTCATCACAAATAAAATTGAAATCGAATTAATTACACAATGTCATAAATACATACATTGTAATTGTCATAGAACCTGGGCATGTAATTTATTTCATCACCACTGCTCTCAAAACGTTGAAAGAAAACACTTCGGTCATTTTGGTTAGGACACATCCTTAAAATAACAGTCGATACAAGAATGCTAACCATAATCTTCCTGCCCTTAATCCACGTTATTTGAAGTCAGTGCAACACTTTTTTTTTTCTTCCATTGTCGCCTGATAGTCTTCATGCTATCTTTTTACCCGACTACGGCAAAGCCAAAAGGAAGGGTAATGATTTTGGCAGTCTATGTATGTATGTATGTAAGTATGTATGTACGTATGTTTCACCGTAGCGCCTAAACCACTGAACGGATTTTAATAAATGAGGTGTCAATAGATTTGTAAGAATAGCCCGGGTGACATTGGCTATATAAATTTTATAAATTCTAATTATAAAATCCTTCATACCATTTCTCACAAATACATCTATTTTTTCTTTGGTTTTCTTCTCTCAATCCATCAACATGTATATACATTACTCGTTTAGCCACCCACTCCTTTAAACCTCAAGTAGGTATCCAACAATACCCTATTTAAAATTAAAGTAGAAAACCTTGACAAAAAAACGGTAACGAAAATAGCTCCATAATTACCAATACCTATTACAGACAGGAAAAGACGTAGACAAGTACAAAATTGAGGATTAATTAAACCTTTAAAAGAAATAATTTTGTATTTGTACTCTTTAGCGCAGAAGGTCGAAGGGACGGTATACAGAAAAAGGAAAACAAAAAAGGAAAATTTAATTTTTCTATAAACTGCCTTTTCATTGGGTCATTATAAATTCGATTTTTCGTCGAAAATAAAACTGGTCACAGATGGTTAGAATAAAAGGATGGGAAAAAGAATTTATGCGCTTGGTCGAGCGAAAAGGGTGCAACTAGCTTAAGGGCCAAGGAAGGTAAAAGGCGAGTGTTCCGTTCTAGAAAAGTCGACCGGAAAACCTTTTCTTTAGGTAAGTGTATGGGACCTAGTTACTTAGTAGACGTAGTTTTTATGTATAAGGCAGATGTTTAACATGGTAGCAATTGTATTACTGACTTTCCGTATAAGAAAAGGTTTGGATAAGGATTTCCAAAGAGGAAAGGTTTGTATTTTTGTATTGTATGTAACGAATAAACTAAAAAAAAGTGAACTAAAAAGTCAAAAATAAGTCGAACGACTTCAGTGATGAAATGAGAACAAGGTCCCGTAATTGTATCCGAAAATGGAAAACTGAAAACTAAAATTTTAATTGCAGTCGGGGGACAGTTCGGTGGAACATTTCTTTACAGGTCCCCCGACTGCAATTAAAATTTTAGTTTTCAGTTTTCCATTTTCGGATACAATTACGGGACCTTGTTCTCATTTCATCACTGAAGTCGTTCGACTTATTTTTGACTTTTTAGTTCACTTTTTAACATGGCAGGCGTGTTTTTCGTGGATACTAACTTTGAGATCATAAGTGGTTTAGTTCTTGGAGAGACTGTTTATCAAGGGATTAGCTAACGTGGATCTAAAACGTAACTGTTTCACGCGTCTAGATTTACTATGCTTCTGTTCAATGTTACCGTTTGCAGCTTGTGCACTATCACGGGCCAACATAATCATTGTTTGCGTCGTTTGATTTTATTAAAAGGTTTTATGAAGTGCTACCCAATGAGACTTATATAGGGGGATAAAAGGATTTAAAGCTTTGGTCAATTTTCCCTGGATTAACGATTTTGAAACAGAAATGAAAATAGAAGTAGATGAACGTATTAAGCAGGAAAGATGGGAGAAAGAACAGGACGGATGCGCGAGCGTAGCGAGCGCGAAAATTTTTGTATGATTTTTATTGGTTTTGGGTTAAGGGGGCGGGGGAGGGGCAAAGATATTGCTATCAGGAGGGAAGATGAAAAAAAGGCAGCGGTTCCATGTAAAATACCAGTTTTCAGCTGCATCTAGTTAGACTGGAAGCCGACTCCAACATAGTTGGGGGACTTATCTAGGGGGAGATAAAGCGCTGGATAACCATGCCTGGATGGAGCTCAAAAGTAGTAAAATTTCAACATTTGAGCTCCACGAAGCTTAATATTATGTTTGTCGACGAACTCAGTTTATTAATTGTGTAATGCAGAAAATTAATTAGAGTCCAGAGGGACTTGAGTTTTTTTGTTCAGGCCAGCAGAATTGAGAATAGAAGCATGTAGATAAGTCTGTGAAATGACTAGGAATGGCGAAAGGACGAAGTGGGTGGATGCGCGAGCGAAGCGAGCGCGAATTTTTTTTGTATTGTTTTATATAAAAGGGGGGGGGGGGTGAAACCTAGCCGTAATTATTCTTAATAATTGCATTACAAAGATTATATTTGCTATGTACCTAGTTTGTTCACAGAGTTTAGGTACTGATTTTGTTGTATAGTCGACCAAGAAATTGGTTTACCACTTTTGATGACATCTCCCAGTAACATAATTATTCGCTAAGGATGACAGATTGACAGATTTCTGACGTGAAAATAGCACTTGATGTTTTGTACGTGCAAATGATATTCAACCTTATAGAGTGGTAAACCAATTTCTTGGTCGACTATACATAATAAAAGTGGACTATTAATTTTGTATATCTCTAAACTTACCCTAAGTATAAGGGGTTGTTTTCAAAAATCAGGAGACGTATTTCTTCATTTCTTAGGAATCAACAGAAATTCAAGTATAGTGCCAAACTGTTTCAAGTATAGTACCTACCAAGATGCTGGTACGGAACCATCGGTAACGGATCCAACTCGCACTTGCACACATCTATTGTTGTATTACACACGCAAAGCTTTATTAATTTGCGTTAGTAATGAGTTTAATAAAGTGTTTTCAATCTCGCACTAAGACTTTTCCATACAAAATTCAACCCTGAATATCTTTTTCCACCCTTTAAATGAGTGTTTTTGAAAAACCTATGAATGCATACATTATTATTTCGTTAAGTGGATATTCTTACCATGTTTCAAGTAAATTGGTTCACGCATATTGACTTTTCATACAAACTTTAAAACCATTCAGCTGCCGTCGTGGACGGATTTGGGAGTTGTAACCTAGCCAGTTTTATTTCTGTCATTACAAGGAATCTATTGATATATATCTTATTCATATCGAATCCCGGGTTTAAAATGTTAACATATCATTTGTTGAGTAGTATTACTAGTGCACAATAGATATTGAATACTACTGTGGTATATTTTTGTAATCTACTTAACAAGTTCTAGACGACGATTATATTTTAAATTAATATTTCAATAAAAACAAATTAAAAGTTCGTTTTATTTCTAAACCATGGCCACCCTATTATGTTTTTGGATTTTTTCTATAGCCTATGTCACCCGGGATAACGCAAAGAATCTAATGATACCACACACATCAAAATCGGTTTAGACGTTTAGAAGTTAAGGTGGAATAAAGAAACTCACAAACAAACATACATACATACATACATGAACGCTAAAAACATAACACTCTTTTTTTTGGGGCAGTCGTGTAAAAACTACTGAACTGATTTGAAAAACTCTTACACCGTTTGGAAGCTACACTATCCCCGGGTGTCATAGGCTACTTTTTATCCCTGTATTCCCACGTGAAACCGCGTGACGTTAGCTAGTAACGTAAACTAAAAAAAATAATTTTGTAAGGATCATAGCGTTGCGGGGTTTATGTCTACCCCCATGGGATTAAAGCGTGATTTTAAGTTTTTACGTAAGTTAAATAAAACAATGCAGACAGTTTTAAATATCTATACTAATATTATAGGAGTTTGTTTGTTTGTTTGTTTGTTTGAACGCGATAAACTCTGGAACTACTGGTTGGATTTGAAAAATTCTTTTTGTGTTGGATAGTTCATTTATCGAGGAAGGTTATAGGCTATATAACATCACGCTACTACCAATAGGAGCGGAGCATAAATGAGAAATGTTGCAAAAACGGGAAAAGAAAATTCCTTTCTGAGAGCTTCCGTTGCGTGCGCTGCGAAAACGGTTTAAGTTACGAGAATATCATGTATGAAGTAATTATTCGTCTTTAAAAGTTCTAAAAAAAAGTCCGCGACAGCATCTGTCTATCTTTTAAGATTGACTCACTGTAACCATTTTTTATTATTAAAATGTTAGGTTAAAAAGAATTATTTTTTGCGAAGCTTATTTAACCCATATGGTATTAATCTATATCTAAATAAATGTGTTCGTTAGAACGGAAATTTAATATAGAATATTTGTG
Organism: Diarsia mendica; assembly: GCA_949316265.1. Classification (NCBI taxonomy): domain Eukaryota; kingdom Metazoa; phylum Arthropoda; class Insecta; order Lepidoptera; family Noctuidae; genus Diarsia; species Diarsia mendica. The sequence continues at coordinate 21,200,015 of OX438897.1, forward strand.
CTCTTTAGTCTATACAGTTTAAACAAATATCTTAGAAGATATCGCAATGTAAAAATACCCGCGCGGAAAAATAATTACGTGGGTTGCGTCGCAATCGTCGGCGTCGTGTAGGTAGGTACGGGGGATTCTGGCTGGCCTCCGGGAAATTCAAATTCAAAATATTTACTGCATCATAATAATGTTTACAAGTACAGAGTGTTATAGTATATTTAACAGTAAGAGATAGATTTTATAGTAATTCACACTTTAATATGAGGCCGTCAGCGCAAAAGTGGCCTAACCCACAATTTTTCATATTCGTACTTATCTATTGCAATTTATCTAAAATATAATAAATTTTCATGCAAAACCGGCCTATCCCTAGTTTCATCCATGGATAGCAGATGGCGTTGTAAACATTCTTTTTGCGTCTAATTTTTTTGCCTGCGACGCAGTGTAAAAGTGGCCTAACGCACGCACGCAGTGTAAAAGTCAGCAGCTGAAATTGATACTATTTTCAATGATGAACCTATCGATGACTAGTTTTAATTCCATTTAAGTACTGTTTAAATTAAAATGTATTTTTTTAATAATTTGAAAAATAAAAAGGTGGTTTCATTTACATATTCATTTTATTTTTGGCCTAACCTTCTAGATATTAGTGAAAATATATAGTTTCTTTAAATGCAAAGGTGGCCTATACCACAAAAAAAGTATTAATTTGTGATTATTTTCCAAAATAATCTTCTTCATCTCAAAGAATGCACCATAATAACTAAATAAAACACACCTGGAAACTAAATTCAAATATAATATAATTACTATGTATTCAATTTAAATTCATGAAAATTCAAACCTCATTATCTCCATACTAACTATGTTGAGCTTAGGCCACTTTTGCGCTGACGGCCTCATATAATCTAAGCTAATCTAAACCATCTAAACTATTGTAATAAAGAGGAAAGATAAGATTTTTTGTTTGTTACGATTTAGCTTAATTAATGTCGGATAGTCGTATTATCGAGAACGGTTATAGCTATATTTATGTGACGCAGACGAAGTTACGCGGGTCAGCTAGTAATGTATAATACTGATAATGTAGAATACATTAAATCTACTTAATATAGCGTTAAACTGCTTCGTTGGTCTAATGTCTGTTGGGCATGAGGTACTTGGTTTCAATTCCCAGGTCGGGCAAAGCGTTCGGGGTTAAGTAACACAACAGCTACGGAGTTTTTATTTGTGCCCCACTTGATGGCAATAGGGTAACCCCCATTACATGGAACATAAAACAAAACTGGCAACATGTGGGGGTGTACTATTTAGCCCTGTGATGTTAAATATGTTGTATGTTAATAGCAACCCTGACCTTTTAAGCCCTGTATGTTTAAGTGATTCAATAAGATTAACAGAATACTGCTTTTAAGGGTTAGGTCGGTAGGTACGTAATTGCTACCCGCACCCACTCCCAACAAATAAAAACGTGGTTCTGTTCATAATTTTAAATTAAAACACCAAACAACAAATTCGACGAACAGTTTTTCTAACGCTGAAAGGAAGTTTACACCTGAAAAAATAAATCGAAATTATTTTCGACCTCTGGGTTCATCAAAATTCATTAATTCTGCCCTTATTTAACAAATTCTGACAAGTTCACTGCTTCTTATAAATGTTTCGTTCGGAAAAGCTTTCTATATAACTGAAAATTACTTTTGTGTTTTCATTTGTTTCGATAAGGTACCCATCTTTTTTTTTAGGTTCGTAATTCTGTCAAAGGATCGTTAGCACCGGAAAAGAGATTTTAAAATTATCTTTGTTCCTACCTAATGTCCGTTTTGTTAATTTATATTTTGCCTAGCTAAATAATTTATTTGTAATGGTGACATAAAAAATATATTCATCTTTAAGATAAATTAATGGAATATATAGTCTCTTGGGTTATATTAGACCAAAATGTTGTATTCTATAAATTCTCAAAACTGTGTACTTCTTGAATTTTATTTTGCAAAATAAATAATAATAATATTAAAAAAGCTGAAAGCAAATTTACTTTTATGAGGAAAGTACGTAGCCACTATTTAAGTCAGACCAAATAGATCTCAATTAATATAAGTCGAGTCATGTTATTGCTTATTGTTAAGATTTTCGTTTTTTATTTTGGTATTTGTAAAATATTTATTAGTTTATTCAATATTTTTTTATATTTATGTATTAGTATAATTAGATAAGTATCTAATTTAGTTTTTAGAGTTGATGTTGTTTTTTAGATATTTTGTACCCTACCACAATGTTGTCTTATTTAACCCTAAGGTTGACTGGTAGAGAATGCCTTGTGGCATTAAGTTTTTTTTTTTTTTTTTTAATTTATTTAACGTTTACACAAAAGAATACAGAATTATACATACAAATAGCAACCAAAGTCCGCCTATGTACCACTATTGTGCATGAAGTTTAAATAAAGAAATAAATAAAATATTATTGTGAGAATATAACGCTGAAATTAATCATCGAAAGATGTATCATCATCTGTCTAGCCTTTTCCCAACTTTTTTGGGGTCAGCTTCCAGTCTTACAGGAGCCTGAATATCATGCTATGAAAATACATGGAGCGACTGACTATCTAACGTCCACAACCCAGTTAGTACAGCCTTGAAAATTGTATAAGCGTAACAAAAACGACCAAATATAAAAAAAAAAACTTTCTTATAACGTCGCAGTATGAAGGCTTCGTTTTCGGTGAAACAATTTTCGCAGAATAGTGTTCCCAAGTAACGTAGGGCGACCTTTCTTGACAAGTGATTACTCACAAACATCAGGAGTAGCTGAACTATCCTCGATCCTTTCAAATAATTGACAAAGAATTAGCTCGCAATGAGAAGAAAGGGTACAAAAGTCTACTATCAAACAAAACACGGTTCCACAAAAATCATACAAAGGAAATAACTAAAATCTGATTCCGCGGGGTCCAAAAACAGTCGGTATTGTACTAAAAGGGTAACTGAAGCTCTTCTACTTGTTCATTGTTCAATATATTCCGTTGTTATTATTATTCATGATTTCCGAGTACGTAATGGAAATAAGTGAACTTTATCGTATTTCAGTTCATGGAATACAGTAGCTTGATAAATAAACTGTAAGTACAGTCACCTGCAAAAATGCATGGACAATTCTGAAATAAAATTGTGTGAAGCGAGAAACGACGCGACCTAACGTTAATGAGATAACGACTACAAAACTTCTCAGGAAAATGGTTCTCTGCCTTTTCGCCGAAAATTGTTTCCCAAATTTTCACTTGCCAACCAACGTTTCGCAGAATTTTATTTCGCCGAATAATCATTTGCCAACTTATCATAATATATTTTTTTATTTCCCAACCTCACAGTTACCAACTGTACGTTTGGTTTGCTTTTCATTATGACACTTTTTAAAAGGCCAACTTTCAAGTAGCAGAATGTTTTACTTTGCGTAATATTCATTTAGTTGTTTATTGTTTACCAAATTTATTAGCACGGTATTAATTTTGCACCTAAAGTATGTGTGTTAGATTTCGAAAAAGCTGCAATACTGAGTCTGCGATCAAATTTTGAAGAAATTTATTTACAAGGATGCCATTTTCATTTGGGACAAATTATATACAGGTAGTTATTGTTATTATTTTTTTTTCTTTATCTTTAATGTGACCTAACCTAACTTAACGTTTCCTTTTACAAAAGCGATTCGCTTCTGGCACATCGCCGGCCGCTGCCGCGGCACGCTCGCTTCGCTCGCTCGGCTCGTGCGTTGTTTGTCATAACCTAACCTAACCTAACCTTTAATGTGACCTAACTTATCTTAACGTTTCCTTTTACAAAAGCAATTGGCTTCTGCCGTTGTTTGTATAACCTAACCTAACCTATCGTAACCAAAGATTTCTCGAACACAAAACTACATATTCAGAGGAAAAACTATTGCTCTGCATTGCTGCCAATTTAAAAATTTAATGTTATTTTTGATATTCTTAAATAAAAAATGTATGAAAAAAGTCGTAATTTTTTTATCAATATATCAATGTATGAAAAGGAAACTGTAACACTGACAAAACGTCATTCGTCTAATAGTTGTGTTGCCTAGTAAAATGTTTGCCAAATGATAAATGTCCCAAACGTTTTGTGTCTTTATAATAATCGGCTTTACAATAATTCTACCAAATGAAACGTTGTCAAACAAAAATTTGGTAATCGTTAGTTGTCAAAGTGAAACATCGGCGAAACGTTGGTTGGCAAGTGAAAATTTGGGAAACAATTTTCGGCGAATAGGCAGGACACCCAGGAAAATAGACACTAAAGTATCCATGCAACTTTGCAGGTTACTGTACCTACCTTCGTAAAGAAAAAAGATGAGTTAAAAAAGCAAATAATAAGCAAAATTGGAAGCAGGCGGGATCCATTTGAAAATAAAATAAATAAATGGGTAAATAAAAAATATTATAATTATATATATACAAACAAATTTAGGCGCGAAAAACATAACCATTTCCTTGCAGTCGGATAAAAATAGAGGTAGGTATCTATTCGAAGTAAGATATGGATATAACGCTTTATTGTGCTTCAAGATTTTAAGTCCTTTTCCTAAGTAGGTACTATGCTGTAACATGAAAATATTTTAAATCAAAACAAATTTCAAGAGAGTTTAAAATTTGTTACCCCGAACCGTGCAACTTTCTCGACAGTTTATAATGTGACCGGCCAACATAAAAAAAAAAAAAAATTTGATTGTTTCTAATAAAACTCACTTGCGAAAATTTAGTTTTCAGAACACATCAAATATTTCATGCCTTTTACAGATTTGAAATAAGTTTGTTGTACCTATCAAAAGTGAAGGTCAAGCTACCGCGAGTTGTTCGAAAGAGATACCGCGGCGCCGGACACAAAGGGCTAAGAAGGAACATGGGTGGTTTTTAGTCAGTAGAAGTCTGACACTGCCTTCCGCTCCCCCTAGAGCGGGGGGAGTCATTTAATGATTTCCCACTCTCCAGAAACAAACAGGTTTATGTCAAGCTTGCCATGGCAAGTATTTACATTTAAAGCAAGTTTAAATCAAACTTGAATGAAGTGTATATTCGTTGATAATAATCTATATAAATAAAAAGAGAGGTCCTGACTGACTGACTGACTGATTGACTGACTGACTGACTGACTCATCAACGCCCAGCCCAAACCCTTGGACCTAGAAAGCTGAAATTTTGCACAGAGGTTCCCTTTATAATGTAGACAAGGAATAAGGAAGGATTTTTCGAAATTCAACCCCTAAGGGTGTTAAATAGGGGATGAAAGTTTGTATGGAAAATCGTCATTATCACGCGGGCGAAGCCGCTGGCAAAAGTTAGTCCAAAATAAATGAACTTCATTGCCATAAACTTATCTTGTCTTCTTAACTTATATCTCTACTCTTGTAGCCATATAAATCCACACGAATAAAAAGAAGAACCATGTTCTGCAAACAGTTTGAAAGTTGGGCATAGTCAAATCTAAATCCACCTACTTCTATACCCATTATAAACGCAAACACGTCCACACAAATTACATTATTCAGAACAAACACGCACTCGTACAATATTTACATCATATAACACCTTAATGCCTCACATATTTACCGCAAACACCTGTAATACCGCATTATACTTGAAACAATGTTTGGAACAATGTACTGGGTACTAAAACGTCAAGTATTTAGAGGTTACCGCAAAACTTTGAACTCAAACCGAAATGGGCCGTGTGTAGACTCAAACGATGTATTAAAACGCCAGATACGCAAAACGTAGGCTGTGGTGTTCCATATCGCTTACGCGGATACGTTCCACTGGTCAGTAAAAGTGAAGTATGAACAAGTGAAGTGCTACTAGCATAGTTTCAAATGTTATTTATTAACGCAAGCATCAAGTGGACCTGGACAGGACATCAGGCTAGTCGTGGAGATAGCCGATGCGGTAAGACATAGACTGAGTAGTGGCCAAGATTAGGCCTTAGAAACCAGGGCCGTCCTAAAGTTCGTTGGGTTGACGACATCGTCAAAGTCGTGGGAAACACCTGGATGAGAGAAGCACAGGATCGGGACATGTGGCGGAAGAAAGGGAAGGCCTATATACTCACCAGTGAGTGATTCCGGGCTGTTAAGATGATGATTGTATTTACAAAAATATCATCTTCACATAGTACCTATAAAACAAAGTCACTTCCCGCTGTCTGTACGCTTAGATATTTCAAACTACGCTTAGACACGCACATCATAGATTCCTAAACGAGTTTCTAATCTGTATTCGTATTTGGCAAAAGGCAAGATCACTGGAACATTGTTTAGAACAAACCATAATAATATAATCCCCGAAGGGTAGGTATACGTGATAATCACAAATCCAAACTCCGTGGCAGTTACTGAGAAATTCTTGACAGATAAACTCAATATCACCTTGCCCGATCCAGGAATCGAACCCAGACCTCATGCTCAAACGTACCGCTAGCGACCACTAGACCAACAAAGCAGTCAGTTGTTTAGAAGTTGATATAAAAAAGCAATAATTTCAAAGTTAAATTGATGGACGCCAGTAGATAATAATATATTCATAAAACCGCACCTTTACATGGCGAGGTTCTGTGGTTATAAACCTTTGACGAGTTTGTGGCTTCACAAACTTATGATTGACTAATATGTAAGCCTGGTTTCGTTAACCGCCTTGTTAACAGAACTTTGTTCTGATTCGTTGAAATTTCAGGAGTTTCGCTCCGCAAAGTTAGCAGGGTAAACAATTTTTGTTGCTTCACGGTAAAATGTTCTGTAAGTAATTAGGTATACGAAAACCGTTCAATAGACAATAGATAACAAAACTAAAAATAAGTTTGAAAGAAACCAGTACTGTTCTAAGGCTCATTATAATAATCATCATCATCATCATCAGCCTTTAATGTTCCCACTGCATGTACTATTTGAAAACTTTCATGGTAACACAGGGGTGCGGGCGGTGACACTCGGGTAGTGACGTCATAAACACACAATTGACGATCGAACACACTAATGCTGAAGATGGTGTTGTCACGGTTTACAAATTAATCAGATTTTTGGGAAATGATACCATTTCATCATAATATTAAGTATTTTATGTTTATTATTTTATTCGGCAATATCATTGGTATGCCTATATGCCTCCACGTTGATATTCTACACTACCATATAACTTAATTACGGCTGTAACTGTGGACGGCATAATACCCAGTTATATTAACAATCCACGCACGTCACAATTTAATATCATTCCACTAAACTAATAGTTGGTACCAACAACTACGAACAACTGCGGACGTGGTGTGTAGTTCCAACTCGTGCCACTAATCACTCCAAATTGGTAGAGTACACTAGTAATTAGTGTCATTTAGTGCCCTTAATGACTGGGGATGTTTTTAGTTTATTGAAGTGGTTGAATAACTAGAATTTGGTGTACCTAGTGGCAGGGACTAGGTACTCTGCATGATTGTGGCTCGCGTGTGGTGAAAAATTACAAGATTGTCTCCCTGATGGTGTCGCGTCATGAACAGGCACTGGAAGTAGACTGTCAGTAGACTGACTGGTCATCGTTTGACTACCATATTTAAATTGCTGATCTGATCTTGTTTGCTCTGAACCGAATTTTTCAAATCGTTCTTGCAGTTTTTAGGTTTATTCGTTACATACAAAAATACAAATCTTTCCTCTTTACAATATTATCCTAATCCTAACTAATATTATAATGCGAAAGTAACTCTGTCTGTCTGTCTTTCTGTCTGTCTGTCTTTCTGTCTGTCTGTCTTTGCTTCACGCCTAAACTACTGAACCGATTTGTGTGAAATTTGGTACAGACATAGTTTGGAACTTGAGAAAGGACATAAGATAGTTTTTTTTTTTTTTTTTTCGCGAGCTAAACCAAAAATCTGCCGGAAGTCACTATTCCACGCGAACGAAGTCGCGGGCAAAAGCTAGTTAGTATATAGATGCATCGTGCTACATAATACTTCATATTAGTCGTGCTAGCAACAACAAGATACACGAGACAGTAAATACCTTCTTTTGGATTAAAAAACTTTACTCTAACTGTTAACAACAGTAGACTGACCAATATATCAAAATTCGAATTTTCAAAAACCTGAAAATTCTATTAATAAAAGCACATAACAAACTCGAGTTCTTGGCGTCCACAATAACTTTCTTGATTTCTCATATTTTTGGCCCGGTTATAATGAGATAACTTGCAAAATAATAATTCATCCTTTGACGGTAACAATTGCAACAAGAAACTAGTTTATTTACTTCAAAAGATATCTGTTTCAGTTTCAAAGTAACATTCGTGCTAGTTTCAAAACTTTTGTCATTATTCGCATAAGTTTCTTTTACAACGAAAAGTGGACATTACTAAGTACTTGTTATTAAAACTGTTTTATTCGTAAGGATTCAGTTTTATAAATGCTACTTTTGTAGGATTACAATTAAGTTTGATCTATTTTTCTTTGTAAGGGAATGTCAGATTAGCGGCGATCGGCGGCGGCGACCTCTCGCGCCCGGCCCTGGTGCAAGCCATGGTCCGGGGCGAAGAGGAATGGGACGCCGTCGCCTCCTTCTGCGAAGCAGTGATGCTAGCGAAGGAGGTGGCGAAACGAGAGAGGGAGAGAACCTCTCAACGTCCCAGCCGCCGCGGAAGGCGCTCCGGGCGTCGGGGGTCACGCGATGACCTCCGGCCACCGTAGATGCGGGCCTGTGGACGGTGAGTAACGGGCTAGCTCGCCGTCCGGCCGTCGTCATGACGGCAACAGACCGTGTCGGCGGCGCGTTCGTGTTCCACGCGCGCCTCAAAGAGATGTCAGCAAGGAGGGGCCCGCAAGGGCCGACGCCCGTCGGGGCTGTGGATATCGAAAGGTTACCGCGGCTCCAACACAAGGGCGAAGAAGAAGGAACATGGGTTTGGTTTTTAGTCAGTAAAAGTCTGACACTCCCCTTCGCTCTGCCCAAGAGCGGGGGGGGGGGGGTTATTCGATGGTTTTCCACCCACCAAAAAAAAAGGGAATGTCAGATTTAACGACGGGTCATCATTAGCCTAGCCTTTTCTCAAATATGTTGTGGTCTGCTTCCAGTCTAACCGGATGCAGCTGATTACCAGTATATTACATAGAGTGAATCTGAGTACACCTAGCGATAAAATACTGTAAGGACTTCAGTACCTTCACTTAATGTCCGGCCATCTTTCTTTTAGGGTATTTTCAAACGATCTGTAAATTAATATATAAATCACAGTTTTGGTTAGTCAACAGAACGATCCATTTCCATTATTATGAGCATTATTGAATACGGTAATAGCTTCTATTCCATTTTATATAATTATAATGTATGCAAACTTATACAATAACAAACGTATTAACTGTAGCAAAACACGGTTATTATTCAAATTTTATAACTACTCTACTCATATGACGTATAATTTACAGGGACTGTACCACAACCTCATATAGCAGTATTATTTCAACCGTTTTCCTATCTGGCCCCATCTCTGTCTCACGCTAAAGAACCGTTATACAGAGTCAGTTTATACAGAGTGTAAACGAGCCCGTTCCAAGCATTATATTATGCTGTAGAATAATCACTGCTTACTACATATTGTTATGTATATTGTAGGTACTCAAAACATACAGGAGGTAAAAATATGGTGATAAATTTATTCCCCGCAATAGGTTGTTTCATCAAAAAAATCTAATTAGTCCGTCTGTTAGATTATCGAAAAATATTAAAAAAAAAAAAAAAAAAAACTTTATTTCAGACCTTGATCCATATGATGTTAGTAATACACACTACTTATAAACTATGTTAGTAACAAATGGGAATGGAATAAATAAACTAGGTAGGTACATAATAGTTCAGTTCATATACCGGCCGCCTTCACTTGACGCACTGGGTATATGTACATGGATACGTACCCAATGCGCCATAATGGTGCAGCACGGTTTATCACCAATGACCTTCAGGATGTCATTGCCGCTCCCACGCACTCTGCGCATCATGGAAGCAGTCTTTTTCCGAATGATGGTACTAAAACCATCAGTATGTGCATCTGCAAACATTCCTGATGCGCTACAGTAACGTGGGAGCCCCAACAACATCCTGAAAGTGTTGTTATATTGAACCCTGAGGGCGTGGTATGCCCTCTGCGTATATCGAACCCACAGAGTGCACGTGCACAACGACTGATACGACTGACATTGACTGATATTGGATACGCGTTTTTTTGTTTTATCAAATTAATAAAAATACGAAAATATAACGTGTCAAAGATCATGTCGAAGCACTGTATCGTCTTCATCTTTTGTTTACGTGAAAAAAGACAAAATGTGTCCATTATTTTTTGAAAATCTATTTGACGGACTTATTAGACTTTTTTTGGTGAAATATCTACCAAGATAGATCAATTGTTTTTCCCGTAACTGGAAGGTTCCTAGCTCCATCAAAGTGAAGTATTAAAGTGGTAATGCTACTAAATAAAAGACATGCTAGCAACCCCCCTGGGGCCCAGGATTCTATTACTTGGGTTTAAATAGCCCCATTAGACATGCTATATCGTAATTATGGTGTGGGAGGGAACTTGGTTGGGTGTACTCGTAGCTGATTATATTGTAGGGCGAATTTTACAGTCCTATAGTTAGGGGAGGAAATAAAAATGTTCTAGAGAATATTTATGAAAGCTGTCATGTTATACGACTGGGTTATTTAGGAACATGGAAAGCAGCTATTTCAAAACTAGGTACTACTTACTATAATATGTAAATCTTTCCGCGTAAAATTAAGCGGGTCGATTATTATCTATAATTATATCACCATCACCTATTAATGTTTCCTCTGCTGGTACACAGGCTTCCTCTCTTTGAGAGAGATAATTATATAATTATGGTACTTATACAAAAAAAAGCAAAGTTGTATTTCTATCGAACTGTTTGATTCAGCTGGGTGAATATTTGAAGATAAGCATATTCAGGCTTCGTAAATTAAGGTCAAATAATGCTTCCAATTTGAACTTTTATGGATTTAACCTAAAGTTTATAGTGTAGCTTAACCAAATAAATCAAACGCACAGTATTTGAACTGCTCTATAGGTCGGAATTTACAGCTGAAAATTTTCGTCGAACGGTGATGAGATATGAAACGTACGGTAATTAGCATTTAAAAAATGGTAATTATGCTTCGTGATTGGTAATTAGAAATAAAATGAACAATATACTTGAATCACATATTTATTAATGATTTAGGTGACATTATATGACATCAAACTTAGCTATTTAGCGAAGTGATTGAATGAAAAAAAATAACTCAAAAATCAACCGGTTTTCCAAAAAATCAATAACATTATCTGTCTAGTAATTCAAATAAAATCAAACTCAGTGTAAATAGAGCTTAAACCTTATAAGTTCCATCTAAGATATTTCTTCAACTCGATGAGATCTTATATAAAAACTTAAAAAATATTTATAAGTCTCACTTTCATGACCAGAAACTGCTCATGTACATACGCCAGCACATCAAGCTACAGCAATCTGTCAAATTTAAAATAGATTTTCAACTTTATCGCTAAAGCATTAGGTTCAAAGTTGATTGAGGAAATTTGACAGTTTCGGGTAGCTCGATGTGCTGGCGTCTGTACTAAATCATAAAATAATTTGGTCTTAAGAAGATCTGCAAAATCATTAATCGGCAAATGATAAACAGAAAAATACTAAAGATTTGCTGTTTCGATGAAAGAAATTTATAAAATTTAAAAAATAATATTTTTTTTAATTTCTATTTTTATAAATTAAATTTTTATTTAATTAAATTTAATTTAAACTTAATTTAATTTAAATTTAATTTAAATTTAATTTTATAAAATTTAAATTGTAATAATTATATTTTTTTAAATTTCTATTTTTTTTTTCTATCTGTTTTTATAATTATGTACTTTTTTTTCTAGGTAGGTATGTAGGTTTATTTTGTTGCGGAAGTGCCAGTTCACACCGAACGATCAACAATCGATCAGGCGTTGGTAGTAACAATTCGATCTTGGGCTGGCCTAGCGAAGTAAGGAGTTTCAATATAATAAGAGGTCCGCTTAAACTGGTACTAATTACCATTTCAAATTGCTCATTACCGTTCGCCAAAATACGAACGGGAAAAATGGTAATTATATAAATGGTAATTAGGTATTTGTACACTTTTTCACATTATACGTTCTTTGTTGAACTTAAAAAATTGGGAACATAATCAAACCAAAGAGTCTCCTATGGCGACTATTACAATACATAAAAATGATAAATAAAAATGTTAGACAAGCCAGGGGAAACTCGAACGGTAAGGAGATTTTTGTTTGCCAAACACGATTTCTGGGCGATTAAGGTAGGCTAGAGTTGACGCCAAAACACTTTTTGACGTGTGACCCGCACGAGTCGAGACGCAGAACTGAGCGCGACCGCCGAGTTACTCTTACAGATAGCAATACACTACGCAGAAAAAAGAAACCCTGCGACAGTGTGAACAAATGGTAGTGAGTATAAAGTGTTGGGACAATTTTCAAAGTCGTTACAAATTACCTAAAAGTGTTCTTTAATGTGTATATTTTTGCTAATTAGTAAAGCATGTTGTGTACTATCTAAATTACTTCTTAAAAATACGATCTTCAGGGTATTGTTATAACTTTTAGAGCATGAACTGCTAACATTTGGAAATTGGGACACGAATGGTGATGAGATTTGAGAAACGTTTATGAACATAACTTAGTTGTTTAAAACAATAGGAATATATTATGTACATCTGTATATAGTGCTCGAACTATGTTTTACGTGAAATAAAAAAAAACATAACTTTATATCTAACTAAGTAGTTATTTGGGGAGGGCCGCGTGATATGCACATGTTCAAATAATCACCCAGCTAATCTTCGAAACGGCTGGTCAAATTTTGATGGGACCTTTACTTGATGTCTTATATTTTTGAAAAAAAGAATAGGGGATCGGACTGTGTCAAAATAATGTGATTCTGTTTAGTCCGTAAGTTAGATTATCGAAAAATATTGAATACGTGTTTTTTAACCGACTTCAAAAAAGGAGGTTACTATTTGTTTTATCAAATCAATAAAAAATGACGAAGATAAAACGCGTCAAAGATCTTGAAGTGGGGCTTGAAACGTCACTAGTGTCGTCAAAATGTACTATCATATGACGTCACACGAGTTTTCGAAGCACTGTATCGTCTTCATTTTAAGTTTACGTGAAAAAGGAAAAAATACGTGTCCAATAATTTTTGGAAATCTATCTGACGGACTAATTCGTTTTTTTTTGTCCGATCCCCTATAATGGTTTCGTGGACAATAATTTAAACCCTTGAAATTATTAATAAAACTCAATTCAAAATATTGTCATATTTGTGTGATAATTTCACGCAGTCTATATAAGGTTTAAGGCACAGCTAGTATTACAAATAATACAGACAGTTCTCGAGCATTCCCTCATATCCTACAGATTTTATTATTTATAGAAATTGAGGGCAATGTAAATAAATATTTTATTTGGACATGGTTGTGGGATGACCAAATTCAAAGGGCAATACCTACATAATTTACGAACCATAAATATAATATTATGTAAAAGTATCAAAGGCTGTTAAAAAATTCATCCGCATCGCTGTCAACAGAAAAAGTACCCAGAAGTGACTGGCAGAACTGTCTACGTTGGGTGGAAATGCTGATTCTTTGGTAAAAAAATACTGGCCTTCTGGGGGTCTACAATTTTCACTTTAGCTGATGATGCTACAAAATTAATATTATATAATTGCGTTAAAATTCATAAAATGGTACTATTATGAATGGTCAATTTTATGAATGTTACCGCAATTCATATTATGCTGATCACCGTACGGCGATATTGCAGAATGCGCGGCATTCCTGACTCCTGGTTCCTGGTTTTTGACTGGCCTGTTGGTCTAGTGGTTAGTGACCCTAACTGCTATGCCGGAGGTCGTGGGTTCGATTCCCACCCAGGACAAATGTTTGTGTGATGAGCACGATCATTTGTTCTGTGTCTGGGTGTAATTTATCTATAATATGTATGTATTTAGAAATATATAAGTATGTTTATCAGTTGTCTAGTACCCATAACACAAGCTCTGCTTAGCTTGGGACTAGATGGCGTTGTGTGATAGTTGTGGAATATTATTTATTTATTTATTATTTATTCGCGGTGGTAATATGATAAAAATCACCAATACAACTGCCTCTGTTCATATAGGACTCAAGAATGCCATTTTCATCAAATAGTCACTCAAGAGACCTTTATGAACTGAGACGCTTGTATTGGTGATTTTTATCATTATTACTCAGTAAATAAACATTAAAATTTGTTATTGACGCGAATCCCATTTTAATTAACATACGACTTGACTGACCGGGAAATTGCAAAATACGTAAGAAAACTACTAATAATATCATAAACGGGATACACGGGATATCATACGGGTTATATTACGTAAGAAAATTCGAATTACACGGGCTATCTTGTCGCTTTTACCTTAAACATCGACCCGTCACCACACGAACTACTCTTCCACATATCCCTTGACACACCTGCGTACACTCATTACCCTAATAGACCGAGGTTGTACTAACAAGCTCAAACAACTTGTAACTAAAATTACGTCAACGGTTTACATAGCTAAATAGTTTGAAGTTTACTCTAGAGACACGCTCTAACCGAACTGTAAGTTTAAACTGAAATCGGTGTCCATTTTACCCTGGAAAGGGTGGTTTGATTACGTATGTGAGGGTAAATCGGACATGCCGATTTAGTGTCTGTTGTCACCACAAATATGTGTAGCGCACACCCGAGTGTGCGGATAAATAACCAATCACATATCTTGGATAAAACTAAGAAACAGATGCGATATTATTGATTGGTTTCATACACATCACTTGTGAGTAGCTAATTTGTATTCATCGTAATTATGCTATGTTGGTTTACTGAGGTATCGTCATTCTTGTTGTCATTTAAAAATATCCAACACTACAAAAAGCCATAAATGAAGAACTAATATCAAAATCCTGAGTCACTCTATTAGAGTTATCCGTGTCTTAAGAATTGAGCAAAATAAGAGTTGGGCAATAGCTTACCAGACACCCGTCTTATCTGAGGATCCTCCAATGTCTATGAGGGATCAAAACCTTTACACCCTGTTCTTCATATCCCTAGAATTTAAAAATGTAGTCATTATTATTCTAATACCGTCGTCACGCGTCGGTTAGATGTCTACATAACAGTACGCCCGCCAGTACCGACGCCTGCTGGAGCTGCGGGTTGTTCGAAAGAGATACCGCGGCCCCGGACACAAAGGGCTAAGATGGAACATGGTTGGTTTTTAGTCAGTAGAAGTCTGACACTCCCTCTTGCTAAGCCCAGAGTGGGAGATGTCATTTGATGATTTCAAGCACTTAAAAAAAAGATACCTATGTCTGCATATCAGAATAGATATTATTTGTTGTGAGTCAGTACACTCAGTACTTTACCACGAAGTTACTATTATATTTATAATGTAAAGTAAACATGCTTGCTAATGTAAACTTAAGTTTAAATTATACAGTCTAGACAAAACTTAGTATCCCCTTGTTTACAATGTAAAGCGTAAACTTTTATTATGTCGTGACTTTGTTTAAGTGTAAACGCTTTTAGTCTGTGTTAGTTTTAATCGTTCTTACATGGAATTAAAACTTCATTACATATTAATTTAGTTCACAGAAGTTAATGAAAATTCGAAGCATTTATTCAAATTTTCTTCTCCGTGAGAGTTTTAATTTACTCGTAGTAGCGCGAAGTCTTAAGGTGGAATAATGACCTCTAAAATATTTTTACATTGTTTTTTAACAAAGAGACTGTTTCATAATACCTATCTTATCTAATAGGAGAAATACGGGGTCGCGGCAGATCGGGGATAATCGTTAGGAAGCCATCCTAGGGGACTTCTCCTATAGATGGCTTCCTAGCGAATTGATGAGAAGAAGCACACTATCGAGAGGAGTGGGAAGAATGCTTACAAAAAACCCTGGGTCTTCGTATTACTTAAATAATATAATCTTATCGAAATAACTCAAAAAATGACTGAATTTCGGGGGGAAAAGTGGCTTATTTTGTTGTATTTTAACCCTACTATGACGTCCTGCAAGGAATTCGTCGCGTGTTTGCTTATTAGACAGCGACATGCGTACATCTCAAGTAGTCAATAGTAGAACATCAATCTACTATTGACTGCCCCAGTAGATAAACCATTGAGGGTTAATTATAAACACATTTAAATTGACTGCTTACTTCACTAAGAGATTCAAAATAGATAGCACTGTTTACGTATTCAAGTTAAACATAGTAGGCAATTAAATTTAAATTATATCAGTCTTTAGAGTATTTCGCGATATTGCTTTTCAAAGAGTACTTTCACAAGGTAAACAGTCTCAATGGAGAAACGCTTCGTTTCAATGAATTGAAAGACTTGATACTTTAGTAAAGAAATATCTCCTTCTCTGCCTTCGAATATTTTATATAAAGTCACTTCAGGTTGTGTACTCCTTTTATTCGTGTTCTGAGGTAATAGGGATGTTTCCCGACTTAAAAAAAATATCATTCTGTTTAGTCCGTAGATTATCGAAAAATATTGGATACGTGTCATGTCAAAGATCATGAGTGGGGGCAGCTAATGGAGTTTGGATTTGTGACCGGTTGATGGCATTATTCTCGCCCCTTATGTAGGGGCTTAAAAATATCTGACCAAATAGGGGTATATTTTAGGTACACCTCGGCTTTACAGATCCGGAGATTACAGGCCTGATGTTATGTACCTTTGTCAATATTTTTTTAGATAGGTAGCAAGTTTTTTTTTAAATTTTATGTTAATTAAGTTTACCCTATTGTCTAACCCAATCATTTTTTGTGCACCATTCTTAAATTGCAAACATGTGGAATTTCCATAATATTTTGCCATTTAAGGACGTGAGTATACCTACATAGTCACGTCTTGGGCAGAGTGAAGGGGAGTGTCAGACTTCTACTGACTAAAAACCAAACCCATGTTCCTTCTTTGCCCTTGTGTCGGAGCCGCGTTATCCTATCGATAATCCACAGCCCCGACGGGAAATGTAATTACCTTCATCTTTGTCAATAATAAGAAACAGGCTACAGCCACTAAAATTAAACTTCATTAAAATTAACGTTCCAATTTATAAAGACAATTAATTTTAATATTATTCTTGAGTGGGCCTTCAATTTGTATTAAGTAATATTATAATTATTAATTAGAACGCGGAAGTTATAATTTCCGAAATGAATTACTTTGCAATACTATAAGGGACTTTGGTGTAAGTAATCATTACAACAGTTTGTAAGATACGCTTTATCATCATCATTCTCTTGCCCTTCATCATCATCATCATCATCAGCCTATAATGTTCCCACTGCAGGGACTCAGGCCTCCTCTCTAGGAGAGGGATGGGCTATAATCCACCACGCGGGCCCAGTGCGGATTGACAGATGTCACATGTCTTCGAATTTTTTGGTTCTAAGATATGCCGGTTTCCTCACGATGTTTTCCTTTACCTACCGTTATATCTCTTGCCCTTATCCCAATTCATTTGGGGTCGGCGCAGCATTCTTCTTCGTCTAAACTTCTCTGTTTCTCGTCATCTCATGAGACACCTCCTTTTTTGCCATATCATTCTTCAAGATACGCTTTATCGTCAGATTGAAAAAACGTGAAGTTCTTTTTTTATGATTATTTGTTCTATATTTATGGGTTGTCGCAGCAGTGATTCACTGTTTAGTATACAACTTAGAATATGATTGTATACATAGTTACTTTTGAATCATGGATACTCGAATAAAGATAAAATCAATTCCATATTATAGAATAGATTATTTAAAATTATTTGCATTATTAATATCAATAGGTGCAGATTTATTTTAGAACATAGTAGCAACACCAAGTTGTCATTAAAAATAGGTTACAATGACATCACTAAGTACAAAAGCGTGACACGTGATATTGTAGTTCATGAGAAACTGTCAAACATAATAATTTTTTTAAGAAAATAACAGAAAACAATACCATTTACTACACAACTTTGTAATAAATTCTTTATTTAAAAAAAAGTCGAAATAACGTGAAAACAATTTAATAACAGATCTCTCTGTTAAACACTAAAGTTTAGTGACTAAACAGTCACATGTATGACGTCAGCAAGTGCAATGGCGTGACAGCGTTATTTGTGTGACGTGACGTGCGCGTCCGCAACGCTCCGCACCGTGACTAATAAATGACGCAGTGCGCATGCTGCAGTGTGTTGAAATTAAATAAAAATAGGTAAAAAAACTTTTTCCGAATAAAAAAATCCGACTCGGCTGGGCAGCGTTTGGGAAGCTGAGAAGTATCTTCTCGTCCAACTTACCCCAGTGTCTCAAGACGAAAGTCTATGACCAGTGTGTGTTGCCAGTGATTACATATGGGACCGAAACGTGGTCGCTCACAATGGGCCTCATCAGAAGGCTTAAAGTCACCCAAAGGGCAATGGAGAGGGCTATGCTCGGAGTTTCCTTGCGCGATCGAATCAGAAATGAGGACATCCGCATGAGAACCAAAGTTACCGACATAGCCCGAAGAATCGCCAAACTTAAGTGGCAGTGGGCAGGGCACATTGCTCGCAGAACGCCATGCCCGATGGGGCCGGAAAGTTCTGGAGTGGCGACCGCGAACCGGAAGACGTTGCGTTGGAAGGCCTCCCACTAGGTGGACCGATGACCTGGTGAAGGTTGCGGGGATCCGCTGGATGCGAGACGCACGGGACCGGTCAATGTGGCGACACTTAGGGGAGGCCTATGTCCAGCAGTGGACGTCTTTCGGCTGAAATGATGATGATGATGATGATGAAAAAAACTTTTTAAGTTAAACGGTTTTATGTTTGTGTTTAAGATAAATGTACTAAAAACCAAAAAATAATAAAATAGATACTGTCGTGGGATAAAACCGTGGGGCACGTCAATTCGGAACTGTCGTGCTGCGGAAATTACAATTGACGTGCCCCACGGTTTTTTCCCACGACTGTATCTATTTTTGGTTTTGGTTTGGTTTTTGAAATAAACAATATATATAATGTATTGTCACCAAAATCCAAAGTGTATACAAAATTTCAGATTAATCGGTTGACAGGAAGAGGGTGAAATTTGAATTATTAAATTTGATCCAAGAATAAAACAAACGGGGTGAGCTAAATAAAACCGTTTATAAAAATATACCTATTACAAAAACATCACAAAGTACAACAGTGTGACACCTGATATCGTAATTTTACATGAAAGTTTTAGAAAACAATACAATTTACTACACAACTTTGTAATAAATATTAATAGTAGTATTGGCTTTAATTTAAAAAAAGAGATTTACATTATAACATCAAAACGCAGGAAAACAATTCAAAAACAACAACAGATCTCCCTGTTAAATAAGCAGTCACATGACGTCAGCAAGTGCAATGGCGTGACAGCGTTATTTGTGTGACGTGACGTGCGCGTCCGCAACGCTCCGCGCCGTGACTAATAAATGGCGTGCGGTTTCACGCTGCAGTGTTCCGTAAATATTTGTACGTCTTTGTGTGACGTGATGTAGAATTTACGCTCCCCTACTTCCGTTGAATATTTAGTTTACGTGGTGTATTGGAATCGTGAAAATCTTGTAGAATTGTAACAAACCGAGGACGAGTGATCATCGCCACTTTATAATAAATGGCCATGATCAGACTGACTACTAGAAGGTTCTAGCTGAAATCAGCTACAAACGTAGAACAAATAACAATCTCAAATGCTGAAACAATAATTCCTGAAATTTTTGGCGGGTCTGACGGCACAAAATGTAACAATGGTTAACAGAAAGAACTATCCTGGTGGTAGGAGCACACCAAACAACAAAATCACTAATTGCTTTCCTACTCTTGTGTCCTCGATAAAGTAGTTTTGAAAATCTTTGTCCGCAATATACAGCGTGATTACGAAC
Organism: Diarsia mendica; assembly: GCA_949316265.1. Lineage (NCBI taxonomy): Eukaryota > Metazoa > Arthropoda > Insecta > Lepidoptera > Noctuidae > Diarsia > Diarsia mendica. The sequence continues at coordinate 21,220,081 of OX438897.1, forward strand.
ATTTTGCACAACAGCGTGACAGTTTTTTATTATGTGACGTGACTCGCGTCGTTGGCAGCACTCTCTATAGAGAGGCTGATAAACGATGTAAAAGAGGGAAATGTTGAGCAGCTATTTAAAATAGCATGAAAATATTTTCTTGTATGGGGGATGGATTGTTTTCGTTTTTGCTGTTTTTTAATCAGACGCTACGTTTTATGAGGTTAATCTGATCTGCCTAACGGCGCGTAAAGCTAATTAAAATACTATGATGAAGAAGATGTAACTCAAACCATGCTAAGTGGGTTCAATATAACAGCAGCGGGGTACCGGTGTGTTGTTATGGTGCTGCGCAAACCATGTTCCACTACCTACCCTGCTCTCTTAGCTCAAAACCTTTGCACTGTCATCGACGACGCGGTGGAAGTGGCGGACCTCTATGCTGACAAAATAAAAAAATCGTGCTAGCAACACGCAGAAGAATATAATAAACAGACAGATAGTCAGAGTTACTTTCTCATTTATAATATTAGCATAGATAGTAGGAACCTTAACCAGCTATAATTTATTAACTTACACTGTTAGTTAAATTTCAAGAAGCAGTTACCCCGAAATAACTTAATAATTGTTTTCAAAGAACACAGTAGTTAAGTTATAAAAGCAAAAGACTATTAATATTTATTAGGTATGCTAAGTTAAAACATCTACATCGTAACAAGAAATTAAATTTAAAACTTTGTAACGGTATTATTTCACGGACTTTGTAATATTTTATCTACTCGAGGGACTACAATTACTTATCTAACTACGTAAATCAATTTATATATTACTAGCTGTTGCCCACGGCTTCGCCCGTGTTGTCAGTCAAATTATATACTAAAACCTTCCTCGAGAACCACTCTATCCATTGGTGAAAACAGCATGAAATCTAGTGCAGTAGTTTTTGAGTTTACCGCGAACAGGCAGACAGACAGACAGACACGACGGAGGAGTTTGTTTTATATATACTAGCTGATGCCCGCGGCTTCACCCGCGTGGATGTCGTTCAAATTATATACTAAAACCTTCCTCTTGAATCACTCTATCTATTAAAAAAAACCGCATCAAAATCCGTTGCGTAGTTTTAAAGATTTAAGCATACAGATAAACAAACAGACAAAAATAGCGACTTTGTTTTATACTTTGTAAGGAAGGATTATGTACTGATTTATTAATACTTTGTCTTCATACAAGATTGTTAAAAATGAACTGAAAATTCCTTGTTATGAAAAGATCTAATATACTTACTACTTGTTTTAATGATTCTGAAATACTTATTTGAAGGGTCGAAGAATGTCTAGTACCTACTCGAACTGACACCTTTTTTGTGTAACTTATTAAAATATGTTACATAATAGCCTAAATAATTTATGGTCTAGAAACCGACGGTAAAATTCTAAGCCTAAGAATAGACAAGCCGGCCGTCCGTCCCCGGAAGTGTCCTAGTTTGTAAGTGCCCGAGGTATACACAAGTATCTACCTTCCGTAGCTGCTGAAATATTAGCTGAAAAGAAGTAAGTAGCAACTAACAACATAGATTTGGAAGTTTGTTATCCTGAATGTTTTTTACAGTAGGCGCAGCATAAGTACTTAATTATACAGTGTGTTAGGTTAAACGAAGGACATATTGAAGAAGGGTATTCAATTCAATACGAGTATTCGATTCTTGTCCCAAATATGTAAGAAAACTATAACCTTAATTTGTGACGTAATAGGGAATATTCATGTTTTTCTTTTTTGTCTTAAATTAATAGTTTACTATTTTATAACGTAGAAAAAAATATTAATGGGCTTCAAAATACTCTAGATATTTTTAAAAATGAAATTTAAAACTTATAAAAAATTTAAGCAGTTCAAACGCCGCCATTTTGCGCGCGCTTTGCGTGACGTCACATGACACGTCCAGTGGGTGTTTCACAGAACATAATATGTATATACCATAACGGAATACAATGTCGTGTCAGATGAGGTCACATTTCGTTCGACCAATGGTGGCGCGTTTTGGAAGTTTGAATTTCGCTCCCTTATTTGTCACTTTTTGAATATTATTTTAGGGGTTTAAATAATAAGTAAATAAAAAAAATCCTTTTCATTATAATATTAAGTAGGTACGATAATAAGTATTCGAGAAAAAAATATTTCAGGCCATTTCAAATTTTTTGCATATTCCCTATTGTGCCATGGCGGCACGCTCTCCAGTTCTCACTTTTTTTGCCGCCATTGCACTACGCCAGTTTTAAAATATGAAGGGAACATGGATTATATAACTAAAAGTCATTGCCCCGCATTTTTTCTGTGACAAGCGCAAGGGTTTCATTGCTCATATTATATTTTTAGTACCATGTAAGCATAATTGGGGGTTTAATATGTCCCTCGTTTAAACTAACTGTATAGATTCAAGGTCATACATTCAGGTCAAGAACTTTTACAGACGTACACGCCCTTGATTCATCACAATCAAATCAATGGTTTAGGAACGCAAAGAAAATAAACATTTGTTTTTAATAGGAACCGATTAACTAGAGAAGGCATTAATATTGGAAGATTATTTGGAGGCCTTTTTTTGTAGCGTGGGTAATCATCAAATGACTCTTATGAGCGGAGCAATAAGGAGTGTCTCAGACTTCTACTGAATAAAAACCACCCATGTTCCTTCTTAGCCCTTTGTGTTCGACGCCGCGGGCTTTCGAACAACCTGCAGCTCGACAGGCGTCGGCCTTTGCAATGTCGCTGGAATCTCTTTACGGCGCACGTGGAACACGAACGCACCGTCGATATGGGCTGTCAATATGTCATCGTCATAGGATGGACGGATGGTGAGCCATTTATTTGGAAGCCTTTGTCCAGCACATGGTAGAGGACTAAATATAAACGGTTACCCCACTAAAAAGAACTTTAAATTAAATATTCCAGTTTTGCAGTAGTACCTGTGACGACGCAAGCTAGGTACATCGAGCATAAAACCTTTATGCGACAAAGACTATAAATTTTGTCGGAACTGGCACTTGGCAACCTCCTCGCTGTACCGTTTTATCTCTGTAGCTAGAGTGTGCATTGTTTTTTTTTTAAATCGTCTGTTTTACTCAAAATTTTTAAAATACAATAATTATTATAATTTGACAACGTTTTTAAAGTGAAATGGACACTGACCGATTTGTCTGTTCATAAACATTCACCCGCAATGACTTTAGTTCACGCACGCACAATGGTCCACCTCAAGGACTAAGTGCGGAAACCTAAACCCTCCATACTTGATGACTTTAGTTTATACGTAATCATGGCGCTTGTACAGCAGCGCCGAAATATCGGGAACTCGTAACAAAAAGTAACATGGTAAAATAAGCCGTTTTTTTAATAGTAGTATAATTTGACTGTTGAGATAACAAAGTGTACTGGTTTTCTCCGTGATTCGGAATGCACGTTAAACCGTTTCCGTCCCGGCTGTTATTTGTAGATCTATAATGGTTGTTACATGTAGTCATTCACTCAAAAGTCTGACAACTAAGTCTTACTAAGGGCTGCCGTCATAACCCAGTACTAGTTAATAGTGGGTAGTGGTGGGTAGTGGTGGGTAGTGGTGGGTAGTGGTGGGTAATGGTAGGTAGTGGTGGGTAGTGGTGCGACTGCCTATCTGACCTACACAACGCAGCTACCGCTTTAGCTAGGTAGACCAGTATCCCAATGGCGTCATTCATAGTACAGCTTAATATCGCAGTCAACCACAGTATAATAAAAACGGTTGAAATCCCCGAAGGGTTCAATTATGATTAAGTCCTAAATAAGAGGGGCCCAACGAGACTAAGCTCATTAACTGAGCTCAAATCCAGACTTGTCGCTGCTACAGAGAAAATCCCAAAGGAAAAACTCAATAATACTTTGCCCGACCAGGGATTTAAACCCTGAACCTCATGCTCATAAGCTGCGCTTGTAACAACAAGGCAACATCATCGTGATTATAAAACACTAGCGGACGTCACGCGGTTTCATTCGTGTAGTTTCCGTTCCCGTGGGAATACGGGGATATAAAGTAGCCTATGTCACCCGGGGATAGTGTATCTTCCCAACAGTGAAAGAAGTTTTAAAATCGGTCTAGTAGTTTTTAAGTTTATTCGTTACATACAAAAACAAATCTATCCTCTTTATTATAACACTAGCGGACGTCCCGCGGTTTCACCCGCGTACATCTCGTTCCCGTTTGAATACAGGGATAAAAAGTAGCCTATGACACTCAGCAATAATGTGGCTTTCAATTGGTGAAAGAATTTTTAAAATCGGTTCAGTAGATCCCGAGATTACCCCTTACAATTTAACAAATATACAAACACACAAACTTTACCTCTTTATAATATTAGTATAGAAATATTAGTATAGATTAAAACAATTTCAAAACTAAATCAAAAACAAATTCCGAACAATACGATTCAAAACTACGTTCAAACAAAATAAATAAATACCAACCACAACTTGGTATTAACAGTTAAATAACTAAAACATTAAGACTAACGACGTAACTTTGCCATTGTATCCAGGTAGTAAGTAATCCACGGAATAAGTTTCTAACAAGATAACAAATAACAGACTTAAGTTTTGAATCAGAGTTTATCTTTGAGCCTATTATTGTTTTCTGTTTTGGTTCTGCGCCAGATTTCAGGGAAGTAAGTATTTTAATATTAACTAGCTGTTGCCCGCAACCTTGCCTGTATCTCAAATTATTTGGGGTTGGCGCACAGTGTCTCTTTCCATACTTTTCTTTTAATCGCCATCTCATTAGACAGTCCATCCATCGCGTGAAATTATTATAAAAATATTACTTTCTTAATTGAAAGGATTTCGAAAAGTTACTTCCCTAATCTGCTGGTCCCCTCAAAAATTGGCCTAACCTCTGTCTAACCGTTTCGATGATTAGCCGGAACAAACAAACTGACGGACAACAATTGTAGTAGAAATTGAGAGATTTTCCATGTTATTTTAGTGCCATAGACTACATATTGATTTTCCTGGAATCTATGAGTGTTGAACTAAATTTTTTTATCATCAATATTTTGACGATAGTCAGTTTTCATTAATGAATTGGAATTCATACTGTAAAGGTCATTCTGTAGTTTATTCCGAAGATATAAAAAAAAACACTCTACTAACGACATTGAAAAACTGGATATCAACTTTTTTGAAGACGATAAAAAGAGATTCGAGGTTACTTCCACAGAGGCCGACAAAGCGAATATACCTATTATTACCTATTGAATTGAATTATTCTTTTCTATGTAGGATATTCCTAACATCAATACCTAATGGTTTATTTATGAAATATGGATCTATTCGGTTCATTGTTGCTGAAACGACGTTATCTAATTTTGTTGTTGTGAATGCGAAAATGTTAGTTTCGATAAAGAAATGTTTAAATTTCTAGTATCTAAATGTATATTTTTGTTAGTTAGTCATCGAATCTGTGATGTAAATAATATAAGATCTAAGTGTTGTTATGTCAAAACGGTGCTCTCAAAACGGTGAAGAAAAACATCGTGAAGAAACCATGTCTTAGGACCAAATAATTCTTACACTGTGTTATTGATAGAGACTCAGGTTGTGTTTTACATAAACATCAGATTTTTTAATCAGAAACCAGAGCATTTTTTTCAAACAAAACTTTTTTTACTGAAATAGGACATGATATACCAACGCCTTGAAAAAGTATTAGACAAGCCTATGAGCACAAACACTTTCAATATTAAACTTCTCCTGGCAACATCTAAACAAAACTTTGCTACGAAAATCATTACAAAGAATCGTTTCCTTAATAACTGATAGTCCGGTCAATTTAGACATAAAAGTAGTGGTCAAATAACAATAATTCCCACAGAGCCAAATATTGGTGGAGAGCTGGGGTATACCATTACAAACAAAGTCTTAAAAATCCCCATCGATCCTATGTGTGCTACAAGAGTTATTCGGGGTCAAAGGTCAAAATTTAAGGATTTTTGAATTTTTCTCGAAAACGGTAGGTGTTATCAAAAAAAATCTCAACCCAAAGTTGTAGATCTTAAAATTCTCTACAAAAATGCTATTCAATGTTATTTTCTAAGAGTTATATAATCTGTTGAATTGGATCGTTACACCATCCAAGTCACGAAAATATAAAAAGAAATAATATAATAATAATAATATAATATTCCACAACTATCACACAACGCCATCTAGTCCCAAGCTAAGCAGAGCTTGTGTTATGGGTACTAGACAACTGATAAACATACTTATATATTTCTAAATACATACATATTATAGATAAATTACACCCAGACACAGAACAAATGATCGTGCTCATCACACAAACATTTGTCCTGGGTGGGAATCGAACCCACGACCTCCGGCATAGCAGTGAGGGTCACTAACCACTAGACCAACAGGCCAGTCAATACACCTCTAGAACAACATCTTGTGAGTGTCTTTAGTCTTTGGTGACTAAGTAAGGGACATAAGTATCCCGTCTGAAATGCGGGTTGTTCACAAGAGATACGGGATTAAGGAACATGGGTGGTTTTTAGTCAGTAGAAGTCTGACACTCCCTTCCGCTCTGAGTGGGAGGGGTTATTTGATGAAAAAAAAGGGACATAAGTTTATGTAAACACTCATTGTAAATTTAAACAGAGGTCACATACACACCCTCCAGCCATGAAAGTGATTCTCACTGAAAAAAAAAAACAAGAACAAAGGAGGAATAAAGATAGGAATTTTACAGTCCATCCTAAAAATGAACAAATTCTCCCATTGGGAACTCTCGCAAATTGAATTCGGTCACCGAAGGTTTTTCGGCACTAGTTTTAGTTGTGTTGCGCATATATAGGTCCTAGCGCAGTGTTGCGTATTTTGAATGAAACATTTTTAGGGAAACTTCAATATACGAAATATCTTGTGATGATTTTGTAAATTCAGCTGTAGCTTTATGTATAGCAGGTATGAATATATATATATATAACTAGCTGATGCCTGCGGCTTCGCCCGCGTGGATACTGTAAAAACAATCCTTGATGCGGATTATATTTATATCATTCTAAAATTTCATCTCGATCGGTGCAGAACTTTTTGAGTTTTTGAAGCGTACCATTATGAACCTTTTTATATATGTATATATAGAAATATTTATAATATTAAAGAAAATAAACACATAAGCAAAGAACCAATTAATAGTTTTATCAGTTCAGAAAACTGCAAAAATATTATAACTGCTATGCCTAAATATTGACAATGGCATCCTCTTAAACAGCTTTATGCGGTGGTTAAACTAAAACCAAATATTATTTTTTTAAATAATTTATTAAAGAACATCTAAACATCAATAATTTTATTGTATTGCTAAGACAAGCGTCAACTTAAATCTAAGATGATTTAGGTCAACTACATAGTTTAAATCATTGTTAGTTTAGCTAGCTAATGGAATAATTATATCGATGAAAATATTGTACGAAATACACTAACAAATATTATCAAACAATTCGAGCGTGTATTTGTATTCTTTTCTTTTTCCTAGTGCATGAAGCAGTTTATAAAGAGCTCCTTATAAGTGCTGATTATGATGAGCCTGTTCATGTTTAGTGATTTTTGAGTATTAAATGAAGACATTTCAACTCTAAAGTCGGTTGTATTTTTATGAAAAGGTTTTAAGTAGCAGTGCTGATTTAATAATTATCTGCTTATTAATAATGAATATAAAACGCATTTTCATAATATTTCAATTCAAGGTAATATTTTGGATAACACACAGCAATTTCATGAATTGTTTAATAAAAAAAAACATTATTTTTTTAAATAAAATGATTAAATTGTAATGCAATTATTACATTACTCATATAGAGAGCTATTATTGTTGGTATTAAATACATTCCAAGCTTTATTTTTGAGGTATATTCTATTTGGATTGGATTATTTTTTGCTAGAATGATGACGTTTCTTAAACTCTTCCTTTCCGGTGATTGTGACCCTAAAACAGATGAACTTATGTAATGACAGAAGCATAATTTTATTATTAATTAAAAAAATGCTGTGTTTAATCAATTTTCGCTGCGTGGCTGAGGTGACAATGGTTCATCATCATCAGCCTATTAATGATCGCATAGTTGGAACACAGACGTCCTCTCTTTGAGACGGAATGGGCTATAATTTACCACGCGGGCCCAGTGCGGATTGGTAGATGTCACAAGTCTTCGAATTTTTGGTGCTAGGACATGCCGTTACTATTCTTTTGGATAAATAATATTACAGCATAATGGTTGCTGACAGGTTTCTTTTATGCAATGCCTGACTTTAAAGAATTGTTACCTACAATTAACGTGCACATATTGATTAAATATAAGCAAAATACGAACATTATGTTCACTTACTTATCGACAAAATGTTGTATAATTTCGATAATCTTCTATGAACTATTGAACTTTCGTTCAGGAGATTTTGACCAGCCTTTATGAGGAAATATGTATAAATTATGGAACACACCGTAAAATGTGTGACTAGAATATTGGCTACCGCAAGTTTTATACTCTGTGAACAGAAACCAAAATGCAGTTAAAGACAACGAAAAGAGAAATTAATTAAAATATTATTTTAAGTAATAAGAATAATATATATTTACAGATTTCAAAAACGCATTGAATAACCCATAAGACGTTGAAATGTAAATTATTGCGGACAGGCCCAAAGAATATTTATCATCTGCAAAAGAAATGCACTAAGTAATTTAGTCTTAAAAATCAATACACTATATATCCAATGAGAAAAAAGAAAAAGCTGTTACCTGAGCATTAAAGCAAATCGATAGATTCTTACTGCAAGTCAATAAGCACTTGAACTGTATAGCCCACTGTTCCACTTGTTCAACTGAAAGAAGATCATTCCACTCCGTACCATCTGCGGAGCATAATCTCAACTCGGCATCATTAAACTTCATTTGAATATTAAATATACTATTGTTCAAACATTGCAACAAATTCTTCAAAATTGTTATATAAATGTACATTATTGTATGTTCAAAAATAAGACGCTCTTGAGTTAATATATCAGAGACTATTAACATGACAACCTTTATTTCAAGCGGCTCCTTTTTTATGTAAACTTTTGAAACCAATTTAACTGTTAAAAGTAATACAGTTGAGATGGACGATAAAACTGATGTGATCATCGCGATCTTTTTAATTTTTTTTGAACATTTTATGTAAGTTGGGTCATTCTGGAAGTACTTGTGCACGGACAAGAAGTCGTCTATGAACAGTTTGTAAGAACGTGAACTTATAATGCCTCCTAGCATTATAATTGGACTAGAAAGGAAGTTCACAATATAATACGTCTTGACCATTTTGACAACTCGTTCGTTAGTATTTTCAGAAATGACGTATAAGTTATTAACTAAAATAGCTGTAAATATGAATAATTCAAGATTTATACGTATTTGGCTTAAAATTTTATTTAATTTTGGTAGTAAAACGTAATTTCTGTAAACACCTCCAACATTTTCAGCTTTTATTAAGGCATTTAAAATTTTCCTTGCCACCATTTTAGAACATGTACGGTTAGCAAACGTAATGAATTGGGTATGTGTACTCAAAATATCCAAGAGCATTGGGCTATACATAATATATTAAAAGGAGCTATTACGTTATTAGGCTAGACAATCGTTTGTGTCACAATAATAATATTAATGATATCCTGTCATATACTGCCACATCATATCTACGAGACAAGATTCGAGAATTTTCTTGAAAAATTATGAAAGACACAATTATATTATTAGTACTGTTATTAAAATTTGAAATACATCCCATATTTTTCTAATTTTATATATTTCTTTCTTATAAAGCCAGTTCTGAAATGTATTCACAGAATGAACTTACTATAGAGTAAAAACTAGAATCAACTATTATTAATAATTATTTATTGAAACATGTCTTGAACTGTAACAATCAAGATATTAACAACGTTTTGTGTACAATGCTTTTAATCACAAGTTCTTACATAGTGCATAGCTAAGAGCTCTCTTAATAGATAAATATATAACTTCATTTGGGTTTCTTATCAACCATTGATGATCGGTTAATGCGATATTCTATTTCCTATTTGCTATCCTAGAACTGCTTCCCACCCCGTCCATTTTTAGACTTGAGAAAAATAGTTCTGTTTCCCCAAGACGTATTTTCCGGAGCTGTCGTAGAACTGTATAATATAGAAGCCACCACATTTTTTAAAATTTCACGTTACTTCACATAAAGCACTTATTCTCTAAATTTCAATTGTGTCAACGGACATAACGAATCTATAAGTTTTCGTTTTATCCCATTTGGCTACGGAACCCTCAGAAAACATGTACTAGTCAATTAAATAAAATGATTGAATTGCAGTGCAATTATTATGTAAGCAATATAGAGTGATAGTATGACAGGAATTAAATACATTCCTAGCTTTATTTTAGATGTTAAAACAATTTGTATAGTATTATTTTTAACCATTACATTTAGGCTCTTGATGGTCTTGATTGTCGGCGATTGTGAATCTAAAACAAAAACACGAGGTTAACAAAAAATGTTACATAAAACAAAATGGTGTCAAAAAGTGATGAAATATTTTTAAGCCGTTGGTCCCGGCCAGTCCCGGCTGTCATTTATAGATGTTTAACTGTCATTATAGCTAGTCAGTGGCCCAAAAGTCTGACAAACAGTCTTACTAAAGAGTATCTTACTACCCTTTTTTTTTTTTTTTGGTTGGTGGAAAATCATCGAATGACCCCCCTCGCTCTTGGGCAGAGCGAAGGGGAGTGTCAGACTTCTTCTGACTAAAAACCGAACCCATGTTCCTTCTTTGCCCTTGCGCCGAGACCACGTAATCTAGTACAAAAATCCGCGGCCCCGACGGGGTATCTACCCTGTAATTACTATTTGTGGAGATCAGATAGGCAGTTACTCCATGTAAAATACTGGTATTCAGCTGTATCGGCGAGACAGGAAGCCTACCCAACCTAGCTGGGAAAAAGTTAAGCAGATGACAACAAAAAAAGTAAATTTGTAAGTTTTGATGCAGGGGGGATAGTCTTCCAGGACTTCTGATCCGATTCCAAAAATACTTTTAATAATGTGCTGCATTATCCCTGGGTGTCATAGGCATATAATATTGATTCTGTTTGCGTTAAATTAAATCACGTTACCGGGGAAGGTGCTAAATTTTATCACTTTTATTTCTATGCAAGTCACTAATTGTACATTCAATTAGGTGATTAGAAACATATTAATTTTACTTACTTATCGACAAAGTGTTGTATAATTTTGATAATCCTCTATTTACTTTTGAACTTTCATTGATGAGATTTTGACCAGCAGCCATAACGAAGTATGTATAAAGTATTGAATATATCGTAAAATGAATAAGGAGCATTATGCTATAGAGTAGTCGAGAATCCTGTAAATATAAACGTAAATGTAGAGTTACAGGCAATATAGATAGATACGGTATACAATGTATAAAATAATTAACAAACCCTTCTCGAAGCCTGCAAAGTAAGCCTAGTATTCTTATATCAAACTAAGTACCCCTACGCCAAAATTATTGCTGGGTAACGATTTTTTTGTACAAATCACATTTTACGGTAAAACTCTTAAAACATTGTGCTAGTGAATGCTTTGAATAGTAAACGGATAATGGATGTAATTGTAAAGAAACCTACCTACCTGATAAACTTAAATTAAAAAATAGCTGTGAAAATTTTAGAACTTTGACTCGGGATACCTCCTCCGTAACTTGAGAGTTTCTCGGGTATGGTTTAGAACAAAAAAAATATCGCAGTGACGGGAAGAACAAGGTGCCTTTCGACTTCGTTAATAAAAACATAGTGAAGTAATATTTACATTATTTACAAAAGCATTGAACAGCCCAGATGACGCTGATATGTAAATAGCCGAAGACAGGACCAACGAGTATAATATCTGCAAGAAACATCACAGCTATGTAAATAATTATCGCATGTAAATATCAAAAAAACCAGTTTATATTGCGACATATAACATACTTTTTTTTTTGGTTTTGTATAACGAAGGAATTTACCTGAACATAAAAACAAACTGATAGATTTCTGCTGCAAACCAATAAGCATTTATACTGTGTAGCCCATTGTTCCACTTGATCAACTGTGAGACTATCATTCCACTCCCTGCTTTCAAAGCATATCCTCTTTTCCAAGTCATTATATTTTACTTGAACATCAAATATATTATTGTTCAAACATGTCAGCAAGTTTTTAACCATTGTAATGTAAGTATACATCACCACATGTTCAGAAATTAGCCTTTCTTCTTGTATTAAATGTGATATTATTAAAACCAAAATTTTCATTTTGAGCTCCTCATTTCTTATGAAAACTTTTAATATCAATTTTGTTGTAAGCATTAATAATATTGAAACGATAGTCACTGTTGTGGTGATCACAAAATTTCTTTTCAACTTTTTTGAACATTTAATGTATATCGGTTCGTTCCGGTAAAAATCGTGCACTGACATGAAGTTGTCTATAAACAGTACGTAAAAACGCGAGTTTAGAATGCCACTTAATAAAATTACTGAACAACTTAGGTTTTCTATCATATCAAGTATTTCGACCATTTTGAAAAATCGTTTTAATACATATTCGGAAATAACGTGTATAGTATTGACGAAAATTGCTGCAAATATCACAATTTCAAAAATAATACGTATTATGCATAAATATTTAAGGTATTTTGATAGTAATAGATAATTTCTGAAAATACCTCGTATATTTTCAGCTATTATTAAAGTTTTTATCATTTTTCTTGCCACCATCTCGAACGTTAATGTATGTGTGTAGACACAGAGGACACTTTGCGTTTAGTAATTAATTGGGTACTACAGTAACATTTTATGATTAATAACTATTAATCATACAATAATAAAATTATAGTAGAAAGAACTATTAGGTACTTTACAAGATCACAAGTGACGCATTATTGATACAATCATCAAAACTGTCAACATAATAAATGTAATGTTCAAATTCAGTATTTTTTTTTAAATATTCGATTCTGTTGCTGTAACTTTTCAAACTGTATTAAATATTACATGCAAAACACTAGGATAATTTATATTACTTATGGTCAACTCACAATGATTCACAACATGATAAAACTATAGATACGGACGAAAAAAAAAAACAATGAAAAAAAACTAATCACATATTTTTTTGTAACAAACCCTTATTATGATATTTATTAATATAATAATATATGCGTAGTACACAAATTATTATACCTATCTTCATTGTGCCATGATTTTCAACACAAAATCTTGCTCATCACACTAAACATCTAATCAAGAGCTCTTAATGCTTTCTAACACTCAAATAAATAAACAGCTCTTCTTTGAAATCTCTAATATTTCTAACAAAATTTATGTCGTACTTTTCTGTGTGCGTTTATTTAATTTTATAAGCTAGATTTATAGTTTGACTTTTATACAGCCAATCTTTTAGGTGACACAGAAAATATCTACAAGAAGTACTAAGACATGAACAAAGATACTTATAATATAATTTCAAAAACGACATCACTACACTCCATATTATAAAACAAAGTCCTCCGCCACGTGTCTGTCTGTCTGCCTGTTTGCGATAAACTCAAAAACTATATTTTCATGCTGTTTTCTCCAATGGGTAGAGTAGTTCTCGAGGAAGGTTTTAGCATATAATTAACCGACATCCACGCGGGCGCAGCAGCGGACATCAGCTAGTTTTAAATAAAATTATTGCATTGTAAGGCAGTTAATATGGAAGCAATATAGAAACTTAGTATTACGGGTATTAAGTTCATTCCTACCTTTATGTTAAAAGTACAATTTAATTTGTATAGGATTCTTTTTAACCAAAATATTTAGATTTCTTACGGTCTTTATTTCCGGCGACTGTGGATCTACAACAAAATCACAAATATAGTAGATAATAAAATAATAGTTGCACAACGGTCGGTTTTACCGGAAAAAAGGAAAGATCGATAAAACTAAACACAAAAACTTTTTTACAAAACTAATCTTTTACAAAGATTAGCTTTGTGAAGAAGTTAGTTTTGCTGTAATATTATGCACTATGGGCATTGTTTAAAATTATTATCACTGTAAGGCCTCAGACTCGAATTTTGCGGGCAGCGGGGCGGCGGGCGGCGGCGGCGCGGCGCGGGAACGGCAGGATCTTATGCGTACAATCAAATCGACCGGTTCTCGAAAACAGCGGCGCGGGGGCGGGCAACGAAGCCGCGCCGCCGCCGCCGCCGCGCGCCGCCCCGCTGCCCGCAAAATTCGAGGCTGAGGCCTAATGAGAAAAAGAGTTCACTTACTTATTGATAATGTGTTGTATAGTTTCGATAGGCTTTTATTTACTCTCGAACTTTTATTGATTAAATTTTGCCCTGCAGCCATGAGGAAATATGTATAAAATATTGAGGATACCATGAAATGCAAAATGAGAGTAAGATTGATGAGTACTCGAGTATCCTGTAAACATACACAAAACAATTACTGCCAAGTAATATACAATATGTTAGTTTAAACGAGGGACATAATGAAACTTACATGATACTAATAAAAATATGAACAAAAAAAACACTGATAAGTATAATAAAATAAAAGACAGACCAATACCAAATATTTCCCAAAAATTTCGCAACCCTTGCGTTTATCGCAGAACATGATTGTGCGCGAGTCAACGACTTTTTTTAGGTGTAATCCATTTTCCCTTCGTGTTTTAAAACTGGCGTAGGACAATGGTGAAAAAGAAATGTCTAATAAAGTGAAATCTGCAGAAGGTGTGGGCCATGGTACAATTACGTCACAATTTTCGTCACAGTTTTTTTTACATATTTAGGACGACAATTGAATACTAAATAGGTACCTTCCGTCAATAAGTCCCTCATTTAACGTAACATACTGTAAATACGGAAGAAATAAAACATAACTTTGTATTTACGTTTTGTATAAACGTATCGAACACTCCATACGTCGCTATAATATAAATAACTGGTTCCAGGATCAATGAATATAACATCTGTAACAAAATGCACAAAGCTACCTTCAACGTTCTATAATATCTATACGGATAATAATCACGGGCTGCGGATTGTTGGAAAGAGATACCGCGGGCCCCGCATCACAAAGGGCTAAGAAGCAACATGCATGGGTGGTTTTTAGTCAGTAGAAGTTTGACACTCCGCCCAGTGCGGGAGGAGTCATTTAATGATTACCCAACCACCAAAAAAAAGGGTTATAATCACCAAAATTTATTTATCATCATCTTCATCAGCCTATTGTAATCCACTGCTGGTTAAAGACCTCTTTAATTTTACGCCACTCAACTCGATTTTCGGCAACTCTCATCCAGTTGTTACCAGCCACTCTGCGAAGATCATCGCTCCATCGAGCCTGCGGGCGTCCCACCTTACGCTTGCCGATTCGCGGTCTCCACTCAAGAATACGTCTACTCCAACGGTCATCGGTTCTGCGACTAATATGGCCGGCAAATAATGGTAATAATGGTAATTTATTTATAGATTTATTAAAATATTTTTTCTAAGTTCGGTTTTTAAGGGGTGTTGTCACGTTTACATAATATAATATTTTACCTGAGCATTAAATGAAGCTGATACATTTTTACTGCAATTCAATAAGCATAAATAGTGTGCAGCCCACTGTTCAACTTGTTCAAACGTCAGAAGATCATTCAACTCGTTGTTATCTGAGCATAATCTCTTTTCGGAATAACTGTACATAACTTGAATATCCAATATACTATTGTTCAGACAATTCAGCAAGTTATTCATCATTGTAATGTAAGTGTACATAACCGTATGTTCAACAATAATCCGTTCTTCTATTATTACATTTGCCAATAAAAACACAAAGGTCTCCATGTCGAGCTCCTCATGTTGTATGAACACCTTTGAAAGCAATTTTATTATAAATGCTAATACATTTGAAACAGAAACCACTGTTGTGATGATCACAAAAATATTGAGCAACTTATTTGTACTTTTGATGTATGTAGGTTCATTTTGGAAGTAATGGTGTACGGAGTTGAAGTTGTCTACGAACAGTTTGTAAGAACGTGAGGTTAGAATTCCGTTTATTATATTAACTGGACTACCAAGAAAAACCGTTCCTTCATATAATATATTTGTACCATTCTGAATACTCGTTTATTTGTTAGTTGAAAAACAATTTCAATTTCGAATATAATGCGCATTGCACTTAATATTTTTAAATATGTTGGTAGGAACACATAGTTTCTGTAAACGCCTCTAAAATTTTCAGCTTTTATTAGCGTTTTTATAATGTTTCTAGCCACCATTTGGAAGCTGGTTAGCAACCGTTAGGTTAGTAATACATTGAGTATTTAGTATGAATGATTACATCAAGACGAGCTTTTACATTTTTAGATATAATCGATTCGTTAACAATCTAATCAGATAGACCTGTCAAATAGTTTTGAGTATTTATGTTTTAATTTAAAAACATTGTGTTGTAATGTCTCTCATTTTGGAAATATAAAATGAGACAAAACGTTATGCCTATATTGATTTTAGCTGAAAGCGAATATACAAGGTGTACGTACCCTTCACAAAGCCGTCAACCATTATGTACATCAATCTAAGACAGGGAGAATAATTGCCTTCTTCTTCTTCTTATCATGTAGGCAGTAAAGTCTAACGACCCTACACACCCTAGTGTCAGAGTTTCTAAACCGCCGACATTGTTTGACGACCGCCATTTTAGCGGCCGGGACCACCGGCTTATACGTGCCTTCTTCTTCTTCTTCATCTTTTTAATACAAGCCTGCAATGTCCTAACTAAACTTGAAACCACTTTACAAAGTATGCTTCCCGTGGGAATCGAACCCACGACCACCGGGTCACAAGGCAAACGCCTAAACCACTCGACCACGGAGGCAGTTCAATAATTGCCTTTAGGCTTCGTTAAGGGTACTTTCACACCCTTAAGTTTTCACTCTGCAGGGTAAATCGAAACTAAAATGTATGTGAAAATGTATGTACTACATATTTTAGAAGAATTTATTTTATAATGAAATAAAATTTAATTCAATGTGAATCTTAATTGTGTGTCACCTAAACATCAGTTACATTTTACTTTATTAATAAAAAACAAAACCAACTTCATCAAATAATCATTTAATCAAAAACAATAATAAATACAATACCGGTTATTTATTACCTATCATTTTACCATACCTTTTTTTTTGGTGGGTGGAAAATCATCGAATAACCCCCCCCCCCCTCCCGCTCTTGGGCAGAGCGAAGGGGAGTGTCAGACTTCTACTGACTAAAAACCAAACCCATGTTCCTTCTTCGCCCTTGTGCCGAGGCCGCGTTATGCCTTACGATAATCCGCAGCCCATACCTTATGCGCACTAACGCTTAATTAGGAGCTCGCTCCTATTTGATATCTCCAATATTATAACACACTAGCTGACCCGCGCAACTTTGTCTGCGTCACATAAATATAGCTATAACCTTTCTCGATATATCGACTATCCGACATTAATTAAGCTAAATCGTAACAAACAAAAAATCTTATCTTTCCTCTTTATTACAATAGTTTAGATGGTTTAGATTAGCTTAGATTATATTAAAGTGTGAATTACTATAAAATCTATCTCTTACTATTAAATATACTATATCACTCTGTACTTGTAAACATTATGATGCAGTGAATATTTTGAATTTGAATTTCGCGGAGGCCAGCCAGAATCCCCCGTACCTACATTGCGACGCAACCCGCGTAATTATTTTTCCGTGCGGGTATTTTTACATTGCGATATCTTCTAAGATATTTGTTTATACTGTATAGAGTAAAGAGCACAAATATTCTTTATTAAATTTCCGTTCTAACGAACACATTTATTTAGATATAGATTAATACTATATGGGTTAAATAAGCTTCGCAAAAAATAATTCTTTTTAACCTAACATTTTAATAATAAAAAATGGTTACAGTGAGTCAATCTTAAAAGATAGACAGATGCTGTCGCGGACTTTTTTTTAGAACTTTTAAAGACGAATATTTACTTCATACATGATATTCTCGTAACTTAAACCGTTTTCGCAGCGCACGCAACGGAAGCTCTCAGAAAGGAATTTTCTTTTCCCGTTTTTGCAACATTTCTCATTTATGCTCCGCTCCTATTGGTAGTAGCGTGATGTTATATAGCCTATAACCTTCCTCGATAAATGAACTATCCAACACAAAAAGAATTTTTCAAATCCAACCAGTAGTTCCAGAGTTTATCGCGTTCAAACAAACAAACAAACAAACTCTTCAGCTTTATAATATTAGTATAAATAATAAAACACTTGCTTTTTTGGATATCTCAGAAGAAAAATAGTGTTAATTATTATAGAAGTTTTCTAACATCAAATATTAACTTAATCATATATACGAATCGCACGTTAATTGCCCGTGGTCCACCCGCCTATTCCACCTGGGTCACCACGGGCAATTATTTTTGCCCGTGGTCCACCTGGGTGTACAGTCAGCATCAGAAGTAGCTGAACATTTCGGAATTTTAATTCTTTTATGTACAGGACTCTGGCTATTATTTTTAATGTTTCAGAAGGTTATTCGTTAAAATAGTCCTTATACTCCAATAACATTTAGTAACCAGTAATATCTAACAAGTTTTTATTAAAAAAACAGCTTCGAAACTTTGAGTAATGTTAATATACTTCTGATGCTGACTGTACCATGGGAAATTATTTTTGCCCGTGGTTCACCACATAAATAAAATAAATAAATATATATACCACCTTGAACCTATGCTTGCCTAGTACTTTGGCTGGGTTATATTCCAACAAGATAATTTCAGTTAGCTTGGAGCCCAAAATCCAGGTCCGCCGGGAAACTCTTGGAACACCAAGAAACCTTGCGGATGCCCTGAGAAGACTAGGATGTCTGATCTGCTTCTGCAGGGAGGTGGGCTGGTTGGACGTACAATGGTCCACTTTAAGGTTTAAGTGCCGAATACAAATCTCTAGATATCTCCAAAGAGCATAGAACTCCGCAAATATGGTACAACACATCCAAATTGAATTTAAATACATTCTGTTTATATTTGTGCCCATGTTATTAATATTATTTTTTTTTTTTTTTAGATTAGACATCAATTTATTATTACTATTATTCTTTCGTTATACTACGATAAAAATATATGGACATTCAGGTGGACCACGGGCAAAAATAATTGCCCGTAGTACACCCAGGTGGACTAGGCGGGTGGACCACGGGCAATAAACGGAATCGCAGTTACAATAAGTTTGTACTAAAATATTGCTGACACTATTCATCATATTATCGTTAGTTTGATATTTTAAACACACAAACACACACATAGCAGTTACTTCTCTAAACAGAATGGCACAAAAACCCATTTAATTTGTAAAATAATAGGTATAATTCTTTATATAAAATGGTTAAACTGCAACGAAGTTATTATGTAAGTTACATAGAGAGTTAGTATTACAGGTACTAAGTACATCCCCAGTTTTAATTTAGATGTAAAATCAATTTGTATGGGATTCTTTTTAACCCACAGATTTAGATTTCTTATAGTCTTCATTTCCGGCGATTTCGGAACTAAAACAAAAACACGAAGAATAATAAAAATATCAGACAAACCTTATTTTTCGGAGTTCAGGAAAATTTTATGTTTTGGCATGTCAAACGTTTTTATTTAAATTTTAGATTTGGATAGAATTTCCATTAAGACCCGTCGCTTAGGAAATTCATATTTTTTTTGTAGATAGTACTCATTAATAGAGGGCTTTTTGCAAATTGCCAAGTTCCAGATATTCACGGTTTACGAGATATAATTGTTTAAAGTTCCATTAAAATTGGTCAATAACACGCCATTTGTAAATTTTGAGGTTGGATAAATTGACATGGTAGACGTCAAAGTTGGAATTTCTTTTATCGTCATCACAGATATTGTTTTAATAATAGCTGCTGTAACGAAGAACACGCGATACATAAAAATGCGGTTCACTTACTTATCGACAAGGTGCTGTATAATTTCGATAGTCTTCTATTTGCTCTCGCACTTTCATTTATGAGACCTTGTCCAGCAACCAGTAGGAAATAAGTATACAATATTGAATATACCATGAAATGTAAAGTTAGCAGGATGCTAACGAGTAGTCGAAAATCCTGTTAACAGAAATAAAACTGAAGTTGCGGGCAATATACATAGAAATGAAATAAATGAAAGCGTTATAAAGTATTTACGTTATCAGCAAACACGTTGAAAAGTCCAAATGAGGCTGTCATATAAATAACTGAAGACAAGACCAATGAATATAGTATCTGTAACGAAATGTGTAAAGTTACCGTTAGGACTAATAATAATAATATTATTTTAATATTCGTCCTATAGGTTCATTTTTTTAGGTTGCAAAAGGATGTTGTGGGATATTGAATAATTTACCTGAACTTTAAAGCAGACCGATAGATTTCTGCTGCAATTTAGTAAGTATCTGAATTGTGTAGCCCACTGTTCAACATGTTCAACCGTAAGAAGCTCGTTGCACTCGCTGCTATCAGAGGATAACCTCTTTTCGATATCATTGTACCTTTCTTGAATACTAAATATACAATTGTTTAAACACTTCAGCAAGTTTTTGACCATTGTAATGTAAGTGTACATTACTGTATGTTCAAAAATAAGGCGTTCTTCTAATAAAATGTGTAATACTATGTACATTGTGGCTCTCACTGTAAGCTCCTCATTCCGTATGACAACCTTAGTTAGCAATTTTATTATAAATGCTAATATAATTGAAACAGAACACATCACTGTAGTGATCACAAAAAATCGTTTCAACTTTTTTGAATATTTTATGTAAGTCAGTTCGTTCTGAAAGTATTGGTGCACAGTCATGAAGTTGTCTAAGAATAGTTTGTAAGAAGGCGAGTTAAGAATACCACTTATAAGAATAACGGGACTACCAAAGAATATTGTTATCTGAAATATTTGTATCATTTGGAAAACTCCATCATTTGCAACATTATGAACAAAATTTAAATTACTATTTAAAATGGTAGTATATACTACAATATCAAATATAATATGTATTGCACTCAGAATTTTTCGAAATTTCGATAGAAACACATAATTTCTGTAAACACCTCTGAAATTCTCAGCTTTTATCAACATTTTTATAACTGTTCTTGCCTCCATTTTTGAGCTTGTACGCTTATCGAACGGTCTAGAATTCGAATGAATTAAACACATTTATGTTAAAAGGAGTCATTAATGATCAAGGTTTAGTTGACAGCTTAATGATAAGCTGTCTTATATTTTAATGGTTACGTGTGCTACCATGCAAACCAATTCAAAACTGGAACAGTTTCTTTAACAGTTGTGTTGTATTGAAAATAATAAATTATCAGTCTTCCCATTACAGTGTTTTTTTTAAACTAAAACTTAAACTTACTTATACGTACTTACACTTTTAGCTAAAACTTTTTTGCAAAAAAAACTGACTTCAAGCAAAAGCAGGAAAATCTACTTGAAGTCGGTTTTTTTGCAAAAAAGTTTTTGTTAAAATATATTTACAAATTGATTTTACTTTAGTAATACAAAACAAAACCAACTTTATTAAATAATCATTTAATCAAAAACAATAATAAATACAATAATTATTTCCTATTATTCTACCATACGTCATGCGACAGGTGTTAGTGTAATTAAAAGCTCCAAGGTTCATGTTAATAAACAGCTCTTCTTTGATATCTCCAATATTATAACAAAATAAAACACGTGCTTTTTTTGTTATCACAGAAGAAAAATAGTGTTAATTACACAAGTTTTCTAATGAAACTTAAACAATTATTCAATCAAATATTACTTACTTATTACTTATACATGTCACCAATTCCCAGTTACAGTAAGTTCGTATTAAAAAAAGCCTATTAGAATTGCTGACATTATTCTTTTCAACACACTTGCTCATAAAGTGGCTATAATTTCACCGCAATTAGACACATAATGACACCTATAATCAAACTGTGACTTTTTCATTGCTATTATTCACTAGTGAGTTATAGGTTTTTTTTTTAAATTTTATTGGTAAGTAGTGTTGCTACGTTCATAAAAAAGTTTCGATACAAAAAAGATCGTGTTCAATAGTAAAAATAAATTAATGTACTTAGTGCTTGCTCATTTCATGCAAATTTGAATTTAAATAGATAATTTCAACTTGTACGTTTTTATTAAATGAAACTTACTTACTCAAATAATATAACTTTTATTTTCTCTTAAAAATCAGAACTCGTTTTAACTGTTGAAGATGACTTTTTAGTATTATTTTCTTCACAAGTGTGTTGAAAAACGTCGTATGATACACGTGTGTATTGATGATTACACACTTGCACCATAATGTACTATAATATTAGTTTTTAGTTAGTTTGATATTTTAAACACACAAACACACATAGCAGTTACTTCAGTAAACAGAACAGCGTAAAAACCATATTTTAATTTATAAAATAATATTTATAATTCTTTATATAAAATGGTTAAACTGCAACGAAATTATTATGTAGGTTATATAGAGAGTTAGTATTACAGGTACTAAGTACATTCCCAGTTTTAATTTAGATGTAAAATCAATTTGTATGGGATTCTTTTTAACCCAAAGATTTAGATTTCTTATAGTCTTCATTTCCGCCGATTTTGGAGCTTAAACAAAAACACGAAGAATAATAAAAACATCAGACAAGACTTATTTTTTGAAAATTCTATAGTTCGACATGTCAGACGTTTTATATAAATTTTATATTTCTTTTCTAAAATTTTATCGTCATCACAGATATTGTTTTAATGATAGCTGCTGTAACGAAGAACACGCGATAGATAAAAATGCGGTTCACTTACATATCGACAAAGTGCTGTATAATTTTGATAGTCTTCTATTTGCTGTCAAACTTTCATTTATAAGATCTTGTCCAGCAACCAGTAAGAAATAAGTATACAATATTGAATATACCATGAAATGTAAAGTTAGCATCATGCTAACGAGTATTCGAAAATCCTGTTAACAGAAACAAAGATAACTGAAGCAGCAAGCAATATACATAGAAATTAAATAAATGAATGTTATTAAGTACGGTATTTACGTTATCTAGAAACGTGTTGAACAGTCCGAATGACGCTGTCATATAAAGAACTAAAGACAGGACCAATGAATATAGTATCTGTAACAAAATGTGTTACCGTTAGAAATATTGATTACATTTTATTAGCCTTACAAACACCGAAGTTTAAATATATTTTACTTTAATATTCAGTTGATTTTATTAGGTTGCAAAAGGATTTTGTTGGATATTTAATAATTTACCTGAACTTTAAAGCAAACCGATAGATTTCTGCTGCAATTTAGTAAGTATCTGAATTGTGTAGCCCACTGCTCAACATGTTCAACCGTAAGAAGCTCGTTGCACTCACTGCTATCAGAGGATAACCTCTTTTCAATATCATTGTACCTTTCTTGAATACTAAATATACAGTTGTTTAAACACTTCAGCAAGTTTTTAACCATTGTAATGTAAGTGTACATTACTGTATGTTCAAAAATAAGGCGTTCTTCAAATAAAATGTGTAATAATGCGAACATTGTGGTTTTCGCTGTAAGCTCCTCATTCCGTATGATGACCTTAGTAAGCAATTTTAATATAAATGCTAATATAATTGAAACAGAACACATCACTGTAGTGATCATAAAAAATCGTTTCAACTTTTTTGAATATTTTATGTAAGTCGGTGCGTTCTGAAAGTATTTGTGCACAGACATGAAGTTGTCTAAGAACAGTTTGTAAGAAGGCGAGTTAAGAATACCACTTATAAGAATAACGGGACTACCAAAGATTATCATTATCTGAAATATTTGTATCATTTGGAAAATTCGATCATTTGCTACATGAAAAACAGAATGCTGAATTTTTAAAATTGCTGTATATACTACAATATCAAATATAATATGTATTGCACTCAGAATTTTCCGATATTTCGATAGAAACACATAATTTCTGTAAACACCTCTGAAATTCTCAGCTTTTATCAACATTTTTATATCTGTTCTTGCCTCCATTTTTGAGCTTGTACGCTTATCGAACGGTCTAGTTTTCGAATGAATTCAACACCTATAATAATATAATTATGTTAATAGAAGTCATTAATTACCGAGTTTCAGTCGACAGCTTAGTGATAAGCTGTCTAATGTTTTTATGGTAACGCTTGCTACCATGCAAACAAAAAAAACTGGAACAGTTTGTTTAACAATTGTCTTGTAATCATAAGAAACCATTTTTTGCGTCGAAATAAGCGCAATTTAAATAAAAAAATACATTTTATTGTTTTATTTTTTCGTACAATACAGTAAATTACAATGTTTATTAACTTCTTATATCTAAGTCTTCCTATTACGGTGATAAGTAAAAACGTTCAATATGAGACTAATGGAGGGATTAAAATAAACCCCTTTAAACAATTACTTAATTAAAAAAGATAATTTTATCTGATGTTAACAGAACACAGGTGTCTCAAAATTAAACATTAGGTACATAAATTATTGTTTTTATACAAAGTTTTGGTAGTTGTGGAACCATTTCCTATTTTAGCGTTTGTGATCGATATGTCCCAAATGGATTCAAATAATTGAATATTTAAAAGAAGCCCTAAGCGCGTGAGAATAAGTCGTATTACTCCGTTCGAAGTAAATTCTAAAGAGCTTCGTTTCTTTATTACCGAGCTTTTTCCAAATCTATTGGTACATTTTACATTTATATATACATATTAATAAAAACAAAACCTTTTTTTGTCTACGTATATTGACGAACGCCAAACTGGCATTGAAACAAAAACATTATAACATGCTTCAGTATGTAGAAAAAAAAATCATGTTTGCACTTATTTTGAATTAAATACTTCTTGTTTTTAAATATCTCTAAGTATTTTAGTGTAAAACACAGCAACGAAATATATTTGACTATCATATTTGACAAATAATTATATTAAATGTTTATATTTTATATATTTTACATGCCATAAAATAAAATGTACATATAAAGATAATAAGCCTGTAGAGTTATTGTTACAAAAGTATTAATAATTTAAAAAAAAATTGTATCTATAAATTAGTTTTATCAAAAGTTTTTCCTCAATTCACAAAAGAGAAGAAAAACGAAAGAAATTAAGAACTCATACTGTGGATTGAGGCCGTGTTAATAAACAGCACTTATGTGCGAGTCATGTATCGTACGTGGCACCTTGCACAAACTATAGTGTAAAGCGAGAGTACACACTCAGCGTTCATAGTCAGCTGTACTCATTCACGCATTATTCAAATAGCAGTAGTTACGTGGTAGTTAAATATAAGCAATAAACAGTCTTCTTTGGCTATTCGTGACATTTCATTCAAGCTAACAATCAAGGTGTGCATTCAGCAGAGCGTATATCTTTATGGTCCTTCGAGCAGGATAAACAAAAAAACTCCGGTTATACATATATACATTTATGAAGACATAAATGTGTAAAAGATTAAGTATATAATTTTTGAAAATATGTTTCAATAAAAAATCTTGTCGCCTATAAAACCATAGTTTGTATATTATTATAATTTATCAGTACACACAAAACTGCATAAACGTCATTTCAAATAAAATTGTTAAATTGCATTGCAATTATTATGTAAGAGATATAGAGAGACAGAATTAGAGGTATTAGGTACATTCCCAGCTTAATTTTATGAGTATAACATATTTGAATAGGATTCTTTTTGACCAGGAAAATTAATTTTCTTATTTTCTTCGTTTCTGGTACTTGTAGATCTAAAAAAATATTAAAAATAAGTAAATTAATAGATCCTACTGTAAATCGTGAATTTTTACCAACAAAACAGAATAAAAAATGTTTCCCAGCAAAATTATTGCGTAAAGTTACTTAGCTAAATGTACAGAATGCTTGGTATGACTACTTCGTTAAAGGTCCGTTCATATCCCGTATAAGACCATACTACTGCAGCGGCTTCGCCCGCTAGAACTCAAAAACTATCCCACGGGGTGATTAAATCGGGATAAAAACTGTCCTATGTGTTAATCCAGGACTATCTGTGTACCAAATTTTATCTAAATCCGTTCAGTAGTTTCTGCGTGAAAGAGTAACAAACAAACAACCATCCATTCATTCATACATACTCACAAACTTTCACGTTTATAATATTAGTAGGATTGTATTTCGTTTTGCGAGACTATTTTGACCTACCGGCCTGAATAAGGGGATAGTTACGTTGATTAAAAAATCCTAAATGTATGCAGATATTTCAGAGTTTCGTGCAGAAAAAAAATTATGGGTGTTTCACTAATATTTTTGACTAGCTTTTGCCAGCGGCTTCGCCCGCGTGAAAAATGCGATTTTCCATACAAACTTTCATCCCCTATTTAACTCCCTTAGGGGTTGAATTTCGAAAAACCCTTCCTTATTCCTTGTCTACATTATAAAGGGAACCTCTGTGCAAAATTTCAGCTTTCTAGGTCCAAGGGTTTGGGCTGGGCGTTGATGAGTCAGTCAGTCAGTCATCAGTCAGTCAGTCAGGTCTTCTCTCTTTATTTATATATATATAAGATATTAGCAATTAGTTATCAAAGAGTTTTGCTTATAATACGGAAGTAAAAGCGTAGTAACCGACGCTTATTCATTAGCTTACCTGATAAAAGGCTGTATAACTTCGACAGACTTCTATTCAACATTGAAAATTCATTGACGAGATTTTGACCAGCAATCATTAGAAAATATGTATACATAATGGAATGTACCATTAGGTGCAAAATGAGCAAAATGCTTATAGCATGTTGTGGATCCTGTGAACATAAACCAAACTAGAATTAGAAACTGTAGTTACCGTGACGTCTCAAACGAGTACCTACCCGTTTAATATTAACTCCAGTTTTGTAAAGAGACGAAGTCATAGAGGGCGTCTAGCGCTATCTCTTTCCCTCTATGGTATGAGATATAAAAATCCTCTTTTAAGGCATTATGATAGACTACCTGTACTTAAACATAATCAGCAAAATGCGGGTGTTTTAATGGATACATCTCTGTTTAACCCTTGGGGGATTACGAGCGTGATTTTGTGTTATGTTATGTGTTTTAGTTAATATTTACATTCTTTAAAAACGACATGAATATTCCATACGACGATGCAATATAAATTGCTGAAGCCAGGATCAATGAATATAACATCTGCAAGCAAAAGCATGGAATATTGGTATTCAGGAAAAATAATCATTTACATCAAATTAGACCTAACGCTAAAACGTATGTAGAATTTACCTGAGCCTTAAAACAAACCGATAGATTTGTGCTGCAACTCAATAAGGCTTTGAACTGTGTAGCCCACTGTTCTACTTGATAAACTGTGAGACTATCATTCCACTCCCTGCTATCAGAGCTCTTTTCAATATCATATTTAAATTGAACATCAAGTACACTATTGTTCAAACAACTCAGCAAGTTCTTAACCATTGTAATGTAAGTGTACATCACCGTATGTTCAAAAATAAGGCGTTCTTGTAGTAACAAATGTGAAAATATTAAAATCAAAGAGTTGAGTCTGACTTGATCATGTTTTACCAAATACTTTGTGAGTAATTTTGCAAAAAGAAGTAATGCTAGAGAAAAATAAGTCGCTATTGACGTGAGCGTAAAGATCATTTTCAACTTTTTGGAACATTTGATGTAAATTGGTTCGGTCTGAAAGTAATGATGCACGGATATGAAGTTCTCTACGAACAGTTTGAAAGAACGAGAACTTAGAATACCACTTATTATAATAATTGGACCACCTAAGAATTTCAGAAATTCGAATATTTGTATCATTTTGGAAATTCGATCGTTTGTGTGCTGAGAAATAGAACTTAAATTGTTCATAAAAATGGCTGTATGAAGCACTATTTCAAAGAGAATACGTATTTTACTTCGAATTTTAGCCGATTTTGATTGGAAAACGTAATTTCTGTAAACACCTCTTATATTCTCTGATTTTATTAACATATCTACTATTTTCCTTGCCACCATCTTGAATTTAAGATGTTTACTACGCAACCGTTCAAGTATAATGACGTAAATGAATTGGGAATGTAGTTGATTACATTAAAAGGTACTATTATGTTAACAGGTTGTTGTATTATTATTCTTGTTTTAAGTATTTAACTATAATTACTGCATCTACAGGCTGATTCACAATTTGAGTGTTGTTTAAACTATCCATTGCTGAATCTTAGTCACACCAGATTATCACAACAAAATGGATTTGTTTTCTCGTTCGTCACACCACTTATTTTTTCACATACAACTATTACTGTCCTAGTTATACTACTTAGTGAAATTAAAAACCTTATATTTTATGAATACAAATTAATATTTAATACTGTTAAAAAATATAATTATATTTACGAAAATTTTCTATGCGTTCAGTATGATGAACGGAGTAAGTAGTAACCATTTTCGCGTCGGTGTTGCTTCCACCCTGTATAGTTACAAAATGTTTATTTATTTGTTACAGTTCGAGAATAGTGTGTGTAAATTAATAAATACAATTAAATCTATATTATATATAAAAGGCTAGAAACTTGAAATTTCGTATTCCTCTTATGACCGACGTAGGCATCCACTAAGGAAGGAGTTTTCAAAATTCAACCCCCAAGAGGGTGAGAAGAGGGGCAAAGTTTGTATGGAAAATCGTCATTTTTGATATTTCCGATCTCCATGCGGGCGAAGTCGCGGGCAGAAGCTAGTTAAACATAAATTTCTGTGAACACCTACTGTATTTTCATTTATATAATTAAATGGAAAACTTCCTAGTTGCTATCTTTAAACAAAGCAAACGCGCTTATCGTGACTTCCTGTTAAGAAACGAATAATTACAGACTTAGGCCACCTGACACATTAAAAGCAAGTACTAAGTTAGTTTTTACCTGCGGCTCCGCTTACGCTAATTTACAATCGTCTGTTTGTTGGTTCGCGATAAACTCAAAAACTACTGCATTGATTTTCGTTTTGTTTTCAACAATGGATAGAGTGGTTCTCGAGGAAGGTTTTAGTATATAATTGACCGACATATACACGCTGGTGAAGCCGCGGGCATCAGCTAGTATAATATAATATAAAAAAGACAAGTGGCACCCTCTAGTATCATAAGCATGTTATTGTTGTTTTTCTTAGGAATAGTACATTTCCCTATGATAGTAAAAAATTGAGGGTGATCGGTCTAGTGGTTTGCAAGCAAAGGTAACAAACAGACAAACCTATTTTCGCATTTATAATAATTATATTATATTATGTTAGGGAGGAATTTAATACGATATTTATTTTTTCTTTTAGATAGGTTACTGATATAATCAACAATAGCCTTGTCACAAATGATTGATAGATAGATTAATATATAAGTTTATCACTTAATTGTTGAAGGTTAAATCAAATTAAATAAAACAGCTACGTTAATACAAAGTGGTATTTATATTAGTTTCTACTTAATATTTTTGATCGTGTTGAAACGACAGTATTTTTTTAAATTATAACGCCTAAATTAAATATTTAATTCATTTAAATTACGTGACATTCATTAATAAGTTACAAGATACCTATTGAGTTCTTAATCAGGATAATGATACAGGCAACGATAGCCGATATGAAAACACGCACCTCTGATTTTTCATATTTTATTAAAACTTTATGCACAAAAATCGTACGAAGGTGGACTTAATGCCTTGGGCAATTTCTACCAGCCTACCTTAGGGTGATGCAGAGACAATACACAGTAGGTGCAAAACCGAAAAACAAATTAGAAAAGAAATATCTAAAATAGTCATGTGCGTATTGAAACAATACTCCTTGTTTTTGAGGGGTGGGAAATCATAAAATGGCTCATCCCACTCTGGGCAGAGCGGTAGGGAGTGTCAGACTTCTACTGACTAAAAACCACCCATTTGCTTCTTAGCCCTTTGTATCGAGGCCGCGGTATCTCTCTTCGAACAACCCTCAGCCCCAACGGGTCCAAGTGGTCCCTAAGAAAGGAAAAGTGATTGGGTTTTATACTACGAGTATGAGAAGGTTTAACATAGATATAAAAAACCCAACCCCACCATGTTCGAATGAAATTGAATTATAAATAGTATCCGTTACAATATGCCTAAATCTCTAAAACAATCATATTCAGTTATTTATTTATTTGATATTGAGATAGCACAAGCATGATAGCACAAGTTTAAACCTTAGTGGTTTTTGGTTGCTATTTGTATGTATAATTCTGTATTCTTTTGTGTAAACGTTAAATAAAAAAATAAAAAAAAAAACACGAAATACTGAACAGGACATTACGTTAAGATAGAATTGGACAACGGCACGCTTATTTCTATAGAAATGTAATTCTGCAGACCAAAACGACGAACCTTGGCGACGAATCTTGTTAATTCGCTATTGACTACTGTTAAAAATTCACAAAAATGTTATGTTATTTCAAAGAACTAACAGAAACAAATCAAAATGTGAAAAAAGTAATTAAATCTATGAAAAAATGGAGAAGCTAAGCTACCATCGTTTAGACGTTTTTGGTGGGGGCCCTTTCTATCCTTGTCGCGAGAAACGGCCATTTGTACTACTTAACTATGGCGATATGAAATTATGACGACACATTTTAATAGCACTGTCTTTTAAAATCAGTTAAAACGAAGCTTTCTTTTGATCGATTTTATTAATTATTCACACATCGTGTTAGCTCTGTTAGTTTTTCGAAATATCATTTTTTTTTTGTTATTTTTAAACAGTAATCAAATAGCCAATTCTACAAAATTACTAATTACAATAGATTGATTTAAAATAAACTTAAGATCGTAAGTTGGTATTTATATTTTACCATCATCATCATTTCAGCCGAGAGACGTCCACTGCTGGCCTTATATTTAGTCTAAATTAAATTCAACACAATTCAGCGTATCCAAACCGCGGTCAAGAGTCATTATTGACAATATAATTCATTTATTTAAACTTCATGTACAATAGTGGTACATAGACAGACTTAATGCTACAAGACATTTACGGTTTAAGATTTTTTTTCGCTCAATAAGAATACAATTATTCACTTCTATGAAGAAAAAAACATAATAATTTAGATACAATTATAAGCGAAGGTTTTGCTTGTTGTGGCAAAATAAAATTAAGTAGGTAATAATTAACAAATTTGTTTACTAAAAACGATAAAAACTAACAATTTATAAATTAATCAGATGGTGCTCTAATAGCCTTTTAAAAGTATAGAGTTATAAAGTTCTGCCCCCTCATATACGACAGTCTTCCTACCGTAATTTGTTTTAGTGCTCATAAAATTATAACAAAAGAAATCGGAAAATAACCTTGATTGCTTTTAGGCTATTCTGTGTTGTTGATGAAATTCGCCCTTATGTATAATTTAATAAAAAATATCCGTGTGCTAAGTAATTGTTTATAATTACTTAATTAATGGTAATAGTGTGTATGAGACAATCGCGTGCGGTTTTTAGGTGTGTTTGTTCAACTGTGACTTCACTAACTAATGTCTAATTGTCATACGAATGTTTGGCGAAACAATTATTTTATTCGTTTCATTATTTTAAAAGATTAGAGAGTTCTAGTTATTATGTGAAGTAAAAATAATATTTAACTGTCGTATATTGCCGCAAAGTAATGACAATAAACTTATTTTTAAAATAAATTTGTAATGATTTAGGCCAACTTAAAAGTTCACTGAAATAAAAGTTTAATTCATAATCAACCGACAATTACTATACACATTCGACCAATTAATTCGATATCACTTAAAATTGCCTATTCAACGAAAATATTGTAAAGTTAAAAGAAAAGTACAACTAATCACTTACCGCTAAATATAACAACAACAATTCGTTCACAAAACACTAAACAACACTGAAATCTTTCCCGCGCACAACTTTCCCACGACCCGACTACGAGACTACGCCGTAGCAACGTGTAGCGCGCTACGCCACCAGAAGTCGACTGAGTGCTACGCATGATATTTGCTACGCCGTAGCCGATGACTGATACTTAGCAAAACTATAATAATTATCTTGAATATTACATCTAATATTTTATACTTTATTAAAGACCAAGTTTCATCTTATTTGGTTTCTTGATATGAAACTTTGTACATTAAGAAGAATTTTCTTCGCGGAAAAATAATTAAAACTTGCGTAATAATGGTTGAATATGAGGTTATTATGACAGTACTTGGTTAATATGGTTACTTTGTTGTTGTAGTATAGCGTGTAAAAACATGTTTTTGGTAATTCTGACACGATTTGATTTCGGAATTCGTGGAATATTTATTTCATCGCTGCCGTTCTGTGTTAGTTACAATAGAATGGTGAAAAAGTTTTGCTATGAGGAATCTAAACCAAACAGTAATAACATGTTTGTAATAATGATAAATGCTTTCGTGAAATAAAGCCGAAATTGCGTTTTCTGAAATAACAAAAGAACCCATCCTCCAAAAAAAAAAGTTTTTAAAGATTGAGATATTTTATGAGCGGTAGTTTCCCTAAATTGAAAATAACCTTTTACCTAACATAACATCACGCCTGCAATCCCCGAAGAGATAAGCAGAGGTGTACCATTAGTAGACCGACAAAAAAAATAAAAAAGTTAGCAAGAAAAAAAGAACCAGTCAAAGATTTTATAAATCTAGTAAAAAAATCTGTTTAGTTTATACTGTTTTTAGCTAACCTTAGGTAGGTTAGCTATAAGTCTATAACCTACAAAAACATTTCTTGACATCAATATCTAACTAACTTCTGAAACAAAATGAAGATACAATTTTTTATTTTGTAAGGAAAATGTATTGAACTGTAACATAACAACAATTTCATAGAAAAACATTACTAACGGTTCTACAGCACAGTTCGTCACTTCGCGAAACTAATTAGCGCTATTGTCGTCATTAAAGCGTTCCGTTTAATTAGAATTCACTAACAATTTCCATCGGTTTCCGTCCAACTGCAGGTGAAAAGTTACTATTCTAGGAAAAATGGTCCCACTGATAGACAAAAGCGCATAGAGTACAGAAGTTTAGGTCAATACAACGAGCAAAACCGGGGCTAAATATACATTTATTTTTTTTGCAATCTTTTATATCTTCCATATTTATACCATTCAATAGTGATATTTTCTGAAAAAAAAAAACGGTTAAGTCAGTCAGTTATATTATAAAAAAATATTTGATACGTGTTTTTTATTTTGCGTATGACAGGGTACCTCGGAATGTGTTGTGGTGGGCCTTGAAAGAGAAAGGTATACCAGGGAAGTACGTAGAGTAAATTCGTGCTATGTACATACAGTCAATCTTGTACCTACGTCCGGTCAGCTGCTGGCAACACCGACAAGTTCAGTGTGGCTGTAGGCTTGCACCAAGGGTCGGCTTTAAGCCCTTACCTCTTCTTGTTGATTATGGATGCTCTGACGTCGGACATACAAGAAGAGGCGCCCTGGTGCATGCTGTTTGACGACGACATTGTTCTCGTCGGTGAAGATGGACCTGAGATCCTGAGCAGATTGGAGAAATGGCAACAGAAGCTGGAGAATGTTGGCTTGAAAATCAGCAGAAGTAAAACAGAATACATGTTTTGCGATTTCGGCGGTCTCTCCAGTTCTGGAGCCATAGCGCTAGATGGCGTGCTTCTTCCAATTTGCTCCGACTTTCGGTATCTCGGTTCAGTCGTGCAAAGCGATGGCGAAATAGATCGTAGTGTAAAGCACAGAATTAGCACTGGATGGATGAAATGGCGGCAGGTCAAGGGAACAATATGCGACTCCCGCATTCCCCTTAAACTCAAAGGGAAGATTTATAAGACCATGGGTTAGACCTGCTGTCGTGTATGGATCAGAATGTTGGGCCACAAAAAGGATAAATGAAAGGCAATTGCATGTGGCTGAGATGAGAATGCTAAGACCGCACATCCCGTGCGGTGTGACGCGAATGGATAAAATAAGGAATGAGTACATAAGTACGGTGAATGAAAAGTTGATTGGTAATCGATTGTCGTGGTATGTGATGCGAAGGAATGAAGGAAATGTTGTGATGAAAATGTTGAGTATGAATGTAGATGGCTATAAAAGGAGAGGAAGGCCAAAGAAACGATGGATGGACTGTGTGAAGGATGATATGGCTAGAAAGGAGGTGACTGCTGAGATGATGAGAAACAGGGATGTATGGAAGAAGAAGACATGTTGCGGCGACCCCAAATAAATTGGGATAAGGGCAGGAGAATGATGATGACGTGTTTTTTATTTTATCATTTATTTTGAACAAAAATTCACGAATATAAAAGGCTTCAAATATCATGAGTTTTTGATGTCACTGACCGGTAAAAAATTACTGCAATGTGACGTTTCATAAGACTGCATGTATTGTCTTATTTTTTTGTTAACCTACGTGAAAAATTAAAAAATATGTGGCCAATATGTTTTGGACGGAGTTATTAGTGTTTTTTTGTGAGAAGCCGACTTTCTCGTAATACTATTAAATGGCAAAACTTAAGCTAAAATAATTATATAGCTTTCCAGGTATACCGATTCAGGGGGGAGTTTTATAAATTAAAACAACCTGTAGGTACTGCAATGTTTTTTCAAAGGAACAATTTGTATTATGTTTCCTAACACCTACGCACTGAAGTATTTTAGTAAACATAACAATACGACACGCCAGTATTCCCCTGGGTAAGCAGAGGTATAATTATGTTTAGAGTACGACCACGTGTTAGACTGATGTTAAAATAAATGACCAATACAAACTAATATTATAAATGCGAAGTCTATCTGTCTGTCTGTTACCTTTCTACGGCTTTAACGGTTGAAGGGGTTTGAATGAAAAGCAGTAAGTTAGATCATGTTGACAACACGAGATAAGTCGTGGAGTCCCAAAAATCTTTTTTTTTTTTTGTGGAGTGCGAAATCATCAAATGACTCCTCTCGCTCTGGGCAGAGTGGTCAGACTTCTACTGACTAAAAACCACCCATCTTAGCGCTTTGTGTCGAGGCCGCGGTATCCCTTTAGAACAACCCGCAGCCCGGACTGGAGTCCCGAAAATCTGACATGTAGTTTTACCAAGGGGTATCTGGGGGCACGGCAGTGCCCCCGCCAAGTCGAGTTTTCTCGAAACAGTTCAGGCCATTTTCGAGCTCCTATAATTATATTGCTCAGTACTAACTGGGTTATGTAGGTCAAATAGGCAGTTGTTCCATGTATAATACTGCTAAGCAGCTGCATTTGTTAAGACTGCTAGCAGATCCCAACATGGTTGAAAGAGGCTAGGCAGATGATGACGAGGCAAGTCAAACTGATACTAGTGTACCTGCCAGGGTTGCTGAATTTTTCCGAAATAGTTAACCTGGCCCTGGGTATCAATGGATATAAGAAAGAACACGGATGGGTTTTAGTCAGTAAGAGTCTGACACTTCCTTCCGCTCGATCCAGGATGAGACATTTGATAATTTCCCATCCTTAAAAACAAAAAAGGCTGATCCTAGTGTTATCTAAAAATATCATGTAGGTCTATTTATGAAATTGTATTTCCGGTTATAAATACACGAATCCTGCCAGAGTAAATAAAAGACTTTTGTATCAAGTTACTGAGTTATTAATTATTATTTATTTAGATACAAGAACAAAGTTACAAACAATGGCGTTGTGGGAAAATAACAAATGATCGATTAACTGTTGTAATTTCATTACCTTCTTCTGGGAATTGATGATATTGTTAGTTTAGTTATAGTTACGATGTGTTAGTGTGTGCTGATAAGGATTTATTTCATGATGTCGGAATAGCTACTGTTACGTTTGCAATAGTTTTGAGTCGAGAGTTAAAAGATGTATTTTGGGTTAGGTCGTTCCGTCGTTTATCACCTCATCTGTGTCCTCAAGTCAATATATTAATATATCCTTATCCTTACATAGTATAAAACAAAGTCGCGTCTGTTTGTTTGTTTGTTTATTTGTTTGTTTGTGGTTGCGCCGTTCACATCAACATTCAAAATTTGATTGACATCCGCTATCCCCTATCCCCATCCCTTTCCCGCACATACCTCGCGAGTGAATAAGAAGATTCGTCCGCCATTTGTCGCAAAATTACTTCCGGATTGAACCGCATCGCGTACGCAATGGCGTTGGCCCGCTCCGTGGAAAAATATTGATAACTTTGGAATTACCGCGGTTTCGCATGTAATAAGACTATTAAAAACTGTTTGTGTTTGTGCTTAACGTGTGAGGACAATAGCTTGAAGCCCAACTGCTCCTGAACCTGGAAAGTGAACCGGTGCACCGGCGACGACACGAGCACGTGGCTGGAGTAAAAGGTTTGTGCTTTCCTTCCCTAATTATCGGGTTGTACTCTGTTTTCCCACACCCCCCGCAACTCGAAATACCTATCGCCAAAGCGTTTGTCAATCGTTTCAATATAGTATCGCAAATACAGTCCATTAAACTTAGCCCTTCGCGCCACCATTTTCTTTGGTCCTATCGAGCCGGACAGTTAGGTATTTGAAATAAGAACTTAATTATTTGTTGTAGCTAACGCATTAGTATTTATTCCATAGGGAATAAACGCACCGCACCGCAGACTTATAAGTACCTAACGCAATTCGTTGTTCGATATGCAGATTGTTCATCTATTACCTGCGTAAGTACGGTACGTAATACCTACATACGTAGCTATAGATCGCTAGTATTAGTTATTCATTCGGAAGTCTAATAGTATTTGTATATCAGAAACAGAGACGCAACCTAGTGGGTAAATTAGGATTGTTAAAAAAGTACCTACAGTTCGTTTTTCTCACTCGCAGTTCGGTTAAAACTGCCTACCCACTTTAAGTAAATATTATTGTCCGCGTCACTGTTCTTCATCGCTTATTCAACAAAATAACTTTGTTTGTTTGTTTACCGCATTGATAGTGTGTCATAAATTGTTCACGATGCCTCCAAAGGATAACAAAGTTCAATTGAAACTTTTATATGCTAAAAGAGACACGCTATTTTCTCGCGTGCAATCTATTTGTGATAATGCACTTAAAACAGTTGATCTAGCTATAAGAGATTCGTTCTTATGTTCTGTAGAAAACTTAGATAGTTTGCGCACGGAATTTGAATCCGTAATTCATGATATTAACGTTTTTGAGTTGGAATTAAATCCAGAATACGCTGTGAGTTATCAAGCTTTGGCGTCATTCGATGATTTGTTCTGTCGCATCAAACGTGTCGCGAGAAGCTTGGAGATGCCGTCTGTCCATCAGAGCCAGGCAAATTACTCTCGCGATCGACCTAAGTTACCGCCCATTCAAATACCTGAATTTAATGGTGACATTCGTAATTGGAATCTGTTTATAGATAGTTTTGAAAACACCATAGATAAGAACACCTCTTTGACAGATCATGAAAAATTACACTATCTGGTTGAAAAGTTAACTGGTAAAGCTAAAACTGTTTGTGCCGGCATTACTTTTAGTGCCGATAATTATTCATTAATTTTAAAAACATTGAAGTCCAAATACGAAGACAAGAGATTAGTAGCTACCGCTTATTTAGATCAGTTATTCGAATTGAAAAATATTACAGTTTGTAGTGAACATAATTTAGAGAAGTTTTTAGATACTTTTGCATCATCTGTTCGCGCAGTAAATAACCTGAAAGTCGATGACCTCTGCGACTTTTTGTTTTTGTATTTGGGTTTAAAGAAATTAGATAGTGAAACCGTTCGTTTATTTGAAATGAACCATCGCAGTAACAAACTGCCAAAATTCAATGATTTAGAATGTTTTGTGCGCGATCATATTAAAATATTACAACGCACTTCGTCCAACCATGAAGCTACGAAGAAAGTAGTTACTAAGTCCGACCGTCGAACGGATGCGCCTTCGAAGTCACAAAAGTCGACACATACGTATGTAAATACCGCACCTGCACCTGTACAATCTATTTGTTCTTTGTGCAATAGTCAACATTCGCAATTGTACAAGTGCTCAGCTTTCTTAAAATTTACGCCTTATGAACGTTTTAGGTTTGTTCGAGATAACAATTTGTGTTTTAACTGCCTAAGTGAAAAGCATCGGGTTACGTCTTGCAATAGTAATCAAAGTTGTCGTAAGTGCCCTTCGAAGCACCACACTTTACTTCACATGGAGAAAGGTAATAATAATGCCGCATCCAATGTGAGCACAGTTAGCTCATCAAGCGGGGACACGTCGCGATCGTCGCAGACAGTCAGTGCGAACGCGGCGGCCGCTTCCCAGCCGCAGCCAGCGCGCGACGTTGCCCGCTCGCCGAACGCCGTGAGCGACGTTACTTTGTGTTCGATGTCCGCAAGCAGTGCGTGTACTACCGTGGTGCTCGCGACCGCTCACGTTGTTGTTATTGACACTTTGGGTAATCCGTGTCTTGTTCGAGCGTTGTTAGATTGCGCTTCGCAGAGTAATTTCTTAACTCAAACTTGTTGTCAACGTCTTGGGTATAGTATAGATAACCGGCCAGCCCGCTCAGTAGTTAAGGGGTTCGGTGGTTTAAAATCAACCATTCATGGTTCGATTAAAATTAAATTTGCATCGCGATTTAATTCCGATATTTGTTTTGATATGGATTCGCTTGTCGTAGATAAAATTACGGAACGATTGCCTACTGTCCCGGTTGACACGTCTTTATTGACTAAATTTAAAGACCTACCGTTAGCAGATGAATCTTACGGTGTCCCTGGAGACGTCGATATGTTGATCGGCGCATCGATTCTCCCGCACCTCCAGTTATCGCGTAAGGTTCAAGGTCATTCGTCGTACCCCGCACCGCACGCCCTAGAAACAGTTCTAGGTTTTGTTATTGTTGGTTCCGCACCCGCACATTTAGATAGTTACTCGACTGTGTCACACTGCTGCACTGTTGAGCCGCCCCTGGAGTCTACCATCCGCAGGTTCTGGGAAATTGAAGAAGTCAATGTCCCGCCTATCCTAAGCCCTGATGATAAGGTGGCTGAGGAGATTTATTGTCGCACGACTACTCGAGGTAATGATGGTCGTTATGTTGTCGCTCTCCCATTCAAGGGGGATATTTTTTCGCTCGGTGACTCCTACGCTTCCGCTGTAAAACGCTTTTCTTGTTTAGAACGTAAGATGCAAGCATCTTCGAAGTTGAAGCAAGCCTATGATGAGGTTGTTATCGAATACCTAGATAAAGGATACATCTCACCTGCGCCTACCGCCGAGACTGACGAGACTCGCGATCATCCATCTTACATCATCCCGCACCACGGAGTTGTTAGAGAAGACAAGCTTACTACTAAGCTTCGCGTGGTTTTGGACGGCAGTGCTAAGACTAGCACTTCTGTATCGCTCAATGATATTTTGTATTGTGGTCAAAACCTTCAAGGTAACTTATTTGACATTATTGTAAATTTCCGCTTGTTTGCTGTCGCGCTTTCCGCTGACATAAGGCAAATGTTTCTTTCTATTGGTATTCGCGAATGCGACCGCAGATTTCAACGGTTTTTGTATAGATTTTCGCCTCAAGAACCTTTGAAGGTTTACGAGTTCAATCGTGTTTGTTTCGGGCTTAAGTCGAGTCCTTTCCATGCGCTTCGCACTATCAAGCAAGTGGCCGCAGATGAGGGTGAAAGATTCCCGAAAGCGAAAGAAACTATTGAGACTGGGCTATACACGGACGACTTTGTTTATAGCGTAGCCAGCGAGGCAGAGGCCGTTGAGACCGCCGCTCAAGTAATAAGTCTTATGAAAGCCGGTCAGTTTGATCTTGTGAAGTGGACAAGTAACTCGCAAACCGCTCTAGATTCGATTCCACTATCACATCAATTATCTTCGGTGAAGGAATTTGATGGTGATGATACGCACAAGGTTCTAGGCTTAAGTTGGTCACCCGCGTCTGACATGTTCAGT
This sequence comes from Diarsia mendica, assembly GCA_949316265.1. NCBI lineage: Eukaryota > Metazoa > Arthropoda > Insecta > Lepidoptera > Noctuidae > Diarsia > Diarsia mendica. The sequence goes on from OX438897.1 coordinate 21,260,165, forward strand.
CTTAAAGTTAGTTCGACTCCGCAAACTTGTACTAAGCGCATTATCCTGTCGTGTGTAGCACGTATATGGGATGTTATGGGATTTGTAGCTCCCGTCGTTTTATATGCCAAGTTACTTATAAAGGAACTTTGGCTTTCCAATAGTGATTGGGACGACCCCGCGCCCGACAATATTGTTAAATTGTGGGCTCGCTTTCGCAAAGAGCTTCCATTGCTCAATCAAATAAAAATTCCTCGCCATGTTGGTATATTGTCAGACAGTATAGTTACTGTTGTAGGCTTCGCAGACGCCAGTGAAAAGGCTTACGGGGGAGTAGTTTATTTTCACGTTTTGAATGCTGATAAGGTCTCGGTTAGTCTTATAAGCGCTAAGTCCAAGGTCTCCCCTCGCAAGGTCGTTTCTCTAGCGCGCCTGGAGCTGTGCGCTATACTATTGTTAGTGCAATTAATCAGCTCTATTGTCAATGCCTGTAGGCACCGCATTTTTGTTGATAGAATTATGGCTTTTTCTGATTCTACTGTAGCTTTGTGTTGGGCACATTCTTCACCCCATCGTTGGGACACATTCGTCGCTAATAGGGTGGCTAAAATTCAGTCCGAATTACCACCACAAAACCTCTTTCACGTCGCTGGCACAGATAATCCCGCCGATTGCCTCTCCCGCGGATTGCTCCCTTCGCAAATTTTAGATCATCCTCTGTGGTTCTGCGCTCCGTCTTGGATTCATAGTGAGCTTGAGGAATGGCCGGTTAAACCCTTTAACCCAGCTGCCGTTTCAGAACCACCCGAGGAGAAGAAACATTCGCTGGTAGTTTCGGTCCCACGTGAAGATTCGATTATTTTATCTTTGTCTAATCGCGTCTCGTCTTGGTCGAGACTTTTGCGTTGTGTGGTGTATGTCTGTCGTTTTCTAAAACTGTTACCCACACGCTGTAATATAACAGCCGCTGATTTGGATAAAGCTGAGTCAGTCGTACTTTGTGAATTACAGAGATTTTATTTCGCATCAGAATTTAGTAGTTTAGAGTCCAACAAAACTTGTAGCCGCGCATTTCAACATTTGAAACCTTTTTTGCAGGATGGTCTCATTCGAGTAGGTGGTCGTTTGAGAAATTCTGATTTAGGATTTGAACAAAAGCATCCAGTAGTTTTACCCCGCAAGGACCATATTTTAGATTTGATTGTAGATTATCATCATAAGGTGAATTGTCACGCAGGTCCGGACTTGTTGATGTCTATCCTTAGACAAAGGTATTGGATACTTTCCGCTCGCAATTTGATTCGTGCTAGAGTGCACAAATGTGTGCCTTGTTTTAAGCTTCGCCCGCGTTTTATCGCGCCTGAAATGGCCGATCATCGCTCTTGCCGCGTTGTTCAGTCCGCTAAACCTTTCGTACACACCGGTACAGACTACGCCGGCCCGTTTAGAGTAACTATTGCCCGTGGTCGTGGTATACGCTCCACAAAGGCTTACGTTTGTCTATTTATTTGTATGACAACTCGTGCGGTTCACATAGAATTGACCGGTGATTTAAGTACGCAAAGTTTTATGTCCGCGTTTAAGCGTTTTCTGTCGCGCCGTGGTCCCGTCAAACGTTTATATTCGGACAACGGTACTAATTATGTTGGAGCTCGCCGTAGTATCTCGGAATTACACGCATTCTTGCGGTCAAAGTATTATCAGAGTGAATTCGCTCATGTTTTGGCCGAAAATCGTATTGAATGGCATTTTAACACGCCCGCTGCTAGTCACTTTGGTGGTAATTGGGAGACTAATATTAAGAGCCTCAAGTCGCATCTGTTTCGCGTCGTAGGTGTACAGATTCTCTCTTATGAGGAGCTGAGTACTGTACTCGCTCAGATAGAGGCAGTGATGAATACTCGTCCACTGTGTCGAACTCTATCTAGTGACCCGTCGGAGTCTTTAGCTTTAACGCCGTCTCACTTCTTAACCATGACTCCTCTTAAGTATTTGCCCGCTATGGATGTTGATGAAGACAGACTGCATCTCCTACAGCGTCACGCTCTTTTGGATAGACTAGTTCAATCATTTTGGAGGCGTTGGAGAACAGATTATTTGCACACGCTGCAGTCGCGTCAAAAATGGAATACTCCATCGAATCCAGTTACCGTTGGTACTGTGGTAGTTTTAATGACCGAGAGTGCGCCCCCTCTACACTGGCCTCTAGGTGTAGTTGAGGAAGTTTTCCCTGATGCAAAGGGGGTAACGCGTATAGTAAGAGTTAAAACCGCAACCGGTTCGTATTTACGTCCGGTTATTCGCCTCTGTCCTCTGCCTAATCAGCAGCAGGTTTCAAATTAGTTTAGTAGTTATACATAGTAACGCTCTATATATAGTTTAGGAATAGGTTAGCAATTAGAGGATAAACAAGAATTTAGTTATTTGATTAGTTTTGCTTATTGTTTTTGAAGGTAACCCTTCAAACCCGGGGGGAATGGTTGCGCCGTTCACATCAACATTCAAAATTTGATTGACATCCGCTATCCCCTATCCCCATCCCTTTCCCGCACATACCTCGCGAGTGAATAAGAAGATTCGTCCGCCATTTGTCGCAAAATTACTTCCGGATTGAACCGCATCGCGTACGCAATGGCGTTGGCCCGCTCCGTGGAAAAATATTGATAACTTTGGAATTACCGCGGTTTCGCATGTAATAAGACTATTAAAAACTGTTTGTGTTTGTGCTTAACGTGTGAGGACAATAGCTTGAAGCCCAACTGCTCCTGAACCTGGAAAGTGAACCGGTGCACCGGCGACGACACGAGCACGTGGCTGGAGTAAAAGGTTTGTGCTTTCCTTCCCTAATTATCGGGTTGTACTCTGTTTTCCCACACCCCCCGCAACTCGAAATACCTATCGCCAAAGCGTTTGTCAATCGTTTCAATATAGTATCGCAAATACAGTCCATTAAACTTAGCCCTTCGCGCCACCAGTTTGTCTGTATGCTTAAATCTTTAAAACTACGCAACGGATTTTGATGCGGATTTTTTAAATAGATAGAGTGATTCAAGAGGAAGGTTTATATGTATAATAACATCCATTTGCACCCGTGCGAAGCCGGGGCGGGTCGCTAGTAATAATAATAAATTCCTGAGGACACAGATTATAACTATCTAACCCATGTTTGGTCATCCAACTCTTTTAAGCATACTTTCTTTGAATGCTAGTCACAATATTTATTTGTCGCAGAAACCGACAAATCAATATTTTTTCTTTCTTTCTTTTAATTGTGAGTGCCACATGAATGCAGAGGATGAGTGAAAAAAATAAAGCCATGGTCCGGGGCGAGGAGGAATGGGACGCCGTCGCGTCCTTCTGCGAAGCAGTGGTGATAGCGAAGTAGATGGCGGAACGAGAGAGGGAAAGAAACCTCTCGTCCCAACCGCCGCGGAAGGCGCTCCGGGTGTCGGGGGCCACGTGATGGCTGCCGGCCACCGTAGACGCGGGCCTGTGGACGGTGAGTAATGGACTAGTTCGCCGTCCGGCCGTCGTCATGACGGCAACAGACCGTGTCGGCGGCGATTTCGTGTTCCATGCGCGCCTCAAAGAGATATCAGCATGCAAGGGCCGACGCCCGTCGGGGCCGCGGATTATCGAAAGAGATGACGTGGCCTCGGCACAAGGGCGAAGAAGGAACATGGGTTGGTTTTTTGTCAGTAGAAGTCTGACACTCCCCTTCGCTCTGCCCAAGGGCGGGGGACCTCACCTTATTGGTGAGTTTCTATAGAAGTGAGAGGACCGTATAATATACTTAAGCAGTTATATGAACGTGGTCGAGACAAAAGGGGTATCTGCCTATCCTCATGCGGAAAAAGGCGTGAGTTTATGTCTTTACACAAATAATATTAATTAATGTACAGTTGTCAAGTTAAAAACTCTTTATGAGTGACGTGAACCCTTTTGCAAATCAAACACCCTTATAACAAACCCCAGGTAACCGCATTGCTTTTGCACCATGACTGTGTTGTGTATGTAACCCCAACCTTTTGGGTGTACCTTACCCTCATCTTATCATTTAATACAATATTATTTGAACCGGAAAAAATATGTCAACTGAAACATAAAAAAAAATGTATTGGAAAACATTAAAAACAAAATAAATGAAAATTGAATGAAAATCAATGAATTAATTGAGGAGGAGTTTTTCGATGCACTTTTATAGTTAGTTTGTTTTTAGGTTAGTTTAGTTTATATAATATTTAGTCTTCCTTTATTAAGAACAAATAAATACCCATGAATTAATGTTGCTGAAGTTGAATGATGGACATCTGTATTTCTTTCAAAGGAAGAATCATTGTGAAAAGATAAGTTGAAACATTTGCTTTGACATTACTTTTAATAAAACAGCTTAAAACAGTTATTGGATAAATATTTACTTTTTGAATAAACCCTATGCACACGAGGGCGAAATAAGATTAATAACAATAACAAAGTAGATAGGTATACTCGTATCTTAACTTTAGTGGCAATTCAGGAATTGACTCAGGCACATTGTAAATAAAAAGTAAATAAACAAGAAGATTGAAATTATAATAGGATAAGTTTACATTATCTGTGTGTCATAACTATGGTCAATGTAAATATAGGTTTCTATACAACAATTCGTATAAACGCCTTTCATCTTTTACACAAAATCACCACATTCACAAAACAACAAACCATTCCATTACCCTATTTAGTATTTTCCCAAGAAAAAACACCACCTTATTAACCCTACACGTCCACCCAATGGGGCAAGCAAAAGGAAAAAGTTAACAAGTCCGTGAGAAATTAAATTACCGTTGTTTTCTCAGTAGAAATGGGTAGAGTGCTCCTCGCATCGTAATGGCAATGCTCGATGGTGCTTATTTCGGGTACCTTGTTGATTCAGAGGTTCAAGAGGTTTTGGAGATCCCTCGATGTTTTAGGTTAACTTGTGCGCAATGTAAATTCAATGGACTACGAGTTTTATTGGGATACGAAGCCATCATCAAGCTTTTAACTAAGTAGGTAAGCTACGCAAAAATGACACGCTAACCTGAGAAACGACTTTTTTTGGGGTGAAAAATCAAGTTTTAGGTCGTTGGACTCACTGGCACGCACTTAAAACATTGATTAGCGCAATGTTTTGAGTGCATTGAATATAACGGGGGTCACGAAGGTATTTAAAATCAAATCTTAAAATTAAAAACTTGTAAACAAAATATATATGTGAAAAATTTGTAACTTTGACCACCCAATATCGCTATAACAAACAAATTGATTAAAAGGACTGAGTAGCTAAGTGCCTTTCGGCTTTGTAAACAGTACTCTATGAGTACCTACTGTAAATCTAGAAATACATGTTCTATCTACAGCTGTCACATAGGTTAGTTATTAAATCGAATTAGGGCTCGAATAAACATGGCACTATCCTAGTTAACCTCAATCCATTTAGTAGCAGGCTCGAACAGTCAGCTGGATAAAATAGATTTCAGAGTTATTGTACCTTTGTTTTTGGGGCGGTGGAAAATCATCAAATGACTCCTCCCACTCTGGGTGGAGCGGAACGGAGTGTCAGACTTCTACTGACTAAAAACCACCCATGTTCCTTCTTAGCCCTTTGTGTCCGAGGCCACGGTATCTCTTTCAAACAACCCGCAACCCCGACAGGCGTCGACCCTTGCTGACATCCCTTTGAGGCGCGCGTGGAACACGAACGCAACGAATTAAAATTCGTTCAAATTAAACCGAATTCCGTGAAGTTTCACTATTTAGTCCCCAAAATCAGAATCAGAAAAATAAAAACCGTTACCAGATATATACTATCAAAGCAAAAATATTAGGTAGGTACCTATATCACGTTCTTTTCTGAGACGGATAAAATCTCCAGCTAAACTTAACAAAAGAGTCCAAATAATAAACGGGATAATCGCGCCGGTAGGGGGCGCCACAATAGCCACAACTTTAAGGTCCTTCATCATGATTGATGGCCCAAGTTTGGCTACAGTAAGGTTAGGCCACTATATACACATTGTCTTCTTGGTAACAGAAGGGATCTGGTAGCCTTCGGGTTTCTTCAGTCAGTGTAGCTGTATTGGTATATTTAACAATAATATTATTATACGCTGTAAATTCTAAAGACCTGTTTCTAGGAACGACAGATCAATTGATTACCCACAAAGGGAGCACGGTTTTATGTTCGTAATTCAGCTAAATATGAAATAAATCAGAAATGAGGACATCCGCATGAGAACCAAGGTTACCGACGTAGCCCGAAGAATCGCCAGACTTAAGTGGCAATGGGCAGGGCACATTGCTCGCAGAACGGATGGCCGATGGGGCCGAAAAGTTCTCGAATGGCGACCGCGAACCGGAAGACGTTGCGTTGGAAGGCCTCCCACTAGGTGGACCGATGACCTGGTCAAGGTTGCAGGAACCCGCTGGATGAGAGACGCACGGGACCGGTCAATGTGGCGACGCCTGGGGGAGGCCTATGTTCAGCAGTGGACGTCTTTTGGCTGAAATGATGATGATGATGATGAAATAAATTACCTTTTAGCGAAAAAACAGCCTAATATTATTTGAATTTAAATAGTGTACCTAAAGAAAGTATTATATATATCTGTGTGTGGTAGAGAAAAGAAATCAGTGGCTTATATTATAAGTTTTCCAAAAATTTACAAATTATTATAATGAAGGAACGAGACGTCAGTGAACCTTGTAATTGTTTTACACACATTTTGCTTTTAACTGTTAAGGGTTCTTTGAGGGTTCGTTTACACCTTTTATAGAAAATATGTCAAGCTGACATTTATTTGCTTCAGTTATGACATAACTAACAAAAGAAAATCAGCCTTTAGCCAATTTCTTGAATCGAGCCTACTTCAGACACAATATTTAAAGGGAACTTTTGTTACCGATCAAAAGACTCCTCAAGTGTCTAGCACAGATTTTCAATATCCATTCTTTGAGTGACTTAAAGTTGATGAATATTTCTAGAATAAGGTCTACGTGTAGACTAGAAAGTTATTGACACTTCGTCGTTAAAGCTCGTAAGTCAAAAAATAGTAATGAAATGTCCATAGATGAAAGATTCTGCTGGCGAAACGGAAATAAATAAATCGTCCTGTTGACGAACAGTCCAGTGGCGAATCGGTCGTAGGAGAACGGTTGCGGATTCTAAATTTACAGGAGAGTGCAAAATCTGTATAATTATTCCTATGTCATGGTACAGTTGCGGGGATCCGCTGGATGCCAGAGACGCACGGAACCGGTCAATGTGGCGACACTTGCGAGAGGCCTATGTTCAGCAGTGGACGTCTGTCGGCTGAAATGATAAAGATGATGAAGAATAGTACAACCATTTTATACCTTGTATTCGAATAGAGATTGTGCTTGTTTCTTATTAGGTGGTAGCAAAGCGTCTTACGATTCTCTAGCAAATGGCATCAAATATCAAAATCACCAAAAATGTACCTACTTACGCGGTGTTACAACTTGAACGACATTGTCATATTTCGTCTAAGTGATCTTCCAAGAGTTGACACTAATATAAAATGTATTGTACTTGTTTCACAAAAGGTTAATCTTCAATTCGCACTACTATTCTTTGAGCGACGTTAAGTGGAAGAATATTTCAAAAATAAAGTACTCATAGGCGTACAACGCCCGAGTGTGCCATTTTTCCACATACCTAGTCTTACAAGACGTCTGTAATCCCGAAGGGTTACACAGAGGGACCTAATCGGAGGGGAGCCTAATAGTACACCCACATTTCGCCAGTTATGTTTAAGCTTCATGTGATAGAAACTGAATAAAGGCCTCTCTGAGCATTTCCAAGAACTCTTGTCTCACGGCAAAAATTCTTTTTGCCACATCTTTCTCGTTATTTTTACTTCCATAAAAATACTGTCAGTTATATAATGGACGGTACTCGCAGCGATGATTCGTTGCGCAATTTATTATGTTCCGTAATCATTCATTCATTATTGAAAAAAACAAAAAAAAACACTATATCTTGGTTTTTTTACGGGCTTACTGTTGATATTTAGTCTATTTTATTATGCAAAAATTAATCTTTGATTTTCTTTATACTGGCAACACAGTCACTAACGTCATGTAACGTCAAACACAACGTTTCTTATAAAGGGACGGTTGCCTTTACTCGAGCTCTCACTTCTATCTAAACTGTGCTAGGAGGCAGTTGCTATAACCTTCCTTGTGGCTATTTTTATATTTGAATAATAAACGTATTCAGTCAAAGTATTTAAATTCAAATTCAAATTGCTGCTGTTTTCTTGACACCCATATCCTATAGGTTATGGGCCCAGGACTGCTTTGATATACTGTTGCGCTTACTGTGTGCTGGTATAATACGTGTGTATATTGAGTGCTTGTTAAAACACGTGTGTATAGTGAGTGCTTGTAAAAAAAAAAACACGTGACACATCATAGACAATCTGAAGACCAAGTGAAATATTAAACCTTTCGATGGCCAAGAAGAAATCCTTCAAGAAGTGTCACCATTATGGAGCCACATCAAATACAAATGAAATTCTGATGCTTCAATCCAATCAACAAAAACCTGCAGACAGATTCCGCAGAGTTCAAGCTGTGGAAATAACTCAGGGTGCTTCAAGTTCCAGTGAGGTTTCCGGCTTCGCATTTTTGTCCGGAAATTATGAAGGTGGCGCAGAAGAAAACCAAGTAACCTTTCTGCTAAATTCCAAGGCATCAGACCACATCATTAACAGGGAAGTCCTATCCTTTAACTTTAGAAATTTTATTTAACCGTGTAAAATGTTAGTTGCTAAACACGGTGATTTCTTTACAGCTACTGAGGACATTACAAGTTGTCAGCAATCCATGGTACTCTCATACAAGCTGCTGTCAGTAACCAAGATGCAGCGTCCCGGAATGACCTTCGACCAGCATGGAACCAATATTATTATCTGTAAGGACGGTAAAATACTGATGCGAGGTATGGCAATTAATTATTTAATTTGTGTGAATTTTGTTGTTAAAGTTAATCAACCTGTTTCTCAAAAAATGCAACAGTGATGATGCTAATTACATTATTTATGGCATCAACGGTTAGGCCATATTAGTAAACAAAAGTTTATAGAGCTGAAAAATAACTGTATGATTCATAAACATAAGTTCAATTGAGGTGGTAACACGGAACACCCAATGATAAATAAAATTATGCGAAGCTTGCGTAAACGGGAAACAGGCACGATTACCATTTCACACTTCTGAAGTGAAAAACAATAACATTCCTTTATTTGTTGTGTGAAATCACTCCTTCTACAGTCGATAATAGAAATTATTTTGTTTCATATGACGATCAATTCACTCATTATTGTGTTGTGTATTTATTGACATAGAAATCTCACGTGTTCAGTTTCACTGCTTTTACAGATTTTATGGAAAATCTGAGACTAAATTTAATTTGAAACTGGTTACTTTGTACTGTGAAAATTGTCGACAATATTTTGTCTAATGAAATGAAAGATTACTGTGTTTCTAAAGGAATGTCATACCATTTAACTATTCCAAGAACACCACAGAAAAATGACGTTTCCAAACGAATTAGTAAAAAAAACCCGCGCTATGATAAGCGGTGCTAAATTACAAAAGGGTTTTTGGGGTGATGTAGTCTTAACTGCAGTATATTTAATAAACCTTGCCCATTAAAACAAAATCAAACACCATTTGAATGGTGGCAAAAAAAATAAAATAGATAATAATAACCTGCAATTAAGTAGGTAGTTGAAGGTTTTGATTCTACCGCATAGTGCATAATAAAAATAAGTAACACTTTCTTATATTATTGGTATTCTCGTTGGATATATACCAAATGGCTATAAAGTATGAAATAAAATATGAAATGGTCAGGATGTCATAGTAATGAGGTTAATTTTTGTAATGAAGGAAATGAAATCGAACATTTCCGTGACAAAACTGATGATAAAGACGTGTTGTCATGAAAAAAAATCAGTGTCAATAAAATATCCTCAAGACAGTGACAGTCCATAAATCTGATATTATTTCCAAAACTGATTGTTCAAAGTTGAACGGTTTATAATCAGATGGATCAAAATCAGATAATTTAATATAAATAAGACCATAATGATTCCAACGTACTAAAGCCAAATGTTAATGATAAACCATGATGTCGCAGTTCTTGTGATACAAATATCGACGATTCTTGTCAATAATGGAAAGGAGTGTTAAGCTTACCTACATATTGTGAAATCGGGGATATTTTATTGTGTTGATTCAATTAGTTGCAAAGTACCTAGTTCATTTAACGAAGTTAAAAATCAGGATGAAAGGAGTTTATGGAAAGGTGCAATTAAAGATGTATTAGATTTTTTTTAACTAATGAGACTTGGACATTAGAACCGAAACCGATTTATAGAAATATAGTCGGGTTTAAGTGGATATTTCGGCTTAAACACATTTATTTTCTTAAAGAGAAAATAGATTTATCTCTAGGAAATAAAATACAAAGCAGTTGACACAAAAGTTAATGAAAAACTAAACCATAATTCTTGGACTTTTTTTTAATGTTTGTATCCGAGAGACTGAACACCATAGATTTATCCAAATGTATAAAATAAAGTATTTTAAATATAAGAATCATGAAATGATGACAATCCATTAAGATATAAGGCACGTCTTGTTGCCAAAGTTTTTATAGTCAAAAGTATTTATCAGATTAAACTGAAACTTTTAGATTTATGATTAGTTTTGCAAATCAATATAATTTATGAATACATCATACGGATCTATAAACCGTATCCTTAAATGGCATTAAAAAAAATAAATAAAAAAAAACATGAAAGTGCCAGAGGGTGTAATCAGTAAAGACGAATAAAGCTCTGTACAGATTAAAACATGCTAGGTGTTGGTTCGAATTAATACATCAGTGTCTTAACAAACAGGGTTTGTAAATTCATCAGTTGATAAATAAATATTAAGTAAAGAGCAAAATTGAAAATGGTAGATCTAAATAATTGTTCCTAGGAATTAAAATTACTCGAAGTAATGATACAATAACTTCAGATCAAAGTTCTTCTATAAAAAAAACCATTTTGTAATGTAAAAATTTGGTAGGTATGTCTGACTGTGCTCCCATTAGTACACCTATAAATAATAAACCAAATTACGAAGTTCTAAATGTAAATAGTGAATATAATACACCTTGCCGCAACCCTAATGGGTGTTTAATGTACGTTATGTTATGTACACGCCCCGATTTAAGTGCTAGTATTTATATTTTGAGCAGATTATATACAAACAAAAAGAAGAAAGAGTTGTAATTATTTGTCTCAAAAGAGTGCTTAGGTATTTGAAGGGCACTATGGAATTAAAGTTGAGTCACAAAATAAAATGTGATGATGTTAATCATAAATTATGTGGCTAAGTAGATTCCGATTGGGGTGGTAATGATGTCAATAATAAAAAAATACCACAGGTTATTTATTTAAATTATTCAATAACTGTACAATAACTTTGAATACAAAGAGGCAAATGTCTGTTGCGGGTTTGTAAACTGAGGCTGAATACATGGCATTATTTAAAACTGTAAAATAATCATTATGGCTAAAGTCTCTAGTCACTAGTAATAAAATGAATATTGTCAATCCAGTTGCTATTTTAAAAGACAATAATGGTTGTATTAGTACCTACAGCAAATAATCCTTTTTAGTATAAAAGGTCAAAACATATTGACATCAAGTATCATTTCTCCAGGGAACAAGTTGAAAATAATATAATAAAATTATTTTTATGTAATCACAGGTAAACAAATAGCGGATGTGTTAACAAAGCTGCTACAAACTGTTGTATTTTAGCAGTTCAGAGATGAGATGGGCTTGCAATGAAGTAACATAATATGTAAACAAATAGCGGATGTGCTAACAAAGCCGCTACAAGCTGTTGTCAACTGCTTATAAGGCAGATCAGTCAGAGATAAGTTTGCAACAATGTTACTTATGTACCTATGTGTATACATTTTAAGTATTGATTTATTTGTGGTAATTTACTTATTGTAAATTAATTGATCTAATGAATGGTTCTGTTATAACTATTAATTATAAATTGTTGTAATTGGTAATCATGTATGAATTATAAAATTAGATATAATTATTCATTTTGATGAGATGGTCTGGCTAGGTTTTCCTGGGTTTCCCTAGTCCTTGCAACAAATGTTGGGCCATAAATATTGTAGTTTCCCCAGAAATCACTTGGAAGGTTTATAGTATTCTGGTTATATAGGTAATTATGATTGTATAAAAATTAATTTGTATTTTGACAATTGATGATTAATTTTTGAGGGGGAATGTTGATATTTAGTCTATTTTATTATGCAAAAATTAATCTTTGATTTTCTTTATACTGGCAACACAGTCACTAACGTCATGTAACGTCAAACACAACGTTTCTTATAAAGGGACGGTTGCCTTTACTCGAGCTCTCACTTCTATCTAAACTGTGCTAGGAGGCAGTTGCTATAACCTTCCTTGTGGCTATTTTTATATTTGAATAATAAACGTATTCAGTCAAAGTATTTAAATTCAAATTCAAATTGCTGCTGTTTTCTTGACACCCATATCCTATACTTACGGTCTAACCGGATGCAGCTGAATACATGTTTTACATGAAGTGACAGCCTATCTGATGTCCACAACCCAGTTAGTACTGGGTAATACGAAACCCCTTGGTAAAACTGGTTGTCAGGCTTTTGGGCTATCAGTAACGTCTGTCAAAGATCTTTAATTGACTATCGGAACCAACGGCTTAACGTACTTTCCGAGACACGGAGGGAACTTGGTATGTAATGGGTGGTCACAATAGTACATTATGATATAAGTGCGGTAAGTTGAAAATTACAGCCGAGGCGATATTGCTAGCTCGAGCCGTAGGCGAGGGCTACAAGAGAGCAGAGGCTGTAATTATCAAAGCGCACGTATGTCATACGACGTTTTATAACACATTTGCGAGGAAATAAATAAAACTCGGACTTTCTTAAACGAATAAATCTTTTATTTGTTCACAAATTAGCGATGCGCGGGCATCAGTGCTTTTTTTTTAAGGCAACGGTACAAACACAGCCAGTATTACTAATAAAGTAAATTAATATTTTTTTTTTCTGTTACAGATGTAATTTACTGTCAAAATGAATTAAATTAAAGAATTAAATGTTTATTTTTTATATTTTATCTCCCAAAGTTAATTTTATTCATAAAATATTGACCACTTTTCTGACATAAAAACTTTTTGATTTGCTTTCTTTGCTTTTTTTTTCTTAAGATTTAAAAAAGTACCGTTGGTTTTAGACGGAGCATGATAAACCGTACGTGTTACTTTATTAGAAAGAAACTCGTGCGTTTTACTTTACGATTACGCACAAGTACGTAATGACATACATTACGATATTGAAATTGGTGAAATAAGAGGCCCTTTACGAGCAAATGTGTTATAAAAACTTTGATAACATAATTGTAAATACATAAGTGGTAAATACTCGCGATAAGTAGGAGTATTGACATAATGATCATTCATTACTACTTCGTGAATGTGTACATCCATCATCATCTATGATTTAGCGCTGGAAATACATAGAAATTTACTGTTGAATATTACAGCAATCGAATAACTGATGACATACTGACAACAATCAATAATCAGTCCATTGGAATAGCCAGTGAGCGTATTGTCATCAATTAACTTCTGTTACATCCACGGTTACATCAACTGATATTGTGAATTTTGAACTATCTGTTTCAAAATTCATAGTTTGATTTAATATCGAATTAAGGCACAATATTCTACTGTTACCTACTCTGATGTACACGGAGATTGTATTCAGGTTTTGTTGGTCCATATAAAACAGGCCTTTCAGTTATTTTGCCTTCGACTTGGCAGCTTTGGTTGCAATAATTGAGTCTGAAAAAGTTTTCAAAGCAAAGCATACGCTTGTGTAGTTAAACCGTAGTTACCAAAAGGTAAAATTAGTATGTGCGTGTTAACTGAGGGACCAAAAATAAATCCGCAAAATGAATATCCTAGGATTTAGTAGTACACTTAAAACAATTGTAGAAGGAATCTGGGAATTTGTAAACAAATATATCGAAAACTACGACCCATAAAGTGTGGTCCCTCAGTTCTCACAGACGATTAGCCAGATCTCGGAAAGTATCTTAAAGAACAAGATTTTGTGAATACAGACATTTAGTAGAGAATTTGAAAAGATATTTACAAAATAACAGACCACAAAGCATTAAAGATAAAAAAAATATAACGACTGAACTGTGGTCCCTCAGTCCACATAACAAAGATAAACATTTTAGCGAATCTTACTGAATAAAACCGTTCTTTTTCTACATAAAGTTTTAGTAGAAGTCTTAAAACATATTGTGAAAAAAAATTGAGCTTAAATATCGAAGCATTTTGAAGATAGCAATGATTAATACTGGTCCCTCAATCCTCACATCTACTGACATATGTGCGTGTCCTAGCTGCTTGACGAGAGGAATATCAGAAAGTCTAGTGTACTTAACTTTTAGTAGTAAGTTTCTTCTAAATAATAAGTATCTAAAATTGTGTATTTCTTATTTCCTAACTGAGATAATACTATTTTTTTAATCCTATGAAAATGTATAGAGAAGTGTGACCACACAATTAAACAAAATGTAGACAGTACTATCCCAACAAAAACATTCTGTAAAAAACTAGCCAAGTCTCAATGGAGCTGCTTGTTTATCTCTAAAAAGTAATGAAATCTAGACAGTCGTGCCAAGTGTAAGGTTCCTTATTGCAATTTCTTTATTATTATAGTTATTGTTGTGTGACTTGGCCGTTGTTCGTTACGTTTAGTTCGGTCGGTATTTTTCTTCTTGGCGTCCAATTCGTCCAATTATCTGTCTGACCGTCTGTCACAGCCAATTTGCTCCGAGTCTAATGAACCGATTAAGTTGAAAGGGGTTTGAACTTTTTTTATGGGAGCTGGCATAGGGACCCACGAGAGTAACTTTCAAGTAGGACTTGTATAAATCCTTACCTACTCTAAAATCCATACGTGTTTTATTACTGTTTAATATTATCATTATTTTTTATTACTATTATTATTTTATTAACCGTTTTGCATGTGTTTCATTTGTGAAACACATTTGTATTTAGCTGTATCGTCTTCTTTACCCTCTCCTTCCAATTCTCAACTATAGAAGGTTTGTCTGAAAATATAGAGTCCTCAGTAAGTATTTTAACTTGATACTTGACCTTTACCTTTTCCTTGTTTTTTTTCCCGACTGCAATGGTACGGTACCCTTCATGTGCAAGTCCGACTTGTACTTGGCCAGTTTATTGTGATTTGTTTTATCTGAATATGTTTCCTTATTCTTCTTTTAAAACTTGTTTTCTTACCAACTTTATTAGTAACTTTATTCGCAAAACCAACTTTTGACGACTTAAGGTAGGCCTTCTACAAATTGTGCAAAAATCTGAATGAATTCATCAATTCTGTATTTCTGTGTTTTTGTTTTGAAGGTCAATTAATGCTTCACTGTTTTGAAAAAGCTTTCCACACCCGCAGACGATGGCATCATGTTGTCGGATTTGAAATACGAGAATAATACATTTGACCACAGAGGAAGTTTAAATAATATCCTACCAATTCCTATCCTCCTTTATTGTGTTGCCACAATCGTCGACAAATGGAATGGATTATGATATCTTGACCGAAGACGAGCGAGTGTCTTGACCAAAGATGTGCTTGCGCATTAAAAATGAATTATTATTTTTATTTTTCACTATCTGTTTCATAATACTCGCCTAGGTATTTGTTTTTGTTGGGAGGGATATCATCAAATAACCCCTCCCGCTCTTGGGCAGAGCGAAAGGGAGTGTCAGACTTCTACCAGACTAAAAACCACCTATGTTCCTTCTTAGCCCTTTATGTCGAAGCCACGGTATCTCTTGCGAACAAACCGAGCCCCGATAGGATGTATCTATTAAGATTTGTAGTTTTATCGTAATTCTTATTAGTAAAAATCTCTTTTTGTGAACAAATTGTGCATTTTTGTTGTTGTTTTTGTTTGGTTTTTATTTTGTAATATACTTATGCATTAAATTAACCGTACAACCTGTTTTTTTCTTTTTGGGGCATGGGAAAGCATCAATCATCATCGAGCGGTATAGGCCGTGTTCTACTGACTAAAATCACCCATGTTCTTTCTTGGCGCTTTTTGCCGAGACTGCGGTATCTCTTTCGAACAACCCGCAGCCCCGACGGGAACCATACAACCTTGTTTTCGTTTCGTCTAAAAAATGATATCTATCTATCTTCTATCTATATAAATAAAAAGACAAGTCCTGACTGACTGACTGATTCATCAACGCCCAACCCAAACCCTTGGACCTAGAAAGCTGAAATTTTGCAGAGAATCCCTGTTATTTAGACAAGGAATTAGGAAGGATTTTTCGAAATTCAACTCCTAAGGGAGTTAAATAGGGGATGAAAGTTTGTATGGAAAATCGTCAATTTCACGCGGGCGAAGCCGCTGGCAAAAGCTAGTGTTAAATAAAGTATAATAGTACTGTCTACATTTTGTTTAATTGTGTGGTCACACTTCTCTATACATTTTCATAGGATTAAAAAAATAGTATTATCTCAGTTAGGAAGTAAGAAATACACAATTTTAGATACCTATTATTTAGAAGAAACTTACTACTCAAAGTTAAGTACACTAGACTTTCTGATATTCCTCTCGTCAAGCAGCTAGGACACGCACATATGTCAGTGGATGTGAGGATTGAGGGACCAGTATTAATCATTGCTATCTTCAAAATGCTTCGATATTTAAGCTCAATTTTTTTTACAATATGTTTTAAGACTTCTACTAAAACTTTATGTAGAAAAAGAACGGTTTTATTCAGTAAGATTCGCTAAAATGTTTATCTTTGTTATGTGGACTGAGGGACCACAGTTCAGTCGTTATATTTTTTTTATCTTTAATGCTTTGTGGTCTGTTATTTTGTAAATCTCTTTTCAAATTCTCTACTAAATGTCTGTATTCACAAAATCTTGTTCTTTAAGATACTTTCCGAGATCTGACTAATCGTCTGTGAGAACTGAGGGACCACACTTTATGGGTCGTAGTTTTCGATATATTTGTTTACAAAATTCCAGATTCCTTCTACAATTGTTTTAAGTGTACTACTAAATCCTAGGATATTCATTTTGCGGATTTATTTTTGGTCCCTCATTTCACACGCACATAAATTAGTAGGTGTCAATTGGTGCGCACGCTCGTGTCTACACTCGTCAGTTGATGAACAAGTCGGCAAGTAACCCACTGGGCCCGCTTGGTAAATTAATTAATTTATTTAGATTAGGAGTATAATCTTATACAGTGAAGGCATGGGCTAATCATTGTCACATGGATTTAGTTCTCCATCTCGTTATAAACATATAAACTTTGACTGGCCTGTTGGTCTAGTGGTTAGTGACCCTAACTGCTATGCCGTTCGATTCCCACCCAGTACAAATGTTTGTGTGATGAGCACGATCATTTGTTCTGTGTCTGGGTGTAATTTATCTTTAATATGTATGTATTTAGAAATATATAAGTATGTTTATCAGTTGTCTAGTACCCATAACACAAGCTCTGCTTAGCCTGGGACTAGATGGCGTTGTGTGATAGTTGTGGAATATTATTATTATATTATTATTATTATATTAAACTCACATAGTCAAACAGGTAGAACAACTTACAGGTGTTACATACGTCATACCGTAACTGCAACCCGCGAGACGCAGTACAATAGTCAGTCGCTCAGCCCCTGCGGCAAATACTACTACAACAAGTAACACTACTTAACAACTCAATTTCATAATAAAATATATCAACCGAACAGGTTTTCCGTACATACAACCTACTTAAACATTTCTTTGCAAACATAGGACCTTATATCTTTTAATACAACAATGGCAAAATAGTTGACATCAAAACAACTTCTAATACTCGAATCAGTTGGACCCTCCATTGATACTTAAACCCTACCTAGACCCTCGATTTCCGCAAGGTTGGTATTACCGGGATTTTTACTCTGATGTTGCACAATTTTTATCGTTACAATGTTACAATGATATTTCTAAAGGAAATTGTTTCACGTTTTTCAGGAAAAGGTTTTGAGGAAAGTGCTGCGTCAGCTCTGTTATTTTTATTCGATTCTCGGTGCCTGTCTCTTCCGTAATGGGCTAGAACAACGAAATAAAGTGACAATATTTCAGCGATATATGACGCTAAAGTGAATAAATAATACAATTAGAAAAATAACTGGTTTAGTGTAAGCCAGACCTGCACATAAAGGGTTCCGTACCATCACGTTGGGACTGCGGGTTGTTCGAAAGAGATACCGCGGCCTCGACACAAAGTGCTAAGAAGGAACATGGGTGGTTTTTAGACAGTAGAAGTCTGACACTCCCTACCGCTCTGAACAGAGCAGAAAGAGTCATATTTTGATGATTTCCCACCCCCAATAAAAAAAGGGTTCCGCACCATTGCAGTAGATATAGAGAGATTTCCCATCTGTTTTTAGCACCATAGACTTCTTATAGGTGTTACTGTAATCTATAAGTGTTGATCTAAATTCTGTATTATTCAAAATTTTAGGCTCAGTAGTTTTGTAGATAAGGGGGGAGGAATGGTCGGACAGACAAACAGACTCATGAGTGAACAGACTCATGAGTGAAGGAACACTCGTGAGTTGAGGTACGGAACCCTAAAAAACAAGCTTTCATAGCAATCAAAAGTTAGGTTTACCTTTGAAAATTGAATGAAGGCGTATACCATGGTCAGTTGGTCCGTGCAATTAACCACTGAGGTGTTCTCTCGTGAGGAGACGATCCTGGCTGCCGGATCAAGACTTAATGTCTGTCATAAAAATGTATTGTCATTGTGAGAATACCCTTATTGAATTGACAATACATTTCCTAGAAATAAAAAAAAACCAATTATAACAGTGCGCCTGTAATTCTCAAAGGGTTGTATAGAGTCCAGGGTTCCAGAGTAGTATCTAATTCCATACCATTTCACAAGTTATGTATTTAAGGACGCGTTTACGGATTCTCGCGGTAATTTGTTTTTTTTTTAGTTATGCTACTACAAATATTTTGTGTTCGTAGAGCTATGATTTTCAACACGAAGTGCAGCTAAAAAACGACACAGGTTCCACCCACAACGGTGGCAGAGCGCAGATTAAGTTTTACATTTAAAATTTTTGCGTAATTTATCATGACAGTGACCGCTAAAATGAACCTTATTGCAATCATTTAAGATTCATCCGGAATAGCAAAAAATGAGAAAAAATAAGTTTCGGTTTTCATTTTTTCTGCGACTATTCATAGTATTTAGCTTAAAAAAGATTCCCATTATTAAAAATTGAGTATATTTGCCTACATACAGTATTTTTAGAAATAATAAAATATGTTAATAATAGCACAAAAAATGTACCTAAACTCAACCCGGTGTCGTTAATTTTGTGGAAAATGGCAACGTAAGATCGATTTTACATTATCAAAGACTAAAATTTTCAATATTATAGTTCCCATTATTTGAAGATGAAGAACCAATCTATACGAGGTAGTTATTAGTTATATTCGATTTTGTTGAGTTATGACATAAAATGTACCGAAAAAAACAGCATAATTTTGCCTGATTTGAGAACGCGCCCTTAAGTCCCTTGTAATATCATGGGGGGCATGTTGAGGTCTTAAAAAATGTCATGTCCTAACAATCTTCTTCTTAATTTTTTTACGTGTCGATGATCTCAAATTGTGTTAGACCAGTATTTAGCCACCTGCACAGCTCTATCATTTGCGTCGAGTAAATCCTGAAAGGTGCAAGTGGTTGTGCAGGATGGGCAGAATAGGAGGTGGCGCAAGAAAGGAGCCTCCCCGAGTGGCTTTAACAAAATGTACTGCGATTCCAAACGTCCGGCGCACCCTGGCCAGCTAGCACTGGGTAACGCAGAGTCTAGCTGCTTAATCCTTTCACCAGGGCCCCGAGTCTGCTATTCAATAGTGTCAGAATGGGATAAGCCAAAAAGTACCTTAAGCCTGTCGACTTAAGGTACTATTTGGCTTGTCGTCAATCAACAATAATTATGAGATCAATGATAGACCATTCTGACACTATTGAATAGCAGACTCGGGGCCCAGGAAAGCTCAATGTCCTAATAATAATTATTATCAATATCCTTAACAAAACTACGGAAACTCCTAGGTATAATTAATTCGTTTGACATTCAAATACTAAAGTTATTTAATAAACACCCACGTAAAACTGAAAATTGCAAACGGTAGTAGTAAAGTGGCATACTTTACTACCTCAGTAAGTTGAGAAACGATCTCCATTCCACGGGTCGTGGTCACCAACTTTATGGGGGCATTGACCTCCAAATAGCCAATGAATAAGTAAATTTGCTTTAATAGAAATAATATAAGAAATATTTAGACAGTATTCAATTGTTATATATACCTATGATAATTGTGGAACCACCTGAGTACGCTGCGAAATTTAATTTTTCTGATGGTTGTATTTTCAATTCTGTATAATTATACATATTATACATTCGTGTTACAGTCGCTAATCATAGTTTGTTCAACAGCCTAACACTGACCTGAAAATTAAAAAAAAAACAACAAAATTTTAATTTCGCAGGACAACCTGTTTAAAAAAAAATGATTTCTGAAACTTAAAAACACGGAAACTAAATAGGTTTTTGTTCTTAGATATGAAAGCAAAACAAAGACCAAAAGAAACGTTATGCAATAACAATAAACCCAATCCATTGTCCAATTTTAAGAGCAAAACGATTGAAAAGAAAATCCTCTTCGGGAAAATGGAGACATTTCGAACGATTGTTTTGATTAAAAATCTGTCACAATTGCTACTAAACGGTTGGACACTTAGCAAACAAGAAAAATGTGGAAAGTCTTCCCTCCAAACTTCTCAACGGTTTTATTTATTTTTCCCAAAAAAATGGGAAATATCAACAATTACATAGGCATTGAATTTTTCCTCTTTTGGGGAAAAATATCGCTGGGAATTATGTAATTAACCTAACAAAAACTATGTAATTAAATGTCATAAAACAACTCCTTCTCAACGCTGTAGGTGAGTGAAATCTTGTTAGGTTATCTATATTATCTCAATTACAAATAAAATACCCCTTTTCTTCAGGGATCTTAAAATACTGCCAATTAAGGGATAACGCGGTATCTGTTTGGGTACAAAATATGTCCGTGTAAATACGAGTACCTATCATAATGGTTTACACAGTTACATGGGAATATTTCCATATAGGGCAAAGAAGGTTACAATATAATGAACATTTCTTGAATCCATGGTCCTATTTAATATACTACATACAAAACTCTGCGTCATTTTTATACAACAAAAATACGTATAACGGCCTTCGTAAAATTCTGGTTTGACCTATATTTTACACCGTACGCCATCAGTAGCGACATCTAGTAACAACACTGCAAAACATTTAGTTCCCATAGATCCCGTGGCCGTCATGGCCGCCATGACACTCGTGCGTTTGCGCAATAAAATACGACATGATAATAGTGGTAATGAATGTGGATGTTATAACTGCGAATTTATTTCCTTTTGTTTTTAACATTATTACTTATAAAATATGAATAAAGTAGCAGTCCAATAATAAGTCTAATAATGGCGAAAGCCGATCAGATGCTGTATTGAATATTTTAATTATTGATAATATCAATTATTTAATTTTGGTATAAATTCTTTAAAGGCAACAAAACCAAAATTACAACTTTAACATAATTTTAATCTAAAAATAAATATATCACACTTGGTTATCATGGCCCTATCGACGGATCGAGGTCAAGATCTATTTTAAAAACTTTAAGAACGTGCCACTAGATGGCGCTGTCCCGATGACGCGTCATTCTGAATCGCGGTGTTAAGATTCTCCGCGAGTGAATGACACCCCTCGGTTTTGTGAGTTCGAGTTAAGACCTTACTTCATAGGATCATTTCTATAGTAAGCTCTTCTCGAGACTTTCACACTATGTGAGTCCTCACAAGTCACGTTGATGAGACGTGGCGCGGTGCCCTGAGCGTGAGGCGGGCGGTGGTAGACCTACCACCAGCCCTCGATGATCGTTCACTCCCTTCGCAAGAAGGGAGCGTGGGGTGCTGTCGCTGTCTGAGTGGCTTTTTTAAACCCTATATAAATTATTAGACTCAATAACGTGGTATTATAATTATGTAGTTGACTTACGGTTATAGTTATATATGTTTGTGTTAGTGTAATTAATTGTAATAATAATTATGATTAGTAGTACGAGTGGGCGCCCTTGCAGTCTGTTAAGTATCATGAACAATATTCTCAATACACCTCTCTCTCAATCACCATTATAGGTTAACATTTTATCATTATTAGGTTAAGTGTTATCACTCAATCACCATTATTAACTGCCTCCGTGGTCGAGTGGTTTGCGTTGCGTTTGCCTTGTGACCCGGTGGTCGTGGGTTCGATTCCCACAGGAAGCATACTTTGTGAAGTTGTTTCCAGTTTGGTTAGGACATTGCAGGCTTGAATCACCTGATTGTCTGATAAAAAGATGGTTCTGTGCTTCGGATCGGAAGGCACGTATAAGCCGGAGGTCCCGGCCGCCAAATGACGGTCGTCAAACCATGTCAGAGGCCCTTGCGGCGGTTTAGAAACTCTGACACTAGGGTGTGTGGGGTCGTTAGACCTTACTGCCCACACGTTAAGAAGAAGAAGAAGAACCATTATTAGGATTCCGTACCTCAAAAGGTTAAAAAGGAACCCTTATATGATCACTTTCTGGTCCGTCTGTCTGTCACCACCGATTTTCTCAGGAATGGGTGGACCTAGCAAGTTGAAATTTATAGCATAATTTGAGGTCTATAGTTCCTATTAGGTGTATAAAAATCAAGGTCTTGAGTCAATACGATAAAAAGATATCGCATAACATAAGCTGAATATGATTATTATGTTTCCTCTGGTTTCCATTTGACCGTTTTATTTTTATTGGTAGTTATATTTCTGTATCTTTCCAGAACATTATCTTAAACCTACTTAATTTATAATTATTTTAAGGCTCAGTAATTAACCTTTCTGATGTATATATACGGTGTATAATTTATACCCATTATGAATGTAGAGTCGTTGGGAACCAACACATTTTGTTCATATCACTTTGTTTGTTTAGGTACGGTACTAACATGGAATAAGAATGGATAGAAGCGAAATTATTTCTCTGAACGCGTAGACCATCAGACAGAACATCCATCTGGTCGAAGGGCCCTTGCCTATGAGGGATGACCAAAATTTTCACCCAGATCTTCATACTTATTAATAGGGGTAATAATTAATAAGGGTAAAGAAGCCAACGGCACGAACTAGCTGGTGGGCGGGGCTAAAATGCATGCTATTTCATCCGACATCACGAGCGAAATGCATAGAGCAAAAGAGACACAACTAAAACGGGCGCGCGATTGTTTCTATGCAGACCTTTGGTAGTATGGATACCATGAAAAATCCATTGACTGTATCTGTACAAAATAAAATTATTCACTTTTTTCATTTTCGTACTTTATACTTAAGGCGACATTAGCTGCCCGCGACCTTGAGCGCGCGTTTAACTCATCGCCTAAACAAATAAGGTTGAAAATGGCGATGCGTTTGATGCTCGTGACTGCCAAAATGAACGATAGTTCGCAGATTTAATTTATTTAAAAAAAAAATACGCTGTAATGTTAAAATATTTTTACATATGTCTTTAGTTGGTTAAATTTCCTTTCTGATAGTAAAAAAATAAATAACAGTTGTCACTCAAAATATTGAGCATTTCGAGACGAAAAAGTTTTTTCGTGTGATTTTTTTGTGATTTTGTGATTTTTTTTTCGAGGTTCTTGATTACTTTTAGAAAATATTTTTGCATAAATCTTTTACCTATACATTTGACTATACACTGTATTTTTTTTGGAATTGTAATAAGTAGCAATACGGCTAACACTGCGACGAAAAACAGGTCGTTTTTACGGTTCCCCCGTTAACTGCGCCTTAACTTATTTACGCCCAAAGATGGTTAAAATTAGTGCTAAAATATGAAAGTTTCGACGCTCATAACTTCCAAACCAATTTTTTTTTTCAATTCTGCTTCTATACATATAGTGACAAGACAGATATATACAGTGACAAGACCAGTTGATACATTATTTTTAATTTTGAACCTACACCGTCAACCAGAGGAGTTTAATCATCGACCATATTAGCAATCTTAATTTGGCCTGGGTCGTTTCAATAGCTGTATGGTAGCTGGGAAACAGTTGGTGATTAATTTTCAACTCTATATGGCGTATCATAATATACCTACAGTTGGTAGGAAAATCGGCAAAGCTTACATCAAGGGAGAGAGGTGGAAAAACACTGAGTGTTTAATGCGACAAAATACTAGTTTTATTTAAACATAATTTAAACAATAATATCTGACTAGCTAATAATACAACTAATTTATTATATTTGTAATTAGTTTGGGACCATCGGAGCACGTGTATATGAAAGCATGTAAGTATGTCACTTCCATACAGTTCCCTTATTCTTTGGTATTACCTTCTGTTTGTTTTTCTCTTCAGAACCCACAAGTACGGTGACATTGTTTCAAAGAATGTATAGTGGGTACTAGCTCTCTGTACCTGCATTTTGATAGAGTGTGTGAATTTTATCATATTATTATGAGGTAAGGTCAGCGAGGATTTTAATAGGGAATCCTTGTGACAATAAATTAGCTTTTTGTTTTATTATTTTTTATTTATTAGGGACAAAAAAACAGTTACATGTTAAGTTTTTATGATTCGTTACATAAATATGTAAACATATAACCCACACCATTGTCCACGGATTAATAATTTTTAATGTTTTCTCGGACAATGTATGGAAATACTGGTTTGTAGAAGGACCTGGTTTCTGAAAAATGGAAGTGGCGGGTTACTGTTGATTTCATGAGAATTTCATATTTAATATTGTATATAATCATAACAATACGTGTTTATTCATTACGCCTGACGTACTTCTAAAAAAAAAATATTTAATTTGCAATTTAACAACATTAGCATAGTTTTCAAAACAACTTTCTGCTTTAAAAGAAACTCATCATCTGCCTAGTTTTTTCCCAACTAAGTTGGAGTCAACTTCCAGTCATACCAGCTGCAGCAGAATACCTGTATTTTATATGGACGACTGCCTATCTAACCTCTACTATCCAGTTAATACCGAATAATTTGGTTTCGCACGTGATTAATTTAAATTGGCTACAATTTAAATTTAAATTTAATGAATGTACTTATGTCATAATTTTAAGTGTTACTTAAATGTTTACTTTGTTTACCTGTATTTTTTTTGTCAATTTGTTTTTGTCCTGTGGGAAACCAATAATCATTTTTCTTTCTCTTTTCTCTTTCATAATAAGATTTTTTTTTTTCAAATTATTAATTATTTTCATTACCTATTATTTTTATAATATCCCTTGGTAAGACAAA
Source organism: Diarsia mendica (assembly GCA_949316265.1). Taxonomy (NCBI): domain Eukaryota; kingdom Metazoa; phylum Arthropoda; class Insecta; order Lepidoptera; family Noctuidae; genus Diarsia; species Diarsia mendica. Next base: position 21,285,763 of record OX438897.1, read on the forward strand.
TTATATGACTTACTGGCCACTGAATACCTGTAACGACTGCCAGAGAGCTACAAATGGGGGCCGAGACTCCGTTGCATGAAGAAAACTTAGTATATACTACGTGGGTGATTACGTGATACATTTATGTATCACGTAATCACCCATCCACGTATCATCCAAGGTCAAGATCGACCCAAGCGGCCGATATTAGTTAGGTAGGTGTTCCTGTTATAAAAAAGAAACTATTGCACAAGATATTATTTCTTATTTATTTATCAACTTACATCTACCATTACATTTATTCTGTAGTGTAGTGGCTTAAGCTGTAATTTAAACAAATTAATCAGGATTTACATTAAGCCGATACAAAAGCAAACGATACCAAGTTTTAAGAACCAATATTGTTTTTATTTATTCAAACAATAGAAAGAATTATAGTTTTTCTAAGCCCCTGTCAAATCAAACCGCTAAATAACAAACAAATATTTCATTTCAGAAAATCCAATAACTCAAGATTTCTACGAAGGCAAGGATTTTTCCCTGACGCAGACCCAAAACAGCACTTTGGAGAAAGAGGCCCTTAACACCGTGACCCCTAGCACGGACTCTTAAATCATTTCTACGTTTTAATTAAAATTTTCTTCTCGTAGTTTTTCAATATTTTTTACTGTAACAAAAATTATTCAAGTAATGATTCGAGTTGGTTTCAAGAAGTCCTAGTATTTAATTGAAGTTAAATAGAAATAAATGTGTCTTGTTGCGAATAATAAGCTAAAAACAGTAACAGCGTGACTGCCTTTTTTGTCTAGACAGTGGTCACTATAAGAGCAATTAGTTTACTGTTATGTTTTGTATTTATTATTTTATTTTTACATTGTTTATTGTTATATACTTTTGTTTATTACTGATTGTGTCTGTAGTAAATCTTAAATTTAACTGACACCTTGCTATTGTATCGAGTCTGGTTCTTCTAACCAACCTAACAGACAGATGTGTGCTGGGGAGTTTGTTCCGCCACTTCTTCTTTCCAGCTAAACACTAGGAAGTGTCGATGGGTGGGCGTTTTTGGGGGACTGTCTTTTAAAAATGTAAATACAGTGAAACCTGGTTAAATGTGTCTCAGATATCCAAATCTGTCTCATGTCTCAGTATGAGTTCCAGTTAAGAGGTTTCTCACTTATCCAAGTCCCAGTTAACCAAGTTTCACTGTAGTAAAGTAAAGTAAAGAAAATTTTGACCTTTGAAAAGTGCTGATTATCAGCCTAGTTTGAATAAATGAATTTTGAATTCCTAGGTCGGGCAAAGTGTTTTCTATCAAGAATTTCAGTAACATCCTAGTGTCTGTATTTGTGCGCGATTGATGGCAATTAGCTTGCCCCCTATTAAAACATAAGTGAAAAAATGTAAGTGCACTATCAGGCTCACTCGCTTAGCTCCTCGAAAATTACAAGCGTTATGTTATGTAATGTGTTGTACACACATAGCATTCCAATGTTTTACTAGTTTCCTAACGAGGTAGTTGTTTTTAGAATAGGTACCTAAATATAGCATAGACGCAAAGGAATCGCTGGTGTAGTACCGTAGTCTTTTCAAATTCCCATGGCAAAACGGTGCAAATCTATGCTTGTAAACCTCATATCGTGGTGAGAAACTTTAGAAATCTACAAACCATTTTGAAAACAGATGTTTCAATAAGGTCTTCAACAGTCACATTTGTTTAGACTACAGAACCAAGGCATGACAACAGGCAGACACGATACCACTACACAGATAATTTCACTCGATGTTAATGCCTAAAACAAGCTGCCGACAGTAATTATAATTCTAGAGGGTTCCACGCTGATTTGATAACATCACGCCGTGACGCGAGCGATGGATGTGTCATTAGCTGACGTGTTAATGAATGAATGAACGACTGAATGTTCTCGCTGTACTGTCTATGGTTATATTCTGTTTTTGAAATTCGTACAACGTTTATACCATTTACCTTAGTACCTAATATAATTTGTTTATTTTTTTCCAAAGAAGGAATAGCTGCTTTCACAACCTTTTGATATATAATTATTATAATATGTATAACTAAGTCATCCGCTGCGTCTGTCTGTCTGTTCGCGATAAGCTCAAAAACTATTGCATTGATTTTCATGCCGTTTTCACCAATGGATAGAGTGGTTCTTGGGGAAAGTTTTAGTATTTAAAAGTTTTCGAAATTCAAGTGTTAAATAGGGGATGACAGTTTGTTGGAATATTTTTCTACATCTACGAGGGCGAAGCCGCGGGCAAAAGTTAGTCTAGTAGATAAATACCTATTAATCGTCATCATAATTATTTCAGCCGAAAGTCGTTTATTGCTGGACATAGGCCTCCCACAAGTGTTACCACATTGACCTATCCCATGCGTCTCGGATCCGCTAGTGAACCAAGGTTTTTCAGATTATTCTCAAAGAAGTGCGGGCCTCAAAGAAATCGGGCTTCGAGATCTGGAGTGGCGACCGCAGACTGGACGATACCGGATGAGAGATGACCTGGTGAAGGCTGGATGTGAGATAAATAATAAAAGAGGTAAATTATTTTTTGATGTGAAAACACAGAGAAATTATTTTAATTTATGAAAATAAGTAAACCGCGGACTTATAATTATGATAACTGAAATATTCATCAAAACAATTTTTTGTTTACTTATGTAGTGTTCAAGAGACATAGTTCGCCAAATACAACATTCTCACCCAAACAGATTCATAATCGTATTACAAAACAACATTTAACGAAACTCAATGAGCACAATACAATTCAAAATCTCCATTCAAATAATGTATTCACCTAAATATAACGAATGTTTATACATTGGTACTTGAAGACAATACCTCGAACATCCTTCATTTCTCTGAAAACATCGTCTGAATAAGAGGAATCCTCCTTTATGCTAAAATTGAATATTTTTGCGAATAAAAGCGTGTTGATATTAGCAAACGTTGCCGCGTTGTGTATTTGAACAAAGGGCAGGCTGCGGCCTTTCATTCACACACTTTTCCCGAGGTAATGGCTGACACATGGTCTCAATTTGTGGAAAGCGTCCATTTTTTTCCCACATTTTTTTCAAGATTCCCGCTATACTCGTACATTGCTAAAGTTGTTTTGTGTAACGCTGAGGTGTAACGGGTATTGTTTTTGGGGGCGGAGAACTTTGTAACGTTCTGACCATTATATTTATTTAAACCTTTGACGAATGATCAATTTCTCGCAATTGACCTGAACCAAATCAACATAATGCGTTGGAAGCCAACATTCAATGCATTATTGTACAAGTACCGCCTGATTTACTGAGAAGAGCATGTGGGCTCGGTGGTCACATGTCATGCCCGTACTCAAAACACAATTATTATCAGTTAAATTAAGTATATTTGATAGATATTGCAAATATGAATATTACAAGCTTTTTGTTGAAATGGCAGATCAATTGCAATTGTTGTGTAAAGATATCAGTTGCAAAACAAAATCACCAGTCAAAATAACACAGTTTCATTCTTTAATATAAAATACAACTTGAAATCATTGAATCAGCGAGACATCCTCCTCACCAGTGTGTACAATATTTAAACAGAAGCTCCGCCGCCTATCGCTGCAGGTACCATTACAATTTCTCTTTAATCCCGTTTTTATCAAAACGAACATTAAGCGCTCTCAGAGTCGTTACATTACACTGAGTTCCGCGAATCTTATCATCATTATAGTGATAAGGACTTTATCCAATGGGGATAAGGTGTTTAATATAGCCGTTATAGTTGCTAATACTTGGAATAAGCGTTATGGTATACATAAGCTTTGGTTCTGAGTTAATGGTCCCATTAAAGGTTGTACTACTCACGCTAGCTTAGGTTTGTGTGAATGGAAATACATTTATTTACTAGTTAGACAGTAGGCCAAGATTACTAAATAGTCTAGATTTAGTAGTCTACGGCATGTTTAATTAGAGGGATCTGGGGGTCTAAAACGGCCACTTTGGCAGATCATAATATGAATTGCGTTAAAAATCGTAAAATGGATCTTTCATAATAGTAACTGCTTCTGTGACCATTTAGAAAAATAAATCCTAATAGGAAAATAATATGAATTGCGTAAAAAATCGTAAAATTGTCACAGACGCAATTACTATTATGAATGGTTCATTTTACGATTTTTAACGCAATTCATATTATGATCTGCTAAAGTGGCCGTTTTAGATGCCCTGGATTTAGAATAATTTAAAGAGTTTGAAACTCGTATCGACCTCAAGAGCAAAAATATTTTTGCGTAATGCGTAAGGTAAAAATGTGTAAACTAACAGAACTTGTAGAAATAACAAAGATGGAAAGCAAATATATTTAGAAGGAATATAATCTTTCTTTATCGTATGTTAACCTGGTATCAGAGTTGTACGCCACCCATGGGCATCTTCTTCTACTTATCGTGTGGGCAGTAAGGTCTAACGACCCTACACACCCTAGTGTCAGAGTTTCTCTGACTTGGCTTGACGTGCCGACGAGAAATATCTGTCTGGTCATGCCTCACGATGTTTGCTGTCACCGAAGCAAGTTACAAAATACAATGTCAACAGAAGATTTTTTATAGAAGTAGGGATCTGCTAACAAAAGGTTTTTGTAATGCATAGAAACTTCTTCGGAAATTTCCAGTTACAATACACAAAATTAAATTATACAATACGCACGTGGAAAACGAACTTGCGACCTATGACTTGGCAGTCCGAAGGTACCACTGGATTATCACAGCTTTAAGTTTCTAATAAAAATATTCATCATCTGCCTAGCCTTTTCCCAACTATATTGGGGTCGGCTTCCAGTCTAACCGGATGCAGCTGAATACCAGTATTTTACATGGAGCGCCTGCCTATCTGACCCCCACAACCCAGTTAATACTAGGTAATATGATACCCTTTGGTAAGACTGGTTGTCATTTCAGGTCACTGACTACCTGTAACGACTGCTATATATGGCAGCCGGGACCAACAGCTTAACGTGCTTTCCGAGGCACGGAGGAAACTCGGTATGTCGGGCGGTCACCCATCCACAGACCGACCTAGGCAAGCACAGATTTACCTAAAGATCGACCCGAGTGGCAGTTCTTATTAAGCCACGAGCTCCTCTAATAAAAATATAATTTATCTTAATTATGACGTGAAATGATCCATTTTACATGCGCCTTTGATTTTGTAACGTCAGAAGACCGCAATTTCATTCCGAATAAGAGATTTTTATGAAGCCACCACTTGTATGACAATTTGAGTTGAACCCGACATCAAAGAGCCAAAAAGGTTGTGTCATGCTCCACCATCCCACATGTCCCAAAGGTACAATATTGCGTTGTTTTGATATTTCCCCAAAAATACGATTACTTCCCGTGTCGCACAACACGTCCAATTTAAAATTTGTCATTGTTCCCTGCAGACGTACGTATGTTGTTGACTATTGCAGAGTTTTGGGTTTAGCGTTCAGTGTACTTCGAAATTTCATTACCACCCATGTGATATCCTACCTAGTGAAAGGTGAGTATAAAAATGGGCTGGCACACTGTCCATCCGTCTTATGACGAAGATAGGCCGTGTAGACAGCGCGTTCGTGTTCCACGCGCGCCTCAAAAAGGGGTAAGAAGAAACATGTGTGGTTTTTAGTCAATAGAAGTCTGACTCTGCCTTCCACTCCGCCCGGAGCGGTAGGTGTTATTTGATGATTTCCAAGATAGTCAGGTTAAGCAGACGACAACCTCCTTGGTTGAACAGCAAGATGCCATTCACAAAAAAAAAAAGAAGACAGTCTATTTGTCTACTTAGTTAAAAAATAAAAAAACAGAACGCTTAGGGAGTTTTTTTTTTCATGTCAAAGCAGTTAAAGCAAATATGTTCGGTGCGGTTCGCAATAAAAGGATATTTTTACGCTGCGGTTTACGATAAATGGCATAATTTTGCATTGTGATATCAGATTGATGCGTTCGTACCGCATTTCAGCTTTTACAATTTAATTTTTGCGATTGGTATTTTTAATCTGTGTGCATTTTGTTTTAAATATGGGCACTAATTGTTGATGATTGTTGGGACTGGACTGTGCACGTCTGCCGCAAGCCCAATGAGCTGTGGGCCAAAATAGCCACTTTCTGGAGTCCTTACATAGCCAGAAGGCGTCGCGGCAGACCTCATAGAAGATGGCGGGACGATCTGGACTAGGCTAGCAACAAGTGGCTCACATTCGGATTGGATTGAAAGAAATGGTCATGGGGAGAGGCCTTTGCCCAGCTGCTGTAGGATGGTGAAGGCTAACAGAATCAGTAAATGATTGTTGAGCCCTGGATACGGTATGTACCTATGTGTTTTGAATCTCATCAGTTTTGACTACAAGCCCAAACTTTGTCACGTAGGGGCTTGGGGTTGTTCGAAAGAGATACCCGCGGCCTCGACACAAAGGGCTAACAAGGAACATGGGGGGTTTTAGTCAGTAGAAGTCTGACACTCTACCGCTCTGCCAAGAGCAGGAGGATTCATTTGATGATTTCCCAACCTCCAAAAAAATGGCCTGACTTTGTATACTGTTTTGATGCTATAAAGGAGACTGTAGGTTGGTGTTAAGGCCAAATACTGTTTGTTTTACTTTTAAGTTTTCTTTCCTCATCATCATTTCAGCCAAAAGACGTCCACTGCTGGACATAGGCCTCCCCCAGGTGTCGCCACATTGACCGGTCCCGTGCGTCTCTCATCCAGCGGGTTCCTGCAACCTTGACCAGGTCATCGGTCCACCTAGTGGGAGGCCTTCCAACGCAACGTCTTCCGGTTCGCGGTCGCCATTCCAGAACTTTTCGGCCCCATCGGTCATCCGTTCTGCGAGCAATGTGCCCTGTCCATTGCCATTGCCACTTAAGTCTGGCGATTCTTCGGACTACGTTGGTAACCTTGGTTCTCATGTGGATGTCCTCATTTCTGATTCGATCACGCAAGGAAACTCCGAGCATAGCCCTCTCCATTGCCCTTTGGGTGACTTTGAGCTTTCTGATAAGGCCCATTGTGAGCGACCACGTTTCGGTCCCGTATGTAATCACTGGCAACACACACTGGTCACTTTCGTCTTGCGACAGTGGGGTGAGTTGGACGAGAAGATACCGCGCAAGTTTAAGTTTTCTTTCCAATGCGAGACTAATAAATACGTTTCCTGAAAAAAAAAACTTTAATGAAAAAAACTCACAATCGAAATAGCGACACAACACTTTATTATCGGCTATATTCAGACAAAACATCAGTACACATGTCAATAATGGCGTCCGGATCACCGCGCACAGCTGTCCGGTGTCCGACCCTTGTCCGGCTACTGTCCGATTGGACGCGACCAGATCTGTCAGTATCACGTACACTAGCCGTTTCAGAAAGTAATCATCTGTCCGCGGTGCTAACTGACTGATGGTTTTGTGTATGTTTTCCTTGTTTTGTCGGACTTTTGTGGGAATTGGTGTGATAATGAACTATTAATGGTTTTACTATGATACTTGTTGAGTTAATTGTGGCTTTCTCGAACGCGTGGTGTTTGGATTTATTAGACAGCTACCATTTGTTTTTTATTATGATCTTGGGTTTGATTCTCTTGTTCGTGTTTCTTGGGCAAAGTGTTTTAGTTTTTCCATCAGTGATTTCTCAATAGCAGCCACGGAGTCTTGACCTGAGCCCGATTGATGGGAATCGCCAGTTCTTTTCAAATTGCATGTAAAAGGGGGTCCTTTTACATGCAATTTGAAAAGAACTGGCGAAATGTGGGTTTACAATTAGGTAGTCGGTCATCATCATTTGCCTAGCCTTTTCCCAACTATATTGGGGTCGGCTTCCAGTCTAACCGGATGCAGTTGAATACCAGTATTTTACATGGAGCGACTGCATAACCGACCTCCACAACCCAGTTAATACTAGGTAATACAATACCCTTTGGTGATTTGTATTATATCAATTCAATTTTATCAATTCAATTATATCAAATCAATTAATTTCTATCAATTTAATTATATTAAAAAATTTACATGTTATGATTGAGTATGCTAAGCGACTTGTACCTACTACTACTGTAAGACCTCTGTAACCATATTTATTTGCAAATAAATCTTTGACTTTGACTATGAAGACTGGATGTCAGAATTTCAGGTCACTGACTACCTGTATAACGAGTGCCAAAGATCTATATATATGGCAGCCGGGACCAACAGCTTAACGTGCTTTCCGAGACACGGAGGAAACTTGGTATGTCGGGCGGTCACCCATCCACAGACCGACCTAGGCAAGCACAGCTTTACCTAAAGATCGACTTGAGTGGCAGTTCTTATTAAGCCACGAGCTCCACACCTCCTCATTAGGTAGTAGGTACGGATCAAAAATGCCCTCAAAGCAAGCTCTCTGTTTATGAAACAACTGTAGGCCAGTATTATTTTTATTAACAGCAACTTGCATACCGAAACGTTCTCAAGCTACATTATTACCACGTTTTAGTAACACCCCGTAAAAGGACTAGAAAAAAACATTCAAAATCATATTCAGTATATTCGCACCGAGAAAAACTTTCCTCAAAAGGTCGAGGTCAAGATATTTGACTAGAGTTTTGAACTAAACTGTGGAGTAACAATACCTCTCTAGGGCCTCGTTACAGGATAACGTTCCTTACCAGATGTTTATACAAAGTAGGAATTTTACAAATTCAGCAGAGAAAACTTTGTGGCTGAATAAAAATAATAATTTTGATTTTCTAAGGTCAATTTGTTTTTATTACTTTTTGGTGTTTCTCGTCTATAATAAATGCCGGGATTCTCAAGAAGAAAGTTGTGCTGAATTTGTAATGATATTGTTTTAAAACTGTGATTTTGTGAGGAGTGGGAAGCAGAATTGGGTTGATCTTATTTTGTCAGTCAATCTGTTCCAGTTAGTTTAGTTTTTGATTTTATTTTAATAAGCCGGTTCTGTCCCACTGTTGGGCAAATTCCTCCCCATTTATTTCATATTTCTCAGAATTTTGGCGTTTTCCGGTCAGTACACAACGTTACGTTACGTTACGTTATACAATTTTACCATCAATGTCACTAATTTTATACATTGTGTCATTTTAACTTTATATAATTATTGTTTCTAATGTGTCCATTTTAAAGGTTTTTTTATTTACTTAATCATTTATTTTATTTTGTTATTGTTGTTTATCCTTTGTTACTGTTATCAATTATTATTGGCATTTTGTTCTTTTTTATTAATGTTTTTATTATTGTTCTCATGTTCTTGTTGTTTATTTAAGAGTCGCAAAATTTAATTTAGTAGGTTTTTTATTTTTAGCAAAATATTTTAGAATTTTTAAATGTGTTTGTTTATTTTTTCGAGCGTATGGCACTCGTGGGCAGCAGCTGAAAATCAGCGTCAGGTGGCTTTGTGCTGCTATCTGACATTATGCTGAGCTGATGCCCTTTTGGCATTAGTAGCTTTAATTGTTTTGAATTGTTTTTGTTTTTTTTTATGGTATTTTTGCCAAATAAACACAATTTTCTTTCTTTCTTTCTTCCAATCAGGTTTATTAAAAAAAAGTTTTAGAATTACAAATATTTTTATTTCCTAAACTAAATCCTTATTTTCTATGATAAAATTTTCTTCATATTGTCTATTTTCCTACAATGATAAACATAAATTAATTAACACAAGGTCTCTATGAGTATTTTCTCAAAAATATAAATTGCATTTAAGACCCCGAATTATCTGCAAACACGTAGATTAAGCTTTGCTATCAACAAGCAGAGATGAGCTACTGAGATAAATTCTCACGTTTCCCCTCAATTTGGTACATAACCTGTTTCGTTTGTATTTTTACGGTAAACATTTTATCTTCGCGGTATATTTATTGCTAGCGTTTGGGGTTTTCGAGACAATATCGTTCAAACGGTTTTGGTAACTTGGAAATTGCGCATTTACATTTTACAGAGGTAGGTTCAGTTGTAAACGATGTTTATTTTATCAAGCTCTTGACTTCAATCTTGGCCCTTAGGCCAAGATTGAAGTCAAGAGCAAGCCCATAGCAAGCCCTTAGGCAGAGATGATGTCGACGATGGAACGAGCTTACCCAGTAGAAGCCTGTTTACTCGCGACTTAAACAGATTAGGGTTATATGAACTCGGAAAAACCGACGCAGGCAGGGAATTCCACTCCTTGGCTGTGCACATAATAAAGGACCCAGCAAAGCGCTTCGTTCGAATGTGTGGAATGTCGACTAGGTATCGGTGATACCCTGCAGTACGTCTAGTCTCCCGATGGAAGAAGGGAGATGGTGGGATCAGCTCGTGGAGCTCTTGCGCACACTCTCCGAAGTACAGTCTGTAGAAGACCGACAGACATGCGACTTTGCGACGGTGGGCCAGGCTATGTAGCTTGTTAACCAGCTTATCGTCACCAATTAGCCTCCTGGCTCTGCGCTCTACAGAGTCAAGTGTGGCAAGCTGGTATTTGGCTGAGCCATCCCAAAGGTGACAGCAATACTCCATGCCAGACCGGACTTGAGCTTTATATAATACTGAAAGCTGTCCAGGCTTGAAGTACCGCTTAACCTTGTTTAGGATGCCCAGCTTTTTCGCCGCAGTTTGAGCTTTCGACTCGATGTAGGCGCCAAAGTTCAGATTCGCGCTCAACTTCGTGCCAAGAAGCTCGAGACTGTCAGTAACTTGTACAGACGCACCCCGGAAAGTAGGGGCCATATTAAACGGACTCCTTTTGGCGGTGAACAGACACACTTGCGTTTTGGTGGCGTTGAAATCTACCAGATTCTCGTCACCCCACTCGGAGACAAGTCACAATATACATGTCATACATAGTGTTAAACCTTTCCTTTTTTTAACCGACTTCAAAAAAGGAGGAGGTTCTATGTTCGTGTGTATGTATTTTTTTTTATGTATGTTACCTGATTTCATTTGTGGACCAATTCTCAAAATTCTTTTTTTATTTGAAAAATTATACTCCTGAGGTGGAAAAAAAAAACTTTTTTCAAAAAAAATCAACCGACTTCAAAAAAAAAAAAAAAAAGTCAAAAATAAATCAGTTTCTGAAGTCGGTGGCAAAAAATGAAATCAAACAAACAAAAAAGCAAAATTAAAAATTATAAAATTAAAAAAAGGATAAAATAACATAAAACACCCACCTTAAAAAAACCCAAGAATGTCCGTCGGGAGCTGAACATTGCAAAACTAGTTCATTTAATGTCAGCCCCCGACGGACATTCTTGGGTTTTTTTAAGGTGGGTTTATGTTATTTTATCCTTTTTTCAATTAATTTTTAACAGTCGTGGGTTTTTTCAAAATTTTTAATTTTGCTTTTTATTTTAAACTTTTTACTTTTATTTTTATATTTTTATCTAAGAACATGCACCAATCAAACCTTAACCCATAACTGAAAACTGAATCAAAATCGGACTTGTAGTTTTGGAGAAAAATGGCAACTTTGATTTGCACAATAAATCTTTGCTGCAGCGCCTCCTGGTGAGTTGTCACCGTAACACCTATTTAAGAACATGCACCAATCAAACCCAAATCCATAACTGAAAACTGAATCAAAATCGGATTTGTAGTTTTGGAGAAAAATGGCAACTTTGATTTGCACAAAAAATGTTTGCTGCAGCGCCCCCTGGTGAGTTGTCACCGTAACACCTATCTAAGAACATGCACCAATCAAACCCGAACTCACAACTGAAAACTGCATCAAAATCGGACTTGTAGTTTTGGAGAAAAATGGCAACATGTATTTGCACAAACACACAAACAACCTCTCACCCCAAACGCATATACCGTCTCCGTTCCGTCGTGGGTAAAAAGTCACCGACTTCAGAAACTGATTTATTTTTGACTTTTTTGTGTTTTTTTTATCAAAACATATGCACAATAAAGGTACATGTCATACATAGTGTTTTAAACCTTTTCATTTTTTGTAGGTGGGAAATGATCCAATGACTCCTCCCGCTCTCGGCAGAGCAGAAGCTGAGATATGTATTGGTTGGTTGGTTCAATGTGGTTCAATACTCACTTGGGGTAAAGTGTTGTTGGGTTTTCCCAATCTGAATTTGGAAAAAGCCAACAACACTTTTTTTTATTTATTTATTTTTTATTATAAATGGGCTTGCTCTTGACTTCAATCTTGCCCTAAGGGCAGAGATGGTGTCGACGATGGAACGAGCTTACCCAGAAGAAGCCTGTTTACTCCCGACTTAAATAGATTAGGGTTATATGTACTCGGAAAAACCGACGCAGGCAGGGAATTCCACTCCTTGGCTGTGCGCATAATAAAGGACCCAGCAAAGCGCTTCGTTCGAATGTGTGGAACGTCGACTAGGTATCGGTGATAACCTGCAGTATACGTCTAGTCTCCCGATGGAAAAAGGGAGATGGTGGAATTAGCTCGTGAAGCTCCTGCGCACACTCTCCGAAGATGAGATAAGATCTCTTTCTCTTGCCCGTCGGGGCCGCGGATTTTTGTACTAGATTACGTGGCCTCGGCGCAAGGGCAAAGAAGGAACATGGGTTCGGTTTTTAGTCAGTAGAAGTCTGACACTCCCCTTCGCTCTGCCCAAGAGCGGGGGGGGGGGGGGGGGGGTCATTCGATGATTTTCCACCCACCAAAAAAAAAAAAAAAACTCTTTCTCTTTGATGGTAATAAGCTCGCCCCCTCTTACATCGGACGCAAACATAACTGGTACGCGGCACATACATACGACTTCTACCGTTTTGTTAGGCTGTGTCCTATGCCTCTCAATATGTCTCAACATGAATGATGTTACAAAGATTTTGTTACAAGGAGTGTCTTGTAATTTATGGTGCATTCTTTTCCATAAAGATCTACGCTTTAGAATGGGTAACTACTCTAAATTAAATAAAACAATAAAAAAAAACTATAACGGGTTACTATGATGAAAGGTCCATTTTACACTTTTTAACGCAATTCATTTAAGATCTTGTAAAGCGGCCATTTTATATAGGACCCCCCCCCCCTTAGTTACCCCTGCTAATTTACGGAACACCTGTTTACGTATGTACAAGCTTGACACCTGTCAGCTTAGATTACCGCTCATATCCACGTACAGTGACGTCCCATGAATGTGATTCGCTCGCTATTGGAATAGTTGGGACATCGCTCGATCACTCCGACTAGGTATGTGTATAATTTGCAGCGCAGTTATTGCCGAGCGCCCACGAATTAACTAACTATTGTTAGTATTCGGTTATCAAATGATGCTTATATCGTTGAACTGGTGATGGGTTGGACAAGTGTGATCGTGAAATTAATATAGGAACCATTTTGTATGTATTATCCACGAATACTTTGTATAAACAAACACACATCGTGTTGCATGGTACCAGTAGAGCTAATAACTAAATAATAGCAGGGTACATCTTCAGGTTAAGCTGCACTTACAGCGGTTGGTCCGTGGATGGGTGACCAATATCAATACCTACTTACCGAGTTTTCTCCGTGCTTCGGACTAAAATATGTGAGTCATTGATTCGAGAAGGAGAAGATACCTCTAAACTACACTAAGTTGTTTTTAGACAACTTAGTGTAGTTTAAAAAACGAAGCCCTTATAGGATCACTCGACGTGTGTCTGTCTGTCTGTCCGACCATTCTGTTTCGGTGATAAGGCCCCCCGGAGGGGGAGGGGGGAGACCTAAAATTTTGGTGCTAAAATAACATGAAACATTTTTGAATGTCTACTATAATAGTACGGAACGCTTCATGTGCAAGTCCTACTTGCACTTGGCCAGTTTTTAACTGTACAAAAAAATCAACTAATAAAAACAAACAAACATAAATTATAAACACTACTACAACATTTCAATAAACAACATTATATCCATCTACTCGAGCACTAGACCAGACGAGGACATAACTTATCCCGACGCGAGACGCACATCTTGTCTGTAAGCACCCTTAAGAGCATAGACGGGCTGCGTATAATATACGTATATATAACTATTGCCGTCGCGCTGCGCTCTAGCAACCGGGCGGTATCAATATGTGAGTGCGATAGAGACAACTGCAGCTCAGAACGATTTTACCTATAAAAAACCTTGACCGATCGACGTTTCGTATTCTCCTGTTTTCTCCTCGAAACCTAAGCCAATTAAATTATATTTGGTATCAAAATTTAAAGGAAGAATAGATCTATGCCCCTATTACTTGTTTTTATTTTAAAAACTTTTCAATTTTCTTTGGTAGTCATCTGATTACGTAGGTAAAAACGGGGTATTTTTTTAGGTTTTTGGTAAGTCATATTTATTTTTGTAATAAATTTTTTGAAAAAAAAAAATGACAGGGGCATGCCTTCAATAGACCTGGATTTTTATAAATAAAAACGATTACTCTAGAGGCATTATCCAGGAAGAGAATAGGGGAATACATTTGTATGGAAAAATGCAGCCCGTCTACGCTCTTAAGCCAATACTCTGCGAACGTCTGGTTTTGTATATGACAGGGCCTTTACGATATTTTACGTATTTTTATGTGTGACAACGTATTTCCTTTGCACGGAGTGTGATGCTTTTTTGTGTTAGTAAGCCTGAAAGTTGGTTGAGTGTGTGATTTTTCTTATCGTAATAATTATAAACGCAAAAGTTTGTAAGTATGGATGGATGGATGTTTGTTACTCTTTCACGCAAAATCTACTGAACGGATTTGGATAAAATTTGGTATACAGATAGTTTATAACTTGGATAGTTTTTATCCTGATTTTATCTTCCCGTGGGATAATTTCCGAGTAGTAGCGGGCGAAGTCGCTGGCAACAGCAAGTTAGTTTATACGATGAGTGGTGTTTTGGTTTGCAAGACATTTTAGACAATTTTTGGGGCTTTTTCTCATGGTAAGTATCCGGTCTGGACCGGGGATCCAGGTGTTCGATTTAATCAGAACGTATCTGCTAATAGGATAACTGGAAGTTATGGGATATAAATGCAATCACAGAGCAGCTAATAAAAAATATAATGTTTCGACCATTTCTGGTTTTGTGTTCACAACATAAATTATTTGTAAAGGATTTGTATTTGGTTTTCTGGTGACTATAGTTTCCTTTTTAGGGTTCCGTAGCCAAACAGTAAAAACTTAGTAATAGGGTCCCCCTATTACTAAGACTTCGCTGTCTGTCAGTCCGTCCGTCTGTCTGTCACCAGGCTGTATCTCAAGAATAGCTAGACAGTTGTTTTTTTCACAAATTCTGTATTTCTGTTCCCGCTATAACAAAAAATACAAAAAAAAAAAATGGTAGGCTCCCATACAACAAACGCGACGTTTTCGCCCTTTTTTCCTCGATATCAATAATGGAAACAGGTAGGCACTTCAAATATTCACAAAATACTCAGTTGTATTTTTATTTTTGTTTGTTTTTATTAGTTGTAAGTCTGGAGGACTGGAGGTAGTAAAATAAAACACAGATTTCATAATAATTTTCGGTGTTTCATTCTAAAACTAACCAAACAAGGACTCACCACGCCTTAAAAGGATCACAGACAAGGAATTCATACAAAGCCGACAGGTTTCCACCTTTAACGGATGACGTATACCAGTGTTGCCACTAATCGTTCAGTAATGCCAGCCACTGAGATAGGGGCGCGACTGCAAATTTGTTAATCGCAATTTAAGTAGCTTTTAGAGAATCCCCTTATCGTGCAAACTTGCTTACCACCCCTGCCCTTTTAGGCTGCCTTTCCACCAGTGTGCGAGGCAGTGAAGAAGTGGAGCTAATCTACGACATTGTGAACATTTTCGACCAAAGATGACTGTTTTGAAGTGGATACGATGCGGTATGAAGGTTTAGGCGTTTGCCTTGCGACCCGGTGATCGTGGGTCGATTTCCACGGGAAGCATGGTGTGTAAAGTTGTTTCCAGTTTGGCTAAGACATTGCAGGCTTGAATCACCTCATTGTCTGTTAAAAAATATGATTCCGTGCTTCGGAAGGCACGTATAACCAGGTGGCCCCTTTCATCGTGTGACTGTGATAAGCAAACCTGGTGTTACAGTTTTTATGCCCATGGGTCTCTGACTTGGCTTTACATGCCGTTGACTAATAACAATAATAACTTCCTGCTTACTTCCCGTTTGTCGCGTATGTAAAGCTACGTTCGAGGGGAGAGCCAGCTTTAAGCAGATTAGGGGCAAAGAGATTAGATTTTGTAAATCATGAGAGTCATTCGCGGTGGGCTGTGTATTGTAAATATCTGTCTCTCTCTGCCGGGCGAGATGACGAGATGTTTCTTTGTAACCTTTTCAAGTTGATACTTTTTATTTACCTAAGGTTTTGTAAGGTTTTGAAAATGCGATTAAAAACAAGACATCAGAGGAGAAATCTTTGGCATTTAAAGCCGGTAATCAGCCAATCAATCATAAATACGATGGCACGTTTGGCACAGTGGCTCGAGCAATGGACTGCTGCGCTGCGTGTCGCGGGTTCGATCCCCGCACGGAACAAATATTTGTAAGACCTACAGATAATTGTTCCGGGTCTGGGTATTTGTGTATGTGAGTTTAAATGTTTGTGAACGCACCCACGATACAGGAGAAATTCCTAGTGTGGGGCAAAGTTTAAAAAAAAAAACAGTCCTAAAAAAGTCTGACAACCAGTATTTTCAAGCGGTATTGTATTACCCAGTAGTAACTGGGTTGTGAAGGTCAAATACTGGTACGCAGCTGCATTCGTGTAGACTAGCCTACCCCAACATGGGAAAAGCCTAGGCAGATGACACCATAATATGGTGTCATCTGCCTAGGCTTTATTAAAAATACCTCCAATATATCCTTACTTATTTAATAATATTCATCCTTTTTAATAAAACTGATCTTACATTCATTGCATTAGTATTAATAACAGGGTGTATCTACATATTTTGCAAAAAAAAATGGTCTTTACAACTACAAACATTACCCTTGCATGTGCTTAACTGGTTTTTACTGCAGACGTTTGTTCCCAGGCCATTTAATTATGGGTTGTATCTACATTTTTATTTTATTTTCAGGGGTGTAACTCCATGCTAACTTCGTCAATAACTCTCGTAGACGATTGTAATTAAATGAGGCAAAGGACGGCCAAAATTTAAGAATTTTATTCCTAGAACTCAAATTTATTAGTATAAAAACAAAAGAGTTATTAAAGAAAGTTTTTTTTTTTTTGTTTTTTTGCTCATTGCCAAAAGTATGAGATTTGGAGTTACGCCCTTTGTAGCGGAAAGCGTCGATATAGAACCTTTGAAGTCTACTAGGGTTGTCAACATCGTGTTCATGATTTTTTGATATACATAGATGGAGTGTACCCGCCTATGTTTTCACCGGCAATTTTTTGATACTGTTGGTTTGATTGAGACTAGGTACATACAGTTCTGCAAACTAAAAAAAAGATAGGAGTGATTATCACGCCCGTCGGGGCTGCGGATTATCGAAAGAGAACGTGGCCTCGGCAAAAGGGCGAAGAAAGAACATGGGTGGTTTTTTGTCAGTAGAAGTCTGACACCTCTGCCCAAGAGCGGGTATACTTACTCCTTTTTTTTTGGTGGGTGGAAAATCATCAAATAACCCCCATTTGATAATTTTCCACAAACCAAAAAAAAGGAGTGATTATCACTTTTTTAAACTCGCAGTCGACACACAGTTTAAATACGGCACGCCTATGGCGCGTGAAACACAGGCATCAACATCACGTGATCCCTGAAAGGTTCGTCAGAGATGCACCTATTAGTACACCCACATTTGGCCAGATATATTTAAGTCCTTTGTAATAAGTAGGTGGCAAACCTATTGCCATCAACCTTGATTCCGTGGCTTGTACTGAAAAAAATCTGATAGAAAAATCTAATAACCCCTCGACCCAGCCCGTCCTGGGAATCGAGTCGAGTTTTAAATGCCTTTACTAAAGCCACTTACCATTAAAATAACATCCTACTAATGAATAAATAATTCAAAACACGAGTAACACGAATAACTATTAGTAACAAAATAGTTACGTAACAAAACAGTGTGGTTCCGTATCGCTCAGATCATTAACGTAAACTTTGTCACCCTGTAGCGACATGCGTCTAATTTACGGCCCCAAGTGTAATTTGTCATTTACTGTCAGCGATATCAATGTTGTGAGTCGCTGATTAAAACAATAGATAGTGTTTACTAAGAGAAATATTATTATTATATGCTGAGTGCTGTTCAACAGGCCCTCGAAGGAATCTTCTAGAAATTTGTCGTCGATTAGAGGAAAACTGTCATTGTCCGTGACGAGACCTTATAACATGCCCAGGAAACTAACCAACATGTAGCAGCGGTGGCCTAGAGATGGGTTTTTAGCAGTAAATCGTAGGTTCGATTCTGGAACTTCGAACCCAGACAGCCACATTACTTTAATTGATTTCATTACCACTGCTCTCAAAACAGTTTAGCAAAATGTCGTGAGGAAACCGGTACCAAAAATGTGAAGACAAGTTACCAACCCGCATCGGCCGCGAGGTTATAACCCATTCCCTCATAAAAAGGATGCCTATGTCCCAGCAGTGGGAATACAATGGGTTGATAATACATGTGTTTCGTTTGATTAATGCTAGAGTTAAGTTAGTTTGTGGTTTGTGGTTTATTTGTTACTAATAATTAGGTATAATTAATACAGATAATTAGTTAAATATATAATGAGCATTACCTAGTGGTTTCAATAATTAGTGGTTTCAATAATAATGGTTTGATGGAGAAATGTAATTTAGTTTATATGTGAACGTACATAATGCGAGGACATGATCCAACCGAGGGCCTTGATCAATGTCATTCACTTTCAAAGTGCTACCATCAACAATATGGAATACTAGCTTTTGCCAGCGGCTTCGCCCGCGTGAAAATGACGATTTTCCATACAAACATTCATCCCCTATTTAACTCCCTTAGGGGTTGAATTTCAAAAAATCCTTCCTTATTCCTTGTCTACATTATAAAGGGAACCTCTGTGCAAAATTTCAGTTTTCTAGGTCCAAGGGTTTGGGCTGGGCGTTGATGAGTTAGTCAGTCAGGACTTCTCTTTTTATTTATATTGATTGATGATGATTGATTGACTGATTGAATATTTATAAACTTTTCGGTGGATTATATCAATTAAATAAATGCCGCGCTTGTTTAGGTTGGTCGGTGGATGGGAGACCCATTACATAGCAAGTTTCCTCCGGACCACGGAAAGCACGTTATGCTGTTGGTAGGGTAAGGAAGGGTATTGCCGGTCACCTAAGGAAAATGAAACATAAATGAGTGTAAAATCAATTTTTTATTTATTAGGTATTACGCAAACATAACTTTGACTATTATTAAAGGATAATTACAAGCTATGATATCAATATTAATTAAAAATTTGAAATAATAAACATTTGAAAAAAAAGTGTCTTTGACCGCCATTGCCCGACATGGAGGGTAATACCGGTCAGCAGGATGACAATACCAGTCAGGCTTTTAGCGACATAAATCGCACACGTAACCTTCGGCTGAATTACAGTCCGAGCATTCAGCATGAGCCCAACGTCCACACTGAACACCTGTACCAAAGTTCATTGTTCCGGCCATAATCGTTGCATAGTATACACTTATTTTGTAGATCTTCGACGTCGATGTCATCATCATCACGTACGTTTATCATTTCGATTTCGGAATCCGACGAACTTTCATTATTGCTTTCTTGAAGAACTCTTTTTTTCACCTTTTTTACAGAAGCTGTAGCTGGTCTTTTCGCTGTCGTCTTTTTTTCTGTATTTCTTTTGGAACCTCCTTTATTTTCTTTACCGGTCAGAGGTGACCGGCATTGGCCACCCGTGCTCTTTTGAGGTTACTAATAATTTTACAAAAAACTTGTCACCAATAGCTTGAAATCTACAATGTAATAGATAGTCAGATAACTGATTGGTAGAAATTATTATAGACAATTAATAAAATCGGAATAATATGATACTCACCCCTTATGTTTTTCGGCCAAAAACTTATAAGAAAATGGCGCGAAACACACACAGGTCTTACTCTCGGCGACGCGCGGTCGGAACTGAGCGGGGTGCAGTGCCTTGGAGCGGGGCACGATCACGCCACCCTTTATGCATGTGTGAGTTCGCGTAAACAAAGTATTTTGAAGAATAGTGTGGTGACCGGTATTGTCACCTGACCGGCAATACCCTCCCTTACCCTACCACTTGTCATTTGAACATCTTTGCTTCTCTTGAGCTTAAGCCTGACAACTACTCTTACCAATAGGCATCATGTTCCTATTTTCAGGATAAATATGTAACGCTATATAAGGCTAATAAAGTTATCTATTTTCAAAAAAATAAGTAAAAGAAGACATACACTGATCTTATTGATGACGTTCTTCAGAAAGGACAGGTGCGTACGGTAAGGGCAGGTACTCGTAATCGGTGCGGGCGTCGTGTATGACCAGGTGCCCTACTTTGAAGTCTTAAAACAGTTGTAACTTATCTTTTTCCAGTGTGGAAACGTGACAGAAGTATACAGGGTGTCAAGCGCCATCTCTGACTGTGACGTCATAGTAGGGCCCCACAGATGTATGAATGTTTACGAGGCAAAAGGAGAATGTAAGGATCGTAGTAGGTGGCGCTTTGTGGTTTCTGCCTACCCCCATGGGAAAAGGGCGTGAGTTTATGTATGTAAGTAAAAGAACAGTCGGATAGTTTTGCTTTGGTGGGCAAAACTCAAATTCGTAGGGAAATAAGGTATCTATTAAGTCAGTGGTCCACCATTGGCCTTAGATAGAAATAACTGGAAGTCATGGGGAGAGGCCTTTGCCCTGCAGTGGGATGGTACAGGCTAACAGTATCAGTATTAAGTCAAGCTAATTAAATGAATAGCCACCATGGCGGCATTATTATGGCGGTTAATCACATGCTGTGAATTTATCGTGCGTGAAAACCCACTGCTTACAACTTTCACATTATTACATTAATAGGGTAGTTGACAAAATAAATCTAATTAGTCCGTCAGATAGATTTCCAAAATAATTGGACACATATTTTCTTTTTTCACGTAAACAAAAAATGAAGACGATACAGTCTTTCGAAGAGTCGTGTGACGTCACATTGCAGTACATTTTTACGGCCAGTGACGTCAAAAGCCCCCCACTCATGATCTTTGACGCATTTTATCTTCGTCAATTTTTATTAATTTGATAAAACAAAAAACACGTAGGTATTCAATATTTTTCGAAAATCTAACAAATCATCAATCAATCTAACAGACGGATTAAACAGATTTTTATTTTTCTTTGTCAGGAAACATCCCTATTAACACATCGAAATTAAGTTGCTGCTTTACTTAATAACAAAACAAGTGACTGTCTCTTTGATCAAGCGCGACTGCTGAGGTCCTGGGTTACTATATTCGCAGGTCGGGTAAAGTGTTATTGTTTTTAGGGTTCCGTACCTCAAAAGGAAAAAACGGAACCCTTATAGGATCACTTTGTTGTCCGTCTGTCCGTCCGTCCGTCCGTCTGTCAAGACCCTTTTTCTCAGGAACGCGTGGAGGTATGAAGCTGAAATTTATATCAATTACTCAAGTCTACTGTCCCTTGAAGCTGTGAAAAAATCAAACTTCTAAGCCAACGCAATCAAAAGATACAGCCGTTTATGCCGCAAATTTTCGACACTTGCAAGGGAATCAAAACCTACAGGGTGCTTCCCGTGAACTCAGAATCTTGAAATTTGGTACGAAGCAACGTCTTATAGCATAGATAAAGGAAAAATTACGAAAACCATAAATTTTTAGTTACATCACAAAATATATTTTTTTTACGGAACCCTCGGTGCGCGAGTCGAGAGTGAGGAATTTCTCAGTAGCAGAAACGAAGTCTGAATTCGTGCCCAGTTGATGGCAATATAGACGTTTCTCACTTATCCAGGTCCCAGTTAACCAAGTTTCACTGTAGTTAGCCGAAAATAAATGTATTCGATTCTAACCCTTCGGGGATTACGTCGTGTTGTTATGTATGTAAAGAAAGTAAGAGAGGTCATGATTCAAATTACTTTCCATCATTTCAAAATAATAACAATCTGTGAAACCTTTTTTTTTTTTGGTGGGTGGAAAATCATCATATGACCCCCCCCCCCCCGCTCTTGGGCAGACCGAAGGGGAGTTTCAGACTGCTACTGACTAAAAACCGAACCCATGTTCCTTCTTTGCCCTTGTGCCGAGGCCACGTCATCTAGTACTAAAATCCGCGGCCCCGTCGGGCACAATCTGTGATACCTTAATTGAAACAACCAAACATCTCGATGAAAACAATTGCCTAGAATCCTAAATAAACATGACAGTCTTTTTGATACGTTAATTTAACAACAATAATGTACATCAAACATTATCCTACGCAAATAACTGTAGTTTACCTACCATTCATTTAAAATATCGAGCTTAATACTGTTCCAGTTCAGACTGATTAATTTTAAGTATTAGGGCTGGCACAAAAGTTTTTAGAGTTTACCTTAAAAATTGTTTCATACACAAGGTGCAGTTTTGCCCGTCGGGGCTGCGGGTTGTTTGAAAGAGATACCGCGGCCTAGACACAAAAGGCTAAGAGGGAACATGGGTGATTTTTAGTCAGTAGAAGTCTGACACTCCCTACCGCTCTACCCAGAGCGGGAGGAGTCATAAATGATGATTTTTCCAATCCTACAAACAAAACTAAGTAGTAAAACGGGTTGTTTTTTTTTGTTTATGTAAATCGTTAAGTGTGAACCACCACCCGTGTTTAAACGTGGCCCGTCTGATTCCCGCCCTTTAACCAAGCTTTTGACCAACCTTCAGACCGCATTTCCTAGTACATCTAATAGCAACTCATCAATATGATCGAAACTCCAGTCCATAGACACCACTGAGGTAGACAGCTTAGAGAATTAGGCCTTTGACATGAGGACAGGAATATTTTATTGTTTACTACTTTTAAGACCGCGCTTTTATTAGTCCGCGACTTTATTCGTAGTCGGGTTTTAGTTTTTTAAACCTATGTTGTTTGAAATATATTATTTTTCAAATCCATTACTATTGAATCCATCCTTCAACACAATGTAGTTTTATACCCCAAAAAAGTTTTTCCCAGCAATAATGATTGCGTATCGTTACATAATTTGGTATGTAGAATGCTTCGTGAAGGGACCGTTCACGCAATTTCTTCTCCAGTATATAGGGTGTAAAAGTAACCTTAACGCAAACATAGGGCTCTTGTTCTCCCCACCACTGCGATATTTTTTTTTGTTCTAGACCATACCTGGGAACCCTCTTATAGTTACGGAGATATTGTTGGTCAAAGTTCCAAATTTTTCATAGCTGTTTTGGTAGGTAATGCTAGTTTTTCAGGTTAAAACTTTACTTAAATTACCTCCAAGACCTGTTTACTGTCCAAAGCATCCACTAGCAAAAGGTTTTAAGAGTGCTACATTGAGTTTTACCGTAAAAAGTTATTTTCGACCCCAAAAAAAAGTCCTTTCCCAGCAATTTTTTTTGCGTAGGTGTACTTAGTTTGATGTACAGAATGCTTGGTTGACGGCTGTGTGAAGGGCAAATTTACACCCTGTATAGTATGCTATGCCATGCTCGGCATAACCCTATTGGATCGAGTGCGTAACACCGAAATCCGCCGTCGGACGAAAGTCTACGATGTCGGGGACCGGGCGGTGCGCCTCAAGTGGACCTGGGCAGGACATCTTGCTAGACGCGGAGATGGCCGATGGAGCAAGGCATTGACTGAGTGGTGGCCAAGGTTAGGCCATAGAAACCAGGGCCGTCCTAAAGCTCGTTGGGTTGACGACATCGTTAAGGTTGCGGGAAACACCTGGATGAGAGACGCACAGGATCGGGACGCGTGGCGGAAAAAAGGGGAGGCCTATACCCAGCAGTGGGTGATTCCGGGCTGATATGATGATGATGATGATAGTATGCAACTCACCATCTATTACATTACCTATACTTAAAAGCACACACAGGGCAGCCCTGCCGTTATAAGGGTCGATTCCATTAGCGGTCCAACGTGTCACCTAATTAAATTCCTTGCACGGGCTATTGCGGCCTTTGCCGTGATTAAGACGTGCCGGTTTTGGCGCAAATTACTTGTTTATTCGGCTATTGTCGGACCGAGGGTCACCCGGGTTGATTGATGTTTTTGCTATAATTATACTAAGTTAATGAATCGTGCTGTAAATATTCTGTAACACGGTCGGAGGGAGACAATTTATATGAAAGTTTTCTTGAACATATTACTTTCTACGAGTATCATCACTTTTCTGTTCATTCGAGATCGACGTAACCTGTCGTATTCACACGTACATTATTTTTCTTTCCTGAATTTAAATATTTTAGTTTACGGTAGGCCTTGCCAATACCTTGCCATACGGGACCGAGACGTAGTTCCTCTCAATGGGCCTCATCAGAAGCCTTAAGATCCGCAAGAGAACCAAGGTCACCGACGCAGCCCGAAGAATTGCCAAACATAAATAGCAGTACCTACGGATGGCCGATGGGAAAGTTAAGTGCTGAACTGGCGACCGTGAACCGGAAAACGTTACGTTGGAAGGTCTTTCATTAGGTGAACCGATGAACTGGTGAAGGTTGCGGGGATCCACTGCATGCGAGACGACTTTTTTATTTATTTATTTATTGGTTCACCAACAATTGTTTACACTAGTACATGGCAATGAAACAGAATGAACAAATTAGAATAAAATGTAACAATTACTTATAGGTAAACTCTGCATGCACACAAAACGTTGTCGTAACTTTCAAAGAGAAAAAGTAGAAATGAAAAGCCTATTTATGACATATAATATATCTAAGATATAACTAAGTTGCGCTGATTTAATCTTAATAAATAAATTAAACTAAATTAAACTGAATTAAACAAGGTAAGGTACAAGGTAACTTAATGCAAAAATAGGGTAATAAACATGTAGCCTTGTTCACCTTGTTGACTTGGACTAAGCCCTTTTTTTTGGGGGGTGTGAGAAATCATCAAATAAACCCCCCTCCCGCTCTGGGTAGAGCGAAAGGAAATGTCAGACTTCTACTGACTAAAAACCACTCATGTTCCTTCTAAGCCCTTTGTGTCGAGGCCACGGTATCTCTTTCGAACAACCCGCAGCATCGACGGGACTTTGATTAGGTCTTATGTAATGTTGCAATGGACGTCTTTCGGCTGAAAAGATGATGTTGATGAGGCCCATTCTAAACAAATCATATCTCCCGTTTCTTTTTTTTTTATACTTACTTTACTTGCTCTCGACATCACAAAACAGCGATCATCATTCTGTAGATCTCAAATACAAAGGAATTGTCCAATATGTTCGTAACCACAGCGAATATGTTACATTGGATATTCCTGAAATATTCTGGTTTTATATTGAACAAGCTTCCACCTGTCGCCTCAGCAAACACTTTTTCTTATTTCCCAAAATGAAAGAACAGTTGTACTTTTCTATTCTTGGTTTGGTGTACCAAAGTTACATGACATATTTTTGGACATATTATTGGGTGACAAATAAAAAGTTGCTTACTACTAAAAGCAATGATAGTAACTCAGTTTTTTTTTTTTGGAAACCATTTCGACTTTTAGGTAGACTGGTAGAAAATGCCTAAGGCATTAAGTCCGCCTTTGTACGTTTTGTTGTGCATAAAGTTTTAATAAATAAATAAAATAAATACATTTCGGAGGCTTATAAAAAACTGAAACTAAGTTAGGCACTAACTTCACTAATGGCTCTTAGTTGTATCTCTTTATTGTATCTAGATAGCTCTCCAATTTCGTGTCATAAAATAAAATTTTAAAAATGTTAGCTAATCTCAAAATAAATCGACCAGCCTTATTCTAGAAAATCTCATTGAGGAGTAGGATTTAACTTGCACGTAAAAGTTTCTTAACAAAGAGTACCACCACCGTACTAAAAGTTAGTAAATACTGCAAATACAAGAATGTAGCAAATACACTCTTTTATAATAATATCAGTAAGTAAAACTTTATCCGATAGTTACCAGTGGTATTTTGTAAACGAACTGGTTTATTTAAACCAAAGTTCGAGTTTGCTTGACTTTTCTGTTTTTGTTGGAGTTGTTTTACGATGCGGTTTATCATCAACCACTGACGGGAAAGTTTGTCTTATAGTTTACGAGGTTCGTTAATATGTACAGTTTGTCCTTTTGGAGTGATATTCTGTATTATTTCGAACGATGATTTTATTTTACAAGTGCAATGGAACCTAAAGCTAGGCTTTTTATTATTATTTGAAATGGGTTTACTACGGAAAACAGACACAGGCAGGGAGTTCCACTCTTATGTAGATGTAATCAGTGAACCAGACGATTTTGTATATTACGATTTTTATACTAAAGTTAAAAGATTAAGGGCGGTCTCGGGAAACAAAAAATAATAATTTTTCATCAAACCTATTCGTGTGGGGTGCTTATAGATAGGTCTATAAAAATTACATTGAAGTTCCTAAAACCATTTTTTCTACTTTACTTTTTTACTTATTTTTTCTTTGAAAGAATAATCAAGCTGTTCGACGATGTTGATGTTTTGTTGTTTTGACTACCTTTTACTTTTAATTGAATAACAATAGGTTCAACCCATTTTCAAGAAATAAGTTAAGTCACTGTAGTTTGGCAAATCAAAAATATCTCCAAATATCAACTTTATCTAAATCTGCAAGAACCTACACCAAAAAATAAAATCTGGTACATTTTCGAGCATACTTCTGGAAAGTGTGCCGCACGAACGAGTAGTCTTGGCAAAGCGGGTCACAAGTTCGAAGGTAAGCCTGCACTGGCTGCTGGCTCGCCAACTTTGTCCACCACAATTAACTGGCGAGCATTCGTGATCTCTTTGGTTCTTACTACCGGTTGATTTTGGTGTCGAGTTGGCTGCAGTTTTGATTTAGGTGGCTGTTTTGTGTTTGACAGTAATAAAATATACAATAGAGTATTTCACCAAAAAAATCTAATTAGTCCGTCAGATAGATTTCTAAAAAATAATGTACACATATTTTGTTATTTTTTCACGTAAACAAAAGATGAAGACGATACAGTGCTTCCCAAAGTCGTGTCAAATCGTGTGACGTCACAAGGTTAGTACTTTATTTACCCAGAAAGTGACGTCACAAGCCTCAGACGTCACTCATGATCTTCGACTCGTATTTTCGTCAATTTTTATTAATTGAATTAAACAAAAAACACGTGTCCAATATTTTTCGATAATTAATCTAACAGACGGACTAATTATATTTTTTTGGTGAAATACCCTATTGTCAACATTCTGTCAGCCCAGAATCACCTAATGCTGGGTGCTCTGTGAGTTCTCCTTTCTGCTCATGGCAAAATAATAACAACTGCGCTGGTTGAGTGACTTGACCACCCATTACACACCGAGTTTCTTCCGTGCCTTGGAAAGGATACTTAGATTTGTTATTTGGACTTGTGGGTTCATCGCTGTTTTAAGAGCACTGGTAATGGACTGAACTACACAGTGTAAAGTACCTTCTGGCTAAATCGAGGCCACCATTGCCAAGTGGCACGCATCTACATATTTTCGTAGGCCAATTTCTGGGTAGAAAAACTGGAGATTTTCTACTCATTTTTAAACTTCGACACGGTTGGCGCTGTGGCTTAGCGATTGGACTGCTGCGCTGCGTGTCGAGGGTTCGATCTCCGCAAGAAACAAATATTTGTATGGCCTACAGATAATTATGTCGGGTCTGAGTGTTTGGTTGTGTATGTGAGATTAAATGTTTGTGAACGCACCCACGATACAGGAGAAATTCCTAGTGTGGGGCAAAGCATTTTTTTTTAAACATATGCAACATACTGTTCATTCTGATATGTCTCGCAGTTTTATTTAAACAAGAAAACAAGCGCAAACTTCAAGCAAATAACTACCAATGCACTTATAACAAAAATATGGAGTGCCCAGCGAGTTCCCAACGAGATAAACTGGTAACAACTGATAGTGGTTGTTTGGCGACCAGCCAAAGTAAGTTCGAGGTGCATTCCAACCTGGGCACCACTAATGATACCGGTGTAAAGGGAAACGTGTACTGTGCCGTGGGCTTGTGGGAAGTCGCGACAAGGTAAATTGTGTTAGAACGTTACGTTTTTGCTTTTGACTGTAATGTCACTGCTCTAGTTCAATAAGAAGGATTTGGGCACTATCTGGAGCACAATAAAACAACGACT
Organism: Diarsia mendica; assembly: GCA_949316265.1. NCBI lineage: Eukaryota > Metazoa > Arthropoda > Insecta > Lepidoptera > Noctuidae > Diarsia > Diarsia mendica. The sequence continues at coordinate 21,313,979 of OX438897.1, forward strand.
TCACCAAGACACGTATATTCGGAGACCGGAGCGCGGTTAGCAACGTACCATCGCGTACAATAATGCATGGGGAGTTCAGAAAAAATACCGTGTGAAGCAAGAAATGACGCCACCTGGCGTAAATAAGTACTCGATTAGCAACATTGATTATATTGTTGATGCTACACTAACTAGAGGGCGCTCACACTGTATAAAATGTTTAAGTAGTTTCTTTTTTATGTTTTAACATTCAAAATAATAATAATAAATTATTTCTATTATATAAATCTATTCCTAACTACCTACTATGTTTTAATTGAATATTATTATCATTTTATAACTATCTGATTTTAATTATCTATGTTTTAGTTTTCAAACTTGAGGGTAGGTTGAATATGAATTCATAAATAAATTAGTAGGTAGTAGAAATAATTAGATCAAAGATTTATGAGTTATGACTATGCTCAATTGATCGTTCGCTAAGATCGTTTCGATTACCTTGTTCGAGTGCTTTTTCTACACTTAATTTTTTATTAGTGCCAATATGAGTACGCGATGTAATCTTGATTTGGTGACAAAATCTAAAATAATTGCTTTGCATCATCTAGGCAAAAACTTGTCAGAAATAGCGAGAGAGGCCGGTGTTAACGTGAGTAGTTTTGTTTTCACACTTTTTATAAAATACTTCATTATTTTTACTTACTTAACTACCTACTTAATAATCATTATTGCATTTTATATATTTCTATTTTATTGTTGCAGAGAAAAACGGTTGTGCTATGGGTACGACGCTTTGAAGAGGAGGGTTCTTTAAAACACCGTCAAAGAACTGGAAGACCACGTATAATAAACACGTTAAATTACAGCGTCAAACCATGATAAGGGAGTACGAAGAAAATGGCTTTCTGCCGACGACCCATTATGCTACTTTATTTGACACAAGTGTTCAAACTGTCCGTCGTGCTCTTCATAGTGAAGGATTGCATTTTCGGAGGCACGCTATAAAACCCTTGCTCACGGAAAACCATAAAAGGGCAAGATTGCAGTTCGCTTTGGACCACCTAAACTTCGATTGGAGTAATGTCATCTTTACAGATGAAAAGACTTTTAAGTCTAGCCAACACGGACGCTTATGTTTGTGGCGTCGAAATAATACCAGATACACAAGTGATCACGTAGTGCCCAATATGCAATCTGGTCACATTACAGTGAACATGTGGGGATGGATGAGTGCAGCTGACCCGGGAGAACTAGTAAGGCTACCAAGTCGAGCAAATAGTGCAAATTACATAGAAGTTCTGGAGGAGACCATGTTGCCTACTGTTCGAAATGTGTATCCAAGAGAAGAAATAACAAACATAAAATTTGTGCAGGACAATTGTCCAATACACCGTTCGCACAGTGTGCAGACGTGGTTCCGGGAGCATAATGACATTTGCGTTATTCCTTGGCTTGCCAGATCACCGGATTTAAATCCCATTGAAAATTTATGGGGTATAATTGTTCAACGGTGGAATAATCAAAATGAGCGTACTCCAGATGTGTAAGTGCATGTTTACGTACGCGCGGCGCGGCTCGCGGCGCGGCCGGCGACGCGATCCGCACTAAATTCAAACGTATGGCGGTGTATGAGTGCGTTCACGGAGAAGCGAATTTATACGCGATTGCTTGAATTTGAGGCGGCGGCCGCGGCGGCGAACGCGGCGGCGGCCGCGGCGACGGACGCGGCGATGCACGCGGCAGTTTATTCTCGACTAGCTTTTGCCCGCGACTTCGTTCGCGTGGAATAGTGACTTCCGGCAGATTTTTGGTTTATCTCGCGAAAAAAAAAAAAAAACTATCCTATGTCCTTTCTCAAGTTCCAATCTATGTCTGTACCAAATTTCACACAAATCGGTTCAGTAGTTTAGGCGTGAAGCAAAGACAGACAGACAGACAGACAGAAAGACAGACAGACAGACAGAGTTACTTTCGCATTTATAATATTAGTTAGGATTAGGATGAAGCGATGCCCGCGACGGAACTTGGCCTTGAAAATTCGCGGCGGCCGCCGCCGCGGCCGCCGCGCCGCGTCTCTATGAACACCGTCGTACATTGCCATACGTTTGTGTTTGCGCGAACGATGATATCTGCCGCTGCACGCATCGCCTGTCCGTGAACACAAAATTCGCTCGACGCGTCGCTCGACGCGTCGCCGGCCGCGCCGCACGCCGCGCCGCGCGTACGTAAACATGCACTTAGAGGCTCATTGTTTACAAGTGTGGGACAGTATTCGTGGTTCAGATTTGTGTACTAATTTAATTAATTCAATGAGTTCTCGCATGCAAGCCGTTATCGACCAGAATGGTGGTTACACACGCTATTAAAATTATTTTAATTATACTTCATTGATATTATTTTACTTAGTATTATTTGTGTTAACTGGAGACTGGGTTATTATTATCTATTGAATGACTAACGTATTTTTAATAACTGAGAAAAGTTATGAACAGTAAGTTCAAACAAAACATAAGTTTTAGGATTTTTATATCACCTACTAACCATTTGATATGTTTTTGTGTAATTTTATAGCTAATACCTATTTAATTAATTTAACTTTTCACTTTTGTGACGAAATAATCCGGTCTCCTGTTTGTCTTTATTGAGATTATAAAAGCTTCAATCCTCTTTCCGATTTAGGAAACGAATACTTAAGCTATGGCCTCAATAAGAAGTTTTATATAATAAAATAATGTTGAACGATAATAAATGTCTGTTTTTGAGTTTTTGAATAATAAACTGTAAGAAATAAACCTCTAAAATTTGTGTGATAGTGTCTTTTTGTTTGTCTCTGTTCATCCAAGTCCATCACTCGAATATTATATTTTTGAATGCTATGCGCAATTGCGCACTTGTTAGTTATTGAATACATTTTTTACGGTGTCTTTTGTTTTATTTTTATCATTTAACTTCTCACTTAGTCCAACCTAATACGTGTTTCCTAACTTCTTACACCCGTATTTATACTCAAGTCATTACTGTTACTTGAGTAAATGTCATTGTTTAAGATACGATTTTTTCACTGCAGTTTAGTAATTCCTTAATGTTAGAACTATCAAACGTTAGAATTATTAGTTTTGCTTTCATTGACGGTTCTAACTTCGTTTAAATTCTTGCCCATTGCATAAAAATTTTTGCATAATTAATTCAAAAATCAAATCAAATCAAAATAGCCTTTAATAGTGATAATATTATTACATTATAGTTCATTCATTGGTTTTTTGTATTATATAATTTTTCAATATAATACAATAAAATTTATTTATATTTAATTACAACATTTCACGCACTTATATGACAACATTTCATGCATTTTTAATAATTAATTATACTATATAAATAATAATATAAAATTTGGCCATATAAATTAGATTATGTTTGACTTAGTCATTCGTTCTTCGACATCAGCATAATTAATTACTTAAGTCCAAGTAATTACTTTGACTTGACTATAAATACGGATGTTACTCCTCACCTATTCCCAAGTCAAAGTCAATTTTTTTCCTTTAACTCAACAGAATAGGTTACATTTAGTTAGGACTAAGTTATAAAAATCTACCTCTTTTTTATTTCACCTAAAGGTGACACCGGGTAATCCGAATATTGCCATTGCGGAAAGTTAAAACTTTAAAGATTTAATTTCTTATTTTTATTTAAGTAGGAATTACAAATAAAATTGCTTTGTGGTAGAAACAGAAATAAAACTTATGCCACCTACAAGTGACACTGGGGATTGAAGAGTTTAATATCACAGTTGTGCAGAAACCAAACGCCATCTATTAATTATTTTCGAAAACTTGATTTCAACGTTCACAGAAATTTAGGCCCTAAGGTATCCATGCACTTGTTAGAAAGTGTATGTAAATCTATATGTATATGTATTAATATCCACCAATTATTAAACTTGTCAGGATGAATTACTAGTTATTTACTGTGTTCGAAAGTACCTCTAAAGAAATGTGTGTTGGGAACAGGGGTTTTATGAAGTAAAAGCACAAAAGACAAGACTATTCATTTTATTTCTTTTGGTCTTGTCAACTACATCAAACTCGATTCCATTCGCTACGTTCCTAGTCTTCGTGGAGAAGAATGGACAAGAAACTCCACGGGAACATATTTTAAAGTAATAAGCAAAGACAACCTGACATTGTCTTGGACTGTCTCAAATTACAGCAATTTATCAGTTTACATAAACAACAATCAATATGAACCATATTATAGTACATATTTCTAACACATAGTCATCAGTAATATTCATAGCATAATATCAATTAACTTACATGAATATTGTAGATCCTTTAGAGTAATACAAATAGGTTTCAGCTTTTACACATTTGGTATCTTCACAACTAGGCCACAATATGTAAACGTAATCCTTTCTATACACAATTTATATACTACTTTGGGTCTGTCTTTACCCTTCAACAGTTGCAGCGTAACTCCCTGAATTAGCGGTACTTCTACTTTTATAACCGTCAAATATTAAAAAGTACATCAACGACTACCGCCATAATAAACCAATGGCAAATGGTTATTCATTATAGCTAAATAACTAATAACATAAATAATAATTAGCAATTCCTATGTAGTGAAACTATTTGAAAACGTCTTAAGTTAATTTAGCAAGATAGTATGTTTTTATTTGTAACCTTTATGACTATCGGATAAAATATGAATATCAACCGATAGTTCAGAGAATTGATTGAAACTATTTAATTTATTAAAATTGCAAGATAAAATGTAAGAAACATTATAAGTATCTTTTAATAATAACTATATAATTTATTGGCAACTTATAATAAATAAACATTTAACTTGACTATTCCGAATACCACAATAGTATTTGTGGTTCGGAAACCAAGTCTTTTAAGCTACAATAAAAGCTACTTCTATAAAATACGTCGGGATCTAATATATCATTTGAATAATGTAAATTAGGTTTATTTGAAATTAGAACCTTTGTTTTTAAGATATTTTCGGTGATTATTAAATCAACAATATACTTGACTCAACGTCGCCCTACGTCATTGTCACTTGACATCTGACAGCCGACGTTGCTACGTTATTTTGGTCTGAATCAAGGAAATCTCAATTTTATATACTTGAACAATTAAAAACAGTGCTAAAATTACAAAAACAATTAAAAAGATATAACACGGCCATTCTGATATGTACTTCGTTCTCGAAGTACATTTTTTGATAAAACAATTCATCAATCACAAAACAAAAAATAAAGAGTTATTTATCTTTATACATTTTTCAATAAGATATAACATGGTCATTTTGCTATGTACCTGGTCCTTGAAGTACATTTCTGGCAATCAAATTCTTTGGTTTTAAAATGGTATATTATTGGCACAGCGACAAGCACAGCCACCTTTTTTTTATAAGGCACAGGCACAGCCACCTTTTTTTTATAAGGCACAGCCACAGGCACAGTCACCTTTTTTATAAGCCACAGGCACAGCCACCTTTTTTATTTTTTATAAGGCACAGCCACATTTTTTTATAAGGCACAGCCACCCCTTTTTTTTTGTAAGTCATGAGTCATAATTCGTAAGTTATAAGTCATTTAATCATTTGATTAACCAGGTGCAATAGTTGTTATAAAAAATTTAGAGACTTAAATAGCGTCTTCAACAATAGCATTCTCATAGACCATTTCACCTGGCCTAAATCGTAGCTTGTCCTTAGAATTTACAATAATTATTGTTTCATTTTAAATAACACATCAAAATTTCTGTCCACATATCTATGACTTTATCGTGTACTGTTTCTTTGACTTCCATTTTTTTTTAAATGTACCCAGATCGTAATCAATAGTATACTATATATAACCATTGAATCATACAATCTCATTTACATCACCAAACAGTCACCGCTCGGTCAATCTGACAATATCATTGCGAATCTAGTTTACCATTTTGTACTATTCCATAAAAAATACAGATTATTATTATTTTAACATATTATCTTAAATTTTTAGATTAATATCACGCCTTGTAATCCCCGAAGGGTTTAACCTACCTAATCAAGTTTAAACAAATAGGTAATCATTTAAATGAATAATTATCACATTGGTAATATTAAATAATAAAAATACTCAATTAGTAATACAACTTTAAGTATTTTGCCATGTATTGCCACATCTAGTAATAAAATTAAACCCACTTTTGGTTTGTGTCAGTGTTTGCCTGGCTGGTTATTAGCTACTAGACATTTGTGTTGTTATTGTAATCGTTTATCCTCAAATTAGTTGTACGTTAATTTCTGCGTTTTCATAAACACGTTTTTTTTATTGTTTAATTTAAATTATCAGCAAGTGAATTATTGTTTATTCTTGATGAGGAAACCCCTGAGCATTGAAGAATAATAAAGTTCCTAATACATTAGCTAATATAATGGTATTAGTTTTTTTTTTTTTTGAAACATGTTTTCGTATGAATCAACGAGTCTTTTGTATTGATTAAATCAGACCGACCGACCCATAAATGAGTTTAGAGAAAAAAAAATCTACCCTCGTTAAATGATTCAATCTTATCTATTTAGATCGTATTAGAATTTTATTGTAGTTTCAAACTTCATACTACGTAACGTTTATACATTATATTCACAATATTTATTTTGCGAGAACCAGAGTTATCAAGGAAACAAATATTGACATTGTCATTAATACTATTTACAAGACGAGGTTCAAAAATAACGTCAGAAATTTAAATATCTCCAATCCCATAATCTCATTAATTGAATTGAAGACGAGATACTTATTTATCTTTTATTGTATTTTTGGATGTTTCGTGAAAACTAACAATCTGCATGAATTTGGGGGTACTAACCAAGACAGGTTACTGCTTTGCATTACGAAAAAATTATAAATATTTTCATCACAAGTTTTGAATGTCTGGTATATTAAAAACTTTTAGAAAGAAGCTTAACTTTGAATCAACAATTTCCTAAATTATTCTAGTTTTATTTTTAGAGTTTCTAGGATCTTTTATTACTACGTTATTAGAGAATAAATAAATTAAAATAAAACAAAGCCTCTAAAGGCCTTTACCGACATTAGCGAATTCGTACTGCTGCTTGATTTAAGCCATGGCCTGGCTGCCAAGTGGTTCCAGCAGCTTCTCAATCTCGCTGTCGGAGTACGTGCTGTCGACGTTCTCATCATAGCCAAGTCGAGGCGGTGAGCTATCGGCGTCACAGCTTTCATCATCACACCAGCAGCAGCTCCAGCATTGATCATGAAAATAAAACAGGAAGACCATTAGAAATTATATCAGAGAGCCAGAGACTGTCCCACTTCTGATGTTAGAAAGTGTATGTAAATCTATATGTATATGTATTAATATCCACCAATTATTAAACTTGTCAGGATGAATTACTAGTTATTTACTGTGTTCGAAAGTACCTCTAAAGAAATGTGTGTTGGGAACAGGGGTTTTATGAAGTAAAAGCACAAAAGACAAGACTATTCATTTTATTTCTTTTGGTCTTGTCAACTACATCAAACTCGATTCCATTCGCTACGTTCCTAGTCTTCGTGGAGAAGAATGGACAAGAAACTCCACGGGAACATATTTTAAAGTAATAAGCAAAGACAACCTGACATTGTCTTGGACTGTCTCAAATTACAGCAATTTATCAGTTTACATAAACAACAATCAATATGAACCATATTATAGTACATATTTCTAACACATAGTCATCAGTAATATTCATAGCATAATATCAATTAACTTACATGAATATTGTAGATCCTTTAGAGTAATACAAATAGGTTTCAGCTTTTACACATTTGGTATCTTCACAACTAGGCCACAATATGTAAACGTAATCCTTTCTATACACAATTTATATACTACTTTGGGTCTGTCTTTACCCTTCAACAGTTGCAGCGTAACTCCCTGAATTAGCGGTACTTCTACTTTTATAACCGTCAAATATTAAAAAGTACATCAACGACTACCGCCATAATAAACCAATGGCAAATGGTTATTCATTATAGCTAAATAACTAATAACATAAATAATAATTAGCAATTCCTATGTAGTGAAACTATTTGAAAACGTCTTAAGTTAATTTAGCAAGATAGTATGTTTTTATTTGTAACCTTTATGACTATCGGATAAAATATGAATATCAACCGATAGTTCAGAGAATTGATTGAAACTATTTAATTTATTAAAATTGCAAGATAAAATGTAAGAAACATTATAAGTATCTTTTAATAATAACTATATAATTTATTGGCAACTTATAATAAATAAACATTTAACTTGACTATTCCGAATACCACAATAGTATTTGTGGTTCGGAAACCAAGTCTTTTAAGCTACAATAAAAGCTACTTCTATAAAATACGTCGGGATCTAATATATCATTTGAATAATGTAAATTAGGTTTATTTGAAATTAGAACCTTTGTTTTTAAGATATTTTCGGTGATTATTAAATCAACAATATACTTGACTCAACGTCGCCCTACGTCATTGTCACTTGACATCTGACAGCCGACGTTGCTACGTTATTTTGGTCTGAATCAAGGAAATCTCAATTTTATATACTTGAACAATTAAAAACAGTGCTAAAATTACAAAAACAATTAAAAAGATATAACACACTTGTGTTGGCGACTGTACATAACTTAAATCTAAATACCCATTTAAATGAATATATCACACAATAGAATGATATCTTGACCAAAGTATGGTTTAAGACTTTGAGTTAATCATACTTTTAAGATTTTGCTGTCAGTAGTTCCCTTATCTTCTAGTGTTTAATAACTTCAAAGTGTTTATGGGATTTTCTATCAAGAATTTCTATGGCTTCAGTCGCAAAGTCTGGATTTTTGCCCAGTTGATGGCAATAGGCTCGGCCTCTACAACATGGGACTGAAATATAACGGGGTAAATGTGGGTGTACTATTTGGTACACCTCTGCGTAACCCTTTCGGGATACAGGAGTGATATTATGTTCAAACTTTTGTCTTGCCAGATGATCTACGTTTAGCTCTGCCCACTTTCAGGAAAGTTTTATGAGAAATATATAAGACACAGAGCTGAATATTCCGATTATATTAGCTGTTGTAGATCTAATAATAATAGTCCTCCTGACCGTTTTTCGGCCACGGCGGCCAATCCCAGTGGAGATTAGCCATCTGCGCGGGAGATATTATAGTGCACAAGTGTGTGCGCAGGCACAAGTGCACTCTCTGTTCCCTTTTCTCTCATAGTCCGGTGGGACGGATCGGATCGGTCGGACGTGTCGGATTGCCGTTGTAGATCTACGTTGTAAGTTTTAAGATTTTTGTTTGAAATTCGCTAATACTATTAGGACCGTCCGGAATAGCTATTGAACACTTCCCAAAGTCTACACGCGACGAACCGCGGGCATAAGCTAGTGTCAATAGCCCTTTTTGTATTTTTTTGGAGGGTGGGTTATTATCAAAATTTTCCTCCCGCACTGGGCAGAGCGTTAGGGAGTGTCAGACTTCTACGGACTAAAAACCACCCATGTTCCTTCTTAGCCCTTTGTGTCGAGGCCGCGGTATCTCTTTCGAACAACCCGCAGCCGTGACGGGAATACCTCATAACCCAATATCCGTTGCTCCCAAAGAGTGTGACTAGCAATACAAAACATTGCAGCAAATGGCAGCATTATTGTTCGTTAAAAATTTATTCGCTTTAAAATTGGACAAATCGTTTGTTAAATACATTGATATAGGTATATCCAAAGTTATTACAAGCGACATATAGTACAGTAGGTGTAGATATGGGTCGTTCGTTTTGAGAGTTACGGGTGACTTTTGCTTTCGTATTGATAGTTTTACAGAGTTTTTAGTATTTTTGGTTTGAGGTTTTGTTCAAAGATAATATAGTCGTATCGTCATCACTGTCGTGAAGATAACTGAAAGATGCCGTCATTAATTTAGATGTCGCTTACTTTTAACGCAAAAAGGCTTAACATAGACGACTTAATAAACTTATAACATTGACTTGACCTAAAAACCTCTAGTCAAAGTCCTACTAAAGCAACTTCAGAAAGAACCTGTCAAAAGCCAAGACAACATCACGAGACAAAAATACGCTAACAACATAATTTAATCTGCAAAATTCCGCCTGCAATGAAGCAAATGACTCAAAGTTTGGTCGTTGCTTGTAGCGTCCGCAGCGAGACAACAAAATGGATGCCTACAAAAGGTCAGCTCTATACGACTTCATTATTTCAGCCGTAAGATGCCCCTTGCTGGACATAGGCCTCCCCCAGGTGTCGCCACATTGACCGGTCCTGTGCGTCTCGCATCCAGCGGGTCTCCGCAATCTTCACCAGGTCATCGGTCCACCTAGAGGGAGGCCTTCCAACGCAACGTCTTCCGGTTCGCGGTCGCCACTCCAGAACTTTTCAGGCATATCGGCCACCTGTTCTGCGAGCTATGTGCACCACCTACTTTAATATGGTAATTTTTCGGGCTACTTCGATAACCTTGCCTGTCTTGGATGTCATGTCTATACGACTTTAAAGATTTGACGTCTGCATCTAATACCGCTTGGAAAAGTAGATGTAACATCATTTTTTTTTGCGTTGCTGGCAATACGTATTGTTATAACATGAGATTCAATCCAAATAACAAATGAGACACATCGTTAATACTGCAGTTATTTTTTCATGTAGCGGCTTTTGTGCACTTACTTTACAGTAATGTACTAAGGCCCAGATTCAGAGACCACACTTTGACTTTACTTTGATGGAAAGATTTACTTCAAGCTGTTATTTACTTAGTAAAGGCGAAGTAGTCGATAATCATGACTTTGGCCTCAAAGTAAACTTTGCATTATTATGCGTTTAAATAATGTAGTCCTTCGTGTTAAACTAATTTCCTACAAAAGAAAAGTGTAGTAAAGTCAAAGTGTGGTCTCTGAATCTGGGCCTTAGATTTTACATCAGAATAATGTAGCGGTTACTTAACGCAGATATTTTGTAAAATAGTACATTATGGTATAAGTGTGTAACGTTGGTGATTACCGCTGAGGCGGCATTGAGACCCTAGCCGTCAGGTGAGGGTGTTAAGAAAGCCGAGGACGGTAATCATCAATACACACGTGTATCATACGACGTTTTTCAACACACTTGCGAATAAAAAAAACGTGTGACACTCGGAAACTGCCGCGGTAAAGCTATTGCATAGCATTTTTTATCAATTATTTAATTTGACAATCTCAGTTGACAACCTTGTTATTTTCCGTAACCATAGCAACCTGGTTGAAATATTTTCGTTTCGGAATTTCTGGACTCGCTCTCCACGCTAATCACTAAAATAAATCTCCACGATAAATTAATGTTTTTTCTTGTATTAATAAGCTATTGCATAGCTTCTATCGCGGGCCTTGCGATAGAAGCTATGCAATAGCTTATTAATACAAGAAAAAACATTTTATTTAGTAGATAAAAAGTTTATTTATAGAAACAATTAGTAAATGTGCAGTTAGTAAAATTATAATTAAGTAATTGTTTTTGATGGCGTAGCGGTCTCTTCAGATACATTACTGGCCATGGTTCTGTATGTCTTTTACAGTTATATTTGTTAATTCTTGTATCCTACAGTTACACCAAATATTAAAGCAACCTGAAAAAAATAAAAAATAATTATTAAGTTTAACACACAACACGCTGAAGCTGAAGTCACGTAGATAGATATTGAAAATTAGTTTAACTAACCATAGTAACCAGATTTTGGTTATCTGGAGCATCTTTTATAAATTTTTCAACATCGTTAGACGATAAAACCTTTGATTTCTTGCTTCTAAATCCATCTGACAGTCTTTTTAGATAAGCTAACAAATTAGAGTAATTCTTCGTTCGGACTGTACCTACTTTTTAACATTGAGTATATATGTTATGGACCAGGTGATTAATGCGGGCATTATTAATAATGCACGAGCATTATGAATAATGTCTAGCTTTATCGGGCTAAGTGATTAATTACTATCTTAACGTCATTATTTATCACATTGCACGGTCATTATTATATTGCTACATGACAATTGGGCAATTTGATAATAAAGCTATATTTGACGCGGTGCGAGGGCGGGGAGGGAAGTACGCGTGGCGTGACACGCTTTGACCAATCAGAGACCGCCATTCAGCGTGCGGCTCGTGCGGCGGACTTCAAGCGCTATTGTTTTTGTGGTTTTAAAAAAAAATAACCACGAAGGGGATGGCGGGGTCTATTCGCTCGCTTCGCTCGCTCAATCGACCCCGCCATCCCCTTCTAACCTAACCTGTCCGTGTCGGGGTGCCCCAAGTCCCGAGCTCGCTTCGCTCGCTCTTGCATCCAAGTTTTCCTAGTTACGTGTTCGGTACCCTACAAACCGATTATTTAAGTTGTTTAATATTTAGTTTATTTTAAGTTAAATGACAATAACAATAAAAAAATAGTAATTAAATGTGTTTGTATTACTCTGCCCAAAAGGTGATGGGCAATATGTATAATGCCCAGTCAATTTGATTATTTGAATAATTATTATCAAATTGCACTTTCAAATTGGGCATTTTTCATAATGACCGGGCATTATGTATACTGCCCAATTTATCACTTGGTCCATAACATATACACCACAAAGAGCTAGGTTTGTACTTAGAAGATAATTCTTTAAAGTAAGTACGCCAAGAGCACATTTTCAGAAAATGACTGCGATTTCTTGGTGTTTTGCCACTGCTTGAAATTTTGGTACGCTAATAGATATTTCTCCTTGGAGTTTTCGGGTAGCAAATTTTCCATAACGCTAAGGGCTTCAAATCTTACATCGGGCGGTGTACAACATGAATCATTTTCTTCAAAACTAGACATTTTAACTAATAAAATAACTTTAATAACAGTGAAAACGAGTTGTGTATTTTTTTCGCGTAGCGGGAAAATATTATGTTTTTTTTATAAGCGATCAGCCATAGACTAAAAGAGGTTTTTTTTTCTGCTTGTCGTGGATAGTGTTTGGAGCCACGTACAAAATGGGGAATTCAAATTTTTATTTATCACAGAGGAAACAAAAATTATATTTGAGTGAAAGTTTTATTTATTAAAAACGTACTAAGTTTAAATTATCTATTTAAATACAAAGTTTCATGAAATAAGCAAGCACTAGGTACATTAATTAATTTTTACTATTGAACACGATCTTTTTTGTATCGAAACTTTTTTAAGAACATAGCAACTCAACCAACTAAATTAAAAAAAAACCTATAACTCACTAGTGAATAATAGTAATGAAAAATTCACAGTTTGATTATAGGTGTCATTATGTGCCTAATTGCGGTGAAATTTTAGCCACTTTATGAGCAAGTGTGTTGAAAACATGAATTTACGCGTGCTGAAACTAGTTGTTTTATAGATTTGAATAATTCGTCTGCTCAACTGTAAATAATGTTTAATAAAATTCTTTTCTCGTTTTGATACTTGTACGTTGTATACTTATTTTATTATTTTTGATCTATTTGTAGTTCGTAAATGAGAATATTATTAAATTCACAATCCTAAATTCCCAATGCATTCAGGAAATGTGGTACTCCGCTGTGCGGTTTTCGCTCGTTGTATGAAGTTAACCTTCTGACCTAATCTGTGTTTTATCGAGGGGGTTAAATCGATTAGGTACATCCTGCGGCAGGAACTCGATAAAGAGATTGTAAGTGGGCCGAAGTACAGTGTTGAGAACAGTAGTGTAACGAGCCTGTATTTGTGAATAACCTTCGCTTGGTTAGTTAAGGAAGATTGGGTTTTAAAACTATGGGCATAAGGATGACTTGTGAAGTAACAAGGAGACAATCAAAGATAAAAATATAGTTGAATACCTTACTTAGTTTATTCCTTAGGCCGCAAATTCGGAGACGAGCGTGCAGCGGGGAGTTGAATGGAATAATTCCATTCAACTCTCCGCTGCATGCTGCACGCCCCGCCTCTCCGAATTTGCGGCCTTACTAGTTGACCGCGGCTTCGTTCGCGTAGATGTCGTGTCAAATTATATTCCAAAACCTTTCTCGAGAACCATTCTATCCATTGGTGAAACCAACATGAAAATCTGTGAGTTTTTGAGTTTATCGCGAACAAACAGACAGACACGATGAAGGACTTTGTTTTATAATATGTAGTGATTATTCTATTATATATTTATTATCCTCCCGTCCGCTAATAAATCTTCAGGAGATTTATAAATATGGCTTTTTAATTGTGTCTATAATAAGGCGTATGAGCTGTTATAAGCCTATGTTGTCACACTACAGAGCAAAGGCCAGGGAGGCCTTCCCTCTTTCCAGTTTTCGCGATCTAGTGCGATTGTAGACCAATCCTTTGTGAAAGAGTTCATCCCACCATCTCCTTCTGGGCCTGCCGCGTTGTGATACATACGTTAAAAATCTTGTTCGATCCGAAAGAGGCATGTAGGGATACCAAGGACCTTAACAAAAAAAACTGGCCAAGTGCAAGACGGACTTGCAATGAAGGGTTCCGTACCATGACTTCTTAAAGGTTTTCTTGTAATCTATACGTGTTGAACTATTTTCTGTATTTTTTTTTCAGAATTTTAGGCTTAGTTGTTTCGCAGATAAGGGGGGGAGGAATGGTCGGACAGACAGACAGACAGACACACGAGTGATCCTATAAGGGTTCCGTGTTTTCCTTTTGAGGTACGGAACCCTAAAAATAAGAAATAAACAGATTAAGGGATTTTGAAATTCATGATTTTTGTGCCCAAATTACCACCATTTCCATAAAATTTATAAACACTATCGTGATCATGAATTGTTTTTATGACGTCACTACACTAGAAGCGACCAGAGTGTCACCGTCTCTGTGTTTCCATGTAAGTTTCCTCATTTTAGAACCTTTAATTAAATACCACTATTCAAAGTTCGTTTACTGCTTCATCAATGTACAATATCAGCTTTCTAATTTCTACAGCCATTACGTATTTCTATGAAAACTTTCAAAAACATCTGACTTTGCGTGAATATTAAGTAGGCGAGTTTGGCCTCATTTTACAGCGGTGTTTTGAAGTGAGTTACAGCACTTTATGGTTATTCAAACTATTTTATTGGTGGCTCGGGATTTGTGACTATTTAATGGTAATAAATGTCGAGGGTGAAATATGAATTAGGGAGAGGAAATGAATATTTTTCATTACTAGAGAGGCTCGAATGGATGCAAACTTTTTTTACAACTTTATTTATAGTGCCGACTCAAGATAATTTTTGAACTTGGGTCGACTGCCTTTGTCATGACAACAAAGAGACATCGCCCACCAAATGAACTACTACTACTACCTAGAATTTCATGACCGTCAATGGCGGATCTTCGAATAAGATACTACCTCCTTAAATGTACGATGCCTCCTACATCAGATGTTTGCATTCATCATCATCATCATCAGCCTATAATTGTTCCCACTGCAGGGACTCAGGCCTCCTCTCTAGGAGAGGAATGGGCTATAATCCACCACGCGGGCCCAGTGCGGATTGGTAGATGTCGCATATTTTCGAATTTTTGGTTCTAAGACATGCCGGTTTCCTCACGATGTTTTCCTTCACCGTTTTGAGAGCAGTGGTGATGAAATAAATTACACAAAGTAATGCGCCTGCCTGGGTTCGAACCCACGACCAACTGTTCGTAAGTCGGGGCCGCCACCACTGGGCCACCACTGCTCTCGTTTGCATTATGTAACTGAAATCAATGCTAAAGATGTGTATAATGTCATTCTGTATTGAAATGTGGGCATTCATGACAAATTATACACAAACTGTTGCTGTCTAATAATGGGGCAAAATACAGGCGTGTCAAGTCCGATAAATTAATAGCGTACACATTTTAAGAGTTTTCTCTATAACTTGGCATCAGTTTCCATGCCCATTGCACTGTCAGCTGTGACTACTTACACAACTTGAAGTTATGCTCCACACAGACCTACTGCTGTTTCATAGTTGTGGACAGAGATTATATACCTAGAAAGGTCGGTCGCCAAAACGATGGTCCGTCCAAGTCCGTTTAAAAAAAATAAATAAATAAGTAAAAGAAGCTATTTCTTCAAGCAAATTTCAGCAGGTGGTGATGCAAATTTGGACCGGAGTAGATGGTCCGCTTGAAGGGGTCCAGTGACCACGATCCTCAGTAATGAGGGACCGACAGAAGAAGAGAAGAAAACGTATACTTTGCGTGCTCGGCTTTAACGTGGCTACTGTCGTAGCAAGCCAATTTGTTTTAAAACAACAACGTAACAACTCAAGAGTCAAGAACTTAATAGGGTAGTTGACAAAAAAAAACAATTAGTCCGTCGACATTTTTTTTTTTACGTAAACAAAAAACAAAGACGATAAAGTGCTCCGAAAACTCGTGTGACGTCACAGCGTGGTACATTTTTTACCAGAAAGTGACGTTGCAAGTGTTGACTTATGATCTTTGAGACGTTTTATTTTCGTCAATTTTTAAACATTTGATAAAACAAAAAACACGTATCTAATATTTTTTGATAATCTTAGTGACGGACTTCACAGAATCATATTTTTTTTGTCAGAAAACATCCCTAATATAAACATTTAACCTTTTGAGCGCCACAGTCACGTATAGACGACAAGCCGAACAAGCAAAAAAAAATTAAAAAACACGCCTGCCATGACTAAAAGAAAACTAAAAACGAAAAAACAAGTCAAACAATTTCAGTGATGAATGAGAGCAAGGTCCCGTAAATGGAAAACTAAAACTTTTCTTGCAGTCGGGGGACCTGTAAAGAATTGTTCCACCGAACTGTCCCCCGACTGCAAGAAAAGTTTTAGTTTTCCATTTACGGGACCTTGCTCTCATTCATCACTGAAATTGTTTGACTTGTTTTTTCGTTTTTAGTTTTCTTTTAGTCATGGCAGGCGTGTTTTTTAATTTTTTTAATTATTTGATTTTTATTTCATATTTTTTTGTGGTATTTTGACCTATAAAACTTAAGGACGTTTCGACTCTCAAAAAGCCCTTAAACTGGGAACGAGGTAAGGAACACCCATAACAACGCTGATTACACGCAAAATGCCAATATGCCACGATATATAAGTTTATTTTTCAGGAAGCAGTATCGCGCTAAGTATAATACGATACAAAATCGATTATTTTTTATGGACAATAACTTTGAGATCTGAGGTGATTTAGTTCTTGTAGTGACACGTAAATTAGAAACCTCTTAATTGTATCAGGCGTCTCGATTTACTATGCTTCTGTCCAATGTTTTAACTTTTGCAGCTTGTGTACTGTGTGTACTATGTGCACTGTCAACATAATATAAGTGGTAGCTTGCGCCGCTTGATATTACCTTCTCCGTTAATCGTTCTGTTTTATTAAGTGCTGGCCAGTGCAATAAACCGTTGGACATGTTTTTCTGGATGGACAATTTAGAAATAGAAGTAGATGAGCGTTTTATGCGACATAGAACGCAGAAAGAACAGGATGGATGCGCGAGCGAAGCGAGCGCGGCAATTTTTGTATACCTTTTATAGGTTAAGAATTGGAGGTGGGGTGGGGGGGGGGGGCAAATATATTGTCATCGGGAGGGAAGAGAATAACGGACTGTTTTACTTGGTTTCAAGAAGAGAACTGCTTACTCTTATCATGATTGACATTAATCCTCCACTTTCGGGATCAAGCTCCTAAGCCGGAGGTTTGGAAGATGCAACTGATACCTTCTCGACATCGATCAATAATTATTTATTGAATAGTATGAAAAAAATATTTGTGTGTACTTTGTTAATGTGTGTTTGTAGTGGTTCTTGGTCTGTAAATGTGACCATTCTAACCTAATCTTGTAAAGGGTAAATTGATTAACACTATACCTACATCTTTGACAGTCGTCACACGTAGTCAGTGGTTCGAAAGTCTGACAACCAGTCTTACCAAGGAGTATCGTATTACCCGGTACTAACTGGGTTGTTTAGTGTGTAGTTAAGTAGTCCATGTAAAATACCGGTTTTCAGAAGCGGACGCCAACATAGTTGGGATAACGTGGATCTATAATGCGAATTGACAAACCTCATTTTAGCTTTACGAAGCTCAGTGACGAGTAATTTATTAAAGTAATCTAAGTCGAAAGGGACTTGGGTCATTCATGTTCAGGCCCCCAGAAAAGAAAATGAATGGATGCGCGAGCGAAGCGAGCGCGATTTTTTTTTAAATTGTTTTTATAGATTGGGGGGGGGGGGGGGGTGAATTGTTCATATAGGTTACTGAATTTGTTTATTTATTTATGCACACACAAAATACAAAAAAGGATAAAAACATAACAAATAGAAGAGCACAAAGGTACAGCTTATTTCAAAAGAAATTTCTTTCAGCAGACCTGCGAGAGGAAAGTTTGATTAGAAATGTAGACACAGTGTGTAGACAAAACTAACAAGATTGATTGATTGTTGTACGTAATAAAATGTGTTTTATTTTTAATTTCTTAGGACTCCGATCTGCAAAATCGGAACCCATAAATACAGTACACTAAGGCATCGTTCACACCAAACGTCAGTCAGTCAGCGGCGGACAATACGTTTGGTGTGAACGATGCCTAAGTTTTCCGTATGCCTATACGTCAGTCAAGACCCTGTTCCTCAGGAACGTGTAAAAAGATCTGAATGACTTAATTGCGTAATTTAAACCTAAACAATTTTCATTTCATGAATATTTGTAAACAATTACGCTGAATTTAATATACATGCAATTTACATACAAATGATAAGGACTATGAATTATTTCGTTAACATTCTAAGAAATTCAAGTGAAGTGCCAAACAGTTTTAAGTGTAGTAAGTACTAAAAAACTTGTACAGAACCCTTGGTGCGTGGGTTCAACTCGCACTTGGCCGGTTTTTTATTAAAATATTGTTTTTTTAACACACGCAATTCTTTAATCATTTGTGTTAGTAATAAGTTTCAAGTTGAATCTCGTAGTAAGATTTTTTCATACAAAATTTAACCATGGTCTTCTTTTTCCACCCTTTAAGGGGTGCTTTTGAAAAACCTATGATGGCAAACATTATTATTCCCTTTAATCCATACTCCTGTCATGTTTTAAGAAAATTGATTCACGCTTACTGATTTTTCATACAAAGTTTAAAACCATTTAGCTGCCGTCGTGGACAGATTTGGGAGTTGTAACCTAGCCAGTTTTATTCCTTTCATTACAAGGAATCTACTGATATGTAGCTTGTTCGTATCGATTACCGAATTTAAAATGTCACCATATCATTTGTTGAGTAGTATTACTAGTAAACAATAGATATTGAATACTACTGTGGTATATTTTTGTAATATACATAACAAGTTCTAGACGATGATTATAGTTTTCATTGAAACTTTAATAAAAAAAATATAAAGTTGCTTTTATTCCTAAACCATGGCCACCCTATCATATTTTTCAAAATTTTAACTAGCCTATGTCACCCAGGATAACGCAAAGAATCTAACGATACCACATACATCAAAATCGGTCAGGGCGTTTAGAAGTTATGGTGGAATAAAGAAACTCACAGACAAACATACATACATACATGAACGCTAAAAACATAACACTCTTTTTTTGGGGCAGTCGTGTAAAAAGTAAGACGACTTTTTGGCTTGTCGTCTTACTTGACTGTGGCGGTCATAAGATTAAAGAACAATAACGTCATAGTAGGTAGACAAAATATTACACGCTAGGTTTTCATACGGATATACGGAACGGTATTGGTATGGTTATGAACGACCGTTAGTAGCCATAAATCATAAATTATTGTTTTTAAATGAAAAACAGAACTGCAGTCTGTAACCGTTACAGTTCAAAGTAGTGTAATGTTACTTCAATAGAGAAGAGATCTGCTGAGAAAATTGTCTGAAACTTTTAAATAATGCAAAAAGAACACGTGGCCCATGAGGGGATCGAACCCGCGACCTTCGCGTTATTAGCACGACGCTCTAACCAACTGAGCTAATGGGCCGTTGTGTAAGTTGTCGAAATAGGGGACATTAAGACTACGGGTTGACGTTTTTGGGGACTTAAGCCGAGGCTCTTCACAGGGGAAGCCCTTAGCGCGCTGTCACTTTGTTTTATACGTATTACTAGCTGATGCCCGCGGCTTCGCCCGCGTGGAGATCGATTATCGCGACCAAAAGTAGGTAATCATGAAATTTTGATCCCGTTGCCACAACCCATGTGAACCTATTCCAGGGATAAATAAAAAACTAAAACCGTCCTTGAACACACCTTTATCCATTGGTGAAAACAGCAACAACATCGCGAACAGACAGACAGACAGACGCGGCGGAGGACTTTGTTTTATAATATGTAACGTGATAGCCATGGCACTCACATGATAGTCCGGTTAAAATCAGAATCCACCTTCATAGGTTAATTTTCGAGATGGCATGGAAACTCCGTAGTAGAATGGGACAAGGGAAAAAGATGATGATAAAATGTATTTTATACTACACCTGCTTGGAAAGTATCTTGATACTTTATCTTTACGGTAGAAAGTACGTCATTGCATATCGAACAAAATAATATGCGGGGAGAAAACGCATCTGAGCGGGAGAGAAAAGTGTATGAAAATCCATTTCTTACGTGGCTTTTCTTTTTTAATTTTGGGTAAGACTATGCGCCGGTAACCTAAATATCAAAAGCCAAAAAGTTTTTACAGTAAGTTTTTATCTCCAAGTTCGAAAAATGACACTGGCCACTGTTGGATGGTGTCGGGCTGGCAGTGCGACCCTGCGACGGCAGGATAAACAATTTGAAAAAAGAACTGTATGTGAAAATTGCAGACGCCATTGGCGCCATTTTCAATTTGAATTAGAATTTAAATTTAGTTTTTTATTTTCCTCGTAGGTGTAGTATAAAGCACTATGCATCACTCAAGAGAAAGTGTGATTCCCGATCTCGGGTGTTTTAAAGCCCTCGCCTACGGCTCCGGGCTTTAAACGACACCCTCGACGGTAATCGGTCACTAATAATTCCATAACCAACCTAATTCGAAAACGTTAAACGAATTGGAAACGTAACCTAATTACCCCTTTTCATATTAAATACGTGTTTATTTTTTTCCATCCTATACAAATACTAAGCGTCCCTAATCCCGGAAAGTACATCAAACATAAAAAGTACAAAGAAACAAAATTTAATTACTGTTCCGCCATATTTAATTTTATTGTCACTAAATTAATTAGAAGGAAAAAAAAGAGATAACTCGATTACCGTACTCAAAAACTCATTGTAGGTACAGTCACGAACACCAACATAATGATTCGTGTAACTAACCTATAACGGTCCCCTTATATCCGTCCCAATTCTTAGTATTTTAAGCTGGATAGAACAGGCGGAAAAACTTCCTACTACATTTATTCGATAGATTAGAAGAACTTCCTGTGATTTTTATTTACTTTGTAATTTAAGACCTATTTAATACGAGATACCTACCTACCAACCACCTGCCTATAAGTACCTATTTTATACAAGTTGCTATGCTCGTAACAAATAGCATTCATTGTAACAATATGACAAAATGACTTTTAAAAGTTGCTACGTGTCTACGCAACACTGCTCGTGTCTGCACAGTCATACACAAAGGTGACGGTGTACACGCGTAATAATTCGCACACCTAGGGTGAAATATCTGCATTTCTTCGGTACAGTGGTGAACAATGCGCCAGCGAGGCAGTACGTGATCCGGATTAAACCGGTAAATTGCGTTAAACCCCCCACTGTTCGACGCCGATAGAGAGCTATGAGTGCCATGGCTTTTGAGCTCAAATTGCGCACTTTACTGCGCGATTGTACTGTCAGTTTTAAAAGGACGTTACTTTGAGTTTTCAAAAAGATATCAAGTAGGACGCGTGGGCATGGCTGCCACGAGTTTTACGACTTGATTGGAATGTACGAAAAAGGACTATGTTATGAAATTATGAATTCTCTTTGTGCATCGTTTTGGTGAAACAAAATATTCAGTTTTACTGTTTCGAAATTACAGGCAATATTTTGTTTGCAGCTTATTGTATTGTGTTATTGTGCGATATTCTCGAAAATAAAGGTATGCACAACCTTTCTATATCTCTTGCTTGTCAATCCTGGTTTCATCATTAATGTAACTTCAACACTATTTACTGTCTATGTCAACTTAAAGATATTTAAATTATTATGCCTAGTGACTGCGACTGTAGCTTATTTTATTTTGTATTTGTTCAACTATTCAAAAGTGGCTGTAACTGGCCTACTTGAAATAAATGTTTTAATTTTGTTCGTCAGATTTATTCATTACAGGCGTTTTACTGACTGACTGACTGACTGACTGATTAGGCCCTTAGTAAATTGTAATAGATACAATTATTATCAATTCGCATTTGGGTTGGATATTTTGAAGTAAAGCTGATTTCATTCAGTCTTATCAATTTATAATTTGGAGATCTATTGAAGTTACTCTGAATTTTGTTGAATTAATTCATTAGAGGATCTTTTGTAAGCATTTTAAATGTTTTTCGGAGTTGTCCTTGGCCTTGGACTTAATAGTTAATTAACGCAATTCATATTATGATATGCTAAAGTGGCTATTTTAGATTCCCTATAATTTTTTTGATGCTTCCGTTTCCGTTCTATGGTGGTCTTACTACGCGTTTGTGACGTCTGTACAGGTAATACCAAGTTCTTAGAAAATATCTAGCTATATCTACGTAACCAGAAGTACCCTCAACTTGAAGCCTCGTCGCCGTACAATACAAAGTGGCCGCAAGCTGTCGACATGACAGTCTGATCTATTGTGTATTCGTGACTGTACCTTACTGACGCGTGGCGTGGTACAGACAGCGAGAATGTTGTCGAAATAATCGACACTGCGTGAAAAACTCGCGGAGAAATTAGATATAAATTATGTTTTTTTTTTTATTAATAGAAAATGCTTTAGGGTTCTGTACCTCAAAAGGAAAAAACGGAACCATTATAGGATCACTCGTGTGTCTGTCTGTCCGACCATTTCCCCTCCTCCTTATCTCCGGAACTACTGAGCACAGCATTTTGAAAAAAAATACGGAAATTAGTTGAACACTTAGTCTTATAGATTACAGGAAAACCTATAAGAAGTAATTGGTGCTAAAATAACATGGACAATCTCTCAATATCTACTAAAATGATACGGAACCCTTATATGCAAATCCAACCAGTTTTTCTTTATTTCATCAGTGATAACTTTTTTAAATCTTTAATCAGCTATACGCGTACTGCGAGGGCTGACTCGAGGAGACCTAGAAATAGAACTCTTGGTCGAAATTGAGGGAGGCCTTATCCCAGTCGGGCTGCAGTACAGGTTAATAAAAAAACAAATTTTTAATAGTAATTGTTAATATAATTATTTGATAGTAGTAATTTTTTTTAAGTTCGATTTTCTTTTCATTTGAGAGCAATATTACAATGAGTAGAGTATATTTCTAAAACCATACATCAGAGGTGTTTAAAAGTCTGTCACGTCCATGAAAGAAAGAAAAGGGGACACGTGTTTGTCTTCACAAACTTATGTTATTGTTAACTTTCCTGATCCATACAAGTCAAATGACATAGAAAGCGTACCACACAGTACACCTACTAGAAAAATATGATCTTAATCGAACAAAAACATACTTAAAGGAAAGAAAACAAAATACACGTCTTTTTCCGCTATTTCGCACAAGTCTTTCAAAAAGTATGATCAAATTAATGGTTTCCGGAAGAGTTCCGTTTGTTTTTTTAGGGACTGCCCGGTCCAATGGCCGACCCTTATAGGGACGTGACCACATCAACGTGTAATAAATCAAATGAATCGATACAAAAAGAAGACGGATCCGTCGGGGCCGCGGATTTTTGTACTAGATAACGTGGCCTCGGTAAGGGCAAAGAAGAAACATGGGTTCGGTTTTTAGTCAGTAGAAGTCTGACACTCCCCTTCGCTCTGCCCAAGAGCGGGGGGGGGTTATTCGATGATTTTCCACCCACAAAAAAAAAAAAAGGACAAATCACAACATAATATAGACACGTGCAATCTCTTAAGTGTTAGGCTGAGGTAAACCTGATAGTATATCGCCTGTTATACAGTTTAATAGGTTAAACGAGGGACTTATTGAGGGAAATAATTCAGTATTTGATTCTCGGACCAAATTTTTTTTTTTTTTTTTTTGTATAATAACGTTGCCCCGCACTAGGAATTTCTCTTGTATCGTGGGTGCGTTCACAAACATTTAAACTCACATACACAAATACCCAGACCCGAAACAATTATTTGTAGGCCATACAAATATTTGTTCCGTGCGGGGATCGAACACGCGACACGCAGCGCAGCAGTCCAATCGCTTAGCCACTGCGCCAACCGTGCCGTCAAATAATATGTAAAAAAAACTATAACCTTTTTTTGCTGTTGGGTTTATTTTATCAAACCAAATTAAATTAATTACTACATTAAAGTTTTTAGGAACAATTTCGAAGACGATGATGATGGAATGTTTACTGACAAAAAAAAAAAAACTGTTTAGTCCGTCATATAGAAATAGTGAAATGAATAAATAATAGTTCCGTGAGTTGGTAAATAACCCATGGACACACGTGTGTCCAGTTTCTTGTGTCGAGTAGGTGAATAACCCAGATTATCGACTAATATTGGACACATATGTTTTCGTATGCAGCTGAATACCAGTATTTTACAGGGAGCGACTGCCTATCTGAGACAGGAATAATCAGTACCCTACGCCAATAAATGGACACTTAATTATAGCATAGCGACCCTAAACACAAGTTAGTAAGGTACCTATTTGTCCTACACCTCATTAATATTCTATCCGCTTTCCTTGCTCAGATAAACTAAGCTCTCTATAAATTAGAGTACGAATCGAATCCATCGACTCTTTGGACTGTATCGATCCATTTGATTTATTTCTCGTTTAGGTGGTCACGTCCCTGCAAGGGTCCGATAGAGAACCCATTGATACAAACATACTTATATGTTCATGCCTTTTTTCATGGGGGTAGACGAAAACAATAGAACACCGCCTGCTACGATCCTTACACACTCATTTTCATTCAGTCGCTTTGGCATCATATAGGTTAGTATGAATTACGTTTCAATTCGTAAAATGACCACAGTGACGCGTGAAGAATTTTAACGTGATCCATAATTATGATTCCGCAAAAACGGCTATTTGGCGTCTAACTAAAATGGCCACTTTAGAAGATCATAACATATATTCATCATCTGCCTAGCCTTTTCCCAACTATATTGGGGTCGGCTTCCAGTCTAACCGGATGCAGCTGAATACCAGTATTTTACATGGAGCGACTGCCTATCTGACCTCCACAACCCAGTTAATACTAGGTAATACAATACCCTTTGGTATGACTGGATGTCAGAATTTCAGGTCACTGACTTCCTGTAACGACTGCCAAAGATCTATATATATGGCAGCCGGGACCAACAGCTTAACGTGCTTTCCGAGGCACGGAGGAAACTCGGTATGTCGGGCGGTCACCCATCCACAGACCGACCTAGGCAAGCACAGCTTTACCTAAAGATCGACCTGAGTGGCAGTTCTAATTAAGCCACGAGCTCCTAAAAATAAATTCCTATAATATAAATTACCTTTCATAAAATGACTACGTCTGTGACCATTTTACGAATTTTAACGCAATTCATATAATTTCAGCCCGGAATCACCCACTGTTGGGAGGCCTCACCTTTTTTCTGCCACTCCTTTCTGATCTGTGAGTCCCTCGTCCATCCACTTCCCGTGCTTCTGACAATATTATCGACCCAACGCGCTTTTGGACGGCCCTGGTTTCTCTGGCCCAATCTTGGCCACTATTCGTTCAGAATCTTACTCCATCATATTTTATATCAAATTTCCTATTATGATCTACTAGCGCGCGTGAAAATGACGATTTTCCATACAAACTTTCATCCCCTATTTAACTCCCTTAGGGATTGAATTTCGAAAAATCCTTCCTTATTCCTTGTCTACATTATAAAGGGAACCTCTATGCAAAATTTGAGCTCTCTAGGTCCAAGGGTTTGGGCTGGGCGTTGATGAGGCAGTCAGTCAGTCAGTCAGGACTTCTCTTTTTATTTACATAGATTTTCCTATAATGTTCCCACTGCAGGGACTCAGGCCTCCTCTCTAGGAGAGGGATGGGCTATAATCCACCACGCGGTCTCAGTGCGAATTGGCAGATGTCACATGTCTTCGAATTTTTTGGTTCTAAGACATGCCGGTTTCCTCACGATGTTTTCCTTCACCGTTTTGAGAGCAGCGGTGATGAAATAAATTACACAAAGTAATGCGCCTGCCTGGGTTCGAACCCACGATCTACTGTTCGTAAGTCGGGGCCGCCACCACTGGGCCACCGCTGCTCTCATGGGTTCAAATATGGTTCAATAAATAATAACTAATCACAATGAAAACTCTGCTTTTGACTATATAAAATTCACTCAATTTAACCAAAAACACACATAATAGATAAACGCCCAATAATAAACCGTGATAGGCAAAAGTCAAATCTCAGAAATAACATACCCAAACCAAAATTGCCCCATCGTCCACTATTCCATCCATTCACCCATTCAAGCCGTTCACACACAAGTCTACATTCAATGGACAATCTCATTAACACCACCATCAATCAACTAATGGGTTATTGATTGGTACTTAGGGTTTTAGCAATACGTCTTTCTAAAAGGGTGGAGGTTCTGAAATCGCCTGTATGTTTTTTTTGTCTTCCAGTCTTCTCTGACAACCGTCACACATTCACTCCTTTTTCTTTCATATCAATCCCTACATAATCCCCCCCCCCCCTCCCCTCCTTGCGTCGTTTTTCCTCAATGCTGAGGGTCGTGGCCTCTTCGGATCACTTTCTCTCTGACTGTCTTGCGCCAGCTCACTCTGTCTTCGGCAGCATGTAGGGTATCGCAGACAGAAGTGTTTAGGGCCGAGCGGAACTGGTCTGACCAACGCATTGGACTTCTGCCTCTGGGTCTTCTCCCGCCCACCTTGCCCGTTATCAGCAGCTTCTCCAAGTTTCCACCTCTTTTCCTGGCAATGTGCCCAAAGAACTCAAAACTTCTTCTCGAGCATATGGTGCTGAGCCTCATTGGTATCTTGAGCTCGGTTAGGATTGCTTCATTGGTTCGGTGTCCTGTCCAATGAATTCCGAGCATTTACCTCCAGCACCACATCTCAAACGCATCTATGCGTTGGCGGTCAGCTTTCCTGAGCGTCCAGGTCTCTGCGCCATAAAGAAATATGGAAAAAACTAGGGTGGTACACACCACACACCCATAACAAACCCCCTACATAATCCATTCATCATTAAATTGGACCTCGTATCCTTCTCCATCCTATATATTCATCACTCTTTTAGTCACTTGTTCTTCTTTTGACTGGCCTGTTGGTCAAGTGGTTAGTGACCCTAACTGCTATGCCGGAGGTCGTGGGTTCGATTCCCACCCAGGACAAATGTCTGTGTGATGAGCACGATCATTTGTTCTGTGTCTGGGTGTAAATTATCTATAATATGTATGTATTTAGAAATATATAAGTATGTTTATCAGTTGTCTAGTACCCATAACACAAGCTCTGCTTAGCTTGGGACTAGATGGCGTTGTGTGATAGTTGTGGAATATTATTATTATTATTTCCTTTATTTATCTTTAAACAAACTTAATACATTTTTAAATATTTCTCATAAAAACAATAAAAAAAACATTTAAAAATATAAAAAATTGTAGCCCACCGGTATCGGGAACAGGGTCCAAGCTACCTGCGGTCAGGGCTCCAGAGAAAGGAACCTCCTAACAATACGAGCCGTGTCCAGGAGTACCGCTCTCTGTATCAAGCCCTTGATCCAGCTGCCTAACGAGAGCCTCCTTAGATGTTGTTCGAGGCTCTTGGCAATTAAGCCATTGGCTGTAACGACTATCGGCACAATGATTGCTGAGTTCACATCCTACATGTCGACAACCTCGCGAGCTAAGTCAAGATACTTGATTTGTTTATCTTTCTCAGCTTTCACGAGGTTCTCGTCATGCGGAACCGTTATGTCAACAATCATTGCGCGCCGCTCTGATCGATCCACCACCACTATATCAGGCTTATTGGCTACAATAGTCCTGTCAGTGATGATGGATTGATCCCAGTACAATGTGATACTACCATTTTCGAGAACTGGGTCGGGCACATACCTGTAGTACGGCACCTCCGATTCCACAAGGTTGTATTTCAGAGCAAGTTGCTGATGGATAATCCTGGCTACAAGGTTGTGTCTATGCAAGTATTCTCCGTTAGCCAGACGAGAACACCCGGAGATAATGTGACGGATTGATTCGCCCGGACGGTGGCATGCCCGACATATGTCAACCGTACCGTCCTTCACAATAAATCTCCGGTAGTTATTCGTCATCATAACTTCGTCCATAATTGCACAGACAAAACCTTCGGTTTCTCCGAAGAGTTCCCCGGAACGTAGCCAGGCTACGGACGCCAAGAAGTCTACATCGGGCCCGTGTAGGGCCCGGAAAAAGCGTCCGTGGAGCTCCTTGCTCTGCCATACCTCCATGCGATCGTTAGTGTCAAGCACTACAGGTTTGCGCCAGTTCTCTTTAGCCAAGGAGAGCGGGGTGAGGCCCGTGTCCACCGCGACAACATCTCGATGCACCCCCACGTCGGCTTCCAGGAAATATTCCCTGAGACTGCATATCTCACGATTGTGGAGAGTCTTAGCATTTAAAAAGCCTCGACCTCCACACTTCCGCGGGATATACAGACTCATAACCGAAGAACGTGGGTGATGCATTCGATATGTCGTCAACAATGAACGAACCCGCCTATCCAGGGTGTCTAGCTCTGTTTGAGTCCATTTGAGTATGCCGAAAGAGTACATCAAAACCGGCATGACCCAACCGTTGAAGGCACGCACCTTATTTCCGCCTGATAAAAGACTATTGAATACCTTTCTCAGGCGGCCAAAGAAGCGCTCCCTCAACGATTGCTTCATGTCGGTAACGTTGATGCCCAGCGCTTCCGACATACCCAAATACTTATAGGTTTCGGTTGCTGAGAGGGATCTAAGATTTATGGAATCTGTGAGCTGGGTTCCCACAGACTCCACAATCCTTCCTCGCTTTACATGCATGACCGCACATTTGTCCACACCGAATTCCATCCTGATGGCGCTACTAAAAGCTTCAGTAACCTTCAGTAGCTCCATCAGTTGCAAATCGTTGGTGGCTAAAAGTTTTAGGTCATCCATGTAAAGGAGGTGAGATATAATCTGACCACCTCTCTTCAACCGATAGCCTAGACCTGAATCCTCCAGCAGCGTGTTTAGAGGATTCAAGGCTAAGCAGAACCAAAGTGGACTCAAACTGACTGGCCTGTTGGTCTAGTGGTTAGTGACCCTAACTGCTATGCCGGAGGTCGTGGGTTCGATTCCCACCCAGGACAAATGTTTGTGTGATGAGCACGATCATTTGTTCTGTGTCTGGGTGTAATTTATCTATAATATGTATGTATTTAGAAATATATAAGTATGTTTATCAGTTGTCTAGTACCCATAACACAAGCTCTGCTTAGCTTGGGACTAGATGGCGTTGTGTGATAGTTGTGAATAAAAAAAAAAAAAAAACTGTCGCCCTGAAATATACCCCGCTCTATCCTTATCGGCTCGCTATTCCTCTGGATTTGTCGACATCCTGGATAGCGAAGGACTGTCCTCCATTGCCCCATACACGACATCAGGAAGGTGCGCAGGGTTGCATCAATTTTATACAACTCTAGCACCCTCATGAGCCATGTATGAGGCACCGAGTCATAGGCCTTCTTATAGTCTATCCAGCATGTCGACAAATCCTTTCGGGAGCGACGAACCTGCTGGCTAATGGTCATATCAATAAGGAGTAGCTCTTTCGTACCACGGGACCCGTTCCTACAACCATTTTGAGAAGTGGACATGATAGAATTATCATCAATGTGTTTGTTAATTTTGGTTCTCAAAATGGATGTAAGAACTTTATAGACTGTCGGAAGACAAGTAATCGGTCTATAATTTTTGGGTTCCGCGGTACTACCTGATTTATAGAGCAGGTGGGTTATACCTGTTGTCAGGAATTCGGGCAGCGACCCTGACTCTAGGGCTGACTGGAAAAGGGTCGCCAGGCGAGCGTGTGACCTTGTAATCCACTTAATCCAGAAATTGTGCAGCCCGTCCGGCCCTGGAGATTTCCAGTTAGGCAACGGACGGACTGCACGAGCAACGTCTTGGGGGCTGATAGTGATTGCCCCCATTTCTGATACTGGATCGCACGCTCGCTCGACATCCCGAGTCCATTCACCCTCAGTATGGCTGACAGGCACCGACCAGATGCTGCGCCAGAACGAACACATGGCGTCATCATCCGGCAGGAGCGTGTCAGCCACACCTTGGTCCGGTCGCTCCCAAGCCCTATAAGCCCACCTTTCATCCCTTTGGAATGTGCGATTCTGAGTGTATCGCTCCACCCTTCGCTTATACCTACGGATACGGTTTGCCCATGCATACACTTTCTGCTTCCAGAAGTCGATGCGTTCTGTGATACGGGACATGTAGTCTCGAGGACTGATATCAGTCCCCGCAAATGCCCGCCTCACAAAACGCATCACTCGAGGGCGACTGTTGCCCTCCTGGAAGCAGATGAGTTTGCCGATGAATGCTCTGGCCCTAGTAATGCGTCGTTCAATCCTGCACTGCCATGCTGGTACAGCTGCTTTCGGTCGTGTAGCTCTGTCCTCTGGAAATTTGACATGAGCTACACGACATGCCGTCACAGCCGCGCAATACAGGATTGAATGAGCATCAGTAAGGTTTTCGCAATTGTCAAAATAGCTTGACAACTGCGAATCTAGAACAGCCACCAGCGCCCTATTTTTATTGTGCATGGGCAAACGAGGTAAACGCGGTCTAAGTTCGGGATTCATGAAGCGATATTCCCGAACCGCACCCTCCAAAGTACTCCTTATTTCCTCATTGCACTGGGTACTTACATCAGTAACCATGTCATTACTCACGTCGTTTTCGTGGTTAAATGTTGTGGTTGTTGTAGACTGTGGAGGTACCACAGCCTGCGACGGTGTAGCAATGACATGGCTACTCTGCATTACAGTTCGCAGGCGATCAAGCACAGTGTCATCCAACATACGATTACGTTGGATGACCCGCACCTGATCCGACAATCGTTGCGCCGACACGTTGACAGCCGGCTCAAGCACCTGAAACAGAGAGAGCATCCGAACACGGTACGCGGTCAGGTTGTTTCCTCCCTCTGTAGCCCCATAATATGCGCGCATGACATTCTCATTTATGGACTGAGTCCATCTCATGCGCGACACATTTCCACCGGCAGCGGTGACCCTGTTCGGGGTCGGTTGGCCTCGAGGTCCCAGGCCCGCTGGTGGCCGTCCTCTTCCTCGTCGTCCATGCCGCGGTGGAGATGGTGATGGCGCCGGTGATGGTATCGACGACGACGGGGAGAAAAACTCGTCGCTCGAGCTCGACGCAACTGCAGCTACCGGTGACACGGCGCTCACGGATGTGGCGCGTCCCGGCGGCTGCGAGGCGGAGCTGAGCGACGAGCCCGGAGATAGTGGGTGTGCCTGCTGCATTCTTGCTCGGCGTCTGGTCAGCATTGGTGACTTTATTTTGACATTATTTTCTGTTATGTGTCTGTTTCATTTTCGGTGGTATATTTTCAGTCCAGAAAAACGGTTTTTTATTATTATTAATAGCAACTATGATAATAGTTATTATTCATTAAGCAAAAAGCTAGCATTTGAATGTTTAAAGTGCACTCAATGTAACTAAAAACCACATAAAAGATAAACTAAAAGCTTAATCTTTTTAATTAAGCAGTTCGGCCGTGGCCACCGAGGACGAGCTACGCGCGCATAAATGTCCTGCGCATACGCGAACTAAATATGGCAGAACCGTTAATAATTATTAACGAGTTTCTAACATTTGTCCAAAATAAAATCGACGTGATAGATGAGCTGAGTGTAACTCAAATATGTGCGAGTAATTTTACCGAAAGTGAAGTTGAGGTCGGTAAAACTGTGTTGTGTAGTGCTCTGTCCCTAAAATGTGTGACGAGAAAGGGTGAAGATAAAAACAAGAAGAATATTAAGGATGTGATTAAGGCCTTCAAGGACTCGGACCCTTCAGAACAACCAGTGTTCGTGGCAAAAGACCTAAATCGTCTACCCCCCGTGACGTTTGATTATGTGGATGTGTCTCGTCTCCTTAAGGACCTTGTGATCTTGAAAAATGAACTGCAGAATGTACGTGAAAGCTCAGTCTCCAAACAGGAGATGACCAATTTAGAGACAAGAATTAACACGGAGTTAATCGACATAAAAACGAGCATTAATAAAAGTGGTTTCAAGAAATCTGTACCTTACAGTGTTCAAAATAAGGATGATAATCGAACAGTGTCGAGGGCATTGCCGCCAACATCACAACAGCGAGAAGCTGCGGAGTGCGTTGATAGTCATATACAGCTACCCACGAGTATCGAGCGAGTATGTGAAACATCGCCAGACACGGTAATTAGTGTACCGTCTTTCTGCGATATGGTAAAAAATGTCCCTAAACCGAGCTCCAACGATCAACACGATTATGTACAAAATAACGATGGATTTACATATGTGGAAAATAAAAAGAAGCGTGCCCGAAACGGGAATATGCGTGGGACGTCCTCGGCATCGAGTCGCTTACTGCTAGCAGATATTCCGGAAGCGGTGTACTTATCCAGACTTAAAAACACCACGACTATTGAGGATATTAAGGAGCACGTAGTATCATTGGGCGAGAAATGTATGGATGTTCAAATACTACCGCAAAGGCAAGAAACTAGTTTCCGATCATTTAAAATTATTGTACCCAAACACAAGCTCAGTACATTTTTGAGTGCTGGTTTCTGGCCCAATGGGATTATATTCAGACGATTTCGTGAGCGCACATCAAATGTAAACAAATCAACATAAACATGAATAGTACGAGTTCCGAGATAGTTATGTTATCATTCAATTGTAAATCCATTAAAAGATCAGTGCAGCAAATAAGGCACCTTTGTGGCTGCGCAGATATAATGGCGTTGCAGGAAACCTGGCTACTACGTCATGACCTAGATTTTGTTCACAACATCGATAAGGATTTTGGATGTACGGCTAAATCGTCCGTCGACACATCGGCCGGTATCTTACGTGGAAGACCTTACGGTGGGCTTGCGCTAATGTGGAGAAAGCAACGATTTCCGAATGTGACCATAATTGAGTGCGGTATTGACAGATTAATTGCGATCCGTGTTAACAACGGCGCGAGTTCTTTTGTTGTGTTTAGTGTTTATCTTCCTACAGATAAATCAGACAATTTAACTGAGTACACAGACTGTCTCGCTCGCATGAGTGCAATAATAGAGGAATCTGACGTGTGTGCTGCTTATATGTTGGGTGACTATAACGCTCACCCAAACGCACCGTTTGGTCGTGAATTGTTGTTGTTTTGTGACGAACAAAAGTTTATATGTGCGGATATAGTAATGTTGGGTTTGGAGTCGGATACGCACACTTTTACAAGTGAAGCGCATGGCTGCAACCGGTGGTTAGACCACTGCGTAGTCACCGAGTCTGCGTGGAACACTGTCAGGTCAGTCAATGTTGTGTATGATGTATTCTCTTCGGACCACTTTCCTTTACGCATTGTGTGTGATATAGGAGGGACTGGCAGTGGTCTAGCCTCCGATTGCAGCAAAACTAAATGCAATAAGGTATTGTGGGGAAATAGATCGATTAGTCAGATAACGAATTATACTACCTATTGTGATTTTCATCTGGAAAAAGTAAATGATGTTTTATGTTGTGTAAACTGTGATAATAATTTAGTATGTGATCAAGTTGAGGACCATTATAGTTTTATTAACAAGTTGTACTGTGATATTGTGGATATACTCCGAGAGGGGGCTATGTTAAGTTATGGGTTGAACTCCGGTGGACGTAAGGCACGTAAGCCGATTACGGGATGGAATACTCATGTGCAGGAATGTCATAAAACTGCGAAATTTTATTATTATTGGTGGGTGACAGCTGGTAGACCGTCAAAGGGTGATTTATATGACAAAATGATTCTTAATCGGAAAATATTTAAAAACAAATTAAAGTGGTGTCAACGTAACGAGGAATCAATTAAAATGGATATATTAGCTACACATTGTAAAAATAAAAACTTTATAAAATTTTGGCAAAGCACTAAAAAGTTGCAGCACAAACAAAATGTACCGTTATCCATAGGCGGTCTACTTGAGCCATGTCAAATTGCAAATATGTTTGCTGACAAATTTAAAATTGAGCCCATGCCTGTTGATCGGCCTGCGCAGGTTTCGGGGGGGTGTGGTCGGGGGTTGGTTAATGGTGTAGATTGTGAGCAGTTACAATTCTCACCGAAGGATGTTTTTGACGTTATTAGGCGTATGAAGCGTGGCAAATCTGCGGGTCATGATAACTTGAGCATTGAGCACTTGGCTCATGCGGGGAAATACGTACACGCCAAGTTATGTACACTATTCAATTTATGTATCAAGTACTCTTACTTACCTGACGCCTTAATGAGGACAATAGTTGTGCCAATCACAAAGAATAAGACAGGGGATCTCAGTTCTGCTGCCAACTACCGACCAATCTCTCTTGGGACTGTCGTAGGCAAAGTGTTGGAGCGTCTTGTGCAGCCCTTGCTGTTGAAGGATGTTAAGATTAATGATGGTCAGTTTGGTTTCCGTCCTGGTTTATCGACTGACCTAGCGATTTTATCTTTGAAATATACGGTAAATTATTACAAAAGTCGGAACACCTCGATTTATGCTTGTTTCCTGGACCTGAGTCGCGCTTTTGATCTGGTGAATTATGATATTCTCTGGGGCAAGTTGCGCGACTCAGGGGTCCACTCAGGCTTAGTAAGTATGCTTCAGTACTGGTACGGAAACCAAACTAACAGTGTTAGATGGGGCGACGTCCAGTCTAGCGAGTACAGGCTAAAATGTGGCGTACGTCAGGGCGGGTTGACTTCTCCGGACCTTTTCAATATTTATATGAATGGTCTTATTGAGGAGCTGAAGAGGGCAGGTGTCGGCTGCCACGTAGGCGGCGTGTGCTTTAATAATATCAGCTACGCCGATGACATGGTCCTCTTGAGCCCCTCAATAAGGGCCCTTAGGCAGCTTGTAGCTATCTGTGAGCGTTATGCCAGTTCGCACGGTATGGTATATAATGTCGGTAAAACAGATATGTTAGTATTTAGAGCTGGAAAGGGACCGGAGAAAGTCCCCGAAGTCCATATTTATGGTTCACCAGTAAGGGTTGTACGAACGTTTCGATATCTGGGCCATATTCTCACTGACGATCTCTCAGATGATGCCGATATAGAGCGGGAAAGACGGGCACTCTCGGTTCGGTGCAACATGCTTGCACGCAGATTTACACTCTGTAGCACGTGCGTTAAAAAGACATTGTTCCGTGCATACTGTCTCAGTTTTTACACATGCCAGCTGTGGACGAAATTTAAAAGAGCATCTCTAAGTACTATGCGTGTACAGTACAACGATGCTTACCGCATCCTAATGAAATTTCCGCGGTACTGTAGTGCGTCGAGCATGTTTGCGGAAGCGAGAGTGCCCGACTTCCATGCCGTAATACGATCACGTATAGCTTCATTTGATAGCATTTTAAGAAAATCGACCAATCAACTGCTGGAGGTCGTGAGTGAGGATTGGAACAGTCCGATCCGCAGGTATTGGGTAGAAGTCCACCGGAGTGCCAACCGAAGGTGAAGAAGGTGTTATTTATTTTATTTTTATATTGCTGTGATAGTTGTTTTTAAAATGAATTGTATTATACCTGTTTTTAATTAATTGATTGAATTGGTTTATATTTTTAATGTGATTGATCTTTTATTTTATTTTATGAATGTACTGATAGATATGATGATCACCGATGTAAGGTAATTTTGTAATGTCTGTAGATTCAAGTAACTTTGCAGTATTTTGTATATGTAATTTGGGATTGAATGCCTTTTTAAATAAACTATAATAATAATAAATAATATAATAATAATAATTAATCACAGGCATCACCTACCCAAACCAAAATTACCCCATCGTCCACTATTCCGTCCGTAGCCGTTTACACACACGTTCACATTCAATGGACAATCTCATTAACACCATCATCAGCCAACTAATGGGTTCCAGCCCTAATTTCCCGTCGTGTGAACCCGACGAACCGTGGTCAACAGATAGTGTAACCCGACCCATAACGTTCTCAATTGTTTCTTGCTGACCAAACGTCCGAAGCATTTGTTCATAAATTATTATGCTTTAGATTTGGGCTTTTTTCGAGGATGGGTCGTTTTTAATTGAGTTTTTGTCTAGAAGGGGTCGTGTCTGTATTTTAGTGGATTAGGGTTTATTAGTTTTTGTAGACAAGTTTAGTGACAAAACCACAGATTTAGATATCCCAGCAAATGCGTATGAAAACCAAACGTGACAGTTTTTTGAATGCCTTTTTTTTGTGGATATATCATCAAATGTCTTCTCCTGCTCTGGGTATAGTGGGAGTGTGGCGGTAGGAAGTGTCAGACTTCTACTGACACTTCCTACCGCTTTCTAAAATTATCCATGTTCCTTCTTAGCCCTTGTGCCGATGCCGCGGTAACTCTTTCGATCATTAAAATAAACTAGTTACTTATCCAAAATAGACTACGTTTTTGTTCTTTAAATGTCTAGAATTAAGTTCTTGTAACGGTGAAACGTTGTTGATTTAAACAAATTAGCTTGCTACGACATCGTAATCTCGTCAGGCATAAAATACAATAAGACGGGGTACGAGAAGTGCCACGTAATGTAGGTTCTCTTGCGTTACCTCAGTATATCTATATCTCCCGTCGGGGCTGCGGGTTGTTCGCCAGAGATAGCGCGGCCTCGACATAAAGGGCTAATAACATGGGTGGTTTTTAGTCCGTAGAAGTCTGACACTCCCTTTCGCTCTGCCCAAGAACGGGAGGTGTTGTTTAATGATTTACCCACCGGAGAAAAAAAAAGTGTATATCTATATCTGTGGACAAAACGCTCATGTCCATTCTTACATAAACTTAGACTAACAGATAATATTTCATGAATTATTGATACTACGTTTGAAAGTTATTCAAGATCTATAGCTATTCACCGCGGTGTTCTGCGTAGCACCCACGTAGCTCGTAGCACCCACGTAGCTCGTAGCACCCACGTAGCTCGTAGCACGTAGCGTGTAGCTTGTAGCGCCTACGCGTGCCTCACATCACGACTCAAAGAGATTAGCGGTCCGATTTTATTTCGGTCCAAAAAGTTCAAAATTCCTTTTAAAAGAGATTATCCACAAGGTCGTTCTTGTTTTAAAACATAACATAATTATCATGGTTGTGAGTTGTTAGCTTAATATTTTTTTTTAGTGTTATAATTTAGAATATAAGATACGTAAATGATAAGTGAAAATCTTTACATATATTTCTTTTGCTGTGCCCGATATGGTTAATGATTGTCACTTTTTTGAAAAATGTTTACCACCTAAGCCTACATTGTGGAATGCAATAAAGAAATTGAGTATTTCCCGAAAGATAACATAGTAATATAAGTTTTTAAACTGACATGGTCACTGGCGCTACAATTAATATAAAAGCGCCGAAATATCGGGAACTCGAAACAATAATCAAACATGGTAAATATCCCGTTTATGATATTAATAGTAGTGAACATAGTAATAGCCTATATTCTGCTTGTTATGTTTACGTCACATGTGATCATTGGCAGGCCTCCCTAGGCACCCCATAAGGGTAGAGACTATTTATAAATCCTAAAATCTTGAAGAGAAATCATGAAGGTTATAAGAGCAAGTCAAGCTTCAAGACTTGTAAAACAGTCAACACCTCTATAATTATTATGTAAAAGGGGGCAAGTAAATTTCCATCACCCGGGTACAAATCCCATCTCTGTAGCTGTTACTGAGAAATCATCATCATCATCATGAGCCTATAATGTTCCCACTGCAGGGACTCAGGCCTCCTCTCTAGGAGAGTGATGGGCTATAATCCACCACGCGGGCCCAGTGCGGGTTGGTAGATGTTGGTGATTCTAAGACATGCCGGTTTCCTAACGATTCTTTCCTTCACTGAGAAATGCCTGATGGAAAAACCCTTTCTCTGACCTGAGAATCGAAGCCTGGACTTTATGCTAGGCAGCTTACATCATCATCATCATCATCAGCCTATATGTTCCCACTGCAGGGACTCAGGCCTCCTCTCTAGGAGATGGATGGGCTATAATCCACCACGCGGGCCCAGTGCGGATTGGCAGATGTCACATGTCTTCGAATTTTTTGGTTCTAAGACATGCTGGTTTCCTCACGATGTTTTCCTTCACCGTTTTGAGAGCAGCGGTGATGAAATAAATTACACAAAGTAATGCGCCTGCCTGGGTTCGAACCCACGACCTACTGTTCGTAAGTCGGGGCCGACACCACTGGGCCACCGCTGCTCTACAGCAGCAGCTTACAACCACAAGCCTAACGAGTTTCACAATGACCAAAAAGTTCCAAAACTCACTGCAAAGGACCGTATCCACTGGTCCGTCCCGCTTTTAAAACGTGACGGTTTTAAGTTGCATCTCACGTCTTTTCGCAGCCGGTGTCGCGTTTTAAACTTTGTTACTTTTTCAAGTACCAGAGTTTCATTGTAGACAGCCCGTGATTTTATTACCGTTAGAGTGTCGTGCCAACGAGCTTCGAGAACTTTCCGAAGGACATTTGGATGTTAATTGTGGATCCTGGGCTGGGAAGATAGCGGTATGATATCGTTTTATGTTGGGATTAGTTTAAGTTATTATGCGATGATAATATAAGCTTTGTTGTTTAAGTAATTAGGTGTTAGTGTTTTGGTCGTTGTGTTGAATTTTGAGGATATCTTTAGTAAATTCAAATAAAATAGGTAAAACAATTTTAGACACAATTATGGACCCTGTCGGGCACAGCAATAAATTTTTTTTCATAAGTAGAGAGAGGAAGAGCTCTTTGCTTCTTTTAATATTAAGTTGGTATTTTTCTATACCTATCTTATAATTATATTTTATCCTATCTATATCTATATTCATTTACTTATTCTATTAATATTATTTTACCAGCAAAACTAGCTGGTTTCGCTCAACTAATAATTCATGATACTCATTTACTTATTTTTAAGCAGTAATAGTGTAGTGTCGTGCGTCAGACTGCCAAGTCTCAAGTTCGACCCAAGATACCTTAGATTTTTCGGTTACGTGTGCGTATTGACACAAACTTAGATACACAACACGTAATAGAGAAAATTTTAAATATTACCATTTTTTTTTTCAATAAAAAAAAAAAAAAGAAGTTAATATTATGTGTAAAACGAGTACTTACATTTACTGGTGCTACGCCCACAGGAGTACGAGATATTCTCAAATTACTTGTCTAACAAAAGATTATATATTCCCGAGAAAATCAAGTTTTTAAAGAAAACAGACTTTGTTATGTTT
The DNA here is from genome assembly GCA_949316265.1 of Diarsia mendica. Lineage (NCBI taxonomy): Eukaryota > Metazoa > Arthropoda > Insecta > Lepidoptera > Noctuidae > Diarsia > Diarsia mendica. The sequence continues at coordinate 21,353,634 of OX438897.1, forward strand.
CCACGAAGTTCTGTCAGAATTAATCAAGTGTAAAGATTACTTTAGAGCTTTAATTTCTCTTTTTTTGTCTCAATTTATTTATTGCGTGTTTCGGACGACTTTAGAACACGTGTATATTCTCCTTTAGCGTTACACGTGGCTATCGTTATAAATAATAAGGGATAGTGAAACGTGGGAAATTGTACGATTATGGGAAATAACTAAACGTGATGAAGGCACTTCAATAAAATTGTCAAACGTTTCGGTATGGTTTGAGCAGGAAAAAGTTCCTTATTGATGTTATAGATTACAATACGAGTACATAAGGGAAGTGTTCTGAAAATAGAAGGCAGTCCAAGCTCAGATAGAAAAGCGAAAAGTCATCTAGATGTCTTTTCTCTATGGAACTTCCTCATGGTAAAAACCCAAAAACACTTTGTCCAGACTCAAACTATTGGTCCAGACCAATGCAAACCAGGACTCATGCTCAACTGTTTAGCGCTTGTGACCAGGGGCCTTTATTCACAAACACTTCGATTCGATTCGACAAGTCATATTTCTATCTTTTTTTGGCATTACGAGAGCGAGCGAGATAGACATACCTACGACTTTCAGAATCAAAATTGAAACGAAGCGTTTGTGAATACGGGGGCTGTAGAGCAACGACCTAGTCGAAAAAGTAAATTATCCATTTAAGCAAAATTCACCCCGAAGCACCTTAAACCAAGTAAATTAAAGTAGATAAAGTAAATCAGTCCTTATCACTTCAGAGCAGGTTCGTTAGAACTTAATGTACTACACAGTGTACTTAAAAGTACTTTAGAATCACACTAGGTAATAATTATGCGGGGCCATTAATTACTTGGCACAAAAACCCTCACCCTAATATATCTGGCGTACCTTGCGTCTTTGGACCACAGACTAAAATAATAGTACCCTTTTACGTGTACTATTAACATAGACACGTACTACGTGGATGGGTGTGCGGGTAGTTAGTGTTAATTAAATTTTATCTAGTTAGCTGATTCTGGTTCGTTTGGACGACAGATTAGTTAGTAGATACGGTATGAAGTTTTAGTATCATAACTGAATATAATCTCTTATTAAAAAAGGCAGCTTTCATCTGAAATGAAATGACTGGAATATTTTAGTTTGGTTAAGTTAGATATGGTCTACGATTTAGTCATCATCTGTCTAGCCTATTCCCAACTATGTTGGGGTCGGCTTTCGGTCAAACCGGATTTAACTGGATACCAGATATACATGGAGCGACTGCAAATCACCCAATTACTATTAGTTAATATGATACCCCTTGCTAAGACTGTCTGTCAAACTTTTGGGACTACCTGTAACGACTGTCAAAAGGTAAAGAGCTTTGACAGTCGAACATTTATTGCTGCACAAAATATTCACTAACAAATGTTCATGCACAATTTTTGGTTGAATCGCACAATCACCTTTCATTTTAGCCATGCCAATAACCCGGGCCGGTAGCGACTAGGGAGGTTTCCGCAAATTATGACCACGGAAGAACCATGCCCGCCATACATTTTCAGATCTAATCACCTTATTTTTGGGAGGTCATCAATAACTCCAATCATCCAATGACTCCTCCCACTCTGGGCAGAGCGGAAGTGAGGAAGAGCGGAGTGTCAGACTTCTACTGACTAAAAACTACTCATGTTCTTTCTTCCCTTTGTGTCGAGGCCCCGGTATCTCTTTCGAACCACCCGAGTGTGCCTTGTATTATATTTATTTATTTATTTATTAAAACTTTATGCACAACAAAATCGTACAAAGGCGGACTTAATGCCTTGTGCATTTTCTACCAGTCTACCTTAGGGTGATGCAGAGTATTGCAGAGACAATACATAGTAGGTGCAAAACAGAAAAAAAAAACGTAATAGAAAAGATATATACCTAAATTATAAGAATAAATACGTACATATATACATACATAAAATATATAAAGTTTTGAAAGATAGGCAAGGAAAACTATAACAACTTAATTTTGAGACGAATCTGCCAACTTCTTGTGAATGTGTTCACGAGCTTTTATTTTGAAAATGAACCGACTGTTAACCGTCCTAATATTCTGAGGGAGGTCATTCCAAAGGAATACCGCCTGGACAAAGAAGGAAGACTTTATAAAGCCAGAGCGATGAGAAGGACAACGTAGAAGGCGATTATTGGCGGAACGAAGAGTCTTGCTGTGCGCAGTGCATAAATATTGACAAAGAGAAGTCAGATAAGAAGGGGAAGTGGGCTTGTGAAGAAGAGAAAACAGGGTTGTCAAAGCTCTCAACGCTCTGCGCTGCCGTATAGGTAACCATTTAAGAAGCGATCGATGCTCTGACACATGATCATACTTGCGAAGATTGAAAACGAATCGAATACAGTTATTAAGAAGTCGGTCAAGTTTATTGAGGAGATCTGCATTCAGGTCATAGTAGCACATATCACCATAGTCAATAATGGGGAAGATTAGCGACTGTACAAGCATTGCCTTGATGTGCGCTGGGAGAATATTTCTCAATCGATAGAGAGACTGCAACGTTCCGGTGACTTTCTTGCTCACAATCGCAACCTGCTTACGCCAGTCAAGGCAAGTGTCAACATGTAAACCTAGATCCTTGACGTCAGAGCTAAACGGGATCACTGTGCCGTCAAAGGTAACCGGTGGGACCGTCAAACTGTTCAGCCTCCTCAAACTATGGGGGCTCCCAATAATGATGGCCTGACATTTGGCAGGATTAACCGCCACCCCGAAACGATCAGACCAGTCCTTAACAGTTCGTAAATCCCGGTTTAGCTCCTCGATCGCACCAGATAAGCCGTCAACACCCGCCTGACAGTAAAGCTGTAAGTCGTCAGCGTAAAGATGATACGCACACTGAAGTTCGGCAGTTATGAGATCTATAAAGATAGAGAACAAAAGTGGGGATAAAATGCCGCCTTGAGGGACGCCACCATCCAGATCACACCAGCCGGAGTTAGAATCACCAGCAAGCACTGACTGTTGACGTCCCCGAAGATAGGAAGTAAACCATACCAGAACCTCGGGAGAAACCATGCGATAGGAGAGGATGGATAAAAGGACTTCGTGACTGACGGTATTAAAGGCATTCGAGAAATCGATTAACACCAAAACCGTAACTTTAGTGTTCTCCATTCCCCGCCTTATATCATCAGTCACTTTAAGGAGAGCGGAAACGGTACTGTGCCCGGGCCTGAACCCGGATTGGAATGGACTGATTAGGGAGTTTTTGTGGACAAAGTTGGAGAATTGTTTGTGTACACAAGCCTCGAGAACTTTGGATAGAAAGGGAAGGATGAAAATTGGACGAAAATTGCTAAGAAGAGTGGGATTAGGAACTTTAGGCAGTGGTCGAACATGGGCTTTTCGCCACATGGACGGGAATGCACCGGAGTAAAGGGAAAAGTTAATAATATGGGAAATCGCAGGAAGGAGCTGATCGACCACTGTCACGATCATGTGTCGACTGATGTTATCGCAACCAACAGTTTTGGATTATATACGGAGTGTATTTTATAAGTATTGGTGAAGTGCGGTTTTTCGATGTTAATGTTTAATACTTGTTCAAACCGGTTGGAACATTATTATATGAAGGATGGGGCTGCCTAACTTCAGCCATTTTATTTAAAAAAAATAGTTGGCTTCAATACAAATCTGGCGGGATTTAAGATTTCAGTCCAGTAAAGTCGGGTCATCCTTTTACCAGTATAAGCCTGATAGCGTGATCGATCTAGGATCGGAGCTTATAACACTGCGACCCATAAATGCGAGTTTAAATCCACTGATCGAGCATATTTCGATAGGAGCCTCAGGCTGCTACAAATCAAATAGTCGCAGAAAATCTTATTATCCATGCCTGAAGTCGTAAATCAGAGCCCGTACTTAGGTTTCTCAGTTTCTCACTACATATTGGAACTATCGATAAAAATATCGACAGTGATCCCATGTCTATGTAAGAAAAAACTCAATGAAGTATGAAACGGGTCCGCGCGAAAATAATAATAATATGTTAACAAAATTATGTTCGAGCTTTTTAATGAAAATTAAAACGTGCCTATCGAAATTATTGCTGTCAATTTTAATCATCTGATTGCTGTAATTTTTAGGTCCTCTTGAAAATATTAGAGGCAATTCTTAATGAGAACTTTTCGATATTAGTTGTTTGATTATATTATAATTGAAGACACTTGCCACAGACTGTAATTTTATTCATATACACATTATTTAAAGTTTAATGACACAGTTAAAAGTTTAAACTATAGTGCATATTAGTCAAACGAACATATTAGTCAAACGAACATTAAATAAAATACGTTTTTAATTGTCACTTTAACCTAAAGTATTATAATCAATCTTCCCAAATTGATAAATAAAATGTACGTAAAACTGCATCCGTTTTATTCATAAATAAACAAAGGCTCACAACAGCAAAGTCAATAAACTATGTAAATACTTCACTATTAATATCCGGAGTACTGATATTAGTTTTTGGCTGAAATTGGTTACAACCAGCCACAGCCCGTCGGGGTTGCGGGTTGTTTGTAAGAGATACCGCGGTGGGAGGAGTTTTTCGATGATTTCCCACCTGTATGTAGTCCGCTCTCAAAACGGTGAAGGAAAACATCGTGAGGAAACCGTTTTCGATTTTTGGAATTCGAAGATTATACAGGGTGTATATCAACCCATCACACAGCCGTCAACCAAGCATTCTGTACATCAAATTAACTACGCAAAATGTTTTGCTAGGAAACGACTTTTTTTAGGGGTCAAAAATCACATTTTATGGTAAAACTCAATGTAGCACTCTTAAAACATTGTGCTAGTGGATGCTTCGAATAATAAACGGGTCATGGAGGTAATTTAAGTAAAGTTATAACCTGAAAAACTAGTATTTACAAAACAGCTGTGAAAAATTTGGAACTTTGACCCCCAGTATCGCCGAAACTAGGGGGTTTCCAGGTATGGTCTAGAACAAAAAAATTATCGCAGCTGTAGAAGGGAGAACAGGTGCCCTTCGTTTGCGTTAAGGGTAGTTTTACACCCTTTATGTGACATCTTGGTGGATTATAGCCCATACCTCTCCTAGAGAGGAGGCCTGAGTCCCTACAGTGGGAACGTTAGTATTAGGCTGGGAGCATTAGTCTGATGATGATGTATTCTGTATGGAAATATATACGGCCCAAAATTGCCTGAAAATATGTAAAATAAACGTTATGTTGAAACTAAGAATAAATCCAACCCAAATAGATGCACTTTAAGGCAAAACAAAAGTCTCTCAGCATCCCGCGCCGAGAGACAAACATCGCGTGCTCTCTCGTAATGAAATTCTACACTTCAATTGTTGTGTCAACATGGAATTGAGGGCAGCACTGTCTCGACGGAACAACCCTAGTGTGCCCGAGTGTGTTTTCTTTGCACGATGTTCTTATCAGAGATGAAGTGTTAAGTTTGTGTGTGAGGTAGGAATTAGACAATGGAGGTGCTAAACTATAGAGCTAGGGTACACAGATACTGGTATTACTAACGTAAATTGCTTATCACATTCTACCTCGTAATCTTTTAGTTGCAGGCACGACCTGAGCGCGAGTTTCTGGGATCGATTCCTGGGTCGAACAAAGTGTTATTGAGTGTTTTCAGGAATTTCTCAGTAGAAGCCATGGCAACAAATTGGCCAATGCGGTGGCAATAGGGGATCGGACAAAAAAAAACTAATTAGTCCGTCAGATAGATTTCCAAAAATTATTGGACACGTATTTTTTCTTTTTTGACGTAAACTTAAAATGAAGACGATACAGTGCTTCGAAAACTCGTGTGACGTCATATGATATACCTATCATATTGACGACACAAGTGACGTTTCAAGCCCCACTCCAAGATCTTTGACGCGTTTTATCTTCGTAATTTTTTATTGATTTGATAAAACAAAAAACACTTTCAATATTTTTTGATAATCTAACTTACGGACTAAACAGAATCATATTATATTTTGACCCAGTCCGACTGTCCGATCCCTTATTACCCATAATATTGGCGAAAACATCGATTCTACTGACGGACTTCTACTGACTAAAAACCACCCGTGTTCCTTCTTAGCCCTTTATGTCGAGGCCGCGGTATCTTTGTGACCAACCCGCAGCCCCGACGGACAGATAGAAGGTTCCTTAAAAGAACTGAATAAATTAACTGACTTGTTAATTATATCAAATTGAAATTAATCAAATCAAATTGAAATTATATCAAATGCTTTCAACAATTATTTCATTGGATTGACTAAAAGTCAACCGCCTAAAAAAAATAAAGAACCATTATCTACAACAATAGAACCTAATAATGCTAGCATATTCTTAAATCCAGTTACAATAGCCGAAATCTACCAAATTATACTTTCTTTAAAAAATACAAAATCAGTAGGTTATGACAACTTACCCACTCAACTTCTAAAACAAACTGCACATAAAATAGCACCAATACTATGTCATCTCATAAATTTGTCATTATCACAAGGTACTTTTCCAGATCAACTAAAAATATCAGTTGTAAAACCAATTTACAAAAAAGGGGACGCAACAGAACCCAACAACTATAGACCTATTGCTCTAATACCTACACTAGCTAAAATTATAGAAAAAGTTATGTTCAAACGGTTAACAAATTTTCTAAATAAGTTCAATATACTCAAACCCGAACAACACGGTTTCCAGAAAGGAAAGTCTACCACACTAGCTGCCTTTAAATTAATAAAAAAAATCTCTGAAAATCTTGATAAAGGTATTAACACCTGCGCTGTGTTCTTCGACATGAGCAAAGCGTTTGATTTTGTTGATCATGATATTTTGCTCCAAAAAGCCTATACTTACGGAATTCGCGGTGTAGCACATACATGGTTACAAAGTTACCTCACAAATAGACAGCAATATGTAGAAATCAACAGCATTAATAATGAGAATGTAGAATCTGCATATAAATCTAAACTCGAATTTAACAGAGTCGGAGTCCCACAAGGAAGTATATTAGGTCCCCTTCTATTCCTACTCTACATCAACGATTTGCCTAACGTAACAAATCATCATTGTACCCTTTTTGCAGATGACATATCTTTAGTAATTCCACATACATCTAATACTTCATTTGATGACTATACAATATAGAAGTTAACGAAGCTGTTCGCAGCATTATCAAATGGCTAGAACGTAATAATTTAAAAGTTAATATAGACAAAACCAGAATAATTCAATTTTACAATAGAAAACAATGTAACTACAAATTAAAAATTTCATACGATAACAATTATATAGCACAATCTGATAGCATAGTTTTCCTTGGAATGTCATTAGATAGTCAGATCTCATGGAAATTACACGTAAATAAAATCTGCAACAAAATAAACAAGTATGTTTACGCTCTTTGGCGCCTTACACGTATATCCAGCCAAAAAACAGCTTTACAAGCCTATCACGGATATGTAGCCTCCAACCTACGATATGGTCTTCTATTATGGGGTGGCTCCGTGGAATTTAATAGAGTATTCTTGGCTCAAAAACAGTGCATCCGCGCACTTTGTAATGTTGATTCTTTAACTTCATGCAAACCATTGTTCCAAAAGCTAAATTTACTAACAGCACCGTCCATGTACATATTTGAATCTTGTAATTTCGTCAAAACACATCAGTATCTGTACAAATCCTTTGGTGATTATTGTAATTTTAATACCCGATATCCTAGTAGTTTTCCCTTGCCGAATATAAAAACTGACCTGTATCGAAGAAATTGTTACCCCATGTCAATTAAACTTTTTAACAAATTACCCACTGAACTAAAAGACCTAAGATCAATACCTTTATTCCGAAAAAAATTATACGCCTGGTTAGTAAATAAATGTTTCTACACGACCCAGGAATACCTTAGTTATAAGAATAGAAAATTAGTGTAGCGCCTTATTAAGTATGTTCCTATCAGTGCAATATAATTAGTTTAATTTAAGTTAGTATGTAATTCCAAATACCTATAAGTGTGTACCTATGTAGATGCCTAATTCATTTTTTTCATAAACTTGTATCTTTTAAGTTTTAAGTTTTTGCATACCAGAAATGGTCAATATGAGGATCGTTTTTTTTTGTATTATGTAATGCATTATGTACCATCTATTTTACCCATATTATGCAAATAAATTATTTGAATTTGAATTGAATTTGAATTTGGTATTACATGGATTTCTCTACTTTTTATGGTAAAAGAATTAAGTTGCGCGACTAGGCTTTTTTTACAAGTTTTGTTTTTAGTGGGATACTTATATCATGCATATTAGCCGAGTTATAACAATTTTTGCGAGCAAAGCCGCAAGTGCCTACCTATTAATTTTCGTAAATACTGAATTTCCTTAAACATCTCATCTATAACAGTGGTTACACAAGCCTAGCAATAACTTGATGGAGCAAATTGACAGCGCCCTCGTAAAACCGAGTTCATTGTAAAAATGTTCTGCTCGTAACATAAATCCCTATTACGCAGCACCTGGTGTCCGTTGCAAGGACATCATAATATGTAGGTACTTATGTACTTACACGTAAGGGCTAAGTTACATTGGCCATGTGTGAAGGGAAGTGGGACTGGCTTTTGTATTACGAGAGTGCTTGATGTTTTTGTTATCTGTCCGTTCGGATGTAAGTGTAGGGGTCTGGTAACTTATAATTGTCGCTTATTATGTGAAAGATATACTTATAAGCGAGTGGCGACCGCGAACCGGAAGACATTGCGTTGGAAGCTCTCCCACTAGGTGGACCGACGACCTGGTGAAGGTTTCGGGGATCTGCTGGATGCGAGACGCACGGGATTGGTCAATGTAGCGACACTTATTGGCAGTTTTTGGCTGAAATGATGATGATGATACCTATAAGCCGTAAAACCAATGACCGTTTTACATTTATTTTTCTTGTAAACTTGATCCATAACAAAACATTGTGTCGCTATAACTAAAAAGGTCAAAATAATGAACTTTGTGCGAAAAAAAAACTGAATTCCAAAAAGGTTATCATAATACTGTAGTCTTTACAGAAGAATATTGCCAAAGTGATGTACAGGAACTACTTAAGTATTGCAAAAAAATATTTATTTCCAAATTCAATGGTTGAAGCATACGTGTACCTTTCAATGTTTTTCCTGGGCCTTTGATCTGTTAAATTGAAGGAATATTATTTACATTGTACCAAACAATTCTTGTGTTCCAATAAAAATTTATTTACTTTGAACATTTATTATGGGCTGTGTTTATAGGAAAAAGACGTTACAAATAACAAACCGAAAATACGAAATGTCCTTTGAAACATTTGCCCAGCAATGTTATTTAAGGCGCGTCCCCCAGCAAAACGTAGCTCAAGCCGTTTTTTGTGCAGTTTTCTGGAGCTTATAACTCTTTAAAAAAAAGATATATCAACCAACAAAAAATACATTAAATTTCTACATACTCTTACCTTCAAAATGGTACGTTTTGTTTTTTTCTTTTTTAAGTAAAATATTTAATTAATCCCCTCACAACGAAACCACAGAAATGAGAAATAATTATTTAAAACATGCTACTTCTCCAAAACTAACAATTGTTTTTATTTTGTTTTTACACTAATGGATAAGCAATTTCATAATGAACATTATGTACGTTTTTTTTTCCAAAAAAACCAAAATTTGATTTTATAAAGATTTTATACAAAATTCTGAGCGTATTCGCAACTGTATCTCTTGCGCAGGCATTGACATTCAGTATGCCGCCAGGCCTCGTAGGGGGAACCCGTGTCGCTCGTCACCGCGCCGCGTCGGCTCATGCGCTCGCACGCTTACGTCACATTATCAACAGATCTAAGAAGTAATAGATATGGCATTCAATGAAATATTTATTGGTGCGTCCAAATACTTTTGGTCATTATGAATTCAGTTATTATACTCACGTCGATAAATAGGTAGGTACTTTCAACTTTTACTGTGATACAAATATTGGCACGATTACGAAAATGAGCTCAAAATTAAAATCCAAGATGGCGGCTAGGAAAATTTTAGGTTTTTCCGACATGGGTGTCGTTTTCATGGTTTTTGGGGTCGCTGTTTACGAAAATGAGGTCAAAATGAAAATCCAAGGTGGCGCCGACGAAAATTTTTGGTTTTTCCGTCATGGGTGTCGTTTTCATGGTTTTTGGGGACGCTGCATGATTACGAAAATGAGCTCCAAATTAAAATACAAGATGGCGCCTAGGGAAATTTTAGGTTTTTCCGTCATGGGTGTCGTTTTCATGGTTTTTGGGATCGCTGATTACGAAAATGAGATCAAAATGAAAATCCAAGATGGCGCCGACGAAAATTTTTGGATTGTCCGTCATGGGTGTCGTTTTCATGGTTTTTGGGGTCGCTGATTACGAAAATGAGCTCCAAATTAAAATACAAGATGGCGCCTAGGAAAATTTTAGGTTTTTCCATCATGGGTGTCGTTTTCATGGTTTTTGGGATCGCTGATTACGAAAATGAGATCAAAATGAAAATCCAAGATGGCGCCGACGAAAATTTTTGGATTGTCCGTCATGGGTGTCGTTTTCATGGTTTTTGGGGTCGCTGATTACGAAAATGAGGTCAAAATGAAAATCCAAGATGGCGGCCAGGTAAATTTTTGAGTTTCCATTATGGCTGTCGTTTTATATACCAAAAACCAAAATTTAGTCGAAAAACCAAAATTTTCGTCGTTGTTGGTAAATCAACAAATAACCCCTCCCGCTCTTGGACAGCGAAAAGGAGTGTCAGACTTCTACTGACTAAAAACCACCCATGTTCCTTCTTAGCCCTTTATGTCGAGGCCGCGGTATCTTGCATCGGTTGGACTTAGTATTCTGAATACGGTAGTCCGTAGTTTATAATGTGTAAATGCATTTCTATCTATATTTAAAGGGTAAGTAGGGTGATTAGTCCGTTGTTTGTACGACTTAACCTCTAAAACTTTAAACAGGAATATCTTTAATTCTGGCGTAGCAGAGCAAGCTCATTTTTACTCGTTTCCGCTCGACTCTTTGTTGGTGTTTCGTTGGTGTTTGTGGAAACACACACGTAAGCAGTTTTCTATTGCGAGGTAGGTAAAAGAAGTCATTAATGGGCCCGCTCAGCTTGCGACCGACACCGGGCTTTAACATTCTGAAAACGTACCTAAAAAAATATAACTGAAGACAAAACTGTTCAGGAATTCAAACTCTATACAAATATATTTTTTCCATAGGCTGACGCAAAAAAAAAATGTCAACAAAAATTTGTTCGAGCGTTTGCCACTATTCTTTTCGTCGACGCCATCTTGGATTTTAATTTTGAGCTCATCGTCGTAATCGTAATATTTGTATCACTGTAAAAGTTGAAAGTACCTACCTATTTATCGACGTGAGTATAGTAACTGAATTCATAATAACATTTCATAAAAAAATATTTCTTTGAATGCCATATCTATTACTTCTTAGATCTGTGAATTTTACTTGTATTCGTAAGAAGTTCGCCAGGTGGCGCAAGTAATAGTTTACGAAGTATTGTAGAGGTGGGGTGCGGCAAAGAGGGAGCAAATGCTCAAGGTTATTTGCTCAGGGTACCACCTTAAACTAATATTGTACCGAAAGTGGTAAAATTTGTTTGCAACTATGTTCGTAGGTAATCTTCGGAATTGCTGATCCGATTCCGAAAATTCTGTCACTAATGGGAAGCTAAATTATTCACGAGTACATATTTTAAAATGTCGCTTAGGTTGATTTACACAAATAACGGGACCGAAGCCATGAGCAAAAGCTTGTTTAAAATAACGTGTCATTTTTTACCAGTGCAGTGCTAGGCAAAATACCTTCAAAGTATAAATACTTAACGCTCAAACTTTATGAGGCAAGACAAGATTATACCTATGCGCTATTAACTAAGTTATACCCATTCACAGGTCTTTCTTTGGTAGTGGATCCATACGTAGGCCTCTCTCCTATTCCAAACTGTCAACTGTAGAGTAGATTTTTAAGATGTTTTTCATTTGAAAATGTCCTTTTATTAAGTCCTAAAAATATTACGACCAACGTATAGTATATCCTAACATAAAGACCTTAAATAAAACCTAGACGTGATACCCTCTCAAAGTCCAAGTCCTCCAATATTTTTATAAGAAACCCGTTCCGTACTTCATCACCATTTCATATATCGATGGTCATTCTCTAGTTAAGTCACCATTTTACTTGAACCTCCAGAAATTCCCCGTTTTTATTGAATTACGAAGATTGGAGGGGTCAGTGTGAGCTGGTCGGTATTAAGTGTAGGCTTAAAGCTAAGTTCAGACTGTCATATGACATAATATCAGGATCTTTTGTTAGAAAATGGTGGCTATTTCTCAAGGGGATGGCCGCGTACGTTGAATGCAGTGCACGATTTTACGACAACATTTGTTGACCGATATTATTCTCATTGTGAAATGGAGATGCTCTTGTGAACAAAATGTGAGTTAAAATCCTTTTTAGTATTTGTTTTATGTTTGTCATTTCTTATTTCTAGGAGACCAAGACACGATGAATGGACTGCGTGAAGGATTATTATTTACTAGCTTTTGCCAGAGGCTTCGCCCGCATGAAAATGACGATTTTCCATACAAACTTTCATCCCTTATTTAACTCCCTTAGGGGTTGAATTTCGAAAAATCCTTCCTTATTCCTTGTCTACATTATAAATGGAACCTCTGTGCAAAATTTCAGCTTTCTAGGTCCAAGGGTTTGGGCTGGGCGTTGATGAGTCAGTCAGTCAGTCAGGACTTCTCTGTTTATTTATATAGATAGATAGATTGCTAGAAAAGAAGTGACTGCTGGGGATGACAAATAATAGAGACAAGACAAGTTTAGAAGAAAAGGATATGTTGCGCTGAACATAATAAATTGGGATAAGAGCAGGAAAAAGATGATGTTTCATATTTCTTTCTAGGAATTGAATGACCACCTAAATGCCTATTTAACAAAGACATTGCACTGCAGTGGCCGATATGGAAGTCATTAAACAGACTGCGTGTTCAAGTTGGCCGCTGCCGATCCAATTAAGCCAGATGGGGTATAATCGACCCATCTCGAACAGAATGTGAGTGTGGCGCCCCAATACAGGGTATGCCACATCTACTCTCGTGCCCGTCTTGCACAACTAACTGCACGCTCAAAGACCTGAATGACGCAAATGATAGAGCCGTCCAGGTTGCCACGTACTGGGCGGACAGAGTTTAGTCATCGACTCGAAAAGAAGAAGACAAAGACATTTGCGACACTCAAAATCCAATTCCATCTTGATAATCGATTCTAACTCCCTTCCCGCCCTTACTTATCCCTTGCCGAGATTACTTCGCAAAGCGGAGTATTGCATTAATGCATAATTTAATAAACGTTACTTAGCCCGTATTTCGGCTCAGATATAATAGCTGGAAATATATGGGGGAGGCCTTCCCTCAGCAGTGGTGTCCCTCTGCAGGGCGAGGTCTGAAAAACATCACCAATGTTTTCAAATTTTATACAAGTTACCCGCTCATTAATAACGTTCCAGTTGTTTTAGTACTCTCATTTGATATTACAAGAAATGCTCATACACGAATAGGACAAACTTTTTTATCTAAAAAATTCAAGAAGCAATATTTAACAAAGCAAAAACGAACACTAAAGCCGTAATCAACTGCACAATGTTCAATTTCCGAACTTTTCCGAGCCAGCACGAGCGCCAAGCCAAACATGCATTTAACAGCGGAATTAAACGAGTAGCATAGACGGTGCCAATGGTCCATTCGCTTCAATGTACTTCGAAAAAGACTTGCAAAAATTGCTTTCTTATCTAAATTGAATATTCGCAACACCTGTGCTTATTGCCCATTGCTCTGTATATTTCTGAATGACAACTATGGCCCCTACGATTGGTCAAGAAAGTAGTTTCTAGTTTTGCGCGAGTTTTTGGTTTAATCCTTCGTGTACCCGAACGTAGATCCACGCGAGACACAATAGCTTTTTAAGTGTGTCAATATAGTCGGCATATGATCAGTTAAAAACTAAATGCTCGGCCCTGACCGTATGACTTCTAGATTGACGATAATAAATAGGACCTTTTTTTTCCCGTCAAATCATTTTGATATCGTATTTTACTACGCAAGGTTAGTGCTATTTTTTTAACTCACAGGTAACTACCTAATTTAATAGAAGCAACACCTCCATAGCAAGATGTGATCTCTGGTGAGCTCTGAAAGCCATCCACCTGGGCATGCTTTGCCGTACCCGACTTGGAAATCCGCCAAACCCATGTCCGTGTCCATGGACTTAGCAAAGACAATCCTATACAGAGGGAGGTTCCTGGACAGTTTAGACCTCAAGTATATATGCGGTGTGTCAATGCCACCTTCCACCTTGCGAATGGATGTCCTGACACCTGCGCACTTGACGATCGTATGACTACATCAGCAAGCGGAGTTCGCATAGGTGAATTTTGGACTCATTAGATTTAATGAAAATTTGCCGTCGACATGCTAAGAACAAGGCTGTCGTCTAAAATATACCAATTGCTCTTGGTAAAAGCAAATAACCACCTTTAAAAGCAAGTAAATATAGGTACATATAATAAAAAATCATGATCTATTTCACTTTGAAACATCTAGTACAGCCTTCTAGTCTAAAAACTAACAAGGACAATCAAAAGACTAAATTCTTTTCACGTACCCGTGTGCCGTGTTATCGCCGCTTTTATGTCTACATGTGATATTGCTACAAAAGATGCCGCCAGCCAGTTTCAAAGGTTACCGCCTCATATTGACCTTTTTATGTCTAAAATATTTTTTTGCTGAAAATATTTTTGTATTTTTGAACGTTGTAGGTATATTGGCTGATAGTTTTCAATAGGTTCGACTTATTCAATGTTTTTATATTGTGCTATTTATTATGTATACACTTCAGAATACAAGAACGTTTCAATAGATATTTTTGAGAAGAAAATATGTCTAACATTTTCATCTTTCATTACAAATAAAAAGTTGGTAAGTCCCAAAGAAAAAAATTTAAGAGAAAGATATTCTAAACTTACCTACATTTATATAAAATTTATTATTCGACTCCACGGTTGACACAATGGCTGAGCGTTTGGCTGCCGCGCTGCGTATTGTAAGGCCTTCAGATAGTTCCTAGTCCGACTGTTTTTTGTGACATATTGATTTTGATTGATATTGATTTGTGGATGTTTGGAATCACACCAGTAGTACAGGAAAAATTACAACTGTATCGAGGCTATCGTTAAAAAAAGCTATAAAAGAAACTCTAAAAATATCGTTAGAACATGCGAAATCTTTCAAATCTGTAATCTCATCTCTAAATACATCTAATTAAAATAGCATTTAGTAGGTTTCCCTTTCATAATTATGTTTCTGTCAATCAATATTGATGTTGGCAGCCAAAGGATCCTCTTTTTAGTCGTTCAGTCTAAACCAAGTGATTGTTGTCATGGGGGGTGGCCTCCAACTGCGATCGCAGTCTTCGCAATCCATTTACACCGGCCTCAATCTGTGGTCTCTATCTCTATCTATGACCGCTTGGTGATCAAAGAATAATGATTAAAAATATATTTAGCATAAATCGCACGCCGTGATTCGTGGTTCAAGTGAGCCATAATCCAGTTAAGCCTTCAATAAATCACTTAATATGAATGAACTGAATTTATCTAAGAGGGTTCTCACACGACACTGCTGTGCCCGCGCGACCGAGCTATGAAGCGACTCTTACGTCACATTGACTTAAATCCGTTGATGCCTTTCCGGGTACAGTTTTGCGTTTTTTTATTCGTATCTGACATCACTTTGGGCGTCTTCGGATCCTATCAGAAACCAGGACTGTAACATTTATTTTAAATATTACAGCACAATGATGAGTTAGGGGTATTTTAACCTCGTGCAGAACCAACTTTAGTTTCATTTCATGTTTGTGTTTGTGCTGTTTGTGTTTTTCTTATGTTTACTTTTGTAGCATTTTGTTTTGTCAGATTAGTTAAATAGGTAGTATTTTTTCTTAGCACACTTTACACCTTCAGACCGCGCGTTCCAGCGCCTCCGCGACCGCGCAGACTTGCGGTTTCGTGTGAGAATCCCTTACAACGTTCGCGAGTTCTAATTTATTGATCACATCAAGCATTTGTCTCGTAAACACTTTAATATTATTTATGTGGTGAATAACCTAATTTAGTGTTCATATTATGTGCTGCTAATATAATTTGTGGCTGATGTGACAGACACTGCAATCCATCACGATTTAGAGGCTTTACATTTATTTAGAATTTACCACTAATGGCGTCGCATACGTTGTGTTAAAGCTTTCATATTTTAAATTGAAAATGAAAAGGATTTGGTTTTTACATACTAATATAACATCACGCCTGTAATCTCCTAAGGGTTGAGCAGAGGTGTACCTATTATAATAGTAACACATTAAAGTATTATAAAACGGCTCGTTCCATCGTTGACCTCATCTCTGCCCTTAAGTCAAGAGCAAGCCCATTAATTTATAATTTAAAAATAAATAAAAAAACTTACAGTATTTCTGAATCGTTTCGGCATTTCGAGTTAGTTCTATAATATCAGCATTGCAATATTTTAGATTCGTTGTAGTTTAAATAAAAGTTGAAGTATTCAAAAGTCCATCTCATCCCGTCGCCGTGGTCTGCCAGGAAGCCTTCTAGTTGTGTCAGGTTCAGAAAGTGGCTATTTTGGCCCAGAGCTCATTAGGCATGCTGCGACCAGTTATCCACATTAGCCCTAGATTGAAACAACTGAAAGTCATGGGGAGAGTCCTCTGCCCAGCTGTGGGATGGCTAACAGTATCAGTAGTCTCCAAAAGTTATTTTGGGCACCGTATGATTGTCATTATTCAAGTCTGTTTAACCAATAAGTACTTCTGCGCACGTTCTCACGCACATCACGTAGCTGCCAACTTTCTTTGTGTTATTGTGACCTAAAACGATTTCCAGTACTATGTACTTTGTTCTAAGTTCTAGGGCTTCAGTAAAGAGCCTGTTTGTTTTTCCAAAGTGAGTGCCTACTTACTTGTAGGTGTATTCAATATTAGACGCCTTACGTTTTATATTTTGTGGTTTTCTTTCGGTTTCTTCTGCTCGAATTACTTCTGAATAAAATTAATCGAAAGTATAAAATGGATTTATTATGGTACATAAGTAATAGTTAGGTGGTTTGGTCACGTAGAGAGGATGAGTGAAAGTAGATTAACGAAAGGTATTTACAAGGCAGATGTGAGTGGCAACGCCGGGAGGGGACGTCCTAGAAAACATACACTGACCTTATTGGTGATGTTCTTCAGAAAGGACAGGTGTGTAGTACTCGCAACCGGCGTTCGTGTATGTGAATGTGGACGAGGCAAAAGGGTTAAGTAAGAATCGAAGCAGGTGGTGTTCTGTGGTTTCTGCCTACCCCCATGGGAAAAGGGTATGAGTTTATGTAATGTAGTATGTTTAAATAATTTTGTCTTTGATACACGTTAGGTCATGCATGTGAAGTTTTATCAGTACAGGTAAAACTGGACGTGTGTATGAGGAAACTGTACAAACATTTGACAATGATCCAACGATGTTAGATTTTTCATTCGGTAACTTTCCTTCGCCTACCGAATGAACGCAAAATGAAATAACCTTTTCATTTTCCATCTATTCGGTGGAGCAATCCCGTCATGAAATCCTGTTATTTCCTTTGTGTCGAGGACTCGATGGAATGAAACTAAAACCAAACTGTCACTTGAAAGTGAACCAGTCACATAAGCATTTTTTTTTGGAGGTTGGGAAATCGTCAAATGACTCCTCCCGCTCTAGGCAGAGCGGTACGGAGTGTCAGACTTCTACTGACTAAAAACCACCCACGTTCCTTCTTAGCCCTTTGTGCCGAGGCCGCCTTATCTCTTTCAAACAACTTGCAGCCCGGACGGGGTGACATGGGCGCCTGATGTCAAATGAAGATCAAAGTCAAGACGACTATTTCTACAAAATATCGTCTATTTATAGGTCTGCGATGAAGTCTTACTTAGAACGCAAATATCAACTACCAGTTTCTAAGAATATATTATTCGCCAATTAAACATTATTAACCTTTTTTTGGGTTAGTAAATAATATCGGAATAAATTGCTATAAATTCGTTTTATGAAGAGTCATAGCTTTATTTGTGAGTACCTTGCCTCTTGCCTTTTCTACCTTACAGCTCACATAATTGGCAGTATCTCTTGATTGCGTTGAATCATAGTATGTTATATTAATCTCAACTTTGTAATGTTCTTCTGAAAGGACAGACCAAGCGACTCGCAATCGGCGTGCGTGTATGACCAGATGTATGAATGTAGGCGATACAAAAAGATTATGTAAAGGTACAAGTTGGTAGCGACTGCACGCAGCAGCAGACGACAACTACTGGTTTCCACGTATTTCTATGAAATTGAATAATAATAATTTATTATTTTGTATGAAGCGACGACATGTTTTCTGCTGCTGCTGCGTGCAGTCGGCTACCAACTTGTACAATTCAGTTTAGTCAGTTTATATACTCATTATTTCTGGAAGTAGAAAAAATTGTTAAAATGTACCTTTAGAATCATATCAGGTTGCGTTCTGTGGTTTCTAACTAACCTCATGAAAAGGACGTGAGTTTAATATGTATGTTTATGTTGTAACCTATCTTAAGAAAGAATTCTAACAAATAAACAATCTGCAAAATAATCATCATGATGTCGTGGAAGGTTCACAGAAAGCGGACGAGATGCGAGAGGCTTTAAGAAGAACTGTACCAAGGCCGCCGACAGCCGTGAGAAGTAAACACGTCACGAGCGCTTGGGCTGATAACCTAATATCACGCCTGTAATTCCTGAAAGGTAAGGAGAGGTGCACCTAATAGTCACCCACATTTTGACATTTATTTATAAGTCCTTTTTTGCCCATGCCCACCAACCGGGCGCGAAGCTACAGAGAAATCTATCCAGACAAATCCATGACTGCTACTTTACACTTTGCCTGGCCTGGGAATCGAAACCAGGACCTCATGCTCAGCAGTCTACCAATATGGCAGTCACGGGCTGATATATAATAATACTAAAAAGTACCTACATAAAATAATCAATTTACCTTTTCGATACACAAATCTTACAAATATAACATACTAGCGGACGTCCCGCGGTTTCACCCGCGTAGATCCCGTTCCCGTGGGAATACAGGGATAAAAAGTAGCCTATGACACTCAGCAATAATGTGGCTTTCTATTGGTAAAAGAATTTTTAAAATCGGTTCAGTAGATCCCGAGATTACCCCTTACAATTTAACAAATATACAGACCCACAAACTTTACCTCTTTATAATATTAGTATAGACAAACAAATAATATAAGTACATATAAAAACATATAATATACAAATCTTTCCTCTTTATAATATTAGTGTAGATAAAAATAAACCAGTTTTTGTATTTCTGTACCTACCTTATTATATTATTTCCTTATTTTCGTTTTTTCCTGCTCCAAAATAACATAATTGACGCCAACTAAATAATATTTGTGTTGTACAAACAAATACGTTATTCTCTTTCAAGGCCACTTATTATTACTAGAAAATATAATTAACTTCTGACTCATAAGTATAACAATACTAATTATAAACTAAGGAAGACAAATGTATAAATTAACGCAAATATTTGGATTATCAATTTCTTATTTCTGTAATGTTATTGTTGCATATTCCTGTAATGTTAGCTCATTAGAATTTTGTCATTATCAGTGTAAACGATAACGCCAAAATTGGGACAATTATAAGGTATTTATACTATTGGAATACTGCCCCTTTTAAACTAAAATTAAGGTACAAATATATTATAAACGAGGCCGCTCACGGGGGTAAGCAGAAACTACAAATACAGTCAAAAAACCAGTTTGATTATTTTTTTATTTGCTGACGCAGGTTTAAAAAATTAATTTGCTCGCTTTTATTTATGTGGTAGAACTATGCCCATCAAAACGAGAATACATATACACATAATGTTACATTATTCATTTTCTTTTGTGACTAAATCAGCCTGATCACATTCAGTTTCATTCTTCATCTCCTCCATGATTTGCACCTGGTCTTCAGCTTGCGGCGCTGGTGATGGCATCATTGAACGCCGCTGAGGGAAAACAAATATATTTTACACTAGCTTTTGCCAGCGGCTTCGCCCGCGTGAAAATGACGATTTTCCATACAAACTTTCAACCCCTATTTAACTCCCTTAGGGGTTGAATTTCGAAAAATCCTTCCTTATTCCTTGTCTACATTATAAAGGGAACCTCTGTGCAAAATTTCAGCTTTCTAGGTCCAAGGGTTTGGGCTGGGCGTTGATGAGTCAGTCAATCAGTCAGTCAGTCAGGACTTCTCTTTTTATTTATATAGATAGATAGAAAAAGAAAGAAGATGAACGCCGCTGAGGAAAAACAAATATATTTTACATTGAATGCTTGTGTGCCTCTATACAAATATTACTCGTGACATATTATCATGTCTGCCTAACCCTTCAAGAATGACAGGCGTAATATTATATGTGTTATAGTCACATTTCACCAGTTATATTTAATGGGCCTAAGACACGCTCAAGTTTCACCACACTTTTGGTTCACACTTCACGGTACATCGCGCGTGTGGTTGGTAAAACTGTATTACCATAACCAATCACACGCGCGATGTGTGTGTGCACCGTGTAATCGCGCAGGCAAGACTGTGGTGAAGTGTGAGCGTGTGGTAGGCCCATAAGTCACATGTAGGGGGCGAGCCTGAAACCCAGGCTCCGTGGCCGCTACAGGGAAATTTCATAAATATGAAAAAAAAAAAAAACAATAACTCCACCAGATTTGATTTTCCAGATTTTCTGAAAACTAAACAGCAGTGAATAATAACTTAACTTTAACTTTACACTTTTTAGTTTTTTACTATGCGCTTGTTTAGAATAGAATAAAATAGAATATAATAGAATATTCGTTTATGCTTATAATGTAGGTATTTTGTAGGTTTCACAGGAAAGCACATTATGTAGTTGGTTCCAGCTGCCATATAGATTTTTGGCAGTCGTTCAGGTAGTTAGTGGCCTGAAAATCTGACAACCAGTCTAACCAAATCATCATCATCATCATCCACAGTCCGAATTCACCCACTACTGGGTATAGGCCTCTCTTTTCTGGTGCCAATCGCCACGTTCTTGTGCCAGTCTCATCCAGATTTTTCCCCCGATGGCAATAGTTGCCATCTCTGTCTAACCAAATAGTATCGTATTATTTATTTGTGGCTGCATCTGGTTAGACTGGAAGCCGACCCTAACATAGTTGGGCAAAGGTTAGGCAGATAATGATGAATATAGATGAGCTTGTTTCTTTGGTTTTGTCGTTAGTTTCTGTTGCAACAAGCTTGTTACTTGAGCGCACTACTCGTACCCAAGCAGTTGGTATTTTCTGGCAAGGCGATGTGTCCTTCACTAATCTAAATAATTGGTTTGAAAAAAAACTTACAATAGTTTGACGCTTAACACTTCTTTTTAATTTTTCTAATTCATCTTTCTTGTTGCGGTGTAAGAAACCAACCTAAAAGAATTAAAATGGTTACTTTAAGAACGTTTGAATAAAGGTACAAGTTGGTAGCCGACTGCACGCAGCAGCAGCAGACGACATGTCGTCGATTCAAATTATTATTATTCAATGTGTCGCTGCGACACGCGTCGTTTGCTGGTGCTACTTGCAGTCGGCTACCAATTTGTACCTTTAGTGGCCTGTTTTCACTGTATAAAGGGAGAAAAGGACGATTAACGAAGCCAAAACACACTTGTTCTCTTGTCATTGCGGTCTTTTTTTTTGTTCTGGACCAAACCTTGGAACCTTTTAATCACGGAGGTATTGGAGTGCAAAGTTCCTACCTACTATAAAACTCTTTTTTTTATTCTTTTCAGTCAGGTTCATCATATTGAGTCCTACCGTAAATCATGATTTTTCATCCCAAAACACACAAATATTCACAGCAATAATTTTTGCGTAAAGTAGTAACTCTAACTAATGAGTTAACTCTAACTCCCTTTTCCTTGGTCTTTGCCCTTTGGGAATTGGCCAGTGGTGGCGACCCCGACTTCGAACAGTGTCGCCTGTCTCACCCCCTCGTGGAGGTCCCGTAGTATGCGCTCATCCCGGTCTGCGGCGGTGGTAGCGGCCGAGCTCAGCAGCAGAGTGGCGTGCGCGCGCGTTACATACGAACAGTAAGTCGTGTGTTCGATCCCAGGCAGGCGCATTACTTTTTGTAATTCATCACCACTGTTCTCAAACAGTGAAGGAAAACATCGTGAGGAAACCGGTATGTTTTAGAACCAAAAAATTCGAAGCCATGTGACATCCACCAACCCGCACTGGGCCCGTGTGGTGGATTATATAATAGCCCATTCGCTCTCATAGAGAGAAGGCCTGAGTCCCTGCAGTAGGAACACAAACAAAATCACGGTTTACACGTAAGTTAAAACGATAAGCAGGTGCCTAATTTTATATTCTTAGTTTTTATTATTTATAAGTTTAGCTAATTAAATTAAGCTCAGGTAATAGTTTATATTGTGTTTTTTTTAATTCTATATTTATGAATGTATTATGCTTATGTAATAGTTTTTGCAACATTATTTTACTGCCAACTGTGGAGGCTTGTAAATGGCTTGTCGTTGGCCATTTCACTATCTTTTTTTGTATTGTAGCTGTAAGCCACCCAAAGAAAACAAAATAAAATAAAATAAACTGATATAAAATTATTACGTACTCTGTATAGTATGACCAAGATGATGATTAAAATGAAGATGCCGACCGCTACAGCTATTACGATATACTTGACCGGTACTGGCACCTCTATCAGAGTTAAAGTGGTGGCGATACTGAAAAAAATAATCAATTATATCAAAAATCTTATAGCCCTCTAAGATCCCTCGAAGGACGAACTTCACCGAGCTGGTTTATGGATGAAAAGTATTTTAAATGCAATTAAATTGTCAATAAATACCTATATTGCAAATGGGTTCACTAAAAAATTTCAGTCCAGAATATAATTAAATTAACAATTTTTAACATTTTTTTTTTTAAGCTTATAGAATATGAAACGTTAGGTTGCCTATTATTTTCCCGTCACAACTCTTGGGGTAAGACAGGTAAGTCGATACTAGTAACTTTCGTTAATAAAATAGAGTTAAATTAAAATAAAGAATATTTCATTACAACCGGATTTTTTAAATTTAATTAAATTATAATTAATTCAATTTTCAAAATTCATTCCGGACTGAAATTTTTTAGACAACCCATTTGCAATATATTAATTGACATATTTAATTGAATATAAAATACCTTTTATCCATTAACCAGCTCGGTGAAGGTCGTTTCTATGTGGGGATCTTATACTATTAGTCTGCAATTGCATCATAAACAACGCATCTCAGTTTGGCAAACTATTAGCAAAGCGTGTGTAACAGCCACAATGACTTAATTTAGATGCCTTTTATTTAAATTATATCACTATTATCATTACCTTTCAACTTTGTTGTTATCATTAAGTAGTAGTTTAATAGAAGACATTATCGTCACATTTTTTTCTTTAACGAGGATTCCATCTGAAAAGATAATCAGGAAAATAAATAAATATCAATTATTTTGTTCCCGGCTAGATAAACTAACACCTGCTGGGATCAATTTTCAGGTTAAGCCGCGATTGCCTAAGTTGGTTTTTTAACTTATGTTATATGAAGACGGTTTTAAACCGTGTAGGTGGCTGATATGAAGAGGATACTTACCAAGAGTTCCAGGCATAATATACATTGGTATAAGAATCCTTGCAGTTTCCACATTTTTCTTTAAGCTTTTCACCTCGCAGAGGTAAACTGTTGATGCCTCATTAAATTGAATTGTTGGGCAGGGAGTGTATGATGTTTGATCAGAGTATAACTAAAATTTAATGAACAAAGTTAGTAACCATTCACAATAAATCATTCACTTGAACGCGCTAATCTCAGGAACTACTGGTTCGAATAGGATAAGGACAAACTATCTAATTAGCCCGTCAGATCTTCAGTCTTTTTCCACGGTAACCAAAAATGAAGACAGTCCTTCGAAAACTCGTGTGACGTCATATTTCAGTACTTTTTTTACATAAAAGGGACGTCACTAGCGCTTTGACACGTTTTATCTTCGTAAATTTTTATTAATTTTATAAAACAAAAATACGTATCCAATATTTTTCGATGACCTAACTGACGGACTTAACAGAATCATACTTTTCTCGTCCTTCGAGTAACGTAGAAAATGTAATAACTTACTTTAACCGGAGTGTCATTGTATTTGATGTAGAGTTCATTTTGCAACGTTACTTCAATTTTAAGCTCCATCCAGTTAGTTGGACCCTTGTTTGAAATCTGTAAGTAATAAAAATACGTGATAAGAGGACCAGTTTTGTTGACCAGTGTTTCAGTATGCTAAATTGCTGGACATTGTGTTTTTGACTAAATGTTCAGTTTTAATCAAACGTTTATAGGACATTTGAAGTTCACCATGAACCTTTCCCTTTAGAATATTTAATATTCTAGTTGTAAATTCAGGTCATCACTACTTAACCTTACCCCTTCAATAACTCAAAATACCGTATATTGTATCCCGTCTTTTTTTTTGTAAAGCCGAATTATTTCCAACCAGCCTATCTCATTCCCCAAAAAAGTCATCGAAATCAAAAAAACTCATACAATAAAAGTTGTTCAGTTTCATGGTCTGAGTCAACACACGAGGTTGAGGTTGTGTGTTTACTGTGATAAAACTTGTATAAAATTAGTGGAAGTATGTTCCTGATATTTGTAGGCACCATCGGCCTAGATTCGTAATTCTGCTCTTAACAAAAAATAGCTCAAAAGTTTTTAAGATTCTTCACCGTGTAATCGTGTTGCATCTCTTTGCCATTTATTTCGATGTCCTCGTGCGTCATGTTGACAACAGCACTTAGACCAGCCTCCCTGTAAGCGAAGAAAAATATTAAAAAATAATTTGTATCTTTACATTTAATGTGTGTAGAAAATCAAACAATAAAACCAGTTAAGTAACAGACTACCTGAAAATGTTAAGGATACAAACCCTTTGGCAACAATTCCACTAGGATCAGCCTCCACAAAAATGGTTTTCGAATCAGTATGGGAGACAGGACCTTCACAGTGATTATGTGTATTCGTGGTGATGGTTATATTCTTTTCTATATCCAGGTTTGTAGAATGCAGTACTTCTAGTAAGATCTGATCGATAGTCTGTGAATATAATAATTATTATAACATCAATGATTGCGATCTAAAGACATCCGCATGTTCGTTTAAACATTGCACAGGTCTTAACGATAACGAGGATACGAACCCAATTTGTATTTCTGAGGATAGGCTTCAGAGGCTCGCACTTAATCCTGATTCCATCAGTTGAGTCTTCGTGCACACAACCGGTGGGGGTGGCGATCACGTAAGCACCGATGAAGTGCACACGCACGCACGGCTCATACGCTATATCCCCGGAGTTGTGGACAGTGATGTTCATAGACTCAGGTTCGGTACTCGAGCCAAGTATGTACGGATCATCATCATGGCTGCAATCATAATATCATACTTGGATTGGTTGCAATAAGCAAATTATGTTCAGCCGTTCTACAAGACAACAACCACACCAAAACAGCAGGAAATGGATAATTTATAATCAACTAGCTTTTGCCCGCGACTTCGTTCGCGTGGAATAGTGACTTCCGGCAGATTTTTGGTTTATCTCGCGAAAAAAAAAAAAAAAACTATCCTATGTCCTTTCTCAAGTTCCAAACTATGTTTGTACCAAATTTCACACAAATCGGTTCAGTAGTTTAGGCGTGAAGCAAAGACAGACAGACAGAGTTACTTTCGCATTTATAATCCAGGATTTTCCCTCGTTGAATAGTAAACTAAGTGTAGGTGTTATAATTTCGGTGATGAACTGATTACCTATCCGTTTCTTTGTCTAAAATGAGTATTAACTTATCACTATGATTGACTATTGAGCTTAAAGTTCGTAGGTATAAATGTCTATCTAATTACCTCCTCAAGTTTAAAGCGTAGCTAGTTATGTAGTACTATATTAATTCTGTGGTGTAGGTATATAGATTTTATCTGTATGTAATGTAACAGTCAGTTGAATAAAAAATCGTAAACAAATCAGATCAATAGTTTTGGCGTAATGTGATTCTAGACAGAATTTTAATGTTATAGATAGGAAGCTGTGTATAGGTTCCTGTGGGAATGAGATATTTTCCCGAAGTAAAAAGTAGTCTGAATTTTGGTACCTTCCTACCCTATAAGTTAAGTAGTGTGATGGAATGTCGCTAAGTTTCGATCCAAGTAAAACTGTTAAATAAAGACAGTTGCATCAAAATCTTATCATAAATTCCCTAAATTATGGCGCCTACCGACCCTCTAAGTTAGAAAAGTGATCAAATACTAACTTGAAGTCTACTAAGACTTCAAGTTAGTATTTGATCACTCAGTTAAAAAAAAAACATCAAAATCATTTCAGTAGCTATGGCGTCATGCGCTTCTTGACACGATCACGCTAGATTTCCGCGGGAATGAGGTATTTTCCCGCCGTAAAAAGTAGCCTGTGTCCGTGCCTAGGATCCTATCTTTATATATCCAAGTCTTATAAAAATCCGTTCAGACGTTAAGGCGTGAATGAGGTAAACTTTTAAAACAAACGATTAAAAATAACTAACTTAATTAGTTTTCTGCCTACTGCCTACGCCTTAACTAAGATAGCATGAATATTAATAGCCCATATCCTTTTCTAGGTAGAAACCACTACCCACCACTATCTATCACTTAACTAAATTTCATCAAAATCCGTTTAGCCGTTTAGGCATGATAGAGCAAAACTCCCAGCAAAAACCATAAAAAAATCACTAACTCAATTCAGTTTTCTGCCTACTTCCTACCCCCTAAGTACGATGACGTGATCATTTTGATCTTATATCCGTTTTTAGGTAACCATCTATTACCTTACTAAATTTCATTAAAATCTGTTCAGCCGTTTAGACGTTAAAGAGCAAAAGTCCCAACAAAAACGACAAAAAATCACTAACTCAATTTAGTTATCTGCCTACTGCCTACCCCCTAAGAACGATGGCGTGATTATTTATAGCCTATGACCATTTCTAGGTTATCATCTATCACCATACCAAATTTCATCAAAATCCGTTCAGCCGTTTAGACGTGAAAGAGCAAAAGTCCCAACAAAAACGACTAAAAATCACTAACTCAATTTAGTTAACTGCCTACCCCCTAAGAACGATGGCGTGATTATTTATAGCCTATGACCATTTCTAGGTTATCATCTATCACCATACCAAATTTCATCAAAATCCGTTCAGCCGTTTAGACGTGAAAGAGCAAAAGTCCCAACAAAAACGACTAAAAATCACTAACTCAATTTAGTTAACTGCCTACCCCCTAAGAACGATGGCGTGATTATTTATAGCCTATGACCATTTCTAGGTTATCATCTATCACCATACCAAATTTCATCAAAATCCGTTCAGCCGTTTAGACGTGAAAGAGCAAAAGTCCCAACAAAAACGACTAAAAATCACTAACTCAATTTAGTTAACTGCCTACCCCCTAAGAACGATGGCGTGATTATTTATAGCCTATGACCATTTCTAGGTTATCATCTATCACCATACCAAATTTCATCAAAATCCGTTCAGCCGTTTAGGCGTGAAAGAGTAACAGACAGACAGACAGACAGACAGACAGACAGACAGAGTTACTTTCGCATTTATAATATTATTAGTATATATTAGTATATTAGTATATATTAGTATATTAGTATATATTAGTATATATTAGTATATTAGTATATTAGTATATTAGTATATTAGTATATTAGTATATATTAGTATATTAGTATATTAGTATATATTAGTATATTAGTATTAGTATATAGTATATTAGTATGGAGTATGGATACTGGTGCATAATAAGATTTATGATGATAACCATTTCTAGGTTATCATCTATCACCATACCAAATTTCATCAAAATCCGTTCAGCCGTTTAGACGTGAAAGAGCAAAAGTCCCAACAAAAACGACTAAAAATCACTAACTCAATTTAGTTAACTGCCTACCCCCTAAGAACGATGGCGTGATTATTTATAGCCTATGACCATTTCTAGGTTATCATCTATCACCATACCAAATTTCATCAAAATCCGTTCAGCCGTTTAGACGTGAAAGAGCAAAAGTCCCAACAAAAACGACAATAAATCACTAACTCAATTTAGTTATCCGCCTACTGCCTACCCCCTAAGAACGTTGGCGTGATTATTTATAGCCTATAACCATTCCTAGGTTATCATCTATCACCATACCAAATTTCATCAAAATCCGTTCAGCCGTTTAGACGTGAAAGAGCAAAAGTCCCAACAAAAACGACTAAAAATCACTAACTCAATTTAGTTAACTGCCTACTGCCTACCCCCTAAGAACGATGGCGTGATTATTTATAGCCTATGTCCATTTCTAGGTTATCATCTATCACCATACCAAATTTCATCAAAATCCGTTCAGCCGTTTAGGCGTGAAAGAGTAACAGACAGACAGACAGACAGACAGACAGACAGACAGAGTTACTTTCGCATTTATAATATTAGTATGGATACGTATTATAGGAAGTTTAAAGTGGTGCCTATTACAAAAAAAGAAATAAACAGGAGGGATGAAACGCTTGTGACTTATAAAGTAATGGATATGAATGTTGGTGAATGGAGAGGGAAAGGGAAACCATACGCAAGATGGGTAGATTGTGTGATGTGTGATATTAAAGAAGTAAATGTTGTACAGGGAAGAGTGGACAAAGAAAACCTGTTGCACTGATCCTATGTAGAATAGAACAAGAGCAGGAAGATGATGATTTTACTAGAAATCTGGAGATGCAAAAAGTAGCGAACAATGGGTTCAGTATGTGTTAGAATTTGGTTACATTTAAGGCTCCTAAGGCTGAGTTGCACCAAAAAAGTCGTTAAAGTTAAAGTTTTTGTCAAATTTGACAGTACTTTAAGGGGTATAGAAAAATTATATATACAATTTTTTTTTGCAAACATTCAAACAAAGTAAGTACTAGATTTATTGCTTTGTCTATAGCACGTATTATTTTTTGGTTGAACAATTACCTACGATGAATATCCTTGTTACGCCTTAAGCAATGCAATCGTATAGTCAGCCACCAAGCTACGTTTTTAGAGACTCGAAATCTTGGCAAGAAACATTCGTCGTTCCATGTGGAAAAACGATCGGCTCTGGTAATCACACTTTTCTTTTCATCGCTTTCGTCATCAGAACTGGTTTCTGCGAGTATTTCTTGGAGCAGGGACATGATGTCTAAAGGTTATATTCAACGCGTTTGACAATAAAATTGACAGACAATTTAACACAAACTATAACACTAACCAGCGGAAAGTGAGTGGTTGCAGTTACCGTTAAAGTTATGACGTCATTTAACTATTTGTCAAATCGCGCAACTCATTGTTGGCATAACCGATACAAAACTGAAGTTTTGATGTTTGTTTGACGTGCCATTTGACACAAACTTTAACTTTAACTACTTTTTTGGTGCAACTCAGCCAAGTCTACCCACGGAAGGGAAATGCGATCGTTGGTGTTTCTTCAAGTTTAAGGGTACTTACTAAAAACTGATATAGGTGGTTGGTTTTAAATCCGGCACACAGATTTCCCCAGCACAGTTGGCTACGCTTAACGTATCTTGGATGTGCAAGTCACTGTGGTCGCTTAGGATTACTCGGGAGCTGTTAAAATTTTTGAGTGTCTGGGAATCATCCCACAGCTTCGTTGATACTGTGTAGCTTATTTTTGTCTCGTAATTGCCCATCTGTGAAAAAAGTATTGTCATTTATATCGTGAAAGAAATCTAAATAACATTTTTGTTTTTAATCAAGAAAGAGACTCACATGTGACATGACCCCTATCTAGAGTGCTTGATTTTGCCAAACAAGGTTGCATTCTGGTGAAAACTTGGCAACTTTGATTTGACCGAGTTACTTTGAAAGTTCTCTTGAATACAGTTTGGCTATCGTTGATGTAGTGGTCGCTAGTGCGCCTGCTGAGCATGACGTTCTGGGTTCGATTCCCGGGTCGGGTACAGTGTTATTGTGTTTTTCCATGAGGAATTTCCCAATTGCAACCAGGATGTCTAGATTTGTGCCCGGTTGATGGCAATAAGCTCGCCCACAATAATGGGTTTAGTAAATAGTCAGAAGTCAGTTAGTTCTCCCATGTTATTACATGGGACTATCTGACTACTGACATGTAATAACATACACTTCTACTTAATCCATCGGGATTACAGGACGGTCTGATGTTATGTTATGTTTATGAATATAATTTCATCATACCAGCGGAATTGCTGTAAACTTTACAGCAATTCCGCTAAAACAACTTGTGATGTCTCAGAGACTACGCTATGCATATATTTTTTTTATCAGAACCACCATCCATTTATTGACCACAAAATACCCCGTGCCTAACTTTTAAAAAATATACTCACTGAAGGCAAAATAAACGAGACGTTTTGGCAGTACTTTGGTTCCTTTTCGTGCAGTGACGTGTTGAACGAAAACGGCCCACTGGCCAGCTTCGCGTATTCGTGGTACATCTCCACCGTTGTTGACAAAACTGACATACAAAAAAAAACAGCCTGTATTACGGTTAACTGTTTTATGGATCTTCTGCCAGAAGAGAGTGCTGTTGTAACATTTCTTAAAGTGTATTGAAAAAACAAGGGTGAAGGTCGAAGGGTGGGCGTTTTGGAGGACTGTCTCCTGTAAATAAATTTTCTCGTTCGAAAAGTGCTGATTAACATTAATTTACCTACCAGTTTTACCAAGGTGTTAATTATAGTGACTTATTTTGAAGATGCTCTGCAACGGCACACGTTTTTTTTAAGCTCAAACTCGTATCTCACAATTATATGGACATTGAATAATGAAAAGAGAGCTGAACTACCTTTGCCTTGGCACGTCAGCTACAGATATGTATCGGCTTAGGATCACCGGGTGGAGGCTGTTAGCTTCGCCTAGAAATTAATATTCGTGGGTATACTTACGCGCAATGACATTTTTCGGCTTGCTCGGATATGTTATTATTAAACAAACTTCAAATTCGAAGTCCGTTTTACTTGGACTACGACCCTGAAAATAAATAAGTAAATAAACGTTATGCGTATAAGATTCATACAGTTAGTTATGAGGGGTAATGACTCTTAATTTTTGGTTTTATGAAGTAACAGTGGTGGAACTTGAAAATTTACTCAATAGACCAGGTCACTTAACTGACTTAATGAGTTGACTCCAAAAATAATATTTACCTGTAAATTGGGAAATTTCACTGATGTTTTCAAAACTACTGCTGCCATACACCTTAGGAGGACTACAGTGTCTTTATAAGGTGAGCCGATTGCTAATTCTTTAAGAAAAAGAATAGATGTTAGTATTTCATTGTAATATAACAGTAGGTAGGTACCTATTATCTTTGAGTTAATGACTAGATGTTGTACCCACCGTTGCATCCATTCTGGTCATAATCTGACACTGGCGTTAGACTCATGCCGAAAGACTCGCCGTAACTTGCTTCTGGCTTGATCTCTTGCAGACAGTTTAGGTCCCTCGGTGCCAGATCACTAATGAGAGCGGCCCCACTGTACAGGTAGACAACACCGTGGCCATCTTTTCCAAGAAGAGCTCCAATTGCTATTTCTATATACAAAGTCGAATCAAAAAGAGAAACAGTACAACACCTTGTGGAACGCCTAATGTTATTTTGGATCATTTTGACTTAACAATGTTTACCTGAATATCGATCTATCAATCTTTTAATTCAAATTCAAATCATTTATTGCATGAAATATGGGTACACATATGGATGAAAAAATACAAATAATAGACCTTTGAACCATATCCTACCCTAACAGGTGTGCAAAATTGGATCATACATCAAAATAAAAATCTAAAACAAAACACGAGTAAATGGGATGTCAATAATAATAAACAATTGTCATTTTACACATAGATAACATTATAAATTCATTAATTAATTACATTTATCATTTAAATAATCATGAATTGAATAGTAGGCTTTATTAATCAAATACATTTTTAATTTATGTTTAAATGAAATAAAAGTTTTTGCTTCCTTTACATTTTTGGGCAACTTATTATATATTCTAGGACCCATACAGAATGGGCTCTTGTCAAACATAACATTTCTATGGCACGAAGTGTACTGGCAAGTCTGGAACTCTTTAATGTCTCATAGTTATTTAAATTCATTCTAATGTCTAGTGCAAGTTCATATACATATAGTGATGGCAATGTCAATATTTTTAAATTTACAAAATATGGTTTACATAAGTGTCAGTTGGTTTCAAAGAACAGATCGCCCGAACACACTTCTTTTGGGCCCTAAATACAGTTTCTCTCTCAGTGGCATTTCCCCAAAACATTATGCCATATCTTAGTACCGAACCAACATAAGCATGGTAAGCAGATAACAGTGCAGTTTGATTAACTACTTTACGAAGCATATATAGTGCATAGGAGTATCGGTTTAACTTTGTACATATTTGTTCAATATGGGTCTTCCATGTCATATTTGAGTTGATTAAGCATGTTCTTAACAAAACCATAATATTATTAAGTCTATTTTTAATCCCATAGTGCTTAGTTTCAAAAGAGTGTCTCATAGTTTACACAATCAGACGTCTTTAGGAGTTCGCAAAATATGGCATACAGTTTTTTGAATCCTAGACGTTAAAAATGTTCTCATTCTTTAGAAACCATACTGTTTCATATATAATGTACCAAATGTGCTTCGCTTTCTATACTAGAAGTAGGACTACCAAATAATTTTTAAAAAGTTAGTATAAAAAATGTTATAAAATAAATTTTTGGACTTTGCATTCATCGATCTCTCATGAAATTTAAAGCGGATTTTTTTTTTTTTATGAATAGCTCTTACCGTGTTTCTCATCACCGTTTATGTCTCCGACGCTTACAATTGCACATCCAAACATTGATCCAGAGATTTTAGCTTCGATTTTTCTTTTGAACTTTGGCGCATCCTACAAGACGTAATTGACGTTATTTAATAAAAATCGTAATAGCTTGACGTATTTCTTGACAAAGAAGAAGACCGCGAGGCTGTGGAATAGTGTGTGCGATCCCACCAAGATGTACGAGGCAGAGCAAGGGTGCGTAGTAATGCTGCTGCCTCCTTTCTTTCATTGCAAATAGATAAATACAAGTTACAGTTTAGCATTCGCGTAAAATTTCAGGGTGTCATTGATGTACTCATAATTATAATGAACAAACATTTACTATGGGATCAACCCTAAAATCGCGAAAAGAAGACGTGTCGACACATTATTGTTTCTCCCACATTGTTTTAATTTTATAAAATTTTGAAGTTGAAAACAGTTGGTAACTTACTCCGTCTTTACTGGCAAGATAAACATAAACAGCTCCAAGGTTATAAGTATTTTCCGTGGCATAAGTAGGTGCCCCAACGAGCAGGTCAGTCCTCAGAAGCATGTCAGTCCGTTTACCAACTAAATTGGCAGCACACAGTACCGCTCCGAACATTGATCCTAATGGTGGTGCATGTTTCGCGTCAGTCTCCAATTTTTTAACAAAAGACAGCCCTTTGTAGAACATTACCTGCAATTATTGGAATGTTTTAACATTTTGATTTGGATGAAATCATTCTACGAGAGAGAAGTATGGAAGTAGAAAATATACTGCGCCGAACTCAAATAAATTGGGATAAGGGCAGCAGACTGATAGTAATGATCATACTCGTGCTTATGTCACAACTAATTATGGGATCGGAATAATTTTTTTTGGGGATGTGGGAAATCATCAAATTACTCCTCCTGCTCTGGCCAGAGCGGTAGGGAGTGTCAGACTTCTACCGACTAATAACCACCCATGTTCCTTCTTAGCCCTTATGCCGAGGCCGCGGTATCTCTTTCGAACAACCCGCAAACCCGCAGTCCCTTGATCGGCCTCTTTTCTTCCTTCCAAACATGTCCATTAGCCGCGTCAATAACCCTTCTTTCCAGCCAATTTAATTATCCTTTTTGAACAGTAAGGTCTTATAAATTATTGTATGAGTCTGAAGCTTTACCTCTCCATGACCAGCCGTCCCGTATGTCGAACCGACGGCATATAACAAAGTGTCATTGATAAAATATCCTGAGGAGACGGCGTATCCTGAAATTAAAACAACAGTCATCTTCTTTCTAGCTTTATCCCTACTATGTTGTCGTCGGCTTCCAGTCTAACCGGATGCAACTGAAGATTTGCATTTTACATGGAGCGACTGTCTATACGGCTGGTCACCCATTCACGGACCAACATATGCAAGCGCTGTTTAATTTGAAGATCGACTTGAGCGGCTGATATTACTTAAATAGCCACGAGCTCCTCCAAAATTAAAACAATAATACGTACAAAAAGGAAAAAAACAACCCTCTTGGCAGGTGCTTCTTGGTTTTCACAAAGGAAATAATAATATCATATAGTTGTCAAAAAATGGCTGGAAACAATTCAGTTGGGGATTGAACGTATAGAATAGGGTGTTAGGGGTTGTTATACTCCACTACTTACATAAAAATATGCTATATAAACAAACTTTAATAAAAATATAGAAAATAGGTCTTACCAAAATTAAATTCAGCTTTAGTATTACGTGCATTGATGGTCTTCGGAATTTCTTTAACGTTTGGTCCCTCATAGAGCATAACTCGACCTTCGAAATAAAAGAATAACTATATACAAATAATTTATTTTCAATCACAAGTTATGTACTACATCTAGTGTTAGAAGTGACCTTTTAGACAAAAAAAAATGCCTATACTCGTATTTTCGTAACATTGCGGTAATAGCAGGCACTTCGTCTGTGACCATTTTACGAATTTTAAAGCAATCCATATTCATTTCCTATTACGATCTATTTTTCTATCCATTTGTCCATTTTACGCTCTTTATCGCAATTCATTTTAATGTGGCAATTTTAGACCCCCAAGAGACTTGCGTGTTTCATATTATGTCCTTTTAGCCTTTTAGCAAGAAACTTACCATGACCCATGAAGAGGCCACCGACTATTGTGGAGTTATCGGGAGCTATATCAATACTCCAGCCCAATGAATCCATAGTGAGATCTGTAAAACACACAAAACAGATACGGTGTTTAATAAGAAACGTTATTTGGGAAATCCTGCATCTAGAGTTAGTCAAAGGAAGTGTCGAACGTCAAACAAGGTTTTTTTTTTTTGAGTTTTGTTGATTTTTCAAAAACCGCTTGTCCGATTTCGATAAAAAAATATGGGACGATTTGGAAAGTATACCCTTTCCAACAAAAAAAAGATTTTTTCAAATCGGTCAGCAAGCGACGGAGTTATGCCCAAACAAACATAAAAAAACAAACATCCGAATTGAGAACCTCCTTCTTTTTTTAGAAGTCGGTTAAAAAAAACAATTACGAGAGGAATATCCTGCTGGTAGGTCTGCCACTCTGTCATTTTTTGTTATACGTTCCCTTTCTTTTAAAACACCATTCGCGTATGAGTAACATTTTCCTTTTTCTACATGCTCGGTCCCATCTGAAAAAACAATAAACAGGATAAATATTTAATTAATATTTTAGGTAGGAATACCTACATTAATATTGGGTAGTAGGTAGCTTAGAGTGAAAGAATGATATCTTGCAGTCTTCTTTTGAACATTTAGGTAGGTTCATAAGTTTTTAAATTGACATGGTCACTGACACTATTATTAATACTATATGCATATCATAATTATATTGTTGTGAAACCACCTCAAATTTAAAGCTTGCAACACTTATTTTAATATTAATAAGTAACATTATTTTTAGTTAGTAGCAACACTACACTGTTCTAGAAAAACTAACATGTTGTGACTATGCTTTTACAACGGAATTAAATGAACGCCCTATTCCTCGAACTTATTAATTTATTATCTCCGACTATACCCTACTTCCAAGACCTGAAGACCCCAACATTTTACATATATAATATATATACTATATGTTATTTAGGTATAGCCTAAAAATAACAAGCAAACTGCGAGTCAGACCATGAGTTTCGTAGATTATAATTATTTGTGTATATTTCTGAGAAGTAAAAAACGCTATGGCTATATTACTCCACTGTATTACCACAGTTTAAGAAGTTCATTTGAAATTAATTCTTGTTTTATGACTTACTATGCTCCGTATATCTAGGTGCGCACATCTGAAAATACAAAACAAAATGCCATGACGCTTTTATTACAGGGTAGACAGAGAAAAAACCGCGTGTCCCCATTTAAGCTATAGTCTTTGGTATTTAAGCTATAGCTGGACCCGCTCGCTACTGGACCCACCGCTGGTCCAGAGCCACTTGACCACATAATTTATTTTCTGTATTTTTATTGGTTACTAGCTTTTGCCAGCGGCTTCGCCCGCGTGAAAATGTCGATTTTTCATACAAACTTTCATCCCCTATTTAACTCCCTTAGGGGTTGAATTTCGAAAAATCCTTCCTTATTCCTTGTCTACATTATAAAGGGAACCTCTGTGCAAAATTTCAGCTTTCTAGGTCCAAGGGTTTGGGCTGGGCGTTGATGAGTCAGTCAGTCAGTCAGGACTTCTCTCTTTATTTATTAGAAGATCTAGACCCACAGTCAAACTTTAAAATTTATTGTTTAAAGCTACCAGTGGATTAAATAAGAGAAGCGAATCGTTGCCATTTTTGGGTACAATTCAGACTTCAGACTGCAGAAGAAAGCTTAAAAAAACAACTATATCCCGGAGTTGGAACCACTCCTGACAATGTAATTGCTGATACCGATTATTACATCAATCAAAATTCAAGATCGCGTCAGAATTTTTAAATAAGAAAGAAAGAAAAAAATATTGAAAATTAGAAAACAAAAACAAATCTTTACTAGCTTTGTGTGTACTTAGGACTTCAAAAATAAGCAGGGGTAAAAGAACTCGAAGTTATTGTCAATGCTCGTTAAATTATTACACAAACTTACCATTACGAAGCCAGGTCCGGATTTGACAGTCGCTCCAAACCAGTAGCCATGTGTAAAGTTTTCATGTGCCCAACCTGAAAATTAACACTATATTAGTATCAGAAGGGCTTACGTAAATTTGAACGCACCGCTTTTCAAAGATCGGAAGAAACGGGTATAAATGTGCATTCATAGAATTTCCTTTCCTTTATTACCTTCAAAAGTTAGTTTTTTAGGGTTCTGTACCTCCAAAGGAAAAACAGAACCCTTGTAGGAGCACTCGTGTGTCTGTCTGTCTGACCCCCCCCCCCCCCCCTTACCTCGGAAACTACCGAGCCAAAAATTTTTGAAAAAATACAGAAATTAGTTCAATACTTTTAATTGACCGGAAAACCTTTAAGAAGTCTATGCTAAAATAAGTAATAGCAGTATAATAGTATAATATTATGTCTTGTGCTAAAATAACATGGAAAATCTCTCAACATCTACAACAATGGTACCTACGGAACCCTTCATGTGCAAGTCCGACTTACACTTGGCTGTTTTTTGACGTGATAACGTCTTATAATTCGATGGCCGGCTGCACGAACGAAAAAATATGACGTCATGAGTCGTTACCTCGCTCTGAGGCGTTACCTCGCTCTGAGGCGTTACCTCGCTCTGAGGCGTTCCATAGCAACGGCGTGTTAATTGTCGTTCCATAGCAACGGCGTGTTAATTGTTTGTTTATAGCAATGTAAGTGCTGTATTTTCTTATGACGTTGTCACGTTCAAGTATCGCCAGTAAACCGACTTTACAGACAACCGTTTTTTTTTTTTCAATTTTAATTTTTATCATTTCTTCTACTTGAGGTTGGCGTAACACGTTTTCTTTCTCCATTCTCCCCTGTCAGACGTCACGGCATTATTTACTCTTTTCTCTTTCATATCAGTCCTCACACAATTTTCTTCTTTTTATCTCTCTTCATCCGTCAACATTCTTATTATCCTCTTTTTTATCACTCTCATAAAAACAATCGACGTCTAAAAAAACATTAAAACCCGAAAATAGTATAATATGCAACTAATGAATAAAGGACGGATTTAAAGCGAGGGCCGTAGATGAGTCACGAGCAAGTGAAGGATTCTAATGATTGAATCACGAACGCAGCGAGTGATTCAACTGTTAGAATCCTGAACGAGGCGAGTGATTCATGGCCCTCGAT
Source organism: Diarsia mendica (assembly GCA_949316265.1). NCBI lineage: Eukaryota > Metazoa > Arthropoda > Insecta > Lepidoptera > Noctuidae > Diarsia > Diarsia mendica. The sequence continues at coordinate 21,392,036 of OX438897.1, forward strand.
ATAAATTCGTACTTTATTCAGGAGTTGCATACTATACTTTATACCATGACTACGATAAAAGACATAATTCACTAAACTTTGTGTCCGTACAATTCACAGTAAGTATTTGAAGTGGCGCCAATTCACTATTTTTTTTTATTTAAACTTCATGCACAATAGTGATACATAGGCGGCGGTTTTTTCTATAAAGGCAGCAAAGAACACAAAACAGTTTTTAATCTAATGCCAAATTCCTTGTCGCAAATATCGACCAATCAAATCTCGAGAATTTATTTGCACCAAATAGTTTTGAATTTCGAATCTTAGCGCAAGGAGTTTGTGTAAGCATTGAAATAGAGACCGGATATATTTTTGTGTTCCAAATTCAAACACCAAAATAGTGAATAAAAACAAAACAGTGTTTAAAAGGCCTTTTTATTCACTGTTTTGCGAGAATAAAATAAGCTTTATAGAGTAGGTATGGTATAATAGTATATTATGCAACTAATGAATAAAGGACGGATTTAAAGCGAGGGCCGTAGATGAGTCCCGAGCAAGTGAAGGATTCTAATGATTGAATCACGAACGCAGCGAGTGATTCAACTGTTAGAATCCTGAACGACGCGAGTGATTCATGGACCTCGATATAAATTCGTACTTTATTCAAGAGTTGCATACTATACTTTATACCATGACTACGAGAAAAGACATGATTCACTAAACTTTGTGTCCGTGCAATAAGGGATCGGACTGGGTCAAAATAATATTATGATTCTGTTTAGTCCGTAAGTTAGATTATCGAAAAATATTGAATACGTGTTTTTTGTTTTATCAAATCAATAAAAAAATACTTACGAAGATAAAACGCGTCAAAGATCATGGAGTGGGGCTTGAAAGTTTGAAACGTCACTTGTGTCGTCAAAATGTACTATCATTTATGACGTCACACGAGTTTTCGAAGCACTGTATCGTCTTCATTTTAAGTTTACGTGAAAAAAGAAAAAATACGTGTCCAATAATTTTTGGAAATCTATCTGACGGACTAATTAAGTTTTTTTTGTCCGATCCCATAATGGCGCCAATTCACTATGTTTTTTCTTTATAGGCAGCAAAGAACACAAAACAGTTTTTAATCTAATGCCAAACTCCTTGTCGCAAATATCGATCAATCAAATCTCGAGAATTTATTTGCACCAAAGAGTTTTGAATGTCGAATCTTAGCGCAAGGAGTTTGTGTAAGCATTGAAATAGAGACCGGATATATTTTTGTGTTCCAAATTCAAACACCAAAATAGTGAATAAAAACAAAACAGTGATTAAAAGGCCTTTTTATTCACTGTTTTGCGAGAATAAAATAAGCTTTTTAGAGTAGGTATGGTATAAATATGTATATTTAATCAATAAAACAAACCAGTTACCGACTTCCGAAAATCAGGTCGGTTGTTTTTTTTTGCAAAGGGGTTTGAACTTTTTTGTATGGGAGCTGGCATATCGACCCACCAAAACTATTCTTTGACATAACATAGCGTTTCATTGCGATGCGAAGCGATTTTTCCGTGCGTATATACAATAATAATTAAACTAGGAACTATTATTTGTATACAATTTAACGCCTACAAACGTAATAAATGCATTTTTAATGATTGTCGTTGTACTCAATTGTTGACCTTTACCTTCAAATATCTCAGTAACGTGACACTTTGGGGTACTATGTTACGGGACATTTTTTGTTCGTCTATATGTCCTCTATTCATACATAACACTTTCATCGTGGGCCGCGATTTCGAAATAAAAACAAAATGGTGGCCAGGTTGATATGCCAAATCGGTTCTATCCCCTTTATTTAACAGAAACACACATACCTCTTTTTTTGGGAACAGTAATTGGTGTGCAGGCCCTGCTGCTTATATCGCAATTATATACTTCACCGAATCTGTTTTCCGTTGGCGCACTTATTACCAATCTGAAATATGTTAGTTATAGTTATTATTTATGCTATTATAAATCAAATATATTTTCCCTTTCAATACTAGGTATATACATAATTATGAATTTTGTTTGGTTCATATATGACTTCATTATTATTTACGTTGATATTTTTTTGAAAATGTGGTACATCAAGTTAAAACTGAGTAGTCTATATCTATATAAATAAAGAGAGAAGTCCTGACTGACTGACTCATCAACGCCCAGCCCAAACCCTTGGACCTAGAAAGCTGAAATTTTGCACAAAGGTTCCCTTTATAACGTAGACAAGGAATAAGGAAGGATTTTCCGAAATTCAACCCCTAAGGGAGTTAAATAGGGGATGAAAGTTTGTATGGAAAATCGTCATTTTCACGCGGGCGAAGCCGCTGGCAAAAGCTAGTAATAAAATAAAACAATGAAATACAAAACACTGTGATATTTTAGTTAGGCCGGGTATTACTGGAACTAATCTGGGCTCTGGTACAGACGGCTACAACATCAAGCTATACATTTCCAGTATAAGCTGGTCTCGCATTGTATACGATTTCCGCACAGTGCGAGATCAGCGTAAACTGGAAATGTATAGCTTGATGTGTAGCCGTGTGTACATACGCGTAATCATCCTCTGCCTAGCCTTTTCCCAACTATATTGGGGTGGGCTTCCAGTCTAACCGGATGCAGCTGAATACCAGTATTTTACATGGAGCGACTGCCTATTTGACCTCCACAACCCAGTTCATACTGGGTAATACGATAACCTTTGGTAAGGCTGGTTGTCAGACTTTCAGGTCACTGACTACCTGTAGCGACTGCCAAAGATCTATGTATGGCAGCCGGAACCAACAGCATAACGTGCTTTCCGAGGCACGGAGGAAACTCGGTATGTAACGAGCGGTCACCCATCCACAGACCAAACTAGGCATATACCTACGCGTAGTATGAAGCAATATTCAAAAGCAGTGTTAAATTAACGGCGAATAATTATTATTAAGAACTTGCCAAACAACTACAACCCGTATGAATTACTCAACACTAAATAAAATAAGTCTTTCTTACTTTCTATTAAGAGTATCGTATGTGATGCTGTAGCCGAAATATGAATTGTTGTGAAGACGGCGCTCTGCTGGCAGTTGGAATACTTCCTTTGTTCCTGTGTAATAGAGTGCTAACGCGCTTGGCCATGACGCCAAGGCCAGGCTAGCCCAAAAAAGTACTAGAAACAAAAAAAATGGATCTATGGTTGCTGCCAGTTAAGATGTCAATATCGGTCATTGACCAACCTACATTTAATAAAGTTCTTAACTTAGACATCCAAAAATTAGCCTGTTTTTTTTTTTTTTTTAAATTTAATATGGGCTTACTCTTGACCTCAATCTTGCCCTAAGGGCAGAGATGAGGTCGACGATGGAACGAGCTTACCCAGAAGAAGCCTATTTACTCGCGACTTAAATAGATTGGGGTTATATGAACTCGGGAAAACCGACGCAGGCAGGGCGTTCCACTCTTTGGCTGTACGAATAATGAAAGACTTAGCTAAACGCTTCGTACGAATGTGTGGAACATCGACAAGGTATGGGTGATAACCTGCAGTACGCCTAGTCTCTCGATGGAAGAAGGGAGATGGTGGAATAAGCTCGTGGAGCTCTTGCGCACACTCTCCGAAGTACAATCTGTAGAAGACCGACAGACATGCAACTTTGAGCGGGTGGGCCAGGCTTTGCAGCTTGGAAACCAGCTTGGCGTCACCAATCAGCTGTTCATGTGTTGAATCGTCATATTCGTCATCTATTGTGATCTTCAACATTTTTTCTAATGAAAAACGATACATGGTTCATTTGTTTTTCTTCGTACGAAGAGATATTAGAGAAAGGGCAATGACCGCTATTGACATCTTAACTGGCAGCACCTATAGTAACTTATATCCGATGCTTCCCGGTGTGCACCTTCACATATTCTAAATATTAAATATTCTAAAATTATCGGTGTAAATTATCCCCGGTGTCGACCCCTGGTGGACACCGATAATTTCCTCCGCGCTTCAACCGAGTCTCTCTGTCCACCACTGGTGGACAAGCCAGTTGGGGCGCACTGGGAAGCATTGCCTATTTATTCTTCTCTATTATGTCTTGCAGAAGATTGGTCTAACTGGGCCCCTCTTAATATCCGAAGAATCCATCAATAGCAGTATGTACATTATCTGAAGTAATTATGGGGCCTTTCGTTTCATCTAATTTGTATATATTTTTAGTACAAGACTCAAAGTAAAAACAAAGAAATCAATATTTTGCTAAATCTAAAAATAGAAACGCAACGTGGCCGTCGTTCAAAATGTTAATTCCCTATTTACGTCTGATTTAGGTAACATAGGTTTACATTTTTTGCACGGAATCCTAATTTTTTCCCTAAATAAAAGTAGTCTAAAACTATTGTGCATCTTAAACTAAAATATATATAATTTTGAATTTACAATACTCAAAATAAATAAGTAAAATTTCTTACTTTTATTTAATTCTAATAACTTCTTATTTTCCTCTTTAATTCATTGTTTAAATCTTTAAATAAATTATATGCCAAGTCCATTACCCAAGGCCGTTTCCCATCGAAACCAGTCCAATCGTTTATATACAGGATGGAACATTTTTAAACTATCAAATAAATCCTAACACCGACATCGTTGTCGTATCGTCGGCACCTGCAACCTACCTAAATGTCTTTGCCAAATTCGTTTGTTACATTTTATTTCCACACGTTAATAGGTGTAAATTATTCCTAAGGTTAGTAAACCAATACTTGTTTGTAAATTGTATTATATTTCGTTTACAGTTTTATGCTATTTCGTATTTTAGATTTTTTAATTTTTTTTTTCGGTGTTAGGATTTATTTGATCAATAGTTTAAAAATGTTCCTATGAACTAAAACGACCAGTGGTTTAATTTATTGTCGTATTGTCGGCACCACTCTGTATATATATATATTTACTATAAAGTTTCGAATATACTTTCATAATGCACTCAGTAAAAACCAGTTATTTATTTATTTGTATGGATATAACTCACTGTTCATGATCCTTTTAAAATAACTCGTCACCACACGTCACTTTACATGTCACAAACCGGACTGAACAAAACAAATAAAAACCGAAAAACCGAATGGTAGGTAAAGGTCATGAAATGTTTCAAACTGACAAAATAATGGTCATTAAAATTATTTACCATGCTGAATATCCTGTTTTAGGTCCTAATGAAATTACATAGTTCTGTAGTTTAATTTTGGCACGTCTGATTTCCTCATTATACTAATCGTACATTGAAAAGTTTCCCGTTTTAAAATGGAACTAACTATTAACTACATATTACTATTTATTAAATTATTAACTAACTATTTATAGCGTGGTAACAGCAGTATATCCTTATTTGTTAGGGGAATATAGAAAATCGGGCATTACTTTACATTTTACCTTGTAATCGTTAACTCATTTATACCGTACCCTATATTAAATTACTATCTATGAGTACTTCTATGAATATTGAAAATTAAAGTGCCAGCCTTCTGGGGCACTTTTTCTGTTAACAGCGGTATCCTCTGTAGTAATATTATAAAGAGGAAATATTTGTATTTTTGTATGTAACGAATAAACTTAAAAACAACTGGACCCATTTGATAAAATTCTTTCATAAGCTAAGGTTACTTAGGTCAAAGTCAAAAATATTTATTTCAAGTAGGCCAGTAACAGGCACCTTTGAATAGTCGAATTAAACTAACTGCGGCACTCAGAGATATCCAACGATTGCTCAAGCCGCCACCCAGCAAAGGTCTGACATAGTTTTGTATGACAAAACTGCCAAAAACCCTTACCAAGCGACGGCCCAAGCAACCACTGAAGCTCTCCGAGTGCGGCAGTAAACTACTGAACTACTGAAGCTAAATAAACTAAGCTACAGTCCCAGTCACAAGGCATAATAACTCGTGAAGTCGTGAGTGTACTGTAGTTGCCAATTCCAAAGCGTTGGTCTCATGAGAAAAATGGCAAGAAACTTCATGGACACTCTTTTAAAATCGTTTGGGCTTACAATATGTTCAAGGTACAAACATAATTGTTTCGGGAGGTACCTGTACCGAATCAGGCGGGAGGAAACGCCCGGATGCTTCCACTGCGAGGATCGACCGGAGGACACGGTGGAGCACACTGTGGAGGCGTGCCCTGCTTGGGCAGAGCCCCGCCGTGTTCTCGTAGCGGCGATCGGCGGCGGCGACCTCTCGCGTCCGGCCCTGGTGCAAGCCATGGTCCGGGGCGAAGAGTAATGGGACGCCGTCGCCTCCTTCTGCGAAGCAGTGATGCTAGCGAAGGAGGTGGCGGAACGAGAGAGGGAGAGAACCTCTCAACGTCCCAGCCGCCGCGGAAGGCGCTCCGGGCGTCGGGGGGCACGCGATGACCTCCGGCCACCGTAGACGCGGGCCTGTGGACGGTGAGTAACGGGCTAGCTCGCCGTCCGGCCGTCGTCATGACGGCAACAGACCGTGTCGGCGGCGCGTACGTGTTCCACGCGCGCCTCAAAGAGATGTCAGCAATATGGAAGGGGCCCGCAAGGGCCGACGCCCGTCGGGGCTGTGGATATCGAAAGGTTACCGCGGCTCCGACACAAGGGCGAAGAAGAAGGAACATGGGTTTGGTTTTTAGTCAGTAGAAGTCTGACACTCCCCTTCGCTCTGCCCAAGAGCGGGGGGGGGTTATTCGATGATTTTCCACCCACCAAAAAAAAAAAAAAAGGTACAAACATAATCTTGGTATAAGGTACTTTCTATCCCTGTATTCCCACGAGAACGGGAACTATGTGGGTGAAACCGCGTGACGTCCGCTAGTGTTATTATAATTTAATTTTAGTTCTATAAATATTGTAGTTTGTAAATAAAATCCACTGTAATTAGATTATCATAAAAAAAAACCGTCCTCACTAATCAATCAACAACTTGACAAAAGCAATAGAAAATCAAAAGAAAAAATAATCCTTGAAAAAATAGAGCTTACTCTCGTTCTCGGCTTAGTTCAATATTTCCGCAGTTCCAAATGCCGGCTGCGAAGGTATTGATCAAACTTATCCTGTGATAATCTTCGGGCCGTCCGAAACACGACCTTTTATTCTTTCTCTAGGGTTCCGTACGTAATTAACGACCTTTAACTCGCGTAGAATATTTAATTAGCAGGCACCTCTTTTGTTTCCTTTTGCGAGTGCGGCTATTTTTAATTTTGTGTTGAGCTAGATTCTCGCAAATTAAATTTTAGGTGGAGTGTCGAATTTGTGGATTCTAGGAACAAACAAGAATGAATCTAAATGGGGTTAAGGATAAAGGTTATCAACTGAAATGTTTTATTCAATATGTTTTTCGTTTTATGTAGGTTTAATATACTTTATTCTCAAAAAAGACAAAAGAGCTACTTACATGAGAACATATGATAACATAATGTAATAAACTTATTCTAGGTAACGGTCACAGATACAATATACTTAATATGTAGGTAGTCTTAGAATTATTTTGTTAAGAATACTATGAATATGATACTCGCTTCAACGGTTTTATTCCCAACTGGTAGGTAACTTTATTTGTGCGTGTGGTCAATAATATAATTTGATAGTTTAGATTTAAAACCGCTGAAAGAGTTTACATTTTTTATTGAGGAAGGTAAATTATTAAAGAATTGTGCTCCTTCATAGGTGATGTTTTTTTTAGCATAATTTGTACGCGTCTTTGGCAGGACAAGTAGACTGGGTCGACGAAGACTACGTTTTGATATTTCCGATTTTTTTGTAAATATTACATTTGTGTGAATGGTTCCATCCATTATTTTTCTAATTAAGACACAGGTGTTATAAATATAAAGTTTCTTAATATTCATTAATTTTGTTTCCTCATATATTTTGTGAGTTGGTGTCAAATATGGATATCGAAACAGGGTTTTTATAATCCTGTTTTGCATTCTTTGCAGTTCCTGTATCTTAGCTTTACTGGCGCTACCCCAGATTTCTATAAGGTATAACAAATGAGATTTGACAAGTGAATTGTAAATGTTTAGTCGCAGGTTTTTTGGTATACATTTACTTACATCGCGAAGTGATCCAATAAGTGAGGAAATTTTGTTTCTAATATAATCTACTTGCTTATTCCATGTTAAACTATTTTCGATTCTAAGGCCAAGGTATTTTTCGTAAGTTTTTTCTTCTAATGGAATGTTGTCTATAGTTATGTAACAATATTGTCCGTTTTGATGTACCATAAACGATACTCATTTGCTGTCAATTCATTATATACTACTTATTATCACTGTGTAGGTTATCGACACAAAGAAGAACTGTAAATTGATTATATGAATGCCTAAATAAAACCAGCCGAGCTTGGAAGTTGTTATTTAGCCAAGAATTCAAAACGGACACTTATGTCCGTTTCGAATTCTTTCGGAATAGTTGGTTGAGTTACCTTATCCGGTCCGGAGTTTTCATGATGTCTACACCTAGTCGAAAAAGTTCAACTTGAACTAAGTAATAACTAGAACTAGAAATCGCGTTAGGTAACTCAAATAGAGTTGGACAGGACACCTAGCAAGACGTGGTGTTGGCAGTTGGAGTAAACCTGGGACCGAGTAGCGTCCTACGAATGGAGAGATGTGTTTGGCGTCCGGTGGCAAGATGGACAGATGATATTGTTGCCATTGAAATATCCTGGACGAGGTCGGCACAAGAGCGTGGAGCTTGGCACAAGCAAAGACAGGCATATACCCAGCAATGGATGCAGTCGGTCTGTGGATGATGATGACGAGACTAGCCTTTCTCATTCTATTTCTATAGAAAAATTTAAATAACTAAAATACATAAATATACATGTTGAAAATAGCTAAGTGATTGTTAGGAGCAGTCGTATTCAGTTACCCACGTCCTCAGAGTCGCGTAAGTTATTCATGGCACGACTACAACTTGCCGGCACGGGGATATCAGGACTTACATACTTTATATTCGTAATTGCTTACAAAATCCCACGTAAATGCGACTTTCTTGGACTCAGTTCTTCTGATAGTGAGATAGAGCTTTTTCCATGTTTTAATTATTGTTATTTTCATGATATCCCTGAGTCGTTTTTCGAACTATTCTGTATGAAATCTGCCAAACGTCAATTTAATTCCTCAGATAAAAGATTTTCAAGTTTTCAATAAACTCCCGTTCGTTCGTTCGTTTTCGTTTCAGACTTGTACTGACTAAGACCCACCCATGTTCCTTCTTAGCCCTTTGTGTTCAGTCCCACAGCCCTGGCAAGCGTCGGCCTTTGCAATGTTGCTGACACTTCTTTGAGAACATGAAAGCCTTTTTTTTTTTGGTGGTTGGAAAATCATCAAATGACCCCCCCGCTCTTGGGTAGAGCGAAGGGGAGTGTCAGACTTCTACTTACTAAAAACCGAACCCATGTTCCTTCTTTGCCCTTGTGCCGAGGCCACGTCATCTAGTACTAAAATCCGCGGCCCCGACGGGGAACATGAAAGCCTTGAGTAGTTGTTTGCATTTTCTTGTATGAATCCTTCAAAAGTTTTCAGAGCTTCCAATACAAATTAAATGCACTAGACGACTAGAGACTAAGCATCCGCGTGGGTGGGAGACATTAATGCACAAGAGTGTATGCGTAGACACAGTTGCACTCTTTGTTAATTTTATTTTCATAGTCCGATGGGACCGCTATTCGATACGACCGGAGAGGGATCAGGCGCAGGACCAACACCTTAAAGTGCTTTCCGAGACACGGGGTTATCATAATGCCAATTTCCAAACTCTGGGGTACTTCTAAGAACGGTCTAATGCAAAAACTCAATCGATCCCAGGAACCCACACTTAGCAGAGCACGAGACCAACAGGGCAGTATCAATGAATGCTTACTAAGTATTTAAACTAAGAATATTGTCGTACTCCTAAAAACATTGTTTTCTTTCACCGTTATATCTTGTAACCAACTCCAAAACCGTTTTAGTTTGCGACTCAACTATACGGAACCCAACTTTTTTTCTTTCCCTAAAAATTGGTGAGGCGGGTTTTCTTTCAGTTCGCTCCCTTCGGATGATGGATAGAGGCTTTGTCTTTACAAATTGAGATCTCGTTGAGCCCGGCTTTGCTCACAGAAAACACGTATAAATATTGCTACTTTAGGGAAATATATAATACAGGCTTTTTTATTAAAATTATGATTGACGCCCTCCTGGATTATGTTACGTGGTTATTTTTATTTGCCTCTGTTACACGTATTTTATTTAGTCGAGGATTTTTCTGTGAAGGTTAGGATTTTTTTACGTAGACTTGCTAAGTACTGTGTTCTTTATTCATCAATATTATCTCTGCATAATAGTATATTATGCAACTAATGAATAAAGGACGGATTTAAAGCGGGGGCCGTAGATGAGTCACGAGCAAGTGAAGGATTCTAATGATTGAATCACGAACGCAGCGAGTGATTCAACTGTTAGAATCCTGAACGACGCGAGTGATTCATGGCCCTTGATATAAATTCGTACTTTATTCAAGAGTTGCATACTATACTTTATACCATGACTACGAGAAAAGACATAATTCACTAAACTTTGTGTCCGTACAATAGGGGATCGGACTGGGTCAAAATAATATGATTCTGTTTCGTCCGTAAGTTAGACGAAAAATATTGAATACGTGTTTTTTGTTTTATCAAATCAATAAGAAATTACGAAGATAGAACGCGTCAAAGATCTTGGAGTGGGGCTTGAAACGTCACTTGTGTCGTCAAAATGTACAATCTTAAGACGTCACACTAGTTTTCGAAGCACTGTATCGTCTTCATTTTAAGTTTACGCGAAAAAAGAAAAAATACGTGTCCAATAATTTTTGGAAATCTATAATAATAATAATAATATTCCACAACTATCACACAACGCCATCTAGTCCCAAGCTAAGCAGAGCTTGTGTTATGGGTACTAGACAACTGATAAACATACTTATATATTTCTAAATACATACATATTATAGATAAATTACACCCAGACACAGAACAAATGATCGTGCTCATCACACAAACATTTGTCCTGGGTGGGAATCGAACCCACGACCTCCGGCATAGCAGTTAGGGTCACTAACCACTAGACCAACAGGCCAGTCATCTATCTGACGGACTAATTAGTTTTTTTTGTCCGATCCCCTAATGGCACCAATTAACTATTTTTGTTTCTATATAGGCAGCAAAGAACACAAAACAGTTTTTAATCGAATGCCAAACTCCTTGTCGCAAATATCGACCAATCAAATCTCGAGAATTTATTTGCACCAAACCTTTTTTTATAGGTCCATGGCACCAAAGCGTTTTGAATTTCTAATCTAAGCGCAAGGAGTTTGAAATAGAAATAGAGACCGGATATATTTTTGTGTTCCAAATTCAAACACCAAAACAGTGAATAAAAACAAAACAGTGATTAAAAGCCTTTTTATTCACTGTTTTGCGAGAATAAAATAAGCTTTTTAGAGTAGGTATGGTATAAAATAGTTTCACTAACTAAAACAGTTCGACATTTCGAATTACAGATCTCTTTTCTTGAACTCATGTAAAAATAAAACGCTAAATGTTTTTTTCGACTGCTAAAAAGAAAAGTGAAAATCTAAAAAGTTAAAAACAGCTAAACCGATTTTGTGAAACATTGCCCAGAAATCCTGCTTTCTAATACAAAAAAAAACATACCCAAATCGGATCGAACGTTTAGGAGCTAGGGTGCCACAGACATACAATTCAATTCAATTCAATTCATTTATTTATTTCAGACATAGGTACTTACAATATCCATAAAATTGTTAGTAATTACATAATATAAAGTTATGTTAGTAAAAAGGTAAAATCATATAGGATAACAGGATTACAGGACACACAGACAAATACACACTCACAATAGTAAAATTAACATCAAAACAAAATGCAATATAAAAATTAAATGATTAAGTAGTAAAGTCTTTTAAATGTCAACTAAAATGATAATTTCCGAAATCCAAAATTAAAATGAAACAAAAATAAGTTAAATTAAATAAGAAATAATGTCATAAATTAATTAGAATGTCATTAGCTTATGAATAATACAATTAACAAAAATATTAAAAATACAAATATGGGGCAAATCAGTCATAACAAACGTGAAGCGTACTGCATGTTGTTCCACTACTCAATCCCTTCTGACATGTAACTGTACACAATGCCACAGTATTGGACAGTCGAAACTGCCGGCCACAACACTGAGAATGCTGTTGCTACTGCCGCGGGCACGCCTAAGCAAGGATGCTGCTCTCTTTCTGAGAATGGCATGAAAGCCATCAATGTGAGCGGTCGCAAACATGCCTGACGCGCTACAGTACCTCGGCAGCCGCATCAGCATCCTGAAGGCATTGTTATACTGTACGCGCAGGGCGTTGATTGTCCTCTGCGTATATTTGACCCATAGACTGCACGTATAAAATGACTGGCAAAACGCCCGAAACAGTGTCACTTTTACTGCATTACTGCAGCGCGCAAATCTACGGGTCAACATATTGCATCGGACAGCCAACGCCCGGCGCTCTCTCTCAATATCATCGTGGTCTGATTGGTCCTCCGAGACCCAGTGGCCCAGGTACTTGAATCGCGAGACTCTTGGTAATGAAACACCGTCTATGAAGACGGGTGGTACGTGCGTCACCTTATGACCAGGTGATTGAAATACCAAGAGTTCGCTTTTCGTAACATTATACCTGAGCCCATGAGCCCCAGCATAGTCCACACATATGGCGAGGAGTCTCCGAACGGCACTTATGGAGGGGCCCAGTAACACCATATCGTCAGCGTAACTAATATTATTGACGTATTTTCCGTCAATGGAGCAACCAACTTTGGTGTCACTGAGCCTCTCGATGAGACCGTTTACGTATAGATTGAAGAGGCTGGGCGAGGTTAATCCTCCTTGCCTTACTTCGCACTTCAATCTATACTCATCGGAGATTGCGCCCGCCCATCTTATAACATTTATTTGATTGTTATACCAATAATCAAAAATGTTAATGACTTCATTTGGAAGGCTGGTTTCTGTCCTCATTTTGTTCCACAGCACGTTATAGGATACCAAATCGAAAGCTTTCGAGAGGTCTAAAAAACAGGCGTAGACCGGAGTCTTTCTATTGGTGTAGTACCGGACAGTGTGCTTAAGGCTCAGAACAGCCATTTCTGTCGACAGCCCGTTCCTAAAACCAAACTGAGCGTCGTTTAGTTTTATATGTCTGTTCAAAATACGATTAAGCAGACTGTCCAGCACTTTCGCCACTGTGGTAGCTAACGAAATGGGTCTATAATTGCTACTATCTGAAGCGTCACCAGTCTTATTTTTGATTATTGGCACAACTACGGTCTTCATACATTCCTCAGGCAGATAACAGTGTCGTAAACAAAATGTATAAAACATAGCTAGAACCCTCGGCAAATGGATCCCCGCATGCTGCAGATGCTCAATACTAATTCCATCGTGCCCTGGGGACTTACCTCTAGTCATACGCTTTATAATGGCGGATATGTCTTTAGCAGTAAAAGAGGGTAATACTGCTGCTCCAAAGTTATTTTGCTCGACTTCGTTAGCATTGAGCATCCCCGACACGCCGGAAAGAGGTTCCAGCTGGAATAGACCTTTAAACATGTTCGCAATGCCACGCGGCTCAGTTACTCCGTTAACGTTTAAAGGGACTGTGGGATTACTGTTAAGTTTTCTCGTGCCTTTCCAAAAGCTTTTGAAATTTTTATCTGCATGGTGTGATGCAAGAATATCCATTTTAATTTGTTCTGTATTATTTTGACACCATCTTAGTTTAGCCTTGAAAGTGCGCCGAGACTCCACCATGTCGTTATAAACAGGTCCACCTGTAGGCTTACCATATTGTAACCATGTCAGAAAATTTAGCCTGGCCACTTCGTGAGCACCACGAACATGCTTATTCCAGCCCAGCACAGTACGCTTCCGTTTGATTACATTATTTTTACACTTAGAGCTAATCACAGCCGCTTGACTCATAGTCATAACAATATCTTTGTAAATTTGGTCTATAACTGCCCTATGTTCTTTATTGTTACATAAACCATCGCAACACCCCGACAGTTCTATTGGGAAATTTACCGTTCTAAAGTGATCGTTACAAATTTTCTCGAAAAGCTGCTTTTGTTGCTCATCCCTATCTCCCCACAGTATACTATTAGGGGTGTTTTCATGAGAAATCAACTGTGGTTTCATAACAGCAAAATCGCAACATACTTCTAGCGGGTAGTGGTCGGACCAAGTACAGTCGTAGTTCACCCTTATAGACCGTACAGACTGCCAAGCTGACTCTGTTACCACGCAGTGGTCGAGCCAGCTTGTGCTACCGTGGGCATCACTAACAAAAGTAAAGGTGTCCGATGATATTCCTAATTTTTCTATATCCGCACATACCCATTGCTGATCGTTACAGAATTTTAGAAGTTCTTTTCCAAACAATGAACAAGGACTAGCATTAAAGTCTCCTAAAACGTATACATTCGCCACTTCGGTGTTCTCAATTATAGCACTTATTTCACTCAGACAGTCGGTAAATTCCACTAAGTTTTCTACTGAGTTCACCGGCATGTACACAGAGAACACCACAAAACAACGATCGGACACAACCACCTTAATTGCCGCGAGACGCACACTATTACACGGGATTACTGTAACCGAAGTAAAAGCACTCTTACGCCAGAGCACAGCAACACCACCATATGGTCTACCTCGTACTAGACCAGCAGACGAGTCTATTGCCGATTTGCCACAGAAGTCAAAATCCGGGTCGACTGTTCCAAGTATCGACAAGTCGTGCGGGAACAGCCACGTCTCCTGAAGGGCTATTATGTCCGCTCGACGACACAAGTTTCTTACGTGGTCCATAGAACGTACGAGCGACTTACAGTTATAGCTTATTAGGCTGCTGCTAAGTGAGGGTCCTCTTAGTGTTTGACTATCCATTTTGAGTTGTAATAGACCGTTTTCTACTTCTAAAGTCTATAAAACGGCGGAAAGATATACCTTCAGGCCATATACGATCGTCCATAAAAGTAGCCAGCTTGTGTCTAGGAACTAATATCTTATAAGCGTCATACTCCTTAATTTGTTTCATTATAATTTTTTCCAATGTCACACTAACTTGCGTTTTAGTCATTATATAACTAGCAATGTCTGCAGGGGAAGTTTCTTTGTCAACATTATTTATAAACAAAGGTATTTTGATGTCCGCAGCCTTAAACTTACATTGTGGTGTGGTAACCGCCACGCCTTTCTGTCCTATAAACCTATTCTTATGTCTATTTCTCTGAACCTCCGTCCATTCACCATCAATCGCCGGTTGTTTCCATTCACCCGGCGCACGCGCCATCTCGGCAAACGAGTTACACTTTGACAAACAGCTGTTACTAGGCGCCACAGCCAACGTATCACTCGAACTGCATGCGGGCTTCAAAACATTACTCATCAGACCGTCCGTCTCGCTCACACCCGCCGCTATCGATACCTCACTCGTTATCTTATCGACCTCTCGTCGCACAAATTCTTTATTAGGCGTAAACGAAACAGGTTTATGACACTCATTCATACCATCAGTGCTCCCAAGTAACGGGGATGGAAGATCGCATTCATGCTTTTCTGACTGGTTATTTACATTATCAATGCAATTTTGAGAGGTAAGTGATAATGACGACATGTGCGGAAGACCCATGGGGCCACTATCATACGCAAAGCTAGCTTGCAGACACGATGCACCTCTCCTTATGTTTATGTTTCTGTAGTCATTCTGTATAATAGTTTCATTCAAACTGTCAACCGTTACGCCGCGAACATCTGTCACGACACGATCACTGTTATCTTTTAGCAATTCCTGCTTTGTTTGCAACAGCTGTTCTACGGTTACATACGTACTTTTAAACAATTTAATCTCATTTTGTAAAATAACGATATCTTTTAAAAGTCTACTAACGTCTACATGATCAAACGTAATAGGAGGTAGTTTGTTTAGATCATGCGCTACGAAAACAGGAATCTTCTCAGGGTCTATATTCTTAAAAACTTCTATAATATCAAATAAATCTTTCTTACTTTTTCCTTCTTTGTTTTTACGTTTAATTTGACGTATACCCGTAGGAACCGATTGAAACAGTAATGACTTAGCTTTTTCGATGTCTTCTGTTGAAAAGGCCGAACTGCATATCCTCACTAAACTTTCACTATCCATCACTTCATGTTTATGTTGCACAAACGTTAACAGTTCATTAACCACGAGATTACAGTTATTGCACTTTAGCACATTAGCCGACGACATTTTTAACAGCGATGAGCTTTGACATCTGCACGCATCGAGCGCTCAGCGGTGACTGACATACGCACACACATAGTTGTCAAACTAATAACATACCTCTTTTTGGGCTGTTATTAATAAACTGTAACCTGAATTTAATTATAAATACAAAATAGTGTTCAAGTTTGAATGCTTTGTTTTCTCGTTTTCAATATCATATCAGGGAATAGGGGCTCACGCTCGTACACACGTCGACACACAAACTTAGAATATCCAGTATAATCTAACCTCGCTTTTCATGAGCTCCCAGTACAATGAGAGATCAGTTAAATTTGGTTTTGAATAGCATGATTGGGCGGCGTACGTACCTAGTAACTACCTACTTAAAGGGCACGCTCGTGCGTATGAAATCCGTCAACCATGATAAACGAGTTTCTGGTTTCACTCCGAATAACAGAGAGAGTATTGTTATTGTTCTACTTTTACCAAAAAGTTTTGTTATTCCTGAACGAAAATAATCATTTAATTCCGAAGCTCCGGAGAACACAATAAACGATTTCAAAATATGAACGCGTCATACGATGCCAGAAAAAAAATATATAATTCAAAAATGGAACGAACAGAAGTAACATGGCGTCCTTTCTCCCTTCGAGTCGTGTTCGTCCACATTTTAAAGTTATTCATAAAGTGCACTCGCTACTCCACATTTGCACAGGATAAAATAGTACATTATGGTATAAGTGTGTAACGTTGGTGATTACCGCTGAGGCGCCATTGAGACCCGAGCCGACAGGTGAGGGTCTTAAGAAAGCCGAGGACGGTAATCATCAATACACACGTGTATCATACGACGTTTTTCAACACACTTGTGAAGAAAATAATACTAAAAAGTCATCTAAACAGTTAAAACGAGTTCTGATTTTTTTTCACAATAGCGGGAAAAATTAATCGGTTTTCCTATGCGCGCGCATCTACAGTTCTACCAACTTATCTGTGCATGCGGGAAAACACGTTACTAAAATAAATGTACTAAGTTTGACGTAGCGATGCATTTTTTCTTGACCAGTGGCGCCACCATGAAATTCACACTTAAAATGGTCATACTGTAACAATATGGCGATCGACCATGGACTAAATGAATGAGCGCGATAGACTTTTAGCCACGTATAAAATGAGGAAAAAGTTTTCTTTATTACAGAAAAAATAAAAGTTATATTATTTGAGTGAAAGTTTCATTTAATAAAAACATACAAGTTGAAATTATCTATTTAAAGCATGAAATGAACAAGCACTAAGTACATTATTTTTATTTCTACTGTTGAACACGATCTTTTTTGTATCGAAACTTTTTTATGAACGTAGCAACTCGAATCAATAAAATTTAAAAAAAAAACCTTTATCTCACTAGTGAATAATAGTAATTAAAAAGTCACAGTTTGATTATAGGTGTCATTATGTGCCTAATTGCGGTGAAATTATAGCCACTTTATGAGCAAGTGTGTTGAAAAGTATGTTATCTTTGCCCGGACCAGAATAGTACATTGTTCACCGAGAGAAGAAAGTGACCGATTACCGTCGAGGGTGTCGTTTAAAGCCCGAAGCCGTAGGCAAGGGCTTTAAAACACCCGAGATCGGGAATCGCACTTTCTCTCGAGTGATACATAGTGCTTTATACTACACCTACGAAGAAAATAAAAAAAAACTAAATTAAAATTCTAATTCAAATTCAAAATGGCGCCAATGGCGTCTGCAATTTTCACATGTTCTTTTTTCAAATTGTAATCTGAGCGGGAGAGAAAAGTGTATGAAAATCCATTCTCTCCCGCTCAGTTGCGTTTTCTCCCCGCATATTTGTTCGTTAATGCAATGACGTACTTTCTACCGTAAATTTGATAAAGTATCAAGGTACTTTCCAAGCAGGTGTAGTATAAAATAAATGTATGTTGTAATGAAGTGACGTTATGGCAAAGGACGATGAGATTACTGTATAATGGCGGCTAAGCATAACAACAAAGGTTGGTACATTTTGTGTGGAAGTTTACAGATCGGTAGGTAAATGTCATTTTCCTCTACTTTTTAACATATTAAGGTGCTTTCATTTGCAGATTGGCCTTTACTTGCTTGACTAGTTCTGGTGAAAAGGCCAAAATTGCCAATTATGTAATTTTGCGTCAAGGCGTCACCGAATTTTCTACGCCGTTTCTACTGATGACAATTATGCCATAAATACTTATGCTATGTAAGTCTCCCTGATGGTTACTGTGATAAGTATTTCTAGCGCTGTGGTTTATGCAAAACTTGAAGCAGAAAAGCTAAGGTTTTAGACGCTGAAACGCAAAACGCAGCGTTTCATAAAAAACGAAAAATCTTTTTGTTTTTCCTGTGGAATTTTTGAACCCAGTGCAAAAGTTTTCCCCTTTTATAATAATATAAAAACAAACAAAACCATATTTTGAATTTGAACCCACACCTAAAAAACGTGTCAAACAAACGTCAGTTTTTATCTGGCACCAGATTTAAAAGTCAACAGCTTGCTTTGTTTGTTTTTCGGTCTAACCATTGTCAAAATACAGATTTACAGCGGTCGTCCATGCGTTTATTTCACGGTATTTTGCACTACATTCGGGTGAAGCCTTCAGGGTAGGTGAAACTTTTTGATACGTGAAAAATCCTATCCAGAATATGCTTGTGACACCGACGCGCAACGCGATAAAAACTTTTGTTACTTTTTTTCTATGCACATGCGTCGTTACGTGAGACATATGAAACCGGCAATCGGTTGTATACACGTTGTATATATCAGTTTTGTTCTGAAAAATATTTTCTAACTACTAGCTACGGAAGCTTTTCAATTTTTTTTTTTTTTTATTTAATATGGGCAAGATTGAGGTCAAGAGGACCTCAATCTTGCCCTAAGGGCAGAGATGAGGTCGACGATGGAACGAGCTTCCTCAGAAGAAGCCTATTTACTCGCGACTTAAATAAAATGAGTTTGAACTTGCATTTTCTCCTTTTGTAGATAAACTTTACTTTTTTGAATGCTATTTCCGTATTACGAATACTGATGGCTTAGTGGGTGGGTAAAAAGGGTAAGACAGATACGTACTTACTTATAATACATACACATTTTGCAGTAGCTATTTTAAATTCTGTGGAGTCTTGCCTAAGCCAGTTAAACAATGACAGTAGTCAGCAATCAATAGTGACTTTTGCAACACGGAAGACAACCAACCTACATTACAACATTAAAGAAATCTTCCTGATTTATATCTCGATTTAACTTCCACAAAATTGTCGTTAAACTCCCAAAGTGGAACCAATATTGCCAGGAACTGGCAGACATCGCGAACGTTCCATAAGGAAACCATTGAGTTTTTAATTTAGGGGAAAAATCTCTCAGATATAATAGACAAGGATGTGCAATCACGTAAGTACCTTATCTGCGTGAGTGTATGTTTTCCTTTCATGTTACATCAAAAACGATGTAAGGCACGCCCGCCTTTATTAAATGCTTACATGCGGACAAGCTGCTCTCGAAACGGTGAAGGAAAACATCGTGAGGAAGCCGGCATGTTTTCATCATCATCACCATCATCATTTCAGCCAAAAGATCGTCCACTGACATGGGCCTCTCCCAGGTGTCACCACATTGACCGATCCCGTGCATGTCTCATCCAGCGGATCCCTGCAACCTTGACCAGGTCATCGGTCATGTCTTAGAAACAAAAAAATTGAAAACATGTGACATCTACCAACCCGCACTGGGCACGCGTGGTGGATTATAGCCCAGCCTAGAGTGGAGTCCTGTGTCCCTGCAGTAGGAACATTATAGGCTGATGATGATGATGCTTACAAGGGTGTAACAGTTTGCTTAAAAAAGCCGGAAGGCCCTGTTATCCCAGTCATTTCGATTGTTTTTATTCGAGACTATATCTGTGAACTTCCTAATTTACGGAGATGTTGGGAATCAAAGTTCTAACTTTTACACAATATTTAATGTTATATATATTTACTTTAAATACCTCGTCGATCCACGTTATATTTAAAGCATTTATCAGCATAATATTTGAGTGCGGATCATTGAGTCCTACCGTAAAACTTGTTTTTTGCGTAAAATAATTACTTAATTTGATGAACAGAATGGTGGAATGACGCACACAAATTACTAAGAAGGAACCGGTCATGAGTGGTTTTTAGTCAGTAGAAGTCTGACACTCCCTTCCGCTTTGCCCAGAGCGGGAGAGTCATTTGATGACTTCCCACCCTCCAAAAAAAAAAGACAGTAGGTTTCCACCAATTCCATTTGATGTATGAAGTTTTACCAATTTCATACATCAAATGGAATTTACTCATTTATATTGAAATAAGTGTGTCTGTTCAGTGTAGTTCTGAAAAATGCTTGGCTTTTTGGCTTTTAATTTTACAACTTCAGTTGGTGTAAAATAAACCAATGTATGGAATGCTGGATGGTAAAAAGCCTAACCAAATTAATGGATAAATGCTAAACCAAATTAATGAATAAATTCAAAAAATATTTTACCAAAAGCACTAAAATTTTCATGATATACTAAGAAACAAATGCAAAATTATTACTATCCACTGCCGAAAAAAATACCTGGAACAAAATATTTTTCAGAGCAAACGTGTAAAGCTGTATTTCATTTGTAAACTTTTTTCATTACAGACTCCGAAAACACCCTTTTTCTTTCTATTGACAAATATTCACGAGCTGAAAAAGTTTTTTCACAGAAATAAGGATCTGTTGTTTTAATAAAAATGAAAGAATGTTTCAATGTGATGCTGGAAAGAAAGGAAAAATAGAATTATTTACATAATCTTCCTAGATAATTCCACTTTGCTCATCTAAAATAAGCCATAATCAACCATAACAGGATTTATTTTCAGTTGATAGTTGTCCGGCTAAACTAATGAGAAAGGAGTAAATGCCACCTTGACGTCTAACAGGGAAGAATGGAAGAAGAAAACGTGTTGCGTCGACCCCAAATAGAATGGGATAAGGGCAGGACGATGATGATGATGATGATAGTTGTCAGGCTGGCAATTTTTTTGACAGAAGTAGCTTTATTTAAAACATTACCTACTTACCTGTAACGCTGACAGAATGTCACTTGTCTAGTCCTCTCAAAGCGCGCCCAGTCGAAAATATCAGACAAAACGGAATTATGTTAAGGTGAATGCGACAAGGTAGTCCGCGAAATTTGAATTTTCGCACGTTTTTTACAATTTTCCGGTCAGTGTCTAGTTGTTGTATAACTATACTTCTATACTAATATTATAAAGAAGTAAAGTTTGTGTGTTTGTACATTTGTTAAATTGTAAGGGGTAATCTCGGGATCTACTGAACCGATTTTAAAAATTCTTTCACCAATAGAAAGCCACATTATTGCTGAGTGTCATAGGTTATATAAAAAACCGAAAAACAAAAAGACTTTTTTAATACAGTTGCTCAAAAAGTGGCGTATTGCAGGGACGTATAGCGTTCGGGATGTGGGCTATTACGTACTCGTGCTTTTTCTTTACCATTCCCGAACACGTGCGTTCTCTTTCCCAACTGTCAAAATAATGTCCATTAAAAAAAAACCAACCACGAAGTTTTTACTAAAAAAAAATCATAAGTTTTTATGATTCATGCAAATATTTCTAAAGAAGCTACTAATTTGTTTCAATATCAGATTTAATTATTTGATTCAATGAGTTAAAGGTTTCATTCCATTTCATCTCATTAGATTTCATTTAAAAAAAAAAAACATTTCTTACCAATAAAAAAAATCTACTGAAGACTTGGCTGTATGGGCATAGTTCACTTTGCCTACCCAGAATGGGTGAGGAAAACAAAAAAAAACTCTGCTCTATCTTTGACGGTCGGCGCCATTTTCAAAAATGTTCTTTGCGAGTTTAATTTCGGTTTTATTATTTTATTAAATTGCTTCATTTTTTCGCAACTGTATTAAAAATAGTTGTTCAGTACACGTGCGGAACCGTCATTGCAACTTGTTCCGACTGTCAACCCTCGCCGTCGGCTATGCCTAGGCTCGGGTAGACATTTGTCGGAACTCTTTGCAATGACAGGCTTTCCGCACTTATATTGAAATATACTATTACGTGGTACTCCGTTTTGCAAAGTGAATCGGAGAAAAAACCAAAGCAGCGGACGGCGCGCGATGTTTTCGGGTTTAATTCGGTTCGCGTTTGTGCTCGCTTTGGGAGAAGGGGGCGTGGCATTTTACATCTGAGAGGTAGGTACCCGCGCGGCTCAGTCGCGCGGTCGGCTCCTTACGCAGCGGACGTCCCCGAAATTGAATTTATCGAAACGTAATTAGCACACTTTCGACTAATAATAATTATGCCCAACGAAGTGGGCACGGGTCAGCTAGTGTTAAATAAAATAGGATTCGCAACCGTAACAAATGTGACTTTACTGAATAATAATGATTAAAATCACCAATACAATCGTCTCAGTTCATATAAGTCTTTTGAATGCCTTTTTCAAGAGACTACCTTGTCGCATTCCCCTTAAGAAAATCACCCACGCAAGTACTTACTTATAACTTAATAATATTCTCTTTATATCATACTTAGGTAACCTCAATTCCTAGTACCGAAACCTATTAAAAACAAACAAGGCAAGTTACAAGAGTTACTAATACCCCCCTCTTAACTTGACGAGGCGAAACTCCTCTCTTGTATATATCGAGTAAAATTTTGTTTAAAACCTCTTTGGTAAGTCCAATGTGTATAAAATTGAGTTCCGTACAAATTATGTTTTGAAGAAGCTTGAGTTATGTCGGAGGAGTTCGAATTGGGATCGGGAGGGACTTTATGCGAATCTAATTTGATCAGTTCGGTCGACGCTTGTGATCATTTTCGGATAGGAAAGCAAGTCAAGTAAGGAGTGGGGTTTACGAAGTGAGTTTTAAATGTTCTCTTATGATGACTGAGAAAGAAAGAAAAAGGATTTTTTAGTGTCACACAGGTGAAAACATCACACAAAGGAGATTCTTACGTCCTGTCGGGACTGCGGGCCCTGTCGGGGTTGCGATTTGTTCAAAAAAGATGCCGCAGCCTCGTACACAAAGGGCTAAGAAGGAACATTAGGTGGTTTTTAGTCAGTGGAAGTCTGACAATCCCTACCATCCCGTCCAAAAAAAGGATGCTAATCCGCGTAAAGCTTATGTCTAGCACACAAGCGATACAAAAAGATCACGTAAAACAATTCCAACAATTGTATGACAGCTAACACGATGAAAAACCTACGATATTAACATGTTGTTTCATTAAAACGCTCTAGTTAGGCACGTCGGAAACGAGACGCGTAAAAACGTGATAAAATTTGTAATACCAGAACACCACAAAACCTTCAAACAAACACGCAAGCTATCTTGAACCTTAGGGTTTTGTAATAAGAGTTGCGCACTGAATATTTGAATGAAAAAACTAAGTTGGTGAACTGGAAAAGTAAAGCCATACAAACAACGACTTCTGCCTTCGACAAGCAGTTTGTATAACAAGCGAAACGTAGATTTACGAGAATTCTAACTTTTCTATTAAAAAACTAATACAACACAGGCGGGATGAAATATTTCTTGTTGGTAACACAGTTGAAAACGTTCTCTGAATTGTATTGTATGTACATAAGCCAGTACATCAAGCTATTACAACCTAGGACTCTTTAATAGATTTTCAACCTTATCGCTACTTAATAATTTATTTAATAATAATTTATTTAATGTCAGACATCAATGATCCATTATGGTTAGTAACAATGAGAACTTATAAACTATGTTAGTAGGCACAAAAATTAATCATAAAATATATATATCCATTATGGTTAGTAACAATTGCAACTTATGAACTATGTTAGTAGGCACATTAAAACAATCATAAAATATACTAGCAGACGTCCCGCGGTTACACCCGCGTAGATCCCGTTCCCGTGGGAATACAGGGATAAAAAGTAGCCTATGACACTCAGCAATAATGTGGCTTTCTAGAAAGTGGTGAAAGAATTTTTAAAATCGGTTCAGTAGATCCCGAGATTACCCCTTACAATTTAACAAATATACAAACACACAAACTTTACCTCTTTATAATATTAGTATAGATTACTGAATTGAAAATTAAACTATAAATTACATAATTGAAAATTAAACTATAAATCACAAATAATTGAAAATTAAATTATAAATTACGAAATTGAAATAATAACATAAATAAAAATTAGTTATTAAAAGCCACGGAGGCATGTAGGCGTACCCAATGGCCCAGTATGGGACTGTCCCACCTGTCCGCTATAGTGCTCAGGATGCTGTTGGGGCTGCCGCGTACCCTGCGCATGATGGAGGCGCATCGCTTGCGCATGATGGCGTGAAAGCCATCTATGCCCGCTTCTGCGAACATGCCGGAAGCACTGCAGTAGCGCGGCAGCCCCATCAACACTCTGAACGCGTTATTGTACTGGACGCGCAGAGCGTTGTATGCCCTCTGCGTGTAGTTGACCCACAAACTGCATGTATAGAACGACTGACAGTACGCCGTGAACAGCGTAGACTTTACGTCAGTCGAGCATTTCGCAAATCGGCGAGCCAACATATTGCAGCGGACAGCCAACGCTCTGCGCTCACGCTCAATATCCAGGCTATCTTTAAGGTCCTCGGAGACCCAGTGGCCCAGATACTTGAAAGAGGTGACCTGATTTAAGGGACTTCCGCAAAGTTTTAGCTTTGGTGCAATTGGGTAGGTTTTAGTACCTGCCTTGAAAACCATAACTTCACTCTTCTTTACATTGTATCTGAGCCCATGGGCCTCCGCGTACCTTTCACATATCATGAGCAGACTCATCATTGAGTTAATCGATGGGCTCAGCAACACCATATCATCAGCATAACTAATATTGTTACAACATATTCCGTCTACATAACAACCTAGATAGGTGTTGCTGAGCTCAACGATCAACCGGTTTATGTACAGACTGAAGAGGCGTGGGGAGGTTAGGCCGCCCTGCCTCACCCCGCACTCCAGCCTATACACATCCGATAACGAGCCTGCCCACCTCACACAATTGGTCTGGTTGTTATACCAGTACCTTAATATTGATATAACTCCCTTATCCACGGTGGTCTCGTTCAGCAGTTTCTGCCACAGTAAGTCGTACGAGACCAGATCGAATGCTTTGGAAAGGTCTAGGAAACACGCGTTAACAGGCGTTTTCCTAGATGTGTAATACTGGACAGTATGCTTGAGAGACAGTATGGCACTTTCCGTGGAGAGACCAGGTCGAAACCCAAACTGCGCATCATGCAAATCGATGCGGGTCGCCATATGCTTATCAAGCAAACTGTCCAGCACCTTGGCAATGACAGTAGCAAGCGATATGGGCCTATAATTTGAGACATCTGATGTGTCCCCAGTCTTATCCTTTACAATAGGCACAACCACAGTTTTCATAAGATCGCTCGGTAGATGAGCGTGGCTCAGACAAAGTGAGAAGAACATCGCCAGCACCCTTGGCAGGTGAACTCCTGCATGCTGCAGGTGCTCGATGCTGAGGTAGTCATGCCCCGGAGACTTGCCCCTAACCATATTTTTAATAACAGTAGCGACCTCTTTCGCTGAGAACCTGACATTCAACTCCATCAGACCATCCTCAGCATCGACCGCCTGCGATGCTGAACCAAGAGAGGATTCCACTCTGAAGTGATTCACAAACAAGTTTGCTATGTTAGTAGGCTCATGTTGCCCCGCCACACTCACGGGAACGCCCGGCCTCACATTCAATCTGTTGGTATTTTTCCAGAATCTTGAAAAATCTTTAGCTTTGTGATGTTCAGCTAATATATCCATTTTTATTTTATTCTGGTTATTCTGACACCATCTTAACTTTGATTTGAAGACTTTTCTGGTGTCGTACATATTATTATACACAAGACCAGAAGTAGGTTTACCAGATACACTCCAGATATGAAAAGCAAGCCGGGCGTCCGCGTGAGCCTGCTTAACATGCCTACTCCACCCAACAACTCGTTTACCCCTTCTTCCCCCACCCGCACCCACGCTACTGGGACATTGGGCAGCCTCAGTGAGTATACACACAATGTTTGAGTACATATTATCTAATATGGGTTTGTGATTCATATTCGCACAAAACCCGTTAGCACATTCCTTAAATTCTAACGGAAAGTTAATTTCTCTTAACTTAGTGTGACATAATTCTTTATATTTATCTATTTCACTAGCGTCCCGCTCACCCCATACTGTACAGTTCCTGATCGGATTAGGTGTAACAATAGTAGGTGTTATCATGGTAAAATTACACTGTAATTGTATTGGCATGTGATCCGACCAATACGTATCATACAACACAGTTGCACTAACGAGTAGACGCCTCGCGGCCTCGGTCACTACACAGTGGTCGAGCCAGCGGCGGCACCCGTGCGCGTCACTCACGAAAGTGTACGTACCTGGCGGCATTAGGTCCAGATCCGCACAGGTCCAGCACTGCTCCGCACAGAAGCTTAACAGTTCACCACCGAATAGCTCGCCGGGATGAGCGTTAAAATCGCCGAGAATTATCACTGACTGCACATTATGACTTTCTATTATCGCACTGATTTCACTAAGACAGTCCGTAAACTCAATGACGTTATCACTTGAGTCTGTAGGCATGTATACCGAGAATATAAGTACGGACTGATCCTGCGACACTATCTTGACAGCTACAAGACGTACGTTGTTGCAACTTATAACTGTGACAGATGGAAATAGGTTCTTCCTCCACAACAATGCCACTCCTCCATAAGGTCTTCCACGCAGTATTCCCGCCGAGGTGTCGACTGCTGACTTGCCAGTAAAAGCAAAATCATCGCTGATTTGTCCTAGGAAGGCGACATCATGCGGCAAAAGCCATGTTTCTTGCAACGCGATTACGTCGGCCGCTACACACAGGCGTCTAACACAGTCAACAGATCTTTTAATGCATTTACAATTAAAACTTATTAATGTTGTATTATTCATTTAGATTTTGCTACTGTTCATTCTCAGAGCATTTTCTCTGTCTGTTTTCCTTTTAGAAAAGTCTATAAATGTACGGTATGATATACCTTCGGGCCAAAAATCATCCCTCATGAACACGTCATATTTATATTTTGGAACCGAGATCTTATACGAATCATAACTTTTGGGTACCTTCATTATCATTTTCTCAATATCCACCTGTGTTTTGGCCTTTTCTTCAATATATTCTGCGATGTCACTCTGAGTCACCTGTTTATCCACATTATAGATGTATAGGAGTAATCTCTCATTCACAGCTTTAAATTTGTCTTTTGGTTCTATTACAGCTTTTCCAATATTTCCGATAAAGCGATTTCTCACTTTTCTTCTCTGTTTCTGTACCAGGGTCCACTCCCCTTCACTAGCAATTTGAGCAAATGTTTTGAGTTTTGGCTCCGGAGTCGATTGCACGACCGCGGCGTCCGTGTGTCCCGGGTACCTTGCAATGTTGTTATTGTAACTTTTCGGCGACGCTGCCGCCTGTCCCAGCTCGGTGTTGTCGTCGATGCATAGATGTGAGCCTAAACCGATTTGACACTCATTTCGATTGTGCGCATTCATTGAACTTGTGTTAGGATTAGTTTGATCAGCTGATATTGACGAGTGGTGGGTAGGCGGTGATATTGTTTCACTTTGAGCCGTTGACCTTTGACCCGATGTACTTTTGTTAACCACAGGAACATGTTGCAATCCCATCGGCCCGCTATCGTAATCACAACTGTCCATCATATGTTTTCGTACTCTTCGCTTTGTGTTTACATTCGAATAACAAGGACTTTTTGCACTCGTACATTTTTTCAAGTCTGCGATATCACGCTTGATAGGTTCAAGTTGACTAGCAGACACGTATTGCGATTTTAAGTCTTCAATCTCACTTCTCATCCTTGTTAAATCCTTAAGTAGTTTGGTCACGTCTACGTGATCAAATAATACTGGAGGTAGTTTTTGCAAATCTTTTGCAACAAAAACTGGTGTGTCATCAGGATGAGTTACTTTTAACAAGGTAATGATATCCTCGATCTCACGTAGCTTCTTTCCATCTTTCTTCCTAGTAATCTTGCGTTTTGAAGTTGTTGGTATTGCTTCAAACAGCAGGTTTTTTGCTTCCACAATATCACTGTCCGAGAAGGCACTAATACAAATGCGACTCAGGCTTTCCTCGTCCATTATGTCCAGTTTATTACACACGAAAGCTAACACCTCGTTAATAACTACATTACATCTCGCACATTTTACTACGTTGGAGGAATTCATCCTGCACTAAATTCTACACGCATGCCACGTCCGATCGGTAACGCGCGCGACACGGAACTCGAAACTAAACATTAAAGTTCAAAGTCGATTGGGAAAATTTGATAGTTTCGGGTTGTCGTCTGTACATTTTCATAAGACTGTAAGTACTTGTAAAGGATGAATTGATTGTGTCTTCGAAGAGTCATAGGAAAGGCACATTGAAATCAAGTCAAAGATATTTTTTGTCTTGTCGTTTTTAACGCAAGAAATTCGCAAGCAGCGTGTTTTAAAACTCTAAAATTTTGTATTCATGTAGGACAACGACTCGGTTTTTAAAAGGCTATAATTAAAGCTATGTCATCCTTATCAAAGTTATCGTCGCACGAACATGCAACCTTCACGTTTATAACCTTTGATTAGGACGCGGGTTAATTAATGTTTAACCTGCGATGTCTTTCAGTCAGTTCAATGCCCTACATATCCTATCCTGATCCCAAGGTGATATAATATGGGAAACTTGCTTTTTCCCGCGGCTTCGCGTTCGCGTGGCAATCGAAAGATAACATACTATTTTTTTTATTTTTTATTATTATAAATGGGATTGCTCTTGACTTCGATGTTGCCCTAAGGGCAGAGATGATGTCGACGATGGAACGAGCTTACCCAGTAGAAGCCTGTTTACTCGCGACTTAAACAGATTAGGGTTATATGAACTCGGAAAAACCGACGCAGGCAGGGAATTCCACTCCTTGGCTGTGCGCATAATAAAGGACCCAGCAAAGCGCTTTGTTCGAATGTGCGGAATGTCGACTAGGTATCGGTGATACCCTGCAGTACGTCTAGTCTCCCGATGGAAGAAGGGAGATGGTGGGATCAGCTCGTGGAGCTCTTGCGCACACTACGTCCTTTCCCAGGATATAATTTTGTTACCTTGCTAAATGTCATTACGATCCGATCAGATCATCATCAGCAGCCTATAATGTTTCCACTGCAGGGACTCAGGCCTCCTCTCTAGGAGAGGGATGGGATGGGGAGAGATGGATTCACCGCGAGGGCCCAGTGCGGATTGATAGATGTCACATGTCTCGAATTCTGATCAGATGTTTAGTCGATATTTAAGGCAACAAACAAACCAACAGAATTACTTTCACATTTATAATAAGAATTAAGTATGGATGTAGCTAATTTAGAAGACGCTTTGGCCAAAAATTACAATTTTATAGGCAAAAAACTCAAGAACCTTATTACAAATCTGGACCCCAAATTAAAAATCAACTCAAAATTCATTCAGAAAAGCAAACATGAAATAAAATCGAAGTATATCCAAGAGCTACTTACTCAAGAGCCTTACAGAAGGACCTTTGATCAATACCCCTTAATTTATGAAGTCCCCGTACACATTAATTTGGTCCGGACCAAGTTGCTCGGTCCGATAAACGAGCTTGAATCAGAATTTCTCTCACGGACCTTTCTGGGCGGAGTTACGCTTGCTAAGGCCTGATTAAGAACGCTTGTATGATTTGAGAACTTGTGAAATTAATCTTAGATGAAGTTGGGATTAAAAATATCCGTATCTTTATGCGTGTGTGTTCCTGTTTTAAACACCGACCAAAAAAGACAGGTGCAATACTCGTATAAGTTCGTTTTGCTGTTCTAGTGGTCTGGCAGGTCCTGGGTTCGATTTCGATTTCCGGATGAGGCACTGCGTGTTATTATGTTTTTCTATCGGGAATTCCTGAGTAGCAGTCAAAGAGTAAAGGATTTGTGGACGGTTGATGGCAATGGGCACGCCCTTAATTAAATATTAAACTTAAACAATTAATTACTTCATTTGATCATAATAATAAAAATAAATTCCAACCTATTATTAAACAGACACACTTTGGAAACAATGCGTTGTTATTTGTTGTGCTTCCACAAATTACATAATTTCATTACTGCAAGGGAAAACTTGGCAAAAATAACCCAAAGAAAATTCTGTTAATGTTGGTATCACAGGGGAAAGCAAGACTGTCCGTATGTTCATCTTAGACGGGTAATATCTATACGTACCCACACAAACCACATAATATAACATTCACGCCTGTTTTTCCGAAGGGAGAGGCGTATTCAAACCAACAATATATTTCTTTATAGCCTATATTTTGTTCCACTGCTGAGCAAAGGCCTCCCCTTTCTCCTTCCAAGCCTTTCTACCACGTGCGATCTCTCCCTTTAATTAGGCTACTTTTATTTTGTTATAAATATTAGGTACGGTACCGTGCAACAGTATAAAAACCCTTGAAATTGTTAACAAAATCCGATTCACATAGGAAAGTAATATTTTTATAATAATTTCACACGGCGGAGATCACGGGCACAACAGCTAGTATTGGTTTGTCATACGACCACAACCCCAGGAAACAGCTACTTTACCGTAACTCAGTAAACTTAATAAAGTAATATAACGCACTTACTAAATCGAATTAGTTGCCTCGCTTCCTAACTCGAACGAAATTAAAAAGGATAACTTGGAAGAAGAAATTACATTTTTATACGGACTACGTAATACGAACGACCATAAATCTTAATCTACTTTAATTAAAACCTTACGTTTATTAAAGTTAATTATGTTTTTAGTTAAAACGTCTGGCGGATCTTTCGTGTTGGAAAAGTTTGCAACGGTAGAAACATGACGTCCCGATTTGATGAACAGGCATGTGACTTCTTATCCTACAACTGTAGTTGTTGCCAGTTCGTACAAACCAAAACAAATGAACTATGTTTCGTTTCTCATTAGAAAAAATATTATTGAAGATCACGATAGATAACGATTCAAGACATGAATATGCTTATTTTTGGATTTCAAAGTGAAGAACTTTAATAAATGTAGGTGGATGCCCGCTATTGTTATCTTAACTGGCAGCAACTTTGGACAACACAAGTCAACACAGTCTATTTAGGGTATATTTTAGTTTTCATGTATTTAAACAAAACTATTGTATCTACTGATTTTGGTGATTAACTAGACTTCATCCAAAGCTTTCCTTGAGGCGTGATCCGGATCAAGAGCAAGGCAATAAAACAAAATTTAAAAAATACGAAATTGTTTTCGTTATTCACATCAACCAACAGTTACACAAACGTTCTTGGTTGCATTCAATGATATGACCAATGACCATAGCATGTTTAGATGTATGTACATAAGAGCCTTACGAGCTTTGAGACTTGCTACACCCTTCAAGAAATACAAATGTGAATTTTATCTGAAGTACGTGTGACACAAATAGATTGAAAGAGCCCTATTTTCAACCAACTTCCAAAGGAGGTTCTCAAGTCGTCTGTATGTTCTTTTTTTATTTTTGTTTTGTATTATGTAAATAACTGCACCTTTTTTTCTTGTCTTTGTCTCAATTAAATACATGTTGTTCAATAAAAACAATCCAAATGCAATTCTTTATTTAATGCATTTTCATACAGTCAGCCAGAGAGTAAGTACATAATTACATTTTTATTGTGATTGTGAGAAAATGAGGAGATAATCTGAATTGGAAATCAGAAACTTCATTAAACCATGATACTTCAAAGAGTACAATAGGTAACAAAAAAACAAAATTAAAAATTTTGAAAAAACCCACGACTGTTAAAAATTTATTGAAAAAAGGATAAAATAACATAAAACACCCACCTTAAAAAAACCCAAGAATGTCCGTCGGGGGCTGCCATTAAATGAACTAGTTTTGCAATGTTCAGCACCCGACGGACATTCTTGGGTTTTTTTAAGGTGGGTGTTTTATGTTATTTTATCCATTTTTCAATAAATTTTTAACAGTCGTGGGTTTTTTCAAAATTTTTAATTTTGCTTTTTATTTTAAACTTTTTACTTTTAAAAAAAAAAATATCTAAAAACATGCACCAATCAAACCTAAACCCATAACTGAAAACTGAATCAAAATCGGACTTGTAGTTTTGGAGAAAAATGGCAACTTTGATTTGCACAAAAAATGTTTGCTGCAGCGCCTCCTGGTGAGTTGTCAGCGTAACACCTATCTAAGAACATGCATCAATCAAACCCGAACCCATAACTGAAGACTGCATCAAAATCGGACTAGTAGTTTTGGAGAAAAATGGCAACTTTGATTTGCACAAACACACAACCAAACAAACAACCTCTCACCCCAAACGCATATACCGTCTCCGTTCCGTCGTGGGTAAAAAGTAATTAAAATACAAATATTATCAGCAGATGAATTTAAAGTTTTATAAATATCTTGTTCATATACAATACCTCCCGGGAAAAGACAAAATCGTTCTTATTATTTGATACAATATTATTAAAAGAACTATTTTTTTTTTTTATATCTGAAAGGATTATACCATTGTCATTACCAGACGAAATGTGAAACATAAAATTAATATTCATGAATGTAAAAATATAAATTAATTCTAAAATACATGTTTTCTGCTATGGGTTTGGCTGGCATATCCGTGTGGATTAAAACCTCCTTTAGTTAACCAATAATTTAAAAAAAAAAGTTTTTTATTTCTGTTCCCAATGTACACACGGCTACACATCAAGCTATACAAAACCAGTATAATACGATCGTTCATTGTGCGAAAAGATCTAGTAAAGTGAGGCCAAGATTAACTGGTTTTGTATAGCTTGATGTGTAGCCGTGTGTACTACCATTTTCCTAAAATCTAACAAACTTTTTAAATGTGACAACACCATCTTCGGCAGTAGTAGGCTCTATCGTCAATAGGGTAGTCGACAGACTAAAAAAAATATGATTCTGTTTAGTCCGTCAGTCAGATTATTGAAAAATATTGGATACGTGTTATTTGTTTTATCAAATTAATAAAAATTTACGAAAATAAAGCTTGTCAAAGACCATGGAGAGGGGGCGTTTGACGTCATAGTTAGGTAAAATTGGACCAAGCTGTGACGTTTCACGACTTTTCGAAGCACTGTATCGTCTTCATTTTTTGTTTACGTGAAAAAAGAAAAAATACGTGTTCAATATTTTTTGGAAATCTATCTGACGGACTAATTAGTTTTTTTTTGTCGACTACCCTATTGTTTGTTTATTGTATCACCGTCCACACCCCTTTATGTTTCCTCATTTTATTAATATTTAATAAGGGTATATTTTTTACTTATTACCCAAAAAGGATTACATAATTTTTAGAATCTAATCTCGATACCTAATATTTAATACCCTCAGGGATAGAACAGGGTTTTTTAACAAAGTGTATATTAATGTAATTAAAATAAATAATATTAGGCTCAGAGATAAAGGCTTTGTTTAATAATTAACATTCACCTTTAGGTAGGTACTCCTTGCAAAAAAGGTTTCATGTTACTATGTATTTAAGGTTATTTTATTACAGGACCTATCATCCAGACCATCTCATTAAGAAAATATTTATTTAATAAAAATATGAAGATTTTTGGGCAATACCTAATCAGGTCAAGAGTAGGCTCATTCATATTTTCTATTTCTGTGTCACCCTATGTCCCTACATATTGGATGCGGGTTGTTCGAAAGATTTTTAACCACGGTATCTCCGGTGGTTAAAACACACACACATTTCGCCAAACTCGAAAAACAAAAAATGCAAAAAAGAATAAGAATCATTTATTTGTCAAACATGCGTTTACATAAACTGATTAATCAGACATGCAAGGTATTGAATAAATTTATATTGTGAGCGTCCATGTTTTGCCAATAACGGCGTACTTATTTTAAAGGTAGGTAGTCATTCTAAATTTCATTACAAAATACAAAAGAAATAAAATAATAATTGATGTCAAGATAAATTATAGTAGGTACATAAGTTTAAGTTTAGTCAAATAGAAATTAAATTATGTCCAGAATATTATGGAGTCAAATAGAATCATTCAATAGTCAATTATTAAAAAAAAAAATAGAATAGAATAGAATAGAATAGAATATGTATTTATTCGCTAATGGACAGCAGCAACACAAAAGAGCAGCACATACATAAACAAATAACAACAAACAGCTTAACAATTAATTATACAGC
Organism: Diarsia mendica; assembly: GCA_949316265.1. Lineage (NCBI taxonomy): Eukaryota > Metazoa > Arthropoda > Insecta > Lepidoptera > Noctuidae > Diarsia > Diarsia mendica. Next base: position 21,426,664 of record OX438897.1, read on the forward strand.
TCAACTGCGCTGAGCATGCCCATAACGAAAGGGTAACCAACTCAGCATATGCTGGGTGTAAAACACTCAGCGCTGGTTTTCAGTAGGCCCCCCGCAGTGACACACGGATGAGGGTAGTAGGTAGTAAATAAATAATTTTATTCTATTAAATGGGCATTTTTAAGTGTGTAATAAATAAATAATATAAAATAAATATTTTCTCACAGAGGTTAACATAGTTATATTAGTAGTAATAGAACACGAAGATACCTGATAAATAAATAAGTACTTATCCGAAAACGAAACACAGTTTATTCCATAATGGCATGACGATGACGCACTTCGGGCCGGCCGATGCAGCATCGACCTAAGCATTTTTAAATAAATTGCAATACCACAATGACATGTCAGTGAGAGTGCGACTTTGCCTAGTTAATACTATTGTAATGAGCTAAGAAAACGAAACAAATGATTCCGAGAAAGTGTATAGTGCCGGTAGACTAATACCTAATGCTGATCATTGAGTTCAAAAACAAAATTAGTTTTTGAAATTCGGAATTACGATGGAAGTCGTAGCAAAAGGATGATTGTACAAATGTGTGGGTGTGAATTTATGTGTGATTCACACACATCGATTCTGGCGATCGCAGATAACGGATTTACCACCGCCGCGCATCTACCTACAATATTTGCCGGTAAGTTTCTATGAAATAATTTCGAAATAAAAGTTAAAAAATTCACATAATATACTTAATTTAAAATTTGGTGATTTTGTGTTACGGTAATAAATAATTCAAAATAAAAATTTAAAATATTGTAAAATAGTAAATAATAGCTAGATAATAATTAGATTGTTAAATTAGATAAACGATTTGTCAATATTTACATTATTAAATTCAATTTGTGAACGAATTATAAATGTCTTAAGCCTTAACTTAAATGTATTTATGTTGTTTAGGTCCCTAATTGGTGGAGAAATATTATTCCAACATTTGGAGGCTGCATATCGGAAGCTTCCTCGAAAGGCTGCAGTTCTGTGATGTGGTGCAGCCAGCTGCTGAGCACAACGCCTGGCTTTTTGCTGCCGGTGGTTATTTATCCACGTAAGCTTTGAGTACAGGTATGACGGACATTTATATTTGATGACTCCAAAAAGAAGACATGCTAAGTGCAGCTTACGACGGGATTTCATTTTTAAAATGTTGTGCTTGTTTAAAAATGGTGTCAAGTGGCTCCTTGGTGGTACGTCAAAGCAAAAACGCGCGCAGGCATTTTGAACCCGCTGTATAAGTCTTTCGGTGCGTGCTAGTAGTCGTGGACCTACGACGGTATCAGCATAATTTAGTTTCGATAAAACTAGGCTTTCAACGAGCTGTACACGCAGGTCTTCGTTAACATATGGGCGCATTTTATATAGGACTTTTAGGCGGTAAAAACAATTTCGCACGCAGCTTGCGATGTGAGCCTCAAAGTTAAGGCCTTGGTCCATAATTAGACCCAGATTCCTCGCTTCATACACACGATCAATGCGTTGACCCATCACAATCACGTTTGCAAGGTTACTGTTTATTTTACCCAGTTGCCCTTTAGATCCGAAAAGCATAAATTTAGTTTTGGCCGGGTTAAGTAGAAGAGAGTTTTGTCTTGACCAGTCCACAATCCTTGCCAGATCTTCGTTAACTAGTCTTACTGCGCTCTCATAATCTTCAGGTTTAAAAGCCAGGTATAATTGAATATCGTCTGCATAAATATGAAATTTACAGTTTTCTATAATATCAATAATGTCGGCACTATAGAGAATAAACAAAGGCGGACCCAGTATCGATCCCTGTGGAACCCCCTTTACCACTGGGCTCATATTAGAAAGAACGCTAGACCCATTCGCATCCCGAATTTCCACAAGCTGTTGACGATTACTCAGATAGCTTCCGAACCATTTAACGGTAGCGGCGTCAAATCCATAATAGGTCATCTTCGAGAGCAAGAGACTCAAATTAATAGCATCAAATGCTCTAGAAAAGTCCAGCAGAACTAATAGAGTACAACACCCTTCATCTTGAGCTGATAATATGTTGTCAGTAACATCTAAAAGAGCCGTTGCAGTACTACGCCCCCGCCTAAAACCGGATTGAGCCTCAGGGAGGATGTTATTTTGCTCAATATAAGCCGTTAGTTGGGCATTAACTACTTTTTCCAGTACTTTTGATAAAAAGGGTAAAATACTAATAGGCCTTAAATCTTTTACAGTAGTTGGGTTCGCGATTTTAGGAATCGGACGTACAACGGCTATTTTCCATAGATCAGGAAAGGTCGAGGTTGAAATGGAATGATTAATAATGGTAGTAAGGATATCCAAAGTCTGTGGAAGAGTCAGAAGAAACATGTCCAGTGTAATGTGGTCGAGACCCTCTGCATTTGATTTGAGTTTAGATAAAATCTTCATTATGTCTGACTGACCTACAGTTTCAATAGCGAATACGCCATCATTAAATCTGTGAGACTCATAGTAAGTCAGACATGTAGCTGGTGCCATTATATCACCTGGGACATTCAAGAAGTGAGAATTAATTTTATCTGGGTCATTGAAAATATGAGAGGGTAAATCAGTTTCATTTTTAAAAGGTAGCAAGGTGGTCTTTAGATTCCTCCACAAAATTTTGGGTTGTTTCATTTTACTATTAATAAAATATTTTTTTTATAAAATCACATTGTTATTCTTGACTATGTGTCTGAAGTCGGAGTAGACAAGTCCTTTTCATTTAGAAAATCTACAACATTGTAATACACTTTACTAACTATAAAACTTCTCAGCTTATTTTTAAAAAGTGACAAGGGCAGTTCTCTCCTACTTTTGGGTAATTTATTAAAAATGCTAGGAGCCATACAGAAAACACTTTTGCTCATGAGGGCTAAAAGAAACCCTATGTAGGAGATTGCGAGACAAACCCGAATCTTTTCACAAGGATTAGCGAATAACAGCATTATGGGACAGTGGGACACAAACAGCCAGTATTTTTTTTACTTTTTATTTAAAATTGACAGTTTTCAATTCGAAAGTTAAACAAAACTTGTACTATGCTCAATAAGAGACTGGTGGCGTTGCAATCTTGCGTACTATCCCGCGGTCAATGTAAAAGTATTCGTGGATCATCTTCATCATAGGCCACGAAAATAAACTAAATGACATGATTAAACTGCAGCATAATGATGACATAGTTGACAACCAACATGAGCATGACTGGCAGCATATACATCCCAGCAGGAACCTTCCTCCAAAGCTTGATCTCCAGTGGATTCTTCTTCAGCAGACGAATAAAGTCCTTGATCAGTTTTGCTTCAGCCCGGCTTGAATCTGGAGGTAATGCGCAATGGTTTTTGGAGACTGCAGTCGACAGGTAAGCCGTAGCTTAACTGAGACTATTTGAGGTTGCTGCACGGAGAAGTTCGAGTGATGTGACGTGTTGCAAGAGCGCAGTCCCGTGATCATTTCGGAGGGCTCTTCAGCAAGACCGGTTCGTACCATTGTGTTGAACGAATAACGCCCGAATACTCGAACGTCACTCAATTATAAGTAGCCCTCAAAACTCGTGCATCTCTGTCACTCTGCGTTAAAGTAACTAAGACAGCACGAGATTTAAGTGCAACTTAAAATTGAGTGACGTTCGAGTATTCGGGCGTTAGTCACCTATATGTAGTATGTGTATGCGTTACCTTGGTTTGGACATGTGATGCAGAGAAGTGAGAAAAATGTAGTGAGGTAAAGGTTAAGTATGAATGTAGACATATAGAATGGAATAATGACAACATTATTGTGCCCGCGATATAAAGAGGAAAACACCCCTTCCCCACCGAGCAACTACCTCAAACAGTATCTCAGTTAATGCATTTTGGAATTGTTAAAAACACTTACTCATTATCATTGTATTGTAAAGTCCGGCTAACACCCGATGTAACTTTACCCCTTGATTCCTCTCCATTTGTCCAGCTAGTAAAGGCATTATCATCACAGATATGTAGGTACAGAGAACGAGCACAATTCTCAGAGCATCATCGCCATACCCGCCCAACTGGAATTTAATCAATACAAGGAATAAGGGCCAGCCTTCTGCAAACGGTCAGTTTGCATTCAGCTCCCTATATTAATTCATATTCCACCGGAATTTTTCTCTGCAACTTTTCTATTTTTTTATCGTTTTATTACCATTCCTTTATTTTACTGCAAATTACATTATCTGTACGTAGCACAAAAAAAACAACAATGGATGATGAAATAATGTAACGAACCATACGTGAAATCAGCTGTTCCATTCCAACCTTGCCGCAGAGTTCATCGAACTCATCACGCTTAGGTACCGTTTGCAACCTACGTGCGTTTTGCGTTACATTGCATAACAGGAAATAAAACAAAACGAATTTATTCAATTCCCTCAACATTCCTGAAATAATTTCTCATATCGATTATTTTAGTATGATATTCTGAATTCACCCCCTAGTCTGCGGAGGGGTGTCTTTTACACCCTGAATTACTACAAAGCTTTCTCGATAACAAACCAGTTACATTTATATACTTACATTTAAAATATACGTGTAAAATATTTCGTACGATACCAAAATGTATTGTGTTACTGATATAATCAGCGAAAAGAAATACTGAAAGAAAAAGTAGTATTAATGTAATTCTAACATATTAAAACCAACCAAAGTAGTATTAATGTAATTCTAACATATTAAACTATTAATAAATTTTTGGTATTATTAATTAAGTAAGAGCAGTCAGTGCAGTGGTGGCCCAGACCTGCGAACAGTTAGTCGTAGGTCCTTTGTGTAATTTATTGTATCAGCATTGCTCTCAAAACGGTCAAGAAAAACATCGTGAGGAAACCGGCATATCCAAGAACCAAAAATTCGGAGACATTTGTGCTATCTACCAACCCGCACTGGGCCCGTGTGGTGTATAATAGCCCATTTCCTCTCATAAAGAGGAGTTCTGTGTCCCAGCTGTTGGAACATTATAGGCTGATTATACCTATGCTACTGATTATGCCTATGCTATAAGTAATCTACAAAATAACAATACCTGGCGTCCAAAGCTAATCGTCACTTTTTCACAGCAGTTCATCAAATCTCGATACAGTTCTACCCATTCTTGTATCTGCTCCCTTGTGATATCAAATTGCTCATCCGAACTAATATCACATCTCTTCTGAGCGGACGATATCATCGAAGTCAAACTATTAGTCAAATTAACTACTATCATTATAACAACATATACCATTAGGTGTTGAAATACTACAGTAATTCTTATAACTGCTTGAAATACCACTAAAGGAATCAATATAGTCTCCGGATTTGACGGTTTGCATGATATAAATGCTAACCAAGATCTGTAGGTAGAAAAAACGAAAGAAGCCGAAACAAAAGAAATACCGGAGAAGAATATTTTCTTTAGAGTATTGGTTAATTTCTTATCATCTTTGAGATGTGCAGAGACGCGACTTATACTTCTTAAATATGACATGAAGGCACAGCTGTAACAAATGCCGGTCACGATACATGAAATACAGTCGAAATACGAAGAAATTCCAAAACAAAGAAATATAAATGTTAATTGATTGTAATCATCTCTTCCGAACACCAAATATACTTTATATATTACAAATATAGTGTGCAATAAAATGTGCAAGAGTATTTGGATGATAATAAAATATTTCTTGATCTTCTTCTGGCTACAATAGTTCCTGTATATACCGAAGAAATTTTCCATAAACAGTAAAATGTTCAACCACTTGAATGAAGACATTTTCGTTTGTAATAGGGACATAGATTTCCACTGAAAAGTTCGATCGAAATTAAAGATAATATTAATATACTAGTAGTGGAAGCAATTTCATAATCGAATAGTAAATACTTTTAAATAAATGATGGGCAAATGTGTTTGACGGCCTATCCTTTACCTACCCTTGTAAAGGATAGGCCACATTAGCTTTCAAATCGAACACTAGCGGACGTCCCGCGGTTTCACCCGCGTAGATCCCGTGCCCGTGGGAATACAGGGATAAAAAGTAGCCTATGACACTCAGCAATAATGTGGCTTTCTTTTGGTAAAAGAATTTTTAAAATCGGTTCAGGAGATCCCGAGATTACCCCTTACAATTTAACAAACACAAACTTTACTTCTTTATAATATTAGTATAGAAGTATAGATGATGTTATACAGAAGACCGAAGAGTATAACCTGCCTCTCTGTTTAGCGTTTGTGGACTACGAGAAAGCCTTCGATTCGATCGAGACTTGGGCTGTGCTGCAGTCTCTCCAACGGTGCCAAATCGACTACCGGTACATCGAGGTGTTGAAGTGTTTGTACAAAAACGCCACCATGTCAGTCCGACTTCAGGACCAGACCTCGGAACCTATCCTTCTGCAGCGCGGTGTGAGACAGGGAGACGTCATATCTCCGAAACTGTTCACCGCTGCATTGGAGGATATCTTCAAGGTTCTGGATTGGAGAGGACTTGGCATCAACGTCAACGGCGAGTACATCACTCACCTTCGGTTTGCCGACGATATAGTGGTCATGGCTGAGACCATGGAAGACCTCAGTGCAATGCTCGATGACCTCAGTAGAGCTTCCGAAAGAGTGGGTCTTAAAATGAACATGGACAAAACCAAGGTTATGTTGAATGTTCATGTAACACCCACTCCTATCAAGATCGGAGACTCTACGCTCGAAGTTGTGGACGATTATGTCTACCTGGGACAAACGGTCCAGTTGGGTAGATCTAACTTCGAGAAAGAGGTCAATCGTCGAATCCGACTCGGCTGGGCAGCGTTCGGGAAGTTGCGCGGTATCTTCTCGTCCAACTTACCCCAGTGTCTCAAGACGAAAGTCTATGACCAATGTGTGTTGCCAGTGATTACATACGGGACCGAAACGTGGTCGCTCACAATGGCCCTCATCAGAAAGCTCAAAGTCACCCAAAGGGCAATGGAGAGGGCTATGCTCGGAGTTTCCTTGCGTGATCGAATCAGAAATGAGGACATCCGCTTGAGAACCAAGGTTACCGACGTAGCCCGAAGAATCGCCAGACTTAAGTGGCAATGGGCAGGGCACATTGCTCGCAGAACGGATGGCCGATGGGGCCGAAAAGTTCTGGAATGGCGACCGCGAACCGGAAGACGTTGCGCTGGAAGGCCTCCCACTAGGTGGACCGATGACCTGGTCAAGGTTGCAGAAAACCGCTGGATGAGAGACGCACGGGACCGGTCAATGTGGCGACGCCTGGGGGAGGCCTATGTTCAGCAGTGGACGTCTTTTGGCTGAAATGATGATAGATGATGTAGGTACCTTTACCTACACCATGTTTGATAAAGCTAATGTTGCATTTAACTAATAATATAAAAAAATGTGTTGTAGTGCAACTCCGCAAATAGAATCAGGCTTGTATCCAGGCTACAGCAACGCCTTCCAACCAGCAAAAATATGGATACATTAATGTGAGAATGAAAGATACTTGGTACTTTCTTGTTTTTTCTTTTTTTGGTTAATGGGATATCATCAAATGACTACAACCGGCAACTTGGTACCTTTATCGAAAAAATAAGCTGTGATACAATAATTCGAGACTTATCTATACTATTACCTCGTATTATATTATCTGTGCTATTACTAACTAACTGATGATGATGATGATGCCATCTAGCTGATTTCGGCCACAGAGATTGCATTCGCTGACTTTCTATAGATTGTCAAGAGCTTTGTTGTGCTGCTCTTTCGTGTGCTGTGTGGCTAGCATAATTATCCAATTATGGCCGAAAAACTACGAGCACAAAGTGGACATGTAACTAATTAACTACTACTTATCTAATTCATTCGATTTCAATAGCTAGACAATTAATATTTGGAGTTTCACCAATACTTGGTCGAAAGGCACATGGCCCAATATAATCGGATTTGTCAGGCGCGCTCAGTAACGTAATTATAGTAATGGCTGTTACTTCAAGGTGCGTTAGCGATTATTGCGTGGTTATATTTACAACTAGCTTACACCTGGGGCTTCGCCCGCGTATACTCACTTTTTAACTGCCTCCGTGGTCGAGTGGTTTAGGCATTTGCCTTTTGACCCCGTGGTCGAGGACTCGATTCCCACGGGAAGCATAACTACTTTGTAAAAGTTGTTTCCAATTTGACTAGGATATTGCAGGCTTGAATCAACTGATTGTCTGATAAAAAATGATTCCGTGCTTCGGAAGGCACGTATAAGCCGGTGGTTCCGGTCGCCAAATGGCAGTCTTCAAGCCATGTCAAAGGAACTTACGTATAAACCGGTGGTTCCGGCCGCCAAATGGCAGTCGTCAAGCGATGTCAAAGGAACTTACGTATAAGCCGGTGGTTCCGGCCGCCAAATGGCAGTCGTCAAGCCATGTCAAAGGAACTTACGTATAAGCCGGTGGTTCCGGTCGCCAAATGGCAGTCTTCAAGCCATGTCAAAGGAACTTACGTATAAGCCGGTGGTTCCGGCCGCCAAATGGCAGTCGTCAAGCCATGTCAAAGGAACTTGAGGCGGTTAAGAAACTCTAACACTAGGGTGTATGGGGTCGTTAGACTTTACTGCCCACACGATAAGAAGAATGAGAATCTAAGGTTTTAAGTGTTATTGGGTTTTTCCATCAGGATTTTCTCAGCAACAGTCACGAAATACACATTCCTGTCAGGTCTGGACTTGTGCCCGGTTGATGGCAAAAGACTCGGCTCCTATTCTTGGGACTAAAAAACATAACTAGGAAGGTGTACATTCAGCAGCACGAATATGTATACACTTTTAAAAGCAATTTTCGCTTACTGTACCTATTGATTACGTTTCATGTTACGTAACGAAATAAAAATTTTGGAATCCATATAATTACAAAGTAGGTGATATCTCAAAGTTAAAAGTTCAAACGAGAATTTCTCGTGAATAACTTCACGAGAACATCTCGTTTAAACTTTGCAAAGTGAATATATATTATTGTTCGTGACTGTACTGGATAGGTACACTTTTGCCTAACCCTTAGGGGATTACAAGGCGTGTTATTATGATAAATGATAGCATCCTTGTTTTTATGCCCCGCTACGCTGAACGCCACACGTGCCGAGATGCTATAGCCACTTACAAGTACTGCTACGGTTTCAAGCCATAACAGGATTTATATAAAGTCACCTAATTTTCATATAATAGGTAACGTATATCCACCTCAGAGATGAATGTGGCACAGTGGTCTCTGGTCACGTGTTTCCATGCAAACGAGACTCGAGGAGATTTTCTATATTTTCGCCAGGAATGTGCCCTAACAGGCTTTGCAGTAAGGAGGCCCCGGACTCTTCCTGAGCCTTTTTTCCTCCTTTCATATGCGAGATGTTACCATCAGAGTGGTTTTAGACGTAAAAATCCCACACTACACTCAAAGACCGTTTTGTCTCCAAAGACCAGCCCCTTTTTAAGGTTTCATCGCGAGAACAAACACAAATGGTAATGGTTATGGTAACCCACAAAAATGATCTAATAATTATAAACGTCTCGATCCTCTAATTTACATATTGCTTGCTCACACTTCAAACAAAATTTCTCAGCAAAAATTCACGAAAAAAAACATACTATCTAATATTATAGACCTTTCTCCCCAAAAAAAACTTTATTTCAAACCGTATAAAAATTCTCTTGAAGATTTTCCACGATTTTTGTAAGCATAAATAACTCTTATAAATAAATATCAAGGGAAAAATTCAAGTTCAATGAAGCTTAAAAACATGGCTTTTGTTTCATAGCGCGATTTATTCCTGTTTTCCTCCTTTTGAAAGAGCCCCTAAAGTGTAAAGAACGATGAAGTAATACAAATTAAAACATTATGGAGGACGATATTGGTCGCCAATGTTGGTTGCCAGTATTTGTGGCCAATGTTGGCAGAATTTGGGTATATTTACATTGGCGTATTTACATTGGCAGTTTACTAGAACCTGACAACTGTAAACGGCCACAAGAGTAGAGGAAGACCAAAGAAACGATGGATGGACTGTGTGAAGGGTGCAGGTATGGCTGAATTGGCTGATGATGAGTAATAGAAAAGTTTCATACATTTAGAAGAAGATATCCTGCCCCGGTCTCTATGTGGAAACAAAACATGACTGTAAAAATATTAGATTTGTTGTTTGTAGAAATTCATCGTTTGATGTACCGATAAATTTTAACACCATTATTTTTTTCCTTAGAGAAGGTTTTACAGTGAGACCAAAAACCGCTGTCTCTTTTTCACCTACTCAAAAAACACAGTATGAAACTGTGTTTTCTATCTGCCCAATTCTAATATTTGCACAGCTAATCAATTCGCCACGTGACGGAAAATAGAGCGGTCCAATAAAACGTGACGAGTCGGCCAACACGGTTTTATGAATTCGATTACATTGGATAACTTAATCCGTGTTCCCGTAACTAGTGATTTGTTGCTGATTGCCGCAGCCTCCGCGTGATTGGCTGGACGAGAGCATTCATGCTCTCATGAACTGTGGGGTTTTGAGATCGATTGCTAGGTCAAATGTTATGAGTTATTTTTAGATTAATTGACTGCTTTGGTATGTATTTTTAGGAGATCGTCCAACTTAGTAATAAAACATTAATAAAATGTCTTTTTTTGCGCCACGTTTTCAAAACAGTTAGGAAAATCTTGGTACAGTTCAACCCATGTTTGAATCAGCTCGTATGTCATACCACATCTTCCGAACTAATTTCACATTTCCCTGTTCTCTCTTGAACGGCTTAAATCAACAAAGTCAAGAATTTGAGCAAATCGACCGTAATAACAACAAAAGCACGTGGTAGGTACTGGAATACAACAGTAATTCTTCTATGATGAGTTTCCAAAAAAAATACAAAAATACTTGTCGTTTTATTTTATATCTCGTTTGATACACGTCTCTCATCTCCATAACAACTCACTTGCGGCTCGGTTGTTAATTCCGCTTCAAATGCAATAACGTTTCCCCATTTATATCAAAAAGATCTAGATCAGGGGGTCTAAAACGGCCACTTTGGCAGATCATAATATGAATTGCGTTAAAAATCGTAAAATGGACCTTTCATAATAGTAACTGCTTCTGTGCACATTTAGGAAAATAGATCATAATAGGAAAATAATATGAATTACGTTAACATTCGTAAAATAGTCACAGACGCAGTTTTTATTCTGAAAGGTCCTTTTTACGCTTTTAAACGCAATTCACATTATGATCTGCAAAAGTGGCCATTTTAGACCCCCAGATCTTTTTCTTGCTGCAACAATTCCTGTTTGACTTTCTCCAGTTACAATAACTGGTCCAACCACTTTATTATTTACATTTTTGTTTATAATGCTGTGTCTCGGCGACGATATTTTTCTAGCCAGTAGTAATACGTAAGGGATTTAAAATAACTTGAAGATGGTAGTTGTTTGTAAAGTAATTAACTATCAATCATTTTGATAGCAGGAAATTATTAGTAATGTCTGTTTAATTACGAAAACTACAATATAACTATCCCTTCGATCAATAATATAACTGAAATAGACGTTTAGGTATTTACGAACTATTTGTTGCCCACGAGTCCACGACCTTCGACGGCGTGAAATTATTATAAAAACATTAGTTTCTTATTTAAATCGGAGTTTCTTAACAAATACATGCTTTTTAATTTTTTTGCAAACCAGTCTAAGAACTAAAAACTTTTTTTCAAAAAAAAAAACAACCGACTTCAAAAACACCAAAAAGTGAAAAATAAACTTCAGAAGAAAAATCAGCTTCTGAAGTCGGTGACATTTGTTTGTTTCATTTCGTTTTTTTGCCACCGACTTCAGAAGCAGATTTTTCTTCTGAAGTTTATTTTTCACTTTTTGGTGTTTTTGAAGTCGGTTGTTTTTTTTGCAAAAAAGTTTTTTATTTTTTCATTTTTAGTTTTAATATCCTATAGAAATTATTTATATATATCATTTAGCATTCGACTAAGAAACCAAAAAACACATAATTCGTGCCTATGAAATTTGTGGGTTGCCCTCAAGTTCTCTGGGATTCCATCGCCAGGTCCTGGTTTCCATATCATAGTACCACCCTTAAAATATCTCCTTATCATCAAGTATCATCAAAATTGGTTCATAAACGACGAAGTTATTCGCTAACACACATAAACGAAAAATGTTCATAAATTAAGAAAAATCTTCATAAAATGAAAAGTACTGGGCCAAACTATACTAAATTTTTATGGGACCAAATAGCAACTATTCCGCATCAGACTAAAAAAGAATCACGTAAATCGGATCATAAATCGCAGCGTAATCGGTGTACATACTTAGAAGAAAAAAAACATACCAATCGAATTGAGAACCTCCTCTTTTTTGGGAAGTCGGTTAAAAAGTAATCTTGGTTACTCTATAAAACATTAACTAAGTATCTGTCTGTAAAAGTCCTGTCAAAATTGGCCAAGCCGTTTCGGAGCTCGGAACAAAAAGACGGATAATTATAAAAAAGTTGTACTTATACCACATAATTATATTATTGTACTGTCATAGGCACGCAGTAAAAAGCTGTTGGATATCGCAAACAGAGAAGTTAATTTAATTTATTTGGATAGATTATAGCCGCCAGTGTAAAATATTAAAATGTGTTTGTTTTTATTTTTTGTTTTGTTTCAAAATTTAGAAAAAATAGGTTCCCTTAATAAAACAAAATTCACTCGTTTATTATAAATGGCAAATAATAATATTAATATGGCGAAATATGAGTGAACTATTAGGAAAAAACCTTTGCCTAACCCTTCGGGGCGACACTTTGGAGAGGCCTAATGTATGTCTTTCGGCTGAAATGATGATGATGATGAAGTACCCCTAAGGAATCCACAATCTCATGGTTAAATAATATGGTTAAATTGCAACATAACAATGACATAGTTAACAGTTAACGTGAGCATTATAGGCAAGATGTATATTCCAGCAGGAATGTTCGTCAATAACTTGATCTGTATTGGTTTCTTGCTTATCAGGCGTATTAAGTCCTTCACCATCTTCGCTTCAGCTTCACCTGAGTCTGAAACAAAATGTTCAGTGGTTTATTGCAGCAGATGAGTTATTGTCCTAAGATTATAAAAATAGTATGCTATAATGTAAAATGTATGAATATTTATATTTATTTAATGAAACGTGGCTCTACTACTACGGATTTCTCCTGTATCATTGATGGGTGTGTTTTTGAGGGTTCATCATCATCATCATCAGCCTATAATGTTCCCACTGCAGGGACTCAGGCCTCCTCTCTAGGAGAGGGATGGGCTATAATCCACCACGCGGGCCCAGTGCGGATTGGCAGATGTCACATGTCTTCGATTTTTTTGGTTCTAAGACATGCCGTTTTCCCCACGATGTTTTCCTTCACCGTTTTGAGAGCAGCGGTGATGAAATAAATTACTCAATACTCAATACTTTATTGCATAAAGTACTTTACTGCTTAATTACACAAAGTAATGCGCCTGCCTGGGTTCGAACCCACGACCTACTGTTCGTAAGTCGGGGCCGACACCACTGGGCCACCGCTGCTCTCCATGTCATGTTTTGAGGGTTGGAATTCATCAAATTACTCCTCCCGCTCTGTGCTGAGCATATTCGCGTGAAAGCAGTCAATGCGCGCTTCTGCGAACATACCCGAGGCGCAGCAGTATCGAGACAGCCCCATCAACGCACTGAATGCGTTATTATACTGGATACGGATGGCGTTGTAGGTTTTTGCAGTAAAGTGTGCCCATAAGCTGCACGAGTAAAGACCTATACAGTACGCTCTGAAGAGCTTATTTACCTCGTCTGAGCACCGGGCAAATCTGCGGGCAATCATATTTACTACTAGATAACGCTCTCCGCTCCCGTTTCATGTCTTCATGATCCTTGTGGTCATCATTCAAAACATACCCCAGGTACTTGATTGATGAACCCTTTGTAGCGGAACACCCCCTTTTTTTTTTTGGTGGGTGGAAAATCATCGAATGACCCCCCCCCCCCCTCCGCTTTTGGGCAGAGCGAAGGGGAGCGTCAGGCTTCTACTGAGTCTAACATGCGGAACGATCCCAGGACATTTCGCCCTGGCGGTCTCCAAGATCGTACCCTGACTCTTCTTCACATTATAAGTCAGTCATTTTTAAATTACATGTGATAATAAGTGGGAAATGATCAGACCACAGGGTGTCATACTTTGGGACGCCGTCGCGGGCTAGCTCGCCGTCCGGCCGTCGTCATGACGCCATGACGGCAACAGACCGTGTCGGCGGCGCGTACGTGTTCCACGCACGCCTCAAAGAGATGTCAGCAATATGGAAGGGGCCCGCAAGGGCCGACGCCTGTCGGGGCTGTGGATTATCGAAAGGTTAACACGGCTCCGACACAAGGGCGAAGAAGGAACATGGGTTTGGTTTTTAGTCAGTAGAAGTCTGACACTCCCCTTCGCTCTGCCCAAGAGCGGGGGGGGTTATTCGATGATTTTACACCCACCAAAAAAAAAAAAAAAAATTGGGTGTCATACTTGACAATCTACACTCGCAACAGCCTGCTTAGCCGAGTGAGTAAATAATTAATTATGTGATTAAGCGGTCATTCCATAGTCTTACCAATAATCATGGTATTGTAAAGACGTGCCAGCGCCCGACGGAACTTCACTCCTTGGTTACTTGCCATCTGTCCAGCAACCAATGGCAGTATTATCGTTGACACGTAACAGAATAGCACTATCCCAACCCTGGTGTACTCTTCGGTGTTCCCAATCTGGAATTCACAAAGCTATCCTCAAAAAAGTATGTCTGGCTGGATTCTACGCTATAGGCGTATAAAATACTGATATCTGTCAACAAAAATGAGAACATAAGAGGAAGTTTGAAAGTGGCTCCGGTGACTGAAACTTGTTGTGTCGAAATCGGTTGTCGTGGTATGGGCAATAATGGGCATGTGATACGGAGGAATGAGGAAAATGTGGTGAGGAAGGTTTTAAATGTAAATGTGGATGAGTATTAAGAGGAAATGCGAGTGCTGTCTCTCTCCGTCCAATCGTCTGTCTCTCTCCACTATCGCTGTCTCTCTCCGTCCTCCTGCCCTCAAATTCGTGCGATAAGGACAACTGCAGATCCGACTCAAAAGTTTAAGTAAAAAGTTATAATTCGAGGTTTGGCTCTCGCCTATTTCCTCTTCCAATATTGAACCAATTTAAAAGATATTTTAGACAATGAATAAGAAGGATATATACTACGCCGCTATGTTTTTCTTGTTTCGTTAATAGTTGTCAAATTTGTACACTAGGACTCTGTTAACAGCGATCTAAACAAGCAATTTTGAGCATTTTTTGAGGGTTCTAGTGCTTATAAAAATAATTTATCACCAAAAAGGAAAACATAGGGGCATAGAAATAGTTAATATTTATTATTCTGTAAAAAATCATTGCTCTATATATAGGGTCATTAACCGAAAAGAAAACAGGCGAGAGCGTTTGTATGGAGAAAAGACCACTCGCATTTCCTCTTAAGAGTAGAGAAAGACCAAAGAAACGATGGATGGACTGTGTGAAGAAAGTTATGACAAGAATGGAGGTGTGTCATGAGATGGCAGAGAAGTATGCAAGAAAAATACATGCGGTGCCGACCCCAAATAATAAGGGCAAGAGAATAATGGTTTGTGAAGATCCAGCTAAAGTGTGCTTTACCCCCCGTCCGCTAATAAATCTCCAGGAGATTTATAACAATGGCTTTTTAATTGTGTCTATAATAAGTCGTATGAGCTCTTAACTACAACCACATTACGACTTAGTCATTTTGATCGTGAAAATAAAATATCCTTTTATAATTTTCATGCCTTTGTCCCAAGTTACTTAGAGATGGGGCAATACATTTTTTCTGCATACTCCTATTTCAATCGTTGCGCTATCATTTACTCATTTTTCTTTGATATCTTTCCTCACACTAACCATCCATCGTTTCCATGGCATTCCTCTTCCTCTCTATGCATTTACATTTATATTCATCCCTCTATATTTATAGTTCGATCCAAACCGATCCGATTGAAAATTGTTTATTATTATTTGTTTATACTCACATTTAAAATATTCTGGTAAAAAATGTAGTACGCCATCAAAATGTAGTGTACTATAGACAATGATATTGAAAAGAAAAACTGAAACATGAGAATACAATTATGAAACGATTCAAAGTCAAAGTCAAAGTCAAAAATATTTATTTCAAGTAGGCCAGTAACAGGCACTTTTGAATAGTCGAATTAAACTAACTGCGGCACTCAGAGATATCCAACGATTGCTCAAGCCGCCACCCAGCAAAGGCCTGACATAGTTTTGTATGACAAAACTGCCAAAAACCCTTATCAAGCGACGGCCCAAGCAACCACTGAAGCTTTCCGAGTGCGGCAGTAAACTACTGAACTACTGAAGCTAAATAAACTAAGCTACAGTCCCAGTCACAAGGCATAATAACTCGTGAGTGTACTGTAGTTGCCAATTCCAAAGCGTTGGTCTCATGAGAAGAATGGCAAGAAACTTCATGGACACTCTTTTAAAATCGTTTGGGTTTACAATATGTTCAAGGTACAAACATAATCTTGGTATAATACACACATGAAGACTATGCAGATTAGTGTTTGAGATGGTCTTTTGAAGAAAGCACCACACAGATTTGAGTGGACCCGTCCAGTCAGTGCAAGCATTCATTTCATTTTAAACATAAAAGAAACTCAAGGTATTATATTATAATTTCAAAATACCTGGCATCCAAAGCAAAGCATCACTTGGTCGCAACAGTTCACTAAATCCCGATACAGTTCAACCCATTCTTGAATCTGCTCCCTTGTGATATCACATTGCTCATCTGAACTAATATCACATCTTCCTACTCTCTCCTGAGCAGCTGTTACTAACGAAGTCAAACATTTAAACAAATGGACCACTAACATAACAAAGATGAATAACATCAGATTCTCAAACACTATAGAAATTCTAGTTATTGTTTGTGTTACCAAAATCAGAGTCAATATTAACGGATTTAAGTAAGAGAATTTTATAAAAGTATCCACAGATCTAAAGAAAGCAAACGCAATACAATATAAAATAAAACCGATGCTAAACACGGATCCTCTATGTAAAGAGGTGTTTAATTTCTTGTCCTCTTTAAAACGTTCATAGACGCGACTGTAGCTTCCATAATATGACTGGAAGGCGGGACTGTAACAAACACCAGTCATGACGGATGTCACTGCTGATAAATAAGCAGATGCCGAAAAACAAGCAAACATTAAATTGATTTGATCGTAATCAACTTTCCCTAGCAACAGATAGAGTTCATAAACAATGAGTATAGTGTGCCAAATAGTCTGTGTAACTATTTGGGAGATAATAAAGCATTTTTTCGTCCTTTTCTGGCTACAATAACTCCTGTATATTCCGAAGAAATTTTCCATTAACAATAAATTCTTGAAACACAGCACTGAAGCCATTTTTGTTTCGTCTTGTATGGCTCGTTGACGACGACGCTCGAGTAATACTTTTAATGAATGAATGCAAACAGTTTTTTACATTTTCATTTTCTAGTGAGTAGTTTGTTATGTAAGTAAGTAATAATTGTAAGCTGTCGTTTTGATGACACGTTAAATAAACAGTTTTATGTTTTCCATGTAATTTTCTTTTTGCCATGTCAGTCCTGGCATTAGTGATATTACATGAAACATTCTTTGTTCCTGTTCGAGTTACCTAAACAACTGGCCCCATGACACGCCAAACAATAATTATGTTTAACCGATTGAGTTCGGTGTTTCCTACCCAACTTCTCTGAGAAGAAACATTCAAAACAAACACGGAGGTATAAAAGAGGCGTCTCTTTTAAAGCCCATAATCTTGGTCAAGTCTTTCTCACATACCTAATCTTGGTCCATGGACCCATGGAGATAAAGTTTATAGTCTACCATTACAATTATTATGAACAGAACGATTGAAACATTAAACCAATAACAAATAAGTAAACAAATAAGTAATTTAATAAATATAACTAACTAAATAATTAAAGAATAGATAGACTGCTATAATATTAATAGAATAAGTAAACAAATATAGATATATAGATTAATAGATATAAGATAAGTATAGAAATAATACCAACTTTAATATTAAAAGAAGCAAAGCGCTCTTCCTCTCTCTAATTATTTTATTTAAAAAAATTGCTGTGCCCGACAGGGTCCATAATTGTGTCTAAAATTATTTTATACCACCTGTAAACATTATGGATTGCAATAAACTATTTGAATTTGAAATAAGTCTTGTGACTTTACTGTTCTATGACTCCGGAATTCATACTTTAAATTATTATCACTATCACTAGGTACATATATAAAACAAAGTCCTCCGAGAAGTCTGTTCGCGATAAACTCAAAAACTACTGCACCGATTTTCGTCCTGTTTTCACCAATGGTTTTAGTATATAATTTGACCGACATCAACGCGGGCGAAGCCGCGGGCATCTGCTAGTTAAGTATAAAATATGAAGTAAACAGTATTAAAATCATAAACCTTCTTGTACAGAAGATATCATGTTTTACACGCGAATGAAATATCAGACTATTCCCTAAATTCGTTGTAGGTAGACGGATTCTGAGAAAAACGCCAAAAACAGATTTCCACTTTATATTCCATACATTTTGATGATTGTGTTTTACGTGTACTAAGATAACATACGGCTTAGATGCCTATTCCATTTCGCAGTAGAGGCTTAAGGCAACTTAAACGATTAATACCGTTTGCTTATGCTTCAGTACGTTCTAATTTACTAGATCGATATTATACAGTCGAACAAGCTAATAAGTATACAGGGAGCTAACTTATATTTACTTTTAAGATTATACAAATATATTTAGAAACGGATGTGTAACGATACAGCGCTTGCGGCATCAGTCGCTCATTGCGAAACACTTTATAAAACAATACTGCAATCAATATTTTCACTGTAATTATAAAGATTTCTGCCTGTATACTTATTAGTTTGTTCGACTATACATGTAGTGGTAATATGAGGACAATAATCTATCTAAACTACAATTTAACGTAAGTAATTCGTAAGATCTATGTACCGTGTGCTTGCATACATAAACTAACGCCTATGTGCGTAAGGTTAGGCAGAAACTACAGAATGCCACCTGCTATAATCATAACACATTCTTTTCGCCTTTTCAACGTTTTCGCACACACTATTAATTTGCAGCCATTATTCAAAAACCAATAATTATTTATTTATCGTGTTTCATTATTAATGAAGTGCCGACTACAAAAGGGTATGAACAAATTAAAACAATTGTTTCGCCACAATGAGCGCCACATTAATTCAGCTCTTTTGTTCAACACACACAAATATTCAGATGTAGTAACTACGCTGTCAATAGCTCCGTAATGATTTCCAATCAATCCACTAATTAACGATGTATTCACAACATGTCCACAATACATTTGACTAATTAAATAGTTTGCTTTTGAGGTCAGAATTTAATTACCTTACGGTAAGGCCTTCGGTATATACGTGGGCTGAGAGTATGTGTCCGTGACCGACAAGCACCTTTGGCACCTTCCATGGCCTGCGTTTATTGTTATTAGAAACAGTACTTCGTAGTAGCAAACTTTCGGAATAACGAACATTCTGAATACCGACTTCGTCATAGCGTACATTCTGTTCTGACTTACGTAATTCGGACTCACTAACTTTCTGTATACCGTAAATCGGTGTTTCGAACTTCGGAGTAACGTAATTCAGTCCACCTATAGGTACCTATACCAGTATTTTACATGGCGCCACTGCCTATCTGACCTCCACAACCCAGTCTGGGCTGGGCGTATAAAACAACAAGCCCATTTTCATGATTGGCTATGTAACCAATATGCTTGATTGACCATACTGTGGTGTTTGACCAGTTATAGTTAGCAAGGCCGTACCACATACGTTAATGATAGTCCTTTTTCTTTTTTTTATGGGTGGGTGGAAAATTATCAAATAAGGGGTCCCGCTCTTGGGCAGAGCAAAAGGGAGTGTCAGACTTCTACTGACTAAAAACCAGCCATGTTCCTTCTTAGCCCTTTATATCGAGGCCACGGTTTTTCTTGTGAAGAACAACCAGCAGCCCCGACGGGTAATATATAGGTAGCCCTAAGCTGAGGTATAAACTGGAATGAGTAAACCACTAGGTCCAGCCAATAAAAAGTATGTCCATGTGAATAGCAAAATAATTAAACTGTTTAATGATAACTAAAGATTACTAGAAGTATGAAAGCTATGCTATGCTCGTTCCATCGTCGACATCATCTCTGCCCTTAGGGCAAGATTGAAGTCAAGAGCAAGCCCATTTATAATGAAAAAAAAAAAAAGTATCTATTCCGAGACGTTTATACATTTTTTTTACTTTTTGAATAAGAAAAGTAATATCGTCAACACCAAAAATACTAACAAACTAAAAGAGCGTGCTTTGTCTTTATTTTCAACATAGAAAAGTGAGTAAACCCACAGTTAATTTAACCCCCAAAAATATTATTTTTAATTACTTACCTAGTAGGTACTATTAATTTTTCATATTATCGCTATCGTAGAAAGGTTACAATCAAATACTTTAAAGACATTGCTGGCCAATATTACAAAAAAATGTGTTAACATAATTAAAAGATAAATTAAAAAGAGGTTCTAATGGCATCCTTACGTTTTTTGAGAGGTTTTGGCAAGATTTCCTAATGCGAATAAAAAAGAGAGTAAATGTAGTAGATACTTTTTTGGATAAACTAGGAAACTTTTTATTCCTTAAATTAAATGTTTGTATTTATTATAAACGTGTAGACTTATAAGAGGGCTAAAATATCGTAATTTTTTGCCCAGGACGCTTCGTTTTTGAGATAATTCAATTTCAATTGTTTTTTTAACAAAAAACTTAAACCCCTTTTTTTTTGGTGTGTGGAAAATCATCAAATGACCCCCCCCCCCCCCCCCCGCTCTTGGGCAGAGCGAAGGGGAGTGTCAGACTTCTACTGAATAAAAACCGAACCCATGTTCCTTCTTTGCCCTTGTGCCGAGGCCACGTCATCTAGTACTAAAATCCGCGGCCCCGACGGGAAACTTAAACCCCTATAAACATAGTAGAGAGTGTTGTTGAGTCAGACATTATAATTATAACGTAGGCAGAGTCGGTTTAACAAATGTTATAAGTACGTTATAAACAACTAACGTGTTATATTTTGGTGTTATACGCTAAGAAAGTACATCAACAACCACTACGGCTGATTCATTTAGCCGAGCTTTCCAAACTTACTTTCCACACAAATAAAATGACCCACAGACGTTTTTGGATTTCCAATCGCTTCATTTCACAACAATTTCCAACATATTCGCCCACTTGCCTCGCGTCGGCAATACAATCACAACAAACTAACTCAGAGTTCAGAAGTGTATCGCGATTTATGAATATTGGTACGAAGCGACCGCAATGTACCGCTGTCCATTTTAAGTTCGTCCCGGGCAGTCAGCCGCGAAATCAAGGGTTTTAGATCCGACAAACTACATGTTCACTTCACAAAACGAATAACCAACCTTACTACGATCAAAATAGAGGTTAGCTTTTGATAGGCGAGTGGCAAAATGTGGTTGTAAAACAGATTTTTCTTATAAATTATGAAACAAACTAGAAGACTCTAAAATAATGCTTCGGGAAAAATCTTTATTTTATCTTTTGTGGTGCTTGTTCGAAGGATTTCCTTGGCTGATTTTAATACTAAACTTGAAGAATACAATAATGAAAGCTCTAAAGATTTTCTTTGATATCGATAGTAAAAATGTCTTTAACATGGGATGGTGACAATGCTTCGGCTTTTTATTTATATTGCGATATTATCCGTACCTACTTTTTTTTTGGAATTTGGTAAATCATCAAATATGACTCCTCCCACTCAGACACACTGCACAGAAGGGCATAGCGGTAGGGAGTGCCAGACTTCTACGTAAGACAGAAAACGTAATGTGTGCCTACAAAATTTGAGGGTTGCCTTCGATTTCTCAGGAATCCCATCATCAGATCCTGACTTGGTGACAATGGGACCATCTCGGGAGTCAAACATAAAGGGAATTTCGAAAATCGGTCCACAATTGACGGAGATATGCGCGGACATACAAAAAAAAATAGATAAGTACACACGAGTGAAAACCACCTACTTTTTGGAAGTCGGTTAAAAATACTTACTTAGCCGGGCACGGGAAGTGACACGCGAAGTAGATTCTCTTGTATCATCTAGGTATACCCCTATATCTGTGACTTTGTCGCATCTAACACAAGTTGTAAAAGTAAACACGGAAGGACAAGCAGCACCGTCAAATAAAACAAACTACGATCACGATGGTGAACACCTTCATGGATGAACTCACTTGTTTTTTGGGGAAGCCGATTTGGAGCATAGAGCATTCAGAATGACCAGTAATCAGATTACTACTCTCTAGGAGCATGCACCTAACTAAGTGGGTGGTTTTTGGACTTTAGTGTTTCTTCAGTGGTTCTGACGAAAATCAGATAACCAAAGATCTCGTAGTACCCAGTACTAACTGGGTTTTCGGGATCAAATAAGCAGTAAAATACTGGTATTCACCATAATTGGGATTAGGAAAAAGTGCTCGGTAAGTGGGTCGTCCTAGGGGCGAATTGTTTTGGGTAAAAACTACTACTTACAGCTTCCTCTTCAGTATTTACTACTCATTCTCTGCTTTTCCGAAAATAAATTTATAATGACGTATAGGTATCCTTTTCCGGAAATACATTATAATGACGAAAACAAATTCTACTTTAACTTTACTGAAAACTTAAACGCAGGCTACAAAAGTTTTTAACATTTTTTTCATAAGAATTATGATTGAATATGCCTAGTGAGTGAGTGTTTTGTGAGTTTTCCTTTGTTGCATTAGCGATTATCGTCGATTATATCGGACGTTTTGGAATTAATATTAATTGATAGTCTGTCCGGAACAGACTATTAATATAATTTCCAAAACGTCCGATTAAAAGCCAAACAACCCGAAACTCCAACTAAAACTCCACAAAAACGAAACCATAGACCCACGACAACAAAACTTACTAAACAAGCTATTCGAACAGCGTCACCTCGGCAACAAAAACAAGCTGTGGCACGTACCCGTCGCTGGGACAGCTTGCAGCTTGCAGCCGAACAGCACGGAACAGCTCTCTCGTTTCAGACGCTTCGGAACTGACAGGGGCGATGTGCTTCTATTTCGGAATGAGGCTGCGATGTCTTTGTTGGAGTTTGGACTATTTTAAGAAGGAACTGACGTGTGTATGTTACTAACTTAGAAGTAAGGGTCTGTCTGTCTGTCTGTGAGTGTGCTTATATTGAGAGCCACCTAACTTATATGATGCGTTTCATTAGTCTAGGTTCATCCAGTTTTAACCGACTTCAAAATAGGAGGTGGTTCTCAATTCGGTTGTATTTTTTTATCTTTTTGTATTTTTTTTTTTTTTATCTGGAAACTTTTGGAAGTCGGTGGAAAATATGTCAATGAGACAAACAAAGTCACAGACTTCTGAAAGTTTTTTAGACTTTTGGTTTTTTTTGCACAAGCTTTTTGTTTTCATTAATACTCAGCCAAGTGTGGAAAACAGAAACGACTTCTTAGTTTATCATAATACGGTCGCTTAAAGCACAACGATTTGTATTTTATTATGATAAGCTACCATGTTGATTAGGTGCTAGCTAGATGTAATGTGTAATGTTATCATAATTATTTACCACGGCTGACCACCGTCGGCAGACGGGTTGCTATAATCGCATTTTACTGATATCACTAAGGGATGTTACTGTTCACCCTACTTAAGCCCTTTACCATATTATGTTACTTAACCCAACCCGGGGAAATGGAAAACATCATTACCACCATCGTCATCACTAAGCCTGGTTGAAATCTCGCCACAGGATAAAGAAAATGTGAAGATATACTTAAGTCTGATGTTAATAAGCAATTTTTGTATAAATGTATTTGTAATCACGTTCTCGAAAACGATTTCGATGAAACTTGCAAAAAAAGCTATTTACGGAGACTAAAAATCGATCTAATTAAGTCACTTAACTGAAAAATTGTTTTCTCTATTTCCACCCCAGCAGATTTATAGAAAAACCAACAGTTGTGTAACAAGCGAAACCATCAAATTAAAACTTCTTGAGTTTGTTTGCAGATAAATGGCGGTCTCCAATGCTGCGACATTGGATGAAACTTCACACGGCACAAATTCTGTGTGTGTAACACTAGAAATTAAATCATTGTTACTCACACTATGGGCGTAGCCTGAAATAAATGCTATAATAAAAAAAATAGACAAACTCATAAACAAGCCACGAAAACCTAACATGATATTGAGCACTTTCCATTTAACACCTCTCACGAAACTAAACACGTTTCTCACTTGTCGCTTTCCTAATGAATAACCAATTAAACATAATGACAATACACCATTGCTTAGCAACATTACGATCGTAATTACAAGTACTTACTATGTTTCGGGAAACTCAAGTAGATGTTCTGTTAATTACTTCCTACTGGCTTTGTCTAAGTAGTAACTCGTGACTACTTTGTGAATACCAATATGTAAGAGGGATTTTCATGTACTGTTTTGATTACTATTTCATCTTCTTTCGGACATAATATTTTGAAACCCATCCTACAGCAATACATTGCTGGACAAATGCCCTTTAATCGCACGCCACTCAACTAGATTCTCGGTAACTTTCATCTAGTTGCTAGCGTACCAGCTACCCTATGAAGACCGTCGCTCCCTCGACCCTGAGGGCGTCCCCACCTTACTTCCACCATGGAACCCATATTATTATGAAATACGTATTATGTCAAAATGTAAATTCATGTGAAAATCGGTTTTGAATTTAAGTAAGCTGTGACTGACTGTACCTTTGACGTAAATACAAGAATCAAGTAAGTAGGAAATCAGGAAGTAAGTTGCTTGATTTATCTTTTCGGTGTATGTAAGGTATACAGGGCAAATGTCACCCTTTTCTTGCAACGTTTCCTGGCAATTGATAGTAAAAGGTCACTATTTGAAAAAAATACGTTTTCTAAAACGCCAATAAATGTAAGGTCTCGGCCACACGCTGTAACTCACGCGACACGCGTCCTACGAAAGCGACAGCGGGGAAAACCAATGAAGGAAGTTTTAGCAGGCCATAGACGATAGATTGTACTTACTGTAATGCCCGGATAACTGCACAGTTTTCAGCTACACCGATTTAGCCATTAGCCTTGCAGAGTTTTACTTTACAGGGAACACTGTAGGTACATGTATAACCTACCGTCTAAGCCCGACTTTTCAGTGTATGCCAAAAAAGAGTAACAAGCAGTACTCATATAAAGGGAACAAAGTCGCGAGCATAGGTTGCCTATCGCAAATCGCTTCGTCTGAGGCCGTGAATAGTTCCTAACATGGGCGCAACGATTAGGCACCCAAACATGACATGACCTATAAAGCATGTTGTACGTAAACTTTTCAATTTATCGTCATTGTCAGAACAAGATTGATCGCAGCAAAAACCTGTATATGTCCGTGTATTTCGATTTATCAACTGAGGTTCGTGATTTCGTTCTAACTATTAAAGTTGGTGATGGTTCCGATGAACTTGCCACAGAACGTAGATTACCTATTTTACCTATAACATTATGAGTATATTGCACAATGTACCGCTACTTTTTGCTTAAAATGTATCATCTGCTTAGCCTTTTCCCAACTGTGGAGTCGGCTTCCAGTATAATCGAATGCAGCTAAATACCAGTATTTTACATGGAGAGACTGCCTATCTGACCACAACCCAGTTTATACTGGGTAATAGGATACCCGTTAGTAACTCTTGTTGTTAGAATTTCGAGTCACTGACTACCTATAACGAATTTCAAAGATCTACAATTGGCAGCTAATACCGAAGGTTTAACGTGCTTTCCGAGGCACAGAGGCAATTCGGTATGTAATGGGGGTCATCCGTCATCTTCGGACTAACCCAAGCCGAACCGACCTTACCAGCAGTTATTATTTAACCACAAGCTCAAAAACTAACGAAAATATAACATCGATAAATTCATCCACATCACTGTTCAGCTGTCAACGCATCCAAAAGGTTGACGGCCTTATCATTATAAAGCCGAGCCTCTGATCAAGCTAAAAGTCAGTCCTTGGGTCACGCACGGTAAGTGTCAACTAACCGTTCCAAAATTGGGTCCGTATATTGTCAACGATAATACGACCTCTGAAAATTTACCACACCGAGCGTTAATATTAACGAACAACATAATCTAAACTTAATCCTGCCATCTATTTTGGCATCGCTTTTGGCCCAAAAGCCACGGTATTGGCACTAAACGCTATAAAGGCGTCAGTGGTGTCATTTATTAGCCATCTGATTACTGCCAACCTTTGGCAGTATCGTCGCTTGTCAATACAGCTTATGAGTGAATTTTAGACGAGTTCTAGTGTTCTTAAGTGGGAGGAGTTATGAAGGTTTTGTCGTTTTGCTTTTCCACGTCATAAAATGCATTAGGGTATACAACATAGCGCTGGTTTTCAGTGGTCACCCGTGAAAAAACGTACGAAAGCAAACGCATAAATATTTGATTACATGAACAATACAAGAATAAATAGGGTTCATTAGCGGTCGGTATGCTTATCTACTCTTTCTCTTAAAATAAGTAACAGCAGTTTCAACTAGAAGTAAAGCGGGTTTGCTCAACTCCAGGATGCTAAACTTCTTTTTTAACAAAACAAATCAGAGATAAAAAATAGACGCAGAAAAAAAACCAACAGAATCCCTCCAAGCCTTAACGGACTTCACTCCTCTTTCCGGAACCCCGGGTGACGTGTTGCATTGTGTTCACATCCCCTGAGACCCCCCGGATTCTTCACATTGTTACACATACGACCTTATGTAAATACGGGGGATTTCACGTACTTTTTGTATCAATCTGAACAATCGGGGATACTTCGAACATTGTTCGAATGCATTTCGTATGCGAAACAAAAAAGACATGAACACAATGGAGTGTTTTAGTACAATTCCATTCATTGACATTTTCTTTTGCCGATGGGGACGCTTTGCAATATTTATGTGTGTTTCGCCTTTAATTTGTAGCTCAAGAGAAATAAATTCTCGTATGTGGATGTATTTTGTTCAGTTCACAGTGTAGTCTGACCGGATTATGGTCCTATTGATATTCAAGAGCGCTGCTTGAATGCTTACAAAACATGAGCACTAAAAGCATTTAACCACTGCAAATACTAACACATACCAACAGAAATCTTTGATGCAACATAAGTACAGTATGTTAAGTTAAACGAGAGACTTATTGAAGGAGGGTATTCAGTATTCGATTCTCGTCCAAAATATGTAAAAAAACTATTACCTTAATTTGTGTCGTAATTGTGCCATGGCCACGCACGGTCTTCAGATCTCACTTTATAAGACGTTTATTTTTCGCCATTGTCCCACGCGAGTTTTGTCCCACGCGAGTTTTAAAATATGAAGGGAAAATGGATTATACCTAAAAGACATTGACCCGCGCACATTTTCTGTGGTAAACGCAAGGGATGCGAGACTTTTCCGAAATATTTGGTATGGTCTGTCTGTTATTTACAGTGTTTTTTTTTTTGTTCATATTTTTATTAGTATCATGTAAGCATGCCCTATTGCCGGTTTCAATAATATATCCCTCGTTTAAACTAACATACTGTATATTACGTACTGTATAACAGAATTGCAGCGATGTACCTTTGAGTCTCCTATGAGCTACGTATATCGACTTCCTTGGGTGCAAGCTCTAAGATTCCTTAGTCGATGTATCGGAAACATGCCCGGACGCCCGGTAGTACCGGTACCGGTACACTTGGTATGCAAAGCAACATTGTTAATAAGAAGATATTCATGTAGTCACGTACGTAAATGAACGTTGTGTATCCTGAAAATACAGTTTTAATGAAAATCCAGGACGCTTCTGAGATATTTATAATATTTTTGTTCGGTAAGCGATACGTTAAATCGAATTTATGCTGATATGTAAGGCTAACAAGAAGGGACTATAATTTTAAATTGCTTTGTAATCATAACTTCATCATCAGCCTATAATGTTCCCACTGCAGGGACTCAGGCCTCCTCTCTAGGAGAGGGATGGGCTATAATCCACCACGCGGGCCCAGTGCAGGTTGGTAGATGTCACATGTCTTCGAATTTTTGATTCTAAGACATGCCGATTTCCTCGCGATGTTTTCCTTCATTTTGAGAGCAACGGTGATAATAACAACTTAGTACTTTTAAAATAATTATGTAAGCTGAGATTGTCTAGCTCTTGACTGACTCGTTGGTCTAGTAGTCGCAAGCGCGACTTCTGAGCATAAGGTCCTGAGTTCAATTTCCGGGTCGGCAACGTGTTATTGGATTTTTTCATCAAGAGTCTGAATTAGAGCTCAGTTGATGGCAATAGGCGCGCCCTCTATTACATGGGACTTAAACATAGCTGGTGAAATGTGTGTGTGCTGTTAACCTCTGCCTAAACCTTCAGGACTTACAGGCATGATGTTATAGATGTATGCTGAGATTCTCTTTATTTCAGCCAGTTATCTCTAATATTTAAAGCATACTTCATCCCTGACACGTTAGCAAACCTCCATACCCACAAATCATAAACAATTCTGAAAACCATAAACAACCCAAAAGACATTTTGATGGCGTTCAAAAATAGAACCGTTTCCATCGCAGGGTTGTCACGTTCATCGTATACATTTTTCTAAAGCGACGGAACCGGTGGCGACCAAATGGGCTCGAACGTGATACGACTTCCAAACTCATCATTTGTACTCTTTTTGTTTTTAAATACATCGCGGTTTCCAATTTACCATTTTGGGATATTCATTTTCCCTCACGTGGATTTCTGTAATTGGTTTCTTAGTATTTTTGAGTTCACTGAAAATTGTGACAGTTTTTTCTAGCATCTAGAAAATGTTATAACGGAATATACCAAGTTGTCTATTTACTTTCCTATTACTAATACTCCGAAACAGAATAAGCTCTTTGTTCTGGAAATGGATTTCAACGGAAATTGTGGATTCCTTGTGGCAAATCAAACAAAAGACTTTTAGTTTGATAATGGAAGCTCATTTTACATATACACACAGGTAACCTTTATTTCGTCTGACGTTTGATCTAGATCTTTACCCAATTTAAATCAAATGCGTGTAAAAGACCCTTAATTTTTTATGTTATTATAACTTTACTCCATTACCTACAAACCTCTTTATACTATTATAAAGTGTAGTAGACTCTAAAAACACATACTCAACCTCTCTTCAACTCTAAAATAAACGTGTCTACATTGACCAATCACTTAAGCCTTCACTTCAGTCTGAAATACAACTTTTTAATCAATTACAGAGCTATAAACCTAGATTGAAGTGTCACTTCATAGCATATAGGACTATAATATAGCATCGGCCAACATCTGGCATGTGACATATGGCTCGTTCGATCAAGACCATTACTTAGATTGGATACGCTCAGAAATCTTCAGGACATAAGTGTTGGACAAGTTTCGCGACAAGCTATCTTGGTATTAGGTGAGATAGATTGGGACCAAGTTTTTTTGTTTTTAAATGGGTTTTCGAGATAACGCGCTAAATCGCCTAATTCGCCTGTTATTAAGTAGGGTAGTTGACCAAAAAAAATTAATTAGTCAGACAGAAAGATTTAAAAAAAAAATTAGACACATATTTTTTCTTTTTCACGTAAACAATAGACGTTAAAGTGCTTCGAAAACTTGGTGACGTCACAGCTTGGTACATTTTTTGAAGGGATGATCTTTGAGGTTTTATTTTCGTCAATTTTTATTAATTTGATAAAACAAAAAACACGTGTCCAACATTTTTCGATAATCTAACAGACGGACTAAATAGAATCATATAAATTGTTTAGTCAGTAAATTACTATTGAAAGCAATGATAGTAGACTATCATTGCTTTCCAGTCCAGTGGCCGTTGGACTGACAAGTCATATGTATTGAGTTCCAATGGGAAAAAATTACGTAACAAATATTCTACGCTAAAGTGGAAACCTATGCCGTGTTATTATAAAACGTGGTCTAAACCCAGTACCGGGTTTAGTACAAGCTTTAATCCATGACCTTGACTAAACGTTATTACAAAAAGAAGTTTAAGGCTAGTCCTAGAACTACCTCTGATACCAAAACTAAACCATCGAGGCCCCTAGTTTAACTATCGTACTAAATTGTAAAACGATTGTTTTCGTCGATTTATCTTAGTATTTGAGCCGAACTGTAGGTTATATTGCGTAAATTTCCACTTGTACATAGTTTAGTGCATCAAATACTGCATACTGCATACTGCACATCATTTATCACTAATCTTTTATTCTGAAATCCAATTATTTACACTCCTTTTTTTCTTTGGTTATTCCATTTTCTTATTTTAATGCACACACCACACACTATCTCACCACCAAGAATACTGTTCTTTATCTTGTTTTAAATTAATAATTAGTTTATTACTAAGTTGTAACATAAACATTTCGATGACATTACTCGTATTACGCGTGTTCACTCCGTTATACGTGATAGCTCGATAGTTGTTACAAAACAGTACAATAATTATTGAATTGTTAACATGCATTCAAAGAAATCAAATCGCAATATTTAAATACCTTTAAATAACACAATGTTATATTTTACCACTACAAAAATCAATTTAAAAAACAATTTTTTCTTTTAATTTCGTATCAACATTTTGTAAAATGGAACGGCGCATAGAACACTGAACGAATGAATGAATGAAAATGTTTAGTTTATGGACGTTCTTTGGTACTAAATAGTCCTTTGTAGGTCTATGATTTGTAATACGATTTGCTAGTACGGTAACAAACCTAGACCTTTTAGTTCTGGTTTAAACCTTGTATTACGCAAGTTTTTATAATAAGATGGCTAGCGTTTAAGTATAACGTACTGCAATATTCATAAAGCAGCAGTTTCTGAGAACTAAGTTATTACACCCGCCAAATGCATTCGCAAAATCTCGACTCACTCTGTATTTAATATTTAAGTGAAAGCTTCATCTACATTAAGATAAAAGTTATTCCTGGTTCTGTCTGTATTCAATTTAGTACTAATAAAAAAACAACGACACCGTGCATAGCATAATTATAAGGAAACAGTGGGTTGTACAGTGTACTACGAAGTTTACAATTATTGTCAGCTTTCCGGGCTCCTAAACGGAACGTAAACCTGTATCTTAGGAGTTATACTCTTTAATGAATAGTAATTCCGTAAAAACATATATGGAGAAAAGGGAGAGTTTTGCCCTGCAGTAGGACAAGATAGGCTAAAAAAAACCTTTTCGTTCTAGGAACCAGTTCCAATGATACTAGAAAAAAACTAATTTCCACGTCAAATCACACAGCTAACAAAGGAAAACCACACCGAATAACTAAATCAATTCGCTCCAAAGAACGGTTGAAGTTACTCGCAGCCGCAGTAAAATCACAGTGAGCGATGAACTATAAAAGCAATGCATAGAAAATGTATTGAATAGCAATCTCGCGACCGAACTTAATGAAAACACGTAGCTTTGGTCTCGTTTCAACTGAAACTAATCATGGAGCCGAAATGTTGGTGGAATAGAGAATCAAGCACTTTTTTTTTAACTACAGTATGTTGAAATGGGCCCCCCCATTTCTGAATCTCTGTGAGATTCGTCCCAGACTGGTCATCTCCCCACCGACTAAGAGGACTGAATTCCCAATTGTGGGCAGCCCAGTCCCAGCTTTCAAAGCTATAAAGACTGGGAGGGGATACAAGATTACGTTACAATTGGGAATTCACAGTTAAGATAATTATATACATGAACAATATCAAAGCAAATGAGACAATCGTGGCTAGAATCGCTAGATAATAATAACACCCGTCCGGAACCATCTTCAGGTAAGCCGCATTTGTCTAGGTTGGTCGGTAGATGGGCGCCCATCCATTACATAACGAGTTTCTTCTCACGCCCTTTTCTCATGGGGGTAGGCAGAAAAGACAGAACGCCACCTGGTACGATCCTTACATATTTTACCTCGTCCATACTCATACATCTGGTCGAAGCACGTTAAGCCGTTTAGTTAGACGTTCTATACCGTTATCATGACGGCTGATTCTAACTGAGCGTCTGATGCCCGGTTTCTGAGGCACTTTATCTGTGGTTTATCTGTGGTTTAACTGTGGTTTATCTATTCAAATGTACGCATATGAATAGATAAAATAAACCACAGGTAAACCACAGATAAAGTGCCTCAGAAACCGGGCATGAGCTGAGCAATTGAGTTGGAAAACCATTCTTAGAGTCGTTAGATGCATGATAAAAGTGGACGCACATTATATTGTCTGATCGGGCATATCAGTCTTCACTTAGGCACAGTTTGAGTTGGTACTTCCAAAATGTATGAAAGTGATGTAGGAAAATGTTTTCTAGAGCGGCCCACACCGTAGGGCCACCCTAATCTGCGTCAGCCTTAACCTGTATGGTCTTAGTATAAGGCCACATTTTCCCCGTCCCGTTTTTTCCCCGTTGGGGCTACGGGTTGTTCGCAAGAGATACCGCGGCCTCGACACAAAGGGCTAAGAAGGGACATGGGTGGTTTTTAGTCAGTAGAAGTCTGACACTCCCTTTTGCTCTGCCCTCCCATTTCCCACCCTCCAAAAAAAAAACATAAAGGGCTTCATTCTTTGATAAAATTTGTCCGGGTTCGTATCACAAAGACCACAAGACGAATGAAATTTTATCAGGGTAACACCTTCCCGAGTATTACTGTTACTTAGTAAACATCTTGAGAACCTCGTGTAACACGGCACACATTGTATCCTCACCTGAACACATCAAACACGAGTCTAAACACCAATATCCCAGCTATAGTACAACACAAAGAGCATTAATAATATTGACGACTTATGACGTCACAAGTACTACACGCTGAACTAATCTAACCCTCCCAACATGCAATAATAGGCTAATGCACGCTGTATGGAATATCCATTGATTTAAATCATAGATGTACGTGCCCTCACCGTTCTAATAGGGGATCGGACAAAAAAAAAACTAATTAGTCCGTCAGATAGATTTCCAAAAAATATCGACCACATATTTTTTCTTTTTTCACGTAAACAAAAATTGAGGACGATACGGTGCTTCGAAAACTCGTGTGACGTCATATGATAGTACATTTTGCACCCTCAAGTGACGTTTCAAGCCCTACTCTGTGATTTTTGACGCGCTTTATCTTCGTCAATTTTTATTGATTTGATAAAACAAAAAATACGTATCCAATATTTTTTTTTTTATTTATTTAATATGGGCTTACTCTTGACCTCAATCTCGCCCTAAGGGCAGAGATGAGGTCGACGATGGAACGAGCCTACCCAGAAGAAGCCTATTTACTCGCGACTTAAATAGATTGGGGTTTATGAACTCGGGAAAACCGACGCTGGCAGGGTGTTCCACTCCTTGGTTGTTTTTTTTTTTTTTTTTTTTTAATCTTTATTTATTTAGGGGCTTTTGGTCATACATACCTGACCATGTCAGCCCCATCGTAACTCATAACAATATGATTACAAAATTCTTAAAAATAAACTATACTACTTATAACTACTGAGATAACTACTTACTGCCTAAGAGAATTGTAAATAAACTGGTATATTCTAATAGCATCCGCACTGCAGGGATTTGATATGAGGCTTTGAAAAGCACCCAGATCTAGCCTGTTAGTGTGTAATTCGGCCATCAAAGCGTCTCTTTGTCTGCTATTACGGACACATTCCACTAGCAAGTGATGCACATCTTCCACAGTGCCGCACTGTTCACAATTAGGGCTACTCACTTTTTTCATTAGAAAACCAAACTTGTTAAGTGGCATGTGTCCTGTTCTTAACCTATGTGCGATAACTATATATTTTCGACTGATTCTCACATCAGTGAACCAGGGAATTCGAGGAGGTTCGCATTGCAATGTTTTGTACCAAATACCCTTTTCTTGAGATTTTTTATCAAAATATTCTTTCCACATATTATAGCATATTAATTTATATCTACCTAGTAATTCTGCGTAATGACACTTAGCTTCAATAACTAAACCTTCTAAAGCGGATTTTTTTGCGAGTAAATCGACCTCCTCGTTTCCCGGCAAGCCAATGTGAGATGGAACCCACTGCAACCTTATCTCCCTATGAAAGACTTAGCAAAGCGCTTCGTACGAATGTGTGGAACATCGACAAGATATATTATTTTCGATAATTTATGTGACGGACTGAACAGAATTCTATTTTTTTGAGTCAGTCCGATCCCCTATTGGCGGAAAAGTGTTAACACTAAAGATGAGCCAGCTCACAGTGGATGAGGTCCTGGTTTCCATTCCCAGATCCGGAAAAGTTAGGGTTTTTCCATTTGGAATTTCTCATTAGCAGCCACGGAGTCTGGATTTGAGCCGTTGATGGCAATAGGCTCGCCCCCTATTACATGCGACTTAAATATAGCTGGCAAAATGTAACGTGGGTGTACTAACCGGTACACCACTGCCTAACCCTTCGGAAATTACAGGCTTGATGTTTACTCAAGAGTAAAAGTAAAAAAAAAAACAAATCACATTGTCAACGAAACTCAAGCAAGAAAATTTGTCGCAGCGGTTAGCAAATCTATGATTTAAATCTACGACCGCCTCCCATCTGCGTACGCCCATGAATATTATAATACCCACATATCTTGAACGGCAAACGTCGTACTAAAGCTCGCTAAGGACCCACACAGCTATCATCATTATTCTACAAATTGTGCCATCCATATTAGGCCAGGAGACAGATGTGATTTTGGAGGGAGATTTGCTGGGAAGTAAATTACTTGGTGTGTTGTGTATCAAGTGTACCTTGGTGACAGATCGTTGTGCTCTTCCGGTCTTTCGTAACGTAGGTATCGAGGCACTAAGTATATACCCAAAATGCTTTTGATGTTTTTTTCTCTTAAAAATGTCTTCTAAGGCATTAAACTTCCCGTCGGGGCCGCGGTATTTTGTACTAGATTACGTGGCCTCGGCGCAAGGGCAAAGAAGGAACATGGGTTCGGTTTTTAGTCAGTAGAAGTCTGACACTCCCCTTCGCTCTGCCCAAGAGCGGGGGGGGTCATTCGATGATTTTCCACCCACCAAAAAAAAAAAAAAAAAAGGCATTAAACTTCAATTTAATCTAAAACTAATTTAGATGCAACTGACTTTTCTGGCCAAATTAAAAATACTTGCAATCGTTGACTTATATATTTTCTTCTATAAAAGTTTTAAATAATGATTCTGTTTTCTGCCACAAACACGATTTTGAAACAAATTAAAGTTCAAGTTCTGCCTACAATCACTGTTCTCTTGCTTTTGTCTAAATTTATTTAAGGTTGACGCAGCCGCTTCTTTTCTATACCTACTTAATTTTCAGCAGATTTTTTCTAGCCGTATCATCATTTACACAGCCCAGCCAAATCCTGTCAATGATTAAAACTTATCCATAATGTAAGTTTTTAAACTGCTTTGGCCACTTACACTATCATTAAAAGTAAACATGGTAAATAGCCCGTTTTCAGTGTTAAGCCGCAATTATATTTAGCCCGCGCCGCATGTCGCAACGCGTGGGGTAAGCTATCGGTTACATACATTTAGTATTGGATTGATTACATTAGTCCCGCGTGTCGACACGCGGGACGGGACGGGACTGATGTAATCAATCCAATACTAAATGTATGTAACCGATAGCTTACCCATTCGCGTTGCGACACGCGGCGCGGGCTCAGTATAATTGCGGCTTTAATTATAAAATTAATGTGTCACCACTCCCAAAACACTATCTCCCAACCTACACCCAGTACGTTATGTCAGACAATGTTTCCTAATACGACACTTTAGCCCGCTGTTGACAGTATAGCGGTCGTTTTCTTAACTGCCGCTTTGCTCTCGTCACGTTATACACTATACAGTATGTTAGATTAAAATAGGGACATATTGAAACCCGCAATAGGGCATGCTTATTAAACTAATAAAAATATTATATAAAAAAAAACAGTTATAATTATTAATAGACCGAACCACAATAAACATTTCGTAAAAGTCTCGCAACCCTTGCGTTTATCGCAGAACATGTGCGCGGGTCAAACACTTTTAGGTATAATAATAATTAATTTTCCCTCATATTTTAAAACTGACGTAGAACATTGGCAAAAAAAACCTCTCATAAAGTGAGATCTGAAGAGCGTGCAGGCCATGGCCACAATTAAGTCACAAATTAAAGTTATAGTTTTTTTTACATATTTGGAACGAGAATAGAATACTGAATACCTTCCCTCAATAAGTCCCTCTTTTAACTTAACACACTGTATACAAACATATGTAATCCTTAATTATCTACTTAAAGAGCAAGGACACTCGAGGGACCGCGTAAAGTTTAAGAAGTTAGGGCAGAAAAGTTCGGAGACATAATTGCGTGTGGTAGGGATACAGTAAGGTTTTTTGTGCCGCTTGAGAGCACTAGGATTTACTAACAAATGGAAAGTGTTTTCTACCCCTGCAGTGAAATTCAGGCTTTATGGCTTGTCCAAGTTTTTGACTGTTGAAGTTTCAGTTTAGACATTTGTATGGTCGTGATTGAAAACTTGTCTTAAAACGTAACAATGAACAACATTTTAACATACATAACATTTAACTTATCGCCTGTAATCCCCGAAGGGAAAGGCAGAAGTGTAACAAGTCCCATGAAATAGCGGGCGTGCCTATTCACATCAACCGGACTCAAATCCAGACTGTGACTGCTATTGAAATATTCCTGATGGAAAAAAAAACAATAATAATTTGCCCGACCTAGGAATTGAATTCAGGACCTCATGCTCACCAGTCACAATTTGTAACCACTAAACCAGCGAGGCTGTCGAACAATATTTTAATAGGGGATCGGACAAAAAAAAACTAATTAGTCCGTCAGATAGATTTCCAAAAAATATTGACCACATATTTTTTCTTTTTTCACGTAAACAAAAAATGAAGACGATACAGTGCTTCGAAAACTCGTGTGACGTCATATGATACCTACACGTACATTTTGTACCTTCAAGTGACGTTTTAAGCCCCACTCTGTGATCTTTGACGCGCTTTATCTTCGTCATTTTTATTGATTTGATAAAACAAAAAACACGTATCAAATATTTTTCGATAATCTAACTGACGGACTCAACAGAATTCAATTTTTTTGAGTCAGTCCGATCCCCTATTCTAACAAGAAGTAGATAAGAAAGAGAAACTACTGTTACAGTTTCGCTTGCTTTTCATTAGATTATACTGTTTCAGTATAAGTTGGACGTAACGTTTCGCACTGGGTTTGTTCTTTTATATTTACAGAATTGCTATTTTCTTCTGTACCTTATTAAATACAAGGAGCATGCTCGTCAAAATCAGGCGATTGTCATAAAAGACATAAAATAATCAATCGAAATTACGGCAACTGGTCAATGTTTAAAACACGGTTTGTTTTCAGTTGTTAAAAAATTAACAATATTTCAGAAAAGCCCCGCGCTTTGGTATATGCACCGCCACCGGGGAATAAGAAATTGTCTAATAAACGTTTGAGTTTGTTTGTATGCTTCTGAAAGCGGGGTTTTAGGGCGAGAATCGCACAGGCCGTGTTCGATTCACATTTACCGAATTCCGTTTTAAGAGACAAAAACTACCCATTGTATATTAAATTATTGATTTAGGTCGAGAATCATTAGTATAGTTACCTCCTTGAATTTGACGAGGTTGCAAAACGACAACCTTTATATTTAGAGTTTTCTGTCCCTTATCCTATTCACTCACTGGCCAGAATAGTTATTTTCCTCTGCAGCAACCGTCTACAAAGTTTTCACTGTTCCTATTCATATTCACTTTAAACTGACACAAGCGACAACCCACAATCACACATCTGGCCCAAGATTCCTCCATCTTAAACAATAAATACCGTAGAACGTCTTGTCATTTAGCTGTCCAGTTTAATTAAACGCTTGGACCCGATGCACTGGACATGGACAATGGGTACTAGACGACGTCACGAGCGGTCATTGCGCATTACATTCTCTTTATTAAACCTCTCTGTCCGTGCTGCGATCCACCTACACTATGGGAACAAAAGATGGGAGCATACGAGGCGTTGTTGCGTCGAACCTTTTTGGTTTAGTAGAACACATTATGACTCACGCTTTTCTCCTCTGGGGACAGGCAGATACAGCAGGACGCCACCTGCTACGATCCTGATAAGCTAAAGCATGTCCATTCGCTTCCTGCACGTTCAAACGCATGAGAACCAAGGTTGCCGACATAGCCTGAAGAATTGCCAAGCTTAAGTGGCAGTGGGCAGGGCACATTGCTCGCAGGACGGATGGCCGATGGGGCCAGAAGGTTCTGGAGTGGCGACCGCGAACCGGAAGACGTTGCGTTGGAAGGCCTCCCACTAGGTGGACCGATGACCTGGTGAAGGTTGTGGGGATTCGCTGGGTGCGAGACGCACGGGACCGGTCAATGTGGCGACACTTATGGGAGGCCTATGTCCAGCAGTGGACGTCTTTCGGCTGAAATGATGATGATGATGACGTTCAAACATCTAGAACGGTTCTAACTCATACACGCACGCCGATTACAAGTTATACGACAATACAGATGTACCATCGCCTACAATAATGCATGGGAAGTTCAGAAAAAATACCGTGTGAAGCAAGAAATGACGCCACCTGGCGTAAATAAGTACTCGATTAGCAACATTGATTATATTGTTGATGCTACACTAACTAGAGGGCGCTCACGCTGTATAAAATGTTCATGTAGTTTCTTTTTCTGTATTTTACATTCAAATAATTTATAATCAACTACCTACTATGTTTGTTTAAATTGAATATTATTATCATTTTATAACTAGGTATCTGATTTTAATTATCTATGTTTTAGTTTTCAAACTTGAGGGTAGGTCGAATATGAATTCATAAATAAATTTGTAGGTAGTAGAAATAATTAGATTTTTTTTTTTTTTTTTTTTTTCTTTATTTATTTAGAGGCTTTTACCTTACAAAGGTATGTCAGCCTCATCATACCCTAACTAATTATAATACGTAATTAATTTATAATTATACACAAACATATTATTGCGAAAGCGAGGGAGATTGTGATGCAGCGACCATTTCATAAATCAGTTTTGCGTCTCCCGAATTTGGTGTAGATAATATTCTAATGAAAGCCCCAATATCATACAAATTAATTTTTAACTCCCGCATCACTATCTCCCTCTCTCTCCTGTTCTTTTCACATTCCACCAGCAAATGTTGGACATCTTCGACTTGATTACACACTTGACAATTTGGGGAATCGACTTTTTTCATTAAATATCCAAATTTTCTGGATGGAAAATGACCAGAACGTAATCTATGTGCCATAACAACATACGACCTCTTTGTATGGCTTTCAGCGAACCATGGAATTCGAGGAGGCTCACTTTGCATGGTCTTATACCATATGCCTTTTTCCTTAGACTTCCTGTCGAAATACTCTTTAAAACGATTGTAGCATATGTTCTTGTAGTAGCTCAGTATTTCTGTGTAGAACGGATCGATATTAGTTTGCAATCCTTCCAGAATTGCTTTTTTTGCAAACATGTCAGCCTTCTCGTTTCCATGTATACCAATGTGAGATGGAATCCATTGCAACCTCAAATTAATGTTCGTCATTTCATTCAATAGTCGAAGAATATCATAAGCTATCGGTGTACCTCTGCAACCAGAGGCGCATCGAGCTAAATGCATTAAACCACTTTTGCTATCCGTGAATACAACAATATTGTGATTCACAGGATTATGTCCCCAACTAATTATGTTTTCTAGCGCTTTTGAGATTGCTACGAGTTCCATCGTCATTACAGAAACGTTTGTATCGCTAGATTTATACATGGCCGAAGTTCCATCACTTAAACTGTAATAAGCGGCACCGCATCCACTTTTGCTCTTGGACCCATCAGTGAAGTACATTGTCCACCCCTGATACTTTTCACTAAGTTCTTTAATCACATCAAATTTAAGTGATGAAACCTCATGGCTGCGTTTTGCTACTTTGACACAGTCTAACTTACAACTAATTTTATCCCGTACGTTTATACCTGTCACCCATTTATCTAGTGAGTACATGTCTAAAATACTTGAACAATGTATATTACGAAGTTTACACTCATTGTAAACGGTAACAAGCAACGGTTTTTTCTTGTTGTTCCAGTATCTTGAGACTGAAAGGTCATTCAGGTCATCTATTAATTGAATAGTTATATTGTTCGAACATGACATACTTTTTAGACAGAACTTGTAAGCTAAGTATAATCTCCTAACGTATAAAGGAGGAATGCACATTTCCGCTTCCATTACGTGTATTGGAGAGCTTTTTATAAAGCCACCAATAACCCTCAAATACTGATTCTGAATTTTATCTAATTTACTTAAATGGGTCTTTGCACTATTATCATAGAGAAAACAACCGAAGTCAATCCTACTGCGTACCAATGAAATATACAATGATCTCAAATGTTTCGGATGGATTCCCCACGTCGGTCCCGCTAAAACTTTAAATAAATTTAAAAACTTTGCCGTCTTTTCATGTATTTCATTAATGTGCTTTTTCCAAAGAAGCGACCTATCTAACCAAATACCTAAGTGTTTCACACAATCTGCTGAGGGAATAGGTAAGTTGTTAATTTTAAGTTGCAACTGTCGTCTTCTTCTACCTCTACTGAAAAGACACATTTTTGATTTTTCTGGTGACATATCTAGACCCATATCATCCAGCATTACAACCATAGAGTTAAGAGCAACTTGCATTTCCGATTCCGCGTAGTCTAAATCTTTATGACTTAGGTAAAATACGAAATCGTCCGCGTACTGTGAGACAATTACAGTCTCAATCTGCTGGCAAATTGTTGACGTAATAATATTAAAAAGCATAGGTGATAATGGGTCGCCCTGTGCCAGCCCCCTGCTTGCCCGTCTGATATCAACAATTTTTCCATCACTACCACTTCTCATCATCAAATATCGCTCCAATAAAAATGAATTTAAATAACTACAAACCCTTGAGCCAATTCCCAAATCATCCAATATTTGAACAACCTTTTCCACTAAGACATTGTTATAAGCATTTGTAATGTCCAGAAAGCAAGCTAACGTAGGGTCATTTCTAGTGAAACCCAATTGAATATAAGTAGATAATCTTGAAATGCAATCTAAACATGATTGAGCTCTCCTAAAACCAACCGTGTTAGGTGACAAAATTGAATGTTTCTCAATATACCATTCTATTCTTTTTCCTATCATATTATGGAATATCTTACAGACGCAGGATATAAGAGATATAGGCCTAAGTTTAGTCTCCGTATTCGTGTCCTGACCGGCTTTAGGAATAGCAATAACTGATATCGCACGCCATTGTTTTGGGATATCTCCGGTTATGTAAATGTCGTTATATACCCGGAGAAGAAACTCCTTGGCCTCAAACGGGAGATTACAAATCATAGAGTACGTTATTCCATCATTACCCGGAGCAGTGTCCTTCTTTTTTAAACTATTCTCTAATTCTTCTAATGTAAATGCTGATTCTATTAAAACGTTATGTGATTTGAATACTGGTGGTAAGTTTATTACGGAATCCGGTGTGAGTGAATATAATAAACCTTTTAGTTTTTCCTCCGACGCACTAAATTTAGCTTGACGATAACCTTTAAGCCATCTCATCTTTCGCCACATATCAGAAACCGAGGATGTTTCATCTATGCTACTACAAAAATTTTTAAAGCCCCTACCTTTGGCTTTCGATATCAAATTATGTGCATGTTCCCCTTTCTCTTCTAATCTTGTAAGATTGTCAGGAGTAGGATTTCTTCTAAATGTAGCTAAAGCTAACCTACGTTCAGCCACTGCTCTAGATAATGATGGATCCCAATACTCTTTTGGCTTAAAATTTCTTAAGGGACTAGTACAAATCTTAATCATAGGTATGTGCTTATCCGCTGCCCTATCAACTTGTTCTAGGAAGTAGTCGTATGATGCCTGAATATTATTACTGACATTACCAACACTGGAAAAAGACTCTGTAAGCTCATCACGATATGCCTCCCACTTTGCTTTTTTGAAGTTTCGTCTTTTATC
This sequence comes from Diarsia mendica, assembly GCA_949316265.1. Taxonomy (NCBI): domain Eukaryota; kingdom Metazoa; phylum Arthropoda; class Insecta; order Lepidoptera; family Noctuidae; genus Diarsia; species Diarsia mendica. Next base: position 21,468,994 of record OX438897.1, read on the forward strand.
ATACTCGATGTGTTCTTGAAAGTTCATCGAAATCTTCATTACGAGGTGATCACTACCTAAATTTTCGTTCATTACAGCCCATTTAAATTTAATTGCAATGTCAGATGATGCTAATGTAATGTCCGGTGACGATCTTTGTATATTTCCATTTACTAATTTGACTCGGGTTGCCTCTCCACTATTTAATGTCACAAAGCCATGTTCCAAAGATGAGTCCAAAATTTGAATTCCCCGCGGATCCGTTTTATAGGACCAGTTTGTATGGTGACCGTTAAAGTCACCTGCAACCAATGATTTTTTAGGCACTAATGAAAAAATGTTGTCCCAATCTGACGATGTTGTACGAACTGAAGATGGACAGTAAATAGATACAATATGTTCTAAACTCTTACAATTAAGTATTTTCATACATATAACCTCTATACCTACATTACTTAAGCTAATTGGGCATATTTGCGCCTTTATAGATTTATGAATAATTATCGCCACACCGCCGTAAGAATCATCTCTATCTTTTCTATATATATTATAACCTCTTATATTTAAACGAACGTCTGGATTAAGCCAAGTTTCACTTACAATAACAATATGTATTTTTTCTTGCGCAAGTAACGCATCTAAACTAGGATATTTTGGCTTTAAACTTTGACTATTCCATTGTAATATGTTGATCAAAGCGTCTTTGCGATTATTATTCATTGAAAGATTTTAACAGCCATTGAAATACATTTCCTCTAATCAAAAAATCCTTAACAAATACCTTGCATTCCTCGTATATTACTTTTAACACCGACATTATTATTTCTTCAAATCCTTTTCCCGACCCAATTATTTCTTTAATTTTTAAAAATATTTCTACAAATCTGAATTTTCTGTTCTTTTTCTTTTCAGCTTCTTCTTTTTCCGATTGTCTATTTTCCTGACTACTTCCAATTGTCTCACCTTCCGTAGAAAAAGTTTCCCACTCTGTTTCCATAAATGTAGTTTGATTTTCTCGCCCATTTTTATGTTTATTTTGCATTTTAGACCTGTCAACTCTTTGTTTTTGTATTTGTCTATTGCCTGAGGTTTCTGTTTGACTGTATATACCTTCCTTCGTTGAGACTTCTTGTGCAGTAACTGACGATTGCAGAGCCTTACTGTAAGTTTTCTCTAAAGTAATTTGACTTTCCTCCGTTTGTTCATTAGAATCCTCGATTGCTGCGACTATACTGCGTTTATTGTTGTTCTTTAAATATATTTCTAAGGCTTTTCTATAGGATATGTTCTCTATACTCATTAGAGTTCGAATCTCTTTTTCTTTTAGGAAGGCAGGACACGTTTTGTCAAGTGCCATGTGAGGTCCTTTGCAGTTAGAACATACACTTCTGTCTGTTTCACAATTCTCGTGCTCTTTACTGCATTTAGGACACCGAATCCTTTTTGTTGGGCAGAATTTCTTTACATGCCCGAATTTCCAACAGTTGGAGCATTGAGACACAGGAAATACATATCGTTCTACTCTAAAACGGCATCCATAGGCAAAAATAAAGCCTGGAGTGGTAGGGCTTTCAAAACATACACGCACAGTCTCACTGTCCACCCACTCCCTTTCCTGATTGATACGCCTTAGTCTTCTAACTGATATTATTTTGCATGAAGTCTCTAATGACTCTAATATCTCTGACTCACTCAGTTCCAAGTCTACACCCTTGATTATTCCGTAAGATAAGTTGATTTGGTTAACAAATTGAACTCTTACTCCTAATTCAACGAACTTTTTACATTTGGTTAACTTTTCTCCATCTTCTTTGTTAGCAATAGTTATGAAAACCTTGTAGGGACTCTTATAGTTGATTCTCAATATGTTTTGAATACTCTCATTTTTCAACAATTTTGCTAATGCCATTTGTTTGGGCAAGACTTCTAATGATGTTAAACTAAGCTTAAATGTGTTATCCATATTTTCTTCTTCCCTTATCTCCTTCCCCGATTCGCCTTCAAGCCCAGAGTCACTCCTTAAAAGGCGCTTGGGTCGCTTTCTGATCACCGTTATAAAACCCTCTTCGCTGCAGCTGTCATCGCCCTTTTCCCTGGCCCTTTTCTCCAAAATTCTTCCACTATTTATCTCGCAATCCTCCTGGTTACTACTATTACTCGCTTCACCCGCAAAGGAAACCGAAGTAATCATCAAATCACTGTTTTCGTCGCTGTTCGGGTTGGTTCCGTCACTTTTTTCTTCCATTCTCAACTTATGTGGGTACTCCAAAAAAAAAAAAAATTGGTTTAAGCGGTACGGAGTAAACAAACTACGTGCGCTCGCGTCGGCGGCTCGCGCGCAACTGAAATAATTAGATTGAAGATTTAGATGAGTTATGACTAAGCTCAATTGATTGTTCGCTAAGTTTGTTTCGATTACCTCATTCGAGTGTGTTTAGCTCAGTTTTATTTTAATTTAGATGAATTAACTTATTTCATCAAAATGAGTACGCGTTGTAATATTGTTTTCTTTACAAGAGCTCAAATAACTGATTTGCAAAATCAAGGCAAAAACTTATCGACACTCCAAACTTGTCGACTTATCTTATTGTTAACGTAAGTAGTTTAGATTTCAAAATTTTTATAAGAAAAAAAAATGTTTTAGTTACGTCTATACTACTTAATAAATAATCATTATTGCGTGTTATTATATTTCTGTTATAATTATTGTTGCAGAGAAAAACAGTTGTTCTATTGGTACGACGATTTGAAGACGAGGGATCTTTGCAACACCATCAAAGAACTAGTAGACCACGGCTCATAAACACATTACAGCGTCAAATCGTGTTATGAGAGTATGAAGAAAATGGATTCCTGCCGATGACCGACTATGCTGCTTTATATGACTCAAGTGTTGACAATGCCCGTCGTGCTCTTATAAGTGAAGAGCTGCATTATAGGAGGCATGTTGTGAAACCCTGGCCCACAGGAAACCATTAAAGGACAAGATTACAGTTCGCTTTGGATCATGTTAACTTTGATTTGAGTAACTTTTAAGTCCAGTGAACACGGACGCTTATGTTTGTGGTGTAGAAATATTACGTGATAAACAAGTGGTTATGTGTGTCCAATATGCTGGTCATATTGCAGTGAACGTGTGGGGATAGATAAGTGTTGCCGATCCAGGATTTATATTTCATAATACTTAAAAATAGTATTACTTAACTTTAGTACTTATTTTTTATATTAACTGGAGACCGGGTTATTATAACCTAATATGACTGACTGTTATTATAACCTATGACTTACGTATTTTTAATAACAAAAAAAAGTCAAACAATTTTTTTTTTTTTTACATTACATAAGAACCTTTTCGTATGTTTTTGTGCAATTGTATAGCTGTTATCCTACCTATTTAATTCATTCAATTTAACTTTTCACTATTGTGATAAAATAATCCGGTCTCCTGTTTGTCTTTGTTGAGGTTACAAAAGCTTCAATCCTCTTTCCGATTTTGGAAACGAATACTTAAGCTATGGCCTCAATAAGAAGTTTTATATAATATAATAATGTTGAACGATATTAAATGTCTGTTTTTGAATAATAAACTGTAAGAAATAAACCTCTAAAATTTGTGTGTTTTTTTGTTTGTCTCCGTTCATCCCTGTTGCTAACTACTACTAACTCGAATATTATATTCTTGAATGCTATGCGCACGTATTAGCTTAATGAAAACATTCCTTATGGTTTCTTTCGTATTTTTTTTTTATCATTTAACTTCTCACATCCAACCTAATACGTGTTTCCTAACTTCTTACTTACCTAACCTATTCCCAAGTCAAAGTTCATTTTTTTCTATATCTCAACAGAATAGTTTACATTTAGTTAAGACTAAGTTATAAAAATCTACCTCCATTTTATTTCACCTACAGGTGACACCGGGTAATCCGGATATTGTCATTGCGGAAAGTAAAAACTTTAAAGGTTTAATTTCTTATTATTATTTAAGTAGGAATTACAAATAAAATGTCTGTGAGGTAGAAACAGAAATAAAACTTATGCCACCTACAAGTGACACTGGGGATTGAAGAGTTTAATATCACAGTTGTGCAGAAACCAAACGCCATCTATTAATTATTTTCGAAAATTTGATTTCTACCTTCACAGAAAAATAGGCCCTAAGGTATCCATGCACTTTTGTGGGCGACTGTACTACATATTTAGCCCATTAGGCATACGACAAAGAAGAGCTGAAAGCTTCACAATAATACCTCATTTTAGTGTCGCATTCTGTGTTAACTAGGCGCCAACTCAGGCAGTCATTAAAATAGTTTAGTCTTAAACAGAATAAGTATGAATTTCGTTGTGGAATAAGTCCAAACCACGGTTTATCTTCTATAGTAGTTTATGCGACTGTGCATAATGAAGGGCATTACAACACAAGTGTGGGTTTAAGAAACGAGCCGAAGGCGAGTTTCTTAATAGTATCACACGAGTGTTGTAATGCCTAATTATATATAGTTGCATACACTAATTTATCTACCCGAATATCATAAGGGCTCTATGATGGGCTCAGGAACCATAGGGAAATGACCAGCATTGTTACCAGTGTAATGCAATAAAAAATAAACAGGTTATTAGTTGCATGTTGGTCTAGTGGTTAGTGACCCTAACTGCTATGCCGGAGGTCGTGGGTTCGATTCCCACCCAGGACAAATGTTTGTGTGATGAGCACGATCATTTGTTCTGTGTCTGGGTGTAATTTATCTATAATATGGTATGTATTTAGAAATATATAAGTATGTTTATCAGTTGTCTAGTACCCATAACACAAGCTCTGCTTAGCTTGGGACTAGATGGCGTTGTGTGATAGTTGTGGAATATTATTATTATTATTATCACGCATTTTCGACAGAAATAAAGAACTTATCAGAAAATTTGTCTACTCAATGAAAGGGAATAAAAAGCTAACGAACAAATGACAGCTCGAAATGGCGGCGTTTCGGATATCTGTCATTTTTTTTAAATCATAGGCAAACGAACAAAGTCACTATTCTTGTGTCACTCGAGATCAAAATGTCGTGCGATTTATAATTAAAATCATACTGAATTGGGGTTTCGTATCGATAGGCATCTGTTTTAATGTAGATACTAGAATAGCACACTCACTTGAATTTGACACCTGTTCCAAATTTAAACTCATAACCTACTGTTTTCAGTAGGTTATGAGCTCATTACAGTTCTGTTAATTTCTGCTGGTTGGTAATGCTGGTCATTGCCTATGGTTTTTGAACGCATTAGAGAGGTTTATGATATTTGGGTAGATAAAATAAATAATTCATTAAAACGGACAATATTATTCTCACCACGTGTTAAAACTGGCATTTACTGCAGCTGCAAGCAAGCGTTTATTACCAAGCTGCAATTAAAGTAACTACTAACAATTTTTGTTTTCTCTCCAAATAGCGACCGGATCATTGCGTTATATGGCGATAACGTTGAAAATATTTTGAAGTGGCAGTTTGTAGTAGCCCGTTGTGCTGGCGGATAATGTAAACCGGTAAAATTTGTAATTTGGGTGTATTTGAGTGTTTGGGTGAATTTTCCGGCCTACATACACACCGAAGCTTCACATTATAGTCAAATCTCATTAAAACAGTTTTTCACGCTGCCAATTCGCGAGCAAAAGCTAGTACAAACTAAAATCCTTATAACTTCTCCAGAGCAACATAAATACAGAACCTTGAAAGCAAACAATCCACTTTCCTATCTAAATCACGACAGCGAATGGATTAAACCGTCGGCTTATCGACAGGCGCGTCGCAGTACTTTCACATTTATATTTTGGTTGCACAAAACGCCAGGATTTCCCAAATAAATGGGTTATCACGAGGATACGGTTCGTGAGATAAGCGATATTAATATTGCTATAAATTTCCGATAGCTTTGACAGGATAAACTGTATTGCCTATTGTTTGGTAAACAATAAAATGGTGAATATTTTTTGATTTCATGTTGTTTGGGTTTGTACAGATTAAGTTTCAATCCAATTAAACGGAGGACATCCGCATGAGAACCAAGGTTACCGACGTAGCCCGAAGAATCGCCAGACTTAAGTGGCAATGGGCAGGGCACATTGCTCGCAGAACGGATGGCCGATGGGGCCGAAAAGTTCTGGAATGGCGACCGCGAACCGGAAGACGTTGCATTGGAAGGCCTCCCACTAGGTGGACCGATGACCTGGTCAAGGTTGCAGGAACCCGCTGGATGGCGCACGCACGGGACCGATCAATGTGGCGACACCTGGGGGAGGCCTATGTCCAGCAGTGGACGTCTTTTGGCTGAAATGATGATGATGATGAAGTTTCAATCGGATCAATCTTTAGGTTAAATCGTAGCAGTCTCAGTTAGTCCCGGCCGGCCGTATTTTGTAGATCTTAGTCAGTCGGTACAGGTATTCAGTGGCCTGGTAAGTCTGACAATCAATCTTACCTCACTGATTAGGTTAATGTTGTCTCATTTAATCTGTCATGTAATGTTTGACTAAAAATCTCATATAACAATACTTACATCACGCATGTAATTTAATTAATTAATTTAATTTAATTAATTTAATCCACATTTCGCCGACTTTGTGTAAGTCCCATGTCCCAGACAAAGTCATTTTCAGTAAAGCTTGTTTAAAAAACACATCTTTTTTTAAGATGTTGGACTTTTTAAAGACCTGTATGTTTTCATTAAACAACGTCTCAGGAATTCAAATATAGACTTTAAGACAATATTAAATTATCCCTGACAGCAAACCTTTTTTAATAATTATTACGGTGTGCCATTACATTTCAGTGTGCCATTACTGAATAAATACAGCTTTTATTTAAAGTTTGCGTTCACTTTATCATTTGAAAATAACTGTTTGTCTTGGTCGATTTTTTTTTTAGTTTTTCGTAGGTTTATTTTTGTACACATACAGTAAGTGCATGTTAACGTACAGGCGGGGCGTCGCGCGGCGCGTGCAGCGTTTTTATTTCAAACACATGGCAATGTATGAAAAAGTTAATTATTTCAATACTTGCTTTTACGAGAAGCGATTTTTGACTCGTTTGTTTAGAATGCAGTGTTTGTTGCGGTGGACTCGTCTCTCAGTAAATTAATAAAAAAAACACGAAAAGAGTATTCTGCACGCGCCGCGCAACGCCCCGCGTCTCCGTAAACGAGCCCTAAGTGCTTGGCCAGACTGGCAGCGCGGTGCGGGGAGCGGCGCGGGTGCGGGAACGCGCGCGATTCGCCTGTCCGCAGTGGACCGCGATTTCGTTCCGAGCGTTGTCGCGTCCAACTGTCCGTCCAGTGTTTGTCAAAATATAATATGGATGACGAAGACTTGTTTTTATTGGAAAAGTCTTACTTAAAATGGCAAATGCTAAAAGTGAAAAATAGAGTTAATAAAATTAATTTAACCAGAGAAAATGAAGGAGAATTTTACACACTGTATGAAAGATTGCGAGAGCAACCTCAATAGTTTTTTGAATATACAAGAATGTCAATGGATACGTTTGACTACATATTACAAAATATAGAAAATTATATTATAAAAAAAATAACAACTTTCGCCGAAGCAAAAATAAAGGAAAAAATTTTTTGGTAAGAATTTTAAAATTCAGTTATTTTAATTAATTGGATACTTCTATAAATAATTGGATTAATTTCTTAAGCTTTAACTTATAAAAGTTAAAGCTGAATAAATAAATCCAATTTATCTGGTTATCTGGCGCAGACTAAAGTTTGAGATACGCCGCTCCCGCGCGGTTGCTTGCCGCCCCGCGCACTCACTGCGGCCACTTGTATGAACGAGCTATGGCACGAGTTGCCCGCGCGCTCCCCGCGGAAAGTAGCCCGCGCCGCTTCCCGCGCCCGCGTGCCCATTATGGACACTCAAATGAAGTTCCATACGTTTAAGTTTGTCGCGCCGCGCCCGCCCCGCGCCCGCGTTTGCAGTCTGGCCAAGCACTAAAAGCTGTGGTTTTGATATTACAAACAGGCACGTCAATAAATTGTATTTGTATAGATATAGATGTACAGAAGACATGTCGTCTTGAAGTTCTAAACTAGTGAACAGAAGACTTCGTAAACATTTGCTTTTGTCTACAAATACATTACGTATCTCTTTGAGAACATAATGAAATTAGTTTCTAATCGCCCACAAATGGTCCTTCAACACCAAATTATATTGCCTTAACCTTTCACTACAAAGCGTCTCTTTCAAATGAACCAGTTTCAAGTATAAACACCTGCTTTTCTTCACAAAATTCTTCTTTCTAAGTGAAATATAAGGGCGGCATCCCCGACATTTCTTAGCGAGACAACGATTTTACGCTGACAAAGTACCCTTTATACCGCCATAAGTTAAATAAGCCCGTCTTACGCCATTTTAGGAAAAGCATCGAAAAAATTGTTTCATATTTCCAACGGAGCGTCAATATTTAATTTGACGAAAAGCCACTTTGTATTTATTTATCGTGTACTTCACTTACAAAGAGTTTGTTGACGGCGCAAACAATATTGTCTGACAAACTGACACATTTGGAATGAACGTCCATTTTGTATAATATTTGCGTACTTTAAACAGTTAAACCACCAATGCTGTTTACAGTAAACATGCTTGCTTGGTTTGGCAGCTGAACTAGTAAGGCAATGGAGCGAGTATATTGAAAAAGATCAGAGCGGAAAAATGTCGGTAAGTAAAAGGATCGGTTTCGTAAGATGGTCACGTCAGCTCAGTCAAGCAGATCGAACGAGTCCTCGCGTGAACGTATCCTTTCTTATTCAAAACTTGACACCTACCAGTACTTTTATCTCTCTATCACAAGTACCCGTTGAGTTAGCAACTTTGCTATTGATAACCTAATGTTTTTGGATCGGGTACGAATATTTTAGCTGAAAAACGTGTACGTGCGTATTTGACACGATTGGGTTTGAATGTAGAACGTTTTTTCTTTTTTATGAAACAGTGAAATGTAGGTAGGGTACCTAATTCTTTATTCAAAATCGGCTGGAAGTATTATTTCTGTCTTGTCGAACCTTTTTTTTCGGGTTAATAATTATTGTTCCTGTGTTCGAAGTAGGTCATATTATTTGCGTTTTCTATATCTCTTTCTGTCTATGTGGCTTACTGTATAATTTGCCCAACTTGGGAATCGATACTAAGACCTCATACTTAGCAGTCGCGATAGCGATTACTACACGTGGCAGTCAAACCTCATCTTGGAGTAACCTTTCAGAACATTTAAACTATTTTATTGATTCCAAAGTAAACAATTTCAAAGGTTACCTGCTCCAAGTTTACTGTTGACTGAATAAACTAACTAACACAGACTAGCGTTGGCCATTTATTGTAAGGATTTGACCTTTACCTTACCGCCGCCTAATACAATATGGCAATTAAACATTACTGGTGAAATGTGTGTCTCTGCCAACCATTTTTTTTTTTTTGGCACGTGGCGAATCACCAAGTGACTCCTCGCGCTCTGGGCGGAGTGGTAGGGAGTGTCAGACTTCTACTGACTAAAAACCCCCCATGTTCCTTCTTAGTCCTTTATGACCGGGGCTGGCTCTCTACCTTGGGTGATGAATAGTGATGATATAACACTTTCGCCCTATCTCTAATCCAACACACAAAGATAAATGTATGTGTAAATAAATAAATAATAACTAAATCATTCACATTTTCTCTCAATTACATTTAATAAACAAAACGACTCATATAACAGAGCTTTCAAAAATAAAATTTACATAAACTCAGTCGCCCCGTAAAGCTGCTATAAATATCAATCGAAAGGGTTAAAATAAACATGTTTTAAGAGCTTAAAACAAAGCTCTTTAATACCCTTCTCCATTATGTTTAAAAGTGCATGTATTTACAGTGTAATTTAGTACATTTTATGTTAAATACTTAATGATTGTGTCTACGATGCGCGATGATGATAACATTTTAATGACTACATAAGTGTTATTATTAAGCTTAAATCTACGCTCATTTAAGCCTAAATTTAATGTACCGTGGATTATCTCTGTTGATCTACAGTTTTAAAATGATACGAGTACATTAAAAAAGGGGACGTGACACGTGGTCTAGACATGTCCACATCATCATCAGCCTATATTGTTCTCACTGCAGGGACTCAGGCCTCCTCTCTAGGAGAGGGATGGGCTATAATTCACCACGCGGGCCCAGTGCGGATTGGTAGATGTCGCATATCTTCGATTTTTTTTGTTGGTTCTAAGATGTACCGGTTTCCTCACGATGTTTTCCTTCACCGTTTTGAGAGCAGTGGTGATGAAATAAATAACACAAATTAATGCGCCTGCCTGGGTTCGAACCCACGACCAACTGTTCGTAAGTCGGGGCCGCCACCACTGCGGGCCACCACTGCTCTCATGTCCACGGTATTGCAATAGGCTTGCACTTACTCGGGGCGTCGTTATTTTGTAATTGTTTGGGTTCATTTTCGCCAGCCTTCAAAAATCTTTTTTTTTTATTTCACGTAGGCCTACGTGGGCATTTATAAAACGTCGAAAAATGGTACACGATTCGGGTTGGTCTTTTCCTACGGAGAAGGACCGGCAAGAAACACCATGGTTACGCTTTTACTCTGCCTAAGCCTTCGGGATGACAGATGTGAATGTGTGATGCTATGTTATGTTAAAAGGGAGACTTAATATAAATGTTACAGCTGACATTTTCATCCGAAAGACCTTTTCTTTCCAGGTACATGTACATCTTTATATTGTGCCAAATTACTGGAGTAGGTAATAACATAGACGCTAAACAAATAAAAGGATTCCCAGAATTCTTCACGTAAATAAGTCCACACATTACTTATGATACTCGCTCGTAATACTAATGTAAATACTGGCAACACTGAGATAAATAAGCCAAACATACGTAGATACAAGACGGTCGTGTTATTGCCATATTTGCTATCAGCTTTCCGGCTGAATAGCTTTTACACCCTCATCAACTCACTACACGCCTGGAATAAGTAACGCTGGATACGGAAGATTCAATTAACGAGACCATTGATATACTGTTTTTGCATTTTCTGTGAAGAGGACCATTCGCCGTTGTATGTGTATGGTGATTTTATATTCCTTGCTATAGTCTTAGTTTAGACATTTGGCTTATTGCACGTAGCTAATCGCATTTAATTTTACTTTCGTTTATAAATAAGTATTACTTCACGCCAGATAACCCCGAAGGGTTAGGCAGAGGTGTACCTGATAGTTTATTCACTTTTCGGCAGTATTCTTTAAGTCCCATGTAATAGGGGGCGAGCCTAGTGCCTTAAACTGGGCAAAAATCCAGACTCCGTGGCAGCTACTGAAAATTAAAAAAAAATTAAAAAGATATGAAATATTAATATCATTGACAAATTATGAAATCAATCTCAACTTCTGACTGTTCAATCGAATTCAACAACGATGTCAGGGGCAAAATTATAATTATCGCCCTTCAAAATATAACACACCTTTCTTATCCATCCTTTCTTCAATCTAACCGTGATGCCAATCCCAGTGTGTCATTACACGGTGACCACTTAAACTAGAGCCCTGACAGCTGATCGTTAGGCGCCATTTGCTCCGATTGACAGCTCATGTCAAAATGGACCTCCCTCAGTTTCCAAGATGGCGGCGTCAGGATTTTATTTGTGACGCAATAACGCTGTGTGATGTATTTGATGATCGCGTTCGCGCCAATTATAGCCCTTTGATGGCGGGAGGATATTGCATGTTCGCGATTAGCTGTTAGTGCCGATGTGTTGACGATTTTGTGATCGTGAATGTTCGGGTGAGTTCGGGAGTTGTCGATGTTAATGTTGTTGCAAGGCTGGCATAGAGCAGCTACAGGTTTTTTTTTTTTAATTTGTTGATGCACGGCTTAGGAAAGTGTTTATTGGGACGGAGTTCCATATCGAATGTTATCGTTCTGAGACTAAAAAAATGTGTAACATTGAATCGACAGAAAAAAACAGACCTTTTGCAGTGAGTTTTAAGGCACTTCCCGATCACCTAAAAAACTAAAACTTTTTCAATCAACTCAACTTGCCACCATATTGAAAATATGCAAAAATATGTTTTAATTTAAATGTTTTTTTTATCCGACTGCGGTGAAGAAATGAGCGTTACGTGTTTGACCTGTATATTTTATTTAATCATCATTATACTTAAGATTTTTCCGGTTCCGGTGTTTACTTACGTCAGTTGCTATACAAATCGCTCCTCAGTTTTATCGAAAAAGTGTACAGTTTTCTTAAGATCTACTTACAAAAGTGCCGTTCGGAAGGTTGTGTGTGAGATTGTGCACTGAATCACAACAGAAGAACAACAAAAATACACCATTAGAGTGTACATAAACACATTAACGCCAAAGTTAAGTTGAGGTTATCTGTCAAACAAAACAGCAAACCAGAGACATTATTGGAGATACGTTGTTACCAACCTAACAACAAAAGACTACGTTCGGAAATATAAAAATTAACATCCCTGCGTTTTGTTATTGCAAGATGACTACACAGCTGTCGCCTGAGATGTCGCTGCTGTTGGCAAAAATGACAGAACAACTTAACGTCCAAACAAACACAATAACAGAAAATATCACGAGAACTATACTTCAAAAGGTTGATGAAAAAATTAAACCTATTATTGAAGAAAATGCGAAACTGAAAAACGAGGTTGAGAAATTAAATAGAAAAATTGATTTCCTCGAGATGAATGGTAGGAGGAACAACGTAATAATCCACGGGGTTCCAGAACCGAAGGACGAAAAGCACGAGGATTTGATAACCTTGGTAACTTCTACATTGACAGATATAGAGGTCCAACTTATGGAAGGTGAAATAGATCGAGTCCAGAGACTGGGAAAAAAAGGGAACGAAGACCGTAAGACAAGACCAATTCTCCTTGCTACCACGACCCTAGGCAAAAAGATCCAGATTCTGAAAAATAAAAAGAAAATGAAACCCAACACTTATATTACGCATGATTTGCCCAAAGACACTTATCTAAAGAATAAAGAAAAAAGAAACAGGGAGAGCAGTGAGAATGAAAAAAGGAAAAGGTCAGAAACTCCGAGCCCCAAGAATGGAAATAGTGGCACAAAAAACGACCCCAAAATGCAGAAGCTAGATGCCTTTCAGTACTTACGAGGGAGATCAATCTCATTCTCGGACAAGCACACAAACAGAAACTAGAGAATCAGCAACACGAACCGGACAATCACAACAACATGAGAAACAGCTAACAATGAAATGTCTCCCAACACGGCTGGTCCCCGCGGGAGAACTAGACCACCACCCTCTAACTAAAAGATGTGAAGTTTTCAACATTGCAACACTAAACACAAGAACTCTAAGGACACCTGAAAGCTTGATGGAACTAAACAAGGCCCTAGAAGATATAAACTACGACATACTAGGCATAAGCGAAATGAGAAGACTAGGCGAAAAAATCGAAGAATATCCAGATTATATCTTATACCAAAAAGGTGAAACAGCCGGGCAGAGAGGAGTAGGATTTTTGATTAAAACGTACCTAAAACAACATATACAAGAATTTATTGGAATCTCAGACAGATTAGCTGTACTTAACATTAAACTGCCAGGCTATAAGAAACAATGGTCAATTATACAAGTTTATGCTCCAACAGAGCAAGCCGAACTGTCAGTATTAGAGTCGTTCTATGAAGACATGTCACAAGCGATAAATACCAACTCAGATAAATTTATTATCTTAATGGGAGATTTTAATGCACAAGTGGGAAGTAGAAAAAATCCTGAGGAATATGTTCTTGGAAAATTTGGGTACGGTAAGAGAAGCTGCAACGGCCAGAAACTTGTTGAATTTCTTATGGAACATAATTTAACTATACTCAACTCGATGTTCAAGAAAAACAACAAAACAAAATGGACATGGATTTCTCCTGATGGGTCATACAAAAATGAAATCGACTACATTATAAGCAACCACCCTAGAGCATTCACAGACACTGCCGTTATATGCAAGCTCAACTTCAACACAAACCATCGCATGATACGCAGCTCCATAAGAAAGCGCCCCACTAAAACTTCTCGAACTCACCTTAACATCAACCGACCCGATCAACCTAGAAATCTACAAAATACAAATGGCACAAAGCATAATAAAACAAACGAAACAAATAATATTACAACAAAGGATTCAACTGTGGCACAGAAATATGATATACTGGAGAAACAAATTGTGAACAATTCGATCGTAAGCAGGAAAGACAAATGCAACAAATACCAACTTAGCGACCAAACCTTGCAACTAATTAACGAAAGAAAAGAACTGATAAAGAACCAAATTAAAAAAGAAAACATGAAAAGGATAACTGAAACAAGCAAGAAACTAAAAGCGAGCATCAGAAGGGATCGTAAAACCAAAAGACTGCAAACCCTAGAATTTCATATTCAAAGAACTGGAGGTGTCAAAAAAGCTCTAAAGGAACTACGGGAAGCAGGTAAAGAATGGATACCGAAACTTAAAAGAAGGTCAAATACCACTACAAAGAGGAAGAACATCAAGGAACTGGCAACAGACTTCTACCGTGGTCTATACGCAAAACAAACACCTAACGACGTAAAGAAAAACCAAACCGAACCAATGCTCGACGCCATTCTGGAACCCGTCCCTTTAATCCTTCCAGAAGAAGTAGAAAAAGCAATCAGGAGTCAAAAAGCGGGAAAATCTCCAGGACCGGACAAAATTACAAATGAGCTGCTGCAGGGCTCAATGGAAGAACTGGTACCCGTTCTAACTCAGATATTCAACGAAATTCTGAGTAGCGGGGATATCCCTGAGAAATGGGCAAAGTCTCACATTATCTTAATACATAAAAAAGGCACCAAAGAGGACATCGAAAATTACAGACCAATAAGCCTGATGTCGAATGTATATAAGATATTTGCAAAGGTCGTATTGGATAGAATAAGCCCAATATTGGACGAACAACAGCCGGTAGAACAGGCAGGCTTCAGAAAAGGGTTTTCGACAATTGACCATATCTACACAGTCAAACAGGTAATGGAAAAATATAAGGAATATAATAAAATTATATACATTGCCTTCATTGACTATGCAAAGGCTTTCGACAGCTTGAGCCATGACTACATATGGGAAACTCTAAAACAACAAGGAATACCAGCAGCATACATCAACATTGTCCAAACCATTTACTCCAACAGTACGGCTAGAATACAATTGGAATCTCTGGGAACCGAATTCCACGTAGAAAGAGGGGTGAGGCAAGGTGACCCACTATCTCCAAAATTGTTTTCTGCCGTGCTAGAAAACATCTTTCGCAACCTGAACTGGGAAAAGTTTGGTCTGAATATAAATGGGTCGAAAATGAACCACCTCAGATTTGCTGACGACTTAGTATTATTTGAAGAAATCCCAGAGAATTTGGAAATTATGATACAAAGACTGAGCGAAGAAAGCGAAAAAATTGGTCTGAAAATAAATTACAGCAAGACCAAGCTAATGACTAACTCTAAAAAGGTAGATATCAAAATAAAAGAAGAAGCTCTGGCCTATGTAGACGATTACATATACCTTGGTCAAGTCATCTCCACCAAAGACCAAACTAGCCAGGAAATTAATATGAGGATTGCAATTAGTTGGAAGAAATACTGGGCCCTCAAGGAGATCATGAAGTCAAAAGACCTAGGCATGACTTTGAAAAGAAAGACCTTCAACGCATGTATACTCCCATGTCTAACCTACGGATGTGAGACATGGGCACTCACCAAATTGCTTAGAGAAAAACTTGCCAAGTGTCAAAGAGCAATGGAGAGAAGTATGGTAGGCTCAAAGAGACAAGATAGAATTAGGAATATAGATATCCGGTCCAAAACAAAACTGACCGATGTCCTAACAAGGATAGACCAACAAAAGTGGAGGTGGACAGGCCACATGATGCGGGACTCTAAAGGCAAGTGGAGCAAGGCAGTGACAGAGTGGTATCCAAGGGACGGCAAAAGAAATCGGGGAAGGCAGCCTACTCGCTGGGAGGATGAAATAAAACTTACAGCAGGCCCAAATTGGAGAAGGATACCTCGCGACAGACGTCAATGGAAACTGTTAGAGGAGGCCTATGCCACGAGGCACACCGAAATGCGTGACATTTTGTAACTTTTTTGTTTTAACTATTATTATTATTGTGTGTTTCGGAATAAAAGGCTTTATTATTATTATTATTATTATTATTATTATACTTAAGACAAACATTAGACACAGCTTTAATTTATACATTAAAACCAGTAATAGTTTAGTTTATGTTGTATTATTTGGTTACTAGTGTCTAAATTGAGTTACCTAGCAATAACGAGGACAAGCATCCCAAGTTATGTCAGCATAAATCTGACTTATAAGGTTATTTTGTCTTGTTGGAGGAAACACTACGTAGGAGCTAGACCAATTTAGAAGTTTTCTTGATCTTAGGGAGGAAACAAACATCCGGTACAGATGAAGACAAATAACCGCTACAAATCTTTCAAGGTTTGCCTGATCGAGGATCCGGAAACGACCACAGATTTGTATAAACAGCTCGGTGACATTTTATTTTGTCTAGAATTTGTGACCTTTCCAAAGAAATGTCCCTTTGGAATTTGCCACTAGGTAGCTTTATCCTTTTAACAGAGGCACTGTAATGGTCTAATTGGAATAAATGCTTGTGTTTGTTGTTGTTGATAAAAAAATCGAATTAGTCTATAATCTTTGATACGTTTTATTTTCGTCAATTTTAATTAATTTGATAAAATAAAAAACAAGTATTTTTTCGATAATCTAACAGACTGACTAAACAGACATTTTTTTTTTGTCAGGAAACATCCCTATTCAAGGTTCTTATGCCACACTTGTTAAGAATATCTATAGAACACACTTTTCAATTGAAGATCGTCGCAAATTATATTGCTACGGCGTAGCTGGCGTGATTATTGTGAAAACTGCGCTGTCTACGAGTTCTCATAGCGGCACTGCTACGCTTTTCGTAAAATAGAAGTCATTGGTTACGCATTGGGTCTGCTTTTGGCTTTGAGTGATTGTACTATACCATTTGTAATCACTAAATATTGTAAAACAAAGTCCTCCGCGTCTGTCTGGCTGTCTGTTCGCGATTAACTCAAAAACTGCTGCACTGATTTTCATGCTGTTTTCACTAATGAATAGAGTGAACCACTCTATCTATCTCAAGGAAGGTTTTGGTATATTATTTGTCAAGTTTATGTGCAGGCGAAGCCGCGGGTATCAGCTAGTTTAAGATAAAGCAACATTAATGATGTAAAAATCAGCCCTAAACATTTAAAACTCTCACAACTTACAAAAAAAACCCTTAAAAAGACTACCCAAACAATCTACTAAACTAACTCAACCCATTATTATGTGGGAACAGTCAACAAAACTTAGTTCCCAACTAAAGAAGGGTCAAACTGGTCCCAAGTTCGTGACCATTGGGCAAACAGGGCCATATCACAGATGGTATAACTAATAGCGCTGAGTACATTCATTAAGGCGACATCACCTGCCCGCGACCTTGAGCGCGCGCTTAACTCATCGCCTAAACAAATAAGGTTGAAAATGGCGACGCGTTTGATGCTCGTGACTGCCAAAATGAACGATAGTTCGCAGATTTAATTTATTAAAAAAAAAAATACGCTGTAATGTTAAAATATTTTTACATATGTCTTTAGTTGATTAAATTTCCTTTCTGATAGTAAAAAAATAAATAACAGTTGTCACTCAAAATATTGAGCATTTCGAGACGAAAAAGTTTTTTCGTGTGATTTTTTTGTGATTTTGTGATTTTTTTTTTCGAGGTTCTTGATTACTTTTAGAAAATATTTTTGCATAAGTCTTTTACCTATACATTTGACTATACACTGTATTTTTTTTGGAATTGTAATAAGTAGCAATACGGCTAACTCTGCGACGAAAAACAGGTCGTTTTTACGGTTCCCCCGTTGACTGCGTCTTAATCGTGGGACGTCTGATCATTAGTAAATGTCAGTGAAGAGTGAGGAGTGAGGCATGTGTGGTCGCGCCTCGTCAACCACTCACGGTTTGGTTGATTAGAAGATTGGAGGCTGAGTGTGTGAAAGCAGGGCTTGTTAACGTTACCAAATTCACGATAAAAGTATCGGTAAGTAACGATATTTTCATAATGTTAATTTATTAACGTTATCACTGGTATCGGTAATTTGGTATCGGATCAGTTTATTAATGTTCCCTGGTAACGGTAAAAGTATCGATACTTTTACCGTTACAGTCACTTACCTTCCATTTCGGTTAACCCACGTAGGTAATTTTATATACTAAACAGATAAACCGTTTGCGTTCGGTTTTGGGTGGCGACTAAACTCACAGCAAGTGGAAACAGAAAAAAAAGCTATTATGACGACATAAATGCGTCGTAAGAAAGAGATGAAAGAAAAATACCGTTACTTATAGGGTTAATTTGGTATCGGTATCAAGTATCGTTACCTGATAACACTATCATTTAACGGTAAATCATTGATAACGTTAAGTCAAATTACCGGTAAAAGTCCACCCAACTATCGATACCAGTCTTAACGTTACCTTCGAATGAAGGAGGTAACGATACCTAATTTTTAACGGTATTCAAAGCCCTGTGTGAAAGTGATTAAGATATTGTAGGGTAGATGAAAATAGGATTTTGTTCACTCAATGAATATTTTGTGTGAATCTTTCACTTTTATAAAAATAACTAGCCGATGCCCGCGGCTTCGCCCGCGTAGATTCGGTTTAGGCAGCGTTTTTGTTAAAAGCTACTTATTTTTTCCGACACCTCCAACATATTTTACACCTCCATTATATTTTAGGCAATGTATTATACAAAAACTTTTTAAAACCTTTCTCGAGAACCAGTCTATCTATCCATTGGTGAAAACTACATGAAAATCAGTGCAGTAGTTTTTAAGTTTATCGCGAATAGACAGTATAGTGACAGTCAACGCACTTGCCAAGAAACTTCTGTCTAAATAAAAAAAATAAAAAATACTTTATTTCAGACCTTGATCCATATGATGTTAGTAATACACACTACTTATAAACTATGTTAGTAACAATTGGGAATGGAATAACGGTACATAATTTAGTTCATATACCGGCCGCATTCACTTGACGCACAAGCATCTTTTCTTTTCAATTATTCGTATAATGTCAAAGTCAATGAAAACCAATCTTACCAAGGGCTATCATAATTACTAATTAGGTTGTGGAGGTCATATAGATAGACAATCACTCCATGTAAAATACTATATTCAGCTGTCCGGTTATACTGGAAGCCGACCCCAATATGTTGGAACAAGGCTAGGCAGATGATGATGATATGTCAAAGCCAACAACATACAACACCAAATTCACACCTTTATGAAACAAAAAGGAACATTAATAACAGCATTTTACAGAGCAATTTCATTTGCAAGGTACCGTTTTAAAAGGAAGCGACTGTATTTCATTACCAAGTACTTCAATTTTACTGCTTGACCAATCAAAGCTCGACAGTCTCGCGATATGAATTTTTCACAGGTTTGGGCACAGATATAGAATATCCCTAGATATCGCAAGAGCGCAGTGGTGACACGGTCGTGCGAGCAGACGTCGTGGGTTCGATTTCGATCTTAGGTAGGTAGGCGTTACTTTGAGTAATTTATTTCATCACCACTGCTCTCAAAAACGGTGAAGGAAAACATCATGAGGAAACCGGCATGTCTTAGAACCCTAAATTCGAAGGCATGTGATATCTTACAGCCTACACTGGGCCCGTGTGGTGGATTTTTTACCCATTCCTTCTCAAGGCCTGTGTCCAAGCAGCTTATGACGTCTTAGGTGGTCAAAAAGTGGTACTCTTGGTATTTATATGGATCGTGATACGTTATCTAGGTAAATCTATATCTGTGAATCAGAGTATATGTCGAGAGAGCAATATTTTTATGAGAACCTGTATATTACTGATTTGCACAGATCAGTCGCCTGATATTGTGTTACATAGAGATAAAACTCAATTTATGTATTTTCTACTGTTGATCGATATCTTCTTTTATTATCTTGTAACATAATGTCGCACCTTAATCCAAAGTTAAGCCGAGATGTGTAGGTGTACCTACCTACCTACATATTATATTTCCCTGCCATTGCGCTAGTTAATTCCCGAGTAATAGGGAGCGACCTATTGCTATATCAACCAGACATAAATCTAGATTCTTCGGCGGCTTCCTACATAAAGTAAAATGTACCCTATGTTATTTTCTACCTTATATAGGCAAGAAACTCATCTCATTTTCCTGCCCTTGTTCTATATTATATTTGGGGTCGACGCAATACGTTTTTTTAAGGGCAAGGCAAGACACTACTTACTAAAAAAATATTGTCGAGCAAAGTTGTCAATTGATACCAAATTAAGAACGCTGTAAGCACTTTATAGATATTTCTTAAACTATTGCTCTTGAAAATATTGTTTGAAATTAAATAACAGTCTATCAAAAACTACTTAAACTCAAACCGATTGATCACCATTGTAAATATAGTCGCTTCCAATCAAGTTTAAACTTATTCGGCCGGATCAATTGCATTGGAATTGAGTTTAAAATTGATTTTCATTGCTTTTCCATTATGTATGCATGTAAGGCACACAATATACCCTGATTGATGTACTCCACCGACATTATTACGTTTAAGTGAGGATATAATGTGAATTAAATTATTTTGGTCGCATTTTGTATGCGTTTGACATCTATCAATCCATTATTGGAATGTGTAATTACGTGGGATAAGCTGTAGTAATATTTTTAGGGTATAGGGCAGGGATGGCGAACCAATGGCACGCGTCACGTTGCAGAATATTTTAGGCACGCCACCGAATTTTGAACCATATTTTCAACTGTGCCATAACATTCGATTAGAAACCGTTTGGTAGCAAAGAAAGAGCTTTTAGAAGAAAATATTATTTAGTTAAATTATCTGCCACTAAAGATATTTGACGGCACGCGCACGTGTAAGGTCTCAATAAACATTTCTTTAGATAAAATGACACGTTGATAAAGGTTCGCCATCCCTGGTATAGGGTATTTGTTTGTATGTAAGGGGTTATCTTCGGAACTAATGACCCAATTCTAAAAAATCTTCATTGACAGAAAGCTGCATTGTTTGTGGGTTAGTAACCACAATTGACACGGAGGAAACTCGGTATATGTATAGGCTGGTCACTCATCCTCAGACCAACCAAGACAGCGCTGCTTAACCGCTATTATTTAGCCCCAAGCTCCTCACATGACGTGTTGATGTGACACGGCTCTAATACGACATATTTACATTTACCTACGCTCGCTATCAAAGACGACATACAAGCATACACCTACCTTCATATATCCTTAAAATTTACGTGAATTTTCTCACCCGTTTCTACTAACGAAGTGTCAGTCCACCTGCCTTCAAAAAGCAAAACGAAATGGTGCAATGCGTTCCGATGCGATTTCGGAATATAACGAGCTATCCTGTTATCAAGCCCGGGACTTTGCTCTAATGGTCTCAAACTCAACTTGTGCCTAATTGAAGAGTGCTTGCTCAACTCAAATAGCAGCTAAATATAGACTGCCCGCCAATTTGGGGAAATGACAGTCTGTCCATTTTTATTCTGGTTTCAGTTTTTTTGTTGTTTTGGTCAGCGTGTAGTTTACAAGTACTACAGCTGCATAGTGCAAAAAGGACTACAGCGCCATTTTTTTATCGACTTGAAGACTATATTATACAAAAACCAGTCCACCAGACAAAACACTCGTTCAAAATCAATATATTTTATTTTACATAGGCCTACATGGACACTTGTAAAACGTCCATAAAAGGTACAGGGTTCGGTGCATTTGGTCGATTCCTAATGACAACAGGCAAGAAGCTTCAAAGGTTACTCTTTTTATTATTATTAAACGGTTTTATTTAGCTCACCCCGTTTGTTTTATTCTTGGATCACATTTAGTAATTCAAATTTCACCCTCTTCCTGTCAACCGATTAATCTGAAATTTTGTATACACTTTGGATTTTGGTGACAATACAATTATGTTTATTCATTATCATTATAAATTCAAGATGGCCGCCGCTACAAAATGGCGGATAATTTATGTTTTATTAATCCCATCAATATGGGTATCAAATGAAAGGGCTCAACAAGCAGAATACAATATACTATATAAAATTAAAATCCAAGATGGCGGCTAAAAACTAGAAAATAAAAATAGGTAAAAAAACTTTTTAAGTTAAACGGTTTTATGTTAAACATACATTGCAATGTTTAAGATAAATGTACTAAAAACCAAAAAATAATAAAATAGATACAGTCGTGGGAAAAAAAAGTGGGGCACGTCAATTCGGAACTGTCGTGCTGCGGAAATTACAATTGACGTGCCCCACACTGAGAAAAAAGTATTGTTAAATTAACAATAAAAGTTTGCGAAATAGGAGCCAACAGAGTAAGTTTGTTGCCGCAGCAACTTTTTTATTGCGAAAAACTATTGCGAATGTGACAAAGTGGAAATGTGTACTTTGTGGATTATCACATAGCGAATTTCACAAACGCTCGTTTTCACAAACTTACTCTGTTGGCTCCTATTTCGCAACTTTAAACGTGGAGATATCACAGTGTTAAACTTATATAATCTAGCAACGTCCAGTTTGCTATAGTTGCAATCTTACAGTTGCGATTAACGCAATGTTATCTTTCAACATTGTGGTTCCAGCTACGTACACTTTGCTTTATTAGCAACCTTCAAGTTGTGGTTTCAACAAAGTTGTGATGTAAAAACAGGCCTGCAGTTGCGATTAACGCAATGTTATCTGTCAACTTTGTGGTTCTAGCTATGTACACTATGCTATAATAGCAACCTTCACGTTGTGGTTCCAACAAAGGCGTGATCTAAATGGTAGCATTGCTATTTCTGCAATATGGTACTGCGGAAATAGCAATGGTAAAATGGCGATCATCACAATGTTAGATCACGCCTTTGTTGGAACCACAACGTGAAGGTTGCTAATAAAGCATAGTGTATAGATTAGCAATAGTAGAATTATTTAGCGTTGCACATGCCAGCAATGCACAGAGCTTCTAGAGTGCTAAAATCTGAAGCCCGGTGTATTAATCATGTGCAACGTCTTAGAAACGGGAATGACTATCTACATAATAAAAAGCAGTTATCAAAATGTCACCAATTTTTAATCAAACATTAAGTTATAATTAAACACGTAGGCAGCAAATGCAAAAGATTACTGCCTAACAAAAAGTCGAACAATGGGTCCGCCATGATATTAATATTATTAATTTCATAACACTTTTTCACCACACGCACTTTTTTTACAGTTTTACTTTTCACGACGATTATCGACGCACTCGCAGACGCGCCGACGGTCATAAAACCTATTTCTGCACAGACTATGTACGTATATATGTCTCTGTGTGTCCGTGCGATGTACTTCCTTCTTCCTTCCTAAATTCCGAAAATCCGAACGGCTAGAAGAACTAGAATTAGATAATTAAAATCAGGTGTACCAAGTGTACCGTACCAACATAACGCACGCGCCGCGGAGACATATTCTCTATAGACTATACGCTATTACGAGTAGTGTTGCCCGCCACTGCCGACCGAAGACTAAACTAGATACCGATCGATTTTAACAACTTTACCAAATTCAAACATTGTCGAGAATGAACTTTGTGATTTTCACTATAGTTGATTTGTATTTTTATCTATGTTAGGATACCCTCGCTAAGTTTGAATTGTGTTTATAGCAATTTGAACATTGTTAGAGAATTATGCACATTGTGAACTCGTGCCCTTAGAATTGTTAACCCCACAGAGTACAAATTTGCAATTTTATAAAAAAAAAATTCAATGCCACAACATAAAAAATCAATGTGCTGCTTAGGTATATTGCGAACGACACAAACTTTAACTTTGTGAACGCCTTTTAATAGATATTGCGATTTTATCAAAGGGGATCTTTGGTAAATTTAATTGTTAATGGTGTAATGTGATGATTATATAATATCATTGGCCAAAGCATATAAAACAAGTGCAACTTAAATTGCATACTACACAAACTTCAATTATGTGAATCCCACCCACAGATTACCAACTTATACGATTTTATCAAAGGGCTCGATAATTGCTAACGCCACAACATGTCAAAGTTAATGTCGAACACCGGAACCATGCACAAACGTATAACCTGTGAACCCTTTCTTCTTATTGTTAGCTTCGCTAACGAAACCAGCATGAATGGAATGATAGATTTAGATACATAATAGGATAAAATTACTTTTGACCAGAAATCAGCCATGCCATAAGTGAACCTCTCAGATTACCATATCGTGATTTTATCAAAGGGCCCGAAAATTGCTAACGCCACAGCATAATTATAACATTAATGCACAGCTTATATTGCAAACCACACAAACTTTAACATGGTAAACCCCACAGATTCCCAACATGTGATTTTAACAACGGGCCTGAAAATTGATAACGCCACAACTTATAACATCAATGTACGGCTTACATTGCGAACTACACAAACTTTAACCATGTGAACCCCGCATATTAACACTTTGCGAATATATCAAAGGCCCCAATAATTGCTAACGCCGCAATATCTAAAGTCAATGCGCAGCTCACATTGCGAACTGCACAAACTCTAACCATGTAAACCCCGCAAATTACCACTTTGCGAATTTATCAAAGGGCCCAATAATTGCTAACGCCACAACGTCTAAAGTCAATGTGCAGCGCACATTGCGAACTACACAAACTTTAACCATGTGAACCCCGCTAAATACCACTGTGCGATTATATCTAAGGGCCCAAAAATTGATAACGCCACAATATTTTACTGCGGGGTTCACAATATTTGCGTTTCACAAAAAAAAAGTTGCTGTGGCAGCAAAGGTTATTTTGCTGTAATCTCAAAATTATTTTGTCACTTTCGCAAGAATTTGCCCGCAATGTAAAACTGCAGCTTTGTCTCAGGATTTTTTTCTCAGTGCACGGTTTTTTCCCACGACTGTATCTATTTTATTATTTTTTGGTTTTTAGTACATTTATCTTAAACATTGCAATGTATGTTTAACATAAAACCGTTTAACTTAAAAAGTTTTTTTACCTATTTTTTTCTCTTTTAAAATGGCATGTATTTAAACCGTTATCTGTATATTCCCTTTTTTCGAACAAAATATTTTAAAGTTACACCAATAATACTGACTTGCACACAAATTATGCACACTAAATCAAATTTAGTATCTTTTTTAATGGCATTTGCAGAACTCTTTTACTGAACGAATAACTATTATCAAAATAGTATATCTAATAATTCTTTAGTCTAACAAACATTTTAAAACCTTTTTAAGGAAAACCTACACCTGATTTACTCCATGACGCGCGCTCGCTTCGCTCGCATATTAAGGCGCTACCAAAATAAATTGGGGTCTTTTTCGTATCCATTTATTTCACTATTACAGCATGTATTGATTTCATTTTTGGATATATGTTTATTGACTATTTGGTTAATAATTTGACTGAAGGAAAACACAATTGGGTTAAATTTGCTCGATAGAATTTAACTCCGAAAAGACCTCCATTTTTTATAATTTTCTCTGTTATTTTAAAATCCTAAGTAATTTCATTGCAAAATTGCATTCAAAATGTGCGTATTAGGTAATTGAAAGTTCTGACTGAACACATTTTTGATAGATAGCATAATTTATTTTAAAACAATTTTCATTTGGTTTGGCGCTTACGTTATTATATTTTGGCCCCGGAGCGCACTGTTGCGCTCTCTTTTTTCGCATGTGGAAGTAATTGACTCTGTCCCTTTCTTATTCCCGCCCACTGCCGCCCAGTTCGCCTGCTGCGATTTTTCACGTATCACCTTAAATAACACTAATATCTTCAGTCCCTGAAGTGCCGGGCCTCCGCCGGCCTCCTTCGTCGGCCTACGGCCCGGTGCCCATGCCGCCCATAAAGGACACTGTCGCGAGACGGTCGTATTAGATATCAGTTTTAGAAATTCCGTAGTAAGATTGTACAATAAATTTAGAGTGCAAGTTAGTATTTTTGATAAGCAATTAGTATTTTTGTTTTACAAATCATATATCCGATGTACTAACTACATTTTTGGTGTGAATTCGATAAAAAAAAATGTAGTTAAAAAACTAAAAAACCCGACTGAAAAAACGGAAAAGCAAAAAACAAGCACATTTTGAATTAAACAAAACTTGTAAGCAGGCGGGGTCCATTCTATTTTCATTTCATAATTTAATATTCAAATGAACCCCGCCTGCTTCCAAGTTTTGTTTAATTCAAAATGTGCTTGTTTTTTGCTTTTCCGTTTTTTCAGTCGGGTTTTTTAGTTTTTTAACTACATTTTTTTATTTTACACTTTTTAGTCAGTTTTATTATAAGACGGTAGATTTCGATTCGATTTTATATTCATTCCGTACACGTAAAAAAATCCGGTTATAAGTAAGAAATGCGATATTGTTTGTTCTAATAACTTTAAATCGTTATATATCCTAAACGGTTTCATAAAATGAAAAATGATAAAGGAAACCTAATATTCATTTTCAATTACCTATTCAACGATACCCCACTTGACGTGGTACGTCGATATTTTTTTTTTCATTTTGACAATATGGCGACTAGTTGTTACTATAGTAAGTATTGTTTATTGTAATGTTTTTAGTGACACTCGCGAGGTCAAGACGAATCGATTGACGTACGGATCATCAAAATCGGCCAAGGCGTTTGGCCTCTACAATGCCACATAGGAACAAACATACATACATACATACATAGACTGATAAACACATAACCCTTCTTTGCTTTGCGCAGTCGGGTAAAAAAAGGTCATCTCGTTTTGTGTGATTTTTTAGACTTTTTTGTAGGACATGTTTAGTTAATCAATTGGTTTTTTTGGTATGCATTCAGTTAATTAGTGGAGTTACCTAGTGTGCTGAAAAATTAAACAGATGTGCATTTAGCGGGCCGATGGCATTACCCACATTATGCGGTGATGAATCAGCGGTCGATCGCAGTGCGAGCTACCCATCTCTTTCCCCCGTGCAACCGCCGCCTGCGTCGTCGCCGGCCTCGGCGAGTGGACCTATGGCGGGTGTGAGTGAGAAAGATGGTTACGTACTGTCAACTGATAAAACGATGTCGTCGCATACCCGCGCACCGGGAACACAAGCACCACAGAGTACCATAAACCATCACGACGACGCAGCTAGTGAATGTAAACAAATGAATGTGTCAAATGAGAAGCGCCCCTCGTTTTCTGAGGTTATGCAGAAGAACGTTGAACGACCAATATTGAATAATATGGAAGAGTGGACCGTTGTACAGAAGCGGAGACATAAAAATCGGTTTATTAGTCAGAGAGGAAGTGCGGCTGTTAATAATGAGGAGAAAAGTGTACAATTTAGAGCGGCGGACACGAAAGTACCGATATTTATATCAAATGTGCATAAGGCGGTGTCAGAGCAGGCTATTGTAGACTACGTGTATGAGAAAACTCGAGAGCGAGTTACACTAATTAAAATTAAAATGAAACAGGAAAGAGACTATAATGCTTACAAATTTTTTGTAACAAAGTATAAAATTGATACATTTTTAGATGGTAAGTTGTGGCCATCTGGAGTATCATTTAGGCGTTTTGTGCACTTTCCTCTAAGGCGAGTAAACAAAGATGTACATGAAAATATAGATATCAAAAATGGACAGCCTTAGTAAGATAGCAAGCTTTAATTGCAAGTCATTCAAGAGGTCTATGGAAGGCATAAGAGAGTTATGTCGGTCGGCGGACGTGATAGCCCTTCAAGAGACATGGTTGCTGCCACACGATCTGCCGTTGCTCAGCACGGTTGATGACAGCTTCGGGTGCACCGGGACGTCGGCTGTGGACACATCGGCGGGCCTTTTGAGCGGGAGGCCATACGGTGGCGTCGCGTTACTGTGGCGTAAAAGTGCGTTTGAGTCAGTGTTGCCGATTGAGTGCAATAATGTGCGAGTGTGCGCGGTCAGAATAACCGTAAGTACTAGATCTGTAGTCGTGTTTAGTGTTTACATGCCAACAAACTCGAGTGATAATCTTCCTGAGTTCACAGCCTGTCTTAGTGCTATTCGCTCAGTTATAGAAATAGAGGAAAATAAAGGAATTGAGGCTTTTTACATCATAGGAGACTATAATGCACATCCGAATGAGTTGTTTTATAATGAAATGATAAATTTTTGTTCAGATCACAGCTGGGTCTGTGTAGATGTGGAGATGTGTGACAGTGATACCTACACTTTCACAAGTGAATCACATGGCTGTAACAGATGGTTGGACCACTGCATCGTCACTAAATCTGCCCAGCAATCAGTCGCTAGTGTCACAGTACTGTATGACATGTATTGGTCCGACCATTTCCCGATTGTGATTGAATGTGACTTGTTAAAAATTAATTGTAAAGTTGTAGAAAGTAATAATCATGTAAATCGAGCTGTGTGGGGTGAGAGAACGTCTGAGCAGATAACCGAGTACCACGACCTCTGTCACTCTAAGCTGAGACTTATTGATATTCCTCAGGAGCTGAGTGATTGTTGTGATAAGTTTTGTAAACAAAAAGAACATTGTTCAGCTCTTGATAAAATGTACTCTGACATTGTGAATGTATTGGAACAGGCAGCCGTACAAACTTATAGGATAAAGTGTCGAAGGAAGGGTGGCTATGTCACGGGGTGGAACAAACATGTCGCGGACGCTCACCGCGAGGCCCGGCTTAGGTTCCAGGTGTGGACAATGGCTGGTCGCCCAGCCAATGGTCCTATATTTCATGATATGGCGGAGGCAAGGAGACATTTTAAGTCTAAACTCAAGTGGTGTCAGAACAGGCAGGATCAGCTTAAAATGGATCTCCTTGCTTTCAACCACGCGAACAAGGACTTTCGGCATTTTTGGAAGAATACGAATAAAATGAATGTGAGGCCGGGTCTCCCGGTGAGCGTCGGTGGTGTTACTGACCACAAGAATATTGCGGATAGTTTTAGGGACCACTTTTCTGTGCGGTCGGTCTTGGGCTCGGCGTCTCGTGGAGTGAACGGTACTGAGACCATTGAGACTGAGCGGAACACGAAAATACCTGCCAAGAGTGTGGCTTCAATTATTTCGGGGATGCAGCGTGGGAAGTCGCCGGGTCACGATGGTCTCAGTGTCGAACATTTTAAACATGCGGGAGTCCATCTGCCTAGAGTTTTGTCACTGTTTTTCACTTTGTGCCTTGGTCATTCCTACTTACCGGAACCACTTATGCGGACGATTGTGGTCCCTATAGTTAAAAACAAAACTGGTGACACATCCGATATGAACAACTATCGACCCATCTCACTAGCTACCACCATGGCGAAGGTGCTTGACGGTCTGATGAAGGGCTGCCTCTCAGAACATGTTAAAGTGCACGACGCCCAGTTCGGATTCAAGGCGGGCGTGTCCACCGAGAGTGCTATTCTCAGCCTGAAGCACACCGTCAAGTACTACACCATGAGGAGGACGCCGGTATACGCGTGTTTCCTTGACCTGTCGAAAGCTTTCGACCTTGTCTCCTATGATGTGCTATGGGACAAGTTGAGGGGCACGGG
Source organism: Diarsia mendica (assembly GCA_949316265.1). Classification (NCBI taxonomy): domain Eukaryota; kingdom Metazoa; phylum Arthropoda; class Insecta; order Lepidoptera; family Noctuidae; genus Diarsia; species Diarsia mendica. Next base: position 21,498,703 of record OX438897.1, read on the forward strand.
TGTGCCGGTGGAGTACACAGCGCTTCTCCGGTACTGGTATGCTCACCAGACAAATCGGGTGAGATGGGTCGGTACTCTGTCGGATGAGTATCGAATGGAATGCGGTGTGAGGCAGGGGGGGTTAAGCTCCCCCCTGTTATTTAATTTATATGTAAATGAGCTCATCGAGCGGCTGAGCAGCACTCATGTCGGCTGTCATATTGACGGTATATGTGTCAATAACATAAGTTACGCGGACGACATGGTGTTGCTCAGTCCCTCGATGAGTGGACTGAGGAAACTTCTCACGATCTGCGAGACGTATGCGGAGGTGCACGGCCTTAAATACAACTCAAATAAAAGTGAGGTGTTAGTGTTTACGGCACCTAAACAACAGCCCCGTCGTGTACCTCCAGTATATCTCAACGGCGTTGAATTAAATGTGGTGACTCAATTTAAATACTTGGGTCATGTTGTCACCAGTGACCTACGTGATGATGGGGATATAGAACGCGAGCGCAGGGCGTTGGCGGTGAGGAGCAATATGCTCGCCCGTAGGTTTGCTCGCTGCACGGCAGACGTCAAAGTCAGTTTATTTAAAGCGTTCTGTCAGTCCTTCTACACGAGCGGCCTATGGGTGTCATATACGGGCCGAGCCTACAACGTCCTGCGCGTGCAATACAACAATGCCTTCAGGATGCTGTTGCGGTTGCCGCGACGTTGCAGTGCGTCGGGAATGTTTGCTGAAGCACGTACGGATGGCTTTCACGCCATCATGCGTAAGAAAGCGGCTTCCCTACTGCAACGTTTGCGTAGCACTCAGAACAGCATCCTGAAAATGATTGTTAGCAGAGTGGACTGCCCCATCCAAAGGCACTGGGTAGAATTAGGTATAGGTTTATGTTAAATAGAATTAAGTACTAACAACACTAACATAGCATGTAAGCACAGTTTGTTACTAACCACTAACTACGTATGGACTGCTTAGGTCTGAAATAAAGATATTTTATTTTATTTTATTTATTTTTATTTTTATTTAAATATAACCCTTTTAAAATGGTTTGGTTTAACAATATTTCCATTTTACAGCAGCATTAGTATTTAGATTATGGGGAGACAACGTAGGCCTGACAATAAGTCGTAGGATACTATAATACAATACGTCTGATAGAAGGATCGTTCCTTTTCTATGGAAGATGAAGAACTTTCCACCCGGTTCTTCATTAATTTAAGTGTGTTCTTTTAATAGGGGTGATTATAGATAGGGGTGATTTATTTTAAGATCTTAGCAAAATATAGACTAAAAATCTTGTTGACGGTCTTTTGTAGAAGGGATTGTTTTTTTAATTCTAGGGCACTATTTCGCAGTTTTTCTATTGTTTTTGTGGCCAGTGTTTCCTTTTTTAGGGTTCCGTAGTCAACTAGGAACCCTTATAGGTTCGCCATGGCTGTCTGTCCGTCCGTCCGTCCGTCCTCGCTTAATCTCTGTGACCGTTAGCACTAGAAAGCTGAAATTTGGTACCAATATGTGTATCAATCACGCCGAAAAAGTGGTAAAATAAAAATTGGAAAAAAATGTTTTATTAGGGTAGCCCCCCTATATGTAAAGTGGGAAGTGTTTTTTTTTTAATTTCAACCCTAACATGTGATATATGGGTTTACTAAAATCATTTTTTGATAATGTCAATAACTTCGGAAATAATCGCTCCAAAAGTAAAAAACAATGTGTCCCCCCCCCTCTAACTTTTGAACCATAAGTTTAGAAAATATGAAAAAAATCTGAAAAAAAGAAGTTCAGGAATTTCCAGATAGATTGCAAATAAAGAAATGAAAAAAAAAAAAGGAATTTCTAGGAAAATAATTAAAAAAAAAAACCTTTAAACTCTTAAGTGGGAACACTTATTGTGACGGACGGGAAACTACGGAACCCTACACTGAGCGTGGCCCGACACGCTCTTGGCCGGTTTTTTAAGATTAATTTATATTTAGAATTTTCTCGTAGTAAATTGTTTGTTTTTTGGTATCGCCTTGGGACCTTAGGAATTAAGTGTTCGGCAATTATCTCAATGGGCGACCCACCTACGTACAGACACTAACCAAATTAAAAGGTAATCTGTTCTATTCTTCTCTGGAATTATGTTACTGTTTTACTTACTCTGTTAGTCTAAATAAATAAATAGGTAAAATCGTAGGTATGCCCTATTTCGTACACAGTCCCTTTTTTTACTGACGCGTTGGTCTAGTGGTCGCAAGTTTGACTGCTGTACATGAGCTCTTGAGTTAGATATCCTGGCTTCCACACTGGTTGGTTTTGATGTGCCGTCATGCCGTGTTTCTCCGAGGCTATGTCGCTTGGAAAATCGCTTGCCCGAAGCCCGAATACAGAAGAACCCGACCATCCTTTTTCCCAGAGACGGTGGGACGAGCCGCTCTGCAGGGTAGTTTAGAATAATCTACTGAACACGTCTGCTACTACTGCTGAGCGTGCGCGCCTGCTGGCTGTGGGTGAGTGGGAGTCGGGTCTTTGGCTTCACGCACTGCCGTCGTCAAACATTGGCACTCTATTTGACGACACAACTTTTCGCCTCGCTGCTGCTTTACGTCTTGGTGCCGTATGCTGCTCTCCTCATCGCTGTCAATGTGGTGAAGCTGTCAGCAGCCTCGGACACCATGGCCTGTCCCGCAGTCGAAGTGCCGGCCGTTTTGCGCGGCACGCGAACATAAACGACATCATCCGACGAGCTCTTGTTACCGTCGGCGTCCCAGCTGTCTTAGAGCCAAATGGCTTGGCACACGACGATGGCAAAAGACCGGACGGCATGTCGTTGTTTCCTTGGAAGATGGGTAGGCCTTTAGTGTGGGACGCAACTTGCGTCGATACTCTTGCGCCATCGCATCTTCCAAGCTCTTCGTGTTGTGCTGGCGCTGCCGCTGCGGCTGCGGAGAACCTCAAGCGGCGTAAATATAGTAACCTTTTCGATGCCCTTTTATAGTTAGTTTGTTTTTAGGTTAGTTTAGTTTATATATTTAGTATAGTCTTACATTTATAAATAAATTGGATAAAGTGTTGTTGGGTTTTTCCATGAAAAATTTCTCAGAAGCAGCCACGGAGTCTAGTGCCCGGTTGATATCAACAGGCTCGCCCCCTATTTCATGGGTACGCCTCTGCCTAAACCTTCGAGGATTGCACGCGTGATTTTTAGTTATATTCATGACGTCATGCAGGCTTTTCATGTTTAAGTCTTTAATAATTTGATATTACACATCACTGTGCAGAAACCATCCCTAAAAGGATAAAAAAAAACATGATCAGAAAGCATGTACCGAAACCCTTTTAAAGGCGAGTTTTATAATTTACAAATACAAATCATTTGCCCACAGGAAATGTATCACTCACATTCTCGTTAACGCCATTGTTTTAATCACCTATCAAACCGCCAATAATTACCGGAATACCTTTGCCGAATTAATCGCGAAAAAGCAATTCTAGGGCGACGTTTAATTCGAGCCGTTTTCGAGCTTTCGTTCAAAGAATGATTTATTTCTGTAATCAATGCGTCAACTGCGAATATCATCGGTTACCGGTGAAAACGTGACCACAATGTGATGAGAACCAGTAAATCAACTATACAAGCTTTTTATCCGCATCGCGGTGAAATCCGGTTAAAAGACAGTAGAAAAGGAGGGTTTAATGTACACGCGTACCAAACCCTCCTTTTCTACTGTCTGTAAAAGTCTTGATTCGATAAATCAAACGCGGTTGTTACGGTTGTCACTAAACTCTTTGCTATGTTGCACTACACGTACACACATAAAACGTAACCACTTGTCTCGATGTCGCATCCTCCGACTTACTCACGAATAGCGTGTTACCTGAAACATGCTTAGAATTCATGCGAGAAAACACTTTGCCACGTGTAAAGCGTTTGCACGAATTCTAAGCATGCAATTTGTGAACCGATTGTGAGTCCAATCATATTATATTTAGATTGTCATGTGCGTTTTCTTTTTCCCAACTATGTTGGGGTCGGCTTCCAGTCTAACCGGATGTAGCTGAATACCAGTATTTTACAAGGAGCGACTGCCTATCTAGACATGTGAGACGCACGGGACCGGTCAATGTGGCGACACTTAGGGGAGGCCTATGTCCAGCAGTGGACGTCTTTCGGCTGAAATGATGATGATGATGACTGCCTATCTGACCCCCATAACCAAGTTTGTACCTACTGGGTATTATGATACCCCTGTAAGAGTGGTTGTCAGTCAAAGATTCACAAATGACAATCGGGCGGAGGAAACTCCATATGTACTGGGTGAACACCCATCCATCTTACCACTTTTCGTTGCAAGTTGAAATACTGCATGTTACTATCAATATTGACTGGCCTGTTGGTCTAGTGGTTAGTGACCCTAACTGCTATGCCGGAGGTCGTGGGTTCGATTCCCACCCAGGACAAATGTTTGTGTGATGAGCACGATCATTTGTTCTGTGTCTGGGTGTAATTTATCTATAATATGTATGTATTTAGAAATATATAAGTATGTTTATCAGTTTTCTAGTACCCATAACACAAGCTCTGCTTAGCTTGGGACTAGATGGCGTTGTGTGATAGTTGTGGAATATAAAAAAAAAAAAATGTCTACTGTGACGAGTCGGTGTTTCATCCGACGATGCGGTGAGCTGTGACAACCGATATTTAATTACAATTTTTGTATGGATTCGGCGATCAACTATAATTGGATATGGTGAATGATTTGGGAGGATATGCAGGATGCATGTTCTATACAGACCTACGTCAATGTTTGACAATATGACAGGGTTCAAAATTAACGTTCCAAATTAACGTTGCTACGTTAATTTGGAAGAATATCTGTTTATCAACTATCGAGAGTTGTTAAACAGATATATATTCTTTTAAACATAATCTTTTATATATTTTCCATTACATTCAGTAAAAAACTGTATCTTCGTATACATGGATGTGCATCAAAATAGTTCATAAACTACCTGTTTCTCTTGCTATTTCCAAGTTTCTCAGGTAAACAATGGTAATTAAGTGTCAGTCATTTAGGTGCTCTATTCAGGTGGCATTTACTGCCAGCAATCTGGCTGTGTTAGCTTGAAAGGTGACAAAAACTAGCTTTACCTTTAATATCAAAGTCTGTATTATAGCAGGAACCCATTAAACGCCTTCTATTAACACTTTATTAGTCTGCCACAGAGCAGTGGTGGCCCAGTGGTGGCGGCCCCGACTTACGAACAGTTGCAATGGTCGTGGGTTCGAACCCAGGCAGGCGCATTACTTTGTGTAATTTATTTCATCACCACTGCTCTCAAAACGGTGAAGGAAAACATCGTGAGGAAACCGGCATGTCTTAGAACCAAAAATTCGAAGATATGCGACATCTACCAATCCGCACTGGGCCCGCGTGGTGGATATATATATATAGCCCATCCCTCTCCTAGAGAGGAGGCCTGAGTCCCTGCAGTGGGAACAATTATCGGCTGATGATGATAGTCTGCCATTCATCAGCGATTCATTTTCTGGAATTCGAGAAGTACCTAAAGGCACGTGACGTATGAAATCATCGTTATGTACAAACATTTACCTAAGACAAATTACAGAAAGTTTTTCCTGATGGCTAATTTTGTATGTGAGTTGTTTGAATGTTTGTAAACGCACCCACAATACAGGAGAAAATCCTCGTACGACGACATGTTATAAAAAACAAAAAATAAAGTTAAATACCTAACTGTAACCGTGTATAATTTTGTTAAGTTTCACCAAACATTTCATTGCCCTAAATAGAAATTTCAGATTTTCAGTTGTCGCATAATAAACGGAGAACAATTTAAAATGATAAAATTTCCGATTAATGCGTCCGGGGCGATTTATAAATGCGGAATGCCGTTGAAATAAATTGTCCGAATATAAATAAAACCAGTGTGGGCCCAAAACATGAAAATAACAGTATCATAATTAATTTACAACGGTCTTATTTCCGGGTTTGGTGTCCAATGAACAAATTAATTGAGTTCCATTGCTGTTGTTATTAAAATAGTTACGGCCATGGTGGAAATGAATAAATGTAGTGCTTTTCATGCAACTAAAGGCAGATGTAAAAGCGCCCGCGGCATTATTCTTTTTTTTTATTTATTTCATATGGGCTTACTCTTGACCTCAATCTTGCCCTAAGGGCAGAGATGAGGTCGACGATGGAACGAGCTTACCCAGAAGAAGCCTATTTACTCGCGACTTAAATAGATTGGGGTTATATGAACTCGGGAAAACCGACAACAATAATTATAGTTGTCAGTCAGTAAGCATATAACCCGGTTCATTAAAGAAAGGAATCTAAAATGGCGGTTTTTATCATGTCCTCACGCTCGCACACTATAGTGAGCGAGCGAGAGGACATGCCATGTGTTGCCATTTTAGATTCCTTTCTTTAATGAACCGGGTTATACCTAAAATTATCCCGATAAAGGATTGTAGATTGCATTTTTATGAAACTGGCAACTTCACCTCAAATAACTAAAATTGTCAATTTTCATTAAATTGACAATTTTAGAAGAAGTAAAAAATGCTTTTACTTTTTATTTTATTCTATTCTCTTTATTACACAAAGTCTTCGAAAAAGTTTTATACTCATTCTCACTCACTCACTCTGTCATTTTCTTTTTTTTGTTTTCTTATAACATACTGCCAGTGTTTTGACTAGAGTATCCAATAAGTTTTGTATTACAAAGGCAAGGCCAAATTAATAAAATAAAAATACTAAAAAACCAAAATAAAATAGAACACTGCGTAACTTCGACCTGAAAAAACTCCTGGAATTGTTAAAGAAACTGGCAACTTCATTCTAAAAAAAAACTTGCCATTAGCAATAACCTGTAATAAAAAGAAAAAAACCTTGTTGTGTGCCAGTGTTTTGACTAGAGTATCCAAAAAGTTTTATATTACAAAGGCAAATCAAAATTACTTAGAGAAAGAAAAGAATATGTAGGTAATAAGAATAAGTCATGAAACAGGACATTGCGTAACCTGCCTTGAAAAACCTCCTTGAATATTATTGTTGAAGAAACTGGCAACTTCACCCCAAAAAAAAAAACAAACTCGCCATTAGCAATAGAGAAAAAAAACTGTCAATTTCTTTTTTTCTTTTCTTTTAACACACAGCCAGTGTTTATGACTACAGTATTCTAAAAAGTTTTATATTACAAAAGCAAGTCAGAATTACTTTGTTAAAAGAAAAATACAAAAAAAAACACAACAGAACACAGTCAGTTTCATTAACAATCATTCAATGTTTTAACGCATTAAAACATTGAATGCTTGTTAACGAAACTGGCAACTTCACCTCAAAACGCAACAAAAACTCGCCATTAGCCTTATGAGAAAAAAAAAGTTACTGTCATTTTTATTTTTACCCGACTGCGGCGAAGCCCAAAAGGAGGGTTATGTGTTTGACGTGTATGTATATAAGTATGTATGTATGTATGTATGTATGTCTGTTTCTTTTTTCTTTGTTCCCTCATAACTCATAAACGGATGAACCGATTTGAATGAAATATACGTCGTTAGATTCGTCTTGATGGCGCGAGTGATAAAGGCTACATTAAAATTAAAAAACAAAGAAAAATTGCGGATTTTGGGGGCCAAATCGCGGAGTTCAAAAACAATTTTTTTTGCAATACCATCGAGTAGGGTATCAAAATAAAGGGTTTTAAAGGAGATTACAAAAATATATAACACTTATATGTTTAAAAGAAATTCAAAGTGAGAAATCCTATAAACAAGCACAAAAGATAAATAATCTGCGAAGAATTTTACGCGACCAACGAAAGAACAAACACAAAGAACTAAAAAGTTGGAAATAAAAAGGGGCACTTTCCCGGTTGTCGGCGATGCGGAGGAGTACTGGGGCGTCTAAGTGTATTATTTGGTCTTTGTATATAATTATGTGAGTATTAACTTTTAGTTTACATTTTTAGCAACTATTGTACTTAACACCAATCAGTATTTAAATGACAATAATTTATTAGATAAATCTATATTTACATTATTAAATAAAAAGTAGTTAAAAAACTAAAAAACCCGACTGAAAAAACCGAAAAGCGAAAAACAAGAACATTTTAAATTAAACAAAACTTGGAAGCAGGCACCCGGGGTTCATTTGAATATTAAATTATGAAAAGAAAAAATCAAAATAGAATGGAGGTCCATTCTATTTGCCTGCAGGCAAATATGCATGCTTCCAAGTTTTGTTTAATTTAAAATGTTCTTGTTTTTCGCTTTTCGGTTTTTTCAGTCGGGTTTTTTAGTTTTTTAACTACGTTTTTTATATTCTCTTCATACACACTGCCAGTATCTATGATTAGAGCATTCTAAAAAGTTTCGTATTGCAAAGTAAGGCGAAGTTTGCACAGGAAATACTCCGAATAACTCACAGAACATGTGTGGGAAATGTCTGTGGCTTTAGGCTCTCACAGAGGCATAAAAATAGACCCTTTTAGTGAAGTTAACTAGCTGGAGTAGTCTGCAACACTTCTATATTCTAAGCCTGTTTATTTTCTGTGTACCGGAAATAAGACAGTTTTGCTCGTTACTTTTATTGCAATATTTTTCTGTAACGACTTGGCAGACACGAATCTTTGAAAAAACACTTAATGCACACATAACATAACGCCTTCAATCACCGAAGGTTTAGACAGAGGTGTACCTAATAATAACACTTACATTCTGTGTACTAAGTATCGGGAATTTGTCAATAAAACAAAAAATACAAATTATTCATCTAATTTTATTTTACCGCCTTCAAAGTAGGCCCCATCGCTTGCAATACAACATCTCCACCGCTTCACCCAGTCTTCCATACATTTTTCATAGGCTATTTGCGGTATGGCCTTTAGCTCATTCAGCGAATTTTCTTTTATGGCTTCTATCGACTCAAAACGTTTTCCTCGAAGTGGTAATTTTAACTTGGGAAATAAAAAAAAGTCAGACGGAGCCATATCAGGTGAATACGGTGCTTGGTCGAGAACTTTTGTTGAATTTTTCACTAAAAACTCTTTCACTATAATGGCTGTGTGTGATGGTGCATTATCATGGTGCAGCATCCATGAGTTGTGTTGCCACAAATCTGGACGTTTTCAACGGATACTCTCACGCAAACGCTTCATGACGCCTAAATAATATTCTTTATTCACTGTTTCTCCCTCTGGAAGGAATTCGGAGTGAACCACACCACGGTAGTCAAAAAAAACCGGCCAAGTGCGAGTCGGACTCGCGCACCGAGGGTTCCGTAAAAAAAATATATTATGTGATGTAACTAAAAATTTATGGTTTTCGTAATTATTCCTTTATCTATGCTATAAGACGTTGCTTCGTACCAAATTTCAAGATTCTGAGTTCACGGGAAGTACCCTGTAGGTTTTGATTCCCTTGCGAGTGTCGAAAATTTGCGGCATAAACGGGAGTATCTTGATGTAACTAAAAATTTATGGTTTTCGTAATTATTCCTTTATCTATGCTATAAGACGTTGCTTCGTACCAAATTTCAAGATTCTGAGTTCACGGGAAGTACCCTGTAGGTTTTGATTCCCTTGCGAGTGTCGAAAATTTGCGGCATAAACGGGAGTATCTTTTGATCGCGTTGACTTAGAAGTTTGATTTTTTCACAGCTCCAAGAGACCATAGACTTGAGTATTTGATATGAATTTCAGCTTGATACCTCCACGCGTTCCTGAGAAAAAAGGTCTTGACAGACAGACAGACAGACGGACAACAAAGTGATCCTATAAGGGTTCCGTTTTTTCCTTTTGAGGTACGGAACCCTAAAAACTGTCAGCATCACCTTGATTTTGGAGCGACTTTGGCGCTACTACTTCTCGGCCTTCTTTAAAAGCCTTATACCATTCATAAGTCCTTGTTTTCGATCAACACGATTCGCCGTAGGTATTTCGCAACATTTTTAGTGATTCACCATTCGAAACACAAAATTTAAGGCACACTCTTTGTTCAACAATATTTTGCATTGTAAAAATCGCCGAGCACTCAAAACTATCACCAACAAAAAGTGTAGTTTAAAACAAATTAAATGACAGATCCCGCTCAAATTTTGCGCGCTTAATCAGTACAGTGCTACCAACATGCAGTAAAAAAATTAGAACGACCTCTTTTACGCGGGTCTTTTTATTGACATATTCCCGATACTTTTTACACAGAGTAGTACATTTCACCAGTTATGTTTTTTAAGTGTCAAATGTTATCTCATGTAGGTAATAAGGGGCTAGCCTATTGCAATCCAGACTCCGTGGCTGCTACTGAGATTTTCCTAATAAAATACCCAAAAACCCTTTGCCCCAGCCGGAAAACTAACCCAAGACCTCATGCTCAGCAGACGCTCTTGCTACCACTCGACCAATGACGCAGTCAAGTCACACTTAATATAGGTATATAAAAGTACCTTATTTGATTTCTGATGTCATCGGTGTTTCTAAAAAGCTGGCTGAACTGTAAACATGAAATAATCAAAGTCCTCAACATGTTCCTTAGTATTCTGCTTTTATACAGAATTTCCAAAACCCACATTCCTCATTCTACTCTCTTTTAATCCAATTGAAGTAATCCCAATCGCACCAGCCCGCATCGGACATTCAACGTCCGAAATCGGCCACAAATGGCGAAACAGCCCGAAAATATCCGAAATGCCCCGAAGATTGCACAAATTGGCCCTCGTCCAGTGACTTAAAGGAAAACTAATTTACTCCGACCCAGTATGGGATTACTGAATTTTGGTGCAAACATTTATTCGAATGTATTGACGGCAGCAATTTTGCCAGCCGACGCCACGCGCCAACAAATAATTTGTGGAGGATTCGGCGTAACGAGTTTTACGTTGGTATTTTGTTGAATTATTACTGACGCTTTTTTTTGGAGGAACAAATTAATTGTTTACTGAAAAATATTTTGGACCGTTGTATTGTTGACCATGAAAATAAAATGATAGGCTGTCGCTTCATGTAAAATACTGGTATTCAGCTGCATCCGGTTAGATCGGAAGCTGACCCAAACATGAGAAGGGTAATGATGAATTTTTCGTTTCTAATTTGGCGAGTCTTCAAACTAAACACATTTATTTCAATTACAACTGAATTAACTTGTGTTTTAAATACAGACTATCATTTTAATTCCAAACTAAGTACTTCACTTCAAGACACTTAGCGATGGGCCGCGGATTTTTGTACTAGATGACGTGGCCTCGGCGCAAGGGCAAAGAAGGAACATGGGTTCGGTTTTTAGTCAGTAGAAGTCTGACACTCCCCTTCGCTCTGCCCAAGAGCGGGGGGGGGGTCATTTGATGATTTTCCACCCACCAAAAAAAAAAAGACTTAGCGATGTAAATTAAATCGCCTGACTACAGGGTTGATACTTGTCAACATGAAATAACTTCAGTAATTACTTAGTGCCTAATTTCAGGCTAACAGCTTAAGTAATACGTTTATTAGTAACATTAAAGAGATCTTAGTTAACTTTGCTTTTCATGTAAATGTGATTATGTAAGTTAAAAGCTTAACCATTACTTTTACAACCATTAGCGCTTTATATTATGTGCTTATGTCTGTGAAATTATTCTTTTATTAGACGGATTAGACATCTATGAAAGACTTTCATTGTGGACACGACCTTCAGTAATGAAGAATACGACTACAAATAAAGAAGAACTACTTGAACAAAATGAATGAAGAACGAATGATTGATAGGTGCTAGAAGTTAAGTTATTATCACTACATAGTATAAAAACAAAGTCGCTTTCTCTGTCCCTATGTCCCTTTGTATGCTTAAATCTTGAAAACTACCCTACAACACTACTACTAGTATCTTATTTGTACCCGTGCAAAGCCGGGGCGGGTCACTAGTACCGAATAAATAAATGCATAATGACACTTAAAAGTACTGAAGAACTTGAATTAATTCACATTTTATACAAGTAAAGTTTGCTAATCATCCAAAATCGCCCCACTTTTCCTTTTAATAGGTATTAAAGGTACGATAAATATCAGGAAATGCTCAAGGAACTTCCTGAAAAAACCCATAAAGAAAACCAACAGATAACGTTTCTGAAATTGGTAACTTTACAAATATAACTTAACTTACCTTTGAAGCCAAAATCCACGTGATCCTAAAATGTCTTACATTTTTTGTATTCTTTTTTCCAAAAAAATCCGATCTGTTTGAAGCTGTGGTGAGGTCTTGATTTATTTTTATTAGGGAGGAGAAAAGATGGATGCATTGTGTGAGGAATGATAATAATATGAAAGAGAAATGAGTGAATAGCACCGCGACATGTAACAGGGAAAAATGGAAAAAGAAACGTGTTGCGCCGACCCCAAATAGAATGGAATAAAGGCAGGAAGATGATGAGATAGGCCTAGGGATAACCTAGTAATGGGTTATATAATCCACTTGATAATACTATTAGCCATTTTTTTTTTTTATTTAATATGGGCTTACTCTTGACCTCAATCTTGCCCTAAGGGCAGAGATGAGGTCGACGATGGAACGAGCTTACCCAGAAGAAGCCTATTTACTCGCGACTTAAATAGATTGGGGTTATATGAACTCGGGAAAACCGACGCAGGCAGGGTGTTCCACTCCTTGGCTGTACGAATAATGAAAGTCTTAGCAAAACGCTTCGTATGACAAGATATGGGTGATAACCTGCAGTACGCCTAGTCTCTCGATAGAAGAAGGGAGATGGTGGAATAAGCTCGTGGAGCTCTTGCGCACACTCTCCGAAGTACAGTCTGTAGAAGACCAACCATTAGCCATACTTTCGAGTCACTGATTAACTGCAACGACTGCCAAAGATCTACCAGTTGACAGCCGGAGCTAACGGCTTAGTATGCTTTCGGAGTAATTCGGAGTCACAGAGAAATTCGGTATGTGATGGATGGTCAACCATCCACGAACCAACCTAGAGATCACCCGAGCCTGAAATAAAATGATTATTATTATTTAGCCACCAGTTAAAAGTTTATCATCTGCCTAGCCTTTTCCCAACTATGTTGGGGTCGGCTTCCAGTCTTACCGGATGCAGCTGAATACCAGTATTTTACATGGAGCGACTGCCTATCTGACCTCCACAATCCAGTTAATACTAGGTAATACGATACCCTTTGGTAAGACTGGATGTCAGAATTTCAGGTCACTGACTACCTGTAACGACTGCCAAAGATCTATAAATATGGCAGCCGGGGCCAACAGCTTAACGTGCTTTCCGAGGCACGGAGGAAACTCGGTGTGTCGGGCGGTCACCCATCCACAGACCGACCCAGGCAAGCACAGCTTTACCTAAATATCGACCTGAGTGGCAGTTTATATTAAGCCACGAGCTCCTCCCACTAGTTAAAAGTTAACCCCTTGTTAATGACATAAAATCTTGCGTCCCAGCTTCATTTTATAGTGCGAAATAAAAATGACGTCACGAAAACTAAATTAATTATTAGTTGAAAAGTTTTAATAAAAGTTTAACGACGTGGCTATCTAGCGGTATGACGAGCCGGATATTGCTTGCCTCGTCAGTGTTGCCCGGAAACTTATTGTCTTTGTTGCAATATTAAACGTTGTTTTCTTTGGTATGGTTAGGTTCCATAAACTTATGTCCGTAGCTTCGTTCAGCAGACTAACGTCGGAAGTTATTTCACGGAAATAATGTAGCTATACATGCTATGCAGCTATGCTATGTAGCTATCTATGTTCATAGATATAGTATATTATACTTCTATGTTACTATTAAATAGTAAAGCGTAAAATGGACCTTTCATAATAGTAACTGCGTCTGTGACCTTTAGGAAAATAGATCATGATAGGAAAATACTAATATGAATTCGTGAAATGGCAATTTTAGACGCCCAGTAGTTCTGAAGATATTCAAGCCTAAAAAATAATATTACCACTTTATATTATGCCATGTAGAGGTAGACTGGTATCTAAAAGTACATACTTAATCTATTGTTATAAATGTTCTATTATAAATGTATCGCCGAGTGAACAGCTAACTACGACCTATAATTTCTATTGACACACCTAGCTAGCTACGTATTTATTAACTCTCAACAGTATCACACAACACACCCTACGCCAATAGCGGCGACCGCACTACAATCAATTATTATCAACAATTCACACACGTTTGACGTACTATTGATCTGACGTTACCGCAGCTGATAGGCTTGTTATTCTCTTGTCTTGACAGGCTGCCTTTATCTTTGATAGCCAATTCACGTATGTACATTTTGTGGATTGTAAACAAAAATAATGCTGAAATTACTTTTTAGACTTCGTTTTCAGGCTTAACAAATTGTCTGTTCCTACAGTTGGCATTTAGAAAAAGTATCATGTCGCTAAATAAAGGGATTACTAATAGTTTGCACGTTTTACCGCCCAACGGTTAAACCTGCTTTCAGTAGACAATCATATCGTTCAAGGGTAATTCTATATTAGTCCACTTGTGGAATTAATTAGCTTCGAAAACATCCAATTGCACCTAAGTAAGATACCACAAATATTCGATAAAACTAAGATAAAACGAATCTTTTTTTTTCTGCATATTTTGCTGTATAATGTAAACAGTCTATCTAAAATTCTAAACTAACCTTTACCCTTTCAAAGGTAAAGATTTGGATAATCATTAAGTACACACAGCGAGACATCAAAGCTATACATTACCAGAATATCGTGACCTCGCTTTGCATGGATTTAATACTTTTTTTCCTTTATTGCTTTGTAGTGAGCCTGAGAGTGACCTCACTTTGTATGGATTCCGCGTAGAATTAGAGGTCCACATAAACTGATTTTTATAGCTAAATTGGACGTCGTACCTACGACTGCATTAGGTACATACACCATATTTGGTTACCTATTTGTTACAGAAAAACCTTTACATAAGAAAAAATCACGCCTGCAATCCGGCAGCGTTGGCAGAGGTGTACCCATTGGCCATTACTACACCCACTTTTCGGTAGCTATGTAATCATCCGGGCACAAACCTTTACATACAAGCCAAATGTCGATACGATAATAAAAACCTGTTGGCCCAACAGGTTTTATCATTCAAATAAATAGATCGTTAGGGGCACGGCAGAAGATAACCAAAATTATATAGAAAAAACAACGGAAAAAATTAAAAAACATTTTCAAAAAGGTTGACTCGTGAAGGATTTGAACCTCCGCCCTCCGATGGTCAAGATTTGAATTATATCGGTGCTCTAACCTACTGAGCTAACGAGTCTTGTGGCTTTAGTGTCGAAAACAACGTTCCGTTCCCACAAAATGACGTCACGATTACTCATCGCGCTAACATTGTTCAAGGACTCCCGACCGAGGTGATTCACCACGAACCAAATAAAAAACATGGCGTAGGTTAGTATCGCATTCCGATTGCGACTGAGATGGACTATTAGTGTTTACTTATGTATAAAGCGTGAGATGCTTTTAGAATTAGAATACGAAATTAGTGCTATAATTTTGATACCTAACAATTTTGTGGAAGCAACACTACTAAGAATTGCTAAAAATAATCTTAATTAAGAGCCTTTCCATCTTCGTTAATTTATCAGAACTAGCTAATTTGAGTGGTTCGCGGCATGGGTACTTACATTTCTGCCTGCCCCAACGGGAAATACAGTGTTAGTTAAGTTTTTCCATAGATATTTTCCTAAATATTTTCAACGAATATTGTTTGTAAAGAAACAAAACGAGGAAAAAGTTGATAATAATATTGACTCATACCTTCACAATTCGAGTGTTTATCATTCGTCATTATCTTTGTCATATTTATTAATCACATCTACCCACTATAAGTGTAGCATTTATTTAGCATTAGGGCAGCCACATACAGTCCTTTTTAACCGACTTCAAAAAAGGAGGTTACTATGTTCGTGTGTATGTATTTTTTTTTTTTTTTTATGTATGTTACCTGATTGCTCCCCCGTTTGTGGACCGATTCTCAAAATTCTTTTTTTATTTGAAAGAGTATACTCCTGAGGTGGTCCCATTTTTTTTTGGTGAAGATCTGGTGCTGTTTTTCGGAGATATACAATGGAACTCTTCAAAAATAGACGGCAAATCTGTCGTAATTGCTGGAATCGCTTGGATGTTTATTGAATATACCATTATCATGACGTAACATCACGCCTGTATGCTCTGAGGGGGTATGCAGATGTGTACAATACACATTTTTTTAGTTGTTATATGAATTTCATAGACACGTATTACATGTTTCGTGCTTTTTCTGGCGCTATTCAAGTATTCGCATCTAGCAGTCATCACTTTTATTCATGTTGATTATTGTTGATGAGCTGATAATGGAAGGTATACTACTCCTCAACGGTTAAGAGTTGAAAGCAAAAATAATTTTGAAGGTTAAGGGTTAGGTTTCTTAGTTGAATGTTAAATGTATAGTAAATATTTGTATAGGATATAATATAGGTACCTATTACAACTAAAAATAAAAAAATAAAAAAAACTTTTTGAAAAAAAAAACAACCGACTTCAAAAACACCAAAAAGAGAAAAATAAACTTCTGAAGAAAAATCAGCTTCTGAAGTCGGTGGCAAAAAAATAAAATCAAACAAACAAATGTCACCGACTTCAGAAGCTGATTTTTCTTCAGAAGTTTATTTTTCTCTTTTTGGTGTTTTTTATGATTCGAAAACCGTATACGGAAATCGTTTTCGTATAGGCTACATACACCACAGAGACACTATATTTTTTCTCGCTACGGAATTGCGTGAGCTCAGCTTGAGAGTAACTTCAGTGGAGTAAAGCGGAACCTGTGACAGTCGTATTGATTTCGACGACGATTGTCTCATCGCAATCGTATTTTTGCTTTTCAAATTATAAAGAAAAGTCGCCGTTACTGAATACACCCACTTGACCTACATAATCCTTAAATACATTTTGAAAAAAATGTATTTATTTGAAAGCCTTAAATACATTTTAAAAGAGCGATTTTTGTTGTTCGGAATTCCGAACGCAAGGAAAGAAACCTATCGGAACTTATAGTCGGAATTAGTTCCGTACCTATCTAAAAACACGAAGTGTGTGTTAAAAGTCCTGATTGTATTATGTATTTGCTGTGTTCGGAAAGACATACCTGAAAAACTAATTCTGTATTCAAATCACGATCGAGTGTCTGTGGCCGGCCTTAGGTAGAAGCATCGATTTTTACGTACACTACTTATGAGTAATCATGACGTCATAGCGTGGATAGGGAACACTGTTTTGGACGCCTAGTCATAAGACTCGTTAGCTCAGTAGGTTAGAGCACCGATATAATTCAAATCTTGACCATCGGAGGGCGGAGGTTCAAATCCTTCACGAGTCAACCTTTTTGGTGATATTTTACTATTTCTCCTCGTTTTTTCCTTTTTTCGGACAATAACATGTTTTATGCTTTGATTTGGCGTATCGAGTACAGTGAAGAGACAGTGCTAACTACCAAGATGGAGCAGAAACTGTGCATGCACTGACGCACTATGCCGAGTTCTCTTTCTTGGCACTGATGCCGTTAAAACTTGGAATACTCATTTCACACGTTCAGATGTTACATAAACATGCACTCAGTACACTCACGCCTTTTTGCCATGGGGACAAGGTAGAAACCACAAAACACCACCTGCTAGAATCCTTACACACTCCTTTTGCCTCGTCCACATTCATACATCTGGTAATGCACGCACGCGGGTTCAGATGTTGTTCCATTTATTTGGCAGAGATGACCTGATGCTGCATCAAGGGTAGTCTCCCCTCAAGAGAACTCCACTAGCCATTTCTGGTATTTCATTGTTTTGATAGAAACAATGTACAATCCTACTTTCCTACTTATATTATAAATGCAAAAGTTTGTAAGGATATATGTATGGATGGATGTTTGTTACTCTTTCACGTAAAAACGACTCAACGGATTTGGATAAAATTTGGTACACAGATAGTTTATAACCTGGATTAACACATAGGATAGTTCTTATCCCGATTGTATCTTCCTGTGGGATAATTTACGAGTTGTAGCGGGCGAAGCCGCTGGCAACACCTAATAGTTGCATTATAATTATTATCTAATCGACCGTCTGAATCATTTTGGTAATTGCGTAGGAACGGATGAGTAATCCTTATTCTTGACGTCATTTGGGGGATAGTCAACGCTGTTTTCGATGCCTAGTTACAAGACTCGTTAGCTCAGTAGGTTAGAGCACCGATATAATTCAAATCTTGACCATCGGAGGGCGGAGGTTCAAATCCTTCACGAGTCAACCTTTTTGATGACTTCTTTTTTTTATTTATTTGACTGAATTTTGCCTATTTTTCGACAATGATATGTTATGCCTTGATTAAACGTATCGTGTAGGTACAGTGAAAAGACAGTGCTATATCATATAGCGGAAACTGTACACTTGAACCGGAAAGGTAGGCTCCCATGCACTGATGCACTAGGCCGAGTTCTCTTTCTTGACAGTGCTCGCAGTGTTCGTTGTTGCGGGCATTCGATGGCGTGTGGTTCGGCGGGGTGGCTTTCGGAATGACGTATTGCACTCGTAGTTTCGTTCGTTTTTTTTCTGACTTTTAAAAGTGCCCAGGTAATGGCTTAATTGAAATAAATGGTTTGAGTTAAGTACGCAGCACATGTAATTATTAAGCAAGGCATTCATAGTTCGCGGGCCTTTGGACGGTGAGTACCTAATGGGCTAGCTCACCGTCCGTTCGTCCTTTGACGATGACAGGCCGTGTCAACGGCGCGTTCTTGTTCCGCGCGCACCTCAAAGAGATGTCAGCAACACAACATTGCAGGGGCCCGCAAGCGCTGACGCCTGTCGGGGTGCGGGTTGCTCGAAGAGATACCGCGGCCTCGGACACAAAGTGCTCATGGGTGATTTGTTAGTAGAAGTCGGACACTTTCTACCGCTCCGCCCAGAGCGGGAGGAGTAATTTGATGATTTCATACCCTGCAAAAAAAAAGGTATTAATACTCGGTTCACGTACAGATGTGGTTCTATTCATTTGGAAGAGATATCCTGATGCTGGAGCCAGTATAGTCTCCCCTCAAGAGAACTTCCTAGCAAATTCTGATTGCTCATTGTTTCATTTAGGTACAAGAATAGTGTTGGTCAAAATAATATACGTAACCGATCGTCTGCCGCATTTCATTACACGCTTTGACTTTTACGTGGGAACGGATGAGTAATCCTGATTGCCTGACGTCATTTTGTGGATAGCGAACACTGTTTTCGCCTTCATTTATCAAGACTCGTTAGCTCAGTAGGTTAGAGCACCGATATAATTTAAATCTTGACCATCGGAGGGCGGAGGTTCAAATCCTTCACGAGTCAACCTTTTTCTGTTATTTTTTTTTAACTTTTCCTTGTTTATTTTCCGTTAAGCTTATGGGAAAAAGAAACTGGTAGTTAGGAAGTTCGAGTAAAATTATGTCTTCTTGGCCATTCAGCAGCCCGAACCCGAACCGTTGGTGATGGACATCAAAAACAAGCTTTTAACCGTTTAAAACACTCATTACTACACCAAGTCATGTATTAACCGCCTGTCTTCACCTAGCAGGTATATATGCCTCTCTTGACTTGTGTTAATCTGAACATTCCTGGACAGCCTCATCCAGAATGTCCCACGATGGCAACAACGTCGTCCACCCTTCTCGTTGCCAGAATTTCAACACTTCTTTTCCCAGTCCCCGGATGCCGCTCAACCACAGTGCTTAGCCACACTGGCAGCGCGGTGTGGGGAGTGGCGCGGGTGCGGAAACGCGCGCGATTGTGCCTGTCCGCAGTTGTCTGCGGCTTCCACAGGTGGCTTCGTTCCGAATGTTGTCCTTGCCGTGTCCAGTGTTTGTCAAAATATAATTTGGACAGGTCGCTTGTCGCCCGCGCACTCACTGCGGCCACTTGTATGAACGAGCTATGGCGCGAGTTGCCCGCGCGCTCCCCGCGGAAAGTAGCCCGCGCCGCTTCCCGCACCCGCGTGCCCACTATGGACGCTTAAATGAAGTTCATACGTTTGAGTACGTCGCGCCGCTCTTGCCCCTCGCCCGCGTTTGCAGTCTGGCCTCACACAGCTGCCTGTGGTTGAGCAGCATCCGAGGACTGACATCACAGCGTCTTGCTAGGTGCGGAGATGGGATTTAAGTAAAACTGCCGAAATGAGAGTTGACACTCTCATGACACTGTACATTTTTGCATGCCCCGCGGCCCCGGCAGGAAATCCCCGCGCATCGTTATTATCTACCTACCCACACCTAAAGATGTAGCTTTGTATTTGCATACGGATGAGTTATCATGTTGTAATAATGTGGATAGGGAACACCGTTTTGAACTGAAATCACAAGACTCGTTAGCTCAGTTGGTTAGAGCACCGATATGGAGGTTCGAATCCTTCACGAGTCAAACTTTTTTTACTATTTCCACTTAATTGTTTTGTAATTTCCACCAAACACCTTGGTCAGACGTATCGATTACAGTGGCAAGTTTTCTGCCTTGGCTCTGACTCAGCACATGTAAAAAAGAATAACATCACACCAGTGATTCCCGAACGGTTACGCAGAGGTGTGTCTAATATTGTTTTTTTTTTTCCTTTTTTCGTTTGTGTTTTCCTGCTTTTGGACAATTACCTTTTTAATGCCTTGATTAGACTAAATGGAGCATACACTGACTGGTTCTGCCTCTCAAGAGGTATATGACAAGGCTGAGTGTCTCCCTGGCTGTTAACCTGAAGCGACTGCGGATTGAGGATGACTAATTTGCATGTCAAATGCCTTCTATACGCAAATTATCAATAACTTCTTGCATCGTCAGCGGAACAGTTGCGAGATATGGAGCTGTAGGATGAATGTAATGTGACCAAGTCGAAGGTTTTCGTGTTTGAAAAAGAAGAGAATGTGAATGCGTTTGTATATTTGGGCAGTATGTTTACAAGAGATGGAAAGATCGACGCAGCTCGCAGGTGTGGAAAGGAGAGCAAATGCGGGAAATAAAGTGTAACTGCTATGCATGCGGTTGTGCCGAAACCAGTCGATGTCAGAAATGCTCGTCTAGCTGTTCACAATCACAATGGTGTGCTGGTGCCTACACTTATGAATGGTAGTGAATGTTGCTAGCTTTGATTGTTATTGTTACTTAAGGATAACTAATCATGGCGTAATTTAACGGATAGGAAACATTCATTCCGACTCTTTGAAACAAGACTCGTTAGCTCAGTTGGTTAGAGCACCGATACCTTAAACGTTTACCTATCCATCGGAGGTCGGAGGTTCGAATCCTTCACGAGTCAATCATTTAGATTTTTTTAATGCACTT
The DNA here is from genome assembly GCA_949316265.1 of Diarsia mendica. Taxonomy (NCBI): domain Eukaryota; kingdom Metazoa; phylum Arthropoda; class Insecta; order Lepidoptera; family Noctuidae; genus Diarsia; species Diarsia mendica. The sequence goes on from OX438897.1 coordinate 21,520,049, forward strand.
GTTTTTGGTCAATTAACTTCTTTATTTCTTCATTTGTCGTATCGAGTACAGAGAAGAGACAGTGCCACGACAAAGCAGAAACTGGACACTCGACCCAGGATCTAGGTTTCCATTTTTTTTTTATATGGGCTTGACTTCAATCTTGCCCTAAGGGCAGAGATGAGGTCGACGACGGAACGAGTTTACCCAGAAGCCATGCACTAGGCCGAGTTCTCTTTCATGGCTCTGACGCAGAACTAGTAATTTATCAAAGCATTAGGTACTTACTTAGGTACCATTTAAAACTTGGAATTCCCTTTTCAAGCTCAAATGTTTTCTCACTTATTTAACAAAGACGATAACCTGATAATGCAGCAAGGATTGACAGTGTCTCCACACGAGGAAACTCTTCAGCGGTTTCTGATACTTTTTTTTATTAGAAATGAGTTTGCTCTTGACCTCAATCTTGCCCTAAGGGCAGAGATGAGGTCAACGATGGAACGAGCTTAAATAGATTGGGGTTATATGAACTCGGGAAAACCGACGCAGGCAGGGAGTTCCACTCCTTGGCTGTGGGCATAGTATAGGACTTAGCAAAGCGCTTCGTTCGAATGTGTGGAACATTGACTAGGTATGGGTGATAACCTGCAGTACGTCTAGTCTCCCGATGGAAGAAGGGAGATGGTAGAATAAGCCCGTGGAGCTCCTGCGCACACTCTCCGAAGCAAGCTAAGTATACTTATCGTATTCTTGATTATATACATCGTAGTTTGGAAGAAACACGTAAACTAATATCGACCTGCCCCAATTAAATAAGTTACTTATAGGATGAATACTGGCGGAACTAAGGAATCATGGCGTAATTTTACGGATAGGGAACATTCATTCCGACTCTAAGAAACAAGACTCGTTAGCTCAGTTGGTTAGAGCACCGATACATTGAATGATTATTCATCGGAGGTCGGAGGTTCAAACCCTTCACGAGTCAATAATTTTGTTGTGTTTTTCTTTTTTGGACAATAGCCTTTCTATGCCTCGATTGAACTATCGAACCCAGTGGAGAGACAGTGTCAAAACAGAGCGTGAACACAACGTCACCGCGTGGGTGTTACCAGGATGAGTTAGTCATGGGATTCGTGGCATGTCATCAGCCGCCAACCATACGGTTGGCGGCTCAACCATATAGAGTAAGATCCCAGAGCAATCAGACATAACTTATTTTCACACGGATGAAACCTGAAGTTTTCAGTAGCGTCTCGTGTGCCTTGAATACCTACGCGCTTTGTGGAACTTGCCGAGTGACACCTGGGCAGGTACCAGGTGAGAAAGGTGACTAAAAATAAGAACTATTTAACTTAAATTCACATGGCTGATTTTTATATATGTCATGTAGAATATTATTTTAAAGTAATATCATATAGTGTCAGACACTTTTGATGGACCAGAGTTTTTGTCAGACGCTTTTATAAGCTTGGATTTTGAAGCGCCTGACCGATATAGCATGGCAATATCCCGATCAATTAGCTTTAAGTATTAAATCATATGGAGTTTAGTATTATTTAAAGCGTCTGTAAAGCAATACGGCCGACGGAAAATGTCTGGGAGTAGAAAATATACGTAAAAAAACAGCTTGGAGAAAATACGTGAAGTATTTTCTCCAAGCTGTTTTTTACGTATATTTTAGGAATTATCCTTAAAAATAAGTCGCAAATACTCCCAGACACTTTCCGTCGGCCGTATTGCTTAACAGACGCTTTAAATAATACTAAACTCCTAATGATTTAATACTTAAAGCTAATTGATCGGGATATTGCCATGCTATATCGGTCAGGCGCTTCAAAAACCAAGCTTAAAAGCGTCTGACAAAAACTCTGGTCCATCAAAAGTGTCTGACACTATATGATATTACTTTAAAATAATATTCTACATGACATATATAAAAATCAGCCATGTGAATTTAAGTTAAATAGTTCTTATTTTTAGTCACCTTTCTCACCTGGTACCTGCCCAGGTGTCACTCGGCAAGTTCCACAAAGCGCGTAGGTATTCAAGGCACACGAGACGCTACTGAAAACTTCAGGTTTCATCCGTGTGAAAATAAGTTATGTCTGATGCTCTTGGATCTTGTAATACGGTTGGCGGCTGGGTAGTGGTTGGTCTTTAAAAACCAACGTTTAAGAAATACAAACCTTAATTATAAATTATAATTAACAGCATCATCAACAGCCTGTCTTCAGACGCCATTGGATTTTAACCACTATGTTGCTTACGCCAGTGTCCACAACTCCACGTGCCTCCAAGTCCAGCCTCATATAGGGTTTTCCACGATGGCAAGAAGGTCGGTTCCCTATCTCGCCGCAGGAGGTCCACCACTTCCTTTTCCAGTAGTTGAATGCCATTCGAGCACAACTTTTTTTGCTCAAGTTAATTTTAGTTCGACATTTTTTTCTGAATCATAAGATACCTACCTATGTCTGTGTACCTAGTCTAGGAGCCCGGAAAGCTGAGAATAATTATTAACTTGGTAGTACCTACCTACAACCCACTGTTTCCATTTATACTGTGTTGTTGTATTTATGTATTAATAAACTTGTTTGGGTTGGTATTGGTACTGGACATTTAAAACAGACTACATCTTTAAATGAGTATTCACGACCAAAGTTCTCATTACCTACCTATTATTACATTCAAGGCAAAATTCTGTTATTTCCACCGCTAATTCCTTAGTAGGAAACATAAAGGTGTTCTCTATTGTTTTGAACACTACAATGATGCTAAATACGGGTATTTTGTGCCAAAAATTAGCAGTTATAATATTTTATATAAAGGGACTTACCTAAGGCCCTAACAATGAACGAGAACTCTAATACCACGCATAAATATGTATGTAGCAGAAACACCGTATGGAAAACTTAGGCAAGCTTTTCCAAGTTTTTACTTAAGTAAGTACCTACACCAATACTTAGCCTGTTGTTTAAATAGGTAAGCTCTACTAAGTTCTAGTTAAGAAGGTAAGGAACTCGGCTTTTTGGAGCCATTGTCCTTACTGAAACAAAGGGGGAATACAAGGAAAACACTTCCTGCATAACAATTTCATGAATCCTACCTTGATTAGAATATACTCGCTTACACCTATCGTGTATTACCAAACACTATCTTTTGCTCGCTTCGTACTGAAATGCACCCACGGGAACGTTTTAAATGTAGCATGATATTCGGGAGTAATGTAGCTTCCCGTAAGTAAATGATTTTTTGAAATCAGATCAGGACTACTGAAGATTAGACCAGGTACTCCCTACACACAAACATACATATTTTACGTTTTTATAATACTAATTAAAGATATGTGATAACATTCTGTTGGTTTTCTAGACTGCCTCAATGGTTGAGTGGTCGCATTCGCGACTGCTCAGCATTTGATCCTGCCTATTCCCGGGAAGAGCAAATTGTTATTGGATTTTTCTGTAGGTTTTTCTCAGTAGCAGCCACGGAATCTGGATTTAAGCCCAGTTGCTCGCCCCCCGATTACATAACTGGCGAAATGTGGGTACCTACCTATACTGCTAGGTGGACCTCTGCCAAACCCTTTGGGATAACAGGGGTGATGTTATGTCAGTTTTTCCAAAAGGGGGCAGACGTATACCCACACATCGATATTTCACATGACACACATAACACCACATCACACACACACCACCATATCAGATGTCATCATGACTTGATTTTCTTGACATTTGCCCTCATATATTTAATTTGTAAAGCTATGCCACGTAGGATTTCCAATTTATATCTGCTGCTAGGAAGTTAGTCCTTACCTATGAGATGTTAACGAGACAGACACCCAAGCTAGAAATCTTCAAACTAATTTCACCCTTCGTCGCAATTCATTAAAATTCTTAATTCATCTCCTAATAAGAACTAAAGTACCGTTACGAATACGGCTAGACAGAACACTAGTGCCATTAAGTTTAACGACTTGAGAAGAATAATAGCGATCTAATTTATTTCTCAGTTTTCACTAAGTGAAAAGGTTGAGATTACCCTCTCTAATGACTACGAAACATCTGGAGCTAAATCCGCTGTTATTAATATCCGACAATTGTAATAAATTAATAAAAAGGAATTAGTCTTTTCACGGTGCCTGGAAACTGCGCTAATTTGTAGGTAGGTCTTAAATCTTTATGTATAAGTATTAATTAGAATATCTAGGGCAGTCTAGGATTTTATTAATTTTTCAGAGGTCATCAGAGGACTATCCAAGTGGGTATGACGACGTAGTTACAAGGAGATGGGGAGGAATGTTTTCTATGACAATAATATTGCCTAAGAGAAACCTCGCCAACATTTTCAAAGTAATGGTCTACCTAATCAAAAAAGTAGTTAAAAAACTAAAAAACCTGACTGAAAAAACTGAAAAGCATCAAACTTGGAAGCAGGCGAAGTCCATACTATTTTCATCATTTTATATAAGTACAAATGAACCCCTGGTTTCCCAGTTTTGTGCTTGTTTTTTGCTTTTTAGTATTTTCAGTCGGGATTTTTAGTTTTTTAGGTAACTACTTTTTTGATTAGGTAGAAACCGCCGAGCGTAGAAAAATACGCACATATTAATGATCGTTTCATATTATATTGATATTAGGTATAGGTATTGGTTGGTGCTACGTAACTTCGTGTGCGAGTCGCTCTCACATTCTTCATTATGTAGCGCGTATATAGGGGTGCGCCAAAGTTCACCTAAAATTTCAACTCCGATAATTGGAAATCCGAAAATGTTCTTCCTAACATTTTTCATCCTAACAATCGCAATTCCTAACTACTTTGTCTCTAATGTTTTAATTCCGAAGCATTCAACTAAGTACTTAATGTCAGTAGCAATAAACATCTATTACACTATTATTTGTTTTCCTATATTTTCTCAACATAACCATCTTTTACACTATTATTCAAAGTCATATCTTTTTTGTTTATATTACTTTTTATTCATAATAATCAGTATTATAAAAGGTCCCAATAACATAATAGGTGGACAAAATTTTAGAAATCATTCAGACCGCTAAAATAAGGACAATAGTAAAAAAAAAATAGAAGAAAAAGACATTAAAATACCTACTTTTATAGGATGAGTTCGTTCTAGAGTGCCTTATTTTAAGTTAAAATAAAATCACTTTTTATACTTAGTGTTTTTTTTTTGTTTAGATGTCTTTCTTTAGTTAGGCTTACTAAACGCTGTGTTAAAATTTGTCCACCTATTTTAATGGGATCATATATAGGTACCTACTATGCAAAGATATCCATAGGTTAGGTTAGGTTAGAACTGTGACCAACTACGCGCGAGCCGAGCGAGCGAAGCGAGCGGTGCCGCGGCAGCGGCCGGCGAGCGCTACCTCGAAATTGGTCGCGAAATTTTTCTAAGTATTTTTTTCATAGTGCCCCCAAGACGACACTCTGACCTGAATTTCATTCATTTATTTCATTTCAAGACAAAAATCAGTGAAACTACCTTTAATCATTCTAAACAGTTGAATGAGTGAAAATATTATGGTAATATTGTTTAGGAATAAAAACGTTAGGATAAAAAACAGTAGGAGTTTAAATATATTTACACTAATGATATTATGAATTACAATTTTCGGAAAGATGAGTGTTATGAACATCGTCGGTAGCACTACAAATACCTAGTATGAATGAAAACTTTAGGATGAAAAATTTTAGGAAGAGTGATCATTCGGATTACAAATCGTTAGGAAGAACAATTTCGGATAAAGAACTTTAGGTGAGCCAATATGGACCCCTTATATAGACCGTACAGTCGATCAAATTATCTTGGCAGGTCTGAACATAGGCTCTGCGAACTTTTATACATGTAAACTTCTGAAGAAAACAGCTGTTATTGCGGGTTAGGGGCGACTCGGCCCACTATGAAATTCGGACCAGGGACCAGTTGCCCCTTTTAAAAATTGATAGTGGTCAACTCGGCCCACATCTCATTTAATTTCAATCAAGTGAAGGGTGGGTTAGTTTTTTTTTTTTTGCTGGCCTATATTGTGTCCCACTGCTGGGCAAAGGTGGGAGGCCTTTGCCCAGCAGTGGGACACAATATATAACTTAGCATATATATAAAAAAAACTTTGGATAGTATGAGTTTCTTGGGCTACCTCAGAAGCATTTTTCATTTCATTTCATTTATTCAATAACAATTTACATTGTATCTGAATGTGTTTGTTTGATTTAATTTTTTTGCCACCGACTTCAGAAACTGATTTATTTTTGACTTTTTTTGTTTTTTTGAAGTCGGTTTTATTTTTTGTTAAAAAGTTTTTATTTTTCACTTTTTAGTGGTTACATTCATGGGTCATAATGTGGACAATGTAGTATTTTTTTTTTGAGTTTTGTTGATTTTTCAAAAACCACTTGTCCGATTTCGATAAAAAAATTATGGGACCATTTAGGAAGTATACCCTTTCCAACAAAAAAAGAATTTTTCAAATCGGTTAGCAAGTGACGGAGTTATGCCCGAACAAACATAAAAAAAAAAAAAAAACAAACATCCGAATTGAGAACCTCCTTCTTTTTTTAGAAGTCGGTTAAAAACACCGGAAAATACAAATTTTCTCACGATAATATTTTGATTTGAATATACACATGGCCATAACATATCTGTAGGTACCTATTACTTAATATCAATACAACTCTCTAAGTTCATATTTCGCGGGCTAACCTGATGCTTTCATCTTAAGAAAAACAAGTATATTTAGTCACTCAAGGTTTTAATAATCAGCAGTGGGACACAATATAGGCCAGCAAAAAAAAATACTAACCCACCCTTCACTTGATTGAAATTAAAAGAGATGTGGGCCGAGTTGACCACTATCAATTTTTAAAAGGGGCAACTGGTCCCTGGTCCGAGTTTCATAGTGGGCCGAGTCGCCCCTAACCCGTTATTGCCAGATAAACCAATACATAAACGATCAGAAAATATCTATTATATACAGAGAGAAATACAAATAAAATAAATATCAAAACACTTTTAGACATTAGTTGTAACAAAATAACCTGCACGAAGTTCGGACCTGCCAAGTTAATTTGATTGCACTGTATCTATCCGTCGTAATATTCACATCTACCCACTTTACCTACCTACATTTGTAGCTTTGTTTTTTTACGTACGGTACGGATGAGCAATCATGACATCATTTTGTGGGAACGGACGCGCTGTTTTCGGCACTTAGTCACAAGACTCGTTAGCTCAGTAGGTTAGAGCACCGATATAATTTAAAACTTGACCATCGGAGGGCGGAGGTTCAAATCCTTCACGAGTCAACCTTTTTGATGATTTTTTTTTACATTTTCAACTTGTTTTTTTTCCTACTCTTCGTAAGTATCCTTTCAGTCTTAGGCCTTGATTTTACGTATCGAGGTATTCAGTGGAGAAACAGTATCAGAATTGTACAGTCGACCCAGGAACCTAGGCTACCTTAGAACCTTTAGGCCCTGCGCTAGGGCGAGTTCCAGACCTACAAATCGCACTCGCAATCAAGGGATTATTAATTAAATTTTAATCTACTTGGAAATTCACGTTGACGTTCAGATGTTGTTCCATTTATATGACAGAGATGACCTGATGAAGCAGCAAAGATTGTGTCTTGATCTGCACGTCGAGATTTGGTAGATACACGTAGTACCTAGCCTATATCACGATCTGCCGCGTAAAAACTTTGTTGCGTATGGATCAGTAATCATGGCGTAATTCTTCGCACTTAGAACGCTAAATTCGGCATTGTAAAACAAGACTCGTTAGCTCAGTAGGTTAGAGCACCGATATAATCCAAATCTTGACCATCGGAGGGCGGAGGTTCAAATCCTTCACGAGTCAACCTTTGTGTTTCCTTTTTCCTCATATTTTTTAAGGGAAAAAAATGTTAACATGGATGATACCACCTGATGATAAACCAGGTTTCAGTGATATTGGCCAGCCACCTTTAAAATCCAAGATCTTAGGACTACAACAAATCTTCATTATAAATAACAGCATCATCAATAGCCTAACCCTTCAACCTCTCTTTTCTCTTGTGTCGATCTCCATGTGCAGCCTGTGTATAGGTACTATACCTACACGAAATACCTTGCCAAGTACACAGTGAAATGCAAACTTGGCATTCTTCATTGTTTTGATAGAAACTCCTACTAGTTAGGGTGTAATTCTCTGATACGATCACATAAGATGCCATCTTTGATCTCACAAATATATTTTTCTTCAAAAGTCGTCACTTAGGTACACGACGAAGCCTGTTTTTTTTTTGGAGTGTGGGAAAGTCATCAAATGACTCCTTGCGAGTTTTGGGTTTGCCATCAACCAGACACAAGTCCAAATTCTGTGGCTTCTACTGAGAAATTCTTGATGGAAAACCCTACCCGGGAATCGAAGCCAAGGAACTCATGCTCAACCACCACTGTTTGCGACCACTAAACGAGGTCGTCGTAAAATTTTCTCATCTCGTAAGTCTTGAGTTGAGTAGTTCAAACTGTCTCGATCTCTTTTGTTCCATTGTAGTAACTTGAACCAACAGACACAAAAATGAAAATAAAACCACAAAACTATACATGCATGGTGTTTTATTACACTGTACAATAAATATTGGGCTGTATACAAAATATAGAGGAATTCCAAAAGATATTGTCAACACTCTAACATACGTTAACATGAGTGTAAATCGACTCCTAACATATGTTTTTAAAATTCATCAAATACAACTAACTTAGCAACCTTTTGCTCAGGGCTTCGTTTTCTACCGAAATATTCCATACATAGGCCTAACGATGCTATTATTACAACTTACTTTTCGCGGATATTTCGAGCAAAACGATTGGCACCCTTAGCTTACAACTACCCTTATCGCGTGGAACATTCTATGCTGTTTGATTACAGATTATAAAATTAAATTAGAAAATATAAAAAAATATTTAAAAAGTTCAGATCATTGATATTATCACGATTTCATTGTAGGTCAGATCCAAGACTATTGGCGAAGAAGATTCAATCCCCGGCGAGCTTTATCCGTAGAGGGACACGACATTAATAATTGTTTTAAGCTGCCATATAGCAGTAGGTATTTGAAAAGGTTACCTGAAGATTTAACTATTACAAAATTGAGCTTCTATGTTAAAAATCGGCAAGAATTTATTATAAGTGACTAGTCAAGCTATTCAAAAATTGAGCTGATATGAAAAATCGAAATGTCTCGTATGAGATTTATCTGTTTGTTTAAACTTCATTAATTGACCATAGTATGAGCCAAAGAAGCTTATACGTCAATATTTTATTTATTTGAACTTCATAAACAAGAGTGCTACACGGGCGGTCAAATAGGACAGTATTATGAGTGTAACAAAAATACAATTTTTATAAATTGGCATAATTAATTTTATTTTTTAGCTCAACGCAAAACGAGCCTTTGATTAAAATTATTATGTTTTACGTCGCGTACTTCTAATTTTAAGATTCATCGTCCCTGCGACAATTTTCACAAATAAAAACCGATTTTCTTCCTCCATGCAACTTCATATAAAATAAAAACAAACTAAAATGTTCCACGCGACAATCACTACAACAGCATTGTATAAATCACACCTCGACTTAGTCGCTACCAATTTGAGACCCACATTTACCTCACTAATACATTTGCCAACTTCTTCTAAACATCAGTTCATCTCTGTGAATTATTCCAAACATGTAGTCGCGTTCAGAAAGATGTATACCACAGGACCACAGATTTAGTTTTACCCAGGTAGTTTAGTTTAGTTTAACGGGGCTTTTATCCGCACTTAGCCTCTTGATTGGGCCATTGGGCGTGATGTTTTAAAAATACCTACTCCAACCAACATAGGTCGTCCCAGAATTGCAGCAGCCTTCCCAGACTGCTGCAGGCTTCCGGGAGACCAGGTAATGCAAATATCACGAGCCGTATGAAAACCAAGTGTGCCATTTTTGACGTCATCCACTATTTAGTTACTATACAAAGAAGTTCTTATACAAACTAGACTACGTGTGTGTTCTTTAAATGTCTAGTTCTGAATTAAGTTCTTGATTAGCAAAACATTGTAACATTGTGCAGTAGCGTGCTGCGACAGTAAATACTTAAACGCTGGGCTCGCAGTGGGTGCGCTTGCGTTACCTAGGTAAATCTTTATCTGTGCTTGCACCATGAACAGTCAAGATACGTGTTTAATATTAAATTAAACGTATCTACTGACTGAGGATACAATGCAAACATGACTGTGTAAGAGTAATTCAAAACGAAATTTTTGCCTTTCATATTATTGAAATGTTGTAGGATATAATTTATTAATACTTCCTTCAACTTTGTAGATATTTCAAAAGAAAATCGCTTTTGAATTTTAGCACCTGTATACATCTTTTTGCACATGACGGTTCAGACGGCTGCATTAATATATGGAACTACTCATGAGCAGCAAATTAATGCAGCTGTCAGTACATTGATATAACAGTCATCTGTATTGTAGTGTTCCATCTTTAAGGCCTGACCTCTTTGACTCAAATATTACAAAACTTATTGTAGAAACACAAATATTTTGTTTAAAACCTTACAAAATATCGGATACTTGTTGCATTTAGACGACGCAAATTAGACTTTAATAACAGCATTGCAAGGTACAAATTTATTTTTGTTACACATACTTTTATTGCTTTCTTTTTTTGTTAATTAACAAAAACTAACATTAATAGACACTGTACAATCATTTGATTTGTGATTACGTAACAAACTGAAATACACACAACACAAAATGGGTCATATTAACAGATGTTAGTCTAACTGCCGTACTCATAAATATTTAATGATTAGTTAAACCGTCACTTAGTAAAGATTTGACATACAATACCTTCACTAAAGTGTCAAAATCTTTACTAAGTGATGACTAAAGTAATCTCTCTGAGTGCGGCAGTAAGAAGCCAGGCCTTTTAATACCATGCCTTATTTTAGATACCGATATTGAGCACCTAACAGTTGTATACAAAGATTATCGTATTATCTTCTGGGCGAGATGTTAGTCAACCTTTGGCATTAATAAAAGTTAATTCATTATAAACCAGTCTAAATATTTACGGCAAAAGCTATTGATTCTAGTAAAATAGCACTGTGTTACGTCGATGTTACATTATAACAGTATTATTAAGATTTTTCTGAGTCGATGTAATTTTAAAAATGGTAGATTTTGATAGTTGGCATCTCCGGACCCAGCTGTCAAATATTTTGCTAAATTAAATTAAAAAATATTGCTGTGTTGTAGTAAAATGTTGATCAAGAAATTGCAGTGACTAATGTGGTTCTTACTCGAACTGTTCAGTTGCCTTACCTATCTAACTGCAACACAGAACGATATTTCATCATTTCCTTTAGCAATACTGATTAACCAGTGATATTTAACAGAAAATTGCGACGTCGCCAACTGTCAGAATGCATTTAAAAAAAAATAGAACCAATATTACGCGGTAGTGTTGACATTATATTGTTAGGCATGTTCTTTTTTCAGTGGCAACACAGTTTGCACCACACAATGGCACTACTAAATGCAAAATTTATCACTGATATTGGAAAAAAAAATCCGTAATTCATATCTAACCGATCAGACCATTACAATAACCAAAATTATTAAAAACTAAAATACTAAGAAACGATATACAGAGTAAAGTTAAGAGGTATTTACACATTTAGCCTCAGTAAACCATTCATAAAAATGTACACATAATAAATAGATAACTTCTATCTAAAATTCTCACGTAAATAAACAAACTATAGTTGTCGACGATCTCAAAATAAATATGCTAAAGCTTATGAGACTTACAACTAAATGAGTATAATTATTATGATCGAAAATTATGCGTTGTACTTAAACATAATAATTAAAATCAGATCATTCCCTCTCACGTACAAAAGCAAGTGCAGATAAAAATTTACATTAAAATTATCAAAAAAGGTTGTGCACCTCTGTGCCCCCCTTTTAAAAATATAAGTTGTATATTGTACAAAATTTTATAATTAAAAATACGTGGTAGAAGCTATAGTGAGATTACACCGTCTTTGCATTAAATTGTGCCAAGGGACGGAATACTCGTAAGGTTAGAACACCCGACTCAAAAGATACCAACATCAGCGCAATGAATCAAAAAATTTGAGCGTCATCTGTCAACCGTGTCAAACGTCAAAAAGCATTTTTTTTTCTTTATTTGTTGCAAGAGACTTATTCGTTGCTGTTTACAGCCTAATACTTTTTACACTTTTAATCACAGATTATAAACGATTTTTCTAACAATGGTTATTTATATACATTTTTACTCCCGGGAGGGATATATATATAAAGTCTTCCCAACGCAAAGGAGTTCCTTTGCTTCGTGGCACCCTATAAGAGCAATCTCATTGTAACTACATCTATATGATATAGCGGTAGTCGGCACTACCACTAGCGCTACGACTTGGCACTGCTAACTTGAGAACCAAGTGCTTGCGATACCAACGAAACTGACAACTGTACTGGAGGAAACATTATTCTTAAATACATACCAATTATTCTAATTTATTAATTATACATGTGGCTTCAAGCTGGGATACAACTACACGTGAAATTTAGAAAATCGAGTACTTACTAGAACTATCATAAATAAAGGTTACATGGCATTTTTGTTTCAGTTTCACTCCAGCAAAGTTGTCCATTCCATCACTAGAATATCATCGCAAGCGAATAAGAGTGTAATCGATATAAAAGAAATCTACAATTATTGAGAAAACGTTATAGAAAACGGCATAAGTTTATAAAATCCCCCTGGCATACCGTACGTCGTCTAATTCGCTACGTTTATAATATTGCGCACTTGTGTAGGTATGCGTGTATCATTACAGGCCAGCTCTACAGCATCTCGATCCTCTGCGGCCAAACGCGTGTTAATATCCCAGTGATCATAATAATATTCATCACGTGCAAAATCTACATTTTTGGTCATAAATATACTGATATACAAATTTTATAATTACAATACATTAGACTACGGTACATAGTTTTACCAAATCCCATACATTTGGTAAATAAATACATGTCATATTACATTTATACAAGATCCACTCTCCCGCCGTTAGGCCATCATCAACAGATCACATTGTATGTCTTTTCAGATGTGCTTTACACTATTAAGCTGAGTAGCAAGTTAGAGAAACACAATATTGGAAATATCGCGAGGTTGTGTCGCGAAATGAGAATATTGCCAGCAGATATCACATTTGAACAATTCCGTAGGTGCAGGTCTGTTTGGTTCCTCACTGCAGCATGAGTGATTCTAGGTTCCGATTGAGGATTGTGTCTTTGACGGAGTTGAAGACCACCTCGATGTTGTGCGTGTCGATAGCGGTGGTGAAGTGGTGGTATAGTGTGGTCTTGGGCTCCCTACGAACGTTGGCGAAGGTTTTGAGCAGGAACATTTGCACGTCTCTTAAATCGTGGGGATCGCCGACGAACTGCGGGTAGAACCAGCGTATGTCGGTCTCTTTGCTGGCGACCTTCCGCGCCAGTAGATCTGACTTGTTAAGGAACAATATGATGGAGATACCCTTGAAGTTAATGTTGTTCACGATCGTGTCGAAGATATTTAGCGCCTCTTCTAGGCGGTTCGTTTTCCTGGAATCAGAGAAGGATCAAATTAGTTCGTATTCATTTTAGGTTGATCTTTCCGGTTGATTGTTAAATTATTCGCGAGCATAAATAACCCGTTTTTTTATATATTATCAAACGATTTCCTGGTAATATCATATTACTAATAAATACCGTTATAATTTGAACACAGATTTCAATAAAATCAGCACATCTTCTTTTAAACATTGACATTGAAAACACAAATCCTCAATATCACAATATTGACGATGAAATCTATCCATTCTAACCTCAAACATGACCCCGAGCGGCTGTGATTACTTAGCTACAAGCTCCTCCACCTGACCATTGCACCTTTTAGAGCTATTCACATCCGTGACCAGTCCAACAACAGAGCATTTAAATCATTTAATAAATATGTAATGGACGTTACGACATAACTAATAATGCACATAATTATATGTTTTCAATGACAAATGCATAATCACGGCCTTGATCTCGACAGGCGGATGTTGCCCACATAACATAACATTACGGAAACTCAATCGAATGATTACTCGGGAATTTGTGGCAGTCTAAGTAAAGCCCTAAACATAAAACATGTCACACATGGAGAGGTGCATTATACAGGGTGTGAACAAACCCTTTACGAAGCTGCAACTCAGAAATGATTAAGTACTGACAAAAGATTTTTTTTGAGGCGAAAAACCGCTGTTTACAGTAGGGCTCAATGTAACGCATTCAAAACATTCTGCTAATGGATGCATTGAATAGTACAGCACAGGGGCCATAGAGGATTCGTAATAAAGTAATAACTTTAATTACTTTTATTTTTTCAGCTGTCAGCTGTGTTTTTTTCCACAACTATCACACAACGCCATCTAGTCCCAAGCTAAGCAGAGCTTGTGTTATGGGTACTAGACAACTGATAAACATACTTATATATTTCTAAATACATACATATTATAGATAAATTACACCCATAGAACATTTGTTACATGCGTATTGATCAGCATTTCTACAATAAGTAGTTATTTCTTTATTTGCCTCTGTGTCGCCCGAAACGTCAGAGAGCTTTTCCAAATATGTTAGGTCCGGCTTCCAGTCTAACCGGATGCATCTGTATACCATTTTCAGTAACACAAATATGATTGAATTTAATTCATAGTACATTCTCTAAACAGCCAAACCAACCTATTTAATTCCGTACACGCGTTTTCCCAAAACGCGTTTACACAGTAACGCAAAAATCTGACCGGCACCGGCAACATCAAAGGAACACATCTGGGCGAACCAAAGATATGTTAAGCAAATATTTTAGGGCGGCAATAAAAAGTTTATGAACAAAACTAGCGTTTGCCGTGGTTTTGCTCGTGTCAGAAATGTTGAAATTGAGTTTGTGATCCCACGGGTACCTTTTGATTTCAAAATAGAATTCTAAATTAAACTTTTTGTTAGATTACTTTTGTGGCTATGACTCTCTGAGTTGTTTGTGTGAAATGTTGGTTCGCAAGGGAGAATTCTATTCTGAACTCAATTTTCCTGCAATGAAATCTGCATGCATGTTATCTCATATTCCTCATAATATAGTAACATATAACATATAGAACAGAATAGAGGATATCTATGGCTAAACACGAGTCTCCTTATGCTTTGTTTCCTTATACCTACTTAATCTCTGTTTGGCAAAATAGTTGACAATCCCAGTATGTTGTCCTAATATCAGAAGATTGGTTCCATGTTTGCTATCCATAAGATAATACAATCTTCTCATAGGACAGGTCTCATCTAACACGATCCGTCAGTCCCTAAATATGATCAGTTAATCAGACATACAAACATCAAACTATCTAATTACTAAACATTGTAGAATTTCGTACAAATAAACACGCACGCACGTAAGACCGCAAAAGCAGGCACATCATTTTACGCCATACTTATTAGTATAAAATGTATAATTAATATACATTTGTTTGGCATCAAATGTTTAACGATATGAATGTAACGAATGTGGCGGCGAAAATAAAATTAATGTATTTTTAGTACGTGTAATGTCGGTAATTTCATACCGATGATTTGATGAATTCCTTCATTGGAAGGGAACATCGAAATCCTGCATGGCGAAGAACGTGGAAAATAATGGATAAATTAAGAGATCGTGTTAGAACTTTATACGAGAGTATACCTTTTTTTATTGGCGGGTGAGAATCATCAAGTATCCCTCCCGCTCTTGGGCAGAGCGAAAGGGAGTGTCAGACTTCTACGGACTAAAAACCACCCATGTAAGTAAGGCACATGGGTGGTTTTAGCCCTGTATGTCGAAGCCGCGGTATCTCTTGCGAAAAACCCGCAGCCCCGACGGAATACGAGAGTATTCCTTACAGCGGTTATAAAGGTCCAATTGAAGTGATTATCGTAACAAACAGGTTTTAATTCACATCATCATGCTCATCGAAATTTCGAAAACGCAGGTCTAGTTTCCTAAATGTAACCAATTGCCAATTAGCTTATAATTAACCCACTGCTGGGACAAAGGCCCAATTTCTGTGACAGAGATTGGACGGTAATCCACAACACAAGCCCAGTGCGGGATATTGGTTCTCACAGGTCTTCGAAATTTTGGTTGTGCCTGTTGCCTCTCAATATTTCAACGTCCCAGAAAAGCCCATACATTGTTCGTACAGACCTAAAAAGTAACAAATCTCAATCAATAACCGCAAATTATTCCGATGTGCCCGGTGATACGCCGAAGTAGGCTGTACTGAACACGCAACTCGATTCGGGTCACCAACGAATTATAAATGTCTTGTTTTTGGAGACGTGAGGTTAAGGGCCAGCTTCGCGGACGCGCCGCACGAAGTTTAGGTTTTTAGCGCTACACTCACAACGATCGAGGCTCGCGCACCGCACACGCACACATGTAGGTATGCACAGTGGGTCGCCACGTCAGACTTTGACTCGCCAACTAAATTGTAACTTTATTGTCACTGATTTTGATAATATGTGGTCAAATATGTGATTATTAGTGATTATTAGATTTATTAGCATAGCGAGATTAATAATGTACATAGGTATATTAAATTGTACTATATAATTTTATTATTTTAGATGCACAATACAAAATGAAATTGTTATTCCCAATTACAAAAATAATATATTGTACTGAAAACCGTGATCACATAAATCTTGCAATTGCTTAAAAACAACGTCGACCAATCTGCGGTCAAAAACCAGTTCATGTTCATCAGGCTGCAGCTCCGGTTCCATGATTAGTGCCGGATATTCTTGATTCTGCAATAAATATAACATATCAGATACCTAATGAAATAAAATGAAGACAGACAAGCACACGCACAATGTGCAGGGCTCCTCCACACGGCCGGACCTACAGGGCTACAACGATAAATGCCTACACTGTTATTCCACAAATAAAATTTTAACCATAGTACCTATAAAAAAACCGGCCAAGAGCGTGTCGGGCCACGCTCAGTGTAGGGTTCCGTAGTTTCCCGTCCGTCCGTCCGTCCGTAAAATATGTAAACGAAGTTAAAAAAAAAATGCTTGCATTTATACGATTATACTACAAACTTAGTCCAGAAATTATTTTGTGCAACTTTTTGTCTTTTTTGTACAAAAACTGTTGTTTCCATCCAAGTTCAAAATTATTTTCCTAGAAAGTCCTTATAAAGTTCTACTTTTCAGTTTTTTTTTTCATATTTTCTAAACTTATGGTTCAAAAGTTAGAAGGGGGGGAGGGGGACACATTGTTTTTTTACTTTTGGAGCGATTATTTCCGAAATTATTGACATTATCAAAAAATGATTTTAGTAAACCCCTATTCATTTTTAAATACCTTTCCAACAATATATCGCACGTTAAGGTTGCACAAGCAAGTCATTCTTCCATACAAACGTAGTATGGTGATTACTCCTCTGGTTGACGGTGTAGGTTCAAAATTAAAAATTGTATCAACTAGTCTTGTCATTATCTAGGTCTCTATGGAAGCAGAATTGGAAAAAAAATATTGGTTTGAAAGTTATGAGCGTCGAAACTTTCATATTTTAGCACTAATTTTAACCATCTTTGGGCGTAAATAAGTTACGTATATAGTACGAAAATTAAAAAAGTAAAACCATACAGACATAGATTAGTTATTAAAGAATTCAAATAATTCTATTTTGAACAGATACATTCAATGGATTTTTCATGGTATCCATACTACCAAAGGTCTGCATAGAAACAATCGCGCGCCCGTTTTAGTTGTGTCTCTTTCGCTCTATGCATTTCGCTCGTGACGTCGGATGAAATAGCATGCATTTTAGCCCCGCCCACCAACTAGTTCGTGCCGTTGGCTTGTTTTACCCTTAAGGTTGAAACTAAAAAAAAAACACTTCCCACTTTACATATACCTACCCTAATAAAACATTTTTTTCCAATTTTTATTTAACCGCTTTGTCGGCGTGATTGATACACATATTGGTACCAAATTTCAGCTTTCTAGTGTTAACGGTCACAGAGATTAAGCGAGGACGGACAGACGGACGGACAGACAGACATGGCGAAACTTTAAGGGTTCCTAGTTGACTACGGAACTCTAAAAAGGGGGAAGTACGGTATCTTCATATATACAAACGCACCGCGCGCGGCTTATATCTGTGCGCCATAGTAGGTATCTTTTTTGTTGGATAATTACGAGAGCAACTCGAAAATGAGATTTTTTGTTTGTTGAGATATCTTAACGACTTTTTGTCAAATGAAAATTCTAGGTATAAAACCATTCTATCCGTTTGAATCATATAAATCGGTCCACGCGTTTATCAGATAATTAAGAATTAGTATAATGAAAATGTAAACAACCAGAATTTTTGATATTTTTGTTCTACGAACGAAATGTAATGTCAAATCAGACGCACAAAAAAATCAAATCAGACGCACAAAAAAAAACACAAATACACAATAAGATACACATACCTACCAGTACATTGCCTACTATCTAATTTACGAGTAATATAATGCAAATTCACAATATAAAAAGTATACTTACTCAATTTCAAAACTATTATGGTATCACAAAAGTTTGTCGCGAGACCACTGTGCACTGATTTTGTGTACGTACACGGTTCGACTGCGATCTGCCGATGCGGCGCAAATCGACGTGCTCTCACGTTGGAGGCGCGTGGCAGACTGAGCCACGAGTGGGTCCGTCGAAGCTTGCTAAGAAAGCGCTCCGCTTCATAGTAATTTGTATGAAGATTTTGAGCGAAAAACATGGGCAAGTTTGTGATTTTTTTACACAAAATGAGAGTATGTTTATTAAAAAATGAAGCTTTCAGTGACTACTTTATACTTTTAACTTTATTATTTAATAAAATTCATTTAAAAATTCTCAATAATTACGACTCAGTTGTTACAATACGGGAGTGCGATTTACTCGTTTTTAGTGATTTTCTGATTTTTTTTTACACTTATCCATAAGCATTATCTTAAATTCGAAAGTTTCAATAACAAGTTACATTCATTGGCTAGCTGTGTGATTTATTACAAGGTTGTGGAGCATCGTTTTCTATCTATTTCTATGACATTCCCAACCTTCGATTTCCGGAGCCGGCCCTTAAACACCGTAGCTAAGTAACGAACATTTTATACGACTACCGTTTGCGACTTTCACCGTCCTAGGTGAACTTTTTACTTGTGATATTTTTGACCTACATGGAGTTTTCAGGAAGGACAGCCTTCGGCCAGAAATACTTCATTATCTTTTTGAATCACAATAGCAACGGAATTTACAAATGACACATTCTGTAATCATCGTCATCACATCAATTTGTGTCCATTCACTGAATAAAAACGGAGCAATTTTCAAAGTCACTCAGTTTTTCAGAGGTCTGTCACCAAACGACAATTCATAATATTGACTGCGTCTGTGACCATTTTAAGAATTTTAACGTGATTCATATTATATCCCATTATGATTCTACTTAAACTACCATTTTAGGCCTCCAGCCCCCCAATTGCGTATCTTTTTAACGTCAGGGCTATCAGAAATGTCCATAGATTAACTGTAAATTGGTTATGGTTTGGTACATTTTTTTCTTAAAAACTCACCATTTGACAGTTATTTGATAGACATTAAAGGTTATCCACTGTCATTAAAAGATACACAATAGCCCAGCAGGGCTATTGTGTATCTTTGAATTTACAGTTAATCTATGGACATTTCTGATAGCCACTGACGTCAAAAAGATACGCAATAGGCCCCCCTATTGCGTATCTTTGATGCAGATCTGTTGATCATCATCATTCATCATCATTTCAGCCAAAAGACGTCCACTGCTGAACATAGGGGTCTAGGATCTGTTGATGCTACTACACTATTGCAATCTAATATCTAATCTATTGATAGAATTAAGAAAGGGATGATATTATAACAATATCTCAAACAGAATCAGTGTTGAGTATGAATGGTTATAAGACTACAGAAAGATCATAACACGATGGATAGACTGTGTCAAGGAAGGTGACGTGTGAAAGGAGGTTACTGTTGAGATGATGAGTAACAGAGACGTATGGAAGAAGCAGACATGCAGCGTCGATCCCAAATAAACTGGGATAAGACCAGGAGAATGATTATGATCCCAGATCATAATCAAACACGTATAGATGAAAACTGAGTCTATTCTTCCACGTTAACTACGAAGCTAACTAAAAAACTCGCAACACCATTAATTAGGATACAACGACCTGTCATTGTCTTCCACCACCACAGTTTGAACCTTGCCATATAAGGCACGCTATATTAACACAAAAGTTAACACTCAATGATGATTAGTGCTTATCTTTTGTGGGAAAATACGCGAGTAAACATTATCTACTTATTTATGTAAATGAGATTCAAATATGACTTTGTTCTTGGTAACTGTTCATACATGGTTCATACTTTTATGTTTTGGTCATGAACCAGTCTTACCAAGGGGTATCATATTACCCGGTAGTCGTCCGGGGTCAGATAAGCTACCGTTCTATGTAATATACTGATATTTAGTTGCACCCGATTAGACTAAAAGCCGACCCCAAAATGCGGTAAAAGGCAATATGTTGAAAACTGACGGAATGTCTTATTTTTCGGTCTTCTTCTTCTTAGTGCGTAATGTGGTGTCAGAGTTATTATGCCACCATGGACTTGGCTTTTTTTTTAATTATAAATGGGCTTGCTCTTGACTTCAATCTTGCCCTAAGGGCAGAGATGATGTCAACGATGGAACGAGCTTACCCAGTAGAAGCCTGTTTACTCGCGACTTAAACAGGCTTAAACTGGCTTTAGAAATATATCTCAGGTATGATAGTTTCCTCATATCATTAGTAGTATGAATGTGGCTATAACAGGAGAGGAAGGCCAAAGAAACGATGGATGGACTGTGTGAAGGATGATATGGCTAGAAAGGAGGTGACTGCAGAGATGACGAGAAATAGGGAAGTATGGAAGAAGAAGACATGTTGCGCCGACCCCAAATGAACTGGGATAAGGGCAGGAGGATGATGATGATGCTAGTTTCCTCACGATGTTTTCCTTCACCGAAGCAACTACTTGTTAATTAAACAATATGCACATGAATCCGAAAAATCTGAGGTCCTATTAGGTTCGAGCTCGAGACCTACTTTAATCAGACAGTCACACCACTATACCATCACTTATTTTGAAAGCGATTCACCGCAGCCTCGGTTGTCATAGACAAGTAAACAATCATATGATTTGAGATGACGTTGGTTCCAATGTCGAGTTAGGTAGGTACTTATGGTGATGAATGAAGCCTCATTAAAACCCTGACTAAGGTTTGAAATCATGCGTGAGCAAGCGTGATGATCAATGGTTATTCCTTTCCGTATGAGCAAAGACTTTTACCGTGTTTGAGGACAATTTGTGGTTTATTTTGAGTTGTTAATATTGATTATGTAAATCATGTGTCATCCCCGAAGCATACAGCAAAGCCGTAGATGGATCAATCAGAGCAGATCAGAGGGAGGTCAGCTATAGGCAGTCGCTCCATGCAAAATACTGGTATTCAACTGTATCCGGTGAGACTGTTTTTTTTCGCGATTATGCCTTTATTTCTATAATATTCCGGCCATACTACATTTAATTAGTCAACTTTTTTACAACTGCCTATTTTATTAATCGTTTATAACAAATCGAAACAAAGAGTTCTACCGTCAATGACAACATATCTTAATGCCTACGTGGCACGCGCCCCATGGGTGCTGTCATGAAATGTGATTTTCTCGTCACTACGAACACCCGCTGATTCCATCATGACGCTATGAGTCATTAACTGGCAACTAAACTGACGTAATACTATATTTTATTTACAGTTTGTAGATAGACAACGTTTTGCCTGCTATGCAAGATAATTACGAAACGACGTATTACGGGTATTAGATCATAGATAAGATTAAAACTCCTGTTTAGGTTTTGTTTACCGCCTCATATCCAGGTGTTATGAATCAGGTAGCAAACATTTCAAAAGATACATTTTCAGGAAAACTTCATTCTTCAATCTGCATGAATGACGTACGTAATTCTTTTTCGTTCGTGCGTATAGAAAATAGAACTCGTTTTTTTGTTGTTTGTACACCCCCTCAGTTTTCGTACACGATCGAATTTATAATGTTTATGTAATTAGGCGTATGACTGTTTTATGGTATAGCCGCGTGGGCGGGGTTTGTACTGCAATTTGAATATTAAATTCCTTATGACGACACTGCAGTAAGTGTAATTACCTTTCGTGTTTTATCAGTTGATTACTTAATGCATGAACATGCATTTTTGAATATGTAATGTAGGATAGATTGAATGCGGAAGGCGGGTAACGGAGAGACGTATGTTTAGTGCAGTAATTACTCGCGACGCGGTGAATTGATTACGATCACAGATTTTTTAAAGATTACCAGTTGTGTAATACGTTCAACCGTATTTACATTAATGTTTTTACAAGTATTCATCTTTAAAATATAAACGGTTGGGGGATCAGATTTTAGGGATGAAACATAAAATTGTAAGATGAAAACTCAGAGACCTCCAACCTCCAATATAGTTTAAATGCCTTTTGAACCTTATTAGATGTCTCTGCGTGTCTCCGCATGACCACCATTTTTGATTACACATACCTGTCTTCCGACAAGACCTGGTCGAACTCTGAAGAGGAGACAAGGAAGAGTATGGACGTGACAGAGTCGAAGCACTGCGTCCACTTCTGCCGCTGCGTCCGCTGGCCCCCGACATCCACGAACACAAATGGCACATTGTTGATGTTGATGGTGCATTCCGTGATGCCCTTGGTGGCCTTCCGGCAGTGCAGGATGTCTTGGTGGGAGGGTATGTAGTCAGGTCTCGCGATGCGTTCGAGCTCGTCGAAGAAGTAGCTCACCGAATCGCTCTGGAATTAGGAGAAAAATTACGTTAATACTGCCGTCAATAGCATAGTTGCAGTAAGTATGCTTTAGGCGGTTTCGAGAAAAACGCGGTTAAAGTTTTGGTGCGAAAATCTCCCATAAATCCTTTGTTTGTTATCAGATCATGATGGTTGATATCTTAAATGAAAGAAGACTTCAGAAGCTATCTATTACTTATTTGGAAACCAATACTGAGTAATTGAAAGACAAAATACATTCATTATTTTAGTTAAACTAAGTATCTCCGAGAGACTATCTGGTGGGGACACTTAGCATAAACACAGGAAGTGTGTTTTTTACTGTATTTGTGCTAAGTAACCATATTAATTTAAAATAAAATTAATGCTGTAGTGATAATAAAACAATTAAATATTGGTTTTAATTAATATATTTAAAAAAAAAAAACTTGTTTTAGATATTCTGTTATTAACTGTTGCTGAAAATAAAACCTAGCAATAAAATTTGATAAATCATGACAAGTTTAAAACTAAATTAGGGAATGAAATTGACATTTAGTTTAAATCACACTTCTTTCTTACAATTAGGTATCCCTTAAGATTACTTATCAAATCACAAAATAACGTTTCTTAATTTTACTTAATTGAATCAGTCTTTTCAGTTAAAAATGGCACAACTAAGAATTTAGTTTCTTACATTAATCACTCAACTCAAGCTAACTTAATATGTATTATTCAGTCTTTTCAATACAAATTATTTTAGAATCACAGATGTTAAATGTAAGGATTGAATTAGCTTTACATTAAAAAAAACTATAAATCCTTTCTTCGGTATCAAATCAACACTTATAAACATTTATCGAACAAAACTTATATATCTTAAAGATACTTAAACTGTAAATAACAAAAATTATAACCATTTAGGATAAAATAATTATACAACATTCTTCTTTGACAGTAATGTAACAAAATTAAAATATTCAATTAATTAGGAATCAACTCCTACGACAATAAGAAGGCAAGAACCTAATCTTCAAATTCCTTGGAAAGATTCAAGGATTCATCGTTAACTGGATTACGTTACTTAAGGCGCAGTTAAAAGGGCACCGTAAAAACGACCTGTTTTTCGTCGCAGAGTTAGCCGTATTGCTACTTATTACAATTCCAAAAAAAATACAGTGTATAGTCAAATGTATAGGTAAAAGACTTATGCAAAAATATTTTCTAAAAGTAATCAAGAACCTCGAAAAAAAAAATCACAAAATCACAAAAAAATCACACGAAAAAACTTTTTCGTCTCGAAATGCTCAATATTTTGAGTGACAACTGTTATTTTTTTTTTTACTATCAGAAAGGAAATTTAACCAACTAAAGACATATTATGTAAAAATATTTTAACATAACAGCGTATTTTTTTTTAAATAAATTAAATCTGCGAACTATCGTTCATTTTGGCAGTCACGAGCATCAAACGCATCGCCATTTTCAACCTTATTTGTTTAGGCGATGAGTTAAACGCGCGCTCAAGGTCGCGGGCAGCTAATGTCGCCTTAACATAAACGCAATATCGCATCGAACTGTCTTTGTGGTAAGTAATGTGGAACTTACGCTTAGGATCGTTACTATCCAACCATACGTGCAGTATCGCATCTTACTGTCTGTATTTTATGTAATCTGAAGGAGATGCATAAAAGACATCTACTTAATAAAATTACAGTATCGCAGCATGCTGCTTTTATGACTAGATCACTCATTTAGAAAATATTGGAAAACTGCTTAGGATCAAAACAGTACATCTTCTTAGTGTCTTTTTGCTAGGCTCCTATCGATTTTTTATGCAGTAAATGACTTAACTTAATAGTCGTATAGATGTTATACTGTACTTTGGCCGAGAGACTCTGAATAAGAACTTCTGCAGTAAGTGTACCCACTGCAATTATGCTTAGTGATGTAAAAAAAATGCTTGACATACTGCAAATTTTTAATTGTTAAATTTGGTATAAAAAGCGATACAAACAAATGGGTAAGATGTAATTGTAGATCTCGTTATCGTGATGACGGCTGTTTATCTAACTCATTTTTGGCAAAAATCCGACTTACTGTAACTATGCTATTGACGGCAGAATAGGCAGTTATAGCTAAACACATAGTTAGTCGATTAATCTTTTCCTCATGTCTTGTTTTCTAGGAATATTTATATTTTTTCTGTTTTTCGCCGAATCTGTATGACGCTGATCATTTAATTTCGTAAATTAAACATCTTGATGTGGCTCTAAAGGTCGCCCAACTGAAATTGGACTGGGCAGACCATTTCTGGCGGAACGAACTCGACAATATAAGCTTCCGTAAGGAGCTTGTGAGAGGATGCGCGGGTTCGCGGGAAGTGGAAAGAGGATGGCTAGAATATATCTACTTGATTGTTGATTTCTAACAATTAAGAACAATTCTTTAATAGAGTACTACTTACAGTGAATGATCGTAAAGGTTTAAAAACATGTATCATGTATCTTCAGCGTCAGTGCAGAATGTTGTACTTATCTAAATTTTATGGCGAAATACATTTTTTCATATATTGATCAATGGAAGTAGCCTGCCCTATCTATATATATATAGCGGTAAAACATTGAGATAGCTAGTTAGCACGCACGGTCGGTAAACACGAATCTAGGACCTTCAACGTCCTTGGTTATATTTAAGCTTTAGCTTCTCCCGCATGAAAAGGGAGTTTTGTTTCTTTGTGTTCTATTGGGGCGAAAGGGGGTAATTTACACGGTCCTGCCTTGCAACCATAATGTACAAACGAATTTGGCCATCATTATACGAAAGTCAATGAAAAAACTATGGCCTACTTGGCTGGGAGTCATGTGTTTACATGACTAAAACTGTCAATGGCCAGGTGGCCTCTGCTGCCCATTCATCTGACACAATTTAGTCGCCTCTTACATTACCCACAACAGAACTACTGACCCATTTTCGCCCGGAACAGCACAGGAAGTTAGATACGTTACTAAATAAATATATATTTTTGCCAATAGCTATATACGCTTAAAATGGAAGGTAAGTAAGTACAAATATAATAACAGTATTTAGTTAACAGGTGGGTCACAGTCGACACGTCACGCAAACTGCGTTAAATATAAACGTACACAATGAAAGAGTGACACACAGATGACAGAAACAACAGGAGATATGGCAAGGAGGCGTGGTACATGCGAACTCATGTGGCCACGACGGGGCCTTATGCCACTTTCAATAATAAGTCGAATGTCAACTTGCGACGTCTTCACTGCTCGTGATTTTTTACAAAATGCCGCGTTGTTCAGTGAATGTTTGTAAAAATAATATAATTGTGAATTACACGAAAGATGGTATCTCATTTCACACGTAAGTACTACAAAAATAATGTTTTTCATATTAAATTCATTAAAACATTACTTCGTGGTACGAGAAACATGATGAAAAACCAAATCAATTGTTTTCATTAGGAACAAAAACCATTGCTTGTTTAGTACAAATCGACCAGTGAATCGGCTGATCTAATAGCGCAATGGATAGGTGTTTTACTGATGCTCTCACTCACACAATATTTTCGAAAAGCTGCTGCTGTCAGTCTTTGTGAGCTAGAGATGTCTAAATTGTGATGTTTGAGTTGTCGATATTTTATACGATGATTCTGCGTATACGTACGAATGATTATATATTATGCAATATACAATTAATTACTCTACACAATTGTTACTGCAGTATAAGGCGTATTTTATGGCGTTACTGAGCGTTGCCGTAAATGGAGATAAGAAAAACCAATATTCTGTACTATGTATTTACTAATAAAATATAAAATATAAAAGTATATGCTGATCTCGCGTTGTATAGGATTTTCGTCGTACAATGCGTGGTCACTGTAAACTGAAAATGTTCCCATAGCTTGATGCGTAGCCGTGTGTACTCGTGCATGATTCTTCTTTCATTGCATCTTGCTTTTACTATTAATTTTTAGCTATCCGAAGGATCCAAAAATAAAAGAAAAATGGATAAATGCGACAGGCAAGGATCCAAACTGGTTTCCAACAAAAAATAACACAATATGCTCGTCTCACTTTGAGCCAAAGTGTTTTTAACCATTATAGAAAGTTCGTCGGCTCTTCGAATGGTCTGTCCCAACATTCAATGTTGGGACCGACCATTCGAAGAGCCGACGAACTGTGTCTGTAGTAAATCGTAATATTAACTTACTTATTGTATTGAGTCTGGTTCATCTAAACTAACAGACAGACAAAAGTGCTGCTTATAATCAGCACTTTTCGAACGTCAAAATCTGTTGCAACACATCTGTGGTTTAAGTTAATATTACGATTTACTACAGACACAAATCAATATATATATTTTTTTAATCAACCTGTTTTGAATAAATGACTTTTATTTTATTTTAAATGATTTCTGGACATATTGTTTTTTATTTATAATATATTATTTTCAGGACCCCAAAAGAACTTTATTACAATATAATAAATAGAAGAATCGATAACTTTTCGATTTAGCCAATCACTAGCGTCGAAGTAAAACAAAATGTATTAAGTAAATTGTGCGGTGCATGGTAAATACACGCTGTGACTGAAGGGATAAGGTTTATAATTGATTGTGTAGTACGTAATGTTTTAAGAAATGCGGATGTTTTTGCGAATGCGTATATCTATTGTTTTTACTGCTCTGCTTGTGTGAACTGACGACACATGTCCCCATACATTTTCGGCTAAAGGGCATATCTCCTGTTGTTTCTGTCATCTGTGGAGTGACACGATTATTGTGGAATTTACCAAAACGATTTATTAACAATGTAGTCAAAAGGGGCAAGTCTTGAAATGGTGCAGCACTGGTAACATTCATGGTTTTACTCAGAGAATTTTGCGTGTACATTGTTAGGCCGAATTTAAGATGGAAGCTAGCTACATCAACCTGTATTACTTAACATATTTGTAAGGAAGCCAGGATTAGAATTTGGCCTGCGCTAAATGGTACAGAAGTCAGCAAATTAAACTAGGTAGGTACTACAATTTGTCAAGTTTCTCTAATAGATTTTCAACTTTATCGATAGAAGCATTCAAGGTTCAAAGTTGATTGGGAAACTTCGAGTTTCGGGTAGATTGAGTGTGCTGGCGTCTGAACCATGTCTGGTATTAAGAGGTGGTCAGCAAATAGGCTATGATAAGCCTTATGCGATAGATGATATACCTAGATCTATTAAATAAAAGAGTTGCACCGTGCAGTTGTCAGGACCGAAATATTTGGATTATTCTGGCGGGATTTTTGCCTCAATTCCTTTACATAAACAAGCAAGATACCTGAGCCAGACACCGTCTCTGTTCCGTCGTGGGTAAAAATAGGTAACGGCTTACTTTTTTTGCAATAACACCAAAAGTAAGGCGTCATTCAGCCAAGTTATCGTCAAAATCTAGATTATGTACAATAAAATGTACAAAAACTTCGCACGCACGCTATGAATTGCGATTTTCCGTTTTTATTATAATTGTTTTATCCATTATCGATTGAATTCACCTTCACGGTGATTACTAGTGGGAGAAAGGAGATCGTACGAGCACCTAGTAGGTATTATGCAATATGAAATAAGTACAATATTCTATTCAAACTTATCGTTTCCCGGAACTAAGTATTTATGTCGTACAAAGAATGCTAGATGACGTAAGGCAGTAGTTGCCTGGTTGGATAAAAAGTTAAACCCATAATTGCACGGAATTATGTATGTGTGTCTGTGATTAGGTGCTGTGTTGGGTGGCCGGTCGCAAAAACCGCAAAAACTATTGAATCACTTCGTTTTCATATTCGTCTATCATAGCCGGATGCATTTGTTTTATAATCCCTTGGTGCGTGCTCAAAATCGGAACTAACACAGACATCTTGTTTTTTTTTTTGTACACGATTTCACAATTAAGAGGAAACGCGAGTGGTCTTTTCTCCATACAAACGCTCTCGCCTGTTTTCTTTTTGGTTAATGACCCTAGAGCAATGGTTTTTTACAGAATAATAAATATTAACTATTTCTATGCCCCTATGTTTTCCTTTTTGGTGATAAATTATTTTTATAAGCACTAGAACCCTCAAAAAATGCTCAAAATTGCTTGTTTAGATCGCTGTTAACAGAGTCCTAGTGTACAAATTTGACAACTATTAACGAAAAAAGAAAAACATAGCGGCGTAGTATATAACCTCCTTATTCATTGTCTAAAATATCTTTTAAATTGGTTCAATATTGGAGGAGGAAATAGGCGAGAGCCAAACCTCGAATTCTAACTTTTTTCTATAGTTGTCCTTATCGCACGAATTTGAGGGCAGGAGTACGGAGAGAGACAGCGACAGTAGAAAGAGACAGCACTCGCATTTCCTCTTAAAGTCTACTGGTTGTGCCCGCGGCTACGCTCATGTTCTTCTGGAATTATAAGGGAACATTAGGATATGGGCCCGTGAATTTGTTGCACATTTCTAACATCCTCGATAACATAACTTACTGTCAACTATATGTATCATAGCTGTAAGTTTTGATAAAAATGAAATAATTAACTGACAAACTATTCATTTACACCAAAAGTTGTTACTGCATCTTTAGTTTAAGTACATATTATATGAACTAGTTCTAATATATTATTCCAACACCAAAAGATCCCTAAAGCACTGTATACCGGGACTTCAAGCCTCCCAATAGCATACAAGTACATAAATAAAATTTCTGCAAAACTAAGCGCATAGCCTCGCCGCATCTGGCCGCATTGCGGCGCAAGAATGCGTGGGTACCATACACACACATCACTTCAATACATTTTATGTGAACGTTTCGCAAAAAATGGATGCCAGACAACCGGAGAATCGACGTTAGCTTTGAAGAACTTAGATCAGCTTACTTGCTACGTAATTAATACGTGTTAGTCTTTCAGAAGCCTTACAAATTAGAAAAGCCGGATGTGCTTAAGTCTTTGTATGTATAGATGAAGAACTTTGTGTATGGTTACGCCTAATTGTCTGGAAAGTTTAGACAGGACCTGCTAGTAGCCGATCGTGATCGTATTGATAATATTTATCAATGGTGATAGGTAACTGCGTTTATCCCAGTTGTACCTATACGTCCCTTTGCGCCTAATGGCCTTGTTCTATTCTGTGTCCTGCTGATATGGAGGGAAGCGGAAATTATGTTTTTCCTACTCCTTCGTTATACTTTTCTGATTAATTCAGTTGCGGAATTCAAGCCAGTTAAAATGTTTCTCTAGGACGTCCAACTCGGTCCAACTTTACTGTCTCGGCGCTTTTCTGGTGGTCGCCACGGTTGACTCCCGCTTTCAGGAGTTGCAGTGGTTTGGGAATAGTGTGATGGGCTTTTCCTAATTTAAGAGCTTTGGTTAAAAATAAAACCTTTTTTGTCGACATAAGACAGCCTCACTGGCCATGGCCAACAGTGTCAGAGCCGTAGCGAATGAGAATTTCCACATTTTCCAATTTAATATCGATAATACACAATTACAAATCTAATAACACGCTTGACTTTGTTGTTATTTGAACTACATTAACTCCTTAGTTTCAAAGGCCTTTAAAGGTTATGAGTTCAAATCTTAGATGAACTTATGGAAGTGGCCAACTGGTCTGAATACATTATTAGTTGAACTAGGGAAAGAATAGGAGTGTCCTCTAGTTACTTAGACAGATTAGAAATGAATACTGCCCAACCATTTACTTATAAAAGTCTATACTGAGACATTGGATATACAAAAATAAATATCGAAGAATTTCCCCACTCACTCTCTAAACTCTTAACAAATTACAGGCATAAAAAAATAAGGATTTGACATAATGACAAAATATTTTGAAGAGAACCCTTGGATGAAATACAGGGAGAACTACAGGATACTAATTGTTTGCGAGAAAGGCATCTAGGAATGGTCAGATAAAAGTTATTATTACATTCAAAAAGAAGAATCAAAGAAAACCGAAAACTTTTGATTAAGAACAGTGCACCAATATTCAACATGCGGGATTAATAACCTAGGAATACAAACTCGATCTAGTTCTAAAACTGTTTAATTTCACCTGCGCTTACGCATGCTCAATACATCACTCCCGAAACACCACAAATCTGCGGCTACGGTGCAAAATTGTAAATTTCCAATGTTTGCTGCAAAACGGCCTGGAAACTCATTTTACGATAAGCAAGGTCAGTCTGGCATGAATGAAATTAGTATGTTTATGGTCAACGACATTTTTAATGTAATATTCTACACCAGATATCAAAGTAGAATTTTATTTAAAAAAAATATATTATTCAAAGCTAAAAGACGTGCATTTATTCTATCTTCGTAGAAGTCTTCCGGAGCCGATGTTGTTTATTAAACAAATATCTGGCGAGGATTAATGGAGTAGAGGAAAATCTTGTGATTATTCAAAGTTAGGTGAAGATGCACGTAATAGCATTCTAGAACATTTTTTAATCAGTTATGAATCAGACGGCGCCGGCGCTTCGATGCCCACATGTGACTTTACTTTATTTACTAGTGACGCGTTTCTTCCATGTTTTCGTGACTCAAATTGTTTAAAACAACGGCCAAATACTAAAAAAAACTTTGTTGAAAAAAACGAGTTAATTCATAAACTACTTCGGAAAAATTAATACAATTCCATGGGACCTCGCTTGCTTCCTTGGCCAAATTTAAAAAAAAAAACACGTCGTAATCGGAGAACATACAGAAAAAAAGATAAGATGCTGGTGTAAATACATAACGTCCTCCTTTTTTTAAGTTGGTTAAAAGTGTTTAATTTCCACATTTCCTATATTAATTAGTTACAAACAAGTTTAAACTTGACAGTCATCTGAAAGTAATATTAACCTGTCAGATGTGATGTCACTCAATCACATACATACTTGTAAATTGCCCTGAGCGAGTGTGAGTATTGCAAAAGTCACGGGATATGAATTTCAAAACCACGATCTTTAATTCTCGGCTAACATTTCAAGATACTAGCTCGTTGGTCTAGTAATCGCCAGTGTTATTGATGTGCATGATGTCCTGGGATCGATTACCGGGTCGGGCAGTGTTATTGGGTTTTTCCATTAAGAATTTCTTAGTAGCAGTCACGGAGGCTAGATTTTTTTTTAATATTTTTTTTTTACCCCTAGGTATTAATTACATGGGACTTAAAATTAATTGTCGAAATGTGGGTGTACTAATAGGTACAGCTCTGCGTAACTCTTGGGGGATTACAGATGTAATATTATGTTATACTAGCTTTTGCCAGCGGCTTCGCCCGCGTGAAAATGACGATTTTCCATACAAACTTTCATCCCCTACTTAACTCCCCTAGGGGTTGAATTTCGCAAAATCCTTTCTTATTCCTTGTCTACATCATAAACATGAAGCACATAACCAGTGGAGAAAGTATGGGCACGTTTTTGTTCTAAATCAAAGTCACTAATATACTGCGGGGGGAGAGGTACGTTTCGGACTCTGTGATTGGTTGACGAACTGACAACCAAATGACAACTCATTCTCTAGGGATTCCAAAAAAGTAATTGAAAAAGTATCGATATCGATAATTGTTTGACTTATTAGTATTATAACGATTTGTTTGCATGAGAGAGATTACGGGTTCGATTTTGAAATAAAACAGGTAATTACTAAACTTAGAAGACTGTATTTAAAAAAATATAATATATTTACTGGTTTTTAAAATGGATTAGTTTTGAATATGTTTTTCTTATATAATCCTTTGAATTTGTATTATTTTTCGTATTATAATTATGTCAGTCGAGTATCAATATATTTTTTTGCTACACATGAAGCTAAATCAATTAAAATAAATGGTTAGTCGATTCTACGTCAAATTGGTGAAAAAAAAAGTAAAAGGACCTCAAATTAGTTCAAATTTATTTTGTGTGTTAAGATCATGATATCACGGGGGTAGCAAAGGGCAGTGGCGTGCAGTGGTCCGCCACGGTGGGTAGGCCACGAAATATTGACAGCAAAAAAAAATTGTCACATATAAAACATTTCAAAATAAGCCTGTAAAAGTTATACCTAAATCCTACAATTCAAAAACTCACCACATTATTCAAGGTTCAACTCATGATTTTTTATCGATGCAAACAGAAGAAAGATTCGGCCACCTCAAAAAACTCATCCAAGTGAGTGGGTGATAGTTACAAAAGTACAAAACAAGTCACTTGCAAGATAATATCCGAAGCGGCCTTCACACATCTACCCTTAGATACAACTTGCACCTTATCATTACGTAAACGATAATTGAGAAAACTTATTACCTTTAACATCTAGCAAACACACAATAAAACACAAACTTCACAAGTAAATACCTACCAATGTTATTATTTGTTATGGGAATAAACAAATATTATACAACAAAGCTAATATTTACACTACTGTTAATAATGGTATCTATTAGCTGACACTATCTCACAGTGTTTTTTACACCCTAAAAATCGGACATGCCCTTTTTATTCCAATAATAGATGCTGTAACATGTTTGGAATGCGAGAGTAGAACACCCAAAGTTCAATTTTATTTAGAACAAAAGTTATAGTCGAATTTATTATTTTTCTATGGAAACCAGAAAAACCACAAAAATATTAATATAAAAAAAACTATTGAATAATTCTAATATATTTATGTTTAGTATTATAAAACACCATTTTGTCTTTATTTTAAGATAATACTTGTAATTTTAACTGCATTCAACTGGGAGTTATTAAATTTATAGCTTCATTTCGTAATTTATTTTTAAATTTTATATCTTATCGAATACGGATTTTATTTCTTAATGTAATTATTAATTATATCTTTATCCATTTAAATTCAAAATATCAATTCCATATCTAGTAGGATCTCGAAGCTATCGGATTTTGAAAATGACGACCTAGGGTTGACAAAAATCCAAAATGACAAAATATTTTCCAAAAAAATACAAATTGTGAAGAGGTGATCGTAATGCGTAATAATAACGTTTTGCACTTTTAATATAAGTTAAATAAAATAGAAGTAATATTTTTTTTTTTTTTAAGTTTTTTATAACCTATTCTTGTAATAGGTACGTGCAATATGGGTTTAATACTAACCTAAAATGTCAATGATTAAATTTAGCTTTTTCTTTGCATCATCAAAGTTTGACTAGTAGAAAATTACTTTTATGACTTTAGAATTAAGTTCACCAAATGCAATTCATTTACATTCAGTTTTAATACTATTCATAAGAAAGACTTAGAAATTCAACAAATGCCATGGTATTTGTTGAATTTCTTAACGTTCTTCTAATTTTACAATATTTGTAAGTATTTAAGTATAGGTTCCTTATCATAATAAATTGCAATATAAATAATAACCACGTAAAACTTTTACAAACTGTTCACAATAAAAGTGATTTTAATCCGATGAAGGAGATTATTTGGTAAAGGGAAGGGGTCCGCCCTCGTTAGGTTTCAACTAAAACCCTTTACTGTTAAATAATCTCTGGAGGAACGGGGGTGAGGCACCATGGAGCCGTTAAAGACCCATGGTACCACTTCGCCTCAACAGGGGTTGACCCAACCTGTTGAGGGACGTCTGTCCGGGCTCCGACCGGCTGACTTAATGCAAGGAGGGCAAGAGGGCGCCAACCCTCTTGTTGGTCAGCGAGTGGCAAATGAAGCTGTGGATACCGCCACAGCCGGTGCTCTTCAGTCTCCGAGAGTATCCGCAAATGCGCAAGGAGAACCTTTAGCAACTAATTTTACCAAATTAAAAGCGTACCAAATACTTGTCGACGCTGCTAAAAAACTTGGAAAAAAGGTCCGACCCACTGATTTAGATATAAGCGAACGCGTTTCAATTATTTTAGAAGCTTTGTCATTACCCTTAACTCACCAAACCAATAAAGACTTGCATAATTTAATCATTAAATTTACCTCTAAATGTGAAACATTATACAAAAAATGTAGTTATAATTATAACATTTTTAAAAGAAAACACAAAAAGTGGCTAAATGAAGATTTTTCTGAACAGTGGTCTTGTCTTGTAAACGAACCTCTTCTTAGTATTCTTGAACCTAGTCCCAGTTCTGTCCCAGATTACATTCCAAGCTTTGATTTATGTCCTGTTTCTGAACCTGGTCCCTCAGTCGTCCTTGACCTTTCATCTCAGTCAATTCCCAATTCGAACTATTCTGATCCTGAGCCTGGTCCCAGTCACGTCCTTGATTCATATCCTGTCTCCGTTTCCATCCCCTCTACTGATTCATCTCTGATTCCCGGTTCTGTATCGATGAGTCAATATGATGATCCTATTCTTGAACCTCGTCCCAGTTCTGTCCCAGATTACATTCCAAGTTTTGATTTATGTCCTGTTTCTGAACCTAGTCCTTTAGTCGTCCTTGACTTAGACCTTTCATCTCAATCAATTCCCAATTCGAACTATCCTATAACTGAACCTGGTCCCAGTCACATCCTTGATTCATATCCTGTCTCCCTTTCCATCCCCTCTTCTGATTCATTACTGATTCCTGATTCTGTACCGATGAATAGATATGATGATCTTTCCATAAGACAGAAACACAGAGCTCGAAAACGCTTGCATGATTATTTAGAAAAAGAGTCCCCTAAGAAAGTAATATCAGTCTTTGCGAGCACTGTTGAAGTAGGAGGTAACAAATTCAAAAAGAGCGTTTCCAAAGACCTAGAATTTATTTTGGATTCATGTGTACAGAGTCCAACAAGACCGACAAAAATTGCTTCAAAAATTAGAACCCAACCGACACCTTATTCAGCAGATGAAGCACTAGCTATTTATATTGACAGAAAGTTGTCAGTGGAGACATACAGATTTTTACAACAAGATTTAAAAGCTCGTGGATTTAACGCCTTCCCTCCATACAGTCAAGTGCTCGAAGCCAAAAAACAATGCTACCCGTTACATCCAGTCCATGTATCTGATACAGAAGCTATTATACCAGTTTCCAGCCTAGTATCTCATTCTTTCCAAAGACTAGTTCAATCTTATGACGCAACTTTCACTGACTACTGTAATCGAAAAGATACCAATAAATTAAATTGTATATTTGAAGCATCATGGGGGTTTGACGGTAGTACAGGTCAATCACTGTATAAACAGAACTTTTCCCAAAATGAACATGACGAGAGTTGCCTTTTTGCAACTACTTTTATACCGTTGCAGATCAAAACAACCTGTGGGCAAGTTCTGTGGCGTAACTCTACTCCACAATCGTATAGATATTGTCGCCCTATTCATATTCAATATAAAAAAGAAACGACTGATTTAATAATTGCTGAAAAACTATTAATACAAAATCAAATTGACCAATTAGACAGATTTGATACTAAAACTTTAAGTGGTCAAACTATATCTACAGAGTTTAAACTATATTTGACAATAATAGATGGTAAAGTCTTAAATATTATAACCAATACAATGTCTCAACTTCGGTGCCCATTTTGTAAAGCGACCTCTAAAGAGTTTAATAATTTAGAGTTTGTGCATTCAAAACCTGTCGATCAAACCCTTTTAAGGGGCGGCTCCGGAAATCGAAGGTTGGGAATGTCATAGAAATAGATAGAAAACGATGCTCCACAACCTTGAAATAAATCACACAGCTAGCCAATGAATGTAACTTGTTATTGAAACTTTTGAATTTAAGATAATGCTTATGGATAAGTGTAAAAAAAAATCAGAAAATCACTAAAAACGAGTAAATCGCACTCCCGTATTGTAACAACTGAGTCGTAATTATTGAGAATTTTTAAATGAATTCTACTAAATAATAAAGTTAAAAGTATAAAGAAGTCACTGAAATCTTCATTTTTTAATAAACATGCTCTGATTTTGTGTAAAAAAATCACAAACTTGCCCAAGTTTTTCGCTCAAAATCTTCATACAAATTACTATGAAGCGGAGCGCTTTCTTAGCAAGCTTCGACGGACCCACTCGTGGCTCAGTCTGCCACGCGCCTCCAACGTGAGAGCACGTCGATTTGCGCCGCATCGGCAGATCGCAGTCGAACCGTGTACGTACACAAAATCAGTGCACAGTGGTCTCGCGACAAACTTTTGTGATACCATAATAGTTTGGAAATTGAGTAAGTATACTTGTTATATTATTGTGAATTTGCATTATATTACTCGTAAATTAGATAGTAGGCAATGTACTGGTAGGTATGTGTTTCTTATTGTGTATTTGTGTTTTTTTTTGTGTGCGTCTGATTTGACATTACATTTCGTTTCGTATTAATAAAAAATAAAAATAAAACAAATTATTCTTATGTTCACGACGAAAAAAATCTCGGAAACTATCTCCACAGCTCGAAACTTTACAAGAAGACTTTCATCAGGCCAGAAAAATTACTGACTGAATAATTAACATATTATTAATATTAAGAACGTATATATTATTATATTGTTTTAAATTATTATTATCAATGAACTTTCCTTCATATCATACCACACAGTTTTAGACTAATAAAATGTTATTAATAAGTAAAGTTGAACCAGTGTAAAAAATTTTTTTTTTTTGGTGTTATGTGATTCTCACTTTAATATCACGGGGGTGGCAGAGGGGGGTCAAAATTTTGGTACTTTTTTGTCTAGGACGCTCCGTTTTCGAGATATTTCAATTTCAATTTTTTTTTTACAGAAACTTTCAACGCCCATTACTCTGAAACGGTGCATCGAGTTGGACCAGTGTAAAAAAATATATTTTTTTGGTGTTATGTGATTCTCACTTTAATATCACGGGGGTGGCAGAGGGGGGTCAAAATTTTGGTCCTTTTTTGTCTAGGACGCTCCGTTTTCGAGATATTTCAATTTCAATTTTTTTTTTACAGAAACTTTGAACGCCCATTACTCTGAAACGGTGCATCGTAGGACCGCAGCGCGCCACCGCTTGCTACTTATTTATATTATAATAATATTAACCCGTTCTGGCCCCGTTGGTATTCGTTGGGCGTGCTGTTGAGTTAGACATTAAAATGATAACACGTAGGCAGCGTCGGTATAACAAACAAATAAAAATTCATTATGATCGCAAGGACATAATAGGTATAATTCGATAACAAAAATCATTCTTACCTTTCAAAATTAGTAGGAAGTTTAAAATTCAATATCTCCGGTTTTGATGAAGCCGAGTTCAAACACCCGTATACGTTCCCGGCATTTTAAAAAAGATTGGAGGATATTTCAAAAAAAAAATTTACGTAAACTAATCACTCGTCTCGGCGCGGCACGCATAACTGAGAGCACTGCGGTGTTCGCTAGCTGGCCCTGTCGATGCGCATGTTTGTGTGAGTGTGCGGTTTCGAGCGTTTGTAGGCAGTTTCCGTACTGTCCATATTTATATTGTGGTCCGGCCGTGAGGAGGAGCCCTGCACATGGTGTGTGTGTGTGCTTGTCTGTCTTCATTTTATTTCATTATCTGATATGTTATATTTATTTCAGAATCAAGAATATCCGGCACTAATCATGGAACCGGAGCTGCAGCCTGATGAACATGAACTGGTTGTTGGCCGCAGATTGGTCGACGTTGACTTTGTTTTTAAGCAATTGCAAGATTTATGTGATCACGGTTTTCAGTACAATATATTATTTTTGTAATTGGGAATAACAATTTCATTTTGTATTGTGCATCTAAAATAATAAAATTATATAGTACAATCCATACTAATACATACTTCCATACTAATATTATAAATGCGAAAGTAACTCTGTCTGTCTGTTACTCCTTCACGCCTAAACGGCTGAACGGATTTTGATGAAATTTGGTACAGACATAGTTTGGAACTTGAGAAAGGACATAGGATAGTTTTTTTTTTTTCGCGAGATAAACCAAAAATCTGCCGGAAGTCACTATTCCACGCGAACGAAGTCGCGGGCAAAAGCTAGTTTAATATATGTACCTACATTATTAATCTCGCTATGCTAATAAATCTAATAATCACTAATAATCACATATTTGACCACATATCAAAATCAGTGACAATAAAGTTACAATTTAGTTGGCGAGTCAAAGTCTGACGTGGCGACCCACTGTGCATACGTACATGTGTGCGTGTGCGGTGCGCGAGCCTCGATCGTTGTGAGTGTAGCGCTAAAAACCTAAACTTCGCGCGGCGCGTCCGCGAAGCCGGCCCTTAAGATATGGCATAAGTCCGTTGCACGCCTGGATTCGTGTTTTGGAATTTTTGTTACATTTAGGTTATAAAATTATTGTAAAAAAATGGAGAGTATCTAAAAGTTCACCGGAAGCCGTGCTTGTCAATGAGAATAAAAAAAAAATTCAGGACGAAATCCGCACTAAATTAGGGCTGCTCGTAGATGTGGTTAAGCCTAATACGGGTACGACTAATGACGGAAATACTGCTAGGATGGCCCTGTCTAATAAGTGTCGTACAGTATTTGCTGAAATTTTAGGACTACAACAATGGCTTTTGGATGACTTACATGTCATACTAGTAGTCTTATCAAGTGGATTACCTGTTAATGCAGATAAATTTGATGAATTTTGTAAATTATTGGCCAAAAAATATGTAGAAGAGTATTCGTGGTACCCAATGACCGTAACTCTACATAAAATACTTGTGCACGGCAAAGACATCATAAAAAACTCTGCACTACCCTTAGGATTGTTATCTGAGCAAGCTGGGGAAGCACGTAATAAATTTTGGAGGCACGACCGTGAACACCACACAAGGAAATCAGATAGAGAAAAAACAATGTTAGATCTTTTTCATCGAGCACTTGAATCCTCTGACCCCTTCATATCAAATATAAGATTAAATAAAAGATTGTAGGAAGGCATAGACTAGGGTGGCGCGCTTTCTAAGGTGAGCGTAATATCGAAACGTTTTTTCCCGCGCCCCGCCGCCGAACCGCGCGCGCATCTCTACAGTACATCAGTACTCAGTAGTCCGGCCCGCACCGCTGTCGCATACGGTCACTTTGTGTTTAAAATCGTTACCTGTCACAGTTATTACTTAGAACTGAATGCTTGCAATGTGTTAATGTGTAAAAACTCTTATAAAATAAACGATAGTCGCATTGTTCTATGGATATTTTAACTGTCCCACTACAAACTGGCGCTCCAACGCGGCACGCGTACCTAAACGACGCGACGCGAACTCAAATACCTACAGTGTAACGGTTTTCTTACTGGACGCAAAAATACTGACTTGTGTGTTGTACAACGTGAATTAGTGTTTCCTCGTGTTGACTATTGTGTTGTGTACCTACTACAATGCCTCGTCGCAAGAGTAGGAGCAACGATGATGACATCAGCGTGCCGCCGGCGTCCCCGACGCCCGCGCCGCTATCGGAAGGGACGCTTACGTCGTTCTTGGAGGCATTCGCCCAGGCTCAAGCGGAATCGAACCGTCAACTGGTTCAGAGCCTGCTGGCTGCGTCGACCCTCAACGGCTCAGCTTCACCGTCTCCATCGCCTGCTGCACCAGACACCAAACACGGAAACTTCGCGCGCTGCACGTCGCGATTTAGCGGCGGCCGCCCAGACTCAGAGGCCCTCGAAGCATTTGTCGACTCCATAGTTATATACAAGGAGTGTTCATCTATCAGTGACGAACATGCGCTTCGCGGCTTACCTATGCTCCTAGAAGGGGAGGCAGCTGTGTGGTTTCGCGGCATAAAATCTTCAGTGACGTCATGGGATGACGCGCTACAAAGACTTCGCGCCATGTTCGGCGCAGCCCGACCGCCACACAAGATATTCCGGGAAATATTTGCCGCGGAACAAACGGAAGAACGCACGGAGGTTTTCGTTGCTCGCCTCCGCGCGCTTATTGCCAAACTTCCCTATAAAGTTACCAACGATATGGAAGTAGACATGATTTACGGGTTACTACATAGACGAATTAGAAAACGTGTAACTCGTGAATCGATCGAGAATCTGGAATTATTGATCGAGAAGGCGCGAAACATAGAAGAATCTCTCTCCGAGGTGTCGTCGGACGCTCGTGGCTCGGCCGCTAGCGCGCAAGCGCCGCACGCGCCACCACCGCAGCCCCGGCCTCCGCAGACGAACGCGCGCGCTCCCGCCATTTCCGCGACGAGCGCGCCCGCGCCGTTGGCGTCGCCAGCGAATGTTCCTACAGCGTCGTCGAGTGCTACGGGTACTGCGGCCCCGCCTAATGTGGTAAACAATTCGGAGAATAAAGGTAACAAAAGACTTTACTGTGTTTATTGTCGTAAAGTCGGACATACACGCGACTCTTGTAAAAATAATAATAAATCCGGTAAGAGTTCCGAGTCTAACAGTGTAAAGTGTTACGGTTGTGGCGCGATCGGTGTAATTCGATCTAATTGCGCAAAGTGTTCGGTTAATCCGAAAGAATCTGTTGTAGAATTTAATATGTTAGAGCCCACTAGGGTATGTGATGATAACACAGATAACTTTGTTGTTCTTTCCCACAATTGTAAACGTAAGATAAACTATTGTAAGTGTAATGTGTCTCAAACTTCTTGTTTATGTACTAATAATGTATGTAATGTGTCTCAAACTACTTGTTTATGTAGTAATAAGTGTAATGTGAACTCCGACAGCGATGCGTTGCCGAGTAAAGAAGGTAACTTGCCCGCGTCGTACTTATGTACCGACGGTCGTCCGATACTCGACATCGAGATAGACGGTCATCGTGGTACCGGGTTGGTGGATACGGCCGCTAAGCGTAGTGTAGCCGGTTCGCGACTGTACGCACTGCTTCGTAAGCTAAAACATTCGTTTCGTAGTAGTTTTATGTCGGTAAAGTTAGCCGATGGCATAGTGCGGGAACTCAAGGTCTTACTTGTAGATGTTGACGTACTACTTATGGGGTTGAAGATACCTATTAGTTTTGTTATTTTTCCTGATTCAGTTAACAATGACACGTTACTCGGTATTGACTTCTTACGAAAAGCCGGTATTGTTATTAACGTTTCGAACAATACTTGGTTCACAGCTGATCGGCCTCAGGTCATTCACCCCTTGCGGTGTGAGACTCCACGTGACTCTATTGGGTGCGCTGCCGCGGATGTCTTACGTAATAATGAAGGTTCGATGCTGTCAATTTCAGAGAAGGAACATCTTGCTCAGCTGCTCCAAGAGTATGAAGATATCTTCGCAGAAGGGGGAGACCCTACCCCGTTCGCAGAGCATCGCATCGACTGTGGTGATCACCCGCCGATTGCGGTGCCGCCATACCGACTCACGCCCGCCAAGAAAGCCATTATGGAAGCGGAGATAGAGCGGATGCTGCGCGAAGGTGTCATCACGGAATGCGAATCGCCATGGGCA
Source organism: Diarsia mendica (assembly GCA_949316265.1). Classification (NCBI taxonomy): domain Eukaryota; kingdom Metazoa; phylum Arthropoda; class Insecta; order Lepidoptera; family Noctuidae; genus Diarsia; species Diarsia mendica. The sequence goes on from OX438897.1 coordinate 21,562,416, forward strand.
GCTCCTGCTCTACTGGTACCGAAGAAGGATGGTAGCTATCGCTTCTGCGTGGATTATCGTAAGCTGAACGCCGTCACTAAGAGCGACTCGTACCCGCTACCTGTGATCGATGACCTTCTTCAATATACTGGTAAGAGCTGTTTTATGAGTACTATTGACCTCCGATCAGGGTACTGGCAGGTCAAAGTGAGACCTGAAGACCAGGATAAAACTGCCTTTGTATCTCCACTCGGAGTTCACAAATTTACTCGCATGCCATTCGGTCTGCGCAATGCGCCCGCAACGTTTCAACGTTTAATCGACCGATTTCGTTCTGCCTCATCACTTAAGGAAGTGACACTCCTTGGTTATATTGATGACCTGATAGTAATATCTGGATCATTTCACCAGCATCTCCAGGACTTACGTGCGGTATTCGACCGCTTACGTGTCTTCAGTCTCCACGCGAATCGCAATAAGTGCACATTTGCTCGAGAGAGTGTGAAATACCTAGGACATGTTATCACCTCAGAAGGAGTGTCGCCAGATCCAGATAAGGTTACTGCAATATTAGATATGAGGGAACCAGCTAATGTAAAGCATCTAAAATCCTTTCTACAGAGTTGCTCCTGGTTTAGAAAGTTCATGCCGAATTTCTCCCAAGTCGCACAGCCACTGACTATGCTAACGCGTAAGGATCAGTCCTGGCTGTGGGGTGAAGAACAGATAAAGGCATTTAGAGAACTAAAAGGATTACTAACTTCACCTCCGATTCTTATTCAGCCAGATTATAATGTGCCATTCGTTCTCAGGACTGACGCTAGCAATTACGCTCTGGGTGCTGCTCTACTTCAGGGGGAGTCGCAGCGAGAAGAGAAACCCATCGCGTATGCCAGTCGCCTCCTCACGCCGGCGGAGCGGAACTACTCTACCACCGAGCGCGAGGCGTTAGCAGTTGTCTGGGCAGTCGAGAAGTTCCGAGGGTACATTGATGGCCATCCAGTGCGCGTCGGCAGTGATCATCAGCCCCTGAAATGGCTACTTACCTTGAAATCTCGTGCTGGACGTCTCGTACGATGGGCCATGAAACTCCAGTCCTTTGATCTGCAAGTCGACTACACTCCTGGGAAGGCTAACGTCATTGCTGATTCACTAAGTCGCCCGCCGTGTGAGGAGGGGGCTCAGGATTCCTGTGGAGTCTGCATGGTGCTCGTTGACCCGCCGCGCTGGGATGCTGCTACTCTTCGTGAGGATCAGCTCGCAGACCCTGAAGTGGCGAGGATCATGAAGGCTCTGGAAGGCAAGGATGAATTAGAATTAACTCGATGGTCAGAAAGAGGTTATCATACGTGCAGAGGTGTACTGTACCGATATACTGAAGCGGAGACAGAAGAACCGCAGCTCGTCGTTCCTGAAACTCGAAGGAAACAAGTACTCGTCGAATGTCACGACTCAGCTACTTCAGGTCACGGCGGTCTGGACAGAACTCTGCACCGTATAAGTCAGAGGTTTTATTTTCCTGGTATGCGACGTTATGTAGCAGAATACCTGAAAAGCTGCATAGAATGCCAACGCTACAAACCTTCCAATGAGAAACCTGCGGGACTCTTACAGACTCCAGTTCCCGCTCAGCGCTTCGAAGTCCTAGCTGTCGACCTTTTCGGGCCACTGCCCAAGGGAGCTAATGGAGAGAGATGGGTCCTGATTATTGAAGACACAGCCAGCAAGTGGGTTGAGCTGTTCGCCCTCTCCGAAGCCACAGCTGAAGCATGCGCTAAGGTACTGATTGAAGAGGTTTTCTTACGCTTTGGTGTTCCAAGGCGTCTCATATCCGATAACGGCGTACAGTTTGTTGCCGATGTCATGCAACATGCAATGTTTACACTTGGGGTGAAGCAGAGTCTCGTGCCACTCTATCATCCGGAAGCCAACCCGGTCGAGCGTAAAAATCGGGATCTCAAGACCCAGCTGGCGATCTTGGTAGAAGGACACCATCAGCAATGGCCAGAAGCTCTGCCATTCATCCGATTTGCATTGAACACCTCGCTAACCAAAGCAACGCAACAGACACCTGCTTACTTAACATTTGCTCGTGAACTTCGCTCACCTATTGCAGTACAGAGCGATCTTCGTGCTGTGATAGAGGCTGAAAACTATGTTCCACAGATCACGCCGTATCTGCTGAAGCTAGCGGAGACACTCAGCAACAGTAAGGAGTGCATTGAACGACAGCAAGACCTTCGTAAGGCTGCCAAAGACAAGACACGAAAGGCTGAGGAGTTTGCCGTCGGTGATCTTGTCCTGATGAAGACTCATGTGCTTAGCAGTGCTGCTAAAGGAGTCAGCTCAAAGCTCATGCCTAAAAGGGATGGCCCTTATCTTGTGCAGAAGAAGGTTAGCCCAACTACTTACCTCTTAACGTTCCCTGATTTACCGGATGAAGTCATTGGAAAGTACCACGTTTCAGCGTTGAGGAGGTATCATTCTCGTGATGGTGAGTGCCCTGAGGTTCCGCAGCCGGTTGCTCCTAAACGTTCTCGTGGTAGGCCGCGTAAGAAACGTGTCATTGTTGACGTTTGACCAATGGTGAGGGCACCAATAATTGGTCAAAAGGGGGAGTATGTAGGAAGGCATAGACTAGGGTGGCGCGCTTTCTAAGGTGAGCGTAATATCGAAACGTTTTTCCCGCGCCCCGCCGCCGAACCGCGCGCGCATCTCTACAGTACATCAGTACTCAGTAGTCCGGCCCGCACCGCTGTCGCATACGGTCACTTTGTGTTTAAAATCGTTACCTGTCACAGTTATTACTTAGAACTGAATGCTTGCAATGTGTTAATGTGTAAAAACTCTTATAAAATAAACGATAGTCGCATTGTTCTATGGATATTTTAACTGTCCCACTACAAGATTAAATAACCTTAAGCGTCAACCTCTTCCACCTCAAGCCCTTATATTGTTAGAGCCTTTTGAATTTCCAACGAGCGAAGAAGAGGCTGATCCTGAGGAAAATATAAGCACTATGGAGAATAACCTCCCAGATAATTTTGAAATGTTATCTGAAGATGTGGAATTTGATGATTCGTAGTCTTCTGGGTTCTCCGATACTGTATAAGAATTAGATACTTACACTTGCTTTTTTGACACCTTTCTGTATCTCAGACAATATCTATTGCATTGATCTAGAAATATAACTCTTAAAGTACAAATAATAATTATATAATAGAAAAAAAAAACGTTTAATAAAAAGTAAAACTGCCTTCAAAACCCATAAAATAAACTTTAAATAGGAATAATAAGGTATAGGTTTAAAAACGGTGCTAGTTTTTCTTCAATTAAACTATAATATTTTATTTTATGGGTTTTTTCAAGACGGTTTTACTTCTTTTGTTAAAAATCTGATTATTTCTTAATTTATAGTGCCGTAAATAAATTAATCTTCGATTTACAGTTGACAGTTGATATTGACACAGCTAAAATGAAACAAAATGCAGATGTAACAATAATAAAGCACCCTTGCTGTACTATTGTCACATCTGCTAATACCCATTTACAGTGTACAGGCGTAATGTTATTTTACGGAAGGGTGTAAATGTAAACAAACGTATGATTGAAGCAATCGCGGGTAATACCGAACACATAACAAAAATTATATAAACTTCCGAATTGAGAACCTCCTCATTTTTTGAAGTCGTTAAATAATAAATAGGTAGATCCATATATAGCAGAAAACGTAACAATCAATAAATTAACCCCTATGCAATCCGATTTTTTAAAAATATTCCTACACTGTTTATTTTCAATTACCTACATCTCAGAGAGGCAACCCTAAAACCATAGAAATTCTATGATAACTTTAGAAGCATGTTTCTGGTTATTTTTTTGGGGTTTTATTGTATCTTAGTTAATGTAATGAGCTAGAAATAAAATCCGTATTCGATAAGGTTTATCATACAAAAAATAAATTCTTAAATTTAAAAAAAACCTATTTCTGGGCTCCCTTGCGGAGTTAAAGTCTTGTAAATATAATCAAAAAATGCTTAAAATACGTCGTTAATTTAATATTGTAACAGAAATAAGAAAAAGTTTTCCTGAGACAAGATATTTCTAGATTTATCAAAATACCTAAAAAAAACAAAATGGCTCTAACTTTGGTTCTAAGTTTATTTGAACTCTGGGTGTTCTACTCTCGCATTCCAAACATGTTACAGCATCTATTATTGGAATAAAAAGGGCATGTCCGATTTTTAGGGTGTAAAAAACACTGTGTATCTGTACGTTTTCGGTTTCAAGAATAATGGCTTCCATATACGTAAAATATAATTTCTAATTTGCCGATAGAAAAATACTACCAAATAAAATTGCATCATTTTCATATCGAGTTTGTTCACAACAGCGGTCAACAAAATTTTGCAGGATTATAGGTACGAAATCAATCAATGAAATGTGTTGTCAGTGCTGCACTCTATCTGTGGACGGAAGAGCGAAGACCGCAAACGCGCGAAATTCAAATTTCTTAATTTCCTTACATTTTTGCAATTTGCAGGCCAGTGCTGGGTTGTATGTTGATTAATAAAATATGATTCGCGGCTGTAAGACGTATGTAGTCAGTATTCAAGCTAGCACTGGCCTGCAAATTGCAAAAAACGTTAAAAAAAAAAACAAATTTGAACTTCGCGCTGGAGTTCGCGGGCTGAAGATGGCACGCATGACGCATCCAATCGTAGCCTTGTGTTGTTGCAGCCAATCACAGGCCAGCTCCACTGGCAGGAGTTGACATGCATGTGTGCGGTTCATATACACGAAAATATGCATCGATCATTCACCGATGTGACGCTGTGTGCGTAAAATTATGAATGGGTTTTAGGCTATTCGAATGCTAGCCTAAGCAAGCCTGTAAATATAAGATTCGTACGCGAAAAATTGCTCTAAGTATTGTAACAGGAGTTTGAACTTTTTTATTATTATTTTGTACATGGTGTTTTTTTTATTACATGGTTAATTAGTTATAAGAAATGCTCAGTTGGTAAGGTAGGCTAAGCCTAAGAGCCTTAATGGAGCGCACGCCACTGGCAAAGGGGGGTTAAAATTTCGGTCATTTTTTGCCTAGGACGATCCGTTTTCAAGATATTATTTGTATTTAACTTATTTTGGTACAATAATTTAAAACGCCCATAACTCGGAAACGGTGCATCGTAGGACCATGCTTATCGGACCCTAAATGGTGTATATGGCGCAGGTTAACCCGATACTGCAATAAAATAGGTAATAAAAAAATTAAGTCCTCGTTCCATAGCCAGGCTACACAATCCAACCAAATTTATTTTATCCCTATCGTGTCAGTTTTTTCATAGGCCTTTGCCTTCGTTTTTCTGCACGCACGCCACTGCCAGCAATGTGTTCACATGCCGATGCGCGTATTGGCCACCTTTACTCCAAAACTAAAATTGATAACGTCTGTTCCATACCTACACTGGCCTATATAAAAACATTTATAAAAACATAATTGTCTAGGATTGCAATGATTCAAATAGATTCCAAGCAACGCGTCTAAATTTTGTGTAAAAGGCAGGCAGAGATATCATACACTTTCATTTTTTACTGTTATGTACAAGTTTATGCCAGTATTATACACATTTGCGAGTAAAGCCAAGGGAATAAGCATAATTGAAAATATAGCAATAATGAAACTAAAAAATGTAAGGTATTTTAAGAACTTATATTTTAAATTATATCGATACCATAAACCGTCGCGATACTGCGAACTCGAACATCACTATCATGAAAGAAAGAGACAACTGCATTAGTGCAAATCAGTGTACCAGAAAGAGACAGCAATTATATGATTCTTTTTTCATTGTTTTGATCAAATTGAATAGAAAACCCACGGGAAAACCACATAACTGTGCAATTTTATCCCATCTTTTGTGTAACTTGAAGTTGTACTTGTAGTACACTTTCCACACTATTTAATTGCACAACTAGGCATTATTTTTCGTAATAAATGCTTTCAAAACGGGAGCGCGTGACGTTCGTGCGTTAGCCTACAATTTTTGCGACTGAGCAAAATTTCGCCGCGTACGCTTGATAAAGCGTGTGTTTGGCGCCCGCGGTAGCCCCCGCACGCGCTCTCCACTGGTTATTTTGCTCCATGATCATAAAGGGAACCTCTGTGCAAAATTTCAGCTTTCTAGGTCCAAGGGTTTGGACTGGGCGTTGATGAGTCAGTCAGTCAGGACTTCTCTTTTTATTTAAATAGAAGATTTCAAGAGTTATCACAATTAATGATACACAAACTAAGCTCAATAATCAAAATAATGCTCGAAGCAGAAAACCCAAAAGTATATTATTAACAAAACGGGAACAGTTTACTTAGTATTCATTAGTCCGAGGCTACTCTGGTGTGAACCAATACCGATAATTAAACCCTACAAAGGTTTTACTATTTCACACCAAAAAGAACACAAAGGAAATACACCTGATACCAACGCAATTTGATCAAGATAACCACCATCATGCAAATGAAATCAATTTATCGCTAGTGAGTGATTATGAAAACAGTTGTGTTAGCAAATAGTTTTACTACGCCTTGCATACTGATTCATAGCGTGTTGTAAAAAAAAAAACAAATAAAAAAGAATGACGTCTGCGCTATGCTCCGTCCGTGTGTCAGAGTCAGCATCAATTGCCTTTTTTACAATCACAGATGTGCTGTGAATCACATTTTAAGACCCTGATCAAATTAACCAGAACGTTAGTAAGTGGTACTTTACGAACACAGAACAAAAACTTAGAGGAAATTCATCAAATATTTCGTTCCCACATCCAGCTGGTTGTAATCTGGGCATACTGCAGACTGCAGCACAGTCGATCAATGGTCGAATAAGTCAAATGCTAGAGCCGTCGACTTGCCCTCTAGTGATCGGGTCAAAAATACAGAGTGCCAAACTGGTAAAGTAACGCAGTAGTTCCATGACGAAAAGATACCTGGTCTGACCTTAGCGGCCCAGTAGGATATTATCAATGGGATACGGATAGCTTGGACAAAAAAGTACAGGGAGTAGATATTTCTAGGGAGGAAAATGGTTGTTTTTATACTTAGATGATCAAAAAACACCTCGGCCCTCGATGCTTATTGAAATTTAACTTCCCATGGTGGTCAGACTTCTCGTAGTATAAAAACAATAAACGCTTCGTTTACAATACAAATTCTGATGTTGTGAGAGAAAAAAATGCTATTGCATCAGCGCATTTCGAGCAAATCAAAAGATTCTTACTAGCTACTTACTTTTACATAAAAAAAAACTTTTAAATGGATTAGAACTACTGTAATCTCTGCTTACTTAATTCGGTCAATTAATCACAAGTAATAGTATGATATCAATATATACATTATATACTCGTACATATACGTTTACGTGGTAGACGCCAGTCAGAGATGATTTAGAAACAGCTGTACGGCCGGCGGTTGCCAAAAGCGGCCATATGCGGTCACTTTAAAATCGCATCGATCACGCAGCTAAATACCCGAGCAGACACATTAACAAGTCAGTTTCAATCATCGTTAAACGACAGACGGACTGAAACATCGTGTATTACGACTAGGAAACTACAGCTTAAGTTTCAAAGGGGACAATCCAAATTCTAGTTATGTCCTGGAAAGATCACCATTCTCCTGTAATGCATGCCTTCTTCTTCCATACCTACTTCTCTCTTACTCGTTATCTCAGTAGTCACCGCCTTTCTAGCCGTAGGATACTTCACACAGTCCATTCATAGTTTTGTCTCCCGAAAAGATAGAAGCCTCAATCCTCACACGCTTTACTTTCAGATCAGGCATTCTCAAAATTGTTAGTAAGTTCCAAAATTGTAAAATTGACAGTATGAAACCTATCAGCAACTAAGATGCCAGTCAGTCATCCTTAGATGATAAGCAAAAACCTTCCCGTGCCCTAGTTTCGAACGGACCACCGGACTATTTTGTAACTATGCCGTGTTTCCGCGAGATAATGGAACATTAATTAGCTAAGCAGCTTAATGCTGCTAGTCCTGACCTGATTAATGGAAACGTAAATGTAATCCCTAAGGATTAGCTAAACGGACACTGAGTAATTAACAAGACCAGTTTAAGTACACGTTTGGGAATACGGTATTGATCGTTGGACAATTCATTATAGATTGTCTATAGGAGCGTACCAGTCTAAACTGGTTTTAGCCAAACTATATCGGATACAACAGGTGCTAAGTAACCTAAGTTTAACCAAGAAATTCTGTAGATAGTCAAAGTTTTCGCAATACACGAACAGCTTTATGGTAGGTGTACTCTGGTATGTAGGTCGAGAAGCGATGCGTCGGTTACGGTGTGAATGCGAAAATGACGCCAATGACAGGGAAAGCAAACCAGGATGTAATGGCCGGGATTACTTAATTATTGTTTAACTATTCTTGCATTATTTATGGATTCATGCTGGATTTGTGAATAAAGAGGTGAGACGAACGAAAGTGGCAATGCTAATTGGTTTAGCTGTGATGTTAAAGTTATTGTTATTTAGTTACAGCCGGGTTTCAGAGGTGTCAATATATAGTTCATATTGATGTTAAACTACCGTTACAAATCAAGGAACTTATTGTATGAGCTGAGAATTGTGCCCACAACAACTACCATAGGACCTCAGATGCTTTTTTTTGCGCTTGTTGCACAAGTAGAAGACCAGACCAGAAAATATCAGTCTCGAAAGAAAGATTAAGGTCCTCGTTGATAACTGTGTGTGCCACATTCTTACCCACATTAAAAGTGCCCCAAGTGCCCGTACAACTGCACTTTGAACACCTCAACAAGGCCACAGACAGCACGACTCGCGTGGCCACTTATTGGACAAAAATAATATAACAAACTATCATCAGAAAAAAAGTTGTAGAACTGCACGTGTAGAAGCTGATAAATTAATTAAATTCTAAGCTGGTAATGATCAGTAGGTAATGAATAAATTAATATTTTGATAGATTCCCACAGTAATAAAATGTCGCCTAGTAACATTATCACAGTTTTTATGCAGAAAAAAGGGATCCTTCGAAGAGTTCAGACCTCACATATTTATGTTTTTCAAATGAACTTGGCACCAACACATATACCCAAGTTTATCCTCAATCAAACGGACCTTGGAGATGCTAAGATATTCATAATATCCGCATTCAAAAAGGGAAAGCTACACGATAACTACGTCGATCGATTCCAAGAATTTGCGTGATAATGAGCAGTTAGGAATTAGGTCACGCCCCTCGTGAACTAAGGACGAATTCAATTACTAATTTCTATCATTTTCAGTATTATCTAGTCCCACAGCATTAGTTTGAACTTTTTCTAGACCAACGTACTGTAATGGTGTACATTTTTATGCTTGAAAGGAAAATATTCGTGAATACGCTATTCTCGAACTAATGACCCGAATTTGGTGGATTTTCTGCATTTTAAATTGGAAACTATAGAGTGAGGGAAAACTGGTTCTATAATATTTTTTGTTGTAAATGGAAAGTAATTTTTATTGCGTAGGAAAACCAGTACTTTAGTATATTTTTCAAGTAATTCAAAGAACCTGTTACGGTTTAAAATGCGAACGATAACACAATTCTAGGTGACTCTTACAGTCACCATACTTAGGTAGAAATAATTAGAAATAGCAAACACTGATAGTTCCAAAAGACCTAGTGTTATTTGCAATCGATGACAAATATCGCGATAGGACCTAAGATTTTCCTCAAATGATAAAGTCGCAGGGCTTCCTAGTAAAACTTATTTCAATTAATATCAACGCATTATAGATTAAGGTGGTACCCTGAGCAAATAACCTTGAGCATTTGCTCCCTCTTTGCCGCACCCCACCTCTACAATACTTCGTAAACTATTACTTGCGCCACCTGGCGAACTTCATACGAATACAAGTAAAATTCACAGATCTAAGAAGTAATAGATATGGCATTCAAAGAAATATTTTTTTTATTAAATGTTATTATGAATTCAGTTACTATACTCACGTCGATAAATAGGTAGGTACTTTCAAATTTTACAGTGATACAAATATTACGATTACGAAAATGAGCTCAAAATTAAAATCCAAGATGGCGCCGATGAAAATTTTTGGTTTATTCGTCATGGGTGTCGTTTTCATGGTTTTCGGGGTCGCTGATTACGAAAATGAGGTCAAAATGAAAATCCAAGATGGCGCTGACGAAGATCTTTGGTTTTTCCGTCATGGGTGTCGTTTTCATGGTTTTAGGAGTCGCTGATTACGAAAATGAGGTCAAAATGAAAATCCAAGATGGCGGCCATGAAAATTTTTGGTTTTTCCGTCATGGGTGTCGTTTTCATGGTTTTAGGGGTCGCTGAATACGAAAATGAGGTCAAAATGAAAATCCAAGATGGTGGCCAGGAAAATTTTTGGTTTTTCCGTCATGGGTGTCGTTTTCATGGTTTTTGGGGTCGCTGATTACGAAAATGAGATCAAAATGAAAATCCAAGATGGCGCCGACGAAAATTTTAGGTTTTCCGTCATGGGTGTCGTTTTCATGGTTTTTGGGGTCACTGATTACGAAAAAGAGGTCAAAAGGAAAATCCAAGATGGCGCCAACGGTTTTTGGATGTTCCGTCATGGGTGTCGTTTTCATGGTTTTTGGGGTCGGTGATTACGAAAATGAGGTCTAAATGAAAATCCAAGATGGCGCCGACGAAGATTTTTGGTTTTTCCGTCATGGGTGTCGTTTTCATGGTTTTTGGGGACGCTGATTACGAACATGAGGTCAAAATGAAAATCCAAGATGGCGGCTAGGAAAATTTTAGGTTTTTCCGTCATGGGTGTCGTTTTCATGGTTTTTGGGGTCGCTGATTACGAAAATGAGATCAAAATGAAAATCCAAGATGGCGGTAAAGATTTTTTAGGTTTTTCCGTCATGGGTGTCGTTTCCATGGTTTTTGGGGTCACTGATTACGAAAATGAGGTCAAAAGGAAAATCCAAGATGGCGCCAACGGTTTTTGGATGTTCCGTCATGGGTGTCGTTTTCATGGTTTTTGGGGTCGGTGATTACGAAAATGAGGTCTAAATGAAAATCCAAGATGGCGCCGACGAAAATTTTTGGTTTTTCCGTCATGGGTGTCGTTTCCATGGTTTTTGGGGTCGCTGATTACGAAAATGAGGTCAAAATAAAAATCAAAGATGGCGCCGACGATTTTCGTAATCAGCGTCCCCAAAAACCATGAAAACGACACCCATGACGGAAAAACCAAAAATCTTCGTCGGCGCCATGTTGGATTTTCATTTTGACCTCATTTTCGTAATCAGTGACCATAAAAACCATGAAAACGACACCCATGACGGAAAAACCAAAATTTTTCGTCGGCGCCATCTTGGATTTTCATTTTGATCTCATTTTCGTAATCAGCGACCCCAAAAACCATGAAAACGACACCCATGACGGAAAAACCTAAAATTTTCCTAGCCGCCATCTTGGATTTTAATTTTGAGCTCATTTTCGTAATCGTGCCAATATTATTTTGTATCACAGTAAAAGTTGAAAGTACCTACCTATTTATCGACGTGAGTATAATAACTGAATTCATAATGACCAAAAGTATTTGGACGCACCAATAAATATTTCATAAAAAAATATTTCATTGAATGCCATATCTATTAATTGAAATTACTTCTTAGATCTGTTGATAATGTGACGTAAGCGAGCGAGCGCATGAGCCGACGCGGCGCGGTGACGAGCGATACGGGTTCCCCCTTCGAGGCCTGGCGGCATACTGAATGTCAATAGATACGGTTGCGAATACGCTCAGAATTTTGCATAAAAATCTTTATAAAATCAAATTTTGGGTTTTTCAAAAAAAAAATCGTACCATAATGTTCATTATGAAATTGCTTATCCATTAATGTAAAAACAAAATAAAAACAATTGTTAGTTTTGGAGAAGTAGCATGTTTTCAATAATTATTTCTCATTTCTGTGGTTTCGTTGTGAGGGGATTAATTAAATATTTTACTTAAAAAAGAAAAAAACAAAACGTATTATTTTGAAGGTAAGAGTATGTAGAAATTTAATGTATTTTTTGTTGGTTGATATATCTTTTTTTTTAAGAGTTATAAGCTCCAGAAAACTGCATAAAAAACGGCTAGAGCTACGTTTTGCTGGGGGACGCGCCTTAATTCGAACGCATGTGAAGAACACCTAAAGCATTGCCACAGAAGGCATGACGCAACACCCTGTGTGACTAATCAAATGAGATAAGGAATGCAATTACAATTATTTTATTTATGCCCGAGTCAAGACTTTAAAGGAATAAATTTGTTCTTCAGATGGTCAACTGGGCTGGAATGATAAATCGAGCAATATTATATTTATGGCATAGGTAATTAGATATTTACTTGATCGTAGTTAATAGTTGTGACTTGTGGTGCTACACTTTATAGTATGATCTTTGCCCCTTATAAATAAAACCTCGGCGTTTGTAGAGTGTCGTTTTTGCTGTTCAAAGTTAAGTCAATATTGCATTATTGATTGTAATGCATCATCCAGCGTTTTTCCAAATAATGTGAAGTCGGCTTCCAGTCTAACCGGATGCAGTGACTGCCTATCTGACCTCCACAACCCTGTTGGTACTGGGTAACACGATACACCTTGGTTAGACTGGTTGTTAGACTTTCGGGTTACTAACTACCTGTAATGACTGTCAAAGATCTGGCATGTAATACCCATCCACAGACTAACCTAGGCACCGTGGCTTAACCTGAATATGATCCGAGCGACTGCTATTCTTTAGCCACGCACAAGCTGAATCAGTCCATTTAATGTTAACACTGATAAAACAGAGATCTGCCCATGAGATGAGAGAGAGTGAGCCCTTGATTGCCATCCAGTTCTAGCAATAGACTCAACTACACAAGAATGATAAATTACAGGGGATCAGAAAAGAATAAACAAAAGAAAAATATTGAAAGTGGATCGGTTTGAGGGATCAGACCGGAATAACTCAATTAAACACCACAGTGGGACATGTATCGCCCACAAAGAAAAGGCTAAAACGACTAACTGGCTTAATTAAATTACCAATCTAAATACCTAGCTGAGCGAGTGAGGGGCAAAGCAGGTGCGAAAATGCTGTCTCTGAGTTCACTGACCCGAGAACTAGGGACAATATGAACTGCACTTTGAAAGGCCTACATCTGACTTATGACTACGAGTCTCTAAACGATCGAGCCGCGAAGAGTGAACGTTTTCATGAGCTAAGCCGGATCAGAGACTCAAATATCGGAGACCCAGTTATTGCCATTTTTCATAGGAATATTTTCTGCTCGATCCTTCGCCTTTGCAAAGCTGACATTATGATGCGAGATTATCTTTTGAAGATTCGTGAAATGTTTGCGGGCCGGAAGTTCAAGCGAAGTTGTTCACCGATATTTCATACTTCCGGATAAAGGGTCAGGTACTACGGATGTAATATTTTATATATTTTTATGAGGCTATGCTCTTTAGTTCTTTGTTTGTGTATTATTGATATTTGTTGGAATGTGGGTTTTAAAGAGACTTTGTTGAAGTTGTTTTTGTTGCCTCGTTGTAATCTACTGAACATTTTTGCTACCTATACGTCTACTTCGATAACCCACGTGCTCCCTGCGAGATCGTCAGTCAAGGCAAGGCATTACTGACATTTCTTAGAAGTTGGGTGGGTCGAATGATCAATTTTCCCACCCATTCGCAAAATAGGTACACACACTTTGGACGTGGATTTACGAACACTAGTCTAGCTCTAAAACTTGGTAGGTAGGTACATCAATAAAATCAAAAGTTGTAATTTTCACAATACCAAAAACTTTATTAAAAATTCATTCTATCAAATCTAGCCAACAGCCAGCTAAACCCTAATTAATCGCAATCTTATTTGACCCTAAGCACGCACAACTTTCATGATACCAATATACTAAAACCTGATTCAAACTTTAAATACACCTAAGGGCATAAATCGGTTCCGAAGCGAATGCCGTAAAAAATGGACCAGCCAGACTGGTTTCGCGGTTAAATTACATTAATTGAGTGACAGGTTATCTCCATAATTCACGAGAATCGACCCTCGTGGACGGAACGGCGACCGAAATACATTTTATTTATGTCATTACTATTATTCTGTGAGAAACTGTTGGTTTATTACATCGACATACGATTCAAACGGATAGGCAGACGATATTGATCGACATCGGGGGAAAAACCTGGATGTGGCTGACACAGGACCGTGGAGATTGGTACAAGAAAAGGGAGGCCTATGCCCAGCAGTGGGTGAATTATTCAGGCTGCGCTAACCTTTGACAAATGTATAGCTCGAACGCAGTGTAAACTTTTTCTGCCGTACCTTTTGAATTTTCCGCACGAATAGTCTCTGACCTGGGTCCTGGGTCAGACAAATCATTATCATCCCGGTAGTAAAATGATGCGAGAATAATTTATGCCGTCTAATTAATGACAGCAGCGGGCATAAGCAAGTTTTCTATACGGCTACGCAACGCGAGTGCAGCGTGTATGCGGCGTACACGCAATGACACAACGTCAACTAACCCCAGATGACCAGACACTAATGAATACATCCTTTACTGTTGTAAAAACCAGTTTTGGTTCTCCTTTTCAATGCTACTAACATAAAATATCAAAACAATAAAGATGATTCAGATGTAAATGATATCAAAGGAGGTAACAATAAAAAGTTGTTACACAAAGTGTTCGCTGGCGCAAGAATTTACCTACAGCCACCTAAATGTGTCAGCAAACAGGTTTTAAATAAATTAAGTGATAAAATTCATTCATTTATCTGTAGACTGAGACAGTGTAAAACTGGGGCTACTACTATTTTACCAACACAGTCTTTAGGTTTTCATATTTTATTTTATAGACACAACATAACTTCACACCTGTAATTCCCGAAGGATTAGGCAGAGCTGTACGCGTTCATACATAAACTTACGTATTTTGCCCATGGGGGTAAACAGGAGCCATAAAAAGCCACCTGCTACCATCCTGTGTAAATAAACAATTAATTTTTTTGAGCTAGTTTTGAAAATACATTTTAAACCGTTATTTTTTATTCCTAGGAGATACTGAAAAAAATGTGTTTGAAAATGGCTATAATTTGGCTGAAAAGAGCACAAAACAGAAGAAATAATGTGCCTATGATTGGCTTGAAGTCATGTCTTTATTATGCAAAGTAAGCAAAATACTAAAATGTAATGTTGTCTGTTGGTGAATCATTGACAAGATTAAGGAAAGTGTATACTATTGCATCATTGTGGTTAAAACAAAGAAACCATACTACACTGAATGGAGGAAATATACAAACATCTATTATTATACACCCAAACTTTTTTTTCAGATCTTATTGGTGAGGTTCCATATGCTGATACCTTCTTCCCATGGAAAGGCCCAATGAACGGTGCACAGAATGCCACCTGCTATGATCCTTACATATATTCCTATTGCCTCGTCCACATTCATGCATCTGGTCATATACACACTCTGGTTGCAACTACTATGCATCTGTCCTTTTTGAAGTACCTCACCCATAAGGAGAGATTATGTCTGTTTAGGGCATCTCCTCCCGACGCTACCCCTTACATCTATCTTCACATCCTTGTAAATATTTGGGGCAAACTGTGTATTCAATAACTATAAATTAAGAAAAGGTCTCTCCAGTAAAGAGTTTTCATAGCAGTATTATCTAATAGCCAGTTAGCACATATAAGGCAGCTGCATTCATGAATCAAACATTAAATAAACTCTTATCAGATAAATAAACTAGTTATTACTGTAATTCACCTCACACATGACCTCATAAGAGCGCCACTAAGTTTCTTAATAGCCTTACTGCTAGATACCTAATAAATGTTATAATTATGTTGTATTTCCAACTCATAACTCAAATTGAGAGAATTTATTTCAAATAAACCACTTGCTGCCTGTAAAGGTTTTGGTCAGTCAAAACAGAAAGATGAACTGATAGTCCATTTACCGCCACTCTACTTACAATAGGAGCAACCGAACAGGAACCTTACGGTAATCAAAATACAGATCACTGATTTTGATAGAGTAGGAAAATCTCGGTATAACAACTATGAATGACTATAATAGGAGAAAAAAAAATCAAAGACTATATCAAAATCCTATACTATTGAATGAGCAATATTTGTAATCTCGTTCTTTGGCTCTAATGCTTTCAATGAAAGTTGCAAAATGGGGATTAAGGAGGGTGATAGATCAATCAAGTTAGGTGTCATACCTAGGCAAATTCGATTCCGACTTTTTTTATTAAGACACAAGCTAAATTGAGTATTGAGAGATAATGCCACATTTTTTTTTGTCGACATAGAAACTGAGAAACAGAGAGGTATGAAAGACGAGGACATGCTGTGCCTTCCCCAAATGAATTGGGATAAGGGCAAGAGAATGATGACTGGAATGTTGACAATTTTTTTGACTGGCCTGTTGGTCTAGTGGTTAGTGACCCTAACTGCTATGCCGGAGGTCGTGGGTTCGATTCCCACCCAGGACAAATGTTTGTGTGATGAGCACGATCATTTGTTCTGTGTCTGGGTGTAATTTATCTATAATATGTATGTATTTAGAAATATATAAGTATGTTTATCAGTTGTCTAGTACCCATAACACAAGCTCTGCTTAGCTTGGGACTAGATGGCGTTGTGTGATAGTTGTGGAATATTATTATTATTATTATTAATTTAACCTACATCACTAAAACTCAAAAGAATAAACAAGTCAGTATCCTTATAAATAAACAAAAATGAAACATTAACATAATAATATTATGCATGCATGTTACATATGCAGGTGTAAAACAATGAATAAACATTGCAAACATTATGATAGCTAAGTAATTGATATTCCTACTGTGTTGCTTGATCGGTGCCAAACTTCACTCATTACTGAAGCAGTGTACATCATTTCACTTTTTATTTGAGGATTGATTGTTGTTGTTTGAAATTCTTTTAGGATTTGAAATTAACTATTTTTCCATACATCCCTAGACACAATAAGAAAGATTCTTCAGTGATTGAAATTATGCATAGTTTCAGTAAAAGAACTGGTTTATTTCTATGTTTATTATCCCTTCTAATTGAAATACCTATGTTTTTGTCAAGCTAGTTGCAAAAACTGGATTCTTTGCTACAGTCTTATAAACAATCTGTTACAGTAAAAAATACTCCAAAACCTGTATCAAAATCAAGGAAATCAGGTAAGAAATAAATTGGCAGCAGCAAACATAAACAAAGTTTGTAAGACACAAAAAGATTAACCACAAAAACAAGGAAAACACTTAAGAAAATCAAGAAGGAGTACAGATGTGTAACGATTTCCTGTAATAGTAATAAGACCTACTTTAAGAGAATGTTTAAATAGTACTGGCAATTATAAAAATTAAACCATCCTGTTCTCCCAACAAAGGCTGAATGATTCAACTCTGTCTTTGCACCAATTTAAATATGGAGCATTGCGACAAAGAATCCCACAATTTATTAACAAACCCACTTTTATTATTATCAGTATTGATCATAATTATTCCACCTTATCATTTAGGAAAAACAGTAGACTACCAATAAAACAAACAATAACATGTTTGTTTTATCAACTGCTGTTATGAATGATAATAAAACAATTACCTATTAATGTTTGGTTTACACAAGGTGAATAAACCTACACCAACCGCTTAATAACCCAACCTGTGCAATAATCAATAGGGATAAGTACACATTGAGTTAAAACCACAAAGGGAACCCCAGTGGACACACAAAGACTCCACTTGTACCATTGTTTACTTGGCAAACATTAAACATTGTAACTTACCAATTGAAATTCTCTCCGCCTGTCATAGGCCCTCTTTATGGCTCTGTCTAACCACAGCGAGTGTATGTGCGGCGCGTAATGCACGAACAGCCGACTGTCCAGCGATGACGTGCTGTTGAAGTGCAGCGCCTGCTGCCCGATGTCCAAGTTCCTCGGGTTCTCCCACGGTATGGCGAGCTTATCCCTCGCGTCCACCAACACCTGAATGCCCTTCACTATGTTCTGGTATATCACATGCTGGTACTCTCGCACTAGTTCCGGCTCAAACTTCACTTTGTGTATTATCCTCATCTGTTTCAGGAATGTTGACTTTCCGCTTTCACCCGCGCCGAGCAACAATAGTTTTACCTGTCGTCGCAGGGTCTGTTTCTCCTTCTCTAGTATTCTATCTATTTCCTTGCTTCTGTATCGCTGCTCTATTTCCTCCGGCGACAGTTTTAGGCGCAACCAACACGTAAGAGCCTCCGTACAACAGGTACATGACCACAAATCGTTGGCCATTTTGCATGATTATCAACGCCCATAGAATAGAAAGAAACTGAGCAAAGTATGTTACACTATAGTTAGAAGTTCATTCAACACACATTTTCGCAATAGCACAACGAACACACTATTTAACGACAGTACATAATAAAATAAAGCATAAATTCGGAATTCAGAAATACACACGCATTCTACCCCTCCCAAACTCATTGAGAAATGAAAAACCACAGATATCAAAACATTACCTGGCTGTCAATATCGCACTCTGTTCCACGACATCAACATTATTATTTTCAAAATAAAATGTAAGGTGGTATTTTTAATTACTACGTTTTTTGGGTGCTGTTATAGAATATAAAATAAAGTGAATATTTTAGTGAAAGGAACACCAAACTTGTTTGAGAAAATACCCTATTGTAAACGGAGTAAAATCGACTAAAAAGTTTGGAAACTACTAGTAGTTACCAAACTTTTCCCACATTAGTTAATGTGGGAAATTCAATAAAAACAGACTAAACTTTTATCTCTCTCTTCCAGGCGGCAAATAAATTAAATAATAATTATTGTTCAAACCAAACTTACATAGGGTGCGTTCCGAATTACGCTGTAATCGATTTGAGCGTCCATAAACCCGTACCGAATTACTGTGAGCGCGCTAACGATGTCCCTTGAATCGTCATAGATGACGTCATGACATGCGTCATCTTGCGATTACACCGACCATGCCCCAAATAAATATCACCGTGAGCGCTGTCAAAACCAAAGTAAAAATAAAAAAATAGGTAAAAAAACTTTTTAAGTTAAACGGTTTTATGTTAAACATACATTGCAATAGTTAAGATAAATGTACTAAAAACCAAAAAATAATAAAATAGAAAACCGTGGGGCACGTCAATTGTCTACAAATTATCGACTTAATTATTATTATTATGATTTCAATCAACGATTGTAGACAATTGACGTGCCCCACGGTTTTCTATTTTATTATTTTTTGGTTTTTAGTACATTTATCTTAACTATTGCAATGTATGTTTAACATAAAACCGTTTAACTTAAAAAGTTTTTTTACCTATTTTTTTATTTTCTAGTTTTTAGTTTTTATTTCGCATTCTGTTTAAAGGGGCCGCCATCTTGGATTTTAATTTTATATAGTATATTGTATTATACTGGTTGAGCACTTTCATTTGATACCCATATTGATGGGATCGATAAAACCTACGTTAACCGCCATTTTGTAGCGGCCACCATCTTGTATTTCAATTTTTTATAGTATATTGTATTCTGCTTGTTGAGCCCTTTCATTTGATACCCATATTGATGGGATTGATAAAACCTACGTTATCCGCCATTTTGTAGCGGCCGCCATCTTGGATTTCAATTTTTTATAGTATATTGTATTCTACTTGTTGAGCCCTTTCATTTGATACCCATATTGATGGGATTAATAAAACATAAATTATCCGCCATTTTGTAGCGGCGGCCATCGTGAATTTATAATGATAATGAATAAACATAATTGTATTGTCACCAAAATCCAATGTGTGTACAAAATTTCAGATTAATCGGTTGACTGGAAGTGGGTGAAATTTGAATTACTAAATTTGATCCAAGAATAAATAATAAAACAAACGGGGTGAGCTAAATAAAACCGTTTATTGACAGATGTCTGATGCGTGTGTGAGTGTGTCTGGGTGGGTGTGTGTGTTCACAGCTGACGTTCACTGGCTGGAGTCGCACAAATACATTCAATTAGTTCTTTGAAATCTCTTTGGAGTCTCATAACCATGAGTATTCAAGTAAATATACAAAACTAGCCTAACGGGCGACGAATTTCTCTCATGCAGGTTATGTTTTTGTTATCACGTGACGAGTGAGCACTGTAATCGCGCTATCGAGCGTTCCGAATTGATGACAGGTCTTAGCTGTCATAATCGTGATATCTAATTCGGAACGCAAAATATCGACGTGAGCGCTGTGAGCGATTATTTTGTAATACGGAACGCGGCCATAATCTTTGAACTAAATATTTTACTTACTCTATGCTTTGAACCAAACGAAACGTCAACATAGTTCAGCTGTCACGTCTGTCACGATTAGATTTTGTTCCGCGTAGTTTTGCGCACGTGTTCTTTAGCTAATTTTAACCATAAAAAGATATATTTGGATATTAATAGCCCCAGTGAAACTATAGAAACACATAACTTGTGCAATAACAATTAGTATTTGTTTGTAATGTATACGCTTTACGATGTAAAATTTACACAAAGCGATGTCCAAAGAAGGTTATAGTCCGGAAAAGAAAGAAGGTGATAATAAAGTGGTATTGGAGAGATTGCAGAATTATCTGAAAGATAAGAGGACCTCCGAAGCTTCAGACCCGAGTCTCGGGTACAACAAGCCGAGTACGAGCTACGAGCAGCCGGCGCAGAGCTTGCCGACACTCGAGGACAGCAGCAACATATTGCGTGAAGTTTTGAACCACAAGAAGGCCGAACTGCTACGGCAGCCGGAAATAGTAGAATACTTGAAGTCAATATCGTCGGATCTAAAGAAATAGAGATGGCAGTCACGCCGAAGAGTGTTGCGTCGTTGATGCAAAAGACCATCGACCGGCAGGCGGCGCTAGCGCGGATGAGACTGCGGTTCACGAAGAGCCAAGTGAAGCAAATACTAGTGAATTACGTCAGTAACAAAAACACTGGACCGTACCATGAGTTGGTGAAAGTATTGAAAGAGTATCCTTTGAACGAGGATAACTTTAGGATAGTGTTTGATGACAGTTTGTCATGTGTTGTTTTGTTAGGCAGGGAGTTGACTCAGTTTGTGGATGTCGTGTGTAATATTGAGTGGTTGAGCAGGAGTGAGGAGTTGGTGGAGCTGTACCGGAAGTTTGTCTTGGATCTGGTGACAGCACACACGTACCACTGCCCCCTTGTCATGATACGGCTAGTCACACTGTTCAAAGGTGAGCATTTTGTAAATATTGCACAATGGAAGTCAACACAACTTGTGCAATTTTTGTGTCAATAGACCTCGAGGTTCCAGCCTTTGATAATCAAAATGATGTATTAGACTAGGTATATTAATTAACTAAGACTCAACTTCATATACCTACCTACACAAAATTAAAACCTACAATACTTTTGTTATCTTGTTGATAATAATTGTGCAATGTTGCTGAAACTGAAGTTTGCTGTCCGTACATTATTTCACAATGTTTTCCAATCACTTGAAACTTAACATAAACAAAATGTTTTTTTTTTTTTCAGGAGAAGGAGTAAACTGGGAAGATAGTCCACCACCAGAGCTTTTGAAAAAATGGTCTTATATACATGATATTATAGGACACATAGTAGCCATAATGCCAATGTAAGTATTCAATATCTTTATTTATTTTACATCAACCCTTAATAATATGGAATCCTGTAAGTAGTTCCTAAGTGGCAGGATAGTTAAATCTGGGTAAAAACAATCTTTTGCCCTATTTCGCAACTGCCCTTAATAACAGACAATGACTTTCCCACTGCTGAGCGAAGGTCTACTGGGAGAATGCTTCAGCATTCATCACCATCCCACCATCCTTCACCAATGTCAGTGACGTCCAAGATTAACAAATTATGCAATGGTGATAAAAATCAGAGAAGTGATGTTTATAAACACTGAATAAGTAATTTAGATATTTGAATATCTATTTTACATCCTCATGTGTTACAAAACAACTGATGTTGTCAAACATGTTGTGTATCAACAATTTTGTTGAATTATGTTAAGAGTCTAATGACCATATGTCATGTCCCTGACCTACTTAACGTGGTGAGTGTGGTGACTTAGAGATATGGATTCAAGACTTAACTGAAGTGATGACCTTTATCAGTTTTCTGTGGTGCTCAGAGTTATCAAAATTGACTAGAACATTGACTGATAATAATAGAAAACTTTAGTAAAGTCGTCAAAATTAGGCCATATTCAACTTAGGAACTAATTCAATATTTGAGCAGTTTTCCTATCTATTGAGAATTTGATCATTATGGATAAATTGTAAAAAGAGAGATAAATTATAATGATAATTATGAGGCCTTTACCTGCAAAAAGGCTATACTTTTTGCAGGTAAATTGCACAAGATTATCTAATTCTGTTGTGCAATATTTTATTCAGTGCTACACTGAAGCTTAAGTTTGAACTTTTTAGTTTTCAAACAACAAACATAGAGGAAATGTCCACAATAAACCTTGATTCATTTTATGGGAAATTTCGCAACAATGGCTAATCATGTGAATTCTATTGTTATGGCAGAATGAGTCACTTCCTTGCCTTAAATGTTAGAGGTCACCATAGACATGCTGAATCTATGGGACTAATAAAGTACTTTTGATATATTATAAGACTTACTGCTACATCAAGACAAACTTCAATACTTTTCTTGATAGTACAGTAGCACAATTTTGTTGGTGTTATACATGTATGAAATAAAAATATATATTTTATAGAAAACATTGTCATGCATCGTCTTCACTGAGCTTCTCTGAAATTCTAGGGGTGGGTGGACACTTAGATGAGAACAATCGGGAATATGGACAGACTGGAGAAATCAGTACAACATGAAATAATACTGCATTTGCAAAACCAAATGCTTTGGTAAGAAAACTTTGTACATTTGCACTTGTACAAGTTTTGGAAAAAATATTTTCCTAAAACTTTTTAAACCATGATTGGTCTAAAGTCAAATAAACATACTGATTATGGACATCAACAACCACTCATATTATTATGATTGATAAGAAACCTGGATATCAAACTAAAAACTAGGTCCAAGATGATTACAGTAAACATTTACTGTTCCTACTTTTTATAATATTTTGATGTCCATGAAAAGTAAGTAAAGCTGTAAAACATAGTTGTGTTATGTCCGTTATGGTTTAAATAACATTTCTGCAAACTCCGGCTGGAGTTTGAGGGACAATGTTTTTTAATACTGATTGGAGAATGGAGAAGCTTCCATTTTCTTTTTATTAAGTATAAAATTATGTAAAAATATACAAAAATATGAAAAAAGCTTTAGAAAACCTCCACAAGTGAAAAGTTATGGAACTTTTCAGTTATGCTTGTAATGAAGTAAAGTGATACTTAACTGTTATAACCTTAAATCTTATTTTCAGCACTAAATATATAGTATATGTGCTGAAATTAAGGTTTAAGGCCTTAATTTCAGCACTGGTCTCACCACGCCCAATGGTCCACTTCAAGGACCAAGGGTGGAAACCAAATCCCTAACATGGCGAATCAATACTGTTTGTTCACTTAAACCATATCGCTAAAACATAGTAACCCACAAAGATAACATTATCTAAAGTTCATGTTGATAATGGCCAGTGTAATCAGTTGTTGGTGTTATAAAATATGCAATTTTATAAGGTTGCAAATTATCTAGCAAGATAAGTTACAATTGTTATTATATTGAGGCTGGACCCTTAAGAAAATGTGGTTATATATTAATGCAAAGAATGTGGTTTGGATATAGGGCAGCATTTAACTCCTTTAATCCGAATTATACTGACCTGAGGGCCTGTGAAAGCGAGCTCCAAATGTCGAAACCCAAATACGTACAGATCTCGTGTATTGGAAATCACTTTAAGGATCCTAAATGGAGTTCTGCAGGCTCTGCAGCACATCAAGCTAGGGCGCGGTGATGTCTGATTGCCCTGGCCTCCCAGGGCTGGAGAAAAAAAATGATGATCGTCCAGCAGCGGGATTGGCAGTCGACATTGTTGCTACCCGGGGGCAATATGGGTGTGGCTGGCATGGGAATGTAGAGAGAGGCACTCACAGACAGGCCCATTTGTGAGTGAAGTTGGTGGTGGGTAGGTAAAATTGTTCACAACTACCAGGAGTGAGTATGCCAAGTTATACATGTGGCATTCATAAGGTCTATCTATGAAAGTGGACAGAAGGCACAGTAAGCCTAGTGTGACCGCTCACATAAGTACAAGGGTATCATTCGCCCCCAAACCACAATGTAACTATGATAACAGCAACAGACTGCAATGACATGATCAGCTTGACATAGAAAAAACTGAGTAATTTTATGGTTTGCTATTAGTCGCATTTGGAATTGTATCTTGAGCTATTACAGTAGTGAAACTACACTTGGTTTTTCTCTCCCAATAGAAATGAGTTAGAAATCCGACAATAAGGAAAGTATCGAATGTCTGACCGAAAGATCGGCTAACACCCTAAATAATTATCTATGTTACAGATTGACTAAAATCTAAAAGTTGTGATTTTTGCTTGACTGCCAAGGAAGGATTATTTAAAATTATACTTGAAAACAAAATTTCCTTCTTTTCCCTCTTTTCACAAGTCACCTCTTCTTTCACGCTTCATACCAATTCGTCTAATTTTGGCTCTTGCTAGAAACTTGGCGTCGGCAAAAATGGGCTGAAGTTTTGGCCGAATGTGAAGTTTCGGTCGGACACTTGTATTAACTTTAGTATTCCTTGTTCACAGGACCAGTGATCTTTTAATGCATATAGTAATAGAACAGTTCCCGTACTACAAAGCAGGATGTTATATCAACAGGGCATACATATACAATTTAATATGGATGAGTAAATACATCCCTTCCCTACGAGAACAAATTATGATGGCTGTTATGCATAGGTAAGTAGACCATGAGTTATTTAATAATATTTCTTGGAGTTTTGGCAATATAGCCTGTCGGGCAGTTACCCAGCAGCCACAAAACCTGTCTGGTCGCACTGGAACTTTACAATAAGATGGTTCCTGCTTTAAAAAAAAAATATGATTCTGTTAAATCCGTCAGTTAGATTATCCAAAAATATTGAATACGTACACATGACTGCCTTGTTGGTCACAAACGCGACTGCTGAGCATGGGGTCCTGGGTTCAATTCCCGGGTCAGGGAAAGTGTTTTAAGGTTTTTCATTAGGAGTTTTCGCAATAGCAATCACAGAGTCTAAAGAAGAAGGGGCATATTTGTATAGACCCCGTCCCTTTCCTTGTAACACTTTCTCCTATATATCAAATGAAAGAGCGTTAAATATACATCATTTTATTGTGTAACAGTATATTTTTATTAGATTTTTCACCTACTTAGTTTAAAAGTTAGAGGGGGTGGGGACACATTTTTGCACTTTGGAAGTCTCTTTCTTTCAAACGATTGACTTTGAGAAGAGATGGCTTTAGTAACCTCAGTGTCATTTTAAAAGACCTATCAATAGACACCACACTCAAGCAGGTTCAATAAAAAATATATATATATATTTTCTATCTTTATCGGCGAATAACTTTTTTCTCCCATTATTCACACATTTACTGTCATACAATAAAATGATGTACTTTTATCGCTCTTTCATTTGATATATTATAGATAATAGAAAGTGTTACAAGGGTAGGGACGTTTTGCCCCTTCTTCTTTGTGCGCGGTTGATGCTAACAGGCTCGCCCAGTGCTATTTCGATGCTATTACACTGCGATCAAATTATCTTGGCAGCTCCGAACTTCGTGCAGGTCATTTTGTTACAACGAATGTATAAAAGTGTTATGATATTTATTTTATTTGTATTTCTCACTGTTTAAATTAGATATTTTCTGATCGTTTAAGTATTGGTTTATCTGAAAATAACAGTTTTATTCCCAAGTTTACATGCGTAAAATTTCGCAAAGCCTATGTTCAGAGGTGCCAAGATAATTTAATAATAATAATAATAATAATCATTTTATTTCAGGCAACTAATAGGCCCATACATAAAATACACACAATAATATAAAACAACAAAAATAACAAACTAATACATATAAAACAGTAAACTAGGTATAAGTAAAACTTTAACTAAACACGTAATGTCGGCGTCGTGTTTCGCTGCGAGGTGTCGCGTAACCGTCCTCGGAAACGACGGAAAACAACACCTTTCGGCCAAAAGTCTTCCTGCAAACAGGTCTGGAGATGTTGGGTTGGAACACGTACCACAAATGACTTAAAGTTGATGTTGTGGCGCGATTCCAAACTTTCGACCCTCAAAGTCCAATTGGTCTTCACTTTCATGTACTGCACCACTTCCTCAATCTTCGTGGTGTGATGCAGACGCGAAATATACAGCTGCGTCGTAGGCACAGCAGGGCGCAGCAGCATGTTGGGCCCAGTCGGTGCGGTACCGCACAAGTTCCGGGAACAGGGCTTCTTCTTCTTCCTCTTCACCACTTTAGTGAAGCCCTCGTCATCAACTTGGCCCGCACTTGGCATGCTGTTATTGACCACAGGCGGGGCAGGCTGAGTACCCTTTTTTCCCCCAACATTGGTTTGTCGCTTATGTTGCGACGCATCCAATTTGCCTTTATCGCACTGTACATGGGACTTAGACATAACTGGCGAAATGTGACTGTGCCATTAGGTACACCTCTGCCTAACCCTTAGGCCCGTAATCCACCAAAGCGGAGATGTGCCAAGCGGAGAGGAGATTGCCAAATTCGACCAATCACAGGAAGGGCAAAAGACCAGATGTAACTGTGTGTGATTGGTCGAATTTGGCACATCTCCTCTCCGCTTGGCACATCTCCGCTTTGGTGGATTACGGGCCTTAGGAGGTTACGCGCGTGATGTTATGTTATGATAGAAAAACAATTACAACTTTAAAAAAATCTTATTAATTTCCAGGATGATAAATATGGACGTAAATATAGTAGAATCTGAAAAGAAGAAATCTAAATCGGAAACTATGTTTGAAATGGATGTGGATGACCGGGATGAAGTTGCTGAAACCTTGGACTACTGCATGCTGGAGATTCTGAAGTGGTTGGAGGATGAGAGGGATCCCACCATGAATATACTCTGCAATGTGTTCGACAGGGTTATACTACCTACGTATGGCATTAGGTAAGAAAAATACGTGGGATATTTAATTATTTAGTGTAGGACTTAAATATAGGTGTGTTATCAAGAGAATAAATAAAAAAGTATTCAAAAATATCAAGTTCACCCACAATTTGTGCCTGATATAGCGACATTTGAAATTAATTACTTTAAAATTGGGTTGTAATGCATTGTTTTATTCAAGACATCTAAATAAATAAAATTAAAATGTCTGGTTGCAATGTCAAATAATAGCATATTAATCAATTTTTCAAAACTCATAACTGACTAAAAAATCATGACTGGATCGATTTCTACGGGAATTTTACAAGTAGTAAAGCTTCTGTCTGTGTGAAGACATCAAACACATTATACTACTTCGTCCCAATTAGAAACCTAGAAAAGGGTGAAAGCCAAGCATTTTCGGGGACTGTCATGCAAATTTGATGTTCCAAAAGCGCTGATTAATATCTGCCTTGATTTGCATAGATAGATTTTGAGTGGTCCGAAAGAGACAACAAGTCTTACTAAGAGTTATCATATTACCCAATACTAATTGGGTTGTCGAGGTCAGATAGGCAGTCGCCCCATGTAAAATACAGGTGTTCAGCATCCGATTAGACTTGAAGCCAACCCCAACATATTATTTGGTAATAGGCTAGATGATGATGAATTGATTTTAATTTAATTTATTATAATATGGACTATTTACTGACTTAAAAAAAATATGATTCTAATTAGTCCGTCTGTTAGATCATCGAAAGATTTGGGTGGGAGGTTGTGACGTCACTGCTCGCTAAGAAATGTCATACTAATGTCTTAGAATATGACGTCACACGAGTTTTCAAAGCACTGTATCGTCTTCATTGTTTGTTTACGTGAAAAAATAAAAAAATATTTTTTGGAAATCTATCTGACGGACTAATTAGTTTTTTTTTTTAACATCCCTATTCATAACACGAGACTCTTTTCTCCTTACAGACACGTCCAATTCCTACTCTTGTACACGATATCAATCAACCAACAGTGCGCTGACAGAGTCCTGGACAGCTTATGGATAGTAGCAGCTGGCTTGCAAGGTCAAGGACCTGGCGCCGTAACCACACGACGGACAGCTGCTAGCCACTTAGCAGGCCTCCTCGCCCGGTGCGTGAGGGTACCTAACACAAGGCTCATCAAGTACTTGAAGAACATGGCAGATTGGTGTCATTCCTATATCTCAGCGACCCAGGAGTCGACGACGGCCAGTGATAACCTGAAAGCACATGGAGCGTTTCATGCTATCTGCCATGCGGTTTTCTACCTTGTCGCTTTTAAACATCATATGCTGTTCATGAATAAAGAAAGTGAGTATTGGTTTTGTTGTTATGGCCTATTTTACAGTGGCATCTTGTAACTAAACTCGAGGTTTTGATAAGAATCAATAATCTCGTTTTTTTTTCGATTGGCGAACGATTGCCAACTTAAAGATAAATGACATTTACTGTAATGGAAAATGTGGGATGCTGCCTATAGCAATAAAATTCGAATATGGAAAACAACTGTGGTGACACTTTGGGGATGGCCTGTGTCTAGCAAGTAGCAACACACCACTGCAGTGGTCATCTTCAGCCTTCCGTTAGTTGAGGTCTACAAAAAAGTTACATGTTGATACAAAAAAAGGTGAAGGTTCTCCATTCGTGTGTATGTATTTTTTTTTTAATGTATATCTCCAAAAATCTCCGTTAATTGTAGATCCATAATATTTTCAAATGTTTTTTTGTCTTGTGTTTAAAGCAGTCCTTACCCTATCCAGATGTAAACTTCGTAGAATCGCTAAACCTGCCCCGGCTAGTGACCTGCGCACTGAACCCCCTGCGGACCTGCCCACCTCAAGTCACACGGGCGTTCTCCTCAATAACGCGCTCGCACCAGGTCGTGTACTGCCAGGGTATCATCGAGAAGAACGCGAGGCATACGTTGCAGTTCACGGCAGTTCAGCAGTACGACGAGTGGTTCCCTTATGACCCTTATAATTTACCTATGTAAGTATCTTGTGAATTTTTGAATAAGATATTTCTTTACCTCTGCCCCATTGGATGATCACAGTTGTGGCTGCTGAGCAAGAGGTCCTGGGTTCGTTTACCGGGTCGGGCAACCTTTGCCAAACCCTTCGGGCATTACATGGACCTGCATGATTTTATTTAATCACGCTAACAACGCCGAAACAAAGTCACGGTAATTTTTTTTTTAAAACTATCTGCAGCATTCTTTAGTAGCGATATTACTCTTTACCATATTGACACATAGGTGTAGCTGTAGCGAGGGAGGTGAAATTTATCTGTTAGTCGCGAGTTCAATTCCCGGCTTCCCGCATCGTGTTGATATGCGTTTGAGATTTATGTCAGCAATCAATCAATCAATATTCTTTATTTGTAAACATAGGTATACAGCAATGTGCAGGATGTTACAATATTTTTATATAGTTTCTCAATGTTTTACCATTTGGCATTTAGTAACCATTTTCTAATTTTCAATCATTTATCCACAGATCCGGTAAAATAATATGGCCACTATGCATAGACTACAAAGACTGGCAGAATCAAGGTGATGACGAAACCCAATACTCATCGATGAAGAGGAAATTAGAAGAAGACGATGATTATCTAGTGATGGCCTGTCCCTCGCAACGGCAACGACTGGAAGCATCCCTATCTAATGGCATCTCCCCAGGCTTTAGAACCAGTGAAAATATATTTATATAATCTTTATTAATTATAAGAAAAATATAACTACTCAACCGGTTACTAAGCCTTTAGTGACAAATTTCTGATTTTATATTTAAGTTTTAACTCTATGTAAGCGATTGTTACAAAGGTATAATTCACCAGTTATTATTTACATAAAATGATCACTCAGAAAACCATTTTTAGTTTACCGTAAACTTGTGACAAATAACTTTTTAATGAAAAAAATGTATAGTATCTATTATGTGCTTAAATCACTTAGGAATATGACTCATTATCCTGATATAGTGATAGTTGAACTCATGCACAAATCATCCTGGCCTCAATCCTGGCTATCATATCTTTAGGGCCAATCGATAAATGTTACTATTTTAATATCCCATTGTAAACCAGTTTCTGCATTAAATATATTTTGTTTTAAAGGAAGATTATTTAATAATTTGCTGTATTTTAAGTAAATAGATTTATTTTATATTTTAGTAACTAGTACAATATTTGTCTGATTGTTATGTATATTTTTACATAGTTTAAGCGACTGATGTACATTTGCAATGCATTAATAAGCTTACTACATAATAAAAGTTATTTATTGAATTGAGGTCTATTTATTTATTAAACCGAAGTATCTAACTGACAATAAAAATTAAACACACTTCAAAAAAAAAAACAAAAAAGTGAAAAATAACTTTAGAAGAAAAATCAGTTTTTGAAGTCTGTGGCAAAAACATGAAATCAAACAAACAAAAGTTACGGACTTCTGAAACTGATTTTTCTTCACTTTTTTGTGTTTTTTTTTTAAGCCGGTTTTATTTTTTGTTGAGTTTTGTTGATTTTTCAAAAAATCAACAAAACAATCCGCTTGTCCGATTTCGATAAAAAAAATATGGGACCATTTGGAAAGACAGTAGGTATACCCTTTCCAACAATAAAAGAATTTTTCAAAAGTTACGGTCTGACGGAGTTATGCCCGAACAAACATAAAAAAAAAAAATGTAAACAGCCGAATTGAGAACCTCCTTTTTTTTAGAAGTCGGTTAGAAAGGCTTCGCTCCCATGACATTTTGGGGGGCTCATTATTAAAATTTTAAGGGCTTACGCGTAGAAAGAGAGCAGTGGTGGCGGCCACGACTTACGAACAGTAAGTCGTGGGGGTTCGAACCCAGGCAGGCGCAATACTTTGTGTAATTTATTTCATCAATAATGCTCTCAAAACGGATGTCTTAGAACCAAAACAATCGAAGATATTTGACATCTACCAATCCACACAAGGCCTGCGTAGTTGATTATAGCCCATCCCTCTCATAGAGTGGAGGCCTGAGTTCCTGCAGTGGGAATTGATGCATTAAAATTATGATGACGCATAAAAAACACGCCGCAGTTTTCTTACGTCCTCGTACTGGTTTTTCCAAGCATCGGCAGTTTATTTTTAAATTGATTTATTCTCAGTATCTTCGCCGCGCCTCCGTCGGTGTGGGCCTTAAAGGTGTGTGTTGGGCCTTAGGGCTCAAAAACAGAGTGCAGTATTGTGGGCTCCCGTCGGGGCTGTGGATTATCGAAAGGATAACGCGGCTCCGACACAAGGGCGAAGAAGGAACATGGGTTTGTTTTTTAGTCAGTAGAAGTCTGACACCCCTTCGCTCTGCCCAAGAGCGGGGGGGGTTATTCGATGGTTTTCCACACACCAAAAAAAAAAGTGGGCTGTAACTTTTTATTGTATTAAAGTGGACGCAAATTCTGTGCTCTTGGATTGAAATAAATAAAAATAAAACACCAGTGTCCCCAGGCGGTTACAAGGTTTTCTGAATTTATCGGTAGGAACTGATTGAATTTTTGTAGTTGACGGCAAGAGACTCGATCCATAAAGGAGTGGGGTATATTCGAGGTATTCTTCCTTACCTCGGGGAAACAGGTCTTGCATATTGTTTGGCGTTGTTTTTAATTTTAGAGGACCAAAGATTTCTATGTGTTAAAAGCTAAATTTATTCACAACAACCTGCACACAAATCACATAAGGTAATGGTAAATATTTTGAACTATGAGTATTAATAAGTTTGCACGCCATCTTATCAATGTGTACTTAAAAGCGTTTCGTTGATTACTTTCACATAAATGAACACACTGATGGTACAAGGCTTAAAACTAGGTATTTGTATACAAGACAACATTGTCAAAAGCTAATTTTTAAATCACAATAAAAATACAATAACTTCTCTCTAATATTAACCTGATAGACTAATTCTCAATTATTTTCGATATTTCTGTCTCTCAAAACTACCTTGAAACATTTCACTTAAAAACTAACATTGAATATCGCAATACTTATAAATAAATCACATGTAACGTGTTAACGTCGAAACTAGCATTATTTGCAAAAAAAAACAATACTAACTAACTTAGACGCTACTGTGATTCAAAGAGAGAGTTAATTAAATTATGAACTAGTTATTGTACATACAATGTAAAACATAGAGTGCATACATTTCTTATTGATTATCAAAACAAACAGTAAATTCACAAATTGTTGAATGAAGTATTATTAAGTACCAAATTGATTATAACACAAGTATTTTAATAACTTCAAGATTGATTATTTTATACAATAATAAAGTTAATAAGCAATATCATATTAATATGTTCCGTCATATTGTTACAATCAAACAAAGCGTATGTGCCGCTACTATCATACTTACTTATCACAAAACAATACAAAGTCAAGCAAACATTCAAATAATTTAAAATTGAGACCATAGATTAAGCCAAAGCTTGAGATTATGAAGACCTTAGATCTAAACTCCACAGTAGCATCTGCTTGCTCAGTAATAAATGATTAAGGCAACATTACATTAAGTCATTAACTCAACTCAACGTCAGATTATCTTTTCTTATGGTATGGATGCCGTCTTCTAAAAGAAGTAGCAGACTTGTTTTGAGGTTGGTATTGCTTCGTTTGATACTGTGAAATAACTGGAGTCTCGTTGGCAGCTAGTTTGTTGATAACAAAGTCGTCTCCAGCTTTCATGTTCTCCATCATTTTAAGTTTTGCCTCAATTGACTGGATAGCAGTTTTTTTGCTAAGTTTCAGTTCTGGTTTTGCACCTGCTAGAACTGCGATGCCCAGCTCTGGTTTAGGTTTTTCTTGATCGTCCTGTAAAATAGAAAGACTCCAGTAGGTATAGGTAAAGATATATTTATTGCGTAACTGTGTACAACTACAGGTATTTAAATAAATAGAGTAAAAATAAAGAGTGGACTTTAATTTTATATTTTAAGTATAAAGAAAAGCTAATAGGTCAGCTATTTCCTGGAATGTCATATAACTTACAGTGTTCTTAGCGAATTTGACGCTCATCCTTTTAGTTCCCAGCATCTGGCCATTAAGAGAGGTCATGGCTTTGATAGCATCCTGCCTCAGCTTGTACGTGACAAAGGCAAAGCCTCGTGGCTGTCCCGTGCTGGGACCACTCCGATGAAACAGCATGTCAAACTTCTCGATGTTTCCATACACACGGACCATTTTCAGTAGTTGATACCGGTAATGAGAAAAGGTAGTTTGTTAAAAACAATGTCTTAATAAAACTATTGTCTAATGAATAAAACCAGGGTCGTAAACAAATGACAAAAACTCCCTTCTGCAAAACATAAACCTTGGATGTGGAGTAACACAAACCATTAGTTACACAAAAAAAATATTTGTGAGTCATTGTGGTCTCAAGATATAAAATTGTCAACAAATCCTTTTCCTAATGCGGGCGCCACACACTCGACGAGTGGTATGGGAAGTAGCGAGGAAAGGAGGCAGAGACATAGTGTGGCAACGTTACTCGTTATGCCGCACGTCATGCTCCTCGTCCTGCCCACCGCTCCGCGATGAATACATGTGATCCACCATCTCCGTTGGCGAGGACGATGACGACGATGTATATTTTTTTTTATGATATTGATATAATTAACTATACTAAAAATGCATAGCGCGCACGCTGCCACAGTTTCATCGTCCACCAAAGGCAAATAACAAGTGAGGAGCGTCGCGATTAATTGCGCGAGTAGAACATCGCAGCAAATAGCGGCAGCGCGAGGAGCATGGCGATGAGCAGCGCGAGGAGCATAGTGTGGCGCCCGCATAAAACAAAGGTTTGTTGAAAAGGTTTCATAAAAGTTTGGTCAGTGGGTCACATCCTAGGGGTGATTGCTTTTGAGAACCTAGGAAGCCATTGATTCTATGATTTTATAATTTTCGGTTTATAAGATAAAATAATCATACTCATTAACTCTGGTGTCGAGATTCCCGATCCAGATCCTCTTGTCGGACACTTCGCCGTGCTGAAAAGGCTCCAGGTTTAGAGGCAGCTGCAAAAGAGGTCAAGTATTGATCGATCGTTACGACAAAATAGATGCACTGTGATATAGATTACGACACTTTGGTTAAGTTACTGTTGCTGATAACTTAACAGATGTATAAGACAACCGAAACAGAGACATATACGAGAAGATTAAGCATTTTGAATTTAAGAAAATAGTCAACATACCGTAGCGTCTTCCATAATTATTGCTTTCGAAAAGGCAAAGATTAACGCATGCACCTTATATTATATGTGCACAATAACTCATAACATCATAAATTACTCATTATTTATGCGGAAAAACATAATCTGGGAGAATAAAATCAGTATTTCCACTTCAAAACGCGAAGAAAGAAACATCAATGAATTATGAACTGTCAACTGAATGAACAACTTTGACGTAAATGACAGATAGATGAATGAATGATATTATTGATTGATAGCCATAGACAGTGTTGTTCAGATAGAATGTATGAAGAGGGCAGTATTTGAAATTATTTCCCAAGTTTCCCCCTTTATTCAAAAGACGCTGCATCCAAATCGAATTAAAAATAAAAGTTGTATTTATTAAAAACAAAATTGACAGTAAATAACTTGTTGATGGTATTTGGACCAAAAAGAAGAGTCCCTATAATGCACGTCACAGCAACGCACATACCAGCAGTGCACGACACTGGAATGTACAACACAGGAGTGTACGACACTGTAATTGGCGACATCGCGATGTCGCCAATTGCTGGGGTGTACCTTGCTGGTTCGACCCGAGAATGTACAGCACGCCAATCGGCGACATCGCCCGACTGGTTGGCCGACTGGTCGGCTCGAAATTTTGGGACTTGGATACTAGGTAATTGAGCTAGGTAGTGCTGTCCGAAAGACGATTGATTGCGTGATTGAAAAACTGATAGGGACTCGATCAGCCATTGACCGTTATAACACGTTCCATTTTAAGTGTGTAATGTTCAGCGATATTTATATTTATATTATATTATAATTTATATTTTACTTTCACCAGGAATTTAAAAAAGGCGAATAAAAACTCTGTGAAAATTGCATGGAAAAAGTAAGTAAGGGTGCGATATTTGGTTTGTTTATTGTCCTAAAGTATGACTTTTGGGACCAAATTTTAATGCATGAAATAAAAAAAACAAACAAAAAAACTCGATTCACTTTGGCTGGGATCGAACTCACGTCACAAGATTGTAAAGCAGCGCTGTACCCCCAGCTGGCTTGTTATAAACCGTGGCGACTATGTAGATCTTAAGCCTGAAAAACACATGCTACTAGAAAAGCATGCTTGTTTGTTAGTAGGTAGTATTGTCCTAAAAAGCATGCTTTCCGAGTGTGCACATTTGCTCTGAAGCACAGACCTCAAAAGCATACTTTTTACGATCATATTCTTTTTATCACGTCTGTCTGAGTGACATTATCTTAAGCCGCGTCCCCACTAGAGTCGGGCAGCCGTGCCACATGAGTTGACATGAGTGTGGACGTAAGCGAGGCATGAGCCGCGTGGACTAACAGGAACGTTTGGCCGCATCTCCAATTAGGCCGCGCGGCTCCGTGAGGCTGAGACGCGCCCTAACAGGAACGTTTCGGGTGACTTTAGTGGGGACGCGGCTTTACAGTCTTTTATTGGAGACACTGACAGACAACAACAAAAAGGTGAAGGTGAAAGGGGAAACACGAAAAAACATAAAATAGTAAAACCAATGGTACATTTGCTCTAAAGCACAGACCTCAAAAGCGTACTTTTTACGATCATACTTCTTTTTAGCACGTCTGAGTGGCATTATCTTAAGCTGCGACCCCACAAAATCCACGCGGCCTAATAGGCAACAACTACCGGCGTCCCGACTTAGGCCGCGCGGTTCTATGAGGCCGAGCAGCGAGCCTAACAGGAACGTTTCGGGGGACGTAAGTGGGGACGCGGCTTTACAGTTTTATATTGGATACACTGACAGAAAACAACAAAAAGCACGATAAAAAAACATATAAAATATTAAAACCAAAGAATATCAAAAAAGAGGTTTTATACATCGTGATAGAAAGCACGAAAAATAGACTGGTTTGCGATTAGGTAGCATACTTATTCACAAATATTCGCCACGGTTTATAACAAGCCAGCTGGTACAGCCACAGGGTACAGCGCTGCTTTACAATCTTGTGACGTGAGTTCGATCCCAGCCAAAGTGAATCGAGTTTTTTTGTTTGTTTTTTTATTTCACCAAATGACATTATCTACTCGTGCTGTACACCGTGCACCGGCTAGGGCTTGATAATTTGAATCGCTCGCTCTTGCATCCAAGTTGAGGGAGTCCCGGTCAACGGAGCGTCATCCACTTCGCTGGGCTCCTACATCTGAATGGTTTCTAAAAGAATCAAAATAAAAAACAAACACATAAAATAAAATAAAAACAACATGACTCGATTCACAAAAAGAAAATCCACAACCTATGCTGGCGAATTTACTCCTTGTATGCATCATGCCCGAGCGTACACAAAGCACTGCCTGCAGGGCCTGCTTGCAGTTACTGCCAAAGAAGGTATTGCTCCACAAAGTTTCGATAATTTGTGTAAGTAGTCCATCTCAGAGATGCTGCACAGCTTGCAGTATTTGGAGTGGGGAGATCGTGCATTGGGCTAGCAGAACGACACTGCGGCCTTGCGGTAGGGTGAACAATTAAAATATCGGCCCTGCTTAAATACATACAATACAATTGGCAGTGTCACTGCAGGCAGGGGCCTGCAGGCAGTGCTTTGAGTAGGGACCTATATTGAAACATGCAGAATCATCACTGGCTGCTTACTGTTTTATATCAAACTCGCAAGAGTGGCTCTCTCTGAAGTCAGAAGAGAGGTGTTGATTGCTCCTCCGAAAAATATAAACAAGAGACTGACAAACGTCAAGCCGCATCCCCATTAGATGCCGCGCGGCATTTAGGCTGCGAGGCTCGGCCTCGCGGCCGGCAAGAATCCCACCGACCGAGTCACAGTGTGACACGATTGGGTTTGACTCGTTGGGAACTCATTATATTATTTAGTTAGACGAATGGCACCGCACTCGTAAATAAGGTAGGTACTTAATAAATGTGCTGTTATTATGGATTTGTATTTTCTATCGATATATTCAGAAGTCCAGGAAACAATCCCTGAAAGCTCGCGAGCACATTCGCAAGAAGTTGGCAGCTTCGTCTCAGAACTAAGTTGTTATAGTTTTCTTGTGTATCTTTCAAAGTATATATATGTTATGTATATATATAAGTATATATTTATTCTTATAAGTTAGGTATATATATATTTTTACCCGACTGCGCAAAGCAAAGAAGGGTTATGTGTTTATCAGTCTATGTATGTATGTATGTATGTATGTTTGTTCCTATGTGGCATTGTAGAGGCCAAACGCCTTGGCCGATTTTGATGATCCGTACGTCAATCGATTCGTCTTGACCTCGCGAGTGTCACTAAAAACATTACAATAAACAATACTCACTATAGTAACAACTAGTCGCCATATTGTCAAAATGAAAAAAAAAAAATTGACTCACCATGTCAAGTGGGGTATCGTTGAATAGGTATTTGAAAATGAATATTAGGTTTCCAATTAAACAAAACTTGGAAGCAGGCGGGGTTCATTTGAATATTAAATTATGAAATGAAAATAGAATGGACCCCGCCTGCTTACAAGTTTTGTTTAATTTAAAATGTGCTTGTTTTTTGCTTTTCCGTTTTTTCAGTCGGGTTTTTTAGTTTTTTAACTACATTTTTTTATTTAACACTTTTTAGTCAGTTTTCATTAACTTCGTTATTACTATTATAAGACGGTAGATTTCGATTCGATTTTATATTCATTCCGTACACGTAAAAGAATCCGGTTATAAGTGAGAAATGCGATATTGTTTGTTCTAATAACTTTAAATCGTTATATATCCTAAACGGTTTTATAAAATGAAAAATGATAAAGGAAACCTAATATTCATTTTCAAATACCTATTCAACGATACCCCACTTGACATGGTGAGTCAATTTTTTTTTTTTTTTTTTGACAATATGGCGACTAGTTGTTACTATAGTGAGTATTGTTTATTGTAATGTTTTTAGTGACACTCGCGAGGTCAAGACGAATCGATTGACGTACGGATCATCAAAATCGGCCAAGGCGTTTGGCCTCTACAATGCCACATAGTTTCTTTTCTAATTTTTGTTTCTGTTTTGCACCTACTGTATAATGTCTCTGCATCACCCTAAGGTAGACTGGTAGAAAATGCCCAAGGCATTAAGTCCGCCTTTGTACGGTTTTATTACTTGTGCATAAAGTTTTAATAAATAAATAAATCCCTAATGCCATGGAACCACGGGTAACGAGAACGACTCCTACTGTAGGTAAATGAAACCTTCGGACTATGCTACCATTATACCGCGTAAAAAAATATTTCGTTTTTAATTAATTTTTTCAAATTCAAATTTAGAATCATTCAAAAAGGTTTACAAAATAAACTTTCTTCAAAAGAATTAAAAAATGGCCAGTATTTTTTGAGTTTAAGAACTTTATACAAAATATCCCTAGACAGTGTTGTGTGTATTATAATAAAAGTATTCTGTGGTGAGAGCAGCGGTGACCCAGTGGTGGCGGCCCCGACTTACGAACAGTAGGTCGTGGGTTCGAACCCAGGCAGGCACATTACTTTGTGTAATTTATTTCAACACCTCTTCTCTCAAAACGGTGAAGGAAACCGGCATGTCTTAGAACCAAAAAATTCGAAAACATGTGACATCTACCAATCCGCATTGAGCCCGCGTGGTAGATTATAGCCCATTCCCTCTCAAAAGAGAGGAGGCCTGTGTCCCAGCAGTGGGAACATTAATAGGCTGTTGACGATGATGATTCTGCGGTGCGCAACCTGTAATCCTAATCCCAGATGGATTACAGGTTGCGCACCACACCATTCATGCGCACTACACAGCTTGTAACTTCTTTCCATGCAAACTCAAAATTGAATCGTGGATGTTTGATTGTTCCATTGAATAGGTAAATCCACCCCACTGACCAAAAATCTTCTCTCACCACCGGGAGCGTCTATTTGTATCATAATGCTCAAAATCTGGATTGCTAAATTACAAGTGGTGAGGGTGCGCCATTATGGCGGAAGCGCCAGGGTATTCAAATTTTCTTACGCGTTTTGCAATTAGCAGGTTATTGTCAGGTTAAACACTAATCACAAATCAATGTTTAGTGTTAATTTTTTAATAGTTTGTATTAATATAATGCCAAAAATCCAGTGCAAAAATCACATTTTTATATTAATCTAGAATAAAATTAAAAATGATTTCAAATCCTATATTTTTAATCTGTTGTCACGTGATTGCAAACGCTTGCCATATGTCACAGATCTCAAAAGTCAAAACAAGCTGTCGTCAAACGTCAAACACGTTTACAACAACGCACGCAACTTGTTTGTATAAACTTCTCTGTATTTTCTTATTTTGCGATCTTACCGACGAATTAATCTGTGAACTACTTAATATTAATACTACGATGGAATCTAGATTCATTAAAGGGAATAGTTCCAACTTACCAAAGATAGATTATTTGATGGTGGCAAACTTTTTTGCAAGCAACAAAGACTTTTGTGGTTCAGAATTCAGGAACGTGAAAACATCTTTGTAAGTACAGTTTTATGTTTAATACTATTTATCTGTCTACAAATACATAAAAAAACATTCAAGTACATATGCAATAGATGATTTTCTGCTTTTTATATCTATTTTATCGTGTTTAGAACTTCGTTTAAATCATTGTTTACAGAGTTAGGTTATGTGCGTAAAATAATAAGTTTGTAACAGCTCGTTTGTTTGATTGTTTCAGATCTTCAAGAGAATCTTATGGCGATGATGCTGTTGGATATGTCCAAATAAAAAGAGACCTAAATGTGTGTACTATTAAGTGTCGTGTATGCCCTGAGCACAAAGTTCGCTCTACGCCTTACGCAGTCACTGTTATTGTGGACGAAAAGAATGGTGCTGTCGTGAGTTCTAAATGCCATGATTGTGCGGCATCGGCAGGCGGTTGCAAGCATGCCGTTGCTTTTTTTAATGTGGTTACATCGGAGAAGTGAAGAACCTTCTTGCACACAAGTCAACTTTATCCAAAGTTGGTTCGTCAATAAAATATGTAACGGCCTTGGAAATGGGATCAGGAATAGCGTCAACATCTGAAGATACAAAGGCATCAAAAACTGAGCTACTAAGACATGTGCAAAATAATCCAAAGGATTTTGATACAATATCAATGTCAGTTATCTCTCATGTATAGAGATCAAAGTTGTGAAGAATTAAAAAAAAAATATGTTCATCATTTACTAGAGATATTTTAGTAAAGGCGGATCAAAGTACAAGGGATCAAGCCGAAAGCCACTTATGGCATGAGCTAAGGTTTGCTCGAATAACAGCATCAAAATCTTATGAAGTCGGTAAATGTCAGACTAGTGATGGGGCATTAGTCGGGCTGATCATGGGTGGTAAAGTGCCTGATACACCAGCTATTAAAAGAGGCAGAGTGTTGGAAAATAAAGTGCTTGAGGTACTACAGAAAGCTAAATAAAAAAATTCAGAGAGGTGGCCTTTTTTTAAGTAAAAGTTTTTTCATGATTGCTGGTTCACCAGATGTAATAGGTCAGGATTTTATTATTGAAATTAAATGTCCATATTGTCCATTTAGTGAAGAAACTTATAAAAACTACATACAAAATGGAAAGCCAACAAAAAAGTTTTACTCACAAATGCAATTACAAATGTATGTTTGTGGTATAAAAAAATGTTATTTTTGTGTTGCAGATAGTAAATTACAAAATAATAATAAAGTTGAAATTATATGTGTAGAATACGACGAAGCATAATATACCTATGTCAAAGCTTTAATGGAAACTAGTGATATTTTGGAAAACCCAGATCTATCCATTACCTATTGTTTAAAATGTCATAGATGTAATTTGATAATAAAATTCAGTATTTTATTTCAGTTTTTTATTTACCTTTAGCAACGAATTAAATTGAATTATTTATTTACTGTCGCGAGACGGTCGTATTATAGGAACACGAAGAAAAAAAGAAGGAACCACGGGTTTTTCCAGTATTTTATGGACCACGAAGAAAAAAAGCTCCTAGTTTTATTATTGCAATCACGGCGATTAAGTACCCGAAATAGAATGGGCTGGAAACCGCATTTATAACATTCACAGAACTAACAAGTGTTAATTCTGACTTTCCTACAAAATATGTAGGTACTATCCAGGAAAAATCACTTTTAGCGCAGGTGAAGCTGAAGAAAGCCACGGACAAGCTAGTAGTAGCAAAGCAAGTAGTATCTTCAAAAGTACCTACAGAGGTAGGTACATTGAAAAAGAAACGGGTAAGTACATATATTCCTAGAGGCGAGTACCTACATTGCATTGGTGCACACCTAAAACGCAAATTCTGGGGGGCCGTGCGGGGCAAACGTACATCCCATAACGACCAACTGCTCGTAACTCAACCTCCAGCTGCAGCAGCATACTAATTATGAAATAAATAATGATAGTGATGGATAATTTTAAGCTGTTTTTTTATCGGTTAAGTAATAAGTATTCAGCCTCCCGATTTATTTTAGGTCTAGCAAGGCGGAAGATCTCATTAATTGGGAGAAGGAAAAAAAGTCAGCAAATGAAATCTGCTTTTGACTTCAGCGAGATGTTAACATGCATTATAACTACCTAGGCTCTGTTTCGACTGGGTCTGATACATAACATCGCGAGTCACTACATCGATGGTCGCTGTATCGACAACGGTCCATCGACGGGTTAATGAATCGACAGTACCCCACATCGATGGTACGCTACATCGACAGTACACCAAATCGACGGTGCGCTATATCGACAGTAAACACTACATCGATGGTACGCTACATCGACGGTACCCCAAATCGATGGTACAGTCAGCATCAGAAGTATATTAACATTACTCAAAGTTTCGAAGCTGTTTTTTAAGACTCTAGCTATTTTTTCTAGCTGTTTCAGAAGATTATTCGTTAAAATAGTCCTTATACTCCAATAACATGTACACACGGCTACACATCAAGCTATACAAAACCAGTTAATCTTGGCCTCACTTTACTAGATCTTTTCGCACAGTGAACGACCAGATTATACTGGTTTTGTATAGCTTGATGTGTAGCCGTGTGTACTTACGAGTAATATCTAACAAGTTTTTATTAAAAAAACAGCTTCGAAACTTTGAGTTATGTTAATATACTTCTGATGCTGACCGTACCATCGATTTGGGGTACCGTCGATGTAGCGTACCATCGATGTAGTGTACTGTCGATATAGCGCACCGTCGATTTAGTGTACTGTCGATGTAGCGTACCATCGATGTGGGGTACTGTCGATTCATTAACCCGTCGATGGACCGTTGTCGATACAGCGACCATCGATGTAGTGACTCGCGATGTTATGTATCAGACCCGTTTCGACTAGGTGCCGCGTAGAAAATAACCAGGACCGACAGTAACGTGTCCTCCGAATCTGAAGCACAGAATCATCTTACTTTTTAAACAATCA
Source organism: Diarsia mendica (assembly GCA_949316265.1). NCBI lineage: Eukaryota > Metazoa > Arthropoda > Insecta > Lepidoptera > Noctuidae > Diarsia > Diarsia mendica. Next base: position 21,605,297 of record OX438897.1, read on the forward strand.
AGTGATTTTAACCTGCAATGCCTTTTAAAACTAAACTTGGAAGTTAGAACAGTCCAGGGTAGCCCGCGAAATTCAAATTTTCTTAAGTTTTTTGCAATTTGCAGGCCAGTGATAGGTGGTATGTTGATGAACATTTGATTCGCGGCTGTAAGACGTATATAGTTACAGAATTATAATCATCAAAATCATTAATACAACCCTCCGAGCTCATAAAGGTTCCGGAATGGCTTTGACCTTGTAAAAAGTCATTTTTAAACCTTTATGAGCTCGGAGGGTTGTATTAATGGTTTTGATGATTATAATTCTGTAACTACATACGTCTAACAGCCGCGAATCAAGTGTTCATCAACATACAACCTATCACTGGCCTGCAAATTGCAAAAAACTTAATAAAATTTGAATTTCGCGGGCTGGTTGGAGGATTCATCTTAAGATATTTTTGTGAGACAGTGTCCACTCCCCACCGGGAATCGAACCCAGAACCTCGGATCACTAGACAATGGAGGCTGTTAATTTGTTGATGATCTAATAAAAATGAGACAGGGAGACGTTATTTCTCCGAAACTGTTCACGAACGCATTGGAGGATGTTTTCAAACTCTTGGACTGGGATGGATTCGGCATCAACATCAACGGCGAATATATCACTCACCTTCGTTTTGCCGATGATATAGTCATCATGGCTGAATCGCTGGAGGATATGAACACAATGCTCAGAGACCTCAGTAACGTTTCTCAACAGGTGGGTCTTAAGATGAACATGGACAAGACGAAAGTCATGGTTAATGACCGTGTTCCACCCGTACCGGTAATTGTTGGGAGCGATACTCTTACCTATATTCGATATGTTTACCTGGGACAAACTGTTAAACTGGGTAGATCGACCTTCGACAAAGAGGTCGCCCGAAGAATCCAACTCGGATGGGCAGCGTTCGGGAAACTACGCGACATCTTTTCGTCCAAAATTCCGCAGTGTCTCAAGACGAGGGTGTATAACCAGTGTGTGTTGCCAGTGATGACTTATGGCACAGAGACATGGTCCTTAACTGCTGGCCTCTTAGGAAAGCTCAGAGTCACGCAACGAGCCATGGAGAGGGCTATGCTCGGAGTTTCTTTGTGCGACAGAATCCGGAATGAGGAAATTCGCCGAAGAACCAGGGTCACCGACATAGCTCGCAGAATATGCAAGTTGAAGTGGCAATGGGCAGGCCACATCGCTCGAAAAACGGACAACCGATGGGGAAGAAAGGTTCTCGAGTGGCGACCACGAACCGGAAGACGCAGCGTTGGCAGGCCTCCCACCAGGTGGACCGACGACATCGTGAGAGTCGCGGGCAACCGGTGGATGCAAACGGCAGGCTGCCGATCTTTATGGCGTTCTATGGGGGAGGCCTTTGTCCAGCAGTGGACGTCTAATGGCTGATGATGATGATAATAAAAATAGCTAATGGTTCATCTTCACTGCTTGACATGGGCCTCTCCGCCAAGGTGCACCACAAGGTCTAGTGGTTAAATTGGTCTTTCTTACTTATTAAATAAGTATAGACTATTATAAGAAAACTAGCATTAAACAGATAAAAATAAAAACAACTAAGTATCAACCAACGGTTTTATATTTTAAACAATTCAATTTAACAGATTCCTCGTAGCTTGTTGACTCGATGGAGAAAAGGGACGAAATGCGTCGTGCAGCGGTTTATATAGCCGCGTGGTGGCTGGAGTGTGCGTTCCTCTTCACGCATCGTCGTGACGGTGTCTTTTCTGCTAACACGGCCTCTCCTGACCGGAGGACGTCCTCGTACTCCTATAACTCAGGTTGCAGGGCTTCGGCAGCACTGGAGGTGCTTGACACAGGTTCTGGCATCATCTCGCCAGATGGCACATCACTGTGTCTGGCAGCTCAGGCGTAGACTCCACGTCCTCGGCATTACGGTCTGAAAACACAAACAGCTGGTATTACTATTCTGATTTTAAAACATTACTCGTGATTTCCGTATTTTTTAGGGTTCCGTAGTCAACTAGGAACCCTTATAGTTTCGCCATGTCTCTCTGTCCGTCCGTCATCGCTTAATCTCTGTGACCGTTAGCACTAGAAAGCTGAAATTTGGTACCAATATGTGTATCAATCACGCCAACAAAGTGGTAAAATAAAAATTGGAAAAAAAATGTTTTATTAGGGTAAGTAGCCCCCCTATATGTAAAGTGGGAAGTGATTTTTTTTTTTAATTTCAACCCTAACGCGTGATATATTGTTGGAAAGGTATTTAAAAATGAATAGGGGTTTACTAAAATAATTTTTTGATAATATTTGTTCGGCGCGGGGATCGAACCCGCGACACGCAGCGCAGCAGTCCAATCACTCAGCCACTGTGCCAACTGTGCCGTCAATTTAAATGTTATTGTCTATAGCGTTGATACTTTGATCGAAATTAGGAAAATAAGCTAAGGTTTTAATAAGCTATAGCATTCATTGAGCAGTAACTATAATGCTATCTGGATAATAATTTACATTGCCACTTTCATACTGTCTCCACACTTAACCTTCTTACCTCTGGTTGCACCCTTAATTTAGTTTATCCAATTACTATTCTTATTCTAGAATTTATTTCATAGTAGGTATTTCTTTTGCACAAGCAGTTATGTAGGTATGTAATTCAGGGCAGCTTTGACTAGGTTTAACCAATTAACTTTTTACTAAAGTGTTCTTTTCTTCTGCGATCAAACCATATAATAATGTAATGGAATTCTATGTCAGGCTTGCGGTCCTCTTGAGCAGCAAGCAGCAGCACAATAGTGGTATGGACTATGTTCGGGGCAAATATTTCTTTGCTTTTATAATTATCTCCATCAAGTGAGAGTCGCGCACATCTTACGGTCGCAGTGAAAATCTAAAATAAATAAGATTAATTAGAAAGTTATTATGATGGCAGCTAAAGGTAGGTACTTACGTTCTACAAAATTCCGGTTGGAGTGAAATAAAAGCTTAAAAGTGTCTTGGTGTTTTTTGTCTTCGACCAACCGTTTGTCGTAAAAACGATGTCGAAGGGATCCATAGGTTAGGTTAGAACTGTGGTGATCAACTACGCGCGAACCGAGCGAGCGAAGCGAGTGGTAGGTACGGTGGTACCGCGGCAGCGGCTACCTCGAAATTGGTTGCGAAATTTTTCGAAGTATTTTTTTCATAGTGCCCCTAGGACGACACTTTGACCCACCAGATACACACAGAGCTCTAATAATTTACACACTGATATTAAGGTATCTTAGTTGAGACGATTTTCAAGTTACGGATTGAGAATAATGCTATTGAGGTGGGTTAGTAAGTTCATATTAGGAGCCCTGGTTGCTCATGGAGAAATTGTTGCTATGCTGATTCAAACTTCCATTACCTACTTACTTTTTGTAATTTGTAAGTAGGTACTTACTTGCCAAACATGTTGCAACATCTCAAAGATCACCAATGAAATATCATTTCTTGTTGAAAACGCTTGCACGTTGCTGATTTTATTATTACTGAAGTATTTCATTATCTTTTGTTTTCTTCCATCTCATAACAGGACCATTTTCTCTTCATAATTTAGCTGTAGAAACCCGCCTTACAACCAGAATTTAAAACAACTCTGTAACCCAAACTGCGTTTTTAGAACGTTCCACACAACCACAACACACAACACAAAACATAACATAGATAATTCACAGATTACTACAAAATCAATCGTCTCTTTCAACCCGTAGTCAATCAAAATCAATAAAATCTGTATCACCCGTCCCTATTGTCACATGGCTTACTACTTTTTTAAATGTGACGTCACTGTTTGTGATGATTCCAATTGGCGTGTCGTACATTCTTGCCCGGACAATCGAGGACCGGGCCGAGAATGCACGACACAGCAACGCGCAACACTGGAATTGAAAACACTTGTCAAAACGATGTCGCGCGTTCTCGTGTCGTACATTGCTGTGTTGGCCATTGCTGGTTCCCAAAAAGAACATGAATAAACTTGATTGACGTTGACGCAAAGTGTCGCAAACAAAGTGTCATCGGGGAAATTACCAAGACAAGATTGACCAAGATAAACAGTAAACCTTACACGATCTCCGAGATAATAATTCTAATAGTAACTATTAAATAAACAAATTAATACCACTAGCATTATGACAATCTGTGTTCTCTCTTAAACTATGACGACAATTATTAAAAGGATCCCCGGTATATTGCCGCCTCCGCCAAGAACTGAACTCGACGGGAAGATCGCTGATTTGTCATCAAAGAACACCTTCGAACTTTGTGAATTACATGATAGGCAACTGAAACTCTTGAATAATAAGTCTTTTATATCCAAGCTGCCTGACAAGGGTGCAAAGATCCAAGCTTTTCATGATAAAATCGTGAATGAACTGAAAGCTAAACAAGATGAAGAACAAGCATGTCGTATGTTGGATAACTTGAAATTAAGTGGAGTAGACAAAAATGTTGTGCAACAAGTGGAATGGGTCGGCAAGATAGAAGGTAAAAATGAGTCATATCTTGACTCTGATGATGACAGTGACCCAGAAGATGTATTACATATCCTTAGCCAAACCACAGCTCTAGAGAAACAAGTCAAAGTATTGTCACCCGAAAAACCCCTAATAACCACTGAAGACTTATTAAAAATTGGTGAGTTACCTCATGTAAAGTACATAGTAGATAAAACGGAGAATCTTAAGCCCAAAACTACAGGGAACTTCAAGCCGTATCAGACCACAACATCTAATTCCCATAACCCAGAGAAAGAAATTTTGAGGAAAAAGCATAAACATTGGGAAGTGACTGCTGCAACACCTCCACCAAGTGTCTATGGTGCAGCCAAATTATTGTCTATAGAAGAATCTTTGAAACTCCAAAAAGAACATAATACACATTTGAAAGAAGTAGAGGCACACCACGCAGCTGAGAAGCTATTGGCTCGGGCAGGAATCAAAATGGCAGAAATCCCAGCAGATAGTACTAACTTTAAGAAGTATAGAGAGGGTGATAGTGATGACTCTGATGCATCAGACCCTGAGGGAAGTGATAAGGAGGTCCATGATGAAGATGAAGTGCCTGACAGGGGAGGAGTAGTTTTTACTGTTATGAAGTGATTTTTAATTCCATACTTTTATACATTTATGAAGACACTATTATTCAGTGCTATAGTAAACCCGGACATCAATCCTAACTCTCCTCCGAGATTGGTAGCCATTACCACAATTTGGTCAGAAAGACGCTAAGAACTGCAATCTTGTGAAAAATCAAATTAAATCAAAAATTGTATCTCTTGACCAAGCCTTGAAGGATCTGAGATCCAGCTCAAGACTTGCTTGTTTTTATTGAATTTATGTAAATAATAAAAGTAATAATTTATTATAAGAAAATAAAGTACTTTCATATGAAAGAACAGGTTTTATTTAAATCTTGCCTTCTAGGCACTTGACCTCCCGCTTTTCTATTTCTAGCCTCCTTAGGTCATCATCACATCAGCCATTACTTACATAAACCTCAGCGGTATGATTATTTTTGGAAAACCACACATTGGAGCAGTGGAGTCATCCACTTCTCCGATGTTTGGTTTTGGTGGAAAAATTATTATACTAAAAGTTGGATTCAAGAGAATTTATATAAAATTATGTGACTACTAGCTGTTGCCAGCGGCTTCACCCGCTGCAACTCGAAAATTATCCCACGGGAAGATAAAATCGGGATAAAAACTATCCTATGTGTTAATCCAGGTTATAAACTATCTGTGTACCAAATTTTATCCAAATCCGTTCAGTAGTTTATGCGTGAAGAAGTAACAAACATACACACTCACAAACTTTCGCATTTATAATATTAGTAGAATTCACAAAGAAAAGGCAGAGTCAGTTAAAAACTGACACATTTTGTTTAATTTTATACATTAATCGTGGCATTTTTAATCAAGATTGAGATTGATTGATTGATTGAGATTTTTGATCAAGGTATCTGAATTAAATGAATTTTATTTTATTTTTTTAATTTAATTCTCTGCCCTCTTGTCAATTTTAAATATTCTTCTTTCCCACATTTTTTATTGAAGTGTCACCTTTCGTTTATCTGTTTTCTTATTTAAATGAATCATCAACAAAACAAGAGCCTTATCAAACCCGCTACTGCGTTCAAAACAACTCCCTACCACGAAACGACCTTTCGATGTCGATTAGCGCGCGATTCGAAACGAACGAACAAAGAGTACCTACCTAATATCGTAAATTCAGAATTCGTAGTAAGTATCGCTCACTCGTTCGCCCGCGCTCGCGACTGTTGCACGCACCGTCATATTTTTTAACAATCGCGAGAAGTACATCGTAAAGTTTCGATATAAAACTCGTAATAGTTAGTGAAATGGCACCTTCTTCCAATGCTGTCGTTGGAATTGATGATGATCAGCGTTTCGCGTTGATGAAGGTAGGTTTTATTCAATAATCTGTGATGGTCTTTATTTGTTTACGCGGTTAAATGCTATAGAAATCGCTCTAGAGCGTAGGAATGTAGCAGTTTTGCTTATGTTCTAAATTCTTTGTCAGCATTTTCGGCTGGAATCGGTATCAGTAGGTTACAAAAGTGGTCTATGACTGTCTATGAGTTAATCGACGACGCAATTATTGAATATTGTTACTAGTCGGATTCATCATAATCTTATTTCATTGACATGCTCTGATTGAATTGATAACATTACCTACCTATATTCTCTAAGTTATGTTATTTTTTATTCTATTATCGATATTAAACAAAGTATTATTAAGTAGGTAAGTATTTTATAGGACTAAAAAATAATTATGCCAAAATTACGACACAAAACTCTTGAAAAAAAAATATGAGGAAGCTCAAGGTTGAAATATGCATGCAAGCAGTGGATAAAATATAAATAAATAAGAATCCAGTTTGCTTATAGGTAGGTACTTATTGCAAACTTGGAAATTAGCAAATACGGTAACCAGGACATGCGGAATAATGCGGATGCGGTGGACTGTACTTACCCGTGGGGAGTCCATGAGTCCATACTTTACCTATACCTACCAATACAAAAGTAACTGCATGTCCGACTGTTCGTTCACTGAAACCTATTTTTTCAAGCCTTAGCGGCTGTATTGATTCCGATGAAATTAGCCATACCTACATACGTACCTAGATTATGACCCGGATAACGTCTGATTGATAGCTATTTCCCCGTACCGTAGATTCCCATGGGATAATAAATTCTCGACCTCAATGAGAACATGCCATAGGCAAAAACAAGTCTCAAATACCTAGGTACCTAACTAGCGGCTAGTTGTGGAATGAAGAAAGTGCAAGTGCGGCTTCCATAGTATCGGGCTATCGGGTTCATCGATCTCATGCAATAATAAACGGGCACAGATAACGACACTGGCTGTAGAAACTAAACGCAAATAGGGTTACCATACGTCTCTCATTGCCCGGACTTGTCTATCTCCATTAACATAATATATTTATTTTATTCGGAAGACTTAGAGTTAATATAAACATTGTTCTTTAACAATGTGCATTTGAAGGACATTTTGCAAGTTACCACTGATACTGATAAACACATAGGTTTAGGTTACATAATACAAAAAAGACATAAAATTAAATAGATAGGTACAAAATACCTGTAACGTTAACTAGGAAACAAAATAACACGAGCGATTAATAAAAACCAACTATAAATCATTCAGACTTCAGACGAATTACTTTTCCGTAAAAAAGATTTTTGCAACAAAGACGTTGTACGTTCAGTACGTTGTACGGTAGTAGGTACTGAAAACAGAGAAATAGGTCAAAAAGTGAAAAGTTCAAACTTTTATTTTGCAAAAAATCTTTTTGTCAGTTAGTAGTACAGTACCTATTGTAATCCTAAGCACAACAGAATGTTTTAAATACATTTAAGTACAGACCTACCTACCCATATTTACTGAAAAATCCTTTTATCATGCAGAGATATGGAGATAAAAACTGTTATGGAAACAAATTCCTTAATTAATTAGCATGATAAATAGAGCTCTCGATCCTAGCTATTTAATCAGCGATTATTAGGTACAAACTTACATAATGTTTATTCCGTGAATACTCCTAATTTTACACCGAGTAATTAACTAAGTAAGTACCTACTTAAATATGCATTGTATGGTGTAAGTAGTAGGTTTTCATTGGTTTTCCTGCATAGCATTATTTATTCTTGTTCTTGTACTTACCTATCTAAACATTAACATTAGGTAGGTATAGGTATCGCATTTAAAAATATCAATAAGCACAATTCCAATATTAACTATTTGTGTTAAAACCTGTTTTGCATATCCCTAACACATTATTTATGCAACATAACCTAAGCTCTTCGGCACTGCAATAAGTAAGACTAGTAAAACGTAGAAGGTACGTAAATAAATTATTATATGCATTTTGTATGTTAATTCCGTAGAAGGTACGTAACGTAAATAAATTATATGCATTTTGACTGTTATTTCCATTAAATTTAGTCGGCAGGTAGAGCCTTCCTCGCGACTAATCTATGTTTACAAAGTCATCTTGTAGTGTAGATAATCACTGCAAAGCACAGTGTTTTATGAAACCCGATTTTCGGACATCCCCTTTTTGTTGCAAAACCTTACAGAAATGATCTTTTAAATGCAAGTTTTCGTATCCCCATTTAGCTACCAAGTCTAGTTATATGTGTGATAAATTTTTGAAAATCGCTATTTTTGTACCCCTGGTATTAAGAAAAACATTCAACGCTTAAACTATAATTATGTGATACAAAATAATGATGTTAGGGACATTGATGGCGCATCTTATGCCGAGTATTTTAGTCGCACCATTGTTAGATTGTATACTTGACAATTTGCAAAAAGCTTTCTATTAATGAGTACTATCTACAAAAAAAAAAATTAACTTCCTAATCAGCGGTTCTTAATGGAAATTCTATCCATTTCAATTTTACTATTTTCGTTAGATTTGTCCATTTTTTAATTGTGGATAAAATTTTTCGTAAAAGTAAAAGTTCCGTAGTTTGATTGAAAAACAGAACATGAACCAGTTTAAAATATGATTTGTTTTTTTTTTTAATTTCTTCTGAGTTCCATGGATTTGGGATGTCATAATTATGTGGTGTATTGGGGAAGTAAATAGAATTATTTCTGTATAGACAACTTTTCCCGAAACGGCTGATTTTTCAAGAAAATTAAGAAAAACTAAAAACCTGTATAAATCTCGATCTAACAACGGTGCGAGGTTCATTTATGGACTAAAATACTCTGCATGAAGATTTAAGCGTAATTAATGTTTTTCTTAATACCAGGGTGCAAAAATAGCGATTTTCAAAAAATTATCACTCAGAAACTAGACAACTTGGTAGCTAAATGGGGATACGAAAACTTGCATTTAAAAGATCATTTCTGTAGCTTTTGCAATAAAAAGGGGATGTCCGAAAATCGGGCTTCATAAAACACTGTGCAAAGGTATAATTTAGTGTTAATCGTTAATTATAGCGGTATCAAAGGCTACTAAATTAAACTGCAAACTAGCTTCGAGTGCGTCGTTAACATCATAACCTTCATGCATTAAAATATACAATGCAAAACAAAGTTATTTTGAAGCAGGTACCTACCTTTTAAAATCTCGGAAACTGGAAATTTTCATGATCTTTTGTCCTCCCCTCCGCTCGCATAGAGGTCGTCCTCACGTGAGCATATATACCTATTATTGGTAGCGTGACTGGTAGGTATAAATAATATCCTATGTCCTATCCCAGATTATGGTCAATGCGTATGACAAATTCACATTCATATCCGTTCAGCCCGATAAGGCGTAAAAAAAATCAGACAGACGGTTATCTACTTTCGCAATTTATCATCTGCCTAGCTTTTTCCCAAGTCGGCTTCCAATCTAAATGGAACAGGCAGAATACCAGTATTTTACATAGAGCGATTGCCTATGTGATGTCCACAACCCAGTTAGTACTTACTTAGGTACCCCTTTGTAAAACTGGTTGTCAGACTTTCGGGCCTCTGACTGTAATGCTGGGTTTACACTCTCGCCTCGTGGCTCGTCTCGCACCTCGCCTCGCAGCTCGTCACTCGCGCGAGAGTGTAAATGAGCTACAGGTTAACGTTAGCTAACGCATACAATACAAACCGCCCCCGACGCGAGCGCTGCGAGTGACGAGACGAGTTGCGAGGCGAGTCACAAACACACCATTCACACACTCGACTCGTGCCTCGCCTCGCGGCTCGTCTCTTCACTCGCGCGAGAGTGTAAACCCAGCATCATAGACCTACAAATGACAGCCAGGACCATTCCGAGGCACGGAGGAAACTGACTATGAAATGGATGGTCACCCTATACGGACCAACCTAGACGACCGCGGCTTAACCTGAAGATAGACCCCGCGGAATTGTTATTATTTGAGCACGAGTTCCTCCTTTCCCAATTACCTAGTCTATAGACAGACAGACATGCACAGCTAAGTTAGGTATATTTTATAATAGAAAAACCCAAAACATTTCGAAATCTTTCAAAATTTAATGTATGTACAGAATTATCTTGGCAGGTCCGAACTTCGTGCAGGTCATTTTGTTACAACTAATGTTTAAAAGTGTTATGATATTTATTTTATTTGTATTTCTCACTGTTTAAATTAGATATTTTCTGATCGTTTAAATAAGTATTGGTTTATCTGGCAATAACAGTTTTTTCACAAGTTTACATGCGTAAAAGTTCGCAGAGCCTATGTTCAGACCTGCCAAGATAATTTGATCGCACTGTAGTTATGAATACATAATGATGACCAGTAAAAACAAGTTTGGGTTGCCATTGAAATGAAAATTAACTACTCCTAAACAATGGTCCACAAAAAACAGCTTACAAGTACTAACTGACCATCTGACTTAAAGATTGTGCTCTTACAAGTAAGTACAACAAAAGCCTTTGTTTAATTGTAGGTACAATCGTATGTTTATAAAATAATGCACACAATTACAGAAATGAGTAGGTTACCTAAATTAGCACAGTCGTTAATCTGTCTGTATCGTGTCCTGTTGTTTGTCGTTTACTACAGGGACTGATGGACGCCACTGAAAGCGCCATTTTAGTGGCCCAGCACGATGTCGACTGCCATAGACACGCTGAGAAAAGCAGTCTGATAAGGTCTGTAATCCGGTGTCTGACCATAGATATTGTTTTTCTCTATGGCATTTTCTCTATGAGATGCGTTTCCTAAAGAGAATGGGTGAGCCCTATTCCGTAGGCCACCAGCCCACCACGCATTTGTGTAATTCTTGGTTGCAAGTTTTATTTTACCGTTTTTTGAGCAATGGTGATAAAATAAACTATCGCTCGCCCCCTTTATTTCACACGATGATTAAACTAAATTAATAACCGCTGAAATATCACGATGATGCATAAGTAAGTGTAATGATATGTTATTATGCCACCTGTCACGAGTTATTAGCTAGATTATATTTCCTGTTTTACGATTATGACAGACATTTGTGTTACGGAGTTCAAATCAAATATTGTGCCACTTTTTTCAAAGTCAGCTAAATTAAATCGACCGACCCAGACCTACTTATCTAGAAATGCATGCAGTTGCATTCTATTTATAAATAGAAAGGAATGTGCTCTAGCAGTCTGGCAGATACATAAACATGATTACCTTCACTGTTAAACCGGAAACCGGAATGCATTTTGAATTTTGACGGTTAATTTTTTTTTATTTTTAACCACAGACGATGCACAAACATATCCATAGACCATAATATCCATAATACGTAGTATATTCCTTGGTATATTCTTATTACTTAATTAAATCCGAAAGTCAGTCCGTCACCTTCGGATTTCGATGAGAATTTCGGATGGCGGTGGGAAAAAAACAATTAAGCATTCCAAAGTCATCGACTGTTTATTTGTCTATTTTTAGTCTCGGTACGATCAACAACGTGGTGCATTACCATGGGCAAAGTAGGTACAACCCGAAAATCACCCACCCCGGTACCATCAACTCCTATTTGAGAAGTTCATTACTTATTCAAACTTCGAAATCGACTCATGTTGTTCAGAAATATAGGTCCATTTCGAGGACAAGGCTCTTAGTGTTGTTAGGAGGTTTCTCTCTCTGGAGCCCTGACCGCAGGTAGCTTGGGGCCTGTTTCCGATTCCAGTGGGCTACTAAGTTTTTTTTTTTAAGTTAAAAGTAAGAAAATTAATAAACTAGGTACATAATAATAATCACGTTTAACACAAATTAAGACACAACAGATAGATGAATGGTCACTGCGACCATTTTACGAATAATTGTAACATAACAAATTCATATTTAGGTACCCTCTAATGGTTCTGTTAAAGCGGCCATTTTTGGGCCCCTCGTCTTAAGTTATGCAACGCCGGGCGTTGCATAACTTAAGACGCCCTTACCAAATCATTGTTCGCGGAGACACGTACCACAAATGGTCGACGAAGGGCCAAGCGTTTTTCACACAAATATCATTATTATACCAAGTTAATCAAACAAAACCATTGTAATTTCCGGGCATTGTTTGAGATCAACCGATACTAAGCCTTATATACACGTCGGACTTAAACAATAACAATTTTATTTACGTACTAGCGGACGTCCCGCGGTTTCACCCGCGTAGATCCCGTTCCCGTAGGAATACAGGGATAAAAAGTAGCCTATGACACTCAGCAATAATGTGGCTTTCTATTGGTGAAAGAATTTTTAAAATTGGTTCAGTAGATCCCGAGATTACCCCTTCCTTACAATTTAACAAATATACAAACACACATACTTTACTTCTTTAAATTATTAGATACAGAAGTATAGATAGTATAGAAGTATAGATTCGTAATAAGTACGGTGTCGGTGAGACGGTGACATTGAAAAAATCGTAAACATTAAAATGCAAATTCATGCACATTTTTTGGCCAGCTGCCAAACATTCTTCTAATTTATTGAAGTTCGTTCAAAAAGTAATTTCGGAACATACACAGTACCTACCTACTCACTATTGAATTCAATTTGAAAGTATCTTTTGTAAAGAAAAAAAAAACATAATAGGGACGTAAGTATTCGATTAGGCTGTTTGTTATCGTCGATTGAAAAATCTTTGCTAATTAAATATATCTATAGGCGAATAGACATTTATTCGCAACTAGCTGATGCCCGCGACTTCGTTCACGTGGAAATTTTGATGAGTGACTGTCTCGTTGATTGAGTGACAGTGAAATTAGTGATAGCTTTGATTTCCACATCAGCTGTTCCAGATCTTCAAATTTTATACGACAACAGAGAGTGCTTATCAGGCTGAACAACTCTTGCTAAGACGTCATTCCTATATATGTTATAGTGTAGCTGGGCTCCTGGACTTCCACATCAGCTGTTCCAGATCTTCAAATTTTATACGACAACAGAGAGTGCTCATCAGGCTGAACAATTCTTGTTAAGACGTCATTCCTATATATGTTATAGTGTAGCTGGGCTCTTGGAGTTCCACATCAGGTGTTCCAGATCTTCGAATTTATTCTCTTTGCAGAAAATGCTCATCACGTGGAACAATTTTTGCTATGGTACCATTTTTGTATCTCTTATAGTTAAGCTGGTCTGTTGCGGTTCTGCATCAGGTATTCAAGTTTCCAAGATAAATTATAGCCTATATGTTGGCTAGACTTAATATCTATACAACAAAAAAAAAACCATTCAAATCCGTCGAGTAGTTCCGAAGATTAGCGTGTACAAACAAACAGACAAACAGACAAACAGACAAACAGACACACAGACAAACAGACACACAGACAAACAGACAGACTTTTTTTTTTCGAATCGTGCTCTATTACTGTTTCTAAACCCCCCTCAATTTTTTTTTTTTTAATATATTCAATGTACAGACACGGTTTTTTTACTGTTTTATTATATGTATATAGAATAGATGTATAGATTATAGCGTCATTCAAACTTTTAGACTGTTATTTTAACGTTATTGTCATAAAATATAAAGTTCAATTATTATACATAACGGCGCGTGATAAATTAGTTGATTTATTTTAACATTTTTTATGAGTTGTAATCGATTATTTTTACTCTGTGGTGTAAGAATTATTTCTTTATTGGTAATTTTAATTTAGAGCGGGTAACACCGAATGGAGTTGTCAATGTCATGGCGGTGGTGATGGTCAATTGGTCACTTTTGATGCGACCGTGAGCCGAGATACATGCACACAAACCCATTGGCTCTAAAGTAAAGTTTAATTATTTTCCTTCCCTTACTTTAATCAGTAATTATTATTGTAATCATTAGTTTTGTTAGAATGTTAAAAGTTAAAATAAGTGAGATATTATTTTACAACTACCTGCACCTACACGTCCTTAATGGAGGGCCATCAGATGACGATAAACAGCGACACGTGGCGTCTCAGCCGCTCGAGAATCCGTTATACATAACCTAATTAAGTACCTATCCAAACTATTCCATAAACCTACTAGGTACTAAGATTTTTTGGGAACGAAACACCGTTATTTTTAACAGGTAACTCATTGAATAATTTCTCGCTTAACTTGAGCAATAGAGAATTCCCAAAAAAACTAAAATAAAACAACTAAAACTAAAATGTGCGGATATCAAGCAACTACCTACAATCTGTCAAAATTTAAAAGATTTTCAACTCATCGCTAAAGCTGGCCGGCTAGCTTGATGAGAATTTTTATGTACATTTTAAGTATACATCTAAACTGTACCTACGTTTCGCCTACTTGTTACACGGCTTCGGTAGTCAGTCACAGCAGTAAAATGACATGATGCAAGTAACTGTTACAAAATGTCGGTACAGCATTTCGCACTAACTAACGAACACAAACACAATCCGTCAACATAATGCACATCGAAAGTTCGAAACTTTAACTAACCAGTTACATAACTAACCTATTCTTTAACGAACCTAGACAGCTAGACTCATATATTAAACTACTACCTCTTTCGTCCAAACACGCATTGAGAACAGACGTGTCGTTGTTCGCTCCGCATTAATAAGTTACAAACTTCAACCGATACTAGTGCATATCTCTCTGTTTTTAACTCCCAATATCGCTTACACCGCCAAGCGCGCAGCGGAGGTGCGCCCGCGCACCCGCGACCCTCGAGGAAAAGAGAGGTACCTTACCGTCAGTTTACCGTACCTTGTTTATCTACCATCCCGCTCCTGCGTCGCTGCTCATGCTCGCTAGCCGTGTGATTTCGTCACTCTCGCCGCACGCCATCGACGCATGATACAAGTGGACTCACAACAACAACAAGCAAACTGATCACGGACTGAACATACGGCCGGTGAGTGCTTCTGCTTGTTTTGCTCACCTATAAATACAGTCGGCTTGATAGCTTACCTTACCTTTGATAGCTTACCTTAAATTGCCAAAAATGGATAAATCACTATCGGAATCAAATTTAACTGGAACAGGCTCGGACGTAACTCTCGTTACTCCTCCAAATTTTGTCTCCCAACGAGGTAAGAGGAGGAGAGAGGATGATCTTGTAGTGCTTAAAGAGGACATGATCAATATGATTAAATCGATGCTATTAGTCCAAGAAAATGAACTAAAAAAAATTACACCAACGCTTATGGAAATAAAGCAGACTAATTCAAACATAGAAAGCTCTGTGGCCTATCTTACTGCGCAGAACGAAGAGTTTAAAAAGAAAATAGAGCAAATGGAGATACAAGCAAAAAGAGACAAAGAGTACATAACCATTCTTGAAGATAAAGTGGAAGACCTGCAACGAGGTTGTCGTAAGTCTAATATTGAAATAAAAAACGTTCCTAAGCAACAGAAAGAGACTAAAGAAGATTTAATTAACATGGTGCTTTGTTTAACGAAAAATATAAACTGTGAAATTACGAGACCCGACATCAAAGATATATACAGAGTCAAGGGAAAGAAACAGGGAACCACGAACACCCCTATTGTAGTGGAAATCTCGTCTACTTTATTAAAGACTGACATAATAAAGATGTGTAAAGCTTACAATACCAAGCATAAAGGTAAGCTCTGTGCGAACCATCTAGGCCTTAAGAGTAGTGTGGATACCCCTATTTTTGTCTCTGAACAACTTACCGCTAAAGGTGCACGACTACACTTCCTGGCACGGGATCTTGCTAAATCTAAAGGATACAAATATTGCTGGACCGCCTACGGCAAAGTATACGTTAAGAAACAGGACGAATCCCCGACTTACATACTTAAAACTGAATCCCAAATACAATCTTTAATGCAAGAGATATGACTCGAGGCTGGTTGTCCACACTATCTGCCACAATCCTTACCTATGCTAACCTTTTCGGCACATAATATTATTGTAATATTCTTAAGAACTTTGTATACCCTATCGAAACCAATCTGTTTGTTAAATTATATAAATAATGTAATAGTTTTAGTTCATTTACACACTCCATACACATTCAAAGTACTTTCACATCATGTTCTCTACGAAAAACGCAAACGTGCATCCACTCTTACAAACACACACATTCAAATCATTTATTTACTTTACAAAAATAAAAAATATATTGTAGAAATAATCTATGCAAATAATCAGACATATATTTTCAGTATTAGTTTTAACGGGGATTTAATTTTCAAAAGTGGGAACCGTACCTGTGTCACCAGCATGTTATTAAACCATAGTCCGTCGATCAATCGTCTAAATGAATAGTACACATACAATTATGCAGGAAATAGACGACGTAGCTATAGCACATTCTACTCAACTACAAATTGAAGACTTTTCCAAACAGTTTAATATACAATATTTAGATTTCACAATTGTCTCACAAAATATTCGAAGCATTTATAGTAACCTAGACGATTTACAAGTTAGTTTAACCCACTTTAATTTTGATGTCGATTTAATCATTTTAAGTGAATGCAGACTGGACGCGAACAAATCCATCCCCGATATTATAAATTATCAGTCATTTTCTACTACAAATCACATAAACCTATGCGACGGCGTAGTTGCATACGTAAAAAACACGCACAAAGTAAGTGTCAAAGAAATAATACTGAATCACGCGTCATGCCTACAAATAAGTCTGCCCAATCTTACTGTCCTGGGTATCTATCGCTCACCATCAAACGCCAATGCTGACAACTTCGTAACTTCCCTTAATGAGCACCTGAACTCCCTAGAATCATGCAAAAATATTGTAATAACCGGCGATATAAATATAAATATTATACACAAGATCAACGAAAAAACAAATGAGCGTACTAATCGACATAGCTACCTAAACATGCTGGCAATGCACGGTCTACTACCAGGACACTCATTACCAACTAGAGGTGAAAACTGTCTGGACCATTTTATCTTGAAAATGGACAGGAAAACTGCCTCCATTGCTGTGTTAGATACTACGATAACGGACCATTTAATGATATTCTTGAAATTGACAAATATTACAAAAACCCATGATTGCTCTAAAATAAAATCGGTTGTTGATTTTGAAAAAACGTTGGTTGCCATAAAAGATAGTAACATTTTTGAACTAATACTAATTAATGACCCTGTTGAAGTAGCTGAACGATTAATTAACCAACTCAGATATTATCTTCTACAAAATACCATTACAACTTTAATCCCGAGAAATAACCGCATTATTAAACCATGGATTAGTTCAGGAATCTTACGTTGCATTCAGAACAGGAACAATATGCAGAGAAAACTGCGCGCAGATCCATTTAACGATATCCTAAAAATAACATACAGAAGGTATCGAAATCACTGCAATAACCTTATTAAAAAACTTAAAAGAAAATATGACAGGGAACAGATAGAAAAAGCAAATAAAGACACAAAAAAAATTTGGAAAGCTATAAATAATATCACGCATCGTAAACAAACCAAAACTCCAAATCTAAACTTATTAGAGATAAAGGCAACCTCTCATGAGTCAGTCAATTACGTTAATGATTATTTCTCTAACATAGGTAAGATTTTGGCTGAGGAAATCATATCCTCCAATCTATCGCAAAATCGTGAGACTTATAACTTGGTGGATTCACAGGCCTCATCTTTTGTGCTATTAGAAACTGATCCTGAGGAGGTCCATGGCGTACTAATGAGTCTTAAAACAGAGAGTGCACCTGGATGGGATAACATATCAACCAAATTTCTTAAATATGCCCGTGACGTGGTGGTACCTATTATTACACATCTTGCTAATCTATGTTTCACTCAAGGTATTTTTCCACCCACTCTGAAAGAAGCCATTATTACACCTGTGCACAAGGGTGGCGACAGAGGCGATGTGAGCAATTACAGACCCATCTCGGTATTATCTGCAATTTCAAAAATCATAGAAAAGCTAATCAACACTCGTTTAATAAATTACATGAACAAATATAACATATTATCTGACTCTCAATACGGATTTAGGCAAGGATTATCGACAGAAGATGCAATTTCAGGATTAACCTCTAATATTATAGAAAATGTGGATGCAGGAAAGAAGTGTCTCACTATTTTCCTGGATCTAAAAAAAGCTTTCGACACCGTCTCTGTTCCTATCCTTGTGCGCAGTCTAGAAAACATAGGCATAAGAGGAGTCCCTCTGACCTTGCTAATAGATTATCTCCAGGATAGAAAGCAACGTGTAAAAATAGGAACCTACGTAAGTGATGAGTTAAAGGTGAGCTTCGGCGTGCCTCAAGGCAGTGTCTTGGGGGCAACGCTTTTTTTAATATACATAAATAGCCTCTGCGCTATGAAGCTTGAAAACGGACGTGTTTTTTCCTATGCGGATGACACGGCTATTGTTTTTACTGGTGATACATGGGAATCTACATATAGCTATGCTGAAAAGGGACTCGCAAAAGTTGCTAAATGGTTAAATTACTTTTTGCTAACACTTAATACTACTAAAACTAAATATATAGCATTCACTAACTACAATAACAGTCAACCTGGACCTAATCATAACCTTAAAATACATAGCTGTGATAACCCTACTAGCACAAATTGTTCGTGCGATAATATAGCAAAAGCGACTGACATGAAATATCTAGGAATTATGGTGGATCAACGATTGTCTTGGCACTTACACGCGGATATGGTAATGTCACGAACTAGAAAACTCATTTGGATTTTTAAGACTCTAAGACATATAACATCAAAGACCCTATTAAACCAAGTATACTTATCTCTGGCCCAGTCAGTTTTAGGGTACTGCATACCTGTTTGGGGAGGGGCAACTAAAATCAAATTCCTGGAACTGGAAAGAGCGCAAAGATCTCTCTTGAAGGTTATGTATTTCAAATCGTATAGATTCCCTACAAAGGACCTTTACTCACTAAGTGGCCTTCTTACGGTTAGAAAATTATATGTTCTCCGTGCAGTTTTAAAACTACATAAATCCCTTCCCTATGATGCTAGCTTTAATAAAAAAAGAAGAAAATATCTAGTTGCACCAGAAGTCCCGGTCAAAACCTCATATGCAAAAAGACAGTTCATCAGACAATCCGCTTCCATCTACAACCAGTTGAATAAACTTTTAAATATTTACCCCATGACTTATGGAAATTGTAAGAAATCTTTAACAGACTGGTTAAAATGCAAGAGCTATGACGACATTGAAGCTCTTTTACAAAGTATTATGCAATAATTTGATGACAACCGACAACACACACACACAAGCACACGCACAAACACACATACACACGCACACACACACACACGCACACACACACACACGCACACACATAGAGACACACAAAATCATACATACGCACACCTTCCTAGATATAAGTCGAATTTATTTTGTATGTTCACTCCTACATTATAATTGTTATTGTTTTAGAAGAGCGGGGTCTCCTAACACAGGTATTTCTTATACTTAAAAGGAGGCCTCTATGTATTGTAGATGTTTTTATAGTTACTGAAATAAAATTTATTATTATTATTATTATTATTATCTGATGCCCGCGGCTTCACCCGCGTGGATGTCGTTCAAATTATATACTAAAACCTTCCTCTTGAATCACTCTATCTATTAAAAAAAACCGCATCAAAATCCGTTGCGTAGTTTTAAAGATTTAAGCATACAGACAAACAAACAGACAATAAAAATAGCGACTTTGTTTTATACTATGTAAGGAGGATATGACCCATTAACCCCGTAAAACATTAACGAATAGGAGTGTGTAGTCTATGATTTATTATTTCGGGGATTGCACATTTGCACATCAAAGAAGAAGTTTGAAATAGTCAACCAGGAGAATTTCTTTTGTTGTGGCTCGAATGATAATACGAGAATACCAGCCCATGTCGACAGATATAAAATAGTAATCGCTTTTAACCTCCATTATTCGCAGAGATCTTAGAGTTAGGTACCTACGTAAACGTACAGTGTTGGCAGGAGGGTATTGTTATATATAACCCGGTTCATTAAAGAAAGGAATCTAAAATGGCAACACATGGCATGTCCTCTCGCTCGCTCACTATAGTGTGCGAGCGTGAGGACATGATAAAAACCGCCATTTTAGATTCCTTTCTTTAATGAACCGGGTTATACCTTTGTGAAATTGTCCTGAGGAAAATGTGTCGTTAAAGTTGGCCAAAAGATTTGATCTTATTTCATTTTTGGATCTTTAAATGCTTGTGCTTTTCGCGACTCTCGACTACCGCGATCTATCTGCAAAATTACCAAAGACACGTCAATTTTCGTATCATGCAGCGATTGAGTCATAATCTGAGGGAATGCAAGCGCATTGCGAGTTGCGACTATTTGCGACCGTGTAGCACTGATCGTTATGTCAACATCAATCGACAACTACCGACGATCGCGGTGACACTTAGTTCTTTACTTAGCTTTTTTTTACCTTCACTTTCTCATGCGGTTACGAAAGGTTTTTTTTTTTCAATAAAGTCCGTTACGTTTTTGTTGATGGCAACATTGTGTTGTAGACACTTATAAAGGGCGATCCTCTTAAAACTTTCAAAATACGTAACTGTTCTGTATATTATAGAGAAAATTATACGTAACTGTTCTGTAATATAGAGAAAGTGGATAAAAACAATCCTTGATGCGGATCATTCTAAAATTTCAGCTCGATCGGTGCAGAACTTTTTGAGTTTTTGAAGCGTAAGTACACAAACCAAGTAACCAACATAACATTTATTTATTTATTTAAGTATTAAAAATCCCATAAAACTATCATTAACATTTTAAGCTATTGCATAGCTTCTATCGCGGGCCTTGAGCGTGGAGAGCGAATCCAGAAATTACCTAACGAAAATATTCAAGATTCAGTATTCAACCAGGTTGCTATGGTTACGGAAAATAACAAGGTTGTCAACTGAGGTTGTCAAATTAAATAATTAATTATTTGCTGTCATTGACTTATATATTACTGCGTAAGGACTGGGCGGACCGCATGATAAAATGACGCCTTGAATTTGGTCCCAAATAGGTCTTGACTAAACCGAAGTTTAAAAGAAAATGAAAATTTAACATTTTTTTTTTATTCACAGTTTACCTAATGAAAGCTTTATTTAATTTCTTTATACCTCGATATTACCACGCCACGCCGCTCATACAAGGTTACGTTTACGAGCAGCCTGATTATTTCTTATAGATTTTCTCTATATGGGGAACGCATCGAGCAAAATGTTCGGACGACCGTATCTTTAGTTTTTATATCGATGTTTGCTGTTGATAAAAAATGCTATGCAATGCTTTACCGCGGCAGTCTCCGAGTGCCACATTTAGTTTTTTTTATATACATAGATTAGCTGTAGAAAGGACAGTCTCTACCATTAGTCAGGTAACTTAGATTACCTGAAGCTTATAAATAACTACAGGAAGTGTTATTGCAGTGCAATGAACGTCTAGACTTGCAACAATAAACTGAAACTGCACTTGTTTAGTTATTATATAAGTAATGTAGGTTTATGGCCGGTACCTACAGCAAGTTATGCATAGGTACTTATTACATCGAAATAAGTAAGTCTGGCGTTTACCTGTCTGATTTATCTATTGTCTTATTTGCCGTCTCATACTCAAAACCTTTATTTCAATTAGAGCATTGCAGACACTTGGTATAGTGCATATATTATAAACTTGGACTATAGCAGTCCACTGCTAGACCCACTAGGCCTCACCCAAGCTGCCCACAATAGTCCAGCAGTTGCAGTTTTAGCCAGCTTTTTAAGGACGGAAGCTACGGACGAATCTACATATTCTACAGATAGCGCGCGAGTTGAATGCAGTCGGGGTCTGAGGTAAAGAGCGGGAGCAGTGTAGTGCTGTGCTATTCACACTAGTGTAATGCGGTAGTGCTGTCACAGCCTACCGCATTCCTAAGCTCTGCATTCAACTCGCGCGCTATCTGTACATCTTCTGCATCGCTCCGTTGAGCATTCAATTAGGCCGCCAGCTACCTACTAATTAAAGACTCGCAATCTGCAACTGCACCCTTACAGTCAGGTAACAGGAAATTCTACAGACGCATTGATGTATAATCATGTATACATCAATGTACAGACGCTTGTACCGCGCCATTTTCGCCGTGAGAATTTCCCGTGGCCAGGCAGTACTTAGTAGGTAGGTTTTTTATTTTTATATTTTGTGGTCAGAGTTTCTTTATTTTTCTTGAATATATAAAATTAAATTAAAAGTCTTTCAATTAACCTCTAGTGTATAATATCAAGATCATAATTGATCGTTGATAACAATCATAATTTAAAAGAAAAAAGAAACTATTAAAATTATAGTAGGTACCTACTTTAGTGGCAGTCCAAAATCCGTTTGGTTGGATTATTTAAAAACTTCGGCACTGCACCGATCGACGTGGCGTAGATTTAAAGTTATTTTATACTAGTTTATGCCCGTACCTTCACCCGCGTGTAGTACGGTAATTGTCCCACGGGATCGTAGGTACTACCGGAATAAAAAGTACCTACCTACTTAAGTAGGTATCCTATTTTGTTTTTTCTGTATGGCATGGCATCTCACAAGTAAACCTATGAAGCTGTCTTCTGCTTAACTTGACTATCGTGTGGATCCCTTGGATGGTAACATCAACAAGGGGCCTCCAGCCAGGGTAGCTAAAAACTTGCGTCACTGAGGAGGGCAGCAAAGAGATAAAAGTACCTATCCTATATGTTACTCCAGGTTATAAACTATCTGTGTGCCCAATTTTATTCAATTCCAGTTAGTAGTTTTTGCGTGAAAGAGTAACAATCATCCAGAGATTCATATTATCCTCGCATTCGCATACTTTCGCAATATTATTATTACAAGTAGAATAGAAACGAAACAGGCACTTGAGGCACTACATGAGAGTGCATTAAACTGTTACTTTCATAACTTTCTACTCTATCGTAACACCATGGTTTATGGTTTATCTAATTCTAATGACATCCATAAACAATAAATAGTGGATAGCATGTACCGTCCATCTCGTTGAAAATATTTACTCAGCAATACTTTCAAGAGGATTATACGAGTGCTCTTAAAGTGATAAATAAGCAATCAATGCTATACAGCGTGTATCAGAAATGTGTGGTTATTTTTGAAGATGTTGGTACTTATAGCTGTAGGTAGACCATCGAACTGACACACTTTCTCTATGGGACCAAAATCGTATTCGCGAAAACGTATATTCAGCTATCCCGTAGATTCAAAATCAGCTAAAGTGACACTTGGCCGGCCATATTAGCCATTATGCCAGGTACCTACCTACACAGACAGAGACTACGACGTAGATATTTAGGACATTTTTTATCCCGGTACTATGTTCACGTGAAATAACATAATAAAGAACTTGCGGGCGAAGCCGCAGGAAAAATCTAGTGCAAAATCATACAAAAATAATGGCAAGATTACTTGGTGATAGGTCAGATTAGATAAACATAATTTAGCATATCATGTACTGCCAGCAGTGTTTGCTGTAAACATTTACTTATTTCATACAAATCTGCATTTTACGTATAGCGTGTAAGCGTGTTGAATTGTGCATGTTAGGGTACATTGAACATGTATAAGCAGCTACTATTATCTAATCTGTGATAGGCAGTATAGCTACTCGTACTACCGAGCTTACTGATGGTCGACCACTTTAAACCATATTACTTAGGGCATAAGGATGAAAAGCAGCAGACCGTCAATGAACTCCATAATACACAGGGAGACACATCAAGCTATACATTTCCAGTACAACATGGCATCGCTTTGTATAGATTTCCTGTACAATGAGAGATCCACATAAAGTTTGACCAACCAAACACAAATCCATACTCTGTGCTGACAATTCCCTGATCGAAAACCCAATAACACTTTGCCCGACCTGGGTTTCGAACCCAGAAGCAAATGACCAGCAAGGTCAAGAGCAGGGCCATTTTGGTTTTAAAAAAAACTATAAGTACTCCGATTGTCTTTGGATGCTTAAAAAGCGATCTAGGAGATATTATTTTCACATAATATTTTATTTCGAAGATTGCGAAGGTTTGTAAGGAAGGTGGTCATTGGTCACGGCATTTCCTAATTTTCTACAATTTGGAGAAAGTGAGAGTAGTTTGATCTATTTTGAAACGATATCGATTCATGTACCTACAGATGACCTACAGTGATTTTTATGCGCCCACAATATTGAAACCATAGAAGATATCATTTACGTGACATTAAACGTTTAGTCATAAACCGTGAAAGAGTATTTTTATACGATTCTGAAAAGTACGAATGTAATGTTGTCGAGGGTAATCTAACGAGTACAATGTACATATGTAATAATTATTATACAAAATTCTCACAATAAAATGTCAAACTATTTGAAGTAGAAGTTAATTATTCGGAATGACTCAGCGTGAGTCATGTAGGTACCTCTCGTTATTTCATTAATGAAAATTATAATAATTAATTTGCCTACCTGCGCAAATCAAAATTCCAGCTGAATTAAGTGATGACAATGATAATTAATTAACCGAGATGGACGGGTCAGATTATGACCCGGTCAGCTATGGTCACGCCATCTAGAATTACCTAAGTTATAACGGTCTTTCTTATTGCAACTTTTTGCAGAATAGCGCTGCACTCGCTGGTGATCAAAATTCCAAATTAACATTTTTGTAATTTGCATAGAATAAAATGACACGCTGTAGTTTTATTTTATTAACCGACTTCAAAAAAAGGAGGAGGTTATCAATTCGACTGTATTTTTTTTTTTTATGTTTGTTAGCTCATAACTTGCGACTGGGTGAACTGATTTTCATGATTATTTTTTCATTTGAAAGCTGGTGCTTCCCGTGTGGTCCCATTGTCACCATTTCAATATCTGATGATGGGATCTTGTAGAAATCGGGGGAACTCTTCAATAAATAACAGCAGATTAACCGCGATTGTTGCTACAGCTTATCTAAGCATTGTTTACGCCATCACACAACATAATATCACGCCTGTACTCACTACAAAGGTTATAAAAACTATTTGGTGAAGATCTGATGAAGAACTTCGGAGATAGGCAAAGGAACTCCTCAATTAATGATAGCAAATGGACTGAGATTGCTGAAATCTCATGACTGTCTATTGTTTACACCAGTTCATAACATAACATCACGCCCGGTACGTTGTGAAGGGGTAAGCACATGTGAACCACTAAAAAGTGAAAAATAAAAACGTTTTTACCAAAAATTAAACCGACTTCGGCTGATTTTTTATTTTTCACTTTTTTGTGTTTTATTTTTGTCGAAGTCGGTTTTATTTTTTGTAAAAAAGTTTTTTTATATTACCTTTTGGATTAATCTTTAGATGATTGTGTTTTCGTCGTTATCCTTTTGTGCGGCATTTGCGCTTGAATTCACGGTTTTACCTGGGTTCTATTTTTTTTATAAAATTTTATGAGCATCTGCAAAACAGCTTGGTTTTTTTTCAATAATTAAAAATGTAAGTAATATAAAAATAATACCTTCTTACACATAAGTAATACCTACTTACATCTTAATATTTGAACACTACTGCAATTACGTTTTAACTGAGTTACCACCATTTATCACAAAAGCGGGGTTGAAGGGTTCATTCCCGGGAATTCTCGAGCCGAGAATTCCCGGGAAATCCTTGGGCTTTGTTCCCGGGAAATCAAGCTCGAGAAAAGTCGAGAACTCGAGAAATCATGTACCTACATAATATATAGAAATTAAATCGCCGTTTGTTGTGTTACGTGGCAATATTATGTTTTGATTAAAATGAATATTTTTTTTATAATTAACTAGCTGACCCACGCAACTTTGTCTGCGTTACAATATATAGCTTTAAATAACCTTGCTCGATAAATCGACTATCCAACATAGAAATATTTTTTCAATTCGCGCGTTCAACCAAACAAACAAACAAACTCCTCAGCATTAAAATTTTATTCGTTCGCGAGTATTTTCAAAACATGTTACTCGGTAAAGGTGTAGCTTTCTAATGTTGAAAGAATTTTCAAAGTTGGCAAAGTCATTTTTTAGTTAAGCCGTAACAAACAAAAAATCTAATCTTTCCTCTATTTAATAATAGTTTAGTTTGGTTTATTAGGTGGTGGTTGAGTGGTGATTATGTATATTATTAAAGTGAGAATTACTATAGGTATCTCTTACTGTTAAAATTAAATATACAATAACACCTTGTAAACATTATGGTGCAATGAATATTTTGTATAAAATTTGAATTTCCCGGAGGCCAGAATCTCCACGTATCTACACTGGGACGCGAGGGCCGGGTGGACCGCGTAATTATTTTGTCGCACGGATATTTTCATATTGCGATTATTTGCGATATCTTCTAAGATTTTTGTTTAAACTATATAGAGTAAAACGCACAAATATTCTATATTAAATTTTCGCTCTAATAAACACATTTATCTATCTATCTATATAAATAAAAAGAGAAGTCCTGACTGACTGACTGACTCATCAACTCCCAGCCCAAACCCTTGGACCTAGAAAGCTGAAACTTGCACAGAGGTTCCCTTTATAACGTAGACAAGGAATAAGGAAGGATTTTTCGAAATTCAACCCCTAAGGGAGTTGAAATTTGTGTTTTGTGTGTGTTGAAGTTGTTGATGAAATTTTGTGTGGAAAATCGTCATTTTAACGCGGGCGAAGCCGCTGGCAAAAGCTAGTTAAGATATAGATTAATACCATATGGGTTAAATAAGCTTTGCAAAAAATTCTTGTTTTTAACCTAACATTTTAATAGTAAAAAATGGTTACAGTGAGTCAATCTCAAAAGATAGACATATGCAATCCCGGACTTTTTTTAGAACTTTTAAAGAGGAACAATTCCTTTCTACATGATATTTGCATAACTTGAACCATTTTCGAAGCGCGCGCAACGGTACCAAACTCAAAAAGGTACCAAAATATCTTTTCCCGTTTTTGCAAAATTTTTCATTTATGCTCCGCTCCTATTGGTGATGTTATATAGCCTAAAGCCATCCTCGATAGATGAACTATAAACACAACCAGAATTTCTCAATTCCAACCATTAGTCCCTGAGTTTATGGCGTTCAAACAAACAAACAAACTCTTTAGCTTCATAATATTAGTATAGATTTGATACTTTTATTTGAGAGGAAAACCACTGAATTTGTTAACGTTATTGGAACCAAATAATATGAGAAAACGTACGTAAATATAAATTTCTCGACAACCCGAGAAGACCCGAGAAATTAGCCTCGAGAATTCTCGAGACCCGAGAAATTGAAAAGCTCGAGAAATCATGAACCCTCTTGACGCAAGTAGGTACAAGCATAAACTGTCTCATCACACGTTGCACTTACAAGTTTGCTTGCACAGCTGTTGCACTTGTGAAGTTGTGATATAACTTATACAGCACGTGATCTAACTGATCTAAGTACAGGAAGGTGTTAAGCTCGTACTGCATTTAGATCATCATATCTGTCAGTCTGATGTTATCTCGATCTGAGTTATGTAAATAACTAAATTGCTTCCGTCGACCGCAAGCGCAATTTCTTCAATGTAATTCTGTCAGATTGTGCTGAAGACTAATCGGGAAGTAAGTTGTAAGTGTTAGTATAATTTAATTTACGGATATAGATATAATTAGCGGTTCACTCACACTTTGTCTAGTTACTGACGGAGATTTATTAGGTAGGTACTATAAGTACTCACAAAAACAAGATTGTTACCTATGTTATGCTGACAGCGTAATTGAAAGGTTTTGTATCGTAAAATAATTAGAATTGACTACATACCTACATTACATATGGAGCTATCGACCGAGTTTATCAATGAAAATAGGTAGGTACCTACTTACATTTTTCATCATCATCATCATCAACGTATAATGTTCCCACTGCAGGGACTCAGGCCTCCTCTCTAGGAGAGGGATGGGCTATAATCCAGCACACCCAGTGCGGATTGGCAGATGTCACATGTCTTCGAATTTTTTGGTTCTAAGACATGCCGGTTTCCTGACGATGTTTTCCTTCACCGTTTTGAGAGCAGCGGTGATGAAATAAATTACACAAAGTAATGCGCCTGCCTGGGTTCGAACCCACGACCGACAACTGTTCGTAAGTCGGGGCCGACACCACTGGGCCACCGCTGCTCTACATTTTTACTTTCGTTTACTTTCTCTTTTTTTTTAAGAAAATAAAAAAGAACGCGATTAACGAAAAGATCCATTGTACATACAAATTCGATGAATAAATCAACGATTTATGTTACTTAGGTAGTTAGGCAAATTGAACTATTTTATAGTATTTAAATTGCTCACTCACTTTTTATCGAAGCGAAAAGACTCCGTAATAAAGTTGAATAATATAAAGGTAACAAAGAAAACAGATCAAACAGGTACAAGTCGACATTGACCGATGTGGACCATAAGTGAGTCAGCGTAATTATAACGTCAATCAAGTTTATTCAATTAATCGCTAAAGCATCGTTGAGCATTTTTTGCATTAATTTGATAACTAGATAGTACTTAGTCTAATCTGTCATTTGAAATGTTGCCTGCATGCAATAATTCATACGTGATTGGGTTCGGTAGTAGCTATGCTATTTTTAACTGAGTGGATTTAAATTTAAATTCTCCTATAAAAAAATTGTTTTGGTATAGATAGGTAGTTGTAAATCTTGTGTGCGGCAAAAGTTGAAAGAAAGCCATCAGGATTTTCAGTACACTTCCCAATAGTGCTCGTATTGTTTGTGTCCCGACTCTTTGATGCAGACAAAAACTCGTATTATTTGAATGTCTTTGGTACCGGCAGTGGCCCGATAATCTAACAACCACTATCAGTTATTGGGTGTGAAGGTGAGGTAGGCAGTCGCTTCCTGTAAAACACTGATATTCAGTTTAATCTGGCCTGACTGGATTCGTCCCGTCCTGTTTATGTGTAGGTACCTACTCGAAATTCGAAAGTTGCCTGCTAGAAAGTGGGCTGGAGCCTCTTCCCTGATCTTTTTTTACATGCCCAGTCTAAAATCCCGTGTAGGATCTGTACTGTATCAACCATTGCTATACCGACTTGTAATTTCTTTGTCATTATTGCAGCTGCGCGTAACACAGGAAATAAAATGTTACACTTATATTAGAAGCTACCGCATTACATTGTGTCATTGTAGCATATTGCATATGCTCACTTCACACCGCAAATGTGCAATCGCTGGTCTAATTTGTTTTGCCCGGATCTGGCATACGTAATACTAAATATTTCTCATGCAAATATACTGTTCAGGAACAATGTTCAGGAAGCAGACAGATATTTTTTCTGAAAAATAACCGAAGACGTTATTCGGTTTAAAAAATATCATACATGTAATTAAAAAACCAAAATTAACATTACTTTATATAGGATGCTAGATTTTTACTAATTACCTAGACCATTACATAGGTAATGTAATGCCCGAAGAGTTAAGCTGTGGTGTGCCTAATAGTAGGCCCACATTTCACCAGATATGGCTATTGTTCGCTAGTCCGAGTGCTGTGCTTTAAGGACCTAGATTCAATTCTCAGGTCGTCCCGTCGGGGCCGCGGATTTTTGTACTAGATGACGTGGCCTCGGCGCAAGGGCAAAGAAGGAACATGGGTTCGGTTTTTAGTCAGTAGAAGTCTGACACTCCCCTTCGCTCTGCCCAAGAGCGGGGGGGAGTCATTCGATGATTTTCCAGTTTTCCACCCACAAAAAAAAAAAGGCAGTTTAGGTTTTTTTTTCATCACGGGGTTCTCAGTAGCAGCAACGGTCTGAATATGTGTGTGGTTGATAGCAATGGGTTTGCCCCCTATGCGCCCTATGATGTAGGCACAGTGTGGTGTAGGTGTCCGTGTCCCATTGTGCGATCATCATTTCAGCCGAGAGACGTCCACGGCTTCCCCTAAGTGTAGCCACATTGACCGGTCCCGTGTAAGACTTCACCACGTCATCGGGCCACCGAGTGGGAGGCTTTCCAACGGTTCGCGGTCGCCACTCCAGAACTTTTCGGCCCCATCGGCCATTCATTCTGCGAGCAATGTGACCTGCCCATTCCCACTTTAGTCTGGCAATTCTTCGGGCTACGTCGGTTACCTTGGTTCTCATGCGGATGTCTTTATTTCTGATTCGATCACGCAAGGAAACTCCGAGCATAGCCCTCTCACGTCACGCAAAGTGCAATCCTTTGCGTGACTTTAAGCCTTCTGATGAGGCCCATTGTGAGCGACCATGTTTCGGTCCCGTATGTAATCACTGGCAACACACACTGGTCATAGACTTTCGTCTTGAGACACTGTGTTAAGTTGGATGAGAAGATACTACTAAGCTTCCCAAATGCTGCCCAGCCGAGTCGGATTGTGTGATACTGATAAATTAATAAAAGATTCTTCAGGGAATATATAGCTATTATAATACATATAGCACGTGGTTTATATTTTATTTGAACTTCAGATAATTATCACTGGCGGTGAAGGTTACACCAGAAACCTTTAACATTTCTAGAACTGCCTTGATTCATTATCCAAGATGGATATCTACATAACACGTTAAAAACATAATTGCACCATAATGTCATTATGTCAACAGTGAGAACTCTAGTTGACCCAAGGGCTAATTTGTTGTCGGTATTAATTGCTTAGGGCATTTGCAGACGAGGGTCTTTTGATTAACGCTTTTTTTTATATCCTTTACGAATTATTTTTACTTAGCCAACGTGATATGTGAACGCACCCCTGGTGATACAGGAGAAATAGGAATGTTCTGACTTAAAAAAAATATGATTCTAATTAGTCCGTCTGTAAGATTATCGAAAAATATTGGATACGTATTTTTTGTTTTATGAAATCAATAAAAATTGACGAAGATAAAACGCGTCAAAGATTTGGGTGGGAGGTTGTGACGTCACTGGTCACTGCTCGCTAAGAAATGTCATACCAATGTTTTAGAATATGACGTCACACGAGTTTTCAAAGCACTGTATCGTCTTCATTGTTTGTTTACGTGAAAAAATAAAAAATTGTGTCCAATATTTTTTGGAAATCTATCTGACGAAGTAATTAGATTTTTTTTGTTAACATCCCTATTCCGGATGTGGGGCGAAGTTATTAAAATTGTAACCATGTTGAGATAGGCTTTCAGTCTAACTGAATGCAGCCTCCGAATACCAATTTTTTACATGGAGCGACTGCCTATCTGACCTCCACAACATGTCCACAACCCAACTACACCTACTTGGTAATGTAACCCTTCGGGTATCAGATCAACCTTCCAGGCTTTACCACGCAAATGAGATCAAGGACCAGGGCCTTAACCTTCCCACATCACAGGGATTTTGGTCTCACACGGACAAAAGTTCCCTCGTCTGCGTAAGACTTTACCGTGACGTCACAATGTGTCCATGCTAAGCCATTGTCACAGCTCAGTGTCGTCCATGTTTACGACGATTCTGTCTCCACGTTGCAAAACCTCAGTGACGAAGGTCAGGATCCGCTGCCTCACGGCTCACGCTACTTGAACGCAATCTCAATGAGCACTTGCGCAACTCAATGTATCTACGTACTTTTCTAACTTAACTTTAAATGCTCACTTTTCGATTTTTAGGGTTCTATGTGTGTTTACGTAAAAATCTGAGCACAACTATATTTTTTTTTGGCACATTGTAGCTATCCGATTTTTTTAGTTCGTGTGATCAACAAAGAGAATTAAAAATATATTGTTGTAGCCGCAATTATTTATCGTTAGCTAAGGGCATCAAAAAGAAGGTTAAGTAATTGACTAACTATGGTCGACAACTTTATAACTTAAGGCATAAGGTTGAAAAGTGCCTGACCGTCTGTGAACTCTGTAGTATTACACTTTTTTTCCTAACAGTAAAGTCTAATAAAGTCAATTATATTAGTAAAGTAAACAATAGATACCTACTTACCCACTTACCCAACACCTTATCAAATTATGAGAAAGTAAAATATAATATAATATAAAACTTGGTGGCACGGGTGCTGCATGGCTTAGTAGTAACTTTATGTTTCACTATCACCTTTTTACTTATCAAAACTGTCTAAGGATACAGAAGTAACTTACAGTAATAGAACTGCACGACCAATGAAGTCCTAATAAACTAGTTTATGCTGATGTCTCATTGTACGGGAAATCTAAAAAAAAATTGATGTCAAGTCATACACATAACAAACGTGTACCTACCTAATCCCCGTGTATGTTCACCCACATTTCGCAAGTTATCTTGAAGTGCCATGTAATAGGAGGCGAGCCTATTGCCATCAACCGGGCACGATTCCAGACTCCCTGGCCCAGATTCCAGAATTCTTGATTGAAAAGCCCAATAACAGTTAGTCTGATGTGGGAATTGAACCAAGGACAACAGTCGTGCTTGCGAAAAGGGCTAAGAAGAAACATGGGTGATTTTTAGTCAGTAGAAGACTGACACTCTCTTCCACTCCGCCCAGAGCGGGAGGAGTCATTTGACGAGATTCCCATAAAAAAAGGGTGCGGAACTCTATCCAACTCGCAACTTATTTCAAGGTCTATCGGCTTAATAAACTGTCAATACAGTAGACAGGTGTAAATCGGTGAAGGTCAATTCTCACGACTTTTACAAAGAGTAATGTTTCGTCAAATATTTGTCGTCTGTTTTTTGCCCCAACATTTATAAATAACGCATGACAAATGCTTGTTCGGACGCTCGGTAACGGAAGGCTTTCCTGTCACTTTGATTGAATACTGATTGGCGCCTATTTATATAGTTCTATTGAAATCAGTTTGTTTTATTTATTTTTCATAATCTAAATTATTTTATTTTTTAATGCTTTCCACACACGTTTCTCCATTCCACATTTGACATTGGCAGAATTGTCGACATCGGCACAATTGCCATTCATAAAAATAGAATAGAATAGTCTGAGAGAATAGTGTCTAAATACATCTATGCTAAATACGGTGGTAACTGTCCTTTGATGATGTAGAAATACTTTCACTAATCTATATTTTATCATGTTTCATCAATGATAAAAGGTGGTGCTTTAAAAATAGTGATAGCGGTTTATCTGGTATGATTTCTGCATAATTTTTGCAATCATTCGATAAAATTAATGTTTGTTTCATTAACATATTATTATCGTATTTTTTATCTTTATTCTGACAAGTCTGTCTGACAACCAGTCCTACCAAAGAGTATCGTTAATAGGCAGTCGCAAAGACTGGAAGCCGACCCCAACATAGTCGGGAAAAGACTAGGCAGATTATGATTTTTTATCTTTATTATTTTTCACCCTTATTAAAAAAAAAAACTATTATATAGCTCAGAACAGTTGCAGAGATCACAGAGAGAATAAAACAAATAGCAATATCAGCAAGGATGTACCAATTGTAGCACATTATAGATAGCCTAATGGGAATACCCGTTGGATAAGACCATGAAAAATTAGCGATAAGAGTTGGCTAACTTATCCGCTTTTCGGACATGGTTCGACGAAGTTGAGATTAGTCAGAGCTATGCATCGTGTACGAGTAAATATTGACTGGTAAAAAGTCGCGTCAAATCAAGGCCATTTTACACAACAACGCAAATATGAACCTTAGTGTTACAAAAACACTATGAAGAACATAATTATCCCATTAGTTACATTGTCGCCAATGTGTATCTATAGTTGATAATGTTTTTTGTTGATATTATAATATTTCGACGCTGTTCTATGCGCCAAAATTCTGGAGACACCTTTTCTTTAACTTTCAGTTACTCCCTTACCAATGACTTCGAGTTGGTTAGATAGAGTCCAACTTCGATTTCTGTAACTTCTCGAAGTGGCAAAGAGGTGTGATATCGTGTATTGCGGCTCCACACTTGCATTGTATCCGAGATGGGTAAATTATACCCCATCTAGCCAAATTGTTAATTTTTATTGGAACTTATGCAATATAATATGACTCAGTAAAGATCCTGTAGACGTAGAGACTGAGTCTTACCACGTCGTAGATTACTCACAAATTACTCTGCTATCATACAGGTTAGGCAATTAAAACTAATCTGGACATGTTCATCAGTAATTACAGCGCAATTCCCTTATCTTATCCGAATTAAGTCACCATTTCATAATTACATTGTAAGAAAGCAATTAAATGCATGTCTGCAATCCAAGCTTTTCGGAAGACCGGACATCTTTAAATAATTTATCACTGCCCATTAATTACACAATGTTTTACACCGCTACTTGCATTGCCAAATGAAATGGTTTGTTAAGCGTAAAAAAATGAAATACTTGCGAGCATTAGCGTCTTAGTGCTAATTAATAACTTGCCAAGTGTGAATCCAACCGTGAATAACTTATGTTCCGTATCCGTTAACTAAACAGATAGGTATTTAAAAATACCTAATGGAATTATTTGATTTAAGCGAAGACAGGGTGAAATCAAAGGTCTTATCAAGAATTTATTAATTAAAAAAATATATTATACTAGCTGACCCGCGCAACTTCGTCTGCGTCACATAAATATAGCTATAAACTTTCTCGATATAACGACTATCCGACATAAATTAAGCTAAATCGTAACAAACAAAAAATCTTATCTTTCCTCTTTATTAAAATAGTTTAAATGGTTTAGAATATCTTAGATTATATTAAAGTGTGAATTACTATAGGTATCTCTTACTGTTAAAAATATACTATAACACTCTGTACTTGGAAACCTAATGATGCAGTAAATATTTTGAATTTGAATCCCCGGGCCCTACATTGCAATTGCGACGCGCGAATTATTTTGCCGCGCGGATATTTTTATATTGCGATATCTTCTAAGATATTTGTTTAAACTATATAGAGTAAAGGGCACAAATATTCTATGTTATATTTCCGTTCTAACAAACACATTTATTTAGATATAGATTAATACCATATGGGTTAAATAAGCTTCGCAAAAAATAATTCTTTTTAACCTAATATTTTAATAGTGAAAAATGGTTACAGTGAGTCAATCTTAAAAGATAGACATATGCTGTCGCGGACTTTTTTTTAGAACTTTTAAAGAGGAATAATTACTTCATACATGATTTTCTCGTAACTTAAACCGTTTTCGCAGCGCACGCAACGGAAGCTCTCAGAAAAGAATTTTCTTTTCCCGTTTTTGCAACATTTCTCAATTATGCTCCGCTCCTATTGGTAGTAGCGTGATGTTATATAGCCTATAACCTTCCTCGATAAATGGAATATCCAACACAAAAAGAATTTTTCAAATCCAACCAGTAGTTCCAGAGTTTATCGCGTTCAAACAAACAAACAAACAAACAAACAAACAAACAAACAAACTCTTCAGCTTTATAATATTAGTATAGATTAATCAAGAATATTTTTCAGAAGTACAGCCGAATTCCAAAATATCAATATTGAAAAAACAATCACTGAACATTATGAAATTCCAAAAATATTACATAGAACGTTACATTTTACTTGATACGGGTCGAATTGACAACCTCCTTTTTAGAAGTCCGTCAATTTACCGACCAGGTGCCCTACTATGACGTCTTAAAACAGTCCTAATTTAATATTATTCCAGTGTGGAAACATGACAGAACTATACAGGGTGTCTAGCGCCATCTCCTTTCCACACTGGATTAAGAATAAGTTAGGACTGTTTTAGGACGTCATAGTAGGGCCCCTGACCGGGGTATCAATTTTCTTAGATGACCGAATCAAACTGAAAAAAGTACTGTAGAACTTCTAATGTTTCAGAACTCGCTATTAAGTCATCATGACAAATTTCATAACTCTATCGAGGACTTGCAGTTCTGCACAACCGCGAAATATAAATAAACGACCTTATATACAGAGCAGAGGGGGGGATGCAAAAGGTTCAAGAACATTGAAATGCAAGATTCGATTCGGCCAGTATTTTGTTCAAAATGGAACAACTTTAACCTAAAACAAAATAAAGTCACTTCTATGGAACTATAGGTAGGTATATCTCGTTTAAAATTTGAAATAGTCAAGCATCATTATCGTCATTCGGATGACGATAATGATGCTTGACTATTTAAAATCTCAATATCAGGCTCTGGCCTGAAGCCCTGAATTCATCCACTGCTGGGTAATTAGGCCTTTCTTTTCTTGTGCCATTCTCAACGGTACTGTGTCAATCTCCACCTCCTTGCACCAGCCTCGTCCAGATTTTCCTCCGATGGAAACTATTTCGTCTCCCAGTAACTAAA
Source organism: Diarsia mendica (assembly GCA_949316265.1). Lineage (NCBI taxonomy): Eukaryota > Metazoa > Arthropoda > Insecta > Lepidoptera > Noctuidae > Diarsia > Diarsia mendica. The sequence continues at coordinate 21,641,992 of OX438897.1, forward strand.
TACCAAATGGTCAATAGCTCCTAAGCCCTATTGTTGGCCGTAAGTAATACTGCATAAGAGTGACGTAAATATTACAAAATCGTATGTCCTTGCAAAATGAGTTGTGTTCCAAACGCTAACGAGGTGTTGGCACTGCACTCATTGCAACCTTCCTTTCATTTACCTTCCAGTGGAAACTGAATGAAGTAATAATCTGAAGTGCTACGAATTGAAACTGCAATACCTACATGTCTACGCATGTGCCCGTATGATATTGTTATTTTATTTAAAAAACAAAAGATAATTACTTCACTCACACTCACTTCTGTAGACAGTAGACAAAATATTTTTTTCTTAACTCCTCTGGTGTGACAAGGGTTAGCTTTCCAGACGATTCTCCTCATCATTGGGCTTAAGGTGGAAGCGCCACCAAGTCTACAATTCTGTAGATACATAATTTGTTCAACATGAGAGTAAAACCTGACACTGATCGGTAAATTCCAAAAAAAAAAACGAGCGGATTACATTGACACTTCCACCTTAAAACATGTATGGTGAATTTTTACAATTAAGCTAAACGAGATCTTCACAAGCTTGTGGCTAATTACTAACAGCACATACACGTGGTTTAAATGCGCTAGCCGTGTTTAGCTTCACTAGTGAAATTGGTCCTTATATAAATATGGGGAAATCTCAGTGCATACGTGTAGTGTAACGAGCTAAAGTTGCGATATACTGAGCCTACAATTTCGCAACAGTGCCACTTTCCGGCACACTGCCAGGCAGTGTACCTATCTCAGAAATACATTTTCACGCGGGCGAAGCCGCTGGCAAAAGCTAGTCGTGTTATATTTATCTTTAACTATCGTATCATAGTGTCTTCAGATCATGAAATGCAGTTAATTATCCGGGAAATTGTTAATTAAGTAAGTAATTAACAATTTCTATTCTTACTTAAGCATATTTTTTTGTTCCTATTTGATTATTTCCGTGCATTACATTTCATCAGAAGTAATTGTTAACTAATTATATAAAATGAAATAGAAAGAAAGAAAAAGTGTTTATTGGTTTCCCAACAGGACAAAACAAATTGACAAAAAATTAAACGTTAACAAAGTAAACATATGACAAACACTTAAAATTAGGACATACATACATTATATTTAAAGTCCCGTGCGAAGCCAAAAAAAAGGCCACTATCTCAGCATGTTGCTGTGTCATAGACACTACTTTTTCAAACTGAACACTTACTACTAAATCCAGCTTACGCATAAATTAGACGATGAAGTTATATTCTGCAAGTGCATAACGTGTGTAAGAATCTCTCACGACCAAATATGATTAATATGAAACATTTGCTTAGCTCAGAAAGGAAAGTTACTTTTGTAACTTGCTTATTGAGTAGATCACTAAACAAACTTCAATCAACAGTCACCTGCAATTGGAGCAAAGTTTCCGAAAATGGTGTGCAAAGTAAAACTAGCTATAAGTAGTAAAATAAAAAATCATTTTTTAAACAAATTTCATAAGTACTATTTATTTACAAAAAGTTTGCGTGGTCATACCTACATAAAAAAAATATAGGTACGGGTCAAATTGTTTGGTGCGACAGTAACCTCTAATACTTAGCCCACAGAAGAGATAAAAGAGGTTAGAAAGGAAATAGTTCCTGATTTGTATTAGAACGCGTGTCGCCGCTTGTCTCCCACTCTCTATATCCACTACATGCAAGACGCTAATAAGTACGCGAATTATGCACACAAATAAACCGCACTCACTTAGATCGCGAGCTTGCTACTGGTTGTCACACTAGCGCAAACATTGCGTTTGACGTACACTCACACTTGCGTATATTTCTCATACATGTTACGGTGACCAAAAGGTCGATAATGTATATCGATAAAATAACTTGAGTTTTGTTACTTTAAGTTTTGCAGTTTTTGCTTTAATTTCGGGACGGGACAGAAAGAAAGAAAATAAGAAAGCAAAAATATTTATTGGTCTCTCACACATAAAAAATTAAAGATAAAAAGTAAACAGAAAAGATTTTTTTCAAATATTGATCATTAAGTACTTGAAATTCAATTTCAATTCAGATTTTATTAATGTCTTGAAATAAAACGTATTTATTAAGTAGCAATAGCATGCGCTTGCTATCTTTCAAATTCGAATTTTTCAGAATAAAATGCAATCTCACACTAATATTTTTCTATATTAGCTTTAGTCAGCTCTGTAACATATATCTGGATCTGTTGGAAACCTAAAAATAAAATTTAAAATGTATGTTTCGATTTATAAATGGCTAACCTCAAAACAAATTTTAGATGAAAAACAATCAATAAACAATAATAAGGTATAGATAGTATGGGTTAAACAAAAGTTATTTTAATCATAACATAATAATCATTTGAATGCATTCACACATACTAAATATCGACATTATTGACAACTTGGTACAACACTATCGAAACGCAAAGAGTAGGCAGAATTTAAGCTTTGGCTCGTCGCACGCGACGTTCGCAGTGAACGAAATGCATTGCGCAATCGCCCACGTAGTACAAGATGGTACCCACGTATTGCAAGCAATGTACATAATTTCGTTTCTGCTTGCGATTGTATCATTTTTGTCTGCGAACTACATAATACTATTGTAATAATTACAAATATCACTTGTATTTTAAGGTTTTTAGACTTACCGATGAAGAGAAATCCCTTCTCGAGCCACACTGTACACCTGGCTTCTTTTCCGACACGTAATAATCGCGCAACACGGCATAATTCTTTTTTTTTCGCGGAGCTCCGTTCGCTGTCACAATATGAGCGCGATTGTTGGTCAGTAAATCAAATTTTGTCGACATATGATCGTCTGATCATATACGCGGCGCGCGTGCCCCGCCCACATGGCCTTTCTAACCTCTTTTATCTATTCTGTGACTTAGCCGGACACGCGAAGTACTTTTTGCTCTTGCGTTATACCGTTAGTTGAAGGTATATATCTATTTCTGTGGCCAGAGCTCTATCTATTTAATCTATTGTAAAAGTTTTAGCTTTCGCGTGATCTAGGTAAGTATATCTAATATCTATATCTGTGGTCAAAGCTCTATCGTAACAATATGCCTAAAGTTCTAGATCTTAAAGTTTAAAGTTCATCTCAATCAGTAAGGTGAAAAGGGCATAATAAATATGACTTGTGGCTATGAAGCAACTTCGGTTTGGTTGGTGGTTGACGTATACCACAAATTGTATACGTATACATATCGGGAGGTATTTTGTTGTAGCAATCATTATGCACAGCAATTGTAAAACTCAATGTCAAAGATCAAATTTCGTGATCACAATGCTTGGTTTCCTCATCTATTTTCATAGGTACAATGTTTATACGTAGTTTTTGTATGAATTAAGTATCTACGACGCGTAAGAACTGTATGATCTCCAAGAAATATATAATTTAAACGTGACTGTGAGGTAAACGTAAACGTTGTCAGGAAAGTTTTGAGTATGAATGTGGATGGGTTTATGAGTAGAGGAAGACCAAAGAAACTATGAATGAACTGTTGTAAAGGATGATATAGTAAGAAAGGAGGCGTCTGATGAGATGACGAAACCCCAAATGAATTGGGATAAGGGCAAAAGAATGATGAAACGTGACATTACGTGAAATAACGTGATTAAGAGGACGCATTACGATGGATAGTCAAATCATTACTTTTTTAAACAAAAGTATGTATATTAAATACAATGCTTTGTATTTTTAAAATGTTTTTGCGACGAATTGTAGGTAGATGTGCAAGGTACAATTCTTAACTATAAATATAATTTTAGATATGTCCAGTTTCTCAATAAATGTACCGAAGTGAAAATTTTTACTTCGGTACATTTACATGCGTCCTCTTAAGTATTTGGCATCCCTAATTTTCCATAGATGGTACTTATTCGATTATTGATTAGTTAATCAACAATTAGTTCCTTTATAAAAACCCGTGATTAATGTGTGTGTAATGATGTGTGAATGCCTTGAATAATGTGTGTAATTAATTACCCGAAACCCTTAAACATAAGATAGGCATATAATGTATGATTATCATCAAATACGCAACTCATAAGGCCAACTTGACCAACGCACATTGTATAAATCTTTCTACATCACTTTCGCTTTCCTATATTTTGTAAGGACCATCATGTCCGTGACTACGGCCGTACCAATCCAATCGTTTCCATATTTAGTAAACAATTAGTACTCAATTGGTTATAATTAGAACTTAAACAACAAAATTGCTACTTATGTGTGGTAGTTTTTTTTTAAGTTTTAAAAGGCTAGGGGGTATCGATTGGTGTTGGTGGTTCTACGAACATGAACCATCCCATACTACAGACGTCTTCTTCTATTCTCCTGGTAGTTAAACAGGTGTTACATTTTCATATGCGCTCTAAGTTTTGCCATTTGGCGTACACGTTAAGTAACGATTTTGTTATCAGTGGGTCTTCAAAGACAATAAAATCTCAGAGGACCCACTAGTAGGTCTTGGGAGACACAACAGTATTCGGAGACCCACCGGTGGGTCTGCTTGGTGGGTCCTTGAAGACGAAGCGTTAATTAAATGTGCGGTCCAAATCGTCTGCAAAGTGCACAATGATGTAGCTTTTCTCATAATTATTATGCTTCTTTTTGGCATAACTTGAAATTATTTATTTTTACTTACGAAACGCTTGCTGCCTGTACCTGCTAAATGCATTTTGATATGCACGAAGTGTTTTGCTTAGAAATCGCATAAACTTGAACTATGTTCATAATTAAGTATACCTATTTACTCACAATAGTAATAAGTATGAATATGATTCAAGAATAATATGTTTTTATTTGAAGCCATTAAGTTAGTTTTATTACCATAATAACAAATAGTTGTGTTACTAGGTATCATAAACTTGCCGTTTTAATTATAATATTACTAGCTTTTGCCAGCGGCTTCGCCCGCGTGATAATGACGATTTTCCATACAACTTTCATCCCCTATTTAACTACCTTAGGGGTTGAATTTCGAAAAATCCTTCCTTATTCCTTGTCTACATTAAAAAGGGAACCTCTGTGCAAAATTTCAGCTTTCTAGGTCCAAGGGTTTGGGCTGGGCGTTGATGAGTCAGTCAGTCAGTCAGGACTTCTCTTTTTATTTATATAGATTATTATAGATGATTAATAATTCATACAAAAATAATAAACCTTATGCAAAAGTACTACATAATAAGATAAAATTGGTATTTATTTATTTATTTATTTTGTGATCCGTGACATTCGGTCATCAGTACCTATACTTATCACATTATATTATAGTATTGAAATATACTTACAATACAAAAAACTGATTAAAATAAAAACATTAATAACGTGGATTTACCATGACATGTGATTGATATTTATTTTTACATAATCAATTTATGAAAATATTATTAGGTAAGTATAATAAAAGTAAACCAGTCTCTTCTGCGGTTAATAATTTCCTGAATCTGAATATCACTCGATATTTTTGAAATGCACTTTGATGCACTTTTTAATAATATGCAAAACCATATTCTATAATAATCAGTTAAAATAATCGCTGACATTTAGAAAAACCCAATAAATAACATCACCTCTTAGTGTAACATTTAATTCAATTAAAATCATATAATTATATGAAACCTCTACAAAATACATTAAAAATAATCGACTACTGTTTTAGCTTGACTTTTTCGGTAGCCAGTGCTAGTTTCCGGATGTTGCAGAGACAACCCGCCGATGCCTCTTGTAAGACAGGATCCTTGGATCCTATTGTCTCCAGGAGGAATTGAACCACGCCAGCCTGGAAGTCAAAACAAAATTAATTAAATGACATGCAGTCCTGGGCCCCGAGTCTGCTATTCAATAGTGTCAGAATGGTCTATCATTGATCTCATAATTGTTGATTTTGACAAGTAGACGACAAGCCGCGTTTTTGGCTTGTCATCATAAAATAGCAGACTCGGGGCCCAGGTCTCGTTGCTCTAGTGGTCACAAGCACGACTGCTGAACATGAGGTCCTGAGGGCGATTCCCTGGTCCGGCAAACGGATATTGGGCTTTCCATTAGTAATTTCTCAATAGTATAGCAGCCACGGAGAAGTTGTGCCCGGTTGATGGCAGATGACTGGCGAAATCATCATCATCATCAGCCTATTAATGTTCCCACTGCTGGGACTCAGGCCTCCTCTCTTTGAGAGGGGCTGGCGAAATGTTGCTGTACTATTAGGTACCCCTCTGTCTAACTCTTTGTGGATTACAGGCGTGATGTAGCGTATAGCGTACTGAGGCCCTACTATGACGTCTTAAAACAGTTCTTATTCCAGTGTGGAAACGTGACAGAACTATACAGGGTGGTCTAGCGCCATCTCTAGATCTCCCAGTAAACGTTAGCGCTTCGATAGATGATAATGAGCGTCTTTAAATATCTATTTTCGGAAATTCAAACGCAAAAGAAAAGATTAGGTATAGGATTTAATTTAAATGAATAAGAATATTTTGTGAATAGCCTGTTTTTTTATTACCTAACTTAAACGTATGCTTAGTAAATAATAGTTTCTTAAATCTACAGATTCCCAAGTTAATCTGGACATGAGCGGTAACATAGGTATTCATAATTTTGTGCTTTTGTGTACTGCATACCTATATTGTTTTTTTTTTCCAAAAAATAAATACTAATCAATTTTCTAAAGTTCAATATCACCTAAAAGTCAAGTTTAATCGAATTCTCGTGATTTTGACCCATCGAGCCAGAAAAAATAACATTATCGATCTGCAATAACACTTAGGTTTGTGTTTATTATATTTTTGTTTTTATCCATTATTTTTTATGTTTTTGCATCTCAGTAATTAAATTTAAATATGAGGATGTTTGCCCGATGCCTTTACTAACAAGAGACCAAGTTTAAACATTTTACTTAAGTGACTTGCTCTAAAAGGCAAAAATAAATGTTTATAGTCTTGCCTTATAGGGCAAAATAAGGACGTTTTATGCAAACATGTTCTTTAAATAAAAAATAAGTTGATATTTTGTTACAGACCAGATTTTTATTACATACTATGTAGGGCATGTATACAAAGTACAAACTAGTAACATTTAAGTAAAGTACGATATAGGTACCACAAAACCGAGTAAGGTGCAGCGGGGCAATCGTGTGCCGCAGTCGAGATTGCCCCGCCACCATACCATACCACAATACAGACAATCCAGTTCATCATTGTGAACCTCCACCCCCACATAGAATTTTTTTGTAGGTAATTAAAAATAAAATCAGCCCTTCCATACATTTTGAAAGTAAAAGCAGTTTTTTAAATTACCGCTGAAAAATTTAATCGTGACAACTTAATTTGATGCATATCGAAATATATACAGAACTTCCGTATTATTTAACTCCTTTTATATGCATTCAGTAATAAGCTGTTGTTTTTAATTCGTAAAATAATATTCTTATTAGTCTAATTTATTCCGGAATGCTAAGTTCAAACAACAAATTTATATGACATTATTATTAATCTATTGCATAGATTCTATCGCGGGCCTTGAGTTGAGTTGAGCGTGGAGAGCGAATCCAGAGATTTCCTAACAAAAATATTCAGCATTCAAGATTCAACCAGGTTGCTATGGTTACGGAAAATAACAAGGTTGTCAAAATAAATAATTGTTTGTCTCTCTGCTTTCTCCTTCTAAAATATTCTTACTCGTATAATTTGTGTACCTACAAAGTGTTTTAAATATGAATAAACAAAGTGCATTTATTAATGAAGAAAGTCACGAAAAAATAGTGAAAGAAAATGAGTGAGGAGTGAGTACTCTATAAACATTCATTTTATTATTAGTACGCATCTATCATAAGTTTTATTGGTTTTTGCATTACTATTCTGCGAATCGGTCTAAAACGATTCGTTTTCTCATAAAATATCTAAAATAAAATAAATAATTTTCATATTTTTCAATGTTAGGACACTTACGTTAGGCTGTCAATACTTTTTCTTTTAAATTTTCTGTCATAGAGTTTCTTACTAGCTTAGTTAGTCTATGAAGGTTAGTTTTGATTTATATAATGTACATCGCGCGAAATTCGAAGATCAAACTCTTAATATCGTTATTTTTGTTCAAATTTTTTGAATGAATAATTATTTTGGTGTGTAATTACACTATTAATACCTAATTATTTATACCTATTATTGCATAAGTTGATAAAAAATTGCTATGCAATAGATTTACCGCGGCAGTCTCCGAGTGCCACACGTTTTTTATTAAACGGTTTTATTTAGCTCACCCCGTTTGTTTTATTCTTGGATCAAATTTAGTAATTCAAATTTCACCCACTTCCAGTCAACCGATTAATCTGAAATTTTGTACACACATTGGATTTTGGTGACAATACAATTATGTTTATTCATTATCATTATAAATTCAAGATGGCCGCCGCTACAAAATGGCGGATAATTTATGTTTTATTAATCCCATCAATATGGGTATCAAATGAAAGGGCTCAACAAGCAGAATACAATATACTATAAAAAATTTAAATCCAAGATGGCGGCCGCTACAAAATGGCGGATAACGTAGGTTTTATCAATCCCATCAATATGGGTATCAAATGAAAGGGCTCAACAAGCAAAATACAATATACTATAAAAAATTGAAATACAAGATGGCGGCCGCTACAAAATGGCGGTTAACGTAGGTTTTATCAATCCCATCAATATGGGTATCAAATGAAAGTGCTCAACCAGTATAATACAATATACTATATAAAATTAAAATCCAAGATGGCGGCCCCTTTAAACAGAATGCGAAATAAAAACTAAAAACTAGAAAATAATTTATTTTTTTTATTTTTAAGATATATAATACTGACATAATTATGTCGCTAAATTGCATCCATGCAAAACAGGGGCAAGTGATGATTGATGAATCATTAAAAAACAGATTGATGATGATAATGAGTGATGACTCACAGATGCTGTGTTTACATACAGAACCGGGGTTTATCCGCAAATTATCTTTTACAACACAAACAAAAATATAATATGAAGGTCATACCGAGCATGAAGTTATTAAAATCTAATGAAGTACAAACCAACCTTGTATCGAACCATACCCTTCGAATAATTATGTTTGTTTTTGATAAAGGACACTGGTTTTTACAAGGCTATAAAAATATGCGGTCTATTTATATATTACGACCAAAACTGGTCTACATTGCCCGTCTTAAATAATGCAATGTTTTTATATTTTTTTTTTTTTAGCCTACATTGTCCGTCCCACTGCTGGGCAAAAGCCTCAATTTTTATATTTAGATTTTTATATTAGTGGATTTAAAATACTAAAGCCGGGTTTAATGAAAGAAACCTCTGTTTTGAATTTGTAAGCCCCGGCTTGGAATTGTGCTCAAATCACCTCAAAAGTAGAATATTCCTTTTCCTCAATCAAACATAACATAACATTTTTAATCCCCGAGGGATTCAGCAGAGATGTGTCCATTAGTGCATTTCGTCAGTTATGTTTATGTCATACGTTAGCTTTTGCCAGCGGCTTCGCCCGCGTGAAAATAACGATTTTCCATACAAACTTTCATCCCCTATTTAACTCCCTTAGGGGTTGAATTTTTAAAAATTCTTCCTTATTCCTTGTCTACATAATAAAGGGAACCTCTGTGCAAAATTTCAGCTTTCTAGGTCCAAGGGTTTGGGCTGGGCGTTGATGAGTCAGTCAGTCAGTCAGTCAGGACTTCTCTTTTTATTTATATAGATAATATAGATGTAACAGGGGGCGAGTCTATTGCCCTCAACCTCACAAATCCAGACTCCATGCCTGTTTCTGAAAAAATTATGTTGGAAAAACACAATAACATTTTGCCTGAACTAGGAATTGAACCCAGGACCTAATGCACAGCAGTCAACCTTGCGACCACTAGACCAAAGAGGCAGTCAACCAAACTCAGGCAGTTATCAGTCAGTGATGCACAGCATGACACAGTTTAGGGGTGCTATCGGGTTTTTCGGGTTTTTTGTTTTGCAAACGCCCAACTTGGTTCTGTTAATTCTTGCTTGAGCTGGTAAAAAGTTTAAATACCTAGTAGTTGGCAAGTGATCGTGTTTACTTGCCGATTTTTCTATGGAAATTCTACGTGTTTTTCCACGTTGCTTTGTTACTCTGTCATAAACACAAAAAGAAATAAGTATAAAAAAAAACCGCCAACAGCGTGTCGGGCCACGCTCAGTGTAGGGTTCCGTAGTAATAATTCCTTTTTTGTTTTAAAAAAGATACGTTCAGGATAATAAAATACGTAAACGAAGTTAAAAAAAATGCTTGCATACGATTATACTACAAACTTAGTCCAGAAATTATTTTGTACAACTTTTTGTCTTTTTTGTACAAACACTGTTTCCATCCAAGTCCAAAATGATTTTCCTAGAAAGTCCTTATAAAGTTCTACTTTTCAGTTTTTTTCATATTTTCTAAACTTGTTCAAAAGTTAGAGGGGGGGGGGGACACACATTGTTTTTTAATTTTGGAGCGATTATTTCCGAAATCATTGACATTATCAAAAAATGATTTTAGTAAACCCCTATTCATTTTTAAATACCTTTCCAACAATATATCACACGGTAGGGTTGAAATTTAAAAAAAAATCACTTCCCACTTTACAGGGGGGCTACCCTAATAAAAACATTTTTTCCAATTTTTATTTTACCACTTTGTCGGCGTGATTGATACACATATTCTGAGCACATATTGGTACCAAATTTCAGCTTTCTAGTGCTAACGGACGGACGGACAGATAGATATGGCGAAACTATAAGGGTTCCTAGTTGACTACGGTCACTACGGAACCCTAAAAAGGAGGTTAAAAACATGGCCTTGAAAACGGACCTCTCAAAACTGGATTTTAATTATTTTAAATTTAATATTGAGTGGGAAATGAACTATGATTTAATTCACAGTCACAATTAAGTTGAGAACCTGTTTTTGAACCAGAAACTAAGAAATGTGATTTTGTTTTTATATAATTTCGTGTAGGTGTTGTGTTGTTTTTATATGACTTTGAGTGTGATGTATTGTATAACGACTTGATAGCCGAACGAGACAAAAATAACGAATTTAGATCTTGCGAAAAACATAAGTGAGACGCCTAGACCAATTCTTTGATATGGCCCGGTACCACCTTCCAATGTTATAAAACTAACATACTTTCTATTTTTGACCATTATTTTCTTTGCATGTACCTAGACTCTTTATCAATTTTTCAATTGACACAAACAAAGAAATGATATTTATATTAGACTACCAAAACTAGAGATGTAGAGAACCAAATTGTAAATGCATCTTACTTGATTCAGTAAAGAGCAAAAACTAGTTGGTACAGTCCTCCATTCATTTTGGTAGGAGTTGTAGACTTCCAAAAGTTGTAACTCGAATAGAATAGCGAACTATTGGTGGTTGCCACTGACCCACTGTTGATTCTAGCTTTCAAGACTTCAGTGGTTTTGAATCGTATGGCAGGCTTGTCCCATAAAATAATACAAATATAAGTTTCTACAAATTACGTACGGCATGCATGGTAACGCAGTTGAGCGAGTAGTAGGAGAGGTGGTACAGCGCCAGTGCTGTAGACCTGTGCACGTTGGGGTCGCGTGACGTCATGTAGTTCACCAGCGGCGTGATGGCCCCACGCTTGCCGAACTCCTGCCGGTTCTGCGACCAATCGCAGCAGTATGCTATCGCGACCCCGAGGTTCGCTCGGAGATGGTCATCCGTCGTGTTCACTGAGAAGGAAATTAGGAAGAATTATATACATTTCCAAACCTTTACATCAAAGATGATGTGCACATTAAAGTAGGAGAGAACCAGTACTTACCAAGTTTAGACAGTTTACCCACAACACCATGATCGGAAATAACCGCCAGATTCTCTTGATCTTTTGCGATAGTAGCAATGGCAGCGCAAACGGCTGACAAAACATTATGGTCATCAGAATCTAATAGGTCGACCGTAAGTTCCAAAGCGCCTACGAAGGATCTGACCATTTCACCAGAATCTGCTGCATTCTGCACGCAGGGGCTCAGTGCTAGCGCTGCGTTCGTTTGCACCCTCTTGGAATCGTTCTTCAGTAAAGACCAGATGAGTCTAACGCCGTCCAGCTCGTCGATTTGCAACATGCAGTTCTGTTCCTTAGCGCACTCCATCAGAACTAGTGGAACGTTTTCCAGCAGCGGCTTGTGAGTGTTGTTGAGGTGGTGAACTGCAATCAAATATTAGAGCTATGAGTAGATAAGTAAAACCTTCAGATAACACAAATATTTCATAATGCGTCAATAAAATATCTAAACTACCGTACTTTGTTAACAATAGAACACTTACTAAGCATCGGAATTCCACCAGCAATTCTAATCTTATCCCTGTTGGGGGGAAACTTAGCGCACTCTGCTAGTGCACCAGCTACATTCGTCAGTACTCCGTCATTCTCATCATCTAACAATTTAACCAGTATGGGAACGGTTCCAAGGGTGTCTAGTCTTTGTACACTAGCATCACTTCTAGCACATTTCCATATAGCACCAGTTGCAGCAGCCATTAAGGGTTTGTTTGGTCTGTTAGTGGTGTCTGAAACGGCTTCCACCAACAACTCCAACCCCCCAGCTTCACGGATCATGTCCCTCGTTAAAGCATCGCTTGCACACTTGTAGATCGCTAAGCTGCAGTACGTCTAAAAATATTGCGCAGTTTTAATTTATTTATGTTTTAGGTACACAAATTAGCTAGTAGAAGCGTTCGAGGCGGATATGCATTAAGCGTTTAAGTTATGAGCAAAGTTAATTGATTTTCAAAATCTAACCTCGGTTAATCTTTGCATACCTTCAAATCTTTGTCTTCGTTCGCTAGATGTTTAATCAAATCATCTACCATCTTCTCAGTCTGAATAGCCAGTTGAAAAGATGTTTCATTCGCACACATTTGCAACAAACCAGCTGCAGGGATGGCAACATCAAGGTGGATAGTTTTCATCGTTTTGGCAATCAGCGGTATCATGCCATACTTTCTCATCGCTTCACGGTTTCTCTGGGAAGCAGACATCGACCAAAGCGCTTTTGCTCCAGCTCTTGCGATGTCTAGAAACTGAAGTTCATTCAGATTTAACTCTTCACGAGGTGATTGTAAAGCCCTGAAAATAATAATATTGTGTAAACAAAATAAATACTAAAAGTGTGTGTAAACTAAAAACATTTAAACATTTTGTAAACTTACTTGTCTCTAATATCTAGTAAATCAATTAATTTAGGAATGCCACCAAACTTTCTGCAGAACTTCCGGCTCTTTCTTATTCTTCCTAAATTAGCGATTGTTTCAGCTGCCAGAATCTGCACGTCTCTAGCCGGATCCGATAATAGTCCCACCAGTAATGGGATTGCCCCTAGGTCCGTTACTTTTTTTCGTATTTCAATGTTGGGAGTAATATCTTTGAGGACAGCTAAACCTCCCAAAATACAGCACAAGTCTCTTGTTTCTAGTAGATTGACGAGGAGTTCTAGTCCTCCGATCTCTTGTATCGCTCTTTGATTAACCTCTATTGTTAGGTCGTGGTCTTTTAGGCAAGATAAAGCTACCATAGTAGCAGTCTGGTTTCCAGCCTTCATGTATTTGACGAGTTTCTGTATGTGCCAGTATTCTGGCGGTATCTCTGATGACTTGATGAGATCTGCCCAGTTGTCTTCTTCCGGGGAGGTGGACGAGGGTGACGAGATGGAGGTATCGGAGCCTTCCGTCACCATCACAATGCGCGGAAGTCCGACTGTGTCTTGCCCGCCATCGGCACTAAACGACGATATATTATCTAACACAGTATCTCCCATGATTTATAGTTCAAATTGATTGATACGAAAATAAATAAGTAAAAATATCTCTCGTTTGATCGTGTTGACTACTTCTGACAAGCAGGTGTCTCGTCAATATGGTTGCGTAGCAACGTTTCTTTCTTATGTGCAGAGCTATGCCAGCCAGAACCTTATAAATAGATAAGGTTTTAGTGCAAGTTAAGTTTTCCTTTCATAATTTTAATAATATTGTTAATTGTTTCAGTTCCGAAGAAGTGTGAAGGATGTTCTCAAGCCGGAACACAATGACCATTATCTACTGCGATGGCTCCGAGGTAAGTTGACTGACACAATCCTAAAATTTATAAAAATAACTTATGTACCCTACCTACTACCCTACCTAATAGTCTCGCAAATAAGGAAGATACTAGATAAAGCAAATTAGTAAAGCAAAGAAGGATAATATAATTATAGGACTAGGTGTAGCTATATTTTTTCTAAAACTAGACTAATTTTATTCATCGTTCACAAGGACCCAATTTGATCTAAGCTGATACGCCGTAGACCGAAACCGCGTAGCGAATTTCGGCGCATTACGGCATGCGGCATTCGGCACTAGAACACGTGCTACGCAGTTTCTGTAGCGCTACGCAGTTTTAGTCCTTTACTTGACCATGAATTTTATTTGGATCTTTAAAACCTTGAGTTATTTCACATTTGGCAAAAGTAAACTCGCTGACTATTTATATTATATACTTATTTAAATGGTATGTACCTACAATAGTTATAAAATTCTTTGTATTCAAATACGTACAACAAAATGTAAACTATCTTTGCAAAAATATTTTAACATTAATTCTAATGTTAATTTTCAGCCAGACAATGGGATCCAGAGGCGGCGGAAAAAATGCTAAGAGACGTAAGTACCTATCTGCATAAGTAAATACATAATAACACTTCATAATTATATACATATTCTCACCTACTACAGTTTGCGATAACTATTGTCTATACACGATACAATAGGGTAGACGACTGACTAAAAAAAATATGATTCTGTTTAGTCCGTCAGTTAGATTATCGAAAAATATTGGATACGTGTTTTTTGTTTTATCAAAATAATAAAAATTGACGAAAATAAAGCTTGTCAAAGATCATGGAGAGGGGGCTTTTGACGTCATAGTCTCGTAAAATTGGACCAAGCTGTGACGTTGCACGACTTTTCAAAGCGCTGTATCGTCTTCATTTTTTGTTTACGTGAAAAAAGAAAAAATACGTGTTCAATATTTTTTGGAAATCTATCTGACGGACTAATTAGATTTTTTTAGTCGTCTACCCTATTTAAGTAGCCTTTAATGTAACCGTGTTTACCGTTGTTTTTTTGTATATAGTCCTTTATTCGTTAATATACTACACATTCAATACATTTTTAAATATAAATATACAAAATAATATTTAAAAAAACATTTAAAATTATCAAAAGTAGTGGTCCACCGATGTCGGGAGCAGGGTCCAAAGGTACCGGTGGTTAGGGCTTCAGAGACGGGTTGGCTTCCAGTCTAACCGGATGCAGCTGAATACCAGTATTTTACATGGAGCGACTGTATATCTGAACCTCTCTATCTCGACAATCTATCTCAACCCATTTAGTACTGGGTAATATGATACCCCTTGGTAAGACGGTTGTCAACCTGTTAAACATAAAATGTTCTAAGACTTGCGACATAATTATGTATAACAGGGTAGCAACCACTCTGGGTAACTTAGGCCCAGATTCAGAGACCACACTTTGACTTTACTACAACTTTACTACACTTTTCCTTTGTAGGAAATTAGTTTAACACGAAGGACTACATTATTTAAACGCATAATAATGCAAAGTTGACTTTGAGGCCAAAGTCATGATTATCGACTAACTTAGTAAAGTACGATTTTTGGAAAGTAAAGAACAGCTTGAAGTAGATCTTTCCATCAAAGTAAAGTCAAAGTGTGGTCTCTGAATCTGGGCCTTAGATTCTAAAAAGATAAATTTAACTGGAAGTTAACCGACTTCACCGTTACACTTGACCTCAGCTGAACTACGTAACATAAAATTAAAATACTCGGTTCAAAAAACGTTCAAATCAAGGCCATGGTTAGGTAACTTTCCGGTTATTTGATGCCTATCAAAATACGAAGCTATTTATAGATTTAATTAAGTAATAGCTCTTGCACACGTATTTTTGGATACATTAATTCTTAGCGTGACTTTTACTTTTCGTAGGTGTGTGATTTTTCACTTAGCTAAAATTTATTTATTTATTTATGCAAGGTAGCTTCATGAGTAAAACAAACGAAGGTTTGTCTTACTTTCTAAGTTTATTTTGGATATCATAGACGAGGGCTGAAAAAAGGTAAAAAGTAAAACAAAATTTTATTAGGATGAAACCTATTGGAAAAGTTAGAGAATGTAACAAAATTAAAGGAATAATAATTTACTGTCGATCTGAGATCAGGAAGTGGGGGTTTATCGTTTTTCACCAGAAAAATGGTTTATCTCGATTTCCAGAAAAACTACAAGTCCTATGGAAAAAGTTAAATTTCAAAGTTAGACCGCGCTCACTTTGGACACGAATTTATATCGTACGTTAACGTACGATATAAATTAGACCAATTGGGGATCGGACAAAAAAAAACTAATTAGTCCGTCAGATAGATTTCCAAAAATTATTGGACACGTATTTTTTCTTTTTTCACGTAAACTTAAAATGAAGACGATACAGTGCTTCAAAAACTCGTGTGACGTCATATGATAGTACATTTTGACGGCACAAGTGACGTTTCAAGCCCCACTCCAAGATCTTTGACGCGTTTTATCTTCGTCATTTTTTATTGATTTGATAAAACAAAAAACACGTATTCAATATTTTTCGATAATCTAACTTACGGACTAAACAGAATCATATTATTTTGACCCTGTCCGATCCCCTGTACGACTAACTCGCATCCAGTAATATGTGCGCATTTACAGAATATGATTTATGATTTACTTTCCAAAATTACCGTTCTTTTCTTGTTTTAAAAGCGAAAGTGTATCGCCTCGATTTAGATGTAACAAAAATGTTAATTTACTTTGATGATGATTACAAAAAAAGTAATTTTGTCCCATTCAAAAAATATCTCAAAATAACCATACCTAATGGCTTTAAAAATATAATAACCACTTCGCGTCGTTCAGCGATAGTTGGCGTGTCTAAAACCATGCGCTTGTACCTAGCTAGGTGTTATGTAACATAATGTAGGACCTATGTAATGACTGTTACCTACGTTTACGACCGGCTACATAAATAAACGTAGTCACTTAGTATTTTAATGGTCAACCATAACCTATTTTCATGGTTATGGTTAGGTATAGTAGGGAGCTTAGGTAAGGTCTGGGCAAACAAAGTTGCAAAGGTTTCAGTTACCCATCTATACAAATAAAATGAAGTGTCTTTTTGCAATAGTAATAATTTATTTATTCAAAATAGACAACACTGATCCATATTTTTGTTAGTAGGTACTTAAAGAATAGTGTTAGTAAAAAAAAATAATAATCACAATAATTGAAGGCCAATACACAACACATACTACCAAAAAATACATAATCATAAAATAAATTATTCATAAATTCATAAAACAAAATTCATTTTTAAACTACAATTGAAATAAAAATAAGACTACTTTTGTCAAAAAATAATAATAATGTTATGTTCATGTCAAAATGTAAAAATGTTAAAATTGATTTTTTATTGAATGCTACCACTACTACTTTATGCCTTATCCATATGTACTCGTATAATACAAGGTACTGATGTCTAACAAAAAACATTTCTTTGAATTTTTGTGTGTCTGTTTGTTAGTTTTGACTAATCTCTGAAACAGCTGTACTGTTTTACTGGCAGATAGCTGATGTTATAAGGAGTAAATTAAACCATTTATTTTAGAAAAAAAAAGGATTACAATTCCGTGCAAACATTTAAAACTCATGAAATTGTTAAGAAAATCCTATTGAAATAAGGAAGTCATATTTTCATAGGTAATAATTTCCCGCACTGGACGAAGGTCGCAGGTAACAGCTAGTTTAAAACAAAAGGTCTGCTAATTGACTGACGCTCTTCACTCTTGGAAAATAATTTATGTACTTAATTATTTTAATTAATTAATGGCCCGCATTTATTACGGTATTTAACCCTTGAGACTTGTATTTTAAGTATGCTTGGACATCTTAGCTAGAGTTCTACATTATAATGGCATTATAAAATGAAAAAATAAAACAGGCAATAAAATGTAAGGTTTTTAAAAAAAAAATGTAAGTAATAAAAAACAGGATTTTCTATCTCGGGTAAATGTCGAGGACGAGTCAAAAAATTCTATACGAAATAATAGATAATATACATAAAATTACAATTTAAAAAGAATTTAGAAGAGATAGTTAAAATATTGATACTTATTTTTGAGCCTATTAGCACAGCTATTAGTCGAAACTAGTTTGACCTGATGTTTTGTGTTTCACTTACTACCGATACTGGAATAATAATTACGTTCCCATCAAAACACGATTTTTAACCGACTTCAAAAAAAGGAGGAGGTTATCAATTCGACTGTATTTTTTTTTTTTTTTTTTTTTTTTTTTTTATGTTTGTTCGCTCATAACTTGCAACTGGGTGAACTGATTTTCATGATTCTTTTTTCATTTGAAAGCTGGTGCTTCCCGTGTGGTCCCATTTTCACCATTTCAATATCTGATGATGGGATCTTGTAGAAATCGGGGGAACTCTTCAATAAATAACAGCAGATTAACCGCGATTGTTGCTATAGCATATCTAAGCATTGTTTACGCCATCACACAACATAATATCACGCCTGTACTCACTACAAAGGTGATGAAGAACTTCGGAGATAGGCAACGGAACTCCTCAATTAATGATAGCAAATGGACTGGGATTGCTGAAATCTCATGACTGTCTATTGTTCATAACATAACATCACGCCGGTACGTTGTGAAGGGGTAAGCACATGTGAACCACTAAAAAGTGAAAAATAAAAACTTTTTTTCAAAAAATAAAACCGACTTCGACAAAAATAAAACACAAAAAAGTGAAAAATAAAAAATCAGCTTCAGAAGTCGGTGGCAAAAACATGAAATCAAACAAACAAAAGTCACCGACTTCTGAAGCTGATTTTTTATTTTTCACTTTTTTGTGTTTTATTTTTGTCGAAGTCGGTTTTATTTTTTGAAAAAAAGTTTTTTTATAAAGGTGAAATGTCACCCACGTATCACCTTTACTATGCATGGCATCTACCTGTCATGGTATACTTCTATCGAACACGTGGAATCTAAGACTGGATGTTTGTTCTTCCACGTGAAAAATGATGAACGGATTTGGTGAAATTAGCCACACACGGCACCCACCCACAGAGATAGTTGTACCCTTTTTACTTCGACGATTCCGTGGCACAGTTACTTTACCGAAATCGCTGGAACAGTTAGTGGTCAAACAAAGCCGCGGGTAATAATAAATAATTATTAATACCTTAATACTTTATCATAATTATGCAAAATGCATAACACTTGAAGACCGACAGGTCCCTCGTCAGTGCTACAAAGGTACTAGGTACCAAACGAAAACATAAATAAAAACATTAACGTACCCATTTTAAAACAACAAATAAAATAAGTAGGGGAGACTGGGTACACTTGATACCTCTGGGACACATGGTACATTTATTTTATAAAAACCAACCACGCTTGCTAGACCATTCAAAATTAGCAACCCTGTTTATCTATGGTACGGTATGACTTGTGAAACGCCGCGTTTCACAAGTCATACCACATATTATTATAGTCTATAGTACTCTATAGCAAGCGTGATTGGTTTATAAAATAAATGTACCATGTGTCCCAGAGGTATCAAGTGTACCCAGTCTCCCCTACTAAAGAACTTCTTAATTGCTTTGCTTAATGTTTTTATACCTGAATAAAACGAATTGTTCTGAAGCATGATGATGACGATTGAAGTTTATAAAAAAACTCATTTTCATGAGTTTTTTTATTTAATTGAAACAAATGAAGTATAAGTACTTACACCAAAAGAAAACGATGTTTCAGCGTCGCGTTTACCTTTCTTTTCTTTTGTTATCAAGCCTGACAACCTTCCAACCGTATTACCAAGCAAGGGTTAACGTAGACCCGTCGGGGCTGCGGGTTGTTCGCAAGGGATACCGCGGCCTCGACATACAGGGCTAAACGTGGTTTTTAGTCAGTAGAAGTCTGACACTCCCTTTCGCTCTGTCCAAGAGCGGGAGGGGTTATTGGATGATTTTCCACCAGCAAAAAAAAAATTGTGTTGTTGAGATTAGATAGGCAGTTGCTCCATGTGAAATAGGTGCTGGTATTCAGCTGCATCCGTTTAGACTGGAGGTCGGCCCCATCACAGTTGGTGAAAAAGGCTAGGCATAGATGATGATGTTTATCGTGCACGCATCTCCTAATTGAAAGTCGGATAAACGAAGTGTCCCAACTAAGTATTTATCTTTAATTTCCAGTCCCAGAAGTGGCGGGAGAAGTGGGCCATAGACACAACTCTTCAATCTTGGCAGGCCCCGGAGGTTCTACTGAAACACTTTCCTAGTGGAAGCCCCGGCTTCGATAAAGAAGGATCACCAAGTAAGCTATTTATTACACACAGCTCTTTTATTTGGTCACTGTCCTAGGTTTCATTTAACTAAGCAAGCGCTCCTTAAATACAGGGTGGTTGGGACCACGTTTAGCAGTACATCATTCTGAGCTGAGCAGTGTAAGTGCTAAAAAAATACTAATCGAATTGAAAATCTCCCCCTTTTTGGGAAGTGTGCTAAAAAATCAGCTGTTCTTGAATTTTTGAATTTTCTTCATCTTGAACATAGCGTTCAAGTACTACATAACCATATAAAATAACCAATTTGGGGGGATAGGGGATTGCGGGTCTCGTAAAACGTTTCGAACGATGAGTTGTTGGTGACAGGGGGTTTGAACTACGCGTTACGTAACATTGTTATTTTTTATCAGAACGGTCGTGTCACAGTTAGGGAATGCAATCTCGATCTCGCGAGATCCCGATAACCCGAGATCTCGCAACATTTTTCGAGATCAACCTCGAAGCATAAAATTTCGAGATCTCGGCCGAGATTGACGGGATCGAGTGGCAGTAGTCGCGAGGCATGTCGCGTGTTCTCTGCGCGTGAGCGAGTCGGGATTCCCCGAAATTCACCGATTTATGTTATTCCCCGGACTCGATTGATTGAGATTGAGAGGGAATGGGCTATAATCTACCACGCGGGCCCAGTGCGGGTTTTGGTAGTCAGTATGTCACAATCATGTCTTCGAATTTTTGGTTCTAAGACATGCCGGTTTCCTCACGATGTTTTCCTTCACCGTTTTGAGAGCAGCGGTGATGAAATAAATTACTCAAAGTAATGTGCCTGCCTGGGTTCGAACCCACAACCTACTGAACCCACAACCCACAAACTACAGGGCCGCCACCACTCGGCCACCGCTGCTCCCCATTATTTTGCCACTAACTGCTAGCACCGGATCCGGTTTTCGGATCCGGTATATTGGTACCGGATCCGGTAACCGTTAAATGATGCCGGATCCGCTGGATTACCGGATCCGTTTTTCCGGATTGCAATCCCTAAGCGGTACTTCAAACCTGGACAGCTTTAATTCTTAAGTATTATATAACTTCATAAGTATTGTATAAAGCTCAAGTCCGGTCCGGCATGGAGTACTGCTGTCACCTTTGGGATGGCTCAGCCAAATACCAACTTGCCACACTCGACTCAGTAGAACGCAGAGCCAGGAGGCTGATTGATGACGCCAAGCTGGTTGCCAAGCTACATAGCCTGGCCCACCGCCGCAAAGTTGCATGTCTGTCGGTCTTCTACAGACTGTACTTCGGAGAGTGTGCGCAAGAGCTCCACGAGCTTATTCCACCATCTCCCTTCTTCCATCGAGAGACTAGGCGTACTGCAGGTTATCACCCATACCTTGTCGATGTTCCACACATTCGTACGAAGCGTTTTGCTGAAGACTTTCGTTATTCGTACAGCCAAGGAGTGGAACACCCTGCCTGCGTCGGTTTTCCCGAGTTCATATAACCCCAATCTATTTAAGTCGCGAGTAAATAGGCTTCTTCTGGGTAAGCTCGTTCCATCGTCGACCTCATCTCTGCACTTAAGGCAAGATTGAGGTCAAGATTGAGGCCCATATTAAATAAAAAAAAATAAAAAAAAATATTGTACCTAACAACTAGGGCTTTCAAAATACCGGATGTTTCAATACCGGTATCGATTCCGGTATTGGACGTCAATACCGTGATCACGGTATTAATACCGGTATTACATACCAACATTTAAAGTATGTGTTTTTATTTGTAAAAACAGTCTTTTTTGTTTTATTTTATTTTAAATAACTTTAATAAATAGCGCTCTATATAACAATTTGGTATTGGTTGATTATTTAATTAGATAGGACTAAGTAGGAACATAATCAAAACTTAACTCAAGTCTTTTTGTAGGAAGGCATTCCACATAGCGTTTGAAAAGAATAAATATCAAAAAAGTCGATTTTTATTATTATTGAAATGTATCATGTAATCAACATAGCTACCTATCAATATTTGTAGAAACGTAAGTATAGCTTAATTAGCTATTAGCAATCATTCACAATAGCCTACTGGAAAAAAAACACGCTCTGCATCAATATTCGTAGGTATCACATACAGTAAATATCTCTAAGCTGCCGGTAGGAATGGACGTGTCTTCATTTTCACATCATCATTAATGATCATTTCAACCAAGACGTCCACTGCTGGGCGTATAGGCCTCCCCCAGGTGTTGCCGTAGTGGCCTGTCCTATGGGCGCATTCAGCGTGACCCCGCAACCTTCACCAGGTCATCGTTCCACCTTGTTGGACGCCTTCCAACACAACGTCTTTCTGTTCGCGGTTGCCACTCCAAAACTTTTAGGCCCCATTGGCCATCTGTTCTGCGAGCAATGTGCCCTGCCCACCACGACGATTTCTACTCTTTCTCGAAGTTCGAACTGACTGACTGGTCGAACTGGACCTATTTTACATCATTAGATCCAGGTAGACTTCGTCCACAACTTCGAGTGTAGTCTCCGATTTTGATAGGTGAGGGTGTTACGTGGACAGTCAACATGACCTTGGTTTTGTCCATGTTTATTTTAAGACCCACTCTTTCGGAAGCTCTACTGCGCTCATCGAGCATTTCACTGAGGTCTCTTCAATCCAGAACCTTAAAGGCATCCTCCAGTGCAGGGTGAACAGTTTCGGAGATATGACGTCTCCCTGTCACACAAAAAAAGGTTCCGACTTCCGAGGTCTGGTCCTGAAGTCGAACTGACATGGTGGCGTTTTTGCCACCGTTGGAGACACTGCAGTATGGCCCAAGTCTCGGTCGAATTAAAGGGTTTCTCGTAGTCCACAACCGCTAAACAGAGAGGCAGGTTATACTCTTCGGTCTCTTGTATGACATCCAGCCACATAACCACGCAGCAGTAGGTATGCTGTCTACGGTACTAAAGCCTTTTCGGAATCTGGTTCGTTCGGGAGGCTGGAAATCGTCAAACCGCGCAGGTTTGACGATTTCCAGCCTCCCGATATCATTTCCACTGCTCGAATTCAATGAAGTAGAAGGTTCTTCTATGGTCATATCTTGTTCATTATCAGTCATTGTCTTACTGTCTCTTTATATGTTTCGTGTGTCATTATTATATTTTAAAAATGGAATTTAATTTACGATAATACATGTAATGCTTGCAATACCGTGATCACGGTATTGAGGGCTTCAATACCGGTATTGAAAATGGCCCATATTTGTCCGGGATCACGGTATTACGGGATCCCGTAATACCGGTATTGAAAGCCCTACTAACAACCTATAGTAAAAATAAAGATTTTTTTAATAATTCATGTTGTATTTTACTCGCATCGTAATCACAACTACTAAGCAGTTTCAATCTTGTTTCAGTCATCAATAAAACAATACTTTTTGAAATCCATTCGAGATCTCGAAAATGCCGAGATCTCGCCGAGATTGAATTTCTGATCCCTCTAGATCTCGACTTCGCGATCTCGTCTCGAGATTGCATTCCCTAGTCACAGTATAAATATCATCGTGTAGAGAGATTCTCTCACGAATTTAATAAAAACGTTTTTTTAGGTAAAATGGTCGCTTGGAGGTTACGTAACGTTTTACTAGGAGGGTACAGAAAAACGTTACGGTGCGTTACATGGGGGGGGGGGGGGCTTGATCGCTCCTTATTCCGCCTCTACCTATTTCTTTATTGCTCCATGCTTTACCTCCGTGATTTTCTATTACTTAATTCAAGATTAGTCGTCGCTAATTTTAAAATACTGTTGAATAATACAGTGATCATCAAGTCAACTTGATGTAGTCAAAGAGCACCACATTAAGTTTATCTCCTACAAGGAATTTACGTGTATTGGCTACTAAACCGGTTCAGTTTTACGATAAGGTTATTATAATTAACTCGAACCGTCTAATATGTATTTCCTAATGACATGGCCTAATGATAACACTTCATGTTCATGCTTTTAAAGAACGAACAGGGTAGAGATACGTATAGTCAATTTGATTCAGCCTCATTCAGTACAGTACCTACCTACAAAGGGGCTAGAGTGGCTACCTTAGCAGATCATAATATGAATTGCGTTAAAATTCGTAAAATGGTCACAGAAGTAGCCCCCAGGGTGCCATGGAATATAAAGTTTTACCGCTCGGCTGTGCCCAGATGCGTTTAAGGGAGGCTAGAGAAATTTTGGTCAGTTGGTCGGTTGGAGGTGGACAGACGACACTGTTGCCTCCGTGGGTAACACCTGGACCTGGCACAGAAGCGTGGAGTGTGGAGTAGATGAGAAGCCTACAAGACTATACCCAGCAGAGGGTGAAGTCGGGCTATGGATGATGAGTATGTGCTGAATCATGGCCCGGTGCATAAGGCCGAGCCGGATATGTGTATATCAACATTACATAGTATCATGCCTGTAATTTGGTGAGATTATTGCCATCAACCAACCACAAGGCACAAATCCAGACTCCGTGGCTGCTACTGAGTAATCTCTGATGAAAAAACCGTAGGTATATATAGTCCTCCTGACCGTTTTCGGCCACGGCGGCCAATCCCAGCGGAGATTATAAGCCATCTGCGCGGGAGATTAGCCATCTGCGCGGATATATAGTTGCGGCGTGTGTGCACAGGCACAAGTGTACTCTCTGTTCCCTTTTCTCTCATAGTCCGATGGGACGGCAATCCGACACGACCGGAGAGAGATCAGGCGCAGGACCAACGGCTTAACGTGCGCACCGAGGCACGGGGGTATTATACCGCCAACTTCCAAACTCCGGGCTACTACTGGAAAATTTATAATGTAATGTACTTAATGAAAAACCCAATAGCACTTTTTGTTCGACCCGGGAATCAAAGTCAAAGTCAAAGTCAAAGATTTATTTGCAAATAAATATGGTTACAAGGTTCTTAACCCTATACTTGGCAGAGATTTTTTTTTTGAAATATTGAAATTTTTTACATAGAATGCATTCTTAGGTATTCATAGAGAGGAGAAAAAATAATAATAAAAATCTATTTATATTATTATAAGATTTATTGAATGTATCACATGTGATACATTGCCAGACTCTTAGAAATCTACCTTATAAAATCTATGTATCATATTTGCTACACTGCCAGGCTTCTAACGTTATTTTAACAAAACAAAAATAAAAAAAAATACACGCTAACGTGAAAAAAACATTTAATTTATGACACATTTTTATTGTACTTCCATACATACAATTGAAAAACAGAACCCCCTTTTAGTATTTGTCGGTAAAAATTAAAAATCATAGTAGTAACGCCCTTTAGACCTTATAAAATCTTAATTATTGGCAAAACAGGCTCGTGACCACGTCCAAAGCGTGTATTTTGCGTAAGGTATACTGCGTAGGCTTTATACCCTTTTGTTTTTTTTTACTTTACCCCCATAAATGAAAGGATCCTCAGAAAATCATCATCTGTGGTATTTATTGAGCTGCCAATTGTTTGCGTGCTATAGATATTTGTTTGTTGTTCTATGAGAGAGTCATCTGCAAAACAGCTTTCAATGACACTCGTCTCTTCACGAGGGTCAAATGAGTTATAGCACTTCTCCAGAACCTATAAACTTACAGCAACGCCAGTTAAGTTGTAATCTTTTAGCTGGTATTACTTTTCTCTTTATCGCGACCACTCTAAGTATTTTAGAACGAGTAGCCGCAGAGAGAGAAGGTGCAAACAATGGTTACAGCACCTGATTATAACGTGTCAAGTTGCTGGCTCATGGTAAAGGTAGTTGCAAGGAGGTTGCCAGTCGTGAAGCTACTTACAAAAAGGTTCCCAGTGAGTTTACTTGAAGTAACAAGGATGGTACCGGACACAATGGCCTAGGCTCAGCACAATGAAGCTGCCTTCTTCTTTTCTTATTCTTTTATACAGATATTGTATACGAATTGATTGGTCAATAAAATTGATGGCAAACAAGGGTATTATTGCAATGACTGAGGGTATAGTACCAGAGATATTGAAGCAACTACTTGGTTTATCGTCATTTGACCAAAAATTAAGATTTCCTGATGAACATGGCAATGATAGAGGCAGCGAACTGGTGTCGGAGTCCGTTGGGAATAAGCAATACTGCAATCAACCTCAGTAGTTCATTCAATTTCAAATAAATTCAATTTAGCTCTTGGTTCCGGAACAAAAACTCGGTAATTTCCAAGTTACCGAGCGCTTCTTTGTTGTTTCATACTAAGACGATGAATTACATGTGGCCGAAAATAAAAATAAACAATAATATTGACAATATATATAAAATATATTGTATATTGTAATAATTATATAATAAATTGAAACCATACAAATCAAGCAATGTAACATATTTGATACAGGCGAAACATTATCTAAAAGTATGGCTATCTGGCAGTGTATCATATCTGATACACTAAGAAAGAACTGTAAATTACATACGATTTCAGTCCATTTTGGTACTCGAAAGTAGCGTTTCTAAGTAGTAAATATAGTAACATATTTGAATTAAACAGCTTTTGAAAATAATTTGACCTAAATGTAATAAAATTTGTGTGTTTTTATCTTGCAACGCCAAGACGCCTTTTGTCGGTTTACTATTTTGTTTTCTACTGCATTTTTGGATTATTAAATGATAAAATAGTATTTTTTTGTAGAATTTGGATTATATTTTCTACCATATAAAATAATAAATCTTTTGAAAATACCTCTTGGAACGTCTCTAGATTTTCATAAAGTTCAATGTATCAAATTGTATACAGTGCCAAGAATAGGGTTAAAATAGTTGTATAAGTAGCTCAACATACTCAATCATAATATAATGACATGCAAATTTTAAATTGATATAATTGAATTTATTGAATTAAATTGAATTTATTGAATTAATGTAATTGAATTGGTATAATTGAATTCACACAATTGATTTTTAGATTAGGTCAAATTATATTATTTAAATTTAAACTCAAGAAACTCCTTTATATCGTAGAACCGAATCGAACCCTGGACCTCACGCTCTGCAGTGCGCTTGCGACCACTAGACCAACGAGGCAGTAAAGGTACCTATAACACTTTGCTAGACCCAGCAATCGAACGCAGCAGGGCCTCATGATGAACAATTCCTATGAAAAAACCCAATATCACTTTGCCACGACCTCATGCTCAACTGTCGCGCTTGCTACCACTAGATCAACGACCATCGGTGTGGATCTAGTCTAAACAATTCAGTAGTCCAACTTCAAATGTTTGTCTCACACCGACCGGCCGCTCACATTCAAGCGCACGCGCCGGTTGCGAAACAACTGGGTCATTGTCACTGTCACTCACACACGCCGGCGTTGTTACGCGACGTGAACTTCCCCTCGATTTCTACATACTATAGGCCTTGGCCCTGGCACTCTAATATTATAACTGGTTAGGAAATAAGATGAACTTTTGGTGAGCAGTGGAAGGTTTAGAATTTAATGGTGATACAATTACGTCCGTTACTACTAAGGTCAGTTAAGAATAGAATATTGTTCCATTGCTAATTTGGTTGGTGAAAGAAAGACTCTGAACTGAAGATAGACGCATAAGTTGACTTTCAAAACTCGTGCCTAGAACTGAGTGAATTCAGTATATGTTACCCATACATGGAACATGAAAAGTTATGGGAATCCAATATTTGTTTTGTTTTCTCTTAAGCAATGTATCGTTACTTTGGCAAAACGCACGTAGCGAACTGCAAGCACAACAACGAGTTCGATGACCTCATTGACCTCTGTAGGTCGGAAACTTCCCTAATCAGAGATCTGGTAAGGAATAAATTCATAGTAGGCCGCCTAGAATCTTCAACGCACATTGGCTAGCAGAGTCCAGACCTGCCGCTATATCTACGTCCTTTTCCCAGGATCCCAACCTTCTACGTTCCCAAAATCCAAGATCATCATTCTCCTGCCCTTATCCCAATTTTTTTTTTTTTTTTAGGGTTCCGTACCTCAAAAGGAAAAAACGGAACCCTTATAGGATCACTTTGTTGTCCGTCTGTCCGTCCGTCCGTCCGTCTGTCAAGACCCTTTTTCTCAGGAACGCGTGGAGGTATGAAGCTGAAAGGAGAATGCCAGCGGCACTATGGGCAAATGTACTCAATTCAACATTGTCGTCCATTCATCAAATCATCTTTAAAATACTCGTTGGCATGTCTAAATACTACCTCAAAAGATTGAACACAATCAACAGTGGCATTTTCGAGATATTTACAAAAAAGAAATGACCATTTTTAGGTTATGCTCAACCAAAATTAGTTGAAAAAAAGCTATTTGAAAGGGTCTGAATGAGTTTATATAGTGAGATTTGTATATTTAAAGCATATTTTTGTAAAATCCGTAACGATTTAGATGTTTCAGGTGGCCCGTTCGTGGTGACCACCTGTGACGACTTCACCAAGTCTTACTGATTTAGATTTTGAGCATTTTAAAATCATATTCTTGCGTTTCATTGCCATGAAATGCGAGAAACTTACAATGATTTCTCTCTAAGAAATCATTACTGAGATAATCAATCGCTCAGTGTTATTTTTAGATTCTATTCAAATCTTAAGGTAGTGGAAATCATGAAATTGTCTTTGTAAGTAGGGTAGGAAATGAACGTGTGTATTGTGTAATACTAAATACAATAAATGAAAGAATGATTATTTCTGGACTTATATTTTATACTTCTAAAAATAATGGAACATTAATATTGTTATAACATCACCAGCTCAAATAGGTGTACCACTATGCACATTTATGCACACAGCAACCTTCAGTTCTTCTTCGTCCCACAAGTTTTTATTCAAATGGAAATTACAGATTCGGGTACTCTAAGGAACATAATTATATTTTGTGGCGACGCACTGTCTCAGTAATCCTTTCACTATTGATGATACCAATAGACGCTCATTACTATTGCAGTTACTGAATAAGCAATGGTTTGGTGTGGCAGCAACACGTTAATGTTCCTGAATTAACCTTATTAACAATCCATAATACTGGTCGACCAGGGCTAACATTCTGTTCTGGCAGGGGTTGGGGCTGTTCAATCTGTTTCTGGGATCGGTTTTAGGTAGCAGAATCTTCCACTCAGTCAGCATCGTGAGTTTGTCTGGTTGCAGTTATCCAGCATGTTCGGCAAACTCTTTCCAGACGTTACACCTGTAGATCAATACAATGACTTGTTTATAATTTGACCAGCCTAAACATGTACAATCACTAGTAAGATAACAGTAAACAGTGTGGACTAGTTTAGCACCTTAGGGAATTCGTAGCTGATAGGCTAGAAAAACAAGCTAACGTTTTCTGTCGTAAGTGTATACAAAATAATTATATATTACCTGATGAGATAGCCCCTCGCAGTAATATGATTCTTTGTGGGCAGTCTAATGGCACTCGATGAGTTCTTGATAGCAGTACGGAAACCCCACAGCCGTAGCAGACGGCCGTTTGTCTTACTACAGGTGTCAACTATCCCTGGGATGTGAGTGTATTTTGCAACAGTGTATAACATTCCTGACACAATGTGCCTTCGGTTGACAGCTGAAAAAAAAACATATTTAAATAATTATATTTCTGTGCAACTCTAATCTTAAATGATGATAGGTACTACAAACAATTAATATCCTCGAATACACTTAACTGATTGAAATAAACCATCTTAGTTAATAAGTTGGTTATTAACAACACATCATTAAGAGGTTCCTATCTATATACTCGTAAGTTATATTAAAATCCGGTAAACTACCGGGTACCGGAACTAACACACACACATGGATTGTACTTTTGCCTCTAAGATTTGTTATTTGGTACATAAACATAAAAGTACAGTTCCTAAATAAAAACACCATTCTTCGTTAAAAGACAATGTTTATTCTTACCGGTGTTGGTGAGATCCAGACTTGTTTGTTTACGTCGAAATGTTCATGACGTTATTCGGAATCTCCGACAACCAACGTCTGTGCTTATGTTGCGTTCGCCATGATCACAACACAAAAAGTCCTGTATTTAGCTATAATCAACACACACGGTGCAGCGGCGTTAGAAGTATGTTATTGTCAATGGGTTGGCAGCAGTAACGGAGAAACTAAAAGGTTCGACTCGAAGCACAACGTAACACAACCAGAAAAATAAAATACAGTCATACTGTACTGTAAAAATGTGACAAACGCACAATAAATGTCAATGTACCCACACTACGATTATAATCCCTAGTATTGGCAAGTGACAGTAAAAAATGGCGTACTATGACGTCGGAAATATAAAAGTACTTATTTATTGTTCGAAAAACTATCCCTCTGTGTAGAATCGTTAAACTTATTTAAAAAATGTATTTTTATTTTAGATATTTTATGCCGGTCTAGGTTTTGAGACACAAGTCATTTATCAAGAGTACTGTCCGCGGGCAATCTCCTTTATATCAATTACTCAGGTCTACTGTCCCTTGAAGCTGTGAAAAAATCAAACTTCTAAGCCAACGCAATCAAAAGATACAGCCGTTTATGCCGCAAATTTTCGACACTTGCAAGGGAATCAAAACCTACAGGGTGCTTCCCGTGAACTCAGAATCTTGAAATTTGGTACGAAGCAACGTCTTATAGCATAGATAAAGGAAAAATTACGAAAACCATAAATTTTTAGTTACATCACAAAATATATTTTTTTTACGGAACCCTCGGTGCGCGAGTCCGACTCGCACTTGGCCGGTTTTTTTTACTTGGGGTCGGCGCAACATGTCTTCTTCTTCCATACTTCTCTATTTCTCGTCATCTCAGCAGTCACCTCCTTTCTAACCATAACTTCATCAATCGTTTCTTTGGTCTTCCTCAAGATCCAACATATTGATTATTTATTTATTTTCCCGATTTTCTTTCCAGTAATCATCGTCCCATTCGTCGGTCTGGACGTGTGGGGTCTGCTGCATTCCGTGACCAAGACTGACGTGATCCGTATGATCCTGCGCCACCTGGAGAACTACCTCACCACCGCCAGGAAGCAGGCGGAGGAGCATGGAGCGGCTGCTTTGAAGGTATGTTGTAGATAGACCTCTGAAATATATGGTGCAAAATATATTTTAAAACGTTTACGGTTAACGGGCTTAGAAATGGAATCGGAATATACTTAGGTACGAATAAGATATTTTTTATTTGTAAAACTTGAAATCACAGTACCTAACAAAACAAGAACAAAGCGATTTTTTAAACTTATTCATAAAATGACCACCACACTGCAGTCAGTTTGCATATTGATTCCGTTACCCAATTTCATTCGGCCTTGTATTTGAATTCCACTGTTTTAGTTTAATATCTATTTAATGACGAAAAATATAGATTAGGTAGGTACCTACCTAGGTACTTACAATTACTGACAATCAGTCAGTAATCACTGCAAATCCATGTTGATAAAGCATAAATATGTAAATTGAGGAAAATGGCTTACATAGGCCTACAGCAGCGTACAGTTAGTTCCACCTGCAAATTACTAATTAAGTAGGTATCTAGTTTAAAAAGTGTTGCTAGTTTACTACTTATGTAGGCTATGGAACCTGTACTATGTTCTAACTCCCTTACAATAAAACGTTAAATCAAGGTTCCATTAACGTTACATAATTAAACCATTTGTGGGAACCTAGCTCAATGATGATCGTGTTGACTAATTCGAACATAGCGATCTACGGAAGCGTTTTATAGGGTTACATCATAGATCCAATGCTACGGTACTGTTCGAAAGATATATGATAAGAACGGCCCCGAAACGATAAGGGCTAAGAAGAAGGAATATGGATAGTATAGTCTGACAGTCCCTTCCACTTCACCCAGTGCAGGACGGGTCATTTGATGATTTCCCATCCAGAAAAGAAAAAAAAAAGGTTGATTACGATTGCTGTAGGAATTATACCTTCAAAGAGACCTTTAACACAAGTTCTCTTGACCTATCTCCAGGTGACAGTAATCTTCGACCTGGAAGGGTTCAACATCAAGCAGTACGCGTGGAAGCCGGCTGCGGAGATGGTGTTCACTTTACTGCAGCTGTACGAAGCCAACTACCCCGAGATCTTGAAGATCTGCTACATTGTTAACGGTATGTGCTGATTGTACCTACTTACATCTTACCTGTTCGATGGATAGGATGAAAATGTGATGTGTAATCCCTTTCCCTATTATTAAAGCTCACTAAGTAAAATGGGGCTCAATTTAGGAGTATTGGTCCATGTTAAATAGGTACTTAAGTAAAATAAAAGTCTACGAGCTTCGGTTAGGGGCTTGCTCAACTTTGCTCTGATATCGACTTAAATCTTGCTAAGCACGGGCGATTCTTTTTGCGCTCAGTAGGTACTAGGTAGGTTACCTACCTAGTACCTACCTATGTTACCTACCTATGTTCAACTCAACTCAGTTATTATTACCGTTGACAGTAGAAAATTGAGTCTGCACGAGAACAAGAAAATTCTCATTTTGCAAATAAGGAAAGAAAAGACAGTAAATCAGCGGCAGTGTCCTTAATATCATCATCATATCAGCCTGAAATGACACAGTAGGTACTCCTTTTTTTTCTGCCACACTTTCCGGCCCTGTGCGTCCGATACCCAAGTGTTTCCCGCAACTGTGACGATTCGTCAACCCAACGAGCTTTAAGACGGCCCTGGTTTCCAGTGTCGCACATACCGTCTGCTGAAAAAAAAAACAATTTACAAGGCCTACTTCGTTTTTCTCATTGTAACTCCTCCTTCTTCCTATTCCAGCTCCCAAAGTGTTCTCCCTAGCATTCTCAGTGATCAAGAAGTTTATACACGAGTACACGATCTCCAAGATAAAGATCTACGGCACTGACGCCAAGAAGTGGCAGGCGCAGGTGCTCTCCATCATCGATAAGGACCAGCTGCCGCAACACTATGGCGGAAACATGGTGGATGAGAATGGGGATCCTAGATGTCCTCTTATTGTAAGTTGGTTGTGTTACTAGCTTTTGATGAGGATTAAAACGGGGATAATGAAATACTAAAGGCATATTATGCCCTAACCATATGGCCAAGTTGAGGCCTATGTCCAGGTCTGTCTCCACCGATTCCGGGATCCCTCTACGAAAAACTTACTAAATGTAAATTCGTAAGCCACGAACGAGCCACGGGCTGCAGATTCGATTTTCGCACAGAACGATTGGTTGAGATGCTTTTTTGTTTTAACTGTGGTAAAACTCAGTAGAATTAAGAATGGAGGTCCAGTGCTTTTTTAAGAAGGTCATTCATTCATTTCAACCCGGATTCCGGATACACCCGCTGTTGGGTATACCTATGCCTCCTCTTTCTTCTGCTATTCTTCTCTGTTCTGGGTGCTTCTCATCATAAATTGGCCACCATTTTAAGTAGGTCCTTAGCTTTAAAGATGTTTTTCCGTCTGCAGGTAAAGCCCGGTGGTAAAGTTCCTAAAAGCTACTACTCCAGCAATCAAACCTTCGATTCGGAGAAGGAGTTCAAGCGCGTCACCATCAAGACTGGAGAGAAGCATGTCATCGACCTGCTGTGTTCAGATAGTGATAGTGTTTTGAAGTGAGTACCACCTATTTTGTGTCTTTCAATGGCTTTTGAGCAATGGTGGAAGCCAAACAAGCTACCTACCTACAGCTAGATTTTGAATTTTTGTCGGTAAGAAGATAACTCATGTATGAAAGGTATCGAAACAATTTCAACCTGTCTGGTCTCGTGGCCTGTGTAAGCATTTCTGAATTAAAGTTCTTAAAAAGGCAAGGTATGATGAGTGATGAATTAAAATAAATTTAAAATTAGAAACTTATACATTTATCCGAACAAGTATGGAAATTCTAATCCAACTACTATTAGGTACAAGTCTATATTTACTCAAACTCTTCTGCCCCTCCAGCGGCGACACCTTGCAACAACCAGTCATCAAACTCAATGACTCCTACTAAGAAATTCGTAAAGGAAAAAACCCAATACCACTTCGCCAGATCTTCGAATTAAACCCAGGATATTCTAATATTCATAACCCTTCCATTTTGTAATCAATTAACCACTAATTTACCAACATTTTAGATGGGAATGCGGAGTAGACCACCACGATATAAAGTTCGTGATCAAACGCCGCGACGAGGAGGGACAAGAGACCGTCGTGCACGGACCACACAAACTTACCGAGGGACCCAGCGATGTTGGTGTCATAGCCGTCAGTGGACCTGCCACCTGTAAGTTGGACATTCCTGGAATAATATTTTAAAATAAGTGACCCAAGTTGGTACACACGGCTACACATCAAGCTATACAAAACCAGTATAATCTGATCGTTCATTGTGCGAAAAGATCTAGTAAAGTGAGGTCAAGATTAACTGGTTTTGTATAGCTTGATGTGTAGCCGTGTGTACAAGCTTCCTGTCGGGGTTGCGGGTTGTCCAAAAGAGATACCGCGGCCTCGGCACAAGGGTTAGGAAGCAACATGGTTGGTTTCTAGTCAGAGCGGGAGGGGTTATTTGATGATTTCCCACCGCCAGAAAAAAAAAGATTAAACAAGCTTTTGTTCGAAACACACTATCAATAAGAAAGCTGTTCCGGATCGTCACATCGCGCCGGCCAGTAGGATCGCGACACATGATCCTACGTCACCGCAGCGCCCCACCTACCGCTAGGCCGTTGACCATATGTGGGCACACACGACACACACTCGCTCGCCGTCTCTTACCGTGCGCATACATCGGCTATTTCTTTTGTTGTAACCACTAAACCAAATTATACAGTCTTCATATTATCAAAAGCAGAAGTTTTATTTAGTCGAGAGTCGAGACCACCAGCATCACAACTGGAGCTTTACACTCAAACAAAGCCGTTTATCTTGCATTGCAGTACCTATATAAATCTAGTTTAGTCTCCAAACGATAACAGTATAGCTATATAGCAGGCTGTTTTGCAAGTTTAGTCAGTTGTGTTATCTCTGCGCAGTTGGCTGTCATAATTAAAAGTCCTTGCTAGTGCTTACTCTCACGCACGACGTTTCTTTTGTTTGGATCTGATCTTCTACAAAGCCAGGGTCATCCAGATTGAGCATATTTGAGAGCACTAATTAAAATCTAATTCATTTAACTTTCAAGGATCTTTTGGCGCGTGGCTAAAATTGGTACTAACGTCGCCATCTTGTTTTTTATGTCGGTAGATTTAAAAATCGTTACCCCACTAAAATTCTTTAACATGTACAAGTAATCCATTTGAAACCTCTTTCCAACAGATTCAGTGATCTTCGACAACAAGAGCGCGTTCCTGCGCAGCAAAAAGGTTTTCTACGACGTTATCATCTCCGTACCGGCCAAAGACCTCAACATCGGTAGTGATGACCCTGAAAACGAAGACGCCCTGCCTGTGGCAGCTGCCTGCAGTCTAACTACCACGGAAACCACCGCGGTTGCCGCGTCGTAGCGTCACCACAAATACCTTAGTTGAAGCGGTTAAAACTGGAGCGCCAAATACATGAATGGTTGTAAAAACATGGTTCCTTATCATCTGCGTAACACTTTACTAAGTTGAGGTCTGCTTCCAGTCTAACCGGAGGCAGCTGAATACTAGTACTTTTTTTTAATAGGTAGACTTCCTATCTGATCTCCACAACCCAGTTAGCACCTACTGGCAATACCCTTTGGTAAGAGACCTTGGCAATAGCAACATCAACCTCTCATTAACTGCTGTGACTGACCGGGCGAAAACAGTACCTATCAAACAATCCAACCTTATAAGTAGGTATACCTTTATAGGACTAAAATCTGTCTAATAGTCTCAAATGGATGTCATGACTGAATACACATTTGAATCAATACAGGAAATAAGGTTTTGTTTCCATCTTATTTTCCTACAATAAGTCTACCGTTTCGCATTCGTCATGCATAGTTCATAATGTACTTATCACTGGTTTCTCCATAATAAGGCATGTAGCTAATACCTACCTATGGCATAAAAATCATAACTTAGTAAAATAATAGTTCTTATTATTTTGATTATTTACTAAAGAACTACTATTTTTGACAAATATTAGAATAGTATATAGTTTCGGTGATCTTTAGACTAATTCATGTTTTAAATAGTTAATTAACTATGTAAATTGTTCTTTTACACTTCCCAACTTAGTTTTAAGTTAATTGTTAAGAAAACAATGTTTTATACTGATATAATAAGGGAATTAAGTGGTTTATAAGCTAGGAAATAAAGAACAAATGCAATGCATTTACATGTTTTATACGGAAGCATTTCTGTGATAGTTTCCAACTATATGTATAAAGGTGTTTTTTTAATTAAGGAATGGAACAAATCTAGATTATATCATGCAATATGAGTAAACTGTCTCATTGGTCTAGTGGTCAAGCGCGACCTCTGTGCATGAGGTCCTGGCTTCGAATCCCAGGTCGGGCAAAGTGCGGCACGGAATCTAGATTTGTGCCCGGTTCATGGAAATAGGCTCGCCCCCTATTACATGCGACTTAAGCATAACTGGTGAAATGTGAGTAAACAGGTTTTCTAAAACCAGCAAGAACAAAATTATGGCGATAAACAATGGGAACGCCCCCTTATTGGTTTCCCGCTTTAGGGGCGTTGATATTGCTTATCAAAATAATAATACTGTCTGATGCATTTGACAAATAATGAGCATTGATCAAAGGAAAACAATACTCTTTTATCCCATTGTGTACCAAGCATCTCTCGCTCCATAAATAATAATCCGATAGGATTGAAATCGTTGTCAAAATAATGACTTTGGTGGTAATGGTAATATTGTAATTTTCCTAGAATTTGTGATTATCCTAGAATGTTTTGCCTACAAGCAAATTACAATCACTGTGCCTTTCACAATGACTGTTCAAATTTCGAAATGACCAAAAATTATAAAATTGATATCTGTACTGTGTATGTTTCAATACCTTCTTGCATTATTGCTCAATTATAATAAGTATGATTTAGATAACAGAATTGTATAGTAATGTAATAGCAAATAAACATTTTGATTACACAAGCATTATGTTTTAATCTCACTCCTTTATCATTTACTTGGCATTCCATAATCTATATAATACATGATAAGAAAAATTACAATCATTTTTCATTATTTATAGCATGCAAATTTAATGATTTATTTATCTAGACTAGTTTTGAATAATAAGGACAAAGGAATTTTATATTTAATAGAGATATTTTCTAGTTACAGCGCTGAGCCATTGTAAACCCTACAGGACATTATGGCATTGCCAATATTCACTGACACTAATCCTGTTTTACCAAATCCAAATCATTGGAAAAGTTAAAAAGCCTGAATAAGTTTGTAAAATGTTTAATAAACGATAAACATCGCCTTTCTTAAAAATACCTGTTATATACAAGGTTACGTAAAACTCCACCAGATTTTTAGATATTATCACCTTTCCTCCTCATCCTCTGACCTTCAGTCTTCATCTTCTTCAAAGAGCATTTGAAGCAGTTCTCTCTTGGTACACTGAGAGCCTTCTAGTCGCTGCACTCCCTTCCATCGGATGATTGTGGGGATTACCATGAGCTTCAACCTGGGGTCTGTCCTGAATGAGCAAGCTTTGTCCTTCCACCTGCAAGATGTCATACAAATTTTATTACAATACAAAAGTAATTTTAACTGTACATGTTACAGAATACCATAAATTGGATAAAAGATATGAAAATAATTATAGATTTTTTGGATTACTTTAAAAGCATTTTGCTGGTAATGAGACCATAAAAGTTTTTTAGATATTATGAAAAAAGAATATGAGTCAGATTGCTAAGAACAGACCAACAATGCTTTCAATAAATAAAAAAATTAGGGCTTTCTGTACCGAACCTGAATTTGCCAGAACTGATAGAATGTCAATGCCTACTTGATTAAACCGTAATGTGGGAACTAATTCTTTTTACCTGACTGCCAAGAAAAGGTAATTTTGCAAATTACAATGTTGGTCTTATCAGTATATGTTCGGTTTGATGGTCTTTACCCCAGTTTTAGCCTTAGATATGCACAGATATTTCTGACAGATAACAGTGTAATTTATTACCATCCCACACTGGGCTAGGTGTCGCATGAGAGGACAAGAAACAGAGAAGACATGCTGCACCAACTCCAAATGAATTGGGATAAGGGCGAGAGAATGATGAGTGGGCCAGCATGGTGGATTACTGCCCGTAAGTTCTCATAGAAAGGAGGCCAGTGTCCCAGCAGTGGGAACAATATAAGCTGGAAATACTGCTACTGCTGCTAAATGGTTTAACATAAAGTATTATACTCACGTTTCTCTATCACCAACATCTACGTAGACAAATGTAGCCTCAGTCTTCAGTTCCGTCAGGTATGCCTTCACTATAGGCTCAGCTGTAAACAAAAAAAATTATATCAGAAAGAATAAAATTTATAGAGTAGATAAACCTAAGTTTAGCCGGCTAATCTTAAGTTTATGTTCACACCCACCTTTACCCTGAGATAATAAATTACTCATCTCAGGAACTATAATGATAGGCACGATTCTTGAGCGCTGACGCAAAAGTGAGTTATTGGGACCCTTTGGTGGTATGAAGTGAGACGCGGGGCGGGGAAAGTGCAGTGATTGGCCCGTAGCGCATCGCGTCATAGCCGTCACTCGAGATTTGTTCTTTACTCCTGCTGCACTTACCTCACGACCAATAATTAATAAACAGGTGTGCGTTTTATTTGTCATAAAGTGTACGATGCGCACAGCAATCCCCACTCTTCCGCCGAGCGCTCAAGAACCGTGCCGGGTACTATACCATTACCCAATTGACAGTACATACACCAACTACGGCCATTCTCTTTTCTTTTACCAGTGAAAAAGAAATAAACTTTAGTTCCTTTGGCTGGTAGCTTATCAACAAATTGAGTAAATTGCTCATAATTTTGAAGTTCTTGCATGTTATTGTTCATTTTATTTTAAATAGAAATTTGACAAGAAAATGAATAATACAGTGTGTTTTT
Source organism: Diarsia mendica (assembly GCA_949316265.1). Taxonomy (NCBI): domain Eukaryota; kingdom Metazoa; phylum Arthropoda; class Insecta; order Lepidoptera; family Noctuidae; genus Diarsia; species Diarsia mendica. Next base: position 21,681,474 of record OX438897.1, read on the forward strand.
TTTAGAGGTATAGAACTTTAAGTTGGCAACACTTTTTTAACTGGCGGCCATTCTGTCAGCTTTCAAGTGATTTATGTTTAGTTTGGTTTGGCATTTCAACATGAATAGACTGATGCCTGAACAACGCTTGCAAATTGTTCAAATTTATTTTGTAACCGTTTGGCAACGTTTGGTAACCGCATAGTTTCACGTTTCGGACCCGTGAATTCCGTGAATTGGCCTCCAAGATCGTGCGATTTAACGCCGCTTGACTATTTTCTGTGGGGATATGTGAAGTCGCTAGTCTACGCCGATAAGCCCGAAACGATTGACCACTCGGAGGACAACATTCGCCGCGTTATTGCCGATATACGGCCACAAATGTTGGAAAAAGTCATCGAAAATTGGTGCTCCAGATTAGACTACGTGCGAGCCAGCCGTGGCGGTCATATGTCAGAAGTCATATTTAAATTATAATGCCAGAAGATTATCTTTCGAATAAAGTAAATTTCATATCAATTTAAAGAAATCATCTTTGTTTTATTCCATTTCAAAGTTCTATACCTCTAAAAAAAACACCCTTTAGATTATTTAGATTAGCTAAATAATCAATTAAACCACTTGACCGTTATTCGAAGCATAATTAACAATTGAGATAGGCTGTATCTTGTTTCCTGTGCCATTTTTCCATACGATTCTAGCCCTTTAGCTCTCGTGACGTCACCGGGGCAGAGAGGGGAGGGCGCTTGCGAGCGCGCGAGGCTCTGCCTTGTTCATTGGCGTTCTTTTCCTTGCCGCAGACGGTTGTACCTAGCGGGTGAGTTTTTTAAAAACTTTATAACCGTCATTATTTTTCCTTACGATCGAAAACTGGCAATCAGTTTTCGATATTATTTTAACAGTTTCTATTGTTTATTGTGTGTAATTGCTTTTACTGTTTTTAGTGTTCAGTAAATTAATGCTGGAATATTTTAATTACTTAACGGTTTTCCGTTCGCTTTTTGAATATTCACTTTTTTTCCAGTGTTTTGGTGTGCGATTGTTTAAAATATAATTGGAAATGGATAAAGAAATAACGTTGATTTCACAAGATGAACCGGTCGCAGGCCCTTCTCGCGTTGCTAATAATAAGGAACCTAGTAGAAAACGTAAACGTTCACGTTCCAGCAGCAGTAGTAGTAGCTCTGATAGTACCAGTTCCAGTACATCTAGTTCTTCTGACCATAGGTCAAAACATAAAAGTGTACGTCGCCGCCGTCATAAAAAACGGGGGGGCAAGCACAAGCGTCGCCGCTCAGAGCGTACGGTGCAACAAATCAGTGATTTGCCTAATCAGTATTTTAATAATAGTGTGCCAGTGGCCGACGATGCTATTTCCCTCTTTGCCGAGGATGATTTCGAACAAGAAGGTAGTAATTTTGTTGATAATTTGGGAGTTGAGATTAAACTTAAAGAACCGGCTATTCCAAAGGCTGACGTGCGTTACGTAAACGTATTAAAAGAAATTCAGTTTTTTAATAAACCGGACTGGAGTGAAGTACGTTACGCGGAAACCCAAAAGTCCTATAACCATAGCCCGGGTTTCGTCGAACTCGAGGCAAACGAGGAGATTAGACCCTATGACACACTTAAGCACTTAAGCTACTCAGAGAGAGCTTATGCTTCATTAACTTACGGTTTGTTAAAGCAAAAAGAGTCGTTAAAGAAGGAACTTTGTGCTTTCATGACATGGGTCCGAGACCAGAAAGAAGAAATTAGCTTCGAGGCTATAAACCAAAAGCTTAATGATATTTTTACTACCGGTGAATTTAGCAGGGTTTCGGCAGACCTTTTGCAGATGGTTTGTGGACATAGGGCTGAAACCATACAAATGCGCAGAGATAGCATAACAAATGCGGTTCGCGACCCGTTAGTTAAGGCATCAATTAGAAAGATTCCTCCATCTGAGGTCAACCTATTTAACTCTGAGCAATTTATTGTCGCTTTAGAGAAAGTAGGTGGTATCAAAAAGGCCTTCTGGCCTGCTTCTAAATCGCCTAGCTCATCTAAATCGGCTTATGGTTCGGCCTCAACTTCGCAAGTTGGAAAATGGCTTATCCGTCCCTCGCAGGGGCAGCATTCGGTTCCACCCTCGCAGGGTAAGAACTATAATACTAACATGCCCGCACATGGCTGTCAGAACTGTAATGTCCCCTCGCAGGGTGGCTTTTTGCAACATAATATACAATGTCCTTCGCAAGGACCGGCGCAAGCGTACTACAATTATCCTCAGCAGGGTAGTGGCGCAGTGGATAGAGGTTCCTTTCGCTCTCGTGGGGCAAGACAGAACCAACGATACCACGCCCACAGACGTGGCAGTCATAAGCGAAGGTCATCACCTTCAGGCTTCAATGCCAAGAGAAATAAATTTTGACATGAACATATTTCAAGCCGGTCAGTTATCGAATTTCGTCGACCGTTGGAGGCAAATGCATGCACCAGAATTTCTTGTTCGAATAATTCAAGGGTACCGTATACCCTTTCAGCAAAAACCTCCGTTAATTATGCCCAACTTAGACAACAAAGCGTTTCACACACCAGTGTCGACAGAAATGACGTTGATCATTCAAAAAATGTTGAATCAAGGAATTCTAGAAATTGTAAGTCCAACTCCAAGTTTCTTATCCACCCTCTTCCTGGTACCAAAGAGCGATGGATCGGCCCGACCGATTTTCAATTTAAAAGCCTTAAACGAATTCGTACTGACCACCCCTTTCAGTCTGATAAACGTATTCCGAATCCCAGATTTCATTCAGCCCAAAGATTGGATGTGCAAGCTGGACATTTCCCAGGCATACTTCCACCTCAACATAGCAAAGACCCACAGGCGCTTCCTACGCCTTATGTACAACAAACAGCTTTTGCAAATGACCTGCCTTCCATTCGGTCTCAGCACGGCTCCAAAAACCTTTGCCAGTTTGACAAATTGGATTGCCCAAGTAATGAGAAGCAAAGGTGTGAGAATATTGGTATTTCTCGACGATTTTCTTTTGGCTCACCAAGACCCAGAAATTCTCCAAAGCCACGTCACCCTTCTGGTAAACACATTACAATATCTGGGGTGGCAAATAAATTTCCAAAAATCCATTTTAACACCAAAGAAATCTCTGGTTTATCTGGGTGTGCTGTGGGACCCTTGGTTAAACCTCAAATGTTTACCAAAGGAAAAAGTAAGTTCGTCGATGGCGAAAATTCGCCACATTGTAGATCTGGGAAAGACAGACCTAAAAAAGTTGCAGAGCGTAATAGGAGCTCTATACTTTGCGAGTTTTGTCGTTCAAAGAGGGAGATTGCATTATCGAGCTCTATTGAAATTCGTAAACACTCTAGATCTCAACAATTCTGTCAAGGTATATTCTGTACCAGCAGACGCAATGGGCGACCTACAATGGTGGGCCCAGAATTTGCAGCATCCGTCAATTCTACACCACGCACCGGTGTCTCATTTTATCACGACGGACGCCTCCGACTTAGGTTGGGGCGCCCAGATAGACAACCAGTCCCTAAGCGGAACTTGGTCTCAAAACGAGAAATATGCTCACTGCAACGTAAAAGAAATGTTGGCAATATTGAAGGTCTTCCAAAGTCATTCCATGTATCTCAGCCAATCTACAGTCACCATACAATGCGACAATCGCACGGTAGTATCTCCGTCACGAAGGGGGGACCAAATCCACGCAATTGATGGACATAACTTACGACCTATTTTGCTTGATAGATCAATACCAGATTCAAATCAAAGTGCACTACATTCCGGGGAGGTACAACAGCCATGCCGACCACTTATCACGGTTTCGCCAGGTCCCCGAATGGCATCTGTTGCCCGAAGTCACAAAAACAGTATTCCTGAAATGGGGCATTCCCCAAGTGGATCTGTTTGCTTCCAGCAAAGCCCACGTAGTCTCACGTTACGTATCGAAGGATCAGAACGACAAACAAGCTGTAGCCCACGACGCATTTTCGATTGCTTGGACATTCAATCTGGCATGGGTGTTCCCGCCCCCGTTTCTGATACCCAAAGTTCTGAGCTAGGTACCTCAATCAGGCATCGGGAATTTACTTACTGGTAGCACCGAGGTGGGAAAAAGTGTTCTGGCGCGGCGATCTCAAAGCCCGGGCTTTAGCCCCACCATTCACAATACAAAACCTGGACAAAGTATTAATCGATGTGACAACAGGACTACCACCACCTCGCGTCCAGGATCTTGTATTGGAAATATGGAAATGTGGGGGTGGACACAGGATTTAGGTGATTGGGATAATTCTCAAATAAATCTACTGAAGAGTTCTTGGCGCGCTTCCACCCTGAGAACTTACAAGCCTGCATGGAACCGCTGGGTCTTATGGTGTAGAGCTAGGAGTGTTAACCCTAAGAGCCCCTCAGGTTCTGACCTAGCTCGTTTTCTAGCTGATCTGCACATAAAACATAAATTGTCTTTAAAAGATACAACCAAGTCGAGATCAGTAAGCAAACTGTTTTATTATCCTTTTACCCTCATTACAAAAATGTTACAATTGACAACTAATGAAAACCATCAACAAGGTTCAAACATAACATACCTTTCTCTCATATTGATTAGTAAAGACATTAATAAATTTCACATTGAATAACAAAATAAAAGAGAATGGGCGAAAATGTATGGAAGCTGGTACGAACGGCTACACATCAAGCTGTACATTTCCAGTATAAGCTGGTCTGGCATTGTATAGGATTTCCGTACAGCGCGAGATCAGCGTAAACTGGAAATGTATAGCTTGATGTGTTGATGTGTAGCCGTGTGTACACCCCTCCAATAGCAATGAGATATACGTCGTTGGATAGCTCTTTTTAACTGAAACAATATTTACTATTACAGTTTTGTTGAGATGTTTGTCCGTTTTGAGTTATAGCTCAAAAATAAAGTAAAAATGGATACCTATTAACGTTATAATATCTTACCGCCTTATTCATAAAAATAGTTAAGAGTTGTTTAACTTAAGCTTGGTTTATCTCGCATGCCGTCTCACTTCAATAATATTCAAATGAAAGTGACGGCATGCGAGATAAACAAAGCTTAAGTTAAACAACTCTTAACTATTTTTATGAATAAGGCGGTTTGTGTGTAAGCTAAAATTACATCAATGTCGTTTTATATAACGTAATTCGTAATTATCATAACAAAACATAACATCACGCCTGTAATTCCCGAAGGGTTAGGCAGAGGTGTAGGTGCCTAATAGTAGGTACACCCACTTTTCGTCAGTTATGTTTAAGTTCCATGTAGGTAATAGGGGGCGAGCCTATTGCCATCAACATGGCGCAAATCCAGACACCATGGCTGCTACCAAGAAATTCTTGAGGGAAACTTCAATAACACTTTGTCCGACCAGGGAGAATGTATGGGAGCTGTTACACCCCTCCAATAGCAATGTGATATACGTCGTTGGATAGGTCTTTTTAAATGGAACAATATTTACTATGACAGCTTTGCCGAAATAGTTTGTCCATCCTGAGTTATATCTCAATAACCTAAGTTAAAAAAAGTTTTTAGTATTCCGACACAAAGTACTCATCTGTTTACGTACATTTTAATTGGTAATTTTTGAATGTCTCGTTGATCTAGTGGTAGCAAGCGCGACTGCTGAACATGAGGCCCTGCGTTCGATTCCCGGGTCGGGTAAATTGTTACCTATTGGATTTGCTCTCAAGAATTTGTCAGTATCAGTCAAGTAATTTGTATTTATGCCTAGTTCATGGCAATAGGTTCACCCTCTATTACATGGGAAACATAACTGCCGAAAACATCGGTGTATTATTATAAGTTACACCTCAGTCTAACCCTTTAGGCATTACAGGCGTGATGGTATGTTATGTTATTTGCGAATTACATTATTATACTATAATAATATATATTATTATACAACGACGTTAGTGTTATTTTCCTTTATACACCAAGATATCACAATATTAATATCATCAATTTTTACTTTTGTTTTTAACCTTGTTATATCTGTGAGTGCCTCCCAGATACGTCATCACCATACATTCAGTTACCGTGAATGGATTGCGCAACCCAACTCGATGCATCCAATAAAACTAAGCAGCAGATGGGGCGCGGGGCCTTTCGTCACATACATCGGTCGTTAGGACAACCTCTTAGTTATTAGTTTATTACCTATTCACCTAATAATAAGAATTATATGTAATTTCTTTATTAAATTCATATAGTGAAAACTTCCTTTGGATTTATTTGGACTCCTCCGCTGCCTATTACATAATTGGCGCAGTCGGTGTAGGTTGTCGAGTCAGTGCGTGCAAATCAAAGACTATAATTTCACGATCGAGCTGAACATTTAGACATTTTTGTGCGTGCTGTTCACGTTTCAACGTGCGTCGTCGACAATCCAGAAGAACCAGAAGCAGCCGTTGGAGATCCTGTAGACCGTATCCAGACATCGATACTACGGGAGCCGCCGATATGTACTTTATGTGAGTTGCACAAATTCCTTACAGTCGGTTGCTATTTCCCGCCTCCAAAATTTTCCACCCACGATCATCGCGATCTATTAGGGGTATCGAACCCCTGAGCAATCGGTTGTCCTCTCGCATCGCTTTGAGGGACGCTTCCCGAAAGGCCAAAGGCAGAATTCGTACCACCTATTTTTTTTTTGTTAAGTGATAGAATTTGTACCACTTATTAAGTCAATTAAACCATTCATTTTCATGTAACATTAGTATTTTTAGAAGTTCGGATTCATTAATTATATCAATCAAAAGATTTATGTAGTTAAACGTAATTAATCTTAAACTAAACGTAGTTATGTTTTTAGAAGTTGCCATTTGTAAAATATCACGAGGCTCACAATGATAAATAATTATTTAAAAATAGAAATAACAGTAAATATAATTAACCAATTACACATTATACCTTAAAATGAATAATTATTGCATACAATCTTAATAATTAACTATTTAATGATAGGAATTATTTTCGACATCAATGTTTTTTTTTGTATTGGCAATTATTTTATTGACAGGACAGAAAAATCTTTCCGAGTCTCTGTTCGGTTCTTTACTGCTACTTTGGATTGTTGTTTGTAACTGCATCTGAGCAATTTAGCAAATTATCTGGCCATTTTTACGTTGAGTCGAGCTACTGCTCCTCCGTACTCTATCTGTTGATAGTTTTTTCGCGAAAGGACGCTTTATTAATTGTGCTGTGTGTGTACGTGCTTCTAATTAAAATGACGAGTTTGCAATGCATAAATTGCAACGTTCGCTTGTCCCGAATAAGAAGGCACGCTTTATCGGATGAGAGTGAAGATCTCGTCAATACTATTCGGCTGTGGACATATCCTAGAGATGTAAGTAGTTAACATAACATTTTGCGTACGAGTGTGTCAGTTACGAAGTGATAACTTTTACGTGTTAAAAAGTAGTCCTTATCATTTAAACTACACGATATCATACTAAAATAATATGTGTGTACAAAAACTAAACTAAACATTATTTGAAAAAATAACAAACACCATTGTGGTTGTTTAATTAAATATTTACAATTTGTCCTGTAGAATGTACAAACACATAAGTGATCGTTTTGCATGTATTGTTTACTTGCCTAACACTTCTTGTTTGCCTAACTTGGTTTGCCTAACACTGTTATAATAGTTATTACTCTGTTAGTATGACTGTTATAGTGTCATAGTCATATAAAGCAATGTTGAGCCGTACACAAAATCACTTCTTTATTTCCAGATAACACCTGCTGACCATGTTTGCCGTGCATGCTGGCAGCTAGCTAGTCATCCCCGTTTTCTGATAATATGCCGAGGAGACGCTCAGGCCATCAAAGTGTTTGTGGTGTATGTGGGCAATCCATACTACGAATCAGTCAACGCAGGATTTTGATTGAAGGTGCAAATGAAGACGAACAAAGAATGGCTAACACAGTTGCTACTTGGATCCAACCACGAGAGGTATAACAACACATACATACCTAATATAACTTGTATCAATTAGGTGTCTTGATTTGATGTATGTGTTAAAACAATGTAAATTATTTCCCACTAATACCATGCATTTTTAAATGCAACCTTTTCTTTATTTATATATTTTTTATTTTAGCTTCGTTCTGAGGATGAAGCTTGTGTGCCGTGTTGGCTAAGAGCTAGAAGAACTAGGGTTGTTTCACCAAATGAAGATATTCAACCCATTGTACCTGATCATTTGGACGGTGATCATTCTGATTTGATGTGTGCTGTATGTGGTCAGAGTCTATCCTACCCAACATCAGATCAAGAATGGAATCCCGACAATACTGCTCGTTTGATGGAGCACCAGCAGGTATATGAAATATATTTATAGTAATTAGCTTATAATAATGTGTCATGCAAAGGGCAATTACTATTTTATGTTGCTAAATCTGGGACAATCTGCTCTACTAACAACAAAAGGGTACTGGTTTTTCCATTGTCACATAGCCCTTCTCTCTCATATTAACACAACATAAATATTTTTGGTAAAGATTTTCTGTAAGGTGAAAACCAATCATTTTATTTATTTATTTAAACTTCATGCACAAACACATAGGTACATAGGCGGACTTAATGCCACAAGGCATGGGTTTGGGTTTTTATGTCAAGAACTATTCTGTAGCTTGGTCATGTTGGGCACAATTTATGTCTGTCAGTGTTTAATTTGTGTTTCATCAATGTTATTTATATTTACAGATGTCATCCATGAATGAAGTTTGTGGAGTTTGCTGGGGCCAAGCTCGAGATTAATATTATTTATCCATGGAGAAATTATTATTATTTGCTTGTGGTATAGGTACCTATACCAAATTCGCCAGGCTCGTTCATATGTGGGTGAGCATTTTCGGTTTCATGGAGTATATACATTAGAGGTATCTCGAGAGAGAATACATGGCTTAGAGGGAATAAACCCAATGTTGCTTCGTGCTAAAATAAAGTCCCGCCATTCTTCTGCTAGAACTTATTTCGTTTTCATAGTTACAGAATCAAATATGAATGGTCGGGACGCAATCAAAAGTTATTGTTGTAATTGCATTGTAGGTTTAAGAAGTGGGATGCTGCTCACACGTTATAAGTATTATTTGGTACCTTAGTTACGCTCGCCATGAAGGTATGACCCCACCTGCCCCTTGCTTAGATGAAGTAATATTAAGAATAATAAAATAAATGTTAGATCCTACAAAAACAAAGTTGTTTTATTTAACCACACTTAAAATTCCATCAGCACTTCATCATTTATCATCATCATCATCAAACTATTGCAGACCGCTGCTGGACGCAGGTCTTTCCTAAAGCACCCTACTGAATAGGTACAATTCTCATGTCAATTTGACAACTTATTGATAAAAACACTACAAAGATAGCACCAGCTATCTAGAACATATTATTATCCTTTTTCACCAAAAAAATGTTTATACTACTACACGTAATCCATACTAAGTAATATTATTGTTGAAGCAGGTGTTGTGATTTGGCAATGGAATGGCGTGTCAGGCGTGATCAACCAAATTAACTCTTCGATAGTATTTATCCAGACTTTTATTTGTCAAAATACAAGCAGATATTACACGTCCATTTTATAGTATATATGATGAATTAAGATTAATTAAATTGGACAGTGGTGCCGATTCTCTTGTCACAAATTTCTCTAAACTAGACTAAAAATCATTAAAATTTAGTTTAATCCTGTCAAACGAAGTTTTCCATTCTGAAATTGACTAAAGTGACATAACTTAAATAGATTATAGTCTGACAGCACTAAGTTATTCAATTTAGTGAAAATGCCAATTTAGCTATTCTGAAATTGACGTTTTTCACCTAAAATTATGATTGTCAAACTAAATCAGACCATTTTTAATCGCGAATAAAAAGGTGTGGAATAAAATTAGTTGACATAAACTAAAATTTACAAAGCATATTTCTCTATTATTTTTCGAAAGTTTGGATGACTTTGAGTTAATTATGGAAGCTTAGGTGATTGCAGCTGTTGGCGATGCGGCAGAAAGGTAAGTTTAGTGTTATTTTATTAAGATACAATACAAAATGCATTCGTGAAAACTTACAAAGGATTTGTACTGAACATCTAATGTACTTGCTACATTATTAGTTGGAAAAGAAGTGGATAAATGCACTTCTCATAATCATAGCCACTTCCAGGCTCTGAGTATTATCTAATAGACACTTTCAAGAAAGAATTCATTTGGAAAGATTGCGAGACCAATCCAACCCATTCCAAATGGCAGAGGAGAAATTTAAAAAACTCTTTAGACTCCCTAGAGCGGAAGCACTTTATTTGGTGGATATGCTAAGGAATCCTCGGTTAGATGAAGGATTTATCCCCAAACACCGAAAGGTTAGAACAGTTTTGTGCAGTAATTCACTTGCATAAACAAGTTTTTAAGAATTTATAGTTTAGTCGAGTGGTATCTCACTTTTATTATATTTATGGGTGATCTAAACCTAGTCATTACATAATTGAGATCTTTCAGTCAAAAACCGCACGCCCCTCCACTAAAATTTCTTTACAAACATTTGAACGACCCACTGACCGAAAAGTGTATGCAACAAGCAGTGGCGCATGCATTTTTAGAATGAAAAATTTCTACCTACCTACCTGTATGATAATAGAACTCATTTGCAGATTCTAGCTGCACTAAATCTGTTTGCTCAAGGCAGTTATCAAACAGCTGTTGGGCAAGACAACTTACTTGACAACAACTTACAAGACAACTTAATTCTTCTGAAATCTAATTGGTTCACCCCTTAAAACACTCTGCCACCAAAGAACGGTGGAATTACTATATAGCTTTATGTGTATCTTTGCAGACGAAGAAGATATCGATGGCAACGAGGATAACGAGCAGAATGCTTTGTGGAGGAGCAGGATGCTATTGTAGAGGATCCTGGCGCAGACTTCCTTGCTGAAGCAAGGGAAATTCGGCAATCACTTGTCAATAATTTTAATTAAATTAAACATTTTATTTCTTTATTATTAAAATTTTAATTTTCTTATCACCTTATTTATTAATTAACCTATCCTTAACCTAAACAAATAAGAGTGGTGATTAGGTTTCTATCACAAATTGAAACCGCATATTCAGTTCATGTTTTGTATAAAAAAATAATTAACAAAATACAATAATCAACAAAATATGCCAAATATTTGCCTCTTCTCTACAGAGAAGGCACGAGCACTGATCACCACGCATGCTCAAGACGGGTTGGCGATTTCAGACTTATTAGGTATATTATAATAATTATAGTCCAGATTTCCTCACGGTGTTTTCCTTCCGACCTTCATTGAAATAAAAATGAGTAAATAAAAGAAAAATGTTCGTACATATTTTTTATTAATGTTATGTTTTAACTTTTGTACCACTGTATGCCCATTTTCTCTTGCCCGTTTTGCTGCAATATGTTGTTCGATAGAGCCTTTCTGTTATTTTGACACTTCTTATAAGAAAATCCAATCGATTTCAAAATTTTACGCAGGACTTCTAGGCTACATTTAAAATCCAGATCTGTTTGTGTGGTACCGAGTAAAAGAATTGAATTTTTTGTCGAATTGCACTTATTTATGTTGAAGTCATCCATTTCTTTCTTAGGACGGCCTGATCTGTGTTTGCCTTCATCTACAATACGCCTCACTGTACTCTCAGATTTTCCTGAAAGAAAGATTAAAAAAAAGATGTAATAACAAATGGAAAATAGATAGCACTATTTTTATTTCAAACATGTTAAAACTTATTCATATTTAAAATCACCGGTAAATTTGATTACCCAAAAGTATCAAAAGTTAGCTAATTACATTTGCAATCTAACCTATAAATGCGCAATGTAAACAATGCTTATTTTAGTCATAAAATCGTATATTTAGTAAATTTGTGACTTCTGGTAGATAAAAAACAAACAATAACACGATTACATACCTGTCTTAACTGCTGTTCGAGTATAAATATCCAAATTTGATAAAATTTGTCCAGCTTGGTGTTCTAACAAACATCGCTGATATACTTTGAAATAATTTCCCGAGCTCCACTCCTATTTGTTTTCCTCATATTTAACACGTTTCTTCGAAGTTTTGTCGACGTAGATTTGAAAAACATTTAAAAATGCAAAAGGTAGCAAGATAGAATATTAACAAGTTGATGACAGACAGCCGATGACATTTGATGTACTATGATTTAGTGTTACCCTACTTTTGAATAATCCATGGTATAATAATATAAATAATCTTAGTTCCTCAAACATTAATTTCTTGACTATACAGACAGACTGTACTTCATTCATTAATGATTACTGGTATACAATTATAAATATTTGATTTACCTCAGGTTTTTTTTTTGCAATTCAGATCATTTCGTTCACTTTCATTCAGCTTTTGTCTATGGTCTACTGCAATCTTGGTCTATGCTCTACTCAACTTAACGAATGTCAAACTCGATTTTAGGTGTGTCAAAACTATATTTAAATTTAGAGAATCTTGTTTTCAGAATAACTTACCAAAACCAACTAACTAAAAATAAGAAATTTTAGTTTTAGTTTAGGTTAGTTCGGTGTACAAGAGAATCGGCACCAGTATTGGAGACGACACAAAACGTACACAGAGAGCCGTGAGCAGGAAGTAGTTGTCAACGTCAAAAACAGTAGACAGGTGACAGCTTCAAATGTCATATAAATATGGCTGCGTTTAAGCTGCGTTCATGTAGAGCTTACATAATTCCTAATAATTATAAATGCGAAAGTAACTCTGTCTGTCTGTTACTCTTTCACGCCTAAACGGCTGAACGGATTTTGATGAAAGGAGAAAACCAAACTCCATAGAAACTTGGGCCTGGCGTTACAGGGCTGAATTTTGGCCATTCATTAAAGAATCTAGGTAGGTTCCATGAGCCCAATTTTCACGTCTCCCAGTGATGGCCAAATTGATAATATCAGACAATGACATTTTAGGTTATTTAAATTATTTGAGATAATTAAGTTAAATAACATGATATTTTCGAGGCTTTGTTTCCTACGCAAGTCTAAAACCCCCATGCGCTGTGCTGTAACATAGCACTATGAGGTTTCAGGTAAGTAGATACATACTTTCCTTAAAAAGTGCTTACGGGGGTGACTTCAGATTTATATTATTGATATCACTGAAAACATCAGCTGAAAACTATGTTTATTAGACAAGGCCCACTTACCTAACTACTGGCTGATATTTGTTAGGATTATATCTGCTGGGGGATTTTTAATAGATTGTGATACCCAATAAATTAAAATGTAAATAAAACACATATTTATGTTAAATGGTTTTTTAATCATCTTCATTAGGATTATCATAGTATAATAATACAGTATCCAGAAACTGTGCAGGAGGCAATTGATTACCTTGGTGCCGTGCCCAACTAAGATACCATATTATGCTCATGGTATGGGCACAGCAACCAACCGTTCTTTTTCCTATGATACAGGTGCAGTAATATTGAATTATAGCATCCCTTCCACTTAGAGAGCTGTAGATTCATCCTACTACTAATATGCCTGGATTTCATCCTTCTCTTAACATCCAGGTTAAGTCCGATGTAGATAGCTCTTGCTGTAGGTCACCGTCCACCTCCCTACACACTTCTATGACATATGAGCCATTTTCTTTTCCTTTTCCTGAATGAAAATGCCGGGATGCTCTATTTGCTCATACCCAACACGAGTGACAGACAACACTTGAAGCGCCCACCTGAAAATAATTTATCTACATTAAAGTGTGCTTTTACACATGCGATGTGTTGTGTGTGTCCACTTTAAAAATACTGATCTAAAGAAATCCTGAGGAGCTCGGAGCTTGACCATTATCACACCATTATGATCAATGTTTTAGCATACCAAATAACATTTTTAATGACCTTTCAAAACCAAAAGCTAAACTAAAGAATGTTAATAAAGCATCAATAAAGCAAATATACTGACCGTGCGTGGTAGGATCAATTCTCTTATAACTTCGTGTATTCTGCGTTCTTGCACGGTACTAATCCTAAGTGTATGACAACGAACTCTTCTTAGAAGAGAATGTCCACAGTGAATACACACCCGTCGGTGTCCCATAGGTGTCTGTTCACTTTGTTCTGGTATATTTCCATCACTAGATATAGCATTGGCATGATTCCAGCAAGCCAGGCATATAAAGTCATTTTCATTTACCTGAAACAAACATTTGACTATTAGGGTCTAGCAAGACTAGCATTAGCATTTAGCAATAAACATCTGGGTATATTTGGGTAGACCTATGCCCCTCATTACAATCCCACTGCAGGGACACAGACCTCCACTCTGAGAGAGGGAATAATAGGTTGTAATTAACCATGAAGGTTCAGTCCGGTTTAGCGATGTGATGTCTTCAAATATGAATTTATTGCACATTATGCTATCATTAAAATACAACTATAAACAGACAACTGAACATGAACACTACTTAGTTTGTTTACATTAAATAATTACATATGATTACAAAAACGTTATGTTAAATAGAAATATCGGATACTAACCGTTTGAGGCGCTACCCATTCTTGAACAATTGAAAGAATAATCTTCCAATCTTCGCCTTCCACATCATGAGGACCGCAACAATGCAATGTTGCGGTCCTCATGATGTTGAACCCAGTCGTCAAATGAGCAAAGTACAAATACGGTTTTCTAGCAAATGTCAGCAGGGGTGGCAGTTTAGAAACGGTGTCCAATGTTCAAGCGAGGGTCAGTCAAAAGGCAATCAATTTCAGAGTCCAGTATTCGATCAAAGGTCTTAGAATAATAAAATCTCGAGAGATCTGGAAAAACACATTCACTTGCACACCAAACGAAAAGCGAATGACATGACAATTGACTTGACAGCCGTTGACATTGACACTTGCGTTTACTAGTGCATTCCGTGGTGCAGCCGATTTTATCGATTATTTATTTGGTTTTTTTACAGGTTACGTTAAAAATCAATTATATGACAGATTTTGAATAAACATCTATTTTAATAAGTAAAAAAGTGATAATACATAATGATAATGATTAATAAAGATAATGCAATGAAGTATTATTTAATTATTTGTAAGAATATCGATATCCACTAAGTCGATCTTATTCTTAGGGTACGCTCTATTGATATAATAACAGCGTTCGTGAAGTTAGTGACAAAAAATGAAACAAGTGTTGTAACGGTTTAAAAAGACACAACCTCAAAAATAAAACTGGTTATAACTTTAAGGTCCTAACTTCTAAAAATCTATGAATTTTAAAAGGGCTTGCCTATTGTATTGACTACCAATTAAAACAAAAAGTATCCCAAAACACGACATTTTATTAGCGGTACGAAACTCCCATACAAGGCTGCCTTTCACCTTTAGAGTTAGATAGCTTAGATATAACCATGGCAGATCAAGACGATATGATCAATAAAATTTTTAAAACATTAAAACTAGTACCAGAATTTGACGGCAATAGCAATACTCTAATTAGATTTTTATCACTATGTGACCAGCTTGTTGCGAACTATATTAATCCAGCACCTGGTCATGAATTAACCAACTTAGCATTATTAAATGGTATATTAAATAAAATCACCGGGAACGCCGCTAGAACGCTAGTGACAAATGGTGTTCCCCGGGATTGGAACGGTATTAGGAGTACGTTAATTCATAATTTTTCAGACCATAGAGATGAGTCTGCGTTATACAACGATCTATCGTTACTATCTCAAGGATCAGATACGCCTCAAGTATTCTATGAGCGCGTGTTAAACCTTTTAAGCACCATCATGACATACGTAGAAATACACGATGCTGTCGCTACCACCGTCGAAGCAAAAAGAACTTTGTATAAGAAACTAGCTTTGCAGACGTATCTAAGAGGCCTAGCGGAACCTTTAGGATCTAGGATTCGATGCATGAGGCCTCCTTCCCTGGAGGAAGCATTAGAATATGCCCAAGAGGAGATGAACGTTGTTTACCTCCAACAAAAAATTATGCCTTCAAGTAAAAGGTTACTTCCAATATCCCCAAATGTGCTAACTCAGTATCCTCAGATGAATAGAAATTTGATGCCTCGAAATTTTGATCCAAATCGCTTTATTCCACAGCAGCCTAGACCATTTTATCAGGGACCTTCTAGAACCCAACAAATGTTCAAAGCTTTACCGCGATCCAATATGTCCACCGGTTTTAGAGTCAACCCTAGACCCCCAACGTCTCAGCAGGCACCGAACAACCAGCCTCGACCAATGAGCGGTGTTAGTCACCCCGTTGCGCGTGTCCTGCCACCGACCAATATGCACGATTGGCGTAATTACGGTAGTCCACCCCCTAGTAATTACTTTAGAACACGAGAAGCAAACGTGAACGAATTTTTTGTACAAGAACCCGACTTTGACTATTATGTCCCAGAAGACTTTTTCTACTGTGACTATGACTATGTCCCAGACTGTGTCCCAGCTTGTGACCCGACTACTCACTTGACACTGACACAGGACGTCTCCGGAGGTGAACCCATACCCACAGTTCCACCTGAAAATCCAAAGTCGTCAAATTTTCCAAAGGAAGCCCCGAAAAATGCCCCCGAATAGAAATTAATATACAAGGGAAAAGACAATTGCCTTTTTTAAAATTAAATGTTAGGCCCGACTTTCCACCTTTAAAATTTTTAATTGATACGGGAGCTAACCAGTCGTTCATAAGTCCTGAAACTGTGGCAAAGTACTATCCCGACTATGAACTTAACTATGAACCATTTATAGTCGCTAACGTGCATGCATCTACCATGAATTATTACTCAATCACTATACCTTGTTTCGAAGAATTTAAAGACAATAATCCAATCAAGTTGAACATATACAGATTCCACGATTACTTTGACGGACTAATAGGGTGCGATCTTCTTGAACGATTCTTAGCAAAAATTGACCTTAGTTCTCGCGTACTTAAAACTGAATTTTCTAGCAACCCTATACATATGTATACCTCCCGAAGTGTAAATTTGTATGAGAACATTATTCCGGCACAATCTTCTAAAATATTAAATTTGCCTATTAATATTGGCCAAGGAGATATATACATAGATCAGCAATATAATATACAGAGTTGTAACATAACTGAATGTGTAACTACAGCAAAAAATAATCGAGCTTTTTTAGAAATATCTAACCCTACGAATAATGATGTAATTTTATCTTTGTCAGAACCAATCGTCGCACATGTATTTAGCGAACAAACTGTAACTGCAGTGTCATCGGATACTTACAATAACAATACTCGTCGAACCGAGCAGGTGTTATCGCGATTGCGCATAGACCATTTAAACCCAGAGGAGACAATCAATTTAACTAACCTCTGTAGAGAATACTCAGATGCATTCTATATTGAAGATGAACCTTTAACGTTCACAAACCAAATTAAGCATAGCATTAACACCACAGACGAATTACCTGTCTATAGTAAAACTTATAGGTATCCATATATTCATAAGGA
The DNA here is from genome assembly GCA_949316265.1 of Diarsia mendica. Taxonomy (NCBI): domain Eukaryota; kingdom Metazoa; phylum Arthropoda; class Insecta; order Lepidoptera; family Noctuidae; genus Diarsia; species Diarsia mendica. The sequence continues at coordinate 21,698,993 of OX438897.1, forward strand.
TGAGGTACAAACTCAAATCAGTAAAATGTTGGATGAAGGGATAATTAGGCCTTCTACCTCCGCATGGAGTGCACCTATATGGGTAGTACCAAAGAAGAGTGACGCGTCTGGCAAAACTAAGTGGCGCTTAATCATTGACTTCCGTAAGCTGAACGAGAAGACAATTGACGATAAATATCCCATCCCAAATGTCACCGATATATTAGATAAGCTAGGGAAGTGTCAATACTTTGTTACTCTTGATTTAACTAATGGGTTTTACCAGGTAGAATTAGATCCTAAGGATATTCATAAAACGGCATTCAATGTGGAGCATGGACATTATGAATTCCTGCGAATGCCCATGGGCTTGAAAAATTCGCCAGCCACCTTTCAGAGAGTAATGGATAATGTACTTCAAGGTCTTCTGAATAAAATTTGTGTTGTATATTTAGATGATATCCTAGTGTTTGGTACTTCTTTACAGGAAATCATAGATAACTTAGGTAAAGTATTTCAGCGTCTTAGGGAATCCAATTTTAAGATCCAGATGGATAAGTCCGAGTTCCTAAAACGTGAAACACCATATTTAGGGCATGTTATTACCCCTGACGGTGTCAGACCAAATCCCGAAAAAACTTCGGCAATTGAAAATTATCCTATCCCAAAAACTCCGAAACAAATTAAATCTTTTCTAGGCCTTATCGGGTATTACCGTAGATTTATTCCCGATTTCGCTCGTGTTACAAAATTTCTTACCACATGTCTTAAAAAGGGAGCTAAAATTAATATTACACCTGATTATATAAAACATTTTGAACACTGTAAGGCTCTTCTGACTAATGACCCGGTACTACAGTATCCAGACTTCTCAAAGGAATTCATTCTCACTACTGACGCATCCAAATTCGCACTGGGCGCTGTACTATCCCAAGGCCCAATAGGAGCTGATAGGCCCATAGCTTATGCATCTAGAACACTAAACGATAGCGAAACAAATTATTCAACAATCGAAAAAGAACTCCTTGCGATCGTCTGGGCAACAAAGTACTTTAGGCCATATTTATTTGGGCGCAAATTTAAAGTAGTCACCGACCATAAACCGTTGCAATGGTTAATGAACTTAAAAGAGCCTAATTCGCGTCTAACTAGGTGGAGACTAAAATTATCCGAATTCGATTTTAATGTAATTTATAAAAAGGGCAAATGTAATACAAACGCCGATGCTTTGTCACGTATTGAAATCCATAATGACGAAACTATCTCAATGATAGTCAATACGTCAAAAGCACCACGACGTCACCATAGTACGTCATCAACAATTTCAGCACCTGAAACTATGTTATTGGATAATTCTTCAGTGGTTCAAGATAACCATAGTTCTTCAACTCTCACAGCACCTGAAATTCAAAACATGTCAGACGGAGAGACCGCTCGCACTAGCGTAGAAAGCCCAATTCTCGAAATTCCCATTAGTGAAGACCCCTTAAATAAATATCGTAGACAAATTATAATTAATATAGTTAGTGACTCACCTACATCTAAGTCTGTAATTAAAAAACCTTTTGATACTTACCTGCAAGTTGTGACGAATGTACGAAAATCCCATTTTGATAAAGACATTGTAGACCTAATAAAAAACCGCGTAGATCCCAAATTCCGCACAGCTATCTTAGTCCAACCAATAGAGAAAATGCTTGAAATAGTTCCTGTAATTCAAAGAAATTTTAAAAGTTCATCTATGAAGTTGATTCTGGTTAAATGCCAAATTACTAATATATCCGAATATTTAAATCAACAGGATGCTATTCGCAAGTATCACGAGGGAAAGACAAATCATCGTGGCATAAATGAGACCTGCCTAGCCTTATCACATCAATTTTTCTGGCCTAAAATGAAAACTGACATAACTAAGTACATTAATGAATGTAGGATATGTAACTGTGCAAAATACGACCGTAACCCGATTCGCCAAGAGTTTAGAATCGTTCCACCGCCTAGTAAACCCTTTGAAACTGCACATGTCGATGTTTTAACTATCGAACAAGAAAAATATTTTACTATAATTGATTCTTTTAGTAAATATGCTGAGGCTTACCGTATGGCAGACTGTACAGCCCCTAATATAATAAAATCACTTTTAATTTTTAGTACGCACCATGGTCACCCAATGAGATTAATAACTGACCAGGGAACCGAATTCACAAATCAGGTAGTTAGTGAATTTTTACGACTACACAAAGTACAGCATCATACCACTGCTGCTCATACCCCGAACGAAAATGGGATGATAGAGCGTTTCCATAGCACACTTCTTGAACATTTACGCATATTAAAGCTGAAACACAAAAATGAATGTGCTTTCACTTTAGTCCCTTACGCTCTTTTAGCATATAATAGTTCCATTCATAGTCTGACTAAATGTAGGCCGTTTGACCTTATCACTGGGCATTTCGACCCACGGGACCCCACGGATTTAAATCTGTCGGAAAGATTGCTACAACAGTACATTCAAGATCACCGTAGTCGAATGGAAACGATATATAGCCTTGTCCATGAATCATCGCTTGCCGAACGCGAGGCATCGATGACGCAACGTAACAGCGATAGGGAACCTGAAATTGAGTACTCAGAAAACCAGGAGATATACATACGGAACCCTACTGCAACCCGGCAAAAACTTGCCCCTCGATTTACGCAAGACAAAGTTATTGCTAACTTACCTATTCATATTTACACTTCAAGGAAACGAGGACCGGTAGCTAAAAGTAGACTGAAACGACCAAAAAAAAATAAAGACCCTCGATTGTTACAGGTACCTAGTACTGACGATAATGAGCCTGGGCCGAGCTCAAGAGATCCAACTGGCCAGCTTAGATGACGGACCGGGACTTTTACCTTATAATCTAGGAGACACAAAAATCATATCCCATCATCATACGTTCTTACAGGACACTAACTTAATTCAGATAGAACGACAAATATACGACTTACAACGACAATTACGTGACACTACGGAAAAATTAAGTAATAATAGTCTGCTCATGTTCAGTGCACAAATTAAGTACTTACATATTAAATTAAATAAAATCCTTTTACAATTAGAGACGCTGCAACCTAGTAGAGTCAAACGTGGCTTGATAAACCCATTGGGCACTTTGATTAAATCAATTTCGGGAAATTTGGATCATGATGATGCTTTAAGGTTCGAAAATGCTATAAAAATTCTAAAACGAAATGATAAACTCATTTCCAACAAAATTAATCAGCATATTTCATTATTTAAAGAAATGTCCTTACAACAAACTCACGTACTGAATAATTTGACAATAAATCAGCTCAAATTAGATAAAGCCCTTGCGTACGTCATCAATATGACTACGTCAGAGAGCGATCGTACTTTAAGATATGCTCACCTTGCGCAACTCTTCGTTATACTTAACGATAACGTACAAGAGTTATCCGGTGAAATAAGTAGGCTAGAAAATATATTAGCTTTTAGTCGCACGGTATCCTTGCACCATTCTATTCTATCTGTTAGGGAATTAAGAACTATGATAAGCGAATTACAGCATTTATATAGCACCGATCAGGTCATAGACTTAGACATTAGATATTACTATGACATAATTAGTTTAGGTTCATATTATGTCAATAAGAAAATCGTGGTTGTCCTTCAATTCCCTATCACTCTTCCCAGTACCTTTGAACTATTTAAACTTTGTCCAGTTCCTAATAAAAACTTTGACGTCATCCTGCCTTCCTATCCATATGTAGCGATCAATTCAAAGGAATATGTGTACATGGAGGCTGAATGCCCGAAGGTAGATAACTGGCACATCTGCGAGCAAAAAACAAGTCACCAAATTCGCTCCGGTCAGGATTGCATAGAAAAACTGATACATTCCCAGGAGATAGATGAAACGTGTCAAATCACGCCTATCTCTCTGGCCAAGGAAGCCCTGCTGGAGCTAGATAGCAAGCACTACATAGTTTCGTTCCCGAAGCCCACCAAGGTTCAACTTTACTGCGGCCCTGAAAAACATCAAATTCTGGAAGGAAGTTTTCTGGCTACAATTCCGAAGTCTTGCAAAATGAAAACCCCGAAATTCACATTGGCCAACATCGATGACAAAGTCAACGGAATTTCAATTGAAATCTCAGCGCTCCCACGGATGACTAATGATTCTCGGAAGATTCAACCAAATTACCACCTGAATTCAATGGATCTCGGTACATTGCACAAGATACAGAAACAAATTACGATGGAAACGTCTGTCGAAATCGATACTGCGGATTCCTCGAGTCTCTACCACACAACAATACCATTGTATGCGATTGTACTTGCATTGTTAAGTGCAGGTGCACTTCTTACCATCTACTTTATTCGTCGTCATCGAGCAAAACTCATTAAAATTGAATCGAATAAAGAAGCCATCGAGTTATCGCAGCGGAACAAGAAAGCCGCAACTTTCGCCGTAGAAATTGGCAAATAGTTGCTCATCTAAGGGGGGAGGTGTTATATCTGTGAGTGCCTCCCAGATACGTCATCACCATACATTCAGTTACCGTGAATGGATTGCGCAACCCAACTCGATGCATCCAATAAAACTAAGCAGCAGATGGGGCGCGGGGCCTTTCGTCACATACATCGGTCGTTAGGACAACCTCTTAGTTATTAGTTTATTACCTATTCACCTAATAATAAGAATTATATGTAATTTCTTTATTAAATTCATATAGTGAAAACTTCCTTTGGATTTATTTGGACTCCTCCGCTGCCTATTACATAATTACCTATAACTCAGAATGGACAAACATTTCGACAAAACTGTCAAAGTAAATATTGTTCCATTTAAAAAGACCTATCCAACGACGTATATGACATTGCTATTGGAGGGGTGTAACAGCTCCCATACATTCTCCCTGGTCGGACAAAGTGTTATTGAAGTTTCCCTCAAGAATTTCTTGGTAGCAGCCATGGTGTCTGGATTTGCGCCATGTTGATGGCAATAGGCTCGCCCCCTATTACATGGGACTTAAACATAACTGACGAAAAGTGGGTGTACCTACTATTAGGCACCTACACCTCTGCCTAACCCTTCGGGAATTACAGGCCTGATGTTATGTTTTGTTATGATAATTACGAATTACGTTATATACAACGACATTGATATAATTTTAGCTTACACACTAAGATATTATAACGTTTATAGGTATCCATTTTTACTTTTGTTTTTGAGCTATAACTCAAAACGGACAAATATCTCAACAAAACTGTAATAGTAAATATTGTTTCAGTTAAAAAGAGCTATCCAACGACGTATATCTCATTGCTATTGGAGGGGTGTACCAATAAGCCCATTCACCTTTATACAAAAAGGGTGCCTTCTAACATAGCAATCAACTACACTAATAAATCATAATCACTAAGTACAACAATCAATAACAAGTCATTCATTAGGAATTCCTATAATATCTGGCCATAATTCAGGGGGCGGAATCACAATCGGCGGATCCTGTGATAATTCAGAGTCCGTATCATTGGCTGGCTCACTGTCAATTACAGGTGACCCATTAGCAGATGTGTCCGGCGGTCTAGCCAGTATTTGGTCTGCGTGTCGCCGATGCAGCTCTCCATCTTCCGTCCTCACCACATAAGTGGCCGGCCCCTCCACCGTCTCCACGGTGGCCTGCCGCCATTTGTTCCCGGGCCCGTACATGCGTATGAGCACGGGCTGCAGCAACGTAAAAGTCCGTGCAGGCGGCCGTTGTGCCGCCGCCTCCAGTTGCTGCTCGGCACGGCTCGGTGTCGAGTCAGGGTGTAAGCTCGACACTGCAGTCCTGTATCTTCGCCCATTCAGTAACTCCGCAGGTGTCTTGTTTGTAGAGCTATTGGGCACAGTCCGTAAATAGTACAGAACTTTGCAAAGTTTCTCCTGCCATTGTATTCCCAGGTTATCTAGTTTCCTCATTTTGTTCTTAAATGTTTGAATCGTGCGTTCAATCTGCCCGTTAGTCTCTGGGTGGTAGGGCGGTGAATACAAATGTTTAATTCCATTATTTTTAAGAAAGTTATTGAATTCCTCCGAGGTAAACGCACGTCCATTATCAGACACCAAAACGTCGGGCAGCCCTTGGAAGTGAAATTTTTTCTCATAACAGCTATCACCGTTCCACTGTTCATCGCTGGGACGATTTCAGCCTCAAACCATTTGCTGTAGCTGTCTACTAGGACTAGAAACGTTTTTCCCTGAAAGGGCCCCGCAAAATCCACATGCACACGGCTCCACGCCTTCTCTGGAACAATCCAAGTCTGCGGGTCCTTTGGTGGGTTATTACTCACTAGCTGACATTGCTGACACGCGGCCACCACACTCTCAATCTGCCGATCCATGTCGACCCACCACACGTAGCCTCTTGCATACGCTTTTGTCTGGACAATGCCCGCATGAGGAGCATGTAACAATTTCAACACTTTGTCCTGTAAGGACGAAGGTATTATGACTCTGTTGCTCCACAATAAACAGCCTTTATTATGTGAAAGAGCCTCTCTTCGGGTCCAATAAGCTTGTAGGCTCGGGTCTATGTTCCTTCGTGGCCATCCATGTAAAATGTGAAACCTTACTTTTTGCAATACTACATCTCTGTTGGTCTCTGCGGCTATCTTAGTAGCGTCCAGCTCCCAGCCGCTCGGCGTCTCCTCCAGCAGCAGCACGTCGCGCAGCACCTCCTCCTGCACGCTCGACGTGTCCGGATTAATTTACCAGGCCTGTACTGTATACTGTAATTATAACTGGAAAGTTTCAATGACCAGCGCAACATCCTCGGTGATATCTGGTCTGGGATTGGTTTTGCGGGATTGAATAAACCGACCAACGGCTTATGATCTGTCACAATACAAAATTTACGACCCGCTAAAAATTCGTGAAACTTTGTCAATCCAAATATAATAGCCAGGGCCTCCTTATCTATCTGCCCATACCGTCTCTCGTGCGCCTGTAGTGTCCGTGAGGCCATCATCACCGGCCGCTCTGACCCGTCCTCCATGACGTGTGCAATAATCGCTCCGAGACCGTATTCCGAAGAATCACAAATGAGAAGTAGTTCTTTCTGCAAGTCATAGCCCACGAACGTTCGATCTGATGACAGCAATCGCTTCGCCTCCACAAACGCTTCCTGTTCCTTCTCACCCCAGCTCCAGGGTCTTTTTGTTTCTAAAAGTCGATACAATGGTTCCAACACAGTGCTCTTGTCAGGCAAGAATTTTTCGTAGAAATTATATAAGCCCAGGAAGGCACGCAAGGTCTCTCTGTTGGTTGGCGCCGACTTTTCCTGAATCTCTTTGACTTTTGCAGGTGCTGGGTGAAGTCCCTCTGAGTTAATCATGTGTCCGAGGAATGTGATGCTGTTCGCAGCGAACACGCATTTCTTTACGTTGAGGCGGAGTCCCATCTGCTGCAGTTTGCTCAGTACTTCTCTAAGTCTTCGGTTGTGTTCTTCCACCGTGGCTCCAGTGACAGCGATGTCATCTAATAGACACGCCACTCCGTCCATACCCGCTAACGCCGTCGACATAAGACGCTGGAATATCGCTGGTGCCGCGCTGACCCCGAATGGAAAGCGATTCACTTTCATTAGACCGATAGGAGTGTTCAGCGTGAGCAGCATAGCTGTCGCGTCATCTACCTTCAGTTGTGTGTACGCGTTTTTCAAGTCCAGCTTACTAAATATTCTGCCGCCACTAAGTCTCACAAACTCTTCCACCGACGTCGGCAGCGGATAACTGTCTTTATCTATAGCGGAGTTCACCGTGACACGATAATCACCACACATTCGTACTGTTCCGTCTTCTTTCATCACCGGCGTCACCGGTGTCCCCCACTTCGAATAACGAACAGGTGTAAGTATACCCGCCTCCACCATCTCGTTCAACTGTCTAATGACTTTTTCCTTAAGAGGATAAGGCACCGCGCGTGTTAGAAAGTGTATGCAAATCTATATGTATATGTATTAATATCCACCAATTATTAAACTTGTCAGGATGATTACTAGTTATTTACTGTGTTCGAAAGTACCTCTAAAGAAATGTGTGTTGGGAACAGGGGTTTTATGAAGTAAAAGCACAAAAGACAAGACTATTCATTTTATTTCTTTTGGTCTTGTCAACTACATCAAACTCGATTCCATTCGCTAGGTTCCTAGTCTTCGTGGAGAAGAATGGACAAGAAACTCCACGGGAACATATTTTAAAGTAATAAGCAAAGACAACCTGACATTGTCTTGGACTGTCTCAAATTACAGCAATTTATCAGTTTACATAAACAACAATCAATATGAACCATATTATAGTACATATTTCTAACACATAGTCATCAGTAATATTCATAGCATAATATCAATTAACTTACATGAACATTGTAGATCCTTTAGAGTAATACAAATAGGTTTCAGCTTTTACACATTTGGTATCTTCACAACTAGGCCACAAATGTAAACTTAATCCTTTCTATACACAATTTATATACTACTTTGGGTCTGTCTTTATCCTTCAACAGTTGCAGCGTAACTCTACCTGAATTAGCGGTACTTCTACTTTTATAACCGTCAAATATTAAAAAGTACATCAACGACTACCGCCATAATACACCAATGGCAAATGGTTATACATTACAGCTAAATAACTAATAACTTATATGATAATTAGCAAATCCTATGTAGTGAAACTATTTTAAAACGTCTTAAGTGAATTTAGCAATATAATGGTGCCGATTCTCTTGTCACAAATTTCTCTAAACTAGACTAAAAATCATTAAAATTTAGTTTAATCCTGTCAAACGACGTTATCCATTCTGAAATTGACTAAAGTGACATAGCTTAACTAAATTATAGTCTGACAGCACTAAGTTATTCAATTTAGTGAAAATGGCAATTTTGCTATTCTGAAATTGACGTTTTTCACCTAAAATTATGATTGTCAAACTAAATCAGACCATTTTTAATCGCGAATAAAAAGGTGTGGAATAAAATTAGTTGACATAAACTAAAATTTACAAAGCATATTTCTCTATTATTTTTCGAAAGTTTGGATGACTTTGAGTTAATTATGGAAGCTTATGTGATTGCCGCTGTTGGCGATGCGGCAGAAAGGTAAGTTTAGTGTTATTTTATTATGATACAATACAAAATGCATTCGTGAAAACTTACAAAGGATTTGTACTGAACATCTAATGTACTTGCTACATTATTAGTTGGAAAAGAAGTGGATAAATGCACTTCTCATAATCATAGCCACTTCCAGGCTCTGAGTATTATCTAATAGACACTTTCAAGAAAGAATTCATTTGGAAAGATTGCGAGACCAATCCAACCAATTCCAAATGGCAGAGGAGAAATTTAAAAAACTCTTTAGACTCCCTAGAGCGGGAGCACTTTATTTGGTGGATATGCTAAGGAATCCTCGGTTAGATGAAGGTTTTATCCCCAAACACCGAAAGGTTAGAACAGTTTTGTGCAGTAATTCACTTGCATATACAAGTTTTTAAGAATTTATAGTTTAGTCGAGTGGTATCTCACTTTTATTATATTTATGGGTGATCTAAACCTAGTCATTACATAATTGAGATCTTTCAGTCGAAAACCGCACGCCCCTCCACTAAAATTTCTTTACAAACATTTGAACGACCCACTGACCGAAAAGCAGTGGCGCAACATGCATTTTTAGAATGAAAAATTTCTACCTACCTACCTGTATGATAATAGAACTCATTTGCAGATGCTAGCTGCACTAAATCTGTTTGCTCAAGGCAGTTATCAAACAGCTGTTGGGCAAGACAACTTACTTGACAACTTAATTCTTCTGAAATCTAAATAAGTGTATCTTTGCAGACAAAGAAGATATCGATGGCAACGAGGATAACAAGCAGAATGCTATTGTGGAGGATCAGGATGCTATTGTAGAGGATCCTGGCGCAGACTTCCTTGCTGAAGCAAGGGAAATTCGGCAATTACTTGTCAATAATTTTAATTAAATTAAACATTTTATTTCTTTATTATTAAAATTTTAATTTTCTTATCACCTTATTTATTAATTAACCTATCTAAGAGTGGCGATTAGGTTTCTATCACAAATTGAAACCGCATATTCAGTTCATGTTTTGTATAAAAAAATAATTAACAAAATACAATAATCAACAAAATATGCCAAATATTTGCCTCTTCTCTACAGAGAAGGCACGAGCACTGATCACCATGCATGCTCAAGACGGGTTGGCGATTTCAGACTTATTAGGTATATTATAATAATTATAGTCCAGATTTCCTCACGATGTTTTCCTTCCGACCTTCATTGAAATAAAAATGAGTAAATAAAAGAAAAATGTTCGTACATATTTTTTATTAATGTTATGTTTTAACTTTTGTACCACTGTATGCCCATTTTCTCTTGCCCGTTTTATAAAAGAATTGAATTTTTTGTCGAATTGCACTTATTTATGTTGAAGTCATCCATTTCTTTCTTAGGACGGCCTAATCTGTGTTTGCCTTCATCTACAATACGCCTCACTGTACTCTCAGATTTTCCTGAAAGAAAGATTTAAAAAAAGATGTAGTATCTAATGGAAAATACATAGCACTATTTTTATTTCAAACATGTTAAAACTTATTCATATTTAAAATCATCGGTAAATTTGATTACCCAAAAGTATCAAAACTTAGCTAATTACATTTGCAATCTAACCTATAAATGCGCAATGTAAACAATGCTTATTTTAGTCACAAAATCGTATATTTAGTAAATTTGTGACTTCTGGTAGATAAAAAACAAACAATAACACGATTACATACCTGTCATAGCTGCTGTTCGAGTATAAATATCCAAATTTGATAAAATTTGTCCAGCTTGGTGTTCTAACAAACATCGCAAGTCACATTGCTGATATACTTTGAAATAATTTCCCGAGCTCCACTCCTATTTGTTTTCCTCATATTTAACACGTTTCTTCGAAGTTTTGTCGACGTAGATTTGAAAAACATTTAAAAATGCAAAAGGTATCAAGATAAAATAATAACAAGTTGATGACAGACAGCCGATGACATTTGATGTACTATGATTTAGTGTTACCCTACTTTTGAATAATCCATGGTATAATAATATAAATAATCTTAGTTCCTCAAACATTAATTTCTTGACTATACAGACAGACTGTACTTCATTAATGATTACTGGTATACAATTTTAAATAAATATTTGATTTACCTCAGGTTTTTTTTTGCAATTCAGATCATTTCGTTCACTTTCATTCAGCTTTTGTCTATGGTCTACTGCAATCTTGGTCTATGCTTTATTCAACTTAACGAATGTCAAACTCGATTTTAGGTGTGTCAAAACTATATTTAAATTTAGAGAATCTTGTTTTCAGAATAACTTACCAAAACCAACTAACTAAAAATAAGAAATTTTAGTTTTAGTTTAGGTTAGTTCGGTGTACAAGAGAATCGGCACCAATATGTTTTTGTTTGTAATCTTTATGACTATCGGATAAAATAAGAGTATCAACCGATAGTTCAGAGAATTTATTGAAACTATTTAATTTATTAAAATTGGAAGAAAACATTATAAGTATCGTTTAATAATAACTATATCATTTATTGGCAATTTATAATAAATAAACATTTAACTTGACTTAACTATTCAAATACCACAATAGTAATTATTGTGGGTCGGAAACCAAGTCTTTTAAGCTACAATAAAAGCTACTTCTATAAAATACGTCGGGATATAAAATATCATTAGAATAATGTAAATTAGGTTTATTTGAAATTAGAATCTTTGTTTTTAAGATATTTACGGTGATTATTAAATCAACAATATACTTGACTCAACGTCGCCCTACGTCATTGTCACTTGACATCTGACAGCCGACGTTGCTACGTTATTTTGGTCTAAATCAAGGAAATCTCAATTTTATATACTTGAACAATTAAAAACAGTGCTCAAAATTACAAAAATAATTAAAGATATAACACGCGCGCCTTTAAGAACCGGGGCGTAGCATCCGGCCGCACGTGAAGTGACACCTCAGGACCTTTGTACTCGCCGAGTCCTTCTTTAAATAGTTCCGGAAATTCTTTCTTATATTGGTTTATCTCCTCTTCAGCCCAGCACAATCCTGATACCTGAAGGCCTAGTGTATGGAACCAGTTCCTGCCCAGCAGATTTGGACCGTTCCCCGACACCACGACCAGTTCACATTGCGCTTCCTTATTACCTAGCACAACCCGCACGTCTGCTAGTCCTAATACTTTCAAAGGGTCTTGAGTCCATGTCACGAGCTTTAGATTGGTAGCTCGTAGGGGTGGTGGCGTCAACCACAGCCTCTTGTAGTCTTGTATGTCTCTTCCGACATAATGGTGCGCGATGCACCCGAGTCCACTTCCATAGATACATGAACGCCGTCTATCCTAACGTCTGTGGTAATAGGCGGTAAGTAATTATCCACGCAGACGTATACGCCCATCATCTTCTCAGCCGAAGTGTCCACACTCGTGCTGGCTTCCCCCGTGTCGTCCACTTGGTGTACACGACCTGGCTTCTTGGAGCAGGCCGCCGCAATGTGCCCCAACTTTTTGCAGTAGAAGCACTTCGCTTTAACGAACGGACAGCGTTCGCCCGGCTTGTGTGCGCGTGCACACCGTCGACACTCGTTCGAGTTAACATTACCAATGTCCATAGGTTCAGTCTCCGTGACACTGAGTGGAGTTTGCTTAGACTCACTAGCACACGCAGGGTACAAATCAGGGAACGTCACTTGATAGTCCAGACACATTTGTAACGCGATTTCGTATGTCAAGTCTTTCTTTTTCAATAAGTCGCGTCGCAAGCGATCGTCCCGTACCCCCAGCACTAGTCGGTCTCTCAACTGACGTTTCAAGTCCATGAAGTTGCACTTTGCCCCAAGCAGACTTATAGCCGCCACAAAGTCTTGCACGCTTTCACCTTGCACTTGTTGACGTTTGTAAAATTTTCCCGCTTGCAAAATTTCGTTAACCTCGGGTTCATAGAACTTATCCAAAATACTAAAAATGTCCACTAAAGGTACTTCCGTAGGACGTTTTGGAACTAAAAGTGATGCAATTAACGCGAAAGTGTCCTTGCCGCACTGGGAAAGAAACAGCGATCGTCCCTTGTCGAGGTTGACTTTGTCACAACCCGCCGCATCAAGCGCACACAGTAATTGTTCTTTATAATCACACCACTTATCAGTCTTTGGGTTAAATTGTCCGGGAAACACTATATTCGTTACATTTGTCGTCATTTTCACCGAAATTCTACTTATTTTCCGTAGTCGCCAATAAAAGATACAACCAAGTCGAGATCAGTAAGCAAACTGTTTTATTATCCTTTTACCCTCATTACAAAAATGTTACAATTGACAACTAATGAAAACCATCAACAAGGTTCAAACATAACAGTCTTATAACACAATAATGTTACATAAGTCCGTGGTCTCTACCCTTTGCAATGTAAATAATTCAGGTGTTCTAAGTAATCACGTTTTGGTGAAACACGTTTTGAAATCAATTTCAATTAAAAAACCTATTGATTCCAAGTTACCCATCTGGAATATTGATGATTTTATTTCCTTTCTTGGCAATAGAACTATAAATAGTGATAATATTTTTGATGTATCGAGTCAAGCAGCTGCCTTATTAGTACTCTGTTCTGGTAGACGTATTCATGACTTGACCCTCCTTATGACTGATAAAGATAATTATTTAAAATCACCAGGGCAAGATTTTATAACTTTATGGCCTGCCTTTGGGTCTAAAACTGATTCATCAGACCATAGGCAATCAGGATGGAGATTATTTAAAAATAATGATGATAGGAATTTGGATCCGGTATTCTGGGTTGAACAGACCGTATCACTGCTTTCCATTAGATGTCAGGAAGCAAAATGTCACAACTTGTTTATCACAATAAGAGGTGCAGCTCGTGCAGCGTCACGAACGGTTATTGCAGGCTGGATAAAAACCCTGATGCGGCAGGCAGGCATTGTTGCTGCTCCTGGAAGTGTCCGGTCCGCTGTTGCTTCTAAGAATTGGTTGGACAACTTCCCCATAGAAGATATTATGGCTCGGGGAAATTGGAAGTCCTCTAATACTTTTATTCGATTTTATAAGCGACAAGTTTTGGATTCTTCTAGGAGTAACAGCATTACTGGTCTATTTAATCCAGTGAATTAGCTAATTAATTTGGTATTTATTTTGTTTTTTCTATTTTAATAATACAATACATTTTCTATTACATTCTCTTTTTCTTGATTTATCCCTACACATTGGCGTTCATCGTGAACGTCACCAGGCGATAACAGACACATCTCAATTGTTAATTATGTTTCGAATAACGGTCAAGTGGTTTAATATCGGCGTTTTACCTGAAATAAAACGCTTATTAAACTACTTACCTTATTCGAAGCATAATAGTAATTTCTGCCTGGTGACAAAGTCAATCATCCAATGAACAAGACAGGGCCTCGCGCGCTCGCATGCACCCTCCCCTCTCTGCCCCGGTGACGTCACGAGAGCTTAAGGGCTAGAATCGTATGGAAAAATGGCACAGGAAACAAGATACAGCCTATCTCAATTGTTAATTATGCTTCGAATAAGGTAAGTAGTTTAATAAGCGTTTTATTTCAGGTAAAACGCCGATATTATCCACACAATTCGGTATGTAAAGTATTTTTTAGGTATTTTTTTTTTATTTTTATTTCGTAAAACAGTTAATTTTAAGCAACTAATTTTAAGCATTTTGTTTTCCCATTAACAGTTATTTTTTTATGATTTTTTAAAGTAATATTCGTGATGACGTCATTTCGTATCCTGAATAGCTTTATGTCTTTGCCACGTTTTCAGTACATACAAAAAACACATATAACTTCAAACTTGACATTGCCAACAGTTAACACTTGACAGATACCTTACCTACGATTTTTTATTTTGTTGTGAAATGTTAATGCTGTGATCGTGGCTGTGATTTCCTACGATTTTTAGCTTTAATTTCCAATAATTAGCCGTGCTGCGTATCCGTGCAATGAATCGGTCATCGATAACTACTGCTAAACGCTTCGTACCATCATGTAGAAACACTACAACAAATAGCTACACAAATTGTTTGTAAATGTGAAAGAAACGCTAAAAAAGAAGTGGTGCGAGGAGGTAAATATGGAATACAAGCCTGGGCGTCATCTTTTTTGTTTCGAAGATCATTTGAACGTAAATATTACAAAAAAAAGTACCTATGTAAAAACGAAGGCGAAAAGTAGGTAATAGAATCCTACCAAAAAATTCAGAGAACCATGTCGGGTGGTCAGGGCTCTCGAAATGAAAATTAAATCTCGTGAACTACTTTTATATTAGAACAATTTCAGCTTTCAATTTACTTCAAGCCATGTTTAACATTCAATCTTTTTGCAGTTGGAAGAAGATCTAGAAAACTACCAATAATACAAATTAATGAAAGGAAGACCTGTACCTACTCATTCAGTAGTCAGCCACAAACATGTTGGATACCTAGATGCTGTAGTGTTAATTGCATGTGGTTTAATAATTTACAAAGTGAAATAATAAAGACTGATTAAATAACATTATCGTTTTATTTGTAATAAGCACTAAACAGTAAGTGCTTGGCCAGACTGGCAGCGCGGTGCGGGGAGCGGCGCGGGTGCGGGAACGCGCGCGATTTGCCTGTCCGCAGTGGACCGTTTGAAGTTTGCAGTCTGGCCAAGCACTAAATACTGTTGAATTTACAAGAAACGAGCAGTTAATAGACCTGTACAAATTACAATACCTTATTTTACACCTTTTATTATATTCTCTTTATTTGTTTCACTTACTTAATAGATTACATTTTTTAACATTTCTTTTCTCATTGGCCGTTACGACTATCGGCACAAAGCTAGCCGAGTTCACATACCACATATCGACAACCTCGTGTGCTAAGTCCAGACATTTTATTTGCTTCTCCTTCTCAGCTTTCACGAGGTTCTCGTTCTGTCATGAATAGTCCTGTCAGTCATGATTTACTCTTTTTGGGTATAAACATTTTCCAAAATATCAACGCTTTATCAATCAGGTCCCTATTGTATTGATGATGGTTCACTGCTCCTTTTTTCCAACCAAAATAAAAACACCAGTGTATGTTTGCATCCACCGGCAGAAGCAGCACAGCCATCACAAGTTGCTTGCAATATGACTTCATCCTTTTCGTTGAGAGTTACAGTTACCATGTACTGCTTATTTGACACTCGGTGTTCTGGAACTACTTTGGCCCTCACGATGCACTTGACTTGGTCTCTTTTGACTTCAACATAGCCAACAGCAGAGTCCACATAGGAAGCGCGAGACGACCTGGATTACCAAAAATATATTAGTTAAGCAGTAAAATTACTAATGTAAATGGGTGCAAGGTATTTATAAATATAGGTAGGTACAGCAGTAGTTACATTGTTACTTACATTAGAGCTTTAGTTCCTCGGATTTCAGCGATGTTATATTTATTATCATTTTTCATGAACTCCAGGATCATAACATTATCCAATTTGGGCAAGTTATTGGAGTCGCTGCGTACAAATTGATCCATATTTAACTAATCCAAACAATAGGCAGGCAGTTCCGTAAAGCGTGCAATGGTCGATCAATGGTGCAGTAAGTATCAAAGTCCAACGGGAAAGCAAGGTCTGTCGTGTACAAAGAATAAACGTAGAGAAAGAGAAATTAAGGCAGCGCGCGATCCGTCCATATCTAGCATCTAGTAGTATTGACACTGACAATGACGGACTGACAACAACAGTTTTTTTTAATTTTTTCTTGAAAAGCACAGGAAGTAGTCTATTCAGGAAACTTTATGACGTCATTTAGAGGTCAAATGAAAGTCAAATCGTTACAAGTATAATTGTGAAAATAAACACAATCTTGTGATATAGAGAGCTAAAAGTAGAAAAATAAGACATAAGAACTCAAAATCTCCAAATGGTTTTGGAATCAGCGTAGGTTAATTTTTACTTTACATACCGAATTATCTATTGCTATTTTGACATGTCCGAAGGAGGTCTCAATTTTGTGATTATACAACCTCGTTCAAAGGACAGGGGCAATTAAATCTGTAGGTTAATACTTACTACAGACTTAAAGTAGCCTGTAGTAAGTATTATTTTGTCATGTCAAGTACCTATTCTTCTTCAGCAACCGCAACACATTAAATAAATACTTAATGTATTTGGTGGTGAATATGTATAGGCAATTTATATAAATGTGACAACTTTCATAGGCCTATACCACGTACCTTCAACACAATCGATACACCAACTTTCCCCAGACGGTAGTTTTTGACCACTAAAATAAAAAACTACTGGAGGACCTTTTGGGTCTATAGCTTCAGCATATTTCACAAACTCTTCATACCCGTGAATTTCAATTACAGACACCATTTTCAATACAAAACACAAATAAGTCCAATGCAGCCGGCACAAATCAATGAATAATGCACAATGAGTGACACGCGAAACCGAGCGAGATTATTTTGATAAAATTGACACTGACAGTCAGGCTGGATTCCTTGACATTGACAGTCGGTGGTTCACTCCGTTTTACGTAAAAAGTTTGACTAAATGCGCAAAGGGAAAATTAGTAGCACTATGTCATTGTCATAGATCCAAAATCTGCGTACAACAGAATTCAAAATTCAAGCCATCAAAACGGTTTGACAGATTAAACGGTTGACATTAAAAATATTTGAATGTTTTCATGTGTATTTATGGAGAGTGTCAAAAGGCGTTTGTGGCGAGTACATGTTGTTTTCGTTCTCGCACTGATTTTTGGCTCTTTCTCTGCTTTTTTTGGTGGTTTTTGGGTTTATGTAACGTGTTTGTTCTCGTCCTGTGTTTGTTTTTGTTTGTTTAAGTGATCTTACATTTGGTAAGTGTTTATTCTATATATATTTTATTCTACCGGCCACTGGCCGATGCTGTCTGACAATGGCGGATGACGAGCGGCCTCCTGGTCGCCCGCCAGACCCCCCTCATCCTGACCAGCAACAATCGCAAGATTTATTTACACATGCGCCTATTCTGACGGCTCCACTGTCTCAATTTGAGACAATGGAAGTAGAAGTAAGTTCTCAAAAGAGGAAACTCATTGACAATCACAATGATGCAACGAATGTCACGGACGAAAACGCTTCAGCGACTAAACGCGACCGGGTCACGGCCCCGTCGTTGATCTCACGCACAAAATACTCGCATTTAGATAGTCATCCATTTTTAGTCTACGCATCGCTTAACGAATCTGATCCAAGCTCTGGCACTACCCTCCATCCTATAAAATTCGGCCAATTAGTACAAAAACTTAATATTGTGAATATTGTTGATGGTGGTATTAAGAAAATAGGAAGAAACAGGGTATCAGTAGAGTTCAAGGCCCCGGAAGATGCCAATGCATTCATTGACAATGAATCGATGAAAAAAAAAGGTTTCACGGTCATGATTCCTACGTTCAACATCACCAGGATGGGTGTTGTGAGGGGCGTCCCTACTGATTGGACTGACATTGAAGTCTTTGATGCCCTGAAGTCCCCACTTGGTAAGGTGTTGAAGGTGAGGAGATTGAACCGCAGAGTTTCAAATGATGGGAAATCGGAATGGATTCCTACACCGAGTGTAGTAATCACATTTGATGGTCAGAGCCTCCCGGATCGAGTTTTTTGCTGCTTCAATTCCCTTCCAGTTGAGATTTATAATTTTCCCACTGTCCAGTGCTTCGGGTGCTGTAAATATGGACACACCAGGACTCAATGCCGGTCAAAGCCACGGTGTTACCGCTGTGGTGGTGACCACTTTGGGGATGGGTGTTCCATTGAAGAGCCTAAGTGCTTCTATTGTACAGGTGCACACCCTGCGAACAGTCGTCAATGCCCGGAATACCTGCGTCAGCGTAACATCAAGTCCACCATGGCTAAGGATAACATACCATATTCTGAAGCAGCCAAACGTCACGCCCCCTCCTACCGATCTTTTGCAGACGTTACGGCGTCAGCCCCTCCTGCACTGACTATCCACCAGACTCTTAACCATGATCCCCGTCCTCCCCGTCGCCCAATTCCTAATTATTCCTCTCATTCCCAACCCCCTACTTCTTCCTCCAGCAAGAAACTTGTTACTTCCCGCCCAAAGGCCTACACACCCCTCCATCCTGGTTATGACCGTAGGGCCCATCAGGATATTATTAGCAGTTATTCCTTCCCCCCCTCTCCTAATGGTTGTGCTCTGATGGACCACCCTCCCACTCATAATGAGAATGAAGAGACACTAAACACTATTATTACTTTGCTCTCCACCTTACTCTCAAATTACGCATTACCTGACCACGTAGCTGACAACATAGTCAATAAAATTAAAAATCGTAACATTCAATCTCATGCAGTGGAACACCAGAAGCGCACTCCCCAAAAAACACGAAATCTGCCACCTAATTAATTTATATAAACCCGCAATTTTTGCAATCTCAGAATCGTGGTTAACTCCACGACTCCATTTTAATTTCCCTGGCTATAGCACTCTCCGGGATGACCGTTCCGACGGTTATGGCGGGGCTGCTATGCTAGTGAACAATCTTCTTTCTTTCTCCTCTCTATCCCTGCCTCCCCACGGAGATGAGATTAATGCTGTAGGTGTTAATATCCTTGGCATTAATTTTATATCTGTCTATATTCCCTCCCCCAATCCCTCCTGCTTTCAATACATTCATAATATATGTTCCTCACTGAATCCTGTTATAATTTTGGGTGATTTTAATTGCCATCATTCCCTGTGGGGTTCTGACCATTCTGATCTCCCTGGTTTTGAGTTAGTTGATCTGTTGGAAGACTTGAGTTTATGTGTTGTCAACGATGGTTCCGTCACTCGGCTACCTAGACCTGGCCAGAGTAGAAGCTGTGTAGACCTTACCTTGTGTTCAGCTAGTTTGGCCGCCCAGTTGGAGTGGAAACGACTAAACCTAACATATGGTAGCGACCACTACCCAATATGCACTACACTGATCAATAGGTCCTTACCTCAAAGGGATAACCCCCCTCTTTTAAAATACAGACTTACTGGCGCGGACTGGGAATTGTACACTCAAACTCTTGAGGATATAATTTCCACTTTGCCCCAGGTTTCCCCAGTCAACTTAGAGGACTGCATATTGAAATTTTCCGGTGCAATTTCTTCTGCCGCGGATGACAACATACCGCTTAAAAATTCAGCCTCCGGAAAAATATCATCTCCGCCCTGGTGGGATCGGGAATGTACCAGCATGGTTAAATCTCGAAATGAAGCGGAACTTAAGTATGCTCAAAATATGTCCTCTGAAAACCTGATCGAGTACAACCGGATTAGTGCCAGGTCTAGGCGCCTACTAAAAAAAAAAAAAAAAGAAGGATGGAAGAAATTCTGTACTTCACTTTCCCCTTCAACCCCTTCCTCTCTTGTTTGGCAAAATTTCAAACGATTTAAACGTGGCTGCTCCGTCCGAAACTACTCATCTATGCCTGATGACATTGCAGAACCTTTCTTGAGGAAACTGGCTCCTCCTTTCGCTCCTTTTTTGGGAGAATGCCCTTCACCTTCTGGGGGGGGTGAAATTTCCAATGACCCCT
Source organism: Diarsia mendica (assembly GCA_949316265.1). Lineage (NCBI taxonomy): Eukaryota > Metazoa > Arthropoda > Insecta > Lepidoptera > Noctuidae > Diarsia > Diarsia mendica. Next base: position 21,719,667 of record OX438897.1, read on the forward strand.
TAGATGCTCCCTTCTTGTTAAGCGAACTAGATGCAGTGCTCAAACACGTTCACGATTCCGCCCCAGGCATAGATGGCCACCCATATTCGTTTTTTAAAAAATTGGGGTCCCACAGTCGCCGATACCTTTTATCAATAATCAACGCATGTTTTACTCTCTCCCATATCCCTGATGCTTGGAAAACGCAACTAATAATTCCCATTCTAAAACCAGGGAAAACACCTGACTGCCCTGAAAACTTCCGACCCATTGCTCTATCCCCTGTTATAGGTAAAATCCTTGAACACCTTCTAAAAAACAGGTTGGAGTGGTTAGTTGAAAGCCGAGGTCTTCTAGCAAAAACTCAGTTTGGGTTCCGAAAGGGAGCTAGCACAATGGATAGCATTGGAATATTTATGACAGATGCCCGGATTGCCTTCAGCAAAAATGAGTCAGTTCTAGCGGTCTTTCTTGACATTTCAGCAGCTTACGACAGTGTCCTTCTTTCCGTACTCAGAAGTAAATTACGCCAGCTGAGTATCCCGGTAAAGATACTTAACTGTATCTGTAACTTGTTGGCAGGACGTAGTGTTAAACTCCATGTTCCAGGAGAATCATATGACCCCAGAACTGTTTGGCGCGGGCTACCCCAGGGTTCAGTACTAAGCCCTCTTTTATATAGTATTTACACCTCGGATCTTCACAAGTCCCTTAATAACGACTGCCAGATTTTACAATACGCAGATGACCTATGCTTATATATTCCTACCTCGTCTGTGGAAATTGCTACGGAATCCATGCAAATATCCCTTAACTCCCTAAACCAGTGGTTAATCTCTCATGGTCTTAGCTTGTCAGCTCCTAAAAGCTCCGTTGTAGTTTTCTCACGTAAACGTCTAACACCCAATGTCCACCTTGAAATTGAAGGATCCCCGATCAATGTTGAGGATAATGTGAAATTCCTTGGGGTAATTTTGGACTGTAAATTATCTGGTGTCTTTCATCTCAATTATATAATCAGTAAATGTGAGAAGAACCTTAATATGCTACGTGCTCTAGCGGGTGTTTGGTGGGGGGCTCATCCCTTTACTCTCAAACTCATATACAATGCTACAATAAGAAGTTTACTGGACTATGGGTCTTTCCTCCTGGAACCCTGTGGTAAGGTTGCATTGGCCAAGCTGGAAACCATTCAGTCGAAATCCCTCCGCATTGTACTAGGTTGTATGAGATCCACTCCTACCAACGCACTGCAAGTTGAGAGTGGCGACCCTCCCCTTCTCCTCCGTAGACAATATCTAGCCGATAAATATTTGTACAAGGCATATCTTCTTAGTGATCACTTAGTTCTGTCTAAGCTTTCCTTACTAGATAATTTATGTAGACAAAGCGACTATTGGAAACATAAAGACCCCCCTTTGATCCTTAATTCATATAGGAGTATCCGGAATGTGGAAAATAATTCTCCCATTCCTCAGTGTAATAAATTCCCACTTTACTCATGTCCCTATGAAATTCTTAATTTTGTTCCAAAGATCACTCATATTGGAATAAATAAGGACACCACCAATGCTAATGACCATTTTCTTTCGACTGTTAATAACAAATGGCCTGATCACTACAAATTTTATACAGACGCTTCTAAATTGACCTCTGACGGTAAAACAGGCATTGCTGTTTATAATCCCAACTCCCAGATATTCCTTCAGTTCCAGTGCCCTCCTGAGTCTTCGGTTTTTACCGGGGAGTGCATTGGAATTTTGGAGGCGTGTTTATTTATTTCCTCCCATTCAGCTATTACAAAAGCAGTCATCTTTTCTGATTCAAGGAGTGCTCTGGAGGCAATAGTTAAAAATTCATTTAAAGATAACCTACGTAGCCCAATTATAGTCGAAATTAAAACTGTCCTACATTCTTGTTTAAAAAAAAACATTGAGATAATATTAGTATGGATTCCTAGTCATATGAATATTACGGGCAATGAGCTGGTAGATATAGCAGCTAAAAATGCGGTCAGCAGCAATCTGGCAGATAAAAAACATTATGCTGTCCAGGTCTATGACTTGATTCACAAGGCCAAAGCAGATCTTTTTAAATCCTGGCAAGTTCACTGGTCTCAATCTTCCAAATTAAAGGCTAGCTTGTTTGCATCTATTCAACCAACCATCCCCCCCAAGCCCTGGTTTTATAAATACAAAGAAACATCCAAAACCGTCACATCCGTTATATGCAGAATCCGTATTGGCCACTGCTGTACCCCAGTTTTTCTCCATAAAATTAGGGTCCGCGACAGTTCTTTGTGTGAGTGTGGGCTGGATGATGGTACTTTAGATCACATATTTTTAAATTGTCCTTTGAATGATCTTTCCTCGTTTGATAAAGTTATTAAAAAATTGAACATCCAAAAACCCATTAATGTCCGTCACCTCCTCTCATTTTTCCCTAATCCCCAAATTATACGTGCTTTTATTAAATTTATTTCTAATAACAATATTAAACTCTAATGACTCTAATATATTTATTATATATATTGTTTAGATGTATATACATATTGTATCTTACTAACTTTACTAACTTTTATGTTTTGTGTTTGTTTCAGGGCTAAAAGGATTGCCACAAAAAGCTCTGTAAATATTTATTTAATAAAATTCTCATGTACAGTCACTACGCGACACTGGCAGAAATTGCCGTAATCTTCGGCAGATTGCCATAAACAAAAAAAAAAAAAAAAAAAAAAAAATGTGTATTTGAATTGTTTTTAAAATATAATTGGTGGCTGAGTGATAATATCTATCACAATGGATACAACGACGAGTATAAAACCTAAGTCAATGGCTGAATTGCTGCCTGGGCTTAGCGGTAAGTACAAGATTGTTAACTCTCGTAAGCTAAGTGTAGTGGACAACACAAAGTAACATTCATCAAGTTTTGAAAATCTCGTAGAAATATCTCTTGTCCTGTGGAGACTAGGTAAGGAATATAGTTTAACAACACAGACACAATGTATAAATATTGTTTATTTTATAGGTATCCTGTCCAAAGACAGCATGCAGACTCTGACTGCAAAAAAGCAACCTCGTCAAACAATTGTAAACACTCGCACCGCTGAAAAGATTATAAAGCCTCTTACTATCGCTGAAATGAGAGCTGACATTCTATGTAAGTAATCAACCTGGACTATTCATTGTTTTTTTTTGACAAAGTAAATGATAACCAATTGTTTTCTATCCTTAAAAGTAGCTATAATAGGCTTCTACTAAAATATGATAGGTAACTGATTATGAAGAATTATGGAAGTAAACAATATTTAAGCTGTGCTGGCCCTAAATAAATGGAATAAAGTGCAGGAGAATAGTGATGTCATCACACTTGAACTGTTTGCATAAATCTAAAACGGGTTATTATACCCTGTTTCAGCCCTAAGAGTAGCGTCTCCCAGAAGACTTGCCCAGGGGGCCACAAGTAGTAAAAAGAAGAATTGGAACTCATCAGTAAAACTTGACAAAACAGTGAGCCATACAGCCAATGGGAAAATGAAACATAATCCTGTCAGGAAAGTGCTTAATTTTCAACCCAAGCCTAAAGTAAGTATGAATGTCAATTCCTATAATATTGGTCCTTTTTCATAGCTTTTGCAGGCTATAATGAGTGTCAAAAGATGCTTATTTTCGCAATATTTTATTGTACAAGACCTGGAAATTTTGAATATTAAAGTTCCTGGTTAAAAAAAAAATATATATATGTTTAAAACTTTTACTTGTTATAAGAACAAGTAAAAGTTTTAAACATATAATTTTTTTAACTTTACTTAGCCCTATATGACCCCTCTACTGTTGCATGCATACATAACGACAATGTTTAGTGTGTGTTACATTACATAGGTACTAAGATGTACAGAATGCTTAGTACCAACCAGGTGATGGGTTCCTTTACATTACAACCCATATCAAAAGCTTACCAACACCATTCTTATATTGATTTCATTCCAGCCTGTGTCCAACATCAGAGCAACAATGGCACCAGCCTCACCAAAGTTCACAAGGCCAGAATTTCGACCCAAGAAGTCTTTTTTTCCATTACAAGGTATTTGGTAGAAACAAATTCTTGAATAACTTCTGTTCATCACTATTTTCTACTTGCTCATCACACTTATATGCATTCCCTTTCAGCTCGCACCAATGTGAGAATAAGTGGTATTAACCACATAGCTGAAACACCAGTTTTTAACAAGCCTATTAAAAGTCGGATGACACTAGCGAATAAGGAGAATATCTCCAATCAGTCTAGTATCAAAAAGTTTCCCCCACCAAAGCCACCTTTGATCAAGAAAAAGGTGATACCTGTGGTACCTGACACTCCCATGTCTAATGACTCCTGGAAGTCTAGCTGTGATGCCAGCTTCTTGCTAAAAGAAAAAGAAATTAATGAAGCAGAGGAAAAAACTAAAGCAATTGCAGAGGAACCAACACTGGAGAACATAGCTGCAGTTACACCACCTGCCTCTACACCATTCAAAGAGTACAGGAATGTCCAGGAGTACTTCAACCACTCTAGTGAATTGGAGAGCTCTTCCGTCTACCATGATAACACCATCATGAGCTTTGAGAAACCTACAGAAAGTAAAGAGAACAGCAAGAGAGAAGAGAGTGTCATAGTATCATTATGTGATCTACTCAATAAAGCTTCTGTTGCTACTTCAGGGAAAATGAGTACAGAGCTTGAAGATTTATTGCAGATTGAGAAACAGACTGAACATAACTTGAAGATGATAGACAATAGCATTGCTGCTTTGAACAAAATTAAACAGTCCCAGTTGACTTCTCTGCAGTACGTCAGAAAGCTAATTAATGATAAGAAGCCTTGTGAAAATGGAGACAAGACTTTAACTGATACCAAAGACGCTCCAAAAGTGGCTCCCAAAGTTATAAAAACAGAGAAATCCAGTCCCGAAAGAAGTCCAGTCGTAAGTAAGCCATGCTCAGTAATAAAATCATGTTCAAAATCACCCTCATACAAGATACCAAAAAAGAATTTATGTTTAAGGAAAAAAGTTTTCTGTAAGTCGATGCCTAATGTTTCGAACGAAATAATCACGCCGGTGAAAGCTGACATGGGTAACAGAGCTCTAAGCATGTACATGAAGATGAAGGAACAGATGAACTTCCTGAACACGCCTGTTGCTAAAAAACGCGAGTTTCATATCCCTGATACACCAGCCGTGACATCACATAATTTACAAAAGCAGCTTGATAAACTTTATGATGAAAATTAGAAATTCTTTATAATGTATCGAAAATAAATTAATCATAGAGTAACTTTGTAAAGAAAGCAATAATAATGTTATTTTAGATAAAATTTTAATTTAACTAACAACTTATGAACTGGCTTATAGTTAATTTAGATGAATTTGGGCTACAGGTTGGCTATACTTGTAATCGTCACACTTACAATTTTATATTAATTTAATATCTACTAACACCGATTTTCTAAACAATGTAAATAATATATTATGTGACTGGAAATTGTGTTGTGATGAAAATATTTTAAATTGAATTTGTTATTGTAGCAATTATGTAGTAATATATTTAAAATCTAATTAATTCTTTTAATTTGCATTATGTCAAACTTTTAATGTACAAAATAAAGATAATACGTAAGTAAGGAATATTCTTTGAAATGAAAGGACCTCTTCCTCTCACTGAAGAGTCACTGAAGAAGTCATGGATAATTATGTGCTTTCTTCCTACCCTCGCCTATGGAGCGCTAACCAAGCGTCGGTGCGCAATCGGGGTCTGTCAACGAGCAATGGAGCGCAGTATTTTTAACTGACTTCCAAAAAGGAGGAGTTACTTTATGAGTTAAAAAAACGTCCTGTTTGTTTGTTGTACCTACACAAATTCGCCAAAAAAGAAAATAATAATTCCCAAATCACAGTTTGACTAAACTGCGAGACGCAAGAGTCTTGCAGGCTTGTTCTTGCTCAAATCTTGCAGGGTTCGGTCAGTGGGTCGTCTTAGGGGCGGATTTTTAGGAGTTGGAGTATACGCTTAGGAAGGGGCACTATGAGCAGCAAAGAAAACACAAAAAAATAATTTTTAGTTGAAAGAATTTTTCGGGACAGTAAATTATCCTGTTTTTTTTTTTTCGGAAATTCCTCATTTTTTTTTTGTTTCGGGTTGACCTTGACAATAGAAATTATTTAGGTTCTGAGAACCATGGTCCTACGACGCACCGTTTCAGAGTTATGGTCCTACGAATTTTACTTGTTTCATATAGAATGCTCTATATTTCCAAAATGGTAGCTCGGATGAAAACTTTTTCGGGAAAAGAATTGTTGCTCTAGTCAAAAACTATGAGATGTAAAAAAACCGCGACAAAGAGAGAGAAAAAAAATATTTGCAAAATTTTTCTAAGTGTCGGTCGATCTTTCACCTTGAGTATCCCTAGGGGCGCGGGACAGTAAAATTTTCAGAAGTTTTTTTTTCAAGATTTCGGCTCTTTTTATTGCATCATCTTATTAACCTGGTCCATAGAAACCATTTAAGCTCCGAGACACATGGTCCTACGACGCACCATTTTGGAAATATGTAGCGTTCTAGATAAAACGAAGAAAAATTCGTAGGACCATAACTCGGAAACGGTGCGTCGTAGGACCATGTGTCTCGGGGCTTAAATGGTTTCTATGGACCAAGTTAATAAGATGCTGCAATAAAAAGAGCCGAAATCTTGAAAAAAAAAACTTTTGAAAATTTTGCTAAGTCCCGCGCCCTTATGGATACTCAAGGTGAAAGATCGACCGACACTTAGAAAAATTTTGCAAATATTATTTTTCTCTCTCTTTGTCGCGGTTTTTTACACCATCTCATAGTTTTCGACTAGAGCAACAATTCTTTTCAAGAAAAGGTTTTCATCCGAGCTACCATTTTGGAAATATAGAGCGTTCTAGATAAAACGAAGTAAAATTCATAGGACCATAACTCGGAAACGGTGCGTCATATCATAGGACCATGTGTCTCGGAGCTTAGATGGTTTCTATGGACCAAGTTAATAAGATGCTGCAATAAAAAGAGCCGAAATCTTGAAAAAAAAAAACTTTTGAAAATTTTGCTAAGTCCCGCGCCCCTAAGGATACTCAAGGTGAATCGGTGATCGACCGACACTTAGAAAAATTTTGCAAATATTTTTTTTCTCTCTCTTTGTCGCGGTTTTTTACACCATCTCATAGTTTTCGACTAGAGCAACAATTCTTTTTCCGAAAAAGTTTTCATCCGAGCTACCATTTTGGAAATATAGAGCATTCTAGATAAAACAAAGTAAAATTCGTAGGACCATAACTCTGAAAGGGTGCGTCGTAGGACCATGGTTCTCAGAACCTAAATAATTTCTATGGTCAAGGTCAACCCGAAACTGAAAAAAAAATGAGGAATTTCCGAAAAAAAAAAAAACTATTTTTCACGAAATTTTTTTAAGTCCTCGCGCCATAGTGCCCCTAAGGCTACACTCCAACCCAGGGTTCAGTCTTTGTCTTGGTCTTGCTACAATAAGTCGGTCTATCCGATCGGCCGGGTCCGATTTTGGGCAACACTACTATAAATACGAAAAAGATCTCTAAGATACGGGTTTAGTCTAACTTTTTCTAAGCGTTTCGATAATAATCTAAGAGCCACGAGTTGGGCACCTTCTGTATTTAGCGTCCATCAGTTCTTGTAACGAACAAACAACATTACACGATTATGCCCATGCATGGAACAGCACCACATTTACCTTCACTCCAGAGTCATCACAGTTCTTGAGTTCTCCTTGATGAGACCAAACTGGGTTTGACTCTGGAGTCTATGTAAAGACTGCCAGGCAAGCCAATCAGTCAGCCATGTTAGATCATGTTCGTGGGAGATTTTTAACGGTGGACGAATAGCTTTAGTCTAGCTCTAGTCATCGCTTGGAATAAGTATTTCGCCCGGTAGCCCGCGAAATTCAAATTTTCTTACGTTTTTAGCGGGTTTGCAGGTCAGTGCTAGGTTGTATGTTAGTGAAAATATGATTCGCGGCTGTAAGACGTATGCAGTTACAGAATTATAATCATCAAAATCATCATTACAACATACGTAGTATCCTTATGTAGTCTGTGATTACAACCCTCCAAGTCATGTAACTGTCAAGAATGAGTATTTCATGTTCATCAAAAGGTCAAAATCGCTAAAAACGTAAGAAAATCATAAGAAAATTTGAATTTCGCGGGCTACCGTGAACATCCACCTTAACCCAGTGAACGGAATTTATTTCCGTTCACTGCCTTAACCAGTTCCAACGACTCAGGCGGACACACTTCAGAAAGCTATTTTGGCTGTTATTTTAGCCTTTGCGACACGAGGGTATTTGGGCGCAAAGGGTGTCGAATATCTGAAGCCATTGGGGCTCTTTCACTAGAGCTTACCACACCTCTGAGAACTACTGGTGGCGCTATGTCTACCAGAGGAGAGTTCAGTTTAAGGCAACCATTGATAATCTGGCCAAGCACCGTTTCATTCAGAGCTGTATCCACTACTAACATTACATGGGCTGCTGAAAGACTCCACACGGGGCACGCAAAATCGCAAGAAATGAGGCGAAGCATCTCACTTTGAAGAGACTTGCTCTTAAAAGATATTCTACTTTGGAAAGTTAGTACATACACACCCCACGCCAATTCTAGTCTGTGGCATAACAGTATAGAAGTTGCGTCTGTGGCAGTCAAAGAGTATAATAGTGACAGTTGACAGATGCCAAACAAAAGTCGTACGAGTACGACGGAACAAGAACAATCTTCTGTATTCTCTTTGGAACACTGCTACGTTTGTTGATACGCGATAGCAAAATACTTTCATTATCAGTTATTCTGTAATTGCGAGCAGAATAATCAAACTAGATCTAAGAGAGCTTTCTGTGATACTTAGAAGTAACGTAGTCTCATTGAACTTAAGCAAAAATGGCCTTATCAAAACCAATTATGAATATGCTGGCATCGTATTTACAAAACTTGTACATACATCCCATTAAAACTAAAGCGATTACAAGGTAAGTTATCTGAGTAATTCATGAATTAGACGTATTTATTGTACAGATAACATGGTTGTACAAAGTTTGATTCCAAAGTCTAGCTTGTTATCATTGCAGTTTTTTGATTGACCTGTCACCGCGAATGATGCTAATTTTATGAATAACTAATTTCAGCTGCGTGGTGGGGACAGCTGGCAGCATTGCATCTCAGCTGGTAGCCGGGGACAGTATCAGATTAGATCCAATCTTAGCCTTTGGTTTATACGGGTAAGTTTTTATTTTATTTTGTAAGTCACTAATACTCGAACGTCACTCAATTTTAAGTTGCACTTAAATCTCGTGCTGTCTTTGTTACTTTAACGCAGTGTGACAGAGATAGCACGAGTTTTGAGGGCTACTTATAATTGAGTGACGTTCGAGTATTCGGGCGTAAGTGTTTAACTCTGCCCCTATGACCCACATAGACTTATGAACTTCCAAGAAGAATTCATATAGTCATACTAATGAATTCCCTTTTATATTTCAGATTATTGTTTGGAGGCACCATCCCACATTACTTCTATGAGTTCCTTGAAAGGTTTTTCGCTGAAGAAGTTGTTGCATTCCCACTGGCCAAGAAACTTTTATTTGAAAGATTAATATTTGCACCAGTGATGCAAGCATTTTCACTGTACACTTTGGCTAGGTTTGAGGGAAAGAACCACATTGCTGCAGTCAAGCAGCTGATAGCTCTGTACTTACCTATTTTAGAAGCTAACTGGAAATGGTTGACTTTGTTCCAAGTTATTAACCTTGCATTTGTGCCTCCTATGGTAAGTGAAGCTAATCTTCTAATTTATGATGTTGTTTGTGTCATACCTACAATTTCTTACCTACAATATTGATATTTTATTTAAGGACCGACCGAAGGTTCGGTTTCGGTTTCGGTTTCGGCTAGTTTCGGCCAAAAAATCTGGTTTCGGCCATAGTTTCGGTTTCGGCCAATAATTGGCCGAACCTTTCGGCCCCGCCGAAACAAGGTATACGTGAATTGTCGCGCATCATTCAGCTAACTTCGAGTGCCAGTTGAGTTCGCTAGCCGGCGCGATTGTGATGATTTGAGGTTGTGAAATTTTTCTCGCGCAAAAATTAGGTATTTGTTTTTACTTATGATTAATGATGATGTATTTTAATGGCATTCATTAGGGTCTTGTGCTATAGTGTAAAATAAATAGGTTGTAAGTAGGTGTGTATAGAAAAGAATTCATTTGATATTTTACTTGGTTCTGTTGAGTTATTCCCTAGAACATATTAAATATATGAATTTTTACCATTGCCACTCGAAAAAGGGCATTTTTTTCATCGATAACAGTGAATAAAACGCTCTTTTATTCACTGAGTGAATAAAGACATTTTGAATTAGGAACAAACACGAATTACGTAGGTATAGTGCGCGCGGAACTAGTTGGCCGCGCCTTAGGTGGCGACAGGGATGAGGGGGCGGGTTGCCTTATACAGCTCGCAATGCACAGGAGACTATAATTAGACAGTGATGACCAATCTCGAGATATTAATTGTTCAATTTATTGAAAAGAATACTTAAATAAAAAAACAAAAACATGCCTAAGGCGCGGCCAACTAGTTCCGCGCGCACTATACAAAAAAATCGCTGCTGCTGAAATAGTACGTACTGGGTGGCTGAATGGAGCTATTCCATTCCAAATTTTAAAATAATATCCCGCCAATTTAGTTACGTTCTTTTCTGTCTGTTTTGTGTTATTGGAAAATCTATTTACATAAGTAAGTAATTAAAATAAAATGAGTTCTTCCGATGACGAAAATGAGAGACTGACTCCGGAATAATTTCGTTCTAAAGCAGCAGTTATAGTAGATGATTTGTTGCCGCCAAAATCTCGGGAGTTGTACCTGAAAACATACAATTTATTCTGCGACTGGAAAACCATGAATGGCGCCAATTTCCTTCTCTGAGTGCATATTTCTTAACTATTTCAATGAATTAACCAAGACCGCCGTCGACACTTTGGAGCATATATTCTATGATAAAAGCCACAGTGAGAATCAAACACAACATTGATATTTCAAAATACTCAAAGATAGTGACATACTTAAAGTACGTCTATCCGTGGGTAATAAGCCAAAGAAATCTAGAGTGCATGCTTAGCTCCGAAAATAAATACCATCCTAATTATTTTCTCACAGTCAATGGTAAAAAGTAGAGTACACAACACGTGAATAAAAAATTTATCTCGGTAGGTACTTGTATCCCTCGCTCCGTTCAGGATTCTAGAGTATAGAATCCCTCGCTACGCTCGTGATTCTACTCTAGAATCCTTCGCTGCTCTCGGGATCCAACTTCGTACCTCGAATTAAATTCCCTTTTTATTCACTTGTTGTATAATCTACTATTATGTAGAAATTAATTTAACACTTAACAGATGTGTGAAAATACGTGTGATGTTTGATTCAAACATTACTATATTTGTTTGTAATTGTTGATGGATTAAATTTTGTACCCGTATTCGCACCGCCCCGTAGTTCCGATACACAACTATCTCCAGTGATTTAGGCGCTTTGCACATGGAGCAACTTAATTTGAGGCAACTTAAGCAACTTTAAAAGTTTCCTGTAACTAGTTGATAGTTGCTACAACGTTTACGGTTGCAGCAATTTTATGGCAATCTGTGAGCAACTTTCATAACCGAGTTGCTCAATCTACGCAGCGAACAGCATTCAGTGTGACGATGAATATCGAAGAAGCAGCAATTGCTCTTATTTTATTACGTCGTCGCCGTCTACGTTACCTTTAAAAATCGGTATAATATTTAACAGTTGCTAGTTGCGGCAATCAAAAACTAACTCAGTCATCGATTGCATCAACTGAAAACTGTTGACGATTGCCGGAACTCAAAACTCGAGTTGCTATGTGTGCGCAATCCAATTGAAATATATGTAAACAGCTAGTTGCCAGTTGCTGCAATAGTTGCTCCATGTGCAAAGCGCCTAAAACCTTAACTAATTAATATAATTTAAAAAGTTCGTAATGAAAATTATTTCTTAAAACACCATCTTTGAAAATGATATGAGTATTTTTTTTGTTTGGTCGATATATAACCCGGTTCATTAAGGTTGAACAAGCCAGTCATTCTTCCATACAAAGTTACGAAAGTGATTACTCCTCTGTTTGACGGTGAAGGTTCAAAATTAAAAATTGTATCAACTGGTCTTATCATTATCTAGGTCTGTATGGAAGCAGAATTGGAAAAAAAATATTGATTTGGAAGTTATGAACGTCAAAACTTTCATATTTTAGCACTAATTTAACTCATCTTTGGGCGTAAATAAGTAACGTATATAGTATGAAAAAGAAAAAAGTGAAACCATACGGACATAGATTAGTTATTAAAAATTTTAAATAATTTGATTTTGAACAGATACATTCAATAGATTTTTCATGAAACCAAATATACCAAAGGTCTGCATAGAAACAATCGCGCGCCCGTTTTAGTTGTGTCTCTTTCGCTCTATGCATTTCGCTCGTGATGTCGGGTGAAATAGCATGCATTTTAGCCCCGCCCACCAACTAGTTCGTGCCGTTGGCTTGTTTACCCTTAAAGAAAGGAATCTAAAATGGCGGTTTTTATCATGTCCTCACGCTCGCACACTATAGTGAGCGAGCGAGAGGACATGCCATGTGTTGCCATTTTAGATTCCTTTCTTTAATGAACCGGGTTATAACATTTTTCTAATTATTAAAATTAGAAAAATGTTATATCGACCAATAGAATTTTTTTACTAAAAAGTTTCATATATTTTCTATTAACGTACTATTAGTTCAGTACTATTAGTCATGTCGCATTTTTTCCCTTTAGTATGCGAGGTGCTTATTTTTTATTTTTTGAAATTATTAAAAAATATAGTAATGTATAAAATGTATTGCTTATTTTTTAAAAAGTTTGACAAATATGTTGATTGTATTTTTTTTAAATCACATTTTTAATTTTACAAATAAAGAGCTATTTTTGTTACCTAATTAAGTACCTACTTTAATTGTTGCATTTTTTTACACGTGTTAACTGTGTATATATGCGTAAAAATACAATAGATTTTACATTCCATAAATATTTAATAAGTTTCGGTTTCGGTTTCGGCCGAAACTGGGACCAAGGCCGAAGGTTCGTTTACGGTTTCGGTTTCGGCTGAAAATCGTGTTTCGGTCGGACACTAATTTTATTAAGAGGAGCAGCCCTTAGTTTCCAAAAACTAAGGGCCATGCTCTAATTATTAGTTCCTCCATATCATAATATGTTGTATCCAATTCCTATTTATGTTTGAAGGTTCATATTTGTTGATAAGCTAATTACGTTAGCTGCAATCGGGGGATTGAAATGAAACCAAAGATGACTACTTAATCTATATTAAAGTAAAATTATACATTAATTATAACCTAACTAGCCTAATGATTCCTATTCGATGTTGGAATACAGAATGAAGTACTACTTTTATTCTGGTTATTAGGTGATCTTCGATACGTGCATCGGACTGACTCAGTTCGTTTCTTCCGTGTTGAAGCCTTGAAAGTATTAGACGCTGAGTCGATGATTTCCGATGGTTGCGCGGTACGAAATGCTGCGTCGGCGTGCTGGCCGTTCCCATTATGCAGCGGCGCCCGAGTCGCGAATCAGGGTCGAGGTCGTAGGTAGCGCTGTACATAACATCTCCACCCGCAGATCAGGAACTATTTTGGAACTTTGAGAGAAAATGTTTCTGGAACTGGCCCTCTGGGCGTGTGGTCCTCTTTCTCTCTCTCAGGCTCCTCGTTGGTGTGTCCGCTGGTGTCGGGTGCCTCGAAGCGTGTGCAGAACTATTCGTTGATTGCTCAGTGCTCAGTACTGTGCTATACTGGCAGGAGCGCTTAAGGGCTTTGTTCACGATGAGTTCTTGGATGGTGGATTGGTGGGTTATTTCCTTCTTACAGAGGTAGAAATTGCTGAACTTCGGCATTCTGCCTCTATGTACACGGAAAAGTACCCGTTGGTTGCTATGAAGGGATATAGGGATAAGGGCTTGTTGGTTTTTGGTGGGGACTAATAGATGGCTTATACAATTCATAGGCGGTTTTTGAAATTATGGGAAATCTGAATACTATTACTATCTGTTTTTCGATAAAGTATGTTCCAGGCCTGATGATGTCAAAGTATTCCCTGAGCTCTAGGCTTAGTTTCTCATCCTTACTGTATATTTTTCCTAACCTATTTACCATGGACCTAAGTGTCTAGGTCTATCATGGAATGCACCGTGCTTGATGCGTGTATGAAAGCTAAGATATTGTCTATTCTGACTAATTCTAACATTAAACCTTCTACTATCTAGTCGCATATCTTAATAAAACTAGTCAAAACGTTTGGGTTCCCATCGAACTCCGGGACCATGCGAAGGGCCTTATAAATCGTGTCGGAGTCATGGGTTATTTTTAACTACACTACTACCTATTCTATTCTCACTATAACTATCTAAATCTCTACCGTAATTCATAGCACCCCAGCGAGCCATACAAAATGCGGACTCCTGGGAACTGGAATTTATCGAGGGGTAAATTTTGGAAATTAAGTGGTTCTAGGACTAAGAGGGAAGCAACACAGGAACGATTCAAGTGTACTTACAAATTATTCATCTCTGGCTCTCTCGTGAATCGAAGTTTGGATTCTCCTCCCGAAACTGCAGCTGGACCGTAGATTCGGATATTCGATGAGGTACTTGGAAATACCGACAGCGACTATCGGAGTCAGCAGATTAACGATTTTTGGAAATCTATACCGCGCCGCGCACTGCCTCGAATATCCTACCGACTGCGCCAATTACGTTAGCTGCAATCGGGGGATTGAAATGAAACCAAAGATGACTACTTAATCTATATTAAAGTAAAATTATACATTAATTATAACCTAACTAGCCTAATGATTCCTATTCGATGTTGGAATACAGAATGAAGTACTACTTTTATTCTGGTTATTAGGTGATCTTCGATACGTGCATCGGAGTGCTGACTCAGTTCGTTTCTTCCGTGTTGAAGCCTTGAAAGTATTAGACGCTGAGTCGATGATTTCCGATGGTTGCGCGGTACGAACTACGAAATGCTGCGTCGGCGTGCTGGCCGTTCCCATTATGCAGCGGCGCCCGAGTCGCGAATCAGGGTCGAGGTCGTAGGTAGCGCTGTACATAACAAGCTTACTAATGAAATAATAATATTTGTTACAGTTGCGAGTTCTCTTCATGAATCTCGTTGGCTTTGGCTGGGCAATGTTCCTGGCGACTAAGAGACGTCAACAGAGCCAGAAAAAGAACTGAAGAAAGGAACTTATACTCAACACAAGGTGGTGGATGTTATTATATTCTGTGATGAATGTTGAACATTCTATTAATGTATAAAACTTTTTATAAATATTTACAAGTGTTAGCGGCAGTTGTGTATTTATGGGATCAAGGGTTGAGGCCAGTTTGATGACCTTTCTAGTGATGCAAACTTGTCTGTTTAGCTTGTTTTGTTGATACTTTATGGGACAGTGTCTTTGTACTGATAAGCAAATGCCTGACACACTTTAATGTAACAGAAATTCTTGACACTGCCCTAACAAGCCTAATTTATATTACGCATTTAATTTTAACACATTTGTTTTCTAGAAAAAACCAATGAACTCCACAAAGGTAAGATGGAATCGTCAATTGCATATTAATTACTAGTTATGTAACATTGAATTAGTAAGGTGAGAGGACCATTATCTAATCTTGCATTGATAATATTTTATTATTTAATGAGAGGTGTGTTAATATTTATCAAAATTCGTCAGGATATGGGATATGGATTGAAGCACAATGTTTTGTTAATGAAAAATATTGTTATTGTATCAGGGAACTTTATTTGACAACAGCAATCCATCCATTATCTATGATCACCAGACTATAGTGTTTATACTTGAATACACATGGTTTCGTGGATTTGCCTAACACTATGTCACTAAATTCAAATCTGCAAAATCAATTCTTACGCAGTGCATTTAAAGATGAGATTTCTCTATAAAAACCAAAATGTATAATTAGGTTCCGTGTATATTTTGATATTCTTATTAAACTGTTTTTACTGTTACACTTGAGTATTATTATTGAGTATCGTCATTTTTATTGCTTAGGTTATTTGAAACAAATAGACAGTTTCAATTGTTTACAATACAATTGCTTACATAGCTAGAATAATTTAGTTACAACCTATTCTATAATAGAATTTCAATAAATAGAAATAAATTATTGTAAAATGACTAGTAAAATTAAATTAATAAATATGTGTTGACAATAAAAATATATTAGATTGCACTTTAATAAGTAGGTACTCGGTTTTTGACTAGAGTATAACCATTACCAAAATAAATTAGAGAATAATTTAAATAAAATTACCAACAAGTAAAAAAAAACATAATAAATAATTTTAGAGATCAAGTAATCGTTTCCAATAAGGAATGTTAGATAAGCACATTTGACTAGATAAAATATTACCTTAATCTATTTTTTGATAAAACATCAATCAAAAAGTTTATAATTTGGCCTATTAGCTACCTTACATGCGGTATGTATTTACAATTTCGACCATACATTCAAACCTCATAAACCTTTTTTGGAGTTGTCAATGTGGAATGTTCTATTAGTAAAAATTACTTAAGTTATAAGTGCTTAATAGTCGTTGGGCTTGAGTTTTAAACATATGTGTGATAAATAAGCGTGTTTTTTGAGTCGTGAGCTCAGGAGAATGGTTGCTGGTTACTCTCGGTTGTCAGGTCTCGGGGAGCGCGACCAGCTGTGAGGGGAGCTTCGGCTGCTGACTGTGGACGTCGGCGTCGACGGCGTGGGCCTCCGGTACGGGATCGGGCGCTTCCGCGCGCTGTTACGGTTAATGTGTTAGTACAGGCATGGGTGTTAGTACAGTTAGATGAACATGCAACATTTTGAAAGCAGTTAACTTTACTAGCAGAATTGATTTGAAAAACTATTAAGTTAACATTCAGAAACAGTTACTTTGGTTGTTACTCTTTGGAGTTATTTCTCAAACCAATGCAATTAGGAAATTCTTTCTAAATCAAATTGTTAAATCGTGACAGTGAAAGATGCAATTTTGAAAAAGTTACTTACCATTCAAAGTTCTTTGCAAAAAAAGAATAAAATTTAAAAAAAGTGTGTCCATCCAATCGAAAGCTTCTTCTACAGTTCAACACAAACTTCTAGCTTCTCTACCATGCAGCAATCAGAAAAAATAAAAAAAAAAACAACAGAAAATTCGCAATAAACTTTAATGTGATAAAACAAAATGAATAATCTTGAAACATAAAACACTGGCAGCATGTTCTACATAATAGCACACTGTCTACACCTGGCGGGCATCTGTGTAAACTCCCTTTACGTGAATATCTCATCTTCTTCTACACTTGAATTTGTTTGGCGGGTATGTAAGATCTATTATGGGTGCACTACGGAGGAAAAACAACTATTAAATTATGTTCCTATGGCAGTTTAAATTGGTCATTTACTTTATCACAATGATTTGATTTAATTTGGTAAAATTCCATATTAAAAATCCAAAGAGATCAAGAGATTGAATAAAAGGGAATATATTTACTTTAAAATATAAATTGTAAAAGTGAGAAAATCTTAAAACTAGTAGCACACCCTGTTAGCATGATAAGTGTTAGATGAACTCACACAACTAAACTTGTTACAGTAAGATGCAGAGAGGCTGACAAAGAATGAGTATTCAAATTTTGTTCACAGCCAAAGGGAATAATTCAAATACATGATTTTTAAATCTAGTCAGCCTCTATATAGATATTATGGACACCCAGATTATAATAAGAGAGATAAAAAGGCTTTAGCGATATATTAAGTGAAATAAGGGCTTAATATTTTAATACAATACGTAAT
Organism: Diarsia mendica; assembly: GCA_949316265.1. Classification (NCBI taxonomy): domain Eukaryota; kingdom Metazoa; phylum Arthropoda; class Insecta; order Lepidoptera; family Noctuidae; genus Diarsia; species Diarsia mendica. The sequence goes on from OX438897.1 coordinate 21,737,643, forward strand.
ATTACTTAAACTAGATTCTAATTCACACTAGCACATTCACTTCACTACTCGGAGCTACTACTCGTGCCTGCAGAACTCGTGCTATATTTTCGCGACTTTTTTCTATAAAGAAAACAAAAACAAAATAGATAATAGGAAAAAAAATATGAATAAAATGCCGTATCATGGTGTTACTAGTGCTTTGAACCCACGTTATGTGTGTTAGTAGGTAATAGATAAGGTTCTCCTCCAATAGATTCTCATAAAATTATGAATTTATTGACTTTCGATAATCACGAAACTAAAATTCAAAAACATGACTCAGACATTGGTGTGGAGCACCTCTTAACATCAAAACATTTAAATGGTAAATTAATTAAAATGGATTATGTAGCTACCATGATATGACACAACAAACGCAAAATATAATAACAAGCACACCTATAAAATAAAACAGGGTAAAAGCGACACACGAAAAACAGTTATAACACACTGTGCAATAAATGTGACATTCGTTTGACAAGTTTAATAAAAAAACAACTCTTTATATAAACAGATTCTAAAACGTGTTGATTATTTATCAAATAGAATGTCGTTATTGATTGCACTTACAATATCCCTATTTAGCAAGAACACAGTGCTTTTAGCAGACAACATAATATCTGTACATTTTTGCTGTCTCTGTTTTTGAGCGCCACTGTCACGGATAGATGACAAGCTAAATCGGAGACCAGCACTTTAGTTATGGGACAAATTAGCTTTGTTACTTTCTTATCAATGTTGTAAGTCTTATCAAATTATTTGAGGCGTTTGTGGCCCCCTAGCCCAAGTCTAAATTCTATATAGGGCAAGTGTAGTGACACTTGTCACATGAATGGTGATTTGAGTTTTGGTTGCTTTTATTAGGACACAATTTATCTTGTCATATATACGTGACAGGTGATCAAAAGACGTGAACAGGGCCAAATGTGAGCATCGCAAGACGCTGCTAAACATAAAAGCACTGTTCTTGTTGAACTGATACCTCGTGATTCGTCGCCTATCCAAGAAGCTGGGCGAGCCAGCTCGGCGCGGAATGGAGGGCGAGCGAGAGCGCGTACGCGCGCGCGACTCGGTCGATCTACGGTAATCCGCGTATACGCCGGTCATTGTTCTGATCGATACCAATCGCATGCATTGATTGTATTCCGAGTTTCATTTAGCGGGAAGAGAAATTGTATGTTAATATTTTTGGTATTTTTTCTTTGAGAAATGAGCAGTTTCCTTTTATGTTTTTATTTATTTGATTGCTAATTTTTTACAAAGTTTTTATAGACATTATTAGAAACGACTCATCTCTTGCATTTGGAATGTTAAAAATATAAAACACTACTCTATAGTCTGCTATAGAACGTCAAACACTATAAAAGTCACTCCTGAATGAGGTCTTTTCAGAATAAATTGAGATAATTCATTTATCCGTCTTGTATTACTTAATTATTTTCATGACAATAAATTAAATCCAACAATAAAGTTTGTAGTGTAATGGAAAATATGACTGATAAGAAATTCAAATGCAATATGGTACCGATTGAACTAGCATTTCACCACTTATAAAATAACAAAATAAACTAAATGTGGTCACAAATAAAAACCTTATCACAAGGTACAGAAAAACAAATAAAAACACAGTCAACTTTATATGTGATGTAAATTTTTATTATTACTTTTACAATAAATTTTGAAATCACAAGAGCCAAAGTAGTAAATCACACAACTTTATTGTTGGTATAGCCGTTGCATTTTACGAGAGCGGTTAAACCATTGCAATTTAAACCTTATGTCAATGACGTAAAAAGGCGCTAGTGGTTGCAACAACTTCAGTGGTATAGGATCTCTAAATGAATGTTATGAAGGCCTTTGGTTTTACTAAGACGGTGCCTGAGGTAGGTAGGTAAACGATCAAATGGTGTCATAGCTCTTGCACCGCGTAGTTACCTCAGTACAGTATTTTCACAGTAATTCATTGCTGATTTTGCATTGTGATCTTTATTACCGATGCATTAAAGTTGCTGCCAGAGACAAGTTAATAAAAACTACAGAAACCTTTGTTAAGGTTGACAATAAGGTTCCTTATGGGTTGCTCCAGTCAAATCAACTGCGAAAGATCATACTGTATTTGACCGATTTGTTAAATCTTTCTTGACAAGAAGCGCCATCTACGTTCATTTAGAGCCACATCAGACTATCTAGTTTATTTTTTAGAGTAATTAGGGGAGAGCTCAAAGGTGATGTTTACCTAGATGAGCGGGTGGAGCGAGATGAGCTGCGGGACGAGCGAGACGAGCTCCGGCTGCTGTACGACGACGAGCGACTTGAGCGGGATCGTCTGTAACAACACATCACGGGTTTTTAATAAAAAATGTCTGAGGAAAATTTTCAACGGGACCAGGTGACAAAATAATAATAATACAGTAGAAAATACTATTACTTTGTACATGGTAGGTCTAGAATTATAATTATACTGAATCCTGGGCGATTGGTCGGTATAAGTTTGTGGCATGATGTACGGGTGTACCCGTGTATTAAATACTTTTCAACCAGGGTTTTTATTTTGACGGGGTTTTTTAAGGTTGATGTTCCAGGGTAGCCCGCGAAATTCAAATTTTCTTAAGTTTTTTGCAATTTGCAGGCAAGTGATAGGTTGTATGTTGATGAACATTTTACAAGGTCAAAGTCATTCCGGAACCTTTATGAGCTCGGAAGGTTGTGTTAATGATTTTGATGATTATAATTCTGTAACTACATATGTTTTACAGCCGCGAATCAAATGTTCATCAACATACAACCTATCACTGGCCTGCAAATTGCAAAAAAATTAAGAAAATTTGAATTTCGCGGACTGGTTGAAGGATTCACTTTAAGTCATTCGTATGTCACATGGGTTTATGAAATATATTAATGGGTATCTTTCATAAACCCAGATATTATGGGTGATAGATGACTTTTACTAGTAAGTATGGTAGAAAAGAGCTCAGCCGAGTACTCTTGGCTCAACATACCCATACAAAAATAAACGTATAAAAATAATTTTACGAATTAAGGTTTAATTTAAATTAATTCTTTATGCGCCCTACATGTTCGCTGTAAGTAAGAGTTTAGAAAATAAAAGCATAAACTTACCTTGACGAAGAATATGATCGCGACCTGGACCGCGAAGATCGCGAGCGTGAGCGAGACCGCGAGCGGGAACGCGACGACTTGTTGCGTGAGCGAGAGCGAGACGACTTGTTGCGCGACCGCGACCGGGAACGTGAGCGACGCGACGCAGAGCGCGAGCGACGCGACGACGAGCGCGACCACCGACGGCGAGGCGCACTCGACCCACCCGCACCACTCTTCTCCTCCCCAGCTTTCTTCACCTCCGGAGACGATTCCACATTCACTGGCACACTCTTCTCTTTAGGAGCCTCTTTGACAGGCTCCGGACTCTTCCTAACTTCTACTTGAGGCGATGGAGATTTTTCTTTCACTGCTTCTACTATAATAGGACTAACAATTTTCTTTTTGTATTTCTCTACTTCTGATTCGGTTTCCTTCGGCTTGGAACTACTCCGCGGGGCTTGCGTCGAGGACGTCGACGGAGCGGTCTCTTCTTCAGTCCTCCTCCGCTCCATGGATACTTTAGCTAGTTGCGCCAGTCTTTCTTTCAGTCTAGTGAGCTCTTTGACATCTAAATCCTCCTGCCGGTCCCTGTCGTCTAGCCTCAGGAACTCGACCTCTGAGTCGTCGTGTTCGCTGGACGAGCTGCGCATGCACACTATTTGTGGTTTATAGTTTTCGGACAAATCTTTGTTCTTCTTCTTTTTCTTGGGTTGTAGATCGGATGGAGACTTGATGTATTTGCGTTTGTCTTTCTCGGGTAGTTTCTCTATGATGTCGCGGTACCGCTCGGGACTGCGGCGCGCGGGGGAGTAGCTGAGGCTGGAGGTGCTGCGGCTCTTGCGCGGAGAGCGCGAGTGGGAGCGGTCGCGGTGTGCGTCCTTACGCTCGTGGCTGCGGTCCTTGTCCGCGCGCTCTCTGTGCTCCGACTTCGCCGGCGACGCACGACGCTCCGCAGAGCGACGCTCAGAAGGCTTCTTACCCTTCTTCACTGGCGTCACGCTCCTCCGCTTCTCTTTTTTTAAGCTTTTCTTTGGAGTTGGAGACTTTGACAGACTCCGTGACGCTTTACGCCGTGGTCTTTCCTCTGGTGAAGGAGACTTTCGTCGTGGTCTTTCCTCTGGTAAGGGAGACTTGCGTCGGGGCCTTTGTTCTGGTGAAGGAGACTTGCGCCGTGGCTTTACCTCGGGAAAAGGAGACTTACGACGCAGCCTTACTTCTGGTGAAGGGGACTTCCGGCGTGGCCTTTCATCTAGTGAAGGAGACTTACGGCGCGGTCTTTCATCAGGTGAGGGTGACTTGCGTCGGGGCCTTGCTTCAGGTGAGGGTGACTTGCGTCGTGGCCTTTGTTCTGGTGTAGGAGACTTACGTCGTGACCTTTCTTCTGGTGAAGGAGACTTCCGCCTTGGTTTACTGCTCTCACGTTTGATATCTACTGATTTTCGACTTGATTTCAAGTATTTCTCTGCTTTACTTTTTGGCGGAGGGGATTCTTTCCTCTTGGGTTCGGGAGATGGACTTCGTTTCCGCTGTTCCCGCTGTGGTGGAGATTCACTTCTCTCCTTGTAGTAACGAGCCTTATTTTTGGAAGATTTCTCTGATTTTTGTTTAGGTGGTTCAGGCTCTGATTCGGACGAAGAATGTCGCTTTTCTGATCGAGAACTTTTATGTGATTTTTCAGTGTCTTTCCGAGACTCTCTGTTCTTGTAACTCTTACTGACTGGGGAACGTTCTTTGTATTCCGGCGATGCATCTCTTCTTTCCCTAGAAACACTCCTGTCCTTCTTTCTTCGTGATTTCTCATCATTGTTTTCTCTATCTTTTCGCTTCGTCGGCGGTTCTTCATAACGATCATGATTATTCCTATGATTTTTTTCATATTTGGCATCTTTTTCTTTTCTGGGGTGCGAGTCCTCACGCCTGTGCCTAGAACTAGGAGATTCACTTCTCCTGGGAGCTCTTCGGTCATCTCTGTCTTCTCTATGATTTTTACTGGTTTCTCTGATTGATTCTTTCCTGTTATAGTAGGTGTCTTCTCGCCTCCTGTATTCTGGAGAGGAACTCTTCCGCCGTCTCTTTTCTGGCGGTGGGGAGGAGCTGGACTCACGCGTGTAGTTTTTCTTGTTTCTTTTGTCTTGTTTACTCTTAGGTGTAGGTTCAGGGTCTGACTCGGGTGAAGAGCGCTGGCGGTCACGTTTGGAGCGCTTGGTAGTGTTGCGCCGGTCGGAGTCGGCGGAGGGCTCGCGCTTCTTGTTCTCTATCTTGGTGATGTAGGAGCGCTGGCGCAGCCCGGGCGAGCGCGAGTGAGTACGTGCGCGACGTCGCTCTCTCTCCCTCAGGGGCGTGTCATCTCGCTTGTCGTACTTCTTGCTTCGCTCTTCGCGGTCCCGGTCTGCTTTCCTGTGCTGCACATCATTGTTTCTCTCTTCGACGGAACGATCCCGCTGCTTTTCTTTCGTGATTTTCACTGGGGAACTAAAAATACGAAAATTAGTACTGGTATGCTGTAATTTAGTATAATGTTGACAACGATTGGGCTATGCCTCACCTGTCACGGCTCGATGGGTCGCTGCTGCCGCGTCGTCGGCTGCTCGACTTTTTCTGTTCAAAATTCGACAACAAGCGTAAAGATCATGGTTCCAATAGACGGGCATACAACACCAGTGCCAATACAATAGACTATAGTGGTAATGGCAAATAAACATAGTACACTAAATTTACACGAGAAATTCTTCAGGGGCTTCATGTGAACCGGATGAAGAATTTCAATAAAGAAACATAATAAAAATATATCACTTGTACACATGCATTCTAATAAGAAATAGTAATAAATAGAGGCATCAAACAAAAGGTAATAGTAGAAAATAAAATTATACTTAAAGCTATTGATGGAAGCAAGTATAAATAAACATGTAATCTGTTTGGAGGTGTATTACTCTGGACGATCTCTTAGAATGTTATATTATAGCGCATCCATAACATTCTCGAAGTGTGAACTCAAAGTAAATAAATAAATAGATAGATAGAGGGACAGAACAGAACAGATCGAGTTGGTTGGCACCGGTGCGTTACTCGCTTATATATAATGATGTTAGTAACACATTACGGCTCAACATAATTAATCATAAATACATGTAATACACAAAAATCAAATGTAAATATAACACTTCGGTAACGTACCTTATTTAACAAACGGTGGTGGTATTGTATACCATTTAAACATGTGGAGCATCCTTAATTAGTTTTGGGTAAATGAGAAGAGGGAGAATGTTATGGATTAGTTACATTTTAATAATCAGACAGTCTGGATATTAATAACTAGTGTGTGCTACGAAAACATGCTCACTCTTGGAAATTGATGACTATTTGTTTAGTCGCGGTGTAGTACTTAGACAAAGTAGTACTTAGACAAAACGTTGTCAAGACAAAAGAGTTTTATTTGTATTTCGTGACAATAGAATGTCGTGTTATGATTGGCGTTGAGCACGTTTTCGTAGCACACACAGTCGCGTAACACGCACAAGTTCGAACCACCATCTGTTTGTAAGAACTACACACCATGCATGAGTAACTGTGCACACTTGGACCCACGATCGCACATCGTAAGGAATCTCGTGATCTTGTGTTAGTCACAAATGCGAGAGTTAACAATGCATTACCAAAATTATCACGGAGTACATAATTTTAGTATAACCTAACATAGTGTCTTACTGAGTGTTATTGCTTTGTGATATACTTACAGTATACGTTATTTCTTCAGATAAAGATGGCTATCCTATGAAATGATGCACAGTTAAACAGATAATTTTTACTGGCTATTTCTTGTATTTACAGAAAACAAAATAAAATGAGGTAAGAAGACAATAACATTAAATAATAGGTTTCGTGTGCCCCACACGACCGCTAGAGGAGCGTTCAAACGTCGCGCACTGCGACCAGCTATGCACATCGGAAGCTCGGAAACTAAGACAACTCTGTGGCTGCTACAGTTCGTTCGACAGAACGATGCAAGTAGGGAGATGGAGACAGGGCCGTGTGAGTAAATTATACACAAACCAAAATTCGTGAAGCCAATTATTTATGCATAGGAAGTGCCGAGAATGTCATATTCATTATATCAGGCCAATGTGTCTGATACACATTAACAAAAAGTAAAGAAAGCAATGTGCTACTTGAGCTAATCGGTTGTTGCGAAGTCGCATACTTTATACTAGTTTACTGAAGGATGGAACATTGTCTGAGAGGCAGTGGAGTCGAGTGGCTGGAGGCACGCGGAAGAATCCCGAGTTAATCTAAACGAGGCATCGTGTGCATTATACTGACTAGTTTGTAGCCCCAAACCCCACACACGGAGTAGTAACGTTAGATCTCAAGAATCAAAGATTATGTTTTCAACATTCCAAGATCAACAACTGCTAGCATATAGCAATCACAACTGTTCTTTACTACAGAAAAAGTACCACAAATATTTTAATTTGGTTGCCATTTAGACAAAAATTTAAAAACAAAATTAAAATGTCAAGCTAAGAATTTATTTCCAAAATGAATCTGTAAACATGTATTGAAGCATAGGTTTCTTTGAAGCAAACCAAACATAATCTTTGAACTGCAGCAGTCCTATCTGAGTAGCTAGAGAGTATGGCATTGACAACATAGACTAGATAGATGTGTTAATTACCTTCTTTTTCTTCTTAGTTCGTTCGTCCTCCGAGCTGGCGCTGTCACTGTCCAGCTGTCCCTCCGAGCTACTCGAACTCTCGGTGTCCGGAGACTTGGAGCGTTTCTTCTTTTTCTTGCCGGACTCTTGTCTATGACAATTAAACATACCATAGATATTTTGAGAGATGGTAAAGTATTATAAGGTTGATTCAATAAGGCTACAATTGTTTTGTAATGTCTTTAGTAGTGGGGCATTGCAGGTTGATAAAAATATGTTTTATGCTGGGAAAAACAAAATGCAATTATATTCAGTAATAACAATCACTAAATAATTGTATTTTGTTTTCAAATTCAATTCTTATATTTACATTGTATAACAAGATTTTCATGTAGTAAAAAAATTGTTTGGGAACTATAGTAAAATTTTATCTTTATTCGCTGACAAAGCAATGAAATAAAATCTTTACATCCGGAAAAACATAAAAATAAAGTTGTTGTTCAATATAATAATAAAACTTTATATTTAACTTCATACCATACCTATTCATGAAGTTCCATAACATTTTTCTTTCACTGAAATGATGACCAGACATTTTTGATACTTGAATCCATTTTAATAAAGAAATAAGGCAAACAATAAAAAGTTTTGATACTTGCCTGGCTGCCAACCGAAGCGTCACCTGTCTGGGTTCAAATGTAATCTATGAAATTTACGCCAACATTTACAAAAATGATAAAAAAGTGATAAATAAACAAATATTTTTTATATTAATAGTTTACTAGAAACTTACTTCTCCTTTTTATTCTTTTTCGACTTTTTCTTCTTCAACTTCTTAGCTTCTGGTGACGCACTGAAATAGAATATCCCTTGAGTTAGTATGGGTTTAGGTTGAACATAAATAATGTTAGTGTGCTCATACAATAGAGATCAAAGACATACTGAATACATAATGGATTTTACAGTTAGAGTAGTAAAGTTTTCCTTTTTTAATCGACTTCTAAAAAAAGAAGGAGGTTCTCAATTCGGATGTTTGTTTTTTTATGTTTGTTCGGGCATAACTCCGTCGCTTGATAACCGATTTAAAAAAATCTTTTTTTGTTAGGGTATACTTTCCAAATGGTCCCATATTTTTTTATCGAAATCGGACAAGCAGTTTTTGAAAAATCAACAAAACTCAAAAAAAAGCTACATTGTCCACATTATGACCCATGAACATGTGAACCACTAAAAACTGAACAATAAAAACTTTTTAACAAAAAATAAAACCAACTTCAAAAAAAAAACACAAAAAAGTGAAAAATAAACTTTAGAAGAAAAATCAGTTTCTGAAGTCGGTGACTTTTCTTTCTTTGATTTCATTTTTTTGCCACCGACTTCAGAAACTGTTTTTTTTTCTAAATAAACTTTAGAAGAAAAATCAGTTTCTGAAGTCGGTGTTTTTCACTTTTTTGTGTTTTTTTTTTTTAAGTCGGTTTTATTTTTTGTTAAAAAGTTTTTTTTTTTAATTTATTTGATCCCGAGTCAAACTCAAACTTACCTGGATTTTGTACCTAATTTAGCTCAATTAATTAGGGTTAGAGACTTGTGAGAAGAATATATAGTCCGTTTAGTATTATATATAAGGTCCCATATGCAAAACGGTCTATTACTACAGAAACTGATTAGAAATAAAAACAAAAGAATAGAAATCAAAATAAAAAAATAGGTATAGCCATAACACAAATAATGATAAACAACTGTATTACGTCGGTGTGGTAATTTTACCAAATATTATCCAGCGTGAATAAACTAACAAGATAAAAAGTATCCCATACGATCTTCATAGTCTACTCGTGCACCAGAGACATCTAAATCCGTAAAGAAACAAATAAACTATATTTTCATCAGTCATACTCTGAAAGTAGGCCAGAACATACCTACGGAGCGGGTTGAAAGTACTACTTTTCAGCCCTAGGGAGAATCGCTTTCTACTGACAGCTGTCAAAGTATTTGTTGTAATTGGGAGCAATCCTATTGCCACCGACCGATGTGATTAGGAGCAAGCCTATTACCATCAACAAATGTAATTCAAGCCTATTGCCATCAAACAATGTAATAAGGAGCAAGCCTATTGCCATCAACTGATGTAATTGGGGGCAAGCCTATTGCCATCAACCGATTTAATTAGGAACAAGCCTATTGCCACCAACTGATGTGATTAGGTGCCAGCCTATTGCCACCAACTGATGTGATTAGGTGCAAGCCTATTGCCATCAACAAATGTAATAAGGAGCAAGCCCATTGCCATCAACTGATGTAATTGGGACCAAGCCTATTGCCATCAACAAATGTAATTAGGAGCAAGCCTATTACCATCAACTGATGTAATTGGGGGCAAGCCTATTACCATCAACCGATGTAATTAGGGGCAAGCCTATTGGCATCAACAAATGTAGTTAGGAGCAAGCCTATTGCCATCCACCGGTTTAGGTAATTGGGAGCAAGCCTATTGCCATCAACCAATTTAATTAGGAGCAAGCCTATTGCCATCAACTGATATAATTGGGGGCAAGCCTATTGCCATCAAACAATTTAATTAGGAGCAAGCCTATTACCATCAACCGATGTAATTAGCAGTGCGCCTATTGCCATCAACCAATCTAATTAGGAGCAAGCCTATTGCCATCAACCGATGTAATTAGGAGCAACCTATTGCCATCTACCGATTTGAGTAATTGGGAGCAAGCCTATTGCCATCAACCAATGTATTTAGAAGCAAGCCTATTGCCATCAACTAATGTAATTGGAGGCAAGCCTATCGCCCCCAACCGATGTAATAAGGACCAAGACTATTGCCATCAACCAATCTAATTAGGAGCAATCCTATTGCCATTAACTGATGTAATTAGGAGCAAGCCTATTGTCATCCACCGATTAGATTTAACCGATTCTAAGTGTTTATCTTATGTTTTCTTTTTTAATTATTTTGTATTTTTTTTTGTCCTGTGTGAAACCAATATAAATACTTTTTCTTTCTTCATTCTTACGATTTAGGTAATTGGGCGCAAGCCTTTTCCCATCAACTTTCCTTGTATTCGTAATGAAAAGCACAGTGTTTACCTCGGGGTAAAGACTTATTTAGTCCCTCGACTAATTAGCGCCCTCGCTGCGCTCAGGCGCCAAACCCCGTCTCGGGGACTAAATAAGTTACTTTCACCCCTAAGGTAACAATTGTACTATTACCTTGTAGTTAAAGCGTAAATAAGTACAAACAGTCAAACAACAACAACGAAGACAAAAAAAAAAACACGAAGTACGAAGGGAAAAAGAGGAAGATAAAAGACGGAAGGTACCGCGAGATTCATACCTTCTCTTTTACTACAGGTGCTCGTGAGACAGCCAAACAACGACAAAAGAATAAACGAAAAATACAAACGTCTATTATGTCTGCCTTTTACAAAGGATGTAGAAAAGAAAGAAAAAAAGAGAAGGTACCCGCTTGACTCATACCTTCTCTCTTTCCTCAGTGGCTGGTCTCCACGGTCAGTGCTGGGGGTCCTGGAGAGACGCTGTACCCGCCGGTCGTAGCTCGGCGAGATGCCGAAAGCATCCCGCATCCGAGCGTTCTTCGCCTCTTGCGCATCCGAGAACGCTTTCGTCTCGGGAACGCTGATGAACAGTTTCGGTCAAGCTGGTGGGATATTACCGCATTTATTTGTTCTAGATAGCCAAGCCGGGAACCAGCAGGGTGAAGTGAAATAGTTTTAGGCTAAATGAAAACAAAGTGGGATCCAAACTGTCACCCTGAAGTATTCCTTTCTGAATAATGAAAAGACTCACCGTTACGTACCCTGAATTATCCGACTTGAAAAGCCAAGCTGAGTATTCTATTTCTGAACACACCATGGAATTGGGTTTATTTTATTTAGCTCTAGACCGCAATATACTAACAACTATAAGCTGCAAGTTTTAAGAGTCACCGAGTCAAAGGCCTTCTTAAGCTCTATTTAAAAAGTCGACTGACCTATAGGTTTATGATCATATCAATGAGGAACATCTGTTCTGTATAGTTGCCGTGAAAAATATCAATATTTGTATGATTATACAAATAAAACAGCATGGGTCATATTTTTTATTTGTTGTGTTGTTGGCTGTATCAATCCCTATCTTACCTATGTCTTTGGACATTTAGAAAGACGCTTTGCTCGAGTATATACTATGCTATAGGATATGCTTGACCGTTTTGCTTATTGGACCTTATGCTATATCTTAAAAAGAACATGTTCGTACCTTCTCTTTTTCTTCCTCTTGGGTGGGTGGTCGTCGCGCTCATGGCTGGGCGTCCTGACCAGCGGATATCGAGCCGCGTGGTCTCTCGCGCGCCGCTCGGGGTCCAAACTCGAGCCCTCCACGAAGCGCGGCGAGATGCCAAATGCGTCCCGCAATCTGGCGTTCTTCTCCTGCTGTGCCTCTGCGACCGCGTGCGTCTCGCGAACGCTGACAAACAACACAACACAATATGAACGACCACATGCATAAGTCTGGGTATATCCCGACAACAACAAAAAATATACTACATGTAGATACTATTTAATTTTATACGTAAGAATCAAATAAAATCCTTCTAACACAACAAATATTTACCTGCACAGCACCTAAGTGCGCTAAAAATAAGGGAAATAGTATAATTTTAGCATGACAATCTCGACTAAAACCAATATTTTTACTAAATAAACATACATAATTATTGACATTGCATTGAATCAATGATCTACGCATAGTATAATATCTAAAACGTGTGAAATCTGAAATCGTGCATTTCAATTAATACCTGTTCTGTACTGCAAATAAGTAACTTTTAATAGAACGTGAAACGGAATGCATATTGCTGGACGGCTGCTGACCCAAATGAGTACAATAAGTAGCCTATATGGTAAGTAATCGATAAAACTATGTGCACACCTTATGACGGATCGCATGGACTTCCTCTCCTCATCGTTGGAGAGACAGACCTGCAAATTGTCGTTAAAGTTGTTTCGATCCGTCGCGGCACAGTTACAATGGCAGCAGCACGAGTTGCGCAGGCCTTCGAGGATGGTGCGGAGCGCGGGCTCGAGCGCGAGGGGCGGCGGCTGCCGGGCGAGCGGCGGCGCCATGCCGGCCGCGTCCGAGCTCGGCTCCAGCGAGGAGGCGCGGCCGCGGCGCCCGCCCGCCAGCACGGCCTGGAACGTGCCGCGCCACAGCCGCTCGAACACGACCCTATTGTTGTGCGTGGCGTCGCGACGCGGTGCCCTGCCCCTTTGCATCTTAATCTACTTACTTAACTAATGGAAGACTTGTTTTCTTAATCCTAATAATATTTTTCCTTAGACTAATGCATGGCGGCTGGGCCGCGGAAGACTTGTGTGATTGATGAGCAGAGGAGCGTAGAGGCTACATTCTGAGCGGCCGGCAGCGGGCCGGCGGCGCTACTGCGGGGCGTCGGGCGCCATAACAGGAAGCACGCCGACGCGCGCAGCCTGCGCAAACATCGGATACGCGCCCTGTCGCGACTACCACACAAAGGGCTCTCCCTCACACCCTTTTGTGCAACCCTCAAGCTATTTACTTTCATCTGCTAAAATATTTTCAATTCCTCTGTCGTTCTTGAGGTAAAGAAATTGTTTTAGATTAAACAACAAAGAGGCACCTGGATATTTAAACCTGCGCAGTCAGTACAACGATACTTTAATAGGCATCACATTCCTTAAAGAATTATTGTATACAGTCATGTGTTCCATATAAAAGTCATCTTATTAGTAGTGATGTATCAAATCGGATTATCCGCGGTCGCGCGTGTTTACTGACGACATAACATATCGGCCGCGTCTTTAGTTCTATTCTTGAACAGTACGTATATGCGAACTGAACATGTAAAAGAATATTTTTGGATCGATAGTGCTATTTTTATATATTGTAAAATTGTTGTGATTCTTTTTCTTCACTAGTTCATTAGAGCAGTTTCCTAGGAGTAATATATTTGTTGTAACGTGGCGTAATTAGCAGTTTAGCAGTAATTGATGAGCGTCGTTGTAACAAACACGTCGGCACGCTCATTCTCATCGTATTAGTAAATCAATCTTGCTAGTAATTTCAGTGCATTAGACGTGTTTTGACTTTTGCGTATGATAATATGATCTCCGTGGTTTACTGAATATAATGAATGAGATTCATACAAATAATTGCTTTCTACATTACTTAAATTGTTTAAGCGTTAATTAATTTAGAACTGAATGTGAGCTGACGTGTATGGAAAATTCGTCGAAGAAAAACTTCGTTTGAATCTCAAAGTACGAGTTGCTGTACACCTGCCGAGTGATTTGTGAGAAAAACGACAACTAAATCAACAAGACCTACTTTTACAATAAAACACATGTTAGAGTTTATTTTATTCCCCGTGTTGCGATAACGAAAATAATAAAAATGTTTTACAATAAAGGCTGACCCAATTTGTTGATAACCTTCCCAGATGTGTACTTTTTCTTTCAAATTAATATGTACTCTCTGTACAAGGTTCCCCGTGAGCGTATATTGAGCATCGACGTAGATACAAGGCAGATTTTCTACAAGTTGCGGTAGTATTGCGTTGACGCGGCTTGGTTTCTGTTTCGCACAAGACTACGCGGCGGTCTCTCAGCATAGTATTTGTACAGCCTTGTTAGTATTCTGTTTGCAGTATTTACGCAGCGTAAGGAAAGCTCCATAAGCATGGCGTAATCACGTTTGCAAGCGTTTGCTAGAATCGCGTTTTCGTGAAGTTTACGCGGCGATAGCAACACGCCTGCTTCTACGAGCGATTGCAGTGCGTTTGCAATATTTATGCCGCATTACCATCGCGTTTTCACAGAGATTAGGTTAATCGCTAAGGATAGAAAATTGTTTTCTTTAAAGCTACTGTGGCATTCAAGTAAGACCAGTGATATCTGATACCAGTGCATTTGCTGTTTTCACACAGCATTATCGTCGCGTTTTCAGAAAGATTAGGTACCTATAGGTTTATAGCTCTACGTTATAGAAAAATGTTATTTCAATGCATACAAATATGACCTATATCGGCTATATCTATCATATTCTTTTACTAATATGCTTTGATAAAAGTATAAAACAATGGGTCCACGGTATTCATGCAGGAAAACAGAGCACCCTGAAGGCAGTCTAGTGGTCGTTGAGTGGGCTCCATTCTCTGCCGTGAATGGGGGCAAGCAATTAACTTCCACACAAAGAACTATAATAATTGGATCATTAAGGTTTGCCTACCAACCTGGTTTTATACCGAGTTGTGATTGAAGTCATTAATGATTACAATATGTCCTAGGGTAGCAACTAGCCTCATAAAATATTTTGATGAACGAAAGCATTTTACGCACGAGATCAAGATAGTAAAGTAATGTATTATTTATTTTAATTTAGTTACGGGTCATTTTATTAGGGAAAATATAATTCTTTATTACTTTTAAGTCACAGGAAGTGGAATATTAGAATGTCTCCAAAAATAAATCTAATGAAACAGTGACACATGCTTAACATAAATTCATAACACTTTCTTTTTAATTCTCCTATGCGTGTCCTAAATAATTTATTTCTTTTTATTTTAACAAAACAGAATCTAAAACGAAACTTCCTCTTTATTGACAAATAGTAATAATCGTCACAGTCTCCACTCAAGCATTCGAAAACGAGAGTTATCATCATTTGAGCGTACACTCCGCACCTGTGCCTGATCGGTCAGTGCCAGACAGCCAACAGCAGTGTTGATCCTGGCAGACTAGTCTCATCTCGTGCCAAATACCCATGTATCACGGTACCAGTATCTTTAGCTAGCTATATAACATCCCTGTTAAGAATGTAAAATTTCGGATCTAGATACGGATATAGGAATAATATTATACCGGTTTCGGGTATGGTTACGGATATGAATTTATTTCGAATAGCTGCTCTTCCGCTAGACTCGGATAATTTTCGTTACGGATATTAGAATCTTACAACACTGGCAAGACTGGGCAAAACAAGCAGTGTTATCAAAACTCAAGGAATCTCCCCATGACTTCTACTTTCAAAATAGCTACTTTCTGGAGCCCTGACACAGTCAAAAGGCGTCGCGGTAGACTTCGTAGGTAGAAGATGGCGAGATGATCTGGACAAGACCAGCGACCAGTGGTCCACATTGGCCTTAGATCCAAATAAATATAATTAATCATAATTTAGACTGCGCCTTTATCCGAAACTTTTATATCGGTTTCGGTTACGGAGCTCGATAAAATCCCTGCTATATAACACGAAGGCGCGGTTTCTGGCACGCACTATGTCTATCCCGCGGCCGCTCCCGTTAATTACTATGTAATGTACGTTTGTTTTCCTATCGCGTGACTATTAAATAATTGTGTCAAAATTTCGTACACGCTCAGATTTTATAGCTTACTGCTATGATTTGTTAGAATTTTGGAATGTTTATTAGTGGGCTTTTATGAACGTTGTACGCGCGAGTTTTTTGTTATAGTGCGATGTTTATAATGCGGGAATACGTCTTAATGTTTCGGATATAGATCCAAACAAAACAGTACATATAGTATATAGGGCAAGCGCACCTTCTTTATGAGTAACTTTCTGGTATAGTAAGAAGTAACTGCGTGAGAATCGAGGTGAGTGGCGTGCGAACCTATGTCCAGCAGTGGACTGCTGTAGGCTACTGATAATGACGCACCTCCTTTCTTTCTGTCTTTTATAGTACATTCTGCGCGTGATATTTTTGGCACACCGGGAGGCGGTACTACATTCTAAATTCAACCCTTTTTTTTTGGTGGGTGGAAAATCATCGAATAACACCCCCGCTCTTGGGCAGAGCGAAGGGGAGTGTCAGACTTCTACTGACTAAAAACCAAACCCATGTTCCTTTTTCGCCCTTGTGTCGGAGCCGCGTTAACCTTTCGATAATCCACAGCCCCGACCCTAAGGCCCCGTTTCCACCAAGCGGAGACGGGCAGAGCGGAGAGATGTCCCAAATTCGACTAATCACAGGAATCTAGTTTTTGCGGATATTAAACTAAACATTTTTGCAAACAAGTTCCTCAATTTGGGGCAAGTTAAAAGAAAACAATTCATCTATTTTGGTAAGCCCCACCCTCTGTTTTAGTCACTTTTCCATGACCTAATTGACTGGAACTGTGATACAATGATGGCCATAAAACTGACTCGTATAAACATAGATCTTTTGACACCAACTCAGGACAACTATTTTTATTTTTAGTAGAGCACGACACTACAGTATTATTTATTTTATTGCTTACTTTTATGTAGGTGCTGCTACATGTACGCAAATGTCGTGGAATACATATTTTCAAAAAAAAAGGTCAGCCTAGAGAATCTAGCGTTTACCTAGAAAAACAAAATGGTTTAGCGAGGTTATCGTCACCTAATTAATTATTTAAGTACTCTAAAAGTTTCACGCACAGAATTAACCTATAAATATCAAAGCACATTATGAGCACTGTGTTGGAAAACTGGCATTGGTACTTGACCTACAAGGGTTACGCAAAGGTGGACCTAATAGTAAATTCCGCCAGTTATGTTTAAGTCCCATATAATAGCAGGCGAGCCTAATCCCATTATTCGAGCACAAATCCAGACTCCGTGGCCGCTACTAAGAAATTCTTGATGGAAAATCCCAATAACAACGCTATACACAACTCGAGAATCGAACCCAGAACCTCATGGTCAGCAATCGCTCTTGCGGCCACTAGAGTAACGAAGCAGATTTAAAACTTATTGACGACTAAACCTCGACACGTTCCATCATTTTCCTAAAACGCCCACCTGCCTATCGCGACTTCCTTGTATTTTAAGAAGAAAACGTGTTATTTTGAAAAGAAAAAGTCGATCAATAAACTTCTTTAAGTATATTTAATTAAACAGGCAACATTAAGGAAACAAAAAGTAATAGAAACAAAATGAAATTCCCCAGTCAAATAAAAAAGTAATGAAAACACAACAATATTCTATTCTTAGAACTTCGGCTTTAGGGGTCTTTCGTCTTAGGTCAGGCGAGGTAGAAAACTCGATCTCAAGTACGGTGCCTATCCGTGCCACGGGTACATTTAAATTGATCATTTATTTCGAGGGTTTATTTTCTGCCTGTTACACGAATTCAGTGCGATGTTACTGGCATGTTTTGCGTCTATTACTGTGGTAAATAAACTACCTGACTACGAATTCTTGAGGAGGTTAAACGTAGGTCATGTACGAAATGAGCTTTCTTTTAGAGTTACTGATCTCTGATGCAGCAAAAAAGCTGCTGTTCAAACTAAGGTGCGGTAAAGTCCCCGTCGAGGCTGCGGGTTGTTCGAAAGAGATACCGTGGCCTCGGCACAAGGGCTAAGAAGGAACATGGGTGGATTTTAGTCAGTAGAAGTCACTCCCTACAGCTCTGCCCAGAGCGGATTAATTTGATGATTTTCCACCCCCAAAAAAAAGGTGCGGTAAAGTGGTCTGGTCTGGATCGCGGACAACGGACCCTTCACGACGGTGTCAACCAAGCATTCTGAACATCAAACAAAACTAAGTAATTATACGAAAAATAATTGCTGGCTAAAGACTTTTTTGGGGTACAACATCGCGGTTTACGGTAGGACTCGATGTAACGAGCTCAAAACATTGTACAGATGAACGCATTGACTTTGCAAAAAAAAACATCGTTTTGAAAGATCACCAAAGAATAAATAAACAGCTGAATAAACAAATACACGAACAAAGAATTATTATTCAACCTGTACCACCTCAGTTCTGAACTTAGTTATTATAACAAGAGCGGATCACAGCGGGGTGCGACTCCGAGTCTCCGGCATATTATAAGTCCTGCGACCTGTCTCCCCTTAGCGCGTGGAGTGGGCCGCGTGGGGGACAGACGTCATCGCGATCGATATGCAAGGACCCCTGAATATCGGTTACGTGAGAGTTCCGCGAGTTTTGACACGCGTACGTAGGACAGGTTTTAATATATTGAAGCTGTGATGATGATTATTGATGATGGACACCACATTGTGTCTACATCTCTTTTTATTAACTCTACTTTCGCAGGAATGCGTGTGTTTATTGTTTTTTTTTTTGTCATTTTGTGCGGACGTCAAGTATCAAAGAAAAGAAAAAAAAAATATAATTTGTCGCAATAAATATTTTTTCTCTCCTTTATCTTTCAGGTATGCTGGAGGAGATTTCTTTAGAAATAAGTTTCGCCTTTGAACGTATTTTTCTGTGTTTTTTCATTTTTTGTGTATTAGGTGTGAACACAACTGTTAAATAAATGGTTATCTCGGATAAGCAACTTCAGCTTTTGTCTACTACCGTGTTTTCGATGGAAAATTAAAGTAAATTGTTTAAATTATTCAAATAAGTTATTTTCCCAACACCTAAGTTTCGTTTCACCGACCAACAAGTTCAAAGGCCTGTTATAATATTGTTTTACAACATTCCAGCCTATTATGTAAACGAGCGCGACTTCAGCATAATACAGTTTGGAATAGGGTTTTCCTCATGGGTTTGAGGCTTTCCTGATATGAAATATACAATCAATAAGCTTACCTGTTGATAACCGTACATTAATCACTTTGGTAACGAAGCAAAGTAATAAAACCTACGGAATATAAAATTCTGGGCACGATTTTATGAGAACTGAGTGAATTGGCTGCCTTTGAACTGGCTTTGTGAATTGGCTTTGGCTCTGTGGGAGGTAAAATGTGCCCGTAGTTGACTCTATCGAGGTTTTCAGCAATCAAGTGCTACTTAAAATACCATTTACACAAAAAACATTATTTAAAACTTCTCTAAATGAGCCTTGAGGAACCATTTTCAACTTTCATCGCAACGTAAAATGAAAGTAATCTATATTAAAAACGTTACTAATCCATTAACGAATAATAAACGTGTCCAATTGTAAGGTTTCTTTCGAAGCCTTTTCCGTACCAAAACACTTTGACAGCCGGAAGCAATTTTTCCTTCCGTCAACTTGATATTTATTTAATTTTATCTGTATTACATAACATACACGTGTTTTAGTATGTACTTATATCAATTTATGGTGACAAAATAGTATTTTTAATATCATAATATTTTTGCATTCTATCACAACGCTCTCCTATTTGACCCAAGGGTTGACTGGTAGACAATGCCTTGTGGCATCAAGTCCGCCTGTGTACCACTCTTGTACATCATCATCATCTTATCCTGCCCTTATCCCTTGTACATGAAGTTTAAACCAATAAACTTCCATTTCTAGGGCAAGTAGAACCATGATCCCCTGATCATAACACTTAACGATCCTGCCGATCCATCAGTAGGTAACATGAGACAAAGGTTTACCTGACATTTACGAGACAATACGCTACTGGTTATAAATTAAGGTATCGATGTGGAGTTGTGGAGCTACTGAAATAGATCGGCGGACTAACGTAAATAGATTGTCTTCGGTTTATGATGTTTTGAGCTACATTTACCTGAAGTTATAGTGCAGTAGAGACAGGAAAATACATGGGAGAAAGTAAATGTAGAGACATAGAAGCAAAAAGGAAGAGGTGCAACAAAAGAGGGTATTAATGGGGTGTAGTTAGTTATTGCCCACTTTCCCACAGAGAGGAGGCCCAGTATCCCAGCAAAGGGATTAATTGGAAGTATTAGGGGTCGGAACTGCCAGATGGCACTTGCTTTCCGATATTTTTTTGTTCAGGACCACAACTTTCCCAAGTATGTTCAAAGTTGCAACTTTTCCACAAGTTATTTTTTAAATACAAGTTTTTAATGTTACAACTTTACAAGAAATACTTCTATGAACCCTTTTCTATTCAATGCATCTATCAGCACAATGCTTTGGCTGTCTGCGATGCATTGAGATCCCCAAAAAAAGTCCTTTAGCAATCATTTTTGCGTACAGTTCATTCATTTTATTTGATGTACTGAATATTTGGTTTACAGTTAGATACGTGAAGCCCGTGAAGGGATCATTTACACTTTGCATAGAAGTCCCAGTAGAAGGGAACATTACAAAATTGCTATATCGGGATCGAAAAAAATAAAAAAAAAAAAAAAAAATTTATGCACTCGGATGAGTGCATAAATTTTTCACGCATGAAGGCACATTTTACCTGGCACAACGTCGGTAGTTCCGCGATCTATTTTGCATGAGTTCCCTTGTGCGAGCTTGAATCTTGCAAGTATTGATCGAACGCCCATACATACAGGCTAGACCTAATTATGTAATGGAGTATAGGATCTAGAACTTACAATAGACTACTTAATATTAGTGATTAATTCTTCGATTCCGATATCCAAAGAAAAAATGGAAGATATAGGGATCACATGTACACGACTCTTTATAGTATTTCAACCTACGTCAAAAATTGTTACAAACCACGGTTAGCTAATTAGACAAGTAATAGCCGGTGAAAATTAATTTAACGGTGGTAAATTGGCAATCAAATAAATTAAAATAGCGATTATGTCGCACAAATCCAACCAGCGGATTTTCTCTACGTATTAAATACGGAATGAAACTGAAATTCGTTAATTTCATGCATCGGATTATGACTAATTGGATTACGTACGTAGCAACGGTGGGAATGTTTTATGTAGGGAGCGAATGGCATTATTTTCAGATGTTTTTAGCTAAATTCAAAGGTGAAATACAAGGTATTGCCATCGCGGGTAAATCCTGGATAAGGTTAGTACAGAAACGTGGAGATTGAGGAGAAGCAGTAGGTGAATTCGGGCCGTAGAAGTGGATGATGAAGCACAAACACTTTTAAATCTGTAATCCTCGGCCTCGTGAAATTCACAATGCTAGGAAATTCAATAGCTGAAGAGAACTAAGAACTAGGTGCTTCCCAAACCGTTTCCGGTTCCCATGTCATGCGCATATAGGATAGGAGGGACTTATTTTATTGATACACCAATTGACAAATTCAATGCGTAGATCTCGAAGATCCAAAGTGATAGCCCCTTCATAATAACAGACTGTGAAAGCGTACGTGACATAGGTACTAAAATTATAAACGGAACACTAATGCTCGCATTAGTAATATACCAGCATTTTCATATTTATTTCCGTCGAGTTTATTAAGAGCCCATTTCAACTAGAAAATTAATCACGTTTTTATTGAAAAAAAAAAAAACGTTAAAAGGAAAACGTAATGCGTTAAATTGAACGCTCGATAATCGCACATTATGTTGTTTTTGTCCTTGCTAATTTAATAGTTATTATATAGTTAGTAATAAAATATTTTTTCATAATTTCATCACTCTAGTATACGCGTGCGCAAGTGATCAATAGTCTGGATGGACGACGTCTTTTTTTGCTCATCTCGATTTATGTTAAGCAATAAATTATAATGTTAGCGTGATCATTAGTACGAATTAATGCACGAACTACTTCCCATTCCCACTACGAAATATCCTCTGAAAAAAATATATGCAAACTTTTCCTTTAAAAATACTATTTTTATTTTCTTCAAAGGTTTTCTTTTAACTTTGGAATAAATAAATAAAAAATCTGTTGGAGCATTCCCAAGTCCAGGTGATATTCGTAAATAAAGGATTACTCACGCGACTCTCCCGAACTCGTCTTTGGGCACGTCCTTGTCTCCCGCGCCGGTGGTGCACAGCTTCGCCCGGAAGGCAGCCACGCGCGCTGCGATCTCCTCCTTCGGCAACCTACGCAACCACACCAGTGACACACTCATTATTCACCAACTCAACATTACAACACAAACGAAATAATAAGATAAGACGCGCGCGCCGCAGAACGCGCCTGAACGGTTTACTTGCAGCCAATGGATTCACGAATGTCTCACTGAGCGACCGCGCACCGACAAGCGTAAATGAAAATCTTATAATAAATTTCTCAGTGTAATACCTACCAGTGCATGATACGCCGAGCCGCTATAACGGCGTACAATTACTTTTTGAAAACAATAAAACCCGATAAGACGTTCTCGTTGCGCGACTGCTAACTGAATGCGACGGGGCAGCTTATTGAATAATATATATCGCGAAGGGTGGACTGCAGGGCGAGTCGCGCACTGGTGAACTATTGATCAGACTCCGGCGCAGCGGCCATCGCCCCTAAACAAGGGTGCGATCTACTCGCTATAGCCTGAGGGGTACTTTCTATTCAGCAAAATAAAACAAGGGATTTTATTGAGTAGTAAATCGATAAGGCAACGTGACTAACTGAACACGAGCAAGTGCATGTAAGGCTAATAGAGAACTTGCTGCTATTCGAGTTACAAATTTTACAATTTTAGATCGCGTTTTTGAAGTTTTTTTCTAAATCACAGTTGATTAAGATTTTGATTTGGCGGAGGTTTAGAAAGGCAAGCAAAATTTGAAATCCTTACAAAACATCGGGAATTTGCAAACCTCCAGAAAGGAGTTCGCCAATTTCAACATTAGGGTCTATGCTTCGAGCCTTTGGCAACGACATAAAAACACAGCATAATGGCAAAGGAAGAATAGTAACAAAGGCTAATAGAGCTTTAGGACTTTTAGCATCCTTGTAGCTCTTCTTTTGTATTTGTTTAGTTATGCAGCAAAGATACTCTACATTGTAGAGTAGCTTTGAGTACTGTACATTGTAGAGTATCTTTCCAGAGTCTACAATAAGGAATATTTGAAAAGGATCACTTACGGTCCAAACTGACCTGGAATCCTATAAAGAAGCCCTTTTTGGGGTACCCATCGGTGAGAATTATTTTACAGGGGCCAGTTAGATAATCCAAACAAAAAGGATTGTACAAGAAACAAAACAAAAGGGTCAACAAGCAAAGGACACGTCACACCTTAGGTGGCGTCAGAAGTTTGCGTGTTACACTCATTAATTATTACCACAGAGGAGCAAGAAATGGAAAGCCCGCGCAAATGGGGTAAACCCTCTATGACTTGTCAGGGATGGCCTTGTCTCACAGTGCTGAATTATTTATCAACTCGGGCACAACGTTGTTGTAACTGTTGTAAGGGATGACAGGTTAATCATTTCTACGTAGTTTTAACCCTATTCTTGGCACTGTATACAATTTGATACATTGAACTTTATGAAAATCTAGAGACGTTCCAAGACGTATTTTCAAAACATTTATTATTTTATATGGTAGAAAATATAATCCAAATTCTACAAAAAAATACTATTTTATCATTTAATAATCCAAAAATGCAGTAGAAAACAAAATTGTAAACCGACAAAAGGCGTCTTGGCGTTGCAAGATAAAAACACACAAATTTTATTACATTTAGGTCAAATTATTTTCAAAAGCTGTTTAATTCCAATAGGTTACTATATTTGCTACTTAGAAACGCTACTTTCGAGTACCAAAATGAAATGAAATCGTATGTAATTTACAGTTCTTTCTTAGTGTATCAGATATGATACACTGCCAGATAGCCATACTTTTAGATAATGTTTCACCTGTATCAAATATGTTACATTGCTTGATTTGTATGGTTTCAATTTATTATATAATTATTACAATATACAATATATTTTATATATATATTGTCAATATTATTGTTTATTTTTATTTTCTGCCACATGTGGTACATCGTCTTAGTATGCAACAACAAAGAAGCGCTCGGTAACTTGGAAATTACCGAGTTTTTGTTCCGGAACCAAGAGCTAAATTGAATTAATTTGAAATTGAATGAACTACTGAGGTTGATTGCAGTATTGCTTATTCCAAACGGACTCCGACACCAGTTCGCTGCCTCTATCATTGCCATGTTCATTAGGAAATCTTAATTTTTGATCAAATGACGTTAAACCAAGTAGTTGCTTCAATATCTTTGGTACTATACCCTCAGTCATTGTAATCAAACCCTTGTTTGCCATCAATTTTATTGCCCAATCAATTCGTATACAATATCTGTATAAAAGAAAAAGAAAAGAAGAAGGCAGCTTCATTGTGCTGAGCCTAGGCCATTGTGTCCGGTGGTACCATCCTTGTTACTTCAAGTAAACTCACTGGGAACCTTTTTGTAAGTGGCTTCACGTGGCAACCTCCATGCAACTACCTTTACCATGAGCCAGCAACTTGACACGTTATAACCAGGTGCTGTAACCATTGCTAGCACCTTCTCTCTCTGCGGCTACTCGTTCTAAAAGACTTAGAGTGGTCGCGATAAAGAGAAAAGTAATACCAGCTAAAAGATTACAACTTAACTGGCGTTGCTGTAAGTTTATAGGTTCTGGAGAAGTGCTATAACTCGTTTAACCCTCATGAAGAGACGAGTGTCATTGAAAGTTGTTTTGCAGATGACTTTCTCATAGAACAACAAACAAATATCTATAGCACGGAAACAATTGGCAGCTCAATAAATACCACAGATGATGATTTTCTAAGGATCCTTTCATTTATGGGGGTAAAGTAAAAAAAACCAAAAGGGTATAAAGCCTACGCAGTGTACCTTACGCAAAATACACACTTTGGACGTGGTCACGAGCCTGTTTTGCCAATAATTAAGATTTTATAAGGTCCAAAGGGCGTTACTACTATGATTTTTAATTTTTACCGACTAATACTAAAAGGGGGTTCTGTTTTCCAATTGTATGTATGGAAGTACAATAAAAATGTGTCATAAATTAAATGTTTTTTTCACGTTAGCGTGTATTTTTTTTTATTTTTGTTTTGTTAAAATAACGCTGGAAGCCTGGCAGTGTAGCAAATATGATACATAGATTTTATAAGGTAGATTTCTAAGAGTCTGGCAATGTATCACATGTGATACATTCAATAAATCATAAAATAATCTAAATAGATTTTTATTATTATTTTTTCTCCTCTCTATGAATACCTAAGAATGCATTCTATGTAAAAAATTTCAATATTTCAAAAAAAAATATCTCTGCCAAGTATAGGGTTAAAATGGAGTACTAATATTGCGGGGATATCTGTGCCTTGCTAAAACGCCAACCATCACCTCTCATAGTTTTTGTTATTTTTATGTTATTAACCGTGGCTAAAGGCAGGAACCACACGTACTGTATAGTACGTGTAGTTCCTGCCTGTAGTCATCATTCTCCTGCCCTTACCACAATTTATTTGGGGTCGGCGCAGCATGTCTTCTTATATCTGTATTACTCGTCATCAGTAGTCACCTCCTTGTATCCATTTGATCATTCACACAGTCCATCCATCGTTTCTTTGATCTTCATCTACTCTTATAGCTTTCTACATTCATACTCAACATTTCCTTTATTTCTCCGCATCACACGTCCATACTTGAATTGAATCCTATCCCCATCATCGTCATCCCTATTGAATCATCGTAAATAAGTGAACGAAGATGAACATGTTTAGTTTTTTATTATTTTTGTTAAGAAGATGTAATAAATTAGAATATTTGTCATCTTCCTGGATTTCGTGAAATCCCTGCACGCATAGCATGACCACCATAGAAACGGCTTTTGTTGAGGGAAGAAATTTTTCAATTGACAAAATGAGTATGACTATGAATATTGTAGAAAAATTTCATTTCTTGAAATAGCTTTGTCTATTTTTAGTAGAATAGATATAAAATCGCCATGCTATGTGGGCTGGTTTCCTCATTTCCCTGTGACAGCTATCCCGTTGTAAGGTACATTGGCAACTGTTAAACCATGAATTCAGTCGAAATGTATGGGACAGAATCCAGAACAGATCCTCTTTTTACCCGACTACGGCAAAGCCAAATGAGGGTTATGAAGTTATGATTTTAACTGGCTATGTATGTATGTATGTTTGTATGTATGTGAGTATCTTCACTGATCTACCAATCCGCACTGGGCCCGCGTGGTAGATTATAGCATCTACCAATCCGCACTGGGCCCGCGTGGTAGATTATAGCCCATTCCCTCTCAAAGAGAGGAGGCCTGTGTCCCAGCAGTGGGAACATTAATAGGCTGTTGATGAGTATCTTCATCTGTTCCCTAATAGCTTCTAATCTACTTATCGGAACTCGACATGAGGTATCGTTAGAACCGTCTTAATTTTCCGCTGAACATAGGCTACGTGACGTGTCACAAAAAGCGATTTGGCGCCCTCTAGCGGACAAAAAGTAAGGCTTTAAAAATAAAAATGGAGATAAATACGCCGTGTTTAGTATCATTTGAAAGGGCCTCACTTGTACATTTCCAAAATATTGCTCAATTTCAAAATAGCACGAAGGCGCAATGTTTTTTACGTGGGAATATTTTCCTGGTTTTTCGTAGGCGTTAGCGATATTATTAATTACATTACAATATTTGGAATATTATGTAGTTTATCGCCACTTCCCATGTAGGTATCGATAGATAAAGACTCCATTCACTAGTGTTTTTTTAGCTTTACAAAAGTAACACAAACTGATATAAATACGTGTTTCTGATATAAATAAATAAGCTCTAGATTACGTTTAAAATAACTACGCAGGTTGTTGTTTGATAACATTTCAGTAGCCTACAAAATTTAGAATATATTACGTGCATAGGGAATTGAATGAGTATGAAATTGTAGATGGCTATAAGAGTGGAGGAAGACCAAAGAAACGAATCTATTGTTTATTTGGTCTTCCTCTGGCGGACTGTGTGAAGGATGATATGGCTAGAAAGGGAGAAAGGGGGTGACTGTTGAAACAATGAGTACTAAAGAAGTATGATGGAGGAAGACATTCTGATCCGACCAACCTCAAATGAAATTAGAAACAGGCGAAAAAATGAAGGGGCTAGTCATTTGTATAAAATAACTAGCTGACCCGGCAAACGTTGTTTTGCCATAAAAATAGAAAAAAAAAATTTTGGGGGATGAATAATAGATGTTGGCCGATTCTCATAGATACCGGATAAGCACAAAAAAATTCATCAAAATCGGTCAAGCCGTTTCGGAGGAATATGGCAAATTGGCAACGAAAACTGTGACACGAGAATTTTATATAGGTATTAGATTATGTTAAGCGAGACTACAATAAAATTGTGATGTCTGGAAGGAAATACAAATAAGTTTGGTTCTAAATATTACACTGATATTTTTTTTTTTTCTTTTTTTTTCCGTAATATGCGATCAGTCATTATGACTATGAGCAATTGTGATGAAGTTATATAGCGGGTGAGGGGTACTGCCAGCGCAGTAACATCCCTTTTTTGTTAAAAAGCCGATAATTCGAATTCGAGCACTGATATGACTGATAGATGTGCCATTGAAAATAAAAAATTGGGTAAAATATGGAGGGATGCATGTTCCAGTTTTGACGCTGTTTATTCTCACTCATTTGTTTAAAAATTCAGAATTGAGTAAATCCAGTATCTTAAAATAGTCCGAAAGGAAAATTAGTGAGGGGTGTGGCTGTGAGAAGTAACTTATTTGTTTTTCAGTTTTTTTAATGTGTCGGTTTAAAAGAAGATGTAGTGACAAAAATTGAAAAGGTGGTTCGGTCATGTGGAGAGGATGAGTGAAAGTTGATTAACGAAAAGTATTCACAAGGCAGATGTGAGTGGCAACTGATGCCCTAGAAAGACATACATTGATCTTATTGGTGCCTTTCTTCAGAAAGGACAGATGCATAGTACTCGTAACTCAGTGTGGACTCAAGAATGTTCCTATTCCATTGTCTTATTTTTAGTTTGCCTCAAGAAAATTATAATAATCTATGCCCCAACAAAACATTTGAATTGCAATCGTTCAAACGATAGCTATCTCTTTTACTTACTCTTGCTTATCCTATTTTTTGTACTATGTATTCATTAGTGGAACTTGAATGGGAATCTTGTGAACAACATCATTTTTTATTTTATAATTCATTTGCATTCCACATAATTATAAGCAGAGCTATTATTATAGGCTACATCACCGTAGAGAAAAATAGAATAGAGGTTGTGTACAACTTTTTAAAATTTTAAATTGTGACAATACATACACCTTCTGATCTGGAGGGTTATATACAGAACTAACTTTTGCCAGCGATTTCGCCCGCGTGAAAATGACGATTTTCCATACAAACTTTCATCCCCTATTTAACTCCCTTAGGGGTTGAATTTCGAAAAATCCTTCCTTATTCCTTGTCTACATTATAAATGGAACCTCTGTGCAAAATTTCAGCTTTCTAGGTCCAAGGGTTTGGGCTGGGCGTTGATGAGTCAGTCAGTCAGTCAATCAGGACTTCTCTTTTTATTTATATAGATTAACAGACCTATACTTAATCACTTTCCATCTTTATTTTGGTCAGGTCACCAAAATAAAGATAGAAAGTGAGGTTCAGCAAAAAAATAAAAAAGTATAGATGATTTTATTGAGCTCTGTGCTCACAGATTGCCAACCAGACATGCCTCATGATCAGAAGGTCTAAGTAGCAAAATGTCAAACAGCACAAAATGTCTAATGAGCAGTAAGTCTACTTAGCAAAATGTCCATGTAGCAAAACGTCCAACTATCAGATGGTCTGTATAGCAGAACGTCTATTTAGCAAATCGTCAGATTCTCAAAATGTCTGGATAGATAGGCACAAAATTCAACACACACATTTCATCGGGAGGGAAATGAACATGGCATTACAATATTATGTACATACAGACTAATGTTTACCAAATACAAAAGAGCTGCAAAAGCTTGAAGCTCAAAAAGTTAGTCCCTTTGAATTTTTGGTAAACCTTGGCCATGTCAAAAGGATATTAGGTGAATAAATACAGGTGAGTTTGTGCGCCAAATTTCCTATATAATAACACTAGCTTTTGCCAGCGGCTTCGCCCGCTTGAAAATGACGATTTTCCATACAAACTTTCATCCCCTATTTCGAAAAATCCTTCCTTATTCCTTGTCTACATTATAAAGGGAACCTTAGTGCAAAATTTCAGCTTTGTACGTCCAAGGGTTTGGGCTTGGCGTTGATGAGTCAGTCAATCAGTCAGTCAGGACTTCTCTTTTTATTTATATAGATTTAAGAGGCTATTGAAGAGTTATTTAACCCAGCCTTTTTTTATCATAAAAAATTATGTAATTTACAAATGACTTTTAGTTTCTATCATGAGTGTACCTACACATTTTAAAAATGATGTTTTGCTAAATAGACATTCTGCTATACAGACCATCTGATAGTTGGACGTTTTGCTACATGGACATTTTGCTAAGTAGACTTACTGCTCATTAGACATTTTGCTACTTAGACCTTCTGATCATGAGGATCAGACATGATCATTCTTTCGCCCATAACCTAATTCATTTGGGGTTGGTACAGCATGTCCTCTTTTTCCACACTTCTTTATTACTCGTCATCTCATCAGATAGGTACCTCATTTCGTGGCATATAATTCGTCACAGACCAAATGTCATTGCTTTGGTTTTAATCTACTATACCCATACACATTTATACTCAAAACGTTCCTCACAAGACACCCTGAAGAAGGGTATTGGACTATTGGTATACTAAGTACAGTACAATCAAATT
This sequence comes from Diarsia mendica, assembly GCA_949316265.1. Taxonomy (NCBI): domain Eukaryota; kingdom Metazoa; phylum Arthropoda; class Insecta; order Lepidoptera; family Noctuidae; genus Diarsia; species Diarsia mendica. The sequence goes on from OX438897.1 coordinate 21,767,863, forward strand.
ATCTTGACAGGTCTGAACATATGCTCTGCGAACTTTTACGCATGTAAACTTGTGAAGAAAACTGTTATTGCCAGATAAACCAATACCTATACGATCAGAAAATATCTAATTTTAACAGTGAGAAATACAAATAAAATATCAAAACACTTTTAGACATTAGTTGTAATGTAACAAAATAACCTGCACGAAGTTCGGACCTGCCAAGATAATTTGATTGCACTGTACATAACATAACATTATTTAATTTGATGCAACTATGTTTAACCTTAGCAAGCATAACTATTTTAAATGTCCTAATACCTATGATGAAGTTTCACTAGTATAGCATGTTTTGCATTGAACTCAATCACAGAATTCTGGTGTTGATATGGTTTAAATTAACATTATTCTTGGATCAGAATGATGTGAACGTTATAAAGTGCATGAAAATAGATACTAAAAAGTAATTACTTTTTCTAATTACTTCAAAAATTCAGAAACTATTACGTCACGTAAAGTTAGTTACTCAAAACAAGTAAAAGTTACAAGAGAGACACTTACCCCTGCTCCTCGAGACTTTCCTCAAGTTCCGCGCACTTCACCTCTATCTTCCTCTTCCTCTCATGGTCGAGGATCTCCCGGTTAGGTTGTTTATTTGACGCAGAGTCCAACTTGGCTATTTCTTCCTCGGTGCGATAATTCACCGAGTCTTTGGTCTTCCGTACTCCTGCCCAGTTTCTTTGCACATAGCCATTCGTACCGGAGCCCCGTGGTGTCGTTAAACCAATACCATTATACATTTTGCCGGTTTATTTACCTAAAAATCATAAATCAATTTTATGGCATGCTGTGCGAGGGGTATGGCTCCGCCGCACAATCACAATGTAGGTGGCAAAAGTAAATAAAATAACCTCACTACGATGTCGTAGACACATCAACGCAGTTATATAGGTCAATTACCTACACAAATATCTCACCATTTACAAGCACCTCGTTATTTTAGTTTTTACTCGTATGACACACGTCCATCTTGGCTGGTTCTGATTTTTTTTATGGTTGACTTTATGGCAGAGTTACCATTTAGAGAAAAAGTTTATGGAGATTAGAAAAATATTATTATTTTTAAAAGACTTCTTGTATTCATCAAATATATATGCGTGCTGAATAAATATGTTTCCTATCTTTTTCTTTCTTTAAATTTTAATTATGTCATTAGATTTTGACAAAAATATTAAAACCCATGAAACCAAAATGATTCTGTATTTTCTGACATTCTGTCATCTGTGGCAGGCAGGCTTGAAAAAAAAAAAAGTTAAATATATTATTTGACGTTTCAATTGAAGTTTATCGGAAAAAGGCGGGAAAACGTTGTAGAGTGAAGGCGCGCTTTTTGATTTAAAAATTTTTTTATTTGGCTTTTTTCACAATATCTTTGTAAATATTTATTTTTAGTGTAAGTTAGTATAAATAATGGTTAAGAAGAGAAAAAGGAAGGAGGGGGATCCGCCTCCGGATCCCCAGCAGGTATTATCCACTGATTCTGACTCAGCGGAATCGGCGGTAACTTGTTTTTCTTTTAGGGAAACTATTGCAGACAAGGACCCGAAAGAAAAGTATAAAATTTTTAAGGTAAAGGGATACACACGCAGCTACCCTGAAGATACTAACCAAAAAGAGTTGGTTGTATTCTTAAATCACGTAGAAGAAAATAAACCATTTAGTGATAGGGATCGTATGGCTTTATCTAAAGGAATACGTGAGCATGGAGTTTCAGGAGTTATGCATTTGCGTTCAATTAATAAATACAAGGTTGGCATCACGTTTGATTTGCCAAACAACGCAAATATGTTTCTTAAAAATAAAAAAATATTAGATCAGTTAACACTAAAAGCATCCATCCCTGCTGCAGACACAGAGGTAACTGGGGTTCTCACTGCAGTCCCTGTCGACATGGCCAATAAAGAAATATTTTCATTGATCGGCAGCTCCAAAAACGTAATACAGGTCAGGCGCTTCATGCGCAGGGTAAAGGGTTTCGGCGGTGTTGAATTTGTCCCAACACAGGCAGTTGCTGTTACTTTCGCCTCCACCATTCTTCCTCCCTATATATATTTAGACTCATGGCGCCACGAGGTAAGCAAATATGTTCCACCTGTTAAGCAATGTCTAAAGTGCCTTCGATATGGACATATCGCTAAATTTTGTCGCAACACCGAGGTTTGCTCAATTTGTACATTAACTCATAATTTTAAGAATTGTCAGGTTGACCCAAAGGATGCTAAGTGTGCTAACTGCAAGGGCGACCACATAGCTATCTCCTCATCTTGTCCTTTAAAAAAACAAAAAATAGAAGAAAACAAAATAAAGTCAAGTAGTTCCACATACTCTGATCTTTTTAATATTAACGCTTTTCCAGCTTTAACAGCAAAAAATTTAGATGTACAGATTAATAATTTAATGAAATCTGATAAATTTATAAATATTTTAGTAGAGACAATTACCAAAATAGTTAGCAATAAAGATGTCCCTACACATCATCAATTAAAGAGGTTTTAAAAAAAACTTTAAGTACTAAAATTTCTTCACCTTCATAATGGATATTAAATCAAATTTAAACATAATGCAATGGAATGCACAAAGTCTTAATAGCAACAAACATATATTTACCAATTTCCTCTATACACACAATATTCACATTGCAATAATTAGTGAAACATGGTTCAAATCGGATCAAAATTTTAAAATTAAAAATTACAATATTGAACGGAATGATTGTGGTAACAAACACAACGGAGTTGCCATAATAATTCATAAAAGTATTATTTATAATAAAATTAACACTTATTTTGACAATTCTTTACAAAATATTTGTGTAAAAATCACAGTTAATAATAAGGAGATGAGTATTGTCAGTTTCTACAGTCCTTTAAATTCTAATCCAGCTTTCACTATGGATAAATTTGATACATTGGTTAAGTCTATCCCTGGTCCTTTTATATTTGCTGGGGACTTTAACGCTCATCACACATCTTGGGGTTGTGGTTCTGACTCCCCACGTGGTCGAATTGTCTTGGAAGTCATTGAAGAAAACAATTTAATTTTGCTTAATAATGGTCAGGCAACAACTATTGGCTCTCTAACATGGCGTCCTAATGCACTGGATTTGTCTTTGGTTTCTTCATCATTGGCACTTAATTGTGAGTGGCAAGTACATGATAGTCCTCTGGGTAGTAGTTATCACATCCCTGCAATTATAAAAGTAGTGATTAGTAATAGTCAAAATAATGATTTTTGTGGAAATTGTTCAGGTACTGAACATTTGCCCACCTACTCAAATTACAAAATGGTAGATTGGCAAATGTATAGTAATAATGTGGATGAATTATTAGTTGATTTCGAAACAGTTAATATATATCCTCTTGATTCTTATCATCATTTTTGTACAATTTTACGTACAGCTGCTGCTAATTCCATACCAAATTGTAAGGTCAATAAAAATACCAGCAATCATTCATGTCCTACAAATAGGATTAGAAGAACTTCCCTTCCTTGGTGGAATCAGAAGTGTACAGAGGCTGTATCAAATTTCAAAACGTCTTACATAAACTTTAAAAATAACCCATCAGAAGAGACATAATTATATCCAATTCAAAAGACTTCGAGCATTAAAAAAATTAATTATAAAAACAGAACGTCAAAATAGTTGGATGTCTCTATGTGAAACTTTCAACAGATGCACGCCAATATCCGTCTTAAGGAAATTCATGCGTAAATATAACAAAACATATAATTTTAATAGTCATGAAAACGACGCATGGATTTTGGATTTTTTGAAGAAATATACTCCGGATTTTGTTACACAAGCCCCAAGTTCTTTGTTTAATAATAATACTAACTCCAGTCATAGTTTTCTACTTAATCCTTTTACAATCAGTGAATTAATATCTGCCATCTCCTCTCGAAGAGACACTACTTATGGTCTTGATGGAATGCCATACATATTATTTAAAAAACTTAGCATTACTGGTTTAAAAACATTCCTTAAAGTCCTGAATATGTTATGGGAAAATAATATTATACCTGAAGAGTGGAAAGTGGATTGTCTTGTACCAATTTTAAAACCAGAAAAATCCAAATTATGTCCAGATTCCTATCGTCCCATAGCACTTACTTCTTGTGTTGGTAAACTATTCGAGCAATTGTTGAAGCAGCGTTTAGAATTTTATGTTGAAAAATATCATATTCTACCTTCTAATCAATTTGGTTTTCGTAGAAATCGTTCTGCTAGGGAAAGTGTTTGTCAATTGCAGCTTGATATACATTCCTCTCTATTGGCAAATAATAATTTGGTTGGAGTTTTCTTTGATGTGGCTGGGGCTTTTAATAGTGTAAATATAGATATTTTATGCCATGAACTATTACAAATAGGTATCCCTGGAAAAATTATAATATGGGTCAGAAATTTTCTGAGTAATAGAAAAGTATTTGCTAAATTTAATAGACATCTTTATGGTCCTAGACTTGCTTCAAAAGGAGTTTGTCAAGGAGGTATTTTATCACCTTTATTATTTATATTGTATATACGTAGTTTAAATTTAATTTTAGGGTCTCAAGTAAAAAATTTACAATTTGCAGATGACTTAGTTGTTTATGCTTCTGGAGCCAACTTACCACAGGTTGTTCAAATAGTCAATGATGCCTTGTCAAATCTGTGTAAATATTTCTCTTACCTTGATCTTAATGTCAATCCATCAAAGTCTAAAGTGGTTGTGTTTGGTAAACAGTGTCATAATATGCCTCCCGTGCAATATAACAATATTGCATTGCCCAATTCACAGGAAGTCAAATTTTTAGGGGTTCTTTTGTCATATAATTTAACCTGGAACAATTATACCAAACATATAATTAGCAAAGCAAATAAAAGTTACAATATATTGAAATCTTTGGCTGGTTCATACTGGGGTGCAGATCCCAAAATTTTGCTATTGCTGTATAAGTCTTTGGTTCGTAGCCATTTTGAATATGGTTTTTACTGTTTTGCTGCTGATACCAGAATTGTAAATAGTTTAGATGTTCTGCAAAACAAATGCTTACGTGTTATAACTGGGGCATTCAGAAGTACTCCTATAAATGCAATGCAGATTGAATGTAACATCCCACCTTTAAGAATCCGGTTTGACTATTTGAAAGAAAGATTTATATTAAAACTTTTTAGTGTTTCTAACAATAGTCTCTTGGCCAATCTGTTGCATTTCAATGCTAGATTAGATAAAAAGTCATTTTACATGTTACAGGATATTCATAGTTTCATACATTTTATTAAAAATATAAATATTCATCAATCATCTCATATTCTGCCTTGTTACCACGGAGCTTTTATTGCAAAATTTCCAGACATAAATATAATTATAAAAAATAAAAAGGACCTGTCCTCAAAAGAGGAAGTAAATGCAATGTTGTCAGAGTGGTCAAATCATAAATTTGTGTATAGTGATGGTTCCAAAAATGATAATGCAGTATCTTTTGCCATTTATGAGCCAACCTCAAATATAGGCCTTGGTCGAAAAATTGATAAAAATGCTAGTGTTTTTACAGCTGAAGCTGTTGCTATTCTGAGTGCTTTGAAACATATAAAAAATTGCAATTCAGGTCACAGCAAGTGGGTTGTGGTAAGTGATAGCATGAGTGTTTTAAAAAATCTAGCTAATAATAAATTACATGCTAACACCAACTACATAATTTATGTGATAAAAGAGCTATGGATTGAATTGTCTCATTCTAATATTGAAGTTAGTTTTGTTTGGGTGCCTTCGCACATTGGTGTTGCAGGAAATGAAAAGGCTGATTATCTGGCTAAAAAAATAGTTGATCTGGGTGAATTAATTCCAAATGTCGACGCTGATATGAGTGTTTCTATACCGCATACAGACGCTGTTAGTCTCTTAAGACAGCGTATGTGTCAATCGTGGGGGAGACATTCATACCAGACCACACAAATCGAAAATAAAGGCACTTGGTATGCCTATCTAGATAAACAAATAAACACCACACCTTGGTTTTGCAGAAATAGTAATTTTATAAACAGAAAGTTTTATTCATTTATTTGTCGTATGCGTTTTGGTCATTGTCGTCTAAATTATCATCTTCATCGTCTTAAAATGGTCAACTCTCCTTATTGTGAGTACTGTCAATCGCAAAAAGTTCAATCTTTGCATCATATCTTTTTTGAGTGTTCGTCTTTCAACATTCAGCGCCTTGTGTTGTCGGATGAGCTTCTAAAAGTTTATGGAAAACCTGATAAGGTCCCGCAATGCATTCAGGAGCTACTTATGAATGCCTCAACGTATAGGTATATATTTGTACAAATTTATAACAGAGACTGTAAATGATATCTAGGTTACATTTAGGGCCGGTTTCACCACTTGCTGATAAGTCCCTGATAGCCTATCCGGAACTTATCTGCCAGATAAACTACAACTTTTGATAGCATTATCTGTCAGATAACTGTCAGATAACTATCTGACACTTTATCCGTAACCGGTGAAACTGGCCCTTAGTGTTTTTTCTATCTACCTATTTTAATTTTATTGTATAATATATTTTTACCTTTAGATGTATTGATGTATAAAACGTTATCGCTTATCGTAGTATTTTTAGGTTATGTTTTTTTCCAAAAAGGAGTTTTCAGTACTTTTCAGTTTAGCATACTAGCTAAAATTTGACATATAAACGTCAAACCAATTTGACTTGACATAACGTTTAATTACTGATTTGACAAAAATGGAGAAATATGAATGAAAATATGAGACTAATATGAAGAAAAATGGATGGACTTAATATTATACAGTTTATGAAAACTGAAAAATGAAATACGAAAGACATTATTGTATAAAACTTATCACGTAAGAAAATACTTGGACGTAAGACTAGGCAATATGGTCGAAAGACTTTAGCCTTCCCTTCGGGGTAAACGAAAAAAAAAAAAAAAAAAAATGAAGTTTATCGTTTAGGTTATGTTTTGTTTACACTCCAAAAATATACTATACCAAAGCAAACGAAATCAAATAGATAATAAAATATCGATTATTCATAAATTGTAATCGCATTTGAGTGCAATTAGAAACTTCAATCATGCTTGACAAGGTTTTGTACAACACTGTTCTCTCACAAACACTTTCGCCTTGTGGGCAATATTTGGTTGCCGGTAATATTTACAGTCAGATTGCTGTTTTTGAGTGAGTGTTCTTCTAGATTATTGTTGGTTAATTATCTGCCTGTCTAATATTGTCTAATGATACAATAAAACCGGTCTCTCTCTCTCTTCACTCCACTTCCCTCCTTCACACCTTATCTTTCTTTTTCAGCCTGGATCGGATCCTTAACCCCGTCGTGGAGCTGCTCACATCAGATTACAACAAGCCGAAATACACCCACACTATCGAAAACGGCCGCCAAGTGTGCAGCTTGGCTAGCATAGACCAATTTTTAATAGTGGGTACAGTTAACGAAATCTTTGGATGGGATTGGAAGAATGCAGTCAGTTCTAAGCTAAGTAAACCTTCATGGACTATCAGGATACCTTCACAACCATCACCGTTGGAACAGACTGATGTGAATAGTCTATGGTTATCTGAAGATAAAGCAAAGCTCTATGCCGGATGTGGTGATAACAATGTCTATCTTTTTAACTTGGAGGATGGAACACTGGTGTCCACTTTAAAGGGACATAATGACTATATACACTCTGTTCATGGAAAGTGAGTATTCGTTTTAAATATGCTGTTACACTTATTCACTGAAGACTTGCAATACTCGTCAGATAATTGATTTTTCTACATCAATATTCATTAATTGCCTACATCAGTAATTATCAGCTTTCTTGCAAATTAAACCTTAACTCTTTTAATTAAATGCCTATAAAATAAATGACTTGGAAAGCAAAGCCCAATGGAAAGTTTAGAATTTTAGATGAATATTGTTAGTTTCAAACTTTGGCATCCTCCATTTTCAAATTTCAGCAACCAGCAACTGATCACAGCCGGTGAGGATGGCGTAGTCATGCTCTGGGACACCCGCACTGGCAAGAGCCACAATAAAATAGAGCCCCATACTAACAGCAAAGTGAGCCGGCCTGATGTTGGCAAGTGGGTGGGATCCGCTGCTATAGGAGATGACTGGATTGTGAGTTTAGCTGTTATACTTTTTGTTCTTACACTAAAATTAAATATTGTCAATGCTCCTGCCAAGTTCAATAATTATATGATTTTTGCAATGTTTTGGGTAACCACAAAAAAACTATTATTGAATAAATAAACGGAAACACTGCAAAATTATTAATGCATATTGAATTAATTACACTTGTTTATAATTCGAATAGGTATTTTAAAAAACATTTTATCAACAAATCGAGAATGTACCGTAGATTGTGTTTAATGTAGTAAACAAAAAATAAAAAAATGCACATTTTGAATTTGGCAGATGCAGCAACAATATGTAATAATGTAACTTGTTGTAGCATTATTGTAAAAAGTAACATAGATACCTATTAATAAGCTATCACCAATGAGATAATTCATACCATGAGACTGCCCCTCAGGGTATGAGTTGTCTTAACAGTGATGGCTGATTGTCCTATGAGCATCAATAATAATAATTTAATAGTGAATGAAGTAGTACTTAAATAAGTTGCTAGTTTTTTATTTTAATTAGATTATAAAGTCCCGTTGCTGGACAAAGACCTCAATTCCTTTCAGTCACTCTTCTCTTTTGCTAGCTTAATTTCATAAGAGAATCTAATAGGTCACTTTTATTAGTGTCTTGAAATATTAGGGAGTAAATTTTTACAGACAATGAATATTATGTTGTCTGTGCATTTGGTTTTGCACAAATGTAGCTTATGCAATATGTATAATGTATCAGCTGATTTTATTTTTCTATTTTATTTATTGTCAGGTTTGCGGCGGCGGTCCTCGCCTAGCTCTCTGGCACCTTCGCTTCCTGGACGCCGTCACAGTCTTCGACATCCCCGACCACGGCATCCACGTGTCCTTCTTCCACGACGACTGCGTCTTCGCAGGAGGAGAAGCGAAGCACTTTTACCAACTGAACTACTCTGGAGAAGTGACGGTCGAACTGCCCGTGTCAGCAACCACAGTGTTCTCCGCAGTGTTGAGAACAACCCCCAACAAAGTCCTGGCCATAGCTGGTTCTAGCCCCGAAATAGACCTCTGTACTTCCTTCAATTATAGAGACCAGGTCTTACACTTTCGATAGGTAAGTAGTAGTTTAAGTTTTTTTTCTGTTATCAATATGTGACTTTTTTTATCAAATAATAATAAAAAGAATGACGCAACTACACTTTATTATTTACAATTTTATTGCTAAGTGGAAACTATTAAGCGTAGAAGTTTTAATTACATTTTCGTGCTGGCAATACATCAAAACAGCGTGATACACTGCATTACATATTAACTTCAAATACTAGTTTGAATTGAACTCTATTGACGAACATTTAAAGTTCTATTTGCTCTCATTTAAAACACACAGTGTATAATGTCAACCATGGGAAGTAGGAACACACAGAATTACACATAAGCTTCAAATACTATTTGGAAAGAACATATCTTTTCCTTTCATCCAAAACACAAAAGTCAGCTAAAGAAACTTAGAAGTTCCCTTAGCTATATAAAACTTAAATATACCCATGTCCAGCCACTACAGCCGGGATGAACCCTTGGCTGCCATCCCTCTTCTTCACATAGAACCACTCAGCATCCACATCAGTCTCCACCCCCCCACCCTGCACTAGAACCACCACATCCCCTTTCTGCACTGTCAAAGTTTTATTTAAAACACTCCCTGTATAATCACTGTTCACTACTAACAGAGTCTGTCTCTTCACTTGTTTGTAATCCCTATTCTCTTTTTCGTGTATCTTATCTATGTTCGAAGAAACGGATTTGGTTTTTAAATATAGCGTGTCAAAGTCTTTTTCTGCGCACGAGTTCTTGGACTTGCGTCGTTGTGTTTTGGCGGGGTAGCGACACTCGGAACGGGTGCGCCCGCGCAACTGTTCTTTCTCGTTGTCCGTGAGGTTGCCGCAGGGACGCGGGTAGATGTCCGTGCTGCTCTCCCAACACGGTGTCTTCTTTTGTGGTGATGTTCTGGAAAGTTACGAGTGCTATGTTAGTGTTGGTTATAATAAGTTTGGCATCACAAAACTTGATTGATTACGCTAGGCAACAAAAAAATACTTTATTTTTTTTTCCCCAGAGATCTGATTGTGTGATTCGAAATGGCCATAATAAAGATAACTTAAAACAGTTAATAAAATATCTCAGTCACGTATAGCTTTTTAGATAAATTTATATTTAATTAAAAAAACAAAAAACTTTATTTATAAGTACTTAAAAATAAACTAGTTTTTGTTCTTTTGGCCTGCCTGCTGAAGAAGTGGTTGGAGTTTTTCTTATCAAAAACCAACAGTGATCTGCTGAAAAAAATCCCTGACCACAAAATAAATCTGGAAAATTAACACAAAAGCGAGGCATAGTGAAAGGACTGAATGTATTCTAACATTAAGTACATAATATTACTATGAACGTTTCTAAAAAAAACATTCAACCTATCCTCCTCAATTTATCAAACAATTAATTAAAAATAAAATGATATCTCCTTTTCTATACGTGACTGAAGTAAATTATCATTTTTCTGGTATTAGATGCATGTAATCTGACCTCCACAACCCAGTTAATACTAGGTAGGTAATACAATACCCTTTGGTAAGACTGGATGTCAGAATTTCAGGTCACTGACTACCTGTAACGACTGCCAAAGATCTATATAATACGATGTATATGGCAGCCGGGACCAACAGCTTAACGTGCTTTCCGAGGCACGGAGGAAACTCGGTATGTCGGGCGGTCACCCATCCACAGACCGACCTAGGCAAGCACAGCTTTACCTAAAGATCGACCTAAGTGGCAGTTCTTATTAAGCCACGAGCTCCACGGCTAAGAAGGAACATGGGTGGATTTTAGTCAGTAGAAGCCTGACACTCCCTGCTTGCTCTGCTCTAGAGCGGGAGAGGTTATTAATTTGATGATTACCCACAAGCTACATGCTACCCCATTTGGTATATCTACAGTCTTACCTGTTAGGCAGGATCCCCAGCGGCAAGCACGCGCTATACAGCACATACCCCTCGTCCCCGTGCGGCGTCTGCGCATACAGCCACTGCTCGTTCTTGAACACCGCGTTCACCACTGTGCCCAGTGGTAGTGGCAGTTCTTGCTGGATGTCCTTCTGCGTTTGGTACAGAGTGCTCGGGTAGGCGATGACTACGGGGATGTTGCCGGGCCGGTCTAATGTGGCCTGAAAGAAGGAGAGAATATAATATATGTGTAAAAATTCAATATGGACAAATTCGGCTCCGACGTAAATTTTCGGATTTTTCGACGACGACATGGGTGTCAATTTCGTGGTTTTAGGCGTCGCTGATAACGAAAATGAGGTTAAAAAAAAAAAACTGGAAAATAAAAAATAAAATGAATAGGAAAGAAAAAGCCTTTTTTTCATCGGCTTCCCCTTTCTTATATGTCACGCCTCGCCACAGATAGGTGGGTACTGGACTACTGGTACTACAAGGGACAAGTTTAATTACAGTACCCGGCGATAAATATTGCACATCGGCCTTTGGAAAAATCAATGCAATTTATTCGTTAAAAGTTCTTATTTTGTATTTAGCTTGCCGTGAAACATTTTCATACCGACAGTTATATATAAAAGCACAGCGGAAAAGAGATGTCTCGAACAGTCATTTCTTATATAGTTTCTCCAAAGGTCGCCGTTGATGTGCAATATTTATCGCCGGGTACTGTTTTGTTTATTATGGGAGCTTTAGAACATTTGAAAATAAAACCGGCCAAGTGCGTGTCAAAAACGAATCTCTTAATCGAAACAGTCATCATTCTCTTGAACTTATCCCAATATTATATCGCACACCTAGTTAAAGACTCGCGCAACTCGAAATAATTCAAAAACGACTTATTATTACTACCGGAATCTGTGTTCAAAACTACGTAATCTCCAAAGACACCTGTAGAAATAGTTCCATAAATGAAGTTATGATAACGCTATAAGCTAGTATTGCGGACTGGCTTGGTCCACACACCCCGCCAACAATACTAACGCATCACCAAATGTGACATGATTGCCGAAGGGATAGGTGCTGTTAGTACACGTAAAGACCGGATTATTTCGAGTTGGTCGTGTATTCGTGAGTAAACGCGTTTGAATACGTTAATTATTTTTAGTTAAGCTGATCTTCGTGGTCAAACTTTTGATGAACTAAGACCGATTTTTTGACTATTTTGACTTAGTGGAGTGTTTGTTTACAAATGTAAGTATATTTATTTTACTAACTAAAAATGGTTTACTATTGTTGAAATTATTTGAGTTAGGCGAGTATTGCTGGTTAAATGAAAATCGCCCTTAAAACTGCAATAATAGCTGCTACGGTTTGTTTGAATATAGGAATATTTTGTGTTGTAGTTGTATTTGTCGCAGTGATTAAAAAAAAAATATTAAGAAGTGCCCACTTCGAGTTATGGGTGTTTTTTGAGTTAGTGCAGTCTTCTTGACTAAATCAATTTAATGATTTATTTTTCAGAAGATGAAGGGTCGTGGTCTACTTTTGCTAAAAAAAGGCTATGTCAGTTCATTCAAATGAATCTGAGAGCAATGATGTAGAATTGGAGCCTCAAGAATGCACATCATCGCCTTCAACGAGCACCACAATGACAAAAAAGCCATAGCAAATGAGCTAGTGGGCAATGATAACGAGCAGGAGCTGCACGAGAATACACCGACACCTTCAACTAGCCCCTCGATCATGAGATAAATTTAGCAAGTGAACCAGAGGGCACTGATATGGAAATAGAACCGCAACAGTGCACAGCAACACCTTCAACAAACACAAAAGTAGTTGAAGAAATGTTTTTTTTTATTATTAGAAATTGGCTTGCTCTTGACCTCAATCTTGCCCTAAGGGCAGAGATGAGGTTGACGATGGAACAAGCTTACCCAAAAGAAGCCTATTTACTCTCGACTTAAATAGATTGGGGTTGTATGAACTCGGGAAAATCGAGGCAGGCAGGGAGTTCCACTCCTTGGCTGTGCGCATAATAAAAGACTTAGCAAAGCGCTTCGTTCGAATGTGTGGAACATCGACTAGGATTACCTGCAGTCCATCGAGTCTCTTGATAGAAGAAGGGAGTAGAATAAGCCCGTGGAGATCCTGCGCACACTCTCCAAAGTACAGTCTATCGAAGACCGACAGACATGCGACTTTGCGGTGGTGGGCCAGGCTATGTAGCTTGGCAACCAGCTTGTCGTCACCAATTAGCCTCCTGACTCTGCGCTCTACAGAGTCAAGTGTGGCAAGTTGGTATTTGGCTGAGCCATCCCAAAGGTGACAGTATAATTACTCCATGCCGAACCGGCTGTCCAGGCTTGAAGTACCACCTTACCTTGTTTTAGGATACCCAGCTTTTTTGCCGCAATTTGAGCTTTCGACTCAATGTAGGCGCCGAAGTTCAGATTCGCGCTCAACTTCGTACCAAGAAGCTCGAGACTGTCAGTAACTTGACAGACGCACTCCGGCAACTAGGGGCCAGATTAAACGGACTTCTTTTGGCAGTGAACAGACACACTTACGTTTTGGTGGCGTTGAAATCAACCAGATTGTCGTCACCCCACTTGGAGACAAGTCTTAAGGCTGAATTCGTTCGCTCTACCATTGCCTCTCTCAATGAACGTACTACATCACCGCCGGCTTCGCTGGATGTATAACTCTCCATGACAGTGCGGTCATCTGTGTACCCAACAATACTAGGAACATGCTATTTTTATTAATGAAGCAGATACTACTACTACTACTACTGTTTTTGTACTGATTTAAGTATTTTTTTTTAATTAAATACTTTGATAAGTACAATAATTAACGTTAAATATAATGTTTATGTACCAAAACCTATTCGTAGGTTTACAGGATTTTTCTCGAGATTTTCAAAAGTTTTGTTTCTAGTTTTCTTTATTTCTTTGTGACCTAAATAAAGGTAATTTCTTTAATAAGATATTTGTTTTATTGTGATAATCGTACAGAAAATAAATCAATTATAGCGTAGATACACTACTATTTTTGATTAATACTTGATAAATAAATACAGATTAATAGTACACTAAGTAAAAAAAAGCCAATAATATGAGTTCAATTCGATTTAGTAAAAATATTAAACAATCATTTTGACTTAAATACCAACCTAACTCAAAAAAATGGAATTATACAGTGTTACTGTTATTTGATGGAAGACCATTACAGGGGTCGAAACTAGTCAGTAAAATCAGTAAAAGTCAGTTTTTTTTAGCATGGTCAGTAAAAGTCAGTTTTTTGAGAAAATGGTCAGTTTTATCAGTTTTTTGAGATCAACACATATATTGCTCCATAATTTTGCCGGTCTGTGTCGTTCCTTTTTACGCCTACCTTCTTCATTCTAGATTTTGCTTAAGAAATATATATCTTATAGTATACCTACTAGCAGCCAAACCCGGCGTTGCTCGGGTTTCACCTTTCAAGTCCATTCATTTCATCAGTTGCAACACTTTTTCACATTTTCGCCACCCACAACCGCGACCAAACTTCCTTACTTTCACCAGGAGACCAAAGGGGAGATGATTGGAGTTGGTGGTCATAGAGAAAACCCTGTCTTCCCGTCCAAACATTAGCATTTTAAATATACATTTAGATTGTGTCAAGAAAAAACAAATTTCTAGTCATTTCTAATTTTCTTAGCCGGGCCCAGTGATGGTTTGAGGGCAACTAACAGCTGATGCTCAATTATGATGTCTTGTGGCAACTTAATATTGTAGCATCATTATTTCGAGGAAAAAAGTCCAATCCTACTTTTTTACTCAAAATAAATACATATTTTATTATTGTATGTTTAACTTTGCATATTTGTTACAGCTTCAGCTTTTTAACCTGCATTGTATGTGATTTAATTTGACTGCTGTGTGATTTGTTTGTGGCTACTAACCAACTAACTAATATGGGGAAATGTAAATTTAATGAGGACTGGCCTAATAAAAAAGATAATAAAAATGGACACTTTATATCTGAATGGGGAAAAAGGAATGGTGAAAATGAGGTTTTTTGTTATGTGTGCATGAATTTTTTTTCAATTCCACATAAAACTTTTATTTTAAGTTAGTTCAGATGGTCAGTAAAAGTCAGTTTTTTTAGATTTCTGGTCAGTAAAATCAGTATTTTTGAAAACTGAACCTGTTTCGACCCCTGCCATTATTACAATAAATATAAACGTAAAATTACATACAAGAACATACAAGAAAGTTTTTAATATACTAAATAGAAATGAAGTAAATCGTTTTTTTCGATTCCTGAAAAAAGTGATATTTTGAGTTGAGCTAGTCTTTAACTAGGTGTGCGATATACTCCTTTTTAGGGTTCCGTACCTCAAAAGGTAAAAACGGAACCCTTATAGGATCACTTTGTTGTCCGTCTGTCTGTCTGTCTGTCTGTCTGTCTGTCTGTCAAGACCTTTTTTCTCAGGAACGCGTGGAGGTATCAAGCTGAAATTCATATCAAATACTCAAGTCTATGGTCTCTTGGAGCTGTGAAAAAATCAAACTTCTAAGTCAACGCGATCAAAAGATACTCCCGTTTATGCCGCAAATTTTCGACACTCGCAAGGGAATCAAAACCTACAGGGTACTTCCCGTGAACTCAGAATCTTGAAATTTGGTACGAAGCAACGTCTTATAGCATAGATAAAGGAATAATTACGAAAACCATAAATTTTTAGTTACATCACATAATATATTTTTTTTACGGAACCCTCGGTGCGCGAGTCCGACTCGCACTTGGCCGGTTTTTTTTGGTCGGCGCAGGTTGTCTTCTTCCTTACTTGATTACTTCTCTATTACTCGATCGCATCAGCTTCAGCAGTCACCCCCTTTCTAGCCATATATTCCTTCAAACAGTCCACGCAGCATTTCTTTGGTCTTCGTCTACTCTTATAGCCATCTACATTCATACTCAACATTTTCTTCATTCCTTCACATCACATGACCACACCACGGCAACCGATTACCACACTTTTTACACAGCTTTTTATTTCCATTTATTTATTTTTTCCATTTATTTAAACTTAATGTACAAGAGTGGTACACTGGTACATAGGCAGACTTAATGCCACTCATTCCTTATTTTACCCAGTCGCATCACACCATGACCACACATCCCTCTTAGCATTCTCATCTCAGCCACATGCAATTGCCTCTCATTTATAAAAAGTATTGGAACAAATCCTAAAAATACGGTTCGAAACAACATCTTGTGAGAACTGAGTAACGCCTGTTCATCCCATTGTAATTGACAATATGACCTAAGATAACTTCATGCCTTTAATATCAGAAGGATTACGCATGTACCAACATTACTCAGGTTATGTTTCTGCCCATTAGACTTCGTTGCAAAAACTAAACTTATGCCCGACATGGTAATCAAACCCATATCATCATGGTCATCATGCTTAACAGTCGCGCTTTAAAGCAAGCTTTACATGAGACTTGTAAAATAATTATTGTGTAAAAATGTACTTGCTATGTACTCTGTTTATCCGTTCGGGGAGTTCAGGCATGATGTTATGTCATTAATGTCATCCATATCATATTTGCATGCATATTTGTTAAGAGCATAGACGGGCTGCGTATAATATACGTATATATAACTATTGCCGTCGCGCTGCGCTCTAGCAACCGGGCGGTATCAATATGTGAGTGCGATAGAGACAACTGCAGCACAGAACGATTGTACCTATAAAAAACCTTGACCGATCGACGTTTCGTATTCTCCTGTTTTCTCCTCGAAACCCTAAGCCAATTAAATTATATTTGGTATCAAAATTTAAAGGAAGAATTTAGATCTATGCCCCTATTACTTGTTTTTGTTTTAAAAACTTTTCAATTTTCTTTGGTAGTCATCTGATTACGTAGGTAAAAACGGGCTATTTTTTAGGTTTTTGGTAAGTCATATTTATTTTTGTAATAAATTTTTTGAAAAAAAAAAAATGACAGGGGCATGCCTTCAATAGACCTGGATTTTTATAAATAAAAACGATTACTCTAGAGGCATTATCCAGGAAGAGAATAGGGGAATACATTTGTATGGAAAAATGCAGCCCGTCTATGCTCTTAAGCATTAATAATGATTTATTAAGAAAGGAGGTGTCTCATGAGGTGACGAGAAACAGAGAGGTACGGAAGAGGAAGACATGCTGCGCCGACCTCAAATGAATTGGGATAAGGGCAAGAGAATGATGATATTTGTTAAGCGTTAAATGTTTATTATTTTTTTATTTCCTCATTTTGTAAGCACGTCATGTATTCTGCGACAAATATTTTTTTTATTATCCAGATGAAGTTGTTGTTGTGAAAATCATGACGACAGCTTAGATTTATTATGATAGGTAGGACACATGTTTTAATCAAACGCTGGTGAAACGCAATCGTTTTCTAATACGGCACCAAAATTAAAATAAACCCTTCCAGAAAAAATCTAAGAAATACCAAATTGTTTGTATGACTGTATGTGACTGTATGAACGTATTATTTCTATTATGAGTCTGTGATACACGAATTAAATGATTTTCTTCTTTCTTCAAAGAACAGGAATTTTATTGATTGCTAAAGCTTTTGGTTCAATTTCACACAACTCTATTTATCAGGCTTTAAAAGTTTAAACCACCAAGGATTAAACCAAGCAAGACTATATAGAAATCATCAAAGCGATTTACTTGAGAAGCTCTACGAAAGTACAACTTGACACCCAAAGGACCAACATTTCAAGTCGAGAGGGGGGTAAAGCAAGGAGACCCGCTTTCCTCAAAACTTTTTATCGCAGTCCTAGAATCCATCTTCCAAAATCTCGATTAGAGCGATATGGGAATAAATATCAATGGCAAGTACCTCTCACACCTCAGGTTTGCGGACGACATAGTACAACTGTCGGAAGACCCATACAAACTGAACCACATGATAGTTTTCCATTCCCATTTCTAGTCAACCGTCCCATTTCTAGTGAGACCGTTAGGCCAAAGATAAAATTAAAGAATTCGTGTTAAAAAAAAAAACCATAAGTACTAAAACATACCAACGTTCTATGAAAATACAATGCTGGTCGCGTCCAATCTAACAATTAATTAGATTTTGACCGCACGCGTAAGTAATAATTTTCCAAAGAGCTTTAATCTCATGTTCCTTAAAGGTCAATTACAAATTACAGTGACCTCGTAGTCGAAGTCGATTTTTAAAAGTCTTTCGTGAAATATTGTATTGCCGACCCGTCCAACGGGCGCAATTAACACCGTAACGTTTAACCCCAACAAAGAATTGTTGTTTTAAATAAACCATATTGATGAATGGCCCTCTCCTCTCGAGATTATCTTGTAACCCCACATTACAACGACCCTAAAAACATTCACTTAAGACCCATTATCCTGAACACATACCACAGAAATAAAATTGCTTCAAAATCTGCCAGACCAAAACTGTTCGCCCGAATTTATACTAAAAACTTCGGGTAGGATATCGAAAATTTTAAATGACTTGCAATTTATGCGATGTCCAATTTTGCGCCAATTTCGCGGCTGACGTTGTACAATCGGGTTTATGCTCCGAGGTAACGCACAAAAACCGTATGTACATCGTAACGTCATAATAACCCCAAGAAATGAATAATGATCGGGATTTACAGGTGCATTTAAATTCTTTTGTAAAAAAGATCCGTTAATATCGTTATAACGAATGCCAAAAAATGATGAATGACTTTTTACAAATTAAATTGGGTTACGTGATACATTATTATGTTTAAAAGGGTTCTTATCGTTTGATTGGCATGGCTTTAACTGTAAATCAATAATTGAAATAATTTCTCACCTCTGTAAGGAAGCTGTCCAAATCTCGGATGTCATATCCAAATTTTCCACTTTGGCTTTTCTTCTTTCTTCTGTGTCGATGCCTGTGTTTCTTCCTCGCGTACTCCTCTGTACCCACACTAGTGTCCGAGTAAGTGTCCTGCACGTTAGCGAACTCTTCACACGCATTTCTAAACCTAAGATTATGGTAATACTCGTTACGTCCCACGACCCTATCTTTCACATCTCTAGGCTTGCACTTTCTGTAACGTTCGATTTCATTTGGCTTCTGATTGTGGTTCTTATCTACTTCACTTTTGATAATTGTATTTTTAATTCTATCTTCAGTTTGAAACTTATCACCTGTCAGTTTCGCATTCTCTAAGTTTTCTTTCAACACCCATGTTAGCGATATCTTGGATTTATGACGATGGGCCAAAGGTGTGGAGTGCCAAAGACCCATATCTCTAATTTCGGCGTACTCAACACTGGTATCTGGATTGTCATCTATTGAAGACGATATTTTGCAGTCCGCTAGCAAGTCTAAGACTTCGCATGCTGGAAGTGCGTTACTCTGGAACTAACAAGTTACTTTAACTGTTACAGCGATTCACGGTTATTAAAATGTTCTAGTTTTGTTTCAAAGAAACATACCGTATTGTTCAATCCTTGGTTTTCAATACCATCAAAATCATTCACTCGTTCACTATATGGTGGCGGTAACTCTTTAAACGTGATTTCTGGAAGTTAAATAACAAACGATTAAAAATCACAATCGGCCGTGCTTAATGCCTCACCGGATACTATTAATAACGAGATTTATACCACAGTCAGCTGAGCGGATTATTGGGCATAAATAATCAAGTTGCAGTCATAACAATGAAAGTGGGCGAGTGCGCGAAACAATGCCCTCCCGGGGGGATGCGCGCTCCCGGACTACCCGGCGGCTCCCGTGCGCAGGCGCACCAGCGACTCGCGCTCGTCTCTCGGCATAAATCCCCGATGCGCGCGCCGCCCACCGTCCGCGGCTTCGCGCCCAACACTGGCTCCTCGTACTGATACACTATCGACATCGCCCTCCTCTAAAAAAATCTCGGCACATTCTCACAGTTCAAAGTGGGCGCACTGCCGCACTGATGCGAGCGCAGTGGAAGACGTCGAATTAGCCTCGGGACACGATTTGCAGGCCGCAAACATTCGGTCAGAGTTGGAGCCATCCATCAAAGCTTCATTTGCATAAGTCAATACACTATCTGTACTCAAAGCGCAAGTGGTATCTAATGAAATCGGGTGAAATTGTAGAAATGCAGCAGTCACGAGCCACTAATTGTCAGGTGCTAAGAGTCAAACAATAAGTTCTAAAGGCAAGCGTTTTAACACATCTCACGCTTTTCGAAGCGCACAGAATAACACCTGTGTTTGTGTTTCGTTATCTTGTCTCGTGCTTGATTTGTATTTTTTTCCATAATAGACATGAGATTCCTTTACAATTTGTGCGTTGTTTAACTTACCGTAACGTGGTCATCGCTGCATCGTAAATTAAGCTTTCCCGCGTGCATTTAGATATTATTGTTAACATATAATGCAACTTTTATTGCTTCGATTGTGCTGATGAATACTTGTACACACGGCTACACATCAAGCTATACAAAACCAGTTAATCTTGGCCTCACTTTACTAGATCTTTTCGCACAATGAACGATCAGATTATACTGGTTTTGTATAGCTTGATGTGTAGCCGTGTGTACAAAGTTATAAATCATTACGGATTTCTTAGATGAACTATGCACGCAATGCATATTTGCATGTCTAAATCCGCGTTGAATGCAGATATACTTTTCTTCGCATTAGACGACCGACGGAGATACTTTGTGATTTATTTTCTCCTTTTTTGTTTCGTCGTGTGTACTGGCGGAATCTGTCATTACCGTATGCTACGAAAGTTTCTCTTCAGTCCATTAGACGTTAGTGCACTAAAGTTGAAATTCTTTGCTTATGTTGGAGAGTCAAATAAAGAAGCTTTATCGGGACAATCTAACTCAACGTGGGTTTCAGACTCAAATATCCGAGAATTCACCCCAAACAATTGAAAATACAAGGATCTACATAATTTGAGTTTTGGAAATTTCTATCACACTAGATTCTAGTGTGATAGAAATTTCCTAAACTCAAATCTCAAAATCGGATCTTCTAGTGACTAGAAGATCCCTGACTACTGCTGGTTATGGCTTATCAAATTGCGTAACAACAGCCTGATGTCTGCATTCAGTCTGTCCAGCCGCCTTTAGCTTGTCGACCGATATATCCCGGGGATGCTATATACTACGCAAGTTCCGCTCGAAGACAAAAAAAAACTAAATATCGGATCAATCAATCCATCTGCAGACAAAATTAGCCTAAAATTAGCTCAGCTTGCTAAATCTGCAGGTTAAACAGTGGAGGAGGGAAAAAAGAGTATTGGAGGCGGAAAAGTAATGGAGTTAGACAAACCCCATTTACGACATGGGCATTCATCGACTAAAGCCTTTTTCGGATTATTTCATAAGGTTTTTATCCTAAATCAAATTACAGACATGTATCCAACCAAGCTTAGGGCAAATTCTCAAAAAATAAGTGTTTCCTCGATCATGACGATTTTTCGAAATGAATAGAATAGAATATGTAGCACATACAACAACAAACAGTTTAGCAAACGTTTTAATTGAACTGGTATTCAGCTACAGCCGGTTAGACTAGGAGTGGACTCCCAAAATAATGGCAAAACGCTAAGCAGATGAGAATGATGAACGCGTTATAACACTTTATAACATACCTGAAGCTCTATTTTATTTTACAGGTTTGTATTTAGTTTTTCCCGTATTTGATTCTGTAGTATGTACCCTTTTTTTTTTTTTTTTTTGGTGGGTGGAAAATCATCGAATGACCCCCCCCGCTCTTGGGCAGAGCGAAGGGGAGTGTCAGACTTCTACTGACTAAAAACCGAACCCATGTTCCTTCTTTGCCCTTGCGCCGAGGCCACGTAATCTAGTACAAATACCGCGGCCCCGACGGGCGTCGGCCCTTGCGGGCCCCTCCTTGCTGACATCTCTTTGAGGCGCGCGTGGAACACGAACGCGCCGCCGACACGGTCTGTTGCCGTCATGACGACGGCCGGACGGCGAGCTAGCCCATTACTCACCGTCCACAGGCCCGCGTCTACGGTGGCCGGAAGCCATCACGTGGCCCCCGACGCCCGGAGCGCCTTCCGCGCCTTCCGCGGCGGCTGGGACGTTGAGAGGATCGCTCCCTCTCTCGTTCCGCCACCTCCTTCGCTAGCATCACTGCTTCGCAGAAGGAGGCGACGGCGTCCCATTCCTCCTCGCCCCGGACCATGGCTTGCACCAGGGCCGGACGCGAGAGGTCACCGCCGCCGATCGCCGCTACGAGAACACGGCGGGGCTCCGCCCAGGCAGGGCACACCTCCACAGTGTGCTCCACCGTGTCCTCCGGTCGATCCTCGCAGTGGAAGCATCCGGGCGTTTCCTCCCGCCTGATTCGGTGCAGGTACCTCCCGAAACATCCGTGTCCGGTGAGGACCTGCGTCAGACGGAAGGTGAGGGCGCCGTGGCTCCTCTCTAGCCACTCCTCAAAGAGGGGACTTACCGCCGCTATCGTGGCGTGCCCTGCACGGGGTTGCAACAGTCGCTGTCTCCATGCCGCCATGAGATCGCACCGGAGGTCTGTCCGCCGCGCAGCAATGTGCCGCGGCAGCAGACTGACCCCCCGGTGTAGCGCCTCCGCGCGCCACTCATGTAGGCGCGCGAGGACTATCGCCTCCAGATCCCACGGCGGCAATCCGGCAAGGAGATTCGCCGCCTCGCGGGAGATCGTGCGGTAGTAGTATGTACCCTTATGTACCTATTAGTGTTTATATTTGCTCTGTGGCGTAGGTTTGCGAAATGGTGTAAGTTCTTCTAAATCTTTTAGGATAATTTAAGATTTTGCTTACTTACGGATCATTCACAGCTCTCTAAAAATACCTACAGCGTTGTTGAAGTTTTTTGTTTCCCCAAGATGGTGACAATTTTATTACTTTCTTTATTTACGAACACCATAAAATAAATGCGACAGCTATAAAATGTACGCGTTTTACATTCCACGAAATTGGAAAGTGAGACAGTTGTTGAATCTTGAGGCTGTGTCGCGTACGTTATTCCGTGATTCCGTCGCCAATTTCACGGTTTTATTGCGTCCAGTTTTGCTTTACCGCTCTCACATAATAATTGTTATTAGTTTATTACATACTTGAAATATACGTAATTATACAATACGTTACAAAATATAGCCTCACTAGTAGGTACCTACAAGCAGGTAAGGTTCCGCGAGAAAACGTATTAATGTCTGCTGTTATTATCGTTTAGTAGACGAAATTAATTACTTTCATTAGACGCCTTCGCTGGCCACCCACGGTGGATATTTTGTTAGTAAATACTAAAGTAGTTCTCTCAGGTAGGTTTTATTGGTTGTGGAATTTTCACATGATAAACGCCCCTTTCGATAACTACTTCTTGTAATTACCTAAGTAATAGGTATTGGTTTTGCTATTGGATTTTGTTCATGACTTCATATTATGACCAAAGTCAACAGTATCTCCAAGATTAATGAAAATCTACTACCTTAAATGTATCTATGGAAAGTTAAGAGGTCCTTTTGTTTTGATTACTATTTTTATTAACATTCGCAGAAAAATTAAAGTCTGTAATTCTTTATAGACGAATGTTTACACGTATAGTCACTTTACTGTCACACCTTTACCTCTAATTATAAGTTAATTAAGTAACAACGTCCTTAAAATGCAATCCATTGGCAAGCATTCCAAAAATATTCCATCGATTTTTTCCGTTATTTCTTATCGTGGCTTAAGAAGCGTGAAAACGGAAGACAATGCGTTTAAGCCGAAATCACGAGCATATCGCTATGTGGGGAATGTGTCCCCACAATGAGGAGGAATGCCGCGCAGATCACGACAACTGCCGAAAACGTGCGCACACGCATCTCAAAGGGTATCCCGTCTGCGTCGCGCAACCAACGCACTTTATCATACTAATTAGGGATTTACAAATACTTGTAAACTAATATTATAGAGATAAAGTATGGATAAAAGTTGAGAGTGGTCGGGACAAGAGGAAGCAGTAGTAGAGGTAGGTGATCAGAGAAGGTAGAACTATTTTGGTTCATTATGGCAAACTTTGATGTGGACATTCCTCGAGATTGTAACTGTAACTGTGTAGGGCTCATAGCACCCCGTTGGGGCTGCGGGTTGTTTGAAACGCGGCCTCGGGACAAGGGCTAAGACGGAACATGGGTGGTTTTTAGTCAGTAGAAGTCTGACACTCCCTTTCGCTCTGCCCAAGAGCGGGCAGGATCAGTATGTAGCTAAGCATAGCAGGTGGCGTTCTATGGATTCTGCCTAACCCCATGGGAAAAGTTGTGAGTTTATGTAGTACTAGTTTTTGCCCGCGACTTCGTTCGCGTGGAATAGTGATTTCCGGCAGATTTTTGGTTTATCTCGCAAAAAAAAAAAACTATCCTATGTCCTTTCTCAAGTTCCAAACTATGTCTGTACCAAATTTCACACAAATCGGTTCAGTAGTTTAGGCGTGAAGCAAAGACAGACAAACAGAGTTACTTTCGCATTTTATAATATTAGTTAAGATGTTAGTAAAATATGGATCAGGTTTTTAACAAAACTGCACAATGCACATCATCATCAGTCTCCTGCCCTTTCAATGATAGAATGTGTCTATGTTTTTGTGGAATATATTATAATTATGTTTGACTAGCTTTTGCCAGCGGCTTCGCCCGCGTGAAAATGACGATTTTCCATACAAACTTTCATCCCCTATTTAACTCCCTTAGGGGTTGAATTTCGAAAAATCCTTCCTTATTCCTTGTCTTCATTATAAAGGGAACCTCTGTGCAAAATTTCAGCTTTCTAGGTCCAAGGGTTTGGGCTGGGCGTTGATGAGTCAGTCAGTCAGTCAGGACTTCTCTTTTTATTTATATAGATAGAGAATAGATAAAAGATAGATGTTTAAACTAACAACTAGAGACGGACAAACTCGAGAGCCGAAGCTAGTATGGAATATTTAAGTTCCCACGATAAAGTCGATGAGCAGTTTTTAATCATATTGTATCGATACTTCTACGTTCATGTTGGATATAATGAGCGATAAATCATTATAACCGTTCCACTTGAGTACCTAAAGGAAATGGTTTACAGGTCAAGTTAGGCTAGATTCTTGGCGGTCTTGCAATTATCTAGATGAATTTCTGGGTCTGGCGTATAATTCACGCGTTTTATAGAAACTACGGGGTATTTAACACTGAGGTTATTTAATCAACTGTTCTGCATCTCACAAGGGATGATTAAATATACCTACTAATAAGTAGAATCAGAACCATCCCCTACGAGGAGAAAACCTAAGCAGTTGGACATAGAGGATCTACCTATCTGTAACATCATTATTGTAATTTGACCTATGTTTACAAATAAAGCATTCTGATTCTGGACTGCCAAGTCATAGATCTGAAGTTCGAACGCAAGACCTCTTTTTAACTGACTTCCCAAAAAACTGAAAATCAAAAAACAAGCACCTTTTAAATTAAACAAAACTTGGAAGCAGGCGGGGTCTATTCTATTTTCATTTTTTCTTTTCCTAATTTAATATTCAAATGAACCCCGCCTGCTTCCAAGTTTTGTTTAATTTAAAAGGTGCTTTCTTTTTGATTTTCAGTTTTTTCAGTCGGGTTTTTTAGTTTTTTAACTACTTTTTTTATTTCCAACGTTTTAGTTCTTTTGTGTTTGTTCTTTCGTTGGTCGCGTAAAATTCTTCGCAGATGATTTAACTTTTGTGCTGTTATAGAATTTTTCACTTTGAATTTCTTTTAAACATATTAGTGTTTTATATGTTTGTAATCTCCTTTTAAAACCCTTTATTTTGATACCCTACTCGATGGTATAGGAAAAAATTTTTTTTTTGAACTCGGCGATTTGGCCCCCAAAATCCGCAATTTTTCTTTGTTTTAAAATTTTAATGTAGCCTATAACACTCGCGCCATCAAGACGAATCTAACGACGTATATTTCATTCAAATCGGTTCGTCCGTTTATGAGTTATGAGGGAACAAAGAAACGGACATACATACATACATACATACTTACATACATACACGTCAAACACATAACCCTCCTTTTGGGCTTCGCCGCAGTCGGGTAAAAAGGAGGAGGTTCTCAATTCGATCGGTATGTTTTTTTTTCTATGTATGTACACCGATTACGCTGCGATTTATGATCCGATTTACGTGATTCTTTTTTAGTTTGATGTGGAATAGTTGCCATTTGGTCCCATAAAAATTTAGCATGGTTTGGCCCAGTACTTTTCATTTATGACAATTTTTTTATAATTTATGAACATTTTTCGTTCGTTTTTTTATGTGTGTTCGCGAATAACTTCGTCGTTTATGAACCAATTTTGATGATTTTTTTTTATAGGACGGAGATATTTGAAGAGTGGTACCATGATATGGAAACTAGGTCCTGGTAGAATCCCAGAGAAATCGAGGGCAACCCTCAAACATAGGCACGTATTACGTGTTTCGTGCTTTTTTTGACGCTATACAAGCATAGGTTTCATAGTAAATATTTCTTTATGATAAACAACTACTTAAAAATGAAAAAATAAAAAAACTTTTTTGCAAAAAAAAACAACCGACTTCAAAAACACCAAAAAGTAAAAAATAAACTTCAAAAGAAAAATCAGCTTCTGAAGTCGGTGGCAAAAAAAGCCAAACCAAACAAACAAATGTCACCGACTTCAGAAGCTGTTTTTTTTTTTTTAAATTAATTTTTCACTTTTTAGTGTTTTTGAAGTCAGTTGTTTTGTTTTTAAATTAAAGTGCGTATTCACCGTGAGGAAACCAAGTTGCCTAAGAGATATTTCTCGACGGCATGTAAAGCCAAGCCAGAGGCTTATAATTAAGGACCGACCGAAGGTTCGGTTTCGGTTTCGGTTTCGGCTAGTTTCGGCCAAAAAATCTGGTTTCGGCCATAGTTTCGGTTTCGGCCAATAATTGGCCGAACCTTTCGGCCCCGCCGAAACAAGATATACGTGAATTGTCGCGCATCATTCAGTTAACTTCGAGTGCCAGTTGAGTTCGCTAGCCGGCGCGAACGTGATGATTTAAGGTTGTGTGATTTTTCTCGCGCAAAAATTGGGTATTTGTTTTTACTTATAATAATGATGATGTATTTTTATGGCATTCATTAGGGTCTTGTGCTACAGTGTAAAATAAATAGGTTGTAAGTAGGTGTGTATCGAAAAGAATTCAATACATATTTTACTTGGTTCTGTTGGGTTATTCAGAATCAGTTATTCCCTAGAACTTATAAAATATGAATTTATGTAGAAATTAATTTAACACTTAAAAGATGTGTGAAGATACCTGTGATGTTTGATTCAAACATTACTATATTTGTTTGTAATTGTTGATGGATTAAATTTTGTACTTACGCGTATCGAACCGCCCCGTAGTTCCGATACACAACTATCTCCGGTGATTTAGGCACTTTGCACATGGAGCAACTTAAGTTGAGGCAACTTAAGCAACTTTAAAAGTTTCCTGTAACTAGTTGATAGTTGCTACAACGTTTACGGTTGCAGCAATTTTATGGCAATTTGTGAGCAACTTTCATAACCGAGTTGCTCAATCTTAATCTTAAGTTAATCAATATTACGTCGTCGCCGTCTACGTTAACTTTAAAAATCGGTATAATATTTAACAGTTGCTAGTTGCGGCAATTAGCAACTAACTCAGTCATCGATTGCAGCAACTGAAAACTGCTGACGATTGCCGGAACTCGAAACACGAGTTGCTATGTGTGCGCAATCCAATTGAATTATAATATGTAAACAGCTAGTTGCCAGTTGCCAGTTGCTGCAATAGTTGCTCCATGTGCAAAGCGCCTAAAACCTTAACTAATTAATATAATTTAAAAAGTTCGTAATGAAAATTATTTCTTAAAATACCATTTTGAAAATAATATGATGTACTTTATTTGGTAAATAATTAGAAAAAAAGTTATATCGGCCAATAAGATTTTTTTTACTATAAAGTTTCATATATTTTCTATTAGCGTGAATGGCCTTCAGTACTATTAGTCAAGTCACGTTTTTCCCTTTAGTATGCGAGGATCTTAGATTTGTTTTTTTTTTTAAATAACTAACAAATATAGTAATGTTAAAAATGTAGTGCTTATTTTTTTTAAAGTTTGACAAATATGTAGATAGCATTTTTTTTTTAAATTCACATTATTAATTTTACAAATAAAGAGCTATTTTTGTTACCTACTTTAATTGTTGCATTTTTTTCCACGTGTTAACTGTGTATATATGCGTAAAAATACAATAGATTTTACATTCCATAAATATTTATTAAGTTTCGGTTTCGGTTTCGGTTTCGGCCGAAACTGGGACCAAGGCCGAAGGTTCGGTTACGGTTTCGGTTTCGGCTGAAAATCGTGTTTCGGTCGGACACTACTTATAATTATCTTCAGGCATAGGTCGTCTGGCAGCGACAACATGGGCAGACGACGTTGTCACAAGAATAGAGGGGCCTATACCACGCAGTGGCTGAATTCGGCCTGCGGTGATGGTGATGAATCTCCAGGATAATAGTAATCAGGTAAGAAGAACAAGATTTTAACTGCTTCAAATCTTTTATACGCGAATTTATATTTCGCCATAAATGTCCGTATTTTTCGGATTTCCAATATAAACTAAATTATCTTTAATGTGTTGGGCTGAATTTATTTTGTTGTTATTGACATACGAATTTATGATAAAACATTAACTAATAAGTATCTGATATTATTTATGTTACTGTGACATTATGGCATTTTTTGTCGTAATTAAGTTACGATAATTTAACATTTAAAGCTTTAAGAGGTATCGTTCGCTCATTCTGAGTTACTTATTCCAAAAGAAATTATAGATGTTCGATAATACCTAACATTTAAAATTCACCATATAAACTACAATATGAACTAGCCATTAGTTTGAACGTGTTATTATGGCGATCATTATCGGTAAGTCATTATGTTCGTCCACGAAATATTTTTAGGAACGCCTACGTTCCTCTTAGATATAAACATAATAAGCATTAACTTTATCTCGCCAAAATCTAACATAAGTTCATATTAAAAGGTGCCAAGTTTTGATAATTTATTTGGTTATTTAACTTAAAGTGTACTTGAATGTTTATTTGATGTCCCCGCTAACAAGTTTTACGTAATTTGTGATTGTGACAGATAATTAAGAAGAATTCTAATTGGTAATTTGGATAACTTAACTGGTTGACTTTAAGTAGGTATAAAAGTTTGGGTTTTCGTTGTAAAACTTGAGTTATTGTTGACTTTGTCAGTCATAAAACTATCGAAGGTCTCAATCTTTATGAGGCGTTGAATATAATTATTATAACCAAATGAGACCTGTAGATATTTACACGATGTGCTCATAAATAATTAAAATTAATCTATCGGATTCTAACCATTCGATCAAACGAACTTTGTCGCAACAAAAAAACTTATCCTGTTCATTTAATTCAAGCAGACAATCAACTTCAAACTCCTTTAATAATTTCTCCTTTAGAATCGCACACATGATTTGCGTCCGTGACTCAAATTCGTGAACGCATCCGTGAGGGATCATTGGAGGAACTGGTAGGAGGGCAGAAGGGAATTAAGGGTAAGTGTAGGCAACCGATAATTGCGGCGTGGGAACGCGCCCCGCTGCGTCTGCGCCGATAGCACAAAAGTGTTGCCAATTTAAAAATTCTCTGACCTGTGAAAGTAAAATAATACCTACATTTTTATCAGTTTGTAGATTGTGTAATAACCTTAATATTTTATGTGTTTTGATAATTAGACGGAAGAAGACGTAATACTTTCGAGTCTCGCAATGTTTTGGCACCGATTCGTATTATTTATTAATTGATCCGTGATTTTGCGATTTTATGTAACTGATTGAGAGTTTCAAACTACTAATTTTTGCTGTACAGTGATAAATTGGCATCAAGTCATTCACAATCATGACTGCACTAAGCAATCGTGACATAGCATGGATTCAAGATTAGGTAATTTTAACTCTGAAAGTTAGCCAACAACCTCGAAAAGTGAACATGCAGTTTTGCATTAAATGATTTTAATATTTCTCAAGGTAATTAGTGTAAGGCACTGTAAGGTTAGGTACCTACTTTGCGCACTGTACTTCCCATATGCACCTCCTACATCGCATTGCACGCCACAATCGGCGAAAAGGCAAAATTGCTGCGCGGGCGCATTTCTTCGTCCCGAGCCCGTCAGGACCAGTCAGGACTTAAAACAGGCAACACAGAACGAAGGTCCTTTGTGTTCTTGCTAAAACTTTGTCATAACAAACCTACAAAAACGCGAAATGACAAATAAAAATTTTTGCCTACTTCTGCTAAAGCCAATCGGAACTATAATATCTGCTTTTTACCAACTGTTAATGCACAAGTTTCTATACCTCAGCAACTTCGAAAGGAGTACACTTTCTGCATCTCCCTTCGTGTTGTCCCACTGCATACGATGCACACCTGCACGAATCATGCATTGTGTGCATCCCGTAATGACTGCATGTATTCCTAGATATTCCCCACCCGTCCATGTACGCAGCGGCAAAAATGTAGATGCGAATGTTGCGCTAAATCGATTCACTTTTAAAAGGCTCTTGAACAGGACTTTGAGATTATCTTTGTAGTTATAAAATATTACTAGATGGATCGGCCTAAAATTTGACACACAGATAGCAATTATGTCGAAGGCATATTATGCTTAGAATGAAGTTGGATTTTTTATTCGACCTCTAAGCGGGAGAAATAGGGGTTAAAAATTGTTAGACAATCTTTCACCAGGCAAAGCTAGTACGGGACGACTACTTAGCCCGTTATACAAATAGGTACTTAAGATATACATAAATTATAATCAACATTACACTCAAAGTCAATCCGGTAGACCGACTATTTAATCTCTTATTTATCTAGTCGCGTGCAAACTGGTTTTTGCTAAAGAAAGTGGCACTTTTTGTCTGCCAATATTAGGATTCTATCGTCGAAATAGTGTTTAATTTACTGACAATAGAAAGCGAAATCCGTAGAGGTTAGTGGAACGCTTTCCTAATGTCACAAAACATAGTATGACTGTAGCGAATAGGTAATCACAAGTACGGGCTACGCGATTCGTCCCGCCCACCCGTTGTGTCTGACGATGGGTGTTGACATCTTCACAAAATGGACACGCAATTATGTTTAAATCCTGTAATATGTGCCACAACTGCCACACCATCTCAGGCTACAGTAAGTGCATTACAATTGATGGTGATTTGCGTGTTACGCAAATCTCTGGAAGATATAGCGACGTTGGTGTTTGAATTAGGATTACCCGATTACACAGGCTCTACATAGGATTCGTCAATGCAAAATTCATATCTAAGTAAGATATGAATTTTGTTGTTAGGTAGCTCAAGTTATCTCTAAATCAAAAATGAAACAATTGCTTTTATAATTCTCTCTTCACGTTTACACTTGCAACCCATGACTTCTTTACTCATAGTTTGTAGGATGCATCCACAAAAGTACACAGTAAGTCGAATCAATCAAAATATATCTGTACATCAAAAGTGCTTCAACAATAGCTATTGTACTCTACCCAGCAGATAAAATACGCCTTGATAGGAAAAATAACAATACTAGTAATAAATAAAAGTAAGTATTCCACAATAGAGAGGATGATTAGGTAAGTAAATCTGAACACTTTTATTATGCAACATCGCTTGGGAGGTCATCACAAATCACAATGAAACGGCAAATTACAGAGAATAAGCGCGAGACTAGAAGCACAATTTACAAGAAGATGACAGTGTTGAATAAATCGATGAAGTTACAGGATAAGAGATTGTAATGATAACTATGGACGGATGAGTTGACGAAGAAGACGACACCGACGGTGGAAGACTGTTTAAAGCTCCAGTAAATTCGTAAAGAATTTTAATGCGAGAGACAGACGAGCACTTGAAAAACACTAAGAAAATGAAAAACCAAGAAAAAAGTGTGGATCGTATTGGTTACGAATGGGTCTGTATCGAACGCGTAAGCTGACCCGACGCAGTTCCGTCACATGTTGGCGTATCAAGTCCCAAGCTATCCGCAGTGAAGTGACATGGTCAAGGAAGGGCCTGTCCCTTCCAATCGAACCTAGCTCACTGGCCACATTCCTATTCTTCTCGGATTACAAAATCTCGCATAATTTATCTTAACTGGGAATGCAATTTGTTTAGACTGACGTTAAGTGGACGACGCAGCTCGGACAATGCTCTATGATTCGTTTATGATATCATTTGTTTTACAGCGCCTAAACACAGCCTTGCATTTGTCTCGACTTATTGCTGGGAATCGAGACTTGTTAAAAGCTGTTCTCAATATCATCTGTAACCGTAAATTACACGATGCTTACAACGCAAAACGTTTAATTATTACATCTATGGCCAGTCCCAAACGTATCATTAACAATTCGACGTAGCGATGGTATCATAAAAGCGCGATCATCGCTCGCTGCTTTTCGGCATCCACACGGAATTCCTGCTTCACTGGCATTCGGGAAACCGATTAAAATTCAGAAAAGAGAGCTTTACGTACAATAATTTAAGGTCAAGAAGGAGCGTGATCTCGACGCAGTGGATAAAAATTATTTATTTGCGTGGGGCGCGGCAATTAGGGGGGCGGAGCGCGTCTGCGCGCACGACCTCTCGACCCTCGGCCTGCGCCCGCGCAGCCGCGCCGCTTGCGCCGCCTGTGGACACTCGTCCTGTCACGGTGACGCGGACGGCCCAGCAAAACAATCTCGAAATTGCATTCGCTGTTCGCTCTGCAGCACGATCTCACCTACTTTCGTGAAATATGTTCAACAATTTTACATTTTTCGTGTGCAAGACATTAAAATTACCTACTCGTGCAGTTTAACCAAATTTTTATTTTTTATTTTACAAGCACAATAATTACACGTTTTCAAAATAATAAGACGGACAATGAACAACAACATTGCCATTAAAATCAATTAGGTTAACAAAAAAATAACTCATCGTTTCTACAATGTTCATGCTCTAAATACCCATATGCCACGGGTCGCCTGGTCAGTTTTATTATTACATTCTTAAAAGGAGATGCAATTACCGATACAGCGTGTATCGATGGACGCACGCGCACGCATGCTCTCATCGGCACAGCGCGCCGACGAAATGTAGAAATTAGGCGCGGGTAGAAATTAACCTGACTCTAGTATCTGATAGCGGACCATGTTGCTCTTTAACTTCGTCATGCTTTTGTTTCGGACGATGGGAGCGACGGGAACTAGCCATGAAGACGATTAATTTACGCGCAACATGACGACCACTCATGTTACACTACAACAAGATGAAAATATGCGCGTATTCGTGATATTTTTTGCAGAGTAAAAACGCAGACAGACTTTGATAAGTATACGTTTATAATGGGCTAAGTAGTGGGATCTTGAAAGTAAGCGGACATTAGTTGCAAAAAACTGGTTAATGTGAAGATGTGAAGTTAGATTAGAAGTCCGTGCATAATCATTAATTAAACAAAGAAACAGCGAAGAGTTCTCTAACAATCTGCGTCAGCGCTTCACCGGAAGGCTCGCAGCCGCTCACCTACTTGACCAGCGCCAATTAGCACATGTAACAATTATATCATAATTACTGTTAACTAGAACAAACATTACGCAAATTACGAGTCAACTTACTCTCTCTGAATTTGTTGAAGATCCTCTTCATTTTGAACCGGGGGCCGGGGCTCGTTCAACCCTTGCTTTTGTGAATAGTTCGGCAGGTGTTACGGACTTACTGGTTACTGTATTAGGGGACTCCTGTTAGCCAGGTGTTCCCGCGCACGCGCCCGCGACACTAAGGCTGAGGCTACATTAGGCCGCGACGCGACCTGCGACACATGAGCGATTAAAACAAGTAAATGAATGCTCACGTATATGGCTACACCGTACATCAAATATTCTTCTTTCTTTTCGTTTCGCTCTTCCAGTCGCATCGCAAATCGCTGCCTACTGTAGCCTCAGCCTAATGCTGTCTGCAGCGAGCTGGCCACCGTCACGCTCGGGTGCGCCTGCGCCGGTAGCGTCGCGGGGTGGATAAACTTTACATCTGAATGTAGGGCCTCCTGATACGGTGCGATCGTTTAATTTGCGAATGACTAAGCTTTGTTTTGATTCAGTCTTCTTTATGCCCTTTTTTTCGGACAAACAAAGGTTTCCTTGGTTAGGGAGTCCCAAATATGGATGTCTTGCTTCCTGGAATAACGTTATTGGATATAAATCTCTTACTTCTTCTTTATGAAAGACCAACTATTTTAGGGATGCTTTCGATTTTTCTCAACTGCAGACGTTGGTGTAAACTTTCAGTCTTATCGGATGCAGCCGTACCTATACTAGTGCTTCACATAGAGCAGAGCAACTCTCAAACTTCCACAACCCAGTCGATGCCCCTTGGCAAGGCTGGTTGCAGTGCTAGGCTTTCGGGCTTCGGAAGGCCCGTAAGTAACAACCAGACTGCATCATGGCCAATCCAAAAATAAAACTGAATATGTTTGACCAAATTAATGATCGCAGTATGAAAGTACTAGGAAATTATAGGAAGGAAGAAACGGAATCAGCTCAAATCATATTTTCTCAGCATCCCAATTATCGCTCCAGCCATAATGTCTTCTTGTAAATAAATAACAGTTGTTGCAATTAAAGTACCTAATGGCACGTAATAACAAAACTGTGACCTAAGGCGGGTGATTAAGACCGCAGACAAGTACGGTGGGGTGAAGCCCATAAGCGGCAAGGCGGAATCACGCTCGGCAAAGCGCAACGTGCGATATGCTCTGCGGAACCCATATCTTACATGTATGACACTATAGTTATACTAACGTACTGGGTTACCTACCATTTCGAATTTGTGTCCCGTTTTATCTTTGAATACGGAAACCTAAAAAATGTCCGAACTTTTATTTAATACGATACGGTAACTAATTCTTTGGTATTTTTTTTTTCAGTAGAAGATAATCCCCGGCTAGGTTGATGTAAAAACTTTTTATTTGTTAAAGATCATATTTTCCACTTTGTTCACTTGTGCTTACCCCTTTACAGCGTACCGACGTGAAGTTATGTTATGAACTGGTGTAAATAATAGACAGACATGAGATTTCAGCAATTCCAGTCCATTTGCTATCATTTATTGAGGAGTTCCGTTGCCTATCTCCGAAGTTCTTCATCAGATCTTCCCCAAATTGAAATGGGACCACTCCGAGAAAGTACTCTTCCAGAAACTACCCAAATCGTTTCAAGAGTGCCTATAAAATTTGAAGAGTTCTCTCTATTTCTCCAGGATTCCATCATCAGATCCTGACTTGATGATCATGGGACCACCTGGAAGGTATAGGTACCCTTTCAAACAAAATAAAAAAAAACCAAATCGGTCTAGCTAGCCATCTTCGAGTAAACGGGGAACATACCTCATAAAAAAAAACCGGCCAAGAGCGTGTCGGGCCACGCTCAGTGTAGGGTTCCGTTCCGTAGTTTCCCGTCCGTCACAATAAGTGTTCCCACTTGTATAAACATGGGGGGGACATTGTTTTTTACTTTTGGAGAAATTATTGAAAGAAAGAAAGAAAGAAAAATTATTTATTGGTTTCACACCAGCGGGGCGAGCACGGGCGTACCCAAGACGTTGGTGACAAGACGTTATAAATTATGTCATGTCTTAGAATTTGTCTTAAATGCTAGCACGGGTACCACATGTGATATAATTTAAGACGCGACTTGTCTTTCTTGTTGCTGACTTCATAGTGTGACCTAGTATATTAAAAAAATAAAAATGTCTATGACCATCTGAATAGGCGACCAAATAAAAAAGTACGTGTATAAGAGCACAGTTCATACAGTTAAACAACTTTTTAATTTTCTTGGGTACTAATTCATTTTTGACTTAGCACGTACGTACGCGGCACGTCTTTCATTTTCTTTTTTTATTTATTATTTGATAACTTGCTACTAACTAAAAGTTCTGTTTTTCCTTTAAAAGTTTAATGTGATTTGTTTTGAAATATATTGTGAAATTTTTGAAGTGAAATAACTCGAACGGATTAGAGGAGTCCCAAATGTTTCTTCGGAATATTTTCCTACTTTGGACCTCTTGCCTTCGGGCAAGAACATAATTATAATAATTTACTGCCATTTGATGCAGTAGTAAGCAGAAAAATATACTTATATTTTTAATTTACTTTTATCACCACCTCCGAACGAACGTGATATAAACGAGCATATTCATCTGTCAAAATGTGACATTTGTTACAAAATGGGTGCGCCCATAATAGCAAATAAGACATAGGAGTCCCAACTAGACGTCAAGAAGTTGTATCACATATCAAGAAATTATCTTACGCCGCCGTGCTAGCATTTAAGACAAAACGGTTTTATCGCCCAAACTGTGATAAAATGTGTGACTCATGCCATGTCACTGTAGGCCGTGCTCGCCGGGCTGGACAAACCAAATTGACAAAAAAATTAAAAGCTAACAAGGTAAACATAATTACGAGAAACACCTAAAATTAGGACATAATAATCACTACATCAATCATCAACAATACATTAATCATTGACATTATCAAAAAATGATTTTAGTAAACCCCTATTAATTTTTTTAAATAGGTATTTAAAAAAATTAATAGGGGTTTACTAAAATCATTTTTTCCCAACAATATATCACACGTTAGGGTTGAAATTAAAAAAAAAACACTTCCTACTTTACATATAGGGGGGCTACTCCGGGCTACCCTACTAACATTTTTTTCAAATTTTTATTTTACCACTTTGTCGGGCGTGATTGATACACATATTGGTACCAAATTTCAGCTTTCTAGTGCTAACGGTCACAGAGATTAAGCGAGGATGGACAGACGGACGGACAGACAGACATGGCGAAACTATAAGGGTTCCTAGTTGACTACGGAACCCTAAAAAGATTCCGACGGAGTATTGATAACCTCCTCCTTTTTGAAATCGGTTAAAAAAACGATTTAGGTTCCCAATCTCCTGGCGCAAAAGCTATTTATAATTTACTAGCGGACGTCCCGCGGTTTCACCCGCGTAGATCCCGTTCCCGTGGGAATACAGGGATAAAAAGTAGCCTATGACACTCAGCAATAATGTGGCTTTCTATTGGGTAAAGAATTTTTAAAATCGGTTCAGTAGATCCCGAGATTACCCCTTACAATTTAACAAATAAGTATACAAACACACAAACTTTACCTCTTTATAATATTAGTAAGTAAGTAAGTATAGATACGAGTAGATTCGAAGGTGCCTGCCTCGTTGGATAGTGGTCGCCAGTGCTCTGTGCATGAGGTCATCAGGAATTTTCCGGTTGCAGCCACAGTCTGGATTTGTGCCCGGTTGATGGCAATAGGTTCGCCCCCTA
Organism: Diarsia mendica; assembly: GCA_949316265.1. Lineage (NCBI taxonomy): Eukaryota > Metazoa > Arthropoda > Insecta > Lepidoptera > Noctuidae > Diarsia > Diarsia mendica. The sequence continues at coordinate 21,805,435 of OX438897.1, forward strand.
TTACATAGGATGATGTGGCGGAATTTGGGTGTACTTGCGAGTACATCTCTGCCTAATCCTTCGGGGATTTCATGCGTGATGTTATGGTTTCGTGACGAGAGAGGAGAGGGTGGGAAATAATAAGCTACGATGAAGCAACTTCGTTTTAAGCGTTTTATTAATTAAATAGATTATTCTCATAATTATTATTCTATAACTATTTATGTTAACATAAACTAAAAACTAAAATATCGTTCCATTTGGACTTGCGCATTAACGGGTCCCGTACCATCAAAACCCTTATTTTTAGACATTTTCCAGATATGGTGGCCTAGGCTACTACGGGGAAAGCCCTATAGGTTGTCTAACGCCATCTCTTTTTCACACTGGAATAAGAATATTCATTCTTAAAACAATCCTGCTTTAAGTTGACATGGTAACCCCACAGGACCAAAATAATACGAGTACCGTACCGAGGTATTCGCTCAGTAAAAATGTACCTAGGGAAACAGCCGCGCTGGCCGCCATCAAATAGGTTTTGAGACGGGATTTCGGGACAAAAATCCTGAAGTACGGGGTACAGAAAATGAAGCCTCATGTTTCGCTTTCTTAGCCTTTATTCTTTGCTGCTTCCATCTCTCTAAACCTTAAAAGCTTATCGAGTTGCTTCAACATTTCCGGTCTTGTGCAAAGAGCAGTTTTTATAGCATCATCCAACATTTTCTTCTGATCAAACGGAGATATCGGTGTGTCTTCTAAATGGAACGTATGAACTCTACCCAATGTGTCTCCGACATACACGTTTTGCCCGGAATCCTCAAATTTCACATATGTCAGCGTCACATTAACTGGAAAGTTATATTCCGCACATGGCATGTGAGTTTTCCGCCGAAGGTCCCAAACTGATAGCGTGTTCCCACTACAGGCAAGTAGAATAGTAGAGTTGATTGGACAGAAAGCGATCCCATTCACTGCACTCGTACAATTTAATGTCATTATGACGTCGTCCAAGCCCTCTATCCAGAGTCGAACCGCGTGATCCGAACCGCAAGATGCTAGCAAATAATTCATAAAAGGGGAAACACACATGTCCATAACCGGGCCGGCGTGTGCGCGGTACACATCCATGTGCTGGTTCAGGTAATGCGTGGAGCACCTGTGTATGCAGCCCTCGTCTGTGCCCACCAAGTAAATATGATCAATAGTAGAATGCCAGAGCATGCACAACACAGCCGGATACCTTGTGATAGGAACGTCCACCTTTAAACACGTTTTGGCTACTTCCAGTCCTTTTAACTTTCCTTCAACTGTGGATATGCGCATCAAGGGAGAACTAATAAAGTCGTGCGTTTTGGTACTTTGCAGCCTGCGGATCCTTCCGTCTTGACAAGTTGTTATTACATAGTCGTCTTTGTCTATAGTGCGCCAAGTAATCACCCATATTGGCTCAAAGCAAGGATTTGTATCTCGTTTGCTTTTAGCTAATGTCTTAATAGAGTATGAAGTAATATCTAGTATTATCACATCACCATTGGAAAAACCACATGCCAACCAGTTCGGGTTCTTGTCAGAGAAGCACACAGACGTCACAGAATCCTCAAAATGATAAACTCGCTCTGGTTCACGTGGATTCTTGGTACACCAAATACAGACTACACCTGTACAATAATCAGCGTACCCGAATTTCCCATGAGCCACTGCGCATATATTTGGACATTTTGGATTAAAAGATATACTGGAAACTGGTTTGGTCACGGACTCCTCACATTCGTAAGTCCACAAAGGCTTTAACGTATAAATATATACCAAATCTAATGATAATGGATTCATAGGTGAGAGCCCTCGGAACTTTTTCTGGGCGGCATCATATTCCAGAGATGACAGCACACGTTCTGTTACAAGCACTGCGTCATAAAATTCCGGCATTGCTCCTATTTCTTCAAATGTTTTACCTCGGCCTGTTTCCAGATTATTTTTCTTTTTCTTCCGTAATAAATGTCGTGCTGCTGACTGATACATGACCATTTCATCTTCCTCTTCTTCGGCTACGTGTTGTGCCAAACGTGCGTACGTATCGTGCATGTCCCACATGGACGCGAAGGCCGCAGCGTTTTTCTTCTGGGGCCTCGTAGCAAGTGTATGTCTCGACTGCCTTATAGTTTCATTGGTTTGAGTTTCTTGAGCGACCATTTTTCGATTTCTTCCTTTTCCGACGGTGATGTACTCATAGTAAGCATTTTCTTCTTCAACTACATTACCTTCACCTGTTCCTTTATCGTAAGTTAAACTTGGTAACGAAAATAAAAAAACTGTTTCAGTTTCTTTAAGTACGACATTTATTTCTGGTGGATAAGACGTAACCGGATTCATTTTTGGTAAATAGAATGCGGACGGCGCTATGGAAAGCTCGCCGTCAGTGGAATCTATCCCCTCCTCCGTGTTGAGTGTGTGATCGATTTGTATGTCGTCAAGGTTGATAGTGGTGGCGAACACTTTCGGGCCCTCGGCGACTGCACCCGTCTTGGACTTGGATCGCGATAATTTTATAGCTGCTTCGCTTCTGGCTCGGATTTTAGCATCAAAAGCGGCGTGTGGTTCCGATTCATCCATAGTAACAAACTTAGGGCTTGCGATGGCATCCGGAGTGACATCGACATCGTTGAATATCACTTGATACAGCACCCGTTTGTCGATCACGGTCGGCGGGAGTTTTACTTCTTTTTTAGCTACACCCGGTATAAAATCTTCACTGACTAATAAATCGGCGGACAGCTGTATGGTTTCAGAAGTATTGTCAGCATTGTCCTCAATATCGAGCTCAGTACTTTTGTAATCAACCATCTTTTATTCGGTACCTATACAAAAGAAATAATTAAATTAATTTCAATGTGCGGTAGGTACCGAATGATATATTCCGTATTGTATTAGAAATTAGATGATTTCGAAAATTTATTTTAGATTGACAGAGAAAATTGACGTTCCAAATAGGTACAACGGGTACAACAACAGTTTAGCCATCGACTACATAAACGCAGGGCTAGCGAACTACATGGATGGATTACAAAACCTCTTTGTAGTACAAAGAGGTGATGTTTGTGACTTTGGAACAAGAAGATTCCGAAACTACTCAACTTATTTCAAAAATTCTTTCGTTGATGGAAATAGCTACACTATTACCGAATACCATGGAAATGTTTCTGACGAAGTCACGGAACAGGAGCTAGTTCAAAATAAACCATGTAATCTACTAGCAGTAGTTTTTAAAATGGGGATGACAACTGTGGAAACTAATGGCGCTGCAAAGCATGGCTGGTTCAAGCATCGTTCAACATCATCACCTGCCTAGTCTCTACCCCAACTATGTTGGGGTTGACTTCCAGTCTAACCGGATGCAGCTGAATACCAGTATTTTACATGGAGCGACTGCCTATCTGACCTCCATAACCTAGGTACACTGGGTAATACGATACCTACCCCTTGGTAAGACTATTTGTCAGACTTTCAGCCATTGACTATCTGTAATGACTACAAATACAGTCAAACCTGGTTAAGTGAGACTTCAAAGGACCTGCAAATTTGTCTCACTAATAGAGGTATTCCACTTACCCAGGGTCTCAGATATGTATGTTGAGTTGAGTGTTGGGACCTCAGTATGAGTTCCAGTTATGGAGGTTTCTCACTTATCCAGGTCCCACTTAACCAAGTTTCACTGTACATACAAATAACACGCCTGCATTCCCGAAGGGTTAGGCACGGGTGCAGCTTACCCACATTTCTCTAGTTATATTAAAGGCCCATGCCTGGCGAGCCCATTACCATCAACCGGGTACAAATACCAACTCTCCGTGGCTGCAACGGAGAAATTCCTGATGGAAGAACCCAATAACAACTTTCCCGAACCGAGAATCAAATCCAGGACACCATGCTCAGCAGTCCCACATGCGACCTCTAGAGCAACGGGGAGGGCTTATAGTAATTATTATAAGCCTTCCTCCTAATCATAATTAGGTAATGTCATTTTACAATTCAAAATAGCTTGACTACATTGGTCAGATTGGGACACGGATTGGGAGTTTGGGACCTCCCAGCCAGTGGTCATCTCGGACAAGAGCGACGGTTTTATTGAAAAATGGGCCATTTTTCAATAAAACCGTCGTGACCGCGCCATTACGAACTCTCGCCATACTTATAGCCAGTACAAACTCTCTCCATACATAAACCCAGCAAAACTCCTAAGGAAAACATCCTATGAAAACGGCTAGTCCTAGAACTGAAAATGTGACATTCTGCAATTCGCGCAAAGTACAAGTGGACGATTATTGGGCTACAGCTTTTTCCGCCTCGCAGAGAGGAAGTCTGCGTACCAGCCACAGATACCCTAGTCCCGGGAATGGGAAAATTATAGGCCCCTCCACTATATTTTATTACCATAGGTAGGCCTACTAATGAAATGGTCTAGACCACAGAACAGAAAAAACTCGGGGTCTAAACCCAGTGGACTGCATAACATAACATAAACTTACGCCCTTTTCCCATGGGGGTAGGCAGAAACCACAGAACGCCACCTGCTACGATTCTTACATACCCCTTTTTGTGGACTGTTGCATTGTTTTTCCCTTAGACTAGGTATGAACAATAATTATAACAACGGGTGCAAATTTTAAATTAGATTTTCTGTAATGGTATTCGGGCCAAAAAAATCGTTCCGACTTCTTTTATTAACAAAATTAAGCCATACTCAATGAAGCCAAAAGATTGCCCTCTAGTCAGGCTCATTAATTTAATAAAAAGCTTACCAATAAATTATAAACTTTATTCTTATGTGTCTTAAAGTACAAATATAACGACAGAGTATCTTGACAAGATAAATAAATTATAATTTAAATAGTGATATACATAGGTACTATACGTAAATCTATACATTTGGAATGACTAGGACTTGTTGGAGAGCTTCTGCAGTTGATACTCCTTTTTCAGTTCTTTCAAGTTCTTCTCTAATATTCCAACCTGCGGAAAAGATAAGACGTAATTAATATGAGGCGTAAATAAACAGTACGGTGTGCTTACTCTCGAATATAATTCCGATAGATCGACATTGGAATTGTCAGTCAAACGTCAGGCATTGGCTGGACTCACTGAGTCTAGCCAATCCCTGACGTTTAACTCAACCAACTGACGTTTGACCAATGTCGATCTATCGAAATTATATTCCAGAGTAAGCACCCAGGTACATAATATCACCCCCACTTTTCTCCAGTTATGTTTAGGTCCCATGTAATAGGGGGTGAGCCTATTGCCGTCAACCGGGCACAAGAGTCCGTGGCTGCTACTGAGAAATTCGTAATGGAAAAACTCAATAAAATTGCCCAACCCGGGAATCGAACCCAATACGTGGTCGGGTGCAGTACACAGCAAGTGATTCATTTAAAAAAAGCATAACTTTGTAACAGTAAAATGGTAAACCAAAAGTTCCAAGCAACATTTTTATATTGTGTTCGAATTCTGCCTACAAGAAGAATCAGCATAAATATACTGTGACTACAATAACTACGGATCTGTAATGCAGAGGCATTTGCTACCGTTTGGTTTTTTTATTTGTGATGTACGATGATAGCAAAACTTCTGTAATTGACACCATTTATACCTGTCAGTTTCTCATTAAAACGAACCTCTTCAAACTTGAGCTCCTTCCGTGCCTCCTTAATATACTCCCTGATGATATTCATCTGCTCCAGCAGCGGGTTATCATCATCATCCTGACTATTGTCGACCCTGGATGTACTGCTGGGTCCCGCCATCTCCTCCATTCTCCCTCTCTGTCTCTCCATCCTCTCTCTTTCCATCTGGATCTGCTTTTCAGCGCGCTCGTACCTTTGTCTGCGTACTTCTTCTATTTGAGCCTCGGTCGGCAATTTTCGGAGGGATAGGAGGTCTTCCTGTAATAATAAATGGTGAAATTCAATATTGATATAATTTGTGGGAGGTCAGGCTGTTGTTCAGAAATTTCAATTGGAAAACCCAATAACACTGCGCGATCTGGGAATCAAACACTGTGTAACATGCTCAGTGGTCGCGTTTGCGTAGGAAAGGATTCTCTACCCGCCGTCACAGCGACCAGTTATCGATCAACTTTCTCGTTCTACAATTTACTATAGAGGACTCATGGCATTAAAATAGATAACTTAGTTTATAAGATTTTAGGCCCCAGCTGTAGGCCTTACACTCAAGGCATCCACACATCCTGTTTAGTAAAGCAACTCTCAAAGGTTATGAGATGCCATTTCGAAGAAAATTGGGTGATCTATACCAATATTATAAGTTTGGATATGGGTAATCTTCCGAACTACTAATGCGGTTCCAAAAAATCTTTCACTAATGGAAAACTTAAAAACGTCCCTGCATGATATTTTCTGACCATGACGGGGGCAAACCCACGGTCAAAAGCTAGTCTATATCATACATAATCAGCATTTCAGCCGAAAGACGTCCACAGCTGGACATAGGCCTCCCCCAGGTGTCGCCACATTGACCAATCTAGTCTATAGTAATAAAATTTACCTTTATATAATGAGCAGCCGCTTGTCTGATAGCAGTCTGGAGCCTCGCCTGCCGGGTGCCAGGCTCAGCAGGGAACGTGATGATTTGTTTGCTGAGCAGGTCAATGCCCTCTGCCAGCTTGCCGATACGTCCTCGCATCTTGTTCACATCAGTCAGGTTATACGTCGTCTCGCCGTCGAAGAGGCTTTGACACATCTGGAGAAAGGATGTAATTCTCTAATAAATACTGTACAGGCAGTATTTAGCTTAAAAGGAGGCTCCAAAAACTAAATCTAATATGTTAACTAAAGAACAATTTTTTTGTTTGTTATATCCTGTTTTTATTTACTTATCGAAACATACAGAAGCCAACCACAACAGGCTAGTGGGATCAGGGAATAGGGATGCAGTGTCAACTTTGGTTAGGTACTACAAATGACTATAATTTATTATCTTTGGGTAGCTTATACACCTAACAATAATAATAATAATATATTTTTTTTTATTATTGTTTTGTAGGAAATATTTAAAAATGTATCAAATTTGTTAATATACTGAATAAAGGGAATAATAATAATAATATTCCACAACTATCACACAACGCCATCTAGTCCCAAGCTAAGCAGAGCTTGTGTTATGGGTACTAACTAGACAACTGATAAACATACTTATATATTTCTAAATACATACATATTATAGATAAATTACACCCAGACACAGAACAAATGATCATGCTCATCACACAAACATTTGTCCTGGGTGGGAATCAAACCCATGACCTCCGGCATAGCAGTTAGGGTCACTAACCACTAGACCAACAGGCCAGTCCAACAATAAGCAACAGGACCACGTAACTTCCAAAATAATATGTTTTTAAGGAAACTTATAACAATATAATCAATACAATAGGAGGCAATAACTTCCAAAAGCAGCTTCGTGTATAAATATTATTGTGTGTACTTGTGACTGTGCTTGGCAAAAGGCAAAAGCTCAAGTCATCATCATCATCCTATAATGTTCCCAGTTTCCACTGCAGGGACTCAGGCCTCCTCTCTAGGAGAAGGATGGGCTATAATCCACCACACATGCCCAGTGTGGGTTGGTAGATGTCACATGTCTATTGTCTGGGAATTTCTTGGTTCTAAGACTTGCCGGTTTCCTCAAGATGTTTTCCTTCACCGTTTTGAGAGTAGTAGTGATGAAATAAATTACACAAAGTAATGCGCCTGTGTGGGTTTGAAACTTTGAACTTCAAACCCACGACTTACGGTTCGTAAGTTGAGGCCGCAACCACTGGGCCACCACTGCTCAAAAGCTCAAATAAGTATGCATAGTGCAGACATAAATAGGTATGCATAAATAAGTACCTTCTCATACATAGCGACATCAGGTCTAGCCTTATCCATCAAACTCCTCATCTGTTCATATGCGGTCACCAGCACAGTCTTAGCATTCCGACTCTCTTGCACCTGCTTCCGTAACTCTATGAGGTTGTAGCAGTGCTCACAGAGACGGAGACCGTTCTTCTCTGTTGTTTCATGGTCTGGCTGGCTTGATGACTGAGGTACTGAGGGGTCTACTATTGATCCTGTAACAGGTTGAGTTTAAATATTAATATTTAGGAAGGTTGATGACCCCTTTTCTCTTCTCTGACTTCATTTTTTTTTTCTCTTTTATATGGTTCATGGTGGTACGAACATGCACAGCCAAAAAGAAGTATGAAAGAATCGTAAAGATTGTATAGTTTCTTCCTAATAATGAATCAAATCAGAAAATTAGAAATATCATCATCTGTCAGGCCGTATTCCAACTACGTTGGGGTTCCTATACTCAGCCAAGGTGTCTTTTATTTGGAAATGCTGCATCAAAATCAAGCAACAGTACAGGCGGAGTCATATCTAAACACTTTGACTTTGATCCACAAAATTCAATACCCCTCAAAAATTAGTTTTTGGAAAATTCATTATTGAAATCAAGTAAGTGTGAGAAGCGCCATATTAAGTTTCTTTGCTCTCCAATAATAAAAAATAAAACCAATAGATACTTACTGGCTATATTAATATCTAGGAACAGTGAGCAGTCATGGCAGAGGATTGAGCCGCATAGCCGACAGTGGTGCTTCCGTCGGGTCAGGTTGAAGGTCTTTGCGCAGTTGGGACACAGTTTCACTGAGGACCCGTCTAACCAGGGGACTACCTGGAAATGAGAGACAATGTACTTAAACAAGGTGGACAGAGAGTTTTTTTATAACTGATATGCTAGTATTTGATAACTATCCCATTGAGTCATGGGCAATGATATGCATGAGTTTATTTATATTTATGGCACTTCAACAACTTACTCACTAAGAACATATATATATAAACTCTAGCGACCCGCCCCGGTTTCGCACGGGTGCAATGCTGATTTATATTATACATAAAAACCTTCCTCTTGAATCACTCTATCTATTAAAAAAAGCATCAAAGTCCGTTGCGTAGTTTTAAAGATTTAAGCATACAAAGGGACATAGGGACAGAGAAAACGACTTTGTTTTATACTATGTAGTGATACATCTCAAATAGTTTGGAGCATAGTGAATTTGTCACAGAAGTGCACAATTGTGCAGTAGATTCTTGATTATCTGGATCAATTAAAACCAGGGGTACCCATATTATTTAAAAACCTGGATACTCAATTTCTAAGTAAAATCCATTAATATTATTACGTTTTTATTATAGGTGTTTCACATGTGTCATTTAGACAACAGGAATATTAAATTATAAATAGAGAGGTTGGATAATCGGGATTCTGCTGTATGAATATGAATACTATTTTGTGGAAATGGGTTATTTTATTACTGCAATGCAGCAATTTAACTGTGACCCCAAACTATTGTAGCTACTTATATCAATAATATGCCCTAGCTAGGTCATACCAAATGTGAGATAAGCAACCATAACAAACAGATTAAATAAATGAAAATATCAAAAGGTGTTCAATATTAAAATAATTCATTGTCTGTATATCTGTTATCGAACAACTCATTAATCCTTCTAAGTACTTTGATAAATATATGATTTACAGTGTAATTGATAGCAAGAAGAAATTCTAACCATGCATGATTAATGTAATCATTCTTGAAACAGAAAACAGTGTGTTTTTAAAAAGGTTCATAACAACTTATTTTAATTTTTAATGTACCTTTTTCATGCCTATCCTTTGGTTATTTAGCTAACTATACTATTTTTAAGTGTGTTTTCTCAAACAAATTCTTATAAGTACTATAGTAACACGACATTCGCATGAAAGTAAAAACAACAAAGCCCCACTCACTTCCTGTTCATGTAGTTTCCTCTGACTGGGTTCACTAGGCATGTTGCACACAAGTTTATCCAGCCTTATCAGCAGCTTATTGGTCTCAGTGGCGTACCTCTCCAGCCGCGCAGACCGCACTCCCTTCAAGTAATCCGTAGAACTGCGAATCACACCTACACTTTGCTCTTCGTCCAAGTAACGATGCTCCTGATAACTAAACTTTAACGCACGATCAAACGTCTCTTTCAAGTCAGACTCGTCATTGTTTAATATTATCTTCTTCGCTTTACCAAAGATATCCTTCAAGGATCTTAGGACGTCCTGTTCCTCAGAGTGTAAACTCTCGAAATGGCTCGTAAGTTGGGAGGCGGATTTCAAGTCCGCTTTACATATGGGGCAGAGAAAACCCTCCAATATCTCTTCGTCGTTAGCCATAGCCATGGTGAAAGGGTTTTAATTAATGCACCATTATACTTGCACGGTAATTAATTACAGTATAAACGCGAGAGAGAAAACTTCAACACAGTAACACCCCCTCAACCTTCGCACAAATTATGACAGCTGCGTTTAGTTTTGTCTGTTCTCGGCTAATGAATTGAATGTTTTTTTTTTCTGAAAAAAACTGTAATATAGTTCGAATTTCTGTATGTTACAGAAAATTAATTAATAAAGTATACTTCCTGGAGTAATCATTGAAAAATATAAAGCTCGTTGGAGAGTTTCGGATTAGGAACGAAACGTAGATTTGACAATTGATTTATTAGTGTTGCCCAAGTAAAACTAAAATAACTATTTTAGTAGATATTTTTACAGACCTGAGATATTGTAGATTTACAGCAGTCTCTTATCCCATTGTATTAGAGGACTATTGCATAGAAACGGAGAAACCTATAATTATTTAATAACAAACGCGTTCATAAAAAGGTACCGTAATTTTACAGCTACTAAAGGAGCAAGGTCCGTCTTAAAAAATTAACTGCGCTGCAGCGAGCATGCTCTTTCTTACTCATGAAACGTATGTAAATAGGGGATCGGACAAAAAAAAAACTAATTAGTCCGTCAGATAGATTTCCAAAAAATATTGGACACGTATTTTTTCTTTTTAACCGACTTCTAAAAAAAGAAGGAGGTTCTCAATTCGGATGGTTGTTTGTTTTTTTTTTTATGTTTGTTCGGGCATAACTCCGTCACTTGCTAACCGATTTGAAAAAGTCTTTTTTTGTTGGAAAGGGTATACTTCCCAAATGGTCCCATAATTTTTTTATCGAAATCGGACAAGCGGTTTTTGAAAAATCAACAAAACTCAAAAAAAAAACTACATTGTCCACATTATGACCCATGAACATGTGAACCACTAAAAAGTGAAAAATAAAAACTTTTTAACAAAAAATAAAACCGACTTCAAAAAAAAACACAAGAAAGTCAAAAATAAATCAGTTTCTGAAGTCGGTGGCAAAAAAAATGAAATCAAACAAACAAAAGTCACCGACTTCAGAAACTGATTTATTTTTGACTTTCTTGTGTTTTTTTTTTGAAGTCGGTTTTATTTTTTGTAAAAAAGTTTTTTTTCACGTAAACTTAAAATGAAGACGATACAGTGCTTCGAAAACTCGTGTGACGTCATATGATAGTACATTTTGACGACACAAGTGACGTTTCAAGCCCCACTCCAAGATCTTTAACGCGTTTTATCTTCGTCATTTTTTATTGATTTGATAAAACAAAAAACACGTATTCAATATTTTTCGATAATCTAACTTACGGACTAAACAGAATCATAATTATTTTTGACCCAGTCCGATCCCCTATTATGAAGTTTTAATGATAGACCGCCACTCATCATAGACTTTATTATTGACTGCTTCGTTGGTGTAGTGGTCGCAAGCACGACTGCTGAGCAAGAGGTCCTGCTAGACATACAACATATTCGATTCGATTGTTTGTAGTCAATTCCGAAAAAGTCGGGCAGTGTTATTGAGTTTTTAACCGACTTCTAAAAAAGAAGGAGGTTCTCAATTCGGATGTTTGTATTTTTTTTTTTTTTTATGTTTGTTCGGGCATAACTCCGTCACTTGCTAACCGATTTGAAAAATTCTTTCTTTGTTGGAAAGGGTATACTTCCGAAATGGTCCCATAATTTTTTTTTCGAAATCGTCAAGCGGTTTTTGAAAAATCAACAAAACAAAAAAAAAACTACATTGTCCACATTGACCCATGAACATGTAAACCACTAAAAAGTGAAAAATAAAAACTTTTTAACAAAAAATAAAACCGACTTCAAAAAAGTGAAAATTAACTTTAGAAGAAAAACCAGTCTCTGAAGTCGGTGGCAAAAAAATTAAATCAAACAAACAAAAGTCACCGACTTCAGAGACTGGTTTTTCTTCTAAAGTTTATTTTCACTTTTTTGTTCTTTTTTGAAGTCGGTTTTATTTTTTGTTAAAAAGTTTTTTTCTATCAGGAATTTCATAGAATCAGCCACGAAGTCTTGCACTTATTACATGGGACTTTAACATAACTCGCGAAATGTAGGTCTATTATTAGGTACACTTCTGCCTAACCCTACAGGCGTATAAATGTTATAATTATAATAGTATTTCAGGCGAACAAAAAAACAACACCGTTTACATTACTGATTTCATATATTCTGTAACATTAGTAAATAACTCTTTTAAATCTTCCAAGCCACTTTTAGTATCTGGCCAGTCTTGTTTTTCAGATGCCCTGATGACTGCCTGACCAGTTAGTCTCGCAGAAGACAGTTGTTGATTAGCTTGGAGTATGTCCTTCTCTTCTGATTCCTCCCTAGCTTTTTTACTTAGGTCCAGAACGGAATGAGCCATTTCTATCACTTTCTTACATGTATCAGGATTGTTAGCCCAGTTGCCACTCTGAAAAATTAAAACATCGATAAGTTCAAAATTCTCTAATTTTATTCGAGGCTAATAAAATAATTATTAGACGGTATAGTTACCAGTGTGAAGCCTTTGTACGCTTTTAACAAGCGCTGTGCTTTCAATAAATATGTTGGACTTAGATCCGAGTACAACCGCCATATTTCGGGGTTATTTTGATGGACTGACGTTATTCTTCCAAACAACTCCAAAACTCGCTTTCTCAATCTGGAAGAAATTATCAAATTGATGAGCAAATTAAATAAAAAATTGGCAAATGCTTTAAATGTTAAATTCAGGGACTGAAAGCGGTTACGGTTAAAGGTTAAGATACCTCAAAAATATACCGGTACCCGTTTAAAATAAAGGTTGAGCTATACCGGTACCTTTATAAATAAAGGTTGGGCTAAACCGTTATTTAACCCTTACACGATTTCGGTACCGAAATGCATGCGCGGCGCGCGTGTGTGCGGTGGAAGACGTTAGAACTTGCGTATGTAGTTTATAATATAATAATGTGCAACAATCGGCAAGTGAATGACAGACAGAGTGGCGAGGCGGTGCGTCAAAGCAAACCCCTATTTATTAAGGTTTAGGTACCGCTACCGATACATTTATAACGGTTATGGTACTTCTAACGAAATATACCGGTATGCATTTCCATACTCAGAATTTCACTACCGGTAAAAATAACGGTATCGCAATATTTCGGTAACCCTTATTTAACGGTATGACGTCATACCGAAATTTAAAGGTACCGTAATTTTTGGGTAATTCAGTCCCTGGTTAAATTCACAGTTATCTTCATTCTAGTTATATTAAGATAGTTGGTATTTTGCTGGCCGCATAGCAAATAATATAACTTTAATAATGAAAGTTTATACAAAAAAAAATTGCAGATGAAATTCAATGTTACAATGGAAGTAGTGTTGATTATCTCAAAAACATTTTCATACCTAGCAGCACTGTTTCCGTCAGCATCTTTACTGTCCTGGATAACAGCCTTCACCAATAGTCCTAGAACCTCTACATCTTCAAACTTCTGCTGGACGTCGAGCATACGATGGCAACCACGGATCACGTCTTCGAAGTGCCCCGTGTCCATGCTCACTATGATTACGTTCTCCCAGAGCTAGAAAAAGTAAATATAAGCTATTTGAAGTCCGACAAGAATCAAAATGTACTGAATGTACACAGCGAAATAGAGAATTAATCTATGCCATCTTTCGTATTAAAAAGTTGACATTGACAAATAATAAATACTTACATTAAGAGATTTAAACATAGCTAGCAAGATATGGTAGTAAACACATCTAATCTTTAATTAGAAGCTATTTTCTTATTGAAAACATACAGTCTTTTTTAATACTATAAAGCGGAAAGAATAATGAAATAATATTAATAAATTCTTTTACTAATGGGAATCTAAAACCTCCCGAAAGTCATAGGCACTCCCGCGGGTTAATTTCTGACGATAACGGGGGCAAAGCCATGGATTAAACTAATTCTCAATAAAAACCAACCTTCCAGTTATCATAATTGAATCTAAGCGCCTCCATCAGAGCCCTATAAGCTCTATTTTTGTCTCCCTGCTTCACATAAACTTTAGCAAGATTGTTCCACGCCTCGAACGTGTTCGGCTGCAGATATGTGTAACGACGATACGCTTTCGCCGATACCTCCCAGTTCTCCATCATAAGGGCAGCGTAACTGAAATGATGTACAGAGATCATTTAATACTTTTTTGATTCTACAAGAATACTGTTCAAATGTAGAATTCCTTTTAGAATTTACTGAAACTTGTTGAGAATGTACCGAAACTGGCTCTAAAAATATCACCGTGTGTGTGTGATTTAAAAATAGATTGAGAGGAAGAATTTGTATTTGGCAATCTCTGGTCTATTTCTCATGGTAGATACAAAGAGACTAGGCAGATGATGATTCTCACGGCGGATTCATCTAACAACTTAGTATAAACGACCGAAGTACGAACGACTCACCCTAATCTAAGCCAAACTCGCTCCTGAATCGAGTTGATTTCGACCGATTTCTCGAAATGTGGAATGCATTGTTCATATTCTTTGTGGTCAAACAAGAAGTTGCCCCAATGTCTCTGGGCTCTACTGCTTTTGTGGTTTGAAAACTCCCATGCTTTCTCAAAGTATTTGATGTCATCTGCAAAAATGTCACAATAATATTTTGAAATAGTAGTTTTTGCAAACTAAAGTTGGCAATACTAAAAATATCATAGAAACTTTTTTGGTTCAAATTAAATTATTTTTTAATAAATGAAGCACATGGTTGAATTCTTTACATAAATAAAACTGACCTGTAGCATCGCCAAGTAGACAGTACAATTTTACGGTCGGATTTATATCAATTTGCTGTTGTATAACTTCAGCTGCCTGGAAATGAAAAAAAAAACACTTTTCTACCATTCAAAAAAGAACACTGTAAACTTTTTCTAATAGACCAAGCAGGTACATAGCTAAAGTTAAGATGTCCACATTTAACTTTATAGGCTACAGAAATTAAAAACAGAGAAATAGAGGCATCTTTAGCAGTTGTTACAGCTAGTGACCTAAAAGTCTAACAACCAGTCTAACCAAAAGGTATCATATTACCCAGTATTAACTGAGTTGTGGAGGTCAGATTGGCAGTCGCTCCATGTAAAATACTAGTATTCACCTGCATCCTGTTAGACTGGAATCCAACCCCAACATAGTTGGGCAAAAGCTAGGCAGATGATGATGAGAAAAAAAAATACGATTTTCTACCTTATGTCTCAATTGCAGTGAAGTATAACACACAATGACGTCTTCCCACAGCTGCAACTTGAGGTACTCTTCCAGGGCAGCTTTCACAAGTCCCAGGCTTAGGTACAGGTCCCCTAGCTGCTGTATCCACATCCACGCAGGTTGTAAGCCAGTAGCCCAGAGGTATGATAATCTAGAAGTCATAAAAAATCGCATTTTTTAAAGAAATACTAGTAATTATTAATGACTAAATATCAGTAAGTACAGAATACACGCAATAACTATGTCAACACTAGAAATAAGTAATCAAATCAGGCGTTACTTTGTGGAAATCCGTGATTTTTGTGAAATGTTTGGTTTTACTACAGTAGATGTTGACAAATCAAGCAATAATAATATCTTGAGGATTCCTCATGTTAGGGCCAAAAACGTATTGACTATGGCGTATTTCGGGGGTTTGCAGCATGCTTATTTTTCGCATTGTAACACCATGTGGTGCTGTATTCTGCATCCGAGCCGATTTTGTGTAACATTATTAGCACTAAAACGTTTTAAGACATACCGTGTCATAGAACTGGCGCAAGTCTTATCATTGACAATAGTCTCACACTGCAGCATGGCCCTCTCCACAGTTCTCTTATGATTTGCCTCCAGTTTACACCTGATCAGTAGGGCAGCTACCCTCGTAGACCACGCACCTTTCTTTTGTATTAGAACAGCTTCAATATAGGGGGCCAGCTCTTCAATCATCAACTCGTCTTTTGGCTGAGCCTTCATCAGATATTGGCTGAAAATAATACCGTTTATGTTTAATACTTTTCCCATATACAAAGCCAATACAATGTTTTTTTAATCATATTGTGGGAAGTCAGAAAAGTGGGCACACATATTGTATTCCTAAAACACTCATGCCTGGAGATTGGATTAGTACATGGGGCCTAAACATGACTGCCTAAATGTGGGTGCAGTTATGGCAGACCCCCACATTTCTCAAACCAATTTAGAGAGGATACAGGTGTGGTATTATGCAACTGCAAAACTGTTAAAAGCAATCAGCCAACAATCTCTTCTTGTTTCTGCCTTTCAACCCCTTAGCTATTACTAGCTACAAATAAACAAAATACTTACACAGTCAACAAACACAGAATCTGTTCCAAGCTTGGCAGTTCAGCTTGGCTAATAGATTCAGTATAAGCTATCCTGTTCATCCTAACATCATCTTGCAGTTCTAGGTCAGGAGGCAACTCGGAACCGCCATGACTCTCCTCAGCTGAAGGTCTCTCTATGTTGGAGTCCAGTGCACTGGATAGAGCAAGCTGGGGTATTATTGTTTGCTGAAACTTTGTTCTTTTTCCAAGGGTACCTAGAAATAGAGATGACCTGTTTTAATCACCCATTTTTAATAGGTAAAGCAAAAAAGTGATCAAGTCAAAATTTTCATATTTGAGGGCCAGTAGAAGGATAAGGTTCCATTTTGTCCACTATTGACAAAAAGGGTAACCAAAAATCAAAAAAACTCGAATTGATCTAATACTTCTGGTAATATTTGAAAAGCAACTAAATATTGTGTGTCGCCGTCATCCCAGTTACCTGTTAGCTCCAGTTTCAACCCTGCAAGGTCCCTGGCTCTATTCAGGTATTCCTCAGTCCTCTGTACCCTGCCATACAAGAGGTAAGCCTGGCCTATCTCCATACACAACAGGATCTGAAGTCTTGGCTTGTCTTGTATGACATGAAGGAGGTTTGACAGCTTGGCTATTATGATTTCTAGGTCAGCGTATAATGTGGCACTGGTGTCTTCTAGAATTCTCTGATGGACTGCTTTGCTTCTGAAGTACCACCATAAGTGGAGCTAATATATATACAGAATTTGTTATTAGATGGCGGGATGAACTAGATGTCTTCCTTGAGAATTGGAAATAAGTAGCACAGAGTCGCAACCTTTGAAAGGAAGGCCTTTGCTCAGCAGTGGGACAATATGGGTTAGCTATAATAATAATAATTATTGTGGGACAATATTGAAGGTGATGTTGCAAGTTTTCTGGCAATTACTTGATTTATCATGTTATTTGGGGAAGTCATAAAATGCTATGTAATGCAACTTGATTTGTAATTTTTAGCAAATTCATTAACAATCCAAATTGATAAGATTCCTCATCTCTGAATTCTGAATCTGAATTGAAAATGTTAAGTCATTCTCTGTGATTAGAAAACAAACTCACCAAACTTTGATCAGCATTACACAGCACATTGAAAACTTGTGTCGAGAAGTACAACAGCTCTGGATGAAGAATATTTACATATATTGGCTCTGAGTCTCTCTGGAGCATCACAGTAGCGTCTACATCTTTAGGCCATTCTATACCGAGAAAGTCTTCTATAATCAAAGTTTCTGGATGTGGATTCCAATTGCGATCACAAAACGTTAGAAATGAACTGACAGACACAAGAAGAATATTTTCTATTGTCTTATTATCGTTTTGATACCTTTTTAAAACATCCTTTAATGCATCTGTTTCAAGGCCCGTTTCTAATAGTTCTTTACATATCTCTATATCTCTGACTGGCCATTTATCCGACCATAGCTTTTTTATTGTTTCATTATCTGAAAGAACAGGTTATTATGTAGAAATATTAAAATAAATATTAAACACGGTAATTAATTTCCATATTATCCTTACCTGTGTGCAGTTGGTCGTCATAGTTACATAAAAGTAAGATTGATTCCGGTGTCATTGTTTGCTTATTATATAGTAGATTATTACTTTAGAAAACTGAGTATTATATTATTTTAAAATGATTTTCAGTCATCCGTAGCAATGGCAATGTTTATCTCGTGTTTTTGACACAATAACCTCAAAATCTCAAAATGTGATGTCAAAGTCAAAAGTTCTCATCAACATCTGTGGGAATCACAGATAAACTACTAAACTGGGAAAGAAGTCTTTTGGTACGCTTCGTTCGCTTCGCCTTCGTGGTGAACGGTGGAGTAACAGAAAAGTTGGTTTGGTATTCAGAATGTGAATAAATTGTGATGATGATTATGATGCTGGATTTACACTCTCGCCTCGTGGCTCGTCTCGCACCTCGCCTCGCAGCTCGTCACTCGCGCGAGAGTGTAAATGAGCTACAGGTTAACGTTAGCTAACGCATACAAACCGCCCCCGACGCGAGCGCTGCGAGTGACGAGACGAGTTGCGAGGCGAGTCACAAACACACCATTCACACACTCGACTCGTGCCTCGCCTCGCGGCTCGTCTCGTCACTCGCGCGAGAGTGTAAATCCAGCATGAGCAAAAAGCAAAAGAAGATACTTATATTAGATTCAAGCTTGAGCGATGTATAAACCTAACGCAGCTCAAAAACCCGAGCGGCTCCTAGTTGGGACGTGCCTTTATACGACTCTATGGTTTGACAATCAAAGCCATGCAATGCTTATTGTATGCATGAAGTTATAGATAAATATGGAGACCACACTTCGAATACCTACTTGAAGCAAAACTTATGCATCGCTATCTCGCTCTCTGTGGGCTGACCCTCTCTTTCTAAGTAGGGTAACCTTTATTTTATTTTACCTAGGACATTACGTAGTTCCTTTTCATAACTTGTGTTTGATTAAATTAATATATCCACATCTCTGTTCACTTCTAGATTGATGAAAGATGCCAATGATAAATTACGAAAGAAGCTATTTGCTTACAGTGTGAAAGTTCCTGATTTTTTTTGGCAGTTTGTCATTTTCAATCACGCAAAAAAGTCTTACGTAATTTCGCACAGAAATAGAATATAGACCATGGCCAGTATAAAACTTTAGTTCCTGTAGCAATACGAAATTAATGATCTTCTATCTATATAAATAAAAAGAGAAGTCCTGACAGACTGACTCATCAACGCCCAGCCCAAACCCTTGGACCTAGAAAGCTGAAATTTTGCACAGACGTTCCCTTTATAATCTAGACAAGGAATAAGGAAGGATTTTTTGAAATTCAACCCCTAAGGGAGTTAAATAGGGGATGAAAGTTTGTATGGAAAATCGCCACTTTCACGTGGGCGAAGCCGCTGGCAAAAGCTAGTAAATCATAATGACAGAAGAGGTGGTGACACGACCACGGTGGTTGCCTACCGCAAGGGCTGGTGGGGTGGCTCAAGATAATGAATCTGGAAGGATTTGGGAGAGATTTTTGCCCAGTACAACTCTTACTATAAAATCATGAAATCACAAAAAAGAAATTACTTAGATGTTTCTTTTATTTTGTAGACTAATGAAAATGAAACATATAAGATGATTTTTTTTTAAAGATTTCTGGGTAAGTCAGTGTTAAGGTTTTTTACCACTGTGGAATTTTTAATATGTATTTTCATCTAAATACGGGGCTATAATAGAAACGGTAATACATATGTATAAAACCTCAAAAAGAAACAAAAACACTTTCTAAATTAAAATCATTTTATTATATTACGAAGACATGTCCTGATTTTTTTAGTCTGTCGTAAAACTCTTTGCTTAAGAATCTTAGATTTCTTCTGCAGTATTTTTTCTTCAGTTGATTTTATTTACACCTGTACGCCCCTATCAATCTTCGTAGAGACATGGGCTTCGCTGTTGACCTTTGAAACCAGAAGAGTGAAATCAGAACATATTTTTTTATTATTCATTACATTTACTGTATTATTTAAATAGTAATTGGCTATTTGACTACTGTTAAAAATTCATGAAAATGTTATGTTATTTCAAAGAACTAACAGAAATAACACGGTGTGTGAAAAAAGTAATAAAGCGAGTATGATAATGACTATATAATTAATGAAGGTCCCACGGAAAGTCCCAGATATATCCCCAATATGGTCACACTACTTCAGTCAGTATGACTCCTTAAAAACAAAAACAAATAAAATTGCAGAAAGTTCATGAAATTCAATGTAAAACTGTTTGGTCTTTACATAGTTATCTAAGTTATCATTGACTAAATCATAGGTCAAGCTTTTATGAAGTAATTAATTGAAAATACAAAGAAATATGCAGAAATATGTTTACAATTGGATGCCTGAGTTCTAAAAGTCACTAAATCCATTTTCTTTGTTTTGAGATATAATCATTTGAAGTGCAAAAAAAATTGTTTAAAGAAAATGGTCGTATAAATAAATTTGAAAAAAAATGGGATAATAGTTTATTGAGTAAGCTTTAATATGACGGTCTGAAATACAATATGTTCTTATTGTAATGATCAGTATTAAATACTTTACTTAAAGGACTTACCGCAAAAGTAGTGGAGTTAGAGACTTCTAATGAAAATTCTTTGGAATTAGTGACATATTACCATAACTTATGACCTTACTAAAGAACAAACAATAGCAAAACTATAACTTCTTTTCATTATTAGCCCTAGCTGTTAATTTTACCACAAAATTAAACCTTCCTTCTAATCCTCTAATTACTTTAAAATCACGTTTAATCAAATTTAACACAGTTTCATTATTTTATTATCTCTTTATTCATAAATTTCTCCTGTGTGTCGTTATTTACAAAATCTAGCTCTCTTGCTGAAGAAGTGGCTTCTAACAGCATCATGTCATCATAAAATTGTCGTTTTTGAACAGGAACATACTCAAGCAGTGTCTTGATATCCTGAAATTTTGCTGGTTTTAATGATATCATTAAAACCAGCAAATTGGAGCAGCGGTGGCCCAGTGGTGTCGGCCCCGACTTACGAACAGTAGGTCGTGGGTTCCAACCCAGGCAGGCGCATTACTTTGTGTAATTTATTTCATCACCGCTGCTCTCAAAACGGTGAAGGAAAACATCGTGAGGAAACCGGCATGTCTTAGAACCAAAAAATTCGAAGACATGTGACATCTGCCAATCCGCACTGGGCCCGCGTGGTGGATTATAGCCCATCCCTCTCCTAGAGAGGAGGCCTGAGTCCCTGCAGTGGGAACATTATAGGCTGATGATGATGATGATGATGAATGATATCATCCTTTGGTAACAGTTGCTGAGATCTGCGATGATCTGGTGATCTGGCCACCGATGCCAACACGATACAATGTCATCTTCTTAATATTTTGACCTGTCATTTAGGTAGCAAATTCAGGGTCTCAAAATCTTTGAAAACGTACCTACATTTCAGCATACAGCTATTCCAGTTATTGATGGCTTAACATGAGCACACAGATATTGCAGTTATTGATGGCTTACATGAAAAACGAGTCAAATTAAATGAAAAAACGGGAGAAGTTCTCTTAGATGGTGAAGTTGATCATAGTGAAATTGAAGATATAGATGTTTAATATTATGATGTACAGTATCATATAATTAATACAACGTTTCGAATAGGTATTGAATTTCAAGCTCTGGACAAGAAAAACCTAGTTTTTTTTTTTAATTCAATATTTAAACTGTTGTTTTTATTAAAGGATACATCATAAACTTTAATTTCACTATGATGAACTCCAATATCTGATACAAAACTCTCGTTTTTCATTTAATTTGACTCGTTTTTCATCATTCATTTTCATCATGATTCATTTCATTTGTCAAAATCGTGGCACTCTGTGAACTAATAAAATCTTGAAAAATCCATGTGCTGAGTCGTAAATTTATCATATGCGGGTAGTTCTAGTTCGGTACACTTATCTGTTGCCTATATATCAACACTGGTAGAATTTTAAAATGCATGGACTTAGTGACTTATCACCAAAATTTCACTGGACTTGGGTATTTTTTGCTTAAATTTGTGACTTAGTGACATTTAGAACTCAGTTCAAAGGATTTAGTGATTTTAGGAATTGGAAAAAAGCCACTTCGCGACATTTAATTTAGAAAAGGGTGAGACCATCTGATAGAGAAAAAAAAAAGTTTTTTTTTTAACTGGTTAACTCAATATCGGTAAAAATGGACTTAGTGACTTTTAGAACTCAAGCATCCAATTATTCAGTGTCAAAAATCCCGATTTAAACACTTACGCGTGAAATCTTATATCACCTCCTGGACACCACGTACTACCACAACCACGCACTACACAAGTTTGCACCATTTTCTCAATTATAACTTTGATTACAGGCAAATATCTCAAACGAAACTGTGAACCGCAAAGTAAACAACCGCCATATTGGTACGATTTATGTTGACATGTGGGGCCAATGTTGCCACATTACCACATCCTTAGGAAATGGGAAAATAATTCACTGATTCGCCAACCTTGTCAAGCATTCGTGACATACTATTTTGGAATTTTAATTTCAGTAATCTTAGTTTAGCTTTTTATTTATTAGCACATTATTTGACAGTATTTAACTTCTGATTACATTTGTGTGGTGACTCTTTTTAAAAATGAATAAGGAGATTTTAATAACGAGATAGCAATACTATCGTCCACCTTAGAAAGAGAGGTAAGCCCACAGAGAGTGAGATAGAGAATCGTAGGTATTTGACTCAAACTTTTGTTCTAAGTGTGGCCTCCATATTTATCTATTTCTTCATGATTGTATGCATGTGGAGAAAAAAAACAAAACTATAGTCTTTGGCAAACAAAATGGGTGTACTTTTAGGTTAGAACATAAGAATTTAGAAATAAAGCTTGACAAAAATGAAATATATTTATAAAATGGAGTCAGTGCTAATAAGTATAGCCATTGTTTTCTGTACAGTGTTACTTATGAAATTACTTTATAAACTACGGTATGTTGGTGAGGTTATAGATAGGTAACGCTTTCCCGCCCGACAGAATCAAAAAAATAACATTTAATTGTTTTACAGGTCAGCTTTGCCGTGGCGCGTGAACTGTTGGTTCTGTAATTGTGATTTTTGGGTAAAATATCCAGACCGCAACAGCTGGACTTGCCCAAAATGTGAGCAGTACAATGGGTTCACCAAGGTAAGGTTATTACTGATTATGAATGATAATACGATTACAATCATGTATTACATAATAAATATTGTTTAAGTAGCTATAAATCTATTTTTAGATTCCTATAATAACATAATTTTCGAAGAAATTTACCAATTTTACTTACCTAACCTGTTTGATAGAAATTGGCAATGTTTCAGCTTTGTAGGTCACTTGAGATGTTATAAAAAAATTACGAAACTAGCAGTTTGTTTGCTAGTTTCCAGATATACCAGTGTGAATCTCTACGTGCTTGATAAACAACTATTGAATAGATTCATGTTTAGTTTATTTCCCTTTTATTGGTATGTCTAATCCCTGTATCGAAGCAATATTTGGACATGATATTGGCCCCTGATAAGACCCAAACTAATTACTTGGCTCGACTCATAATTTTATGTATTTCCATTTTTCTAGGATGGTGACTACAACAAACCTATAACTGCATTCAATGACCAGGGCAACCAATCACCAAAGGTGTTCCGGAATAGTCCTCCAAGAAATGGTCTCTGCAAGATGTGTAATATAAACCAACAGTTGAAAGTAGCACAACTAGCCAATTTTGTTCCTATGAATGAGAAGAAGTTTGACGATGAAATAGAGTCATATAGGTAAATATATTTTGAACCACCTTCATTATATTCAAGGTCAAGATAACAACTGAAACCAAAAAAATGCTGCTTTTAAAATGATTGAACACTATAAAGGCTTCACTTCTTTGTGTGGCAAGTAAATTATAATCAGTCTAAAATACACACACTTCATGCTGGGGACACAGGCCTCTTCTCTATTAGAAGGGTGTCATGTGGTGATTATTCAAAGCAAAGCTTCAATTTTTAAAATCTATTCTATAGTCTACAGTCCAACATTAACCACTGCTGTTAACTCTGAGTTTTATTTAAATGCTTTAAATGCCAGCCAAACATGTTAATTTATTCCAAAGAGACAGTTATTTGCATAAACTGCTATTTGAAGTGCAAACACTTATTGTCCTCATGGCCATACATTAGAGGCCACATTATTTAGCACATGGTATTTATCTCAGTTGCTGCTAATTGTTTAATTTACTGATATCAGTCACTGTAAGAAGACATGTTTACTGATCCAGTTTCATATTAATCCTAATCCTTACCAATTCAGAAGATTTTTAAACCAGTTGTAATCTATCCTCGTAAGGCCCAAGCAAAATTTTGCAAGATAAGCTGAACGCCCAATGTGCAATGAAATGAACAATATCTCTTACCATGGTTCCGGCCCAAGCATACTCAACTAGTTTTTTTTAGGAATAACTCGACCATGATTTTATTAAATATTTTTCCGAGTACTGTTGGCATATGAGGAATATATTACAGCCAGTTTTAAGTACATTATCTAGTGTTCATTTAAATGCACATTGGGCGTTTACGTGATCTAATTTTTAATAAAAGAAAGTTATTTTGATAAGTTTTTATTCATTTTGTATGAGAAAAAATCTCAATTTTGGCATATAGTTTTTCACAAACGACTGTATATTTCTTCAGTTCAGTTCTTCAGTCCTGAAACCTATAAACAAAAAAACCCTTAGTTACGTCTTACAAATCAGTAACGCCCAATGTGCAACAAAATGTACACGACTTTTCGATGAACTATAAAAAATAGAAATAAGTATTATTGAACTAAAATTACAACTATTCCAAATAACATATGTGTTTAACATTCGATTTATCTCATTTTCTAAACAAAATAAGCTAAGATTCAATTAATTTATTAAGATTGTCACTCACCTGTCTGCGGCATGGTGACAAAAATGGCCGATTTTGACAGATTGCTTAGAATTTTTTCCCAAACGTCAGCTGTCAAAACACATCCCAAAGGATCAACCAATCATAAAATTGGCTCCAAATGACGGTTGGCGCGAAAATTTAAAAGACACATGCATTTAAACAAAATGATCATTATAATGTACGCTGGGCGTTTAGGAGATGATTTTGTTTTTAGGTCTGGGCCGGAATTCTATATGTTACTTTGTTCAATTCATTGTACGTTGGGCCTTACGAGGCTATAGTTGGGTTTTGTTTGTGATTTTTAATAACTGAAAGTAAAATGTCTGCCTCCATTTGGAATTGGTAAACAGCCCTAATGATGTTCATTATGAATTACCATTTTACATTTAATATGTTTGTGTACACAAGTCGCAAGTCAACATGTATTAAACATAGTGACTTTTAAAAGTGATTTTCTCCTAATCACTACATAGTATAAAACAAAGTCGCTTCCCGCTGTCTGTCCCTATGTATGCTTAGATCTATAAAACTATGCAACGGAATTTGATGCGGGTTTTTTTAATAGATAGAGTGATTCAAGAGGAAGGTTTATAATTATATACCCGCGCGAAGCGGGGGCGGGTCGCTAGTTTCGATAAAAACATTATTTTGGAACCCATACATTTATGAAATAGATTTTCAATCAAACTTGTAATAGTTATTCTGAAAGGAAATCCCTCTCAAATCTTTTTAAGTGTACACAATATGTGCTTGTGACTGCAGCACAGTGCTTTTATTGGTTTTATACTCAAAAAATATTGTCATGTAAGTTGTCATTGAAATCTGTTGCTTAGAGTACTTCTTATTTTCAGGTTGCAGTTAGAAAAAGCATACAAGCTATGTAGTCCTTGTCGGAAAGTTCTGCAAACAAAACTACATAAAGAAAAAGAAACCCTACTGGGGTCCAAATTGTTAGAAACAAGGACATCAGATAAGATAAATCAAAAACAGTCAAATCAAAACAAACTGCTGAGAAAAATTATAAACAATACCTCAATGCTTATAGCAGTTATACTTTTTATACTGGTTTCTTTTGAACTTTACACAAACTTATCATTAAGATACAAGAATTTACTTAGTACAATAACTAACGTAAAAGAGATAGTACTAGGTCTTCTTCAAAGAATATACTCCATCATTGAAATGAAGACAACTATGACATTCCCAGCATTAGAAAATTATTTCTATGACATAAATACTGTTAACATGATGCCAAAAAGTTTTAATTTTAGACAGATACATATAGACCAATTTAGTATGACTACTCAGGAAACTTTAGGGAGTTTTGTGTGCTTTTTACAAATAATTGGACTCATCTGGAATGTGAACAGCTTGAAGAATACTATTATAATTGACTTGCAATGGCTGATATTTGTCGTTGCTACAATAGGACATGGTTATTTGGCTGTGGACCCTATTTATTTGAGCATTGTAAAGGTTGGTACCTAAGATTTTTAGTCTTATAATAACATACTAGTGGACTGACTGAGCTTTTTGTCAAATCAATCAAGTATACTTGGTGTTTCAACTTTGCAAAGAAGTACAACAAAATAATACTCATTAATTTTATTGAAAGAAAAAAACAAATTAAAAGTTTACAACAACTAATTATAAAATGTTTTGTTGCAGACATTATGTACCTTAATAGCAATATTGGTGTACAAATCTATCAAGACAGAACCTAGAAGAATAGAAGTAAGATCCCCAACTTCACCAAAACGTATGAAGAACCTGGTGAATTCCTCAGCTAGTACACTAATTGATGAGGACGACGACCCTATACATTTAGACAGTGATGATGATGTCTCACTAAGTAAATTCGGCTTACACAACTTCTCCGAGTCCTCAAACGAAAATCTCGGCCTTCTGAATTCTAGCATGCGGAATGGCAGAACCTTTACACCGAGAGCTGAGAGTATATGGACGAAACCCAAATTAAACTCAACATTTTGTGTCAATTCTGTTACCTGCAAAAGTCCAAGTTCTGTATCTGACACGATATTCGTTAAACCTTCATTCAATAAATATCAAAAACTCATAAAAGACGACTCAGACTCTGAATTAGATGAAAGCATTAGTTCCTTATGCATAGGCAGTCCTACGAAGCCTAAAAAGAATACTAATTCCATCTTTTCTTTGCGAAAATTTACCGCTACTCCCAGTTTTGTTGCTCCGACGCCTATGGCTCGTTCTAGGCCTGTAATATCGCCGAGCAAGCTGGGTCACAGTACTTCTTGGGTGGCTGGTGGCTACTGGGGCTCCGAAGGCGAGCGTCAGATATTCAATGTAGATGGGAGTCGTTCCTCGAGCCAAAGTTCGGGATTCGAATCTCAGACGTCAAGCGTGAACCAACGCAACGTGTTCTCGCAGCCTCCCTCCCGCGAAGAGTCCGTCTGCGGGGAACCAATGGTGCTAGATCGGTTTCCAAGCATGAGTAATCCCTTTAATGGCTTTCAGTCACCGCAAAACTTTAGCCGAATAAGCTCGCCGGTATTCCCACAAATGCAGTACAATGGGCACGTCCATATACCTCAGGCTCAATTTGCTCAACAAAACATGATGTCTGCGAACGCGTTTGCACAACATCAGCATTACGTACAAAGCAGTATGTTCAAGACCCCTGGCGGGTCTGGGCTGATAAAGCTGCCGAAGGTAGATTCTTTCTCATCTCGCTGACACTTGGCGACTAGTCAATAAGTCAACTGCCTTGAAATTTCTAACATGTTGTTTTCTTTAAATTCGTACGTATTTTTGTCTTGCTCTTACCTCTTTATTTTATAAATTTTTATGAAGTTCCGTGAACTGCCATTACGTTAAGAACATTTTGTTAAGTTATTATCATGTTAGTTGTAAGCGATTGTTAGTTGTAACGTTTGAGACTAAACTTAGTTTGTAAGACGTATTTGCTGATCTCGTGTTGGTGCCAGGTGTTGGCGATATGAAAGCATTAAGAATTATTGTATTGTTAACGATTTTTATATGGACGTCACTGTCCTATTCTTGAACAAAATGTGATATTGTAAAGACTAAATATTTTTTGCAAAAAGTGGAAAAAATGATTCTTGATGTTATCATTATTTTGATTTTGTCATCTTAAAACAGAAACTTTTTGTGAAACTCCTGCAATAAAAAACGTAAAATTATAAAATATCGTTTGAATATAAATAACATCACAACACAACACTCACGTAACATAACATTACGCCTGTAATCTCTGAAGGATTAGACAGGGAGGGGTAGGTACCTAATAGTACCTTGTACCGCCCACATTTCACATGTCCATGTATTATACGGGGACGAGCCTATCAACCCGGGCACAAATTCAAGCTCCATGGGCTGCTACTGAGAAAAACCGTTGGAAAAACTAAGCTTAGTAATACTGCCCGACCTAAGGAAACGAACCAGTGACCTCATGCTTTCCACTAGACTAATTTAGTCAGGCAGATTACAAGCAACAATAAATTAAACTCACGAGTTTCTTGCTTTCCTCTCGCATCGTTGTAGGTACTGGTGAGGCCGTGGCGGCACAAACGTGTCATCGTAAAGCGACGATATGTAGTCTGACACATCTGTGCACTTCCACTCGTGTTCTAGATGCTTCCTTAACCCCCACTCGGTTACATTGCCCTAAAAAGACACACTTGCATGATGCGAGGATTGTTTGCCCTGAAGACTTCTAAAAATCTACCTCACCCTCGTAAGCTGTGTCTTATTGTTACTCAGGTTTGGAGGCGGAAAACACCGAGAATGACTCAGTCCAGAAACCGTATAGGAGATAACACAACATCGCGCCTACGCACTATGGAAAATAAAGGCACATTTCTGATTATAAATCGATAACTTCTCTATTTCTAAATATTATGTTGTAAAATTTTGCACACATGTAGAGTAGTATATATGGTTTGAAATGAAATGTATTTTAACGTGATTTAATTGAATACTATACATTTAAAAAATAAAATAATTACAAAAGTATCAAAAATTGCCATTAGTTCTTTTTTTACACATTGAATAAAAACTATAATGTCTACAAAAAGCAAATATCATCTATTTAATCTCAAAATAAAAATCAATATATAATAATAACAACATTTCGCGCAAAAAAAAAAAAAAAATTGTGATTAAAAATTTTATGTAAGTAGATTAATTTATTAATTGTAAAGTAATATTTGCTACATAATATTTAGTACATATTACATAATATTTTATACTTGGTGAACTTCGGGAGCTAAAATTAATTCGTTCACTTTCAAAAGACCTAAAGTGTCTTCACGGTTTTACTATTCAGTTTTCCAATGCTGGTGATGTAGGGCTCTGAAGTATAAAGAAGAGTATGAAACAGGCAGATCAGCTGGTTGAGAGCCTTTTCTAGTATGATGTAGTCAAAAAATTTCATAATCCTTAATGTTTACCATGGGAAGAACTGCAAAACGCTTTATGACACTTTTTCGTTGAACCAAAATTTTGTGAACTGATGATGCCATTCATAATTACAAATAGATACTGGCAGTCTCCATAGTCTATCTTTTTGCGAAAATTTTCATCATTTATCATCAAATACATATGATAAAAGAGCATGCAGAATTATGTAATCATTTGATCAAATTTATATCCTCTCCTGTACTTTTAGCAGAGTAGCTTACATAGTAAAAAAAAATCTGGCAGTATTACTATCGTTAGTATTACTACCTATCAATGATAAATTACAAAACATACCACTAACCATTGATATTTAAATCATCATAATCGTTTCAGCCGAAAGGCATTCACTGCTGAAAATAGGCCTCCCCCAAGTGTCGCCACATTGACCTAAATATATAATATGTAAATATATAGTTACGTAGTAGTTACGTCATTAAAATTTAAGTAACTAAAAGTCATAATATTGATTTAAATAGTTACACTTGACACCAGAATAGTAAACGAGCGGTTTTTCGATGTCTGATATTTTTCACATTTTTACCAATTACATCAAAAGTAGCAAATAGTAGCAGCAGATTTTTATTTGGTAATGTTTATGAATAGCTAGGCTACAAATTAACATTAAATGTAAAGCGGGGGTAAGCGTGGGTAACAGTTAAAAGTCTCGATGAACTGACAAAAAAACTTTTTTTTCACCTTATTTTATTTTGCAATTATTTTACGTAAATGTTAACATAATATTACATACATATTAATTGTTTCAAAATCTTAAGAAGATGAGGTTTACAGAAATATATAACACATTGTATCTATTCCTACAAAGTTTAACATTGAAATCACTTTGAAAGTGATGAAGTGAGTAGGCTTGACATGGACGTCCGTCAAAACCATATAGTTTGTGGCATTGTAAAAAATTCATTTTATATCACATAAATATTTTTTTCACATTAAAGCTTAGTTTGATCCTTAAACTATTTAATAAAATTAAAAAAGTATCTCAATAGCGACATTGGTCAAAACCATTTTTAATCAGCAGTTGTTCTACCATTTTCCATAGTGCTACGTCTCGATGAGGTAGGCTAGTCAAGTAACAGGAGGCCATAATTGACTATGCACCACAACTCTGCGGCCTTTACTACTGAGAATACTAGCTGATGCCTGCGTGGATGTCGGTTTTCGCTATCAAAAGTAATCATTTCATCTCCCCCTTACAACCCTTTTTTCGCATTAAAAAGTCCCTTCAAGATCCTTCCTCAGGCTCTAGACTGTCTGTTAACCAAATTTCATTTGAATCGGTTCAGTAGTTTTGGCGTGAAAGCCCAACAGACAGACAGAGTTACTTTCGCAGCACACCTGGGCCCCGAGTCTGCTATTCAATAGTGTCAGAATGGTCGATCATTGATCTCATAATGGTTGATTGATGACAAGCCAAATAGTACCTTATGCCTGTCGACTTAAGGTACTTTTTGGCTTGTCGTAAATCAACCATTATGAGATCAATGATCGACCATTTTGACACTATTGAATAGCAGACTCGGGGCCCTGTACGCTTTCAAGGGATGGGCAGAGATACGACAACTATTTAATCCTAACTGATATTATAAATGCGAAAGTAACTCTGTCTGTCTGTCTGTCTTTGCTTCATGCCTAAACTACTGAACCGATTTGTGTGAAATTTGGTACAGACATAGTTTGGAACTTGAGAAAGGACATAGGATAGTTTTTTTTTTTTTTTCCGCGAGATAAACCAAAAATCTGCCGGAAGTCACTATTCCACGCGAACGAAGTCGCGGGCAAAAGCTAGTTTAATATATGTAACAGGAACCAAGAAGGAACTTACAAAACATTTCATGAGGTCAGGTTGTGGATAGAACTGATGCTGGGCTCTTTTATAGTAACGCTGGACAGGGCCACATAGAGGCTTCGGCAAGTGGTTGTATACAAGGTCGTTCATTGTCGCGTAGTTACCACACGCATCGTGGCTGTCGTGACGTATTATTGATTGGAAATTACTCTGTAAAAATTGTTTATTAAAATAACTGACACTGACTGACTGGGATACTGTAGGACAGAGAGACAAGAGATGGTTAATAAATACATTATTTACATTCAGTTAATTGTTTAAATTTCTTAATTTTTTTCCATGATTTCAGTACCTACTAAATTCTAGTTCCCCTCCCGCTTTGAATCACCATCTGCCTACCCATATAGCCATTTTTGGGAACATGACGTAACGATTTCGACACCTAGTGTGTACACTGATTTATTCTAGACACATAATCTCGTCGCCGTTCGGTGTTAGAGTAGTCGCTGCAACTAAAATTGGGGACGAGTCGACACAGTAACATTCGGTTTCTAATTTACGTCGCGGTGTCTTAACATTGTTACCATATTTTAACCAGTTCCCACAAATCATTCATTCTATTGCTCTTATCCGCTCATTCGTTGACATATTATTGACATTGACTCGTGAACTGACGTGAATTATAAAAAAAAAGAAACAGCCATTTTATCACCTAGATAAGTAAACAAAGAGTTTGTTTTTATTGATTATTATGGTTTCCAGTACTCAAATCTTAATGGGAAATTAAATCCATCGTGTAATTAGTGGGAAAGGTTGAAATTTATCGTCGCGCCACATTAATATCATAATTTAACCATTCCGACGAAAATACACATTGTTTTTATTTTAATGATATTTTTATTTTCTATTCTCAAAAGCTTCTATTTGAATGCAATAATAAAGTGGAATGTCTAATAACTAACTATTTTAGTCGTAATTAACCGTACTAACGATAAATAAAGAAAAATATTTTTTGCTAATTGAAAAATATTCTCGTCACAACAAGTTACAAAGTTACGATAATGTGTCGACATTGTGTGGACATGTTACGTAAAGTCGTCACAAAGTAACAGATTTTTTAAAATGGTCTCCCTTTGATTTATTGTCCACAGTTTCCCAAAGTTTGCTAGACAAAATGCCATATTGCATTGTTTTAATTAAAGAAGGCTCTTCTCAATGAATATCTCTTGTACCAAGTACGTGGGTGAAAGATCCTCTATTGGCCGCGTACAAAACAAAACAGCGACTTGAAGCTCTTCAGACGAGATGAAAACACTGTGCCAGCCGAAAACTGGAAAAACGTAAAATGCTAAGTAAAAGTCAACGGAATCTATACTTTTGCGGAAGGTCTCAAATTAGAAAACCTATATTCCATGATTATGATTATATTATGATTTTGTGATTTCGAAATAAAAATCGTTTCTTCTTAAGTATGTTTTCATTTTATTATTACCTACCTTAGGGGCGTTGTCAATACAGGAATCAATACCATTTGGGAGTTGCAAAGCATATATAAAAGTTTACATTTCACATCTTGCAATTTGTATTCTCTTGATTCTTCTGCTACATAATCAAGTGATGTGGCATAAACATTGATATGCGAAGAATTGAAATGTCGCTCAAAAAAATCAAATTTGTTTTTGATATTCCTTCCAACGATTTTAATTTTGTCATTCGCAGAAATTGCGTACCTACATCATTTCAAATATGTCACTTATGTGTACATACACGCGTATGTACACTTAAAAACCATTTATCTTTAATGTTTCTGGACAACTGGTAATTCCCATTCATTTTGACAGAGTAAATACTTTTTCACCTGTTGCCAGGAAACTTTTATATTAATTGGCGATGGGATAGGTTTGGTCACATTTTTGGTTGACATTATTTAATTTTGAAAGCTCCTGCATACGATTCGCTACTTGTTCTAATGGTTGATTGCCTTTTCGTAACAGGTTTTTTATTCTAAATAGCAAGCTTTCAAATGGATATGCACTTAGAGAAGGTAAAGAACCAAATCTAGAGACATCATTAACAATATGACATAAATCATCATAAATACATCCATCCTGACAACCTTTTGCATTTATAAATATTAGTAAGTAGGATAGGATTATCTTACTTGTACTTGTGACGTTATTTTGGTTCGTTAATTCGTTAACTTTCCTGTAAAATGTTGAAGTCCATCAAAATCTACGTGATATTTTGGGTAGTTTACTCATTTTTAACCGACTTTCCAAAATGGAGGAGGTTCTCAATTCGATTGGTATGTTTCTTTTTATTTTTTATTAACCGGTAAACCGGCAGTTAACACAAGACAAGTTTGAGAATGACTGGATCAGGTGATTTCCATTTATCCAAGTTAGTGTTATAAGTATTCCAGAACATTGACGTAACGTTACTACACATGTTACCACTCAGTTACTACACATTGTTACCAATATTGTACACTAGTTACATACAATGCGCAAAGTGTTTAAAACGTGTGTACACAA
Source organism: Diarsia mendica (assembly GCA_949316265.1). NCBI lineage: Eukaryota > Metazoa > Arthropoda > Insecta > Lepidoptera > Noctuidae > Diarsia > Diarsia mendica. The sequence goes on from OX438897.1 coordinate 21,839,346, forward strand.
ATTTTTCTGTAACAACTCGAAACAGATACAACACAAAGTTACTAAAACTACTTACTGTCACGTTGTTACTAAGTAAACGGTTACGACACATAGAAGTGCACCCCTACACAGTCCCAATATGTCGTATCAGTTACGAAACTGATGCGACTTGTTACACCTTTTACAAATCTGCGACCAAAAATGGCTATATGGGTAGCCTTTCCCAACTAAATAATATTACGTACCTATTTTACATAGAGTAGAGCGACTGCCTATCGACCTCCGTAATCCAGACAGTACTGGGTAATAAATTAATAATACGATACCTTATGGAAGACTGGTTGTCAGACTTCCGGACCACTGACTACCTGACAGCCGGGATCAACGGCTTAACGATGGGTGGTCACCCATTCACAGACCATCCTGGGCGAGTGACGATTGATCCGAGCGGCTGTTATTATCGAGCCACGAGGTCCTCTCCACCCCCCAAAAACAATATTCTCTAGCTGATGCCCGCTGCTTCGCCCGCGTCAAATTATATAGGTAAGTAAGTACCTAAACCCATCCTCAAGAACCACTCGATCCATTGGTGAAAATCGGTGCAGCAGCAGTTTTTGAGTTTATCGCAAACAGTAGGTACTGTTAAATCGGCTATTTCACACAAAAGCTCCATACCTACAAGGATAACGGTAAGTAGGTAGAATTACTAGTATATACCTAGTACTGTAGGTATCTGACCTGTGTGCTGTTTAATTTATTTTGTCTAAAGTCGGGCTGCCTTGATTCTGGTTTCATTTTTTTATAGTCTATTACTTCTTTTGGAGCAATGTAGAGGGCGCCATTATTTATGCATTCTGTTCGGTCTTCCACCCAGTTTGCTAAAGAAAAACAAGGATTGCTTTTATTATACAGGTTGAAAAATACAGAAAGTTCCTGAAGGAAAACCACCTCAGATATAGACAGTCGTCAACTTATTACGGACGATTTTCGGTGAGAGGCCTCTGGCCTATTATAGGATATCCATCATCATGCGGGTGTGCTGGTTGGTAGATGACACGTCTTTATCTTCTTTATGGGGTTTTTTGGTTTCCGCACTTAGTCCTTAAGGACCATTGTACGTGTAGATGACACGTTTTAGAATATTTAATTGTAGGGTAAAGTAGCGGATTCTCATGATGTTTTCGGTCCCCATTTTGAGAGCAATGGTAATTAAATAAACTACCCAGTTTCGCAGCATACAGGGTTCAAACCCACGACCTACTTCACCACCTTACTAGGTACTCGTAAGTCGTAAGTCAAGGTCGATACGAATTATTTACCACTGAATACAACCACCGCTTTTGAAATGATAAGAGCTGACTGAATCTGCCAGTTCTTAAAATTCTATTATTGTATCTATTTCATAGCAGCAAAATTATAAAACCCTTTGATCATAATGTGTCACACCCGATAAAACTAGCTGTTTCAACCGCTTCTCAGATTTTAGAATTGCGCTATCAAATGCTAAAAGAATTCCTACAACTAGCGGTTTCAGAGATTAATGTTCAAACAGTCCTAGGATAATGTCAATAGCTATATCCTTCCTTAAGAATTGCGCTATCAAATGCTAAAAGAATTCCTACAACTAGCGGTTTCAGAGATTAATGTTCAAACAGTCCTAGGATAATGTCAATAGCTATATCCTTCCTTAAGAATTGCGCTATCAAATGCTAAAAGAATTCCTACAACTAGCGGTTTCAGAGATTAATCTTCAAACAGTCCAACTCTTCAGATAATAGTAGTATATTTAGATCCAACAATAATTAGTGGGACAACATTCTACTCTGTCCCACTGGTGAAATTATCATTCTCAAAAACAGATTGCCTTCTTGTGCACAAAAGCCAGTCTACACAGGCATTCGCTTGATAAGAGGGCAGTTCTGAAACTGTTAGTTAGGAGCAGCTTACTACACTAGCAGACCATTTCAGTAGACAATATTGGGTAAGACAAGATGGCTATTGGAACAGGTAGGTAAACAAATAAATACTAGCCAATGAGAACACCTCTTCCATACATAGGGCGGTTGACCAGAGCTTTGGTGATGGCCTCTGTTCGGCTTGGTGACTTCGGCCTTGTGCTCACAGCAACTTCTTCTCCACCCATTTTTACAGCAGTTTGAGTATTTATATCAAAGGTTAAAGTTATTTACAAAGTCCACATTGTTTGAGGTTTCTCATGTAATATTTTAAAATGTCATATTGACAGTTTGGTTTTTTTAACTGCATCCAAAAAGTTTGGATTCAAAAAATATTAATGCAGTCCCTGACTGCAGATGGTGAAATGGTACCTAATGTTTATACAATGTGCGGTGTACTGTGTTACCTGTAGAGCCAGAACCAAGCACATAAAACAAAACAATCAAAAACAGGTAACATTTAATTTAATATCTAGTAGTAACTTATAACTACACTCAGCATTGGGTGGCGAAAGGTTGAAGAAGAAGAAGAGTAACTTATAATAATAGCAGGTTCAAATGAATTATGTTACTTATATGCTAAATAAGCTTAGCTTGTCCCTTGGTGCGTGTGATTTTGAAAACGATTCAGACTTTTTGAGAATATCAGATCTAAGACGACCCACTGACCGATGTTGGTTAAGTCTTCTAGCATTTATTCAACTTAAGGCGTCATACTTCAACATTATAAATTGATTTTTTTAATCAGTTTCCATAGGAAGGTTTAACTTAGGCTTTGGCAATGATTGTAACAGAGCAGATAGTTGACCCTCCAATGGACCAGCTACTTGTATCAAGTTTTGAAGATTCTTTTTAACTTCTAACATATCCTGGTTGATAGATTCCATACCCTGTGGATAAAGGATTCCATTATAAATATATTTATTAAACTAAAATGAAGAAAATACTAGATATTTTTAAATTATTACATATTTTCATCTTACCTCTTGCATGGATGTATATAAATGTATAACTTCTGTAGTACTATAGCGGTAGAAACCGCTCACGTTTGATTCTGAATCGGAAGGCGCATTTGAAGCCATATTTCTAATTAATTATTATTTCGAAAAACAAACAAAGTACGGAACAGACAGTTTGAACTATGACATAGTTTGAAAATGTCATTGTGTTTCCGCACCTGCGTTTCCGTTCCGCATTAGAACTTTTAGCTTGCTATTGTTTTTATCTCTTTTTTTCCAAGATCAAAAATATGTCAAAAATACAATGCTAGAATGAAAAGCAGCTTGAATTGGAACGCAATCTTTGACAGCTAGCATTTCGTTTAGTAATTAAACAAACCAGAAAACAGTTCCTCCCATAGTCGTGGTCCAATAAAACAAAGTGAAATCATAACTTCTCTTTAAGGTTTTTAGTCAAATAAAAATTAACTCAATGTTTCAATATAATTGTAACCATAATTCTCTAAAGTCTTGTAAATATTATGTTCGATTTCATTTTCGATAAGATCCGTTTTCAATTTCTAAACAAATCAAATGTCAATGTCATCCGCTGCGGAAAGAATCGTCTGCATTGGAAAAAAGCCATAGTTTTCGAAAATATATTTTAATAAAAGTTACCGACAGTGAATTTTGTGTGAAAAACTCTAAATATTTATCCGAAAAGTGTATGTAGTGACGTTATATAACTTTCTTTCTCATGCATCTCATAGTATCTGTGTGGCGGATATTGTTTTTATTGCACAGTTATTGATTTATCAGAAAAGTAGAAAAATAACCATGCATCAAATTAATAAAAACCTCATAATTTCACCCTACAACACGCTTGAAAGTGATTAGTTTATCCAAACATTTAATAATAAATAGCAAAAACTGTGTTCAATTTATTCCTATTTATTTTAGTTGCAATTATTATTTTCGTTTTCATAATAGCTTGCTAACTTGCTCTTCCATATTTCCTTTCAATCTTGTACAGGATAAGACATTGTTTTCTAGGCATATTTGGGTTTTTTTAAGCCCTACTAGAAAGTTCTCTCTGCATTTCTCTTGAACTAACCCGTAGCCAAAACAATTTCTATGATCTTGGATCCCGGTACTGTTTAATACCACCCAGGCTATTTATATTTCTTATTTAAGTTTGTGGGATTACAATATGTGCTAATTGTGCATAGATTCATTACAATATAATTTTGTTCAGTTACAGTCAAAATATTTAAAAAAAACATAACAACTCATGAATTTAACACCTTGTGATTTTATTGATAAAAATTCTTTGTTTTATGCATGGTTAATGGTTTCTGTATGATCTTACTGCTAAGATGCATTATCTAATATCATACTTTCTTCTGCTTGCACTAGGATGTATGTAAAATGTTCTTATTTCCATTTCAATCATTGTGATTGGTACCATTCAGCCAGCCTTAGCAAACAATAAAAGAATATGTTAAACATTCAAATATTTTTACTTTTTCCCATGAATATTTTAAAGTTTTCTTGGGTGGTTGTGGTTCCTTCAAGAAAACAGTGTCATAATCGATGCCACTGATAATTTTACTTTACTTTATTTTAGTAAACTTGTTTATCACCCTTACTTCATTTTATACTATTATAAAAAACCTGAAATACTCTCAAAAAATAAATTAATGATAAGTATTATTATTTGCAAATTCCACTAGTCCCTTGTCTAACAAGTCATTATTGGAAAATCTGTGTGAGAATCCTTATAATAACAGTATCAGTTATCATTACACTTGTAGTGATTTGCTGAGAGTTGAATAGGCCGCGTTAGTGGGTAGTAGGTCGACGGCGGCGGCGGCGCCGGCCGGGCTGGCGTCGCGACGTCGCCGCGCGCCCCCGCCCCGCGCTCGTCTCGCTACCCCCTCACACCCCCCAGCGTGTCAGTCTCAGTGTCCCTTCACACTTACTACCCCAACATTCTGTTCTGCATCTTGGAACTTTGTAAAGTTTGTTTGGCTACTTTCGCGTTTTCGGTCCTGTTTTGTGGGTTTTATTTTATTGCTTCGTAGTGTATTATGTGAGCTCATTGCATGAATTGAACCATTCTTTTGTACGTTCTTTTCTAATCCTAACATATTGGAGCTTTTTTTCCCAAATAACAAAACTTTAGTCAAATAAACAAAAAAAATGTGTAACTAAATCGTGTTATTGAGAAGTCATGTCTAAGGATCATGACGTGGATTTTCCCATGGAAGACGATGAACAGACAGACGAACATTATGAAATTGAACTCGGGAATGAAGAAACAGTGGTCGAAAACGACGTTAGAGTGCTCGAAAACCAAGAAGCAGTGGTCGAAATCGATGAAAGAGTGCTCGAAAAGGAAGAAACAGTGGTTGAAAACGATGAAAGATTGCTCGACAATGCCGAAACAATGGTCGAAAACAGAGAAGTTGTGGTCGATAAGGTCGTACCAGTACTCGAGAATGCCGAAGACTGTCCAATGACGGTAGTTACCGAAGAACCAAGTGCCAACACATCCAAAGAAGACAGTGCCATAGACAAAGAGGATGCCATAGATAAAGGGACGTTAAGTAGCGCGGTGGATGAAAAGAAGGACTTATACGGTGCCAATGAGAGAGCGACGCTGAGCTGGACAGCGGAGGGGAACGAGTTCAAGATAGCGTGGAGGTTGCCGCATGGAGCTGTTTCGGCGAACGACTACATCGCACTATGTTGCAGAGGTAAGATACATTTTAACTAGGTACTTTATTTTCCAGAAGTGATGCAGTTGAACTTCGACGCCCTCGTTGGTGGGGTTCGATTCCCAGGTCGAGCAGTGTCAATGGGTTTATCCATCAGGAATATCTTAGTGGAAGCCATGGATTCTGAATTTGCCCGTTGATGGCAATATGGCTCGCCTCCTATTACATGAAACTTATAACAAGCGAAATCTGGGTGTACTAATGGGTACACCTTTGTTGCCTAAACCTTCGTGGATTACAGGCGTGGTTTTATGTTATGATTCCGTCGAACTTCCCCTTTTCTTTAAGAATATTAGCAGTTTAGCACCAACATCCAGTCACTTTTGCTAACATTAGTTTACTGCTCCAATCATTCAGTTTGAAAAGCGTGTCAGTAAATTTAAGGGCTACGAGCATCAGACATGCGATTTGGGACCGCTGATGTCAAAATTACGACCACTGCCGGCTTCAAATCACCGACGACGCGCGACGGTTCAAACATTCAATAAAACTGTCCGGACTACGTTCTACTAGGTCTTGAGTTCCGAGTAAACAGGGGCGAATTCGGAGAAACGGTGGTATGAATGTAAAATCGAAGGCGATTCGATGAAAATAGTCGGTTATCGACTTTTCATAGGCAAACGAGTAACTAATGTTTGAATTAAATAGGAAAGGTAGACGACTGGCGTGGGTATAGTGTAAGCTGCATGTAACTTACATAATGGTAGCATATTATAAAGCATTAAGCATATCCATGTTTTATGCTTGCTTATGGTGATATCAATAATCTAGTTGAGTTATTCTAAGACAAGCTTACATAACATAATTACGTAACATAATTTACCGCAATTTTCAAGGTAAGGGTTACACATTTTTTCTTACCGTGGAAACCTTTTCAAAAAACCTACGATTTTTTTTGAAATGCCATGAAACCTCGATAAATGTTAAAACTCACCTGGCTCGCTGACTCCAGAGCTTTGATATCATTCATTCAACCAATCTCATTCATATCCACCAGTTTTCCCGCTGAGTTCAATGAAGTGAGTCATGCATGAGTTCCTGTTCATAATTCTCGCTAGAAAGCGATACATTTCTCTAATTGGATGGGTTAGGTTAAGTTAGGTAGATACATTGTTTTTGTCATATGAGACTACTTTGTAAATTAGTTTTCGCAGGTTTGTTTATGTCCTATGGTACTCGTAGTTTCATGTTAATGTTTACTTTCGATTAAAAGTACAAGTATTTTAATAGCGAAAATCTGAACAAATCTCACCGTGCACCTGCAAACATCAAAATGATTCTTTTTGACGTTATTATTTTACTCTTTACTCCGATTTGAAGTTTTTATGAAACAAGTCCTCCCATTTCTCTGACTTCGTTCGTACATCTGACTGAACATACAAGTCATACACTGAGGTGACCAATCGCCAAAGATCTAATTGAAGAAGGGTGTTTATCATCGAAATATTTCATGTTTTCACCAGCTTCAACGAAATTAATCGATTCCGGAGCTTTGACTAAAACCATACTCGTATCTGAAAAGAAAGGTAAAGTTATGAGTCCCTACTTAGTGTGTTAGGCCTACCGCTGTCTCACTATGAATCTTCTGGCGACCAAAAAATTGAGTTCTATTGAATTTAAAAAAGTACACAGGACCGTGGAGATTGGCACAAGAAAAGAGAGACCTATACCCAGCAGTGGGTGAATTCGGGCTGTGAATGATGATGATGAGACACTCAAACAAAATGAAATTGCAATAAGTGGTTCAAGCTTTCTGCCATATGCGCGAGTGGCGAGTGTGGCGACCGCGGACCGACAGACGACAACCAAGTTAGTTTAGGTGTTATCCAAATAATTCCAATGATTGCACTTACCACGTAATTGGTTATCGTTAGCCAGTAACCAGCGCGTAGAGACAGTGTTATACGACTCCCTGCACGGCGAGGATTGGTGTTATAACTGTATACAAGCGCTGCGGTACCGGTCATTGCATTAATTGACAACAGGAAGCGGCGTGAGTAATCGATCTACCCTACCCCCTTGGCCCCCTGCAGATGCTATCAAACGTGGGTAAAATGTGAAGCGTTCTACAATTATTGAGCCGCAGTGTAGTGAAGATAAGCCTTTGTGTTTTTTGGATAAGTGTGACAAAACAACAAATAGATTAGAGATAGTATAGAAGGAGAGGTTATCAGATGAAATGTGATCCCAATGTCTCACTATAAGTAGTATTCAAACGTCTTTCTCCTGTGCAAAGGCCTCCCTCCACTCCTACCATTTTTCGCGAAAGCGCTCGCCCTCCTAGTTTTGACGGATCCTGTCTCGTCAGTCCCATCATTTCCTTCGCGGCCTGCTGTGACACTGTCTTACTGTGTCAGGGCCACCAGTTTCCTACTATTTTGACCCACTGTTTGTCCGGTGAACTAAAAACTAATGTTTCCTGCGAAATAATATTTTGACTTCATCAATCTCTTGTGGGTTACATACTCCAGTTCTTATCGAAGTCAAATTCAATTTTGATCAACTAAGTCATGATCTGTCAACTTAACCTAGCCTAATATGATTGACGCCCGATCAGGTTCAACAAAGTTAAACGGGTAACAATTGACACTCGATTGTCGGCCATGGCTTTCTCACATGATCCAATTTGGTGTCATGATCAATTTTTTGTACACGTAATCAAAATATAATTACCTAGACAAACTCTTGCCCTCAGGTTCGCTCGCGTTACTGTCAGAAATTATCCCAGGCATTCCCAGGGGATCGTTTTAACTATTATAGTCTATGACAGGGATAATGTAGCTTCCCATTAGTAAAAGAATTTCGGCATCAGATCAAACTTTTTCTCTTTATTATAATTATTAGTGTGGATAATGCTGAAAAGAGGAAATTGATGAACACTAACAAAAAATTAGCACTCCCAAAACTAATTTACTTATATTACAATAATTGGTCAAACCAGTTATTTTGATGACAGTGCAATATCGGAAAATATCCATTCTTAATTGCCCAGTCATGAGAAAAAAGACCTAATTAAAAAAAGTAAGCGAAAAACTACTTGCAATTTTTGAAGACGAATGCGTTAAAAAGGAATTCGTTTCAATATGATTGCATAAATGTAGATCTCGTAGGATTCTCTAGTAAAGTTCAATAGCAGGATCAATTTTATTTAAGGTCGGCGACAAGGCATCTTGTCGCCATTGTTATCCTAAAATCTGGATTGATGATCTAACCGTAGAGTGGTGTTATTAATGCTTTTGCCTTAAGGCGAATGCTCACATACTGCCCGCGAAATTCAAATTTTCTTACGTTTTTTGCAATTTGCAGGCCAGTGCTTGGTTGTATGTTGATGAACATTTGATTCGCGACTGTAAGACGTATTTAGTTACAGAATTATAATCATCAAAATCATCAATACAACCCTCCAAGTTCATATAGATCGAGGAATAACTTTGACCTTGAAAAAATAGTTTCTCGATCTATATGAACTTGGAGGGTTGTGTTGGTGATTTTGATGATTATAATTCTGTAACTAAATACGTCTTACAGTCGCGAATCAAATGTTCATCAACATGCAACCAAGCACTGGCCTGCAAATTGCAAAAAACGTAAGAAAATTTGAATTTCGCGGGCAGGGTGTGAGCTTCCCCCTTAAGTGTCTGGCTGACCTCCCTTTGTCACTCACACACTCAGCTGCACTTTTCTATTAGCTGACATAACCAATTTCATGAAGCATCCATTACTTTCGTATGTGGAGGAAGCACATTCTATCAATCACTGTGGTAGAGTTGCATTTGGAATGTAATGCTGCGGCATCATCGTTAACATTTTCTCAGTCCTTTTGATTATCCTCTTATTTAATAAATTCCTGATTGTAAATCTTACCGAGTAAAGCTGTTTTAGAAGACAGGACATTAACACAGGTCTTGCTTAACGAAGTAATTATACAAGTTTACATTTATAATTATTTCTCAATTTTCTCTGCTAATCGGTGTTCTTACATTTCCAAACAGGTCTTTAATGCAAAATAATTAAAATTATGTGCATTGCAGTTTTAGAAATTCGCAAGACGTTCGATTGACTGCACTGAGTATTAACAAACGTATTTATAAGAGCTTGAGTTCAATTTATCACTGTTAAGAGTTTATTAGTTACCGATTTAGAAAGCGATAGGATCGTTTAAGGGCGGCCTCCTATGAGAGCTATACCGTTAATTAGGCGACATTACTGCAACCAGTTATTGCCTTCTCCATAAAGTTGCGTCGCAGCCTGATGCAGTACGCTGTTTATTTAAATGTAATTAGCCAACTAGTTAGCTCGGGACGTGTTAGAACTTTTATTTTTCCATTTTCAAACTCGATGCTTAGCCTTTTATGGGAAAATTGACTACCGATTACCTCTGGAGCTGTATGCCAACGCCGATATTCAAAATTTGCATTAATGTTCTGGCTAGGTTATCTTATTTAAATGCATCTCAAATCCTGTTTACGTTACCAGTCTTCGAGATTAGTATTAGTAGTGATTATTAGCAGTCAGCTACAGTGTTTCTATTGGTCGCTTGTTTTTAGTCACGTGTTGAGTTCTATGCTGCCTCGTCATTACGCCTCGAAACCTGAATGACGAATCAAATGACGTGTCTCACCACCAGGTCATTCCCTAGTTTACGTTGTAACAGTTTCGAGGGCGCCAAGCAGTCTCTCATGAGGTTTAAGAAGCGCTATTTACATTTATTGTAGTATTAAACACCGGGTGTGACGAAAAAACGAAAGGTCAAGGATGAAATAAAACGATCACGTATTCATTGGTAGGATGCGATAAAAACCACTGTTGCTGTCGTGCAACCAAGACAGCACAAAATGATGAGCCTCGTGGAACATTGTTATTTTTGACTAAAGCTACGCCGAATATTGTGAGATCATCACACGCAGCTCGAATGTTAATGTCGTCTTCAGCGAAATAAAAAGCAATAAGCATCGCAATAAAGTGAAGCAACGCAGGGCACGTGCGCTGCAGCCACTTTGTTACATAAACCGCTTGTGCCTGTACTTAGAGCCTTTCACCGGCACTGTGGCTTGTCATTTTCTTGCTTGCAAAGCCATTATTGCTGTAAATCCGTCGGTGGCGCAACGGGATCTGATTTCAAGTCACCGTTTTATACGTAGCGGTTTTAATCGTGATACAACGATAAAATTGTCGTCATTTATTATGAAGCGAATACCCGCAATGTCGATCTTTATGGAGTCTATCGCGAGACATCGGGTACGCATGTCTTTAATTCAGCGTTATCTGAATTATGCACAATGTCCTCCATAATACAAATACGACTCTCGAATTTCTCCTGACTTTCGCCGGTTCTGTAGTCGCATTAATTGTGTCAGGTCGCTGTTGCAATTGCGCACACGTATGACCGACCGGTCGTATTGCCAAAGTCTGTTATTGTATATTCATTGTTGTGTGCAATAAAATTCTCCAAATTGCTACTTACGTTATGCGGTTCCACAAACCGGTGTTTCGGCAAGAACAGGAAGCTGGCATGGTTTTCTTTGCATTACAATGAGTTTGATGCAATGGTTACTCACAAGTTCGTTCGGTGTGGTGGATCGTGCGATGCACGTAGCGCTAGGCCACAGGCGGCATCGGCAGGCCGCAGGTCACCACACCGACTTGGTAATCGCATGAATGAGCCTATGGGTCAGGCCCCCGCGCCTCCGGTCCCCGCCACTCGGTTTGTGAATGAAGCCCCCACCGGCGCGTGCCGCGCTCTCGCCGCTCACGCTCAGTCGCGCCGCGCGCCCTCCATGAACGCGCCAACACGCGAGCGCATGCCCGTGCGAACATTTTGACGTTTTCAAATTTCAAATCGTACGTGTTTCGTGTGTTAAAGTTTGATTGACAGTTGACTTTTAAGTGAAAATTGCTTTCCTGCTTGTTTCTGTTGCGATGCTATTCCCGCAGTGAGACGCTGGACGCTTTTACTATAAGAAAACCAGCCTTCGGGAAAGCCGCCAACGGCAGACATAGGTTGACATATACGGTGAGTAAGTCGTTACGAATTTTTCTTTCATTCACTACTAATGCTAGGTTATCGAGCATTAGCAAAGGTGACACGTAGGCTCTAGGCTCATTGAACGAAAAATAAGGTTGTGGATTGTGGGCCGGCTTGTAGGTGGGGTGCCCACGTACTTTTAATATTTGTAGGTGTACTACGCCATCGTGTCATCTTGTATCTAGCACAATTAGCTTGAGCAATAATTGTTCAAAATGCAGTGTACCAGAAATACATGTTAGAATAAAAATAAATATATGTATAGTATATTGCTTATCTATGTGTACCGACTAGAACTCGCCTCTAATAGCTTTCCTGTAATTAAGTACTTACTTATCATGTACATTTAGATACGTCCGGAATAGATACTTCTGTGCCTCGAGGGAAATTATATAAATGTAGTTTTCAATTCAGTTAAAATTTCTTAGCTCATGGCGACATAGATTAATCATTAAAGTGTTGAAGTCTATGTAGAGTTCTTTATAGCAATCAATCCTAAAATAGTTAAAGTTAAATATTCAAGGCTAAAGCGGGGTACCTCAACGACAGATGCGTTCCGTTTTTGTTTATAAATTGTCTGCAAAAAATGGTCAGAGTAGGCGCCGTTGCAACACAATAGACCGTTTAATAAGGCGCTAAGCAAACTCTACCTGGACTTGATTCTCGCCAATTTTTTCTCGCCACTCACGTCGGTTTGAAATTGATGAGCCCCTATTGTTTGCGCGTGATATCGATCGGTTTCGGTATGACACCGTTTCGCGATTTCCCTTCTATGGACGTCAATTATAAATTTCGATCGAGGTTGTAGAGTTTGTGATCCCATTAATCGCCAATTTGTATTTGGAAGTCAGCTTTCAAATGTATGAAAGCTAAAAGACTAGCGGCTTTCTTGGTAATGTCGATTGATGTGTCGTGTAAGCACGTAAACTCCGTCCGGGGGCTAATAAAACAGCCATCCATCATGGGCCCACCAGCGGATATTAAATTGACACGCCTCGCTCGGAACACTCCTTCATTTCATCCCATTACGACGATATTACTCCATACGTTTCTAACTGGTCACTTGTGGCAAACACTTTTTGTAACAATAAACAGGTGCAAGAAATGTCTATTACGGGAATTACATGTAGTAGTACAAATATGAAGGAAGGTTATCTTATTTTATATGATGGTATAGTGAGATCGGCTCTGTAATTAAGTCTCAATTGAACAGGAAGCTGATCGACGGCACCGTCTTATCTCAGAGAATTATCAAGTGTCTTATCTTTGACGAGAATTTTTATAGAGCATGTTGTCGCATAATTAACTAGCGGTCTTGCTTCTTTTTGTATCTACCGCTACTTAAAAGTCTCTTGCTGGGTTGAATTGATTTAGATCTTAGAGATAGATACTATATCATTAGGTTGATGTTAATATTTTCATCATACTGTTTCCCTCAATAACACTGTAAATGTATTATATAAATTATCTCGCTCTGAAAGCTCCTCTTGATGGTCAGCGGAAATTAAATGGACACACCCTCTTACTCCCAGCGGCGGCGTTGCATTATCCCATTAATGAAGACAAGTATACACTCTGTCAGTGTATACATAGTACAGTTTCTTGCTTGTTTTTCGATTTAACAAATCCGATTATTGTGACCCCTCAACTTCCGTAATTTATTATACCAATTTCATTAAGCTTAGAATCTGCTCCCTTTTCCTTATTACGGCATCCACTTTTATGAATGCCATCTACTCAATTTAAATATCATTTCCTTCGTCCAGTAATTATCCAGTCATGTCTCATTATACATCCTACAGGTATATTTCTCACCATTGTATTTAATGGACATGATGTCTAATGAAATTTAATTTAGAGCGCTAGTATGTTAAACTCTAGGATTTTGAGATCCATTGTCTCACTTGAAGTAAATCATATAAAGAGCGTTCAACTGCTCAGCTTCTAGCCGGGGAATATGTTACTGCTTGCAAATATATCATTAAACTTTATGCTGGCTTAATTATCTACGGCCGTCAAGTGCTTCTCACGGAGTTTCGACGTAGACGCTGCCATTAGTCAAGTAGTGTGTTGCGACAAGTGAAAGAAATTGTGAGACAGTTTCTCACGAGCCGAGCTCGCTAAGAAACGATCCGGGATCCCGCTGTTTCGCTTGACTCTTGGACTCTTTAATTAGATTTCTTTTTTGAGCATTGTTTCCTTGCATTTAATCAGCGGGGTGCTTTACAATACAACAACTGTTAAAGGATGTACGTTTTTGCGGTTTGCAATTGGAATGGTCCTAGCTATTCTAACACTGCAGTGATAATGTGTAATGCTATGATAGCATTGCTGTACCTGTACCCACAAACTCGTTGAAGCAAATTACACCTCGACACGTCGTAAAGACATTAACTTCACACTTGGAGAGGCGAGCATTGTTGCCGAGTGAAAAACACAGAGAGGAAGCGATAAATTATGTTCGAAGTTTATACGATCGGCCGGTAATGGGCTATGAGCTCGCGATCGGTGCGCCCGCGCAGCATCACATGAACCCTCTCCAAGGAATTGTTCAGTATTCATTCCCGACTGTGAATATTCGAAGACTACCGAATCAAATCGGAATTTATTCATTTTAATCATGGGACTGGGAAAAATTAGTCGCGTTCTACTCTTTGCTTTCATATACTTGTTCTAATTAAGCTCTTTTTAAATAAACAGTGATGTTTTATGCTTCTCTATTTGAAAAAAAACCGGAAGTATACGGATTGAGAACAAAAGTGCGGTTGACTTTTAAGCACTTATTAATATGTGTCCCTTCCGGAACAGCCCTCGCTAGGGGTGGCTACCGGTATACGCCAAAACGGAAGTAACAGACGTCTGCCATACCTTGGTTTTGTAATTGGCGGCACGGGCGTACTTCCGGCTTCCAGCAATTACTAATAATAGAACAAAGTGTTTCCTTTAGTTGTTATTGTGATACCTCGTAGCTTCATATCTAACTATTGAAACTCTCTAAAAGCTTTCTTTTGGATCCTGAAGATTTAAGGTCTAAATTAGTCAAACGAATTGCTTATAACATTTCGAGCTTTATTTCTTGTTAGATTGGGTCGTCTTATAGAACTGCCTTAATCTTAATCTATACTTATTTGATTTGATATTTAATATATAGCATTTTACTGAATTCATCAAAAGCAGTTCGTGAGACTGTTTTGGGCAGGAAACATTTTTGAATTGAAATTCGGGACATTTTAAAATGCGTAAGCTATTTTTGGAACAAAAAATAATCCCCCACACTATTTTTGCCAAAGTATACGTTTGTCATTTCAATTCATTGGGTAAAACCGTAAAAGTCCTTGAGCGGAGAAATAGGAATTTATGTTTCTCCAAAATAACTCGGCTCACTCATTTCATTGCATCAATGTTTTCAATATTTTGGTATTTGTGAATTCCCACAAGCTCTTGACCTATTTTAGGTTCACAACAATGTCAGAATTCCGACACGTGGATTTACTCCAGCTGTAAATAGTTGGACAGATTTGGCGACGCTCAAATGCGTTACGTCTCGAAAATAAATGGTGGTCTCATGAAGAAACGTTCCGTCTGGACGTACCGTGCCCATATGGAACGCGCATTGAATACAATTACTCTCGTGTCCTCCACTTATGGATGTAATTGTATGCTTAGCAAGTTTTATTGTCCTGTACCATAGGCGGCTCAGGAGTTAAGTAGCTCAACCAAGGACGATTGCCTATGGTGTGAAATCCGGTCAATGAAGTCACGTCTCCGCTACGTATGTGACCATATTATTGACAATAAAATATTCTTGACACCTAAGATTTCGCGGTGCTGTATGTGTTCTGAAGACGTTTTTTAGTTCTCATAAAAAGATTAGTGAAGGGTGGAGGTGCTAATGCATGTGTATACGCACATCCGGTCCGACGAGGTCCGTTAATTGGTCCGCGTAAAAGGGATATCGTGTAGCGTGGCCCCGCGCCCCTTGCCCCAGCTTCCTGTTTCGCGACATCAGGCGACGACAGCCGAGATCGTGAGCCTCTGTTACTTTGAAGAAAATCTGCCGTAAAAGGTCGCCTGTCCAATTAAACGTCGGGATATCAGTATCACCCCCTGCCGAGTTTTGTCTTCCTTCGGTCTGCAGTCACGATTCCTTATAAATTGTCTTTTATATTATGGTCTTGAGTTAATGTTCCACCTTTCAATATCATGGATGTTATTGTTTTTAATATGTTACAATCTAAATCGCTAATGAGTGCGGTCTCCAACATTATCTTGCGACAGTCGTGCTTTGGTTTGCATTTACAGCGGCTAACTTGTTCTTCGAATGTTTTTGTATCGTGTAATCGTGTTCGTGAACGTCAATGCTTTTTATGGTTTTTTTCTCTGCTAATGAACAGGTCCGCTTCAATTATCTCTGCAATGATTATCTTCGTTTTTGTTCTATTGAAGTCTTATAGTGTAGGTGTAAGTTATTAAAGGATTGTTACATGCTTGTTTATATATAAGCTCAGTGTTATTAATGATTGGCTGGTTTATTAGAAGAGACAAATTGCTGCGTATTTGCAAGTGAATTGCTTAAAGTTAACTAATATGGATTTTTTTAGTGTTCCCACGAGGATGTAACTAATGGTGGTATGCAACAAGTAGAACTTGATTATAAATCTATCTTCATTACAGTATGAAGTCACATCTAGACTCGTTTTCCCATGACGATCTTCTGGACTGTGACTGACTTCATGCCATCATTTATGTCTGTGCTCATCCTTGCATGTAGATTATGAGCTGTTGCATGAAATCACAGACATGCGTTGCGTTTTCATTGTTGCTTCCCCCTATAATTTTCCTTAGCTTTGAAGGTAGTAAATAAAATCCTCGGTGTTATTTCGAAGAAACACTTGGGTGCAGATATTCCAAGTTGCAGTGGCCAAAGGTGCCGTCCTGAGAACCAAACAATCGAAGTAGTTCCTAGAAACAGTCAATGGGCTCGTTAGGTGTAGTGAATGGAAAGAGTACTCATCGACGGAAACAATAGGTGTTAACTTCCACATTTAGTACGCGAGTCTAAAGAGGATGTGAAGTGAACTGATTACTGACTAGTTCAATGTGAAATTTTCGCCCTATCTCGCAAGTTCGATCTACAAACAATGCTTCTTTTCTGAACTTAACATCGTTTAAAGTGGTATCTCTGAAGAAATTTTCTCCTCCGAGATGATTTAATCTTAATTTATGTTTTTAATTTGCAGCAAAAGTTGATAAATGTGTTTGATGACTGACGAAGTAGCCGGCTGTACGCGTGTTTAGTGTGTATGGTATGTAAATATACTGTGTATATCGGTGGCGATACGAGGCGGTTTGTTTTTGTTAGTAGACCGTGTTGTTATCATTCACAGCTCACACGAGTAGACAATAACGTCGGACTTGTGAATGGGTGATTGATGGTGTTAGTCCCTCATTGTGCGAGTCCAGCTTCGTAATAGGTTTATTGTTTGCTAGTGTTTATACGGAAATCACATTTCAATAAGTGTCCATCCACATATTTGCCGGTGTGGCAGAAGACGTAAACGAACCATATTTCTACATGTTTCCTGAAATCCATTGAATTATAGAGAGGGCAGAGATTCGTACTAGATTTACCACTTGTATATAAGTTCATGAGCGACGACGTTGGAAACCCGTATGGTTTATTTATTACCAGTGGAGAGTGGGCCGGTTCCGGTCGGTGCTTGCGCAGGAAACCCGCAGGATATATCAAAATTAGAATCGCGAGCCGATGAACGGTGGGGCACTTGCGCTATGTCGACCGCACTTCCCATATCCGTTTATCAAAGTCCCTTAGATCGTAAAACGTAGGTACACAGATTTCCCGAATTAGAGCTTTGTTTTTATAGCCTCGTCAGTCAAAATACTGGTTGGAAAAGATTTCTAATAAATATATACTTTAGGTATAACGTCGTTTTTAAAAAAATTCAGAACTCTTCACAATTTGGTTTCAGACTCTTTACTTCAATAGGAATACTTTCACTGAACGTGGATAATGTGTTTTTATTGAATGTTTCAATTTCAATCTTCGCGATTCCAAGTCCGTTGATATCGGCGTGTCGTTTTATTTTCGATGTTTCTCGTTGTCCGTCGAACGGAAGTCATTATGCGCTTTCCGCTGTTCGTTGTACTGCTGCCCTGTAAAATGTATTCATTAAATCAGCGATCATGGGTTCACTCGTCGGATTTCTTCTCGCAAGATCATTGTTTGACGTCAATTTCACGTTTATTTCTTTGTGATCGAACTCACGTTGATCATTCGGCGACTTAAAATCGCCTCTTTAGCTGTCATGTGTTTTTATTTGTTTGAACGACTGGTCTCGCTTTTGATCCCCACGTTTGTTTGCGCTCATCAAAAGGCTGTAGGATGAGGTGGGCTGAGGGCGGCCTCTTGCAACACTCGCGGGGGCATGCGACAAATATTGACATGACAAATGTTTGTGTAGTAGAAAAAGCACGTACGTCTCTTGTGACTACTATGTTCACCGTAGGTGGTGCGGTGGTGCGCACAGATAATACGGCTGTAAACCGCCGAGATAACACACGCTGTTTGCACAAAACAAATCATGTTTGCTTACTTTATGTCGGACTGCTGGCACGGATCACTAGCGCTTGGATATTATGCGTCCTCACGTTCTATTTGCATTGCTTTATGGGTATGCATTTACTGTCGGCACAGGTTAGGATTTGCCAGAGGCTAACAAATAAACAAACAATACAGGGAGAAGTTATGTGCAGAAATAAATTGTCAGGTAGGTATATTTGCTGCTTATAGTTTTTAATTAGATTTAGCAGATTGTTGCTCACCAATTAAAAGTCTTCAGCAAAACATTGGTGTCATCGTTTTACAAAATTAACTACACATTCGAGTTCATTTGCCAACGCATTTGTATCCGTAAACAAGCGCTGGCCAAGGCCGCGTATGTTTACGAGTCTCTAACGCTAATAACACGAATACATCGACAGGTTTATATAAAAGGTATATTAGCTAGACATCACACATTATTTATTTAGATTTATTTGCAGCGTCTTTTTACTCACTGTTTTGGACAAAATATTCGAATGATCCAAGACAAGATGAATGTGAAATGTTTATAGATGAACTCTTCATGATCAATTGATGACGGAGACACACGTTGCATTGCAAAGCAGGCGGTGTTCCGTAAAGAGAAAAAAAACCAACACAAAATTGCTAATTGCCAGCAATCTCTGCACTTCGGCACCACACAGCCTAACATAATAAGTTGGCAGATATTCCAATAGGCCGCGATTTATTCGCGTGTTGCGAATCGCCAACGGAAACGTATGCCAGTAATGAGCTTCGGATGTCGCTCACCTATTGTGACGAGCTAATAGATATTGACTTCCTTAGTTCAAACCACGGTGGCAACAACACCGGTCTATAATGAGGCATTGTTCACATCTTATTCTGTTTTCAAGACAGATCCGCCTGTGAACCGATTGGTGGAACTAAACTGGTCATTTGTGCATTGAATATGAGTGCAGTATCATATGCTGGCAAGCCGTTCACAAATCCAGGTCAACGTTCCTTCACGGATCTGCAACGGCAATTTTAACTGACACCAAATGATAATGGATCTGGCATTTACTCCGCAGAGTGCAAGCACCGTGAATCAGAATTTGTGCTTGTGTTAGGAGCTTAATAAAAACGTTCCGTAGTCAATCATCGATCACGAGTTGACCCTCTGCATTTACACGCCTTCCGACTTCAATACATTTTTTGTGAGTAAATCACACAGGATTGGAAGTTTGAGAACGCTGTTCACCAGACTTCAATAAGTTAACATATAAATGACCAATGGAAGTTTTAAAAGAAATTGATGTGCGACCGTTTTTATTTTAATGTGATTTTATTTTTGTTTTTATTTTAAAGTGTTATTGTAGCTTAGGATAAGTGCATTTTGTTATTGATATTATGTTAAATAAAGATATTTGAAAATGAATGAAATGATGTGCGACCCGTGCATGACACTGAGGCGAAGGCGTGTCTTTATTGAAAGAAAGAAAAGAAAGAAAAAATATTTATTTTCGCAGAAATAAAAAAAAAACAGGTAAACACACAACTTACAACTAATTATTAACAAAAAATAATTGGTACAAATAAGAAAAAACTAGTTTGCGTTTACGTAAACTTACTACATACTTACTACTTACTTATTGGCAACTCCTATAGGCGTCGCTCCATTTGTTTACACGTGACGTTAACGATAGTAATTATTGGGCCAATGAGAGCTATTGCTCTTCTTGCTCGAGTGCTAATTTAAAGAGACGGTTGGTCGGCTACATGACAGGCAGCGTAACGTTGCTTCTTCCGCACGTTCCGCGTCTTACCTGAGAACCATCGTCACCAGTGGGACGGAACTACTTAATGTTTACTTGACCATTCGTCCGCAGCACTAAGGCTTCCGAAAGCTAGGGAGGCGAACAAATACTGCATTTACTTTGTGAACTTCCGCTTCGTTTGTGTTATTGACCTCTTCTGGCATAACGGAATGGTGAACGTATTCGGTGCTCTTTGTTTGATCTTTAAAACATTGGAGTCTTTAAGATAATCCTTAGCACTTGTGTACTTGCGCTTTGTATAAATCATCCCGGATAAGGACATGGCACTGAATTTTATTCGCAGACGAAACTGTAACGGTAGAATTTGATAGAATTGAAAAGAGCCCTATTCATCAATGTTTTAGTGTTAGTTTCGTGTAAATAGCAGTGAACAAATAAAAGCAAATCACCAGATGTTGTAAAATGGTGGCGTCATTAGCTCGAGCCGTAATCCCTTGACGGCACGCGCAGGCACGCAGCGTTAAGTGGGTTAGCATGTCGATCCTGGCCTGTTCAAGGTCGCACCAATCATTTACCTGCACAACTACATCATCACTAGACACATTACAGACTATCCCAAAAGAATAAAATTGGCTCCAAGAGTGTTATGAAATAACATAAACCGATGTTACCATCAATCAGGTTATGAAAGAAATTAAGTTTGAAATAGTTGCCTTAGTGAATGAAGTAACAAATCATGTTCCAATATTAGCGTCCTTGATATAGTTGGACTCGTTTCACTTCCTGTTACGAGGCGAATTGTAAACGCTGAGCACGTCACTCATTCAAACTCAATCAAAGGATCGTGAATGAGATGTTTACCGCGCTCATACGCGCGTATGTGTGCAAGACTTGAAGCGTTTCCTGTTTTATAATGTACTACATCATAGGTATGTATCACCCTATCGAAACATCATCATGTTTCGTTATTAAACAAGCTTTACGATTTTCCTGCTTCTTCTTTCTAAAAAAGATTACTTCGACTTTTATGCAAATCTTTGACAGCAGATTAGGTGCTGCTGAATGTGCTAATGCAATATATAAGTCATCATTATAAAATGTTTTATGAAAGCAATTCAGAAGAAAGCAATATATCACGAGGTATTAATGGTTTTATAGTGTTAGATGGTAAGTTTATATCCGTAGCTAGCCGCGGCCACAGTATAAATATGTACAGTAGTGTGACTCGGCCGTGTCCTTGAAATAAATGCCTACAGCCGCGCGGTACGTAAACATGCGTAAGGGCTGCCCGCCTCCAGTATTTTAATTACATGTACCTACTTTGTGTTTCCATTTAGTTTTGTGATCGTAAATATACTTTATAAAACAAATAAAATACTTTGTGAATTGAATAGAAAGTGTTCAATAAACATGCGTGTTGTTTTTTGATTGATAGATTTAATTAAAAAACCATGTTTTTTTTCGGGACATATAAAGAAATACATATCCATTAAAAAGACACACATTATAAGCCTACCTACTAGTAAGTGAAATTATTTTATAGTCTTATCTTTCAAAGTTTCCAGGTAATTAAAAAAAAGTTATCTCTGGATACGTTATTAACGAATTCATAAAACCAAAAACAACACAAAAAATGTAAATTAAATGTACTTGTCTTATTTTTTGAGAAAACATCGCGCATTTATTGTTAAAAAACAACACACCGTCCGTTCGTCGCTGCGGCACAGTCGCGACTGTCTGCATCCCAGGCGCATCCCTTAACCTTTTTAGCGCCACAGTCACGTATAGACGACAAGCCGAACAAGCAAAAAAGTGCCCTAAGTCTGTCGACTTAAGGTACTTTTTGGATTGTCGTTTTACTTGACCGTGGCGGTCAATGGGTTAATCGAGGCGCGTAGGCATATCTCGCGCTTCGTCCGTTTGTATGAAGTCGAACTCTGTATGATAATATTACCGTGCCGCGGCACTGGAGGGCCGCAGGGGCGCAGGGCCGTCCTGCCAAGGCCAGCGAGTTCGTTAGGGCCATTCATGGATGCCTGCGCGCAACCTCCTCCCCACTCTCCCGCGGCGACAGGATATTCTCCCTCGCCGTGTGCTATGCTGGCCGATTGATCGGTTTATTTTTTTAAATCGAACTCGGAGCAAAAAGACACCACGCGCAATCGTAATTCACCGGATGCACTAACGAGTGTAAATTTTTTTAAACCTCACCGTTACGTACAGCATTAGTTTGTTTTTGTTGAAGGCCGTTTCCGCCATGACTTAATCCATAACTCAACCGGTACATATAGTATGCGATAACCATTAGAGCTTATTAGTTTCTATTAAAAAAATCCACAACATATTAAACTGTCTCTCCGTCGGACATTCCGTTTACGAAGCACGCAATAGAATGCATCTATACGTTGCTGCGCGACATCTTGTATGCAGTTTCCTACTAGTTTAGTCGTTGAATAGACTTTAATAAACAGGAGATGAGGCTTTTGATCTGAATCTGAATATAAATGTGCTGTTTCTAGAGACAGGGATACAAAGCACGTCGTTGACATTTGCAATGCACTATAACATAACTGGCTCGCGAACAGTGCTTCTGGTAATTGAAAGAGTGTTTTTATAACAACTGAATTCCAAACAGTGCCCTTGGAATGAAATATTAATGAGTTCACTCACAAACAACCTTCGGCAACGCGTAACTTTATCTAATTGCCGAAAAGGTCTAAGGATAACATCTTCATTCATACGAATATGGGCCCTCGGTGGGTGGAAGTGGGCCATGAATCACTTTGCTCTGTGTTTTGGATGAACATCAGCGTATTTCGGCTGCGCATTGTGGGCAATTCGTCATGATTTGCGTATGTAAATCAATGGAGTTTGGTTGTGCGAGCGTAACGGTATTTTCGTCGGTCCACAGCAGGAAGGCGGATGCTATAAACACACTTTCAGCAGCGTTACCATAGCGGCGTACCTATAGCGCTTTTGTTTAATAAATTCGTTGATGACATACGGTGTTCGGCTAATCTTCACAAATACCTTAGAAGGTCGTGAGTTCTCCGAAGCCCGTGCCCATACACTCGGTCGCCGGATTAGCAAGTACCCTCGCACCCTCTTAGGCTGGACTTAATGGCTGCCAAAATACGCATCAACATTTTTTATGGAAATCGTTTTATGAATATTTGGTCAGTCATTTATCATTCTTGGCTTGACGTTTATTGGTGAAATCGTTTGGTAATCTACCGTTGTCATTGAATTCAATGATAAAATTGGTAGTTTGCTGCCCTCTGGCCGTAACACTTAGATATTAAATAGCAACCTGTTAACCTGCCAGCCTTACGACCAAGGGTCTGCCGACGGAAAACGAGTTCTAAAAGCAACTAGAGTCAACTAAAGTGATTGGCCAGTAATATTTATTTCCTATTTACGAGGCGCTATTAAAATATAATATCCAGTCAAGTCAGTGTATAGAATGGACGAGTAAGAAAGCTATGAAGTTATGTGGTTTGCGGTTTCTTACCGCGTGTAGGAATTTATTAGAAGAATATTTCCCTTGCCTTGATTTATTACTTTAAAAGTTGTTGAGGATCACATTACTGAATTGTTTTTCTTAGGATCTCAAATTTTTCCAGGACTCTCCTATTCCTAGTCAAATCTCTTCTTTCCACTTCTTTCGATTTTGAGCTTCATGTCGCCAGTTCTTGAGACACCTATTCAAGGCGTCCCACCATCAGCCTACCACTTCCTAGATCTGCCACTTCCCAATCTACCTGTGTCAGGGGGTCTTTCGTCGTTTCGCACCACGAGCGGTTCGGACCGGTGTGAAACGCAGAAGAGCTCTTAAGAATGGGCTGATTCGGACCACGGCGGTTCTTGGAGCGCCGAGTGGTGTGAATCGACCAATAGCTCTTAGGAATGGGGCGATTCGAACCACTTTGTTTAGTTAGATACGAGCTAATTTCAAAGTTTGTATGTACAGTCGAGTAGAAAAAACTGATCATTCCCACTGCCCCGTGTCAGGGCTCCAGCTTTATCCTATTTAAATAGAAATACTGTATGGTAAGTGACAGTAACTTCACCGATTATGAAGTAACGTACTGGATAAGTATGACACATGCCTTATCTAATATGGTGTGGTGAAAGTAACAGTTTATGCTGCTGCCTATGCTCTATCTTATGAATATAAATAACATGGTGTTCTTTGCCATAACTATTAGAAATTGTTCCTCTTTCTCTACGGTTGTATAGCAATACTTTTTTGGGCTATACCGTGTCTTCGTCGTTTTGATGGTTCTTGTGGATAGGCTTCGACTAGAGTTCTACCACTTCAACGGTATTATCAATGGCTTCAGACAGATCCATCAGGATAATCAAAAATCTTATTAGAAGTGCTAAGTAAAAGGAAAAACTTCCCTCGCAACGAAAGGTGACCTGATAATTATCATGTCGTCCTTTATTTGCCATTGCTTAGAATAATAAATGGCAAAATTGTGTTGTCCATAAGCAAATCTTTACCCTGACATTTTCAAGGTGTCTTTCAATCATCATTTACCTACATAAAAAGTAGTTTGACCATCTGAGATGACCTCACGTATACAGTGCATTAGGTTCTGTTGGTAAACAGATACATTTCGAGCAGCGTAGATCAGAGAATTTCTTGTAATTTTGTAATCGGCAGTGCATCTCATGTCAATATTACCTATCATAAACCAGCTGCCTGTCTCCTGCATAGTTTACGTAAAAACAAGTATTATGTGCTGTATTCCGCGTTTGCATAACACACTGTGATTGTTCACTTCCCGTCTGCTATTATTCTAGCTGTATTGTATTATGCAAGCCTACGTCACGCGTCACTATCACATTAATAAGAACCAGCTCATTTGAGCACTAACTAGACTACCGCTGGAGGGAGAAATGTCGCCGCCCCCGACTTACACCCACGCCCGCCTTCGTATTTCTATATACTTTCCTGCTGCCCACGGGTACATAAAGAATCTTTAGAAATACTTATTTACTACTTATGCAATGTATTGTCGTCACGAGGGCGTTGCATCAATAATAATAATCTCTTTACAAGCAAAAATCATAAACTCTGTCACATGTTTGGAACGCTGTCACTCCCACATCAAGGTTGATCAATCAAAAAGGATCGGCTGAATGGGACCAATAAGTATGGTGAATGTGGTGGGCGATCGGTCGTCGAACTGCGCGGGCGCAAGCCGGTGGTGCGCTCTAATTCAATTTAACGACAATCCATTGCGCACTAGGCCAGGCTAACATTCCGCCTCGATGCCACCCATCCATTACTTGTATTACTCAACTATCTCTGCATGAGCGTTGCCTTGGCCCTGGTGACACTCCCGCGGATAACATTACGGAGTTTAATTTCAAGTCTCTCATGCTAAGTAATGATTCTGTATTCTATTGACCATCATTATGATTTAACGCTTAATGCTGAATGCTTACCATAATAACGTTGGACATTAAAGCAGACAGTAAGTGGCGTTTAATGTTAAAGGTTTCATATTTCTTAGGATTTATGGAGACTACGCTTTTAACTGCAAGCGTTTATACTCGAAATGTACTGTCAAGATTATCCGTGTATTGATTTATGATAATGGGAAATAGCTTTTTGGGTTTTCTCATGATAATTAGTCGCTGACTATTGTTTCTTTTGATAATACTATTTGGTCGGGACCGGATCTGCAAGGATGGGCCGTGTCACCTTGAATGCCGGATGCCGTTCTGTCGGAGGAGCTATCGGCCGTCAATCGTGTGAGCGTCTCGCCATATTATATTATAGTCGTCTGTCTGTTTGTCTGTGCGACTGCGAGAGCCGTTTTTATTTTACGACCATCCACGTCCGCTGCGCGAGTCCTCCGACAAGGTCGTCAGTTCTTATAACCAATCAACCGGTGCATTTATCGGAACTATAAGTTCATTGCAATCAGATGCAGGTGCTTAAAATACTTCATGAAGTGGCCAATAGCAAACATACTGTCATGCAGAATCGATAGGATCAAAAAGAATAAAACGTTTGCGAGAATTTCAAGGGAAGAACGTGTCTCGTCTCTGAAGTCCCCAACGGAAATGGATTGGACGTGGGCGACACCTACGCTACGGAGTGTGCGAGTGACCACTCTCAACACAAAGTGACAAATTTAATATCGTTATCTATTTCTGGAACGCCTCATCTGAGCTCGTTAACATTATTTTCTGCTCGTTTGTTCCAGGTAAGTGCTTCGCAATCATCTTCACCGATCTACTGAAGGTCAAGCTCTTCATCAATCAATAAAATTAGACGGTAATAAAATGGATATTAATGACTATTAATATGAGTAGTAAATTATCCGTGTTTACTCAGACCCCTCGTGTTTATTACAATGATAAACACGTGTCAATGTCAACTTAATCAATTGAACTCTAATATGTCAATGTCGGTGAATACAGAGTAGGATATATCTTAATCATACAATTGGATATTGTGACCGTGCTCTCTCCCTGGGCGTGGAGTGCATCACAATTTGTAACACTACGACTTATTTCCGCATCCGCTATTGTAACGCTGTCCACTGCAATTTAATCATCTCTTCGAGTGACAAGATGTATTGGAGCAGTTTCACAGTGGCTGTTATCAAAAGTGCCAGTGTCGGCTCTTTATTCTCGATTTTAAGGTTCAAACTTGTTTGTGTTTAAAATTGAGTGGTTCCCTTTGATGTAGTACGGGAATATCGACAAAGACGGATGTCCGGTCCCGGTCAGGATTTGTTTCACATGAACGTTGCTTCTCTGTGGCTTCGTCAAGATGAAGACTGAGCCAACGATTGTTTTCAATCCTAGTTTGAGAAAATATTCTGTGTAAGGCTTTATGACATCATTTGGAATTAGAAAGTTAAATTGCATTGTAAGCCACTGAAACGATGACAAGAAACAATGTTTCTGTTAATTATTGTTTGATCAGATGCATAGGAAGAAATCAAACAAAAAAAAATTAGAACCTGTTTTTCATAACGAAAGCGGAAAATCCATCATCGTAGAGCTAAAATTAATGGTTTTCCTTAAAAATACCCGCACCTCCAACACGGAATATTTGCCCGGAATATACGCACAAAATGGATCCATCATAAACATAATATTTTGTTTGTTAAAGATTCTGCATCAATTTATTACGACCTGTCAAAAATATCTTTTGAAGTTTTAATCTGACGCTGAAAGGAAAAGCATTAAAGGTTGTTTGCTTAAAAAATTAACATTAGTTAGCGTAGGAAACGGAGGAAAGAAGCTCAAAATCCTTCCGGTCCTTTTGATATTGCGGATAAGCGGCGTACGCGCATTTCAAAGGGCCAGTGTGTTTGTCCGACGAAGCTTGGGTAAACATTACTCGTTGAACGGGTGTGTGATTTCAGCCTTTTGTGTTTTTACTGTACATTTGTTGCCCGGAGAACGATTTAATCTCATTATGTATGCACATCCGGAAGTTTGCCAGCGTTGGAGTACAAAAAATCGTTGTGGACATGTATCACAGCGATGCGACGGTAGCCGATTAAGTTTATAGGTAATTTGTATAATACCCTATGTCGGTATGTTTTGTTCTCTTCGGTATTTTCATTGATTCATCTTTTATGTGGCAGCATACAATATCGGTTAGTCAGACAATAAAATACTGCTTTCCCGGGAAACTATAAACAGTGATGTTTAACAATGGAGCGGAAAATGAAAGGAACGGAGTAAATGTAAAAAAAAATAAGATTTAATCAGTTTTGAATGTTGTTTCGTTTTTTAAGGTCCTAATCAGCTCCTCAATTATGTGGCACACTTTTCATCGAACTAAAAGATTTTGAATGAAATTCGTAATTGTGTGCTCTACAATGTAAATAACGCATGAGATTTTGTTGACTACACAATTATCCTGTAGGACTGAGAAATGTGTTTGGAAATCTAATTAAAACCACCAATGCTACCAACTTAATCTATTCATGTTCAAGAATCTGTACAATTTCCC
Source organism: Diarsia mendica (assembly GCA_949316265.1). Classification (NCBI taxonomy): domain Eukaryota; kingdom Metazoa; phylum Arthropoda; class Insecta; order Lepidoptera; family Noctuidae; genus Diarsia; species Diarsia mendica. Next base: position 21,867,356 of record OX438897.1, read on the forward strand.
GATAGCTACCCTAAATCCCTATTAGTACAGTACCGTTAACATTCGGTATTTGGCGAGTGGTGCGCGAACGTTTTGCATACAATGCCCATGTTGGTGCGCTTGCGCAACCGAGCGGTCATCGGACCGGATGTGACGCTGCGCAGCCCGTGCCAAATTGTAGCTACATGTGTGGACTAGATAGCCTTTCGATGTCCTAGCTAGGGAAATCAGCAGAGATTGCAATCGGAATAGGTAGGTACACACGGCTACACATCAAGCTATACAAAACCAGTTAATCTTGGCCACACTTTACTAGATATTTTCGCACAATGAACGATCAGATTATACTGGTTTTGTATAGCTTGATGTGTAGCCGTGTGTACCTAATACCTCGAATTTGGTTTGAAGTAAGCAGTTTTCAACAACGTGATTGTTAAGATACAGTATTTAGGTACGTTTGTTTAAATCATTTGGTTTTCTGTTTAGCTAATAGTAGTAATTGCTTTTATGCCGAATTGCCGACTGAGTACAAAGTGTACAAACTGTCTATTTGTATTCTGTAAATGTTTTATAAAGACAATTGAATCTTCTTCTCTAAAACAATTGTTTGGCGAGAATAGTCATCATCGCTCATCATTCTCTTTCGCTTAGGTAGGGTCGTTTCGCCGGTTAGCGACCAGTTAGCTGAGTTGCCCACTTATGATGAAGAAAAAAAAATGTTGTCTACACGCAAAATAGTTTATGTTAATGTGAATTTGTCCCAAAATAGTCTAGTTTGGATACAAAAACATAAAATAAAGTACATTCATACAAAAATATTTATGAAATGCTGAAAAAGTGAAAATATAGCGAAAACGTCGGTTACCGACCACTTTAGTCAGTTAGCGACCACCAGTGTGTTGGTTTGCGACCACTATTTTAATATGAAAAAATGCCATTAAAACAATTATAATCGCTTTAAAAATGTATTAATTATTATATTATTGATTTATATGGTCCCTTCCCTTCTTTTCGGATATCATCAAGAGCTTTTTTCAGGGCTTCTCCAGTGTACCGGACTGTATTTTTCTTTTTTTTCGTTGACTCTGAATTATATGGGAACTCCATCTAAAAAAAGTAATATAAAATAATTTAATTTTGTTTTTATCAAAAATTAAAAAAAAAAATATTCCGACGTTATTTCTCTCATACTAAATTATGGTGGTCGGAAACCAACGTCTTTATTTCGATTATTTTGGTTTACGACCACCTGTTTAGCATCCCGTTTTTATAGTAATTTCAAAGAAAGTGGTGGTCGCTTACTAAATAACTACAAAGAAAAGCTTCTAAAATGTTACATTCAAAATTGTAACAGTCCTGTACAAAGCAATAGGGTCATATTGATAGAAAATAAATAATGCGATTCTCGTCGGTTTGCGACCACATGGTCGCTATTTAACGTTCTTGATAAATAAGCATTTCGGTTACCGACCACTTGATTTTATCTTAATAATAACTTAAAAAATAGCAAAATACAACTAAATAATAACGAAAACTTATCGGTTGTACAATTTAACATCTAACTTGTGTGTAAAACATGAAATAAGTAATGAAAATTACCTTTGAGCGCCGCGCGCCGTGCTATTTTTTTTCTAACTTGCGGTACGTTTTCTCACCACTGAATCAAAACGCGCCTTTATCAATATTTTTTCGGTTCTGGGTTAGCCCATTTGTTTCAAACTGTGTAAATTCTTATTTCATAATTATTTATAAGCACGTTAGGTTTTTTATTTATTTGTGTTACCTCTACAAATACTATTATCTTGTTTTAAAGAAACTTAGTACGTCAAGTGGTCGCCTACTGAAGGTGGTCGCGAAACCGGCGAAACGACCCTATCCTAATATATTTGGGGTCGGCGCAGCATATTTTCTTCTTCCATACTTCTCTATTACTCGTCATGTCATCAGACACCATATCCTTGCTTGCCATAATATCATCCTTACACAGCCCATCCATCGTTTCTTCCTCAACTCTTATTCCTCCCTCCACTTTCAAACTCAAAACTCTTTGGCGAGAACAACAATTGATTAAATTCAATTTCCAAATCATACTATAATAATTAATGAGCCTGAAAGCAATGTCTGTTTATTCTGCATTTGAGTTCGTGGCTCCATTGAATATTATCAGTATGACCCGCATCGTTAATATTAAACTAACCTAAAAAATCCCACAATCATTTGCATCCGCCATTACTTACTGTCAGTTATTCTTATTAGTTAGCTGGTTTTTAACAAAAATCTGATTCACCGTAATTAGATACTATTGTCTTCTCTGTGAGAACTAAATACTAAGCTTTTTATGTCCACCAAAAAAAAAACCTCGATTTATTAAAATTTCTGTAACCTCGAAAGGCAGTCGACCAATTTGGATAAAGTTTACCGTTGGCATTGTTTTTTGTTCAGCAAATATAGTAAAAAGTATTTCAGAATGCATAAAATTGTTAACGAGGACTTTTGCAACAATTGCAACTGAAATGTTGAGTTAGCGGTTTGTCGATTTGCTCATCGCTGTGTCTTCTGACGTTATGCTCTACTGCACTATTGCACCCTCGAGAAATTACAAAAACTCATTTAAAAGAAACTGCTTCATGTAGTAGAATGTCTAAATTGTATGAAAGATTGAACTGCATTCGGTTGATGTATGGGCATGGGCCTGTCTACTAGACTCGAGACACCGAGCCGAGCCAATGTCCAGTGAGTGTCGCCTTGGGAATTCTTCGGTTTCTATGGATTTTCTGTTTCATTTCCTGTCTAGACACTCGACACTTTCTAATCGCAAGGTTTCAAAATTATCTTCGTTATGAAATTCTTGAATTTGTAACTAGATTGATATTCGTTCATCTTTTCCACCAAATATTCTATAACATATCTGTCGAGTTTTGGGAACGGGACTCTGTACAACATCTTTCAAATCTTAAACCATATTCATTGTACCATTTTGTCAGAATGTTATGAACAGACCACTCCACACTATTATGAATTTATGACCTGTTGTATGCGTGGGTTCCTCCTTGAAGCCAGCAAACAAATTAACTTCACACCGCAAATCAACGCAGTCTTGCTATTGAAGACAATTGGTACGTGGCTAAAAGTACTAATGGAAGATGCTATTGTGGTTAGGTCCACTCCTAAAACGCTTGATTTGACTGCAGTCCAAACTATGCGTGCAGCTGACCGAAGTTTCAAAGGTATGACCAATGAGCAGTACCGTCTTTACCATAAGGGCACAAGGGGCCAGTGCCCAGGGCCCCCATTCTCAGAGGGCCCCGAAGGGCCGACAATTTCTCTCACATTTAATCTCAAAAAACTCATTACACTTTTCTCAATGCCCGAATATCGATTATTTTCAGATTTATTCGAATCAATATATTTATATGAATTTGAGTGACATCAAGCCTACAGGGTCTCGGTTCTGTGCGGTATATAGACACGGTAGCTTCTTGCTTAATTTAAACTTAGTGCGCTTTTTGGCTGTACTAAAGGGCTGTTTTTGGTCTGATATAACTTACCAGACATTTACTTGAGTTTATAAATTTTATAATCTAGAGTCTATAATGTCTATTTTCAAGTTACATATCATTTGATTTTTTATTCAGTTATTCAGTAATTTAAAAGTATTTCTGAACGCATCCTACCTAATTTACTAAGAACACCATCTAGCGATCATCCATGCAAACCGCTCCAATGCCAAATTCAAGCGACCATAAAAATGTCGACTTTGTCTATGGTTGGGGCTTGGGGGAATCCCCGGATAAATTATGAAAAACTTTCAGTCGGAACTTTTTACTTATAGTTATTACTTATTAAATCACTTATTTTCACAGAAGTGTCGTGATTTAATTTTGTTTAATGTAATTTGGGTAAATTCCAAAAGGGCCCCAAATTCTTGTGTGCCAAAGGGCCCCAAATTCTTGTGTGCCCAAGGGCCCCAGCACAGTCTAAGACGGCTCTGCCAATGAGGTCATGACCACATTGTCTGTAGGTGTACTACAAGGTACCTTGGAGCATAGTACTTGCGGGTGGTCTAAACCAAGGTCAGCCTTGACCGGCTGCATCAGAACAAGCGCGAACATGCACCGCACGGACAAATGATGTCGGTGTCTGACATCCGGTCACAAGCTATGTAAATTAGTGTCACACTTCGACACATGTACGCACTGCTGTCCTTGGTACTGTTTCAATCAGGTACTTTTTTATTTGCCTTAACGTCTTGCGCAATACTACAATAATTGCATGGACTCTACACTACCTACAGTCTTAATATTGGGCAGAAGTTGGTCAATAATTCCGTATTCCAAATAGCCGTTTAATTTGGTTACTGTCCGCCAGTGTGCTTTTAATAAATCTGTCAGAATAAGATTAAAGGTAAATAAAGAAAAAAATATTGAAGTAGATATGCGGATATTTACCGGACGTCTGGTATTTATACTGGAGCCGCTATTTATTTCTAATAGCGACATTTAACTGATTAATCACTTATCTAGTTAATGTTTGTTTTAATTGGAATAGTTCAGTAATCGCGAAATAGTTAGTGAAGCGTGCTTTCATGGGATTAACCGCTGACATGAATGCACAAAGATGAATTACCTAACCTTCAAGAAGGCGCGCGGTGTCGAAAAGACCGCACTAAACACATTTTCGTTAATAATATTGTTATTACTCGTGACATGCATTTCAAATCCTTAGTACCTTCTTATATTGTAACTGTGTTCGAAATAAATAGTTTACCTACACTCTCCGCGCTCTCTCCACCCCATAGATAGCTTTTGTTTTGCTGGCGGCGCAAGCGTCGAAAGCACGCCACGCGCCTATCGTCGAAAAGGTTACGCGCGACTTTCAATGCGGTCTATTACATCTTCGGCTGTCAACCAATTTTATTGAATTTTGTTATGTAACAGTGTTTTTTTTTTATAAATTGAGTCGTCGACCGCTAGCACAAAGTGCAATAATTGAGGTAATACAAAGAGAACATAAAGAAACTAAATCAGAGCTTAGTGACCGGTTCAGAAACATCCGACTACATCGTTCCAGAGGAAATCCTTCGAGGAATCGGGCAGCTCGGTTTCAGATGAGGAGAATTTGCCACTTTCAGAAGTAATCAGGTGTTATACGGGGAGTGATACATAAATAATTTCCATTTAAATAATTCCATTTAAAATAAAAAAAAAAGGTAAAAAAGTGGCAAAAATCAAATAACAACCGGGTGAGGGGTCCGGGAGGGGAGGGGGAGCCTTGATGAAGAAGCTGATCCTGTAGAAAAAATTATAGTTTTGATATTTTATTGTTTTTAGTAGACTTTAGTACTTACACTAATTGTTTTTGAGTTCCTAAATGGCTGTTTAATCCAAAGAATGTCTGAGCTAGGTTATTTAATGTTAAATTTGATTTTCTCTATTGTTGAGTAATTATTTTTGTATAATTTGAGTTTAAACATAAGGATAATGCTTCCGAGTACAAAAAATAACGTAGTTATTAATTAATTATTGTTTTATTCCTCTAATATATCCCATAGGTCTTTTCGATTACGCGCGACCGCTCCCGTTACAAACAACCGCGCGCCTGCTTGAAGGTTAAAGTAAGTCCTTTAAATTAAACCCCTTGGATTAAAGTACATTTAATTACGTGAATCATGCATTTAAGTTGATAGTGTATTTCCGTCATTTAAATGAACCATTTTACCCTAAATCCCACACAAGCGAAAGCATAACATATTCCAGTAGTTCGGCTGCCCAACAGCTTTATTCAGCAGAAGACTTGAAAGCCAGATAATACATAAAACAGTTCAACGCTATACTGTCGGTAAAGAAGTGCACTTATCTAACGAGAGATCGATAGTTCAGTTTCGCATAGCGCCTGCCGAGCGCTGCGTCTCTTATCGGTTCATATTCGTATAAGCAACAAAGTAATCTAATGTAATTGTGTTATGTTGTTATCGAGGATGCTTTCAATAGCTAATAAAAAGCTCGTAAACGTATAATAGTGTGCGGTTATTTTACTTGTTGCCTCTCATCGTTGTCGCTTACGACCGTGCTCCTTCGAGCGATTTCTGCGCAGGTGTCCAGAACTCCAGAACATGCGTACTGATAACAGTCATATTATCCGCCATCGGTCAGTAACGCATTGGGAGAAAGTAAACTGCGCTTTCGGTTTCTAAATCATTCAAAATGCCTGTACCCCTGGATTGGATCCCGGAAAATGATTACGAAGGTAAGCAGATAGTGCTAAGAAGCTAAAGTGTTTTAGCCTACAATTTTGAAGTTGGTATTCGTGCATCGAAGGAGGTGCTATCAGTGAATGTTCTAGTGTTTCATAATGGGTGCTCCGTCGACTAAGCGGGCAAGTTAACGTCTTGCAAATTGGTTTTTTGATAGAGCACGTCGGCGATCGCGACCGAGTTTAAAGTGTAGCTCTTGAGAAGTGAGGGGTTCTAGTTTTTTTTTACATGTTTTCTAGATGCAATTTATAACGTGGGGTAGACAGTGATAACATGACATTATAACTGCGTTTCATTTTTGGATGCCAAAGACACAAAGTGGGGATCGAATCCATCAGTGAATTGTGAGGTTTCGGAGACTTTAAATGAAGAAGTGAGTTCTTTTTGTGGATGCTGTTTTGAAAGTAATGTTTTTGGTCGTGTGTCACACAGTGCTTTCAAATTCAATATCTACAAATAAACAATAAAACACCGACCATACGTCCACGAACTTTACATTGTCACTAATTCTATCATTTACACATGCAATTATGAGGTTTGTCACGACATATTATTTCGTTGTGTCGTGAAAGGCATTCGCGGACGTGTGAATGAGTATAATTAAAAGAAAAGGCATAGAAAGTTTGAGAAGTTCTCTGACATAATTAGGGTAGGTAGTGCACTAAAAGTGACAACGGATGGGTTATCGGATTATGGGCACATTATCTTTGAAAGGGCTTAGAAAGGATTCTGGTGCTTAGCTGTAAGTGTATGTCAAACTTTCAAATCTTATAAGACATGCCACCGTGCCATTGATGGTGTTGATGGTTTAGAAGTCTGATGGAGGAATTAATGTAGCCTTTATGCAACTAGTTGTGAAACACTTTGTCTATTTTCAACATGAATTTCATTAAATGCCAAATATTCTCTCTCCTTATAACGTTCTACTCGGTGCCCTTTCCACATCAGTGACCTTTTAATCACGGGGTTGGAACTTGCGATTCGTTCTCGGGCAATTCTTTAGTAGACTAGCTTGCTTAACTAGGTACTTCGGGTTTTATTTTCTTGTAAACATCTGCCCAGCAATAAAAAGTTGTATATTTTTTGCTTTCCCATTTTAATATCCTACCTGTCTTGTTTATCAGCATATTTACGAGATTATCTCGCCTCAAATAACTTAATATTATGATGCGTTTGATCTGCTTATGGCACATAAGCTCGCCAGATAAGGTGAGATATTGGGTGTTGGGTGTCCGTAACTCGAGAATGCACCTCTTACGTCGCACGAAGGGCTCCAGTGACACAGCTTGAGCAATGTGTGGATTAATTAATATTAACGACCGCATTACCATAATTATGTCCAAACCCAGATAAAGCGGATTACCAGACACATAAAAACCTTTATAATAAGTAATCAGCGACCCTCTTAAAGCTGCACTCACTGCTCCTTTTATAAAATGAACACTTAAAAGCAAATTATTTTTTAAATTGGCCGTTATCGCGACGTTTATGAGTGCAAAATATTGCAGCTCCGAATGCGGACACCATGCGACGTTTTAATGCATGTTATTAAATGTGAAGATGTACTGGTTTAGTAATGCAAGGGAAACAGGAAGTTCGCGTGTCGTTCAACAGTTTGCGCTATAACTGGAACGTCGTCATGTCATCGAAATATAAGCAAGTGTTGGTAAAAATGGAACTTGAAACTGCATACTCGCTTCCGTAGAAGTGTAGAACACCGGAACCAACCGGAACACTGCCGAATAAACCCGCTAAAAACGTTAGACTTCCTGTCAGTTTTCGTTTCAACATACGGGCAGTTCGGTTACATAAGTATTGGAATGGAATACCGCAGTTGGGATGGCTACGAAAGTTTCGCATGCATTATTGTCTTATTGACTTGGTCACATAAGTGCATAATGGCAAGGTTCCGGATGGAGGCCAGCGTGGGAACGGAGCGATGTCCAGACCAGCCCAGCATCGCTGACAGAACGATACGGACTTCCGCGGAGATCGCGTGGGAACATGCAGGATATCGATCGTATCAGTACCGAGTGCCAGTACTATTTGCATGTTTACGATGCCTAGGTTATAAACGAAGAAAGTGGTACTGCGTGGTTGTTGATAGCCGTTTCGAAACAATAATAGAGGTGTGGCGATGGCGAAGGACGTTGGAACGTCTTTACTCAGTTGATGGTTTCTATTTCCGTTTAGATGAAAAAGAAGGAAACGTTTAGATAAGAAAGACTACTATGCCAGATAAACCTGTGCTGTTTGAAGCTAATTAGGAATAAGTCAACTAAGGTTAATAAGTCTTGCAAAGCAGCTTAACGCCTACAACAATCTTTTTCTAACTGCAGCAATTTTTGCATCAATCTCGTTGCAACACTTGCAACATGGAGATTGCGTTGAGGTAACAATGCAGTTTTGAAACTCAAATTCCGCTGATGCAAAAGAATTTTATCTGCCAATTAAGGCAACATTAAAATTTACGCTATCTGTTCATGCCAACCGCTGGCGCCACCTATCATCGGCGCGCCGAACCTGGTGACCGCTGAGCATTCAAGCTGGCAAAAGGGTTCACACATTCATCACCACATCAGGCGGAGCCAGTGTCGCGCGGCCCCTTCCACGGATCGCTAATTCACCGCAGCTATAAAAACTTTGTTTTGTATAGAATCAGTCCTTTTAACCTTCTCTCTTCCTTCAAGTCACATCCATCATCCCTACATACAGAACCCCCAGTGCAGTCTGTAATTATTTAATTTTAATTTGAAGGAAAACAATATACGTCTCAAATCATCACGCCTTATTCAATTTTTACACCGACGGAACAACTGATCCCCAACATTTTGGTCCTACGAGACGGATCTACAAGAATACCAGCCGGAAGAAGACTCCACATACACGGTGCCGACCACGTTGCCGGCACGTTGCGGACTTTGACTCGGACTGGAGCCGGGCGCTGAAGACAATAGCTGGCTGTGAAGACGATCGACCGAGTGCAGCGATCATCACGATCGACCGAGTGCAGCGATCATCACAGCTGGTCCAGTGACCCAGCAATAACTTCATACAAGAAGAAAAGGCAAAGGCGTAAGAAACGTAACGGTCAGGTCTCTGTTCCGTCCCGTCAATCCCACCCATCACATCCATATAGTTGCGATTTGTGTTAAAGCTGTGTTTCGTTTCAGTTCACGCGAGTGTGGCAGCCACGTGGACCAGGTGATATTTGCATGTGAGTAACCACACCACATCACACCACACCACATAACGCTCATCCATATTCCGTCAGAATGTCGGTCAAGGCAGTGGACGAAGTTCTTTCCGAATTAAAGAAACGTAGGGGTAACATTAAGGGTCGGTTAACCCAGTTTAAAAATTACGTAGAATCGTTCGCGGGAGCTCAATTAACTACCATACAAACAGCTGAGTTAACTTTACGTGTTCAAGCCGCGAGTGAATTATACGATAAATTCGACAACGTAGAAAATGAACTCGAACTACTCCTTCCGGAATCCGAAACAAACGCGAATCTACAATACATAGAAGCATTAGAAGATATTTATTTTACGGCAATAGCCACTGCAAAGTGTTTAATTAAAAACGCGGAAATTAAAAATCGACTTCCAATTGCATCAGAACCACGTGTCAATATTAAATTACCAGACATAAAATTACCCGCCTTCGATGGAGCATATGATCACTGGCTAGAATTTAAACATTCATACGTAACCATGATTCATAATCGTTCCGATCTAGACGAGATCCAAAAATTCCATTATTTGCGGTCAGCACTTAGTGGAAGCGCGTTACAAGTGATAGCAGCTTTGGAATTCAGCCCAGCCAACTACGTTCACGCCTGGGAGTTACTAGAAAACCGTTATCACAACGAGAGGTTATTAATCAATAATCACGTAAAAGCGTTGCATAATATTCAATCATTAAAACAAGAATCGCCATCGCAAATAAGGAAATTAATCGATACTATTTTACGTAACCTGCGCGCTTTAAACTCACTGAATGAACCCACAGTTAATTGGGATACATTAATAATATATTTAGTGGTCAGTAAGCTGGATTCGTCTACGGAACGTGAGTGGGAAAGCCACATCGGTGCCACGTGTTTGGGCTCACGAGGGAAAATAAAACTTAGCGATTTAATAACGTTCCTCCGGGGTCGAGCGGACACGTTGGAAATGATCGGCACTAGCCACATAAAAGAAAAAACACCTCATAGCGATTTTAAACATCAAAACGTGAACGAAAAACGTAATTCACATCGAGTACACAGTTACTCTGCGACTAAAGCGGCACGTTTTAATAATTTCCGTGGTGCTACAAATAAACAATGGGAGTTACCCAAGTGTGTCCTGTGCGATAGGGAACACTCATTATACGCGTGTACAGCCTTTCTTAACATGTCCGTGAAAGACAGAATTAAATTTGTTAGCGATAACAAGGTATGTGCAAATTGCCTGCGAACCGGTCACGCGCTAAGTCAATGTAAATACGGGTCGTGTAAACAGTGTTCAAACAAACATAACAGCCTGTTGCACTTAGACGAGAGGGGTAACAGCGCGTGTGATCGTGCGCCGGCAAGCGGAGCACTCGAACAAGCTCACAGTCTAGCTACATCAACGTTACGTTCGGACGACTCGAGCCCTACAGTCATGTGTGAAGCAAACACTACCGGATTTAAATTAATAAGTACTGTTTTGCTCTCTACGGCGTTAATTGAAGTAGCTGATAATAATAACGTGTATCATACGGCCCGCGCGCTCTTAGATAACGGAAGCCAGAACTGTTTCATAACAGAAAAATTAGCAAAAAAAATAAATGCGTTATATATACAGTCCACTATTCAAATATCGGGTGTGGGACAGTCAGTCTCGCAATCACAGCATTCATGTGACGTCACAATACGTTCAAAATTAAGCGATTTCAATACCAAGCTTCGCTGTTTAATCTTGCCATGCATAACATCCAGTTTGCCTACGATAAACATCGAAGCCGGTAATATATATATACCTGAGTTCTTACAATTAGCAGATCCGACGTTTAACGTAAGTTCAGAAATTGACTTGTTGATTGGCGCGGATAGATTTTGGGATCTTCTAGAAACAGACAAAATACGTTTAGCAAGTGGCCCATTCCTACAAAATTCAAAATTAGGATGGTTATTGTCCGGTCCTGTGCTCGCGAGGAGCCCAAAACCTGCTCACGTTCATTGCCACTTCAGTCAGGAGATCGATAAACAACTCCGGCTGTTTTGGGAACTCGAAAACATTCCTTCATCATCATGCGCACCCTTAACAGATGATGAACGCACCTGCGAAAACATATTCAATAACACTACAAAACGCGTTGAAAACGGTAGATTTTCGGTTCGTATACCGTTGAAAGAGGCACCAGATGCCCTAGGTGATTCTTACACGTCAGCAACGAAACGATTTTTAACCTTGGAGCGTAAACTCGATCGTTTACCAGAGCTTAAACATTTATATTCTAACTTCATGCGTGAATACAATGATTTAGGTCACATGTCCAAGTTGGAGACTTGTAGTCAACCAAATTATTATCTTCCACATCATGGTGTTGTCAAGGAATCTAGTTCAACAACAAAACTACGCGTTGTATTTGATGCTAGTGCCGTCACTAGCTCGAATAAATCATTAAACGATATTCAGTACCCGGGACCCGCGTTACAAAACGATATTTTCTCGATTTTGTTACGATTTAGACAATATAAATATGTAGCTTGTGCAGACGTGGAGAAAATGTTTCGTCAAGTTCTTCTCCAGCATGACCAAAGGTCACTGCAATTAATATTGTGGCGGGATAACCCTTCAGATCCATTAGATACATATCAACTTAATACAGTCACGTACGGAACTGCGTCAGCACCATATTTAAGTATGCGCTGTATTAGACAGTTAGCATTAGAATGCGATGATGACGTCATCGCTCGCGTCATCACGGAGGACATATTCGTGTACGGTCCATCCTACTTACATAATAAATTAAATCATAAAAAAAAAAAAAAAAACGAAAGAGATACCGCGGCCTCGACACAAAGGGCTAAGAAGTAACATGGGTGGTTTTTAGCCAATATTCAGCACGAAGACATATTCAAATTCGATAAATACGTTTCATTCACTAAACTTGTACGGGTAGGTAGCTACGTACTTAGATTCATAAATAACTTAAGCCTCAGGCGGGCGGACCGCGCCAAGCGACAAACCGGTTTCTTATCAGTAAACGAGTTGGACGCCGCGCTGAGAATGTTAATTATACTCGTGCAAAGGAATTCTTTTCCAGATATTTTGAATAACTTATTGGCTCAAATTCCTATCAAGCGAAATTGTAAACAATATAATAGGATTTCAAGTTTAAATGTTTTTATTGATGAACATAAGATAATTCGGGTTGGCGGTCGAATATGTAATTCATCCGACTTCACCTACGATAAAAAACATCCGATTTTATTATGCAGTAAGCATCCATTCACGATTTGTTTATTTAAGCACGAGCATGCACGATTATTACATGCCGGACCTCAACTTTTATTAGCTAACATGCGTGAACGTTGGTGGCCGTTGAACGCTAGAAATCTCGCTAGAAAAATAGTACACGAATGTATATCGTGCACACGTAATCGGGGTAAGACATTAGCACCTCTCATGGGCAACTTACCTTCCGAGCGGTTAGAACCTGGTTACCCGTTTATGCGAACCGGTGTAGACTATGCGGGGCCAGTTTTCATATTATCCAGAAAGGGCAGAGGTTCTAGACTCACTAAGGCATACATTTGTCTTTTTATTTGTTTCACGACTAGAGCCATGCATTTGGAACTCGTTACTAGTTTATCTACAAACGACTACATATTAGCACTAAAACGTTTCATTAGCCGGCGAGGTACGCCTCGCACTATCTTCTCTGATAACGGTAGAAACTTTGTGGGCGCGGAAAAGGAGTTTCCTTTATTTTTAGAAAAGGAATCAGAAGCCATTATTGATTACACTTCCACTAATAGCATTGAATTTCGATTTATTCCTCCTTATTCTCCACACTTTGGCGGACTATGGGAGGGCGGGGTGAAGTCATGCAAGTATCACCTGAGACGCATAGTAGGTAACGCGCGACTAACTTACGAGGAATTTTCCACGGCTTTGACACAAATCGAAGCTGTCTTAAATTCCCGTCCAATGTCACCTCTTTCCTCAGACCCTTCTGACCTTTCCCCCCTCACCCCCTCACACTTCCTCATTGGCCGACCGTTAACGTCGCCACCTTCAAGGAATTTTCCAGACCAGCCAACTTCGAGTCTGACACGCTACGAGCGCATCGAGCAACTGCGGCAGCACTTCTGGCGTCGCTGGTCTACAGAATACATCTCTGAGCTGCAACAGCGAACCAAGTGGAAGACCAAGCAGGAGGACATCACCTTGGACAGCCTTGTCCTCATCAAGGACGACCAGTTGCCACCATTGAGGTGGCGGCTCGGTCGCATTCTACGTGTCATTCCAGGCGGAGACGGCATAGCACGAGTGGCTGACATCAGGACAGCTGCTGGCACGATCAGGCGTGCCTTCTCCAAGATCTGCCCGCTGCCTCCACAACCTGTGAGCGGCGACGCCTGACTCCGTGCCGGGAACCATTTTGGAAGCAGCGCTTCCAAGGCCGGGGGCATGTTCATGCCAACCGCTGGCGCCACCTATCATCGGCGCGCCGAACCTGGTGACCGCTGAGCATTCAAGCTGGCAAAAGGGTTCACACATTCATCACCACATCAGGCGGAGCCAGTGTCGCGCGGCCCCTTCCACGGATCGCTAATTCACCGCAGCTATAAAAACTTTGTTTTGTATAGAATCAGTCCTTTTAACCTTCTCTCTTCCTTCAAGTCACATCCATCATCCCTACATACAGAACCCCCAGTGCAGTCTGTAATTATTTAATTTTAATTTGAAGGAAAACAATATACGTCTCAAATCATCACGCCTTATTCAATTTTTACACCGACGGAACAACTGATCCCCAACACTATCTTTCGCAAAATAAGAACAATCTAGGTGACCTAAACGACTGACTGCGACCTTTCTATTTTTGAGGATTTATTTATAGAAGGTGCGTAAGTATCGATTATGAAGGTCCAGCGACATTAACTTGACCTGTATCCTGTAGCCACGAAACAAAGTGGCATGACAAATAGGGATAATTTTAACGAAAGATTTGCCGAGGAAGCTGATCTTCGATGCTACAGGTACGGCAGTACGGTTATTAACTGTACCTATCCTGAATCCTCTTTGTCTTTTACAATTTTTTTAACAGTTATTTTCGCGAAATTCGCACGGCCCATGCAACAATTGAACGGAAGCGAATCGCAAAGATAAATCAGTTCCCTGCGTAGAGAAGGCACCACAATCGTCAACCAGCGGTACTTATCATGTGGGAATGCAACGCTCTACTTACGATTGCACTCGTTACACGAGCCTGTGAATATGACACTAAAATTATCTGCCTGAATAGTTATGTATTGAGTACTGAATATGAATTTATTACCTACCTAACAAGTGAAACATACAGAGCGGTGACAGGGTGACAGCTGATGAAATTACACGCAAACTAGTTTGAGGTACGGAAAAAAATGCACCGATTACTTATGTTCGTTGCAAACCCTGAGGCATGTCGTTTTTGGTATTTCGGTGAATTTGTGATTTAGGGTGAAAACCTCAAGTTCAAGCAAGTTTCTCAACTCATTACTGGATACTAAAAAAAACCTATAAGACAGTGCGATATTTCTAAATCTCCGGATTCCTAAACGAATGCTTAAATTGCGTGAGTTCATTTGATTGAGACAGGACATCGTAGCGTAGAACACAGGAATGTTTGGGGTTCGTTGTCGACCAAGTTGCCCGATGGCACGGCATCGGTTAGATAAAGATTTATCCAGGAATGTGGCCGCGCGGGACGTGGCCGCTCGCTCGTCGCCATTCCACCGTTACCGGCTCACCTGTCTGCCGTCCACTTCCCTTTCTCAGAAAAAATAGTACCATCTCTAATGTAACGAACGCTGTGTCTGACTCTGACGCCACCCGACGCAGGAAGGCGCGCCAGCCTATTATACAACTCATCAATTAGTCGGGAATCTACGCAATTAACATTTTGACAGACTAGTGCTGATAGCCTCGCAATATCTTGATATTTTCGTGATGCAACTTTTTCTCGCGTTCACCCAATCTCCTCTCAAAATATACTTACACAAAAATTTCAAAAGCCTTTGTTAATTCTTTTCTCACAGTTAATATAATTTAAAACCCCAGTTAATGAGACTGCACAATCACAAGATACCTGTCTGCGAATCATGTTTTTGCACAACCATTGTTTGCAAATATGTAAGAATTAGTTCCCACATTATATTCCGAAATTGTGAACATGTAGAGATCACTTCAAAAGACGTAAGTGCGAACACAGCAGATTATGATAATACTGTTGTTACCGCGATAGCACATTAAGCGGAAATCCTAGTCAACAACGACCTTTGACATTTGGACGAGGATCACGGTCAATGGCACGCGATGCTATCCGAGGCAATTTGATCGAGCACGTATGTGTTCATCTTGTAACAAGCCTTACAAACGGTTATTATTAGTGGTCGTTGTTTTTTGCCAATTGAATACCCGTACGTAGTACAGGAAGTGCGTGTAAGTATTCGGCTCGTTGAAAGGCCGCCCGGCCCCGCGACAATACCACCGCAATTCGGTGAAGGTGCTTCGACAATCAAATTTTAATAACTCTTGTAACTTTTGTCAGTGGCTGCCACATGAATATGCTAATTAACAGCCTAATTTGTAATACCTTTGGGCACAATGATGTCACTGGTATAGATAAAAAAAGATTCCTCCATCGTATTTTATTGATTTAACGATCTTATATTTTTGCTGTGGTCGTCGTGTGCACTTTTATTGCAATCTTGCAATGAATGCAAATAAGTTTCTCGTTATTTTCCCATGATTTATTACACTTCTGTGCTGACTGATCACATTAGTCGACTACTCGATTAGGGCATTTGTATTCGTTTTGCAGATGTGGAGGTCGTTCGTCCCGGTTCTCGTCTGATGTCTCTTATTCTTTTGCATGCCGCACTCTGAATCCTGATTCCGCTTGCGTATTTGTATTAACACGTTGAAAGCATTACGCCCATTGAATATCTTATTGAATGAAGTTTTAGCTTGGAATTCCCCATCGCACACGAGTGGTTCGTTTACCCTATCGCTCGCAACTGTCACTCTCTCACTCACGGAAGTTCAGCGTTGAGTACAATCGAAACGTAACCAATTTCGGTAGGTATCCTTAAAATTATGAGAGTGTCGCATTCCGAAATGGGTAGTCGAATTTACGACGTCCATTACGTGTCCGGAATCGGAGTAGGTAAGTGGCCAGTCGATAACCGGTCGATGTCGATGGGCGAGGATGTCGCTGGCAACGTTCCCATAAATTCCGCGGAATCGTAGGAGATTTATAATGGCGGCCGCGTAACGGTGGGCGCGTCGCGCATGCCGAGCGCACGCGCCTACGTGACGCGTCACTCCTGGTAGCGCAGCACCAGCCCGGCGAGCACGGCCTACAGTGACATGGCATGAGTCACACATTTTATCACAGTTTGGGCGATAAAACCGTTTTGTCTTAAATGCTAGCACGGCGGCGTAAGATAATTTCTTGTTATGTGATACAACTTCTTGACGTCTAGTTGGGACTCCTATGTCTTATTTGCTAATATGGGCGCACCCATTTTGTAACAAATGTCACATTTTGACAGATGAATATGCTCGTTTATATCACGTTCGTTCGGAGGTGGTGATAAAAGTAAATTAAAAATATAAGTATATTTTTCTGCTTACTACTGCATCAAATGGCAGTAAATTATTATAATTATGTTCTTGCCCGAAGGCAAGAGGTCCAAAGTAGGAAAATATTCCGAAGAAACATTTGGGACTCCTCTAATCCGTTCGAGTTATTTCACTTCAAAAATTTCACAATATATTTCAAAACAAATCACATCAAACTTTAATAGGAAAAACAGAACTTTTAGTTAGTAGCAAGTTATCAAATAATAAATAAAAAAAGAAAATGAAAGACGTGCCGCGTACGCAGTGTTGCCATCGAAGTTTCAAGCTCCCCACCAGAATCGACCATCGAATCGAATCGAATCCACTAAAAAAATCGCACCTTCTTAAAAAATCGCTAAATTTTCCACTAACTTTATTTCTGGCAGATTTTTGGTCTTTACTAAAGGAAATAATATTTTTTTGAAACGTTTATTAAAGCAATAACATGAAAATTACATATAATGTAACAAAATACTTCAACTTCAACTCTCTATTAATTCATGGCTTTTGTGGAAGAACAAAATACTTAATAAAACCTATTTTTTAAAAGAGGTCAATCAAATTATATTATTAAGTTATCTTCAGATGAGTCGTTTCCGTCCGTATCATCATCGTTAATCTCGGACTGATACGACTGTTTGGTACCAAATAATTCCACTAGAAAAATCCACTAGCCACTAAAACCGATATTTGTCCGCTAAAAGGTAAGTCAAAACCACCAGATTTAGTGGAAAATCCACTAAGTTGGCAACACTGCGCGTACGTGTTATGTCAAAAATGAATTAGTACCCAAGAAAATTAAAAAGTTGTTTAACTGTATGAACTGTGCTCTTATACACGTACTTTTTTATTTGGTCGCCTATTCAGATGGTCATAGACATTTTTATTTTTTTAATATAATAGGTCACACTATGAAGTCAGCAACAAGAAAGACAAGTCGCGTCTTAAATTATGTCACATGTGGTACCCGTGCTAGCATTTAAGACAAATTCTAAGACATGACATAATTTATAACGTCTTGTCACCAACGTCTTGGGTACGCCCGTGCTCGCCCCGCTGCGCAACTCCGGCACACCGTCACACCGCGCTGAGGCACCGCCCCCGCTCGCCAACTGTCACACACACTTGTCACATAGATTAGTATTGTCCCCTATTTGGCACGGTGCTAAACCTTCTCTAATTGGGAACAATATGATTGTGATAAAGTATTAAGTATTCGTATTGAAATCACAACAGGGAAGGAGTTCGTAGGCGATGTTTGTGGATCGATCCTCTTGTGAAATTGCTGATAAATGTTATTGAATCCATGATGTGCACATCGCACAGTGCTGTCATCCTCCTTATGTTTATGCTATTTTATTTATTGACCTGTAACGAAATTGTGCGCTTGCTGCATGTTAAGCATGGTTGTGTTACGACGGTCATCTAGAATCTTCGAGAAACCGCGCTAATAACTCTGTAGTACCTAGAAAATACGAGTTCATTCTTGTAGGTACCTATTTCCGTAGTAGGTATAGAACTTACATTGTATTCAAGGTCAGGCGCCGGGAGTCGCCGGCAGTTGTCATTGTAATTTCGACCGTATGCCGACGACGTTAAGTAACTTCTTCCTTGTCGGTTCTTTTATCTTTAAGTTTAATTTTTGTTAATGTTTTTTTGTGGATGCTTTCTTGAATAATAGAGAATTATCTCGAATGTCTTTTGTTTGCTGGGGTATAAAAGGACCGATTGAGGACGAAGTTAGCCAGTTCACTTTTAAGCGAGACAACGACAGGATCGAAGAGAATCTAGTGCGATTAAAGTGTTCAGTAGTGTATTGCGATTGTGAATAAGTGTGTTGTGAGTAGGGCATGAATATCGGAATCTCGGAATCTCGTAATATCGGAATCTCGGAGCGAAATTTCCGATATTACAATTCCGATATTGGATCACTCAATATCGGAATTGCAATATCGGACATATTTTTCTATATTTTGAGTTTTAAACTGAACCTGTATTTTAGATCCATGTGTAGCGCCGAGCGTGACAGCGCACTACCGTATCCCGGTTGCCAGTTCACTAATGATGCGATAGGAGAGCAATATAAGTCACGAGTGACATTGAAATATCAAAAAACAATTTAATCACTAGAGTCAAGGGTGTAAATGCCACAATTTTCATCAAAACATCTAGGGAGTTTAAGTCATAGAATCTCGTTGTTTCTAATTGTCATGGTCGCTTTCAATATAATTTAAGTCATTGATTTTGTCATGAATTTGGTGATTCCACAATAATCAATATAGGGAGAGAACTTGTTATATAAATTAAAGAATAACACTGCGTTTAGCGGTACAGTAGATACTTACTACGATCTACAATTATGTGTTTGAAGAATCATGAAAGTATGTTTAAGCAGTTTGGACAGAGTATAATATAAATAAATAAAACACTATTACAGTCGGCAAAAATGTAGCTTACCTCTGTCATGAGTTGGTGACAGACGATGGCTTTCTAATAATCTGATAAGGCTGATGATGATCAGCCTATAATGTTCCCACTGCAGGGACTCAACCCTCCTCTTTAGGAGAGGGATGGACTATAATCCACCGCACGCGGGCCTAGTGGGGGTTGGCAGATGTCACATGTCTTTGAATTTTTTGGTTCTTAGACATGCCGATTTCCTTACGTTGTTTTCCATAACCGTTTTGAGAGCAGCAGTGATTAAATAAATTACACAAAGTAATGCGCTTGCCTGGGATCAAACCCACGACTAACTGTTCGTAAGTCGGGGCTGCCCCACCACTGGGCCATCATTTCAGCCAACTGGGCCATCGCTGCTATTAATAATGCTTTAATGATATTCCTTCTTTTATCAAAGAATCCAAGGTTTTTGTTTCGTATTATTCTTTTTTCAAAACTAAACCTAAATAAATTATTGCTAATACACATTATTATGAAGATACTCGGGTGGTTTTTATGTTAATTAGATTCAAGGCAAATCGCATTGAAACTTTTCTATAACACTATGGTGATACGGTAATTTTTAAATGTTGTGTGACACGATATACAGATTTGTATGTAGGATGACGTTGCGGTACCGCTCCGGCGCCGTACCGCACCGTTAACGCATTGAGTGGCCTCACTGTTGTCCTATACCTATGTCATTATTTTTTACAAGAAATCGTTTATAAAAAGTATATAGATATCGAAATAGTACCTATTATAAAACTTTAACATTCAAAATAAAGTAATTTCAGTCTAAAAATGGCATTTACGACCTTTTTACGCCGAAGTAGCGCTATTTGATTTAATAAGTAAATAAATATTTTAAAACAACCAAAGTTTGAACCAAATGATATAATATATTATTCAAAAATGTTTTTTATTGCACTCAATCCAACCTCATACCGAATTTGTGCAATTTATAAATAAAATGTGCAATTTCAAATTAAATAACGTAATTCCGATATTAATATCGGAATTCCGATATTGAGATCTAATATCGAAACTCAGTATCGGAATTGAAAATCTTCCGATATTACATGCCCTAGTTGTGAGTAATAAAGTTTATTCGTGTGTTTATTTGGTAGTGATTTTATTTATCCCATACCCAGCTCGTAACAATTTGGTGTCAGAAGCGGGGATAAATAATGCCGATTCTACCGAAGGACGACACGGATAGTATCCGTACGAGGAGTCAGCGGCAGCAAGGTATGGACCAAAGGCGATTTGGGGACTCTCCGACACAGGCACCGGGCGGTGCCCAGCCTACGTCAGAGCCAGTCGCTGGCCCATCTGGAGCTACTCCAGCGGCGCCTACTACATCAGCGGCGCCTGACTTGTCTGCCTTAATGGCACTGCTGCAGTGTAGTGCTGTTCAGTTATACGCGGAATGGGAGGTCTTGACCGTGAGACAGTTATACATACTGAGCGTTGTCCTCCTACAGCACAGCAAACTAATCTTCAACCCACTACTCCTCCAAAAACGAAGAAAGGACATAGTGTGCGAAAGAACTCAGTTGTTTAAAACTAAATTTGGTCAACGCTTTGCCCACTCCATTGGTCCATTCCTGTACAATAGGCTGAACAGAATCCTTAATTTATACCCGTTAACAAAAATGCAATGCAAAAAGAAACTAACTGAATACCTAAAAAGTCTAACCTATGAACGCACTGAACTTCTTCTGTACATAGCGTCCTAACCATTGCAATGTAATAATAACAACAAGCATCTCTTATCACATACACACAAACGCGCGCACGCTCACCCACAACACAACACTCACCACAACACACAACACAACACACACCACAACACTCAACACACACCACAACACACACCTCATACACATCCTCTTACACATCAGTCACGCACATTCTCATCTAACACAAATAAGAGGTCCCACACGCAAATTCTACACAAACTGTTTTTCTTTTCTTTTACAATGTTAATTAAACAAACATAAACAAAAATAAAAAATGTTTAAAATTATTTTGAACAATATGGTATGAAATGATACTGGCACTTATATTATAATTATGTTTAATACTCGAGGGGTTTGGCGCTGATAGTCGAAATACAGGCTCTGCCTAGTTCGGCTACAGATGACTGCACCACTTACAATAAGTTCAACCTGCCTGTTAAAATATTATGTAAGCTATGTCTAAGTTTTCTTTGAATAAACATTACTATTACTATTACTATTACTATTACTGCTGCAAGACCAGGCACGTCGTCAGGAGGAGCAGGCTCGACGTCAAGAAGAGCAGGCTCGACGTCAAGAAGAGCAGGCTCGTCAGTTACAGGAGCAGCGGCAACAAGATAAGGAGGAGCAAGCTCGCCTTCAAGAAGAACAGGCTCGCCGTCAAGAGGAGCAGGCCCGGCGCCAAGAGGAACAGATGCTCCTGATAAAGGATCTTCACGCATCAGTTGGGAAAGAGCTGAGCGTGATGAAGGAGCAGGTACAGCAGCACGACAGCCGTATCGCAAAGGCCGAAATTCAGATCGCCGACGTGAAGAAGGCCTTGAGTGAAATTAAGGTTGGAGACGGGGCTGTGGCTTCAGTGATTGCTGCACCTTCAGTACGCGGGTTTAAAGTGCCGCCATTCGACGGAACATCTTCGTGGTCGGCCTATAAAATCCAATTTGAGGCCGTTATGAAGGCGAATGGGTGGACCAAAGGGCAAGCCATGACCGCGCTCACTTTGGGTCTCCGAGACCAGGCCCTTACCATTCTTGAGGCTCTCGGCAAGGATGTGACCTACGAACAGCTGCTGGAGGCATTAGAGTCCAGATATGGCGACGCGCACCTGGAGCACGTTTTTCGTGCTAAACTAAGGGATCGCGTACAACGTAGTGCCGAGAACTTACAACAGTGGGCCCTGGAAGTTGAAAAGTTGGTTAGGAAAGCTTACCAGTCTGCCCCTGCACTTATTGATGGCAATCTGGTACAGGTGTTCATCGATGGAATACGCGACTTGGAGGTTAGAGCTGCTGTGAGACTTGGGCATCATGAGACGCTGAAAGATGCCTTGGCCCATGCCTTAGAAGTAGAGGCTGTAAGGCAGGACCACCGTACGCACCGGGTCAGGGAAGTTGTAGCGTCACCTGTACGCGACCGCCAGCAAGGATACAGCCCTAGGTGCTACACTTGTGGAGAAAGGGGTCATCTTCGATCAAGCTGTCCTAAGCGCAGCTCACCAAGAGAAGACCAACCTCAGGAGGGAAAAGTGGCTGAAGTGGCTGCCCAACTACAGCAGCAGGGAAACGAGTAAATGCCAGGACTGGGGGGCGGGTGCTGGCTGGTTTTGAAAGAGCCCCGAGGATCTCGATCTCACAAGTACATGACGGGAACAGCCTGACCATCAACGGCGAAGTCAACGGAACTCCATGCAAACTGACGTTGGATACTGGAGCTTCTCACACGGTCGTCAATTCACACTTAGCAAATCGGTCTCTTGGGGGCTACTTCAATAACCATGACCGTCTTCAATTACTAACAGCTACCGGTCAGCACATAACCGTCCGAGGCAAGAAGGAGGTGGAGTTAAAGTTAGGTGATAGAATTTACCGACACAATGTCATCGTGGCCGACATAGTCGACGATTGCATCTTGGGCTTGGACTTCATGCGGAAATATCGTTGTGAGATCGACATTGA
The DNA here is from genome assembly GCA_949316265.1 of Diarsia mendica. Lineage (NCBI taxonomy): Eukaryota > Metazoa > Arthropoda > Insecta > Lepidoptera > Noctuidae > Diarsia > Diarsia mendica. The sequence continues at coordinate 21,890,595 of OX438897.1, forward strand.
CCAAGGAGTGTTGAAATGTGGTTCAGAGGAAGTCTTCATGGAAGGTGCACCATCAGGGAAAGTGTACTGCTTGAAGGAAATTGTTCTTCCTCGCAGATCAGAAACGATCGTGCCAATTAAGTTACCACAGAATTCTGGACACAAAGATCGAAGTGTTCTGATAGAAAGGGTGGACAATGAGTTTTCATGGAAGATGGCACGAACTCTGGTAAAGGCCAACAACATCTCAGCTGTACGAATCCTGAATCCAAGTGACAAGGAGCAAGTAATTAAGAAGGGCACCTTGATCGGCACTTGCGAGGAAGTAGCCTGGATGCGTCAATTGCAAGATCTACCTACCGGAAATCAAATTCGTAGTGCCAAATTCGACGTGTCAACGCTTTTAGAAAACTGTCATTTAACTGAAGGTGAAATGGACAAGGCTAAGAAGATGTTACTTCAGTACGCCGGTATTTTCTCTACGAATGATGCTGACATAGGGAGAACCGGACTGGTTCAGCACAGGATTAATACGGGCAACGAGTTACCTATCCGTCAGCGACCAAGAAGACTGCCAGTTGCACGGGAAAAAGAAGTGGAAACCATGATTGAGGGAATGGTGAAGGACGGTGTTATAGAACCTTCATCCAGTCCATGGTGTTCTCCTGTGGTCCTGGTGAAGAAAAAGGACGGCAGTATGCGCTTCTGTGTGGATTATCGACGACTGAACGACGTCACGAAAAAGGACAGCTATCCACTGCCCAGGATTGATGACACACTAGATACGCTGGCGGGAATGAAGTGGTTTACCACACTAGACCTGAAAAGTGGTTACTGGCAGGTAGAAATAGACCCCAAGGATAAGGAGAAGACTGCATTCTCAACAGGAAAAGGGTTGTGGCAGTTTAAAGTTATGCCTTTCGGTTTATGTAATGCTCCTGCAACGTTTGAAAGGCTGATGGAGCAAGTACTTGCCGGGTTGATTGGGGATGCATGTCTTGTCTATCTAGACGACATAATCATTGTGGGCCGTACGTTTGAAGATCACCTTAGAAACCTCAACCGAGTGCTGTCGAAGATCCAAACAGCAAACCTGAAATTGAGTCCGAAAAAGTGCTCGTTTTTCAAGAGACAAGTGAACTTTTTAGGACACATAGTTTCGGGGGAAGGTGTTCAAACAGACCCAGAGAAAGTAGTAGCCGTTAAGGATTGGCCAGTTCCGAAAGACAAGACACAGGTCAGAGCATTTTTGGGTTTGTGCTCCTACTATCGCCGGTTTGTGAAGAATTTTGCCGACATTGCGAAACCTCTACACAGACTCACTGAGGAAAAGCAACAATTCTGTTGGGATGAGAACAGCGACGCCGCATTTCAAGAATTAAAGGGACGTCTGTGCAATACTCCTATTTTGGGATATCCTGACACTGAAAATGACTTTATAGTTGACACAGACGCAAGTAATACTGGAATTGGGGGCGTGTTATCTCAACGGAAAGGAGATCAGGAGATTGTTATAGCTTACTTCAGCAAGTCTTTATCCAAACCGGAAAGGAATTACTGTGTAACGAGACGAGAGTTGCTCGCCGTAGTGAAGACATTGCAGCACTTCAGTAAATATTTGTTGGGACGGAAATTCCAGCTACGAACCGATCATGCTGCATTGAAGTGGCTATTACAGTTCAAGAATCCAGAGGGGCAAGTGGCGAGATGGATTGAACTACTGCAAGAGTTTGACTTTGTAACCGAACATCGCAGTGGGAGAAATCACGGTAACGCAGACGCCTTGTCAAGAAGACCTTGTCCTGAAGACTGCAAGCACTGTGCCAGGCAAGAGACTAAGGAAGTAGTGCCCGTGAGGATGCTAAGAACGGATCTCAGCGATGAATGGAAGGAGACTCTACAACAGGCTCAACAAAATGACTCAGACATCAAGCCAATCTTCGACTGGATCAAAGCTGGTGCTCCGAAGCCCAAGTGGAGTGATGTGGCTGCGATGAGTTCCATCACGAAAAGTTATTGGGCACAATGGAACAGTTTGGAGATCCAGGATGGAGTCTTGTGCCGTAAATGGGAAAACGCTCGAGGGGACAGCTGTCATCTACAAATGGTTGTCCCTAAAGCTAAGGTACCGGATGTTTTACGGCTCTACCATGATGGATGCTCAGGAGGACATATGGGGATGAAAAGGACTCTACTGAAGATCAGAGAGCGCTTTTACTGGATCCACTGTCGAGATGATGTGGAGGACTGGTGTCGCAAATGTACCAGCTGTGCGGCTGTGAAAGGACCTCACACACGAAGCAGAGGTGCATTAAAAGTGTACAACGTGGGAGCCCCCTGGGAGCGGATAGCACTGGACGTTGCGGGGCCATTTCCAGAAAGTGATAGCGGAAATAAGTACTTCCTGGTTGTCATGGACTACTTCACAAAGTGGCCAGAAGTCTTCGCCATTCCTAACCAAGAAGCTACAACAGTCGCAGATAAATTGGTTCAGGAAGTTTTCTGTCGTTTTGGAGTACCCTTAGAAATTCACAGCGATCAAGGAAGGAATTTTGAATCACAAGTTTTTCAGGAGACTTGTCGATTGATGGGTACCCACAAAACCAGAACCACCTCTTACCACCCACAATCTGATGGAATGGTGGAACGATTCAACCAGACATTGGAGAGATATCTGGCTAAAGTCGTGGAAAGCAGGCAAAGGGATTGGGACAAGCACATACAGCCGTTTCTTCTGTCCTATCGGAGTGCAGTTCACGAAAGTACGACTGTAACTCCAGCTTTCGCGAACTTTGGAAGGGAATTACGGTTGCCTGCAGACTTAATCACTGGAACTCCCCCTGACGTCCCACGCAGTGTAACGGATTACGCGAATGACCTGCGTAACAAGTTAAATGATGTGTATGAGCATATCAGGCAATCCGGACAACAGATGTCTGAGAAGATGAAGACTCGTTATGACCGGAAGGCAAACAGTCGTGGTTTCGACGAAAGTTCGCTGGTGTGGTTGCATAACCCAGTGCGGAGCAAGGGAAAGTCTCCGAAATTGCAAGCAAAATGGGATGGACCATACAGAGTTGTGACCAGGATCAACGATGTCACCTACCGAATACAGAAGGGTCCGCGAGGTGCGCCTAAGGTTGTGCATGTGGACCGACTGGCGCGATATTACGGGACTAATGATGCTCGGGACGAGCATGTCTAAGGAGGGGGCAGTGTTACGACGGTCATCTAGAATCTTCGAGAAACCGCGCTAATAACTCTGTAGTACCTAGAAAATACGAGTTCATTCTTGTAGGTACCTATTTCCGTAGTAGGTATAGAACTTACATTGTATTCAAGGTCAGGCGCCGGGAGTCGCCGGCAGTCTGTTGTCATTGTAATTTCGACCGTATGCCGACGACGTTAAATAACTTCTTCCTTGTCGGTTCTTTTATCTTTAAGTTTAATTTTTGTTAATGTTTTTTTGTGGATGCTTTCTTGAATAATAGAGAATTATCTCGAATGTCTTTTGTTTGCTGGGGTATAAAAGGACCGATTGAGGACGAAGTTAGCCAGTTCACTTTTAAGCGAGACAACGACAGGATCGAAGAGAATCTAGTGCGATTAAAGTGTTCAGTAGTGTATTGCGATTGTGAATAAGTGTGTTGTGAGTAATAAAGTTTATTCGTGTGTTTATTTGGTAGTGATTTTATTTATCCCATACCCAGCTCGTAACAGTTGCATTACCGTCTTGTTATTTGTTTTCCTATACCTACTGGTTTACCTCGCTGGTCGTATTGGATTTACATAATTATGCCCTTAGCGGTGCTGCGACACCTTACTTCGAAATCAAAGATTCTGCCACCTCCTACCCATCAGATGTAAATGTGCAATGGTTCGTTATCTATGAAGATAATATCATGGAGATTACCACAACCACTGTCATCGGATGTAATACACCAAGGTGGTGAATGTGGCAATTTGTATGAATGAAACCTGTCAGTAGGCAGTTCAATATTTGCGTTCAGTCTGTACTGCGCAAAAGCAAATTGATTTCGCCCCCTGAACTTTCTAGTTACTCCATTTCGTAGTGTTAGCTAGTAAAACATTATAGTGGGAGTTTATTGACTCGTCGAGCCGCGGCCCGGTCGCCCGTCATGCGGCAGGTTGGCGGATGTAGGTGTCCGCAAATATTAGCACTTGCCTAATTCACCAGGCAAACGCACGTTTACTTTATTACCTAATCGACTAGTTAATTTAATATTTTCGTTGTCACCTACACTCACCTTTAGGATCAATATTCCACGTTACTTAATTGCGGTGTAGGCGTAGTCATACGACGTCCCACTGACAACGAGCCATTATTATTGAATGGGACGACTGTCAACAGAATTAGAGATCGGTCCCGATCGAGGATTAAAGATAACGCGATCTTTCATAACAATGACGTCGCAAGAGTTCATTGGCTCTGTTATGGATTAGTTCGGAATGACAAGGCGTCGGAATACTTAATTTATGATTATGACACTAGTAATGTGAACCATGCATTTAGCGGTAAGTGCGAGGGGGGGGGGGCGGTGCGGGCGGCATGCGCCGGCGGCCGCGGCGAGGTCGCGATCGATGCGCGTGCGCAATATGAATGAATCCCCCCCCTCTGCCCTCCGCACCATCCTCACGATCAATGGACCGCACGTGGCGATCGATACTGCGCTAATCTAAACTACATTTCTTTACGTTATATTTAGAATGTATCTAAAACAGTGGGTCGAGCTGTTGTGTTCGCGGAGAATGTTTACCTCACATTCCGAAGAAGAATGCCGATTCGAAACAATAGTTGGGGAAAACGGAGTTTGTATTTATAATTTATGCGAAGTACCTACTCAGAACTGCCTAAAATACCCTGTGTTAGTTGAAGAGATTCAAAGTCATTTGTGACGGAGAAATACAATTTGGTACCGGTACGGTAAACAAATTTCTAATCTCCCATTCGTCTAGCTCGTTGATATTGGTATCAATCTGGAACACTTATCTGGCAAGCGAGTCGATCACTTGTAATTGACAGCTAAATGCCCTATTAGACCTGGCCACCATAATTGAGTGGCCGGCGATTATCATGATACAGTCAGAGTTGCGCCCGCGCCGCCCACGCGACCGTCTATCGCTTCAATTACATCTTTTGGAATCTGAATTTGTTTTCCTAACCGCAATGATAATAAACTAGGTGAATGAATATAAATACACAGTATAAATGTCGATTTCTTTAATTCTACGGTTAGTTATTGGTTCGCCGCATCCATATCACCTTAGATGGTGGTAACGGCAGCTCCGTCTAACACTTGGGTCCCTTATTGGGTAACTAGCGCAGCCATTGTGGGAGAGGCATAGCTAACGCATGGGCGCAGTGTTTTCCGGCCATATTCAGTGGCCCTTATGAGGTGACAACCATATCAAATGGTCAGATAATATCACGCCTTATTTGGCGGGTGAGGTGGCGAGTTTGCACGGTCGGGCAACACAAGGTTATTTGTACTTCACGTAGGTAGTTGAGCTTAGTAATTAACGCTTTAGTTCTTCGAGCCAAGTCTTGTTTTGGACCTCTTGAATCTCGGTATTCTACTACTTGTCATGACATCACGCATAGCTTTTAACGTGAGGCTCTCATTCACGTGCTAATGAATATTCTATTATAGTGAATCACAATCAGTTCCAATAGTATGGGAGTGTGTTCCAGGGGCCCGGCGTACGCGCATTCTACTATTGCGATTAGACGCTAATGAGTCACGCCGGATTTACATATTATGGACGGCGGAAAATCAACGAAGGCCAAACTGCTGAGGTTGTCTTTCACATGAAACGCGAGCAATTACGATAAACGTATGAATGTTTTTTGCAGACTAGTTATTCGTAATAACGAGTTTGGTCCTCTTACGTCGCCTCTGTACGACCTCGGCTTCTGTTGGCCCAAAAAACCTAATTATTTTCTTCTAATGTTTTACGTCCTTCATCAACCTTAGGTGCATTGACACGTTCGTCATCCTATTGACAGTAGGTAGTCAAGACGGTAAATGTCAACTTATCAGTGTAGGTGCTAATGGACACAGACGAGGCTCTGTTCGCAACATTCAATTTCCAAGCCGATTTGTGCCCACCCTTCGGAATTTTAAGTGGTCTTTACTCGTAAAATTAACCGGTCCTTAATGGACCTTTTGAATGAACGGAAAGGTATTTTAAAATCAGTATTATCAACGGCCGATTTTATGACGGCAAGTAGGTTCTTCACTCATTTAATAAATTCGCTTCGAGTCTGGCACGATTGTTACGGTTTCAATTTCTTGTAATGTGTTTTTTTTTACACCAATACTGCACATACTTTCACTTGTGAAGTTGTGAGCAATGCAGGAGTGTTCATGTAGCCAAGAAACACATCAATAGCCAATGTAATTTCTGTGTAGGTTCGCTTTAAATGTCCATCAGCTATTTTAAAGCACACATTGTTCTCAAAGATCTCTCAACAGTAAGCCGTAAGAGTTGCCGGAAGGTAAAATAATTTACAAGCTCGTCTTAAGTTACCTTACATCATTTCTTGGCAAAGTTTGCCACTCTTGCCAGTTAAGGCAAACGTAACCCTATCCCAAGCACAACCAAACAAGCAAACACAATACAAACGCGTTGAATGACGTCCAACCTGCAACTGCAAACAACTTTACAATCCTAAAGGATGTGAAGACAAAAATAAAGCTGATTTAAGATCCTCTCGTCAACAAACTTGTTAATACGCTGAAAGGTATTCGTGTGAAATGGAAACAAAGCTCTGTTCAACGTCTTGGCGTCTCCTAAACTGAGTTTAACAGAGTCGTGAAACTGTCAAATCGTCACTTGCCTAATGGGGCTCTGTCATCGAGCCGACCCCTTTAAACTGCCGTTTCTTCACTTCGAAATGTAATTTCGTTTATTTTAAGACGGATACGGGTACATAAGTGTCTGGTCTATTTTTGGCTTGGATAAAAAATGTGGTGCATTTGTAATTATGGTGATTGCAACTTGTTTTTATGCGAGAGATACGGGTTATTTGCTGTAGGTACCAATCAACTGACCTGTTATGGTGATAATCATTATAATCCTTTGACGATGACAGATTGTGGTATAGCGTGTGTTTAGAATATGGCAGAAAAACTAAACTGGTGTGAGCCCATTAACCACTGCTGTCAATGACACATGGGATCAAGTGAACATTTGTACCACTCACTCCTTTCCCCCTTGTTTCCCAAAAGCAAAAAACCCTCAAGTGGCAGACACGTAACTGTCATCATCACCGACAGCCGTATTGTTTACCCAATTCGAGGATACGAGGTGTCTGACAAACATCGTGTGAAACCGAGGGCACTACTTAAGACGTATCATGTCGCTGGTAAAAAACTCACTTAAACACATCGAGGCGTAGGCGTAAAGTGACAGATGTGTTCAAGGGGTCGTGGAATGACCGGCGTTTAGTTTAACTGCTGGCTTCCGCCAAACGGACGGTTAGGTGACACATAGTCCGCATTGCCCTTGCACTTCTTCTTGATAATCTTCTACGCGTTCCATAAGTAACGTTAATCGTGATTCATGTAATTGCTGCTATGAATTTTAAATTTAATCGCATGGTAATTTGTTTTCATGTTTTAATAAATACTTCCTCTGGCTTTTCCCAAGGCGGTGCTTACTAGAGGAGCTTGATGCTGCTTGAATTTCTAATGCATAGTTCCCATGAACGCTGTGCAATATTGGCGGCGTTCAATTTTAATTAATTTGATTAAGCTCTGGTATGATATAGCTGCGTAAGCGCATGATTGTGACTAATGTCTAGTAAACCAGAAACATGAATGTGTAGTTGTCAGCATTTAAGTGGATTAGATGTGAAAGTTGCAACAGCATTGTTGTCGTCGCCGTTTGTTATTTTTAATGTAAAAATTTGAATATTTGCGGCTACTGGATTATGATTATGTTCGTGAAAATAAGCGATGTAAGCGGTGTTGTTTTTATTCAAAGTCCAAGTGGATTTCGCTTTATTGCGTTTCAGCTTTTAGATGTTTGAATGTTAAATTGTTTTGTGTATCCGCGAGGTATATCGGATACTGTTTATTGTTTCCTACTCCCGTAATGCACTTAGTTTCAATATCGCAAATATTTATAACTCCGTCATCGCCTGTTCGCTGCAAGAAGCTTGTAAATAACGAACATAATATGTATGTAATGTACTATCCGATACATCAGAAGGCATTTTTTTCTAAAACTCCGGGAAGTGAACTGAATAGCAGATGTTTCCTTTTCATGTAGATATGTTATTTATACCTACATAATTTTTATCTGTAATTCTGATTATGATTCTCTATTCCCGAAAATGAGCGGAAACATAATACTAATGTGAATTTTTCTCTCCCTCGTCACCCTCTCAGAAAATTGATGAGTGTGTCTATAAGTTGTTTAAAAATAAACTTTAAAGATAATCCAGGAATTTACATTTTGTCATCCGCTGTGATTTCTAGAAATGTAAAGCTGAATGTTGTATTCTGACATAAAAATGTGAAGAAGTCTGAAAGATTCTGAACTTATTCGCCATTTTTAACCAGATGTGTGCAGCACCTATCGTTTCATCAATCAAAGTCGGTAATCAATCAATAGACGCTGAATTAGCCTGAAGAATATTAAGGTAGCCTTTGTGTGTACTCATAGTTACTTTGCACTAATATCCGGTTTTACTGGTATGAAATTAAGACTAATGCTGTCAATATCAAATTATTATCGTAGCATAGATGTGCTGTGCCAACATACGTACAGAAATCTCTACCAATGACAAAGCTGACGGCTGATGTGTAACCTACATAATACCTACTACGTCTGGTGTATCATAGTGCTTTATTGTTATTATCGCAAATCCCGCGGAAGCACCGCGGTTGATCTCTGCAGCGGCGCGACATTTGTATCTCCTGCCGTATCCTGCGGACGGAAACGCGCGGATGTTGCGTCACCGCCCGGAAATAGACGCCCTCTGTGTCACCGCGCGCGTCACTGTCCATGATCACGCCACCACGTGAACTCTGACTCGACAACACTCCATCATCACCCCTTAAGAGGAAATGCGAGTGCTGTCTCTTTCTACTATCGCTGTCTCTCTCCGTCCTCCTGCCCTCAAATTCGTGCGATAAGGACAACTATAGAAAAAAGTTAGAATTCGAGGTTTGGCTCTCGCCTATTTCCTCCTCCAATATTGAACCAATTTAAAAGATATTTTAGACAATGAATAAGGAGGTTATATACTACGCCGCTATTTTTTTCTTTTTTCGTTAATAGTTGTCAAATTTGTACACTAGGACTCTGTTAACAGCGATCTAAACAAGCAATTTTGAGCATTTTTTGAGGGTTCTAGTGCTTATAAAAATAATTTATCACCAAAAAGGAAAACATAGGGGCATAGAAATAGTTAATATTTATTATTCTGTAAAAAACCATTGCTCTAGGGTCATTAACCAAAAAGAAAACAGGCGAGAGCGTTTGTATGGAGAAAAGACCACTCGCGTTTCCTCTTAAAACACACCACTCCGAAGGAAATTGCCGTCACTCAACAAATTTCAACGTGTGGAGCTACGTGCTTATCTGCTAATGTCCTTACCCAAAAAGCTCTAACAAATGAGACGAAACAAAAAAGTAATGACAGCGATCGATCTCGCGGCTGCCTCTAGAACCCAGTAATTATTTCGAAACGGAAACAGTTTCGAGATAATACTGCGATTTATCCTGTCCTACGTGTATCCGCCTGAGTGTTTGCTCCACGACGCGCCCTTTCCTTCTCGTGCAGATATCCCGATGTTTTCCTGAGCAGGACGTTGGCGCGGTTCAAAATAAAGCCAGGTTTTGACGTGTAAGCCAACGGGTGCACTAAGTTTCGATATTTATGACGGCATCAAACACTTAATCAGCGACAGGAAGATGTTAACCGTCCGCTCGTATATTAGTCCAATCAAAATATGGTAATGGCCGGCTGAGCCTGGTAAATTTACTTGCGGAATCAATTTGCCCCCGTGAAATTTATGGTCGTGTTTCCCCAATTAACTGGCAATTCGGTGGCTTCGATTATTTCGCATAAAATGTGCGGGCGACTCCCGCATCCGGTGATTACGTCGGGCGCATAATTTGTGATGCGCCTGCGCCTGCACCGAACTGCGCTCGGCCAGCCTACGCCTGCTTGATTTTTGTTAGATAAAAAAGCGGAGGGTTCTCTGAGCTCTGTTACTGCGTACTTGCCTCATTTGTTGTTTGTTTTTAATGTCGACTCTTTTGCACCTGCGCGTTTTGTATTTCATGCTGGTACCCGCCAGCCCGCCGGCCGCTTTAAATGAGATTTTGCGAGCGCCAATTTTGCTTTTGTTTTCACTAACGTAAACCTGGTGGTTTCTTTTTATTATTTTATGCAAATTAGCTCCATTGAATATGCATCTGATTTAAAAACATTAGCAATATTATAAAGTTTTATGAAGGTACCTAAGATAACATGGTTGAGAAGTGTCTCATATTCATAAGTTAGGTTTTATTTCTTACGGATGGGGTTCGCTTGTTTTTTTTTTTCTCATTCAGATCTTTAGGTCGTTCATTAAGTGTTTATATTTGTTAACTTATCAGATTAATAATAAAGATTGTTTGTTGGTTGCAGAGTCGGCGGGCTTAGCCAGTGTCGTCGGGCGCGTGCCGGCTACCGGATGCGCCAACGGCGACATAATGTGGCTTCTTGACGAGCCTAATCAACCATATGAAGGTAATTATTATATTAACTGTTTATTACTCACATACACGCCTGTCATGCTGTACTACGCTTCGCCCAACTTAATTATGTATATCCCTTTTGTTTGTCAGTAATAATTAAAACTTAACGACTTAAATTTTTTCTGGTTATTTCAGACTGTGAACAACTGCTATGCTTCCGCTACTACAACGGCGAGGGGGAGGAGTGCGCGGCGGAGTCGTCAGCGCTCCCCACGAGGTTCAAAGTGGACCTCAAGAAGCTGCCCCTCCGGCTCAAGGAGGGAATGTCACGAAAGCGCAGCGGAGACCACGTCTCGCCGTTCTCCTACAACAACGAGAGCTTCGAGATGAACTCGGAGAACCCTCCCCGCATAGAGTTCGTGCCCGGCACCAGTCACGACATCAAACATCTCAGCGAGAACGTCAACAAATGCTCAATTAGTGCTTTAGAAAGTAACGGGAACAATCTCGAACAAATAAAATGTGATCCTAGTAAATCTCTAGTTAGTAATTTAAGTCAAGAATCTCAAAATGTAAATAGTGAATCTCGGAGTGCTACAGACTGTAGAGCCACGTCGTCTGGCGTGAAGAAGAAGTGTCCTCCGCCCGTGGACACCGGCGGTGGGCAGGCGCTTAATGGCGTCAAGAAGAAAACACTAAGCAACAGCGGCTTTGACTCGCCCACGTCACCAGGCACCGAGTATTATAAAATATGGTCACCAAAGAATCCTTGCAAAATAATGAAGTTCGTTTACGACGTGGAGAGTGCGAATGTGCCCTGTGAAGCAGAAAAGTCGCCGGTGCCACCCCTACCGCCCAGACAATCACACAAGCCGCTCGAGAGAATGCACGCGTTATCCCCGCCACAGGTACCCAGACATAGAAAGCCAAAAAAATTAACAAAGCCCGAAGACGCGTTCACCTTTGAATTGATAGACACGGATGAACAATTCTTCACTGACAATAACATAACCAACTCAGCTGCTTTACAAGGAGAACTGAACGATTTTAAACCAGGAGAATTTTATTCTAGCAAACAGTTAGCTACGTCGTCAACAGCGAGTTTTTGGAGAGGAGGGCAAAATGTCGCACCCTTAGCGACACCTGAAACCGATGGCAGCTTATGTGAATCCACTATTTCTTCTAAGAAATTATCTAGGTTAAACGAGGAGAAGAGATCTAAAGATGTACCTGATGGCGCGCCGAGCGTAAGTAGGAATAAGATATTGTTTATAAAAGATATAGGTCCCGATAATTATATTACGACAACATTCGCAAGGAAAGAAAAACCCAGTCCTCCCAAAGATGTAGTGGACGGAGTGAACCGAACGCCAAATCATGCCAAGTCTGAAGAGAAAGCTCAACACACGTTTTTAAATGATATTAGTAATCATTCTGAGTTTGAGGATGACAATAGGAATCAGATAGAGGAGAAGGAAATCACGATGTTGAAAGGTCACAAACCTCTTACGCGGCAGAATTCTGGTCGCGCAACACCGACGATGATGACGGCGTTCCTAAATTCGTCTCACGTAGATCCTCCGACCAGAGAGACAGATAACAACAGTTCGAACGGTCACAGTTCCTGCAACTCCTCACACTCGACGTCACCGGTCGATGAGTCAAGTCAGACCATGCCAAGCGTGGGAACTATGATAATGAACCGGAAACATTCTTGCGATTCGTCAACGCCGAAGCATTCGAGTTTACCGAGGCATTTGATAAAGAACTTGGGATGTGAGGGGACCCCGAAGCATTCGCCTCATAAGGCGAACAGTTTAGAGAGTCCAGTGCGGCCGCACCCGAGGGTGTTGACGCGAGTGGCGGCGTTGGCCGGCGGAGCGGTGCCGCAGTGTCCGCCCACACCAACACACCACGCGAGGAGACCAAGGCCGATGCCTCCACCGGACCTACACCCGCCACCCGTACAGAACGCTGAAGCGCGGCTTCAAGAAAACTTCGAAATGGTTGAGTTCACGAATGAACTAAGAACGTCAGAAATTAGGTCACCCAATATGGAATTTGTGAATAGCAATCACTTCACGATAGTGCACGCGGGGCCTCCTGAAGACGTGGTCCTAAGGAGGCCGAGGCCAGTGGAGGATATTGATGACAATGACAACGCGGTGGCATCACCCACGCCTTTGCGGCACATGGCCGGTATAAGGCTGCCTTCAATCCCGGAAAGGGCATCGCGGCAGATGGCTTTGACGGGCGATTTTCCTGCTAATATGATTGGTGGGATTATTGAATGCGAAGAACCTTTACCGGCAGGTGGGTAATGTCTAATTTTATTGTCTATTATTATTATGTTAATTAAGAAAGATATAATGTACGGAAAACATACAATAATTATGCTATATGCACACAACTAGCTCCATCTAGCCGTTGAACACTATCCTATTCAAATTGTTGTTTTGGGAGGTTTTATTAATAAGGCTGCCTCGAATTAGTCGACTTTAAATGGCCGAGACAGACTTGAAGCGACACGAGAAACCATCATCGAGTCTTAAACGCAACTTGGGAGAGGCCTGTGTCCAACAGTGAATAGATCGTCCAGTAAGAAGAGTTAGGTGGTCTTTTGGCCCATTGATTTTTCGGTATATTGGCGTTTTGGTTCTTTGTATGGTCTATTGCTATGTTTACTCAATAAATGCCATTATATTCCAGGCTGGGAGGCTCGCATGGACAGTCATGGCCGAGTGTTCTACATCGACCACATCAACAGAACTACCACGTGGCAGAGGCCTGGCCTCAATGGAACCACTCCGAGGTCACCTGCGCCTGAGGTGCAGAGGCGGCAGCTAGATCGGCGGTGAGTCTAAACTTTTCATTCCTCGTTGGCCTAGCGCACAGGACCCAGGACCTCGTGGTCCTCGTTTTGATTCCCAGGTCGAGCATAGTGTTATTGGGTTTTTCCATAAGGAATTTCTCAGTAGCAGCGATGGACTTTGGATTCGTACCCGGTAGATGGGCAATACGCTCATCTCGTATTTATTACATGGGCAAACACCTCTGAGCAAATTGCTGTGAAAATGAACAAATTGCGATAAATTATTGAAAATTCTACTTTCACGGTTAAATAAATTTGAATCTGGTTAGAATTGTTATAAAGTCGAAAATTACTTCAATTTCTGTATTCTTATTCTTCCCCTTTTCTCATTCCAGCTACCAGTCAATCCGCCGCACCATGACCCGCACGCAGCTAGCAGAGGAAGACGCGGGCGCATGCGCGTCCCCCCCTCCCCCGTGCCACCCCCCTCCCCCGTGCCACCCCCCTCCCCCGTGCCACCCCTCTCCCCCGTGCCACTCGCACGCGCACGTGCCGTGCGTGGAGGCGTCCACATCGCGTGCCGACACCTCGCACGTGCCTCATCCAGCCGCCTTCTTCCTAGCAAGGCCGGACTTCTACTCCATACTGCATATGAACCAGGTATGTATTACTGCAGTATAGTCCCCGGCACGTAACTTGGCAAGAGTCGTTAGTTGCGCAGAAGTAATTTTTTAGGTCTCTTTGGCGGTGGTGCGGGGCGCGGGGTATGAGGTAGCGTCATCCGCGCGTGTGATTGGTGCAATCAAATGCATACGTTCCGTTCGCTCCCGATTACACTTGCGGTGCACGAAAGTTGTGTTGTTTTTGTTATTTCTTTTTGTTACGAATTTGAGTTGTCGTTGTGTTTTAAATTTAGTTTTTGTAACGAGTGTTGATGTTTTAAATTTAGGTTTTGTTGTTTTAGTTATTGTTTTAAATTTAGTTTTTGTTGTTTTAAATTTTGTTTTACTTTTAAATGCATATTTTTATTTATAACACCTAATAAATGTCACTAAGTCTTCGCCTTTCTTTAACTTCATTATTAAAAATAAATTATGTCAATAACCATAGAATAATGACAAGCAATAAAAGTGACCACTTTTAGTGGCATAAAGTGCACGATGCGCGAACTTTGCGAAACCTTGCCAAGTTACGTGCCGGGAGCTGTAACTGGGTTTTTTTTTTTCTCTTTATTTATTTTTAGGGACTTTTATACAAGCGTACATGCCAGTCCCATCGGACCTTCTTACATAAATCGTAACAACACAAACTTAATTAAATTACAAGCAGCTTCGGAGTTAGGTGTTGACAGAATATGATGGAACATGGATACATCGTGCATATTTATCTCCAATTCTCTAATTAGATCCTCTCTTGCAGACTGAAATCTGACACACTCCGCTAATAAATGCATTACGTCTTCCAGTGTGCCACACACTTCGCAATTAGGTGAATCAATTTTTTTTCATTAAAAATCCAAAATTATTGAGCGGCATGTGTCCAGATCTCAGTCTGTGAGCAGTAACTATAATTTTTCTGCTAAATCTAGTATTACAGAACCACGGTATATGAGGAGGCTCCGAGACTATAGACCTATACCATATTCCTTTTTCTTTAGATCTTACATTAAAATATTCTTTCCAAACATCATGACATTTAATTTTATACCTAGGCAAAATTTCTATATAATTAGTTCCAATGTGTTTTTCCCTACCCCCAACAATAGCCAATTTTGCTAAACGGTCTGCCTCCTCATTACCCTTAATACCTATATGTGAGGGAACCCATTGCAATTTCAGATCGACATCTCTTTTGGAAAGCTCATGTATTTTTGAAATAATTTCATAAGCTATCGGTGCACCTCTGTAACCAGAGGCGCATCGAGCTATATGTTGTAGTGCACTTTTGCTATCTACACAAATTAATATTTTTCTATTATTTTCAATGGATAAAATATAAGTGAGTGCTTCTGAAATTGCAAAGAGTTCCAATGACATAACTGACACATAATTATTTATTTTAAAGCACGTATTTGTAGTATCCGAATTTAAAGGATCATAATAGGCAGCACCATTACCATTAGCGCTCTTAGACCCATCAGTATAAATTTTATAATAGCCTTGATATTTTTTTGATATTTCTCTCAAAGTTTCTGTTTTAATTGAATCCACGAGATAAGTCTTCTTAGGGTTTTTGATTGAGTCTAAATTAATCTTTATTATGTTCTGCATGTCAATTTTAGTTACCCATACATCTAATAAGAACATTTCTAAAATCGGAGATGAAATTATGCTTTCTACCCTAACCTCCTCAAAAACACTAACAAGTAGAGGAAGCTTTTTATTTGTCCAATATGTGGTGTGTCTAAGAGCGCTAAGCTCAGATAGCTGTTTTATTACTTCATTATCGGATAAAGAGTACGACTTTAGGCAATATTTGAATGCTAACCATCTTCTCCTAACATGCAGTGGAGGAACACAGAGCTCGCACTCCATAACATGTATCGGTGTGCTTCTTATAAAACTACCTACTATTCTTAAAGCCTGATTTTGGATTTTTTCTAATTTGTAAATATTGGTTCTAGCACTATTGTCATATAAGAAGCACCCATAATCTAGCCTACTTCTAATCAATGCTATATAGAGTCGACGAAGATGAATCTGATGGACACCCCAAGAGGGACTCGTAAGAATTTTAAGTACATTGAGAAGCCTCTGATTTTTTTCTATTATTTCGTTGATTTGTTTACCCCAGCGTAATGTCTTATCTAACCAAATGCCCAAATATTTATAATTAAATACGTTGTCAAGTTCACTATCATTTATGATAAGCTGTATTTGCTGTTGCCTAAATCCCCTACTAAATATACAATATTTCGATTTACTGACTGATAGTTCCAATCCTAACTCGTCCAATAAAATTGTAAAAGTATTTAACGCACTTTGAATTTTGTCTCGACCTTCTGTGATATACTTACAAGTAAAATACAAAACGAAGTCGTCTGCGTATTGGCACGAAGACACATCAACAATATCCCGACAAAACTTATAAGTAGCTATATTAAATAGTAACGGAGAGATGGGATCACCCTGGGCCAAGCCATTTCGTGCATATCTGACCATGTCGATTGCGGACTCATCAGTAACTATCAGGTGACGTTCACTGAGGAAGTTCCATAAATATTCGCAGATAGTTTTACCAACACCCAAGCTATCAAGAACCTGCAGTAACTTTTCTATTAATATATTATTATATGCACTTTTTATGTCAAGGAAACAAGCTATAGTTGAGAAATTTTTAGAAAAGCCTATTTGAATTTGATTTACTAGACGTGTAAGACAATCATAACTGGACTGCCCTCTCCTAAAACCGACTGTATTTGGCGACAAAATTTGATTCCTCTCCACATACCATTCGAGTCTTTTAGCAATCATAGCATGAAATATTTTGCATGTACATGACATCAATGAGATAGGTCTTGGTTTACTGTTAGCATTTGAACCAGCATCCGACTTTGGTATGGGAATTACTCTAATATCACGCCACTGCGATGGGAAATTACCTGAGTTCATTATATTATTGTAGATTTTGAGTAAGAACAATTTACCAAGAAGTGGTAGATTTAAAATCATGGAGTAAGTTATCTTGTCATCGCCTGGAGCAGTATCTTTTTTCTTTAGGCAACTATTCAGCTCCTGTAACGTGAATTCAGATTCGAGCAACTCATGTCTAGATGTAAAGACAGGCTTTAGTGAGACGACATAATCTGGTGCAAGATCACATAACATTTCTCTCTTTAACTCTTGAGAACACTGAACATTAGATTTCCGATAACCCTTCACCCATCGCAAACGACGCCACATGTCTGAAGCTGAGACTTTGTAGTCAATATCTTCACAGAATTTCTTATGATCATTAGATTTCGCTTTTTCAATAGCCTGTTTAGCCTTAAGGGTTTTGCCTTCAAGTAATTTAAGGTTCCTTGGAGTTGGATTCGCTCTAAAGTTTTTAAGTGCCAGTCGACGTTCAGCAACTAATTTCGATATATCTGGGCTCCAATATCCCTTCGGCTTAAATTTATTATTCTGTAACTGGGTTGTGGAGGACAGATAGGCAGTCGTTTATCATCATTTCAGCCGGAAGACGTCCACTGCAGGACATAGGCTTGCCCACATGTTGCGAAATTGACCGGTCCCGTGTGTCTCGCATCCAGCGGGTCCCCGCAATCTTCGCCTGGTCATCGGTCCACTTAGCGGGAGCCGTGCGCGGATAGGCAGTCGCTTTATTCAAAATACTGGTATTCAGCTGCTTCCGGTTAGACTGGTAGCCGAACCTAACGTAGTTGGGAAAAGCTTAGTCAGATTGATCGATTGATATGTCAGTTCAGAAAGCAGCAGGAATTGTGGACGTCGGCAATTCTTTTATTTAAGTAGATATTAAGTCAGCGTCAGAAAACTCCAAAAAGGGAATATTATTCACTTGTAATCCTCTCATTTCAAGATGAGACGACCTCACTAAGGCTAATCATTTTTTGTCTGTTTTTGGGTGGAAAATACTTTTGGTAGTCCTCCGCCATTAGGCGATTGGAGGGGTCTGTCAGACGGGGGATCTAGTGCACTTTACACCGGCACATTGATCTGATCCAACTAGCCTTACAAAAATCCATAGTTCTCCGATCATTGGAATCTTTTGATCAAATCTATAATATTATTTGCTTTAATAGTTTTTTTTTAATAAAGAAAAAAAAGAAGAAAAAAAGATTCAATACCTCCTTCCTACTTCTGTTCTCATGGTAGTTTGTGAGACTTTACTACCTCCATCTTTTTTTTGCATTTCCAAAAAAAAAAATGTTTTCAAGACCTTCTATTCTCCTGGTAGTTTGGACCGTAGTTGTTCCCTAAACTGTGTGATAGAACGAATGAGAAACTTGAGTCCCGCTGGTTTTACGATTTTGTAACACCCTTAGAGCGTAGAACTAGTGGGAACGAAAAAATTCATTGACTTTTCGTTCCCATTAGTTCTACGATTTCGTACCATCTTGAATCGTAGAACTAGTGGGAAAAATATTTAAAAAAAGTTCCCACTAGTTCTATCGTAGAACTGTGCAGTAGAACTAGTGGGAATGATCCATCTTCTCATCCCCATACTAAACCATGTTACCCTCACTTACAGGAAGCATCAGCCCTCTACAACGGCAACTCGACCCTGAAGCACATGATCTCTAAGATCCGAAGAGACACGACGTCCTTCGAGAGGTACCAACACAACCGAGACCTGGTGGCGCTGGTCAATCTGTTCAGTGAGTCGGATAGGGAGCTGCCGTTGGGCTGGGATACCAAGATGGACCGGAGTGGGAAGGTGGGTGATACTTCTAGTATGTTCTATGTTAACTGAAGGATGGGAGTAATAGGGTAGTTGACTGACTAAAAAAAATATAATTATGTTTACATCTCTCATATTCGGTAAGTAGGTCCTTATTACCCCCAAATGGGGCTTGTAGGTGACCAATTAGCGCTCCAGGGCATTAATGTCGCAAGAAAAGCCCTAGGGCGGTAAGTAATTAAAAAAAAAACACTTCACTCTTTCAAAAAGTTCGCGTACATCTAACCATCATAGTACTGGCAATAGACATCATGCATTCAGCCCAATGACAAAAGAGGTCGCTTCGCTATTCAGCCTTGTCTTCGTATGAGTATACCGCCTGTGTGGGGGAGGCTTAATAGTCATCAATTTTAAATATCGAACGGCGAAGCTCAATATCGTTCTTGAAAAAAAAAATTTTAAAAAGAGATGAAAAAGGCGGTAATAGAAAACTTTACTTTCAATATTGTTTGTTTTTGGATTTTTTTTACAATTACGTGCTAATTAGGAAAAAAACATGAGTTCTGCAAGTGATGAAGATATAAGCTGCACTCCCGATTCAATGAAAATGGAAGCTGAAGCAGCAATTATCAATATTTTGCCTGAAAGTTCTAAATAGAGATATTTGAAAACTTTATTCTTGTAATGCCGGTTTTTTTCTTCTTACCTCATAATCGAGATGTAAAGCAGAGTAGTTAGCTCGGGTGTAAGCATCAATTGCACCCTCGAACTATTGGCGCCCTCGCTGCGCTCGTGCGCCTAAATATCTCGGGCTGCAATTGATGCCTTACAGCCCTTGGCTACTAATCTACTATTAGTTCGTCTGTTAGATTAACAAAAAATATTGGATACGTGTTTTTTGTTTTATCAAATTAATAAAAATTGACGAAAATAAAACGTGTCAAAGATCGTGAATGGGGCAGCTGGTGAGTGGTGACGTCACTTTCTGGAAAAAAAAAATACCAAACTGTGACGTCGCGCGACTTTTCGAAGCACTGTATCGTCTTCATTTATAGTTTACGTGAAAAAAGAAAAAATACGTGTCCAATATTTTATGGAAATCTATCTGACGGACAATTTTTTTTTTGTCAACTACCCTTTTTCTGATGGGTTTGAGAGAATGATCTGGAGATGTGTGAAGGGCAGTATGACAAGTAAAGATAAGTTGACTTGGAGGGATGTACCAGATCAACAGATGGAGTGCCTTGCCGTGTACCGACCCAACATACTATATTTGGGTATGGGCACATAGATAGATTGATTTATTAGATATAGGCTACCTTCTTCGTGTTTTATTCTATGTCGTTTTTTGCTGGTTCCTCCACAGGACACGACAAACCGAGCATCAACTGTTCTTTGTCGCTTCATATATGCCCATGCCATGTAGTTCTATGGTGAGAACTATATTATCCCTGGACAAAACTATAGGATGATTATGTTTGAGGCATCATCATAAGTATAGCCAAATATTCTGGTATGGCAGTGTTTCTTCGTGGACCACGTGATGCGTCGCACGACGTTCATAGACCCGCGAGTGCCGCGCGCGACCTCGACGGGTCCCTTCAGCCCGTTATTACCGCAGCGACGACGCCCCATCAACGAAGCGCCGGTGAAGATATTGCTTGCTAGTAGCTTGCTTTGCTACAGTTTTTGTTAATTTTTCGCTCATTTTGTTCGCCTTTTTACTCAGTGTCCCAATTAACTGCAGTTTTTGTCCATTTTTCGTTAATTTTCGTACGCACTTTTTGTCCCATTTACTGCATATTTATGAGTATACAGTGGCCCATGTAGGACTATGGTTACCTATGTTAAGAGTTAAACACTTAATGGTAATTCATTGAGCCATCGCCAACGAATGCATTTCGCGATGATTGTGGTACATTGTCATTCCATTTGGTCCATACTCACTTAGAAAGACAAGATCGCTTATATTTACAAATCGTTGAATTCTACGTATCTACAGACAGATTTAGATAAATTATTTATGGTTTGAATACGAATTATATATTTTGCTCGTCTGCCATAGATGTCTGGGGTACCTACCATATTGTAAATTTACATTTATTTTATTCTTTCTTTCGAATGTTTTTCGTACCCTAGCATGGTTTGAATGTTCAATGTGCTGTGGTGACTCGTTTCACGCATGTAACTCGTGTATGTTCATTTTTGTTTGAGTTGGCTTGTCTATGTACTCGTCTAGATTTTTGTCTATGCCTGTTGTGCCTTGTCTGTTGGTTATTTTATTTTTGGTTGATTTTGCTTGTTTATGAGTTTCTGTTCTGTTTATTTATTTCATTCAGCTATGTTTTGTTTGATTCGTTTTTTTATTTATTTGGTTGTTTTCGCTCATTTGTGGCTGTAAACCAAATAAGTGGTTTACGCGCAAGTGGGTTTTACCTGTATTTACAGGTTTTTTTGCTCATACTTTCAACAGTATTTAGTAAGCACAGAATTTAATTAGTTTTCTCATATTCACAGGCACCCACGCCACCACCCCGGCCACCTCTATCAGCTTCGGATGCACAAGTACAGAGCACGCATCAAGAGATACCCGTTGCATATAATGACAAGGTAAATATTGGCCAGCAATACATTATAAGCTTTAGGATTAGGAGATAATGCCTAAAATCGAATCAGAAAACTACATAAGCTTGATTTTTAATAAATAATTCTTCATATTTTTTTTATTTTTTTTAATTAATAATAATAATAATATTCCACAACTATCACACAACGCCATCTAGTCCCAAGCTAAGCAGAGCTTGTGTTATGGGTACTAGAAAACTGATAAACATACTTATATATTTCTAAATACATACATATTAATTTAAGGACCGACCGAAGGTTCGGTTTCGGCTAGTTTCGGCCAAAAAATCTAGTTTCGGCCATAGTTTCGGTTACGGCCAATATTTGGCCGAACCTTTCGGCCCCGTCGAAACAAGGTATACGTGAATTGTCGCGCATCATTCAGCTAACTTCGAGTGCGAGTTGAGTTCGCTAGCCGGCGCGATCGTGATGAATTAAGGTTGTATGATTTTTCTCGCGTAAAAATTAAGTATTTGTTTTTACTTATGATTAATGATGATGTATTTTTATGGCATTCATTAGGGTCTTGTGCTACAGTGTAAAATAAATAGGTTGTAAGTAGGTGTGTATAGAAAATAATTCATTAGATATTTTACTTGGTTCTCTTGAGTTATTCCCTAGAACTTATAAAATATGAATTTATGTTGAAATTAATTTAACACTTAAAAGATGTGTGAAAATACCTGTGATGTTTGATTCAAACATTACTATGTTTGTTTGTGTTGATGGATTAAATTTTGTAGCCGTATTCGAACACACGTAGTTCCGATACACAACTATCTCCGGTGATTTAGGCGCTTTGCACATGGAGCAACTTAAGTTGAGGCAACTTAAGTTACTTAAGCAACTTTAAAAGTTTCCTGTAACTAGTTGATAGTTGCTACAACGTTTACGGTTGCAGCAATTTTATGGCAATCTGTGAGCAACTTTCGGTTTCGGTTTCGGCCGAAACTGGGACCAAGGCCGAAGGTTCGGTTACGGTTTCGGTTTCGGCTGAAAATCGTGTTTCGGTCGGACACTAAGAGATAAATTACACCCAACAATGGCAACAATTAATTGCAACATTAAGTCCAATCTGTCCTAATGCAATAACAGATGCATGCGAGCGCGTGTAGATGAAGCTTGTTTTAATAGCTTTCATGACCATTAATAAATGGGATCATTCCCACTAGTTCGACTGCACAGTTCTACGATAGAACTAGTGGGAACTTTTTTTAAATATTTTTCCCACTAGTTCTACGATTCACGGTGGTACGAAATCGTAGAACTAATGGGAACGAAAAGTCAATGGATTTTTTCGTTCCCACTAGTTCTACGATAAAGGATGTTACAAAATAGTAAAACCAGCGGTACTCAAGTTTCTCATTCCTTCTGTCACACAGTTTAGGATACAACTACGGCACAAACTACCAGGAGATTAGAAGTAGGCAGAAGGTCTTGAAAACATTTTTTTTTGGAAATGCAAAAAAAGATGGAGGTAGTAAAGTCCCACAAACTGCCAGGAGAGCAGAAGTAGGAAGGAGGTATTGAATCTTTTTTTCTTCTTTTTTTTTCTTTATTTAAAAAAACTATTAAAGCAAATAATATTATATTAAGGAATAATTTAGATTTGATTAAAAGATTCCAATACCTCCTTCCTACTTCTGTTCTCCTGGTAGTTTGTGGGACTTTACTACCTATCCTTTTTTTTCATCTAGGTACAAAAAATATGTTTTAAATACCTCCTGCCTACTTCTAATTTCCTGGTACTTTGTCGGACTTTACTATTTTGATTTACTATCTCCAACAAAAAAAAAGTGCATGGTATGAATAATTTAGATTTGATTCAAAGATTCCAATACCTCCTTCCTACTTCTATACTCCTGGTAGTTTGGACCGTAGTTGTACCCTAAACTATGTGACAGAACAAATGAGAAACTTGAGTCCCGCTGGTTTACGATTTTGTAACACCAGCGTGGGAACGAAAAAATTCATTGACTTTTCGTTCCCATTAGTTCTACGATTTCGTACCACCTTGAATCGTAGAACTAGTGGGAATAGTATATTTCATTATAAGTGCGGAAAGCCTGTCATTGCAACGAGTTCCGACAAATGTCTAGCCGAGCCGAGGCACAGCCGACGGCGAGGGTAGACAGTCGGAACAAGTTGCAATGACGGTTCCGCACGTGTACTGAACAACTATTTTTAATACAGTTGCGAAAAAATGAAGCAATTTAATAAAATAATAAAACCGTAATTAAACTCGCAAAGAACATTTTTGAAAATGGCGCATAACGTAAAAGAATCGCAGAGATTTTTTTTTCTTTACCTATTCTGGGTAGGCAAAGGGAACTATGCCCATACAGCCAAGTCTTCAGTAGATTTTTTTTATTGCTATGAAATAAAAATGAAAACCTTTAACTCATTGAATCAAATAATTAAATCTGATATTGAAACAAATTAGTAGCTTCTTTAGAAATATTTGCATGAATCATAAAAACTTCTATGATTTTATTTAGTAAATACTTCGTGGTTGTTTTTTTTTTAATGGACATTATTTTGACAGTTGGGAAAGAGAACGCACGAGTTCGGGAAAGGTAAAGAAAAAGCACGAGTACGTAATAGCCCACATCCCGAACGCTATACGTCCCTGCAATACGCCACTTTTTGAGCAACTGTATTAAAAAAATATTTACCAAAAAGTTCCCACTAGTTCTATCGTAGAACTGTGCAGTAGAACTAGTGGGAATGATCCAATAAATGCACTATGTCTTTATAAACCGACAGTATAAACCGAAGAGGAGTTATAAACCGAAGAGTGACAGTACGCACTTACTTACTGATAAGGTTCAGAAACGGATGCTCTTAAATCCTTATTTTTTGTTGCTATTTTCAGAGTAGTTAAAATGCAATAAATTGCAAAGGCACAGGCAGGTAGTTTACTTTGTGTAATTTCCAAACTATTTCCTAAAGCTACGCGAAAACAGGCCACCGAAGCGCGGTTCCAAAAAAAATATTTCGAGCTCGCTCCGCTCGCTCTCGCAATTTTGTTCGGATTGCCTGTCTTAGTAACTCCTGGATAGAGAAAACCTTTTAAATCCAAACTGGGTGCTAAGTTTTAGGAGCTCACTACGCTTATTCTTGAATCCTGTCTTATCTCGGCACACAAATCCTAAAGACTCAGAGCTCTTTTTGGGAAACTAAAGATGCTCCCTTTGCCCTCCCTCTACCAAATAAACCGTACTTGGCCGATTTTCGGATGACTATGCCCACAACCTCTTTTGAGGACTAGATGCGCGCCTCGACCGCTGCCACTGGTGGAAGCTATATGTAAACAGCTTGTCGTAAGCCCCTGGTAGCTGTGAAAAGTGGCCCGTTTGCGCGGGGCCTAAGACTCGTAGTAAGGACCGTAACTCTAATAATGGCATTAGAAATTTTCTGATAATATTTTGTCTGTATGTTAGGTGGTAGCGTTCCTGCGACAACCCAACATAATGTCGATCCTACGCGAGCGTTGCGGCGGCTGCGGCGCGGCGCTGCGTGAGCGCGTCAACACCGTGCGCGTGGAAGGTGCGCCTGCCTTAGCGCGCTACCAGCACGACGTGCAGCTTACTTGCTTGCTCAGGTCAGTACACGCATTTTGTACGAAAAACGACCACTGCTGGACCTAGGACTCCCACAAGTATCGCCACATTGACCGGTCCTTTTAAGTGTGACGAGCCCGCCACACTATTCCCAAACCACTGTAACTCCTGAAAGCAAGAATCAACCACGGAAAAACGCTGAGACAATGAAGCTCGACGAAGTTCCAGAAAAACGATTTAACTGTCTTGGATCCCGCAACGAAATTAATCAGAAAATAATTGCGAAGGAGTACCTAGGAAATAGTAGATTGTATCATAAGGGAGCAAAATAATATTTTTACGGCGAGGGCGCTTTTTTGAATCCAGAGCGAAGTGAGGGATTCTTTAGTAGAATCCTGAACGTAGCGAGGGATTCAAAGTACGTCGCCCGAGCCCAAAATATATTTTGCACCCGAGTGATACACTCGACTTTTCATCACCCTCTATGAGAAAATAAAAGGCGCCATTGTAATATTATTATTTAATAAAAATAGAGTGACGAGACGTTTAAATCCATCAGACATATTAATTACGAATATGTGTCCAGTTTTACGTTACACAACACACAAGACAACACGTTACAAAACAACCTTCTACTCCATATTAAGAAATAATTTCCCGGGATTTCGTAGGGATTAAGTTTTGTATCACGTTATTAGCTTCTATTTTTATTGTTTCAGGAGTTAATGCACTATCACTTTCAGAACTCGACGTAGAGCTCATTTTTTTTTGCACAAAATACAATAAAGTCCGTACCGATTATTAGAACAGGGAAGTAAATCGCGCGCTTTTGTTTTTTTTTTAATTTAGTTACCGCGTCTCCTCGCACCGTACAGCCAACACAATACAATTTGCGTTCGATTTCAATGAACGATTCATGTTCTAAATTCAAATCTCATTACTGCCCGCTAAAAAGTCTAATGGAGAAAAGAGCTACTTTGCTCGCACTTAAAGAGGAACAAAACGACACTTTTCGAATTGAAGGGATGAAAATAGTACATTGTTCACCGAGAGAAGAAAGTGACCGATTACCGTCGAGGGTGTCGTTTAAAGCCCGAAGCCGTAGGCAAGGGCTTTAAAACACCCGAGATCGGGAATCGCACTTTCTCTCGAGTGATACATAGTGCTTTATACTACACCTACGAAGAAAATAAAAAACTAAATTAAAATTCTAATTCAAATTCAAAATGGCGCCAATGGCGTCTACAATTGTCACATGTTCTTTTTTCAAATTGTAATCTGAGCGGGAGAGAAAAGTGTATGAAAATCCATTCTCTCCCGCTCAGATGCGTTTTCTCCCCGCATATTTGTTCGATATGCAATGACGTACTTTCTACCGTAAATTTGATAAAGTATCAAGGTACTTTCCAAGCAGGTGTAGTATAAACATAATTTCCATTGACCGGTCCGTTGCGTCGCGCATACAGCAGACGGTCATCGGTCCACCTAGTAGGTAGCCTTCCAACGCAACGTCTTCCGGATCGCGGTCGCTACTCCAGAACTTTCTATTATTATATTTTTGTTCCGGGGTGGAAAATTCTCATGGATGCCCTCCGCCGTAGGACGTCAGACTCATAACTGACTAAAAACCACCCCGGTGCTCTTCCCATACTTGCACCGGGGATCATGGGAACTATTGCGCCTCCCACTTTTCCCGTGCTTAGCTGAGTGCCCATACTTAATTATGTCAAGGGAGCACCTTTTTCTTCTGAAAGCGGCCAGAACCGCAAAAGTAACGATGCTATAAAGCACTGACAAACCGCTACAACATGGTATACGGCTACCGTTTTGTCATCAAAACATCTACGGCAGTCATTTTATCATTTATCAAACGTGACTTTACGCGACAGAATAATCAAAACTTACGTAAAATTGGATGGGGGTCTGCGCAAGAAATTGATATTACAAACAAAATGACCGGTGGCTTGGCTTCCATAGTGCCTATATCTTAGTGGCTTCACATAATATGGTTACTTACTACTTTGCTAGCGAAGTCGCCAAACGTGCAGTACGACCGGATGCATAAATTTTAGAACGTTTATTTCCTATCAGACAGTACGTAGGTAGATACTGTCAAAATTACCTCTATTTTCCTTACATTTTTAACAAATTCTTCATTTATTGTAGCTAAGACGAGAAGTAAACATTTCGCTTCAAGACTGCGATAAAAATCCGTGTCGATTACGGTTATTTGTCATGAACTCATGACAAATTACTAACATTTGGCCATGGCAATGAGCTGCAAATCACAAGGTAATGTGAAAAATTAAATTCGGCATTGGTAAATTACGAGAAGTTTGCAACTGATACTTCTAGTAAGTGATGAATTTAATCAAACTAATTGATACATATCCAAAGGTAATAGAATGAACAGTTTTAATTTTAATATAAAATACTCGCGATAAATTATGGCTCATGAGATTTCTCATCATTCGTCGTATCATACTTTACTTTCCTTTAGAGCATTTTTTTGCGAGTATTTTTTTCTAATGCTCACTTTTGCCTTTAATGGCTATTTCATAAAAAAACTCATTCAAAGGGATTTAACGATAAGTTAATTTAACCCCATTAAATGATTGAGGGTTGTATTCATGATTGTAACTCTGCAAAGCCTATTTGTAACGGTCGATATTATAATCAACATACAACCCTACTGGGCTGACCTGAAAATTGCAAAAAACATAAGAAAATTTGATTTCGCGCGCTACTCTTGCAAAAGATCATGATTCTAGAACCCAGCCAGCGGTTTAGGTTGTGTGTTATTTGCCACTCAATTAAAGATTTTATTAACTAGTTCATAGATATCAAAATCATCATCTTGTCGTCCCAATTCGGCAATAAAAACCAGCGTGCATAGAATGCGGAAGCTTTACCCACTAAACTAAAATAGAAGGAGGAAAACTCGAGTCGACACGGTCTGGTTTTGTTTTGCTTGCGTAGTTCGTGTTCACGTCAACAGATGGCGTTACTAGTCTCGAAATCTCGGAATTAACATAAAGTCATGTTGTTTTGGTTTTTATCGTAGTACGAAACACGTGGTGTTCATGTTGGTATAGGTTATTTCTTCACATTACATTACATAATCACGCTTGATTTACACGTTGAGGTAGTCAGATCTGTGCAGTAATTTTGTATTGGACGTTTTTAAACGTAGAGAATGAAAATGTGGAATTTTCATACAAAATTCTACGAATTGGGGTTAATTTATATCAATTACACTGAAGTGAATGGTTAAGTATACTTAATTATTTTAGAATTAAATGACACTTCTGAAGAATTATTATATAAAATAACGGTGAATTATGTTATTATTTTTAAAACAAGTTAACCAACAAATAAAATCGGTTGCAAGGTGTACAATATGTTTAGTACAAAATTATGCACCTTGCAACCGATTATTTGCAAATATTATTTAATAATTATGCTTAGCTATAGGTCAACCGGACGTCCATTATATTAGTGGTTATCACGGTAGTTTCATCGGATAGGGTAAGCAGAGATGCAGGTTAAATTAAATAAAGGGATTTACACATCGGATGTAGGTTACAGGAAGTGAGCCTATTGCTATTTACTTAGATGAATCATTATCTGCCTTGCCGACCTTGGCGTTGTCATCCAGCTATACTGGAAGCAGCAGAATACCGGTATTCAAGATGAAGGGACACTATGTACACATGTAACCTAACTCTCACCTCACATCCCCTGTGTTGTATGACATCCTTTGATAAGATTGGTTACATTTTTGGTTAATATAATTGCCTACTGACCCGCCCCTGCTTCGCACGGTTGCAAAAAAGGTATTAAAAGTAAAACCTTCCTCTTAAATCACTCTATCTATTAAAAAAATCCGCATCAAAATCCGTTGCGTAGTTTAATAGATTTAAGCATAGGTACATAGGGACAGACAGCGGGAAGCGACTTTGTTTTATACTAGGTATGTAGTGATGATAGTGGTGATGCTGTAGTTTCTACCTGCCCCTATATACGAAAAATGCGTGAATTTAATCACAAACCTTGCGAGTTTACAAAAAAACCCATTTACACTGCCCAACCCGGGGATTGACCCCAAGGTCACAACACTTGACAGTCACGCTTGCTACCACAAGATAGGTAGTCAGGTCAAACGACGAGGCGTGACAATAATGGAAACATAACAACATTGTAAAAATAAATATTTTTAAAGGAGTAATTGCTTCGTTGGTCCAGCGGTCGCAAGATTGCTGAGTATGAAGTGTTGGGTTCGATTTTTCAGGAATTTTTCAGTAGCAGCTATACGGAGTCTTTATTTGTGCTTAATGTCAATAGGCTCGCCCCCTGTTACATGGGACTAAAACATAACTGGAGAAATGTGGGTGCTATACGACCTGTGTCTAACCCTTCGGAGATAAAGCGTTATGTTATGTATGTTAATCATGGAATTTTTTGCCAGTTCTTCTCCATAGGTAACTACCAACCCGAACTGTGCAACTAAATTTAGATTTTTCCATAAGTGCCCATGTAGGTCTGTTTTTATTTTAATCATCATCATCATCATCCACAGCGAGACTTCACCCTCTGCTCGGTATAGACCTCTCTTTGCTTGTTGTGCCACTCACACACACATATTCTCCACTTTCTTGTGCCAGCCTCATCCAGGGTATTTCCGCGATGGCAACAATATCGTATGTCTCAATTTGAATGCAATACACTAAACAATATTTTTCCATAAGTATACGTATATTCACAGCAATGGGTCTCAGTAGCACAGTTCCATATAAGTGCCCTTGCAGATCTAAAATAGATCCACATGGGCACTTATGGCGACTTTGCATGCAATACACAAAACAATATTTTCCCAACAATAGGTCAATTATTTTTCAGACAGTGCACACATGTGTCACGTTTCCCACAAAAATTGCACTTCCTGCCACAATCACTGGCACGGTTACCACCAAAACTGAAATACACTAATATATTTGTAATTCCATATAATTCAGTGGCACAGATCGTTACACTGGGTGCCATTCGGTCTGCCCAGTAATGTGCAGTTTGCTATGCTATTTACACTGCGTGATATATAATTAGTCACAGATTGTGAATGTATAACTGTAGTGGTGTATTTCGTGTCCTGATTCTGATTCACTGCAGTTGAAAAGTTGTTTGTTTTGTAGAGCGAGGTTTGGTGGTGTTTTCTGAGGGTTTTAGGTAATTGAGATAATTACAGAAACTTTGTATTAGTGTGGCAAATTCGGAAATTGACAGATTTTACTTTGTCACCATATGTGTGCCTTATTTTTAATTAATTGGGGGTTGGCGTAACCAGCGTTACTCAGATATTCCTAATGGAAGAATCCAATACTACTTTTGTGCTGACTTGGGAATCAAACCCAGAATCTATGGCTCAGTAGTACCAGCCAGTTTTACATATTCAGTTATGAATAAATTACACTTATCATTTAAGTACCTTATCATTAAACGATAAATCGTTATCATTTATGTAGAGATATCTTTTTACAAGCCAATAAACAACAATGTATTTTCCATTCATACATTCATTGTAGTAATATGATCATAATTATGCATTAATTATATATTTTTCTTTGATAAGTACCTGGTCTATCTATGCGACTAATCAAGCTATACTAAACCAGTTTATGGGGATCTCTCATTGCACAGTAAATCTATACAAAGTGAGGCCATGTTATATTGGGTATGTGTAGCCTGATGTGTCCCCGATTGTACTAATTATGTTTGCAAAATGGTAATAATGCAATTGTAATTATAAAAGTGAATCATTGTTTGATGATGTGATGTAGTGACCACCAGCATAACTAATAATTTTACAATTTATACAGAAAATAAATTTTTATTTTATTTTACATTAAATATTATGTCATGACATGCCTATTTGTTGTTTAGAACAATATGTTGCTAGATCATTATAGTAGTAATTTAAAAAGCAATAATAAAATAATGTTCTATTCAGATATTTTTATAAAAAAAACTAGTACCTACCTAAGTATTTAGAAGTGGAATAAGTTTTGCCTCTTGAATTAATTTTCCTTAAAAAAAAAACTAGTAGGTAATTGATGGTCGAATTTATTTCGCCCTGTGACAGACTTATTGAAAAACGATAAAGCTGCAATTTTGTGATACCTACATATTTTTAAATCGTCAAGGAATGACAATAAAATAGAAAATATACGGGATGCCTCACTCTTTATAATTTAATATTGCTACTGCGCAAAACCTGAAGTATTTTATAATGGTCTAATAGTCCCTATATTACGCGCATTTGCGGTTGATCGACAGACGTGCGTATTTATAAGAATCGCCTAATAAACTTCAAAATCAATCGAATATTTACCTTATCACATAATAATAAGGTACACTTTACCATCAAATACAAGCGTATTAAAAAAGCAATTTTTAAACAAAAGTAAAACGCAAATATAAACCCTATAACAGACAAATAAGGTTCATTTTAGATTGAGATGCCATAGCCCTTCTACATGCAATAATTAGGAGTTATTACAGACAGGACTGTCGAACAAAAATTATACGTTTTCGTTTGAGTAGTGAATGGTTTAACTAGTCAATGTTGTTGTCAATATTTTAACTATTTAAATGTACCAGAGTTCAGTCATGCATGAGTCAGTTGAAATAAATAATTCATTCTAAAGCATAAAGGCTATTGCACTTTAATTGAATTGAATAACGATTGAAGGTTAAATAGATTTAAATATCAATAAGTTTGACGATTTAATTTTATTAATTGAAAATTCACATTGGTTGACGAGAAAATAATTAAAGAAAGAAAAATGTAACATAATCTGTCTTACTGTCAGTGTTTAATGTCTAGTATGTAAACTACCTACCTCATTTGACTTTGTCTTCAACCTTGCCGAGTGTAGGTATCTTCCGAATCTCTCCTCTTTTGGCGGTTTTGTATCTTGGCTGTCCAGTTTTTTACGACCACTTTAACAAGATCGTCTGTTGGTTTTTTCCACATTGCTCCGTCTTGTCTGGTGTCTACTCCAGCACCTTCTTCAATTTTTTTTGGGGCTGTGGGAAGTCATCAAATAACCCCCCCTCCCGCTCTGGGCAGAGCGAAACGGAGTGTCAGACTTCTACTGAAAAAAATGTTCCATGTTCCTTCTAGCCCTTGTGCCGAGGCCGCGGTATCTCTTTTGAACAACCCGCACCCCCGGCGGGCGTCAAGCACTTTCTTCCCTCATCTTCCATTTAGTCTGCGGCGACTAAACCAAGATAATTTATAAAGATGATTTATATTATGAAAAAGAAACAAAACATAGAGCTCACTTGTTTTCTCTGATGCTACGAACATGACATGACATTTAAAAAGAAGAGACAAAAATAGGAGATCGGACAAAAAAAAAACTAACTAGTCCGTCAGATAGATTTCCAAAAATTATTGGACACGTATTTTTTCTTTTTTCACGTAAACTTAAAATGAAGACGACACAGTGCTTCGAAAACTCGTGTGACGTCATATTATGATAGTCCATTTTAACGACACAAGTGACGATTCAAGCCCCACTCCAAGATCTTTGACACGTTTTATCTTCGTAATTTTTTATTGATTTGATAAAACAAAAAAACACGTATTCAATTTTTTTCGACAATCTAACTTACGGACTAAACAGAATCATATTATTTTGACCCAGTCCGATCCCCTATTATTACTCATTGCCTTTACTACCTTCCATCACCAATACTTTATATTGTCCGTAGCAGAAACACTTCCTCCATTACCTATGATTTCCTCAGTGGAAGTTTTAAACATGTTATGGTAGGTCTAGCTCAGTTTTTACTTCACGTCTGAGACCGCACTCAGTTTTTAAACTAGCTTTTTTCTAACTCACGTCTGAGACCGCAGTTATTAATTATTGCAAATTAATCCTTACGCCTAGCCCTCGGATTCCTCGGAAACACGTACCTATGATGCATTATTTTTTGCAAAACTTTACATCTAATTTTCTATTAATCACACAAATTACAATTCTATTTCTTTAGTTTTAAATTTGAACTTTGTTTGGTAGATGATGTGTTTCAGATACACGTATGTTGCAATTTTTTTTTCAAACCAAGCATCTATTTTCTTTAATCATTTAATTAAAAACTCTATTTCTTAAGTAATAAATACTGCAGAAGAATTTCGACTGCAGACTTGTTCATTTCAGCTACTGCGTTTCAACAAAACTACGATTTTATTCTGACTACACAATTAGGAACTTTATTTCTTAAATAGTAAAGTTGATTGTCCTTTGCCAAGTAGTGTATTAGAAGCATTTCTTTCAAGTTTCTCTGATAATGTACTGTCGTTAATTACGATGATTGCTCGTACCACTGTAAACTGTAACTCGATTACATGATGTCATATGCGATTTTAGATGGATGTGTCATGATTTGCTATTTTATGCTTGTAAAATGAGAGCAACACCTCTGCTGTTCCTACGGCTAAGCACCAGGCGTGATGTTTATGTGTCATGCTTTCATAGGGAGCACTAGTAGTCATCGTTAAATTGCTGGGTTATGGTACGATTAAGTAATTATACGACTATCAACTGAATCACCCATTTTCGCATTAATTCCGAGATGACGTGTGTATTATTAGGTTTGGCAATTAAAGTGGTAAATAACTAATACGGAACAAACTAAAACATGTTCAATCTTATTTTACACATGTTTTGACAAAATGAATAATAAATATAAGAATTAAAAAAACAGTATATACCTACTATAATAACTCTAGTAACCCAACTCACTTAATTCTCACTTAACATTAGACGCGAAAGCTCAGTGACTTAGCTCACAATAGTACTCACACTCACACACATATTTCAAACAAACTACCCTAGCATCTAATTACCTTAAAGCTCAACCAGTTCGTGTAACTAGCAATTTAATTCAATAAAAAACTTATTGCAGGCTCATCAGCAACTATGATTTGTGACAATGAGCCCTCTTAGTGGTTAACAACGCGATCTAAGTGCTGATAGTCAGGAGTTTAGGACTATGAATAAAAACAAGTATTAAGTTCTTGAGTGAATGCCGCTTTCGGAATGCACTATGCATTTGAGTGTACCGTTATTGTTGCAAGGAACTAGGGCTGACTGGCTAGGTAAGGGCTTTTTTTCTTATGGGTAATGCTTGAAGAAGTAAACCTAGGTTTACTCGGGGAAACTTAGTATTACCCAAGCTTTTTGGGTAAAGTTCTAAAAGTAACTGTTAGGGCCGAAGCCGAAGTATGGATACGCTTAGTTCTAAAGTTGAAATACTTAAAAACATAACATGTAAACCATCAATGATAATTATCTGCCTAGCCTTTTCCAAAATACGTTTGGGTCGTCTTCGTCTAACTGGATGCAGGCAGAGCGTCTGTCATGGTTATCATACTAACTGAGTAGCATACCAACAGAGTGGAACTTTGTCCTTAAATCTGACAACCCTACCCAAAGTTCCTTTTGTCTCCGTTAGGTCTACATACCCTTTTACAAACGCAAATACCATGTAAAATCTAGGCCAATTTCCTTAACGAGTAATAGAAAAGGGAAAAGCATATCCATGAGATTTCATAATTAATCAAGTAGATATGAATGGCTTTCTATACCTTTGTTTGTATTTTCCCGGATCTTAATCTTACCACACAGCAGAATTAGTGTCTTAGATCAAGATTAAGGACAGGTTGATTTATTGTCCAGAATATTTTCTCGTTTTTCTTTTTTATGAACTCCTGGTTTCTGAAAACTGCCGATGAACATTTGGTTATGTAATCAGCGTAATGTAAAACAGTAGAATCTGTTACTAGCTTTTGCTCGTGGTTTCGCTTCCGTTATGTATGCAAATTAAACCACGGGAGCAGCCACGAAGTCTGTACGATTGATGACAAGATGCTCGCGTCCTATTACATGGGACCATATCATGTGGGTGAACCCTCGGCCTAACCCTTCGGATGCCTACTCCTCCACTATTATTTTCTGATTAATTTCGTTGCGGGATCCAAGACAGTTAAATCATTTCTCTGGGACTTCGTCGAGCTTCTTCTTACAGGCTTGATTCTGGCTAACAGGAGTTACAGTGGTTTGGGAATAGTGTGGCGGGCTAACCCTTGGATATTCCAGGCGTGATGTGATGTTATATCAACTAACTAACTAGGTCGACTTACCGACAGTACTTCCACCACATATTATCGTTTAACCCAAAAACTTCGGCATCCATTTAAATAGTCAGCATTCTCATCAATCGTAAATGTCATCCATTTATCGTATAGGTACCTACGTTGGTACAGGCGTCCGTCGCAACACAAAAACCTAATTGTTTGGAACCGAAAGAAATGCTGATAGTAAACAGTCATTAGTTGGTAAAGATAGAAAGACGCGTTAATTAGTATGGTGATGTACTAAACGAATTGTTTCGCAACTTACCGATAGATAATAGGCAGTTCTGTGTGAAGGCAGTAAACATTTTAGGGGAAAACATAAAAAAGAGACACTTATCGCAAATGAACTCATAGCATTTATTTCAATTAAACCATTTTCAGACACATGTGAATTGTGAAGGACGCAGTCAGTAAGTCAGGAATAGTCAGGATTCGTTATACTAAGTACACAGTCACTAGTTGCTCGTTACAAAAGGTTGACTATTACGAAGATCTGAAGAACTCTTTAAAAAATTTTAGAAGGCAAAAGGAAGTTGAGTAAAGGTGTTAGAAATATACTTAGATTGTAACTGGAAAGCAGTGGTCCGTCAAAAAATCAAGATTGTGAAAGAAAGCTTCTCGCCGATAGATGGTCTAGTGGTCGCAAGTTCCGAGGAAAGTGTTATTGGGTTATTCATTAAGGATTTCTCAGTAGCAACCACGGTGGAATGTGGAAAGGCTCGCCCCCTATTACATGGGACTAAAACATAATTGGTGAAAATTGACTGTACTATTTATTATTTACAGCTCCGTTTTACCCTTCAGAGACTGTAGGAGTAGAGACTATAGGAACAAATTTTGTCAAACAAAACGACATGTTTTCCAAAAATAAGCAATTTGAAAGGCACAAAACATGCAGTTTCGCATTACGAAAGCACTAAACCTACCTCTTCATGGTTAAAGTTAGCGGTGTCACGGCACTCATATAATAATTGACAATGTTAATAACAGTTTTAACGACAAAACAGTTTAGTTTGTCTATCCTTGAGTCCGTCAACTTAGTACAGAATTATAGAATTGCAATAACAAGGCTCCGAACAATGGATGCGATGTATTTGGGCAGAATAAACAGATAAATGGATGTGTAAGAGCGTGTTCAGAAGCAAGTTTATATTTATTGTTGTCGAGATTTGGCTACTCTGTTGGCTCTGTTGCTACGAATGCCTACTACACGTTAACTATCTAAATAAATACTACCTACTAGATTTTGCACCTGCTGCACCCGCTAAGGTTAAGTTAGGGAATTGACCCACGAGAGCGTAGTAAATACTGGAGTGAAAAGTATCAATCCTTGTTCTTAACATGGTCTTCTCTTCTTTCTCTCTTCTTCAACCTTTGGCCACCAAATGCTAAGTGGAGGTTTCTTCTAAATATCTTCCCTTTTGACGTTTTCGTGTCTTGGCTATCCGGCTTCTTTCGACCATTTTAAAAAGATCGTCTGTCCACCTAATCTGTTATCATGGTCGTCCTGTGTGTCGAATTCCTCCGAAATCTGTTCAGTAGTTTAAGCGTGAAAAGGTAACATACAGACAGAAAGAGTTTGTTTTATGTTTTACAGGTGCAGCTTTTCTTTGACATTTAAGGAACACCATGTTATGTTCGGTCCTTTATCTCATCTACATACATTTTGTTACCATTTACGTATATCAACCATTATCTCATTAGTTAAAGTTCCAAGTCAATCTAAAGTTTACACTTAGCGTATCTGAACACGGCTTTATGATAACACTGGCTAGTAATATTTGTTGACGCCATTATCACGCCCAAGATCATTTGTTGAGGCATAATGTATTCGATAACTGAGCTACTAGTGTTGGTAGATTAGAGGTATTTTCGATTTTTTTGGGGAAAAATTTCGTTCTTGGGGAAAGGGAGATTCATTAGCATCTTCCTGCCCTTATCCCATTCTATTTGGGGTCGGCTCAACACGTTTTCTTTTTCCATTCTTCCCTGTTACGGTGGCGTTTACTCAATACATCCATCTTTTCTTTGGAGATTATGAAGAGATATAAACTGAATTTGAACTGAGAAATAAAATGTTGCAAAAATATAATTCTTAGAACGACTATGTGATAATGATGAAGTCATAGTACTGAATATTTTAAAATAAATCCTCCACGATTCAGTTGCGTTGACCTAGTTAGTGAAAACATCGTTTTTATATCTTTCCGTTGGTTTTATTTATTGTTTGAGAAACAATATGGGAAAAAAGTTGGTATTGGTATTCAGCTGCATACGGTTAGGCTGAAAGGCGACCCTAACATAGTTGGGAAAAGGCTAGGCAGATGATGATACGGGGAAAACAAAACGTTTGAATTTTGCGGGAAACTAGGGTCTTGATCTAGCAACCCTGAGCTACCCGTCTTACTTCAACATTTCAGGGTTATCTGGTCGATAACAAAAGAAATGTATGTGTCAAGTGATGACCTTTGTTCTTATTGTTAGTTATCAACGGATTAGGGCTGCGTTTGTTTTGATTTAGTAACCATAGGCAACGTGTTTACACGTGCCGCGTGACCGAGCGGGTTATGTGTGGTGTTCGATACAATCGACCACCCTGCCTTATTGGATATTGGGGCAGGGCTTTAATTGACGGCACGGTTGTCGCAGTGACTGAGCGATTGACTGCTTCGCTGCGTGTCGCCTGGTTCGATCCCCGCACAGAACAAATATTTGTATGGCCTACAAATAGCTGTTCTGGGTTTTTGTTTAGGTGAAATTTTTAGCTTGGTAAAACGTTTTTTTTACAAAAAAACAAACATAAATTAAGTAATTGTTAAGGGTATAGGGCAGGGATGGCGAACCTTTATGGATCAACGTGCCATTTTTTCTAAAGAAATTTTATTGTGACCTTACGTGTGCCATCAAATATTATTGCTGAGTCTTTATTGGCAGATAATTAAACTAAATATTTTCAACTGAAAGCTCTTTCTTTGTTACCAAAAAGAAAAAACTTGACATAATATGTCGTAATAAATGTTTCAATACGTGTTATTCGAATTAAAGTAAGATTGCATCTTGGACTGGAATCCTCTACCAAACTGTTTCAAATCGAATCTTATGTTATACATCTTTGAAAATAATGACTCGTAGGCATAGTGGAAAATATGGTTAAAAATTCGGTGGCGTGCCTAAAATATCCTGCAACGTGCCATCAATGGCACGTGTGCATGTATTGGTTCGCCATCCCTGGTATAGGGTCATCATCAAAATAGCTTACATGATATCAGAAGAGCAGGGCTTGTAATTGCGTGTTAGGGGTTATCGTCAATGCAACTGTTGGTTAGTAAGATAATTAGGAATTCAAGATTTTATCAAGACAGCTGTAGTAACGGTTAGGGGGAAACCTAACCGTTTGCGAAAAAAGGCATAAGGCCTTTTTTTCGCAAAGAGGGGAAGATTAGATCAACTGCTACCTTTGACTAACTGTAGCAGGGTGGAAGGGACAGCGGCGCACTAACGGTGGCCACATATTTAGTACAATAATTCGGAACGCCCTACATAGGTAATTAAAAAAACAACAGTTGTTTCCTGCAAAAGTCCTATAATTACTCGGTTAAAATGGTTGGAAAACATAATTTTCTTCTTCGTCTATCCAACCCGATCCGCGACACGAACTTAGGACCCCACGCTTACCAGTCACGGCACCGCTCACGAGACCAACTGCAGGGCACTTCTGTAAAGAACATTTAAACAGTAACTAATATAAGTATATAGGATCTTTGCTTGTTGAATATACAACCTAGAGCTACCAATGATTGTTTTAACTTATAATTTGAACCTCGTTTATCGAAGATGACAATAAAATAATTTATAAGATCGACTGGTTTTTATATTTGATACCATTGTCTTGATAAGTTTAATATTCTATGAGAGCCTTCCGAGAAATATAACTTCTAGGTTCGTGCGTCGTATATTTATGACGAGGTCCTCCGTTCGACGTTTATGGAGCATAAATATCGAAGTACATAAGGTACAGTCGGGGCTAAAAAATTCAACATAAACTGTGTTAAGTTTGGAAGGAAATACTATCGAAATTGAAAATGTTCGTTACTAATAAGAGGTTATATGCAAATATTAAATTACTGGAATAGGGGATCGGACTGGGTCAAAATAATATGATTCTGTTTAGTCCGTAAGTTAGATTATCGAAAAATATTGAATACGTGTTTTTTGTTTTATCAAATCAATAAAAAATTACGAAGATAAAACGCGTCAAAGATCTTGGAGTGGGGCTTGAAACGTCACTTGTGTCGTCAAAATGTACTATCATATGACGTCACACGAGTTTTCGAAGTACTGTATCGTCTTCATTTTAAGTTTACGTTAAAAAAGAAAAAATACGCGTCCAATAATTTTTGGAAATCTATCTGACGGACTAATTCGTTTTTTTTTTTAGCAGGGACAAAGTATGGCTTTGTGGCCGGTTCCTGGGAATAGGCTTGCCACCTATGTGCCACATGGGACTTAACATAACTGGCTAAATGTGGGTGTACACTACTAGATTCACGTCTGCCTAATCCTTCGAGGATTACAGGTAAACTGCCAGATAAACTGATTTTGAATCTTTTGTAAATAATTGAGTTCGTATATTTGAATTCATAGGGAGGTGCCCATATAACACCAAGTAAAAATGTCAAATTGATGCTCTAAATATTTTGAGAAATATTAAAAAAAAACGTTCTCCTATAAAATTATGCAAATGGCGGTTACGATCGATACGTTCTTCCTGAAAAGGCTCGATGTTATGATAAATGACTCTTTCTATTGCCAGAGTTCATTGAAAACATGGAAAATAAGTAAAAGCTCAAATGATTTTCGTAGGAGGAAAATAATAATGTTGTTTTTTCTTAAAAAGTCCCCTGTAATGTTGAATAACTGCTTACTATATTTATTTGATTTCGAATTTGTAAACAACTGCGTCATTGTTGCTTTATGAGTCTATGGTAATCAATAAACTGCAAATAGATTGCGTGAAATGAGGTTACAACCAATCATTTTACCAACAAAACACAAATCACCATGATCCGTACTTTTAAGTTGATCGAGATTTCTTTTGATTAGAAAATCTTGTTCCAACTGATTTATCGTAAAATTAGTTTTAGTTTAATACAATAATTTAATTATAATTACCACTAACAACTTATTGACTGATATAGGTCTGAAATAAAGACATTTTATTTATTTTAAATCGTTTTGAAGTCGACTGTATTCAACTCAAGATGTTCACATTTCAAGGACGCTTGACAAAGGTTTCAAATTCCAAGTAGGATTCTAGGCTGTTAATTTCAACATTGTTGACAGCTTATAAGATCCTTTGACAGCTTTTAATTAGCCATATTTCTGAGAACTATAATTATTAATTCAGTGTTCGCAAATGGCAAAGGGCAAAAGATTCTTTTGTATTATTAAAATTAGTTTTAACTGAGAATTATTATAGATTCTTCATTCAGGACAACATCTTTTCATAATACCTTATACGAGAAGCGAAGACTATGAAAGATAAAGGAGTCAATTATACCGTGACGATTGACAGGAAGAACTTAGAAGTTTAAATAAATAATAAAACGTGTTGCTCCGAATGCAAGTATGTAACATGTATGCGTTTCAGTAGGAGTAGTTACTGTTAAGCCTATGTCATCCCACAGTATGTAACATGTATGCGTTTCAGTAGGAGTAGTTACTGTTAATGTTAAGCCTATGTCATCCCACAGTAGGTATGTAACATGTATGCGTTTCAGTAGGAGTAGTTACTGTTAAGCCTATGTCATCCCACAGTAGGTATGTAACATGTATGCGTTTCAGTAGGAGTAGTTACTGTTAAGCCTATGTCATCCCACAGTATGTAACATGTATGCGTTTCAGTAGGAGTAGTTACTGTTAATGTTAAGCCTATGTCATCCCACAGTAGGTATGTAACATGTATGCGTTTCAGTAGGAGTAGTTACTGTTAAGCCTATGTCATCCCACAGTAGGTATGTAACATGTATGCGTTTCAGTAGGAGTAGTTACTGTTAAGCCTATGTCATCCCACAGTATGTAACATGTATGCGTTTCAGTAGGAGTAGTTACTGTTAATGTTAAGCCTATGTCATCCCACAGTAGGTATGTAACATGTATGCGTTTCAGTAGGAGTAGTTACTGTTAATGTTAAGCCTATGTCATCCCACAGTAGGTATGTAACATGTATGCGTTTCAGTAGGAGTAGTTACTGTTAATGTTAAGCCTATGTCATCCCACAGTAGGTATGTAACATGTATGCGTTTCAGTAGGAGTAGTTACTGTTAAGCCTATGTCATCC
Source organism: Diarsia mendica (assembly GCA_949316265.1). Lineage (NCBI taxonomy): Eukaryota > Metazoa > Arthropoda > Insecta > Lepidoptera > Noctuidae > Diarsia > Diarsia mendica. Next base: position 21,932,195 of record OX438897.1, read on the forward strand.
CACAGTATGTAACATGTATGCGTTTCAGTAGGAGTAGTTACTGTTAATGTTAAGCCTATGTCATCCCACAGTAGGTATGTAACATGTATGCGTTTCAGTAGGAGTAGTTACTGTTAAGCCTATGTCATCCCACAGTAGGTATGTAACATGTATGCGTTTCAGTAGGAGTAGTTACTGTTAAGCCTATGTCATCCCACAGTATGTAACATGTATGCGTTTCAGTAGGAGTAGTTACTGTTAAGCCTATGTCATCCCACAGTAGGTATGTAACATGTATGCGTTTCAGTAGGAGTAGTTACTGTTAAGCCTATGTCATCCCACAGTATGTAACATGTATGCGTTTCAGTAGGAGTAGTTACTGTTAAGCCTATGTCATCCCACAGTAGGTATGTAACATGTATGCGTTTCAGTAGGAGTAGTTACTGTTAAGCCTATGTCATCCCACAGTAGGTATGTAACATGTATGCGTTTCAGTAGGAGTAGTTACTGTTAAGCCTATGTCATCCCACAGTAGGTATGTAACATGTATGCGTTTCAGTAGGAGTAGTTACTGTTAAGCCTATGTCATCCCACAGTAGGTATGTAACATGTATGCGTTTCAGTAGGAGTAGTTACTGTTAAGCCTATGTCATCCCACAGTAGGTATGTAACATGTATGCGTTTCAGTAGGAGTAGTTACTGTTATGCCTATGTCATCCCACAGTAGGTATGTAACATGTATGCGTTTCAGTAGGAGTAGTTACTGTTAAGCCTATGTCATCCCACAGTATGTAACATGTATGCGTTTCAGTAGGAGTAGTTACTGTTAAGCCTATGTCATCCCACAGTATGTAACATGTATGCGTTTCAGTAGGAGTAGTTACTGTTAATGTTAAGCCTATGTCATCCCACAGTAGGTATGTAACATGTATGCGTTTCAGTAGGAGTAGTTACTGTTAAGCCTATGTCATCCCACAGTATGTAACATGTATGCGTTTCAGTAGGAGTAGTTACTGTTAAGCCTATGTCATCCCACAGTAGGTATGTAACATGTATGCGTTTCAGTAGGAGTAGTTACTGTTAAGCCTATGTCATCCCACAGTATGTAACATGTATGCGTTTCAGTAGGAGTAGTTACTGTTAATGTTAAGCCTATGTCATCCCACAGTAGGTATGTAACATGTATGCGTTTCAGTAGGAGTAGTTACTGTTAAGCCTATGTCATCCCACCGTATGTAACATGTATGCGTTTCAGTAGGAGTAGTTACTGTTAAGCCTATGTCATCCCACAGTACCTACTGTGGGATGACATAGGCGTAACATGTATGCGTTTCAGTAGGAGTAGTTACTGTTAAGCCTATGTCATCCCACAGTAGGTATGTAACATGTATGCGTTTCAGTAGGAGTAGTTACTGTTAAGCCTATGTCATCCCACAGTATGTAACATGTATGCGTTTCAGTAGGAGTAGTTACTGTTATGCCTATGTCATCCCACAGTAGGTATGTAACATGTATGCGTTTCAGTAGGAGTAGTTACTGTTAAGCCTATGTCATCCCACAGTATGTAACATGTATGCGTTTCAGTAGGAGTAGTTACTGTTAAGCCTATGTCATCCCACAGTATGTAACATGTATGCGTTTCAGTAGGAGTAGTTACTGTTATACCTATGTCATCCCACAGTATGTAACATGTATGCGTTTCAGTAGGAGTAGTTACTGTTAAGCCTATGTCATCCCACAGTATGTAACATGTATGCGTTTCAGTAGGAGTAGTTACTGTTAAGCCTATGTCATCCCACAGTATGTAACATGTATGCGTTTCAGTAGGAGTAGTTACTGTTAAGCCTATGTCATCCCACAGTATGTAACATGTATGCGTTTCAGTAGGAGTAGTTACTGTTAAGCCTATATCATCCCACAGTATGTAACATGTATGCGTTTCAGTAGGAGTAGTTACTGTTATACCTATGTCATCCCACAGTATGTAACATGTATGCGTTTCAGTAGGAGTAGTTACTGTTAAGCCTATGTCATCCCACTCCTGAACTAAGGCCTCCCCATGACTTCCTTTTGTAGTGGTTATAAGATAATAAAAGCTTACTTCACCAGGCAATCAAACTAAACGCGATTAGCACATCTCAAAATGTTAAACGGAGTTCAAAAGCTGTCAGTGCCAATACTACACGACAAGAATGTAGGTTGACTGACAGTTCTTGACCGCGTTTATTTCTGCTGAACACGTTAACTTCCATTGATGATTTATTATTATTGTAATAAATCTAACACAAAAATAATAATCTTGTTGTACAATCTAACGCTCAATGTTAATTAAAACACTTGTAGTGAATTTACTCGTACTTTCTTTCCAACTGCCGTTTTCACTCACTGGGGTCGCGCTTGTGTCCATTTGCATTCAGAATTTGTCAGACCGTGAACACATTTATCATTCTGAGTTTCGTATTCGTCTAATTTATCACTTTTTATTATAACCCCAATCACCCAAAAACTAGACCCAAACATGACATAAGTTTTACTGACTCTTTCTTTGTGGAACGGATTTTCTGAAAATGATTTTTTTGAGCTTCTGTTGTATAAATAACATCTGCCTTTTCCAAACTATTTTTAGTCTGCTTCAAGACTATAACTGAACGCAGCTGAATACAGTACGATCAAATTATCTTGACAGGTCTGAACATAGGCTCTGCGAACTTTCACGCATGTAAACTTGTGAAGAAAACTGTTATTGCCAGATAAACCAATACCTATACGATCAGAAAATATCTAATATATTATATACAGTGAGAAATACAAATAAAATAAAATATCAAAACACTTTTAGACATTAGTTGTAACAAAATAACCTGCACGAAGTTCGGACCTGTCAAGATAATTTGATTGCACTGTACCCGTAGTTTACATGGAGCCTATCTGACCTCTACAAACCAGTTAGAACTGGGTAATACGATACCTTTTGGTAAGACTAGTTGTCAAGACTTTTGGGCTACTGACTACCAGTCCCCATAAGTTATTAGTGTTATAACACACACAGTATTTTTGATCTTTCACTATATTGTATTAATCATCAAGATTCCCCAGACCTCTACTATGCAAGTTATTCGGTATGCTGATTTACTTTTATTCACTCGTAAGATTTCCAGGTGCAAGAAAAATAATTATGTCTTCCACACCCACTTCACAGTAAAAACACTTATAATTATAAGTAATAAAATAACTATTTATTTACATATCTCATTAATATTCGTGTAGCGTTCAATTTCCATGTAACCAAGTCCTTAAAGGGACATAAATTACGGAGCAAATTTTCCAACATGGAAATACTTTAACGCTAGCTGTACGCATATGGTTAGGTAGTGATTCATTGTGTCATTATGGCTTTAGGTTAATTATCTGCGTTAGTTTGCGTCGAATATCTTTGAAGCCTTTTAAAGATCGGTGGAAAGCTACAGGAGAAGCTGGGCGACTTTTGCATTATTATGAAGTTTTATCTTCATGATTCATCCTGCATCCTGTATAGACTGGAGACTGATCTCAGCATAGTTTGGGATGGGGTTTGGTAGATTATTCAATGTGTAAATGATCCTTTCATGAAGCCGTCAACCAAGCATTCTGTACATCGAACTAAGTATATTATATTCACAGAATTTTTTTATCCCTTTTCTTGCGGTGAAAAATCACATTTTACGGATGAACTCTATCCGCCTTACTACAAAACGTAGTTAAACCTGGTTTAACTAATTACACTTGGTTTATCTCGCATGACGTCTCACTTCAATAATATTCAAAAGAAAGCGACAGCATGCGAGATAAACCAGGTCTAAGTTAAACCAGGTTTAACTACCTTTTGTTATAAGGCGGTATGTGACGCACTCAAAACATTGTGCTGATGGATAGATTAATCAAGTAGTCGCGAAGGTATTTAAAATTAAGTTATAACATAAAAGAAATTTTGACCCCTAACGGAGATGTCCGTTCTATAGTATTCCAGGTATGGCCTGGAAAAAAAACGCAATGACGGAGAGAACAAATACCTTTCAGCTTCATTAAGGGAGGAAGCCTAATGAAGGTGAAAAGCACTATACACCATGAACAACCTGTTTACCTAGGATACTAACATGAACAATAAACGCAAAAGATCGTAGAATAAGAGGAATTTAGCGGAAAGCTACACGAGAAACTGGAGTCTGGAAGTTTACAAAATTACAGTATCATCCACTACTTGTATCATTCTGATTTCTCAAATGATTGGTTATATAGCGATTAGGGAAGATAATTATGTGTTGGTATTTTGAAGGTAGGTCGGAATTGTCGGAAAGGTACGTTTTTTACGCACCAACGGAAGTAGCCATTCATAAGACGTTTTTTGCGTTAGTACGATTCTTAAATTAATCGGATTCTCCCTTTTTGATAGGAATATTTTGAAGCAACCTATGCTTGCGTGGATCAATGGAATTTTGTATGTTTTTGCTGATACCTGTATGTGTCATTGTTCTGAAACAATTAACGCTATGGTTAACATAATTATATGTAGCTGTATGTTTAAGGATAATTTGCAACTTGGCAGAAAAAAAAAACTATTAATTTCACAAAATTATTTCTCAATGTCTAAAGAAAACCGGCCTCCTGTCAACGTCAAAGCTTCAAATGCCAAAAGATCCTTTTAGCATTGTTGTAGAGCTAGATTATTTTTATTCAAATACATACTTAGTCAAGATCATCATCGGCCTAGCCTTTTCCCAGTTATGTTGGGATCGGCTTCCAGTCTAACCAGCTGAATACCAGTATTTTACATGGAGCGACTGCCTATCTGACCTCCACAACCCATGCAGTACCTACGTATGAGTATATAGATCGGTAAGAATTTGTTACCAAGTATTCCTTGGAAACGATGATAAACTTAAAGAATGCGAAACAAATAAAAGCATTGTAATGGAAGCTTTCCATTGCAAACGTTTTCGCGAAAATGTAGTTATTGTGTTTTTCCATTTAACGCATAAAAGGCATAAACGATTCATTTAAATCAGATCTGTTAATTACTTGATCACTGACTTGTTAATTTCTGGCATCGTTTGCATTTCTCATTATTCTTGCAAATCATGGATTGAGAATTTTCCGATGATTCGTTGTTGGGCCAAGTGCCAACTTGAAATCAAATGACAGACAGAGTGTTTGAATTCCTTTCTAAATTAATCTATCTATATAAATAAAAAGAGAAGTCCTGACTCCTGACTGACTGACTGACTGACTCATCAACGCCCAGCCCAAACCCTTGGTCCTAGAAAGCTGAAATTTTGCACAGAGGTTCCCTTTACAATGTAGACAAGGAATAAGGAAGGATTTTTCGAAATTCCACCCTAAAGGGAGTCAAATAGGGGATGAAAGTTTGTATGGAAAATCGTCATTTTCACGCGGGCGAAGCAGCTGGCCAAAGCTAGTTTTACATATAATCATCACGCCTGTAATTCCTGAAGGGTTAGGCAGACGTGTAACTAATAGTCGGTACACCTACTTTTCGCCTGTTTTGTTAGTCTGGGCACAAATCCGGACTCTGTGGCTGCTACTAAGAAATTCCTGAGGGAAAAATGTTTTAGCACTTTACCCAACCTGGTAGACCTGGACTAGACCACAGTATTATAAAATAATAAATCTAGAAATATGAAGAATGAAACGCCACTACACAAATAAAACAATAATGGAAAGTCTACTTACGAAATTCCTATCATCTCATGTTTACTTTGAAAACTAGACTCAAATTAAAATTAACATCAAACCCAACACACAACCAGCTCAAACAGTAACAACCTCAGTGAAAACCATTTCCCACATATCGACCGCGCATCACATCAACATTGATACCGATACCGATATAATCACACACATCAACGAGGTCGTGCTTACCAACAGATTATCGTATTCTATCCTGTCATTATCCAGAGCACTGTGTGGGCAGGTCATGGGAATTAATGCCGCGTGACCCTTTAACATTCAATTTCGAAAGAATTGGAGCTTTGTTTTAGATTTTTAGAGGTATTTGGTCGGGATCGATTCAGATTTCTAGAATTTTCTTTTTATTATATAAATGTTACCGTAAAATTATAAATACCGTAAGATTATAATCTATCTCGCGATATTGTAATCTGTCGAAAAATTGGGAACCGTAACAATCTGCTTAAAATTTAACGCATTCTTTTTCGTTAGATATAAACGCTTTAGTCTATTCTTTATTATAATTATCTCCATATAAGGGCTTTTGGTTTGGTAGCCCTATATTATTATAATAACCTAACGCGTGTCAAGGTAAAACATAACCGTATCGACGTGGTAAATTGACGTAATTAAGTAATAAAAATATTGCACCTGAACTTGTATCTAGTTTAATATCGTAGTGCATCCGCAGTTGGCGTGTCTAGGTAGAACTGCATATCTGTTCCACTGGGTTTTCAGCCGGATTCAGACGGATGGAACATTATTCTGAGACTGCTTCTTGGAATTTAGGAAAGACAAGTGACAATTGCAAAACCAGTCTTACTAAGGGATATCGTGTTATCCAGTACTTACTATGCTTAGGAGGTCGGGTAGGCAGTCGCTCTATTATATAAAATAGTAGTATTCAGCTGCGTCTGGTAACACTGGGAAGCGATCGTAACATAGTTGGGATAAGTCTAAACAGGTGATGATTGGACTGTTGCAAAATTTGCAACTACTCAGTTTTGTCCATGGCATGCAGTCCACCTTCCTTTATATCTCCAATGGTTTTCACTTGTGATCGAACCTTAGCCATAAGTGGCATTTTATTTAAATGCTGGGCTTGTGGTCATTTTGCTACCCAACTTCGCCTACAGACAAAATTTTGAGACAATACCATTGGACGTCAAAGAGTTCCCTCATGATGAGTCGATCCAGCATCTGGTTATCTGCAAATATGTATATAAAGATATTGTCATAAGATTGAGTATACAAAGACAAACCCTCATAGATCTCAAGAGGTTGACCAAAATTAGCTTGCAAGCATTCATCTTAACATACTAACAAGTAGGTACTAAAAAAATCGAAAAAGCTTATCTATATTTTGAAGAGACACTTATACCATAGTGGCCTTACTATATTGCAGATAGCGTAAAAGGTCTTCTGAAACTCGTTGAGATGCTTGACGCTATAAAAGATTTGTTTACTATAGTGGGTCCTTCAAATTGGCAGCAAATATTCGTAACCTTAGTCAGCAACAAATATTATGGTTATAAAGAGATTGTTGTCGTCTAACCTCTAAACTAGATTACTTTACAGGTAGTTGTAGATAATGGGCCTTCGATCCTTCTTTCCCTTAATTTAATTTACTGAGGCGCCGCAACTTGCCGTTTCTTCCTTACCTTTCTAAATATATCATCTTTCCCAATTCACCCTTTGCTTTAACCTTCCTCTTCTCTCATACTCATCCAAATTCATTCTTAATACACATCTAACACATCCATCCACATTCTTCAGCATCATATTAAGGATGTTAGTCATTGTTTCTAAAATCGTCCAATTTAAGAACTCCTTCACTTTGTTTATTATCTACGTCTAAATTCAGTGTGAGTAAACCAACACTTCGGAAATAATTGGCACAATTATCGCTTTAATGTCTAATTTTAGATCAAAGCCGAAATCCAATAACGATGGCCGTTGAACCGAAAAATTGTTCATGTTAATTATAAATTAAAGCAGTTTGTTTGTAACGTTAAGTGCGAAGATACGTTTAATTGGAATGCTTAAGTACATTGTTAATTTTTGTATTAGTTCCGAAGCTTTAATTGTGATTTGTTATCTACTCTGTTTTGTTGGAAATGTACACATCGGTTAAAGATGTCTGAATATTTGTGGAATTTATTCCTTCAGGTTTTTGAATAAATTCTTTTATTATTAAAATTTCGATAGCTATTGTATTGTTAATCAAAATAGTTGAGTATTTACTCTTGAACTAATCGATGCTGATGAATTAGAAATAGGGGCAAATCAGGCTTTACATTGAAGCTTCCTGTTCTGAAGTGCTCTTCTCCATTGTTATTCCAATTGAATTAATAAACAACAAATTGAACTAACCTATTGGGAACATTGCAAAAGAAGCTTCAAACGAAACTGATGCAAAAAATCAAGTGCTCAAATTAAGGAACCATAGAACTAATACAAGCCCGTATTAGAAGAGCTATAGCGTGATTGTTGACATGGAAGAATGGAACAAGGACAGAAAGATGATGAAAAAATGAAAGAGAGCTTTATGTTATGTGCTACTTACTCTCGTAGAGACGAGGCCTTCGGCGAAGATGGACGTTATAGGCTAAATATGCTAACCTACGTAACTACAAATTGACAGTTCAAGGAGTGCAAATAAAAACGCATATGGTACTGATAACAAATCCTAGCTAGCTAACTCTGAAAACCAACAAAAACTCTTGAAAATGTTAACACTTAGTTCACAATAAATTATAATACTTGATGTATTCAAACTGCAAGTAAAGTAGTTGTTTATTTCACACGCTGTTCACTCAAGTCGCTAATTGTACCTCAATTAGGTCATTAAGTACTATTGTAATGATCATTATGTAATAACTGACTTTGGCTCGCGAAATAATAGTCCTACGTAGCTTTATGATACCTCGTTTGAAAATGATTTGTTTGTCTTTGAAAATGTTCATTATAGGTTTGTTAATAGGTGATTTGTGTTTAGGATATTATCTTGATTATTGTAGGCGATTTTGTAATTGGTGTTTTCTTTTTAACAAAAGTACGAGCAATAATAATCTGTCTAATGCATGACGGTCTTTGAATGGGTTTAACTTTCTGTTTGAGAAATCTGAAGATACGATAGTTCAGAATTTGAACTGGATTTTTTTTGTTCTGGACCATACCTTGGAAGCTTCCAGTTACGGAGATATTGGAGGCCAAGGTTCTAACTTTTTCACGAGTTTTCTTTAAAATGCTACTTTTTAAGGTAATAAGTAGTAATAACGTTACTTTAAATGCCTCCATGACCTGTTTGCTATTCAATGCTTACAATGTCTAGAGTAAAACGTGATTTTTCACACCAGTAAAAAGGTCGTTTGTCAGCAATAATTTTGGCATCAAGTTACTTAGTTCGATTTACAGAATGCTTGGTGAAGGGTCCGTTTCAACCTTGTATAGGCGATGACATACTGTCAATAGCTTCATCTTATGCACGAAGTCCCTCGAATTCTTCAACTTTTGTTGATCATTATCTGACTGAAAAACTCAGAAACTTGTGTAACTTTCGGTCTCTGGATCAAACATATGCATGACGATTGAATTTCTTTTGATGAAAGACAGTCGTAGAACCTGTAACATTTTTTAAAACTTTTCATCCAACTCCAATGGTGTCAACACGCACATATACGCCGTGACACCATACTTACTCCCCAAGATATGCGCGTGAGCACACACTTTTACATTTAATTGTCCATTGTTTTAATAATCACGTCTGACAATCAGCATTGTCGGTGTATTTCTGTCGTCTATTGAGTAATAGACGAACTCCTTCAAATTGTGGCGATAGTGATGGTTTGAGGAAGTGGAGTGGATGGGATGGCCTCTTTAATGTGGATTAAGTGGAGTGCTTGCAAGACTTGATGAAGGATGGGATTTATTGGCACTTATGGATATCAATAGAAGTGTAGTCACTTTTAAGTCTAGTTTCAACTAGTTTGCATTGACGTAGGAACGCGATTGAGATAGTTTTTTCTTCGGTTAGATATTTGGGTAGATTACAGTTTCATTTAAGATATAATTTACTTCAAATCGTTGTTTATCAGTTAAATAGTGCAGTAAGAGTTTTTAATGGAAATAAAACACAAGTCGGAAGGGACACCGATATGCTTACGGTTCCTACGTATTCAGTATATCATTCTGAACCCCTCTCCTTCTACATAGAAAATTTCAGTATATAAAAAAACGCAGTTTTCTACAAAAGTGAAAATATATGCAACAGCAGAACAGCAGATTAAATATATATATATATATATATTCACCATGTATAGACCAAAATAGAAACGTGACGCTAAAATGCCCCATATCTTAAACTTATTGCTAACTTTATACCAGTCCATTACTCTGATTTGTGAAGTAATTACCGAGAACAATATTGGAGTACTAAATTGCCCTTTCATAAATTGTAGGTACCGAATAACAAAGGATTTCGCAAGATTATATTAATCAATTGCTACCAGCTATGAGGGATCGCCTGCCCTCGCTGCGCAAGAGCATGCGATGCGGGTATTTGCATACAATCGCCCCCAGAACGAGATTCTCGTAACCTACTTGTGGGCGATTGATTAAATACTACTTAATTGATACTGAATCAAGTGGCTGATTGGAATTTTTGAACTTGGTTTTGGGTCACATTTCACCAGTAATGTTTTAAGTCACATATGAAAGGGGTCGGTTTGCGAGGGGTACTACTTTCAAAATACTTCAAATCTTAATACCTAGTCAATGCAATTGTAGAACTTGAAAAGATTTTCAGGATTGTTAAGATGATCCTGGTTTTAATGCTTTCGTAGCAAATAGCAATGGACGGGATGACAATATCAATTGGAAAGCTATCATCATCATTCTCCTGCCCTCAACCCAATTTATTTGAGGTTGACGCAGCAAGCCTTCCTCTTCCATACTGTTCAGTATTAGTTGTGGTTACTTCTTCCACACGATCTATCCAAAGCTTGTTTTGTCTATATTTTCTACTCTAATCGTCATCCACATTCAAATTCAAAAACATACCTCTTTTTTTTTTTTTTTCATTCATTCGATATTTAAAAAGTTTTTCCCAAATTCTGTGGTGAATCGGTTTCTCAATCCTCTAAATGCGCTACGTGATCAATTATTCATTCCGTACAAAATGGAATGAAAACAAAATCTTCACTGGGCTCCACTCGTTAGATTCCCCTCACAAATAACTTCAAAAACAAATTAGAACTTTGAAAGCTTATTTGTTACACAAAGCTCTTCAGCCGTCAACACTTCAGCTGCATTCGTCCATACATCGTATTCCCGAATATTTACGACTTCAAGAGCGTTTCGTTCCACTTTGTTTCATTTTATCGAGTTCCGAAGATACCTGTGACGTCATTTGTTATGTTACCACGTCAATCGGTGCTGAAAAGATGTTCTTTGATTGACTTTGAGTGTTTACTAAACCTGTTAGTATAGAATTTAATTTGTAGGTTGGTAGTTTGTTCAGGCTTTCGAACTTTGACCTTTTGGGCTGTCTGACCATTGAATTATTTAACCCCGTTTTAGTTCTTTGGGGTTAGGTATTGTTTGTTAGGCGTAAATAAAAAGTGGGCGTATCGTATTTTTACCTAGAATTGATTTTGTGTCAGATAGGCAGTCGCTTCATGTAAAATATTCACCTTCTTCCGGCTAGACTGAAATCCGACGATAACATAGTTGAGGAAAGGCTAAGCAGAGGATGATAAATCGATTTTGATGTCATTTTTAACCGATTTCGACAAAAATAAAACACAAAAAAGTGAAAAATAAACTTAAGAAGAAAAATAAGCTTCTGAAGTCGGTGGCTAAAACATGAAATCAAACAAACAAAAGTCACCGACTCACTGTGTATTTTTGTCGAAGTCGGTTTTTACACTTGTAGTACCTACAAGTGTAAAAACCGACTTCGACAAACTTTACCATATTGAAATACAAAGTCATTCGACATGCTTCTGTTGTTTTGACGTGTATCTGTCCCTAATCATATGGTAACAATCAATGAAAACAATGTATTAGTTTGATAGCATGTTTCTGTTATCATATCAATCAAAGCGCATTGCAGTTCTGACATATGACGTAGCAGGACCTCTAAACAATATGAAATGTTTATTGATATACTACTTAGGGAAATTAAATTTTCAATTTGATATGATGTTGCATTCCTTCTTTTTTTCGGCCACATACGTCTGTAAGTCTGATAGTTCATATTTTTCTCTATTTTTTTTTCAAGTGGCGTCTCTCAGTTCTGTCTAGGAGACTGGCTCTTAACTGGACAAATCCTATGGATGCTTTGAGTTTAAGACCTTCAGCCAGGGGCTATATATATAGTTTTCCCGCTGTTCGCTGCGCTTCACAGAGTGAGGGTGTTATGCCAAAAGCAAAACCTTTTTGGGATGGTCCAAAATGATGGACTAAACGGAGTCCCTTTGACCCTGTGTTCTAGTGAAGACTTGTGGTCATGATCTTTCAGTTAGCTTACCAGTACATATGCAGGTACTTGTATTATACAGGTTATGTCCATAACCTATATCTCTCTCAGCGCCCATCTCTCACAGCACGGTTTATTTGCGCCGCAATTATTGCTAATAAACAATCGTTTCTTGTACCGATTACTCAGAAGCCGGAGTGCTTCTTAACGGCTCCTGAGACCTTGTAACTTAAATACTCATCTCATCCATTATTGAACATCGATTCTTCGTTTTACAATACAATACTTAGTACATTCAGTACTGTTTTTACCGTTCGCCATCTTGTTTACTTACCTACAATTAAAAAAATGCCATTAAAGAATAATTATTACTTTAAAGTATCTATTTTCTTTTATATTATATATCCTTCGAATCTGCATATGACATATTACCTGGATCACAACCTGTTCTGTTGATTTTTCGTGGTTTATAGAAGGCAACACGGCTAATACAAACCGCTATACGTATTATAGCGGTTTGACTACCTACGCGCATATGTTATTACATAGGTATTATGTTTCACATCAAAAATATCCTGCACTATTTACCTAATCAATGTCTTAGTGGATAGTGGAAATCAGCGCAAATATAGGGTTTCACAAAGAAGCGCTTGCGCAGCGTGGGGCGCTATTTTGGCGCGCGCCACATCGCACGCGTCGACTATTTTCAGTCCGTTCAGTGATCCTTCGCGAGCTCACACAAAACAAACAAACATATCCTTGCCATATTATTTTGATAACGTCGTGGAGGTTTGCAAAACGTTCCCTTTCTCCATTTTATTGTTGAAAAGACAAAGAGGACGGCAAAAGAAATGATGGGTTGCTGCCCAAGACAAACAAAATTGGAAAAAGATGGTGGAGGCTTTTTACCCTACAGGGATCATACAGTCCCGTCGGGGCTCCGGGTTGTTCGAAAGAGTTACCGCGGCCTCGACACAAAGAGCTAAAAAGGAACATAGGTGGTTTTTAGTCAGGAGAAGTCTGAGGCTGAGGCTACAGTAGGCAGCGATTTGCGATGCGACTGGAAGAGCGAAGAGAAAATAGAGAAAAAAGAGCGATGTACGGTGTAGCCATATACGTGAGCATTCATTTACTTGATTTAATCGCTCATGTGTCGCAGGTCGCGTCGCGGCCTAATGTAGCCTCAGCCTGACACTCCCTACCGGTCTGCCCAGAGCAGGAGTCATATGATGATTTCTCAAACTCCAATGTTCTTGTAAATAATTAAATAAGTAACCATGTAATTTTCTTTTAATTGTATGGCTAAAAATAAATGTTCTTGTTTCAGGTAAGGCTCTTCATGGAATTCAGCAGTATATAAACAATCGAGTGAGTACATTGTCGACAAATTGCTTGGGGATGTAAAATTAAATGTAATAAGGGTTGTGATGACGTGGGCGTTCGCGAGAGGCTTCACGTCGTCACGTGAGGTCGTCGTCACGTGACGTGGAAACCCCTCAACCCCCAGTTAATTATTCACAGCCCCACGGGCGATGGAAATAGCCTTTTATCTGAGGGTCTGCACGCGAGCACGTGATGCGAAGCGATGAGGGTTGTTATTGCAGCTCTGGTGGGTGGGAAATTAACTTGTAGGTTATTTGAAATGTCAGATGGAAAATTTGTAGTTTTGGTTTGCTGAATCGAAGGACCAAATTAAAGCACCTGTTATTAAGTCCTATATTAGTTATTAAAAAACGTTGCCCCACACTAGGAATTTCTCGTGTATCGTGGGTGCGTTCACAAACATATAAAGTCACATACCTACACAAATACCCAGACCCGAAACAACTATCTGTAGGCCATACAAATATTTGTTCCGTGCGGGGATCGAACCCGCGACACACAGCGCAGCAGTCCAGTCGCTTAGCCACTGCGCCAAACGTGCCGTCAAATTTTAGACTACCTCGTTGGTCTAGTGGTCACACGTGCGACTGCAGCTGAGCATGAGGTCCTTGGTTAGATTCCAAGGTCGGACAAAGTGTTATTGGGTTTTTCCACCCGAAACTTGGGTACACCTCTAACCTAACCTTTCGAGTTTACAGGCGTAATAGCTATTATGGTTTAATTATTGCTTAATAATTAAACCAAACCAAGCCTATCTTCTGAAACTTACAGAATTTTAGGGCGTAACTTTTGTAATGTTAATTTTACATCCGTATTATGTCATTTTACACTATCTTTATTGCTTAACTTTTGCGTCATAACTGAAATATTTAAAAGGAGCGTTTGCTCCGTTTTTATTAAGGTCACGTTCATAATAAAATATTGATTAGGTATGAAAAATATGAGGCGGTTCTTCAAATAACAACAGCGATCCGGGTGACATTTCCCAAATGCCAACTTGTAAATGTTGACTAGCTAAGAAACGGTCTATATTTATATTGGCGATGAATCTAATATTCTTGCATGACGAGGAAGTTTCATGATGGAAATAACGTTAGTGTAGCGGTCTTAATAGTATCTCTACCCACTACCTTCGTACGGGCAATAATGAGTACACTTCCCGATTTGTTGGCATTTGTACGCCCTACCTTCGTACGGGCAATAATGAGTACACTTCCCGATTTGTTGGCATTTGTACGCCCAGCCTTTTACTAACCATATTCGGCTTTCAGTTATTTGTACTTAACAAACTAAATAAGCTGGTATTACATCTCTCATGAAACTACATAAAAGTTTACAGTCTAAATTCAAACTGAAACTCTTTGCATTATTTTCCAAATAAACCACTGTATAATATATAATATTTATGAATTGTTAAGTACTCGGTTAGTCGTAGAGCTGAACCTAGGTATGGTTTGCAAAACATAGCAAGATATCCCATTAACACTTATTAAAATACAGTAACGCTAGATTAGTTATTACTTATTACAAAATCCTGGGTTTACTCAACAATTTCAGCCTTCTGCCTTACACAAAGACACAAACGACCAAAACCACATAGCTAAGCAAACTCCACGTCTCCACGCATAATCTACGTCCATTATGTGATCCAAAACACAAACGGGCCTCAAATACAGCCTTGTCCTAGATAGTGACCTGAAATTTTAATCACTTGTCAACAACAGTACGAGTACCATTGGCATCCACCCGCTAAAGGTATTAGGTATAATTAGTACTGCAAACAATGGCCCCCGATGCAAGATAACATCTGCGATGGATTCACTGGACATTGTGATATAGATAAGCCTTCCCTTCATGTTGAGCTTGAAGGTAATTAGGGCTTTGGACTAGGTTCTCAGGGCTAAAAATAAATAAGATGTAGGAATCTGGTTGGTAGTTTAATTGCTGGGAGCAACTTAATTGGAGGGTAAAGCCCTTGTAGCGATTTGCCGGTGACTTTGGCGCAGTAGAACTTTTTCTTCACCAAGTTTAACTTCTTGGTTATTTTTCTGTAAGTTTCTACCAATTATGGTTACCGTTTAGATTTTATATAATTCAGTATTTTCTACTCTATTGGCATAAACTGTGAATGCAAACGGCATTATTTGTTTATCAGATCCTAATTTACAATTTTGTTTTGCCACAAGGCGACAATAAAAATAAATTAATATTCTTTTAAAAATAAACCCTAAATTCTATAATGTTTATTCAAATAATCTTCAAAGGTGGTAGAGTAATAAACTAAAAAAAACCTGCCATTCAAAACACAGTTCCCACGCGGTAAATAAAAGATTCGCCAAGAACATCTAACCGTAAGATGCGTGCGCGCAGGTGTACTCGCGACAATGCGCAGCAATTGTGCAGGAATCTCGTATTGTCGATCCTTTCGGGAGTCTGGTAACGGAATGCTGTCAGAATCTGACGGAGGAACAACGAATTTTTTCGTACTTTGGTTCTTGCTTGTGTCGAGTTCCAAATTATAGGTTCGCGAATATGTTGGGTGTTGATGAGGATGAACAGTATCTTGACGGGTTTCTTTATTTAACAGACTCTGTTTTGATGTTGTTTTCTAATTTAAACTTTTATTCCCTGGAATTTTTGTAATGCTTCAGTAGCAAGGGGCAAAAGATTGCATATAAGAACTCCAACTCAACTAAAAGTGGGCTAAATCAAAGGGACGAATAAGAAAGGGAAGCCTAAAAGAATCGTGTTTTAAAAACCCTTTTGCCATTTATAGCTTTTTTTATTTATCCATTCGTAGGCGCATTTTATTACCTTTGAAATGGGGACTGTTTCTAAGTCACTATTCCGACTTTATAGTTTTCAGTTTACTCAAGGATTTGATGACAGTTTTACTTTTAAGTACGTTAACAGTTCTGTAATCTTCTCCATTCAATTGGGTCGCAGTTGCGTTGCGATTACGGTAATCTTTTATTCCTAAACAACGATTACTGTTGTATTTGACTTCGAAATGTTCCCGTTATGTTACAGTTTGGTTTATATCCGTCAAATTATCCGCTTTACAATGTTGTTCTACAAAAAGGATGCTTTCACATGTCACAAATGTATCGCGCAGCTGTCGTAATTTTACGGATTTGTGTAGCTTCTTCTTCTTAGGGTTCCTTTGGTAGAAAACATTTATGTTGATCGGTGTCCTTGCTATCTCTTGAAATGGACTGAGAAATAAGTTAGATTTCGCCTTGTGACTAAACAAGGAATAATTTACTGTTTGCTGAAAAATTTAACCTTGTTATGGTGATTTTAGAATTATTTTGGGAACCTTCTGTGAATTTAGATCTTGATAAAAAAACAAAATTTATTAAAATTGAATTTGCCAAAGTTAAATCACCAAAAGAACCCACAGACTCTACATAAAACTTTCTTGAACATATTATTCCGTGAAAATAATTGCCTATAAGGTCAGGCCACTAATCGCTGCACCCTTTGCTTCGCTGGCAACAGCCGGGGGCCACAATGGCGTTTTTTTTCATCTAACGGTACGCAGTAGTACCCTGACAGAGGCGCAGGTAGATGCGTCTCCGCACCCGCCCGATTCTGGGGATTCAATTCTTTGATTTACCATTTCTTTGAACTTTCCTGAGCTTGGGCTATAATTATCGGCGATATAAGTAGACACTTTGTGCAGCAATGTGTTTTGTTTGATACAATCTGTTTGTTTGATCCTATATGTGATCCAGAGTTATATTTGGTTCAGTTTTGATTTGACATTTAGTCAATTCGGAATATTGCAAGGCTTTTAAAGTTAGCATGATGTCATTTATGTATAAGACACGTAAATAATTTAGTCTTGCGTAAAGTCAAACAGCTTCTGCAGCTTTTCGTTAAAGGCAAAATAAACATATGTAGTTTATATTTCAATATTTGCCATAGCATGACTCATTGGAACATTTACACAAATTATTTAGGTAAAACAGCATTCAATTGTTGAAAGGCCTCGGTTGTAGGCGGAGTTTCGGAAGGACGCGTGTCACTAACAATAACAAATGTAACAAAAATCCTTTTCTCAATAAGCTAATGGCGTAGTAATTAGATGACAGACAAAGTAACGTTACATTGAGCGTTTGAATAGAACCCCGTGCCCTTGTCTCTTTGTTACCGAGCGGTGAAAGTAAAAGTACCTTCATATACTGAACGGCGCCCGTTTTATGACCCCACTGAAAACTTTAGAATGTAAGACGATAAAAATAAAGGAAATCATTTCTAAAAATGTCCTCAATTGTACGGAATTTGGGTTTAACTGTATAGGGATATGTAACGTTACGACTGTTTTAGCTATTAATTTGTTAAACAAGTTGATTTTACTGTTTGCTTCTGATAAAAGTAAGACGAAGAAAACGCGGCGAAAGAATTACCACGATGTATTTTAATAGTGCGGTTTGCTACCTCGAACCGAACCTGGTTTTTCTCGTCTCCTAGCTATCCAGTTTCCAATAAACACATTCACATCTTAAATAATGATTGGAAGCGATGTAGCTGTCCTCTGTATCGTGTTACACCACCATAGTTTACCATCGAACGTAAACTGAAGTGCGTACGCGCAATATAAGCGGTGTGCCTTATAGGGCCATTTCTTGTGTTCAATAGAGCGTTTTGATATGGGATCTTGAAGCTTCGCAATCAATCACAGGGTTAAATGAGCTGTCTGTCCGATACATAAGTACTAAAGAACTAAAAACAAAGCGGAAGCATTACAAAAAAAACGAAAACTTAGAAGTATTCTTCTATGTTGATGTTGCGATCACTGAAGTTACTGAAAATACTGTTACGATTATTGCTACGGTTGATCATGTAGACTTTAGTAAGGGAGACATCGCATTATTGGCTTCATCTACACTAATATTATAAAGAGGAAAGATTAGTATGTTTGTAATGAATAAACTCAAAAACGACTGCGCCTATTTCAAAAATTCTTCCACCATTAGAAAGCTACATTCACCCTTAGTAACATAGGCTTTTTATCCCTGTATTTCGACGAGAACGGGATCTACGCGGGTGAAACCGCGAGACGTCCGCTAGTATCCAATAAAAGCCCTTTCTGACTGACTCTACCCGATTCTGCGTCAATAAGTGTGACTGCTTCCTTACTCAGTCCATACTCCATACCACAATCTTTTGACAGCATAGAACATGACAGCGGGCGGCACGCGCACGGGAGCAAACCGGCCTGTCAGGCCATTCCTCGTGCGCGATGACCCATCAGTTTCCTTGTCCCGACAGGGATATATGAGATGACTATAGTTGATAGAAAAAAGAATTGGCTTAGGAACCGTAGGGAGGTATGGATCTTAGGAGTTAGGACTAATTTCTTCGTAAACGAACTTAACATCTAGGGTTTAAACATTAATGTAAAGGCAGTAAACATACTTGTCGATATGTATATGTCTCCTGCTGATATGTAGGTAAGAGGGAAATTATGTTTTCCTACTCCTCCACTATTCTTTCCTAATTAATTTCAGGACAGTTTAATTGTTTCTCTGGGACTTCGTCGAGCTTCATTGTCTCGGCGCTTTTCTGGTGGTCGCCACTGTTGATTCTGGCTTTCAGGAGTTACAGTGGTTTGGGAATAATGTGGCGGGCTTGTGTGTCCCCTTTCGGTATTACAGATGTGATGTGAGGTTGTAGCGATACTGAAGCAGTTTCAGCTGAAACTGTTCACTTTGGTAAACTATTAAACCAGCTTTACGTTTTCAGTTTTCAAAATTTTAAAATACCTAAGCAAACAGCATGACGTGTATAATTAGCCTACAGCCCCATTTGCCACATACGTTTTCCTCAGTAACAACAAAAACATCTGTAATAAAACAATGTATGTTTCATTGTTTTATTTTCGAAAAACCAGCATATTCTGCAATTACAAGAAACGCAACATATTAGTTACTTCCGGTTGGTTACTTGGATAATTGAAAGAATCATTATTATAATGAATCTTACATAATTATCATGACGCTTAAAAATGCCTGTAAAATGCTGTAAAATACCTCATCATTTGCACAACTATTACTATGTTACCGGTTTTCAGTCATCTTACATTTTGCACGACAAATTGCCTAAAAGCCTGATAACCAGCTTTACCAAGGGGTATTATCCTATCATATTACCCAGTCCTAACTGCGTTGTATAGGTCAGATAAGCAATCGCTCTATGTAAAATACTGGTATTCAGCTGAATCCGGTGAGTCTGTAAGGCGACCCCACTATAGTTGGGATAAAGCAATTTTTTTTTATTTGGTACAAGCCCGCCACACTATTCCCAAACCACTGTAACTCCTGTAAGCCAGAATCAACAGGGGCTACCACCAGAAAAGCGCCGAGCAATGAAGCTCGACGAAGTCTCAGAGAAACGATTAACCGCCTTGGATCCCGTAACGAAATTAATCAGAAAAGAATAATCAAGCTAGGCAGATGATGACTTGGGGTCAACCTTCCTTGTCCTTATCATCTTCTAAGTCTTCTAAGTATTACGAGAAAATAGCAATGGAGTCGGCCGGTGCTATGAGTTTCCCAGGCACATGTGTACTGACACTGGTTGACAGGATAGAGTTAGGAGGAAAAGATCATGAGGCCATTGTCCCGTGTTGGTACGATTGTTAATAATAGCTAAACAAATGAATAACATATATTTTCGTGTAAATTATATGTGTTATATAATTGACTTAACAATCTATGCTGACTCTAATGAGACCTGTAGTCTATACTTTAATATTATACTGTTAGTCGTTTTTGCTAACACTATGCGGCACTTAAACGAACACATAAATTGTTGTATTATTGGAATTTCCACGCTTGGCCATTAGTCGAGCCATCCTTCTGCTTAGTGTAAGTCACACGGGCACCTAATTTGGGTCGACTCTGGTCTATTCGCGATTGATGATTTTGTGACTCTTACCCCCGTATTTATAGACAAGTCAAAGTAATTACTTGGACTTAAGTAATTACTTATGCAAATATTTTTATGCAATGGGCAAGAATTTAAACGAAGTTAGAACCGTCAATGAAAGCAAAACTAAGAATTCTAACGTTTGATAGTTCTAACATTAAGGAATTACTAAACTACAGAGGAAAAATCGTATCTTAAACAATGACATTTACTCAAGTAATAGTAATGACTTCTTTATAAATACGGGTGTTAGTATCAAACAAATACTTATGAAAATCGTCTTCATCTAAGTTAATTGATTATAACGGAGTCAAGGACGAAGCAATTAAATAAATATTAACGAATTTCTCAAATTCGTACGTCATTATCATAATTATTCTAGATAAACAGCGTTTTAGAACAATAATACATTTAAATTAACAAATTGTTAGGTTCTTGCATTGTTTTCACAGAAATCTCAGGATATAAAACAAACAAAACATATAATAAGTCAAGCATTTTATGACGTGATTATGCGACGTTTGAAATTAATTTTGCAACTTAAGCCACCATTTTACTAAGTTGGTGTAGCATATATTATAAATTATATTCTTAATCTTAGATCAAAATATCCTCATTTGGTCTCAAGCTCTCAGCTGTATCATAAATATGGCCTCCCCCGCTGATCGCTATATCGATAGATCCTGGGGGAATGCTGCCATAATTACTTGCGAAGTTCATCCACTGTAGTAAGCAAGAACACAGTATATAAAAGTTTTTTTTTGTACCAGAAACAAGAGATATATACTTACTTAGACTAAAGTTTAAAAAAATCTCTTCACTTATATTTTTGTTTTCGATTAAATACATACATACATAAACTCACGCCCTTTTCCCATGGGGGTAGGCAGAAACTACAGAAAGCCAAAAAAAAAAAAAGACAAAATGTCGCCTTTAATCTCCGAAAGGTAATCGTCACATATCCCATGTAATAGGGGGCGAGCCTATTGCCATCAACCTGACATATATCCTGAGTTTATGGTTGCCACTAAGAAATTCCCCAGCTGGAGGAGGAAGTCAGGGCCTCATGCCCAGCAGTCGCGAAAATAAGCAATAATTAACTTCGTCATTTTACTCCTCCATGGGAAAAGGGTGTGACCCAAACTAAAGCAAAACATTACACACCTTCTGTCTGACGTCGTAGGGTAGGAAAAAACGTTGATGATAAATAGCTATAAAGAAACATACCTGCATAAAAACAATCTATTACACAATTGTAAGTAATGCCGATGTGTCAACAAGCTTAGACTGTGTGTCTAGCTATAGTTATTGAGGTATAATAACTCTACTTATACGTATCTGTGACGTCGATGTGGTGACTAAGTTGCTTCTAAATCTTTATTAAGGAAGGTACTCACCGCGAGCATTCGCTTTACGAGTTTGTATTGCAAACATTCGATGCGCGTGCTCTTGCAATGAACATCCATTTTGCCCATCATCATCATCATCCACAACCTGAATTCACCCCTCTTTGCTTGTCGCCCCAGCTCTTGTGCCAGCCTCGCCTAGGATTGCCAGTGGCAACAATCTCGTGTGCTCATCTCAGCGTCGGACGACCAGCACGTCTCTTACCATTCCTTAGAGTCTTAGACGCTAACTCGGTCACAGCTTTACTCCACCTGCCATAACCGCGCCGGCGCACCTTGCTAGGGGTCCTGCCCATCTACATTTTTGCTTTGACTTCCATAAGGCGATTACCAATATCAAAGATGGTACCCATATATTTAAGAATTTTGTGAGGGAGCTATTTAAAAATATTGGTAAAATAACTAATACTTCATCGATCTATCTATCCAACCGCGAAATGCATGAAAAACAAATTATCTTTAAAAGTTCGCGAAATGTTCCTCTCGAGAATAAATGTTCACTACGAAGTTAAAGCTTGCGTAACAAACAGAAAAACAAATTCGCGAAGAAATAAAATATGTACATTAACTTGTTCTGCAAGATACAAGCAAATATTCGCAGTGGGCAGTGAGTGCCATCCTTTACCAACTTTTTACAAGTTTACCTTCACTTACGTTGTATTAGGTCTAGGGAAGATCCGTGGAAGCTATACGTAGTATTGAACGTCAGTCATTTGTTTCTATTTCGTCAGTATTTACTATGGTCAGGTTAAGGCCCGTAATCCACCAAAGCGGAGATGTGCCAAGCGGAGAGGAGATGTGCCAAATTCGACCAATCACAGTAACATCTGGTCTTTTGCCCTTCCTGTGATTGGTCGAATTTGGCAATCTCCTCTCCGCTTGGCACATCTCCGCTTTGGTGGATTACGGGCCTTAAACTGGTCTACTTCAGGAGTATGGTCTCCAATGGGTATGACGATGATGCCCATGTGATTGATATCTTTCTTTTTAAAAGCTTTCATTTTTACATACAATTGAAAATGTTTTGTAACTTATGATGACGAAGTTTCTAAGACGTTTCTAAGGATATTATATGTTCTAAGGTTATGCAATATGGGGTTGGCATATCCGTTTTGAGAAAATCCCCCTTTTTGTGAACAGAAGAATAAAAAAGGTTATGCAATAAACAAAATCATCATCACTTGTCTTATACTAATGCCATGAAAAGTTTTAAAGATGCAGTAAAATTTTCTAATAACCACGTTACACGTTTGTGACAGCAAGAGCATTGCTCTGAAACTACTTTGTCGCTTTAAGGCCACAAAGTGACTATAACAACATAACATTGTATTATGCTAATTCTAGTAGGCCATATGAACGACCAAAATTCAAAAGAACCACATTTTAAAGTCTCTAATTTGTTTAGACACGCGATTCAATGCTGCATTATTTTGGTAATATTTTGACAAGCATTCAGGAAGATAATTTTTGGAAACACGACATAATTATTAGTTCTTACAGCGTTTTTGAGAGTAATGTAAATACTAAACGATTTTAGGGCTAAAGCTAAACATACTCTAATTTAAAATAAAACTTGGGAGAGAAGCAAATTTTTACCTGAATTAGATATTTTTAGTCAGGATGAAAATGCAACAGGTGCAGTCTCTTACACAACAAGTTATGCTTGCAAATATTCAGATCTGTAGATAGGCATTCGTCAAAAATATTCAATCTCAAAACGTTTTTAGGTCATGTCCTTATTTCAATTTTCCGAAAGTAGGTTATCCTCTAAACATTCACCTTAAGGGAGTTCAAACTCCAATTAGGGGTACCTAATGAATTGACAACAAGGACGTATCAGGATCAGCCATATTGATGAAACATAAACTACATTATAGAACCCTTGTGGGAGCCCTGACGTCCCCAGCTATCGCATGGCATGACCCATCAGAGCCTGAAGGACATATCAGGGGGACAATAGTCTAATAATAACTATGTCAAGGAAACTTAGTATAGAAAGTTGTTGGTCCAAACCTGTCGGGAAATTATAATGTAATTTACGTAACATTTTAACAAAGCGAAATGTTTCTGAAGCTTTTATACACGGCGACGAAAATGAGCTGAAGCTGTGTTTCGTTTTTGGTCCTTCCGGCCGAAAAGTATTTTGGTCCTTTCGTTCGCAAACATAGCGTCACTTCTGTGATCCCCGAAGGTTAGGCAGAGGTTCTTCTTGTTATCGTGTGGCAGTAGGTCTAACACCTCACACACCCTAGTATCAGAGTTTCTAAACCGCCTCAAGGGAAGTAGGGGTTTATATAAAGTACATCTACATTCCGCCTCTTACGTTTGAGTATGATGCTCACAAACAAACACACTTCAAATCTTTCCTCGTTTTAACATTATTTATTTCAATTTACACGTGTTTACAATTCCCCTCCGATAAACATCTTTTATGCAAAACAAACGGAAGTAACAAAGCAGGTCGTGACATACGGGTGCAGAGAAAAGAATGGGATGAACATTGAACATACTACCGCAGATTTAGGTCAGCGATATGGTACACACGTGTGCTTTAAACTTCGCAGTTTCTATTGACGCAGTTACTGAAGAACTGCTTCGAACAGGAATACTTTTTGTCTATAAGACAGAAACTAATCATTTCTAATCTTATCTATTCATATTTTTTCCTGATTATTATCCTCTGAATTACATTTTGTTCTTCTGCTATACTATTTGGATTTGTTTGAGCAATAATTTGTATTTCATATCCTTTAGTGCATGTATGTAGGTAATACTGGTAATCTCATGAGTATATATCTCGAGTAGAGTTGCCGCGAATACTCGCTATTATTCGGTATTCTGCATTACTCGACATTTTTTTGATATTCGTCGAATACCGAATAATAGCTAGTATTATTCGGCATTCGGCGAATAGTCGTCTAAAATAAACTTTTAATGAACAAAAAAACTAATGAGTTAAAAAATAAACATTTTTTTAATGATTTTCCCTATTAAAACAATACAAAATATCAATTATTATCTGTAATATGTACCTGTGCCTATCATATTCATGAAATTAAATTAGTTAGGCTTTTTAATTAATATTTAAAATCCAACAGAGGCAGATTGTGGTGCAAAAAAACAATTTTTTCTGCACGTTCGGGAGCAAGTCGGTTTCGTTTTTCCTCGTAAATTAAACCTGCCTCGGAAAATAGTCTTTCTGAATAAACAGAGCTTGCTCGTGTGATTAAGTATCGTTTAGCAAGCTTACTTAAAATAGGAAATCTATTCTTATTGGTACTCAAAGTCCACCATTCATATGGGTTTATTTTTCTGTCAGCCTTTGGTAATGCGATGTAGTTGGCGATTTCTTCAGTAGTGGCATTCTTGGGTTGCTCTTCAGCATTTAAAAGTGGAAAATTTTTACTACTTAAATGTAAATATGTATAACACCAAACAGATTTCTTTAACTTTATTGTTTTCTTTTCTCACAACCTAGAAATTAGAAATATTTTTAATCTGTTTAATGTGTTTTTTATGTCGAATAGTGATGTCGAGTTATTCGACTATTCGCCAAAGTGAATGGCGATTAATCGGTATTCGACTATTCGCTATAACCACTATTCGCGGCAACTCTAATCTCGAGTATATCCCTCTAGTGATCTCATCATCTCGTTAAATTGAAAACCTGAATTGAACCGAGTACGATGATTCATTTCGTTCAAGTGCTGCTGAAAGTTCAATAAACAAACACTCAGATCTAAAAATAGACAAAGTCATGTTAAGTAAACAGCACCAACAATTCAACATGCCTGTCAAGAAATTAATTCAAACACTGTGCAGTTCAATAAATTGTCAAAGAATTCCTCCATGTTCGCTCCCTAACGTGTCTCAAGTCAGGATTGCGTTTATAAATAGTCTATAAATACTAGTAATAATGTTACCGGTTGAGCATGAGAGCGTAAGTGGCTTGCGTGCTGATGGACACTTGTTTCGCGCACATTCATCCAGGGCCGAGGATGTAAAGGAATGACTTAATGCCAGGGTACAAGCTGTTCTAGTTATACCTAACTAGAAACGACTAGGTGCGAATTGTAGAAATATATATTATTTTTCCTCTAATAATCCATATTTTGTCTTTATCCTTAAATGTTTAAATAGCTTGTTTCCTTTTCAAATGGCATGTTGGTGGAATTTTAGTGTCAGTCGTAAATTACAGCTTTTCTGCCTCTTGCTGCTGATATTTTAAATGCAACCTTCTTATGCTTTGAACAAGTCATCCATAAAGTTTAAAGATTTTGCCGTATTACTTCATCGATGAATAACAATAAAATTTTAAGTAAGTTCTATATGTGGATCGTAATATAAGGTCTTATTATGCCTGCACAATAATGAGTCAGGATCTGAGCTCACTCTGACATCAACAAATTGGCAGTGCACGAAAAGACTGCACTCCGACATCCTTGCACATTTCAAACATGCGTAGGCGATTACCATATAATTTATTGAACAATTACGTCACTTCGCTGTACTCCAGTTCTATCCAGCACTCTGACAGCGGTCTAAGGGCCAGACGGACACGCAACAAACAGCTCTAGGCGTTCAATGAGCTACATGAAAGCGAGCAGCGTTTTTGAATCGTGCGTAATTGTCGCGTGCAAAATCCGACAACGTGCCCGGAGGTGTCTTCCGCGTAGAGATTTTCCGTTAAATTGAAACTGCATCAAACGGAATGCTATGCAGCCGCCTGCACAAACATAACGCCGTAAAACAACGCAATTGTACCGTCAGTCAGGCGAGCTTACGAAGTCAAACAACACCCCCGTAGCGGCCGTAGAGCGTCCCCGACGGCCGCAGCCGGCTCTACGGACTACGATACAATCACAGTATCGTAACGTCAGTCAGTGTAGCCCACGACTCCACGCCGAGCGCACGCAGCGCATCGTCCGCACACTCATCACTACGAGTGCGACGTGAATCGAACCTTACGTGACTTTGCACCGATTTGATATTCAAATTGGACAATCGAAATAAGTCGTCAGGAGAGGATTGTATTGTAATGAGGAGGGCCGTACGACGACAGGCCAGGGTGGGACCCTTCTAAAATTTGGACATACAGTTTCTTTAATGAGTTATGGAGTTTATGCAGTGCGGTACCAAGTTTGATCAGTGAAGTGACTGAGATAGTGATGAGGAGTTTGGTTGCGGGCTCCGAAGGCCGGCAAAATTAATTCTTACACGGAGCTCGGGGCGCGCGCGGTGCCGCCCCGGGGGGCGCGCCGCCGCCAGTTCATCAAGGGTTGGAAGAAGACCATGGGGGTCATCTCGAAAACCTTTGGCGTTGTCTTCAGCCTGTAAGTAATTATAATTTGCGTTCAGTATAGTAACATGAACTTCTCAAAATTTAACCATTCCAAAAATTTTCTCTTAGTACGGTTTTACTCGTCTGGCAGGAGAAAGTGACATCTGAAAATTCTGGTTATCATGACAATTTATCATAGACGCAACTGGAGTAGATAAATAGCTAGTGGTAATAAAAGCCCATAACTGAGAGTGAAGCGGCGAGTCGTATGCGCTTGCGCAAGTGTTCCTATTCGCACGTTCGTCGCGTATCGTAAAGATGCGTGCGCTTTCAGCTGCATGCGTAACAAACCAAGCGTTTTTATTAATGTCTTCATTCATCTCAAAACTGTTGTTTTCCGTTGTCTCACGAAGTAGAAACCTCCAATAGGTTATGCAAAAATTACGCCACCTATCTGTGCTGCCATCGTCTCTCATTCATCATTGTTAATTGTAGACGACTATTCTCACAGATTAAAGTCTGGACTTTCCCCTCAAGTTGCTGGTTTAATTACGATCCCTACTCGTATAGACCTACAGGTAAATTAGCATACGTTTTAACCCTCATACAAATAACTTGCAACGTACAATACATTAGCAGTGCCTACATTTTTTACAATCTATATAAGGTTCCCATTATGAATCCTTATTGGTCGACAGTTGATGAATTTTCCAACAATCATTACCATTGTCAATATCGATTCGAGGCATGAAATTGCCCCTTAATGTCCTCTACTAGCCTTGGTGAAGGTTGTTCGTTGGATTCAAAAACAGAGTTGATTACAAACAAACTTATTAAGTGTTGCTTTACATGGAAGTTTTACAGTCACGGCATCTAAGATGACCCTTAAGTGTAATTTAGGCAATTTACTAGTCATAAATTTTGATGAATGTACATTGTGAATGAGATCAGCACGCATGGTTTTTTTTTTTGAAGAATATGTGTTATGCAGTATTTTGCTTTACGTAATAGCCTTATTGTTCCAAGTGAAACTGTTTTTAAAGCTTATTTAGGTGAAGGTAGTCGTTAAGAAACTAGGTGTCAGTTATGAACTACCGGTGTCGAATATAGAATATAGTGATTAACTATTTAACGCTCACTAAGTAATAATTATATTTTCGCACTTCTGCGTCTTTCGTATTAAATAAAAACAAGGCTTATAAATTCCACAAAAGATTTGTAGGTGAGTCTTCGAATGATTCTTATCAGTTCCTAATGCCATTAACAAATTAGTAGAAAGAAAATATAGCAAAATTCTCGGACAATTTTTAATCTCCAAAATTAATATCAGTTCAAAAGGACTAAAAAGTAATAAATTAAGACAAACAATGTAACCGAATGGGATAAAAATACGTCTCTCAGCCCTTTGAACCCATGGATAATAACGTAGAGGTCATTCGCGTTTCCGGACGACCTATTTCCTCGCATAAACAAGGGAGAGTCCACAAAGCTCATTTTACAATTTATATCACGGAACAGTGAGTAGACACAGACATTGATCACAGTAAGTCGTTACTAGTATATTGTAACTCACGATTCCGATCGCAGACTTGCGAATAAGTGGTGCACCGTGTAATTTCGCGGGATAGCCAATTATTATGACGTCACAAGGCATTGGCCAACACCGGTGCCCGACAGCTGTTATCGGACCCTATCTGAAATTAATAGGGCAAAGTTCCGTAAATGTGGCAACGTCCGACCATAATATTATCGACCTTAATGCTCAAGAATCAAGATTGATCTATATTAATTTTCTTACTATAATTATTATCTCCATTAAGAGCCAATAATGGCCTAGGTAGAACGAAAAGCTTGACGAAGCTCAAGAAATGGTAATTGTCGTAACAATGCGCATCTAAATGTAAACTCGATAGGTTTCGCTTTATTTGGCTCGGCCGGAAATCAACATACCTCGCCTTGTTTCCGGTGCATCAATAATTTAGTAGCTTTGTCCCTTCTACATTTAAACAGTGTCCATATTGAAATAATTTATCCGAATGAGTCTTCAATTTCCAAATAATCAGTTACTTGATTAGGTTATTGCCTTCAACTAGTTTTTACTTTGATCTTAACTATCTCACCGAAATCCTATCCTATGACAAACAGCTTCCTTTCTCAACTTCTCCAGAAATATATATCCTGTTTTAAACTTAATGGTCGTGAGAATACTTAATTTGGAGTTTTCGTCTAAGTCCTTTTTATGGCGTCAAATACAAGATAAATAAAAGTGAGTAATGATCATTGATCGCTGTATAGACACTTGAATAGAGATAATGCAGTTAATAGCCGCTGTTGAAATTCAATGACAATAGTGGAAGCGAAAATTACTGTAAATTAAATGCAGTATTGGATACTTAATAAATCACAGGTAGACTAAGTAAGGGTATTAAAAGCGAAGGAATGGCTAACGCACAAATGGTTAGTAACAGCACTAATAGCTATATTATTTGAAATTGCAATTTAATGATTTAAAAGTTCAGTTCAGATGACAATAAAGGGCTTATCATCTGCTGTATTATTATAGTTTTACTGCTTGTAGTAAACGGAAATATTAACGCCATAAGAGCTTCCGAAAACGAAGGGATACAAACCTGTCCTATAAGCGTAATCTTTATCCCAAACATATTCAAACGTACTGCGTTTACATCTTCAACCAGTGCCGAAGCATCGCAATAAACATCCCCTGTAATCACCACAAAGATGTTTGCAATATAATCTGGTCCTTTGTCGAGGGTGCCCTAGAAAGGTGCACAATTGTGTGCTGTCTTTGTGCTCCTAACATTTCGGGAACAGCGGTGATTGTCAAAGAAACGCTCTCAAATGTTCAATAGGACGTTTGGCAGCGGATAAGCATTTTTTAGTACAAACCTGTATCAATCCCAACCTTTTTATTTTCGCTGGCTTGAGTGTCTTTAATCTTGATATGAGGAAAGGGAATGCTTCATGTTTTGAACGTTGCACGAGTCTTTGAAGTATTTTCTGCTGTCTTAATAATATTTTAAAGTTAAATTCGAGCATCAATACATCAAGAAGGGCTAAAAATGTCTAAATTCCGCGAAATTGGGACATCTGCCAAACTGCCTAAGATTCGAAGATTCGATTCAGGAAATGCTTTTGTGTGATATTCACGTGTGATAACACTTATATGTCTAGATCAGTTTTAACATTGACGTCAGCAGGTATTTCAGTAACCTTTGCTTGGTTCTATTTCCATCGTTCTGTTCATAACTTATTCATATTTTCAAGCTTTGTCCTTCATTTTCTTTTGTGGCTCCAATTTTGTTATCTGTTTTATTATATTTTTTATGAATGGCTTCAATTCTATGAAAACGTCATTCATAGTTATTAGTTTCTGGATAATAATCTAGAATTTATTTTTAATCTACAATAAATTTCGTAGAAATATTTCAAGAATTATTTTTCAAACGTCTTTCAGGCGTGTTATTTAATTTTCCTTTATCATCAAAAGGGATTATACTAGCAAACACCTTACACTGTATGGAATCGATAAGAAATATCAAGTATTTCGTAAAACAAACAAATCGTAAAATAATTACCCGTACGCCGTTATCGATGCCTAAAACAAACGTAGTTAATGTGAGTTATCGCCGTTCATCGCTTTTAAATTAACAATAGGACACAAGTTTTACGAGAAGTCGTAAATTGTGGGCTTTTTACGTGTCGGTATTATACTTATACGGTGTTGGCGTGCTCCTATATCGTTTGTTGCGGGTACCAATCAAATCGTCGTAAAGCGTAATGGTTTCGGTCGTAATCCACTCGATATGGGAACTATCATTCTCTTAGATGGACCAGAATTGACCCGATGCGATACAGATAAACAAATTCATCTCATCCGCTTTGCCAAGCGATTTTAAACTTTATTTCTTCCTAAAAACGAATGTTTCTAGGCGCAAACTCTTTTGGCGTTTGAAGAATTTTGGCCGCGTTAGCGTCGGTCCTCGCGTTTGGGCAAACAGCGCGATATAGATTATACCGTGTGTGGAGAATCTTCTTTTCTTATGCTTATTGTTTTTATAACACTATTTTCATATTTCTACGGTTCATCGATAAATAAAGGCCATTAAAATTGATATGCGTTTGCCATTTAAAAAGAGTTTAATGAATTGTAAGGTCGTCTTAATTTTTGTTAGTCAAAATCAAGGTTTGTAAGAAAATACTTTTAGTAATTCGATATCACCCTCTATTTTAAATTCAACCTCAAATATATTAATTAAGTCAATACCAGCCCTTTTTAATTCACCGTCTACTGTTACCAAGGCGTTGTTTTTTCTGCTCAAACGCAAAGTGCGTGACAATAGGGCCTAGTTGGACACTAGGGGCAGTCGGCTGGAATGGCATTGTAGGACAAGTCTAACTGGTAGAGCCACTCTCATGCCCAAGGACTGGATTGTTGACAGCCCACAATAGACTCGTCATATCAGTTTTTTCAACGTTTTCGTTACACCTTGAACTTCATTTAACAGGGAGATGTAAGGTTTTAATGCGAAGAGATGGCAGAATGAAAACACTAGTATGAA
Organism: Diarsia mendica; assembly: GCA_949316265.1. NCBI lineage: Eukaryota > Metazoa > Arthropoda > Insecta > Lepidoptera > Noctuidae > Diarsia > Diarsia mendica. The sequence continues at coordinate 21,963,965 of OX438897.1, forward strand.
TAATATTTTAACATAAGTCTGTACACGTCAAGCTACTACAATGATCTATCAAATTACTTTAATAGATTTTCAATTTATTCGCTGAAGTATTAGGTTTAAGGTTAATTGGGAATTTACAACTTTGGGAAGCTTGAGGAACTGTCGTCTGTAACTCTGTCTGTACATAAATTCTAGCCTGCCAGTGTTTATAAATAAAATATTATATCACAGCTAGTGTGAATCATTCAAGCTGACTAAGTTCACAAGAGGTTTTCGCCAAAACTGTTTTTAATTTTCCACCTATCTACAGTTAAAAAACAAATATGAACAGTCCGATTACTATGTTGATATGTTGTGTATTCGAAGCTTACATTAGAAAATAAAGAAACAAAGCGAAGGCACCGCTTCAGTCGATGCGCAGGAGTGTTCCCGCCAATCGGTCATTGTCCTTGCGTTTCCTGTCATCAAACATTAGTCATTGCACGAGTTACCCACATTTCGTTTATAGATCGTAACCCTTTGGTTTCTATGTCAACAGTTGTAAATATAACATAGTAAAGTTGTATCACTAGAAATAGGACCTTAAAAATTCTTTGACAGCTTACGTCATGTTTTTTCTTGGTCTTTCAAGACAAAATTACGTTTTTTGTGATTGTAAATTCACGTACCGTAAAAACTGTTCTAATATACACATCTGTATGTGTGTAAAATGCTCTAGTTTCGCAGTTTTATTTTTTCTCATAATTGTTTCTTTTTTTGCGAAAGTCATGTTGTAAAAGTAAAACTTTGCGAAAGTGAAATAAATGAAATAGTGTTGTTTCTTAATTATCAGATTAGCAGCTTACATTCATTGAATAATGGCACTGTTTATAAGGCCCGTTTGCACCACAAATCAGCGCTTAACATCGCTCTGATCCTGTTAAACATTTAAATATGAGGATGCAGTTTTAAACATGGTTAGTGTTATGCGCATTTAGTGAGTGGTGGAAACGGGATTAAATTTTGACAACAGTTATCATCTGTCTTCTCTTTCCCCGACCAAGTTGGAGACAGCTTCCAGTCTAATTGGATGCAGCTGAATACCAGAATTTCTAATTTTAGAACATCGCACCTAAATGTTGACTCTTTAATAATTGAGCGGTTGTCATAATGATTGGGAGGTCAGAGTTTAACAAAGTCCTGTGTCAGCCATTGTTTCCCCCTACTACCGCCATTGTGTCAACTTCCGGCGGGCTCGCATAAAAACGATCATTAATTACAAAGAAATTAAGGGTGCGGCTTAACATGAACATGTTATTTTACATTAGTAATACAACATAAATAAGTATGTTTATTGCTTTATATACGGTATTAGTGTTCAATTAAGTAACAAAACTTTTACTTACATTTAGATATACTTATATGATATCTTAGTTAGTGCTTTCATAGATTTTGTTAGTCAAAGATTAGAACAATACATATTTTTTTTTTTTAATTTAAACCTCTTCTAATTAACGTCTTGTCATAGTATGTGGTTACTTTTTACTTAGTAAAGTTTAGTAGTTTGTGGTTATGCTTCCATTTTCACTTACATATTTATTCTTAGAACTAACTATGAGTTAATAAAACTACGTTTAAGAATGTGGTGCATACGGGCATTGTTTGTTACTATTTGCTTACTATTAGTGACTTATCAAGTTATAAAGTCCGAGTACCCTTGCACTTAAATACGATACCAGGATTTATCAATTAAGGAGTAGGTACAAACTCAAATAACACGATAATAAATGCTTTAATCTTAACCACACAAATACACAATTAATTGTAAAATACAATGGTGACGATTATACAATGATAACGATTTGGACTCGTTCCTGACTGATTGGCCAGAGAAGGCAAAACATATGGAGAGTTGGAAAGGAATGGGGGAGGCCTTTGCCCAGCAGTGGGACAGATAAGGACTAATTAAAGAAACACACAATGCAGCAATGGTGCAAAATAAATTAAAAAATTAGTACACGTCAAAATTTTGTGTCTGATGTTGTTACGTGCTATGTAACTAACCGGCAATAAAATAAGGATATTAGCAAACAAAAGGGTGTGTTTATGGAATCATTACATAAAAAAAATCATCCTGTCCGTATGTTGCCGTCAGTAACCAACAACGGAAGTCCTTCGTAATATCCTAATTGGCGTGACGTGGCGGCCATGCAATTTTTAGCTCCATGATAATCACTCTTCAATGCAATGAAAGATGTTTTTCCATTGCGGAGTCTTTGGTCAACTGGACTCAAGTCAAAATCTTACTTGTTCGACTGTCGCGGGTCCATTTCGGGTAGGTCCAGTTGACCAAATGCTCCTTGGTTCAGTTTTAGTAATGTCAAAACTTGTGATAATGTAACTTCACACAGGTATTTATTTAGGTATTTTTTTCAATTAACTGAGATTTGAATACCGGAAATATTGTTTAGAAGATTTATTTGAATCGTTTTGGGATGAGGACAGCTTTGTCATCAAATAGCAGTTACTTTTATGATCAATTTAAATCTCTTAAGTACTACTATTCCTTGTATATTTTTATGTGTTATAGATGTGGCATAAATCAATGTCGATTTCGTAATCGACTATTAGAGAGCTTTTGAAGCCAACTAATCGATTATTCGTGAAACCTTAGCACACCTCCAAAAAAAAACTAAGACAGGAACATTAATGTATTAATATTCTCCATAAAAGACTTAATTTAACGCAAATTTAATTTTTATGCAGCATCCCTATTATCACATAATGCTTTAATCTCAGAGGATTTTTCAATTTATAAAATTTCTTGGAAACTTAATTTGTAGGTGAGACGGGATCGCTATGATTTATGAATGAAATAAAAAATGTTAAGTTACCTGCATAATATAAGGCGTCAGTTTAAAATGTGCATGTTTAGAACAAAAACCGAGAGAGAAACTTAATTTTTGGTTCTTTGAGCCATAGGGACGCTAGTGCAAGTTACGACTTTTCAAGTTCATAAATGATTTTCTCTTTCGTCTACACAAATGTATATTGTATTTATTCAATTTATATTAATTTATATATCATTATTTTTATCTCCTCGACCAACCACATAACCCGCACCGTTGTCCTCCCGGCGAACTCCATCCATAGGGAAAACGTTAGGATACACGGTAAATATTAATAAATAAACAGAATAATGTTATATTAAATACCACACGAAATACCTATTCCATTTTAATTAGCGGTTTTGTCGCCAGAATATTAGGTCATCCTCATCACGCTTCACTACTAAGGTTTATCGTGATCGTAGTACAAAAGCACCAGTTTATTTGAACAAAATACTAACAAAACCAAGCTTTTGTTTCTTGACGCTACACCTTTATCATAGGAAGTAATTTAGCAAAATTATTAGACACGTATCTGCTTCTAATTCCACTGAGGTCGCACCAATGTCGAGCATTTCATAATTCCGTTTTGCCTTCTACAAATCATTTGGGACTAAACGTATAAACAAGATACCTATTGTTAAAGAGCAATTCGATTCGGATCTACGTGTCAAAATTAGATTTTGTTGTCGGAAGTAATTTGATATTATTGAGAGCTACGTTCAACTTCAAATATTAACAGAACGCGTGGGCTCGGTTCAAATTCTGAAAGCTTTTCACGTATTATTTGCTGCTTTTCAATGGGTATTTAAAGCTGTGAGAGGTCTACAATAAACGTAGTTTACGACGAAGATAATGACTTGCCACAACTCCACCAGCATTATTAAGTGAAGTTATAAAAAACGAAGAAAAAACTCACACATTTTTAAAAAAACTTAGAGATTTTTTGTTAAATAAAAGCTACTACTCATTAAATGAATATTTAAATGATAAACTTATAAAGTCATAATTTTAGTACTCAAAATTAAATATTATATTTATTAATTATTACAAGATCTCCCAATAGATATCTATTTATATTATATATTACAATTTATACCTACTATTAGTTTATCTTAGAAATTACCTACTTAATGTGTTTTAATATAATTAAAATTTACAAGTGCTTCCTCTCTCCTAACTCACTTATTTTGCTGTGCCCGACAGGGTCCATGTGATCTAATTTTAAGTTTTTACCACCTTTTTTTTTTTTTTTTTTGGTGGGTGGAAAATCATCGAATGACCCCCCCCGCTCTTGGGCAGAGCGAAGGGGAGTGTCAGACTTCTACTGACTAAAAACCGAACCCATGTTCCTTCTTTGCCCTTGCGCCGAGGCCACGTAATCTAGTACATAATACCGCGGCCCCGACGGGGGTTTTTACCACCTAAGTACTACATGTGGAATGCAATAAGTATTGAGTATTGAGTATTATTAAAGGGACGCCATTCCAAGTCGTTTGCCTACCGTATGACAATTATGAATTAGTGACGGATACAACAGACGTAGCCAGCAATTACTCCATCTCTCCTAAGTTTTCTTGACGCTTCGAGTAAATGACATAGAGTACAAGTGACCAGGGGCCACTGGGGCCAGCAATCAGCTTTCCTTTCCTCCAGCGAGGCATTCTAACGCGTGGCCAGTGAAGGCCCCCGGCGAGGAGAGCTCATCATGCGTGATTATGTTTAGGGGACCTTAATTACAAGCTGCGAGCCTAATGTGAAGCTTTATATCATATTTTTGAATTATCAGTCAAAGTATAGAATCATTAACTCAAAGTAAGTAGAGGGTATATTATTCAAGTTATAAAATAAAGACCGTTTCAAGTCAGATGCAGCATATGTCGCGACATGTGCTTCGCAAACTCTTCGAAGTTTTATTGTAGCAGACAACAGTCAATATGTTATTTTAAACCATCGGGAGGCAAACGCATTGTTTCCAAACGACTTGGAAGTTGGAAGTGTTCTTAGGAGTCATCAATGGCAGCTGTTCAGCGATGAGTTACGGCCGGGGGGCTGCGCATGCGCATGTTGCGGTGAAAGTGCGCCTTACACTACACACGTGCACGCAGCCCGGCCATTTACAACTAAACCAAATCATCCAAGCTTCATAGACCTCGTATAAATGTTCTACCTGTCCCTCATCATAACTTGACGAGGCTTATCAACCATCGTCTGGACACGGTCACTGTTCATTAAATAACTACTACAGACACGAGATCGGGATCTCGCAGCGTCATCTTCGATTCAGCCCTGACACAGAATGGAGACGTCAGGCACGGGTAGCGGCCGCGTTATCTGCTCGGCTATCACAGAGTGTGTACAATAGCGTGGTCGAGCCACTCCTCGCACACCTGTCGGCCCGCGCCGGGACGTGACCGGCGCGCGCGTTGCCCCGGGCGCGTGCGCCGCCCCTCTGCGGCTCAGGGGCTCCGGGGGAATGCCTCCGATACTCATTAACTTTCGGCCATTGGTGGCATTCGATGATATATGTCGACCACGCCGGATGCTTGTGTAATGACTGCTCCATCATGCTATCACGAACACACGCATCTCTCAAGTCAAAACTGCCTCTTTTGTTGACTTTTACAAAACAAAAATGCGATCCCCCGACTGGCCTGTTGGTCTAGTGGTTAGTGACCCTAACTGCTATGCCGGAGGTCGTGGGTTCGATTCCCACCCAGGACAAATGTTTGTGTGATGAGCACGATCATTTGTTCTGTGTCTGGGTGTAATTTATCTATAATATGTATGTATTTAGAAATATATAAGTATGTTTATCAGTTGTCTAGTACCCATAACACAAGCTCTGCTTAGCTTGGGACTAGATGGCGTTGTGTGATAGTTGTGGAATATTATTATATTATTATTATTATTCTAATTCGCTCTCGGTTTGCGTGCCGGAAACTATTTTCTCACCAATCTCGTAACAAACCGTACAACCTACACGTACCTACGGTACCTACGGTACAGATAATATTATGTGTATCGTTGCGGGTAATTTTAGGTCATTCCCATCAAACGGGCGCGGCCGGTCGGGAGACGGCCTTGCGTTGCCGCTGGCCGTGCGCACGCGCTGGGGCAATGCAACAGCCACTTCACAGTTTCCTCAGATGCCTTCACCATTGTCGCGCAACTCGAGCCAACAAACAATGCTGCAGCCTATCAATAGACAATATTACACACGTGTCTGACATAAAGTGTCTCTCGCACGTCCACTTTAATAGATCAACCAAACATTATCCGAAGGTTCCTCTGTAAAAGGGCTCGATACGTTGATACGTTCATATGGCCGACGCGAACGTGATTGTAAACGATGTACGTTTCGGCGAACTCATTGTTTCAACATCAAATTACTTCGAAAATTCTCCAGTTTTGTTTTGTCTACCCATTTTGTTTGGTGCCCGGCCTAACAATAAAAAATATCGATTACCATTCTAAGCACACAGAGCTATATCTAATGATCCAGGCTCTGGGAGGTGCGTGCGCGCGCGGCGTGTCTTCACGTATAATTCTCCGGGCCCAATGCCCAAATGAAATTATTATACTAATTACCGAATCTCGATCACGAGCGAGGGGCGTTGCGGTTCTAAATCTCCCGCTCTCCTAAATCGATTACGGGTATTACGGGCCTAGAGCCCGGCGTTTTGTCTCTGTCTTATGTGGGCCGGCCTTGCTCTCGTCTTTTTGGTCATAATCTATCACGGTTCATTGCTCCTAGTGGCCACTTGGCCAGTTTGGCCGAGCAGTGCGAGAGTACGGACTTGAGATGTTCTTTAGATGCTCTTATCTCGTTTGTTTAATGAAGTTTTTAATAATGGCTGGTGTTGTAAATTGTTTTAGAAGACAGTCGTGTCCCAAGCCTCCCACATTAGCGTCAGGTGCTGGCCGGCCGCGATATGGATGAGCGTCAGTCAGTTTCACACCGCTCGACGCTCGCCTTTATTATTATACTTTTAATAGTCTACGCTCTGGTAAATAACGAAGGAGTCTCACTTTCACATGTTGGGCCTACTTTTAATTGATATTACGATACCGGCCAAGATATAGGTACTCGGCGAATATGGGGCTGGGCTGTTCATTTAGATATGTGCCGTTTATTCTGTAGGGACGCAATTATGTATTAAGTATAGTGTTTACTGTTTTATCTTTTTGCGTGTAACAAGGTTGAAAATGAACTCATCAAATTGTTACGTTCGACCTTTGAAAAGATTTCATGTGCGATAACCTGGTTGTATGCATTTATCATTATGTTGACACGTCATACGACTGGTGGCTGTACGATTATAGTGCAATTTATTTCTTCTTTCAGTCATGTTTCCAATAGTCTTAATAAAAAATCGCACTAACAATTTAATAAGGATCTAAACACATTGTTATGCCGCTGTAATACGTTGCAATTATAGAAACCTTGAACACGACCTACATCGGGTTTTATTTTAGAAATACAACTACAAACCTACTTAGTATAATTTATTTCCTTATGTGTTAATAAAGGAAATTATTTGAGGTTTATAATACAGAGTTTGCAAACAAAAACAGACTGAATTTAAATTGATAATAATATTTCATTATTTATCTCGTTATAAGATCTAAGCAAACGTTTTATTGTTGCGAAAATTAGTTGTTTTTTTTGTATGCATTTATGAAGGTTTTTATACTTTTTAATTTTGAAAATTTACTGACATTACAATTAACAATGGATATGATATCTCCTGAGACATCATTCAGTTTCATAATATTATTATGTAAATAGGTTTTGTTTTTCTTTTTATTTAAATTTAACTGCAATGTCTTAGATTTTCCTAAATCTTTAAATATTTGTCTAGTATTCTCAAATAAATACATGATACTTTCAAGGGACTATTTGAGCTATAGCTTACATAAACTCCTACTAAATATTTGTCGGTAAACCACACCGTTTCAGCTTTATCCTTATGGAGTAAGGAGGCTACTGCGGCGCTCCACAGTTTGCGGCCAGACTGCCAGACGTCCGTTTAGTGTGTAGTACCTACATATACACACATAGTGGCCACGTCCGTGGTTATCTTAGCGTGAAATTGTTAGAAATACAGACAAGATGAACAATTTACTTATTTATGTTGCTTACATAAACATTATTAGATAAAGGTCTGACACACAGTTGAGACTCTTAAACAACTCCTTTGTCTTCTGATTAAGATTGGTTTTCTGTTCCAAGTACCGAGATACTCACCCTAGCTAAAGTATCCCACTGCTGGCACTCTTAAGTTTTAACACTTCTCTCTCCCAGACCAGGCCAAAGAGGTGGCCAAACCGTCATCATTAAGTAGCCCTGAATCCAAAAAAAAAAGAAGTCGTCAGTCCAAAAAGCCAGAAACAGCTTATTTTAGACCTGAGCAGCATAATTAGGTAACCTATAATGTTCCCACTGCTAGGACAGGCCTCATCTGTATGAAAGGGAATGGGATATAATCCACCATGCACGCGGGCTCAGTGCGGGTAGGGTAAATGTTACATGTCATCGAATTTCTAGTTCTTATTCTTCATCATCATCATCATTTCAGCCCGTAATCACCCACTGTTGGGTATAGGCCTCCCCTTTCTTCTGCCAGTCTTCCCTGCTTTGTGCGTCTCTCATCCATCCATTCCCCGAGCTCCTGATGATATCGTCTACCCAACGCGCTTTAGGGCGACCCTGGTTTCTCACGCCCAACCTTGGCCACCATTCGGTCAGAATCTTACTCCATCGGCCATCTCCGCGTCTAGCCAAATGTCCTGCCCAACTCCACTTTAGGCGTATCGCCCTGTCCCCGACGTCGAACACTTTCGTCCGACTCGTTCTTATTCTTACCAAAGCTTTTCTATCTTCCACAGCCTGTTCGAGCAGGAGATCATGAGCTACGTGCCCGCTGGCGGGTGTTCCGTGGCAGCAGCATCGGCGGGTGCTTCGCCCTCCCCCGCCGCGTCCCCGGCCGCCGCGAGGAGCACCCGGGCGCCCGCGCCACAGCGACGCGACTTCGAAGCCAAACTCCGAGCTTTCTACAGGAAGCTTGAGAGCAAGGGATATGGACAGGGACCTGGCAAGTTAAAGTGAGTATTTTTAGAACTTTACACTATCAGTTAACAACGTGCCCACAGCTGGGACACGGCCTTTCTCTCTGTTAAATGGACTGGGTCAAAATCTAACTGACAGCCCCAGTGCTGGTTAGTTTTTTGGTGCTTTATTGAGATAAAACACTGAGAATCCTGAATGCGATCTAAGCAGACAAATGAAAGATTGAGGAGAGGACCACAAAGCAGGGGAGGCCTAAAACTCAAAGTAATGTAGTTCAATTTTGAAAAATTTGTACTATTTTGTACTGCTGTAGTAAGGGATAGGTTTATTCTATGTTGAACATGATCATAATAAAAAAGCCCCAACCTCACAATTCCCACTTCCTAAATTATATCTAACTGAAAACCTACCTCCTTTCAGACTGCACATTCGTCGCGAACATCTTCTAGAAGACGCCTTCAGAAGAATAATGACATGCAACAAGAAGGAGCTACAGAAAGGCAAGCTCTGCGTGTTATGGGACGGAGAAGAAGGCCTGGACTACGGCGGACCCAGCAGAGAATTCTTCTTCCTCCTCTCGAGGGAACTGTTCAACCCTTACTACGGACTGTTCGAGTACTCCGCGAACGATACGTATACGGTCCACGTGTCTCCGATGTCCTCTTTTGTCGATAATCATCATGAATGGTGAGTTTTTGAATTAGTTTATTTTTCCAACGCAAAACGAGGGGGTGTTATAAGTTTGACGTGTCTGTGTGTGTGTCTGTCTGTCTGTGGCATCGTAACTCCCGAACGCATGAACCGATTTTGATTTTTTGACTTGTTTTGAGTATGAATGTGTGTGTAAGAGTAAAGGTAGACCAAAGAAACAATGGATGGATAGTGTTAAGAATGATGTCGCAAGAAAGGAGGTGTCTCATGAGATGATAAGGAACAGAGCAGTATGGAAGGAGAAGACATGCTGCGCCGACCCCAAAAGAACTGAGATAAGGGTAAAACGTAAAAGTATGATGATATATTTTTGCTTGTTGGGAGCCTAGGCGTTATTTATAGGTTGCTATACCAAATCACTTTGGCAGCCAGAGCAACACCGTGGCCAAATCAACCTCTGCAGCCTTTGGTATTCTTGAAGATTTGCACTCGTCGAAAAGCAAGCTTGGTCTCTAAGGTGCCAGTAGCAGTTCTCTGGAACTTTTACGTACCTAGTTGACACTTGTAGGGCTACACTCAACAGTGGACGACTGGGCGTCTTTCGGCTGAAATCATGATACCTCAGTCTGCTAGATTATATTATTAAAAGCAGAAGCAGTCCATAATTTTTTGTTGTACCTATTCTAATTTAAAGAGTATGGGTGCAACTGAAAAAATTAAACTCTGGGATGGCATGTGATAACATAACATCATGCCCGAAGGGTTAGGCAGAGGTGTATGCCATATTGCCATTAACGGGCACGTATCCATTCTCCGTGGCTGCTCCTGAGAAATTCCTGATGGAACCCAGGACCTCTTGCACAGTAGTAGCGCTTGCGACCACGGACCACTAGACCAACTAGGCAGTACCTAATAATGTAAATTGCATAGTAGGCACTGATGAAATACTTTCCTGTGGCCTGTCTACTATGGGATCGGACAAAAAAAACGAATTAGTCCGTCAGATAGATTTCCAAAAAATATTGGACACAATTTTTTTTCTTTTTTCACGTAAATAAAAAATGAAGACGATACAGCGCTTCGAAAACTCGTGTGACGTCATATGATAGTACATTTCGTACGTTCAAGTGACGTTGAGCAAGCCCCACTCCATGATCTTTGACGCGCCATATAGCTTCGTCAATTTTTATTGATTTGATGAAACAAAAAACACGTATCTAATATTTTTCGAAAATCTAACTGACGGACTATACAGAATCATATTTTTTGAGTCAGTGTTCCCCTATTTCTACCTAACACTACTAACAGAAAAAACAAAGCTTTTAAACTATCATAATTTTAATTAGCACCATCACGTTTTCTCATACAGTCATTATAACTGGTAACTAAAGAAATATCCCATGGCATGCTTTTGTTTCCATTTTGGCAGACATTGAATTGTAAATGAGTGTGGTAATCTTTTACCACGATCTTAATCTAATAATGATGCTGAGATAAATCTTCTGAAGAGATGTAAAATACTGTTTTCTTGTTTGAACACTTTGTTGAGTGCAATTAGAGAATAAGTTGGAACGGAGTCCCGTCGGGGCTGTGGATATCGAAAGGTTACCGCGGCTCCGACGCAAGGGCGAAGAAGAAGGAACATGGGTTTGGTTTTTAGTCAGTAGAAGTCTGACACTCCCCTTCGCTCTGCCCAAGAGCGGGGGGGGGTTATTCGATGATTTTTCCACCGGTGGAACGGAGTTCCGGGGCTGCAGGTTGTTGTTCGAAAGAGAAACCGCGGCCTCGACATAAAGGGCTAAGAAGGAACATGGGTGGTTTTTAGTCAGTAGAAGTCTGACACTCCCTTCCGCTCCGCCCAGAGCCGGAAGAATCATTTTATGATTTCCCACCATCCAAAACAAAAAAAGGTAGAACGAAGTTTATAGTAAAGTTGTCGAATTTTCATGCGACTTTCATCGAGTTCATGGAGAAGAATGATTAAAAATAAATTTGTTCTCTCGCGATTTTTTTATTTCATTTTCTTTTCGTTCATGAATCTTGAAATTCATTGAATTTATATTGTGGCGTAGTAACTCCACAATACAACCTGTGACCTGTGTGCATCCATTGACCGCTAATTTGGTCTGTTTACTTGATCATTGTGGTCGACGAAATACTTTTTTGAAGATTTCCTATTTTAATTTTTGATCTTTGTGGAATGATAATACTAGGGCAAGCTTAAAGAAACTATCTTCCTGGCTATATTTTTAGATATTCATAGAATCCCGTACAGGGTAGATTTGTAGTTTTAGAAAAAAACAATTTTTAAACATACAGACAGACACATACCTACAATAGGGTTGTTGTATGACTTGTATGTGTCTGTCTGTTATGTTTAAAAATTGTTTTTTTTTACATATCCATTCAGTAAAAAGCTTTAGTTATCAAATTAAAAAGTCTTTAATTTTATTTATTTGTATAGACAAGAAAAACCAAGCACAATGAGCACTTACAATGTTTATTTGTGACACATAGATTGTATGCAATTTATTCAAATAACAATAATTACTGAAATACATGCTTCCTGGTGTTAGCCAGTAGCCACAAATAATAGTTATTATCATCTTATTAAGTAGTACGTATATTTACTTTAAACCACATAAGTACACAATACCAGTAATTACCATCGCATTGACTGTGACACCTTGTTACACGTTATAACTGTGAGTTGTGACTGCTCAAGAACAAAGTTAATAGTGTTGGTTCTATAACAGCCTTCAAATGTCTGTTGACCGACGACCTTAAGGTGGAAGGGACAGGGTAATACGCGAAATTCAATATTTTAACATACGTAACATCTCGCTATAATATCCAAAGGATTAGGTTGAGGACTCCTTAATAGTAGGTACACCTACATTTTGCCAGTTATGTTTTTTAAGTTCATGGGAGCGAGCCTATTGCCATCAACCGGGCACAAATCCAGACTCTGTGACTGCTACTGAGAAATTCCTGATATAAGAAATGAATAACACTGCCCGACCCGGGGAACGGGTCAACAGACGAGCTTAACCTAACCGAACCAACAAATACATCAGTTTTTTTTTTTTTAATCCTTTATTTTGAGAATATAATAATAATGTAAATTTTGCATCACCATCATCATCATCAGCCTATAATTGTTCCCACTGCAGGGACTCAGGCCTCCTCTCTAGGAGAGGGTTTTGCATAAAATCTAGTACCTAATTATTTAAACTAGCTTTGTTGGTGTCGGCTTTCCAGTCTAGCCAGATGCAGCTGAAATCCAGTATTTTACATGGAGCGACTGCCCATCAGACCTCCACAACCCAGTTAGTACTACCAGTGAAAACGGTACCCTTTGGTATTTGTTAGTTCACAAGACTTATTATTCAATTAAAAACAACAATTTACAATTTTGTTCTTGTCATAAATGTACCCGGACCTCCAGGGTCGCAGAATTCGAATGAAAGAGTCACCGCAGCCCTGGAACTCGAAGGGCATAAGGAGGAATTCGGATAGATTTTAGTCAGTAAGAGTCTGACACTCTTTTCTTCCCGAAGGGCAAATGCCCAGGCGGGAGGGAGAGGAGAATTCATTTGATGACTTCCCATCTTTAAAAAACTGGAGGTGCCTACCTACTTCGGTATTAATTTTATACTTCTACTAAGTATTATCACCCGTAGAACATAGTAAATAACAATAGAAACATAGTGACACATTCAATACAAATCTATTGATTTTATATCTGAACAAAACCACTTTAGTAGGACAATGTAGTGTCTAGTGAGTACCAACAACTGCAACAGTGTAATGGGCACTCAAGCTTTACTACTTATTTAATGCCTATCATAGAAAATAGATAAGATAGGCGGATACACTACTTATGAAATTACATCATTGAGTTAGTTTAACAACTCTGGAATACGTATATTATCATATGGCATAGGTCAGATATTAACGGGACTTGGCCGATATCTCTCTTCTTGAGTAGGTTCCTAATTTTAGGAAAGCCTAATTAGTAATTATCTATCATGCAAGTATCTACCGACAAGATCTGACTTAGATGAGAGCATTTTTATATACCTAATATACTATGCAGAGTTGAACAATATTATATATGGATGAGCCTCACTTGTCCCACTTGATACATTAGAGCCTTGCGCTTGCCCACACCAAGCACGCCTCAAACACACTTCCATAAATAGTATAAAACAAAGTCGCTATTTTTGTCTGTTTGTTTGTCTTTATGCTTAAATCTTTAAAACTACGCAACGGATTTTGATGCGGTTTTTTAATACTTAGATAGAGTGATTCAAGAGGAAGGTTTTAGTATATAATTTGAACGACATCCACGCGGATGAAGCCGCGGGCATCAGCTAGTTTAACCATAAAAGAGTTGTGATACAATCTGACCCATTTACTCCCAGTAAAGACAATCTCCGTGCCACAATAATAAACATCGCATCCCTTTTACAAAGCGCAACAGATATTTCCGTTAAAATGATTTATTTATACACCGCCGCGCGCGCCCTCTGTGTTTATTTTTACTCAGCGTCGTTCAGCGCAAGCGCACCCGAACCGACCGCGTCTCGGATTACAACAAACACCATGTATTTGGTTACAAACAAACATACAGATTTACAAAGTTTTTATGCACGTTCTAAAGTATTTCATAATATCATATTTCGATTCAACTGATGTGTAACGATTTCTACGCGCCGTTGCTTGGGTTCGACAATGAAATACTTGCAGGAGACATAATTTCCAAACATATTTCAGATAGGTCTTATTTAGGTCACGTGTTAATTTTAGACATTGAGTTGGTCAGGCATCTGTGCATACAATGTAACTAAGTATATTGTTCTAGTGCTGTTCAATTGATCTTATTTCTGTTCTTATTTTGGGGTAATATTGCCGTAAAAGGAGCAGAACTCTGACATTTCTATCTTTTTACTTACCTTTAAACTTACAACGGCCCAGCCTAATAGGTACCTACCAGAACTATTTTAGAACCTGGATACAGGAGCGAGTGGTTTGACTTTAGCGCAATAGAGGAGAGACCTGTAATTACCAAAGGAAAGACAGATTGTGTGAAGAATGATATGAAAGTCAAAAGAGTAAATGCTACCGTGACGTCCAACAGGGAAGAATGGAAGAAGAAAACATGTTGCGACCCTACATAGAATGGGATAAGGGCAGGAAGATGATACCTATGATATGTTTGTCTGCAGGTTCCGCTTCTCAGGCCGCGTGCTGGGCCTAGCGCTGGTGCACGGGTACCTCCTGGAGGCGTGGTTCACGCGCGCCCTCTACCGCGCGCTGCTGCGACTGCCGCCCGCACTCGAGGATGTGGACGCGCTTGATGCACAGTTTGCTGCCTCGCTGCGGTGGCTACAGGTGAGATTACTACCGCTCACTATTAACTTAGCTGCCATGTACCTAACTACTGTCCTGTTGGGCGAAAACTTCTCCTTTATTATTATGGTTTAGTCTGAGTCAAATCTTGCAAATTCTCAAGAAAGGCCATCTTCTTGGTCTGCCATTTAACACATATTTTATTAATTCTGACGCATTACCGTGATAGTTTAGTCCCCGTGAAACACTGACCTACGATGACCATTAACCACAACCTCCGGCCTGGCACACATATCTTATCACACCAGAGGAAGTAACTCGATAAACACAAAATATGACTCCGGCAAAAATCAAGGCAGCTTTGTCACTTAGTAAAATGATACACAACTTTACTTTTATGTGTATCAAACGTCTTTGTCTTGTCATTTTAAGAATAACTGTCAGTACCTGATGACTCGGTGATGTAACACCCAACACAACCACATAGCTTTGCAGGGAAATTCTCAATGTGGGTATAATAGGTCCTCCATCTTTTCCCTAAAATTCTCAATGTGGGTATAATAGGTCCTCCATCTTTTCCCTAAAATTCTCAATGTGGGTATAATAGGTCCTCCATCTTTTACCTACTCCGTATTAGGTAGAGGTTTATCTGCACCTACATATTCAAATCCTATGTATAGTCGACCAAGAAATTGGTTTACCACTTTTGATGACATCTCCCAGTAACATAATTATTCGCTAAGGAAGACAGATTGACAGATTCTGACGTGAAAATAGCACTTGATGTTTTGTACGTGCAAATGATATTCAACCTTAGAGTGGTAAACCAATTTCTTGGTCGACTATACATAGAACGCGAGCCGGTCACAAATTCAGACTCAACACTCAACACTGCTACTAAGAAATTGTTGTAAGAACTCGTATGATATCTCATATTCCTTCACTTACACGCAATGATAATCATGTCTCACATTCCAGTCAGCTCGTTGCGTATCATCCCTGGAGCTGACCTTCGCTGTGTCCGAGCGGCTCGCGGACGGGCGGGTGTTGGAGCGGGAACTGAAGCCGGGCGGGCGGGACGTGCCCGTCACCGAGAGGAACAAGAAGGAATACCTCGAGCGCGTCGTGCGCTGGCGCGTCGAGCGCGGAGTGGCTGAGCAGACCGAGTGGCTGGTGCGGGGCTTCCACGAGGTGAGCCTACCATGCTTTATTGAACTAGACATCAATAGGGCAGACCCCTTTACAGTCTCCTCAGGGCTGTGACCTACCGGCGCATATGTGCAGACGGTGACGTATAGTTGGTGGTGAGACAAAGTTCCACACTTGTTGGCTGCCTTCTGAAGGTTTCACCCCGAAAATAAGGCACTCATCTGCATGAGTGCTATCCTGAACTAGTAACTGGCTTGTGGATCAGATGCGTAGTTGCTCCGATAGAAATACTGATGCTGCGTCTGGTCAGACTGGTAGCCAACCCCAACTTAGGGCAAACCCTAAACTAAACAGATGATGACTCATACGCGTGAGATCCTCCTAGGTTCGATTCCCAAGCTGGCCAGTGTTATTGCATTTTTTAACCAGGATTGTCTCGGTAGTAGCTTGGTGAACTCGGATACAATAAGCTGCCTAACTAGCGAAATGTGGTTGTACTCTTAGCAACAACAAAATAAGCTACAGCTCTACCTAAGTACCTAACCCTAGTACCCTACGAATACTAACTTATCGTCATTTGTTGCGAGCAGGTGGTAGACCCGCGGTTAGTGGCGGCGTTTGACGCGCGGGAACTGGAGCTGGTGATAGCCGGCGCGCCCGAGCTGGACGTGGCTGACTGGCGGAACAACACGGAGTACCGCGGAGGGTACCACGACGCGCATCCCGTCATCATCTGGTTCTGGCAGGCTATTGACAGGTACAGTACCTACTTTATACCCGGTTTCATACCAAATTGAATCCGTAGTTTTACCTCAGATGGTCAGATTAGGACTTGGCTATAGACATCTGTACAGTCTCATTAAAAAGCCACAGGCCTGCGATAGACAGACGGATGGACAGGCGGACAGAATACGACATGGTCTTAGTAGTAATCGGATTCCATTTTCTCTCTTTGGGTAAGGTTCCCCATTTATTTATTTTTTTGTTAGCCTATATTGTCCCACTGCTGGGCAAAGGCCTCCCCCATAGTCTTCCACCCCTCTCTCCGGCCAATCTTGTATAAAAGCAAAAGGTAAAAGGTCCCCATACACAAGTTATTTCCTCTGAAAAGGTGATTCAACCATTTTACTTGTCGTTCAGAATTGGTGGTATATACGTTCCCTAAATACTAAATTAGCTATTAAGAATGCGACTAAAAACAACGCCATCACACTGCGCCGCTGGCTACCATCCACTTCCTTATATTTTTAAGAGACATGCGGAAGTGTCTTTTGAGTCCTTCTTTAATGATTTATTTTCAACGATGCGCTTTTCTGGCAGGTTCACGAACGAGCAGCGACTGCGGCTGGTACAGTTCGTGACGGGCACATCTTCCATCCCGTACGAAGGGTTCTCCGCACTGCGCGGCTCCACCGGCCCGCGACGGTTCTGCATCGAGCGCTGGGGCCGCGTGGAGTCGCTGCCGCGCGCACACACTTGCTTCAACCGACTGGACCTGCCTCCCTACCCCACCCCGAACCTGCTGCACGAGAAGCTCCTGCTCGCCGTTGAAGAAACCAACACCTTCGGCATCGAGTGAACACAGCCGCCCGACTGATGCACTACTTTTATAACGCTTTACGGACGACGCTCTGATCAGCTCGATTTCTTGAAAATATAGCATTTTGTAACTAAACGAGCATTACGTAGAGCGCTCTAGTAACGTGTGCTTTGCATAGCCCATGATACTTGGAGTCGGCCCGACGACTATAATGGCCATGTTGTTGGCAAATATTGTACCTGGCCCTCGATTCTAAACCGCGTTTTTCGTTTTTTTGCTGTGTTAATCGTTAATAAAGATAAGGTACATTATTATACATCATAATAGGTGAAACTTAACTGTATCCTTGAAATTAACACACTTATTAACATGATTGCAATTCACTAGATGGCCGAAACTATACTGTATGAATTATTGAAAATACATTTTGCAGCTGTAAATAATTGTGACTAATTACAAGTATTGTTGTCAATGTAAATAATAGTCAATTGATAGTATAATGGACAAACAAAGATAGGGATATTTTAGAAGTTTAATAAAATGTGTAGATGTGCCTAGGTATTTATTATTATAACTAGCCACGTATTCTACGAGGTTTGTACTTTATTATCGCTTTTATTATAAGTGAACGTATATTGTGGCTGTGAAATGGGACTCAAGTCCTATGTTTAGTAATTACGCTTTTACGTCACTAATTTATAATAATATAAATGTAACCGCTATCACCCTTGATAAGAACAGTTGATTTTAAATTATTGTGAACACCCGAAATGTATTATTGTTGCATACTAGAAAATTTAATCATTGAAAATATATTTATCATAATATTTGCAACTTACCTAATAATCTTAAAAGTAATTTTTATTAAATAAGTTTTTGAATCTACGAGCAACACTAGTCAGCTACAATTATTATTCTTCTCAATAATTTTGTTTGATCTACATCAGACACTTGTATATTTTGTATGTTTGCTAATTGCAGTCTAAGCTCTGTACGGTAATGGTAAAACGGTAATGTCTATAAAACTGCATAAGTATGAGTCATGAATGTGCAAGACATGCAAGTTCATTAACAATTTATGTTCCTTTGTTATATTATAAATTAGAACATTTTTATACTAAGAGATGCTGCAGTTCATGACAAACGGTTGTTGCCCGTCTCAACATGCAGATATAGAACAGTATTGAATGTTTCTATATAATGTAAATATATTATTTATTGTGCTTATCAACTCTACACTTCTGTGTAATTGATGTTTATTTTTGTAAGTAATAATTCTATTATGTTGAATATTTAACTCAAAATGTGTATTGTTTTATTATCTCTAAATTTTAAGTAAATTGTTTTTGTGTGAAAGTGATAAAATGTGTCAATATACAACATTACTTGAATACTATTGCTTTTATTTACCCCAAACTTTCAATTATTAGTTAACAAGTGAAGGGATTTAACTTGACAAGATGTTCATATAATGCTACGAGATTAAACTCTGGGGGAGGAGTACAGAAAAGTTAGGAAAATAATTAAGAAAAATATCACACATACAAAATGTTTATTTTTCTGAAGTTGTGTAACAACAAAAATCAACCTTGTTATTTTAAGACCTTATCTTTTAACATATATCAACTATTTACAGTTCCCAAAGTCTGCATTTGTCAACACAAACTCATGATAAAAAATGCAACAAGGGTTACTTTGCATGTTCTACTCTAAATTGTGACGGAGTTAATTTCATAGCTTGTCACAGTCTGTAAGTTTTAAAATCCTTATTCCTTAAAACTCATAGTTAAATCATAAGCTGTGATTACAATATGATAAAAGCTACTGTTATTATAGTTCCTTAAGCATACTGTAGCTATGTGAATCCAAAATTAAAACTCTTAAAAATTATCCTCCCCCTCTACAGCATCCTATGTGATTCGCGAGCAAGACTAGTCAACCCCCATATCAATAACTTGAAAATTGAACCCGATAAGTCAATAAGTAAATTGAAAGGTGGTTTCCGAAGAAATCAACTACATTTTAATGTAATATAATACACGCTCGTGTAAATATTTTGTATATTTACTTCAAAAATAACGGTACATACAATATTCTTAATTTGTAACTCTATCGAAAGGGAGAAGAGCGAAGGCTCACTGTGAGTCTAGCCAAGAGAGGGAAAATCCTTGCTGTCATCAACCTTAGGCGGTGTGGCCGGCGCACGCAGCGGCGGGCGCTCCTCCACAACCTCGGGCTCGCGCGGCGGGCCCCGGCCCCGGCCGCGCCCGCGACCGCGACCGCGCGGGCCTCCGCCGCCGCGCCGCGCCGTGTCGTTGAACGTGAACTCGATGCCGAGCACGCGCTTCTGACGGCCCACGCGCTGCGGGTAGTCAGCCATGTCGTACTCGTCGTCGCTGTCATCATCCTCACCTCGTTCGCCTTCCTTTTTCTTCTCGAGCATCACCAGGTTCTTCCACTGGCTGAGGTCTTCACCCTCGCCGGCCTTGCGCAGGTTGTACTGCGGCTGAGTGCGTTGGGCATTTCGGAGGGCCTTATACTCGTCGAGCGTGAGTTCGCGCGGCTCCTCTTCGGTGGGAACGGCTGCGCGCTCTGCCTCGGGCTGCTGTCCGTCGCCGGCGCCAACCGCATCGGCCACTTTCTCCTCAGCCACCTCACCTTCAGAACCGGTCTTGTTGAGCTCGTCAATCTCATCCTTAAGCGTACCCCAGTTGTGAGGACCGGCACCCTCACGCTTGTCCACCGGCTTCACACCGGTCTTGTCGGAGCCGGATCTCCTGTCAAACTCGCGCTTGCCTCTATTGTCGTACGGACGCGGCCCGCGCGGTCCGTCACGGCTGTCGCGAGTGTCGCGGTCGCGGATGTCGCGATTGTCGCGATTTTCACGAGGTTCACGATTCTCACGAGGTTCACGAGGTTCGCGCGGCGGCCTCGGCCCACGGCGCTCAGCTCCCTCAGGGTTGTCACTGAAATTGCGTCGCTCGAAGTTGGGCCTGCGGTCACCAAACTCACGTCGGGGTGGTCGAGGAGCTCCTTCCTTGTTCTCCACAGCGCCGTTCTGAGGCGGCCGCTCTTCGCGGCGACGCGGAGGAGGACGTTCGGTGTTGCGGTCATTGGGTCTGGGAGGGCCCTTGGGCTTCTGTTGCTCACCGCTCCTGTTTTCTTGAGTCTTTACATTTTGGGTTTCCTTGATTCCCTTCCTGATAGCGGGAGCGCCACCTTTAGGTTTGGTTTCAGGTTTGCCCTTGTTCTCCTTTTCGGCTTCTTTGGTCTTCTTTTTGAGCTCCTTCGCTTGCTCTCGCGCTTTTATCGCATCAAGAGGATCGGACTCATCGTCCAAGAAAAGAGCGTATCTGTTAACAACCCCCACACCGTAGGAATTCTCCATTGTGATCCTCTTGATGATTTAATCACACAATAACTGGATGTTGGTGGATTATTTTCACGCACTTTAGTAAGGCGACATTTTGTCTTATTTTATTGATTTCATTTAATATGGCCGACGTAACGAACGCACCTAATACGCCATATGACGAAAGGAATAGAGAAAAGAATTAAAATGGCGGCACGGTTTTCTTTTTAAATAATTGTCTATGGTTTCTGACCTCTAATTTAAAACCAGAGACAAAACAAGCACTGGCATTCTCTGCTAAAGTACAGACGTTTAGTACGAGTATTCTGCTCTTTGGTAAGACGAGTGAACTTTGTACGGGTTCGATCACGGAACAACAAAAACTGTTTCTTTTTTGTTCCTAACGGCCCGTTCACGACTTTGGTCAAAGGCAGCGAGCGGGGCGGCATCGGCTATCGGTGCGTTTTTGAAGCACGCCACGAGACACCGCTCACGCGCGCGGTTTTGTCCGAGCGAATCGCTACAGACCGCTTTCGCTAAGACCAAAGTCGTGAACCAAAATTGACAGAGCTGTATTTAACAGAAAATTTATTTGATTTAAATACAACTTGTACATACAATCATATAGGTATGACAATATTATACAATACAAATTTATACAATACAACGAACTCAACTCGAAATTACCTGATTTGGATGTGTTCTTTGGTTCCCTACCGAAGTTCAAAAGCCTGTTAAGGTCTCACTTGAACCGACATATTTTAAAAAAATAATTTTGATAAATTACTTCTATATTATACTATACTATCTATACTGTTACTGTTATTAGTGTAAGTTAATTTTAATTATTTGATCTCATTAGTTTAAGTAAAAAACGTTTTGTTTTGTATAATTTTATGTTTAAATTTCATTTGTTTAATTTACGATGATAGCTTTATTGTATATGAGAATGTTGTGTATACCTGTAATTGGTACTTACATCAGAACCCTAACCGGTATATTTTTATTATTCAGCGTGAAATGTATGTACTGTTGGTGTACCTGTTTTTAATAAATAAATAAATAAATAAATAAATATTAAATAAAACATGCTGTTTTTTTTTATCATTACTCCAACATAATGAAAAAAAAGTCAAGGCTTGTATGGTCAATGTAGCAGTATTAATATTTTGTTTTTATTTCAATGATCTCGATTGGCTAAAGACGCGTCCCCATTAGGGCAGGGTGGCTCCATGAAGCCGAGCCTCATGAGTGAGGACGTGATGGAGCCACGCGGCCTTACAGGATCATTTCACTACAAGCCGCGACGCCCAAAAGCCTCGTGGCTCCTAGTGGGGACGCGCCTTTATGTTTCCGAGATACACATGGTTGATGTTTCAAGGCAGCCCGCGAAATTCGAATTTCTTTACGTTTTTTGCAATTTGCCGGTCAGTGTTGTATGGTTGTATGTTAAATAAAATAAGATTGGCGACATTAACAAATGCGACTTTACTGAGTAATAATGATTAAAATCACCAATACAACCCTCATGCTGGATTTACACTCTCGCCTCGTGGCTCGTCTCGCACCTCGCCTCGCAGCTCGTCACTCGCGCGAGAGTGTAAATGAGCTGGGTGAATTTCAACAAATGCCATTTTTTTTATCATATCGGTGAACTTTTTCATTTATGTTATTTTTTTATATTTTTCAGGTTTTATGTAATCTTTAGGATATCAAATATCCCCAAATTTAATATCATCAACGTAACATTTAAGACTAAAGAGAAAATTCAGTTTGAATTCTGGTTTCCACCGATATGATAAACCGGCACCGATTATTTTACTGTACACCGATATGATAAGTTTATCCACCGAAATGATGTACATATCCAGCGATATGATAATCTATCCTAATACGAGTTTAAAAAAAGGTACTTTATTTTTTTAATTTAACGCTACAAATCGATAGTGTTCCATGTACCAGATCGACCAGCCATGGGATTAAAACGACCGAAATTTAACGGTGTATAATATGTATGTATATAATGTATGTGTTTGGATGTATGTTTGTATGTTATCTTTATATATTATAAGACATATTTTCGTGCAACTCGAGTGAATTCGCAAGAGTTTTGTTGAATTTTGTTTCTTACATTTAATTTTTACTTTACCTATTTGTTTTTGTGTTGTTTGTTTGTGTTTTACAAGTTATTTTTAAAGTTTAGTGTTTTAGTTATAGTATTAGTCGTAAGTTATTTTCCAAGTATCTTGTGAGTTGTGAGTGTTTGCAAACCACTATTGTATTGGGTCTGCCTGTAAAGATAGTGTGTTTATAATAAATAAATAAAAAATAAAATAAAAAAAATGTTCCATTGTTTCTTTGTATACTTAACGAAATGACATGGGATCTACCGATATGATAAAACGACTCACCGAGATGATAAAATATCTACCGATATGATAAAGCAATCCACCGATGTGACAAAACTGTGCGTTGATCATGAATCAAAACACCGATATTAGATATAAGACACCGATTGATTTTTTCTCATCATTTCGGTGTAAATTATCACATCGGTGGTAATAAAGACCACCGATTACAGCGATATGAGAACAGCGACGTGAGAAATAACACAATTTTTAGAAAATTAGATAAAATGCATAATATCTAGGATAAATTCAATAACAGTCAATGAAGCTAATTCACTTACTACCTCTGTTAGAACCAAACAACAATAATGAAACTACTCATTAAACTAGAAAAATGCAACCACCGATAATATAAAATAATTGTCCGGGAGCAACTGAAATGGCGTACTTACGTTATTGGCGGGAATATGCAGCGATTTGACACACGTCCGTCTTGACTGCGCACTAGCACACACTAACGAGAGAAATAAAATTGGGGTGGGGACGCTGTCGGACTCGTCGATGTAAAGTTAGGTTTAAATTACTTTTGTCCAGCGATATGAGAACATTTCGCAGGACAAGTACGTTTGTGCCTCTCAGTAATAATAATCGTTAATTATGTAATAAAATATGTTATATATTAATAATATAACTAATATTCTATGAAATAGAATAAGTTATATCCTTAACTTACTTATTTTTATTAGTGTATTAAGCTTTTTGTTTGTAAAAAAAAGTAGAGGGACAGCACCGATTTGAAAAAAATAGAGGTTTATGTATATATTTTCTACCTTTGTAATAGTCCTAGGTAAATTATATTTTTGCCACAACGCAATAACTATCTATTGAATACTAAAAAAAATAATTCAGAACAATATTCCTTTTTTCAAATACTAATTTCACCGAAGACAAAAAAATAAGTCATTTGGGAAATTCACCCAGCTACAGGTTAACGTTAGCTAACGCATACAAACCGCCCCCGACGCGAGCGCTGCGAGTGACGAGACGAGTTGCGAGGCGAGTCACAAACACACCATTCACACACTCGACTCGTGCCTCGCCTCGCGGCTCGTCTCGTCACTCGCGCGAGAGTGTAAATCCAGCATCTCAGTTGTGCGTTTATATGGCACTTACCCGCGGAAGCGTCGAAATACCACCCCCTGCGGCCTAAAGTCTTCTTACAAAACGAGGTGCAGATAGCATGCCACAAACGCCTTGAAAAAAAGTTGACGTTTCGGCGCGACTCAGTTGCCAGTGATGACTTAGGCGCTTTGCACATGGAGCAACTATTGCAGCAACTGGCAACTAGCTGTTTACAATATTTGTATTGGAGTGTGCACACATAGCAACTCGAGTATCGAGTTGCGGTGATCGTCAACAGTTTTCAGTTGCTGCAATCGATGACTAAGTTAGTTCCTAATTGCCGCAACTAGCAACTGTTAAATATTATATCGATTTTTAAAGTTAACGTCGACGACGTAATAAAATTAGAGCAATTGCTGCTTCTTCGATATTCATCGTCACACTGAACGCTGTTCGCTGCGTAGATTGAGCAACTCGTTTATGAAAGTTGCTCACAGATTGCCATAAAATTGCGGCAACCGTAAACGTTGTAGCAACTATCAACTAGTTACAGGAAACTTTTAAAGTTGCTTAAGATGCCTCAACTTAAGTTGCTCTATGTGCAAAGCGTCTTATGGTATAGATACAGTCCATAACTGCTGGCCTTTGGAGAAGCTTAAAAAGAGTCACGCAACGAGCCATGGAGAGAGCTATGCTCGGAGTTTCTTTGTGCGATAAAATCCGAATGAGGAAAGCCGAAGAACCAGGATCACTGACATAGCTCTCAGAATATGCAAGTTGA
The DNA here is from genome assembly GCA_949316265.1 of Diarsia mendica. NCBI lineage: Eukaryota > Metazoa > Arthropoda > Insecta > Lepidoptera > Noctuidae > Diarsia > Diarsia mendica. The sequence goes on from OX438897.1 coordinate 21,989,182, forward strand.
AGTGGCAATGGCCAGGCCACAAAGAACCGACAACCGATGGGGAAGAATCATTCTCGAGTGGCGACCACGAACCGGTAGACGCAGCGTTGGTAGGCCTCTCCACCAGGCGGACCGACGTCATCGTGACAGTCGCGGGCAACAGCTGGTGGATGCTAACGACAGGTTGTCTTTCGTTATGGCGTTCTATGGGGGACGTCTTTGTCCAGCAGTGGAAGTCTTATGGCTGATGAATCTGATGATGATGATTGTAATTTTTTTTGTGTAATTCTGTTTAATTCTGACGGTGCGGTTCACAGCCCCACTTATCGGCTCGTGTGAGTCGTGTGCCCACTGCGATAGTTTGCGCTTCCACAATATTTATAGACTTTCTTATCATTATAATAAAACCCATTTAATTGTATAAAAAAAGGTTTTATTAGTGATGGTGATAATAATTGAAAAAAAAGTACATTCGAAATTTAACAATACACTCAAGAAAGACCAATATCTTCAGCAGGATCCTTATTTACCTTTATAGGGAGTTCTTCCCAGACAGGTTTCCATCAACAGGCCACAAACAAGATAAGGGTCACAGTCCCCACCGGGTCTTCTATCCTCCATGAACCCTTTACCTTTCTTTTTTATGTGTCTTTGGAGACGGATAGACGCCTTCCTATTAGCGATGCCCCATGAGAATTTATCAAATGGAGCCGTTTCAAATTTTCCTGACAATCGCATTCTGTTTGTTTGCTCATCATTGCCGTAATTCACCATGTGCTTCATGTGGTTCTTTTCTAATCTTTTTATGCAGTCTTCTATGAATGCATATCCGCCGTCTGAACGCATCCTCTTCGTACTGAAGTTATGATGCATGCCGATTCCTGGATGTAAATGACCGAAAGGTTTTGGATGGTACGTAATGTCTACTCCGTAATCTTCGCCGATACGATTCATAATATAACGTGACATCCATAAGTCATCCGGGGCTTTAATGCCAAGGGTAGTACCCACTTGCCACTCCCAGCAAGCATACATCACTTCAGCGTTAGTACCTTCAAAATCAATTCCAGCAAATAGACATGCTTTGCAGTGAGCTTCGGCTACGTCTCGTCCTGCTATATATTTTGCTCCCACGCCACAGTATGAGAACTCATATTTAACTGCAGGAAATCCACCTCCTTTAGGCCAACCCAGCCCCCATCCGTCATTGTCTAACATCGTATATTCTTGCTCTAAACCAAACCATGGATCTTCAGCTTTATGTATCGTACACAACTCATTACAAAAGTTTCTGTGATTCGTTGAGGCTGGTTTTCCACCATCACCTAAATAGACTTCGCATAAAACGAGCACGTGAGGATCAGCTCTAAATGGATCTCTAAAGACGGCAGCCGGTTTTAAAGTCGTATCTGAACTATCCGTAGTGGCTTGACCTGTCGAACTGCCATCAAAAGCCCATCCAGGAGCAGCATCCGGGCTGTATGGAACACAATCCAGGATACGATCTTTGGACCTCAAGTTAATGCCGGAACCGTCAATCCACACGTACGTAGCCAATATTTTATTACAAGGTGTAGGGAGTCTCATGTAACGATCCATTAGTTTTTTGTTCATGATATGATTAATGTTGTGTGCCAAAAGGGACCTCTTAGTCGTAAGAACAACGGATTTTTTAGGCTTACTCATTATTGAAACACACTTTTTTAGGAAGGAAGTCATCTTATTAAATTTTTCACAATATTATTAATACTAAAAATTTAAAGAAATCAACAGGGCTTTTTTTTTAGATTTTACTATATTTTTTGAATAATTCCAAAATTATGTCACGTCACTTCTTTGATCTGTTTGAAAGAAGATTAAGATTTCATATTCTTACAAAAAAATACTGGCAGTTTCTCTTTAATTAAAAACTCTACGAGGCATAAAAAAGGTCGAAAGGTAAATCTTTACCCCTCGACCTTTTGTATGCGTCGTAGAGTGGTAATGTTCTCAGTGCGCTGCTGTTCAAAAAGACATTTTTTGGTGTCCCGCAAGGAAGTATTGTTGGTGTTTTGGGTAGAAAATAGACAGACAGAGGTCTGTTTTGGAACGAGACAACGAACGAGTGATTCGAAGCGATATCTAGTACGATAGTGTTTTTTTTAAGATTGTATATTAAGTACCTATTTAATAGGTGATTAATAAAGGTATTTGGCGTTGTTAATTGGTAGTGTATAATTTATCCCATACACAGCTCGTAACATACTTTTTTTCCCGATTTTATCTTCCCGTGGGATAATTCTCGAGTTGTAGCGGGCGAAGCCACTGGTAACACCTAGTTTAATAATAGATGGTTTGAACTTTGAACAAGGTACACAAGGCATATGTGACGACACCGGTCTAGTCGGTCTAGTCCCAAAAAATTATGGGTATTGTGATACTTGCAATTGAATTACTGCATTTTAGATGGACAGGTTTAATTTATTTTTTAATACACGTCATAAGGGTCTTCGTTGTCGTCGATCGTTAGAATATTGCTAAACAAAAGGAAAGTTAATGGAATGCCGTAATTAAGGCGGCGGTTAACTGCTGCATCTTTCGCTTTATGACTACTTAGTTGAGATGAGAAAACAAACTGACAAACACAGATTGTGTTTGCCAGTTTGATTATATTAAACGCGCGAGTTTTCACCAAAATTTAATTTATTTTAGTTTTCTTGAAATAATTATCACAAATACAGAAACAAAACCACTTGAATTATTTCATTAACGAAGACATGTTTCTGCCAGTAGAGCACACACTCTGTATGGATCACAGTCACCTGCTGGTCTTCGGTCTTCTAAAAATCCTTTCTTTTCTGATTTAACACTTCTTTGTAATCTTATAGAAGCACTACGATCGGCGACCCCCCATTTGCATTCTTCAAATGAAGCAGTTTCGAACTCCCCAGTTAACCTTTTTCGGTTTTCCTGGCCATCTCCTAGTCCATAATATTTCATATATTCTTTATGTTTGGCACACAGGTCTTTACATACCCTTTCAATTTCTGTAATTCCTCCTTCGGCCCGCATTTTTTTTGTGCTAAAGTTGTGATGACACCCTATTCCTGGTTGATTCTTACCCACAGGTTTTGGGTGATAGCTGATAATAATTCCAAAGTTTTCAGCTATTCTTTTCAGTAAATATCGTCCTACCCATAAATCATCGCAAGGTTTAATCCCCAAACCTGTTCCAACTTGATACTCCCAAGATCCTTTCATGACTTCTGCATTAGCACCACGGTAATCCATACCAGCGTAAACGCACGCTCTGGCATGACATTCAACTAATTGCCTCCCTGCAACATGTTCGCCCAAGCCACAGTACGAGAACTCAGACTTTATTGCGGGATATCCCCGAAATTTCGGCCATCCCAGAGGCCACAGATCCGAATCATACATTATATATTCTTGTTCTATACCAAACCATGGCTCTTGGTCGCAAATTTTGCTCAGTACTTTAGCGCAATTAGCTCTATGGTTTGAAGCAGTAGGGGCTCCATTGCCATAATACGTTTCGCATAGTACAATAACGTGGGGACTTTTGCGAATAGGATCCTTATATAAGGCGACTGGCAATAATATAATGTCCGAGTCATCAGTTTTAGCTTGTCCAGTTGAACTTCCGTCAAACGCCCATCTCGGGACCATTTCCAAGTTACAAGGTGGATGGTTTAAAACGCGATCTTTGCTACGTACGTTAATGCCACTGCCATCGATCCAAACGTAGGTGGCAAAAACTTTATTTTTTGGTAATTTTAAATTTGTGAAATGATAATAGTAAGCATTTAGAGGTTGGTCAATCTTCGACAAACCAGACGTATAGGTGTCTTGGCAAATGTTTCGTGCTCTTGGAATGACTGAAAAAGCTTTAGCCGTTATGCGGTTTTTCAAGAAAAATCTGGAATATAATGTATGGCACACCATTTTCACATATGGTATAATTGTTAATTATAATTATGTATTTACAAAACTGGTAAATTTTGCCAAAAATATATTAAAATCAAAAAAATACTTGATAAATATTGGTAGGCCACGAAAATTTTAAAGTAGAACTAGATGGCCATGGGAGCGGATAGAAAGCCAATATTGTGTGCTCATCCACAACGTATTGACACACTTACCTTTAAGATTTAACTGTTTTCCAAAATACCAAAGTTGCTTACGGACTACGGTCGGAAATAACATTCCAAAAAAAAAATACCTCCTGTATTTAAGACAATTCTTATTGGTCCCATTATTGATATAAGCAATGTATGATTTACGAGATATTATGTGTTTCGAAAAACTTATTTCTCCTACACGATGTCGTGTGAGAGGCTATTTGATTTTAGCGACATTTCATGAACTTTACAGGAGACCCATTTAAAGTTCCAAAAACTACTGATAAAACTAAGAAGATAAATAATACTATTTACTGAAAAATAATGTTGTGATATTTTGGTAAGCAGCCAGAGGTTCCAAGATAAATGTCGCTTGAAATGTTTTTCTGGAGTAATAAAAAAAATATTTAAGTGACGTCACTTATTTATAATAGAAGCAGTCTATTTTGTTTGACTATCAATTGGGTTTTTGCAGTAAGATAGGCAACTTGAATTAACTGTGAAAATTCTTAATAAGCTGTTTGATGTCTCTTATTTAAAAAGTATAATAATTATAAATATTGGTTGATAAACAAGATAATAATGTAAAATTTATGAGTAAGTCAAAAAGTTTTTACGATTTGTTTACAATAAAACGTAAAAAAATTGTAAAAACTTTGAATTTCGCGGGCTACCCTGAAGCATTCACCTTAAGGTGGATGTTCACGGTAGCCCGCGAAATTCAAGTTTTCTTACGTTTTTAGCGATTTGCAGGCCAGTGCTAGTGCTAGGTTGTATGTTAGTGGAAAATATGATTTGCGGCTGTAAGACGTATGCAGTTACAGAATTATAATCTGTCAAGAATGAGTATTTCATCAAAAGGTCATTCTTGAGAGTTACATGAACTTGGAGGTTTGTAATGATGATTTTGATGATTATAATTCTGTAACTGCATACGTCTTACATCCGCAAATCATAATATTTTCACTAACATACAACCTAGCACTGACCTGCAAATCGCTAAAAACGTAAAAAAAAATTGAATTTCGCGGGCTACCCTGGAACATCAACCATAATGAATACTCCAACCAGCCCGCGAAATTCAAATTTTCTTAAGTTTTTTGCAATTTGCAGGCCAGTGATAGGTTGTATGTTGATGAACATTTGATTCGCGGCTGTAAGACGTATGTAGTTACAGAATTATAATCATCAAAATCATTAATACAACCCTCCGAGCTCATAAATGTGTAAAAATGACATTTTACAAGGTTAAAGACATTCCTGCACCTTTAAGAGCTCGGAGGGTTGTATTAATGATTTGATTTGAGCATTCACCTTAAGCCTATAAATCTCCACCCGCCCACACACACACACCTTTTTTTATTTATTTTGGAGTGTGGGAAATCATCAAAATAATGAATCTTCCCGTTATGGGCGGAGTGGAAGGGAGTGTCAAACTTGTACTGACAAAAAACCACCCATGTCCCTTCTCAGCCCTTTGGGCCGCGGTAACTCTTTCGAACAACCCGCAGCTCCGGGGCCACACTCACCTAAACCTAATGGCAATGTCGTAACTAGTTTAGAATATGTTCACTGGTTGATAATCTATTCAATTCCAAAATTGCTTGACCCCTTTTGGCTAAATAGGAGTCTCTATGGACACACCACCATTACAATGTGCCATGAGGCTTATAATGCGTGGTTTACACTCTCGCGCGAGTGACGAGACGAGCCGCGAGGCGAGGCACGAGGCGAGTGTGTGAACGGTGTGTTTGTGACTCGCCTCGCAACTCGTCTCGTCACTCGCAGCGCTCGCGTCGGGGCGGCTTTTTAGGCACGAGTCAAAGGGCCTCGCGCTCACTCGCGCCCGCCCGCGAGCGTCGTGTTTACACTCGCGCTGTTACTTCAGTGGGTGTGGGTTAGAGAGAGAAAGAAGTTAGTTAGTTCGCGAGACTCCGCGAGAGTGTGAACAGACACACCTGTAGCCCATTTACACTCTCGCGCGAGTGACGAGCTGCGAGGCGAGGTGCGAGACGAGCCACGAGGCGAGAGTGTAAACCACGCATAAGAGTTATTATTCCCAAAACCCTTTACTCTTTGATCCAGAAACTCTATTGTCAAATCAACAATCAATCTGTCAAGTGTCAATGTCAAAGTCTCGTTGTCAAAATGTCAATCGTTGTTTACAAGTTTTATTTTTATTGAAGCTAAGTATTGAACGGTACTCTCAAATATAATCCACCCCATGTTAACTTAGAGTAATTTCTGACAAAGCTAGTGGATGATAATGAACTGCTGTAAATTTGTGAAGGCATGTTAAACTAGCCCGGTAAACGCTTGGAACAATTCCAAAGGCCTTTCCTCATGGAGACGTAAGTAAAACCGGAACTCAATATTTTTAAACAAAATAAAGGAAACTAGCAAAATCAAGAAGATTTCCCTAACACAAAATTTCATATAAAAAACGCCCCTAAGACGACCCACTGACCAAAAAAAGAACCCTGTCCTTCGTGGACTGTTAATATTTAGCCACGATGACGAGTCCCTATACCTTAGTAGGTAAATTATTAATTTTCAAGCTGCCAACAACACGTAGTAAGTCCAGCTAATAAACTAGTGTAGATGTTAAAACTTTTTTATTTATTCAATTAACATAAATAATATTTTTAGCACTAAGGTGAATGCAGCTTTTCTTTGCAACTACGAGGTGATGCAAATCTTGCAACAGCTTAAAGACAGCACACAAAAGAAGCACAAACGTGAGGGTTCATTAGCAACTGTCACTTATGAGGTTGGTGCCAACTAGTATGTATTCATTAATGATTCACTTTTACGAGTAGGAATTTCTTCTTCCATTCTCCTTATCTACACCAATATGATAAGTTTAGTATAAGTACAACGGGCTAGTGTCCCTAACTCCACATCGCGTATATTGCGTACGGGTGGGAATATCATTTTATCCACTCCAGCTCCCTGAGAAAAGCCAGCAACCCCTTGGTGTTACCGGAATACCGGCAATCTTGTGAAGAGTACCTGGGTTACCGAAGTACTTGGCCCTGTATGGAGCAACCCCCGGACAGTGCAAGAGCATGTGAACTACTGTTTCTTCTAAACCAATATGATTAAGAAATACGATTTGTATGTTTGTATGTAGGTTATCTCAGAAAACAGTTGTTTGTCCTGAACAGTTTTCTAAAATTATTTAACTTATGAAAAAACTGTTCCCATAAATGGCAATATAGCTGCACCAAGTGCTGCAGGATGCATTGCTTTAAAGCAGATAAAGTCACAGGCAGATGCTAGTCTTATAATAGAATGGGTGTTTGATTGGCAAGGAATGTCTGGCTAGTGGGATGAGATTTTGAATTATTCATCTCCATTGATCAACTCCTTTTTTTTGGTGAAACCGCATAGATCATCTTATGTGATTGGAGTATTTAATAATATTTACTCAGTAATAGCCATTGATGTATTAAAACCCAAGATACACACTCCGCGTCTCAAAACCGTCCGCATAAAATGAGTGCAAAGTTACAAATCGTGAACTCATTTCAAATAGTCTCGCGTCACTCGTGTCTCTGCACGGTCGTACAAAATGCCGAAGTGTTCACTGAGAATTTGCAAAAATACAGCTTCAAAGACATTAAAAAAGGATGGGATATCGTATTTTCGGTAAGTAAAAATGTTTATTGATTTATTTTTGTTGCGTTTATGGCATAATATAGAAAGCAATACGTGATTTTGATTTAATTTCTCTCAGAACTTTACTAAACGGTCCGAGTATAATATTATATTCCAATGGTCGCTTTGTTAGCGTAAGAACGATGTATTACAAGTCTTTTCTTTTAGTCGCATTATACAAATGACCCTGTTCGTATCGAATGGAGTCGTTTTTTTTTAATTGTGTTTATTTGTGTTTTTTTAATCAATACGTTTTTTGTTTTATGTTTTTAACAATTATGTATATGTTACATATTATATTAGTTTTTAATTGGATTTCAAAAGGAGAAGAGGTCGTCAATTTGACTTCGTTTTTGACACCTTAAACTTAATTAATAACTACTTAGTTTCGATAATAATGTTCTACTGTTCATTTGTTCTGTGTCTGGGTGTAATTTATCTATAATATGTATGTATTTAGAAATATATATATATGTTTATCAGTTGTCTAGTACCCATAACACAAGCTCTGCTTAGCTTGGGACTAGATGGCGTTGTGTGATAGTTGTGGAATATTATTATTATTATTACTAATACCTTTAAACCAAAAATGTAAATAAATGATTCGAATGGATAATACTTGTTTCATTGATTATACACGACTACACGTACACTAACACAGTCAGATCCTAACTAAAAACATTTACCCTTAGATAAAAGTAAAATTATGTGTTTAAAACACAATTTAACTAACTGTTAAAATAATAATTAAGTATTAAAAAAACATAAAAAGTACCTATTCGTCTCCACTCCATACCTTGTCCTACCGGCTTACTTCGGTCGTAAAATTATTATTGCTTTTTATAACTGCATTGTAAAAACAACTTTAAGTAATCTGCGTAAGGTTGAATTTGACGGCACGGTTGGCGCAGTGGCTAAGCGATTGGATTGCTGCGCTGCGTGTCGCGGGTTCGATCCCCGCTCGGAACAAATATTTGTATGGCCTACAGATAGTTGTTTCGGGTCTGGGTATTTGTGTATGTGAGTTTAAATGTTTGTGAAAGCACCCACAATACAGGAGAAATTCCTAGTGTGGGGCAACGTTTAAAAAAAAAAATATATATATGTTTATAGTGTAACGATAACTACTTATGTAGTAGTGCGTGTATTGGTGAGTGTTTGGCGACTGCTTCGACTGTTTGTTTTGTTCGTGACTGTGCATCTAGGGTTTTAATACATCAATGGTAATAGCACATATTAATAGCTGCCTGGGCAGACAGCTTTCTAGTGTGGGCACTTACTAATCACACCTAATCTGTTCTAGTACTTCGTGTGCAGCCATAAGACGTCCACTGCTGAACTAAGTGTCACCACATTGACCTCGCATCAATAAATAAATAAATAAAAATAATTATTACAGTACCCCAAAAAATTATAGTGAATAATGTTGTTGAATTACTGTAGTTTAATAAAATAATATTTATTTATTTCCAGACAGTCCATTACCTGCAAGACACGGAGTGTAAGAAACAAAATGCACAGTCAATACAGAAGTTTCTAGAAGCTATGAAGAAGTTTAAGCTGACAAAGACAGAGAAACTCATGATGGTGAACACACCACCGCGGACAGAGCTGGAGATTCAACTAGTGAGCTATTTATTAAAATTATTTTTGAATATATGTAAGTAATATCACAACTGAAATCACCAAAGAGCTAGGCAGTGGCATTACTAAGATACACCCATGTTTCCTCAGTTTAAATACCATGTAAGTAAAGGATGGAGACATGCCTATTGCCATCAATTGGACCGAAATCCAGACTGGGACTGCTACTGAGATATTTCTGAAGAAAAACCCCAATAAGAAGTTGAAGTTGTGCTCAAACCAAGCATTCTGAAATCCTATGCTTCCCAAGTCCGGCGGATATTCTGATGACTGTTACCAGGTTTTGGATCTATCTATTTACCTGACTAGCTTGCTTTATCCAGCCCCCTTAGGGCTCGTTTACGGAGACGCGGGGCGTCGCACGGCGCGTGCAGGAGGCTCGTCTCGTGCTTTTTTATTAACTTACTGAGAGACGGGTCCACCGCAACAAACACTGCATTTTAAAGTAACGAGCGAAAAATCGCTTCTCGTAAAATCGACGTTTGAAATCATTAACTTTTTCATACATCGCCATGTGTTTGCGCGACGCCCCGCCTGTACGTAAACATGCACTTAGGGCTGGGTAAAGCAAACTAGTCAGGTGTCTTTTATGTATGTATAGTCGACCAAGAAATTGGTTTACCACTATAAGGTTGAATATCATTTGCACGTACAAAACATCAAGTGCTATTTTCACGTCAGAATCTGTCAATCTGTCATCCTTAGCGAATAATTATGTTACTGGGAGATGTCATCAAAAGTGGTAAACCAATTTCTTGGTCGACTATACAGTTATAGAAACGAACAAGCTTAAAACAGCTGGTTAAACCACAGACAGACAAAGAATTCTTTGCAAACAGATAAAACACATTTTAAAAGTAACAATAATTAAGTACAAAAGTCCTATTTGACCCAAAGGTTGACTGGTAGAGATTGCCTTGTGGAATTAACACCCATATTCATAATCAAAACCTCATGATTTCCTCGACTCGACTCAACCTCAGTGAGGGGTTTTCACATTCATAGTTACAATTTGACCCCTCACCTCAAACAGTTTCCTCACTCGAGGTGAGTTCGAGTTGAGGAACCAACTGTCAAAATATAAGGTACGTCGCGATCTACCTTGAAGCTCCCTCAAGGGACTTTTAACCAAAATACGCGTATTTTTATCCGATTTTCATGATGTCTTTTGAAGAGTTTATTGAATATTTATATGAAAATCCTTACAATTACATATCGCGACGCTATAATTATAAGAGATGCAGAAAATCATTGGAGTTGAAAGCTATAATGAGGGAATTTTGATGGTTAAGGGTTAGGGTTTCTTGGTTGAATTCATCATAATAATATTATTAACGTGAAAGTTTGTAATGTATTTATGGATGGATGGATGGATGTTTATTACCTACTCTTCTACCTAAAAAGTACTGAACGGATTTGGATAAAATTTGGTACACAGATAGTTTATAACCTGGATTAACACATGGGATAGTTTTATCCCGATTTTATCTTCCCGTGGGATAATTTTCGAGTTATACCGGGCGAAGCCGCTGGAAACTGCTAGTAGTTAATATTTGTATGTTTTTCTAAAAAAACGCCGAAGTCAAAAAAACAAAAAAGTTACAAAAATATTACAGAAGTAAAATTATTTCTGAAAATGACATGGACATTTGTTTGTATGATTTTATTTTTTACTTTTTTGTTTTTTTGAAATCGGTTTTTTTTGCAAAAAAGTGTTTTATTTTTCCATTTTTAGTTGTTCTTAATATTCTATAAGTACAAATATTTACTATACATTTAACATTCAACCAAGAAACCTAATCAAACCTATAAGCCATCCTTCTCAAGTATCACCATATTTTTTGCCCAGGACATAGGTTCAAGTGGATAAATTATTAGTTTACTAACGTTCTACTTTCATTTGAGAAGTGTTTACTTACACTTCAAGTTTAAAACCACAGATAACGCGCTCACAAACTACTCTCAAAATAAGCTTAGCCAATATAACAAACGGAATATTCCTCCAGTAATGACGTATCCGTGACGTATCGCCTCGACTCACCTCCACTCGACACTCATTCGAGGGACCTCATAATTTCCTCAATCTGACTACTATGAATACCGATTTTGAGGATCTTTCGAGGCACTCCTTGAGGTCTCCTCGAATGAGTGGTGAGTCGAGTAGCTTTCGAGGTTACAATTATGAATATGGGTGTATGTCTGCTATGTATCACTCTTGTACATGAAGTTTAAACAAATAAACAAAATGGTTATCATGTCCTTTCTATTTACAGATTGTGCAGGAAAGTGAGGAGCGTTTATCAGAGGATGAGGTCCGACAAGTCATTGACTTGGTCAACGAACACCTGCCGTTGAGTGAAGCCTCATGACCAACAGACACCTCTAATGCTAATTAAAAGTCTAGATAATTGATGAAAATACTTTCAGTGCCTGTATCATCTTTTACTTGCGTATTTATGACACAGTTTTTGATCAAATTGCAAAAAACAATGTCTCCCTTTTAACCATTTAAAGGATGTGGTAAGTAGATAAAGGCTTTTCAACTGCTTGTGAACTGAAAATTTAAATATTTCATTGTTATTGTTACAACAATATTGCCCTAAACATTTCATAATAGCTGGAACTATAGAACTGCAGCTTAAGTACCTACCTATATTGTGGGGGTTATCATCAACTATATATTTGGAAAGGTTCCTTGCTGAATATCTGTGTAAATAAATAATAAACATGTCAAGGGAGTTCTTATTTAGACTTATTTCTAATTTATAACTTCTTGCAAAGAGGCTGAGGTCTGACTTGGCGACAAAAGCCTGGCCCACCGTCGCAAAGTCGCATGTCTGTCGGTCTTCTACAGGCTGTACTTCGGGGAGTGTGCGCAAGAGCTCCACGAGCTGATCCCACCATCTCCCTTCTTCCATCGGGAGACTAGACGTACTGCAGGGTACCACCGATACCTAGTCGACATTCCACACATTCGAACGAAGCGCTTTGCTGGGTCCTTTATTATGCGCACAGCCAAGGAGTGGAATTTCCTGCCTGCGTCGTTTTTTCCGAGTTCATATAACCCTAATCTGTTTAAGTCGCGAGTAAACAGGCTTCTACTGGGTAAGCTCGTTCCATCGTCGACATCATCTATGCCCTTAGGGCAAGATTGAAGTCAAGAGCAAGCCCATTTATAATAAAAAAAAAAAAAAAAAAAAAAACAAAATAATCTAATCTGTGTACCTACTTAAAAAAGTATTTTTTCTCAGAATATGGTCAAAGATAATTATGATGTACCTACTATTCAAGTTTCAAATGATATGCTATTGTATAAAACCAATCAAGGAATCCAAAGCCTCATGGCTCATCAGAAGCCATAGTTGAGTAAAATTCGACACAGACACAGGGGGTATAAAAAATAGGATCATACTATGAATTGCGTTAAAATTCTTAAAATGGTCACGAACACAGTTTATTAGAATGCTCCATTTTACGAATTTTAATGCAATTCATAGTATGATCCTATTATTATCTGCATTTTACCCCCAGACAGTACAATCGTAATCGTAGGCATCTGATCGTATTATATTTTGCCACCCAGCTGCATCGAGATTATGCGTATTGCGTGCGTAGGCCTACCTAGAAACATCATTACGTCGAAGCAGATGAATATCGTTCAATCAAAACGGTACATTGCGTATTTTGTGCATAAAATAGGTTAAATGCAGGTATATGTTTTGATTTGGCACAGCCATGCGTTCGCGCAACCGGTATTTGTCATGCGTATCAAAGATCAAGGCCGACCGCAGGGGCACGGTAATATTATCATACAGTAGTTCGACTTCATACAAACGGACGAAGCGCGAGCTATACAGTACGCTCAAATTATCTTGGCAGCTCCGAACTTCGTGCAGGTCATTTTGTTACAACGAATGTATTAAAGTGTTATGATATTTACTTTATTTGTATTTCTCACTGTTTAAATTAGATATTTTCTGATCGTTTAAGTATTGGTTTATCTGGCAATAACAGTTTTATTCCCAAGTTTACATGCGTAAAATTTCGCAAAGCCTATGTTCAGAGCTGCCAAGATAATTTGAGCGTACTGTACCTACGCGCCTCGATTATGGGATGCGCCTGGGATGCAGACAGTCGCGACTGTGCCGCAGTGACGAACGGAGGGTGTGTTGTTTTTTAACAATAAATGCGCGATGTTTTCTCTAAAAATAAGACAAGTACATTTAATTTACATTTTTTGTGTTGTTTTTGGTTTTATGAATTCGTTAATAACGTATCCAGAGATAACTTTTTTTAATTACCTCGAAACTTTGAAAGATAAGACTATAAAATAATTTCACTTACTAGTAGGTAGGCTTATAATGTGTGTCTTTTTAATGGATAAGTATTTCTTTATAAGTCCCGAAAAAAACATGGTTTTTTAATTAAATCTTTCAATCAAAAAACAACACGCATGTTTATTGAACACTTTCTATTCAATTCACAAAGTATTTTATTTGTTTTAAAAAGTATATTTACGATCACAAAACTAAATGGAAACACAAAGTATGCACATGTAATTAAAATACTGGAGGCGGGCAGCCCTTACGCATGTTTACGTACCGCGCGGCTGTAGGCATTTATTTCAAGGACACGGCCGAGTCACACTACTGTACATATTTATACTGTGGCAGGGGGCCGAGCCGCGCCGGCTGTTACTAACCCGCCTTTTGAGGTTATAACAGGCGGGTACAACGAAGGTTGACCTTGGCTGAAAATGCCGTTTAAAAATAAACTTTATGTCAAACAAATAGAGTTTGTATTACTATAATTTCCCTACGATTTTTCAAAGGGGGAGCAAAACTTAAGAGCGAGACAAAATTCAAGGATTTGTCTGTCCTTGTCTTGCAATTGCCAGTGAAAAAAAACAGAAATATGTATAGTAATCGAAAATCACTTATTTAACTAAACTAGCCCATAAAATTTAACGGTATTAATTTAATATTCAAATACTTAATTTTCAATAATAAATACTTGCGAATTAAAATTTATTAGAGCCAAAATTCATAAAAACTGTATAGCCATATAAAAAAAAACGTAAAAAATATGGCGGAAATATTTTCGTGTTGAAATAATAATTTTCCTTTTTCAAGTGTTTCTAATTGTATAAGCGAAATATTTGTCTTCAAATATGGTGAAATGGTGTTGTGTGAAGGGTTGTAAAAGTGAGGGGTATCCAGGATGTGGGATTTCATTTTTCAGGCAAGTTTTTTTAACTTTGTTTACAAATAACGACTAGGGTGACTATGTTCAAGATCTATAAACGGGAATCATGAAATTTTTGTATATAATACCCCTTTCCTATAATCAATATCGGTATTTAAAATCTCATATCTCATCTTATTATAATCTCAAACATAACCAAAACAAACATTTGAATTCTTTCTTTACTTTTTTTAAACTTTTCCATTTTGGTCTTAAATCAAATCCAACTTATACAAAACTAAAAAAACATAGTCATTCTTATTAATATTTTGAAATCATATTCTCAACATCACACCTGTAATTCCCGAAGGGTTAGACAGAGGTATACATAATACAGTCACATTTCACCACCGATATAAATCATATTTTAACCGACTTCAAAGAAGGAGAAGGTTTCTCAATCCGACAGTATGGTTATAATTATTTTTATGTGTGTTCGCGGATAACTTCGTCGTTTATGAACCGATTTTAATGATTACTTCTTTTCTTGGAAAGGAATTAACCCAAGGATGGTACAATGGTAAGGAAACTAGGATATAATGATGGGAATCGGATCCCAGAGAAATCGAGGGTAACCCTTAAATTACGTTATTTTTTAGCGCATTCGGAAATCTACCTTCACCAATGCTCAAATTAATAATGTAGATGGGACTACAGATTTCACATGCAACAGACTTAACATTTTTTGTACTTAAATACCATCGTATCACGGCTTTAAAAAATACAAACACTGTTAGTAGGTGTTTGTATTTTTTAAAGCCGTGATATTTTTTAATAAATCCTAAGCTAGACTTGGGGCCATGAACATTGAGTCTGTTTAAATGTTTAGTGACTGAGATTCCCGAGTCAGTCATAGATTTATTTTTATCTATAAAATAATTTTGGGTCAGATACAGTTTCAGTATTATATCGAATTTTGACAATAGTGTTTTTTGGTATGTTTAGTTTTGTTTGGTTGATTATTTTGTCTTAAATTTATTATTTGACCTTTTAATTTCATGTATATTTTGTGCGCGTTGAGTTAATTATTTTTGTCAGCAATTTTGAATAACTCTTATTTTTATTTATTTCGATAGGTTTTTGTTTGTATAGTCATAATAATTATGTTACTAGATATACTTTTTATGTTTTTATTAAGTTTAAGGGAAAAATGTCGTGTTTTTTGTTATAGTAAAGAGTTATCAGTGTTATAAAGATATTATAGAGTTTATAAATAGGTATTTGTTATGTTTTTATTGTTTTGTTTTATTAGAATTAGTAAGTTTCCTTAGAGTACCTATATTTAAGTTAGGTTAGGTTAAGTTAGGTGTGTGTATATTCGTATGCCACCATTTTTTTGGAACATCTTTTTGCCATTAAGAATAAATATCTTTCTTTGTCAGATTTTTTAATTATTACAAATGCCAAGCCACATAATTATATCTGTCCCAAATGTAAATACAAAATGTTTGGTCACCCTATTAGAAAGAGATGACATTCTCTTTCGAGGTAATCTCGCTCGGAACGCTTTTGAGTGGCATGTACACAGTCCAGATAGTATATAACGTCCTTGGGTTATAATCACTGCTCTTTAGAATATTGTTTTTATCAGAAGAGCTTATTATTAAACACTTGGACGTGAAAGTGAGTGTGGGTGTGTCGTGTTCGTTCCATTGATGTAGGTAAGTAAAAATACGTGTTTTTTTTGTTTTTGTAATGCATGTTTTCATTTAATGACAAGTTAGGTTAGGAACGGTATAAATAAACAATAGGGTGGGCTATTTATAACTTTTGCGCGAGTAATGTTGCAAGTTTCTTTTTTATTTAATTACTTAAACCTACTTATTGTTTTTTTTTTTATAACGATAGGTAAGTAAGTACCTACCTAGTTTGTTCTCAATAATATTTCAAACTGCAAACTGCATTAAGTATTTAAAAATTGCTCCTACAATCAACAAAAATGGTATATTCATCACGCTTGTGTCCTCGAATGGGTAGACAGAGAAATTGGTTGTTTAACTTTTTCGAACCCTAGAGATGTTAAAAAACGGCACAGTGCGTTAAGGCCACACGCAATGAAGGGTTCCGTATTATTTGGTACGTTTTTATTGAGATTCGTGCTGTACACACGGCTACACATCAAGCTATACAAAACCAGTATAATCTGGTCGTTCACTGTGCGAAAAGATATAGTAAAGTGAGGCCAAGATTAACTGGTTTTGTATAGCTTGATGTGTAGCCGTGTGTACCATAAATTACCTAGGGTAAATACGCCATACTCCGGCCCCCCTCCAATCTTCGGCCGTCTGCACATTTTCAGGTTGCGTTCATTCAAAAGGTAATTCGAATTGCATCCTTAATTCATACTCTTTATGTACAAACCGTTACTATCCGATTACGTCACTTGCTCTCCGCACACCGAGCGTCAATAAGGATCGGGCCGTCGAATCGTCAAGTTCGTAGCAGGGCTTGTTAACGTTACCAAATTCACGATAAAAGTATCGGTAAGTAACGATATTTTCATAATGTTAATTTATTAACGTTATCACTGGTATCGGTAATTTGGTATCGGATCAGTTTAGTAATGTTCCCTGGTAACGGTAAAAGTATCGATACTTTTACCGTTACAGTCACTTACCTTCCATTTCGGTTAACCCACGTAGGTAATTTTATATACTAAATGAACAGATAAACCGTTTGCGTTCGGTTTTGGGTGGCGACTAAACTCTCAGCAAGTGGAAACAGAAAAACCGGCCAAGAGCGTGTCGGGCCACGCTCAGTGTAGGGTTCCGTAGTAATAATTCTTTTTTTGTTTGAAATACGGGCCAATGAAGCTTGACCTCTGCATTGTATAGGCGCTCATACGATTCAGGGACCAAATTATATTGGTTAACTGCAGTTTCCATCTGTTGTTTCCATCCAAGTTCAAAATAATTTTCCTAGAAAGTCCTTATAAAGTTCTACTTTTCAGTTTTTTTTCGTATTTTCTAAACTTATGGTTCAAAAGTTAGAGGGGGGGGGACGCTTTGTTTTTTACTTTTGGAGCGATTATTTCCGAAATTATTGACATTATCAAAAAATGATTTTAGTAAACCCCTATTCATTTTTAAATACCTTTCCAACAATATATCACACGTTAGGGTTAAAATTAAAAAAAAAATCACTTCCCACTTTACATATAGGGGGGCTACCCTAATAAAACATTTTTTTCCAATTTTTATTTTAGCACTTTGTCGGCGTGATTGATACACATATTGGTACCAAATTTCAGCTTTCTAGTGCTAACGGTCACAGAGATTAAGCGGGGACGGACAGACAGACAGACAGACATGGCGAAACTATAAGGGTTCCTAGTTGACTACGGAACCCTAAAAAAGCTATTATGACGACATAAATGCGTCGTAAGAAAGAGATGAAAGAAAAATACCGTTACTTATAGGGTTAATTTGGTATCGGTATCAAGTATCGTTACCTGATAACACTATCATTTAACGGTAAATCATTGATAACGTTAAGTCAAATTACCGGTAAAAGTCCACCCAACTATCGATACCAGACTTAACGTTACCTATGAAATTAACGTTACCTTCGAATGAAGGAGGTAACGATACCTAATTTTTAACGGTATTCAAAGCCCTGGCGTAGTTAAAGTAGCTTACTTGCTGTGAATACCTACGTTTCGGGGATTGATATTACAACGTTATGACGTTTCTGTTTTTGGTTTTAAGCTTTGTTATTACTGAAAAGGTATTTTTACTACGTTTTGATAAAGTTTTTTCAACGTTTTGCGTCAGGCGCGGATCTAGCCCTCAAAAAAGGTTGTGGGCACAGTCACCCGAAAATCGGCCAAGTGCGAGTTGGATTATGAACTCGTTCATGATCGATATAGTGACACTATTAAGAACTAAATCGATAGTTTTCTGAATCCAAAACGCATGGGCGCCGACAGGTTTAGGTATTTGGGTGAGGGAGGGCGGGGTGTGCATCTTTAGTTTCCCGAAAAGAGCTCTAAGGGCAGGTTTCAAAAATAAGCCCAGTTTGAATTTAAGAGGTTTTCTTCTGTCTGAAATTGTGTCTTGTCAGGAGTGACTAAAACAGCCAATGCGAAAACATTGCGAAAGCGAGCGGAGCGAGCTCGAAAATTTTTCACGACCTCGGAAAAAATAGATTCTTTTCACTCATACGGGATTGAGAATAGAAAGCATTCTGGCAATTTTTGTGGAAACGAGACAGGATGTATTCGCGAGCGCAGCGAGCGAGATTTTTTTTTGCGTTCTGCCTTGGATAGGTTGATCGTTTCAATTTCGGGGGAAGGTGAGGAGGTTCCCCGAGATGAGTTAGAATTTGTCAAGATTAAGACAACACAAGCGCGAGAGCAGCAAGTCGGCCCTCGAAAGTATTAGGTTTTAAGGCGGAAGCCTTTGAAACCGCTTTTGATAATAACATAATGCAGGAGCGAGAGAAGAGAGCTTCAAAATTTAAGCATCCTTAGATTGGGTTCTTTTTGTTTATTCATATAGAGATGACAACAAAACTGAACGTCAACTTATAAACACCTTAATAACAAAGGGCAAAATGCAATAGCGAGCGAAGCGAGCTCAAAATACTTGGTTGCTGCCTTGGAATGGTTAGTTTCTGTAGTGCAGAAAGTTAATAATTTATAAATTTTAAAAAAATTGCAATTTTTTGATAATCATGACCCGTGTGACCGTAAAAATGTGACGTCACAAGTCAATTAGGGTTAGGTTAGGTTAGGTTAGGACCTGTGGGCATGCCCACAGGTCCCACAACGGTGGATCCGCGCCTGTTTTGCGTATTGTTTTAATGGAGAAATAGGGGGCCGCCATTAGAATACCAGTTTCGACTTAAGGCGACATTAGCTGCCCGCGACCTTGAGCGCGCGTTTAACTCATCGCCTAAACAAATAAGGTTGAAAATGGCGACGCGTTTGATGCTCGTGACTGCCAAAATGAACGATAGTACGCAGATTTAATTTATTAAAAAAAAATACGCTGTAATGTTAAAATATTTTTACATATGTCTTTAGTTGGTTAAATTTCCTTTCTGATAGTAAAAAAATAAATAACAGTTGTCACTCAAAATATTGAGCATTTCGAGACGAAAAAGTTTTTTCGTGTGATTTTTTTGTGATTTTGTGATTTTTTTTTTCGAAGTTCTTGATTACTTTTAGAAAATATTTTTGCATAAGTCTTTTACCTATACATTTGACTATACACTGTATTTTTTTTGGAATTGTAATAAGTAGCAATACGGCTAACTCTGCGACGAAAAACAGGTCGTTTTTACGGTTCCCCCGTTGACTGCGTCTTAAAATCGGAATCTCGGCCGGGGCCGGCATAAAGTAAAATGCAGTCTGTTTTATGAATTCGAATACTACCAATTCCATTGGTTTAATAGTAAAATTTCCAAAGCTTATAGGTTAATAAATCTATTTTACGTTTAGTCGCCAAATACCGGGCCGGGGTGATAATAGTTGAATCTCGAGAATACGATAAACGAAACAGGGGCCGACTTTAGAAATATTAAAGATCGTAATGTCGGCCAGCCTCAAAATTGAGCGCTACTATACAGGCTGATAACTTTTGTATTTTTACCCGACTGCGGCGAATCCCAAACGGAGGGTTATTAAATTATTGTGTAGGTACTGGATAGTCATTTTTAATTTATTTAGCAAACTTATTTTCTCAAAATTCAATTATTATATAATTTATTAATATAGAGGATAAGTTTGGATGTATGACTATTAATATTATTATTAAAAACGTTAAAAGTTTAACATAGAATCACTTCTGATATAAGTAAGTATTATTTTAACCCTTTTGACTCATTTAAAATTCTATTCTTTGTTAAATTAAAAAAATATGTAATTTACAATGAAACAAATAATGTATATAGGTACTTAGTGTGATATTTACTCCTGCCAAAATAAATCATATTAAGTATTAATATTTTTATTTGTTTTAATTCAAAACACCCTTTATCTGGCCGACATTTGGGAAAATCGCGACCGACCATTGGGCCGTGAGCGGCCGGCTTTAGGGTTTTTTCATTCTCGACGCATTTAAACCTTAATACTTTTTTCTTTTAGTAGAAAAGGCAACATTATGCCTTTAAACATAAAATAGATTCATCAACCTGTCTAAAACCGCATTACAAGCTATGCTTTCCTTGCAAAGTGATGGAGCCAGAGTGATCCAAAGTTAGAAAATCCGTAAGGGGGCCGACGTTTAGCGTATTTACCCTAGGTACCTAAATAAATGGCTTGTTTTGTGAAATAATGTCCAATGGAAGTATCTGATACTCCATTGTTCCCCAATCCCCAGTGACTGTTCTTCGAAGCCATGTCTCGTCTGATCCTCCACCGGGTGCTGGGCAGTCCTCCAGCTCGCGCCGTCATGATGCTGGGAGACATACTAGGGCTCCAGCTTCAGTACAACGACGTCAAGATACTGCAGAATGAGCACAAGTCGCCGGAGTTTAAAAAGGTAGGCCGCTGACACTTGTGGATTTTTAACTGACTTCAATAAAAGGAGGGGGTTCGCAATTTTGTTTCCTCATAACTCCATCATTTATGAACAGATTAAAAAAAAATGTGAAAGGATAATACTTAAAACTTTGGAAAAAATCAAAAAGATTTTTTCATCCCTTCAATTCGAAAAGTGTCGTTTTGTTCCTCTATAAGTGCGAGCAAAGTAGCTCTTTTCTCCATTAGACTTTTTAGCGGGCAGTAATGAGATTTGAATTTAGAACATGAATCGTTCATTGAAATTGAACGCAAATTGTATTGTGTTGGCTGTACGGTGCGAGGAGACGCGGTAACTAAATTTAAAAAAAAAACGCGCGATTTACTTCCCTGTTCTAATAATCGGTACGGACTTTATTGTATTTTGTGAAAAAAAAAAGAGCTCTACGTCGAGTTCTGAAAGTGATAGTGCATTAACTCCTGAAACAATAAAAATAGAAGCTAATAACGTCATACAAAACTTAATCCCTACGAAATCCCGGGGCATACTACAATTTCTTAATATGGAGTAGAAGTAAGGTTGTCTAATAACGTGTTGTCTTAATATGGACG
This sequence comes from Diarsia mendica, assembly GCA_949316265.1. Lineage (NCBI taxonomy): Eukaryota > Metazoa > Arthropoda > Insecta > Lepidoptera > Noctuidae > Diarsia > Diarsia mendica. Next base: position 22,010,905 of record OX438897.1, read on the forward strand.
TAAAACTGGACACATATTCGTAATTAATATGTCTGATGGATTTAAACGTGTCGTCACTCTATTTTTATTAAATAATAATATTACAATAAAATATGAGGCGCCTTTTATTTTCTCATAGAGGGTGATGAAAAGTCGAGTGTATCACTCGGGTGCAAAATATATTTTGGGCTCGGGCGACGTACTTTGAATCCCTCGCTACGTTCAGGATTCTACTAAAGAATCCCTCACTACGTTCGGGATTCTACTCTAGAATCCCTCACTTCGCTCTGGATTCAAAAAAGCGCCCTCGCCGTAAAAATATTATTTTGCTCCCTTATGATACAATCTACTATTCCAAAGTTTCATCAAAATCGGTTCAGTAGTTTGTTTTTCTTCTTGGCGTACGTTGACGTGATAGTTCTTAATCATTTCTAGTAATGTAAATTGGATTCATAACAACAATGAGTGCGGTATTATCTATTTATCTTCGGGGACGCCGGCAGACACCAAACGGGCGATCAGTCCTTTCGTTGTGGATTATTTCGCCCATGAGTGCGGTATACTACAACAATCATTACCCTTCCTTTTGGCTTCGCCGTAGTCGGGTAAAAAAGTTAAAATAGGAAACTTTTTGCAACTAAAAACTGACTTTCAAAATAACACAAAAGGTCTAAAAAATATAATAAGTTTATTTTCGGATTTCGGTGCAAAGTTAATGAGATAATCAAAGTCATGTCTAATTTACTGGTTTTTTCCAGCTCAACCCCATGGGTACAATACCAGTGCTAGAAGATGGCGACTTTGTCTTGTCTGAAAGGTAAACCAACAATTTAATTCTATTATTAACTAACTTACAAAATAATTCGGCTAAATAAAACTCGTAAAGCGGTTCACTCGTCGTTCATTCATCTATCAGCTATCTACCAAGTTTCAACTGTATAGTCTTTATAGTTTTGGAATAAAATAGCTGTGACAAACGGACGGACAACCAGAGGTTCCGTTGTTTGCCATTAGGCTACGCAACCCTAAAAAGAGATTAGTAGGCAAATTTTCATACGCAACTCAGTAAGTAAATCGAGTAAATCCTGAAAGGTGCAAGTAGTTGTGCAGGATGGGCAGGATAAGAGGCGGCGCATATCCTGCAGAGGGGCTCCACACTGGCAATTTGTTTGGGATGAATCGAGGATAGCTTTTGAGTTTATCGCAGACAGACGCGGCGGAGGACTTTGTTTTATAAATATAATGATAATCGAATGTTTCCAGCCACGCTATAATGAAATACCTGGTAACTGTGTACGGCGGTGATAAAGCGGAGCAGCTGTACCCGAGTGATGTGCGCGCACGGGCTCTCGTCGACCAGGCCATGTACTTCAACGCTGGCGTGTTCTTTAGAGCCCTGGGACATGTTGGAGTAAGTCCATACATTACTAATCTTTTTGCCCTTATTCTATTCTATCTGGTCAGTCCAACACGTTTTCTTCTTCCATTCCCTGCCAGACGTCACGGTACCCATACACTACTAGCTTTTACTTCACCCCGGTTCCAGTTCCTCTGACCCTGCGTTCGTTTCCATAGAAATGCATATTTTGAAAAAAAAACAAAAAAAAAAAAATTCGGCGTTCGGCTTAGAAACGACAGTTGTAAATTCTGTAGCGCGTTCAAATTCTCTTTGGGCATTTCGTCCATAAACTGCGCAGAAAAAATTTGCTAATTTCGTGACTGACAAAAGGGAAAAATGTAGACAATGTGTGATAAAGGGAAGAGAATAATATGTTTGTCTCTTTTATAGATGTTGTTATTGTGAGTGAGATATTAAGAAAGGGCCGAAAGGGCAATGACCGCTCTTACCATCCTATCTATAGGTTAAACAAAGGTGTACCTAATAGAGCACCTAGATGTTACCAGTTATGTTTAAGTCCCAAGTAATAGGGCGAGCCTATTGCCAAATTATCTATGCATGATATGATCGTGGAGATTCTTAGATGACTCTGCCCTGGAGTGCAAATGTGGTCTTGCCCCACCAACTATGGGGCACTTGATATCGTGTCCAGCCTGTCCTGTTACTTGCACATCACAGGAGCTGATGGAGGTTACTGAAAGTGCCAAACTCATCGCCAAGTTTCGGGCCGACCCAGTTTAAATTGTCATCGACACGCTAAGAAGATCTGTCTATAGTCAACCTAATATCGTCCTTTAACTTCACCAGCAAGCCACATTCAACGGTGAGATCACGGAGCCAACCCGCAAGCACATCAAGGAGATAGAATCCTCGTACGCTGTGTGTGACGCGTACGTGAGGGATCGGCCTTACATCGCGACTGATAAACTGACCATTGCTGACCTCGCAGCCGGAGCTACGGCTATCACGATACAGGCCTTCCATAAGTTGGATGCTGATAAGTAAGATTTTATTCTTTTTTTAACTTTTGTTATAGCCATCACAAAGCCAGCGAAGAATATGTATGTATTAGAAAGAACATAACATCAAGCCTGTAATTTCCGAAAGGTGAGGCAGAGAATACTAGCATTTCGCCACCTAAGTTATGGTCCCATTAGCGACCCGCCCACGCTTCGCACGTGTGCTACATATAAACCTTCCTCTTGAATCACTCTATCTATTAAAAAACACGCATCAAAATCCATTGCGTAGTTTTAAAGATCTGAGCATACATAGGGACAGACAGAGGGAAGCGACGTTGTTTTATACTATGTAGTGATGTAATAGGGCGCTAAAATCCAAGGGAATCCAACCAGCAGAACTCAGCAGCCACGCTTGCGACTCCTTTTTTTTTTTTGGTGGGTCGAATATCATCGAAACCCCCCCCCCCCCCCCCCCCCCCCCCCCCGCTCTTGGGCAGAGCGAAGGGGAGTGTCAGACTTCTACTGACTAAAAACCAAACCCATGTTCCTTCTTCGCCCTTGTGTCGGAGCCGCGTTAACCTTTCGACAATCCACAGCCCCGACGGGACGCTTGCGACTCCTAGGCCAATGAGTCAGTAAAATAGTTAAAATTCAATAAAATATGCTCTGTTTTTTTTAGCCTGTATTGTCGTACTGCTGGGTAAAGGACTCCCCCATAGCATTCTACTCTTCTCTTTGTGCAGTTTTCTCCGGCCAATTTACCACAAACTAAAATGCTCTTGAGTTTGAATTAATTAAATATATTAAATTATTCCAGATTTCCCCGTTGCGCCAATTGGGTATCACGTTTAGAAGAGGAGAAGTTTTTCCAGACTATCATGGCGCCCGGCGCCGCCTACTTCGCTAAAGTCATGAACGTATTATGGGAAAATACCAAAACAAACAGACTAGAGGAAAAGAAATAAACCAGAATTTATTTATTTAAATCAATATATTACTTTATATGGACATCACAAAAATACATAACCAAATAAATACATATTTATAGGTAATAAGTGCTTTAAAATGTATTTCTTATTGAAATGCCCTTGTTGAAACCCTGATGGATGAAATGGTAAGTTAATGCTATAGTTTCTTTTTTGAATCGTACTTGTATGGTGTAATAAGGTGTGTGAGCAATAATATGTAAACACTTGGCAAAGTTCAAAAGCGAATTTCTCGTGGAGTAATGATTGCATCTTTGAGATATGGCCTACTTTATGATAGTAGGGTTCCAAAATAATAGTTTCGTTTCGTCACATGAAAATAAATTAATACAGTAGGCAAAAAACGTTGCTAAGTGTATACATATTAGTGCTGCTGACTGTCCATAATAAATGTAACTTCGACGATTCAGAACAGTTCTAGGCCCCCAAGAGTTGAATTTATGCACTGACAACTAAAAAAAAAATGTTCCATACAAAAGTGCAATAGGTATCCATATGTTCACGGTACAAATGTATTGAATAGATTCTTGTTCTTTTTAGCGACTAGTACGTACTGAATTTATGGTAAAAGTCACGATGTACTTTTTTACAAGAGACATACACCATGATACAAATATTTGGTCATTAGCAACATATATCTGCCCGGGGGGTGCAGGAATTATATAGATTTACATATCACTCGTGGAGGACATTTTATCTTTATTATGATTGGGATTATTAAGAATTACTTTATTTCGTAACACTGATAATTTTCCTTGGTTACAGCAATAACAACTGTTATCTAAAATGATTTAATTGTGTCGTTATATTGGACATTGAGCCCAATTTTTGTAGGTAACTAATAATTTCAAATCTATAAATATTTTATCATTGATAAAATATATTGGTTTGTTTGATTATATTATCATTCAGTTTTGCGTTTTGTTTGGATAGAAGACTCTTACGTTTGTCAGAATATTAATTATAAATTATAGTTTGACTTTTTCATCATCTGCGTTCAACATAAAAGTGTTTTAATATGGCTCCTATAGTATTTGATATTATAAAACGCACCGTCGTCGCTTCGTCTGTTCGTTAGTAAGCCTATTCTTAGATAATTTAAGTTTTTTTTTAAATTGAATTTAACTATGATATGTATTCATTTGTAGAGAATGCCTGGTTCGTTTAGTACTCTAGCGATTGCAATGGCAACTGCCGAGCATGATGCTGCCAATCGAAATCGACACACTAATAACCCTCCTTTTGGGCTTCGCCGCAGTCGGGTAAAAAACAGATACGTTATATCACTACAACATACATGTGTATGTGAGTTTAAATGTTTGTGAACGCACCCACGATACAGGAGAAATTCCTAGTGTGGGGCAACGTTTTAAAAAAAAAAAAAAAACATAATACAGCATCATTATTGTAAAACACGAAGAGTTACGTAGAGTACCCAGTACAACCACATTTCGACAATTATACTTGTCTGTGTAATAGGGCGCTAAATCTATTATCAACCAAGGAGAAATCCAGACTCCCGAGCTTCTACTAACAAATTCTTGATAGAAAATCCCAATTACTCTGACCAAGCTGAGAATCGAACCCAGCGACCTCATTCCCAGCAGCCGCGCTTGCGACCACTAGGCCAACGAGGCAGTCTCTGTGAAACTCGGAAATAAATCCATAAAATATTGACACAATCTCTGTGATGTTCCAGCCTCCAAGCTGGGACCTCTCCTGTACAAGCTGGACGCGAGTCCACCGGCCTGTGCCGTGCGTATGGTGGCTGAGATCATCGGTCTACCGCTGCAGCTGAAGGATCCTGACATCACCAAGATGGAGCACAAGAGTGCCCCCTACTTGCAGGTATGCTGACTTATACATTTATTGACCAGTAAAAAATAAACGGTTGAAACTAATATGTTTACCTAAATGTCATTATTATTAGCTAATCCAGATCCGGTAGGCCTAAGAAACGCTGGTGGGACGAATTAGACTTGTTCCTTGTCGGACATATCATCATCATCATCAATCATTAACAGCCTATTAATGTTCCCACTGCTGGGACACAGGCCTCCTCTCTAGGAGAGGGATGGGCTACAATCCACCATCATGCGGGCCCAGTGCGGATTGGTAGATGTCACATGTCTTCGAATTTTTTGGTTCTAAGACATGCCGATTTCCTCACATTGTTTTCCTTCACCGTTTTGAGAGCAACGGTGATGAAATAATTTACACAAAGTAATGTGCCTGCCTGTGTTCGAACCCACGACATACTGTTCGTAAGTCGGGGCCGCCACCACCGCTTGTTATTGTCAGACATAAGGCGAAAAAAAAAGCGATTCGAAGCGATGTTTGTAAGTCAACATTGCAGGATATCATTTCATAGAAAAATCTCGAACAGCTGGGGTCGGAGCCAGGCTGATTCCGTGTAGTGATTAAACTAAGCGTTTAACATAACAAACATTAATCATCAACTTCCCAGGAACGTCACAGGATGAGTTTTTAAAGACAATGTAAAACAAATTTAAAAAGCAGCCTGGTTACCATTGCGTGGATCGGAGGCAGCAGATACTTAATTCATTTCTGTCACGTTAATATTAATTTTATGTATGTTCCAGTTAAATCCGCTCGGAACTATCCCTGTCCTGGTTGACGACGACTTCGTTCTATCTGACAGGTGAATATTAACATTGTTACTATACATATTTGAGTTATGGATCCCAGCTTGGAATTTTAACCCCCGTATTTATAGTCAAGTCAAAGTAATTACTTGGACTTAAGTAATTACTTACGCAAATATTTTTATGCAATGGGCAAGAATTTAAACGAAGTTAGAACCGTCAATGAAAGCAAAACTAAGAATTCTAACGTTTGATAGTTCTAACATTAGGGAATTACTAAACTACAGAGAAAAAGTCGTATCTTTAACAATGACATTTACTCAAGTAATAGTAATGACTTGTTTATAAATACGGGTGTTAATGTCAAAGACCAAGTCAGACATTCTAAATTCTAAGCACAAAGCCAATGTGCGATGAAGCACAGTATCCTAGGCGTTAAACTAACCGACCATAAACGCAACACCAAAACACAACTCACCAACGTTGCTCAAAATGCCGCTTTGCTGAAGTGAGACTGAGTTGGCCATGTCTGCTGTGTGCCCGACGAGCTATTGGCTAAATAACCACAGTGTGGAGTCAAATGTTTTGCCCTGACCCTTGCTCGAGCATACTTCCTTGACCCGCAAAGCTGAGTCAGAGCGCGCTGTCACTTAGGCCCAGATTCAGAGACCACACTTTGACTTTACTACACTTTTCTTTTGTAGGAAATTAGTTTAACACGAAGGACTACATTATTTAAACGCATAATAATGCAAAGTTTACTTTGAGGCCAAAGTCATGATTATCGACTACTTCGCGTTTACTAAGGCTGAGTTGCACCAAAAAAGTAGTTAAAGTTAAAGTTTGTGTCAAATGGCACGTCAAACAAACATCAAAACTTCAGTTTTGTATCGGTTATGCCAACAATGAGTTGCGCCATTTGACAAATAGTTAAATGACGTCATAACTTTAACGGTAACTGCAACCGCTCACTTTCCGCTGGTTAGTGTTATAGTTTGTGTTAAATTGTCTGTCAATTTTATTGTCAAACGCGTTGAATATAACCTTTAGACATCATGTCCCTGCTCCAAGAAATACCTCGCAGAAACCAGTTCTGATGACGAAAGCGATGAAAAGAAAAGTGTGATTACCTAGAGCCGATCGTTTTTCCACATGGAACGACGAATGTTTCTTGCCAAGTTTTTGAGTCTCTAAAAACGTAGCTTGGTGGCTGACTATACGATTGCATTGCTTAAGGCGTAACAAGGATATTCATCGTAGGTAATTGTTCAACCAAAAAATAATACGTGCTTAGACAAAGCAATAAATATAATAGGTACACACGGCTACACATCAAGCTATACAAAACCAATTAATCTTGGCCTCGCTTTACTAGATCTTTTCGCACAATGAACGATCAGATTATACTGGTTTTGTATAGCTTGATGTGTAGCCGTGTGTACTTACTTTGTTTGAATGTTGGCAAAAAAAGTTTGTATATATAATTTTTCTATACCCCGTAGAGTACTGTCAAATTTGACAAAAACTTTGACTTTAACGACTTTTTTGGTGCAACTCAGCCTAAGTAAAGAACAGCTTGAAGTAGATCTTTCCATCAAAGTAAAGTCAAAGTGTGGTCTCTGAATCTGGGCCTTAGTTTATAAGTTGTGTGCCCTGGTTATATATAAGTTCTAAGGATGGCCCGGCTACGCAGAAGCCAGCTTCAAAGATTGACCTGCGAAAACAACTACCTACCATATTTTAAATGTTTGCTATTAACACAAGCATTTGCTGTTTCCAGCCACGCCATAATGATCTACCTGCTGTCTCGGTACGGCGGTACGAAGGGCGAGTCGCTGTACCCGAGTGAAGTACGCACGCGCGCTACGGTCAACCAGGTCATGTTCTTTGATACCGGGATACTGTTCGTCAGGATCAAGGTCGTTGCTGTAAGTTTTGCACAGACTTTTTAACATTATTATCGTATTAACTAGTACTTACTAATAAGGATGTTTCCTGACTAAAAAAATAAGATTATTTTTAGTTATCGAAAAATATTGGATACGTATTTTTTGTTTTATCAAATTAATAAAAAATTACGAAATAAAAACGTGTCAAAGATCATGAGAACTTGTGATGTCGAAAATATGTGTTCAATATTTTTTGAACATCTGTAACTGTCTGTAAGACAAACAAATTAGATTTTTTGTCAACTATCCTATTGTATTTTGAAGGTCAGATAAGCTGGCCCACTGCAGGGCAAAGACCTTCCTTCCATCTTTCCACTTATCCCTATGTAGTGATCCGGCTTGCTAATCCCTGTGAAAAGAATCCAGTTCGACCCGCCATCTCCTTCTGGGTCTAGCTGCTGTTTGGAAAGTAATAGTAAAGTCAATCATAGTATTAATTAAAATTAAATAATTTCTCCAGCTGCCGACCATAATGGAGGGTATGAAAGCCGCCACAGAGAAGCAACTCCGCGACCTAGAGGAGGCCTACGGCATGGTGGAGGCCTACCTGTCGCGGCACCAGTACGTGGCGGCAGAACATCTCACCATCGCCGACCTCTCTGTCGCTACCACACTCGCAGCTGCCGAGGTCATACTGCCACTCAATAAAGACAAGTAAGTGGACCGTTTATGGAACAGTTTAGTTCGGTCCAGTATCAGAGAAGTTTGCAACCCTTTCGGGGCTGCGGGTTGTTCGAAACACATACCGCGACCCCGGACACACAGGGCTAAGAAGGAACATGGGTGGTTTTTAGTCAGTAGAAGTCTGACACTCCCTACCGTTCCGCCCAGAGGGAGGGAGAGTCATGTAATTATTTCCAACACTCCAAAATAAAAACACGTTTGCGGCGTGCATTCGTTGTTCCGTGATTTGGGGTCTCGAGCAATCGTTGTTGCGGTTTGCGTCGCTGCGTGCTCGCAGTGTTCGTTGTTGCGGGCATTCGGTGGCGTGTGGTTCGGCGTGGTGACTTTCGGAATGACGTATTGCACTCGTAGTTTCGTTCTTCTTCCGTCCTTCTGACATTCAAAACTGCCTGTAATGGCTTAATTGAAATAAAATATTTGAGTTTGAAGTCAACCGCCAAGTTAAAATGGAACTGGGCAGGCCACATCTGTCGCATGTCGTATCAAAATTGGGCCAAGTGGCTACAGATTGGGTTCCGAACAACACAACGTGCGAGCTGGACTCTTTACAAAAGGATTGGGCCAAAACAGGCCCGTGTCCCAACTCTGGGAACATTATAGACTTTTTGTCATTGACTGTCTCTTAGTCGCAAGTGCAACTGCTGAGCACGAGGTTCTGGGCTCGATTCCCAGGTCGTGATCGTGAATGAGAATTTATAAATACCGGGCACGGAGTCTTGATTCATGCCCATCATCATCATCATCCACAGCCCGAATTCTCGCACTGCTGGGTATAGTAGTATAGGCCTCTCTTTTCTGGTATGGTCAGCATCAGAAGTATATTAACATTACTCAAAGTTTCGAAGCTGTTTTTTTAATAAAAGCTTGTTAGATATTAATTATTACTCCTTACTACATGTTATTGGAGTGCAATCTTCTGAAACATTAAAAATAATAGCTACAGTCCTTTACATAAAAGAATTAATATTCTGAAATGTTCAGCTACTTCTGATGCTGACCGTACCAGTCTCCACGTTCCTGTGCCAGTGGTTTTTCCCTTGATGGCAACTATATCGTCTGCCCTTTCCGCCGCCGGACGAAGCATATTTTCCCCGTTCTTGGACGCCATTTGGTGACAGTTCCACCTGTTATTACTGCGCCTTGCTAGGTGTCCTGCCTTTGGAACTCAAATGGAGTTGTCCATTTGGGTTCCGAAACGCGATTTCCTACATCGGTTACCTTACCAATTTACCATTGTACCGATATTGGGGAGGGCTGGCTTAAATACTGGCTGTTTGTACTATAAGGTACACACACATTTGAAATGATGTGATTTTGATGTTATTTCATCTTAAGGCCTGTTTTGTAATGGTATACAGGCAGATTTTTGTATAATTCTTGTACACTGAAAATAATGATTGCAATTTTGTTTTATAAAGCGTTTTAAAATGTACCTGTGTAATCTTAAATGTAAATGCAACTTAGCTGGCTGTATAATTATAAGCTTGCTTGCTTTTGTACCTACCACCTTTTAGTGGATATCCTGACATCTTGAAACAGGCCCTAAATGTACTAAATCGTTGCATGTTTCTAACTTTATCATCATTTTTTCAGGTTCCCCCTCACCGCGAAATGGCAAGCCGTGATACAGGAGCTTCCGTACTTCAAGAGTATCGCAACTCCCGGCATCGCCAAGTTCAACGTCGCGATGCAATACCACTGGAAAAAGAATAACAAACAATAAATGTTACGATGAAACGTTAGTTTTTTTTTCTTACTTTTTCATTTTGTAGATCTTTGACGGTGGCTACGGGGAGAGTTAAAGGCATCAGAAGTCGGTACCTTGATTTGCTCTCGGTCGCTAGTGAGACTGCTTAGCATGAGGTCGTGTGTTCGATACTCGGGTCGGGCAGTGTTATTGGGTTTTCCATACAACTATATATTTTGACTAGCTTTTGCCAGCGGCTTCGCCCGCGTGAAAATGTCAATTTTCCATACAAACTTTCATCCCCTATTTAACTCCCTTAGGGGTTGAATTTCGAAAAATCCTTCCTTATTCCTTGTCTACATTATAAAGGGAACCTCTGTGCAAAATTTCAGCTTTCTAGGTTCAAGGGTTTGGGCTGGGCGTTGATGAGTCAGTCAGTCTGTCAGGACTTCTCTCTTTATTTATATAGATTATTCGTTGTCTACATTATAAAGGAAACCTCTGTGCAAAATTTCAGCTTTCTAGGTCCAAGGGTTTGGGCTGGGCGATGATGAGTCAGTCAGTCAGGACTTCTCTCTTTATTTATATAGATGGCATGCCAAACAAACGAACGTAGCGGATTTATTGTTGTTGTTCATAGTGATTCATGATATATTGATTCAAGTTTGATGTTTGTGTTCGCTTTCGCTATGATAAAACATTATGTTATAACGTAAACTATTCGTCCGATTTTATAGGATTCATCATCTGCCTAGCCTTTTCCCAATCATATTGGATTCGATTTCCAGTCTAACTGGATGTAGCTGAATACCAGTATTTTACACGGAGCGACTGCCTATCTGACCTCCACAACCCAGTTCGTACTGGGTAATACGATACCCCTTGGCTTACCAAGGGGTATCGTAAGTCTAACAACCAGTCTTAATTAACTGGTTTTGAGACTTCCGAGCGACTTGGTTGATGACTGCCAATACAGGATCCAACGGCTTTACTTGCTTTTCGAGGCACGAAGGAAACTGCCACAGACCAATCTAGGGTATGAAAATAAAGCCCAACGGCTGTGATTACTTAGTACGAGTTGAGAAGACAAATAAAACAGACACCACTTAATAAGGTTCTAATTAATTGTGAGTTTTCATTTAATTTTAACCCTATACAAAAGTAGTTTTAACTAGATTTTTTGGCTCCTCCTCGGTGTCATCATCATAATATAAATACTTACGTGATTTATATATATCGTAATCGTAACTATAAAACGTACAATTGGCTTGCAATTTTTATTTATACGTTTCTTGTTAATACGAGTAATCAACAATCAATAAGAATACGGTGTCTGCCTTAGATAACATAAGCCTAGGTGCCATATTGTGCGTATGCATTATTTATAAAATCAGCCCAAAATATACCTATTGTTGCCAAGTCACAGACCTTTTTTTGTGGGTGGGATATATCCCAAATGACTTCTCCTGTTCTGGCAGAACGGAAGGGAGTGTCAGATTACTACTTTGTGTTCCGGGCCGCGGTATCTCTTTCGAACAACCCGCAGCCCCGGCAGACGTCCTTCAATGTTGCCGACATCTTTTTGAGGCGCGCGTGGAACACGAATGCGCCGACGACACGGCCTGTCGTCGTCATAAGACGGACGGACGGTGAGCTAGCTACTCACCGTCCGCAGGCCCGCGCCTGCGGTGGCTGAAAGCCATCACGTGGGTGGATGGAGCTTCTCCCAGGGCGGTTGGGACGAGAGGTTCTCTCCCTCTCACGTTCCCCCACCTCCTTCGCTACCATTGATATAAAAACTAAAGATACGGTCGTCCGAACATTTTGCTCGATGCGTTCCCCTTAAAGAGAAACACTAACGTCATCTATAAGAACTAATCAGGCTGCTCGTAAACGTAACCTTGTATGAGCGGCGTGGCGTGGTAGGTATTATCGAGGTATAAAGAAATTAAATAAAGCTTTCATTAAAATGTTAATAAAAAAAAAAAAAAAAAAAATTTCTTTTAAACTTCGGTTTAGTGAAAACCTATTTGGGACCAAATTCGAGGCGTCATTTTATCATGCGGTCCGTCCAGTCCTTACGCAGTAATATATAAGTCAATGTTCGCTACACATCACTGCATCACTGTTTCGCAGAAAGAAGCGATGGCGTCCTGTTCCCTTTCGCCCCGGACCATGGCTTGCACCAGGGCCGGACGCGAAGAGGTCGCCGCTGCCAATCGCCGCTACGAGAACACGACGGGGCTCTGCCCAACCGGGACAGACCTCCAGTGGGCCATACATTATCTTACCATAAAGGGCCCAATGCATTCCAGTGCGGGTGGTAGTAGGCTTAGGCCACATATCTTTGAATTTCTGTTTCTAAGATGTACCGGTTCCCACACGATGATTCCCTTCAACGTTTTAAGAGCAGAGTCGACGAAATAGATTAGCCAAGATAAAGCGTCTTCATTGTGAAAAACCATGCTGCTGCAGCTCTTAAAAAGAGTTGTCAGTAAGATTGTCATGAAATTATAGTACTTATCTCTTCATCTTGAATGCTTGACGTTTTGACGATCCGGAGCGTATATTTGATGTCAACTCTGCTTCAAACTTTCGACGACGATTGTTCGTCGAAAAGTTAGTTACAGAATCATGATGAAAACGAAATCTATAAATATCACAAAAGGCCCTCTCGGAACAGTCGTATCATCGCATGATAATATTATCACCCGTTATTCATGATTTATCGTCCATCATTACATTACAAACAAACAGTACCTATATATAGTATTGTTTGTGACAAAAATGACTGGCTATTTCTTCGTCTGCTTTTTTATCACTTGTCACGATAAACATATACTACGATAAGGATGTTGGATTTTCAGCTTTCAACACTGATCCGAACGTTGGAAATTGTACGTACACTTTTTTAGGCATTACCTACATTTAGATGTCGCGTAGTCTTAGTAAAAATTGTCATAATTAAGTGTCAGACACTAATTGACAATGAGTAGTACTTAATTAGGTATAATTTTGCACACTGCACATAGTGCACGTTTATCGTTTCTACCATCTAGACGCGATTATGAATCAGAAATCAGGGTCGCGGCGCGGCGGTTGCACGTTGCGGCGTGCATTCGTTGTTCCGTGATTCAGGGTCTCGGGCATTCGTTGTTGCGGTGTGCGTCGCTGCGTGCTTTCGTGCTCGCAGTGTTCGTTGTTGCGGGCATTCGGTGGCGTGTGGTTCGGCGTGGTGGCTTTCGGAATGACGTATTGCACTCGTAGTTTCGTTCTTCTTCCGTCCTTCTGACATTCAAAAGTGCCTGTAATGGCTTAATTGAAATAAATGATTTGAGTTTGAAATAACATAACAGCATGCCTGTAGTCCCTGACCTGGGTGTAGAGTACATCCTCATTTCGCTAGTCATGCAGTTTACATAAGTCCCATGGAATAAGAGGTGAGCCTACTGCCCGACCCGAGAATCGAACCTAGGACCTCATGCTCAGCAGTCGCACTTGCGACAAAGACAGATATTGTTACGACGCGCAACGGTCATCTAGAATCTTCGAGAAACCTTGCTAATAACTGTGCAGTACCTAGAAAAGACGAGTAGTGACAAGTTCATTTTTTTAGGTATAGTTACATTGTATTCAAGGTCAGCCGACGCGCGGCGTCAGCGGCAATTGACATTGTAATTTCGACCGTATGCCGAGCGCGTAAAGTAACTTCTTCCTTGTCGGTTCTTTTATCTTTAAATTTATTTTTTGTTAATGTTTTTTTTGTTGATGCTTTCTTGAATAATAGAGAATTATCTCGAATATCTTTTGTTTGCGTGGGTATAAAAGGACCGATTGAGGACGAAGTGGGACAGTTCACTTTTAAGCGAGACAACGAAAGGATCGAAGAGAATCTAGTGCGATTAAAGTGTTCAGTAGTGTATTGCGATTGTGAATAAGTGTATTGCGAGTAATAAAGTTAATTCGTGTGTTTAATTGGTAGTGATTTTATTTATTCCATACCCAGCTCGTAACAATTTGGTGTCAGAAGCGGGGATAAATAATGCCGATTCTACCAAAGGACGACACGGATAGTATCCGGACGAGGAGTCAGCGGCAGCAAGGTATGGACCAAAGGCGATTTGGGGACTCCCCGACACAGACAGCGGGCGGTGCCCAGCCTACGTCAGAGCCAGTCGCTGGCCCATCTGGAGCTACTCCAGCGGCGCCTACTACATCAGCGGCGCCTGACTTGTCTGCCTTAATGGCACTGCTGCAAGAACAGGCACGTCGTCAGGAGGAGCAGGCTCGACGTCAAGAAGAGCAGGCTCGCCAGTTGCAGGAGCAGCGGCAACAAGATAAGGAGGAGCAAGCTCGCCTTCAAGAAGAGCAGGCTCGCCGTCAAGAAGAGCAGGCCCGTCGGTTGGAGGAGCAGTTGCAACGGGACAAGGAGGAACAGGCTCGCCGTCAAGAGGAGCAGGCCCGGCGCCAAGAGGAACAGATGCTCCTGATAAAGGATCTTCACGCATCAGTTGGGAAAGAGCTGAGCGTGATGAAGGAGCAGGTACAGCAGCACGACAACCGTATCGCAAAGGCCGAAATTCAGATCGCCGATGTGAAGAAGGCCTTAAGTGAAATTAAGGTTGGAGACGGGTCTATACCTTCAGTGATTGCTGCCCCTTCGGTTCGCGGATTTAAAGTGCCTCCATTCGACGGAACATCTTCGTGGTCGGCCTATAAAATCCAATTTGAGGCCGTTATGAAAGTGAATGGGTGGACCAAAGCGCAAGCCATGACCGCGCTCACCTTGGGTCTCCGAGACCAGGCCCTTAACATTCTTGAGGCCCTCGGCAAGGATGTGACCTACGAACAGCTGCTGGAGGCATTAGAGTCCAGATACGGTGACGCGCACCTGGAGCATGTTTTTCGTGCCAAGTTAAGGGATCGCGTTCAACGTAGTGCCGAGAACTTACAGCAGTGGGCCCTGGAAGTTGAAAAGCTGGTTCGGAAAGCATACCAGTCCGCCCCTGCACTTATTGATGGAAATCTGGTACAGGCGTTCATCGATGGAATACGCGACTTGGAGGTTAGAGCCGCTGTGAGACTTGGGCATCATGAGACGCTGAAAGATGCCTTGGCCCATGCCTTAGAAGTAGAGGCTGTGAGGCAGGACCACCGTACGCACCGGGTCAGGGAGGTTGTAGCGTCACCTGCACGCGAACGCGACCGCCCGCAAGGATACAGCCCTAGGTGCTACACTTGTGGAGAAAGGGGTCATCTTCGATCAAGCTGTCCTAAGCGCAGCTCACCAAGAGAAGACCAACCTCAGCAAGGAAAGGTGGCTGAAGTGGCTGCCCAACCACAGCAGGTAAACGAGTAAATGCCAGGACTGGGGGGCGGGTGCTGGCTGGTTTTGAAAGAGCCCCGAGGATCTCGATCTCACAAGTACATGACGGGAACAGCCTGACCATCAACGGCGAAGTCAACGGAACTCCATGCAAACTGACGTTGGATACTGGAGCTTCTCACACGGTTGTCAATTCTCACCTGGCGAATCGGTTTCTTGGGGGTTACTTCAATAACCGCGACCGTCTTCAATTATTAACAGCTACCGGTCAGCACATAACCGTCCGAGGCAAGAAGGAGGTGGACTTAAAATTGGGTGATAGAATTTACCGACACAATGTCATCGTGGCCGACATAGTCGACGATTGCATCTTGGGCTTGGACTTCATGCGGAAATATCGTTGTGAGATCGACATCGACCAAGGAGTATTGAAATGTGGTTCCGAGGAAGTTTTCATGGAAGGTGCACCATCAGGGAAAGTGTACTGTTTGAAGGGAATTGTTCTTCCTCGCAGATCAGAAACGATCGTGCCAGTCAAGTTACCACCGAATTCTGGACACAAAGATCGAAGTGTTCTGATAGAAAGGGTGGACAATGAGTTTTCATGGAAGATGGCACGAACTCTGGTAAAGGCCAACAACATCTCAGCTGTACGAATCCTGAATCCAAGTGACAAGGAGCAAGTAATTAAGAAGGGTACCTTGATCGGCACTTGCGAGGAAGTAGCCTGGATGCGTCAATTGCAAGATCTACCTACCGGAAGCAAAATTAGTAGTGCCAAATTCGACGTGTCAACGCTTCTTGAAAACTGTCATTTAAGTGAAGGAGAAATGGACAAGGCTAAGAAGATGTTACTTCAGTACGCCGGTATTTTCTCTACGGGTGATGCTGACATAGGAAGAACTGGACTGGTTCAGCACAGAATTAATACAGGCAACGAGTTACCTATCCGTCAGCGACCAAGAAGACTGCCAGTTGCACGGGAAAAAGAAGTGGAAACCATGATTGAGGGAATGGTGAAGGACGGTGTTATAGAGCCATCATCCAGTCCATGGTGTTCTCCTGTGGTCCTGGTAAAGAAAAAGGACGGCAGTATGCGCTTCTGTGTGGACTATCGACGACTGAACGACGTTACGAAAAAGGACAGCTATCCACTGCCTAGGATCGATGACACACTGGATACGCTGGCGGGAATGAAGTGGTTTACGACACTGGACCTGAAAAGTGGTTACTGGCAGGTAGAAATAGACCCCAAGGATAAGGAGAAGACTGCATTCTCAACAGGAAAAGGATTGTGGCAGTTTAAAGTTATGCCTTTCGGTTTATGTAATGCTCCTGCAACGTTTGAATAAAGGCTGATGGAGCAAGTACTTGCCGGGTTGATTGGTGACGCATGTCTTGTCTATCTAGACGACATAATCATTGTGGGCCGTACGTTTGAAGATCACCTTAGAAACCTCAACCGAGTGCTGTCGAAGATCCAAACAGCAAACCTGAAGTTGAGTCCGAAAAAGTGCTCGTTTTTCAGAAAGCAAGTGAACTTTTTAGGACACATAGTTTCGGGAGAAGGTGTTCAAACAGACCCAGAGAAAGTAGTTGCCGTTAAGGATTGGCCAGTTCCGAAAGACAAGACACAGGTCAGAGCATTTTTGGGTTTGTGCTCCTACTATCGCCGGTTTGTGAAGAATTTTGCCGACATTGCGAAACCTCTACACAGACTCACTGAGGAAAAGCAACAATTCTGTTGGGATGAGAACTGCGACGCCGCATTTCAAGAATTAAAGGGACGTCTGTGCAACACTCCTATTTTGGGATATCCTGACACTGAAAATGACTATATAGTCGACACAGACGCAAGTAATACTGGAATTGGGGGCGTGTTATCTCAACGGAAAGGAGATCAGGAGATTGTTATAGCTTACTTCAGCAAGTCTTTATCCAAACCGGAAAGGAATTACTGTGTAACAAGACGAGAGTTGCTCGCCGTAGTTAAGACATTGCAGCACTTCAGTAAATATTTGTTGGGACGGAAATTCCAGCTACGAACCGATCATGCTGCATTGAAATGGCTATTACAGTTCAAGAATCCAGAGGGGCAAGTGGCGAGATGGATTGAACTACTGCAAGAGTTTGACTTTGTAACCGAACATCGCAGTGGGAAAACTCACGGTAACGCAGATGCCTTGTCAAGAAGACCTTGTCCTGAAGACTGCAAGCACTGTGCCAGGCAAGAGACTAAGGAAGTAGTGCCCGTGAGGATGCTTAGAACGGATCTCAGCGATGAATGGAAGGAGACTCTACAACAGGCTCAACAAAATGACTCGGACATCAAGCCAATCTTCGACTGGATCAAAGCTGGTGCTCCGAAGCCCAAGTGGAGTGATGTGGCTGCGATGAGTTCCATCACGAAGAGTTATTGGGCACAATGGAACAGTTTGGAGATCCAGGATGGAGTCTTGTGCCGTAAATGGGAAAACGCTCGAGGGGACAGCTGTCATCTACAAATGGTTGTCCCTAAAGCTAAGGTACCGGATGTTTTACGGCTGTACCATGATGGATGCTCAGGAGGACATATGGGGGTAAAAAGGACTCTACTGAAAATCAGAGAGCGCTTTTACTGGATCCACTGTCGAGATGATGTGGAAGACTGGTGTCGCAAGTGTACCAGCTGTGCGGCTGTGAAGGGACCCCACACACGAAGCAGAGGTGCATTGAAAGTGTACAACGTTGGAGCTCCCTGGGAGCGGATAGCACTGGACGTTGCGGGACCATTTCCAGAAAGTGACAGCGGAAACAAGTACTTCCTGGTTGTCATGGACTATTTCACAAAGTGGCCAGAAGTCTTCGCCATTCCTAACCAAGAAGCCACAACAGTCGCAGATAAATTGGTTCAGGAAGTCTTCTGTCGTTTTGGAGTACCCTTAGAAATTCACAGCGATCAAGGGAGGAATTTCGAATCGCAAGTTTTTCAGGAGACTTGTCGATTGATGGGTACCCACAAAACCAGAACCACCTCTTACCACCCACAATCTGATGGAATGGTGGAACGATTCAACCAGACGTTGGAGAGATATCTGGCAAAAGTTGTGGAAAACAGGCAAAGGGATTGGGACAAGCACATACAGCCGTTTCTTCTGTCCTATCGGAGTGCAGTTCACGAAAGTACGACTGTAACTCCAGCCTTCGCGAACTTTGGAAGGGAATTACGGTTGCCTGCAGATTTAATTACTGGAACTCCCCCTGAAGTCCCACGCAGTGTAACGGATTACGCGAATGATCTGCGTAACAAGTTAAATGATGTGTATGAGCATATCAGGCAATCCGGACAACAGATGTCTGAGAAGATGAAGACCCGTTATGACCGGAAGGCAAACAGTCGTGGTTTCGACGAAAGTTCGCTTGTGTGGTTGCATAACCCAGTGCGGAGCAAGGGAAAGTCTCCGAAATTGCAAGCAAAATGGGATGGACCATACAGAGTTGTGACCAGGATCAACGATGTCACCTACAGAATACAGAAGGGTCCGCGAGGTGCGCCTAAGGTTGTGCATGTAGACCGACTGGCGCGATATTACGGGACCAATGATGCTCGGGACGAGCATGTCTAAGGAGGGGGCAGTGTTACGACGCGCAACGGTCATCTAGAATCTTCGAGAAACCTTGCTAATAACTGTGCAGTACCTAGAAAAGACGAGTAGTGACAAGTTCATTTTTTTAGGTATAGTTACATTGTATTCAAGGTCAGCCGACGCGCGGCGTCAGCGGCAATTGACATTGTAATTTCGACCGTATGCCGAGCGCGTAAAGTAACTTCTTCCTTGTCGGTTCTTTTATCTTTAAATTTATTTTTTGTTAATGTTTTTTTTGTTGATGCTTTCTTGAATAATAGAGAATTATCTCGAATATCTTTTGTTTGCGTGGGTATAAAAGGACCGATTGAGGACGAAGTGGGACAGTTCACTTTTAAGCGAGACAACGAAAGGATCGAAGAGAATCTAGTGCGATTAAAGTGTTCAGTAGTGTATTGCGATTGTGAATAAGTGTATTGCGAGTAATAAAGTTAATTCGTGTGTTTAATTGGTAGTGATTTTATTTATTCCATACCCAGCTCGTAACAATATTATATGAGTCTGATCCAGAAATCTTTGAAATAAGCATTATTTAAGATTTTATGACAATTAGTTTACAAGGAAGAAATGGGGGAGGCATTTGCCCAAGAGTGGTACAGAGGCTTACAAATAGAAAAGTTTACAAAATTGAACAATGAATGTATGTATTTCTATGAAAGGGTCGGCAGACGTAAACCTGAATAAATCTATACTAATATTATAAAGCTGAAGAGTTTGTTTGTTAGAGCGCGCTAATCTCAGGAACTGGTTGGAATTGAAAAATATTTTTTGTGTTGAATAGATCGAGGAAGGTTATAGGCTATACAACATCACGCTACGACCAATAAGAGCGGAACATTAAATGTAAAATGTTGCAAAAAAAGCCGGGAAAATTCCCCTGCTTTTCTTAGGTGATGCAGACAAAGTTGCGCGGGTCAGCTAGTATATATTTTTATATTAACCACTCATACAAAATCCTTTACCATGTTGTAGAATCCTACTAAAAACACACTTATACAAAATTGTTTTCTCAAATAACCTTAGTATTCAAATTCTTGTGTACCTTACACATAGCGCAAGAAACTAAACTCAATATTTAAATTAAACCGAGGGTTATCTACATCTCATTATAATACGCAATATGGGCCTTATGTTATATAAATTATTGTTCGTAATGCTAGCCTAACCCAACGACGCGGATTAAATAATTCCTCTATCGATTTTTGATTAAAAAATGTTATCATCATTAATGATAAAACTTTTTGGCATCATTTTATTGTTATCATTTATTTTTGCGTAATCATGACAAATGGACGTGAGATTAAAGTTATGTATTTATAGATATACGCACACGTAACTTTATTATGTGATCAGTGTTAATCTGTACGTTGTTGAAGACAGAAGGTAAGTTTGCTGTTTTCACTTTTTTTTTTTAACTTATCAAGTTTTCCAATAGTTGGGAGAGGCCTTCCGTATCTTCTTCAAAACCTCCTATACTGTGCGATCTCTGAGCATTTGTCCTGCAAACGGGATCAGATCTGATCGTCGCCCTATACGTTTTCCGGGGTCTAACTCGACGGCGATTTTCTCCATTAGACGTCCAAGGGGCGTCCAATCAGTGTCGATATTGGCCCAGCTCTCCGGGAGCATTTGTGCTACTTGGCTAACTTGTTAGCTTGACTTTTTTTCTCCAACATTTGCGCAGGGTGGTGTTTTTAACGCGATCCACCCACTCTCACCAAAAATACATACATACATATATACATTTACCGCTAAACAAAAAAAACATTATTTTGAGTCTGGTAATCGAATAAGAACGAAAACAACAGAGTTATTGTTAAACTCGTTATGCGATTTGTGGTGTAAGTGGGCATTTAATGCAAATCAAGCTACTACAAACAGTCAAATTTTTTTAATAGTTTTTCAACTTTATCGCTACAGAATTAGGTTCAAGGTTGATTTGCTTAATTTTACAGTTTCCGGTAACTTAATGTACTGGCATCTGTACCACAGTCTGTATACTTAGCTACGAGTCCCCCTCTCAACTTATTTTGTTCTTGTCCTCTATCCAGAAAACAAAATGGCACCGAAACCGATTCTGTACAAGATTGAGGCCAGTCCGCCAGCGAATGCGTTGAGGATACTAGGAGAACTGATCGGAGTGGAGTTTGAGCTCCGAGACCGCGATTTCGGTGCTCTGGAGCACAAGTCTCCCGAACACATAAAGGTATGATCATTCGTCGGCCATTTATGTTCTTTATGACCTCTGCATCAGCGAAAATTGAGAAACAGCCTTCCGTGCAGCCATACAAAGATACAAACGTATTCCTCGGTTTTCTCATATGAAAATAAAAGTAGAGCAATTTTTTTTTACTATTCGGTCTACATAAAATAGTAATCCCTACCATTATGCCTTTATAATTATTAAGATGTTTTTCTATATTTTGTTTTGATTAATAACTAGCTATTGCCCGTGACCGCTGTTCGCGTGAAATGATTGTTAAAAAACAAATGTATTTGAGCCGGATTTTGTTTAATTCAATCATCGATTCAATGGGCAATTCGATCAATATAATGGATTTTAGTTTTTCCGAAAACTCACGTCGTTTTTCCTCGTTAAGCATAAACTACACTTTTCATCAAAATTATAAATCAATAAAATTAATGTATTTATTTTATTAAACAGCTGAATCCTATGGGCACAGTACCAACGTTGGTAGATGGAGACTTCGTCATCTCAGAAAGGTAACAATTTTACTTTTGTTTATTTCTTGCTGACAGAAAGCCTATTTAAACTCGTTCAGTCTTCTTCAAGTCCCTGGCAAGACAGTAATTCAAATTGTACGTGTCCTGTGTGTGGCCGTGGGTTCGATTCCCAGGTCGGAAAATGTCTTATTTAGGTTTTTCCATCAAGAATTTCTCAGTAGCAGCCACGGAATTTGGATATGTGGCCAAGTGATGACAAAATACACGCCCCCTATTACATGTGACTTATACGTAACTAGTGACCCGCCCCGGCTTCGCACGGGTGCAAAAGGTATTAAAACCTTCCTCTTGAATCACTCTATCTATTATAAAAAACCGCATCAAAATCCGTTGCGTAGTTTTAAAGATTTAAGGCCTAAAACACACACAAGCGACGTAAGGCGAAGGCACGGGGCAGGCGCAGCGCAGACGTGGGACAGATACGGCGCAGACGCGATTTGAATTATATCAGAAGAGGCGTGGAACAGGCAAGAAACGTGAATTCAATCGGTTGTTGAAATCTCGCTCCGGTGCAAACCTCACACCGTTTCGTTGTCTGCGCCGCGTCGCTCGTGGCGAGCGACGCGGCGCAGACAACGAAACGGCGTGTCTGCGCCGCGTCGCTTCAGTATAATTCAAAAACGTCGCCTGCATACATTTTGTATGAAATCGTTTTGAAGCGGCGCATGCCTGCGCCACGCCTGCGCTGTGTCTGCCCCGTGTCTGCGCCTTACGTCGCTTGTGTGTGTTTTAGGCCTAAGCATACAAAGGGACATAGGGACAGAGCAAGCGACTTTATTTTATACTATATAGTGATTTGCGAAAACTGGGTGCTAAGTACTATTAGCTACCAGATGCCCTACTATGACATCTTAAAACAGTCCTAACTTAATCTTATTCCAGTGTGGAAACGTGACAGAACTATACAGGGTGTCTAGCGCCATCTCTTTTCCACACTGGATTAAGAATAAGTTAGGACCGTTCTAAGACGTCATAGTAGGGCCGAGCTACACCTCTGCCTAAGCCTTTCGGGATTACAGGCGTGATGTTATGTACTGTAGAGACAATTCCTTGGTTTCCCAGTCACGCTACGATGAAGTACCTGCTGTCAGTATACGGCGGCGACAAGGCGGAGCAGCTGTACCCGAGTGATGTGCGCACGCGGGCACTCGTCGACCAGGCGATATTCTTCAACGTTGGCGTGTTCTTCATTAGGCTCAAAGTTATTGTTGTAAGTATTCTTCTGGTGTCAGAAACGCTCCCCTGTTGTTACCATGTGTTTCAGACATGTCACTTTGTACATGGGGACCGTCGTAATTTTCAACACTCCAAGAAACGGTTTTATTCTGCTTCCATACCCACACCGCCAAGGAGTGGAATTCCCTGCCTGCGTCGGTTTTTCCGAGTTCATTTAACCCTAATCTGTTTAAGTCGCGAGTAAACAGGCTTCTACTGGGTAAGCTCGTTCCATCGTCGGCATCATCTCTGCCCTTAGGGCAAGATTAAAGTCAAGAGCAAGCCCATTTTTAGGGTTCCGTACCTCAAAAGGAAAAAACGGAACCCTTATAGGATCACTTTGTTGTCCGTCTGTCCGTCCGTCCGTCCGTCTGTCAAGACCCTTTTTCTCAGGAACGCGTGGAGGTATGAAGCTGAAATTTATATCAATTACTCAGGTCTACTGTCCCTTGAAGCTGTGAAAAAATCAAACTTCTAAGCCAACGCAATCAAAAGATACAGCCGTTTATGCCGCAAATTTTCGACACTTGCAAGGGAATCAAAACCTACAGGGTGCTTCCCGTGAACTCAGAATCTTGAAATTTGGTACGAAGCAACGTCTTATAGCATAGATAAAGGAAAAATTACGAAAACCATAAATTTTTAGTTACATCACAAAATATATTTTTTTTACGGAACCCTCGGTGCGCGAGTCCGACTCGCACTTGGCCGGTTTTAAGAGGAAATGCGAGTGCTGTCTCTTTCTACTATCGCTGTCTCTCTCCGTCCTCCTGCCCTCAAATTCGTGCGATAAGGACAACTGTAGAAAAAAGTTAGAATTCGAGGTTTGGCTCTCGCCTATTTCCTCCTCCAATATTGAACCAATTTAAAAGATATTTTAGACAATGAATAAGGAGGTTATATACTACGCCGCTATGTTTTTCTTTTTTCGTTAATAGTTGTCAAATTTGTACACTAGGACTCTGTTAACAGCGATCTAAACAAGCAATTTTGAGCATTTTTTGAGGGTTCTAGTGCTTATAAAAATAATTTATCACCAAAAAGGAAAACATAGGGGCATAGAAATAGTTCATATTTATTATGCTGTAAAAAACCATTGCTCTAGGGTCATTAACCAAAAAGAAAACAGGCGAGAGCGTTTGTATGGAGAAAAGACCACTCGCGTTTCCTCTTAATAAATAAAAAATACATCTCTACTTATTAGTCAGCAACTTAGATAGCCTCCCCATTTTTAGCCATTTTTCATCTTTCCCAGAGTCCATCTCTCTGAATTTGTTTGGATGTTTCTTACCAGAGTAGTAATCGTATAAAAACTGAAATCTGTAAAAATTAAGAATGACAATGAGACTTATTTTGAGGCACAGAGGAAGGACTTCTCCTTGTCGTATCGATGTAACTTCCAAATTACACCGTTTGGGCCCAGAATAATGTACACATTTACTGCAGCGGCAGAGGCGCTAATCAGGTCGAAGGAAGGACTATAAACACAACATTAAATTCTTTTTTCAGCTGCCAGCTATCTTCGGCGACCTCGACGGCCCCACAGAGAAGCACAAGGCAGACATCGACGAGGCATACGGCATCGTCGAGGCGTACTTGTCTCACGGCAAGAAGTACATCGCCGGCACAGACAATCTGACCATTGCTGACTTGAGCGTCGGAGCCACCACCATTGCCATGAGTTCTATTTATGCACCGGATGCTGCCAAGTAAGTATATATACTGAAAACAAATATTTGTTTCGTCTAATTATTACTATTTGTTCGTCAAACTCAAGCTGTGTGTTTTGAGATTCAATGATTGCAAATGAAACCACGGTACAGGAGAAATTCTAAATGAGGGCAACGTTTTAAAACAAAAATGCTTTTGGCCAAAATCTAGTCAAAGAGGCTCTCCAGAAGAACACTTGCAGTGTTTAAAATTTTAACAAATTGGACAGAGCTGGTTGTAGAAAACGACCATTCTCAAAAAATACGTATCTGTAACAAGTTTTGTTATACATATTAAGTAATCTGGCCAAAAACTCTAAAATGGTCCATTTACTTTCAGGTTCCCCCTGACCGCTGCGTATAGAGCTAGATTAGAAGAACAGCCCCTGTTCAAGAAGTACCTGGTGGCCGGCTCCAAGATCCTCGGAGAGATTGTACACGCCGCCTATCAGAAGAATAAGAAATAACTCAATAAATATCGTAAAATTATGTTCTTTTTTTAATTTTTTTCCTTAGAGTACCTACCGTTCATTCATTGGCTAGTTAGTCGACTGGTGATGACTGGTCGCAAGCGCGAGTGCGACGTATGAGTTCGTGGGTTTGATTCCCTGGGTCGGGCAAAATGCTTTTGGGTTTTTCCTTCAGGGGTCTGGATTCGAGCCAAGGTGATGGCATTAAAAAAAAATATATTATTAGGTTCACATGGCTGACACGGGTCTTAAACATAACTGATGAAATCCACGCCAAGACATCCTGCTGTCTTTTGCCTGCCGCATGCAGTCACTCCCGACCACTTTTATAAGGTCCCCTGTCTGCTGGGGGGCGTCCCAAACAGTGGTGTGCAATTCCGCTATAAATAATTATCATGTTATAGACTATTGAATATATTTTTATAACATGTTATTTTATACGTTATCATTATAACGAGTTGAAACAAAACGCGGCAGCAATATGAACGCGGAGACGTTGTCGTTTTATTCGACAACACGTTAAACGGGCGCAATGATGCGCTGTGAATGTTATCACGTAGTGGCCGGATTACGAATTAATAATAACGATATTATTATATTCGTTCGAATATTAATATATAGTTTTAAATTATCAATGAACTTTCCTTCATACTGCACAGTTTTAGGACTAATAAAATGTTATTATTAAGTAAAGTTGGATCAGTGTAAAAAAAAAATTTTTTTTTCGTGTTATGTGATTCTCACCTAAATAACACGGGGGTGGCAGAGGGGGGTCAAAATTTTGGTCCTTTTTTGCCTAGGACGCTCCGTTTTCGAGATATAATTTTTTTTTTTTAACAGAAACTTTTAGCGCCCATAACTCGGGAACGGTGCATCGTAGGACCGCCGCGCGCCTCCGCTTGCTACGTTGTTATACTTATTATATTACCCCGTTCTGGCCCCGCTGTTATTCGTTGGGCGTGTTGTTGAGTTAAGGCCCATTTAGACGGAGAGAGTTTCTCGAACGTCTCTTGGCGATAAATCGTACGCTACTATCGCAAGCAATTAATCGCCATAAGATTATCGTATCACAATGTTTACATACAGGCAAGAACTAAATTCTCGCCTACGATTATGTCATCCGAGATTCGCAAGTAAGTATCGCCTAGCGATAAATTACTGCGACTGTTTACACAGGGAAGATTATAGTAAGAAGATTCTTGCTTACGAGTTCTCGACTCGTATAAACACGATCTCGTATGACATTTTTTCAAGTTCATACGAGTATCGTACAAATCGGTTTGAACCGTTTTGAGCGCGAGATTTGCCCTTCGAGTTCACTGATGACTACAGTACCGTACTGTTCTCAAAATGGCACAAAAATCATTTTTGGTACTGCTGATAATGTTATTAAGTTAATTGAAATTTATAGAAATTACGAGTGTTTGTGGGATGACGGAGAATGTGCATTACAAAAATCGTGATGCAAGAAATGCAGCTCTTAATGCATTTGCAAGAGAATTAGGAGTTGACGAATTTGGCCCAAAAGAAATAACAACAAAAACAAAAAATATGAGAAGTCAGTATTTACAAAATCTCGAAATACAATTTTCGAAACAGCTTCTGTTTACACGGAGATAGATAATATTCTATTGCGAGGCAATTGTCGCCCAAGGGGAAGGGCGATAAACGTGAATGTTTAGACGAAGAAACTTTTTTAATGTTCTTTCGATAATTGTATCTTCGATTCGAGAAACTCTCTCCATCTAAATGGGCCTTTAGACCGCTAGTATTATATTATCTGTGGTTAGACATTATAATGATAACACGTAGGCAGCGTCGGTATAACATACGTTATTCGTTATGAATCAATAACATGTTATGTTTTGATGTTATACGTTATATTAACCACCACTAGTCCCAAACATCGATTCTCTATACGCGGTTTCCAAATCAAAGTCATTGACCTTAAAATGGATTGTTGTTGTCCTTGATAAGGTCAATGTCACCAGATCAGCTGTATCATAGATAAGCACTTTAATTACCACCTTAAAAATGCTCACGATGAGGCAGGCAGGCAGGGGTCCTCGTGGGCATTCTTGTCCTTGTAATGGACTTGATTATGAGATTTTTGTGAAAAAAATTCTAA
Source organism: Diarsia mendica (assembly GCA_949316265.1). Classification (NCBI taxonomy): domain Eukaryota; kingdom Metazoa; phylum Arthropoda; class Insecta; order Lepidoptera; family Noctuidae; genus Diarsia; species Diarsia mendica. The sequence continues at coordinate 22,038,376 of OX438897.1, forward strand.
AGCATAAAATCTTTTCAAAGAAAGTTAGAACATCTCCATAACAACTAGAAGCTTTGAGGATATCCTTCTCGATGTGTGTTTCCTCAAAGCTGAGATTTACACGCGGGAAAAACGACATGCAAATAGTTACAGTAGGGCCTTGATAACCTAGTTACGACTGTCCACGTCATCCGAAGGGCTAGGGGGTAAAGCGTTTGTAACCTCTTTTATTTTATTTTTTTGTTAGCCTGTTTATGTCTCTTCTTCTTCTAAACCACTCTTTCCCGTGCAAAACTACATAAGTATATAAATTTAAAAAAATGTGGCTGTTTGTTTACTAAATGAAAGTATCATCAGATGATAATACTTGACTTAGGACCTAGTACAAACTGAGTTGTGGAGGTCAGCATAGTTCACATAGTAGGTCATCCCAATTCCCAACATAGTTGGGAAAAGGCTAGGCAGATGATGCTACTCATACCTTGCCGTTTCCCAACTATGTTGGGGTCGGCTTTGGGTAAAACCGTATGTACAGCTGACGATCCACAACCCAGTTAGGTTAGGACAGGGTAATATTTTTTTTTATTATAAATGTGCTTGCTCTTGACTTCAATATTGCCCTAAGGGCAGAGATGATGTCGACGATGGAACGAGCTTACCCAGTAGAAGCCTGTTTGCTCGCGACTTACTACGAATACGAATTTATTACTAATATTCACCGACGAATGTCGCGGACAAACAACTAGGCACAAATAAAATTTGGCTGGACTCAATCTAAGCATGTTAGCGGCGATATCCTGCAAAATGGCGTCTAGTGCTATTCGGCATCGTCTATTTAATAGTCTCGAGTGATCTGACCTTGGACGACTCGTTTCGCTTTTTGTAATCTAATCTTGTACCTAGATTATATCAAAAATCCTACAATAGTGCATTACGATCAGACGTCCATCTCTTATCTCGCAGAGTTCATCGTCATTGCTGAGCGTGGATTTGCCAGAACAAGGTTAGTGAATAGTAAATTGCCATTTCTTTGTAAACTTGAAAAGGTACCTTTCTTTACATCTTGTGTCTTCATAAACTATCTAATCCTCAATGAATATGCTCCGCCCTGGGAAGAGCAGAGCGATGTGTCAGTCTCGTACTGACTAAATCCAAACCGGTGTTCCCTCGCTCACTTGCGTCGGGGGACAGTGGGAATGTCTAATCTAATGCGACTTCAGCTGGACGGACTAGCGCCGGACCGCTTGACCTACGGGTCTCGTCTCGTGAGGAGTAAAACACCACTGTGATGTCCAAGAGAGGCGCGCATGGATCACAACGCGCAGCTGTCTTGAGTCCAGTGTGATGCAACCCATTACACCAGAGCATCAGGTCAGGTAGGGTAAACTAGGGGCGACGTATACGGAGACATCTTATCTCCCCACGTCTCCGTCGCCCCTGGACCTGTTTAGGTGTCCGGAAGGGGGCATTATCCGCCCTCTGCCGTCCTGTCGTCTGCTGCAGGATGTACGAGAGCTCGTCATCTCCCTTTCTCTTTCCGTGGCTTTTTTGCGATACCTACCAATGTTATAAGTAATATTTATCGTAACGTAGATATCCAATTAGCAACACACTACACTAAACGCACACGGACACGCTCGATTTTCAATTTTCACAACATACCTAGGTAACAACAGTAACTATCAATGATGATACTTAAGTATTACTTACGTTTTGCGTAATCATCGTAGTATATAAAAAGATACATAGTCGTATAATATATATAGGCCAACGCTATCTACTTGAGATGATACTCGTACCTATATACACTGTTTACATATAAGTGTGGCTTGGTTAACTGGATATTATAGTGTAAACCCGTACCTCGTCGAGAACAGAAGTTCGTTGTTTGCACGAATTTAAATTATTTGTTGAATATTTATGTAAGTACCTAGTGAATAGCTATATAAATCACTTATATGTATTTTTGTCGTAGGTATATTTATATTCACAATCGTCTGTAGATGACTTAAAAGATTATTTGTTTTGTGTTACGTTTTCAGAGTAAATAAACCAAGTTAACTAACATAATATAACGCCTGTTATCCCCGTAGAGATAGGCAGAGGTGTAGGTACCTGATTGTACACCTACATTTCGACAGTTATAATTAAGTCCCGTGTAATAGGGGGCGAGCCTACAAATAATTATAAAATACTTCAGGCCTGCTTTCGCTAACGCTAGGAAATACCTTAATTACTTAATGCTTTTGAATATTCAAGTGTCGACCCTGAGCCGAGAGTTGAAGAGCCAACAGTTGCAATTTTATTTATTATGCATCCATTTTACTGGTAGTATTAAGTAGAAACTTAATAATAGAGAATCATTTCAGTTTATTAGGAAAATCGCGTACATTGATAAGAATACCGGTGCCAAATCTTCTTCTCGTAAATGGTTTATCATCGAAAAACAAGCGTTACATAATACGGAATACAAACATACAAGAACAGTGGACATTTGTGTATCCATTATGATGTCATATTTTCGTTTACATTTTTAGCAGACTCTTGTATTTATGCATAATTATGTAGGTATGCATTAAAGATGTATGAACTTGTAGGTACAGTCGCGATCATTTTAATAGTGGTTTTCTGCTACTGTATTGATTGTTATCGAAATTACGGACGTAACATTTTCAAACTCGTAATTAATATTACGAAATAGGTGTTTTCTTAAAGTAGAAGCTGCTGCTACTACATATACATTATGTACCTATACTTATATTAGTGCTCATGACTGTACATTATCTGTGACTGTACTAAAGCAATCTGTATTCTTAACACGTTCAGACCGGCGTGTACACACGGCTACACATCAAGCTATACAAAACCAGTTAATCTTGGCCTCACTTTACTAGATCTTTTCGCACAATGAACGATCAGATTATACTGGTTTTGTATAGCTTGATGTGTAGCCGTGTGTACCACCGGTGGAGCACGGAGTATTTGCTGCCACGACGGGGTGTACCACCGGTGGCCACGTCACACTATACTTTCATGTACTAATAAATGCGCGCCGCCATGAGAGAAAATGTTGTATTTACCGTCCCCGCCTAGTAAAATAGACAAATTTTCATAGTGCAGCTCAGGAGGTGGATGTAATTTGGCAAGACTTTTGGTTCATGGGGCGGTAATGTACCACCGGTGGCCATATGAACATTTGCGCCGTAGGATACCAAGTACCTACTCATGAGGTGCCGGTCTGAACGTGTTAACGAGATGCCACTGCACACTACTTGCAAACTATTCAAGGAAAATATCATGAGGAGGAAAAGGGCATGCCCTAGATTTGAAGGCATTTACACACGGCCCTATAGAGCTAAACCAGCGTGATGCATTGTGGATTAGGCTTATTATGAGTTATTATGACCCATTTCCCTCCCTATGGGAAAGTTAACCAAACCAACGGGTCGTGGGGCTTTGCGACCTGGACCGCAGTTCAGAACCTATTAACTCAAAGATAATGTATTGTATTTTTAGGTGGAATGATGGAATCCCACTGTCCCGGTCCCGAAAGCCCCACGACCCATTTTAACACAGGGTTTTAAGCCTTAAAATTATAAGGTACTTAGGTACTTTTTAATTCAATTCGTGAATTAGTATAATAAATATTGCTTCACGTCCAGTGAGTAACTGCCAAACGAAAACCTACTTAATAATCTACCTAAATTATAAATAAACACATTTACTCTCCTCAGTCGGGTAAAAAGGGTGGACCAAAAATATCATCATCATTCCCCTCAAGGGGAACTCTTATCCCAATTTATGTCTTCTTCTTCCATACATACACACCATAACATCACGCCTGTAATCGCTGAAGGGTTAGATAGAGGTGCATTCATTAGGACACCCATATCATATCAACCACCAACCATTCTTCATGCTCCGTGTAAAAATTACTTAAAGTCACGAGCTCCTCATCATAATGTTTGTTTTTACTGTTCCAGAAAACAAAATGGCGCCGAAACCGATACTTTACAAGATAGACGCTAGCCCGCCAGCGAATGCGGTGAGGATTCTCGCTGAACTAATTGGGCTGGAACTTGAGGTGCGAGACCGCGACTTCGGCACTCTGGAACACAAGTCTGCTGAACATATTAAGGTATAACAATTAATACATAATTAATATTAATTTTACCGCTGTAAAGTCTGGCTCGTAGCACGAATGCACCCAGAGAGGTGGGCAAAGATCGTCACTCACTGGACGTCTGAAGGAGGAAATTGCCGTCGAGGTAACCAAGGTGAAGATGGTGTGACGATTTGATCTTATTTGCGGTATGAGCATGGCCATCCAGATATCGCACAAGATAGAGAATTTTGGAAGGATAAAGGGGAGGCTTTTGCCCAGCAGTGGAAGACAAAATAGACTAAGAAAATAAAGTCAAGGATGTTAATTTGAGGAAAACGCATCTTTTTTGCATTTTGCGATCAACTCATCCATGGCAACATTGGCAACTCAACAATCTATGTCTTACCTGCTTAAATTATTATTATTTTGTGTAGAATCAGGGAAGTTGGATGAAAATCTTTTAATTAATAATAATAATAACGTTTAAAATAAATATTTTATATATTTTACCAACAGCTGAATCCTATGGGCACCATTCCAACGTTGGTAGATGGCGACTTCGTCATCTCAGAAAGGTAACAATTAAATCTTTCTTTCCTTGAACCTCTTTTCACATTCTCGATTCCAGTGTGGAAAGTGGCAGAGCTAAACAGGGTGTGTAGCGCCATCTCTTTTCTACACTGAAATAAGATTAAATTAATCATGCTTCAAGACGTTATGGTAGTACGGGTGGTTTTTAGTCAGTAGAAGTAAGAGGAGTCATTTGAGCATTTCGCATCCTCCAAAAAAAAAGGCACCTGATTTGCTTCTGAAGTAGATTTGACTTCACTAGATGTCTTCAATGCGAGAATCGGCATCAATCTTTACTTACCTAATTCCATGGTTTCTCAGCCACGCTACGATGAAGTACCTACTGTCAGTGTACGGCGGCGACAAGGCGGAGCAGCTGTACCCGAGTGATGTGCGCACGCGGGCACTCGTCGACCAAGTCATGTTCTTCAACGTTGGCATATTCTTCATCAGGCTCAAAGTTATTGTTGTGAGTATGAGTATTACACATACATGAAGGGCGAACGCGAACGATCAATCGATGTAGTACATTCGAACTATATAGTCATCCTAACTAAACTTATAAGCCATGATGACGACCAATCTCAGCGAATCTAGCCATCGACGCAGGAATAATACAGGGTGTCCCGTAAATAATGGATCAAACGTAACGGGTAGGTAGCTTACCTAATTTCCAACAACTAATTTGAATATTAAAAAAAAACCGTTACAGTAACCAAGATATTTTTTTTTTCGAATTTTACCATTTTGTTTTCCAGAATTAAGTTTTTTTAATGCTGTTGCTGCAAATGATGACATTTTTGGGTATGATTTTTATCTAACATTTCTGAATAGCTTACTAATGTTATAAGATACCATTTTTTTGAATACCTTTTTATTTGCCTTAGAAAAAAAATCTTGAGTTGAAAAGTTTTTTCTTTACGATGTTGGGACCAAAATTGAAAAATTTCTCCTGTAAAAAAAATGTAGGTATGACACGGAAGACAAAATGGTAAAATTCGAAAAAAAAATAATATCTTGGTTACTGTAACGGTTTTTTTTTAATATTCAATTTAGTTGTTGGAAATTAGGTAAGCTACCTACCCGTTACCGTTTGATCCATTATTTACAGGACACCCTGTATAGTCCCGTCGGGGCTGTGGCTTGTCGAAAGGATAACGCGGCTCCGACACAAGGGCGAAGAAGGAACATGGGTTTGGTTTTTAGTCAGTAGAAGTCTGACACTCCCCTTCGCTCTGCCCAAGAGCGGGGGGGGTTATTCGATGATTTTCCACCCACCAAAAAAAAAAAAAAAGGAATAATATAGTGCACAAGAGTGTGTGCAGTTTAGGGATGTTACGGAGGTGGTTTTACCGGAATCGGAGTCGGAGGCGGAGCCTGAGATGGTGGCAGAAGAGAGATGAGTTAAGAAGGGCGGGCCTAGTAAAATAAAATGCATGCATAAACCTTTTTGTACACGTTGACCGCGTCCGCCACGCTCTGCCGCCGCTATCTGATATGCTTCGACCTCCGATTAAAACTTCCGATTTAAAAGTGTCGGAACCGAAATCGGAAGTTCGGAACCGTAGGTGTAATATCAATCGGAAGTTCCAAACTATTTGAGTCGAACTACGTAACACGTGCAGGCTGCAGACTCAGAAGTAGCTCGTGCACTCTCTCGTAGTCCGATGGGACGGCAGTCAGACCCTACCAGAAAGAGATCTAACGGGTCAAATCTCCAAGTCGCATAGTTCAACCCTCACCCATCTCTCAATTTACAGTTACCAGCTATATTCGGTGACCTCGACGGCCCTACAGAGAAGCACAAGGCAGACATCGACGAGGCATACGGCATCGTCGAGGCGTACCTGTCTCACGGCAAGAAGTACATCATCAATGATAACCTGACCATTGCTGACCTGAGCGTCGGAGCCACTACCATTGCTATGCATTACTTGTATGCGCTGGATGCTGCCAAGTAAGTATCAACTGGTATATCAACCTATATTACAATCAACTTAATTATTGACAAGACAAGTCATGACTTTATGAGTCTCCAGTTCAAACCTAATATACGTAACTCTGATTTTTCAGAGTCATTGATTGTTTTGGTGAAGAAAAACATCGGAAGGAAACCAGCAGGCAAAGCCGGTTTTCTCACGGTGTTTTCGTTCACTCTTCGGGAGCAATATACCTACATCATATTAGTAATGAAGTATATTACAAGGATAACGCCTGCCGAAGTTTAATCTAAGACCTACGACCGAGGTCACCAACTGTACATTCCACCCGTAGTACGCGAATTCTATATGATAACTAGCGACACGCCCCGGCTTCGCACGGGTGCAAATGGATGTTATTATACATAATTATATGATACTAGCACTTTGCCAACGGCTTCGCCCGCGTGGATGTCGGTTCAACTACAAAAGTGACGATTTTCCATACAAACTTTCATCCCCCTTTTCACCCCCTTAAAGGTTAAATTTCCAAAAACCCCTTCTTAGTGCTCCCCTACATTATAATAGGAAGCCGTGTGCAAAATTTCACATTCCTAGCCCCAGTAGTTTCGGCTGTACGTTGATATGTCACCCAGTCGACAGTTCTCCTTTTAAACCTTCCTCTTGAATCACTATCTATTAAAAAAAAACGTACATCAAAATCCGTTGCGTAGTTTTAGAGGAAGCGACTTTGTTTTATACTATGTAGTGATTATGTCAATGTGGCGACACTATGTCCAGCAGTGGACGTCTTTCGGCTGAAACGATGATGATGATGAGGCACAACAACGAGAAAAGTGGAAGGAACGGGGACAGGCTTTTGCCCAAGAGTGGGAAAATTCAGGCTAAAAAAACTAACGTTTTCCCTTGCTTCAGGTTCCCCCGCGCTGCTGCGTACAAGGCCAGATTAGAAGAACACCCACTTTTCAACAAGTACCTGGTGACCGGTTCCAAAATTCTCGGAGATATCGCACACGCGGCTTGGCAGAAGAATAAGAAATAATTGAATAAATTACGAAAAATAAAATACTAAAAAACTATACTTATGCAATATAAAAATATACCTATGCTAAAAACTTTATTTATTTCTGACTACCGATTTTAATGGTTGTGCTTGTGGTACAGTGCTACCATCATCTTCCAGCCCTTTAAATCCCATGTCATTTGGGGTCGGCGCAACTTTTTTTCTTCCATTCTTCCCTGTCAGTCGTCACGTTATCATTTATTCCTTTTTCCTTCATTTCAACGCAACGCCTTAAAGTAAACTAGGGCTTGACAAGGCGCTGAACGGCAAACTCATGACGCCATGATTCCACGTACCGAGGATTGTTTAGTGAACTGGAGCCTATAGCGAGACTCTCCCTAAGTAGACCCTGTACACTCGGCCGAATGCTGTACCTTCCAAGCAATAAGCAGGCTGAGTTATACATATTATGTGTCTTTGTTTTGCCTTGCATTCTGCTCAAATGTAATCTAGATAAGATGATTGAACTACATACCTATTACATGCAATACACAATAAACAAACAATGAAAATGTGAATACACGCCTGCCTACCCTTTGGGTAGTCATCAAATGATTCCTCCCGCTCTGGGCAGAGCGGTACCACAGAGTACATAAAAAGTACTAAAAACCACCCATGTTCCTTCTTAGCCCTATAAGTCTGTGCTTACTCTCGAATATAATTCCGATCTAGATCGACATTGGAATTGTCAGTCAAGAGTCTAGCCAATCCCTGACGTTTAACTCAACCAACTGACGTTTGACCAATGTCGATCTATCGGAATTATATTCCAGAGTAAGCACCCAGGCCGCGGTTTCTCTTGTGAAGAACAACCCGCAGCCCCGACGGGTCGTCTGCCTACCCCATAGATATATATACTTTTGCCTCAGATCAAATAACAGCACTTTTGCCTACCCTTTGACGAGAAACGAGTCGTAGTGATTTGTTTTAAGACAGCGCCATCTTGTAAATTACTTCCATTACAAACTAGTTGACCATGTTTTAAAAGTATGTCAACAGATGTCACTACAAGTTATCGTGATTGAGACGATATGCCGTAACAAATAAATTTTACTCATTACACTGTAATTTAGAACGTTAGGGATCGGATATTACAATTATTATTATTTTAAAAAAGAACGGTATTTAACTAGTGACATCTATTAGGCATTGATATTTTCTGTTTTATTAAACTCAAAGCAGTGCCATCTAGTATTTTGAAGGAAAACTTCTAAGTTATTTACGCATTGACCTTGCTTTGCAACTTTCGAACTTAGAACGTTGGAACAACGACATTCGCTGGAATCGGAATTTGAATGGTTATGGGCAGGCTCGGCTCGAGTCTCAACGGACCGACAGAAACGTGTATGGCGAAGTGCGATCGACTCGTCGATGCGCAGCTGTCCCGCCGCTCTTGTCAATTTTGAGTTTTTCCGGAACGCGAGTGTAAATAAACAAATTATTACTTTTCATTGCAATTTAATATGAAGTGAAACTTAAGTTTGTTAAATTATCGTGCCGATTCAAAGTGGAGCGTTTTGAATGAATCCGTAACCGCTTCTCGCAATGACAAGGGAGAGCACTCAGTTACCTTTTGAGAAACCGGAGGCATTAAAATGTTTCATGTGGTCTAATTGATGCCATTTTTTACATAAATAAGTGTATACGTTGATTTTAAGGACTATTGTGGATCGTTTAGTGACGCTTTGAAGTTGTAACCGTCGTTTCGACTCGGTCAGTAGTCGTCTACACGTTTTAAAAATGAGTGTTTTAAGTGGTTTGAGCAAGGCTGACTTCAAGACAGCAAGTGATGGACTGCTGGAACTGCCTGAGGAGCGGCTCCGCAGCCTCATGCGCACAGAGCCCATCACCTCCGTGTACCACGTCGAACAGACACCCTTTGCAAGGTAAAACTTACTTTCAAAAGTTTCAAACTTCGTTACAAACTGGCGACCTACCTGTGTACACTATATACGACGAACAATAAGTTTTTTTTTCCACTGCTCGTAAATGTAGCTAAGGACACAAGCAAAGGAACTGCAAGCAAAAACCACGTTGTATTTTTTGCTTGCATTTATTCGGTCTTGATAGATTGGTCCCACACTACCCACACACACAGCTGTCAAACTTGGTAAAACTATTCACAAAGTTTTTTGTGTTGTAAACTTGACAAGTTTTAATTAATTAAACAAAGAATGAGATCAAGGGTACCAATTTTACACTATCTATTAGTTTTTAGTCTCTACAAAGTGCTATAAAATGAGATATTTCATGGATTATTGATAGTATAAATGGTCTGGCAGGCTCTAATCTTTATCTAACATTACTGCATGTCATATAGTAATCCAATAGATGTAGCTTGGCAGAATTGAAGATACAGGTGCCTAGTGCAATTTATATTGTTAACATTATGGTTACAAAATGGCCAAACTCCGCCAAACTAGTGTTTATCTTGGTATTCTTGATAAACATGACTGATGAATGTGAAGAAGCAAGATAACTGTGATAACAAAGTGTTATTTTTGATATTCAGGACTAGAACAATAACTTTTTAATGCAAATAATAAAACATGTCAAAGTTATTGTTTCAATATTTTGTGTAAATCTTTTACCAAACAAACTTTTTTTTTTAGTTTACTAGATTGTATTTATTTTGTTGATGTAATATGAATTGCTAATTTGAAGACTGATAACATTTTATATTATATTTGTGAAAGAATATTGTCATCATGACTTTTATTAATTATTTGTAATTAAGTACCTACCTAATTATAATTTGTGACTAGAACTTGTAGTTGGTAATGAATATTTAAAAAAAGTTATAATATTAGTTTATTGTAGGCACTGTAACAATACCTAATATAGATTGAAGCAGGAAAAATACATACAATCGGTAGTTACATGAATTATTTCCAAACACTACAGGGTGTTGTAAAATTAGTAGTCTACTGCTGTAAAACTAAAAGAATAAAAACTGCTTTATGTACAGTACATCGAAGTACATATTTCAAAATAAATGTCAGTGTTACTTTTCTTCACAAAATTAAACTTAAGTATATTTTCCAATACTTCATTATTAGCTTAAATAATAGCAAAAATAAGTACCTACTTGTACCAAAAGGGGACAAGAATTATTATTCTAATGAATTTTTTATTAAGTAATTTTATATAAAATCACAAATAGATAAGACATAAATACTTAACTGAAAGACCTTGACCTCACAGTCAGACTATCATCAAGATTTAAAAAAAGTATTTTCTCTAAATTAGTAACTCGAGTTCTCCTTCCAATCTGTTAAAAATGAGTCCAGATCGTCACGCCAGCTTTTCTTGGGCCTGTCTCAATTACGACGGCCGACTTTTAAAAGTAATTCCTAACACTGAAAGAAATGTGTACCTTAAGGGTAAACAAGCCAACGGCACGAACTAGTTGGTGGGCGGGGCTAAAATGCATGCTATTTCACCCGACATCACGAGCGAAATGCATAGAGCGAAAGAGACACAACTAAAACGGGCGCGCGATTGTTTCTATGCAGACCTTTGGAATATTTGGTTTCATGAAAAATCTATTGAATGTATCTGTTCAAAATCAAATTATTTAAAATTTTTAATAACTAATCTATGTCCGTATGGTTTCACTTTTTTCTTTTTCATACTATATACGTTACTTATTTACGCCCAAAGATGAGTTAAAATTAGTGCTAAAATATGAAAGTTTTGACGTTCATAACTTCCAAATCAATATTTTTTTTCCAATTCTGCTTCCATACAGACCTAGATAATGAAAAGACCAGTTGATACAATTTTTAATTTTGAACCTACACCGTCAAACAGAGGAGTAATCACCTTCGTAAGTTTGTATGGAATAATGACTGGCTTGTTCAACCTTAACCTTGCATATCCCAGTCTACACATGACATCAGCTCCCTAATACACCGTAAACAGCCGCCCTGTCGCCAAACGTGACTTAATTAGCTAATCAATCGGCATCGGCCGTACCTATGCGCGTCGCATGCATGAAGTATCGGCATTGTAGAGGACTAGAGGAGCTTAGACCATGCTGCATGTCTGTCTATGTTCCTTTCACTCTTATTTTAGCTGATATTTAAAACCTTATGTCAACGAGATAAAGGTCACTGTGATGGAAATTACCTAGGATATTACTACTTTTCCAAGATTTAGATCGTTCGATGTGCCATCACAGTACTAGGGAGGCGTATTTTTTTTTTCAAAAAATGTAGTTAAAAAACTAAAAAACCCGACTGAAAAAACGGAAAAGCAAAAAACAAGCACATTTTAAATTAAACAAAACTTGTAAGCAGGCGGGGTCCATTCTATTTTCATTTCATAATTTAATATTCAAATGATCCCCGCCTGCTTCCAAGTTTTGTTTAATTTAAAATGTGCTTGTTTTTTGCTTTTCCGTTTTTTCAGTCGGGTTTTTTAGTTTTTTAACTACATTTTTTTATTTAACACTTTTTAGTCAGTTTTCATTAACTTCGTTATTACTATTATAAGACGGTAGATTTCGATTCGATTTTATATTCATTCCGTACACGTAAAAGAATCCGGTTATAAGTAAGAAATGCGATATTGTTTGTTCTAATAACTTTAAATCGTTATATATCCTAAACGGTTTTATAAAATGAAAAATGATAAAGGAAACCTAATATTCATTTTCAAATACCTATTCAACGATACCCCACTTGACATGGTGAGTCAATTTTTTTTTTTTTCATTTTGACAATATGGCGACTAGTTGTTACTATAGTGAGTATTGTTTATTGTAATGTTTTTAGTGACACTCGCGAGGTCAAGACGAATCGATTGACGTACGGATCATCAAAATCGGCCAAGGCGTTTGGCCTCTACAATGCCACATAGGAACAAACATACATACATACATACATACATACATAGACTGATAAACACATAACCCTTCTTTGCTTTGCGCAGTCGGGTAAAAACAGCCAGCCCTCGCATCCCGCATGTAATAGGGTAGTCGACTAAAAAAATCTAATTAGTCCGTCAGATAGATTTCCAAAAAATATTGAACACGTATTTTTTCTTTTTTCACGTAAACAAAAAATGAAGACGATACAGCGCTTTGAAAAGTCGTGCAACGTCACAGCTTGGTCCAATTTTACGAAACTATGACGTCAAAAGCCCCCTCTCCATGATCTTTGACAAGCTTTATTTTCGTCAATTTTTATTATTTTGATAAAACAAAAAACACGTATCCAATATTTTCCGATAATCTAACTGACGGACTAAACAGAATCATATTTTGAAGTGAAAACTTCTTTAGCGGCGTTGAGCACTTTGGGAAATTGTTCTGTGATGGGTATAAAATCTTAAACTCGCGTCAGGATACGTGACCACGTGACCCTGATCGAAAATTCGTCAGGACACGTGACCACGTGACCCTGATCGAAAAAGCGTAAGACGGATGGAGAGTAGACAGCTATCCCCTCTCTACGGCGCGGCGAAAATGTATGCCTGGGCCTACTGTTTCGTTTAGGCAGCGCAGGGCGCTTAATAATAATAATAATTATTATTAATAATAATATAATTAATAATAATAATAATAAAATTATTAATAATAATAATATAATTAATAATAATAATTAATAATAATTAATAATAATAATAATAAAATTATTAATAATAATAATATAATTAATAATAATAATAATAATAATTAATAATAATAATAATAATGATGACAGCTGTCAAAATTGAAACAGCTATATCTCGGAAACTATCGACCTTAGACTAGTTGTGTGTAGGGACAATTGATAGGTCTCAATGAGATCTACATTTCGGATGACAGCTGTCAAAATTGAAACGGCTATATCTCGGAAACTATCGACCTTAGACTAGTTGTGTGTAGGGACAAGTGATAGGTCTCAATGAGATCTACATTTCAGATGACAGCTGTCAAAATTGAAACGGCTATATCTCGGAAACTATCGACCTTAGACTAGTTGTGTGTAGGGACAAGTGATAGGTCTCAATGAGATCTACATTTCGGATGACAGCTGTCAAAATTGAAACAGCTATATCTCGGAAACTATCGACCTTAGACTAGTTGTGTGTAGGGACAAGTGATAGGTCTCAATGAGATCTACATTTCGGATGACAGCTGTCAAAATTGAAACGGCTATATCTCGGAAACTATCGACCTTAGACTAGTTGTGTGTAGGGACAAGTGATAGGTCTCAATGAGATCTACATTTCGGATGACAGCTGTCAAAATTGAAACAGCTATATCTCGGAAACTATCGACCTTAGACTAGTTGTGTGTAGGGACAAGTGATAGGTCTCAATGAGATCTACATTTCGGATGACAGCTGTCAAAATTGAAACGGCTATATCTCGGAAACTATCGACCTAAGACTAGTTGTGTGTAGGGACAAGTGATAGGTCTCAATGAGATCTACATTTCGGATGACAGCTGTCAAAATTGAAACGGCTATATCTCGGAAACTATCGACCTTAGACTAGTTGTGTGTAGGGACAAGTGATAGGTCTCAATGAGATCTACATTTCAGATGACAGCTGTCAAAATTGAAACGGCTATATCTCGGAAACTATCGACCTTAGACTAGTTGTGTGTAGGGACAAGTGATAGGTCTCAATGAGATCTACATTTCGGATGACAGCTGTCAAAATTGAAACAGCTATATCTCGGAAACTATCGACCTTAGACTAGTTGTGTGTAGGGACAAGTGATAGATCTCAATGAGATCTACATTTCGGATGACAGCTGTCAAAATTGAAACGGCTATATCTCGGAAACTATCGATCTTAGACTAGTCGTGTGGGAGTTGGACATTTTGACCCTGAACGTTAACGATGTCGACTGTACAGTCAATAAAATACAAAAATAATTTATTTTGAACTAGACTGTACAATGTTTTTATGATGCTTAATCGGAGGCATGGGAAAAAATATTCCCGCTCCTCCTACCAATCGGAGTTCCGATCGGAGGACAGGGAAAGACAAAATAAATGGGTTAGCATAGTTATGGCGGAATAATTGAATTTTTAAATAATGAATTTGGTTTAACTATGTCGAATGATCGCAATCTTAGCACAACGAAATACAAAACTACTATTGATGCGGTCTTTATTAGACATTTAAATAGGTTCGAATCAAAACTGTTCGTTTCTTACTTCAGCTACCATAAACCTATCGTATCAGTTTTAGAGATTGGCGATGATAGTTCTGGTAATGATGATGGTGAAAAAGTCGTTGAAATTATGGATGAAAATTGATTTTTCTGAGAGATAAACTTTTTAATGTAAAATAATTGTAATAGTTTTAAAGTGTTAAATTTTTAATGTAATATAAATTGTCATGTTTGTGTACGATAGCGCAATAAATCAATATTGTATTCTACCACATAAATGATAGTACTTTTATACTGTTAAAGCTATTGGTGCAAAATTATTCCCTAACCATTCCAAAATATCAAACATGCTCAACGTTAATAATCAAGTTTTCACTTCTGCCGGCACTCCCGGAGTGCAACCCGTCTTTTTTTTAGTCAGTCGACTACCCTATGATAGCTAGGTATACGGTTTTCGCTAAGAGTAAGCGAGACGATACTATTCAAATGTCATTATCGAAACCGAAAAGTCATCCATCATCTTGTCCCAAAAGATTCCAAATTCCTGAAAAAGACTGGCTTCTACCAGGTATTCACGGCGACACATCGAGCTATTCCTTTCCAGTATAACATGGCCTCACTTTGTATAGATTTACTGCACAATGAAAGATCCGCATAAACTGGTTCTATATAGCTGGATTGATCGTCGTACGTATACTCCTATCTAACTTATTGAAATAAACTTACACGCACTATCGAAATATATAATAAGTATTTCATTTATTCTTGGTGCAAGCTTGCATAGTTCTATTCCATTTTAGAGGTCAATTCTCTATTACAGAATTGAATTTTGAAACGCGTGTAAAAATCGAGTTTTCACGGTCTTGAATTACGTAAAATTCACAACGGTTCAGGTTGCATGTTCCGAGAATTACATTATTGATTACATTTTTTTGTGCTATATTACTTTACATGAGAATTCAGTGTGATAGGTACTTTATTAGACTGTGTGGTCATTTGGGAACGTAGACTTACTTATGGAGGCAGTGCTAGGGTAGCCCCCGAAATACAAATTTTCTGATGTTTTTGCAATTTGCAGGTCAGTTTCTTAAACAAACTATGAGTCGCGACCTTTATTTAATCCCAATGAATGATTTATTTGTAATGGTGATTGACTGCAAAAAAACCTAAGATTTTTTTGTTTCGCCATCTTTCATCCTGTAAATGCCACCAAAACGCCAAAAGAATAATAATAATAATAATAAATTTATTTGTCAGAATATTGTTGTTAGAGGTGTTACACATAATTTGATGTCCATAATATTCTGCTGTTTCCAGCGTACAAATATTTTAAAGAATAATTGTAATGAATTTAGAATAGGTACAGAATAAAAATTAACATTTAAAATTTAACATTAAAATAGACATGCAATATAATGAATAAAAATTAGCCATAGAATGTCACGAATAAGGAATACGTTAACTACTATCAAATACAATGTCAGGATTATTAATTATAAAGTCTAGAATTATTAAATACAATGTCAGGGTTTAATAACTATTTAATATAATGTCAAGAATTATTACATATACTGTCAGGGTTTATTAATTGCAATGTCAAGAATTATTAAATACAATGAAGAAGAATGATAAAAATTTAAATACAATGTCCCAGAGTTGAAATTTCATTCAATCAGGAGGTAAGTCGTCGTCTAATTTAAATTTTGAATTGAATTTTTCATTTAAAAACTCATTCGTTGAGTAGTAACATTTTTGCAATAGAAAGTTAAAAAGTTTCTTTTTAAATGTTGTGATGTTAAGACTTTTAAAGACATTAGGTAATTTGTTATAAACTTGAATGGCCATACAGTAAACATTATTCGAAAACAGTTTAATTCTTTGTGGGGGTACACATAATTTATGGATATCTCGACTTTTCCTTATTATAACATCATTGCGTACTTGAAATAACGCTAAATTTTTACGTACAAAGATACAGAGTTCGAATATATATAAAGATGGGAGTGGTAATATTCTTAATTTTTTAAATATTGGGACACAGCTTTGTAATGGTTGGGCTTTAGTCATTGATCGAATGCATTTCTTTTGGGCTCGAAATGCATTAATAGTATCAACAGAGTTTCCCCATATAATGATGCCGTAGCGGAGAACTGATGCTACGTAACCATGGTAAGCATAAAGTGCTGCATTTATACCAGCTACGCGAGTTATTCGGTTTAAAACGAATACAAATCTTTGCAACTTAGTACATAATTTGTCAATGTGCACTTTCCAGTTACAATACCTATCTAATGTTATACCCAAAAAAGTAGAACGATGCACTAGATAAAAAATTATTCAGAAATAAAACAAATTAACTAAATTCTTACTAATCAATAATTTTATGTGCGTTTTGCTCCCGGTCGTAAACACGAAACGAGCTTTTTAAAGGTTAAGTAAGGTGTTAGATTATTACACTGTAATGAGGCTTAAGATTACGAAAAAGCACCGGTTTATCTTATCTTGGTGTCAGGTAGTTAAGGCTTATAGTTACTTACTAGAACAGGGCTTTGTTAAGTACACGAAATTGCATTATTTCGCGCTAATTACTACTTTAAAGCATTTGAATTAACTTGTAATATTCTTACTTCTGGGACGCAAGCCTCGTTACAATGAAGAGTCGTAATCTATCACGCAGACCCAGGAGGCTTTGGCAAATGAACATATAGGTAGGTACATGACACTAATAACAAAAACACATTTTTGTCTCTCTTTGTTCCGGTTAATCTCGGAAACGACGGGACCGGTTTTGACGTAACGTTTACTGGCAGATAGCTTGCAGATAGCTGATGTTAAGGTCTAACATAGGCTTTATTTTTACTTTCGACTAGCTGACCCGTGCCCACTTCGTTGGGCCTAATTAGTCGAAAGTGTGCTAATTAAGTTTCGAAAAATTCAATTTCGGGGACGTCCGCTGCGTAAGGAGTACACACGGCTACACATCAAGCTATACAAAACCAGTTAATCTTGGCCTCACTTTACTAGACCTTTTCGCACAATGAACGATCAGATTATACTGGTTTTGTATAGCTTGATGTGTAGCCGTGTGTACCTACCTCTCAGATCAGATGTAAAAGACCACGCCCCTTTCTCCCGAAGCGAGCACGAACGCGAACCGAATTAAACCCGAAACCATCCCGCGCCCTCCGCTGCTTTGGATTTTTCTCCGATTCACTTTGCAAAACGGACTACCACGTAAAAGCCTTTTTATTTTTCGGTTTTTTATATAGCCTATGACACTCAGCATTAATGTGGCTTTCTATTGGTGAAAGAATTTTTAAAATCGGTTCAGTAGATCCCGAGATTACCCCTTACAATTTAACAAATATACAAACACACAAACTTTACCTCTTTATAATATTAGTATAGATTAGTATAGATATATTATTTTTAAATTGGTAACAAAATCCAATTAAAGAGGGAAGTACGTAATAATAATTTTACGCAAACGAAGGTCGCAAGCACCATAAAACCCCGTTAGTTTCCTCCAATTAGCTCGAATAGAGGAAGATAAAATAATAATAATTCACGTCATTAGATGTTACTGGTTTTAATCGAGCTATTAATTATGTTATTAATAATCTTATTACACGGCATTGTACGTTAACAAGTTTACTACCCGACCTAGTTTCATGAATTAATTATGTATTTAAATTAGATGATGGAATTATTAGACTTGATACTTTTGTTATTGTTGACATTTTATACTACCATAGGTATATTATATGGATATTTTAAATACTAAGTATACAAGATTATGTCGATACAGACCTAAAAATAAGTACCTAGTACCTACATAATAAGGTCTTTGCCAATGCTCAATAATGACGAATAAACTCAGGCTATTTCCACATAGTGGTAAAGTTTTAATCTACCTGTCTCTGTACTCCACAAACATGGAACAAACAGCTGATTGGGCGTTATCAGTTATTTTCTTGATTATAATTAGTAGGTACTGTATGTACTTCGTTACTGATTATGCCAATGTAGAAACGTGTGATAATATTTCCCGGAACATACAAAATGGTAGGTATAGTAGTAATGGTAGTTGTAGGTGGTATTATGATTAGCATAAGATAATGCGCAAGTATACTTCAAAGAAAACCCATAAAATGGCCGGCTGTAAATAAAACGATGTGTAAACCTTAATCACCCACTCAAACTTATGCAAATTAAGTAAAACCACTTACCTATTACCCATTCTTCCTAATCATAGATTAACAAATACTGAGAAGCGACAAGCGATGTTCTACATTAAGGCGCAGTCAAAGGGGCACCGTAAAAACGACCTGTTTTTCGTCGCAGAGTTAGCCGTATTGCTACTTACCTATTACAAATTCCAAAAAAAAATACAGTGTATAGTCAAATGTATAGGTAAAAGACTTATGCAAAAATATTTTCTAAAAGTAATCAAGAACCTCGAAAAAAAAAAATCACAAAATCACAAAAAAATCACACGAAAAAACTTTTTCGTCTCGAAATGCTCAATATTTTGAGTGACAACTGTTATATTTTTTTTTTACTATCAGAAAGGAAATTTAACCAACTAAAGACATGTAAAAGTATTTTAACATTACAGCGTATTTTTTTTTTAAATAAATTAAATCTGCGAACTATCGTTCATTTTGGCAGTCACGAGAATCAAACGCATCGCCATTTTCAACCTTATTTGTTTAGGCGATGAGTTAAGCGCGCGCTCAAGGTCACGGGCAGGTAATGTCGCCTTAATTACATTAGTGTAAAGTGCTATTTTAATTGAAACACGGTTATAATAGTTAGAATATCATTAACAAGGTCTATTGTATCGTCAGGCGTAATAATAGTTATGATTATGATGTGTTTGTGACGTGGAACTCATCATACGGTTGTTTTGAATCGCTTCGGGCGTGTCGAGTTACGAATATGATAGTATACTATACGTATATAATACTACACTATGGATATGACACTACCTTTACGTAAATAATACTTGACTATGGATAGGACACGTTCAGATTCCGACAGAACAGAAGACGCAAAGTTCATTGTATGATAAATTATTTTTTTATTTTTGTGTAAACGATAACGGTTTTCTAAATCTGGTTGTTTCAAGTTTGTCTCTATTGTCCAATGTTTTATCGACAAACAACGGTCTTCCGATACAGGTTATTGGTGTTTGTGTTAAGTTTATCGCAGAAATCCACTTGAAAACATTGAGAAGACGTGATTCTAAAGAAAATCATGGGAAGAAAAATAAAACTGTTTACTCAGAAAAGTGATGCATCGACCTAAAAACAAAAAGATTTAGGCTGAAGACGGCAGAAAAGCACACCAATTCTTGTAAAAAATAGCTGTTATCATTATCCTAACGACTTGCTTATCCAGATTCTGTCCAGCAAAACTACGATCCAACTTCATCACTTAAGGCGACATTAGCTGCCCGCGACCTTGAGCGCGCGTTTAACTCATCGCCTAAACAAATAAGGTTGAAAATGGCGATGCGTTTGATGCTCGTGACTGCCAAAATGAACGATAGTTCGCAGATTTAATTTATTTAAAAAAAAATACGCTGTAATGTTAAAATATTTTTACACATGTCTTTAGTTGGTTAAATTTCCTTTCTGATAGTAAAAAAAAAATAACAGTTGTCACTCAAAATATTGAGCATTTCGAGACGAAAAAGTTTTTTCGTGTGATTTTTTTGTGATTTTGTGATTTTTTTTTTCGAGGTTCTTGATTACTTTTAGAAAATATTTTTGCATAAGTCTTTTACCTATACCTACATTTGACTATACACTGTATTTTTTTTGGAATTGTAATAAGTAGCAATACGGCTAACTCTGCGACGAAAAACAGGTCGTTTTTACGGTGCCCCTTTAACTGCGCCTTAACCTTAATTATCAGCCCTACAATCATTACTCCGTTCGAATCGTGACACTACAGTAATGGGTAATACCGTTCCACTACCGGTCCCACTTAGCCAGAACTCCCGACCAGTCGATTGTAGTTTTTGTCAAATGATTACTATTCTCCCCTCTGCATTTACCGGGTCATAACGAGTTACACTGGTCGGCGAAACGATTACATTTCCCCTCGCCATGTGTCGTACGACGGTTTTTATCTTAGATTTCCGCAGATGTCGATGTGTTTATAAACTTTGCTTGCAGATGTGAAGTCTGGGTATAATAACTTGCTCGACATAACCTCTGCAGCGAATTTTTTTGTAATATGGTGTAAAACTTTCGTGGATTGGCTTCTTCTTCTAGTATCGATGACTCGGATTTTGTCCGACCAGTACGCGCATGTCAGACTTCTACTGACTAAAAACCACCCATGTTCCTTCTTAGCCCTTTATGTCGAGGCCGCGGTATCTCTAACCCGCAGCCCCGCGGTAGCAACCCGGACCTGAAGTCCTGGAGTGTGCAGTCTGTTGTGCACGACGGGCAAGCGAGGAGGTGGTACCTATATCCTGTGTCGATGAGCACATTAAATTGAAATTGCTCTACTTAAAAAAATCAGGAACGTCTCTGCTGACTTACCAACAGGTTAGATTAGACAGAACTTGAACAATGTCCAATTGTCCATGGTTACGGCGAAAGCCATACTGTTGAATTCCCTAAAAGAAACTACTATTTTAGAGATCTCCAACATACGCAAGTAGTGGAAGTTTTCGTTCAATGAACGTTTAAATTATTTGAACCCCTCATAAATAACAAGGTGTACCTAATTATTCTTAGGAATGCTCCGCCTTTATTAGAACCCATATGAAATTAGTACCTAGAACTGATTTTAATTACCATTCACAAAGTCATCGTTTAGTATTTCTCATTAGATTCACGTATTTACTTAGTAGGTTTCCGTTGCAAACAGAAAGACTACTAAACTACTACGCCAATAAAGGAGTGGTCATCATATGAGTCCATAGATGGGTATTAGTGGCAACAAACTTGGGCGAGCACTCAAACCAGTCCGAGGAAGCGAACTTACACACCATTCAAGACGTTTACGACTGACGCTTTTGACTACCGATTGCTGAGTTAAGGAATATGCCTCTGAAACTTGAATGACTAGCCGATAAGCTCCACTCGATAACGGGTCTTGCCTATCTAGATCACCTCGCATTTAGCCAAATCACGATCTGGTTTTATTTCTGGGCTTGTCTTTAATTTGCCTTCAAACGCTTCAATGACTAGTTTTTGATTGAGCAGACATTTTGGTTGCTGCTAATGTCCGAGGATAATCTTACTCCGTTGCAGTAATGATTGAAGTTTGAATATATTTTGCTGGAACAAAATATTAAAGAAATGTTAAAACCTGTCCCAAGTAAACGGCTGGAGTTACACTCAAACCGGATATGCAAGTTCTTTCTAATATTTTCATACGAATGACGATACATTAAAGTAACGTTAGATAATTTCAACGATTAGTCGGTTGAAGTGATTTATTTCGTATATTACAAAAGTCAACTATCGGAAATAGCCCCCGGTCACTCGGTTACGGTTAGTTTAAGTGAAATTTAACATTTCAACAAGCCATAGCTGGCGTTTGAGTAAATGAAAGGAATCGTTTAGCGCCCGCCAGCGGTTATTGGCAATTTCTCCGCGCGACGTCGCCCGGGGCGCCTCGTTTCCCGGGAGCCCGGCGCGACTCGGCGCGATAGCAGTTTTTGCTCGTCCGGCGACGCCGGCGCTGGCGAGATGTAATCGTGGACTTTCTACAGCTGAGCGGTTGGTCGCCGAAGCGGTTTCACTTTCATGCGGCGGCGGAATGCGGCCGGACCTCCGACCCGCGGCCGCCGTGTCACTGCTGCGAGCAGCGTAGCCTTCCCCCACACGCGCCCTTACGGCTCGCTAAACGTATGCACATGCACGCCACCGATCATGCTCAACACGCTTTGCATATCAACGACGCCTCCGAGCCAATCGCATTATACAGTTGGATTATTGAATAACTTTGGTGTGGCGGCTATAACGGTTCTCTCGCATACGATCGCTTGCAGGGAACCAGTCCCGATTCCGACATTTGCTATCGCTAAAGCCAACGCATCACTTACCTACATATAGATAGACAGATTATCGGTCGTGGGTTAATTTTGATTCTACAAGCGGCCCGAATACCTGAGTTGGATGCCGGCGCCGACTGGCGAGCTATCCGTGCTAATATCTTATTCGTGTCATTAGTGCGAAATGCCAGCCGTTTGGCACCCGCGGCGCCGGCCTCAGCGTTCCCTCGCGGCCGATGCACCGCCCTGGGCCGCACCAGCTAAATTCGGGTCCGTTGCATCACGCATCACTTTCAGTTTCGTTTGTCACGCGGCTATTTTAGATCGAGTGTCGATTATTAGAACGCTGTTTTTAGCTGTAGCGACCCGTTAGACATTCGGAACGCGCTGGCATCATGACTAACCCGTAAAACGCTCAGGAAACTTAGTTATTTTACTATAAGCGTAACCTCGCATTTCTTATTCAAATAAGACGACGGTAGCTAAAAGAGGATACAATAAGGCTAGAGCTACGTTTCAAAGTCGACTCCTAGTATGCAGCGAGTCTCGGCGTGCTGCAGTTATCTCGAGTTTGCGGAACGAAACCCGATCCGTATGCAGCGGCACGCGAGCGAGGCCAGCGCGTCCGCCGCACATATACCATACCTTATCTACCGTTGGGCCAAACAACTATTTTTCTTCACCCGCGAGCCAATTCGCTGCACCTCCCTTAGGTGGAGGAGGTACGAGTATACGATGTATCCGGTCTCTCCGGTTCTTGGGTATAAAAATACATGTTGATGGGGTGGCGGTGGTAGCTTGTTAGTGCTCGCAGTCGTCACGCTGTCACGCACCGCGGACGTCCCGGTCGCTCTGTGGTCGGCGGTCTTGCCCTTCATTCGCAAGGCCGTCGGGCAAATGGTCACCTGTGCCGGGATCGAGGCAAGCGTGTGCCGACCGCCCGCGCCGGTTGTGCAATCAGCGCGACACCTCGGCGCACGTGGGCGATCGCCTGCCGCTCGAGAACAATCGAGCCTCTCATTCAACAACGCCCGCTGGAATGCGGGCTTTTGATATCGTTACAAAACCAACAGTAACGGTGGGCCAATGTCAACACGGCTCCTGTATTGACTTTTAGATTGTCTGTATGGTAATGCGATCACCGCAGCGCGCGGTGTCTGCATCGCGTATTAGCCGCGCGTTCGTGTAGGCGACTAGATTTTCCGACACTCGGGTTGGGCCACTTGGCATAATGTAGCCGCAGCGCCCGCTACGTAGCGAAAGTCTGGCCGACCTTCGGCGTCTAGATATGGGCAGTAATAAGTACCTCAGATCTCGATATACCTAATTACGAATCGACTAAGTAAGAAACTGCTCGGTTGACAAGTTGTATGAATTAAATGTTGACAGATTATGATACGGTGCTCGTTGGTCTTCCTTATCGCGTTTAGTTACGTGATCTGCACTCGATGCAATAATTATCGCGGTCTTATTGCTTCATCGCGAGGGTCGCTTATTCTGCATCTATGTTAGAGCTGGCGAGAAGATCGAGTCTCGAAATAGTTGGATGGATCGCATGCCTAGATAATTCCCGAGATATGATCGGCTCGGCGACGGCGCTGTCCTGTCTATCGTTGACAATATTTTTAGTAATAACAATCTTGGGTATGCACTGTCGAGATGGCATCGCTTTATCAGCCGTGTGTCATTCGCTAATTTTAGAATACGATATAGTGGAATGCTGTGGAGTACTTTCTGCTTTTCTGGCCTCTCTCTGTCTCGTTTACGTTTTTCATGACCTGTATAGTAAACAGTCTTGATTTCTTAGTAGAGCTTGGATATTGATGTTTATTGAAACTGAAAAAAAAAAGTAATAAAGACGATTTATAGTCCGTGTGGGCATTATGTGTTAGTGTTAGTCTAGATAGATGGCCCAGTGAGCTCGATTGCTTTCGTCTGAATCAGCATGTTAGCATGAATCACAAAGTTATGAGATTTCGTGATGTAACTTTTGGACTTTCCCACCCAAGCCATGAAATTCGGACACGTCTTCAAATGTGTCACATTAATAAAATTGCAATTTATAAAAAATTATCGTGATTTTCGTTTACATATCGTGACTAAACGTTGCTTTCGTTTACATTTTAAGTTGCCGTGAAATTGTGTTTACACCAGTTAGTGAATACAATATCAATCCGCAAATTTTCCTCTCATATCAAAAATCGATGATGTCTAGTGCGTCATCCACTCCACATTGCTTGTAAATACACGAGTGCCCTTATCGTTTTATCTACGGCTGCAAATGCAATAAGCTGGTACGTATCTGTGAGAGAGGTCTGGGACTAATATTGACGTGTCTCGGTTACACTGTTTGCACGCTTGATGGATGCGGTTCGCCGTTGAGACTGTTTACACTCCCTTCCATAACCTTGGGCCGAGTTCAGTGACTCGTCCGTCATACGCATCTCGCTTGTCTTTAATTGTACACTTCCGGAGTATTTCCATCCAGTCGGGACCTACGGTATCGGGCGTCACGTTCACGTGCATCCTGCCCAGGAATGCGTTCTATTTATACGACGTGATTTGTGGAGCGCGCCGTGAACTGAACCACTGTAAGTGATGCTGACTGTAATGTTCTAATGTATTACATTTTATCGCTAGTTTACTAATTTGGGGCTAATACTCGCGTCAGCGGTGATGGATCCTACGAGTTCGACTCCTATTGGCTGTACACGGCGGTGTTATTCCAACATACCAGGCCGAGGATTTATAGCGCTTCGACCGGCGCTGCGTAAATATAATTAGAGAGGCTATTTATCAGCACGGCGGAAGGGCGCTCGCTATCGCCGCCGTAAATCTCCAGCAGCCTCTGACGGCTCAATCCGGCGAAGAAATGGAATGTCATGCTAATCGCGACGGTGAGGACTGAGGCCGCGCGCGAATTTGTCCGTCGGCTGCGCGGATCTATCCCCCATACGTTACAATCAGCCGGGATTACGAGCTTGCACTCCGCATAGTTGCGCAGGCGCATAGAGAGAGAAAGAGAGCGAGTCGGCCGCTCCTTGTGCTCAGGATTTAGATTAATTTATGCTTATTCTAACTTAAATCGAGCCGGCATTCCATTCCGTACGCACACCGTGGACTGTAGTTGTAGATATTTTGTTTTGGTTATATCGTGTGTGAAGTAAGCAGCTAGTCCAAGGGCAGCGTCGTCGGCGACGCGTGCGCAGCGGGGCGGGTAATTGGAGCCGTCGCCGGCCGCGCCGACTCCACACATATCGGGCTAAACGCACATGTAAAATATAATACTATAATTGAAAATTAACACAAACAAGTTTTTTTTTATGAAAATTTACTTGAAACTGATTAATATGTTTAAATGCTATATGGTTGTATGTGGCTGTGATTCATTCATTTCATAACGTTTGCATAATTGAATAATTATTAGGTAACGTTTTAAGGTCACTCATTAATTTTAAGTTTGTTTTGAATGAAGGATTTATGTTAGTATTTTACATAATGTTATAAACAAATGTATCCGCCTTGGAAACGCCGCCGGCGGATCCATGCTGTAGCATGGGATCCGGTAAGTTTTCCCTAGTTGAGCAAAATGTGGATGAGATTATTTTCGGTAAGTCCATTTAGTTAGAGGATCTTCCTAATACTTCTAATAATCTTATTTGCTTATAAGGAGGCTCCGATGACAAGTAGATTAAAACTTGTTAAAATAATAAGCCAATTTTCATATTTTTACACGAAAATTATGATGTAGATGACGGACTGTGTAAAGAATGATATGGCAAGAAAGGAGGTGTCTCATGAGATGACGAGAAACAGAGAGGTATGGAAGAAGACATCATGCGCCGACCCCAAATGAATTGGGAAGTAGGTATAGAAGATTAGGTTTTTCCCATTAAATAGGTTCAAGAAGCGATACGATGCGAGGATGACTGACTTTGTTGTGATGTCTACTGGGTTGGGAATCCCAAGTTCTTATTTATTCATTCATAGTTTTACATCAGTTTTTGTATGAGTCACAGCACTCAGCAGCCCCAGCAACCTATCGAAGTAAGATTTTGGGATAAGGGCAAGAAAATGATGATGATGACTCGATGAGACCGGTACTGATGATTTATCTATTCCTGAGTAGATAAAGACGCTCGCATAATCGATGTATTTTAATAGTCAGTAAACAACGTCGTTGGCTACTTTGTTAGATACGTAGATGTTGGCTGCGAGTGCTAGCGGGGTGGTCATGCCCAGCCCAGCGCAGGCGCAGCTGAGCATTAGCATAAACCGTGCTCGTGCGCCGCGCGCCGCCCCGGGCTCTGCCACGATACATGTGGTGCAAGTGGGGAAATAACCGAGGGGATAGCTTTAAATATCAAAGACGAACCCAAAATAAAATAATTGCTTAGGGAAAATAAAAATTAGAACCACCGTAAAGATTTCCAAGATTGGACTTAAATTGCCAAAAAAACATATCTCGTCAATGAATATTGATTTATTAGCTTAACTCTCAGAAAAGCAGCTTACGTTGACAACGCAAACAGAATTTAAGTAATCAAACAAAAACATATCAAAATGAGGCTCCTAAATCATTTCACAAAGCCGCCGTGAGATCCTGCAAATATTGACGCATTAAAAATACCTGAATACAAGGAAATGTAATTCTGCAAATCCTGAGAGCCACTGTCTGCCGTCCGCCGGTCAAATCACGTATTCTCAATGTCACCTTGTACCATTTTATGATGCGAGTTCACTGGCAAAGCGTGATTGTCCCCTCTTATTGCACCAAGCGCATTAAAAATATTTTCTTTGTCATACACTACGCGAATACACCCATGAATATTTAATGGGACACTCGCCGCAGCCCTGACCTTTATTTTGGCCTTTCCCTACGCCCATTGTTCTTGGCTAGCCCTACGCTTTGTGGAACTTATCTAATGTTGCCTTATTTTGTTTCAGGTGAGTGAATATTACCATACAACAGTAAGTTTTTTTACTATGTCGATATCCTTCAGCCATCTTCTTTGTTTAGTCCACGTTTGTGAACAAAAAATATGTGTTTGTATTTATCTACAACGCTGACGTAATCGATGACCGATCTAAACGATTATCCTTCCGACCGCTGGCTCTGACTCATCCGAGTGTGCCACAAATAGGGAATGCAATCTCGAGACGAGATCGCTAAGTCGAGATCTCGAGGGATCAGAAATTCAATCTCGGAGAGATCTCGGCATTTTCGAGATCTCGAATGGATTTCAAAAAGTATTGTTTTAATTAGATGACTGAAACATGATTGAAACTGCTTAGTAGTTGTGATTACGAATTTACGATACGAGTAAAATACAACAAGAATTATTGAAAAAAAAAAATCTTTATTTTTACTTAACACAAAATTTCAGACCCGTAAAATCTCTTTTATAGAAAGTAGGTACTTATTTTATAATGAAAAGATATTGATAGTAAAACAAAAAATTCCTATATCCAAAATCACTCCTAAACTAAGAGTGATTTTGGAAAAATAGCTTCTGTTCTAAATAGCTGATTGTTTGTCGACATTTTAAAAGTATTAAATAACAGTCTTGCACTTGCGTAACAACTAAAACAGCGTAAGCGAATGCAGTACAACACAGTGCATCGCGGGGAAACCCCCGATTTGCGGGGAATTGGAGGTTAGCGCGTGGAGAGCCCGGGGAATAACATAAATCGGTGAATTTCGGGGAATCCCGACTCGCTCACGCGCAGAGAACACGCGACATGCCTCGCGACTACTGCCACTCGATCCCGTCAATCTCGGCCGAGATCTCGACATTTTATGCTTCGAGATTGATCTCGAAAAATGAGGCGAGATCTTGGGTTTTCGGGATCTCGCGAGATCGAGATTGCATTCCCTAGCCACAAACCTGTGGGAGATACAAAATATTCGGTTTTAATTAACCTTTTTCCGATGACTAATAAAACGAGAATTCGTATTTGCATCTCGTCAAGACAGCCGGGCGACTGGCGAAACGTCATCCGGCGAACCAATATTTTATTGGAATATTGTAGAGAAATGTTCTTGTGGTATAGGATCGAGTTCAATGTTCTTGGAGTGATGAACTGAAAACAGCCTCGTGGAACGTTGTTAACGTGTCTAAAAAGGCCATTAGAAGGAGTGAGGACCGTCGCCGTCGCCGTCGGCTGCATGTCGTCACTCACCTCTCGGTTTTTTGTCGCCAAACACGACTAGTTATCTTCTTCCTAGTCGGCCGCTTTGATTAACGACCGTAACCCGATCTAGTGTGTTTTTGGTCTCTCCTACCGAACAGCCAACACGAATATATTAATTCAAACACTGATACACCCACACGTGGGACTAACACGGACGCTGGTAATAACAAGAATTTAATGATGTCGAATAAGTGTAAATCAATTGTGGCCAAGCAAAAAATATACCGCTGGAAATAAGCCCACCTAAATTAATTACTGTCAATAGGATTCGAAGCGAAGAAGCTATTCAAGCCGAGAATACCCTCCACTGCGAATATATTTTATTTAATCTGTAACTGTGTCAGCTGATGGAAATGTAATGATTAAATCACCGGAAATTACATTCAATTATGTACTTGCACGGTTCGGTGACCGATTATTATGGTAAACATAGAGGATGACCGCAACGAGATGCCTCGATTGCTATCTTCTATTTGAGAAACCAGCATCGTACGCTCCGATAAATAGGTGTTCAGATACCGTCCGGATAATGCTGTTGCTGTCGACGCGGAATCCTGCCGATGTGCGAGATCAAACAACCCGTGAAACGGAGTGCGCGGATGCCAACACGCCAAATGTGCAACTTCAATGTTCTCACACAATGAACGACCCTCTCGTTTTACCTCGCACTGTTGTGCATTTGTTTGTCTCTTTCTATCGCCAGTTTGTTCGATTTTGGGCTAGTGTGGACGATGACAAAGCGTCACTTTCTACGGGGCGCACGCGCAGCGGCAAATGAAGTGTGTCGCGTACGCAGACAGCTGCGCGATAGACTCTGCTCTAATGTGCGCCGGAAACCATCAATTTAGATAGTGCGCCGGATTGCCGCCGCGAAGCTTCTGCCGTAGGATGCAACTGTTGTACGGAGGAAACGGTGATTTATGACCTTCATTGTTTTGTGGCCGAGATCTCTTACTCTGCATCCTCATTTAATTAAACGTTGGCTGGTTACCCACTTAAAAACAAGATGTTTGACTAAGCTTTTCCGCCTATACTTCTTCATATTGCAGATTACTTTATCTAAAAATATAAGTGAATCAATTATCGGTTATTAAAGTCTGCAATGGTTTGGAACCTTTCAACGTCACCCCGTAATCCAATAAGAGAAACATCTGCTCTGCCATTCCCCCTGTCGAACGGCACAGTACGCTTGTCCCTCTGAATAGATAATAATCTGTCTCAATTAGGGTAGCGTAAAAGCGCGTCGCATCAAAACACGGCTGTGTGCACTTACAGTTGGTTTTTATAACAGTTTTGTTAACCGCTAATTTGTTTTGAAAATCCATTTCAGTTCATACGAATTGTGTATCGCAGAAGTTCACACGGTAAATTATACTGCATTCGCTAATTTCGCTATCGGAAATTGCCTTTCTGTGACCAATCGAGCATTCGGATTCTCATTGCAACACGACATTCGACGGTGTTGTTCAGCAGGCCCATGTTATGACTATTGGATAAATTGATACAGGCATCGCCTCTTGCATGTTATCGGCTACTTTCTCAAGTCCGAGTGAGCGGTGCGCCGTTGTCGAAGTATTGTTTATGAAAAGCGGGTCAGAAGAAAGCGATAGAGGGGCGAGAGCGGCTGGTCACTCGCTGATATCTCCCGGTGAAGAGGTCACGGCCATTAAACCAAAATAAACTGAAGACACAACTTGACAACAGCGCACGGAACGTTTACTGCCACCGTAAACTGTAACAGCAGCTGATTTTTTGTGCGGATCCGTGAACAGCCGATAATGGAACCGATTTCTCTTTTTGCTCATTTTTCTGTTGCTAATTGGTTCTGTGTTTATTGTGGGGGAATTTTATTTGCTTCGACAGTACTTTCAAAATGTATTCGTTATCCGTGCAAGCGCTCGTGTAAATATTCATTTGCGCATGTGTGAATGTGTTTGTACACTTGCACCGTCGCTGGCGCAGCGTTCTGTGTATCGAATCAGGAATGCATTCGCACATCATGGCCGGTGCGGCAACGGTCGCGGCTTGTCACATGCACAGATGCACTCGCACAGTAGACAATAGTCTTGTCTGTGATCAACTGATCACTCTTTGTTTAAGTGTTTTCTCGTCTCAAGGTCGGCCGGTGCTGCGATCATTACTTTTATCTTTCGACTTCATCCTTACAATTTCCCGGCCTACTGCTCTGCTTTGTTTAAAGGCTCGTTCACTCTTTCACGCTTTTGTCTGTACGAGTTTTTTATTGCGTCCCTGTACTTGACACCCTTAGTTTAGTGTTTTATTTTATTGTATCCGGGATCTTTAGCTGTTTCTACAGACATATCTCTATTGTTAATCTTTATTGTAGACGTTTTGTTTTATGTCTGTATCAGATATTTATTTCTTACTAGTATTTCTTATGTAGGTATTGAAGGGTGTAAATCATGTAATTCAACACCGCGTAGTATGTTAGTCCTAGGGCAAATCTTACCGGTATCTGCGGCCGCGCCGGCCATATTTCACGCCGGTGCTGGGTCCACCATAATTGGTATGCGGCATTTTGTCCTGGCTCGCGTCGATAAAACATCTCTTCCTCTTCGTATGTAACGTAAGCTTATTGGAGACCAAGATTTAGAGGTTCCTTGAGCTCGTAACTTGTTCAGAAATCAGAAATGTTTTGTAGTTTAGCTACGAATTTAGTAATATTCTAAGCAAACATAATATCCTTTAAGTGATCGTTCTTGTTAAACCAAGGGAAATTGTATTCAGTGAGATGGCTAGCTGATAAAGTATTTACAGATGTTGGTTTGCCATGAAGAAACCGCTGCTTATGACATGCAGTCTGGTTCCTGTTATACTAGACAAGCTCACTTCGACAGCCAAGATTTTACGATTGCTGGTTTTATTAGAAATACTGTATGTACAACATTATCTGTTATTAATTGCATGTGTTCATCCGTTTGGCTGGATGGATGTGATGTTCGCATCGTGATTAATTCGTGTAAACATTCCTGCTAATTGCCCCTATTAGTGTAACGTGTTATTTAATGTTATGGCTCCCGGTGCTTTGATGTTTGCTTTACCTGGATGCTTTTATTTTATTCTCCCGCTGGTAAGAAAAACATTAATGAAGAATGTTCCGATTGCTTGTTTTCCCGCGGTTCGTGCTTGTTGATTGAGGGAAAGGTTGTAACTACCTTTGAGGATGGTGTAGTATGTTGAAGTATTTTTACCTGAATTGGCTAATTGTGAACATAGTTTTTTATGTTTTGTTTTTAGCACTGCACTGATCCGTCGATTCGCCTGTTGCTTTCGTTTGGTTTTTTTGAAACTTACAAGTTTCGCAAATATTTTGTACAGTAAGTATGTATATGAATTTCTAATTTAATATTTTAAAAGAATGAGAACTCACGCTTTAGATTGTATATTTTAATTTTATAATTGTCATACATTGTTTGAATTTTTTGCTCCACGTCAATAAATATGAAATGGTTCACTGCCATATTAATTACGTCTAGATTAGGTATGCGAAAACGAATTAGTAACAGAACGATCGTCCGTCGTTATTTAAGTTAATGGCATGTGGGCTGCGCCCACGCACAAAGAGATCAATAAATTAGAGACGTGTGGCGTCCACGACCTTTCTGCAATATTCACGTGCTAAATCGTTTAATATATCAAATATATCGTTCATCTAAAAAATAACTTCATCAGACAAGAATAGACAGAACATGACATTAATTAAAACAATCTTTAAATGGAAGCGAATGATTGGTTGTAATTTAAATAAACAAATAGGAATACCATGAATATTCATCTGACATGAAAAAGGAAAATTAAGGTCAAAGTTTTCAAAACACATTAAAGAAAAAAGGAAGTTATAGCAACAGTGTAGAGTATTAAATTACTGGTTGATTTACAGGCTGAATCTTATTAGGTTGTTGGGAACGCCGCCAACTTGGATCGCAGAGGCATTCTATGCCGGACCAGTGTCACTACACTGTTCTGCATAGAAATGGTGATATGATTCAGTTTGTTCCATTCTCAGAGTATATACCTATACCCACTGTACTTACTACCCATTTTAGAACAAAAGAAACTATTTCATACGATAACGTACAATACAATGAAATTATCTGATTTATGGAGCTGCAGATGCTAGTAAAGATTCTAGACTGGATTTCAAAAATTTTATAAATCTACGTTTCTATAAAATATTGCATCAAAGCTGTCCTTTATAATGAAGGATAATGCAATAACAGTGCAGCCTATTGATCATAAACTTGACCATGAATAAATAATCCCTGTACATAACATAACCAATGTTTGTTGTAAGCTCCTTATGCGAAATCGACATGGCTACCATATTCGTTACCTACAAGGAAAGATTTGCAAGGGATTTGCATAATTCTACATGTGTATCTGTTTGTAAACCCGCGTCATAGCCTTATATCATAGCCAATCAGTAATCCACATGTAAAAAGAAAAAAATAAAGGTACTCTATGCATAAACGCTGCACGTTTTGCGCGGTTTAGGTAAGAAAAAAAGAAAAGTTCAAATTCAGAACACCGCCCGTTCAACTATGTCAGCGCATGGGAAATTAAGGACAGCGAAATTACAGATTTTACCAAGAAGCAGTTGACTTTTTACAGTTTTAAATGGCCGGGTTTACGAGTACGTTATGACCTGTGAAAAAAAAAACAGCCGGTGATATGACTCGCTAATCTAAATGACTGTTTGCTTCCCAAACTACTTCAACTGTACAAACTTCCGCACAATTTAGGCACATGTGTTTTAGCACCGTTTTGTTTTGGTGAGAACCAATTTGTACGCCATGTGGGTGGTAGAATTAGGTACTGCCACATTCAGGAACGTTTTTTCGTCTTCCAAATATATTCTGATGATTCAGACCTCCTGCGTAGTAAGAACTAGTGAGATGGGTTTTAATCGCAATGCGTGACAAATGTGTCTGATGACCAGAAATTATTAATTCAAAGTACAACTTGTTTTTCTCATTTGTGATGATGTTAGTACTCCGAACGGTAAGAGTCCAAACGGTATGTTTTTAAAATTAAAACAACGCATTTCTGATATTTTGATATCAGTTTTATCGGTTTGTGGTTTATCGATTGGAGCGAGATAAACTTAAACCTCATTTTGCAGCCAATAAATCGCACAACCGACACCTATGGAAGTTCACATCACAGTCACAATCACAAACAATCCTTGTAGGAAGGAGTGGGCTTTTGCCCAAGAGTAGGACAGAGCAGGCTAGGAAAACAAAAAGGTTGTCTCTTCCTTACCAACTATACCTATAAGTATCACTAATCCTTCCTACTACTGCTGTAGATCCATGGAACATTTCTGCTTCTTGAATGCGATACGAAAATTTTCCGCCGATGCATGACGCAAATATGCGCGAATCATCAATCGTGTTCACAAGTCCGCAGTTCTATTAGATCCTGCCCACATTCATCGATCAATATATTCTTCGGCCAAAATTCATTGTGCGCCTGACCTGTCGTTTCTGTTACATAGCTGAGATTTATTAGGTATGCTTCAGAGTTGACCCGGTCACGAGGTCCATTACATAAGAATGAGCGATTAGTTTACTGTGTGTATGCTCAGCGATCCATCTTGCGTAATTAAATTCCTATATGTCGTGAAGGTTACTGATATGATAAGATTTAACATAGAAATAGACGCGAGAGGCACCGACGAGGTTCTGTACTGGCGATAAGGTTATTATTGTAGACATTTTTGGGTTAAATTCGGTAGTGTCAGGTTTAAAAATTGCTCTAAATTCGGAAAGATGTCTGTGACTAATGCGAGCGTTTGTTACTGTTAACCTGTGTCATCCCACTGGACAAACACCTACCACCATGACCTCCAAATCTTTCGATTCCGGACCAATGTGATCCAATGGTCGTTGATTCTGTGCAGCTCATCTCGTCATCTCCTGCGAGGTCTACCGTGCAAGCGAGCCTAGTGGGAGGAAAATTTTATAATTTGTTGCAATATCTTGCAACTAAGTACCCAAGATCTCGTGTGAGGCAATGACTCGTGTAGTCGTGTTGCATCTAATGCTATTTAATTAAATTTTAACGCCTGTGTCAACACATATTTGAACGTTTTCCTTGTGCCGTTGACAGCTCATATTACCGCATATTGATCAAACCGTTGCTTAGAGATTTTACGGGTCGATAGCGAGTTAACTAATAGGGATTTTAGTAATCCTCCCGGAAGGTTGGGTAACACCCAGACGAATTTAGCTGTTATTTCGTTACTTATTAAAGCTTATATTGAATACAGCTAGCCTGTCGGGTCATTTCCGCCATGAAATTGATATGGCCGTTGAAAGTTATTTAAAAACAACTCAAGTATGCAAAATCTTTTCGCAACAGATATCTCCTACCTATCTGAGTCATCAAACGTGAAGTCAAAGACGTGATGCAATAAAACGTCACCGTCTATATTTTGAAAATAAAATTCGTTGATCAGGTTGTAACTTCGACAAACACTCCCCAATAATTTGTGTAAGTACATAAAATTATTTCATCTTCTGTCCCAAATATGGAATAAAATATTGTACGGGCGAATGCGTGAAATCGTGTTAACCAATAATCATTGTTCATCTTGAAATTAAATTTAACCTCTGCCGATTTCAATAAACATTTCGATTATTCGCACAGCGTCAACTACGGAAGCTCGTATTGTTAATTAATTTCAGTAGATATTCGACTCGTAAAACGGCAAAGTTATAGCCGTTTAACACGGAATTAATGGGGCGACAAGTGTGACCTCCGGCCAGGCTTCTTTGTGACTTAATTTTATCTCAATAGTGCTATTTTGTTTCTGGAACGTACGCACTCGGCTAAATCGTTTTTCGCCATTTACAGAATGTTTATTTTAATATTATTTTTCTTCTTCCGCCTGGTTCTTTGTCGAATGTTTCAGGTTGATAAGATTATGTCCAATAATACGGATTATGTCTGGGTGCGTCGACCACGGGTGTCATTGCTCGGCGCCATGTTATAGCCTCTTGTACACTATTTTGGCATGCCATTTGTTTCTTTAACTGGCCATCTTCATCCTGCTTTCATGGCCTTTTGACTTCCCTGCTGTGGAATTATTCTCGCATTTATAACCTTCCTGCGAGAATGGCTATGGCAATGATATGTCGATGCCATCCAGTAATTTAATAATAGAGTTCTCGATAATGTTGAAGCTAGTCCCCACTAACGAAGATCAACTGGGACGCTTGTTACGTTAACCGACAGCTTAACACGTTCTCGAGGATCTTGTACCAACAACATTTCTATAAATCAACGTTCCTTTCAACACGGGTGGTGGGAAATTTATTGCTAGAAACAATGTTGCGGCGGCTTTGAAACAAATTGGATACGGCGGATACTCTCACAGCTTAGTAACTTCATCAGAAACGCTTAGAATAAAACCTTCAGCATCCTAAGATCCACTTCCTTCTCCAATTTTGTTTATACTGTGATTCTTAAAATAATTACTTCAATTTCACGCCATTCCAAAAGCTCATTAATAATTGTAATAGAAAACACCATATTAAGAGGTTAATTGATAATCTAATGGAGGCCCTGTGAAATGTAAGGAAGCGTTTCTATCGTTGCATACAAGTCATAAATTATGGCGTCCATATCCTACGTGCCATTTATCATAATATTGTCTGGCGGTCGCGTTTTATCTGCACCATGGAAGGCAGGTGGGTGTCTGCCTATTTCAATATTAATTGATCCTGCTGCGTTGCGGAATTGTTTTGTTTCTTTGTCTATGTCTGTCGATCTGTTTTGCGGTCTTTGGTATGTTCGTTTGGAATCTAAAGTGGCAGGAGGCTGGGCTGCAAGTCTGCAACCGAACTTAAAATGATTGTGAGCCTGACAGCTCTTTTGGACGAAGTTAGGGAACGCCCACTTGAGTTAGATTTATTAATGTTCGCTGAAGATTTTTGCTGTTTTTTGTGTCGTCGCAAATAAATGAAATTTGACTGTCTCTCTGTATCTATTATACCAGGAAGATTATTCAAATCAATGAATTTTCCTTTGTTTTATATTTTAGGACTGCTACGTTGGTCGAGTGGTCGCAATCGCGATTGCTGAGCATGAGGTCCTGGGCCAAGTGTTATTGGATTTTCCATTAGACTCTAAGTAGCAGCCCCGGAGTTTGGATTTGTGTCCGGTTGGTGGTAATAGGATCGCCCCTCTTATATGGGACTTAAAACATGGTGTGACATACGCGTAACCTAACCTAACTTTTCGGGGTTTACAGACGTTATGTTATGTTTAAGAAGTCAGTTTCAAATCCAGAAGTCGAATGTTGTCCAAACACCCGAAGAAGATCATCAACATTTGCGACAATTTCTGAATGTTGCCTTTAGTTTGTACCTCACTGTACCAAAATATTAATTTTAGGTACTTACCGAACTAGGGGTTGAAAGTGGACGAGGTATGTTGTCCTTTGTATGAAAATTCAGACTCACCCCCTGGGGGTCGAGTGTGAACTACGTTTAGGGGTTGAGAGGAAACAAATAGACAAATCTTTTTTTAGGGGTCGAGGGGCCGAGAGTGGACTAAACGAATATTTCGGCCGAAAGTCTCCATATTGTAATAAGAAACAATGCTTACCTTACGTGTTGCGGAACATAGACAGTTATTTAGTCATTCACCGTGGGAAAACTTAGCTCATTATACGTATAAAACGGTATGTTTCTAACTTACTGAGTAATAGCTAAACAAGCGAGGTTGCAACACTTTAGTCAAGCCAAAGCTATCAGTAAATGGTTGAATTGAACCAGCTAGTTAGCAACCGATCGGTTAATGTAACTCTCAGATGACGACGATGCAAGGTTATCGACAAGATCGCTAAATCATGACTCACGTGTATCTTTAATTTGACGATACTTGCCATGTTTATTTGTACAGTTATTCGACACACATAACCTAAGTCTTTTGACGCTGCAAACTAGCCGTTGTAGTGCTCTCGACCTCGCGACCTTTATTCAAAGTGCTGGATAGAATCACCAGTCTACAAAGATCCCTGGGTTGCAAACATAAAGTACGGAACCTCACACGTCTGATAGCTTCCGTGTGACTGGTCGTCCGGAGGGATGCCCGTTAGACGAGGTCATCGGCAGGTGCGGATTTCTTGACGAGCGTGGTTTTCCTATTTTGGTTGTGCATTGTTAAAGAAATGAGCGTGTCTCGTTACCGCTGTGTGTTCGTGTCGGATTCCCATCGTTAGTTGATGTCTTCAATATGGCGGCCATTTTGTACTTTTTTTTTATGTGCTTGGCTTGGATTGACTGCCTTGTTATTCGAATGGTCGCTAGTACGACTACTGAACAAGAGGTCACAGGTTCGATTCGTAGGGCTAAGTATTAGTGCGATTTTTCATCAGGAATTTCTCAGTAGCAGCCACTGAGAGTGAATTTGTACTCGGTTGATGGCAATAGGCTCGCCCCCTATTACATGGGACTTGAACATAACTGGCGAAATGTGGGTGTACTATTAAGTACACCTCTGCCTAACCCTTCGGGGATTACAGGCGTGATGTTATGTATGTTTTATGCGTTTGAACTGCAACAGGATAAATTTATTTTCAGGTGATAACGTCTACACCGCAAACT
The DNA here is from genome assembly GCA_949316265.1 of Diarsia mendica. Taxonomy (NCBI): domain Eukaryota; kingdom Metazoa; phylum Arthropoda; class Insecta; order Lepidoptera; family Noctuidae; genus Diarsia; species Diarsia mendica. Next base: position 22,076,997 of record OX438897.1, read on the forward strand.
GACAAACAGGATATAATTGTCCATAATTTAATATTATTCACCTTGTTTTTAATTAAGTTTTGATTAATAGGTCCCATCGCAGTTTATTTTATCACCTATCAACTGGTCACACTGGTCTTTAATTGTTATTTAAATAATAAAACAATTTATAAATGCATTGTAATGAAAATCCAAGTTACTTACCTACCTCTGTTTTTATTAAACAATGCCTTCACATTGTAATATAAATTGCCAACTTTATGTTAAAGTTAAAACGTTGGAGTGCATGTTTTAAAATATTACCATTTAATGGAATGAAAACAATGTTGTATTTTATCGCCGTGAAATTATTCGTGTGTAAAATAAAATTAATCGCACGGTTCATGACGGAAGAATATAAGAGAACTCCGTTGTTCATAAAAATAGCAATAATGTATTGAATATGAAGGATTCGAAGCATTAATTGAATATTAATAGCCCATCCATTAATAGCCAAAAGTGCAGGTTGGCTGAGTGCCTACAGTAATTTGCATGAGATTGATGTCCCTGCAATTCTCGGATGACTTTTTGGTCCTTTATATGTTGCAGTCAAAACTGTTAATCGGTCAAAAGTTCTTTTAACTGGTGTCAGTCAATACCTTTAACAAGTTAAAACGCGTTTTCTTTATTAAAATAAAGTTAGCTATACCACAACCACAAGGTTATCCAAAAGGTCATAAAAAAACCTAACAACCTAATAAGTTTTCTAATGACCTTTACGATGTATGAAATGAGTAGAGAAATAAAACAGACACCACCTAATAAGGTTCTAAGTAAATATCAGTAATCATTTTAATAGTTTCAACCGGTCAAAAAATATTACAAAAACAAAAAACCCGACTGCTTAAAAACAAAACTCAAAAGAATAAAATAAGCCTCAGAATTTAAAAGCAGAATAGAAGGATCAACAGTCGGGACCCATTCATTTTTGTGACTTATCAAGGAGCTCCCCGTAAAATTTAAATGGGTCCCGACTGTTGATCCTTCTATTCTGCTTTTAAATTCTGAGGCTTATTTTATTCTTTTGAGTTTTGTTTTTAAGCAGTCGGGTTTTTTGTTTTTGTAATATTTTTTTTTATTTAACACTTTTTAGTCAGTTTTCATTAACTTCGTTATTACTATTATATGACGGTGGTAGATTTCGATTCGATTTTATATCCATTCCGTACACGTAAAAAAATCCGGTTATAAGTAAGAAATACGAAATTGTTTGTTCTAATAACTTTAAATCGTTATATATCCTAAACCGTTTTATAAAATGAAAAATGATAAAGGAAACCTAATATTCATTTTCAAATACCTATTCAACGATACCCCACTTGACGTGGTGCGTCGAATTTTTTTTTTTTCATTTTGACAATATGGCGACTAGTTGTTACTATATTGAGTATTGTTTACTGTAATGTTTTTAGTGACACTCGCGAGGTCAAGACGAATCGATTGACGTACGGATCATCAAAATCGGCCAAGGCGTTTGGCCTCTACAGTGCCACATAGGAACAAACATACATACATACATACATAGACTGATAAACACATAACCCTTCTTTGCTTTGCGCAGTCGGGTAAAAAGTAGTTTTGGCTGATTAACAGTTTTGACTGTGACATAATAATATATACAACTAGCTTTTGCCAGCGGCTTCGCCCGCGTCAAAATGACGATTTTCCATACAAACTTTCATCCCCTATTTAACTCTCATAAGGGTTGAATTTCGAAAAATCCTTCCTTAATCCTTGTCTACGTTTTATAGGGAACCTCTGTGCAAAATTTCAGCTTTCTAGGTCCAAGGGTTTGGGCTTGGCGTTGATGAGTCAGTCAGTCAGTCAGGACTTCTCTTTTTATTTATATTTATAGAAGATGTATGTATTCTATAGTATACCATTAACATTTCTGCTGTCATTGCTTTATAATCGGAAATAATGGATGAGCCACGCTCAGCAATCAGGCTGACGGAAACGTTAAGTAGTTTTAATCCCCTGCAATTTGTACGGGCTCTTTCGACTGAAATGAAGCGTGGATAATACGCTCGTCTGAGCCAAAAGCTGGTAGGTAGTAGAATAAAATTGAATGTCTTCGAAATTTTGAGTTCAATGAATTTGATTAGTTTTAATAAAGTTAAGTCTAGTACTTAAGTTAGTAGTTAAGTCACTGATCAAACCACAATATACTCCAAGACAAGCATCGCTTATCTTGGCAATAGGTAAGTCTGCGAGTTTAAAATGGGGATGGGCGGGTCACATTTCAAAATGGGTCAGAATTCTGAAGCCTGAAGACGGTGATCATCACCGAAGCAAGCCCATGAAAGCTGGTTTAACGATTTGGATTCGTTCCTGCCTGACTGATTGGCCAGAGAAGGCAAAACATTGGTAGGGTTGAAAAAGAAAGTGGGAGGCCTTTGCCCAGCAGTGGCTCAGAAAAGGCCAATAACTGAATTCAAATTTTCTATTGTCGAACTAACAGGTATTCCAATTAATCATATCGATGAAATTCTAGTAGTATCATCATAATGTTCTGTGACCACGAAATTCGAATCGCGTCATATTTTCTTAATGTTTCCTGTGGTTTTATGATGTAGGTAAATGAATATTGATGAAATCTTTACTATCACTTAAAGAAATTATGTCGTAAAACGATCTTCGGGCGTCTGTGGTCATCATCATGTGCGGTGGCCGTTACAAGATAAATAATGTATTAAAATATCATTTATACTCCATTTTACTAATGTAAGTATTTTTAATCAATATTTTTATGAGCACATAAAGAGGAGGGTTTTACTTGTGGTATAATGTAAGTAGACTATAAATACTCAACGTAAGTATATGCCTGATGCGTTGATACTTGAGAAGTAGACAGAAATAAAATTGGACACTTTGTACTATCTAGAATTATTAATTACTAGCTTTTGCCAGCGGCTTCGCCCGCGTGAAAATGTCGATTTTCCATACAAACTTTCATCCCCTATTTAACTCCCTTAGGGGTTGAATTTCGAAAAATCCTTCCTTATTCCTTGTCTACATTATAAAGGGAACCTCTGTGCAAAATTTCAGCTTTCTAGGTCCAAGGGTTTGGGCTTGGCGTTGATGAGTCAGTCAGTCAATCAGTCAGTCAGGACTTCTCTTTTTATTTATATAGATAGATAGATAGACTAGCTTTTGCCAGCGGCTTCGCCCGCGTGAAAATGTCGATTTTCCATACAAACTTTCATCCCCTATTTAACTCCCTTAGGGGTTGAATTTCGAAAAATCCTTCCTTATTCCTTGTCTACATTATAAAGGGAACCTCTGTGCAAAATTTCAGCTTTCCAGGTCCAAAGGTTTGGGCTTGGCGTTGATGAGTCAGTCAGTCAGTCAGGACTTTTTTTTTCTTATTTTTGGTGGGTGGAAAATCATCGAATAACCCCCCCCCGCTCTTGGGCAGAGCGAAGGGGAGTGTCAGACTTCTACTGACTAAAAACCAAACCCATGTTCCTTCTTCGCCCTTGTGTCGGAGCCGCGTTATCCTTTCGACAAGCCACAGCCCCGACGGGGGGACTTCTCTTTTTATTTATATAGAAGATAGATAGATGATCTACCAATGCACAAAATCTTTAAAATGAACTTGAGAAATGGCCATAAATCATGATTTTAATATTCTTAATATTTGCATCCTGCACTAGTGCAAGAACCAAACCATTAAAATAATAGTATGATAGCTCTTTGACATACGCCTACCAAGTTACTCAATTTTATCAATAACCAAGTACCCACGGCAACCAAACAAGCTAAACAAACCAGTTTATTCAGATCTCTCATTGTACGAGAAATCTACACAAAGCGAGGCCATGATACACTGGCTGTATACCTTGATGTGACGCCGAGTGTACAATACTCTGTGCTACTGTACCATTTCTCATCTGTGACAAGAAGTTATTAGTTGCGGTTCCAATATCTTAATGTTTTAATTGCTATTCACTGTCGTAGCAATTAAACGGTTCTTTACGTGTAATGTCGTCAGCGAACAATTAAATATAAATACTGCTATAAAAGTAACTAACTAGCTGGAACGGGGTAACTTGGTGTTTGTGGGGTGAAGAAAGGGGGTTTGGTCATCAACATTCACCTCGGAATCACTGACTGCAGAGTATGGGCCCAGGGGAGACTATACTCTCAGTTTTTTCTGCCATAACTACCTCATCGATACGGTGTTGTGAGGAGGTTCCTCTCTCTTGAGCTCTACCACCTGTAGCTTGGATCCAGCTCCAGATAACGGTGGACTATACTACTATTTTTAACCGACTTCCCAAAAAGGAGGAGGTTCTCAATTCGATTGGTATGTTTTAAATGTATTCAAAATTAATCAAGGCATTTAATTGTAGCTGATCCTCAATATAAAATGCTCTATTCCATAGTCCTTATTGATAGTGGTAAGGTTTCCATTGTCTGGGTTTCTGTCTATATTGGATATAGGGATTTTCCAATCACGCAGTTATTACCAGGTCTGTTTGAGTGTGTGACAATCATAAACAATGTTTTACTGTATAAAATTCCGTGTCTATATATAAACCTATTGTCTATCTATTCCTGTAATTAATTTATATTTTCCGCATATATTGTACCTATGGTTGCGTTCAAGAATACACAATAATACGGGCTCATTATAATTGAAACAGTCATCGACAAAAATATTCCTAACGTGCCAGTAACTTCTAATAAAGAAAAAAATACAAGTGAAGTCTCTGGTCGTTTAACAAGGAGGCAAAAAAAGGCATAGACAAATAAACAAACTCCTACGCTGGTGGAGGTACACAGTGGCTCAGTTGACGTTTCCCACGAGGCGGTTTGTGCTCATGAAATGTAAAATGTAATGGTGCCCCGTTAGCTTGTGGTCGCGTCAGTATACTTACACATGGAAGTAGCGTAGCTATAGCTATAATTAAGTGAAAGAAAGTACCACAGAAATTGTTTAGTTCTTGAAGATTTTTGATTTCTGATCTTCTTGCTAAATAATTTGGGCAAAATCGAAGTTACTGCAGTAAGTTACCCCTGTTAAAACTTTGTGCACGTGTCCATCATCATTTCAGCCTAAAGACGTCCAGTCCAGTACAGGAAATTCACATAGTCCCCCATAAGTTTCGCCACATGGACCAGTCCCGTGCATCTCACATCCAGCGAATCTCCCGTACTTATCCCAATTTTTTGGATCAGTTCTGTATTACTTCTTCGATACTTCTCTTCTGTTGCATCTGCATTATGTGTAGATACCTACCTACATACTACATTGTCTGTATTTGTGTAGATGCAATAGACTTACATGATCAGTTTTTCCAGTCTTCTTTTTGTTCTATTTCTTACCATTCCTACAACCTCTTTAACTTGATTTCTTTTTATGATACAATAGCTTCTTCATAGCACCGCAGCTACTGTAGCTCCACCTCTCAGCGTTAATAAAGTTGACATAATATTGTTGTTGGCTCGTAAGTCTCGTGACAGATTTGTGATGTGTTTCACCGTTACACCGCATGCTAATTCACTTAACTGTTTCTGTCTTAATTTTTATTTTAAATTGCTAGACGTTTCACACAGACCGCAAAACTTGATAAGCTACATTTGTTGAAGTGTTACAACTTCGGTTTTCTTCGTCGGGTCTTTTACACATCCCACAGGTGACCCTATTGAAGCTTGTTACGGAGTTTAATTAAAATCATGCAGTTCTTTACGGGCAGCCTGATCGCGTTTGTCGCCGCTGAACTTCAGTCACCATCACCAATCAGCAGATCGCACGCGACCGAATTCGGCGCGTTACCGTTAATTCGCAACGTGTCGTCTGTCCGGTCCGGATTCGATTTATAACCGACGTAATCGTACCTTACGGTAAACTTGATCTCTTACATATCGCTCTATAAAGCATGGAACACACACTCAACACGCACGCTGAGTTCACAGCGACCCTGTTTTGTGAGGATACGTGCAGTCTAGTTTTCAATTAGATTTGTGAGTTGGTCCTAATTGAGAGTCATTGTGTTATAGGAGCATGTTCGAGTGCGAATGGGGAGAGACTGCGCGACAGATGTGTCGTTACAGTTTGATTTGCAGCAAGTTTATCGAATTGTACTTAAAAACTTGTTGTTTCTCCAATCCCATTCAAAGCTAATTCAAAAGCATCTCGCAGAGAAATCACAGTACATAGCTAACCTTCAGTGTCATTATCATCAGTAGAACAATCTCAGTGTTACGTAAATCTCATGTCAGTGACAGTGATGTCTTATAGCAGTGAGATCTTCAATTTCCCCGCTCGCGTCCCATCAACCTTTTTGCCGTTTGTGCAGACAAAAATGTGCTTAATGCCTCTCGTTAACCTTTTAGTAAGAACAGATGTAACCCTCCGGCGGCGACGCATAATTGCGGAAGTAGACTCTGCCTCCTCTACCTGTTTGTGTACGTTTAAAGTGTTATCTTTGTCATCTGTTTTGCTAAATGGCCCTTTAAGGACTTCTGCAACACTCTTTGTTTCGTTTTCATTACGTGTACGTTCTTCTGGAGCGGGTGACATTACATATCCGCGTTTTTATCCTTATATATTCGGTTCAGTATCAGTTTCAGACTCAGTTCTAACTGCGTGAATGTCAGATATTCAGATACAGTCGACAATGGGTTAGATTATTTGGCAGCACTTTCCACATCACTTTCTATTTCATATACAATTAAAACACCTCATGGCGTTAGTTGTGTGTACGTCCACCCACTCGATGCTCGGCAATTAATTAGTCATGCTTTCAACCGTTCAGGAGCAAGCAAGGAACGTGAGCATATATCTTGGCTTAGGGAAACAGTGCACGCACGAAGTGCGCGGCGCCGCCGGCGCACGCCAACGACCTAATTCTTTGAGAGTGGTGGCGCAGGCGTCGCGACGCCGCTCGCCGCGGTGCATTTGCTCATTACATATGTTTTAACAATTAACAATTCAATCTTGAATGTTTTATGCATCTGTTTGTTAGTTTCCGTGTTGGATGGGAATAAAGGAAACGATGTGTGATTTATTTATCTAGCTCGCCACTTCGAGGAACCATTTAGGTTCTATAACTCAACGTTGGCGAGGCAAATGGGTTGTTTGTTTTTGTGCTCATACTCATACGCTCTTTGAGCTTTACAAATGACTTAATAACTTGGATTGACTACGACTTGGACGTGACTAAAACGAAGTATTAGTATTTGTGTTGCTTACATTTTCGTGACAGAAATAGGTAAGACACGATCATTCTAACCGTACAAGGTGAATCATCAACCAAAACAAGTCTTCTATCTTAATGACACATTTACTTGTTGGGAATCTTATCGATTGCTTAATTGTCACATAATGCACGTAACATTGACACGATTCTAAAGCAATTAATACGTCAGCGGTGATCGGTTACAAAATAAAACGGACCCTTGATATTTGTCGTTGAATAGTGTTAGTTAGCTGGCTCCAAGGGCGAGGAGTTCACGTCGACATGTGACGCGGCGGTCACGAACACCTATCGACTCCTGCGCACGACTTATGCACTTCATTGTGCAATTAAAATATAACCAATGAAAGCTGCAAGGTCAATACTAATTTAACGTCAATACAACCTAATTGAAATACCCAAGACCACTATACCATACAATTAAGATGCAATATCATATCTTCGTAGTCTATAATTAAAGTCTATGTCCCAATTAATTCGATACAAACCTCTCGATGTGACGAAATGTTGCGGTTTCACTTCGCGATAAATAGTATCGATAAGGGACATCCAGTTATTAGTGCCGATGCTTTTCAGTCACGTCCTTAACATCGATGTCATTATAATCGATTTCAGAATTCTTGATTGTTTGAGTGATGGGAAAAGATCAACGACAACGCCTCTTGATGAATTAAATCGATTCACGCATAAAATACTGTTTCGTGTCTTGTCTTATTCATGAGGCTGCATAATGATGAGCGGTTTTAGAGCAAAATGAAGAGTAGATCTGCTTTTTTTTTTCAAGCATGTAGAAATCCTTTTGCGACGATGCAGTGTTAATAAAAAGAAAGTGCATGTCTACTTCTTTGTGTTGCTTTGATTGATGTCCAACTGACCTTGCAAATTCTTTGAATATGTAGTTCTATTGACGTGATTTTTAATAAAAACGCCACGTAATACACTGGCTGTCTTCTACTGCGTGTCCAATCAATCATTCGCACTCCATTCTAACGCAACGCCTGTCAACAATCATGATGAATATTCCTACACACGATCCAATTCACTCGCATTAATATCGTTATGAAATCGAGCGTATCGAGCACTCGATTCAATGCAGCCGTGAACTTAGAGTAGCGAGTTGACAGTGCACAATGAGCGCTATTAAATCATTTGTTATTAATCGAGTACCATGACAATATAGAATCGAATCGGTACAATATCGATGGAGTCCTTGAACGGTTGTGCAACGGCTGGCCGATATAGTGCCGAAACGAATCAGAATCGATTCGGCCCACTTGGCTCCTCCCGTGTCAATCGATCTGTCTTATTGCGAAACTACAGAGCCCTTTGACGATGATGAATGGTAATTATTATGAGTCTATTGTGACTTGTGAGTACTCAAGGACAGCATAGACAATCATTTTTATTACACAACAGTTATACCTAAATTATGAAAGCAATCGATCGATTTTTAAAAGCTCTAGTAAAAATATACGACTTCCGATTGTTTTTTTTTATTTTATAGCCTATCATATTTAAATTCAATTTAGCTTGTCTTAGATCATTCACAAACGTTGTCAAACAAGCTAGACCCGTTTGGTAGACCAATTAGGAAAAATAACAAACGAATCTGAGCCTTAGCGGTTGGCCTATTTATTTACATGTCAGAAGCAGAACTAGTCCGTCTGTCCATCTGTTTGATCAGTAGTAAATTTGCGTTTATTAGCCGTGATTGGCTCCCGGGTCAGCCGTCACGCCAATTGTTAGACTCAACAATTGCTATTGAGCTATTTGCCACGATGCTTGATTATTAATTTGTTGTGTATCTACAATTGCAATAATGACAATTAAAACAAGTAGATATACGTACGTTGTTTTCTTGTGTTCGTGATTGTTCCGTTTCTTTGTCTAGAGATAATGTCGCTCGTTAAAATTGTGATGTGATCGCGGTTAAACGTGTATTCACATTTTTCATGTGATTGGTGAATGGCTTTCTCGGTATCAGTCAAATTGATCTGGAATTTTACAGTTTGCTTGGGAAAGGAATGTCTTTCTTTCAAGTAGAAAAAAATCACAATGCCACTATTTAAAAGTATACCATGTAATTTAGACACATAGGTAAGAAACATATGTAGTTAACTTTTTTGGAAGTTAGCAGTTTGACGCCGAACATGTTCGTCTTCAATGCTACGCGAAATCAAATATATCAAAGGCTTCCTACAGAAGTCGCGAAAGACGCTAAATCTGTGAAGAAAAAGAAGACCCTAAGAATGTGCCGTTCATGGTGCAGTCCTCAGGATTCCTGTACACACTTCACTTGTCATAACTGACAAAGAAAAGGCAGAGAATCTCAAGCAGAGCTTACCACCAGGTGTCCAGGTTAATAAAGTGAAGTGTCATGTGACTAGTAAAACAGCAGTTTCACAATATATTTTTTTAAACGTTCCCGGTTCGGAAACATCGCGATGACGTAGCCCCTAACAATTTGATCCGGCGATTAAATCGATTACATATGCGCGAAACGTCGGGACACAATCGATTTATCGCATCACTAGCTCAACGCCCCATCGTGCATCGGTATTTTCCTAACAGAATATTTATCGGGTAACCGATCGGTGTGATTGAATACTGATTTGATTTCGGCCGTTGCGCTTTTCAATACTCGATTTTGAGTTTTGACAGCAGTTTGTGCCACTTATCCTTCTGATTCAACTTATCCTTTCGGCAAGATCTACTTACAATAAATATTTTGATTCAGACAATTTTCACAGTAACTAATGAAATGTTTTATTTTGTTTCAGGTAATTATCAAAATATTTCTACACACATGTTCGCCCTAATTGGACAGCATTCGCCACGGGTCGGCAAGCAAAATAATTATCAATAAATAATTTTGCTTGACTGACCCCGTGTCCGGGACTCCGGATTCAAACTACTGTTTACAATTAAAAAGGTATAGTTTTTAGCATTATTAATTTCGTCCTCCTTATTACGGGTAACAGAAACCACAACCAAATCAATTACTCTTCTCACATTCCATAGACAGCTCTTCACACTGTATACCATAGATGAGACACAGAAACGTCCAACTGTCGTTGATAATAGAGCAAGGTTCTTGACACTCCGCCCGAATGTCGCAACACCTCCTTAATTATAATTACCTAGGAGGCCTATGTTCAGCAGTGGACGTCTTTTGGCTGAAATGATGATGATGATGATGTCAGTTAATTACCACTTGGCACACATATGCCTGTGCTTCAATTATCAATTGGCTTACCCGATTAGAAGGGTCATTAAAGCACTGATTAGCTTTGTGATTAAATGGTCTCAGGTCGGGAAGGGTTAAGGTGGAGCTTTTTATTAAATTATGTGGTGATTTTAATTTGTTGGAGACGTTGATGTAAGTACTTGACTGAAAAGCATGGAAGTAGAGATGGCACACTGGTACAGGCCACGGTTTACGAAGGATAGAACGTAGGTTTGAACTAATGCAGGTACTTTCCTTTATATCATTTCATTTGGATTTCTGCCAATTCCCATTGCCTATTCTCTAGCAGAGAGGGAACCTGTTGCTCCATATGAGCCATGGATCCTGTTTTAGGAGAAAATTAAATTAGCCCTAACCCCAGTGCTAATTTCAGACTTCTTATCACAACGTTTACGTAACTAAATAAACTAGCGAATCGTTTCCCTCAAAACAACAGAATTTTTAACACCAATCAATCACTCAAGATATTTTAATGAATGACGTGATTTTGTCAAGTCAACAATTCACTGATTAATTTATAAATAAGTAGTGAAGACTCTCGACCTTGTGCCGTCGACCTTCGAATTGTTTTAGTCATAACAAATTGCACACGTCTTATTGAAGTTACTACGTTATGTCATGAAGTTACTTGGGTGACGTAAGTCTTGTATTTGTATTGATTTTGGCGAATACACAAAGGTTGAGTACGTCTTCAATCGGTCCCTCGTTACTTAGGATCGTGGCCACTGGCCCCCTTTAAACGGACAATCTGCCTCCATCGACTCCGGTCCAAAGTTGCCATCACCACCTGCTGAGATTGGCTTGAGGGCGTAGCTTCTTTTTTACTTGGTCGGATCGTTGTTTTGGCAACCGTGCCTTCGTTATTGCCAACAATTACCAGTTTTTCTAGGTTGCTATCTCCTCTTTGCCCGAGTACCACTGCGACATAAATTATTGTCATAAACAGTCGTTATCCCACAGCTGGGCAAAAGCCTCCCCATGACTTCCTGTTGTTTTGATCCAGGGCCAATGTAGACCATAGGTCGCTAGTCTTGTCCAGATAATCCCGCCATCTTCTACGATATCAGCCGCCTTCTGGCTGGCTGTGTCAGCCGTGTCAGGGCTCCAGAAAGTGGCTAATTTGGCGCACAGCTCATACGGCAAACGTGCCCAGTCTAATCCCTCTTAAATATAAGCTGGTTTTATGAGCAACAGCAATAATTTGTGTTATAGAGCGTAGTTTTGTGTTGCATACACGATCGGTATTAAAATATTCATGTCTATATTGCAATATCAAAACAATATACTTAGCCCGGAGAAATCGCCATCAAATACATCGATAAAATATCCACTCCTAGCCAGTGCATCGCCCAAGGTGCTACATCCATTGCATAAGAGCAGCGTTCATCATTACACTAACAAATTACGATAATATTTTATGATCGTACAATAATCTTATCGTGGCAATTAACTGGTATTACTTCGCGTGGTCGTTGTTCATTTTATATCGATAAAGTTATAAAAATATCGATAAATAAATCGATGTTACCTAACGGTGGTTGGTGGCTGGACTAGCGATTTTATATTAGCGGGTTTTTGCTGAATAGAATTTAGGATTATGAGCCTATGCCATATTGTGTTAGACTGGCTAGTTATTATAGAGCAATAAAAGCTTAATGGAAAAGTAGATTTACAGCATTTTTTCTCCATAATTAAAGTGTCAAGGTTGTCATAAACATATACAACAATAATTTTTATGCCCTCATTTTCCTGCAGAAGTCTACGTCTGCCAAATACTAAAAAAATGTTCGGGGATTTTTTTCCACCTAATGCGTAATACCAACTTTTCCTTATTTTTTACTTGATGCGCATGCGCATCTCATTGATAAGACACGTTATCAGTCCACAATTAATAAAACTTAAGTCCTTATGACGTAAGTTAGATATCAAAAGGTGACATTACATTACAAATAATTACAATCTATTAAATGTACATAAAAATTGGGTTAGGTGTATGTTCTATGTATTTATTGATAAATACATTTGTTTTTTTTCTTTATCGTAGCCAGCTTTAGGGTGTTAACCTTAGGACGATGTAAACACGAGAAGTACAAAGTGATACTTGTAGAGATATCTGTGTGATACTAAACACAATGGAATATTGAATTGTAAAGTAGTTCTGCAGTAATAGATTTTGAATGGCGGATATTGCCACTTTACACGTAAGAGAAACAAGTACTATGCTGACTGCAGGTACTATATTCCCTCTTTATCTTTAGCTTTTATATTACTCTATCTTTTCTTTTGCTAAGTATTTGAAACAACGGATTTTTCAGTGCAAAACGTCACGACTTAAAACTCTGTTATTTCGGAGCCAATAAAGGCCACTTCTGATGTCATGTACATTTCTGATCGACTGACCAGAATTATTAATATTTTCCACTGAAAGAAAGAAATCTTTCCATCGTAATTTGTGTAATAAATATACAAAGGCTTTGATACTAATCAAACAACGATCACAAATGACAATCGAACATTTATAAGTCCCACTAGTATTTCAAAGCCCTTAGTGCAAAATTCAGTATTCTACATTCAGCACAAGCAATCGTGTCAGCCTTCCGGCGCCATTGTTTCGTGACGTCACCGTTTCTAATAAACCTGTTGATCCATTTAACAAATTGCTAGCGCCGCGAATCGCCTGGAATGTTTCTGTTCTAGTTACCAAACAAACCCAGTTCAACTGGCGTTTCTTCGCGGTTTACATAAATATACAAACCAGCAGTTATGGCTCTGAACAGATGTTTCGGGTTTTCTTTATTTATTTGTAAAATTTGCGGTCGATGAACTGTTTTTATCGGTTGTTGTTTATCTGTGAATGTTTGACCTGGAATTGTGTCTAGGACTTTGACACCTAATCTACTAAGATTAGCAGAAACTAACCTCAGCTATATCAACTAAAAGTTGTTCAATTTCTTTCCAGGCAGACAGTAGCTAAATAACATTTCACGCCCGCACACAGCAACAAGTGAAGTTGTAGCATTTGTAGTCAAGTACCATTAGTACTAAAATGAAGCAGTATTTAGTATCCGAACTCATAACAGATTCTGTCTCGACAAGTGGGTGGCTGTGCACTGCGCCGGCGCCACTCCACCTGCCTACTTGCGCAAGATTTATGCGATCAGGACTCAATAGACAACTCGAAAGTTGAAACTTTTACACGTGTGCTTACAAACCATAAACAAGGTTTTCCCTTTACGACTAGCACTATAGCAACGTTTTGATCTTAACCATAGACGGGAATGTGTTAACCCATAAATAATCCGTGTTTTATTTAATCGCTGTCATAAAGAGGTTTTAATGTGTCAAAAATAAACTTGGATATAGTCGGCAATCGGTGGGATGAGTCAGTGGCCCACAGATGCAGAAATCTAACGCAGAATGTAAAACATTTCAGTGTTGAACAGCACATTGATAAGTTGAAAGTCCAATTTTCACATCCGATTCAATTCGATCTTGTTCTATCTAGACCGTTATATATTTATAGATCCGATACTTCATCAAATGAATATTGATCGATTGCAACATCATGATAGAATGTTTCACTCAGTCTATTTAAAACCCATAAAATATAAAAACGCTTCGCTACACACACGCAGTTTCTAAAACTCGATGAAGAAGATAGTATAATCGGTCGTTTGAATGCAACGATTTAGCAAACTTTCGACATGTTTTGGTTACGTTGTTGTTTTATAACACCGGGTCATAAGTCGTCGGTTACGAAACCTTCACTGGCGATTTCTTTAACGAAAGTATCTTTGATCTTGAACCTGTATTCGGTGTTTGGGATCCGTACGTCGATCTCGTGCGTCGATTCGTTAGTCCGACAGCTTTCGCGGTGACGAACCGGAAATTCGCCATAAACGATCGCCAACGAAAGGTGAATGTCAAGATTTGTTTACGCTCTAATGGAGTCGCAAATCGATAGATATTGAATTCATTAGTGAAACTTTTATGTAAATAAACTCGTTGCTTTTTACTCACACTGCATAGAGAACCTGTCGACGAATTCGGAATATAATATAATAAAGCAATTTTATTATTCGTTGACAGCTCAAGTAGGTGCGAGGAATCATATTACTCTAATCGGGTTAATAGTAGACATCTTTACTACCGTAGCGAAATGTGGGTAATCGAGCAAAACCTCAATTCAGGTCAACTCCGGCGCCTGCGCATGTAGGCCCGTAACACTATAACGCTGTAATTTCCCATTGCCCTTACATAAGTATTTGCTCACAGAGTCACAGGATATTACATTGTTGGTCTACAAACGAGCTTTTAATGTTCGCTTCGGAAGTGCGGATTAGAAAATTGCAGTTGCACATCGTGTAGACCACTTTCTCTGACATTGAGACATTAGTGAGGCTCTTAGTCCTCTTAGAGAAATTAACACTCGCTTTTAATTATGATTTACTTGTTATCTTGACTGAGCTAAGTGATTTATAGCCTGTTGCCATATTAAGCTGCTTATACTCAAGAAAATCCAAAGGCATTTGAAGGATATTGGGGATTTTCAGAAACTTAATTTGATCAGAATTTACTCCTATTGTGTTATGGAGGTCTAGGTTTCATTTCAGATTTCAGTACCTTTTTCGTTTCCTGAAATTTGTACACCAGCCTTAAAACCTAAAAACTTAATCACAGGGCAACTAGTTATTGAAAATAAAACCTTATATCGAAAAAAAATCATCAAAGAAAGAAGTGTTGGTCAAAGCATGGTCGAAATGCGAGGTGTAAGGTGGTATTTCTAATTGAAAATCAGGTCACGTGCAGATACGTGAGGGGAAAAGTACTGCGCAAAAACCAAGCAGCTACTCATCGATTTTGATATAGCCTGTTGTAGGGATACGAAACTTTGGATAGATTGAGGGAGTACTTTATGAGAATCGGAAATTGAAGGTCTATAATCCTGCGGTTTTCATATCTTTTGTGAATATTCTTTTAAATCAAAAGGAATTGAAGCTAAGTACACATCCAATATCATCAGTAAGACAGGTAAAATAAATTATCAACTGCCTCCGTTAGAAGATCTAGCTGTATGCCACGAAATAACTCTCAATGCAAGTAAGATAAAGATCGTGGACAAAAACGAAAACGATTTAATAAAACGGGACCAATATCTATAATAACGTGCAAAAACACATAAAATAAACAGCACTTCATATAAGTGCAGTAACACGATAGGTAAAGGCAACGTTCAGTTAGAATGCAAACCGGCCACGATGAATAACCACCAATATGGAACCGTTCTAACACATGATCTTGTCTATGTAAAATTGCCGAGTTATAGCTATTGCGTAATGGTAATCGTTGGATCGAACTCCATGGGAATGAACCGATTGAAGTGGTGTATTGTTCTTGATCTTAGGTACTGGTTATATTGAACATGGTTGCACTATAGATGGAAATATTCTCTAAAGATTTGTTTCTGGGAACTCCGACATAAATCAGATATTCAGCCTATAACGTTCCCTCTACTGGGATACAGACATCTTCTTGGTGAGAGGGAATGGATTCTTATCAACCACACGTTTCTTTGTTTCCCGATCAATAATCTGAATATCTTCAAAGTTCGACGAGTCGGTTTCTTATAGGCAAGCGTGCTCCATCCTAGACCGCATCATCGCTTCACACCAGGCGATTTGGGGGCAAGCGTTGAATGTCCTAGTCCTCAAAATTTTTGATTCTAAGATGTGCTGGTTTCCTCATGACAACGTTTTCTTTCACCACCATAAAGCAAAATAGCTCTTTTATAATCTATCGATCAAATTATATCACAATTATTAGTAAGTAACACATCTGGCTGCCGTCTTTGTACGATCAGAATATAAATGTTACTTCGCCTATTCACGATGACATGCGCACGAAACACGTTCTCCACACTTGAATACGAAGTGTCCACTACATTAACACATGCCTCTACACGTTTTACGTACTCATACCCACTCAAATCTGCTTTGTTTGTTTCATTATAATCGTGTATATTACAGCAACCATTAAAATTATCTTCGCCATTATTGACCGCTTTGAACCAATCGAATTTATACGACCCATTGCGACTTGACGACAGCGCTTCGGCTTAGGGCTATGTTCGACACTTCGACCATAACTCAATAATACTTTCAATTTGGTCAGCAATATAAAATTTATTATCAAACGTCATCACAAGTTTTATCTTTATAGTCGTATCATCCTCTCAAGATGGGCTGGCAAAGATACCGCTCTCGAAGTCTCAAGTACAATGGCCGGTCCTTCGCTTTCCATATACAATTTTACTTACATAAAAAGTACGTGAGCCCTTCGGTCTAAAAAATATTGTGTAACATGGAAAGTGTTTCTACGATCACTATGGTGTTTATCGTTCACACGATGTAATTATTTTCTCTTAGCTGTGCAATTTGCTCCGGTGCTATATCATAATGGTCCTGAGGAAAATTTTGTTGGGAACTCAAGAGTACCGTTACAAAGGAAGGAAATTGGAATGGCGCACTTGGAAACTATTGAACTACTTTATGTTGTCATTATTAGTTATGCGTTTTAGGCGAGTTTCTGAACATTGTACTCGCGTCGTTGTTGAAAGGGAAAGCTCCGGTTAGAGCCGTTTGTGTTGTACCTAACGTAACGGGTACCATAACTTATAATTTAAATGGGATTAATTTCCATTCTCACTTTATGATAAAAGGGAGATAATTATCTATGGGTTGAGGTCGAAATAAGTGCTTACGACAATCGTAAAGCACTTGAGTCTCCCTGACACGTTTCGCAGAGCATTTGCATGGCGCGGGCGCAGCCGCTCACCGCTCTCTATTAATACGTTAGATATGATTATGATAGATCGATTTGCTTAATTGGCGCATGCGCCACTTGCCCACACAATTATAATGCATAAATATTAAGTGCTGGCGACAGTGCCAAAGGACAAGCCAACCATTTAGCGATCATAAATTTTATTCAGTTTTATGAGGTCTTTCACATCATTTTATTGTCTTTATTTTAGTCTGAAATATTTACACACTATAATTAGTTTTCTGATTCATGAGGGTAGTTGTTAAGTCAATTAAAGAAGTAAAACATCGTCAAGTTCCATTAGTGACTTCAATTGAGCAGACATTTATTCATCATTACATGGACGGTGTTATTTGCGGTGTTAAATTAAATTATTTATTTATTATAAGTCGGCCCACTGACTGTCGACTCAATGTGAAATATTGAATGGCATGTTGATCAATTTATTTGAATCTCAAATGATATCGTTGGTGTAATGTTGACAAATAACGAACACTTTGATCTGCTATTTATCAGCAAATGGCCAACATCTTAAAAAACAAAGCTCATTTACTAAATTTACAGAATTTGAATTGCTTATTTCAGAACAGTCGATGTTGTGTAACACGAAATATCTAGTAGTTTTTATAGTTGTTTCTACATCTTGAATGTTTTCTATTCTGAAGAACAGATCATAAGACTATAGCAAACATCGTTAGAATATGCGTAACATTATGATTGAGTGAATCGAAAGCCTTAACCAAATCTAAAAAACCCGTTCCCAAGTGAACGCCAAAAATAATATCAACAATATTGTACCTTAGCAAGACCGTTCGTATTGGCATGTGACCCTAATTACAGCTGTGGTCTAAAAAGATAACACTCATTGTCCAGTCTTACATGATTGAGTAGTTAAATAATGTACACTCGCAAATCGACAGTAATGTTGCTTTTATTACCGCAAAAACTCTTTAGCAACACTTAACAGCCGGTTTGGATAGTAACACTTGTAATGTGGCTTTTTTAAACATACACTTGGGAGAAATATAGTCATTTGGTCACTTAGTATTGGTAAGTATAATAGTAGGATTGGTAAGAGTTTAGTAACATACAATTGATCAAGATTTGGACAGTTCAGTTCTTATGTGTTTTGTGTTTTTAATTCTATTCTGCTGGCGTTTAAAGTCCAAGTGCTGTATCCAAGGAAATAGGAGCCGAAATAAATAATGCATCGCGAATAAAATTGCGTGGATAACAAACGGGTTCATATTTAACACCGTATTTACATACAATCCGATGCCACAAATTGATACCTTCTAACAATACCGTGGAACTTCTCCGTTAATGGCATATTACGCAGCAACTACTTACCAGTCGCCGTGAACGCTCATAATCCACTTATCATTACTCATTTTCCTTGGCTCTTGACATGAAATAGTGGCAAGTTTTATTGATTCACGATATTGTTCGCGGTTCGGTGAGCATTAATTGTTTCGTGTTGCAGCGGCACGTTAACGTACTCGTTATGTAACATGTTACACAGCTTAACGTGGTGCCAACACACGTCCTGTCAACAAATTGTTGTATGAAAATCTCGTGCGTCGGCGGCCTATCTGGACGTCGTCGTCTGACCATTATTCCTAGGGCTGTCTGAACACTCTGAAGTACCAAATTTTATTCCCTGTTTAACTATAGTCGGGCCGTTAGCAGTGTGTTAACGCCCAGTAATTTAAGCAGCGTGAAGTAGACTATTTGTACGTCCTATAATTAATCCTTAATAGTCCTGTGGCTGGTTGTACAATCCCCAAGGATGCCAACGACATTGTAATTTTCCAATCTTAGTCTTTCCTTTGAATATAAAGGAAATTATCAGTAACTGCCAGTGTTTACCTAATTATCTTGCAGTGTAAACACTGCGAGATAAACGCTGCAATGAGGAAAACAGGTTGCTGTGGCTTTCTTTGTTAACAGAATTTTAGTATTTTGGTATAACATTTTAGTACATCTCCCCCTTCGGGCTTTTAATTTTACTGACTGCTTCAACGATCTGGTTGTGAAAATCTTTCGTATTTACACTATTGATGTTATTGGAGGTTCGTTCTTCTGCCTAACCTGGTCCTAGACCCCAAAAAATGTTCTCCAAGCCAGCCCTATCCCCAGTAGACATTTCAGTCGTTTCCTACTTGCGTCTGGCGGTAGTCGGGCGACAAATTGCCGACGGACGCCATTTCGGCGACGCACAATTGCCCCTTAACGGCCCGTTCTCCAGATTTATTCGCCTACGCCTAAGTTAAGAGCCCTGTTCACAGTACGCATTTCGTTTAAATCACTGCGACACGCTGTTTGTCGTCAACACTGGAGCTCGTCAAAATTCTTGTGTGTAATATTCGACCCACGAACACTTCCGTGTTGTGGTTCACAAGGAAAAACTGTCAGGCGAGAATTGGTTGATTGTATTGACTGTTTTGGTATCCAATGATTCTCAAGGGTTATTGGGTGATGTATTTTGTTGTTTAGATGTGTTCTAATTATTCTTGATAGGTATAGAAGAAGTACATACTCTTTGTACGTTTTTATTGTCAGTTTCCAAAAATCCTACAATTCTTTCTGAAGCATCAACTGTTTATAAATTCCAATTACTCCGACACATTCTTCGTACCGTGAATGTTCTTCTTTACCCGTACGTGTAATGGCGGCGCTAACGACCAAACACCAGTAACGTGATCCCCGAGGTGTGAACTTACGAGCCGTTCCTGAGAAATTCGCTTATTATTAGTACCTGGAACCGTTTGCCTTTCCCGATCTAGTCGTTTAACACCAGTCGCTCACTTTCGTCTGGTTGCTAGTTGCTACCCGATCGGAATGTGGAAGTTCGCTTCAGGATTAACAGACACCATTAACGTTGAGCTATTAAGTATTGGCAAAGTTTGGATGTCTCATTTTAGATCAGGCCTTTAAGCTTTGATATAAATTATTTAAACTTAGCTTCTCCTCTGATATGAGCAAACAATTCAAGTAGATAAACACAAAGCTCTTTGCTTAGATCTAAAATTAAAACATAATTCGTATTGGCCAATATCAGCTATTTTATTGTTATTGTATCTGAGCGCGAGTATCGGACAAGAGGCACCTGCACCACTGCCAGCGAAGAGCGAGTAGAGCTAGCTGCTAGCAACCTTAAAGGAATTGGCAAGGCATCAAGGGCGAGTTTTCCAGAGTATGGTTTGCCCAAGCGAGAATAGCTGAGAGGAGTACTCGCTCTGATAGCTCATGTCGCGAGTACTCGCGGTGGTGTGAACTATAGGCAGCCATCAACGATTAAGTAATATGACTGTCTTTTATTTAGACGGGATGACGAGACAATCGGCCATTAGTTTACAGCCGAAATGCATCTCAAATAGTCTATCTGGCATTATGCTGAGATGGGGCACTTTTGGCATGGTTTTCTGTTTTTATAGTTTTACTAGAGAGAGACCCGCCCCGGCTTCGCACGGGTGCAAAAAAGGTATTAAAACCTTCCTCTTGAATCACTCTATCTATCAAAAACACATCAAAATCCGTTGCGTAGTTTTAAAGATTTAAGCATACAAAGGGACATAGGGACAGAGAAAGCGACTTTGTTTTATTTATACTATGTAGTGAAGGTGAATTTTGTTGTCTTGCGTATCTTTTATACATTTCTTGAACTAGAAAATTGTGGTTACTTTGTCGCTGTTTCGTCATCGGTGGAGCAGATCCCTTACGGCTGGGTGGAACATTAGCATGGTGGTGGGGGCCCAACAATGGCGGAGCGGCGCCGGCGCAGCGATGCCCACAGCATCCACCGATAACGTGCACTCCTCTAGTCTACGGGATACAGGGTGGTTTGGGAGATGTTCTAAGCAGTTTTTAAATTCACTTGGATAATATCTATGTATCGAGAGACGGGCGTGAAATTTCATATTTTGTGTGAAAGGTTTATATTTCACTAATGAATCTTAATTCTGTTTTTCGCGTTTTCATCGTGTCCCACAAGATTTAGGTCTTTCTCAATTTCCGATAATTCTGATGCACTTCTAATAACAAGTAATTCATCAGATCTGTTATGAGATTACTTTGGATCGGATTCAATCGCATTTTTGTTCGAATAAACCGGTCCCTTATCTAAATAAAATTCTCAACAGATTCTGATCAAGAAAGGCAGGTAAAAATGTGTCTCGCTCGAGGCAAAAATCTCAAAACATTTCAGAATTCAAATTTTTCTCTTACAATTCAAAGAATTCCCATAGCACCCTGTATCATGAGGTCGGTGGCGTGCGCCGGCGCCGACTCCTCTAATAATAGTCGCATTCCATTCCCTCGCCCTGGAAGGGCTCACCTCGCGATGCGCGCGCGCACCTGCCGTACACCACTTTCCTTTTTCATTTGCCAAATGCTTTCGCTACTCCGTGATTCTGAATTAATGTTATTGAAAAATGGCTTACATTATGCTTGTACATTCCTCGGTGCATGAGTAAATTGATCGTGTTTACGACCAATAAAATTACAGTGGTTACCATCAATGGAAGCTATGACGTAAATCGGCGGATTAGTACTTCTGCAGTCTTGATTATATTAAAAGGCGTTCATACAAAACACATGTGCAATGTGGATGTTTAAATGACTTCATAAACAGCGCTTTTGATTTATTTACTGCTTGATTCACACGAAGCATGTTTAAAAAACATGCGTTTGTGAGAAAAACAAAGTAACGTTATCCAGAAAGTTGTTCAAGAATTTTTGTCAGATGTTTCGTTGTACAAACGGAACTCATTCACCGTGAAATGCCAAGGGCAACGTATTCAGAAGTGTGGGGGAGCATCTGGGGCCATTAGGGCGTCCAGGCACCGTGTCGAACTGCTGGCGTGGAACCTCGGCTAAGGGCCGTGCGCGTACGCACAGACTCGTGAGAATATCGTTACGTTTAATGTTTATGTTTCCATTATCGATACTATCTTTATGTTAGGAAAAAAGAACAGAAATTCTTGGGTTTTTCTTCTTGTCTGTGCAATCTTTTCTGCTTCGGCGGTTTTAGAATTTTATATTTCTGTTAATTATGTGGGATGGGCAGGAAAAACTATATTTTCTAATAAATATGATTTATTAATATTGCGTAGTTTATTATATTATTCGTACTTAATAGAAGTTCATAACGTATGTATGTTACGTGGTTTTATTTTTTCCGCGAGTAGCAATAGATTGCTAATTATAAATATCAGTGAATTCATTACTGTTATTATTCGTTGTAACTTATAACTGGTAAATCATTCAGCCGTGTATATAAAATTACAACTGCAGTATTTTCAATATCGCACTGTTTTTTTTTTAAATATCAAAATTTCGGCTTCCATAAGCGTATTTTTACACCCTATCTGCGGTAGGTGCTCAGAGATATTTAATGATTACTTAAGCCGTCACGTACTAAAGATTTGACATACTTTTGTATGACAAAACTGTCAAAACCTTTACTAAGTCATGGTCTAAGTAATCATTACAGCTCTCTGAATGCGGCAGTTTACCTATGTCTTAAATCTCATCTTTCCTATAATATGAAGTAGAGGACTTTGCCCTGCATTGGCTGAGACAGTAACAGACTATATTACATTATTATATTATGTTTCTTGAACTTTCATTGTGCCAGTACACATTGTCGCAACTACGAGTACTACCAAACTAAATCCCTTTCTACTTGGCACAAAGTTATTGTGTGCAGGCTTAAATCCAGGTCTTATTCTGATGGATTGCCTTCCTTTATGATGCCATTGTCTTGTTGACGTTCAATCTTGTGGTTTAACTCCTCCATGGACTATGCTCTATGGTAGTGGTTACGACGTTGTTACGATTTATGGTGATAAGAAAGGGAGGTTTCTCTTGTCTATGCACGATATTGGTTGCGGAAAGGAATCATTTGAAGATTAGTTTTGGTTTTGCAACTTCATGAAACGGACTGCTCTCTTGTTATTTTACTGTCTCTGTGTCCCTTGTGATAGGATAGGACTAAATGAAATTTCTAAAATGTCACATCTATCGATTTTATTTAAAACTAGCTGATGCCCGCATCTTCACCCGTGGGATGACGGAACTTGACAAATTATATACTAAAACCTACCTCGAGAACCACTCTACCCATTGGTGAAAACAAAATGAAAATCGGTGCAGTAATTTTTGAGTTTGTCGCTAACAGACAGACAGACGCGGTGAAGGACTTTGTTTTATAATATTTTATTTTAAAATAAAATAATCAATACGGATTTTGTTTTTCGATCTAGTAGACAGACAGCATTTTATAGTTCTCGGCTCTAAGGACTACATTTTCTTCTATGAATCCATGATGAGTCAGAGTATTGAAGCCTTCATGTCTCAAGGGAAATAGGGGGCTTGCACACACGCATGAAAGTAATTACAAATCACATAGGAAGTACGGTTTTTCGGACATCGTTCTTTTTATTATGGTTTTTAAATACGGACAGTATCAAAAATTTATTTATTTTTCCTCTATATTATGTACTGAATACTTAAGGGGAGACTTTGCAACAATGGCGTGTTATCTACAAGTTCTTTACATATACGATACGTTATCACAAAACATTTCCCGAGTACCTATCATTGAATTTCAAGGAATTTTAATACTCTGCTAATAATCTTATGTATTATAGTGGCTTGGTCATTTACACGGAATATCATATAGTGTTATCAGTTATTTTATTTGATTATAGTTACAATAAACAGACGGAGACATGTCAAACTATAACATTTCCAATATAACATGACCTCGCTTTGTATAGATTTTCCGTGCAATGAGCGATCCACATAAATAGGTACTGGTTTTGTATAGCTTCATTGGTCGTCGTGTGTACTAGAGCTATTTACAAATGCACTTGCTCAACAATTAAAAATAAAAAGGTTGTTGTGGTTAGTATTAGTAATCTATTAAATTAAATTATATTCCATTTAAAAACAGTGACAGTCTTAACAAAACTCCATTTTAAAGTAGCAAAATGCATCGCCTCAGTCCGTTTCTGTGACAAAATAGCACCTTTCTCAAAATATCTTACAATACATAGACAACAGGAATTTCTCAGGCATTTCTCTCGCTGTTTTGTGCTCGGTTGATGTAAATAGGCTCGCTCCCTATCACATGGGACTTAAACATAACTGGCGAAATGGGTATACAATAAAATACAGACGGCTACACATCAAGCTATACATTTCCAGTTTACGCTGATCTCGCACTGTACGGAAATCCTATATAATGCGAGACCAGCATATAGTGGAAATGTATAGCTTGATGTGTAGCCGTGTGTACACCTCTGCCTAAACCTTCGGGGATTACAGGCGTTATGTTATGTTACATAGACAACATGTCTACATAATATCAATTAATAATGTCTATATATATATTATTATAAACATACTCACGTGCTAACATAACTAGTTATAATTAAAATGTTATTTACTTTAGGCAGGTCTGGAAACGTTTTACACACTTTATCAGCTGATATGATATGAATTACTAAGCTTTAGGAGCAAAGGTTGAATCACTATTACAATGTACTAAAGTAAGTATATGATTTGAGTAATCTCATTTAAAAGTACTTATATAAAGTTGGTGTTTTCAACTTTACCATGTTTATTCTTGTCTTGTCCCTAATTATGTAGTACTAAAGTTGGTCAAAGACTGTGGTCAAAGACCTCTGCATTTTGTTAAATATTTTCGTCATGCGTAAGACTGGCAATATGGTCTTCTGATGCGTAATGAATATTTTCTTCCAAAATTTGAGCATCCGAGTTCCTCATTAAATACTTAAACAAAAAATACTTTCCCACAACCCTAGAGACTAGTCATTGAAGGACAAAAGAGGTAACATTTACTTTCATACCAACATCGTTGTTAGCTGCAGCATTAATTAGCCGCATTGAATATGCACGGCGGCTTGCCAGCCTCGTGCCGGAAGACCGGCTTCCGTCGCCCCCGGCGCCCTGGGACTTTCCAACGGGATTCGAAGCCGCCAAGGAGTAGCCAACGTGTCTTTTATTACGTGCTGGGAGTACCTTCGTTAGTTGCTCATTAAATATACGTTATTTTAGACCTTATTTGAATGATTTCTGTGGGGTTTCCATGACGTCTGAAAGCGGGATTGTTGGAAAGCAACAGAGCTATGCAGGGTGTCTAAGCGCCATCTGTTTTCTGCACTGGAATAAGATTATATATAACAATCCTGTTTTAAGACGTAATGGTGGTCATAAAATGACAAGGTTTCTTTGTACTAGCTGTATCACTGTTTAAAAATGCCTTAAAAACCTCGCCCTAAATGATAAAGAGTGAACTAATATGTTATAAGTATCGGAAAAACACACAACGACGCTGCCAGCCACCGTTCCCGTCCACAAAAGGCTCAAACAAACAGATAAGCAATAAGGAGCGTACTCGGTACTGCGCACACGCAAATGGCGTACGTCGTTATCTAAACGCGCCAATCGTTTACACAGTTAGAGGACGCAATTATCACCTACCGTACACCTGTTCCATGTATGCTAATGATCACAGTAAATCACTATGGATAGACCAGATATCCCGATTATATCTTGGATGGTCACGCGCATACCATTTTCGGTGGACAGCCTATGTGGGGTCCAATTACTGAGGAGTAAAAGACACTTTCCGTGTTTAGGCGTGCCCTTTTCAGACCTTAGATAGTTCCTGTCTGATCACATCCTCCTGATCGTAGTTTCAGATCAGTTAAGGATATCGAGTCGACTGTGTCGGAATGTAGAGGACCCTGCACCAAATAAACTTGACTTTCCTGATAAGGCTTTCAACTATGTTTTCGCAATCTGATGCAATGAACACCTACTCACTGATGTGGAGTGGAGAACTGCAGATACAAAGCAGATATTTGATTCGATTTCGATCAATGCTCATATAATCCTTGTCTTCAGTCCAAAGCGATCAAAAGATGTGTCATTTCAATACGCATTTGCAAATTAATCTTGCCTCTGTCACCATCGAAGGTCGACCGTTTAAGGAGATGGTTAATTAAACCTAGCTCTGTCGACGTTGCAGAGTCGATTTCCTCGTTAAACGATTTGATTTACGCATCGTGGGCATCCTTGGTCGATGAAGTGTTAAACCGTGACCTTACGCAAAAGGCGTCGCCCGCTGAATCACCAACACCAATAAATTCGTTGTTTTGTTTTTATACAATAGATGTGGCCATATGCGGGCGGCTGCGGGTGGAGCTTTGTTTGGGCAATCAGTCAACGACCGGCTTCGCAGTTTCCCGACGCATTCCTTTAGTGCTCGTCACAGGGAAGATTCATGCAAGCGATATGCAAAGCCCGCCGTTAGGAGCGCGCCCTCGCGCCGCGCCTCAACCGAATCCGAGCGATTTTTTCGCCATGATAGCGCGCCGGCAACCACCTCTACCGACTGCCAACAAATGTGTTCCCATTTTTATACACGTTCTCGGGACTAGCTGGCTCGAATGAATACGTTTCCGTAAAAATATTGCGCAATTATAAATTTCTACGGAAAATTGATAATGTTCTCACGAACGGGCGCACGATGCGTTAATTGGTGCGTAATCCGCATTCTAAGCGAATTAATAGTTGTTCGCGGACTCTCTCGTTCACCGCCATCTCAGTTATTTAATTTTCGCTCAGTTAACATACGACGAAGCGACGGCCGTTTTTTTGTGTTTACAAATTAAGGTAATTACCGTAATACCCCTGTCACAACCTTTTAAGTTCAACGCACGCATTATGCGTCTCGACGCGGTTTTCGACTCTGAATGGATTTTGATTCTTATTTCGTTGAGATTAAGGTGTTAGCTGAAATATTTTGCAATTTCGCGTGATATATTGTTGTAGTGCGCCCTTGAACGTGCAGTTCCGGGCTATTTTAATGTCTCGTTTAAATTAAAATATGCATCGAGCTCTGGCCGCGATGTAATTCCGCGCAACAAAGTCGCAAATCACGACAGCGCGCTATGCTTCATCGGAAATCGAATCGAACGTGTCAATTTTTCACAGACGGTCATGATAAGGTTTTTTTTTGGATTTTGTACAGATTTATTCGTAGGAAACGTTTTTTGATTCCTATTACTTATAGCCATATATCACCTTTATTAGGGAACCACGCGAAGTTCCTGTAGTGATATAGAAACTGCGCTATTTGATTTCATATTTACAACTTCCTAACTGAGCACACCATTAAAATTACGTTTATCTGAATCTGAACGGAAACACGCTTCATATCGGCGCAGGAGACGTATTTACGACTGGTTATTCTAAGGTTGTTTGGAGTTCCCATCGCGGCTCGCAGCGTTCAAACATAACGCCGTATCCGTATGGGATGGTGCGATCGCGTGTAATCTCCCATCTTACGGACGAGACTATCTCACCGACGAGACGCTCATATCTGATACAACGACGCTTCCCTTGTACATGGGTACAAGGGAAGCCACGCGACGCGACGCGTGACTTCATCTGCGACGCGATGAAGTTA